>CM059602.1:212585142-222280142 GCA_030412105.1 Cyclura pinguis
AGGTTCATTTGAGAGCTATGTTTTGAGCACATTCTGCAAGGAATCAATTGACATTTAGTTAAACAAGACTTGAGTACAAACATACCTCGGTTAATAACACTTCTGACAAAGAAGCTCCTTTTTACAAAAGCTTTTCCCTAATTTTTGCCTTTTATATCTGCCACCAGTGCAAAATTTTCAGTTAAAGAAATTATGTCCAGGAACACATCTACTTCATTAACTGAAGTATACATGTGATCTTTTGAAGTTAATCCTGGGATTCCTAACAATTCTAGAAGGCTAGAGGTTCTGATACAGATTTCATTTAGAATCTACAGTTAGACAACCATGTAAGGTTCTTATCAATTTAATAACTTGTTTGACAGTAAAAATTATTATCAAACTATTTTCTGATTAGCCTGCTTTGCATTTTTTGGCTCCCCGTATCATCATAAAGCTTCATAAAGCATATTACTTATAGGCTGAAGTGTTTGTCTTAATCTGTAATTTAGAGTTAATTTTACCACTTGCTTGCTTAGAGCTTCCTTGCTAACATCTATATTGGAGGTGATTTTGGGAGTGGTAGTCCTGAAAGATTTTTTTCCCCCCCTTCTGGGCAATGTGATACTTAAAACAATGCAAGTAACTCATATAGGTGCCACTCACGTATTCTCCCTTCACTTCAGAGAACTGGAACATCTTATCAAAGAGACCCTTGTTTCCCCATGAAGGGATTCTGTTCAGTTATCAATCTAATATGCCAGCAACATCACAAATTACTGAGCCTTATTCAGGTATGCTAGCCATTCCCATCCTCATAATTTCCATTTCCCACATTTAGAGGACCTATCTGAATTCAGCTTTCTGAGAGGGAGGATCTGTTATATCTGTTGGTTCTCACTGCACAGTTTTGAGCTCTTGACTATCTGTTTTCAAGAAAACATGGAAAGTCTCTACATCACAGGTGTATCTAGGGTAAGGCAACTGGGGTACGTGTCCCGCCTGCCAATACCAGTAGGGTCAAAAAAGAGAAACCTCTCAAAGAAAATTGGCACATTGAAAGATGGAACATTTGTTGTTTGTTTGGTTTGGTTTGGGGTTTTTTTTCTTGGTTTTCATTTGTTTGCTTTTTGTTCCTGGCACAACATAAATGGTCCCATTTTTGCAAACTATGCAGGGGTTTGAAAAACTATGCAGGAGTCTGAGAAATTGAACAGTTTTGCTGTAAAAACTTATGCACACAGTCTTCACTACACACAGAAAGCTGCACAACTTTCTTGGAAAGAATATTCTACTCTCTTAAGGTGTTTTTTGCTATGTACTTGGGGAAAGTGCAAACAAAATGCCTGTCAGGAATTTCTCTCTGCTGGGCTGCAGTCAGCAAAGGAAGAGAGAGGTCTTGGGGAGTCCGAATATACCAAACACGAGGAAAACACAAGTCGAGCCAGGTCAAGGTCCAGTCCAAAGGTTCAGGAGGCAGAGATCCGTCTGGAGGGTTTCAGAGAGCAGGAGACACGAAGGTTGTGAGGGCTTGCTAATGATTTGCTGCAAACAAGGAGCAGCCACACCGGCAGACTAAATAGCCCCTGTGAGCAGGTGCTGCTCGTTATTGTTTCCTCAGCCTAGTCCAAGCAGCCTCCCTCTCCACGACCTGTTTCAGCCTTCTGCGTGATTGAGGGCTGATGGGCACAGCTGGCTACAACTCCTCTGCATCACTGCTGGTTCCCTCTCCGTCACGAGCTGGCTGGGGCAGCTCAGTCCCTGTTTGACCTTCCAGTGCAGGGGATGTTTGCAGATTGACTTCCTCAGTCACTGGCTCGGCCGCCTGCACAATCAGTTGCTCCTCAATCACAGCATCATTTTTCTATCACACTGGTGAAGAATTTGACATTGTGGCTGCAGCCTTTGCCAGTCTGAATGTTGTGCAAACCAAATGTTATGTGTGAAGAAAAGAAACTCAGGCTGATCAAAGGTGCAGCCTTTGTTGATTTGAATGGTCTGAATGTCTTTTCCATGAGAACAGTTGCACAATTTTCAGTTACTATGCCTAAAGCTGCACATTTTCCAGAAAACTATGCTTTCTTCTGAAAGCTTCTGTGCAGCTTTAAGAGAAATGCTGTCCAGTTTCTTGTGATCAAGATAGATAGATAGTTTATTTCAGAAAAGAAAAAAAGAGAGAGAGAGAACTACCATTCCTTGTCATTCAGAAGATGGTTTAAGTTTTTTCTTTTTTTAAGCTTGTAGCATTAGCTCATTATAACACTACTAGAATCACTTTGTAGAATTATTTTGATTTGTTTTAAATAAGCTAGAATTGGTTAAAGATTCATTGATTGGTAACATTGCTTACTACTTGGTTAAAAATAAGGCTTTATTTCCTATATCCCACCCTGAGAGCTCCAAGTATCAGGTGAATAGAAATATTTTAATTAGTAAATAAATAAATAAACAAATATTATTTTTCTCCATTTGTCTGAAACTTTTCATGACATCTGTTTCAGTGGAAGAGGCATATTTAAGGACAGATTGCACTGTCTATGCTGGGTTCTGTAGTGTTGCCTGAAATCAATAGGCGCAGGTTTGTATGCAAAAGTAGAATATGTAAATGTTAGATGCTTAAGACTTCTGGGTCAGCAAACACAATTAGGAAGCTGTTAATTAATCTAGGTGTCCTTTTGACTAACCTGTTGTGTCCATATGTGCATGTGTGAGAGACATTTATGCTTGCTAAGAACGGGGTGATGCATTTGCTAGATTCATGCTGCTTGTCCTTTTAAAACAATGCAGGTAAGCTGGCTAGCTTTTCTGCACACCATGGAACTCAGTGGAATCAACAGAAGCAGAAGAACTGCTCAGATAGGCAAAAAAGCTGTCTGGTTACCTCATCTAATAGGTTTTCCACTTAATGGAAGCTGTTACACATCTGGCATGTGATAACTGAACTGAGACTAGGTAAACAAATGAAACAAAAAACAACATGTAACACAGTGGAGGCCACTTAACAGCATCTCCACAGTGGTTGGTTAGTCTTTCATCCTGTTTCAAGTCAAGTTCCAATTTAATGCAGGATTTCATTTGCACACAATGACAAATGTTATTTGTAAGAGTATCACTTCTTCCATATCCTCTCACACCACGGGTAGCCTCATCATGAAACCACTCTGCTGGAGGAAGCTCTCATTCTTTTTAATGCTTAACATGTGCACAGTTTCAGTTTATAAGGCTGTTCGGTTGGCAGGCTGAAAATCATGTGCTCCCCAATATGATAGGCAGTATAGCAAGGCTGAAAAGCTCAGGTTCTCTGAATAAATTAAACAGCTTAGCCCTTTGGGGGAAAAAACTTACACAGATGATTTTTCTATTTGTTTATTTGTGATGTACATGTGTATGTATTTTAAATAGGAGTATCCACTGATCACATTCCAGTTTGGAGGAGTCTTGCTTTGATGTGGGCATCTTCTTAATCTGTGCAGAGGACAGATTAAGATAAAGATGGCAGGCAAAGACTCTTCTGTTTACTCAAACCATTGATTGTTAACATTGTTGTATAACATCTTTCAGTTGGAGTATATTGGAATGTTATCATTACTATTCCATTTTCATGGCCTAATTAAAACTGTTTTAAGTCAAGGTTTTAATAAGATTGCTTGTTTGATTATTTTAAAACTTTTGTATTGTCCACTGTTTTAACTGTATTATGTTTTAATTCACATTAAGAATTGCCTTGAGTCTCATATAAGGAGAAAGGTGGTTTAAAAATGAACTAATTAACTAATTTGGGTTGGGATTTGTCCTAACCCTCCTTAGCCAGTTCATGGCACACTCATGTGATGGGAACAAAACAGAAAATTTTCAAACTATTAGAATAACATTAAAACATGGTAATATTCAAAAACAGCAAGAGGAGATAAAGCAATTACTGAAACATACTGTCAAATCTCCACACATATAACATTTTTTTTAAAAAAAGGCCTGTAAGATTCTATTATTATTATTATTATTATTATTATTATTACCCCATTTTTTCCCAGGTTAGGACTCAAAAGTGTCTTACAATTAAAAGGACATAGTTAAAACCCACAGAATACAAAGGTTAAAACATGATTAAACAATCAAAAGAATGAAAACAATGTTAAAATGCATCATTAAAAACTCACACACGCGTCAGCAACACAATATCCAGTACATTTTATCAGACAGGTCACATATAATCACATATCAAATGCCTGCAAGAATAAAAATTTGTCTGCTTACTAATGGAAAGATAACAGGGAGCTGCCAGTCCAACTTTTCTGGGAAGGGAGTTCCAGAGCCAGGGCTTTAAAGGTCATCTCCACCACTTTGACTTGTGCCTGAAAGCAGACCAGCAGCTAATGGCGTTGTTGCAACAGCAGGTTTTGTGATCCCTGTAGTAAGCCATTAAAAAGAGACCATGAGTATTTCCTTAATTAAGCCATTCCACAAATGACAGATCACAGGAAAAGCCCTGTTCGGGTACTTAACCTAATAGTTCTCACTGATAAGTGAGAGAGAGAGAGCAGAGTCTTAGGTTCTAAAGTATGGTAGTTTCTTAAAGGTGTACACAGTTCTTCAGAGAACATTGTGCCAAACTGTAAATTCATCTTAAATTTGACCCAGAAACAAAGGCAGCAAATGGAAATAGCACAGAGTAGGAGTAGCTCCTGCTAATGTTCTAATAGCCATAGTCTGCAAATTAAAGTGAAATCTATAAATTTATTTAATGGCAGACCCACACAGAGTGCATTGCAGTGAACTTTTGTTGTTGTGTTTCTTCAAATCATTGTCAACTTATGGCAAATCCAAGGCAAACCTATTATGAGGTTTTCTTGGCAAGATTTCTTCACAGGGAGTTTGCCATTGCCTTCCTCTGAGGCTGAGACAGTGAGTTTCCATGGTCAAGCAGGGATTTGAAACCTGATATCCAGAGTCCTAGTCCAACACTCAAACCACTGTAACATACTGGCTGTCAATCACCGTACAGTGATCTAGCTTAGTATTATTCAAAGTGGTGGTCCATGGACTGGTGCTGGTCCATGAGCCATCAGCTGCCAGTACCTGGAGCTTTTCCAGGAAAGAAAGAAAAAATATATATGGAACAGGTACAAATGTTATACCTTGGGAAGGAAAAAAAGTAGACTTCCAGTGGAAATGGAGAAGTGGGATATTGGACTTTAGGGACGTGCTCCCTGGATATGATGATCATGAGATGATAGGAGCTGGTTTTGAGGTGGCTAAAATTGTCCCTTGGGGACAAGGGGCTCAAAGGACTCCACAGTGGTCCCCAATCCAGGGCCCATGGGGATGATGATTAAGTCCCCAGAAGGCTGGATGCAAGGGATGTGAGAAAGACATTGACCCTGTTCCTTTACTGCTGCTGCCAAAAGGCAACTAAGCTCTGTACATCCATTTTTTAAACATCTTAAAGAAGTTACAGTAATAAAGGAGACTCCCTAAGGATGGCAAAGACTTTACTTCGCAACAATTAAGTTCTACAAAGGAACATGAGTGAGTGTTTACCATATTAAGCTTAAAACTTAAAGTTAATCTTGCCAGGACTGCAATAATAGCGTGGCTGAATTAGAAACTGTGAATTAAAAATTGCAGCACATTAAAATACTAAACAGAATAAAGAAACAAAACTTTTAGAAAAATAAGTTTAAAATGTTTAAAATGCTTACCGTGGGAAATCCATAAGACTCCAGGCCAGATTGGAAGGTACAGTAACAGAAAATGAACTGTAACCTAACTGTAAAAGAACTGTGTCTAACCTTCCAGCAGAGAGAGCTGGAATGAAATCTTGCTGAAAAGTGCTGACAGAAGCAGTGGCAGAAGCAGGAATACTTATTAAATACTAGTGGCAGAAGCAGGAATACTTATTAAAAATATACTGAACTGCTTTGACAGCTGTCAAATTACCAAACCAAGTTTAAAATGCATAGAAAAGCTGAATAAGCAGCCAAAGGAACTCTGGAAGTGGAAAAAGCATTGCAAGCCCAAATAACATCTCCAGTGGATCAACCTATGGATATGGATTCAACCCAGATGATCCTGGAGGAGATGAGAAAGATGAAAGAAGACTTCTCTCAACTGAGAACTGATGTCAAGCCTGACATGAAGGAGACAAGAATTTCAGTGGCCCAGAAAAATGTTGAGATGAAACAGATGAATGACAGAATGGATGTTATTGTCAGCTAACCAAGAAAAAAAAATGGATGCAATGGTTTTGTTGGAAAAGAAAGAACAAGAAAGACCTTTGAGAATAAGTGGTATATTGAAGAAACAAAATGAGAATATTCATGCAAGAATATTGATGTCTAGGCAGATTTTTGAAGATGAGGAGGAAGCACTTCACTGGCAAATTGGGTAAAGTGTACAGAATTGATTCACAAATAGCCAAACAAGGAATTTATCAAGAGATGTGATTGTGTATTTTGTGAGCAGAGGTATGCAAGACCAACTGCTGCAAGCACACTTGGGGAAAGAAAGCTGCAGACTGAAGGGAAAGATGTGATAATTTTCTGCCAGCCAGAATTTTGCAAAAGCAGAGGAATTATGCTCCTCCTCCTCCTCCTCCTCCTCCTCCTCCTCCTCTTCTTCTTCTTCTTCTTCTTCTTTAAGAACAAGTGGCAACAGCCCCATCAAGGGCTTGAAAACTACCTGGTGTGGGAGGTTTTTGGAAGAGTACAAGGGCAACTGAAGAGCCCTGGTGCCCATTCAAAAGGAGACCTACAAGCACATAAGATGCACATACACATACATAAATCATTAACAAGGTGCTGGCCCAAATGTTGATGTCAACAGAAACATCAAGGGATTTCAGCAGTGACTGTGGAAGGAGCAGCAAATAGCACCTTTCTTTGGCAGTGAGAGACCTGGAGCAATTGCATCAATTAAACCACTGATAATCTAAGTCTGCTGATTGATCACCCCAGTTCACTACCTCTAACTATATGAAAGGGTTGAGGAAGGTGGCAGTGGGAAAAACAGGATTCTTATGCCCTTTGGTGATTTATTGAACTAAATAGAGGCGACCAGGAGGTGAATGCTGGAGTGTTCTTCTCCTTTATGGTGATATATGATAAAAACCCATTGCCAATCTAACAACAACAGAAACTAATTTGTCAGAATCAGTCAGAAACTAATTTGTGCTAAATTCAGATTTTAAAGGTCTCCAAGGAGGATGCAAAATTACCTCTTGCAGAAGATGTTCAGATATGTTACCAGTGGTGAGATTTCCAATTAAAATACAATTTGAACAGTAAATCATTATGCACTATGACTGCACATGGCAAAGGCTTCTAAAGAATAAAATGCAGTTCAGTTCATTACACAGTGCCCTCACAATGGGCTGCAAAGTCAACAGATGGTTTTGTACTACATATGTTGTTGTTATTGTTGTCTACCTTCAAATAGTTTTTTCACTTATGGTGACCTTAAGACGACTGGAGTTTTCTTGGCAATGTTTGTTCATTGGTGATGGTGGTTGCCATTGTCTTCCTCTAAGGCTGAGGCAATAGGGCTTGCTGAAGGTCACCTTTGGGTTTCTGTGGCCAAATGTGGATTTGAACCATGGTCCTCCAGCATCCTAGTCCAACACTCAAACCACTACATCATGCGACTCAACAGGCCCACCACAGGCCACGTTGCCCCTTTCCAAAACTGGAAGTGGGTAGTTTGTGGAAGTAAAAAGGCATGCCTTGACTTAAAAACAAACAAACAAAAAGCAGAGAAAGGCAAATGTAGAATCTGATCTGTGGACCTTGCTTCCAGAATGATAGCATTTCATGTACACACACCAGAATGATAGCCTCTCGTGTACACACACAAGTCTGTGTGTGTACATATCTTCCTCAGCATCTCAGCATGCCTCCCACCCACAAGCCAATCATCTGGGCCAGGGAGGGAGGCGTATGACTTAAATGGCTGATTTTCCCTGTGCATTCTCTTCCCCATTTAGATTGCCCTTCTGATAGTCTTTTGGAGAATATACATCTGTTCTGTGGGCTGCCTAGAGTACAACTGTGTGAGGAGCGCAAATGTGCTGAGAAAGAAGTTGCATGGGGATGGGCCTTTCCATGTACTTCTAGTCCATGACTTCCCCGCTGCCTTAATAATTCATGGCTCCCAACAGATCACCAAATTATTATCTGGCTGACTGTCTGATGTTATTCTGAGGAATAGGCCATGTGGGCCATGATTCTTTGACTATGACATCATCCCCAGCAAGACTGCTGCAATTTGCCATTTGCTGAGACCAACACCATTGCTACTGTTTATAATATACTTTTATAGAAGGTGAAAAAAAATCTTCTGTTTCAATCCAACACATCAGAAGAGGGAAATCTACGGGCCTCCAGATTTTATGGGACTACAATTTCCTTATAATTGTGTATGCAGGCTAGGGCAGATGACAGTTGCTATCCAGTAACATTCAGAGAACCACGAATTGTTCACTCCTATAAATACTAGGACTCAACAGCAGGTACTTCTAAATTGACATACATAACATGTTGATGCATTGTGAGGTATCAACCTTTGCATCTGTGATTCTACAACCGTTCTTCTTGTGTGGTGTTTTGCCAGTGCACCTGCAAATCATGAAACACCATGCAAAAACAATCTTGATTACAACCATATGTCAAGTTTGCATTTTGGTAGTGTTTCATCAATATGCTCATTAGTAAGAATGAAGGCCAAAATTTACACACACTGAACTGGGTACACTATTTGAATTTTATAAACAAAGACCATTTCCGCACCAGATTGTTATAGTGCGATTATTCTACTTTCAATATCCTATGGAATCTTGGGATTTGCAGTTTAGGGAGGGGCCTCAAAGACCCCTCCTTAAACTGCAAACCCAAGAATTCCATAGGATGTTGAAAGTGGAATAATAGCACTATAATAGTCTAGTACAGAAATGGCCAACGAGAAATTCTAAATGGACCATCATTCGGTTTTTTTTGCAGGGGGAAGACAAAGTAATTTGGAGCTTAAGAAATATGGGATATAGCTTGAAAAATCAAGAAGATAATTGAGATGCAAGGCCTGAGAAAGAAGTAGTCCATAAGCATTTCTCAAAGCTTGGAAAGCCTGCTTGATTACATCCCAGATACCATCACAAGCTGATTAGTCCTGTGCAGGGATTAAGTTTGTTAAAACACTTGTAACCCATCATAAAGAACTCCAGATGGCTTAGAGTAAAATTGGTTGAAACAATTTTAAATTTATAGTAATAGACATGATATAAACATTCTAAAGATATATATTTTTTAAAAAAAAGTTAAAAACCATGAATCTGTACAGATCTGGCTGAACTCCTTAGGTTCCAGCCAAGTGAGCATGGCTCTGGAATGAAATCAATATTTGACATCAATCAAACCTCAGAAGGTAGGGTTTTCCACAATGGGATGCCATGGGCCTTATCTTCACAAAGTGTATTGCTCCCACTGGTGGAACACAACAGTGGACCTCTCTAGCAGCAAGCTTATGTATGGATAGACACTTCTTCAAATATCAAGGTCTAAAGCCATTTAGGGCTTTCAATGTCTTTACCAGCACCCTGAATTGAGATTGGATACATGTTTGTCAGCCAGTGCAAATTCTTTCAAGCTGGTCTCTCGTAGCTGTTCTGATCAACAATCTAGCTACTCCATTTTGCTTTAGCTGCAGCTTCCTAGTCATTTTCAACAAGAGCTCAACACAGAAGGCATTTCAGTACTGTCATCAGAGGTTAGCAGTTCATGAACTACTGTAGCCAGATTATCCCATTTACCTGATAATGATCTGATTCAGCTTAATTATAGTTAAGTTTGAGGAGACATCTACAGGACTATACTCTTACAATATTAGCATTCAAGCAGAAGTGAAAATCCAAAGACCTTACCAAGAAGTCCAGGGCTATATTTTATCAGGGTTAACACTTTAGTTCAGCTTTGGAAGAGCTACTTCTTTTGCATGAAATGAATGACCAGGAAAACTCCTTGTCAAATCAAGTTGGACCAAGATGTATTTCATAACTGTATCTGAAATATAATTAGAAGAATCAGGATCTGAGGACTATACATTTTGATCTGCAAGGCAGCAATTTTGTTTTTTTGAGGCTCAGAATTTGAATTTTAGGGCTCCTTGGGGTTTTAAGAAATGATCATCTGATAGATAGCTCAGGTAGAACTACACCTGAGCCATGAGGCATATTTTACTAATAAAGTTTAGTGGATCATAATAGTTAAGGTTAGACATGGGGCAGGTTGTTCTGGTTATTTCATGAGTAGCACTGATGTGATTAACACATTTCATGTGTCCAGGGCAAACAAAAATATATATATAAAGTATCTTGTACTCTAGAGATGACTTGCCGAGTCATATAACACTTGTAACTTGGGATTTGGCATATAGAATAAAGCACCTGCAGATCTGCAACAGCATGCCAAAAGAATGTTTTTTTAAAAAAAACTTTTGAAAGGAGATCTGATTTTTACAAAGGGAAATATTGGATGGAATGAAAGCCTTTTCTAAATAAATAAACTCAGACTGACACTAAAACATGGACTTTGTTATGGGTCTTTTGCAATGGTTGTGTTTACTCCTCCATACCACAGTCATCCTGGATTAAAGGGTTTGCATCCCTTTCTCTTTTGCTTTTTCTTGTTCTGAGCAGAAAATAAGTTGAAGTGATGGGAAGCAGTCCTTATGTCAAGGAAGCAGCACATGTGGTTCTCCCATCATCCTTCATTTTATTGGCTGAGCTAGTTAGGGTTGATAGGAGCTATAATCCAACAACATTACCTTGCAGCATGTCACAACTGCAAGCCAGGATGGGTGAAGCCAAACAGCAGCAGAGTGTGGTCAAGATGGCAAAATGTATTAATGAAGAAGAATACACAAGCTAGGAGGGGCTGCAGCAGTTGGCTTTTGCCTGAGCCTACTTGGAAGGGCAATATTCTGTCATATTCTGGTTTGTGGCTTAAATAAATAAAATCATTCATTCAGGATTCCTCCTTCTCTTCACCATTTAACTCTGCTGAGTTAACTGGGTATAAATTACTTTTGCCCATAGAGGTAAGGGGTTTTCCACACTACACTGTTACAGTGCTATTATTTCAACATTCTCTGGAATTCTGGGGTTCGCAGTTTACTGAGGCCAAAGAGCTCTCTGGCTGAAAATTCTAAATGCCCCTCCCTAAACTGCAGACCCCAGGATTCCATAGGATCCTGAACGTGGAATAATAGCACTATAACAGTGTAGGACGGAAAGGCCCTCAGTTTCCAAGAACTGATTTAAGCCAAAGACAATGGAGGAAAGTAGGGTGAGAGAAACAGGGGCTTTTTAAAAGCAGCTGAAAAAGTGGGATGACAGACTGATCCTGCCAAAGTGGGACAGTTGGAGGATATGCAACAATATCATCACCATCATCATCATCATCATCATCATCACCATCCATGCCTTGCTCAATGTGCTGATCTGCAAGAAGTATGAAAGAGCCACATTAGAAGGTGCCAGTTGATTCAATGCTGTTTTGTTTCTTCTGAAATAGATGGCAGAAATTCACTATGGGACTTACATCTGCATAACTGGACTTATGTGTTGAGGAAATAGAACTGACCAGTTTTGCAACATCTATATTCACCTAGAAGCTGCTAGGACATTACTGTGTATGGGCATCCATTGCAAAATGGTGGAGTGACGGATGTGCCATGGAAGCCAATGGACATTGGGGCACTCCCCAGTGTACACTCAGACAGCAGCTTGAAAGTGCTGGATCCCAAGAGGGCTGCCTAATTCTCATCAGAAGTGCCTTGTGCACATCTGAAGAAACATAGCAATTGGTTCCAGGACCCAGATTCAACAGAGATCAAGCAAGGGAAAGAGGAACGCTAGCGATGAAAGAAAATGAACCTGATGCTTAGCTAAAATAATATTGCTAAAGCTCTTTAACTATAACTCCTGAATAATAGTTTAAAAGGTTTCAGTGGAAATTGGTGAAAGTCAATTTCTGAAATGTCGTCTGAGTCTAGCTGTGACCAGTGATGAAGGGGAGGAGGAAGAGCACAAGAGAGTCGGGAGTGAGGGAAACCTGGGACATTTCAAGAAAGAGTTTGGATGAAAAACCCAAAACATAAAAATGCAGGTAATATTAAAACAAAAAGGAGTGGGAAGTCTCAACCCTTGCCTGCCAGGATAAGTCCTGAGAGTCATAAAGAAGGAGCTTTTGAGAAGGACTTTTGTGGATGAGGCATGATCACACATACTGACTGCCAGTAGCTCCCTAGGGTCTTAGGCAGGCATCTTTTACATCACCTGTTGACAATTTCTTCATGGGTATTTATGACCCTTTCCACATGTGGGGGGACGGGACGCCCGAAAACGCCCGAAAACGGAGCTTACCAGCGGCCGGGCGAGTCCATCGTCATGAGAAGCAGCGCGAGTTCGCCGCTCCGCAGTCCTCCGGCATCCCAAATGGCGGCTTCCAGTTGGTGGAAGCTCGCTGGAGAAGCTCGCCAGCTGGAAGCCCGCCCCCGGCAGATCTGCACGCACTTGCTTGCACCTGCAAATCTGCTTTGGAGCCGGGCGACGGAGCGTCATGGAGTTGTGTGCTCCGTGCTTTTTAAAAACCTCTAAAAAGAGGTTTTTAAAAAACACGCCGTGCGACCAGTTCTGGTCACTCCTGCATGGATTGAGGTGTGGAACTACAAAAAGTAGTCCACCCCAGTCCACTCTATGGTGCAGAAGACCTCCGTTGGAGGTCGCTCTGCACCATTTTAAAATGCTAATGCAGAAATGGCCTAAGTTTGGCAGCACATTTACAGAGTACATATAATTGGAAAAGCTTAAATGCCCTGTCATTTTCTCAATGATTAGACAGAGTCTAGAATATCATGCTAATGGAAAAATTAATCGAAAGTGTAAGGACTGCCAGAGATAACCAAGGCAGCATCAGACTTTATGCAACATGGTACAAGTTTATCAGTTGAGTAAATGAAAATGGCAGTCCTCTCTTTTGCCTTTCCTCACATTTTTTTTAAAAAGAAACTATTATAACAGTTGTGTCAGTTGGAGTTTTTTAGCTGGATAGTTAGAAAACACAACAGTGCACTTCATTGTGTTGGACCTTAGATGCATTGTTTGTTTGTTGTGTTTGCCTTTTGGCAAAATCTTTAAAATACTAATTTAAAAGAAAACATTCTGATACTTGAGTATCCAGTTATATAGACAGGGCAGTTTGGCAGTGCTTCTCCTTCATACAAGCAGGCATTCCTACACTGAGAGATTAGATGGGAACTATTTATTTCCCCTGGTGCTAAGACAGCCACTGCTGCTCCTTCTGACATTTGCAGTTAATAGATGTCAAATAGCCTGGCCCAACGAGGACCTCTGCCTGAGACTCTGGAACAGCTTCTATGTATTAGAGAACATTCTCAGCAAGATGGACCAGTGGGCTATGCCAGTATCAGACAGCTTTCTATGTTTAATGATCGAACGCTTCCTGGTGAGATCATACAATTCAAAAGCCTTGTACTAAAACAGACTTCATGAAAGCCACCTGCAACAAATCAGACAAGCAGTTTTTCCAGCTGTTTCGAGATTATCTTTGGCTGTCTTGAACAAAACTTGGAATGACACTTGACATCAGCATTCTATTTAACTGTGGTAACACGTGCCCTTTCTGTTCTGGATTATTCAAATGTTAAATAGAAATTAAGACGGAAACCCTACATTCTTAGATTAAGCATCATTGAACATGATTGAACTTACTTCTGAGTAGAGATGTACAAGACTGCAGTGCAAATCATTTTTTTACTGCAGAGGCTGTTAAAAATGTGGCCAAATAGATCAATTTCATCTGAAGAAGTCTCTTTGTTTTGGATCTTTCTCTTCAAAATACATTGAGTAAAGATTTCTTGTTGTATTTTCATGCCTTGTTGGAACTTGGAAAATGTCCTTCCTGAAAGAATTCAAAGAACAGATCACGATTTGTTCCACCTTGCAGATTTTTCTACCTTTACAGATATTGGCCACAACAACTGAAATGCATATTATGCATCAAACATGTCATTCCTTCATTCAAATAATGCCATTTTTGGAACAGTTCTAACTTTTTAAATTGCTGCTTAGATTAATCCATGCTTAACAGGGGAGAAAACTCTGCTTTATTCACAAATGAAATGTAACAGCTTATTCATGAGGCCATCGCTAGGAATCACTAGGAAAATTATGTACTAGAGTTTTTTTCCCCAAAAGCATCCCACAAATCTTGAAGGACTTTACTATTGAATTTTACACAGCCAAAAAAGATGAAAATCATTAGAAGGATTAGTTCAATTGAAGAGATTGGAATGTGTGGATTTTTATATGGATTCTTCAGATACAAATCCTAGTTTGTTTTCATAACATTATTTAAAACAGAATAAAAAGAGGGAGACAGGACATGCAGCTTCATTTTATTATTCAAACATTTTATGACTCTACACCACAACAAATCTATTCACCTTAAAGAAGTCCAAAGATGGTTTATTTGTAATCAGGAAGAGAAAATAAAAATCCAAATTTTCTGTCAAGAAATATGCATAGATGCATAAAGAAGTACAAACTCTAATGCCATACTTATTAAAAGCTGTAGGTAAGGCACAGATTGGAAGTGCTCAATATACATTCCAGTTCTCAAGAAATAGGAAACCAGGGATTGCAGTAACCATAAGAGAATTGCATTAATTGCACCATGCAAGCAAAATATTGTTCAAAATTCTACAACGAAATTCTACATGACTTTTACAATATATGGAGAGAGAAATGCCAGGTGTCCAAGTTGGGTTCAGGAAAGGAAGAGGCACTTGGGATCATATTGCAAATATATATTGGAAAACAAAGAAGGCAAACAGCCTGTGCTTTATAGATTATACCAAAGCCTTTGATTGTGTACATCATGAAAAACTTCAGATCACTTGTAAAGAAAGGGTGTGCCACAACATTTGATTGCCCCTATGTGTAACCTGAGCTCGGGACAAGTGACTAATGTCAGGACAGAATATAGAGGAAAAGAATGGTTTTCAACTGGCAGGTCGTTCACTCAAGAATGTGTTTTATCACTCTGTTTAAGTTGTACACTTTATGTATTATATGTAATGTCAGGGATTCCAGGCAGGGAACCCTGGGAAAATGATCAGCCCACTGCAAAGATGTTGCATCATGCCCCAGCTGTGGGTAATTGCAAGGTTGCATAAGAAACTGGGGTCGTGTGCAGATGGTAGAGGGAGGTGTGCAAACCTCTACCTGATTGGTTGTAGATATGTATATAACAAAGCAACGCCAGTATGTATTTGTCTGTTGACCAAACCTGGTGCCTGGTGCAAGCTTTTGTCCATCTGTCCTATGTTTTGTATATAACGGAACTTTGCTGCAAGACAAAGTGCCTCCTGTTTTGGAAGAAACTCCTCTGTGTGTGAGTATCCTTACTGGGGAACAAGGCTGCTGCTGTTGGCTCGCTGAACTCTGGTTTTTCCGCTGCGTTTCCATGGGGCTGAAACTCCTATCATCCCCAACATGCAAGTCAGGACTAGACTCAGAAGTAGGAGGCATGAACATTGGAGAAAGCAACATCAATAATTTAAAAGAAGGCAATGACATATTTCTAGCAAAAAAAGCAAAGTCATGGAACAATTATTGAAGAAAGTCAAGGAAGAAAGTGCAAAGGCAGGTTTACAGCTGAACATTAATAAAACAAAAATGATGACCACATAACTTTAAATAACTTTAAAGCAGACAATGAAAAGATTGAAGTAGTTCAAGATTTTCTACATCTTGGCTCAGTCCTTAATCAGAAAGCAAATGGCAGTCAAGAAATCAGAAAGCTAGGAGTTGAAAAAGCAGCTATAAAAGAGCCACACAGGATTTTGAAGTGTAAAGATATATCATTGACTACTAAAGTTAGAGTTGCCCATGCCATCATATTTTCAGTTTCTGGTTGTGAAAGCTGGACAGTGAAGAAAGCTGATGGGAATAAATATCAACTCCTTTGAAATGTAGTGCTGAAGAAGAGTATTACGGCTATAAGGGACTGCTAAAAAGATCAATAAATGCATCCTAGAGCAAATTGATCCTGAACTGTCCCTGAATGGCAAGATTACTAAACTGAGTCTGTCTGATTTTGGACATATCATGAGAAGACATGACTAAGTATAAAAGGCAATAATGCTTGCTTAGGAAGAAGGCAGTAGCAAAAGAGCACAATAACATTACAGATGAATAGACTTGATTACGGCAGCCACGGCCCTGAGTCTGCAAGGGCTCACCAAGATTTTTGATGATAGAGTGACTTGGAGTTTCTCATTCATAGCGTCACCATAGTTTGAAGCGGACTTCATGGCAGTTACCAACAACAAAGTGAAGCAACTTACTCATTCACAGGGGACAAAAGCCATTTCCACACTGCATTGTTATAGTGCTATTATTCCACTTTCAACATCCTATGGAATTCTGGGGTTTGCAGTTTAGGGAGGGGCCTTTGAGGCCCCTCCCTAAACTGCAAACTCCTGGATTCCATGATGTTGAAAGTGGAATAATAGTGCTATAACAATCTAGTGTGGAAATGGCCAAAGGCTGTAATTTTATTGTTGTCTTACCCTAGTTGAATGGGATACACTCCCTGAGAGCTATCCAAGATGCTTAACCTACTTGAGGGGTCAGGTTTAGCATCTTGAACAGTTATTTAAAATGTGGACTGAAATCCAGAGTAGTTTTACTAATCCACTGACATGAGATACTTAATAAACTTAAAATAAGAGAGCTGCATGGTCATTTTTAAAAAAGCTGTATAGAAAAAGAAGAGGTGGCTGGACCCCCAGATGCAGTCATGTATTTCCTCGTACAGTGCCTGATGGAAACAATACTGTATGATCATGTATTATTACTGCATTGGTTGACACCAACCCTAGTGACACTATTGCTTCTCAATATACCACGTGGAATCCCAAGCTTTTACAAAGGAAGAACCATATATTTATTGTCCATTAATTTTTTACTTACTGTCAGCTACTCTTATGTTTTGGCATTAGGGCCAAAGAAGAGATATCAATATTTGAAATAAATATATTCAGTGGCAACTGATTATTTCCATTTCAGCAGTGAATCTATTCCATGTTGCAGGATTTTGGATATCTCCTTTAGAGTTAACACCTAATCCCAAAGGGAATTTACTAATCCACTAACATAGAAGCTACCCTGAACACCTAATTACTCATGGTAGACAACTGTTGTGCGAGCAAAGGCGATCATTGGCCAGGAGTGGTTATCTGGATTGGAGTTCATAAATGTGGTATCCAATCAGCAAAGATCCAAGCACTGTACCAACCGTGCTGCATATAGACAGGTCAAAGAAATATCAACACCTTGTAATTCTTAGTAAGCTTTTGATATCTGCTTGCATGCCTCTGGAATGTGGACAAGAAATAAGTGTGTTGCCTCTTTGATGATGTTTCCAAAATCATGGCCCTCAGAACATGTGGTTACATGGCTTTGTTCTGAAAATAACACTCCAAAGTTGATTTACAATAGTTATGGGATTCACTGCCAGCATTTAGATCCCATCGTAGGTGTTTTTGATTCCCATTGTAAATATGCACCACCATGGAATGTACTCTGGATGGAAATCATCATCTTTCAGTACTATGTCAGGATGTTTCAGTTTATCAAGAGGATGATCAAGTGTGGCCAGATCCAGACTCCTGCTGTGTAGCAATTTATTTCAGGCCTCCTTGAAGTTCTTCTCATTGGACCTCCCCCAAAGCCTTTCCAGTACATTTATTCTTGAGAGGGTGACTCAATTTCACAAAGAAGCTTCACAATCCATTTCCCCCTTCTTTAAAGTAACCCATTGAAAAGGGCAGAAGTTCACACTGCCAGCTCTCATTATAGCGCTGAAAGTGGAATTTTCCAATAGGAACTACAAAAATGACAGCCTTATTACATACATGTTGCTGTTTACCTGTTATTTCAGGAGACATCATGGATGAAGTAGAAGATAAACAAGTTTAGAGCACACTTTGATTTATGATCGCCTCCTTGTTGGCAGTGCTTAAGATGTAAAGTGTTGTATTTTCTTCTTAACCATCTAGTCCAAAATAGTAAGTTGTCATGAACTACGCTTGTATATTAGTAATAATTACTGGACCATGATTTTTATATTTTATATTATATTTATATTTTATATTATTAAGGGCAGAGTTGCTTTTTCAAGCCTCTCATAGCAAGAGGCAAGCAATATCACAAACCTGAAAGAATTCATTAAGGCACTATCAGATGCCAGAAAGAATATGCTAATACTTCTTTAAAATAAACAGAGAGATTCTTTTGTGATGTCATAAAATATTCCTTGCAAGATTTGTTCAGAGTTTGTAGATATTATGCTACTGAAATAGCAGCTTATAAACAGGCCTTTGACATATGCCATTCCTTTGCAAATTTTGTGCTAATTTTGCCCTGGAATGCAAATTCAGCATGCTGTTTTGTGTCATCCTGAATATTATTAAATACATCCTACTAGATGTATTTACATGCTATGCATGTAAAAGCTTAAATAGAATTAATTGGATTTACCCTAATTTACACTAATACAATCTTGTTCCAAGCTATGTGGAAAGACTGTATTCCCCCATACAAACTTGTCCAGGCTTTGAAATCTCTGTTGGCCCTGCCACCCTCCATGCATGTTTAATGGAAGAAGGCCTTCTTGGTGTCTGCTCCCAGATTATGGAATCTCCAAGTGATGGTAGGCTCCACCTCCTGTTGCCCTTTTATGGACAGTCAATGAATTTTATAAAAATATTTCTGCTTGCTTTTACCAACTGATTTCCCAGCTATTATGAACAGGGATTTCAATAGGTTGATGCTGCAGCTTTTTATTTTTAATTGCTATATAGTTCAGTTTTACTTTAATATTATGACTTCTTTAATTGTGCTTTACTATTATAACCTTGCTGGGCTTTTACTTCTACTTTATTTCTAATCACATTGTAAACTGCCCTTGGTTCTAGTCTTAGGGGAAAGATAAAATAAAAATAAATATTTATGTTTGAATATTTAACTTAGCTCAAATATGTTCATGGAGAGACATACAAGAGTGCACCACCTACATGACAAAAAAGCCACATATTAAAACATCTTTAGAGGATGAAATTAACATATAACATCAAATGAAAACAGACACAGATATATAGATACAGACACATACTGGTATCTGTGTATTGTTAGAGAGAAACCTTTTCATACCTAGATTCACCAATTGCTGATTTTCATTTTACTCTCGGAGTTTAGGCATTTTAGAGTCATTTTACGTTTGTTAGGTTCCCGTCTGCCATACTTACTGTCTCCCTGCACCACTCTAATGTATGCCCACTTCTCCCTTCCTTCCTTTTCATCTTGTGTTTAACAAAAAAAAGTAATTTTAAGTAAAGTTGCTTTTATATATCCTATTAAGAAGACTAAGCTTATTTCTTTTCCTCTGCTAGACCCTGTGTTTGAGGGTAGAGGTGGGACT
The DNA here is from genome assembly GCA_030412105.1 of Cyclura pinguis. Taxonomy (NCBI): domain Eukaryota; kingdom Metazoa; phylum Chordata; class Lepidosauria; order Squamata; family Iguanidae; genus Cyclura; species Cyclura pinguis. Next base: position 212,604,675 of record CM059602.1, read on the forward strand.
GGTTGTTCAGCTTCAGCATTGGAGGAGAGACAGATAAGAAGTTGTACGATAGCCATCTCCAGGTGCTTTTAGGGCCATCACATTGATGGTATAAATACTGAACTAAATATTAATATCTTCATAATGGAACATTGGAACAGATTGCTTCTGAATATGCAGGACTCCATATTAAAGGTTTAAAAGCAGAGTCTAAATGGTCTTCTGTCAGAGATCTTTAGCATATGACTTCCTACAATGGAAGGGATTGGATTAGATTGTGATCTATTCCAATTCTGATGCTATGTTTTGGTGAGCTGATATGTATCACTTCAGGGAAGCAACTTGTGCAACTGTAGATTACAGTGGATGTCCAACACTGAGCAGCCATAGAATAACATTCCACCAGGTGGAACAATGCTTTGATTCCTATCTCTCCTTCCTGAAAACCCATAATTTTCACATTACCTCTCCACTGACACAGCCATGTAGTGGCTGTGGACAGCAAGGGAACAACTTAGAAGCATCTGGGTGTATGGTTGTAGTCAGAAAGTCAATGATAACATCATCTTCCAGAACCTCCTGATGGCATGTGAAGAAAGTATCTGAAAGAGAATTCCCTTTGCTGCACAGATAGTCTTGCTTCTTTCCATCTTTTCAATTTGTATAGCAAGCCAAAATATTTTTTCCATTGAATTTTCTAGTTGCATTGCATTTTCTTCCCAAACTGCTTGAAAGCTACCATTTTTTCGTAAAAAGCAAGAAAGGAAAAGATACCATCTTCCATGTCCATGGGCATTTTAGGGGGTTCTCTCATCTTTTATTAATTCAAAAGAACAAATGAAATAAAACCAAAACAGACTTCTTGTTAAAAGACAAGACTGTTCTGGACATTGACAGAAAGGCATTGTAATTTCATCTAGTGGATACATTGGCAAGGCATAGTATACCAGCCAATCAATGCTACGCACAGCTAAAATCTGTGGCAAACTTGCAGAACTTTCCAGGCATGGAAAGTTAAGTTTTGATTAAATGGAATGAGCGTACTATCCATCTAGGGGGGTCACTGCTCAAAAAAATATTTTCAGTTTTTAACCCTAAATGATCATCCTCAGCTTGAAACTCAACAGGCTGCACACATGAGCAAGTGAAAAAAACTGATGGTATTCTGGATTGTGTCTTTAACATATCAAAGTTACAGTGCAACAACATAAGGGCATATTGACTGATATTTTAATGCCTTTGCAGCAGGAGTATTTTATGCACTACATAATTCACTCTATGCAGAAGGGCTCAGAAAAATAGCTGGAAAAGCTGAACTCTGGCTATAAAAGGCACACGTTCATGGAATGCACACAAGGTTCCATTGACAATGGAGAATAAAATATTCAGGAAAACAGGCATGGAATGGAAATAAAGCTTCTTTTATTATGACACTCAGACACCTGTTACATGTCAGGAAAATGTGTTTTGTCTGTAAAGAGAATAATGGTGCCATCTTATTTCGTTGTAAGTTGTTTAGCTATGCACTGGCAAAAATAAGAATCTCAGCCATGTGTCAGCAGGATTTCCAACAGGTCTGACTGAAGATTCATTTTGCAAGATGCAATTCTTTGCATCTCCCAAGATTTGCATTCCAGAACCTCACAATGGCCAAAATCCCTTTGTCTGTACCACATCTAAATGCTTGAGTAGTGCTAGAAATAATGCAGCCGGTGCCTCTCCATAGTCTCCCACTTCCAATGGCTCTGTTGAAAGCCATTTCAGCATACACTGACAAATACAAGAAACACTACCAAGAGGGTTTGGTTTAGTCAGCTCTGACTAAAATACATCTGAGAATTCCCTGCTTGTATATGGGGGGTTTGTGAGAGCAAAAGATTCAATGGCTACATGTTTTCCTGAATGAGAGAGAGAGAGAGACAGAGAGAGAGAGAGAGAGAGAGAGAGAGAGAGAACCTGCATCTTTACTGTCATTTGTTCATTTCTTGCACAATTCTTCCCTCTCAAAAAAAGTCTCAATGAACTCTCATCAATTTCAATGGGAGAACTAAACAGCTCTCGTTCAGAGGAGGAAAAAAAAAATCAAAGTGGTTAATTTTCACTGAACTATCATGCTTTACATGCTTCCCCCATTTATCTGACAGGTTAGGACTTGAGCACTGTCAGGAAACAGAATTGATTGAAAAGTTGAACCTGTGTACTGCACTTTAGGGAGTATGAAGGAATTGTGGAGGCTCACTTGGGACCAACTACATGCGCACTGCTTGCAAAGTCTTTCAGCCACCTTGGTGCCTTTTTCGCCCTGCTCAGCTTGCTTTGCGTGTAGTGCTCGCACGCAAGCCTCGGTAGGCTAGAAGAACTAATGAAAGCGTGGAACCTCACTCAAAGAAATGGAACTTGTCCTTAATTTGGAAGTGTCAAAAGAGAAACATGGCAGATACAACAGAATTGGTAGAATTAGTGATAACATGGTGGATAAAACTGAACTGATATAATACTTCTGTGGACCAGGAATAATTTTTCCCTGGAAAAATACTCTTCACCCATCTGAAGAATTGCATATGCCCAAGCTACGCCCCACTGGATAGTTTGATCATGCTGAGTATGTGCAACATGGTTATTTATATTTACAGCAACTATTTTTGGTATTTCCTAATGAATGTTAAAATAGTTAAGATAGTTAAAATGAACGTGTCACACAGTGCAGTGGGTCCAGTTCCTGATAACTCTGCTTCAGAGATAAGTACAGTTGTGTTCTAGAACTGGTTATGTTGACAGGATGGGTTTTATATAATACATTATGTACTTCCCTTCAAGGCTATGAGCTCTCCATCTTAATAAGTGCCATATCCTGCTATATTCTTCTCACATATCATTTAAATGTGACTGGTCTGCTACTGAAATTAAATGTACTCTCTCTATAAAGATAACAGAGTAAGAAAGATGGCCCCATCTCTTAGATGGTGTCAAGATGGCAACTGGAGTGCTCTTATGAATACAGCTCATGTAATTCACAAGAAGGGTCATATTCAGAGTAGGAATTGTAGATGCTAAGGGATCAGAGAGGAAAAAGTAGCAAGCTCTTATAGTTAGGTTACTTAAACATTTGCTTTGTAAGATGTCAGGAGGAATTTTGGAGAGCTCTGACGCCTATGCCTCCTACTCAGTGCTCCAGGACAGACTGTGCTCATGTAATCAATTGTGAAGCAAATGAGGAAAGAATTCCATGTGGAAACAGGTGACATCTTATATTGAATTTGTTTTTTTAAAAAAGAATGAAGTCCTTTCTAAAATGGTGAAGTGACTGTCCAGGAAGGACAACTGAGTAATTTGCCCTGTGATTAGTGTCTTCTCTGAGTCACAGAACATGATACACAGACAAAAGATAAATTGCTCATTATTCCTGAAAATCAATTGGTGCAAAAATTCAGAGATTATTTCTAAAGGCAAGTAAAACCCATGACAATTTTGCCAAGTCAGGTTACAAACCCTCAGTTCTTTGATTGGAGAAACCTAACACTACTGCAGAGATGGGCAAGAAAATGATAAGCTACTATAAAGCTAACAACCAAGTAGTAATGGTCAAACTGCCACTGCTTACTTACCTGGAGTAAGACTTTACAAGACAGATTCAATATTGTTGTGGTTTTAACAGCAAAGAACTATGGTAAAAACAGGTTTCTTGACAGATGTTGAACCATAAAACCACTGTGGAAAGTCATATAATTTTAATTGATCTGCAAAACAACTTCTAGAAAAAAAATTGTACAAGGGATAGTTCATCCACCACCACCACATATACAGTTTTTGGTTAACTTTAGGAATGACCAAGTCTGTCTCAAATTGTGCCTCAGCATCTAACCCATCTTCTTATATCTAAATAAGTGTTTTATGAATGCTCTGAATACTATGTGGAATACATTGCCTTGGAGTGTGGCGGAGTCTCTTTCTTTTGAGATTTTTAAGCAGAGGCTGGATGGCCATCTGTTGGGAGTACTCTGATGTATGTTCCTGCATGGCAGGGGGATGGACTGGATGGCCCCGTGGTCTCTTCCAACTCTATGATTCTATGTACAGTGACAAAACTATATGATCATTATGAAATTATTATTTCACTATTACTATAAATCATGCTTCCGTGGTTAAATCTGTAATTATGTGGTTAAATAATAACATAAAATAAATGTATAAAATTAAGTAAATTCTGTGGTTAAAAAATAAATCTGGATTTCCCTCTGTATAATGAAAATAATCAGAAATGATAACCATACACATCTTCACATAGGTACTGTGGAAGCTGATTTGGTTGGAGACAAAAATTCTTTAGTTCCTATGAGAATTCATATGAACATAGGTCTTCTTTCACAACACTAGAGAACACTGGGTGCTCCCTGCCCAATTTGTTTTCATTTGCCTTGTTTATTGGTTATATATATATCCTGTCTTACCTTCAGTAAGATCAAGGCAACATACATGATTCTCCTGCTCCCCATTTTCTTCTCACAACAAACCTTTGAGATGGGCCAGGCTGACAAATGGCATGATTGGTCCAAGGTCTCACTGAGTTTCATAGCTGAGCAGGACTGGAACTTGGATCTGGATTTCCCAAGTCCCAGTGCAACACTTTAACCAGCACACTGGACCAACGCTCCAAATTATCTCATTACTATATGATGGTCTGTTCCAGCAAAATCAAACAAGAATTGAACCTGAATCAACTCTTGTTCAACAGTCTAGCCACTATACCACTGGTTTTTCTCTTTAACAAATAAGTAAAAACATTTCAAACCAAGTAGTCTCTCCACTCCATATCTTCCTCACATGTCTACAGACATACAGAGACATTTATGTTATATCTAAGTAATGGTGTTTGCTAATGGAGAAATATCTAATCTGGGGTCTGAATATCCTACCTTTTCCCTTCTCCATCTGTCTTTCCCTTTCCTACCCTCCTTTCTTTTTTATTTTGTCAAGTGGTAGTCGCAGTCCTGTACGAGCTGGGGGCCTAAGCAGATGAGGTCAGATCCAGGCAAGAAACCAACCATGATAGTAGGCTGGAGATGGGAAGGTAGAAGTGGCTATCATTGAGGCATTATATTCTAATGTATAGCTTTACCCATTTTTTGTGCAATAGAAAAATACAATGTACAGTAGGATTTTTCTTCCCTGCAGTTGGCAGTAGAGCTTTAATTAGGAACAAAATTATTACTTAAAACTAGTAAGATAAAGAAATAGAAAATTTAAGATTATTGTTATTCTTCCATCTTTAAATATTCTATTCTAATTATTTAATCAGTATATTTTTAGCATATGAGTTCTAAACAGTATTATTCAAAGCAACTACCGGACAGCTCCATCTGTGACCAAGGAAGATAAACACATAAAGGTCCATTTACTTCCTTTGGATCCAACTGAAGCCATCAGCAATTGCACCCAGTATTTCTTCGCAACATGGCTATAGGGTTTGCTGGCACCTAGAAAGTATGGCTTCCATCACCTGATTTCATAGTGACTTCCACCATTATGTCTGGTCCAAAGTACCACTGCAACTCAGGTAATGTGCCAATGTATGGGAATTACTGATGATGCGAGACTTGAGTGATGAGAAAGTGACTTCTGATCAGGTCTGGCCACCTATTTTACTTTAGTTCTTTTGTTTCTTGAAATCTTTAGATGAGACTAAGGACAAAGCACCAGGTAGCCTTTAGTCTTGATTTTCTGGTTGATAATACACCATGTACTGGATGTCTAGGCTGGTTTGAGAAACAAAAGGAATATTTGCTCTCTTTGTATTCAGCTTTCTTAGCTGTGGACTTTTTATCTTTAACCCAACCAGGACTGTTTCCATGGCTCCACCTTTCTCCAGAAAAAAAAAAAGAATATGTAGATGAGAAGCAAACTGGAGAGTAAAGGACCACTTTCCATTATCTTAGCACTTGGCAAGACATTTGCTGGCATGGCACTATATTTGAGTTGTATATTTGAATCTGGCAGCAGAGAGATTTTTCTGTTCTTTGGAATCAGCTCAGTCCTGGCTATCATTTCTGATGAAAGCTAAACTACTATGGCAAGAAATGAATAGATGAGGAAGACATGTTAACATTCTTGCTAAGTGTAGTTTATGCTCTTTTATCACAATGGTCTTCAGAATTCTCTCCAGTATCTGTCCACAGCTTAATGAAGGCTCATTTTAACCACAACAATGTGCTCTCAAATGTTATGTTCCATTTTTCAGAAATCTGACATGTAATGCTACAAGACTTGTCATGTCAGCCTCTGTTGTCTAATGGAATTCTACAAAAATGAATAGAAAGAATATTGTAACATAATTCACTATAAATTAATAGTAGATGCACATATGGCCCTCATTAAGGTACCCTTTTATTTTTATTACCCCGTAAAGTAGGACTCACATGATACTTCCTGAAGTTTATTTTACTAAAGTCTTGTGCTACTAAATGACACGTGCATAGTGACATCACCTAATTGTAAAATCAAGTGTTCAGTCAGTCCACTAAAGTGCTATATTCAAAACATGGCAGAAATATTTTTGACTTAATAGCCTGCATTATTGACAATGTGAAAATGTTAGGATCGGAAGTGTTGAAGCCTGTAAAGATCCCATTGACATTTCTGACTAGAAAATGAGTAAGTGCAAATGCTTGTAGAAATCATTACTTCAGAGTCACCTATTTTGTGGCAAATGAAACTCAGTCCTTTGCTTTGGTGTGATAAAACAAAAGTGTGCTTTAGACTTCAGTTCAAAGAAACCATTCATATATATATATATATATGAATCAAGAAACCACACTACTAATCTTGTTGCTGCAATCTCTCATCAGCAGTTAAATGTATATATTTTTTAGCAACAGCAAATTAACATAGATTTCCAAAAAAAATTTTAGTGACTCCAAAATTTAGAAAAAAAGTCAACTGTGTGAAGTGGAAGTAACTCTGTGTGCACGTATGAATCCTTCAATTACAGTATCGGCTTTTAAGATCCAGTTTAAGTGATCAGATGCCATTCAAAATCTAATACAAGGCTTTGCAACATATGCATTTACTTCATGTAAAAATCCAATTTGTTAATAAATGGCATACGTGTTTTTCATTTTGACTTATGTAATAGGTGGATTAGATGTTCCATTTTCTTCATGTGTGTTGCTAGTGCTAGTTCTCCTGGAATCTGTGAGAACACATACCACACAGAACAGATGTCTCCTTTTCCATCAGGTTTCCATCTTCCTTTTGTGTGGAGAGCCATAACATACCAACAATTCACCACATCAAGACAGACACTATGTGATTTAAAGCAGCCTCCATATTGAACTTATAAGATATACCACAATCTTAACACAAGGATTTGGAAGCTCACACAACTATTTTGGTTCATCTTCTTGGCCCGGAGACTAATATAAAGAACTGGTTACTGGCTTGGAAACTCGTGCTGTTCATGGAACTGCCAAGATTTTCTTTCCCAACCCATGCAATACAACAACGGTTTCCCATCCCAGCCTGTCTTCATATAATGAATCACAGAGAAAATCGAGTTTGTACAATAAGGCACATAAATTGACTATTACTATTATATGATTCTTCCAATTTAAATTGAAAAGCATTAATGCTGGCAAGCTGGTTAGCTATGATTTTTGTTCAAGATAAAAGACAGCTTGCTACTACTTTTATATCAAAATTATGAGAAATTGATTAGAATGAAAAAAAGGGTACATAAATGAGACATCAAACTAGAAAGGCACTACTGTGTAACTTAGTACATCCTTTTCACTGTCCATGTGGTGTTTATTCAAATTATGAAGATACAGAAATAGTTTTGTTGTTGTGGAGCCAGATGAAACAAGGTGGCAGTACATAGTAGTCATACTTTCATAGGCAAGTCAGGCTGCGATATCCAGCAAGTATGTAAACTAAATATTTTTCAGATGACTGTTCAGAATCACTACTGAATATGTTAGGCTTTTGTTTGACAGAATTTCCATTTTAGATACACATGAAGATTATAAAATGAAACAGATGAAAAATATTCCTGAAAAACCAAGGCCATCACTGGATGTTTTTATTTTAAATGTATGATGTAATATTCTTAAAATTCTTCTGAGAGGCCTCTAGAAGCAAGGGACATATTATTTTTTCCGGATTAATATTTACAGGAACGTGTGTCCCATTCTGAGAGTAATTTAAAATATGCAGCTCAAAAACAACCCTATACAAATGATATGAGAAGTTCTTACAAGTAGATATGCACAAGTGATACTTTGTTCTGCTTTTCCCCTTTCAATATGATATATGAATAGAATTTTCTATAGACATTTGAGACTGAAACAAAGGAATAAGGACTCTCAAGGAACCAGGATATGAAAACAAAATCTGATTGTGTTACGTCTTAAATCAATCCTGGATTGGACGTCAAAGAAAACTGGTTTAAGGAATGATTAAAGGCCTATGTAGGTTGTGCAGTCAAGACAGACAAAAATACCAGGAGATTCTGTCCTGGTCCTTTGCGGTCTTAGACAGAGTTCCTATATTGGGCAACGTCGGTTATCCAGACAGGCTCTCTGCGCAGTTTAGAGCAACGGAAAACCAGAGTTTTAAAACAAATGGATAGAAAAGGCTTCAGAATTTATGTTTCAACTCATGAGAGGCCAGAGGCCAAGCAGCCTAGGAAGAGGACTAAACACAAGGACTTAATGAGAGACCTGTGTAGGCCTTATACTTTCACAAACTACATGCAGAGCAGAGAACTGCTTTCAGGTTGGATTGACCATAGCAAATCACATTCAGACAGTTATTGTTTTTGAGTGGTGACAATAAGTATGGTAATATACACTTTCACCAGATTCCTGTACCAAAAATTAAATTAAATTAAAATAAATTAAAATAAAATAAAATAAATCAGATTCCATCACCAAAAGAGAAGAAAAATGGCCACAATTTTGCCTCATCGCAAGCAATTTATTTGAACCATTTTACTTAGATGTTTTGCTGTGCAAACGTAAAACTGTCATTTAAATTATTAACTCAACCATACACTGAAATTTTCAGAATGTAGTTCTTTCTGGAATAATACAAGCATTTTTTTATATTCATACAAATTGTCTTATACATTTTAATTTAAAATTTACAAGAACAGTCTTGGATAGAAGTGCTGTACTACACTGGCATTTAAAAAGCATGCAGACCATTGAGACATTTACAGGTACAAATCTTTATTGTTTTTAAATTCTACATGTCTTTTACAATACAATAATTTGTTACTTAAATGGCCTTTTTATAGTTAATGTACAATGGATTCTTCTCCTTCCTGAACCTTAGCCATGAAATACAATTTTATCAATATGATTTTTTTCTAAATAGATTAATACAAGACTTCTCTGTGAATTGGGAAGGCTCTGGCATTTCATTTAAATACAAGAACATACCTACTTCCCTTTGAAATCTGTGATCAATCCTTCAAAATGCTCTGAAGACTGGAGATTTACCTAGGACTGATTCATATCAGCCTAACAAGATACCTTTTTCTTTTCTCTGCCATTTATATTAAAGGGATTTTTAATGCAATGAAGCAAGTTGCAGTAGTTACCTTTCATCTACTGAGGCAAATTCATGTTGAAGAAAATTATGATTATCTGCATGCAATGAACACTCCTCTTTTAGATAGTTGATGTATTTTATACATATTATAAAGAATCTGTTAAAGAGTGCAAGTACTTTGATAATGATTTCACAAAGGACATATGCTGGTAATGATAGCTAACATTTAACACCTAATATGAACTAATGTATATTTAACAGGCAATTAACATGGCTAATAAATAAGCCATGATACACAAGATTTGCCCTTTCAGAAAATGAACTCATTTGGTCCACACTTCTAAAGTTATTTGGGTAAAAAAACTGGAACAGTTAGGCCAGATGTTGTGATGAAATGCTTGCTTCTCAAAGGTAACACATTAAAAAGGATCCTATTGTGGAGTATTGTCATGTGACCTCAGTATAAAAAGATGGCCTGCTGCTTGGAGTGACAAATGAGACCTGAAGGCCAACCCAGAAAAAAAGTGGTAATGAGCTGAATTTCCATGATGTGTTATACTTTCTTGTTCCATGGCACTGCTTTTACTCTGTAGAATTTTGTACCAAGAGGAACTTTAAATCTGTTTTGTGCCTAAACAAAAAAACAAAAACAAAGAGAATTATTTCAAATGCTGTACATAAAGTAATCTTCAAATAAGAAACCTTTTTGAGGAGTGGGATTGTCAGGTATATGATATTTCATGTTATTTCATCACACCCTTGTTATGTAATCACAGTCTGTCTAGTACTTATAATAGCCACTAAGATTTGAAATCTTTCTGTATAATGATACTAAATGTAAATCAAATGCCCTTGAACTATCTCAGCAGATAATATCTACTTGTTATGGATTCAAAATATACTTGCAGGAAAATCAGAATGGACATATAATTAAAATTAATCAAACTGATGGGAAATCAAACAGAGAAACTAAATTACAAATCCAAATTAGAAGAGAACTGGAATATAGGAGTCATATAGAGTTATAATGAAGAGTCAAAATGCTGAAACCTGATATTTCAAAGAAAAGGCAAAACTGGTAAACTAGCCGTGTATGTGTGTGTCTGTGTGTGTGCACACACACATACCTTCAGGTTGTCTGAACCTATCATGGGGATTTCTTGGCAAGATTCATTCAGAGGGGATTGCTTTTGCCTTCTTCTGAGGTTGAGAGTGTGTGACTTGCTCAAGGTCACCCAGGAGGTCTCCATGGCTGAGTGAGGATTGGAATCCTAGCCTCTAGAGTTGATGCCGAATGCTCAAACCTGTAATGTGTTACTTTTAAGCTCTAATCTCCACTGAGCTAATTTTGTAACGATTTTCACTGATCTTGGGATTTTGTTATGAAAACTCTCACAGACAATATTTTGTTGGAACTGACAAGACTTACAACTTTAGTCATTATGGGGTTAATTGGTCTATTGGTGTTATAGAGGACCTTCACCTGCTACTGTTATTGGAAGCAGTTGTAAAGGCTGTATAAGAGTAGCATCCTCTCAGTGAACACTCACTTCCTGATTTGCTCTGATCTGCTGTTGCTGCAGTTTGTATCATATCCTGCTTCATTGTAGTATTGTATTATATTTTGATATTTTGACATATTTTGTATTTTAACTTGCCAAACTTGCTCATGTTCTCTTTTAACCTTTTGTATATTAAGAACCCATATGCTATTTTTGTCTTTTAAATGGAATATATAAAAGACTATTTTTCTTACCCTGTTTTGTCTTCTGAATTTCCTTTTTATTTACAACATAGTTAATTCTCTTGTGTGTAAGCCCTGAGGAAGTGAGTCAGAAACCTGGTCAGGTGTGGAGCTAACAGCCACTAGCTCAGCATATAACTTCAGCCCCAGTCCCTGGAGCTTGGTGAACAGGCAGCAAGGCCAACAGGCATTCTGTGTGGGCACTTAGCGGAGGAGTTTTGAGGGGAGGGAAGGGAGGAGTTCTGCTTCAGTGTGTACTTAGGACTGCTGAACATGGATGGTGAGGGAGCTCTTGTAGTTACCAGCAACAGCTGTGGTATGTTTGTGTTCTTGAAGGAGGATATGGGTAGCTACACCTGCATCAAGTGTAAGTTGGCTGCCTTGTTGGAGGAAAAGGTCCAGCAACTTGATGCCCACGTATCCATTCTTCACATATTAGGGAGCATGAAGCTTTCTTGGACATAGCAGAACAAACGGCACTGCAAAATGAACACACAGAGGATGTCTCTCAGGAGGTGGTCAGTCTCCAACCTCAGGAGGTAGTCATTTGGAGGAATGTGATACACAGAAGTGGAAGGACCAGGAATCTTTCTATGAGATTGGAGCTACAGAACTGATTTGAAGCTGTCCCTCTTATCAGTGAGGAAAAACAACAGGAGCAGGAACAAATGTCAGTCCTCAGAAGACATGCAGAGGACTTTGGAAGATTGAGCAAAGGATTGGCCCCTGCCAATCCCCAAAGAGGTGTTGTGGTGGTGGTAGGGGACTCTGTGTGGAAAGGGACAAGAGCAGTGGTTTGTGGGCCTGACAGGATGTCTTGTGAGGTGTGTTGTCTTCCCGGGCCAAAGATCCATGATGTAACACAGTGTCTGACCAGACTGGTCAAGCCCATGGACCATTATCCATCCCCTCCTTTTGGTCCGTATGGAAACCAATGACATTGCAAGGCACAGCCTTCAAGAGATCATAAAGGATTACAAGGATCAGTAGGAAGCTGAAGGACCTTAATGCACAGGTTATTTTATCTCTTCTCCCAGTTAAAGGACATGGCCCAGGAAGGAAGACAAATTTAGCGGAAGCGAACAACTGGCTCTGCAGATGGTGCTGCCAGAACAGTTTGGCTTCTTAGACCATGGCCCACAGTTTCATGAAGATGGACTTCTGGCAAGTGATGGCCTGCACTTCACAGAGTTGGCAGGAATGTTTTTGCTAAGAATCTCAGAAACCTAATCAGGAAGGCTTCAAACTGAGGGGTTTTTTTTGGGTTTTTTTTTCTTTTTTGGAGGGGGAAGGAACAGACACAGTATTCTTGACGGCAGGAGTTCTTTAAATGCTGGAGATAATAATCCAAATCTTACAGGGACAACAGGGCAAACAGTCCGACACTGGAAGGGAAAGAAATTTAAATAAGCAGCTAGGGGGAGTGACCCATGGTCTCAGATGTCTCTATGCTAATGCACAGAGCATGGGAAATAAAAAGGATGAATTTAACATGGCACAACAAAGTAAACATAACATATTAGCCATTACTGAAACTTGAGGAATGAGTCTCATTACTGGAAAGTAGCAATAGAGGGGTATAACCTCAGAGAAACAGACAAAGCAGGAAAGGAGGAGGAAAAACACTATATGCCAGAGACATTTACACCTGTGTAGAGATCCATGACAAATCCTGGAAGGCAGGTTGAGTGCATTTGGATAAAAATTAAGGGGGAGAGAAGCAACAGTGATGCCACTGTGCAAGTCTACTACAGACTTCCAAGCCAGGTTGAAGACTTGGATGATGCCTTCCTGGAAAAGATAACAAAACATTCAGAAAGGAGAGATATAGTAGTAACGGTAGATTTCAACTATCCTGAAGTCAACAATCCTGGAAGTCAACTCTGCCAAGAATACCAGGTCCAACAGATTTCTCATTTGCCTTGCAGACAAATTCACAGTCCAGAAGGTAGAGGAGGCAACAAGGGAAAGAACAGGTTGCTTGCCTGTAACTGTGGTTCTTCAAGTGGTCATCTGTGCCCTCACATAACGGGAATCTTTGCGCATGCGCAGTAGCTTTTCGGAAAGTTCCACAGCTGAGCAGCTTGGCGGGAACCCCTCCCCCATCCAGTACTGAGCGTGCTCAGTCCCATCAAGCCAATGGTCTCTCCTCAGTTCCGAAGTCCACTGAAGCAAGGACCTGAAAGAGGGGAGGCTGGGCGGGTGTGTGTGAGTGCAGAGATGACCACTCGAATAACCACAATTATAGGTAAGCAACCTATTCTTCTTCTTCATGGTCTCTGTGCCTCACACAATGGGAGACTGAATAGTTTACTGGTGGATGGCGGGTCAGGTCCTAGAAGACAGCACCGCACGACTGAAGCGAGTATCACACCGGGCCCTGCAGTCAAGGCAAAGACGAAGGTCGAAGGCCGGGACCACACAGCCAAATGACAAAGCTCCTATAGGTCAACTCCCCTGAGAAGGGCCACTGAATAGGCCACTGCCCTAGTGGAATGGGCATGAAGCAGAACTGGCAGAGGTTGCCTGGCAAGCTAGTAGGCAAGGTGAATTGTCTGGGCAACCCATTTGGAAAAATGTTGAGTGGATACCTTGTGACCTTTCCGGCGCCCACCGTAGCAGACAAAAAGGTGAGGAGTCTGACAGAAGGTCGAGATCCATTGCAGGTAAAAGGCAAGAGCACAGTGTACGTCGAGCAAGTGCAGGGAGCGCTCGGGAGGCGAAGCAGGATCAGGATAAAAGGTAGATAGAATCAAATTCTGATTCAGATGGAAGTCAGAGATGACTTTAGGAAGAAAAGACAGGTCTGGATACAGGACCACCTTGTCCCGATGAAACACAAGGAATGGTTCATCAGAACGCTACGCAGTCAGTTCTCCTGCCCGTCTGGCTGAAGTGACAGTGATCAAGAATGCTGTCTTCATGATAACGAGATGGTCATCAGATGTGGCCATCGGTTCAAAGGGATGGCACATAAACTGAGAAAAGACAAGCGATAGCGAACATGGAGGAAGCGGTGGGGAGATAGGAGGGTAGAGGTGTTGCAGACCTTTAAGGAATTGCTTGACTGTAGCATTACGGAAAAAGACTGAGGAAGGAGAACCACGTGGCTCATAAGCCACGACTGCAGAGAGGTAAACTTTCAGAGAGGAAAAGATGAGGCCCTGGTCCCACAGTGTCAAGAGAAAGTGAAGCACCATTGAAAGGGAGATTGAAGAAGGGGCCTCATTACGGGAGTCCGCAAAGGCTACGAACTTCCTCCACTTGTAGTGGTAGGATCTGTGGGTGGATTCCTTCCTTGCAGCTGTAAGGACAGCTTGGATAGCGGGAGAGTCTAGAAAGTTATCCTTCATGCATGCAGGCGGAGGAGAGGAAGGTCTGGGTGCAACACACAACTGTCTGAGTGAGAAAGGAGGTCTGGCGTGCTCTGAAGTCTCATGTTGCAGCCCCGTGCGATGGTGAGAAGGGGACTGAACTAATGTGGCCAATAAGGAGCTATGAGGATGGCATCTGCCCTGTTCACTGCGATCTTGGCCACCACTCAGCCCAAGAGAGGAAACAGTGGGAAGATGTAAAGGAACTCCCCGCTCCAAGGGAACTGGAATGCGTCCCCGAGAGAAATGGGGCCCAGGCCAGCTCTCAAGCAATAATGGGGACATTTCCTGTTCCGTTTGGTCACAGAGAGATTGACAGTTGGAGCGCCCCATCGGGACACTATCCACCAGAAGGTGGCATCGGAGAGGGACCACTGATGGTGGCATGCTATGTCTCTGCTCTGCATGTCCGCTGTCATGTCCCATCCTGCTAGGTGAACTGCAACGGGATGTATTCGTAGTGGAATGCACCAGTCCCAGATGCGTACAGTCAGATGGAGCAAGGTGGAGGAGTGAATGCCTCCTTGTCGGTTCACGTAGCAGACAGCTGTTGTGTTGTCTGACAGGATCTGGACAGTCCATCCAACAATGAGGTTCCGAAAGGCCCGAAGCACTTTGAGGATTGCCAAGAGCTCCAACCCGTTGATGTGGAGACGCATCTCTAGGCTGTCCCAGTGGCCCTGGACTGCAAAACCGTGACCGTGAGCTCCCCAACCGAGGAGGAACACGGTCATGATGGTAAGTGTTGGACAGGGCTCGACAAGCGGCATTCCTGACAAGAGATGGCATGGGGACAGCCACCAACTAAGGGAGTCCCATACTGAATGAGGGACCCACAGAATCTGGTGTTGATTGTTGAGCAGAGGATTGAAGCACTGGAGAAACCAGTGTTGAGGGGGCGAGCCCGAAGGCGAGACGAGTAGGTGACCACTGTTGTGGCCGCCATGTAGCCAAGAAGCTGTTGGATCCTGCAGGCAGAAACGGATGGACTGCGCAGGATGGTAGCCACAGCCTGTTGCAGGGTCCGAGTGCGCCTCACAGGTAGGAAGGTCCTGGCGTAAGTGGAGTCCAGAGTGGCCCCGATGAAGTCCAGGGTGCGTGAAGGTTCGAAGTGGGACTTCTTGGGATTCACTTTGAGTCTGAGATTGGAAAGAAGGGAGAGTGCAACATGGATGTCCTCGTACAGTTTCTGTTTGCAGGACACCACCAGTAACCAATCGTCCAGATAGGGGTACACCATAACATGCTTCATATGGAGGTAAGACACCACAGGAGCTAGGCACTTGGTAAAGACCCTGGGTGCGGTGGACAGATCAAACAGCAGGACCTTGAATTGGTAACAGACGCCGTCAACCGCAAACCGGAGGTACCTCCTGTGGCGGGGGCGAATAGCAATGTGGAAATAGGCGTCTTGTAGGTCGATGGATGCGAACCAGTCCCAACACCTCAGGAAAGGCAGAATGGAGAGCAGGGTGACCATCTTGAATTTCCGGGGGGAAATGAAGGAGTTCACCCCCCTTGAGGTCTAGGATGGGTTGTAGAGTGCCATCCAATTTGGGTACTGTGAAGTACCAGGAGAAGAAGCCGGTGGATTTGGCCGAGGGCAGCAGCTGCTCTACAGAGGAGGGTCTCGACCTCTTCGAGAAGGACTGGACTGGCAAGGGTGGAGTAGAAGATGCCAAGAGGAGGAGTATTTTGAAACTTGATGGCGTAGCTAAGACAGACAATGGTCAGAACCCAGGAGTCCGAAGTGATCTTGCACCAGGTGTTGAGGTGGTAAGCCAGTCCTGTAGTTCTGGACTGGTGGTTGGGCAGATGAAAGAGAGGCAGAGGTGGCAACCTGCAGGGGAAGTCAAAAACGTGACTTAACAGTCAAAGAGGATTTCTTGGAAGATGGTTGACATCGCCTAAGGAACGACTGGAAGAAGCCAGCAAGGACGACTGGTGAGATGTGAGGTGAAGAGAGCGTGACCCATAAAAGTAGGAAGGGCGCCTCCATGAAGAACGGGATGAAGACGGTCTTCTAGGTTGAGCCGTTGGATGAAGGCCCATCTTCTTAGCTGTCAGTTGAGCTTTCATAAGATGGTCCTTACCATCATCAGTAGTTGCATGAGAGTCCTTGGCTGTCAAAGGGCACGTCCTCAATCCTTTTTCTGCTATCCTCAGTCAACCCAGCGGACCGGAGTCAGGAGAATTGGCGGAGGGCGATTACATCCACCATCATGAGCGCTGCACCTTCAACAGCATGCCAGGATGACAAAATCTGTTGATTCGAAAGAGTGACAGACTCGCTAAAATATTGGATGGCAGTAGCTCTGTGGTCATCCAGCAGGTGGGAAAGCAGGGGGAAAAACCTATCCCAGATGTTATGTTGACAGGCCACCAGGCAAGCTTGAGTGTTAGAAATCCTGGCGATGAATGAGGAGGCAGAGTAGAAGCAATGGCTGAAGACATCCAAACAACAGCCCTCATGATCAGGTGGATCGTATGGGCCCTTTTGCCCCCTTTTCTTTGGAATGACTCAACGACAATCGAATTAGGAGTCGGATGATTGAATAAGAAATTGACATCTTTCTTCTGGGTACAGTAAAGATGTTCCAGGCGGTGACGGATCAGTTGAAGCGATGCCAGCTGGGCCCAAGGATGTTTCAAAACCTCCTGCAGGACGGGCAGAAACAGAATCAGAGCCGTTGATGGAGACCGAGTGTCGACATAGTGGAATACTGGGTCCTGTACCGTAGGAGCAGGACCAGAGATGTCGAGGCCCAAGGTGTTGGCCATTCTGACTAATATGTTGGAGAACTGCTTGACATCCTCAGGAGCTGAATCAGGAGATGGGTCGCCAAACACTAGAGGTGGGGAGGTATGAGACTGCGGTGTAGAATCTGTTGAATCACCGTCGGAATCATAAGAACCAGAAGAAGGAGACAGTGAGCGAGGGCATTGAGAATGACGATGTCAGGCGGGTACCATTGCAGGAAGAACAGCCAGTGGAGCAGGAGAAGAGACTGTTGGAACAGATGAAGCTGGAAGTGAGACCGGAATTTGCAGCGGTACCGAGGTCGGGATACAAAGCGGTACCAAGGTTGATTCCGACGAAATGGGTAGGTTGGTCGGGATTGGTGCGACAACGGACTGCGTCGACAGCGGGGCCAACAGAGGTGTTGGCAGAGTGGATGCAGGGTGAGAATCCAGCAGAGGCTGGGACACCGTTGCTGTCACCCAAGGAGGCAAAACGGCCTGATGATGAGGCAATGGGTCTCGGTACCGGTGACAAGACCGAGATGGCTAGTGATGGTAGTAGGTCGATCAGGACTGAGAACGGGATCTGGAGCGGCGATACCGAGGGAAGCATTGGCATTGAGATCCTGAAGGAGATTGTGATGGGGAACATGAATGTCGAGGGCAGTAAAGAGACCAACAACAAATGTTGGGATGATACCGGTCATGATAGGCAGGCGAATATGAGTGGTAGAAACCGGGTTGCTCCCTCCAAAAGTGCTTGTGGCCATACCGGGCGACATAGGAGACCGATGAGAAAGGTGAATCAACTCTCACTAACAAAGGCTCGAAAGCGGTGAGGTAGCCGTAGTCGCAATGATGTGGGGATCTACCCCTTTCAGCGCGTCCTGGAGAGCAGGCCACACTAAGTTGAGGCTGGACTCAGGAAATAGCCTGAGGAGCGTCCGAAACACGCAGACGGTCCAACCTGGGACAGCCAGAAGAGACGGCCAGGGCCAGTGGAGTTTGCAGACACCCATCTCTGGACTGGCCTGATGTAACAGGCAGAAAGGCTGGTGGTGAGGTCCGACGGTCCACGTTGGATGCAAAATCCGCAGCAGCCGGAACTGAGAGCACCGGGAGCTGGGCAGCATCCCGCACCGGTGAAAGGATGGGAGCATCATCCCCTTTGATGGTAGACATTGCAGATTGTGTCAGAGGAGGTGTCGGTAAGGGACCAGGAGAAGGTCGATTAGCCAGCGAACGGGCAGCGGGAGAAGGAGAGTGATGCTTCTCCTTCTTCATTTTCTCCTTATTGGGGGAAACAGAAGGATGGTGCAACGAGATCCATTCACACTCCGCCACGGCAGGGACCTTGTGGGGCTCGTGAACGGGCACCTGCTGCAAGGTCGAGGTAGCATCTCCAGTGGCGGATGGAAGAGTAGACATCCTGGAGAGCTTTGGAATCTTCGGTAAAGAAGATATCGATGGTAAAGCCGGTGGGGTCGAGGTCGGTATTGGTACCAAAGGTGTCGATAACTTCGGGACCGAGGCAGAAGATGTCGTAGAAGGCGTTGATACTGAAACGGTGGAAAGAGCGGTATTGGAAGACGCCTGCTCTTTAATACAAAGGGCTTGCCCTCAGCAGTACGATTTCAGCCAAGAAGCTCTATTCTTCAGAGTCTGGGAGGTGAAATCCTTACAAATAGAACAGGCCCGAATGTTATGGCGCTCCCCGAGGCATAACAAGTACTCAGGGCAGGCATCCAAAAGATAAACCTTGCGGTCGCAAGACACACACAATTTAAACAGAAAAGACATAAGAAGGAGGAAGAGTTCCTACATTTTTTTGTTGTAAGGAGACGAGAAAAACAAAGAAAAAACCAAGAATTAGAAGAACTGCTCAGCGAGGAAGCCTTCCGAGCTGCTAACAGGTCGGCTGATGAAAAGAAACTGATGAAAGACAGTTGACTTGGCGGGACTGAGCATGCTCAGTACTGGATGGGGGAGGGGTTCTTGCCAAGCTACTCAGCTCTGGAACTTTCTGAAAAGCTACTGCACATGCACGAAGATTCCCACTGTGTGAGGCACAGAACAGCTATTTTAGATGTGATCCTAAACAATAATGATGGTTAATGGGGTGGAAATAGCACAGTGCTCAGATGAAAGTGATAATGTTCTCCTGGAGTTTACTATATAGTGGAAAGGGGAAACCTGGCATAACCAGACATGCATTTTAGACTTTAAGAAAGTTGATTTCAGTAAACTGATTTTCAGTAAACATACATGACGCAGAACTCCTGTCCATACCCTTTCACTATACTAATTGAAAAATATCCTTTATAAGCAGGAGCCAACGTCAATCAATTCAACTGGAAAAGAGAACTGCATCAAGCCTGGAGGTGACTTGCAAAAATGGCAAAGGGAAAAAAAAAGGGGAGGCAAAGAAAAATAGAGGAAAAAAAATGAAAATTGACAGACGCACACTTCTGATTTAGGAAAATGCACATTTTCTTATTTTAAATAGTGCCAGAAACACCTTTAAAAGGTAAACTGGAAGTGGGAAGGCTGGGAACTCCAAAAACAGCCTTGGATGGCTGCACTCTGTCCACTGCTGAATTAGAAGCTACATCAGCTACAGCATCGAAGTCAGCATAGAAATGAATAATTTCAAGTTTCGTTTAGAGTGGTCACAATGGCGTAGTGAATTGCTTTACTTGATTTTTGAATACAAATTCAATATTTAGAATGCTTTTAAACTTAGAGGTGGTTTTAGAATTAGAAGCTAATCAAGACATTTTCATTACAAAAAAACAAAGCAAAACTACAGTTGTGGCAATCAGAACTTTTAAGTAGTATTTTACAAGCAACTCTGCCTGCAAAATGTTATTTTTGGCAGTAAGGACGGCAGGCCAGTGCTCTTTTTGTGAAGCAATGCAATGATTGTAATGAGCCATTACTTTTTGGGTGTGGTAAGCAGTGTTTTTGACGATTTAGTGCTATTTTCTAGTTTTATGGCCTAGAAAAATAATTAAAAGGTAAAGCATTATGTGCAAAGTTATACATAATCAGCCTCAGGTAAAAAATTAGCTTTAATAAAAGTCATGTTCATATGTTAGTTTTAAAAACAACATTCCAGGCTGTGGTGAAAAACATAACTTGGGTTGTACTGCAGCACACAAAAGCTGACCACTGAATGAAAAAGTTAAGTTGCAAAATTATGAGTAAAATTGCAAGAAAATAAAGGCCAAGGAGTCCAGTTACCTGATTTAAAAGAACCATATTCAGATCTCTAAAGCTTACCTTTTTTGCCTGACAATATTCCTTTTCCATTACTTTCCCTAACACCCAGGGCCTTCGAGTTGTGCCTGAAGCTAGAAGGAAAATGTTCATCAGTCATGATACGCAACTTAGTTTCTATATGTGCACAAAACTGTCCAATGCCATAATCACAACATGTCCATTTTAATTATCTGAGAGAATAATATCATTATCCTCATCCTCCATACACTTGATGCTATTCTTATATTATAGAATATGCAGGGTAGCATCCTGTTCACGCTTTATACATCTCAAGAGTCTGTTATATTGTCATTTTGTGCATTTTGGACTGTGCAACACAAGTGAGGAACTGACAGGGGAGTCTTCTCTCTTGACAGTGATGTATTTCTCTGCTTTCGCCAGCCAAAAGGATCTCCGCCATAATGGATATTCACCTGCTATCTCAAATTGTCAAGCTTTTCCAAAGTACATGTATGGATGCTTCGAAATTTTATGCAATGGAGAAAGATGGCAGAGTCTCATATTCTGTGATATGCTGAGGTGTGGTTGTGTACGTGTCTTTACATATTAGGTATATGCATCAGAACCAACGTTTTATTCAGAACTTGATTTGCAGATTTGGAATGCTGCACAATACAGCTTTGATCTTTTTGGACATTTCGCCAGAAAGCAGACAGAGCGCATGTGTACTCAAGTGCATGCTGCAATTCAAGCAGGTGGAGTTGCTTCTCAGTTGCAAAATGGAACTCACTTCCAAGCAGCAGTTTCCTGGCTTTTAACATACCTTTGCAACTCCAACCACTGATCAGAGACAAGAGCAGAGAAGCTTGCTCTTAAATGGAAACTGGACCCACAGGTTGAGGTTTCTCAACCCTGCTTTATAGGATGTAGCTATCTCCCTACTTTTTTCTTCCTGTGGGCAACAGCATAATGATGGGCTTAATTAAGAAATCTGTAAAAAATTGCAGAAAGGACAGGCACAGATTTTTTTGTGGCGGTTTTCAAATTAGAGAGATGAATTGCCTCCTCATGCCCTTCTCCTTGGCCATTTCTTTTTCTTGGTGGGGCCGCATTTGTGTATAAAGGGCTCATATCATGTCTAAGCAAGGAACCTACAAAATTTCAGAATGATGGCTTAAGGTGGCTTGAGAACTATGGAGAATGCAAGTGTTTATACACAACTGGCAAATACAAATGGAGGGGGTGGTGGTTATGGTACATACAGGGTCAGAAGTAGAACAACTTGAATACCTAGTATTTTCCAAGTAAGCACCTACTGTTGTAGCCGCCCTAGGTTCTATAGACTCCACAAAACGTCTTTTAGAATTCTTGCTGCTGGGATAGAGAACTAGCACACAGCATTCAACATGTCTCTACCCATTCTGGTGCTTTGGGGAAAAGTAAATCAAGTTTTTGAGACAAATTGTGTCTCTGTTTCTCCAAACTGAATTTGTTAATACATCTTCAGGATAGTATTTCAGTTTGGACCATTTCAATTTAGAGTTACAACATATCTATCTGCACTACTTTGATGTCGTTCTCAATTTGGGATTTGTCTGAACAAGAACGTACCCCTAATATGAATGAATATGTATGAATATGGATACATAACAGTTAGAAAACTCTAATATGATTAACTTTTGAAAGTATTCAAAGAACACTGTCTTCAGGTCATGACACTTACCACACTCACCTGGTTTGAGATCCAGTGCAGCAAGGGATTCCGAATGTAAGAAATACAAAGTTGGGCTAACAGTAAACAATACGTAGTTGTCATGACGTTCATCCAAAATAATGAGAACCAAATCGCCAACCTGAAAACTGAGTCAAAGTAACAAGACTCATTAGACATGCAGTACGACTCTATACATATGCACCCACCGCGTTCAACAGGTCGATAATCAGGTAACCTCTGCACAAAATTGCAGTCTAAGGCTCTATGCTGATCACTAACATACTTCTGAAGTACCACATAGGTTTTCTGTCTTCAGGAGATTAAGTGCTAAGACACTTCAAATACTTTGACAGTATGGTGGACTTTGTTATAATAGTTCTAATAAATCACGTAATCAGTTAGTTTTTTTTTTAAAGTCAGTATTGTTAGACTAAGCCTGGAGAGATCCAGGTTTAAATTCACACTCAACATGAAGGTCATTGGTGGATACTGAACAGTCACTAACTGTTAAGCCTAACTTATCTGACAGGGTTATTGTAAGCAGCAAAGCAGGTGAGAAAGAAAACAGAAACACTTACTCCGGGGGGGGGGGGGGGCTAGATAAAGATGTAATGAAGTAGAAAGAAGGCACAAAACACCATACAGATGCACCTCGATTAACAAAGCTCTTCACAAAGAAGTTCCTTTTTACAAAATCATTTTCTACCTGCCTAGTTGCCCCCCTCTTTTCCTGCTTGTCCTTTGTCTCGCTGATTTTTTTTTAAGTAGCCTCAGAATGGGGAGGATGGTGAAGAAAACTAGAAAGACACAGACTTTCAGTACCAAGTTGCAACGGCATCTGTACAATATCATTAAATAGAACTGTAGGTCTGTGTGCCTGTCTAGAACAGACAAAGGAAACAAGTGGCTGCCTTTAGAATCCATTTCTGTCCATGCAGGAACAGCAAAACTGAGAGAAAAGGGGACAGCAGATAAGCCAGTCTCACCATTTACCCCCTGATCCTAGCATGTTAAAAAAGCACAGATCTAAGTTTATGCACCAAAATGGAAATCAAAGAAAAGTGCAAGCTGGAAAAAGAATAAAAATCACCTTGGGTGTATTCTGGAAGAAGCTTTCAAATGGTCTCCAGAAGGCTCAGAATGATTTTGTTTACTTAAGCAAGGACTATCTGACTTGGTTGTTTCAATTCATGAGTGCATATTGTTAGTTCTAGGTGAAAAGTTTGCTGAAACATGTTGAACTGCTCTTTTTAGTGGTGGAGCAAAGTATTCCTATTCTTTTCATGTTATTTCTACCTCTGGTACCAAATTTTCTGTTAAAGAGTTATACCAGTACCAGTAGGTACATTCATATGTGTTTCAATTCTTAAACTGCACTCTTGTAAACCAAAATGCCAACATTAATAACACAACAAGAGAAGTAGTGCATGTATAAGAATGTGGAAGAAAGAAGGAATACCAATGAACGATCGAGACTTAATGCCAAGTGTGGGCAAGCAGCATGTCTGCAGTCTAATGTTAATTTAAAGATAAGATACTGTCTACCACTACACAAATTACATGGCACTTTCTGTAACATATTTAGAAAAATAAGCAGAGGGGATGAAAAGTTTGTTCATAATGTTTTAGGAAATTATACAAGCAATTAACCCAATCACCAGGTTTCACTCTGTGTTCAATGAGAATTTTCTAGAATGTACATTGGTGTAAATTCAGCTGTTAATCCCATTTAGAGTAGAGTTGCTCCTATTTATTCAATAGGCCTGTTTTAGTTGGGACTAACAACTGGATTTACACCTTTAGCTTTTTTTTTTTAAAGAGAATAAAATAGAAAAGGTTTACTTGATAATTATCAACACATGTACTTACTCTCTGATGGCGATTTTTTCAGAATGTCTTAAGGACACTGAAGACATACTTTGAGACATCTGCAAAAATGGGGAAAGCATGATTATTCTCTCATCCTGCAAGCTGTGATATCACATATTCAAATAATAGGTAGACAAGGCCACACTCATAACAAGCTCAGATGAAACAAAAGATGCTGGTTTTTATCGCTTCTCTCTTAAATATATACTGTACTACTTAAAGGATAGAAGACTCTAACATGGGAGTCAGAGCCATAATATGAGAGGAGTATGTTACACTCCTACTCCTTTTTTGTAATCTCAGTAGAATTCATCAGGCTTCATCAGAGGGTAGGATTGGCAGGTGGTATATTTTGATGACTCTGTTGAAAATACAGCATCATCTAGCTCCCCCTTCCAGTCAACCATTTTTATTCCACAGCTGATCGTTTTAAAAGCTGACAGTCAACATTAAGAACTGAAGCTGAGTTGCTTCCCCGCTTTCATCCAAATCTCTTTTTTCCTGTGTGTCATGTATTAACGATTCTAGGCCTGCTGGCAGAAATTCTCGTTTTCATTGACATGTAGGTCACTCAGGAGCTTGATTCAACTGAAGGACGGGGTAAGAAGGAGTACAGTTTTGCCTAACCCAGAAGCAAAGAGACTGACATATTCAACATCACAGTTTCTTCTGCCCCAAGGCTGCTACTGGAATCTTAACAAGTATGAAGACCATTTAAATACTTCTTGAGTATACATGTATAGTTTGGCCCACTCATTTCAAGCCTGTCAAATATGAGACAGGCAGGTCAATTACAGTTCCCCTTCATCTGTGACTAGAGAATTAGAGATGTTCTTTCAACAGAACACAGATCCTAGATTAAACTCTACGCACTAAAAAAGTGAGGGAGCTCTACTGGGAGAAAAGTCAGATATAAACTGAATGTATGAGTAAGGGAGAGATGACTGGTATCAACATTTTTCTTTCTTGTGCCAAATCAGGCATTTCAATTTTTTTCAACCATTTGTTTGTTGAATTGTTCTCCTTACTCTTTAATTTCATTGTCACTGCTTTTGTTATTTTCGTAACATTACATACACTGCTCTACAATCCCTTGTGGAGGAGAAGGAGCTAATAAAGAATTGAACATGAGAAATGAGATTTGAATTTTGGAACAAAGATATCCATGTCCATTTGGTATAACAACTGTACGTTGGTGGTGTAAATATTTTGTAACAATGTTATTTTGAAACAGTGCTGTGAAAGTACTTCTGACATATTTTCCCATTTCCGATCTTAGGAGACATCCTTTTCAGTTTCTTTTGCTTTCCCTGGGCTTTTCCAATCTTTAGCTGCCCCAAAAAGAAGAAAAGGATACTCTGAGACATAAAGACATTGTTCTAATCTCTGGCTCCAACTATGACAAAGCCACAGGGAAATATAGTTTGCTGTGTCTCTACAAACTATACAATACTCAAAGACCTATGAATTTCTCCATAAATTTTATTAATTCATTAAAGAATATCTAGCTACCCTGACACAAGTAAAGTTTAAGAACTTGCTTGGTAGTGCCAAATGCCCTGACCCAAGCAGAATAGGAAGAACACCTTTATGTAATATTATACTGTGCTGTTTTAAGATATTTTCTATAGCTTTCTCTTTATCAGTTTTATAGACAAGACCAACATTACTGTATGTATATTACTAACCACTAGGGCCTGCTTGTCATGAAAGATTGGACAAAACCTGTAGTCCAAAGAAAATACTTTGTGATGTAAATTGTCAAGTGCACCTGTGAAAAGCCATGTGACTCTAGCTGAGTCATGCTGATGGGCAATCAGGGGAGAAAGTTGCATCAGATATGGCAAGAACGCAATGGTAGGTCAGGACTGCATCAGCTACGTGCATGTATAAATGTAGCCAAGCACTAGTCAACATTGCACACAGTGCCTGAACGTGTTTGCCAGAGGCTCTGCCAGAAAGAGCAAGCTGAGGAATGCTGGAACACCTTCTGGACATTCTTGTAAATATGTATATATTGTAACTCAAGAATAAATTGTGTCCTTGATGGAAGATAACAAGTGGCGTGGGTGAGTTTTTCCTGACTACAGTGCAATGCTGCTAAGATAATCTCTGCTGGGCACGCTTACACAGCTGTGTGACCAATCTCTGCTATATTTGGGCTTTTTGTACACTCGACTCTGGTACAGCTTTTTGGCCAGAGCCCAGTGGTCGGGAGGGAAGTGCTATCGTGGTTTTGTGTAGCTCCCAGCATCCCCAACCCTCCTGGTATCACTGCTAATACAAAAATGTTCCTTCTGAAAGCCTAATGCAATTTTGTAATGGACGTCCATCAGGCAGGCACGCTCTCTCCCAGCGGGCTACTTGTTTTTATTTTGGGAAGAAAAAAAGATGGAACAATTCTTTCTTCTTCTGCAAGTCTTCTACCTGTTCACTTCCCTGAATGCAACAGCTTGTCACACAACATTACCAGATGAATGCTTAGATAAAAAGCTGCTCTTTAAGAATAAAAGCTTCTCTTTCTTTCTTTTCTTTTATAAAAAAATTTTTTTTAGAGACCTGCCACTTGTTTATACAATTTCTTGCTAGAGATCAGTCAGTATAGTGGGCAAACCTGGCCCTAACACTTCTAGTGGGGACAACTGTGAATCATTATTTCTTGTCAAGGATAATAGTATATACCAGGAAAGGGCTGTAAGATTCTACTGCTGTCATGTCCAATCAGTGGTCAAATACAAAAGACTATTTAAAGCCTAAGAGCTTTATATATGGAGCTTAGGAAGATGATATACGGAACAAAGAGCCTTTCCACACTACATGGTTACAGTGCTATTACTCCACTTTCAACATCTTATGGAATCCTGGGGTTTCTAGTTTATGGAGGCGCATTTAGAATTCTCTTTGGAGCTCTTTTGCCCAGTAAACTACAAACCCCAGTAAACTACAAACCCCACTTTCAACAGTATGTTGAAATTGGAATAATAGCGCTAGAACAGTTTTGTGCAGAAAGGCCCAGAGTTGCGGTTTGAAAGTCTAGCACAGTGACTTGAACAGAGAAGGATAGAACTGAATTGTGCTTTTTATGTTCATTTTAAAATGTCCAGATTGTAAGAACTACATCTAGCCATATCTACACTGCTTTTGATCTGCCCCCCCTTGCCGGATAAATGCTCTGGCACAGAAAATCTAATGAAAAACATGAAATTCATATTTGCCTATAGAAGGAAAAATCATTTCCATGCAATAAAATGCTTGAACTATAATTATTCAACAATTATTCAGTACATGAGAACTTCAGAAAAGTGAAATGTAAGCCCTAAATAAAACACACACACCCCGACAAATTTTATACATTTTTAAGGTCAATTTCATGGAAATGTTAGATCCAGCCACCACTAAGAACTTACTACCATTTGTCCTGATTTCAACATAAATTCCAAGAATGATTTTGAAAACTGTCTTTCCAATGACCAGAAGTCAGGCTAAATCAAATAAGAAAGTCATTTTTATTATCTTTTTCTGTTAAAGATCCAGATGCTTCAGAAAAATCTAAATGCTTGGGGAGATGTGTGTGGAAGAGTCGGTAACCAACTGTTCTCCCTTACTATTGCCTTTTGTATCCCAGAGAACTGAATGCTTTTCAAAGTCGTGTGCAGAAATGAGCTAAGAACCCCACCCAATTCATGAACAACACTGCTTTCTGATGGGCACACTGGAACATTTGTATACCAGTCTTGAGGAAAGGACAAGACATGTAATGGTAGAAAGTAAACATGTCCTGCTATTTAAATATTAGCAGAAGTACCAGCATCGTATGTGAGTAGAAATCACTTTAGTTCCCCTCCTCTCATATTCTCTTTCCTTCTGCTCTCTCTTCTCCCCTCCACAGTTTTTTGACCTTTCTTACTCTCCACCATGATACTTGAGCAACCTTTCCCCTGCCTCTTCTCCACTCTGCCCCAAAACCCCTCCGCTGAAAGTGCTTCTCAGTCCCTCTCTTTGCTGTCTGAGTGGAGTCTTCCTGGTACTGTGGAGAAAGGAACACACAGACCTTCTGCTAGCTTTGTCTCTCATGGCTAAGCAAAGTCAGGCACCTAGTGCCTAAAAATGGAACTTCAGGCTACAGATTTTTAATTATGTTTTAAAAATAATCCTTTTAAAAATAAAAATAATTTTGAAAACAAAATTCCCTAAAATGCACACTCCCTGGGTCCCCTTTGTATCCATATTTGCATCTGATGTCTAGGTATCACGACCTTGGAGAATGGACGTACATACTCTTAGTAAAACACTCAGTATCTCTGTTACTCCACTGGAAAAACCCTATCCCCGGGTCTACAATTTAATATTAAATATGATTCCATGTGCCTGAGAGGTTGTCCGGATGAGCATGTAGGCAGTCACGGTTGAACGACCAAAAACCAGGTCAGGTCAGTAAATCCCCAGTCACATAGCCCCAGGAGACCTTAAGATGTGCAAACCCAAATAAACAAAGGGTCCCCCGCCACTGAGGAACCAACTTGAGGGGATTAGCGTGTTTGCCCGAAGTTGAGCAAATATCCTATCAGGTGAGGACCATTTACATGAAGTCACACCACAACCAAACGCAGCTGAAGATCCTGAGACTTTGGCAACACCTTGTCCCATCACGCAAAGGAAATTACCATTGTGGAGCTTCGTTCTTGCTGCAACACCCATTGTTCTCCCCTGGAAAGGATTAGTCCTCCAGGTACTTTTTCCCCTACAAATAGTCCCAGTTTTTGGGCATTTCTTTGGATCGTTCCCAGTCATCCCAGCAGTCCGTTGCTCCGTCCATTGAGTAATCCCCTCAGCCATCTCCGTGCTCAGCCCCACTTCTCCGCTGTCTTCCTGGACCAAGGACTTCAGGAAAAAGTGCAGTATTACCCCAGCTGCAACCCCTATCCAGTTTCCTCCCTTTTGCTTCTTAATAGCTCTTGAGTGTGTGTGTGAGTGACTGCGTTGGTGCGTGAGACTTTCATTCAATAAAATTGTTTATTGGACCTCTTCGTTTGGTTTTTGGCTTGGCCTGACCCCATAAAAACTGGGTAAAAAGAGCCCGCTAGGTTACCCTGCCTCTCGCATTCTTATTGCTCGTGCTCTGGCTAGTTTCCATTCTCCATCACATGGAGTACATTGAGGTGTCCCTCCAGGGACCCCAGAAATCAGGGTAACATCTCCTAGGTTCCAAACATTAGCCCACCCAAATGCTACTTCTCTTCTTCCATTTGCTACTTTTTTCCCCTCTGCATCACAACTTGTTCAGTCTATAATACTTTCACACAATTTAGAATACCCTTAGCCTGTTCTCCCCAAATTCTTTGTCTTTCCTATGAATCTTACCTTTCTCCACTACATCTTTTTTTTCCTATTCACTGGTCTCTCTCTCTCTCTCTCTCTCACACACACACACACTCCAGTTTAGTGTTCATTCAGCTTTCCATCTGTACCAGGCAAAAGGAGTCTGCTCCTCTCTCTCTGGGTTCTTATATTCTAGTTATCTCAAGCCATGTGGTATCTATGCAAAGCCACATGTTCACATGTCCGTAAAATGGTAACAATTATACTGACCTGACCCAGTGTTAGGATATTAAGCTAATGTAGAAAAATTATTTTATATGTTTAAATACAAAAAAAAGAAAGAAAAAGAAACCACTTTTTTTTTTATTAATAATAAAGATGCATAAGTAAACAGAAATATCTCTATATATACAACAATAAACATTATACAAATAAGATACAAAGTACTATATAATAGTAATTATATATACAATATTTTTTTGTAATATTTATGTCCATATAAACATTGTACTTTTAAAGAAAATCTTCTCGTATCTGTCTATTTTCTCTTACTTATTTCATATTATGTATACTTTACATTTCACTTCCTAACTTCCCTAGAGTTAATTCTTAATAGTCCTGTAATTGTTACTCTTTCAATACCCCTATCCCAACTTTACTCCACTCAGACAGCAAAGAGAGGGACTGAGAAGCACTTTCAGCGGAGGGGTTTTGGGGCAGAGTGGAGAAGAGGCATTCACCCCTCTGAGGTCCAAGATTGGCCACAGGGTACTGTCCGATTTCGGTACCGTGAAGTACCAGGAGAAGAAGCCGGTGGTACTGGCCGAGGACGGGAGTTCTTCGATAGCTCCTTTTTCCAACAGGGACTGGATCTCTTCCAGCAAAGCCAAGCTGGTCGGGGTGGAATAGTAGACGCCTCGTGGAGGTATACTTGCAAACTCGATGGCGTAACCAAGAGGGACGATGGAGAGAACCCAAGAGTCCGTGCTGATGCGGCGCCATTTGGCAAGATGTCTGGCCAGGCTCGGATGGTCTTCTAGGGCTGCTGGCAGGTGGAAGAGTGGCTGTGATGGTGTCCTGCGAAGACGGTCAAAACCGAGACTTCGTCCTGGACGAAGACTTCTTCAAAGAGGAAGCCGGGTGTCTTCGAAGAGGCCTCCGTGCCAAGGATGAGGTCAATGGGCGGGACGGGACCGAACGAGGCGATCACGGCCGGAATGTTGATGCTGACGATCTGCGCCACGAGGACCGTGAAGCGAAGCTACGGTGGGACTATGGGGGCTGATGTGTGCCCATCTTCTAAGCCATCAGGCGGGTTTTGATGATGTGGTCCATCGCCTCATCGGTCGTCGCATTGAACAAGCCCTGGCCGTCGAAAGCGAGGTCTTCGATTCTCCTTCTGGTGTCCTCCTGCAGACCCGATGAGCGCAACCACGCGTAGCGGCGTAAAGCTACGGAGCCCACCATCACCCACACCGCAACCTCCACAGAGTGCCTGGATGAGATGATCTGCTGGTTGGTGAGTGCTACCGCCTTGTTAAAGAACTGCGTAGCACTCGCCCAATTCTCGGGGAGGTTGGACAGGAGAGGACAGAATCTGTCCAGCAGGTTCCTCAGGTAGGCCGTGAGGCAGGCTTGGGTGTTGGACACCCTGGCAATCAGAGATGAAGCTGAGTAAAATCTCCTGCCGAAGGTGTCCAGCCTGCGGCCCTCTCAGTCCGGCGGGGTGGTGTGTCCTCTCCCACTGCCCTTAGTCTGGACGGATTCAACCACGACAGACTTCAGTACTGGGTGTGCGAACAAGAACTCGGCCTCCTCCTTTTGGATCCGGTATAGATGTTCCAACTGGTGAGTGATCGGCTGGGCGAACGCCGGCTGGGCCCACGGATGTTTGAGGGCCTCCATCAAGGCCGGCAGGAACGGTAGCAGTGCCGTCAATGGTGGACGGGTATCTACGTAGTGGAAAACCGGATCCTGCATGGCCAGAGCCCGGTCCACAACCTTTAATTCCAATGCCGTCGCCATCCTGAGGAGGATATCAGAGAACTGCTTCACGTCCTCCGGTGCCGACTCTGGTGTGGGATCTCCAAAAACCAAGGGAGGCGACTTGTGGGACGCGGGTGTCAACTCATTGGATTCCAAGTCAGATTCGTAGATCTGGGAAAACTCAGAAGGAGATTTCTCAGGAGACCTCTCTCGACGGCTGCTGAGATGGCAGCGCCAGAGTAACTGTGGGCGCAGTCGTCATAGTCAGTGGAGCAACCGTTGCCTGTGGAGTTGTAGTAATTGGCACCGCCGTAGGCCACAGACGCTGGATCACCTGGGTGACTGTAGTGGTGGGAGCCAAAGGTTGTACAGGAGCAGACTCCGAAGTTGGGCGCAACACTGTCAAGGTGACTCTCAGTGGTGGGGAGACAGCCTGATAACGGGGCGAGCACTCACGGGATCTCCAATGACGTGGTGATCTCGAAAAGGAGAAGGAAGGTGATCGCCGATATCATGGATGGCATGCGGAGCGCGATGGAGAGCGCGAGCGACGATAAGGCGACCACTACCTCACGTCAGGGTGGTACCGGTCCCTATACACTGGGGAATAGGACCAGTACAATCCTGGATACTCCTGCCAGGTGTGTTTTTGACCGTACCTCGCGATATGGGATGTGGAGGAATATGGCGAATCAAATGGGGGCCGAGACAGAGCCCGTTCCGGATGGGTCTCCTGATGACGTGGGGACCGACGTCTCACCCTTCGTTTAGGGGAGCATGACTCGCTTCTGGCGGAAGACTCCCGACGGCTGGGCGAGGCCGGAACATCCTCCGGGCGGTCCACCACTTCAGGGTGACCGAGCGGAGACACCGCGGCAGTAAGTAGCGGCGGGCCAGAAGGCACAGCCGAGCCAGCGGTCACCTCCTCATCGGAGACCTCCAGAATTTCCTGGGGTTCCGAGTCTTAGCCTGCGTCTTCAGGCTGCTGGGTTGGAGGAGGTGTAGGAGGAGAAGGCCTCTTGGGAAGAGAGCACCGCTTCTCCTTCCTCTTCTTCTTTTTCTCCTTTTCCTTCTCTTTAACGGCTTCTTGGGGGCAGGACGCTTACGCTGAGCAGCAGTAAGCGGCCTGGGTGACTTAGCTGCCTGCGAGCCTGCAGGAGCCTCCCTCGAAGTCGACGCCACCGAAGAGATCTTTGGAATTCCCAGCAAGGCCGATATCGGGGGCTGAAATGACGGTACCGATTCCAGTACTGTCGATGTTGTCAGGGCGGGAGCAGCCGGAACTGACAAGGGTGTGGTCACAGGTTGGCTCGATGTCGATGGTTTAGACATCGCGGGCTGAACAGACGGCTGATCCCTTGCTCGGAGAGACTCTTCCCAGCAGTGAGATTTCAAGCGGGCCAAGCGGTTCCGCAGAGTCTGGGCGGTGAAGTCGCGGCAGATCAGACAAGCCTTAACGTTGTGAGTCTCTCCCAAAGCAGAAGAGGCAGTCACTATGTCCATCTGTCAGCGCAACCTTGCGACCACAAGTGTTGCAAGGCTTAAAGAGAGAAGACATAGAAGTCCAAGGAAGGAAGACTCACAAGGGGTGGTGGAGAAGATGGCAGAGAAGATGAGGTCGGAGAAGATGGAAGATGGGAGGTAGAAGCTAAAGGAGAGGTAGAAAAGATCCGAAAGTCACCAAAACCAAGTCCGAAATCCAAAAACGAAGTCCAATAGTCAAATCCAAGTCAAAAACCAGAGAGAAAACGATCCGAAAAGCCAAAGGGTGCTACTAAGCAAAAGAACCTTCCGTATGCGACGGCGGACGAGAAAGAACTGAGGAGAGACCATTGCTTGGCGGGCTGAGCATGCCCAGTACCGGCATGGGGGAGGGGTTCCCGCCAAGCTACTAAGCTCTAGAATTTTCTGAACGCTACCGCGCATGTGCGAAAACTCCTAGTGTGTGAGGCACAGAGACCACGAAGAAGAATAATGTTTCCCATGGCTTTGAAGAAAGCAACATCAAAATAAGTTAATTATACACTGTTTGACTCTGGTACATAGCAATCTTAGCCTGCTTTAATTTGCTTCTTTTCACTTTGTGTTTGCACCACTGAACAGTTTGGTCTCTCTTCTGCTCTCTTCCCCTTTTGAGCATTCTTTTCTAATTTTTTCTTGGTATGTAATCATTTTAATGAGATCTCCTTTTCACTCAACGGATTTACAGTGATTTTCCTTTTTTAAAAGTTCCACATTTAAGAAGAAAGTGTGGTGGGGGGATGAAACAACTACACAGCTCATCAATGTTCTTGTTTTGTTTATTTATACCCTGCTTTTTTTCCCCTAGGTTGGGACTCAAAGTAGCTTACAACAATTAAAAATATATAGTTAAAAACTACAGAATACAATTAAGAACAACTAGAACAAATGAAACAAGAGTCGATCTCAACTTAAAGGTTGCCTGCAACTAAGTTTTAAAGTTTTCTTGTCCCTACCTCAGTACAACTTTTAAGTGTGTATACATTCCACTGAGTATTCAATCTTGCCATATTTGGTTATTTTTATCCTCACTCTGTCCTCCTAAGTTTGGAGATATGCTTCTAGAGTCCTTAGAGCATCCATAAGCTTTACAGGTGAGGATTCAGGGTTGCTGCTGCCCTGAACAGTTGTAGCAAACGACAAATAAAATACTCAGGGATGCAGCATTTCACTGAAAGGGCAGGCAGCAGTGATTGGAAGAGGCAGGCTAAGGAGGCAGAGCAAAACAGCAGGTGGCTAAGTAGGTCTGACAAGGATACTCTGAAGTCTTCTAGGCTGTCATGCTCCCTTAGAAGCTACTGAAGGCATCCTGCTGATACACCAAGGAGCATTTCCAAAGTTCAGAGCTGAAGTACTGCACTCAAGAGCATAGCTTACGAGTGTTTAATGCAACAAGAAAAGTTGAAGTACTCAAACAAGGCAAGTGAGTGGGCACAGTAGTCTGCAAATGTGGATTTAGAGACAGCTAAATAAAAGCAAGATACCTTTTACAAGCAGGCATTGTTCCCTAGTACTGGAGACACCATGCCACCCAAGGTTCAGTTGAAATACTATATAAGTATGTTATTATTTTATTTTTTACAGGTGATATTTAAACAACTTTTTCTTTCCATCTGCAATTCTACTATAGTATTTGGATACGTACAGGGAATCGCATAGTAGAAATGCAAGTATATTGTCCTGAATGCTGTAAGAACTGAGGGAGATTTTTTTTCAGAGGCAGTTTTCCTCAGACAGTATAGTTTTATGTTTATTTTATCCAAGAAAAACAGCCCTCAGCAATGAACAATCAAGTTACTCTACATTTTTATGTAACTACAGATCTGACTGAAAAAACAAAGGCTACTAAGAACAGCAACTGTTTTAATTCCCCTAAATCCAATATCCTTGGTCATAAATGTAAATGCTGCATACAGATAGATCCCTACTTCCCTGCTAAGCATCAGGAATGCAAACTGGATGTTATACCTCTATAAACATCCAGTGTTGAGGCAGAAAAAAATACCTTCCAACTTCTGCAAGTGTTTACTTTTACAGTGCTGTTACTATACGAAAGAATGAAAGTAAGCTGCAAGCTATCTGTACTGTGACGTTCAGACTGTGATTCTCTGAAGATTGCCTATAGGGAATATACCATTTGTACCTTCTGGTCTCCCTTTCGAAACTCTTTCATGGGCTCAGAGACAATAAGAATATTTTTCATGACTCTGGGTAAAAGAAATGCCTCTTCTTACTGTGTCTGAGAGATACTAAGAAGATTCTAAAATAACACAATCCACATAAATCAATAAAGCTGAATTTAAAATCCTTGAATTCACAGTATATTTGAAGTCTGACCTGTGAGGATAACATACTTCACAACTATTCCTTGAGAGCAATATTTGAGATACGATAACATCATTATTATGATGACGCAAATGAAGGGAAGTGCTTGCTGCTAACATCTTGAAATACCAAGGAAAAAAAGTGCAATTAGTCTCAGTTGTTTCTCTTAGTTGTTTCACAATGAAGTTGTAGTAATAAATGACCACACTCTCTCTAGAGGGCATGGGAGGCATTTCGAGAAGACAAAACATTGAATTTTTTTTTCAGTGGGTACAACTCTACAAGGTTTTCGGGGGCGGGGGCAATGCAGCTCTGAACAGTTGCCTACTCTGAGTTAGTCTTAAATATTCAAACCAAGATCCAGAGGGAACATCCAGAGACAATTGTATACTTGCATATCCAATGCTGATGAATGCTGTTCTTCCCTTTCCCCTACTGCTGCATTATATCATAGAAACCCAAACTTGCTCCAGGTTGTTTTTTAGGGTGCACAGGAGGATGTAGCAGGAACGGAGAAATCAATTTGGTTGGATCTCCGGAGGAAATGCATATCATAGATCATGGCTTCAAAAGCTAAATATGTATATCAATGAGGGTTTTTTTCCAAGTGAAAGCATGAAGGACAGCAGAGTATGTTAGAACACCAGTAAACAATGTGTTCAAACTAATAAGTACTGTTTTATTACTGCATCTCCATGTCTTTATTTTCCAAACATATTTCATCACCACTGTTTCCTATTTCGTAATGAACAGGAACATAAATAGGAGTCCAAATTAGTGTGATTTATTGCTCAAACAGATTTCAGTAATATTCAGAAAATAAAATTAAAATGATCTTGTCAAGAATCTGCTTATTATTTTCCCTACTCTGTAAAGCACAGATTAAAGCCAAATTTCATGGTTCCAGACTAGTTACTGTTTTGAGTGTCTTCATTCCATTTCATACACTTTCAGACATGCATAGAAAAGGGGACACATTACTTCAAACATCAGGGATAATTTTTGAAATATAATTTATGGCTTGGTCTCAGAGCTGAAGCTGCCATTATTTAATGGCAAGGCTACTTTATTTGAAACAGATTCCCAGTCTCCTGAATGAGAGAGCTATTTGATTACTATAAGGATGGAACATCTATAAAAGAGTCATTTAGTGAAAGATGGAACATAAGATTAGAAATATCTTTGAGTAAACCAACATCCAATTACTTTATTATTTTGTCTTTGAAATACTGCTATTTGGGACATTTATCTGAATTTAATACTGTGAAATAAATAGTAAATGACAAGTATGCAACATAAGATAGAAAGAGTTCCTCACAAGCCATCATAGACTATAAAGGAACACGCTCAGAAGAACAGCAACAAGCATTTCTATAATCTATATGAAACAGCCATTGAAAATCTAATTTGTTAAAATTCCAGATTCTTGACAGTTCTTAGGGATCTTTTCTTCTATTTTTTTTTTAACAACTTCTATTTTGAAGTAAAATGCTAGACTTTTCAGACAGTAACTTCAAGATAAATTCTAGAAGTGTATATAGCCATCACAGAGTTGTTCTATGCTTACAAGTCATGTCTGACTTACGGTGATCCCTAAGGTGAACCTATCATGGTGTTTTCATGGCAAGATTTGTTTGGGGAAGGGATGCCTTTGCCTCCCCCTGAAGCT
The DNA here is from genome assembly GCA_030412105.1 of Cyclura pinguis. Lineage (NCBI taxonomy): Eukaryota > Metazoa > Chordata > Lepidosauria > Squamata > Iguanidae > Cyclura > Cyclura pinguis. The sequence goes on from CM059602.1 coordinate 212,641,688, forward strand.
GAAGGAGGGTGGTTTGCCCAGTGCCACCCAGTGGGTTTCCATGACTGAGTGGGAACTTCAATTCTGTGTTCAAGTTCTCCCAGTGTCCTAATTCAATACACAAATCACTAGACCACACTGGCTCTCAAACAGAGTAACTGTCTACAATAACTTAGTTCATATTGCAGTAATACCTTTATAAAACCAACCAAAAATGCTAAAAAAAATCATGGAGCTAGCTTTCAATAAACAAAATTCTTCACCAGCAGTGTTAAGCTACAATAAGTAAATCATTACACAGTCTCACTCTGTCCTTAATGAACCCTTCAGTCAATTACTCACAAGGCTGCAGTACATTTGCAGCAGAACCCTTGCAGTTTCCAGAGGATTGTGGGGTGCTTCCTACAAGATATCCTCCAAGTGCAAAGGATACTAGTGAGGCCCAGAGGGCAGGCATTTCCTAGGCAGTACTCAGATATCTTTGTTGCACTGGAAGGGATAACAACCATGATGTCTTTTGAACATTTTATCAACAATCATCAATCTCACTGCACAGTCTGATACAGGCTAAAAACAGTGCTCAACATAGAATAAAGGGACACTTATTTGACAGTAACGTTCACTAATTAGCTCATCAGTTCACCTGTGTAACACTGGAGTCTACCCCAAGACATTAAAAAAAAAACCTACTAAAAATCTGACCTTAAATTTCTTGCTTAAATACCCTGTTTTCTAAAACAGAATTTAAATTATCCATGTAAATGTCAGTACTTACCAATCTTTGATTAAGCCTCTTGTTCTCTTCTTCTTTCAGTTGCAGTGTCTATCAAAGTACACAAGCATGTTATAATGCTTTAAAACCTCAATGTTTTTCTTAAATACAGCACAACACAGAATAATATTGTATCTCCATATACATAATTTTAGTATTTCATGCTTTCAATCTAACAACATTTAACTGGCAAGTAAATCAGATTCAATTCAACAATCAGAGTAAACATAAATACTGGTATGTGTTCTGTTTTTTAAAAAAGAAAGAAACAACAGTTTGAAATTCAATTCACATTTATCTCCCTATATGTATGTGCACAGAAACACTAAGATGATACGCCAGCTTTACCACATCATACAGGGTTTTGTTATGCTTTCTGTGTTTGAAAATCAGCTTCTGAGATGGCCCATGAAAACAGCTGTTCACAATGTTCACACTGATGTTCACACTGAAATATGGTCCTCAGAGCTGATTATCTTTTCCTGAAGAACAGTTCCATAACTTAGGAATTCAATTTTAATGTTTCTGAAATCAGGATTTCATTTTCTTCCACAGAATAGCACAGAAGACAACTGCGACAGTAGATGAAAATAAAATATCCTCAAGAGGACTTGAGGCAGACATGTGCACTTCAGTTATGTTAATTAATTTGATTCAGGGCAACTAGGCATGAAAGAATTATTGCTACTCCCCCTATCACTGATTTCCTGGGGGTGGGGAGAGGAGTCTAAGAATTTGTTTTGCTCTATTCCTAAATCACTAGCCAGATGAGATATGTACATGGGATTTAAAAGCCAAGCACATATGTAAACAGTACTGGTACACTGGCCTAGAGCACAGTCTTTTCCCAGTCATGTTGCTTGGTATCTTTTTAATTGTAGATGTGACACTTATAGCTTATGACATGCAAAGCATGTGCTCGATCACTCAAAGTATAGGTCCTCCCCTCAGTTACAGAAGAACTGTTGTGTCTACAACTGCTAAAGTTCTTTTCTGTATTTCCAGTTTTAAGAGGGGTAGTGGATGAATGTAATTTTCCTAACTGAACAGCACAGTATCAAGCATAGAAGTGATCGCTCAAAGCAGCTACTATGGGAATATATTTCCATTCACCCAATTGCAGAATAGCAGTAATACGGTATGTTATTACTCAGTAATACTTAAGAAGTAGACTGGTATGGCAGGTAATTACTTACTTTTTCTAACATCATTATTCTCTGTTTTTCTTCAGACAGCATCTGAACATTTTCACTAAAAAAAAACAAAAACCAACAACCAAATGTGTTAATAAAATGTGCAGATTTATTTAAAAGCCCTCTGCCTTATTTAACAATTTTATATCATAACTACCTGTAGCACAACATTATTGATATTCTATGTACTTCTTCCAATTTATTGGATAAGCTACATATTTTCCACTGTTAAACAGAAGATGAAAAAACATGTGGCACTTTACATTAGTTTATCCCAATGTCTTTAAAACATGTAAAACACTCCTTTATGCTCTTTCAATTGCTTGGCCAGAATACTTTAAAAGGAATCCCAACACCAATTCAGCAACTGACTGATACAGAAGAACCCCCATGTGCTACCACACCCTGAGGTGGTAGTGTTTCACACTGTGCAGATGGGTGGTAATAGAGCTGTGTACAGATGCATGTGCAGTAAACATACATACACACTCAACAAAACATTTCTGATAACTGGATGAGAAAAAAAGATCTTAGAGGAAAGAAGTTATCACTCCAGTTTAAATCACTATTTAACTATCACTGGAATACATCCAAGAAAAGCCAGTTAAGCTTGCAATTTCTTCCATCCATCAGAAAAGGACCCTGCCTTCCCCAATTAAAGGAACACTACACATTCTAAAAATAAAACCAAGTTGAATGTGTGGAAATTAAAATTGAAGTGGGTCAAGTTCTGGTCCTGATTCAAACACCATGCTTAAATACATTACAGCTTATTGCCTTTCAAACAAATCGGCAGATCATGGCTAAGGGACAGACATTCTAAACTATTAAGCAAACATTACACACAAAAACAATGACATAAGTAAATATTTGCAATCTGAAAGGATGAAAAATGAGAGAAACATTTCAAGCATGGGTGTGCTCTTCAACAAGGTGCCTTATTTGGTCATCAACAATTAGATATGCATTCATTCCAACAGCACTGAAAAAGCTACTTACTTGACAGCCATCATGCTGGTTTCCAGTGTGGAATCCATTCTTCCTTCTTCTGCCGTCTCTGAGGTTAATCGATCGGGTTCTGCTGCAAAATCAGCTGCGCAAGCTCCGGAAGGTTCTGAAGTAGGAGGTACACAGGTTGATGGAACAAAATTACACCTCAGTTTACTAACTTCTTCTTCAAGTTTCTTCTTTTCTTCAAGTAAACGAGCTCGGTCTTCAGAGAGGGTTTCAATCAGATCTGAGCAAAGGGTGATCAGCAATTCGAAAGTTAACACTTAACAGCAAAGATCACATAAAAATTATTTAGAATTAAACTAGAAACCATTTTACACCTCAGGTTTACCTTTGTCTCTTTCTTGCTGTTGTTTTATCATTTTTAATTTGTCACTGAGGTCATTTATAATGTTTTCTTTTTTCATTTTTTCTCTTGTTAGAACAGTGTTAAAGGTAGTCTGAAAAGACAAAAACAGCATTATTTTAGGTAAGAAAATGTATAAAAAGGTACAATGCAAAGAGGCTCCTCACCGACAATTTTCTTCACTTTTCCATCTCTAATAGCCTAAAATACTTCAAAAACTTTTAGCCAAACTCTAGAATGCATTCAATATAACTCTTGTCATTTAAAATTCATTCATTAGATTTATACATCATCCAACTTGCAGAATACTTTTGAGATGATTTATAGTAATAAAAATTCAATGTGCATTTGCCTTCAAGTTGCCTGTCGGTTTGTAGTGACCACATGAATTTCACTCGCTGAAGTATAATATGCATTGCAACTATCTTACACCACATGATACTGCATTAACAGGAGTTAAAGATTTTAAGCCCCTTTGAAATCACTGCAACAAAGATGGCTCTGAAATACCATTCCTTTATATTTATTTTAAATACTTGATTTTGAATCAGACAAAAGAGTTACAAAATGTGAGTATGTGTGAGGTCAAAAAAAAAAAAAAAGACAGAACTTGTTTCATGGATCTCGTGGACCTGGTTTTGGAACACCACAAAACCTCTGGGGCTTCAGTGGTATAGGAAGTTTCCTGATTTTACCCATACTGTTTTTTAAAAATCTGTTGTTTATTTATCTCCGTGCACTCCCCAAATAGTTATACAATCCCCAATAACTGTAACATAAATTGTAAACAAACTCTGTAAAAACACAACAGAAATGAACTGGCATTGTGTGATAACAGGAATTAGTTCACTGTGCCCTATATGAAAATATATGTACTGGCGAAGAAAATTAGCACCCTCCGAAATATATAACTGGCAACATAAGGATACCATCAGAGGACTTGGAAAAAATGCAGACAGGTTATCTGCTGTGCAGGCTGCCAAAAACGAAGAATCTCACAGTCTCTTTAAAGCATCCCCAACAAGTGTATCTAATCTGAAATCACAGAAGAGCTTACACTACCTGCTGTTCTGCAGTGAGTGATGTTCGAATGTTTTGCATTTCCTCATTTTTCCTTTTCTCATGTTCTTCAAGCTGCTCCAGGAACTTCACTTTTTCCTCCTGAAGCTTTTCTTGAAGTTCTGCAACCAAGCTTGATGCAGATGATTCAGCCGAACTTCGTGGGGAAAAAAAGAAAATATTCACAATACAATTAAACCGTCTGATGTGGTCCAAACAAAACAGAAAGGCAAAAGGGTTTAAATCTTTAAACCATTTTACCTCTGCTAGTTAAGAAATGCACAGTACTGGCTAACATGAACTGACAGGTGTAGCCTACAAACTCTGCATAATGGTTAAAAAATAATGGATATGAGATAAGGGCAAAAAATCACTTTGAAAGGGGGGAAAATCATGCGAAATTCCTTGCATGCAACAAGAATGTTCATCTTCTCCTACAGACTGCTTTGAAGGATGCTGTAAAACAAAGCTGCATGTTCACAGCACAAAAGAAGAGGAGCTAAAAATCCTGATTTTACTTTGCAGCCAGAGCAATAATGAAGGTCTCGTATAAATCTAACCATACATTAGATGAGATAAAACAGACTTGGTATAAATGGGTTGCTAAGATGGCAAGTGCAGCCACACCACAACATCTGCTCACAGTGATTTTACTCCACTCACTGCTGGTCTTGGGACTGAGAAAACAGTATCACATATATAGGAGGAAAGAAGAATCAGTGGGCTCAGAAAAGCCACAAAAAATCTTTAAGAAATAAAACAAGCATTTTGCGAAAAAATATTTTTACAAGAGAATCCCCTCCTTAAAGCCCAACAAAGATTGAGTGGAAGGGAGTGATATGGAATGACTGAGTTCCTGAAAATATTCCTACGCTGCGGTATTTTGTAGCAGGCCCCTCTTGTCGCACACTGCCGCTACTCAAGTCAGAGCAATTCGAGAACTAACAGTAACAAGCATCTTTTGCTTTGTAACAAAAGCCTGGGGGGCCATGACGAATCAGCTCTAAACACCAAGTTACCCTACTACCTCTACTGTTGCCGCATGATCAGGCCACACAGGAAATACAACCCATATATCTGTTTTATTGGAGTGATGAAGGAAGGCAAATGTCAGAAGGATGCACCTATTTTTTCTTTTCTGATTGGTCTTCAAACATGTAGAGACAGTTAGCATTATTTTGCACACAAACAATACATGAAGCAAGTCGATTCATTTTGCCACCCCATAAAAATCATCCTCCCAGATGTATCTCAGAGCTGATACAATTATTCAAATCTCTTTTGCAAACATTTAAATCTAGTTACAAAGATTACTGTTCAAGAGCAGTTCTATCTTACACATTGCAGATTATTCTTACAATTTAACCAGTATCAAGAAGAAAATTACAAATATAACATCAAATATAATGAAACAACCTGGCAACACTGGCCATATTATCTGTTGACGTGGCTGTGCCTCACAGACTGCTTGACTCCAGCAAGTGAATATGTACTTTAAAAAAAATAGTCTAATAATACAAAACAATGAATCCTTACACAGTTCCTTGAGAAAATGGCCTAAATCCAATCTCTTCCTTCTCCTTACTACTTGATTTCAGCAACACCCTTGCTAGATTTAAAACCTTTGTGCCCTTTGGGCTGGCTTAATAAGCATATTGCCTTAATATAGAGGAGACCCCATAAATTCATGCCCTAGCAACAAGAAATTACTAACTCAAATCCAAGCACTTTTACATACTAAACATACAGCTAATGTATAATACTCAAGACTACTAGCTATTGGTGTATCTATAAAGTAAAACCAAAACTAGTTCAAGATTATAAAACCAAAAAGGAGATCAAAGCAGCTTAAAAAACCACAGCAGTAAAACAATGCAACTCTGCCTTCTAGAGACAGGGAGAAGCTGTTGCAAAATTAGTCTGAACCAGTAAAACATTTCAGAGAGTATGCCAATAAATATACTCCTAGACTGTACATAGCTGACCAAACATACGAAGCAGAATGGCCACCAAACTTTGCCTCCTGTATTTATAATAATTATCATTTATCAAAATGGTCCTCATCATGCAGCTTAAGAATCACTGCTCTGAACAGTAAGTAATAATGACTCAGCTCGCTACCTGGTCTGCAGTTAAGCAACTTTACTTAGCAAGAAGGAAAAAACACGTTGTTATAATCTCTCATCCCATCCCCACTTCTGGACAGTCCTCGAGCTATCGTAAATATATTCAGGTCCAGCCTGAGTAGTTTGCCCTGAATTCTCTGGATTCATCATTATTTCAGTGCATTTGTCTCCAACCAATCCACCTTGTCTTCTTCTCCACATTGCCAGACATATCTGGAATTTCAGCTTTTCCTATTAACACTGTTTGGGACTAGATTTACGGTGATGTTTTGATCTTCCGGCAAAGTGTTTCAAGAGCTTCCTGGAAATTCTAGCCCGCGCTCTCCTGGTTCTTGGCCCAAGCCTGCTTCAAATCCCAGTAGTGAAAGCTGTGCAAGATGGCAAGTGTACCAGAACTAGAGATTATTTTCCAGCTCAGAAATTTCCAAGAGGACTATTCCCATAATCTGTGAATCACTTTCATCCCAAAGACTGCTTCAGTAAAGGAGACAGCGCTCCTTTTGCCTCCCTGCCTTTCCTATGCATTTTGCCTCAGCGGGGAGTTCTCCTCACACAGGCAAAAAGACAGGAAAAGAGGGGTGAAAGGAGTACTAGCTAGCACTAGTGCTTTTTTGTCCACCCCCGCCTTTCCTATGCATTTTGCCTCTGTGGGGAGTTCTACCTGCCCAGGCTAAACAGAAGGGAGGGGGCTGGGGGAAACCCTGTCAAGGCAAAATGGAAGGTAGGAGGTGGAGGAAACTTCACGCAATCCCTTTTTTCTCTCCCTCTCTTTTCTATGCATTTTGCCTCAGCTGGGTACTATAAAACATTTTCCTAAAAAATATGGTCTGAAAATAGGGTGAGTCTTATACTCTGGCGCACCTAATATGCTGACAAATACTGTAACTGATTAAATGTTTTGACGTCAACATTTTAAACAGTTTAAATTACAAACAGATTCTTCAGCAACCTGATGGGACTGTATACATGGACATCACAAAGCTTTAGTTGTGAATGAGATTCTGCTCTAGCCAATCCTGTCATAGCTGTGTGTGCCTGCCTAAACCCTAAAACAGGCAAGGCAAGCAGCAGCTACTTCCCCTTTTTAATTCTGTTTCAGTGTTTACATATGCTCAGTTACAGACTGAAACAGAATTAAAAGGGGGGCGGGCAGAAGAGATACACCTAGCTCACAACTACTCCCAGCATATTAAAGGTGGCGGGGGGGGGAGCATAGATCTAAGTTTGACCACCAAAACTGAAATCATAAGAAAAGTGGAGGAGGCTGCTGAAGGAAAAAGACATCCTTGGATTCATTTTTGGAAGACACCTTCAAGTGGTCTTCACAAAGTTAATGTTCATTTATGCAAGGCTTACATTTCCTGTTTTTTTATTTCACATGCGCATATTGTTATTTTTTAATAAATAGTTTGTCTGAAACATATCAGCATCTATGTGTGTGTATATGTGTGTATATCTGTGAAAGAAAGAGGGGGGAAGGAGGGAGGGGGGGCGGTGGTGGGGATAAGAGCTAATCCTTATTCTTTCCATGTTACTTCGGCACCCACCACCAAATTTTCTGTTAAAGAAGCAATGCCCATGAACACTTTGCTAACTGGGGCAGGATCTCAGCAACCATGTTGTACGTTGCCTTGAGACAGAGTCTAGGAAAATGCAAGGACAAAAAACAAAGAAGTTAGGCCATATCTGCCCTCAAAATCTCACCCACCTTAAAGACTAGCAAATTTATTCTGACTTTTTTCTTTTGGGGGGGCATACTGCAGCCCAGTTCATAATACACATGAAGCACCCACAATTACACAGATGTCTGGGATAGGAGGTGGATTTGGAACCAGTGAGGTTTGAGGGGAAAAAAGGAACAGACAGCAATGTTACCTTATTAACAGTGAACATTCACAATATACTTGTCTCTGCAATGATGAAATTCTTTTTATATATTGTGTGATTAGAAAAACCCACTGAGGGTAGACAATTATTTTATATGACAGCTGCGGCAAGAATGGTCTTAGCATATAGATGGAAAGGAAATAGAATGCCCTCAATAGAAGAATGGGAAATGAAATTATTTGACTTAATCCACATGGATAAACTAACATGTATCTTGAGTGGGGAAAGTAAAGAGAAATATATAAAACAATGGGAAAAAACATTACAATACTTTAGGAATTCATGGTACGACAGTGACATGGTTAAGATAGAATTTTGAAAAGAATTAGGATGAAGAGATACAGAAGAATTGGTAAGACCAAGATTAGTAGCTATAAAATAAATCAATCTCTAAGGCCGAAGTCTAAAGTATGATGGAATAACAATAAAGAAAGAGCAAGGGAAAGCATTGTATGTATTAGGATGTGAATGAGATAGTTTTGTCTTTGTATAAGTCATGATGGTTTTTGTTAAGTGTTTGTACGTTATATTTTGTCTTTTTTTTTTTTGATTTAATTTTTGTATTAGTATATAAGGTTTTGTGTTGTAGTTGTAATTTTAAGAAAATAAAGTTTTTTTAAAAAAAAAAGAAAAAAAAAGAAAAACCCACTGAAACAAAAAACTTAACTCTTGGTTCAGCACCAGCAATCGAGTTCATCCTCTTCACTAAATTGCACCACAGCAATTTCATGTTGCAGCTTGTTTTTGAAGTTTCTGCATGTGTTGATCAGCTCATCAACACAAACATGACTATGCTATTACCAAATGAAAATTCCGTGACTCATCATGATTATTACAATAATTGCTATCATCTACACTTCACAAAATTTATTTCCTTCTGATTTCACTATTTCAGTTCCTCATTCCCAACTCAGAAATATATAGTTTTGTTACTTAAGACACCATGCCATGCACAGTTTGTAACTCACTAAAGAACAACTATGTTACTGACTCTGACACTTGATAGACTCAGGTGTTTTTGCTGTAATAGAATAAACAAGACTACTCAGAAACTCTAGTAAAGTATGTTCTTCTATATTACCCAATGAAGGTATGAAAGAATAACTTAATAAGAAGAATCCCTGAACCTCATGGTGGAAACCTGAGAAACAGTATAAATGCCTTAGACACATACATGCTTGTCAGATCTTCTCCCGCACAAGCTGGTGATACCAGGTTAGAAGACAGGGAATAGCATGAATGTTGAAAAATTGCAAGCAGATAGCTATGAACCTCACCACGCAGACGTTGTCACTGAGACATCTATATCCAATTTTGTGCGCACCGTAATTGATTCTAACAGATCAAGGCGGGGAAAATGCAGCTGCCAGGGTCATTTTTTAGGGGCTCCCCCTTTCTTATTTGCCCTGCCTCATGCACACTGAACAAAATAACTAGGCCTTTTAGGCCCTGGCAAGGTGCTTCTGTGAATAGGAAATGATCTACAAATTTACCATTTGGATCAACTGTTGAGGGGGAGCTTCTCCTAGGCATAAAATGGAAGAGCCCCCCCCCCCCAAAAAAAGTTGCAAAATTGTCCCCAAATTCTGGGAACACTGATGCTTGTTTGGGAGAAAAAAATGTAAAAAGCTGAGTAGAGTGTGGACCTTTGTAGTCCCCTTGAGGGGAGGTGAATTAGACCTCCAAACCTCCAACAATTGCTCACCCTTCAACATCAGCTGAATTGTTCAATGACCTGTTTTATGAGTAAAACAAAAATCTATAAATGCATTTTACCTTAGGTGTAGAGATTGGTCAAAGCAGACAAAAGAAAAGGACATTTTCCCCCAAGTATGAGTTCAGAAAATATCTCCCTGTCCATTCCCACTCCTTTGTGAAGTTCTGAACTCTTCCTTCCAAATATAATTTTCCTAAAAATTAAAAGGCCAGCAGGGGATATGCTTGCTCATGTCTCCAAAAAATAAGACTTTCCATGTGTTTTATTTTTTGCTTTTCTGACAACTTTAGCTTTTTATCTATTGATAGAGAATGACTCCATAAAAACAAAGACACTTTGAACACTCAACCAAAATAGTTAAGTGGCTAGCTTATAAACTTGAAGAAAGAAAAAGAGAAAAGATTAATTTTAGAAATTAGAGAAGGAAAGAAGATATATCAACAACAAAAATAAAATTAAGGAGATTTTCTACAATTATTTCAAGAAAATGTTTGGGGAACAAGAGAATTCATAAAAATTAACGTTGGACACTGAAAATCTTACATTTGCTGAAGCCTTATGTTATTTGGGGACAAAATTATTCATATAACCTCTTTCAGTTGCTCTCAGAAAGTTCTACTGAGGCACTTTGTAGCCACAGGCACACACCTAAATACAGCAGTAGGGACAAAAAGAGTCTTAAAAGCAATTATTTTGATGAACAGAAAGAACAAGAACAAGAACAAAATGCAATCCTTTGTGGAATAAAAATTATTTGCTGTCCATCCTAAAAAAAAAAAATCAAATACATGAACAGTAAAACTTCCCATCGGAGAGTGCCACAACCCAGAAACTGTCACTGCTATAGTCTTCACACACACACACACACACACACACACACGTGAAAGAGAAGTCCCTGCAATGACTTTGGATATTATTTTTCTCCCATTTAGATTTTGGATAAAAAGTATAAAAGATAGTACTGGTGAAGAACAGAGAAAGTAGACTGCATGCAGAAATTATGTTAAGTCTGTCTCAGTCTGCAGTACTGTGTAAAATAAGCTGACACAAATCTGACAAATGATATGGCAATATCCCAAAAGCAGTAGGAGGATTTCCACCTTCCTCAAAATTCATTTCCTGACCCTCAAGGAGCTGTTATAAACACAATTATTTCAAGAGAATAATGGAAAGAGAAACACCTGAACTGGAATATATTCACAAATTCCAATCCACTAGCAGAAGCATGAACGGGGCAATGTTTTCTTGGCACACCATATATTAATATATAGATTCACATAGTTGTTAAAGCAGTTATACATATAATAATAGAGTTCTACTAAGGGTTTTTTTAATTGTACAAGCTTTTCCCACTTATCTGATGGGACAGAGACTTGAGCACTGTCAGAAAACAGAACTGGTTGAAAAGTGGAACCCATGTAAGGAACATGAGGAAACTACGGAAGTTTGCTCTGGACCGACTGCATGCATGTGCTGCTCGCAACATCTCTCAGCTGGCTTGGCTATTTCCCCCCTGTGAACAATCCTAAGCGAAACTCTGTAGACGAGAAGAACTGGTGAAAACCTGCTGTTTCAGTGCTTGCAAATTCCAGACAAGTTCCATTAATTCGATGAGGGGCCTGCTCTTTCCATAGGAAGAGCTGGGACTGCATGTGGTCTCAACTGAGCCTCTGTAGGCAAGCAGAACTGATGAAAGAGCTGACCCCTCGTCAAATTGTCTGGTATTTGCTAATGTCAAAAGAGCAGAAAATTGAAAAATGATTAAGAAAAGTGGGGGACGCCTGCATTATGCTTTCAAAATGTTGTATGCCATTTTGGATCTTGTGCTGGGATAAAGCAGGGATATAAATAAAATAAGATACTGTCTTTGCTGGCGTGTAAGATACACTTTTTTCCTAAAAAATGCCTTCTGAAAATGGGGTGCATCTTTTAAACCACTGACTATGGTACTTTGAAAATGACTGCAAACAACTGACTTAGAGTGAGGTTTGTATCTTGTACAGTCTTACCTCTTGTGTTTAATCCTTCTGTAGACTATTGATTTGTGGGGAATAAAGCTCTCTGGATTTAAGAAAAAAAAGAGTAGAAAAACATTGGCAGCCCCTTTAAGAGAGGAAGAGCCCCCCCTGCTGCAGCCCCTCCCTCCTCCCATTCATCCATCCCAGTCGGGTCTTTTTCCTGGAGCCAACCACCTGTGGGACAGGGGGGAATAAGTAATTGCCTAGGCTGTAGCACAGGGCATTTTCCCAGCAACCCCCCCCCCCATGTTGGTTGGCTCCTGCTTAGCATGCAAAACCCTGTTGGTTTCTGTTCCTGGGGTAGGGGGAAAGGAGTGAGATGGGGGTGCGCTTTCTTCCCTCCCATCCTGAGCGGCAGGTTTAGTTTCTTCCAGAGGAGCTGCTTGTTCCTGTTTTCTACCCTAGCCTCCACCATCTTCCGGGGGGGGGGGAGAAAATGAGTCAAGAAGAGGGGGGCCTATAAAGAGGAGGAGCAGCCTCCAGATGCTTTGAGCTCCCTCTTTTTGCTGCCTCCCTACCCCTTTTCTGCATAGGGCTCAGTGGCTCTTGTCTTCATTCCCTCTTCCTAGCTGCTTTTCTTAAGTGCCTGCAACTCAGCTCCAGTTTATGGAGAAGATTTCCTGGCAAGATTTGTTCTGTGGGGGTGGTGTCATGGCTTGCCTCTGAGGCTGAGAATGGGATTTGCCCAAGGGGAATGCTCAAAAGGAAAATAGGAAAAGGGGGAATCCTCATGCCACCTCTCTTTTCACTCTCCCCCTTTCCTATGTATTTTGCCTCAGCCAGGTACTAACATTTTTTTTCCTAAAAAATAAGGTCTAAAAATGGAGCGCATCTAATACACCGGCAAATACGGTAAAAAAAAGTTTAAACTTATTTAAACAGAACAGACACTTGCATAAGCAGATTTCACTATTTTCACACCTTAAGACCAACAGATTAGTGGTTTGACAAAGTTGTGTCATTTTATACAAGTCTTTCAAGTTTTATGGCCGGGATCATGATTTCCAAATTTATGTACCCTATTACTCCCACAACAAAGTAAATGTGATAAATACTGTGGCTTTAACAACACCCAATCAGTGCATCTGAAACAGCAGACTGAAATCTATGAAAGCTCATGCCGAAACAAACCAGGTCTTAAAAGTCCTGCTAAATTCCTTCTTTTTGCCTCTTTTCATTTTTGCAATGCAACAGACTAGCACAGCTATTTTCTTAAAAACAGAACTGGATTATTTGTTCAATCACATACCACCAAAGTTTTTTCAATCTGAGAAGGATCATATATCAGACTAATAGGACAATAAAGTATGCTTAGTCAAATCTTTCTCACTTGATCACAGAATTTAATCCTTGTGATCAAAGAAGTTTTATTGCTGCTGCCTGCTTCCTAAATTGGTAAAACACTTAAATACTAATTTCTCAATTCAGAGGTCCCTGCAGGAAAAAAGAAAGAAAAAGAGAAACAAGCGGGGCATGTACTTCTATGAAAATCTCACTCTTCCAAACACTTCCTACCTTCCTAATATACCTTCCTTCCTTCCTACTATATGACTGACTATACTATTCCTGCCTATACTGTCCACTTGTTGAAAAGTTGGGTGTGTCTTTTCCTGTCCTTTGTCCCTGCTCCCCACATGGCCAAGAAGGAACAGCCTCTGCCTGAAACACCTCTGCCTTGAAATACCTGAATAGCAGAGTAACACCTGAGCCAGAATGTAAACCTGAGACTTGAACATCTTCACCTTTTTTCCTTCTGTATGATTTTTAACATCTGCCTGATGAAGAAGCCAGTGAAGCTCCAAAAGCTTGCATGATGTGTTTTCTGCATTGTGGTTGGCCTATAAAGGTATCACTCTTTTGTGGATTTTGTTGTATTTTGCAGAAAAAGAGCACTTTCAGTTGCAATTAACTTACTGTGTACAGGTACAGTATATATGTAAGATCATACTACTGTACAAGCATTTATTCTTTTTAAAACAAACACTTACTGTTTCAAGCTAGGAAATGGGTTCAGCTCAGTTCTGTAGCAGATGCACTGCTCATGTACAAAGGGATTTCACAGAGATAAGAGCAGAGCTCTTTTATGCCCTGAGGAATACCATCTACAGACATTTACTGTTTTCTAACCACATGCCACCAAATATTGGAGATCATAGGACGTTACACTTCCTGTAGGAATTATTCAGGCTCCAAAATGTATTCAGCTCATGAATGCATATGAATATGAATATCTGATTTATACAAATTCACTACCATAAGACAATAAACGGACTCACATAAGAGTAACAATAAAAGAATACTTCAGTAAGTACATATCTTACCCTATTACTGTTAGTTTAATTTTATCCTTTTAATCTTTCTGCTTTAGAAGAAGATAAAACAGATCACTATTATTCTGCTACCATGTGTAACGGGAGGAAGTCTAAACGCTTATCAGAGCAGATAGTGTATAAAAGTATTACAGCTCATTTAGGAAAGTCTGCCATAAGATTTCTGGTGTCATAATTATGCACAGTAAACAAATTTTTAAAAAAATTGCTGGTTTGGTAATGTTTGGTAATTAAGAAACAAGAGTTGTATCCAGCATTGGCCACTCTGCTGATGAAAGACATCTGCCAATATAAAGAAGAGATGAGAATTTGTGTGGAATAGGGGAAAGGGCAGTATAAGTTAAAAGAACTGGTGCCCTGCACCCTCCTTAAATGTCTTCCAAAGGGCTAAGAGATTCTTGGAGCGGGTGTGAACTCTATGTAGTGGGATGCAAGGGAATGGAGAATCAGCCAAAATCATTCCCTCTTTTTCATTAGTGGATGTCATTAAGCAGCAGACTTGCCAGTACTTTTCCAACCCAGAATTTTCAGACTATGAAGAAAAATAAGGCAATGTGCATGGGATTATTACCCAAAACAAGTGAAGCATATATGCTTCCATGAGAACTAAAAAAACGTTTTAAGGACTGGGATATACATTCTATTTGCAGTATCTAGCATTCTTGGAACCTTATCTTAAAGTTAGTAAGTCTGTGGCAGTATCAGGATTTTAACCTCAACCCTTCTGATCCCCAAAGCATGCTCTGGAGGGTTTTCAATATCTCTGGAAATTGTTCAGGGCACACAAGGGCTGGATTTTAGGAAGCTGTTTTCGTGAGCACAACGGCATTGCCAGATAGAACCCTTATATTCCAGGTTCACACTGACCAATACCTACAACTGCAACAAGCACAGGAACCTGCCTTATACTCAGACCACTGGTCCATTTGGCTCAGTATTGTCAACTCTGACTAGCAGTCACTCTCTTAGGTTTGGGGCAAGTTTCTTTCTCAGCCCTATCTGGATATATCCTTGGTATTCTCTGGTGGCATCCCATTACAAACAGACAAGCAACTTAATATTGCTTCATGAGTTGTAATAGAAAGTCATGGTTTCCAGTTACAAAAAGGAGCGGCAACAAGCTCCCAAAAAGTTTGCAATTTTTTAACTCAGTCATGGCTTCCTATGACAACCAGATCTTTGAGAACATGTTAGGAGATGAAACTATGGTTTGATCCTGCCTTATGCTCAGTGGCCAGAATTTATACAAGCTACGATTTGCCAAGTTCATATGTTACATAAAACAATTATTTAATATCAAAAAAGAAAGGCTGATGGAAAAAAGAAGGAAAGTGCTGTATGCAAACCTAAGATTCTGTATGGCTCTCTTCCATAAAAGGAAATGATTTGCTGCTACATTTGAATCAAACATGTGAACTGATTAAATACAGAAGTCCCTTAAGAGCTCAACTCCTCTTTGCAGACAGTTCTTTCGATTTTTCAGTTCTCATCATTCTCAGAGCTTTTTGAGAACAAATGAACTCTGCACTGCTTAATATGACTGCATCCCTGTTAGGGGGAAAAGGATAAAGAGTTTACTGAACTGTGTTAAAACAGTCATCTTATCTCCATATAAGGTAATGTTCCTAAGGTGGACCATAAAGGATTCTCCACTTTAGTGCAGTTTGTTACTTATAGTTTCGCAGGAATTTGCTTTCACATATATGATGCATAAGCCCCACCATGCTTACACACCTACATTTGTAGAGCAGTTTGTTCTGTAGTAGTCTCACCCTCAACTGCATGCCAAACAACATTTTTAAAAAATCCCTGTTGCTTCTTCATTAAAACTGAAATGTATAGAGTGAAAAGCACAACCTATTAAACTCTGACTCCTAATCTCCAGAAGTACAATTCTGAATATCAATTTCTACTGCCAGTTGATTTTTTTTTTTTTTAAAGGAAACTCTACCAAAATTATTCAATGTTTCAAATCATCTCGACTGGGAGATAGGCCGCTTTGTTATACTGTCCTATCTTCTTCCTTTGACATTCAATGTACTTCCCTATAGAAATGTGTGTGAACAATCATGCCTCAATTTTATGACAGGGATCCCAAGGTTTTCATTGTATATTGGAAGATTTGTTAAAATGGAGAATATGGACCAAGCCCTACAGAATGAATACAGAATTAAATTTAGACTTAATTGTTTAAAAAACAGATTTGACAGCTCACAGCATCCTTGACATTACCTCTCAACTATTCTTTAAGCCTTAAAAAAAGTACTGTATAGCTTTAGCCTTAAAAAAAGTACTGCATAGCTCATAAATCCATTAACAGAAAACAGAGGTGTTGGTACGCACTGTGAACAGTCATTCTTGGATGGGCAGAGAACACACATATCACATGGGTTCTTTTCCCCACACCAATTCAATAAGAAGGAGTTAAAAGTTATTTTTCAGTTTCAATCACTGATTCCTTACTCTTTCCTCTCAGTTTCATTACATAGTCATGGCTTTGCAAAATATAGTAAAAAGTGGAGAACAGAGAAATTAGAAAGGTTTCCCATATAATCTATACGACCTGAAGCTAACGTGGCAGCACTCATTGAGGGTGGATTGTTCCTCTGCCTAACCAAGGATGTCTTCTTATACTGAGCACCAACACCTCATTCTCTGGATGGTGTACACAGTCTACAAATCTCCAAGTCACATGAGATTTACCCAAGCCTTTTACCATGCTGCCTCCCACATCATCTTTGGCCCAAATGCTAAGTGAACCTTTGGGTAACTGCAAATTTTATATGAAACTAAAAGTTCTTTCCAGCTTGCTGGTCTACAAATCTCTTTGACTGATGTACTCGTTAGCATAAAACTGCCATTAATCCAAAACCTGCAACAGTCTAGGAATGCTCATATTATCATTGCATTGAAAAATCCATGTTTTTATCCACCTGGTTTATTTGGGACTTTCTGGCTGCTATAATTCCAGATATTAAATGATACAAATAAAGCCTCAGTGTGCCTCAGACTTCATGTCTACTTTAAATGGGTTTTTGCAGTTCCATAGATATCTAATTGTGCTATTTCTTCTCAAGTGGATGAGATGGATTGAAGAAAAAGATGACAGATAAATAACCTGAAAAGACAAAGTGGAACACTTTAGGTAGGAAGACTGGAACTAAAGTTAAAGTCAATTTCTTCTTAGAAAACTGATGCAAATTCTCACTCGTGCATATAGCGCCAACAATTCTGAAACTCCTCAAGCCAAACTTACTGCCACCAGGAATACTTCTTCCAATGTCGTAATTCTTAATGAAGCCTCTGTTAAGGATTCAAATGGACTGCCCATCAATTCTCTAAATACTAACTTCAAATTCCATGTTGGAAATTTGTGGACTACTGGACTTCAAGATGGTACCTTGAAGAAAAATTCTTGATGTGGGAATGTGTAAGTAACCCCTTATCCCCACATGTTGAACACTGTTGTTAAGGTAATAATTTGTCCCTTTAATATCTTCAGGCAACAGTCTTCCTGCCAAACCACTTAAAAAAATTAAGATGTCTCCAATTTTCACCTTTTGCAATTCCACACCACGAGTCTGTGCCTAGCATTTAAATACTGTCCAAGCAATGTTGTGAATCTTTTGTATTAAGGACATGATATCACAACTGTTTCTATCAGTGCAGAAAACTAACCCTCTGGTAATCATTTGATGTGATCTAGTTTCAAGCAGTCAGTCTCAACCAATAAGGATTTGAAGTATTGCCCTTTCATGGAGCAAATCCTTCCACACTCGCAGAAGCACTGATGGATATTCTCCTAATTGCAGTATACTAAGGATCCATGGCCTCCTTGGTCAATAAAGCATTATTAGTACTCTTGAACTACTTTTCTGAGGACTTCTATCATTTGCAATGGTGGAAAACATACAGACAGTCCTGAGGACGAGGACTTGAGAGAATACTGTGACCTGTTACACCTGTGCCTCTGTCTACTGAGAAATACTGCTATTTTTTGTTTGTTGCAGATAAAAACATGTCAGCTGAGAATGGGCAGAGCTGACTTTCGCACATGAACAAACACAGAGTGATTGAGGCTCTACAGCATGGCAAAATCCTATGCCAACTCCAGTAGTCTACTTATCTGTTCAGAAACCCTGCTGACATAGGTTGGAGCAATTTCTCTCTCCATTCCAGAATCTTCATTTAGTCTTTGATTAGTTGGAATGGTCTTGATTCTCCCTGCTTGATTATATGTCTGTACCACTGAACTACCCACCTGAATTAAAATGTGCTTCCATTTCACAGTTTGCAAGAATGACTCTACAGTAAGTTGAACCTGCATAAAGTTTTGACAAATTCATCCCCTGTTGATGCTGTTTTGTAATCCTCTCTCCATACACTGTGTGCCCTAATGACTTCCTCAGCCTGTTAAACATGTATCCATCATTCCTACTATTTTGTTTCCCCTTTTTGTGAGTCCACCAGAGTAGAGACATCTTCAACTCTGGGGTAAGTTTCAGTTAATAATGACATCTTAACATAATTGCAAATCAATGGAATTTCAGAAATAATTCTAGTAGATAAGCTTGAAAACACATTCAGGGCATTAAGTGAATTGTGTAAACTGCCAATCCCAAAATTTGAAGCATAAACATCAAGTCTGCAGATTTCAATGTCATCAACTTTTCACAGCCTTCCAAATCTTTTCTTTCCACTCCTGCAAAGAACGCAGACAAGCCTGTCTTGTATATACCTCTATTCCCAGATGTACTAAGCAGTTTGTCATCTGAAACAGCTATTCGACTAATTCAGAAAGACTATATGGTCTAGAAGGCACTGGTCTCTCTCAGACCTCTTTGTGCCTTGCTCCTTGCCCTTTCTTTCAACAAGATATGGTTCAATTATGAAAAAAAGTTAAATCCCACTTTCTCAAATGAGCAAAAGTTTTTATGAAAGCTTGAAGCACTGATGCAGACCAAAAGAGAATGCTTTGAATTGATAAAGCACCTCTGCAAATGCAAAATGAAAGAAGATCCTGCCCACTGATATCACAGAAATATGCTAGCAAGTCTCCTTAAGACATATCACGGCTGCAATTATCCATCATTTGTAAAGTTTCAATCTTGAAATGTTGGTATCTGATATATCTGTTAAGGAACGTGATATCCAGTATTGGATGATACACCCTGCCATGTTTCCTAGACAAGAAATACACACTCTTGTACCATTGACTCAAGGGAGTCAATTCTGTTGTACCAGTTTAGAATTAAAGCAAAAAAAAAAAAAAGTTAAAATATATGGTACAATTTAAAAAAAAAACCCTGAATATACAGTTGTATTAAAAATTTAAAGTGGTCTAAATATCTGCAGAAAGCTTTATTTTGTGATGCATTAACAAGCACTTCTCCCAGTCTCTAGGTGCAGGAGAAGAAACATATCTGCCATTCAGCCTCTTTGAAAATACTACATTGTTCCCTTCTTTCACCATTGTCTGAACTTCTTTCCATAACTGCCAAATTGCTACCTATTAGAGGCTCAATTCTCATCAGAACTGTTGTGTTCCCCTTTTAGGTGGCAGTGAGGAACCTCATGTGGCATGTTGTGGATTTTACTGTTCTGTTCCACTGGCATCTAAAGTTTTGGAAATTATCCATCTTCTGAAGCCCCTTCCATCACGAAAGGAAAGAACCCCACTTCATCCCCTGGAAGTATTCTTGTCATACTTCCTCTCTGGACCCACGGCGTGGTTGGTTATCTTTAGCCTCTACCAATACTTTCCTCTATGTTTTCCCTCTAAAGTGGAGCATCCTTTTAATGGAGTATTTGCTAAGTTGGCCTTTGATTTTTGGTCTCCTTCCCAATGCTTCAGTCCTCAATACTGTTTTGATACCACTAAAACAACAGACTTTGTAGCAAACGAGGCTGAGTTTTGAGTTACGTCCCCCACAAATTAAAGCGATTTATCAACTTTATTTAAAGAACATCATTTTTCATTAAGATGCATATCCTTCACCCAAAGAATTAACACTCTAGCAAACACCAAACATCAATGCTCTGAAAGCTGAAGCAAAGGCCTCATGTATCTTTTTTGCGGGCACTATCTGCTCTGTTCAAAGTCTTTAAACATGGTGTCGCTCACATTTGGTGCTAATATATCTCACACTAAAGCAGCTACTGGTGTATTGACTAAGGGGAGCAATAATTCCTGCAGACCCAGCTGCAGAGTAAACATTATAAGATTCAGCAAATATTTTGAGTGTACTCCAATGTAATCAAATCTCTAAATACCCACAGAAATTGATCTTCTGTGATTGTAGGACTGGTTTCCTTAACAATTATGTTGTATTCTGAATTCTGATTTTTTCCCTCCTAATCCAGTTTGCTATCTTGTTCTACGTACTCTCAGTATAAAGCCTCCACTATTTACATAAGCATTGGTTTGAAATCATCAGACTAAACAATCTGAGAAGCCACATCTGGGTCAGCTTCCATGTCAGACTAGGAAGTGTCACCACCACTATCTCTCCTCTCTGCCCTGCCCTGCCTTAAACTGGAACATTATGGTCTCTGAAGTTCTTGTCACTACATGCCTCCTCCAATAAAGCACCTCTCTAGACAAACTGCTGGAATGGCTGGTTACCACAGCAACAGATCCCTTCAACATGATAGTTGTCCCTAATGGCTTTTTTCAACAATAAATCGCCCTGTATTAATGCCACCCTTTCTACAGATTTTCCCTTCTTTTATCCCTTGTTTTAGATTTGCCTAATCCTTTGCTTCCATCTGACTTCCTCCCTTTCAGCTTTTTCCTTTTCTCCAAGCCTATCTTCAAAGCTTGAGCTCCTTTTCGGTAGCACTCTATGATTTCTTGAGCTGCTGCTGCAGAAGCAATTCGATTCCCTCTCTGACTTAGACTTGCTCTTGAAGTCAAACAGTTCTTGAAAGTTTGCTTCCTTAATCTAGTAACAAGCTTGCACGAAGCAACTGAAACAGCTATTTCCCAGCAGAAGCACACTTAGAGGAGCATTTGAAAGTAGCCAACTGAGCTCTCTGTGGGATAGTTCTTCATTGGGTCCCTGCATATCCTTAAGGAAAGTTGATGTATTTTCTCCACACTCTTGATCATCTGTCTCCTTTCTCTTTCTCTGTCTCCTTTCTCCTTGATCATCTCTGTCTCCTTTCTCCTTGATCATCTCTGTCTCCTTTCTCTTTTCCTTTCTCAGCAATTTTTGAAGCCATCAAAAACAAGGAATAAGAAGAGAAGGAAAGACAAGAAAATGGAGAGGTTTTTTTTTTTAAAAAAAACAGATATTAAGGGGTTGCATGTTCAGGTAATAGAAAAAGAAAGGAAAGAAAGCAGCTGAACCTAAACTGACAAGAAGTAAAAGGAGAGAAAGAATAGCTCTGTTACTAGCAAGGTAGGAAAAAGGTAAAACAGAGAAGAAAGTTGCGAGTCAATGGTTAAATCTGAAACAAACAAACAAATAAATAAACAAACAGTGGAAGTCCTGCTTCTGGAACTACTGCAGGTGAAGTACCTGTGATCTGCAGGTTGATGCTCTTCACCGTACTTCATCAGTCATAAAGCCTGATCCATTATAAAGCTTTTCATTTTCAGTTGCCCAAACTAAGGTTTTCAAAGGCTACGTACTATACTATACCATAAATGTAACGGTACCATTTACCTTCAAACTAAAAGTAACATTTTAATTAAAAAATAACTTAAGGGACAAAATATTGAGAAAACAACACACGTCCAAATGTTAGAATTAAAACCTACTAAACTCTTAGCACACCCAAACAATCAAAAACTCCAAAAACAAAACCATAAAAGTTGAAACATGACTGGTCTAATAAGGAAACAGTTGACATAGTTTTGCAGCTAAATGCTTTAAAATGTCTATTTTAAGCAAAAGAGGAAAACTCATTTAAAGCAACCTGCAGCAAATCAGAGGAATCAGAGGACAATGGAGAATTCATATGCCCTAAATATATACCATTAAGCAACCAAATTATGGACTGGTCTGGGAGTAGGTTGACAATATTTGAGTGAAAGTACAAGACTGGAGAAATACCCCCACAGCTTAAGAGTACACTTACTCCACTGATACATTCAGCATGGTTGATTTTATTTCAAACATTAGAATGCAACTTAATTCATACAGTACCTCTGATTAACTTGCATCTCAAGTTGCTGGATTTTTTCCAAAAGTTCTTTTTCTACTGCTTCCCTCTGCAACTCAAATTCTTTACAGGCATTTCGTACTGCATCTTCTTTTTCACAACTGAGCTTCTGTACAAGTGCTTTTCTGTCTTGCTCGTGGTTAGTTACCAGTAGCTCTTTTTCCTCTGCAAGCTTATTGATAGTGGCTTCGTGTTTCTTTTGCTGTTCACACAAAGCCAAATTTTTCTCTTTCTGCTTCTCTAGGGTACTCACTTCCAATTCAAGCTTACCTTGCAAGCCTGTAATTTGTTCTTCCAACTTTTTTTCTGCTTCAAGAGCTTTTTGATGCAAAGATGTTACTTTGCTTAATTCAGTTCTAAGCAAATTTGTTTCTTCTTCATGCCTTTCAATTAATTCTGAAATGCACTGATCTTTTTCAATTGTCATTAGAGTTCTTAGCTCTGCCAAACCCACCTGATATTCATCATTATTCACTTGAATTATATGGTTCAGTTTATCTATCTCTTTCCTTAACGTTTCAGTTTCCTTGTCAACAAGGTTTTTTAGATTATCCTTCTGCTGAGTTTTGCTCTCTTCCAAAAGCAGTTTAATTTCATCTGTTTCTGCTTCTTTGAGAGCAAGTTCTACTTCTAATTTACACCTCAAATCAGAAAGTTCAGAAACCTTGGTTTTTAATTCTTCAACCTGTTGTTCTTTTGCATGGATATCGGCAGCATGAGATTCCTGCATTTGTTCAAGTCGATGCTGATTTTCTTTTTTCAACTTCTCTAAAGTATCATTGTGTTTGGCCATTAATTCTTCAAATTCTTGTGTGTGTCTGAGAAGTAGATTGGATTCTAGTTCTTTTAAGTGACCTTTTTCCAAAGTCTGAAGTTCTACCCTCAAAAGCTGCATTTTTTCATCATTTTCAATATGAAGCTGTTTCAGACTTTCTAACACTCTTTCACGGGACTCCCTTAGTTCTTCAATTTCACAAGTCTGAGCCTTCATTTGGCTTTCCATTTCAAGTAGCTTCTGTTCTTTTTCATTCTGTAAAATCACAACTGCTTCCTTTTCATTCTTTACTATTGCAAATTCATTATCTTTATCATGTAAAACATCTTCAAGACCTTTTAAGTCACATTTTAATTTTGCAATCTTTTTTTGGTTCTCTTTACCATCTTCAATTAAAGTATTCAATCTACTTTCATATTCAGTTTTTAAAGATTGCAGTTCTTTTTGATGCTTATCTTTTAGTGTTTTTTCAAGAGAAAGTTTTACCTTTTCTATAATATTTCTTATTTCTATAGAAGTATATTTTAAAGAACTGGAAAACTCACATTGTTCTTTTTTTACAAATGTTCTAAAGTGACACAGATCTTCTTTGATGTTTATTAAATTTAGCCGAGACTCCTGGGCAACATCTCTACATTTCTCTATATAAACATTTACAGCAGAATTTTCTAAAATTTCCTCTTTTGAACATATATTTGTGTCTTGCATCCTCCTACTGTCTATTGCATTGATAACTGAGGAATAGAGAGATTCCACCATCATCTCTGGACTTTGAGGATCACTTATTACATTGGGAGATACTGGATTTTCTTCTATTATAAATTCATTCACTGCTGACATGAAATCAGATTCTGGACTTTCAGCTAGTGAGTCCAAGTCTAAAGAACCTTGCTTAAGGGCTTGCTCTATGCTTGGATGTGCAATTGTTTCAAAATCAAATGTATGAGCATCAATACTGTCTGGAGACAATTCTTCCAAAGGACCTGGGGGGCATACAGGAGGGCACAGAGGTCCTTGAAGACTGAGTGGTGGAGGAGTTTTAGGAGAGGTAGCAATTGTTGTTCCTGTTGTACTTTCCATCCTTGGTGTAGTAATAGATTGTGGCGAGGCTTGACTGTTGGAAGCCTAAAATAGCATAAAAACAGGCCACAGTTAAAACATTATCCTTTCATAACAATTCAAATATAGGACCCAAACCAAACATAGAAAGATAGATATATGAAGTGGTGCTTCTGAAACATGCTATTCCTCTTAGAGATACAGATTATCCTAAAATCTCATGGCTTACCACTTGAAGCGGCTTGGTATTCAAGGTAGCTGTTAGACTAACATACTGTGTACATCACGCACAGGCAAGTTCTACTGAAATATTATATGGATATACATCCAAAATTTGTAAATATAATATAACATCTGAAGTTGTAAATATAATATAACAAAGGTTAGAAAAAATGAGGAATGACCTGATATTTCCCAAATGATGCCTATTGTAAATATCCCCTCTCTCTCTTTCTAAATATATATATATATATACACACAAATACATACAGAGAAAGAGAGAGAAGCACTCTATAATGCTCTGATCAATAAGAATGTTAAGGCAAAACACTTAATGCCCCCACATTCAAGTCTCTCCACATGTTATTCCTCCTACAAGTCGTTGTAAAAATAGTTAAAGGACCCCTGATGAGGAGACAAGCTTGTGGATTCACAACAGATGCTTTGAGACATATGTTACTGATGCTCATGGTATGTTTAGCATTGGTAAGCTTGAAATGTTTGACAGTGAAGTCAGAAAAAGTCTATTAATGATTGCTTCAAATAATGTTGTGATGAGGTGTCTTAAGTACTTTAGTAATCCAATATTCAGAGCACTACAAACTACAATTGAAGAGACTGGGAGAGGAAGTAATCTCTTAAATGTTATTCTAGTAGTAAGCCTGTGCTCATAATAAAAATACCACATTTCTTTTTATTCAGACAATATAGGACCATCAGTTGTCACAAAAGTCTAACAGCAGTATTTAAAGATTTTGACCCATCTAGTTTCTTAAACATAAACTCAGGACACAGCTGACTAAGCTACTTAAAAAGTACTAACGGAAAGAAGCTGCTCACTAAAGGCAGTTTGCCCATATATTTTAACAGAGGCATGTCAGAGATAAATCAAATAAACAAAGAACAGATAATCAGATCAGAAGCCAAATGTACACGTTTAATGATGATCAATTAATTGAGGATTGAACTGGAATTTTCTTTGCTTTAAAACTGCATCCTTTCACATCTACTGTGATGGAGAACATAACCAGAAGTCATGATATCAATTTAGACATTGCTATGTACACATATATAATCTGGTACAATTTGAATGCCATGCTGGAACATTGTTACCTTTAACAGTCACAGCAAAAATTCAATTTATCATGGAGAACAACCAGTAGTCAGCCATGCATTTCTACTATTACTTCCATCAACCAATCACACACACACACACACACACACACACACAACAGTACCAAAAAGGAGAAGAAAGTATTGATTACAAATAATACTGCAGAACAAGTGAAAACATCAAGACTTTAAGAAAAAATACTGCGATCTTCAATAAAATTATTAACATAGCAATAATCAACACAATGGATCATGTGCAAATCATCATTCACTCAACAAAACCATTAGCCTTCTACCTGGGGAACTATTAGACACAAGCCAATGGATTTTATCTAAGTACAAGCACAAGCATGCTTGCACAAGAATTTCTTGCCCCTTCTCCACAATCAAAAGCCTGCTCCAACTGTTCTGAAGCTGGAACCTCAAGAAAGACTGAGATGTAAGGCATGGCAAATTTGGAAAACAGGACACTATTTTCACAGAACATTCCATACCACAAGGAAGCCCTTGCTTGAAGGTGCTCTGACTATTGGGAGAGCTTTTCCTGGAGTAGAGGGGGCTGAGGCTGGAGTAAGGTACATAAAAAACTTCTACTGCACAAGTGCTTGTGTATCTGCACGTACTGGATATCTACTGTGTCAACTTCACACTGTCTCTGAATAACCCTCACTAATATTAGATAATAGTTATAGCCTTCAAGCAAAAACAAAACAAACAAAAACAAGCTTGCTGTTTATGAACATTAAGAGACATATTTAGGAATAGTATTCATCTTGAATATCACAAATATAATAAATATTGTATTTGTTGCTTGAGGGCACCTCAAAGAATCCATGTCAAAAAATATGGGGGATACAACACATGGGATGCTGCTAGGATGGGGGCTACCAGGAAATCAATGAAACACAGTCTTACCAGCGTACACTTGCATTTGTTGTTGTAGTAGTAGTAGTTGTCTGCACTTTCAACACATTTCTGACTTATGGCAATTCTAAGGCAAACCTATCACAGGGTTTTTCAGCAAGATTTGTTCAGAGAGAATTTACCATTGTCTTCCTTTGAGACTATGAAAGCATAACTCGCCCAAGGCCATCTAGTGGATTTCCATGACCAAGTGGGGATTTGAACCTGGTCTCTGAGTTCTAGTCCAACAGTCAAATCACTACATCACACTACTTCTCTTTGGTTTAATCGCACACCCGCCCACACACCCCTTGTGCTCACCAATCTATATAAATCATTTTGTGCCTCCAAGTTGTTTCCGACTTACAGCAACTTTCAGGCAAATCTATCACTGGGTGTTCTGGGGCTGAGAGTGTGCGATGCCACATAATTTGAAATAAAAAATTGATGAAAACAATGATAAACACTAGTTTAAAAGGTCCCTTCTTGTGACAAAGGATTGTTAATTCACATTCTAGGGAAGATATGCATTATTAGCAATCAGCTACAACATACCATCTTACAAGTTATATTATTAACCTTAATTAAAAAATACAATACTTCTATTACTACTATGCACTAATCTCAGGATTATGATCCAAATAAAAATAATCTACCTGGAAACAAATGACTTACCACCCCAATTTAAAATACACTTCACAGAAACAGTCTCTGATTTCATTTTAAACTACTTTCAGGTAACCATGCTTAGGAGTGGCATGATATAGATTTTGTCCTCCCATACTATCACATCCACAGCCCAAAGATACCTTTTGTTCATTCAGCAGATCTGTAATCGTCTGCGACATTTCATCCAAACTTTGTGCTGCTTTGACCAGGTTATGTAGAGCAAGCACATGCTGGTGAAGAGGTTCAAAATCACAAAGTATGGGAACCCTTAAAAACACAAAATATACCATATAAATTAAATTTATCAGATTACACTGTATTGTTACATTTTTAAAAACTTATGTGGGAAACTTAAGATCTCAAGTCCTTCTGCACATGTTCACAACACTGAGGATTTTAGCTTGCAACTTGGCCTCTAGAATTAAGTCGAGTACACTCTTTTACGTTTCACTAATTTTCAAGAGTACTGAAATTAGGGACCGCAAGAGGTTGTGTGGGAGAAGGTAAATGTTCAAAAGCCTCAGGACATAAGCAGAAGTCCTGGCATACATACCCTGATTTCAACAACAACAATAATAACAAAAAATTGCCTGCTGAAGAACAGTACATATAAGCACTCACTCACAAGGATATGATATGACCTAGACCTGATTTGGTAAACTGTTTTTTTTTTAATGATCATTCACTTTTTTTCTCTTTTTGTGAATACTGTTCATTAATTTTACTGAAATCATGCTAGTTTTAAGAATATTTATAAAGATTTTGAAATAAAGAAACTGGATAAAGTGTGCAAGCCATGTTTTACCAGACAACATGCGCCAGTACACAAATCAAAACAACCACACTTTTGTATTTTTCACATATAACACTTATAACACTGAAATGTTTCCTGTGTAAGCAATTCAATAAATATAGCAGCTGTGATCATTGCCACATTAGATGGTGTGATCCTGAGACAGACATCTGGTAAAATTCTGGAACTCCGTCTACCATTCACGATTTCAATTTTATTATAACAAAGCTAGCTGATTATGAACCCTATATTTCCATATAATGCTGAAAGTAAAGTCATACTTTTACAATATTATGGAACAGAAACATAGACACACAATTTAAAAGCCATCTTAACTAGCAGCCTAATCCTTTACATATTTTAATAACCTTAATGAGTTCCGTAAGTTAAATGGAAGTTTATTTCAAATACTATTTTCCCCTGCTTGTTCCGAAAATATATTAAAGAGGATGACTACAGACTTGCTTCTCAATGCAAGTAAGATCAACTATATTACAATGCATCTAAGTCTCTGCACAGAGCAATAGATTATTTATCTGTAATTTAGTTATTTGAGCGGTCTTTTCTACAGCCAGACATATTGAATCTGACTACTGTCTGACTCTAAGAGCCAACATCTCAGATGGGACACCTGTGCAACACTCTCGAGATTAGATCAGTAATCACACTATTTATGAACAACAATAATTTAGATGGCAGCTGTGCTGGACTGATGCTGAGAAAGCAGAAACCTAAAAGGCTGCGTTTAAGTGCAAAGACACTAAGAAAATAAGCAAACTCATTAAAAAACAAATCATTTGTATCCACAATCATGACTGCAACTGAATGGAAGGCAATCTAAGAGAAAGAAACTCTTGGAAGAAGAATGGTAAAACCATCTACTCTGTAGCAACACAGCTGAATCTGGATTGAAACTATGTGCCAATCTGCTTAAGAGCTTGGAAGTTAAGGAGATCATGGTGAATGTCTCCCAAGTAAATCCCATAAAGCATGTGAAACTATCTTGATTGTACCAGAGATAGATGATATCCCTTTAAATCCAATGTAAAATGCTGACCAAATAGAGTATGTTTCTAACATACTGCGTATCAATGTAAGATGGCTGAGGGAGGGCTTGAATAAGTTGTAGGGCAGACAACATATGAAATGCATCAGGGGAGAGGAGGAAGAATATTCAGTGTTCAACGAAATTATTCCAGCAAGAACACAAAAGCTTAAATATTACTGATGTACAGTGTGCTTCCTGTCAGCAGCAACTAGCTTCAGCCTGTTCTCAATAATGGGTGCCAAGAAAAATATGCAACATCTCTTTCAGTCTTAAGGGAATAGACACATCACTAGGGTCAAACTGGGAAGGTACAGGTATTAAACAGGCAGAGACCTCAGTTGAGCATTATTTAACGATCATATAAAGAGAGGAACAAACCTAAAACCGAAACCAGACATACTTGGTTGAGAAAACTCAAGCAGTGAGGGTGGAGAGGGATGTCAAAAGTATAAAAGACATGGAAACTAGAAGATCAACATCTTTTTGAAAATGAATTAAGAAAAAATGTGAAAAGAAAAAGTCCAAAAAATTCTAATGTGAGCTATTTTTCCAGGAGTAGGTATTATATTTTATGAAGCTCTGGAGGCAGCTGAAAAGAAGCTGAAGTGACTGCTTCACCTCAGTTCTAAGAAGCGCACCCCAACTCTTAAGACAAGCAGAAGGTCTCTCTCTGCCAAAGGCAGCTGCTGCAGGCCCTGTGTTTTCTGATGGTTGAAAAGTATGGTGGTAGGACAAAAAGTCTAAAACAGTGATCCAGGAACCAATAATGTATTAGTTTCTAGGTCACAAACTAGATTAACCAAAGCAGTTAGAGAGCAGTAAATTACAACAAGTTAGGGATTTTCACTTGCTCTTATGTGTGTTCAATCTGACTCTGACTCATGGCAACCATATCATAGGGTTTCCTTGGTAAGATTTATTTTGATGAAGTTTGTTACCACCTTCCTCTAAGGCAGAATTTCCAAACTTTTCATGTTGGCGACAAACTTTTAAGACATGCATCATTTTGTGACACAGTAATTTAGTTTTACTAGCAAACCAGAATTTAAACTAACCTCTAGTAAAAGATACAGACATAAATTGTAATAACAAAATGTATGATATCAAAATATCGCATGAAAACTTTTCATATATTTTTAAAAATATATGATTTATAAATAATAACATATATTTCCAAGATTGTAGGCGACACACCTACACACTTCAAGCAACACACTGATGTGTCGCAGTACACTGTTTGGAAAGCACTGTTCTAAGGCCTAGTAAGTGTAAATTTCCAAAGGTCATCCAGTGGGTTTTGATGGCTAGTCAGGAATTCTAATTCTGGTCTCCTAGAGTCCTAGTCCAGCATTCAAACCACTACACCACATTAGTTTGTTTTAACATGCTACTTTGTTTCTAACATGCTACTCTAAAATTGAGTTGCAAAAACTATTTTAGAGAAAATATAAGAGAAGATATGAAGATGAAGATGGTCTGGGATGCATCTAAGGCAGTAATGAGAGGTTTTTTAATACAAAAAAGACAAATACAGAATAAGAAAAGGCGAGAGAAATATCAAGAGTTAATCACTAAACTTCAAGAGAAAGAGAGAGAATTTAGACAAAATCCATCGAAGAAGTCATTACAAGTGGAGATAAAGAAAGTACAAAAAGAGATAATGTTGATAACATCAGAGGAAATAGAAAAAAAGATGAAACAGATGAAGTTGACTCAATTTGAACATGCTAACAAAAATGGGAAATGGTTGGCACATAAACTTAAGAAGAAGAGAGAGAGGAACACAGTAACTAAGTTGAAAAATGGGAAGAAAATTATTATGCAACATGAGAAGATAAAACAGAGGTTTAAAGAATACTTTGAAAAATTGTTTTATGAAAAAAACCAACAGTATCGAAATGAGAACGAGTGGACAGAATTTTTTACCAAGATCAAGATCCAAAAAATATCATTGAAGAAACAGGAACAGTTAAGTAAGTCAATAACACTGATCGAAATAGAAGAAGCTATAAAAGATTTGAAAACGAATAAGGCACCAGGACCAGATGGATTTACTGCACTATATTATAAAAGATTTATAAAAGAATTAATCCATCCATATCAAGCAACCTTGAAAGAAATAGAAAACTATGGGAAAACCACAATCCTGGAGAGAGGCAAATATTGTATTTTGATACCTAAAGAAGATAAAGATAAAGAGAAGTTAAAAACTACAGACCAATCTCTTTGTTGAATATAGACTACAAAATACTGGCAACAATACTGGCAAAACGATTGAGAAATGTAATACAGGATAAGATTCATGAATGTCTAACAGGCTCTCTACCAGGCAGATATATGAAGAATAATATAAGAACATTACTGGACATGATTGAATATTATGATAAAAACCCAGGGAAGAAGATAGCTATTATTTTATTGGATGCAGAAAAAGCTTTTGATAATGTTTCCTGGGAATTTATGCATCGTGTCCTAAAAGAATATGGACTGGGAGAAGCCTTTTGTAAATGGGTTGAAATGATTTACCAGGATCACAGTGAAGCTAATGATAAATGGAGATATAATGACAAGTTTCGGTATAAACAAGCGGGTACGGCAAGGGTGCCCTTTATCACCACTATTATTCATAGCTGTATTGGAGGTATTATTGATTGCAATAAATAAAGATGTACAGATACGTGGCTTGAGAATAAAGAATAAGGAAATAAAATATAAAGCTTTTACCGATGATGTAACTATATTTTTGGAGGCACCTCAAGATTCAATTCAGGTGTTGATGGACATCTTACAAAAATATGGACAAACGGCAGGATACAAGATAAACAGAGAAAAGACAATGATGATGACATTAAACATGACCAAAAAAGAACAAGCGGACCTGGAGAGAAGATCGGGATATCAAATCACTAAGAAAGTAAAATACTTAGGTATCATAATCACAAACAAAAATCAAGAATTGTTTGATAACAACTACTTAAAGATATGGAAGGAGATTAAATGTAAAATGGAAAGATGGGTACATTTTAATTTGTCTCTCCTGGGAAGGATAAATGCTTTATTACCAAAGTTTATGTTTCTCTTTCAGAACTTACCAATAATAAGAAGAGAAAAGATTTTTAAAGAATGGGAAAAAGAACTACAAAAGTTTATCTGGCAAGGGAAAGAACCAAGAATTAGGTTTAAAATATTACAAGATGCAAAAGAGAGAGGAGGATTTGATGTGCCATCGTTAAAAACCTATTATCAAGCATGCTGTTTAGATTTAATCAAAGATTGGATACGTTTAGAAAATACAACATGTAAAGAACTGGAAGGAATTAATAATAGGTTTGGATGGCACAGATACTTATGTTATGACAAAATAACAGTGAATAAAGAGTTTCATTGTATTCAGAAGACATTATTGAAAGTATGGTTAGAAATAAAGCATAAATTCTACAGAAGACTTCCGATTTGGACCTCACCTCAAGAATCACATAAAATTGCCCTAACAAAACAAGGAAATTTACTAACCTATCAAGATTTGTTGAAATGGGAAGTGGATAAGCCAAGAATGCGCACAGAAGAAGAATTAAAGGCTTTGGGACATGAATTTAATTGGTTCCCATGGAGACAACTTAAAGAGAGATTTAAAATGGATCAAAAATTATATGGATTTGAAAGAAAAGAAAATGAATTAGATTTATTGATGATGGAGGATCAAAAGAAGAGAATCTCCAAATTCTATAAGCTTTTGTTACAAAGAGAAATGGAATCAGAAACGGTTAAAGATAATATGGTTAGATGGGCACAAAATACTGGACATCCAACTGAGTTGGATACATGGGTGAGGGCATGGAAAACAGACATAAAATTTACACCTAGCTTAAATTTAAGAGAAAAGTTTTATAAAATGCTCCACAGATGGTATATGACACCTGAAAGGTTGCAGAAAATAACTAAAAATGGAAATGAAAGATGTTGGAAATGTGATGAAAAGGTGGGATCTTTCTTTCATATGTGGTGGACCTGTAAGATAGCAAAGAAATTTTGGAAGGAAATATATGATGAAATTCAAAGAATTTACAATTTAAATTTTGAAATGAAGCCAGAGTTTTATTTGTTAAACATGTTGGGGCAACAAAGAGAGATAAGATGTCACCAGAAGACACTGTTACATTTGATAACTGCTGCAAGATTGACATATCCACAATATAGGAAAGAAAGGAACCATGTTGATATATAAGAATGGAAATTCAAAGTTCTGGATATGATAGAGATAGAAAAGCTAACATTTTTACTGAAAAATAACTCTGTCCAGAACTTTGAAAGGGAATGCAGAGAAGTCTTAAATTGGATAAATATACAATAATAAGGAAAAGAATAAAGCAAGATTGTATACAATACAGGGCAACAATGTAATAAGGCAATGTAACAAAGCAGCAATGTAACAATGTAAGACGTAACCATGTAAGATTACCTTTTGAAGAGAAACTATGTATGAATGGAATGTAAATAAGCAGACTCAACTGGAAAAAAAAGAAAAAAGCTTGGAAGTGGGGAAGGGGGGTTATTTTCACTTTAAACTTTAATAAAAATATTTTTTAAAAAATTGAGTTGCGAAAGCTGCACAAAGACTAGTTGAAAGAAAAGAAAGTAAAATTACTTTAAATGAAGAATACGAGGATTCTGGGCAGTGAGCACAACTTTAGCTGTATCAGTTTACTTATTCATTAAACATTATCCCTTTTCTGTAATTCTGCTTGCTGCTTTTCATCTACCGGGAGTAAGAAATTCTTGCAAATCTAACTGTGAATAACGTATAGATTCAACAGCAGATCCTAACCTTTCTTCTGCTTGCCCTAATACATCTTACCTGAGCAATGGTTGTACTTCTGAAGGACAAAAGGACTGCAGAAACTGCAGGTCAGATAATGAGATATCTGGAAGTTCACCGTCAAACCTGCGAGGTTTCCGGGTCTGAAATAAAACAAGTATTGTATCTAAATATGATATAAACATACAGAGAAATGACTGAACACTTTAAATTCATATATCATTGGACCTCAATAGCTAAGCTGTGTAATATTACATAGACTGTTAGGTATTTTAAGTGGAAATTTCTATTTTTAAAGGACGATTCTCATTTTGGAAAATGTACTTTCATCTTATTTGTGAGTCAGTAAATGCTCAAGTATGATAATCTATCTTGATGTAAGAAACTAAGCTCAATATTTGGTGTAAACTACATGTAGCAAGGGTAGGCAACTGTGGAAGACCTGGGGGCAGCATTAGCCCACTAGAAGACCACGGGATGCCTGCACTTGCTCCTTAAAAAAGTGCCCACAACACCTCTTGGGCGTATATGGGAAGTTTTACCATGTTTGGAGGTTTCAAAAAAGGCCTCTCCTGGGCCTCAACTGGCTGAGGGGGCCTGCAAAATGTGGTAGAAATGCATCACAGGCCCCCAGTGGATATTTTTGAATATTTCAGGGCAAAAGAAAAAAAATCTTTTCAATAAGGTTTGTAAACATTGTATTTGACCCCTGGGGGGCTCAGAGGACTTCCAAACGTGGTGGAAATGTCCTCCACAGCCTATCGAGTAGAGTAGAAAAAAACCCTGCTTTTAATTTTGAGCTCTAGGAGCCACAAAAACAGCCCCAGAAGCTGCATGCAGGCCACAATTTGTCCACCTCTGTCACATAGTAATATGCTAAGAATTTGCGTACAGCGTCTTAGATTTACTGTTTAATGAGTGAGTATAAAGTATCTAAGAGGAAGCATTGAAACACCAAATTAGCAACTGTCAGGAACTGATGTCATTAAGATGACAAGAAGCTGAGGCATTGGAAAAATATTTTAACACTGAGTACAATACACTTAAGTGTAAAACGATGAATATCAAGGAGAAAAACAAACATTTATGATCTGATTTGCTGTGACTTCGAAAGAAAACTTTAGGCCATACTGGACAGCTTAATGAAAACTTTAAACATTGTGAAGTAAGGAGTTCTATCTGAAGGATGGAAAATTAGGTAGCTACTACTGTAAGACATTTATATAATTTCAGTGTAGCTGTAATTTTAATACTTTCTTTGATATGCCACTCAGAAATATTCAAAGTATCTGAGTGCTGGGAAATTTGTAGAGAAGGGAACCAAAATGATCACAGAGTTAAAGCATTTGGCTTACGAAGGAACACTAAAATATCTGATGCTTTTTTTTAATTTATTTTGGAGGGTGGACTTACATGACTTGTGACACAATCCTGAAAATCTCAGTGTTTAAGGGGCTTATTCCCTGGAAACCAGCTACAGGCAAGCTGGGCAAAGTGTGACCCACAGCTTGCATAAGGCCATTTTTATAACCAGTCATATTTCCAGAAGTCTCTAAAGGGTGTGATTATTTCAAACCCTTTTGAGGGGACTCAAAGCTGTTTTAGACCTAAAGGGGTCTTTTTCTCAAAACCAAAAGTGAGTGGAGATCACTTCCGGTTTTGATGCTTGGGCCTAAAGAATAGTTCTAGCTCACCCCCAGTGCAGATAATGGCCAACAGCAGGCTGTAGGAACTTCTAGGGGTATAAACTGGTCAACTAGGGGTGGATGGGCAGGTTAAGGGAGTGCCCCTCTAAGGTCCTAGGAGAAGCTACTCTGACACCCTAATCCTTGGAAATTTTGATCCTCTGCTACAGGATCACAGTGTTAGCAGAGGGAGAAAAGGGGACATGGCACTAGTTTACAAAGTTACAATGGCATGTTCTTACAATCGTTGAAGCTGACTTTTTATTTTAAAAAGTTGGTTGCACAATTAGTGTACCATTTTGTGGGAGTTAAGGGTGCAAGATCCCCACAAAAGTGAAAAAGCTGCAAACAAGGATAAAAACTGAAAGCATTATTACTATTATTATTGTCGCTATTATTATTACTACTCCTACTACTGCCAGTATTGTTACCTGAGAACCCTTCTCTAGAAACCTCTAGGTCCTCCAATGCAATTCTATGGTCAACTTCTGGCAGACGTCGAGCCACAGAGTGACACTGGAGGACCTAGCGGTGCCTAGAGAAGTGTTCTCTGCAGGAATCTCTAGGTCCTATGGAATAACTCAATGGGCTGGAGGACCTCAAGTCCTTTGGAATAACTCAGTGGGCTGGAGGACCTCCATACAACATATTTTCCATGGCAGAGCCAAATATAGTAAGAACTTTTAAATAAATGAATTAAATAAAATAATCTGCAAATAATCAAACCTGCGAATGCTAAACTCATGAAGCGGAGAGCAACTGTATTTAACGCCATATAAATTATACTACATTTATACCAGTTCAATTAATAAACGTTTAACCTACTTTGCATTACAAGCTGACTTTGTATTTGTACATGCTGTCCTTGTCCAGTTATATAAACACCTGAACAGATATATCTCATTTTTTCTCTGTTAGAAGACCCACAATTCCAAATATTTAAAAATGTTGCGTTACCAGGGGAGAAATTTTTTCTGTCTATCCTCTGTGCGTCCCACCATTTTCGATACCATGAATCTAATCAGTTATGGCATCAACATTCACTCTTTAAACACCCTCCAGTACTAAGACTCATAATATGCTACTTATTCAAAGCTCGCTGAAGAAATCTACCGCCTTCATTAAAAAAAAACAACGAACACTAAATACTCACACAAAAGGAGGGAGGCCACGAATCAAGTCCCCTGAACAAACGATTTCTTAGAAAAGATTTCCCTGTGCAAAGAAATGAACATTATTTTTAAATTCATATATGTAAGAAATCTATTAACATACAAATATAATGCAATGACAATTCAATATATGGAGAGTATTCCTTCACTTCAATTGATGGTGAACAAATATGGCTCATACTGGCCCATGTGAACAAATATGACCCATACTGGCACGTGCATCTTGTTTGAGTGATGAGCACTGCACACCAGTTGTTCAAAATGAGGAAGCAGTCACCACACGCCACAATTTAAAAATACCCTCTATATGCTGGACAAAACATAAAATTGTTCTTCAAGACAAAAATACTGCTTGTATCAATATTATACCAATGTTTGTGCCACTGTAGTTCAGAAGAGTGGAGGTACTCAAAGAAATACTTACTAAACAATTTCCCAAAAGATTCCCTTTTAGCTTTTTCAGCGTCGTAAAGATGTTTCCCATCTTTTATCAAAGCACCAGCCCACTGTAAGGAAAACACACTATGTTAAGACATGTACGCATGTCTATGTTTACATACAAAGCCAGCATTATTTCCCCATCAAGGTCTGAAGTTCGAATTTTCCACTCAGGTTACTTACCTCCCTGTAGTGTTTCACAAACATTTTTCTCCGTACAACTTCGACAACAGCCAAACAGTACATTTGAGGAACATTACTAAGCTTTTCCACAATCTTCACTCTTTCTAGCAGCTCTGTCACAAGACGAAGCAAAGCTTGCAATTTTTCTCCATCCTGGTCAGCATGAAGCATTACAAAGCAGCACCACCTATGGAATATCAAGTTTCACCATAGTATAAAGGACAGATGCGACTAAGAAAACTTTTTCCCCGAATATTTCAGCCTCTGCTTTATACTGTTATGCTTATTCATAAACAAAAAGTAGTATTCAGTAACCTAATACTAAGTCTACTGAGTCTAAGAGTGTTTAGTTAGGGGCAATGACACAACCTGCCTGAAGAAACTCCGAAAGATCCTTTTTGTCAGCTCTGGAATGGTTGGTCTTTTTTCTGCAGTGAATTACTCTCCAAGTAATTACATATACTCACTGGATGAATGAGTGGAAACCAGAAGGGTATTTATTACCTTGAGAGAATAGCCTACTTTGATATATGAGTGGTTAGATATAGCCATTCTAGATCTGGGTGGAAGAAGGGTCCCTAAGAGAGGTGGTAAGGGAACTGGGAGAGAAACCATGGACTGTGAAGGGAGAACTGTGGTATCTTGAAGTCAGTGGGGATGATGGACAACATCTTGACCCATGCTAAGCTGAGTCAGGACATACTGGAATGGAAGGAAAGGCGCAATGGAAACCTTGGGGCCAAGGGGGTGAGAGAACACCTTGGGCCTCCACCAGGGGAGAGAGGAAGCTGGAAAAGAACTTTGATAATATTATGTTCTCTGGAGATCTCGGAAGGCACACTTGAAGCGGGCTGAAGAAGTGATCTGTCAAAGAGAAGACTGACTGATTTAGGCTCCATTCATCCAGATCCAGAGTCTGCTGGCTGAAGAAATCTCCTGTTCTCTCCTCTCCTGCTGGAGAGAGCAGGCATGGGTTCCTTCTCATGGGTTAATGTGAGAATGGGTTTTAACACTGCCTGTGCATAGTAGGACATGCTGGTGAGAATGGCTCTGTATGTACTAGAGGGCTAATTGAACCACCTTGAGCTCCAGCCAGTTTATACTGTGTTATGTGTCGTTCTGGGACTATTTCTCTTGCACTATATCACTACAAGAGGGAGTTCCCCATCTTGTTAGGCTGCACCTGTGGTATGAATGATTCAAGGGAGTGTCCCTGCAGGAGGCATCCTTGTAAAGATTCTACAAGTTGTACACCACAGAAAAGAAATCCTCTCCTTTGCAGTAAGTTTGACAAGAAGATGCTATTTGTTGACTATGTGGCACTGGTAAGGAAGGAGAGCCACTGAAGTGGCCTGGAATGGAAAGTAGACCATGGAACTATGGCTGTTGAGGATATCATTAATCCTAATACCTGAGCCAGGGATATGAGCTTTACAGAGGGATGTAACTTACAGTTTGGGAAAGTCTGGCAACTCCATCTGGACAAAGAAAAACGAGGTCTGAGAGTCAGCCAGGGAACTCAAGTGAATAATCTGTCTGGAAGGTGAAAGGATGCTCTTCTTGTAGTTGACCAGGAATCTGTGGCTGGCCAGCCAAGTGAGAGTAACTGAGAGGTCTCTCTTGGCAGTGATGAGAGATAAAGAATGAAGAAGACTGCCCAAATAACGCTAGACATGAATGCTCTGAAATCTGAGAAAGGCTACTACTGAGACCACAAGCCTGGAGAAGACTGTCAGGACTGTGACTAAACCAGTGGGGAGAACGCTGAACTGGAAATGTTTGTTCTCTTAATAAAAATGTAGGAGTTTTTGAGAGCAGACTGAATAAAGATGTGGAAATAGCCCTTGTCATATTGATATACAATGGGTAATTTTGCCCATGCATGGCCTCCTGGATAGTTTGTAGAGACTTCATCCTAAAGTTATCTGTAGGTTATGAAGTGATTAATATATATGAGGTCCAAAATGGAAAATCCACTTGGGCATCAGGAAGAAAATGAAAAATATCCA
Source organism: Cyclura pinguis (assembly GCA_030412105.1). NCBI lineage: Eukaryota > Metazoa > Chordata > Lepidosauria > Squamata > Iguanidae > Cyclura > Cyclura pinguis. The sequence continues at coordinate 212,681,177 of CM059602.1, forward strand.
CTAAAAGAGTTCCTGAAGGAGAAATAGGTACTATTGCCCTTCCTGGATGGCTTGGTTGAGAAGACACTGCTTTCTGAGGGATTTAGAGAGGAGGAAAGACACCTGTGCTGAAGAGGATGACTGAACTCTAAAGAGTAGCCCTGCCAGATGCTGTTGAGGCCCCAGCCATCCACAACAAACTGTTGCTAGGCTGAGATGATGTAAGTCAGTCTGCCACCCATGAGAGAGGGCTCAGGTCAGAACTCAGATCTTCTGGTCTTTGAGAGTTTCCTCCTTGACCAAAACAGTGAGGTTGTCTCCCGTGAGTTCTACACTGAAAATGTGATTTGGGTTTGATATTTTGGAAGTCTCTAAATCTGGAGAAGGAATGAAAGGAATAGTAGGAAGCAGAGGGGTGCTCATGTAGGTGCTTACTATCTTTCTTCTAGGCTGAAAGCATTGCCTTCCTTTTAGAGGAGGTAGAAGCCTAGCTGTTGGTGCAAAGTGCAAGATCGTGAAGTTCAGCCTTGGACAGGAGAAGGATAAAATCATTATAGTAAAATGATCTGTTATTTATGGATTCATCTTTGGCTGAGTCAGACCACTCTCCCTGCTCCTAGTTTGACCAATCACAAATTAAGGAAGAGGAGATCAGAATTATCATAAATGAGTGAATCAAGATTCTTAGACTGGGAAAAGGAAGATCAAAATCATCATCATATGAATGTGGGAGGACCTGAGGGTGGCATGGGGGCAGAGGAGAAAAAGACCTGGATGTCTTACATAGGACAGGAGTTTGCAAGAAGGTCACTTTGCTGTCTGCCTAATGTACTTAGACAAAGCCTCATTCCTAGGCTTGTCTTAGATTCTTCTTCAATAAGGAACCACTACTGAGGAAAGGAAAAGAATTAACAGGCAGAAACTATCTAAGAATGCTGAATGCTCTAAAAGGGAGTTTCAAAATGGTCACTGGAAGAGGGAAAAGGGAAAGGCATTGCTTGAGGAAGGACAAGGGGAAAGGAAAAATAGACACTGGAGAAATGACATAACGGAAAAGCAGCCGAGTGAGCATGTAGGGGAAGGCGAACAGTTCTGCTGAATGTAGTGCTTAATATAGTAGCAATGCTGGATTTTGGTGTAAAAGAGAATGTGGGAATGAGAAAGTGACAGGAAGTGGAGCCCCTGTGGAGTCACCCACCACTCCTCCAAATCTTCCTAAAACCTGCAGAACTTGCTTGTCATTGCTTTCCTCCTCCACCTCAATGCCTCCCAAAACATTGCACTTGTGTCCCATCAACTGGACATAAAAGGCAAGTATAGGGACAGCAAAAGAATTAAAGCTGGGAGAAACATGATGCTCCACTTCAGGAGTTAAAGAAACAGTCTCAATCTTAGAGTCATCTGTGGAGGCACTGGGGAATTGTGCCTCTGCAGGTTTGAGCAGCTTCCAAAGGAGGCAATAACGGCTGGGTGGCTATTCTTTATAACTTGAATATGACACATCAGAAGTGTTTGTGCCTGGGCTGAGGCAGTGGACTTTGTTCTCACTTTCACTTTACATGAATTGAAGCTCTATGATAGCATACTAGATTAATATTAGTAATATAAGTAAGAAAAACTTTTCTTTTTTCTCAGCTTAACATTGGTAAACTTATTTTAAAAGTAAAGTAGTCATTCATAACTATTGATGTCATCAAACTTCTTTCAGGACAAGGGGGGGGGGAGGCACTGCAGAAGGATTACTTACTTCAATCGCACCTGTAGATTATTTGCAAGTTCTTGTTTGGCAGTAGTACATTTCTGTTTAATATCTAAAAGTTTTCTGTGGTTAGTTAACATAATCATCAACTGATTTGCATGACTCAAGCATAGATCAGGTAACACAGAAGGATCTTTCAAGTTCTCTGCTCTCTTCTGATTAGCCAAAAATCCCTACGAGAAGACAGAATCAAAAAGTCATTCATGTGATCAGAAAGGAAGACAAATATTTCCTGCTCTTTATGCCAAACGAAATCACCTACACAATCTTACGTTAACTTTCATGGATGTCATACCACCCTGACCTGCCCATCAAAGATCAAGATTACTAATGTCAATTATTTGAGTTCTGAAACATAAAATTAAACACACTGCAGCACATACTGAAATAAATTCCAATAGACATTACTGTGTACATTAGTATGTATCTGAATGTGCATGTAACATACATGTGCTATCTGTTCAGATTAGGAATCAAAAATCATTTATATTGCATGAATTACCACACACTGCAAGGATATCTTGTCAAATATTCTGTAATGCTTCAAACACTCAAAGTACAAAGCTATTCAGATCTTCCAGTGCTCCATCTAGAATGGACAGGTGTTTTACAAATCAACAATGCAACTCTGTGTCTACAATAAAAACTAAGAAATGTTATGTTATCAACAGCTTTTACATGTACCTTTCTTGGCTGTCAGCAGCCCAAGCTGTGAGGATGTCTGTTTTGTCTAGGCAAATTAGCACACGTGTAAAAGGTTACAGAACTATACTGATATCCCTCTTGTGTACAATCCAGAACTAGGTGCGTGCAAGCCTATCTGTACTTTTTCTACTTGAACGACACCACTGGATATGGGTTTTGGCATTTTTAAAGACTTTATGATGTTTTAGGGAATAATTACGATACTTGTTTCAACTGTTGTTTTACTTCTTCATTGGATTTTAAGTTCCTTCAAATAATGTATTTTTGAAAACGACAGGTGCATGTAATTTTTTTTACATCATACTTATTCAAATTTGCACTTATATAATTTTCAAAAACAGTTTTTAGGGCAGCAACAATAAACGTCTAAACAATGAAACAAAAAAGCAGAAACAAAACTATTCATTAAAATCTCTGAATAAAACTTGCCAACAAGCAAGTAAAGCACACAGCAAAACACAGCTAAAGGAGAGCATTTCTTGACCCGAAAGCCAACACTGAAAGGTCTTTCCCTCAAACTTTACTCATCTACACCAAACAACTAATAGACACATGGAACTACATTTGAAATCATTTTAAATTTAGAAAATGAAGGTGAAGATTAAAAATTTGTCAGATGTTACTCACACAGTGATTTCAACTAACACAGACTACAGTGGAAGTTACACATGTGGACTGTGTGGACACAGCTGACAATAGGTCATTTGGCATAAGACTGGGTTGTTAACCAGTTATCTGAGTTGTCATCTATCAGGCCTTCAGAAGCTCTGAAGTAAAACTCCTAAGCAAGGAGGTGACATTGCTTAAAGCCATGATTTGCACATGTAGGGTCCAATGTTTAGTCTCTGACACCCCCAGTCAAAAAGCTTTCAGATCCAAGGATTAAAAAGGATTATTGCCTCAAATTTTCAGGAATCAGCAATTGTCTGATCCAGAATGAGGTAGTTTCATATATTTGTACAACATGATTTATAAGTAGGATAAGTTTATTAAGAGGTTTATATCAGATATAGGAGTTGAGAAAAAATGGCTTATGATATATTGCCACCTACTGACCATACCAGTTAAGATGTAATGCAAAAATGATACAACAAAAAAAAAATGTATCTTTACACAGATACATAACAGCATTTTTCTATAAAAACAAAGCAGTCAATAATGTCTACTGCTTTTTTCTCTCAGACTAATTATTCACCTTTATTTTCCCCAATTATTTCAATCACTAACTGAACAGGTCAAGTTCTAAATTACTATGTATAGTTAGTTTATTTTATTTAGAGCATTCATACTCTGCCCTTCAAACAAAAAGCCTCTCTAAACAGCTTACAAACTGTTAATTTGGCAATTCCTCGCCCAGCTAACTTAATATCTTGACATTATATTCTAAAATTACCTCACCCAGATCCCCTCCCCCCCAAAAAAAGTTTTAGAAACTCTGCTATACTTTTAGGTCTAAAAGATGAGGGAGCCGAAGGACTGTACTCTCCCTTGCCCCACTCCTATAACAAGATGTCTTTCTTATACAGAACACAAAATCAATATGTATTTTGTGTGTGTGTGTGTGCGCACGTAAAAGGATGCCTAGGAAACAGTCATTGAGTTGACTGTGAATAAATGTTCCACCTAACTGGGACTACTGATCACACACAGGTCCTATGGAACACCAACGTACACTTAGCTGGCTAAGCACAGGTACTCTCTGGCAGCCATCAGTTCACTGATGTTTCAGGTAAGGGGCAAATATGAAGAAGTTGAAGCAGAACCAGCTATCTCTCACTTCACTTAGCCTCATGTGTGGCAGCATATAATTAAACAGAGCTCATGCTATAATTGAAGCTCCTTGGAAAGATAATTTAAAAAAAAAACAGTCTGTGATATGGTGGGTCTAGAACTAGTTGGAGCTAACTTTCTAGATTCCAGCACTATACTTTCCTCTTTGCTAGATTATAGGACAACTTTATTAATGTTTATTCAGAAGTGCACTTATTTAAAAGAGTAATACACAATCCTTCAGCAAACCTGCCAGGGTTTCTTACAAAACCAAAATAAAATACAAAAAATTCATAATATAATATAATTAGTTACAACATCCTAAAAGAAAGCACTAATAAGCCTAAGAGAAAAGCAGTTTATATCCTACTTTTCTCCCAGCAAGAGATTCAATGCATCTTACACTGTTAAAACACAATGCATCTAAAAACCTGATAATCCAAAACTTTAAAAATATTTAAATTAGCTATCATGTAGAAACACCCCTAATTTGAAACATATAAAATTAATTAAAAGACATAAAGATAAAAATGCAGCAGCACTCCACTTGAAAGCCATTTTGTACAACCTGTTAATCATCAAATGTTTGTTTGACTAACGAGGCCCTTCCCTGAAAGTGAAAGGACAACAGAGAGGGTGCTAATGAGACCACAGCCTGGAAACAGCCACTGAGAAGAACCTCTTATGTGTCCTTATCAGATGGGCCTGTGAGGATGGTGGGACCATGAGAAAATTTTTCCAACAATCTTAAAACTGGGGCCATGTCATACAGGGAGATATGGTCTTCAAGATGAACTGCAGCTCAGCTATATGAAGTTTTACAGGTCACAACAAGCACTTTGAACTGCCCCAATAAGGCTGTTTCGCCAAGAGAGCTATATTTTCCTTGTAAGTGGCCTTGGTTAACACCATCATCACAGCATTTAGGGCCCATGGAAGTTTTCAAATAGTTTCCAAAGACAGATTTTTATAGAATGTGTTACAGTAACCCAAATGAAATGTAATCAAGGCCAGATATGACACTTCCAGGAATAAGTACAACTGGCTCAGTAGTTTTAACGATAGAAATATACTCTTGGCCACCACTGAAACCTTGGCCTCCAGGCTCAAATGTAAGTCCAGAAGTACACACATGCTACAAACTTTAAATTTCAGGGAGTGTTACACCCCATCTAGTGTAGGGTGAATCTCTACTTCCTGATCAGTCCGTTGACCAGGATCACCTCTGTCTTGTCTGGATTAAGCTTCAGTATGTTCATCTTCATGCAGTTCACTACTCACAGCAGTGTTTTAGCATTAAAAAGGCTTCTTTCGAATTAAATGAAAAGGAAAGACAGAGTGGAGTATCATGAGTATAACAATGGCACTTAACTCCAAAACTCTGGATAACCTTTCCTAGCCTTCGTGTATATGTTGAACAGCATGGGAGACAAAAACCAATCTTGAGGAGCCCCAGGATTTTGAAAGGGACTCTTCCAGCACAACCTTCTGGGTTTGCCTGTCCATGAAAAACAAGACGCATTGAACAGGGCCTCCTAGTTCCATCCCCAACAAGATCACCTGCCTTGACAACAGTCAGCTCTCTGAGAATCATCAGGAAACCATTTGGATTCATCAGCCTCCTGGAGTGGACCATCCTAACAGGTCCTTTACCCCTACACAGACTCCAAGTCCCAATGAGTTTAAACACCACCATGACAACAGAACAAAGAAACTAAATCTAATGTGTGGCCTATAGCACTACTACCTGAGATAAACCCATGAAGGATACTAAGTCCTGATCTGTTCCTCAAAGAGCAGTCTCAGCATAGACACTGAAATCCCACAGTACAACAAGCTGGGGAAATTCCAACACCAATGCTGAGACTATCTCAGCCAGCTCAAGAAGGGAGAGTGTTTAGCAGCAGGGTACCTGGTACACCAACAGAATTTCTATTCTGTTCCAGCCACACATAAACTCAAATATATACATTCAAAGAAGCAGACTGCAAGAAAGAACACCTTGTGAGGGAGAAGGTATCATAATAGACCACTGCAACAGCAGGTGGACAAGAACTCTGGTTAGCTTTGGGTATCAGATTTTGATACTTCTATTTCTATCCAGCAAAATGAACAATTAAATGATTTAGATTCAAAAGAAAGAATACCACGGAACAGCAGAGAAAGAATGAAGCACGACCAGATGTGTGTAGCACAAAGCAGAAGGTGATCTTGAGAAACAGTGGGCTGGAATAGTCTGTGTGCTTATGATGTGGCTATAAATGCCAGTTCAAGGGGTTCTTGACTTAACACATAAGATGGATGCTATGCCAGTACTAAACAGTGGTAAACAACAGGTTTGGATGCAGTCTTCCTTCTTGTCTTGAAGGGAAAGTCCACAGCCTATTACAAAAGGTTCATTGTGTCCAGCCTCATTGAGGCACAGACAGATGAACAGTTAAGAAAGTAAAATGACAACAAAAGGGTGAGCAACTTCAGCAAGTCCAGAGGCCAATTTTCAGCCTCTAGGAACTACTGGAACCACATGGATTGCCAAATACACCCCTAACAAAAGACAAAAACAAAGCTAGAAGTGTAAACAGTTCGCAAAACTATCTAAAGTTAAACTGTTGCTCCCAAAAGCATCAGAAAAGGAAATTCTTTTTTTAATTGCCACGAAAGGGAAACCAAGGGAAGGCTGGAGGCTACCAAACAATCTTGGGGGCATGCAGCCTCAGGGCTTCACTTTGCCCATCCCTGATCTAAACTGCCCTAGGGGAATAATGTTTTCTAAGTTTCGGCTATACGTTAGTCTTGCCGTCAGCACCTTTTTTTTCTACTGAGTTTCTCTAAGGATTAAGCTTTATTTCTCTTTTTACTGTATAATTGGTGCTGGCAGTCCTCATTACCAGTGCCCCTCCACATCCATGGGTTCTGCATCCATGGAGTCAACCACCAATGGCTGCGAAATATTAAAATAAATAAATAAATAAATAAAAGCAAACCTTGATGTTGCCATATGCTAAGCACTATGCTGATACGTAGGGATATCCTGCTGTAGCCTCCCATTTCATAAATCCTCAGGCTCTCTCCAGCTCTCATTTGAGCTGTTTACCATTTTATATAAAGGGCAGTTTTTTACTGTGCCGCTACATATAACGGAACTTGAACTTCCACAAATTCTCATATCCACGAAGGGTCCTGGAACCAAACCCAAGTGGATACCAAGGGCCCACTGTAAACTGGAACAAAACAGGTCAAAAATCTAAAAAAGACAATCCTCTGTATTTTTATCAGATGGAAACTAAAAGTATTTTAAAAGGGGGAAAGGATCTGTTCAGATGGAGCAGCAAAAAGTTCTTTAGGTGGACCAAGCAGTACTGTCTTCAAGCTCAAAATCAATGTAATAGAAACAAAGAGTTGTTGCCATTTTGTCTACTATCCTGCAGAGTTAGGAACTAAAATGGCACAATTGGGAAACCTTCTGGTGTTTGCCCACAGTATTTTATTCTACTGGCAAGTACAATCTGCTGTGCATTTTATCATACATATATCATGTATTGTCCCATTGATTTCAATGGATTAATACATGCAAAAATTTAGTCTTGCCAGAATAAATGGGAACACTCTTGTGGGTGAAGCAGTTCCACAGGTGCTTTGGTGGCCCCTAAATATTTCCTAGGTCAGTATGCTTTGTTTCAGTGCCAGTACACAAAGGAAAAACACTGCAGTGTTTTTCCAACCAGTGAGAAGCACTGCTAATCAAATCTAATTTATCTAGTTTGCTTGTATTGTGTTATTCAAGGCATCTGTGTTTACCATCAGAATCGCTGACATCCAAATAGATACTCTGATAAAATACAGCACGTTGCCTAGCAATACAAAACTATGAAAACAATGAGAGGAGCAAAATGAGGTCTAGTGGCTAAACGTGAAACGTGGCTCCCCAAAACTATTTTTGAGGGGCTTAACCATATCTTTCTTCTAGACAAAACAAAGGTGAACTGCCTTTCCTGGGAATTGTTTAACTTACCCCCTGCCTCCCATTTTTCAAAATCAAATGTGGATTTCTGGCCACTTCCAATTTGTTTTGTGTGGGATTTTTTGAGGGGGAAGACTTTTGGGGCACAGCATGTACGCTCCAGAAAGTCCAAGTAGCAGAAAATTGGTCCCAGACACACAACAGTTGCATGCCATTGCCTGGAAAAGTATGTTATTAACCAAAATGCCTGAAACAATGATATTACCTGAGCAAGTTCTTTTTGTTCATTTACCAGCCTGCTACAGCTAGCTATCATCTGGTCCAATGCATAAAGCCTGTCCTCAAGACCTTTAATGGCTTTCATGTTCTGATTATCTAATTTGGCAATTGTTTGTCGACAGTCTGCCAAAAATGGCTGAATAATTCTTGGATCCAGCTGAAAAACATAAAAGGCATGAATAATTACTTTGTGCAAAATATACCACAAACATAAAAGAGCTGACAGTGTACATATAAAAAAATTCGTCATCCATGGGAAAGCTCCTATGGTGTAAACTGGGAACAGTACCAGTAGAATTGGGACTCTCATCCCCTCTCTTTCCTGCTGAAGCCTTCCACGGTGACAAACAACCTGTTCCAGAGGGTTTCCCAGTTCCCCAGAGCAGGCTTTAGGGTGTACAGTGGGATACAGAAGGTGGTAGATCATCAATTCTGACAGAATTCTGGTACACATTCATCAGAAAATTTATGACTTTAAAAATTACATAAAAAAGGGCAACGGTATTGATTTTGTGAAAAACTCCAAATGTGGACAATATCATTATTATGCTAGCCAAAAACCCCCCACAAAACAGTGTGTGAGTTTTCAAGTACTCAAGAACATAAAAGTCCTGTTTTGTACCAGTTTGGCTGCCCTGATGGAAGTACTGCCCTAGAATAAGATTTTGTAGTTTAAAAATTACAAAAACTTGTTACTTTGCTTCTTATACTTTTTTTTACACTAGATAAAGCCAAACAAAATCCATCATATGGCTATGGCTATAGCATATGGCTAGCAATAATATATGAGGCACAAACTGGTGATGGTCAATTTCTGGAAGATAAAATGTAGATAAGTTACTTATACTGACTTTAATCTTGTACTAGGAGAAAAACCAGGTTATAATTAACTAACAAGATAAATAAATTTAATACAAAAGCATCTGTTGGAACAAAATTAATTTCAGACAGCAAATTAAATCTTAAATGTCTGAAGCGGCAGTACAACGATGAGTCTGAAGGTTTCCACATAGACAAAAGTAATTATAGCATTACCTCATTTTCTTTAAGACTTCAATTTATCACAAATTTGTCATACTCCTATCTCTACAGATTATAATGCACATGGTAGGTTCTGAAACACTAGTACCCACATTATTTACAGATTTAGGGCAAAAGCTGCAGTCCTCTGGTGAGGAATGGCTTCAGGAGGAGCAACAACTGAGATTTCTGCTGTTTCTTTCTCCATTGTTGTTGTGTGTCCTCAAGTTGTTTCCAACTTCTGGTGACCCTAAGGTGAACCCATCATGGGGTTTTCTTGGGCTGAGAGTGTGTGACACATCCAAGGTCACCCAGTTGGTTTCCATGGTTGATCAGGCAAATCAATACTACAGTGCAAATAAAAAAAAAATCCTTTTATGCTAAAATCCTCTGCATGTGCCAGAGAACTGAGGTGGAGATTCGGAAATGGTACTTAAGTCTTCTAGTCCTTAGTAATAGCATTTATGGAGGCACTATAAAAAAGTCTTTTGTTTCTTGAAGCTGCTCTGCATTAAAAGGGAAAACCCAGTACATTGGTTTGTCTCTGATACATTGCTCAACTCATCCCTTAAGAAAAAGAAAAGAAACCTGAAATGAAGATAGTACATTCATTATAGTTTGCATACAAGATTGTAATATCCAAATTGGGAACCTGTAGAATTAATTTTACACTACCAAAGGCAAACAGCTTCCACTCTTTCCTAAAATAAAAAGCAGACAAAAATTCAAAGACTCACTAACAGATTGTAAAATAACACTTCGCTTCTGCATTTACTCCCCGCAAGGTTTCTTAAGATATTGTGGGAACATGAGGAAAGGCTCAGGGCATAACACTGGAAGCTTCATTGTGAGAGAAATGGTGATGAGAATTGGCAGGAGACAGGTTGCACAAGTAGAAATCAGCTTGTGTAAATTCAGATACTGATCAGAACCTTCTAAAAAAGAAGGCTCTCACAGAAGGAACAAGATATTTAATGCACATAAGCCTGACACTAAAAAAAAAATTAGCTGTGGCAGACCTCAGTTTCCTGTATGTCTCCTGGCCTCCCCTTCTCCTGATATATAAGGAAAATGTCTGAATAAAAGTTTGCCATTACATTGTGTGCATTTGTCATAACAGGTACAGCAATGGAAGTGAATACAAAACAAATCAAGTTTTCCCAGACAGGTTTTTAAAGGAGGCCATTATTTTATAAAGTAGTTTAAAGCTAAGGGCTTGAAGCCTGACATTCCTTAAGTAGAAGTCCCTTCAAAAGTAGGGAAGCCCCCACAAGTGGAAGACAAGTTTTCATTGATCTCCTCCTTCCCCTGGGAATCCTTACGCTCCCTAAAAATCTTTCTGAAGAGTTGGCGATCTGCCTGGGATAGTACAGATGTTATAGAAGCAAAATTACAGTAAACAGTAAATAACAGTAAATGAAAGCTGCATCCCTGTTCCCACATTAGCAGTAGCTTCCAGTGGATCAAATGCCCTTCTGTCACTAGAAAGAGCCTTTCTTGTCTGTAGGAAGGAATGAAGATACAATCTTGGATTGAATATATCGTGACAGTGATGTTAAACTTCAGGTTAGGCCTAGGTTTGCTTCCATTTCCTGAAGGCAAAAAGTGTCTATATAGGGACTCTAATAAGATAATCACACACTAGGGAAAGGGAAATGACAGACTCTGACTGGTACATCTTCCATGTGGACTGACAAACCTAGTCTTAGAACTTTCCCCTGTGAACAATGGCAGCTTCAACTTTTGGCAGAACACAGCAACAACAAGGTATTTCCTATATTCTTTGAAAAGAAGAGAATGCACCTGTGATTACTAGAAGGTCTGTTTCAGAGCTTCAGGGTTTATCTCTATGAGTAGAACTCTGCTCATGAAAAACTTTCCTTGAAAATTCTTTCTTTCCTCTACAGCCATTAAAAGTCCCCCTGTATGCAACAAAAACTTGTTGGAAAACCCTCTGTAGCATCTTCAGGGAAAAAACAGGCTAAAAATAACTATTCCTTCCTATAATGGAAACCTCTGCTGGATTACAGTCCTATCTGCAAACACAAGGAATCCTTTGTTTTATGCAAGTGAAACACATCTAACCACTTTTATTTTTAAGAGAGTTAAAAAAGTCAAAACCAGACACAACGGTATTCTTTGAAATAATCACTTACTCTGCTCATAGAATCAAAACATTTCCTAACCAAAGATTCCACATCATTGGGTCTATCTTGAACATTAATCCAATCTAAAAGGGAGACATTGAACGAAGGCAGATCATTCTCTTTAAGCTCCACTGAGGCGTCGCTGCCTTGGACTGAAGGATTTTGACCACCTTCCTGATTTTCATTCACTTTTTCAGAAACTCTACCATCCAGTGTTGGGTGTTCTACTGATTTGCAAAACGAAGCTAACACCGATTGTTTGTTCATGTTCAGCGTTTCAGGAGAAAGCATCACTTCAGCTGATTTCTCATTCTCTGTGTCTTCACTTTCGGTCCCTCCTTGTTCAGCAGAAGAATCTAGTCGTTCTAAACATTCCCTGTAACTATGTCTGGTTAGGCACTCCAGCAGTGGAATCTTGGCCATAATAGAAACAGCAGCCCCTAAGCTTGGGAAAAGAATAAAAGTCCTCCGTAAGTACAAAGTAGAATACACAAAAGACATATTCACCAAAGTGTGCTCAATATACTTTGATCTTGAAATACTTGAACACTGTGTGTTACTTAAGCTTTAAGCAAAAAGCTTTAAAATTAAATCATCATAGCAACAATCCTGTACGTACTCTTGTAAAAGCTGTTGTATTTAACAGGATATCTGCTGAGACACGTAAAGGATTATCTTGTGAGTTGTATGGTGCTTCTATTTTACCCAACCAGCCAAGTAAGCTTCTCAATATTCATTTACCAATTTAGCTAACACACACCCAGTTAATGACTATTCTAATTTCATTCTGAGAGAAAACAGAACAGGAGATAAAACTGCACTTCTTACACTACAGCCATTTGTAGATACTGACCTAAATTCAACCACGCCTTCCAAATAAAAAAGACCAAGTGAATCAACTGCTGAATGATAAAACATATATGCAGATCCTACTGATCAGATGGATCTACTCTAGTTGGAACTAGCAACTGTTGGGCATGAATTCTGTGATCTGGGAGGCCAAATCTAATTCTAGAATTTGACTTCTGTATAATACAGTTACTATTATTTCAATTTGTATAAGATTCATGACACCAGAATAATTTGAATAAATAAAATTTATTGTACATTTATAAGATCAGAAAAAAAAACCCTTAGTTTTCAGCAAAGCAATTGTATAGATGAGTCTGAAGGCAAACCTACTGTGTAAGCTTCAGCTTGATATCATCTATGGATTGCAAGTAACTTGAATACGCATTTTCAAACTTGAAAAGCAGCTTTTGGTAAGAATATGTGCAATCTTCCAAGTTTGCCATTATAGCAGCCCAGCCTTGGTGCTGAAGATGTTCATCATGGACCAGACCTTCACAGAAGGAACAAAGTTTCTTGGCAATTTCATACATTTCCTGTAGAAGAATAACACTGTAAGTATCAGTGGATGGTCAGATATCCATATTAAGTAGCTGAGAAACTAATATATACGTCCCCAGTAACTAAAAAGAATGAAAAATATGACTCATATGACTATCGTTCACTTAGTTTACCCAACTAAATTTGTTATCTCGTTAGGTGAAAAGCAGGCTGATCTCTTCCTGCTATTGTACACACCATCTTCAATATCAGATATAAGACCATGACCGACCCCCAGTCTTTAATCACATCTATTTCCCTTCAAGCGAAGCACTATTTTAATCAACTGAAAGCCTTATTCCTTCATAGTTTGAAGGACCACCTATACTCATACAAGCATGAACAACCACTGAGATCTAGTTTTGTTTATGGGGCCAAAACACGGTTTGTCAAGATCCTGACCATAAGAGACAGGGTATTTTCAATGATGCTCACATTACTATGGAATTCACCCCCAGATGAAATTCACTTTATATTGCATCTTTTAAAGTGGGCGTTAAAGATCTATGTCTTTCTAGCTCATTATGTTGGTTTGGGCTCTGTTTTTGTTTTTTTGCTGCTGCTCCTTTTTTGGTAATGGTATTGGTAGTTTTAAACAATGTAATATCCATAATACATGCTATCTGTTTTACGATTGTTTTTGCATCTTTATTTTGAAATAAGTGTACAACGGACAACCATTTATCAATACTTTAAATATAACAAATGCATAAATAACTAAATCTGCCATTTATCAATACTTTAAATATAACAAACGTATAAATAACTAAATCCGCAGAACTCTGAAGCTCTGGTCCAAGGACCAAAAGAGACTCCTTTAACTTATGGCAGATATACATATAATCTCTTTCTTTCATTCAGCTGTTTTCCTCTCTCCAGATATTCCCATATCTCTACATTTGCACTCCAGTCTTTACCAAAATAGGGTTCTCATTAAGCCATTGACTTCTACCACCCTTCTAGCTTTTTTATTAACTGTTAGCCTTTTCCCCTTTATCTTGAAAGTAACTGGCTGGATGTGGAAAAACAAATGGAAAGTGAACCCAGATGGTACTGCACGCACTTGTAAACTCAAGGCTGGATTTTTGCAATGTGCTGTATGTGGGGCTACCTGTATCAAGTTCACAAACTTCAAACAGTGCAAAGCAGATCAGGCAAATTGGTTACTGATACATCTAGGGAGTGATCATATTAGATCTATATTAAAATCATGCCACTTGCTGCCAATCAATTTCTGGGCAAGGTACAAAGTGATGGTTGTTACACTCAAAAACCTACATGATTTGGATCAAAGTTACTCACACGACTGCTTTCTCCTACATAATCTGCCCCACACACTCAAGTCCTCTGCCGGATGTTTTCTTCAGTCAGCCAGTACCAAGCTGACACTGTTAACCAGAGGAATTTTTCATAAGCCATTCCCAAATCATGGAATACCCTACCAGAAGACATTCAATAGCTGGCTATGTTGTCAGCATTTAAAACAGCATTAAAGCCCAATCTCTTCCAGCAGGCCTATCCAGATGGTTTTTAAATTATGAGTTTTTAAATTGTGAATTGTTTGTTTTTAAGCTAGAATGCTTTTTTAAACTGTTATGCTCTTTTAACTGATTATGTATATCATGCCTTAAATGTGCTATGTGTCTATTTGTTGCTATTTTTTAAACCGTTGTTCCCTTCCTCAATCCATAGGGAGAGGTAGGAAAGAAATTCTTGTTGCTGTTGTCATTTCAAAATGCTTTCATAATAATCCATGCCGCCGACTCTTCTCTGCAACATTTTTCTGAAAACCTAACAAAATAATTGATGAGCCTATATGAACGCTGTTAATAGAACTGTTTTTTTAAATACAAAATCAAGCTTTTATTTATTACAAACTCTGATTATTTGTCTCTCTACATCTTCTCCATTGAGATGCCCTAACTGCTATCACATTGCTCTGTCACTATCAATTCTGGATCCTCTCTTATTTGTGTAGATGTGTGAGCACCTATAAACCTACAGATTAAAACATGTGATAATGCACATCAGAGATCTTACCTTAATTCAGCCATATAATAATTTAAATAGTGTTCACACGATCGGGCACTCGTAGAATTTATTTGCATCTAAAATGCTCTGTTCCTCAACTTTTACAAAAACTGAAACATCACCTTTCTTAAAAAAAAAATGTGCACGTCAAGTAGGGCTTCAATTCCAAGAAAAGCTATACAATTTATAAAAACACAAACAAGAAGACTCTGTGGGAATACACACTTCCTGCCCATTTCACGGTCCTTCACTTCTATGATATATGTTTACTGTGTCCTATGATATTCCAGTTTGTCATTACATTCAACAAACATCAAAACTGTTCTATTCTATAAAACACCAGTCTGTCAGACAAGCTTCTATTTGGGAAATTTCAATGCATTAATACACTACAATTGTTAAACCTTGAAACTGCTTACCACAGCAAGCTGTGTCCGTGAAGCTACCGTATGAAAAACTGCAGGCATCATAAGAGATTCTTCCACTTTTAATTCCATCTCATTTTCTGCTGAAAATGTCGTTTTGGGGATAGCTGGAGGACGTTCACACAGGATCATTTCTTTGTTGAAGAGAAAAATTGGATTTGTATCCTGTTTTAAAATAAAACCTGTTATTTCTTTTTCATTCCAGATTTCCTTCTAAAGAAACAACGAAAATAGAGCTGATATTTACCGTTCCAGCACTGTAACTACAGACTTTCCTGTCAGCTGCCATACACTCTCCTCCATTGACAACCAGTACCTGATGTTGAATAGCAATCTTGTATTTTGTCTGGATTGCTTGTTTAAGGTCTGCCACACTATGGAAAATTATTTTTTAAAAAAAGTTTTAGTGCACTTCACTGATGATTCACTGATCCATACATACAAAACAGTTTTCACCTAAGAATTGAACAGTATAAAATATAATATCAATTTCAATTATCCAATCTTTGAATTCCTACTGTAACTGAAGATTACTGACCATTTCTGACTGACCATTATTACCCATCTGCAAATCTAAGATCCTAACTGTTTAACAAGTAGACAGACAACATACATTGTCTCTGCCCTGGTTATCATACCACAGATATACCACAATCTCCTTTAATTTAGAGAAATACCAGCAGAGAGGGAAGAATGTCAAGCAAGGGTGCAGGGGAAGGGCTTTCTCAAGGTCTACAATGATAATCTATGTTACATAGATGATATTCTCTGTAACAGCAGAAATCATACACTTGTCCAACAATTTTTCTCAAGCATCACAGAAAACTTACAAGTAGTTTTGTTTGACTGGAAGTCTGAGACATAATACACACTGAAACATGAGGACAGATAGTTTTTCTATGATCAGTTAAATAATAGACTCATCACAAAAGAAACAGAAAGATGATTCTTACTTTTGTACTGCAAGTTCTGTGTCAAAGGTAAGGGTGGTTCCAGTGTTCACCAGAAACACATACAATTTCATGTTGACTTCTTCGGGTTTCTGAAGCTTACACCTTTGACTCTGTGATTATTTAGGAACTGCAAAAATAAATAAATATATACATACATAAACAATAGTTTTATTAATACACACATGGTCATGGTAACAAAACATAAGGCATAATCAAGACCTTTTATGCAAATGTCAGAAAATCATGATGTGGAGCTACTCTATCAGATCATAGAACAGGAGGCTAATTCAATGTGATGTATGTGTATCTCCTTACAAGTTGACAGATTTACACCTTGGGAACTAGCAAAGACTAAAGTGGAAAGAGGGTATGCTTGCACTTCACAAGTTCCCACAACATCCCCATAATCTCAGCTGTCCTTTAGACACGCACATGTGCACACACTGACCAAGAAGGTTTGCGAAAGCTCTTTAAACATGTCCAGATGAATATGCTTACAGAGAACCCCATTCTACAAAACAAGCACAAATGCAAACCTTCCTATTAAGCCATGTTTTGAAGCCCTAACTGGAAATGCTTTTATGTGCCAGTCAGAATCACCAAAATACTGAATGGTCAAAAGAAGTCATTGTAACAGTCTTTCCCAATCACATACTCCCCAGGTGATCTGTACTCCAACTTTAGCCAGCAAACTCAGCAGTACAGCATTCTGCAAGCTGCAGGCCAAAAATTCTGGAAGGGACTAGATTTTAGAAGGTTGCATTAGATATACTTAACGATTTGAGAAGTGTAAACTTAAAATATTTCAAAAATGATGGCAAGAATTTAACACCAAATCCTATAAAAATAGCCATTCTGGGTCATATAATAAAGAGCTTCATCTTGAAATCTTTATTCTCCAGGATGGAAACCTTACCTTCAGGCACTGCATTGAGGTACCACTGTCTTGAAGAACAGGTGGACTGCAAAACAATATATTTTTCTCATTTGGCTTTGGCAAGAGAATGCCGTTTCTACTAAATACAGAACATTAAAGACCTGGAAAGAGAAAATCAGGAATGAAGTTGTAAATATCTGTGCAACAGGAAGGTTTTCAACAATGACAACACTTCACTTTAAAAACTGTAAGTAAAACACATTTATTTAGTGCCAATGGTAAACTCAGATCTTCACAACAAAAATAATACCGTGCAGCCCCTTCCCAAAACACGTACAACATATATTACATCCAGGGTAGAGGTACCAGTGCCTTCCAGAAATTTTGAATTTCCCACCAGCCCCAGCCACCATGGCAAATGGTCTTGGATGTTAGGCATTGTGCTTCAAAGTATCTGAAAGATACTCAGTCACCTACTCATTTTTTAGGTGTTGAAAGACTGAGGCCATTTCTGCACTACACTGTAATAGTGCTATTATTCCACTTTCAACATTGTATGGAATCCTGGGGTTTGCAGCTTAGGGAGAGGCATTTAGAATTCTCAGTTAGAGAGCGTTTTGGCCTCAGTAAACTACAAACCACAGAATTCCACAGGATGTTGAAAGTGTAATGTAGTATAACAGTGTAGTACAGAAATGGCCTAAGTAACAGAAAAGAAAAGCTGCAGAGTAGGAGACCAAAAAGTGTCCCTCATGTTTGCACAACACTATGTGAAAGTTGCAGTCATTTTACCACAGTTAATATAGCAAACTTAAACTAGTGTGTAAAAGAAGTCCACCTGCCAAGAATTTCCAGCACAGAGACATACGGAAGAAAGAAGATTCAGAACACTGTTCCATCTGAACAGCTCTTCTGCGACAGGGAAAGAACGCTCTCCTATCTAGCACAATTCATGGACAACTAATGTACCAACCATTATTAGCAAAGACAGCTAAAAGCATTATCTTGTACATAACTCTGTAGATGGCATACTGTTTCTGACAAAATTAGCAATTATAACATCTGATTTTGCCCAAGGATCTGTGGAATGTCACCAAAATTAGACTAACAGAGCATGTCAATCCAAACAAGCAAAGCTGCATGAACAAGATTGTGTTAAGGCTACTTTTCTTGAAACAAACATGCAACCTGTAAATTTTACCCAAATTAAACATAGATCATCCAATTTGTCCTGCTTCTCTAATTAATGGTAACGCCTCACCAAAAATTCTGAGTGCTTCCTCAGTAGGAGGACTTGGAAGTTTATTCTTTAATTAAAATGTGTAGTTATCCATACACTTACGGAATTTTCTTCTTTAAAAATGCACCCTCTCCTACAGATGTACAATCAGAGTGTACACACAATTCAAGGCATAATGCATATTTCTGCAGCGTGGCCACTATTTTGACTTTCATGCTTATTACTTTTGCTATTTTTAATCTCTGTTTTGTAAAGGTCTTTTCTATTCACAACAGTCCATACAGAACATTTAACTATATATAGCTACTCTATATTCATAAGTACCACTCTATTTCAAACAATGCAACATCTCAACTATAGCTAACTGCACTAAGTATTTTTGCTATATAGCGCATCCTCCTTACTTGCAGTCTTCAGATATGTGAATCTGAGCAGCCACAACCAAATCACATCCTATACCTAAAATGGTAGTGGCACACATGCTAAAGTGTCTGCACACATATTGCCACCACTGAATAAAATGGGACACAAGCATTTGTGAATTTGTCATTCACAGGGCTTCCCAAAATGGAACGCATGCCTGTACGGAGAACACACTGTATGCGCAAAATACTGTACTCATCCATATTATCTGACTTTGATTCTACCAACCTTTTGAACTGCAAATTTCTGCTACTCATTAAATGACCTACAGTGTCTAGTGGTAGAAAATATTAAGAGCTTAAGAGTATAATTCTGTTCTAGAATTAAAATAGCAAGATGAGCTTTGACTGCTGATATATCTTCTATACTGCTGCAACTCTAAGTCATGGAGTGCGGTGAACATAACAATAGCCGAATATCATCATTACAAGGTAGAAATGGGTGACAGTCAGAAGTTCGAAGAAACAGATGAGTGGCCAGTCTAGCTGACATGCGATCCTTCCCTATTCTAGGTCCAGCGTACTCTGTTGGTATGTTATGTCAGCTTTTTTTGCCCGTACCTCATACAAGAGGACGACTGCAGTCAATCATAACATAATGTCTGGAGAAGTGACATTTCAGTAAGAAAACATAGTTTATTGGCTATAAACAAGGTCCACCTCACTAGGCCTTTATGTGTAAAGTACTTAGAATAGAAAGTGGGAGATGTTTAAAGGGGAACTTCAAGAAAACATACAGCCACATGGAGAAGGGCAAACTGCAGCTCTTCATATCTTGTTGGATTGCATATCCCATGAGCCTGAGCCAACACAGCAAGTGATGAAGAATCACTCAGTCACAGAATCACTGTGGGTAGTAAACTGGAATAAACTGACCATTTTCACAGCAGAGGGAACAGCATAACCCTCCAAGGATTTGTACTGGGACTGGTACTATTTAATATTAGCAAATAATCTGAAATAAGAAAAGAACACTGTGGTACCAGAGGAAGTGGGCATGAAGACCTGTGAAAAGAAGACTAGATGCATAACATGGCAAATGAAATCCAATGCAACTATATATAATCACATACACCAGTGCAAAAAAACCCTTCTAGCTTCATACCCATTATTGGGACTTAAATTAACTGTTAAAAGACACAGAATCAAAAGCAGGTCTCCCAGTGAAAACAGCAATATCTCTCTCTCTCTCTCTCTCTCTCTCTCTCTCTCAACATTGAAAAAATCCATTTTAGAAATTATGAAGAATAAAATATACAAGTACCATGATGCTGTTTATATAATTTATCGTACACCCACATTTAGAATACTATGTAGAATTCTATTTATATTCTCCACCACATAGAACAGTAAGGGCTCCTGGATAAAATGGTGCTGGCCAAACAGATTAACAGTACACTCTTCTTTGTGTGGACTTGTTCAGCTTGGTGACATGTTGACATGACAGCAGTCTTTTAAAGAGGGGAATAGTCTTTTCTCCACTGTCTTAATTTGAAATTACAGGAGAGTGGATTTCAATTGAATATCAGAAGGAATTTCTTGACAGCGAGAGCAGTTCAGCAATGGGACCAATTACCTAGAGAAATGGTAGTCTCCTTTAGACATCAAAAAAAAAAAAAAGGCTGGACAGCTACCCATTACCTGCTGGAGATGCTTTAACAGGAGATCCTGCACTGAGCATGAGGCCCCTTCCAACTCTATGTTTCTATGACTCCATGCACAGTTGCTCAACTGAGCCATGAAGAACATAATTGTACCCATTGGAGAAAGCCTCTCTCAATGATCCATTCTCAATAACCACATGATGCCAAGATCTATTGCAGCTGCCACCTGTTCTGTTAACCTCAAAGGCCACCAGGCCCACACAATGCTCACAGAGGTTCAGTGCTCTACAGACTACAAAGAAATCACAGAAAAGCAGCCACTGAAAGCTACATCTCCCCATGTAGGATTGCTATGTTTTGATCTTGCATGCTTTCTATGCCCTTGAATATAAACAGTAAACATGCAATTTTACTTAACATGAGGATTCAGACTTGGGGCAAACTACACATGGTAATCTTCTGATATGCAACTGTCAATGGTACAGAAATCTTGCAGAGATACAAGAGTGGCAACTTTTATTCCATTATGATGCTACCTCTGCAATCTGTTTAATGAAGACAGTGACCTTTTCAGTTATGTCTTGTTTTCTAGATGGCTGGCAAATGACAGACCACACACATACACTGCTGACCTCCAATGCCCTTACAACAAAGGACACAAGTTCTCTCATTACTTCATTCCACCAGGATGAAGGGTCTGCATTTCACCTACAACTTTGCTAATAACTACTATTAAGGTCGATGCATCATATGCCAACACTCCCTGCATAGTTCATGCTAATGTGATAAACCAAGGAGTACAGAACGAAGTGGAAGATGAAGGAA
Source organism: Cyclura pinguis (assembly GCA_030412105.1). NCBI lineage: Eukaryota > Metazoa > Chordata > Lepidosauria > Squamata > Iguanidae > Cyclura > Cyclura pinguis. The sequence continues at coordinate 212,702,563 of CM059602.1, forward strand.
GAGAGAGCGGAAAACAAACTCTGGTGTCAACAATAATCAGAGGTTACTATGTTAGCATTATGAGGGCATGACAGAATGGATTTAAGTGGGTTAGCACAAGTATAAGCACCCTGTGACACTGAGTTAGTTATACCTGAATGAGGCCAAGTGCCTGTACTGCATTGCACTCTACAAGGTAAGCATGTGTGCCTCTTTTAAATTCTTTGCCCTGCAGGACCCCAACTAGACTGCCAGTCTACAAATTGCTGTAAATCTGTAACCTTCCACTAAGCCACAACTCCACCTAATCCTTTCAGGACTATGTTACATGTTTGGAAGCTTATCAACAGGTTATGGCTGAGCCCGTGGGCCCCATCATGACCTTTTCTTCTGTCAAACATAATGGCCACCAGATGTTTGGGGTTACAATGCTCATCATACTTGATTACTGCCCATACTAAATTGGATATTTGTGATTCTTATTACTTTCACTCACAAAATGCTTGTTATCCTCATGCACATGTTAATGAACACATACACAGAACATACAAATATGAATGTACTGGCTGTATGGAACCTGCAACAGGATTCTAATTCTTGTAGAGGACAAATCACATACAGGTTCTGTATATAGGCTTCCTCCTCATCTGATCATCCTAACTGTTGTCATTCCTTTTCTGATTATGGCCATTTCTGCACTAGACTCTTATAGTGCTATTATTCCACGGTCAACATTCTACAGAATCCTGGAGTTTGCAGCTTAGGGAGGGGTGTAGAAATGGCCTATGTCTACTAGCAAGTGTTATTTATCAGGTGCTCAAGCTGTACATAATCTGCCAGAGGATTTGACCACCATCTGTGGGGGCCTAGAATGCTGTAACTATTACAAGTATCAGTTGCCGCACTCATCCAATAGGATGAGATGTCTATGCTGGGGTCAGTTTCTTCTAGTGTACTATACATACTTGTATAGCATGTTTGCATATTATATGCAACATACTGTTGGTGACATCAACTTGACGATCCTGTTGTCACATGTCAACTAGTGCCCACCACACATGGCTAATATTGGAGAATCATCACAAGCAATGTTGGTGGGTGGTGACAGCTGTTTAGTATACTGAAGAAAAGACTATCATTGCTGTATTGCATTTTTTTTTCCTGGCTCTTATTATTGTAGTTTACATACTGCTGCCAAGCAAGTAAAAAATACTCAACATTTATAACCAAGTAAGTACCTCAGCCCTCTTAAACAGATCACAAGAAGATAAATATATGTTTCTTTTTTTTAAAAAAAAGCCTCTTCTGATGTCCACAATATTTTAACTATGTCATATCCTGGTGCTGAAACATATTTTCTGTCCCTAACCTTAAACAGCATAAATAATTATTGGGAAACAAAAGAGACAGAAAAATAATAAACCCACTCTAAGACCATTACATACAGAGCTTACTTGCCTGAATTCAGAAACTACGCAAGAACAGACCTAGTCAGTATTTCAGTGGGAAATCATCAGGAAATTCCAGACAGGGCTAGGAAAGATCCCTACCCAAAACCGAGGAGAATGACTGCCAGCCATAACTGCCTGTAGTAGACCAGATGCCCCAATAGTTTGCCTCAGGATAAGGCACCTTTCTATGTTCCTATGATGCCAGTGACCTTCAATTTACTACAATACCATCACATCACTGTACACTTACGATAATTAATATTAACATTTATGGTTATTAATGTGGAGTCCTGATGGCATGATAAGTTTAGACACAACTGTTTTTAAAAGTCTGGATAATAAAATGCCTAAACTGCAGCTATTGCATACACCAGTTTTACAATGGTTATATTAGTTTAAGAAATGTTTCATTTTCCTTCTTTATGCATGTGTCATACAATTAAAAATATTAAATAAAAAAGACTGTATGCTCATCCATTCTTTACCAGAAGTGAAGAATCTTTGGTCTTCATAGACGTTTTTAAACCAAGGGAGTGGAAAATGTGGCCCAAAGGCTACATAGAACCCCCAAGATTTCTTTTTGAAGCTGCTGGAGCACCCCAGACACTCCTACCCAGATTGTTTCCAAAATCAATAGTTCCCTGGATCATAGTTCATTTCAAATTGACCCAACCATTCAAAACTACCGCAAAGTGCAGTAGTTTGCTTCCCTTTCCTCAAACCTGCAAAAAGTCTGTTAAGCCAATCTGAAGTGAGAACACAGCAGTGAAGCCTATCAGGTAATAAAGGAGGATGGTCCTTACCCTCAGTGTAATTTTCCACCTCTGAACCCCATACCTCACCACTGCCCCAACAAGCTAGGGCTGATGGAACTGAAGTTATACAACATCTGAATTAAAGCTTCCTAGCCTTGTTATACAACATTCTTAACAATGAGAATAAAGAATATTTATGGAAAGGATTGGAATATTAAATGACAGTCATTCCTCCGCATTACTGAATACCAAACTCAGGATTGTCCATACCATTGCATTTCCATTTTCTATGTACGCTTGTGAAAGATGGACAGTAAAGAAAGCTGACAGGACGAAAATGAACTCATTTGAAATGTGGTGCTGGAAGAGAGTCCTGTGGATAACCTTAACTTCCAAATAAATAAATAAATATGGATCCTAGAGCAAATCAAGACTGAACTCTCCCTAAAAGCCAAGATGACTTAACTGGGACTGTTGTACTTTGGACATATCATAAGAAGATGTGATTCACTAACAAAAAAACAATAATGCCTGGAAAGGTAGAAGACAGTAGGAAAAGAAGAAGAAAAGAAGAAGACCTCATTACAAGTGGATAGACTTCATCAAGAAAGCCATGGCTCTGAGTTTGCAAGATTTGAGCAGGGCTGCTGATGACACAGTAACTTGGAGGTCATATGGCTGCCATAAGTTGATGTCAACCTGACTGTAGTTAACAACAACACTCATCCACATCATCCCACATCAGCAAAGACATAAGGAAAAAGGACCAACACATTTTTCTGACCAATTCTTGTGAGAAACTACTGTTAAAAACTGAATTCATCTTTTCAGACATTGTCCTTCATATGGAATTATTTTACACTTCAGCATCATGTTTTGCTACTTTTAGAGAGCTACATGCTCCAAGGTTTCATTTGATATCTTTTACAGTATCATTACTGCTCTGAGGGGATGACTAGGTAATGGCAAGGAAAAATGAAGAACTAGAAAAATCCCAGGTAGTAAAACATTTCATAGAATTTATTTTTAAACTCGCTGTGTACAAGATAGGTATCTAATATTTCAAATACAAACAAGTTAACGCTGGAGCAAAGCAACTGCATTTTTCAACAATAATATATGTCTGATTAATATTGGTATGGTGTGAGGGAACATAGAAATTCAAGCAGATTCCACAAGTCTGTGTTTATGAATATAAGGTGAATGTGGTCCACCATGCAAGACTGGAGCTACAAAATCAAGTTCAAAATTATGTGAGGCTAGGAACTAGTTGGTCTTGCACAAGTTAATACTCCCTCATCAGTGAGCTTGGTCTGCACTTATACAGAACAGCCTACAGACAACACTATTGTGAAGACTAGTAAAAGATCTATGTTCAAAAAGTTGATCTTCTCTACTAGTAAAGTATGCTATTGTTAGTCATGGGATTGTTAAGTTCAGGGGTTAAATACACATTTATGCAAATTGAACCAGGGTGGCCAAAGCAGATTCTTTCCTATCCCTTCTTTCCACAATTACTCCTATATCCTGAAATATTCCACAGAGGTGCAGGAGGCTCTGTCAAATAGAGTGAACTTGGAGAGATCCCCCACACGATGAAGGACATTCCACTATCTTCTTATAGTTGTGCTAAAGTTTTCCTGCTAGCAGGCATCCTCCCCTTTCTACGGCAACACCACTTAGATTCAGTAAAATTAAGTTTAAACTTAATCCCAAACTTCTCTTTTGCCACTGTCAGTGACATGTATACTTAAACATCAAGCAACGTTTGAATAACATGGGATTCACTTTATATTCTTGTCAGCTGAAAAGCAGATCTCATGAACTTCAATGGGATTTACTTTCAGCTGAGCAAGTACTATACTCCCAACTTTTAGTTTATATTGAGAATTTTTCAGAACCTTTCCAAAGCAGTTATAGGTCAACATGAAAATGTGCTTTGGATGAAAACATCAATTCAATGGAAGAAAGCAACACAGAAAAAGGCATCAATATTTATCAGGTATGTTACTGTCACAAGCAAGTATGAAAGGAACAGTATACATCAACATGGAATGCAGACTGCCCAAACTGAATACGGAATGTTGTCACCATGCACTAGAATCTTGAGAGTTATTTACAAAACTGACACTGTACAAACTAAAGAGAAATATGACACAACTATGAGCCCTTCAGGAAGAGAGGCTATTCCATGCCATATACCTGGTCAGCAAATAATTTCATATTGGCAATATCAATATCTGAAGCATTCTCCTATCATGCCAACTCTATTACTTTAATAGTCATGTTGTTTCAGCTATATCCACCTAAAAAGCAGCAAGATTCAGGGCCATCACATGCCACTGCCATCACACAAACACAAATGCACACAGACAATTACTTCAATGCTTCCTTTGCCCTACATACCTTAAACATAGCTACAATTTTCATTAATTAGTAGTTCAACTACAGTGACAAATAGATATACAACTGCTATATATACTGGCTTATGCTACCCTAAACAAATTAGGCTGTAGAGATTTGCATATGACAGGGGTTTCTTTAACGAAATATACTGCCAGTTTAATTTAGATTTTAAAATTGCATATAGATAGAAAAAAATTCTTTCTGTAAAACAATGTGCTTAATATAATGCAAAATACAAAAGAAATATGTGTGGGAGTTGTAAGTAAAACTATTATTTCTTTAAAATGCAAACTGAACATTCTGCTTCTATTGCTAATGAGGCCTGTATAACAATCATCGCAGAACTCATCTAAGCAACATACTGTGTGTGACTAAATCAGAAAAGTAAACTTGATTATCCATTTGGCAGGGAAAGCTGCTCTTCACATTCCACATTTGATAAAGTACTTACATGTACTGAAAAGGCTAACAATGAAATATACAAAAATTACAAAAAAAGGTTTTTCCAAATCAACATCAGGGTTTAGGAAAGTCTTAAAAATCAAACAAGTTAGAATGCCCCTCATGATGAGAAACTGTAACTTTTACTTTTTTGCAAAGAAATATTAATAGTTGTATATGCACATGTACAGAAAGTCTGTAGCAATGACATACTTACTACAAGTAAACTTTTTACATGTCCTGCATAACCTACATAGCACTCAAACCAAACTAATTATACTCCAACTAGATCCCACCAAGTCAAACAGAATTATGTTAGCTAACAATGCAAACGTAATAAAGGCTTGTCTGATAGCAGGTTAAAAACTAATTGGTAGATCAAGAGTCAGACTCATTTTGTGATGTTTCATTTATCTTTAATCTCCCTCTAACATTTACAAATGGATAAAGAATATTCTTACATCTATGGGAAAACCAAATGAACAGTATATTTCGTTGTCAATATCAAACCTTTAATCAAACCATCTCCAAATCTTACACTGTAATGGTACTCTGAATAGGTCAGGGAAAGAAAAATCACCCACTGGCAATCTTCAAACCACAAACAAAATTGACATGCCAATGTCCGTTCTGAGCTTCAGATCAATCAACAAAACGGACTGATACGAAACACTCCACAGATCAAGGATAAGTTACTATTTGCATATATCCTTGGATGCAAATAGGCCATCGGGGAGGCAAAGAAAGTTTGAGGGGAAAAGAGAAACAAAACAGAAAAGCTCCTGCTCAATCGCGCGGAGCAGCAATGACTTTTGAAAGCACTGGGCGAGGAAAGAAACAGCAGCAGCAGCCGCCACCCGAAAAACCACAGCGCTCCTTTTCATAACAAAGTATTGTGGGCGGACTGCAAAAGTGCGGACGGGCTGAGTCATCCCCCTCGTAGTTAACTTTTGGAAGAGATCCCGCACCCCTCTCCGAGTTGGGCAACGTGAAGGGGAAAAGGAGGAAACAGGAGACACGCAAGGGGAGAGGGATGGAGGAGAAGCGCTTCGGGAGTTCTTCCACACACGCACGAAGAAGCCCCTTCTTATCGCTACACACGCGCGTCCCAGTAAGGAAACGCGGATCCTCTTCGCTGGTATTTTTAACCCCCCTTCCGAGCCTGCCCGCTCGGCCGAGGGAGAAGCCGCGGGCGTCGGTCGCCCGGTGACAGCAGCCACGGCGGCTCGCCGGGCAGACCTCCCGCCCGGCCGCCCCTTCCCCTCCGCCGCGCCCTGCCTGTCCGTCTTACCCGAGGGAGGCCACAGAAACAGCAGCAACAGCTGGGCAGCCCCACCAACGCCGCCGCCGCCGCCGCGCACCATCCCGCGCCGGTGACCGGCGGCCGCGGAAGCTCCTCCCCTCCGCTGCGGCTCCCACAGAGGGGCAGCTTCAAGGGGTTCGACGCCCGGGGAGGGGGAGAGGAGAGAAGGAGGAGGAAACGGGCCGGAAGGGCAGGCAAAGCGGAGGGGGCTCTCCACAGGGACGCGAACACAGCCAGCGGCGACCCCGGGTTCTCGTCGGGCCCCCGCTCGCTCCTTACGCGGAGCTGCCGCCGCTGTTTGTTATTGTCGTCACTTTCTTCCGCCGCAGTGCACGCTGGGTAAGTCACAGGCCGGAAGAGCGGGAGGGAAAGAGGACGGAACCATAGAGAGGAGGTGGCGGCGGAGAGGATAGAACGTAAACCTAGCGGAGGGAAAACGTTTCCGTCAGTGAACGGCCGGCGGGATCATAGAGAGGATAGACTGGAAAACGTTCAGAAGGGGGGATTTATTGGAGAGGGAACGACGTTCAATAACAGTTGATGGTGGACGAAATCAGCCGCTGAAACGACGTGGAGGAACGCGGCTTCGTCCGGAGGAAGAGGGAGACGCTCAGTTTAGGGAAGAACTAAGGTGGCTTATACGGGGGATTGGTCCGAGGAGGAGAGCTGAAGACTGAAAAAGGAGTGCATTGACGGGAAGGTTGTGGCGAGACTGGAAAAGTTGCTCTTTAAACTGCGTCTCCTAGAATTCCGTGGCCAGCGTTGTCGTCCTGTCTGGGGCGCATTCACACTACGCAATTCTAGCGCCATTATTCCACTTTAACTGCCATGTTTCTGACCTGTGGTATCTTGAGAAATGGCAGTTGAGGGAGCTCCCCAGTGCCTCCCCTAGCCAGCCACAGAGGGCTCTTTCCCACTACAAACAGTGCTGTGATCTAAATTTAACTCCTGTAGTTCCAACTTGTGCAATCCTGGGATTTGCAGTGGCGAGAGAGCTTTGGTTTCTCACCAAACTATTTCACCACGTATTTCATAGGCTCTAACCATGGCAGTTAAAGTGGTTTTATAAGGCTATAACTGTGAAGGACCCCAAACCTAAGTATTTTATTGCAGGCAGCTGTGGCAGTTGAAGTGGAATGAGAACGCTCTAATTGTGTAATATGAATGGGAGATTCTGGGGGTTTGTTTAACAAGTAAATTTTCCAAGTTCTTTATTTTTGGATGGGTTCTTTGAAAGAGGGCTAATCAGATTGTGTTTAAGATGGTATTAAAAGATGTGAAAGTAGGTGATGTTAATTTTCTAACTGGTACAATAAAATATAAAAGCATTGTAGGGATACTGTGTAGTCTGTGTAGATTATATTAAGCAGGTAGTTTGTTGTTAGAATGCAAAACCCAAAGTTTGAGTGAAGAGGCTGCTGTTACAAATATTGGGGGAAAATATTATTCTAGTTTGTTAAAGCATGAGTTATTGGAGTGTCCATTTATTACAGGGATGGGACATTTGTGGCTCTTTAGAGGTTGATGAACTACAACTTCCATTCTGATCATTGGCTATGTTAGCTGCGTCCAGTGGGAGCTCAAGTTCAGCAACATCTGCAAGGCTTCAGGTTCCCAGTTTTAGGCTGTTAGGCCATTCTGTTATTGTGCAGTTCAATATCAAACGGCAATGACTACAAGAATTGTGTGTATTGGTGCTTATTAGTCTTGAGATACTTTGAACCAGACCTTATGTCTCATTTTCAATTGTTTTTGGTGGTTCTGATGTCACAACTTTCAGATATGTTGTTGTGTTATAACAGGATCCATGTGCAATGTGAAAAATACGTGGGCTTGGTTACAGGAATTTGATTATTCTCAGTTTCTGCTTTGCTGTAATTCTTGGGGTAAGTACAGTTCTTTGTCCAGAACATGCCTTGTGGCTAAATCAAGCTGGGATATGCATAATGTAAGAGTAAAGCAGTGGGTGTCCCATGCAGTAATCACTGACCAGTATAAAGATTAAAGTGGGGCTTTAGTTTCTGCTGATCTTCCATCTTCTCTCCCACTCTAAAGTTCTTGGTGTAGAGGGAACTTCTACGAATACTGAAATCTGGAAGTGTGTAATTTATAAATGCATCAAGTTGTAAGCTCTCTGATATCCTGAAACTGACTGACAATGCCTGGAAAGGAAGGAAGGAGATATGAATCTTTCAATGTTCTGAATGTTGTTCTGCCTAAAATAAAGTATTACTTGATATTGTATTAATTTGTGGTTATGTTAATGTAATTGGGTTGTAATTATGGTTATTTGATGTGATATTATGAAGGAATAGTTGTGTTTTCTATCATTTTAAAAGTCAGTCATCTTTGGTTATATAGAAATATCTTATCTTAGAAAATGAAAATACCGAGAGGTGGGGAGAGATCTAAACAGAGCTACAGGTAACGATCACATTCCCAGAGCAATCCAGGGATCCTCAGGAACCCTGACTTGTTATGAATGAGAAGCAAAGTTGTATATACTGTTTGATGGTTTGTTGGCTTCTCCAAAACTAGAGGGAAAAAAATACAAACTTTGTTTTTGGCATCTCTCTCTAAGTTGTTTGTTTGTTTGTTTCCTTTAGCAAACTAGAACAGGGAATCTGCCCGTTGCCAAATGACACAATAAACCTTTTGTGGAATAGAGCTCCCGACTTTGTTTAGCTGCCCTTTCTGCAAGTGGGAGCAGCATGTACAAGTTTGACTTGTTCGGTTGTGAGGCAGTAACCAGTATTGCGGTAGTTGCACATTGTGTAGGGATTTAGGTACATTTGCATGTGGCATATTTCTTTGTGTACACACTTGTCAAGACCATAATATCTCTGTGAAATCTGACATACAATTTGTATGACATGATATGAGAAATTATGTTGCGTATTTGTGAGTATATGTATATAAATACAGATGTGAAAGCGAGGAGGAAATGAGGTTAAGGGAAGTCTCCTTCCTGCCTCTTTTCCCCACTAGAGTTTCTCAAAGTTCCCTAAGCTGGCCACATATTTCCTACCTCCAGACGAGATGTTTCAGTGAAGTCCGGGCTTCCGTTTCTGCTACCGTTCTTACCTTCGACCCTTTTTCCATGCTTGTAGTGCCTACCACTAAGTAGGCAGGTTGGACAACTTGACTCATCATAAGGATTCATATTATTGATTCATCCAAAGCAGCAAGCAACTGTGAGACACAGTTCTTACTATAACACAGTAAGAGAAGATTTTGATTCCATCCTATAATCCAGGGCAGCAGCATCCCCCGGATGTTTTTGTGGTTGTTGATATCTCCAGAATCCCCAGACTGACTTTTTCCTGGCCAAAAATGTTAGTGAATTGCTGATCCTGAAGACCTCCAGGTGCAACAGTTTATTTTTCAAACAGCTTCTGTAAAGTTTAGTAAAGTTCTGTACAGTTTAACATAAAACAAATAGAGGTATATATACATTAATGAAGTAGATGCATACCTAGACATTAAAAAAAAAACAGTACCAATGCAGAAATAACAGAGAAAGAATAGTAGTAGGTTCTCACACCGTAAAAAAGAACAATTCCAACATTTTTCCACAAACTTTTTATCCAAAAGAAACAAAATGCACATATGAAATGAAACGACAAGGTCAGGTAAGCCTTGCATTTGGGAGAAAAAAATCTTGAACATTCTAGCGTTCTTCCAGAATGTACCCAGGATGATATTTTCCTTCCACTAGGCTTTGCTTTTCTTATGATTTTCATTTTGGTGGTCAAGTCTTTAATCTTTTAACATATTGGTGACAACTGTTGTTTATCTTACAGTAGATTGGCTAGAAGAGAATCCTGTTTGTTCCTAGCTGAAGCTTTCTATATTGCATTACTGCAGATGTGCTGCTGCAGCCTCCTTTCCTGTCCTCCATGCAGATGCTGCTAAAAAAAATTCTTCCAGGTAGACAGAGGACAAGGAGGGAAGGCAGGGCTGGCGGGGGCAGAAAAAGACTTTGTAAAAAGGAGCTTCTTTGTCAGAGGCATAATTAACAGGTATGCCTGTTTTTGAGAACTCAAATGGACTTCCAGTTGCATCATGTCTTTTGTTTCATTTTTCAGTAGTGTATGCAGCTGCCAGAGGGTCCTGGACTGTAAAAAATGTGGCTACCAGATGAGCTGCAGTTGCCTGCACCTGCTGTAATCCTTGGTTATAGAGTGGGGTAGAGGGACTGAGACTCTACCTGATGGTGCTAGAGATGGCCCAGGAAGTGTCCTAGCTAGAAGGACTTAGCTAATCTTGCTGTTTCTGTGATTCACACCGTCTTTATAGCCTTCTAGAATTGCAGTCTGGCAGAGTTAGCCTGAAGCCCATCACTTGTCCTCTTCACATACAAATGCTTAGGTCCAGAACACTCAGGCCCCTCATGCTAGAAATCTGAGCTTTATTCCTGTTTTGAGGGACCCAGCCTTTTAAGATGCCACTTGCCTAGTTAACTCCAAAGGCCATGATCCTGTTGATCCACTGAAAGCAGAAATCTCTGCCAGCATACTTAACACCAGTGCTTGAGAAGCAACAGCTGCTTCTCCAGGTATATAAGAACAGCTTGTGGGGAGGGGTGGGTTCCAATGAAGCCCCACCAACAGGAACTTGCCTGCTTCTGGATGTAGGCAATGGGGAATATAAACAGGTTTCAAAAGGCATGTCCAAGTGATTCAAAAGTCCCCCCATAAACTTTAGCATCAAGCTAGCTGTCCATGAACATTTGAGTCCATGCGTCCCATGTGCCTGACAAGGGAACAGTAGTAAAATACTACTCCAGTAGCTAACCAAATATATAAAGTTTACACAACAGAGTTCTTGGTAGAATTTGTTTACTTTTGCAGTTGTCAAATGTACTCTGACAAAAGTCAACAGAAAAGCAATGTTGCCCACGGCACTCATGTTCTTGCGTGTTTTATTTTGTTACTGCTGCTTGCCAGTTCTGTCACAATGTTTTCAATTTCTCTTTATCCAGTATTCTACTCAATATGAATAGGAAATATTAGGGGAAGAAAAATTCTCACTGTTCTTCATGTTGTCATATCTGGTAAAGATTTCATTTCCAGATTATCCAGATTTTTTTTTTTTTTGGTTAAATTGTTCAAGAGTACCTTGCCTTTCTGCTTGAGATCTGTTTAGATTAGATCCACTTTCTTCTTGTTGCTCCTTTTTGTTAATTGCTTGCAAAAATATGTCATTGTTTGTAATCTTCACTGCTGGCTATGTTCTGTATACCTGTGAGACTGGCACAAGCTTTTTTAAGTTTGATTCAAAGGATCATCTAAACACCATAACCCAGCATTGAGCAAGAGAACCCCTTCCCGTCACAAGACATTGTGTCTGAACCCAATCTCTCTCCTTCTCTCTCTCTCTCTCTCTCTTTTTCTGTAGTGTTCCAGGAGGCCAAAAGCATGTATTATATAAAAACAATACTCTGTTAACAGTAATTGAACAAAAAATACTGATAATTTAATACCTTTAAAACAGACATATCTCTTTCACTCACAGTCTTTTAAGCTAACCTGGACTCTTAGCGCCACTCACTAATTCCTAAACTTGACTAGTTGTCATACCCATATTCCTCCCTCATCCACCCTGCTCACCACACTAGTCTCCCCACGCCCACTTAGCTGTCAGATGGTCAAGCTACTATCCTTACTGAAGCCCTTTGAAGACTCCACCATCTCCATTCATTCACAACATTCTATTCTTTCACCCGCTTCTTACCTGATTAACTGTATTATTCAATACATAAAAGCCCAAATTACCTTAATATAAAACAACCTAATATAAAAAATAAATCCATGGTGAGTCAACATGTAGGTCAGGAACAACAAAAGTACAACCTACAAGGCCCCAATTTGTGACCCCTGAAGGCCCCCCAATGCAATTATTTCAGTATTTTTTGGCACTCACCCACACCAAATGGGTCTAAAGTGCTGCAAATTGGAGTGCATTTGCACCCACAATCCTCATATGGATTCCCTTCTCCCCTCAATGAAAATCATCCAAAAACGAACCTGGAAGGGAGATATCATCAGTTTTGTTCATGTCAGGCATAGTGATGTGGGCTGATAGAGAGTGTGGGGACATAAAATGACACCTATCCCCTTTGTACTTGCCCTTCTTCAATGTAGAAAAACCCCACTGACTCAATAGGTTTACTGTGGTGTGGACTAACAATAGGATTCAGGCTACCATGTTACTTCCACCTGCATTAGTGTAAGACTGGATTCAAAGTATTTTTTTCACGAAAGAGGAAATAGTCCCCCACACACACATACACACAATGTGACATGTCACTAGAAAGCATCTCCTATCACTGGGGTCTTGTTTGATTGACTACTCAGTCCTATAAAAACTTTTCTCTCCCACCCCCACTTAGAATGATGGACATACATCAATGCAGTCTTCCTATCAATGTTCCTTAAACTCCATGCCTTTTTGTTTTCAAAGTGAGTTTAATGTTACTGTGAAATATAGCAACTCAAACTGTGGCTTTCATTTTTACCAAACATGATGCCTTGTAATATGTGGTGAATTCGTAAAAGATCATTCAGTGTTGGTTGTTTCCTCGCGAATTATTATGTATAACTCGACTGTTTTATAACCTGCTTTTTAAAAATGGCAATGTACAAGACCTCTGAATCACCACTAGAGGGCACTTCAAACCATAATTTCTATTGTAGGCTTCTCTAACAAATCCTTTGTGGGAAAAAACCTATGAGATTGAAAAATGACATTTTTTTCTGATGGTAATGCTTGTGCATTTAAATTAATTGAAGTATTTCTTTCTTTGCTGCATGAATGAATGAAGGAGGCTACCTAGCCTTCATCATGAATACACTAAATTGGAACAAAGTTTTGTTGAACATAGTGAGGCTTACAAAAGCCATAACTTCTACTGTTGATCTTATATAAGAAGTGTGTGTTCATATTTTTCAAAATGTTCTGACAGCAGAATTTTCACATCGGAAAAAAAAGGCACCTCTGGTGATGGAACCGCTGAAGGTTCTCAGCCATCCTTATTTCCCAGTCATATAAGCCCTGTGGCTCCTCTGTGGGTTTCCTGTTCCTTCAAGACCAAGTATTAATTTTAATAATTTACATACAGCTCTGCTTTACAATAAAAATGAATAAAGCTTAATGTAATTGAAACAAAGAATGGTGTAAAATCCAAAGAATCAGTCAGAAAGCAACCATCAGCAAGTAGCATGAATGGCACCAGATACGTGGAAATCCAAGGACTGATAAGCTGTGTGCTTTCTTTCAACATCCTTGAAATGAAGCACCATAGGTTTTTCTTTCGTTTGTTCACTTCAACATTTTAGGAAAATGAACAAAGGGCATTCAGCAGGGCAATCCTATACTTGTCTGCTCAGAAGTGGCACTGTTCAGTTCAGTGTGAATTATTCCTTGCTAAATTTGGGTTGGATGCTAGATGAATGTTCCAAGGATTATGGCAATAACACCCAACTCTCAGCGTTATAATAAGTTGGAGGAAGAGGTCTCTGTCCTTTGACATTCTCTTGTTATTTAGCCTAGCAGCAACCTTAATGTTTCCATATTTTTTATTCCATTCTCTCAGGTAAGAACCTAATGATCCCTGACAGGTTCACTTGCTGTAGCTTCTTTGCACTGTGTTTTGTTTGATAGCAAATATAGATATGAGACCAGAAAGGGCCTCAGGTTGTAGTATCATGCCAGAATTTTTGACTCATATTGGGGAGTGAACATCTGACCTTACCAAGCAGACTGAGGTTGGGTAGCTATAGGCGAAGTCTTCATACCAAAGCCTATATATCCTCAGTTACAGACAAAGCAAAATATATGAAAGATTTTATTTGCTGTTATTCCAATTCTGTGCTGATATCGTGTCGTCTACACAAGCAGAAATAGAGAAGTAGCAACTAATGTGGAATTCTTCCTTAACCTAACAGGTGGTGGGCTATATATTTCATACTGTCCATATCATCATCATCATCATCTTTATTGTTGTTGTTATGTGCCTTCACCCTAAGGTGAACCTATCACGTGATTTTCTGGGGCTGAGAGTGAGTGATGTGCCAAAGGTCACCCAGTGGGTTTCCATGGCCAAGCAGGGAATTGAAGCTTGGTCAAGGTTGTTCAGGGTTGTTCTTCAGCCTGAAAATGCTGAACTCATCACTAATGATAATTAAAAAACAAAAAGTGTGTCCTCCGCTTTACCTCCTAACAGCTTTAAGTGTGGAGAATCTGTAATGCAAGTGAATTAGGTGGATGCAAAAGAGAATGGTAACCTGGACCTGCCAGAAACTAATAGCCATCAGGTGAAAACTGGAAGGAGAAAAAAACACAGTTTAATAAAGTACTGTAATATATTCAGAGTCTAAAAAGGCAGTACTCAGAAAGGCACATTCATCTGTGTAGACTGAGTGTACAGCAGCCTCACTTGGTCAGTCAGTGTGCATTTCTAGTGATCTGCTTTAGGGGGCAAGTGTGAAAATGCTGGATGCCCACGCTCAACCATCTGTTTGCCACCATACATTAACCCAGCTGCAAATAACTACAGGGGGGATGCAGGAGAACATCTAGAGCAGAGGTGGGCAAAGTACAGCCCATGGGCTACATGTGTTCCCAGGGTTTTTTGAAAAAAAGTTCCGTAGTTCCCAAAAATGATTTCTAGGAGATGTGGGCCTCCTCTGGACCTCTCCTGGAGGTAAATATGAAATATTTCATTTCCCCCTGTTTTTTCCTTCAAAATGGCCTCACATTCATTCTAGGGGCCCAAGAAGGCACAAAAATATGACCTCGTTGTCCCCTAAAGGGCATTTGAGGCAATTTATTTTTAAGAAGCAGGTATCATGGGGCCTTCCAAGGCCTTTGAGGGCCCCCCCTAAACTGCAAACTCCAGGATTCCATAGGATGTTGAAAGTGGAATAGTAGCACTATAACAGTCTAGTGTGGAAATGACCTTAGTCTGCCACAGTTACCCACTTCTGATGTAGAAACTGAGCAGAAGCCATTGCAGAGTTTAAACTACAAAGGGTATAAGGGACTTGGTTAGCAAAATGTTTCTCAGTCAAGCCACAATGAACATAGAGTAAAGCAAACTGCTTACTGCAACAGAAAGCACTACTAGATAGTCACCAGCAGGTGCAATAATGAAATAGTTTTCTCCCTCTCCCTGCCGTTACTTCCAGAGAATATGCTGATATTTGTGTCTGGTCCCACATTTTCTCTCCATTTGTGATCTCTTATCTCTGATGTTTCATATTATTTTCTTACTTAAAATAAGACAGTGCTAACAATTGTAATTCAGTCTTTTCCAGAATTGTTGCGTATAAAAACAACAGCAGCAGCATCAAAACTTAAATTTCCCCCAGTGATTTCAGTGATGATTACAGAGATATGAGTCATTAGTAGGGAGGCGATGAGAAAGGAACCAATCAACATACTCACAGATCCTCTAGTGTTTGTGGGTGTAGCTGACACAGGAGGCCCAAGTGACCAAACACATGTATTATTCATTGGCTGATGCCTTTTCTGACCCAATGTCTGTTCATATTTCAAGAGCTATGTGGTGCTTCAAAAGTACTCTAATGCATTTTATAAGAGGAATGTAATTTATTCTTCCAAACTACTCTGACCCAGAGTTCATCATATTACATTGTGTTGGTGGGAGAATGGTGAATAATGCCACATAATGAACAGTATTGGAGAGACTGCACAAAAACATATTAAAGAAAGAGGGGATTAAATTCATAGGTGAAGGGTGTTTCAAAGGGATCATATAAGTTTCCCTTAAAAGCTACCAGGACTCTTACTGTCATCTATGATGACATGTCCCTAGATGTCCTTGAGGGCTTAATTAAGGAAAGCTATCAATCAAAGATAATGAATCTTTAATTATGTTATTACTTCATTCTCTTGCTGAAAAGCTTCCCCAGGAAGACAGAGCGAGGACTGCCCAGCAACCAGAAACATTCTCTGCTAACTGTAGTAGAGACAATACGCAAGTGTCACTCTTTCATGCAACATAGTCAAAATGGATTTGGCTATTGTGAATTTTTAAGAGCTTCAGTGAATTCTGTCTGCCAGAGTAATAAGCGCTTCACTAGTTAGCAGGATGTATGTGAATTAATTAATTTTTCCAAGTAAATAAACACTATTATCTCATTAAGCACAGATAACATACTAAGGCAAAACAGGACAGTCCAATATAAAAGAGGGACTAAGGCTGAGAATGTATAAAATAAAGTTTCATTGCTGAAATTAATGCATCTTGAGACTTAGTCTCACTTTATGTCCAATTCATGGGAAGTTTCGAGTTCTGCCTTAGCACTAGGGCAGAGCAAAATCCCAGATAACAAAGTAAAATGGGCTAATTTTACTTTGGACATGCGTCTGAACTCTGAATCAGGATGATTTGGCCCAACTCTGTTCTGGAATGGAATATCACAGTCTAAAGCACTTTGTACTGATACAGATCTTAAAAATAAGTAGGAAAAAAAACCAGATAGTTTGCCTCCTCCATGATGATGTAAGGAAAATGCCAAAATGATGGAACACGTGGGTGAACAAGTAGTCTAGCTTTTGTTCATTGACAGCCTGGAGTTGGAATCTTGCCAGCACTTTACTGTCATGGGGAGGGATTATATGAAGTCATTGAAGTTATATGACCAATTATCTCCTTCCATTATCTCTCCTTTATATGTTAGTAGCAGATTATGAGAGATGTGGTAAGGTTTGGGCAGTTATTGATTGCCATCTGAGTTCATCTTGCTCAGTCCTTAAGTTGCTTTTTGTTCTGTTGAATAGTCTTGCTTAAATTTCTTTTTGCCTTTATTGCTAATTTTTCTATTGAATCCATCTCTCTGTGTTTTAGGTAGCAACCTCCCCCCTCTCGTTTTCTCTAGTTGTTGGTTTTGTTGTTATTTAGGTGTTAGATGCAATGGAGACAGTCTGAGTTACCAAACAAAAGGCAAAGCATTGTCTAGGAGATGGAAGCAGGTCCCAGGAATTCTATCTGCCTTCACTATAAACAGCAAATGAGCAGAGGTGTAAAAAAGGAAAAACACACCTTATATAGTACCAGCTGTCTGCAGCAAAACTGTAAAAGGCAGAATGAAGTGGTTTTTTCTGTGGCCGAACAAAAGAAAAGTTTGTGCAGCTGGCAAGACCCACTGGGGAAGAACAAAGCATGATAGACTCTGGCAGAGGTTGGATGGGAGAAATATGAGTCCGTTAAAGAAAGTTTCCAACACCAGCCCAGACCATCAAAAGCCTGAAGAGGGACCAGAGGAAATCAATAGGGAGCTATCATCACCTGGACTGTATGGGTAATGATACAGCATGCTTTTATACCTCCTTCATTGGCTCCCACCAATTGGTTTGGTGTAGAATAAAACAAAAAGTCCTCTCTTTTCAAGTATGCTGTGATTTCATGATCAATACCCTTATCATTATCATTTATCTTTCTTGAAGTATTAACAGACTTACTTGATTGATGTTCTAGGGAGGCAGTGCCAGGACAAAAGCAGTACAAAATGAATACCCAAAACTTAGCAGCTAATAAGACCTTTTAATTAAAAAAAAAAAGCAAAATTTATAGATCCCTAGAATTGGGTGAGTTCTCTTTTTGGGATCTACAGTGTCTCCAAATTTTGTGCAGATGTATGAAAAAAGTACAGTTATAGAATTTTGGATTTTCCAGTGCAAGTGTATGAGGGAGGGCAGTTCAGATTCAGAGTCCAGATTAGGAAGGATTGGGTCTGCATCAATCAAACCGCAATTGGGCTGAGATCCAAATTGTCCAAATGGAGTTCTTAACCAAATTGGGAGTGCTGTGCACAGTCCTGCACAGCACTGTGCCAAAGGAAGCCCAATTTCTGGCTGTCTCTCCATTAGTGACACTGTTAAAATGGGGTTGTCAGTTCTATACGTCATGAACTACATGATAGCCAAAAGAAAGAGAAATGGCAAGATCCAGTTCAATGCTAATGAAGTCAGAAGTCTTCCCAGCTTAGTTCCATGTAACCTGGGAGTGTTTGTGTATAGTGGGGAATACGCGAGGGTGGCTAACTGGTGTCTGGCCTCTGGACAATGGTCTGGAATTTCTTGTGAGCCCAGAAAAGATATATCAACTTGTGCAACCAGGAGTTGTGCCAGCTTTGTGCCAGCATTGTCCATGATGAGGCAAGAAAGATACATCCCCACACCAAACAAGGATCGTGGCTAAGGTAGGAGGATGGGGGCATTGCCCCCCCATAAGAATTCTGTCCCCTAAAGAAATTTTCCTTCAGTCCCCAGATTTCTAACAGCTGAGCATTTACAAGTACAGTTTAAGCACCAAAGAAAAAGGGCAGGCAAAGTTACCAAGGAATGTGAACATGGGAAATAGTACAATTCTGGAAACAATTTTCATTGCAATGCTAGAAACTTGGAGACTGAAGGAAATTTTTCATTAGAGAGACATTTCATTTTTTCCCTCCCCTATAACTCCCTACTCCATAACTCTGTCCAGCCTCACATACTTCTTAGTAGTGCTGTAGTGCTGTAGCCAGAAAATAATTATTGACATAGCTTTTGCTTGAAGTGTAATTAATAAGCTACCAGTGATAATGTGGTAGTCTATGGCTTCTTAAATACTAATACTTTAAACTGACAGCACTAGTGAAACAAATACACAAGACAGCAGTATATTTATCATGGTGGGGAATGTATCTTGTATTCTGTCTAGGAGAGATTGGTTATATATAGCCACTGGTTATATCTTCAGTATAAGTTTGTGCCCTAAAAATCATACAATAAATTAGCTAACAATGCAATCCCATACATGACTATTCAGAATTAACTCCCACGGAGGGCTTTGTTCCACTGAGGCAGTGCAGAAAGCATTTGGATTTTAGTGGGATTACAGAAGTCCCACTGTGTTCAATGCAACTCATTTCCAATAAGTAGACTTGCAGGCTTAATTCCTTTTATTTCAGTGCATTATTTATGACGTTTCAAAATTAGCAATGATTATTACCTACTCTGTCAAAAGACTGCATAACCCTACAGATATTAATTTAAGGACAATATCTTCTGGGAACTTGCGGGGGAAAAAATCTTAGAAATAACCTGTTTCATATTGTTACTACAGTTGGCCCCCCACTTTCATGAGGGCTAGGAGCTCAGGACACCTGCAAAAGTGGAAAAACTACAAAGATCTTTCTCCCTCCCACCTGAGTAAGTGAGCAAGGCCATTGCCTTGCACACACCTTCCCTCTTTTCTCTCCTCTGTCCCATTCCCTTCTGCCCTGCCTGTGTGAGTATGTAAAAGCACGCATGTGCCCTCCCTCCTCACGCTCACCTTCTCCCATCCTCTTCCTCACTGAGTGAATAAGTACTTTTAGGTGTGATTTTGTTGTATTGTGTTTTCTTTTTCATATCAAGATTGCAGCTCATTCTGTCCTTCCTCAAGTGTTTCTTGTTGTCAAGGAGATCCTGGATTTTTTAGGGGGGTTTTTTTTCCCTTCTAATATTCTAAGTTCATTCTCTGTCCCTTTTTCTGAACTTCTGAATCTCATTGTGTGTTCTTGTCCTTTTGAAAAACAGTGGTGTGCTTTTAGATTGAGAAAACTCAACAGTGAAGTACTTTTCTTGTTCAGAGCCAGTGGCAAACTACAGTCGGAGGAGGGGAAGAATGCAGAATGTGAAAGTGATACACAGATCCAAGCAGTGATATCTTTCATAGCTAGTGGAAAGCCTTTAACAAACTGACTGCATGTTAATGGTGCAGTGAATCTACTCCAGATTTTAGTCAGTAATTTAAAGAAGCTGTTCTAAATGCAGATGTTTTGAGATTTGGATTTAGCACCACAGACTGCTCCTTTTAAAGTTCAGACTACAGCCTGGAGGGCATTCACTGCCCTCCTGACATGGAGGCCAGCAACTACCACTGCCTAAAGCAGGGAGGGTATCATCAATATCACTTCGCTAGCAGTGCATTTCACTTGCTTCTCATTGGGAATGAGCAACTCTGCAAGCCTCACTTCTTTGGGGAGACTCTGCAGTCTGGCACATATAGAACGGAAAAATCATAGAAAGGATACCTTTCAGCACCGTATATGAAATTATGAATCTGTCTAGTGCAGCTTTTAAATGTTCTCAGAGACAGCAGAACATATTTAAGATCACAAAGCATTTTTACAGACTATTATGTGTAACTACCATTCTTTTTATGACTCATTTATCTATGCTAATATTTGTCTCAGTCTCAGAGTGAATATTTTTTATAAGAGAAGAAATGTGTCTCCAGGGAAATTGATGGTTGCTTCTTTTATGTTTTTATGTTTTCAATTAGTGACTATAAAAATTATGACTACATATTCAACTGTGAAAGTCATGATTTGGGAAACTGAAAACAAATGGTCCAGAAAGCAACAAAATAGCAATACATACATAGAGCACTTTACATTACATGCCACCTTCTCCACATACTGCCCCTACCATTTCCTTGTTATTCCTTTTGCTATAGACATAACCAGATAAGCCCTTTTTATTGTTTTTAATCTCTCTAGCAAGCCTGAACTCATTCTGTACGTTAGCTTTTCTGACTTTCTCCCTACATAACCTATTTGTTTGAATTCCTCTTTGGTGATTTCTCCTCTTTTTCATTTCTTGTGCATGTCTCTTTTAAATCTTAGTTCTGTTGAAAGTTCTCTAGACATCCATTGTAGATTGTTTAGACACCTGCCATATTTCCTCCTCATTGGAACTGTTTGAAATTGTGCCTTTGATATTTCACTTTTAAGAAACTCACATCCATCACGAACTCCCTTCTCTCTTAGTATTCCTGACTATGGGATCACACTCAATATTTCCCTGAGTTTTCTGAAATAAGCTTTCTTAAAGTCTAGAATGCATATCTTGCTATGCTTGTCTTTCCCTTTCAGCTGTTTAACAAACTCCAGGAGAATACTGTCACTTCCTCCTTGCCACTTCCACCCCATTAACCAGGTCATCATTTCTGGTTGAAATCAGATTTGAAAAAGTTGATCCTTTTGTTGCCAACTTCTAGTTATGCAAGTGAGGAATTTGTTGGAACTTATATTTTTGGCAGAGTTTGACTTCCAACAAATATCAGGATAGTTGAAATCCCCCATCACTATTACATGTCTCCTTTCTGAATGTTTGTTCATCTGTTCCACGAAGGCATCATCCAAGTCCTCAGTCTTGTTTGGGGGTCTGTAATAGACTCCCAACAATGACATTGCTATTGTTTCTCTCCATCTTAATTTTTACTCTGATAATCTCAGCCTGGATTCCAGGATTTAAGTCGTGGATCTCTTCACTGTTGTAAACATCCCAGACATATAGTGCTACTCTTCGTCCTTTCTTGTTTGGTCTATTTCTCTGAAATAATTTACACCCCACTGTGAGGATGAGGGGGGGTTTACTCTCTCACTCGATGCAGTCTCCTGCCCTCGAGTAGGAGCTGGAACCCCCCCTTGCCCCTGGAGATTGTTTAGCTGCTACCATCTACTGATTTTGAACCCTCTTCATGAAGTAGCTCAGCAGGAAGCTACTGGGGAAAGAACCTCTAGACTCACAAGCTTCCCTCTCCCACGCCCTGGGGCAGAGAAGAATCTATCTGTGTGGGTAACCGGCAAGCACATGGAGAGAAAGTGTGGACAGAGGAACCTTTATAAAAGAAAGAGTTTTATTCTAAATAGGCAATACAATAACAAAAGATAACTCATTCGTGAATGTAACCCCCTTCAGGCCTCATTTAGCAGTTATATAATCCCTACAAGGACTGACTGACACATTCCTATTCTACTCATGATACTAGTCAAATACTGGGATGGTGCTGGGGAGAAGGAAGCCATGCTACTGGCCCCTTGCCACTCCTTGATGTTCCTTTTGTCTCTCTCTCTCTCCTTCTTTCTCTCTCTCTCTCTCTCCCCACTCGGTTTCCTGAGGCTTTTTATAACTTCTTCTTGGAAGGTTCTGGAAGCTTCTACTGTGTTTCCCCATCTGCCCTTGCTGATTGGGCAACTATATCACGTTACCGCTGCTGTTGGCCCTCAATAACTATAACTTAAACAGCTTATTAACCCCTTGTTTACCTAAAGAGAGAACTATTAGCTATGTTGTCTGGATAACAGGAAAAACCCATTATCATGCCCTCTATTACTGCATTTCAGTAACGCACATTATATCATATTTGCTTTGCTGCATTAAGCATGGGTCGTTCCCCCTAGCTACTTATTTAAGTTTCTCTCCCTCCCACTGTTGTGTTCTAGTACTGTTTGCCAATTTCTCCCTATAAGATTCAGATGATTATCTCCAGCACTTGATGAACTCCTGCCTCCAAGAATACTGTCTCCTTCCCCACATATCTTAGTTTAAAGTCCTCCTGATCAGGCTTGTGAGACTCTTAGCAAAAAAGTTCCTGCCAACTGCTGTGATGTGGAACTCATCACTTGCCAGAAGTCCATCTTAGTGAAACCACAGACCATAGTCCAAGAAGCCAAATAGTTCCTGGTGGCATCGTCTGCGGAGCCAGTTGTTCCATCTCTACTATTCTTCGCTCCCTTTTTAGGCCATGCCCTTCAACTAGGAGGAGAGACAAAATGATAAACTTTATCATGATACTTCAGCTTCCTACCCAGAGCCTTATATCCCTTTGTGGTGTCCTGATGTCCCACTGGCTTTGCAGTGTTATTAGCTCCCATGTGGTAAAGAAGGAGGAGTAATGGTCAGTGGGCTTGAAAGTCTTGTCAGCATCTTTGTTACATTACAGCCTTTTTACCCCTGGGGAAACAGCGCACCTCTCAGAACATTGTGTCAGACCTACAAAGCAGTGCTTCTGTTCCCCTCAACAAGGAATCCCCTATCATCACCACACATCTCCTCTGAGGATTGACAGGGGTCATTCCATGATCTGAATCCTCCAAAGTCACCTGCGTGTTCTTCTAGGACTGGCACTGTTGCTCTTGTTCCTTTTCTTCATCATCACTGATAAGGAATAGAGCTTGGAATCAATTCTGTAGGTCTAAAGTCCCAGAATAATTCCTGGTCTTTCTACCTCTATATATTACATTCCTCCAGATGTTTACCTCCTATCTTTGGGAACTGACCTCTTCCTTAGGGACATCCCTTGTGTGTTCCTCATACAGACAGTCTGCTCTGCTCTGTCCAAGAAAAGTTAATGTTCGCTGATGTGCTGAAGAGTACATACATGGGCCTCAAGTTGCTGGACCAACCAACTTGCACTTGCTGAAGTTGTAGCTACACCCATCCTCTGGCAAGAACACAAACATATTACAGCTGTTGCGGGTGACTGCAGCAGCTCCCCCACAATCCATATTCAGTAGGCTCAAGTAGGCATTGAGACAGAACTCTTAGCCTCCTCCTCAAAACACCCACACAAAATGCCTCTTGGCCTTGTCCCTGTTAGCAAAGCTACTGCTCAATATATTTGAAATCAGAAAAAATAAACAAAGAAAAATCTGACAGAGCACTGACTATCTTCCTTGGCAACTACTTTTTGCAAAGCAGCATAAGTGTTTTACAGGCCAGTGTATTCCTTAATTTTACCTAGAATGTTCATAGAATCATAGAGTTGGAAGAGACCCCAGGGGCTATCCAGTCCAACCCCCTGCCATGCAGGAACATACATCAAAGCATTCCCAACAGATGGCCATCCAGCCTCTGCTTAAAAACGTCCAAAGAAGGAGGCTCCACCACACTCCAAGGCGGCATATTCCACTGCCGAACAGCTCTGACTGTCAGGAGCTTCTTCCTGAAGTTCAGGTGGAATCTCCTTTCCTGCAGCTTGAATCCATTGTTCCTTGTCATAGTCTCTGGAGCAGCAGAAAATAAGCCCGCTCCCTCCTCGACATGACATCCCTTCAAATATTTAAACATGGATATCATGTCCCCTCTTAACCTTCTCTTCTGCAGACTAAACATACCCAGCTCCCTAAGCCATTCTTCATAGAGCATGGCTTCCAGACCCTTCATCATTTTGGTGGCCCTCCTCTGGACATGCTCCAGCTTGTCAATATCCTTCTTGAACTGAGGTGACCAGAACTGGACACAGTATTCCAAATGAGGCCTAACCAATGCAGAATAGAGTGGTACCATTACCTCCCTTGATCTAGACACCATACTCCTATTGATGCAACCAAGAATCGTGTTGGCTTTCTTGGCTGCCGCATCACAGCAGATATATAAGTATAAATTATATTGACTTTTAAGACTTCAAAAGAACATTCTGTAATTTACTCAAACTTTTATTTGCTGTTTTTCATTTTGATTTCCAAACCTACGAAGGCATATATAACGGCTAGTGACGCATGAGCAAAATTAATAACACTGCATCCTGGTAATTATTATTTCTGTGATGACTATGACTTCATAAGAGTATTTTAATCTGAAAGGTCAGGCCATGATCATTTCAATAACTGGGTCAGCAAATACAGTCTGAAGTGCCCTGAAGATTTTTATTCTCTTTCACTTTGGATTTTACTTCATGGCCCTATTGTGAAATAGCCGGGGTTGATGAAGCTATAATTAAGGAGCACAGATTATGAAGAAAGAACATTTCTTCACCACTGGGAGGGTTAGTCAAATGATTAAAAGACACAGGGCAAGACAGAACTGAAAAAGCTGAATAACCCTAAATATACTTTGATTTTAATATGAGAGTATGCATACATAGGTTCCCAAGGTGAAAGAAGATACTTTGAATGTCAGTGAGAACAAAGAAAGTGATGTATCACCTTGGCTTCCCTGTTAAATAGCATTTTGCTGTAAGGCTTTTTAATTTCCATGAAGTGAAACAAAAAGTTGGAGCTCTGTGAGCAATGAAGAGTCTAACTTGTAAATCATATGATCTAGTTACAGTTCATCCTCCCTGTTCTCCCACTCATGTCTGATTATACTTTCTACTCTTTTCTTCTTGCTCTGTCAACGTCTACTATGAGGGTGGGCAAAGTGCATGCAGCATGCCTCATATACCAAGATTCCTAGGCCCTCAGAAATGAATTGTTCTTTTTTAAAAAATACAGTTGTCCCTCCATGTCCACGGATTCTGTAACTACAGATTCAACCAACCACAGCTTGAAAATATTAAACAAAAAAAATCCAAAAAGTAAACTTTGATTTTGCCATTATATAAGGAACACCATTTTGCTACACTGTTGAACATAATGGGACTTCAGCATCTATGAATTTTGGTGTCCACAGGAGTCCTGGAATTAAACCTTAGTAGATATTCTGGGCCCTCTGTACTTAGGGGCATCTGGAAGCGTGAGTGGCAATTTCATACCCAGCTCCTGGCAGTAGCCTACTGTGGGCTACACAGCCATCTCTCTTCCTTTCCAGTCAATATTCTTGATCACATTATACACACCATGTACACCAAAAGAAAATGCACGCAAACCCTGCTTTCTTTGGCCACCCACTCTTGAAAATGTGAGGAAAGGTTGGACAAAACCTAAGTCCAAATAAAATATACATGATGTACATTAAGGTTTGCACCTGGGAAAGACAGTGGATGATGCAATCCCATGTAATACCTGCATGAGTCATTGGGTTGTGTAACCAGGACAGGAAGGTTGCATCATACACCTAGCAAGGTTTGCTAGAGTTACATCAGAAATGTCTGTATATAAGGGGGGGTGTTCTAGCCAACGGTGCTCTCTTGATATCTGAAGGAGTGGATGGAGGCTATCTTCTCATGCTGTTGAATGCTGAAACTCCGTTGAAACCTTGTATATATTGTATGTATTGTAACTCAAGAGTAAAGGCCTCCTGTTGGAAGATAACATTGTGTGGGAGTATTTTTCCTGGCTTCAGGGCTTTGCTGCTAATGTTTCTACTCTGCTGGGATGCTTCTAAGCTGTGTGAGTAAACTCTGCTATATGGTGATTTTTTCAAACACTTGACTCTGTTAAGCTGTCTTGCCAGAGCTCAGTGCTGGAGGGAAGTGCTGCCGAGGTTTTTGTGTAGCTCCCATCATCCACTATCCCTCTGACAGAAAATAGCCTTTTCATTTACATGTAATGGTAGTTTTATATGTTCCCCTTGGTTTAGTAAACGCTTGTCTCTTCCCCTTCTCTATCTCTTGTGTATTTCCTACACAGATTGTAAATTGTTAAAAAAAAGTTTTTTTCTTTGGTTTGGTTTTAACCATGATATATTACCTGTGGAGTGTATGGGCTCCCCATCCTGTAACCAGTAGCTTCGCTGCACCAAACATACAGGCCATACATCCTAGGACTGCGCAAGACCCTGATAATTCATGATTCACCCATCTCCCAAAGGTCTGAAACAACTGAGCCTCAAAATGGTTGCCTTTCCATGCCTTGTGCCCCAAAGATCTTGAAAGTGAAAGCAGATATGCATTTGTGACCAAGTTATTTATTATTTTAATTTGATGTTATAGTTAATATGCAATGCAAAACTATGTTTAACAAAGCAAATTAAAAAAAAATTTGCTCCTTGCACTTCTTTTCTATACATCTCTGTCAGGACGTAAAGATGCTGTGACATCCCACATCATGTCCAAGATAGCCACAATACTGCCTTACTCATTACTCATTTCTAGTAGCTAGTGGAACACACTTCACTAAATAAGTTGTTATTCGTTGTCAAGTCAGCTTAGACTTATGTATGCCATATTAGCATGCAGGTGACTAAGAGAAGATGCTACATTTGAGCATAGAAAGATATTTCATAAATGTCTAACGGAATTAACAGTGAATAAATATTTTGTTCTTATTTACTCAGAAGTAAGGCCCACTGTAATGATATTCTGTGGAACTTACTAATGTGATATTGGGATTGTATCCTAAGGATTAAAATTATTTCGACTTCACTTTCTAATGGTGTAGAAGTACAGAAAAATGAAACAGTGAAACAGGGAAAACACAAGAAAAATACTTAAAATGTGATAAAATGCTCTATTTTTCTAATGATTCACAGATAGATGATAGATAGATAGGCAGATAGGCAGATAGATGATAGATAGATAGGCAGATAGATAGATAGATAGATAGATAGATACATACATACATACATACATACATACATACATACATAGATAACACACTTAGTAATTACTCCTCTGTTGAGCTCAAAGCAGTATACGTGGCACTGTTCCTGTCTACTTTATCTTCACAACAAGCACCTGATGAAGGTAGGTCAGTCTTAAAGGAAGTCACAAATTCAAAGTCACCCAATGATTTTTCACACTTCATTGGGATCTCTGTGTGGATCTGTCAAGTCAGAGTCCAGCACTCTAAGCATATTTCCTTTAAATCTTCTTTTAAAGCCATCACCACATCTTGCAGTCGGAAATTTTACAGAGGCTTATCGAGGGTGGGGCAACTGGGGAAAGCGCCCTGGGTGCCAATGCCCTGAGGGTGCCTTCCTGCCCACTGCTGTCCCCCTGCTCCTCCCCTGCACCCGCCACCACCCACTGCCTCCCCCTGTGCCCAGCACTGCCATCCCCTCAGTCGGCACTGCCACAGCCCCCACCGGGGTCCCTCTTGGCCCAGTGTAGAGATGACGGCAGCAGCAGCAGCAGCACCTGGGGATGCAGCTTCTGTGCTTGCCCCAGGCACTGCTGAGTCTTGATACCCCACTGAAATTTCATTATTCAACTGTCTCACAAAAGTCTGAACATGCATGGATCTGAGGAGATATTGAACCACCACAAGTGAAGGACTTACTTGTGTGACTGCTAAGCACATGAATTAGGTTTTATTTAATTTTCAAATGGTTAATTTTAGAGAACAAAAAACAAGCCTATTTTTTAAGCCAGAAAATTAATGTATCAGCCAGCTGAACTTTTTCAGACACATTACTTTAAATTTCATATTAAGGATCTGAAAGTCAAGGTAAGAATTTATTGAATTTGATAAGTGAGATGTTTTAGAGTTTGGCAGCATGACACTTTGTGTGAAAAGAACTGCATCTAAACAAAAGAGAAAAGGCTCTCTTCAAAAGAGTTTCAAGCATACAGTATAGTATGAACTTGCTAGATGAAATGAGAGAAGAGTACATGTAAACAATACTTAAGTATTGCCTGGAAGAAGGTGTGCAAATCTCTAGAAATTGCTAGAAGGCAAGGAATGGAAAGGGAAAACAGGCTGTTCTTACTCCTATTTTTTCCCCTTCTCATCTTATGTTTCCTTTATTGTTTAACATGAAAGGTGAAGAAACAACTTTATATTGTTCGATTTTTCACACCACAATTGCATTGATACATCTGCAAAATGTCAGTATCTATTATTCAGTGGAACCCACTCAGAGGTATGTTGCATAAGACTGCACTGCAACAGAAGTACAGCCAACTTAATGACTCCTAGGTGAACAGCTACGGAAGTACAGCCTTCGTTATTTATTCCTACTGTCCCATATTTGTGTAAGAGATGAAGAAAATCAACCCAAGTAGAATTGAAATGTCAATCATTCATCTTACAGTGTGTTTATACATCTGAAGACCATTTGGTGGAAAGACGGGATAGAAATGGAGCTTGAAAATACTACTTACTATAGCTCTCTGAATCCCTTGGCCAAGGTGCCTAGGGCATTCTGGGTATTGTAGTCCAATTTTGAAGATCTGGATATGAAGTTGACAAACTAGCAAATTACAAACAATAGCTGCAGGAAGAATGTGCTATTTAAAAACATGTGTTTGCTTAATATTAGTTGTCAGGCCAAGAAATTAAAAAGAAATGCATGAATAAGTTTCAATAGCTTTTTACAGTCTACTTATGGGGAAAAGATTTCTGGAGTCGTTTATCAGAATCAGTCAGTGTTTTCTTTTTCTACATCTCTGTCAGAGAGGGACAGAGCTTCCTTCCTCTTTAATTTTTTCCTTGTCACTTATAGTATTGACTTGTTTTGACTACTGAAAGCCTGTTACACATTACACTGTTACCTTTCCTCCTCTCTTTATTTAATATGAAGCTGCATCTTTTCTCTGAGCCAGACAGTGCAATGCTCATGAGACAAGCATGTCAGAGTTTGTTAAACTGTTAGTCGTCAAAATCTGTAATGTTTTATTTTGGTGTGAGTGAGTGGGTCCTACTGGGTCACAGTCAAATGTACTCTAAGGTGGCATCTATTCATAAATCAAAGATATTATAATCTGAAAAAAGCTTTGGGATCACACATACCAACATCTGAGAAACTACATATCAAGGCCCCAGCTCTCATGGGATATTTTAGTTTTTAGGAGATGTTCATATATAAAATTGGGAAAAAGAAAAGATATGATGAGAAAAAGCTCAAAAAAAGTATACAGTCTCTCATTGTGTTTGCCTGTTATTTTCTGTGGGAATAATAGGTGAGGGCATACATAACCATCCTGATAATCACTAATGTTTGAGCACACACAATTGCTGGAAAGCTGAAAACAACTTTTGGGCTGTTTCTGCCCTATACTGTCACAGTGCTATTATTCCACTTTCCACATTCTGTGGAATTCTGGGGTTTTCAGTTTAGGGAGGGGCATTTAGAATTCTCAGCCAGAGAAGTCTTTGGCCACAGTAAACTACAAACTCCAGAATTCCATAGGATGTTGAAAGTGGAATAATAGCACCATGACAGTCTGGTGCAGAAATGGCCTTATTTTATAATGTTTACTGTACAACATCCTAAAATCTCAGGATAATGGGTAAGTTACACATATTTTAACAAATAAAAATAATGCTTGCAGACTAATCTGTGAGGTTAATGTTTTTAAATTGAAATCGTATAGATTTAAATGTGTCCAAAAATAGGTTGCCAATTGAGTTTAAAAAAAGTATTAATTTCCTTTGGCCACTTCTATGTGCTATTGAGACTCATTGTGAGAAGAAATGCACCTAGATCAAAGTCCCACACATTTGCAAGGCTTACAAGCAATTCTTTAAAAAACGTCAAATATGCACAAAACAATGTGCTCATTTTTAAACATCCTCACTGAATGCATAAATAAATGTGCACATACAGACAAATGCATTAAAATGTGCATGAATGTCTACACATCTCTCGAAACTCCCCAACTCCAGCACAGGTCTGACAACTGGATATGAAACAAGCATGGAAAGAGAATACAGGTGATATTAGGAAAAACAATGTCACTGAGCTTAAGATATTTTTGCACCCCTAACCACTATTCTAGTCCAGGTGTGGGTAAAGTGCAGTCTCTCAGGTCTTGTCCCCCCCCCCACACACACACACACTTTGAAAAAACATCCTTAGACCATCCTTAGTTGCTTTTCCTAGAAACGTCCAGGAATGGCAGTTTAACTTTCAAATAGGTTTGAGGATCCATGTAGACTGTTCAATATCATGAAAGTACCTATTTCTAAAACTAAAAGTAGATTTCCTGTTACTTCAGTTTGGTTTGGTTTTGGAGGAAGAAGAGGATTTGTTTTGTGTGGAGGGGGGTCTTTATCACCGTGGCTCCTGAAGAGATCTGGGGGCTGGAATTTGGCTTCCAGATCCACTGAACCTGCCCAGCCCAGCCCTAAAAAGTTGCTTCAGTAGTAGCAGCACAACCAGTAGTGTTTGTTTCTGAGGCAGCATCTTATGCTTAGCAAGGGGGATGGACTCACAAAGTTGTTAGAGAGAGAGTGCTGTAAGCCATTTAATCTAACTCCATTCAGCATTTCAAGTAACCATTAGAATGGCTTCTTGCCAGATCCTTGCTGAGCAACTTCTGTGAACAGTTGCACACAAAACAGTGAAACAACCCAAGCTGCTTCAGGGTGGAACTTACAGTCTGATGCAGAAAAACTGACAGGGTCTGTCCATTTTGAACATGGAGATTTTTTTAGCACTACAGTGTCAAAGGTAATTGCTTCTGTGCCCATCTCTAAGTATCCATGAGTCTTCTTTAAATATTTGAAAGGATGTCATATTGAAGCGAGAACAGGCTTGTTTTCCACTGCTCCAGAGACTAGGACAAGGAGCAATAGATTCAAGCTGCAGGAAAGGAGATTCCACCTGAACCTCAGGAAGAACTTCCTGATGGTCAGAGCTGTCTAGCAGTGGAATATGCTGCCTCTGAGTGTGGTGGAATCTCCTTCTTTAGAGGTTTTTACACAGAGGCTGGATGGCCATCTGTTGGGACTGCTTTGATGTGCATTCCTGCATGGCAGGGGTTAGACTGGATGGCCCCCGTTGCCTCTTCCAGCTCTATTATTCTATGATTCTATGATTCGTTTCTTCCAATAGTTTACACTTCAGTTTGTTTTACAGTGGTTGCAAACAGTGTCTATACTAGATTTTTTTTTCAAAAAATTGTTCTAAGGAAGGAAAGAAGGAAGGAAGGAAGGAAGGAAGGAAGGCAGTTCAACATCATTCAGCAAAAATTTTACCCAAAACAGCACTTGCGAAATGAAGAATGCAGGTGAGGTGAACTTTTGCCAAAAGTAAATAAAAACGTTTTGAATCTTCTAGAGAAGATCTGAAATTTTCCTCTAAAGTGCATCCAGGGATGACTTTTTCTTCCACTAGTTTTCACAGTTCTTATGATTTCCATATTGATGGCCAAATGTATGGATCTGTGGTTCTTTAATATACTGGCGGGGGGTGGGGGTGGGAATCTTGTGCAACAGGCTTACATATTACTCCCTCCCCCCTTTGTCTGTTTTGCATGCTTAGTAAAGGATTCTGGAGACTGCTACTGTTTACCTTGCCTGTTGTAGACAGGTACACACAGCTACAATAGTATTGGCTTGAGCAGAATCCCATTCTTTCTGAGCTCAAGCTTTATTGCATTCTTCACTGCAGACATGCTGCTGCAACCCAGCACAAAATAGTCTGTGTTTCTCAAGCTCTTCTTCACAGTCCTCCCAATGCTGATATCACCAAAAGCCGTCATGAAAGAGAGAGAAAAGGTAAGGGAGCGTAAAAGAACTTTGTAAAAAAGGAGCCTTTGTTGATGGAGGTATGTCTATATAGTTTAGTCTCAAAACTATTCCGTCTAGTACGTTAGCCTGAGCAATAGCAACTCAACCAAAGTCAAGCAGTGGGCTGCCTGGCATGCCAACCCTAGCAAATACCCCAGGTCTGTCCCTGCATTTGGAGCTGGTTGTCAGAGAGGACAAGTCCATTAGCCAATATGAAGTTGTTTTTGGGAATCATGCACAAATTATCATCTTCAATGAACAGAAAGGTATGTGGAAAGAACAAAAAGAAAGAACAGGATCAAATCCTGCCAAACTAACCTTACACCTCTTCTCTCTCTCTCTCTCTCTCTCTCTCTCTCTCTTTTTTTTTTTTTTGAGCAGGCCACTAGTTCAGCAGATGGTGGGGATGCCCTGGATGTCACTTATCTAGATTTTAGCAAAGCATTTGATAAGATTCCTCATGATATTTTGATTAGCAAACAGACTAAATATGGAATAGATTGAAACGCCAGCAGATAGATCCATAACTTGTTGGAAAACTGTGCTCAAATATTTGTCATCAGTGGCTATACTTCAGACTGAAAGGAGATCTCAAGTGGAGTGCTGCAGAGCTCTGTCCTGAGGCCAACACTCTTCAATATTTTTTATCAGTGATTAAGACAGTGGGGTGAAGGGAATCCTTACCAAACCTGCAGATGATATAAAATGAGGAAGGGTAGCTAACACATTGGAAGATAGAAACAGAATTCAAAAAGACCTTAACAAACTAGAAAATTGGGCTGAAAATAATAAAATTAATTTCAACAGAGACAAATGCAAAATTCTACATTCAGCCCACGAAATCCAAATGGGGGATGCTTGGCTCAGCAGTCCTACATGTGAAAAGGAGCTTGGGATTGTTGATGATAAGCTGAACATGAGCCAGCAGTGTGAATACTGCAGTAAAGAAGGCAAATGCTATCTTAGCCTGCATTAATAGAGCCATAGTTTGCAAGTGAAGGGAAGTAATAGACCCACTATATTCTGCTCTGCTCAAGCCTCATCTGAAGTACTGCATTTAGTTATGGCGCATCATTTTAAGAAGATATAGACAAGTTGGGACAAGTTCAGAGAAGAAAAATGAAGATGACGCGACATATGGAGAACAAAACATATGAAGAGAGGTTGGAAGGACTGGGCATGTTCAGCTTGGTAAAGAGAAGACTGATGGGAGACATGATTGCATTCCTTAAATACCTCAAGGGCTGCCACATAACTGGAGGGTGCAGGATTGCCTCAGAGGGTAGAACTAAGTCTAATGGGTTTGAGTATAGGAGGCTAGATTTCAATTGAGCATTAGAAGGAACTTCTTGACAGTGACAGTGGTTTGCCAATGGAACCAGTTGTATAGAAATGTGATGAGGTCTCCTTCTCTGGATGCCTTCAGAAAAAGTCTGGACAGCTACCTGATGAGGATGCTTTAGCTGAGATCCTGCACTTAGCAGGGGGTTAGACCTGGTGGGCCATAGGGCCCCTTCCAATTCTAGGAAAGTGGCTTACAAAATATGAAATCATAAGAAACAATAACAGTAAATGCCTTTGTTAATTTGTATTTGCAAACCACCCTGCAGACATAACTAGAGAGTTGCACAAAAATGTCTTAAAGGAATACGTAAATAACTAGACATACAGTCATGTTAAGACTAATGCATACAGTTACATAGTAGAAATATTAGCAGCACTTCTTGCATTTGGTTTTTAATCTTAGATTTGTTAATGATGATTCATTCAGTTGTACTTTATTAAGTAGTGAGGTTCTACTCAGGAATGAATTTCTGGTGTTGACAGCAAGTTGACACTGGAGCAGTGTTGAACTGGGTCAACATCCATTACTGCAGGGAAGTTTATTGATTTGTTTGCTCTGCAGCATGTAATGACGAGCACACATTCAACTACTCAGGAGAATACAGCTGGCAAGAAACTTTGAGGAGGCTTGTCACTCAATGTGGATTCAAAATTAAAAGCAATAAAAGCAAAATGAAAAGAAAATGTTCTTTCTGGATCCCAGCTTTCCTCTGGGTTTATAGATTCAGCCAGCTACAAGAAAAATTCTTTGTTGAATGGATTTTATCACCATCGTCAGTCAGCATCATCTTGATCAATTTTATTGCTCTCATAAGGGGAGAGAAGTTTAAGTGCTGGACATCTCTTGCGGAGATGTACGTCCTTCTGGGTTTGACAGAACCAACTATAATTAAATATTGCAAACGCAACTACAATTTGAATCTCAATACATATATTTAAAATACATATATTTAAAAACAGTACAAATTATATATTCAATTTGACACAAAGGCACTGTCCCAAAAGTTCCAAACATTCTTTAAGGTGCCAGTGCAGGACTGTCTGCCTCTGTTCTGACTGTTTTGCCTCTGCTGCTCAAAATTTTTGAAACATTTGCTGCAATAATATAAATAAATAAATGCAAATGCAAATACAATACAATACAGAAACTACACTATAAAGAATTTACCCTTGCATTTCCTACTAAATACACGACAGAAAATCCCACTATTTTATTCAAAGTAAAAAGGACCTACTCCTTAGCCATGGCAACTGCAACTCCTGTCCAGCCCCATCTCTCTTACTCTCCATCTAAACTCAACCAACAGGAACAGTCCCTTCCTTTTCTATGCTATGTGTTATTTTCTTAATAATTCTCCTCCTCTCCTGCACCAGCAAGGCCACTGGAGAAGGAGAAGCCAGTGACAGCTAATGACTTCCATGTCAGTGGAACAGTGAATCCACTTTGTGTTTTGGTCTCAACTTTAAGGGAGATAGACAAAGTATGGACCCTTGTCTTCCAAACAGGATCAGCAACTTAGATAGCTATTTTTAAAATCCAGAGCAGATTCACTGACTCAGTGATATAGGAGTCACAAGCTTTTAGCAGGTAAATGAACAAGAGGGATCAGAAGCTGCATTGAAATGAGACCAGAATTCATTTGGGCATATTGCCATGCGTAGATACATAATACAACAGAAACCCTGGCTCTTGTTTTATCCTTAAATGGAATTAGATTTCACTCTAGTAGAGAAAACATGTTACAGGTGAGAACTAAAACAGCCTTCCATTAATAGATGGGCTACAGATGGACTGTAATTCACAGCATTGCTCACCATTGGTTATGCTGGATAGGGTGCTGGAGTGCTACAGGATTCCCATCTGATCTAAATAGATAAAAGAAAAGAGGGTCACTGCACTGTTATTTTAGGTCCAAAGGAGATTGAAATGTTTATGGAAGAAGAGTGGTCTCCTGTCACAGACGAGCATTAGAAACTTCTTTAAAACCATGGCTCAGTTCTGTGACACTGTAATGCAGAGTTTCTCAGCCAGGGTTCCCTGGAACCCTAGGGTTCTGCAAGAGACTGATAGGGGTTCCACAAGAGACTATGATGTAATAATTTTTATGCAGGAGTTCCCTGAGACACAAAAGTCATTTCAAGGATTGATCCAAGATAAAAAGGTTGAGAAAGGCTGCTATAACCTATTATATTCCATATATTTATGTAATTACTCTTATTCTAACTTTTATTTTAATATTCAGTATTTATTCCTTAATTACAGTTATAGCCCATCTTCCTTCAGTGAGTCCAAAGCAGCATCCATGGCTCTCTTCCTTCGTGCACTTTGCAACAAATTTGTGAGAGAATGACTGGCCAAAGATTACCAAATAAATTTTGTGGCTATAAAAACTGGATCCCTACCATTTCTATCAAATACTCAAACCACTACACCACATTGTCTCTCAGTTATATTTGGCATTAAAATTATATTTGGCATCAATCAAATTGTTGCTTGATGTTAACAGAACTTAGTTATCTTTAATCAAATTATTTGAGCCTACCTAGCAATGGTCTGGAGTATATGTATAAGAAATGGCATCTCTGCAATGGACTGATTTTTGGTAGAAAGCAGAAGAGGTGAGGAGGAAAAAACTATCTGCCTGTTTTGAGGCTGTTAAACTGCCAAGAGAAATAGCTCTTGAAAGGATGCAGTACTAGTTAATCCAGAGCTTTGGAAGGATACAATGTACTGAGTCTCCATCTGTCAGGTACCTGATCAATATGTTCTGAATAGTACGAGTCTGCTCACGTCGGCATATTAGATCTGCTTCCCCGTGAAAGCATGCACAAACTCTTTTTCTGACTGATGGTACTGATCTGCAAAGCTTCAGAAAAATAGAACCCTTGCAATTCTTGTAAAGCACCTCACAGACTGCAATTTAATTAAAGACATTAATTAATTACATTGTATTACATTAATTAAACACATACATGTCAGTAGGCCATTTTAAAGGCACACAGAATATTTTATACTCCAAGCCAGCCTATTAATTTTGAATCTTTAGCTCTAACAACTTTTCTAGCTGCATATCATGAATAATCTGATCCCAAGCCATTTTATACAGAAGTAAATCCTGCAAGGTTCAGTGGGGCTTATTTGTGTGGGCAGTTGATTGTAACCAAAATTGCAAGCGGTTCTTATTTTTGCATCCTAGAAGGTTATTTTTAAGAAGACTGATTTGAATCCAACTGGTAGTCCCAACTAGAGTAAACCTATTGGATCCATAGAACTTGTAAAGAGCTACCAAGATCCCATTGATTCAATATCTCTACTCTATCTGGATTCAGACCAATAAATATACAGGCAAGCTGGAGCCATTCATAACTGGTAAGATGATGCAGTATGATGATACTTTTAGCGGTAAATTGATGCAATCAGTAGAATGAAGCTCTGGGACACAGAGCATCATCCTATCTCTTTCCAGTTATGAGTGGCTTCAGCATGTCATTCTGCTGATGCTTCTGAAAATCCTGTCTCTGCATTTAGCTATAAATAGAGGTTTTCTTGCTTCTAATTTGACAAAGCAGTACTGACAGACCTATTAAAGGGTAAAATTGTATCCCAAATATGTAAGAATCCCAGACAGATTAATGCAGCTGCTGCTTTTGAAAACTTGGACATGCTAAGATACATCCTATAATATTGCATTGGCAGGGTAGCTAGAAAAGCTACCAAGTAATGAGCCAGTTAATAAGTCGTTACAATTATTTTTATGCTAATACAGTTTGCTCATTTCCTTTTGGAAGAGAAAACGTTTCTGTCTGATCATACGCCGCTTCATATTATCGTGTTTACACTTTCTGTTTCTTGATCAAATATAGTTAATGATAATGTCTACAGCTGCAGATTGAATATCATAGCACTTTCCTCCATCTCAGAGCCAATCTTCACCAATCTGCCACCATTCCAGCATTACCATTTATGACAATATATGTGAAGCTCAGAAGTAAAGCCAGAAGCTGCAAGAAGCTGGAGTTTGAAGAAGGAAATGTTGTGGATGCTTGGCATGGAGAGGACCGTAAGTCCAACAATGGCTCAATAAGAACTGAATAAAGTTGACCATTTATATTAAGGTGAGTTGCTTCTCAGTTGTACAACATTGCACATAAAACCCCATTTTTAGTTTTTGTTTCTCCACCCTGAAAAATGCTCAGATGGGGAGAAAGAGGAGGAGGAGGAGGAGGAGGCAGCAGCAGCAGCAGCAGCAAGGGATAAGAAGGAAAAGGAAGTGTCTCCAGGACAGTGGATATGGAAACAGACAATGAGCAGCATTAGTAAATGGGCCAAAATCTGTGTCAAACCCAGCTAACCAAATAAATAAATCCTACTTTAGAGACATTTTTGGTGGGATATTTTGGCTAGCAGCTGCAATAGTTGCTAACATTCCTGTTAAGCCTTGTATCACAGGTCATCACTTGGCCTGATCTACAGCCACACACAACATGTGTGGAGTTTCTCCAGGCTTTACGCTACTGCTAGAATCTGTAGGAGTTTCACTGCCTTGGTTCCAGTTTTGCAACGAGGGGAAATGCATGCATCCTCCAGTTCTCTTCTGGTTATCTTCTTTCCATCACTCTTGGTTTTCATCGTGATGATCATTTGCATGTGCAACACTTATGTAATCACTTTTGCAGTGATGCAGAGAGTGAACAGTAAAAATAATGCTGAAACTAGTGAAAAGAAAGAGGTAGTAGGATCTGCAGACCTAAAATAATGGCATGCTTGTGAGGGGAACAATGGAAGTTGTTTCTAGCAAAATAAGTGCCATGTTGGAAAGCAAAACTTTTTTGTTTCAGCAGGTCTTTGACAGCTGATTGCTTGGGGCACAGAGGCCTTTCAGAGTGTGCTATATCGTTTAATTGTTATTTTCTATTTAATGGTCTTGCTCTTAACTTGAATGCATTTCAGTAATTATACTTTTAATTTGTATATGAAACGAATTTTAACCTTTGTAAGTTACTTTGAATCTCAGTCTGGGAAAAAGGCGGGATATAAATAAATAGAGGAGGAGGAAGAGGGCATGCACATCTGTAAGCTCTGCATCAGTGATCTTCCTCTTTTTCTCACGTCATATTTGGTCCAAGCTGGTTCCACTGGGATTTTTTGGATGGTGAGGGGAGCAAAGGTGGAATCCATTCATCTTTTTGCTTCTTTTTTCACCAGTGTACACATTTGTTTTAAATTATACACTTTTCTTAGATGCATTCCTCCTTCAGTAAAACACACTCAAATAATGTTTCTATGCACAACTTTCAAATGTGCACATTTTTTTAAAACATGTCCACAGTTGTCCATCCATGTGAGGATTCTGGAGTACAAACTGCATGCAGCCCACAGATAACTGGAAACAACTATGATCTGGGGAAAAATGACTAGATTGAAGTACATGTTGTTGTTGTTGTTGTTGTTGTTGTTGTTGTTGTTGTTGCTGTATGCCTTCAAGTTGTTTCTGACTTATGGTGACCCTAAAGTGAACCTGTGACAGGGTTTTCTTGGCAAGATTTATTCAGAAGGGGGTTGCCAGTACATACCCTCCACCATTTCACAGATCAAAAGTGGGGCAGATGTGGCCAAGCAATATCACAGTGTGGTCAAAAATGCTGAAGTTATTAATGAAGAACAGACAATCCAGGAGAAACTGCAGCAGTTGGCTTCTGCCTGGACTATTTGGACAGGGCAAGGTTCTGTCCCCTACTTTCATCTCACTCCTGCTGAGTTCATGGAGTGCAAACCACTTTTGCATTTTGAACTCAGTTTGCAGCAGTTGAACTAAGGCCCTTTTCACACTTGGCAAAGAAATTGCTCCGTGCCAGTACTCACCGGACCGGAGTGCTCCATTGGTGGGTCCAGGCTCGTCCGGAGCAGTGCGTGGCCGCGCTCCGCGCTGCTCCGGGGATGAAAATGGTGGGTTCTGGTTGGTGAAGCTCGCCAACCTAAAACCCGCCCCAGGAAGATCTGCAGGCTCGCACTGGTGCGAGCCTGCAAATCTGCACCGGAGCACGGCCACGGAGTGGCGCGCTCCGTGCTTTTGAAAGACCTATTTTAAGCGGTCTTTCAAAAGCACGGAGAACAACCACTTTGGGTCGTTCTGGAGCGGGCTGAAGTCCGGAACTACACAAAGTAGTCCGGACCCAGTCCGCTCCCAAGTGCAAACGTCCTCCCTGGAGGACGCTCTGCACCGTTCTAAAAACAAAATGTGGAAAAGGTCAGAGCTAATGTCAAAGGCAAAAGTGGGAAGAGAAGAGAAGAACTGGGGCATTTGAAGTGCAAGATGACAGGAATTAAACAAGATTGTCCCTGCCAAATCAGGACAATTTAGGGGTATGAGATTACTTGTACCTTCCGAAGGAAAATATGAATTCTGAGACACAATGATTCAATGCAATATGTATAATCCCAAACTCAAATATCTCAGCAGAAGTCTGCATTTATGCTAAAATACTGGTCCCTGGTTGTAATACGTTCTTACTTCTCCCAGATTAGTGTGGCAGTTCACAATCTGATAAGACACCCTGTCTTTACCACGCAACTCTGCCTCTCCCCCCCACAAAAAAAATGCCACCTTTGTGTAAAAGGACAAGAACTTTCAACGTCTATTTGGAATAACTTAACAATTTTATGATAGCGTGCTTCCTGTATTATTTATCACTAGAGACAACTAAAGGCAAGTCAGTATTTACAAAGATAAACTGTAACATTTATTAAGATACCAATAAGAATAAAATAGCATGTTACAATTCATATACAAGTTAGTGTTGATGCACTGCCTCAATAAACTTTTTAGACAATATTAGCAGTTAACTCCCTGCTCAAAAACAATTCAATATATCTGTAGACATACAATAAACATAAATAGCACTTTTAACTCCCTCCAAAGGCTTAAGCCCCAATCTAGGTCATGCTGTCTGAGCAGATGCTAATAGGGTTCAATTATTCCTCTGCCTCTTACTAGGCTTCCATGGAGAACTAACCCTCTCGAAACAGCCACACTTACTGACTGGCTGAAAGAATAAAAATAATCACGGGTATTTGGCTTTATACGCATTTTCCTCTCAGACATAAGCCCTTCCCACACACTGCTGGACTGGATTTCTCTCCTGAGGTGCTATTCGGGTTACTTAGCAACTCGCCTTCAGGCTGCACTGGATCTTCAGATAGCCACATCTCCAGAACTTTGTCACACCAGTCTTGTGTTTTCCTGTCTAGATCATAAGGAAACAAAGTACATCAAGTGTTAAGATGCATTTGCTGTGGTCTCTTGGGTGGTACAGGTATTAGTGTGCTTGTTAGGAGACAGCAATAACAACAACCACAAAACAAACAAAAAATAAACTGTCCATATTGATCTGGTGGAAATAAACTAAATGTACGTTGCAGTTGAATAGTGCATTTTTCGGTTTCTCTCAGTCAAAGTAATGACTCAGCCTCTATCTGGTAGATACGTTATGCCACTTGAGAAGCCAGAGTCTGGAGGCAATTTATCTACTGAAAATAAAAGGGAGGGGCTATAAGCACAAAATTATACACAGTTGGTTTTATCTTAATCGTTCCTTCCCCAAGAATAAAGTAGTCTGACAAAGATATATGGAATATAGTAAAGTACATGTATTGAGGTGATGAATAGTTTTGCATTCAGAAGAAAATGCATTGGGAAATTTTGTTTTCTGATTAATTTATTCAGCTTGTAGATTAACAAAAAGCATTGGCTACTATTGAAAGATATTCATCCAACACAGCTAACGTTCATCAGCTAATGCTGAATAACACGGTTTTTAAAGAAATCAACACTGATCCAAGATTTTAAGTAATTGTGATAAATCTGTGGTTTCAAAGATGTTGTGTTACTGTTTAAAACTGCGAGTAAAAATACACTACTTTGCTGACTGCATGTGTCTGTTGCTAACACAAATAAGATGGACAAACACACCAGTTTTTTATGCAGATTTTTATTATTTTATTTTTATTGTTTTATTTTTGTACAGCACCAACTGTATCAGTTGTGCTAAATAATAAAGTCTGAATAGGACAAAAAGGTCATAATCTGTACTACAGATTAATACACTGCAATATCGAT
The DNA here is from genome assembly GCA_030412105.1 of Cyclura pinguis. NCBI lineage: Eukaryota > Metazoa > Chordata > Lepidosauria > Squamata > Iguanidae > Cyclura > Cyclura pinguis. Next base: position 212,744,257 of record CM059602.1, read on the forward strand.
AAAATAGTTTCTATACGTCATTAGCAAAGACAATTAAAGAGACCAGGAGGAATGATCAGACTCTGTAACAGTAGTTGTCTAAAGGTATTGGGTTAAATTAAACTGGGTACTCTTCTGACAATTTGAGCTTAACTCTGGTTGTTTTTAAAATGTTAGGCAGCTCCTTGAGAATCCCTCACAGTTTTTGTTGTTTTTTAAAAATTCCAAATTTAATAAAGAGAGACAGACTGGACACTATGCCATAATGTCTTGGCTTCTGGGTAGAATAGTTTGGTTTACCTGAACGAGGTTTCTGAGTGTTGATGATGTGGCCTCCCGTAGATACTGCAAAGCACTCTATTACCTTGTTTACCTCCTTCTGGGTGCCATCACTTTTCTTTTGTGAGGGAGTTCCAACCAAATGAGGGTTGTGTGTGGCAAATGGCCCTGTAGCAAATGGCCCATCGGTAGTGGAATTATGAAGTATAATTATGCAGATCATGTCCCATATAACAAGACAATATAGTTATGTTGACAGAGTACTGCTGATCTTATCCGTTTCTGAGGATGGGAACCAAAATTTATAGCATGGATCTTTTATACCATGTTAGTAGCAGCTACAATGTTAGAAACAGCAGTTCAGTGGAAGTCTTGGACAAAACTTTAGAATTTCAGTGGTTCAATAAGAAATGGGTACGTTGTTGTAACAATTCCAGGATCTTGAACCTCTCATTTGCCAGGCCAACTCAGGCTGGAGGGTCCATCAAAATGAAACATAGCAACAGTTTCACTGACACATGGAGATATCAAGCTGGGTGGGTCAATAAAACCTAAGGCAAAGCAAAGTTAGCCCATGTCCCTTTGCTGAACAAAGCAGTCCTTTTTTCTTTTGTTTAGTGCTTAATGCCAAGTTTATTTAATATCTGTTACAAACTCCCCCACATACACAAAATAGGAAACAATACAGAGCCTTTTATGTACTGAGTAGCCAGCTTTTGTCACAAGCTAAACAAAACACATTTGGACAAGGCTGGAGGAGTCAGGAAGGAGCCATGACTTCTAGGCTCAGTCACTGGACTCACTTCGGGTGAGGCGGTCAAAGAAGTATTCACCCAGGCCATCTTCACTGGCATGCACATGCTTCAAGTTGGTCAGGTAGTGTCACAGCTTCTTGATCAACTTCAGCTCCTCTTTTTTTTTTGAACATATGTCTTCTGTACCAGAAAAATGTAGTCCAGCAACGAACAACATCAGCACCTCCAGCAGGTCAATAGACAAGATCAGCCCAGCAGTACTACTAAAAGAGAACTCTGCAGAACTATAGAGAAGAGCTTTTTCATGTTTTTATTAACTTATTTATCTAATTATCTATATATTAATTATTATTGTTGTTGTTGTTGTTGTTGTTATTTATACATCAGACTACATCCTATTTTTGTGCCTTGGTAGCTAACCTCCTCATCAAGGTAGTGGATCTCTAGGAAGTCACACAGATGGGGGTCAGTATGTTGGGAAGCCACCTGGTGCAAGTCCAGCAGAGCTAACACACTCTTCTCCAGCTGAAGGGTAACCTCCGTGGCAGCAGTTCCATTCTTCCATTCATCCTGCTCTGGTTTTTTTTTGACATCCTGCAGGACAGCTTAACCCGTACTGTGATTTTGGAAGGTCAAGAGCTTCTCAGCTTGTTCATGGTTCTCCTCAGACAGGTGCCAGAAGAAGAAGAACTACTTAGGGAGAGCCACATCATTCCAATCGAAGTAAAAGGCCAAAGAGAGGTACTTGTAGCTGGCATGGAGAAACTAGTTGACCATGCGGTTCACACCAGCTTCACTCATGGTGTGGTAGTTCTGACAAATCTGGGAGGTCATGGTGCAAAAAAAGACAGCACCTAAACAACCTGACTGGCTTAGGATGGGGCAGCCATGACCCTGCTCCATTCAAGCACTATTGAAGTAAGAAGTCAAGGAACGAGGACCAAAGGGGGATCAGATCTGCTAAAGCAGTCCTCTATCACGGCTGCTATCTACTGGGGTCCCCACAGACCAGTTTTCTGGTCTAGATTATGGCCAACTGCAGTCCCTCAGAAGGAGGCCAATCATTTGATCTTCTCCCATCTTTAAATACAGTTTCTTCCTTGTTCTAGAAGGTGCTGACACTTTCCCAGGCAAGTTTGTGGATGAGGGAGGAATCATCCCATCACAACTAACAAAAAGAAAATTTACAGGCATTTCAAAAAGGAAACATTCTTATATATCCCTTCAGTGTGAGCTGGCCTTGGTAGGCCAACTAGAGAAGCTGCAATTATTAAAAGCTGGATGATGATGACGATGATGATGATAATGATGATGATTAAACAGGCCTGCTTGATTAACTAGCAAATTCCCAATAGCTATGTTAAGTTCCTTAAGTATATAAAACACATGTGTAGGATAAATGCAGAAGCCAGCTATACTCATCAATCCAGAAATTCTAAACTCTTACAGTGGTATTACCAGAAAAGTTGACATGAAGCTTCAGAAGATGAGTAGAAAATGGACCTTTTTAAAACTGAAATATGGTCTATTTTTATTACCTTTGCAAACAAGAAATGTTCTCCCTATGATCCACCAAATGATCAGTTAAAATCTGGGTGTTTCTTTTTTTCTAATGTGCTTTTATCACTCTGAAAATGTTTTTTCAATTTATAAGTGTAACATACTCAGCTTCAAGAAAATTCATCTCCTACCGCTCTTCAAGTGATTATTCTGGAATTTTGTTTTTTGCATGTTGACTTTTAATTATTAAATTTAAAGAAGACTAAAACAATTAAAAATCTAAAACAGAGATGCTTTCAGTTTTTGACTAATGGGGTGGGGGAAGCTGAGTGAATCACTACGTGCTCATAGTCACCAGTCCTGAGTAATGTTTCATATGTACATTGTTGCTGTAATATATATTATTTTTAATTAAACACTACACATAGTCAACAGAGCAACTTCATGAAAGAAATATTGTATTCATATTTCAACTTTAACAATATTTTTTCCCACTTTCCATCTCTGACCAGGGGCAAATTAGATAATTGCATTGCATGTGTTATGAAAAAAAAAATTAGAGACTAACCTCAAGATCATGGGCAAGAAATAGATGAAGTGCACCAAATGTTTGCTTTTTCTCTCTTCATTTTTTAAAATAAATACTTTGTATTATGCTGTGTTCCTCACTCTTCTTAAATTATGGATGCCATCACTAATAAATTTGTAAAGAGATGCTGCATGTTGAGTCTAAACTGCTCTATCTAGTTTATACCAGACATGGCTCAGTTCCCTGCTGTGACATCTGATCCATGTTCTAATCAGGCCCAGCTGCCAAGCAATCAGGTTTACCCAGCATAGTTAAGCCTCTTTCCATTTCTAATCAGAGGCTAGGATGGCCAGCAAGTGTTATGTGTATCTTCAGGATACCTGCACTAATGGCAGCTATGGCCCTTTCTGCAACTCACCTTTTTGCGAAACTGGGGTGTGGGGATCGCATGAGCAGCCTCTTGTGAGAGGCTCTCGCATGCCCGTTGCTTCAGTTCTGCAGCTACTGCCTGCTCGCGAGCAGGTAGCGGGAGAGCCCCTCCTCTTCCTTCCGCAGTGCAGCCTGGGATTTTACCAGGCTGAGCTGGGGCAGGAAGCATGAGCGCCGTGACTCCGGAGCTCCGCACACACGGCAAGTGCGCACGGGGCCCCAGAGCAATGCGAGATTGCGCACCATTTTCGGCTCAAAGCCAAAAATGAAATAGTGCACAATCGGCACCTGCTAGCCCCTGGAGCGTTGCGTGATTGCAAGTGCGTCGTGTGGAGCAGTCGCGCGACGCTCCAGGGGCTCTTTCACATGGCAAATGCCGTGTGAAAAGGGCCTACATTGTGTTTTAACCTAGGAATAGTTACATGACTGTAGATGCTTCCAGGGAGATGGGGTTTACTGCTACCAATCAAAAGGCATTGCACAGGTATTATGCTATTCTTTCCTTAACTGATTTTTTTGGTTTGGCTTCATTTTTCTTGGTGGTAATAAGGAGGCAGGAAAATATGAGGAGGTTACAAAGAGAAGATAATTGTGAAGGCACCAGATCGCATCTGATCTTGTAAATGAATCAGAGTCAGGTACTTGAATAGGAGACTGCCAGTGAATACAAAGTGCTGTAGGCTATATTTCAGAGGAACTGGCAAAACCACCTCTGAGTATTCCTTGCCTAAGAAAACCCTATGAAATTTGTGGGGTTGCCAGAAGTCAACAGGTGACTTGAAGGCACATACACACTCATACCACTCTACTCATGTGAAATTTTGTGCTTGAAGCAGGGTGATTTGGTGATAAATGTTGCGTATAGAAGATCCTTTCACATGTCCTCCATATACTGTGATTTGGATGAAGCAGGTTGAAGCAGGGAGCCCTATCACACTACACTGTTGTAGCACTATTATTCCACTTTAATGCCATGACAACATTCATAGAATTCTGGGATTTGTAGCTTAGTGAGGTCCAAGAGCACTCTGGTTGAGAATTCTAAATACTCCTCTCTAAACTGCAAATCCCAGGATTCCATACCATGAGTTAAAGTGGAATAATAGTGCTATAACAGTGCAGTGTGACAGGGCCCAGGGTCATTATTGGGTTCAGATCATTTGAAGCAACTAAGGGGAGATAATTGGCAAAAGAACTTGAAAGAAACACAAGCTTGTTTGAGTTGAACAATGATTGAAAACATTCCTATTATCTCTCCATATCTTGAAAGAAAACTGAACATTTATTTATTTATTTATTTGCTGCCTTTTCTCCCAAGGTGAGACTCAAGGCAGCTTCCAAAAGGTTTAAAAACATTAGAAACTGAAAACAATTAAAACATTAAAAGACATATAAAATTATAAAAATGTACAATTTTTTAAAAAAAAAAACCTTAACAAATAAGTAAAATCTCCTCCGCTCATTCCTTAAAAACCTGTTTGAAAAAAATGTATTTGTCTACATACAAAAGGAAAGCTGGGAGGGGGCCAGCCTAGCCTCCCATGGAAGAGAGGGTGGAAGCAGCCACTGAGAAGTCTGTCTCCCATGTCCTCACCAGGCAAGCCTGGGATGGTAGCAGGGCTGAGAGAAAGCTTTCCCCTGCAGATCTTAGGGCTCTGGCAGGTTCATATAGGGAGATACGGTTATTCAAATAGTCTGGACCTAAGCTGTATAGGGCTTTACAGGCCATGACCGGCACTTTGATTTGTGCCCCAAAACAAACAGGTTTAAATGGTTTCTTTTTCATTTAAGCGTGTTACCAAATTCTGAGAGCAAAATGAGCTGGGAGAGAAGATTAAGAGGCGACATGATAGCTATGTTTAAATATTTGAAGGGATGTCATATGGACAATGGAAGAGCCTGTTTTCTGCTGCTCTGGAAACTAGGACACAGAGGAATGGCTTCAAACTTCAAGAAAAGAGATTCCATATAAACGTTAAGAAAAACTTCCTCATGGTAAAAGCAGTTTGACAGTAGAATGTGCAGTCTCAGAGTGTGGTGGAGCCTCCTTCTTTGGAAGTGTTTAAAAAGAGGCTGGATGATCATATGTGAGGAATGCTTTGATGGTGTATTACTGCATGGGAGGGAGTTGGACTCGATGACCTTTGTGGTCTCTTCCAATGCTGTTCTGTTCTGTTCTGTTCTGTTCTGTTCTGTTCTGTTCTGTTCTAATTCAATACAGATAGTTAAAATGAAACAGGGATGGGAATTGTGTGGCTCAGCTGTGGCTGAACGGCATCTCCCAGCATTCCTTCCTATTGTCTATGTTCGTAAGAGCTGCTGGCTGTTACGTTAATGTGGTACCAGAGAGCTGCATAATTCCCACCCGTGTATTAGAGTATAACAGTGCTCCAAAACAGCTGGAAGACTTAAAATTCTGCTATTTTCTACTGAATATGCTCCGTGTATATTCATTGAGGGAGCGTTCTTATGAAGTCTTCCCAAAGTTAACACGTAGCAAAGTTTCTAGACTACAACTTCCATCATTTCTAGCTATGATGGAAGTTGTCATCTAACAAATCTGGATGACTTCAGGCTGTGAAAGACTAGACTAGTATCTTTCATGAAATAAAAGAAAGGCTTTTCCAAATTCTGGTAATATTTTGATCTTTGTAATGGTTTCAATAGTTCCATCCAAACCACTGCTATAATTTCATCAATCATAGGCCCTTTTCACATGTCAGGGGGGAAACGGGTAAAAACGCCCAAAAACGGAGCTTACCTCCAGCCGGGTAAGTCCGTCGCCACGTGGAGCAGCGCGAGCTCACTGCTCCACACTCCTCCGGCGTCACAGATGGTAGCTTCCAGTTGGCGGAGGCTCTCCACCAACCGGAGAAGCTCGCCAGCCGGAAGCCCGCCCCCGGCAGATCTGCAGGCACGCACTTGCGCTCGCCTGCAAATCCACTTTAGAGCTGGGCGACGGAGCGGCATGGGGCTGCACGCTCCGTGCTTTTTAAAAACCTCTAAAAAGAGGTTTTTAAAAAACACGCAGCCTGGCTAGTTCCGGCCGCTCCTGAGTGGATTCTGGTGTGAAACTACTAAAAGTAGTCCACGCCAGTACACTCTACGGTGTAGACAACCTCCGTGGGAGGTCGCTCTACACCGTTCCCCCCCCCCCACATGTGAAAAGGGCCATAAATATCCACTGAATGTCATTTCTCACAATATTTATGTTGACATGTGCCTTTGCACACTTAATACAGTCTTTAAAATGCAAAACCCATATTGCAATGTGGGCATGAGTGACAGGCACACACAGAAGAACACTTTGCAGTCCTGAGAAAACAAAACCAGCTGCAATACAAAATTCAAGAATGGAAATAAAAACCCAGGTATTTGAATCTGGGAAGTAAATAAATGGGCTCATGAAGGAATGGTAACGCAATAAGAACAAATTTCAAAAGGATAACAGATTTTACAAAGAATTTTTTTATTACAGGCTAGTGGGGGTAACGGGGTTTTTAAATTTATTTTCGTGCATTCATCCTGCAGGCTTCATGGATTTTTTTTTTAAAAAATATGTAGGTAAAATAACATCTCAGATTGAGATCATGGCAGTAATGTTGGACTCATTAATTACTGGGAATCTTCTCATCAGTATAAAATGTGAGGATATGCAAAAGTATAAGAGATGCACTATGTCTGCTAAAGCATTAATTGAAATAATGAATCTGTTTTTGATGTTTGTTTCTTTCTAGTTCTGAGTCAAGATACTCAAAGGTACTGAAGATCATAACTTGATCTTTACAAGGTAGACATGTACAGTCAGCCTTCCACATTTGTTAGGATGAATGGAAAAATCACAAATAACAAAATACATGTGTGTGTGCATGGACTGAGGACTGGTGAGGGGAACAGGCACCCAGGGTCCAAACCAGGTCAGGGAAAGGAGAGAGAAAGAGGGTGGGTAGGTGTGGTGGCCATATACTTCCTCTTGCCCATCCCCTTCCTTGGGTGTGTGTGGGGCATGGGGAGAGAGTTTGTGGCCAGCCAGGAAAATAATGAACTGGTGCATTGTGCTGGCAGATCCTACCCTTGGAGGTCTCTCCCTCACAGGATCATCATTAGGCAAAGCCAACTTACTGCCAGTAGATAAGCAGTAATTTTGTTGGCTAGTCAAAGAAGGTACACAAGCAAACTAGGCTAGATTGGTACTTTCTTTTAAAAGACCACTTCACACATTGAGAACCAGACACTTTATATATGCCTTTCTTGTAGCTGATTTCAAAAATCTGTCTCTAGGCTTTATTTGCCTGGCAGCAATCAAAACAGAATAAGCTTTTTTTGGGGGGGGGGGTGTTAAAAAATTGTCTATTTTTGCAGCATTTCTGATTGTAAATCCTGCACAAGGTTACAATAAAAAAAGGAAGTACAAGACTCCACCATTAATGCCAGATCCTATCTTTTAAAAGACTGTTCCATTTACACAATGGTGGCTTCCATGTCAATGGAACAGTAAATCCACTCTGGGTTTTATTCATCCAAGGTACTATACATATTTGGAGGAATAGAGTTGTGGAGATCTAGGGCCAGCCAGGGCTAGGCAGACCAGGCCTACTTTCTTTTCTCTCTCCCTGGAGAAGCAGCACCCCTTTTTATAATTAACACCCCCTGGCTTCTTCTCCATGATATATCACACCTCTTGCTTTCCAGGCATCATGAGTTCAGACACTGAGTTGAAATCGAAACTCTGTTCTACAGGTTAGGACAAAGGGGAGCAAATAAAATTCAAAAGGCCAACAAAAATAGACTTCCCAGTTGATTAGACAAGCATATAAATTCAAGAGCTTTATATAGCTTGAGAAGTACCACTTTGAGCCACTACACGCTGGCAGAAGAAGTTATTCGTGGCTGGTGAGCTTGGTTTCCTACTGGTTTTTTCCTTTGGTTCCCTCCAGCACTTGTTGGTGGCACATAGGCTAAACTCTCAGTTCAAATGCTGTTGTAGCTTCTTTATGCACATGTTGAAGGACTGTGGCCCAAATGCTATCCGCTGCTCTACTGGGACTGGCACTTATCAAATGAAGGCAAGAATGGGTCTTCCTCATCTGAAATATCTATCTTGGTTCAACAGTCTGAATCGCGTTTTTATTGGTTTAAAAAGGAGTGGGGAGAGTGTAGCCTGGAGGCAACCACACTTTTCTGACTCCCCTGCTAGTCTACTGAAGGCCTCCAAATCACCTTTTAAAAAAAAAAAAGTTGTGTTTTTTTCCTCAAAACTTGTGCGGTAAGCTCCCAAATGCACTAAAATGTGCAAAACATCAGCACCCATCCCACTTCCACTGTCTGCCAAACTCCCATTTTCCTTGTAGTCTCTCTGAAAATGGTGAGAGGAATGATGTGATATCATTTCTGGTCACCCTTTTTAGAGAAATTGAAGACAATGGTAGATGTATTGGGGTTTGTTGTGCATGAGTGGAAGGGGATACTGCCTATGAGGAGCTCTGGTGAGGGATAACTGACACGTGACCCAGTTGTTCACTCTTAATCTAAAAGATTCATTTTAATTTGCAGTATGTATTGTGGCAAAAATTAATAATATGTTTCTAGGCTGATCACTACAGTCTGCTCTACTGGTTGTGAACTCCAATTATTTGAGAATAACATGAAAGTAATTCCTTTAGAGTACTTTATAAAAAACATCGCCTTTTCTTCTTTCATGGTCCTATTGAAAGTATTAATTATCATAAGGCCCTAATTACAAACATAATTCAAATCTGCTTATCCTTATGCATATAACTAAGCTGTCATTTCTGTAAAAAGAATGAGCTAGGATTTCACACAAATGTATTTTCTTTCACAAATTGTTGACGACTTTGCATGTGCTTTAATCAACCATGACAAATGCTATTTTCTTAGAGTAAATTATATCATACTGATAGTACAACATGATGTTGATTTTTGTTTTCCAATTTGAAAAGTAGCCTTCACTGATCCAGTACTTAACTATATTAACTTTTAAAAACATTTTTCTAAAGAAGCATTTAGCAAATTTGTTGCGTTTGCTTACAGTGTATGTTTTGTATCTATTTAACTTGTGTATAAAATGCCTAGGTGTGAACGTGCCCCCTGGCTTACTTGCTAAGTTATAAGTCATGTACCAGACTCCCCCCATCCCTACACACACAAAGAAATACTCCAAAGATGGATGACATATGTTCTATAGAATCACACAGCCAGAATAAAAAATACAAGCACAGAAATTGGTGACCTGAAATATACTCACAATCACAATAACAGAGATCTAATCTTGAAACCATGGATTAAAATTGCACTGCATTTTTATGATGGCCAGGATTCAGTGGGAAGCCAGTCAACTTCATATAAAGAAAAAAAGTGAATACCCCTTTTAAAATGATATATCATACAACCACCCCATCTATGACAACTAGGAAATTAATCTCTGTCATGAGGGCCAGCTGCACTATTGACAGGGTAAAATAGCAGCAGATTTTAAGGATAATGAAAAGGTTGGGAACCTTGCATTTATTATGATTGCATATTTAAGCAGCTTTGGGCCCCATTTTGGGAGAAAGGCGAGATGTAAATAATTCAAATGAGAAAGCAAGTAAGCAAACAAGTAAATAAATAAATTTGCTGCCATGAACGGGGAGACGTTGTGATATTTTCTGCTTCAGGGGTCATAATGTGACTGACCTATGATGCTGTGTATTTTGCCTTGGGGCAAAGCCATTTGTAAATTTGCCTTTGCAGTAAAACAACATGAGCTAGCTATATCCCACCTATCTTTATTAATGTGCTGAGTAACTCTCAGTATATTCACACAGAAGTAGGTCTGACTGTGTGTTCAGTAGATCTGACTCCTCAGCCAGTGTTTTCAAGATTGCAGCCTAAATCAAACTGTGGATCAAATCCTATTGTTAGTTCTTTTAAGGTAAACCCATTGCATCAAATGTGTTTTATGTACCTGTTGATTCATCATTTAACAGCTAGTTGATTGAATGAATCTACTGTAGCTGGAACAACGCGACAGAATTAAGTTACTGCCATTCCCTTTGGACGGGATGACCATGAATACCTTTTTCTATATGAAAACAATTTAGTGGCCTCTACTTTTGTTCCAATCAGCACATTTTTGTGACCATCAGCATAGGAGTTTAGTGCGATTTAGCTGCAAGAGTAGATTTCTGTTGGGGCTAACCCATGGGTTTCATTTTCGTAGCTCTTTTTATGTGGCAAATGAAAAGCAAAAAATGGCAATCAAAGCATATCTCTTAAAACATATGGCTTGGATCTGGAGATCCCATGAGTTTGGTTCCACTCATGGAGCACTCTCACTGACAGAAGTGGGGAAGACAGTTCTCTTTGATTCTCCCTGCAGCCATTTTTAACCCCCAAAAATCCATTCCAGATTGTTGTGAGGGCAGGAATCCAGAACAGTATAGCTTGTAGCATGAGAGGTTGCAGAGAGAAAGGGAGGCTTGTCTCCATTACATCAATAACCTTTCTGTGACTGGCAGAAGCTTTTCCACTCATGGAAAAACAAGTCCTGATCCAAACCTCTGTGGTACAACAGCAGCTCTGGTAAACATACAAACAAACAATACAGAAAGGCAGCTATTGGTGGCCATGTGCTTATTTGATTTATTTTTATTTGATTTACATTCCACCCTTCCCAAAATTAGGACACAAAGGCATCTGGCGCTTCGGAACTAGGGTGCAAACTCTTTAAGTTTCCTCAGAGTTGGGGAGGATCTGGGAGTAAATATGATAGAAGGAATATTTAAATGTTCATGTGACTCCAGCCCTCCTCAGCAACAAGAGTTTAGTTTCAGTCCAATGACCAACTTTGCTTAGGGTTGTCTGCGGTTCTGCTTCTTTGGATAAATTCCCACTCTTTTGTCCTGTACCTGCATACTGCATATTCAACAGAATAGAGCACAACAAGCCAGAAAGAATATTCTTGGATTAGGTAAAAATTAATGAGTTATGTAACAAAGGAAACTGCCATTGCTTTTACATTTAGTTATACTGCATACACAAAGAAAGCAACGTATTAGCATTTATTAACATTTAATAATCTTACTGAATTACCATTCCTATTCAATCTTTCGTTTTTCAGAGTTGCCAAAGTCCTTGCTTGTTTTGAGGCTGTATAAATTGCAGATGTATGCACATGGGCATCTTACCAGCGTAGCAATCAATTTTTAATTTATATTTTAGCAATTGTTTCCTAAAATAGAATAATGAAGTTGTATTGCACAAACAGCTTTTTAAAAACAGTGTAATGTGGTGAATTTGAACTAGACCTTTTGTGCCAATAAAATGGGAGGGATGGCAAATAAATTGCTGAAGCATTAGCTGTATTTTTCTCAATGCCATTTAAAATATTTTAAATAGAGATTGCATAATGTTGACATATCGAGCAGAGAAACTTATGAGCTAAATTCAGTGCTGGGCCAGTAGCAATGCAACACAACTATGTTCCCTTTCTATGCCCTTTCTAGTTCTGCACCACCTGGAAAAAAACGGCTTTGGAGGATTTCCCCAACCTCTAGAGCTGGTTTTGGGGCTGCAAGGAGGGCTGGAGAGGGGAATGACAATGGATTCCCGAGGTTCTATGCTCTCTCATTTTTCACCATTGATCATGGTTCAATGTTTGACATTAACCCTTGATAGGGATGTAAGGAGAAAGGATGTTTTGTCCGGTCATGTTAAGATATTTCATTAAAAAAGACAACCACTGTGAGAATTTTTCAAACTTGTCTTTTTCCAATTTTTGAACTTTTGCCATTTTCATTCTTTTTTGCACAAAAGCACATAGTTTTACAGAACATTATACCTTGTACAAAATACATTTTTGTGTTTTGTGAACCTCTATGAACTTTTTGCTAAAAACAAAACAAAAATTAATGCAAATTAAAAAAAATATCAAAATGGGCAACATACACAGTTAGTTATTATTTACAGTCTTCAGAATAAAAAATAAAAATATATTAGTAAAACTTATTATAAAGATAAGACATTATCTGCCCCATTGGGAAGTGCAGCCAGCTCTCAATATATACCAGTGTTGTGTTCCTGGACTTGCGATGTAGATTGAGTTGCTGTTATTGTGTGCTTTCAAGTCATTTCTGACTTATGGCAACTCTAAGGTCAACCTAACGTGGTTTTCTTGCCAAGATTTGTTCAGAGGCGGTTTGCCTTTACCTTCTTTTGAGGCTGAGAGTGTGTGACTTGTTCAAGATCACCTAGTGGGTCTCCATGGCTGAGCAGTGATTCAGACCTTGGCCTCCACTCAAACCACTGCAGCAGTCTGGTTCTCTAAATTGAAAGTTATCTGCACTGGGGAGCAAATTCCATTGGAAATCATTGGGAACTAGAAGGATGGATTCCACAGAACTGATATAGCTACAAAGTCAGTAATTCTATTCAACCTACCACCAAAGTTAAAGAAGCTCAACACAGAAAACAGGATCCCCCCTTCCTCAGGCAAGACTGTATCTTCTGGGAGGATGATGGCTGTTCTCAGTCTTGGCCTTCTTCCAGGACCGTCCTCTTCCCTATGGATAGGTCCAGCATCCCTTCCACAAGCTGGCTGCTTATACTTCATAACACTACCCCTCCCCATGGCTACAGTGCTGCTTTCTACAATTGGCTTGTCCCACCCCCTTGTTTGATAAGTTTCTACTGTCCCCTTGTTACTTGGTAATTGCTCTTCAGTATAGCAATCTGCTTTCTCTTGATTACTGGTCAGCCCTGCATCTGAGAGTTTCCTCACTTTGAAAGAAACAGCAGAGGCATGGCAGCCTTCGATATCCTTTCACAGGGACCTTATCAAATTCTTTGCTGAAATCCAAGCCATTTCCACACTACACTGTTGTAGTGCTATTATTCCATTTTCAACATCCTCTGGAATTCTGGGGTTTGTAGTTTAGGGTATAAAAGAGCTTGTCAAACCAGTGTCAAGAAGTAATTACACAATTGCTGAAGCCAAAGAGCTCTCTGACTCAGAATTCTAAATGCCCCTCACTAAACTGCAAATCCCAGGATTCCATAGGATGTTGGAAGTGGAATAATAGCACTACAACAGTGTAGAGTAGAAAGGGCCCCAGATAAATGGCATTCTCCGCATTCTCGCTATCTAATAAACTAGTGATCTGGTCAAAAATGTGAGTAAGGTTAGTTTGACAGGATTTGTTCTTGACAAACCCATGCTGCCTCCTACTAATCGCTGTTTTGTCATCAAGATACTTGGAAACAGGCTCCTGTAGTTCTATAAATCTTCTTTTTTGTTCCTTTTGGAAATAGGAACAATGTTTGCTTATCTCTAGTCTTTTGTCACTTCACTCATTTTCCAGGATTTCCCAAAAAATGATGGCAAGTAGTTCTGCAAGTATGTCAGCAAGTTCCTTCACTATTCTGGGATGCAGTTCATCTGATCCTGAAGATTTAAAGTGATTTAGGTTAATAAGGTCATTCCTGACTTTCTCCTTCATCAGTCTTGAGTTGCAATCCAAATTCTTGACCAAGGTCTCTGCTTATGATGTGGAAACACACAGAAATACCCAGTATTTCTCTGAATATGAAAAAATCAGCTTTGCCAAAATCCAGGTCCTTGTTTGACTGTACTCTTCTTTGCCCCATCTCACAATCATGAATTGTAGCATTATGTGGTCACTTCCTCCTAGAGTATCAACTGCTTTGCTTCCAGGGATCAACCCCTCCCTATTGGTTTGAATAAGGTCCAGGATTGTTGATCTCAGGATTGTTCCTTTCTTCACCTTTTGGAATAGGAAATTGTCTGCAAAGTACATCAGGAATTCATTGGACAGCCTATCCTTAGCACAGTTAGTCTCTCAGCAGATATCGAGGTAATTGAAGTGCTCCATAACTACCTGTTCCTGCATCTTGGAGATTTCTGAGATTTGTTTCTGAAAAGCATCACCCAGAACCTCTTTTTGGTTCAGTGGCCCATATCCTACCACAAGGTTGTTTTTATTCCTTTCTCCATTTATTTTTACCCCACTGCTCTCTGCAGGTTCACTTTGTTCACTTTCATGGATTTCCATGCAAGTGAGTTTGTCTTTGACATATAATACCACTCCCACTCCTTTTGTGTCTTTTTTGGGGTGGGGGTGGGGGGTGGGGAAGAGGTTATATTCTTCAGTTGTTATATTCCAGTACAGGGAGTCATCCCACTAAGTCTATATTAGTGATAAAATCATATTTATCTTTCTGCACTGGAACTTCAAGCTCATCATGTTTATTTTCTATACTCCATGCATTGGTATATAGACAATTAGAGCCATCTTTGTTCTCACTTTTAAGTCTTGCTGTGGCTCCCATTCTCTGCTTCAGCTTCTAGAATTCACATTCTTGTGTTCAGAGCTTGCCTTTGGATAGGTGTTTGAGCTGTCATCTGCAATCTCCCAAGAATTTAGTTTAAAGTCCTCTTGATCAGATTGTTTTGAAGCAAAAGGACTTGGATTTCTTTCTTTTTTTCCCCTCTCCCCTGCTTATCATTAGTTGAGAATACTTTTCATTGCTACTTAAATAAATAAATCAGTTTTGTTTAATGCCAATATGGTCTGAAATGAAAATGTAATATTCATATACTCCTAAACAACCTAGAGCCAAACGTTGTTAGGAAATATTGTGCATGACTATATAAATACAAGTATTCAGACCACTTTTCTCTAAGGTGCAGTAGTAGAGCTTGAAGACTAAAATAATGTTATAAAAATGGGGCATTTGTTTTGCTAAATTACTATGATGTGAAATTCAGCTTGATTTGCTGACATTTTATTATGTATTTGAGTCACCTCCTGTGTATAAGCTAAATAAATCAGGAGACAGATTAATTTCTACAGCATCCTTTTATTGACATGTGGCTAGAAATGTGAAAACATACATTTCAGATTATTCCAAACAAAAGCAGCCCTCAAAATGACAGCCAAATCAATTATATTGTGACTGCATGTAAACCTCACTGCCAGTAAAGTAATCTGATATACCTGGGACACTGATATTTGAAATACATGCACATTAAGCTTGAAGGCTGAAATTAGTTAAGATGGTAGGTACTTTCTGGGTGATCTTGATATTATTAGACCTGACACTACTGCCTAATAGGACAAATACTGATACATTGGCAAAACCAGACCTTTAAAAGATCATTAGTTATTTTAATGGATGCAGCTTCTTTGTCCTGCAGGCTGAAACACAGCTGAATGTTCAGCTTCATCATTTCTAGCTGATGTATCAAAGTCTGCCTTAGAAAAGAACTAAAGAAAAGAAGGGGATTTATTTGCAAATGCTCTTTTGAATAAATAGACAAGGGTCCTTCTATTCAAACCAGTCATAGGAATTTCCTAATAGCACAAGTCATCTTAAAATGCTACTCTCTCAATTACATTATACTTTGGAGGGTTTACATTTTCCCAGTTGTATAGAGAATTCAGCAAAGAAATAATCTAGAAGAAGGATTAAAGGGGGTGCTGATGGTGTAGACAAGTAGCTATCAAGAGAAGCATTTTTAATTTTTTTAAACCAGATACAAATCTGACACACACAAGGGCAATAATTGGAAATTACATTATCTGTCAGACATTATGAAGGATCAAAACAGTGGTCCAGCTATTAAGGAAATGGTGGCTGCTTCTAGAATCCCACCCATTCCCAAGTAGATCAATTTTTTTAAAAAATCATCAGCTTCCAAAATGTTCTCCCCCTGCCCAACAAAAAAGTGGAGAATTTTCAGGGACCATTTATAAACTGTTCTGGTTCAGTATGTGACCTGGACAGAATAATTTTTTTAAAAGTCATTTTAACTTTGAAATTAGTACATGTGCATTTGTATTTTATCCTAAGGGGATACTATATCTGCAGAATTGAACCAGTTCCAGCTCTATCCATTAAACTATATATAGCCTCAGTATTTTATGGAAGGGAGAATTCTAACAGGTGAAATATTTCTACCTTTCCGAAATTTTACAGTTCACTGTGGAAATTTCCATTTCATGAACATTTAGAAAGTACGAGGTGTGGGTCTGGAGCACTTGTGCAATAGCAAAAAATGGTAGCAAATCATAGGGCAGAAAGGAATCCTTTTTTAAAAAAAAAAAAATGCACATCAGTTTTAGTCAGGTGGTCAGGTTGTGGTCAGGTGGTGTAAATGGGTCAAGTGATGTGGATGGGTGACTAAACTATATAGTTGGGAATCAAGAATTCTGCTTTGACATATGCAGGTATACTTTCTTGAAAATATACAAAGTATACATGTGGATTTCTATAAGTTCAGATGAGTGTCTACATATAAAAGTATAAGATGTGTGAGCCTTTTAACAAAATGACTTATTTTACACTCATATAATGTGAATAAACTACTTTTAATTGATCTGTAGTAACAAAATGAAATCCAAGCATCATTTGTTCACAGTGGAACAGATTATTCTTGAAGTCTAATCCCCATGTTAAATTACTCTCATAAAAGGAACAATATATGATTAGATTCAAAAGCTCTTCTGTTTATTAGCCACATATGTCATGTATTCTGAGCTGGCATTCTGTCAGGTTGATGTAATCAATGACTGTCATATCTAAAAACTGAGGCTGAAATGTATGGTAAAGAAATAGTCATCAGGCTATTAGTCCTCTTGGTCTATGAGTAACTTTTTAGTGAACTTGATGGGTACCATTTCAAAGCAATGAGAACATTTTCACAAATTAAGTTCAGACTCATCCACTGTGAGCAGATGTGGCAATGAATATTAACAGTAGTCCCTCATGGGGAACAAGGAATAATTTGTAGTGACTTATGACTAATATTAAATATTCACATATAATAAAGAAGATAAGTACATAATTCCACGGAAGAAACTGAAGGAACGTATTTTATGGACCTGGCCATTTCAGAACTATGAAAGACAACAGAATGCACACTGCATTTTTCATGTACTTTCATTGAGGATGCAATCCTGTCATTCACAAAAAAGTGATCCATGGGCCACAGCATACAGTGGATCTGTCCTTCCAGAGACTTTACTGATCTGACAATGATAAGGTAGATGAGAGAAGAGATTTCAGGGGCATAATCAGTGGATCCAAAGCCCCCACTTCCAAGCCTGTGAACCCTCAGAATGGAGTAAAAGAAACTATACTGAGCCTGTAACTAGAACACTTGTTTTCTTTTCCACTAGATTCAATGGGAGAGAATGTCATATTGTTTCTGACAGAAGCCAGACTAGTGTCTCTCGGCAGAAGAACAGATTTATTTAAGTGAGGAGCAATCTAGAAAAAAGTAGCTGTTTCAAGCTTGAGTCAGCACCCCATATAGTTTACTGTGATTAAGATCTACCTCATAGGGAAGAGAGACAAAAAGGGAGGATGCTACTGCTAATTTGCCACCTGGATGATGTGAACACAAAAGGGTTTAGAAAATAAAGGGTCTTCTCAGTAGTATAGGAATGTGGGGGCAGGGGGGCGATTCACCCCAAGCGGCTATGTTTCTGGGGCATCCCACCCATAGCCACGCCCCTGTGCACCCTGGCCACACCCCTGTGTGCCCTAGCCATGCCCCCACACAACACAGCCACGGCCCCCTGCCACTCCCCCTCCACACACTCCAAGCTCCACCACTGGGTCTTCTTCTGTGGACTCTCCTTATCTCTCTCTGCAACTAGCTCCAAAGGATTGCTCTGCCCCAGTAAAGATTTTAGAACACATTATCAAAGCTTTGAAAGTATTCTGTGCTTGTTCCATTTTCACTGGCAAATGAACATAAGATAAACCAGTGCAAATCAATATGAAGAACAGTAATTTTTTTAAAATTTGATCCCTGTATCACCAACTGACAGACTTAATGCTGTACTCTGGAAAACATCAGATTCTACTGATTTGACTGAATATAGTTTCTCTCTTCTCTGTACCTGTATTCGTTTTGCATAATTTTACTGATTTCCAAGTTACTATATTGTCAACTTAGGTGCCTGTGGTTGTATCAGCATTCTGATACTGTTACTTGACCTGAACTCTGCAAAGTACTTGGTTATGGCATCTCCTGTTGAAATTAATAAGCTGATCCACTAATAATCATACTTCACAGCTCCAAAAACCACTTCCGTATCATTTTTTTTATATCTTTAAGAATATTCTGCAAATGTCAAAAATTCCCTTCAGTGCTCAACATGTCCATAATTTCCAGCCAGAATTGCTACTTAATAATCCCAACTGGTCAATGAGACAAATGCATTGTGCCATTGGGAGATGGCTTTGTAATAATTTTATATGAAGCAATTGGTATCTATCTCTCAGTCTATTGAAATCTTTCTTCCACTCTCCAACATAATTGATTTTTGGCTGATTTTTCATCTTCAGCTAGTATCTATTAAACCTTGAAATAAGCTCTTTCTTTTTAGAATTTGACATATTCTTAAGAAGGATTTCTGGTATTAATCAATCCTTTAATCTTTCTAAATCAAATTTCGCACTTGTGGGCGTGCGGTGAGTGGGTGGCAAACTAATACAGATTGGCCATCTAGATATCTACTGCGTATGTTTCTAAAACCAAATAAGATGCTTCTATATGGGGTCAGGCTGAGACACGTTTATTTCAGACATTAGTGACACTAGCAAGCTTTGTGGTTTTCATCTCTCTCACCATTCTGCATTCGCACACATTCCTGTTATTCAGTCATTCACACACACACACTTTTGTCCATTGGCTTGTATTGGAATCAAACACATCAGTACATATAGATCATCTTAATAACATAGATACATCAGAGTGTCTGTAAGCACTACGGGAAGTAGAGAAAGAGCGATGAGATATCTTACATGGTGATGAATCACAGTTAGTTTAGCATCCTGTTCAAGCTCAACAGAATTCAAGTTTTCAGCTGTATGCCAGCAACCAGGAATTATGGGCTAGAAGCAGATTTCCCTGAAATCAAAATCAAAATTGTTTTCTTTAAAATAAACTGTAAGTTTTAAAACTTTAATGTGGTTCCTAGAATTCCATAAAAATGTTTATTATTATAGTATTTTCCTTCTCCCTCCCCCTCCCCTTCCTCCTCCTCCTCCTCTTGAAAGGCATCAGGGAAAAGAAAAAAAAATGATAATACCAGTTTTGACATTAGCTCTTTAAATAAAACACATAGACTATTTTTTAAGCTTGAATTTCGCTAAAATTATGGCCAACTATCTGAAATGGATATGTATGTATGAAGATAGGCAGGTTTGCATTGATACAACTTCTACTTTGATTTAGTACTTTTGCTGCTGTTGAAATACAAATAGGCATGGCATAATGTAAATTGGCATGATATACTGTTAATTCTGTTCTTTAATTGTGCTTATAAATTAGGTCAATCAAGCATTTATAAGAATCATAAAATCTTCCAAGAAAGGTAAGGGCTAAAACTCAGAGACTGCAGAAGGAGGAACATTCAAAGTACTTCTGATTCTAATCCCCATTCACCAGATTGCTTGTGCGCTTTCAGATCTGTCTACTGAGCACTTTTCAGTGTTTGCTACGATGAATTGCTCCATGGGATGTAGCCACTGACTATCTCTTCTTATTCATCTCTATCTATGTCTGAAGTATTAGATTTTCACTCATATGTCTGAATTAAAACCTACTGCTATAATATCTGCAAGCAACAATAAAGCAGTCTATTAAATTAAAATACTAATATGTGTGCTGTTAAAAGTTTAGATATTAAACAAGGCTACTTGCACAACATTTTGAGAATTTAGGATCATATTGGCATGATATTATTGGACTGAGTATTTTTATTATTCCACTAAAAGAACAGAACAGCATCATTTCACAAATAAATTTTAATTGCATGCCAATTCTTTTTATGTTAGATCTTTCCAAAACAAACTCTAACTAAGTTAAATATCTACTAAACAATGTGTGGTTCATGTTCATTTTGAAAACACTGGATCCTCTCCACATTAATCGCATAGCAACTTCTTAAAGTAGAACATCATGACTCTCTCCTAATAGCCAATATAGGATTGAAGAGAAATGAACCGTACGCATAAAATACCTCAAGGGAATGAAAAATGATCTGATTCCAACCAGACCCATTATCTGACTACAGGAATTCTTTTGATGTGCTAAACCTTTTTTTTTCTTTTTTTTCTGAGCACTAGTTGGTAGAAATGGTAATTAGTACAAAGAATCTGGCTTAATAAAACAACATAAAATGACCTCAGGAATAATGAGTAACTGCTGTGCTGTCATCTTAAGAATAACACAGTTTTGCTCACCGATTATCAGTCTTTTCCGAACTGCAGAAAAAATGGAATGCACAAATATAGGACGGGGGGCGCGTGGATGGCTAGCAGTATGTGTGAAAAGGATCTAGGAGTCTTGGTAGATCACAAGGTGAACATGAGTCAGCAGTGTGATGTGACAGCCAAGAAAACCAATGCAATTCTTGGTTGCATCAATAGGAGTATGGTGTCTATATCAAGGGAGGTAATGGTACCACTCTATTCTTCATTGGTTAGACCTCATTTGGAACACTGTGTCCAATTCTGGACACCTCAATTCAAGAAGGATATTGACAAGCTACAGCATGTCCAGAGAAGGGTGACCAAATAGTGAAGGGTCTGGAAGCCATGCCCTATGAGGAACGGCTTAGGGAGCTGAGTATGTTTAGTCTGCAGAAGAGAAGGCTAAGAGAGGACATGATAGCCATGTTTAAATATTTGAAGGGATGTCATGTCGAAGAGGGAGCAGGCTTGTTTTCCACTGCTCCAGAGACTATGACAAGGAACAATGGATTCAAGCTGCAGGAAAGGAGATTCCACCTAAACCTCAGGAAGAAATTCCTGATGGCCAGAGCTGTCTGGCAGTAGAATGTGCTGCCTCAGAGTGTGGTGGAGTCTCCTTCTTTGGAGGTTTTTAAGCAGAGGCTGGATGGCCATCTGTTGAGAATGCTTTGATGGGTGTTCCTTCATAGCAGGGGATTGGACTGGATGGCCCTTGTGGTCTCTTCTAACTCTATGATTCTATGATTCTATGCAGATCTTATACAAGAGCAAATCTTGATACATTAGGTTCCAAATGTTAACAATGTTGAACATTAAACAGTTCAACAATGTTGAACTGGAAAATTAATTCGTCACCACCAACACTAATAATTGAAATCATTACAAGACCTAATCAGCCACTCACCACATTCCATTCTATAATAGAACTCATGAGATGTATATCATTCAATCTTTTTCCTTCTGTTCTTTCCACATATGCCCCAGAGCCCATGAATGAATTTATGCATGTTATTGGTATGTATACCTACCAAGTATCTTGTGACCTTAGCAACAGTATGTCCTAGACACATTGAACTCAGTAACCTAAATTCATGCAGAGCTCTTTAAAAGGGGAATTTTAATTAAAACACATCAATCAAGCTATACACAATAATTACATTGTGTAATTATGGTAGAGCTTTATAAATGGTAATCAGTACACGCAAAATAAAATAAAGTTACTTCAGGATGTAGATATACTAGCTCAAAATGTGGAGATTGCTAAGAGGAGAGAGAGGTGAGTGAAAGAAAGAGATTCAAAAGTAAGGAAAATATAGTAATTCTCGTAACACCCCTCACACACATCATACACATACACAGACACCAGAAAAAGAGGGGAACTGCAACATGCAGCAAACTACTCCATGGAAGATAGATTTTAGAGACGTCAAAATTTTCTTCTTCATGGTCCCATTAGACTTTTGAGAAGCTAGGGAGTCCTTCTGGCTGGAACAGTGCAAAGACAAGGAGGATGAGCCAGCAAAGGTCCTCTGCCAGAGCCACGACTTTCAAAAAAAGAATGAGGTAACAAGATGCTCTGGCTTAAATCCTGAATTCTAGGAGTCTGAAAGGATAATTTCAGATTAAATGTAGCATGGACTAGCCTAGGAAGTGGTTTCACCAGGAGAGGAGCAAAGCCGACCCAGCTTCTGGAGAGACCTCCAAAAGGAGGAGGCAGGCAAGCTGAGCTCTTGGTTCAAGCAGACTGCACCTCTAGGACAAACTACTTTGGAATTTGCCACCCTTTTAAAAACTTCTCAGGCAGGAAAATGAGCCTGATATCACAAGTTCTCTAAAACAAAGCGAGTTCTAACAAACATGAGCTGTTCATCTGGATTTCCTAAGAGATGTTACCTGGTTCTTTGTTTAACAAAAGGTGGTAATATCTCACACTTGAGAAAGACAGCACAGAAACTTTAAGTCGATCAATCTTCTCCCAAGGAAGGCATTTCCTGTCAAAGGTATTTCCTGTATATAACACATTGTTTACCAATTGCAGGACCACATGCTGATATAACATTGCGGGTGATGAATATTTAGTTGTGTTCCAATAATTTAACCAGTAACCTTGACCCACAGGGTGTTATTGGTCTTAATGATATTTGACATTTATTTTGGAAAATCATGCTCACTATAAGATTTTGACTAGGAGAGGTCTTTCCAGCTTACCCTTTTTATTTTTGACCAGACAATCAGAAATGGTTCCATTTTCGATCATATATATGAGTATGCATATCTTGGTGGGGTGTTGTACACATCCTAACGCCAATGACACAGCTGAGAACACCTTTGAGCAGATCACCTCTCACTATGAAGCTTTGGTTGGGAAGTTGAAGGGGTCTGAGACACAAGTGGTATTCTTATCAATTCTACCAGTGAAGAACGGCACAAGAACTACGTAAGGACAGGAAGATACTAAAAATGAATGGCTGGCTATGTGGATGGGACAGGTTTGGCTTCTGAGACCATGGTCTTTGCATCTTAGAGAACTACTGGCTTCAGATGGTCTGCAACTCAAAAAAGACTGGGAAGAATGCTTTGGTAGTGGTATGATAAGTATGATCAAAGGGCTTTAAATGAAATCCTTGGATAGTTGGAGATGATAGCTCAAACATAAGTCAAAAGGCAAGTTCTAAGCACAAAAAATGTTAATTCTAGAGTAGAAAGTGAGGGACAGAATGGAATTGACAGAAAACCTGTAGTAAATTAATAGGTGAGAACTAAGTATCAGATGTCTGTACACAAATGAGCAGAATTTGATGCAGGAATGTAAATATGATTTTATAGGTATAACAAAGACTTGGTGGGATGAAACAAATGACTGGATTATTACAATTGAAGAGTATAACCTATTGAAAAAGAATAGATGTGGCAACAAATGAAGGAGAATAGCATTGTATGTCATATATTAATTCAGTTCAGAGTGAACCAGCTGAGAGCAGTTACATAAAAATAAACAGAGAAATAAATAAACGCACCATTGCGGTAGGAGTTTACTACAGGCCACCAAACCAAACCAAACCAAGAAGAAGTGGTGGTCAATAGTTTTCAGAAACAAATCTCACAAACTTCAGTGATACAAGAATTAATAGGTATGGGACGCTTCAATTTCCCTGATATCTGCAGGGAGACTGTTTTGAAATTACAGGAGAGTAGATTTTGATTGATCATTAGAAGGATCTTTTGGACAATAAGAGCAATTTGGCAATGAAATCAATTGCAGAGAGAGGTGGTGGAGTCTCCTCCTCTGGACATCTTCAGAAAGAGGGTGGACAGCTACCTACAGGAGATGCTTCAGCTGTAGATGCGGCATTGAGCAGGGGCTGGACTAGATGGCCTATGATTCTATGACTCTACAACTTCTTGTAAAAGGCTGGACTGCTTTTAAAATTTCTGTTTGCCCATTTAAGCTTCTGGAGCTGTAGAAATGTTCTGTAGAGTAGCATTTATGAAAATGAACACATGTTAGGTCTGGGTGGAAGCCAGCCTAAGTATAAGCAAAGATAAGATGAAGGTAACAACTGACTTGTAATAATAATCCCAACAGTACAAGGTTACCAGTCTAACGCCAGCCAAACACCTTTGTACTTGTACAGAAGAAAAGGAGACACCAGTAGATTGAGAGTAGGCATGTACGCTGGCTAAAAACCACCTCATCCAAAGACTTCTGGCATTGTAAATGATGCCTACCTTACCTCTGATCCCTCTTTTAATTGGATGAGAGGCAGGAGAGGAGTGTAAATTATGCCTACCTTACCTCAGATCCCTCTTTTAATTGGATGAGAGGCAGGAGAGGAGTTTAGATTTTCCAGCTGACTGAGTAAACAAAGGCTGAGAAGGGTATAAAATACAAGCCCTTTGAGAGTGAGGCACTAGATTTTGCTCTTTACAAACTGGTCTACCTCTACTACTGTCACCAAGGAATTGCTGATAATCTGAATTCCTATGAGTGGTAAGATATTCCCTTCTTAAGTTTGCTATTTCATAGTCAACTTAATGCCAGTGTAGAGATAAGGTTAGAGAGAGACACTAGGAGAAGGGGTGTATTGCTTTGTTATACACTGAATTAAAGTCTATGTCCGCTATGCTGCTGACAGTATATTTAACTGTGCTATTTGTGTTACTAGAATAAATCTTAGTATAAAAGCAGCAACTTATTGTTAATTTCCTGATAGACTAAGGCTTAAGAAAACTTGAGGGGAATACATGTGTTGATCTAACTATTGGATAGGACAGGGTTTTTCAGCTTTGAGAGTTTAGGAGATCAGCATGATAACTCCTAGAAAATCCAAACAGATTCAGGCTGACAGGTATACGGCAAAGGACCTTTAAACATCTTAGAAGACATAGCAGTAGAGGAACCATACCTGTGTCATTCTCCCTAGGTCTTCCTGTTTTACTGAATTTGCCAAAGGATGAACCACCTCACCTAAAGACTTCTTTAGATCCTTCAGATTTCTTTTTCATCTAAACACTGTAAAATCAATTAAACTTCTTAAGCTCAGTATTAATCAGAAAATTTAGTGACTCAGGCCACATAGCCAGAAACAAACAGACAAACAAAAAACTTACAAGTTAATATCTTGATGAACCAATAACTAGTTATTTCCAAACTCTGTATAAGAGTATCTGCAAGTCTAGCTATCTATCCAGTTTAAAATTAAAATCATCTCAGAGAAGTGACTGGGAAGAAGTCCTCTTTGGGCTGTGTTCATTATTAGATAGAATGCAATCCTGGGCTGGAAACACACATGAATACACTGCCATGTATTCATTTGTTCACTTTCTTTTCCTGAATTGTACTTCATTGCGTAATGGAGTTGGAAGAAATACTGTATGGAAACTGAAAAGAGGGGAAACCTAGGAGAGAGATATGTCAGAGGTCTTCAGCATTTTGCCTCAGAACTATTCTCCATTACCTCCTTGTCCTCTAAACCTTCATGGAGAAATAGTGCTATCTTCTCCCGCTTTACTGATCTGCACTTTCATTTTTGACATCAACAGCCATTACTCCAATGTCCAACCTGTTTATCTGCCTGACAGGTAACATACTTCACACTAAAAAGAAGGCCAGAGTCTGTCAGGCTTTGAAGCACAGCTACTGCCTGAGAAACAAAGAAAAACAGCTGCAGTTCTTTATGTGGGGACTAATTTAATTTTAGGCTACTGAGGCTCTCCAGCTTTGGAGGCAATGTTCAGTACTGTCACATAGACTCTGTCAAGATTCCTGGTACACGAAACAAGGATGTTTCTCTACAGTAGTAGGTTCATGTGACCCCCACTCCCCAGCAGACATGTCCTGAATGTGAATGGGTTAATCCTGCCTACCACCACACTGGGCAGCCATGGTTCCTGTTGTCTGCATGTGCAATGCATACCAGAAGGAGCTTATGTGTACACATGCTTGGAGGTATTTAATGTATGCACTGAGAACCTTACTGAATCTAAGATATGCAAGTAGCCTATGGGATTACAGCAGACTAATGCATCACCAAAGTGTGGAGGGCTGCAGGGAATGTATTATTCTTTCAGTGGCCATTTCTGCACTAGACTGTTATAGTGCTATTATTTCACTTTCAAAGTGGAATAATAGGGCACCTCCCTAAACTGCAATCCACAGGATTCCATAGGATGTTGAAAGTGGAACAATAGCACTATAACAGTCTAGTGTGGAAATGACCAATGTTTGGACAAGTCAACTTTTTGAGACTCTATTTCCCAGAATCCCCCCACCAGTATGTCTACTGACTGTGCTGGCTAGTGGATTCTGAAAGGTGAAGTGCACAAAAGTAACTTTCTGAGCTCTGATTTATTTGCTGCTACTTCTAACATCTAAAAATCACAAACAGTGCAAAGTGGTCTTCTGTAGTTTAAAACTGTAGAAGTATTATCAGCTTCCGTGGAGTTTGGAAGCAGCTATCATAGTAGAGAAGATCTGAAATCTCTTATTCCTTTTTCAGATAAATGACATTCCATTACTAAAAGCCATTTTGTTTATTTGTTTATTTACACAGTCCACACCCCACCTTTCTATATCGAAGTACGTTTAAGGCAGAACAAGTTCTCCCATAGGAGACTTGTTTTTACCCACTATTCTTATTCTTACTATGAGGGGAGTGGGTTTAAAGACAGGCCTTACAATGCTATAAAAACTACTGTTCTCCTTTCTGTTGCATCTCTCTGAATATCAAAAAGGAAAACTTTTTTTTCTAATGCGAAAACTTTACAGAGCCTGTGGAGCCAGCCTATGTGCATTGCCTACAGGCCTTGTGAATATGCAAGGTATATACTGGCACACAATAACCAATGCTACTAATGTGTTTACTGAAAGAGCCCCTGGGGAAGGCAATCTGTTCAGCAAATCTTTAGAACTGTTGAGTTTGGGGAGGGAGGGAATAGCAATACCGAGAGAAGAAATCAAACTACCACTGTGATCACACAGCAGTCCAATCCTTATTGTAGCTTCTGTACTTTCAGCATGCTTTACTTTTCTGTGTTAGAGAACCCCCATCCCAGTGGTTCTCAAACATTTTACCCCTGTGACCCCCCCCCACTTTATATCTGGCAGAGAGTGTGTGTCTGCATGCAATCATAGAATCATTGAGTTGGAAGAGACCACAAGGGCCATCCAGTCCAACCCCCTGCCATGCAGGAACACACATCAAAGCACTCCCAACAAATGGCCATCCAGCCTCTGCTTAAAAACCTCCAAAGAAGGAGAGTCCACTAGACACCAAGGCAGGATATTCCACTGCTGGACAGTTCTGACTGTCAGGAAGTTCTTCCTGAAGTTTAGGTGGAATCCCCTTTCCTGTAGTTTGAATCTGTTGCTCTGTATCCTAGTCTGGAGGAGCAGAAAACAAGCCTGCTCCCTCCTCGACATGACATCCCTTCAAATATTTAAACATGGCTATCATGTTCCCTCTTAACCTTCTCTTCTGCAGACTAAACAAACCCAGATCCCTAGACTGTTTCTCATAGGGCATGGCTTCCAGGCCCTTCACCATTCTGGTTGCCCTCCTCTGGACACATTCCAGCTTATCAATATTCTTCTTGAAATGAGGTGCCCAGAACTGGACACAGTATTCCAAATGAGATCTAACCAATGCAAAATAGAGTGGTACCAGTACCTCCCTCGATCTAGACACCATACTCCTATTGATGCAACTAAGAATCGAGTTAGCTTTCTTGGCTGCCACATCACACTGCTGACTCATGTTCACCTAGATCCTTTTTGCACATACTGTCATCCAGTCACGTGTCCCCCATCATATATTTGCAGTGGAACATTAGTATTGATTAAGGATCAAAGACACCAATGGCTTAAAGAAACAAAGTAAAAGGCTTTATTATAGGAACTCCATTCAGAAGCCCTGTTTGCATGGCATTTGCCATGTGAAAGGGCCCCTCAAGCATCGTGCAACTGCGAGGAGCGATCCGCATGATGCACTCACAATCACGCAACGCTCCAGGGTCTGGCAGGCACCAATCGCGTACTTTTTCATTTTCGGCTGTGAGCCGAAAATGGTGCGCAATCACGCATCGCTCTGAGGCCCCGCATGCACTTGCCGTGCGTGCATGCGTGCGTAGCTCTGGAGCAACGGGACTTGTGCTTCCTGCCCCAGCGCAGGCTGGGAAACTCCCAGGCTGCACTGCGGAAGGAAGAGGAGGGGCTCTCATGCAAGCAGGCAGCAGCTGAGAAGCTGAAGGAACCGTGACATGAGAGCCTCTCACTAGAGGCTGCTCGCACGATCCCCGCGCCCCAGCACAGAAAACAGGTAAGCTGTGGAAAGGGCCTAAGATAGGAAAGTTACCCAGAGTGCTATCCTAATCTAGCTGCATTCTTGGGAAGAACTGGAGAGAGAGAAAGGGTGATGAGAAGAGGCAGAGAAACATCCCTAAGAGCTTCAGTTTGCATCACAGAGGGGTCAGGATAGGTAGAGCCAAGAAGAGAAGACACTCAGGTCAAACTAACTAACTCTATTACTACTGCCCACAGTGAGGCATTCTGGATTCTTCAGTGCTAAAGGTTGTTGCATTTCTACCAATACCTACCTGTGGATATTGCACCCCACCACTGGACATCACCTCTTGTGTCCTTTCCTGTGTGCCCCCCTCTCAGAGGCCCCCTGTGCCACATGCACCCTCTGTCTTAATGCTCAGCTCTTGCACTCTCCACCTCCTCTCTTCACTTCCTTCTCTTGCTCCTGAGAAACTGCCTTGTGGTCACTAAGAGGTATGTGGCTACTACACCGATGACAGAACATTTGGAGAAGCTGAGTGGAGAAAGCATAAAAAAGGCAATCCAATTTTTGCTATGTCTGAGGTTGGAGGAAGGCATAATGGGGAAGATGCTTTGCATTTCTCTTTAGCAGTCAATCTTCAACAGTGCACACAGGCAAACACACAGTGGCTTGCCTTTCTTTTTCATGTTTGCTGTACTTGCAGGTTGAATTTTCTCGTGTCTCCCCTACTGTGTCCCCTTAGGGTCCTCTCCCACAGTTTTCAAAAACCACAGCCCTAACCCACAGAGTCCCACCATGTAAATGGATTGCATCTCCCATTCCTTTTTAGGCAAATATATTGAAGTAGCCTTCTGTCTTTCACCCTCGCCTTAATGTAGAAATGATTCTATGATGGATCTGTGAATGAAATCCAGGTTTAGATGGGAGTATGAACCCAAATGTATCAGTGGGAATCTCGTTGCTAGTGGCACCAGTGGAAATGTTTTATTTTTAGGCTTTGCACAAGGAAGTACCCAGCCTTATACAATGCTTTTGGCCCAGATGCACAACTGCAGCCAGAGGCTCTCTGGCAGTTCCTCTCCTCTAGGTACTAATTAACCACATAGCTGTACCGCAGCAGTGCCTATCCAGGGCTGAAGAAGTAGGTTTTCCTTCCCATGCACCAGTGTAAATATACTGGTAGAAATTTACCTCTGCCAGTGGGCCAACAGGATCTTCATAATTTTTTCTCACAAAATATAAATTCATGGAGCTTATTTTAGTGCATTATCACAAACACCTAGACTTGTTGTGGCAAATATGAATGCTTAAGGTGGGCCAGAAAGATGTCACCTCTTTTTTTTTTCAGATTTAATATTTTAAAAGATACAAAGATAACAGTTTTAAAAGAAGATACAAACAAACCGCTGATCACACAAAAAGAAAAAGAAACAAGAGAAAAGAAACAAATCATACACAAACATTACATACATATAATTAGAACTACAACTAAACTAAGCTAAACTAAAGCTAAAACATAATGACACAACCCATTACTAAAAAACTTACCTCTAACAGTAAACACATCTTAACTACACTGCAGTAGACAACACTACACTGTACTAACATACAAAGACACTCTAACTCCCCATACCAACTGTTACTTTTTAAATTAATATCCTATGTCTTATTCTACTATCATAGATCTAAGTATGTTCAACTTACTTGAATTACTAATAATCATAATCATTCAATTTCTTATTGCTAAAAAAAAATATGCAGTTTCCAGTCTTTCAGAAAAAAAGATGGATCAATTGATCTCTCTTTTAAAATCCATGTCAATCTTGCAACTTGGGCAAGATCCACAACTTCAGTGACCCATTCTTCCATTGTCAGTGAATCAGTCTGCTTTCAAATTGGGGCAAATAACATTCTTGCAGCTGTTATCATGTATCAAAAAAGTAGTCCGTATTTCTTTCTGCCAATGATAACTTTCTATTTTATGCAAATCTAGAAAACACTATACTTGCCTCAATAAATATTTTTACAGCATTTCTTGACTTGTACTGGACTTGAAGCAAATCATGCTAAATCAAAACTATTATGTTTAAATTCCATGCTTTCAAAGCAGCATGAACTACACAAATATGTATGATTTTAATCTGTGCTGTTTGGGCTATAAATACCTTGGGATCATCACCTCCCCTCAACAAATTAATGCATAGAAATTACACACCAGTTGTAAAATGGATTTTAAAAACATGGTGTAGACTGGTGGTGACCAAAATGCATATTAGATAAGTTCTTATTTTTGTTTCAGTCTATTACATGCAAACTCACTGAATACCAAAAACTAACTGAGAATTTTATTGCCAGTGGGAAATCCAGCATGTTTATAAACACAGCCTGTTCCAATGTTATTTTCCTGAGGAAAGACTGGCTGTCCCCAGCCTGAGAATGTACTTTGCTTCTTTCCAATTTAAACAATTAGTTTATCAGATTAGAGATGATGCTATAATACCCTGGGTATGAATGGAACTCAGCGCTAATAGGTTCAGCATTTGGATCATTTTCATTTTTTCAGCTCACCAAAATATGTATAGATAAATAAGATTAAAATCCACTTTCTCTTTGAAATAATGCAAATGTGGAAAATTTGGGTGAAAGTATTGCTCCCTCCACGTTATCTCCTCTTCTTGGCCATCCCCAAGTTCATCAAGCAGACAAAACATATTAATATACACAGTAGTGACGCAGGAGTCGTTTGGCTTAAAAAACTTCAGATCTGTGAATTTGCTACATCTTACAATACAAAAATGGCTCTCTGAGATTTTACTAACAAACTAGGCTTACCCCTTAAAATGTTACAAAGGGCCAGGTTTCCAAAATGTATAGCTGGTTGATTGATGTGACCTATGGAACAATGATCAGTGTGAAGCCAGTTCAGAAGGCTGAGATAAATATGTTTCCAACTGATTCTCAATGGGATGGTTGGGGGTGGTCCCCTGTTTTCTATCCTCTTCTGCACAATTTCATGAAAATACTTCCAAGATCATACATTACTGGCATATGCCACTGACTGGACTTGCATGTTACAGATTTGGTGGAGGACTATAAAGAAGAGAGAGCTTCAATATATATGTAGTTGTGTTGCTCCCTGGTCTCACAGTTATGGAGGACAGTATTAGCCCTTTTAAGTACTAGCCCTTTTAAGACAAATAACAAATCAGCTCATGATACACTATGGAGTATTAGTACTGGTATCTGTGTTAACTGAAGAAAATGAGAATTTACTTCATAAACACTTTTCTCTTTATTTCTTTCTGTAGCATGCTTAGAGACTGTCCAACACTTGAACAAACCTGGATAGCTTCTGTCTAAGAAGATGTCTAGACCATGTGTGGACAATAGCATTATTAGAAATGTTATCAATTAAAAGCATAAAAATGCAGACATTTGCTAACTGCTTACTATTTTCCCAGACTCCTCAATAGCACAACATATAAAGCATTGGAGGAGTGCTTTCTAAATATTGCTTTCATCTCAGTTTGTAATTCAAGCCTAACCTTTAAAAGCTCTGTAAGTCCCCAGAATATACATGTGTACTTATGGTCTGTTAAGCTATTATTCCACAAATTATCATGATACCCTCTGTTACTCTTTTTGTCCTTTTTTGTTTGTGTTAAGCTGCATTGTGTTATACACCCGAAAAAAGCACAGTTTTTTTTAGTGAGTTTAAAGAAGTCACCTATTCACAGTGTTCCTTACTACAATGAAATAATGTTGTTGGTTTTTTTGCTGTTTAAATTCTAGTCATTATTTCTAACTTTACATATATGAATACAAATTAACCTATCTCCCCCCCCCCCCCCGGTCGGTGCCTTCGTTTGTCCATTTTTGGCACCATGTAAGAGGAAATTCCTCCAACGTATTCCTAGTGACATTTTGTGAAATATTTTACTTTCCCTCAGAAACCTCTTGCCAATATTGCACAGAAGGGTGACAGTCTTCATCCTTGCAGAAAATGAATAAAAGTAATATGCTGTGTACTGGTAGAACATAGATTTTAAAAAGACTTGCGAGTATAAGTGGCTTTGCTTGAGGAAGAGAGGCAGTAAGAGAAACAAATCCATGAAATGGTTGATTTTTTTTTTCTTCCTGCATCCTCTGCATTGTGAAACAAAATGCCACAGTAAATTTATGTTTCTCATTAGATCCAATATGAAAGCCCTCATTTTAAAAAAAAATGGCGGAAAGGACAATATTTCTGTTAAAGCAATTAAGCTAGACAGTGGTATCTTTTGTGTTTAAGGAATCACCATTAAAAGAATTCACTGCAGAACTTTCAAAGATAGCTAGAAGCAGAGGCTCTATGAAACATAGGCTGAGATCCAGTACACATGCTGGATGAACACAGGTCTTCATCAGCATACTTGTACCGTTGCCTAGGCAGATAGAGGCTGCTGTCTCTTTCCCACTTCCTTCCTGGTTGCACTGCCAGGGTCTCACAGAAACAGTTTTGTGTTCTCATCAAGACATCATTTCTCCTTGGATGATCAAAGGCAGCTGGAATGTGCCCAGGCATGCTTCCATCGCTGACTAGTGGTTGTGAAAATTGAATTATGCCTCTGGACATCCTGGCCGCTGTCACACACTCAGAGTGAGGGACAATATACAAAGCAATAAAAGATACCGTTTTTCTCAACACCAAAAAAATTCATACCGTGCCATACCATAACTGGGGTTTACCCCTGAATCTGTCACCAACAGGATTCTAGCCGTAAAGTTCATGGTTCCTTAGATTCAGGCACAAGTGCACAAAAATATTATCTGTTTTATGAAAAGGATGGATAATATTTTACAGAGATTCCTGTACTTCCCATTGTCCACAGATGCCTCCATGGTATAACAGATGCCAATCAAAAAGGGTTCATTGGCTGTCCTAAAGTAGTTACCGTGAGACACACAAAAGCATCTCAGGGTAGTTCCATCAATAGTAAGGCTAATGCTTAGTAAGTCAAACTATTTGTCATGGAATTTCGTTAAAATATGTTGTGTTTGCAGATAATTTCTATAATTAAATCAACTGTGGTGCATCAAAATGGAACCATCTGGCAAAAACTCTTATTATCAGAGGAACAACATGTTTCATTTGATAGGAACACTTGGGGAAAAAAGGAAATTCAGAGAGACAAGCATATTTATTAAATAAATGCAAATTATTGTGATGGCAGTCACAAAAATATGTATGCATTTTTATAATTGCAGTTAAGAAAAAGCCCCCTGCTGCAAATGTCTAAATGAAATGATACAGCACCATCTGACTCACAACCATGAGCTGAAAAATCACTGAAGGCATTTTGCCAGCAAATGATGAAAAAGTAGTCTTAGCATCTCAGCCATTCACCTTAATGTGTGCAGGTTTACCTGCTTGTTTATTGACTAGAAATTTTGCCTGTTTTTGACAGTTTATAAAAACTACTGTATTGTGTGCCTGATGGGCCAAATAGCACCTGCAGAATTTTAGTTGAATAGCACCTGGGGAAAGCAGGCCTGTGTAGAAAAAGTGACACAAACTGGTATGAAAGAGTACTCTGAGGCACCACCCCATTCCAGATGTGTGGAATCCATGGGCCAGGGTATTGAAACCCAAAGATGCCAGCCTGACTCTCCCTACTGTGGTGGGCCATGGAGTAAGTAACTCAAGAAGGGGTAGTTAATTGTCCTGCCTCATACTCCTGGCCAGGTATGGGGTTCAACCAAATTCAAAGGATAGCTGCAAGGTGGCCCATGAATTAGTAACAGCAAACTCAGTATTCTGATACTTTCAGATCATATTTTATTACAGTTAAATAAGTTTCTAGTCCTAGATCACAAATCTCATTATTCTGATTATAGTTATGGTAGTCTTATATCTATCTCAAAGTATCTCACAAGGATCTGACCCCAAGGGATGACACATGTGCTCAGTTGCCAACATTTTCCATGCAGGGCTCAGAGATTATGGTACGAGGCCAAACGAACTATTAAGGTGAATGTAAAGTTCCTGCAGTTTAACCTGTTTTCCCTCCCACAACAGGATTTCTCCATTGATACACACCCTACCAATCACATTTGCAAATTAAGTTTACCTTTGGATGAATAATCACAGCATACATCATACTATATGTAAGATACAAGGTGAGGAAAATCACATTGTATGACAGATGTAGCCTATCACAGGGTTGGGGAAATTGTGGCCTGTGGCCTATGGCCACTTACAGCCCCCAAAGCCTACTTGTGTGTCCTTGAAGTCCCCTGAGCCTTGAGCTTATCTGGAGGTTTTAGTAGGGGAATGCAGCTATCATATACCCTTGACCAATGAACGGTACACTCCTTCTATCTGGTACGGTCATCCTCTTCCACTGAGTGCACAGCTTTGAGAGGGATGCACATGGAGCGGTGAGGGAGGAAGAGGACACCTGCCTAGCCAGCCAGATCAGCCAAATCAACCCTGGCGATCAATGTGGTGACAGATGTTGCAGCCAGATGGCCCTCACATAAGTATAGAGATAAATATGATTAGCTGTAAAATACTATAGAAAAATTTATATAATGAATATGTAGGTAGTAAATTATTATGTTGATAAATGTGCAATATATTATGAAATAAGTTAATAGGCAGAAAGATGGAACAATTAGATATAGTTTGTTAGCCTGACTTCTGGGGGTCCCCTGGGGGACACCTTGATTCACTCCAAAAATGCAAAGATCAGGGAAATTAGCGGAGCACTAGCCTTAGCAGAACAAAGGACACGGTAACCCAGCAGGATCTTCTACCCAATTTTTACGGGGTCAGACCACGCAAAGAGCCAGACAATCATACTAATAAATGGATTTTATTAACAAATATGTTCTCACGCACCAACTCAATCAGTCACTCACACATACAAGGCCTATTGAGAAGGGAAAGAGGTGAAAAATTATAGGAGATATAGTGGAGAGGGTGTACAGGTGGTGATACTGCACCTGCCCAGAAGTCTTCAGTGCAGGAAGCAGCAAGGATGAAGGAGCTCAGAGAAGAAAGGTGGCTGAGAGGAGCACTCGACTAACAGAGTACCAGTCTGCTAGCATGGTGGGGAGTTTTCTGAAGAGACTTTCAAAAATGGGGACTACTTATAGAACAGAATGTACGTCAAGGGCACGCCCTCTCCTAGGAAGAACAATGGCCAAAATAAAAGGAAAAATGCCACACAATGGTAACTTGATGGTTTGCATGATTGGTTCATGGAAATGGACCTTGCCTTTGTAGGATTCTCTGAAGTTGGAGTTGCTCAACTTGGGGGAAATCCAGTAATCCCTTCAAGTTGGCTATTTGTGACTGAGGACCCTTTGTTTGTGTGGACATGTCTAGCCTGAGGTCTCCTTGGCAAACATGACTGGGGATTTTCCTGGGCTTGACCTAAGTTTGGTTGTTTGACCTGTCTGTCTACATACCCAACCAGGCAACCTCTCTGGCATAGAAGTCATATCCCCCTGGGATGGGATCTGCTACTGGAGTAACAAGTTTAGTGGTTAGAAGGTAAGATTCCAAAGAGGTGAAAAATTATAGGATTATATAAAATTATATAAAATTTAAAGATTATATAAAAATTATAATCTCACATATTGGTAATTGACATTAAACAGATAAGTGTATTTTTTTACACGATATAAGTATACTATTCTTTTTCTCTTAGTTTTATAGATTGTAATTATAGTGGTGGAGTTCTAACAAGAATCAATACTATTTCTTTGGGTAAATGAGGGCAAGGACAGGTAAAATAGCAACCTAACTTCCTTAGTCTGTTAAGATAAGAGGAAAAAGAAAATTATACATAGTCAAGTGCATGAGGATAGACATAATTAATCATTTAGAGATATAATATATATATATTTGTTACCTTAAAAAAAGAACTAATCCTGTTATATTGCCCAGCTACAAATTCTATGATATATGTTATTCTTATTGTCTTTTTTTGTATACAATAAAATTTTTAAAAAAAGCCCCTTAAGCCCACCATTATTTAAAGTAATGGAATTCAGTGTGGTTTTCAGACAATTTCCTACCTGCAAACAGTTCTAGAACATGCCAAAATATCACAGTTATCCTTTCTCCAGCCCTTAGAATGCCCAGATACCCCAGATACTTATTCTTGACTAACCATTAGCCAAAACTGGTGCCCAGAAGTGATGCAACTTCACCTTTGGTATGACCAGACATAGGATGGCCCGAGAGGATTGCAAGGACCAACTTTGGCCACCACGCTTGCATAGTTGCCTACTCTTGGCCTAAGGGATAGCTGGGAAACATGCACATAGGAGGGATACCTCTGCTTAGCAGTCTGAATGTGAAATCATCACTAAACTGAATGAGAAATTGTGACCCAAGTAAGTACAGGGCAAACATTTAATAGATAACAAATGAAGAAGAAGTTCCTATTTCCATTCAAGTGATTTCTAGTTTTCTCATTTGTCCATTAGCCAAGCCCTAGTAACCCATGTATAAATATTCAACATCTTGGTAAGTTTTGATAGACTATGGAAACTACAAACACTGTACCTACAGTTTGGCCTGTAGGATTCTACATAAAGGGTTTCTTTTTTGTCCAATATATTTTGAGATTTCTCACAATTTACTTCTAAAATGCCTGCGGGGTATAAAAAGAACCATTTGGACCCAAATGCGAACCATGTTTTGAGATTATGAAATTTTAGTTGGCAACTTTTGAATGACGGAGTGCAGTCAAGGTCCAGCCAAATATCAGTGAAGGTCAAAACAGTGGTTGTACAAGTAGACAGAACACTCAAGGAGAATTACCCCCCATTTCAGGAATAAATAAGTTTCCTCTAAGCTCTCAGCAAGCATTGTGTAATTTGGGCTCAGAGTTTTGCTATTGATTTTTTTTCTACAGCAGAGGTACTGATTTTTGGAGGCTTTTAAAAGATTTTTTTTTTTTGTAATTGCAGAAGAATTGTTTGAGAGGTAGATTGTCAAAGCACTTACACACCTAAGCTAGACATCCATACCCCCTGTGTAGTCAAAAACACAGACAATACACTTAATGACAGGAAGTCATGCTAATGCCTATGTCTCTTATTGCCTCTTATGGCTAACACATGTATCTATGGTATACTCATTACTGCTGCATGTATTCTCAGCGCATGCTACTGCCTGTAGCAGTGGCATATCAAACCCAAACCGTTTAACCCATGACCATGAAGCAGGAGGATATATTTGTAAGAAGCCACAACACATGAACTCTAACTCCCTGTGGATCAGTGAGTGCTAGTTAAGAGAGCTTGCAAGGCAACTGGCAGAAAGGGTAATCAGCAGTGCAGGGTAGGAAATTAGAGTTCCAGGCTGATTCCACATAAGATCTTTATTGTCCAAACACCCTGCCTTATTCATAGAATTTATGGAATGGCCAGTCAATGTGGTCTCCCACTTGTCACCCTCTCATGTTTTCCCACTGCAGCTTCATCCTTTTTTCTCTTTCTCTCCCCCACACAAAGGCAGGCAGGCACACAGGCTTAGCCACACAATCTTTTTTGCTTACTAGCACTAGGAGATAAGTGGAAACACCCCCAATTTCTATGGCTGGGCTAGTGAGCTCTAAAAGTGGCATACATGGCTTCTATATTCTGAACAGGTCCACACAGAGGCCCTTTTCGCATGGCGTTTGTCATGCGAAAGGGCTTCCGAAGCATTGCGCGATTGCAAGGAGCATTTCAGATGACATCCTCGTAATCATGCAATGCTGCCGGGGCCAACAGGCGCCGATTGCACACTGTATCATTTTTGGCTTTTAGCAGAAAATGGTGTGCAATCGTGCATTGCTCCAGGGCCCCACACGCACTTACCGTACGTGCAGGGCCTCCAGAGCCATGGCCCTTGCGCTTCCTCCCCCAGTGCAGCCTGGGAAAATACCCAGCTGCACTGTGGAAGGAAGAGGCGGAGTGCTCATGCTGCCAGCCAGCCGGCCAGCAGCTCCTACAGAGCAGAAGCAGTAGGGACGTGAGAGCCTCACGGAAAAGGCTGCTTGCGTGATCCCCACGTGACCATGCTGGACGCAGGTGAGTTGCAGAAAGGGCCAAAGAATAAATCCACTAGCATGGGTTTATACCCCCAACATGAGCAAGGCGGTGCTAAAAGAGAAAGTGGAGCCTTTTCCTCCAGTTGGGAGAAGCAGAAAAGAGGGAAGACATATGTTATTTCTTTTTGTTTCATGCCACTTACAATTATGATGAAGTCTATACCTTCAGGTAAGAACTCAAGCAAGTTCAGTTAGAATACTTCTAGCCTTGCATAGAAAACAAATTGTAAAAAACTGAGGATTAAGTGGGAAGAAATAGACTATTGTCAATGCCCATTTTAGGACAAACTGGAGGGGAAAAAGCACATGCTCTCCTAGCATGTTCCTCCAATTCAGCCAAACTAGGGGCCTTCCGCACTACACTGTTATACTGCTATTATTCCACTTTCAACATCCTATGGAGTCCTGGGGTTTGCAGTTTAGGGAGGGAGATTTAGAATTCTCAGCCAGAGAGCTCTTTGGCCTCCTTAAACTACAAACCCCAGAATTCCACAGGATGTTGAAAGTGGAATAATAGCACTATAACAGTGTAGTGTGGAAAGGCCCTAGACTCCTCACAGAGGGATCAAGTTTGCAGCTGATGCTGATGCTTTGGATCCTATTAATTCTGTCCAAGTACAGCTGTTGTGTTCTGTGTGTGAAAATATGGGGGGATAGAGAGTGAAGCCTCCATGGTTCCTCATTCCTATCCAGTGATGTAGACTCAAGTCGATAGACTTGGACTCAAGTCAGACTTAAGTCGTTTCAGTGGCTCGA
Organism: Cyclura pinguis; assembly: GCA_030412105.1. Taxonomy (NCBI): domain Eukaryota; kingdom Metazoa; phylum Chordata; class Lepidosauria; order Squamata; family Iguanidae; genus Cyclura; species Cyclura pinguis. The sequence goes on from CM059602.1 coordinate 212,783,651, forward strand.
CTTGGGTCCTTTTTGCACGATGTTTTGGAAGCGAGAGGGCCCCTTAAGCATCGCATAAATGTGAGGAGCGGTCTGCATGACGCACTCACATTTACACGACGCTCAAGGGCCGGACGCAGAGCGTGCACGGATTTTTTTCATTTTCTGCTTAAAGCCGAAAATGCTGCGCGCTCAAGCATCGCTCCGGTGCCCCACGCGCACTTACCTGGCGTGCGGTGCGTCGCGAGCCGGGCCGGTCGTGGTTCCTGGGCAGTGCAGGCTGGGAAAGGTCCCAGGCTGCACTGCGAAAGGAAGAGGCGGGGCGCTTGCGTGAGGAGGAAGGAGCCGCGGAGCCCAAGCAGCAGGGAAGCAGCAGGGAAGCGGGAGCATTCCTTAGAAGGCTTCTCATGTGAGGACCCCAACCCAGCAGCATGAACAAGTAATGTGTGAAAACGGCCTAGGACTCGACTCCGCCATAAATGATAAACTGACTCGATTTGACTCAAGACTTGTGTATTTTTCAAGACTGACTTGATGCCCTTCATTCAGTAACATAATGTCTCTATCCAGAAACCTTATGACTTTGAACAATGCCACCACCTCTTTTTGCCTACTAGTCACATGACAATCTCTCTCAAGCCCAAAGTGTGGGAGCATTTCTCAGAGGGGAACAGCAAACAGGTTAGGAAATGGCTTGAGGCGTGCTTGAGGTCTGCTCAGCAGCCTGTCCCTGCTGCATATCAGAGGAGCCTTCTAAAACATTTGCTAAGAGCAAAAGCAAGATTCACCCCTAAAGTGCAGGGTGCATTTCTCAGAGAAGAACAGCAAATGTGTTAGGCAATGGGCTTCAGGAAGAAGGAGATTTCCTTCTAAATCTTTTGAATCTTCAGTAATGGGCATTTAGGTCGGACTGGATTCCCCACTTCTGAGGCCGCAGATGGCAAAATTGCAAAGGTGGAGAGCTGACTCTGCTTAAATTGTTAAAACTGAATGTATTTCACTCTATCCAATAATTCTAGAGTTTTGGCTGGGGTTTAAAGTTGGCTTCCAGACTTGAGACTTGACTCAAGACTTGAAAGTAGAGACTTGACTTGAGACTTGGAGTAAAGACTTAAATACATCACTGCTTCTATGTCTTCAGACTGAGGGCTTGAAGGGCCTTGCCACTTGTCAGCTAATCTGGATTCTTTCTACAGTTCCATTATAACATTCTGGCTATCTGAGTGCTCAATAAATGATGGGAGTTGAACTAGGTAGGCCATATTAACATGGAGACTCCACTCAAGCAATCGTAAGTCTTGTAATCGCAGTGTATGTATATGAGAAATGAGCAGACTTTTTGGTGACCTTTTAGGCTATCATTTATATGTATTCATAGATATCCAAAGGTATGCAGTACCCTTAGGGAGAAACACAAACATGCTAATTATTATTAAATTAAATTTGGCCAATGCAGCTGACTGGGAATTGTGACCAGTACCATTTTTGATACCTCTTTGCCAAAATTTGAGATTTTTAAAATTCAGAATGAAAATAACTTCATTTAGATTAATATCTCACCTTTTTTCCATTATGGGAATCAAAATAGTACACTACATAGATTAAAGCAGAATATAGGTAAAATACATCCGTGTGCGGAAATGGTCCTAGTCTTAAGCTCCGCATCAGTACCTCACCCATTAAAGACAAATTCCTGACTTTGAAGCTGCACAAGATGAACCTAGGACCGTGCAATCTTTTTGTTAATCTGATCACATTTTCTTGCTAATGCTTTTATGGATTTTTAAAAAAGATTTTCCAGAAATCTGAAGTTTCAAAGGCCATATGGGGAAAAAATTGGCTATATACTATTTCTTTTGATGCTTTTTTTTTTTCCTTTGGTAATCAAAGTCATGTGTTGGCTTCAAGCTGTTTGTTTCCTGATCAATAAAGCGAGTAACTGGGGAAAAAAACTTCTTAATAAAGAAGATAGTCTTTTTTATTCTTGAGCTTACTCCTTTGTTTTTCCTCAGTTTACAGATATAATTCTCTTCTCACACATTCAGACATGCTATCATATTATTTTGTTCTCTCATTGTTTCCTGCACATTTGGACACGATGTGACTTAAGAATAACTGTTCTCTGGAACTGTGAGCCTGCTCATATACATATGCACTATTTCAACTTTATAGTCATCTTGCATAATACTGAGAAGGTCAGGCATGCACGTACAGATATACAGTTTAAATAACAACCATCTAAATGTTTTATGTATTAACATTGTATGTGAAAATATAAAACCTAGACAGTTGAAGCTGTGCATACTAAGGAGACCTTTGGGGTGTGCAACATAACCATTTTTTTGTTTCAAAAATTGATTTTAATGAAATAAAATATGCATTGTGAAGTATCAACTTGGCTGCTAGGTGCTATTGAGTTGTTAGGCCATCCGAAGACAGACATCAATGTCATCAGAAGAAAGAAGACTCCTCATAAATAAGAGATTGACTCAAAAGTAAGAGTTCTCCTCAACAGCATGAAGCCTTGATTGCTCATCCAAATGCTTGCAGCTGGTTTTGGGCAAGCCAGCAGAGGACAAAGCTATAAAATTGTTTTTGATCATTTCACTTTTGTTCATGCAAATTATTGGAATCAAACAGAATTAAACCTTTGCAGGAGGGAGCGCAGACTGGAAGGCATCTAGCTCTGCTCCATGCAGGAATCCAAAGCTAGAACCCTCCCTAACATGTAGCTATCCAGATTCTATTGAAAACTTCCAATGAAGAAAAACCTATCCCAAAACAGAAGATACATGTTTCTGTTGCTGAAATGCTATTTGCTATATTTATATTTATTTTGGTTTAAAGCCGAAAATGAACAAATGTGCGAGCGGTGCCTGCCAGGCCCTGGAGCGTTGCACAAATGTGAGTGCACATGGAAAATGCAGTGTGAAAAGGGCCATAGAGTCCCCACTCTTGGTTTAAAATTCCCTTTGATTTCTCAGATCTTGTTGAAGAAGTCTTTTGTTCTCATTTTCTCTTTTTCTGTATTGATTATTATAATAGTTCTTTTTGTCTCAGTGACAAGTAATTGAACAGATGCATTCAGACTGCTGACCCTATTTCTCTCCCCTTTTACTCTTATTTATCATCTGTCCTTTACTGCTTGAAGATATTCCAGTGAGGCTTCCACTGAGGTTTCTCTTTCTTTTTGGCTGTACATAGTATCTTTTTTGCATTCCTCCCAAAATTTTCTGGCTCCTGGTTAATTAGAGTGAATCTTTTTTTTTATATTATCTTTAAATTGTATGGGAGTATTCTTCAGGTTGCATTTTGGCATAATGGTTGGTTTAATGTTCTTCTTTAGCTTGACTTTTCCAGTTATGCAATCTATTTAGTTTCTACATTTCTATGTTGGCCATCAGGTGATCCCCATGAATACTATCTCCTCTTGGGTTGCTTGAAGAGTGTGTTTATATACTATAAAGAAGTGATAAAGAAATGAAAATGAATTGATATCATTCATTCCAAGAGGATGCACAGTTTGAATGTATGCAGACTTTAAGAAAATGCCTGGAAAATGTAACCAGCCTATCTGGTTCTGTATCAACATCCCACTGGAGTCAAGCTAGTGGTCAAAGATCTCCTGATTCACAGTGCAAGCAAATCAATCATACTGTAAATTTTAATTTAATAAATGTGGCATTCATAGGGCATAAGAGTTTTACATCAATCACCTCAATAAATTTTCCTAATGTTTGTGTAAATGCATTAGCTCCCATGACCCCATCATTGCATGAAAGTTCAAGTGCATTGTATAAGGAACATGAAGAACAGGGTAAGTGATTAAATTGTTCTGGAAAACTTACAGTTGGGGCAAAAAATCAATCATATGCGAAACAAAACTCATTATAGTTTAGAGTAACTAATAGCTTATTTTCTGCAGAGGATGTAATTAAAATGCTTAATAATTGCTGCTTTTCCTATCAACATTAGGGATCACATCTATCTCTGAATCTTGGCTGATTACCAAATAGCAGCTTGTTCTGATTAGTGTAACACAACACAAACTGCTTGTACTGTGGCATAACACAAACTGCTATCCTCATCTTTATGAAGATGATTGTTTAAAAAAAACACACATAAAGGCTGGAAAAACAGCTCCTTCTTCCTTAGAATTAAAGTGGAGATTGATAATTGTAACTGTCACCTTCCTTACCATAAGTGAAAAGGATATTGCTTTAATCTGACCTTTTGCCATGAAAAAAACTGAATACATGTCTATATATCTTGCCACAGAAACATCACTGAAAAAAAATCTCAAGAACATATTAAAAATAATCTCCTGTTTTGAAGTGGGACTGTCTAATCACAAAGCCAGTCCAGGACAACCAACGCAATCCCCTCCCTGCAATGTGGCACCAGTACAGAGGAGATACATTTCAGCAGTCCTATCCAGAGAGCCAGTGTGAAGTAGACAATGGGAGGAAGAAGCAAGCAGGCACAATGTCAACACATAGCTGCAGGGCCAAACCAGTGGCCACCACAATTGCCATGGAACATGGATTCCCATGTGGTGGCTGCAGAAAGAAAAACAGAAGTGATAGTATTAGTATTATTAATATTATTAGTAGAATTAATATCTATACTCCACTCTTCAGCCAGAAGGGCTCTCACAGCAGTTTACAAATTGTTAATTTGATAGTTTCCTGCCCTCAGGCTTCCAATATAAATAAGACATCACATACAGGAATAGGGAATGGCAGTGGTATAAGGAATTAAATCCAGTGGATAGTACCTGTTATTCTGTCTTTCTGAGGTCAAAGAACTGGCAGTTGGAATGGAGGAAGGGCCTTTCATCAACTGCTGGGCCTAGACATGATAGAACTGTGCCTATCTGTCCTTCTCTCCTGCAGAGGCCATGACATTAGCAGTTGGGATGGGTGGAGCGCCTTTCAAAGATCTTCCATTCCAACAGCTGCCATCTTCCATTCTGACACTATGATTTTTTCCCCAAGGGAAGGAATGGCCAGTTGACAAGGAGGTGGATTTGGCTGCTTGGAGGCCAGGACCTTCCAATGTGGACATGTGGAGAGGAAGTGATACATGCTGAGTGCTGTTTTGGGTTAAAATCTGCTAAATTTAAGTGTGAAAATTTAAATAATGGGTTCATAAAACATAAAAGATACATAAAATATGATGCAGAAAGCTCAGTGTATCATAATGTGTATGTGTGTTACTGAGAACAGAGAGATAGTGTTACCCCAAAACATGGGTGACTCAGGGTCCACCCACAATGCCAGTGCCTCCTTGAAACAGTAGGGAATGTTAGCTCAAAGGGGAGGTCTGTGAGAGAGGTGGTAACCTAACAGGATCTTTTTACATCTGTGTATACTGGTATTAAAACAGGGACACCAGCCGGAGATTCGAAGAATATTTTTTATTGGGGGAATTAACAATCACACGCACAGAGCCAAGCAGTCTTGCAATCATGCAAGGCTAACTGAAGAAAAGGGAGGAAAAATGGATAGCAAGAAGTTAGGGCACAGTGGGTGATATTTATCTATCCAGAGAGAAGAGACAAAGTGATGTGGCCAAGACTAAGGCCCTTTCTGCATCCTACCTCTTCTCGGCGCTGGGGTGCAGTGCTCATGCGAGCAGCCTCTTGTGAGAGGCCCTCACGTCCAGGTTTCTTCAGCTTCGCATGAGTTTCCTGCTCACACAAGAGCCCTGCCCCTTCCTTTCGCAGTGCAGCCTGGGACCTTCCCAGGCTGCACTGAAACAGGAAGTACGACCAGCCTGGCTCCCAAGGCTCCGCACGCCAGGCAAGTGCATGCGGGGCCCAGAAGCAATGCGCGATCGTGCAGCATTTTTGGCTGAAAGCCAAAAATGCAAAGGTATGCAATCGTTGCCTACCAGCCCCTGGAGCCTTGCGCAATTGCGAGGGCGTCATGCAGATTGCTTCTTGCAATCGTGCGAGGCTCCAGGCCCTCCTTCACGTGGTAGATGCCATGCGAAAAGGGCCTATGAGTCCAAGGTAGTACAAGAATGGGAATCAGAACAGCAGAGTGACAGCCTGTGTCCAGAGTACTATGAGCTATCTGTATCAGAGTCAGGGTTTAAATATTCTTTTTCTGCCCTGAAGGGAAGGGTATTAACAGCTCTCTGGCAGAGTAGACAATGGGGTCCAGAATGAGCTAATGATCTCAGCATTAGATGATAAGGGACTGATAGAAATCATGATAGCTCCTTAATGGTGGGACACATGAAGGGAACAAATGGAGAGTTTTGTTAGAGAGAGGAAGGGGGTCAAAGATAATCTGTCATTTTGTGGAAGAGATTTTGGGTGCTATTGTTTCCAAAGGTCGAGCTGTTGAGGGACATCTGTAAGTCCACCATCACTGGAATTTCTCTGACTATGACCTAGCCATACTCTGAGTTCCTGACCTGACCTAGTTTTGCAACATGCATGTACAGCCATAGCAGGATTTAATTTATATTTCATGCCAGTTAAATATTTGCCAATTAAACCATATCACAGAGTGGGAGTGTGTGGCCTGGTCACAATAGGCTAATTCTGCACATGAAGTTTACACAGTTATAAACAAGTTATAGGAATATCTTGTGTAGTGAGCAATAGCTGATAAAAACATCTAGCCCATATAATCTAATGGAAGAAAAGGAAATGACAACAGCTGACACTACTTGGTCTCTTTATGTTATCTCCAAGATCTGATTGGAGGAGACCAATGTTATGTTGCCTCTAGAGGAAGAAACTGATTGTTTACATAAATGAGGTATGCTGGGTGTTTGTCATTTCATTGGATAAAATAGGTTAACTGATTAGACTAGGGAGAAAATAAAACACTCCAAGAAGAGAGAAAAGTCAACCTGGAAGAAAAGGCTGCAATGTAGTCCTAAGCTGTGCTTTTCTCAATTGACCTGGGTCCTTTTTATCATGTTCTTCACCCAACTGTATATCTGGCCAAACATGCTGATTAAGATAGACCTATTCTGATTGTAATGGGTGCTGCTGGCTATACTTATGTTTCAAGATATTAATCCATTGGATGCCTGTTTAGAGATGTATAGTTCCTCAACATATGAGAGTGTATTCCTTAGTGGATAAATGGCTGAGTTGTATTGCTTAAGATAGCAGTGCTCCTATATGTGTTAACTATAGAGAAGCCTGATAGAGAGGTACAGTGAGAAAAAGATTCAGTCCTTATGAAAGTGTAACATCTTACTTGCCCTATACTGTAATGTAATGAATGTATGATGTCATGTAATGAAGGCAATGTGCCCAAACACTGACACGTCTGTATTGCTCCCTAAGGGGAACATATGTATAGCTATTACTGCCTATAATAAAAATCCCAAAAGATTAAAAGAGAACCTGCTCATTCTCCCTTAATAAATATCCTAAGATTCCAATACTTCTGAATACTTAAGTGGGGTGTTGATGTTAACTTTGCCTGTTTGGATTTTACTGTGGTCACAAGCTGTGTGATGATAAAAACATGATAAAGAGACACAAGACAGAAGCAGATTAGCTGACAAATGGTAAGGAACCCTCAACCACTCAGTCTAAAGAGCTAGGAGTGGGGAACCATGCCTGTTTCAGGGGTTTCTACTCTGGTCTAAGTAGTATATAAAGAGTACTTCATACTGTCCAGCATTTCACAGATGAAAACCAGGACATGTGTGGCCAAGCTGCATCAGAGTGTGGTCAAGACAGAAATATGTTATGAATCCAGCCAGCAGAGGCTGCCGCAGTTTGCCTTTGCCTGAGCCTACTGGGAAAGTCAAGATTCTGCATCCTCTTCTCCTGTCTTCCATGCTGGGTTTTCACTTTATTTCATTTTTAATAGGTGCACAAATAGGGGAACACCTCTACATCTTATACAGGCCAACTCAGAAATAAACCCCACTGATTTCCCTAAGGCTTATTCTTGGGAAAGTAGATAGAGCATTATACCCAATTTATGAATACCAATACCACACACATTTTATTAAGGTCTGTAGAGCAATTGATCAATATGTTCAAGGTAAGTAAAGATATAGCACAAATGTTACAGCACTCTACTTACTGTCTCAGATCACATAATCAGAAATGACAGTGTTGGGGGATAAATAAAGAAAAGAGAGAAAAATATAGTATTTTAAAAAATGAATAATTCAAGTTTACCTTCCACAAGCTTATGTTCCTGTGCAATGCAAGGCATCACCATGGTTTGGCTGTCCCAGAATTAACTTTTACCCTTCTGGCCGTAAATATTTCCCTTCTTTTAAATTAGCTGCATTTGCTCATTTCTTTTTCCATACAACCACTAAAGTACAGGATCTCTGTCTTATCTTCTCCACTGTCTCACAAGTATGGCAGTGACTAAAGTAAGGAAGAGGAGCAAGACATGCTACTACCAAGTATAAAATTAACCAAGCTGCTTAATGAGTCAGAATTACAAATTTTCCCCTTTGCTCATTTATTTATTTTTTTATATTTATATGCCACTTTTCTCCTAGAGTGGGACCCAAGGCAGCTTCCAAAAAGTTAAAAACATTAAAAAGCATTTCAAAAAATTAAAAATATTAAAGACATATAAAATTATAAAGACTTACATTTTTATGAATTAAAAGCCCACTTGCTTACATATTAAAAGCCTGCTTAAATAAGAATGTTCCTGCCTGTTGGCAAAAATAGAGCAAGGAGGGGACCAGCCTAGCTTCCCAAGGAAGGGAGTTCCAGAGACGGGAGCAGTCACTGAGAAGGCGCTTTCCCATGTCCTCACCAGGTGAGCCTGAAATAACAGCAGGACTGAGAGAAAGCCTTTCCCTGTGGATCTTAAAGCTCTGGAAAGTTTGTATATGGAGATACAGTCTTTCAAATAGTCCAGACCTACACGATATAGGTCTTTGTAGGTCATGACCAGCACTCTGAAATGTGCCTGGAAACAAATAGGTAGCCAGTGAGGCTGTTTTGAGAAGGGAGTTATGTGCTCTCTATAATTGGCCTCAGTCAGCATCGTGGCTGCCACGTTTTGAACCCACTGAAGTTTCTGAACAGTTTCTAAAGGCAGTCCCATGTAGACTGCGTAACCGTATTCCAGCTGAGATGCAATCGAGGCTTTTGTCACTGTAGCCAGATCTAGTGTTCGTAGCAATGGGTGCAGCTGGCACACAAGTTTTAACTGTGCAAATGCACTCCAGGCCACTGTTGAAACCTGGTGCTCCAGGCTCAGAGTCGAGTCCAGGAGAACACCCAAGCTATAAACATTGTAAAAACACTTAAAAAAAAAAAGGATAGAAAAAAAGAAAATACTTTATAATTGACAAATACTTGGGTAGGTTCTCCCAATGCTTAATTTACAAAGATTGTCAGAAAAGGTAGTAGAAACTGTGGTGTGATAAAGAAATTATTGGACATTACACCATCCATCTGCCGAAATTCAATTTGTTTTTTTCCCTTTTGTTTCATTTCCCAAAGCACACAATACCACCTGGTACTAAGGATAAATGACTAACGCTAAATCTTTCTCCAGCCCTGAAGTTTTCAGTAGATGATTCTGAAGATCTTTGTTTTTCTTTTCTCTTGAAAAATGGCTTTGTGATAACAACAGTTCCATTTAGGACATTCACTTTTCCCTTTCTCCCATATTTCAAATCACATATGATTATTTATATAAACACCTAAATCACTGGCTTGAAAGAGGCAGTGTAGCAATGATGATAACAGAATCAGTCCAAAATGATGGATGATGTCATTGCAGAGTATACTGGCTCAAGAAAATGAATTCCATACTTGTATATGGAGTTACATGCATAGTATAACAAATACATAGTATAGCAAAGGAATGGAAGTATAGATACACAAAATACAAAATGTCATGTATAGATTACAGTTAGGGCTGATCTGATCTTTTATAGCACATCCTAACTTAATTCACCTTCTATAATTCTTTGAAAGTGTCAGCAGGCATGTGAAGTGACCTGGTAGACTTCGTGTACTTGGACTACTTTTGACAAACTCCTTTACCCGAAAATGTCATCAAGGACTTCTGAGCAAACTTCACCTCAGTGGGAGTAGACACATGAGGGCAACACATGGCCCTTTAGCACTGTCCAATTCCCTACTCATTTTTCCATCCAGACCATACCCTTGTAAGACCTGTTATTTGTCCCACTTCCATCTTTTCCCATTTTGATTTTACTTTTTGCAGATTCTACCATTTTGCAGACTCAACAGAAAATCCAAATAATTGAATAATGCCATGTTGGTTATATTTGACTTGTTGGGTAACGTCTGAAGTTATTTTACAAATAATAATGCATTTTATTTGTCCCTCATGGCTATTAGCTTCTCCTTTTCCTTCAGAGATGCATCATTATTTGTTGTCATGGTAACCTACACTATTCCATCAGGCAATTTGATGTGGAATTCAGCATTATATTTTTGAAAGATGTTTGCACATATTGCAAGGAATATGCCATAGTTACTTACCCCAACAGTCTAAAACGGTAAGTTTCTTGTTCAGGCCAGTCTAATGTGCAGATCAGAATATTTGCCTATATTTGTTCCTACCCACTGTTTGTCTGCAGGTCCCAGTAATAATATCAATCATGATTACATGGAAGTTTTCACCACCCTCAAGAAAAAAAATTGAATGATATCATAGAATATTTCAGAAGCCTGCTACATTTCATTTTTTAAAGGAGATTCTCCTGTACAAATTCTGTTAACTTATCTCTGTACCAGTTCTTAAGGGCTGAAAACCATTAATATCACAATAACAATATGTTTCATAATGAAATAGCCCCAAATAGGAAGCTCTGAATAGGCTGTATATACAATGGCCCTTGAGACTGTAATTAATTAGTACTTGAATCTGAGGAATCTGAGCAGTTCCAGAGGAGGGCAACCAAAATGGTGAGAGGCCTGGAAGCCATGCCCTATGAGGGTAGACTTAGGCCCTTTCCACACGGGGCAATTGAAACAGTGCAGAGTGACCTCCGATGGAGGTCTTCTGCACCGTAGAGTGGACTGGGGCGGACTACTTTTTGTAGTTCCGCACCTCAGTCCACTCCGAAGCGACCGGAACTGGTCGCGCAGCGTGCTTTTTAAAAACCTCTTTTTAGAGGTTTTTAAAAAGCACGGAGCGCGCGACTCCATGTCGCTCCGTCGCTACGCTCCGGTGCAGATTTGCAGGCGCGCACTAGCGCGTGCCTGCAGATCTGCCAGGGGCGGCTTTAGGCTGGCGAGCTTCTCCGGTTGGTGGAGAGCCTCCACCAACCGGAAGCTGCCATTTTGGACGCCAGAGCAGTGCGGAGTGATGAGCTCGCACTGCTCCTCGTCCTGACGGACTTGCCCGGACGCTGAAGAAGTCCGGTGAGTAGCGTTTTCGTGTGGCTCCTCCCCCACGTCTGGAAAGGGCCTTAGAGTGCTGGGTATGTTTAGTCTGCAGAAGAGAAGGTTAAGAGGGGACATGATAGCCGTGTTTAAATATTTGAAGGGATGCCATGTAGAGGAAGGAGAGGGCTTGTTTTCTGCTGCTCCAGAGACCAGGACAAGGAGCAAGGGATTCAAGCTGCAGGAAAGGAGATTCTACCTGAACCTCAGGAAGAAATTCCTGACGGTCAGGGCTGTCCGGCAGTGGAATATGCTGCCTCGGAGTGTGGTGGACTCTCCTTCTTTGGAGGTTTTTAAGCAGAGGCTGGATGGCCATCTGTCGGGAGTGCTTTGAGGGTGTTCCTGCATGGCAGGGGGTTGGACTGGATGGCCTGTGTGGTCTCTTCCAACTCTACATTTCTATGATTCTATGATTCTAAGTCCATTCAGACTTCTTCTTCCTCTGCCCAATGCCTTGATCCCTCATTCTTTTATCTTCTTCACTTGTTTTTTTAAAAAGATTTACAGGTTGCCTTTGAGGAAGAAACTGCAAGGTTGTTTCTAAACTATTGCTGTGTGATTTCGTTTCCAGTTTATGGTGACCGTAAGGTGAACCTAAAATGGGTGGTAGTGGTGGTGGTTCTGGGACTGAGAGTGTGTGACAAGCCCAAGGTCACCCAGTGGGTTTCCATGCCCAGCAGTGAACCAAACCCTGGTCTCCAAGCTCATAGTCCAGTGCTGAAACCACTACATGAACTATGATATGAATACAAACTATAATATAGAATAATTGGTTTAGAATGTCAAGCCCCAAAATAGCACATTGTGCTGTGCTGCAGAGCACAGGGCTGGAGAAAGATTTAGCGTTAGTCATTTATCCTTAGTACCAGGTGGTATTGTGTGCTTTGGGAAATGAAACAAAAGGGAAAAAAAACAAATTGAATTTGGGCAGATGGATGGTGTAATGTCCAATAATTTCTTTATCACACCACAGTTTCTACTACCTTTTCTGACAATCTTTGTAAATTAAGCATTGGGAGAACCTACCCAAGTATTTGTCAATTATAAAGTATTTTCTTTTTTTCTATCCTTTTTTTTTTTTTAAGTGTTTTTACAATGTTTATAGCTTGGGTGTTCTCCCGGACTCGACCCTGAGCCTGGAGCACCAGGTTTCAACAGTGGCCTGGAGTGCATTTGCGCAGTTAAAACTTGTGTGCCAGCTGCACCCATTGCTACGAACACTAGATCTGGCTACAGTGACAAAAGCCTCGATTGCATCTCAGCTGGAATACGGTTACGCAGTCTACATGGGACTGCCTTTAGAAACTGTTCAGAAACTTCAGTGGGTTCAAAACGTGGCAGCCACGATGCTGACTGAGGCCAATTATAGAGAGCACATAACTCCCTTCTCAAAACAGCCTCACTGGCTACCTATTTGTTTCCAGGCACATTTCAGAGTGCTGGTCATGACCTACAAAGACCTATATCGTGTAGGTCTGGACTATTTGAAAGACTGTATCTCCATATACAAACTTTGCAGAGCTTTAAGATCCACAGGGAAAGGCTTTCTCTCAGTCCTGCTGTTATTTCAGGCTCACCTGGTGAGGACATGGGAAAGCGCCTTCTCAGTGACTGCTCCCGTCTCTGGAACTCCCTTCCTTGGGAAGCTAGGCTGGTCCCCTCCTTGCTCTATTTTTGCCAACAGGCAGGAACATTCTTATTTAAGCAGGCTTTTAATATGTAAGCAAGTGGGCTTTTAATTCATAAAAATGTAAGTCTTTATAATTTTATATGTCTTTAATATTTTTAATTTTTTGAAATGCTTTTTAATGTTTTTAACTTTTTGGAAGCTGCCTTGGGTCCCACTCTAGGAGAAAAGTGGCATATAAATATAAAAAAATAAATAAATGAGCAAAGGGGAAAATTTGTAATTCTGACTCATTAAGCAGCTTGGTTAATTTTATACTTGGTAGTAGCATGTCTTGCTCCTCTTCCTTACTTTAGTCACTGCCATACTTGTGAGACAGTGGAGAAGATAAGACAGAGATCCTGTACTTTAGTGGTTGTATGGAAAAAGAAATGAGCAAATGCAGCTAATTTAAAAGAAGGGAAATATTTACGGCCAGAAGGGTAAAAGTTAATTCTGGGACAGCCAAACCATGGTGATGCCTTGCATTGCACAGGAACATAAGCTTGTGGAAGGTAAACTTGAATTATTCATTTTTTAAAATACTATATTTTTCTCTCTTTTCTTTATTTATCCCCCAACACTGTCATTTCTGATTATGTGATCTGAGACAGTAAGTAGAGTGCTGTAACATTTGTGCTATATCTTTACTTACCTTGAACATATTGATCAATTGCTCTACAGACCTTAATAAAATGTGTGTGGTATTGGTATTCATAAATTGGGTATAATGCTCTATCTACTTTCCCAAGAATAAGCCTTAGGGAAATCAGTGGGATTTATTTCTGAGTTGGCCTGTATAAGATGTAGAGGTGTTCCCCTATTTGTGCACCTATTAAAAATGAAATAAAGTGAAAACTCAGCATGGAAGACAGGAGAAGAGGATGCAGAATCTTGACTTTCCCAGTAGGCTCAGGCAAAGGCAAACTGCGGCAGCCTCTGCTGGCTGGATTCATAACATATTTCTGTCTTGACCACACTCTGATGCAGCTTGGCCACGCATGTCCTGGTTTTCATCTGTGAAATGCTGGACAGTATGAAGTACTCTTTATATACTACTTAGACCAGAGTAGAAACCCCTGAAACAGGCATGGTTCCCCACTCCTAGCTCTTTAGACTGAGTGGTTGAGGGTTCCTTACCATTTGTCAGCTAATCTGCTTCTGTCTTGTGTCTCTTTATCATGTTTTTATCATCACACAGCTTGTGACCACAGTAAAATCCAAACAGGCAAAGTTAACATCAACACCCCACTTAAGTATTCAGAAGTATTGGAATCTTAGGATATTTATTAAGGGAGAATGAGCAGGTTCTCTTTTAATCTTTTGGGATTTTTATTATAGGCAGTAATAGCTATACATATGTTCCCCTTAGGGAGCAATACAGACGTGTCAGTGTTTGGGCACATTGCCTTCATTACATGACATCATACATTCATTACATTACAGTATAGGGCAAGTAAGATGTTACACTTTTTTTTTTTTTAGTATCTTTCTGGGAGCAGGCAAAGACATTTTTTGGGAACTGAATGTTCATGGGGAAAGGGATTCTAATCATATGTTGTGTTACCTGTATATGTTTTTTTTTTAAGAAAATGGGGTTGCTTTTAAATTTCCTTCAATTCTATTTGTAGTTTAATTGTGTGTTAGTTTTTATATGCTTTCATGAAATCAATTTTAAGCTGTATCGGATTTAACGTTTATATGCTGTATTGAGTTCCAGGTCTGGGCAATGGTGAGAAGATGATGATGATGTGATGATGATGATGATGTTATAGCTGTCCTGAATCATGCTAGATCCTGCTATGTTTGTGAGATACTTCTGATTACGCTGATCAACTGATATTACCGATATTAGTGCCTGAATCCTCAAATTAAATTCTATACTCATTTGGAGTCTAAAACAGCTGTTTGGAGATCCACAAAATCTAGAATGCAAACTGAATTTTTTCTCTGACTACAGAGAGGAAGGATTAGAATCTAAATTGGTGATACAGAGAGGAAATAGGTGATATGGGGGGAAAAATAGATCGTTCCATTTGCCTCTAACTTGGCCAATGACAGCCAATTGAAATGAAAAGCACCCATGCCAAATGTTTTTGCTTTGGTGATTCCCTCTTTTTCTCTTTTGAAACTTGTAATAGCAATTTTTAAAAATGCCTTTCTACGTGCCATCTTAGATATCAGAAAGCACATATTGAGAAAGGTTTCCCTGAAGTCTGATGGTCTCTGGGCATGTAAGCTTTATAATTTCTAGACTACCAAACTGTCTCAGATAAGAGACTGTGAACAGAAGAAAGAGCAAATGCAATCTATCTGACAAATTGCAGTAATACCAAAAGGTTTCGCAGCCCACACTAAGCATTTACCAGATGTTTTCTTTCCAGTAGAGATGAATGTGTCTTTTTACAAGTGACAGTCCTGCTGGCAATGTTTTCTAAAGTTTTTTTTTAACTTCATCTTGAACTTGCCTCTTTGAAGAAGGGGAATCATCAAAGGTTAATCTCTGCAGTAACTGACAATGATAAGCAGCCCAGCATAGATAATTTTCCTAATTCATAATCTATATGATAGACAGCTGCCCAGAGCAGTTTTTGTTGCTACGGGTGGCTATAAATTGTGAAAGCAAAGCCCAATTCACTCATTCGCAATGTATGTTGAATCAATACATAAATAGAAGAGCATGCTAGCTCCCACCGCCATCTCTAGTGCCATCACTCTCCTCTCAGGAAGAGTGAAATGTCTGAAAAGCTTCTACTGCACATCGATAATTGAGATTTCACAAAAGGGATTTTCCATTCTGTGAGTAGAACTGGGGAGGAAGGCTGGGGTAGCAGGATCCCTTCTTTGCACATTAATTCAACACACTTTGTAAATGAGTAAACAGGACTTCTAAATGAGTGAATAATCAGCTTACCTACAAGCCCGTACACAAAGCTAAGAGAAATTCCATAGAATATCTGAGCAGAAATCTCAAAGGACTGGTTTTAAGTGCCAGAGCAACCCGAGTTCTGAATGTGAGTTCCTTTGCAGAGACACTGCCTCATGGAGAACTCTACCAGTTCACAAGATGCCAGGATAGGAGGTGAAGTGGAGGAGGTGGTAGTGGTGTCAGCAGAGTGTTTTGGCTTTGTTTTGTTTTTTTGGCTAGATTATCTGATGCGGTTATCATTTTTAAAACAAACACACTTCAAACCTTCCTATTAAAATTAAAGGGATGCAAAATACCGTACCTGTGTTAGACTGAGCCCAGTGCAGCTAAAAGGAGCACTTTTAGGGCCGTCATAGAGGAAACAGAGAATCCAGCATTTCAGGCCTACCAGTGATTTTAGAACTGTATCTGAAGAACTTTCTTGGCTTGAGGCCTCTGGGATGATTGAATCACCCTACTGTCAAGAATGCCTCTCCAATGGCAGAGGGGTTCTTCTGACCCTTCCTAAGACAATCTAGCAAGCAGAAATGGTGGTTAAGATTATATGCACAGTAGGTAAATAGCAATGGACAATATTTAGCACAAAATGAATGAGGGAACAGAATATGCTTGCCTTCTTTATGAGAGCACAAAGGATAGTGCACACACTTTCTTCCGCCAAACAAGGAGGAGCTGGTTGGATTCAAGGAAATGTGTGTTATAGTTCTTAGCGTTCCTTGAAAATCTAGTCTTCAGGGTTGAGAGACACTTGCACTGCTTTTGTTGGTTACTGAAAGGAAAAGTCCACTAGATGTATTTTGTTCTAATGCAGCTCCCTCCATGCAGCTATACTGGTATTGATATGACATTGTCCCAAATACTCTATAGCTTCAGAACCATTTGATTGAACCTAAAGTTTCAAGGCACTGATCCACACCTTAGATCTCACTGCTTAGAACAGTCTCACTAAAAGGAACTGAAATACTGACATAATTAGCAAATCCAAGAGTGCAATCTAAGCCAAAGTTGTCTACAGAAACAGAACACAATTTTCTTTTGTCAGAAATGTATCCTTTATAATGATTTCCTTTTCTTGTCAAGTCTGGGAGAAGGCTAAGAATATTCAGTGACTCGGTTTCCAGATGTGAAATCCACAATCATCTGTCTTCTTCTTCTTCTTTTTTCCTCATGGCAATTTTTCCCAGGAGACAAAAATACATTTGACAAACCTATTTTTTTAAAGAGAATATTGGCATAGTTTTTTCTATTTTTAAAAGTGCAATTTTGAAAATGAAATTATATTTAATGGGAAAGCTTACACAACAATGAAATTCTCTTCAAAGCCTTCACTGGAGTAATTTAGTAAGACATTGGCCATAGTTTCAGTGAAATTAACCAAACTTTATTCCATTCCTTCTTGCTGGATATTTTGTAATAGGATGTTACAAGTATTCTCTAGAGCCATTTTTTTTATTCTTATGTTCACTTCTCTAAAGTACTTTAGCTATAATTCCAGCACAGTAGTAGCTCTTACAAATTTCATATCTCTGGATGGTTTGCCTTATTACCGGTTATTTTATGTTCTTAGGGTTGCCTGAAGCACAACAACGAGTGGCAGGGTAGGATTGGAAACTGAAATGATAGTGTTCTGCTTTGGATTTTACAGCTCTTGTAGGAGCTAACCTTTTTAAAAATCTCAAATGGGAATTCAGAATGCACAAAGAAGAAATCAGAATTATGGAAATCATTATCGGTGTTAGGAGTCATTGCATTTATTACACAAAGCATGGAATGTCACTTTAAAAAAAAAAGGAACTAGTTCCTTTGTGCATTACTCTGATCACCTAGCACATTACTTGTTACTGCAGTCCAGAAAAGTAGCTTCCTAATACCCTACCAGGGTATTATTGAACTAAGATGGAATGGGTGTTACTATGGTTTCTATCAGAGGTTCAGTTCCAGAAAATGATGTTGAGGCAATTACTTTTGCCTTTTGTCTACAGCTTCCTTCAGATTTATAGTCAGTTCTTCTTTCTTTCTTTCCTCCTTTCTTTTTTCTTTCTTGTACTTATATGCAGCCCTTTCTCCTAGAGTGGGACCCAAGGTGGCTATTGTTTGTCATCTATATGAAATCAGTGGAAAAGGCTTGCTTAGACATGTGGCCTGAAATCTTATGAATAAACAGATAATGTCCAATTTTAACTCTACTTTTCTAAAGTAAAATCTTAGAAGAATTGTGGAAGGATGTCTACCAGTACATCAAGAAGCAGGTCAGAGGTTTTTTTAATTTGCCGGAGTCTATTAAAATTAAAATTAATAATAAGTTACATTATCATGTTCAATGTGAAACCTACCAACACTGAGAAGTCTCAGAGGTCTGAAACGTTATGAACAAACAACCAGACTGGCCTTTCCATGGCCCTTTCCACAGCTTAACTTTTTTTGGCACTTGGGTGCGGGGATCGCGTGAGTAGCCTCCAGCAAGAGGCTCTCACGTCCCTGCTGCTTCAGCTCCACATGAGCTGCCTGCTTCTGAGCAGGTAGCGTGAGAGCCCTGCCTCTTCCTTCCGCAGCACAACCTGGGAGATTCCCAGGCTGCGCTGGGGCAGGAAGCGTAACTGCTGTGGCTCTGGAGGCTCCGCATGCACGGCAAGTGCGCTCAGGGCCCTGAAGCAATGCGTGATTGCGCACCATTTTTGGCTGAAAGCTGAAAATGAAAAAGTGCATGAGCAGTGCCTGCCCGACCCTGGAGCGTCATGCGATTGTGATTGCGTTGTGCAGATCGCTGCTTACAATCGCGCAATGCTCCAGGCACCCTTTCGCATGGCAAATACCATGCGAAAAGGGCCCATGATTAGCAATCTGCTTACATTTCAAAGTACTCAGGACCTGTCCAGTATTAATTAATGCATCAATAGTTGAATGATGAATCAAATCCTGCCTTTCTCCTTCCGTAGGGTAACTTACATCAATTTTTTTTTTAAAGGTACTGCTAAGAAACTGTTTGGGCAAAAGTTTTTAAAAAATGATTAAACTGTTATGCAAGTTGTTTAGATTGGATTGAAGATTGGATTATATTTGAGAAATCTACTTTAAAAGATCTGGAAGAAAGTGATAATAGATTTGGATGGCGTGGTTACTTATGCTATAACAAAATAGCAGTGAACAAAGATTTTAATAATCATTGCATCCAGAAAACTTTATTAAAGATCTGGCTCCAAATAAAACAGAAATATTATATAAAACTCCCAACTTGAACATCTCCTCAAGAAGCTTACAAGATTGCACTGACAAAACAAGGAAATTATTGACTTATGAATTCTTAAAATGGGAAAGAGACAATCCAAAAATGAAGTTGATAGAAGAGTTAAAAGCTGAAGGTCATGAATTAAACTGGTCCCCTTGGTGCCAGTTGAAAGAAAGGTACAAAATGGACCAAAAATTATATGGATTTGAAAGACAAGAAAATGAATCAGATCAACTGTTGAAAGAACATCAAAAGAAGATAATCTCAAAGCTTTACAAAGTGTTATTAAAAAGGGATTTTGAATCTGAGTCAATAAAAGAGTCAATGGTTCAGTGGGCTCAAAATATAGGTCGTCCAATCGAGTTAGATGCATGGGAAAAAGTATGGAAAACAGACATAAAATTTAATCCAAATTCAAATTTAAGAGACAATTACTACAAAATGTTACATTGGTGCTATATGACTCCAGAAAGACTTCAAAAAATAACCAAAAATGGAGATGCGAAGTGCTGGAAATGTGGGGAAAAGGTGGAGACTTTTTTTCATATGTGGTGGACTTATTCTAAGGCCATGAAATTTTGGAAGGGAATTCATGATGAAATTCAAAAAATTTGCAAAGTTAATTTTGAAATGGTACCAGGATTTTATTATTGAACATATTAGGCCAGAACCGGGAGATTAGAAAGCAACAGAAGATACTATTGTATTTGATTACAGCAGCACGGCTGACCTATGCACAACACACAAAAGATAAAACAGATATTCAATTAGATGAATGGAAATTAAAAATGTTAGACATGGTAGAGACTGAAAAATTAGCTAACTCCCTTACAAATAAAATGGTTCAAAATTTTGAAAGAGAATGGAAAAGGGTAATGCTCTGGCTAAACTTATAAATGTCTGTGGATCAAGTATGTTGGTATTCGAAAAGATATGTATAACGGGGAAGAAGGATTCAACTGGAAAATTCTTGATATAAAGAAGCGGGGGGGGGCGGCAGCAGAAGAATTATAATAATAATATACATATTTGTGTTTATATATCTTTTTATGTATTTTGAAAATAAAAAAATGATTGAACATTTATTTTAAAAACAACTAAATTAATACTGTTTAAATACATTTAAAAATAATAAAAAAGATAAAAGCATAGCCCCATTAAAAGCTCCTTCTGCTCCATGAATTATAAGTCAAAATCCCACTGAAGGAAAGAAAGAAAGATGTTGTATGCACTGTGCCATACAGCACATAGCAATATCAGAAGCTTTTAAGTAAGAATCACGTGATCATGATTTGTATTTGCAAACATTATGGATGGATGAAATCAACCCACTTTTGTAAGTATACCTGACATGCTGCCTTACTCACTGTATTTCACTTTATTACTCAGTGTATCACTCACTGTATCACTCATCATTCAGTAGGGGGAAGGGGACAATGAAACCTCTTTGTGTCTTATTTTAAAATGGCATAAATTCTCCTTTAGCCTAGGGTAGACCCACTGAGTCCATTAGACTTGTCTACCTTTGACTCACATTCAACCACTGACTGAATGGGTCTACCCTCTTTGGGAATGAAACAAAAAGGTGCCAGCCAATGAGTGTTCTGTTTGCACAAACTGATCACTATCTCTAGAAAGAACAAGTTTGTTTGAGTAGACCACAAGGAGGAAAAGCAAAGAGGCAAGATAAGAAATAGGACAACCAGGTCTGATATGTTCTTAGTGAACCACTGAAGGCCAGAGTAGATGTGATATAACAATATGAACCCTGGCCTCACTGGGATTCACAGGAGTTGATAAAAGAGCATACTTATTTATTTATTTAGCATTTATACTCTGCTTTTCATTTTAAAAATCCCCAAACTGTTCACAATAAAAAGAGGTACAGTATAACAGTAATTAAAGGAATGAAATGATGAAATGACAGAAACATCCATAAAACTATTTGCTAAAAAACAGGGACAATGGATCAGTTTAACAGCTGGGAAAATGGGTGGATGAACAGGCAGTTCTTCAACTGATAGCTGGAAAACTCAGCACTGAGATTCTGCATGATTTCAATGTGGAGATAATTCCACAAGATGAGTAGCACAATAAAGCTATGCTATGGAAATAATTATAATCACTAATATCCTCTGAAGATAATGAACTATTTGCAGTAGGGGAAAAAAAAACATAAATGTTGAAGCAGCTCAATAAAGCTCCATTAGGTATTATGCCGGTGCTTAGAGTCTTTCATTAAAATGCTATAAAATCCTGTTGCCCAAATAATCACATTCTTTTTTTTTTAACATTTACTCCTACTACTGCTCTCCCGTAACTTGCAATGAAATGATTCATTTAAGTGATACCAAAGGCTAGATGAACTCATCTCTTTTTGGCCTTGTACCACTGCAACATCATTTCTTCCACAATGAATGAATGAAATGGAAGTTGAACCATCTCATAATTTAGTCAGAATCATTAATATGACATCTTATGTTGCTGGCCTTCTGTTTATTAACAATTATCATCTTGCAAACTCATCTGGATACCCTAATCATTTGAATATATTGAAGAGAAGATCTGATGTTATGGCTTTTCGCTGCAGTAAATAGAAACATTACAGGCCAATTAAATGTTGCTTAAATTTGTAAAAAGCATAAACATTATAGGACCCAGCTTGCCTCTAGTTGTCATTCAGTTTAAAGTATAATGAGTCTAACACTCCAGCTGTTATGAACTACTTTTCCTCTAACCCAGACAGATGGATAATAAATTTTGGTGAGGGAAAGCCTCAACCACAGCAGCAGATTTTCTGGAAAGTTGCCAGACTGCTGAGCAGAACAGCTGTCAGTTATTCCTCTGAATGATAGGATTTTGCTTCCCTGAGGACTAACCATTAGTCTTACTTTACTGTATGGACAAAAAATGTAAAGGAAACAGCAGAGGTTGCCTCAATGCAGCTGTATATTGTTGTCTAGTCTTGAGAACCTGAGGCACCATGGCTTATGATAGCATATGCCATTTTTATGAACTGTGAATTTGGCTGAATGGATATAAGTTTGACTCTTTCCCCAAGAAACCAGTGGTTCATCTATACTTATGGACTTCCCAGCTCTCCAAAGCATACAAGCTTGTAAATTAAAACAAGAAGACTTTCTTTAAATTTCCCTGTAAGCTTGTGGAGCTTCCAGAAAGCTGAGGTATCAGTTGGTGTTGGGAACTGAGCTATTGAAGCATCTAACTGTCTTCAGGAATCTTCTGGAGGTTCATGGACTTAAAGCCCTCAAGAAAACTTGGGCTTTACTTAGATCTGCTTTTGGGTTTGTTAACTGTGGCCCTAACCCATAAAGTATGATTGTACTGGCCCACACATATATGAAATTTCTACTCTACAAGAAAATGTGTATGCAGAGAGAAGCAGACATGCACAGTATTTCCTTACAGAACAGAACAAGAATTCACTGTTCTCAGAAGTAGTGAGCTGAAGCTCATCTGTATTCTATCATTTTCTGACTGATGTAGTGAGGGATGAGCTTGTCTTGTACTGAATTTTCCCATGGTTTTAATATAAGATCTTTGGCAAAAACGTGAGGTTTTTTTCTGGTTTGCAGAATTTGTTTCTTAATATGATCAAAGAACTATTGAGAAGTCCATTTTTTCAGGTATTCTGACACCCATCCTGAACATGCCAAAAAAGAAATGACAAGTATTTAAGCACCAACAAAGGGATTAGATAGTACTGAAGTGCCTGTTACACTAGCCCTATTTGTAGGAAATCCAATTTCTTATTAGGTTACCTTTGGGGACTTGAAAACTAATTGCACATAAGTCTGTTTAGTGCAGAGAGCAATTACAAGTTAAAGCAAAAATCTGGGATGCATTTTCTTTGCATATTGCTTTTTTACTAGTTTATTTACAACTGCTTTGGACAGGGGTCAGTATTTTTTTAAAAAAACCTCATAAAAGCAAAACTTGAACATGAATATTCAATCTATAAAAATAGTTTAAAACAGGATCAGAAAGAAACCAAACTAAAACCAGCAACACAGAAAACAATTGTGCCAAAGTCCTACAAAGCAATTAAAAAAGTTATTGAGACTAGCAATGGAAAAGGTCTTCAATTCCTAGTGAAAAAGCCAACATTATGACACCAGGTGAATCTCTCTTGGAACCACATTTGGAAACTATAGAGCTATTATTGAAAACGCTTTCAACTCATTTGGTTTAAGGAATTGCTTTTGAAGATGATTTTAGAGTCTGGACATTCAATATGCGAGGAACCTCTGCCCCTCCCCCCACCAAAAATATCCCATTTATGGTGTTAGAAATTAGTATCAGCACTTTAAACATGGGGCTGAAAATGGTCTGGAAGTGTCTGTAGATAGCTGTACACAATCTTGCTGTCCAGTTTTGGACCAGCAGAAGTTTCCAGACTATTCTCAAAAGTAGTTCTAACTGTTGACATGATAATCTCTAACCATTTCAACAAAGTTAAAGATATTCTTCATGAATATCTTTGAATCTACATTTGTCCCAGTTTGGAAGAATGAGCATGATAGGATCAGATGCTTAGAAACCCTGACTGCCTGAATGTGTAAAAAGTTCAGTGCACATTACATGGAGTAAGGTATTCTCATCTGCTTTCTCCTGTGGAATGACAGATTTTCAGCTCACTGAGTTAAAAAGTTGTTCTTTTAAGCATGGTCATCTACTTGGTCATATGATAGAGTAGTTGGGTGACCATTTTGATCTCTAGTCTGCTATGATAAGTCTTGAAGCAGCAATACAAATAGCAGTAATCCTGGGTGAAGTTTAGCTTTAGGTTTCAAGTACCTGTCACTCTTGTTGCAGAACAGATAATGATTGAGTTAAAAGAGAAAAGAAAAGATTTGCTGTTCAGAAACATGCTGATGTTATATCATCCTTCAGAAGATAATTATGAAAATTATTTCACAGAAGTTTTTTTTTAAAAGGTTTTATATAAACATAAAGGCTACTGACTCCAAAACTGGAATGTGAATTCTAAAATGCAGTAATGTGAAAACGCTAATGGGACTGAATGCTTCTATAACAGTAAAAGTGTATATGGCCATTTCTGCCTACACTGTTATAGTGCTATTATTTCTGTGGAATTCTGGGGTTTGTAGTTGACTGAAGCCGAAGAGCTCTGTGGCTGAGAATTCTAAATGCCCCACCCTAAACTGCAAACCCCAGAATTCCACAGCAGGTTGAAAGTGGAATAATAGCACTATAACAGTGTAGTGCGGAAATGGCCTATGTCTGTGGCCATAGCTTTAAACCATAGATCAAAAACCAGGAATCTTGCATACTGAAAACATGGCATAAATACCTAGGCTGTCCTGAGAATGTTTATCTTGTGTTTTGAAATAATAATTTAAAAAAATAATTAATTTTTATTAATTAGTATCTGTCTTTACCTTGCAATACTATATCAAGTTACTAGTTTGCAGACATTGGACTGTTCTCTTTCCCCCAAAGGTTTCTCTTACTCTTAGAGGTTTCTCTAGATGCGTGCAGCTGGTTTCAAATACAGCTTAGAAGATCATAAACCTTTATTTGCATGGGTAGGGGAGATGAGGCTACAGAATAAAACAACACACCAAACTGGGAAACAAAGACCACAACTCTATTGGCTACAGCATACAATGGGTTGGCCAAAACATGGGTCTGGATTCCTGCATCGATCAGCCCACTGCTGATTGATGTACCCAAGCTTCCAACCTGGTGCTGGAATCACAAATGGCCACCAACGGATCCCACCGCCAGAACCCCCTGCCACCAGGAGGTGCAAGCAAGGCATGTCCCCCTGAGCCAGACATGCTCGCCACCGCCTTGCACTCCCTTCCAAACCACAAGGGGCCAATGAACCTTGCTCAATGGCCATTGGCCCTGACCAACCTGGATCCAAGACCCATGTGACCACCAACAAGGTGGGCCCACCTCCGGGGGCCACCTATCACCAACCCCACAGCTGCAGCCAATAAAGAGTCATGTCAGGCCAGGAACGCCTCCCCCATCAGCCGACATGGGCCATGAATGAAGGCCAGGCATGGGAAACTCACAGTCTTAATGCAGACCTGATGTAACCAGCAAAGGCCCTGGACCTCCATCTCTCCACCCTCATTATGTCCTCGTCAGACAGACCTCATTCCGAAGCCGCTGTAGCAGCCCCGATCCAAAAAGAGTGACTCCCAAACTAAGTGAGGGGTAGCCCAAGGCGGGCCAGGACTGCCCGCAGGATAGCCACAAACTGGAACCTGGGCAAAGCGGTGGATCCTGGTGGATGAACAGGGGACCGGTCTCCTAGGCCTCCTACACAGGTACCTGGTCAAAGCCTTACCAGGGCAAGGGCCACTCCCAGGTGATGCATGGAGCCCTATGCTTTCCCCACTCTGCAAATAGCGCCACATGGTAAATTGGGCAGCACACATTTTACAGATGGGATGTGGACATGTGGCTGACCATAGCCTGCAATAAGGCAATTTTAGATGACACAAGCAGGGTTGCTAACTTTGTAGAATCCCACTTCCTGGGAAAGCTACACTTGTTGACTATTTGCATTTCCTGTAGCTGCTAAGGGTAGTTAAGAAAGGAGAGAGCGAAAAGAGAATAGTGAATAGAGAGACAATAAATTTGAAAATGATAACTTCCTCCCACAAATACCAATTACTTTGATTCCAGTGAGCAACTGCTCCCTATTAGTTAGGATCAAGTCCAGGATTATGATCTCTTTGTTCCTTCCTGTACCTTCTGAAATAAGAGATTATCTGCAAGGCGCGTCAGGAATTTATTGGACAGCCTATGCTTAGCAGAGTTAATTTCCCAGCAGATATCAGAGTAATAGAACAACCCCATAACTACTAATTCTTGTATCACCGAGGGCCTTTCTGCACTACACTGTTATAGTGCTATTACTCCACTTTCAACATCCTATGGAATCCTGGGGTTTGCAATTTAGGGAGGGGCATTTAGATTTCTCAAACAGAGAGCTCTTTGGCCTCAGTAAACTACAAACCCCAGAATTCCACAAGGTGTTGAAAGTGCAAATAGTAGCACTATAACAGTGTAGTACAGAAAGCCCCTGAGATTTCTGAAATTTGTTTTTTGAAAAGCATTGTCTGCCATCTCATTTGGTGACCTGTACTAAACTCCTATCACAATGTTGCACTGAGTTATTACTCTTATTTATTGTTACTCAAATACTCTCAAGTTGTCTACTCTGATCACTCTCCTTGGTTTCCTTACAATTAAATTTGTCTTTAACATATAATATCCCCTCCTTTTGTGTCATTCTTTTTCCATAGATTATACCTTTCAATTGAAATATTCCAGTCATGGGAGTCATTTCATTAGGTGTCTGTTATGCCTATAAAATCATATTCACCTTCTTGAAATAGGACTTCACGCTCATCATGTTTGTTTCCCAAACTCTATGTACTTGTTGTACAGACGTTTGAAGCTTTGTTAATTTATGGTCAGTTTTTCTGTGGAGCCCATTCTCTCCCTCAGCTTCTACTCTAGAATTCACATTCTTGTGTTGAGCTCTTGCCTTTGAGCTGATGCTTGAAGTATCGTCTTGAGCCGCCTGGGGATTTAATTTAAAGCTCTCCTGATCAGACTTGCTATGCTACTACAAAAGACAGTCTTTGTGACAGTCTTCCCAGTCTTTGTGAAGCACAGCCCATTTGTAGCCAGTAGTCCTAAGATGTGAAGCCCTTCATCCCAGAAACCAAGCTTCTCCTGTCTACACCGTCTACATATCCAGTTACTCACTTTATCTTCCTGTTTCTATGTAGTCCTCTATTTTTCACTAACAGAATTGATGAAAACACCACCTGTGCCTTTTGCTTGCTGCCGAAAACCTCACAGTCAGAGGTGATCTGCTCAAAGGTGTTTTTACCCATGTCCTTGGTTCCTACATAAATAAGGAGAAAGAACTACTGATCTGTGTTCTTCAAGAGTTTTGGGAAGTTGCCAGTAACATATTGAATACAGGAAGGAGATTAGGACAAGGAGCAATGGATTCAAGCTGCAGTAAAGGAGATTCCACTTGAACCTCAGGAAGAACTTCCTGATGGTCAGAACTGTCCAGCAGTGGAATATGCTGCCATGGAGTGTGGTGGAGTCTCCTTCTTTGGAGGTTTTAAGCAGAGGCTGGATGGCCATCTGTTGGGAATGCTTTGATGGGTGTTCCTGCATAGCAGGGGGTTGGACTTGATGGCCCCTGGGGTCTCTTCCAACTCTATGATTCTATGATTCTAAGGCAGTATGCTTCCCAATTCATCTTGTCTGGCTGGCACACAGGGGCATCTGTACCCCTGCGCCAATCCCCAGCCAGAAGCACTTTAATTTTCCTCTTGAATCTGATGTCACAATCTGGCAAAAGAGAACTTGGGTTTGTAATTGAAATTTGACAGATGCTGTTAAGGAAAGAAGGCAGAAAGAATGTTCATTTAATTAGATAAGGGCCATATCTGCACTAGTCCATTATAGTGCGATTATTCCACTTTCAACATCCTATGGAACCCTGGGGTTTGCAGTTTAGGGAGAAGCTTCAAGGATGTTGAAAGTGGAATAAGAGCACTATAACAATCTAGTGCAGAAGTGGCCAAGATCTCAAGCCCAGAAAAAAAAAATCAGCATTGATTTGGGATTTAGATTGGAAATCATGAGATTTGCAAGAAAAACAAACAGGAAATGATAGCACCTAAGGGCTCTACCTTAACTGAAAAATCTCTTGAAACAAATATTTTAAGGAAGAATGCATAAAAAGTATCCTATTTTAGGCAGGCATGCATACAGTTTAAATGTAAATTGTGTGTATGTTTCAAAAAAAATCACAGAAAGCATAACAAGACTCATGGCTGACCACATACATAACTGAAATTGACTGGAGATATACTGATCTTTCGACTATTAAATAAGCTTATTTTCAGTCAGCTCCCCCTGCAGCTAGTCTTAGTTGTCTCTGAAAGTTTGTTACTAAAAATGCTTATGAAATTTAAATATTCAACGAAGTAACTGGTTAGAAAATAAATGCTACATGATAAAAACTCAGTGAAAAACCTCTAGGATATGTGGCCATTAGTACAAACCCCTTGCTGTGCTTTAGCAGCTTCAGAAGCAAAACTGGAAGAGTTTAACAAAGATTACTGATTACATGTGATGCAAATTTGTTCTTCTACTATCCTTGCTCTTTATATATTTGTTAATTACAGGTATTAGAGGCTGGTGGCTTCCATGTCAGGTGAATCTAAACTCTCCAACATTTCACAAATGGAAACTGGGATGTGTGTGGCCAAGCAACATTAGGGTGTAGTCAAGATGGTGAAAGCAATTAAGGAGGAAAAACACACAAGCTAGGAGAGGCTGCAGCAGTTTGCTTTAGCCTGCATCTTCTGGGAAGGACAAGATTCGGCCCTCTGCTCTTCCCTGCTAAGTTGATTGCAAACCCCTTGGCACTGTGAATGCAGTTGGCAGCAATTAAAGTAAGCTGAAAACGAAACTTGCAAAATTTGAGGAGCAGTAAGATTTTTCTAAGAAACAAGTGGTAAATGTTTATGGCCTGAAATAACTGAAGGCTTGTCTCTAGACTCAGTGTTCAAGGCCTCACCGGAAATTCATACTTGAGGCACTTGTAGAATTTTTGAAAAGAAATGCAGTATTCCATTTATCAATATAAAAATGTGGGAAATATTATCTTAGTTTCCCAGTCAATGAAAAAAAAACTTGATGTGTGTTTTACCTTTCAGCATTCTCTTTACCAAGTAAATTTAATAAAAATCTCTCTATGTGAAAGCAAGGGCTTTTTTGAAGACATTGTTCTTCCCAATGTGTAGTTAGTAGCTGTACACCCTCCTCAGTAAACACATTTCAGTTTACTTCTGAATCTCTGACTGGTTTTCCCATAAACATTGGTGGAAAAGCTCACTGGGTTACCCCACCTCTCACAACTCTACTAATTAGAACTAATAAATTCCCCATTTTTGCATGGAGGTGCGGGTACTGCTGGAGGACCTCAAGGGTACCCCACCTTTTAGGAGTAACAGTATTACCAAAGAAAATCCAACTTTTGTTAGTGCTCACTGGCATACTTTAACTCTTGGCTATATTTTAAGGGCATGACACCATTTGGGATTCTTAAATGCTGCGTGGTCTTTGGTATAATGCAGAACTTCTCTCCCTAGTTAAAACAATTTTGATAATGGGGCCGTGAAATTGGAAGGCTGTTTTATAATTGCTTTTAAATTGCATGTCTTCCTTTCCTGCTGTGAATATAAACTACAGAAGCTTTTTGTTCCAAACTCTGCATGTGAACGTATAATTGTGAGGATCTGATTTTCGCTGCTCCCCAAGATTTTTTCAGCATGGAGTGACTGAATTTCATTCATATTAATTAAAACATTGACATCATACTTTTCTTCATTTGGTGGATAACATTTTAAGAACTGGGTACCCACTGGGTGACCTTGGACATGTCAAACACATTCATTAAAAAAAAAATCCTCAGTAAGAAAATGAACAGAAAGGATTTACAAAAAAGGGGGAAGAGGGAAAAAAGAAGGGATGGCGGTACCTAGGATATGAACAAAGGTTAGGCATAAATATTGATATAAAATAAGTGTAACTGAAAAAATCCTTGAAAATGATATCTATAAAATTGGTTCATGTATAGATAGTAGATCTCACCATTGCGTGATAGGTAGTGAATGCTTCTTTTTCTTAGCTTAGAGTATGTCTTTTTGCAATAGTAAACCACAGGATGCAGTAAGATTAACCTTCAGCTAAATTCCACATCACAGGAATATAATTTAAAAATACACACACATCTACAAATGGCAAAGGCTTTCTAATACAATATAACTTAACCAAAAAGGATTACCCACTGAGCATACCAACATTGTATGCCAGAAGGAAGCATTGCCTGCATTACACTGCTTACATTTAGTTGGAGCAGGTAATTTCTTTCTAAAAAGTGTAATAGTGTTCAGTGTAACCAAGACCTCAATTTTTGCCGGACCAAATATAGTTTTAGATACAAAGCAATTTTCACTATTGAAACTAGGTCAGTTTTCCATTAGTTAATCTGCACTGGACTGTGTGGAGGGGGGGCTGGGGGGGCTATGACGTGAGGGGCGTGGCCACTGTGCACAGGGGTATGGCTGTGGTATGTGGGGCATGGCCAGGGCATGCAGGGGTGTGGCCAGGGTGCACGGCGACATGGCTATGGGCCGGGACGCCCCAAAAACATTACCGCCCGGGGTGAATCGCCCCCCCAACCCCATGTTCCTATGTGACTGATTCCTTGATAACTTATAAGTAGACTGCGATACTGGAAATATAAGTGAATATGAGAAGAAGTCATATACAGAAGTTATGCAGAAGAAGTTAGAAAATAAACCAACTAAAACCAACTTTGAAGTAGAAATAAAAAAACCCTTTCTGCTGCATGCAAAATGCCAAGTACCACACAACATAAGAAACAAAGCATGAGGTGGAGACAGAGGTCACCTAGGTCTTTCCCTGTCATCATTAACATATTCTCTCAGTGGTTGATGTTGTCAAAAGATGACAGATAAATGTATCCATTTTTTATTCTAAATTGGACTTACCAACAGCACTATTTTTCAACCAATATTTGAAGGAAAATGCAGTTATATTTGAGGGTCTGAATCTGTGGCAGGCCATGGAAGAGCCAGTGCAGTGCAATGGACTGAGTGTCAAACTTTGAATCTGAGAAACCAGGGTCTAAATCCCTGGTGGGACATGGAAACCCACTGGGTGACCTTGGGCAAGTCATACTCTCTCAGCTTCCAAGGAAGGCAATGGCAAACCTTCTCCCAATAAATCTTGCAAAGAAAACTCCATGAAAGGTTCACCTGGGGGTCACCATAAGTTGAAAATGACTTAAGGGCAACAATAACTTTACACTCACCTAAATTTTGAAGATTCTCCTATCAAAAATATATATACCGTATGCATATATTAAGTAAAAATGTGAACAAATATGTGTATATTGATAAAAATAACAGAAAAGAATTTTAGGGAATTACTTGTAGATACATAGCAAGCAAAAGTGTGTGGAAAAATTAGCACGATTTAAGAGAAATGCATCTAAAATGTGCACAGCCGGTGAGGACTTTCAAAAACTAATGTGGGGCCAGGACAAAAGTGGTTTACGTTTGTAAATGCAAGGAAGAGAAACTAATACAAATCAACAGATTTGTTTGTTCCTAATTCTGCTATAGGAAGGAACAGCACAGTTCAGGGCTTCCCATGTTGCTATGGCAGCCTGGGAAAGAGTCATCTTTGCTTCATGCCACTGAAATAAACTGAGCATTGGACCACAATGAACTCACTAGACATAAGTCTGATAAACATAGGTCTGATTCACACATGCATGATTAATCTAAACAGAGTCTTTCACAAATTCTACTGCCATTCACTACATGCAGAGTAATCAAATGGAGAGAAATCAAATATCTGCATGACCTAATCTTTCGTACAATTTCTTTCTGAATAAACATGTGTCATTGAGCTGCAAAACCAATTGTGGATTTACTTTCTAAAGAAGGAACATGCCAATCAATTGAGTTTCTGTTGTTTAGACAAAGGGAATAGAAAATAACTGTACTTACATAATTTTATCAGTGGAACAAGTGGGCTTCTTTAGAAAACTCTACTGATGTCACATTTTCATAATTGCATTTGCAAAGCTGTCTGTTGCAAAGAATATTCTTGTTTATCATACTAAGTTTGCTTACAGTTTGTGTCAATTCTGATTATATTCACAGTTTTCACATAATTTTATAAAGTAGCAGTGTTCTTTCATGCTTCAGTGTAGGTACTTCTGTTTCGTAATATGAACCAGACAGATTAAAATGAGATGTTTTAATGTGAGATGGCTCCTGGGAAAGTGTGTCTGCTGTGTGTGATGTGCAGGGAGAAGAATGAAACTATAAACAAAAATAACTGGCATCATGCAATGTCTTTTTTAATTTTTTTAAAATTTTTTATTAACGTGTATTTAGTATATAAAACAACATATAAGGGATTACAAAGACAAACAGTAAGTAAACAGAGAAATGCTAACACCTAACCTAATACTAAATTACACTAAACTACAACTAAACTAAAAAGGGGCCAAAATGCATATAAATGACTTCTAACTCAGCAGCTTTTGGTTCTAAAATATGTTTCTTCTCATGTGTCTATTATTATTACACTACTGCCTAGTATTTAATAATGATAAGTTTAACCCTCATAATGAATAATTGACTTTTTCCCCCAACACTCTCTTAAATATACAGTCAATTTATCCCTATCACATTTAAATTTAACCAAAGATCCTTCTTTAATTAAAATAGTTAATTTACCCATTTCTGCCAAGTCCAACATCTTCAACAACCAGTCTTCATGCATGAAGACTGGCATCATGCAGTTTCTAATAGTTATGCTGCCTTGTTTCTTGCACAAATCAATTATGCATCAGAAAAATGGGTAATACATTTTAGGAATCAAACTAGTATGATGTCAAGAACAAAGCAAGGAAAACAATCAAGAATGAAACAATTTTTTTTAAAAAAAATATTTTTACTATACATAAATTATATAAAGAAAGCAGAAAAAAGTCCATTTCTATACCAAGCCAATAGAAGGAGAAAACACTTATATGAGCGAGAACTTGACAAGGACAATGAGAAAATCTATGGATACTTTAATTAAAGATAACCAAATGTTCAAATAAATCCCTATATGTAACTGTCATAAATATGCTAACTATTCAAAACTTTAAATGGCTTATAAGATTCTCAGTCCATTGAATAATACACAATGGATTGTTTCCAGTACTGCAATATCATTTAATACATATTTTAATAAGTATTGTGTGCAAAATGTATGTGTGTGTATAGATATATATATATGTATTTAGATACATTTGAACAGAATAGAATAAAATAGAACAGCCTGTAGATTGTGAAACTAAATAATATAACTGATGACCATATTATAGTCAAGAATAATCCATGTAATGGCAAAATAAAGTCAATTTAATAAAAACTGTTCCACATACTGATTCATATGTTATGGTGAGAATATAAGCTAGATGAGTTATCTATGTCTTTAGTATCCTTCAGTGTTTCCCACTGCAACACGGAGAAGGTTTTCAGGATGTGTAGGAGTCTACGGAAGGAAATGGAACTTTTCTGAAGTCCCTCTAAAGAGTTAGTGAATTCTAGAAGCAGAGTTCTGGAAGCAGTTTTTCTGTGAGTGGAACTTTGGAAATTCTTCGTTGAAGGGATCTTTGAATACAACCCAATGGAATCCAAGGTGATGGGCCTGTTTTGAGGACAGGGTCCAACATTTTTGATAGCACCATTAAATTTTAGACTAGCCAGCACTATGCCACTACATAAGAAAAAGTGTCTCAAGAATAGTTACCCTTGAACAACAAATTTAAGAACAAATATGTGCTGCATGTAATTTGTACCTGTCTTTGTCAGGCTTTTCTCATTTTGCTTCTGAAGCAGATAAAGCAAAGCAAGAAAACTAAACATTCAGTCTGAGTTTTTATATTACGATTTATTATGAATCAACTAAAAATAGTATAAAATTAAGTCAAATCTAATGTTAGAGATACTGTCCATTATTCAAGAGCATAGGCATGCTTTTACCTGGCTGCCAAAATCATTCTAGGCATGGAACAGTGAACCTTCCTACTGTAGTCCATGCATTTACAAGGCAAATTCTCCAAATGTCCATATTTGGGATCTTTGAACAGAAAGAGACATTTGGCTAAAGGGGAACAAAGTTCTCATAGCTGTTTTCTTACCTCTATTCTCACCATATACCTCTCACTAGACGTTGTTCAGATAGTAATATTCATTTAAGTGGTGAATTTGGAACTGAATTTTATTGAGAAGCAATGGCATCAAATATATCATTTCAAGTGTATGAAATGTAATAAGCAATACCCTTTACTTTCCTCCATCATGTTCAGTATCAATCATCCAATTTTAATGACTGGATGAGTCAATGATTAAGATTATATTGTAAATGACTTTGAGCAGGAATTCCCAGCGATTCTGAGTGTCTAATTTTAGAATGAGTATTAAAGATATATTATTTAAGAAAATTAAAGGAACCAAGGACAATTAGTAAAAGGCACCTTTGAGCTGAGATAAATAGAATTTGATACATGATAGTTTATATGTCATTACAGCTGAGATATATTAGGTTGCTTCAGTATTGAGTAATATGCTGTGAGCTATTTTTCTGGGAAATTACGACAGGAAGCACTCCTTGACTGCACCATAGTTACAGATCCTAATCTAGAAAGCAAACCAGCAAGCAAGCAAAGACCAGCTACTAGGGTCTTGGAGAACTTCACATATTGAATCCCTCACCAGAAAGCTTCTTACTGAATAAGCCAGGCAGTTGGAACATGTCATACCTATATTGTACCAGTTTCTTATCCCAAAACATGGGTGACTCAGGGGTTCACCCACAATGCCAATGTCTCTGTGAAACAGTGGGAATATTAGCTCAAAGAGGAGGCCTGCAAGGGGGTGGTAACCTTACAGGATCTTTTGCACCTATGTATACTGGTATTAGTGCAGGGGAAAGCCTGCCAAAGACTCACAAGAAAGCTTGCTTAGCTTACTTGTTTTACTGGAGAATTAACAATCAGATCCTAGCAGTCTCACAATCACACAAGGCTAACTGAAGGAAAAAGGAGGAAAGGTTTGGACAGCGAGAGTTTAGTGTGAAGCGGGTGATATTTACCAATCGAGCAGAGAAGAAACAAAGCAATGTGGCTTAGACTAGGAGTCCAAGGGTAGTACAACTGAGAACTGGAATGGCAGAATGGTGGCC
The DNA here is from genome assembly GCA_030412105.1 of Cyclura pinguis. NCBI lineage: Eukaryota > Metazoa > Chordata > Lepidosauria > Squamata > Iguanidae > Cyclura > Cyclura pinguis. The sequence goes on from CM059602.1 coordinate 212,818,716, forward strand.
AGCAGGCAGAAGTACTAATGCATTACAAGTTGGTTATCTCAGAGCTGGGGTTTAAATACTTTTTCTGCCCTGAGGGGGCAGATGTTAATGACTCTCTGGCAGAGTAGACAATGGAGTGGACAATGTGGTCTGGAATGAGGTAGTGGCCTTAGCATTAGTTGATGAAGGTTTGATGGGTACCGTGATAGCTGCTTAATGGTGGGACAAGTGAGGGGACAAAAGGAGCATTTCAACGGACAAAGGGAGAAGGTTGAAGACAATCAGTTGCTCCGTGGAAGCAGTTTCAGGTGCTATTGTTTCCAAAGGTTGAGTTGTTGAGGGACATCTGCCAGTCTCCAGAATTTCCCTGACTGTGACTAGCCATACCCTGAGGTCTCGATCTGACCTAGCTTTGTAACGCAGGTGTACAGCCAATTCCTCTTTGCCAGCAAGTCTCCCAGTTATAGCAGGATATCATTTATATTTCATGCCAATTAAGTATTTTGTGAATTAAACCATATCAAGGAGTGTGGGGTCTATGGCCTACTAACAAGTTGCACTGATTTCCTGTGTGCTTCTTGGCCAAATTTAAACGGTGCCTTTGATCTTTTAAAGCTATAAATGGTTTTAGGCCAAGTTATAGAAGGATTTACTGAACTTAAAGGAACTTCCTAGGCCTTAAGAACAACAGCAGAGGTCTTGCACAGAATACTCCAGCAACACAGACATACTTTCTCCAATAGTGGTCACATGGAAGTACCTCTCAAGAGATATATTCTTCGTCCTGTCAGTATTGGCTTGTAAATATTACTCTTAGTCATTGACTGATGTCTGCATTTAGCAGAGATGTTGGGCTCAGTTCCCAAAGTTTAGAAGAGAAACAGTGAACATTTTTTATACAGTCTAGTCTCACATTAACTTGTAGCTAATTTCCGGTGAGTAACATGTATCAGTGGTGGGTGTGGCCAGGGCAAGGTGTAGATGTGGCTAGAGGTATGTTCTGCTTTTCTCATGCTCTCACCTTCCTCATGCTCTTTAACCTTCTTTCTCTATTAAGAAAGACATATTGCTGATCTTTGGGAAGGGGAGAGATGATTATATTTACCGTATTTGTTGGTGTATAATACACACCGGCGTATAAGATGGTTCCCATTTGTACACTGGCAAATACTATTTGCCAGCATATAAGATGCACTGGTGTATAAGACACACCCCATAAGACATACTCCATTTTCAAACAGTATTTCTCAGGGGAAAAGTGTGTCTTATACACCAGCAAATAGGGTAATTTATTTAATTTATTTATTTGCAGTGATCTAGACTCGAGTCGATAGACTTGGACTCAAGTTGGACTTAAGTTGCTTCAGTGACTCAACTCAGACTCGACTCGGCCATAAATGATGCACTGACTCGACTCGACGCAAGACTTGTATATTTTTAATGACTAGCTTGATGTCCTTGGTTCAGTAACATAACACATTCATCCAAAACCTTACGACTTTGAACAACGCCTCCATCTCTTTTTGCCTACTAGTCACATGACAATCTCTCTCAAGCCCAAAGTGTGGGTGCATTTCTCAGAGGGGAACAGCAAACAGGTTAGGCAATGGACTTGAGGCAGGCTTGAGGTCTGCTCAACAGCCTGTCCCCGCTGCATATCAGAGGAGCCTTCTAAAATGTTTCCTAAGAGCAAAAGACAAGACTCGCCCCGAGAGTGCAGGGTGCATTTCTCAGAGGGGAACTGCAAATGTGTTAGGCAATGGGCTTGAGGAAGAAGGATCCTTCCTTCTAAATCCTTTGAATCTTCAGTAATGGGGAGTAAGATAGGATCCTATTCCCCACTCCTAAAGCTGCAGATGGCAAAATTGCAAATATGGAGAGCCGACTCTGCTTAAATTGTTGAAACTGAGTTTATTTCTCTCATCCAATAATTCTGGAATTTTGGTTGGGGTATAAAGTTGGCTTCCAGACTTGAGACTTGACTTGAAGGTATCCTCAAGGACTTGAGACTTGACTTGAGACTTGGAGTAAAAGACTTAAATATATCACTGTTTGTTTGTTTAATATTTTTCAATCTATGATGATCACCCTCCACATTTTTTCTTTCTTCTCTCACACAGACCCCTACTCTCTCACACACTCCATCCATCCATCCATCCATCCATCCATCCATCCATCCATCCATCCATCCATCCATCACACCTATTCAACCATATTCACATATTTTAAGCTACACACTATCTACACACTTTCCTCACTTTTCAATTAAAATCCTAAATATGAGGGAAGGAATTTAGGAAACTAATTTTGCTATATTAATGGAATTCAACAAGATATCCTTCAAACTGAAACCCACTAGAAACAATCTTGCCCTGCAGAGAAACTTGGTTTGTGGTTTTCTACCCACCTTCTTGATTTGAACTCTACAGTCACTTTTTATTAACAGCACACAAAGTTTATTAAAGTGTAACAAAACAAATGAAGAGAAAGTCTGTCTTGTCTCTTCTGAGCTGAGTGGAAATAATGAGCTGTAAACAAGACATCCAGCTCTCAGGGAAAGCAGCCACTACTTTATCAATTGCAATGAAATACCAGGAGTGGAGATTACTAATAGCAGATACCTCATTCCATGCTGGTTAGCACACTAAATACACTTTTTTTAAAAAATCTCTTATCAATTTCAATGTAGATTATAATAGTGACTCCAAATTCTCATGCAGCCAGCAACCTTCTTGTTTCTATCTCAGCATCTTCTATTCTCATTTGTGCAGTCCAGATTGTTTCTTAATTATCTGCCATAATCTAATCTATGTCTTGTCCTAAAACTCACCACTACTTCTTCTTTTTTTAAAAAATATGGCTGTACTTAACTTTGTCTGTGCTTAAGACTTTCTCCATTTCTGTATGATGACACTTCCTCACATCGTCCTGTCACAATTCCAGCAGCACCTCTGCCGGGAAGGGAGCACACCAGGAAGTCTCCCCTCTTCACTTCACCAGCTCCCTGCAGAAGAGAGCATGGTGGCTCCACCTCTTCCTTCAGGAGCGCAGCCAGGCAGTTTCCATTGCTGTGCTGGGGAAGGAAGCATTGCCAGTGTGCTTCTGGCCCTTCCACATGGCCAGGAAAGGTGAGAGCGCTGTGTGATGGCAGGCACAAAATGGATTTTTGCCATGCACTCATTGCTTGGGGACAAGATGGTGGTGATGACATCATGTGGAAGCATGTCCAGCCGACCACTGCCATCCTGACCCCACAGTGGCACAGCCCCTTCGTGTGGAAAAGGCCTCTAGCTATGGCTAGTCTGATAGTAAATTGATGCATAAAACTTCTAGCTTGTACTCCCCCATAATGCATATGTGTGTTTCAGACTGTATGTGTGTTTATGCGTTTTCATTTCTTTCATAATTTTCTCCTATTACTGGGATGCTTTGTTTGTAGTCAAGGTTAAAAAAGAATATTCCTTATGACAAGTGCTTCCTTATCAATGGGGCTGTCCCATGTTTCAGTCCAAACTCTAAAGAAGCAAGTCCAGATGTTGTTTCCTATCCCCATAATAGGTCCAGCACCTCAGATAGGTCATTTAAAGTCTGGATTCACCAGCTCACTGAAATGGGAATCATCAATACTAACGTGGGGGACTTGGTTTCTCATCTGTTTATCAGTTTTCATAAAAGTAAATGCTATTTTATTTTAACTTGACTTCTAAAATTACGAATATTCCACAGGCATAAAATTCTGATTCTTTTAGGTATTTATCCATCATCATATTTCATTCATGAGAATATTCAGAGCTCATGGCGAGGCTAACTGGAGAGGCCAGCTGCACCATTTCCCTTGTACTTCTCTATTACTGTGGTTTTACTGAGTTTTCCAGCAGGGCTACCTCTTCCTCTATTTCAGATTCTAGGCAGAAGTAACTTGACATCCTGAACAAGTTGCACACCTATGTAAGCTCAGAACTGATCAGCAAAATGTGGCTTTAATTTTAAACTGGTGTTTTTGATCCACTTTGCATGAGACTTGGTGTAAAACAAATTTTAAGGATTGTAGGCACTACCTCTCATACTTCATTTGTTGGATTAGGGGTAGATTCCTGGGGTGTTAGCCCCTTTTACAAGGAAAGATGAACTCTGGTTCAGAGTTTGCTAGGGGGAGTGCTGAATCTCTTGGATGCCTCTTACTCTAGATTCAGCACAGTAAAGCAATCCAGCAGTATTCAAGTTTCATAACCAAAAATGTTACTATTTACTTTGAAATGTTTATTCATAACATATATACAAAGATTGCAGAAGTCCAGACTAACTGAAGGAAAGTGTCAAGGAGAGAAGAAGATCAGTAGAGCTGGCACCCACCATCATGAAGAAGGAAGAAGAGAGATGGCCAAAGTCATCTGGAAATTTCCATGGTCATATGATATGGCTGCTTAGATATGTGAACACATTGATGAACACACACTAACAACTGGTGATGGAACAAATGGGGAAAGTTCTAGAGAGAGAGAGAATGTATAAAGTAGAGGCATTCAGGAAACCTATACATGCGCCCTCTCTCTCTCTCTCTCTCTCTCTCTCTCTCTCGCTCTCCATATATATGCTTCCTAAATTCCCATTGCTCTAACAGCAAGAGGGAGAAAGGGGTGTAAAAAGAATGTTTGGACTATATTCAGAGGAATGCAGTGGGTAAACAACACCAGCTAAACTAGTATTGCATAATGTGCATGCATGCACACGCACACACACTTTCTTATGGAGCCTGTAGAGATAACCTTTCTCTCCAATGGTCTCTAGTGTTTATTTGGTGAGACATCTTGTGAGATCCTTAGGCAAGCTATTGCCTTGCTGCTCTTAATCTCGCATTGTACTTATCCTTTTTATTCTTCTCTTGTATGCAGTTTACCTGTCCCCATCAATAGATAACTCATCTATACATACATGCACGTATAAAAGAAAGAGAGGCGCAGACAGTAGAGATATGACCTGAACGGAACAGAAGATCAAACAGAAAAATAAAGGAAGTGAAAAAGGAAAGAATTATTGGAGGAGAGAGGCACTAGAGCACACTTCTTTAATTTAAATACATGTTTTCATTTGTCCAAGAAAATCTTTGAAAGGCTTTATTTCTAAAAGACCGATAAGAATGTTTAATAGTGGCTTAATCTTTCTAAAAATCCATATAGAAGTATTTTCCCCTCATTATATCAAATAAACAGCTGCACAAATAAAAACAGCATTGCAAAGACGCATTGTGACTTTTAAGAGCTTGAGCTGTATCAGTGTTTTCAATATCAGTCAGTCATTTGTGATAATAATGTGTCTGGCATACACAGACTCGGCCTGAGGATTTGTCAGTGTTATTTTCTTTCAGAGGCAAATAGAACTGTTTACTTTGAAATCATGTTGCAATTATGGTGTGTACATTGGTTGGGCCTACAGTCAATGGCACTTGCTGTTTACTCCTAATCACAGTTTGTCAGTATTAGTACACAGATAGAGCAGAATTCCACCACGAGAATTTACAATCTATATAACTTGGCTGGATAACCTTTTGTTCCCAAGAGCTTCATCTGTCAATAAGGAAGGTGCATACTGATGTACGTACCCAAATGCACATGTACACACTGTGGACACAAACACCCTCCCCAGTCCTATTTCTCAGAAATGGAAAGATCTAAGCAATGTTTGTATGCTGAGATCCTTTTCCGTCTTATGCGTACCACTAATTTGGTTATGGATGAGGTGCATGTGACTTTTGTGGAGATTATTCCCTTTGTACCATCTCCCGCATTTAACTCATGCTCTCAGAAGCCTAGCTAGCAATGGTTTGACAGTCTTCAGGTGCATGATATGTTGGGCTCAGTATATTCTTCTCAGGAATCTTTTTTCCTCAGTGGAAGTACACTCCTGTTAGCTCACCAATTCTTCTTCAGTACAAATGACCATGCCACACCATTCCATCATATTGTCTTCCATCTGGTTCTATTTCTCCACGCTTGTCCAAATGGGTCAGTCAGTGCAGCTATGCATTGATAGAATTTGCTCATACAGATCTATCCAAGGACTGGAGCAGTCTAATAGATTGATCACAGCATGTGGTTAACATATTGAGCTGTGCCTAAATACCTTGAAGGTACCAGTTCTTGATTGATTGCAAGGTCAATTCTGCTTAGTATCTAGAAGGGAGACTGCCAGGGAATACCAGCTGCTGTAGGATACATTCAGTGGAAGACACTGGATAAATCTGGAACAAATCTGAATAAAGCTTGCCAAGAAAACCCTGTGAACTCCCTTAATCAGAGTTGACTTGAAAAAACATAACAAATATTGGATATGCTACAAACTGTGATATAAAATATACATATCTATACTGAGATATTAGAAGAAAGTGAAAATTCATTTTGAACAGGGCACAACAATGATCAAAGGAAAGAACAGGTATGCCTAAGTTAACAAATCCTCTGACAAAGAAGATCCTTCTGGCCCCCTGCTATTTCTCCTTGTCCTCTGTCTAGCTGGAAGATTTTAGCAGCATTGGCACTGGGAGGATGGTGAAGGAGGGCTGGAGAAACACAGACTTTTAGTCCTGGGCTGCCGCACTGTGCCTACAGTAAACAATTCAATAAACAATGCTTGTGCTGGGAAACAGGTGAATTCTGCTCTAGTCAACCCTCCTGCGGCTGTCTGTGCCTGCCTACAACAGGCAAGGTGAACAGCAGTTGCCTCCGGTATCCCTTCATGAGTGTGTGCTAACAAGAAAACAGAAAGAAAAGGGAAAAGCAGTGTGGTGTAGTGGTTTGAACATTGGACTACAAACCTGGAAATCAGGGTTCGATTCCTTGTTTAGCCATGGAAACTCACTGAGTGACCTTGGGCATGCCACATACTCTCAGCCTCAGAAAACCCTATGATAGGTTTGCCTTAGGGTTGCCATGTCAGAAACAACTTGAAGGCACACAACAATAATAACAGCAGCAGCAGCAGCAGCAGCAACAACAACAACAACAACAACAAGATAAGCCTGCTTCATCAGCTCCCCCCAAAGTGTTAAAAACCAAAACAAGAAAAAAGGCATGGATCTTTAAATGTGGCCAGCAGAATAGGAAACATAAGAAAAGTGAGGACTGGTGAAAGAAAAGAAAATCAGCCCTGGATGCATTCTAGAAGAAGCCTCCAAGTGGCCTCTAGAAGGTTCAACATATTTATTTATGCATGGCTTACTTGACCTGGTTGTTTCATACCAAATGTACATATTGTTTTGGATAAAAGCTTGCTGAAACATATTTACCTATATCTATGTTTTCCATGTTATTTCTGCCTCTGGAATCAAATATTCTGTTAAAGAAGTCGTGCCCAGGAATATGTTGACTTTGGCCATTTCTGCACTACATTGTTATAGTGCTATTATTCTACTTTCAACATCCTAGGGAATCCTGAGGTTTGCAGTTCAGGGAGAAGCCTTTGAGCCCCTCTCTAAACTGCAAACCTCAGGATTCCATAGGATGTTGAAAGTGGTATAATAGCATTATATTCTTAACTGAGGCAGATCTGTAGTAGCAGGGAATGTAAAGATTTCTATATCTCAAGAAAAGAATTCTAATAAAACATACATAGAGTCTATCTTATAGTAACAGTTGTATGAACTTAATAGAAAATATGTCCTTTGCTTTTTGTGTACCTTGGATTTAGATATTATAAATGATCAACAAAAAATACTTTGTTCATTGTAGTACAAAATACAGCACTGTAACATCTGAGGCTAGGAAGAGATAAATTTTTAGATCATTTCTGTACAAATGATACAGGCTTTCATCATCTAGCAAACTTTGGAAAATAAAGTTCAAAGGCCAAAAGAGTTTATCCATGAAAAAAATATAATTCTGGTGAAACAACATTGTTCTTCTGTTGACTGTTGATATAATCCAGATGGAAAAATTTAGAACTGACATAAATTGTTGTCATTTTTTTTCTAAAAAAAATACTTCACTGGAATACTATACAGGCATTCCTCCACATTCACTAAGGTTAGGGGCACAGGACCCCCATGAAAGTGGAAAAATGTGAATGACTCTAGGCCCTCCTATACCATATTTAACACACAAAAAAGTATGATCACCATATTCAACCCACCATAGATTACTTTGAGGCATCAGGGTTCCTTCACAAGGCAGAAGTGACTGGCTGGTGGGGCTTACTGCCACCTCCACTGCTGCCCCACGGGATTTTTTATAGGAATTTACAATCCTCATTCTCAGTTTCTCAATCTCAGGAGGCTTGCAGTCCCTATTAAAAATGGCACAGGAAGGCAGCAGAGGTGACAGCAAAATCTGAGCATAAACTGAGCAAATCCTAAACCCGCAAATGTGGAGGGCTGATCGTACTGCTGAATGGCATGCAGTAATAAAATATTGTTCCATTCTGAAGTAATTAGATGTGAAGGATTAGGCATAGTTTGTTTTAATCTCTGTCTGACAGTACAGAATGTCCCTTTCCACCTTCTTTCCTGTAGTCCTATTAACCTTGGTTCACAATGTTGTTTGACTAAGATGTCTGTCATGTCATCCCTGTCTATTGGCAATGAGAAACAGGATTGATGGCATTTCCAGCCATCATACCAGTCTTAAAGCATCATAACTTGTAATGCTACATTTAAAGTCAACTGTAGGGAAACAAGCTATAAGAGGTTTTGATTAATAATAAATATTAGGAATATGATATTTTTAGTAGGATATATAAATGTTTCATACAAATAGTAAGCACTGGAAATATAAAGTGATTATTACTTTTTTCTTCCTCTTTAAGTTAGTATAATTGGCATTATTGAGTTAATTCTGTTTAATGAGTATATTACTGTTAAATAAAGTTGGGATATGATATTATGCTAAGTGATTTTATTTTTCTTTATTCTCTGCATAACATGTTCTATATGCCTACAGATGATACTATTTGTATCATATCATAACCTTTTTAATGAAGAGTTGAGAGATAACTGCTTTTCAATAACATTATTAATTGTAGTAATTGTCATATGGTTGTCTAATTTTTTAGTTTGTAGTATGTTTGTCAGTTGAGTTGTTCTGTTTTCTTTTCTTTTTATATATGTTGCATACGTTTTATGTTATTTGCAATAAAAATATTACTAGAATAAATAACTTGTAATGCTAATAAATCCTTTGTTACCATTAAAGACACAAGCATCCTCTGTGGCACCAAGCCCCTTTTTGCAAAGTTAGGGTTGTATATTTATTAATGTAAACATTTTATGAAATGTGGAATATTTTGGCATAAAGCCCCGGTCACAAGTAAGAACATCCTAAAATGCCAGATTTATAGACCAAAGGAAAGAGAGGGAGATGGAATAATAATCAGCATTTCTTTTAAAACACTCAAATAACCCTAGGAGTGCAAAGAATATTTGAAAATATTTGGATTATGGTTTAATCCAAATCCAAATTATGGTTATGGATTAAATCATGTTTTGTCTGTGTTCAGAAACACTGACAAGAAGGCTCCTGGAGTGAAGAGAATATTTCCAGTGTGGAGACTTACTCTTTGCAAAATTTGCCCCTCCCTCCCTCCCTCCGTCCTTTCTAACAAGGATATGGCCTATTCTGCACAGAAATATTTTCTGTGGAGAAAATGCTGTTTCCCGCATAGGCAATTCTGTTTTCTGTGCAAAAAACCACATGCAAATTTTGTGAAGATTAAGGCTCCACCTACAGCATTTTCAACACAGAAAACAGTGGTTGGTGTCATGTTCAGTCATAACAATATCGTAAACTGGATTTAATGATATCCTAACGGCTGGAAAGTCACATTTATTGACAGAATATGACCTCCCCAAACATGCCTTCACAGCCTGGCAGCACCACAGATGAAGTGTTGCTGAGGTGCTGAAAATTGGAAGGCTGGGAAATGACCTTCACAGCATGTTCCTGATCATGGGGGTGCCTTGGAACAAGCAGTTGTGGTAGGGGGTCTCTCCCACTGCCTGTTCTCAAGGCACCACACAATCATGAGTGCACTGTGGATATCATTTCCCAGCACTCTGGACTCTATGGCCTCAGAAATGATTTAGCTGGGTTGTTGCCAGGCTGTGAAGCTAGGTTTCAGGGGGCGGGCATCAGTTATAACTATGGCCCTTTTCACATGTGGGGGGGGGAACGGTGTAGAGCGACCTCTCACGGAGGTCGTCTACACCATAGAGTGGACTGGCGTGGACTACTTTTTGCAATTTCACACCAGAATCCACTCAGGAGCAGCCAGAACTAGCCGGGCTGTGTGTTTTTTAAAAACCTCTTTTTAGAGGTTTTTAAAAAGCACGGAGCATGCAGCCCCGTGCCGTTCCGTCACCCGGCTCTAAAGTGGATCTGCAGGTGCGGGCAAGTGCGTGCCTGCAGATCTGCCGGGGGCGGGCTTCCAGCTGGCGAGCTTCTATGGTTGGTGGAGAGCCTCCACCAACCGGAAGCTGCCATCTGCGACGCCGGAGGAGTGTGGAGCAGCGAGCTCGCGCTGCTCCATGTGGCGACGGACTTACCCGGCTGGAGGTAAGCTCCGTTTTCGGGCGTTTTTGCCCGTTTCCCCCCTGACATGTGAAAAGGGCCTATGATAACAAGAGCTCTATCAATGTAGTTATGACAATGGAGGATTTCAGCCAGCATTTACCACTCTTAATAAATGAAATAATAATTTCTGCACAGGACAAATGTTGTTCTCTGTGGGGGGGGGAATGTAATTTTTTCAGAGAGTAAGTCCAAACATGTGTAGTTTTCAAAGATTTTGTCATAGGGGAAGGAAATTGCTAAAATTATTTTTTACTTCCCTCAAGAACTAATTTAGCAAAGAATTATATTACTAAACAACCCTATTAACAAACCTTATGGTTTCATTCAGTTGATCACATAGATATTAGGTTCCAGCTGATCAGAAAAGAAAATAATTCCTAAACTGATGGGCATCACAGTTAGAGAGCATTATAATACATGTGTTACCTAGGTTACATGTAGGATTACGGTTATTTGCCCTGAGGAAGATTTGTGGGGGAGAGGGGTAAAGCATGATATGCATGTAATATATACCAAAATAAAATGAATAAATGAAACATTTTGATTCCTTCTGACATTTTTGGTGACCTGATTCTACATTGATTACAGCCACCTTGATCAGTTGAATATTACTTAGCTTTAACAAAACGCAGCTTAAATTATGAGCATCTTTCAACATGACAGCAGTCAGTGAATACACTTTATTATTTAAGATTTTAAATAAACACCAGTACTTTGGGAATTGAGGGTGAGGGTCTATCCATTGCAACCGGCATGATAGAATGTACATAGCGAGTTTCCTGGACTGCATCTTGGGCTGGTGTTTTAATACAGGTTCCAGGTGCCTGGTGCCTCTGGTTCCAATTCTGCTGTCACTGATAATCAATGTCATGCCAACTTTTGGAACTTTTAGTGAGTGTGAGATGTACTTCTCTGTGGCAGACATTTAAGAGTTGTGGGACAGTTTGCTTCCTTCTGCAGCAGTGAAAAACTTGATATCAGCTTGTTGACATCTTCCTTTTTTTTTTTTTTTCTTATTAATGACAACATAAACTGTTCAGTCTCCGGGGACATGAACTGAACAGACTGTTGTTGTTTTTTCCTTTCACATTCCCAAGTGAGATTTCCGTCTTATGATTAATTACTCAAACATTGTTTATCTCAGTGTTTGCTATTAAATAGCTGTTGAAAAATAATGTTCTGTGACTATCCTGATTTGTTTCTTCCAAAACAGCCACGATAGTCACAGAACTAATGTAGGCCATTATTTTTCAGCCACTATTTAATTCAATAACTTTGGAATAGACATTGTTTTTCTACCCATTTTCTTCTGTGATCTAATGGGAAAAATTCTGATCTATATTACAGATGGTTCCCCTTCCCCCTATACTTTGGGAATTGTATAATGACTACAGGGTTCTGCACTGATACATGAATTTATTAATTATAGAGTGATTTACATGATTTTGTATCTGTCAGCATCTGCTTTATGCTTCTATTCCCCTCAGATCAGTTATTCAACTGTTACCTAGTCAGGTTTATAGTTATAGAGACCTGTCGAGGATTTTCAAGCCCTCCCTGATGATTTATTTTCAGTTTTAATTTTAATTTTAACAGATGTTTCTACTCCTATTACTGATAGAGAAGTTTCATTTTATAAAACTTTTGATATGTTCACACACACTCACACACACACCTCTTTATACTTAAGATTGTTGTTGTTACTGTGTGCCTTCAAGTTGTTTCTGACTTATGGGAACCCTAGGGTGATCCTATCAGGGAGGTTTCTTCAGAGGAGGTACTCCATTCCCCTCTTCTCAGGATGAGAGCTTGTGACTTGCCTAAGGTCACTGAATGAATTTCCATGGCTGAGTGGTGATTCGAACCCTGGTCTCCCAGTCCAGCACTCAGACCACTGCATCATACTGGCTCTGACATACTTAGGATAACTATATGTCTCTTGGGACTTATTTTGAAATCATTCTTTGACCCCATAGATCCAGCCAAAACAACCTCCTCTGGCTATGAACCTATAAAGCATCTGAATACATACTTATCTAATTTTCACTTCAGTAATGAAATAACTCAATAGAATACTGGAAAGAAAATATACTTTAATAATCACACCCAGATTTCTTTTTCTTTTGTTAAAAAACATCCAACATGCATATATTGAGAAAAGTATATACAAAATAAATAGTGAAAAATGTGTTTATTAATATATACTGAATAAAATTATAGTATATAGTGTATAAAATTTTGAAAGTCAAGCTGCCATTAAAACATGAATTGTATCTTCTGGGACTAACTGAAGATTAACTGGAAAATGAATATGACAAGTGACTACAATATATGGCCACAACCTCACAGCTATTATATATGCAGAAATGGAGGAACACAGAGACTTGATCAACAGAAGATGGGTTGATAAAATTGTTGGAAACAGCTGAAATGGATAAATTGACAATATTGATAAAAGAAAAATCAGTGGTGACTTTTATGAAAAATTGGGAGCTACAGATTTTTGCAAGAAAAATACTATTGTAAGATTATGGTAGGATTTGATCATTTGTATTTTTGAAAAAAAAAAGAGTTGAACCATTTGAATTGTACTGGTAGCTAGAGAAATTGTTATTTTTAGATACAATTAATAATATTCTGTATTAGGAAAGCAGGAAACTTTCTTTCTTTTAATATGAGGGAAATGAGGGAAAGCATTTTTAATAAAGAGAAACAATCCAATGCACAATTGTTCAGTTGTCCAATCACATTGCACAATGCAACTGCAACAGGGTCTCAGTCATGTGCAAATAGCAGTGACCACTTTATGTTGGGCTGCAGTGGTACCCTATGGGGATTGCATGATACAAGAGGAATATAATTTCACCAGTGGTTACTTAATGCCACACTGCAGCAATGTAAGATCTCAAGAATGGATAATTACTAAAGATCCTGAGGAGGCCTCTAATATAAGCAGCATAGACCATTTCCGCACTGGGCTGTTATAGCACTATGATTGCGCTTTCAACATCCTATGGAATCCTGGGGTTTGCAGTTTGAGGAGGGGCCGAACAGCCTTGTGCGGAAATGGCCATAGTGTTTTCAGAACTCGTGTTAGAGGTGAATTGAAATATTTTTGCCCTTGTGTGCACATTGCAAACTTGTGCTGGAATCATTCATTTAATCATTCATTCAGTGTAAATCACATTCAGATGCATAAGCAGAAATCAGTTGAGTACCTTGCCCAATCCTATAAAAGTTTGATTAAACACTAATTATGCATAGGACTTCACACTTCATCCTGGTTTCATTTGTTGAGAAATAGCATTGCTACACACAGAAAATGTCATAGACATCAATAAATCCAATAATTATTAGAAACTCAAAGAACAATGTATACCTATTAGTAGTAGCAATTTATTTGGTATTGACCCAAGGTCATAGCAAAAACAAACAAACAAAAACAAACCAAGAACTCTATTGGCATGTTACAAAATTACCCGTTTTCAAAAAAAGAGCAGATTAAGCTTTAGAACAGCCAAGCCTTTAATCACAGTAATTACAAACTGTAATCCTGTCTTCGTAATATGCTTTACTACAAGTTCAAGGCTAAAGACTTCCAAGTTCTGGCTACATTATACAGCATGTAGTTATACAGCATGTACTTAAATACTTTAGGCTACAATCTTAAATTTATCTAATGGAGAAGAATTTCCACTGACCTCACGGGGTGCTTCAAGTAGTTTCTGAGTCAAGTTATTTGACCCTAAGGTGAACCTATCATGAGGTTTTCAGGGGCTCAGTGTATGTAACAAATCCAGAGTCGGCCAGTGGGTATCCCCATAGATGAGCGAGTAATTGAACCTTGATCTCCAGGGCCGTAGTCCAATGCTCAATCCACTACACCATGCTAACTTTGTTGCTGTGTGCCTTCAGGTCATTTCTGACTTATGACAACCCTAAGGTGAACCTATCACAGGGTTTTCTGGGGGCTGAGAGTGTTTGACACACTCAAGGTCACCTCGTGGGTTTCCATGGCTGAGCAGGGAATCAAACACTCGTAATCCAATGCTCCAACCACTAGACCATGCTGGCTCTCATGCTGACTTACATATCAGAAAATATTCAAAAGATCTTCCTCTAAATTAAAAATTCACTGTTAGTTTTCCTTTGTGGCTATGGGAAATATGAATGGCTTTATATTAAAACTCCAGTTTTAATAGCTTAAACATAACACTAAACTCTAGCCCTCCCTCAGGGTCTGCTTGGCTTGCTGCTGCTGCAGTTACCAGAGAGGGCAGCTGCAAATGAATCAAAGTGTGCGCCAGTCGGCGGGGGATGGAGTAGGATGCAGTGAAACTTTTCATTTTCTAAACCCCACAACAAACAGTTCAGTTAACCTTAACCTGACAAATTTTAACAACTGGTTTGGGCAAACTGGTGCAAAGTGGCTGAAAGACAGTCTTCATTGTATTGACTCTGACTCTCATTTTGTGTAATGCTCCGGCAGGATTTCCATGTGCCATGTTATTTACCTATTCCTTGATACTTCTTTTTCCAGGTTTTTTTTCCTTAATTGTATATTCCCATTTTTCCTCCACACGCTTCCCACTGCCACTTTGTATTTTGTGGTTACATGCTTCTAATATGTGTAATTTGCTTCTTCCTATCCAGTATTCATAGAAAAGGGCAGGAAAAGGGGGAAGAAGCACAGGGAGACAAGAAGAATACAGAGAAAGGGAGAGAAGACAGGAAAGAGTGGGTGAAAGAATGAAAGATGAAAGATAAACAATGTTGTAAACTTGTGTGGTGTGGTCCGCCCCTGCTGGTACAGGGAAAGGCCTGTTACAGTAACTAGTTACATAGTCCAAGAAAACTATGCCTGTTGTTTTAGTTTTCCTTCCCTTTCTGTAACTCAGTTTATAATTTTTTGGGTGAGGGGGCTGAAGGTCAACTGCCAACATTGAGAGATTTTGAATCCAAGTACAGATATTCAGGTAGTGTAATGTTTGTAGCAGATTCATTCCTCTATTTAGGACAGATTTGTTCAAATGCATTGCTCTAAGTGTAAATAATTTACCACAGGTTTTCTATTAGGTGTCTAGGAAGGTTACAATGGCTATCCTGTGGCTTCAGACAGGGAAGGAACTACAGAATAATAAAGTCTGCATTGTTTAAGCAATTAATAAGACAATTCCAGACCTTTATATACTACAGGGAGGTTTTGGATTTGCACTTTTGCAAGGCGATGTGTTTTCCCATCATGTGACTGTTGCAAACCATGCCACCTCTCCATCTAATAAGTTCCATTCAGGGATAACTGGTGGATCTGCTCACACAGGATGGCCACTCCACTCTGGATTTCTCGACTGTTCTTTCTACAGGGGCATTAAGTTGGATACCAGATACAAAACTAGAGCCCAACACCAGCAGGACCATTCAATTTGGATGCCACCTAGAATTGTTTTTGTTATGTGTCTTCAAGATAACTCCAACTTATGGCTATCCTCTCCTAGAGTTTTCTTGGCAAGATTTATTTAGAGGAGATTTCCCATAATCTTCTTCTAAGACTGAGGGTGTGTGACTTGGCCACAGTCATCCAGAGGATTTCCACAGCAGAGGGGTATTTGAACCCTGGTCATCTGGAGTCCTAGTCCAGGACTCAAATCACTAAACCACACTGATTCTGTCAGGGCTACCCTATCTTTAAATAGTTATGTAAAAGTTGTGTAAAAAGGGATTTCAAAGGGTGTTGCTTTTCACACAAGCTCCATTTGCTGAAATGCCCTCTTCCACACAATCATTAAAGGTAGAAGAGCTCTCACTTATCTTCTTCCTAGCAGTCCTAATGCCATCCTGTACCCACATCAACAGCAATGTATTTGACATCCACACAGTCTAACCTATTAGGTATATAGCCACACGTTTTCTATTATAAGTGAATTACAAAGAACCATGCTTATCCTCACCCTTATGCCTATCCAGAACAGAGCTATGTTTTTGTTTTTTTATTTTTTAATAAGTGGCATGTGAGATTAGCTTACAGTTGCTCACATCCCCAGCACCTGTTCTTCACAAGTACAGTTTACTGGAACAAGAGATAGGGCTTTCTTAGTGGCTGCCTCTAGACTTTAGAACGCCTTCCCTAAGGAGACAGAAATGTCCCCCATTCTTGACGTCCTTCTGTTGTCAGATGAAGACTGTTATATTCAGAAAGGCTTTTAGAACTGTCAGCTTTTAAGAAAAGGGATGTAAGACAACACCGTGTTCTTTTAAATTGTACTGTTTTAACTGTTTACTTCATCTTTTAAAAGTGCATTTTAAATTGTTCAATATGCTTATGGTTAAATTCTATTTTAATGTTGACTTTTTTTTTTTTTTAATTATACTATGTTGTTTTAATTTGAAAGCAGCTTTGAGTCCCAGTCTTGGAGAAAAAGTGGAACACAAACAAATACCTAATTGTTGGAAGCAAACTGGTATCTGGTACACCCTGTGGTTTGAATCCTGATATTACACCTTATTAAAATAGACCCACTGGATCAATGGGAATTGCTGATGTGTTGTTTCACTATTCAGCCACTGAGTCAATGGTTCTACAATAGTTGAACCAACACGATTCAGTCCAATGCATCTTTAGAGCTAGCCTCAGCCTACAATGAATGATTTGTCTAATTAGCAGGATTGCCTTCCTGCCTCGAAGTTCTAATTTTATTATTAGTTCTGTGCCCACACTGGATTCTTACAGAGTCTCAACTAAGGATTACAAAATTTTGGATGGCTTTGTCTAGGAGTTTGTTAGTTATATGTAAATGGAGACTACTTGTGCTACTTGCAGAAAATCATGGGTGGGAAGTGCACCTCTGGCCAAATTTTATTTTATTTTTTTTTTCATTTCTTTTTTAATGGAATATAAGATTCTACTTGTGAAGCTATGCTTCCAGGAAGTATGTAAGACAATAACTTTTTATGTCTTGGGAACTGGGAAAGTCAAATCCTATTGCAGCTGATAAAACTGAGGATGACGTAAATCTCATTGGAAGCTGTGGCCATTTCAAAGTATTAGCTCCGTGATGAAGTAAATATTCCATTGTACTTACCATAAATTTATTTATTTATTTATTTATTTGGAGCATTTATATCCTACTCTCCTGGCAAAAAGTCTCCCAGAGCAGCTTATAAATTGTTAATTTGACAGTTCCCTGCTTTCAGGCTTACAATCTAACAGAACACAACGCACAAGAAAAAGAAGACAGTAGTATGGAAGAGAACAGAGTCCAGCAGATGCTGGCTCTTGTTCTCTCTCTCTGAAGCCACAGCAGTGGCACTTGGGATGGAAGGAACACCTCTTACCAGCTGCTGGGACTAAGAAATAATGGCTCTGAGTCTGACTGCTGTCCTCCTCATCAGAAACCACAGCAAAAGCAGTTGGAATGGACGGTGGGCTTCTCATAAGAAAAGATAGCTGTAGCAAAAGTTGCGAAAGTAAAATGAAATGCTATGACAGTTTTGAAAAATTCAAGAGCCTCAAGACTTCCCGTCATGGATACCGAAGAGGTGCACCCTTCCACCACTACTTTGATGCCCCAGTATTTTACTCAGAAATCATCTTGCACTCTCTTGGAGAAATACCAGTATTGTTTTGGCCCTCTTGAGCTTTTCTAAGCTTTATTTATTTACATTTATTTAAGGGAATATTTATATCTCACCCTATATCTGAGGATCTCAGATATGATAACATCACTGTGAGAAATTTTTAAAAACTTAATACAACGAAAATAATTGTAGGGCTAAAAGAACATTAAATCCATTTAACACTTAAAATAAGAGAGTTTTAAAAGTAGTTAAAACAATTTAAAACCACTCATATTTGCAAATTTGCAAATTTGGAAAAACTCCATCATGCCTTAAAGGCTTGAGTCAACAGCCATGTTTTTACTTGTTGTGGTGCAGTGTTGGCACCAGTTGGGCATCTAACAGGAGGATGCTCCATAATTGGGGTCCCACACCAGACGAGGTGCTCTCCAAGAACGTATTGTCCTGATAATGGGACACAGAAGAGAGGCCCTTCAGGAAACTTTGGGCAGGCAGATATAGTGTGAGGCATTCATTCAAGTACTGAAGTCCCACAACATTTAGGGGTTTGAACATCATTCCCACCACCTTAAATTCAGGCTAGAAATGTATTTGTAGACAGTACAAATCTTTTAAACCCCTTTTCAAAACTGGAAGTGACAAGAAAATAGCAAAATAATCAACCACACAGCCTGCAAGTTCTGTATGGATTTTATTGTCTTTTTGAGGAGGAGAATTTTAACAATGTGGGGAGGAAGTGTGTACTCTATCTCCAAATGGCTGTAGGGAATGCAAACGCAATACCAGGGATATCCACCCTTGTAGTATACCAATATAGAGGTGAATAAAAGGAAAGAAATCTTTTGGATCAACAAAGAAGGCTGGTAATGAAAAAGTAAGAGTGTAGTTGTGAAACACCTGCAAACCACTGACATACATGTCAGTAAATTCTTTCAAATACATTTATACCGGATTTGTCTTTAAATGTCAGATCCACAAATCGCTGCCTAGCTGTGTGGCATGTATTCTAAATATTATAAGTAGCATTGTTACATTTCCATAGAATTACTGGTGCAGAAGCTAATGAAATTAAGTATTCCATTGGTAGTGTAAAGGAAATATAACCCACTGCACACTGGTACAAGAACTCAATCATTGATACAAGTGATAAAGCAACAGTCATTCATTTCAGCACTCTTCTGCCTTCTCCTTATCTGTGTAGCAGAAATAGGTTGTATACAGTCCTCTGAGAGCAGAATGAAGGTAAAGCATGGTTTGGGATGGCATGAAATGTTGGGATCCCATTTCCTCTTCATCAGTGCTAGAGACAAGAGAGGTGTTACATCCTTAATGTTCACCTGACTTTACAGGTAAGTGGGGCAGAAAAAGACTATCCGGCCTCCTCAGAAGTTTATAAGTAAGAGTAAAGGAAAATATTCTTAAAATAGTTAATTCATGGACTCCTCACAAAAGATGACGGAGCTTCAAATGAAATTTCTGACCTACTGTGCAGTAGATTGATATTTGCAAATATTCCCAATGAGAAAAAGCTAAAGATATTGAAATAATAACAACAACAACAAAAATAATAATATGCAACTAATGTAGTGGAGGGGACTGACTTTTTTCATATATTTATGTATATTTGTGTGTATGTATGTATGCATTTATGTCTGCCTGTCTGTCTGTCTGTATCTATCCTGCTTTTCTCAACATGAGACCAAAAAAAATTTAGGTTTATAAAGGTAATGAATAGTGTGGAGACAGTAAAATGTATTATCTTCTCCAGATTCAAACAAAGTAGAACTCTGAGTCATTTAATGATATTGCTGGACCATAAGTTCATCATAGGGTATATCTGGTATATTTCCCCTTCATAGAGGAAAAGTTGCAGTATTAAAAGCAAACTGAATTTGTTTCATAATCCGATTCAGAATGGAGCAATCAACAAAGAGGTGGCAACCATCCCACCTGCTGCCACATCAAGCTGTTAGCAACTTCTGAGAAAACAAAGCTTTCACAAGAGAGAATTTGAACCTACCACTGTGCTGATTGACCTGTGAGCTGAAATCATCAAGCTTCCATGCTGTGGTAGCACCTGCATTCTGTTTCCTAGCCAAAGGAATGAGAATGGGATTCGGAAGGGGCTGCCCAGAACTCAAGGCTCACAAAAACAGTTGAGAGATGCAGCTACTGAGGAGCTGTCCAATATTTCAGCAACACAGCACTATGCTTGGGATTCACAGCTTGCCGGTAAGCCTCCAGAGCAGAGCAACTGCAAGAGGATGCACAAAGAGAAGGCAGAGCCATAGTTAGCAAGGTAAGCGCAAGATCCTAAAGATTAAATAATAACTCATGCTATATTACATATGATAAATAGCACATGTATGCCTAGGAAATATATGCCTGTGAGGAAATGAATGAGAAGGAGATGCATGTAGATAGAAGACAGTTTCATTTAGGATTCTACATGAAGGAAGATGCATGTAGATAGGAGAGACTGTAATTTAGGATTATTTAGTCACTGAAGCATTTTTTTTTAAAAAAACTTGCTTTTATTTTGCCCACACAATAATATATGCAGTATGTTACCTCTATGCAATACAAGGAAACAAAATGATTTTTAAAAAAGATTAGAAGAAAGGCAATTTTGTACTTAAAAAGAAACATTGTATGTATATTTCATGGCACTGTCGAGCTACATTTTTAAACAGTCAAAAACATATTGAAACTTATTTATATTTAAAATTTATTTGCCTTAGGACACTTGGACAGTAGGAGTGATCTGAAGTGGAAAAATTAAAATGGAGCATGAAGCAAGCAACTAATTGTGTGGTGGGCTGCACTACTGCTTTAAGAAAAAGAAAGTGCTAGGCAAAGTAACTTGCATGAAAATTAGCTTCTTCCAGCTAGATGCAGGGATAAAGGATCTGAAACAAATCTCTGATGCAAGACATTTCAAGTGGATTGATCTCACATAGAAGATTTTGTGAAAAGTCCAAGACTATCAATGTGACTTAAACTGAAGATTTATTAGAGCAAAGAGAACTTGTTACTTGAGACAATGGATAATTTTTCTTCTCAGCCTGAACTGAATGCTTCCTGCAATGATGTGGGCATTGATTGCTACAGGAGAGGATATCCTTGGTACAATGTGTCAGACCCACAACTGATTCCTAAGTTCTATATTTCTGTGCCCATCATCTACTCTGTGATCTGTGCTGTGGGGCTCACAGGAAATTCTGCTGTCATTTATGTTATCTTAAAGGCTCCCAAAATGAAGACAGTTACCAACATTTTCATCCTAAATCTGGCAATTGCTGATGAGCTCTTCACTTTGGTGCTTCCTCTAAACATTGCAGATTATCTTCTTCTTCAATGGCCCTTTGGTGAATTCATGTGCAAACTAATTATCTCTATTGACCAGTACAATATTTTTTCAAGCATTTACTTTCTGACCATCATGAGCATTGATCGATACTTGGTGGTGGTGGCCACTGTCAAATCAAAGAAAATGTCCTATCGCACATACAGGGCTGCCAAGACAGTGAGCCTGTGCATCTGGGTTTTTGTCACAATCATTATCTTGCCATTTAGTATTTTTGCCAAGATACATACAGAAGATGGGCGGTCACAGTGTGTCTTTGTTTTTCCCAGTCCTGAGAGTTTGTGGTGGAAAGTGAGTCGCCTCTACACCCTGATCTTGGGTTTTGCCATCCCTGTATCTACCATTTGCATCCTATATAGCACCATGCTCTACAAGTTAAGACATATGCACCTCCACAGCAATGCCAAAGCCTTGGACAAAGCAAAAAAGAAAGTGACAATAATGGTGCTGATCATTTTGGGAGTTTGCCTGTTCTGTTGGACCCCCTATCACCTCAGCACTGTGGTAGCCCTCACTACAGATATCCCCCAAACCCCTCTAATTATTGGAATCTCCTATTTTATCACCACCCTGAGTTATGCTAATAGTTGTCTTAACCCATTTCTTTATGCCTTTTTAGATGACACATTCCGGAAGAGTTTTCGAAAGTTGGTTGAATGTGGAACTTCCTAATAAAGTTCCAATCTCTTTATAATAGCTTTTCAGATAAGGTAATGCATTTTGGAGACACTTTATGAAGCACAATCAGAAGAGAGAAGCTCTGACCATGGACCAGGTCTCTGATCAGTGACAAGAACTAGCTAGCCCACTTCATCATGAAATGTTCCTGATTTGATGGAGAAGCTTGCTGAGTCACCAGTATACATTGTGCATGGTGTTCTTTCATCCCCTCCCTCTTGCTCTCTCCCTTCCTTTTCTTTTTGCCCCACTTTGTTTTGTGCTTGTACCTCTGTTCATCACAGATTTCCATCATCTCTGATATGGTATGCAGTGTAGTTTCCTGGTATGTTAAAAAAGAAAGAAACAGAACCATAATGGCACATAAGGAGGAGAGTATTCACGGACAAAGAAAATTATTTGATATTGGGAGGTTTTCTAAAGCCAAATAAAGTTATGCAGAGTGCCTTTGCTTAATGTATCTGAATTATGCTAATTTAATCAGTCACCATACAAAACTGGGATACAGAAGGTATAAAAGATTAGAAAAATACACAAAAATCTAATCTAGAAATATAGACACTAAAAAGGTATAATCTCTAAAACTAATATAATACAACAATTCACACCAGAAACACAAGGTCACGATGCTAAAATACTGTAACACATCCAAGCTACGTTAAAAATGTTATGACACAACCAAATGTGTTTTGACCTGAGTAATCTTCAGTGATATTACAATATTCTTCTATAATAAACAAACAATTGAAAAATGTTGGGGAAAAAAACCAGGGAAAAAACCCTGAGTTGTAAGTGTTCTAATGTTAACAAGGCCAAAGCTCTATTCAGCCTTCAGCTGTTAAATCACAAAGTTTGTACAAAAATTCCCTCCTGTTATGATCCTCTGATAATCTCCCAAAGAAAACAAATCCAAATGAGGAACACACAAAGTGCCAGCTTGCTTCATCAGTGAGGTAGAAGACTTGCTGTCACTTTGTCTGTTACAGAAAAGTGTATTGCATACCACTGACAAAGATCCAGCTTGAAATGTGTTTGGTTGTTTCATATTTCTAATACGGTTTGGGTGAAATGCATTATTTTTAGTACTTGGCATTGTATTTTTGAGGTCATGCCTTTTTAATATCTGTATTTTGATATTTATAAAAATGTTTAAATTATTAAATTTTGCTTACATTCGCATTGTCCTGATTTATTGATGAGTTTGGCATCCCAATTTTCTGTGGTGATTTTCTATTTTATGTTGGGGGTTTTTTCTTTCTTGATGCTAGTTTTATGTCTGCATTTTATATAACTTGGTGCATTACCTTCCATCTTTACCTTACATTACCTTACAAATTCATTGTGCATCTGGTAAGTAAGATGTTCTTGTAGCAAAGTAATGTGTTCTTCAGTTGCAGAGGCAGAGAGCTATTTTTCTGGTATTTTCCTATATTTCCACAAGATAATTCTGAGGAAACATAGTAGGAGAAATGGTGGTGCCAGTAGCAATAGCAGTGGTGGGCTGAACTAGAACAAAAAGTCATTGTTTTTCTCTCTTACTCTTGGCTACACAATCTCTCTCTCTCTCTCTCTGCTCACCTTCTTGTTCCCAGCTACCTCCTCATCTCTCTACATCCTCCAGGGTTCTAGAAAGAGAACAATTACTTTTGCTTGCCAGGTATTTGAATTTTCAGAGAGCTTTTGAAATTTAGCCTAGAGTTATATATGGCCTAGGACCATGGACCATCTAAACTCTGTACAGATACATGTCTAGTTTCTCCCATATTAAATTTTAAGGAGCATTATCAGTTTGGAAATACATAGTAATAATTCTCCCCCTCCTCTTCCAATTCCTCTTCCTTCTTGCTCCTACTGTTTAAAAATACTGCAATCACTACTTTGTACAAATTCTCTAAATACAGATGAGGGAAAGCATCTGCAAAGCAAAGTTCCCTCTAGAATGTCTGTCACTGATATTTTCACCTAATTTAAAAAGTACCTCCTTTTTAGGTACTGATGATAACAAGCTTTAAAAACAACAAGGTTTCCATAGAATCATAGGATTGGAAAAGACCAAGTCCAACTGCCTGTCATGCAGGAATATATAATCAAAGCACTCCCCACAGATGGCCATCCAACCTAAGTTTAAAAACTTCCAAAGAAAAAGACTCTACCACACTCCCAGGCAGCGTATTCCACAGTTAACTGCTCTTACTGTCAGGAAGTTCTTCGTAATGTTTTAGGTGGAAACTCTTTTCCTAGTATTTGAAGCCACTGTTCCATGTCCTAGTCTCTGGAAGAACAGAAAACAAGCATGCTTCATCTTCTATTTGACATCCTTCCAAATATTTAAACATGGATATCATATCCCCTCTTAACTTTGCCTTCTCCAGGATAAACATACCCAGCTCCTTAAGCCATTGATAAGATTTAAATATTCAGTTTGTTTGTAAAGAGTTTGTGATTTGTTTTATTTTTTCTGTAAAAGCTAAGGAAGGACAGGGAAATAAAGGCCATTTCCACACCGGGCTTCAGTAACGGTGCAGAGCGACCTCTCACGGAGGTCTTCTACACTGTAGAGTGGACTGGTGTGGACTACTTTTTGTAGTTCCACACCAGAATCCACTCAGGAGCAGCCGTAACTAGCCGCGCTGCGTGTTTTTTAAAAACCTCTTTTTCGAGGTTTTTAAAAAGCATGGAGCGCGCAGCCCCGTGCCGCTCCGTCGCCCGGCTCCAACGCGGATTTGCAGGGGCGCGCAAGTGCGTGCCTGCAGATCTGCCGGGGGCGGGCTTCCGGCTGGCGAGCTTCTCCGGTTGGTGGAGAGCCTCCACCAACTGGAAGCCGCCATTTGGGACGCCGGAGGACTGCAGAGCAGCGAGCTCGCGCTACTCCGCGTCGCGACGGACTTACCCGGCTGCCGGTAAGCTCCGTTTTTGGGCGTTTTCGCCCATTTCCCCCCCTCACATGTGGAAAGGGCCAATATCTTATTATGCAAGTACCAGTGGGTGTTGAGAGCCCTCTGCAGTAGGAAAGGGAAATTTCAGGCTAAGTATTATTTTAAATGTCAGAGCAGCTTTTTAGTTATTCTAATTAGATGGAATTTTTCACAATGCTCTCTCAAGAACTGATGTCTGACAGTTAAAAACTATGTATCTTAACATAAGTTTGATGAATATCTAGAAGTAATGTCTTGCCAAATGCAGTTGGCTGATTCCTTCTAAAAAATGTGTCATGGTGCTATGACTCCCTGAATAATTCTGTTCACTGCTACTTGAAAACCTCGATATATAGGTTCTTACATACTAATTCATATAGAGGTTGAAAAAGAATTTTGATGGCATAAAGACTCTTGCCAAAGGGCACATCTAGATCATTTGAAAAGTTTCAGATTTTGTTCTTCCTTTGTGATTTTATACTCAGTTAAAATAAACTGACTTCAGGGGCTGTTATGAAAACTCTTTGATCATTCTGGGAACTGACAGAAAACATTCTGGGATATGGATCTCCAAAATAAAATTGGAAAGAACGGGAACAAAATCTGGGACTGTACTGTCTTTTTAATCTGTCTGGATGTGCCCTAAATTAGCTATTTTGTGCCTCCTGAAGCACAGCAGGACAAAACATACTTTGGGTGCATCTATATAATTATTAGCTCTTTGATTCCACTTTAACAGGCATGGCTCCATCCCATGGAATCCTGGGACTTGTAGTCTGATGAAGGAGAATTCTCTATGCAGTGATTCCTACAGTTTGAACCTCCAGATGTTTTGGAGGTTCCCAGGTCCCATAATTCCTGACTGTTGGCCATAACTGATTAGAAAAACTGAAATCCAAAACCTGCAGGACCAAAATTTGGGAACTTCCACTCTAGTTCATTCCCTTGAACTATGTATAGCATTAGAGGTCTCTAGTAGAGAAGTCTAAGCATGGAATCAGGATAATTAAAGTGGTACGAAACTGATATATAGTGTGTATATAGTCACAGTCCCACAGACCCACACATTTACAGAATTTGGGGGATTTATTTATTTATCTGCCACTCCCAAAACCCTGGCATAGGACCTAAGGTGGTTCAAAAAAGAATTAATTAAAACCTGACAATAAAATCTTAAAACAATTAAAATAACTACATAACAATATTTTAAAAGCATACAAAAGTATACAACCCAATAAGAAGCCTCCCTGCAAGTGATTACATATAAAAAGCCTGAATTACTTATGCATGAAATCATACATACAGTTTTAAAACATAAATAGCTGAAACACATATTGAAAAACATAACATACACAACACACTATACTCATTGGAGAACATATATAGAAATATGCGTACATTAAGAAAGGTGTGTAAATAAATGCATACATCAGTGAAAATGGATATGGCCAATGTGTACTAAATTTCCATGTGGGAATTAAAAATGAAGATTCTCACCAATTGAAGGATGGGACAGAAATGCACGTGTGATTCAGAGAAACATAACAAATCTGAGACTGAGGGTTTTTCACGTACTTCATAGCCTACTGTGTGTATCTGCTGCTATGTATGAACAGTCTTGAAAGTTTTATTGGAGATCAAAAAATCAGACCAAACAGTCAAATTGCTTATTACATAATCCATTATAATTGTGCAGAGTAGGAAAAAAGGCGGGAAATCCAAGGTGATCCTCACCCTACTAAAAGTTGTACTGGTGATCAGCTCATCACATATTGGCTAAGGCAGTGGCTCTTAACTTGGAGTCTGTGGACCTCTGGGGGTCTATGGAACCCTCACAGGGGGTCTGTGGAGCCCTGCTGCTAGACAGCAGCAGCAACACCTCCCTGCCAGTTGCTGGCTCTTCTCCGAAAGGAGAGAAAAAGAGTGAAGGTGGTGTGCCTGCACACTTGGCTTGATCTTGCTCCTGTAGAAGAGAGGGAGAGGGAACTCTGCACTGAATGTCAGGAGTGAAAGAGTTCAATGGAGACACTTGCATCCATCACCTATAGATGGGCACTAGCTAGCTAGCGCTGGCTTTCTGCCTTCTTTCTGCCTCTGCTTTCTCTCTCTCCCTCTCCCTTCGTTCCCCAACTTACCTTCCTCCCTTCTCCCTTCCTGCTCCCCACAGATCCAAGTGAGTGATATAAGTGAGTAACCAGCTAATTTTTCATTTTAGAAGAGTGCCACTGCTACTGAGGCTGCATGGGATGCTTTGTTTTATTGTCTCTTCTATGTGGCAGCAGGGAGTGTGGGCACTGTGGGACGTGGTGGCAGGTGTGTGGATGCACCCAAAGTTCTCTTTCATTTGTAAATGAGGGAGCAGCTGTGGTGCCCACGTACCCCTGCTGTCATGTCATTGATGAAAGGGACATGGTGGCAGGCATGTGAGTGCACCCAAACTGCTCCCTCATTTGAAGACCCCAGATGAGCAACTTTTATATCTATTTATATCTAAATTTCAGTGGCGGAACTTGGAGTGTGTGGAGGGGAGGGTGGGGAGGGGGTGGGCTATGGTGCGAGGGGCATGGCCACTGTGCAGGGAGCAGGGCTGTGGTGCACAGGGGCATGGCCACAGTGTGTGAGGGCAGGGCTACAGGCTGGGACGCCCCAGAAACATTGCCGCCCGGGGCGAATCCCCCTCACCCCCACGTTCGTACACGACTGCTAAATTTAAATATTTGAATCTTGAGTTATGTCTTGGAGGGTCCATGGCAACAATTTACAGTAAAGTCTCCAGTAAAGAAAAGGTTAGGAACCACTGGGTTAAGGTATCTAGTAGCCTGGCACTTTCTTCCATTATTTAATGGCCCAAACTCAGGCCTTTGGTGAACAACTTTAATACAATAATAATGCAAATGAAAGTCTGAGTAGACATTTCCATGTATAGATTGCCATCACAGCATATTGATGTTATGTGTCTTCAAGCTGACTCTAACTTATGACAACCCTATCATGGGATTTTACTGGCAGTTTGCCATTGTCTTTCTCTAAAGTTGAGAGAGTGTGACTTATCCATAGTAACCCCATGAGTTTCCATGGCCAAGTGGGATTTGAACACTGGGTTCCTTGGGCCCTAGTTCTACACTCAAACCACTATACCAGACTGGCTGTCTACTATCACAGTATGAAGAACTTACAAGCAGCCGCATCTCAGGCCCTTTCCGCATGTGGAGGGGGAAACAGGGGAAAACATGCTGAAACGGAGCTTACTGGCAGCCGGGTAAGTCCGTCCCCATGCGGAGCAGCGCGAGCTCGCCGTTCTGCAGTCCTCCAGCGTCCAAAATGGCGGCTTCCGCCTGGCAGAGTCTCTCCACCAACCGGAGAAGCTCGCCAGCTGGAAGCCCACCCCCGGCAGATCTGCAGGCACGCACTGGTGCGCCCCTGCAAATCTGCACCAGAGTGCGGAAATGGAGTGGCACGGAGTGGCGCACTCCGTGCTTTTGAAAAACCTGTAAAAACAGGTTTTTAAAAAGCACGCTGTGCGACCACTTCGGGTCGCTCCGGAGCGGACTGAGGTGTGGAACTGCGACAAGTAGTCCGACCCAGTCCTCTCCCAAGGTGCAGACAACCTCCGTCAGAGGTCGCACCACGCCGTACTACTTACCCTCAGTAGAACTAGGGCCTCAGTCGTGTGCCACTTTATTATAATCAGTGTTTCTTTTTGCCCTTTATAGTTGTGCCTTGTTTAGTTTGCACCATGAAATGCCAGAGGAATTAGAATTCTTTGATCTTGTCACCTTTATACAGAACTTAGAAAAACACTGAGGTTGAACTGCAGATCCCAGAATCTCCCAGCCAACCTGGCCATTGGCTGGGAGCTGTAGTCTAAAATTAACATTTTCAAACCCTGGATTTATATGACAGCATCTCAAATAAAGGTGCAAGTTGTTTTTTTTTTTATTACAAGGCTGCTTCCTTCCCCTAATTCAGCAGTGGGAATCATGTGGCCCTCCAATTATTGTTGGAATGAAACTCCTATCAAGCCTAGTCAACGTACTCAATGGTTAGGAATGCTGACAGCTGAAGTCTAACAACTTCTGGAGGGCTACTTGACTCCCACACCTCCTCCAATCCATCACAGGAGTCTGTGAAATCTTACTACAACAGCAGCGGAGCTTGAAGTGCATGGGGGGGAGGGGAGGAGGCGGGGCTGCAGTGAGGGCATGGCTGTGGTGCTTGGGGTGTGGCCATGGTACGTGGGGGTGTGACCATGCCACAGGGGGCGAACCTCTCCCATCACCTCCCTGTACCTACGCGACTGTACTACAATACTTGCAACATGAATTCTCACTACAGGATTTATAGGCTTCTCTTTTCATTGCTTACAAAGTCTGCTCTTTGTATTGCCTTCATACTCCACAGAAATACTGAAGATACAAGGTTATTAATTAACCAGTAGTTCTGTGGCAAAATAATCTTGGTCTTATTCCTGCTATTGAGAAGTAAAAAGTTGTACTTCCCATCGCCTGCCTTGCTTACGTGACCTTGGCCTCACTAAGTGCATTGACTCCGTCCTTGCTCATCATGGTTGATCCACCCTGGAATCCTTCTTTATACACAAGCCATTGATATTTAGAAATCAGTGAAGAGGCCATGATTCATGGGCAGCTACCATCCCAGATTCTTTCAATCTGTAAACCATGAGAATTGGCTTAGGTATGAGTCCTTTCAAGATGAAGGTGCCTAAGGGTGCTTATTAAAGTGTCTACCAGGCTGGCTGGAGGTCTCATCAGGAAGTTACCTTAGAGTAGTTTCCCTAACAGGAAGCTAAATGTCAGGCCATAACACAGGGTTGGGGAAGGTTCAGTTCACAGACAACATGCAGCCTCCAAGAGCCTCCACCACAATTTTTAATGACTTCTTGAATTTTATTTTTATTCAAAATGTCCTCCTGTATTCTCTAGGGAGCATGGGGACAATTCTGCTGTTTCAGGCTACAAGAGCTTTTTCTTTTTCCCAAATGCAGAAATGGTTACTTCCTGTTATGGAAGAAGGTCACTTCTAAACCTAAAACAGCCTGGGAAAGTTGCTTCCATACTCCCTAGATGGTGCATTAGAATTATTTTTGTTAAAAAAAAAATGGAGTGCCAAGAAGAAGTAAGCACAAATGCAGTCACCAGGCCTCTGGTAGTTCCCCACTCCTGCAACAAAAAGCTAACTACCAGCACCCAGGACCTCTGAACTTTTAAGTGGACAAGGAAAAATAAGACTTCCTGCAACCAATAGGAAAGGAACAAAAATCCCTACTCAGCTCCATGAACAGGAATGTTCTTGTTGTGTGCCTTTAAGTCATTTCTGACCTATGCCGACCTTTTGGTGAAACTATCATGGTGTTTGCTTGGCAAGATTTCTTCAGAGGGGGTTTGCCTTTGCCTTTCTCTGTGTCAGAGAGCATGTGAGTTGTCCAAGGCTACCCACTGAATTTCCATGGCTGAGCAGGGATTCAAACTCTGGTCTCCAGAGTCTTAGTCCAACCTTCAAATCAATTACACCATGTTGGCTCCTATCAGAAACCTAACTAGTTTCTCAGCTCAGTTGAGAACTCAACTAGTTTCTTAACTCAGTGGTCAGGCTGACATTGTAGCCCTAATCAGGTGCCCAATAAGTATATGCATCCACATAACATGGGGAACGTGCTACCCTCCCACCACCACTACTTTGCGCATGGAAAAGCAACACATCTAGAGAAAAGAGCCTGCCGTATAGGCAGAGGTTCTCCATGTGAGCCAGAACTCTTCAGCATTCTGAGTTATTTGGAAATGTACCACTAGAGTGTGCTGTAAGACAGCTTTTTCACAGAAAATATTTTTAGAGGGCTTATTTGTATTATTTTCTATCCTCCTTTTTCTAGAAGAGAGCACAGCTTAGAGAAATCACTTTTGAGTAACCACTCCCGTGATCTCCCATCAGCATGACTCATAGTGCCTGGGAGATTTTGGAAGCTGTAATCCAAAATATAACTTTTTCCAGGCTTTATAGAAATTAATGGAAGAGTTTAAAGGGTAGAGAGTGAGGGGCTTGGGAAGTGGCCAGAGGTTTTCTATAGAACCAAAACTTGGAAAATTACCTTTAAAAAGTAATTGACATTGCATTACATTACATCACAGTGCTCAAAAAGTAATTTGCTGCTGGCGCTGATGATCCCAACCTTTTTCCCAGTCTGAGATTCAAAGGTGCTTACAACAGTTAAAAGAGGCATGGCTAAAATGTATATCAAATTTAAAAATATAATGAAACTATCCACAAAATTAAAACCAGTTAAAAACCGTAATTATTAAAAACAAATACAAAAAGACACCCTAAAACATAGAAAGACAGTACAGCACAATTCTGTAAGCCCTGGTCCCTTTGAGCAGTCAGTCTTCAAAGGCCTGCTGGAGAAACAAAATCTTAACCTTCCAGTGGTAAGATAGCAAGAAGGGTGTCACCTTAACCTCTCTGAGGAGGGAGTTCCAGAGCCAGGGAGCAGCTACCATGAAATCCTTCTCCCATGTTCCCACCAGGTGTATCTATAAGTATGGTGGTACAAAGAGAAGACCCTCTGCAGAGGAGATCAAAAACATATGGGAAAATATGGTTCTTCAGAAAACCTGGACCTGAGCCATATAGGGCTTTAAAGGTCATAACCTGCACTTTGGATTGTGTCTGTAAATGAACTGGCAGCAGTAGAACTGTTTGTAACAAGGGAGTTATGTGCTCCCTCTTGCCAAATCCAGTTGCCAATATGTCTGCAGCTGTTTGGACCAATTGAAATTTCTGTGGATTCTTCAAAGGCATACATGTGTATAATGCGTTACGGTAAACCAGATGCAATGTAGCCGGATCAAACCTCTCTAGGAATGGGTGCATCTGTCACACAAGCGCTAACTGAGGCCCTTTCCACATGTGGGGGGGGAACGGGCGAAAACGCCCAAAAACAGAGCTTACTGGCAGCCGGGTAAGTCTGTCGCGACGCGGAGCAGCGCGAGCTCGCTGCTCCGCAGTCCTCCGGCGTCCCAAATGGTGGTTTCCGGTTGGTGGAGGCTCTCCACCAACCGGAGAAGCTCGCCAGCTGGAAGCCCGCCCCCGGCAGATCTGCAGGCACGCACTTGCGCGCACCTGCAAATCCGCGTCGGAGCCGGGCGACGGAGCGGCGCGGGGCTGCACGCTCCGTGCTTTTTAAAAACCTCGAAAAAGAGGTTTTTAAAAAACACGCAGCACGGCTAGTTCCGGCCGCTCCTGAGTGGATTCTGGTGTGGAACTACAAAAAGTAGTCCGCGCCAGTCCACTCTAGGGTGTAGAAGACCTCCGTGAGAGGTCGCTCTGCACCATTACAGAAGCCCGGTGTGGAAATGGCCTGAGGAACAGGATCATTTTTAAACACTGTAATGAATAATGGAAATATATTGAGCAATTTGATTTATACTCTGCCCTCCTAAGAACTCAGGGCAGCAAAGAATCATACAGTGAAAACATAGCTGAACTCATAAAATGACCTAAAATACTTAAAAGCACAAATAGTAAAATTACAGTGTGCCCTCCATATATGCAGGGGTTCCATTCCAGGAACTCTTGAGTAAAACAAAAAGCACAAATGCTCCATTTTATTATTGTCAATGGACACAACGTGTGTGTGCCCAGCTCACCCACTGATGCTTATAGGATGCAAGGCTTCACATGACCTTGCATTCATGTGTGTGGAGATCGTGTTAGCAGAGGACGCACTGTATAAATATAAAAGAATTGATATCTAATATTTAAAACATATAAATATTTACTAGAAATACTACAAAAGCAATACAAACAACAGGAGTCAAGAAAAAAAAAATTGGCTGTTTTATTCTCTTATTATTATTATTTTTTAAAAAACAGTAACTTCAATTTATGGGCCCTCATCCAGCCTACCATTCATCCCACCACTGATCTAGTATTTGCACAGTCTCTCCTCATGTAGATGGTATAGAGCCAAACTGATCTGGGTGTCATCTATATATTGATAGCGTCATGGTCCAGTTCACCGGATGACACCTTCCAGTGGCCACATATAAATGCTGACTAGCAGGGGAAATAAGATGGAAACTTGTAGAACTCCAACAAATAATTGCCATGGAACTGAGCAGAAGTCTACCAGTCCTGGTCTCTGCTAGCAACCCTGAAAGTAGAAATGGAACCCCTGTAGTAGAATGCCTCTATGTCTCTACTCACTGAATGGCTTCAGAATAACCCTGCAGTATCAAAATACAGTATCAGTATCAGCAATACAATAATATCAAATGCCACAGAGAGGCCAAGAGGAGAGCATCCCCATATCTTTCTCCCAGAGAAGGTAATCAGCCAGCGCAACTGACACTGACATTATCTGACATCCAAGAACATCTTCAACTGGCCAACCATCACCTTCTAAGCCATCTTGGCCAGGAATGATATATTTGTAAGTGGAGAGTAATTGTATAACACTTCTGGATCGAAGGAGGGACTTATCAGAAGAAATATCACCACGGCCTCCTTCAATGCATCTGGAATAATAGTATTGTAAGGAGACATTTACCACTGATTGAATCTACCCAGTGGCATTCTGTCCATATCCTCAAGCTGCAATAAATGAAATTTGTCCTGTGCCAGCAGCCAGCCAAGGCTTCCAGCTCCCTATGTAAGAGTCTGTTATCAGCCACCATGAGCAAAGTTTGTAATAGTTTGTTAGCACATTCCTGGGCATTGTTTTGTAATCTGAGTCTGTAAGAAATCCAGAGTGACAGTCCAGTAGTGGAGTCTGTACACAAGGCAAGGGTGAAGGTCTCCAGTAACACAAGCAAGGGATCCCAACATAAGGTGTGCTGCTTCCACTGATAATATTGGTTGTCTGCAGTGGCCTCTTCCCATTCGTTCCCCTGTTTGTATAAGCTAATATCTGTTTGCCTAATTGACGTGTCCCTACTATATATACACTCTGAATCTCCTGAGCTCTCTCTTTTTCATCTTCGCTGGCTGCCATAAGTATTGTTTCTTTCATGTCTCTCTGTTGTGGCTACTGGAAGGGTCCTGTTTGGGTCCTGGGATGGGGGCATGACTAAATTAGTCCTACAGTCCATGATGTGATGGTGGTCCGAACACTTCCATAGAACTATTGACAATTGTAGATATCAATGGGAGTGATTTTGCTCTCAATTTTTTTTAAAAAAAACCTTTAAATTACTTCTATGCACAGACACACAAAACAAATCAGTATTTTTTAAAAAAAAAAAATGAAAAAAACCCTGATCCTTAGACAGAATAATATTCCATCCTGTTTCAGTAAGAAAGAAAAAGGGGGAAAAGATTTAGAATCAGGAGTCATTACCTTTCATATTGCAAGATATGATTGCCAAGTCTTAAGAATTTATAAATATTATATCTACTGCTTCCTTTTTTGATATAGAATCAGCTGATATATCTTTCTGATTGTGTTTGAGGAGATGACATAAAGATATTCTGTATTTATAAATTAAATAAAAGAAGCAAAGCCTCTTCAAAATTATCCATATGTCTCTTTCCTCTCACTTATTTTAATTCCCCTGTCAGTTTTTATGATAGGGCAGTTGCACACAACTCTCTTTGTTGCAACACATCCTCTGGCTGTCAGACATGAAGGGAAAGAAATCATTTGTTCCCCCAAACATTTCACAGCTGGGAATTCTAACCAGATATTTTTAAGGAACCAACTGTTACCACGTCCTTTCCAGAAAGCTGTAGATGTGTTTTTATAGAAACTTGAAAATTGGCACTTACACATCAGAGGAGGAGGACTAGCTGGTCCAAGAAGAGATATCTATTTTGTTTTATTCCACATTAAAAACATGATTAAATTCATCACAGCAGATGATACTGCAAAGGGGATATCTATGGAAACTGAAGGTGTTGATCCATTTTATGATACACTGCCATTTCTGTTATGGCCAATGCATGACAGCTTCCTTTGCTCCATTGTTCATTTCATCTGGAGTCAGTAGCAAAGCAGGCCTCGACTGCAAACCCCAGGCTGCATCCCAGACCAAGAGTCCTTGTGCTGTCACCCTTTGGGTTGCACCAAGAGGCTCATGCCTCTAGCAAGATGCCAGCCCTAATAATATCTGAAGGGGCAGGGAGGAGCCAAGCACAGTTTCAGCAGCTCCGATATCCTTAGTTTCAGCTTCCCTCCACAGCAACCAAGCTTCCTCTGGTAATAGGAACACCAGACATTTCAGGCAGAAAATTCCTTAAAGCATAAAGAATCCTTCAGATTCCATAAATCTCTGGAAGTGGGCCATCCTAATTGACCCCCTCCCCTTGCACGGGGGGTTAGTCACAGCCAGTCCAAATTTCACCTGGGAGTGGTCAATGGCAGCAGGCTCACCTTTACCTCCTTCAGCACTGGTTTATTACTGCTCAGCCCTACAGCAAGCATGAAATTATTTCCAATACGTGTTGAATCAATGATGCATTGGGACAGTCCAACAGCTGTCACAGTATCTATGAAGTCCTGTGTGAATGTTGAAGTCTCCCAGAACTACCATCTCTGGCTTTCCAATACTAGGACAGAGATATCACCTACCTGTTTAGCAGTGAGGCTGTGGGGTAGCAGAATGGGTGTTGTCTTTCTCTTGACCCAGCACCAGATACAACCCCTCCTCAGTTGCATAGGGACAGGGGGCAGGGGGCAGTTTGCACTGGCCGGCTATGTTTTTGGGGCATCCCAGCCTGTAGCCACACCCCTGCATGGCCTGGCCATGCCCCCCACCCCCATGCACTGTGGCCACACCCCTTGTACCATGGCCACGGCCCCTTCGAACCCCCTTCCCACACTCCAAGCTCTGCCACTGCCCCTTCTAGACAGTTTGATTTCCTGGTATATTGCTTGGTTAGAAGAAGCCTAACCTATTGTTCAACAGGAGCACCACCAAGCTGGAAGGTTAGCTGCAGAGGCTACAAAGATCTTGGGGAAGAGGGAGATGATTCAGAATAACAGCAAATTTGCCATTTTGATATAGGCCATTTCCGCACGTGGCGATGGAATCGCCCTGGTCCGGTACTTACCGGACTTCTTGGCTCGACGCTCGGGTCCAGGCTGCTCCGGAGCAGTGCGTGGCCGCCACTCTGCACTGCTCCGGGGACAAAAATGGCAGCTTCCGGTTGGTGGAGGCTCTCCACCAACCGCTGAAGCTCGCCAGCCTAAAGCCCGCCCCTGGCAGATCTGCAGGTTCGCACTGGTGCGAGCCTGCAAATCTGCACCAGAGCGCGGGAACGGAGTGGCACGGAGTGGCGCGCTCCATGCTTTTTAAAAACCTGAAGAAACAGGTTTCTAAAAAGCACGCTGCACGACCACTTTGGGTCGTCCCAGAGCGGACTGAGGTCTGGATCTATGTAAAGTAGTCCGACCCAGTCTGCTCCCAGGTGCAGACGTCCTCTCTGGAGGACGCTCTGCACCGTTTTTTTAAGCCTGTGTGGAAATGGCCATAGTTTCATTTTATCCTTCACAATTATGGTTTTGGAGCCCAGGTATCTCCCAAAACCCTGAGCACTGGTAAAGTGTGCTCCCCCCACATTCAGTCTCTTCTTCCCTGTTTACTTTTATTTTCTTTGTAATATGATATTTTCTGAATAAACAAAAACATTGATATCATTCTTTATGGAGGTTGGCCTTTCAATTTGAAAACCACAATGTATAATAAAGCGTTGTCTCAATTCTACCAGCAGATGGCAGCTGCATGCTAGCCAAGAAGTACAAATTGTTACTTACTATTTAGTTAGAAATGTTAGGTTGCACAAGAATAATCTAACAGTAAATATCTGAAAGCTCTGAATAAATTGAAATGAGATAATTGTTTATTGCTTCTTATAAAAACAATGATATAACTCAGTTGTTTCTTTTTAAAAAATCTAGCAATAATTTGTATTCAATTATTTTTAAAAAAGAAAATACCTGCTAGATGGCAAGCAGTAACAAAAAGCAAGAACTGAAGAAGAAATTCAAAGTTTCATCAAAACAATTTCAATATAGGAACACAGAAAAGCCATGATGGATCAGACCAATGGATCATATAGCATAATTTTTCCTTTCTCCTA
Organism: Cyclura pinguis; assembly: GCA_030412105.1. Taxonomy (NCBI): domain Eukaryota; kingdom Metazoa; phylum Chordata; class Lepidosauria; order Squamata; family Iguanidae; genus Cyclura; species Cyclura pinguis. The sequence continues at coordinate 212,855,885 of CM059602.1, forward strand.
TGACTGTGGGAAGCCAGCCTGGTGGCCTGTTTTCTTTCCCTAGTTCAGGAATCATCATTTACCAAAATACTGGCAAGAGACTACCAATCTGAAGGGGAGTCCAGGAGTGAATTCAGGCCAAGGTCAAGTGGTATACTTCAGTATCCAGTACCAGTGAGACTTGAGATCTTCTTATTTCCCTTCTCCTGCAGCCTCCTGTGGCACTAAAAATCTGCTCCAGAGGGTTTCCAGTCCCCCCAGATTGCAGAACAAGGTTTGAGGGTGCATAGGGGCTGCAGGAGAGTGAAGGGATAACTGACAGAGGTGGAAACAGGAGGATCCAACAGAGCTCCTATCCAGTATTCCACTTTTCTTTCTTTCTGTAGACTGTCAGCGCATGAGGGGTTATCAGGGAATTTGCTTTGTATTTCAGATCAAACTGTCATGATTTGCACTTAAGAAATTAGCGTACGAACCAGAATACAGTTTTATATTGGATTTTACACTCTTTCAAACTTTTGCAATCAAGAACTCCTGCAATCTTGTCATAACTGGTCCAGTGTCTGTCCTTAAGGGAGCCCAGGGATTGCTGTTATGCTGTTGTTCATCAAGATGGATCATGTTCAAGATGGATCCATAAATGTTCCTGTGAATGAGATGCCTTAAAATGTTGGTTTCTTGCTGTCTTGCAGTGATATCATCCAGGGGGCACAAGTCCCATTCATTAAAATGAGAATATAATAGATATGCAAATACTTTCAAGCGTAACATTGGAGCAGAGACTCTTCTCTGGGTTTTACTTTAAACTTTATATGAACTAACCAAGATGCTGAGCCTTGTCCTCAAAGTGGAATCAGCACCTTGGATAGATCCTTTAAAGTTCAGGCTAAAACTCAGAGTGGATTCACAGCTCCACTGCCATGGAATTGCTCAGCTGCCACTGTCTGCTTTTCTCAGTCAGGCTGTGCTTCCTGATAGGCATCTTCATACTTCCAGAAACACTAACAAAGCAATCCACTGGACTGTTATTCACAGAACCTGCAAATATTACTTTCTGAACTGTGAGATCCAGAATCTCCAATCTGCATGGCCATGGGATTCTGTAAACTTTGGTCCAAGAAACTAAAAATTAAAAGCTCTGTTTATTCAAATAAAAGTACCATTAGATTCAAAGTGATTTACTCTCATGTAAGTCTGAAAAGTATTGCAACTTAAGGTTTTGCCAAAGGACTAATTTTTACCATGGGAAAATTCCACAAAGGAAGGTCTGATGGCGTGCATAAATTGCCACATGAACTGGTGTTGATTTTGATTAGAGAAATTCTGCAGGATGTATCATAAACATCTACTGCTACCTAAAACATGGAGAGAGTGCTCTCCTGGGGTCAGTTTAGCCTCGCATATAATTTGTTTCTTGTAGCCTATAGCTAAAAAGCTAGAGTTTTGTATAAGTATCTGTTTTTCTTTCCTTGATTTTCTGCTAGTATAGAAGTTCTTACTTAACACACCTTTCTGGTTCAAGTGTCAAAGACGACTTCTGGTTGGTATAGTGATCTATCAGCAAGGTACCATGTAAAGCTTGAGAGGAGATTGCATTGCATTTCTATTACTAGAGTAATAGTTAGGCTTAGTTAAAGCTAGACAATTACTAATGAATCCTAATCAAAGGTGCTTTTGCCGGTTTGTTGACCATTTTATATTTTTGCTGAGTTGCAAGACATATGCTGACATCAACAAAAAAAATTTAAAAAGTAAGACACTCATATCATAGATTTCTTGTGATTCAGGAAAGAGAATGTGGTCTGACTTTGCTAATAAACCTTCATGCAAGTTCCAAAGATAAAAGTGTAGAGCTAGTGTTCGCAAGAACAATGTATGATTGTTTTTCAAACCATTGTGAAAAGGTCAAAATACAGGAAGTGAACCCAGATCTACCACAAGCAAGATGATTCATTCAACAAATAACCCTTCATGACCAATTGGAACATGAAGAAGAAAAGAAATTGTTCAAAGGATCAGGATCAGGTGGCCACAGAACTCCTGGTTATCATTAGTTTAGTGATGAATTTATGGTCATCAAGCGTCTTCACAGATAGAGACCACATTCAGCAAAGATTTTTACAGTGTGCAGAGACAGCAATGGTATAGAGGTCTAAGTGTTATTTTATGACTCAGGGAGGCCAGAGTTCAAATACCCACTCAGCCTTAGAAACCCATGTGTGACCTTGGAGAAGTTACACTCTCTCTGCCTCAGAGCAAAGCAACCCCCTTTGAACAAATCTTGCCAAGAAAACCCTGTGGTAGGTTTGCCTTACGGTTCCCATAAGTCAGAAATGACTTGAAGGCACACAACAACAAGAACAACAACAATAGATTTGTAGAAAATTATTTAAAGCTAAGAATAAAGACGAGGAATAAATATTATCAGCAAAAGTAGCAAAGACATGTTTCTGGATGGAAGTCAAAGAAAAAAAGTATATTGGATATTAAGTGAAAAAATAATGACTGTAGAAGATTTGTGTAACATTGAAATGGGTGATGAAGGGAGTGGGAAGTCTATGACAGAGTGTTTGATGGTCAGGTATTTGTTTTTTATCAGATAGATTTTGCAGGGGGTTTTTTTTGTCAGTTTCTTATGCTTGTGTTCTGTTGATGTTTGAATGTGTTTAGTAGTGTACTATTTTGATTTTTCCCCCCTTTCTTTCTATACTGTTTTGTCCTGTATATGTGTTTTTCTTATTTATAGTTTTAATAAAAATTATTAATAAAAAAGAGAAATGGTGATGAAGACACTGAAATTGTTTTAAAAAATGCAATATCTTGACTCAGCCATAAACCAAAATGGGGACTGTAGTTAAAAACTCTGCAGAAGACTAGGTCTTGGAAAGCAGCTATAAAAGAAATCTTCCACTGTAAAGATATATAACTAAAATGTCAGGATCCTCTGTGCCACAGTATTTCTGTTTTCTGTGTACAATTGTGAAAGCTGTACAGCAAAGAAAGCTGACAGGAAGAGAATGAACTCTTTTGAAATGTGTCCCTGAAAGAGTTAATAAGTCTAAAAGTAGATCAAGCATGAATTCTCACTACAAATCAAAATGACTAACTAAACTGAGGCTGTCATACTTTGGACATATCATAAGATGACATGACTAGTTGGAAAAGATGATGATCTTTGGTAAAGTGGAAGGCAGTAAAAAGAGAAGACTACAGTAATAATGGATTAACTCAGTCAAGGAAACCATGACCCTGAGTTTCCACATTAATAACAGGATGCCTTGGAGGCAGTGGCATAGCTTGGCCTGAGCAGGGTAGGGGTGGGGGTGCATGGACAGGGCTATGTCACATGGAGGAGGAGCTATGGTGCATTTGGGTGGGGCAACAGCGTGTGGAGGCAGGGCTACAGCATGTGAGGGAGGGGCAACGGCACACGGGTAGCAGGCAAGGAATGGTGGTACTCCCAAAAAATGCCGCCCAGGGTGCACCTCCTCCTTCACCCCCTCCCATCCGTACGCCACTGTTTGGAGATCTCTCATTTATAGGGTCACCGTAAGTTGAAGCTGACTTTATGTTGAATAATATCAGTAGACACAGGAAAAAGTCAGTGAATTTGACCCAAGATTGGATTACTCAGAACTTCCTCCTTCTCTTACATTGGGCTCTACAGAGAGGGTAACTACATGAGCAACAGCAGACTGACTCAGCGCTAGCAAAGATGTAAAACTGAGTTTTGAATATAATGTGCATAGACCTCATGTGATCTGCTTCCATGAAAAGGTCTACATGTCGCCCATTCTATACACACCTATCTTCACGTTTATTACAGCTCACACAGGTTTGATCAAAGGACAGAGCCAATAGACATGCATAGGTCATGATGCAGAGGTCAGAGGCTTTTCATATATTTTCCAATAAAAAAACGGAGAGATCATCACGCTTCAGAAACAGTCACAGGAAAAAAATGAGCAAAGACCCCTTTCAAAACACTTTACCTTCTGATAACATATCATCCACATAGCTTGGAAAAGTTATGAGCTTTCTCTTACGGCTTCTTTCAGGGATATAGCTACATGGGGGAGAGGACATTGTACCGACTAAGAATTCTCCCCCACCACCACCACCACCATGAAGTTTTACTTCACTTATCAGATTTCTAGAATTACAGTAACTTAAATCTTCAATGAAGTCTTTAGAAATATAGTTTAGGCATCCAAGGAAAGAGTGCAGGCAAAGTGAGCAAGGAAATGCTAACAGCAAATAAGTTCTAGGTGTGAATGGTTTTCAGTGTCTCATCCTCGGTATTGCTAGAAATTTGGGGACAGAAGGACAATTTCATGGGGAGCAGAATTCTTATTTGAGGAGGCAATGCCCTCATTCCTCCCTCCCACCCATAGCTACATCCCCACTTTCTTTGCTTATTCCTCATCACCATTGCACCCACAGCCATTTCACTCATCCTCCTGCTGCTTCTATATCACTGGGATCACCTACATCTATGTAGTCTGCAGGGTCTTGAACTTACTCTTTACTATCACCCTCTATACATGTAAAAAACTCTATATTATTTCTCGTATTATTCAAAGCACATTCAAAAAAGGCCAAAATTAACGTCATTGAGGGTTTGCTCAAGACAGGCTTTTACATGGTTGAGTAAACGGTGCTAGTATAAAGGATAATTAGCAACACCACAAGAAAAGGAAGCTTTATATTTATTGATTCTAGTAGATGCCATAAAAAACACAAAACCCATTTCCGTGTGTTAGAATAGGAATTTGGAATAAGTACTTTATTCTTTCCTTATGGTTAGATAAATGAAACAAACAAAAAAGGGCAAAGGAAATGACCAATATCTCCTCCCTGCTCCAGCTGAAATGACTAAATGCATGGTGAGTGGTTTTGTATTAAAAATTAATTTTTAAAAATGTCTTGAATGATGGAGTTAATTTTCTTTTTACTACACTAGGGATTTTATAGATAAATGAGTGCAAGAAACCCAGATGTAACCAACCCAGTAGGAAAAGAGGTAAGTTTTGAGCTTTCAACAAATTCTCATGAGTCATGGCTCCAGAATGGATGAACATTAATTACAGAGAAAAGGTGAAGATATTTCAACTGGAGACAAGAGTATGACCAGAGTACAGGATGTAACCAGAGTAAAGAAGGCAGTATGATCCATTAAGAAACTGAGCAGATGTTTCTAATGGGAAACACATCCAGTAAGTGCAATGGAAAGCACTATCAGAGAATCAAAGATCTGACACAGGACTTCCCTGTGCTAATTTCAGCTGTTAAGGTACTTTTTCACTGTAAAAACTTAAGACAAGTATAAACCACATCCGGCATTGTGCAAGGGAGAAGCAGTGAGCCAAAGGTATGAAAATGGCTGATGAGGGAAACAGCTGTAGTCCATCAGTGAGTAACCTCAATCTGCACATCAGGATGTAAATATTGGCTTTGAAATAATAGGAAAAAGCCTTGTTGTTGCTGCTGTTGTTGTGTGCCTTCAAGTTGTTTCTGCGTTATGTCAACCCTCAGGTGATCATAGGGTTTTCTGGGGAAGAGGGGAATACTAACTCCTTCACTGCCCCAAAAGGGATATACATATACATCAGGGATAGCTACGCTTGCATACACCTGTCCTAGAGTTCTTACCACTCAGAATATTAGTAACAATACTTTTGAATCAGGTTAGCAATTTCACAACTTCAAGTCAACCCACCAGACATGTTTTGTGTGATGCCTATGTTTTTACAAACTCCACACATTTTTGCAGCCTGAAAGCAAGCAGCAAAAGAATTGGTGCCTCATGTCACCTCCCCCATATATATATGTACACATACATACATACATACACACATACATACAGAGAGAGAGAGAAGGAGGGGTAGCTGCTCAATGCTCCACCAATCAAATACAGGCCTGCTTCTGTATCTATATCTGTCACAATAAAACAAGTAGGAATCATGGGCCCTACAGTAGTTATTGGACTGCAAGCCCCCAAAGCCTTAGTCAGAGTAGCCAATGCTGAGGAATGCTGCTGTGCAAGAACATCTGGGCAGTCACATGAGTCCCACTCCTTAACTAAAATGAGAGCAGTCATGGCAAAACACAAAATACTTGTCTACTTTTTATCTCCTATGCCTCATCAGATCAATATTCTGTTTTGTTATTCATTGCCAGGTACTTAAGAAGAATGTATAAAAACTGTACTGAAAATGGATACAGAATAACCTACGAGGGGGGGGGAAGGCTACTTCTTTCACCATGTCACATGTAAAGATTAATGTATCCTGAAGCATGAAGAATGATGTTAAAAGTTATGGCTTTATGCAGTGTCCTAGAACTGTTCCCAAGGCTATCATTATACTGATTCTCCATAGGTGACATTTATCTCTTTCAGTCAGGATAATCCATAAAGCTTAGGCAGAAATCATTAAGTTCTATTCTTAATAGACCTGGTCATATGCCATACCATTTCTATTTTTTTTTTCTTCTGCTTAATGTTGTTATTTCTCCAATGATAAGAAAAGTGGACCAGACTAGTGTGTGTATGTGTCAGCGGGAGGGGAATTAAAGAAACAGGAGAAAAAAGAAAAATCAGCAACAGGACAAACTGAAAGGGAAAAAAATCGTGGGATGATCCTTTCAAAATACACTTTAAAATGCATGAACAGGTATAATTCAGGAATGCTGCAGGCAGAAGAGGAAATAAACAACATGACATTGGGAAAGAAGCCTCTGCTCACTAAAAACAATAGCACAAGGATTTTTCAGTTGTGTTGTATGTCCCAAACAAGAGTAGAGTTGACACTTAACATAAATTCCATTGATAGCTGGAACTATCAATAGAATTTAGCCTTTACTCCTGGAGAAAACAGCTGAAGGGAAGCCCCCAATAATCGGTCACTAACCAAAGAAGCAAGGGACAGAGCTTGGAAGTTAATCTGGTTGATGTCCACAGAAAAAAGCAGTTCATGCACAGGAAATAGCTTTTTTTTTCTGCATAGAAAAAACCGTTCCGTCAGTAGAAAATGCTGTTTTGGGGTCAAATCAGCCATGCGCAAATTTTGTACAGCATAAGCCCCAAATTGCCAGTGGGATTTAAAAACTGTGGCTTTCAACATTTTTCTTGCAGGAGGAATATAATTGCTGAAATTATTCTGCTTCCTTTGAGAAGAAAATTAGCTCTCTTTTCAAGAGCTTCATTCTATTAATTCTGAGGCCTTTTCGGAAACGTTGGTCTGTTCTCTATCTTCCTTCAGTTCTGTTGGTACTTTGGATTCTACTGTTTCTTAACTCAATTTTATCTTCAACTCTTTATAGTTTTGACCCTTTGTCAACATGTATGTCCAGCCTCAGGCTTGACTTTCTCCTTTTATTTGGTATCTTCATTCCTGCTCTTGTGCAGCTGAACATTTGTCAAGGGAGACTAAGGAGTGGGCCGACTACACTCTGTTTCTGCTTTTCCCTTTCAGTTGCGGTTCCACAGGGTTCTGTTCTGGAGTCTCTGCTGATTTCTCTTATACATGATCTTTGAGTAATCTTATTAGTTCACATGGTTTTCAATACCATCTTTACATTGATGATTACTGAGTTGTATTTCTCCAGAACTATCTTCTAACATCAAACATCATGTTATAGCATGTCTTTCAGCTATCTCAGCATGGATGCGTCATCAAAACCTAAACGTTAACATGGCAAAGGCAGAATTGTTTTTCCTCCAAAACCTTATTTACAACATACGTTCTCCATCACTGTTAATACTGTTCCCATTTATCTTGCAAAGGTAGCACATAGTCTTGGCTTTTTTTTTTACTTTTTTGTTCTTTATATTGAGGAACAAGTGGTAGAAAAAAAGATGCTATAGGTATCATGTATTAGCATGAATCAATGTTTCAAAGTCATGTTGCTTTTTTTCCTTTATAAGACTGCCCAAATCAGACCTTTTCTTTTTACTTCTCTCGCTAACAAGTTCATGCCTTGGTCATGTTTATTGTATGTTATATTGCTTTTGTTTGTTTGTTTTTTATCTGGATAATTTATTTTACAACTGCATTGTGTAGTTTTATTATTCCTTTCTTCTGTGTTCATGTTTGTATATAAGCTTGCATAACTTTGGCAGGACCCACTGTTTTTGGTTGTTTTACTTGTAAAGCTCCGTGAACATTAATGGCATTATATAAATAAATGCTAATAAGAACAGCACTAATATGGACTCTTCAGACCACCTACTGTCTACTTTCTATAATGTTCTATGTAGAGTTATGCTCAGGTACATCTGTGACATTACGAGAAGGAAAAACTCAAAGTAACAGCTAGAAGGTATGATAGAGAAAAGGACTTTAAGGTAAAGTCAGTTTGGGAAAATTACTTTTTTCGACTAGAACTCGTAGAATTTGCCAGCCAGAATAAACAATGGCTGTGCTTCCTAAGGAATTTTTTATTGTAGTCCAAAAAAGTAATTTTCCCAAGCTCCTTTTCAAACTCTGGTAAAGTTTATGATGGTGTACTTCAACTATGTCAGATTTCATGTCTGAACTAGCTAATACTGTTTGGGTAATTATCATAAGTAACAGTATAACTCCTTGGAATTCTGACATATTCAAAGTGGTCCATCAGATCAGCATTAACTGTCAATGTCAAAACCTAGACACTAAAACACAAATTAACAGCTGAGGTTGGGGAAATATTTTTTATTATTTACTTCTGTATCCTTTCTTCTTGAGTCTTCCATGTGAGTGGGAAGGTGAATCCATTTCATGTTTTAGTCTCAGTTTTTCAAAATCTATCCATGTTGCTGAACCCTGTCTCAAAAAAGGAGGTAGCATTTTAAATAGGTCTTTTAAAGTTCAGACTAAAATCCAGAGCAGATTGACTACTCCACTGATATGAATGTCACCATCAACACTTCATCTTCACAACAGCCCTTTAAGTTAGGCATGAGAGATCATGGTTTGTCCAGAGTCACCCAAATAATCATGTATACTTTTGTTTTAACATTATCTCCACTGGCAGGAAGCTGTTAGACTGGGTAGCCTTGCTGAGCAGTTTTTTCTTGAGCTCTTGTTAAGGCCTGAGTGATTCAGTTCCATGTATTAATTGCAATCCCCATTGGAGTTCATCTCATCTGTACAAGTCCATTTTTTACAGAGACAGTAGCGAGTTTTCTTAAGAGGCCCAAAAGACCCTAATGCCACAAAACACAAGCGTTATAATCTTCCCACCTACTAAGGTCATTATCTAAACCAGCTGCAAATAGTGGTTTAAAGTGCATTCAGAAAGGTGACCACTGGACAGTCTAGGATTAGCAGTGCTGTTGTACAATACATCTGGCTTTGAAGAGCTTAGAGCCCACATAGTGCCATCATCCGTAAGTCAACAGTACTTTGATTTTATTTTAAAACTATTTTTAAAGTATTCCTCATCCTTGCAGATTTGCAGCTGTTCTTACCTGCCTTCAAGTCAACTCTGACTTATGAGTTCATATGAGTTCAACCATTTCCTATGGTTTTCTTGGCAAGATTTACTCAAAGGGGTTACTAAGAAAGTGTGTGACTTGCCCAGGGTCACTCTGTGGGTTACCATGACTGACTGATGATTTCAACCCTGGTCTCCTGGAGCTCTAGTCCACCATTCAAACCACTACACCATCCTGGCTCTCTGCATTTTTGCAGGTATTAGGGCAGTACCATTTATACTAATGTATGACAATTAACTCTATCCTGCCTTTCTGGATAATGGGCCCTCAGAGGTAGTTTACAAGTAAGTTAAAGCTACATTTATTTAAAACTTTATAGCCAATATTTAAAAAAAACAAAGAAACATCATGAGGCACCATCTATTGGTAGTTGATTGCAGAAGTTTCATGTGAAGAGAGAGGAAGAGCCCAGCTGGGAAGGCCTGAGGTGGAGTTTGCCTGCTTGGCCCTCTCTCCAGAGTCCTTTTCAGAGCACCAGTGGTGTTAATAGCTCTGAGTAGGGAAAGAAAAATGCAGCTAGAGAAGAAGCTTCATTGGTGGAGCTAGTGGCTACATTGTCAGTGGAACAATAGCATTCAAACTAAAACCCAGAAGAGATTCAAAGAAGTGGTCCAAGATGCTGAAGCCTATCTGCCAAATGGGTTCAGCACTTTGGAAAGTTCCTTTAAATTTTAGACTAAAATCTAAAGTAGATTCACTGCTCTATGCATATCAGAACCACCAGATACCATAGACAAGAATCCTGAGATGATCTTCACTCACCTGCTTTTCTCTTCTGAAGTATACAGGAGTGTGATCAAAACCACATAAACTTGGAAGGAAAACAAAAATGATAAAATAGATCACACCACCTACTTAAAATGCCTAGACAAAAAAAAGTTTTTGACTTGGTGTCCAAAAGGTTGCAATGTTGGTATCACCTGCACATCTGCAGGTAAGATATTCCAAAGTCCAGAGGTGGGGCTCAACCGAAAGACTCTGTCCCTTGTGGTCATACAATCCCCCAACAGTAGGGACAAAAATCCATGCCCCATGAAAAGAACAGATCCCAAGGACATACGTTATTTAATGTGGGACAGCTATTTTGAAGGTAGGAAGATGTGACACCCCCTCCCAGAAAAGATACCACAAGCTTTCAAATAGCAAAGTTTAAAATGTATTTTTTTAAAAAAATCTTAATAAGAAAAATCCTACTAAGAGCAAGCTTTTAGAACCTGGATCAAGGCACATAGGGAGAATGTGAACAAGAAGATAAAAACAACTAGGGATACATTCATCTGTCTTACTTAGCTGTGAGTAAGCCCTTTGAACTCTATAAGAGTTAATTCTGAGTAAATGTTTGTATGTTTGAATTGTTAATATTTATGTATCTCATAATTTAATGTGCCCGTCTTTCAGTCTTTTGTCCTGAAGAGCTCTTCCTGTGTTGGTCCCATAGTGAATACTATCACAGTCTCATGAATGGTATCTCATCCTCATCATTATCTACAGCCGCTTTTGGTAATGGTAACAGATACACCAGGGAGGCCAAGTTCAATGTTTCCATGAAAGTAACATTACTAGCTTCCAATATTTGTTTCCACAGCTCCCGGACATCCTGCCACAAGCCATCAACAGTGCTGTTGACAAGTCTGTTTAGCGTGTACACTTTGTCCTACACACTTCACTTCTGGTCTTAGTTTAGTAACTGATGGCAGGGGGCAAAATCTCCAAGACATGAGGCTAGATTCCAGTTGTTGACTATAAAGGCACCAGCTCTTACCCTCAAGACACTGTTATATGATGAGGTACTATGAAATGGAAAAAGGTTTATGAAAAACAAAGAATGTTTTCCCTATAAGGACATTCAGCTGAGAAGAACTAATCATAATGGTTCAATCATAGTGGAACAGGGATGCAGCCTGCACTGGTTCGGGTTATACTTCTCCTGAAATCTCAGCTTTGCAGCTTGGGTGTACACCCGGACTCAGATCTGAGTGTGAATGCCCAAATTTCGCTAGTGGCCAGGAGCATGTTTCCACAGTTATAGCTAGTGCACCAGCACTAGAAGTCAGATCTGGCTAGGTGACACATGCCTTGATTAAATCCCATTTGGGTTATTGTAGCACATACTACGTGAAGCTGCTTTTGGAAAACTGTTCAGAAACTCCAATGGGTTCAAAATGCTGTGGCCAGACTGTTGTTTCAACAGGGATCATACAGTTCCCCTGTTGAAGCAGCTTCACTGGTTGCTGGTCCATTTTTTGGCAGAATTTAAAGCACTGGTTATGATCATTAAAGCCCTGCACGGCTTTAAAGAGAGCCTTCTCAGAGTATGGAATTCCCTCCCATCGGGAGTCTGGTTAGTGCCTTCCCTGCTCTCTTTCCACCAGCAGGTTAAGGCCTTTTTATTTAGGCAGCCATTTGACTGATTTTCATCTTATAGCAGAAGAGTATTTTAAACTGTTTTTATTTGTATATGTTTAACAGAACTGATTTTTAGTTCTTTGGTAACTTTTGTAATAGAACATTTTTAGCTAAATCTTTATTTCAAATGTTGCAAGCCACTTTGGGACCCTTGGCAAGAAAAAGGCAGGGTATAAATAAAAACTAAACAAACACTGGCTTATGATAATTCGCAGTGGGTTGCTTTCCATCCACAAGAGATGTATCTCTAGTCCCTTGTTCACAAAAATTGGAAGAGGAAATAAAACATTTGGGTGAGTATTTTTCATCCACAGTTGTCTTGAGGAAAACATAAAACACATTGCTAAATCAAAAATTAGAACCATTCTTCTGAAAGAGAAGCAAGCAGAGAGACATTGTGAAAGCACAGAAGTCCATAGCAATATGGCATGTATAATTTTACCTTCATAGTTATCTACTCTAAAGATTTGTGCTGACATCAGAAACCTATCTGTGAAAGCACAAGTTTCTGTCGCATTATTGTAAACTTGGGTTCTGTGAATTTAATTGTGTTTCTGAGAAGACACCTATAGCAATAATAATGTATCTACAGAAGCATTTTGCTTCTTTGTAGATATCTACTAGGTGAGGAAGTTAAACATCATCATTGTAGTTCTCATAAGAGTCTTCTGATTATTAGATTCATATTTTGCCTTATGATAACTCCATTTCCTGTGCTCTCGGGGAAATTCACTTTCCTATTTCTTTAAGTTATGAGAAAGAGAGGTCACCAGGCATATTTACTCCTAAATTTTTAGTTAGAACCATATTTTCTTATTAAAACATTTGTTCCTGAGAGTGATCTTAAAACCCAGAGTTTAAAATGAGCATGGCAGCTTAGTAAGGCAAGGGATAACGTGCATGTATTTTCTGAGCCAAATGAGAATACCAGTACCTTCTCTCCCTACAAATGTGGCCCAACTACTGACAACTGCATAATATAACTTCTGCTCTGCTGTGTTCATCAAAAAGGGTTCAGGATATTCCTGACCGAGCATATTGTACTGGGACAAAAAAAAGTGTGACTGGTCAAAATCAATAGATTGGTTGGTACAGTTCTTGACTTAATTTGTATTAGTTCATAAATTTCATGGGAAAAATACTAAAAATTATATACAATAAGTGCCTGAAATGTGAGAAAATTGTTTGCAACAATTCAGGGAACCATGTCACAGAATTCCTACAATGTAGATTTAGGTCTGTGTGGATTCTGCATAGGTTGGAATGTTAGGTTAATGATTAGTTCATCTTTTGGTTTTTCAGCACAATATCTACTCTCAGCTGGACATCAGGCCACAGTGATATTCAAACAAAGAGTTTCGGATGTGAATGCCCAAACCGATATTGAGTCACTTACAAACATCAGGTTGTTGAAATGGCTGGCTAAAAATAAAACATCTTTTCAGACAGAAAAATACTTGACAATGCCAAAGGATAGCCCTTACTAGAGCAAGATTCAAGCAGCTAGAGTCTATGGTTAAAAATGGACGATTCCAGCAAGTGCCATATTTTGAAAGAATATGTGCCTGTGGTACATCTGAAATAGAAGACATTGCACATGTTCTCTTTAACTGTCAATCATATGCCCCAGTAAGGGCCCAGTATCTACAGATATTACTTGACAGAACAAAATACTAGGACCCTATCAAATGATTATCCTATTTCCTTCAGGGCACTAACACATATGTAGCCTGCTAAGTTTATAGATAGGGCTGTCCAACTAAGAAAAAAAATTATAGAACATAATGGGGTTGCATGTGAGAGTGATGAATTAATCTAAATATGTATTGTGTCTGTATTTTACTATTTTCATCTCATCACAAGATGATAACCTATTATTACAGTTTTTGGTATTTATTTATAGTGTTTTACATTATTATTTTTATATCATCTTATATTTTATCATATCTTACCTCATTTTAGCTTATTTTACTCTATCATATTTTAGTTACTCATTTTATTGTATTTTATAACATGTGATGTTATACCATTTGATATGGTCAATTGACTAATCAATACATTTATATTGATACTGATTAGTTCATCAGTATTAAACATTAGAAATTGGAAAATTAATATGTGGTCATCAACACTAATCACCACAACTGGTCAGTTCATTACACTTCTGTTGATTAATTCATTACTTAAAACATTAATTTCCAAAATAGACCATGGTATTTACAGCGATTGGCTGGACATTATCACCATTCCCCCTGGGGCACATTTTGTGATTTGATTGACTCATTTGGAAGTGTTCTTTCTTTTAAAAGTTGCCTTCCCACAACAGGGATTCCCCTGCTCCGATGGATCACAATGCATTAACAAGATTACTGTCCAGGGACAATGGGAATACAAGACCACTGGAAACAGTCAGATTGGAAATGCTGTCCAAAACCAGGGGATCTCAATTTAGGACTGGGTCATTTAACTTATTGACCTGCAACTCTTTTCCTCAACCCCTTGCCATCACATACACTGTTGATTTTTCAAAACCTTTGTTTGTGGAAGGTTAGCAAGGACTACCATTAAAGGTTAGTAAGGAAAAGATGTGTTTATTTCGGCTGGAAGACACTTGTTACCCTGTTTTCTGGGAGTCCTGGGAGGGACACCAAATTGCTGTAAGCTGGGGAAATTAGTTCAGAGCACAAGTTGGCAAAACGAGAGGCGAGGTAACTTAGCAGGATCTTGCAACCCAGTGTTTACGGGGTCAGGCCGAGTCAAGAAGCAAACTGGTTGGAATATAATAAATGGTCTTTATTAAATACAGGCACATGATGTAAGCAACACAAACACACAGATAACTAAGGAAAATAAAGGTGTGAGTAAGATAGCGGGATTTTCTGAGGGATAGTTGGTTCAGGTGATACGAAACCTATACTGAAGTCCGGAAGGAAATGGAGAGCAAAGCTGGGGTTCGATGTATCTCAGCACGTGAAGCTGAGGGGAAGCTCGCCAAGCAAAGCGGCAGCAAGGCAGTCTGGAACTCGGGAGCGATCCAAGGAAGCGTTCAAAATCAGGGGTTTTTATAAGGAGAATTGTGACCGCAGGCTAGGTCAAGACTTTGAGAAAACAATAGATTTGGAGTTGGAGACAAAGCCTCCGAAAGGTCAGAATTTGAATGATTGAATTACAGCCGAATTTATCAATAGAGTAGCCGGTATGCAAACGCGGAGTTTTTGAGCATTGTATAGCTCGATCATCAAGCGGCCAGCGTGAGGCAAAGGATCTTTTGAGAGTTGCTTGCATACCTAATGGAGGTACTTGCCTTGAGGTCTCCTAAAGCGGTGAGTCGGCTGTTTCTGACCTGCCTGTATTGTCTAGGAATATTACGGCGATTATCGGCCGAGCCTGTATGCGTGCTTGTCCGGGGCCTCGCAAGCACATGGAAGGGATATGTGAAGTCGAATTAGTGATATCCAAAGATATCTTTTATATCCCCAAAGCTCAGGCTAGCCAGGGCAGTAACACACTGATCCACTACAAGTGCATCAATATACAGCTGGCTACAGAAATGAACAAGTTGACTAAGGGTAGAGTTCTTAAGAGTCCTTAAGCAAAAATATTTTGAGCGCCCCTATACATATGAAGAACTTCTTTTGCATAATTAAGAATGGGAAGAATATTCCTAATATTCTAATATTTGAAAAAAATTGCTTTAGTGTTGAGAAACCTTGGTGAGGAGAATCTAGACTGACAAGAATCTTCACAGTTTGGGGCATATGCAACAAGAAAAATGCATGAAGGTGTGTGTGGGGTGAGGGTTGCACAGAAAACAGAACATTCTGAACATAAAATCACATTTCAGCACTGAAAACCGGCACCTAGCACGGAAAGCAGTACTTACTTTGCAATAAATAAAAATTTTGTGGGGGAAAAAAAGACTGTTTTCTGCACAGGAAAATTGTTTTCCACACAGGGAGGTTGTTTTCTATACAGAAAATGTTTTTGTCAAAACTTGCTTTCTATGCGGTTTTTTTTTCTTTAGAAAATGCCATGTTTTGCACAAAACCTGTTTTTTTTTGATAAAATCCCAAACTGCAAATAATTTTCAAAAACTGAAGTTTGTGATAATTTCCTTCAGTGAGGACAAAAAATGGTAAAACTATCAAATTTATGAGAATTTACACACCCTAATTATTCCAAATTTTAAAGGCAATCCCAAGAGTGGGAGGCAGGGTCCAGCATCTTGGATAACTCATTTAAATTCTGGAATAAAACCTAAAACCTAAAACCCTGACTTTGTACGTGAGGGCTAATACTGTGGTATGGTAGGTGCTAACCACAGTTATCAGCTGCTAAACATAATTTAAACAAGATAAAACAGGAAACTAGTTAATAGAAGATATCCTGGTTTGTTTGCTCACTCTCAGGAAAAGAGGTAAAGAAGCTGTACGTATTAAGCTAAGATTGGATCATCCAAAATCTTCCAATAAGTTCTTTGAAGGTTTATTGGCCTTTAAGAGAAGACTCAGGAATTTATCTTAATGACTCACCTGATGAACTTTCCATGCAGAAATTTCCCAGATGATTTAGCTAAGGAGATGAATATATGAGCTACCTTACCTCTCTGAGATAAAGACTCCTTATACATTAAATAAACAAAATTTATTAATTTATTAATATATTTCTAGCCTGCCTTATAAATAGATTTGAAAAAACCTCAGGGTGGTTTACAGATAACATCAGAAGAACAGGTTAAACAGTTAATTTTTTTTAAAAAGGGTAAAGAAATATTAAACTTATTCATTTTTTTAAAAAAAATTAAAAGGTCTATTTTTAAAAAAGACTATGTACGTAAGTATTTGCGGTGAATTAATGAGGCCCAAAGACCTTGAGCAATAGCCAGTTCTTCACTGGTGCCTAAATGAAAACAGTGTTGAAGCCATTGGGCCTCTATAGGGAGGCCATTCTGCAATGGGGAGGGGGGGTGGCATAGTGCTTCTTGGAAGCACATTTTCTCTTTCCTTCCCTCATGTAGTATTAGTTCAGCTGGCCAAACAAAATTGTCTCATGAGTTTTGGGTTAGTATTACCTTATTTATTAGTAGTTATTTTCACACAAGTGGAAACCATATAGGTTTATTTCTTAGCTTCTGCTCCTCATAGTATGGATAATCTTGTTAACAAAAGCATTTCAAATACTCTTAGACTCATTGAGCTGGCAGCGACTTCATGAGTGTAAATTCATGCCATAATTTTGCCATGTATATATTTAGTCTATATGCTTGTTTTCCCACCAGAACAATGGACTCAGTTAAGCTCACTGAGACAAGAGACCTGCTGCAGGGTTAAGTGTGTGTCCATTATTTATTTATATTACTTAATATCCTGCCTTTTCTTCCAAAACATTTCATCTAGCCTTCTACAATCTGCCTTGTGACAAAGAAGTATCTGCAAACACTGTCTTTTTAGAACTAGTCATAGAAAAGTGAACCAGCAAAATCTCTGAGAAAAGCAGAAATTAAACTCACATCCTTCTTATTGCCTGGTCCAATTTTCATGTCAAAATGAAAGAGCAGTTTCCCTTGGAGAAATCAAATACCATTTTATTCCTGGTTCTCCTGTAACAAAGGCAAGTCATTGTTCCTGCCATATCATTCCTAAAGCGTACATTAAGCTATAATTCAGTCTTGCAGCCGTCCTTTAATAGTTTTGAAAAATGACAGTGTATCAAATATGTGGCATTTTTCAAGACTTCTTAGGGCTTGCTTATTTCACACTCTGACAAGTCATGGCTGTAGTGAGAGTACTGGAAGCAGAGTTAATCTGTTTCAAAAAAAAATGAAGCCACCATTCCTAAGTAATTATCTATCTATCTATCTATCTGTCTGTCTGTCTGTCTGTCTGTCTATCTATCTATCTGTCCCTCCCTCCCTCCCTCCCCCTATCCAGTACCTAAAGCCCTCTCCAAAAGGTAAATCACTTGGGCAAAAATGGGCCAAACCTTCTGGGAGTGCACTTATTTGTTTGGAAAATAGAAGGATGGGGAACAGATTAAATCAATTTTGAGAAGAATCAGAAAACACAAAGGAAAATCAAAATAACAGCAATTTCATGATCTCACCATGTAGATGTTCCAGTGTTATTGCTATATGCGTGGTTGATTCTGACCTATGACAACTCTATCCTAGAGCTTTCTTGGCAGGATTTATTTTAGAGAGGTTTGCCCTTCCTTTCTTCTAAGGCTGAGAGAGTGTGATTTGACCCAGTAGGTTTCCATGGCTGAATGCTGATTTGAACCCTGGTCTTTCAGAGTCCCGGTCCAGTATTCAAACCACTACATCATACTGGCTCTCCAGATGTCCCATAGAAGGTGGGAAAAATACAAAGGGCAAGAATTGCAGAGTAAAAACAAACATATCCAATATTGTAGTAGCATAAAAAATGCCAGACAGATCAGCTAGTAGTTGCACAAGCATTGGTGCAACTACAGCAAAGAAAGTTTTACCTACATCATAACAAGCAATGCAATAGTTTGTGGAACAGCTCATGCAGCAGCTGGTACAAAAGGAATCCGAATGTGTGATATGACACTTGCATAAGCGTGAAAGCAGGGCTTTATGGTAGAAGCTTTGCTCTAGAGGAATGGAACTATTGGCTACAACCTCTATAGCTCTGAAAGAACCCCATATAAGCCATTAAGAACTACTCATGGCGTTATTGCGGTGCTGCTGCCTTATGAAGCTCATGTTGGTTTGATTATATAATTTAAGCTAATATGGAAATACAAAATATCTCATTAGCTTTCCTTAACAGCCTGAGGATGGCATAGAATTTACTCAGTACAGCAGTGCATAAATATCTAATGATGGTTCCCCAAGAATAATTCACCTTTCCTTTCAGTTGCTATAAAATCTGATGTTGCAATAAATTAGCTAAAAGTAAAGGGGAAAAGTTGAAGCCTGGCTTTTATAGTGCTTCATAGAAGAGGGAAAGCAACAAGGATTTGATTTTCTAATGGTCTGAGATTACTGATATTTCCAGATTAACACTCAGACAATTAACCAAGGAAAATAAATGTCATGAAAGCTCTAAAATAACACAGCACAAATTAAAGGTTCAGTCTACAGGAACGAAACTCCCACTGATTTTAATGTGGCTAGATTGCCTTCATTGTCAACGATTTCAAAACAAGCACAATAGCTTTCAAAATGGATTGCAGCAAATTAGAAAAAGGCAAGACCAGGAAAAAAGGTGGGTGCTCTAGTAAGGCAGAGGAACAGTCTGGCAATGCATAGTAGAAAAGAAGACTGCCGGGTCTCTGATTACAAGTTCTTTCAACATCTCAGTGAGGAGGTATAAGAATAAGGTGTAAAAAATCATCCCAGTTGATCAGTACTTCTAATCCTCTCCAAAACACCCTAACCCAGTTTTATATAGCAATTTTAACTGTGAAGGTGATATAGGATAGCTATAACTTTGTAGAGATAAAACATAACCATGCTGCTAGGGTGTAAGTCCCACTCCCGGAATTATATCTCCATCATCCAACATTTGTGTGTTGAGTATGATTGTTCTCATAGGAACACGAATAGGCAAACAGCTGCTTGCATGTAGAGCTCTGTGGGATTAGAGCAATAGCACAGATAAATATCATAGTCATCCACAGCATAGTCATACACAGAACCAATTGCCCATACAATAGCATTCCTATGCAAACAGCCACATTCACTATGTGGATGGCAGCTGATGGCAATATGGCATTAAAAGCAAAGATAAAAACACAGTCAACACAGTAAAGTCCTACAGCTTGAATGGGCAACTGCAGAGGGGCAGGAACCATTCTTGGCCCTTGGTGGATTGCATCATCACATTTCAGTGCAATATTTTGACCCATTTTCAGCCTGCCTTCTTTTCTTTTTCTTTTCTTTCCTGCCAGCTGGAAGGGGGTGGTGAGGGATACAAAACATCACATTTGCTTCTGGTTTGGGTTCATCTGGCTGTTTTATGGGTGAAAAATCAGAAATTTTTAAATATAATTTTGGGGGTGGCTTGGGATGGCTTCAGGAGTGCCACATTTCTTTTTTTAAAGGGATCTCACATTAGTATGTTTATATCACATTACCATGTAACCAAACAGATTTGGCTTTGTCATGATATTCTGTCAGTTCCACTTTTATTTTAGATCATTTGTCTGCTATTTTCTCAGGTTTTAGGATCAGGATTGAGCATCTGAGGGAATACACCTGTCATGCCCTGCTTCCAGAACATTGACTCTGACTCAGAGTCTGAAGCAAAGGGCACACCAGAGATTGTTACAGGGGGCGTGCCAGGGCCTGCTGTACAGGAAGAGGTTACAGTGCCACTAAGAGAACAAAGGGTAGAGCCAGCTCCAGCAGAGAGCCCTGCCCCTTCAGACATAGAAGAGCATTTACCTGTACCCAGCTTTGCAAAGTGCAGACAACAAAGAGAGACCTGGTATCACTCTCTCAGAATTTATAACTGGCAACAGTTAATCAAGCCACAGCTGCGCTAGGCTTCAGACTTATACAGCTGATGTCCTTCCCTTCCAGGAGTTGTCAGAGCTTATCTGACCTTCCAGCCTCCTGGATACCTCAAGGAATGCTCTGAATGACCTTGAATACTCCCTTGTCTTGGAACCCTGTCGGACTTTATTTATGACTCCGAGCTTACTGCCTGGAAGTATGTAATAAGCTGGGAGCTATTCAGTTTGTTTTGTTTGTTTTATCAGCTGTGTTAGGATTGAGCCACAAAAACAGCACAGAAACGGTCCATGAAGAAGGAGCTTTGAGGGTGTTCTCGAGGGGACCAAGGACCACAGACAGGGGATTTTAAGGGGTGCATGCAACCCACAACTTCCCTCAATACTGGTTTGACTTGATGTGACCATTGTGACTTTTTTCTGTGGTAACAAGGTGATGTGGTTTCATGCTAATTGGGGTGTGTGTGTGTGTGAGCGCACACACATATTTAATGATATATGATTTAATTTGGTTTTAATTGTTTCATTGTTTGATCTCATTTTAACTTTTGTATCTTGTGAATTTTTAATGATACACACACACACACACACACACACCACACACACACACACACACACACACACACACATATATAAACTTGCTGTAAGCTGCTTTGAGTCCCAAACAGAAAGAAAAAAGGTGAAATAAAAGCAAACAAATAAATAATGCAGGTCAGTGGAACATCAGCCTTCTGCATGAAACTGATCATTGATTTTGTGCTAGAAGGGAAACTGAGAGGAAGTTACAGATTTAAGCTTGTTAATGAAATATTATTTCTCCCCTTCTATCATTCTCTCCTCCTTGTCCTTCTAAATTGTTCCTTTTTATTCTATTAGTTCCTACCAGATAGCACAGAATGTAATAGATCAATTTAAATATCTTTTTCCTTTAATTTAGAAAGAAACATCTGGGCCTTTTCTTACTAATTATAAGTACCTATCAAGAAGCAGATTGAGGGAGGGGTGTCCCCATATGGGCAATATGCTGGGTTTACTGAAGCATTTCATAGTCTTTCTCTAAGCTCAGCCTGTCGTTTGGTCCAGAGATTTGACGGGAGGCTCCAGGAGTGGGAGGAGAAGAGCAACAACAGCAGGCAATCCGTTTGGGCTGTAATGCTAAAAAGGCATCAGTTTTCAAAGCTCATGCCTCCATCCTCAGGAAGAGGCACTTGGAGACACTGAAGTGACTTTGTTAGTGTGAATGACTCAGAAGAAATCCCCCACTAAAATTGAGTATCCCAAAGAAGGTAAAATATATTTTAATAGGATAGGGTGGGGATGAGAAACATTTTTCCCTTAGATCTTGTAACACAACACATCTAGACAGTCCATTCTGTGCAATTGTGGGTTGAGTTGAACACGTTGCAAGAGAAAGGTGGCTGAGAAAAGGCATGTTGCTACAGGAGAGGGGAGGCAAAATAATGCTGTTGCCCCCCATAAGAATCCTAGCCCCCAATTAAATTTTCTTTCATTTCCCAGATTTCTAACATTGTAGGGAGTGAGACGTGGGAAAACATTCATAGCCAGATCTGTAACATTTGCTCCATTTGCATTCCCTTGGTATCTTTGTGTGGTCCTTTTCTTTGGATGCTTAAACCGTGGCTGGCATCCTGTTGGCTAATCCCAACTAGAGTACATCTACTTAATCAGTTGAATGATCAGTCACATTTTGCTAAATCTAATGAATTCAACTGATCTACTATAGTTAGGACTGAAATAGGGTTTAGGCCACTATTTCTAAATGTTCAACTAAATTTTAAATTACTGAAATCTTAGAAATGTTGGGACAACAGGGAAAACTTCATTTTAGGCCTCAGAATTCTTAATTGGGAAGAACACTCATTTTAACCCACCCCCCCATAGCCATACCCCCCTAAACAAAAATTACAGGCTACCCTTCTAGACAAAGCACGTGCAACATGGCACCATTTAAGTTATTAAAAAGAAGGAAAAAAACTTATTTTTGGTCATAACTGGTTATATCAATTTTGGGTAACACTTATGGCTGAGCTCTTTAGCTGATCATCAGTGGCAGAGCTTGGAATGCATGGGGGGGCAGGAGGGCGCTACAGCATGGTGGCATGCCCATGGTGCATAGGGGCATGGCTGCAGTGCGTGCAGTTGTGGTCATGGTGCATGGGAGGCATGGCCACGGCACGCGAGGGCATTGCTATGAGCCAGGATGCCCCAAAAACATTGTGGCCGGGGGTGAACCACCTTCATCACCCCCTCTGTCCCCACACAACTGCTGGTCACGGATATCAAGTTCTACTTTCCCTTAAGGATGAAGTGATCTGCTTTCACAACCATTCATCTTGTGGTCCTATAATTTCCAAACTCCATCTCCTCCTTTTCTATCATTTGCCTCCCTTAATTTATTTTTTTGTTCGGTAGGGAGACTGACTGAGGGCTGCTGCCACCAGAAACCCACCATCCTTAGATTTTCTATGTCTTCTCCTCAGTTTTCCTCCCGGTAAATCACCTCAGCCCAGAGAGCAACCCAATGGCTGGGTTATTCCCTGCCTGGCCATCTACTGGAAGGCAGACCCAAGAACCCCACCCCAAGTTGCAGGACTTAAGTGAAACCAAAGTCCCCAAGGATAGTCTCTGTCTACACCCCCTGGGTGTCAGGACCTAAAAAGGTAGTTCCAGACCTTTTCCTTTCAACAAAAAATGCCAAAATATCCACTGTAACTGTTATATTTCTCCTCCCCCACCTACCTGTCAAGTCACCGTCTATTTAAAGACACCACCTCAGGCCAACTGACACAGTCACACAGATACAGTGTGTGTCGGGGGGAGACAGGTAAAAGAGGCAAAAAAATAAAAATATCCTAGCCATCCCCAAAGTGACCAGCATAGCTTACGCTGCACTGGAAGCAGGATGGTGGCTTGAAGCATTGTCCAAAAGCAAGCAAAGAAGAGCTGACAGAGCTATTAAACCTCCTACCTCCACCCACAAATGCCTGGCATCATAGTACATTTCACCTGACATCATCAAAGCTGGTCTCTTCTCCGTCAGAGGACAGGAAAAGTGAATACTCCTCCACAGAACCTTGTGCCATATTCTTGAAATTTAAGAGTTAGAGAACTATTCCACTACTTTTATCAGTCAATTATAAAGCACTGCTCCCTGCACACTTTTGTCTTCATCTTCCACCCACAGGAAGAATCTCACCTGCCTTCTTGTATTTTCAGCATTATGATTAATGCATAAAAATTTTTGGTCAGGAAAATGTCACATACCACTAATTAACCTGAAGGTTTATCCACATGTTTAGTTAGAACAGCAGCCTCCGTTCTTCCTAAAATAGCTTGTCTGAGTTTAAATACTATAGAATTTGAAAAACTGAATTAAAATGCCACACTGAGCAGGCACAAAAAGGGGAAAGGTTGCTGGTTTAATCTCTTCCAGTTTAGCTTGAAAAGATTATCTATAGTACTATGTAACTGGGCAGTTAACGATCAGAAAATATCACTTCCATAAATTGCAGGTTTTTCTTAAGGAAATTACAGGCATAATCTTATATTTTTGTATAGGTGCTTAAAAAGTTTATTTTTCTCCTTGTAACAAATATCTTCTAAAAATTGCCACAACTTACCTTGTTTGGATCAGAGCTGTGAAAAGTTATATTTTGAACTGCAACTCCCCAAATCCTCTGGCTAGCGTGACCCCTTGTAGTCTGATGACTGAAGAGATTCTGAGAACAGAGTCCAAGAAGTAACATTTTTCCAAATCCCAATACAGTTTTATTACTTTTTAAAATGGCATATTCTAATGCACAGGTAAGCTAAATAAAATAGTTTCTTCCCTGCTACGTGGATATGTTGAAGCTGCATCCAGATCAACAACATGTACTTCAAGAAGCCTACTTCCAGGTCTTGTCTATGTTACATATAAATATTACACAGGTATAAATCTTATCATTAGTCCCAACTTGTTAATAGAACCATTGAATCAATTAGAATTGCCTACCTTTTGTCTCATCATACAACAATAGAATGAATGGGTCTACTCTCATTTCTCACTAACTAACAAGATTCCACCCATAGTTTTTTAGTATGCAAATATGCTACAATGGTGCAAAGCCCCGCTTTGGGGGTCCCTGATATCATAATGGTTTGGATGGGCACCATATCTAATTGGCATCATATTTAGTTGGCAACACACTTTAATTTGCACTGATATCAAAATCAGACCTGAGAGGTGACTGAGAGGTCAAACTGAGTGAGGGAAGAAATCTGACTGTAAATGTAAGACAGGCAGGTCAGCCTAAAACACCCCTTGGTATAACCTAGGTCAATTATCAGGTAAATCACTGCTGTTCCAGAGAATAATAGAAGTTGACCGTCTTTCCAGGGAGCACAATTGGGAAAAGCCCACTAGGACACTGACTGACAGATGTCTATCCTTTATGCATCAGGACTCCTTCCATTTGCCTCATAGCACCCACAATACAGAGCTATTACAACAGTCATCATGTCTTTGTCATCCAAACACTGCAAACACAAGTGGGTTGATAGTCCATTGTCTGTGTTGAAACTCCCATTGTTTCACACCCAAAACTGCATGTGCCTTCCACTGCCACAGGCTATTTTTTGGGTACAAATACCCCTGATTTCAGGATGCCCAGCGCAGTCTCTCTAAAGGTCTGCCCATCAATCTGTCCATCTGGCTCCTGAATGAACCAGGTCCTACCTAAGCCAAAATACATTTCTGCTTTTCACTGGTCTTCACTACTCCTCTGGAATGGTAATTATAAATCACCCAAAAACTCTCAGCCTCTCTATACATAATTTTTTCTTCCCTTTCTCCTTCAATTAGCTCTTGTGTGAATGTGTGATTGTGTGTATCTTGTGTACATGCATGAGTGATTTCTCCCCCAAGTAAAAACACATTTTTAGCTTAATTTTGAATCTTCAGCTGGTTCTTTTCCTGCTTGAGCCTGTCAACATTGATAGCAAAGATCTCACTAAGTTGACCCCCTCTCATTAGCCTCCTGATTTTGAGCTAATTAATTCCCCATCTTTGCAAGGAGGTACTGGCTTCATGGGTTGGCCCTTGTGGCATGTATGTTTTGGGGTAACAATGGTATAATGGTATCTGGGGCCTTCCATAACAGTGGGGTATACATGAGTATATCTAGTATAGCCCAAATTTAAACAAGCTGTCCAAACTAGCCTAAAAGTAAATCAGTACTTTGACTAGCTCTCCAAAAGTTTGGGCTAAAACTCAGAGTAGATTCACCTACTTTGTTCTGAAGCACCAAAACAGATGTTGAAGCATCCTAGCTTACTACATTGCACATCCTCTCTCATACTGTCAGGAAATGTTAAAGTTTAAAATTTGGATTATTTTACTTGAGTTTTTCCCCCATTTTGTGAAAAAAAACAACAACAGTATGATTTCTAACCGGACACAATGTTATAAATCCAGAATTTGTCCTGTGCTGGCAGCCTTCCAAGGCTTCAGAGCTGGATAATCAGCAGTAACTAGCAAACAGTGTTTGTTAAAGTAGTCTGAAGACAGTTCAGAGCTACCAAGTCTGAATTTACCAAGAGTCCAGGGAGAGAGAGTCCACAAGCAGAATCTGTAACCCAGGCAAAGGTCCAAAGAACATGAACAGACAATCAAGAAGTCAGCAATGCTGCTGCTGCTGCTGCTGCTGCTGCTGCTGCCGCCGCCGCCGCCGCCGCCGCCGCCGCCGCCGCCGCCGCCGCCGCCGCCGCCGCCCCCCCCCAATCCAGCAGCTTTCTGCCATCCTGACCTCTGATTTTATAGCCCCAGCCTCTCAGCCAGATGTGGTGTAATTAACAAGCTCTTCCTTTTCCACCTGCACTGGCTAAGTACTGTTGCTCTCATGTCTCTAGGGTGTGGCTGTTGGGAAGAGTCTTGTCTGGGTCCTGGAGCAGGGGCATGACAGAATTGTGAAAGGAACATATGCTTCAGGTGGTGAGATGTACAGATGGAGAACTAATTTGTCCTGTTTTGAGAGCCAGCCGCAGTTCACAGGCCTTAAAGAGAGTCTATAGAAGCAGCCACAGTCAAGATTTACAGAAGCTTATCAGTCAATTACCATTCTTGTTGCAGGCAGTCCAAGTCAGCAATAAATTTGGAGTATCAGTTCAAGGGAGTTTCCAGCAACATAGTCAGCACACAAAGCAAGGTTCAAGGTTTGTCAGGAACACAAGTCAAGGATTAAAAAAAGAATGCATTGTTTCCACTGGAAATAACAGTTTTGATAACAGAGCTCTCCACACCCCATTTCTTGTATTTATTAGCCAGCAGCCTCCCTCAACTGTTTGCCTAATTAATGTATCCTCCCTACATAAATGCTCTGGGTCTTGTGGGGCCTCCTTTTCTTGTTTATGCTGAGCTGCAGTAAGTATTGAGCTGTTCATGTTTGCGTGTTGTGGCTGTTGAGGAAGGTCCTGTCTGTGTTTGCACTGGGGTCCTGGGACTGGGGCATGACATAATTCACTGCCTTTTTTTTTCCTGCATTGCAATTTTCTTCCGAAATTTATCCCCTTCTATAGTATTATGAGGTTTACAGTGTTTCTAATAATTCAACAATAAGAAGAGTATAGTTGGCTCTCCATATTCACTAAGGTTAGGTGTGCAGGACCCCCACAAAAGTGGAAAAAATGCAAATATCAAAATGTGTGTGTCTGTGGGAAGGAGGCTGAAGCGTGGTGGGGAAGACAGGCATCCAGTGTCCAAATAAGTCAGGCAAAGGAGAGGGAAAGGGGGTGTATTGGCATAGTGGGTCTATATTTCCTCTCTTTTGCCCATATCTTTCCTTGGGTGTGGGGGACATCAGTTCATGATGCTGAGATTCTTGGGTGTGAATCATTCTTAACTGGCTAGGCAGTGATGGGAGGAGGACCAGAGGTAGGTTTTTATATATATATATAAAGTTTAATTGCAAAAAAAACCAAAAAAAACACACACACTTCCAGGCTTGAATTTTCCAGTTGAATCTGCTTGTTTCCATTAACATAAGAGAAGACCAAGTATATTTCCATTTTACAGAGAAAAGAGCAACTACATTATTTATTTATTTCGTTTCTTATACATTTATGTCTTTATCCAGTACAAAACTCCTTTCCATTCCCTTTCAAAGTTCTGGATAGATTTATTCTTCAAAGAAGATGCTAATTTTTCTATCTCTACCATATCCAGAACTTTTAACTTCCATTCTTCTAAATCAATATATTTCTTTTCTTTCCAATATTGTGCATATATCAGCCACAGTGGTTAGATGGGCACAGAATGTGGGACATTCAATTGAATTAGAAACTTGGGAGAGAGCATGGAAAATTGATATAAAATTTACACCAAATTTAAATTTTAAGAGAAAATTTTTATAAAATGTTTCATAGATGGTATATGACCCCAGAAAGACTACAAAAAAATAACCAAAACTGGGAATGTGAAGTGTTGGAAGTGTGACAAAAAGATGGGGTCTTTTTTTCATATGTGGTGGACTTGTAAGATAGCAAAAAAGTTTTGGAAGGGAATACACGATGAAATTCAAAGAATTTGTAATCAGAATTTTGAAGTGAAACTGGAGTTTTATTTGTTAAATATGTTAGGGCAACAAAGGGAGATAAGAAGCCATCAGAAGATATTATTATATTTAATAACTGCTACAAGGCTGATATATGCGCAATATCAGATGTAGGCTTTTAAAGGGCTGCATGGCCTGATTAAAGCAGCTGAGAAGAAAAGTTCCTCCAGGAAAAAAGTGCTGGAGGTGGTGGGGGTAAGGGAAAGGTTGGAGAAACTAGTAATCAAACCTGTGAAATTAAGCCAGTGAATTTGGAGGGTCAACTGTACATACTACTTATTTCACACAGGATGTAATAAGTGAAGTTCAGACACAATGCTTGTGTCAGTTAAAGTTCTAATAGAGGACTTGACCTCCATGAAAATGCCAAATTAAGGTCAGCCAGACAACCTGAACTGGATTATACCTTGGTGGTGCATATATCATCTGAAACTTAGTTTCAGGCTGATCGCTGAAACTGAGTTCAATACTACCAGTTCCAAAGAATTCCTCAAGTCAAAGGATTCTCACCATTGCACAATGTCCTTGGTGTAATTTCTGTAGTTTGCAGCACTTATAATACACTTGCTTTTATTTATGTCAAGCTGTGCAGTTCAAGGTAGCCTTTTTAATGTATTATGCTCTTATAGTAGACAGTAGGGGTGTAAATCTTCACTTGTTTCATTCTTACATGCAGGACCAAATAATTTCAACCATTCTCTTCCTGTTACATAAGAACATGGGGGTTTCTGCGCAGTTCTTAATTATTCACACTTTGAAACTTAAAAAAATTTGCAGTAAAAAAAATGCAGGAAATTTATTTTTTTTATTTATTGCATGAAAACTTGCCCACCAGACAGTATTTAATCTTGATATACTTGGAAATAGGACATGGAAGACCAAGACCCAAATGTTGATAATCCCAATTAGAGCAGACCCACTCAATCAACAAAATTTTTGTAAGTGTTGATTTGCTGTTTAACAATAGATTTAATGGGTGTGATTACCAGCAGGAGCAAGGTCCAAATGTCATGTTTGTACACTGTATAGCTTACTAATTTTTCAGTAAGTCTGTCTGAGAAGGAACTCAAGAACAGCAAGATGCTTGAGTTTCTGACTCTGAGCTAACATCTACAGCCAAATCAGCCTTTGGTACTGAAAATATAACTTTCAGCAAGTAGGACCAGCAACAAAATGTTGCAGTGCTGAGCATTCGTGATCAGGGTATCAGCAAACCACCATACTCTGTTCTGCACGCACAAGTATTCCCTTCATCAGTATTCTATGGCTATAATGTATGTTCACTTTTTCCTGGACTGTTTGCAATTCCCTGTATGTTTGGCTGTTTCTTGAGTTTTTTGGTAGTGATTTTCCTGAGTTTGCTGGTTCTTACGTCTTGCATATACATTGTCTCATTTTGGTTTCATTAAATATCTGCAAGTGGAGAATGAGTTGCTGCTAGTATATAAGATTAAAAACTTCAGCTGTGGGAATTGACTTGTATTATAAGAATATTATAAGCTGTATATGAAATTTTTGGTTCGGTCCCAGGCTGTGAGAGATGATGAAATCATTTTGGTTTATTTCAAATTTATATTGTAATCACTATACATTTGTGACTTTGGCCGGCGGGGAGGAACCCCAGCACAATTATTATTTGATATTTCAACTGTTTATGCTACAGCATCATTTGAAAGCTTGCAATAATGAAAATGAAACCATAATGAAATCATTGTGCCCTTGTTTGTTATAAAATTGTACATCATTTGAATCATACTTAGATGGATGTTTTACATCCATACTAAGATATTTTCTAGCTGTGCAGTTCAGTTTTACAGAGTTATCCCTTAAATAAAACAGTGTTTCCAGAGAAAAATATGTATTAGTACATCCTACAGGTGGTATATTCTTTATGCTCACAAATTTGTACTAAAAAGTTTAAAGCCACTCCTTATGGTATCCCAAGAGAGCAGCACAATAATAAATTGTTTCAACTAAAGTACATATTTATGCATTGATCTTTACCAAGGGGCCATCCTACACACAGTATCTTCTTTTGATCCTCTGGGATGAGCAAAACCTAATGAAAACACTGATATGAAGGTAACTATTGTTTGGGCTGAAGGGTTAAATTTGCACATTAGCCTTACACTGAACTGAGAAATAACTAATTTCAGATGTGTTGAATATAATTAATTCCTCTTTCCTATAATGAAACTATAACCATGTTACAACCCTACACTTACATAGTTGTACCAGAAATATTATAGTCTGCTCATTATAACATCCCAAGAAAACCAGTGAATAAACTGTTTTTCACCCAGTGTATTTATACACTAAATATAAAAGAGACTGTTCTGTACACATTAACTTGTTTCAATCCATTGGAACCCATAGAGAAAACATTGATATAGAGATAATGTTTCCTTGGTTTTAAGGTAAAAATTGGACATTAACTTAACGAAAATCTGAGAAACTATTTACAAGTAACAAATTGCATTCAATTCATTCCTTTTTTTTTTAATGCTAATGAAAGCCTAAGTATGTTATATTGTAACTGTAGCTTCATGAGGAACAACTTTATTCATTTGATGGTGTAACCAACTTTTAAAATGCTAAATCAAATTGATAGTCATAACTAGAGTAGAGCTACTGAATCAGTGTGATTTACAAAAGTATTCACTTACCATTTGGCACTTGTTTCAATAGGCCTTGTCTAGCTGGCACTAGCAGGTTTATGCCAAAGTTCCTTTTATAATTACTGAAGGGAAGAAGAAATACTACATAGTTCAAATGTTGGTTTTGTTGTATTTTCTTATGATGATCCTTTGGTTGTGCTTAGGTGGTGCTGAGGATGAGTGGAGGAAATTGTGCTTATATATATTGCCTTTATTGCCAGAATAAACTTTCCCCCAATTTCAGTTTTCTCTATTACTTGAAATAAGTAATTCCAAGAAATATTATCAAATGCTTTATTTGCATCTAGGAAAATCATAGCAGCCTTTTTTTTCACTGTCATGTTCCAAATAGTCAATGATATTAAGAACAGTTCTTTAGTTAGTCATTATCTTTTTGACAAAAATCCACTCTGCTCCTCATGAATATTCTATTAGCTTGATACTAATTTTATGATTTATTCTTTATGAGTTATGATTACTCACATCTCTTCCAAAAAAACAGTTCATGATTTAAAAATCGTTTTCTCAAAGTGAGTCTCAGACTGAAATTTTTCAACTAAAGTTTCCAAGACAGCTAACAATATTGAAAAGTAAAAGCAGCAATACAAACAACAGCAGAAATAGAACTGTTGATTCAAAGATGATTCAAAAATCATCTTCACATTCAAAGAAGGCAGCAAAATAATCATCAGAGAAATATGTCTGAAGAAAGCATTCCACTATAAGAGTGACACACTGAAAATGTTCTACTTTTCTTCTTGGGGTCGTGGTACACAGGTCTCCTCAGAGGTCTCTAGGGAGAGATTCATATGTGAACAAAATAATGAATTAATCTGAAATTTTCTTAAAGTTCTTATTGGCAAACCTGAAATTTAAACAGGAGAATTCAAATTTGAAAATTGGGGTAAATTTTAAATAATAGTGTAATCTTTTGAATAGAATGGCACAATATTTGTGCATCAAACTTTCTTTCATAAACTATAATTTCAAATTGTACATTCATATTTCAATAAAAGGTTATCTAAAAGATAACCTTCAAAAAGGAGAGATACAGTAATAATAGGAGATCTCAATTACCCGGATATATGTTGGCAGTTAAACTCTGCCAAGACAGCAAGGTCCAGCAAGTTTCTTGCTTGTCTTGCAGACAATTTCATGGTCCAGAAGGTGGAAGAGGCGACAAGGGGATCAAATATTCTAGATCTGATCCTGACCAATAGGGATGACCTTGTTAATGAGGTAGAAGTGGTTGGATCTTTAGGGGGGAGTTACCATGCACTATTGGAATTTGGCATTCCGTGGGAAGGAGAAGATAAGTGTAGCCAGACACTCATCTTAGATTTTAAAAAAGCAGACTTCTGTAAACTTAAGGAGCTGCTGGCTGAAATTCCATGGTCCAGAATAGTGAAAGAGAAAGGAGTTCAGGAGGCATGGGAGTTCCTTAAAAGGGAGATACTGAAGGCACGATCTAAAACTGTGCCAATAAGGAGGAAAAATGGAAGGCATCTGAAGAAACCAGAATGGTTGAGTAAAGAACTCTCAGCTGAGCTAAGCGTTAAGAGAAACGTGTACAGGAAATGGAAGAGGGGGGAAACCACCAAAGAAGAATTTAAGCAAGTAGCCAGGAGATGTAGGGAGAAGGTCAGAAAGGCTAAAGCACAGAACGAACTTAGGCTGGCCAGAGACATTAAAAACAATAAAAAGGGCTTTTTTAAATATGTCCGCAGCAAAAGGAAAAAGAAAGAGGCGATAGGGTCGCTGCGCAGAGAAGATGGCGAATTACTAACGGGGGAAGAGAAAATGCAGAACTACTTAACACCTTCTTTGCCTCAGTTTTTTCCCAGAAGGATATGAGCCCTCAACCTGGCGGTTGGGGAGCAGGTGAGGAAGCAGGGGAAATGAGGTACTTAATAGGTAGAGAGGTGGTACAAGAATACCTGGCCACACTGGATGAATTCAAGTCTCCAGGGCCAGATGAATTGCATCCTAGGATATTAAAAGAACTGGCAGAGGTCATTTCGGAACTGTTTGCTATAATCTTTGAGAAATCTTGGAGGACAGGAGAAGTTCCAGCAGACTGGAAGAGGGCAAATGTTGTCCCCATCTTCAAGAAGGGAAAAAAAGAGGACCCAAATAATTATCGCCCAGTCAGCCTGACGTCAGTACCCAGAAAGATTCTGGAGCAGATCATTAAGCAGTCAGTTTCTAATCACTTAGAAAGCAATGCGGTAATCACGAGAAGTCAACATGGATTTCTCAAAAATAAGTCATGCCAGACTAATCTGATCTCTTTTTATGATACAGTTACTAGCTTGATAGATGAAGGGAATGCTGTGGATGTAGCATATCTCAATTTCAGTAAGGCCTTTGACAAAGTTCCCCATGACATTCTTGCAAAGAAGCTAGTAAAATGTGGGCTGGACAAAGCTACTGTCAGGTGGATCTGTAACTGGTTGACTGACCGTTCCCAAAGGGTGCTCACCAATGGCTGCTTTTCATCCTGGAGAGAAGTGACTAGCGGGGTGCCACAGGGTTCTGTCCTGGGACCAGTGCTCTTCAATATTTTCATCAATGACTTAGATGAAGGAATAGAGGGCATGCTCATCAAATTTGCAGATGACACCAAATTGGGAGGGGTTGCTAATACGCCAGAGGACAGGATCAAAATTCAAAATGACCTGGATAGATTGGAGAGCTGGGCCAAAGCTAACAAAATGAAATTCAACAGAGAGAAGTGTAAGGTCCTACACTTAGGTAGAAAAAATGGAATGCAGAAATATAGGATGGGGGACATGTGGCTAGATGGCAGTACGTGTGAAAGGGATCTAGGAGTCTTAATAGACCACAAGCTGAACATGAGTCAGCAGTGTGATGCGGCAGCCAAGAAAGCCAATGCAATTCTCAGCTGCATCAATAAGAGTATGGTGTCTAGATCGAGGGATGTACTGGTACCACTCTACTCTGCTTTGGTTAGACCTCATCTTGAATCCTGTGTCCAGTTCTGGGCACCCCAATTCAAGAAGGACATGGTCAAGCTGGAGCAGGTCCAGAGGAGGGCGACCAAAATGGTGAGGAGCCTGGCAGCCATGCCCTATGAGGATAGACTTAGAGAGCTGGGTATGTTCAGTCTGCAGAAGAGAAGGTTAAGAGGGGACATGGTAGCTATGTTTAAATATTTGAAGGGATGCCATGTAGAGGAGGGAGTGGGCTTGTTTTCTGCCGCTCCAGAGACCAGGACAAGGAGCAATGGATTCAAGCTGCAGGAAAGGAGATTCCACCTGAACCTCAGGAAGAACTTCCTGACAGTCAGGGCTGTCGGGCAGTGGAATAGGCTGCCTCGGAGTGTAGTGGAGTCTCCTTCCTTGGAGGTTTTTAAGCAGATGCTGGATGGCCATCTGTCGGGAGTGCTTTGAGGGTGTTCCTGCATGGCAGGGGGTTGGACTGGATGGCCCGTGTGGTCTCTTCCAACTCTACATTTCTATGATTCTATGGTATTCTTGCCCAAACTCAAATGTTGTTATATCTGATTACCCAGCAGAAAGAGCCTCAATTCACATCTCAGAATGTCAGAACTGAAAAAAAAATAAGATTTTACTGATTTGATGTCAAATAGACATATTTAGAAATTTTATGATTTTCATATTTCAGCAGCATGTGAAAAGAGACTCATATACAAGTATTTCTGAGACACACTGTGTCTCATACAAATATTAAATCATATTAGTGTCAACTAGAGTAGAATCATAGAGTAATACAGAAACTTAGAATTGGCAGGATCCATAAGGGCCATCTAGTCCAACCCCTCAGTCATGCAAGAATACACAACCAATGCACTTCAGAAAGATAGGCATCCAACCTCTATTGAAAGACCTCCAATAATAGAATTCATCACCCTCCAAGGCAATCTATTCCATTATCAAACAGCTTTTGCAGTCATGTTTTTCCTAGTGATTTGGTGGAATCTCATTTGTTTTAGTTTGAATGCTTTGGTTCTTGTTCTTGTCTCTGGAGCAGTAGAAAACAAGCTCACTTCATCTTCTGCATGACATCCCTTCAGATGTTTAAAGGTGCTATCATATCCTAGTCTTCTCTTCTCCATGCTAAAGATACTCAGCTCCCTAACTCATCCCTCATAATGGTTGGTTTTCAGACCTTTGGTCAGCGTTCCTTGGACACATTGTAGGTTCCTAATATCTTTCTAGAACTATGGTGCTCAGAACTGGACACTTTACTGTTGGCGAGGTCTGACCAGAGTAGATTCATTGAGCAGACTCATTGAATCAATGTTTGAATGGCGAACCAACATGTTTGATTCAATGGTTCTACTATAGGTGGGACTTACCTGTACAATAGATACTACAAGTTTTATACTACAAGTACAAGTACAATAGAAATTTTGTAATCCAATATTTGCTGCTTTGTCCCTTTACTGAACCCAGTTTCTGGACTATAATAATCATTATGGTTTTCCATTTTAAAATCCTAAAAACAGAACTTCTTCTGTGAAAAGACCATCCTTCCATCCCCTAGACCTCTGCAAACCACACCTGCTCCCTCTTTTGAAAAGGGAAGGATTGGATGATCATTTTCAGGTATGAAAAAACCAAAAGACTATTTTTGGTCAAAAACCAACCAACCAACCACAAAGTCCCCAAATAGTGTTAAAATGGGCAGTCAATGTTGTGTAGCATGTACCACGGTCCAAGGCAAAATCATGCCTCAGTGATTGTTGGGAGGCAAAAAGGACTGGATATATTTGTTTTCTTGTTGGCAAGCCAGACTGATACAGCTATACTTGATTTGGTTAGGATGGGAATATTCTTATTGGTAATACACCTTATTAAATAGAGAGCTGCCATGGTGTAGTGGTTTGAGCACTGGGCTATGACCCTAGAGACCAGGGTTCAATTCCCCACTCAGCTATGAAAACCCATTGGGCCACCTTGGGTGCACCACACACTCTCAGCCCCCAGAAGACCCTGTGATAGGTTCACTACAAGGTTTCTGTAAGTCAGAAACAACTTGACAGCACACAACAACAGCAGCAACAACAATAGCATCCTCATTAAAGAGGAGGTCAATGAACTCTGTGTGACAGATTGCCGACCCCCCTCACACACACACAAAAATGTAAGCA
Source organism: Cyclura pinguis (assembly GCA_030412105.1). Taxonomy (NCBI): domain Eukaryota; kingdom Metazoa; phylum Chordata; class Lepidosauria; order Squamata; family Iguanidae; genus Cyclura; species Cyclura pinguis. The sequence continues at coordinate 212,891,633 of CM059602.1, forward strand.
GGAAGGAAAGGTGTCAAACCTGGATATAGTTCCCATATTCTCTGTCTTTAGGACAGAGGAAACCAGTGTTAGCTAACCATTGCTTTTAATTTTGCTTGTCCAGACATGATTTTACCCCATTTTAACTAATGACCTTTGGCGGACTAATTAAGTTTACTCATCCATTCAACGATTATACTCCCCAGAAGCTTCAGGAGGTATAATTGTCCATTTTAGGTCAATGGGGAGGTCTCTGGGTAAGCCTTAGGGGACTCTTGGTCTCTGATATAGCTAATTTCCACCCCTGGTTTAAAACATGCTGTCAGGAGGTATACAACAAAAGGCTCTTCTGAAGCTCAGGATGCCCAGTTAGATAATTACACAATCAAGATGTAAAGCCCAGCTGTTGTTATAGCCACCTGTATACACCAAGAGCATCAGTCACATGGCAGAACAAAAAAGGCTCATCTCCCCTGTGGCAAGCGTGGAACAAATGAGGCAATCCAAACAAAAGTGAGAAGGGAAGCTGGGCAGAGATATTCCTGACCCAGTGAACAGATTTCTGGGGAACTCCTTTAAAGTTTGCACTAAAATCCAGAGTGGGTTTATTGCATCACTGACATGGATACACAAGCCACTGCCGCTGAATAAACTAAGATATCCCTTCCCTTTTAATTAACACGATCCTCAACAAACAGGAGACACATAGACCATTTCTGCACTAGTTTGTTATAGTGCTGCTATTCCACTTTCATCATCCTATGGAATCCTGAAGTCTGCAGTTTAGGGAGGGGCCTCAAGGATTCCATAGGATGTTGAAAGTGGAATAATAGCACTATAGGAATCTAGTGTGGACATGGCCATAGTAAAAACCAGTCTGGGGAGCCCTGAATGTTCTTCAACTAATGCTCTCTCCCAAAGACACAGTTAATCCTACTGTAAGCACAGTGAGGTAGTCAGCACAGGTGGTGGGTACCGAAGGATGTGGAAGGGACTGCCTGGCTGTTTCCCCATCTTGTAGGACAGAGTAATATGGCTAGCTTGGTGCCCTGAGGTGGGGTGGAGGATGTTGTACTATAATTGATGTTGAAGTAATATTCAACTACCAATCCACTTAGTACCTGTAGGTAGATTGGGGTGCCATCTTGTCTTTCACTGCAAGGAGATATGTCATCAGGAAAGGAAGCTCTGTATTCTCAATCATTAAACCCAGAAGCTTGGGACTTGTCCTTGGAGGCAACCCCAGGCCCCCAAGGAAAGAGACATATTTCCATAATAACTTGAAAATGTATGGATTCATATGTTTCCCCATTTAGCAGAAAATTTTCTTTCATATCAGAGGAGTCAGCCAAACACATACAATGCCTGGAATACCCCTTGAAAAACTTATGGTTTTGGATTATAGTTCTCAGAATCCTCACTCAGGGTGGCTAGTGGGGATTCTGGGAGTTGTAGTCTACAACCATACCTTTTCTATGTCTGGGAGATGCCAACTATACCAGACTCAAAGCAGACACCTTCCAGGCCTTGGAATAATGAACTGCAAAGAGAATATATTTCGCTTTAAAATCTCCAGTGTCCATACTGCTGACTTTTCCAGGTACTTTTGCTGACAGGCACTGTAGACATTTATGTAATAAATGAATAAGTAACTCTTCACATAATAAGGTGGACAATAGGACCATTATTCTTAGAAATAATAATCTGAACATTGACAGCTGTGAAATAAATAAGAATAACTTTCGGAACTAATCTAATCAAAAGAGGAGTTAATTTTGTTTCCAAAGAACAGGCCATCCAATTAGGTAAAGATGTATTTGCAATTAACAATTTTAAATTTTGTTTTCTGTGTTCTTTTTCATCTTTTGTGCTTCCAAATTATGGTGAACATTTTAATTATGCCCTGCTATGCTTCTAGATAAATGTAGCACTTACATTTCCCTTCTTCAATTGAGTAATTAAATTAGCACTATTGGTGAGACTGTGAAAATCAGTTGAATTCTGTACACAGAAGAAGAACCGTTGAAGATCCCCCCATAAAGCACCATTATAGCTGACTTATCCTATTTCCCATCACATGCCCCTGGGGAGCATAAACAGTGGAAACAGCAGGAACTGCTCAAAGATAACAGGCCTGCTACTATACATCAGGTTCAGAAGGAACTATACCCTACAATTGTCTCCATTGTAGGGCACATCCAGACTGATTGAAAAGTCACAGTCTCAGCTCCCGTATAAAGTCTCATATTTTACCAGGAGCTGACAAAATATATTCTGGGATAAACAAAATATGTATGGATTTCCAAAATCAGAAAGAGCAGGAACAAAATCTGGGACTATCTAGTCTTTTTAATGAGTCTAGATGAACCTTAAGGTTGCCCTCTTAGTTTCTACCTCTCAATTACAAAAATCAAATCACTGTTTCCCTTTTTTTTAAATCACTCCTCCCGCTCCATTCCCTTCCCACTGCTCATACACATGTGCAGAGAGAGAGAATGAGAGAGCACATGTGTCTTCCCAGCCAACCAAACTTTGTTGTTGTTGTGTGATCTGTTCAGAGAGGGTTTGCCTTTGCCTTCTTCTGAGGCTGAGAGGTTGTGACTTGCCAAAGATTATCTAGTGGTTTCCATGGCCAAGTGGGGATTCAAACCCTGGTCTCCAGCTGCAGTCTGACACTCAAACCACTACACCAACCGTGGCTAGGGATGGAGATCACTTTCCCCAGACTCTAATAGATGGTCCATTGAGGGTCAAACTGGGTGACAGATTTGGCACATTTTTAGATGAGGTCCTCCCTCAATCATAGCTCAGATGTTTTATTCTTACGGAGAAGCCAGATAACAATGTCATGATCCCAGCAGTGCCTTTGCTGGGAAAGGAGCGTGATGGGAACAATCCGCTCTGCACCCTGTAGAAGGGAGCACGAGCAACATGTGCCGTCCTTCTGCAGAACAACTGACCTCTTTCATGTGCTGCGCCTGAGAACAAACCACTTCCATTGCACTTCTGTCCCTTCCTCATGGGCAGCAGTGATGACTGCATTGCGCAATCATTTGCACTTAATACATTTATTCTGTTAAGCAAATGTCCGACGATCACAATGGGTGGGGATGGGATGGCAGCAGGACCATGACAACGTTGTGCAAAAGCACAACCTGCAGACCACTTCCATCCTGTCCCCATTGCAGGACGGCAACACCATGTGGAAACGGCCATAATTTTTGTTGTTGCTGCTGTTAATAAGGAAGTGTTTAAAACCAGTTAAGCGATAGGGTGCTTATTGTTAAGCAGGCTTGCATGTGTTATGACCCAAAAAAGAGATCAGCAGCCAAATACTATAGCCTTCCAGCTATCTGATTATCTCCTTGTTCACTGATCACTTAATGCTGGACATCCTGCTATTCCAGCATTTGGAGCTATTATTCAACACTCACTTACTTACTTCTGTTTCTGTCAGCATCATCTGGGGAAAGGTGGCTGTCATTGTGAGATGAGTAGGATTCCCCCACCTTTCAATTACAATTGGCTGAGGGAATGGTTCCACCATCCTGGTCTGTTGTCTACTCCACATTCAGATAAAGGGAAATGTCTCCCAATGGGGTAATGCCTTGGCAACAATCTAATCATTCATTTTAGTTAGATCACAACTGGCCGGGTCTATATGGGTGAAACAAAGAAGAGAGACAAGAGTGTTGGTGAGCACCACCAGATGTCACCTGGCCATGCTTTTTAGCATTACTAGGCTCAGGGAGAACAGGAACCAGAAACTGAAGGCTTTCCTTATTCACTCACATAAGGCTAATATGCTACTGATCTGATAACAACAAATTATTTTGGACATATGAACTGTGAAGAGTCAGAGATGGTGTGCAATTGTTCCTTAGATCTTAGCTAATTGGATCACACAAATGTGGCAGCAAAGTATGGTGATGGTGTATTTTTTCCAAATCTCAGGAATACCCACACTGGCACATATGAGTGGAAAGTATGTGGCCTGGGTTAAGAGTTCTCCAGGAGAAAAAAAAAACCTTTGAGATGATTGCAAATTTAAAGTAGTTGCCCCAGCTTACACTGGCATGCCAAACCACAAGGCAGAAGGGTTATAATCCTTATAAGCATCATAGCCCAATGTTAATAGCTGTCCAGTGGCATTAAAAGGGTTATTCTGTGTTCAGTTGGCTCTGCTAGACAGTTTCACTTTAGCCTAACAGTTCAAGGTTGGGAACAGGCAAGGAAAGAGATTTTCCTGTTAACCATTTGCCTGCACTGTTCTCATAGCTGTTAGGGTGGGAGATGGGTCTTGGCTGTACAGCTCATTTTCCTTTGTTTAGCTCTGCCACTGATGACAGGGGCATCCATCTTCCAGTTGTCTCACTGGGCAGGGGATGCACCCCAGCCTAGGGGAAATCTATTATCCAGACATAGGAATCTGCAATTGATCTTAGAATAGTCTGAGTAGAAGCTTTCAGACCCAGTTCTAGCACCTGCTGTGGTAGCTAAAGGACTATGATGTTTCCTTTGCCCCAAACCACTTTCTGCATCATTTTTCATGAAAAAGGCTTATGGCAGTGATGCATGTCAGTTTTTGGAACTAAATGAAGTCTTGAAGAGTCCTGGAATTGCAACCAGAAAGAAAATGTAAAACTCTTTAAAATAGTTTAAAATAATTTACACCATAAAGCATATGTCAATTTGGATAAAATCAGTTAGGTCTCAAAGTCTTTAATTTAAAAAGATGCTTTGATTTGGTGCTGGAAGGACACCAGAGTTGGCAACAATTGGGCCTCTAAAGGAAGGTTGTTCCATAACTGGGTTGCCACAACAAAGAATATGCAGCCACTGTCCTTATTATCCTCTATGTGTTGGGGGCAAAATTCTTTCACAGAAGGCCTGTTCTATTCATCGGTTCTGGAAAATGGCAGGAAGCATAGTTCTGATTGCATGGGTAGCATTTACTATTTTTAAAGGCAAAAATTATCCCTCAAAATGAGGAGGACAAGGAGGTAGGAGAAAAACTAGCAAATTTGCTTCGTTGTCTCCCCTCCTGCTTTTTCTTGTTGTACCCACAATAAGAATGCCTGGTGAATAGAGTTGAAGATTGATGATATTATGTTGGCAACATGAACCAACTGCCACTGATTTCACCCCTTTGACAACAGCTTCAGTGGAATAATGCTTGCTTAGTCATATGTGATCAATTTTGCCTTTGATGATTATTCTTTGTATCATTTTAATGGTATTTTAGAAAATTCTTGTAATAATTTATGATCTTAGACATTGTGATTTTAGAAGGCTAATTTCTGTGACTTCAAGATTTGCGGTTTTAGGTATCTTAGGTAAATTGTGATGATAACAGTACTTTTGGGAAGTTTTAACTGCTCTGAACTCTCTGGGAGAAATGGAGCACAAACATGTGGTGGTGGTGGTAGTGAGGGAGGAAAAAGAGGAGGAGGAAGAGGACGAGGAGGAAGAGGAGGAGAAACATTTTGGAAATGCTTGAAGAGACAGGACAAAATTAATTATGTACATATTGACTTTGACCACTGTCCTCTCTGTTAGATAGCTCACAAATTCTTGAAAAATGAATGAATCAGTTTATCACTAGCATCATTAAATAAATGAATTAAGAAAATATTTCAAATGTTTGAAAAGGGGTACTTGAAGAGAAATAATTCAACATTTTTATTTTATCAGTGATGAAGTTAAAAAAGTCATACAGTTTCACAAAATTAAATAATACAAATAGATGACACATATCATGTAGCATCGTGTAGCCAAGAGGAAAATTTATTGTATCAAAGGAGGACAATTAGCTAACCATTTATTGAAGGAATGTACATCTAAAATCCTGATATTTTTGTATTGTATGGGACTGAAATATGTCATTTGGTAAATCTAGAGATCATACAGAATAAATTTTTGAGAAAGGTTCAAGCCCTACCACTTGGAACACCTGCAGCTGTACTGAGAAGCGAAACAGGTTTGCCATCCCTCTCAGCCACAGTAGGGCTAGATGTTTAACTTATAAGTACACTATATCGTATGGAAAGCAAGAACAGTTAGAGGAAGGTGTTACTGCCCTGGCTAGTCCGAGCTTTGGGGATATTAAAGATATCTTCTTGATATCATAATTCGGCTTCACTTCTCTATTCCCTTCCATGTGTTTGCGAGGCCACCGGACAAGCACACATACAAGCTCAGCAGTTAATAGCCGTAATATTCAAACTACAATACAGGCAGGCCAGAAATAGCTGACTCGCCACTTTAGGAGACGTCCAGGCAAATACTCTAATTAGGTATGCACGCAACCTACAAAAGAGCCTCTGCCCCGCGATGGCAGCTTGATGGGTTAACTATACAATACTCAAGTACTCTGCGTTTGCAAACTGGCTACTCTATTGAGAACCGCTACGATAACTCGATCATTCAGATTCTGACCTTTCGGAGGCTTTGTCTCCAACTCCAAATCTATTGTCTTCCCCCAAGTACGGCATAGCCTGCAGTCACAATTCTCCTTATAAAAACCCTTGATTCCGAGACCTTCCTCGGATCACTCCCGAGTTTCATACTGCCTTGCTGCTGCTTTGCTTGGTGAGCCTCCCCTCAGCTCCACGTGCCTTGCTCTCTATTTTTCCAGGCTTCAGGACAGGTGAAGTATCACCCAAACCAGCAATCCCTCTAAAAATCCCTCTATACCACTCCAACCTTTATTTTCCTTAGTTATCTTGTGTGAATGTGTCGCATACACTGTTTTGCTTGTGTTTAATAAAACATCATTTATTGTTTCAACTTCTGTGTGCTCCTTGACTCGACCCGATCCCGTAGACATAGGGTTCAAGATCTCGCTACGTTACCCGGCCTCTTGTAACGCTAAGCAGTGCTCTGAGCTAATTTTCCCCACCTTTAGTTGAGCACATTTTGATGTCCCTCCCGGGAGATTTTAAGATATACAGAACACCATATTACTAGCTGAAAACAGCAAAGACTTGACCGATTATTGATGAAAGGTAAAGAAGAAAGTGCAAGAACAAAGTTACAGCTGAATAGTAAGAAAACAAAAATAAATGACCCAGATGCATTATGTAACATAAAGGTAAACAATGAAGATATTCAAATAGTTAAAAATTTTCTATATCTTGGCTCAGTCATTAATTAAGATGGAGATTGAACTTAAAAAACTGGAAGAATACTAGGTCTTGGAAGAGCAAATATGAAGGAACTAGATAAGTTCAAGGGTAAAGATACATCACTTAGTACCAAAGTTAGAATCATCCACGCCATACAATTTTCTGATTTTTCCGTATGATTGTGAAAGCTGGACAGTGAAGAAAGCTAGCAGGAGGAATATCATTTAGAATGTGGTGCTGGAACAGAGCTCATGACCACAAAAAAGAAAAATAAATGGGCTCAAGAGCAATTTTAGTCTAACTATATTCTGACTAGAAATCAAAATTACTATTGAGACTATCATAGTTTGGAGACATCACCAGATGACATGACTCATTGGAAAAGATGATAATAGGGAAGTGGAAGGTATATGGATGGATTCCATTAATGAAGCCACAATCCTGAGTTTGCAAGAAATGAACAGGACCGTTGATCGCCAGAGCTCACAGAGCTCTCTTGTTCATAGGATTACCATAAGCTAAAGCTGTCTTGATGATAAATAGCAACAAGTAATATATCATCTGGTTACAATACTGTAATGCAGCTAGAGGACCGAGATCAGAAAATTACCAATTTATCCAAATTACCAGTTTATCCAAAGATATGAGATTGGCACACTTCACCATTCTCAGCATTTTGCAAGAATAACTCAAGCCTGAGGTGGATAACAAAATGGCAGCCTGAGTCAAAGTTTATTGTATGCGAGGCTTGTCAACTTATGTTGGTGGATAAGGCAGAAAATCCTGTAGGAACCTCATTCCCTCTCTTGCAACTCCAGTTATTACTTTTTTTCCCCCAACCCGGCCAGACCTTCCAGTTTTAATGCATCTTCTTCCCACAAAGAAGCTGAACCCATTTCAAAGTACTAGATGCTGTAGGGTATTCACTGGGATAATAAATGACCATGTTTTAGATTCCAGGTTTATTTATTGGAAAAGAAGGGTAGTATTTGATTTAGAATTTGATGAATGATTCTCTTTCTACAAGAACTTAGTTGGTAGGATATAAATAACACAAAAGCAGAACAAAAAGCTATCCTCTTTATCTGCTGTGCTTGTCCATGCAGTAATGGAAAATCTCCTAGGCAACAAGTCCAGCTGTTCAGGTTAAACACAGTGGTAGCTTTTCATTCTTTTTCAGGTAAAGAAAGCTTAACAGCAGAACAAGTCAAGCTTTTTTAAAATTAAACTGACCTGTGTGTTGAAATCTCTCAACTCTACAATTCAAGTACTTTTTGAATGTTAGCTCTTTCCATAAAGGGACATGTTTTGTGTTTTACATGCAGCTCAAGTGGGCAACCTATGGCCTTACACAGCTCTTGTCCTAATTTAAATAGCCATTTTTACAAGTAAGCACTTCAGACCTCTGACAGGCACAATCCAATTCTCACCCAGTAGTCAGAGGAAAATGGGAAACAGGGTGCGGAGAAGAAGCAGAAATAAAATTGGAGAAAACTGGTAGGTGTACCCACTCTGCTTTCCAAGGCTCATTCACACTACACAGCTATAGTTTTATAATTTCACTTTAACTGCTCTGGCAACATCCTATGGAATTTGTAGTTTAGTAAGACACTAAAGCCCTCTGGCTGATCATTTTAAATATTCTTCCCTAAACTGAAAATTCCAAGATTCCATAGAATGTTGCTATGGCAGTAAAGGTAGAATTGTAGTGTTATCATTGTGAGGTGTGAAAAGACCTCTAGTCTCACTCAGTGCTGGGTTCAGTCCTGCTCACTGCCTGTCTGGGGCTTCTCATACATTACTCCTAAGGAAATGTGATCTTCAAAAGAAAAGACAATCTCTGTCCTTGCTGTAGAGAAGTCATTCTAGGGTTGCCAAGATTATCAGGGCCTGGTCCCTCTTTTCCAGCCTTCAGGCTGAGGGACAGGAATCTTAGGGTGAATGCTCTGCCTTGTGTGCATTTTCTTTATTTGTTACACCAGGTGTTTTTACTGTGGTTAATGCTTAATGTATCAGGCTTAATAGCTTCACTAGATGCTGTGTCTTATAACATCACCCTTCTAACATTACCAGGATCCACCCTTTCTGACATCACATGGAATTGTCCCTAGGACTTAGGTTTTGGTAGTGAAATCTCAGGCCCTGGGATAACCTAGTAACTCTAGATTCAGATAACTCTAGTAACTCTAGTATACATGTGATCAGAACAGTGCCTTTCCAGAGTTCCCAGTTGAATGAAAAAAGTGGTATTCATGTGTCAAGATCCCATTCTACACTGCAGGAAGAAGATGATTCCCCAAATGCCAATATCCAAGTTGTTTTTAATGTGATGCCCCTCTCAGATGTTTCAGACTAAAATACAAATTGTCTCTTATCACTAGTTATGAGGATGGGACTTATAGTTCAAACCAACCTGAGGTCACAGGATTGACCCACAGAGGTGTAACTTGTTTCCATTAATCCAGAGCAAATATCACCTCGCAATCCTATTATACTGGGTCTCCTGAATAGTGATTTAAAGCACCTGAGACAATATCCAGAATGGAAACATTTATCAGCTTTACTGTCTTAGACATTTAGTTTTAAAAATCTCAATTTCTTTCCATCAACTTAATGGAGACATTTATGAGTATGAGTAAGTCCTTATCCACCACAAACTGAAAGAAATTTGGCTACAGTCAAGTTCAGTATGTACAGCTATTCCTAGTTTAGATGTTGCTGCTGCTGCCTGTCACACAGCTATACAAGAAAATGTTCCTATGAAGGGAACGAACCCAGACTTTGAAACATTCAAATATCTGAATATGCATGGATTAATCTGTGAATTTAAAAATTAAAAACAAAAGAGTTTTTTCCATTCCATATATGAGGAAGTTTATACATTTTAGTAAGTTTTTATAAAAATTAACTGAATCAAAATGTTCAATCATCCCTCGAAAAAACTCTCCAAGTTTGATGAGTTAGGAGAGGGTAACTAATTTCATCTATTCACCAGCTGGCTTAACAACTATCTTCTTCCTAGATGATCACTTGAGTCTGCCTATCAGAGACATCAAGAGCAGTAGAACAAACAATGCAACACATGCCATGCTACTTCCACCCACCAATCATATATATGCATCTGATACTCATGTACTTGTGAAAAGAAGAAAGGAGTCTTGTGGCACATCTGCATATCCATTTATGTTGTCCAGTCCACCTTGTCAAATGAATCGAGTGAAGCCTCTGTAGACAAATGTAAATACAAAAATGTGGGAAATATATGAAATGTTATACAAACGTATAACATACTTACATGGTGTTAGAGTAACAAATATACCTTTTAATGATGGTTGCAAAGAGTAGTTGAAAGTAGAAAGTATTGAGAAATATGTGAAGACTGTACTGAATATCTGAAGCAGGTTAATCAAATTTGAAAAGCAGCAGTTGAACAACCAGTCCTATGTCCCCACAAACACAGGGTCTAGCAGAGAAAAGAAAGAAGCTTAGTCTTCTATGTAAAATATAGCAAATGGTATTATTTGCATATTCAGAATCAAACACATGATCTGATGGAGGAGAGACAGAAAAAAAGCCAAATGGCTGTAAGTTAGAGTGATTCAGGAAGATAGTGAGAGTGGCATAACCAAACAAACATGAAGTTAAGAGGCAGGAAAACTAGTAATTAATGAAACAGAGCTGCTAACTCAAACATGAAGGTGGGTGACAGGTTTTGCATACAAGCACAGATAAGCAAATAAGCAGATGTGCGGTAGGAAAAGTCTATTTTTTGTTGATATATTACATATGTAATGGTTGTACATATGAGCTATCCTCATATTATTAAACAAGATTAGCAGGACATATCTGCAACTATTATTTTGTAAAGCATCTGATTCTCCCATAACCACCACACACCCTATCGGTAGCTTAGCAGAAGCTAAAAGAAATGCTGGCAAGCTAGTATTTATCAAAAACTACAAACATTTCAAAATGAGGCAAGAATAGTTAATTCACTTAGCCAACTTGTCTATTGAATATGACATTGCAAAAGCATTTACTTCAAGGGACATGAGTTTACAATCTAAAAGGCTAGGAAAAAAATAAAACTTCAGAATTAATTGGTCTAACGTTTTTAGTTATGTAAGAGGGTTTTTTTTTTAAATCAACCCATTAACAGGATAGTATCTTTATAAATGACCAAACCATACTGCTATCATGCTGTACACTCCCACTCCATGGTATAATTGGCAATGAACATTATTTAATTGGCACAAAATAGAAATCATACATTTATGGCTGAAAAGCCATGCTGGCAAAGAGGACTGGCTGCACATGTGGGTCAGATAGGACCTCAAGTAGGTCAGATAGGACCTCAAGGCATGGCCAAGAATGAAACCCAGCACAGTAACATGCGTGGGAAGGGCTTATGAATGAAAGAAATTAAATATAAGGCAGCGATTCTGTTTGAAACTGAGCCCTCAGTGAGATCTTAGCTAGAAAGGGTGACTGGGTTATGGTTAAACAGCTGAGAAAAAGACTCAGGAAACTGATGTCTAAGACTGGGAATTATTGGCATAGACTGTCAGAAGTTTAAACTGATTAATGTAACAACACTAAACTTTATATGAACTTTAGAAGATACTTTATCTCTAATTTTACTATAATAATAGATACAGTTATTTCATAACTACTGAGTTGGCCTGAGTTGTCTTAAATCACTGGTAACACAGAATAACACGCTAAAATAAATAAACTATTTGGTTCTGAGGGAAAATTTAAGGCTGTGCTTAAAGCATGGCATAAGGACAATGTGATAGTGTCAGGGTGACTTATTAGCTTGGAACTGCAAAGCCTATCTAGTGTGAAATAAGGGCCTGTCAAAGGTATAATGCAGCCCCCACAAAAAAAAACCCAATCTGATTCTAAGCTGCATCAACAGGAATATGGTGTCCCTATCAAGGGAAGTAATAGTCTCTCTGTATTTTGCTTTAGTCAGACCTCACCTAGAATACTCTGTCCACTTATGTATGGGTGCCGCAGTTCAAGAAGGGTATCGATGCTGGATGACCAAGGTGGTAAAATTTTTGGAGGAATTATGAAGAATAACATAGACAGGTTTGTTTAGCTTGGAGAAGAGAAGGTTGAAAGGTGATACTATAGACATTTTTAAATAACTGAAGGGATGTTATGTAGAAAATGGAGCAAGCTTGTATTCTGAGACTAGAACAATAGATTCAAATTACAAGAAAGGAGCTTCCACGTAACCATTAGGAAGAACTTCTTGGCCATAAGAGTTGTTTGACAGGGGAATAAACTGTCTCAGAGAATGGTGGATTCTCCTTTTTTGGAGGTCTTTAAGCAGAGGCTGGATGGCCATCTTTCAGGAGAGTTTTGTGTATTTCTGCATGGGAAGAGGTCCCTTCCAAACTCTAAGAATTTATGATTCAATGTTTGTGGTACTGAACGAAAGATACCACTCTTTCCCTGAACAGGGAAGGGCACCCTTTTCTTTAACACCTATATGGCAAACAAGTGCAACACAGCCCTTTCTATGTGAAAAACAGCTGATCCTCTTGAATTTGCTTGGTGCAAATGGGGGAGAAGTTCATTTCAGTGTCCTTCTGAAAAAATTATCAAAAATTGCAAATTTCTTCCAGTTTTCTTTCTTCAAGTATTGCCTGGGGCTGCACAGTGCCCTTCTCAGATAATTTTGCAACCCTAACTCCCAAGACTGTGGTTTGAGAGTGCATTTTTGACAGTCCGTGTGCCCTCCAGAGAACTCCAGGAGCAGAAAATTGGCCCCCTGACCAGCTGAAATTGACCACAACACATTGCTCCCATGATCTGAAGCACATGGAAATTTTTATTCATTTATTCAATGTATACCCCACTTTTGTCCCAGCATGGGAAAACATAGGCTTATCTATCATGCACCTGGGGAGGGAAAGAGATGTATAACCATGTTATGCTGCAAGCACACTAGGGCCATGATTCTCAACTATAGTATTATGGAAAATGTGTGTTTCTAGGTTGATTCTACAAGTACATCAGTAGCAACCCCCTCCCCTCCAAAAAAAATCCCAAACTGTATTTTATAAAACTTTTCTCTTGGGAATGTTATATAATCTCATAGATATTCAATTGTATTTGATACTGCCATATTGTGAAAATCTTCTTTTCAGACAGCTTCAGAATAGACGGTTGCCCATTTGTCATCATATTATCTAGTGTTTCAGGAGTTCTTTTGGATGTTTATTCAAATCCTTTCTCCATAAAGATGATATTTACTAATTTCCTAAACTGATGAAAGGCCTGAGAATGGAAAATCTGATGAATTAGGTCATTTTGTTTTTCTTCTTTTTCTCTACATTCTATTATGGTTGCTTAGAAAAGGCTTCCTATAAAAGATACTTCATTTCTTCTTTACATGTTTACCATGGGAACATCTCTTTCAACACTGAAACCAAATTGTGACTAATGCAGATTGCTTTGTTCTTGTCTCATTGGATTTCTCCATTTTGTTACATTGTTGCCAGTTGCTTGACGTTCAGTATGTCACCTTGAGGGCTTGTTCATCAGGGATTTCTTTTTCTAAATCTTTTCAACATTATTTGTTCAGAATTGTCAAAGTAGTCATCTACTGGACTTGATTTGTCTTATTGCTTTGGATTCTTTTTTAATTTGCTCACTATAACAGATGGTGTGCTGCAATTCTTTCAATGACTCATTCATGTATTCCATATATCAGATTCAACAGTAACAACTGATCTCTGGGCAATATTTAAAATTAAACAGATTACAGCTGCAGTATCATATACGTATAACTAAGAATAAAACCTAATAAACCCAATGCAGCTTATGAGTGCTGAGCACTCATGAGGATTGTATTGTAATGGTCACAATTCTAAGAAAGGAAGGACTGCTATTTAACATCCAAGGGGTTAAAACATAATTCAGGCACATGATTTAGTTGACAGACTGCACATCATGAAACCTATAACAGGTTTCCTTTGCAATTTGTCAGTTAATCTATTTCTGTCTGGGGTCCCATTATAACCTTCTGGTTGCTGGGCTTCCAACTTGTGATCACTGTAAATTCCAGACAGGTATTAAAATTTCAGGACATTTATTATGGGAGAATGAGCAGGCTCTCTGTTAATCTCTTAGGCTACTTTATCATAGGCAATCATAGATATACAAACATATGCATTCCCCTTAGGGCGAAACATGGACATGTCAATGTCTGGGTACATTGCTTTCATCACATTATATTACATTTTATGTAAGGTATCATACATTGCTTACATTACAGTGTATGGCAAATCAGGTGTTACACTTTCATAAGGACTGGGTTTTTCTCTCTGCATGTCTCTATCAGGCTTTTCTATGATTAGTACAAACAGGAACATTATCATCTTAAACAATATAGCTCATCCATTTATACACTAAAGAATATATTTTCTGTTGAGGAACTATGAGGGGTTATCATTGGGCCGTGCTATATCATGTTACATCTAGCAGTATCCATTATGTATCTATCGTAGAATCATAGAATCATAGAAATGTAGAGTTGGAAGAGACCACAGGGGCCATCCAGTCCAACTCCCTGCCATGTAGGAACACCCTCAAAGCACTCCCGACAGATGGTCATCTAGCCTTTGCTTAAAAACCTCCAAAGAAGGAGACTCCACTACACTCCGAGGCAGCATATTCCACTGCCAAACAGCCCTGACCATCAGGAAGTTCTTCCTGAGGTTCAGGTGGAATCTCCTTTCCTGCAGCTTGAATCCATTGCTCCTTGTCCTGGTCTCTGGAGCAGCAGAAAACAAGCCCACTCCTTCCTCTACATGGCATCTCTTCAAATATTTAAACATGGCTATCATGTCCCCTCTTAACCTTCTCTTCTGCAGACTGAACATACCCAGCTCTCTAAGTCTATCCTCATAGGGCATGGCTTCCAGGCCCCTCACAATTTTGATCACCCTCCTTTGGACCTGCTCCAGCTTGACCATATCCTTCTTGAATTGGGGTGCCCAGAACTGGACACAGTATTCAAGATGAAGTCTAACCAAAGCAGAGTAGAGTGGTACCAGTACCTCCCTTGATCTGGACACCATAATCCTACTGATGCAGCCAAGAATTGCATTGGTTTTCTTGGCTACCGCATCACACTGCTGACTCATGTTCAGCTTGTGGTCTATTAAGACTCCTAGATCCCTTTCACATGTACTGCTATCCAGCCACGTGTCCCCCATCCTATATTTCTGTATTCCATTTTTTCTACCTAAGTGCAGGACCTTACACTTCTCTCTGTTGAATTTCATTTTGTTAGCTTTGGCCCAGCTCTCCAGTCTATCCAGGTCATTTTGAATGTTGATCCTGTCCTCTGGCGTATTAGCAACCCCTCCCAATTTGGTGTCATCTGCAAATTTGATGAGCATGCCCTCTATTCCTTCATCCAAGTCGTTGATAAAAATATTAATCCATAATGTGCATACATTACAATCAGAATGGGAAATATATCTATTTAGCACGAGGGCAAAGATCATTTCTGTCTTACCAGCATGGTCTATTTTTATCAGTATGGTTAGGCAATTTGTGAACTAGGAACAGCATGGCTTGAGACTGCATTGCAGCCTTTCCCCTTAGTGCAGACTTCAAAGCATTCTGGTTTCTATCTTCTCTCAAACTCTTATATATCCTTCTAGCCTAACCAGGTGTAATCAACTGACATATGTGGTCCAATGAGACAAAAGATCTCTAGGAGCCTCATCTATAGAAACAATCAGTCTCCACCTCATGGGTAATGTAGCATTGCCATTCCTCCAACCAGATTATTGGGGAAAACAGAACTATGCCACGTCCACTTAGCTTTGGCTGCCTTCCATCAGATTGCATCAGCCAGCTTGATTGCATCAGCCATTGGTCTCCATTTGTTACAAGTTCATTACCAGTTAAAGAATTATTGTCATTCTCTCTCATATCTTTGCTTACATTTAGGAAGGCTCTATGCTCAGAATTAGCCTATATGTTTGTTCTCAGTAACACACTTGCATTGTCTAATACACAAAGTTTTCTATTTTCTATTTCATATACTATCTACTATATAAAAGTCAAAGTTTGTCTGTGAGTTTATCTGTGTCAGGCAGCCGAGGACCTCATACGATTGGCTGTGTCAGGCAAGAAGACCTCATAGGATTGGCTGCCAGTGAAGATTTTATGGAATCCTGGGGTTGGCAGTTTGGGGAGGGGCCTTTAGAATTCTCAGTTGAGAGGTCTTGGGCCTCAGGCCAGTTGCTATGGAAACAAGGCCTACCAGCAAGAAGAAGGACAGTGTATTTCCTCAGAAACCAAACTCTCTGTATGTCAACAACTCTGAATACGGATTGGATTGGGGAATATGGGGATAAATTACAGGTACTGGAATAGGCTGGTTGCTATGGTGATTAGGCCTAGCAGCAAGGAGGAGGACAGTCTATTCCTTCAGGAACCCAACTTCTATATGTTAACAATTCTGAATACAGATTGGCTTGGGGAATATGGGGGAAACTTACGGGTACTGGAATAGTCTGGTTGCTATGAAGATCAGGCCTAGCAGCAAGAAGGAGGGCAGTATATTCTTTCAGGAACTCCAACTGTGTATGTAAATAACTCTGAATACAGATTGCATTGGGATATATAGAGAAAAGTTAGAGGTACTGGAGTTTGGTGAGTTCTTAAGAGGAAAATAAAATCCTGGGCAATGCTGGGTAAATACGCTAGTATATTATAAAACCCTATTATTTATATTTCCAGGCTTCATTGTTAGCAACCAAAATAGGAAGTCATGCTACAATAGGAATTAACTTGTTGGTGTTCTTGTTGTGTGCCTTTAAGTTGTTTTCTACCTATGGTGATGCTAAGGCAAACCTATCACATGGTTTTTCTGGTGCTGAGACTGTGTGACTCACTGAGTTTCCATGACCAAGCAGGGAATTGAACCCTGGTCTCCAGGGTCATAGTCCAATTCTCAAACCACTACACCATGCTGGCTTTCAGAGGAGTTAATTAGTATTAGTAATTGTACAATGAACAATTATTCTACGCTGCCTTCTTGCAGCTGGAATAGACTTAACATAAATGAAAGATTCAGTAGCAAGATTATAATAGTCTCCTCATATGAACCTGCCCAGGCCCTGAGATCTTCAGGTGAGGCCCTTCTTTCTGTTCCAGCACTTTCACGGGTATGGTTGGTAGGAACATAAGGGTTTCTCGGTAGCTGTCCCAGGCCCTGGAAACCTCTTCTTAGGGAGGCTAGAATGGCCCCTCCTTGCTTTCCGTCAGTTAACAGGCTAAGATTTTTTTAAAAAAATTGTAACAGGCTTTTAGAAACAGCTTTTAAGAATTGTGTTGCCTTAAACCACACTATTTTAGTTACTTTTTATCCTTTTCAAGTGCAGATGTTAAATTGTTTTAATAATGCCAATAATTTAATTCTGTTTTATTGTTGGTCTTTTGTATGTTTTTAATTATATTGCAATCATTTGAATTTATAAGCTACCTTTTTGGAAAGGGAATGCAGGGTATAAATACAATGAAGAGGAAGAAGAGGAAAAAGAGGAGGAGAGGGAACAGGCATTCCACACTTAGAAGGGCCTGAAGTTCAGTACCGTACTTTGAAAATGTTGAAGTGATATAAAATGGATATTGCCTGATGAAGTAAATAAAAGAGCCCAGCTTCTTCTGTAGATGTTGTCTTCATGAACATAAACTATGCAAGATATAATAGAGAGGCTTTGTCTTGCCAATTAACAAAGTCCACACATTGCTTCAAGCCTTGTTTAATAAAAGATGAGCTAACAACATTAACTGCCTACCAGGTTACCTGCACCTAATATGAGCATAAGACCTAACTCCCATTATATGCTATTTGCTTTGATTAGTTCCTCATTTTTCTCCCCTCTCCAGGCAGAAAGAGGCTCAAGTCAATTGCCTCAAATGAAAAAATTATAGTAAAAACATAAATTAATTAAAATATAACATGCTTTCAAAAAATTAAAAAATAAGAAAGAGAGCGACCATAGGTCAAATTAAAAACCTCTTTGTTATCAGTCCCGTTGAACCACTGAATGCTATGGATGAATAAAAATAGCCTTGTCTTGGTGGTAAACAGATAGCTAGAGTAGATAAAGGATGACCTTACATCCCTCTGAATCTTATTGATAGTCCTAACTTGAGCAGACACATTAAATAAATGGGATGACTCACCGTGCAACAATTGATTCAATAGATTTGTAGCATTCTAGGATTCAGGTGATCAATCAGCCTAGGATTCAGGCTATCATTATCCCTATCTCTGTATCTCAGGCTGGGACAAAAAAGAGCCAACAGAAGCAGAGATCTATCCTAGCCAACCCTGTAGCCAGAAATTCTGAATAAGGTAGTCTCGGAACAACAAGGTTAATTAGCATGATGAAATTAACAGTAGGAGAGGCATCATGCTTTTCAGTGACAGTGGAGTGTCAGGTACTAGAAATAGTAAAGGAAGTAGTCAGTGATGGACAATGGCTATTGATGGCTCCCATGTCAGTGTGGTAGTATATCAACTCTGGATTTTAGTGGGAGCTGTCACCATCCTACTGCCATGGAAGCTACCAGTCACCACTGGTGCTTATAATGCATGTTTAAGCATAGGTGCATACATAAATATATACACTCCACCAGAAAATCAACAGGCACACAGGCACACAGGCAGGATGAGCAGAGACTGATAAGACCAATGATCATTCCCCTTCTGTTTGTGGAAAGAAGGCCAGAGGAATATCATTAGGCCTGCCTTCCTCCTTCTGCCCTCTATGTATATAAACCTGACCATGGCATATAGCAACAGTTTCTGTCAACATATTGTGGTCCAATTCTTATTTTCTTTTATTCAGTGAATATTGGATTGAATGAGCTTCAGTAGACTGAAAATCTGTTGATGACTTGGAGTTATATACATCTATATAGCTTTTTAGGGGGGGATATGTAAAGCATTGATCACAATTTGGGACCTGAGGCTCCCCACAGCAACTTTATTCCTCTCTTTCTGTCTGGAGGATCACAGCCAGGCAGTCCCTGCTACTTGGTTGCCTTCCTCTGTCTCTCTCCTAGCCACTAAATGGCTGCAGCCGTAACCCATGGGACTCGACAGCTTCCTTGGAGGAGTAGGAGACCAGGTGGCATGTGTAAAGCATTATATTCTGCACACAAGAAGCAAGATCTCAGCTGTAGCATCTATTCTGTTTCCGTACCTGAGTGCCTGAGTATAACGGATGCAGTTCTTTCATTTTCTTCACTGACATTGAACTCTCATTTTTAAAATATATTGTTTTGGCTCCACAGAGCTCCCAAATTACTTATCTTATGTTTTTGCTGAGTTGTAACCTTGGAGTCCATTGGTCCATTGGTTATTTTGCACTGGGAAAGAAAATGCATTGCAAATGTATGCGAGGAAGATGGATTATCAAATGAATGCAGTGAGTTCAGAAACTGGCTTGGTTGCTGAATGCCATTAATGTCATTGCAGAGATTTTTTAAAAATCTATAGGTTTGACAAATGACTACAAAAAAAGTTAAACTTACATTTGAAGAGTGAACGCACACATACACGCACACAGATCTCCTCTGTGGCAGTATATCATCAATGAGTGGTTCTGTTCTAGAAGGAAAAAATGTTCCCCTCAGGTCTTGCTCCATCATTAGACAGAGCGTGGAGGTCACTTTAAGCAGGAGAGACAGGTAATGGAAATGCAGCAAATTATGAATTATTATAATTATTATTGGGTTGCGCTCAGAGGACAAATAACAAAGGCTCCTGAAAGTTATTTATGTGCACATGTGCAGTGTACATGTATGCAATTCCCATTTTACATGGGGCACAGAGAGTTATTCACTTGCCCTTGCACTCTGTCCAAAAACCACCTAGCACCAGCAATTGTCAAGTCCAGGGAGGAATCTCTGCTGTTTTCATTTACCAGTGGAGAAGGTCAGAATGTGACTCATACCATGGAGAGATCATGGAGAGCTGGCTGCCCCAGGTTCCTGGGGAAGGAAAATGAGGCTGTACTTCATTTGGGAGTACATTTTCATGTCTTCTCCTACTTCAACCAAGTTGAGATCAGCTGTTTCTTCATGGTCTGGATTGCCTTCTCATCCCTCCCTTCTCCACCATTAATGACAGCAGCATCAGCTTTTCCAGGGTTTTGACCACTGCTCCTTCCTGGGCAAAGGTAGGAGATGAAACTGCATGTGTGGAGCTACACACCAATGTAGGATCCCAGCCATAGTTTGTCATAGGTAGCATGTGTTCACTGAAATTAGTGGCAGTTACGTGAAATCCCATTGACTTGACTGCATCTGTTCTACCTGTGACTAAGGCCATTTCCACATTAGGCTGTTATAGTGCTATTATTCCCCTTTCAACATCCTATGGAATCCTGGGGTATGCAGTTTAGGGAGGGGCATTTAGAATTCTCAGCCAGAGAACTCTTTTGTCTCAGTGTATTTTTACTGTGTGGCAAAGATAAAGGTATATATTGATGTTCTGCCTCAGGTGCTAAGAGACCTTTACCAACCTTGGGTGTTACATGCCTTCACTGCAGGTAAGGTAGAGATTGTGCTGCTCTAGGTCAATAGGAAAAAAAAAATCATGAGCTAGCCTTGTTATTTTCTTATCACCTGCTTTACACTCTAGTGAATTTCATATTGTCAAGGATAATTTTGGTTAGGTTAAAGGAATAGGCAAAGAAGCAAAACATTTCATCAGATGCATTTCTATAATATATGCTCTGAAAATTTTAGCTCCTAATTAAGTCTAGCGGTTACAGCAGTCATTTGGAACAGTGATCCTGGATTTTATTCCTTGCTCTCTTGATGCCTCTGTATGGTGCTGTGTTAATTCCTTACCATCTGTCTTCAGAGAGTCAATATTATTATCTTCTGCATCAGTAAATAGAACAGGAGCTCGGCACAGTAGAAAACAGTTATCTGACTGACTTCCAATGCAGAAGGGAAAAGAGATATGTAACTTTTCAAAATTATAATCACCCTTATCTTACCTTTTTGCCTGAATGTATTTAGATGAATTGCTCTGGGATCATTTTGAGGAATTAGTGAAATGTTTGTTTGTTTGCAAAAAAACTAAATATATGTTTTTGGTTTTGTTTTTAAAAAGGAGCATTTGCAAAAATATCTGTCTTCTAGAAAGATTGTTCCTATTCAGAATTATAGCCACTCAGTCTGCCAAACTCCCAGGGTACCTATAAGCTATTAAAAACTCAAGGCTGCAGCACAGCACTCCGGTTTCCTTTTTTTCTTTTCCAGCTGTGTATTTTAAAAAAATTGTGGACGCTGTGCTTGCTTATTCCTCAATGGGCTGTTCTTTGAGGATAGGGGCAGGGACATACCCCTTAATTTTTTTTTGTTAAATTTTTTTTTCTTTTTTTCTTTTTTCTTTTTTCATATACTTCAGAACATAAGAATGAAAGAAGAGCCCTGCTGGAGCAGACCAAAGTCTTATCTGGGACAAAAGTCCTTTTTGCAGAATGTCTAAACCATTCCTTATAGGAAGTCCCCCAACAGAATATGATATTACCTTCTCTATCATGAGTCTCAGCAACTGATACACATAGCTGCTCTATTTCTGATACTAGATAAAGGCAATGCTGTACTGTACTAGATGAATGGTACTTCTAATATCGACATTCTGATTGGTGGCCCAAACCTCCATCAAAGTATCCAATCATCTTTTATAGCCATCCAAGTTGGCAGCCATCAAAACATCTTGTTGCAGTGACCTCTACAGTTTCACTGCACATTGTGAGAAGCAATTCCTTTCATCAGTCCTAAATCTCCAACCATTCAACTTCAGTGGATAACCTTAGGTGTTAGTATTATGAGAGGAGCACAAAAATATCACCATATCCACAGTGTCCTTATTATGCATAATTTTATACATCTCTATCACTTGTCTCCCCTTACTCAACTTTTTTAAAGTTAAGCAGCCCCACGTGTTGCAACTTTTCTTCATTGTTACTCTAATCTCTTGGTCATTTTTGGGGCTGCCCTTTGTAGCACTTACAACACTACAATATTCTGTTTTAAAAGCAAATCTCATGTTGATGCCTTCTTCTTGTTTCTCAGTGTCCTTCTTCTGACTACAATACCTTTGACACTCCCTACCAAGGATGGTGTAGTGGTTGGAGTGTTGGATTAGAACTTGGGTAGACCAAGGTTGAATCTCCACTTAGCCATGGAAACCTATTACGTCATTGTGGACAAATCACTATGTCTTAGCCTCAGAAGAAAGCAATGGCAAACTTCCTCTGAATAAATCTTGGCAAGAAACCCTTTGATAAGGTCAGCATTAACAGGAAGTAAGGCATATAACAACAACAACCCAAGCTTTTTGGTGGTGGTAATTCAACATGCAATCTCAGAATCAGTTCAAGGCTGCAGTCTTAGTACACTATACTCAGTTTTCATGCCAGTGGGGTTCTGCATCCCCTACAGGTTTTTATCCAGATTTTATTTTATTTATTTTAGAATAGTCAGTATTTAATATCTGAAGTAGCTCCTCTAAAACTTAGACAAAGCCTGGAGGGAATTCACATCCTCGTTGATGTGGAATTCACCAGGCACCATTGCATGTGGTGGGGGGTGCAACTACCATTATCAAGATAATTGTTCTTAGCTTTAGGTTAAACTCATAGGAAGACAAACAGCATACAGTCCCCACAGGTCTTTAAAATGACTAAACCTGGTTTTGAAAGAGCAGCAGTAAGCTGATCCTCATAAACTAATGAAGAGAACATTTAATAAATGAGGTGCCACTACCAAGAAGCAGTGATGCAGTTAAGTCTTTTACTCCACGTCTCAAGTCCTTGCAAGATGCTTTCCAGTCAAGTCCCAAGTCAAGTGTCAAGTTTTGAAGCCAACTTTATACTCCAACCTATATTCCAGAATTTCTGGACAAAGTCAAATAAAGTCAATTATATAACAATTTAAGTCGAATTGGCCCTCCACATTTGCAATTTGCCATCCGGCAGCTTCAGAAGTGGGGAATAGGATCCTTCATACTTCCGTTTCCCAAAGCTGGAGACTTTTGTGTCAACAGGAATAAAAGACACTGCAACTTCAGAAGTGAGGAATAGGATCCTTCTTACTTCCCATCTACAAAGCTGGAGGGGGGTTGGAAGTGGGGAATAGGATCTTTCTTACTCCCCCTTCCTGAAGCTGAAGGTTTTTGTGTCAATGGGCGTAAAAGAGTCTGCAGCTTCAGAAGTGAGGAATAGGATCCTTTTTACTTCCCGCCTGCAAAGCTAGAGGTGTTTTTTTGTTTGTTTTTTGAAAGTGGGGAATAAGATGCTTCTTACTCCCGTGATTACTGAAACTCTAAAAGCTTTAGAAGGAAGGATCCTTTCTCCTCAAGTGGCATTTTTGTCCACCTTTGAGATGTTTCCTGTGCTGAGGGTGAGATTTGCCTTCTGCTGTTAGGAAAAGTTGTAGAAAGCTCCTCCTATATGCTGCGGGGACAGGTTGCTGAGCAAACCTCAACCCTACCTTAAGCCAGTTTCCTAACCTGTTTGCTATTCCCCTCTGAGACGTGCGTACTGATTTTGGACTTGAGACAGATCATCATATGACCAATAGACAAGAAGAGGTGGAAGCATTGTTCTGGATGAATGTGTTATGTTACTGAACCAAGGGTAGCAAGCCGATTATTAAAAATATATAAATCACGAGTTGAGGCAGTATGTCATTTATTGCCAAATCAGGTCCAAGTAAATCTCACTTGAGTTGAGTTAATCAACTTGAATCTACATCACTGCCAAAAGGTCTCTGTTCTAATGAATGCCAACCTCCTATCCATGTGCAGCCATGCTTCTCAATTTTCAAGTCATCTGCTCCAGAGAGCTGTAGTGATGCTTGCAGTCACCATATTCATCAAGCAGCTATGGCATGTGAAAAGATTTGTTGAACAATTTTCTTCAGCTGAAAAACAATGTTAAAGTTAAATTTAAGTTGATGATCCTGCTGCTATACCCTCCTTCATGATTATAAGAAAAAAGAAGGAAAGCTTGTTTCTGTTTGGTTGAATGCTTTGGCAAGTAGCTAACCAGCACATTAATATCCAGAAACATTATCAAAGAACTGAAATTACTGTGGCAAACCAAATCTTTGATTTGATGCCAGAATGCACAGCTGCTACATATGCAAATCTGGCAAATATACCCTGTGTATACAAAAAAAAAGAATAAATAAGACTGAAAGTTATGCAATGACTGTGATTTCCAAGCTGAAGAGAAAAATTCCTAATTACAAAAAAGGAAAAAAAGAATAAATTGGCAGTTTAATGCCTCTTGATAGTAAGCCACATAACTTGCAGAGCATGGAGAAGAAAGGCCACCCAAACCAGCCCTCTTGTGATCTTATGTGTCATAATCAAAGATGTATTAGATGTATTACTGTGCCCCCAGTCTTGCATTGGCTGTTCAGTTCCTCAGTTAATTATATTTGCATATCTAAAAGGTTGTCAAAGTCTAACTCTTTTTCATTTTTAAGACTTTCAAAGTAACAATAAGAGACAGCCAACATTTATAACATGCGGAAGTGACAATCAGGAAGCAGATATTAAGAAATTTGTGTTCTGCCTAAATACCAGTGCATTTCTTTCCAAAATCAACATATCGTCCACATTCCTAAATTACAAGATGAACACATTTCTGTCTTTATGAAGGGTCACACCTCCAAAATACAGGGTTTTTTAAAAAATCTTTTTCAGATTAAAAATGAGAGAAAAGCATTCCATTCCTCATATAGGGGATCCCTGTCAGCCCTATTAGGGCCAAGCTGTCTGGACTCCAAATATGGGTTGTCCCTTATAATAAGGAATACCTAAGTGTACTCCATGTGCCACATGTGGACCCTACGCTCAACTTATACAGTCCCCAAAGCCACTGCAGACTCTGAAGCCCCCTGAAATCCCCAAATGTTTGCCATGATTTTCAGGTAATTTTCAGCTGAAACTAAATCAAGCCACCCAAGGTGTGTTTTTTATTCCTTCTCCTCTGTAGGGCCCCTTCACAGAATTCCTTGAACTTGATGGTACCAACTGGGGTTTTGCCTTGCTCTCAACCTCATACAAGATTCAGAGTCCCAGGTCCCAGGCAGTGTTTGGGGATAGCATTCCATGGCTGTGCTACCCCGATGTTTGGTAGGAGTGTGTGCACAAGCGTGTGGCCCACATTGAGACAGGGGGACAATTGGCCCCTGACCACCCTTGAGTAACACAAATTATGGCTTACTATGACATGCAAACTGAATGTTGACTCCAGTTTATGTGAACAGGAACCCAGGCATGCAAGGTTTTCTTCTTAAAGCCTCCATCCTCCTAGCACTATGGTGCTAGGAAGAAGTGCTGTACAAAATTAAAACAGTAAAACTGACAAATAATCCTGCCAAAGGCATACAGTCTAATAACTGGAAAGGAATATAGGGAAACAAATGGACTAATACAAATATAAAAAACCAATATAATTACAAAAAAAAAGGCTAACCCATACATGTAAACTGAATACAGAAAATTATAAAAGTAAAATGAAATTCCATTAATTTTAGAAAGATTTTTTTTAATTGAAATGTAAAAATAGTACTGGAAGAAGGGGTCCACAAATATTCAGAATGACAATTCCAAGAATATGGAGCTGTGAGAGAAAATGGGCAAAGTCAAGGCAAATAGAAAACCCATTGTTGGATAGAGTTCATAGAATGAAGATATCTTGTAGGATGGTAATGAGGAAAGATGGATGGAGGAAAGAGAGGAGGAGCTAGATCATGTAGGCTTTAGGACTTACAACAGAATGCTTGCAGTGGATCCTATAGTGGTAACCCATGAAGGGACATCAGAGTAAAGTGCCACGTTAAAACATCACGTCCAGAAGATAACCTTAGCAATAAAATGTTGAAGAGAAACCATGGAAATGAGAGGAAATAATGGAATAATGGAATAACAGATAAAATAAGATTACAACAGTCAAGCAGAAACATGTTCAAGGCATGAGCTGAAATCTTTGCAGAAAGTGAGGAGAACAAACAAAGGCCCTTTTCACATGTCGGGGGGGAAACAGGCGAAAACAGGCTAAAATGGAGCTTACCTCCAGCCGAGTAAGTCCGTCGCCGCGTGGAGCAGCGTGAGCTCGCTGCTCCACACTCCTCCGGCGTCACAGATGGCAGCTTCCGGTTGGTGGAGGCTCTCCACCAACCGGAGAAGCTCGCCAGCCGGAAGCCCGCCCCGGCAGATCTGCAGGCACGCACTTGCGCACACCTGCAAATCCACTTTGGAGCCAGGCGACGGAGCGGGATGGGGCTGTGCGCTCCGTGCTTTTTAAAAACCTCTAAAAAGAGGTTTTTAAAAAACACGCAGCCCGGCTAGTTCCGGCCGCTCCTGAGCGGATTCTGGTGTGAAACTACGAAAAGTAGTCCACGCCAGTCCACTCTACGGTGTAGACGACCTCCGTGGGAGGTCGCTCTACACCGTTCCCCCCCCACACATGTGAAAAGAACCAAAGAGGGATCAAAATTAAATCCAAGATTATGTGCTTCCTCTATCACATGGAAGAGATCCATATGAATAGTAATAGACAGTACACATTGAGAAGAAGGCTTTGGAGGAAAAGTAAATAATTATGTCTTTGCCACATTAAGTTTCAGGTGATTATGAAACATCTGTACTGAAACAGCTGGAAGACATGCTGGAATGCACTGCTGAACATCAAAAGGAAATTCTAGAGTGGAAAGATACAGCTGAGTATCATCAACATATATTTGTTTGTTTGATATCCTGCTTTTTTCCTGAAGGAGACCCAAGGTAGCTCACAACATGAATTGAAACAGATAACATGAATTAAGACTATGAATAACTTGACATTACTCAAGAGTTAAAAAGCAATCAAGTAAGCTTCTTATTAAAACATAATACTTTAAAATAATTTAACAGCATTTCAAACAATGACAAGAACATAAAAACATATACACTCATTAAAGATCTTTCAGCATAGGTAATTAGTTACCAAATGTTTGTTCAAATAAAAAGTCCTTTACCTGCTCTTGGGAGGAGGACAAGCAGGGAACCAGTCTAGTCTCCCATGGCAGAGAGTTTCACAGGCCAGGAACATCCATTGAGAAGATTGTCTTCCATGTCCTCCCTAAATGTACATGAAGATGACGGGAATAAGAGACAGTCTTCCCCAAGGATCTTAAAACTCAGTCAGGCTCATACAGGGAGATAAGAATCTTCCATATAATCTGTGCCTGAGCTTCAGTAGGTTTTATACGTCATAATCTGACCTTTGACTTGTGCTCAGAAATGAATCAATAGTCAATGAAATAAAAAGGAAGGCCATAAGAATAAATAAGATATCCAGGGATAGCATATAAACAGAAAACGGGGGGGGGGGGGCAGAACAGAACTCCATTGAACCCCAACGAAAAAGAGAGAAGAAGATACCCAACTTCCATCCACTAATGAGATGGCTAGTCTGAGAGATCAGATGCAAAACAGCTGAGAACAGACTCAGTAAACCCTAAGTTATGAAAGTAATCTGACAGAAGAAAAGGGTCAGCTGTGTGATTGGCTGGCAAAAGAATAAGAATAGAAACTGAATATAGGTCATTTGACTTGGCAATAATGTCAACTGTCATCTTCAGAAGGGCCATCTCTGTAGGATACAAAGGAGCATAGTGTTATCCTGTTTTCTGGGGGTCCCCGGAGGGACACCAAATTGCTCTCACAATTATACAAGTTGGGGAAATTAGTCAAAGAGCACAAGTTAGCACTTCAAGAGGCAGGGTAACGTAGCGAGATCTTGAACCCAACGTCTACGGGGTCAGGCCGAGTCAAGAAGCAAACCGAAGTTTAATAGCAAATGTGATTTTTATTAAAAATACAATCAATCAGTGTATGCAACACAAACACAAAGAGAAACTATAGAAATAAAGGTTGGAGTGGGATAGAGGGATTTTTAGAGGAGTTGTTGGTTTGGGCGATACTTCACCTGTCCTGAAGCCCAGTCGGAAACGGAGAAGCTGGGGAGCGTGGATCTCAGCATGTGGAGCTGAGGAGAAGGCTTGCTGGGCAAAGTGACAGGAAGGCGGGATGGAAGCCAAGAGCGATCCAAAGAAGCTCTCAAAGTCAGGGGTTTTTATAAGGAGAATTGTGACCGCAGGCTAGTTCGGACTTGGGGAAAACAATAGATTTGGGGCTGGAGACAAAGCCTCTGAAAGATCATAATTTGAATGAGTGAATTATCGCCAAATTGTCAATAGAGTAGCCAGTATGCAAACGCAGAGTGCTTGGACATTGTATAGTCAGATCATCAAGCTGCCGGCGCAGGGCAGAGGATCTTTTGAAAGCTGCGTGCATACATAATTGAGTGCTTGCCTTGAGGTCTCCTGAAGCTGCGAGTCGGCTATTTTCTGGCCTGCCTGTATTGTGTTGTAATATTACAGCGATTATCGGCCGAGCCTGTGTGCGTGTTTGTCTGGGGGCCTCACAAGCACGTGGAGGGGAATGGGTATGTGAAGCCAAATTATTGATATCAAGAGATATCTTTTTAATATCCCCCAAGCTCGGGCTATCCAGGGCAGTAACAATAGGTACGAGAAAGAAAGCTGAGGCAATCTGCATGAGAAGTATATTCCAAAGCTTTTCAAAAGACAACAATGAAACAGGCAATCATATGAAAGGGGAGATGGACCAAGTGAAGGCTTTTTAAAAATGGACAGTACTGTGGTGTGTTTAAAGGCAGGAGAAACTGAGTCAGTAAGAAGGAACTAACTAATAATGTGGAGAAAGGAAAGAATAGGAGGGGTAGCAGTGGTTAAGAAAGCAAAGGGGAGAGGATCAAGAGAACAGGTAGAGAGATTCAAAGGGATCAACAATTTGAATAGTTAATCTGAAAAAGATGGGAGAAAGCAGAAGAGACAGACATGTGACAAGTTGCTAATGGAGAGACAGCAAGATCAGAACTGATAGTTTCAATTTTAGTATTAAAACAAAGCGGCAAAGTTATCAACAGAAGACGAAAGAGGAAGCACTAGGTCAATAGCCTTTAAAAGAGAATTAAAGGTGGAGAGAAAGCTCTGCAGCTGCTGCACATTATTATATATCAATGATACATAATACATCTGTTTGTCCAAAGAAATAGCAAAAGAGAAAGAAAAAAGAATTTGTAAAGAATTTGTAATCAGTTTGCTCTTTGATCTTCTGCTCAACTGCACAAGCACAGGAAGGAAGATACCAAATAAAAGGAGTAAGCCAAGGCCAAGGTTTTCAAGGGAGAAACGTGTGTTGACAAAGGAACAAAATTATCAAGAGTTTAAGATGAAGATTAATTAAATAAAGAGACATCCAAATCCAAAGAACCTGCAAAAGAAAGAAAAGAGCGAGAGAAAAGAGGTCAATAAGAGGAGGATGAGGAGAAGAAGAAGAGGAAGAGGAAGAGGAAGGAGAAGAAGAGACCTCAATATTAACAGAATGATGATTTCTAAAGGAGCAAAGAACATAACACTGAGGAGATGGATTATGAACAGATGCAGAAGAGACAAGATGGTGGTCAGAAAGGGAATGCAGCAACTTAAAAACCAGGGACAGAACAATTCTTAGTATAGACAAGATCAAGATGACACACAAGGGAATGTGTGAGACAGAGAAAAGTTTAATCCCAAAAGAAAACCACACAAAATAACAATACACAGCAGAATCCAGGGGATCGTCCATATGAACCTTAAAGTTACCCAGAATTAGAGTAGAAACATCATCTGAAAGAGAGAGACAGAAATAGAGAGAGAGGACCTTGAATAAAAATCAGAAATAAAAGTTGAAAGTAGGCCAAATGACTGATAAATAACTGCAAGTCACAGATACAGAGAAGAGCTTCATTTGCTGAGCCTCAAAACAAGATAAGAGAAACGATGGTCAGTATCCTTCATCAGCCAAAAGGTCACTGTGGTTTGCTGGGAAATGACAACTGTAGCACTTTCTCAATTACAGGATGCATTGAGACAAGCAGCTGTGGCATGAACCTAAGGAGTCTTTTCTGCTGCCCATGTCAATGCACCCCATGGTACAGACAGTTGTGCAGTTGTCATTTCCTAGCAAGCCAATCTGAAGCACCTTGAAAGCCCTTCAGCTCAGGTGCTGCCTGGCTTAAGCAGTAGGTTAGGGAAGGGTCATGTTATAAACAAAAATCCCTAAAATGATAAAATAGTAAATCCAGTTTACAATCTTGTAAACATAGAAAACAAGAAATAAAGAAAAAGAGGTTTTCACAAGAAAAAAATATAACCAAAAGGAAAATAAATAAGTTACATAGAAGATTATGAAAGCATCACCAACAAAGCAAATGAGCATCATCAGTTGGCTGTCAGAAGGCACTTCATGGAGATGCTTGTCCTCCCTAGTAGAAAATGCTGGAGTATGTTTAACTGCTTTTTATCATTTTAACTGTTACATTTTAATTTTTTAAAAATGTCATTGGTAGTTTAATTCTATTTCTAAACTAGTCTATTGCATGTTTTAGCTACACTGTATTTTAATTTGTAAGCAGCCTTGAGACCCACTTTTGGGAAAAAGTTGGGTTATAAATAAAATTCATCATCATTGTCATCATCATCATCATCGTCATCGTCATCATAATATATCTGATTTCATGCTCTGACTCCCTCAAGATGACACCACTGGGGGTGGAATGGAACTTCATAGGCCTTAATCTGCATGGAGTCAACTTAGAGCCATGAGATTTCCACAGGAGAGGTAAAGGAGAGTCCTAGAAGGATGAGATCTATTCATGGTATTAAAAAACACATTTAATGAGTGAAGAGGGATGGTTGGTAGGTAGGTAGGTAGATAGATAGACAGACAGATATAGATATGGTTCTGTCAGGGATTCCAGGCAGGGAACCCTGGGAAAATGATCAGCCCACTGCAAAGATGTTGCATCATGCCCCAGCTGTGGGTAATTGCAAGGTTGCATAAGAAACTGGGGTCATGTGCAGATGGTAGAGGAAGGTGTGCAAACCTCTACCTGATTGGTTGTAAATATGTATATAAGAAAGCGATCCCCAGTATGTATTTGTCTGTTGACCAAACCGGTGTCTGGCGCAAGTCTTTGTCCTTCTGCTCTATGTTTTGTACATAACGGAACTTTGCTGCAAGATAAAGTGCCTCCTGTTTGGAAGAAACTCCTCTGTGTGTGAGTATCCTTACTGGGGAATAAGGCTGCTGCTGTTGGCTCGCTGAGCTCTGGTTTTTCCGCTGCATTTCTGTGGGGCTGAAACTCCTATCATCCCCAACAGTGGTTATGGGCCCAGACCCAGAGTGCACAGCATCCACAGCGCACCTGTAGTTGTTTTCCCTTGGATACTGGGACTGTTTTTGACTGTTTGCCTGGCTCTCCGGTGCTTCGGGAGTCTGTGTTTCGGCAGAGAGACAGTTAATTTTAGTCTGGTGCTGTTCAAGGACACTTTGGAGGAGGAAGCCAGCCAGCTGTGTTCCTGTGTTTTGTTTTTACAAAGGCAGCAGAATGACTGAAACAAGCTTTGCGTGTTTTGAAAGACTAAATGACACAAATTATCAAAGCTGGCGAATTTATGTGAAAGCGTCTCTGATAAAGGAGAATCTGTGGCACGTTTTGGAGAGTGAGAGTCAGCCACCTGCCAGTGCTTCGACTGCTGAGATAGCAGCGTACCATGTTGCTGATGAAAAAGCCAAAGCAGTTATTTTGCTAACTTTAAGTCCTTCCCAGTTGATTCACGCTGCTGCTGCGGACACAGCATATCAGCTCTGGGAAGCTCTGAGGCGTGTGCATCAATCTTCCTCGTGTTTGTCCAAAATGCTATGGATGAAAAGACTGTATAACACAAAGTTATGTCCCGGAAGCTGTGTAAGAGGGTACCTCATGCTGATGAGACAGTTATTTGAAGAAGTAGCCAATAGAGGGATAAATATCCCAGAAAAGCAGAAAAGTTTTATTCTGCTGGGAAGCCTCACTAAGGAGTGGGACTTTTTGATGTACAGCCTGCAGGGTGTGCGTGAGGAAGAGCTGACTGTAGACTTGGTAGCCGGGAGGATCCTGGAGGAAGTCCAACGTAAGCAGTTCGATTCCAGACTGCAGTCGGAGGGGAGAAAAGCCAGTCGCCAGGAGGAGGAGGCATCTGTCCGGGAAGAAGGAGTGTGCAGCTATGCCAGACGCTGCTACAGATGCAAGAGAGTCAGCCATCTCCAGAAGGACTGCAGAATGCCAGCGCCGAGCAGAGGGAAGAAGACAGCCCAGAAGCGGAGGGGCGTGTAGTCACAGGCTGAAGGCCATGTGTTTGTGGCAAAAGAACAGTTTCAGAGTGGTGTGTGGTTGCTAGACAGTGGTGCAACTCACCACATGGCGAACAATTTAAAGCTGTTGAATGATGTTACAAATGCAAATATAACAGCAATTTCCCTTGCAGATGGGGCACCAAGCAAGGTGCAGAAGATGGGTACTGCATATGTGCCATGCTTTGGTAAATCATTCAATAATGTGTTGTGTGTTACCAACTTGCAGAACTGTATTATGAGTGTCTCCCAACTGACCAGTGAGGGTTACAAAGTGGTGTTTGAAGGGGAGAAATGTACAATAACTGCAAATGGTGTTTTTTGTGCAAAAGGGGTGAAAAAGCAGGGGTTGTACCACATGTTGCCAAAAGGAAAAGTGGCAAACGTTAACCATATGTGTATCAAACTTTTACATGAAAAGTGTGTACATTATCTCCACAGAGTGATGCGACATGCCAGCTACAAAAGTTTGCAAGAGTTGGCAAAGGTATGCCCTGGGTTACAAGTCAGAAATTGCCCTAAGTTCCTAGATTGCTCTGTATGCAAAAAGGTTAAGGTAAAGGCTTACCCCATTGCCAAGAAAAGCAAGTGTGTCACCCAACGGCCTTTTGAGGTTGTACATGCAGATTTGGCTGGGCCATTCAAGCCAACTGAAGGGCAAAATAGGTATGTCCTGGTAATTGTAGACAGACACACCAGGTACTCATATGTCTATCTGCTGAAAGAGAAAAGTCAAGCAGCTGAAAAGTTCCAAGAGTGGGTGAATGCTGTTGAGAGGGAATTTCCGTATAAAGTAGCTAGTCTTGTATCAGACAGAGGGGGAGAATTCCTGTCCAATAGCCTGCAAGCCTGGATGCATAAGAAAGGCATAATGCATAAAACCACCAACCCCGCATCTCCCAGGGAGGATGGTCTTGCAGAAAGAAGAATTGGGCTGTTAAAACAAATGAAGGACTGTATGATGGAGGATGCCCAAGCCCCAGCAGGACTTTGGGGCGAAGCAATAGTGACAGCAAACTACCACATAAACAGGATGTGGAGCTCAATTGTGAAGCAAACTCCATATTACCTATTGTATGGTAGAGCGCCAAACCTGCAGCATCTACGCGTTTGGGGTCAGTTTGCTAGTGTGTATGTTCCACCAAGATTCATAAAGTCTGGAGAGGAGAAATCTAGATGGTTACACTTTGTGGGATGTGAAGGTAACAAATATAGATTTCTACACCATGCTGGCAAAATAGTGTATTCCAGGAGTGCAAACTTCGAAATCCATTCAGGATGGGATAGACTGCACTGTAACCAAGAGGATTTGATTCCCCTGGGTAAAAGTGTGAAAAGTGTTACTGAAATTCCTGAAAATGGAGGGGCAGTGATGTCTGATGATGAAAAGGAGGAAAAGCCTGGAACCTCACATGACTCCTCACCACCACCTAACTTCAAACCTGGGACTGCACTCAAAGAAAAGCCTCACACTGAGAGCAGCAGTAGCCCTAGCGAAACTGAGGCCCTTTTCACATGTCGGGGGGGAAACGGGCAAAAACGCCCAAAAACGGAGCTTACCTCCAGCCGGGTAAGTCCGTCACCGCGTGGAGCAGTGCGAGCTCGCTGCTCCACACTCCTCCGGCGTTGCAGATGGCAGCTTCCAGTTGGTGGAGGCTTTCCACCAACCGGAGAAGTTCACCAGCCGGAAGCCCGCCCCGGCAGATCTGCAGGCACGCACTTGTGCGCGCCTGCAGATTCGCTTTAGAGCCGGGCGATGGAGCGGCACAGGGCTGCGTGCTCTGTGCTTTTTAAAAACCTCTAAAAAGAGGTTTTTAAAAAACACGCAGCCCGGCTAGTTCTGGCCACTCCTGAGTGGATTCTGGTGTGAAACTACTAAAAGTAGTCCACGCCAGTCCACTCTACGGTGTAGACAACCTCCGTGGGAGGTCGCTCGACACCGTCCCCCCCCCACATGTGAAAAGGGCCTGAGTCAGGAAGAACTAAGGTACTCATTCCTAGGAGATCCAAGAGGGTAAGAAAAGCCCCTGTCAGACTTGTTGTTCAAGGGGCCAAGCTGTTCAGTGTTGTGTGGCTAGTGAACCTGAAAGTTATCAGGAACTGTTGGAGTATCCCAAGGAGGAACAGGAGAAGTGGAACACTGCCATGGACTCTGAGTTCCAGTCACTTGTCGAAAGAAAGGTCTTCCAGGTGGTAGACAGGCCCAAAGACCAGAAGGTAGTCGGTTGCAGGTGGGTGTTTAAATTAAAGGACATGTCTGATGGTACACAGAAGTATAAGGCATGCCTGGTTGCAAAGGGTTTCTCCCAGGAAAGGTTCACCAACTTTGACAAGACTTTTTCTCCCACAGCCAAACCAGAAAGTCTGAGGATGGTATTAGCTGTTGCTGCCAAGAGGAGAATGGTTGTTCAACATTTTGATTTTGAAACAGCATACCTGAACGCTGATCTAGAAGAAACAGTCTACATGGAGCAACCACCAGGGTATGATGGCGCAGAAGACAAGAAAGTATACCTGTTGTGCAAAGCTCTCTATGGTCTTCGCCAAAGCGCTCGCTGCTGGAACAAATGCATTGATCAGCAGTTGGTGGCACTTGGGTATACGAGGAGCATCGCGGATGCATGCGTATATACCAAGGGGACAGGTGACAACTGTGTCATAATAGTGATATATGTTGACAATCTTTGTGTTGCAGCCAGAAGTGCCAGTGATGTAAAGCGTGTGCAGATGAGTTAAAGAACGATTCAGGCTGAAAGATCTAGGAAGTCTGAAGTGTTACTTAGGTGTCGAAGTGAAGAGAACCAGTGATGATGAGATTTTTCTGAGCCAAAAGAAAAAAATCGACAGTCTTGTTGCTAAATGTGTTCTGTGTGATGCAAAGACAGTCAGAACTCCCATGACAACAGACTTCGCAAATTTGGAAGCAAGTGAGCTGTTTGTGAACCCTCAGCTGTACCATTCTGTCATTGGAAGCCTGTTATTCATTGCTAACAACACGAGACCAGACATCAGTTTCGCTGTTGGACTGTTAAGCAGGAGAGCTTCCAAACCCAGACAGATAGATTGGGTGGCTGTAAAACGAGTCATCAGATACCTCAAAGGTACAAGAGATCTGTGTCTGAGAATGGTGGGAAGCCAAAAAACACTTGAATGCTATTTCGATAGCTGTTTTGCTGCTGACCCAGCAGACAGGAAGTCAGTGACTGGGTTGGTAGCCAGGTATGCAGAGAGTCCCTTAGTATGGAGGTCAAGAAAGCAGAGTTGTGTGGCACTCAGTACAACAGACGCGGAATTTGCAGCATTGTCAGAAATGGCTAGCGAAGTACAGTGGCTAAGACAAATGCTGACAGACATACAAGAGCCTTGCAGCATACCTCTGGAAATACGTGAAGACTCACAAGCTTGCATAGCAATGGCTGAGGCAGAAAACTTAAAGTATAGAACTAAATACATTGGGGTACGATACCAAAATGTGAGGCAAATGACCCAGGATGGGATTTTGTGCTTGCAGTATTGTCCATCTGAACACAATATCACGGATCTGCTCACAAAGGCACTTCCAGTAGTAGGCCATGAGAAGTTGGCAGGTGAACTGGGCCTTGCCACCAGGGTGTAAGGTGGAAGATGAATTGTACCCTTGAACGGATGTATTATATAACATGTATTGTATGACATGTATGGATTATGAAAATGTCCTACACAGTGGCCTGACCATTTTGGAGGGGATTGTCAGGGATTCCAGGCAGGGAACCCTGGGAAAATGATCGGCCCACTGCAAAGATGTTGCATCATGCCCCAGCTGTGAGTAATTGCAAGGTTGCATAAGAAACTGAGGTCGTGTGCAGATGGTAGAGGAAGGTGTGCAAACCTCTACCTGATTGGTTGTAAATATGTATATAAGAAAGCAATCCCCAGTATGTATTTGTCTGTTGACCAAACCGGTGTCTGGTGCAAGCCTTTGTCCACCTGTTCTATGTTTTATACATAACGGAACTTTGCTGCAAGATAAAGTGCCTCCTGTTTGGAAGAAACTCCTCTGTGTGTGAGTATCCTTACTGGGGAATAAGGTTGCTGCTGTTGGCTCGCTGAGCTCTGGTTTTTCCGCTGCATTTCTGTGGGGCTGAAACTCCTATCATCCCTCAACAGGTTCTCGTTTTGTGCTTCTTTACTATCAGAGTTGACCTAGTTCTTTTTCTCCTCGCTATTCTGGTAGAAGATACCTGAGGTGGACCAGCAAATTACAACTCCACTTCACTCAAATCAAGATGGATGCTAATCCATGAGTTAACTTACTGTCTCAGGACTGTTAGCTACACAAGCCAGCAAAGGTGCCGCAGATGGAAAAAAAAATGGAACCACTGCCAGTTTTGAAGAATACATTGTTTCTTTTTTTTTCATTCTTTATTTATTAAAAAAGAATATAATATAATAAAAAATAGTATAATATTCTAATGACATTTTTCCATTGCAAACTGTATACATTCCTCTTGACAGTTTTATATTAATTCTTCCCATTTTCAACTATATTTACAATACGAATTACATATACAGTGCAATAATTACTAACTTTTCAGTACCTAACTTTTGCCGCTTTACCCTTTCTCTGACCTTTCTTTACACGCTCTATATTTACACCTTTACTCTAGAAATTTCTTACATATTTATTTCTCCAAGTTGGTACACTTTTCCCTTAATATTTAATTGTCTATCCATTTATTTATTTATTTTTTCTACTTTAACTTCTCCATTCTTAGATTCACAAAATTAATATGATTACAACTTCTGGATTTTCCCCTAAAACTCTCTCTTCAATTGACATACATATTTTATACCTTATTTTCAAATTTTACTTTCCATCTGCCCGAAATGAACTTAATTACTGGTTCCCAATCCTTCTCTATTTCTTTGATTGATTTACCTTTTACATAATGAGAAAATATATCAAAATCTTTGTATTCTAAAACTTTCAAATACCATTGATCTAAATCAGGTATTTCCGGACTCTTCCACATTTTTGCAAAAATTATCCTTGCCGCTGTTACCAAGTTCAACAGTACTCTGCTATTTTTCTTAGTAAAATTTTTTTCAAATGAGAATGTCATGTTTAAAAGAAAAAACTCCAGTATCATTGGGAATGTTACACCAAACATTTCTCTTATACTTTCATATTTTTTCTTCCAATATGCTTTCACTTTTTCACAAGTCCACCATATATGATAATAGGATCCCACTTTCTCCTTACACTTCCAACACTTGTTATTACCTGAATGGTAAATTTTGTCTATACGTTCCGGAGATAAGTGGTACCTATACATCATCTTTATATAGTTTTCTTTCAAATCCTGTGCACTTGTGAATTCATTTGTCTCCTTCCATGCTACTTCCCAATGATCTAACGGAATCTCATGTTGGACATTTTTTGCCCATTTTGTCATTGTTTCTTTTATTGTCTCATCCGCCAATTGCCTCTGTAAAAAGTATTTATAGTACAAAGATATCTTTTGCTTAGTTTTAGTAAAGACTATGGTCTCTAATTCGTTGTATTTTCTTTGAGTAGCAAATCCTTCTAATTTCAAATCTATTTTAAATCTTTCCTTTAATTGCAAATAAGGGAACCAATTTAATACAATTCCTTGTTGGGCAAGTTCTTCTCTCGTTTTAAATGTTATTTCATTCTTTCTCAGGTCTATTAAATTTTCATATCTTATCCAGTTTTCTTTGTGGTCTGCCCATCTTCCAAATAAAGCTTCCTGTGGTGAAATCCATAATGGTATTTTATTGTATGTATTTCTCTTAATAGTAAGCCAAACTTTCAACAATGCTTTCCTTAAATAATGGTTGTTGAATTCTTTATCTATTTTTTCTTTTCCATACCAAAGGTATGCATGAAAGCCAAATCTCAAGTCTGCCCCTTCGATCTCTAGTATTCTAGTATCTTTCAACGTTATCCAATCCTGAAGCCACACCATTACGCTTGCTTGATAATAACTTTTTATGTCTGGTAGATCACATCCTCCTCTCATCTTCTGGTCTGTTAGCCATTTCCATCTGATCCTTGGCTTCTTACCTCTCCATATAAATTTAGTTAAATCTTTCTTCCATTGTTGAAAAGGCTTATCATTTGTTATTATCGGTAAATTCTGAAATATGAAGATCAATTTTGGAAGAATATTCATTTTAACTACCGCTATTCGTCCCAACAAAGACAGGTTTAAGTTTGACCATTTCTTCAGATCTCCCACAATTTCTTTCCAAGTTTTATTGTAATTGTTGTCAAAGAGTTCCTTATTACTATCAGAAAACCAAATTCCCAGATATTTAACTTTTTTCTCCACTTTAACTCCAGTTAATTTTATTAACTCTTCTTTTTCAAAGTGTCTCATATTTTTAATTAACATGCTTGATTTATCATAATTTATTTTTAACCCAGCCGCTTCTCCAAATTTCTGAAGTTCTTTTATTAAATGTTCTGCACCTTCCAATGGATCTTCTAGGAAAAACACAATATCATCGGCAAAGGCACGCAATTTATATTCATGTTTCTTAATTTTGACTCCTTTTATCTTGGAGTCCTCCCGAACTTTATTATTTAATACTTCTAAAATTAGTATAAATAAAAGTGGCGATAATGGGCAGCCTTGTCTGGTTCCTTTATTGATATTAATAAAATTTGTCAGTTCCCCATTTATTAATAACTTGGCTTTTTGGTCCTTATATATTTCCTCTATCCATTTTAAAAATTTTTGACCACAGTTCATTTTTTTTAAAGTTTCGGTAATAAAGGACCATCGGACTTTATCAAAAGCTTTTTCTAAATCTGTAAATAATATGGCTAATTTCTTGTCGCTTTTTTTTTCAAAATATTCTATGATGTTTAATAAAATCCTTGTATTATTTCTCAATTGTCGATTGGGTAAGAATCCATTTTGGTCTACATGGATCATTTGTTGTAATATCTTCTTAAGTCTTTCGGCCAAAATTGACGCAAAAATTTTGTAATCTGTATTCAACAATGAAATAGGTCTATAATTTTCCGGCTGTGTTTGATCTTTCCCTTCCTTCGGCAACAGTGTTATGTTGGCATGTCTCCATGTTTCTGGTAATCCATTTTGTCCAATTTGATTCATTGTCTTTGCCAGAGGTTCCGCCAATTCTGCAACAAAGGTTTTATAATACTTAGCGGTATATCCATCTGGTCCCGGTGCTTTGCCAATCTTTAATTTCCTGATAGCCTCTGTAACTTCTACGACCGAAGAATACATTGTTTCTGATGCCAAGTAGTGCAGAGGTGCAAATGGTGGTTTAAATTGTGATTTAAATCCTGTTGGCTTTCAAGAGTGGCAGTTAATTTTTTCTTCTGAAAAAAAATTAATGATGTTGGGACAGAGTGTGGGACCCACAAAACAGCTTGGAGGCCACATGTAGCCACCATACTGAACTTTGCCAAGTCCTGCTTGGATATTATTGGTGGGATATTACTGTTGGGATCTGGACCTCTTTCCTCCTGCATCCTTTTTCCTCTAATATTCTCTGCTTGGATCTAAATGAGAAACATACCTCATTGTGAATTCTGTGGAACCAAAAACACAACAGTGAGAGCCAGAATTCTGTAGTCCATTTCATGGTTCAACGTATTGTAGCTTTTTTTTTTCCTGAGACCAACACAGAACAACTAAATTTATGTGAAAAGAACATTATTTGATTTTCCTGTGCTCATACTCCCTCTCTTACAGGGGCATT
Source organism: Cyclura pinguis (assembly GCA_030412105.1). NCBI lineage: Eukaryota > Metazoa > Chordata > Lepidosauria > Squamata > Iguanidae > Cyclura > Cyclura pinguis. Next base: position 212,931,848 of record CM059602.1, read on the forward strand.
CTGATGAAGACTCAGGAAATATTAGGCCAGAGAAATGAGCCATAATAAGAATAGCAGTTACATGTAATAGGCCATTAAAAAAATGATTTCTTCTCATAAAGATATCCTAATCTCTCCCCTAACATTTAAAATGTCTACTAGGCTGACTCATAATTTGATATATGACAGTGAAATCTAGTATTTTTATAAAGCCTTCTTGAGGACACGCTATTAGCAGCTGAGCTAAGTATTTCTCAGCACTGGTAAAATATGAACTCACCGTCCATTTCTCAGTGGCATCAAAAAACATGGAAGCTTTGGGACCTTGGACAAGGTAGAAATTTGACTTTCCTTGCTGGTGCACTCTTCTTAGCAAGGGTGGCTGAAAAATAATTGTGATAGGCTGTCTTCATATTCTGTCTCCCTCATGCATTTCCATGCTTCCAAGAAAGCATTAAAGTGGTATTAGATGTTTCTTTGATGTTTGGGGATCTCAATGACTATGTCCATCCTCACTTCAGTTTGCCTCTGTATGTTAGTTCTGTTAGTTCCTGGAACATGTGAGAAGAATGCAGTTGCACTCCTGTCCTGTTAGTAGACTTCCCATAGGAATCTGGTTGGATTTTCTGGAAAGAATGTTGGACTAATAGACCTTTGGTCTGATCCTGCATAGTTTTTCATACAGTTTGAGGCTTACCTATATGATTTGCACTCATTTCTCTGCTCCTGATCTCTCTGAAAGAAAGAATAAAGGAAGCAGTCACCCTTTCTCACACGCATTTACTTTGCTTTTCCAACTACATTGGGAATATAGGTCCCATGTTGCCCAGTGTTGTGTAAGAGTTCCACAGGCAGAACTCAGCTGTGGCTACCTGCTCAGCATCCTGAGAACTCATGATTTTGTTTCAGTCGTCCCCCTGAACTGTCATTCTGTGGCTGTGAAGAGAGTTGATTGGAGAAACATCTGGATATGCCTCATAGCCAGATGCTGAGCAATGATATCTTCCTGTGAAACCTGCCACACTGACTACCAACCAGAGTGAACCTGTTCAGGGGGCTATTGTGGATGGAAGAGAATATCAACCTCTGCAAAAAGAAAAAAAGAAAGATACATGATGTAGGTGTACTTTGGGCTTACACTTGCATATTTCATTAACAAGATTCCACCACTGACTCTTATAATCTGATTTTTCATTTGTTAATTACGAAGTTAATTTTAACATATTGTGGCTAAACCAACAAAATTAGTTTTGACCATCTATGACAGGCATTTTGTTGTCATTACCATTTAAATTGCCAATTTACATTTCATCTTTCCTAGATAACATTTATTAGTTATTTCCAATTAAAAAGTTTGTTTAAAAAACATTTCTTCCACGGTAGGATACTGTCGAACATTTCTTCCACTGTTATTCATGCATACAAAATCATCATAAAGAGATATACAAATAAACAGGAAAGACTGAACTGGAGGGGGCAATAAAGAAAAAGAGAGAGGGAGTGAGAAAAGAGCAAAAATAATTATGATACTAGATAATTTAAACCCCTACCCAATGCTTTCCAGTGAAGCCTTCTTTTCCTGCTGCATACATTTTCAAGATTCCCATGTTTATGTTTCTCTTTTTTTGTGTCTTTTCTGACTTTTATATTTCACTTCCTCCTGAGCTGCTTGTTCCACTAATACCCATATGTAGATATTTGTGTTTGGTTTGGTTCATCCATTAACAGCTTTCAGTTGTATGAGTGAAATGTCTTGAGTGAAAATAATTGTTTGAGCTGATGAGAAAAGATGTGAGAAATGATGTGATCTGTAGTATTTTATGTTACAGCACATTCACATATGCAAGTAGCCATAATTTATGCTGTTATCAACCTAACTAGTAGGGTTGTCATATTAGCTAGTACAGATTCCAATCTTTCATGAAGAGGAAGAGGAAGAGGAAGAGGAAGAGGAAGAAGAAGTCGTTGTCATCATCCAGTCATCTAATTCCTGGTGGGAGCTGACATATGTAACAAAATGTGTAGTTGCTATTCTGTTCAATTGTTTTGTGAGAAGCAAGCCTACAACTACTCACCATACTTAGTGGCAGCACCATTGCCTTCACTTGCCTGTGTAATTATCCTGCATCTGTTCGAAGCAGTACTGACAACTTTGTGTGGTTACTGCTTCTTTACAGGATAGGCAAGCAGCAATGTGAAATGATACAAATTGCTGATGAAAGGTGGAATAGTTGGAACAAAGGAGGGAAGCATTTTTAACATATACTAGTCAGTGGCCATTTCCATACTACACTGTTATAGTGATATCATTCCTCTTTCAACATCCTTTAGAATTCTGGGGTTTGCAGTTTACTGAGGCCCACGAGCTCTCTGGTTGAGAATTCTAAATGCTCCTCCCTAAACTGTAAACCCAAGATTCCACAGGATGTTGAAAATAGAATAATAGCACTAGAACAGTGTAGTGCAGAAATGACCGGTATTTGACTTAAGATAAGTTGCAAGTTGAATTCTCATTAAAATGTGAGTTCACTCACACAAATTGTATTTTTACCAACTACATGGCATAGTTTAGGGCCTGTGCCATCTGCAACATCTTAGTACAGGACTTTCCAAATGGTGTACCGTGACACGTTAGTATGTCACCTGAAGTATGTAGGTGTGTCACCTACAACCTTGGAAGTGTAGGTTATTATTTATAAATCATATATTTTTTAAAAAATATATGAAAGATTTTCATGAGATATGTTGTGTCCCCATACATTTTGTTATTACAATTTATGTATGTGTCTGTATCTCTTATAAGAGGTTAGTTTAACCTCCAGTTTGCTAGTAAAACTGAGTTACTGTGTTGCGAAATGATGCATGTCTAAAAAAAGTGTGTCAGCAACATGAAAAGTTTGGAAAGCTCTGTCTTAGTATATGCAGTGTTGTAAGTCAATGCATGGTAGGATGGGCTCTTGTTTTGATTCTATCCAAAGTGATTTGAGAATCAAAATGCATATGTTCTCTCACACTTCTGAACTGATGTGCTGACAATTGTCAAATAGATCTGATAAGTATACGAGAGACATTTTATGCATAATCTTAGTTTTCAAGCTCCAACCTGGACAACCTGCAGTTCCTCTGAAGGGTATCATCTCACACTGAGAAGATCAGTAACAGTAGCCAAATTTCACTGAAAAACTTGCTGTCTACTTTTTTTTGCAACACACAGTGGAGTTGGATGTGTTGTGCTGTTTGTTGATACGAAATGAAACACAGAAAGCCTAGGCAGGGATTCTGTTTAGAAAGTGGTCCACAGTTTGTGTTTTTCCTGATGTTTTGGACTTCAACTCTCAGAATCTCTGACTGGTGGCCAAGTTGGCTTGAATTGTGAATTGAAATCCAAAACACACTGAGGACCAAAGTTTAAGAACCACTAATTTAACATAGTTGAAGCCCTATAGCATTATTCATGCAAGAGTTCCATTGCAGGCAATCTACAGTTTTCTAGCAGAGAGATCATTATAGGAAAAGAACTGCAACATTGGCTTGGGTTAATATTCATCATAGAAAAAAGCATTGTATAAAATACAACTTCACTTTGTAGAATGAGGCCACAGTTTCTACAGTAGTCTTAAGCTTTCCTATAAAAAAACCGGTATATTTCTAAGTCAGTTACACAAATTATCATTTTCCAATATATTGTTAAAAAATGCCTCATTTTAGAGAATTTTTCAGGTTATCAGCTATGAAACTGAGGTTGTATACAGTAGTGATTATTCTGCTGATGGAAGGTATCTGTTAGCAAAACTGGGAGGAAAACAGGCCCCAGGACATCCAAGATCTCCTCTAGGGGGTATGAGAAACTAGAGAGTTGATTTAAAGATGTCAGGGTTGCGTGAAAGATGGGTGATGTTCTGCTGGCAGATGGTATTCTGACTCCAATGTATATTGCCAAATTTGCGTCTAGTGAGACAACAAAACTCCTATCAAACCACACAAAGATTAAAAAAAATCTTCAACTTTATTTTGCAACTTCAACAGCAACTAAGAAAGGAAATACATAAGAATGGAAAGTTGTAGATAAACTGGGCAGAGGAATGATAGAGTGAGAATGACAAACCATCCAGACAATTACTATTCCTGCATAGATAGCAAAGTGCCTGTGCTGCAGTTTTGCACAACTCTAACTGTATTTTTCTGAGAGTAGAAAAGGAGAAATCTATTATTTGAGACCATAAATTTAGGTTATAGAAACTTCAGAATTCACAAGACAGCTCACACTAATTGTGTCAACTGTCAGGAATGACAGAATACTAACTATAGAAAGGGTTTGGGAAAACTAGGGGAGGGAAGAAAATTTGTAACTTTTGAGCTATATCCAAGCCCAAAAGAATCTTCTTGACTTTTTTTTAAATTGCATTCTGACCTTGCTTTGCAGATGTTCCTGCCCAGGGAAAGACAGTATGTAAGGAAAACATTTTTATTCTCTCCCTTTCCTTCAAAAAATTGCACTTAGCTATGAAAGGAAATTGACAGGAGTGTCTTGGGGGGGGGAACCTCTTTTAAAAAGAATACTTCTTCCATTTTTGAGAGCTTATGGCATTTTTACACAATAACAGTGCCAAATGTACATGAAAAGCTTTGTCGTTATACAGTGAACCATATTTTGGGGTGGGAATATACAGTAAATTCTACTCTACTTCTTCGTTTAGAACATAACAGTCTTCATTATTTCTTCAACAAGTGAAGTTACATTTGCTGAAGTGATATATGACACCTTGAAGATGAATAGTCTTTGCAAGACTGTTTGTTTACTTAGTACAATATGCTGGAAAGGAGCAACCATCTCCCCGCCTCCACAATAATACTCCTGGGAATAATGCTATATCAAAATACAGTTCCATTCCCAAAGTGGTGGTGAAGATTTTTTCAGTGTGTGTGTATGTGGGGGGGGGGGACCATTGTCACCTCTTCTTAAGGAAGATCCCATCCCTTGTCGCCACAGTTGTAAGGCATTGTTTATTCGTTGACATTGTTTATTCCTCAGTGGCCCTAACGAAATGTATATGTGTGTGGGATTTCTGCTTGTTTTATGTGACATCATTTCATGGAATACTTAACGGAGTCGATAGTTAGGAAACTGCACAATAAAATTATGGTTTCTCTTAAGAACAGCTGAAAGGCACAGAAAACTCCTCACTCATATCTGGTTTGCACCATCTAGTGACTGGATTATATAATGACATTATCCACACAGCAATACTTCTTGTTGTTTCTTTCAGGAGGATTTGCTATGGAACTATCAAATGCAGTCTGAATCTAAGAGGAAGAATTTCAGACAGCCTAAGCAACTTTTGCAAGCCAATTGGATTTGATTACTTTGGGCTTGGCTGTGCAAGGATGGAGTTAAATATCCTGCTGATCTGTGACCATGTGGAACGATTGTATATGGAGAAGTAAATTCAGAAAATAAGTGATTGATACTGAGAATATAAACTGGGGTCTCATTTCCTTTAAACATAAACAGATCCTTCCTACCTCACTCCACTGAGAATAAATTACAGATCATTTTCAGCCACCCCAGCCATGTTTTTGGCACAACAATTGGGGCTGATGTGAGACTAGGAAGGAAAAAAAGAATATTAAGCAGATTGGAAAGAAATGCCAATGAGAAGATTCCTGACATTCCTAGTGAGGCTGGATAGTAGACCCTTCACTCCTTATATTTCAGAATTCCAGGAATGGGTTTCCTGGCAGATCTTGTGCATATGATTTATGCCAATAAACTCTGCTCACAGCTTCAGATCTATGAGTTGACAGGCAGAGGGCAGCTGGATGGAAACATGTGTCATCCTACTTGTCCTTGTGAATGCATTTATATTCCAGATATGCCATGCAAAGAGCTTATCACATCCCTCTTTTCAGAACTCAAAAAGTTATTTTTGGAAAGCAATGCCCAGAATTCCCAAGTTAGCATGCCCAGTAGGATGTAGTCTCAAAAAGTAACTTTGGCAAATCTGCTCACTTCAGATGTTATCAACAGAAATTCAGACCTATAAATAAATCTGAAGATATTTAGAGTACCTTCAAAAAACTGAACCATCTCTCAGTTCCTTAAGAATTCATGAACTTTTATTGAGAGCTCACTAGAGTTTAGCTTGCTAATGAAACACAGGGGAATAGAAGTTTTCTAATGTGTCTAATATTGGTTCATGATCAAGGCACATAAATAGTTTCTTTATTTGATCTTGGAGTATCTACTCCACAGCTACTGTGATATATATTAATCTCAAGGCAGCAATTTCATCCACCATTTTTATATCTCCCTGCAGCTCAAGCATTATACATATTGGAAGTGCCAATAAATTTTATATAGTATAAGATTCCTTGAAGTTTTACAATTCCCATTGCCTTCTCTCAAGATCCCAATGATAAGGAACTTAATGATCTGGATGCTCAGTTCTAGATGACAGAAACATGAAGTAGAGTTTAGAAGGTTATCTTTTGAAAATTACTGTTAATGTCATTTGGACAGATAACTCACAGAATTACTCATTGTTAACAAACTCAGGTGTAGCTGTGTTGGCCGTGCAGCAAAACACAACAAAATCCAAAAATCTACAAAGCAGTAACACCTTCACTGGGCCAAGTTCAAAGTCTACAATACATCATGCAAGCTTTTGAAGTTTTACCAGACTCTTCATCAGCCAAATGTGTTTAAAATGATACAGGAGAAGAAAGGTGACAATATTAGAGTCAAAGGTGTGCATTTTGTCTCAGCTGCTACTCTGTTGCCAGTTAAGATTGTGTTGAGGGGTATCAGTGTGGGTAGAAGCCACTTCACTTCTCGGCCATGTGAAGACTGGGGACAAAGGGCTATAAAAAGACAGGTAATAAAATTTCAACTCCATTAGCAACAGAAAAGTAACTTCCCTTGAGACCTAGAAGTCATTGGTCTTTTTTAAAAAGCCTCTCCTTGGCCTAAGATGACTAGATAACAAAAGCATGGTGAAAATGCCCCCTGTGGCCCCCAGAGAAAATTCAGGGGCAAAATAAATGGGGAAAAGGCAAAAAAATAACCCCTGTGGAACCCAGGCAGTCATAAAAACATCTGTGGGGTCACATGGAGCCCAGAAGCCACACTTTGCCTTCTTCTGATTCTATTTCTAGGTCTTTTTGTGGACTACTTTTTCTAAACTAGAAAGAGAAATAATTTTTGAATGTGTCAATTCTTCCCCTGAGCTGTATATTTTGTAAATGATTTAATTTTACCACTGGCATTTGGAGTGCTGCTCTTGAATGCTAGAATTTCAGTGGCACCAAATATTAAACATAAAATACTAAAGTGTTTCTTGTGAAGTGGCAAAGCGTGCACTGTTCTTATGTTTCATTATGTGCCTAACAAAGAACTGTAATGTTGATTAGATTACCAACATATCTTTTTTACCAGTATAATTGTTGCAGGAGCAAAAGAGGTGTTGAGAAGTATTTTCAAGTGAAAGTATCTTTTTGTCTAATCTACAGAATGTATTCCAACCATATACTAGTTCATGTACACTCATAGACTCCATTTGATCATTACAGCAGTCCAAGATTAGATAATGTCTGCAGCTACCATCAAGTGCTTGCAGAACTGTGCAATGCAGATGATTTATTCAGAAATAGAAAAGCAGGACAAGCAGTTACCAGATAGAATCCTTTCTCTCCATCTTAAGTCATATTGAATCTTCTTCTCACTCCACTTCCTGGATCATAATCCACAGAGAAGACATAATCTTTTTCCAGAAATAAAGACTGAATAAGAATTGAGCCTTTTCATCTTATTCCATCTATACATCTCTGGAGAAGACGAGTGGTAGAACTAAGCAAAGTATCTTAATTACTTTTATAAAAAATAAGGAAGGAAAGGGTCTAAAAAGAGTCTTGTGACACCTTTGAGATTTATTTCAGAATGAACTTTTGTAGGTTACAATCTGCTTTTTCAGATGCACTGATGGAGCACAACATCCAAGCTTCAGGTATAAATGTCCATGTATATCATTCTGCTGATGGGATCAGAGTGAAATAGAATGAAAAAAAGGGCAGTGGTTATACTTGTCATAACCTTCAAAAACTTTAATGTAAGCATTCTGGTATCCAATAGCAATAGCAGTTACATTTCTGTACTGCTTACCAGTGCAAAACACTCCCTAAGCAGTTTACAATGTGTTTAGCTAATTGCCCCCAACAAGCTGGGTACTCATTTTACCAACCGACAGAAGGATGGAAGGCTGAGTCAACCTGGAGCCCTGCAGGATCAAACTCACAATGCTGTGGCTGCAGTGCTGGCATTTAACCACTGTGCCACCAGGGCTCTTCTATCCATAGGCTAACACACTAATTTGCTGGCTGCCAGCTGTTAATTATCTCTGAAGTCTGATACTAATGCATTGTTCTTCAACCAAAAGCGACTTCAAAATAATCTTACTCATAGATATTAAACTACTTAAGTGCTTCTAGACACAATCCTACAGTGTTGTAGAAACAGATTTGTCCAAGCGAGTGTACATTTATGAAGAGACTGACAGCCTCTCAACAGGGGGGTTCCATGTTTTGTATTAGTGCTAAATTTTTCTCTCTCAGAAGTAATGGAAAGTAATTCAAAAAGTGATGAGTAGCACAACAAGTATCCCAATGAGTTCCTTTTTGAACATTATAACAGCTACTGGCAATAAGTGTTTTACAAACATAGTAATAGGGTAAAGGGAATGAGTTTTTACAAAGTAATTTCCCAAATTCTGCTAAGCAGCTTGATAGCACAGGTATCCTTTATATACCCAGACTTTGTGTGTGTGGAGGATGGGGAAGGTTACAAGAAATGGGAAGAACTTTCCTATACCTCCTGCGAAAATTATTAAAGAAACCTCATGTTTCCTTCCACTACCTGATTAATGTTTTCTCCCTTTCTGGGACCCATTTCATACTCTAGAATTCCAAGTGTGTGTTTGTACTCAACAGCAATGAGAGCAGAGCACTTCCATGTCAACAGGGCTCTGTATCTGCTCCAGAACTTTAAAGAATTTACTCAGTATACTGAACCTATTTAGGAGATAGGCTTCAGTACCTCGGACAGTTCCTAATTTTGACAGTCAGTTATCTGTAAGAGATGTGCCACAGAGTCAGTACTCAAGTTGTTGTTGTTCCAGGGGTGGAGGTTCAACATTTTGACTCCTGATGCCAGCAGTCTGAAATGAGACAATCAAAAGTAGGATCCCTGTTACAGGTCCTTATCCTACTGAAGACTGTTGCTGGGAAGGCACTGGCAACATCATTTTGCTGCACCCTGTTCATCAGCAGAACAGACCTTTGTTGCTCAGTGCAGCTGTCAACCTTTTGTATACTGGTCTGAAATCTCAGATACTGAACAGTCAATAAATAAGTTAGAACTTACTGGAAAGTCTGGAGTAGTGGTTTTAAATGGTACTAAAAGGATTGGAGACATAATACATTAGCTATGGAAAATAACTATTAAAGTTTTTGATATGAATAACAAATGGATTTTGACAATTGAAAATTTGACTAACAATATTCTGCTTTGATGAATGGTTACTTCTTATCTACTCTTTATCACTGTATCTATTAAGAAAAGTAGTTGAATGCTGGATGATAGAAATTCTATGCAATTTTCCTTTATCAGAATCTGGGGGCGGGGGGGGAATAGCAAAGGCATATGAAGACTGGATGGTAATTGCTTGCAGGTTTTTTTTAAAAAAAGATGTGCTTCTATCATTACAGCTTTAAGTTAGAAAGGTTATTATTATTAAGTTCTTCTCTATATGATTGATAGTCTTCATTGTTAGTGCCATCCTCATAAAAGGTATTATGTCACTCTCAGTAGATAGACATATTTTTGGAGACTCACGCAAAGAAGAACATCTAGAAAAGCTATATATCTGCAGTTGTCCTTTTTAAAGCAACAGCAACAACACTGAAAGACTTTTGTTGTAGACAGATACAAATACAAAAGTCAGTGATCATGCATAAACCAGAATTTCACAGTGAAAAACATATGCAGACAGTCCACAATGTTCCAGGCAGAGAATCCTAACGAGAATAAATTACACATATTTACACACTACTTTTTGGCTCAAAATTGTGTGTCTTTTCTGTGTGTTGATTTTGAATTATGGTGCAAGAAAAGAACAGATGGGACAGAAAGGCTAGGACACGAAAAATATTTCATCTAAGGACAAACTTAAGGCCTTAAACTAAGTTGTGGCCCATTCCTGTTGGACTTCATAGATAAGACGAAAAGGTAGGATAAAACTTATAAAATAAATAAGATTCACAGAACCCATCCATGCAATAATCATGTGACATGATTCCGTTATGACTAATAGCTATTAAGCCCATGTAGCAAAAGTGCTAGATGTTTCTACTGATTACCATATGAAATAACAGATGTAATCACCATATAAGCCAAGATTATGTGAATACAGCATTAAGATTCCCAGAGAAGCTCACAGATTGTTGCAAGAGAAGACTGAATTCCATAATTCATCACATGATTTTTAAACACATTCATTTTAAAAAATATGCGTTTCACTCAAAAATACTGATTCTGAAGTTCTGGCATATACTATAGACTAGTAGTCATCATTGTTCATTGTAAGGTAATAAAATAAAATAATTTCCTTACTCCTCAATTAATTTTCAGCAATCACTAAATGATACATTTTATCTTCCATATGGAAGATAAATAAAAGCAGAAAGATTCTAGAAGAATAAAAGAAATAGCTAATCTCTTTACTATTAAAAATAGCAGTTTTTTGAAGAGCTTTTCCTTCTGCCAAAAACTGATATTCTGCTATGTACAAAGACCAGTTGTTAATAGAGCCAAAACTGATAACCGTTGAGCAGAAATGTGAAGACAGTCTCATTATCAAACAATGCCCACATGTCATTTCAGACTATCAGAGTTCTTACAGGCCTAATACCGGCTATTTCACACTGCACTGGTTATTTGAGTTAGTCCAAGATCATTGGATTCCTCTCGGCCAGGAGAAAAGTAAGATGACATTTCCACGACTAGTCATACTGGCTTGTTTGTACCATCAGCATCCCTGGTATAGACGGGGTCCTGAATGGCACTTCGAACTCTGCTGGTGCTCTGTCTGTCTGTCTTTGTCTTGAAAGGAAAACAGAAATCTTTGAAACACCGCTTGAAATTTTCATCCAGGAAAGCATACAGGATTGGATTTAGGCTGCTATTTGTGTAGCCTAATGCAATGCAGAAATAATAGCTAGAAATTGCTGCAGTACTGTGTGACACATCCCCAAGGGCTTCAACTAACACAAAAATATGAATTGGGGTCCAGCAGATAATGAAAACTGCAACCACAACAAGAACCAATCTGGTGATGCGACGGAGGTTCCGGTCTTTTTCCCGTGACCCAGACAGAAGTCTCACACTCTTCAAGCGCAGAATCATCAGGCTATAGCAGACAACTATAATTAGCACTGGGATAATAAATGCAAAGACAAAGACACAGATTTTCATAAAAGTGTCCCACCAGTCATACTCATCATCAGGGAATTGTAGAGAACACTCAGTAATGGCTGTGTCCATATCTGTAAATGAAAGGGGAAGACAAGACACAAAATCATCAAGTAGACACATATTTACAGTAAAAGAAGGCATAGATTTATCATAACTCAGAAATTACAATCACTTTGCACAGTCAGAGTCAAATCCTGTAGGGCTTGATCCAACAAGATTAGTCCATCAGGAACTAGTTTCTTCCTTCCCCTGCCCACTACTCCTTGTCCTTGCCACTAAGCAAGGAGTACTACAAACGAATCAAGGCAACGCGCTAACGCCATCGATAAGCATCCTTTTGTTACTGGGAATAAAACAATCTTGGTAAAAGGTGGAGCGTGGCCTTTGAACATCTATCAGTTGCTGACTTTGGCTGTCTCTCTTAATCAATATGTGCTGTATAACATATTTTGTCTTAACAACAATTCAAATAAAATAGTCAGAAGCCTGAGCATTAGAAGCATATGGGACACTGGACACTGGACACAGGATCTAGAGTCAGTCTAGGACCCAGAAAGTTTGAGATTAAACAGAAGCTGCTTCCCAACCAAGGTGAGGTCAAATATAATAGCTTTGCTTGCAAGATATTTATAGAGATGTTTTTCCAGTTCAGTGAAACAAGATGTATAATTTCTTACAATATTCACAGGAGATATTTTACATAAAAATGTTAAGAAAGCAGAGTAGACCTGGCACACTGGGATCTTTTACACCAGTGAGAACCCCACCTAGGAGTAGCCTAAGTACTGGGAAAACACCAGATACTGTTGGATTTTGGAAGCTGAGCAAGATCAGGTAGAATCAGGCCTGGTTGATACCTGGACAGTGGACCACCAAGAAATAGCAGGTGCTCTGTTTCAGAGGAAAGCAGTGGTAAACTACGTCTGACTATTCCTTGCTTGAGAAAGCTGTAGGAAATTCATAGATTCCCCTAAGACAACCGGCAATTTGAAGGCACATACACACAGAAAAAGTCTCCTGCATTGAAGTTAGAGAATGCTTCCCAACTGGCTCCAACCTCTTAAACTCCAGTCTCTTATCCTCAGTACTTCCTGCAGCTTGTTAAACACATTGTATCAATTATGATTTTACTGCTGATTTTAGTGAGGGAACCTTAGCACGATCTTACAAATGTATTGCATATAAAGAGCTTATTGTCTCTACCTACAGGCAATTCTGTATCTCTCTAATGAACTAGAGCTCTTTTCAATTACAGTGGTTAGAAAGAGAAGCAGCCACTTTTAGAAGAGTAGTTCTGTAAGTAATGAAGAACAACTGAGAGTAGAAAGGCATGATTTATAGAGGCGAGAAATTTATGGTGCAAGACGAAAAAGATCTGCAAAGTACAATAATACTCCAGCCTTCTTGACTGAATTGATGATCCAGTGGTTTTGCTTCTTTGAAACATAGTCTTCCAACTGCCCCCCCACCCTGCACACACACAAATACACACACACTATCCTGACATTAAAATTGGTAAGAAATGGCAGAAAACTAAAACTGAAAAGAAAAGAACCCACGTGGTAGCTGGTCTGGTGAATGTAATGCATAGGATAAATCACTTGTGGAATGCCTCACTGGACAGGATGTGTCCACACTATTATCAGATGTTTTATGATGACCTGTGAACTCTCTACCCAATAGGCCACCTTGGGCACCAAGCCAAGAGAAAAACAGTATAAAAATTACACACACACACACACACACACACACACACATGAGAGAGGGGGAGAGAGAAATGGGAAAGCCACATGTAATACATGTATTTTTGGCTGCTACAAGGAACACTTTTCACAGTAAGGCATTTTTCAGCCTCTTCCCACTATTAGCTGATTGATAGGATTTGATTTATGCCCTGTCTTTTTCATGCACAAAAAGGAAATTTAACATAACTGTAAGTAATTCTAAATTAAAAATAAAAAGAATACAATTGAAACACAGAATACAATCAACTATAAATAAGAATCAAATTAAAATCCAAATAAAAGCAATTAAACACAATTTAAAAAGCATATCACTAAGGAAAGCTGAGCGGCACACCACTGTTAACAAACTTTGAAACTCTGACCAAATAAAGAAGTCTTTACCCATCTGCAGAAAGACAACAGAGAGGTAGACAGTTTAACTTCCCTTAGTAGGGAACCACTGAGAAGGCCCTCCCTAGCATTGTCAACAAATATAACCCCAAGCATGGTAGGACTGACAGGGCACCTCCCCTCCTGAAATCTGAAAGCCTGGACAGCTCATCTTAGACAATAAGATCCTTCAGATGGACTGGTCCATGACACCGTGTCAAAACATGCTAATAGGGCACCCTATTAGATATTCGACATAGTTGAGAGGTAGTGTGGTGTGGTATAGATTAGGTACAGTCACAGCATGAATCTGACCTCTGATGCAACTCTATATGGACTTGGATGCTTTTCACTTTAAAAAAACCCAAATGGTTGAAATGCTCCAAGAATCAAATGTGGATAACTGTTCTAGTCTAATTTCTAAAATGTTTATTAATAAACAGTGATCATTACATGAATGGCCATCCCAAGAGATTTTGCTGCCTGAGTTGAAATAGCAAATGGAACCCCTACCACCCACCCGAGTAAGGATGCAGACAGGACCAAAGCTGGTAAAATATTTCTGGCACATGAATCAGAAAAACCAACTCCCCTCTCTCTAGCAATAAAAAATCAGTAATAAGAAATTAAATAACTAATAACTTGCTGCCACTCCATTACACCTAATTCTGCTGCTTGAAATAGTTGCTTTATTCTAACTAATGGTCAACCCTGATCACATCCTTTACAAAACAACACAAAACAAAACAAAGCACAGTCTGTACTCACCGTCCCTGACCTTGGTGCCTCCAAGGACTATGGCTGATATGCCAACAGATGAAGACAAGAGCCAGATACATATATTGATTATCTTTGCCTTCAGAGGAGTACGGAAGTCCAGTGCCTTCACAGGGTGGCACACAGCAATGTATCGATCAACGCTCATCATGGTCAGGGTGAATATGCTGGTAAACATGTTATAGTAGTCAATGGAGATGACAATTTTACACAGCACATCCCCAAAGGGCCAAGAGTTCATTAAGTACTCAGTACTTTGGAAAGGCATTGTTGTGGTAACAAGGGCATCTGCCAGAGCCAGATTAAAAATATAGATGTTGGTTGCTGTCTTCATCTTTGTGTACCTGGAACACAAGAAGAATGTATATATACATATATATTCCCCATACATCAGATTAGTAAAGAGCCATGTAATATACAAGTGGGTTGAAGTGGAGGAGGAGAAAGCTGCTGTCTGTGAAAGCTCTTACCTACACACAATATCCCTTCTCCCCCACAAGAACTCCTCATACCAGTGATTTATGGTGTTCACTGGTAGAGATGGCAATATTTTTCTGTGGTGTGGATAACATACATTCCTGTATTTCTAAAGTGACTGAGCAATAGCTCCTGCCTATCCATGCTGCACTGCAGCTGTTTCACTGCTTCTTCAGCAATGGAGAAAAGACATGCTACTGCCTCCCTTGGCCATCTGCACCTTCATAAGGACAGAATTCTCTTCTGTCCTCAGTGATGATTCCACATATCCACATCACAGGAGTGATTCTGTGACAGTTGAGACTTGATCGAGAGAGAAGGACAACAAGATGGATCTAGACTGTGTCATACTTAGATCGGACTCCCATGAAGAGACTCGTGACTAATGGAAGTCCCATTGATTATAATTGGTCTAATCTAAGTATCACTCAATCAGGATCCAACTCAGTATGTTGATTACTTACTATTGTTTACAGTTATGGAAGCTATGAAAGTTTGTATAGAGAAAACAAGGATGCTGCAACTCTATTATTAATTATACTTTTGTATTCTTTACAGGGTTTTTTTTCCTAATGTTTAAATGGTTTCAATTGTTGGTTTTATGGTGCTAATGCGTGTTACTGCCCTGGCTAGTCCGAGCTTTGGGGATATTAAAGATATCCCTTGATATCACAATTCGGCTGCACCTTTCTATTTCTCTACACGTGCTTGCGAGGCCACCGGACAAGCACGTAAACAAGCTCGGCCGTTAATAGCCATAATATTCAATCTACAATACAGGCAGGCCAGAAAAAGCTGACTCACTGCTTTAGGAGACCTCCAGGTAAGTACTCTAATTAAGTATGCACGCTACTTACAAAAGAGCCTCTGCCCCGCGATGGCAGCTTGATAGGTACACTATGCAATACCCAAGTACTCTGCATCTGCATACTGGCTACTCTATTGAGAATCGCTATGATAACTCGATCATTCAGATTCTGACCTTTCGGAGGCTTTGTCTCCAACTCCAAATCTATTGTTTTCCCCCAAGTGCAGCATAGCCTGCAATTCTCCTTATAAAAACCCTTGATTCCGAGACCTTCCTCGGAACACTCCCGAGTTTCATCCCACCTTGCTGCCGCTTTGCTTGGCGAGCCTCCCCTCAGCTCCACGTGCTGAGCTACATCGCATCCCAGCTTCACTCTCTATTTTTCCTGGGCTTCAGGACAGGTGAAGTATCACCCAAACCAGCAATCCCTCTAAAAATCCCTCTATACCACTCCAACCTTTATTTTCTTTAATTATCTTGTATGAGTGTTTCGCATACACTGCTTTGCTTGTATTTAATAAACATCATTTATTATTTCAACTTCTGTGTTCTCCTTGACTCGACCCGACCCCATAGACATAGGGTTCAAGATCCCGCTAAGTTACCCTGCCTCTCGTAACGCTAAGCAGTGCTCTGAGCTAATTTTCCCCACCTTTAGTTAAGCACATTTTGTTGTCCCTCCTGGGACCCCCAGTTCACAGGGTAACATGCGTTCGGATATAATTTATTTTAGAAACCCAGGACATATAAATGAATGAACAAATAAATAAGATGATTATCTACCTCACAACTTGAACTGTGATTGGCTAGGATCAAGCAATGTGAGAAAAAAAAATGGTCAAGGAAAACGAGTGGGGGGATATAATAATTTTAATGCAATTCACTGTGTGTTGGGGGGAGGGATAAATGGTACAGTCTAGAGTGCCAGGGGGCAATTCAAATCTCATCGCAACCAAAAATTGTTTGTAGAACAAAGTGTGGATAGTTTTAGTATGTCTTATAAATAAGGCTGCTGGCATTTATCTCAGCTTAGATTTTGTTCTATATATTCTGTTTTGTCCTTTCACTGATTTACTTTCACACTGCTATGTTACCAATTAAGTTTTATTTGCCACAGGCAGAACTGAATGTATTAGTGTTTTTAATTAGATTATGCAAATTAGTCAAGCTATCATAATGTTGCTAGATTTATTTTCATCAAATAAGATCAAACAACAGCTAAATGAGAATATAATTTTCCCTGTTGATGACAAGTAGCCCCCATCCAGCACTTCTCCTCTTTGCTGGAATCTCTTACCAACCTTCTCTATGCTCGCTTTCTCTCTCTCTCTCTCTCTCTCTCTCTCTCTCTCTGTTTAGAAAGCTGTTACAATCATCCTGTAAGATGACATTCATTATTATTGCTGCATTAAGAAAAGCTAAATGGACCTAATGACCAAGCATTGACACACACATTTGATTATCCTAAATCATATTTTGGCCAATAATATTTATAAAATTCACATATGCAAACAGCAGCAGGGTAGTCACTACATGTATGTACTAAGGTTTTCTCAGGCAAATTGAAGGCACATATATACACATGCACTTTGCCACTCCCTTCTTCCTCTTCTCCCCAAGAGCTCTCAGATCTCAAGTCCTGTCCTGGTGACAGGAAAGAATCTTAGGGTGAAAATACATCCTTGAAAGGTAAGCAAGTAAATGAACATGTGTGTATTTTCCATACTTGTTAACTGTGATTTTTCTTTTCTTTTCAGATGGCATACTCTGTGCAGTTCTGGTTGATATTTA
The DNA here is from genome assembly GCA_030412105.1 of Cyclura pinguis. Lineage (NCBI taxonomy): Eukaryota > Metazoa > Chordata > Lepidosauria > Squamata > Iguanidae > Cyclura > Cyclura pinguis. The sequence continues at coordinate 212,949,318 of CM059602.1, forward strand.
AAGTACATCATGCATAATAACATCACCTGGATTGCTGCTTGTAACGTGACCCTTGTACATCATTAGGGCCTTCCCCCTATGATATCACAACAGATCATGCCGAGATCACAGGTTTTAGTCCTGAAGTCCTTGGGTCTGTGATAATCCTACCCTGGCATCACCAAAAGTAGACTTCTGGTCAATTTCGGTTTCATTTTTTCTGGATTTTTGGCAGATTGTGCAGCCCAAGGAGGGTCCTTGGACAGAAACTTGGCCTCGGATTCACTGAAGTTGCCCAATCCTGCTCTGAGGGCCCTTTCACACCACTTGTTGTTAATTGATATTAAGCTAATTTATAGCAACCTTATGAATTAGAGACCTTCAAGTCACCTTTTTATCAACAGACCTGCTCAGGTCTTGCACTATAACACTATAGCATAATGCTATAGCATCATAACACTATAGCATTATAAGTCTACTTCAACTGCCATAGCAAGATCCTATGGAATCCTGGGATCTGTACTTTGGTAAGGAACTAGGACTCTCTGACTGAAGATTCCAAATGTGTGTGTATGTGCCTTTAAGGTGCTTGCCAACTTATGGTGACCCTACAAATTTCATAGGGTTCTCTTAGGCAAGGAATATCCAGATGTGGTTTTGCCAGTCCACTCCTCTGAAATGTAAACTACAGCATACAACATTCATTATTATTGCTGCATTATCAAAATCTAAATGGACTAATGACTAAAGATTAACACTCGTATTTCATTATACTAATTCATATTTTGGTCTGTAATTCATATATGCAAACAGTAGCAGGATAGTCACTGCACATATGCACTGAGGTGGTGTCTCATCCAAGTACCAACAAGAGCCTGCTTAACTTGCAAAATCAGACAGGATCTGGTGCCTTTAGGGTGTTAAGGCCCCAGAATATCCCTCCCTAAATTCATAAACCCAGGATGAGATAGTATGGAACCAAGGCAATTGAAATGGAATCATAATGCTATAGCTGTATAATGTGAAAAGCTCTTAAGTAAAGCTGCTGAGTTCTTTGAGGTACCAAACATTCAAGCTGTTATCTGTAAACAAATAGGGGTATCTTGTGGAGCAGCTTCAATACTATTTAAATGAGTCAGACAGAGTTGGCAAACATCTTGAGTTTCAAAATCCTAGAACAAAACTAATTTCTTCAGAGACCTATATGTTGACCTCAGCAGACTTGCCAAAAAAAAATGCATATGTTTTTAAATCTCCTGTCTATTTATATTGTGGCATTTAGCAGCCACTGAGGTAGCCAGTTTGGATTGAGACCATGAATCTTGCAAAGGGTATTGACCCCTTCCCATAGTTGCATTTTCTTGATGAACTCCCCAGATGGACAAATCCTGAGAATACAACTCCCTTCCTTAAAAAATCCACTGTACCTGATACAATGGCCTACATTTCCCAGTTGCATGGAAATCTGCCTATCATCTTTCATTCCCCCTGCACACTGGGATGGAATTCCCTTTGGTGATGCAAGCAGGGACAGATTGGAAATATCTTATGGTCCTTGCTTTTTATGTTTATTTCCCAAGGTGTTTAAAGGTTCCAGTAACCCATCTCTTTCTCTAAACATTGCCCAAGTAGAAAAGTCAGGCCTGATTAATACTTTGATGGGAGACCACAACGGAATGTCAATGACGTTCAAGTAGAGTTAATTTGGAACTTCCTATTTCACTGTATACTTTTGACCACTCAAAGATCAGTTGACAACTCAAGGATGATTTCATGTTCACATTACATGCCCAGAACATGAGGAAATAGAGAGGAAACAATAATAACTAAGGAGTTAGATTACAGTTGTTAGTCCTCCGAGACAGAAAATTAATCCACAAGTATCTTTGCTCAACTGTTAGTGTAAATTGAGAAGTCACAGCAGACATTAATTGCAGTGTCACAGGTTGACTGCAACCTCATTCAAAGTTGACAATCCCTCTCTTTCTCTCTCCATCTCCCCACCCCCATTCCTACATACACACATATACGTCAAAGCTGTAGAAGAAATTTTTTTCAGTGTGTTCCCCTAACTGAGTAAAGAGTAGATTTTGGTGGAGCAATTTTCTTCAATTAAAAAAAAAGGCACTAAAAAAATTATTAACTATCCTTATCCACCCACTCCAACATCACAGTTTGGATCTAAGGGTCTACAGTTGCTGTTTCGTAAAAGTTAGGCTGAATCTACACAAGGAAAATAATGCAGATTTACTTTGGTTTCATTGCTGGCATGCCACAGTGTTCTTCCCAATCCAGCTTGGAAATCAGATTTTTTACATAACTTAAGGCTTTAAAGCAATTTTTAAAAACTTTGATTTCAGTTTGTGGTTTTGGGGAAGAAACAGTACACCTTTTCTTTTTTTTTAACTGTGTGTCTTGCAGCCAGGATTGGGATCAGACTAAAATCAGGGGAGAGGGGATTGCACTGGGGATAGGTCATGTGAGGAGACTGACTGCATCTATGGCAGCCAGCACCATGTTTTCTTTGCACTGTAGATATACTGGTATGTGATGCTTTGAATCTTTGCTTGCCTTGACCTTAGACTTCAATATTATTTGGCAGCTGAGTTTTCAGGAATGACAGGTATCCTTCTGAGTAGAGTGGCAGGGAAAGGGTGTCTCATGGAACAAGCAGTAAAAGCCACTTTCCTGGAATAAGGACTATGGAACTCTGTGGGGCTCACTTCTAAGTCTGCCTGTATAAGACTGAATCATAAACATGCAGTTCTATACCCACTTTCCTGAGAATAAGCTCCACTGAACTCAGTGGGATTTACTTATGAATAGACATGTGCAGCACTGTGCTGTTAAAGATGCAGTTCTGTACAACTTTTTGTCTGGCAATACCGGTGACACCACTGGGAAGCAGGTGGCTGCACTGCTGATGGGGAGCAGCAACACAATCAAAGGTATGAGCACAGGTGAACATCTGTGAATACGTGCACACATTGCAGGAACACAAAACAAAGACTGCAAAGTGAAACCCACACACACATACACACATACACACTTCCTCTGTGGATATGCAAATATCTACCTATGTGGTGGGGAAAAAGCAAAACAAAACAAAAAATCTCAAGAAGAATAGCTGTGAGTTCCATTGCTGTGTGGGTAAAAATAATTTGAAACAAGCTAGCACACAATCAGAATAGATACACTCTCTGAAATCAGCTTGGCTTCATGATGAAGAACTTGTGTGGTTTGTCTTCTCACTTCTGAGTTGGATTAAAAGAGATACATGTGGCTTGAGAAGCATCAAACTAGAACAATCATAATCCACACTGAAACTGAGGCCATTTCTGCAGTACACTGTTATAGTGCTATTATTTCACTTTCAACATCCTATAGAATTCTGGGGTTTGTGGTTTCTTGAGGCCAAGGAGCTCTCTGGCTGAGAATTCTAAATGCCCTATCCTAAACTACAGACCCCAGGATTCAATAGGATTTGCAAGTGGAATAATAGCACTAGTGTAGTGTAGAAATGGCCTGAGACAGAGTTCTGGTGGAGATACAAAAGCTAACTATAGGTCTTCTTACCTGGTTGTTGTATTGTCTGCCTTCAAGTCATTTCTAATTTATGGCAACCCTACGATGAACTTATCATGGGGTCTTCTGGGGGCTGAGAGTATATGATGCACCCAAGATCACCAAACGGATTTCTAAGACCAGAACTAAATTAAATTAAATTAACTACATGTTCAATCAAAAGTAAGATTCAGAAGAAGCAGGGACATCCACGCATTTTGCCTTTTACTTCTGGGATGAATGTAGTCCAGACTTCCGAAGCCGGTGCCCCCACATGTGTTAGACTACACCATCCATCATCTCCAGTCAACATGACTAATGCACTGGATTGGGGAAGACTGGCCTAGGGTGTTCAAAGTGCAGACTGACCTACAGAGATTAAGAAGTTCTTAGGAGTTCAGAAGACTAGCTGAAATGTATACTGAGAGACGTGTGGTTTCCCTAGAGAATCTGTAAAAGTAAGATCTTCAGCAGATGTCACTCGGGACAGGTAGTCAAGGGTTATGGCTGTAGTAATCATGCCATAGGGACATAGCCAGATGCTTCTTCAGTGCCCCTACTCTTTACTGACCACAAAATGCCACAGCTGTATGTTGGGAGTCCTACAGGAAGAAGGTGAGTCTTGTAAGGATTTTAGTCACTGTGTGAAGGAGGTAGAAACTTCAGCCTCTGCAATGACACATACACAAGGCACACACAGGTGTAAACTGGACATACACTTACATATGCCACTAATAGGATGCCAGCCATTGTTTCATTTCATGTCTATTCTGACACCCAAATCCTATTTTTTTCCTGTGTTGTTACAACAAATATGTACAATGTGTATATTGTTGGTGGTTAATAAATAATTGCATGTGTGCATGCATGCATACATACATTAATTAAAACCCATCAGTATTTATGTACCTTTGAGGAATATTGTCCCGAAGTACATAACTTAACAATTACTTAAGATATAAAGCATTTTATTCTTTCACCCATCTGCCTCCACCATGTGCTTAAACTGCTGTCCTCCTCAATAAATGGATCTCAGCTTGCCTTCTTCACTAATCACGTCAGACTCCAGAGTATTTATTCACATTAAATAGCTATTGTCCCAAGAATGGAATTCCTCGGGGAATGCCACTTATTACTTCTCACAGTTGTAAAAAGCTCATTGACACTCTCGCTTCCAACAACAAAAGTTTCTTAGGAGCCTTTCCTGCAGGAAGAATTGCTGAATGTGATAACTTCACCTTTTTTCTTCTGGCAATGTAAGTTCTGAGAATAAATATGGATGTAATTGTCTAGCCAACCTCCACCTTCTTCTGATTTAATGCTTCAGAGAATATGAGCCAATGTAATAGATAATGCCTTTCGTTTTTCATTAACTCTGACCTATGCTCATGTAATTCAGCCCAGTGACCTACTACAGCTAAGTATCAGCTTAAGACATGAGCTCTAATTCCTGTTCCAATATTAAAAATTAAGTCACAGCAGAAAGCAGAAATGAAGAATTCCACTGTCTAAATTCATCTATAAGGAAGCTTCTGGCTGAATTCCTGTGATGAATTTTCCCCCTCAAAGGACTAACTAGCTGGCAAAACCACCCCTGAGTATTCCTTGCCTCAGAAGACCCTATGAAATTTATGGAGTCACCATTTGTGGGGAGGATGCACAGTTAGCTGCTGCCACCTTTCAATTCCTCATGACACCTTACAAGAGAAACATGGTGCCAGATGTCATCAAGTCCAACTGTTCTTCCTTCCTGCCTCAGTATTTCCCTTGCTGCTTACAGACTGGAGGGATTTATTTGTTAGAAGAAGACAAAGATTTTATTTTGTATAGCCTGGGCTGACATAAGATGAAGTGTAATATGTGGGTGATGATGTTGCTTTGTGCATTGATTAATAAACATTCCATTAGTAGCTCTGTTTGAAATACATGCCTCTTATACATATTAACATACATATTTTAATAGGTAAAGATTATTTCATTGCTCTAAATTAATAAAGAGCCAAAAACAGGTAATTAACAAGGTATCACACTCAAAAGTCTCTTAGTGCTGATTAGTTAACATAAGTTACACATACTAGTCTAAATCTTGTTAGTCCTGACTAGAGTGCACCCATTGAATCAACTGACTTTACCTACATGCTCACTCATCATTCAAAAACTGATTCAATGGGTCTACTCTAGCTGGGACTAACCAATACAACGCCAGCCACAATCAGCACAATAGAAACAACAACAACAACCTTTCTCTGTCCTTTCAATAATGTCTTCATTTGTTTAGTAAAGTCATATCTCACCTTTCCTTTGATAAGCTCAAGGAACTGTGCGTGGCTCCCTCCCAGAACTTTATCCTCGCAACAACCCTTCAATGAATTGGTGGCAGATGGCTTCCATGTCAATGGGGTGGTGAATCTGCTCTGGATTTTAGTCTGAACTTTAAAAGAGCTATTCAAGGTTCTAAACTAACTATAGCTTTTTTAAAGTTCAGACTAAAGCCTAGAATGGATTTAATGCCTCACTGACAATGCCACCACTGTTGTAAGGTAAAACAGACTGAGAATGAATGTCTAGCCAATGGTCACCACAGCAGATCTCAGACTCAGTGGACATTTGAAACAAGATCTCCCTAGTCCCAGTCCAACACCTGGGGTTCATTCATACTACTCAGTTATAGAGGTATGATTCTACTTTAACTGCTGTGGTTACATTCTACAGAATCTTGGGTTTTATACTTTAATGAAGCACTCAGGCCCTTTGGCTGAGAATTCTAAATGCACGTCCCTAAATTGTTTCTTCCAGGATTACACAGGATGTTGACATGGCAATTAAAGTGGAATATACTGCTATAATCATGTAGTTTGAATGCGCTCTTGGTCCCATGTAAACCCATCATGGGAACATGCTGTCAGTGGATGTGGTGATTTTGAGTACAAAATCAGATTTTAATGCTTTGTTTCAAATAGTCCATAGACATGTTAGAAAAGCTACCTTTTAAAATCTTTGATTTCTCCCCTTATAACTATAAGAAGCTACTTTCAAAACCAAATTTTAACTTAGGAAATTATTCAAACCACTGGAGACTCACAAGGTAATTTTAAAAACTGTCTATCACGGTGCTTGATGGCAATCAGCTGTTCTTCTATCCCAGGAGGCATAGGCACTAGTATACCAAAGAAATGAATTCAAGATTACTGGATGAGTCACACGATGTCTGTGGTAGCCATTACCAGTTGAAAACAGCCTCATAATGGCATTCTATGACACTGAAGCTCCTATTCCTCTTCAGACTGAAATTTGAGTCCATCCCAAAAACCTTAAATAAGCTGAAAACATTTCCAATTAAGACCCTACTGTGAAAAGAATGTATGTTGAAAGGAAAAAGGTCTTCTTCACATATATAATTTCTGGAGTTAGAAATGCATTTGAAAACTACCCTCGTGTCATCTGGTGGGGGAACAAGTTCCACATCCTTCTTCCCTTTGTAAAAATTAACTTTATGGAGATCCAGCTGAGAAAGCAGCTTTATCTCTGTCCTGTTAATTGTTCCACTCAAATGAGAAGAGAAGGTTTATATTCCTATTTCTCACTTTTTTTACAGCTTTATCACATAAGGCAGGAATATCACAATTACCTCAGGATAACAGGACCTTTGGTTGGGGCTTATCACATGACACAATTATTCTTCTTTTCTCCTGTAGGAGACTATTCGGAAAGTGTTTCTTTATATTGACATGAGAAATCAGTTAAAAACCATCCTACTTCTGTAGTGCTATGATTTCCTGTACAAAAGTTCAATTACATTTTTATGCTAATTTTGAGTATTCAGAAGTTGTTTACTGGGCATGCTCCCACATATACACATCTGGAGTTTGTCTGAGGAGCCAAAACTTTGCTCACTGCAGTCGCGTAGGGATGGGAGGCCAGGGGAGTGGTTTGCCCCAGGCAGCAATTTTTTGGGGGGTGTTCCAGTTCATAGCCACACCCCTGCATAGTGTAGCCCTGCCCCACACACTGTGGCCACACCCCCATACACTGTAGCCCTGCCCCATGCACCGTGGCCACGCCCCACGCACCATGGCCATGCCTCCCAACACAGTCCACAGTTCAATTATTTGCAACAAAATCACATTCAGCTCAGTATTGACCACTTAAAAAGTCATGATCCATCTCCAAACTGCAACACCCTGTTTATAAAGGATGTCCTTTGTTCTTTAGTGTGGTTTTGTTTGGAAGATCAAAAAGACTGTGGTTGGCTTCCTGATGGAAGCTGAGAAAATAGGGTCTGAATCATTTATCTACTCACCCAGGTTGTTTATGACAGGTGGCAATGAGACAACTCTAGAACAGGGCTGGACACCCTGTGATCTTCCAGGCATCGGTGAACTCCAGTTTCCTTTTGCACTAGACAGCCTGGTCAATGGTAAACCATGATGGAACTAGTGCTTCTTCAGTATCTGGGATGCTGCTCTAGACCGTATGTGTGTTTATATCTCAGCCTCTATCTAAATATCTTAAGATGGCATACAATGGAACAAAGCTGACTATTTTAAAACAGTGCAAACAATAAATCCTACCATGAAAATTCTTTTCTGTGGTGATGGGATTGTGTGCTCCTGTGAGACAAGAGGCTATGCTGATGATAGCACTGGTGTTGGTAGAGTCTCCCACATGAGGCTGTCTTTTGCCAAGGACCAAGATTAAATGTGCAGAACTGCTACAGGGGAGAAGGAGGGTTGGTGTGGGAATAGGAGGGAAAGAGAAACTTGTGGAATATCTGTCATGGACAATGGCAGTGGTATGTTAGCTAACTCTTTATGGTACTGCACAGAAAGAGAAACTGTATAAATAATGCAATATTTGGAGTAAGTGAATTAACGTGAACAAGAATGGGACAGTTTCAATAAGATTATTGTGCAATATTTTACTCTGGAAATGACAACCAAAGAAGAAACAGGGTGGCATTAATAGCAAGGGGAAATGTAGCAAAAGCAGTCAGGGTAAATAATTCAAAGTCTGATGAAATAAGACCACTAAGATTAATGGAATACTTATCAATTTAACCATAATCCAAGTTTATTCTCCTACTACAGAGGTAGATGAGGAAGAAACTGAAAGATTCTATGATGGAGATGAAGAAATTGATCATACACCAAAAGCAGACATGTTGATAATCAAAGGCAATTGGAATGTAAAAGCAGGAAACAGTAAAACCAAACATTGTTGGAAAAATTGGCCTAGGATCAAAAAAAAAAAAAAAGGGAAGCAGGTGAACAACTTATCAAATGTTGTGAGGCTAACAGTTCATGCTTTGCAAATATGTTCTTCAGATGACTGTTTACATGGATGTCAACGGATGACCAATACATAAATTAAATAGACCTCATAATTGGAAGTATACGGAGAAGCTTCATTGCCTCTGCAAAAATAAGTCCAGGAGCACATTACAGCACAGATCATGAACCAAAGCTAAAGACCAAAGCTTTAGACTGAAGCTAAAGAAGTACACTAAATCAATCACTGTGCCAAAGTAAAATCTGAAGAACATACTGTACAATTTAAAGATCTACATCTTTAAAGACCTAAAGACCTATGTAAAGAATAGATTTGTGCTATTAAATCCAATGGATGAAGGGAAAAATGATCTCTGGATCCAAATCAGAGTGAGTCTCAGGATGCAAAGAATGCAAATAAACACTAACTACAGTTAAAAAGAAATAAAAGTGTCATTGGATGACAGATGAAACTCTTCAAACAGTTAAGGAGCTCTGAGAGGCAAAAAATAATAGAGTCAGAATCTTGAACCCTAATGTTCAGTTACCTGTATGTAAGTACAAAGAGAACTGTTTTAATGTCAAAGAAATAATAGGAGACGACTCTACTCTGCTTTGGTTAGGCCTCATCTTGAACACTGTGTCCAGTTCTGGGCACCCCAATTCAAGAAGGACATGGTCAGGCTGGAGCAGGTCCAGAGGAGGGTGACCAAAATGGTGAGAGGCCTGGAAGACATGCCCTATGAGGATAGACTTAGAGAGCTGAGTATGTTCAGTCTGCAGAAGAGAAGGTTAAGAGGGGACATGATAGCTATGTTTAAATATTTGAAGGGATGCCATGTAGAGGAAGGAGAGGGCTTGTTTTCTGCTGCTCCAGAGACCAGAACAAGGAGCAATGGATTCAAGCTGCAGGAAAGGAGATTCCACCTGAACCTCAGGAAGAACTTCCTGACAGTCAGGGTTGTCTGGTAGTGGAATATGCTGCCTCGGAGTGTGGTGGAGTCTCCTTCTTTGGAGGTTTTTAAGCAGAGGCTGTATGGTCATCTGTCGGGAGTGCTTTGAGGGTGTTCCTGCATGGCAGGGGGTTGGACTGGATGGCCCATGTGGCCTCTTCCAACTCTACATTTCTATGATTCTATGATTCTATGAGACGTGGGAAAAAAAAGTATAACAAGAGACCTCTTACACAAATCTGAGAAAACCAAAGCAAATTTGAGCCAAGAGTGCAGATGCTATATAACCTACAGGGAAGACATTAAGCAAAATGAAAAGTTGATGGAAGCAGTACACTGAGGAATTATAAAAAAAAAAGAGATGAAATTATAGATTCTTTCAAAGAAGAACCATTTGAAAATGAACCCAAAATTTCAGAAAGGGAGGTGGAAAAGGCTCTCAAAACACTTTGGACAAATAATTTGCCAGGAACAAGTAATGTACCAATAGAGTTGGTTCAAGTGATGATACAGATGGAATCCATTCAGATTCTAACAAACCTCTGGCAAAAACAAAGTGATGGCTCACAGACTGGAAATGTGCAACGTACATTCCAGTTTCCAAGAAAAGAAACACGAGGGACTACAGCAGCCAGTAGACCATTACATTAATCTCCCACACAAGCAAAGTAATACTCAAAAGTTTACATCAGACTTTTATCACACGTGGAATGAGAAATGCTAGATATCTAAGAAAGTCCTAAATGGGATTTGAAGCCCTGGGAAGGGGTTTATGTACTCCAGTGTGAACTCTGCTTGGTCTACAAGCCACCACTACATCAAGGTAAGTGTACAACACATCTATTGGACTCATATTATTAAGATATTAAATATTCAGTCAACATTCTAAAGTTTGCCCATTTGGCAGATAGGAAACCCTGAGTGGCATCCTGTTGCTGGCATATGCAGGCATAAGTTCACTTATGTTTCTTTTTGTTGTTGCAGATGTTGATACTTCCTTTGTCCCTCTATAATGTCAAAAGTACCCTCTCCAATTTACTGTAGAGCTGCTGCACCCTCCCCTAAGCTATCCTGGGGCTAACGGAAAGCAGAGAGCATCACAGAAACATCTGGCTACATCCTCATAGCTAGATGTAAAGCTATTACATCATCCATTGAGACTTCCAGACCACCTCAGAAGATGATACAATAATTTCATTTCAGTCTATGGATACTTAGTGAGGTGCTTTTCCAACCTACTCCCCTGTCCTAGGAAGGACTGCAACAGCTTTATAGTAAGCCCAGGCTGGTGGTGAATGGCCAGCTGCAGTGTCATTCTACTGAGCCACACAGGATTTTTATGAGTTATGTAAAACTGAATGCTAAAGGAAGTGAGTCAAGTTAGCCAAAGTCTGGAAGTAACAATATATGTGATATTGAGGTATTAAGGAATTAAGTGTCTAGCCAACTAGCTAAACGCCTAGAAAAGAATATACCCATTCCACACCCACATATCTTCACACATTATCCTTTCTGCAGATATTCAGGAATATATCCATATGGGATTACTCCCTCATATTTCCTTCCATACAAAGAAACACTTTCAGTCTCACATATTCCATTTTATGCAGGCAATGAATGATTTGTATACTTCATCTATCCCACAGAAACATTGATTTATTGTTCTGATTTAGAGGCAGTGTGTTTGGAGGACTGTGATGAAATGTAGATGTCATGTTGTTGCCTGCATAACATTGTTGTGAAGTATTTTTCAACATTTATCTATTGCTTCTCTGTCCATCATCTTCACCACCCCGGCTTACTGGGAACTGATAAGGCAACAGTGGCCATGTTCTGCATTCTAACAATTGCAGAAAGTAATAGAGGTCTCAATCACAAAGTGTAGTGGGATGAAAACTCCCTACAGGGAATGGGATGTTTCCAAAATCCATAGAAGAAACTGTTGTAAAATCACAGGAAAAAAAAAACACAACACATAGGTGCTCCAAGCAAGTTCGGTACTTGCAATCCAGGCTAGTGGGGGATTTTTTTAATTATTATTATTTAAAACCATTGCCTGTGACTCTCTGTGAAACAGTGCAGGAAGAACGGATGTTTAACCCTCTCCTCACCACATCTTTATCTTGATCTAAGCTGTCCGTCCTGAGGCTTCTATTATGTCCACAAGGTTACCTAGATGGTGCATACAATTCTCACCAGCAGTTTTGGGAGAGCTACTTATGGGGTTTTGATTTAGAAAATGGCCTATGAATGGCCTTACCAACACAACCCCAGACTTGCCTTAAAGTTGAAAACGGAGAAATCTGATTACATATTTCTTGTATTACATCTGGTTTTACCCATCAAATATTCATCATCTGTACACGAAATGAAAGTGCATTTAAACAGAGTCTTTGTATGAAGCACACACCTTCTAAAAGTGATGATTTCATAAAATCTAACAAGAATCGTAGATTCAAACTAGTCATGCACATATGTGTGCATGAATATAACTTGATACCAACCCAGTTAACCCTAAGGGCAATATCAAATTATATACAGCAAATACAATCCCAGCCTACATAGACATGAACAGAGTAGTTGGTGGCTGATGCACACTGGGGCTGATAGGATGGAGGGGTCACCACAGAAAAAGCAAAGGGGTCACCAGAGATAGAAACAATGGCATCTAGTTTTCTCCCATGAGCTCTAAGTACCCCTTGTGCCACTCTGATGGTTGGTAGGAGGTGGAGGGGTTAAATGGGCAGTGAGCCATCTGCCCAAATGGAAGGACGATCCCTGGAACCAAAGCAATGCTAGAGAGCACTGGGGTGAATGGGACACTATCACGACACACCTCCCCTATTGCTCTGCAGTCCTCCCCTTCCACTCAGTGCACGTTAGTCATTTTCTGCAGCACAATCAATTTGTTCTGAAACCTGGAAGGACTGGATTTGGAGACATATAGCCACTTTACCTCCACCCAGCTGACCGCACGTGTATGTTCCTTGAGCAAACATGCACGTATGGGAAAGAGCAGAAGTGAATAAAATAGAGTCTCTGGTTAGCTCCAGGAAATCTTTCCTACACAGGATCTGTACTTAATTGAATCAGACATCCAGTTTGAGAAAAATTGTACATATATGCAAAGTTCACATATTTTTATACGATATTGTGCTATTTTCTTTGAGAGTCAAACAATTAAAAGAAAAACACAATTTTGATGAAAGTAAATGAGTGTAAGAGGGAGAGAGTGTGTGTATGCACACATGTATGTGTGTTTCGTGTTTGCAACATTAGTGTGCAGACAACACTAACCACTTTTCATCCCTGGGGGGAGCTCCGGTCATATATTTCTGCAGAGTTTTCTAACTACTCTGCCTCATCATCCAAGCTGTACAACTTAGAACTTTGAAGTCAGTTTTCCATTTCAGTTTTCGCTAACTCTAATCTCACTAGGCAATGGAGACAGCTTCCAGGTTGTGTTTAAGCAGCTACACATGTGTTGAGACAGCAGTTTCTTCCATGCTTGGTTTAGTACAGTAATGCTAAATCAGGATTTCCATGAAATGTATCTTAGAGAAGAAATGAATACATAAAATGAGCTTCCACACTCTCTCCCAGTTAACAGTTATTCTTTGGGGCTATGCCATCTGCATGCCCTGGTACTGCTAGACATTGTAGCATTGTTTGGATCTGGTAGTGAAGTATGACTCGGATAACAGTTTTGCTAGAACCAAAGCAACGAAGTGACAAAGAACAAAATGCTTTCTCTTTGCCTTAGTCTTCACTACTTTATTCCTTAATTCCTTTCTCTTTTCAGTTAAAGGGAATTTTCCAGAGAATGGGAAAACTATATCCAGTGCTTTATTTTCTGTCACATGAAGACCATAAACAGAATGCAAGGGGAGACAGAAATTCCCCATCCTCACTGTAATTTCCCCAAACATCTTTTAAATCCATTCTGTAGGACTGCAAAACCCTCCTGGACTGGCTTTTGGGCAACTCTCAGGGCTGCCAGGAGAGGGAAGGGAGGAAACATCCTGATGCTAACACTGACAGCACATTAGATTTCACCCAACATGATTGAAAGGACCCACAAAAAGTACCCCCTGATATTGCTTACCGTATGATGACAAACATCACCAGAGAGTTGCCAACCAAGCCCACCACAAAAACCACTGAGTACACTGCAGTGATGATGATGGGAATAGCTGGGGAGATGTTGGTGTGGTTCTGCTGTAAGTCTTCATACATGACACTTCCATTGTTGCCATAGTCTGTCAAGTCTACAAGCTTGCTGTTGCTGCTTGTGGTTGGAAGTGAGCATGGTCCAGGGGAGCAGGTGGAGCCTGGCTCCTCACGGAAGATGTATACTGGGGGTTCCATGGAGGATTTCACCTCCAGCCCAAGGAAAGAAGACAAAGTGCAAGAAGAGAGACGGGAGCAGTTGATGACACTAGAAAGAGAAGAGAGTGATCATGGAAGTATGCTGTTGATACAGAAATCCCTAAAAATGCTAAAGTTATCATGCAGTCCTAAGCACCATTAGAAACACTGAAGGAGGAGAGAAATGGATGTGAAAGAAGATGGCTCACAGTGGGCAGACATAGTCAAATACACACACATACACAGAGCATGAATTCAGGAACCTGACTTTCAAACAAAATAATAGTGCAATCAACATTTCTCCTGTGCCAAAGATTTTTAATTTTAGTTTTAGTTTTGTAGGAATCACTGAGAAAAAACTGGATTAAGTCTAAGCACTCCAAATGCTAGGTTACTGAAAACAGCCGCAATAGTAAAAAGGTTTGAGACTCCTTTGGACTTCTAAAATACTGAGCTGGAGAACCAAAATGTTGGTGAGTTGTCTAGATAAGTTTAGTTCACTTTACACTGGGGCACACCACATCATTGTCTAAGGACCAAAACACAATCCTGCCTGATCCCTTCTCTTCAATCCCATTGTTTATCTATCCAAACAGTAAGGAATACTTCCCATCTAGGTAATATTAGAAGGGGACCCAAAGTGCAGCTGTTTCTCAAAAGTAGACAGAAGGTAAATACTGCATTTCAATAAAAGGTAAACAATAAAGAATGAGAAACTCAAGGGTAGCAACATTACCTGTTTTGAAAGAAGCAGAGGGGGAAAAAACAGAAATCTTCATATGTTGAGCAGCATCCTCTCCCCTCCTGTCTCTATTTAACTTTTGTAATTTAGAGTCTGGAGGGTTTGAATTCCTGGAAGTGAAAAACAGCTGGTTCTCACAAGTATTAGCTCCAGATCTGTAGCAGTAGAAGCAGTCCCTGCAGCTTCCACTTTACCTTTGTATCAAACAGTCTCCCTCACACTCTCTGTCTCCCACTCTCACTCTGACAGCTCGGTCGGTCCTCTAGCAGCCCTTGCACACATTCTCTTCTCAGCTCACATGACTTTTCTCTAAACACCAAAAGCAAGGCAAAGTATGAGGCAAGAGCGAGACAGCTTGTTCTACCACACCTGGAAGATTTTATGCCACCCTCTGCATTGCTTTCACACCCCTCTATTAATTCTTCCCCAGCTTTTAAGGTTTTTTAGCAATTAGATCCCTTCAGCTTATTACTATTAATTTCCTCAGCATTAGTTACACGAGACAACAAAAATGAAATTTCTGATAAAGCATATTCAGCTGCCCACATAATATATTCCAAAAGCATTCAGGATTGTTCTCTTCTCTGCAGACACTGTGTCCCCAGTTCTATTCAGTCTGTATTAAAGAAATAAGACAAAAGAGTTCTCCTTAAAAAGCTACAGAATGAATGAGGCACAATCATACTAGAGCTTGTAGATCCATTACCTATGATAATGATTTTGTCACATTTTGGTATTATAACATCAGTACATTTGTAAAAAGAACAAAACATCTTGTTACTCTTTGTCTAGTTGTGTTTCCCTATTAAACTTTTCAAGAAGTCTGTGAGGGTTGAAGGAATAGTCTCATAAACTGACAGTTCTCAGACTTGTAATGATGGTTCAAACAAGACAAAGACAGAAATCACTTGAGCTTGTCAGGTCTCATTATTTGAACCTATACCAGCCTGAAGGAGAGATCTCCTTCACTACAGGTTGTGTTGGTGGTGGAAGTGGAGGAGGAGGGCAGGGAGAAACAGAGAAATGCCACTGTGGGTCTTTGCTGAAAATGAGATGATGGGAAGTTAACATCATCTAAAATGGGCAAGAGGCAACATGGTGTAGTGGTTTGAGGGCTGGAGTAGGATTCCAGGAGCCAGAGTTCAAATTCCCATTCAGCCATGGAAACCCACTATGTAGCTGTGGGCAAGTCCTAGCTTCTCAGCCTTAGAGGAAGGCAATGGCACACCTTCTCTGAATAAATCTTGCCAAATTTTCAGATATGGCCACCATGAGCCAGAGTCAACTAGAAGGCACCTAGCAGCAAAAACAACAACATGCTAGCCCTACCTTTAGGCAAAGTTAGGTGACAATCTTAAATAGCAGATGCTGAAGAGGAGTGGCAATTTCCCCTTTGTTGTACTCTTCCATTCAAGGGACAGGGTTACATCTAGCATACAGCCATTCATGAGCCTCATAAATGAGTCTGCTCAGATCTAGTAGAGATATCATTGTTCCACCTGGAGGAAGTCTCTTCAGATGAGGAAGGACAGGATATGAGCCAAAATAACAAGCTCCAGTCCAAGCTGAAAGAAACTGAAAGCTCTTCCCTAGCAGCAGAGTCCAGACTATCACATGTAAACCTTGAAAAGAGGAAGTTGGAAGCTAAGCTACTTCATCCTTCAGAGGTTCATAGAATAAAATGAGAGCAATAAAAGCACAGAGAAAGGTGAGGCTTGCCTTAAATGGGAAACACTAGAATATTTGGGCCAATTGTGCTGAATTGCATTTGTCTATTAGTGTAACCAAGACCACTTCTGTGCTGCAAAACTGCAGTCTCACTATTCCTGGCATTATGATATTCCCTGCTATCTATTTTTCTGAACTTCACTTTGTTCTTTGGACTCTTCCCTTTGGTAACTGCCTAACTAGCATTTGATCCTGCTTGAACTGTTTTTCATACATCTATGGACTGTCTTATGGACCTTCTGTGTATGAGCCAGAAGTTTCTCCATTGTTTGTTTCCTTGGACTAGAGGCCCACCCCGCCACCCAGCACTTGCCACTCTGACACAGGATAGGGAGATATTGAATAAGCTTCAACTGCCACTATCTATGGAATGAGGATGGGACACCATCTTATCTTTTACCTCTCAGAGCAAAATGTCTTGGCCAGACCATCTGAAAAACAATGTGATACCATCACAACAGATTACACCCTGTTCCAGGAGTTTATGAAGCTGAGGGTTCAATTCCACGGGCAGAACTACCTACCAGCTGCATCATCCCAACACCCAGGATTCTAGGAGCAGACTATGCTAATCCCAGGCTAAAACCAAGCACCAGAGAAGCACTACTTAGCTTGCAGCCTCTGCCCTCTCAGTCCTACTCAAAAATGCTAGCATGGGTCTGCTGATCTCCAGGACAACATGGGACTTCAAGGTCTCCTGTAAAACTCACTAATCTCTGCCTGTTAGTAGTTAGTTTGTCAGTCAAGTAGGTTCTTCTTCAACCTTTTAACCCAGTTTAGGAATACTTGGACAGCCCTGCCACTCATCCATGTCCTCCCACTCAACCCTTTCTCTGACTGCTAATGACCCCTGTACCACTCATGATCAATAGAAGTGGGCAGAGTTTTTACTGTAGGATAAAACAAAATGAATTCCCTCAGCTCGAAATGCCGACTTACTGCCAGGCCTGCAATATGGGCATGTAAAGCCTGCCTGACATTAATTACCCTACTGTTAAATATCAGGACATATAGGAAGGGATTATTAGAGATACTTCATTGCCTTGTTAAGTGGCCATCTTGTTAAGTGAGTCAGGACTGCTCCAGATGGCATGTAACTTTCAGTGGAAGCAAAACGACCATGACTGTATTCACTTTGGTATGCTGTCAGTTTACAATTCATGCTCACTACTGGGTACTTGGACTGTTTCAGAAAAGATGGGTCCAGTTTAAACTTTTCTGCAGTTCCATGTAGGACCATGTGAGAGCAAGATATGTAATATCTGTTACCTGTTTATGTAATTAGATAAGTCTCAATATATCCACAAGCATCAGTATTTATTGAGATGATCCACACATAATAAAGCTCAACATGTGCATTGATACTAGAAATAGTATACTGTCTGGAGGGAAGGCTGATTTCAGAGTTACATTTGCTCAGTAAACTTTTCCTTCATTATCTTAGAGGACAGAATAGGGTGTCTTTCCTCCATTTTTGAAATGGCTGGGTAGGTCATGACCAAAGAAAAAAGGGGTGACAGCATACAGATCTGCAACAAAGCTAATATGCACATACTGGTTTACCAATTGTATATAATGTTCAAGAATAAAATAATTGTACAAATACAGGGACACATACAGACTTTCTTTTTTCAAAAAAATCATATTGAATTCATGCATACATAGAAGGAGAAACATAGTATGTATTTGCACCATGGTCCATACCACTTTGCCACTTTAATTAACATGGATCATCCTAAATTACTCTAGAGTTTTTAGCCTGTTGGGACCAAAGGATCCTGAAAAGAGAGGAACTTGAAGAGGAAATTATTTCAATTCTGTAGTAAACAGGTATCTTGGGAATTATTATTCAGGTGAGTGCAGTATAAATCTGTAGAAAGAGATTTATACTGCACATGCAACCAGAACAATAATGGCACAAGTTGTACTAGAATATAATGATTTGGACTATATTAAGTGTGCAATGTCCAGGTGATGTCCCGTTTCTTATACGATCTTCCTCAGGATCAAATTTGCATGCAGCTCTTATCAATTCCCAGCAGCAATGATATAATTTTTATTGGTGGTGGTAGCTAGAAAACTGAGCATGCTGACTCTGCTTCCTAGATAACTTCCCAGGAAATAGCACTTCCTGCTGTTATGTGAAATTTCTAGCAGGTAGCTTCCATGTATGACATTGACTGATAGTTCAGGGACCAGACCTATGCTATTATACTGCTTCTGTTCTTTGAAGTCTGCAAGCTTGAGAATGTTTTAGTGTATGCTTGCATTTTGCCAGAGGACACTTTTGACAAGCTGCAGGTATACCAAGGGCTTGGTGTCAGCTTTGCCTTGATATCCTGTGCAATAACAGTGGCTCCAAGGTATCAGTCTTTTCAGTTTGACAACCGGGGCCAATCTCCTAATCAAGATTTCCTATCAAACCCCTAAATGACCATCTATCAAGAGTACCTGTATTTGGATACTGAGTGTTAATTTGGAAATCTGACACTTCAAAGGCAGATGAAAAGAGGAAAAATAGATGAGAGAGCTCAGAGATCTTTTCACCTGTATTTACTAGCAGGATCCCTAAGGAGAAACACATCCATCAGAAATTCAATAGCATGGGTTAGAGTTCTTGGCAATTGCGTTGTTTCCAAATGCAAATTATCTCTAATTGGTAAGATAGTAAAATGTCAACTGAAAGGAGTATCTCTGCATCCTTTTGTGGGATCAATGTATTGCAGGGGCAGCAAATTCCAGGGTTTCGGGGGCTGCACAGACCATCTCAGTATCTGGAGGGCTAGGCCCACCTCCAACATATCCATTCAGTCCTGACCTCCACCTTCTTTAAATAAACAAAATAAAAACCTAAGAAATACTACTTGCACTCTCTCATGGATATATGAAGAACAATTTAACTATTCTTTGTTGGGGAAGCTGTTTTAGCCCACTGAGGGCTTTTTTTTTTTTCAGACCCAGAAGAAATGAAAAGTCACTTCCAAATTTGGGGGGGGGGGGGGAGAGGAGGCTGATTCTAAAACAGATTGGGAAGACAAACCCAAGCAAAATTGCCCCATTTCCTCTCAAAGGGTTAGCCACTTTGAATGCAGAACATTTCTGCAAAAATACTTTTGGGAGTGAAAGGCTGAAAAATGGAGTTGGGTCTATACGTTCTTATTCTTGGAAATCAGTATAAGTCAGCCTTAAATAGGCATTTCTACGCTTCTGCAATATCTCTTCTATTTTATGTAGGAGGAATCTGTTTTTCCAATATTTGATTTATTAGCAGAACCATTCTCTTATTTCAGTGTTAGAAAACTGTTCTGCTACCTCACCCCTCTCAGTGCAACAGAATTCAGCCATGGCATCCCCCATGGTACAGCAAAGCCAGGTTCACAATATAAGCATGCCAGTAATCCATGATTAGCATGGATGATGATGTCATCTCCCTCTCCCAGCCCGCTGTTTCCCTGTTCCCTCTAAACTTAGCTACAACCCTCACAGTAGTTGGGGGAAAATGAATGTTCCCAGCAACAATATGTTGTTCTTCCCAACCCCTATTATAATACAAGGAAATTTTTTTGCTGCCTTGTTCTTGGGTGGACAATTAACACACATTGTGTGTGCATGTGTGTTTGTGCTTTTTCAAGTGGCCTGCCAAGTTATGGCGACTCCATCAGTTTCATAGGATTTTCTTAGGGAAGGAATACCAAGAAATGGTTTTGCAAGTTCCTTCCTCTGAAATATAGCCCACGTACCTGGTATTCCTTGGTGGTCTCCAGTCCAAGTACTAACCAGGGCTGACTCAGCTTAATTTCTATGGATCTGGTATCTTTAGGGTATTTAGGACCAAGGCACATTAGCTTTGCAAAAGTCCCCTGACAAACTGCTAGAACTTGCCTTTTGGTACTGCTCAATAAAGAAAAAAATCTGAGAATCTGGCGTCTAAATTACACGGAGAACCTTCACAGATAAGGGATATTCTCTCTGTGTGGGAAACAGTAAAAACAATGACAGAAAGAGTTAGGGCTAGTATACTTCCCTCCCTGACATGTTTATTCAACACAGAGAATGCCTCAGGAAAACTAAATTGCAGTCTTGGAAGGGAATGCACAATAATCCTGTTCATGCATTAATCATATGAGGCTCAAAGGAACAGCAGAGCCCTGACTCCACGGTAGTACAACTTCATCAGCATCTCCATATGGATGATTGCAGTGGGAAGGCTACACACATAGAGCCCTGTACACATAGGCTTCTAAGGAATCTGAATCTCCAGCTCAATAGGATTGCCTCCCAATGGAGCCTTAGCCATGTAAGCTTGCCCTATGCAGATGACTACATATGAGTGTTGGGAATGGAGGTGAAGAAGCTGTGCAGTTCCAGAGGGGGAAGCAGGATGAGTGGTATATTCCTCTCCTTAGTATTAGCGGAACATGGCGCTTCCAATGTCAGGGAGCCAGTGAATCTGCTACAAATTTTAATTTGAACTTGAAATATCCAAAGTACTGAAACTAGCCTGGGAATACAGTTCAGAACCTTGGATAGATCCCTTTAAAACGTAGATCAGACTTGGGTCATTTCTGCACTACACTGTTATAGTGCTATCATTCCAATTTCAACATCTTGTGGAATTCTGAGGTTTGTAGTTTAATGAGGCCAATAAGCTTACAGAACTGTTCTACAATAAGAACTGTTCTACAATAAGAAATCTTCTACAATAAGCTTGGATAAGCTTATACACAGGTTAAAAGGTAGAACACAAAATGAATTTTTGTCGGAGGGAAGTGAGTGATTGATTGATTTCTTTAAAAAGAATGAAGGTAATCTGATGACAATAGGTTTTGAGATATAAAATTAATATTGCTAAGTGAGAAGTGTAAAAGTAGATTTAGAAGATTATTCTGTCTGTTGTTTTAAAATGTTTTTCTTATATAGATGATTATTATTTTTCAATGATTGATCATTAGTATAAAGTAATCAAGAGTAAGTTAATTATGAACTTGAGAAATTGAGTAAGTAAATAATTAAAATGATAAGTGATAAGCAACAATTAATAATTATGGGATAAAATGTAAGACTTAGGTATAAATATTTAAGTAATGTGAACTGTTTGCAATAAGGACAGGAACCAATTTTAGTTATATTTTATTAGTATTTGTTTTAGATATGTGTAAATATCTCTCTGTGTTTGTATGGATATATTTTTTGTTATTGTTCTGTTGTTTGGTATGTTTGGATTGTTTTGTTTTTCTTGCTTAATAATTTTTTTTTAAAAAAGGGGGGGAGGGGAAAAAACCTAGATCAGACTAAAATCCAGTCACACTGCAGTCACCAGCCTCCATTGCTTAGAAAGCCAAATACTCTCATAAAAATATGATGGTACTTAACTAAATGAATGAATGAGTGAGTTTTATTTGTGTGTAATCCAAACTCATCACAATACAAGAACTTATCCATAGCATGAAGAACATTAATAAGTTTGATGAAATAGAAATATATTCAAGATCAAATGATATGGATTATGTTGACTATTCATATTCAGAGCTTGGGAAAGTTCTTTTTTGGCCTACAATTCCCAGCATCATCACCCAACCAAGACATGAGATCACATTATTTCTGGGTACCATAAATATGGTGACTCTGTGGCATAGGCCTATGTCAAAATCAAATACCAGGTAGGTTTTCTTGTAAAAAAAATATGTAGAGAATATCATCAAGAAGCCCCTTTTCCCAGAACTAATAAATCAAGCAGTTTGAAACACAATGAGCCACATCTTTGAGGAACCACTTTGGGAGAATACCAGCCCTGAAAGACATAATTGTTCACTAACTCTCCATTTGGCATATCAAATATGCCAAGGGCATAGACTGAAGCATAGAGAAGTGAAAGGACTGCACAAAGTGCAGAAAGTTTAATTATGCAAACATGCCCCAAAGGCAAGTTTGAACTTAATGAGCCTATACTACTGAGAAATTTGCAATGTAGACATATAATCCATATTAGGTTATATGTCAAATTCCTTAATCTTATTTTTCATACTTTACATAGCTGTAGTTGCTAAGACAGCTGCTAATTTATTAAGCATCAATATATAATGAAATATTATATCTTCACATTTTTTGGTCTAACTATACATGCTATCCTTGCTGATTTTTACATTACAATCATGGTTGGATACACTTTGTCACAATCCATAAACTGTAAATCCTTAGACAAGGAGATTCCACAATATACAAGATTTATTTAACCAAATCCTAACTTCTGCATACACCATTGCTATGAGGGAACCAGATGGGATTTACAGAAAAGCCTCAAAAAAGGGAAAAAAAAAGAGATTGGAAAGGCATTTTTCTCCCTCTCTCTTTTTGCCCAGGTACTAGTTATCAGCAATATAAATAAACTGAGGCATAGATTGAGCTTAATTCAGGCTTCACACAGCCTTCAATTTAGTTGATAATAAGTTATCTTCACACAAAGTATCTTCACACATGTAGAATTGCACTGAATGTTCCCAGCACTTAAAGTCTGGTTGTTTTTGATCTTCCCAGTTAGATTTTTCATGAAATTGTCACCCTACAAATTTAAAACACATAGATTGTTCTATGTCAGCATGAATAATGTTCAGTTTATCAACAGTGTATGGAAATCAGACTTTTTACAGAAATAACAATGTACCCTTGTAGGTGTTTCATATAAAGCAGAGTGAACAACAACTGGCCCTAGGACTGCATGTGGTTATCGAGGCATATCTCTTGGCCCTTCCAGACTTCCTAGATTGCCCCTTTCCTGAAAAAAACAAATGGGCAAATTGCCTCTCCTGGAAGCCCCTAAGAAAGGCAATTCAACTTTCAAGTGAATTTGACTTCTTAACTCACAAACACACAAAATCCATTTTCCAAAGCTAGAAGTGGATTTCTCAGCATTTTTGTTTTAGGGGGAAGAAAATTGTCCTCTGAACCCATGGAAGTTACCCATCCCTGACATAAGGATTTGGCTGTAACTTGTAATCTGCACACTGTCGAAGCTTTCAGTGATTAAGCTCATTTTCTTTGAATGAGATAAATTAATATGCCTCATTAGTAAACCTCATAAAGTAATAAGAGCAATAATAATATATTATCCAATTATACCTTACAGATTCCTAGCCTTTGGATAGAATCAGAATCACTGACATTCCAAAATTCCAGTCAATAAAACCTGGTAAGCTGCAAGGCCAAGATACAACATTAGGAAAAGTAATGTATTATTTATATTATTTATGTAATGTGAGGTGATAGCACTGGTTTGCAAAACAGAAAGAGAGGAAATAGCTTTTATTTTCATCATCACCACCACAAATGTATCTTCTAGTCTGAAATGAGATAAGACAAAGTAAAGCTTTGGTTAAAAAAAGATTTAACTCTGTGTAGCCTAGACTGGTTCTGCATGATGCTATTTTCATCCTCTACCAAGTCCTCTCAAAGGGGTGGTGATCTTAGGGTTGATTATAGGGTTGATCTTAGATCCCATTAAATCTATAGGACAAGTTTTTCATGATTTTAATACCATCCATTTCAATGGGAACCATCACAATTCCTCCTTTCACCAGAGA
The DNA here is from genome assembly GCA_030412105.1 of Cyclura pinguis. NCBI lineage: Eukaryota > Metazoa > Chordata > Lepidosauria > Squamata > Iguanidae > Cyclura > Cyclura pinguis. The sequence continues at coordinate 212,973,496 of CM059602.1, forward strand.
TCACTGGGGAGAGGATGGGAAATCAATCTCCTGTGTTCTGATTAACAGGAGAATATACCCCCATCTCTTTCAGTGGCTGCTGCCCAGTAATTCAGGACTGGGGGACTTGTGTGTGATCCCGATATATCACCTACACTCTTGAATCTGTAGCAAGTATGAATCCAAATCAGTTATAAAATGCGTGGCTTTGAATTACACATTCACAACTGTGATCATGAATTCCAATTTTAACCCTGGTAACAGCAATAAATTGGTAAATTGTTCTTTACCCATTGTGTAAGACTTAAACTCACAACATATGTATTCTTTGGACGCTGATGTAACTCTCTTTGCCACAGATATTAGGTAATGGCAAGAACCTTATCGAGTCAAGTAGAAGAAATGTCTATTGGTATGAGCTTTGTAAGGCAAAACATAACAGAAAGGCTGGCAAATGTTATGTACCAAATCAGACTATTTGTTTTTATAGCCCACTTGCCTAGTGTCTCCTGTGGTACCTTTACAGGAATAATCTCTCCCACCAACAGCATCCCTCTGCCTATCCCATGGAGACACCAAAGGCTGTATCTCAGAGCATCTGCATTCTAAGCAAGTGCTCTGGCCCCTTATCAACCATCTTAACTGGATTCAGCTAATATTATATTCATTTCTTCTAAACAATACAAATTTTCATCAGGAACTCAATGCCTGTTGAAAACTAGTGACTTCAATGTATCACCAGTTTCTCCTGGTTTCTATGGAGGAAAGCAACTAGAGGAACAAGGTGCCATGTACATATGTAACCTCATTTCTATCATGATGCAGAGGCACATATATTGTGTGTTTTTTCTTTACAGAGAGAATAGTGTTTTTAACAAAACAAGCAAGCAAAGAAACTCTAATATATTCCATGTAGAGCTGACATAAAAGTGAACCTCTCTGTGAGAAAAAGCACAGGCAGGCTACATTCAGATGTATCTATTGTTTGCTTTGGCTATGCTTTACTATAACCAGCCAGATGGCTTTGAGATGATTTTTTTTTTCAATAACATAAGTTCAGATAAACAACATTTTAGGATTCAGGTGCAATTCAATGCTGCAAGTTGTGATATAAGAAAGCAAGCATGGTATAGTGGTTTGAGCATTGGACTATGAACCTGAAGACCAGGGCTCAGTTTTCACTCGGGAATGGAAATCCACTGGGTGACCCTGGGTGATTCACACAGTCCCAGAAAACGCTATGATAGGATTACCATAGGGTCATCATAAGTCAGAAATGAACTGAAGGCATACAACAACAACAAGTTGTGATATCAGAGTAGGACACCGTGACAAAATCCAGGGCTTCTTTTGCAATATAGGCAGAAAGACTTTGTTGTTGGTGTTCTTGTTCTTGTTATCTTTATATATATTTACTTATATCTTATTTTATATATTTATTCATATCCCACCTTTTTCCTGGTAAGGACTCAAAGCAGCTTACAATAATTTAAAAGAATATAGTTAATAATCATAGAATACAAAAGTTAAAACACAGAATTAAAAAATCAGAAACAAATTAAAAACAAAGTTAAAATACATAATTAAAATGAAAACATTCATAAATTCTAAGAATAGCCAGCACCTTTCATCAGCCAGACTATAATCCCATATTAAATGCCTGTTAAAATAAAAATGTCTTTGCTTGTCTAATGAAAGAAGGTAGGGAGAGTGCCAATCTGCCTTCTCTGAGAAGGAGTTCCAGAGCCTGGGAGCAAACACTGAGAAGGCCCTCTCCTGTGTTTCTACCAGATGTATCTGTGAAAGTGGTGGGACAGAGAGAAAGGCCTCTTCAGCAGATCTCAAATCCTGGGATAGTTCATAATGGAAAATATGATCCTGAACTGTGTAGGACTTTAAAGGTCTTCACTAGCACTTTGAACTGTGCCCAGAAACAGACCGACAGTCAGCAGAGCTGCTGCAACAGGGGAGTTGAAGTAATTTAAGTAACGCACATGACTCCATAAAGTGTGGGCATAAAAGCAATAATACTTGGGTCCAAATCAGGGTTAACAATTTCCAGAGGTCCAGTGTCTGCATCTATCCCAGGATCTCAGAGGATTGCACCTACCCTTGCACCTACCCTCACGCCAGTTTTGGAGAAAAATGTTCTCTGGACATAAAACAAGTTTGGCTGTTTTTGTAGACCTTCAAGTCGTTTCCAGCTTATGGTGCCCCTAATGTGAACTTATCATTGGGTTTTCTTGGCCACATTTGTTGGAGGGGGTTGTCTTTGCCTTCCTCTAAGGATAAGAGAATGGGACTTGCCCATGGCCATCCAGTGGATATCCATGGCTGAGTAGGGATTTGAACCCTGACCTCCAAAGTCATAGTCTAATGCTCAAACCACTACACAATGCTAGTTCATTAAAAAAAAAGGGTTGAGTAAATAGTGAGAAAGAGCCATTTCCACCCCTAACATGGGGACTGGCATTTTCAACAAAACAGCTGAGCTGCATGACAAGCATGAGGGAGTGGGGAAGGCAGTGGCCCACATTGGACCTCTGTGGGCCACATGTGATCTATTGTCCCCACTTTGCCCAACCAATACTGCAGTTAACTAACATTGGAAACAAACTCTTCCAGCTTCCTCTTTAAATTGTGGATATCAACCCAAACTTAATAGCAGTAATAGAACAACTGTGTATTTCTTGTAAAGCTAGGATCAGATTGGGACTACGTGCTTTCATATTACTGAACTGCAATTCCCCTCATGCTTCATGATTGGTTAGATAGTCAAAAACATCTAGAGAACTATATGTTTCCCATCTCCATGGCATGATTACTATAAAAAGAGCTCTTATTCACCCTTTATGATGGCATTCAGAGTAAAGGATTGAAGCTATGAAGTCTTGATGGTGATTTGGCCCCACTGGCTTCTGATGGTACCCATGTCAGTGTTGTGGTGAATCCACTCTCCATTTTAATCCAGGCTTCAAAGGATTTCTGAGCCCTATTCCTAAATTCAGCCACTTGGAGAGTTTCTTTCGAGCTAAGCAAAACTTGGAATGGATTTACTGCCCATCTAACATAGAAGCCACTTGGTTCTACTGCCTGCCCCCAAAAGGTGAAAAACAGATCAAGAAGTTCTTGTTCCAGTCTTATTTTCTTTTAATGCATGCACTTTTAATATACATACATGACATAGAGTCTGAACATTCTCCTGTTGTGCATTTTCTGTGGAGATACAAGCTCAGTTTCTGCATCATCAGACATAACTACAATGACACATCGTCATAGTTACATCCAACAATGCCATCTGCGTGCACACATACACAATCAAGCCACCACCACTCCACTCTAACAGTCATGGGGTATGTCCAAAACAATAGCTGGAGTGACCTGTCACAACTGCTTGTCTCAATCTATCCCACACCCAGGAAAGTGCAGCAGATGTCATTTACCAGTGCCCCAATCTGCAACACCTTGGAAACCCTTCAGTTGGGATGTTGCCAGGCTCAAAAGATCCAGGTTTTGGGGGCCACATTCAATCTTTATTGGAAATGTGAATCCACAGCAGTTACAAAATCATATATCCAGCTTACTGTCTCATTCCCACTGAACAAGATACCAGCCACAGTCTTTTCACATGCTAAATTTAGTAAAGTTAAATTTAGTAAAGTATACTTCATATTCTCACCAACTATTATTTGAACCAAGTTGAATGATTATTTCTCGCATATAGCATTAGTATTTTCTTGGGAAACAATATCCATATTTACATAACATGATTTATTCAGATGCTGGTTTTTAAAATCTGGAAGGACTAATCTCTGCCCCAAGGTGCTGGCAAGCTAGAAAGTGACACGAGGAGGCAGTTCTTTGTCATGTGTGTATGGAAACAGAGAAGGAAGATGTAACCATTCATCCATAGCCTGGCTTTTTAGTACCTCATACAGCAACAAAGAAAGAAAACTCTCAGTAATGGAAGGAGATGTTTTAAGACCTTCATGTAGCTCTTGTTGCTAAGGGAACCCAGTTTTCTTGCCTATACAGATTGATAATGCCTGTGGGGAATCTGACTGTCATGTAATTCATAGGGGGAAAGGACGTACAAAATTTTAAAATTATTATTGTTTTGGATGGGTGAAATGTATTACATCTGTGGATGTGACATTCATGTAATTAGATACAGTGCATTGCAAATGCTGCATGTAGGGTTTAAAGTTCAGCCACAGAGGGACTTGTCATGGAGACAGTAAATTAAGACACTACAGTAATGTGTAACTACTCTTTCCAGCTAGCTTTTTCTTTAGGTTCTGGCCTTACAATTATTACCCCTCCAAAAACATAAATCTCCAAAGCTTGTTAGGACGGAGCACCCAAATATCCCAAGGACCTAGTACTACCAGCTACTCAAATATGGAGGGGGGGGTCCAATAAAGTCTCCCACATACGTAATAAATGTAAGATTTATTGTAATGTAAGGTGCCAGTGAGGTGCTGTTTATGCCCCATGTATACACTTGGTTGATCACACATTCAGCAAAAGTGTGAATATGTGTAGAGATGTGCATTCTAGAAACTCTCCTGGCCCTCGTGTTACATATTTGGAGCTTGAAGAAGTTATATTTTTGAATGAAAACTCACTGAATCCTACTGACTGAGACATTGTAGAATCTGTCATCTGAAACCTAATTTTTCCAGTCTTTAGCTAATAATTTAAACATGCACACATATATAATCTCTGCCAATTAAAGTTACCACTTCTGATGAGATGACTCTAGTTCACAAAAGTTGGAATGTTCCACATGATTTTGCTAGAGTCATCAAAGGTTACACCAGCATAAACACTTGTCTGAATATTGCAGTTCTCTGGTGGTTTCTGCTTCAAGGATTGCACCAAGAGCTTCATTCATTTTAGACCTGAAGGAAAGAGATTAAGATCAAGATGAGAACTTCCTCTGTTGAAAGCAGGAAATAAGATGAAACATATCCAAATGAGAGCAGTGGCAGAGCTTGGAGTATGGGGAGGGGAGCAGGAGGGGGGCAGGGCTACAGCATGAGGGCTGTGGCCAGGGCACATGGGGTGTGGGCAGGGCACGTGGGGGCACGGCTATGGGCTGGGACACCCCAAAAACATTGCCGCCCAGGGCGAACTACTCCCCGTCCCCCGTCTCTACATGACTGAATGAGAGAAGTGTAAAGCTAGTCTGAGTGTGAACAGAGCTGGCCCAAGATATTTTTCTACTTGAAACAAAGGCCAAGCTAGCACTTCCTCCTTATTCCTCAAACAGAAACCAACTGGATTGGTTGTTCAACCTTCCTTTGACACAATCAATACAACAGATGGCTTCTGTCACAACAGAGGGCAACTTGCTAGTTTAGGTCGTGTAGCACAATTACATGGCACACATAGCTACAAGAAAGAGGAAAAGTGACCAGCTCAGATAGAATGGGTGAATAACTGAAGCCACTATCCTCACCCTCCATCATCAGCCAACTGAGGCATCTGCTTCATTTCGCCTAATGACAAGGTTAGATCATTCTCTTAGTACTATATATAGAGTACTAAGGAAACTCCTTGTTATTGGTGTTTGTTAATAAGATTTATTCCTCACACACTCTCTAGCCTTTGCTATTGATCCCTCTTAGTTTTGCTCACTTGTTGTTTGAATATTTATGCTGGATTTATAATTGATTCATCTGCAGCTGGTTCCAGAGCTTATTTGTTTCATCGTGTATGCAGCATTGTTAAGTAAATTTGTAGGAGCTTTTGAAACACTGCTGTATGGTTTCTGACAGTTTTAATGTACTTAGTGAATTGTTGTTAACTAGAATGAATTTCATTGTGTCTGAAATTGTTATGGAACATTATTGAACAAAGGCATAGATGAATCTAGAAAACAATATTAAGATAAGGAGAGTACATGCCAAGCAGCATATATGCTTTTTCCTTGTTTGTTTCTTTAAATATTTATATTCCAATTTCTGTTGTAGGATTTCAAGTCAGAACACAAAAAAATCAGTAAACTAAGGAAAGGTAGTGCTTCTTGTGTATTTGTTTCTAATTTTCCACCCTGGCTGCCTGTCTGTTAGTGAAGAACCCAAGGCATGAATACAAAATGAATTGAGACTGAATGCAGCTGTGACAATGAAGAACAATATAAAACAGGTCCAGGTTATCTGAAGGACCATAGTCTCTCTTACGAATCAGCCCAGGCTTTGAGATCTTCTGGATATGCCCTTCTTTCTATCTTACCATCCTCACAGGAGAGGGCCTTCTCAGTGGTTGCCCCCAGGCTCTGGAATTCCCTTCCCAAAGAAGTCAGTCTAACACCCTCCCTACTATCTTTCCACAATCAAGCAAAGACATTTTTATTCAGCCAGGCATTTGATGATTGTTTATATGTAGCCTGTCTGATGCAATTGTGCTGGAAATTGTGTTGCTGATGAGAGTTTGAGTTTTAATTATGTTTTTTAACATTGTTTTAATTCTTTTTCATTGTTTAACCATGTTGCATCTTTTGTATTCTATGGGTTTTAACTATGTCTTTTAATTGCTGTAAGCTGCTACGAGTCCCAATTTGGGGGGAAAAAAGTGAGGTGGTAAGAATAAGAATAAGAAACGGTTAAATAAGCGCTCATATTAAAAGCAAACACCTATTGAAAGTTTTAAAGCATTTAAAAGCATAACAAGAAACTGGGGAAAGTGCAATATACACACAATCGTCAAAAAAAAAATACCCTTCTACTACTGCCAGTGAGTGGCCAAACATGTCTGCACAAAAAGGTTTTTGCCCTTTGACTGGAGGAGAGCACAGAGGAGGCCAGCTGAGCATCCCATGGAAGGGAGTTCCACAGGCTAGGAGCAGCCACTAAGGACAGTCTCATGTCACCAACAAATGTGCCTGTGAAGACGTTTAGGACAAAAAAGAATGTCTCAAAACCTACGCAGGTTCAGACCAAACAGTATGGCATTGCCTCAATGCAGAAGTCTTATGTATTATCCAGATAAGGTCCTTGCAGTATACCAAGAAGAAGGAAAATGCAAAATCAACTTAAAATTGTTCTCAAGAGCATTGTTCTTTGCTGTTGCTCTGGTTAAAAGTGAGACACTTTATTTATGATTTTCAGCCATCTTAGAACCTTGTTTTACTGCTAGAGAGCAATCCTAAGTAACCAAAATGGCCAAAAACCACCTGCTCTGGCATCAGTGGTGCTAAATCCAAATCTCTTTCAGCCTAGGAATGTTGGGAATTACTTAGGACCTGGCCTAATTCTCCAGTGGCCTTATGGCTACATTCATGGACCAAAACAGGTTTGGCTCCAGTATAACTCAATTCCTCCATTGCCCAGACTCTGTCACTTTTTGGGGGTTTTATGCTGTCAGATCACAGCCAGCAGAGCAATTCCTCTAGCAGATTGCTCTGTAAACAGATCTCTGAGATCACTGGTACGAGATCACTGGAACTACCACCAGCAAGGCATTTCTACCAGAAGAAGATATCTGTGCCTATTCCTAACCACACAGCTGGAGTATCTTTGAGATAAGATTGCATCATTATTTGTTAAAAGTCAAAAATCTGAGCCTCTCATTTTACTGGATGGAATGGGAATACCTGAAGTGTGATTGCAGTATAATGTGATGATGATATTATTGCTCAGCAATCATACATTTTCAGGCATGAAAGCAAGTTGTCACACAGGTAACTGATGTCAAGACAATCAAACGAATAAGAGGTGATCACTCAGCATTCACCAAGATAGGCAACGGTTACCACATCAATTTAGGAAAGTCTTTTGTAGATCCTCCGGAAATGTATGAGTGGGATCTGCAGTGAAATGCTGTAAGATGGAACGGTCCTCTCCACGACTTCCTCCAGCCAGACAGTCAGCCATTTCCTTTCTAGTCATGTGTTTTGGCTTCCAGGTCAGTGGCATGGCGAATCCACTGCAAGGTTCAATGTAGATATTAAATGAGCTTTTCAAGTTTCTGAACCCAACCTCCCAAACAAGATCAACATTTTTTAAAGTTCAGACTGAACTCCACACTGGATTTCCTACTCTGCTGACATGAAAGCCATCAGTCACCCTCTTCCAGGGCACTCCAGCCACTGACCATACTTGTTACAGGATTCAAAAGAGTAATTTTTCCAGGCTCTGCACTTGGAGAATGCAGGTGCTATTATACATAGGAAAGCTTGAAGGAAAAAGCTAAATGCAGTGTCATTTTGCTGTGCCAGGAGATCTTACCTGGTTTAATAGCCATTTGCAGTTGGCAAGGTACCTTGGGGGTTGTTGTTTTATGAGAAGAATCTCTAACTTCCTAGTGATCTCACCCAAACTACAGCTCTCAGTATTTTGTATAGCATTTATAACGATGATGCAGCACAGCACAAAGCCAATATGAGTTTGTCATGTAGTTAGAGCCCTTCTTATTGCCAGAGCTGAGATCAGATATACTTGTGGCTCTTAAAAAAAAAAAAAAAACTAAGATAGAATTGTTATATATAATGCAGATCAGGGCACTAAATTCTTATTGAAAAAAATATTTTGCTAGGAAATAATGCAAATGATGTGCAGTCCTGAATTATTAATTTGAAATATATGGCAGAGGTGATTATCTCCCCAGAAGGTAGAGTAAGGAAAAATAAATTAATTTGGCAAATGGAGACTTATTCTCTGTGAATCCATCAGTGCCGAGAAAACAGAGCACATCATTTTGGTAAGTTGGCAAAAACGACAAGATGGATTTTTGCAAGCTGACAGCTGGCATTCTGTATTGCAGTTACAGATTTGTAACCTAGAATTATGTATTTGTAACTGCTCTGTGCAGTTAAGACTAGGTAGTCTTACTGTAAGATAAAACAAGTATCCCGTAAGCCCACCTGAACAGCCAGCAACTCCATTAGGCAAAGGAGGTCCATTCACCTGCCAATTGGGGCTCGAGAACAAGGATTTTTCCATCTCCCTCCTACTGATGAGCAAAGCTGAAACAATGAGTAGAAGAACCTCTGTTGTAATTCCTGGTCACAGCATCACTTGCTGATGGGAGGAGGCTGGAAACATTGCCCTCCCTGCATTCCAATCTTATGCACAGTGCAGCTCCCGGCTGTTAAGGTGACCTTGGCAAGTTGAACTATGAGATGTTACCTAGTTACACATATGTAACTAAGTAGCCAATGTAGAATACCAACAGTCATCTTCAGCCAACACTGAAGCTGTAGAGCTAATACAACTGCCATGTTGTAAACTGCTTTGAATGGGCAGGCGGATAGCAAATACTTTAAATAATTAAATAAACAGATTTTCATGTTTCAAATAAAGGATGGTAGGAAGCATAATTAATTTGTTCTTACAGTTTTTTTTCCCAATGCAGTTAAGCAGTGAGCAGACTTGAGCATTAACAGTTACACTTCACTCTATAGTTAAACAGAATAAAGCAGCCATCTTAACTGTTGGATGTTTGGAGGTAGTGATGAGAGTCCCATGACTACAGCCTCCTTTCCTTCTAAATTCACTAATCATTTCCATCAATGCAAGCTGGTGGCTTCCATGTCAGGAGTGTAGTGATTCTTTTCTGGATCTTATTTCAGACTTTAAAGGAGCTATCCAAGGTGCTTAATCTAAACCCCAAAATAGTTACAGAACTCTGGATAGCTCCTTCAAAACTGATAATGAAATCCAGAGTACTACGCATGACTGAAATACCACTCCATCCTTGCTTCCCAGGTAGAATCACAGAGCCGAAACTAGGCCCTGAATCAGATTAGGAAGGACTCTTTCTCTCTTTCTTTCTCCTCCTCCCCACTCTACACACACACAGAATTACTGTTGACCAAGAGGCAACATTTTCTTAGTCCCTGCTGTCAGCTTGGCTGCAATGGTAATCTGATCAGATGGACGAAGCTTTATTGAAACTTCAGGATTTTTAAAAAGCTTCCAAAGAGAGAGGAAATGCACTAAAGAGTTGCTTAACATAAACTGTGAGAGAGGGGAACAGAGACCAGATCATTTTAAACATTCTAACATAGACATCATTCTTTCTGTGAATAAACACATGTTCTCAGTCATTTTATTGACTTTTGACACAATTCAAGAAGACAAAATGGCTTATTTAGAACTGCTTAGGAACTCAGAAAGAAAACACCAACTGATTGGAATCCGCCCACCAACAACAGGAGATTTACTGCATCCCTGACATGGAAGACACTGGTGTTCCCGATTTCTATGTTCCTGAGCTGGCCACAAGTGATTGGGGTGTCTGTCAGACAGCATCAACTCTCCTCCTTCTAACCTGCCCCTGTCTCAGCCACTGGGAAAAGCCTCTGGCTGACTAAGGAGATAAAGAAGCAGCCATGCTTCAGTGAGTGCATGCATTGTTCTGCTGACATGACTCATGAACAGATGCTGTGGTAATGGTGAGCAAGTAGTGTTTAGATGCTAGAGGACAGAGATGGTTATCTAGAAAGACCTAGGCTTGTCCTCCTGGATGCTGGAAAGGATCTTTTCCTTTGCCAGTGTGGGAGTAAGATTCTCTTGCTAGTCTGTGCCTCTTTTGTTTGTGGAATAGGAGGTTGGTACCATTTTGCCTTTTGACTCAAAAGGAACATGCTTGGGCTGCCCCTGCATTCATTTATAAAAGTCTAAATGTTTCTTTTAGGAAAACTGGCACAACTTAATGGAGAGGCATAGAAATCACAACAATGTATTAATATGCTGTCCAGACTGATGGCTACATGAATATTTGAAAATATAAATGGCATTAATATGTTAGAGTTAGACAAGGGGCCCTTTCACACTATATAGCTACAGTGCTATTAATTGTCATGGCAACATCCTATAGAACCCTGGGATTTGTAGTTTCTGAAGGGGCACTGAGCATTCTCAGCCAGAGAACAATAATCCCTCACCAAACTATACATCCCAGGATTCCATGGGATATAGCGATGGTAGTTTAAGTGGAAACATAGTGCTATGATTGTGTGTTGTGCAAGTGTCCCTAGGACCAGTTGAGATATGTGTTCAAATCTCTTCTCATCCATGAAGCTCACACAAGATGACTTTTAGCAGTTCATGATCTCTTTACCTAGTCTACCTCATGGGACTGAGAGTATAAAATTGCATGGAATAGAACTATGCATAGCACTTCTTAAAGAAGAAAAATAATACATAAACTTGGATAAGGAGTAGAACGCAACACTCACAGGTTTCATTATAACTTCCACAAATATTTGCATTTATTCTCCTCCTTTATTTTTAAAGCAGATTTCTAGTTATAAAGACAGCCTGGAAATATAGAGGCGGGACATAAACCACTGTAATGAATCTTGAAGTATAAGGTAACTTGACTGTGTAGAAAATTGCCTGCATATTTCAAGGCTCTGGACTGTTGCCCAATATGGCCTTTTCATTTGCCAATAAATAGGTGTTTTAAATGAATTCTGCAATCAAAAGAATGTTAGAAAAGTGGGGGAAATAAACTAATGTTATTACCACTAGGAGCAGAAAGCATAGGATTGCACTTTCCTTCATCAATCTTACAGTTGCTGTTTTTATTGATGACCAATTTTTTTTAAGGAAGAAAAAACCTTTCTAACATTTTTTTTTTCTTTCTTTTTTTGTCTGCTAAAGAAGCACTTTGCTGAGTCATTGCAGATGCGGCCAATATTTCTTCAGGAACAATGGTCATCTTCTGATAGACTCTTTGTATTTCAGGAACTGTAAAATTCTAGACATGTCTTCGTTTCCTGCAAAGTTCACATTCATCACTACCCTTTTGCTGTAGCTTTTATCATCATCATCATGAAAGGCCATTTCAGTTTTTTCCGAGACACTTTATAAATGTAAGAGCAACTTGTGAAGTTTCTTTTTTACAATAGTACCAAATATTTTGAAAAGTTATACACTGATAACCCTAATGCCCTGCAGAAAGCCAGATGAAGAAGCAGGCGGCATTGCTTTAAAAATTTTGCTTTGATGATTAATATGAAAACTTGTTATCCTGATTCTTTTGCTCATCATGGCTAGGCTGATAGCAGTATTATTCATGGCTGGTCTGTCTGTCTGTCTGTCTGTCTGTCTGTCTGTCTGTCTGTCTGTCAATATTATGCATTGGTATTAGTCTGCCCAGTTAGTCCTGTGATTTCTGACCTCATATTGTCTGTCTTCGGTTGGGAGGTTATCTATCAATCACTCTAACATTTTCTGTGCTAAAAGTCAAAATCATTCCAATATGCAAGTGCCACAGTTTGGGTTTTTCCACTCAATGTGCCACTGAAAATTTAGACAACTCAGTGGTCCTGCTACTCAAGGGGGAAAAATTTGCAAATATTTGAAACGCTGACTAAATGGACTTGAGCCTTAAGAAGCTCTAATAAAGAGAATGGTGGATGGATGAGATTCTTCACGATCAAGAATTCTGTGCAAAACTTGCCATTGAATTTTCTGCACAAAAGGGGGATTATTTGTGCAGGAAGCTTGCTCCTATACATAAAATCCTATTTATCTCTGCAAAATGAAAGATTCCAGTGCAGAAAAGGGTGCTTTTTGTGCAAACAAGAGACGTTGTTTATTTGGTTTTGGTGGGCAGAACAAGTCCCAACTGTGAATCTAGTGTGCTGATATTTAACATATACATAAAACCACTGGGAGAGGTTGTCTCGAATTCTGGGGTTCATAAGTATGAGGATGATACCCAATTCTATTACTCCTTTCTACCATGAGCCAAGGGAAATATTTCAGTCCTAAACCAGAACCTGCCACCAGTAATGGACTGGATGAGGTTGAACAGATTGAAACTTAATCCAGACAAGACAGAGGTGCTCCTGGTAAGTCAAAACGCAAATCAAGAAATAGGGATTCAGCCTGCACTGAACAGGATTACACTCCCTGCTTGGTTGTCCCCTTGAATTCAATTCTGAGCCTGGAAGCTCAGAATTCAGTCGTGGCTAGGAGTGTATTTGAACAGTTAAAGCTTGTGTGCCAATTGCACCCATTTCTTGAGACATCAGATCTGGCCATATTGATACTTGCCTTCCTTACATCCTAGTTCAATTACTGTAGTGTACTCTACCACTGAACAGTGTTTGGAAACTTCAACTCATCCAAAAAGCTGCAGCCAGATTGCTAACTACGGCCATTTCCACACTAGACTGTTATAGTGCTATAATTCCATTTTCAACATCCTATGGAATCCTGGGGTTTGCAGTTTAGGGAGGGGCCTTTGAGGATTCCATAGGATGTTGAAAGTGGAATAATAGCACTATAACAGGCTAGTGCGGAAATGGCCTAGGACTGGCACACAAGTCTCTTGTCACAACAGCTCCATTGAGTGCTGGTCTGTTTCCGGGCACAATTCAAAGCACTGGTATTGACCTATAAAGCACTATACGGTTCAGGTCCAGGTTATCTGAAGAACTGTATTCTCCCATATGAATGAGTCCATGTTTGAGATCTGTTGAGGAGGACCTCGCCTCTGCCCCATGACCCTCACAGGTACATTTGGTGGGGACATGGGAGAGGTCCTTCTCAGTGGCTGCCCCCAGGCTCTGGAGCTGCCCAGGGAAACTAAATTGGCACTCTCCCTATCTTTTTTTTTTCTGAGAAATAAAGACTTTTCTGTTTTGACAGCTGTCTGATGATTGATTGTATAACACTCATTCCACCTTTAAATGTGCTGGATTTTTCTAATTGTTATATTTGTGTGTGTGTGTGTGTGTGTGTGTGTGTGTGCACGCATGCTTAATCTAATATATAAAAGTCAAAGTTTTTGAGTTTGTCTGTGTCAGGCGAAGACCTGACCTCATATGATTGGCTATGTGAACCAAAGACTTCATATGATTGGCTGCCTAAGAAAATTTTATGGAATCCTGGGGTTTGCAATTTAGGGAGGTGCTTTTAGAATTCTTAACAAGAGAGCTCTTGGGCCTGGCTAGTCGCTATGGAGATGAGGCCTAGCATCAAGGAGGAGGGCAGTGTATTCCCTCAGGAACCCAACCTTTGGATGTTAATAACTCTCCAAAGAGATTGGATTGGGGAATATGGGGAAAAGTTACAGGTACTGGACAAGACAGTTTGGGGAATTAGAGACACAGGATCTCAAATATTTCTAACTAGTGTTACCTATCAGAAAATAAAATCCCAGGCAACGCTGGTTGAATACACTAGTGGTTTATATTTAAACTGATTTTAAGTATTTATCACTCCATCTCTTTTTAACCTTTCCATTTAGGGAGTTTTTAACTGTGTGTTGTAACTATGTGTTTTAAGCTGCTTTGAGTCCCAAACTGGGGGGAAAGCAAGGTATACATAAATATAACTAGAATAACAATGCATTGTTGCTTTGTTTCTTCAAAACAGCTCAGACTATGGCAATCCTAGCTACCAATCCCTTAGCCAACAAGATCCCCATATAAAAGAAAAGCAGCCAATGGTGGAGCTTGGAGTGTGTGGGGGGGGGGCTATGGCGTGAGGGGCATGGCCACTGTGCACAGGGGCATGGCTGCAGTGCATGGGGGCATGGCCAGGGGGCATGGCTACAGGCCAGGACACCTAAAAAACATTGCCACCTGGGATGAATCGCCCCCACCGCCCCCACGTCCCTACATGACTGAAAGCAATTTCTCCTTCTTTTGTTGTTATATGGCTTCAAGTCAACTCCAGCTTACTGTGATCCTGTCATGGGGTTTTCCTGGTGAGATTTATTCAGACAGAGTGTTGCCATTGCCTTCTTCTAAGACTAAGATTGAGAGTATGACTTGCCCAAGTTCACCCACTGGGTTTCCATGGCTGGCCCAATCTCTCAGAGTCCTAGTCCACCATTCAATGGTGGCTTCCAGTCTGTTTCTAATGTGGAAAAAGTTGTATAAGTTATTTGTTCTTACTGGTGAAAAAGAATAATTACAAAATTAACATCCTTCCTCCTGTTCTTTCTTTCCTACTAAGGGTTAGCTAAACATCTGTCTTTGTGACTGTGTGGAGTTGAAAGAAATGTATAGATGGAAATTTGCACAGTTGGGGAAATTGGGAAGAATTAAACATACTTTGTGCCCTGGAGATAGGGCACTGCAGTTAAAATTTATAAAAGGATGAACATGTAGAAACTCTCATAGCAAGTTCTAAGGAATTTAAGGATTAATGTGCTCGTGGGGAAAATGCTACCTAGGGCTTCAGAGGTACCAGTTTTGGTGGCATAAGTTTCAGTAAATTGTTTATTATTTTGGTGGTATAAGCAAGGATAAATTGTTTATTTTCCCAGTGAACTAAATTCAGACTAATGCCCAGCACAGAAGCATGCCGAGTGACATGGAAGCCACCATATGATACTACTGTCATGTGCTGAGAAACACTCAGTAAATCTGATCTGTTTATTGCTATATTGGGGAATTTGTTAGCATAAGTTTCCATTCTGCTTGTAAATATCCAGGGGATTGGACTAGACGGCCCTTACAGCCCTTTACACCTCTGAAATTCTGTTATTCCACTCCTACAAGGAATTACTGGTGAAAGGCAAGCTTTAAAATCCAACTAGACAAAAGAGTAGGCCTACTGAATCAATAAGAACTTTGTAAGTTAATATTTATATAAATTGTATTTATTGAATGGCTCTACTCTCATATTCTAGTACTGATAACTGGATTTTGGCCTCTATTGCCAATAGTGCACACTGAAAGCATAGTAAAGTCTCATAAATTTTATGTGTAAATGGAGGGACAGTGTTCTGTGTGCCATCGACACAAACATAGCAGTTACCATAGTACAAGTGCTGTGAATTGATTGCTCCCCTGAAATGATGAAGATTCCTATGGATTGGTTCTTATTCTGGCTCTGGCATGGTCTTTTGTAGCTTAAAGTTCTGCAAAAAATGAGATAAGAACAAATCAGGAGAATCATTTCATTTTTCAGTGCCTTTTTTATTCTAAAGAATATTTTGAAGATTTCAGAGCATGCTGTCTTGTAGCTTGTATGTATCCTATACTTGGGTTACCTTTATTACTAAAAGGAATATAAATTAGCACATTGTGTTTAGATTTAAGAATTGCTGTGGAGTTTTCCCTTTTTTTATTATTTTTTTAAAGGACAGTTTTATTGGGTAGTTCAGCATACAATGGTTACGAAGAGCAGGGTTACTCATTTGACATATCCAGTTCCAGCTGTCTTTTACAACCAATTAAATGGACCATTAAGTATTTATCTTTCATAAACAGAAGGCCCTTCATCTCATTCAAGGAGAATGTCCAATGTCTGTCAATAAAAGAGAACAATTCCATGCTCAGAAGTATTAAGGAAGAGGTTGATAATATAAAATAGCTGATGTCATCATTCAGATTTTGAAACTGATAGTCCAACCAGATCTACCATACCGTGTGCAGTCCTGCAGGGATCCTTCCATACTACTCAATTATAACACTATAATTCCATTCTACCTGCCATGGCAATGTTCTATGGTGAAACACTAGGGTTCTGTGGCTGAGCATTCTAAATACCAGTTCCTATAGTTCACTCTAACCCTATCACAATTTCCTGTTAGCAATTCATTTCAGGGACTGAGTTTGGCAAAACACTGAAAATAAACAGTGTCCAGCCTATAACAAAGTATGGCCCCTTCTGCACCTTATCTTTTTCCGGCGCTGGGTGCGGGGATCGCGCAAGCAGCCTCCAGCGAGACGCTCTCGCATCCTGGTTCCTTCAGCTCCGCAGCTGTCGCCCGTTCACGTGACAGCCCCGCCTCTTCCTTCTGCAGTGCGGCCTGGGCGCTTCCCAGGCTGCGCTGGGGCAGGAAGTGTGAGCACCGTGGCTCTGGAGCTCTGCACACACAGCAAGTGCACGCGGGGCCCTGGAGCAATGCGCAATCGTGCACCATTTTCAGCTCAAAGCCGAAAATGAAAAAGTGTGCGAACGGCTCCTGCCAGACCCTGGAGCGTTACGTGATTGTGAGTGCATCATGTGGACCGCTCCTCACATTCGTGCGATGCTCGAGGGGCCCTTTCAGATGGAAAATGCCGTGCGAAAAGGGCCTAAGATTTGCACTGTTTCAGAAGGAAAAAGAGGAATGTGCTAACATCTTTCACTCTGTTCCCACATCAGAATCCCTCCAGATATTTTAGATTACAGCTCCCATCATCCTTAGCCATAATTTGCAAATTAGAGCAGAAAATATCTGAAAGGAACCAGAAGGTCATACATTGCTCCATTACGCAATGCCTTTTAATTTGAGCTATATCCTGCCTTTCTTCCATGAAATGGAAATCACTTAAATAATATAAATGCAACTAAAATAGAAAATGGATGCAAGCATTAAAAAATTAAAATACAATTTAAGAATACATCAGTGAAAGAAAATACAGCTCTCGTGCAGTTAAAAGCCCCTTTCACAGAAAGCTCTTTCAGTAGTCCAAGGCCTATTTAAACAAAAAAATCTTTGTGTTGCAGCAGCCAAACAACAGAGAGTGAGTCAACCTAACTTCCCCTGGTAGGGAGTTACAGAATCTGGGGTCATTTGTGAACTCCTTTTCAGTATTCCTTTGCATAGGGTTGGCCACTGTTGGATCCAAATTGAAATATATATAAAAGAGCCCCATTGGAGTCCATGGCAATTAAATCACTTGGGACTAAGGCCCTTTCACGCTATATAATTTTAGCACTATGATTCCACTTTAACTGTCACGGTTCCATGCTATGTTATCCTGGGATGTGCATATTAGGGAGGAGTATTTTGAATTCTCAACCAGAGAGATATAATGCTTCTCCAAGCTATAAGTCCCAAGACAGAATGCAACCATAGTGGAATCATAGTGCTATAACAGTGTAGTGTGAAAGAGCCTTAACAACATACAATTGTTTGTCCATCTTGCCCAGAACTTTCTGTGCTGGATATTACCGCCTCTCCACAATCTCACTCAGAAGGCTTTTCTTCCATCTGCTACCTGCTCATTTCAGTTTGAAATGGCAATGACTGAACCTGGAACACAGTGTTTAGAAAGAATGTGCACCACTGAAATAGGTAAAGGCAAGAGTACAAAATATTCCCAATAGATTTTAAGGGCAAGAGCACAAAATATTTGCACTCCATTTGTTTGTCATTGTAAAATAGAGTCAATACTAGAAATAAATCAGCAGCAAATTTTAATTATATTTGCCATCAGAGTCTTGACAGAAATTTTAGCACATCTGCTTATCGACGTACACTGAATATTGCCCAGGTCCCCAAAAAAGTTGGTTTACAAATAAATCATCCTATCTATGACCAAGAAAAATCAATATGTGAATGGAAAGTGTAATAAAAAAATACCACAATCTCTAGCAGAAATAAAACCCAGAAACTCAGTTTCAGCAACACTATGTATTATCAGAAGAGGGAGAGAAACTATTTGCACTTAAGATGATAATATCTGTATTTGCAGCTTCATAAGGACCATAAAGTAAGTCTTCTGACTTTGTGAATATAACAGCAGTCAAGTGGTGCGGTCATTCACAGGAACATAGTAAATGCAAGCAAAGATAAGAGCAATTTTTTTTCTATTAATAAAGCAGTATTTCATACTATGAGAAAGTACCGTTGGTTTGAAATCAGTGTAAAGTTCTTGAACAAGGATTGCCAGATATGAAAGAGGACAGGGTTTCTTCATTTTTAATAGTGGCGCAGAAGAGACAATAGTATATGTGGATCCATAGACTATAGATACCGTGATTGCTAAAAGGACAAATAAAATGGGTCCTAGAGCAAATCAAGCCTGAACTCTCACTAGAAGCCAAGATGACAAAACTGAGACTGTTGTACTTGACATATTGGGCAGATGTGACTCACTGGAAATGACAATATGGTGCACCCTCTGCTGATGCAACTTTCACACATACAGATGTGAGGTCATGCTAAGCCTCGTGTCCCATTATTGTCAATGGACACCCTGGGCCTATGCCCACGCCAGTGTAGGTGTGTGCACATTGTGTCCATTGATGATAAAGGGAGGAAACATTCCTATTTTTGTTTTGCTTTCCATGCATATACGGAGGGTGCACTGTAATACTGGGTAAGGTAGAAGGTAGTAGGAAAAGAACATTACAGATGGATGGACTCAATCAAAGAAGCCACAGCCCTGAATCTGCAAGGCCTGGGTACATAAGGAACTCTTAGGGCCTTTCCGCACTACACTGTTATGGTGCTATTATTCCACTTTCAACATCCTATGAAATCCTGCGGTTTGCAGTTTAGGGAGGGCCAGAGAGCTCTTTGGCCTCAGTAAACTACAAACCCCAGAATTCCACAGGATGTTGAAAGTGGAATAATAGCAGTATAGCACTGTAGTGCGGAAAGGCCCTTAGATTTGATATGGTCCCATTCGCTTGAGGATTTTGTCTGCCCTTTTTCTCTGGATCCCTAAACTGCATTTCTGAATGCTCAACTAAAGTGTTAAATTACTGCAATGCTAGCAATCTGTGACTGAAGGAAAATTCCATTGAGGGCAGAATTCTTATTGGAGGGGCAGTGCCTGGCTCCTCCTCTTGTTCAGAGAGATAGGAAGACACACGTAGACTATACTACACAACAGTAGTAGGGCTCTGTAGCTCCTGTCAAAAGTGATTTATGACCTGTCAAATTTGATTGATTTATGACCTGTCAGATTTGATTGATTTACGACCTGTCAAAATTGATTGATTTATGACCTGTCAAAAATGACTGACACTTATCAATCTCCCTCCCCCTCGCCCCCCCCGGAAGTACTAGGGCGGGACATCCGGAATGGGCCGTGTCCCCTCCCCACCCACGTGGTCCAAGCCGGCCAATGGGGCGATTTCTAAATCGGGTTCTAATTGGGCCCCAGCGGAGTCACGTGACCCCCTCGGATCCACGCGGGCCAACCACGGGCGACTTCCAATTCGCGCTGCCATTGGCCCAGCGGGGTCGTGTGAACCCTCTAATAGCCCGCCCCACCACCCTCGACCAATAGGGACGGATTTGGACCCCTCAGAATCACGTGTGTCAAACCGGCCAATAGGAAGACGCCCTTTGAGAGATATATCGTGGGGAGAGAAGCGGCCATTTTTGCATGCCCGGACAAGTCCTGCGGAGACAACATGGAGGCGCCAAGCACCCCTCAGAAATGCAGTATGGATGCAGATAAAGAGAATTGTCCACCAGAGGTTCTACAAGAGGAAGAGTCCCAAATGTGGCACACTATGTTAGACCCTCTCTCAGCAGAGAATGCTGTAGCGCAGGTAAAATGGGAAACATATCTGGAGAGTTCGGGGCTACCTTGGGGAGACCAGAAACTAATAATCATTGTTCTCAATTTTCAGGAACCTGGAACAAGCTGTGGTGAGGTACGAGTTGCTGAAAGGAATGCCCTGGAGCCGTGCACAATAGCATTGCTGAAGCTGGCATCCATAGGAGAAATACAGGTTTGTGAACATATATGGGGGTCAGTAGGTGAGACATATTGTATAGGACATATTTTAAAACTATTCTCATTGAATTTTAGGACTCTGTAGAACTGGTGACCACACAACCTGCACATGTCAGAATGCAAAGGATCTTGGGCCTGGAAGCAGCACCCATTTCATCAAAGAAAAGATGGAGAGCAATGAAATCCTTGACAAGAGTCATCCTTTATGTGATTATAAATAAAGTCCTTGATGAATATCTAGAGAGAAGATGCTGGGCTTGTCAAGAAAAATCTGAGGCTCAGCAGTCACACACCTGTCTAATGTGGAATAAAAAAATTATATCTAAACATTTGAGAAAAATATGCAGTAAAATATGCTTTGCAGATGTACTTCAAGAAGTCATCATAATAGCATATGGTTTAAATTTTCTGGAGTTAAGGCAAGAAAATGTGAATCAGGTTTTAAACACTCTAACCACAATGATGAGAGCTGAAAAATCCTACCAATGTCTCAACAATTTGCTGAAGCCTACTCACAAAGAATATATAGATTATGTCCAAACTGTTATTAAAAAAAGACCTTATAAATGGTTCCTAACAACTGTAAATAACTGTTGAATAAAAACAAACCTGCTTTAACCTCTGTAAATGTAAAAGTGGTGAATGAAAGAAAATCAACCGTTGTTTTATTTGTCTTTTTTCCAAATCCTGAGTAGGAATAAAATGTTATTATGTGTGCAATATGTGTGCTAGGTTTGTTGGCTGATCATAAGAACACATCCATTCCTTCTGACCGAGCAGAGGATCCATTAGGCCCCTTTTGTGGTTTTGAAAAACAGGAAAACAAAACAAGAACTTCCTGGCTAAAATTGTGGATTTCACCAACATATTGACATCAAAAGTCCTAATGGCTATAAGGAACTTCTTTTTACTGTTTGAAAACTTCTGCTTATCTTCCTTCCTTTCCATGCCCTGTCTACATGTTTACAATTTCCAGTACCTTCAGACCAGAACTTCCTGGCTAAAATTGTGGATTTTACCAACATACTGACATCAAAAGTCCTAAAGACTATAAAGAGGTTTCTAGTAGTTCTTTAAACTTTAAGGAGATGCTCAATAGAAACTGTGCTCCCTCCCAGGATATCTTTTACTTCTGACATAGGTAAGTATGTTCATATTGTTAGCCTGTGTGTAATATTTTTTCTCTCTCTCTTCCATTTCATTCATGCATTTTGTGTGTGGGGAACGAGTTCTATTATTTTCTGAAAAGCAACCTTTTCATTCATGCATTCTCTTTCTCTGTCCGCGTGTGGGGCGGGGCCTCTTTAAAATGGTACAATTCTTAATGTATGTATTTGTTATTTTTATTTGTGATTGCATCCCTGATGTATATGTTTGGTTAGATTTTATTTGTGACTGCTCATCAGTTTATATAGTTGTGAACTCACTGCTACAGTGTATGCCTGTGGAGTTCTAACATATGTGCTGCTCTGTGTGAGTGAGAGAGTGTGTGTGTGTGTGTGTGTGTGTGTGTGTCTTTAAACTGGTACAATCCCTGATGTATATGTTTGGTTAGATTTTATTTGTGACTGCTCATCAGTTTATATAGTTGTATATGTATTGTGAAAAGCCCTATTTTTTTCTCTCTTCCATTTCATTCATGCATTTTGTGTGTGGGGAAGGAGTTCTATTAGTCTCTGAAAAGTAACCATTTCATTCATGCATTCTCTTTCTCTGTCCATGTGTGGGGCGCGCCTCTTTAAAATGGTACAATTCTTGATGTATGTATTTGTTATTTTTATTTGTGATTGCATCCATTGTACCATTTTAAACACACACACACACACACACACACAGAGCAGCACATATGTTAGAACTCCACAGGCATACACTGTAGCAGTGAGTTCACAACTATATAAACTGATGAGCAGTCACAAATAAAATCTAACCAAACATATACATCAGGGATGCAATCACAAATAAAAATAACAAATACATACATCAAGAATTGTACCATTTTAAAGAGGCGCGCCCCACACATGGACAGAGAAAGAGAATGCATGAATGAAATGGTTACTTTTCAGAGAATAATAGAACTCCTTCCCCACACACAAAATGCATGAATGAAATGGAAGAGAGAAAAAAATAGGGCTTTTCACAATACATATACAACTATATAAACTGATGAGCAGTCACAAATAAAATCTAACCAAACATATACATCAGGGATTGTACCAGTTTAAAGACACACACACACACACACACACACACACACTCTCACTCACACAGAGCAGCACATATGTTAGAACTCCACAGGCATACACTGTAGCAGTGAGTTCACAACTATATAAACTGATGAGCAGTCACAAATAAAATCTAACCAAACATATACATCAGGGATGCAATCACAAATAAAAATAACAAATACATACATTAAGAATTGTACCATTTTAAAGAGGCCCCGCCCCACACGCGGACAGAGAAAGAGAATGCATGAATGAAAAGGTTGCTTTTCAGAAAATAATAGAACTCGTTCCCCACACACAAAATGCATGAATGAAATGGAAGAGAGAGAGAAAAAATATTACACACAGGCTAACAATATGAACATACTTACCTATGTCAGAAGTAAAAGATATCCTGGGAGGGAGCACAGTTTCTATTGAGCATCTCCTTAAAGTTTAAAGAACTACTAGAAACCTCTTTATAGTCTTTAGGACTTTTGATGTCAGTATGTTGGTAAAATCCACAATTTTAGCCAGGAAGTTCTGGTCTGAAGGTACTGGAAATTGTAAACATGTAGACAGGGCATGGAAAGGAAGGAAGATAAGCAGAAGTTTTCAAACAGTAAAAAGAAGTTCCTTATAGCCATTAGGACTTTTGATGTCAATATGTTGGTGAAATCCACAATTTTAGCCAGGAAGTTCTTGTTTTGTTTTCCTGTTTTTCAAAACCACAAAAGGGGCCTAATGGATCCTCTGCTCGGTCAGAAGGAATGGATGTGTTCTTATGATCAGCCAACAAACCTAGCACACATATTGCACACATAATAACATTTTATTCCTACTCAGGATTTGGAAAAAAGACAAATAAAACAACGGTTGATTTTCTTTCATTCACCACTTTTACATTTACAGAGGTTAAAGCAGGTTTGTTTTTATTCAACAGTTATTTACAGTTGTTAGGAACCATTTATAAGGTCTTTTTTTAATAACAGTTTGGACATAATCTATATATTCTTTGTGAGTAGGCTTCAGCAAATTGTTGAGACATTGGTAGGATTTTTCAGCTCTCATCATTGTGGTTAGAGTGTTTAAAACCTGATTCACATTTTCTTGCCTTAACTCCAGAAAATTTAAACCATATGCTATTATGATGACTTCTTGAAGTACATCTGCAAAGCATATTTTACTGCATATTTTTCTCAAATGTTTAGATATAATTTTTTTATTCCACATTAGACAGGTGTGTGACTGCTGAGCCTCAGATTTTTCTTGACAAGCCCAGCATCTTCTCTCTAGATATTCATCAAGGACTTTATTTATAATCACATAAAGGATGACTCTTGTCAAGGATTTCATTGCTCTCCATCTTTTCTTTGATGAAATGGGTGCTGCTTCCAGGCCCAAGATCCTTTGCATTCTGACATGTGCAGGTTGTGTGGTCACCAGTTCTACAGAGTCCTAAAATTCAATGAGAATAGTTTTAAAATATGTCCTATACAATATGTCTCACCTACTGACCCCCATATATGTTCACAAACCTGTATTTCTCCTATGGATGCCAGCTTCAGCAATGCTATTGTGCACGGCTCCAGGGCATTCCTTTCAGCAACTCGTACCTCACCACAGCTTGTTCCAGGTTCCTGAAAATTGAGAACAATGATTATTAGTTTCTGGTCTCCCCAAGGTAGCCCCGAACTCTCCAGATATGTTTCCCATTTTACCTGCGCTACAGCATTCTCTGCTGAGAGAGGGTCTAACATAGTGTGCCACATTTGGGACTCTTCCTCTTGTAGAACCTCTGGTGGACAATTCTCTTTATCTGCATCCATACTGCATTTCTGAGGGGTGCTTGGCGCCTCCATGTTGTCTCCGCAGGACTTGTCCGGGCATGCAAAAATGGCCGCTTCTCTCCCCACGATATATCTCTCAAAGGGCGTCTTCCTATTGGCCGGTTTGACACACGTGATTCTGAGGGGTCCAAATCCGTCCCTATTGGTCGAGGGTGGTGGGGCGGGCTATTAGAGGGTTCACACGACCCCGCTGGGCCAATGGCAGCGCGAATTGGAAGTCGCCCGTGGTTGGCCCGCGTGGATCCGAGGGGGTCACGTGACTCCGCTGGGGCCCAATTAGAACCCGATTTAGAAATCGCCCCATTGGCCGGCTTGGACCACGTGGGTGGGGAGGGGACACGGCCCATTCCGGATGTCCCGCCCTAGTACTTCCGGGGGGGGCGAGGGGGAGGGAGATTGATAAGTGTCAGTCATTTTTGACAGGTCATAAATCAATCAATTTTGACAGGTCGTAAATCAATCAAATCTGACAGGTCATAAATCAATCAAATTTGACAGGTCATAAATCACTTTTGACAGGAGTTACACAGCCCTACTACTCACAACAAATCATTTCTCAGAGCCTCTCATTGCCCCACTTCTGCCCAGTTCTCTGCTACTAGCCGCTCTTTCTTAGCTACTTGTGCTGGCTTCCATGAAACAGACCATAAATTTCAGCACTCTCAGAACTATACTCACTATTCCTTATCAAAATCAGTCTCTAATAAAATGTAACAATTCTGCTTAAAATATAAGTTCCAGCCAATAGATCCCTATGGCTTCTAATAAAATTTTTATCCAGACAGATAATAATGCTCCAAAAAAGAAGGCCGCAGAAATAGGCCATTTCCCTGCAGTCACAAATAATATATGGTAAGGATAACGGAGATGAGAAAGCTTATAAGATCACTTTGAAGGCTAAATGGAAAACAGGTTTCAGCCGATATGTCTACTATGCAACTCACACAGGAGAAAAGGGTGCAAAACAGAGGAAGATATTTATTGACTTTCCATGAGAAACAAGTCCAAAATCTCACCAAGATGAGGAACAGAATTTGTTGTTGTGTGTCTTCAAATTGCTTCTGATTTATGGCAAGCCTAAGTCAAAACTATCACTGAGTTTTCTTGGCAAGATTTGTTCAAATTGGGTTTTGCCATTGCCTTCCTTTGAGGCTAAGAAAGTGTGACTTGTCCAAGATCACCCAGTGGGTTTCCATGGCTAAGCCAAACTTACTCCTTCGAAAAGTGAGGTTGAGTAGGGAACACATGAATGTGTGGAAACTCCATGAAAATCAGGCCTGTAAAGGCCAAGCTGAAAACAATTATAGTTCTTCACTTCATCATGAAAGCAATATGAATATCCATTTCAAAACAAAAGACAGACATTTAATAGTTGAACCAGAGAAAACTTGCCAGAGATGGTTTCATGTTTAGCTTCCTTAGTTCTATCTGTACCATTAGGAAGCCTATCAGAGCTGAGACTATCAGGGACCATTGTTACTGCAGAATGCTGCTCCTCAATCAAAAGAACATTTTTAGCATGCAAACTACATCCAGATATGAAGAAATTGAACAGAAGGTGTTTTTAAACAATTCTAACAGTAGTCATTTTTTAAACCTAGGATCTTAAAAACCCTGGGAGTTTTAAAACTGTCTGGCTGAATGCCTGTTTCATCATTTCAATTTATCCTGTAGCAGTTCAAGATATATAGCCATGAGAAAAGCTGCTTAGGCTAAACACGGCAGCTTGGTAATAAGCAGGAGGCACTGTACCTTCTCAGAAGGATATAAGCTGGATATTAGTACTGAAGATTGCGTTCCGGTACAGCTTTGCCAGCACATTAACCGTATCCATTTGGGAGTGTTGTTTGTGTGTATGTGTTTGTATGTCTATGTTCATGTACTTAGTGGGTCCAGGTTTTTCACAGCACAAAGAAATTCCTTCAAACACTGTGTTTAATACACTACTACTTACATTATTTTTACCCTACTGTTCTGAACCGCTCAGAGAGGCATTCATCTGTGTTCATATTTATGTTCAATCTCTATCCTGTCAGATAGGATAGAGCAAGAGTAGGGAAAGTGCACCTCTGCAAAGACCTCAGGGCCTCCCTAGCACCATTTCTCCTGGCCGTCCAATGTAAACCATCCCTGGCATAGAGTAATCAGCTTCTATCACCAATACTTGAGGCAGAGGGACCAGCTTGTAAAGCACCACAGCTGAGTGAGAATGTGTATCTGGGCCAGTTAAATATATAGTTCAGCCAAGGCTACTTTGCTATGTTCTTCCTCATTGTCTGAATATTGACTCCAAGGAAAATTGAAGGAACATCATTGATGGAATCATTATCCTTCTGACTGATACATCTATGAGATCAATAGAATCCTTGTCTAATATAACTTAGAAGGCATGTTGTTGCTTCTCTGATTCTCTGTGATACTGAAAAAAAAATGAGGTTATGTTTTTGCATTGCAGGAACATTCACTGGTACATAGCTGAGGGCCACATTATTTTCAGATTTTTCCATTTCAGATTTCCATTAAGCTTGATTTAGTGGTGTCTAATGACCTGTACATCACTTGTCCTCCTGCACTGAAAGAAATCAAAGTTATCTCCCTCTAGCAGATGTTATTTCCACTGGTATCACATTGCTGGTTATCATACATCTGAAAGAAGCAAACCATCTTTAGAATGAATGAATAAAGCTATAAGCCTGTGCTCACCTACTTAGTAAGAGGGTGTCATTAATGAAGTGAGATTTATTGCAAAGTAAACAAGTTTACAATCGATTGTACAGAGCATTTGTTATGGCTTCAGGTAGACTTTTCTATTGTTAGAGACTAATAGCCCAGAACAATTGGTTGATGTGTCTTCCTGGGAATTACTTTGTAGGGGGAAAATCCTCTTATAGCTAAAGATCACTCTTAAGAATTATGAAAGAAATACCTTTCAGAGTCTGTAGAAGTCAATACCAAGTGAGTATAGGCGGTAAATACAAGATGTGTAGGTGGGCATGCTTAGCTTTAAGCCTCATGCACCAGAACAGGAGATTTTAGTCTCTCTTAGCCACATTTTTATTGGAGGATCCACAGTAAACTAGGTTTACAATGCAGGCATTCTACACCATTGTCACTGCATGATTGCAAATAGTTACCCCAACTTTAGCCATGTACAGTTTGTTTTACAACAACAAAAACAATTGGGATCAAAAATAAAAAGCCCTAACCAATCTACTGCATTTTGCCATTAGGATACTTCTTGTCTCATCTCCTTTAAAATTTCTGGGATTTTTTAAAAGGTCCCATGTCATTTTTTGCTGAACTGTAATGCAGCAAAGCAAATATGGTATATGTTCATTCTCAGTAACCCAGCTCCATTCAAAGGAAATTAAAAATTAAACATTTCTTCCATTGGAACAATAGCCTTTCTCACTATACATTTATAGCACTATACATTTATAACTGTCATGATTCCACTTAATCCAATTCTCATGTTACACATTTCTAAAAGTAATGTGCCTGCTTGCCCGAGAATGATTGCCTCAGGGGATCAGTTCAGGTGCAGTTCCTAAACAGAATGGGAATAATTAATCAGTTTTTCTGAAGTTCTTGATACACCAGAAATGACATGGGGCCCTTTCGTGCTACATAGTGATATCACTATGATTCTACTTTAACTGCCATGGCAACCATGGATCTTGCAAGATCAACAGTAATATCAGAGTTTCTGTATAGTTCATTTTAAATTGGTTGCTACTTAAAGTAACTCTCTAGAAGAGGATAGGAGAGAAAAATAAATTAATGGTTTGGCCATTGCCTTCATGTCTCCCCAGAACAAGGTAAGAAAGAGATATAAATTAACAGTTTGGCCATCGCCTTCATGTTGTAGGCATTTTTATGGCCATGATTCACTGGAATTGTGATTGATTTCCGTGGGCCTCTAAAAAGGAAAAGGGACACTTTTTCATTAATCATTCATCTAGCTTCTCATTTGTGCAAAGTCATTTCTAGCCTCTACTGTATTCACAGTCTTCTTTTGAGAGAGAATGAACAGAATGAAGAAAGAAGAAACTACTTATGGTCTTCCAGTGAGTTTGTGGCACAGCTGGACATCTAATCTGTGTACTTTGAATGTCAAATCAAATTATGGGTGAAGGAGGTGCAGAATATATAATGAAAGGGGAAATATCCCAGTTGCAAAAATCTTTTTGGAACAAATCATTTGTGGGAGAAACCTACTAACTAAATTCAGTCAGTTTATAGGAATTCAATTTGATTAATATAGTGAGTTAGCATGACAAGTACAACTGTGAACTGTGGGCATAGATTTTAAATGCAGAATCAGAAAATGGAAGACGAAATAAAAATACAACAGACTTGTATAAAATAATACAGAACACACACTCCTTGTATTGCGAGCAATTTCCTAAATCCAGTGAATACCAATGTAGTTCCAGTAGAAGAAATTCCAGTGAGGCCAGCAGACTGCAATGACAAAAGCACATTGCTTCTGCTGCTCCACACCAGGAGGTGCTTTAAAGTAATATGTGATAAAAGTCTTAGTATGCGACTTTGGCAAAGTACTCCAATGATGAAAATCAAAACATTTATGGAGACATGTTCATTGTTTTGCTTTGTTTTTCTAAGAATAAAAGCATATACATGCTAAAGTCTGAGGACACTGCTACTCTGCAGCTGACATTGTCATACAGTGACAAACAGGTATGTCTAGCTCTGTATACCTGTCAAGCCAAAACAAAATGGAGGACTGAAATCTCTCACTGTAGTGCATGAGGGTTGAATACTGCCTTTGGTTAAAACTCCACGCAAATATCCATCTGATGTTTTGCCTGTTGTTACCTAGGATCACCTGTACCACATGTGTAATTTATCTGCAAAACAAAAGGATTCCTTTTTAACACCTGCGAATTGTAAATATTGCTCTCATGCAAAAATCCCTTCACCTACCTAGAAATTTTATCCAGTGCCATTCTAAAATTAGGTTATAGCGAGTGTTCTCCTTAAAAGAAGCAAGCAAGCAAGCAAGCTTGCTTGCTTGCTTGCTTAAGTGGCTGTTATGCTTGCAGTGTTGACTCAATTAGCCATTTATTGATTTCCCTATTAAAGGCGATGGGGAATAGGGATGGAAATAATATTCAAAATTATTTGTTTCCAGACTGAAAAATAGATTTCCAGACAGTAAGTAAATTCCACTGGGAAGAATAATAGACCAGCAAGAATTTTGTGCTATTTCCATCTGGCATTCAACATCCTGAAATGTTGTAGAGGAGTTATTCCTTGGGGAAAAACATGTGCTTTTTGAGGCAAAAACCCATTTCTGCACATAAAACAAAATAATTTTGCATGAGAAAGCACATGTTTTTCTCCACAGAATAATTTCTGGACAACACTTTGGGACTTTTGGAAAGGCAGAGAATACTGTGAAAGAACATTTGTTTTCTTCCATACTGATAGAAAACAGCTTTAATTATTCATTCTTGCATGCCAGAATGAAATAGTCCAAGATTTATGTCCTGAATGGGGGACCCAAGAGTTCTTATTTTATGAAGTAAAGTTGTGACTCCAAGCTGAAGCAAAGTGTCCTTTGTAGCAGGCTGAGCAAAATCAACCCACTTTCTGCAGCATCCATGCTGGATCCAAACAAAATCATATCACCAGTGTACTGCCCCTACTTTTGATGGTCTTTGCTGACTTTGTGTTTATCTCTCATTTAACCTAACCAAAAAGCAAACCAAAATGTTCACATCTACATTCTGAAAATCTACAAAAGAATTGCTCTCTACCCTTGTTGCAAACTGGTAGACCTGCAGCACTCAGAAATAGAGTATGCTAATAGGATTGCACTGTAACAAAGGCATTGTGCTTTTATTAAAAGCCTCTCTGTGCAAGTGGGCTTTTACTGAGAGCACACAGAGGACCATGATGATATAGACTCCAGT
Source organism: Cyclura pinguis (assembly GCA_030412105.1). Classification (NCBI taxonomy): domain Eukaryota; kingdom Metazoa; phylum Chordata; class Lepidosauria; order Squamata; family Iguanidae; genus Cyclura; species Cyclura pinguis. The sequence continues at coordinate 213,003,854 of CM059602.1, forward strand.
AAACAAATTTAGGAAGTAACAGTAAATTGGTGCAAAGGGATGAAGAGTAGAGTATCTGTTTCATCAGTACAGGGTAGAAACTGGATGGATTTTTAGACAGATTTTTCTTTTCTTTATTGTTACAGGATGCTAACCAAAATCCTGTGTAAAATAGTTGGTGGACCACTGGCAGACCCCTCCCCCCAAAGCCGAGTGCAAGATGGCTTCTATACCTAGTATCTAATTTCCAGCTACTAAGAAAACAACCAAGTGCATTTTCATGCCAAAAGGTACATGCTTGGGATCTAAAAGATGTGCAGTCTAACTTCTCCTTGCTGGTGCATGTGTGTGTGCAAATGCTCAGCTATCCCACTCAAATTATGAAATTAAATTTGTGGGTCCATTTGCCCCAGCATCCAAAGCAGGTAAGACATTATCATGGCTGAGATTGCCTTACTATCAAGAAACATTGGCCAGAAGCATGCTGATGTACTATGTCAGTATAATTATGCCCCATAGGTGGTGGCAGCAGGAGGAAAAAGCCTATCGGTGAAGCAGCCATTAAGAAAATAAGGCATTGGAATAATGAGCTGCTCATAGCGGGCAGATTTTGTCAGCTGAAAAACTGTAGCAAAGTACCTCACCAAGATTTCATCCCTAATACATGCTGCCCAGCATCTTGTTAGTGTCATTCACAGGTGTAAATCATTATACCTGCATATGACTTTTTTTTTTTTTGGTCAATGCAGAAGTTGGTATTCACTTCCTCCCTCCACACCACCCAAAGACACAGATTCTGTCAAGGTGCCTAAGTTCTGGTGCTAGAGCATGTGCCGAGTGCAAAAACAAGAAACTGTGCTGGATCACTGGCAGTTGCCCCAGACTGAAAACACAGCCATGCAAAGTATGTCTAGGCTAGTCTAAAGTTTATTGGAAGCATTGCAGGATACATACTGCTTCAGACAGTGTTTGCCATGAAGCATAAAAAGCCATTAACACGAGCAAAACAGAGAACAAAAAGAGAGAACTTTCACATGATGTAAGTCTTTTTACCCTGTGTTAGCCACACCCAGACCTTCACCATGTGACACATTTCCCATGTTTTAGAGCTTTCCCACAAGACCAGAAAAATATAGCAAATAGCATAACATCTTTGCACCTGGTGCTACTAAGGGTAGTTTGACCTCTTCCTCTCACCTACAAGAAAAACAATTCTAGGTACACCACACTACCAATCAAGGTCAAACAGAATACCTGACAGATCCAAACTTACCGTAGACTTTTTGCAGCCTCTCCAAAGTTGTTCTGTGCCTGGTGGAGAGCAGGGGAGGGGATCAGAGAAGTATATGGCTATATTCCTGTAACCAGATATTGTCAGAAGGTGCTTTCACCCTGCCATGCTTTGAACCTTTTGGTAGTGTATGCAATCCATACTGTAGTAGTATCAGTAGGTTTTTAGACATAGCCTGCAAGAGCTAACATGTATCAATTTCTAACTGATACTGTATTTGCTTGTAACACCTGTAATGTCAATAGGCTAAATGGGCAATTTCCTCTAGGCTCAGTGTCACCTTGCAGTGGCCATTTGGCAAAAGAGATCAAATGAGAGTGGTTAACAACTGAAGAGCAAGAGAATGTGGTGGGAAAAGTCTTGATAGCCAATAGTACGCACACCCTGGCTCCCAGGATGAAAAATATGTAAATAATTGTATGCCTGGGAAACTACTGCAGGCAAGCGGGTGACTTGACATACAAGGTGGTGACCAATCTTTGATGTGCATACTAAATTTCAAATAGAAAGGTATAAAATTTGTGTTGAATTCTGAGGCTTCAGTCTCAGCAACATTTTGGTAATGTTACCGTGTTGCTTGCTTCTTTGAAATACACACTTCTCTTTTAAAACTCTGAGTGGATTTATTCAGTGCACGTTAGTTAGGACATGACAGATATGAAATGATTACATCATTCATTGAGACCTCCCACAGATCCCACCTTCTCCAGTCTCTCTCTCCCACCAGGCACAGAATAGGTGTTGGAGAGGGCTGCAGTGAATGACCAGCTCTAGAATATTCCATGGGCAGAAGTGCTACCCTATGATGGTCCATACAGAATACCAGCTACTATCAGTCCACCAGCGCCTATAGAAATCTAATAATAATAATAATAATAATAATAATAATAATAATAATAATAATAATAATAATATTTATTTTTATCCCGCCTCTTCACCTGGATCGAGGCGGCGAACAACATTAAATACATTAATACATTAAAAACATTAAAAAACATACCCAATCCTCCCCACCCACCAATCCACCTAAGACCAACCCCCTAAAACACACTACAATCAATCAACTATTAAAAGAACAGCAAGACAATTGATGGGAGGCGATGGAAATGCTAGTCTTGGAAGGCCTGTCGGAAGAGATCAGTCTTGACTGCTCTTTTAAAGCAGTCGAGACTGGTAATGTGCCGGGTCTCCTCCAGCAGGCCATTCCATAACTTGGGAGCGATAGAAGAGAAGGTCCTCTGGGTAACCGCAGCCAGCCTAGTTCTGAGTGGCTGCAGTAAATTCCTCCCAGAGGACCTTAGTGTACGGGGCGGATTGTATGGAAGAAGGCGATCCCGCAGGTAGGCTGGCCCCAAGCCATGTAGGGCTTTAAAGGTAATGACCAACACCTTGTACTGTGCCCGGAAACTAATAGGCAGCCAATGGAGAGACTTTAGAATTGGTGTTATATGGTCAGTTTTAGATCTTCCGGTGACCAACCTGGCTGCCATATTCTGAACTAATTGAAGCTTCTGGACTAAGCACAAGGGTAGCCCTATGTAGAGCGCACTGCAGAAGTCAAGCCGTGAAGTTACCAGCGCATGTACCACTGTTTTTAGGTGTTCCAGCTTCAGGAAGGGGCGCAGCTGGCGTATCAGCCGAAGCTGATAACAGGCACTCCTGGCCGCCGCATCTATTTGAGCTGTCATCTGAAGTGATGAGTCCAGGAGCACCCCCAAGCTGTGAACACAGTCTTCCAGGGGAAGTGTGACCCCGTCTAGGACTGGTTGACAGACCTCCATACCTGGGCTAGGGCCCTTAACAGCGAGTACCTCCGTCTTATCTGGATTCAGCTTCAGTCTGTTTTTCCTCATCCATTCCATTACTGCTTCAAGACATTCGTTCAGAGGCGAGATGCCACCCTTAGTTGATGCTGTTATCCGAGGCATGGAGAGATATATCTGGGTGTCATCACCGTGTTATCTGAGATACTGTGGAAAGGTTTCCCTAACCTGGTGTCCTCCAGACATCATGGACCTCAGCCATCCAATAAGCATGGTCAATGGTCAGGAATGTTGGCAGTTCTGCTCCAAAACACCTGGAAGGCCCCAGCTTGAGGAAAGTAAGACTTTCCATAGACATTCATAGGGACCATAGACCAGTGGTGGAGTACCTAACTTCCCTGTACAAATTGCTAGGCTCTAGTATCTGTTCTTAGAAGGACCACATAGGTAGAAAGGGACCAGCCCCTGTTCTCCTTCATACACAGCAAAGTGACAGAATTACAACTTATATTGTGATCTTTTGCCTAAGCAGCTCAGGCTGGGGTCACTTGCATGTAGCACTCATTGTGTATAGAGTTGCCTATCCACTCTAGATCATGTGCATGGATGTATTTGATTTCCATACGCCTATGGACATAAGCTGAATATACAGTGAATATATTCTGACAAATGCATTCCTTTGGCATGTCATTCAAAGCATTCAATTCAAAGACTGCCAGCTACATCTGACTTCTTTGCATTGACACATGTCATTGGCTGGAGATTTCTATGCACCCCATCCCTCTTAATAAGGGTGGGCAAAGTGCAGGTAATGGGCCACGCATGACTCACAAGGCTTTTTTGGGGGGGAGGGGTGGCTCACAGCTCCTTCCACGTTCTCCCATGTCCCAAGGATGGGGGAACCTCTTGCAGCAAAAATGAGGTGTTTCCAGTCCTGGAAGCCTCCATGAGAAGCCATTTCCCCAGTCTGACTCCTCACCCCTAAAACAAAACAAATCCTTTTTGGTTTTGATGTTTTCCCTTTTGGGGTGATTTTTTCCCTCTGTTTTGGACTCCAATATGCCCCTTGCCATTTGCTGTGGTGAAAACATGTCTCACAACCCACCAAAGTTTCCCCTTCCTTCTGGTGGGAAGTTAAAAAGTTATCTTTCTGAATTTCCCATAATGCCTCAGACTGAACTTGTGTCACAATATTGTGGGAATGTCAAAATGACACGATGCACACAATGCTTTTGGTGGTCACTGATGGTATTTGAGGAGGCTCACGGTAAAAGCCACCCACATACCTAATGCTACCCTTTCTCTCAAGAGAATTGAACTGGACCTTTTGACTGTAGATAACTAAACTTTTGGCATGTCTAGATTCTAATTCATATCTAAGAATAAAAGAGCAAAGAGAGTTATAAATTTCTTCAGGGTTCAGAACAAATTCTATTCAGCAGTTGCTGTTTTTTGTACCAAGAAGCTAGAATTAATAGAAATATATGATATTACATAAATGCTGTCAAGCTTTATGAACCCTATATCTGAATGGGGTTTTTTTTCTGACAATTTGTCTTTATATGCATAGAGCATGCCCATAGGGCAAAAATTATTTTTATTGTCCTTGTAGAGCATGAAAACTATACTAAGGGCAACATTTACAATTTTATTTCTGTTTGCTCTACCATTCTGTTTTAATACAAGGCAGATGACTTCTAGAAGCAAATAGAGGGGAATGAATAGGAAAAGATGCAGGAAAAATAAATTGATTGTTTATCTAATTATACTGCACAAAATATGGCACAAAGGAGGTATAAGGACAGCTGTCTCAGTTAATGCTCTCAGATGTTTTCCATCATCTGTGACCAATGGCCAGGCAGGCAGGGGATGATGGGGATTCTAGTTCAAAATCTTTGGGGGAAGATTGGGCAATACTGAGTTAGGAAGAGTACATACCCACAGACAACACGTCATGGTTAAAAAAGAAAATGGATGCCCTCACCAATCAAGTACTGGAAGCCTGTGTAAAAGCAACTCTGTATGTTGTCACATACTTTTGCTGTTGTTGTGTGCCTTCAAGTCATTTCTGAGTTACTGTGACCTGAAGGAGAACCTATTACAGGGTCTTCTTGGCAAAATTTGTTCAGACCAGGTTTGCTTTTACCTTCCTCTAAGGCTGAGAGAGAGTGACTTGTCCAAGGTCATTCAATGGGTTTTTAGGGCTGAGCAGGGATTTCAACTGTGTTCCCAGTGTCCCACTCCAAGGCTCAAACCACTACACCACACTGGATCATATATACAGGATCAAAAAAAGAACAGTTTTGATGCACAAACATGGTAGGCCTATTTTGTTGGATTGTTTGCTAACTTTCTTACAATGACGTTGGCTCTTGAACTTGATGAGGTTGACAATGTTTGGTAAACTGATATAATAATAATAAGCTTTGACTCCCATGTTCACTGACTGATGGAGGAAAGAGGATTGAGGAGACATTTATTACACAGTCACGTATGGACGGGGGGCAGAAGAGGCAGTTCGCCCCAGGCAGCAATGTTTTTAGGGCTTCCCGGCCTGTAACCACACCCCCACGCACCCTGGCCATGCCCCCACACACTGCAGCCATGTCCCTATGCACAGTGGCCACACCCCTTGCGCCATAGCCCTGCCCCCCCTCCCACACACACACTCCAAGCTCTGCCATTGTTATTACATGGTTTAAATGCTGGCATATGAGTCTATGTAATTGTTCCTCCTGCTTTGCTGTCTTGTGTGTAGGTAGAGTTGCTGAAGTAGGCGGCCATAGCACAGGACAATTCAAAAGATTAAGAGAGATCATGCTCTACACAGGAGCAGAAGACTCAGGGTGGTCATGGATGATTAATAAGACACAGAAACAGAGAGGACTAAAGGGGGAATCTGGCACGTGCATAAGGTTTGACAGAAGACCCAGAAAAACACAGAGATTGGGAAAAATAAAAAGAGAAGACACTGTTGAGCCTGTGCTGCTGCCACTAATACTCAGAGGTTTCTCTCTATCTGCTGGAAGGAACTAAGAAAGATGGGCTAGACATTGGGAGAAGGGCTTCTAATCCCATTTTTTTATTTCATCTATGCAATTTTCATGAACTCCATAGACTCCCTCATGGCAGGGGATTTTAAACTGTCCTGTGTGTTGCATAAATAAATACAAATTAGAGCATTTAGTCCCAAAAACCTAATGCATACTGATTACATTCTGTGTTTATGCAAGAGTAAACATTTCTACAGGTGATGTCTTCCTTTTCACAGGTTGCCCTGTGCATAGGTCATTAAGGACCTAAGTAATCAATCAACTTATGAAGGGCCTGAGTATACCAGTTTCATTTGGATAATAGAGTATATAATGGCTCCCCTTTGTCATCAACCTGGCTTTGGCATACAGTGATGCTGTGAATGAAAGATCTCCAGGACAGTCTTGCTCAAGTCTTGCAGACTCAGGGCTTGACTGAGTCTATCCATCTGTAATGTGGTCTTCCTCTTTTCCTACTACTTTCTACCTTACCAAACATAACTGTCTTTTCTAATCAGTCATGCCATCTTGTAATATGTCCAAAGTACAATAAGCCTAAATTTAGTCATTTTTCACTCCTAGGGCAAGTTCAGGTTGATTTTTTTTCAGACCCACTCATTTGTCTTTTTCACAATCCACAGTATCCATAGAATTTTCTTCCAGCAACACTTTCAAATGAGTTGATTCTCTTTTTGTCAGCTTTCTTCATTCTTCAGCTTCCACCGCCATACACGGAAATTAGCAATACTATAACATGGACAATTCTAACATAGGTATTTGACTATATATCCTTAAATTGAGGATCTTACCTAATTCCTTCATAGCTACCTTTGCAAGTCCTAGTTTTCTTCTGATTTCTTGGCTACAGCTTCCATTTTAATTTATGACTGAGCTAAAGTATGGAAAATCTTTAACTATTTTGATATTTTCATCATCTGTTTTAAAGTTATATAAATAATCTGTGGTCATCATGTTTCTTTTCTTAATGTTCAACTGTGATCCTGCCTTTGCGCTTTTCTCCTTGACTTTTCTCAACAGCAGTTCAAAGATTAATGGCTATCTTTTGGGTTATTTAAAAAGCTATTTAGACAAGGGGAAGCACCTAATCGTTTTGGATCACGCACTACATCCCAATCCAAATTCTATAAGTAACATACAAGATAGATCTTTATGAAGTACCATCCTAGCTAACAATTAATAATAATTAATATAGTGATTAATGCAGTTAATTAAGGTTTTCCTTGTTAGCCTTTGCTAAAATTAATTAGGTTTTGATCATGCCAACTATTAATACATCAAATTAATTTTCTCCCACATTTTTCCCCAAGCCCTGTTCAAAATGACTTTTGAATAGTAAACACCATATATAAGCTTTGATCATGAAATTGGTATTCTGCACTTTTGTAAATTACAAATTACATTTTCAAATCTAGTGTGTGTTGGCCTGTATGTAAGTTGGCTGCTATGCAGATGTCACCTTTAATACATGGAGGTCTGGTGCACAGTTCCCATCTTGACACACACCCCATCCACCTCAGTTCTTCATGTACTTTTCATCTACCAATTCTCTCCAATCGTCTCTTGTCCCAAAGCTTTTTGCCTCAAACATCCCATTAAACAGGACACCCTCACTTCCAGCTGTTTTGATTTGACAGTTTTCCTGGCAATTATCCAAACTGCCTGGGGCTGAGTTGAAGACTGAAATATCTGGAGCGCACCTGGCTGGAGGAGGCTGGTTTAGAAGTGGAGCAGAAAAAGAATTGTAACTCTGGTATTATGATTCATTCTCACACAACTCCAGTGATGCATTTAAGTCTTTTATTCCAAGTCTCAAGTCAAGTCTCATGTCTCCACCTTCAGGTATCAAGTCAAGTCTCAAATCCTTGCAAGATACTTTCGAGTCAAGTCTCAAGTCTGGGAGCCAACTCCATACCTTCAGCTCTATTCCAGAGGCAAATAAAGTCTGTTTTAATAATTTTAAGTAGAGTCAGCCCTTCACATTTGCAATTTTGCCATCTGAGGCTTCAGAAGTGGGGAAAAGGATCTTTCCTACTCCCCATTCCCAAAGCTGGAGGCTTTTGTGTCAATAGGCATAAAAAAGTCTGCAGCTTTAGAAGTGGGGAATACGATACTTCTTACTTCCTATTTACAAAGGTAAAGGTATTGATTGATTGATTGAATATGGGAATAGGATTACTCCCCATTACTTCAGCTCCAAAAGCTTTAGAAGGAAGGACTCTCCCTCCTCAAGCCTATTCCCTAACATATTTTCTGTTCTGTTCTGTTATGCAACACACAGGACTTTGGGCTTGAGACAGATTGTCATGTGACCAGTAGCAAACAGAGATGGAAGTGTTATTCAAAGTTGTAAGGTTTCTGGATGAATACCAAGGGTAGCAAGTTGGTCATTAAAACTATGCAAATCATGAGTTGAATTGAATCAGTCATCATTTATTGCCAAGTCAAATCCAAGTCAAGTCACTGAAGTGACTTAAGTCTGACTTGAGTCCAAGTCAATTGACATGAGTCTACATCACTGCACAACTCTCACACTAAGTAATACAATCCAGATTTGGTTTGCATTAGAGTGATGGGAAGTTTGGCTGTGAAGTTGTTTTTGGGCTGAAGTTCTCACCAGCCCCAGCCAGCATACCCAACGGAAAGATTGTATACTGAAGAAAATATACATCTGTTTCAGCATAATATAAATATCCTAGTTACAGCTTCATTCTTCTCTGATGGCCCCTTCTCTCTTCTGTACTCCCTTTTTTATTATATTATTGTGCCATATTGTTTAAATGGACATCAGAGAGCAATATTCATTTTTATCATCTGGATGATGGTTCAGACCATTTGCTCCCCTGATACTAGCCAACAATATTCTTCAAAGGCAGCAAACAATTGGATTGCAGTTTCAATGGAGAGACATTGATTGCTGAGATTCTTCCCACCATCAGTTTACTGACTCATAATTCACATTCTTGAGGATTCAATTGAAGAAATGAAGGTAAATGAAACAGCATGGTATTGCTGAGAGGGGCGACAGAGGTACAAATTCATATTACATCCGGATGCTAAAGAAAATAGCGGTGACAAATTTTGAAAAATTTTTAAAGATTTGAATAATAAAATGGAAAAAAATCTAAAAATTTTAATATAAGCAATCATACTTAACTTGTTAACTTAATAAGTATTCCAAAGTGGTGTGTATATTCTATACTTATATATATCGACTTCAATCTGCTTGTTAGTTCCAAAGTAGACTTGGGCCCTTTCCACAACGCATCTTTTCGCAAAGTTGGGGTGCGGGGATTGCACGAGCAGCCTCTAGCAAGAGGCTCTCACGTCCTGGTTCCTTCAGCTCCGCAGCTGCCGCCTGATCGCGCGACAGCCCTGCCTCTTCCTTCCGCAGTGCAGCCTGTTAGTTTCCCAGGCTGCGCTGGGGCAGGAAGCACGAGCGCCATGGCTCCAGAGCTCTGCACACATGGCAAGTGCACACGGGGCCCCAGAGCGATGTGCAATCGCACACCATTTTCAGCTCACAGCCGAAAATGAAAAAGTGCGTGGTTGCCACCTGCCAGCCCCTGGAGCGTGATGCGATTGTGAGTGCGTCGTGTGGACCGCTCCTCACATTTTCATGATGCTCAAGGGGCCCTTTTGCATGGCAAATGCCATGCAAAAAGGGCCTCAGTTAATTAATGGAATTTATGCAGAAGATAATTTACTACTTTCCCACTGATTCAACATCTCTGCCCTAATTGGGATAAACTGTTGAATTTAGGCCACTTAATTTTTACTGCATTTTAAAAACAAGAGGCATAAAAGAAAGGGAACAGTGGATTGCAGTTCAGAAGATGCAGTCATGGGCTAGAGAGAGACATTAATATAAGTGGTCTATATTTTTAAAAAAATATCTAATTGAAATTGTCACCTCTAAGACACATGTTCAAAGTGATAGAGACAGGGGAAAAACAGCAGTGAGATCTTCAAACTTTTGAATAATGGAATAATGTTTCTGTCTGCTCAGCCATGGAATTTATCTTTGTTACAGTATAGTAGTGGAACTATGCAGACTGACCATCAGTTAAAACTCCACATCCTATATCCTATTGCTGGTTCTAATTAGAGTAAACCTAGGCCATTTCCACACTACACTCTTATAGCGTGACTATTCCACTTTCAACATCCTATGGAATCCTGGAGTTTGCAGTTTAGGAAGGGACCTAAAGGATTCCAAAGGATGTTGAAAGTGGAATAATCACACTATAAGAGTATAGTGCAGAAATGGCCCTAGTGAAGCAATATGATTTACATAAGCGTTGGCTTATTATCCAGCAAATTGATTCAGCGGATGTGTTGTAGCTAGATCTGTTGTAGCAAGGGTTGTGTCCACACTGCACAATTTTAGCAGTTTGATAATACGTTACTTGCCATAGCTCCATCTTGTGAAAACCCAGGATCTGAGGCACTAAGATAAGTTGAGGAAAATTGAGGATTGAACCAGCTTACATTATACCTTGGGTTTTATCATTTTTTTCAAATATTTTTTCATATACAATAAAAATTTAAAACAGTAATACAGAACAAGAAAAAAAGAAAAAAAGAGAGATAAAAATAAAAAATAGATAAAAAGAGAAGAAAGGAAAGAACAGAAAAAGTAAAATGAGTTCCAAACTTCCTTGCGAAGATCGTAGTTCAGGGGAGTGGACCAATGCTCTTTGGCAAAGAATTCCAAATCCTTCACCAAACAAATCCCAAGTTTCCATAGGAAGGATCTATGACAATTAAACTGGTATCAAACTGCTATAGCTATGCAGTGTAAATACTTCCTAGATACATCCTGGATTCAGGACAAAGTTACAAAGATATAATTTAAAATTACCTAAGCATCTACAAGTGTTAAAGATTTTAAAATACAGTACATACAACCAAAGAAGAGCCATCCATAGGCATTCTCACCTTCTATGTGTCAAGGATGCCTTGTCAGCAGTCTCCAAAACAGGAGTGTTGGGACCACACGTGCTGCATATTGGGCTCTGAATGAGGTTATTTAAATTCATCCTAACTCAATCATAGACTCAATGGGAGGCCATGAGTCAGTCATTAATTCTCATGCTTTATTCCCCATTGGAAAGAGACAGAGTATGTTAAAAAGAGACAATTGTAAGGTACCTCACAGGGCAGCTTTGAAGATGAATGACATATGAGTCATAAAGCACTTTAGATACTCAACATGGTGCTAAAATGATAAGCTTCAACATAATATATATCAGGGGTCCAATGCCTTGCCCTCAATGCTAAATGCATAAGTAACACACACACAATCTCACTCTTGTCAAATCACTCCGCTATTAGCAACGTTCCTGTACAAGTTTCTGTTCGGTTTGGTTTTTCAAGTTGAGCCAAAATTCATTTTGTCTATTTCATGAGCTTTTGAAGAATTGTAAAGTGACAGTCTTATAGATGAACCATTAGCAAGACAAAAGTAAATAACACTGAATGAGGAAGAAGTTAATTAATAATGCATGTTGGGCTGGGTTTCTGATATTAATAAAAGTGGAGACTGTGGAGTTGTTTCCTTTGGTACAAGCTTCCTTCTAATTTTCCCCTTGACTACACTTACACATACATAAAAAGCATAAAGGAATCCAGTAGTGTCTTTGAGACAAACTAGTCTATTCTAGCATTAGATTTCTTGGATATCAATCTACTGTAATTCAGATGCATGGAAAGCTCATGGTATAATAAACCAGTAAGTCTCAAAGGTGTTCCTGGATTCCTTTATGCTTTTTTATGTTGAAATAGACTAAGACAACTATCTTTTTGAATACACACACACACATTTCTCTTTGTCTATTTTTCAGAGGGAAAACATGGTGGCTAGCAGTCAAACTCATTTTAAGATTGCAAAGGGATAATGGTTTCTCTTATTTTTTTTTCCCCTACAGAGAAACACTGATTAGGGTTTTCAGTGAAATGAAAACACTGTATTCATCTGTTTATGTCTATAGCTAAACTGAGGATGGCAGTCTACATGCAAGACTCACCCTTGAATGTCACTGAACCCAGGTAGACTTTTGTCTGGCAAGCATGAAGACCACAATAGAACTCCGTAATTGTCCTGAGTTGAGTATAGGAGCCTTTCTGCATGAGACTGTTGTAGTGCTATTGTTCCACTTTCAACGTCCTATGGAATCCTGGAGTTTACAGTATAGGTAGGGGCATTCAGAATTCTCAACCAGAGAGCACTTTGGCCTCAGTAAACTACAAACCCCTGAATTCCACAAGAAGATAGCACTATAACAGTGTAGTGCAGAAAGGCTTTAAGACTACTGATTACAGGATTTCTTCAACCACATTCAACTAAACCTGGTTACAGAGACCTATTTGAAACTTTCTGCTCACTGCACGAAAGTCTGGGAGGTGCAGGAGGTGCGGCAATATTCAATGATGGTGCTTAAGTTTGTGCTTTCACTCCTTTTCCAGTTTACACATGAGTAGGCAAACAGCATAAGTCTGAATTGTTTGTCAATTCTGAGCCAGCAAAAAATGTGATGTTTGCGCAGGAAAGGTCACTAAAACCAGCCTCAGAAGCATGCTGTGCCATAAATGCAATCAACAGGTATCTACCTCAAGGTCCCAACTTACCTTCTGACTAACTCTATTTTAGATATTTGCCAGAGCTTGGCAAAGTTAATTTTAGGGGGTCTAGAACTCATACAATCTCTAGCCACCATCTTTCCATGTGACCACCTTGCCAAGCAAAGCCTCCACACTGCCATTTAATATTTCTAATGATTGCTGCTGGATAGGAGCACCTGGCAATAGGAAACATCATCTACTGAGCATCATCTACTGAGCCACACTCCATGTAACATCCACAGCATATCACATTAGCTGCAGGGAGGATGTTTCCAGCAGCTGTCATATGAAATCTGGTTTTTATGCATTGCTTTCTTTTTAAAGGAATCTTAACATTTAAACTTTTTGTCTGGGTCACGCTTCACCCACTACATGGAATGGGGCAAGTGCAATGACAGGTGTTGAACAGCCCTTGGGAAGCTGCCCTGTGCTGTCCCTCTTCAGTTCCACCCTAGTTCATTCCCACTCCCCAATATGGAGTTTACTGTTTAGTAAGTGGATAGGATTGTGGCCATTAGCAAGAATCCTATTAGTGACAAATATTGGTTTAACCAGCATACATAATTTGTGGGATGACAAGGACTTTTTGCATAACAACTTCCCAGGACTGCAATTAAATTAGACTAGCATATTGTAGAATCTCAGCCATAGTGTCCAAAATTTAATCCAGATAAAGAAATGTATTCTCAAAGTTGCTACCTCGGTTGAGAATCTAGCAAACATATTGGAGTCCAAAAGAAGGCAAAATCCAGTTTCTACATTCTTTCCTCATTCTGTCTCTGAATGGATAGTGGGCCTATTTGCTGGCTATCTTTATTTAGTAAAAGAACAATAAATCTGAGGCTGTAATAACCCACACTGACCAAAAATCTATAGTTCCAGTTCCTAGTATTTGATTACCAATCTAAGCAGAGAAGAGAGGCCTGAGAAAGTCATAAGACTCGTTTACTTGCTTGGCAAATCTATACAAAATGCACATAAATGCAGGAGCCTTTGATCAAGTCTATATCAAAATGCAAATCCCACACTGCTCATTTGACATCCATGCAGTTATCTAGATTTATAGCACCTCCATAGAAAGAGGTGCAGTTGTGCAAGCAACTGTTTCTTAGGAAACATCAGCAGTAAAAAAAAATTGCTTCATTTTTAATAGACAAAAATATATCTGTTCAGCACCAACATTTGTTACAGTGTGCAATGAGGGACGTAGGGAACCAGCTGGACTGCATGCAAGGACACTTCCTGGGTGCCAGATGATATCAGAGGGCAGCAGCTTCCCTTCTGAAGCATCTCCCCCACTGCTGCCCTACTGCCACCATGGAGCATCAGTTCATACCTCTCATTCCTCACAGAAAAAGCCAGCAGCTACAGCAGCAGCTTTGCATGCTGTGGACTTGAGGAAGCAACTGGCTTCCCTAATGAATGGAGGGAGGAGCAAGGCAGACTCAGGCAGCACTCTGAGATTCTACTCCCAATGGTTGAAGGACCTGGGGTTGTCAAGCTCTGAGATTATAGGACCAGACCCCAAAATCTAGGAATGGTGTCACAGTGGCTGGCCTGGGTGATATAGTTAAACATGACACATTAAGCACCAGCCACTGCTGCACAGAGTATATAACTGTTTTTCAAAACTATGGGTTTTTAAGGGAAAGACTTTTAAGAGGATACTGTATTGTTTTTAACTTACGTCTTTTTATTTTAAGTATATGCTTTAAATTGTTTTAATATTGTTGATAGTTCATTTCTATTTTAATGTTGACTTTCTATACGCTTTTAAATTGTCATTTTAATTTGTAAACCACCTGAAGTCCTGATCTTCGGGAAAAGGTAGGATATAAATCAAGATGATGATGATGGTTGTAATTATATGCTATTGAAATAAAACAAAGCTCTTTCATCCAAGTCATTGATGAAGACATTGAATAGCACTGGGCCCAGGACAGAATCCTGTGGCACTCCACTAGTCACTTCTCTCCAGGATGAAAAGCAGCCACTGGTGAGCACCCTTTGGGTTCAGTCGGTCAACCAATTACCAATCCACCTAACAGTAGTATATCTGTAATGAGGTATTTCTTTTTTCCTACTGCCTTCTACCTTGCCAAGCATTACTGCATTTCTTAGTGAATTATGTTTTGTCATGATATGGCCAAAGTATGACAGCCTTAGTTTAGTCATCTTGGCTTCTATGAAGAGTTCAGGCTTAATTTGCTCTAGGACCATGTGTCCTTCTAGCAAATCAGGGTACTTGTAGAACTTTTCTCCAGCACTATGTTGAGTTGATTTTCTTTCTATCAGTTTTCCTCACTGTCTCTGTGTAGTTCTTAAAGCAGAGATGGATTGTCACTGAGTCTGCAAGTTTTAAGCAGGAAACAACATCAAAATGTGTGAGTCACCCACCTATTTCCAGGAAACCGTCGGAAAAGAGTTGGGTCTTTAATTGGTTGTGCAATCCTATGTAAATTTATTCAAAAGAATGATTCAATGATACTTACTCCCAAGAAAGTTCAAGAGCTAGTGTTGTTGTTATTTTCTATCCTGCCTTTCTCTCAATAATGGGACATAAGGGAGTTTATAATATATTTTAAAACAATACAGATTTTTAAAAGTTATACACAAACTTCAATAAAAGTACAAATATAAAAATAATTTAAAAGACAAATAATTTATAAAATTAAAAAACTTAAAATTTATTGAAAGACTATAAAGATCATAAAACACCACATCATTAAAAACTCATCCCTTGCAGCTTCTAAAGCCTTGATGATAGAAAGTATTTTAACTTGCAGGGGGAAGAAGGGCAAGGATGGAGTCAAGCTAGACACCCTAAGTATTCCATGTTATCTAAGAGCAAGACAAAAAGGAATTGAGATATGAAGATTTGACTGAAACATGATTAGTTTTTCTCTACATCTGGATGAGATACCTGATTGTCAAGCCTTTTTTTTTCATGTTTATTTCTTAGACATACTGAAGCCTAAAAGCAGTCTCAGCAAGAGATTAAGAGCAAATATTCACAATATTGGCACAATATCTCCCATCAGGTGTTATTTTAGCTTTCTAACATTAAACAATAACACTTTTTTTCCTGTGGTTTGAAGCATACCATATTGTCAGGAATCACAATGCAAGATGGGTACTAAATATTTTCAGCCGTTTCAAAAGATTCACCAAATACCTTTTTAAACATATGGTTGTTACCAGTGAGACATGGTTAGGAATAAATATAGCAATTACACTGCAAGGGAGTTGGAGACAGATATATAACACATTCCAGAAATGCTTTATCCAGCTTATTGCTTGACTCGAAACAAAATGAATATATTAGATAAGAGTATTTCTGAAAAGCAATACGGTACTTATAAAACATAGCATTTTGGAATTAATATGTTTCTGAGCTTAAGGAGGACAAATGAAAACAAACTTGAAAGTTTCAAAACTATGAAAACAGCATACTGCAACTTTTCTTTTTCTTTTTTCATTCATTATAGCTGCATGATGAATCCCATAAAACAAAGATTCCAACTAATAAATGGTGTGCCTTTTCTAATAGCATTATGCTTGCTTGCTTGCTTGCTTGCTTTAAAAAATAGCTTTTGAAACATTTGAGCAGGTATACAAACGAACAAAGGGTTTTTCAAAAGGTTAATGTCTAGACTTTATATCCTCAATTTTAATCCATTAATCTATTAGACATGCATATCTGGTGAATGTTTTGTCAGGGATTCCAGGCAGGGAACCCTGGGAAAATGATCAGCCCACTGCAAAGATGTTGCATCATGCCCCAGCTGTGGGTAATTTCAAGGCTGCATAAGAAACTGGGGTCGTGTGCAGATGGTAGAGGGAGGTGTGCAAACCTCTACCTGATTGGTTGTAGATATGTATATAACAAAGCAACGGCAGTATGTATTTGTCTGTTGACCAAACCTGGTGCCTGGCACAAGCTTTTGTCCGTCTGTCCTATGTTTTATATATAACGGAATTTTGCTGCAAGATAAAGTGCCTCCTGTTTTGGAAGAAACTCCTCTGTGTGTGAGTACCCTTACTGGGGAACAAGGCTGCTGCTGTTGGCTCGCTGAACTCTGGTTTTTCTGCTGCGTTTCCGTGGGGCTGAAACTCCTATCATCCCCAACATGTTTTGCTCTTCTTAATGCTAGCTTTTTGTCACTAGTACTTCAGTGTTCGTCCAAGTAATCTGGCTTCCAAAATTCGCTGGGAGAAGACTTCAAATATGTTTTAGGAGATCATATACACAGTATATAGAATAAATTTTTAGATAATAAGAACATTACATTTGATATTCAATCCCAAGAGCATTGTTTCTAATGCCAATGTTTTCTTCATTGCAATACTCATCCCAAATTTCTTGCTGTTTCTTCAGCTTGTACTCTCCTTTTCTTTGTATAAAGCATACACTGTTTTTTTCAAAACACATAGACTAACACAGTCCTATCAGAGCTTGTGTGGTATCCAACTAACCCTACCCATCAATGCAACAGCTTCCATCAGTAGAACAAAGAGGAAGAGAAACCTCTTGAAAAGATTTTGTGATATTATAAAAAAATAAATAAATAAATAAAGTAATTTTATAAGATTGATTTAGAGGATCCAAAATGTTTGGCTTCATTGAATACATTGAATTTATCATGGGCTTCTAAAATTATTGCAGTGGTTTACTTCGGACCATTGGGGAATTGCTAGGTGTTGTCATAAATCTGCCTCTCACATGGTTTTACTCATATACCTGCCTAGTGACTATATTTACCATTTAAAGCAGACCTGAACAACTTGGCAGTAGGTAAGGGCCAAAATTAAATAGGCTAAACTTCTTTGGGCCACAGATAGGTTTTTAGCACCTCACTTTCCAAGTAAAGTTATAATAATGGTATAATAACGTTATTTATTTGCAAAAAAAAAGAATAGTATAATTAATTAAAATAATTAAAAAACTATTTTGCAAATAAAATAAACCCTATTATAAAAAAGGGAAATTAAGGAAGTTTTTCATAATATTTCGGTGGAACTTCTGTCCCTGCAGCTTGAAGCTTCCTCCGTGTCATATGGCCTTCCCGCACCACACTGTCATAGTGCTATTATTCCACTTTCAACAACCCATGGAATTCTGGGGTTTGTAGTTTCCTGAGGCCAAAGAGCTCTGTGGCTGAGAGTTCTAAATACCCCTCCCTAAACTGCAAATCCCAGGATTCCACAAGATGATGAAAGAGGAATAATAGCACTATAGCAGTGTGGAAAGGCCCCTAATCTCTTAAGCTGCAGAAAACAAATTTGCTCCATATTTTACATGACACCCTTTCAAAAAGAGTTTTACAAAAGTTCCTTTTGGTGAACTACAATGTCCCAAAACTCCAAGTAGCATGATTACTGACTGGGGAATCCTAGGAGTTATAGTCCTAAAAAACAATGCTTTCGAACTCTGAGTGAGCTTTTATCTCACCAGAGTAGACTCAGTGAATTGTTGCTGTTGTGTGCCTTTGAGTTGTTTCTGACTTATGGCAATCCTAAGACAAACCTATCACTGGATTTTCTGGGGCTGAGAGTATGTGATCTCCCCAAGGTCACCCAGTGGCTTTCCATAGCTGAAAAGTTCAAAACTTGCCTCTGTTACAAACTCACCCAGAAATCTTAGGGAAATCTCCTTCCTTAAATTTCACCCACCACCACCACCAACATACAACATTGGGAATGACAACACCGGCCATTTCTGCCCTACACTGTTATAGCGCTATTATTCTGCTTTCAGCATCCTGTGGAATTCTGGGGTTTGTAGTTTACTGAGGCCAAAGAGCTCTCTTGCTGCAAATTCTAAATGCCCTTCCCTAAACTGCAAACCTCAGGATTCCACAGCATGTTGAAAGTGGCATAAGAGCACTGTAACAGTATAGGGCAGAAATGGCCACTCAATTATCCTCTTGACCTGTTATTAGGATGACTGCGATAATGCAGATATGGCAAGTTATGATTACACAAACCCAGTAAATAGGATTATTGGAAAGAAATAGAGCTACGCCTTGAGAAATATAGCAGTGTGTAATTTGCAATAGATTTGCAAAAGATCAAAGGGAAGGGGAACAATTTGGGGTGGTAGAAAAAAGTATTATTTATGAAGAGGGGGGAGGAAAATAAACAAGGGGAATTCCAGATGGTGAGGGGGTGGAATTTATAAGGGTGCACGCCAGAATAGACCTAACTTG
Organism: Cyclura pinguis; assembly: GCA_030412105.1. NCBI lineage: Eukaryota > Metazoa > Chordata > Lepidosauria > Squamata > Iguanidae > Cyclura > Cyclura pinguis. The sequence continues at coordinate 213,022,770 of CM059602.1, forward strand.
CATTTTAAAATACAATCTTTAAATGAAATTTAATTTTTTCTAATGCAATTTAGGAGGGATGGGGTAAATGAGGACACTGACCTGTAATAAGCAGTCCATGTTGGTTTGCTCAAGGAGGAGGAGACCACCTCCTTTCTTGCCCTCTCCAGCCCCAGCTGCTCTTCTCCTTTTCCTGGGCACTTCTGCCCTCACCATCCATCCAAGGGAAACAGAAGGAGAAGAAGCAACTGCCGCCATCTTTCACAAGGGCAAAAGGTAGCATCAGCTCAGCTCTCTACTGCCCTCTGGAGGGGAGGAGGAGGGAATGGCCCAGCCTGGTTCATTCAAAACCATCATCAACCTAATTGCTGCAACCTTTTTCAGCCCTTGCACTCATGAGCGATGATCCTTTGGCAGGCTGTATGTTGTGCAGGCCTGATTTAGAGTATCATCTTGTTGCCTGTTTTTGATAAAGTAGAAACTATAAAATTTGGTACATGAGTAGTCATATTAGTTCAGAAATATGGTAATTTCCTTATTACAAATGAGCAATATTCAGTGCATATTTGTACAATACTATGAAATACAATAATAGTCATATAAGAAATAGAATCATGATCATTTTAAACACAAGCCTACAATCCTTTTGATTATTGCATCTCTATTGTGTTTTTCATTAGAGCTTAGTAGTGAGATGAAGTCTGTTTTACTCAAGAGGAGTGTTGACATTGCAGGTAACCAAACCAAGTAAGAATTAAAAGGCTTTTACTGCAGAACATTACTATAGAACATACATACATTGAAGAAATAAAATCATGATAGTTATATAAATAAGCCCACAATCTATTGATTATTCCATTTATATAATTACAATACTTTTTTTTGGAGCTTAGAAGTGGGATACATTTAGTTTTCCTCAAGAGGAGTGTTGAAATTGTAAGTAACTACACCGAGTAAGGATTAAAAGTCATTACTGTAAAACATACCATTATTTTACTGTAGAATATACATTGAAGTGCAATATATTCATATGAGAAACAGAAATCATCATAGTTACAAAAACAAGTCCACAAGCCTATTGATTATTGCATCTATACAATTGCAGTACCTTTCATTGGAACCTAGAAATGGGATAAATTCTGTTTTACTCAAGAGGAGCGTTGAAATTGTAAGCAACAAAACTGAGTGATAATCAAAAGGTTTTTACTGTGGAATATACATTCGTTGTTATTTTCATTATCTTAGATACCAGCTACCACTAAAAGCATTCATTGGGACTGAAGAAGAAAGGGGGATCCATACCGCATATATCCAAAGAAAACCACAGACTCATGAAGACCAATCCAGTTGAAACATCTCACTTAAAGATCCCACGACTGGACATACCATCAGTTTCTTACTACCTAAATAGGTTTTTTTAAAAATAACATTGTTCATTGATTGCCTATTACCATTAATAGTTTTTTTTTGTATAACATTGTCATATCAGAGTCTTAGATGTGGGTTCTTTTTGTACATGTACATGGCTGTTATGTTTCATATGTATATTTCAATGAGCCCTGGTGGTGCAGTAGTTAAATGCCGGTATTGCAGCCACAAGGTTGTGAGTTCAATCCTGCCAGTCTCCAGGTTGACTCAGCCTTCCATCCTTCCGCAGGTTGGTAAAATGAGTACCCAGCTTGTTAGGGGTAATTAGCTAACACATTGTAACCCGCTTAGAGAGCACTTAGCTGATAAGCGGCATAGAAATACACATGCTATTGCTATATGTAGTTGTCAACAATACATTGCAAGATTGGATAAAGGTTGAAAATACGTTTAGTAGTTACACTGTGAGGTATATTGTAAATGACATATTCTGATGTCAACATCTTGTCACTGTGATCAATTAGTTGTTTTGTACAAATAGTAATATTTGATCATATCTTTATACCTCTTCGATCCCTCCTGTAGGTAGTAGTCTCCTTAGATCTGAGGGGGGAATGCTTCTAGTTTTTCTGGTGGTCCAACGAGATCAAAGCTGAAAAGGAGTACATTTTGAGTATGAAAGAACCCTGCTGGACGAAGGGCTGGTGATAAGAGCTAGCTGCATAGGGAAGCAGGAAACTCTACTATGAGATGATGGTAAAGCTCCAGCAGGCAGCAGAGCCCAGCACTAAAAGGATTTGACTAAATGTCTAACAGGACGTAATTTCAAAAGCAGTCCTTGAAGCTGAATCCTCTGAGAAGCCAGACACAGCTAGAAGACCTTGAAGCAGAGCATGAAACAAGTGGAACTAGGGAACAGCGTCTGTGCTGGGAGGGTTTGCTTTATAAATGAAACACTAGAGTGAAGGTTAGGGCAATCAGAAAAAACAAAACAAAACTGAGAACTTACTTAGGTTAAGAAGACTTTTATTAAGAACCATTACCAAGCCTATTCAACCAAAGTAATGCATATTTAAGCAATCATAAGCTATCTCCAGACTGACATATCAATCATTTCAACAAATCTTTTCATAAACATCTTAAGTTTCTCCACTTATACAAATTTTTCTCTACTGGTGATGTCAATGTGATGCCAAAGCTTGTAATGTCTTTAATTTGTAATGTGTATTTTAAGTGTTTTGATTGTTTTAATTTATAATGTTTTAAAAGTAGTGTTCTAACATATTGTTCAATGCTTTTTAAACTTTTGTACTCTATATTGTTTTAGATGTGTTGTTGTTGTGTGCTTTCAATTCATTTCCAACTTATGGCTACCATAAGTTGACCCTATCATAGGGTTTTCTGGGGCTGAGAGTGTGTGACACACCCAAGTTCACCTAGTGAGATTTCATGGCCAAGTGGGGAATCGAACCCTGGTCTCCAGGGTTGTAGTCTAACGATTAAACCACTACACCATGCTGGCTCTCCATTGTTTTAGATGCTCTGTTTTAGTTTAATTTATATTGTAAACTGCTTTGAGACCCATTTGAGAGAAAAGCAGGATAAAAGTATTACAAGTATTCATGCTGAAATACCATTCCCCAACTTTTGCTGTGGTTGATGCTGCTGCTGCTGCTGTTATGTGCCTTCAAGTCATTTCTGACTGATTTCTGACTACCCTAAGGCAAGCTATCACGGGGTTTTCTGGGGCTGAGAGTATGTGACATACCCAAGGTCATCCAGTAGGTTTTTATGGCCAAGCAGGGAATCAAATCCTGGTCTCCAGGACTGTAGCCCAACCACTCAAATGATTACACTATGCTCGCTCACCTTACTTGTAACTTTTGCTTTAAAACTTTGTGAAAAATATGGCACGGAGTTCCCTAGACCCCAACCACAGTGTTTAGAAAAGGAAACACAGATGGACTAACTATGCTGTTCTATCACAAGGAAAAAAGAGGTCATTTCATGTTTTACAATGTTGGATTTTATCCATATGTGCCAGTAGAGTCAATGGGACGCTCTTAAGGACTGATTGGGTTCTTCCTTCTATTTATGTATAAGTTTGATTCTCTTTCTCTCTTTATCTCTTAAACTTAGCAGCCAAGAGTACATGCTTGTAAGTTGTTCCCAAATCACTGTTCAGGACAGATTCTGAATATTATGTCTTAGGTTGCCCAAAGACAGAAACACAACTAATTAGAAGATCCACAAGCAAATACACAAGTTTCACACACACACACCATTTACCCCTGTGAACCAGCTTTGAAGAAAGGAGATAAAGGAGATGAAGACAAAATCTTGGACATGATTGATATAGGAGAATATAGAGCTGGAAGCACTTTAAAACCATCTAATAGACATTTGTTTACAGGAATATAGTGCCAATACTGTCATGAATCTCTTGTCTCTACATAGACAGGTAGGCAGAAAGAAAAGCAGGCAGAAAACAAATAAGGACTGCTACTAAAAGCCTCAAGAACCATTATCTTCAGAGCAACAGATGCCCTTTTGTCATGCTGTTGCAAGTGATTGACTGTGTCCAATACTCAGTTGCATGTAAACATTCGAAAAATGCATTGCTGTTTCTCTATACCTGTGAAAGCAAGAAACTGGGAAAGTTCATACAGTAAGCAGGGTCAAGTGGTACACCTGCATCTTGGAAGGTACCATTTAAGGGCAAGGGGTTGTTTGAATTGGTTTTCTGGGGCAGGGAAGACTCTGTAGCTGAAAGTTAACACTGTGAGAAGTCTAGATTGAACTTTTCAGCCTGACAGGGATCTAGAAATGTCACCCACTCCAATGGAGGCTATGCCACTTTTTCACCTGAAGTATAAGCTAGCAAAGTGCTGAGAAAAACTTTCTCAATTGATTCTACACACTGTTTATACTGGCTTTTGCGAAGGCATATGAATACCTTACCAAGACTTCCCATCTACAATACATATCTTGCATGTCTTCCATGTTGTCACAGACTTCACTGCCTCAGCAACCCACTGGGGCAGGACTTTTTCCCCACTCGCTAACCTATTTCCCACCTGACATCCTGTGCTACTGCCACCCTGGCTCAGTTTCTGCATTAGAGTGCCCAGACCTCAGGGCCTGGGCCTGAGTTTCATGGTTTTACCCCTTTTCTCCAGTCCTCAGGATGAGGAATATCAGGGCAAGAGACTGGCCCTGAAAAATTTGTATATATGCATTTTCCTCATGTGGTAAGACTGTTGTTGTTGTTTTTGTTGTTATTATTATTATTATTATTATTATTTGAATAGAATACTTTGCAACTATGGTTGATGCCTAGTGGCATCACTAGGGGCTTCCCTTTGTAATATGAACCCTGTAACATCACCATTGCCCCCTCCCTATAACATCACAAAAGGTCATCACTATGTCTCAGGTTTTGGAGCTGAAATCTTGAGGCTTGGAATATTCCTGACCTGGCAAGCCCAGTATACATACTCATCTGTTTAGTGAGGCTCTTTCCACACCTTACTGTCTTCCGGCGCTGGGGTGCGGGGATCACCCGAGCGGGCTCCAGCGAGAGGCTCTCGTGTCCAGGGTCTTTTGGTTCCACACGAACTGGCTGCTCACGTGAGAGCCCCGCCTCTTACTTCCGCAGTGCAGGTTGGGAGTTTCCCAGGCTGCGCTGGAGCAGGAAGCACAACTGGCGCAGCTCCGGAGGCTCCGCACGCCAGGTAAGTGTTCACGGGGCCAAGGAGCAATGTGCGATTGCACACCATTTTCAGCTTTTAGCCAAAAATGAAAAGGTGCACAATTATGCCTGCCGGTCCCTGGAGCATCACAAGATTGTGAGTGCGTCGTGCGGATCGTTCCTCAGAATCGCGCAACACTCCATGGAAAATGCTGTGCGAAAAGGGCCTGAGTCCTGGCTATGCTGTGACACAAATAAGTATTTTCTCAAAATTAACTAAGAATGCATGAATCAAAATGTAAGAGAATGTTTGACATACAAAGTGTGTTTTCCAGTCATTGAGCTGTGGTTTCTCTTGAGCTGTATATGGCAAGCTAGCATTGCCAGAGATAAAATAGTGCTACCATACTGTCTTAGGGTTATATTCCAAGTAAGTCATTTTTAATACACTCTGAGAGAAAATGTAAAAACATGCCCCCTACCCCAATATCAGAGCTTGGAGATCTTCAAGCTGCTCAGCCACTTATTGGGGTTGGGAGTTACTGTCTAAAAAAAAAGTAAAACTTCCAAGTTTCTATGCTAGTAATTGTTCCTAAATCTACTTACAGCTTTTCTACATAACTGGAGATATGCCACTTGACTTTACACTAAGCACTGAGCTATGGCTTCTGTTGAACTAAGCCAGGAAATAAACAGATTGGGCCACAGATAAATATGCCTGCCAACTTTCCATAAATATGTGGGAAAGTTGAAATCAACTTTCTTGGAGAGAGTCTCCTGGGAGCTGCACTATTGTCTAGCATCACATAGGAGTTAGACCTGGCAAGCTAGGACAAATGACATCGGAATGAAAGTGTTCTGTTTTTCTTTAGCAACCACCTTCAATGAAGACAGAATGTAGAAGAATAGACCAGGTTTGTCTAACTCAGCAGCAAATACACTGGCTGGTATCAGTTTCTTTTCCACCACTACATTTGAACCAGGGATAGTTCATAGAATCACAGAATCTTAGAGCTGGAAGGAACCATATGGACCATCTCATCCAATCCCTTGCAATGCAGGAAAAGCACTCCTGAAGGAGGCCCATCCAACCTCTGCTTAAAGATCTCAAAGAAGAAGACTCTAGCACCTCCATTCCATCGCTGAACATTGTTCCTACCTTATATTTCCAAGAACAGAGATATTCATGGAATGGAGTAAGTTGCAAGGACAGAATATACAGCTGATGGAGGCATGTGTTCCAACGATCAATGAAAAGAGAGGAATAAGATCTGCCAGCATTGTTGGGAATGGAGAGGATTAGAAGGGGGATAACAGCCAGCCAGAGCACTAAAGCCACAGCAGGAAAAAGGGTTATTTGCAGCTGAAACATGAGAGTTTTACAGTGCAGCTAAGGATGTGATAGAACCAAAAATACCATTACAGACTGGTAGTTCCTGGAAATCTTGTTGATATGGGAAGGAGTTCAAAGTCAACTGAAAGTGCAATGGCTGTGAAGAAGGCAAAACCCAAGCAAAATAACCAAGGCAAAATAAAACTGCCAACATTGAAACTCTTTTATGTGAATCTAGGCCATTTCCTCACGGGGCGAGGGAATCGCCCCGCACCGCTACTTACCAGATCTTCTGGCTCCCCGGTCTGGTCCAGGCTGCTCCGGAGCAGTGTGTGATCATCGATCCGCTCTGCTCCAGTGTCCAAAATGGCAGCTTCCAGTTGGTCTTGGGTCTCGACCAACCGCTGAAGCTCGCCAGCCTAAAGCCCACCCTCAGCAGATTGCAGGCTTGCATTGGTGCGAGCCTGCGAATCTGCACAAGGGAGCAGGCTTGCAGTGGCGTGCTCCATGCTTTTGAAAGACCGGAAAAATCAGGTCTTTCAAAAGCACGCTGGAAGACCACTTGAGATCGTTCCGGAGTGGACTGAGGTACGGATCTACACTAAGTAGTCTGGACCCAGTCCGCTCCAAGGTACAGATGTCCTCCGTGGAGGACGCACTGCACCGTTTTTATTACCCTGTGTGGAAATGGCCCTACTGTGTGACCACACATGAAAACCCATGTACAGTTCTGCTCATTATGTCTTAAAAAATGACATTGTAGAGCAGGAAAAAGTGAAGAAAGGGACAGCTCAGATGATCAAAGAGTTGAAGCAGCTCTCAATAAAGAAAATTGACAACTTTGAGAGCTTAGTTTAAACAAAATGGTAAGTGCAGTGGCGTCATGGAGTTCTGTTGTTACTGCCCTGGCTAGCCCGAGCTTTGGGGGATATAAAAGATATCTTTTGATATCACTAATTCAGCTTCACATATCCCTTCCACGTACTTGCGAGGCCCCCAGACAAGCATGCACACAGGCTTGGCCGATAATCGCCGTACAGGCAGGCCAGAAACAGCCGACAAGCCGCTTTAGGAGACCTCAAGGCAAGTACCTCTATTAGGTATGCACGCAGCTTTCAAAAGATCCTCTACCTAGCGCTGGCAGCTTGATGATCTGACTATACAATGCTCAAGTACTCCGCGTTTGCATACCGGCTATCCTATTGACAATTTGGCTGTAACTCAATCATTCAAATTCTGACCTTTCAGAGGCTTTGTCTCCAGCCCCAAATCTATTGTTTTCCCCAAGTCTGACCTAGTCTTCGGTCACAATTCTCTTTATGAAAACCCCTGGCTTTGAGCGCTTCCTTGGATTGCTCCCGAGTTCCAGACTGCCTTGCTGCCACTTCGCTTGGCGAGCTTCCCCTGAGCTCCACGTGCTGAGATACATTGAACCCCAGCTTCGCTCTCCATTTTCTTCCGGACTTCAGGACAGGTTTCGTATCACTCGAACCAACTATCCCTCTGAAAATCCCGCTATCTTACCCACACCTTTATTTTCATTAGTTATCTGTATGCTTGTGTTGCTTACATTGTGTGCCTGTATTTAATAAAGATCATTCATTATTTTCCAACCGGTCTGCTTCTTGGATTGGCCTGACCCCATAAACACTGGGTTACAAGATTCCGCTAAGTTACCCTGCCTCTCATTTTGCCAACTAGTGCTCTAAACTAATTTCCCCAATTTAAGGTTATTTAGGTGTCCCCCTCGGGACCCCCAGAAAACAGGGAAACACTGTAAAATGATAAATGGTCTGGAGAGAGGTTTTTCTCTGACTATCTCTAAAGTGGAATCCAAGGTCATATAATCAAGCTAATTCATGGAAGATGCAGGACAAGTACTTCTTCATAAAGCATGTAGAATTTGCTATTCTAGTGAGCTGCTTAAGCTCAGAAGACTTTGAAAAAGAATTCACGCAGAATAAGGCTATCAGTGGCTACCAGCTGTGATGCCCAATTGCTTCTGTGTCAGTGTGATAGTGAATCCTTTCTAAGTTTTAATCTGAAAGACATCTCTAAAGTGCTAAACCTATTTTGTGGATAGGGTTCAGCACCTTGGATGGCTCCTTTAAAGTTCAGACTACAGGCCAGAGCAGATTTACTGCCACATTGGCTGTAAACTTCCTCTAGGTTCAGATGCAGTATGTCTCTGTACACCAGTTGCTGAGAAGCAAACAATAACAGGAAAGGTATATTGCCTTGATGTTTGCTTCTGGACATCTCATAGGGACCCAGTTGGCTGCTTTGAGAAACAGGATACTAACCTATATAGGCCTCTGGTCTGATCCAGCACAGTTTGCTTTCTGTTCCCAGTTACCTCCCAGTCAGCCTGACATCAATAGCAGGAAAAATTCTAGAGTGGATTATTAAACAGACAGTCTGTAAGCACTTAGGCCCTTTTCGCACTGCATTTGCCATGCGAAAGGGCACCTGGAGCGTTGCGCGATTGCGAGGAGCGATCTGCATGATGCACTCACAGTCACGCAATGCTCCAGGGTAGGGCAGGGGCCGCTTGCGCACTTTTTCATTTTGGGCTTTCAGCCAAAAATGGTGCGCAATCACGCATTGCTCCAGGGCCCCACGTGCACTTGCTGTGCGTGCGGAGCTTCTGAAGCCACAGCAGTCACACTTCCTGCCCCAGCGCAGCCTGGGAAAGTCCCAGGCTGCACTGTGGAAGGAAGAGGCAGGGCCCTCATGCTACCTGCTCTGGAGCAGGCAGCTTGTGCAGAGCTGAAACAGTGGGGATGCGAGAGCCTCTCGCTGGAGGCTGCTCGCGCGATCCCCACACCCCAGCACCGAAAAAAGGTAAGGTGAGTAAAGGGCCTTAGAAAGGAAGTCAACATGGCTTGATCACAATACATGTCATCTGGGAGTCTTAGTAGACCACAAGCAGAACATGAGTCAGCAGCATGATGTGACAGCTAAAAAAGCCAATGCAATTCTGGGCTGCATCAATAAAAGCAGAGAGTCTAGGTCAAGGGAACTAATAGCACCACTCTACTCTGCTTTGATCAGACCCCACCTGGAATACTGTGTCTACTTCTGGTCACCACAATTCAGGTAGGATATTGACAAGCTGGAACGTGTCCAGAGGAGGGCAACCGAAATGGGAGAAGGCCTGGAAACCATGCCCTATGAAGAACAGCTTAGGGAGCTTGGTATGTTTAGCCTGGAGAAGAGAGAGTTAAGAGGAAACATAATATTTTCTGCTCATCCAGAGATTAGGTCATGGAGCAATGGCTTCAAACTTCAGGAAAAGAGATTCCATCTGAATATTAGGAAGAAGTTCCAGATGGTAAGAGCAATTTGACAGTGAAATAGGCTGCCTTGGAGCGTGATAGCATCTCCTTCTTTGGAGATTTTTAAACAGAGGTGGGATGGCCGTCTGTCAAGAACGCTTTGATGGTGTGGTCCTGGCAGGGGGTTGGGCTCAATGGCCCTCGTAGTTTCTTCCAGTTCTATGATTCTATGAGGCTGCTGAAGCTAATTAAGCTATAGACCTAATTAGTAAATTGGATAGGTAGCTACTGGCAAATGCAAACACAATAAACTGACATTATTTTAAAGTATATCCATACTGAAAGATCAGAAAAGGGGTTCCATTGGTTGAAGCAAATGATGCTTTTTTCACATCTTGTGAACGTGGGAGACAGAAAAGGAGGGAAATGATTTTGATAGAATCACTGTCTTGTTTCCGCCCCCCCCCCCCAGCCTTTCCACACCTGAAATCCTAAAGAACTAATTCTGAATAATTTTTAGAATTTTCTGCCCATCTTGATAACACTCAGACTCGGTAATATGTGCGTTCTGCAGTGGAAGAGTTTTCCCTATTATATTCCAGCAGAGTCATTTTCACAAATATACAGCTAATTACATTTGCTAGGCAATAGTTCCCCTAATGTGCGTATTTGGGCAAGAAAATAGCCAGGTACAGTAACTACTGTTATCCATACTGTGAACATTGCAGCACTTCCCACTTCATAAAGCTCCAGGTGAAGTCAAAGCTAATAAAAGTTAGGTGTGCAATCGAAAACTCTACCTGCACAAAGAATAGCCTGAGGACTCTAACACATTTTGCATGCAATAAAACACAATTGAACAGCTCTAATTTGTCATCAAAATACAATATGCTAGTGCTTATATAGGAAATTAACTCCCAGGAGCAGGAAAAAGACATGTTAGCAGAAGAGCTATATCCTCAGTTTTTCAGATCACCCTTCAGATAGTTTTCTAAACTTTTTAAAAATAATCAGTGCTTAGTAACGTACCTACAAACCAGTTTTGCTTTGCATGGCATGGACATTTGGAACTAAACAGACTGATCAATGGAAATGTTTGTTTGTTATTGAGTGATTGCTTAATTGAGAATGTGATGAGCCCTGATAAAGGAGATGAGAATGCCAGACTGTGTAGAACTCTTCCCTGTTGCAGAACCCCTGTTATGGAACTCTGTCCCAAGACAGGGCAAACTATCAACTTCTTAAATAGATCTTATGCAGGCAGCAAATACTATGCATTAGGCTATTAATGATTTTTAATGTCATTTTCTCATGTTATTGTGATGAAGATCCCGACTCCTGTTTTTTGCTTAGTTAAAAACATTGTATTTGTTTCCTTTGTTTTTATTATTGGCTTTATTTAAATTTGTATAAGTAGGTTCCTCATATCCATGAGGGATGTGTTCCAGAACTTAGCATGGATAATGAAAAACATGAATGACAGAACACTATATTTTTTTCAATGGTATATATTGAGTATGAAGCTTGCAAAGGAAGCCCTGAAACTTGACAAAACTTTAGAATCTAAAAGAAAGAAGACTTTGTAGCCATTGTAGTCCAAGGCCAGTGCACAACCGATAAAGACATAAAAATTAACAACAACATGTAGTTGAAAAAGAAATGGGAACAAAATGTTTTGGGGCTGCTCTTCAGTACGGATAAGTAAAATCATGGATACCAGTCACATATTTATGACGGGGGTTACTGTATTGCCTAAGGTGCCCAATATGCAAAGGAATCATTTATAAGTATGTAAAATAGATAAACTTAACTACCCATGTCCCTTTTTTTTATGCCCAGCACTTGGAAAGGATATTTTTTTGGACTGCAGTTTCCAGAACCCACCAGCTATGTATGGAAGGTACACACTCAATATTTCCAAATGTGTTTTGGTTGTTTGAAGTAACCAAAGGTCATAGTAAGCTGTCTTAGGCTGATGGAAAAATACTGCATAGACATCCATGCCATGATTTAGTTTGGTACAATTCTTTCTACCTAGATGATTGTGTGTGTGTGTGTGTGTGTGTGTGTGTACAATGGCTAGCAATTTGTACTGAAGCATAAAGAAACCCATGGCTAAACAAACAAAGGCTGTAGGGTAAAAACTCTATTAAAATATGAAAATTCTCCAAGGGTGCCAAGCTAACACTGAACTAAGCTGGGTTCACTTTTAGTAGAAGTGAGAGAATAAAAGGGAAGAAGAGATGATGTGGAAAGATTTCTAACTTTACATCTCACAGAGTCTGGGTAGATAGATAAGAGACGAGAAGTCTCTGATTCACAGAAAATGACTTAATCTTACCACTGCTGCTCTATGACCTCTTAAAGAGTTAAAAGTGCTAAACATTATCACATTTTCAGCACTAGGACCACTGAAAAGTGTAGGCCAATAAGATAAGTTCTATGGCTTTCCAATTGAAAATGATAAGCATAATCTCTAAGCAACAGTTGCCAAGACTCCCTTGTGTTAAAAAGTGAGTCAAATGGTCAGGATGTTTATATCAGATGTGTATACCTGTTAGATTCAGAACAGAAGTGATTTGGGAGGAGATTAGTCCCTTTGTGGTTTGGTAAATTTGAGTAAATCTGCTGGTAAATCATAATATAAACAAAGATTTCAGCTAGTAATTAAAGCTCTGGCATGGAGTAAACAGGCCCAAGAATCAGACGCAAGAAGGACAAAGAAGACAGAAGAAAGAAGAAAACCTTCCTGCAATTTGTGAGGAAAAGGGGGAAAGATTTAGGAAGTACACAAATTTCCTCTATTCCTGTTGTAAAATGATATTACATCTCATCAGCGTGTCTTTGTTTGCTTTTGCCTAAGCCTGCTGGAAAGGGCAAGATTCCACTATCTCCTCTCCCCACCCTCAGGTAAACTACTTTTGTACTATTTACAACAAGCCAAGGACAAAGGGGAAAGTAGAAGGAAGGAAGAGAAACTGGGACAATAACAAATAAAACAGGCATGGTCAAAGACAGATTTCTGTAGGCATTTTCAAGATATCTGTCAATTTACAGTGACCCCATAAATTTTATAGGGTTTTGGATAAAGAGATCATTAATATCACCAAGATACTATAAGTATTTACAAAGCCTTCTCAGCACTGAATGCTGAATGTTGAGAAGTCTCCAGGAAGGATACTTGACATTTCAAAATCTCAGAAATAATGTGTGATATTTTACAGTTCACCCAAGTTGTTTCCTTAGTTTTAAAAGATTTGTAAGGCTAACTCCAATGACCATAACAATAGCATATTAACGTGCTAGATTTAAACAACTATAGTAAGAAAGGTCCCTTATGTGTATGTTCAGCTGCCCCAGGAAAGGGATTATCTTCTACTCTTGATGAGATGTTTTTGGTCAGAAGAACCCTAGTCTAGAAGTCATACTTTTTTGCTAGCTATGATCTATGTCATCATTTTTGTTTCTTTCAGCTGTATTTTGAATAGACACAGCAAATCTGGACATCTGCTCCTTTTCTTCCCCAATCCCTATCTTGAATCTTGGCATATTTTGTTTCATATCAACACCTCAAACCACAAATTGCAGAGCCTTGTAACCTTGCAGTATACAAATCAGCACATCACCACATCACTTGTGCTCCAGTGATTGTTCAGTTATTATGGGCTGATTGATTTTCTAAATAAAAGGAAATCCTAACAAAATTCTCTAAAAAGAGGAAAAAATCATTCCTGTTGCTGATTAATAGGCAGCCGGCATCAAGACTTTTATCTTGGAAACCAGTGTTTTTGAATCAATAACAGTGAATCAATAACAGTATGGGAACTGAGATCCTGATTAAATAACAGTAGAAAAGCAGTAGTAATGGCTGGGCATATGAGTCTTTAATCAAGTAATCATTAGCCATTCTGTAGAAGATGCTCCTAGTAAGCAGAAAAATGGAAACACACCCTCCAACATTTTACAGATGAAAACTTGGAACATGTGTGGCCAAGCAACTTCAGAGTGTAGGGAAGATGGCAAAACTTGTTAATGAGAAAGAACATGTAAGTTATGAGAGGCTTCAGCTTTTGCCTGAATCTACGGGAAAGGGCAAGATTTTGCCTCCTCCTCTCCTCGCAGTAAGCTAATTGAGTGCCAGCTGGTTTTGGCCTCTGTTACCCTGATTTCTGGGTTCCCGTGAGGGACACCTCAAAGTGCTCAAAATAATGGGGAATGGGAATTAGCTAGAGCACAAGTTAGCAATGCGAGAGGCAGGGCAACGTAGCGAGATCTTTTACCCAATGTTTACGGGGTCAGGCCGAGTCAGGACCAAGACACAAGAAAGCTCAAATTATGTTCTTTTATTTATGAAGTCACAGCAAACTTACACACTCACTCACTCGAAATTAAGAAATACTGCACAATTGCGCAGTCATGCACGCAGTCCTAAGAAAATAAAGAGAGCAAAATAGATAGGGGATTTTCAGGAGGATTTTTGGGGAAATACTACACCTGATCCTGTAGCCCGGTAGACGGAATGAAGCTTGGGAGCATAGATTCTCAGCACGCGGAGGCTGAGGGGAGGCTCGTCAAACGGAGTAGTAACAAGTTGGGAGGCAAGTCACGAGCGATCCGAAGAGACGCTCAAAATCAGGGGGTCTTATAGGGGAAAATGTGCCTGTAGGCTGGCCCGTTCCTGGGGGAAACAATGGGTTTCGGGCTGAAGACAAAGCGTCCGAAAGGTCAGTACTTTAGATGATTGTATTATGACAGCGTTGTCAATAGCGTAGACAGTATGCAAATGCGGAGTGCTCGAGAGTTGGATATTCCGCTCGTCTAGCCGCCTGCTCGGGGCAGGGGATCTTTTGTAAGCTGCTTGCATACATAATGTGATATTAAGAGGGTACTTGCCTGGAGGTCTCCTAAAGCTGCATTCCGGCAGTTACTGGCCTGCCTGGATTTTGTTTTGAATAGTTCAGCTATTTTCAGCCGTGCCCGTGTGCGTGCTTGTCCGGGGGCCTTGCAAGCACATGGAGAGGAATGGGTAGTGAAGGCCAAATTCTTGATATCAAATGATATCTAATATACCGCAAGTTCGGACTAGAAACTACAGTAACACCTTTGTACTCAGTTTGCCTGTGTAGTTTTGAAACTGAAATAATCTTAGGATAAATTTTGAACTCATTTTGCAGTTGAAGTAAGCAGAAGACTAAGGGGAAGAAAGAGAGAAAAACTGGAACATTTTAAAAGTAGCTAAAGGGTGGGATGACAGTGGATTAATCAGGACTTCCCTTGCCAAATCAGGAAAATTGGAGGGTAAGGAAGTTTTGGTTAAAATAAAAGTAACAAAAGCATTAATCACTCCTCTGTCATCCCACTTTTTCATCTGTCTTCAAATGTCCCAGTTTTTCTTTCCTCTTTCCATCTAACCCCTTTGTCCTCAGTTTACTTCAGTTGCCACAAACTGACTTCAAAGTGCGAAAGTAGTTTGCAGTCAATTAAGTCAGCAAGAGGCAAAATTAGAAACAGTGAAATCATGGAAAATGTCAGAGGATCTTTCCATACAAAAATGGATAGATAGAGTGTGGTCTAAAATACTATCAGACAAGCTAGATGAGATTAGCATAGAAGGAAATCAAAGAGAAAAAAAACTGAAGAAATTGAAATACAGTGGAGCCTCCACTTTCATGGGTTCAGCACTTATGGATTTGACCACTCACAGGTTATTTTATTTTATTTTATTTAAAGTCATACTCTATTCGTCCCTGCCATGGAAAAAAATATGTCCTCTCTAGAAAACTCTAGGTCCTCCAGTGTGATTCTATGGTCCACTTCCACCAAAAGAAGGAGGACCGAGAGATTCCTAGAGAGAATACTTCTCTGGGCCTTGCTAGGTCCTCCAGGCTGATTCGATGGCCCACTTCCACAGGATGTTAACCACAGAATCATACTAAAGGATCTTAAGGAATATTTGTGATGACGGAAATATAAATAATTCTTTAAAATTAAAAAAAAATCAGAGGGAAGAGAGGGTGTATTTTTGCACTTCCCAGTATGCTTAGGCAAAAGCAAACTATTATAGCTTCTTCCAGCTTGTGTTCTTCTTCATTAATTTTTTTCCCCTTCCTGATCCTACTTTGAAGTTTCTTGGCCACATACGCCCTATTTTTCATCTGTAAATTGTTAGAGGGCATGGGGTTGCTGTCATTAACATGGCAGTCTTGGTTGGCAGCCTAGGAGATCTGTTTGGCAGCCACCAATGGCCTAAAATGTGGGAAGACTTTTCTCTTATCCAGTGAAAGATTGTGCCTATGTAGAGTCCAGAACGGTGTAGTGATTTGAGCACTAGACTATGACCCTGGAAACCAGGATTTGATTCCCCACTCGGCCATGGAAGCCCACTGTGGGATTTTGGGCATGTCGCACACACTCAGCCTCAGAAAACCCCATGATAGCTTTGCCTTAGGATCACCATAAGTTGGAAACAACTTGAAGGCACACAGCAACAACAAAGAGTCAAAAATCTGCTACTAAATTCCAGGTTTTGTGAAACTGTAGTCATCCCCAAAGATCCCAGCAGTGAAGGGGACCACAATTCTCACGTTCAAACATATGCTAAATTTCTACATCTAATAATAACAATACATCTAATAATATCTACATCTAATAATAACCATCTAATAATAACAATCCCAGCAAGAATTTCTATAGTTCTGTACTTTAAGAAGCTTTTCTGATGCAAGTGATTTTCTCGGAAGGACCAAATGAAAGTCCTAGCGTATCCAGTATTGTTCCATGCAGCTTTTTTCTTCACAGTTTCCATGGAAGCAAAAATACCAATGAAAAGTTTTAAGTGGCAGACATTAGAAAACCACAACCTTTCTCATTTCCATGGAAAGGGCAATGGAATATGTGGTATTAGCATAAGGGTTAGCTTTTTTTTTTCCTAACTCCATTTAACTGTTTCAATAGCTCAGCTCTTTACAAACACTGATTCAGTAGCATCGGACCTGGGAAGTGTACAGATAAATGGCATGACTATCAACTAAATAGGAAAATCATTCCACCCCCCTCTGTCTCTATTTAATTTTAGTTACAGCAAACATAAGGAATGATAATTTTAAATTATTTCCTTTGCAGCTGCATTAATGATAGGAGACAATTCTCTCTTTTTTTTTTTTCTTCCACAGCTCCCAAAATTTTTAATAGGGCTTACTCTCGAAAGCTTTGTTCAAAGCTGAAGAAAGCTTCGCTGAGGAAAAATTTCCTTGACTCTTAGTAACATTATCTTTTAACACCGGGTAATATCTTTTGGGTAATGCTGCTATGAATTCTGAAAGGGGAACTGTCATGAAACATAGTACCAAAGAGAAGGGCAGGGGATGAATGGATTGTCTCTTTCTAGGTGGCTTATTTACCCTTTCCATATGTTTTGGTATCGGTTTTTCAGGAATGGAGTTTATCAGGGGTTCTTCAGCTGATCTTGAGGACAGATTATTATTTAGGAATATATGAATGTTTTTCCCCTTGCCACTTCTAAAGTTTGATAGGAGGTTGTGACTGTTTCCTAATGGACTGTCTAGGACTGACTACAATATTCAATAAAACCAATTCTTCACTGTGTACAGAGGGTTGAAAGACTATACCACTGTGCTTTGATTAATACTTTAGATGGTATTCAGGAGGTCAGGTCCCAAGGTTGCACCACCTTTATACAAACTCACGTGTCCAGAGCTTCTGCCAAAAGGTACAGAGAACTCTTGCCGCATACCCTGTCAGCCTCTCTGTATGCTGAACACCTAAAATGCCGAGGTTCTAAGAAATGAAAATAAAGTAGACCCATCCCATGGTAAAGACAAGATGTGGCAGATAGGAAAGAGAAAGGAAGGAGGGGGAAAAACAGGCAAATGGTATCTTTTTAAATGAAAAACAAAATAGGCATTACTCATATGCAAAGGTTAATGAAGATATGCAAATATTGTATTCCCCAACCCCAAGACTGCACTTTTTCTAAAAAAAAAAGTGTTTAAATGATTGAATTGTGATAGTCTCTCATATCTTCAAGCAGTACATCTTACCTGAATGCAAAGCAGTGGATACACAGCTTGATTCATTATTGAAACAAAGCAGATTATATCATGGTCAGTAAGCAGGTTTGTCCCAGACAAATTCCCCTGCAGCTCTGCTAGGGTTGCCATTTAAGGATCAAACCAGACTCTCAGGTTCCAGGTCAAAACCTGAGAGCTAAGGATGTCCCTTCATGGGCCCTTTTCTCACTAGATTGTTATAATGCTATTATTCCACTTTCAACATCCTATGGAATCCTGGGATTTGCAGTTTGGGGGGGGGGGCTAAAAGGCCCCTCCCGAAAGGTGTTGAAAGTGGAATACTAGTGCTATAGCAGTCTAGTAAGGAAATGGCCCATGATGTCATTAAGCACCAACCCTAATCAACCTAAAGGCACCAGAGTCTATGTGATCCTGGAAGCTAAGCAAGGTCAGCCCTGTTTAGTACTTGGATGGGAGATTACCAACAAATATCATGTGCTGTAGGCTATGTTCCCAGGAAGGAACTTACAAAACCACCTCTGAGTAGTCCTTGCCTAAGAAAACCCTATGAAATTCATGGGGTCATCATAAATTGAAAGGTACCTTGAAGGCACATATACACAAAGCTTGTCATTCAAACACAAACAGAGAGAAAATATATTTTCCCATGTTTACATTAAGACAAAAATCTTAGCCAAAGGAGTTCCTCTGAGGCTGAGAAAACATGATGTGCCCAAGTTTTTCCTGTGGGTTTCCATGGCTGAATGGGGATTTGAACTCTGGGTTCCAGAGACATAGTCTAACCCTCAAACCACTATACCATAGTGGTTCTCAGGGAGATGTGCTAAGGGAGCTAGGCTAAGGAACATTTGATCTAGCTTATTTGCTTCCAGCCAGAAGGTGAAACACAGAGCAGGATGCAGGGTGAACAATGGGGTCACAATGACTGGGAGGGAAGGCAGACACTAAGCCTGTCCATAGACTCCCCTGAAGATTCTTTGCAGGTTACCAATATGGCAAACTGCTGGTCTACTAGATAGGGATTTGTATGCTGAGGATTTGTATGCAGTTATTTCCTCTTGTCCAGGATGTGAACTGGAAGCTACAATTAGGAGGCTAGAAATAGTAATATTACACAGGTGGCATATTACATATTGCAAAAGCACTGGTAAAAACTTAATATTTATATCCATTAATTTACAAACTTAAATTCCAAGCAAACCTCTCTATTTTGTTTTTTAGAAAGTAGATCTAACTCTGGTTTTGCATATGTGTGAGCATACTTGGGTACAGGGCGGTATAGGCAATAAAACATGAGGGTTAGAATTCTGTATGTTCTTTCATGCAGTGTAAATTTGCACACACTTAACTAAGTAGCAGAGGGGCTGAGAAACCTGGTTTCTGGATTGCAAAGATGTGTAATCAATGTGCATTGGGAATGCCCAATGTGCACTGGAACCCCCTTGTCAGCATCGTATTGCACATCAACCTCTTTGCCAGTTCTTCTACATAGTTATGAAGCAGCACACCTCTACTGGATATAGACGTGCCTGTTCATAATTCTATTTCTCACACACATAAGTCCACTTACAAGCATGCAACATCCCAACAAGATTCCAGGAGAGGTCTTTCACATAGTCAGTACTTTCTTTAGTAGCAGTGTTTTTTTGTGGCCCTATAGCTGCAGTGCCATCTTATGCAGAGCTTGGAAACACAATGTGTGTGCACTAGGGGATTCTGGGTGTTGCAGTACAAACAAGAAACATTTCCAAATTCTTGTTCCACATATGGAGAACTGACATTGAGCAAGCTCTGTTGCATGCTGCTACTAGCTCTGCCTCAGAAGACAATGGCATACAATTTAAAGAAAAAGGAAATTCAGATGAAAAGAGATAGTTAATGTTAATATCTACAACTGCAACATATGAATTTGTATTATGTTATTTTCAAAGAAGATCTACAGAAAACATTATCCTTGAAGGATTACTTTAATATGTCATTCCAGAAGACCTTCTAATGCTTATTGATTGTTATCTTTTTCTCTAGAGACTTTCCAGTTGGTTACAGTCAATGGCTATGATGGGGGAAAGGTTGGCACTTGCCCTTTAGGATGAAGAAATAGGTAGCTATGTGGAAGTCACACATTTAAGAAAAGGAGATTGCAAATGCTTCAGCCTCCAGATATATTGCTATTCTTTCCCTCTCTAGCATTATACACAATTGCTCCTCCAGTTTCCTTTCAAAAAACAATTTCTTCAGTCACCACATGATCTCAACATCTTTGCATATATTGTGTTATGATGAACACCCTTTTTGAGTGTTCAGTGCAGTCACATATCTTTGTAAACCTCCATGGTATACACACTACATCACTGTAATAATTTGATACCACTATAATGGTCATGGCTACATCTCATGGGATACAGGGTCTGTAATTTGCTGGGGTACTTAGAATTCTCTGATAGAGAAATCTTTAAGCCACTGTCTGAACCCTATACTACTAAATAACAGCAATGTAGACTCGAGTCGATTGACTCGACTCAAGTCAGACTTAAGTTGCTTCAGTGACTTGACTCAGACTTGACTTAGCAAAAATTACACGCTGACTCAACTCGACTTCAGACTTGCATAATTTTGTGACTAACTTGCTGCATTTGGTTCAGTAACATAACACATTCATCCAGAAACCTTACAGCTCACTGGACACATGATGATCTGTCTCAAGCCC
Organism: Cyclura pinguis; assembly: GCA_030412105.1. Taxonomy (NCBI): domain Eukaryota; kingdom Metazoa; phylum Chordata; class Lepidosauria; order Squamata; family Iguanidae; genus Cyclura; species Cyclura pinguis. The sequence goes on from CM059602.1 coordinate 213,043,177, forward strand.
AAGGTGTGGATACATTTCTCAGAGGGAACAACAAATAAGTTAGGCAATGGGCTTGAGATAGGACTGAAGTCTGCTCAGCAGCCTGTCCCTACTACATATAGGGAGAGCTTTCTAAAACTTTTCCTGAGAACAGAAGGCAAGACTTATGCCCAGAGTGCAGGGCGCGTATCTGAGAAGGGAACAGAATATGTGTTAGGCAATGGGCTTGAGGAGGAAGGATTCTTCCTTTGAAAGCTCTTGAAGCTTCAGTAATGGGAGATAAGAAGGATCCTATTCTCCACTTCTGAAAAAGCCTCCAGCTTTGCAAATGGGAACTAAAAGGATCCTATTCCCCACTTCCAAAGCTGCAGATAGCAAAATCACAAAAGTAGAGGACCGTCTCTACTTAAATTGTTAAAACTGACTTTATTTGGCTCTGTCCAGAAATTCTGGAGTACAGATTGGGGTATAAAGTTGGCTCCCAGACTTGAGATTTGACTCAAGACTTGACTGGAAAGTATCTTGCAAGGACTCGAGACTTGAAGGTACAGACTTGAGACTTGACTTGAGACTTAAAGACTTAAATACATCACTGCTAAATAACCCTAACAGAGAATTCGAAATCCAAACTAACTAGGATTCCATGAAACATAACCAAAACAGTTAGAGTGGTATCAAACTGGTATAACAATGTATTGTAGATACATGTCTGACCTTTTTCTCTTTCTCTGCATCTTACTTTTCCACTAAAACAGTGCTCATGGTAGCTAATGAAAATAGAAAACAAGTAAAATTTATAAATAAAATACAAAGCAAATAAATCAGAAACACAACAGTAAGAAACCCATTAGAAACTACTTCTGGATGCAAGTTAGCATAGAAGACAAAGGCTTAAAATAGTTTGACCTGGGGTTACCAAAAGCAGCCTTTCTCAAACTTTCTCAAACTAGTGCCCTTTGGATACGTTGGGCTACAAAAGAAATAGAAAACTAACCTAGAGAGTTAGTGCCCTGTATAAGATCTGAATCTGGAATTTTACAACACATACTCTTAGAAACTGTTCTACTCAATAGCTCTGCTTAATAGAAAACCCTATAGCAATTCCTCAGTGTATGCCCAATATACATTCAAATCCTCCCCAAAAAGGGGACAACAGGGATTGTAGTAACCACAGGACTGTTGCATTAATCTCCCATGCAAGCAAAGTGATGCTCAAAATTTTGCAACATAGACTTTTACCATACATAGAGTGAGAAATACCAGGTATCCAGGCTGGGTTCAGGAAAGGAAAAGGCACTAGGAATCATATTGCAAACATACATTTGATAATGGAGTGCATCAAAGAATTTCAGAAGAAAATCAGCCTGTGCTTTATAGACTATAGCAAACCATTGGCTGTGTAGATGATGAAGAACTGTGTATTGCTCCTAAAGAAATGAGTGTACCACAAAATCAATTGTCCTGATGTATAACTTATACTCAGAAGAAGCAGATACCGTCAAGACAGACTATGGAGAAAATGAATCTTTTACAATTTGCAAGGGGTTCAGGCAAGGCTGCATTTTATCACCCTATTTGTTTAACTTGCATGCTGAACATATAATATGTGAAGTGAGATTAGACTCAGAGGAAGGAACAATGTAAAAAATGAGGATTATACCATACCACCAGTAGAAAACAGCAAAGTTCTGGGATGTTTAGTGAAAAAGATTAAGGAAGATTGTGCAAAGGCAGGTTTACACTTGAACATTAAGAAAACAAAAAAGTGCCCACAGATGATTTCCATAACTTCAAAGCAGATGATGAAGATGGTGAAACAGTTAAAGATTTTCCATACCTTGGCTCAGTCAAGAAATCAGAAGAATACTAGGACTTGGAAGGACAGCTATGAAGGAACTAGACAAGATCTTGAAGCTGAAAGATTGAATTGAATTGAATACTAATTGATCCTAACATTGAATACTAGTGTTAGGATTGTTGATCCCACTGTATTTCCAGTTTCTAAGTATGATTATGAAAACTGTATAATGAAGAAAGCTGATAGGAAGAAAATAATCTCATTTGAAATGTGGTGTTGTAGAAGAGTTCTACAGATACCATGGGCTAAAAAGAAAATCAATAGGTCTTACAGTAAATCAAGCCTGAACTCTCCCTAAAAGCCAAGATGACTAAACCAAGACTGACATACTTTGGACATATCATGCGAAAACATGACTGACTAGGAAAGATCCTAATGCTTGGTAAGGTAGAAGGTAGTAGGAAAAGACGAAAACCACATTACGGATGGATAGACTCAGTCAAGGAAACCACAACCCTGAGTCCGCAGGACCTGAGCAGAGGAGCTAATGACAGAGAAACCTGGAGGTCTCTTGTTCATAGGGTTGCCATATGATGAAGTTGACTTGACAGTAGTTAACCCAAATACTAATTTTTGTCAATACTTAATTCTTGTAAAATTCTTTAAAGATGCATGTGCACGTTAATCATCTGTAGACCTCACATTTCTTGTTTCCTTTTTGTGGTATGTCCACAACCTGTTGACAGCCAGCATGGAGTAGCATGTTCAGCATTGAACTGTGACTCTAGAGACGAGGGTTCAAATCCCCACTTGGCCATGGAAACACACTGTGTGATCTTGGGCAAGTGACCCTCAAGCTTAGAGGAAGGCAAAGGCAAAACCACCCTTCAACAAATCTTAACAGGGCTTTAAGGTCACCATAAGTCAGAAACAACTGAAGGCACACACAAGAACAAGACAATGAGGAGTGCAACGAACTCTTTTAGCTGCTCCAAGGACTGCTTTTCTCAATATGTCTCTATCAGTAATTATCTGGTCAGTAATCACTTGTTGTGTGCTTTCAAGTTGTTTCCAACTTACAGCAATTCTAAGGTGAACCTATCACAGGGTTTTCCTGGGGCTGAGAGTGTGTGACAAACCCAAAGTCACCCAGTGGGTTTTCATGGCCAAACAGGGAACTGAACCCTGTTCTACACAGTTGTAGTCCAGTGCTCAAGCTACTACAACCATGTTGGCTCTGTCAGTAATTACAGTCACCCCTCCACGTTTGCTAGGGTTAGGGACACAGGACCCCTGGGAAAGTAAAAAAAATCATGAATAACTCTAGGGCTCCCCAAACCATATTTAACACACAAAAACACACCATGGATTCCTTTGAGCCGTCAGGGTTCCTTCACAAGGCAGAAGTCGGTGGCTGGTGGGAATTACTGCCACCTCACTGCTACCTCACACCATTTTTAACAAGGACTTACAAACCTTCTTCACAGTTTCTCAGTCTCACAAGGCTTGCAGTCCCTATTAAAAATGGCACAAGGAGGCACGAGAGGCAACAGCAAATAATCTGTGAATAATCAAATCTGCAAAAGTGAAAACCACAAATTGTGGAGGGCTGACTGTATATGGTTCTTCCTTTTTCCTCCACCAGTCTGCTGGAGCTTCTCTTGTGCTCCATGTAGTCTTAAAGATTATCGCAAGAACTCTGATATTACTTCAGAAAGTTCCTTTAGTACCCTTCTGTGCAGTCCCCGTGGCCCTAGAGACTTGAATTCAATTTAGAGTAACTAATATTCCTGTACTAGCTCTTTACCTATTCTGTGCTGCAGTCCCTTAACTAAATCATTTATTCTATTTTCACCCAGTGGAACAGTTTTCCTTTCAGGAGAAGACTGTGTCAAAGAAGGGATTGAGCAGTTCTGCCTTTTCTTTGTCCCCTGTTAGCATTTTACCATATTCTCCATTAACTTGTTTTTCTTCTTGCTCCAAACATAGCAAAGGGGGGGAGGAAATGAATGAAACCAAAACAAAACAAAATCTTCTTTTTACTTTTAACCTCTCTGGCAAACCTGAGCTCATTCTGAACTTTATTTTTTGTGACTTTCTCCTTAACAATAGTGGCTATTTTATTTGTATTCCTTTTTTGTGATTTCTGCTTCCTCTATTTCTTGTACAGTCCTCCCTCCACATTCACAGGTTTGACTTTTGCAAGACACATGCTTGCCCCGCCTCCCATCCCTTGCATTCCTCACCCCAGGTTTGTGAGGCTTGTGTTTAAAATGGATGTTTTTTCCTTTTGGGTGAGCAAAGCCCCTCCCACTGCCGAAGGCGTGCCCTCTCCACCATGTGGTTGCACATTCTGCTGTGTATTGACTGCTGGTTGGTCAGGTGCTCCTTTCTCAATATGGCTGCTGGAAATAATTAGAACTCTCCTCTTCTCTGTCTCAGGGGAAAGTACTGGTAAGTCTTTTAGGTTGTCTTTTTTCTCCCCCACATGGCTGGGACCAGAGGCAAAGGAATGGGATGGGGGAAGCTCTGGACAGGAATCATAAGAGGGAGTTGTTCCTGTTTTTCCCACTTTTGTGAGGGTTCTGTGTCCCTAATCCTCAGAGTGCGGAGGGGCTACTGTACACATCCCTGTTAAATCTCAGTTCATCCAAAAATTCTTTATGCATCCACTCGCATTTCTTTAGACGCTTCCCACTTTTCTTCCTCATTCAAAATGTGCTTTCAATATCTCACCTTTAAGACATTCCTGTGCATCATGAAATCCCTTCCCTTTTTCTGACCATGGGCATTTCTGACCATGGGATCTCAAACAGTATTTGCCTAATCTTGCTGAAATGTCTGGAGTGCTCTTCTGACTGCACTTGGCTTCACCCATTCTTACATTTTTTGTAAGAAATTCCAAGAGGATGTGATCAGTTCCATCTAAGGCGTTTTCCACACAAGGGCAATACATCACACTAGCGTTGTATTCTTACTGTTATGTTTGCACGTTAAACTGGTTAGTATCGATGTTTCCTCTGTGGATTTGCGCAGCTTGAGCTCTTAGCGCAATTACTATTGACTTAAAACTGATGTGTTGGAAAACTGGAAAAACTCCAATGTAAAATACAAAAACTGGTTTGGCTGCATTTCTGACAACATGCGGAAGGTGTACACCTCAGAGGTGGTTCTCTGTGGGCATTCCCACCTTTCCCTGGCATCATTTCTGTCCACCCCTCAAATACAGGGCAGACACCATTGTGCTGCACGGACTGCTGGAATACAATGAAATACATTGGGATCCTTAGGATGGTTGCTTTTCAATTTCTGGCTATCCAGACCAGAGCTTTCCAAACTTTTCCTGTTGGTCACACACTTGTTAGATATATCTCATTTCACGACACAGTAATTTTACTAGCAAACTGGAGGTTAAACTACTCCCTTAGAAGAGATCCGAGCATATACATAAATTGTAATAATGAAATGTATGGGGACACAACATATCTCATGAAAACCTTTCATTTATATTTTTTAAAAAATATGATTTATTTATAACATGTAATATACATTTCCAAGACGGGTGGGGGCTTGTCTTCTATAAGAAGGAACTAAAGTATCTCTGCTGATATGTAGCAACAGTTTTTGTTTTTTTAAAAAAATTGACCAATCAGAGGTGGCGGTGTGGAGCAAGGGAGGGAGTGGGAGGAGGATGGGAGTTTCACGAGAATTGATGTAATGGAAGTGGCAAACGATTTTCACTGCATTACTTCAACGGAAACCAGAGAGTGTGCAGATAACAATCTGGTAAAATCAGAGTACGTTGGGTTAAAAAACACCGCTCACAACATGCGGTGAAATGCTCCTCCACTCTGGTGCAGAAATGGCCTGAGAATCCCACTGCTTCCACCTCTTGATCAATTAATTTCTGCCGGTTAGCATTAAAAATAGTCAGTTCCCTAGGACATTTCAAAAGTGGGACAGAGGTTTAATCAGGAGTATCCCTGCCAAATCAGGACCATTGGAAGATATACTTTCAGTTTGTTGTTTATGTGTTTTAAGTGTTTTTTTTAATGCTATGTTGTTGCTTTTGGTTTTACTGCACTGTGCCTTTCTAATCCATTTGAAAAGCAGGGTAAAATATCTAAATTAAATTATCAAATAATAGCACAACGTTTAGTCTTGTTGTAAGGCTATATGCAAATATATGATCACAACTTCTTAATACTCTTTATTTTCTATTTTTCTTTCTTTCTTGGAAATGCACCTGTATTTTTCAAGTTAAAGAATGTTAAAGTCAACAGCACAGTCCTCTGTGTGTCTACTCTGATGTACAACCCACTGAGTTCAATAGGATTTACTTGAAAATAAAAGGGGATAGAATTTTAGCTAAGAGTGTTAAAACTACACATCAACAGTGGCATCAGATATATTTCTTTATTGTTTTACTCCTGAATTACACAGATATTGTAATGGGAGGGCATCATGGCCTCCAGTCAAACTCAGATGGTCACCTCCATGCACCATGGTAGCACCTCCTCCCCATTTGTAACTCAAAAGGCCCCATAGACCCTCCAATATTGAGATAGCCAATTAGGAATTCTAGTAGTAGTAGTAGTTGTTATATTTAACAAGACCAACCACTTTTTCAATACAGTGCAGAAGTTATAAAATTATGACAGTAAAACTATAAAGCATTCAACAACCAAGTCATTAAAATTCTGATACCCTATTGTCTTATCTAGTCCCATAATTTTACCTTCACAATAAATTTAAATATAATGCATCCATTATATTTATCTAGTTACTGGTTAATCTCCCATTTTCCTTTCCTATTTTCTGTTTTCTATTTTCTATCTCTATATTTATTACAAATATACTCCTTACCTAATTAAGCATTCCCAATTATTAATTTATTCAGTGTTCTGTTACTTCGAACATTTAGCAATGTAGTAAGCATATCCATTTCTAATATGTCATACATTTTTAACATTTTTCTCATGGTAATGAATCAATCTTCCATTTTTGGGCATAGACAATTCAAGCAGATGTTATCATATATAATAGTATTTTCCAATATTTTCTCTCAATTTGAACATTTTTTTTTCATTTTTCTGGGATGCCTCATGGGGAGATACCATAAAGGTATCTTGGTGTAAAGTCTGTCTTTGTATCATAACCAAATTCTGCACAGGGGTCTTCTCACTTGATCATTGTTAAATTCTTTAATTATCTTGTATTTCCCATACCACACAAAGACATTACACTCAGTACCTTTAAGTTGCAAAATTCCTTTATTTTTTAGTAATATCCAGTGGAACACCCACAACAAAGCCCATGCATGATGACATAATTTCAGATCAGGAAGTCGTAATCCCCTCTCTTGTTGGCATCTTCTAAAACTTTCCATCTCACTCTAGGCTGCAGCCCAGAGAATTCTGAGAGATCTTTCATTATAATGGATATATTTTGGAACAAGAAAATCATTTTTGGCAGAACACTCATTTTAATTGTTGAAATTCTTCCAAGAAATTATCTTTATTCAACTTATTCCATTTTTGAAGGTCCTTGTTTACTTCATTCCAGATTCTTTTATAACATGGTCAAACATTCAGAATTCTTCTTTGTTAAGTATATATCCAAATACCGTTTTACCCACTTTTGAATCAATTGAAATTCTTCCTTTTTCCTCATGTTGTTTGTTGTCATCATGGTTTTCTCTCTATTTTAAGTCCTGCTATGTTCTTCACATATTTCCAATAGTCTTCCCATGCTTTTTGATGGATCTTCCAGTGAGATTGTTAGGCCATCACCAAGGCTTTTAACTTATAAGTCTGACTTTTTACAAACTTTTATCTCTGGATTGTTCCTTTTCTTGCTCTTCCTGGTAACTTTAGAAGTCCTCAACAGCATAGCCAACTGGGAATTACACAAACTGGCTCCAATACCAAGAAAATGCTGTCAACATGTTCAGTTGGGAATTCCAATTGAACAACAAGATCCTCACACCTCTAATAGGTATTGGGACAATTTTGCTGTGTTTGCAGGATACTCTGAGGTGTTTTATGCCCAGGAGAAACCTTTCCTCAAAAACAGAAGTAACACAGACTTCTGATTTTGAAAAAAGTAGCCGTGCTAGCTTAAAATTTGCAGGAGAAATATGGAGAAATTTCCCATGGCAACTGCAGAGGAGCACAATTGGAAACTTGAGGAAGAGAAAAAAACACAAAATAGATTTTTACCTAATCCTACTGTAATATTATATTCTGCCTTGTCATATTGCATTTTTGGAACAAGGCTTTTCTCATCATAAGAGGTAACACTAACTTTTTTGCTTCTACTTTTCCTTCTCTCTCAGTAGTGAAATATTTATTTGGAGAGTTATTACGAGAGCCATACAACTCCCAGATCCACCTGAAAAATGAGTACTTTATACAAAGTGCTGATGTAGTGCAATAATTTATGTCCCGGCACAATAAATCTTGCTCAGCTGACCTCAGAAGAGATACTTTCCTCTTTGTTGCTACACAGTCTTCATTTTAACTCTCCAAGAGAAATAACACCTAAAGCTCTTTAATCTCCACCTGCAGTCTGGTATTAACTGTTTTTTAAAGTAACTATCCTTTAAGACATATTTTTTTTGTTCTTGTTTTATACATTACCTGGTTTGTAGTAGTAGATGGAGTTTTTTTCCCCCTGCATTGTTATCTTTAATGGTGGCTATCCTCACTCTTAAGAAAATCTCCAAGTGCTCTGGTACTGCTTTTGTTGATTCCTCTCTTTACAAGGAAAATAAGACTATTGTTCCCACTTCTGAAAAGAGTTCAGAAAGATTCCTTTTCAGACTCCCCTCACCAACCTGGCCAGTCACCATACTAGCTGGGGGATTTGGGGAGCTGCAGTTTAAAAAATACAACTTGTCTTTCCAAGTTCTGACCCTGAAGAATGAAATCATAGGTAATTTTTATTAAACTTATGAAGAGCTATTTGCCAAATATCAAATACCCACCTCATTTCCCTAAAACCAGAGTATCTACTGTATCCATCATCAAATTCCTTGTTCTGTATCCCATTCAGTGATGATTAATGGCTCCACTGCCAGTGGGACAATGAACCTACTATGGTTTTCATTCATTTGAAAGACAGACGATCTAAATTGCTGAACCCTTAGCAAAAAAAAAGAAAGAAAGAAAGAAAGAAAGAAAGAAAGATTCAGCACCATGGATATCTCCTTTAAAGTTATTACTTACACCCAGTGCGAAATCAGCACTCCATTGACTTTGGACCAGCTAGCCACACTGGTTCTATCAGCATCAATTGTGTGGAACACAAGATAGGGCCTTCTCAGTTGTGGTATCAAGGTTGTGGAATTCCCAACTGGCTACCTCAGTACTGATGTCTAGATGAGTTGTTCAGATTATGTCATAGAATCAAAGAGTTGAAAGAGACTCCGAGGGCCATCCAGTCCAACCCCCTGCCATGCAGGAACACACATCAAAGCATTCCCAACAGATGGCTATCCAGTCTCCGCTTAAAAAACTTCAAAGAAGGAGACTCTACCACAGTCCGAGGCAGCATATTCCACTGCTGAACAGCCCTGACTGTCAGGAAGTTCTTACTGAGGTTCAAATGGAATCTCCTTTCCTGCAGCTTGAATCCATTGCTCCTTGTCCTAGTCTCTGGAGCGGCAGAGAACAAGTCCGCTCCCTCCTCAACATGACATCCCTTCAAATATTTAAACATGGCTATCATGCCCCCGCTTAACCTTCTCTTCTGCAGACTAAACATACTCAGCTCCCTAAGCATGGCTTCCAGACCCTTCACCATTTTGGTCACCCTCCTCTGGACATGTTCCAGCTTGTCGATATCCTTCTTGAGTTGAGGTGCCCAGAACTGTACACAGTATTCCAAATGAGGCCTAACCAATGCAGAATAGAGTGGTACCATTACCTCCCTCGATCTGGACACCATACTGCTGTTGATGCAACCAAGAATTGCGTTGTCTTTCTTGGCTGCCGCATCACACTGCTGATTCGTGTTCAGCTTGTGATCTACCAAGACTCCTAGATCCCTTTCACACATACTGCTATCCAGCCATGTGTCCCCCATCCTGTATTTGTGCATTCCATTTTTTCTGCCTAAGTGTAGGACCTTACATTTCTCTCTGTTGAAATTCATTTTGTTAGCTCTGGCCCCACTCTCCAATCTGTCAAGGTCTTTTGAAATTTGATCCTGTCCTCTGGTGTATTAACAACCCCTCCCAATTTGGTATCATTTGCAAATTTGATCAGCATGCCCCCCACTCTTTCATCCAAGACATTGATGAAGATGTTGAACAGCACTGGGCCCAGGACAGAACCCTGTGGCACCCCACTAGTCACTTCTCTCCAGGATGAAAAGCAGCCATTGGTGAGCACCCTTTGGGTTCGGTCGGTCAACCAATTACAAATCCACCTAACAGTAGTCCTGTCCAGCCCACATTTTACTAGCTTCTTTGCAAGAATGTCATGGGGCCCTTTGTTCTGTTGTTCCTTCAGTAAGTTCTCTTCCTCCAGGTTTTATTTTGAGAGGTTTTTTTTCCTGTATAAAAACTAGAATACAAATCAATGGATTCAAATTACAAGAAAAGACATTTCACCTAAATATCAGGAGGAACTTTTTCACTGTAGGGGATACTTGCTTTCAAAAGTGGTGGATTCTCCATTTTTGAAGGTCTTTAAAAGTAGTTTGGATGAGCATCTTTCAGTTGTGTATTCCTGTATGGGAGGGGAGCTGGACAAGATGGCCCTAAGATTCTATTATTCTGCATGAATATGAATATTGTCATTTGTCTTTGTTACCTTGGTGCCTACTGCTTTACTTTAACTGATGTATCTTTCTGCTTTCATCTTTCTGATATGAGTCCATGAGTCTGTTAAGGTCTGCCATTTTACTTTTTTTAAAAACTACCCAATTTGGCCTTACAGTGGACAATGAAGTTGAAACAGCCCATGTTAAGTCAAATATTTTAACTGGGTGTGGAGAGGGCTGTTTGTGCTTGTTTCCTTGTTCTTTTTTGGTTGGGCTTTGCTTTCTGCTTTCATTCATTCATTCATCTTCAAAAGTACAGAGCTGGCATTTTTTTCAGTTCTTCCACTAACCCTTCCCTGCAAATGAAGACACTAAGGTAAAGCTGAGATCCACAACCTAATTCTACTGAAGTCAGAATGTGTGACAGCATCAGGAGACAATGCTGCACAATCAAGAAACAGCAAGCCAAATGCCACAGATGATCAGCCACCACTTAAGTCAATCTACAGCCGAGGAAGCAAGCAAAGCTGCTAAATCGATTTGATGCAATTTTCAGTGCTGCCTCAGAAAAATTTTGGAGAGCACTGTTTAAGCTTTGTTGGTATCCTTTAAAAAAGAAAATCCAATGTGACACATTTGAGGACTTGACAGGGAGAGGAATGGGAAGAGGTTTAATCATAGGAGAAACATTCCAGAGAAAAGAAAACTTGCCAGTTTTTTGAAACTGGGATTCTGCTAAAACATCCTATTGATATATCATATTACAAATAAGCCATTGATGTGGCTTCAGCTTCTACATAATCTCATGAATTAATGCATGATACAAGTAGAGCAGAAGTAAGCCTTCATTTTGACCTTTCTAGATACACATCTGTAGGGAAGGGGAAAGACTCACACTACTCTCTAGACTCTATTAATGCTTGTAGCATGCATCAGTCCAAAATGCTTCCCCACCCCCACCAAATGGTACCTATTCACACCAGAATACATACTATTTGAAGCCAGCTGAGTTATTCTGGCACATGAGGCAGAAAATCCCATGAATGCATTTCTCTTTCTGTGGCATTTAAAATGCAGCAATAATGAATTAAATAGCTAACAATTTCCTGTCATTTCATGTTGCTCAAAATCAGCTGCTAGGATCCTCATTCTACTTCATAGGAGAGCACTGGAGAGGGTGATTTCCACTACTATCTATGATGTCTGTGTTGTTGCAGCAAGGAAAGGAAAGAAGATCCTCACTTGGGGCCTATTACAAAGTAAGCTGACACTATAACTTCTCCATGGCAAATATATGAGAAAGCCTGCTACTGGAAGAAAATTATTCATCTGTTTCCTAATGAAGAAATTAGTGATACAGTCAGCTCCAGAACCAGCAAATATAACAATAATGTCTTTCCACTGAAGAGATTTCAGCACTGCATTTGATAACAGGACCATTCATCATGGTGTTCTCCATACATCCCCAAATTCCAGTTTCCCATCAATGGCACTATCTTTCTGTAGTGGTGAGATTGCATAGTCCTGTGAGGCAAGAGGCTCTGCTGATGGTATAGTGCTACTGGTAGGGTCTCCTATGTCAGACAGGCTTTTGCTGAGGAACCAAATTAAATGTGCCAAACAGCTACTGGGTAGTAGCAATAGTGGAGGGTGACAGTGGCAGAGGATCTCTTCAGAGAGAATGGCTGTGGTACCATAGCTAACACTTGTTAGTGCTGCAAAGAAGGAGGCATGGTAAATCGCTTCGGAATGTCTTTTACCATGAAAATCCTATGATGAGACAATCCCAAATGAAACAAGAAATCATGCCAAAAGGAGGAAGAGGTGGAGGTGGAGGTGGAGGTCCAGGAGGAAATTGATAACATACCAAAACAGGACTTCTTGTTAATCAGAGGCAATTGGAATATGAAGTAAAAAAACAAAGTAGAATTAAACAATGTAGGAAAATATGTCCTAGGATGAAGAAAGGAAGGAGCAGAGTGATTGACTAAATTTTGTGAAGTCAACAGTTTGTTCATCACTAACACGTTCTTCAAACAACCCAAGAGGCAACTGAATACATGGACATCACCTGACGGCCAATATAGAAACCAAAGAGACTACATAATTGGAAGCAGAAGATGGAGAAGCTCCATTGTCTTTGCAAAAGTAGGACCAGGGGCAAATTGTGACACAGATCATGAATTGTTTATACGAAAAACTGCAGTAAAGCCAAAGAACACTAAAGCAACCATCATGCCAAAACACAACCGGAAGGACATCCCCAGAGAATTAAAAGATAATGTAAAAAATAGATTTGCACTACTAAGCTACTAATTAACTGGGAGTCCAAAGAACTCTGGACTGAAGCCAGGGGCATTGTCAGGGATTTATCCGGGAAAAAGCCTACCTGCAGCCAAACAGAAAGAAAAGTTTTATGGATGACAGATGAAACTCTTCAAACAGTTAAAGACAGATGAGAAGCAAAACTAAAAGGTGACAGAAATACAGTCATAACCTTAAATAATCTGTTCAGTGACTTGTGTGCAGGAGCAAAGAGAACTATTGTAATAATCAATGCAGAAAAACAGATGATAACAATAAAAAGGAAGAAAAGAGACCACCTCTTCCACAAGATCTGAAAAACTAAAGGGAAATTTAAACCAAGAGTGGGGATGCTATGTAACTAGCAGGGGAACACATTACATGATCAAGTAGAAATAAAAAATATGATGGAAACAATACACTGAAGAACTATATAAAAAAGATGAAAGGTTGACAGATTCATTTAAGGAAGAACCATATGAGGATGAGCCACCAAATTTAAAAAGTAAAGTGAAAGCTGCACTCAGAGCACTTGGGAGAAATAAATCACCAAGAATAGATGGCATACCAATGGAGCTACATCAAGCTGAAGAGCTAGCTACATCAATATGTCAGCTAGTGTTATATTGCTAACATACATTGGATAATAGATCTCACCAAAGAATTGCAGAAGAAAATCAGCCTGTACTGATTATAGCAAAGCCTTTGATAGTGTAGATTATGGAAGACTATAGATTGCTTTTAAAGAAATTGTTGTGCCACAACATTTGATTGTCCTGATGTCTAAGCTGTACTCTGGACAATGGACTACCTCAGGACAGAATACAGAGAAATGGAATGATTTCTAACTGGCAAGTGGGTCAGGAAAGGATAATTTTTATCCTCCCATCTGTTTAACATGTATACCGAATACATCACAACTAAAACTAGATTAAAACTCAGAGGAAGTGTGAAAACTGTGGTGTGAAAATTGGAGGAAGAAACACCAACAATTTAAGATATACAGTGACACCATACTACTAAGCAGAAAATAGCAGACTTCGAACAATCACTGAAAAATGTCAAGGAAGAATGTGGAAAGGCAGGTTTTCCACTGAACATTAAGGAAACAAAAATAGTCACCACAGATGATTTACCTAACTTTAAAGTAGATGATGAAGACATTGAAATAGTTCTAGATTTTCCATACCTTGGCTCAATCATTAATCAGAATGGAGACTGCAGTCAAGAAATTAGAAGAAACTAGGACTTGGAAGGGCAGCTATAAAGGAACTAGATGAGATCCTGAAGAATAAAGATATATCATTGAATACTAAAGTTACCGCTGCCCATTTGCCATATTTCCAATTTCTACATATGTTTCTGAAAGCTGGACACTTAAGAAAGCTGATAGGAAGAAAATCAACTCATTTCAAATGTGGTGGGGAAGAAGAGTTCTACAGATACCGTGGACTACTAAAAAGCAAATGAATGAGTCCTAGAACAAATCAAGCCTGCACTCTCCCTAGAAGCCAAGATGACTAAATTGAGACTGTGGTACTTTGGATACACCATGAGAAGGCATGACTCACTTGAGAAGACAGTAATGCTGGGTTAAGCGGAAGGCCCTAAGAAAAGAGGAAGACTGCTTTTCAGATGGATTGGCAATGAAGGAAACAATAGCCCTGAGTCTCCAAGCAGGACTATTGATGATAAAGTGACTTGAAGTTCTCTTATTCATAGCATGACCATAAGTTAAAGTTGACTTAATGGCGGTTAACATCCAGTTTTCATAAAATATGTCTCTCTCCAAATATGCTGATATATAATTTCATGAGATTATCTAAATAAAAAAATTATCTTCTACTAAACTGCCCATGACATTTCTAATAGTTGCGTTCAGTCAGCCCTGTGAACACAACATTCTGTTTGTAGAGTTGTTATTAGATTTTAGAATATAGTCAAGCAACAGTTGTTATGGTGATGCTGTTAAATATCTTCATAAAGCTGGGGGTAGACATGTAGGCTGAGAGGTCACCCGTATGTGGATGACAACCACATCTGCTTTTCTTTTTCATCAAATCTAGGTGAGGCTCTGCTTATTCTGAATCCAGTCTTGGATGCACTAATAGGCAAGGTAAGGGCTAATAAAATGTAATTTAGTCCATTCAGTGGAAGTTGAGTGGAGGCCAACTGAGCAATGGTCATCCTGTTCTGGAGGGGCCGAACTCCCCCTAAATACCTTACCCATAAAGTGTCCAGCAATCGATCCAGCATTGCATACTTTTCAACTGTCTCAGTTTGGCAGACACAATCTGGACAGTCCAGTGCCTTGTCCCAGCAGCAGAGAGAAAATGCCCTCCCTCCACCCCAGCTTCCATAGCTGTGGCCTCTGGAGGAAGAGAAGAACAGCCAGGCATAGCTCCATCATGTCCAGGCCCAGTAGCTTTTCATCTTTATTACCCCCTCCTTTTTGGGGGGGCAGGGTTCACTGTTGTTCTCTTCATTCTGTTCACAGAGCTTATTGCTAATGGGTGGTATAAAAACATTGTTAATAAAAATAAAAGTAAGGCGTTCATTTTTAATGGAGATTAAGAGAATCAGATTTCAAAAAGAATTATAAATATGCATGAAGTCATTTGTTCAGCTCATAATTACTTCATTTTAAATTTCTGCTGACATTTCTTCAAAACTGTCAAATACTACTTACATCCTTTTTTGCTCTGAATGTGATAATAGCTCATCATTTTGGATCTTCCAAAAAAGGTCAGTCCAAAAGACAAATTACGGTAATGATATATTTGCTGTTAATAAATAGGCCATTGGAGTGTGTACATTTGCAGTTAATCAGGATGGCCTGATAGAAAGTGGACATAGGATATGGCAGATATATTTCTTACAGATCATGAGTCTATGTTCAGACATCTTTTTTTGTTCTCATACTGCCTGCAAAGGCATTCTGACGTTCAATTTGAGTAGCATTCTAGAAGCAGAAAAGTATAAGTGGAACACAAAACAGGTTATGTTTCTTTTATGTTAGCTTTATTCTGGTATTAAGTTTATACTTCCTGAAACTCTCATACAACTACTAGTTATTATTTTGGTCTTTATAATCATATACTTACTTGATATCTCCATGGTTTAAATGGGGTAAATTCTTAACTTTTACTAGAGTGTATTCAGAGTTTTAGTGCCCATGTTAAGAGAAATGCATTGCAATGGTTGTTGATTCTGGAAGAATGTGGAATGATTCCGGAAGAATCAATTCTTTACAGTTTTTTTTTGCTAGCCATACACAGTTCATGCTAGTATACTGTCATCGCATTTTTGGAATATTAATGATGATATTTATCTATAGTACTAACTAGGCACAAAAGTTTTAATACAGAAGCATCCATTGAATATTATAGACTAAGGGGTCTGTATCAGTGACTGTTAAAGGCAAACAGTTATTTTTTAAATGCCACATACGCCTTAGCATTTCATTATGCAAAGTTTCAGCAAATTATCATTTTAGGATTCAGCCATGATTTTAATAAGTGAATGTATCTTCTTAATTAAAGCAAATGTGATGATGAATGGGTCACTTCGCTATTATTATCAGAAGAAATAAGACAAAGACCAATTATTGGAAGATGTAAGACCATGATTAGTCGTTTGAATGATGTGAGTCATTCTGAATGCACAGAGTGGTTGTCTCACATAAATTTTAATTAATATATTAGACATAGCCTAGATGATAGAAATCTCCCAAGTTAATGAGGTTTAACACAATTATTTCTGAAAGTAAAATGCCCATTTTTCTTTTTATTCAAATCAAGTTTGAATTTTACTCTATGTATTCAAGAATTCTTTGCTGGGAAAAAAGTCACACTAAACCACAAAATGGATATTGTTATGATAATAACTAGGAGGAGTAATGGAAGTAGTGCAAAAGTGGCTCTTTGTGGAGAAACAGTCCAGTTACACAATAATCAAGGAAAACAAGCCCACCAGAAATCAGTCGGCTTAGTTGGCATTATAAGAATATCAAGTTAAGTCAATATACAATTCAAGTTCCTTTGGTGTCTATTCCACTATCTTTTTAGGATTATTTGTTAACATTTAACTATAAATACTACAGATTTGACTTTTATGTGTCTTTTTGTTTATATGTCTTTCCTCTCTCTCAATCTCTCCCTCCTATATATATATATATATATATATATATAATATATATGTTTCCTGTATTTTTTTTTATTTATATGCCACCATTTTCCCAATAATGGGACCAAGATAGCTAACATATTTTTAAAACTACAGATTAAAACTATACAAAGTCATTTAGACCCATTCTATTTTTAATTGTGTTTTGATTGTACTTTTAATTGCATTTTAACTGTATTTTTAATTGTACTTTTAATCACGATATATTTTAATCATAGTATATTTGTATTAATCTATGTTTTAGTCTGTTTTAATTATGATTTTTTGTTCTATATTTTGTACCCTGGCTCGATCCTTGGAGAGAGGCGAGTAACAATTATTATTATTATTATTATTATTATTATTATTATTATTAACAGTATGAAGATTAGTTATTTAAAAAGTGATTGAACAATTTATATAGTTAAAATATTAAACATTAAAAACATTAAAATTCATTAAAAGACAATATACTGACCTTAAAAGCAGTACTGTATCTTTCCCCAAAGTCACCAAGGTAACGTACAAGAAGTCACATTAAATGACAGTAAGAACATAAAATCAACAATAAAACCATGTTTGAACACTTGAATCACCAAACTCACTAACTCCTTTCTTAAAAAGACACACTGAAAAAGATCTTCCTTAACTCCTTTCCAAAAAGCTGAAGGAGTAGAAGCCAGTTGCAACTCTGAAGGCAGAGTGCTCCATAATTTGAGAATAATATGAAAGAAAACCCTTTCTTCTGTGTCAGCCAAAAAGCCATTTTGAACAAAGAAGCTGTCAAAGAGCTTTTCTTACAAGTCTTTGGCTAGACATGTTCATACAGCAGCGACTGATGGCTCCAATGTCACTGAGGTTTGAGTCCTTCTTGGATTGTAGTCTAAACTTTAATGGAGCTACGCAAGGTGCAGAACTTTAGAAGGGGTTCAGTACCTTAAATGTTTCCTTAAAGTTCAGAACATTTATTTATTTAATTTATTATATGATAAATAAGCTTTAGAAGGATCCTTCCTCCTCAATCCCGTTGCCTAACACATTTGCCGTTCCCCTCTGACAAATGCACCCTGCACTCTGGGGTCAATTCTTGTCTTTTGCTCTTAGGAAACATTTTAGAAGGCTCCTCCAATATGCAGTGGGGATGGGCTGCTGAGCAGACCTCAAGCTTGCCTGAAGCCCATTGCCTAACCTGTTTGCTGTTCACCTCTGAGAAATGCTCGCACACTTTAGGCTTGAGTCAGATAGTCACATAACCAGTAGGCAAAAAGAGATGAAAGTGTTATTCAAAGCTGTAAGGTTTCTGGATGAATGCATTATGATATTGAACAAAGGGCATCAAGTCAGTCATTAAAAATATGCAAGTCTCGAATTGAGTCGAATCAGTGCATCATTTATGGCCAAGTGGATTCCAAGTTGAGTGACTGAAGGGACTTAAGTCCAACTTGAGTCCGAGTCTATTGACTCGAGTCTACATCACTGCCATTGACCCACAGAGCCCCTTCAGTTTATTGATCTTCATCCAGCCCATTACGGCATCACGCACTGACCAAGCACTCTGACAACAAGGAGAAAAAGATCTGAGTGTCATCAACATACAGAGGACACTCCATCCCAAATGTGCTTACAACCTCACCCAATGACTTCATACAGGCATGGGGGATAAGATGAAACCCTGCAGTAGCCCACAGGCCATGCAACTGGATAGAAATTCCTCATTGCCAGCTACCCTTTGGAACCAGCCTCAAAAACACAAGTGGAATCATTGTGTCATAGTGCCTCCTACTCTTGTCCAAGGGACCTGGTCCAGTAGGGTAACATAATTCATGTATCAAAAAGATGCTGACAGATCAGCACTTCCTCTATCTTTCACCCAGACTAGGTCATCTCAGTGACTAAAGCTGTTTCAGTGCTATGCCCTGGCCTGAAAACAGATCAAAATAGATCCATATAATCTGTTTCCTGAATATCAACAAGGGAACAGGGGAATCTTCAGGAGAGAGAGGGCACAATGAGGTATAAACCATCCCGTCAACACATATAGGCGATCTATCTCTGCTAGATTTTATCAGCTAAAATAGTCAAGGGCCAAGTTTATGTGCAGTGGGATGGACCGACTGAAGCATCTTGCCACAACTGATCTCGGGAAATCTGACTAAATGAAGTATTTGACAGTTCCTCAGACTCTGCAACAACGTGGTGTCAGGTTCTGAGCAGATTCAAGCTACTTTCTCCTCTAAGTATCTTGCAATCTTATCACAGCAGGTAACTGAGAACTCCACTTCTGGTCTCTCTGAGCCTGATCCCAGCAGACTCTTCATTATTTGGAATAACTTTGCTAGGCAACCTTAAAAGGATGCAATAATGAAAATATGATATTTTGGCCAACCTCACTCCTAGATGGTAGGGGTAAGAAGAATTTCTAGCTGATCTTCAGTTATACTCACTCCATGACTTGTACCATGTGCAATCCAGCCATCATTCAGCTTCCTTCATTGACTGTAGATCTTCTGTGTACTAACATGAAATATAGGGTCCACAGCACTGAACTGGATGCTTAAGACTGATTTTATTGATGACCCTTTCTATCCTATGGTTCCATAATGCCACTACTTTGAAGTGTGCACTACAATGCAAATTGTCTGATTATAATTTTTTTTTGTTAGTTTGTAGGTAGAGGGTGCTGCTGCCCACATATGTTATTACATCATAGCACTGCACAATGACCATAAGGCACATGTTGCCAAAAGTAATTTGACTTGTTTAAAGGGTATGAGATGTGAAAAAAAAAATCAGTTAAGTTTCTTTGAATTCCATTGCAGACAGAGTTCAGTAAGATACTGTGTGTCATTTTAATTCTCTCTGGGCTTCATGTTTATCTCCTGTGCATGTATTGGCAAATGTTGTCAGAAGGAGACAGAGTGAGATGAACGAAGGAGAAAAGAAATATAATGGTACACAGGATTGATTATGCCAGTCTGAAAATTAATGAGACAAAAAATCAGTTAGTAACTGTTGGAACAAATAAATGTTCCTTATGTGCTGATGAATTCAAAGTTTAAGGGCAACACAACTACATAATTGTGCATTCCATCTGTTCCTGGTAGACGTTGGTTGATTGCTAACTTTAAGCCATATCTTTGAAATATACGTCCAGAAAGTGGGTTTAAAAATCTGTTGAATTCCTTCTGGTTACTGTGCTTTGGCAAGCTATGTTTGTGTGGGATCCCATCCAAGTGTGACTGACTGCAGTCTTATGAAAGAAAATGTCCAATGTAAATTGTATTAAAGTGACTAAATGCCATGATTCCTATGTATTGCAGAAGTACAGGAAGCCTATGAGTCCCATGTGGTCTTAAACCATTTTTTGCACCCCCAAGTCCTAAGGCATCTCAAAACCCAGATCCTCTAAAGAAAATTAAAAACTATTTTCGGGGTTGAACAATTGCCCCTTAGTTGCCCGAACTACCAAACACCAAATCCCACTAGTGTAGTTTTATTTTTCCTCCATGAGCACCTCCAGTGAAAAATGACTGAAACTGGCCAAAAATAAACTAAACCAGAAATCAGAAATTATTGAAAATCAAGCTAAATCAAAACTGGAATGCATTAGGATGGTCTGGCATGGGATTAGCCTGCACCCTCCCCGCCGCAAAGTTATCCACACCAGTGGTTTAGGAGAAGAACAATAGCTTGAGGATAGAGCATCTACTTTGCATGAGGAAGATCTCAGATTCATTGTTCGGCATCATGGCATCTTCAGATGGATCTGAGGAAGTATCTAGTCTGATAACCCTGAGACCTGTTGCCAGTCAGCTGTGCTCAACTGACTAGTGGTATGGCAGAGATGGAGAAAGTTACATTTTGGACAAGTCCTAAAACCCTTCAGCCAGCCTCACCACTGGGAGCTCTAGTCCAAATAAATCTTCTTCTTCTTCTTCTTCTTCTTCTTCTTCTTCTTCTTCTTCTTCTTCTTCTTCTTCTTCTTCTTCTTCTTCTTCTTCTTCTTCTTCTTCTTCTTCTTCCAAGCTCTGAGTTTGACTTCATTATCAGGTAGCTCCTATATTACTAATGCCAATTAAATATTCTGCTGTGGAATGAATGTCAAAATGAGAAATAGCTTCTGTTCTCCTTAAGTCAAATGTTGCAGACTCCACAGTACATCCTGAAATTGGCAAAATGAGATTATATGTATATTAAAATAGCCTTTATGTGTCAGAATATCATTATGTACCATCATTTTATTTTTAGATTTCCACACAGTCATAAAAGAAGAAAACACAGTCATCTCAGCATACCTACAGATTGGCTCTCACCTGCAGGTGCCTACTATTCTACGTGTCTTCAGATTTCCCATTAACAGTGACCTGAATCACAGCAATTCACAGATATTCATATCTCCCAGCTACACAAGTTTCACTTGTCACCTTCAGCCCCCTCTAAGCACCAGCTGGGGACACTGAGCTGCCACCACCACTCCAAAAAACGATCAGGCAAACTGGACCACTAAGACTCCTGCTTAGTTCAGTCCCCTTAGGAATTCTCAATTAGAAATGTACTGAATGGTCAAGCACATACACACATACAAATATTAAAAAGGCTGTTGTAGCTGAGCCCTCCCAAGAGTAACAAAGGCTGCATGCTAGCTATCCTGTACACATTTTCATGGGAATAAGCTATACTGAACACCCAGAAAAGACTTCTAATACATATTGTGTAAGAATCTTGACGTCTAAGAATGATTCATAGGCACATTCGGTGAGGACATAGGAGAGAACCTTCTCTGTGGCTGCTTGCAGGATGTGGAAAACCCTTCCATGGGAAGGGAAGTTGGCCCCTTTCCTGTTCTGTTTCGCTGGCAGGTCAAGACCTTTGTATTCATGCAGGCCTTTAAGTTTTAAATTATATAGCAATAGTATGTGTGAAGTGATATGCTATATTTTATTTTTTATATAAATTAGTAGCTAAGTTTTAAATGTGTTTAACATTTTTAACTATGATTTTTAATACTGTTATTTGATTCCTTTTAAAAACTTTTTGTAAAATAAGACTCGGATTTAAACTTCTTTTAAATTTCTGTAAGCCACCTTGGATCCTATTTCAGGAGAAAGATAGGGTATAGATTCAATCAATCAGTCAATTAAATTGAATGCAGATGGATGGGAGAAGTAATTTGCTCTTCTCCAGACCATGCCCTTTTTCTAATTCTCTGCACCTCAAACTTGGAAGATATACATATTTTGCATTTTCTTTTAGGAGTATTCTGTGTGCAGCACTGTTATCTTCTGACATATTTCCACAAATTTTGCTTCTAAAGTAGTGTAGTGCAAACCAGGATGTGATAGGAGACCTTACAGACACTTAATACAGTCTTACATATTTTCCCCTTTATTTGATATATTACTTGAAGAAAGCTCAGAAACAAGCTTACAGCTAAATATTAAGAAGACAAAATAATGACTTCAAATGATTTACATAACTTTAAAGTGGGTAATTAAGGCATTAAGTAAAGATTTCCTATACCGTAAGCGAATCATTAATCAAATAGCTCTTTAGGATCTCAGGTTCTTTCTATCACCAGCTGCTACTTGAGCAGTGGTGAGGCATGAGTCCACTCTGGTTTTTGTCTGAACTTTAAAGGCACTATTTTAAAGGCGCTGAATTTATATTGGGGATCAGATAGTGTGTTTGGATAGCATCTTTCAAATTCAGTCTAAAACCATGGTCAGATACATCATAATGTCTAGATAAGGACACCACTAGTCGCCTCTGAATTGGAGTTGCCAGGAACTGGATCTGTAGCCTGTTGAATGGACACATGTTTTCTACCCCTGGACCATCGTCTTTTTGCTAAATTCCAGCATTTGACTTTTCCTTTTCCAGTATGGTACATCCTGAAGAATCAAATTATCCTGTCAATGAGATTCCATGCTGGATTTTTTTTTCTTTATCGATTCCAGGTCTATGACCTTTCAAAAGCTTTTGGCTGGTTCCCAGTTTATTAACACAGTTAACTGCAAATATATATTCTGTACCCATAAGACCACTTTTAAAAGTTCAGACCGGTGTGCAGTTGTGCAGGGGAAAGGGCAGGATAACTTTATGTACATA
Source organism: Cyclura pinguis (assembly GCA_030412105.1). Classification (NCBI taxonomy): domain Eukaryota; kingdom Metazoa; phylum Chordata; class Lepidosauria; order Squamata; family Iguanidae; genus Cyclura; species Cyclura pinguis. The sequence continues at coordinate 213,066,299 of CM059602.1, forward strand.
ATTTCAAAAGCTGTTTTGTTCTCTTTTTTGTGACATGTTGACTTGTCTTCCTCAGAGGTGATTTTGCCTACTTGGGTTCTTTAATTTCTACTGTGTCAAATTCTACTGCAGTGTTTCTGTCTTCCTCACTCTGAAAGGTGCTAGTCTGATATATCTACATATGTCTGTGTACCATTCCTTCATACCATTCTGTGTACCATTCCGTCATAAAGAACCACACACATACATGGGAAGAAAGCACTGAAGTTGATGACTTTCCTGCCCTCTTCTCCCTGTCTTCCATTTGTAGAATGTGCTTTCATCTGAATTGGGGGGAACCTCTTTTTTTTATGTCAGCCTCCTGTATCGCAGGCCACATCATTCAGCAGGGTGCCCTGGCTCTCAGAGTCCAAAGGAGGCATGGGGTGAACAAGTCATCGTACACTGGTCTCTTGCCCCATATATTACTGTTGACCCAACTCAAAGTGATTCTTACTTAGACATGGGATTTTTGCAAGTGGTGTGATCTTTTTTTAAAAAAAAGTCTGCAAACAAATTTCAACTTTCCCTGTGTTCATTAGTAATGATGGATGATGTTAATGTCACCTGCATTGAACAGTGTCTAGCTATAACCGGTATTAATTATTACTAAGCAGCAATGATTAAAAGGTAGTGACTGCTTTGCATTTTCAGCAGGCCTTTGGTGCCTTCAGAGCTCTCATGAAAGTGGTATCAGTGACATCCAGACTGTTACACCACTCAAGGGAGGCTAGAAATGGATCAAAATTAATTTCTTGTACTCTTCTCTTGTGGATAGGTTGCATAAGGGCCAATTGCTCATCTTCTCATCCTATTCTATTCAGTCTCTCTCTTTTCTGGTTTCTCACATCATTCCCTTTACAATTTAGTAATGAGATACTGAAAGCATAGGAAGCTACCTTATACTGAGTTGGTCCAGCTGGCTCGGTAACAGCTGACTGACATCCAGGGATATGCTTCACATTCTTGCAGATGTGACTAAATACTTTCCTCACTATCCCTGCCACAGCTCAAGAATATAAAGGCTTTTGCACAACCTTTGGGCCCAGTTCACACTTCAGCCTCTCAAAAATACAGATTTTTGTATGCATGCAGAAAATAAGTTTTTTAAATACTGAAAATAGCCTTCTTCTGCAGAAAACAATGTTTTTCTGCACAAAATACACTGAACCAGAAACACATTGCCTGTGCAGAAAATATATTTATGTGTAAGCCCTCCCTCCATGAATATTTTTTGCTACAACTTCATAAGGGACTTCACAAAGTCCAAGGAACACCATAGCTGATGTTATTCTATCTAACAGGGTATCTTGAGCATCACTGTTGGTGCCAACACTGAATCAATAGCTTTTCCAAAGGCCCTTTTGGAACTTTTTTCCCAGTTAAACACAGCAGCCTTCTTTATCAACCACCCAGCTGCTATTTCACTTTCAGGAGGCTGAGATCAAATCAGAGTGGTTTGCCTTTGGATATCCAGGCTCTAAGAAATCAAATGCAATTAATGTTCATGCTGCTAGTACATGAACAGTTGAAAACATGAGTGTAGCTCTCGACTGTACCCTGCTGCTAGTAATGGAATTCATAGCAGCAATCCTTGAATCAATGCTTCCCTCCATGACTGAAGAGAAACAGAATTGACTTTGTAGACTGTATAATTAATGACAAAGAAGAAAAATTCATATAGCAGTGGTAGCATCTGGCAGCATCTTCGACAAAGCCATGGGAACAATCAAGCTTTGATTTCTACATGGTTTTTCCAAAAAACCTCTTCAGTTCTGACTTCTGACAAAGGGAAATAGATTACAACAATATAAGGGAGGTAGTGGAAACCATATTTAATTTTACACAGCTGCAAGCCACTAGCCTAAGATGAATATTAAGGAAATGTGACTGGGCACTGAAGATCACTCTTCTCCCTCATCCCCTAGAAAGTTACATTTACATAAAAATAGTGAAACTTCTTAAGATCAAAGAAACCACAAGAAATTACTCAGCTTCTGCTGCTTTATTCTAGTTTAATTACGGGGTTCCACTGGTGTTTCAACAGCATACAATAGATGTAGTCCTGGGGTGATTTAAACACATTGTGTCCTGTAGGGAAAATATTGAGTATAAATGAATAAATAAAATGTGAAATAATTATTTTGTATCCTTTTTAACGTGTGGATGCAAGTTTTCAAGTGCACACTTTTTCATGAGAACTAAAACACAAACTGTAATCCATACTATCCAACCTATGTCTGTTTATTCATATTTCTATGTGATCTACAGAGCAGGTCAATTAACATTCAGTTTCTAGGCTACTGACCTGTGAGTCAGCTTAGGCACAGGAAAGCTCATGAAAGATACTGGCCTGTTCCTATGTGACTGAAGCAAATTCCACTGAAATCAAGAGGGTTGAATCCAAAGAAGCACTAGTTCAGTAACAGGATCCCTGTTCTGATAGATGGCTTGGAGCTGTATTTTACAGAAGCAGTAATTCAAATGAAACTCTTGTAGCGTTTCAGAATATGAATCAAGCTTTCAGATTAATGAGGTTTCTTTTGGGAAGAATAAATATCAAATGCTCATAACAGATGGACAGGGAAGTTATTTCTCATCTTGTATTACTATGTGTTTCTTCCTAAATTTCTCCACAACTCATCAAAGGTGTAGGAAATTTCTCTTCCTTTATGTTTAGTCCACTCTTGATTTTTTTTTTGTTTGTTTTCATTTGCACCCTGACAAATTGTGACTTTGAAGAATAAGACTATTTCTAATAAATGCTGTAATACTGCACACTATCTCGGAAGGAAGTTTGAAGGTTTAAGTCTCTGGCCCTTTTCGCACCTTACCTTTTACCGGTGCTGGGCTGAGGTCCTCGCGCGAGAAGGCTTGGGAGGAACGCTGTCGCATCCCTCCTGCTTCGGCTCTGGAGCTCCTTCCTCCTCGCGCAAACGCCCCGCTCCTTCCTTCCGCAGTGCATTCTGGGAGTTAGAGTCTGCGCTGGGGCAGGAAGCACAACCGGTACGGCTCAGGAGGCTTTGCACAGCAGGTGAGTGCGCGCGAAGCCCTGGAGTGGTGTGCGACCACGCAGCATTTTCAGCTTAGAGCCGAAAATGAAAAAATCCATGCGCGGTCCATGTCAGGGCCTTGAGCGTCGTGTAAATGTGAGTGCATCGTGCAGACTGCGCCTCACATTTATGCTACGCTCAAGGGGCCCTTTCACCTCAAAAACGCCGTGCGAAAAGGGCCTCTATTAGATGTGCTCCTTGCTTATCCTTCTTAGCAAAATTGCTCCAGTCTTCCCAGGCTGGATGAGGAACATTGGTGAACAGTAACTTTAAATAGTCATCAATCACAGTTGGATTGTGGTTGGGGTTTTGAAAGGCCCTTTCTAAGACACTCAGATTCATGGTTTTAATCAACTGCAATGTTAGTTAGGTTGTGTTTAGAGCCATGTCCTACTGGAAGGTGAATCTGTGCCCCAGCCCCAGTTTTCTTGAGACTGAGGCCCTTTTTGCATGGCATTTTCTGTGCAAAAGAGGGCCTGGAGCATCACACGATTGTGAGGAGCAATCTGCACAATGCACTCACAATCGCACAACACTCCAAGGGCCGGCAGGGGCTGATCATGCACCTTTTCATTTTCAGCTTGAAACCAAAAATGGTGCGCAATCGCACATTGCTCCCAGGCCCTGCGTTCACTTACCTGGGAGCCAGACCGGTCGCGCTTCCTGCTCCAATGCAGCCTGGGAAGGTCCCAGGCTGCACTGTGGAAGGAAGAGGCAGGGCTTTCATGCGAGCAGGCAGCTCATGCAGAGCTGAAGCAGCAGGGAAGGGAGAGCCTTTCTGCAGATGCTGCTCGTGCGATCCCCGCACCCCAGCACCAGAACAAGGTAAGGGCATGAAACAGGACAGTGAGAATTATTGGCTTTGTGCCACACATAACATTTTGTAGCAAGGCCAGCAAATTAAATTTTGGTCTCATCAGAAGAGAGAACCTTTGTTCACATAGTTGTTGTGTCTCCCACATGCCTTTTTTTTTTTTTTTTTTTTGCAGACTCCAAATAGGCTTTGATATGGGTTTGTTTCAACAAAGACTTTCTTTTCGCCTCTTTTCATAACACCTCATAGAGTGTCTGAGTGATGTAGCAGTCCCATGGCTAGTTTTTCCTATCTCAGTCATAGATCTCTTTGGTTCTTTTGGAATTACCATTGCCCTCTTGGTTGGGTGGTAGACTAAGTACACTGTTATAGTGCTATTATTCTACTTTCAATGTCCTATGGAATCCTGGGGTTTGCAGTTTAGGGAGGGGCATTTAGAATTCTCAGCTTTGGCCTCAGTGAAGAAACGGCCTAAGTTCTTCTTTACTCAGTCACTGAGTTTTGGTGGACAACCTTCTCATGCATTTGAGCCACGCTCTTTCAATTTCCTAATAATTCTTTTGAAAGTGCTCTGAGGGATATTCACAGTTTAGGACTGTTTCTCCCCCCACACCTGGATTAGACCTTTTATATAAATTTGTCTTGGACTTGTTTTGATCATTCCTTGGTCTTGGTAATGCTGTTTGTACAGATCTACTCTCAGACAAATGTATGTGCTGTCAAACAACCCTCAAACAGGTATGTTTAATTTGAGGATTATGTTGTCTTGAAATTGTACACTGGTGGATACAATTATGCAACTTCTGGAGGCAGTGGATTGCTACAAAAGTTATGTAGACATGTCACAGCAAAAGGAAAAAAAAATACTCATGCAATCTACAGGTCCCAGTTTGTTTTTGCTGAACTTTCATGTCATAAAACAATACTTTCACTTTCTTAGTGATAAGAATCTTCTGTACATAAAGCGGTTGCAATGCTAATTAAATCCGTTTCACTTCCAGACTGTAATGCAACAAAATGTAGAAAAACAAAAAGAGATTGTACAAGGCACTGTATTCTTCAGGCACTCTAGGGAATTGGGTCCATCCTAAGAAGTATCATTTTGCATCTGCTCCTGTCAAGGTCAGATACCTAGGTGGCAAGCCAGCCCAGAAAAGAGAGTGGGAGAACCAGCAAAGTCTAGCCAGGAGGAGACAAACAAGCACTTACTCAAGGAAGTTCATTTACCAGAGCGCCAAGCAAAGCCATAGTCAGAGTTCCAAAGCCAAGGGTCAAGAGTCCAGAGATCAATTCAAGGTATCAGGAACCGGGTGCTGGGAGCAAGGTACAGGCAAGAGGAGGGCCTGTAAGAAGTTTGCCACAAGCAAAGGGAAGCTTCCAGGCAGGCAGTTGTATAGCCCAGGCACAGATGTGTCCGGTCACCACTTCTTAAACTTAGCCAAGGAAGCCTCCCTTTGCACAGCCCTCTTGAGCCTCCACCTTGATTGGGGGCTTATTGAACCAGGCTCCAGAGCCTCTTCAGAATTGGATCCCTGTTGCTCCAAAGGTGCAGGCACAGAATGGGATCCCTGTTGCCCTAAAGGAGCAGGCAGAGGGATGTCTGTACCTGCTTGGTCCATGGCAGCAGGGGGAGCTCTTGAGCTGCAGGACTTATCTCCAGCCAGAGCCACAGGGACCACCAGCTGCTGCTTGTCATCTCCACCCTGAGCCACAGGGACCAACAGCTGCTGCTTGTCATCAGCAGCTCTGACAGGGGCTTCAGTTATCACAGCCCCCTTCTTCCCTACCATACTGCCCAAGCTCTTCTCTTTGCATCCTTGAGATTCTAGGGGTTTTTTTACAAGGAAAAAAAAATAAGGTTTTTTTTTTTTACAACCTTCCAGTTGAAGTAGAGGAGAAATGAAAGATGAAAGGCACTCTCAGGAGATTTGTTCCCTACTTCAAATGTGATAACATGGATTCTCACCTCTCTCTTAGTATTGTTAAGGAACAATCAATTGAGGAGGACAACATGAGGTGGGATGACATGAAAGGAAAGCTTCTTGATTGTGGCATCCCAGTGGTGGAATGCCTTCCTTGGAGTACCAGTGTTGGTTTCTTTCCTGCATCAAGTCAAAACATGTCTGCTTATTAAGCCTTTGGGGCCAAATTTGTTCAAAAATGTTTTAATGGTTACAAATCTTGTAGCTGTGTCTAGTTTGGCATTTTTTTAAAATTTTGTTTGAGTTAGTTACGGTTTTAAACTGGAAGTGTTTTAAAATATACATATTGTATGCTGCTCTAAGATCCCATGAAAAACAGTTGTATAGAACAGTCTAAATAAATAAATAACTGTCTCATGCTATTAGCCAGCATTTTCCAGAAGAAAGAAAATGGCCGGAGACTAACCATAATTATTATTTACATACGATAGAGGGAGTTTTTTGAGGGAAGGGAGTATAATATAATCTAACCATTCTACACTAGGGCTTGGATGCAGTACATAATATATTACTCTATCATATTTAATTTCTGGGGCAATAACCCTATGTTTACTTAGAAGTAAGTCCCACTATGCCCAAAGGGATTCAGTCCTCCAAACAGCTTTTACATGGCTTTTATCCATTTAACACTACGTTTTTCCAGTAGTTCAAATGAGTCATTAAAGGATATGCCTGACCAATTATGGGAAGAGCTGCTAATATTTGCACTGGTCCTGCACCATTATGTGGCAATTTTGTGAAGGTTAAAACCATAAAAAGCAAAATGCATAAACTAATACATAATGAAATATATTTGCAAATATTTTATTAGCTATAATGAATATTAAATGGCAGATAACTGAAGAAGCACTGAGAGTAGGCTGTTAGAAAAGTATTCATTCTTTCCACAAAATTTTATGAGAATTTCTTGCTTCATTGATGTCAAGCATTATCTTTTGGCGTTTGAAACTAAACCACATATTTCAGTTGCCAGTGGGAAGTTTTATTAATTGCTGAAGTAAATCCAGTTTCAGAAGTTGGATTTCTTCAGCACAGTGGTCCTTGTGTACAGCAGCTGAAGAAAATACAGCAGCTTTGAATATAATTGTGTGTATGATACCTCTACCACATCATAATTTTAGTTTGCTGTCTCTCCCTGCAGCATTAACGCTGGATTTTGGGCAGTGGCAGGGGGAACTGCAGTCTACAGTAGTCTCCCTCAATCTGGTAACCTTCAGATGTCTTTGATGTCAAGTTCCATCAGGAAACATGACCAGACAGCATGTGAAGAACCACGAACAGTAGGAGCTGTTATCCAAAAGATTCTGTTAGGCACAGGAATCTATTTTGTGGGTTTGTGTGATAAGCCCTGTGGTACAGGAATACAGCCAGCATTGAACAGATACTGAGCTTTTAAGGCCATCTACAATTTCTTTTATTTTGTCAGAATTGGATAAGAATATTAATAATAATTCCTCTTACATTGTATAAATAAACCCATTAATTATTCCTTCGTTTGAAAGCACTACTTCAGCATGCCTGCTCATTTTTTTTCTGGACTTCACTTCACTTTTCGGGACTTCAGATCCAGATGTGGTTGCTGGGGCTAGATATCTAGAGTCCCTTCTTAGTGCCTGCAAAATGACACTAACTGGGAAACAGGAAAAACAGTCTCAAATTCCAGATGAAGTAGGTTCAAGAACTTCCTTTTTGAGCTATCAACATCTTCCTTGCTCATTCTTTCTCCTAGTTGTGCAAAGAGAAGGGCACAAAACTCTTACATCAGCCATGCAAGGAGCCATCCAGTGGCATCTTTGCTTCAGGAAGGTATGGCAGCCGAAATACCTTAAAGTAGCTGTAATGGAATCATATGGATAGCTGGAATGGTGAGCTAGATAAAATTAGAGCATTTTTAAAACTTTGATATTAAAAAACACCATTGGCAGTATATACACCTTTATTTTCTGTAACTCTTAAGATGATGCCTGGAGCCTTTCAAACCTTGTGCTAATGAACTAAATTCACCGTCGGTGCCAGGTTGTTGGGTATCACAAGTAAATATACAGTGTGAAAGCAAAAGCAGTGAGAAAGAAGCCGGAATAAGAAAGAAGTAGGAATTAGAAAGAAGCAGAACAAACCAGAGTAAATAAACAAAATAAAAATTGGTTAGATTTACAGAGTAAAAATAAATAAATCACTTACTCAAAGTCTCGTGTTAAGTGGACATTGCATTTTGATGCTGCAAAATGCATTGATATAGAAGACATTCAAATTGAGAAGATTACATCAATATTTCAATAGGGAATTGGATACCATAATGTAGAATTACCACATCAAATACCAGACATCTGCTCCAAGTGGAATTTGGTTTATAAAAATAAATACCCAGTGGAAAGTTTTTTAAATTGGCTCTTCCTTCAGCTTTCTGACATATGCTTCATGAATGATCTTCAAAATAATCTATATTCCATCTATATAAGAAAGAAGAGGGTGATAGGTAAGATTGTACAGTTCTTCATTATGACTTGGATTCAAATCATGAGCAGAAGGAGAAAGAGTATGCAATCTGTTCCCTGACATTAGCACTGCAACTCTGATTACATTGTAATGCTGTCCTTTGAGAAATCTGCTAATGTTTTTGCAAGACTCTTGAAACAGATTGAATATACATTCTTCTGCTCATCGTTCAAATATTAGGAGGATATATGTGGTCCTCCAGATCTGTTGGACTGTAAACCCCATCTGCTGTATCCAGAAAACCTGGTGGGGAGGGATGATGGGAACAATGGCCTAAATGTCTGGAGAATCACATGTTGTCTATAACTGATGGGATTTGTAGTTCATCATCAGGAGGGCCACTTATCTACCACCTGTGTACTAATGCTTGAGAAACATAGCAATTAAGAAAGTTTCAGGTTGTTGCATTACAAAGTCTGTCCAAAGTATTTCCAAAGCATTTACAAAAAAGGGAAAAAAAACACCTTTGAATGCTCAGGCCACAATTCTGTATGAACCACTGCAGCAGTACTATGGGAGGAGGAGAAGGTGGCAGTGGACAATGATGCTTGAAGATGGCAAGGAAAAGGAGGAGGCAGTGATTGAAAGGAGAAGGCAGCTGACTTTGAGAGTTCCTTGGCACCAAGGCTCTATAGGAGGAGTGACCTGAAAAATTGCCTGTGCTGTGGCAGAAGTGACTTTGCAAGCCAATCTACCCATAGAGCTGGGTTTTGAGGACTGTTTGAAACCAGGCATTGAATAAAAACGCAGTTTGAAGCTGGTCATTGGTGGATGGTATGCAGCTGTCACCTCCTGTCACCAGCACTGCTGTTGTGTAAGGCAATGCACTTGTGCAAGGATTTCTTTGATATTCTCTTGTAAGTGTGTGTAGGATGCCAAACCACTTGTGTTGCAGTATGCTACATAAGTATTTTGTTACTACAATAGGGCTGAGTAAAGTGTGGCCTTCCAGAAGTTATCAGATTGCAAATTCCACCATCTCTAGACAACAAGGAAGAATGTAAGTTGCTGCAATTCAACAAAATCTGGAGAAACACTCTTTGCCCAACTCTGAATGAATTATACGAACGTAGTCTAGGTGAATTTCCCCATTCAGTAGTGTTCCACTAAAATTGAAAACAATCCTTTCTTGTATAGAAGAGTCTTTCCACTAGGAGGAGGAGGTTTTGGAATCCAACCCCCTACCTTTTTATTAAGACATTCAATATGTAGATTCAACTTCATCAAATTAGCAGTACCAACGCTCCTCCCCAGCAAAGGAAACAGTGCAGAACTGACATTTTAGGGCATCATAATATAACTTGTGGCAATTGTTTCTCCTTGGTAATAAGTAAGCTATGTTTATAACTTAAAATGGAAAACACAAAGATGCCATTTATCATTTTATTTGTCCTTTAAACACTTTTTTAAGCCCTCACGGCACAGTGGTTAAAAGCCGGTACTGCAGCCACAACGTCGTGAGTTCGATCCTGCCAGGCTCCAGGTTGACTCAGCCTTCCATCCTTCCGTAGGTCGGTAAAATGAGTACCCACCTTGTTGGGGGCAATTAGCTTACAACATTGTAAACCATTTAGGGAGTGCTTAGCACTGGTAAGCGGTGTAGAAAGGTAACTGCTAACGGCTATTTTTCCTTTTTCCTTACACCAGCTTCTCACACTGTCAGATTGGCTGAGCTCTCCCTGCCATGCTTTTAGGACTTTGTTTTAGTGCTTGTGTGCTTTGCTGTGTAGGTGGGGATGATCAGATTTGTTGATGGCTGGGCAAGCTGGGAACACAAAAATGTTATTGGAATGACTTCTGATAACTGAGTAAACAGGCACAGCTGCAAGGTCAGATTGTTGGCAAGCTAAGTGAGAAAATGGGAGGGGAATAGAAACCCTGGGAAATGAGTGGTTTGAGTAAACCATCAAATGGGATGCTAGCAGACTGATTTTGAGATGTAATAGTTTATGTAGCACTGCAAATCCAATACTTCCTTAGTCTTGGCAACACCAATATATGCTTTTGTTTCTTTGATGTTCCTGAATAATGCTTCTGAAACCTTCAAGCTCAATTCCTTGAACTTGGAGCTATTCTGTACATCAACAGCATTATCCGCTGAAATTTAGTAATTTCCCACAGGCAGAGAAGTCAGGACATGGAGGAATATTGATCAGAAATCAGAAGGTGGGGGACAGTGAAAGAGGAATATTGACCTCACACAAGAATGAATAGTTTTTGTTTTGTTTTTTAAAAAAGAATCTTTATTGGTTTAATGAATACAAAAAAGAAAAGAAAAAGAAAAAAACACACTCTTAAAAGGAAAAGACAATAAAAAAACAAAGGAAAAACGAAGAAAGAAAAAAGCAAAAAAAGCAACAGGAGACGAAAAAAATGCCAAGGCCCCCACCACCCACCCACCCACCCACCCACCCACACAACAACAACATTTACATTCACAACAACAATAATAACGATAACATCAACATATACTTATGTGAAAGAGGAAAACATACTTATTTAAAGTCCCAATCATAGTTGTATTTATGTAATACCATTTGGGACATACTAAAGTTATAAAGAAGAAAAGGAAAAAAAGGCACTCAAGAGAATATTTACAAAGTACTAACAGATAATATTTAAGTTCCTTCCTGGCTTCTTCGTCAGTTGATTATAATTCCAGTTTTAATTCCACACCTCTTCCCAATACAAATACAGATATAGGTTATACATAAATACCAGTATTTAAACATAGTTACCATAGGTACTTTTAACTCCCCTTACTATCTAATCAGATCAAAGTTTACATTTTATATGTCAAAACCACTAACCATTAAGTCTCTCTTTTTATTTCTTACATATTTCTTCTTTTATTTCTTACATACATTCGTTTATTTCTTACATTATTTCATACATAGCCCGTGAGAAGTTTTCACATCTTCAGAAAAGGTTCAGTTGAGTTCTTCCCCAATAATATGGTTAATTTATCCATTTCTGCAAATTCTATTAATTTGTTTAGCCATTCACTCACTCTCGCAATTCCCTTGCATTTCCAGTATTTTGCATATATAATTCTAGCTGCCGTTACCATATACCTTATCAAATTTCCATGATATTTTTTGTTATTGTCTGTCTTATCGATCATATTGAGAAGGAAGAGTTCTGGCCTGAATACAATTTCAATCTTTAAAATCTTTTGGATATATTTATGAATTGTTAGCCAAAATTTCTTTACTTTCTGGCATTACCAGCACATGTGATAAAAGGAGCCTTCATGATATTTACACTTCCAACATCAATTCTTCTTCTTCTTCTTTTTTTTTTTTTTTGAACATTTTAGCCAGTTTACTAGGGGTTAAATACCATTTGTATATCATTTTATATAAATTCTCGTTAAGGTCGCTACATTTAGTGAATCTCAATCCTCTCCCCCATATTTCTTCCCAATGATCTAATTCTATATTATGCCCTACATGTTGAGCCCAATAAATCATATTTTCTTTTATTTGCTCCTCCTCTGTGTTCATTTTTAATAATAATTTGTATATCTTTGAGATTAAATGGGATTCTTCTGCACACAATATTTTTTCAAACTCATTTTTAGAGCTCTCAAAGCCATATTTCTTATTATCATCTTTAAATTTCTCTCTTAGTTGATAATATGTTAGGCATTGTAATTTATATCCTTCTGTTTCCAAACTATGTATATCTTTAACACACCAGCTACCTCCACTCTCTTTTAGCATATCACCATATCTTATCCATGATTTTAAGCTGCCCATCTCCCTTCTATAAAGTGCCTCTTGTGGCAATAATCATCCTGGAATTTTCATTCCAAATCTATTTTTATACTTCTCCCAAATTTTAAAGATCGATCTCCTTACAATGTGATTTTTAAATCCTGCATTCATTCTTATCTTCCCATACCACAAGTAGGCATGCCAGCTGAATTTAAACTCATAGCCTTCCAACTCTAATAATCTTTTATTTTCTAACAAAATCCATTCCTTTAGCCAGGCCAGGCATGATGCTTCAAAGTATATTCTCAGATCAGGGACTCCAAGTCCTCCACGTTCTTTGGCATCTATTAAGTTTTTCCATTTTATTCTTGGTTTCCGCCAAAAATGAATAGTTTCAAAATCATTAGATAGGGTTATGTTATAGACTAAAGAGGATTGCAGGACACTGGTCATAGACAATTATTTATGAACAAATTAATACAGCAACTGAAAGTACAGACATCATGCAAACTTCTTCCCCAAACAGAAGTAAATAGGGCTACATGCAAGCCTATAAAAATGTGACCTTCTAGCTGCATACTAAAAAGGTGTGGTGGAAGGCTTGTGCTATGTAGGCAGGTAAATCAGCTGCAAGATTCAATGCAAGGTAGATAGTCAATCATTTGCAGACCAATTCCTAGGATGGGGAACCCAGAATCATAAAAATCCTTGATGATAAAGCAGTATCTATCTATCTGTCTGTCTGTCTGTCTGTCTGTCTATCTATCTATCTATCTATCTATCTATCTATCTATCTATCTAATCAAAGTAGAAATTCATTTGAAATACTTAAACATTTACCATTCCTGTGGCTACCCGACGCTGTTTGAAAGAGCATAAAATTTTGAGGCTGTAGGCAACATACAACTGCTACATTCATCTCTCAAAGTGAAATTGCAAAGTGATGCTCTCTTCATTTCCTCTACCTAGTTTGCACATTGGATCCACATACTCCTTTGAACTTCTCACAGATACTGCACTTAATGTTTAGTGGTATCGTGGTTTGAGTATTAGGTTATGACCCCGGAGAATAGAGTTCTATATCCCGCTCAGCCATGTGGAAACCCACTGGGTGACCTTGGATCCATCACTCACTGTCCATGCCAGAAAATCCCATGATAGGTTTACCTTAGGTTTGCCATAAGTTGAAAATGACTTGAACGCACACAGCAACAACATGTATATATATGTATGTGTACGTATATGTATATGCACGTGCTTATACATTCACCGGTGAGAACCAGCATGGTGTAGAGGTTCGAAAGTTGAACTACAGCCCTTGGAGACCATGATTTGATTCCCCATTCAGCCATGAATACCCACTGGTTAATCTTAGGTGTGTTGCACACTCTCAGCCCTGGAAAACCCATGCCTTAGGGTCACCATAAGTTGAAAACAACTTATAGGCACACAACAAGAATGTGGTCACCAAGCAACCAACAAGCCGCACTAGATAGCAATTAGAGTTCACTTTGTCACCACTTCCTGAAATTCTTCATCGTACTTTTGAAAAATGAAATCCTTCCTCACAAAAAGAGGTGTGCAGGAAATCAAAGGAACTCATCTAATTGATTATGGCTGAAATCTAATATCAGATTGCTTGACTAGAGAAAGTAATAATACTGCTTACTTCCTTGCATTTTAGCTAGGTATTCATTTCTTGGATGAAGTGATAACATGGAAGTATACAACACACTGTATAGATGTATTTAGGTATGAAATGTAGAACAGTGAGCAACTTAAGAGAAACATTCTTAATTTTCCCTCTTGCCCATAATCAACCAGTTGTGTTATCTAATTTGTTGAGTACCAACAAAAGAAGATATGAACTGTGTGTGCTGGAATCTGAAAATTATGGCTGCAACATCCTCACTCCATACAATTTTTTTAAAAGGGGGCACTGTGAGCTGATAATTTTTAAGGACAGCTATCTCATTACTGTGTTTGTGCCATATCCAAGCAACTTAAAGTCCTTTGAAGTTTAGCAGATTTTTTTATTCCTGTGTCATTCTGCCTGAGGTATTGGTCTCTCTGAGAAAATACTTAATTTGTCATGCTATAGTTCACTGTTATCATATTGTGCATACCTCGCTTCCCTCCAGTAAATGAGGCTCAAGGCTTAGATGATATGCATCAATATTCTGCTGCTCTTCTTCTGTCATTTGAAAGTTTTATGTTGTCCAAATAATCTCCACATGCTTTCATCACTACTCCAAATTCTTCACCCTATATCTCATTGTCTTTCTGCAAGCTGATAGCATGTGCAAACAAGATCACCTATACTATCTAATCAATTTAAACCTGTGTACAGATTTAATGCATCTCTTGCTTACAATCAGGACTGAGCTACAACATCTGAGCAGACCAATTCAATCAAGTCTGCTTTAAACTGACCATGAAAAGGTTAAATAGAGTTTCACAGTGGCCACTTATCTGCTCTCAGGCCAGAGACAAAGGCCATTTCATAAGTTCCATCCTTATACAATATAAGGCAACATATGGACTACAACTCCCATGGTCCTTCATTAGTGGCTATACTTGCTAGGCCTGATGGGAATTACAGTCCACCATGGAATGAATGTTTGCAAAACTGAAGGAACAAATTAGATTCTTTGCGGTCATTGGCCACTAAAGGTTCTGTCCAACTATTCTAAAATGTATTTTTAGTTTCAATAGCAGACAACTATTTAGAAAGTGTACCTACTGTTGTCCCACTTAGTATAATTTAGCCACTTTGCTGTAATTGAAGTTCATTAACCTTGGGAGTAATGAAATGTAGGTGGGCAGTTATTTTTTAAACAGTACATTGTACATAAACTTTCTTTGACTGCACTATAATATAAACAATAACCAAGAGATTGCAAAAACACAGAGAGAAATCATTTCACTTTGGCAAACTAAAACCAGTAGTTTTTCCGAAAGAGGTCTTTAGGTAGGCTAACTGAAAACTACTTTATAGAATATCAACAGTAATTTCATTTTAAGAACAGGCAGTTCTCAGAGCAAAAATAAAAGATTCCAGGAGTGTTTTTTTCTTGCCTGTTAACAACCAACCAAGAAGGGCCAAAATTGTATACCCAAGAGAGAAAGATAAAATTTCTGACTTATTTCAGTAGTAAAGCAGATCATCTGCTTAAGACTGGCTCTTTTAGGTCAGTGGAACTGTAGATCATATCCAGTCTCAACTCACCTGACCATTCCAAGTCTAAGCACATTTACATTGAAAGCATAGGTTGGTTCATGTGTGAATGGGGATCCTATCTAAGAAGAGGCAAAGGTTGTCTCTGCTGCCCTGCTCCCAATATCTAAGTTTTGTTGTTTGCCATCACATCAGCTTCAACTAATGGCGACCCACTATGAATGAGACGTCTGCAAAAGCCCTAGTCATTAACTGTCTTACAAATTCAGAGCCATGGCTTCACGTACTGGGTCAATCCATCTGTAGTATGGCTTTCCACTTTACCAAGTATTATTTTCTTCTCCAATGGGTCATGGTGTCTCATGAGGTGTCCAAAGTACAATATCCTATTTAGTCATTTTGGCTTCTAGAGAGAGTTCAGCCTTTATCTGCTCTTGGAGCCATTTAATTTGGGATTTTGGGTGGTCAACAGCATCTGCAGAACTCCCCTGCAGCATGTTTCAAGTGAGTTGACCTTCACGTAACCTTGATTCACAGTCCAATTTTCATAACCATACATAGAATTTAGAAATACTACAGCACCCGTGATTCTGACTTGAGTATTCAATGAAACAACTTTACACTTGAAGCTTTTACCTAGTTCCTTCACAGCTTCCTTTCCAAGTCTTAGTCTTCTTGTGAGTTCTTTACCGAAGTCTTACTGCAGCTATAGGAAATCTTTAACTATGTCAACATCTTCATCAATTTTTAAGATGCGTAAATCATTTGTGGTCATTATTTCTGTTTTCTTAATATTCAACTATAAATCTATTTTTCAGCTTTTTTTCCCTTATTTCTTTTTTTCCTTTCCTTTTTTTTCCAGTTGTTGTTCTACATATTAATGTTCCCATTTATTTAAACAGTTATATTCTACACATAATATACATGAGTCATTCTGAAAGCTGAAAGTCTATATAACCTGTCCCCCAAAGTTTTCATGGACTTACTTTAAACTGTTTTAAGTTATGGATCATTTAACTGCATTAACAACTTTTTGTATATTTTACTAGATGTTCTTGTATCCTCTTTAATGTATTTTTAATGTATTTCTGTAAGATGCTTTTAGTTTTGTTTTTTTAAACTGGCCTTTAGGTAAAAAGCAGGATATAGATAGAGAACACAGAATGTTGTCAAGTTGTAGCTTGCATGACCTCTCAAAATTTGCTTTGTTGGTTAGGGTTGTAGTCCAACTCTGGATGGATACATCACTCTTACTCTAAAACCTAACACATGAACAGATTCACTGGACTGTGCCATTGTGGGACTGGAAACAGAATCTGCGAGGTATGCATGAAGGGGCTTATGTGCCACTCAGATTTTTGGGACTTATATACCACTTCAGCCTGAAGTCTGAATCAGTTGCCCCAGTTAGGGTAGATTCATTCAATCAAATTCTAAATGACAATTCAACATTTATATGCATCCCACTGATTCACTGGGAATAATGAGTGAGTTTTGGCCTTAGTCTGCAAGCTTAACCTGGAATCAAACTTGGTTCAATGTAGTAGAACTTGTAACTGCCTGGATACTCTATTCAATGTTCAGAGAATGAAGAAGACAGTTAAGATCCAAAATTATGTCAGAGAAACATAACCTTTGCATACATAGCACAATGGCAGGAAATCAGAAAACAATGTGAAATGTTACCACAGATAAAGCAGAAATAGATTTAAGCCTAAACTAGAAGAAACGTAGGCTGCACTTCTATACATTTGCAGCCAAGTGTAAAGCTCCACCTGCATAATTATAGAGGAGAAGATGACAAGAAAAGAAAGCAGCAGCAGTGATGAGGAGCTGGTGTTTCATGCTACCCTCCAGAGACTTGCTGCGAGCCACCTATTTCTTCAGTTCCTGGCTTCAATGGGTGCTTGGAGCTAACGTACTGCTGCAACTGTCCAACCCATCCCGGCCATAGTGTCTTAGCTCTGACGACTCCTTGAAACCAGGCTTTTAAAAAAATGAGACAGTTCAAAGCAAACTCCAGGGATGACACTTGACTACCACCTCCTCTCGCTGACACAGCTGCTGTTCTTCTGCTCGTACAAGGAGGTCTGGGATACCTCTCTGTATGAATACAGAGACTGTCAAACTGCTTAGGCTATAGACTATGTCAGCAGTTTGCCATTATAGAAACTTGGCCATAAACCTCTTTCCTTCTTTAAAAAATAACTGAATTATTCACACTCTTGCTATGAACATTAAGTAACTACAGCAGCATTTCTATACCCATTTATGTTTCACTGGGAACTTACTTTTGGGTAGATACACGTAGGGTTGCACTATAACTGTACAAATGATCCATGATATTTTACTTGATACTTTAAGACACATTCTTGTTTGTAAATTTACTAATAATATACCATAACTTTGTAGATGTTGAGAAATTATTAACTTCATGTAGCTTTTACAAAGCACTCTTCCAAAGCAATTGATAAGACCATAGTTTTCCAAAGTGAAACAATCCACTGCAGGTGGAGAAAAACAAGCAAGACAGTCAGCTAATGATATGGAATGATTATATTTTAATGCTTTCTTTCTGTTTTTCCCCCCAAGAGACAATAAATACATATAATAAAGGCAGCACATATTAGCTATATTTCTTGGATTTTTGCAAATACAGAAGGACTGAAGCTAGCAAACGGTCAACAACAGTTTACTAGACAATAAGATTTACTCCAGGCAACAATAATGGAAGAATGTTTTGAAAGAAATCTATACAATAGCAGGAGAGGCTGTGAGGGAATTGTGACCACATTATTTTTCTTATTTGTACTTCAGGATAGTTCCAGTTACTCCTGTTCCTTCCACCAAAGGAAAGTGGTTTCTCAGCTTCGTGCTGTGGCTGTTTGGGGCTGCTCAGACTGTAACTGTTTTCCAAGGTATTCCCTGAAAGACAGCAATGGTAACAGAGAAAGAAAAGAAGGATTATAAAAAGCTGCTGAACTAAATTTTCAAGAAAGAAATCTGTCTTGAATACCATTTCCAAAACAAGTATTTGATTTCCTGCTTGTCAATTAGGTTTTAGCAATTCACAGTGGTGTGAGTTTTTTAGAAATGCCTCAAGCTTGAATTGTAAAAGTCTAAACAACAACAAATACTTAAATAGTAACCATCAAAGACTATACCAACAAAGTTTGTAAATTAGGTTATTGTGATAAGTTTAAGTTTCTCTGCACATCATGGTAAGTGCCCAGCAGCTGGGCTGAAACTCCTATAATCTAACCTCATTTACTATGCTGGCAAGCACTGATGGAAGTTTTATTCTACAATACCTGAAAGACCCCAGGTTGGGAAAGATGTGTCTATGCTGTCTAGCACTAGGATCTCAAAAAGTTTAGGCAGGAGTCCTTTAGTGTTGAGATGCTTGGACTTATACCCAGGACTTATTTTATACAAAGTATGTGTGCTGTACTACTGAGCTAGAGCCCCAACTTAAAGCTCCCTCTCTCTCTCGAACTAATGTTATGTTTTCTTTGGCAACTCATCTAGCACTCAGACATTACAAAACAAAGCTGTTCTATTTGTTTAGCAATCACTTGAGTTAAATAAAGGATCCAAATTTAACCAGTGCTAAAAAGTATTTAGACTAACACTCTAGGTGGGTCAAAGACCCAGAGATGTTTCAAAGACCACTTCTGAGACAATGCCCTAAATACCAAGTAGAAAAGACTCACAGGATCAACCACTGAATAATAAGCCAACCTTTAGGTAATCTCCCATTGATTCAGTCAGTCTACTCAGGACTAACAGCTGGACCTTTGCCAGTGACTTTCTAATTCTTGTGTGGGTGAGTATGCCACAACATAACCTAGTCGTTCAAGTTTCCTATCTGATACTGTCTTGATATTGAGACAGCACTCAACAATCAAGGTTGCAAACAAAACTTTTGTGCAATTTTATATCATCACATCCCAATTACAATCTTTATTCCAGTTTTGTTTTCTCTTTTCTTGCTGTGCTATGTTTAATTAAACTTGTGGCCTATTCTCTCTTATTCCAATGTTCTTGTATTATTGCACACAGTGTTCCGTCCTCATCCTATGCTCCACTGTGGTCACAGCTAGTAAAAAAAAGTAGTGCTTTCAAGTGATGGTCTCGTCCCAAAATGCAACCAAATTACATATAACCAGTAGATAAGACATCCTAAATAAATTTGAAAGGAAAAGTACTGAGCTGAAACAAAAATGTATTACCACTTTATAACATACAGCCTTATCTGTAAGCAGTTTTTCCCTTCAAGGTATAATACTTGGTCAGATACAATGAAACAAATGGATACAAATGCAGGTAAAGAGTTTTCAGTTACACAAATGTACAGAAGAAGCTTCACAAACCAGTTACAAACTTAAGTCAAACCAGAATCATGTACCATTGATTCTTGGGATGTTCTGAAGATGACTTTACAAGGAGTATGTAATATGGAAAGGCTGGCAGTGCAAGTACAGAACTTGAGATAGATAGGAAAGTCATTTTCTGCACTGATAAACACAGGATATAGATTATGTTCATGATACAAAATAAGCAAGGAAAAGCAATCATTGCAGATACCGCATTATTCACTGCATTCTATAAATCTAAAGGTTTGTGGGAGTGGTTTGCCAAAATATAGGCAACAGCCATAATCTAGCTACTGCTAGGCAGCTGTGCCAGGGTTGGGGGCTGTTTCTAACACCACCTCTAGGACTTCAATAGGCTATACTGCGCTGAAACTAGAAGTAATGTATCAGCACTTCTGGCACTGACCAATTTTCTTAGGGTTTCTTGTGTCTGTGCTTTTCGAAGGAAAGGATCAGAGGGTGGTGAAGCAAAACCACAGTATTATGTGCAGTTCTTATCTGTTTCTAATTTTGTGTTTTAAGACCCCCCCCCCTTTTTTTTTTGAGCTTGGGGACTTGAAGGATGTCCTGGTAAGTTTCAGGGGCCGCAAAAATGGGACTGAGGCTGCACCTCACCTGGCCTAAGCCAAAATGGAATTATGGGGTCTCTAGCACAATGTTAACACAGAGATAGACAATATATGGCTCAAAGATGTTGCTGGACTGCAACTCCTAGTGGCTGAACCAGTGTTCCCTGATCTGCCTTTTCACTGATCAGGATCCACTTCTGTCTTGTCTGGATTAAGCTTCAATTTATTCACCTTCATCCGGTCTTTTAGTGTCACTAGACACTGGTTTAATACTGAAAAAGCTTCCTTGGAACTGGAGGGAAAGGAGAGACAGAGTTGAGGACAACTGGCATACTGGCAACATCAGATCCTCAAACTCCAGGCAACCTGTTGCAGAAATGTCATTTATATATTAATCAGCATTGGGGAGGGGGAGCACTGAGGAGCTCCATATGGCAATGTCCAGGACATCACCCAGCAGCACCTTCTGAGCTTACCTGCTCAACAAAGATCAGAACCACTGTAGAACACTACTGGCAAGTCCCATTCAAGATAGGTGAGCCAGAAGGATACCGTAGTTAATGGTACCAAAAGATGACGAGAGATCCCAGCATATGTCATCCAGCAAGGCAATCAAAGCCTTCTCCATCCCAGGCTTGAAGCCAGATTGAAATGGATCTTGATAATCCATTTCATCCAGGAGCCTTTGGAGCTGGGAGGCATACATATAGTCTAGAACTTTGTCCAGGAAAAGAATATTGGAAACCGGCCAATAGTTATCTAGTATTGTGGAGTTCGGGGACTTTTTGCTAGTAAAAGCATCACCACACCTTCTTTCAAGCAGGCCAGAACCCTGTCTTTCAGCAGTGAAACATTTTTACACACACAGCCAGTCCCCCTCAGCCTACTTTTATAAGCCAGAAAGAGTACAGGTCCAGTATGCATGTGGTAGCTCTCCATGATTTGGAAGAAATTACTGAGCATACAAGCTGTTCTACAGAGCAGCAGGCTACCTCTGAAAGTGGTGGATTCTCATTCATTGGAGATTTTTTTTTCCCCAAAAAAACTGTATGGTTACCTATACAGGGATGCTTTAGCTATAACTTCTAGCAGCAGCAGAGTGCTGGACTACATGGCCCTTGGAATCCCTTCCAACTCTCTGAGTCTATGAATCTACGAACTTCTGGAGGGACCCACAATCTTCACCCAAATTCTAATTGCTGGATGTTAGTATCTGTTTCAATTATAAGGAATAGGCTTATTACCACATGCCAATTATCTGCAGAACTCCAGTGTAAGAATTAGTTTTGTGTGGAGAAAAACAAGATAAATAAGCATTTTTAGGTCTTATGGATATTCAGGGAGATGGAATGTGTTAAGAATATGTTTTCTACCCTGGTGATTTAAAGTACTTACCATTTGTTCAGCTGTACCATAAGTAATTTTTTTAACTTCTCTAATTCTGCTTCATCTTCAATTTGTGCTACAGTACTAAACTGAAGCTACCTTCTAAACTGAATCTGTTTCCTCAGTAGTTTAAAATTCAGCATGAAACCTCATTTGCTTTCATAATCTGATATACTTTGAGTAAAAACATTTTAACTAAGCTGAAGAGAAAACAGTTTATGTACTGAAATACCTTTGCATTTTACACCATAGCAACGTAATTTTAAAGAGGCTGAAACAAACTCTGTCTGACTGAACCTTAATTAAAGCAGTGCCAAGCAAAATTTAAAGCATGCGTTCCTACTGTAAAGAAGTCAGAAAAGAAATTACAGTCATCAGCAAATAAACACCATCTCATTTCAACTGTATGATATACTGAGATGCTAAGACTAAACAACAAAGAATTAAAACAATTGGAGAACAGAATCTCAAAGTAAGGAAATAGGAAAGTACAAGAGACCAGTTTCCACAATGGAAATATAGCTCTGTATTATGAAACTGTAAAAAGAAGACCGATGCAGAATATTAATTTCAAAAATTAAAATATTACATGCAGCTTAACATAGTTGTAATGCTGATTCCCAAGTAGAAAACAGACACTTGCAAGCTTGTTGATACAGAAAAAGTTTCTTGGTCACCAGTGAAACCTTTAGTTGGCTAAGATTCTTAATCCAGTTTTAAACTAAGACTTTTTGATTTTTTCAAAAAATACCAGCTAAATATACAATTAACTGTGCATTTTGTCTTTTCAGTTACTAAGATTAGAATTCAAGATGAAAACTCTATAAAGCCCAGCTATACCACTATACTTATCTCACTGTGTAGGCAGTGCTATTTATGGAACTGTCAATTGCTACAAAATGTGAGTTATTAAGTAAAAGATGGTTTGATGATCCTGCCGATCGCCAGAGAACAGATGCAAGTCACGGTAGGAAACTTACTGACAGAGAGATAATCGCAGTGTTCTATGCCTTTTATACTGCAATTTTCCATGACAATGTAGAATGAAATCTGAAGTCACCCATGACAGATTGAGACTTCAAAAGGGATATAGGTAAAAAGCAATAGTCTAAAAAGTAACAGAATAACAGTCAGTTTATAAAACGATATTTCAAAATTTGATGTCTGCATTAAAAAAAAGAATGGGACTTGGCCAAGAGTTATGAAAGTGATAGAAGAAATCTTTGAGGCTAAAGATCTGTGGAGGGACTGCTATACTGAAAGGGAAGGGTTTGAGGTTATTGAGGGAATTTACTTCCATACTGTCTTTTCTAATTAATAAGCAACAAGAACTACTACTAGTGCTTTATTTACATCTTCATTCTTCCCCCTCCCTGAAACTGGGATTCAAAGCTGCTTACAAAAAAGGGGGGGGGGGCAGTTAAAATGTGTGTGGGCGTGCCTGCAAGTCACCTGTTGACTTATGAAAACCCCATGAATTTCTTAGGGTTTTCTTAGTCAAGGAATACTCAGAGGTGGTTTTGCCAATTCCTCACTCTCAAATATAGCCTACAGCAGCAGGTATTTGTTGGCAGTCTCCCATCCAAGTACTAACCAGGGCTGACCCTGCTTAGATTCCAAGATCAGATGGGATCTGGTGCCTTCAGGGGAGTTAACACATACAAAAGGTCAACATCAAATTTAAAATGAACTGTGTTTTGAAAGAATTTAGAATATACAGTTAAAAATGATAAAAAGAAGTTTAAAACAGCAAAGTTAAAATAGCAAAAACAGAACATGACTCTTTGAAGAGCCTTTTCCTGAAGACCTTCAGAGCTCAAAAGCCTGTCAGAATAAAATAAAATCTTTGCCTGCCACTCGAAAGACTGCAAGGAGTGGTCCTCTCTAGCCTCCCTAGGAAGGGAGTTCTAGAGCCTAGGAACAGCCCTTGAGAATACTGCCTTTAGCCAAAAAGAAAGCCACCAGATATTGACTGCAGCTCCCAGCACTATGTTGGCTTATGGCTGCTGGGAGCAGCAGCTGGATAACAGCTGGACAGCCACGTTATGGCCATCTCTGATCTAAGATCTAAAAACACATCCTCACAATCAGATCAGCTTGACCATATTGTACATACGAAGATCAATGCAGTTCCTGTTTTAAGGTGAGATTATGGGTAACAGCCTGCTTTTACCCAGTACATCCTAGTGGCTCTATCATCCTTGTTTACCGGACCTTTGGATAACTCATCAGCCTTCTACCTACCAATCCTTGCATTTTCAGCTACATAGGCCTGCATGTCTTCTGAAAAGCTATGGGAAGTTTACAGTGACTTTGGCCATTTCCACACGAGGGAATTAAAATGGCGCAGTGCGTCCTCTCACGGAGGTCGTCTGCATCTTGGAGCGGACTAGGTCCGGACTACTTACCTCAGATCTGCACCTGAGTCCACTCGAAATGCCCCCAACTGGTCCTCCAGCACGCTTTTTAAAGAACGGTAGAAAACCATTCTTTAATTTTTCGGAGCGTGCCATTGCGTACCTGCTCCCTTGTGCAAATTCGCAGGCTCACAGCAATGCAAGCCTGCGATCTGTGGAGGGTGGGCTTTAGGCGTGGCGAGCTTCACGGTTGGTTGGGACCCACAAACAACTGGAAGCTGCCATTTTGGAAGCCGGAGCAGTGCAGATCTAAGACCTCACGCTGCTCCGAGACGAGGAGCCCTGTGGAAGGGCTTAAGGGACAGTCCGCGCTGGTCCGTGTCCAGAAGATCTAGCAAGTACCGGCATGGAGCGATTCCCTCGCCTCGTGCGGAAATGGCCTTTGAGAACTTAACTTTTTTTTAAAGGGGGGAGTAATATCTACCACATTAAATTTCTTCTCTTCTACATGAAGAAGGACACAATAAATTTCCAGAGTAAACAGAAGCCAATACTGTGCAATTACAGTAGATAGGTAATAGGAATAGTGAATTACACATCCTGAACAATAACATTTTAGAAACACATGTTTGTTCTTTTCCCAAGGTACAGGATGGTGGTAATAGCCTGTGACAGCCAACTGCATGCTGGTCAGGATAGATACATTTTTTTCCCTGTAGGTTATGGATCTTATAAAATATAACTGTATAAAGAAATGGTGCATCAAGGAAATGAGCTACTGATGAGTTTAAATCACAGGAAAAATGTTTCAAATGATGATTGATATTGATTAAACTGCTACTTCATGAAGGCTTTTTCCTTCTTTCTGCAAATGCCAAAACTGGGAATTTTAACAAAATTGCTTTTTAGCATGAGAGCAAGAGAATGAGATCAAGGCATAAAGTATGACTGACTCCTACCAGAATGAGGATTCAAGGTATGCTTGAAGACAAGATGCAGCAGCTATGCTGAGGAATTGTAAAACAATGTTTTACAAGACGAGGTGCAGAACTCAATGTCCATAAGCTGCACTGGCCCTTTTAAAAGCAGCCATTAGTGTCAGATTTATTAGGGTGGCAAAGATCTGGATGGATGCTATGCCAGGGTCATGTCTATGGCACATATCACAGTATGCAAGAAGAATAATGAAGCAAGAAGAACATCAGAAATTATGGCCAGAATGCAGCTTCAGACTCTTCTATCAGTTTAATTATCCCACATAGCTATGTCAGATATGTATTAAATTATAGGAAATGAGAAAGCAAACTCATTTCCTATAATTTGATATATCGAATGTCAAAGTTGGATTGTTTACACAATTATGACTCATAAATATGAGACACTGACATAACCCTTAAGGCCACTCAAGTTGAAAAAACACACAATACCATGGCTTCGCTGAATCTCCAGGATGGAACTAGGGTGCACTGTTATGCAGTGGTTCTGGTCTTTCTTGGAGGGGCGTACTTAGAAGGTGATGCTGGGGGACTCTAGCTCCATGTCCTGGCAGTTGGCTGTAGGGTCCCACAGAGTTCCATTTTGTCCCCCATGCTGTTTAAGATCTATATGAAACTGCTGGGAGAGGTCATCTGGAGTTTTTGAGTTCGTTGTCACCAATATACTGATAACACCAAATTCTTTCTCTCCTTTGCATATCATTCCAAGGAAGTGGTCTCAATTTGGAAACAATTGTTGTCAGTAATGGACTGGATAGACTGAATACATTGCCTTGGGGAACTGAGAGAGCTCCAAAGCTCACTCTGCAACTGCCTCTTCATTGGTGGTGAGGCCTTCGTCTCAACCTTCAGGGTCAGGAGGCTCCTGAGGGAATCACTGTTCTTCCATTCTGCCTTCAGTTCTGTATCAGCTGCAGCTCCACCTCAATACTCATCAGTACTGAGAAATATTCATACCAACCAAGGAAAGCAACAGCAGTCCTCTCCTGTAGCAACTACTTTGAAGGACAAGTGGTGAGTTCTTTTGACACCAGGAAGGTTGATCTTGCATTCAATTTGTACAAAACATGAAAAGAATAAAACCAGAGATGTTCCTTCCTGTGATCATTCACACGAGATGCACCTGCAACAACCATTGCTGGTACAGGAAATCTTGGAGCCTATCGAACAGCATTCATCACCTCAAGAGGATCCTGCTTCTGTTCCAGCAGCTGCTTCACCTTTGGGGTCACAAGGTCCCATACACTCTCCAGGCCTGGCCAATTCCAGAGTGCCGTGAGATCATTGGTTCCTTGCCCAGTCAACCTGTAGCCTCAAGGGTAAATTCTCCTTCTCAGCCTTTGCCACAGGAGTGTGAGGTGGCAACCCCCAATTCACAGGCCAGATCTCTCCCTCCACCTCCTCCACAATGTGGCCATCATTGTGATTCACCATCTGTGTCCTTGTCAAGGTCAGCATCAAGCATCCGCACAGCCCAGTCACACCATCAGCACCTAAGCTCTAGGGAGGAGTCCTGTTATTATCACTCTCCTTGCTGCAGACACAGAGACCATTCTTACACTTATTCATGGTACTCTCTCTTTGATTTGGCAGACTTCTCTCCTTCCTCTGGTAAATATTATAGAGTCCACTATCATTGCTGCAGATGGTTCAGGTATGAGGAGGAAGCCTACTACATACCACGCTGTCAAAGATACTCACCATCTCCAACTCCTTGATGCCATTCTCCTGCCACTTTTTTGTCAAGGTGGAGACTTGTCTCTAAAAAGAGACATTGACAGGCTCCACCTGATACTCAGGCTCCTCATACTGACACCCCACAGCCTGCTGCTAAGTCCACCCATGCTACCAGGCATGTTGCTACTACCACACCAGATACTTACAGGCAACCATCTTCCTCAGCCTCATCTGCATCTTTCCAGGAGTTGTTTTGGATCCAACTCAGGCCCCACCGAGGGCTGGGTCATGGATTGCAACTCCATGTCACCAACAGATGATCTGCAACCCTCTGCAGATCAGATATTGCAAATGGTTAGATCCCTGAATCTAGAGGTGGAGCACCAACGGGAAAATGTCCAGGATCCTATTTTCCAGCAACTTCAGGATCAGGTGCCCACTCCAGCTTTGCTTCCTTCCTTTGTTGCCTTACCTCGTCCATGTGCTCAATGAGTCCTGGGAGTCTCCTTCTTCTGTTCTTCTGACACGAAGAAGCTCAAGTCCCCGTACAAAGTGGTGGAGATGGGAGTGGAACGGGTGGTGCAGCACCCCAAGCCAAACTCCATAATCATGGACGCAGCATGATCAATCCAGGATGTTTCAAAAGTTACATTCTACCCCTGCTGACAAAGAGCAAAAGAAGTTGGACTCTTTGGGCAGAAAATTTTATCCCAATACTGTCCTTTTGTTCAGAATATTGAATCATAATTTGTGCTTGGGGGCGTACCAACAATTTATATGGAATGAAGTTAAGCCCTACTTGCACCATCTGGCTGAGGAGGACAGGAGAATAGTTATGGTTCTGTATAAAGAGGTCCATTGTCTTGCCTCTCAGCAACTCACAATGGCCCAACATGTAGCCAACTATAGTGGGAAGGTCTTGGCTAGGCCAGTGTCCCTTCGGTGCCATGTTTGGCTTTGTTCTTCGGGATTCTTACAACAAGCCAAAGCTACAGTGGAAGATTTGCCCTTTGACACAGCAGGCCTGTTCAACTCATCCAATGATGACAAGTTAGAACATACCCAAAAAATGAGGACCACAGCTAGGAAATTCAGACTCCGGCCACAGCAGCATTCTTCCAGGTACAGATACCAATGCTACTTGCAACCTATTTGCCATATGTGTAGCCTGACACCACTGAGGCAACAGAGATTCTCCCAGATGCTACTCCAGCAGTCCTCCTCCCGTAGGTTGCCAATGGCTCAATACCAGTCCTCACAGTATAGGAGAAGGCAGTCCAAGGGATCCAAGCACCACATTTGACGGTTCCTTAGACAATACCTCTGTTCATGACATCGTGTCATCTACCACTCTGTCTGCTTCTGGCACTAACTTCTACCATCTTCAATATCATCATCGACACCGCTTTGTCAACTCCCAGTACCATCACTCTTTCTTCGATACTGTCTCAGGATCTTCCCTTCAGGGAAAGGCTAAGCAAATACCACCTCGATTGGGCCTTTATCACATTGGATGCATGGGTTCTCGACATCATCACCAGGGGATATGCCATAGAATTTCAGAGGCTTCCTCCCACAGGCCGTGTCCATATTACTTGCCCTTCTCCAGTCCTGAATGAGGAGATCCACACACTACTTCAGAAAGGAGCCATAGAGTCCATTCCTCTCTCCTCTTTATGCCACAGCTTCTCTTTCTGGTACTTTCTGGTATCCAAGAAGGACGAAGGACTCTGTCCAATCCTTGATCTTCGAAGAATGAACTACTACATCAGACTCAGGTGGTTCAGAATGGTGACTTTTGCCACCATCCTGCCCTTGCTACAGAGATTGGTTTGCCACACTGGCCTCGAAAGACATGTACTTCTACATTTCTATCAGGTATCAATACAGCAGGTTTCTCTCCTTCATGGTGAGTAGGAAGGTGTATCGCCTTCAAATCCTCCCCTTTGGCCTCAGCACAGCTCCCAGAGTCTTTACCAAGTACATGGTGGTGGTAGCAATTGCATTACATCAACATGGTATTGTCATCTTCCCTTACATTGACAACTGTCTAATAGTTGTTGCCTCTCAAGACTGCCTTCTTCGAGACATCACTCCACCATAAATCTACTCGATGCCCTTGGTCTTGTCATCAACTACCAGAAATTGCACTTCATTCTCTGCCAACAGATCAAGGTCATAGGGCCACTCCTGGACTCTCAGTCCAAAGCCACTTTTCTCTTGCCTGACAGATGGGCGAAGTTACTCAGAGTGGTCTCCTGTTTTTGCCATGGCAGACGCATCAGGGCGAGGTCAGTATGCCTCATGGCCTCCACAACGGTTGTAGCTCTCTTTACCAAAATGTGCATGAGGCCTCTGCAAGCTTGGTTTCTCATGACTTTCGATCCGTTTCAAAACTGTTCATCCAGGTGGTTCACGATACCGAGGCCAGTCGCCTGCTCTCTGACATGGTGGCAGAACAATCGGAATATCCTAACTGAAATGCCCTTTCTGCCTCCTCCACCATCAACATGGCAACGACAGATACCTCTCTAGATGGATGGGGAGCGCATACCAACAGCCTTGTGGTCGGAGGCCAATGGTCCATGTTGGAAAAAGAGCTTCACATAAACGTGCTGGAGCTCCTGGCTATTATCAAGGTATACAGAGCATCTGAAGTTCACTTCTGAGGCAGGATAGTGTAGGTACTCACAAGCAACACTAGTGTCATGTACTTGATCAACTACTCTTTTCGACTTAATGGTGTGTCTTTGGGACTGGTGCATAGGCAGACAAATATTCCCCATAGCAGTTCACCTACCAGGTGAATGGAATGTCATAGTAATAATAATATGAGAGACTAAGGGTTCTTTGCCAGCTAATATGCATCTCACTGGAGGTCCCTCTTATCACCTTCTGATTTTCTGGGCTACCAATTCATGAAAAATAGTACATTCCAAGCCTTTACTTATCTAAATAAGAAACATAACCTATTTGAGAACAGTGATCCTCTCTTCCTCTCTCTTACTATCATTTCATCAGCCAGGAACAGCATTACCAGCATCAGAGCTGTCAACGGCCACTATGTCCATCTTTGCTAGAGACTGTTGTAAACAGCCTGTCTTTTGTCTCTCAAGAGCTGGATGTTTATAATATCTTCGGCCTCCATCTGCCCTAACAGCGGTGTAAACAAATATTCTCCCATCCAATCGAAGACGAGATCTTACTGGTCCCTCATCTGAGGCCACTCAGTGACCAATCACTTGTGACTGTCACTAGCTACTATTTCCTGCCTGCCTGCCATCATATTTCATCAGCCCGCTTACAGGTGATTGCAACAGACATTATTTATTAGTAACCCTTTCATACCACTGCAGTACACCTTCTTCCAGTTTCATTATATGTTGGTCATTTGTTTCCACTTTCTCTCTGACTATTTTCTTCTTGTTTTGAGTCAGACAGATTCATTCTTAGAACTAGCCAATAAGCCCTATACTGTTAATATTATGCTGTTTGACATACAAACATCCTATTTTTCTTTTAACTTTACAAAGATGCACTTATTTCCATGATATCCAGAGCTCCAGAGGCTTGAATTCAGCAAAATGTATATCAAGTTAGCAAACAGCCTGTACGATGCAACTTGAACCTCAAGAGAATTTTTCACCAGAGGTAACTTATATAGGTCCCTCTTGCCCTTAACAAATAGATGTTACTTGGAATGATCAGTGGTTTCGACACAAACATTACTACATTTGTTGCTGTTAACAGCCATCAAATCAGCCTCAACTCATGGTTAATCTATGACAGCCCCCCCAGGAAACCCTGTCATTATGAGCCGTACTCAGGTCTTGCCAACAAAAGGCCATGGCTTCCTCAACTGAGTCAATTCATGTGTAATGTGGTCTTTTTCTTTTCCTATTTCCTATTTTCCTATTTCCTATTCCAATCAATCATATCATAATATGTGCGTAAGTATGTTAGCCTCAGCTTAGTCATTTAATGGTCATACACAGCATACAAATTTCATGACATTCAGTTGTTACTATACCCTAACACCCCCCTACAAGATATGTGATTTTCACAAATTGGACTTCTTAATGACCAGAGAACATAATCAGGGGTTCGAGATTGTGATGGTGGAAAAACCCCAGACAGGATTATGCAGAAAACCCCAACCTGGATAGCTTTGTGCTAATTCCTTCACTGCTTTAGGCTCTTTGCATTTTTGAACACAATGGAAGATGAACTGCCCAGATAAAGCACCATCCCTCAATCTTACCCTACAAAGATCTTTCCTATGCACCCTACCAGACCGAACATTAAGAGATTGTTATGAATCCCATTCAATGTTTTCTCACTCCTGGGTTAAAGCAATCAGTCCTTTCTAGACTCCTTTGT
Source organism: Cyclura pinguis (assembly GCA_030412105.1). Lineage (NCBI taxonomy): Eukaryota > Metazoa > Chordata > Lepidosauria > Squamata > Iguanidae > Cyclura > Cyclura pinguis. Next base: position 213,097,299 of record CM059602.1, read on the forward strand.
CAGTCCTGTAGGAAAGCCATTATGGTTTTCTCAACACATCCCTTCAGGATGTGAAATAGGGTATAAAAAACCTAGCTTCGACCCCATTCAACTGTAGTATGTAGAACGTAGTCCAGATTCCGCTCCTCTGTGCTAACCTCAAATGCTATCTGAGCTCCTACTCTGTGGCCACCTTCTTCAAGACTGGTAACAATCACCCTTTCCACCCCTAATCTCCCTCTATCCAACCTCTCTTGCCTCACTTTCTGACAGCCTTGTCTGATTTCTTGTATGTTTGTTAATTCAAATTTAACAGTTGGTTTAACTTTAATTGGAGTCTACTCTACAGTTAGTACAGGTATACATAGGTGAAAAGATTCTGCCATTGCCCTCCTCCTGCAGGCCTCCTTTTGAGCTGTAATTCCCCCAAATTCTAAGGAGACACTAGCATTGCAGGTAGACCCCAACATTCCCCACCTCTTAGGGTAACACAGTAACACTGATTTCATCCAGTACCATCAACAAGTTGGTCTTGTTTAAAAGAAAATCTAGATGGATTTTCTTCTATGGCTATTAAACATGAAAAGTCATGGCCAGTTAACACATAGCTGTTTTTTAGTTACCTCTTCTGGACCCAGAAAACTTCAACACTGCTTTGCTCATGCTAGTAAAAGCACAGAGCAAGGAGACAGAAAAAGGTAGGGAAAAAAAAGTGAGGTAATAAAAATGAATTATGTAAACCCATTTGTAGAGAGCCTATAGATCTTTATCCCCTGAATCAATGAAAAAATCTTTAAGAATATTTCACTTGTTTCTTAAGCATTTTCAGGTCTGATAACATACACACATCTCACATTTCTATCCAAAAAGCCTTTTGGGAAAATGACCCCTACTGTAGACTCCCACCATTTCATATATCTTCAGACTCTCTCTGGTGTTTGAGTTGTTTGCCATTTTATACAAGGGACACCATTTTATTATAGCACTGCATATAATGGGACTTGAGCACCCATGGATTTCGGTTTTGGGAGGGTGTCTTGGAACCAAACCTTTGTGGATAGCAAGGGCCCACTGTATAGTGTAGAACTAAACAAAGAAAATCAAAATTCACAAGTGTGACCCATTTCCCCCATCCTAGCTACCAGAATTGTGCAAGTGGGTTGGCAACACAGGAAATTTCACTCCCTCAGTCTGTCCGCAGCCTTCATATCTCTTAATAACCTCTAACTGCCAAGTTAATGCAAAAGGTATGAAGCAAGGTTATTACAAATGGGCTCATTCTCTACACTGGACAGCTGTTAACTTCTAACCTTGATCCTAACATCAACTCAAAAGAAATCTGCATGGTGGCAGACAGCCAACTCACTACAGCCATCAAATCTTTTCTATCACATAACAAAAACATACAGTAATTAAGGACCTGCAATTTGCGCATCACAATAACAATTCATTTTGTCAACAGTTAAACACAAGTTAACCATCACATACCAGTTGTGAACCATCAGCTTCTGCACTGCAAGCAAGGCATTATAGCGAACCTGCTGGTCTTCATGATGCATGTGGTTCATGACAAGCTGTTTTCCACCAAGCTGTTCAATCACACTAAAAGAGGAGAAGGAAAAAGGAAGCATGATGAATAGACATCATGATATGACATTAAAAAAAACTCTAGAAGTGTTTCTAAAGAATGTTCTTCTTCTCTTGATCAATGTCCCACTATGAAGCCACAATTTTATTTTTTATTTTTAGCAAACTCTGCTGTTTTTGGACTCTCCAAATACACAGGAAAGTGGCACATTTCTAAATATCTCAAATGCACAGATAAACTTTGGGTATTCAAGTATCCATACAGCTTTCTAAAACTAAACCTTATTAACAAGATAGGAAAAGGAAATCCTATATTGGCCCTTTCATTCTTTCACATTACATTCACTTGAAGTGAGCATTTTTCAAGTAGTGCATTTTTTCTGTAAGGCACTCCTCCTTAAGGAGAACTGACAAAAGCACAACGATGAACTTTCCCCCTTTAACCTCCCATAAGCTTTCCTGCATGTCTTTACATTATACAGAAACTATTACATTAGAACATAACAAACTTGCAAGAAATTTAGAAAGCACATCAGTAAAAAAGTATACCATTTGAAGTTAAAAGACTTGTCCTCACCAGCCAGTCAGTTACTAAGAACCCAGATGAACAGGAAAGTTTTGTCTGCTGGCACAAAAAGGAAATTCCATAGCTCAAGGAAGCCATCAACAAGCCTTTTCTCACATCCTCACCAAATGTTCCTCTGAGGGTATAGGAACAGGTGAAAAACCTCCTGTTTTTTTCAACTGGCCCTTCCTAATTATGTTAAAGAGCAGGCTCATAAGGAAAAACCAGTTCTTTCACAAATCATAAGCAGTTAGCCCTATTTTCCAAGTCTAAAGAGCAGGTGATACTGCTCAGCCTGTGAAAAAAACAGGTAATACTGAATTAAACAACCAGCATGCTGCTGTTGCTATGCCTAGAAGGAAGAACTACATCAGGGTGTTTTAAAGGTTTATAGGTACCCAAGAACAACACTTGCTATGGGCATTTTTTAATAGGCACAACAAAAAAGATTCAGCAGCTGCAAACAAAGATGCCACACTACCTCCTCTGACTAAATGTTCTGCTTAGGACCTATGATTTGGGCTGCTTCGTGAAAACCACACTTAACATTTTTTTAAAAGGTCAGCATTTAAATAAAGTCCAACAGATCAATGAGACTGTCTGTGATATGATAACTAGTGATGATTCAGATAACTCCTTAATATGCCATTTAATAACTTCCATTTTAGAAGCTTAAGGTATGTTGGTTATTTTGGACAGTGATTGCAGATGCTACTTCTGAGCCTTCAGCTAGTCCATCTTAACCCCAGTCACATAACATAAGGAATGGCCCATCATTCAAACCTGAGGCCAAGTCAGTGTAAAGATGCTTCCGTACCGTTTCCCTCGAGGATAGTGTCGGACATATTCTCCCACATCATGAGCTGCTACAGCCAACACCTGAGGATCATCTGATACCTCTAGAAGTTTTGTCAAAATTCTGTAATAAGATTGTAAATAAATAGTTAATTCTTCTTTTTTCTTAAGCTACGTGATGTGGTGACAATAGTCCCCCCCCCCACCAAGGTGCTGAAGACCAGCACCCAATTTATGCCCACTGATTACATCTGTTTCATTCTCTCCTGGAAACTTGCCATGAAGCAGTAGCCAATGGTTCAAAGACTGGCACTGGTCCACAAACCACCACTTTTGGGTAGCACTTATTTAAATGGTTATTGTAGGTTTAAAAAGCCAGCAACTACAAATGTTAGTGAAGAGATTAACTATTTCACAACACAAATCATATGCAGAAGCAAGCACCACTGAATCCAATGAGCCTGTTCTCAAGAAAGTAGGTGCAGATCTGCAACCTTAGTCTTTTCATTTTAATATACATATGAGGAGGGCGTTCAGAAGTAAGATCTCACAAGTCACAAAGATCTGAAGAAGAGTTTGGCTGATATCATGATCCATTAGAGCAAGGTGAACAACTTCCACAAGTCTGGGATGGGTCACACAAGCTCCCTATCAGATCTCAAAGGCTATATGCTTTTGTGTTACTCCAACACTCCATTTTTTTTTCTAATAAAGAAGTCCTCTCATGACTACTAAGGGTGTTAGAAACTGTTATGCCCCCCGCAAGCTGTTTTATGACCAGGAGGAGCTTTTTTTCAAACCAGGAAGTAACTGGTTAGTAACTACAGCTCATTTCTACAATGCTGTTGTAGCTTTTTTTTTTTAAAAAAAAAAATAGATTTTGTGCAACTTTAATATCTGCTTAATATAATGCAGATATTTTTAGAGATAAAAGGATGCAATCTTGTATATCTTTACTGAAGGCAAACTAGAATTCAGTAAGGCCCACTTCTAATTACACATACAATGGGTCTTTTATACCTAACTCATTTCCAACTCACACTTAGCAAATGTGTTCAATAATAAATTCTTAATACATTGCCTACTAAATTCAAACCGTATGCACAATTTAAAATGTGCCCTGGGGGAAAGGGGAGAGGAAGGAAAACATTATTGCTTTTCACACATACATTTCATTATTTGTGTTTCAGTGAGTCACACTCTTGATTACATCACTTCTAATCTGAATAACATCAAATCAACAGCACTGCTAGTTATCGACTTCAGTGAAAGTCACCTAAACCCCTTATTTTGTGTAGTTTATAGTCACTTTTGGATACACACCCAAGAACACTAAAATACAAGTGAATGTATCACAGACCAAGTGCATTCAACAATTGATTCTGAATGGATAATATAGTATGTTAGTTTTACAGAAAAACATATAGCTATGTTAAACAAAAACAGTATTTTTGTTTAGTGTTTAGGCAAAACACAAACTTGTTAATAGCTACTTCCTGACGGTCAACCCCGCATGTAATGAATTTCAACTGTCCTTTATTGCTGCTTTGAAAACCTGGCAACACTACCTTCAGATGATGACTTCAACTACCAGCAGTTCCAGCTAGCATGCCCAGTAGCTATAGAAGGTACACTCCAGCATCTGGAAGGGCTTATTCTCAAACTGGTCAGAGTTTGAAAGCAATCATTGATATAGTACAGAGGTCAATGAAAGACATCAAATCTTCGAACAGCAAGCTTGAACATATTTTGTTTGGATCCCTGGATATTTTGGATATTTTCAAGGTGAAGAATTTTTTTAAAAAATGAAAATATTCTCCCTTCATCTTTCTTTACATATTCTAAAGTGAAATTTGGTTGTTCTAAGCAATACAACCTTAAAAATTGTCAAAAAAAATTAGAGAAGGAAATCAAAACAACTTACTTCAACAGTTCATAGTTCTTTTCATTTAACCTTACAGCATTTTCTCGCCAGAATTTCTCAGATTTGTGAACAGGACTCCATTCCAGTCTTCCTGACTTAAGCTCAGAACTATATTCATCAAATGAACTGCAAAATAAACAGAGGATGAGACTGCAGAACATGCCTGGAGCTCAAGAACAATATATGGTATGGCTACTGCAAACAGCAACGTGATATTTATTTTTGTACATTTAAAGTGAAGGAAAGATTCCATTTAAAGCTTCTGCTACAGTTAAGAAGCTTTGTAAAGGTTACTGTAAAAAAAAAACTACAAGTGCCACTTACAACCATCACTATAAGTACTTAAATATATTGACATCCTAAATTTATTGATGGCACATTATTGTTGCAATAAGCATGAGGTTCATCTATGTTCTAGCCAGTTTAGCACCATTTGCTTCCAGTTTCAAAAAGCCACAGCTTCATTTTAGGGTATAATGATAGTCTGTCCATCTGTAATACATATCACAATGTCAGTTCCAACAGATTGATGTAGCATTTTTTCTACACCATTCCCCTTTCCAGATTTCCTGACTTATTCTGGAGTCTTTACATTCCTGGACAATCCTACCCAGGTGAAAGTTGGGGTAGGAGTTCTAGCCAATCCCAGAAGCTCAGATTCAAGCACTTACCACATGTGTTACTAAACAAAGCATACTTATCCTACCCAATACAGAAAGAAAATATCTTATTCAAGGCTGAGTTGCATAGGGCCCTCCACGTGCTAATGGACTGCAGCTCACATCAGCCCCTGCTGGCCTGCAAATGGCAAAAGATGATAAATGCAATATTCATCAACATGTGGAGGTCTGTAGATTTACCAACGTTTTCCCTTCTACTAGCATGATCTTCATTAATTACAGTCTCAGTTTATGGCAAAATACTCACATCACTGAGAGGGGGCAAGGTGGTGAAAAATGGACAGCCTTTTGCCCAGTGTTGACAACTTGCTGTTTCTAAAAGTGGAACTATTGTGCAGGAGTCAGATTCAGTTCAGCACTGAATCTGACTGCTATAATGGAGTAAACTTCCCTATTCTGGTTAGCACATGCTCATGTCCTAGGAAATATGTGCAACTTCTGTAACTCTGCATGCATCTTACAATAACAAGACTTAGGTACATGTCCAAACTTAGAAGCTCATCTTATGTTATTTTCAAATATCTACTGATTCCAACTCTTTCAACACTGGTGCATTGCCTTTTCGTGAATGAAACATTACTGTGGAACTACATAAGATAACAGTGCATCCTCCATATAGAGGTCTAAGAATATTCTATTTGGGATGGTTAAAAGTGACAGCTACCAATCTGTGTTCCCCTTTATAATCCAAGAAATCATAAGGAACGGTCAAGATAGGAACCATGTAGTCATCCAGTGTTAGTGTTATTTTAAAAAGCCTTTTAGAGACTCCCACTGTTATTTCTTTCAAACAATGTTCAAAATATGCAGCATCTGGAATTATGATTGATAGTTAAGCTTATCTTCCTGATAATTGGGCCTTTATTTGATCTTTACAAGTGTTTAGCTTACCTTTGCACACTCTAAATACTGCTTTAAAGAAAAGCTCAGTAATAAAATTCAAAGATAAAATTCACCTGAGGTCCTGGACACTCTCCCCAAGTTTATCCAACAGAAATTTTATATCCTCACTTATGTCTTCATCATCGTATTTTTGTTGTTCCAAGTTCTCTAGCTGCTTCAGAACTTTGCACTGGATCATGGCAAGAGCATACTCCTGGCGGGTTTCCCTTTCAGTAGACTTCTCTAGAAGATTCTGCAAAGTAAAGAATTAATAAAGGACCCTGACTTCAATCAGTTAAAAAAGGTTGTATCTTTTTCTACTGCCCATTAGCATCATCACTACACTGTCTGTTCCCACCAACTTTTACCAGTATTCTTTACCATTCTGAATCAAGAAAATAACACAAATTACTAGGAATTGTTGAGCTATCATTCTAATTTCAAATACTCTTCCGGAAATAACCTAACAAACTGTTAGAAGCATATGGCTCTTAGAGAACTGTACTGCCAAAGTAAAACTATATTTAGTTTAAATCTATAAAATTTAATTAGGGTATGAGTAAGAATGGTAGCATTTAACTTTCTAAAAATTAAGTTGCAAATGAGGACTCTACAAGAGCTGCACAGCACTGAGATGGCTCCCTGGCCTAGCTCCCTTCATGCCTATGAAAGCTGCATGGACAGAGGGAAGAGTCAAAGCAGTATCGTAGAGTTAAGTCAGGTGAAACCTCCTCTAATATATTATCTTCGCCACTAGCTACTATTTCAAGCACCAAAAAATATATTATGCACCTGTCCTGATAAAGGCCTGCACTGTTTGACAACATTTTGACTAGCAATATTAAAGCGAAAAAAGGTGGGCTTTCCTTGAAGTCCAGCACAACTAGGATCAAACTAAGCATGACTTTTTTTCCTGTGATTTGAGATGATTCGAGACTGTGTAGCTGTTTTCTCTTTAGTCAAGAGAGACTGAGGAGCAACCACTCCCAGAACTGACTTGGGACTGCGAAATGAAATAGAGAGGCTTTAAATTGAGGGGAGGTGCGGCAACCCAGATTGGGATTGCAGCAGGAGTTGAAAAGTTCAACTTCTGACTGAGCCACCCTAAATGGAGCCATCACTACCATCTAAACATGACAGATCATCTTTATATACTGGCCTTTTCCTCACTACTAGACCACTCTTTATAACAATACATGTGGCTATGGTTTAGGTAGGTGTAGCTAGTTGTAGGACAAAACAGACAGGCCTTAAGAAAATACAAATATTTTCAGGTATTTCTATATTACCTTAACTATCTCTATGGTTACCAATATTCTTAATATTCTAAAATACTAATACTCCCTAACACTGCTTCCTAACTGTTGCTTAGAATGGTAGATAGGCTGAAATTCTGTACTCTACCTCAGTATTAGCCTTGCCATACTCTACCTCAGATAATTTACTGGCAGACAGTCTGTACTAGCCTGACACTCCATAGCTGACCTCTTGTCAGAAGGTTTTCACTTTGGTCCAGCAGCTGAAACTCTGAACCCAGCTCTTCTGGTCTTGAAGACCATTGAAAAGAGAGCCGTCCTCACCATCTCTCTGCTGTAGATCCTTCTCAGCCTTATCTTCTGTAGTAACCATTTAGACTATAAAGCCTGAGGACGCGGAACTGTCACATTTACAATTTGTAAACTGCTCTGAGAGCCTTTGTGGCTGAAGAGTGGGTCATAAATACTTTATTAAATTTCAGCTTTAGTCTCATTGTTGATATCACTGAAGAAGAGAAACCTAAAAAGGTTCTCACTGCTTTACATCACTCATAGTCCCACTCTACCTGGCCTCTTCTGCTGCCCAGTCTTCTCTGCTTGAATTCCACTGTTAACACCACCTTTTATGCATCCTAAATGAGCCTAAGTCCTTCTCTTGGCTGGACATTCTCCATATAGCCTTACTCCAAAAGTCCTGGTAAAGCTCACACACCTTCACTCCTATAGAAGCTACTGCTTAAAAAAAGAAAATAGTAATGTAAAGCCAAACTATGCCATAGAATTTGCATCAAGTTTGGTCTCTCGATTTAAGGTAACATTGTCCTTTGTTCCAGATGACATACATTACTTACCCGGAAAGCTGCGAGAATTATCCTGGTTACCTTCTCTTTTACAGATTCCTGAAGGATGTCAGACAAGACTGGAACAATGTTATAACGCCGCAAGTTTTCACACATCTGAGGACTGAATGCCAACAGCCAGATAGAGAAAATCATCTGATACTGAAGCTGGAAGCCACATTTGTTACTCAGTACTCCCATAATACTGGAGGAAAAGAAAGGCACATGGAACATACCATTAAAGAGAAGTTGCGCGCCCATTACTTATGGGTGTGCAACCTAAGTGTCTGCAACCTTTTGAAATCATCTGCTATCAAAATGAAGAAAAAAAGTCTATGAAAGACTAAAATGATACACAAAGTGACTACTGGATGGGCAATTGGAAGCACTTCAGTTTCAAGGACCAATTTACTCAGAATGTAAGAGTTCACATCTGATATGCTGCATTTATAGAAACAAAAGGGGGAGGGATTTCACACCTGTAACCCTTTATGTATCAGTGGGCAGGCAATAAACAAAGCCAAACAAACCAAAATTCAGTACTCTAATGAAAACTTTTAGAAGGTTAGCAGCTTTCTGATTTCAACAGAATGACAGCCAATAAAAACACCACAGTTTTGTGATGGTACATGCAGCATTTCATCCTAAACTGATCTTAACATACAGTTTAAAGGAGGACTTCTAAAATGATTTCAAGATTCCAAGGTTTGTACAAGATACTCAGTGCTCAGTCTGGCACTGGGAAGATTAATCCGAACTGTAATATTTACTCATCGTAAGCAGAAAAGTCATAACATGGGCAGCACAATCCATATTTATTTAGAAGGAAGCCCTATTTAACTGAACATAATGCAAACAATGAACTGTGAACAAATTGTCACATAAATATTGTCACGCATAAAGACAGGAAGGCCTATCAAGTTAAGGGGTCATTTTGTCATATATATTGGAAATTCATGCACACAAGTGAAATAATTTCAGTTTATCTTAGCCAGTGAGACATTATTAGCTGTTATTGTATTTATACCCCGCTTTTCTCATAAGAGCTCAGGGAAGGTAACAGTGCAATGCTGACACTGTTATCAATTTTTCTGAGTTTTTATAATGCAATATTCCACAAGGACTTGATTATTTTTTACTACAATAATCTGCCCTGTGCTTAGAAGCCAGTGAGCTCACAGCTGGTTTCAAGAAACTGGAGTGGCATATAAAAATGTGACAAAAAGCCTTCTCTGAGTTGTTGACAAATCACAGTAGAATTCTGAAAAGAATATAAAAGTACAGTCAGTTCACAGATACCCAATTTCCATTCCTAGCATACAGGAATAAAGCTTCTCAAGTTGAAAGAGCCTTTGACAATTCTTACACTGGTCTTTAGCTGCAATCCCATTTTACTCATATTTACAATTTTAGAAAAAAAGTATCTCCGTAATAAGTGAAAAATCAGAGGTCTTTTGACATTGTGTTAACAACTTTACTGTTTCACTACACACCAACTGTGTGTATTTACTTTTAATCTGTTTTCCTGTTCTTGCACATTTGAAAAAAAATATACTCAACAGGCTCATATATTTTAGTCTTTCTTTACGGGAGATCTTCTAGCACCTTGATTGTTTTGGGTGTCTTTTTTTTTGTGTACTTTTTTTCCAGCTACGTAATATTGCTTCTTTTTAGGCTGGACAGAAATATACAGTAATCCATCAAATTGTACAAGGGCATTATAATATTGGCAGTTTTGACTCCTGTCCTAATGATCCATAATACGGAATTAGAATGTGGCAAATTCCAAAATCTTTCCACTTTGAAAGGGAAATATTTCACAGGCAGAGGCCCTGAACATTACTTTCACTTTATACTTCCTCAATAACTAGAGACCAATCCTTATGAAGGCCTGCCTTTTAATGCTATCACTTGTAAATCTACTCAGGAGACACTTCTGTCACTTCTATATATGTGCTTGTTGTTATCTCAAAGAATTGCAGACTTCCCTTTATAAAATCTATGCTAAAATTCTTCCTGATAAAGACTACTTCTTCCATATAATTAAAAAGTTAAAAAGTTAGTCTTCACATAGAATTTCCACTAACTGTCCCATCCTATCTCAGCAGTCTATAGATCCATATGCACAAAATTCAAACAAAATTTCTGTCTCCACCTGCATGCACCCTTGCGCTCAGTTACAGGAATTTATCCTTCATACATCATGGATGACAAATTTCAGAGAAGGGGGGGGGCTAACTGTATTTTTCTCCATGTCCCATGACATGTCCAAAAAGGGTAACCGCCATGCCGTCTTGATATCTTTAAAAAGTGGCTGAGATTCTGCTTCACAGAAATGCACTATAAAAGTATTTCAGACAGAAGCAAGTTATATCTACCTTCTCACCCACTTGATAATTAATCTTTTAGCTGTTATAGCTACTCTACAGGTCTTGCCAGCATTCTGAATCTAGCTTTAGGAATAGTTCTCCAATAAACATATCACCTCCCACTAACAACTTGCCACTAAATATCCATGGATGATGGACTACAGAAAACAAAAGGTGAGTCTTCAGGAGATTTTCATTGCTGGATGGCAGTAGAGAATTCCAGCCTCTGCAATCACCTAATGAAGACTGCAGTGAACGAAACAAAACAGCTATATCTCAAGTTAACTACCATTTTTCTAGAAAAAGAGATATGGAAATATCATCTAAAGAAAAGATGGAAACTAAAAAAAGAATCTGGTGAGGCAGGTAAAACACCTGACTATTTTGCCTGATTTCTGCCAGAATTTAGGTTGTTTAAGATACTCTCTCAGAATAAGATGAACGAATTCAAAGAGCAAGTGAAAGGTGAAGTCAAAAAAATTCTATGGGTCTTGGAAAAGACCACTGCTGAAGTTTAAGACAATAAGAAAGAAAGATGAATGCTACAAGAAAAACACCAGAAAATTGGGAACTGATACCATTCAAAACGAGAAAAGAATATCACCAGAATAAAAGAAACAATTGTTTAGAATGGCACTCTTTTGAAAAGAGAGAAAGAAAGAATGTTGACGTGATATGGCCCAGCCAGAACAGATTAAGCAAGAAATACATACAAAGAATTTATCAACAATTAGAGGAAAAGAAGAAGTCGGCTACATAGAACAAAGCAGAATAGCTATATCACAAGTAAACTATCAGTTTCTAGCAAACGGAAATGAAAATGAAATGAAAATGAACAGAGGATGCAAACTGGAAAGGATTCTACTAAGAAACTTAAAGTGACTGAGAATTTTGCCAGATTTCTGTCAGAATTGAGGCAGTTTAAGACATCATCTCAGAATAAGAGGAATGAACTCAAAGAAAAAGTGACAAGTGAAGTTAAAAAAATTCTACAAGTCATGGAAAAGTCAGCTGCTGAAGTTTAAGAGAATAAAAAAGAAAGAGGAATGCTGCAAGAAAAACATCAGAAAATTGAGAACTAAGACCACTCAAATAGAGACAAGACTAACTCTAAAATGAGAGAAACAATTGTCTAGAAAGGCGCTCCTTCAACAAAGAGTGAGGAAGAGATACATACAAAGATCATGGAGAATTTACCGACATTTATGGGAGAAGATGGAGGCAGCCACATGGTGGAAAACAGAACAGCTCTATCAGAAATTAACTACTTTTCTGGGGGGAAAAAAAGGCATGGCTTCAAAAACTAACAAGACGATGCAAACTGGAAGGGATTCCACTGGGGAAGGTAAAAGGCATGGTTATTTTCCAAGATTTCTGTTGGAATTGAGGCAGCTTCAGATTATCAGCTCAGAATAAGATGAATGAAGAAAAGAACAAGGGACAGGTGAAGTTAAAAAAAATTGACAGGTCTTGGAAAAGATCACTGCTGAAGTTTAAGACAATAAGAATGCAAGACAAATGCTGCAAGAAACACCAGCCAATTCGAAACTGAGACCACTCAAACTCTAGAATGAGAGAATCAGTTGTCTGGAATGGCCCTCTTTCAACAAAGAGAGTGAGGAAGAGATATATACAAAGATCACAGAGAATTTACCAACATTTAGGGGAGAAGAGGAAGAAGGCCACATGGAACAAAACAGAACAGCTATACTGCAAGTTAACTACTTTTCTGTAATAAACAGAGATGGCTTCAACAAGTAAACAGATGACGCAAACTGAAAGGATTCCACTGAGGAAAGTAAACGGTATGGTTATTTTCCTAGATTTCTGTCCGAATTTAGACAGCTTAGGACTATCAGCTCAGAATAAATGAATGAACTCAAAGAACAAGTGAGAAGTGAAGTTAAAAAAATTCTATACGTATTGGAAAAGACCACTGCTGAAGTTTAAGACAGTAAGAAAGCAAGAGAAATGCTGCAAAAAACCACCAGAAAATTGGGAACTGAGACCACTCGAATGGAGACAAGACTAACTCTAGAATGAGAGAAGCAATTGTCTATAACGGCGCTCTTTCAACAAAGAGTGAGGAAGAGATACATACAAAGATAATAGAGAATTTACCGACATTTATGGGAGAAGAAAAAGGACACATGGAAAACAGCTATATCACAAGTTAACTACCTTTTTTTAGTAAACATAGATGGCTTCTATAACTAAACAGAAGATGCAAACTGGCAATAAGACAATAACAATGCAAGAGAAATGTTGCAAGAAAAGACTAGATAATTGGGAACTGAGACCCCTCAAATGGAGACAAGACCTATTCCAGATGAGTTAACAATTGTCTAGAACAGCGCTCTTTCAAAAGTGAGAGAAAGAAAGATTATTGATATGATGGCTCTGCCAGAACAGAGTGAGGAAGAGATACATACAAAGACAAATGAGAACTTACAATATTTATGGGAGAAGACTAAGGCTACATTCAACCAAACAGAACCACTATATACTGAGTCAATTACCTTTTTTCTAGAAGACAGATACGACTCTATCATCTAAAGAAAACAAACTTTAAAATGTCAACAAGAACAGGTCACAAAACGTAGCATGGTATATAATCACCAGGAGAATATTTCATACTTATATTAAAAGTTTACCTTTTTCTCTCCAACAAATACTCACCAGTTTACTCCATCTGATTCTACCCATGCAAAACGGTATTCATTTACTCTGAGCATCAACTGCAAGCATCCAGCAACACACTGGACATACTGTGAACTCTACATAAAAGAAAAGTATGACACTGTTAAAAATACAAATATTAGTCTATGGTAAAAGTGTTGAAGTAGAACAGGTAAGAACAATCAGGAAGTTTCCACATATCTATAGACTCTTCACTGTACTAAAAGCAACCAGTACCTGCAATTATTCCAAGATAAGATTAGCCTTCAATGAAAAAAAAAGAGTGGTGGCTGGGTCACAGTATAATTAAGGACCTTAGACTCGTATTCAGTAAATGATGAAATTAAGCCCTCAGTTGGCAAATTCATTAACGCTGTAGCTTGGGCAGGTTGCAGATCCAACACCAGAAAATCCTGAACAGCTTCTCCAAGGATGTGATGTCATTAACAATATCCTCTCTTGTTCTCTACAGTTCTATCCTCCTTCCTCAGATAATTCTATTAGACACTTACTGAGGAAATATACCAGATGGTCAGTGTGTAAGTCAAGGCCAAAGTTTTCAAAACTTTTCCTGGGACAACATTTCGAAGCATACCCTACACTAATGGAAACAATAGGTAAAAATGAAACCTCAACCGAGAGTCCAAACAACAACAGAATGCAGATAAGCCTTGGATCTTTTCTACTCCAAATTTGAACCCACCCAGCTATGAAAACTACATACCACTTCTTAAGGCTCCATCTATATTATCTAATATGTCTACCTTAAATTTTGGAAACTATCACATGCATATAGAGAACGTAAAGACTTATTACACTATCAATTTTTGTAAATGGCAATGAACATTTATTTCAGTAGGTATTAATCATTTATTAGGCACTGTCAAATTTGATACATCACTGGGTGTCATCCAAGAGACAGTCTATTTGTTGATGGCTAGACGGAAAGTGGGAAAGCACCTTCTTTCAGAGACTAACATACAACTTTAGCCTGGTAAAAAAAACCTTAGGAAATATAGGAAAATTTGAAATCATTATTATATGTGCAAAGAATGATCTTCATGGTCCATGGTCCATGGCTCATGGTCCATAGGCTGAACGGTTATTATTATTTTTTTTAGAAGCACCACTTAAAGCTGAACAGAGACCTCACTCACATCTTCTTGGATGTTTGGGAAAAATTTTTGGAGGGTGCCAGAATAAGAAAAGTTAACCGTCAGTTGGACTCTCTCATACATTCTTGTAATGTCAACCACTGAATAATCACCCATGAAGGGTGACCTGAATGACCAAGACGGGGGTGGGGGGATGGCAGCAATTACACGATTGTGACATCCATAAAAATAAAACAGATAGAATGGGCACAACTCACGCTTGGCTTCTGTACTACAAAACAAACAGGAACTCTCCAACTGCTCATCAGATCTCAGATTTATATACTGGTGGAAACACAGTGTTTAGCCTATGTTCTCAGTTTATCAAAATAGAATTTAAAAAAACATCCTTCATACACAGCACGATATGGTTGTGTACACAGCTTATTTCATTGCAACTATATTATAGTGCATGTCCAAAATGTGAAGACTGACAGTACTTCTGCGGGATTTGGCAATGCCTCTGGGAAAAGTTCAGTCCTGCAATCAGAGGCTCCTCCCTCCAGTCCTGGTCCACAACCTCTCTATAGACTAACTTTTCTGTCAAAAAAAGATGAAATCTGTTTTCAAAAAGCCTCCAGGAACAGTGATTGATCATTTAAATAGGCCATTGGTCCCTCCTGTACCATTTAACATCTGTTCTAAACACCTGTTTTTGTCCACAAATCCAGGAGTGGGCCTCGAGTCACATACAAATTTGTTCTTTTAATTTTGCAGATAAATCTGGTAGTCCACACAGTCTCTTGAGGGCCCAAAAACAGAAATTTGATGCCAGGATCTATTAATGCTGTCCACACTGTTACAAATGTTAGGACAGAGCTAGGTGATCCCAGAGGTTACAGGCAGACAAATAGACAGACATAACCACAAGGAAGAGTCCAAACTCATTAAATAGCTGTATTTGACATGTCTAAAGGCTCTGATGTTCAAGTTTGAGAACAAACTTAAATCTCACTAACTTTAAGAGCCAAATACCCAGAAGCTACAATGCTCTGGGATAGACCAAACTATTGTGCTTTTGTTATGTTGAAGATCAGTGGGACTTAAATCATGACCCACTTGTCCTACTTATTTGTTTGGGACTAAAGCACATCTTGCTTAGCCTGAATTTAGATCTATATTTCAACAGGAAAGGTATGAAAATATGGGAAGATACTTACATCAGTTCCAGGATCATTAGCACTCCCAGTACCACGTAGTTTCTAGAATATAGGAAGAACATTACACTCTAAAGATTCACAGTACAAAATATATTCTTCACGTCATTTTATATTCTCCTTTCTACCAAAGCAGAATCCAAGGAAGCTTACACGACAGATTAAAAACAGCATAGAGCTAAAAATCAAAATATTTTTACAAAACATTAACAATTAAGCTGTCCTATTAAAAAGCACTGAATTAAGAAAAGTTGAAAAACATTTAAAATGTAACGAATGAGAAAAAAATACAGTGATTCACACACACACACTTTCAGATCCACCAGTTAATTGCCAAAAGCATGTCTAAATGAAAATAGTATATGCTTGCCTAGAGAAGAACAGAGCTGGAGAGCCAACCACACTTGCGGTGGGAGGAATTCCACAGACTGGGCACAGTCATGAAGAAGGCCTTCTCCTGTGTCCTCACCAACTGTGCCTGTGACAGTGGTGGGGCCAAGATAAAGCCTTTTCTTAAGGATCTCAAAACTCAGACAGGCTCACATGGGAAGACACAGCTTTTATACACGTGCAACATTACAAAAATAGCCCAGTTATAACAAAGAGTGACAGAATAGGAAAAGTAGGAACATTAGATGATTATAAATTTACCTGAGAACTGAGCTGAGTTTTAATCCAATTGAAATAATAATTTAAATCACTGCCTTCCATCAGTTCTCTTCCCCAGGCTGCTAGCTTGGCAATAATTCTGGCTGCCTAAAAGAAAATACAGAAAATAAAACCAACTGCACTTGACCAAAAGGCGGAGATAAAAGTAGGCTGGCGTTGACTTCCGGAATTCTTCTCCCACCCCTACAATTACCAAAATCACTTCCTACACAGTTTGGAAGGTTCCTCAATTCTAAACTGAAGAAGAGTTGACAGAAAATTGCATAATCAAGTTCTAGTAAACTGCAGTAAATATTGCAGTAAAATGTGTGAGAAATGCCTAGTACTGGGGGTGAATCTTTTAAATTTGATAATGCAATGCTTTCATTCTTCTGCAGGTCCTTTTCTAATCCAGTGGTTTTGATTGATTGAGCTTACCATATGTACAGTGAAAAGGTCCTGCCGATTCAACATGGGAAGGAAATAGGACCATGCAGTGTTCTTGCCCCGTTTTGCAAGGTCAAAGAAAATACTAACACGCTGGTGATTCTCCTGCAATAAGTATGAACAGAATAGTAATACCAAAATGAGAGGGACTGTAAGTACATTGAAGAAAGTGTTATGATTCAGAATAATCTCAGCAAGGTAGAAATAGTGGCCATGATGAATGCAAGACTTTGCACGATATTCATCACAGAGATAATAATTCTTTGAGGAATGCTTATCTCACAAAGAGCCATACAGAAGTCTTAGCCGATAATAATACATTGGGCAAAAAAATGAGTTATATTGACAACTCATATAAAAACATTATACTGCATTAGAACAATAAAATAAAAATTAAACCATGGTGGATACCTTCCACTCTATTTGCTATTTACAAGTCCACTCCTGATACATGGTGTTCTATTACCCTGACACTTGTACATACAGAAGCTAGGAAACCAAAGCAAAAATGTGGTTTTATGCTTGGAAATTTATACATAATCAAAGAGTAAAATGACAGGCTGAAATGAAATACAGAAGCAAACAAGCTTCTTTAACCTAGACAAGAGAGAACAAATTTTACAAGAAGCCATATGCTGAAACTGACTATGACAAAAGGCATGTAATAAGAGAGACCTTCTAATTTAAGGATGCTGGGAGCACCAGAATAAGACTGAGACATGTGATGGAGTATTTACTCCTGGCAATCTTTACGAACATATCAGAAAAACATAGCTACCCATCAGACTCAACTGGTTTTATCATGCAGGTATGTATTTGGACATCAAGAGACTTAATCATGGTTTCTATGAGATAACTATGAGGTAACTATGAGATGGCAGAAGTTATGCTCAGCTGGTGCAGACTATTAACAACTAATAACTGGTAATATATATAAAAGTATTAATAAAAATAGAAATATATCTCCTTTTCAAAAAGGTGCAGAGGACCAATTGATTCATGCATTAACAATTTCAGCCATTCCAAGCGCACCCTATAAATTCAATTGGAGTATTCAAGTACTTTCTCCAGAGTATAGAGTGAAGAGAGAAATTAGCAGAGCCAGTTCTCCCTGGCACTGTTGCACAATCTTCAATTATTTCAGCCAAGTGGGTACACAACCATCATCAAAATCAGAAAGAGCCACTCAATAAAAAGCCTCTAGCTTTTTATTTCAATGTGTAAGTGGTGAACCAAGTAGAAAGCCACCCACACTGAAGTAAGGCCCCCCTCCCATATCAATGAATGCTAAATATAAAAAAAGGTTAATTAACTTACTTGCAGCATATCATCAACCATAGTTAGAATATACTGAACTGTCTGTTCCTTGGAGATATGAGTCATCAAGTTTATGAAAGTTTTGGCACACTAGGGGCAAAAAAAACGGAAATTCAAGAAATTGAAATGCAAGTATACTCAGTTAATAATGAAGTGGATGCATTTCTGGGCATTACTTCTGGAAACAATGGAAAGAACAGAGATACAGCACAAAAAAAGAAGAGCAGTTCAATATATTTCAGCAAGTTTTTTATCCACGACTAACAACATGCACATACATGTGAAATGAAACAAGTGAACAAAAGCATTTTCAACCTTCTACGGATCACATGAAACTTTTTTCCAAAATGCATCCAGGAATTTTTCTTCCCTTGCCTCAAGCTCTCCTTTGATTTCTATTTTGGTGGCAAAATTTACTGTCTGTACTCTCATTTTCTCTTCTACATGGGGGGGAGGGAGTGGGGATGTCTTTTGACCCTTTAGCTGTTGTTGGTCTCCAACTGCCATCATCCCTTACCACTGGCTATGCTAGCTAGGACTAATAGGAACTCCAATCCAACAGAGTTGAAGTCCACAGATCCACCACTCAGAGGCCCTTAACCACAAATCAGTGTAGACAAGAAGCAGCTCAACTATACTTTTGGACTTGTACAGAAATTTTCAGGGCACATTACAAGGGCAGAGAAACCACTGTATAAAAATATCTAATTTCAGCACCAGGACTCATAAATGCTATCTAGTGACATCATTATATGAAAAGATATACAAATTAGTTGTGAACTAAAAACCAGGAAATCAAAAAACATGAGTCTTGCTCTAGCTCTGTTAATTGGTTATTTATGACACACATAAAAGTAATGCCAGAATAAGTACAGCCAGTTCACCACATTTCACTGCACATCAAGAGACAGGGAAAGCTCATGTGGCCAGTCCTTTTTTAAGTTAAAGGGAATTTGAGCCCATATTTAAGGGTCATACTGTAATGAGACTTAATGTGGTATCAGGCTTGTTCCTATAACCCATGAAAGAATAGATTTAAATAAATTTCAAAATGACACCAGTATATCATCACAAATCATCTAACATCAGCAAAACTCCACTGCATTCAGAAACTGGGAGACATGTGTCTGTAAACCAAGATACTAGTAACAAAAATCACTGAGCATATCGCTTCCATAAAACTCTGAATTACCTGACTGCCTTCATTTTGTATTAATTCTTGTTTCTCTTCTGGGGTCCTTTTCTGTTCAAACCTTTGAATAAATTCACAGTCTTCCCCTGAAATCATCTGCCCTCTGGTAATGGAAAACATAAAGCAAAGGTTATTCTACTGCTTCTGGATTTAATTAGTTTTAACCATCTGCATCCATTTTTTTTATGGCTAACATATTACCTTACTGTAATCACTTAACTTTCCAAACATCGTCAATAAATCTGGAGACATGCTGTGTGAAACTCAAGATTCTGTTTTGCCAACAGACATAATCTTCTCAGGGAAACAGTGATAAAGACCATCATCTTTTTGGCAAATAGCCAAAGCTAGGATCAAAAGAGCTACACTAGGCACATCCAAGTTTAATTACAGTTGGTCCTTTGCTTTTGTGAGAGTTGGGGTTCAAAATAACAGCAAATAGAACAGAATAATAGAATAGCAAATAAGATTTTAAAAGCCGATTTGCCTCTTAAGACTAAGCAGCTGCCATCCACAGCAGTGCCTGATCCAGCTCCTCGCCCCCCACTACTTTCCTCCTCCCCATCTCTCATCCTCCGATAGTACCTCTTCTACCTTCTCTTACTTTATACCCCACAATCCACCTCTAAGCCCCACTTCTCATCTATTCCTCTGTGCTGCCCTCCAACATCATCTCCTTTGCCTTGTCTAACTGCACACCCCACAATCCACCTTGAAGCCCCACTTCCCATTTTCTCCCATGTCCTTTCCTTTTTTTTTAATAATTTTATTGTGATTACATCGTATAAAACAACATTTCTCATTGTACATTTTACCGAGCTATTACAGCTTTCTTCCACTCCTCTCTGGATTTCAATACTGTTATTTCATTGACATTTCAACATTATGCATCGCACTACATTTGTTAACATACAAGTTAAATCCTGCTCTTCTACCCTACTTTTCATGTTCCATGATATTCCACTGATTTTTACTTCTAACTGTTCATGCTACCATGAATTAAGAATTGTTGCCTGTCAACACCCAACCCGTTTTCAGAACGATTTGCCATTCTTCGTTAATGTCATCATCTGATTTTCCTTTTAATCTCTGAGAGACTATATCAGCATTTCGATTTTCAAAGAAACTTGCCCACCATTGCTCTATTGTAGGTATCTGCTCAGTTTTCCATAACCTTGCATATTCAGTACGGGCTGTCGTAATCATATACATCATTATTCTCCAATATTTCTTTGCTATAGTTCCATCTAACATATGTGTCGTATTTAATAAGTACATTTCAGGTTTCTTATCCATTTGAACCCTCAATATTTTACATATCATATTGTGTATATCATTCCAATATTTTTTAGCCTTAGGACATGACCACCACATATGAAAAAGTGTTCCAGCATTCTCCTGACACTTCCAACAATGACCTGTTCTCGTATTGTATATCTTCTTTAATTTTTCTGCTGTCATGTACCATCTGTGAAAAAGCTTATAATAGTTCTCTTTTAGGTTCTGGGCTGCAGTAAATTTCTGTGTCCTTTGCCAGCTCTGTTCCCAGCACTCTAATTGAATTGGATGTCCGACATTTTGAGCCCACAATATCACTGCTGCTTTGACTGTCTCCTCTTCTCTTTCTTGATTTAAAATCTCCTGATATAAGTGTGATAATAAATGAGGCAGGTTTTCCCGCAATAACTTCAACATTCTTCCTTGCTCTTTTTGTTCTATTCCATAAGTTTTCATGTCCATCTGGAATCTCTCAGTTAGCTGTCTGTAAGGGAACCAGTTTAACTTTGTTCCTTCTGATTCCAATTTTTCTCTTGATTTCATCTTAAAAAAATTCAGATTTGTCTTTTCTAATATGTCATCATAACACAGCCATTTATCTGAGTCAGTCCATCTTCCAAAGAAAGCTTCTTGAGGGGAGACCCATGTAAGTAGTTGCCTGACGTCAACCGCAGCTTTGTCATAGAACATATAGGCATGCCAACCCATCCTTAAATCAGCTCCCTCTAATGTCAACATTCTCATATTCTGAAGATTCATCCAGTCTTTTATCCAAGTAAATGCCGCTGCCTTGAAATATATCTGTAAATCTGGTAGACCCAAGCCTCCTCTTCTCATTGAATCTGTCATGATATTCCATTTTATTCTTGGCTTTTTCCCTTGCCATATAAATTTACTTAAATCTCTCTTCCATTGTATAAAAGGCTTAGTATTTGTAATAATAGGAAGATTTTGGAAAAGGTCATTCATCTTTGGAAGTATGTTCATTTTTATGACTGCCACTCTTCCCATCATAGATAGTCACATTCTAGTCCATTTCTCCAAATCCTTGATTATCTCTTTCCATTTTTTTTCATAGTTATTCTGAAATAGTTCATTATTTCTTTTTGTAATCCAGACAGCCAAGTATTTTGCTTTTTGACCTTTATTAAAACCTGTTAAATGCTCAAGCTCCTTCTCTTCTTTCTCCCTCATGTTTTTTGTTATAGTTACTGTTTTTTCCTTGTTTATCTTAAATCCAGAAAATTCTCCATATTCCTGAACAATATCCATCAACCTTTGAACACTGCTGAGAGGATCATCCAGAAACAAGACCAAATCATCTGCGAATGCTTTGAGTTTATACTGATATTTCTTAATCTGAAGTCCTCTTATTGCTTTGTCTTCCCTTATGGCATTGTTAAGTATTTCCAATGTCATGATAAATAACAGCGGAGACAGTGGACAACCTTGTCTTGTTCCTCTATGCAATTCAATCTGTTTTGTTCTCTCTACATTAATAATCAATCTTGCCTGTTGTTGACTGTCTATTGCTTCAGTCCAAGAGATAAATTTGTCTCCGGCTTGACTGTCTTCAGGAATGGCCAATTGATCATATCGAAGGCCTTTTCTGCTTTCCACAAATATCACTGCCAGCTTTATTTCACTGTGCTTCTCATAGTACTCAATTTTATTTAGCACTGTCCTGATATTATCTCGCATCGTTCTCTTTGGTAAGAAGCCATTCTGATCTTCATGTATATTTTCTTGAAGAACCTTTTTAAGTCTTTCAGCTAGAATTGCAACAAAGATTTTGTAATCTGTATTTAATAATGAAATTGGTCTGTAATTCTTGACGTCTGTTGAGTCTCTTCCTTCTTTTGGTATTAGAGTCACGTTAGCTTCCTTCCAGGTGTCAGGTATTCCCTCCTTTCTTATCTCATTCATTGTGTTCTGCAAAGGTATTGAAACTTCATGTTCCAATATTTTGTAATATTTTGCAGTAAAGCCGTCTGGTCCACGAGATTTGTCATTCTTCAAATTCCTAATAGCTTGAACTATCTCCATCATCGATATGGGTTTATTCAGAATGGATTTCTGCTCCTTGGTGAATCTCATTTTGTTCATTTTTTCCAAATATTCTTCCATTTCTCCTTGTTTTTTCATTGAGGAGGTAGTACTCATTAACTTCACGTAATATTTATAAAAAGCCTGTTTTATCTCCTCCTGTTTTATAGTTTTCCCGTCACCACCTCTAATCTCCGTAATAATATTTCTAATCCTTCTTTTACGAAGTAAACTGGCTAACAGTTTAGAAGGTTTATTTGCCTGTTCAAAAGAAGTATATCTCACTCTTCGCATCTGTTGTTCTATTTCTTGCCAATTTAGTTGATTTAATTCAGCTTGACATACCTTCATCTGTTGTCTTATCTTATTGTCCGTCGGTTTTTCCCTCATCTGTTTCTCTAGTTCTTTCATCCTCCCCAGAATCGAATCTTCAGTCTGTTTCCTCTCTTTCCTGATTTCCGCGGACCATCTGATAAAATTTCCTTGCATTACAGCTTTACTTGCATCCCAAATTATTTTCATTGGTAATTCCGATGTCATATTCTCCTTAAAATAATTATTTAATTCTATTTTTGCTTGTTTGATGTACTTCTTCTTGAATATCTCTTCATTCAATCTCCATGTCCTCTCTCTGTCTGTAATCTTAAGTTTCATTTGCAACGGATTGTGATCCGAACATAAATTTGGAAGAATGTCTATATCCACTGTCTTCAACATCAAATCCTTAGATGTCAAAATCATATCAATCCTAGACATTGATTTATGTCTGTCTGAAAAGAATGTATATCCATCTAATTGTCCATTTTTATATCTCCATATATCATAAAGATCTAGATCATCCATCATTTGGAAAAAACTCTTTGGCAATTTACCGTTGTTTCGGGGGACTAACTTCTGTACTGTTCAGTCCTCTTTTGGATTGATAACTCCATTAAAGTCCCCCAGAACGATAACTTTTGCATTTCCTGTTTCTTGTACATATTTCTGTATTTTGTTGTGTATTTTGGGGAAGAATTCTCCTTTTGCTCCATTGGGTGCATATATTCCATATACTATTAGTAGCATATACTATTAGTATCTTGTCCTGTTTCATATTTACTTCTATCGCCAAATATCGCCCGTTATTGTCCTGAAATTTTTGTTGTGCACCATATCTTGAATTGATGTATATCAATACCTCCCTTTTCTTCTGATCGATCGTAGCTGCAAAGCAGCTACCCAATTTCGGATTTCTGACATATTTCAAATCTTGAGTCCTTATTCGAACCTCCTGTAGACAAATTATATCCAATTTTTGTTTTTCCAAATGATGAAATATCTGTCTTCTTTTATATTCAGAGTTAAATCCTTTAATGTTCCAAGAGTATATTTTTAATCCCGTTTTGTCAGTTTTATATTAAAATTATTTATCCAAATTTTCCAATTAGTCCTGTATGTTTTCTGCCGCCAACTCTCCTTCCTCTTCCAGTTCTTGTTCTTGTGCTGTTTCTTCTTCCACCCCTCCTTCTTGTAACTGTCCTTTTTCCTCTTTTCCTTTTTCCTCTTCCAATGTCTCCTGTTCCTCATCTTTCTCTCCAGCTGTAGGTCTTTGTAAGTCTCTCTTCAACCTTTCCATCATTTCTTTGGCTTTAAAAATTGAATTAATCCTATATCTCTGCTGTTTGTACGTAAAAGAAATGCCTTCAGTCTTCTCCCATCTGTAATTGATCTGTAATTTTATCAAAAGATTAGCCAAAGGTTTATAATCTTGTCTCTTCTTGAGTATTTGATATGGTATATCTTTAAAAATTCTTACATCTTTTTCGTCAATCTTAAATGTTCCTTCGTAGCTCCGCTGTAATATTTTATCTCTGGTAACTGTCTGAGTGAAGGTTATTATAATGTCTCTTGGTAACTTTCTTTCTCTCGCTATTCCAGAGGATGCTCTGAACATTCTGTCAATACATGTTTCCATTTTATCTTCATCAATGTCTAGGTATTCTGCCAAGGCCGGTACCATTTTCTCATATAAATTCTCTCCTGTGGATTCAGGAACACCTCTAAATCTAAGGCATCTTTCTCGATAACGTAATTCTTGCAACTTTATCTGAAGTTCCTCTTCTTGTTGCTTCCCTTTTACATCAGTCAATTCTGTTTGAACTTGTTTAACTTGATCTTTTATCTCTTTAGTCTCAGTTTTTAACTTTGTAACATCCTTAGTTAACATTTCCAATTTCTTCCCCAATTTGTCCATTTCATGCTTCATATCTGTTCTCATCTCTTTTCTTGTCTCCTTTAAGTCCTGTCTAATATCCTCTCTGATATTCTTAAGTTCTTCCATCATCTGCAACATTAAATCTTGAGATTTCTGGGGTATATCTGTTGATGTTCTCCTTATTGTCTGGGTAGTCGTTGTTGCCACTGCTGCCGCCGCTGCCTTTCTTGTTCTTTGATCCATTAGTCCTTTCTTAAAAGTGATATCTTGACCTTTTCTCCTCTTCTTTCTTTCTTCTTCTTCTTACTCCACACTTATATCTGTGTTGTCCTGGCACCAGTTAGTTTAATAAAATCACTCTTAAAAAATGCAATAGTATAATCCAAACATGTAAATCAGTATCAATTCATACATATCAATATCAATGTCAGTATCAATGTCAACACTTAGCTTAACTTATTTATAAGCACACTCCAAATTGATTCAATAAGATTATATATTCAATAAAAATAATATAAATGTATAGTAGTATATATAAATGTATATTTAAATGTAAGAAAATATAAGTTTAAAGATATAGCTCAATACTTCTAAACTCCTCTATGTAATATAATATGAAAAATATATGTACAAGAATTATTTATAATTAATTAAAAGGTTACACTTCCCTTTAAAGCCAGCACTTATTCAGAGTCATTTCAGTGGACAGAGTCACTCCAGCTCCCCTCTCCCAACTCTTTTATACTGACTCTGAGGCTTCCTCTCTGTTTGTTAGCAGCTGCCAAGACCCTGATTGTAAAATTCCACTTAGTCTCTCACTGCTAGATCAGCCACTACACTGCGTGGGCGCGGAAGTCTTCCAGAAGCCTCTTATCTTGTCTGAAACACTCCGTTTCTTGTAGATGGTTCAAACTCAGTCTGTTAGTTCCAAAAGCCAAGGTCTTTATATATAAATGTCTTTTAATGATCCAAGTCCAAAATGTCTTTTAATGATCCAAGTCCAAAAATCACAAGTTCATAAAATTCTTATTCTTAAATTCTTAAATGTAAGTCCAACTGTCCAGTTAAAAAGAAGGAAAAAATAAAAAGAATAAAGCAACCCAAAATCAAGTCCCTGGTGTCAAAGACAAGCAGTAGTTTCAGAGCACAATCCTTTAAAATCCCTTCCTCTTCATCAAGCCAGGACTCCTCAGTACATTTCCACCAAAAATAGCAAGAAATAAAGCTTATTCAAATCCAATTCTGTTTCCAAAAAAACAATGTCTATCCAGAGGGATATATTAACAAAAGCTACACCTCTATACTAAAAGTCTCTCAGCCTCAGCAAACAAAAGCAGAAAAAAGTTTAAATTCCAATCCAAGAATCAGTCACTTAGTCAATGTTATCAAGACTATGTAATATTCAAAAAGTCAATAATATTCCACCAGAAAGAAAACGGAAAAATCCAATTATCTCAAACTCACAAACCAGGTTACTGTAGCTTTAAATTGTCAGCCATTCCAAATCTACTCACAGCCTAAGGTCTTTACCAACGGCTTCTGTTATTCGATTGCAGGTACATACTTCTTGCGATCTCAGGTAATCATAATCCAGATCGGGTTGCTTATTGCCATCTCAACGTGTCTTCTTAATTTAAAAGTCGACGGCCGCGCTTGTGCCGCTAAAACGGCGACCCTGGAGATTCCGTCGTGGTCCTGCAATCTTTCGCAGCGCCTCCGCTCTTCCCATGCAGAAAGGGCTCAGCACCAGAATTCTGGATCCCCTTTGGAGCTCTTCCGCATCCCCCTTACCGAGGGAATGACTAGCTGGTTCCAATGGCCTTTGAACCGGCTGGAAACCTTCAGGTGGGAGTTTGGAGTTGCGGAGTGCTACTCCAAACGACCGTTCATGCGCGCCATGCGACTGGAAGTTCCTCCCATGTCCTTTTCCAATAACACCTCCTCTTACTCCATACCCCATGATCTACCTTCAACCCCACTTCTCATCCTTCTCCTTGTCTCCCATCCTCCAAAAGCACCAGCCGCTACCCTCTCTTTCTTCACACTCTGCAAGGGGGAGAGGAGGGGAAGGAGCTACAAATTCTCAAAAGGGAAAGTTGTGAAAGTAGAGGACCAACTGTGTTTTGTTTTGGAATAAGTAAATCCTCCTCCAGTGCTTTGTCAAAAACTGCCTTGGAAAAGCTTCCACAGATTCAAAAGAGATTTGTTATGTGCCATAGGGATCTGGTGTTCAAGAAACACACATTCAAAAATTTCTTGTACTCAGCGGAATAGTTATATATTTCTATGGATCTCAGTACACGCCTCTTTTGAGTCATCCGAACTTTTTGCACATTTGAACAATATAAGATATAACCAATATAGGCACCTGCCAATTGTACATTTGACTAAGGAAACAAGGATTGAACACAGGAACCTTAAAAGATTTTTTAAAACCGGTTTTCAAGGAAAAGCCCGCCTTCTACTTTTGAAATTTATATTGTGTCTATGAGTCTGAAATCGTCCAAGTACATCCCAAGAAAAAGCCAGCCATAGTATTGCTTCTGAAGAAAAACAGGGGAAAGAATTGCTCCTAAAATACATGTTTCTCCTCACATACACCAATAAGTTTCCCACTTCTGATAAGGAAGGATTCACCACCTTTCAGAAACAGCTGGCATCTGCAAACTGGGGGCAATCTATTTTGGCATAAAATATAGTTTCACATTAAACAATCAACTATACTGTTTAGAAATCTTTACATTAAAACAGTCGAAAAAGCAGGCACGTCAATATTACTTGCAGCTTTTAATTTTTACATTTTTCATGCCCTTTTCAACAGCACTGAGTACCTGTGTGGCTACCATGACAACTACTCACACAGAATTCAAGCCAAAGGTATTCCTCTTAAGGTCCCAAACATATACACATTTAACAAGGACAAAGAAGAGGGGGCAAATCAAGGGTTACTTTATAGCTTATGTAGAATGAAGAACAGTTTTAAAACTTCAAGAAATTCAACTTTCCTTCCTCTGCCCCTAACCTTTAAAGAATTTTTTCTATCAAATGTGATCATGGGAAAAGGCATTACAATGTCTCATGGAGACATCCATGAGTCTCAGAAGTCATAAAATTGTGCTATCAAATAGCTTCTACGCTATTTCTAGAACTCTCTATGAATACAGGAATCTTCCAGCTGTCAAACAGACTGACAAAGCTGAGAATGAAACCCACACTGTTCTTTCAAGATGACTCAAAACCTCACTTCAAGGTTAAGGGATAATACTAAACATTTGTAGCCTCCTAAAAAGAGGATAGAAATCAGAATGAATTGAGTATATCTGGACTTACAAATCTTGACATACAAATTATGGGAATAGCAAAGATCCCATCCATTTCAAGGAAGTGCTCCCTTCACAGATCAGTATTTACACAAACACTTTTTCTACCTGAAAAGAAAAAGACTGAGCACAGGGTAGGAGGTTTGGTATTAAGAGTCAGTCTGTGTCTCCTGGGAGAGAAATAAATGGAGCAATGTCTTTTCAGATAGTGTTATAAGTTAATACTATGTTTCTTCGGAAAGCTATTCAGGAGTTCTCAATAAGAAGATCAGTAACGACAGAAAACCGGTCCTGAAAAATAATTTGTCTACCATCCGGAATGCTCAAGAAGCTTCAAGCTAGATTGTAGTGAACATTCTCATTTCATTTAAGATGACCAGGGCAGAGAGGGCTCCACAAATCTGTGTAAGGATATGTATATGCTATAACTGGCAACATGTGGCACTCCAGATGTTTTTCAACTACACATCACAGCAGTCCTAGCTAATATAATCAATGTTGGGGAGCACTGGGTGTTCCAGTTCAACAAAATCTATAAGGCTGTAGTTTATGCACTTCTGCCCTACAAGTCCCTCACAGCATCCAAGGCCCCAGCTCACACAGATCTAGGTAGAAGGTTTTCCATTAATGGAGAACATTTAGAAAGTCATTGAGCAGCAACTACTAAAACTGTTTTCCTTCAATAGCCATTTTGGAAGGGAGTAGAAATTAAAAGAGCCCAAAGAGTTCAAAATACTACTGTCTTTCATGTAGTACTCTTCCTCACATGCTTGACAGTTCTAGACAGACTAATTCAAGAAAAAGCAAATTGTTCAGAGCTACCTAGAAGATGATACTAAAGAAGAAATTTAAACCTTACGCTTCTACACACAACATATGATCCACAGAATATCCGCAAAGGGCAGAGATATTCTAAGCTTTCTCTACTGGTATCCTGGTTGGACAGTTGTTCAGTATGATTAGCATTGCCTGCAAGCAAGGAGTTACTAATGGAAGTGGAGCCTGGCTGCTCCCTTACTCAAAAAAAATTAAGGAACAGACTCCCCTTTTTCTTATTCTGACACCTGATTGATTCAAGGGGTTTTTATTCCTCCCCTTCAGCTACCTCCCAAACAAGAAGGACTTTTAAGTAAGTCCAGATAACAGTTAGCTGGCTGTGTGCCTTCCAAACATAGACAATTTATTTCTAGCCAGGTTTGTGAGGCCCTGGTGCTGCAAGAGGCCACAGGCATCCCAGCAGGCACACAAGTGCTTTTCCTAGGTCATTTACTTTCTCTAGATCATTCACTTCTATCTTCTACAAAAGAGGTAGAGAAACTCTGGCCTTCTAGATGCTTTGACCTACTATTCCCCATTCAGCTCTTTGTCACTAGAACTACATCTAATCCAACCTATGTTGGCATCATTAGCCAACATAGGCAATGATGAGAATGAAGACTGCTCCTGTCCAGCAACATCTGGAGGACCACATGATTCCCACCTTTATTTAGAGTTACTTAGCATGCTGCTTGTGAAAATTTATAACAGCCAAACTTTTAAAAAGCCATTTTTAATTTTTTAATTCCAAAGCAGTATTTCTTCTTGCACTCACTACAAACCAAGCTGGAAATCCATTTCAGGATGTTAACTATCCCCTTGTGGGTGGATGTGTTAACTGATCAAGAACAGGAAATCTTTGACCCTTCAGACACTTAAGATGTCCAAAATTCCTTGCCATGCTGGGTCAGCATGATAAACCTGTAAGCTTTAGGCAGTTGTGGCAATCTTGTAAGTTCCTCACCACTCTGACATCTTTTTAGTCAAAGTTGGCCCTCCACATTTGCAATGGTTAGAGTGCAGGACCCCCACAAAAGTGAAAAACACAAATATCAAAATGTGTGTGAGTGTCTGTGGGAAGGGAGCCAAGACAGGGTGGGGAGAGTGGGCACTCAGGGCCCATACCGGATCAGAGAAAGGACAGGGAAAGGGGATGAGTCAGCATGGTAGCCCCAGACTTCATCTCACCTCCTTCTTTGGGTATATGGGGGGCAATGGGAGAGTGTTTGTTGTTCTGAGAAATCATGCTGTGATCTGTCTTTAGCTGACCAGGTAGCAGCTGGTGGAGAAGGAGGAAGACCAGAGGCAGGTTTTTAAAGGGCTGTGTGGCCTGATCAGAGCTGCCCAAAGGAAAGATTCTCCTAGAAAAGAAGCACCTGAGGTGGAAGGCAGAGGTTGGAGAAACTTGCAAATAATCATATTAGTGAAGTGAACCACATAAATGTGGAGGTTCACTACACAAATATGGTTATTTGTGTACACTGCACAAATATGGTTATTTGTGTACAAGATACATAATTCCAATATTATAGAAAAAAGCTGTTCATCGATATCAGTCACTTGAAATAATACTATTTTTGAAAGGCATTGTTTCCGTTGGTCAGCGACTCAGTAACTTGTGATCAAACTTTCCTCCTCATTACAAATTTCCTTTGCAGGAAGTAAAGTCCTTCTTCTGTTCACATGACATGGCAAAGGCCACTTTATTCCCTTACAATTTTGCATTACAGTCTTCTCACAATTACTCTGTACTGCTCCCATTCTCATTTTTTCTACCAGTCTTTAAAGGTAAAATTGCCAGGAATTCAAGGGAGGCATATCTTGACTGTGCTCTTACTCAGGTAGCTAAACAATATGCAGGATAATGTATAATAATATACAGATGGGTGTGATTTGTAAATTAAAACAGGCAACAAATCCCTTCCTGGATAATGAGAAATTGACAGATATCCATCCTAGGCCACCCTTTCTCTCTTTTTAGCTAGAAAATGTTCTTTCTTTGGGTAAATTCTTGCTTACTTCCCCCTACCCCTCTTGAAGGACAACACATGCAAACAAAGATTATGGGAAGATTTTAACCTACATGTTCTAGGATGTTGGTCTTCAGACTTAAGACTTTGGATCATAGCACGCTGTATCTACCACAACGGTCTTACCCCAATGGATAAAGTGATTTTAAAATATTCTTTAACTTTAAAATGTATCTACTTCTAATTTTTTTTTCTTCTCATTAAGAAAACCTGTTGTTGTGCGCCTTCAAGTCATTTCTGACTTATGATGACCCTAAAGCAAACATATCATGGTATTTTCTGGGGCTGAGAGTATTTGATGCACTAAAGGTCACGCAGTGGGTTTCCATGACCAGGCAGGGAATCAAACCCGGATCTCCAAGGTCATAGTCTAAAAGTCAGACCGTTACACCATGCTGGCTCTCACTGCCATTAAAAAAAAATCTTATTCATATATTCTGAGCTCCCTCAGAACTTGAACGTCTATACCTAACCCGGTTTCTTTTAACACACCATCACACTCTTCATGGTGAGTGCTCAGACAAGCCACAATTTTGTTATTACTTGAATTATATTATGCCTTTTCTCAACGTGGTTTACATAGCTCTCTTCCTCTCCATGCTCAGTAAAACCCATTGAGGTTGCTCAGGTAGGGAGAATGTCACCCACTGAGTTTCAAGACTCATTTCGAAAATTAATCCAGAACATACAAGTCCCATTTAACGTCCTAGCCATGCCAACGCTTTAGCTTTCTTTGTATCATGTAGCTCCAGAGAAGAGAGACTGATAATCAACTTCTTACCAGCCCCAGAGTAGCCTAGGATCTGTTCTGGCTCTGTCCTCATCAGGGGATCAGTGAAAAAGCAAGCATAAAGCCAAAGTCTATATCTCTGTATTTTCAGACTAATGAAATAATGAAACAACATTGAGAATATCAGTCAATAACGTATCAATATAGGTGGGAGTAATGGAGACATCTTGGTCTTAATATCAGAAGGCATCTAGTCTTTTAAGATTTAGAAAAACATTTACACCCTGATTGTATGCAGCTGTCTTAAAGCACTAATTAAGTAAACAACACATTTTACAGAGTTGATATTCTGAGACCTAATTTTTGCTGGACTTTTGCAGATTTTACTAGTTTTAGAAAGACTGTTTATATCTATTCCTACCACTAAAGCAAAATGTCTTTAAGATGCCTCATTAATGGTAATAACCAGTGCAGACACTTCTTTTCCAACAATCTCCACTGACTTAAGATTTTTCCACTTCTCATAATGGCATGAAAGACTGAGTTCAGACACTTCACTAGAAGTCTAAAAATTATACCTAGCCTAGAAGCCTTTAGTAAGGTTTCTTTTAACAATCTGTGACCAGTTCATCACTTACTGAAGATATGACTGCCAATTCACTTTGTTAGCCCGGACCTCAGCAGCTTTGGCAGCAATGATATTAGTGGGCACAGCAGCATCTACAGCACCTCGAATATCCATTTTTATCTTGATTTAACAATTCTGTTAAAAGAGAAGAAATATTACTTCACATGGCTTGGAACACTTTTTTGTTGAGTTTTAGTAGTACCATTCAGTTTCTGAAATATACCTAGAAATATTCATTTTTCTCCCTTTTCTTGCACACTCCAACAGAAGCTGCCACCTTATACTGAGCACTAATTTAGTTCTGTATTTTCAAATCTGGCTGGCAGCAGCTCACCAGAGTTTCAGGCAGAATAAAGTTGGGATTATTATATTCAGGCAAAATCGGCTCCAGTGCCTAGGAACTCCTGTTTGATTTATGTTCTGCTTCCTCCGTCCACTGGCTGCGATTCCCCTTCCATCCACCCACCATTTCCTTTTTCTAAGTAAAGGATAGGTTTCACATTATAATCCTTCCTAGTAATTACCATAACGAAACCCATAAATTTCTTAGTAGAAACATACAGTTCATCATCCTAAAGCAATATTGATTTCTGTGCCAATTTATAAGGAATCAACTAAACAGTCTAATATAATTATGTACCAGAAGTAATGACCTTCACCATTTCTGTTTCTCCTTCCTTAAGAAGCTTCTGGTTTCATCTGACTCACTGATGCCAAAACAACTTCTTTAGTTTTTTTCTTTTTTTTTATGTGTTCATGAAATCATGGTTAGAACAGAACTTTCATAAATACCATCAGATTTTACCTGACAAAACCAGCTCAAGCTCCCTCAGGGCCACTTTCCCATACACAAAAACCAGACCAATCTTTTCCTTTCATGAAATGGAAACACACAGTTACTCTGTTATTAGATGAGACAACCGCTGCTGCCTTCTGCCTTACGCTGGTGTCTATAAGAACAAGTCTCAACTCACAAATTACACTACTGTCTCGCCTTCTGGTACACAACCAAAGCAAGTTCACCTCTACTTTAAATAAACAATGACACTGAGATTTTATTTTAACAAATAACATAATTAAAACTTCCAACTAACTGGTGGGGGGGAATTAGGATTCACCTAATCACATGGGGAAATTTGAAAACCAAAGATCTCCAAGAAAGCTTGTAATACACACCCACAAAAGAATTAAGAAAGTCTTGAAAGAGAACTATCACTATTGTTTTCATCATCATTATTAGTGGTGGTGGTAGTGGCAGTAGCAGCATTTGTATCTTGGCTAGTTTATTTGGCCTTATTTGTTCTACAGAGACCTAGTCTGTGACCATGTCCACACTACACTGTTATACTGCTATTATTCCATTTTCAACATCCTATAGAATCCTGGGGCTTGCAGTTTAGGGAGAGGCGTTTAGACTTCTCAGCCAGAGAGCTCTTTGGCCTCAGTAAACTGCAAACCCCAGAATTCCACAAGATGTTGAAAATGGAATAATAGTGCAATAACAGTGTAGTGTGAAAACAGTCGAAGTTTGAAAATACCGCAGATTAGTAAAATTCTTGGAAGCCAGAGCTAACAAGAGACCCGGGGGAGGGGGGGGGGGAATCATGGTATTTCTGAATACCAAACTTAGAAAATAACAGCCTAAGAATCCTTGATAAGGGGAGGGACACAAATCGCTCAGTGTAATAAATAAATACAAACACCTCACGCTTGGCTTGCTTTTTCCCCCCTCTGGCACCTTGAAAGTCACTGTCCGAGACAGAGACAGAACTAGACAAGTTCTCCAAGACCTTCTCACAGCATCCAACCGCGGGCCGCGGGCAGACTCACGGCCTTGCAGCCAAGGAGGAACGGACCGGACAGCCCATCGCTCCTTTTCCAGCTCTACGAAGCCCAGCAGAGCCTCCCTGCACGCGATGCCCCGAAAGAAGGAACGCAGACGCGACCCCCCGCTTCCTTTCCGACCCTGCTCCAGCCCTCACCCCAAAGCCCGCCTGCCGGCTCCCAAGGCTAGAGGCGCCCCCGCCTGACTCCGCCGTCCCGGAAGAGACCCCAGGGCGAAAGCCTCGCTTACCTTCTCCTCCTTCCCCAGGCCGGCAGTGAGGTTCCCGGAATCCGCGGCGGCGGCGGCGGGTGACCCAGACGCAGCGGCTGAGCAATGAAGGGACAGCCGAGTGTCAGGGTCATGTGACCGCGCTCAGCTGACAGCGCCGGTCGTACACGGCTACGGGTCCCGAGAAGGGTCTGATCTGGCCGCGAAGGCGGAAGGCGGCGGAGTTGGGAGGTTTCCGATCCATCGCCTGAGAAAGAACTGAGTCCGGCAACCCTTTAGAAACCAATTTCTATTCGCTTTCGCGGCCATTAAGGGTGATTAATATCCCCTCAAAGCTCATGCTAAAATCAGTCAATCTTAAAGACGCCCCTTGAGTCTTTCTTCATGAAAACATTGAGAGAGGGCGCCTGTTCTTTTAATGGTTGTGTAAAAGTGGGAATTTTAGCAGGTGTTGCTGGTTGCCCGGCTG
Organism: Cyclura pinguis; assembly: GCA_030412105.1. NCBI lineage: Eukaryota > Metazoa > Chordata > Lepidosauria > Squamata > Iguanidae > Cyclura > Cyclura pinguis. The sequence goes on from CM059602.1 coordinate 213,132,333, forward strand.
GGTAACAAGCGGCCCCTGCAGTTCTCTCTCCTGCGCAACCATTACGGGAACGGGAGACCTCTCCATTTCTTGAGATTTGCCATCTCCGCACTAGCCTGTTATAGCGCTATTATTCCACTTTCAACATGCTATGGAACCCTGGGGTTTGCAGTTTAGGGAGGCCCTAAACTGCAGGAAGGATAAATCCGAATCTTTAGGTTAGACGAATGAGTTCTTCTTTTTAGGATCTTGCTTAATCCTGGGAACCTACAGGTTTCTGTGTGTCAGTGTGTGTTTTCCTTCTCATTATCAATTTTATTAGAACAAAACGATTTGGGGGAATAATTTGTAAAAGATGTCCACGGGAAAAAAGCGAATATAGCGTGGATAATGTCAAGGTTGTTAACATCGAGTCATCCTCACAATGTATATTCAGTACATTATACATATGAAGTTCCTACGTCTGTTGTTATGGGACTTTAGCCATTTCTGCATTAAACTGTTACAGTGCAATTATTCCACTTTCAACATCCTATGGAATTCAAGACTCCATAGGATGTTGAAAGTGAGGCACAAAAGAGCTCACAACACAGATTGTTCATATATTTTAGTTCAAAGTTTACAACCATAAAATAATATCCTTTTATCCAATCTATATTATAAACAACTTTTCCTTAAATACCCCCCACTTCCACCAGTATATCAAATGTCTTATTAAATGTTTTCACCAAATTTCATTCTTACTTACCATCATCATGCCAAAGCCTACTTTTTTTCTTTTAATTCTTCTCTAGTCTTCAACATCGGATTACTCTCTTCTCATTTAATGAAATCCTGCTATTTTGTAAGTTTTCCAGATGTTGTTTCACATAATTTAAATGCTTCTTGCAGAGAAGTACAGTTAGGTAATTTTCTGCAGAATTTGTGTTTAATATTATTCCATAGTTTTATAAGGGCTTTTCTGATAAAAATGGTTATTGAATTCTTTATTAACACATGGCTTCTTATACCAGAGGTATCCATGCCAACCAAATCTAAAGTCAAAACCTTTTAATTCCAACAATTCAGTATTTTCCAAAGTGATCCACTCTTTAATCGAATCTGAACAACTTCCTTGAAAATATAAATTAAATGGGGGAGTCCAAAACCTCCTCTTTCTTTGGCATTTTGAATTGTTTTTATTCTTATTCTCAGTTTTTTTTCTTCCTGCCCAAATCAATCATGAAATCTCTCTTTTCCACCATGCAAATAGTTTTTCGTTCACTACAATTATGAGATTCTGAAATAGAAGAATGAATTTAGGTAATACAGCCATTTTAATTGTGTTTATTCTTCCCATTAATGATAAGTTAAATTTATTCCATTTGAAGGTAGCTTCTGATTTTATTCCACGCTCTTTGATAATTGTTGTCCAAAAGTTCTGATTTGTTTTCTTTCTTTGGTTATATTATGCCCAGATATTTAACTTTTTTTTCTGTATGGAAGTGAGATACTTCTTTCAATTCTTCCTTTTCTGACATATTCATAGTTAACAATGTTGTTTTTTTATTTATTAATCTTGAGGCCTGCTACTTGTCCATAGTTATTCAATAACTCTAATAATTTCAATGTGAAATCTTTCGGTTCTTCTAGGAATATAACCAGGTCATCAGCGAAGACTCCAAGTTTTCTTTCATTCTTTTTAAATTTTCATTCCCCTTATTTGATCATCTTCTATTATCTTCTCGTTTAGTAATGAAGAGAAGAGGCCATAAAGGACAGCCCTGTATTACCCCTTTTGTTACTTATTATTAAACTCACTTTTTGATTTTCATAACTTACGCTTATCTATTCTTTGAATTGTATTTTATATATTTTATGTACGTATGTTCTTTATTATAAGGTTGTGAAACTGATATATTTATATTTGTTTCTAATATAGCCCCTGAAGAAGGCCAGAGCAAGTACAAAACATATGCCAATGCCTTCACAGATAGTGAACCAAGGAGCCAGCTGGGAGTGGGAAAGAAATGAGCACCTAGGTTTTAAATCTATCTCCAGCACTCCCATTCTGAGATTTGTCTACTGGAGAAACATAGACATTTTGGAGACCAGCTGGTATCCTAAGACCTGGCCATCCTAGCCAGGGAGGCCTCCAACAGACTATGTCCCCTTCTGGCTTTGTTGAGGGAACCACACCACATCCACCATCCCATACCCTCCAACAGTGCCAATTTGGCAAGGACAATCCCAATTAATCCTCTGCCACCCCACTTTTGCATCGGTTTTTAAAATGTCCCAGTTTCTTCTTCACCTAGTCCCCCTTTGTTCACAGCTTATTTCAGCTTATTGAGTCCAAAGTGCAAAAATACTTTTCACTCAGTTAAATTGGGGGTGAGGAGAAATCTTACCATTTCTAGGAGACTCAGGCCATTTCCTCCCTACAATATTACAGTGCTATTATTCCACTTTCAACATCCTGTGGAATTCTGGGCTTTGTAGTTTACTGAGGCCAAAGACCTCTCTGGCTGAGAATTCTAAAAGCCCTTCCCTAAAGTGCAAACCCCAGGATTTCACAGGATGTTGAAAGTGGAATAATAGCACTGTAACAGTGTAGTGCAGAAATGGCTTTAGGGAAACCCAAATGCTGAAGCCTTTCCTGGTTTGTGTGTTCTTCCCCATTAACAGCTCTTGCCATCTTGACCACACTAAGTTGTTGTTTGCCCATACGGATCCTAATTTTCACCTGTGAAATACTGTAGGATATGCCATCCTCTCAGTTGCTCTCTCAAGGAGTTTAGGATTCTTCCCTTATTCAGCACTCTTAAGGTGTTAGTTGGAGATGCCAGAGTAAAGAAATCCCCACTTACACAAGCCAAGATAAAAAGTGAGGGAGATTCTGGGCCTTTCCATACTACACAGTTATAGTGCTATTATTCCACTTTCAACATTCTATGGAATCCTGGAGTTTGCAGTTTAGGGAGGGACATTTAGAATTCTCATCTAGAGAGCTCTTTGGCCTCAGTAAACTACAAACCCCAGAAATCCACAGGATACTGAAAGTGGAATAATAGCACTATAACAGTGCTGTACGGAAAGGCCTTCAGTTCTCTTCCCATTCTGCCTTTTCAAATATTTCCCTCCCATGAGCACTAACTAGAGGAAGAATAACTGTATCAGCTTCAGAGCCAACATACTTTTTCTGTGTGTATGTCCTTGGAACAAGGAAGCTACAGGTTCAGTGAATCCAAGAATTCTCCTCACACGACCCTAGAATTCCCCATTTCCAGAGCACCATAAACGCAGCAGGGATTGGAGACTTCTGTCTCTCAGATATTCTGGCTTGCTGCTCTCATCAGACTAGTCCAACGAGGGCAATAGTAGGAGACTGTGGGATTTGTAGTCCAAACCATGTAAAAGGTCAAACGTTCCCACCTCTTTAGTACAGCAATTGTAGAAATGCTTTCTGGAAAGACCTCCATCATTCAGAGCTTGGAAATGTTACTTTCAAATTACAACTCCTAAAATCTGCCAGTCAGCTTGGCCAGTAGCCATAGTGGATGAGGAATTCTGGAAGCTACAGTTGAACAAAGGACTAGGCTTTACTCCTTATAGCATTCAGTAATGCCACAGCTTCTCTTCTTAGGATTGCATCCTCAGTCTTCTTTTCTTGTAGCAAGACAGTGGGAGTTGTTCTTAATTTTATTAATGATGCATAGCCCAGCATTGTTACCATACCTTACATAGCCCAGCATTGTTACCATACCTTATACCCCCACTCCCTGGTACTGTCTAATTAGTGAGAAATATTTAATTGGCAAGAGTTATCATTTCTAATATAAAAATCATACACTTATGGCTGGAAGGCCTGTGGAAAAGGACTCTAGCTGGAAGCCACATGCTAAGACATATGACCTCAGCATGGACAGGTAAAAAGTTCAAAAGGGATAGACAGGAAAGCCCTGGCACTGATGGGCTTGTGATAATCTTCTCAGTGACCCAACCTTCAAATACAATAGCAAATGAAACTGCCCCAGTGAAGCAACCAATGGTTATCAAACTGTAATCTTTTTCTGTGAAAACTCTCTCTTGTTTCCTCACCTGTCCAGGCATTAAGAGACTATCATGACTCCCATCAGTGCTTTGTCACCTGAAGTTAAGATCATTAGTCCCTTCCATTCCCCACTTTTTTTTTTTTTTGCTCTCCCAGAAAGCAATTAAGGCATTCCCCGTCAGGGTGGGAAACAGAGTACTTAAACCCTGGCTCCAAGCCCGACAATTTGTAGTACCTTGGACACATGTAGGTGTATCATTCTGTCCATTGCCCCCCCAGTTCTCGTGTCCAGTGTTGAGGGTAACCCTCAACTCTTGTTTGAGCCATCTCACTTAGATCCTCTGCTTCTGGAATGGTAATTATCACCCACTTCACAGCAAAATTTCTCGCTATCCGACCTTTTTCTCCTTTAACTTCTCTAGCCTCATATGGTTCATGACATTGTTTGATTGCTTTTCTCTGTTTGTGAATTCCCCCAATAAAAACATTCTTTATCTTTCAACTGGCGTCTCACATTTAGTACCAGTATGCACAGGTGGAAAGGTCCTGTAGTTACCCCCTCTTGAAGGCCTCCTTTGAGCTTTAATTCTCCACCTTTCTAAAGAGAGGCTGGCACTTCTGGAGGACCTCAAGGTCTTCCACTTTTGAGGTAACAGCATTCCAGTGAATCTTAGCAGAAATAAATAAAAGGAGATATAAAGAAACTGTAGAACAGTTTATGCACTCAAAAATACCGCAGAATTATTCTTACAAATAAGAATTCAAAGCCAGCGTTGCAGAAAAGTAAGCATTCAATGATTTTTTTTTTAAAAAAAGAATGCTTTAGTATAAACAAAAAAATCCTAAAACATTTGTAGCTGACCAACCATACCCAAAGGGTGCTCACCAATGATTCCTCTTCATCCTTGAGAGAAGCGACAAGTGGAGTGCCGCAGGATTCTGTCGTAGGCCCAGTGCTACTCAACAACTTTATTGATGATTTGGATGTGAGAATACAGGACATTCTTATCAAATTTGCAGATGACGCCAAGGCCATTTCTGCACTAACTGTTATAGTGATATTATTCCACTTTCAATGTCCTGTGGAATTCTGGGGTTTGTAGTTTACTAAGGCCAAAGAGCTCTCTGGCTGAGAATTCTAAAGGCCTCTCCCTTAACTGCAAACCCTAGGATTCTATGGGATGTCGAAAGTGGAATAATAGCACTATAACAGTGTAGTGTGGAAACGGCTCAAATTAGGATGGGTAGCTAACACGCCAGAGGACAGGATCAGAATTCAAAATTATCTTAACAGATTAGAGAACTGGGACTAAATTAACAAAATGAATTTCAACAGGGAGATGTGTAAAGTACTATACTTAAGCAGAAAAAAATGAAATGCACAGATATAAAATGGATGACACCTGGTTTGACCACAGTACATGTGAAAAGGATCTAGGAGTCTTAGTAGACCACAAGCTGTACATGAATCAGCAGCATGATGCAGCAGCTAAAAAAAAAGCCAACGCGATTCTAGGCTAGATCAACAGGAGTACAGTGTCTAGGTCAAGGGAAGAGACAGTACCACTGTATTCTGCTTTGGTTAGAGCCCACCTGGAATTGTTCAGTTCTGGGCACCACAGTTCAGGAAAGATATTGACAAGCTGGAACATGTCTGGCAACCAAAATGGCAGAAGGCCTGGAATCCATGCCCTATGAAGAGTGGCTTAGAGAGCTGGGTATGTTTAGCCTAGAGAAGAGATGATTAAGGGGTGACATGACATAATAGTTATGTTCAAATATTTGAAGGGATATCATATGGAAGATGGAGGAAGCTTGTTTTCTGCTTCTGCAGAGACTAGGGCACAGAGCAATGGCTTCAAACTTCAGGAAAAGAAATTCTGCCTAAACATTAGGAAGATCTTCCTGATGCTAAGAGTAGTTTGACAGTGGAATATGCTGCCTCAGAGTGTGATGGAGCATCCTTTGGAGGTTTCTAAACAGAGAGTGGGTGGCCATCTGTCGGGAATGCTTTGATGGTGTATTCTTGAATAGTAAGGAGTTGGACTCAGTGGCTCTTATGGTCTCTTCCAGCTCTGTGATTCTACAATTTTGGTGATTTTTTTTTAAAAAAACAATTCTTTTTTTTCTTTCATTTCCTTGTAATGCAAATGAGATATCACTTGTTTATATTTCTGAAAATTGCAGTTACATGGTACACTTGTACTGCCTGACCTTTAGAAATTCTTTACCCTAACTGGTTTTTATTGCCTTTCTACTACGGTATTAGCTGCTAGAAAAGAAACAGAAAGGAAATCCTTGAAAGCAAAGAATAACCAAAAGGTCAAGATTACACAATATATTCATATAATTCACAGAATTTACTTGACATTAAAAAAGAAACCAAAAATATGGCTGAAGTTCAAATCCACGTATCTACAAGAAAGAATTTAAAGGCATCACAAAATCAACTTAATTCTTTCTTAATTAAATCTTATTTTACAAGCTTGAACGGAAAGCATTGAGAGAATTATTAGATGAGGAGTTCTTAAGAAGCTAAATTTTGAGGCATATCAATGAGCTGGTGGGACAATAATAGAACATCTCATTAGCATGGCCCTCTTTTTCAGTATAATTCATACAGCCACAAGGAGCGTTTAAACATGAGAAACTACCTTTATAGGATTTATTATAAGCTTGTTTTTCTATGATCCAAATATCAGAGCTGTTTCTAGAAAGAAAATAAACAGAAATTTGAGTCACATGGCGGTCACAAAGTTTTTTTTAAAAAAATCAAACCCCCAGTATATTACATCAAATGCAGTGAGAAGTTTAGGAGGTCCATCAAGATATCAGTCCTGTAAGGACGTACTGCTGGCCCTCTGTATCCACAGATTCTGCTTCCACAAATTCAATCAGCCATGGCTCAAAAACGTTAAAAAAAAAATCCGAAAAGTAAACCTTTCAGTTGTTCACCATTTAATATACGGAACACCATTTTCCTACATCATTGTATATAATGGGACTTGACCATCCACAGAATTTGATATCCATGGGAGATCCTGGAACCAGCATCCACAAAATTTGGTATCCATGGGAAATCCTGGAACCAAACAACAGTGGATACTGAGGGCCCACTCCATTTCAGTTTTACATAACGTAAATGAAGGGTTGAATACAAACACTGTTTAACACACATACAGTCAAACAAAACTCTAGTTTTGTTTTGCTGTTATGGCTGGAAAAGTTTGAGCTGCTAAAAGACTAGTCACTTTAGTTCACTGGATGGCTAAACCTAATGCGTCCAGTATGGACCACTGAGGCATTTTGTAGCCTGAGGTAAAATGGTATATCTATCCCATCTCAGCAATCAAAGCACATAGTACCAAAAGCCAGTCAAATTACATGGATTCCTACAGCAGAAAGTATCACTAACACCTCTCCTCAGCCAAGGCAGTAAAAAGAAAAAGAAAAACATAGTTTTGCACCCAAATCTACTGCCTGAGACAATTGCCTCTCACTCCCTAATGCTAGAGCTGGCTCTGTACTCAAAATGCCACATGTATGCATGGTGTCCTCTGTATATGCATACATGCCTTCCACAACTTTAGCATATATACATTGGTGGCACATAGAGAGGAAAGTGTATCTTTATAATAAAATAGTACCTCCTATGTGGTATTATAGATGCCAGTCAACTGTCGGTCAGTTTGGTGTACCCTTCAACAGCTTGATGTTCCCCAGATGTGCTGATGGCAACACATTCATCTGGGAATGACAGAAATTGTAGTCTAACTCCAAGGGCATCAGGTGAGGAAAAGACTGGTCTAACAATTCTATCACTTAATTGATGTTTCTTCCATGAGAGATACTGATGGATAATTATTGTACTTTTTGGAATCTCTCATGCCTGTGAAATGCAATATCCATCCAAGTTCAGGAAGATAATATTCTCTAGCCTGCACAAGAGAGCAGGGATCCAGCTTTACAGTTTGAATGGAAAGACATAGGGCTAAACTAAATAAGACATCATTCACAAAATCAGCCATTTTTTTAAAAGCATAACTAGTAGGTTTAGGCCTATCTGATATGGATTAGAGGGGGGGCTACACTGTTTCCTTATGCTGTGGCCTTATCCAAGTAAGGCTTCTAGACCCATAGTTTCCAATTGTTACCGTAAGATGTCGGGGACGTGGGGGTCCACCCACAATGCCAGTGTTTCCTTATAATTTAGGGAAATTATAGCTCAAAGGAGGCCTGTGAGAGGAGGGTAATGACGGGATATTTTCAGCTATGTACGTCAGTTAAAGTTAAAGCATTTAAAAACTGACAAACATGCAAGAAATCAGACTCTCTTAAGAACCATACAAGGCTATTAGAAAGTGAGATATGAAAGGTTGGATAGAGAGAGATTAGGAATGGAAAAGGTGACAGTTATCAATCTTAAAGAAAGAGATTGCAGCGGAGGGGCTCAGGCAGCATCTAAGGGTAGCATGAGGAGTGGCAGTCTGGACTATGTTCTACATACTACTGTTGACTAGGATGGAAGCTAGGGTTTTTACACCCTATTTTGTACGCTGAAGGGATGCCTTGGCAAAGCAGTAGTGGCTTTTCCACAGGACAGAGAAAGGGGTCTGGAATGGGCTGATTGCTTTAACTCCAGAGTGACAAAACATTGATGGGACTCATGACACTCTCATAATGTTCAATTAGGTAGAGTGTATTGGGAAGACGTCCATAGAGTAAGATCGAGGGATAGTCTCTGATTGCTTTTATTTGGGCAGTTCATCTTCCATTGCATTAGAAAATGCCAAGAGACTGAAGCAGTGAAAGAATTAGCACAAACCCATCAGCATCAGGGTTTTCTGCATAATCCTATCTGGACATTCATGACCTCAAACACATCTCCAGTCAGTGTGATTCCAATATGATCTCCAGTCATTAATAAGTTCAATTTATGAAAATTGCATATCTCATAGGAGGGATGGTAGGGTATGGTAACACAACATTTCACAAATGAAAACCAGGACGTGTGTGGCCAGGCAACATTAGAGTATCATTAAGGTAGCAAAATTTGTTAATGAGAAAGTACACGTGAACTAGGCAAAGCTCTGGCTGTTTGATTTTGCCTGAACCTACTGGGAAGGGCAAGATGCTGATTCCTTCTCACTTCACTGCCCTGCTGAATCAGCTGAGTGCAAATTATTTTTGCAGTTTGAACTCAGTTTGCAGCAACTGAAGTAAGCTGAGGGAGGGGGTGATAGGAGGAAATTGAAACTAGGCATTTTAAAGGCAATTTAAAATGTAGGATGGCAGAGGATTAATTGGGACTGTCCTTGCCAAACTGGGACAGTTGGAAGGTAAATTATCCAGACTCACCCTCCCACATAAATTCCTACTATTTGCATGAGTGGTGTCACATTTAGTTAGACTCTCTGTTTGTTTCTTAATTTGGTTCTCTTTCTGCATAACACCACACTGGCTGTCATACAATACAATATATAAAAATGCCCAAAATGTAATAATTCATTCTCAGAAGCTAAACTAACAGGGATTTTACTGTGTGAAACATAAAATCTATGAAAGACTCTTGGCAGTAATTGGATTAAAGCAAGCAAGCACAGAGTTAAACTGAAGAGCATCAATTTGTCACAAATATAATTATGAATGTATTGCTGACAGACCACAGTGGGCATATCATTAAGAGGGTTTAATGAACGAGTTGATGACAATAATTTAACCTCCAGTTTTTACTCTGTATTCTGTTCTCACCTTTAGGTGGAACAAATGCTGAATGTATGCAATACAAATGGCAATGTTGAATGCAGCCAGCTAATCAGTTCTTACTGAAAGACAGAGGTGCTTTCTGTGCTATTGAAGCTAAGATCAAAGGCCTCCTAATAATCCACCTGAAGTCTGTGGAAGTGATTGCTTCTACTGCTAATATGGAATTTTCGTTTAGATTGAAAGGATTAGTTAAGCACCATCTGTTCAATCCACTGACAAATACCACTGGTCTAAACTGTGTCATCGTCTGCCTAATCCTGTCTGTCCCGGGCTATATGTAAAGACCAGTTAATTATACAGTGTATCTTGACACTCCACTTCAGTAGCAAGAACTATCTGGAGTTTAAATATCCTTCTAGATGCTTTGTTGGTGATCCTACAGTTAGAGTGCAAATTTTTTTACAGTCTTGACCAACACATCAAGACATTCAGCTAAGACTTAGGTACAAAACTGAAATGAAGAACAAATAGTTTGTGGACTAAAAAAAGGAACTGCTACACAGAGAACAGATCATCCTGTTCACCTTCCCAGGAATAAGCAGCGCTAGAAAGATTCAACAGCCTTCTAGAGATGAGAACCACATATTTGATCCCTTACTACAAAAAGAAGTTGATCTTATGCTTCTTCCAGTTACTTCAGTGTCCAGGTTTGAGGTAGTTTTCTTTAAAGTCGGTGCCATTTTTCAAAGGAAATTGAGTGTGGAGCCGGATTCAGAAGCATGCCTTTTTATGACTTGGCAATGTGGAGGCAATGTCTATTTTCCTTTAGGACCCAAAGCACAAATACACAAGATGAAAATGAAGACAGTCCTACAAAAACTGAGCTGTTTTTCAAGGTAAGAAAAAATTCAGAATACTGGAAAGAGGAGTGAAATGAATTAAAATAATATTATTGCCTAACAGAAAATGTGTTCATGGAAAGAGGCAATATCCACATTGCCATTTTTACTATGCAAGTTGTGAACTGTGATACAAGTGAATAGAAGAACTGTTGCAAAAAATTATGACATGCAAGTAAGAGACCCTGTGACAATAGATAGATAGATAGATAGATGATAGATAGATAGATAGATAGATAGATAGATAGATAGATAGATAGATAGATGATTAATGGTGTACTTCAGCCAGCCATGAACTTAAGTCCTGTAATGCTGTTTGAGGCTTGTTCATCTTGTTTTTCAGCAGCCCTATTTTGGTTCCAGTTCTGCCTGCACATGGGATACAGGGTTTGCTATTAGAGTAAGCAATAAATATTCATAGCACAAACAAGTTTTCTTATCATATACATCTAAGTTAAGAAACAGTTGCTTCCAGTTCCAAGTCTGTAAAGTCACAAAACTGTAGTGATCTGTACAGTCTCAGAGAAGCTGCAGTGCTCAAAAAATGTAATTGTACAGATGTAGACTATTGTTAGTTCGTCTTCAGGTGGTGAGAAAGAGATCCACTGTTGGAGATACATTTATTGTATTTTTGTAATTATTTTCTTACTAGTAATGTATACAAGCAGAGAAGTTAAGGGGGAAAGCAGCTGATCAGCAGCTCATGATTCCCAGAGACACAGGCCATTTCTACACTATACTGTTATAGTGCTATTACTCCATCTTCAACATCCTGTGGAATTCTGGGGTTTGTAGTTGATTTGAAGCCAAAGAGCTCTCTGACTGAGAATTCTAAAGGCACCTCCCTAAAATGCAAACAGCAGAATTCTATAGGATGTCGAAAGTGGGTTGACAGTACTATAACAGTGTAGGGTGGAAGTGGCCACAGACCCTGTATGTTGATGTGCTTCAAAGTCAACTTTAAGTACTCTCTGTCTGCTAAGCACTCATCTCTGTGCCCACCTAAGTTGCAGGTGAATTGGCCATTGCGGGATCACAGACTCGGACGTTCTTTGCCAGCTCTCTAGTTCCCTTATAGTGTAACTTAGGCAAGCCAAAGTGATTGATCCACCTACATAAAAAAGAACAAGGGGGGAGGAGAAAAAAAATGGAATCTGGCAGACTTAAGACTAACTGGTTTTTATTTCTGCATGACCTTTTGTGGATATAAGCCTACTTCTTCAGATGCAGTATGAGTGATATGAAAACCTCAGGTTATAAAGCACGTTTATACAGTTGTGGAAGTGGAACAGAATTCAACAGAATCTGGAAAGATGCAGATCTTATAACTAAACAGTAGCCTGCCCGTGGTATCTGAGCTAACCCTAGTAAATAGCCATAGACTGGCTAGGAAAGCCAGACAAATTCTGTCTAATGTATTTGATTAATTGTATATGGTAAACCTACTGATTGGCTGTGCTAGCAGACCTCTAATCATATGCTGTTCTAGTGGGATTCTCATCATGGTGTAGTCTCTAGGGCCATTTCTGCACTACTAGCCTGTCACAGCACTATTATTCCACTTTCAACATCTGATGGAATCCTGGGGTTTGCAGTTTAGGGAGGGGCCTAAACTGCAAACTCCAGGATTCCATTGGATGTTGAAAGTGGAATAATAGCACTATAACAGGCTAGTGCGGAAATGGCCTGGGATGGGCATAGCTATATGTGTCAAGGTTGTTACCAGGCAGGCAAGGTTTCCTCTGAGTGGATGGCAGAGGGAAGAAGCGATGGGGCCAGATAGCCAGGTGCAAAGCCAGCAGGAATGTTTTGGCTATGTCTTGTAAATTAAAGAAGGCCACACGCCAGAGCACTGATTGGGTCACCCCACTTGTTTCAGGGTGACAAAGTAGCATAAAAAGGCTAGTGTTTGCCTTGACCAGCTGCCAGTTAGACTCCCTGGCTGGACCTGTCATGCTATTGGTAGTATACTGATTGTAAGGGGAGATGCTGCCCGATTTTTCTCCATTATCTTCTGTTTTTCCTATTTGTCTAATTGCTGGAATGCTGGTATGTTTTTGCTAAGCCTTATCTTAGAGTGCAGCAATAAATTCAGCCTCTAAGTCATACTTAGTGACCCTCTGGAATTTTTCTGCTTCACTGGGGACCCTCTGCTATGGCGAAGCCTTGCTTCACAGATTGTACTCTGCTCATGCTCAGAGGAGCCAAATCCTGCCAACCTTGACAGTATGACCTTATTAATGGTTACAAAGCAAGAGGAGTTATAAGTGACACATTCTTGAGATTCCAAGCATTCTTTTTTAAGGGACCTCATTGTTACAAGGAGGAATTTAAAAACACAGCAGTGGTAGTGCTACTGTGCAAGATCCCATGTTATTTGTGTAAATTTTCTAATGGATAATGCTAGTATATACTAGTATGGACAGTATATGTGATTTCCCCCAAGCCTCCTAGATCCCATCCATCCATGGACACCCATCGACTTTTCCTAAAATGGATACAACAGTTTTTTCCCCTGCTCTTCTATATTTCTCAAAGAATAGAATGCAGTTCAAAGAACAGAATGCAGTTCAAAGAAGCTAATTCCAAAAATTAATACAATTGTTAACAACTTCATATGATTTGGCCCTGTTGAATATATATAACAGAACTAGACAAGGAGAAATAACAGAAAATATCTGTGTTTCTCTGAGTATTATCTGTCCACCTGAGCATTCACTAACATTATTTCATCCCAAACTTATTCATTTGCTTACATTTTCATCACAACCCTGACCTCAGGCCCTGAAGTCTGCTCCTGTTATCTTTCAGATCCTTCACAGAAGCATTTTTGTTGTCTATTCTCAGTTTTAAATCTTGCCCAGAATCCAAGACTTGGCTCTGGGGAGCCTGAATCTCCTTTAGCTCTTTGCTTTACTTTTCTAAATCCTGACCTCCTTCTTTGTTTCTTGACACTGACCTCACACAGAGGTTATTGGTTTCTAAATTAATCCTCTCTGGTACTGAGCCCTTGGCCAGATTCCTAATAGATACCTTGTCTCTCTCCAGTCTCCGTTTTCCTCTTCTAACCACCATAGGATCAATAGTCTTAAATCCTATTCTGTTTCTGGCCCTTTCTTTAGATTAAATTGCATTTAGTCTTAACCTTATTTCTACAAATACTATAAATTATGGAAGGAAACATTTGAAGCCATACTTGCCAACGTTTACAGACCTTTTAAAATATTCATCATGATATTTAGATTGGCTTTGTGAGATGTTTATAGCTAGTTTTTCTTTCCAAATGCTGGAGAGGTTTGAACAAGTCAATTAAATTTGTTCTGCTGCATGGTTTGGTCCGATTCATTTTAGCAAGATTTATTACCCGAGTCCATGAAAGCTGCATTCTAGGAAGCTGGTAAGCAAACATTCCATGTAATATAAAACTTGTTCTGCTTCAGATGGGAAATGTGCCTTCCCCTAGATGTTGCTGGACTGCAATTCCCAGGAGCTCTAGCTAGCAAAGCAATGGAGAGGGATGATGGATGTTATAGATGTTATAGTCCAGCAACATCTGGTTGCAGACATGTTCCTCATTTCTGATCTAATAGCCCCCTGGGTGGGCAATGTGTGGCCTTTAGAGGGTCTTAGAACATAAATATAGCTCCTAGGCCTGCCCCAGGTGCCCACTTTAGAAATTAGTGTTTCTAAAGGTTTTATCCTAAGGCATAGAATTGTAAACAAGTGACAATTACCTGTAGAAACCCAGTCTTAGACATATACTCCATCTTTGTGCAACCAGAATACTCAAGGCAGTTCACATAACATAAAACAACAAACCACAACATAACAAGCAAAATTTCTGCTAAAAATAGCCACAACTTTAAAATGCTATTAAAAAGGCAATGTTTAATGAAAAGCATGCTGAAATAAAATTGTCTTTGCTGCCTGATAAAAATGGAAGGTGATCAAGTAAGCTGTATCCCTCAGGAAGGCTGTTCTACAATCCACAACTGAGGCCATTTCCGCACTAGCCTGTTTCAGCTCTATGATTCCACTTTCAGTATCCTATGGAATCCTGGGGTTTGCAGCCTCAAGGCCCGTCCCTAAACTGCAAACCCCAGGATTTCATAGGATGTTGAAAGTGGAATCATAGCACTATAACAGGCTAGTGCGGAAATGGCCTGAGAAGCGCTGCCCCCCTCTTATTTTTTCTGTCCCCCCCCCTTTTTCTATTGGATATCCACTTGTTGCATTTCAGATGGAAAAGGAACATGAAACAGAGTTGAAACAGAGTTCTTAAGCAGGTCTGTGCGGGAGGATGAGCTGTTTAGGGTTCAAAGTCAAAGCTAGCAATTAATCTGACCTTTCTGTGACAATCAAAACCCCAGTGGCTACATTCTGGAACAACTAAAGTTTATAAACTGTGTAGGTGTTTGTGATTGTTTCACGAGTCCAAGTTCTTTCTATATTCCAGTAGTCTCCAGAGATGATGAAAGGCGCAGCCAGCATTTTAATAGGAAAATTCTCCAAACACACTGCAAACCTGTTGAAATCCACCAGCTTCCAAAGAGCTATTAGAGGCATAGCTATAGGTGAGGGGGATTTAGGATATTGTCCTTCAAATAAGAATTCTGCCCCACTCATGAAACTTTCCTTCAGTCCACAAATTTCTAGGACTGCAAGTGAGACGATGAAAATCATTCATACCTACAATGCTTGAAGTTACTGCATTAGCCTTTCCTTGATAATTTTATCTGCCCTTTTTTATTTATTACCTGTTCTTCTAAATGCTCAGCTGAAGTTTTAAGTTACTGCAATGTTAGAAATTTGGGGACGAAAGGAAAATTTCATTTGGAGAGGCAGAATTCTCAGTTGACGCAATGTCCTGATTTTGACCCCCTCCCCATAGCTACACTCCTGCTTGCCATTCTAATAAGTTTCCCATCCTGAAGATGTCAGAGGTCATTCCTAGCCCAAAGCTAACCACATGGAACCACATCTCATTCTTCCACTCATGAATGTCTCTCCCCTGCCCAGAACAGAAACCAAATTTTGGTTTGCCCTGCTAGATGAAAGGAAACAGAGATACCCAAAAACATACCTATGGCAGAAGTATACCTCTGATCCACAGTGCTAATTTGCAGTGATGTAGACTCAAGTCGACTGACTTGGACTCAAGTCAGCAATAAATGATGCACTGACTTGACTCGACTCGAGACTTGTATATTTTTGGTGGCTGACTTACTCTCCTTGGTTCAGTAACGTTATACATTCATCTAGAAACCTTACAACTTTGAACAACGCTTCCATCTCTTTTTGCCTACTGGTCACATGACAATCTGTCTCAAGCCCAAAGTATGGGTACATTTCTCAGAGAGGAACAGCAAATGGGTTAGGCAGTGGGCTTGAGATGTGCTTGAGGTCTGCTCAGCAGCCTGTCCCTTCTCCACATCAGAGGTGCCTTCTAAAACTTTTCCTAAAAGCAGAAGACAAGACTCACCCCCTAAATGCAGGGTAGATTTCTCAGAGGGGAACAGCAAATGTGTTAGGCAATAGGCTTGATTAGGAAAGATCCTTCTAAAGCTTTTGAAGCTTCAGTAAGGGGGAGTAAGAAGGATTCCATTCCCCACTTTGAACCTGCATACTCTTTTATGCCCATTGGCGCCAAAGCCTCTAGCTTTGGGAAGGGGGAGTAAGAAGGATCCTTTTTCCCACTTCCAAAGCTGCAGATGGCAAAATTGCAAATGTGGAAGGCCAACCCTGCTTAAATTTTTAAAACTGACTTTATTTGACTTTGTCCAGAAGTTCTGGATTATAGATTAGGGTAGAAAGTTGGCTCCCAGACTTGAGATTTGATTTGAGACTTGACTTGAAAGTATCTTGAAGGACTTCAGACCTGACTTGAGACTTGGAGTAAATACATCACTGCTAATTTGCCCTACAAAAGATCCAGGTTGTGTCCAGTTGAGAAGGCAAGCTGCCAGCAGGGGAAATATTGTTCTTATCTCTGATCAGCAAGAATGAAATTCCAGCCTGCCACCCCACTTGCATTCCAGCAATATATTTCCAAAGTTTGCATTTGCAAAGTGAGAATTTTTTTAACCTGCACAAAACAGGGTAAAACTTGCCTAAAATGGTTTTCTCTTAAAATAAATCTAGTTGCATCAAGTCTTGTGCTATGCCATGGCGCCATGGGCATAGTGACCAACATGAGGAAGGGCAATTATTGTGAAAAAGGGGTAAATTCCACTCCCATTGGAATTAATGGGAAAGAAAATACCTGCATAAGGTCTGAGGCTGGTATAAAGTTGCATTGTTGTTGTGTGCCTTTCAGACTTATGACAACACTAGGACAAACCTAACACAGTGTTTACTTGGTAAGATTTGTTCAGAAGAGGTTCGCCTTTGCCTTCCTCTGAGGCTGAGAGAGTGTAACCTGCCCAAGGTCCCTCAGTGGGTTTCCATGGCTGAGTAGGGATTCAAATCCTGGTCTTCAAAGCCGTAGTCCAACACTGAAATCATTACACCATGCTGGCTGTCAAAGTTCCATTACAGAGCCAGATTCCTCTACGGAAGACTTAACAATTTTCTAAGCTGTAACTGAAGGTGGATAGATGGGCAAGTAGTGAGTAATGCAACTTGCTATTAACTTATAAATAGGCCTGTTCAATTGCCAAACTGGAAGTTGCTTTCAGATTATTTTCAAGGAATGATTTTAGAAGTTGTTCTTCTAAAAAGGAAGAACAGTCCCAGTCCAATTATCATGAAGTTCAGAATACTATTCTTCAACAGTTTCCTTGAAAATTAGCATTTCTGTAAAGGTCTGTGCATATTTCATGTGGTTTGTTTTTTGTTTTGTTTTTTTGAAAATCAGAGAGACACCTTTCAACATAAGCTCCCAGGGTGCCAAGTTTGAAATACAGTTTAAAGTGAAATTACTTTGAAGTGTAGATCTCATTAGCAACTTCCCCAAATGTTTGGGGCAGAAGGACATTCACACATCAGAATTACACAGAACTCTTCTTCAACTTAATGGAACAGGCAACCATTCTGTTTTGCAAAATACAGATCCTTTCTACAGGCCCATATGCTTAAAGCAGAGGTTGTTCAGTCACCTATAACTCTTGTTAAGATGAGCTCCGAGATGGAATTCATAGATACATAAATAGGGATTTTCATGGGGAAAGCAACATTTCTTGTGAGTTGTTTGCACGAAGGAGATAAATAGTGATGACCTATTAGAAGGAAAGTTTCAAGAAATGGCATGCACACACACACGCACATCCATGTATTCTCCCTAAGAAAATCTCCTGTTCTATATCCGTCTGTGGAACAAACTTCTGTAGTGTTTTAAGTAACCAGAAACACATTTTCAACCAATATTTAGTCATCTCTCACTTCCAACAGAAGCAGCTTAAGCTCCTACTCTTTTAAGAAACTTGCTACATCATACTGAGCAAGATGCCACATCAGGATTGCCTGGTTTAATTTTCTGTATGCAGAGTTACATATTAATCATGCTATGCAACCCTTGTGTTGAATTGTAATATTGCCCAACTGAACCAAATAAGCAACCACATGAATGATAAAGTGCACATGATATATGCACATGTAATGGGCAATTTGAAATATCAGTCCATGCACAATGGCACTGCATGCACAAATCCCTGAAAAGAATGTGTTCCATGTTGGACAACAATGCCCAACAACTCCTTAAGGGTAAGACGCTAGCATGAATCATGCAACTATGTGCCTACAGTGTATCACTGGGATTGTAAGGGAAGGTAACAGGCATAACAAGATTTCTATTCAGCATTGGGAAGGGATCCAAGTAATGAAGTTATCTTTTATACCTCTGTATAGGTTCGTGGGAGCTAAGAGGTGCATAATAAATTGTGATGAGGTATGTAATAATGTGTGGAGTGCAAAGCAACATGTGAGGAGAAGGGAAAGGTTCTTGAACATATTTTTCTCCAGTCCTCTTAACCCCTTTCCTGTGGCATTTCAAACACATGGCACTGTGTCCACAGGGGGAACTGTGTAAATGTGCTGCAGCAAAACCAACAAAGGAGATTCATGACTCTTCAAAGATTACAACGTTTATGGTACCATAGAAATGAATACAACATATTCAGGCTATAATACATTTGATAGTCTAAGGTGTCACAGCCACCTTATGCAGACTTGGAAGTCAATTTGGCTGAACTCAGTGGGACTTAGCACTAAATAAATTGGATACTGATGTTCAAAAGTAGGAGCAGAGAGACTATGGACCTTTTTCATACCAAAGACTTAAAGCAGTTCTTGCACCAATAGATTTGGAATATAAATGTGAAACTGTGTTCACTACAATGCTTATTTGCATTATGTATGATACAGTTGTTATCTTCCACATCAGCATGACTAGGTGTTCATAGAAATGATATGTGAGGGGTTCAAAGGCACTTGAAGCTGCCCATTAAAAAAAAAAAAAAAAAACCTCCAGGGCAGCAAACATTTCTACTGCAACCTTAGAATATTTTCCTCAGAATATTTCAGTTCAGTTCAGAATATCTCAGAATATTTTCGGTTTCATTGTAAGCCTGTAGTGACACCTGCTGGGAGATTTTGATCTAGTAACGAAAAATGCCACTCTATTGTGAGTCATTAATTTTTGACATGAAGTTGATACAATTAATATTTAGACCTTATCTAAAGATCTTTGCAATGTTATCTAATACCACTAAAAGATGCATAAGGCACTTTTCAGTAGCAGGATAATAAAATGTATTCAACTGAACTCATTGGAAGAAAGGTGTGATGGAAGTGTAAAGAATCATACATGGCCATAGGGAGACAATGGTGTGATGGGTGTGACAATGGAGTATGCAGGATGCAGAAGTGTAAATAAATGTTATTTGAAGGTATCCTTAGTCCTACTCCAGACTAGCGGCAAAGGGCAGCACAGACTGCACACGGATGGTGTTTTTAGAATCTTAAAAAGTGGCAAAGGCTCAACAGCTGCCCAAGATTGACTGTTCCTTCAGCTGTATGCTATTATTTTTTTCAGTACAGGGTTCCCTCAGTTAACAAAAAAAGTTGTGTTCCTGGGCCTGACATCTGATTTCTTTAAGAAAATATTTCATGCTAGAAACAGAAATTCTATGGAAAGAAGAGAGATACACCACCAAAAAAAAAAGTTCAACTCGTTTCAGCATTTTTTTTTTTTTTTTTAGATTCAAAACCAGCAAGATGAACTTGTGAAATGAAACTACCAAACCAGGTCAGCCTTGCATGAGTAAACAAAACATTTTTCACCTTCTAGTGACCCCATGAAAGCTTCTTCCAAAATGCATCCAGGGCTGATTTTAATTTCACCAGAATCCACTTTTCTTATGATTTCCATTTTGGTGGCCCAACATTGTCAGGAACTGAATTCACACACACACAAATATAACAGTGCGTAAACACTATTTATTAGGAGTGTGATACATCATACAGGACTTCAGTGAGTGAACTGGGGGCAATTAGCAAGATTCAAAACATAAAAGGCAAAGAATACATCATCCCGCCAGCAAGAGACCTTGAAGTGTCTGGTGTAGCCTGGCTGCGCTTATCACTACATTCCTAGCTTTGTTTACCTGGTTCTCATACCTTGTTACAAGCAAGCTGCTGCTTAACTCCTACTACATATCTCATAACTAAAATATGGAGGGCTACCTGACAAACAATAGAGATGTATATTTTAATATGTTGGTGGGTGGGGAATCCTAACATCATCTGCAGAGACCCTTCTTCATATGCTGCTGCCTGATGGCTGGCTATAAAAAAAGACCTTTTTATATCTGCTGTCCTCTTTTCTCTCTGTTTTGCTGTTTTTGCATGTTCTGGAAGAGATTCTGGAAGCACCTGCTCTTTACTTTGCCTGTTGTAGGCAGGCATACAAGGCTATAGTAGGATCGGTATGAGTAGAATCTCACTCTTCCCAGCAGAAGCTTTGTTTATTAAATTATATACTGCAGACAAACTGCTGTAACCTGACACTGCAATTTTATGTTTCTTCACCATCCTCCCAATGTTGATCTGCTAAATATGGTTCAGCTAGACAAGCAGGAAAGAGGTCTGGGAGGCTGTAAAAAGATGTTATAAAAAGAAGCTTTACTTCAGAGGCTTTTTTAAGTGAGGTATACTTGTACTATTGATTTCATTCCATGGGAAAGCTGTACTTCTCTTCAGACCACTGGAGAACATGAAAAAGTCCTGGTTCAGCTGCCTGTGGCAACATGGAAGCTATTCCATTGCATCTTTGCCACCTTTATGGGCAAATGAGCCATGCCAAGTTTAAACCATTCATAGGGATGCTCTGAGTGGGGCTAAGGATGACTCCAAGTGTTCTTGTGGAGCTACCATTATACCACTTCCACTCCCACCACCACACTGGTGTCTCTTCATTAATATATTTAACTTAGAAGAAAGAAGGTTCTGACTAGCCATGAGCAAGAATTTGCTGGTGATAAGAACTGCTTGATGATGAACTAGATGACTGTGAACTGTGAAAGATAGTGGGCTCCCTTTTGTTGGAGGAACTTCAACAGAGGTTGAATGGCCAGCTCTTACGGATGCTTTTGCTATTGGTTTCTGCACTGGCAGGAGGTTGGACTGTAGTCCTTTAGAATTCTATTATTCTATGATTGGACACTAATGTTTAGGTTTGGAAGGCTGTAGAGTAAGTAGTAACTGGTTTTCTTCTTCTGTCCTGACATCACTGACTCACTCTCATTATAGATCCAATTAATAGCATTCCCTAATAGGAAATGGGTGAATGAGGAGGTAAAAGCAGCTGCTGGTTGTCTCCTTGGTCTGATCACTCGTATGCACTCATCTCTGTGAGGCCAGAAGAGGAGAGCAGGTAACAATGGCAAACATAAGCGCTGTGCAACAACAGGAAAGGGGGATTCTTAAGATCAGGTGTGGGCCCCTGCTGAGTCCTGGGCCTTTACAAGTGGCCAATGATGCTCTATACCTGAGGCCAGCCCAAATACATACAGAGACAGAGGCCCTTTATCATGGAGCATAGTGTAAAAGTTCTGCAGGAGGCACTGTGCTAGGGCTCTACTCTTACCCCATCCAGAAGTCACCATTTATCTGCAATAGCCCCTAGCCCATGGCTATTCAGTGGCTGCTGGAGTGGAGGGATTGGAGAAGGGTTTGGGTATGTAAGGGTTTGGTTCTGTGACAAAGTCCTTGCAAGATTCTGCCTGCAAGGATCCTGGCCTTGACACTGCTGTTTGCAGAAT
The DNA here is from genome assembly GCA_030412105.1 of Cyclura pinguis. Taxonomy (NCBI): domain Eukaryota; kingdom Metazoa; phylum Chordata; class Lepidosauria; order Squamata; family Iguanidae; genus Cyclura; species Cyclura pinguis. Next base: position 213,154,208 of record CM059602.1, read on the forward strand.
CCTACCCAGTACCTCAGACCAGCTGGCTGCCCAGATGCAGGACAGCTGGAGCAACCAGTAGCCAGCTATATAAGGGCTGAGCTTAGTTTGTACCTTTTGCAACAGCAATGTGGTCTCTGGTGCTGCCTGTAGCTCTAGTGTCTTCCTGACCCTGCTGAGTGCTGACCTCTGGATTTGGACGTAACTTCTGGAACTGCGTCTGAACCTGTGGACTCTTGTTACCCAATAGGCTTCTACTGCCTTGAACTTTTGTTGTGTCTTGACCTTCTGACTGTCTCTTGGACCTGCCTCCTACCTCTGGCCCTGTGTATACCTGTTGTATACTGACTGTCTCTTGGACCTGCCTCCTACCTCTGGCCCTGTGTATACCAAAGTCCAAGATAAGATCTTCTCATCTTGGACTTTGGTGTGTTCTGACCTCCTGCCTGCCTCCTGGACTGGCTTCTTGCCTCCGGCCTCCTGAACTCTTGCTACCTGGATGACTGCTGCCTTGGACTCTCATTGTGCCCTGACCCTTGGCTTCCTGACCTAGCACCTGTCCCTTGGCCCAGCCCTGGCACCTGCACCTGATGGTCCTTGCTGCCCACACCTCAGACCCTGACAGGCTATGTCCTCATAGTGAGGTGCAGAACAGTGGTATCATCTGCTGAGAATTGCTGGGTTCCTGCAGAGGTCTTAGCAACTGATGTCATCATTCTGCGTCTGACCATGGGAACATGACCAAGTGCTTCTTCAGTTCTCCCACCTCTGCTCATCACTAGCCACTGAACGGCCAAAGAGCAGGCCTACGGCTGCTAAATAGTGACTCCCAGGGAGGTTTGGTCATTGTGCAGGGAAGAAGAGAATTCTGACCTCTGCAAATTCCCAAAGGAAGACAGATGCAAGCATATATATGTAGGAAACTGGGCATGTGTGTGTCACTAACAGGATGGTGAGCCTAGTGTGTTTTTCTTTCAGACTGAACCAAATGACAGCAGAACTTTGGGTAGGGTCTCTTCTATCTTAACCTTCTGTTTACAGATTGCTGGTCTATGTTTTAGATTAGAACGGTCAACTTATGACCTACAGGCAATGCACAGCAATCTGAAACCACTTTTGAAAGTCTCAGGCCAGGTCTGGATCCTTCCAGTGCCCTTGCTCTTCAACCTCCCTTCTCTAAAGAAAACCTCACAAAGGTCAGTTTCGATTTTTTGAAGTCTTCAGGAGTGAGTTTCACCTTAAAACAACACATAGGGTCCCACAGCACCCTCCAAATTGTCTTTTACAACAGTGGAAATAAACTTTCAGCCACTTTAAATATTGATTGGGAGAAGGGGGCTTATGTAGTCTGCAGTGGATGCTGGGAACTGAAATTTAGTCCCCACATCCTTAGAACTGTGAGGAATTACACTATATTTCATGCCTTGGCAACTCACATCAGAATGAAATTATCAACTCCTTTTCTTAAGTAGTTGGTTTGTTTGCTTACAGTTTTAAAATATTTAAAAATAAGTATTTAAAAAAACAGAGCATAATATATCAGATCAGTTGAATGTCTCTTGACCTTCTGATGAAAGAAAGATACAAGCTCCATAACTCTACCTTTCCTATATTCACAAAGTATTTAAGTGGGGAGTGGGAGAAGGAAGGTCCCAATAGTTCTCTCAGGTCACATAATGGCCCCTTTGGGAGCTGGTGCCAATCCCTAAACAGATGAAACAGAAATACACACACAAAAGGGAGTGTGAAACCTAGGAGAACCTCAAAGTCTAAAAAAATATGGAAAAGTATTTAGGAAAAACAAAAGCTTTAGGGCAGCAAAGAAATATCTAAAATTTCACAATGAGCATACTCATGAGGCTCAGATCCTTCAAGGGAGTGTCTTGAAAGAGGGCAAAGCTAGTAAGCCTGCTGCTTAGTTGACAGACAGACAGACTGGATGAAACCCTGAATAGGAGCACTCAATACTATAACATTTGGTTGCACATCCAGCTTTTCACAGTACTGCAATGGCTAATTCTGCTGTGTTATGCTTATAAAATATTATTCCTTCTCTAGAAATGTTCCTTGTGCCTCCCTTGAGATGCTTTTTTTCAAATCTAGGATGACCCTTTTAAAAGATGTTTCAACCACAATGATGTAGAATCACAGTATAATGCATTAGATCTTCATTCCAGCAGTTTAGTCAACAGGATGCTGTGAGAACATGCTAATTTCTGGAAAGACTAATTTGCCCCTTCCTTATTTCTCCTCAGGCTCAATAAGGAGTTGCTCACATTCCTTCTTTTGTTATTAAAGTAAATGTTGCAAAGTGGGGGAAGCTAAAATAAATGTTTAAAGGTAAAGCATGCCATGCTTCGGAGGCTTCCAAAGGTGGAAATTGTCCTTTTTTAAAAAAAAAGACTTCTCCCTAAAAGGCTGAGGACTGCAGATGATGATTGTCCAAAAATGGATGGAAGTACATACCGCTGTGTTCCCATCCTTGCTCTGACACCTTGCCTCATAACAACTGGTTTGATACCATATGATAGGTGAATTGCATAAAACCATGGTTGTGTTTTTCTTGTTGTTGATTTTAGAAAATATCATGTCAATATATTCTTTAAGGTAGACAGGACTACAGTCTCTCTTGAAAAGGCATTAGAGGTGTCCAAAAGCTGGCTATACAGAGGACACCTGCCAGCTTTAATTAACCAGGACAGAGAAAGCTCAAAGGAAGGTTTAGTCCTCCAAATAACTTATCCATGTCCTCAGGGTAACAGTTTAAAAAAAATGGGTGTACTCTAGGAATGGGAAGAGTACTGTATTTGTTATTATTCATTTCCAGGTGGTTTTTTTTAAAAAAAAAAAAAAGTTCCCAATAGTCAAGAAATGCCCTCAGGAAGAATCTTGCACAATTTTATTCAAATATTCGAATGTCCTGAGATATTCCAGAGAATTATTTTGCTTGTCAGTCTTTTTGTGCAAAAAATAGTTTTCTGTGCAAAACCTACCATGTTTTCTGTGCAGAAAAATATGGTTTCCTATGCAGAGGGAACCATTTTTACGCACTCACACATGCATACTTCAGGATGTTGCGATATGGAGAAAATATTGGAGATGAATATTCTTTTTGTTTCCTGCAGCAGGGAGAAAACTACAATAATATGTTGTATCTGAAAAGAAACCCAAAAGGTCATTTTCCTTTCCAAAAAGTAGCATAGGGAGCCTTAGGTACACAGAATTCATGTGTCAGCTTAGGGCTAGGCTGTCTGAGGGAATATCTCTTCCTATATTTACCTAATCAAGTCCTAACACCATCAACAGAGACCCTTCCCCAGATGATGCTGCTGCCTCATGGCTAACTATGAAAAAAAAGACCTCTTTATGATACAGGTGCCCTCTGCAGTAGCATCTGCCAGCTTCCATGTCACTAGGTTGGCAGATCCACTCCAAGGTTTAGTCCTCATGTTAAATGAGCTATCTAAGGTGCTGAACCTATTTTGAGAACAGCAACTTGGACAGCTCTAAAGTACAAACAAACCTGGCATGGATTCACTGCTCCACTGGCATGGAATCCACCAGCTACCACTGTCCATCCAGGTAAAATGGTCTCTCTAAAGAGGCTCACTTGGCACCTCTGACACATTCTTTTTTGGCAACAGGAGAAATCCTTTTAATTTTCTAGGAGGTGTCAGGGGCAATTTCGCCACTTTTTAAAACAAAGTGAACCAAAAGTGACTTGTAGGTCATTTCTTGTCATTAAAAAAAGGTTCTCTTCTTTCTTGAAAAAAAATGTCAAAATCCCTCCCATGGTCACAGAGGGCACTGGAAAGCAAAAAAAGCTTTTTGACTTTTGGGGGGTGCAATGATGGTGCTGATCTCCAAAATCTCCTTGGGGGCTAGCATGCTCCACTAAACTCCAAAGTTGTCCACCCTTGCCTTAGAAAAACTCTGCTGGAGCAGACCAGGTATGTATCTGTTTTAGGCCATTTCCACAGCGGGCTTCTGTAACGGTGTAGAGCGACCTCTCAGGAAGGTCTTCTACACCATAGAGTGGACTGGCGTGGACTACTTTTTGTAGTTCCACACCAGAATCCACTCAGGAGTGGCCGGAACTTGCCGCGCTGCGTGTTTTTTAAAAACCTCTTTTTCGAGGTTTTTAAAAAGCATGGAGTGCGCTGCCCCGCGCCGCTCCATCGCCCGGCTCCGACGCGGATTTGCAGGTGCGCACAAATGCGTGCCTGCAGATCTGCCGGGGGCAGGCTTCTGGCTGGCAAGCTTCTCTGGTTGGTGGAGAGCCTCCACCAACCGGAAGCCGCCATTTGGGATGCCGGAGGACTGCAGAGCAGCGAGCCCGCGCTGCTCCGCGTCGCGACGGACTTACCCGGCTGTTGGTAAGCTCCGTTTTTGGGTGTTTTCGCCTGTTTCCCCCCCACACATGTGGAAAGGGCCTCAGTGTCCTACTCCCTACAAAATGACCTTTAATAAACTCACAAAGTTGGACATCACTAGCCTGTCTCATTGTCACTGTCCACCAACTAGTGTTCAGTGGTATACTGGATCTGAATAGGGAACCCCTTGGTAGCTGATACCTACTGAGACCTGTCCTCCATGAATTTGTTGAGTCCCTATCAGTACCTCCTGTTTCTGCTCCATAGTTAGGTAATGTGAATAAGAATACTTTCTTTTGGCTCTTTTGTACCTTGAGAAACTTAGAATATCTGCAAAATGGCCTCTTAACTGGATCATCTCCATTTTCTGCATTTTTCCTTGCATTCAGCAGTGTTTACATCCTCCTAAGTTTGCCTAGAATTGCAGCCATAATGAAAACTTCCTATTCTCTTTTGAGATCACAATGAAGCAAATAGAAAACTCTCAACTCTCAAATTACATATCAATATCTCTTCTTCTATTACCACTTTTTATGAAGTAATATTGTTAAGACCGAGGCACAAGGATAGCTATTTCTCAGCTACAAACAGAGCCAGATTTCAAAATGCAAACAAAACATCTACTTCCTTGTGAATGCTGTTAAGGTTTAGGTGCCAGGCATTCACTTAAGACAAAGGTGACCAGTATTATTTCTCTTCACAGTGGTTCTTTTGCTTTTAGTGTCTGGACAGGAGACAAAAATTCAACAGATGCAGCTTTCATTGTCATGGAGATTTTGTAATGTGTAAAACTACATTTGCAGAATTCCAACTTGTCTTCCATTGGTTGAAAAGCTTCTACATTTTTTTTTAAAAAATGACAATCCTATTTAAGAAAGACAAGTATATAATTTATACTAAGAACTTTCAAGGATTGCAAATACATAGTATTATAATAATGTTTGTTTTTTGTTTGTTTAATCTCTTGATTTTCTCCCATGTAGGACCCAAAGCAGCTTACACAATATGTTAAAACAACATAGTTAAACCAGTCTGAAAATATAAGCATTAGAGAGCATTAAACAATAATTCACTTTAAAATATTAATTTAGAACAGTTAAAAGCATGTTAAAACTTCTTATACTTTAAGAACCACCACACCCCATGCCCTACCCCAACCAGTTAAAAGTTGGAGGCCTGTTTAAATAAGGAGGTCTCTGTCTCCCAGCAAAAAGAGAGCAAGGAGGGAGCCAAGTGACCCGCTCTTCGCAGACAGTCTCATAGCTTAGGAGCAGCTACCAAGAAGGCTCTCTCCTAGGTCCAATCATAATTATGATGGTGATAGGACCAAGAGAAAGCCATCCCCTGGAGATCTTAAAACTTGGTTAGGCTCATAAAAGGAGATATGGCCCTGGACATAAGCCATATAGGATTTTTTAGGTCATAACCAGCACTTTGAATTCTGCCTGAAAATGGACTAGTAGTCAGTGAAGCTGTTTCAGCAAGGGATTTATATGCTCCCGAAAACCATCCCTGATCAGCAGTCAAGCCACAGTGGTTGGACCTGCTGAAGTTTCCAGTTACCAAAGGCAGCCCCAAGTAGAGTGTGTTACAGTAATCCAAATGAGGTGTAATCAAGGCTTGTGTTATTATGGCCAAATCTGGCATCACAAGGAATAGGCATAGCTGCCACACTAGTGTTAATTGTGCAAATGCACAATTTATCCATTGCAGAAATCTGGGCTTCTAGGCTGAGGGCATAGTCCAAGCAGACATTCAAATTATGAACCTAAGATTTCAGGGGGAGTTTAGCCCATCCAGTATAGGCTGAATCCCTATTCCCTGATCTGCCTTTTGAGTGACCAGGAGCACCTCTGTCTTATCTGGATTAAGCTTTAATTTTACCTTCATCCAGTCCATTACTGACAACAAACACTGGTTTAGTACTTAAATAGCTTCCTGGGAGTAAGATGGAAAGGAGAGACAGACTTGGGCATCATTTGCATATTGGTGATACTGAACCCCAAAGCTCCAGACAAGCTCTCCCAACAGTTTTATGTGGGTGTTAAACAGCATAGAAGATAAAACTAAATTCTGAGGGATACCACAGAGCAACAGCCAGCTGTTGAACAGGAGTCTTGTAGCACCATCTTCTGAGTGTGCACTTCCGAGAAGGACTAAAGCTACGGTAAAACAGTATCTCCTGTTCCCATCCCAGAAAGACAGACCAGAAAGATACCATGGTTGATGGCACTGACATCCACTAAGATCTCCAGAAGAACCAACAGAACACACTCCTTCTGTCCAGTTCCTGGTATAGGTTGTCCACTAAAGTGGCCAAAGTTGTCTCTGTCCCATAACCAGGCCTGAAGCTAGATTGAAATGAATTTGTACCATTCATTTCATCCAAGAACTCCTGGACCTGGGAGGACACGACATGCTCTAGAACCTTGCCCAAAAAGGGAATTTTGGGGACTGATCAGTAATTGTCTAGTACAATCATATACAAGGAAGATTTTTTCAATAACACTTTCACTATACCCTCTTTTAGGCAGAATGGAATCCTGCCTTGCTGCAGCAAGGCATTCACCAGTCCCCTTACCCACTTGGCTAGTTCCCCTCTGGCTGCTTTAATGAGCCAGGAAGGGCAAGGATCCAATATACACGTGGTAGGTCTCAGCTCTCAAGGGACCCTGTATGCATCCCCCGGCTGCACAAATTGAAAGATGACCAATAACAAAGGACAAACAGGCACCCGCTGGATCTGTATCAACTACAGCAGCATTTCCCAAACTTTGGTACTCTGGATGTTCTCCCAGAAGCCCCAGCCAATTTGTCTAGCAGTCAGGAATTCTGGAAGCTGAAGTCTCGAACATTTGGAGGACCAAAGTTTGGTAACCACTGAGCTATAGCATCCAATTCAGAATGGATCTGAGTGATTTCATTACTTATTTATTTTATTATTTTATCAACATGAAATTAGGAATCACAAATGGGTCACCAAAATGTTGCCATGTGAAGTGCTGCTGTTATACTTTGCACCTAGCCCCTTTCCAAGATATTCCATTTAATTCTTTCTCCTTTTGGTTTTCTCCCTTCTCACCCCATCTCCTAACTTTCTATGCCCACTAAGCATGCTTGGTCCTCACTGGACTGTTTTACGTTTCTCTCTTAGGTCTATTTTTAACAAAAGTACTTTGAAAAACATTGAGATTCCCTCCCACTTGCTGATACATCTTTCTTGAGTGTGAATGATGCCATTTTGATTACGTCAGGCTAGCCCTTGTTCTTTGTCCTTATTATTGTTATATGTAGTAACCCAGAGTGTGTTGTTTGGATTTAGTCCTGCCCTGATCTAGATTGGATCAACTTGGGCCAAGTGGCTTCTGAATGAGGTTGTTCTGTCTTGAAGTACTCTGGTACTTTTGAGAGCATTATGGAATAATAAAACAGTGTACTTTTGCAAGGTGCTTTGTGGTTTGATGGGGCAGGGTTTGCAGTGAAGCAGCAGCTCTAGCATCTACTCTGTCACATGAATCTGATTAGCATTTAAAAAAAAAACCTCTTTGGCATTGGGGGGAAGGGTTGGTTTATGATATCACTGCATTTACAGAATATTCTCCTGTTTCTTATATTTTTCCATTATTTAATGTATGGTCTGTTGGAGGATTTGGCAGAGACTAGAGAAAAATTGACCTGAGAGGTCTATGCGTGGACATGTTTATTTGTCTGCCACTTTGGAAGGTGAGACATTTTTCTCATTCTTGTTCTGGAGGTGCTTGTGTATGTGCATTAGTGAGAGATAGCTTGGAAGAGTTCTCGCCTCTCATTTTTCTCAGGCTCAATTTAATTGAACTGTTATGGAGCTCTGTGTGCACTTTTGTTTGCATGCTGTGCGATGGGAGAAGTTTGTTTCCCATTCTTTTTAGGCTTGGATTTATTAAACTATCTGGGTAGAATGATCATGCTTTTGGGACTGAGAAGGAACTGCTACTCAAGTAATGAAGAGAAACACATATGTGTGTGCTTGTTCAGAGTCACTAAAAGAAATTATTCAGCTTTCATTACTAATAGTAAAATGTGTAACGTGCATGTATGCGTGTGTGTGGCTTAAACAGTATCTTCCAGCTGCAATCATATTTAATCTGGGATCTGTTTGCTCACTCAAAATTTTAGTCACTAAAAAATCCGGCAGTCATAGATTTACCTCTCAATCAAGAATGACACGCAGACACAGTCTTGTTTGATTAGTAAAGCAGAACACACAGTACACAGCCAACACCACAATTTGTTCAATCAAGTTTGCGCAGAAGTAGAGTTCTGCAGTCCAATGGCTGAGATTGTCCCCCATCCCATCCCATGGCTGGCTATGGGGCTGTGCCCCAGTTTTTCAAGATGAGATTGCACTGGGAACAGAACAAGAAGCTTGCAGAAGAATGTCAACAAACCTTTATGCTCTACCAGCCCTGAACAGGACCCTAAATCCACTTGGTGAGCCCCAGCTAAAGAAGACTCATTAGATCAATTGCTGAATGATGACTCAGCATCTAGGTAAAGCCTATTGATTACATGGGTCTGTTTTGTGACTAATAAGAGGATTCTGGCTAACATCTCCACCATTTTGTGATTTTTTTTAAAAAAAAAACACTTCAATTAAACTGCTGGTCATATCAATTAAACTGCTGAAGAAGTCGCGGATTCCCAAGATTTCTTAGCCAAGAATTCCAAGACTCAGAATATTGGCTTAAACTGGGATTAAGCCAGCTTCAAAGAACTATAAGATATTGCTGGTGAGGATTATCCAGACATGATGGAAAAGCAAGAGATGAAGAGCATGCTGCCCACACTATGGCCATCAAGGATGTGCATGGATTTATTCTAAAACAAATGAAACAACTGCATGTCTCATTATTTCTGATTTGTTTCTGTGACAAACTAATGAAAATTCTTTTGCTTAGCTTCTCCCACTTCCTTCAGGATTCTTGAAACTGTTCAGAGGCTTGGCATGGCATGACACTGCAGAATGATGTATAGTCCAAGATCCTGTCCAGTGCTGGTGGAGCATAAACCTCTGCTAGTGTACTTCTGCAATGCAGTGGGACAATGTTCCAGCAGTCTTTCTCGTCAATTTTGGTGGTTGTTTCCAGCTATGGAGGGGCAAAGTTGTGCCTGCACTCTTACCTTTAAGCCATCCAGTTGTGCTACAGACAAATAGGGACTGCTTGCATAAAAGAATATTAGAGACCTCATTATCTAGGCAAGCAAAAAGTAGGACTCTTGGCATAACCCAGAGTTACACTGACATATCGTCCCCAGGAGAGTTTTAGCCAAATTGTTATATATAGGAAACTTTCTATAGGGAACTGACATTTCAGAGTGCTCTGAAAATGATTATGTCAAAGCTGTCCAGCCTGAAATGGATTTGAAACGTCAATTGAAAAATTCTGCAAATTGTTTCTAAGGCAAACTTCTCCAACTGGTGCTTTTGAGATGTTTCCTATTACAGTTCCTGCCCATCCTGGCCAGCATAGGTAATTGCTAGAGATGATATTGCAAGCCAGAACATCCTGTGGGCACCAAACTGCCAGGGGGTAGTGGACTTTTATACTTCCAGGGATCATTAGAGTAAAAGCAGGCATCCTGGAATGCTCTGGATGTAAAAAGATGCATAATAAATGGGAATCATAACCTTTAGTCTCAAGCATAAAGAAACAGGAAGTTTTAGAGGACGTCACCCTTTTTAAAAAATTTCCATCCATCTGAAACATGGGAAGTCCAGTGCTTCCAACAAGCTGGAAAATGTTCTACTATTTGAGTGGAAAGTGTCAAAGTTACAAGGAAGACAATGAAGCAAAGGGTTCCATTGATAGCAAAGGGAAGTTTAGAAAATGCCATGCTTTTTTGTTTACTTATAAACTGGGGATCTATTTTCCACTATAGCATTGAACTTGGGCTGAACTTGGCTGATCTGATGACTCAAAGGAAATACTATAGTGCCTGTGGCCTGAATGTAAATGCCAAAGTACATTTGAAAGAAAATGCCAAAGTCCTGGGTGAAGATAAGGAAAACTCAGAAGGCTGGACATTTTCATCAATACTGGAATAAGATTAAGGAAAAATGAGAAACAAATGAAACAGTAATTAAAGACAACTGAAATGAATGAAGCAATGGCATGTGAAGAACAAAATGAATGGACTGCCAAAAACAGAACAGAACAAAACGGAAATACCAGTACATTTTCCCAATGGTCACAGCGATTTTAGGTTGCCACACTGAGATCCTCATCTAGGGCAATTTTACACTGTACAGTTTCAGTGCTATTATTTCACTTTAATTGTCATAGGTGCATCCTGTATAATTGTAGGGTTTCTTGTCTGGTAAGGCACTGCAGCTGTCTTGCTGAAAATTCTGAATACCCCTTCCTAAACTGAAAATCTCAGGATTTCATAGAACAGAACCATGGCAGCTAAAGTGTAACAATACAGCTATAATTCTGTAGTGTGATCTGACATCCAGTCCTAGTATTCCTTAGAATGTAACCAAGACAGTTATAGTGGAATCATAGTGCTATAACTGTGTAGTGTGAGAGGGAGCCTGATGTCTGTACCACACAAATTAGTCCTTAATTTGAACTTTTTTATTTTGTGGTGCTTTTAATATAAAATATGTTATTAATTTGTCTTTCTTAGAAGGAATGGATTTTAAAAAACCTATTATTCTTTAGAAGGAAATTGCATGATCCATTCAAGTTTGATGGCTTCAGCATCATTTACTCTGTATTGTGTTTTAAGTTTTTTATTGTCACTTCACTCCTTCATTCCAAATTATTTTGTCCACAAAAGAAAAACTGGAAGTGGGGAGAAGAAAAAAAGGGGACCAAATGCTTAGTGGACCAAACACTAAGCATAGCTGGAATCTAATTGACAATATAGAACATCCAATTAATTTCTCAGACAGCAGATGAAATTTCACTTGCTGAAGTGTCTCTTACTTTGAGAGAGATCTTATTGTTCATCAAATGTTCCTCCAGAGTTATATCATCAGCTATCATCCATGCCTCTCCTCAAGACATTCCTGGGGAGCAGTGCATTTTACATTAGAAAGAAACAGTCTAGAGAGAGAGAGAGGCAGGTAATAGGCTTTAGCTTCTAAAGAAAATGGGCATTAAATGCAAATCTCATTTTTAAACATCTGAGAGACAAACTTACAGTAACATAACAGGATATGATGCCTTTCTCTTCATCTCATGGGTACCTAGAATATTGTTTGTATTGCCATTGAGTTCAGATGTTCCATTAAGGCAATGTGTATTTATCAACATGAAGCTCTTTTTATAGGTTTTCAGTGAAATACAGTCCCATGGATATTCTTACATATCCACCTTCATACTTGGTCACACTAAAGCATTAGATGGCAAAAATGGTGAAGCATCAGCACAGAAGTGATACCCAAATAACCTCAGATACAAACAGTCCCATGAATTGGTGCATTTTTCTCTAGTTACCTGCTTTTTATAGTTACTTTTTCTGAACTTCTGTCTTGGTAATAAAGCAGGAAGAGGTACCATGATAATGTCTCTGGGTCAGTGTTAGATGGTCATGCTACACATCCACAGGATGCCTACTTAACAAATTATTTGTCCCACTGCTATAGCCTTTTCATTTGACAAAGCTACAGGTCTACCATAGCACCATATGCTGATCCAAGCCTAAAGCACAGCTGCTTAGATCAGACTTGCTAGACTTAATCTTGGTAATATTTGTTCTTGTGTTTCTCTCTCTCTTTTCTCCTGACTTCTGCCCTTCCCTGCTGTCAGGCCACTTTCCAGATTCTCCATTCCCTCTCTGACTTGCTTCCCAGTTTCCCATTCTTTGCTAGGCCATCCTTCCAACCTATACCCTACCACCTCCCAACCCGGCCAGCTGCCCCTTGCTCTAACATCTCACCCTTCCAAACAGGGAGTGTGCTCTGGAGAGAAGCAGCAACTTTAGCTCCGCTCGACGCCTTGCTAGGAGGCCTCTTGGCAGAGCTGGCCTTACACAGCTACCTCTCCTCGGAGCCCCTGAGATGTTCCAAATGTAAAGAAGCAGCATTCATGAAACATGGGATTTCCCCCAAACAACCTAGTGATGTGAGTATCACTTCTATAGACAGCCATCTGATTTTTTTTCTTAGCAGGGTGTAACAGTAACAGCTCGGGTCTAAAAAATAGTCACCAGAGCACAAGGCTAGTTGCCTATTATTATTATTATTATTGTTATTATTATTATTATTATTATGGCAGTATGTATACCAAAAATGTCCAGAAGGCTAACTGTAACAATAAAGAACCACAATATAAAACACAGGTTAAAACCAATATTAACAACAACAAAACTCGGTTAGCACTAAGAAATAAATATATATTAGATTTAAAATGTAAAGATAGTTTAAAGGCTGAGAACAATAAAGGCATTCATCTGGCACTAAAAATACCATGGAGTACAAAACCAGGCATGCTGTCTGGGGATTGGTGGGAAGCCAGGACAAAAAGGTACCCAATAGCCAATTGTGATACCTCACTTCCTCTAAAAGACATGAAAATATCATCTGTTTCAAAATTCTGGTCCCAACTTGGGCCAGAAAAAAGATACTTCTGAGAAGTTCACTGAAGAGTCATGACAGCAACAGCTTTCATCATCTTGTCCTGCATCTGGAGCAGCTTTATCCCTAAAGGAGAGGGGATGACACTTAATTCTCCCTCTAATCTGTGTCTTCTGCCTCAGGCAGATCTCAACTGCATAGGCCTGGTTGCACTGACTGAAGACAGTTTCATACAGGAGAACTTGACATGTAGGATGTGTGAACATGACAAATAGTGGCAGTCCTCAGTTTTTGTGCCTTCACTTCTACAACATGTGTGCCATATCCCTTTGGCTGTATTTTGAGACTCTGGCATGGACATTCCTTTGTGAGTAGGCCCTGCTCACAAAATGCATTCACTGCAGTCATTACAAATTCCAAATGGGCTAAACCGTACATGGATGGATTTGCATTCAGTAGTCCCCAGTTTCCATTTAAGGGTATACCTGTTGTAAAGAGGAATTCTGAACACAAGGTTTGTTGCTGCATTTCAGTGCTCCCATTCTGTATACTAATAGAGCTATGGTTGAACCAGTCTTAGAGAGAGGACACTCTATACATCCTTAGGGGTACTCAGTGGACAGTACAAATTAAAGGATGGATCTCTAACCCTGAAATTGTGTTCCAGGAATGAGCCTGGCAGGCTCAGATTTATAGCTTTCCTCTATGGCAGTGGGTCTCCCACATATCTGAGAGGTTTATCATAAGCTGTAAAGCAGTTATGCACGCTCAAAGCTTTTTTCTCTGTAGTTGCTTCTGTTGTTTGGGGACCAGCCCCCAGGACTGCCACAGCTAGGGAAACTTTGACTTTTCAGTTCCAGTCAGCCCAACCCATCATAGCCTATAGTACAAGATGGTGTTAGCTGCAGTCTAAAATACATTGGTGGTCAAAGACTCCACTGTGGAGTCCAAGCTTGAGAAAGTTATTTATTGGACCAGATTCTACCTTCAGCATAGACGGTGCCCATCCCGGCTGAGGCCTCTTGGTTTCTGAAGTTCATAAACCAGGCTTTCCAAATGGTGTGTCATTAGTGTGTTGCCTATACTGTATTGGTGTGTCGACTCCCCAGTCAAAAGACCCCCACTCACCCAAGCCTGGCCTGCTGCCCTTGCTTTCACTGGGGTTTTTCCCTGGCAAGAGCAACAGCAGTGGGCAAGGACCGGGTGCGAGAGGGCTGTCTTTCCCCCTGCTGTCGCTCTCATTGGGACCTTTCCTGGTGAGGGCGACAGCAGCAGGCCAGGATCAGAGTGAGGGCCTGCTTTTCCCCACCTCTGTGTACCTCCAGTTTGCTAGTAAAACTGAATTACTGTGTCGTCAAATGATGCATGTTGAAAAAGTGTGTCACTAACATTAAAAGTTTGGAAAGCTCTGCCATGAACTAAGCCCAGGATGCCTCTGGAAGAAGTAGGCTAGTGTGCTATGCAAGTGTATTGGATCAAGTAGAGAAAGTAGGTCAAGTTAACAGCAAAGACTTGGGAGACCAGGATCCTAAATATAGTCGTAGATGACTCTCCTCCTCCTCACTCCAAGAAAGGGATTTATGGGGGCAATTCAGAAAACCGGTGGCTCCGGAGCAGGGGCTGGGAGAGGTGACAGCTGGAAGCAACTGCTGAGCGCTCCCCGCGCTGCTTTGGGGACGGCCGACCTTTTTTCGCTGCGCTGAGCCCCGAGCCAATCCAAGGAAGGACGCGCCGCGCCGCCGATTCCCGCGGCTCCTTTTCCCAGTAACCAAGGAGCTCTGATTCAAGCGCCCGGGAAGCGAGAGGAAATGACGCGAAGGTTATTTCTGTCTCCGATCAATTTCTGCTCTCGCTCTCTGGGCGCCAAGGGTCACCAAGAAGTGGCCGCGGTGGGGCGGGGGGGAAGTGAACCAAAGCGGAAGGGAAAGGGAACTCCTAAAGGGAGCAGAGGATTTATAGCCTGAGCCACGTTTTCCCACTTTTCTCCTCAAAGCAAGACCTGAACCATTTCCGCACTAGCCCGTTACCGTGCTATTATTCCACTTTCAACATCGTACGGAATCTTGGGGTTCGAATCCCGCAAACCCCAGGATTCCATAGGATGTTGAAAGTGGAATAATAGCACGATAACGGGCTAGTGCGGGAACGGCCCTTGAGAAGGCAATTTCCTTTGTAGAGCCAGCGTCCCAGCCAGTGACTCCTAACCCTGTGCCTGGATTTACCCACCGTATGAGGAAGCCAGGTTGCCTTTTGACACAGACGCCTCGCACGGCCGGATCCGTACGGGTCGAGCGTGGGTGGGTTTTCGCGGTTCAAATAACATTTTTAAAAACTGCCATCGAGGTTTCGCAGAGGGAGACGCCGGCGCGTCTCAAGATTCAAGAGGCTGCCCCCGGTCCTCCCCTGCTCCCCACCGGCGCGCGTCTCGCACTGAAGGAAGAGATCCTGGGGCAAAGGGAGCTTTCCAGAGCCCCCTCCCTTTCCTTGACCGCCTTCCTTTCCCTCCTCCTGCCCAAAAGCATTCTTGTTTATCCTTCCCCTTCTCCTCCCCAGAGGCGATCGAAGCAGAAATCGGCGCCGCCCTCTTCCCCTCCTCCCAGTCTGTTTTCGCCGTCTGTTTGTTACCGGCGGTGATCGCTCCAGATGTCCGCTGCCCGGGCGCGGACCGAGGTTCGCAGGAGGGCAGCGGCGGCGTGGGCAGCACGTGCCGCCGGGGGGGGTGTTTTCGAGAGGCGAGGCATTTCACCGGGAAGGGGTCGGGGAGCTACGGCTCGGAGGAAGAGGCGCGCGGGGGAAGGAGCGCGGCTCGTCTCTGCCGGCCAGCCGGGCTTCCCGGGAGCTGTCCGAAGTGCTGAAACGCAACTAGCGGGCGCGGAGGGAGCAGCCGCTGCGGCCGGCCGCTCTGGTGGAAGGAGGGCGGACCCCCGCTCTCCAACCAGGCACCGCTGAGCCCTTCTCAGCGCCTCCAGGCTGCCCCCCGCCACCTCCACGAAGGAGAGCGAGCGCGCGAGCGCGCGCGCGCGCGGGGAGGTGCACGAGGGGGATTTCCTAACAGTGACCGGGAAGGACGGTCCGTGGGCGTGCGGCGGCGAGGGGCAGAGGCACGAGCCAAGCCCGGCGGTGGAAGGCGCGGCAAGCCGAGCCCCCTACACCCGCGCGGGAGAAAGAGGGAGACGCATGCGCATGGCGGGCGAGTTGTCCTCCCGGGCTGAAGCGCCCGCCGCGAACGGATGTGAGCAATGCAAAGATTCCCAGCCGGTTCCTGAGATCGAAAAGGAAACGGTAAGCGATGCGACGGGAGCCCTTCCAACTCGGGGAGCGGCGGGTGGGAAGCGGGCGACGGAAGTTCTTGGGGATGTTCTTCGGGCTCGCCCGGTCCAGGCAGATGGCTAGTACGAAAAGGTCCCTCTGCCTGTTTGCCTGTGTTTTCCTTCGGGCTTCCTGGGTTGCTTTGGAGGGTTTTTTTTTTCCTTTTCCAGTTAGAAGTCCAAGAGAATCGCGCGGGGGGGAGGGCTGTCTGTCAGGACCAAACCGATGGGGGACGAGAAACGTGGTGCGGGGCGAGGAGTCCCCAGAGTAAGATGTAGACGTACATCTGGATTCAGAAGGGAGTCCTTTCCTGGCCGAGGCAAGGCAAGGGAGGGCTCGCTTATGACCAAGGATTGCGTGTTGATCTGGGAAGAGAAGTCCGGACGTAGCAGATTGGCGGTTCCTCTCCTTTGGACGCTGCAGGGACGGAGGTCGGAAGACCACAGTGGGCGGGAAGGCACGGCCGTCCAGGCAGAAGGTTCCTTGCCACCCGGGAACCCCGAACTGTCTCAACACTGGCAAGAAGGTTGTTATTAATCTGGCCTCCTTGTAAGTAGGGGGAGGGCAAATCAGTCTGCCCATTCATTCTCTTTCAAACATCCTGAAATATGAAGACTTTTGCAAGCTCGAGGTGAAGTCCGTGCGTTCCGTGGCGCTTCCTCCCAAGTTAAGTGGACACCGGATAGATCGCAGGCAGCCCGATAGATCATTCCTGAGGAGGCTCGACTACACGGGATGCCTGGTGGTCCAATTTTTCCAGATCATTTGGGGGGGGGGGGCGCTCAGCTTCCCAGCTTAGTCTTAAGCCCCCTCTCCATTCCGGATCCATGCCCAGGACTGAATAAGAAGCAGGAGCAGAACTGAAAGGGAACTCTGGAAATGAGGAGAAAGAAAAGATACATGCCTGGGAGAAGGGAGGAATGAAAGAGAAACGTTACTTCCTAACAAGGGAGAGAGTAAGAATGCGCAGATCCACGTGGAATATTGGGGAGGCACTGCTTGGCTTGGTTTTTTCACCTCTTTCCAGTCCCGATGGACTCCACACACACCCCCGCCCCCATACTTGGGGAATCCATCCTGAAACCTCGGGACAGTCCTGCCCTGTCAAGCTCCCTCCCTTTCGCGAAGTAATCGGGTTCTCTAAGGGCTAGGAGAAGAAGCCCGTGGCTGAAGGAGGTCTTTCCTCTTGACCACCTGGGCACTGCTACCAGCTTCGAGGTCGATCAAGGGCAGATGGAGCCCAAATGAGACCTGGGAGGGTAGGGGGGAGACAAAGTCGGTTGAAAAAGAAGGACAAAGTCCAGATAGACACAGAGACCTATTTAAGCATGTGGCGGGAGCGCTCCCTTTCCTTTCTGTCCTTTCCTTTCCTTCTCTATTCCTCCGCTCGAGGAGATTCAGTCTTCTCGAGTTTTTCCTTTCCTTTGGCTGCCACCCTCCCTTCCTGGCTTGTTCTCGGAATAGCAGGCGGACACAGTCGGTGATAGTGATGAGTGTGTGTGCGTGTGTGTGTGCGTGCGTGCATGAATGTATCCATTTCGCCCTGTTATGTTTTATTGAATGCCAGGCAACCAGTCTTGTTTGATACGAGGAAGGATTTCAGTTAACAAGTGAGAAGAAGCCGCTAGCGAGCATCTAACTATACCTGCTTTGATCGCCAAAGTGCCGCCTAACTTAAAGCCGGAGGAGGTGGCCTGGGGTCGCCTATGAGAGAGGAGAGGCAGAGACCTCCCTCAGTTGGTGCAGTCAGCTCACCTACAGAATTTTGCCCACAGGAAATACCCAGCTTTCTAAATCCCCTCTGTATGTGTGCCTGCGGCTTTATTTACAGCATTTGTCCTGTCGACTCATGGAGACATAAGTCATTGGGATTTAATAAGCAAGAAATACTCAGAGGGGGATTGCCATTTCCTTCCTCTGAAAGCAGGCTACAGCATCCGATATTTTCGGCTGGTCTCCCTTCCAAGTACTAACCAGAGCTGACCCTGCTTAGCTTTCAAGATCAGACAGCATCTGGCACCTTCAGGTTATTAAGTCCTATTTGTAGTGCCCAAGGTTGGATATTACTTTTCAAGCATAAAGCTGGGTTATTGGGATGATAGCAATGAATATGTTGCTATTATGAAAGATGGAAAGGAAGGGGAAAAAACAGATAGGAAAAACTCTCCAAATTATCCAGTAAACTCTGGTGGAAAAGGCAAAAGAAAATAACTTGGCATTTTCTTTCCTTTGTACTGAAGGGAGGAAGTTGGCTGCCAGCACAACCTCTAGGGGAGGTCCAAAGCCTAGGAGTCGTGGTCAGAAAGACCCTTCTTTTCAGTTACAGTCTGATGGATATTAAAACTACCTGAATAACTAATTTTATGTACAAAAAAAGAGATTCATAAATAGATGGTGTTTTGTATGTGTGTAAGTCAGCCCTCCACATTTGCAGGTTTCACTTTTGCAGAGTCAATTATTCACGGATTATTTGCTGTCACCTCTGCTGCCTCCCTGTACCATTTTTAATAGGGACTGTGAGCCTTGTGAGACTGAGAAAATGCAAATGAGACTTGTAAGTCCCTGTTACAAATGATGTGGGGCAGCAGTGGGGGTGGCAGTAAACCCCACCAGCCACCCACGTCTGCCTTGTGAAGGAACCCTGATGCCTCAAAGGAATCCATGGTGGGTTGAATATGGTGATCACTTTTTTGTGCATTAAATATGGTTTGGGAGCGCTTAGAGTTATTCATGGTTTTCCCACTTTCACGAGGGGTCCTGTGCCCCTAACCCTAATGAATGTGGAGGGATGACTGCACACACACACAATTAAACAAGTTAGTTCCCAGGATAGCACCACACTCTTAAATGATTAAGAAACAGAACTCAGAACAGTGTTATATGGCTAGATTCTCAATAGTGGGCTAGTAGACGAAATATTCACTCCCCACCCCCCCAATCCCCAGTATGTCTCTGACAAGCAGGCCTGCACTTTCTCCAAAATAAATGAATAGCTGCCATTCACTCCCCTAGGGAACAGTAGAATGACAGTGGCCTAGTCAGGGGGAAAATGTGGGTCACGCTTCACCCAAGACCTTTTTCTCACTGACAGGGAACTTGCAAGGAAGTATTGCAGAAACAGATGCCTTGATCCTTACAATATATGTAAGTTTCCAGTCCATTTATACTCCCCCAGACATAGTAACAGTTTCAAAACTTACAAAAATTATTTTCATACCTCACACACTATCAAACTGATTGCAAAATAAGCTTTCACAGTAAATGTGCTGATCTTTAAGGTGCTACAAAACATTTGTTTTGTTTGCTTTCTTGCTTTTGCAGCAACAGGTCAAATCAGGTGTTGTCGAACAGTTTCAGTTAAAATGTATAACCCAAGTGTCACAAGTTTTAGTTAAAGCTGTAAAGTTGTTGTTGTTGTAAAATTATAAAGTTACAGATGTAAAGTTTCAGTTTTTGAGAAGTCTAATCAATTGTTATAAAGTTTCAGTTAAATATAGTTATCTCCTTATATTATTGATAGCTCACTTTTTCTCACAGTATAGGACCCAGGCCATTTACTGAAACTAAGTAAAGTTTCACTTACAGTCAGCCCTCCACATCTGAAGGTTTGACTTTCACAGATTTGATTATTTGTGAATTTCTTCAAACCCTGCTCCCCACCTCAAGCATTTCTTTTTGGAGGGAACTTTCCCTCTCAGTGGCTTCAATCAGGCCACACATGCCTTTAAAAACCTACCTGTGGTCCTCGTCCTCCTCCACCAGAGCTGTCTTGCCAGGTAAGGATAGCTTGCGGCTGATTTCTCAGCACTACAGACCCTCTCCCAATGTCCCACACATAACCAAGGAAGGAGATGGGTGTGAGAGAGGAAATATTTTGCCACCATGCCGATCCACCCCTCTTTTCCTCTCCTGACCCAGTTTGGACCTTGAGTGCCCACCCTTCCCACCATACCTTGCCTTCCTTCCCATAGACACACACACAAACATTTTGAAATTTGAAATTTTTCAGCGTTTGCAAGGGTCCTGTGCCCCTAGCCCTGGTGAATATGGAGGGCCAACTGTAGTTGTAGTGTTCACCCAATTAATTAAAATGTTCCCCAAATTTTCTAAAGTTTTTCTTTATTATTTTGGTACAGTTCCATTAAGTAAGATGTTAATCCAATTTTTATAAAGTTTCAGGTACCAATAAGTTTAACATCACAACAATAATCTAAGTTTAACCTAAATTTTCATGGCAACTTTGACAGAGATAATCTAATGAAGACATCAGGAAGAGATATCATGATGACTAAATAGTGGCTGGGTTTTTGAAAGGAATAAGTAAATATGAATGTCTTGGACCACCAGCATACAGTTTCTTGTTCAGACTGCAGCTTTGGCCTGCCACCTCACATATCAGAGGACATTTATTCTGTTTTATTTTGATATTATTTCTCTTTTATGATCTACATAGGTTACATTGTAGCAAAATATGAGATGCCATTTCAAAAAGACCCAAGCCCTGTTTAGCTTTTCTGTTTCTGTTTCATGTGCAAAGAGAAGGAGTGTGCTTCCTTCCACTGCCATTTCCATTGTCTTCTACCTGTAGATGCCAACACTCTGAAGAAGAGGTGTTCCCCTGTTGAAAGGGCTCTTCAAATGCATTCACACCCTGATTTTGCAGTGTTTCAAACTGTGTGGGGTACCTCCCTGGACAGAAGAGCCTTGGCCCTTCAAAAAACCATTCTTCACATGTAAAGAAAGACTGCAGTGGAGTGCATGTAGCTAATATGGTTCCCTCTTCACGAATGTCTTCTGCGCAGAAATTTAATGCCTGGTTAGGGCGAAAAAGTCTTAAAATTTGGATGCATTCTTCATATTCATTAGGGATGTGCATTGGATTTGGGTCAAGCTGTAGTTTCAGTCTAGATGTTGCCCAAGGTGAAAGAGTCTTCCATCCGAAGCAAAACAAGAGCAAATCTAGTCCTCAACTGAGGTTCAAAGCAGCCTGAGGGTTTGGAGGAGAAAGGACAACTTGTAAGTTTCACTTCCATAAAACCACCTAAGGTGGGAAGCAGGAGGTCAGAGTCACTGACAGACCGATCTTCTAATCTTACAGCATATTTTGAGGGATTCTCCCATTGCTGTGTTTTGAGGTAGGGCAAGGTTGAAACGTGAGATAGTTGTGCCATATTTGCAGCATCACTATGTACCATTATTGTAAGGACATTGCCTTGGTTTGTAAGCATCACAACCCCTAGCCTCCTCATTCTTCTGAAACACTGAAGCTTTCTTACCTGGGGAAACCTTTGTGGCGTTTTTACATAAGTTGCTCAAAAAAACTGAAAGGAAGGCAGGGAGAGGAGGGGAGAGGATAGGACGGAAATCATTCTTGCCCTCAAAAATAAACTTTAGTGTCCTCACTATATAAACTATTGCATCTATCCTTTTGAAACTTCATGTTCTTTACTTAGGGCCACCTCTGTGGTTTCTATCATTTTCAGAATAAGGACTCAGAGGTAATGTAGAGAGCTGAAATTATATTTTTTTAGTTGTTTCATTTCATTTTGCTTTTGGTAAAGGACTAATATGGCTCAAATCTCCCTGCACCATTTCACTGGAAACTTGGCAAGTGTTATCTCTTTAGAAGAATCAAGTATGCCTGTTAGCTTCATCCAGATGTACAAATAAAATAAAGTAATCTAAATTTAAACGTGTGTGGTACAACCATTCTGAATCTGTCTGTCTGCAGTTTGGCAGACTGAATCACCATCTAAGAAGCTACTATGCCTGCAAATCTCATCTAGCTTGACATGGGAAAAACAATATGTCTAAAACCCACTGCGTCTAAATTCAATTCATTAGCGTCTATCTTACTGTTTTTTCCAGTACTCCAATAGTCAAAAAGAGGCACAGACATTTGGATTTAGCGTCTTGGTTTGGTTTGAGTCTGTTTCAGAACCAGACTCAAAATGACACACACACAAAACAAAAAACAAAAAACCCACACCTATAAATACTTGTATAAATTAGTGGCCCAAGGCACTGCCACTTGATTGACTCATAAAATTCAAAAATATAAAAAAAATAAATGAAGAACAAATAAACAAGCCAGGTTATAATGGGGTGGACACAAGCTGATGACAGCTAGTTTAGAACTTTAAAAGAGGAGTGGGGTGAATGCATTCATTCTGAAGGGGGAGGCAGAAGCTGTTTTGTTTTGTTTTTTATTTTCCCACTTGGCCAGTCATCACCAGGGAACTCCAACAACTGAAAAATTAGTGATGATGTAACCTAAGATGCTGTGGTGACACTCCATTCTTCCATTGCCTGCCTGTTACTTCGAAGATAATGTTGTAGGTCATGAAGTATGAGATACCCTATTGCTGCTAGCTCCTCATTGCTCCACAGTGAAAAGGATATTAAATAAACAAACAAACAAATAAATAAATAGAATAAGTCAATACTGTGGCTAGTTTGTTGAAATCCCAACACTGGAACTATGTTGTCAGTGGACTGCAATTTATAGAGACAGGTGTTTCCAGACCTTTGTGTGGGTCACTGATAGCTTTCCTCCATTTGTAGAATTCCTCTGTGCAAGAAACACATTCCTCCAAAATGGAGGTGCACGAAATGTGAACTGCAGACCAAAGCAACCCCAAAGTTTAGTTTTATGTTCTTTGATCCCTCTAAATTCCCTGGACCACTCTTTTTCTGGCAAAAAAGGGGAGTCATTTGCCTCTCCTATAAGCCTCCAGGAGTGGCAATTCACCTTTAAAACAGATTGCAGGACACCCTGCACTATTGAACATCTAAAAGCACCCATTTTTCAAAACCAGAAGTGGACTTTTGGCTACTTCAAACAGTGTGGTTTTATTGGGGTGTCATTTTTTGGCAAGCCACATTGCCCTTGAAAGATTCTGAAGGCAGAAACTTGATCCATCCTTGGTAAAGAAGATCCCTTACTCCTATATGGCTGTTCCTGGCTATTTAGATGACATAGGTCTACTACAAATATGAATTATTATGTTAAAGGCATTGGAAAAGAAATGGCTAGCAAGTGGAAATAAGTGAATGGTTTCAAAACAGAACAGTGATTTTAACACATCAGAAGTTTAGGGAGTTTAGGAGTTTGCAGTTTAGGGAGGGGTATTTAGAATTCTCAGCTAGGGAGCTCTTTGGCCTCAGTGAATTACAAACCCCAGAATTTTATAGGATGTGGAAAGTGGAATAAAAGCATTATAACAGTGTAGTGCAGAAAGGCCCTATGAGTCTTCAAAACAGTTTTCTTCTTTTGATTGCAGACCTCCTCCTGCAGTTCCAGTTGACCAGCTTCAAGGCTTCTGCAAATATGATCCCCCCACCCCCATCTAATTATACTGTAGAAATGGAGTATAGTTCTGGGTCTTGTGTTGATTCCATAACACATTTACACTGGCAGCTCCACTGAGTTCAGATGTGCCTTGGCTAAATTGGATACCAATTCCCCTTGTAAGCCATGGATTCCCCTATGAAATTCTTGTGTTACCATGCTATTACCCCCTCCTCCGCCCATTCCAAGATATGATTGGCAATGAATATTATGAAATATAAATCACGTACAGTTTTGGCTGAAAAGCCATGCTGTCAAAGAGAACTGTCTGAACAAGTGCGAAAGTAGGTTATATGGGACCTCAGGGGATTGCCAGGTCATAGTCAAGGTATCAGTTGGGAAGCACCAGTATTGATGAGATTGTGATCAGCCCCTCCATGACTCAACCTTCCAAAGAATAGCATCCGAAACCACCTCAACAGAGCCACTGATAGTATCCAACCCTTTCCCTCTTCCCGCTGAAACTCTACTTTCTTTCCTCACCTGCCCAGCCATTAAGGAGCTATCATGATTCCCATCAGTGCTTTGTCACCTAATGCTAAAGCCATTAGCCCATTCCAGACCCCATTGCTTGCTTTGCCAGAAAGCCATTAACACTTCCGCCTCAGGATGGAAACAGGGTGTTTAAACCCTGGATCTGAGGTACTATAGTACTCTGGACATAGGGTGTTATTCTACTGCTCAGATTCCGTTTTGGTACTACCCTCAGACCCTTAGTCTAAGCCACATCACTTCGTCTCTTCTCTGCAGGATAGGTAAACATCAACCACTTTGCCCTAACTTCTCACTATCCAATTTTATTTCCTTTCCTTCAGTTAGCCTCATGTGATTGCTAGACTTCTTGAATCTTGCATGTGATTGTGATATTCCCCAATAAAATACACTTTAAATCTCCAACTGGTATCCCTGCATTACCACCAGTATACATAAGTGGAAGATACTGTAAAGTTACCCTCCTCTCACAGGCCTCCCTTTTGAGCTAATAATTCTCCACTGTTCCATGGATGCAATGGCATTGCGGGTGGACCTATGATTCACCCACCTATTTGGGTAACACTTGTACAGTTGTCAGATCCCACTATAGTAGTGTAAGGATCATAACAACTGCACTCAAAAAAGAAAGAATGGTGTATGAATTAATGATTAATGTACTCCATGATGAATCACCGAGATGCAAACCAGCAGACAGACCAATACAATGTCAGTTTATGTTCAACCTGAGTTGAATTCCAGCACTTAAAACAATACAATGTGAGTCACTACCACATAACTCCAGCACCCACTACAAGCTGTCAGAACCTTTCCCTGTTGTGAATCATGCCATGCCATAGTAAAGCTGACTTTGCTGAGACAATTCACAATAAATTTATATCTTGCTGGCCAAATCAAGAGAGGTTCTCTTACAATTGCTGTCCAAACATCTTTGCTATTCTGTTCTGGTTGTGCTTCACAATCATTTGCATCATAAAATGAATTAGGTTAATTTAGAAAGGTTGGGAAGCTGTCTGAATCAAAGTGAGGATATTCTGAAGTGGACCATATCCCATTCAGAACCTGCCCAAAACTTCATTACTGATTCACTTTCAAAGGTAGACAGAGATCCAAACAGCAGTCCTGTAAAAATCATGCATTTTGATGCAAGTACTCTGTGTTAGGAAAATGCCACAGAAAAGATAAAGGAGATGTAATTTTGTGACTGACAGCTGTAGCTTCTGGTCGTAGTAGATGGCTTTAGCAGGGGTCTTCAGCACTGGTACTTTGGGACAGGGAATGTGAAGTAATGTATTAGAAGGATGTGCCTTTGTGCAGTGTTCCTTGCTACTTTTTTTCCCCACCAGCTGTAAGAACATTAGAAGGGTCTTTGTGGAACTTGGGACCCAGCTGAGTGTACCTTCAGATGCCTGCTAGGAAAATGCTGGGTGTTTACTGTTTTCTGCTTCTGCCACTATATGCTCCAAGGTCTTCCTTGGCCCCTATACATTTGCTGTGGCTTAGGTGTCAACTAGGCAGAAAAGAAAAAGACAACTCTTTTTCATTCATCATAACTCTCTGGATCTTAGAATCATAGAATCATAGAATCATAGAAATGTAGAGTTGGAAGAGACCACACGGGCCATCCAGTCCAACCCCCTGCCATGCAGGAACACCCTCAAAGCACTCCCGACAGATGGCCATCCAGCCTCTGCTTAAAAACCTCCAAAGAAGGAGACTCCACCACATTCCGAGGCAGCATATTCCACTGCCGGACAGCCCTGACCTTCAGGAAGTTCTTCCTGAGGTTCAGGTGGAATCTCCTTTCCTGCAGCTTGAATCCATTGCTCCTTGTCCTGGTCTCTGGAGCGGCAGAAAACAAGCCCTCTCCCTCCTCTACATGGCATCCCTTCAAATATTTAAACATGGCTATCATGTCCCCTCTTAACCTTCTCTTCTGCAGACTGAACATACCCAGCTCTCTAAGTCTGTCCTCATAGGGCATGGCTTCCAGGCCCTTCACCATTTTGGTCGCCCTCCTCTGGACCTGCTCCAGCTTGACCATGTCCTTCTTGAATTGGGGTACCCAGAACTGGACACAGTATTCAAGATGAGGTCTAACCAAAGCAGAGTAGAGTGGTACCAGTACCTCCCTCGATCTAGACACCATACTCCTATTGATGCAGCCGAGAATTGCATTGGCTTTCTTGGCTGCCGCATCACACTGCTGACTCATGTTCAGCTTGTGGTCTATTAAGACTCCTAGATCCCTTTCACACGTACTGCCATCCAGCCACGTGTCCCCCATCCTATATTTCTGCATTCCATTTTTTCTACCTAAGTGTAGGACCTTACACTTCTCTCTGTTGAATTTCATTTTGTTAGCCTTGGCCCAGCTCTCCAATCTATCCAGGTCATTTTGAATTTTGATCCTGTCCTCTGGCGTATTAGCAACCCCTCCCAATTTGGTGTCATCTGCAAATTTGATGAGCGTGCCCTCTATTCCTTCATCCAAGTCATTGATGAAAATCTTGAACAGCACTGGGCCCAGGACAGAACCCTGTGGCACCCCGCTAGTCACTTCTCTCCAGGATGAAAAGCAGCCATTGGTGAGCACCCTTTGGGAACGTTCAGTCAACCAGTTACAGATCCACCTGACAGTAGCCCTGTCCAGCCCGCATTTTACTAGCTTCTTTGCAAGAATGTCATGGGGAACTTTGTCAAAGGCCTTACTGAGATGGAGAAATGCTACATCCACAGCATTCCCTTCATCTATCAAGGTAGTAACTCTATCATAAAAAGAGATAAGATTAGTCTGGCATGACATATTTTTGAGAAATCCATGTTGACTTCTCGTGATTACCGCGTTGCTTTCTAAGTGATCAGAAACTGACTGCTTAATGATCTGCTCCAGGATCTTTCCGGGTACTGACATCAGGCTGACTGGGCGATAATTATTTGGGTCCTCTTTTTTTCCCTTCTTGAAGATGGGGACAACATTTGCCCTCTTCCAGTCTGCTGGAACTTCTCCCGTCCTCCAAGATTTCTCAAAAATTATAGCAAGCGGTTCCGAAATGACCTCTGCCAGTTCTTTTAATATCCTAGGATGCAATTCATCTGGCCCTGGAGACTTGAATTCATCCAGTGTGGCCACGTATTCCTGTACCACCTCTCTACCTATTATGTGCCTCATTTCCCCTGCTTCCTCACCTGCTCCCCAACCACCAGGTTGAGTGCTTGTATCCTTCTGGGAAAAAACTGAGGCAAAGAAGGTGTTAAGTAGTTCTACCTTTTCTCTTCCCCTGTTAGTAATTCACCATCTTCTCTGCACAGCGACCCTATCGTCTCCTTCTTTTTCCTTTTGCTGCGGACATATTTAAAAAAGCCCTTTTTATTGTTTTTAATGTCTCTGGTCAGCCTAAGTTCGTTCTGTGCTTTAGCCTTTCTGACCTTCTCCCTACATCTCCTGGCTACTTGCTTAAATTCTTCTTTGGTGCTTTCCCCCCCTTCCATTTCCTGTACACGTTTCTCTTAACGCTTAGCTCAGCTGAGAGTTCTTTAGTCAACCATTCTGGTTTCTTCAGATGCCTTCCATTTTTCCTCCTTATTGGCACAGTTTTAGACTGTGCCTTCAGTATCTCCCTTTTAAGGAACTCCCATGCCTCCTGAACTCCTTTCCCTTTCACTATTCTTGACCATGGAATTTCAGCCAGCAGGTCCTTAAGTTTACAGAAGTCCGCTTTTTTAAAATCTAAGACGAGTGTCTGGCTACACTTATTTTCTCCTTCCCACTGAATGCCAAATTCCAATAGGGCATGGTCACTCTCCCCTAAAGATCCAACCACTTCTACCTCATTAATAAGGTCATCCTTGTTGGTCAGGATCAGATCTAGAATATTTGATCCCCTTGTGGCCTCTCTTGTACCTATCCTGAAATTTTGAGGTGTCTCACTTAGGGACGTCTCTGAGATCGTTATCAAGAGGGTAAAGGGAAATGGATTGCGTACTTCACTTGCATCAAAAATTCTGGTCCGTACCTCTGTAATTTTTGAAGTTTAACAACTATGGCTAACTGTACACCTTTTGTCATCTTAATAACAATTGGACATTATAAAATTAGGGAGATAAGCACACAGCCCTTTTTTATTCCTTCCCATCCACACATGTTGGCTGACATCCTACATCAAGCAGATAGAGCAAAACTTAATGCTTATGGAGTTACATGGTGGCTGTGCAACACCGCTTTGTTAGTGAATTGCAAAATGAACAACTTAAAGTGCAACCAAATGTACATGCACATACGCCTGTGCAATGTACAGCCATGCACAGCTGTGAATAACACACACATCTATATCCTATGCATAACCATGCACAATGGTGTCACACAAACTTCTCCACTTAGCCAGTGTTGGAATTAATTACGCTGTTCCTCATTGTACAAAAATGTCCAATCACTTCTCTAGGGGAATCTGCACATGCATGAGACATC
The DNA here is from genome assembly GCA_030412105.1 of Cyclura pinguis. NCBI lineage: Eukaryota > Metazoa > Chordata > Lepidosauria > Squamata > Iguanidae > Cyclura > Cyclura pinguis. The sequence continues at coordinate 213,182,743 of CM059602.1, forward strand.
AACAGGATTCTAACTACTATTAAAATTGTTTTTTTGGAGAACATCCCATTTCTATCCATCTGAAACCTGCAGCCTGGATCCTCTCGAAAGGGTTAACTATCCCAACTATCCAGTTCCAAAAAAGTACAATAAAATAAAGGATGTTATCAAGAATTCTCATTTTTTTTTAACTCAGTTTTAAATGACATGTTTCACAAAAGCACCCACACATATGTGTCTAACATTAAAGGCATCAGTGCCCCTCTATGGGGCTACTGTATCTGCAAATGTAATACAGGTTTGACAAAGAAAAAAATATAGATTAACTTCTGGATTGTCAGACATAGAAAATTGAAGGCACCGAGACCTGGTTTTCTGAACTGAGATTCGGATTCAGACCTGAGTGAAAACAGAATCTGTCAGAAACAAATGGGACAAATCATGAGTCAGGGTCTGTCAAACATATGCATGCATGTATGTATGTATGTATGTATGTATGTATGTATGCATGCGTATTGCCCCAATGAAGTTCAGAAATTGCAAGATCAGTTAGCATCCACATTCATGGACCTGGCAAAGCAGTCTAAGCTTTAGCACATAATTGTCCCCATTTAAACCCTCTTCATGCTGTCAGATTGCTATCGAATAGACTGTGTTTAAATCAAATACAAGCTTCAGACTAGTAGTGAATAAGGCAGTGTAGAGCTCATGGTTACTGTGTGGGTGTGTTACAGTTCTAACTAGTGTTTGCCTTTGAAATGTAAAGCAATGCTTTAATGTTTACAGAAGAACTAAGGTTTTCAGAGCTGTTAGTCTTCTAAAAGTGGAGGGGGACTTCATGTATGGGGGTAGGCAACCTGGTTTCTGCTGTTTTATAACTTTTTCATATGATATCTCTGTGTTTGCACTGAATCTAAGATTGCTCTTCTACCACAAGCCACATAGAATCATAGAATCATAGAAATGTAGAGTTGGAAGAGACCACACGGGCCATCCAGTCCAACTCCCTGCCATGCAGGAACACCCTCCTGTGAACACCAGGAACACTCCCGACAGATGGCCATCCAGCCTCTGCTTAAAAACCTCCAAAGAAGGAGACTCCACCACACTCCGAGGCAGCATATTCCACTGCCGGACACTTCCTGACTGTCAGGAAGTTCTTCCTGAGGTGCAGGTGGAATCTCCTTTCCTGCAGCTTGAATCCATTGCTCCTTGTTCTGGTCTCTGGAGCAGCAGAAAACAAGCCCTCTCCTTCCTCTACATAGCATCCCTTCAAATATTTAAACATGGCTATCATGTGCCCTCTTAACCTTCTCTTCTGCAGACTAAACATACCCAGCTCTCTAAGTCTGTCCTCATAGGGCATGGCTTCCAGGCCTCTCACCATTTTGGTTGCCCTCCTCTGGACCTGCTCGAGCCTGACCATGTCCTTTTTGAATTGGGGTGCCCAGAACTGGACACAGTATTCAAGATGAGGTCTAACCAAAGCAGAGTAGAGTGGTACCAGTACCTCCCTCGATCTAGACACCATACTCCTATTGATGCAACCGAGAATTGCATTGGCTTTCTTGGCTGCTGCATCACACTGCTGACTCATGTTCAGCTTGTGGTCTATTAAGACTCCTAGATCCCTTTCACACGTACTGCTATCCAGCCACGTGTCCCCCATCCTATATTTCTGTATTCCATTTTTTCTACCTAAGTGTAGGACCTTACACTTCTCTCTGTTGAATTTCATTTTGTTAGCTTTGGCCCAGCTCTCCAATCTATCCAGGTCATTTTGAATTTTGATCCTGTCCTCTGGCGTATTAGCAACCCCTCCCAATTTGGTGTCATCTGCAAATTTGATGAGCATACCCTCTATTCCTTCATCCAAGTCGTTGATAAAAATATTGAACAGCACTGGGCCCAGGACAGAACCCTGTGGCACCCCGCTAGTCACTTCTCTCCAGGATGAAAAGCAGCCATTCGTGATCACCCTTTGGGTTCGGTCGGTCAACCAATTACAAATCCAACTAACAGTAGTCCTGTCCAGCCCGCATTTTACTAGCTTCTTTGCAAGAATGTCATGTGGAACTTTGTCAAAGGCCTTACTGAGATGGAGAAATGCTACATCCACAGCATTCCCTTCATCTATCAAGGTAGTAACTCTATCATAAAAAGAGATAAGATTAGTCTGGCATGACTTATTTTTGAGAAATCCATGTTGACTTCTCATGATTACCGCATTGCTTTCTAAGTGATTAGAAAGGACTGGTATTATCATTAGCCAGAGTGAGACCACTATTTAAGCTTGTATAGTGTTAATGATTGGAACCCAATCCACTATTTTGAATAAACCTTTAGACCATTTTCTTTCTGCTGGAGAGATGAGCTATGTGTGCCACAAAGTCTATACAGTGTGTATGTCTGTGCCTTCAAGTCCCCTTGTTGGCTTATGACAACCACATAAAATTCAAGGGGTTTTCTTAGGCAAAGTATAATCAGAGGTGGTTTTACCAGTTTCTTCCTCTGAAATATAGTCTACAGTACCTAGTATTCCTTGGCCATCTCCCATCCAAGTACTAACTAGGGCTGATCCTGCTGAGCTTCCAAGATCAGACAGAATCTTGTGCCTTTACAAACCTTCACAGTCTATTTTGCATCCTCTAACTAGCCTAGTTGGTCGCAAGTGTGAGGACACCTTACTTATCCTGAAGTGTTGAACTCAAATTCATCTGCCAGATTCTGTGGGACTGTGTAGGTGAAAAGAAGAGTGGAAAGAGCATGTTTGCCTCAGGCAACAAAACCTCATGGTCCAGCCTGAAATCACAATTTCCAACTGGTTGAGCTGTCTGTACTATAGTTTCTGAAGTACAAATATGAGGGTGCAATTGAACAAGCAGTAGTGGTACTTTATGGGCTTAAAGGGGAAGGCAGGGGATCATCCACATAAAATGGTTTCCATCTACGATGACTAGACACCAACCTGGATGACCTTTAAAGTTCAGCTCAAAGTTATGATCCAGTGAATAAGCACTGTGCACATGGATTTCCAGATAGCAAAATTAATAAGTACACCATTCCTCTTAATGATCATGCACTCTCAAGTGTGTAAGCACATATGTTCATGATCTGCTGGTTTGGGTTTAAGAACAAGACTTTAAAAAAAAATTAATGTATTCCTTTGATCAAGCAAGGGAGATTCATGTTCCAATCAGATCCTATTGCTCTAACAAACTACTCTGCCTGTGGACCCCTGTCTGAATGCCCAAACGCTATGGACAATTCCACATTCAGGAGTCAGTATAATATATGTGGAATTCCGCATATTCCTATGAAGTCTAAATATGTATGTCTGGAAGGACCTTCATCTGCATCCCACTAGTGAGATCAATACACCATGCAAGGATGTGGGAGAGCTACTTCTCCATTGTGGCACCCCCGTTGTGGAATGCCCATCGTTTGGATACCCAGCAAATACCAATACTGGTTTTATGTAGGCACCAAGTAAAAATGTGGCTAATCTCTAAAGCCTTTGGGGCCTAATTGATTCACTCCAAACACTTACGCACATGATTTTAAATTGTTTTAATTTTCTTAACCTGTTTTTATCGATTTGTTTAGTATGTTTTAGTATATTTAAAGTATTGATTTAATTTAATTGTTTTAATTTGTTAATCCTGGCTGGCATCTCGATCAGTATTTATAATGATGTAAGCCAGACATATAACTTTGTAAATATTGGAATTTACGTTTACAATTGTGGCATGATTAGCAAAGGCAGCCCCCTCAACCCACCTTAGACTCTAGGCAGCCACATATGCCAAAGGAATTCGGAGTCACTAGGGAGAGGGAAGCTGAACACTGATGCATCCCAGCCCCTTCCTGCCAGCAAGATGCAACATGACAAGCAGCTGCAAAAAGACCCCACAGGGGGCCCTTCATTGCTTTTAACCTACCTCCTAGGGGAGGGGGCTGGACGTATTCAGTGATTTGCTCTCCAGTACTGCAGAATTCCTTTGGTTGGTGCAGCTGCCTGGCTTCTAAGGTGGGTTTTGGCATAACATTTCCAAGTTGTGTTCTAAGGATATTGGTGGTGGTGGCGGCGGCGACGGTATGGATATTGTCAGATACTGCTGGTGGTATGACCAGTAAAAGTAGTAGAAAGATTGATATAAGAACGGATATTCCAGCTTTTATGAACAAGTAGGCTGAGACATCAACTTGAAATTAAATTTACCATGACAGTTACATCTCCAGTTAGTAAACTTCTGCTTGGATGTGCATGCTGTAGTTTGCCAGCAGAGCTTTCCATTGTGCTGCTGTTGAATCTCTTTTCTCCACAATGCTGGTAAAGGCACCAAGTGCTTTGGAATAAATGAGAGGAACAAAAAGAAAACTTAACAATATCAACAATAGCAAGGAAGGTATGCAGACTGTATTTATCTAGAACAGAAAGTGCTATGCAACACAGTTAATACATGCAGAAAGACTGCTTTCCTATCCCTTTCCTCCTGAAATTTGTGCTCTCTCTGAATATGCATGCAAGATCAGTTTCTGCTTAATTTAGGAACAAAAGTAAGCTGGAATAAAGCAGCCTCCAACAATATGCCATTTGCTTTATTATAGCTCTCATTTTCTGGGAGAGTCAAAGTACCCTTGAAAATAAAGCCTGGGCCAATCATCTTGTCAGTCTTGCACACGCACATAGGGCTTTTCAGTCCTGGAAAGCAACATACACACTGTTCACAGATTTCTCTCTGAACAAAGACAGTGACAAAAAGCAAGGAGGGAACCAATAGAAGAATTCTAGCCATTATTTGATATCCCAAAGATGTGCTTTCCTCTCTATCCCCAACAGCCCATTTTAGATTATTCTCAAAACTAACATTCACTTGGTCAATGGTCTATAAAAATACTTTTAGGAAAGAGGAACCTCCTAACAAAATTACTTTCTCTGTACAGTACATGCGATTGTTTTCTGAAATCTTTTCTTCACAACAAACCTGTGAAGGTTATTGAAAGACAGTTTCAAAGTAATTCAGTAATTTGATTTCTAAGTCAAGGAATCATAGAATCATAAAGTTGGAAGAGACCACAACAGCCATCAAGTCAATCCCCCTGCCATGCAGGAACACACACTCAAAGCAACCCCAGCAAATGGCCATCCAGCCTCTATTAAAAACCTTCAAAGAAGGTGACTCCATCACACTCCAAGGCAGCTTATGCCACTGTCGAAGGACTCTTATGTCAGGAAGTGTTTCCTGATGTTTAGGTGAAATCTCTTTTCCTGTAGGTTGAATCCATTGCTCCGTGTCCTAGTCTCTGGAGCAGCAGAAAACAAGCTTGCTCATCTTCAACATGATATCTCTTCAAATATTTAAACATGGCTATTATGTCACCTCTTAACCTGCTTTTCATCAGGCTAAACATACCTAGCTCCCTAAGCTGCTCCTCACAGGGCATAGTTTCCAGACCCTTCACTATTTTGATCGCCCTCCTCTGGACACATTCCAGCTTGTCCATATCCTTCTTGAACAGAGCAAGAATGTATGTAGAACTGGATGCAATATTCCAGGTGACATCTAACCAAAGCAGAATAGAGTAGTATTATTACTTCCCTTGAGCTCAACACTATACTCCTATTGATGCAGCCCAATAGTGATTTGAGCCGGGGGGCCCTTTTACAGTTCACAATTATATCACTATAGTTCTATTTTAGCTGCCTATTGAACCTTAGAATTTTCAGTTCAGGGAGGGGTATTTAGAATTTTCACCTAGAGAGCTCTAGTGCCTCCTCAGACTACAGACCCCAGGATTCCATAATGTGTTGCCAGTTACAGGGGCATCATAGCACTACCAATGCATCATGTAAAGGGATCTCAGGTCTTTCCAGACTACATAATCCCTTCCAATATACTGGCTGAGAGCATTTCCTGACAGAAAGCTCCTCTTGTTAAGAAATAAAATACACTACAACATTTTACAGGCTTGCTGTCCTTAGTGGGTCTTCTGTAACAAAAGCAACAGCAGCTTGTGGCTTCCACGTCATTGGGGTAGTGAATCCATTGTGGATCTTAAGTCAGAATTGTAAAGGAGGTATTCAAGGTGCTGGATCCTACCCCTGAAATAGACTGAGAAACAAGGCCATTTCCGCACGGGGCGAGGGAATCACCCCGTGACGCTACTTACTGGACTTCAAGGCTCCCCGGTCCAGTCCATGCCGCTCTGGAGCAGTGCGTACTCGTCGCTCCGCACTGCTCCGGCATCGAAAATGGCGGCCTCCGGTTGGTCGAGGGTCTTGACCAACCGCTGAAGCTCACCAGCCTAAAGCCTGCCCCAGCAGATCGCAGGCTCGCACCCATGCGAGCCTGCGAATCTGCATAAGGGAGCAGGCTCGCAGTGGCGCGCTCCGTGCTTTTGAAAGACCAGTTTTTAGCGGTCGTTCAAAAGCACGCTGGACGACCACTTGGGGTCGTTCCGGAGCAGGCTGTGGTGCGGATCTACGTTAAGTAGGTCCGACCCAGTCCGCTCCCAGGTGCAGACGTCCTCCCTGGAAGATGCTCTGCCCCGTTTTAAAAACCCCGTGTGGAAATGGCCTTTGACAGCTCTTTTAAGAGCTAAAAAAGTACAGTGATTGCCTCCCATGACATGGGAGCCACCAGGTGCCATTGAGGAAGGAGAAAGACAGAAGCAGTAGAAGAGTAGAAGATTGCTTCAGAGATGTGTGCCACAGCAGTCAGACCAGATCAGTCATTAAGTTGCTGTTTACTTTTTAATGACCAGTCACAAAAGAAAGCATGCTAAATTCAATTCAGTTTGTTTGTTTATATGCCACCTTTCTCCCAGAGTGGGACCCAAGGTGACTTCCAAAAAAAAAGTTAAAACATTAAAAATTAAAACAACTAAAAAGATTAAAAACATGAAACTCTGAAGAATAGTTTATTTTGGAATGGAGATCTTTAGTGGAAAGTGAGGGTGAATTGATGCTTTTAGGATTTTGAATCTGCATGTCACTGTTCCTTTTAAAATGTTTAATTTTATTGTTATCATGAGAAAGATATTACAAAAATTAAATGTGCCTATAGGTTGTTGCTGTTAACATTTTCAATATAGGCATGATTTGTTTAATAGAGGTAATAGATTTACTGAGAATTAATCAATGGTGTATGGAATTAAGTAATAATATTTGGTATTAACTAACAATGTTGATTTGGTTGGAAAGAGGAATCTAAGGCCATTTCCACACTGGCCTTCTGTAATGGTGCAGAGCGACCTCTCACGGAGGTCTTCTGCACCGTAGAGTGGACTGGCGTGGACTACTTTTTGTAGTTCCACACCAGAATCCACTCAGGAGCGACCGGAACTAGCTGCGCTGCGTGTTTTTTAAAAACCTCTTTTTCAAGGTTTTTAAAAAGCACGGAGCGCGCAGCCCCATGCCGCTCCATCACCCGGCTCCGACACGGATTTGCAGGCGCGCGCAAGTGTGTACCTGCAGATCTGCCGGGGGCGGGCTTCCAGCTGGTGAGCTTCTCCACCAACCAGAAGCCACCATTTGGGACACTGGAGGACTGCGGAGCAGCGAGCTCGCGCTGCTCCGCATGGCGATGGACTTACCCGAATGCCGGTGAGCTCCGTTTTAGGGTGTTTTCGCCCGTTCCCCCCACACACACATGCGGAAAGGGCCTAAGACATTTAACATTTAAAATAGTTAAGGAGTATAAATATAATGAGCAACAAATTTAATAATAATTTTAGGTAATGACTTTAAGTATATTTACATAAGTAGGAGCTGTTAGCAACAACGGTGGGAACCCGTTTTAATTAGCTGTAGTCTTTTCTCTTTTGTTTCATATAGTGTAGTTAGATTTGTTAGTTTAGTTTAAATATTTCTTATTTTATCAATAGTTGTAATGTTGTGTATAATTTTTAGTTTAATTGTGTCTTTTTAATTATGTTTCTTTTTTTTCTTTTTCCTAAGTGTATTGTTTTATTGGTGTTTGTGGAGGGGCAGTTGTGTATATGTTTAAAATTTCAAAAAATGTCAGTTTAAAAATTTAAAAAAGGAAGGGATGGGTGAGAAGAGAAATGGAAAGAAAAGTGCCCTTGCCCCCTTTTGGTTCTGGCCCCAACCACCTCCTAATAGACATATCTCTTCTGGTAGATCTGTCAGGGAATGTAACCCTTGACAATAAAAATGGTTATACTTGGTCTGGAGAGCCATCACCAGTCAACACTGATGATATTACTCCAAACTGAGAAATAATGTGACCTCGTATAACTCGATAGCTTCCTATGGAAAGGGGAAACCCGTGGTTGCTTCTCTTTCTGAAGTTCTTAAAATTGTCTTCTGAGCCATAGGATAAGGTCTTGCTCCAGTCTCTATTTCCTTGTTCAGCTGTTTGGATAGTGAAGATGAGGAGGAACATGGCTGGCCTTCTTGAGAAGAATAACCTGGGCATCTTTTCCTGTCTCCTCATCACTCTCAAAAGCTTTAGTGCAAAATACTTTGGAGGCTATAAAATACATTTCATGTTTAAAAGAACCAGTGCTGAACACACAGGATTCCTTATCCAATTAAGAACATGAATTTCATGTAACCAAGTTGTGACTGCTTGGCAGGCCAAGCTTCCAATTAAGATTAAGTAGAGGAGCTACTGGGTGTTGATGCTGTGAATGAAGCATGGCATCATATAGGAACCTGGTGACTTTCCCACAACGTTTAACCTCCTTCCTAATTTTCCTTCTTGCAGTCCATGGGATCGGAAAGGATGGAGATGCACAAGCGGCAGACATCTGTATCCCAGGAGACATCGAGCTCTGTACAAGCACAGCCTGGGGTAGGGAATCGAGGTCCCAATGCCTGCTGCTTCTGTTGGTGCTGTTGTTGCAGCTGTTCCTGGTATGCCTTTCAACCACATTCAGACCTCCCAGGGGTGGGAGAGGGAAGGATGACAGCTAGTCGCCATGGGAACAAAAACATACACTCCTTGGGTAATCAGATGAATGTTACAAAAGAGACAGAGAGGGAAGGAGATACACTTGTTGCTGAGCTTATCGTAGGTATAGAGGTAAAAACACAACACATAATTCTCCAGATCCTGTGGAACTGCATGCAGTTACAAATAGTACTGAGGCCATTCATATGTATTTCATATTTCTCAGCTACTCCAACAGGCTAATTCCATTCGAAATAAACTCTAGACCCATCAGGTTGTGAAGGAAGCACAGCTGGGTGGTAGAGCAGACGCTATGCATGTGTCAGGTCTAGGATCAATCCCCGATTTCTTGCATGGCTCTCAGGCAGAAGGACCACACGGACTAATGGTCTCATGCAGTGGGTGGAGGTTCTTGGTAATGTGAGTGAAAGCATAATGGGGAGAAGAACATGTAACCCTTCAGATTGTATTGACCATGAGTCCTATATCCTACTAGCCTTGGGAAAGGGCTGACACACACACACTTTAAGCAGAGAAGAATTTTATAATGAAATGGGTCATGTTTAGTTTATATTGGACCAATACATCAGTTAAGGAGGGCCAGTGTGACATTGTGGTTGGGGTGTTTGTCTAGGACTCTGGAGACCAGGTCAAGTTCGTGCTCAGCCATGGAAACCCGTTAGGTGACCTTGAGCAAGTCACACTCTCTCAGCCTCAGAGGAAGGCAAGGGCAAACCTCCTCTGAAGAAATCTTGCCAAGAAGACCCCTATATAGGGTTGGCTTAGGGTAGTTAAAGGTCAGAAATGACTTGAAGGACCACCACCACAACAACTTGAATCAAGACATTCAAGAAGGGAGGGAGGGAAGGAAGGAGGGAAGAAAGAAAGAAAGAAAGAAAGAAAGAAAGAAAGAAAGAAAGAAAGAAAGAAAGAAAGAAAGAAAGAAAGAAAGAAGAAGGAGCAAGCAAGCTGGATGAGTCAAATCACTTCTTCAGCCTACACAAGGCAGAGAAGCGGCATAAGCTGACAACAGTGTTTATGCATGTACGATCCAATTACTGCTTTGACATCATCTTCAAAAGGGAAGCTTCTGCAGAGCATCTGTTTAAGAGGAGAAAGTTAAGATGCAGTTGCTGACATATCTGGGACTTACTCTGACAAGATTTAGCATGGAACGTAATGTGCTTCCTGAGCATGGTTGAGCTGTGTAATCCACTGAGCACTGTATCTATCTAAGAGCTACTGCAATCAATCAGAGCAATAGCTGCAATCTGCTGCATTGTGCTCCTAGCCACCGTTAGCAGACTTTAGTGCAGTTTCTCCAATTACCAAAAAGTGGATTTTGTAAGATTGTAAGTGACCTGTTGATTACAACCATGTCTTTGTGAAGGAATTCCTAAAAGGCAGCTATGCATCCAACAACCGGGAGGTTGGGATGATATATGCTGTCCCGGGCCTATTTGTGCAGCATCAGGTGTGTTTCAGATCCAAGGAATATTTAATTTGTTCACGGGCCCCAAAAATTCCTGTTGTGCCTTAGTTACTAATACTCTTTTAAGCATGCAGAGAAGGCACAGAAGGTCATGGGGCCTCTGTCTCAAGCACTGAGATCAGATCTGACTCCAGAAATGCCAACCCCAGATGGGATCAATGCTCGTAGAGTGTGTATATGCCATAGTCTTTTGTGGACTTCAAGAACTCACAGGGGAAAAAAATAGATTTTAACCAGCTGAGGATCATCTTTTAAATTCTAACAATCTTCCGACACTGTTATTCTTTATATTGTTTCTATTTGCTAATAGTGTACTTCATGTGTATTTCCTTCTATAATGGAGAAGAAGGAAACATAATGGATTTTTGCATAATAGGCACCTCTTTTTTGCTGTATATAGACTGGATATGAAGATCACAGCAATTTTAACCCATTTTCTCTTTAGTGCTTTCTCTCTCTCTCTCTCTCTTTTTGAGATGTGCAATTTATTACAAGTTAAGAAAAATAGTTCAGTCAGAAAAATTAGATATTTCCAAAGCTTAAAAATGATGGTTTTCATTTAAAAGCAGCCTGGGACTACAGTGAAAGAAGTGTAAACTCATTTTACATTTAAAATAATTCATTTCTTCAAAATAACTCTGTTCTAGTAAAGGGAAATGTGAAACGAATTGCTATTTAATGCTCTATTTATAATCCTAGTTTATAGAAAACATTTCCACAAATAACCAGAATGAGTTTGGGGGCTGGGAAGCGATAATGAATGGGAACAGAATAGCACCCCAAGCTACAGAATCTCCAAAATCTAAAGCCCTTTGAAAAAAAAAATAGCAATTTTATTAAAAAACACACACACACAAAGGGGAAAGAACAGCCACCAGATGGGCTTTTGTTGGCGGAAACCATAACTTCTGCTCCATTCTTTCATCACCCGTTTAGGATCAATTAGACTTTTAGCTGGGCAATTATGATGAATGGCCTCTCTTAAGTGGCTACGACATTAAAAAAAGGCACAGCTGTCATTCTGTGAGGCATGACAAATACAAATTTGAAAGCAGAGAAGGAACACGCTTTCCTTGTGATATTCTGCATGGAATTTCTCACAGTTCAAAAAAAAATTCTCTGCCACTGACAATATGGATAGTCTTATAGGGGAAGGATGTTATTGAATTACTTCACTGGAATCCCACTCTTCAGTATTTTCATTCTCAGGATTGCTAACACACACACACACACACACACACACACACACACACATTTGAGGTAACACACGCTTTTTATAATATAAGACTAAATTCATCATTGTGCTAGCAGCTGCCTATCCATGTGATCAGGCTGGCTTCCTCCCCGCTTTTCGACAGAGAAAAAAGCCCCAAAAGAATATTTTTGTTGTTGTTGTTGTTGTAGTTTCTGTTTTACAGTTTAAGTAAATAAATAGGTCTTTTCTGGACCAGGTAAGAGTCTAAGGAGAGACAGTATGGTGTAGTAGTTTGACCACTGGAATATTGTTCTGGTGACCAGGGTTCAAATTCTCATTCAGCCATGGAAACCCATTGGGTGAATCACACTCTCTGAGCCTCAGAAGGAGACAAAGGCACCCCCCCCCCGAACAAATCTTGCCAAGAAAACCCTGTAGTAGGTTTGCCTTAGAGTTACCATAAGTCAGAAATGACTTGAAGGGACATTGTTAGTCTAAGAGGTAGAGAACATTGGGGTCCCCCCACAGTGCCACCATCCCCTTAGTATTTTATAGTTCAAAGGAATTATAGTTCAAAGGAGGTCTGTGAGGGGTGAGTAATAGCAGGATCTTTTCACTTATGTGTACTAATACTAACTGTAGAGAAAACTCCAGCTAAAGTTAAACAAGTATTTTATTTGGATTGACAAGTACGTGAGAGACCAGACCCTCTATAGAACCATACAAGGCTATCAGAAAGTGAGGCAAGAAATGTTAGATAGAGAGAGACTGGGTGGAAGGGGTCATATTTACCAGTCCTGAAGAAGGAGTCACAGCAGAGGGACTCAGACAGCATCTGAAGGTAGTAAGGAGGAATAGCCGTCTGGGGCATGACGTACTACAGTTGGCTAGGAGTGAAGGTAGAGTTTTTATACTCTATTTCACATCCTGAAGGGGTGCATAATGGCTTTCCCATGGGACTGACAAAGGGGTCCAGAACGGGCTGATTGCTTAACTCCAGAGTGACAAAACATTGATGGGACTCATGACAATCTCTTAATTTGGTCAGGTAGGGCATATAGGGAAGATCTCCATAGGGTAAGGTGGAGGGGATGGTCTCTGATTGCTCACCAATCTGGGCTGTTTGTCCTTCATTGAATTCAAAAATGCCAAGAGCCTGAAGTAGTGAATGGATTAGCACAAACCTATCAGCACTGGGTTTTCCACATAATCCTAGCTGAACTTTCATACCCTGAACACGTCTCCAGCCAGCATAACTCCGAATACTTTCTTTGGTCAGCATGACCTTGATCATGTTCTTTGGGCATTAGTAAGTTCAAATTATGAAAATCACAACACAACAAAACAACACAACAAAAACAAGGTCCTAAGAGTAAATGCCAACCCAATATCTGCAGAGCATTTCACAGTGATGGTGTGGAAGAGGAGCACAGGAGAACACAGAACGTCTGCCTTTTAGATTTTTGGAACAGGACCAATTGACTGACCCACTTGTTTGGGCATAGGAATGGTGTGAAAGGGAGACCTTTATGTTTTTGCTTCTGATAGCATACAGGAAATCAGAGTGTGAAGGAAATAATCAAGCAGTGCCGGGGCATTATTGGGTGTCCATTCTCCCATTCAAAAGGTTCATAACTGGAAGTTTCTGTACTACATGACAGTGATTTCTGTCACCTTAAAGAAGAATTCAATACAAAGCTACATATACATTTCCAGCAATTTCCTATCCTCACAATTTCCTAGCCATTTTTATTATCCTGCCCAGCAGCAGAAAATACCTGAATTAAGAAGAAAAATCCCTAGAATTCTTATCAAAATGTAGGGAAAAATGGATTAAAACTGATCTGGGATTGCCAAAGGTTTGTGAGCGTGTGTTTGTGTACCTCTTGTCCCCTGATGGCAGCCCCCTGAATTTCATAGGGTTTTCTTAGGCAAGGAATACTCAGAGGTGGTTTATCACTGACTTCTTCAGAAATAAAGCCTACAGCAGCTGGTATTCCTTGGAAGTCTTCAAACACTAACCAGACAGGATCCTGCTTAGCTTCCAGGATCAGACAAGAGCTGGTGCCTTCAGTGTATTTATATTTGAGGATTATTTTCATCCTTTATTTGCAGCAACTGGCAGAAGGCATTGAAACAGAAGTAGGAAGCTTGCAGTTCACCAGTTAAATTTTATGTGTCTGTCTTCATCAGGTGTCGGAAAACCAGGACCAGGGGTTCATTAGGACACACAAATATTACATAAGAATGCCTTGACCAGAAGCTGAAAATGTCTTTTCTTTGAAGGGACCTTTTACATGATGGGTAGTTTAAATGGCAACAACATCTATACAAGATTATTTTCATTTTCAGTTAAAAGCTGACTAACTAAGGAACATGCTGTTGAACTCAGTGCAATTACCACTGAGTTCAGTGGCATGTGCAGGATTGCAACCATGTCTCATAAACTTAATTGTGACATTTTATTACTTATTTGTTTATTTTGGATGTCTGTTTTATTCATGATGGAGTTATCTTCCTTGAATATAGATAATAGAAAACCTGCTGTACTTACCAATACACCACTGAATGAATGGGATATCATTGCCAGATTGGCCTTTTTCTGTGGTCACCACCCATTTGATCTCAAAAATTCATGTAAACTGTAGAGGAGAACCAATTGCCTAAAAGATGCTGGCAATTGTACATGAAAGTAGATGTTCCATCTTGAATATGCCAGCCCATTAAGACTAGGGAGGGAAAGGAATGTCATTCAACTGGTCATTGACAAAAGTAGCATTTTCACCTCTCTCATGACTTCATATGAGAAGATACATTCATCTCATCTTAAGCATTTTGACATGTATGTTGCATAAAAGGGATTTCTGAGAAATAAAGTATGCACAAAACAATGTACCATTTTAAAATTTAAATAACTAAAACATTCATAATTGGTGTAAATCCACAGAAACATAATGTTTCTCTGTTGGTTAAATTACGTAAACAACAATTAAATGCACAAACTAGGAAAAATGCTCTTAAAATGTGCCACAAGAAAGCATACAACCTAGCAACCAGGTATGGGACAAGGATAGGATTCAGATTCAGAGAAACTCAGCAAAACTGAGGTAGAGGGATTTTCGTGCCCCTAATTAAGAACTTCTGCTGAAGGACTGCACAATTTCATTAGATGGTTTTTCACACTATAATATTCAGACGCCAGTACTCATTTACCCAGGGTGTCACAAACAAAGATTTGCCACAGCTGTCCCTGAGTTAAATGGGGAACAGCAGATGGGCTTCTCAGACACAGAAACCCCAGGTGCGTAGCTGTTCAGCTCAGAGCTTGGCAAAGTTACTTTTGTGGACTTTCTGGCTGGGGGATTCTGTCTGCTGTAGTTCAGAGAAGCAACTTTTCAAAGGGTATCCCACTAGGATGGTTACTGAACAGCCTTGGGCAAGTTGCTATCTTTAGGCTTAACCTTGTGAAAAAGAGATACCTATCTGGGGACAGAGCATCCGAGATCCATGATGGAAATGTCCACCTGCCTTTATTTTTAGATGCAAATCTCATTTTGATTGGAGCAGCAATACTGTGCTCTTTTCATGATCTGAACCAGGAGTGGAATGAGGTGGCCCTCCAGGTGCTGTTGGACTGCATCTTCCAGAATCCATGACCAGCTGTTCATCAACATCTGGAAGGCTAGACACTTCATATCAACAATCTAAGCCGCTGTTTCCTCTAAGCCAGTTGTTCGTCACCTGGGGTCCAGGGACCTGGGGGTTGCAGAGCCCTCACAGAAGGTCCATGAAGCCCTGCTGCTGGACACCACTAGCAGCAGCAGCAACTGGAATATGACAATGGGATGTGTGAAAAATGAAATTCAACTGAGAGAAATGTAAGGTCCTACACTTAGGTAGAAAAAATGGAATACAGAAATATAGGATGGGGGACACGTGGCTGGATAGCAGTACGTGTGAAAGGGATCTAGGAGTCTTAATAGACCACAAGCTGAACATGAGTCAGCAGTGTGATGCGGCAGCCAAGAAAGCCAATGCAATTCTCGGCTGCATCAATAGGAGTATGGTGTCTAGATCGAGGGAGGTACTGGTACCACTCTACTCTGCTTTGGTTAGACCTCATCTTGAATACTGTGTCCAGTTCTGGGCACCCCAATTCAAGAAGGACACAGTCAAGCTGGAGCAAGTCCAGAGAAGGGTGACCAAAATGGTGAAGGGCCTGGAAGCCATGCCCTATGAGGATAGACTTAGAGAGCTGGGTATGTTTAGTCTGCAGAAGAGAAGGTTAAGAGGGCACATGATAGCCATGTTTAAATATATGAACGGATGCCATGCAGAGGAGGGAGTGGGCTTGTTTTCTGCTGCTCCAGAGACCAGGACAAGGAGCAATGGATTCAAGCTGCAGGAAAGGAGATTCCACTGGAACCTCAGGAGGAACTTCCTGAAGGTCAGGGCTGTTGCAGCAGTGGAATATGCTGCCTCGGAGTGTGGTGGAGTCTCCTTCTTTGGAGGTTTTTAAGCAGAGGCTGGATGGCCATCTGTCGGGAGTGCTTTGAGGGTGTTCCTGCATGGCAGGGGGTTGGACTGGATGGCCCGTGTGGTCTCTTCCAACTCTACATTTCTATGATTCTATGATTCTATGTGTGTGGGTACTAAAACTGCTTCCTTGTTTGCAAATGAGGGAACAGTTTGGGCGCATGCACAAATACCCCTGGTGCTGTATCCCTGACACAAGGGACACAGCAGGAGGCTTGAACCCTAAAGTGAACCTATCACAGGGGTGGTTTTTTTTGGCAGGATTAGTTCAGAGAGGGTTTGTCTTTGCCTTCCTCTGGGGCTGATTGCATGTGACTTGCCCAAGATGACCTAGTGTCTGAGCAGGGATCTGAATCCTATTCTCCAGAAGTCTTAAATAAATAAATAAATATTTCAATACTTAAATACGTATTTGAATATTTAAATCTAAATTTAAATATTTAAATTTTGAGTTAAGCCTTGGGAGTCCCCAGCAACAAATTATGTTTGTGGTGGGTCCCCAGTAAAGAAAAAGTTAAGAACCACTGCTCTAAGCTGCTAACAGCCTCAGTGAATGTACAAAGGGCTACAAACAGGGCTTTGCAAATATTTATATTTATATTTATATTTATATTTATATTTATATTTATATTTATATTTATATTGCACTCCTGAAATCCCCCAGCCAGTGCTGGGTGTTGTGGCTCCCCAAAAAAGTAACTTTGCCAAGCTATAGTTACAATACATATAGTTGTACTTTGCTTCAGTGTGGTTATTTGGGAATGTTAGTTGTGGAATGAGAAAAAGTGAATTTTAGATGATGAAGAAGAAGAAGAAGAAGAGGAGGAGGAGGAGGAGGAGGAGGAGGAGGAAAGAAATGACACTGGAGAGAAAGATTAAACACATCAGGGTTGTTGCCACCATCAAGCCAGATTTTCCTTTAAAGTAGTTAGATGATCCAATGAGAGATGATCCAACAGGATTTTCCATCTGTTTCAGTCCTGAGTTTTTCAGAGGAAATCATCATCATCACCACCATCATCATCTACAACCAGGAACAAAGACAATAAACATAACACCAACAGTCACTACCCATCTCAGCACCTTAAACACAGCTCAATGGTTTAAGATGATGAACCAAAGAGAAAAGTCTTCAACTCTTTATGAAAACAGGTGACATCCTCCTCCAGCCGGCGGTCCAAAGGAAGACCATTCCACAAATGCGGAGCCAGATCTTGAAAAACTTGCAGCCTTGACAAAGCTGTGCAAGTTGGTAGAACAGATAGTAATACTTTGCCTGTAGATCTTAAATTCCTGGATGGAACATACCATACTAGCCAAGCTGCAGGGTACTGAGGGAGGTTAGAATGCAAGAAATGCAAGGGGGGAGTAACTATAATACAAATATTGCCCTAAATCCAGTTCTTGCTCCCAGTTAGAATTCACCTTTTTCAAGGATGTGTTAGTTGTGTATTCCTGCATGGCAAGGTGATAGACTAGATAGCTTTTGCAGTTCCTTCCATCTCTAAGATTCTGTGATTCTAGAGCGGACCTACTGAATCAATCCATGAAAGTATTGGTAGGTTAACGTTTATTTAAGTTCCATTGAGTCAGTGAGCCTACTTTAATGGAGATTAAGAATTACATTAAGGCCAGGGTGGAAATTGTGCAGTCTTCAAGGTGTTGTTGGACTACGGCCCTTTCTGCATGCAGTTATTAAGGCAGGCCATGCATCTTGCCACGGAGGTCTTCTGCACGTTGGAGCGGACTAGGTTCAGTTTATTTACCTTCATTCTGCATGTAATTCCTACTAAATGTGCCCCCATGTGGTGGTAAAGCATGCTATTTGAAAACCTGAAGAAATCAGTTTTCCAGTTTTCCAGATCGATCCAATTTGTACTTTCACAATGGTGCAGACACGTACATTCGCACCAATGCGAATTGGTGATCAGAGGAGGGCTCATGGGAGGGGCCAGGGGGTAGTATGGACTTATACACGTACGCACGTGTGCAGTGACGTACTAAACCATGCAAAAAAAAAAAAAAAAAAGGGGCCAATTACGGCCAACGGGACGGGGTGAGGGGAGTAGCGGGAGCGGCCACAGTGGAGGCAGTGTGGATTCATGAACTCGCACTCCTCCGAATCAGAATGGAACATACTCAGTAGCTGTGCGGAAGGAAATGAGGGAAAGTCCTCCTTGTTTCAAGCCCAGAAAATCCAGTAAGAAACGGTGCGAACTGATTCACCAGCCTCATGCAGAAAGGGCCTACAATTCACAGAAGAATGGTGAAGATTGCGGGGAGTTGCAGTTCCAACACTGAAAAGCCACACAATTTCCATCTCCAAGTTTGGTCTTAGAAAGAGAAACTCCCATTAGTTAGCATGACTGCAGGACTGCAAACTCAGCTGAAATCCAATGACAGCTAAAGCTACAGTCCTTAATCTGCTTATGTAGCTGAACGTTCTGTTGGATTCAATTGGGCCTACTTCTAAAGAGAAGGAAATAATATGGATGAAAGTAAACCTTATGTGAAAGGATAGCTGGTATATCCTTTGCTGTGGGAGGCAGGAAATCCACTCTTGGTTCTATGGCAGCTGATTCAGGTGATAAGGGAGCTCTCCCAGAGTTCATGGTTGATGGAAAAAAGATATAACAGCAGGGAGAAAACTACCTGTTGCTTCTTTTTCACAGTTCAAGATTTGTTCTGCATAAAATCCACACTTTTACACAGAAAGCAGCATTGTCTACATACTAAACAGCACTTTTTGCACAAGTAGCAGCACTTTCTATGAAGAAAATATTGTTTTCTGAACAACCGTTCCCCCACATGTGAATTTTGTCACAAACTGAGAAGAACTTCATCAACCAAAGGTTTTCCTTGTGAGAGTTTCCTGATACCAGTGAAATGTATTTTTCTTTGACAATTTTTCAAAAATTTTTGAATATTTTTTTTTCTTTCCATCCCTATCGCAGAGCCAATTTTTTAGCAAGCCTGGATTATCAATGGCGCAGTAGGAACAAATGTTCAAGGGATCTCATGAAAACTGGGCACCCTATGCTGCTGCTGGTGATGGAGTAATGCTGTCAAGACACAATGTTACTGAACAAAGGAATTGTTTATGTAAATACCTCTCCTTTCACTTTCTCCAAAGATCTCCCGGTTTCATTTCCAAACTATAGAGCAGGTGAAGAGGTTGTTAGGCAAAAAGTCATGTTAAGGTGGCTGCCTCTTATACTCTAATATCAGCTATGCTGACTTTGATAAAAGCAGCAGGGAGATGCTTGGAGCTGCTCCTGCCCCAAGCCTGAGCCATGGAAAGAGTTTCTTTTGACCTGGTAGTATCACCATGCCAATTAGTTAACAGCATAAACCTGAACCTCTAGGCTTGCACATGTGCCCAAATGGAGCCCTGTTTTTAGAACTGCTCTAGGATCTCAGCAACATTGATCCAGCTCTACCTGTCAGGAACCCATTCAAGCACCTAGTGGCTCCCATATAACCTAGAAAAGCTGCGGAGGGAGTTGTAACTCTCATCACTGTTGTGTGAGCAGACCGTTGCTCACACAATAGGACTTCCCCATCTATTTCCTTGTAGATCCTTGCATGCACTCAAAACCTCCTCTCAAGGTTTCCATCACTATCCGTGCTGGAGGGAGAGCATCAGGGTAGTGAGAATCCACAATGCTGACAGGTGCCGTTCTATCAGCAGATGAAGACAAGAGAATTTCACTATGTAGAATTGCATTCTAAGCCCAACTGACTTCTTAGAGGACCTGCTTTCACACAAACACCCTGTTCCAATAATCTTTGGTAAGGCCAAATGGGCACCATGAGTTCCCTCCCATGAAAGGGATTATTTGTTCATTGAAATAGTGACGGGCTTCAAAGTACATCCAGCTAACCTTGTCCGCAGAGGTTGTGCGGATGGATGAGGTCACCGGAACGTTAACAGCATCTCTGTTGTGGCAATGTTGGGGTAGTAACTGTTGTCAGGAGCCAGTGTGGTGTAGTGGTTTGAGCATTGGACTATGACTCTGTGGACCAGGGTTTGAATCCTCGCTCAGCCATGGAAACCCACTTGCTGACCTTGGGCAAGTCACACTATCTTAGTTTCAGGGGAAGGCAAAGGCAAAACCCCTCTGAACAAATCTTGCCAAGTGAAGTCTGTAATAGGTTCCCCTTTGCTGTTGCCTTCAAGTTGTTTCTAACTTAACAGCAGCCCTATCAAGGACATTTCCGGGGTTGAGAGTGTGTGATGTGCCCAAGATCACCCAGTGGATTTCCATAGAGAAGCAGGGAATTGAACTCTGACTTCCAGGTTCATAGTCCATTGCTCAAACCACTACACGACATGGCTCTCAGGGCCTTCCTCAGGGTCACCATAAGTTAGAAACAACTTGAAGGCACACAAAATTGTTGTCAAGTATAGCAAACTTCTCCTAAATTATTCAAGCATGTTTTTGAGATGCATCTTCAAGTATTAAGGATTTAACATTATAGGGGCTCAGTACTACTGGAAGATGTTAAGCATGTGATGCTCCTGTTCAGTTTGCTTAGAACCTTGATACTTGAAGGAATACCTCTTCCTACACATACCTGGCCAAGAACAGAGATCTACTGGAAGGGACCTCCTCTCTGCACCACCAAAGAGAATGCATGGGAACATTAGAGAGAGTTTTTTTCCTGTGGCATCTCATTTATGGAATATCCTTTCCTTGGAGGCCTGGTTGGTGCCAGCACTGGTTCCTTTTAGGAGCCAAATTAAAACATGGCTTTTTATTAAAACCTTTGGTGCATTACCTTTTTTTAAAAAAAAATTGCACAGATGCATGGTTTAACCTGTTTTAGCCTTTTCTACTGTTTCAACTTGACGGTCTGTGTAAAATTGTTTTTATTCTATTTAAATTATTTTATTGTTTTATCTGGAATTGTTTTAAATGGTTTACTAATTGTACACTGTTACGACATCTCCTGATAGAGAATGGAACAGAAATATTTTAATAAATAAAAAAGGGTATAGTTCACAAAAGACTACGTAGTACAGAAGTGTATAGAGTGCTAGAGAAATTTGGTAGGAATCTACATTGCACAGGCATATAGGAGAGGACATTCTCTCCTGTGTCATCCCCTTTAAAGAAAGGTCTTTCCCTTGGAGGTCCAGTTGTGTCAACGTAAGTGGGCATGAAGCCTGAAGGAAAATTCAAAGCATCAGCAAATTGTTTGTCATTTCCGTTCGATCAAACTATGTTTCTTACTTTGCAGTCTTACTGTTCGGAATCAAGATGAAAGAGCAAGAGCAGCATCACATGAACTCAGATCAGAAACCATTCCAAACTGTGAAGAAAGGTATGAAGAACAAGTAGGTTTTATGGCTATTGAACAGGAGGTAGGGGAGATTGATCCCCTTGGTTGATGCACAGTACCAAAATTCCCAACTTTATTGTTTGTTCGTTCGTTCATTCATTCATTCATTCATTCATTCATTCATTCATTCATTCATTCATTTTGCAAATCCCAGGATTCCATAGGATGTTGAAAGCGGAATAGCACTATAACAATCTAGTGCGGAAATGGCCTTAGTTTCTGCAGAAGGTCCAGGTGGGGCTTCTCTTCTTGATTTCAGCAGAGGCCTTGGAACTCAATCTGTGTCATGCAGATCCTCAGAAGCACTGCTCTGATGAGCTACTTTGTTTTTTCACAATCTGTATGCATTTATTATTTTATTAAGATGAAAAACAAGTGATAAATAAAAACATAACAAAAAAAAGCCAACTAACAACAAATCTAGTTCAACAAAACAAGAACAAAATCCAAACAAATACACAAACTATACAAATACAAATTAATCAACTAAGATACACACAAGATACAATGCCTAACTTAAAAAAGAGGTTCCCGCCCCTGTAGTAAACAGCGAATAAGAATCTAATAGTAATCCTAACCAATTTATCCTATTATTTTTTTTGGTAAATGAAAAACAACCCCCCACCCCACCCCACCAAGAGAGAGCAGTAAAGAAAGGGAGTTTTCTTCATGGACATAGATTAACAACGTAACTGCTGGTAGTAAAGAAAGAGTGCTCTGTACTGTATTATATTAGCTGATGAAAAGGTTCTCGATTATTTTTCACATCATTCACTGAGGAACACAAGTTTCTTTAGAACCCTACCTCCAACCCAGAAAACTCCGGTTGACACCCATTACAGAAGACTTAAAAAGCAACACTTTAGATTTAACGGTTTAACACATGTCGGTCTAGAGTCCAGCAACTGGAGGTGAATATTTGCTTGCACAGAAAACATGTCCGTTATCTTTAATGTATTTGTGGTAACATTTACATCTAACACAATTATTCCTTTTGTCTGATGAGATATTTCTGCACAAAAGCTTGAGAAAAATCAGTCTGCACTGCTGTATTTCCTCACAATGCAGCATTCATAAGAAAACATGGCAAAAGGGTAGAGTGAAAGACAACTTTTCTGAAAACCTATCATTCTCTCTGCTTCATTGACACACTGCTATGGACATTACAAAGGGATGTAGGTCCTTTGCCCCAAGGTACTTGCAACAGAACATATTGTACCTCTTGATAAGCAGATCAGCTCTACTTGCTGCCACATAGTGAAAGTTTTAGCACTTCCCTGTTTCTGAACAGGAAAGGATGTGTGACATTTTTTCCTCTTTACAATACAGGAAGACCTCCAATTTGTACTGAGTCCATGTGACCTCGTCATGTCCATGAATCACCCAAAACTGTCCTTTTACATGGCTAGCTTGGTAAATCTTGATCTCATATTGTCCCTTCTCTTAAAGCTCCACACCTACTCTGGAAGAAGTAAATGCTTGGGCCCAGTCCTTTGACAAACTGATGAGAACCCCAGCAGGGAGAAATGCTTTCAGGGAGTTCCTTCGGACAGAATTCAGTGAAGAGAACATGCTTTTCTGGATGGCCTGTGAAGACCTAAAGCGGGAATCCAATAAGAGTGTCATTGAAGAGAAAGCAAGACTAATATATGAAGATTATATTTCTATTCTCTCTCCAAAAGAGGTTTGCAACATTTTGTAGTAGCTATGATTAAAAATAACCAGATCAAGGATCTTAGATGAAACACTGAATATTCCAACATGTTTCTATGCTGGTTTAAAAAGAAAGAATGTGGTTAAGATCTTTTATTCTTTTTCTATAATAGTTTCTTCTTTTAAGTTTCTTTTAATCTTGTATAATACTTTATTTTAATCTTGTATCTTTTTTTTTCTATCAGATGTTTAACTATATTAGGCAGTGAGATGTATAGATTTATTGAAATCTAACCATGTCTGACTTCATAGCATAGGAAAGGCTCAGGAGCCAACCAGCTCGATTGTCATAACATAGCCATTTGTCCATTCTGTATCCACCTACCTCTTTTCATGCAAAGGCTTTGTGGCATAAGAGCCCTTGTCTTCCACTTAAAATACAGGGTCCTTCTCCACAGGTCTTAACAAATGGAGTGGTTCAAGCTTTCTTGACAACTGCAGTAGGAAACACAATGCTGATTCTCTCACACATATAGACCTTGGCAGAGGAAGGAGACCAGGAGACATGACACTACAGGCCAAAAAAAGGAAAATATGAGCACTGTTCCCTTGCCTGCCAAATATTTTCCTCCATATACACACATAGGGAAATGGGAGTAGAAGGTGCAGACGGGGGGATTACAGTGATGGTGACTCAAAAGAAATAAGAGACAACAGCAGCTGCTTCTCGAATACCTAGCTATGCAGGCCCTTG
The DNA here is from genome assembly GCA_030412105.1 of Cyclura pinguis. Lineage (NCBI taxonomy): Eukaryota > Metazoa > Chordata > Lepidosauria > Squamata > Iguanidae > Cyclura > Cyclura pinguis. Next base: position 213,206,619 of record CM059602.1, read on the forward strand.
GAGCCATTCTCTGTGGTCGAGGGATAGGTAATTAGGGAAATTGCCTCAGCTGGAGCCACATCTTCCTTCACTGGCAGCCAACTCTGGAGAACTTTGTGGATGACCGGCAGCACTCCAGAATGACAAGGACCCTGCCAGGCCATGTTGGAGAGCAACAACTTTATCACTGCCAGTGCTCTGTCATCTGCCTTATTAAGGCACCAGGCCAGCCCCATTCACAGGTTATGATGCACCCAACAAACCAGCCATTAGCCTTGTATGGTAGCATGTCAGGTGTTGGAGAACCATTTTGGCTTCTAGCTCAAAGGCAGGAGCAGAATCAAGGAGATAAGATCCAAAGCAAGTCCCTTGCTAAACACTCTGGGACATTCCAAACCACCCTTGCGGGGAGCTCCTATCAGAAGGAAAGCATTTACAGATACCTTATGCGTGTGAAGAAGCACTTTGCGTATTTGCGGGGTTCACTGATTCCAAGTGAGTTTTTCTAGCATCTGGTGCTTATCTGCGTACAGCCAGAGCACTGCCTTTAATATGGGAGTCCAAAGCTATGTAGGCTTACTTTAAATTGATCTTGTTGAACTACTTGTATGTGTCCCTCTTTCCCCTCCTACTAAACAATAAGACTGAATATTATGGGTTAAAAAAATATCATTAGGCTAAGAAAAGACTCTTGCAAGAGGAACACATCCAATGTCAAAGGCTCTGAAAAATAACCAGATCCTCTCTAGGTCCAATTAAGCCAATGTAGTTTAGTTTCATTTCGAACATACCAGATTTCTTCCATGGTTTTCAGTAGAGTAGAGAGGGGTGTTTGTTCTATGCTATTAACAAATGTTTCCACTATTCACAGGTCAGCCTAGACTCCAGAGTAAGGGAAGTTATCAACAGGAACATGCTGGAACCATCACAACATACTTTCGATGACGCACAGCTCCAGATTTACACTTTGATGCACAGAGACTCCTACCCTCGGTTTATGAACTCTGCTGTTTATAAGGACTTAATTGAGTCTCTCTCCCAAAAATCTGCTGAAGCATAGAATTTAAATATATTTATTGTACACCTACTCACTCACATAAATGAAACTTCAGGGTACCATTCATTATACAGAATTTGGAATCAATGAGTTCATTACCTGAAAATAACTCAAAATTGCATACAGATGGTTTTAAAAGTGTTTCAACATGAAAAGATTTCTAGAACCACAAGCTATTTCCAGCTTCTTCAGAATTATACTGAGACATAGTGACAGAGCATATGGAGAAAAGCAACCCTTTAAGACGACAACAAAAAGGGGCAGCATAAACTAAAAGGCATTTTTAGCCAAGGACTTTAAAATTACTTAAAACTAATAAGGAATAAAATAATAGATCTGTTCAGAAGTGGAGGATAGTTACTGCCCGCACCCCCAGTTCACATCAGAGCACTCTATAACTACTGTTAAGGCCATAGTAGTTGAATTATTGGAACCAGGTTCAAACTGGTTTATAGGTTTATCTTCATACTATCCTGTCTCTGAACTAGAAATGTTCTGCTTCAAGGGACTATAAAATATTTGGTTTAGTATTGAAATAACCACACAATATGTTCTTCACACTCAAATGACTACTGAATTGTACTTAATGGTCCTTTATCCTGTCTCCCTCATCTCTTATCCTCTCTGCACTGAGAAGAAGTTCATTCCAGGAATTCAACCTTAAGAGAGCAGTCTGCTTCTACTGGAGTCAGCTGGCATTTTGTTTCAATTCTAATGGAATTGTGACCTTTCTTGGACATGAACAACATGTTACTGACTTTAAAACAAAGACAAGCAAACATGTTTTATAAAAAGAGAAAAATGAAGGCCACTGGTCTGAGCACATGCTGCCTATAAAGTGTTATTTTATTACTAGAATCTGTAGAATTCATTTTAACAGCTGTGTTGTTACATTTCTAGAAAAATCAAAACACTTAGAAAAATGAGAAGAGCTGGGAATTTGGTACTTTAAATAAAACACAAAACACACATTTTGGCTGTTTTCATTCCATAAGCTTGCTTACATATTAATCCATTCTACAGAAGTACCCTTTTTCCCTTGAATGATAATTATGACTATTATTTGGTTTAGAAAGGGATTCCACTGAATAAATGTGAATAGCGTTTCTGCCAATCAAAAGATGAACCAGCTGAAATCTCAGGCTCCTACACAGCTCTTTTGAAGACAATAAATATTCTGTGATTTAAAGAAGCATATAGTTTAGAATTTGTAAAATTTTCTAAATGCAAATTCTGACTTTTGAAAAAATGCATAGCTACTAAAAAGTATCAACAATAAATATTCTTCCAAAGAGAACTTTACATCCTTTTCCGATCCACAACTGTGTGCCGCACACCCATCCAAACAGTAGTTAATGTCTACAGGGAGACAGCAGAGTGTTTATGGTGGTGAAATCAATATGGTGCTAAAATCAATATGGTTCATCGGATTAAGCCCTGGTTACAAAATAATGACATAGTTTTGAACATTACTAAGGAATTGATGGCTTTTGTAGCAAACTAAATCATTAATGGGCAAGCTAATGATATTGGCACATTGTCCATTAATATACTGTTTTGCTTAATAACTGCATATCAGTATCACTACAAATGCATCTTTTAAAATGGGTGCACAGCATGTGGCCACCACAACACCTCCAGAATAGCCACCATGGGTGGACTGGTCTCATGCTTCCAATTTTCTGTTGATTTTATTATGTTACTTTCCTTGCTATTATAAAGAAAATGTGTCTGTTTGAGATTGCTGTGGGTGTGGAGAAGGTTCTCTATTTCCTCTTCAAGGAATCTTATATAGCTCACATTTTTTTGCAGTGAAGAAAAATAATGATACATATGAAAATCTTGGTGGAAGGGCACCTCTCCACTCTCAGCTAGATGAAAGGATCATTGGGTATGTGTATGTGTAACTCCTAAGCCAGTATCATAAGTAGCCCTCAGTCTCCAAAATTTGTGACCTTATTTTTTTAAAAAAATACAAAGCTAAACATGCAAAGTGCTATCAAAAATTAAGATATTTATTACAGCTATACAGAGAAGGTTGAATTGGCCCATTATGGTAACATAGATCTGTTTCAAGGACTGCAGAGGTTTAATTCAATAAACAGATAACCAACAGTTTAACTGTAGATCAGTCCTATGGAGAGTATGTTTTCAAATATATTTGAGTGCTCAATCAATCAATCAATCAATCAATCAATCATCAATTATTATACTGTTACAATCCAATAAAGACAAGAGATCCTTTCTGATCTTGGAAGCTAAGCAGAATAAGCCCTGGTTAGTTCCTGGATGAGAGACAACCAACAGATACCAGGTGATGTAGGCTGTATTTCAGTGGAAGGAACTGACAAAAGCACCTCTAAGTATTCCTTGTCTAAGAAAACCCTATGAAATTCATGGGGTTGCCATAAGTCAACAGGTGACATGTAGGCATGCACATGTGCAAGTGCAGACACACACAAAGAGTTCAGTTCAAAAATGCTTGTATAATGATTTGTAGAGCAAGTATGTAAGGACTGGTGAAGATTTAATAGGAGATGAGTGATTGGTTTTCCTTTTTCCTTGTTTTGAAACAGTAACAACTACCTATGTTTTCCTCAACCAAGGGGGAGGATGTGACCAGGAATACAACATAGGGTAAAAGTGTTAATCCCCTTCCCTTGTAGATATTGTTGCTGCTGCTGCTGTTGTACCTAGCTCCCCATTAAAGTGGATGGACAGAGGCTAACAAGAGATTTTTCTAAAAGAGAATCCAGACTGTTATTAATTCATGAAGTTTTCTTTTCTTTTTCCTCCCTCCTAGTTCATCATCAGTTCCCCCATCTGGGCACTGCAAAACAAAAATATTAACTAAGACGCTGCCCCACTGGGAGTAAAATCACATACACACTAATTTACTTGATTGTTCAATGGAGCATCCTAGAGATGTTTTTCTTTTCCTTTTTCCATGTTTACTCATTAAAACAATGAGCTGCGTAATCACAAGGGAGATGACTTGGAAAAAAGTTCATATTGTTGGCAGCATTCCACTTGGGGCCAGAGCTTCTTATTTCATAATCATAACAGTTGTAATAACTTGATTTTAACAAGAAAGATGCATTTAAACATTATATCTACTCTGTTGGCAATTCAAGACAAATTGGATTCCTCACAGCCATCTTACTGAGTGCAATACCTCAGGTTACATAGAATAGGTAACAAATAAAAGAGAACCGTAGAACCATCTCAAATAGTAATAATTGTTATTAATAATTTGGCTTCACTGTGAAAATTACAAAGCAATCCAATACAAGTTTACTCAAAAGTAAGATTTATCGTTTAATGGGATTTACTCTAAGGGAAGTATTTCTAGGACAGTAGCTTCCAAAGATAGATGCCTTAGTTTCATACAAGCAAAGCTGAGAACCCAATACTATCTAAGTACATTTTGGTGAAAAGTAGGAAACTTGTGAACATAGTTTTGTTTGGTTTGCATGTGTGTAAAAAGAATACTTTCTTACTTTTACTGTATGATGGATTAGCAGAGGAACACTTGCATACTGAATCAGGCAGTGTCCTAGTAGTGCCGTTAAATAATGTACAGTCAATAGCAGGGATCCTATCACACCAGTAAGGGAGAGAGAGATGAAAAAGGTCAACAACTGTGGAAGAAGGGCAGAAGATGCAAGATGTTTGCTTCTGGAATCTGTAAACTGGTTCAAAGTTCACTAGAAAGCAAGCAGCAATTTCCCCAGCAGCTAAGGGTCAGTATGCTTCTTTTCTTGAAGACTGCAAACTCTCAAAGTGCAGAGATTTCTAAGTATGCTTGTGTGAATAAAACCCCTCTTTAACATTCCCATTCTTGCTGGTTTAGACTCTCTAGCCTTTGACTGACTGTATGAAGGACTTCCACGCTAATAATTATGGACAGTGTTTCTGATCACTCAATGGCAGAAGGTTAGGGATGGCACTAGCAAGCTTGCCTTCTCCACATTTTATTGCTGTACACCAGTCTTTGCATACCAGTAGTCTCATACCTACAATATGCATAAGAATTATTATTCTCTAATGTTGCTGAATGGCCTGCAAAGAAGTTCTTCACATTATATGCTACATTATCAAAACCTTGCATCAAGAGCAATTTGCTCGTTCCAAATGTTAAAATGTTTTCCCCTTAGCATTCATCCCCCGTTTTCCTACTGGGGAAATTAATAATCCTTAGGAAGAAGAAAAAGAAAAAACCTATTATAAATATCTGTATAAAGTAAATGCAGTAGATCCCCCATAATCATGGGGGATACTTTCCAGGACTTCCTCTGGATAGCAAAAAATGCAGATAGTACTAAACTCTCCCCGCACCCAATACCTCTCAGCAAAGGAAGGACTTAGGCACATAGCTTTGTGCAGCTGAGTTTTCATGCCTTTCTCTGCCAAGAAAGGAGTGTCTCTCCATCTCAGCCTGAGAGATGCACACAGCCCCCTCCCATGCCTCTGTCACCTGAGGAAGGAAATCTCAGTGAAGAGAAGTGCATGGCGTCACACAGCTGCATTTTCTGCACCTCTCTTTGCCAAAGCAAGAAAGAGGCATATGGCTTCCTGCATGTGAGCCGAGCTTTCTGTCTCTCTCTCAGTGCAGGAAGAAGTATCTGTCTAATCTTGGTTTAGAGACACACACAGTTCTCCTTCCTGTGCCTCTCTCTACCCAGGAAGGAGACCTCAGCAGAGAGATGCTTGGCATTATGCAGCTGAGCCTTCTCTTAGCTGAAGATGTCTCCCTCCATCCCCAGCCGAGGAAGGTACATAGCTCCCCTCCCCTCATGCCCCTCTCCATCCGGGAAGAAGTATCCCTTTCCTTCCTTAACCAAAAGAGGCATAAGCCACGAAGAAGCTGTAGATGTCATTTATATGGATTTCAACAAAGCATTTGATAACATCCCTCATGGTATTTTGATTATTAAGTTGAGTAAATATGGACTAGATGTATCCATAACTGGTTGGAAAATTGCAGCTGTGCTTCAAATTGAAGGAGGTTTCAAGTGGAGTACTGCAGGATTCTGTCCTGGGGCTGACACACTTCAATATTTTTCTCAAAGATTTAAATGACAGGGTAGAGGGAATCCTTCTCAAATTTGCAGATGATATATGACTGGGAGGAGTGGCTACATATTGGAAAATAGAAGCAGAATTCAAAAGGATGTTCATAAACAAGAAAACTGGCCTGAATTAATTAATGAATTGATTAATTTAAATGAATAAATTAACTAAATGAAATTCAGTAGAGACAAACACGGAATTTTAATTTAGGCAACAAAACCCAAACGCACAGATATAGGACAGGGGATCCTTGCTCAGCATTCCTATATGTGAAAAGGACCTTGAGGGGTATTGCTGATGAGAAACCGAACAGAAGCCTGCATTAATAGAAGCAAAGCTTCCAAGTTGAGGGAAATAATAGTCCCCCTATATTCTGTGCTGGTCAGGCTTCATCTGGAATATTGTGTTCAGTTCTGGATGCCTCATCCTAAAAAACATAGAGACATGTTGGAGCCAGTTCAGAGAAGGGAAATGAGGATGGTAAGAGGTATACAGAACAAAATATATGAGAGGTTGAAGGAGCTGGGCCTGTTCAGTTGGGTAAAGACAAGACTGAGGAGTGACATGATCACATTCTTTATTTATCTAAAGGACAGCCACAGAGAGGCATATCAAGCTTGTTCTCTGTTGCCTTAGACAGTAGAACTAGGTCTAATGGTTTTAAGATACAGGAAGGTAGGTTGCCATTGAACATTAGAAGGACCTTCTTGACAGTGAGAATAGTCTGGCAATGGAACCAATTCCATGGAAGTGTAGTGGTGTCTCTTTCTCTGGATTTCTTCAAAAAGAGGCTGGACAGTTACCTGGTTGGGATGTTTTAGCCTGAGAACCTGCACTGATAAAGGGCTTGGACCTGATGGCCCATAGGACACCTTTCAACTTTATTTTCCGCCTCCCCCAAACTTTTCCCCTGGTTTTTCTATCTAAAGAATGGAAATTTGTATATAGGAAAGTATTGCATATAAAAGCTGACAGTCTGCTGCTGTTTTTTAAAAAGTGTGAACTCATGACTTCTTACTCCTAAATTTTTGGTAGTTTTAGAAAAACTAGGAAGAAACTGGATATTCTTCTATTTTCCCATACCAGAAAGCCTGCTCAAATTCCCAGAGGTCACCAAAATTGTAAAGTGTAGGTACTATTTGAAAGTTTCCACTTGAATCCTAACAGACACACACCACAATTTAAAGCACCAATGGGAATCACGATGCACTCCAGATGCTGTTGGACCAGAATTCCTAGCAGCTTTAGTCAGCATAATCGATAGTGAAGAATAACAAGTGCTGCAGTTCAGCAACATTTGGAAGGGTATGTGATTCGGATCTCTGATCTAAAGAGTGTTAAATGTGTTCACAAGCTCATGCTTGTTCATGTCTGCAGACACTTTTTGGGGGGGGAGAAACTCACAATATTCTGCATTTTTATTAACTGGCTTGCCACGTACACTGGGAAGCTGCTGTCCAATTACTCCTCTTGCATTTCAACTACATGACAGCAGTGCACAGACCAGTTTCGGGTCACATGAATAGATCCCAATAAAGAACTATCTATGGTATTAAACACACATGTACTAGAAAAGAAAGCCCAAGACTAAACAGTTTATATCAATATCCAACATTAGCACAGATGGGACTTCTTTCTCTGCAGAAGAACTAGGGTGGTCCAGTGGAACACACAGCTAGATTTTTGGCAATAGCTTCTAGACTGAAATTTGAATTCATGTTTTTACGCCAGAGTTGTTCCAGTCTTATAATTTCATCATCGACTTCTCTATCTGTAAAGTGAGAACAGTAAAACTCCACAACTGCTGTGAAGCCAATAAAAAGAATCTAGTTATTATTTCAGTTATTTGAAAGAATTATGAGATAGTAATTTCAATAACTAGGTCTTTAAAAGACTGGTGTCCAAAAGTCTTGTTCATGGGTGCTGGAAGAGAAGTGACTCTAGATTAAACAAGTAACAGAACTATTGCAAAACTTCTATTGCTGAGCCTTTCAACAAATTTCTTACTGCAGAAGTCTTCCTAAAAAAATTATCCAACATCTTGCAGGCAGATACATACTTACCATCACAATAAACCAAACCTAACGTCATAGAATCAATACACCCCAGGATTTGTGGGGGATGAAAGCTATTATTACATCAGCTTGGCATTCATCAAGCAGCAAGACACCCATTAGCAACTTTGCAACATTCTATTCCCCTGACATTATCCCGTAGAGGTCTGCCCTTTATATATCAACAACTTCCTGAGAACATTTATATTGTCCAGGTATTCTTTTCATTACACAGTATTAAAATTGTATGGACACTTCTGACTAGGGCAGCCAACTGAACTCAAGAGCTTAGCTTCACTGCCCTTTAATTTTTGGCTTCATTAGCAAAAGTAACAACACAAGCAAATACAACTCTATATGGCATTAAGGTTTACAAAATGCACTAAAACTGATACTACTGCAATATAGATCTACATCACTTTAAGCTTTGAAAAGTGAAAGGAATAACACAGAATATTAAGGATACAATTTTTTAAAGCATTGTTAGGCCTCCCTCTGTCCCTCAGTCAGTAAAAACTGTTAACAATCATGATGTCCTATAAATGTAAGGAAACACATTCAGGGATAGCCATATCAGCCATACAGCAAAATAACCTACTTTCAAAAAACAAAAAAAGCCTGACAACCGTCACCTTTCTTCTGCATGGTTTTTAACTTCTTTTCCTAATGAAGAAGCCAGTGAAGCCTCTAAATCTTGCATGACGTATTTTGCACATTTCAGCTGGACAACAAAGAGATTACTCTTTTGTGGATCTTCTTTTATAAATGTAAGATTATTCATGTGCTACAAAGATTTTTCCAAATGAAGCTCTATCCTCATTTATTGTTACAAGGAATAATTACAAGTCCAGTATCTCCTCAAAATCTACACCATGCTTTATGCCACAAAACTCATTTTATGTTGTCAGCTACAAGTGTGTACCTCACTTATTCAGACACACACTTGTACTTGATAGTACAGTCAATCTTATACTTTTTTTTTTTCAGCCCATCAAAGTACTGGGCTGAAAACAACTGCACACTTTTAAAACAAATTCTAAATCTAGGTCAAAATATACTTTATGCATTAATTTTCTGAAAAAACTACTAGTTTATTTTTACTACCATAGTGTACACACGGATTTAGCATATAATGTCACCAAACTTGTTTGTGTCAGCATCTTCACAAAGTTACAGAACAACTCCCATCGGGTATGTCAGGTACATACTTGTAGATTGTAGCATACTCCACATTTGCGGCATGAAAAAGAATAGAATTTTAGCTGAGGTTTTGAGGGGATATCAGGATTTGTATGAATAGTTGTAACAGTTAAAATACCTACCACTCTGAAATAGTGTAATCCTGTCATTCATGATGCTGCAGGTCAATTTAGTAATTTATTTTTTATTTGCTTTTATAATAATGAGGCATAGAGATGTGAAGGCTTGGAAAAAATGGATTATGGAATGTTTCCTTTTAGAACTATGAATAAAACATTTAAGATAAAGCATTCATATACTTGCTTCACCAATATTTTTTTTATAAAAAACAGGGTAACAGGAAAAATTTTAATATAGAACTAAATAAAGTATCAGATCACTATAATTCTTTTTCTTTCTCAGTTCTTTTCACAAGAATAAATAATTTACATCTGTCTGACACTCTGGAAAACTAGAGGTAACAAAATATATTTTTTACATGTTTGGGTTTCTGTTTTTATTCGTTTTTGCCTACTCCTAATAAACAGGAAAAACCAAAGAAGTATCTTACAGATCAGGTGTTTCCTACATTTCAACTTCAATTGTAACAAAAAATAAAAAGTAAATTCAAATTGTAATTACCGCCTGAATAAATTGTGCTTTTAATATGCTAAACATGGTAATTTTATGCCAGATCAAAATATACATTATATTTACATTCTTAAACTACCAAAGTGATTTTCAAAGTGTAAAGGATACACAAAGTGTAAAGGATGCAATTTCTTTTTCTGAACATTTCCATTTTTTCCTGAAAAAAAAAAAAAAGGAAAAAATTCTCTGTGGCTTCAAATTTTGGGGAAATTTTACATCTCTAACCAGGGGCTTATTATTTATTTATTTAATTTCTATCATGCCTTTCTTCTGAGATGGGACTCAAGGCAGCTTACAACAAATTAAGACAAGGTAAAACTAAAGTTTTATTATGCAAACATTATAAACCAATTAAATAAAAAAAAATTAAAAGCACAAATTAAAACAATTTAAAAACATTTAAAAAACATTATATAAACGAAAAGCACAGCATGCTTCGTTAAGACTCTTCTGCCACACAAGTTAAGACTGAAAGGTATGACTGAATAAAAAGAGTTTTGCCAGTCTGGGGAAAGAGAGAAGAGGGGATCAACTGAACACCCCATGAGAAAGACTCCAATAGCCTGGGAGAATCCACTGAAAAGATTCTCTCTTGTGTCCTCACTAAACATGTCTGTAATGGTGGTGGGACCAAAAGAAAGACTTCCCCTCAGGACCTTCAAATTTGGGCAGGGTCATATAGGGAGGAGTTTTTCAGACCATCTGGAACCAAGCCATATAAGGCATTAAAAATAATGATGAGCACTTTGAATTCTTCCTGGAACTGGACTGGTAGCCTGTGAAACTGTTTTAAGCTAGGGAGCTATAGCTTCTTGTAAACAGCCCTGGTGAGCAGCCTGGCTGCAGTGTTTTAAAACCTGCTGAAGTTTCTGAAATGTGTTATATAGAATATGTTACAGTAATCCAAATGGGAAGTAATTAAGGCTTGTATCATTGTGGCTAGATCTGATATCTCCAGGATAGACCCATTTGGCACAATAGTCTTGAGCTATGGAAATGCATCCTTGGCCACCTTTGAAACCTAGACATCCAGGCTCAGATGTAAGCCCAGGAGCAAGTCCAAGCTGCAAACTTGAGATTTCAGTGGGATGGTAATTCCATCCAGCACAGGCTAAATACATTCCTTAATCTGTCTTTTGTCTGATCTGGAGCCACTCTGTTTCATCTAGACTAAGTTTCAGTTTGCTGTCCTTCATCCAGTCCATAACTGACAGCAGACACTGATTTAGTATCAAACTTTCTTAGAATTCAAAAAAAGAAAGAAAGAAAGAAAGAAAGAAAGAAAGAGTTGGATGTCATCAGCACCAAATCCAGATAATCTTTTCCAGCAATTTCGTGCAGATACTAAACAGTACGGGGACAAAACTGAGCCCTTGGGGACTCCAAAGGTTAATGTCCAGGGTGTCAACAGGCATCCCTTAGCAACACCTTCTGAGTTCACTTTTCAAAGAAAGATTGGAACTACTGTAAAGCAGTGTCCCCACGTGCCATCCCAGTTAGGCAGCCCTAAAGGGTATCACGGTTGATAGTACTGAAAGCTGCTGAGAGGTCCAGAAGAATTCACAGGGACACATTCCCCATCTAGTTCTTGGGAGAAGTCATCCGCTAGGTGACCAAACTCTCTGTCATATAGCCAGGCCTAAAGCTACATCAAAATAATTGAGTCCAGTTCAGGAACTCCTGGAGCTAGGAGGCTTCTCCAACAAAAGGATATTGGAGACTGGGTGGTAATTTCTGAGTGTGGTGGGGTTCAGGGAGGGTCTCCCCCCACCAATGCCCCTTTACAGCCTCTTTCAGTAAAATGGCAACCAGTCTTGCCACTGTGAGACATGTTCCTTACCCACTCAACCTAGTTCTCCTCTAGCTGCTTTTAAGAGCAAAGAAGTACATTTCCAGTATGCACATGGTGGTTCTATTCTCTCCTGGGATGAACAAGTTGCTTACCTGTAACTCCGATTCTTCAAAGTGGTCATCCATGTCCTTACACAAATGGGTTTCATGCCAATGCAGTGATGCTAACTGAAATGTTCCAGAGCTGGGGGCCTATGGTGGGAATCTCACCTCACCCATCCATTACACATGTCCTAGCCTGCTATAGCTGCTCTCCGCTCAGTTTCAAAGTCTGCCGAATTAACAGAACAGGGACTTGAAAGATAGAAGAGGTAGGACAGGTTGTGTTTGGGCACAGATGACCATTCAAAGAACCACAATGACAGGTAAGCAACCTGCTCTTCTTTGTGATCTCTGTGCCTCACACAAATGCGTGATTACAGCACTGCTTGCACCTTGTTTCTGAGTACCTCTGCTTTGTCAATAGGTAGATATGTCCTCCCCATTACAGAGTCCAGTGTTGCTCCTATGAAATCTATCACCCTAGCTAGTTCCAAGACAGACTTCTTTGGACTGACATTGAAATCCAGATCTTAAAGAAGTGTGATGGTACAATGAATGTTGTGAATGTGTTTATGCTTGCAGGATACTACCAGTAGCCAATCATCTAGGTACAAGTAAATCTGTACTCTTCAAATCCTGAGAAAGGAAGTTAACAATGCTATACATTTGGTGAAAACTCTTGGTGCAATAGACTCAAGGGAAGTAACTTGTATTGGTACAGGTTCCGGCTGATGGCAAACTGAAGAAATTTGCAATGTTGCGGTCTTATGGCTATATGAAAGTAAGCATCCCTGATACCTATCAGTGCAAACCAGTCTCCTCTGCAAAGTGGTAGGAGAAGAAAACAGTGTAACAGAATATATATAGTAGGAATTAAGCGAAATACAAAGTGACAGATGAATGAGAATTTGAGAGGGGAAAGCTATTCGACACCAAGAACAGACCAAGAGAAGTCACTCTGTCAGGAGATGAAGATAAACCAAGGAGACAGTAGCTATGGTGGACTAGGACATGCATGGTACATGGGGGTAGATTCCTGCCAAAGCTACTCAGTTCTTGAACATTTTGATTGGGGTCACTGTGCAGGTGTGAAACCCATTTGTGTGAGGCACAGACACCAGGAAGAAGAACCTGCCTCTATGCTCAGATTGCACAATTTGAAAGGTATCTAATAACACAGGACAAACAGGAGCCAAGATTACATCCATTGGACCTGTATAAACATTCAGGTCAGAGCTGATCTAAGCGATTTTGTCTGCACTTAGACATTTGGACCCAGTATTTTATCCCAGTCATGCTAGAAAAGAAAAAAAAAATCAAAACTCTCTTAACTTGGATACAGAACAATTGTTAAAGATGGATATAAATGTATTGTCAGGTGCTCATTAAGACAATTTCTACCACTCACATATGCACCGCTGTCTAAGGTTATCTGGTATCTAAATTTTTTAAAAAGGTTGCAGTCCCTGGAAGCTACAAAATATGACAGCTGGAGCTTTAAGAATATAACAACTGCATTAATTTCCTTAGTTAATCAGACTAATCTTCTATCTACTCAAGTACTTCCTTCTTAAAACAAGGAAAAATCTCCTGACTAGCTCATAATAAGCAGGGCATGATGGAGATCCATCAGATGTCGAGCAGAAACATTGCTTACGTATCAGAGGTAGAGTGTTTCTGAATGCAGAATGTGTTTATACCTTCCATTAATGTGCCTAATTGTTTATGGAGCTAATCATTACACTCATGAAAAATACTTGTAAATGTTACTGTTCAGCTGAAATCAATTAGTTCTTACACTGAATATTTGACTCTTTGAAGTTTCTGGAGATGTAGCCATGGGATTTACTTGTACAGTTTTCCCATAGGTATGAATATCAGTTCTTTGTATACTACTGGAGTGACACAAGAAACAGAGACACAATGAAACATATTTGACTAATCAGAATAAAAGCATTTTGAAAGATCTGAAAGGAAAGACAGTCTTGGATGTGTGATCTGACAAAGGAACACATTTGTACGGACAAGGTTAGTCTATTAGTAGAAGTAGAAGCATGTAAACTAGCTTAGAACTGCTTCTGAGAATTAGAGAATAAATATTTTTAAAAGCTGTAATTCATCAAAGAGCTAAACTAATATAAAATGGAAAAAATAAATGCAGTCCTCCCTCTACATTTGCAGGTTTGACCTTCACAAATCTGATTATTCACAAGGTATGTGCTTGCCTCCCCCTCCTCCATTTCCCTCCTCCTATTCCCCTGCATTCCTCACTCAGGCTTGCTAGTCTTGTATTTAAAATGAATGTTTTTTCTTTTTGGGTGAGCAAAGTCTCTCCCTCCCACTGCTGGAGGTGTGTCCTCTCTCCCACATGGCTGTACTTTCTGCTGTGTAATGGCTACTGATTGGTCAGCTGCTCTCTTTACTCCTACCCCATCCCTTTTCAAAATGGCCACCAGGAGTGACCAGAAGGGAAGAACTGTGCTCTTCTCCCTTTAAGGGGAAAGTATCAATAAGCCCTTTACTGTGTCTTTTTTTTTTCTTGCTCGCCTCCCAATGCTGGGGCTAGAGACAAAGGAATGAGATGTGGGAGTTCTGGAGGGGAATTGCAGGGGAGGGAGTTATTCACAATTTTTCCATTTTCACAAGGGTTCTGTGCTCCTAACCCTTGCAAATGTGTAGGAGCTACTGTACAGCTTAATAGCAATGCTATCAAAAGAAATGAGACGGGAGTTATTGCCTATATTTAAGAAACCTCTTACACTGAGTGTTGATGTTAATAGATTATTGCTACTAATTCTTGTGTTACTGTTAAGAGTCTTAGTGCAATCATCATGTCCATAGTAATAAATGTACCCTCCCCAAAAAAGAATTCTCTAGTAAATGAATGTTTCTTAGTGTGAAGGCAAAAATGAAAAATACCCTTTCATCTGATCCAGTTCAGACCTCAATATCATGCTTAAAGGTTTTTTTGTTTTTTTTCCTTTTGGAGGGGGACACAAAACCATCCTCAACACATGACTCAGAAGAGATTCTATTCTGCAAACTAAATGCTTAAACAAAGACACACATTCTAACACACACATGAATAGTAAAGTTCTTTGCTTTGTCAGTATCCATTTTAGTATTTTAAAGGCAGAGTTTGAAAAGCGTTCTAACAAAACTCCACCAGAACAGGTGGTGAAAAAACATAATTTTATTTCTGACTTCTGGAGCCTAGGAATTAGTGATTTTGCATGTAAAAAGTGTTCGTGATAAATAGTTCATATGAACTGATATATATGTATGTGTATGTAGATAGGTAAAGATTAACTTTAAACCTCCAGTTAGGCAGGGTACCACAAAATATCATAGTTGGTTTAAATAATTTACATTGAATTATGGTATCTAGAATATAAAGGGGAAAAAAAAGATCGAGCCAATCTTTTTTAGAAATAACAAGTTTGATAATGTACTAAAAGGCCATGCATATTATAAAACAATAGATCTCTGAAAGCACAGAAATTAGTTTATGCAAATAGGCCACCCACACATAACATAGTTTCTACATTAGTATAATGCAAACTATTTGCTCACACACACCAAAATGCTTAGAAAGGACTATACTCGTGAATGTAAATCCCATTCCTCAAGAAAACATTTCAGCTGGCTATGTCAAATGCAAAGATAGACAACACCTTGTTCACAACATTAAGAAAAAAGCAATTACCAAATGTCATTGATAAAAGTTTAATATAGACTTGCTTATAAAAATGAAGGGAGGAGGAGAAAAGGAAGAAATTACACCATACACGAGCATCCTGGCTCTACTGACTATTAACTACTGTTATGGCTGTGTCAAAAACAGAATCTAACTTCAGAGATGTCTGGTTAAAAGGGAAAGCAAAGAAAACAAAACAGACAAACAAAAACCAAAAAGCTTTTGCAGGAAGCTAGATGCATGACCTAGTTCTTAAAGCTAATTATAAAATCATCTTTCATACTGGTCCAGATTTAAACAATTTCTTCTTCTAGCAGAACTGTTAAGAAAAGAGAAAGAGAAATATTTATGAGACATACACATACAGCTGAACCCAAATCATTACTTTGTGAAAGCAGACAATGATCTCAAACTTTTTGTCCACTTCCTTATCAGCTCTTGAAATACAACAAAAACAGCCTCCCTCTCAATTTTCATCAAGAACTAAAGAAAATGCATGGAAACTACAATTGTTAGGATTGTTTTAAAAACACAGCAGAATGCAATTTTTGCTGTGCACTGCAGTTCTAGACTCAATTTCAGATGTTAGAGCCCCCCCCCCCAAAATACAGGTATGCATGGCGGCAATGAAAAAAAATGGTATTTTATTATTTAATGTATTAAAGTTTGATTGATTGTCTGTGGTACTTAAATTGAGAACTTTAAAGTTTGAGATCAAGTTTGATCTATCTATTCATCTTTTAAAACAGATGTTTAAAGGATGCATTTTGTTACTTTTTCAATTTTGATTTTTCCTTAACAGATGTGTTCATGTTATCATCTCCTTGCTCTACCAGATCTGCTACACCAAACCCAGAATCTAATTCAGTATCTTGTTTCCAGCTGATGCCAACTTAAATGCTTCTAGAAAAGTCACCACCAAAGCATGAACACATAACATTTCCCTTGTAGTTTTCCCTTCCTACTCAGTCAAGAGTTATGAAATGGTCAACAGTATCTGATCATATAATATTTAAGTAGCATCTCAACAGTCTGGCATCCAAGTCTTTCCCTCTTTTACATACAGGCTACAATACATACAGGTCCTAAATTAGCATATCAGACAAAAATACATTAATAGATAATACATCTGCCACCAAAACAATATTAGTCCTTTTACCTTCCATCTGTTTCCACATTCATTACATACAACAAACGTTGTCATAGGTTCATCAGCACTTCGAGTCTGAACCTAAAGAAAACAGAGGAAAGCAAATATATTTGACTAATATTTCAATGTACAATACAGCAGTGCAAGATTTACCTCATTACTGACAGACTGGAATACTATATATATTTTCTCTGGAACAAGGCTTGATGTAACTCTTCCCTCCATTCTTGCAATAAATCCAGTACTCTCCTCTGGTTCTTTCATGATCACTTCACTTCTAAATCTCCAAAATCATCCTGGTCTGGCTGTAGATCACCATCTGTACTTTTCTCTACACTCCAGTATCTCCTCTTTGTCTGATAACTCTGATTTTCATCATATCATATATAATTTCAGGTCTTAAACAGTGGCTACCATGGTTATTGTGTGTCAGAAACTCTGGGGAAAAAAAGCCTGCTTTCACTTCTAAGTAGTCAATTTGCTTCTCTTCCAAATGTGTAGTTACCCAGAGATCATAAAGAAGAAAGGTGGGTTGCCTACCACTATTCAAGTGGCAATTTCTGAAGTCACTACCCTATCCTTCTTCTCTGCTACACATCTGGCTTTTGACTTGTGATTATTTGAAACTGAGGAGAGTGATGTGGTTCCACTCATGAGGCACAAAGAACACAAAGGTATAGTTCTTGTATTCAGAAGTAGGTGCTGCTGCTCTTCTGAGCTTTAGAGGATTTTCCCCAAATGCTGTTCTGCACAGGTACATGTAACATGGCCCAAAGACTTCAAATAATTCTATAATCCATAAATACATATGTATTTATGATGCCACAATCAAAATGTCCAGACTTTCTCTTTACTATTCCAGTGAATTTGTCTTCTTCAATATTACTGTGAACATCAGTATGTGCTTTTTTCAATAGTTCATTTATATTTTGCTCAAATTGCTATTCATCTAACAGCCTTCCAGCTACTGTTGGTTTGCAGTGACCATTATCCCTCACTACTGTTATGCTACCTAAGAGTGATGGGAGCTTCTGGTTATCATCTATCATCATCTACAAATTTTCTAACCCTGGAACAGACAAAAGAAATTCTCACTACAATCAAAATACATTAGTTTGCAAATAATGGTGTTATGGAATCTTTCACAAATATGTTAGAAAAAAATTATAAGAAATATGTACTATGAATAAATGAAGGGAGAATATCACTTTTCACATACCTGGGTATAAGTACAATTCTTCTTTTTACATTTACCGCACGTAAACAGATCAGTTTGGGTTCCCCCTGTTTTAGCCATTTGATGCTCTCTTATAGCTTCTTTGGTAAGGTTTTTTCTCATCTCTTTCAGTTCATCACTTGCCATCTCCTGTGGTCAGGACAATGAGATGACCATATTTGCTTTCAGTATTTTCAATTTATTTCATAAATTTCAAATTAGTTTAATGCTACTTATTATTTAGCAACTTACTCAAACTGAATGTAACATAGCAGAAATAATGTGTCAACTTATTAAATTAGTATTGACTACACTTTTAGATTACTGATTTGCTTCTTATTTTTCTCCTTTGAAATCTGAAAAAAATACCGATTTCCTTATATTACACGTTTGAGAATTGGAGGCACCACTTGAGAATCATTCTAGGTCTATCTGTAGGGCCATAACAGAGGATGACTGATGTTTTGAGTGAAATTTTCATAAATACACCTCCTGCCCACCTACTGTCCTATACATATTTTAATGCATTTTATTATAAAATGGGCCATTTCCATACCGGGCTTCTGAAACGGTGCAGAGCGACCTGTCACTGAGGTCTTCTACACCCTAGAGTGGACTGGCGTGGACTACTTTTTGTAGTTCCACACCAGAATCCACTCAGGAGCGGCTGGAACTAGCCTTTTAAAAACCTCTTTTTCGAGGTTTTTAAGAAGCACGGAGCGCGCAGCCCCATGCCACTCCATTGCCTGGCTCCAAAGTGGATTTGCAGGCGCGCGCA
The DNA here is from genome assembly GCA_030412105.1 of Cyclura pinguis. NCBI lineage: Eukaryota > Metazoa > Chordata > Lepidosauria > Squamata > Iguanidae > Cyclura > Cyclura pinguis. The sequence continues at coordinate 213,225,346 of CM059602.1, forward strand.
AGTGCGTGCCTGCAGATCTTCCGGGGGTGGGCTTCCGGCTGGCGAGCTTTCTCCGGTTGGTGGAGAGCCTCCACCAACCGGAAGCTGCCATCTGGGACGCCGGAGGACTGTGGAGCAGCGAGCTCACGCTGCTCCGCGTGGTGACGGACTTACCCGGCTGCGGGTAAGCTCCGTTTTAGCATGTTTTTGCCCGTTCCCCCCCCCCCACATGTGAAAAGGGCCATGGTATCTTAAAATTTGGAGAAATGTCAGTATTGAATAATTACATTTTAGTGCACAAAATTTTGTAGAAAGGAAGTAGATCTGTATTAAAATGTAAACTGAATGAACTTCCAACGTTGCTTAGGGCACACTAATCTACTAATTTGTTGTTGTTGTTGTAGTATGCCAAAGTTGCTCAACCTGACAGTGAACCTATCACAGGGTTTTCCTGGCACAATTTGTTCAGAGGGGTTTTGCCTTTGCTTTTGTCTTGAGACTGAGTGTGACTTGCTCAACGTCACCCAATGAGTTTCTATGGCTGAGCTGAGATTCAGACTCTGGTCTCTAGAGTCACAGGCCAGTGGTCAAACTATTACATCATGCAGGCTCTCAACAAGACTTTAAAATTTAATCACATTGTCCTTCAAGTGTGTAATTAAGCATATGCAGCTCCTATTACACAAGCACATGTGGTTATTTGGGGAATATACTTGTGGCTGTTATCCAGTACCCTCTTTGCCCAAGCAGTTCCTGCCCTCTAAATGTCCTTTCCCTACTCCCTCTCTTCTCTACTCTCCTGAATACTCTGGCATTTGTCAGCTGATTGCAGGCACTTGTCTCTTGCAGGCACTATGTAGCAGACTGACAAAGGAAGTGTGTGTGTCTGTGTGTGTGTGTGTGAGTCTTCTATATTAGTAGATTGTCCCTTCCTATTATCCCTCATATCAGTGGATGAATCAAGGAGGGCAATCCAGTACAACTCTCTGGGTGGGGCTTTCCACTATGCCAATAAGCAACTGGATCTATGCCATTGTCTAGAATCACCAAACAGCATTGTGTTGTTAATAGGATGCCATCAGATTTAGTTATCTGTCACTGTAACTTTAGGCAGCTCAGGAAATCAGCCCAGGAAGCTCCATGATCTATCTAAAGAGGGAAACCTATTCAATGTAAGCAGCAGACAACCATAAGAGTGGAGAAGCAGTTTCTGGCACCAATAAAAATTTCAAAGTCCCTGCAATCTCAATCTATTTCCATACCACCTGGACAAACAACCTCTTACAATAATGTCTTCCAAAAGACAAGCCAGATAGAATTGCTGTTAATAAGTAACACACACACACAAAAATTAAGACTGCAAGACACAGGCAAGAAGGTTCAAATATAGATCATTGTTGTTAACTTCTACCACTACAGCATGTGAAATTACTTGTCTTCAAGATACCCAACTCTTGGTAAGATGAACAGCATTTGAGAAAATGGCATGTGAAGTTGAGTGAACTACTTACCTCTGCTGTCATTTTTGCAAACCTGTCAGGAGGTATATTTCCACATAAAACATTTTTCCTTAGATTAGGATTCTTTGTGTCCTTAAGGTTTGCTATCCTGCTGCGCACCCTATTTTTGTATTTCATGTCAGTATTTTTTAGCTCCTGAAATATAGGTGCTTATGAGTTAAGAACAACAGCAATATCAACAGAGAATTACACTCCATTCTGTTACAAACATTTGTCCAAAATTAGCCCTACAACTCACATTAATTCTTTTCTTCAATTTGTTTGAAGAGACTTGAACATTTAAAAACAAACTTTACTGAATGGCAAAGAAACACAGGATCCCTCCCCAACTGCAGTCCCTACATCTCAGCTGGGATGGTGAGAGGGGCATAAAAAGCTGAACCATCATTATCTCTGATAACAGATAGATTTCTTTTGAAAGGATTTGGCTGTCATTTGGAGGGAACTCTCCAAGTACTGGCTGAATCCTTTTCTACATGCCATGAGGAAGGAACTCTACAGAAAGAAAGAAAGAAAGAAAGAAAGAAAGAAAGAAAGAAAGAAAGAAAGAAAGAAAGAAAGAAAGAAAGAACGCACGCACGCACGCACGCAGCTGGGAAGGATTTCCCAAATCCTCCCTTATCCAGACTGCAATGTTAGTCCCAGGAAATGGTTACAGGATTATGTTCAGTCTAGCTCCTAGGACTAGAAAAGTTCTTCACCCTGCAGTATGGCATCTTGAACAGCACTTACAACTTCAAGTGAAAAAATCTGAATTCATCTCTATGCTACTCAACTATGTTCACATTAGAACTGTAAGCCACTGGCAGACTACAGTCTAAGCTGTGATATAGTGTGGTTACAAGGATAAAATGCCATGCTGAGCCCCTTAAAAGATCTTAAAATATTTTTATATTTTTGAGGTGCATCAAGCTATGTTATTTCATCATTTTAATCGCATTTTCATAAATGTATACTGTCAGGTACCTTAAAAACCAGGTATTGTATATCATCACAACATCATCAATGTGCATGACATTTGAAAAGCTAAAGAGGACAGGTTCTTATTCTAAAGGACATGTGTCATAATATTGGACACAGTGGTTGAATAATATTGTCACTATTTCTATAGTGCATTGCTGCATTCAGTGTGGCTCATCCAATTTTTAAAGAATCCTAATGACTATGATATAGTGAATTAACTACCACAGCTATAGAGTGTAAGGTACTAATATTTCAAAAGGCAAATAAGGGCCTGTTAAAACTATATGGCCAAACACTCATTGGACAGGAAAGGATATCTTCTTCAATCTGAGATCCCAGCTCTTCCTCATCAGCACCAATAGCAATGTAATCATCTAGTAAAAGAAGACAATTTGTGACTGTTAGTATTTATTTACATATATTTTAATTATACCACCCTCCATCAAAACTTATTCTAAGGCTATTAATAAAGTTCTTTATCAACTGAACATGGCTAATGTCTAGTATGTAGTAAAAAACAACAATATGTAAACAACAACAATAACCTAGGTTTTCAGATTGCAGGGATATAGTATTTCGGGAATTTCGTGGGGATTATTCCCAGGCAAGTGGCTACAGGATTGCAGCCTTAACCTATGACTTTCATTCTCATAGTCATTGAATAATTTCAGTTCTAAAAATATTAAATATAGAATCAGTGCTATACTTGCTCACTGGAATGCTCAATTCACACAATTATTCAACTGTGCTTTATAGCAAACCCTTAAGAGAAATAAATTACAAAAGGTTCAGATTAAAGTAGAAAAACACGTATATGCAGTAGAGAAATGCACTATCCTTTCTCTCTCCTTCTTTCTTCCCAAACAATTCAAAACGGTGGCCTTTGGGCTGCAAGCTGCTGTCTCATCAGTCAATTGCCTACTTTGCCTTGTACTAGCTGCAACTTCACCCTTCAGTCACCACTGCGTCCTGACATCTGCTCTCTAAGATTTCTATCCTACATGTCCTCTGAATTCAAAGGCTCAAAAGTTCAAGATCTGCTACAAGATGCTCTTGACAGATGCTGAAGCTGCTTCTGGTGGTGCATCAAGAATTAATCTTGTCCTTGTCAAAGAAAGCAATGTGTATTTCTTTGATATTATTCGAGGATACTGTTTATGGCTCAGAAAAACATGATGCCTCAAGAAAATGAATGAAATAATAAAATAAATATAATGATGATATTCTATGATGGTTCAAATATAGCTGAGATAATATTACAAAATTAATGAATAGTTACATTATGAATAATCACAAAACTGCAGAACTCAGGGAGTTCAAATCCAGACCTAAAGCTTACATGACAGTAAACAGTTGACCTCTGAAAAACTCCAACAAACAGGGGCCCATTATCTTCTGTTATGCTGTTGAACAGATCCTAATGCTTAATCAAGACTTCATTTTTCACAGTCTATATCCAATGGTTTAGATTCTGGCATATTCAAAAACAAGCTTGCCCATCTTCCATGACCATCTTCCAGATATTTGAAGATGGCTGTCAAATTACCATCATCTTCTCTTTTCCAGGCTAAATATACTCCCAACACCCACAACTGTTCCTTATATGGTTAGTTTTCCAGATCCTTTCCCATCTTTGTCACTGAGTTCTGGACATGCCCCAGGTTTCTGATATCAATTTTTAAACTGTGGTGCCTTGAACTGGATACAGTACTCCAGGTGAGGTCGGAACAACTCAGAATAGAGTGGCACTATTAATTCCTTGATCTGGGTAGTACAATTCTGCTGATGCAGCCCAGCTTTTCTTTCTTTTTTCTTTCTTTCAACTACCACATCCCATTGTTGATATATGCTTAACTTGTAGCCTAAGAAGATCTCTTGACTTTTTCTTTTTATCACTGGTAATACAGTCAAGCCAGGTCCTACCCAACTATATTAGCACACCTTGTAATTACTCTTACTGAAATTCATTCTGTCAGTTTTGGCCCAGCTCTTCCATTTGTTTAGGGCCTCTTGAATGCTGGTTTGGTGTCATCTGAAAATCTGATGAACATCCTTGCTCCTTTATCCAAGTCACTCATAAAGCGACTGAGTAACTTGAGGTAAGGCAGTGAAACTTGGTGCACCCCACTTGTCAGTACTGTGATGAAGTTATTTTGGAGGTTAGCTATTTGGAATGCCAGTGCAGCTAGATGGCTGGTTGCTAGGCAACACAAATAGCATCTCAAGAATGAAACCCAAGAGGGTAGTCTGCATGGGGGGGGGGGAGGGATTAAGGATTCCGTGTGTGTCTTGAGTCTTCAGTGCGAGCTAGCCAGAGAGAGGGTGGTTTGGTTTATGATTAAACAGGTGAGGACAAAAACACAGGCAACTGATGTCTAAAACAATGGTTGATGTCAAAGTTAACTTCTGTCAGAAATTAAACTGCTAATGTATCAACACTGTACAACAACCGAACTCTAACAAGATACTTTATCTCCACTGTTACTGTAATATTTACAGTTTGTTTTACAACTGCAGAGTCCATCTGAGTTATCTAAAGGCACTATAATAAAGAGAACACACTGTCTTAAATAAACAGTTTGGTTCTAAGGAACAATTAAAATCATAGCCTTATTACATAAAGGTTGTGATAAAAAGTTGGAGTCAGGGCAAAGTGATATTGACAGGGCACCTCACTGGATTGGAAAAGCAACACCAATCTGAGGGAGGAAAAAAGGCCTCTCACAACAACTCTTCAGGATGATGAGGAATCAATGGTGATTGCTTTCGGCTTGGTCTGTCAGCCATCTACAAATCCAACTAACTATAACATCATGTAGCTGACATTTTACCAGCTTGTTTGCAAGAAAATCATGGCAAATCTTATAGTCACAGAATCATAGAGCTAGAAAAGACTACAAGGGTGACTGAGTCCAACTACTCCTACCACCAGGAAGTTCTTCCTAATATTTAGATGTAATCTCTTTCCTGAAATTTAAAACTGTTGCTCCACATCCTAGTCTCTGGAGCAGCAAATCAGGCTTGCTCCATCCTCTGTACGTTCAAATATGTTCAAATCTGTAAATACAGCTATCATGTTGCTTCTTAACCTTCTCTTTCCAGGCAAAACATACCCAGCTCCCTAAGCCACTCCCCACAGGGCACAGTTTCCAGGCCTTATACCATTTTGGTTGCCTTCCCCTGGACACATTCCAGCTTGTCAATATCCTTCTTGAACTGTGGTGCCCAGAACTGGACACAGTATTTTAAGTGGGGTCTGACCAAAGCAGAGTAGAGTGGTACTGTCTCTTCCCTTGACCGAGACACTATACTCCTATTGATGCAGCCCAGAATCACATTAGCTTTTTAGCTGCTGCATCACACTGCTGACTCATGTTCAGCTTGTGGTCTACTACGACTCCTAGATACTTTTCCCATGTACTGTGGCTAAGTCAGATATCACCCATCTCATATCTGTGCATTTCATTTTTTTTTCTATCCAAGTATAGCATCTTATACCATCATCATTTATTTATTGAGATCCACAGATCCAACAAAAAAAGAACTCAAGTATAAGATAGAAAAGGGAAAAAATATTCAAAAGGAAAAATCAGGACAGTAAAACAATGACAATTGACTTTTATCTAAAACACAATGAGCTCTAGTCCTGGCCAACTCTGTGAGAAATTTAGCAACAGCCAGGGTCACTTTTGGGGACCTATCCTCCAACAGGAGCCTGGTACAAAATTGGTCTGAACTTTCTGGAAATCTTCTCAATAATGGAGTAATTGTATACCGACGGGCCTAATCATAATAGCTAGAGGACAAAAGAACACGCTTCATTGACTCAACTTCCATATTATTGTAAGGGCACCATCTTTCTACATAAGGGACATCAGCAAATCTGCCTCAAAGTAATTCAGTAGAAAAGATGTTACATCTGGCCTGAGAAAAACATCTGTGGTACTTAGCCACTGATAGGTTCTTTATATAGTCAGCTAATTGAAAAGGCCTGGCATAATGAACATTCATTGCACTACGAGAGCAAGAAGTATTTCCACTTCTCTCTGTTGAAATTCATTTTGTTAGGTTTGGCTCAGTTCTCTAATCTGTTAAGATCATTTCTGCATTCTGATCCTGTCCTCCAGGGTGTTGGCGACTCATCCTAATTTGGTGTCTGAAAATTTGATACATATGTCCTCTATTCCCTCATCCAAATCAATGATAAAGATGTTGAACAGCACTTGGCCCAGGACAGAACCCTGTGGCACCCCACTAGTCACTTTTCTCCAGGATGAAGAAGGGCCATTGCTGAGCACCATTTGGGTTTGGTCAGTCAACTCTGTTCCCATGATCCATTTATTTTCAATTGCTAGTAAGATAAAAACACTGCTATCTATAGATGTGGAACAGGGCAAATGCAGCATGTGAGCCACATGCAGCTTCCTGCCTGTTGTTTTCATGACCTGCATGGCACCCATTTTTTTTAAATTACCCCCCCCCCCAAAATGTTTACCACAAAACTCTTCCTCACCAGTGTTTTACTTCTTTATTCTCTTTAATAATATTACTGGAACATAGATCACAACTGGCCTGTAATTCTTTCCTCCCACACACCTCCAAAAAGCATATGTGGTTAAATAAGTGATTTTCCAATACTCTGGTAAGAAGGCCTCTTTTAATAATAATCTTTATGTCCTTCTGTATCTGCAATTTCTAATCAGTTTTTCAAATAAGTATACTTCATTGACTAGTTGGTTCTCATCGCCCTTCTTATTCAGCTCTTCAGGGGCTCTTCCCCACAAAAAAAAGAGAGAGAGAGAGAGAGAGAAGAAGTTATCATGTATCTGTCTTTTCACAGTGAAGACTGAGGGAAAGAATTCATCCAGATTCTCTGCAATCATTCTATCATACTCTAGCAATCTTTCATCCTTTTCTTTCTAATGACTTAACAGCCCTCTGCAATGCTTTACCACTAAATCAGAAATAGCCCCATCTGCAGGCAAAAGACACCTTCTGATTGTTGAAAAACGGTATTAGATGCAATCCACTTAGTTCTAAGAGTATAGGCCTAAATGCAGTTGCTAGTCTAACAGGACAACTGAATTAACTGATGAACAGTAAATGAACTCTTTAAAAAAAATCCTGCTTCAATGAGTCTATTTTAGTAGAAATTAACAAGTAGATTTGGGCCACATTTTTTCAAAAACTGACATAAGTCTAGCTGTAATTACTAGCTTACATTTGACTACAACAACCTAGAATAGCTCAGTGAGAAACATAAGAGTACACAAAGGGTTAATCACAAAGAACATTGCTGCTTCCAATTAAAAAAAATGATACATGTGTTAGACAACAAAATAGGTTGTATGCATTTCTCAAAAACCAGTGCTTTACCACTCACTTGATTCTATGAGTCTATCTACTTTATATTATTTATATTGGAAATAAATACATTAGAAATACAATTAACAATAAATAGCACATGAAACGAAATGTGGGAAACAATGAAATGCAAGAATAGGGATGGTAAGAATACTCACAATTATTTATGTCCTCACTGAAAAATGGGTTTCCTTTCTTTTTTTTTTATAGTTTGTGTGTGTAAAAAAATCCAGAAATCCTGCACAAAAATAACCAAATTTTTGCAAGATATTTTGTTGAAGATTGCTTTTTTCCTATGTAAAACCCAGAATCTTGCCACCAAAAATAAATTTTTAAAAAATAGTCACAATTTTTTTCCAAGATTGCTTGGTCTTCCACAGAAAACAACAATCTTGGACAAAATCCACTGTGGATTTGGAAACACTTTGACGAAACACTCTGGGATATGTGAATACTAGGCAAGAACTGTGCAGAAATGTTTGTTTTCTTTGCAGCATGGAGGAACCTGTGGAAATCATTCCTCCTCACTTGTGAGGACAATACAGTTGATTATTCAACTAAGCATGTAATGCTTACCTCCTGTTCTGAGAGCTGCTGCCAACATTTCTCTGCATTTCATTCGTACAGAATCAGATGTGCTTGGAGCCCGAGGAAAAGAAGAAATAAATGTTTCTGAAGCTGCATTGCCCTCCTCTTTCCTGTTGCTTGAATTACTACTGGAACTGCTAAAAGGGCAATAAATAAATAAAATTAATTTCTCCTATCTGGTTTCATTACCTATCAAATTACAACTCCTCTTAAAATATAATGGATTATTATATTATACATATTATAGTTTAATTTAAATATTAGAGGTAGGGATGGGTTGCTTACCTGCAAACACAGTTAGTTCTTCAAGTGGTCATTTGTGAATTCACACAAAAGAGTTTGCTACTCCTGCACAGTGCATCATTTGGAACCTTCTAGGGCTATTATGAAAGCATTTCGGCCATAGCCCCTCTTGCCCTGATCCACGTGACCAGCCTGACTGTTGCTCAAATTCTCAGTTCCCTGGATGCCAAAGCAGCAGCCAAGAAGCTAAGGAGAGAGAGCATAACGTACTGAGGTGAGGATGGGCAGGTACTGTGTGAGTTCACAGATGATCACTCAAAGCACAATGTTACACAAAAGCAACCTGTCCTCCTCTGTGTTCTCTGTGACTCACACAAATGGGAACCAGCAAGCTACTCATCATAGGAGGTGGAAGTGACATGTGACAGAAGAAAACAGCATGGCTCTCCCAAAGGAGATGTCAGTCCTAAGCATGATATCCAACCTATAATAGGTAATAAAGGTCAGTGGCTGACACCAAGTAACCACCCTGCAAATGTCCTCCAGAGAAACATCTTTCAAAAAAGCTGTTGAAGTAGCCATTGTCCAGGTAGAACGGCTGCACACAAAAACAGGAGGGTCTTTCTTTGTCAGTTCATAGGACGGATAGATAGTTAAAGAGACCCACTTTGAGATGCGTTGAGATGACACAGGTACACTCTTCTTGTTCAAAGAGTCTCTGGGATTGGCTAAAGTCAGCACTCTTGTTGACACAAAAGTCAGAGCTCCCCTAACATCAAGACATTGCAAAGTACAGTTCAAGACAGTTGTAGGGGTCTGATAAATATACAACAGCGTCCTGGTTCAAATGAAAGGCTGATATCACTTTCAAGAAAAAGGAAATGTCCAGTTTAAGGACCACTTCATCCTTGTGGAACTTCAGGTATGGAGGAGCCACACAAAGGGCACACAGTTCTCCTGCTCATCTGCAGATGTAATCGCCACCAAGATGCCATCTTCCAGATAAGCAGATGCATATACTAGACTGCCATTATTTCAAACAGTTTCTTTGAAAGCTGGGGGAAAAAAAACAGCTCCAGTTTTCACTGAAGTATAGCACTGGTGGATGCAGATTCTTGTAGTCTTTCAGAAACTGGTCAACCAATGAGTTCTGGAAACAGGAAGTCTTGCTGATTATTTAGAAATTACTAGAAATTGCTGCCAGGTAACATTTGATGGGAGGGACGGGGGGGGGGAGAGAGAGAGAGAGAGAGAGAGAGAGAGAGGTCTGTCAGATAGTGATAGGAGAAACTCCAGCACATGATGGATTTGTGTTTGGTCCAGACAGATCCCTCTGGGTGACAAGAAGGAAAAGAATTTGGTCCATTTATGTGCACAGGACTGCTGGGTAGCAGGCCTAAGTGCTGCTGATTTGCTGAATCAGAGCTGAAAGATAATCTAAAGAAATACCTTCCAAGGGGTCAGCTTGAAGGTACCCTGGTCTGGATGTTCCAACTGCCTGTTGTGTCAGGAGATTCAGTCTCCCTGGTACCCTGTGGTAGGAGCCCTGAGCAAGGTGAAGAAGAGTGGCAAACCAAGGCTGTCTGGGCCACCATGGAGAGAGGAAGATGCATTTTGCCTTGTCTCTCTGAATTTTGGCAATCATCCTTGTGACAAGCGGAAATGAAGGAAAAGCACACATGACTGGGCCTCCTCAATGAAACAGGAAGGCATCACCAAGACAGTCCTTCCCCGACGGGCCCTGGCATTAGCTGTTTGGTGCAGAGGTGGAGAGATCCACATTCCTGAAGATTATATGAATTTTTTTGGGATGAAGTCTCCATTCATGGCAGGAGGTTAGTGTCCTGCTGAGAGCATCTGCTATGACATTCTCCTCCCCTGCAAGATGGATTGCAATGATGGAAACTCTCCTCTCAATGCACCAGTCCCAGATAGAGCATGAGATGAAGCAGGGTGCTTGATCTTGTTCCTCTCTCTCTATTCAAGCAGGACCACTGTGGTGTTGTCAGAGACTACCTAAACGATCTTGCCATGTAGAAAAAACTTGAAGGCCCAGAAAGCTTTCTTCACAAACAACATCTTGAGCACACTGATGTGAAGATTGCTCTCCTCCTCTGTCCAGCAGCCCTTGACTGACAACCCTTTCATGTGAGCTCCCCACATTTCCATGGAAGCATCTATCATCACCAATGTTCCAGGCTGACAAAGAAAGAATGCCATGCTGACCTGGATATTCTTGGGGTCGAGCCACCATTCCAGGGATTGATGGACAGCCCTCAGTATGGCGAGATGCATCAGGGGAGAGTCAAAGAGTAAATCAAAGTGGAACAGGAACCAAGCCTGCAGAGCATGTTGATCCAAAGCAGCATTTGGATCTCCTTGGAGCTCATCCTGTGAGTACATCGGCACATAGGACAGCTTTTGTCAGTTCTTGAGCCTCTCGTCTGACTGGTAGGCAACTGAGACGCAGGAATCAAGGACGGCAATGATGAACTTGGCCAGCTGGGATGGCTGCAGATGAGACTTCTTGTGATTCATGATCAGTTCCAACTCACTGAGGAGGCTGAGTGTCATGTCAATGTTGGCAAGAAGGCAGTTCCTGGAATGTGCAATGTTTTACTGCCAATGTTTTACCACTACAGTCAGCCACGTGCCTTGCAGCATTCAACTATTGAGCACCTAGATTATGAACTTCCATCTATAATGCTCCTGCCAAAAGCTTAGCATCTTCAGACAACTTTGCTAAGAAAGGACTCATCCTCTCCCACAGGTTTTGTTGAGATGTGGCTGTACAGGCCTCATAATTGGCGATTCTGAAAGAGAGGGCAGCGGTGGAACTTCTTGCCTAGTATCTCTAATTTCCTATCCTCCTTACTGGCAAGAGTGTTGAGTTTCTTTTGTGTGGGTTTAGACTGTTCCCCCTCAACAATAATGGAGTTTGGTTTGGATTGATGTAGGAGCCAATCCGAACCAGACTCCACCACCCAGTACAGACAGTCCACTTTCTTTGACATTGGTTGGGAAGTGAAGGAGTAGCCCAAGACCTATGTGTTGCCTTCAAGAAAGATGGCACTAGAGGGTACTGACGCAGGTAGTGTTTGGACTCAATGGTCCCTGTGGTCTCTTCCAACTCTATGATTCTATGACTCTAGATGTTGGGATTTTTGTTTGGATCCAAAGATATATGGGATCCTCAGGCTCAGTTTCTGGTTGCCTGATGTCCAGTTCTAGTGCTCAGGCCACCCTCATCATCTGTTCCATGAAGGCACAAACATCATCAGTAGATGAAAATGATTTACGCTTTTGTAGAATGGCTGGCGGGGAGTGCATTGGTGGCATGAAGAAGAATCTGGCTCCGAATCCTTCTATGACAAGGAATGTGAATTAACTGTGTGCTAGCACAGGATGGAGGAGAAATGTGAAGGCGTTTTGAAATCAGAGACTAAACCCACTGTGGAGGCACCAGCACAAGTGTATGAGAGCCAGTGGCACTCAAGGGCTGAGCTGAACCTGAAAGCTAGCAGAAAGTTGAGCTGGTGATTTAGCACATACACAGGAAGACTCTGTATCTTGGTGTTCCTGTCAAGGAGATTGTGCTCCACTTGGTAATGAAGGCAATGGCCTTGAAGCAGACTGAGATGGTCATGAAGCCAAATGCTACAGCCATAGCTCCCAAAATCACATCTATCCTATCGACAGCCAGAGTGGTCACAGTATGATCAGCAGGGACAATGGGAATAATGACTCTGTCATATGCTGGCAGCCAGACAAGGTTCCCAGCTCTCCCAACAGAGTCTGAGGCAGCAGCCAGGCAAAGTTCACTACAGTTTGTCAGTCAGTTACCATTTGCTGCTTCTGCAGTTCAACTCATACAGTTCAAGTGACAGTACAAAGGGAGTACATCCACAGTAAAGTCAGTCCACAAGGCAAGGGTCAGCCTTCTCAAGTTGTTTGTCTAATTAATGCATCTGCTCTACATAAATACTCTGAATCTCATGGGCTCTCCCTTTTCCATCTACACTTGCTGTTGTAAGTATCGTCCAAGTCTCTGTGCTGTGGCTGTTGTGAAGGGTTCCGTCTGTGATTGCACCCGAGTCCTGGGACTGGAGCATGACAGATTCCCAGATCTAAATGAATCCATCCCATGAGATGTCTGTGAAGGTGAAGAGGATATCAACAGCTGACATCAAACTGAATTATGAGGCAGAGGAGATGGAAAGGGAGCTTTCTTTCGCAATGGAGCCAGTGATGCAGTCTGGTTGACAACCCTGGAGACAACTGTGGAATATCAAGAGGTGATTTAACTATCCTATTTCTACCCCTGGGGCTGTGACAAGTTCGCCCAAGGGAATGTGTCCACAGAGAGACCTGCACTTGTTTCTTGAACTGGAGAAGAATAGTGGAATTCTACTGAATCCGAATTAATTCTTCTTTTTCTTGCACCTGTTCCATATAAGGAGGCTGGATCACACACCACAGAGAAGGGAACAATCTAGGGTTCAAAACATCCTTTGCCTTTTTTTTCTTATGTCATCTCTTTTCTGAGTAATTCTGAGTAAGAACAAACTTCCACCTCAATGGATCATCCCAGTGTTGATGGGACTCAAGACCAAGCCTCCATTTCAACATCATGGATCAGTACCAATAATTCCTCAGCTCTGATTACTGAATCGGAAGCAGGCCTCTTGGTATTCTTCCTAGTGCCCAAGTCTTGTAAAGACCTTTTAACAAGATGGACCAAGGAGCCAGAGGCAGCTGATGCAGAAGATGAACGTGGAACTGAACCACATCCTGAATCAGACGGCATATCCAGAGCCATCAAAGACTTACTCGTACAAGAACAACTTAAGTGTGGATGAACAGTTTTTTTGAGCTTGAGGGATCATTGCTTTACAATGAGCACACCACCCAAAATTGTAGCCCTCTCCCAGGCACATTAAAGTAGTGTGAATGCCCATCTATACCAGGGATCTTAGCCCTGCCGGAAGTACACTTTTTGAGTGACCCAGAGGGCATTTTAACCAATGAAGGAAACCAAAGATCCACAAGCCAGAAACACAGTTTAAAAACACCAAAACAGTCTGAGCAAATATTACAAAGAGTGTAAAAGCCAAATCAAGATGTGAAAAGAGGAATCCAAAATGTAATTCAATAACCAAAGTTCAGGGAAGACATAAGAATAAGCGATACAGCTCACCAACAGTTCCTTCAATACTACTGCTGTGGCAGATGAAAAGGAACTGAGGGTTTGCGAGGGGATCAGGCTGGCCACACAGACCAAGGGAGGAGGGGCTACTGCCAAAATGCTTACATAACAGCTCTAGAAGGTTCTGAATGATGCACTGTACAGGTGAAGCAAACCCATTTGGGTGAGTCACAGAGACCACAAAGAAGAACCTAAACTTTAACATAATAATTGTTTAAATAATCATTGCATTCACTTGCAGGTTCAGCTTTAAAGACACAGGGTTTCATGTATCTCAAGTATCAGACGCATCTGCACGGTAACCAGGAATTCTCCCTTTATAAGCTTTTTAGGTATTCTTTCATCAGGTTCTACAATCTTACCCTCAAACTTTTAGCCTAGCTTGGTCACCTTGGACAGCCTATTTTTTCTTACAGAACACCAGCTTTCCTTATCCTAATTTTCACAAACAGCAAGTGTCGAAGTTAATTCTAGCATCAAAAGAAAAGAGAAAGAAGGAATACCTTTCTTCCCTTGCTTCAGGACTGTTTTGTGATGAAGATCCTGCTTCTTTTTTCTTATCTTCAGAGTCTTTATCATTTGATGGTCCATCTGCAATATATACATATTTTAGCTGTATCACCTATAGAATCAAATCTCCTTTTTAATTTATATAAACAGCAGGTACTCAGATTGCTGACATCAACTATGATTTTCCCAGTAATTTTTCAACAATCCTGTAAGTCATACAGTGTGAGACAAGACAATATGACCACTCATATCAAAATGGGGAGGATGAGGATGTGATATAGAAGTGAACTGTAGCCCTGATGATAAGCAAATTAAAATACAAGCAGATCATTTAGTTCAGCATTAAACAAACAAAAATCTTTAAAAGGAAAAAAGCACACTGTTTTTACATAACAATCAAGAGCCTGTGAGATATTGATTTGAAAATAAGCTGGAGAAGGAAAAAGCTGAAAAGCTTCATGCAGCTATACCTAATAACTTCTTCCATGATTTAATGAGTGATTTTGCTAAAGATGTAACTTCTTCATCTGTGCTTTGCTTCCGTATTGCATTCACTGACATTCCAATTCTTGTAGACTGTAAACAAAGAGAGGCATCAAAACTTAAAACAGATCTTTACAAAAAGAAAAAAAGAAGTCTACCATAATTATTTAAAAATGGAGCAAGGAGCATGTTTTGCTGAAATCAGGAATCAGTACTTAAGTAATTCTTACTGTAGTCTGTTTAAAGTTACCAACCAGACCATTATTTTTTCTACTTAAGCACTGTCCTACATTGGCAAGGGTTTAGCAATACAATACTGAAATCCAGGAGAGTTTAATTTAGGTTTTATTTTTGCCTCTAGGCTCTCTTGCTGGTCCTCCAGAATCAAAAGCCTACCAAAGGACAACCAGGCTGATTATCAAATATCCTTTGAGGGCTAGTAGAATTGTTTGTCTTGTTGGTAAACACTGATAAGAATCTGCTCAAAAGAATCTGGTCTGCTGTAGGGAGGATACCTACAGAAGGATACTGAAAATTCTTTTATTAGGATATTTTTTAAAAAATAAAATGTAATTAATGGGGACAAATTTATAGTAAGCAGAGTTGAATACAGAATGCTGCTGCCATCTACAGTACTAGAAAAAAATTATTTAAGGAGCTCTTAATGTAATCTAATATTAGTCCAATCTGAAGTAGATCTACTGAAATCAGATGGACTTGTTAGTTGTTACTAGCAAGTCCCATTCCTTTCAATGTGTTTATCTTAACAGGATTAATAGCAGATTGCACTTCAGGCATAACAGGCATAACATTTTCCCTTTGATGATATTTTCAGATTGTAACTCTTACAGAAATTGGCTTTATTCTAATCCCATCTGAAATTTAAAATCTAGTTCAAGACTATTCAAAGATCTGTGCCAAACACTTGTAATACCTAGAAGTTTCCTTATAGGAGTCTACTCAAGAATGTAAGAAGCTGCCCTATACAAAGGCAGACCATTGGTTTATCTAGGCCAGTACCGTCAATTCTGACTGATAGCATTTGTCCGGGAATGGGGATATCACTGGTGGCCTCCGATCCTGGCACCAGGCAAGTCTCACGCCGCTTGGCTTCAAAAACCAGCTGAGGCCTGGTGTGTTCAGGTTGGTACGGCAGTGGCATACTTATGTTTTTTAATAGCAAGCTTGTTGATAGCCTATAGCAGAAAGAACGGCCTCTAAATAATGAATCCTGGAAATGCTGTAAATGTAGAGTACTAAATGGCTTATTTTATTATCTCAAGCTATCTATGTTGTACAAATCACTAACAGCTCTGTGTGAAGGTATGGGCTAGTTATCTCTGTGGGAGCACGCAACAGCTTCACTTAATATTTAATAACTAAACATACAATCTGTGTGGAAAATTATGCCATTCAGTCATTTTTTAACATGATCCAATAGCTGAAGTTCTCTTGATAGTTCACAAAGTGAAACTTAAAAACCAGAGTATATATCAGAAGTCCTGTAGAAATATAAGGCATTAAGGAAATCATTATAGATGAAAGCCATGGTGGTATAGTGGATTGAGTGTTTGACTAAGATTCTGGAACATCAGAGTTAAAATCCCCACTTAGCCATCAACACCCACTAAGTGGCCTTGGGCAAGTCATACACTCTCAGCCTTAGAGGAAGGCAATGGCAAACCTCCTCTGAAGAAAACTCTGTGATAGGTTCACCTCGGTTTCCTTAAGGTGGAAGGAAATCAGAAACTACTTGAAGGTAGTCCTCCTCCTCTATTAATCAAGGAATGTGGTCTAGGATGGAATCATCCAGATCTTGTTGGACCGTGAGACTCATAATTTCTCATGATTTAATATGTTTAATAGTGCTGCTGGGAGCTGCTAACAACTTATGTAGGTCTACATGACAAACACCATTGGCCTAAACCCAATTGCTAGTCCTAACTAGAGTAAAGGCAGTGAATCAATGGCATTTAGCTAGGTGTTGACTTACCATTCAGCAATTATTTAAATAAACAGTTTGGTTTTGAGGAACAAATTAAAATTGCAGCTCTGTTACACGAAGGTTATGATAAAAGAGTGGAGTCATGCAAAGTGATATTGACAGGGTGCTTTATTGGACTTGAACTGCCACACCAATCTGAGGGGGAATAAAAGGCCTGTCACACTTTCATGGGCTACCATTACAAAGTACCATGAGAGAGATTACTGAGTGATATCTTTAATCATGCAGCTTCCAGTACAACACCCAAAATAAAGTCCCTGCTCAGCCTGAAATTCACCATAAGAAAAGACAATTATGCCTGGAAATGTAGAAGGCAGCAGGAAATGAGGAAGACTGCATTATGAGCAGATGGATTCAATTAAGAAAGCCACAGCCCTAAATTTGAAAGACCTGAGCAGGGCTGTTGGTAATAGGGGAAATCCTCTTTCATATGGTTGCCATAAGCCAAAGACGACTTGATGGCAACTGACCACAGCTCTACTGTAAGCATCCTGGATAGAGAGTGGAATACAAATTTGACAAAATTAAAAGCAAGAAATTGAGATGAACTGAAGAAAGTTGAGAGCTGAAGTGAAACAAGAACTGAAAGTGTCACAGAAGTAAGGAATTTATCTCTCAGTATTGTCCAAACAGTATACTCATCTTTATTTGACTGTGAAGAGATGAAGCACACAGATCAAGTGCATACAATGTAAATGTACTAAGTGATCTTGTTAACATTCTATATCCCATTACTGTGCAATCAAAATAAGAAGGCCTACTAGGAATCTAAGGCCATTTCCACATGATGATGCTCTTCCACATGGTTGCACTGCAGCCCCAGGGCCGGAACGGAGCACATCAGCAATGCTCCCCTCTGCATGAGGAAGGTAGTGCAATGGTGCCACCTTTTCCTTCTGCAGCGCAGCTGGGCACTTTCCATTGCTGCATTATGGAAGGAAGCATCGCCATTGTGCTTCCACAGCTTCCATACAGCTGGGAACAATGGGAGCACTGCACGATTGCAGGGTCAAAATGGATTTTTTTCCATTTTGTGAAAACTGTGCAAGCACAATGCTTGGGGCCAGGCTGGCAGCAGGCTGGCAACAATTGTTGTGCAGAACGACCACTGTCATCCTGTCCCAGAAGCGGCTCGACTACGTCATATGGAAATTGCCTAAGATTCCACTTTCTTGAATTATCCCAGATGAACAACTTCTGTAATATATGACACCTTTATTTCTGCATTAAAGACATCACTTCAAGGGGCTATACAAATCTTTCATTAGAATAAACTACAGTACCAGGCACTGTTCTCTGTTCTACCCAAGATCCTTCACTGCTGTGATTACAAATAGAAAAAAATATTAGGTCATTTCCAAATTATGGCAACTCTACAGTGAACCTATTGTGGGGTTTTCTTGGCAATATTTGTTTAGAAGAGGTTCACCATTGCCTTCTTTTGGGGCTGAGTGTGTGACTTCCCCAAGGTCACCCAGTGATCAAGCAGACATTCAAACTCTGGTCACCAGAGTCCTACTCTAACACTCACACCAACTACACCATGCTGCAGAAATCAGTGAACATGCCTGTTTGCTTAGTCCTGACCTAAGCCCCAAGTGATTTCAGTAAGAAATCAGATTGGAAATTCGGATTGGAGAGCTGGGCCAAAGCTAACAAAATGAATTTCAAGAGAGAGAAATGTAAAGTCCTGCACTTAGGCAGAAAAAATGGAAGGCACAAATATAGGATGGCAGGATGCGTAGCTGGATAGCAGTACATGTGAAAGGGATCTAGGAGTCTTGGTAGATCACAAGCTGAACATGAGTCAGCAGTGTGATGAGGCAGCCAAGAAAGCCAACATGATTCTTGGTTGCATCAACAGGAGTATGGTGTCCAGATCGAGGGAGGTAATGGTACCACTCTATTCTGCATTGGTTAGGCCTCATTTGGAATACTGTGTCCAGTTCTGGGCACCTCAGGTCAAGAAGGATATCGACAAGCTGGAATGTGTCCAGAGGAGGGCGACCAAAATGGTGAAGGGTCTCGAAGCCAAGCCCTATGAGGAGCAGTTTAGGGAGCTGAGTATGTTTAGTCTGCAGAAGACAAGGTCAAGAGGGCACATGATAGTCATGTTTCAATGTCTGAAGGGATGTCATGTCGAGGAGGGAGTGGGCTTGTTTTCTGCTGCTCCAGAGACTAGGACAAGGAGCAATGGATTCAAGCTGCAGGAAAGAAGATTCCACTTGAACCGCAGGAAGAACTTCCTGATGGTCAGAGCTGTCCGGCAGTGGAATATGCTGCCTCGGAGTGTGGTGGAGTCTCCTTCTTCGGAGGTTTTTAAGCAGAGGCTGGATGGCCATCTCATGGGAATGCTCTGACGTGTGTTCCTGCATAGCAGGGGGTTGGACTTGATGGCCCCTGTGGTTTCTTCCAACTCTATGATTCTAAGAGCTCAGTTCAGCTACATCTGAATTCAAGGTGAAGCCTGTTGCTGCTATGTGCCTTCTGATAGTTTCTGACTTATGGCCACCTAAGAAGAGCCTATGATGGGGTTTTCTTGGCAAGATTTATTCAGAGCAGGTTTGCCCTTGTCTTCCTCTGAAGCTGAGACAGTGTGATTTGCCCAAGATCACCCCATGGTTTTCTATGGCTGAGCAGGGATTTAAACTTCGGTCTCCAGAGCTATAGTCCAACACTCAAACCTCTATACCATATTGCCTCTCTTTCTCCTGACATGGGATCCAAGACAGCTCAAAAGATAGACAACTCTTAAAATGAAGCTCTTAAAATACTTTCAAATTACAGCTTATTTGAGAGATACATCTTGATCTATCTGTACTGTAAACTATTTTCCTGTGAGTCACTTAATGTCTGTTCATAAAAGACAGCTGATCTGAAGATGACTGCTGGATCAATGATTCTGCCATGGGAAACTGCTCAGAATAGATGTCCTTTTGGTCTCTCCTTTACTCCAGATTATCTAGACAAGAACTTCCACCACCACTACGATTGCCAATCCACTGACAGGATTTGAACCTACTGAGGTTGCGGACTCCTTGAAATTAATTTTGCACTCTTTTGATGCTCCTGCAACTCAGCCTTGTTGCTGATTCTTAGTGGTCAAAGAGTTTAGAGTTCAGAAGGAAGTGCACCAGTTCTGTCCTCTTCTGGAGTAGGTAAACTTCATCATTGTTCTGGATTATATCAATACCAGATTCTGGTTGTATGTTGGACTCCCACTGGAAAGTGTGTGAAAACCTTGGTTGGCATAAAACACAGCTGTGAATGTTCTGATTATTGCTACCACTGCTAAAGTAGACCCATTCAAGCTGGCACTAGGCCAGTATTTTCAACATAACTAATAAATGTACCAGTGACATTATAAGTCGTCTTTCCATTCCTTTGTCAAAACCCCCAAATACTTTATTGATGGATACTAAACAAGTTTAAAATGTTTTACATTAAATGTGTTTGCACTATATGTACACTTCTTCAAATCGTTCCCTTATAATCATGGCATAATAAATTGTGATTTAATAGTATGACAGAACTGGGAATACATACCTGTAACAACTCCAGAGTCATGGGCATATTCTTGAGTTCCTTGAGTAAGTCAAGAGCCCCAGCCTGCAAAAGAATGTGTTAGACTGAATATGCATACTGTAATACATTAAAAGTCTACTATGACATGAGTATTTCATTCATCCCCAAATCAATAATATGAATGTTAATTAAAATATTTTCAATAAACCTAAATAATAAAATTCTATTTCAGAAGCTCATACCATATCCCACTTTTCGTCATCAAACCTTTACTAATTTTGATGGAACTTCAGTGATGTGATACTAAAAGCTCAGTCTCTGGACTTAAATGAGAACTTCATCACTTGTCCGTTTTTTTCTACCTCGAAAGTTAACAGGCAGCTCATTCTGGTGTTTCAGACCGAAACTACTAATATCAAATTTTGTGCCAACAGCTGGGAATCCCAAGATATAGGTAAGCAGTGGATGGTGGCTTTTGTGACTATCTCCCACTTCCTTTGCTATATTTGAAAACTGTATCTCATCTGAAGAATATTATTCCAGTGGGACTGGGGGGCCAATTTTCTGCCCCAAGACCCTCCAGGGCCACATGGACAACAAAAAATGTAAATAAATAAAATAAGAAACATTAGAAGTAGATAGAGATCTAGTTCTGAGAAACAGTTTTTCTTAAAAAGCATAGAGAGGTCCTAAAACCTGTTTAAAAGGTGAACTGCTGTTCTCAGACACTTCCAGGAAAAGCAGTTCACACCTCCTTTGCGGCTGCCTTGATCACTTCTATTATTATGTGAACTCTATCCAATCACCAGCATAGCAGTGCCTCCTAGCCACACAGAAGGCACACATCTTCACAAAACTCTCTACTGGAAAAGACTAGATATTCCAACCCCTGCAATTACAGCCAGAAACTAACAAAAACATTTGCCTTGCAGGATCACAGACCTAAAGACTGGAGCAGAACAAAAGCTGTTCCATTGACTTCCACCACAATTATGCATCCTGAAAGGGGATTGAATTATATTCATTGGCTGTTCAGCCCCCTCCCCATAGGAAGAAAACTTGTGGAAAAAGCATTGCCACAGTTGGAACAACTCCCTGCTTTCTCACTTGGCCCCCTACCCCCTAATTCCCATATAACTTTTGATGCCATATCAAAGGATATGTTGGGGCATGATAGATCATCTAGACTTAGTTTGCATAGCGTACACACACTGGAATCAATGAGACAAGTTACTTACGACTTACTTAAACCCCACGGAGTTTAAAGTGTCTGCTCGAACTATGAGTGAGCTAGCCCGGTATAATGATTTCAGTATAGTAGTAAAACTCTGGGAAACTAGGCTTTCAATCCCCACTTGGCCATGAAAACCCACTGGGTGTTCTTAAGTAAGTCACACTGTCTCAGACAAAGGCAATGACAAACCCCTTCTGAGTAAATCTTGCCAAGCAAATCCCATGATAGGTTTACCTTAGAATCACCATATGTCAAAAATGATTTGAAGGCACACAACAAGAGCAGCTCTAATTGTGATTAAATTTAGATGCTAGATCTAGATCCAGATGAAAGGCATTCAGCAATTTAGAAATGAAGCAATACTTCCTATGAATGAAATAATGAATGAAATAAAAACCCTTTGTTTTGAACCCTTGACCTCCCCTATTTTAGAATGTGAGCCCTTCATAGAGGCAGAAATGTGTTTATGACTGTGAGCAATATGTACATTTTAGAGAAACACATGGCTAGGATAACAGAAATCAATACTTCCATTTGGTATTTACACAGAAGGCAAGCCTGTTCGCAGCTACTTCCTGATTGTCAACCCTGCACGTCATGAATGTCGACTGCCCCTTATCATATTTGAAAAGCTGGCATCACTAATGGGACGTTCTTCCCAATCCTGTCTGTGACACACGGCCTTCAAGTCACACAGAACAAGGCAGGTGAGGCAAACGGCTTCAACGCTGGAACGGCACGATGAGGTGAAGTGAGGGAAAGTGCTTCCCTCCGCTCCTCCCCTCCCTCACCCGGCAGTGCTCGAGAGGCTTTTCCTGGAAATGACAGTTGGGGCCTCCTCTCGAGAGGGGAAACGGGCGCGAATTAAGCCTCCCCCGCGTTCGCCCCCTCACTCCTTCCCCTCAGGAAAAAGGCGGGCGCCCAGCTGAGCGCGCGGCGCCGCTGATTGGCCAGACAGGCGTTCGAGCCGAGCGCGCGAGGGGCTCGTTGGCACCAATCTCTCTTCCTCTCTCTCTCAGCCTCTCCCCCCCGCCCCCGCTTTCAAAGTTCATTCCCTCACCGCGTTCTTCTTCTGCACCATCTTGTCCATCTTCTTCGCGATGCGAATAATCTCATCTTCGGTGTTCATGGCGGCTGCCCAGGTAACGCCGCTTGCGGGCAACAGGGGCAGCGGGCGCCTTCCTCTGCGAGGCTGCTCAACAGCTGCTTTTATAGTGGTTTCAGGAACGCCGGAGCCTTCCTCCGGCGCCAGCAAAGATGGAGCTGCCTTTACTCCACCGCCGGGGCGGCCGAGCGCATCCACCGGCCTGACCCAGAAGCGACAGCTCGGCAGCCTAGCGCATCAAACCTCGGGCAAAGGGAGCTAGGCCGTGTTACGGAAAGCCGAAAACATCGATCGGAAGCCCGGTTGCGGAAGAGAGCGTGTGAGCGAAAGGGTGGAGCTTCTCGCAGAGCGGGCGGCTGCGCCTGCCCAGCGGAAATGGAGGGCGCTTCTCTGCGCCTGGAACAAAGAGGGCGTGAAAGTTGTGTTGAGGCGACGAGCGTTGTCTAGCCTTGCCGTCTCCGGTCACCCGCAGGCTCCGCTAGCCTGGGCTTTTACATAAATGAAAGGCACAGGGATAGCCGGCATTGTTAGTGTAGACGTTGTGGCTAAGAGCAAGCAGTGCTTGTTTATGTTTTCGAAGCTGGCAATATGCCATGTAGACTTACTACTGCTGGGATTTCCTACGGCAGTGTAAAAATGCTGTGTCGGGAATTGCATGGTTTCAACAAGGGTTAAGTAAGGAGTGTGTGGCCGTTTCCGCGCTTGGCTGTTATAGTGCTGTTGTTCCACTTTCAACATTCTGTGGAATCCTGGGGTTTGCAGTTTAGGGAGAGGCCCCAGGATTCCATAGGATGTTGAAAGTGGAATAATAGCACTGTAACAGTCTAGTGTGGAAATGGCCTATAAAATAGGAAGTGAACAGTTCAGCAATAATCTCCTTAGAGCAGTTGGGAGAGCAAACATCCTTGCCATATTTGAGTCACCTTTTAATAAGTATGAGAATCATATATTTGTTTATGGTTGCTACTGTTGCTGTGCAGTGCCTGATGTTTTCCTTCACGGGGCAAATAGAAGTGACAGAGAGTAGAAAGGAACCTAAAATTTGTAGAAAATGCAATCAGAGATCTAATTTTAACACATCTAGTGGAGCTTACAATCACTGTGATTTTTCAGTTTGTTGAAAATGAGATCCACAACTGCTTTTCCACTCTCCAAAACAAAAATGAACACAGCTGTCCAGTACACTTACTAAGCATTTGGAACTCATACATTTCCCCTTTCTGTGCATTGTTTCAAGCAGAAAGCACAAAAACCTTTCAGGCATGTCCTAAAAAATTGTTGGGTTGTGGCTCATGAGGATCAGACCAGAACCAGTTTTAGCTATGGTTGAGTTCATTCTTCCTTACTCCCTTGTACCTGTACTAAACATCACACATTTGTATCTCAGTAAAATTATGTTTGTATGCTTCCTGTGTGATTAAACATGAGGAACAAGCAGTTTGCTTTGCTTTAAATATGTGGATAAAAGCAAGAATTCTCTTTAGAAAAGTGACGTTATTGTCCAATTTTTATTTGGAAACAAATTTCAGTGGATTTTATGAGTCTTATGCTCACAACTAGAATGTGAGTGGTAAGCTACCATGTATGCACACATTGACCCAAACTAAAGAGGGAGTCTACTGGATGACTGAAATCTTAAACCTCTAGAAGCGGCACCCACAGACAATGCTTGCAGCACCAACTGAATAGCTTCTCTGATTTTTCTGGGCAGTATCTAAGAGGATAGATAATGAACTCTGCAGTTATATTTACAACAGCACAAAGATGTTTGGTGAAGGACTAGTGTTTTTCCCATGATTGTCTGGAAAATCATGTTTTGTCAATGAAAGAATCACCTGTTAACATCTTTCTGTCCCTGAGGGAAGGAAGATCTTACTAGCACATTATCCAAATATGGAAATATGTGGAGATGTAATTTTTTCCAGTTGGTTACAGGATCACCATGATCTTTATAAATACATGAAGCACTGACAACAGGCATTGTCACTACCAGCCTTGAACTGGTAGTGATGCCCTTGGCAAGCAAATCTCAGACACTGATCTGTGAGATGGGGAAATCAAAATGTAAAGGTAAGTTTCAGAAAGATGAGCAAGGCAAGAAAGTTCCCAGTGTGCACGGTCTCTAGAATGGTTCTGAGGATCTCCATGTAAAACTTTCTTTTTAGAAATTAATTTACCCATCTCAGGTCCAGTATCTCTCTCCATGATTGGTTTTTCTTGACCATACCTACCTCCCAACACAAGGAGGCGTTCATGTCATAATTTGACTTTGAGGAAAGAACAAAAAAAATGCAAAGTAGGTAAGTAAACTCTACTAAGTAACCTTTCACTGTGCTTAATACTCACCAATCCATTGTTGTGGATTCTCACCTATGGAAAAAGTTCAAAAGACTGCTGCTTGGAAGCAGATGTGTTGTTTGAACTGCTGTATCCTAGCAGGCAGGGGTGTTGCTGCCTGGGTTGGTATCTGTGCTCTGACTACTGAGATCTGGTATCTGGGTCTAGAGTAAGAGCTGCAGTTATTGCTGAAGTAAAAGGTCAGTGTTGTTTTCCTCTTTGTGTTGGGCTACCATAGCCTTCTACAAAGGCTGCCACTTTAACCAACATATTGATGCCTTTCTATAATAGGTTGTCCCTGAGGAACCTTCACCTGTATGAAAGAAGCCCTGGTCAGTACGGCCAGGGAAGCAGCCTCACCTTGTGGAAGTTTTTCGTTGTCTTTGCCATCCTATGGATGGAAAGAGAGACAGAGAGAGAGAGAGAGAGAGAGAGAGACCAAAGCAGATATAAACATGCTAGCTGGGAGAATTCGAAGTGCTGCTATAAAATCCTTAGGAAATTACAGAATTTTTGAAAGAATTAGGGCTGTTCTTTTTCCACACTTCTCTGATCACATTCATGAAATCAGAAGGGAAGGGAACATCAGAGGAGGAAGATCATTCCTTTTTCCTAATGTTGATCTGGATCTACCTGTTAATTAGGATAAGAAGGCTAAGATAGATCTGAGACTTTGGAAGCTTTGTGTAACAGAACTTTAAAAATGCACCAGCCTAGAAAAGTGTGATTGAGGAAGAAAGTGCCAAGGCTGGCTCCTCCTCCTCTGACAGCTCCCCCTTCTCAGGATCAGTCTCATGAATAGAGGCTGCATCCAAGACTGTGTCTTCCTTAGAGGAAGTGTGTTGGTATATCTGATTTAGATGAGTCTCAGGCACTATTAGATTTGGCATTCTTATTGTGGGGAATGTGGACTGTGGGAGGCACAGGCTCTTTGTAGCTTTTAGCCACTGGCAGTTATTTCAAGTTGTGAGGATCCCTGTGGTATCCTTTGCAAATGGAGTGTGTGGGAAGGCTGACGTTTAAACTGGCCTTTCTGAATTATAGGAGTCAAGCAAGGGAGGTGAGGATGTCATGCTGTCTGGGATTTTTCTAGAGGAAAGCAGGGGTGGGTGTTCTAAGGGAACAAAATGTTGAGGTAGGTCTTGATTTGCAATGACCACAGTAGACAATGAATCTCCTGTGCTCACCTGATTTGGGATAGACACTGGTAGTGTGAGGAGGTAGAGACCGTCCTTCCACATGTGTCTACTTGTGACTACTAACTGTATTCTTGCCCTAGCCAGAAGGGAGAGAGAAAAACATTTTTTTAGGGGGTAGATATTAATAAAATTAATAATTATTAATTAATAATATAAAATAAGTAGGAATAGAGAAGGAAATTTGCTTCTCTCTTCAGAAAACATGATCTAACAGACAGTTCTTCCTCCTGTGTGTTTCTCAGGACATCTGATGCAGAGAACTGGCGATTCTTTTTCCTAATGTGCAAGGGACCTGTACCATATTTAGGTCCATTGGCTACACTTCCTGAAAACTTGCTGCAGCTGCTGGCTCACAGACCCACACTGGTCCAAGCCAATCACAGTAAGGTAAAATTTTAAGTCTGGGCAGTCATAGAGATTAGGCAAACAGGCTTATGACTGGTCCAAGCGAAATGGGCCATACATTTGGGGGGGGGGGGCAAGAAAGGCTTTAAGGAGGGGCTATGTAGCAGTGAAGATAGCCTTTTGACTCCAGACCTGCCAGGGAATGAGTTCAAGGAGCAAGTGGATACCATCTAAAAATTCCAGATGAGGTGCTACTGTAGGAATATTC
Organism: Cyclura pinguis; assembly: GCA_030412105.1. Taxonomy (NCBI): domain Eukaryota; kingdom Metazoa; phylum Chordata; class Lepidosauria; order Squamata; family Iguanidae; genus Cyclura; species Cyclura pinguis. The sequence continues at coordinate 213,252,220 of CM059602.1, forward strand.
TATGGAAGTTAATTCAAGGAAAGGAGTGGTACAATGCCAGTCTTTAGGGCGCGAATCCTTCCCTGAATAAACAGTTCTGAGACTGAGCCCCGGAAGGAAGCTCTGCATGGAGGCTGAAATTTGGGGAAGGTCCTCTGGAGAGGCACAGTGCATTTCCACTTTGTTATCCCCTGTAAGAAAAGATGAAGCACCTATACTTCTATTTGATCCAAGGGCAAGGAGTTGCAGGTAATTCTCACATTGTCCATGCATGCAATGCTGGTCCATGCCCTCCAGCTACTGATATATATATACAAACACACACACACACACAGGTCCTAGAGGGGAGCAACAGGGCCCACACCATCACACCTTCCCTAAGCTTTCTGGCTTGCCTTGCAAAGCTGATAAGGAAAGTGGGGGTGGGAGTGCCAAGGGCTCTATTCGCCAGGTCAGTTTATCTTAGGGTCAGTCCTGTGAGGCAGGGATGAGCAAGCCAGTTGTGCCAAATGCCAAATGTTAGTTCATATTATTTTATCATTTTTACATGCCGTGTTGAATATTCTCTGTGCGTTTAACATTTACGTAAAGCTATGACTCTTAATTGTTTTCCCTATGTTTTAAATATGAAACCTTTTCCCTTTTTTTCTGTTTTAGAATGGCAGCCTTTATTCTGCTTCAAAAAGTAGTCCATATACTGATTGTGCAGAATTTATTTCACAGTAAGAGAAAGGTTACAATTTTCAACTACAGGAAAGCCATTTCAACAACAGATTTCTTAGCATAAACAATATAAAATTGAGATATAATATTGAGTACAGATTTCTACAACTGAGGACAAAAGAAAGCCAAATTAAAGTTGTTGTTTATAAAATATCGTGGCCTCAATATATGGCTTCATTACCTTCCTATACATACATTCTTAAAATTATATTTAAGAGTCAATAGCACCTGTTTATAAAAAAGATGCGTTTTGCAGTTTAATGAAGTGCAGCACAATGCACCTCATTAAAGCAAACATTTAATTAACAAATCTAAAATACAAGTTACAGAGTACAGTACTCCTTCAGCAATTCACTGTTTTGAACATTATACAATACTTCAGGAAAAACTAAAGGCTACATCCTATCAGCAAAATTCCTAATGAAACCATTAGTTTTGCTTTTGTCACAGCATTGTGCTATGATATACAATTAATATTTATCAGCAAGTTGGCAAATAAGTATTTCACACAAGTATTTCAATTAAAATTTAATACTAAATAGCAAATTTTGATTTTTGGCAGAATGATAAATACTAAATTTCAAACTGAACCAAACATCTTGTTAGATTACTACCAGTGTGATTTCAGTAGTTTCACACAAATTATTTAAGTCAATTATGGTATTATTATACTAAGTCAAAACATCTACTTGCAGTTCCTTATTAAGAGAAAAACTGATCTTTGCAGTGACTCCATAAGAGACCAACTTCAGTTAAGAAAGCAGGGTTTTGAGAACCTGGTGGAATGCCGCTAGATTACTTTCTTCTGGGAGTTACTTTATATATAAAACTATTTTCCAGTAAATACAGGATGAATATTGAGAACAGTCACAATGGTTCCATATTCAAATCATGTTTATACGAACTCCTGCAAAGGTTTCCAGCACAGAAATATTAGAGGGAAGGATTAAAAGTACTTGCTGCTTTTAAGTGTCATATTCCATTTAGAACCATATGTTGTAGCTGTTCCTGAATAGCAGTGCTTTAAACTACTACAAAAAGAGGAGGTTGCACATTTTAGTTCTCCATTCAATCTCTTTCTTCTAACACACAGAAAATCAAAGTTTCAGAAGGAGCTAGGCTGAAACTTCCCTGATGTTACCATTGTATGGGCAAGGAATGCCATTTTAAGATAGAAGTAGGGATGCTAAAAATATGATTCCTCAGCTAGCAACCTCAAGCGACACAATCTATGAATACTTCTGCTGCTCAGTTCTTCTGGTACACAGGTGACTCCCTGTCTGGTAGTCTACACAAAGCCCAGCAGGGGTCAAGGAATGTGACACAAAAGGCAATGTGAAACCACAACACAGATATACAAGAAGTGCCAACATGCAAGATCAAGCCACAAACATTTTTAGGACACTTCAACTTTGACTGCAGTTTTTACTAATTAAATGGTTGTTTTGACTGCAAATGTAATAAAGTGACTGAGATCAGACTCCAGGTCTATGCCTTGAAAAATACAATCATATGCATGAAGAAACAGGTAACAGATGAAATCTAGAAAAAGTAATTTCAGCAGTCCATTAGCAATGTAACATAAATCAACAATACAGCAAGACCATGATAATGGCCTAAAAAGGGAGGAAACACATACACATTTTCCCACATATTTGCAGTCCCCACCACCACCAAATTTGCAAATCTAGTTGTAGAATACTGAATTATACATGTTACTGAGAAGGGTTTATTTGTATCTGACATATTTTGAGACAAAATATTTTGTTTTTCTGACATTTGCCATAGCTTGGGATTTGATAGCCTGACAGATAATACATTTGCTGTTTTGATCTTTAGAACTTAAACAAAAACACTGTATCATCTGATAAGATACACTTATGTGAGGTGATACATTATTTTGATTTCTTGTATCTGAATGCACTGGTCTACTACATGAGTGCTTGTGTACTTATAGTCCTGGCCCTGATTTCTCCAAAGCAGAAGAAAGCAATTTAAGACAAATTCTTCATAAATGTATAAAATGTCTCCTTAATGGTTAAAATTTCTTAATTAAACAGTTTACCAGACTACTCAGGAAAACCTCTGAGAACGTGTTTTCTTGCAATTCACTAGGAATTGTAATGGCATGGATTTCTACCATATTTAAAATTTTGTATAATTTCTTTGTATTCTCTATATTAATAAGGATATAGCTAAGTCTAAACAGTCCAGACATTTTCTGTCTCGAGATCAAACATCTCTCAAAGTTCCAAGTAGCCTGACATACACATAACAAGATAATCAGAGGTAAAAAATCCACATGGATAAAGACTGGAGAACAGTCTTTTCTTACACATGGGATAATATTTTTGCCTTTGTCACAGCATTTGGGCCATACAATTATATTAAGAATACTTATTCTACCACTGCACATTTAATGTGGTTTACACACTGTATTCTGTACATATAGTACGTCAGTGTCATTTTAGCAATCAGTAATAAAACAAGTCTTGAACAAAAATTGTTCTGATTTAAACAATTATTTAAAACAAGAGGTCTCTAGTTATTAATGGACATTTTAAAATTTGGAGCACTCTGAAAGAGATTCCCAACATATTTTTCCTCTGCATATATCTGTTATGGCCAGTGAAGTTTGAAAAGAGCATCATTTCTCTTAAAGATATGCTATCTAGTCTTTGCAATACAGTTAACACTGTAGGCACAGAGATGCTTTAGAAACAACTGCATGGAAAAACAAACAATCTAGTAGAGATGATGCTGGTGATTCAACAAGGCTCACACAGTTTCAGTCAACTGGAGGTAGGTGCTTGTCAATAAACTGCTTCACATCCATCATTTCCTGTTCAAGGATTAAAAAAACCCCAACCATCTAGTTAATTTATTAGTAATTATATTTCAAGAGTTATTCACAATATACTTCAAGAAAAAAGATATAGTTTAATTCCTTACAATGTGGTGTAATGCTTACTTTGGAAAACTTCATATTCCCTTCTGTTCAATCAATCCCAAAACATGAATTCTTACTTTTCTGTATTAAATCACATGGTTTTACATGCAGTCAGATATTATAGACTGTGTACTAATATGGGAGATATTTTGGGGGAGAAAAACTAAGCCCCTGAACTCTGAATAATGAAGAAACAAGCATGTCTGTTAGAAGTATAACATAGGAATATTGTATGTTACACAACATAATATTAAGAGGATAGGCACAAGCTACTTCCAGGCAGATCAACCTAACTAAAATCAAAGCGATAAAGGGAAACACAGTCTGATACAAATGGCTAGCATACACTGACCCTGAGCAAATGTATTACCAAGTGTTATGAAAAATCTGCAAACTCTGATGGCATATGCAAATCACCTGTAAGTAGGCTGATGCAATCTTATCCCAGGACACAGTGGCCTTGCAAATGATTGGTCACTGACTGAGGCACAGTAAGATCTCATCCCTGATTGGAGGGGAAAATAAATTATTTCTGTTACTGAAGTCCAGTGATAATCTGTCTCTGATTGGGCAGATAGAAGCTGGAGATACTGTAAAACCAGCTCTTGAGAGATCAGAATCAGTCACCACATGGACATGGCTGTTTACTACACCCTGATGCTGGTTATAAACACCCAGAAAATGCTACTAAGGGTGAGCAAGAGCGCCTCTTCTCTCAAATAGGCTATAATAATAATTCTAAATGGATAAATGTGTGTTGTAATTATAATGGATAATACATGCATGTGGGTATTTGTGTCTAAATATAAAATGAATGCTGCTTGGTATACCAATGCCCATGGAATACTATATACAATGGATGCCTGTGTGACATCAACAGGCCACCTGCGAGATTCCTTATAAGTGTAAGATCAAATGTTCTTAAGATATGAAGATGCTAATATGATCTAAGATGTGGAATGCCTTACATGGAATGTAAAGCAACAGCAAGCTATGTGCCTAAGCAATGTAAAATTTATGTTCCTCCTAATGGGAACGCATTCTGGTATATCCACTAGAGGTACTATCTTAATAAAATAGTCTAAAAGGATAATAAAGATCTGGTTGATACTTCCATAATAAAAGTCCTGAGATGCCAAAACCTAAAAGAGTGCTTAAATGGCACATTGATAACTCAGTCTGCCTTTTGGACTATACCATCAATCACAAGCTGGGTGCCCCAGAGACCAGATGGTGACAGAGGGACCTCCAAACAGATATGGTTTAGCTGAAAAGCAGCAAAGAACCCTTAATTCCTCAGTCTAAAGAGATAGGAGTGGGGAACCACACCTGTTTCACAGGCAATCATTCAATCTTCACTTTGTACCAAAGCTGTCATTCTGTACGCACTTACTTAGTTCCATTAAACTTAAGGGACCCTTATAATTATATACAGACAGATACAGGGTCGCTGTGTACGTGTACTAACCAAGTCAGAACTACATTCCAAAATAATGGATATTAAATTGATATTAAATTCAATTTAGAGAAAAAATAGGCAAACATACAGTGGAAAACAAAAACAAAAAGTCTCAAAAAATTATATATATACATATACATATATACATATATTTATGGGATATAAACAATGCATTTTAATCCAATATGCACTCTTGAGCCTTTCTCAAGGGCTACAGAGTAAGATAAAAAAATATACAAGTTTAACCATATATAATAAGTCATAAAAGAAAGTACAAATTATATACTAATTTTTTAAGACTTATTAATGCTTGCTTCTAGTAAAAAAGGCTACCAAGATCTTTTAAACATTATATTCCAAACAGATGACTGAAGGCTAAAAATAAATTGAAAATAAAAGTTTAAATAACTCCTGTGATTTATTATTCTGTAGTCTCAGTGTATGTTAGGCTGAAATGTGTCAGGGACATTAACTTACAAATAAGTAGTTTTTGACCATTTGAGACCTGATCTCTCTTGGCTTTCTTCATTTAATTGAACATGACACCAGTTACAAGAGTAAGCACAGAATTACTTTTTAAGCACCATATATTTAGTGACAAATAGGAATACACCTTAAACAACTTCAGGGATATCTATGAATTCACCTGATGCATTAAAGGAACTGAACAGCAAAAGATAAACAACACTTAGAGCAGGGTCAGGAACCTTTGACCTTCCAAATGTTTTGGTGTACCGTTCCCATACTAGAGGGCCAAGGATTCCCCACACTGCTTTAGAAGACACCATACCAATAGTTTCCACTTTCCCAAAATCATCACATTCAACTACTCCCCCCCATGTAAAACAGTTATTACCTCAATACATGAGCTGTGCATCATGCCTGAATACGTCTTGAAAGTTACGTTGCCAGGATTTATCATAGTCTTTAGTGTCGCAGAAGTGATAGAACCAAACATTAATGGGACTAAGGGATCACGGTCACCATGGCACTGGAGAATGGGTATGTCTTTGTTGACACAGTTGAGGGGGCCCTATCAAAAAGTCAGAAAAAATAAGAATAGTAATAGGTAAAATAGGTTGTTCAGTTTATTACTGTTATGAAGTACTTTTATTTCAGCCTTCTTCCAAGCAGCTGAATTCATTCCATTACCCCTTTCACGCATACAGCCACCTATGAGGGAGTTCAAGCTGACAGGTATTAAGTTTTTCAGTGTCCGTCAGCTCTATGACTGGTGGGAATTAAAACCCAAATATTCCTGGTCTGAATCTAGCACTTCATTCATTATACCAATAAGGGAATGTATGGCTACACAAGGATATGTGATAACTGAAGCCCCTGTCAGAGCTGCTGATGACAAGCAGCAGCTGTTGGTCCCTGTTGCTCTGGCTGGAGATGAGTCCTGCAGCTCAAGAGCTCCCCCTGCTGCCACGGACCAAGCAGGCTCGGACGTTCCTCTGCCTGCTCCTTTAGGGCAACAAGGATCCAATTCTGAAGATGCTTGGGAGCCTGCTTCAATCAGCCCCCAATCAAGGCGGAGACTTGAGAGAGCTGTGCAAAGGGAGGTTTCCTTGGCTAAGTTTAAGAAGCAGTGACTGGACACACCTGTGCCTTGGGCTATATAACTGCCTGCTTGAAAGCTTCCCTTTGCTTGTAGCAAACTTCTTACAAGCCCTCCCCTTGCCTGTTCCTTGCTCCCAGCACCCGGCTCCTGATCCCTGGCTTTTGGAACTCTGGCTATGGCTTTCGCTTGTCGCTCTGGCTTAGGTAAATGGACTTCCTTTGAGTAATTGCTTGCTTGACTCCTCCCGGCAGGACTCTGCTAGCTCTCCCACTCCCTTCTCCGGGCTGGCTCGCTGCCTGGATCTCTGACCTTGACAGGATACCCCAGCCCTCCTGCAAACTCCTCAGTTTTGAAAAAGTTCAACCAAAAACTCTGTTTTCAGTCAAAAATATCTACAGATGCACAGTTTGGGCTTAATCATGGTTGTGGGGGAGGAAAACAAAAAAAGAACCCTATCAAAAACAGAGACTGGGACATCACTTCCAGTTTCAGAAAAATAATAGCATGTAGCTTGTGTAGTACAAGGGGACTGGAAAATAGCCCTCACCCTTTGCACATGCATTACATTACAGATTACAAAATGCTAGCTAAGTTTAAAGGGATACAGATTTGGAATCAAGGAAGATATTCTTTCTGTACTTATGAACCCATTAAGAATAATCATCACCACTTAAGCAAATAAACCTCTGCTACTTCAGGAGAAATCAATTCCATCAAAGGTTTTAACAGCTCCTGTCATAGTTCACTCAACTGAATGTATAAAACAAACATTACAAGAGTTGTGAAGTCCCAAAATTAATCTGACATTTAAAAAATGATTCTTGTAAGACGTTTTCATAAAGCAATACAAGAAGCCTCTAATATTCTCATAACCAAAGCCAAGATTATCTGCCTTTAATTCCCTTTATATGGTGTAAGAAGTAAAAACAAAATGGGACTATAAACAGCAATTGGTCAGTATAGGTAATATCAGTATTATAAGCAGTATACTTCTGTGTATCAGTTGCTGGGGAATGTCAGCAGTGGGTACAACTGCACTCATGTCCTGATGGTGGGCTTCCCTCAGGCAATGGACTGTGTGAATAGAACATTCTGTATGAGCAGAATTTTGGTCTAGAAAAGCTAGATCCAGCATAATTATTATACTCTAAATGTAAGTTAAGTATTCCTTATCTGAAATTCTGAAATGCTCCAAAATCTGAAACTTTCAGAGCTACAAATACGTATATGTACTGTATTTGTGAGACTGGTGAGACATGAAGATCTGTGAAATGGCAAGTCCATGCTTCCTGCCATTTCATGGAATCTCACATCTTTCTCCAGCCGAACAAACAAGCAGGAATGTCACAGCCATGACCTCAAAGCTAGAAGCTGGCATTAGGCAGCTCTACCAGTGCTACTCCTGCAGTTGGAGTTAGCTGCAATTAATGTGTTCCACATGCAGAAGACTGGTAGGAAAGGCACTGACTGGCATCTAGGGTCAGGAAGTAGAAGCAATGGGGGAGGGAGGAGGTTGGTCTGGGGTTGTCCTCTGAGCCAAGGCTGGAGATGGTCACCAGCCTGCTGCTGCTGCATCCCACTCCAGACTTTGCTGGGGGGCAGCAATGGAGCACCAGCAGCCACCATGGCCACCACCTGTACAAAATTTGACTGCAAACTCAACTGTAACATCTCCTTCCCTCCTGCTCTGCTCTTCTCCACTTCACTCCTCTCCCCTCCCCTCCCCTCCCCAGAAGCAGGGGAGCCCAAATAATGCAGCCAGAGCTTACGGCTGCTGCCTGTACTGCATTCCAAAATCCAGAATACAGATAACTTCTGTTCCCAAGCATTTCAGATAAGGGATACGCAGCCTATTCAAAGGGGGAAAAAAATCACTTCCTATCCTAATACCTTGCATAAAGTCATGAAAATTCTGGGTTTAGGTTAGGAAAAGGACCACAAAAAGACACCCTAAAGCAGAATGCTCTTTAAATTGCTGTAAGCTAAAATTGGGATAAATCTGCTTTTCTGTTATACTTGTTAAATATGAATAAAAATTAAATATTTCACATGTAGTGTATGTATTTTATATGTAGTGATCTCAGTTATAAATTCTAGGAAAACAGTACATTACCTGTGGAAAAGAAGTTCGTAGTGGAAGCCAACAGCTGAGTGCTACAACACCCCCTAATTTCTGATGTGTTGTGAGTGCTGTGTACAATGATAAAGCTCCTCCCTAATGAAACCAAACATAAAGCTTATTACTAGTCTTAATCATACAATGACCAAGGAATTTTAAGAAACTCTTTCAAAAAGATGTAATTTCTACTAAGCTTCTGACCCAAACTGTATTTGCACACTTTCAAATGGTCACAAAAGGAAGACAAATTGACAGCATATAACAATGAATATGGTAAGCCACATAAATTGCAATTTCCTCACATCATCAAAATGTGTTCCCTTTTGAGGCATTATGTACACCTTTCCCCGACACTCTCAATGACCTATCTAATCTGAGTCACTTTCCACTCAGTTGTAAAATGTTTTTTAATGAACACTGCTGCAAGGACTTTGAGACATGTAAAAAGTCAGTGTAATCCTGCGCCTTTCAACATGAACAAAAGAGTGAAGTGCTTGGTTTTGTAGAAAGCTATATTCAGTGTTGGACAGTTTAGCATAATATATTAGTGGGGAAGTGTGAAGAGGCAACTATATGACATACTTCCCACAAACTTTAGAAATTATTATTGAATATTATTATAACTTCTTTCTTAAGAAAATGTGCAGTCTTCTTTTGTTTTATCCTACTTTTAGGGAATCTCAGTAAGACTGAGTTTGCCTGCATCCAGTTCTCATGTATAAAACCTTCATTTCCTCAAGCATACTAGGTCTTGATGTTATTCTGGATCACAAGGAACTGCTTTGTATTCTATACAGTCAAATGCCCAATAAGAATGATGAAGATATAAAAAATAGTTCTCAGTGGATGCTCCCCACATTTCTGCCAGCAGAGCGATTTGCCAAGGTATGTGCATCTCACAGAAGCTATGCAAATGAACTGTTGGTGCTGAGTGCACTGGGAGCCAACATCTATCTGTAGTTTTTTTTTTTTTGTATGACAAATCTTGAGCTTGAGATGAGAAATAGATTTAAATGAAATTATGTCACATGCGCCAAACGAGGAGGTGATGTCTCATGCTCTGTATGCTACAAACCTAAACGTTTTCAAGGCTATAAGAAAATGCAATTGAAAATGCGATGTGGACCTTTGGGCAGAAAATTCACAGAATGAAAAGTGCAGAAAGTTCTATGGATTGCAAGTTACAAACTAGTAACAGCAAACTTGTAATATTGCAAAGGTATTCTTTACCTTCCATAGAAATAAAATTCAGTAGGGTGAGGGAGAACTTAGTTTTACCTGAGAAAATCCTCCCAAAATTATTCTGTTTGAAGGTATTCCACTTCTTACTTCTTGCTCTATAAGTGCTTTCACTGCAAAGAAAGTCTAGTTAAAGAGCATCAAAAAAAAGCAAATGACTGCCATGTAGAAGATAATACAGGGCTACTAAAAAGCAGAAGTGGGTCACATAACATTCATCTCTCTCTGGATTCTCAGATCAGAAGATGCGGACTACACATAACATACCTCATACTCCTTAATTCAGAAGCTTTAGTAATCTTGGTCACACTTATTCCCACAGCAGCCTACACAGTTATACCTACTCCCTATCAGCCATCACTTCTACAGTATTAAGTGTATGCTTAACAGTCTGTCTTGTCTTTTCACTGAAGTGAGACTTTCAGGCAAAGACATTGTCCCTAAACATGCAACACTTCCAGCTTCTCCACTGTAATGAAATATCCCAACAGAGATTCCTTAATGTGCTCTTAGAACTACTTACAGACTAGCTGCCTGCTGTTATCAGCTGTTCTACTGAGACTTGTCATGTATTTAAACAATGTTTACATCTCAAACCTCACTTAAAATAGTGGTTCCAGACAAAGTAAAGAAGGCAAAAGCTTCAATAAACCACTGGAAAGAAGTCAGGAGATTCTATTAATAGTATAGATGATAGAACTGTCCCCACATACCCTTATCCACATCAGTTCCAGCCATTGCAAACTCCATTTGCTTACCTACTATCTAAAGAACAGATGCTGCAATGCAAATGGAAAAGGAAGAGAGGAATGAAATCTGACAACACAGTACCAAACTTCCAACATATACAGCATCCTGTCCAGAACATTCCAAGGAGTTGCAAAATATTTAGGCAAATGGTTGGTATACTGATGAACTGATTGGTCAAATTTTTCGCACAGCCAATACAACTACTTGCAAGTGGTAGGTTAGCTTTTATAGATCCTTTTTTATTTTAACCTTTTAATACTAATTGTACTGCCTTTTCTTTTAAATTTCTTTCCTTAAATTAAACTCTCATATTCCAGGATAAAAGCCTAAGAAAACAATTGTTTAGTGAATCACTTATATTTATACAAAATCTTTACAACACTGTTAAGAGTTATAAGAAATCTTAACATATGTTACTGTAAAGAAAAATGAGCACTATTTGTATTTATAATTAGCATCGTATAAAGCATTTTTAGGATTTTTAAAATATCTGCCAGTATATGACCGGTTAATTGAATCTCCCCACCCTCTTTGGTCAAATGTCTAATTTTATGGCAACATCAAAACACAAATGCTAACACTGATACCTCCTCTGTTTCAAGGGAAAGCAGTGAGAGAATATGGTGCAATACTTGGTTAATTTACAGTGCAGGTGGACAATGCTAAGTAACCAAATGAGAAATCAAGAATAAAACTGAAACAGAAAAGTATAGAGAGAGAACAAAGAAATGGAATAGAGACTAACAGGAGTGTGAAAGTGTTAATAAGATCTACTCAACTGTGCTGGAAGAAACATGACATTGCAGCAGGTCTCATGGAAGATTGCAACAGAAAATTACATTATGAATGGATGAAAAACAGTCAGAAAAAGGCAGGGATCATTAATCTGTATCAAAACCAGAAGTACAGAGATTGCAGTGCCACAAAAGATAGCAACACTTATTCTAATCAGATGAAATTGATACATTCCGGAAACAGAGAATGGAAATGCATAGGGCATACAGACCCTATAATCTGTCAATTGTCAGAACCAATACATGAATAATACAGACATGGACAACATATTCTAAGTCCACACTGAGCCTCAGGACAGCAATAGAATAATGCAATTTTTTTCAGTTACAAAATATTCACCAAATCTCTATAATTCTGTGGAAAGTAGCATTGCATAGGTGTGAAGATTTGCAATAACTGATTCATGGTCTCCAGACTGCTTAACATTATCCGCAGAAGAACATTTTTAACAAGACATACAAGAATTGGAAGTAACTGGCTATAATCAATTCAGCCCTTTAACAGACTAGTGAAGAATCTGAACCCGTTGTAGAATGTTGTACTCAAAGCCTGTGCCAATGCCCATTTGTTGTTGTTATTATTGTTGTGTGCCTTCAAGTCATTTCTAGCTTATTGTGACCCTAAGACACACCTATCACTGGGTTTTCTTGGCAAGATTTGTTTAGAAAGGGTTTGCCTTTGCCTTCCTCTGAGGCTGAGAAAGTGTGACATGCCCAAAGTCATCCAGTGAGTTTCCATGGCTACATGAGGACTCAAATCCTGTTCCCCAGAGCACAGTCCAACACTCAGACCACTGTATCACACTGGCTACTATAGTAATTGCTTCAGAAGTGAGGCATTTCTTCACAAAGCTCACGTTGTTTTCCACTTCCTATTAGTTCTACTCTTTGGCAGCACAAGTTTAATCTCCGAGGAGCTTCATTGGGCCGTTTTTTACAAAAATGCTTTTGTTCACTTTAGTACTTTTTTTGGGGGGGGAATAATGTTATCATATTACTTGGTATCTATACAGGTAAACCAGCGGTCATATAGACATATATCTAGGTACATGTATGCATATGAAAAACCCCAGATTCCAAGCAGCAATTTCAGATTATTTTGCTTACAGCTATACATAGGCTCATACAAACTGAACCACATTCCATAATCCACCTCTCAAGTCTTAATACTGGATGAACCAGAACTGTGACTGTCATATGCAACAACTCTATGCAAAATGGCATTTTACCAAAGTATCACTTTTGTGCAATATTAACCCTCGGGCACCAGGATTGGCAATGAGTGACCTGTGGCATATTTTCTGACCCCAGTGAGAATTCCAATATACTGATAATTAACAGTATGGTTAGCATTGTAGCATAGGTTAGAGGATGATTTAATGTACACTTCCTGTATTTTGGAACTCGTTAAGAATTCCAAGTCTCCCTTTGAATGGGCCCAGCCTCTAGACAATCAGGATATGTTGCTTCTGTTCCTTTGATATCACAATTCCCTGAAATATAGCATGGGACCCTTTTTTCCCCAATGCCTTACATTGGTTGGCACAAAAAAACATTTGGGATAATTTTTGTCAAACTGGTTTTGTCTATAGAAAAAAAATAAGTAACTGAAACTTGGCTACTCTCATTATCACCAGCAGAGCGGTAAGCAACATACCAATCACTTTATTTATACCCCATCTTTTCCCCAAGATGGGGACCCAAGGAGGCTAATGGATAATGTCATAGAATGCTTAGATTATATATCTTGCTCTGTGCATATTCTAAAACAAAGTGTGAGCTGGAAAGGGACAACAAATTAAAATATTCCTCCTGATGCAAGGCTTAATGCAAGTTAGAAATAATTTTATACAATACAAATCAACACTGCAATTCTAAGTAAAGCTAAAATGTGTAAATTCTGAAATAATTCAACCTTCTCTCTTTTACGAAGCATAATAGTGTTATACAACATACCACTCTCTGATGCCTGCTTGATCCCAGCTTCATCCTCCTGCGAATCAGGAGCAAGTCCAATAATATCAAACCTTAAATTAAACAGTTACTCTGCTATATTACTCAAGTCTTTAAACAACAGCAACACTTAGAATACTATTAGATAAGGCATACAGTTCAATCCATTACAAATAAACACCAAGAACTGTGAAGTAGTAACTTATCTATGACATGCACAAACATGACAAAAGACAAGGCCTAGCCAAATATATTTTAAGATGTTGAATTGTACCTTCCCTAGTATGAATTATGAGGAGTTCCCACACTAACTGAAATACAACAGCATAGAATTAGACTATAAACACATTTAGTTGAATGGGTTCTGAAACTGAAACACAGGAGGTGACAGGACAGACATGAATCCACAGCAGGACTAGAATAAAGCCATGGGTGGGAGAAGGAGTTTGCACACACAAAAGAATTCTCCCTCTCTCCTTCCCTATGAAGTAGCATGTGCCCATGAGTATCTGCCCTCATGGGTCCTCCAAGCATAAGAGAAGAATGAGGAGAAATAGAGGGGCAAGGGGAATTTATGCAAGATCTACATTCAGTTTCCTTCTTGTCACTATGCTATAACAGAAGTAGAAATTTCCTGGTGGTCACAGTGGTGATAAAGCCTCTATCACCACCTGAATGTGCTTGTGTTAACATAACGGGGAGACTCAGAAAGGACACAAGGAGACAGGCAGTCAAGTCAACAGTGGACTGATATTTAGAAACCTGTGAGGGACACAGTTTGAGGAAGACACAGGCATAGAAAATAACTAAGAAAAGAAATGACCAATAAAATGTGGCATGGAAAGACAGGAAAGATGGCCTAAAGGATCAAAAGCTGTATGTTTGTAGTAGGAAGGGCTTGTTGGAGAGAAACCGTGCCAGGCAGCAGAAGCATATGGTTGGGAGTCGCAGATGGTGATGGAAGGAGAAATGTCATGAGAGCATAATGAAGACTGAAAATCTGAGGAAGATTTGTTGAGTGGACGAAGCTGAAAAAAGAAGAAGTGAAGAAAAGATAGAAATAGGGCTAAGTTGGTATATGACTATAACTGCCAATTTATCTAGCAGGGCCCCTGTGCTCTTACATACTTCAAGAATGGTCATATAAATGTAGATTTTTTGCCACACTCTTTATCAGAAAAAGCTATTGTTACACATTCCTGCCTTTTGTGCAGCCTTCAGAAACACAAGCAAGTACATAAGACTCTTAAAAGGTTTACAAACATGAAGACCTGAGAATAAATTGTCATCTTATTTCTTGAACTACTCCTGTGCTTTTCAACAGTTCCTTCTTGCAATCGAGCTTCACATAATAAATTAGGTAAGTCTCTTGCTAGCAAATAGATAAAGTGCTGTGGAAATCTTTATTTCCTTTATTTCTTCTTGTCATCAACTGTTAAAGAAAGAGGAATAGGGTGGTAAAAAAAGTGATAAACCTATAAGGAAGGAGGGGAAGCAAAAAACTCTTGAAGAGAAATCCAAACGTATATAAAATTGTCTTTAAGACATGGAAAGCACTTGTCTAATATAAACAGAACAGAGGAAAGAAGTCATAATAAATCTTTGCCAAGGCTATGAATGAATATCTCTATCTGGACTCCCTGTATATGACATAAAGAGCAGTATAGTAGATGGAATTAGCCAAATAAATATTTTCTATTTGTCTGTGGTAGGCACTCTGTCCTCTGAAAGAAACAGGTATCACTGCTACCCAAGGAAGTTGGTGAACACTGCCTTGGGCTAGAGTCTCAAGACAGGATACAATTGTGGCTTTAGTCCACTAATATTAGATAGTGTACTATGTGAAACTAAGCTAAGGAGGATGCAGGTTCCAATCTTTTCATACTTCTCTCAATATAAGAGGCATTGTCCTTAGGAATATTTGACATTGGTCAGAAACAGAAAAGGCAATAAGCCCAAAGAATTCCTCATGTTTTTTTTTCTTAATTACTTACCAAGAAGGCATGGCCATATTCATATTTAGAGAAACTGGCATAACTGGCCTAGAAATTGGAACAAGAAAAGTTCAGTTAAAATCAACAGTAATATTCTAGATAGGCACTTCTGAATTTTGACAAATGGCATTAGTACCATTACTAGCTCCCTGCAAGACAATGACTCTCATGATGACAGATGGGTCACTTATCTGGGTGGTGAAAGGGACAACAGAAGGTATTCTTTGGTCATCTTCCTCCTGCTCAAATGCCTGCCAGACTTTAACTGGTTAATAAAATAATACTGTGACCTTCCCAAGTAGAATACTTTGAACTACATGCACTTCTCCATCTGTCTACTAAAAGACACTGAATAACTAAGAATAAATATATTTCCCAGGTTTTCACAGATTTTACTGTTTTGAATTACTTCCATCATGGAACGTAAGACATACTGCACTCTAGTCTTCCCCTGCTTTTTAGGCCATTTCCACACGGGGTAATAAAAATGGTGCAGTGCGTACTCCACGGAGGACGTCTGCTCCTTAGAGCAGACTAGGTCCGGACTACTTACTGTAGATTCGCACGTCAGTCTGTTCCAGAACAACCCCAAGTGGTCCTCCAGCATGCTTTTGAAAGACCTGATTTTTCCGGTCTTTCAAAAGCACGGAGCGCGGCCCTGCGAGCCTGCTCCCTTGTGCAGATTCGCAGGCTCGCACCAAAGCAAGCCTGCGATCTGCCAAGGGCGGGCTTTAGGCTGGCGAGCTTCACCGGTTGGTCGAGACCCACGACCAACCAGAAGCCGCTATTTTGGACGCCGGAGCAGAGCGGATCAATGACCTCGCACTGCTCCGGAGCAGCCTGGACCAGACCGGGGAGCCAAAAGATCCGGTAAGTAGCGGCGCGGGGCAATTCCCTCGCCCCATGCGGAAATGGCCTTAAACTGTAGTTCCTAAATACAACTAACACTGTACACTTCAAACCAAGATCTGGGGGACAAGGCAAAACTATTTTTGAAAGATTTCATCTAGGCTGACTTCCTAGGAGAAAGCATATTAATACATAACTTTGGATTTCACATGCGTGCTTGTGGCCCTAATTTTTAGTCCCACCCCATCACATTCTACATCCATTACCCACAAACACTCCTCTGGTGGGCCCAAGTCGTCATTTGGGAAACAGAAATCCTACAATGAAAATGGTATATACTTACAAACTGTTTGGCAAAGCACGGACTTAATGTGACAGCATCCTAGCCTTTTCTTAGGGTGACTCAGTGACTTAATAAAGACATCACTTCTATTCTCATAAATACTACTACCACCCCACCACCACAGAAAAGACCTTGTACTTTTCAGTGTCTCTTCCACAATGCAGATGCAAATCACTACTTACTTGCGCAAAACCTTTGCAAAATAAACAATCACTGGGCAAGTGAAACAAACCCACTAGCCTGAAGCAAGAAATCAGCCTGGTGAAGCTGTTTGCATTTACCAGAAATAATGGAAACAAATGAATAATGGAAACAAATGAAGATTTTCTGAAGAACCATATCAATTTCTTGTTCCTTATAGAAAGCTATCAAGATTCTATCACTCAACCTCTATCAGTAATCTAATCTTGATGGGAAAACTAGCCAAAGAACATGGAGGTACTTACGCATGTGGACAAATATACTTTATGTGTGGGCTTCGGATACCAGCAAATGCTTCTGCCCACCCATGCCTGTTGGAGCATGCAGAACAAATGGTCATTCAAATTCTTTCAACAATACTGAAACTGAACTTTTGTACTTTCTCACAGCTTTCTCATAAAACCAAGGGCAGTATGGACAGAACAGAACCATTAGAAATTCCAAATGCAAGGACTGTAAAAATCATTTTAGTCAAACTACTCCCAGTATAGGTATCAGACAAGAATGTCAGCATTTGAGGGAACTACTGTAAGATAAACACGTTCATAAAAAGAACAAAGCAATGTTTTTCCAAAGAGGATAGTGCACGTAGCACCTCAACATACAGAATGTTTTCATAAGAGTCATCCCCATTATTATTAAATTGTCAGCCACAGTTTTGAATATAGAACTAAAAATTTTTCAAGCTCAGCTGAAAAAAGGCTCAGTCTCATTGGCACATTTCCATCAACTCTCAATGACCAACATAATATTTTTTACAATAAATTATATGTGCACATTTTATTTTATTTTATTTTATAAATATTTATTTTATCAGGGGTACAAAGCCTAACACTACAAGTTGGATCACCTGCACCTTGAACAATTTCTCTTATTTAATTTAACCAGATTTCTTATTTTGAAACATTTAGCTCCTAAGCATATAGAGTTCCACATTGCTATATTTGGTGGAAGTTATTTCCAGGAAAGCATTCACAGGATTGTTGCCCCAGAATTATAACAGACCCATAGAAAGATCCCAAGTTTTAATAAAACTTTTTTAATTTTTGAAGCTGTTACAGCTCTAGAGAAATTTACACCTCTAGAGAAATTAAATAAAGAGCCCTGGTAGCACAGTAGTTAAATGCCGGTACTGCAGCCACAAGGTTGTGAGTTCGATCCTGCCGGGCTCCAGGTTGACTCATCCTTCCATCCTTCTGCAAGTCGGTAAAATGAGTACCCAGCTTGTTGGGGGCAATTAGCTAACACACTGTAAACTGCTTAGAGAACACTTAGCTGATAAGTGGTATAGAAATACACATGCTATTGCTATTGCTAGTTTAACAAATTTTAACACCTGGCAGCTCTTAAATCACATAAACATTACACTCCTATACAGACTGACTAGGGCATAAACCCCATTTGACACAGTAGGACTTACTCCTGAGTTAACATATAAGATCAGACAGGTAACTAACTATACTGGAGGGGGTGAAATATTTAGTCTTCAAGATGTTTTAGACTTTAGCTCCGAAAAGCCTCGCCCATAATCCTTTAATGGCAATGGGGTGTTGGACCTGAAGACCAAAACATCTGGAGAGTCAAAAGTTCCCCACACAGAACTGTATGATTATCTGCTGCAGAGAGAAAAGCTAAAAGTAAGTTCAACAGGAAAAAAAAAATTCTTGAAGAGGATTCCTATTTATTCCTTCCACAATTTATTTCCTTCCAGTTCTAATTTAAACTAAATGGCAATCTCTACATAACTTGAGGGAAAAAACAAAAGGACTATTCATACATTTACTGGCTGAACTTCCAGCTAGAGAGGATGCTTCAATTTCTCTATGCAAGTCAGAAAAAAAAATAGGTACATTTTCAAAGGGTGAGGGCACATACCATGCAAATAGTTTACTTACCCAGTATCTCCTAACCCATGAAGAAATATAACCTTAAAGACAATAACATAAAAATGAAAGTATTAATATAAGATTACGAGGTATACAGCCTGAGTGAACAGCTTCAATTCTTCAGTGCATCATTTGTTTTTGAACACTCACACGTACCTATGTGCTCTGCACAACAAACCTTGAAGATGGCAGCTAGTGTAACCAAGTTTGAAGGCATCAGTGCCAACAAGACAGTTTAGCTGAAACTTTTGTACAAGTACTATGCCCCCGCTGTAATCTTTCTAATAACATTGTATACGAATGACTACATTCTTGTGTGACACACAAAGGTATATATAGCTGCTTTGCATGCATATATGTGCATGGATATACACACATGCATACATGCAATGACAGAAGTACACAGGGTAGATTTGTCATTATTATAAAGGCAGGTTCGGTTATAAAAGTTTGCTGCTAGTTAAATCCTTTAAAAATGATTCTACCTCTCATCTTAATGTTAGCATTCAGATTTTTATGCTGATTTTATACTCTAATAATTGTCCTACTAGCATGATCTTAAAATATCATTAACTAATATTTGTTCTTATATAACTACTGATATTCACAGTTTTCACTAGTGAAGACACTTGTTGAAATGTGTCTGTTAACCGACTGTTTAAAAAATTCTACTCCCACCCCTTAGATCTCTCATGGGTCATTCAAAATTGACTTTGTTTGATACTATGCCAATACAATGAGTTTTGGCTTGTGTTCTGTGATTATTCTGTTGATGAGCTCCCACTATATCATCTAATTACTAGTATAAGAAAGATTCACCAGCTTTCTTAATTTACTTTAATTTAAATTTTATATTATTATCAACATCATCATTGGCCACAGATGCTCAAGATGAAATCTTGTAATCTGGGAGCCTTCCAAGAAAAAATGCAGAGGACAGTCCTGCATTCTAAAGATAAAAGCATGGGGCAAGGAGGGAGGAGCAATGCAATAAGGAAGTGCACATACAAACTACTCATCATACAAAGCTGCAATTATATACAGACACACTTTAAGCAACTTTCATTTGGTATCTATATCACAAGAAGTATCTCCTAGGTTGCTTGGATGGTTCTTGCTTTACTAGAACATTTCTAGGAACAACAAACCTATTAGCATCAACACTAATATACCTATATTCTACTTTGATCGTCAAGTAAGGTCTAACCAGCAAGTTTCCCAAACAGAGAACAAAGTACAAGAGTTCAGAACCAGTGGCCAGGAAGCAAATGGATGCTGCTTTAGATGCTCATATTTGCATTAAAATTATATTATCAAACCAATAATTACTTGATTACATGTGCCCTTGAGAGAAATGATTATTTTTTCTTATTTTTTCTTTCCTAATGAGCACAATAAGAGACAAGGGCTACACCACCTTAACAAGAAGCTGAGTGTATACCTCCTCCACTTCTTAAAAATAGAAAACAGCTGAGAAATATTCAGTGGCAAGAGAATCACATGAATAGCCTTCAGAACTCAAACGTTTTCATGCATTCTCAAGAACTGCTTATTTGGGACATTCTTGCATGGTAACTGACACAAAAATAGTTCATTTAGCTCTAATTCACACTTTTGGTTATTTTAATCTATCTGTTCACATTCACACAGCTTTGGAAAGAGATAATTAGAGGCAATGAGGTGTGTTACTGCAACCAAATACTTCACCTAAAGACAACATGAACAAGTGCTGGTTTCTGAAAGCCTTTTGAACAATTTGTGTCACCCTTCTAACATTCAGTTGTGATTTTGTTTCTACTTAAACACCACCTGTAAACCCCCCTTCCATGTGACAATAATGCGGTGAAATACATGGTCTAGGATTTTGAAGGGTGGCATTTTTAATTATATCTTCCTCACAAATTAGGACAACAGACCCTGAAGCAAAGATGGCATGCAAGGGGTTGAATAGTCCTACTTAGATCTCACAGAGCACTTTTTAGCTGACAATGTTAAAATGTTCTGCCAGAACAGAGACTTTGCTCGCTCATTTCTAAGAGCCTTTCCGCACGACGCTGTTAGAGTGCTATTATTCAAATTTCAACATCTTGTGGTATTCTGGAGTTTGTAGTTTTCCGAGGCCGAAGAGCTCTCTGGCTGAGAATTCTAAACGCCCCTCCCTATACTCCCTAATCCCACAATTCCATAGGACGTTGAAAATTGAATAATAGCAATATAACAGTGTAGTGTGGAGAGGCCCTTAATGTTCCAGTGACATCGGATCCCAAGCTCCGGCGGGTCTGAAAGGAAGATAGCTAGTTTCCGTAAGAGTTCGATACAGCCTATCTCTATCCCAGTGCAACTGAAAGCGGTGGTCTAGGTGCCAGTGCACAAGATATTGGCTGTCGGACTCTATTATGTTGCTAGGAAGGAAAGAAAGAATTATAGCCAGCGGAGCAAAATTAAAATACCAGTCCCCGGCGCCCTTCTGGTCCCCCACTTCAGATAGCTTGGGAAACAGTGATCTGCACCGTGAGAAGTTTTACTGTTGCAGACCTAAAGATACAAGCAGACGGCCAGAGCGCAATCCCCGGCTTGATGGGGAAGGGGCGGCACCAGGACCTTGCCACGCACCGAGAGGCAAGGAAGGAGGGCGCCGCGCGGCCTCCACAAGCAGGCCGATCACCGGGTCAGGAGACGGAGGCAAGCCCCCGGCCGGCCTAAGGGAAGGAGGCTTTACGACCTCGAACCGCCGAGGCGATTTTATTCAGAGAGAGGTCGCACGCTGGGCTCAGGGAGCTTTACTCCCAACGAGGCGGCGCTGGAGCAATACGAAGCCCGAGTCCCCCCTCCACCCCGGCCAACCATCCACGCCCTCCACACAACACCCTCGCCCCTCCCCCCCCGCTCCAGGAGAGGAACCACTAAGCGACGCTCTCCAGCTCCTCGGCCCCACTCACCGCGGCGGTGGCCTTCCTGGCGGCCGGGACGACGGCTGGGAGCGGGGCGGACATGTTGTTGCCGCACATACACCGGCCTCTCCTCCCGCGGCCTCCAGCGAGAAAGTGACAGGCCGGGAGGCGGCCGCGGAGGGTGGGGAAACGGGCGGGGCGGGCGACGGATTGGCGCGAGGGAAGCGAGGCGGGAGCTCGCGGGCGCCACCTCCCCCCCTGAGCTTCGCGTCCCCTCACGCGCGTGGGGGGGGGGGAGAGAGCGCGCGCACGGCCGTTGAGCCGCGAGCGAGGCGAAGCCGGGCCGGCGCGGACCGCCTCCCCCGCGGTCGCCCAGAGCGTTCGCGCGCCGCCGAGAGAGAGACGGGCAGCTCCTGAGGAGCAGCTGAACTTCAACGCCCGTCATGCTTCGCCGTTACCTACGCCTGCTCGGCCTGGCGGGAGTTGTAGTCCCAACTACATGTGCGAAAGCCGCACGATTTACTTTGGCACTAGGCTGTTATAGCGCTATGATTCCACTTGCGACATCCTATGGAATCCTGGGGTTTGCAGTTTCGGGAGGGGCCGGCCGGCCCCTCCCGAAACTGCAAACCCCAGGATTCCATAGGATGTCGCAAGTGGAATCATAGCGCTATAACAGCCTAGTGCGGAAATGGCTTTCGTGGCGGCCGAAGTTGATCAGCTCCTAACGTGGCTCCTGTGGGACCTCTGACAACTATACGCCATTTCTAGGCCAGCCTGTTACCGTGTTATTATTTGAGGCCCCTCCCTAAAATGCAAATCCCAGGATTCCATAGGACGTTGAAAGTGGAAATAATAGCACTATAAACAGGCTAGTGCGGAAGTGACCGTGGACTCTGCGAGAATTTGCGAAACGGAATTTTAAAGAATTTTATCACACCAGGCCCCAAAGCGTTGTTTCGAGGAACGCTGTACAATGGGGACCGTGAATCGTTTCGTTCAGCGTTGCCCGTCCGCGTCTACTTGATGTCAAAGACAGAAATAGCAAGAGCCACATAACATAGTTTCTCTATTTTGGCGCAAACCTGGCCAACTTGCTATTTCGCTTCCGAAATCACATCCTCTTCTCAGCGGGATGTAGATTCCTGACCTCCCATTCCCACGTGCAATCGCAGTCAGGCACGTTGCCCTTATAGAGGCGGTTGGGAAGAAAAAAAATACGCTTTAGGGAAAACATTTGAAAATTAAGATCCAGAAAGGAGCTCTCAATTTTCCTCCAAGAAGGCGGCAGTTCTATAACCGCTGCTTGGAATAAAGCCTATTGCGACGTATCTTCGAGTAGCCTGCTCTGCAGACGGAGCTCTCGGAACAAGTCCAACAGGAATTCGGTCGTTCTACATTGTTCTCTCTATGGCGCGGGTGACGGGAGCGGTTCTGCGCTTGCGCAGAACTTGCTAGCCCGTGCCCCTCTTGCTTTCCTGGCAGTCCTTTTACCTTTCGGTGGTGGGAAGGGAAGGAAGGACGGATGGCGGCGAAGGGAGGAAACCGGGGCAAGGCCTTGGAGTTGCTGCGGTCCTTGCCCCGGGTGAGCCTCGCCAACCTGCGGCCCAACGATGGTGCTCGGAGACCGGTGAGTTTGGACGCGTTGGAAACGCGAGGTCTTACCGGGTCTCGGCTTGCCGGGTCTTTACTTCCAGCTTCATATTTAAGATGTCGTCCATCGTTATACTCTGCAAGGACACTGATGGGAGTTTCTGGCCATTTCCGCACTAAATTGTTACACCGCTATTATTCCACTTTCAACATCCTATGGAATCCTGGGGTTTGCAGTTTAGGGAGGGGCCTTGAGGCCCCTCCCTAAACTGCAAACCCCAGGATTCCATAGGATGTTGAAAGTGGAATAATAGCGGTGTAACAGTCTTGTGCGGAAATGGCCTCAGGCTAAGGCATAGAGAATCAAAGGTGTTAAATTCTGATCTATTTCTAGCAAGTGGTTGATAGTTAAATCAGGTTTAAAGAACTCCTTAAAGACCATTTTTGGATGAGTAATTAAAAATACCATTGGATGCCTGTACACTTTTTTTTATTGAGTAAAATTTGTATTTCGTCTGAGTAAACGTTAGCGGTGGTTTTACCCAGCATACTTTGAGAATCGCGAGAGTCGTGCTGGGGTAATGGCTTGGATGCTGGACTAGGATCCCAGGGGACTTGGGTTCGAATGTTGCTCAGCCACGGAAACCCACTCGGTGACCCTGGGTGAGTTGCATCATTTCAGCAGAAGGCAATGGGAAACCCTCTGTGAGCAAATCTTGTCAAAAAGACCCCGTGATAGGTCTGCCTGAGGGTTGCTATAAGCTGGAAAACTTGAAGGCACGCAATAACAAACTGCAAGAAGCCTCATGCCACAATAAACTGTAGTTCTTAGGCAAGAGCTTACTTTCTCAGATGCTTGATCTTGACAGAAGGTATGCAGGGTTTGTGTGTGTACATGTGCACATAGTCATAATAATAGCAAAATCTATACTGCTGTTGTGCTCTTTTCTCTTGGGGAAACCAGTAAATAAAGCAGGAATTGTATGCTTCATATTATGGCCGAACTCAGGAACTTTTTTTTTTCCTCTTCTAAGTAAGCCAAAGTTGGTTTTGGTTTATAAATTCTGGCTTGTTAGGGAGCCACAAACTAGAGTCCTGGATCAGGAGTGACATGAAGCAAACTGTTTTTCACTGATTCATCTGCTCAGCTGACTAGCAAAAGCATAGTGACAGTGAACAGCCTGTGCATACAGTAAAGCAGAAATCCTGGGTTGCTTTATGAGTGAATGCAAGTTTTGTGTCATGTTTCCAAATGGTCAAATCAAAGAACATTATTTTGTTTTCAGCACAAGGTTATACATTTATATTCAGAGGTAGGTATCACTCTATTTAATGCAGCTTACACAAAGGTAAATATGCGTAAAATTGAAGCCTCAAATATTTCATGTTCCAAAACCAAGTGACAGTGATGCAGAATTATCTCCTTTGTCAGATGAACTGAATTTACAATATGTAACAATCTGATGAAAGATTATTGCTTTCAGGAAAGGAGACGTGGACGTGGAAGGTATGGAGGTCGGAAAAGTGGTCGAGGTCATAAAGGAGAAAGGCAAAGAGGAACCCGCCCACGTCTAGGTTTTGAAGGAGGCCAAACTCCCTTTTATTTGGTTATCCCCAAATATAGCTACAATGAAGGGCACAGGTAAGATTATTCGCAGAGTTACTATCTTGGATGAAACCTCTGTTGTTAAAATTCCTTGCTTTAATCGTATACCTGTTTTAAGTATTCCTTCTCTTTTTAATCACATTGTCACTTTTAAATTGGCCAGTGCAGTGGTTCTAAAAGCTGTGGTTCCTGGACTGCTACTGGACTCTGGCAGATTTCCAGGAAAGAAAGAAACAATTGTACCCAGTGGGCACACGTATAGTGCCAGCTCATGGCACTTCAGAAAAAATAATTGCCATGTCCCCACATCAGAGCTAGTGACTGCAAATAAAAAATGCGTGTACATGTGCAGTGTGGCACACACATAACACTGAAGACTGCTATGTGATCAGTTGTCACCCTATATCCGTATACCAAAATAGACTAACACCAAGAAGCATGATTTTGCAGTACACCTCGATAAACAAAAAATACTACAGAGGACGTAGCACCTGATAAAGCAAGTCAGAGGAAGATAACAAGCCTGATGCTGGCAAAAATAGGAAGCCTTCAGTGATGGCTCATGGATTGCTCAGCATGTTTTGCAGTTGTTAAGCTTCTTTTTCAGGAACTGAGAAAGGTTCTAACTATACATGACTTTCCTGATGGACAAAACCTTAACATAGGATTGCAATAGCCTTGTTCCTGTGGTGATTTTTTAAGTTGTCTTGAAAAAGGTTTTGTCCATTTGGAAGGCAGGAAAGCTATGTATGGTTGGAGTTAATAACTCCCAAGTTTTTTTTTCATTTCCAGAAAAAAGAGTTAATAACTCAACGGATGCTGAGAAATTAACGATCCATCATTAACAGTTCCTATTTTTGTCCAACACTGGATTTGTCTTCCTTTTGCTTTGCCAAATAAAAATAAGTAGTCATTTGTCCCTGGAACAATATCTTCTTTATTTTTGTACTTTTTAAAAATCAAAGTTGTTTGTGTTGTATGGGGAAGCATCTGAAGAAAATATAAAGAAATTATGGGGAGAAAATACACAAGGGCATAATTTAAGACTTAAGAAGGGAGTAGGAAAAAAGATTGGAAGGTTTCTCGTTCCTTCCATGGAAATGAAGTTGAGGGCAGGGAAATAATTTCTTCAGCTTCTTGCTTTTGGTTGACAGAGGGCTAGCAGAATGGTCAAACTAATCCACTTTTCCCAAATTCTGAGTCAGCCTTGTGTTATATAGAGATATGTAGGGAATAATAAAAGACTCCAGTTTCTCCAGTTGTGATAGATGATGTGGCACTGCTCAGTGTCAGCAGTGGGACACTACTTGGGCCATTTCTACACTACAGTGTTATAGTACTATTATTGCACTTTCAACATCCTATGGAATTCTGGGGTTTGTAGTTTACTGAGGCCAAAGAGCTCTCTGGTTGAGAATTCTAAATGCCCCTCCCTAAACTGCAACCCCCAAGATTCCATAGGATGTTGAAAGCGGAATAATAGCACTATAATAGTGTACTGCGGAAATGGCTTCTGTATACTGTATTAGTCTGCAGCCTTGCTCTGTGTTTAGTTGTGTACAAACATTATGTAAGAAAGCAGTATTGTCAAAAAGAGGATAAAATGAGATGTAGGGTGTCATGAATGGAAAAAAAAGGTGTAAAAGCTCTGTATCTACATAAATATTCTGTCTAAGTGGACAACAGGAGTGATACAGCAAACCTGTTTTCAGGCATGTAAAAGGATCCATGCTTGAGGTGGGATACTTTTCAGCTCAAACAGCCTCTTCTTCTTGTCTCATTGCAAACAATTTTTGGGATAATTCAGAGTTCCGTATTTGCTGGCATATTAGATGCACCAGCATATAAGACAGACCCCACTTTCAAGGGGTATTTTTCAGGAAATTTTTTTTTTAGTTCCCTGGTGAGGGGAATGAAAGGAGTGTTGCACCAGGAGACGAGGGGAATAAAAAGAGTGTTGCACCGGGAGAGGAGGGAATAAAAAGAATGCTGCACCAGGAGAAGAGGGAAAGGAAAAGAGTACTGTACCAGTTTTTCTTGGGCTCTAGGAGAGTCAAAATGCACAGGAGAGGAGGAGAAGGTAAGGAGTGCTTCACCTGGATTCCACTACCCCTTCCCTTCCTGTTTGCCTGGGCAAGGAGAACTTTGGCTCCTGGTTCATTCCATATGTTTTTAGCTTTACTGTATTTGCTGGTGTATAAGATGCACCCCATTTTCAAAGGGTATTATTTCAGAAAAAAAAGCATGTCTTATACACCAGCAAATACGGTAAGTCTCTATGATGAAAAACACAAAACTGGTCCACTGCAGTGCACACTGGAGTAGTATGACAGCCTTGACTTCTTTCAGTAGAGTTTGTACAGAAGGAAATTTCTGCTGGATAGTGCCTATAGTGTTCTTCATTCACTCTGAATTATTTTTGCATTGTGAAGGCCTAACTCTGTTTTGCTTTCTTTCACCATTTCTACAGTTTCAGGCGTCAGTATCCACCCCTCAGTCTCAGGAAGCTACAGTACTTGATAGATTTAGGTAGACTTGATGCAAGAGAACCAATAGATCTAACACAGCTGACAAATGCCAGAGGAGTAACAATACAGCCACAGAAAAGACATTATGGCATCCAACTTGTGGAGGAGGTAGGTCTATCATATATGATACTCAGTTTTGTGCTTTTGTTTGTTTTGGGCTTTGTTTGTTTTTGTTGGTTTTTGGTTTTTTATGCAGATATGTTTTTTATTCATGATTTCTTCAGGACTTTTGTTTTAAAAATGTTTGAAGTGAAATAACCGAGACTCCACCAGAGGGCACTACACACTGTGGGAGTGTTTGATTGATTATTCCTGGATAAGGGTTAATTGAAAAAAAATAGATTATTTTCTGCAGAAGTTGAGTTTTGAAAGTTAAAGGAAGCTTTGAATTGCATCCTAATGGGAATTATTTGAACCATATTCTTAACAGTGTCATATTTTATTCATTTATTTATTTTCTGAAAAATAACGTGTAGAAATTGAGAGGCAAGCAACAGAAGTAAAATAGTCATCTTAGAAATGTAGTCATGGGACAGAATCTAAAGATAAATGTAATTGATTCCATATGTCAGCTGGAGGTGGGCTTTCATTGCTCAACAGGGGATCCCCTGTATGGTAAGTAAGCTGCACTTGAAACTTTGGATGTGCATGAATCTTAAGTCCGACACTGTAGCTATTGGATATTTTCAATAAGGGCCAATAAAACCATGTATCTTTTTTGCTCTTTATCTTTGGAAATTGTGAAAATTGTTTATATTCTATGTACTTGAATGTCTGAGACCTATAATATTTATTTATTGAAAACAATTCACAAAGCAATGTACAAACAAGAGAAGAGGCAAGAAACAAAGTTAAAAACTGCTGTCTTAAGAAACATAGAAGAAAGAATGTTAAGCTTCTCTCTGATGTATAAAATGATTATAATTTTTGACTGAAGGCACATTGAACCCCAAGATTTTCAGTCCTTATCTGGACATCTGTACTGAAGGGACATGCCATTGAAACAAGATTCCACAGCTTGTGGGGGTCACCACTGACAAGGGACACAGTTGATACACTTATATATGTGAACATGGAGTTTAGTTAGTTTGCATGGCTTCTGTCAAGATTTTGCTGGATGTGTATTAGAATAGATAGAGTAGACAGCTTAGGCGTTGCTAGAGTTAGCAGAGTGCTACAATGTATAAAATGCCAATTGTTGATTTCAGTTATGTATCTGTTAGAAGCAGGTTTGTGTATTCCAATGAATCAAATGGTTAATTGTTTTATTGCCTGCTTCTACAATGTATCCAGCAGAGGGGGAAAACCAAAGCACCAAAAGGTGTTGTGTGGGAACTACAAATGTTCAGAAATAAGGAGGCAGGAGATGTGTTCCAGCCTCAAGGATGAAGGATAGGTAAACAACTGTGAGTCTGGGAAGCATGTAGAATGGTGGGTTAATGTAGGATTTATAATCTTCTCCAGTCATAGCTCTGTGTGCCCAAATTTGTATCTGAAAGGTATAAAACCTGTAACCACCATGTATGCTGTGGTCTCAGCAACTTCTGACTAAGTGTGCTGTATTGCTTGCTCCTTTACAGATAAACACTGCCGATTTACTCTGAGTGAAGTTCGTGGAGTGCAATTTATCCAGGGCATGACAGTATTTAGGCAGGAATGTATGTGTGAAGGTGGTCTTTCAGATGATGTGTTGCCAAGGCATTTAGAGCTTGAAGTGATAACACTTGACACTTCAGGTTACATCCAGAAGCTTACTGGCAGTCAGTATACCTGGAACAGATTTGGAGTTATGTTTTTGGACTTCTTGGATCCCACCAGTATCCAGGTGGCTGCATATCAGAAGCAGTCCCTTACATGCTTTGCAGTCAAATGGTAAGGGTAATAATAGATCAGAGTTCTACACCCACATGAGACTGTGATAGCTTAATTGGTTTTTATATGGCCTAACACATGTAACCTGTTCATGTATACTTGTAGGGTGCTGATACTTTTGCGGCAAAAATAAATATTGAAGTACAAATGGCATCAGAATTAGCCATTGCTGCTGTTGAAAAAAATGGTGGTGTTATTACTACAGCTTTCTATGATCCAAGGAGTTTGGGTAAGAAACTTCACTGTTGAGAGAACAGTATCTTTTTTTATTTTTTAACATAAATATATGCATTAGGTTTCTCAAAAAATAAAAAAGTGCTAATTTCATTTTCTCTGCATTTGAGTTTATACCGCTGTTTATGAATGCTAGTTAAATACTCCATCTATCACCTCAAAATATTTCCAGATGTATTGAAGCTGGATTTTTATCAGAATTTTCAGAAAAATGGAAAAAAAAGTGATAATTGACATCCTTTACAGATTGAAAGTCATGTTGTCACTTTAGAAACAAAATGTATTACATGTAATTTTGTTGGGTGTAAAGTTATAATCTTTGATATAAAGTATATAAAAGTATTCAGGCAATAATTACAAATTCTATTGGTATTTTGTTTTGTTTTGTTTTTTAATAAATGAAGCTATAGGGTCCTAAACTGTAAGGAACCTCTTTGGTTTTGCCAGGTTATTAAGGGCAAGCAAAAGCAATCAAAACAGAAGAAATCATCAATTCTAGTAAAACAGATTTTTTTTTCTGCTCTAGTTCTCTGTAGTGCCAAGCAGACCTAAAACACCCATTCTCATAAAAAGAACTGGGAAAAGGAAGCCAAGATCAGACATTGCAATTATCAGATACAGTACATTATGTGAAAATCTTCCTGTTATGTAGTTTTTAGAAATAATTTAAGGAAGGGTAAATATGTGAACATTTTGCCTTAAACATTTTATATTGCTTCTATAAAAAAAAAGATTCTATAATCCATTTTCCACCAATTTTTCCAGTTTTTTTTATTTCCCCTGGGAAAAATAGCTTTGGAAAAAAAACAGACACCCCCCCCCCAACTTTTTTCGACACAGGCTTTTACATCTCTATATAAAAATAAATGTTCTGCAAGCATTATGACCCAAAATAATTTTTAAAAGTTTTTTTCTGGATTTATTTATGTATCAGTTTTCTACATTATAGGTATAATCATAGCAATAGTATAAAAGGGAGTGGACCTATGTAATAGTAAAATATAAGCAAATAAACTGTGCATATACACACTATACCCATTTTTCAGAGATGGTCGTACCAGAGTAGCTGATTCTGTGTCTCTTTCATACAGATGTACTTTGCAAGCCTGTGCCATTTTTTCTGCGAGGAAAACCTATTCCAAAGCGAATGCTTCCTCCTGAAGATCTTGTTCGTTACTATACAGATGCTAAGAATCGTGGCTACCTGGCTGATCCATCAAAGATTCAAGAAGCAAGACTCGAACTTGCCCAAAAATATGGTTATATATTACCAGATATTACAAAAGATGAACTGTTCCAAATGCTGAGCAGGCGCAAGGATCCTAGACAGATTTTCTTTGGCCTTGCTCCAGGTTGGATTGTAAACATGTCAGAAAAGAAAATTCTGAAACCAACAAATGAGAACTTGTTAAAATACTACAGTTCATGAGTGTTTGCATTGAAGACAATTCTTGGAATTTATACAAAATCTTGGGTTATTACATAAGTATATAAACAGTGTATGCATTGTTACAATGCAAATAAAATGCTAAAATGTTGGTTATGGAAACATGTGTCTTTTTTGTACCAAAAAGTAGTGTACAGTGGGTCCTCTACTTTTGTGGGTTCAACACTTGCAGATTAAAAATCTTACCCTATTCGCCCCTACCACAGAAAAAAAAAATGCTCTCTCTAGGAATCTATCCTAACCCCTGCATTACCTTACATGAGACACAATGGGAAGTACAGGTGATTTTCCAAAGTCAAACTGTTCATGTGGTATGTTCTTCTAAACACATTGCCATAGCTTTTTTTTCTTGGCTCTTTCCAATATCTCTTTTTTCTTCTCCTGGATATTCATGAAACATGCTTTCCACATATGTTCTGTTTTACAATATACATGATTGTATGGACCCACTCCTTAACATCATATGCCAAATATGGGTATATCTTAGTGAATGAAGTTTATGCATTTCTTGGTATCACTGCTTTAACTGAATTATGGTACCAGAGGCAGAAGTAACATGGAAAGAATAGGAATTAGTCCCTATGTCACAAAAAAGAACAGTTTGACCTGTTTCAGCAAACTTTTTATTCAATACTATCAAGAAGAACATGTAGAATGAAACTACCCAGTCAGGTGAGCCTTATACAAGTAAACAAAAATATTTTGTACCTTCTAGAGAGTATTTAAAGGCTTCTTTCAAAATGAATTCAAGGATGACTTTTTTTTTTCACCAGCCTCCACTTTTCTTACAACTTCCATTGTGATGGCCAAATGTCTAGATTACTTTAAAAAACAAAAATTAGTGGCAACTGATAAGGTAGGCTTATCTGCCCTCTGTACTGTGTCTCTCTTTTGCTATTCATGCATTCTCGGTAAAGAATTTTGGAGACAGTACTGTGTAACTTGCGTTTTGTAGGCAGGCACATATGTAGCTCCAATAAGATTGACTAGAGTAGAATCCCACCTTTCCACAGCTTAATCTTCCTTTATTGCACTATTTACTTGCAGACACGCTGCTGCAACCTATAGCCAAAAGTCTTGTTTCCCCAGCTTCTACCACTCTCCCAGTGCTGATGCTGCTTAAAAGCTCCCAACTATACAGAATGAGTATGAGAAAAGGGGGGCTAGGCAGGCAGCCTTCATAACCCTTCATAAAGGGTTATGCCCTTCATAAAAGGAAGCTTAATTAACTGAGACATAATTGTAATTTCTTGTTCTTATCTAAACTTTTAAAGCTGTGATCCACTGTGATAAACTGTGGCTCCTGGAACTTCCAGGAGTTGCAAGCCCTGTCAAAATTGTTGATGCTGCCACAAAGAAATATTCTACCAGTTGTATATTCACAAAAAGCATTCATAAGATGGTACAGGTGGAAACTGGTTTCATCAGAGGCAGAAACTAAAATGGCTGATTTTTTCTTCTTCTTCATTAGACAGAGAGCAGAGTCTTTACCTGCTTGCTCTTGAAAGGCAGATAGCAGCCTTGGGAACCATTTTGATTCAACCATTGTTGTCAACTATCTTATTTTTCTCTCCTATATTTAAAAAAAAAATCCTATGTAGTTTCTCAGGTCTGAGATTAAAGCAAACTACTGAGAACATTGACAACATTCCAATTGAACTACTGCACAAGAGGTCATTGAAGACATTGTTTTAGAAGTTGCTATTTATAGAGGTCAGTCTTGCACCTGGGATATTGGCTCTAAGAGCTCATGAAGTCAAGAGGGAACTAACTGAACTGTGCTCATATTGTGATTTTGCAAACATCTCTTTCTATCAAAGGTGAACACCATAAGTTATCAAGCACCAGTGCTGGTCCTACCTTGATTTTATCCACACCCAAGTCATCCAAAGGAATAAAAATGACCTAGAGTAACATACAAAGGTATTCAAGGTGTATGTCAGGCACATAAGAGACTTCTGTACTTCAGACCTTTTGCCTCCTTGCATGCATCCACTATTGGCAAGCATAATTTGTTTAAGGCGGCCATGGGGAAACCTCCAGCCCCTAGGCTTGATTCAGCAAATTGGGCCAGAATGTGATCTGTGATTTACCTATGCCTCATCCTGTCTGTGAGACATCTAAATGGCTTTATGGTTATTTGTAAAGCATCTTAGGGAAGAAAGAATAAGTAGTGCTTAGCTGAGCTCTTCAAAAGTTTTAAGATCTAGGAGCTTGAGTATTTAGAGATCTAGATGCCCTTGTTTGTCTTCAAGAGGGGTCCTTGTTAATCTTTGGCTGTAGCTTTTTGTTGCTTCCAAGAGCTTGCTAAGTTTCCCTAAAACCTTGGCAACTAGTGTATGAAAACTGTGTGTGGTGAGAATCATTAGAATCAAAAAGGAGTAGCACAGCAGGGAAAGTGGATTTTTAGAAAGGCAGAGTGGGATTGGCGACTGGAAAAGAGTGGCTTGGAAGAAAGGAATGGGGAGAGGGAGGAGAATGGGTGAAAAGAAAATAGTGTAACAGAAGTAGGTGGAGAAAATGGGTTGATAGAGAAAATGGATTGGGCAGAATAGAAAGGAGATATCTAGTTTTGTTACTTAATAATATTTATAATGCCCTTTCCACCAAAGGATGGAACATCAAACATGTACAGTGAGATACAAAAACAATAAAACATATCACCATAAATATATATAACTCTCCCCCCAACATCTTACCACCTACCCCAGCAAACTTAGGTACAACTCAGCAGCCTAATATAATGACTCAAAGGGAAAGGTCTGCAACCCCTTATGAAAAATGTGTGAGATCTTCCTCCAGTCAGAGGTCCAAAATAAGACTGTTCCATAGCTGCAGAGCCAGGTCTTGAAAGGCTCACAGCCTAAATACAAGAACCAAAAATTTGAAATGGGATCTGGCCCGAATTGATAGCCAGTGAAAGAATCGATGAGGTGGGGGGAAGAAACATGAGACTATTTAAGGAAATACTTCCATGCCAACTGTGAATGCATTTTTTTTAGGTAGTAGCATTTGCTAAAAAAAGCTCCCCTTTTAATCCATCGCATAATGTAAACACAGATTCATTTTTCCAGGGTATCCTGTCCTGTATCCTGATGATTACTGGATTAACAAGTTGTACCTGTTGTTGTTACAGTACTGCTGGTTTAGTTTGAAGGGAATGAGAGGAGGGAAAAACATTTATTGCTTTCCTTTATTTGTGCTTCAGTGTTTCTAGTGTTTTTTTTTTGTGAATCAATTCACAATTGTACTCTGGAAACGGAGACATTCAACAGGAAAGCTGTTTCACTGGTAGCTGGAGAGGAAGTTAGTCATCTTAATGAAGAGCAGATGACACAAATGTTATACTACTGGTATGCTACAACAGAATAAAGGCTTTTTACAACATCCACTTAATTCTTTTCACTAGGATGAAGAAACAATATTGTTAAAGATGCTGTCCACAGAATCCTGAGACACAAAATAGCACAGCTTTCAGTAAGATTGTGTTCTGAATCAACCTCAGGTGAAAGAGAAACTCAGACAAATTCAGACAGAATGATAAAGGGGGAAAGAATGAAAACAGGAAACAGATGTCTAGTGACGTGTGCCGATTGGAGAGGACTTGCTTCTCAAGTACCATCTTAGTCACAAAGCAGCTGTATCCTGATACCAATATTGTACTGGTATCAATATTTTAAGAGCCAAAACAGCCACGTTCCACAAAATCCGGTCATTTTATTTTAGAAGGGCAATCCTGCGATCAAGTCACAGTTGGAGAAGACAGTGCTAGGTAAACACAGTGTGTAAAATTACAACTAAAATATTATCTCAACTACTGCCTCACCCCTCCCTTTTTCTTTTTTTTTGCACTTCCTAGTGTCTTCTGCTAGGAGGTGTTTTATTTACAAGTTAAGTATGAGAAGACTATAGAGGATTTCCTACTCCCAGTGTTATTTCCATAGACTAGAAACAACCCAGACAGTATAATAAATAATTATCAAAGGCATAAGGCCTTTATCAACATGGTATTTCCTAATCCTCTCAAACTGCCCTCACTGGAACTTAGCTTATTTACTTATTTATTTTATGCCCTGCTTTTCTTTCCATAGAGCACCAGGTAGCTCATAATATGAGTTACAGCAAAATACAGTTAAAACAATGGATAATACAAAGGCTTTTTAAAAATTAAGCAACCAATCATATTAAAAACACTAATTTTTAAAATGAGTTTTAAGAGATCCTTAAAATAAAGTAATGATAGGAGAAGTATAGTATAGCACACCTCAATTAAAAGACCCTTTGCAACAGACAACTGACACTCAAAGGCCTGACTAAACAAGAAAGGCCTTTGGTGTCTGGCAGAGAGAAAACAGAACAGAGGCCAACATAACTTCCCTTGGAAGTTAAGGCTTATGTTGCTTTTTATTTTATTTTTTTGCTGAGCATGGGCTGGGGCTGGGCAACTCTGGTGGGTTTGGAAGAACCAATTCTCTCCCCTTGGACCTTCCTGGCATCACAGGGACTGGCAAAATTGGCAAAAATGAAAATAGAACAGAACAGAACAGAAGTTCATGAAGACCCTGCAACTTATCCAAAAATGAGTTGCTGGTCCTGGAAGCTTTTTTTTTTTTCTGGCCAGAAATAGAATATTTGAAATAAGGTATTTGAAGATTCTGAAGAGCTGAAGGGCCACATGCACAGCTTTGGGGGCTACTTGGGCTAGTCATAGGAGGAGGAGGAGGAGCAGCAGCAGCAGCAGCAGTAGTAGTAATAATAACAACAGCAACAACAACAGCAATAACAACAACATATTGCCTTTTTCCCAATCTGAGTTTCAAAGTGACTTACAGAAGTTAAAACAGATATAGCTTTAAAAATAATATAAATTATAAAAAAATATAATAAAATTAAACTATCAGTAAAATTAAAAGCAGTTATAAATAAACCAGTAATAAGAAAAACAACAAATGTATGAGTATAACAGCACATGAAAGGGCCTTTTCCCCTGGCCGGTCACCCATCAAAGGCCTGTCAAAACAGAAGGGTCTTTACCTGCCTGTGACAGGATAGCAAGGAAGGCACTAGTCTAAATTCCCTAGGAAGGGAGTTCCAAAACTTGGGAGCAGCCACCAAGAATGCCTTCTCCTATGTTCTCCCAGATGTAACTGTGAGAGTGGTTGGACAGAGAGAAGGGCATCCCCGGAAATCTCAAGACATGGGCAGGCTCAACTAGCTCATGTATTTTAACTAGCTGCATTTTTCACACCTCTAGAATTAATGTGGCTTTGCCTTTCTTTCTTTGTTGCTTATTCAGAAATCGAGGAACACCATAACAGGAAAAGCACTTGCTAATGTACCGCAGGAGAAATGACTTCAGATTTGTAAGTGTATGATGGAGTAATAATTGCATCGTAGTGAAAAAGAGAGAAAAGGACTTTGAGCTTTGAAAGGGATGCTGAGCCAGGTTACTAGAGCCCTTTCCTCAGCCTACCTTGTTCCAGTGACATCTGATGCAGGTCCCAGCATTGTCTCTGTTGGGAGGGGAGCATGACAGAAGTACTCCCCTCTGCACTGGCTGCCTCTGTGAATGGAGGAAGCACGATGGCACTGCCTCTTCTTTCTGCAGCACAGCCAGGTACTGTCCCAGGCTATGCTGGGGCAGGTAGCACAGCCATTGGTCTTCCAGGACCTCTGCACACCAGGTAGGTGCAGGCAGGCAGCAAGATAATGGAACGATTTCCAGTCATTGATGGGTAAAACCCATCAATAAAACCCATCAATGGTTTACTGCACGATTGCACTGCCTGGGGATCAGAGAAGGATGGGACCCAGTGATGCTTATGCGCGATGTCGTCCTGGTCGAAGTCGTGCATAGGCATCATCCAGGTCCTGTCCTCCTGTCCTCAATGCAAGACAACAATATCCTGCAGAAAGGCCCTTGGATTTCAGATTCTTGAAGAGCCGGATGATGTATGGCAGAGAAAGGGAAGGTATAACCTTCCAGATGTTCTTGCTTCACCATTTTAATAATTTTAGTGTTCTTTCCCACCTTCTTTTGTTGTAAGCTGCTTTCAACACCTTGGAAAAGTGGCTTGTACAATTTTAAAACAAATAGGGATATGTAATTAACATATCTGCAAACAGAATGGCTTCCTTCAGCATAACTGTGGAGAGAAAAAATTCTCTTTGCCCTGTAATCCATCTGCTGTAGATGACTGGGCATCTCAGAAGTATACTGTTGGGTGGTATGGTGTGGTATGTCCAGGGGAGGAGAAGGATGGAAAATCCTACTATATGAGTGGAGATCTATTCACCCAGTGTTGGATTATTACCCAAAGATACTGAGTTGGTGCCAGATTTAGTCATACTTTGAGTGTACACAAGGAAATCAATGCAACTTAAGTTCATCATTAATAACAAAGTCCCCTTGATTTCAGTCCTTTACACTCCTTCCTTCCTTCTTTTAAAGCCACTTTCCTAAATTTTGCTCAAAGTGATTTATGGTGTTAACGGGAGGGAATTTATTCCACATTCTCCAGGGTACAGTGTTTGAAGCTTCAAATAGGGTGGCAGGAACCTTTATGAAAATAAGGGGAATCACAGTGAACACTAGGGGGAGATATTATACTTAGGTTATGGTGGTGAGTTCTTTTTAAACCAATCTTTATTTCAGTCCTGACTCTAGTTAAAAACGCTAGTTAACTAGCAGATGCTAGTTAAAAACAAACAAAAATAAACTTATTCACTGTTTCTAGTGCTTTATGGGGAAAAAAGTGTTTTAGAATATGCTAGAATATTCTTAAATGTAGGCACCCTAAAAATATATATCTGATTTCTGTTTTTAGAGCGCAACATTTTGGACTGTTAGTGAAAGGGATATGCAGGAAAGAATTATTTGTAAATGTGAAATTTTAACTCCACAGTCTTGCTTTCAGTGTGTGATTTCAACATTCCTGTGGCTGCTAAGGATAAAAAGTGTGAGGGTTTTGTGTGTATGGTGTTTGTTTTTATTATGGATAGCCAGCATACCAGCCTGCCTGGCAACAATGCACAATGTTATGGAAGAAAAAAAAAATCTCCTTGAATTTAAGGAAACAGAATGTGATCCTTTCACAGGGTTTTTCCATTTGAAAAAAATTACCCAGTTCTGTCTAAGTTTAACTGACAATGGGAGCATGGGTAGAAATATGTGTGCATTTGGCATCTTAGTATTTACGATAGTAAATTGTAACTATGAAGGGCATGTCATTGAAGAAGTATTGTGCTGATAGAACCATTTGCTGACTCTGAGAAAAGAGTTCAGGGGATATCTATTTTTATGGTTTTGGAAAATATAATAGGCAGGGAATACATCTTGAATGGAAAAAGTACAGACTTGTTCTATCAGAACATGAGGCAAGTGGCAGAGCAGGCCCAAGAAATGTTACTGCCTGAGGTAGACACTATCTCATGTATAGCAGCTGACTAGACTAGCAATTCACTCTGGTCTCAGAAGCAAACAGAGAAGTATCCTCCATTGCATCTTAGGGTAGAAGATTAGCTAAGTGAACATAGGCCAGGAATTCATAGAATCATAGAGCTGGAAAGACCACAAGGACCATTGAGTCCAACGTGTTGCCGTGCAGGAATATATCGTCAAAGCATTCCAACAGATTTGTAGCACCCCAGAAAGTAATGCCATTGTAGCAGAGGAATACTTCCTATTTTGTCTTGCCAACCTAATAATGAGGCATTAGCCATTACACAGCTGTTTTCATGAATGCTCGGGCATTTTTGAGTAAGTTCAGCCTAGCACCAGATGGTTCCTGCAGTAACAACCCCCCCCCCTTTTTGTGTGTGTGTGTGTGGAAAATGCACTCCAAAGAGTGGTTTCTGAGCAGCTTAATCTCCATTTATGGGTAAGGTGTTTTCCATTGGCTACTTTTCAACCAGACTTTATAAAAGACATAATCCAGGAACTCTATTCACCAGTTCTATAAGAATCAGAACCGGGTGACTAGGCATATCCAAAAGTCATTAGAGAAGCCTCTAAAGACAAGAAAGATCACCCCCATTTCATCTCCAAAAGAAGGCTGAGGAATAATACTTGTCTTGCTAAAATATCTCATAAATCTTTTATTTCCCAACACTAGTACAAATGGCTACTAGGGAATACCATGTCTACTGCTTCAGTTAGAACTACAAGAAGGGACAGAGTATCTGATACAAGTAAACAATGGCAGAAG
This sequence comes from Cyclura pinguis, assembly GCA_030412105.1. Taxonomy (NCBI): domain Eukaryota; kingdom Metazoa; phylum Chordata; class Lepidosauria; order Squamata; family Iguanidae; genus Cyclura; species Cyclura pinguis. The sequence goes on from CM059602.1 coordinate 213,291,401, forward strand.
CTCCTCAAGCAGAGAGCATTGCTTAAAGTAGGAGTCTCCTGCATTTACTTTTCAGTTTGTTGCCAGTTAAAAGTGCATGGAAACTGATGCTTGACGTAAGAAGCAAAAACCATTTTAAACAAAAGTAGTAGATATTTATTATAGAAACTATGTCTAGGAACAATGATATTTGAGTCTGAGATGCTACACTATACTTTAAGTGAATTCTTATTTGTACTGTAAACCTCTCACAGTAGCGATTGGTGCCTTGAATGTCAATGGGGAATAGAACCAGCTTCTGGTTTTAGTGAGAACTTTCAAGGAGCTATCCTAATTCTCAAAACAGATTCAATACTTTAGACAGTGCCTTTAAAGCTGAGATTGAAATTCAGGGCTGATATGCTGATTACGAAGCCACTAGCCACAACTCTTTTTGTATAGTGTGCTTATGGATGCAAAACTCCTTATTCATTAGCATCAATACTGACTTTTTAAAAAAGTTGTCAGGTAGCAACTCCAAAATAATGTCTTTTAGAATTGAATTAAACATGTTCTAAAAACTTTTCTACAAATGTTTGTGTTATCTATTCATAAAATATTTGCATAAGATCTCTAAAAACAAGACAACCATTGCCTAGAAGTTTACAACCTAAAACACTTGACTGAAGGTGGGTGGGATTTCTGACTCACTCAATATTCTATGTCACTGAGTTATTAGAGGGATCTTTGCAAAAGTTTTCTCAATGCACTATGACTTTTTTTCTCCTGGCTATTTATTTTTCATTTTTTCCATTTAGTGAAACTTGAGGTTACCCCGAGTCTGCTTGCTTGCCTCTCTTTTGTGTGGATGGTGTGATTTCACCTATCTAAGCTCAAGCAAGAAATAGTATTAAGACAAATGATTATTATGCTATCAGCCTGAAATATGGTTTAAATTGCTGCTGCTGTTTTAATAATTATAATCAGGTATCTCAGTTCTACAGTCCACATAGTTTTTTGCCACTGGACTAAAATTCATATTGCAGCATCAAATGGGAGAGTGACGTCATACTCTCAGGTAGATAGTGCAAATCAGGGCTTGTTTGTTTAAATTTCATTTAAATCAAGCTTAGATTTCTTTTCACTGAACGAAATGGGGGTGATGTAACAATATGGCAGAATCTGAGTCTTTTAAGATACCATCCTGCGGTGTTGATATGGATTTATTATAGCCCCTGAACAAGCACTGGGCAGTTCCTTGTATAGGTGATCAAGGGAAGAGTAAGCCCAAGTGCACCCAATAAGGTCCAGGCATGGGTGCTGGTTTCCACACTGGCTTTGCTATATCAAATAAGAAAACAATGCAGTACAGATAATCAAATCTAAAAACAGATTGATAATAATTGCCCAAGGAATAGGTATTTCCAGATGTTATTTAATATAATTCTTTAAAAAAAGAAGAAGAAGAAGAAAGGAAAGGAAAGATAAAGGAAAAGAAAAAAGGAAGGATCACATAAACAACACAGTTTATTTTTCACGCATTTCAAGGACTCATCAACCAGTAGAGAATGTTCTAATCTCTACCCCTAGAATCCTGGTTGACTGTCAAAAGTCAGAAAAATCTGGACCTTGCAACTTCTTACAGTCTCCTGCTGAGTCTGAAATATAGCTCACTTACTCAAGGTCAGTAAAGCTTCCAAATGCAAGGAGATGGCACAGATCAGACAAAGAGAAAGAACAAGTTGTGCCACTTGCTCAAAGAGACACAGTGGAGAGGAGAAATACAAGGTCAAGCTGGTTCCTTCCATAATAAGTGAAACCAGTGCCAGCCAAAAATGTTTTGCACAGCCCAAATGGTGACATGTGCCATTTTCTCAGACTCCTGAGAATCTTAGGAACAGATTCTGAAAAAATGGGGAAGGGGCAGGGAGCTGTAATCCTAACAGGTGACTTTTCCACACTCTGCCTGGAGAGTATTCTTATGAATACAAGCAAATTCTCAGAATGTTAGACTTGAGGAAAAAGTGGTCTGTGTTATGAGGAACTCTCTGCTTGTTTCCCCTTTGTGTATCCTGAATAATACTATCAAGTAAGTTGCTTAATAACTCAATGCTTATAGCTACAGGTAGATATATCAGAACAAAGACAGCCTGGCTACAGTTATCTCACCTTGGCAACCTCACCATTTAGATGACTACAGTGTATGTTCTGTGGTAGATCTGCTTTGGAAATAATCCAGAAACTTCCATTGGCCCAAAGAATCTGTAATTCATGACCTAATTCAAAATGCCAAAGTTACCCTTTGAATTCCCAGATGACTTGGAGCCAGGTTGTACTATGCTAAAGGAGCATCTCCTTTCCCAAATCTCTATCTGGAATCCATGTTTCTGGCAGAATCCAACAAACTTATTTGTTGTATTACAATTGTCAGAATCCTATAGTCAGCATGACCAGACTGGTTGGGGATTCTGGGAGTTGCAGTCTAATAAAGTAACTTTTCTAGACTCTAGGTTCTGAAGTCCCCTCAGGCTACCTTGCCAAATGGGGTGAGGAGGTTGGCTACTGGGAAAGGACATTCCCAGTGGTGTGATCCAGCAGTAGAATGCCCCCTAAAAATAGTCTCACTTGGTGCTTATCCTGTGGTCCTTTGGCACCAGATGAAGAACTTTCTATTGTTCCAGCACTTTCTGTTTTAAAATCTGGTTGTAATTTTTACAGTAAATATCCCACTGAGAAGGCACTCATTATATGGGCAGTATATAAATATCGTAAAGAAAAAAGGAAGACACAGAATCTTGATGGATTTATACATTAGCAGAATAGGGAGGTAGAGTCCAAAGATGGTAAAGTAATCTTATTCAGACTACCAATGAGGGATCAAATTGTCTTCATGCTTCCCTGGATGAACAAAATAATGGATTAATTGAAATCTCTCTGCAAGCAGAAGACTAGAATGGCAGGAAGGAAGATGTAATAATTCTCCCTTATGTGTTAGCTTTATTTTTTTTCTTACAATAAGTACTCAAAAATTATATACATTATATACATCTTGGACTATAAATAAAAAGAGTGGGCCCTCAGTGTCTGCTACAGTTTGGTTCCAGCACCCTCCCCCGATACCAAAATGTGTGGATGCTCAAGTCCCATTATGCACACAGGTGTAGTAAAATGGCATATAAAATGGTAAGATGAAAGTTTGTTTTCTGGCATTTTTTTTAAATGCATGCCATGGTTGGTTGAAAAGATGTTGACAAGCTGGAACGTGTCCAGAGGAGGGCGACCAAAATGGTGAAGGGTCTGGAAGCTATGCCCTATGAGGAACGCCTTAGGGAGCTGGGTATGCTAAGTCTGTAGAAGAGAAGGTTAAGAGGGGACATGATAGCCATGTTTAAATATTTGAAGGGATGTCATGCTGAGGAGGGAGCAGGCTTATTCTCTACCGCTCCAGAGACTAGGACAAGGAGCAACGGATTCAAGCTGCAGGAAAGGAGATTCCACTTGAACCTCAGGAAGAACTTCCTGACGGTCAGAGCTGTTCGGCAGTGGAATATGCTGCCTTGGAGTGTGGTTGGGTCTCCTTCTTTGGAGGCTTTTAAGCAAAGGCTGGATGGCCATCTGTTGGGAATGCTTTGATGGGTGTTCCTGCATAGCAGGGAGTTGGACTGGATGGCCCCTGGGGTCTCTTCCAACTCTATGATTCTATGAATCCATAGATACACAATCCACAGATATGAAGGGCCAACTGTAATTTCTGTTCTACTACCTCATTCTGCTGAATTTGGAGACCAGCTTGTTTTACTTCTAGCTATTCTAACAATAGACAATAATGCTACTATTAAACAGGTATCTACTTATGATCCAGCCTAGTTTTTCTTCTCCATATTCTATATTTGAAATCAAGACTGGCTTGTGTTTCCTTGTACTATCTTTATTACATCTCAGTGCTAAGGAATGAGATTATATCTCTTTGACCAGTGGCAGAGTTTGGAGTGGGGGTGGGGGGCGGAGCTACAGCATGAGGGGCAGGGCCACTGTGTGTGGGGGTGTGGCTGCGGTGAGCGGGGACATGGCCAGGGCACGTGGGGGGTGTGGCTATGGGCCGGAATGCCCCCAAAACATTGCTGCCTGGGGCAAATCGCATCCCCGCACCCCGTTCCTATGCGGCTGTCTTTGGCATATTGAGTAACTGTGTTTTTCCTTTGTATTCTTCAGTAACAGGGCTGACCTTACTATTAGGCAGAGTGAAATCTGTTTTGTCATGAAAGCACAGCAAATTGTTTATCATTTCACATACTGATATTTATAAATTTTGCCTAGCATCTTGTTGGGAAGTTACATCATCATAAACCAGCTTCCAATTGTGTAAAGCTGAATTGCCATGCTGTACAATGTTCATATTCTTGGGGTGGGGGTGGGGGAGCAGAGACCTAGCTAGGCCACTGGGACTATTGCAGAAGCAGAGCCAGAAGCATGATCATTTCTCAACATGCCCCAATGTACAATGAATCCTAATGCACAATGTATCCACTTGCACAATGGTAGCCCCTGTTGTGCAAATGGGACATCTTGCACAGTACACTGTTATGCATTGCCACAGTTTCACTAGCATGGTTGCATAATATGTCAGTGAGGTAGGTGCACCATTATAAAGCCTTGCATCGTAGCCTCTGATGCAGGATCTTGGCCATTTTTTCCCCCTCTCTCTCCTAAACGTCCCGTCTTCTTCCAATTTACACTAGCACAGTCTCCTCCAACTAAGAATTCTCCAGATGTGTTGGACTACAACCTCATCGGCCTCGGCCAGAAGAACTGGGGTATCATTGCCCAATACATCTGGACAGTATTTGGTTTGAGGAAGGTTAATCTAACAGGACGGTGGCTGGAAGGATAGTATATTTCTTTTTTCTGTCTAGTTAAACTTTTCTGTATAATCAATTGCAGGGAAGCTTATTCCAATGCAGTCCACTTAGAATTAAGGTGTTACTGACTGACACCTTTTGGACATGTAGGCAAAAGAATGAATAAGCCTTACTTTATTCATAATGTAATTTTGTACATGTTTTTGGCTTCTTCACCTTCCTTTCTGACTGCTTTTATTAACTGAAGTGTATAATATAGTTGGTAGAGGTTTTCGAATGATAATATTGAAGGGACGTTGAGTTTCCCTTTGCCAAGACAATCAGTGCACCTTTCCCCCTTTTTCTTTGCTGCTGTCTATCACAGTAGGAAATCTACACAGCAACAGTGAGAATTTTTATTGTCCAAGGAGAACTTTTGCCCTATGAAGTCACCTCCTACTAGTCATCAGTTGATTTCTGGTATTCTATCACAGGAAATTCCTGGTGGCCCACAAAAGCAGTCCCCTGAGTACAGCTGCTAGGAAGAAAAGTGTTGCACTCCGAATCGACTGTCTCCACATAGAGGGATGGTGCACCTGTGCCTTGCAGAAACCCAAAACTGTATCTTTTCTTGAACAATGTTAAAATGAACTATGGAAAGGACAAAGGTCAAGTGAGTCCTTATTGTGCTGGACTTCATTGAAAACAAAAAAGAAATGTATTAGAGGATGTGCTTTGTCTCCTATAAGGTACTATAGGATTATATTTAGGCTTTGTGACTTTGAAGAACATGTAACTCAACTGTATAATTCCTGCTCTTGGTGCTAGTGAGGAAGTTATAAGTCAATGGGACCAGGGGAGAAAAAAAGGAGGTCATGACACATAATTGGTGTTGACAAGACATTGTTCTTAATCATTAGTATAGCACTTTTCTCTAGTTAACAACTTTATTTTATACTTCCTGTGAAGAGGTGGTCGATAAGAAAGAGAAGATGGTGATGATGGTGATGATGATGATGATGGTGATGATGATGATTTTACACGTAAGAAAGTTAGTATCAAGGACAGTGAACTCTCTGAGCCATAAAATGAACATGACCTGCAGTGTTTGAATTCTATGTCTCAGGTTAAAGTTCATAGTCATTTGCTAAATATAGATGGGGAGACATTGGGTTAAGGAGACATTTTAACACACTAGTTGGGTAAAGTATTGTAGCATATGTGGCAGGAGTGTGGTTTAGATTTGGATGAATCCTAAAAGGAGCACTTGTTCTTTTGAAATCGCAGGTTTCTTAAACTAGGTCATTTATTTTATTGTCATATAACAGTTGCCCATAAAAATCTCTGGGGATGAATGTATCTTTTTTGAAAATCCACAAACTGGAAAGTCTGCTGTTAAGACATAAAATGCCATCACTTACTCTTCTTGAAATCTGGACAGCTTGGTCCCCTAGAAGGAGTAACTATCCCTTCAACTTTCACTGAATTCTGCCAATATGCCTGTATCTATCAGGAATTCTCTTTTTAAAGGATCTTCTCAGTGGCTGCTCCCAGACTGTGAAAGTATTTTACACAGGAGGATAGGCTGGCCTTTCCTTGTTCTGCTTTGTCCAGTATGTAAAAACTTAAAGATTTAAGCAAGCATTTGATGATTAATCCGTTGTGCAGAAAAGTCTTTTTATGACTGCGTCTTTACTGTATTTTAATCTTCATTGTTATGTTTTAAAATCATTCTAAAACAATTTAAAATTAATGGTGTTTTAACAGTTTGTTGTTTAATTGTGCTTCAACTTTTTTATAATCAGACTTTTAGCTGTATCACGTATTAGCATTGTTGTCAGTCACTTTGGATCTCCTGTTGGGAAAAATATGTGATATAAAAGAAACAAACAAATAGAAGAGTACAGTATAAAATATTTATAGTGTCATGTGCTATATTTAACAACAACAGCATGATGCTTTTTTCCCAAAATTGTGACTCAGTTTAATGGGGACATTTTATTTAAAAAAAATACAATTAAAATACATACAAAACGATACATACAAATGTTAAATAATTTAAATTGAATTAAACTATTTATAGTATTAAAACAATAACACCTCGGTAACAAATACAATTAAGAATGATAAAATACTCTTAAAAACAAAACAATGCAGCATGTTCTAGTCCATTCGTTGAAAACATTCTGTTTTAAAAGCCTGTCTGCATAAAAAGGCCACAGAAGGACCAGAACAAAGAGGTCATTCTGACCTCTCTTTGAAGAGTATGGGGCAGTCATCAAGAAGGCCCTGTCTCAAGTCCCCACCAACCATGTTTGCAATGGTAGAGGGACTAAGGAAAGGGCTCATTTGATTATCTGGAAAAGGGATGCTCACAAATGGAACACAAATGGAAAAGGGATGCTCGCAGGAGAAGACCAGGAACATGTCACCCTCTACATGCTGTTGAACTGCAGTTCCGAACTTTCTTGGTCATTGGCTAAGTTGGCTGGGGCTGATGGAATCTAGAGTTCAACTGCAACAGCAGTGACATCCTACACTGTTATAGTGCTATTATTCCACTTTCAATATCCTTTGGAATTCTGGGGTTTGTAGTTTACTGAGGTCCAAGGGCTCCCTGACTGAGAATTCTAAAAGGCCCTCTGTAAACCACAAACCCCAGGATTCTGTAGGATGTTGACAGTGAATAGCATTAGAAGAATGTAGTATGGAAATGGCCAGGTTCTCTATTCTTCATGTAGACAATAACTGGGGGTCCAATTCACAGAATGGGCTTAAGTTAAGGAATGGCATCCCTCCACTATTCCACATCTTGCTGTACACTGTAGGACAGGAACTTTCATCTCCAGAACCTTGAGGATGCGGCACCATTTTGTCAGATGCTCTAGTACACCAAAGCTTTGGCCTCAATAAATCTGTGAGTCTCTGAAAGGTGCCACAGGAGACCTTTGTACTTATTAACAAAGTTACTCATCTCAGCTTAAGCAGAGAAGGTTTTCATTGTTGTTTTTTTCAATCTACTCAACACAATGCCATTCAGTTTACAGGATGCAAATACCCCAAGGCACATTATACAATGACTCTAACAAGGGCAAACACAAAAGTAAACTAAAGAAACCATATAAGCAACAGAATAAAATGCTCACATGGCAAAAGCTGTAGGGCAAAAGAAAATCCAAACATTCTGTCTTGAAAATGCTAGAAAGTTTTCCTGAGGAAGCCCCTCCCTAGAATAGAGATGGAAAGAGTTGGATTGTTGAGGAACTTCAGAATTGTTGGCTTTGTATTCATGTTTTAAAGAGTACTGGGGAAAAAATTCTAAGGTAATCAGGAATTATATGTAGCTGAAATTATTTCATACAGCAATAACATTCCTATATGATTGCTACATTCATGTAGGAATTTGCATGAATCACACCTACTACAGGTTGTCACATGTAGGGGCAGCCCATCCTTCGGGGCAAATCCATTTTTGATGTTTGGTCCACTACTCCCATAGCTTCTCTGAGTTGTCCAAGAAGTTTTCCAGACATCATCCCTTTGGAGGCTGGGCACTGAGAGAAAAGGAGACCAGCTATGGGGGAGTTGGGGAAGAAGCCATAAACTGGAGAGTGAATTCACTGTATCTGAAGGAATGGATCTACTGGATAACTCTGGTCATCTATGATGATTCTACACATGTATCGGCCAGTCACCATAGGTCTATACTGTGTGTCGATGCAATGGGAAATTACAACTAAATACATGTGTATGATTAATTTACATTATGCAAATTAACATAATATAGGACTATGACCCTTCCTTCTGATGTGATACTTTCTTTGCTATACTTCTGACCAATGACACACAGTCTCTGCCCCCAGCTTCCACCATCAGGACAAGATGTCTCAAGTGGGAAATCTATGTGAGTATACAGCATTCAGCACTCAGGGAGGCTTACCTACGTAAGTATACATGTAAGCTATCTCCAATTCAGATGTCCATATGACCCTTTGATACATTGCTGGGGAATCTCTCTCTCTGTCCCTGTCTGTCTGTCTGACTGTGCATCTGTTTCTCCCTCTCCCTCTCCCTCTCCCTCTCCCTCTCCCTCTCCCTCTTTGTAGGATTACAGCTACCAGAAACCCTCAACCGTCAAGGTCATTGGCTAAGCTAGCTAGGGAATCTGGGATCGTATAATATATAACTTTTCCTAGCTCTGGCTCTACAGCTTCCTTCTTCATAATGACCTTTTATGCATTGAATGTGTGAAGCAGAGTAGAGTTTTCCACATCTGTAAGTGGAGCTGGTCAGCTTTATACATAAAAAGAAAAAAACAAAACAAAACAACCTTGATGTCTTAGAACTGCCATAATTGTCTTATTGTTTTGTGTCTATCTTGTTTCCACCTTCTTTTGATCACCTTGTTTTAAAGATAATGTAAAAAAATATAAACATTCAAAATGTACATGTAAAGCGAATTGCTAGGTCTCAAGAATTGTCATCCTAGGTTCAATGAAATCAAATGGTCAGATACCTTTGGTTCTCCTGCAACTCCCTGATCATGTATGCAATTTCCATAAAAATAAAAGTTCAAGTTGGGATAACGTCTTCTTATCCCATTATGAAATTGAAGTACAATCCTATTCAGTAGTTCTCAGAAGTATGTCCTGTTGAATTCAATGGGCCATAATCATGTGTCCCTAGGTTGCAGCTGCAGGAGGAAAAAAAAAAGAGGAGTTGCAATTAAAATATAGCCTTGGGCATCTCCTTTGGCAGCCTCTCAGTTTCTGTCTGGTGACTGCCCAGCTCCTTCAAATGCAAACAATTTGTGGAAATTAATAAACATCATTATTGAGAAGGGTCACTGGCAAATCGGGACAATTAGTCTCCCAACTTCCAAGGTCACTGTTCAAATATCAGCTCTTGGAGTCCACAATAGCATCTATAGTGATTTCATTGTTTTATGTCTTTTGATTACTTTTTAAAGAGAGCTTGTTTTTAAAAGTGTTTTGTGAGTTGCAAAACTGTATAGATATTTTTTATGTAACCTCTTCCCCCCTCCCCAGCCCCCCTTCTGTAGCAAGCCAATTGGATGGTAATTGATCAACAGTGTGCTGTCATGGCACTTTTAATGCTTTTAACAAAATGGTCAGGAATCACTGAGGAGCTATGGTTGTAAGATGTACCCCTTGCACATACCCTCCATGATCTCACAGATAAAAAGAGAGGCAGACATGACTGAACAATGATCAACAGTATGTGGCCAGGCAACAGGAAAACAAATGTTATGAGTATTTAGATAGGCAGTGTTGTTGGAGTCTCCTTGGCTTGCTTTACTTGGGGAACTTCAACATCTATGCAGAGACCATTCTATCATGAGCAGCTCAAGACTCAAGTTGTTTGTCATGACAACCATGGGTCTATCCAAGGTAATGTCTTTGCCATCCATACTTCAGGACACACTCTGGACCTAGTTTTCTGTGCTGGATGGGATAGCAGTGATCCGAGTGTGGAGGAACTTTCTATACTTTCATTGTCATGGACAGATCACTAGCTGGTGAAGTTTAGATTAACTGGGATTTTGAGCCTCTGCAGGGGTGGGGGGTCAATTAAGATGGTCCACTCCAGGAAGTTGATGGATCCTAATGGATCTTGGAGAGATGCTTCTTGCTTTTGCAGGTGATCCTGTCAAAGCCCTGGCTGATCTATGGAATAAGAAAGTGGCTTAGATGATAGACATGATCACTCCTAAGGGTCCCCTCCCATGAAGTGGTGCTAAGCAAGCCTCCTGGTTTACTAGGGAGCTGGCATTGATGGAACAGATGGAATGGAGACTAGAGCATCAAAAGAGATAAACTCAAACCACCTCTGACCACACACAGGTTACAACCCATTGGAAAGCCTATGCTGTGGTGATGGTGGCAGTGAAGAAACTATGCATCTTTGCCCACCATTGCATCTACATGATGTCATCCAGAAGAAGTCTCAAGTGGTCAGAGACCTTTTCCATTCTGGCCCACAGAATGGACCACTCAACATAGACCACTCACCAGCCAGTTGTGAAGAATTTGCAAGACACTCTGTAGACAAAATCACTCAGATCCATTCTGACTTGAGTGATGTAGTTGGTACAGGATGGAATCCTGACACCTGCTTGTGCTGTATTATTGAATACATTTCAGTCTGTGTAGCATGAGGATGTGGACAGAATCCTCTGAAAGGTGAGTGTCATCATTTGTGTACTGGATCCTGAAAGCAACAAGAGGGGAACCAGCCAAGTGGGTAAGGGAAGTGGTGATTGCCTCATTGCAGCAACAGGAGTTTCCATCCTTCTTAGAAGAGGTTGTGGTGAGGCTGTTAATGGGAAAAAAAACCCTGAATCCTACCATGCTTTAGAATTTAGGCCAGTCTCAAATATTCCTTTCTAAAACAAGATCTAAGAATGTGTGGAGCTTCCTAGCTCCAGGGATTCCTTTAAGAAACAGATTATTTAGATGAATTTTAAGTCTGGTTATTAAATGGAATAGCTTTGTTTGCCTTGGTGGATGATCAATACAGGAAATTGGACAGGTTAAATATTTACCTGTTTGGTATGCTGGACCTCTCAGAGTCTTTTCATACCATTGACCATGGTATCCTTCTGGGTCAAATCTCTAGGATGGAACCTGAGGACATTGTTTTGCAATAGTTCTGGTCCTTCCTGAAAGGATGAACTCAGAAGGTTGTATTTGGGGATGCCTGTTCGACACACTGACTGTGGGATCCGTCAGGGCTCCATTTTGTCTCCCATGCTGTTTAACATATGAAACCACTGTAAGAGCTCATTTTGAGTTTTGGGGTCCATAGTCACCAATATGCTGATGATATCGAATTCTATGTCTCCTTTCTGTCTAATTCCAAGGAAACTGTCTCAATACTGTCAGCAATTGACTGTATGAGGGCAAGCAAATTGAAACTTAATCCAGATAAGACAGAAGGTTTCCTGGTCAGTCAAAAGGCAAATCAGGGAATAAGGATTCAGCCTGTGTTGAACTTTCCCAGAAATCTCAGGCTTCTAGTTTGGGTGTTCTCCTGGACTCAGCCCTGACCCAGGAGTGCATTTGCACAGATAAGACTAGTGGGCCAGCTTTGCCTGTTCCTTGAAACATCAGATCTGGCCACAGTGGTACATGCCTTGGTTACATCTCATTTAGTACTATAATACCCTCTATGCGGGGCTGCCTTTGGAAACTGTTTGGAAACTTCAGTAGGTCCAAAATGCTGAAGCCACTGTTACCGCTGTTTCTAGCCCAAGCTTGTGGGATATTAAGATATCATTTGATATCAATAATTTGGCCTTCTGTACCCATTCCTCTCCACGTGCTTGCAAGGCCCCCGGACAAGCACGCACACAGGCGCAGCCAACAATAGCCGAACCATTCACATCCCAATCTAGGCAGGCCAGTCATTGCTGAATGCAGCTTCAGGAGACCTCAAGGCAAGTACCACATTATGTATGCACGCAACTTACAAAAAGATCCCCTGCCCCGCGCAGGCAGCTTGATGAGCGGACTATACAACTCTCAAGCACTCTGCGTTTGCATACTGGCTACTGTATTGACAATCTGGCTATAATGCAATCATCCAAAGTACTGACCTTTCGGAGGCTTTGTCTCCAGCCCGAAACTCATTGTTTTCCCCAAGTACGGACTAGCCTGCGGCCACAATTTCCCCACAATTTTCCCTATAAGAACCCCTGACTTTGAATGTCTTGTTGGATCACTCGTGACTTGCCTCCCAACTTGCTGCCGCTCCGTTTGACGAGCCTCCCCTCAGCCCCACGTGCTGAGAATCCACACTCCTCAGCTTCTTTGCTTTTACCGGGCTTCAGGACAGGTATAGTATTTCCCATACCAAACTTCCTCTCAAAATCCCTCTATCCCACTCCCACCTTTATTTCTATAGTTCCTTGTGTGAGTGTGTTGCATACACGTGTTTGACTGTATTTCAATAAAACCATTATTATTATTTCAACTTCTGCCTTATCATTGACTCGGCCTGACCCCGTAGACATAAGGTTCAAGATCTCGCTACGTTACCCTGCCTCTCGCAGTGCTAACTAGTGCTCTGTGATAATTCCCTCCCCATTGTTGTGAGCACATTTAGGTGTCCCTCCCGGGACCCCCAGAAATCAGGGTAACACCACAATTCTGAGAGAGGTAGTTATACGGAGCATATAAATCCCCTTGTTAAAATGGCTACCAGTCCATTTAGGGGCACAATTCAAAGCACTGATCATGGTTTATAAATCCCTATATGGCTTAGGTCCAGACTACAAGAAAGAGTATCTCCCTATATGAACTTTCCAGAGTCTTAAGATCCACAGAGAAGGGCTTTCTCTCAGTCCTGTTATCATCACATGCTCATTTGGTAAGGACATGGAAGAGAGCTTTCTCAGTGGCTGCTCTCACCCCCAGAAATTCCTTTCCATGGGTGGCTAGGCTGGACCTCTCCCCAATCTCCTTTCACCTGCAGGGAAAGACTTATTGGTTCAAGCAGACTTTCAATGTACAGTTGTTTGACGGAAGGCTTCTTAGGGTGGAGATATGCTTTGTTTTTTTACTTTTCTCTGTTTTTATTGATTTTATATTGTTTTTCTTCTCTTGTTTTAAAAGGAAAGTTTTAACTATGTTTTAAAATGTTACATTGCTTTTTGCTGATTTTGCTTTCCAAAGTAGTTTTCCAGGCGAAAGACCTGCTTCAAAGATGCAAAACCAGCCTGTAAGTCAGTTGTTTAGGGAACAAAAGGATAACAGGATCTAGGACTTCTTAAAAGAAGCTTAAAAATTAGGGATTCAAGAGCATAGGAATGGCTTTCCCAACTAATCTGTGACTGTTTGATGCTATGCCTGCATTTTCTTGTTGATCTAAAGAAGAAATAACACACACTTGTTCACTTGACACTTTATGAAGTTGATCAACACCAAACACAATAATCAACAAGATATAAAAAGGCATTAATAGGCCAGGGTGCAGTCATTCTCAACCTCTGGTCCTCTAGGTATGTCAGCACCCAGAATCCCTGTAAAAAAAATTGTAAAAAATTGAGAGCCACTAGTTTGTAGGAAGAAGCGTGTTTCTAAAAGTCCTCCTCAGTCATATGGACAAGGTGGCAATCTCTCCGAAGTTAAGGTAGATGCTAACAACAACAACAACGATGATGATGATGATGATGATGATGATGATGATGATGATGATGGAGATGGGAATGGTTTGTAACATTTAATTGCAACATCTTATTCCACAAAAAGTAACCAGTGGAAAGTATTTCAAAAATTAATAAGGTGAGGGTTTGTATCCTTCTGTGATACGTAATCTGACTCTCTGCAGGAAGGATACAGCATATCTGGAATTCATCTCAGAGGAGAGGTATGCCAAGAATGTCCATGACACAATGTTACCCAAGGTCTGTTTGCTATGAAGAAACTTAGCATGAACTATGCTTTTTGCTCCTTGGGTTAAAATATAAGAAAATAACCATTCTTTCTTATACACGATACTGATGAGCCTGACCCAGATCTTGTAAGGATGAATACATAATGGCAGCTAGCAGTTGCTCAGGCTTCAACAGCTTGGAGAACTTGTTTAAATTTCAGACCAATACTGAACAGTGGGATTCGCCACCCCCATTGATATGGAAACGGTTGAAAGTACTGCTCTAGTCCAAGCACTCTTTTCACACCCCTGCCTCTTTTTGTGTGATTAAAGTAAAGAGAGTGCTTGGGCTTTCTGAGTGCCTTGAACTATATTTTATGCTGTCTCTCAAGCTACGATTTGCATGAGAGGCCCTGTGACATGCCCCACCATGCCATGAGGCTAGGCTGGTAGGGCCACGTGACAGGGTTTTCTCCGTAGTGGCACTCCGACTGTAGAACAACATTCCAAGGAGGTCAGGCTGATTCCACATTTTCAGCTTCTGACAAGCAATGAAGGCTACCCTATTTCACTTGGCTTTTGGTTTTTAAAATTAAGGGTGCCTACTCTGACTGTTATTTAAACTGTTTTAAGAACTGTTTTTAAAGAGAAGTTTTGGAATGTTTTAATTGGCTTTTAGTTATATATTTAAAATTCTGAGTGTTTTTATCCATTGGCCATTGCCATGGGGGCCCTGGTAGGTTGAGAATGATAAACAAAAGCTATAAATGAATGAACGAACAAATAAATGAATAAATAACGCTTTGCTCAGCCATAGAAAGTAATGCATGGACACTGGTAATCAATGTAACTAGTCAACCAGCCCATGTCACCCCAGAAATTCCCAGGTGTTTGTGGTTACACAATGACCCTCCTTTTCATTCTCTCTGCCTCCTTCACAAAGGTGAGTACATTGCTTCTCTGCCAGAAGCGTTCTATGGAAGATGGAAGAATACAAATAATTGGCTCAGATATGAAGACATAATCACTGAACAAACAAATGGAACCGCAAGAATCAAGGACAGATCTGAATTGGAAGAGGAGGGGATAAAAATAAATTGGTTTTCCTACCGACAGTTGAAAGAGAGATTTAACATTGATCAGAAACTGTATGGCTTTAATTTGAAAGAGCATCATGAAATAATAAAAGTTATAAGAGAGAACCCACCAAGAATAATTGCCAAATTATATAAGTCACTACTACTCTATAAGAGAGAAGATGAGACCGTAAAAATGGTAATGATCAAATGGGCTCAGAATATTGGCCATACTGTGGAGCTTGAACACTGGCAAGAAAGCTGGAAGCTAACACATAAATTCACAGCTGCTCAAAGTCTCAAGGAAAATTACTTGAAGAGCTTCCACAGATGGTATATGACTCCTTCTAAGCTCCAAAAGATCTGTAAGGTGGGATCCGGTAAATGTTGGAAATGTCAAATTGGTACAGGAACGACATACCATCTTTGGTGGACTTGTGAAAAAGCAAGAAAATATTGGAACGATATCCATAAAAAAATAGAGGAAATTCTTCAAATCGAATTTGTGAAGACGCCTGAAACATATTTATTAAATATGCTACATATGATAGATCCAAATATTAAGAAGAAATATGCTAGGGTATTGTTATACATGATAACCCTAGCGAGGGTAGAATATGCTAGGTTGTGGAAAAAACATGAAACACCAGGTATTGAGCTCTGGATTTATAAATTGCAAGAAATTAAGTTAACAGATAACTTGACACAAAGACTAAGAGGACATATAGAGGGGAAAATAGAGAGAGAGTGGGCTCTGGTAAATCTGTTTGTCCAAAACTGGAGAAAATCTTAATATAAGGAGAGAATTCTAACATTATTGTATGGTGTAATAAGGACGGATCGAAAAGAGAAGGATTGGAATGAAGCTACTATAAATAGTTGAAGATACCATGATCACATAAGGTAATGGATAAAAATGATTTATGTATATAATCTGTATATGTTATATATGTAATTTACGTATAAAGCAAAAGTTACACTGAAGTTTATAAAGTTGAAGTAGTTATACTACGTTAGCCAAAAGATCTGATAAAATTTACTCTGTGAATAACACATTGGGTAAAAATACTTAAGGAATAGAGGACAAGGTTAAAGTGCAAGAATAATTATTTGCTCCAGAATAGGTTACATGGAAGAAATATGTATATATTGGATAGGATTGTAAACTGTACGCAAATTTTCTTTTTTTGTGTTTATTTTTTAATTTTGCCAAAACATTAATAAAAATATATTAAAAAAACAAACAAAGGCGAGTACATTACAACTGCATTCAGTTCTCTATTTGAAACTCCTTACTTGTTAGAAGATAAATAATCTGAACGTATATTAGAGATAGAAATCTCTTGGGTGACATGAGTGGAGTTTCCTGATGCTCAGGAAGAATACAGGCAGTCATGGGGCTACAGCAAGGTTGGTTGCACTCTGGGATGTATTTTCACATAAATACACACAGTTTTTCTGCATAGAAATGTGATTTTTACCCAAGAAAACACTTCTGCACAGAAAGTATTTCTGAGCAGAAAAAACAATGTATGTTTCCACACAGGAACATCCCCACACACACACTCTTTTCTGCAGAAAGAAATTTTTCTGCATAGAAATGATTTTCAGTATGGGGGGAAAAGGTCTGTTTCCGCCCAGACAAATATTTCCCAAAGCACAAAGAGCAAACTCCACAGAAATCTGGCATGGAAAAACTGTAGGAATTATTTATTCTTACCTTCAAGGACAGACAACACAAAGATGTACATCCCTAATGTATATTTAGATGCAGCAAGTAAATTCTTTCAAGTATATAACTTAAATGCTTTCCACACTCCTTGTGTTTTTCAGAAGCCATTTTCAGGACCCTGTCACACTACACAATTATAGCACTGTGATTATACTTTAATTGCTATGCTTGCTTCCTATAAAATCCTGGAATTTGTAGTTTGGTGATATACTAGAGCTCTCTGGCAAAGAATTCTAAATACCCCTCCCTAAGCTGAAAATCCCAACATCCGATGGGAACCATGGCAGTGAAAGCGGAATCACAGTATTATAAAGATGCGGTGTGAAAGGGCTCTACATGGGACATGCTAAATATTCAGCATGCTTCTCTGCTAAACTCTGCTGGAAGGAGTTGTCTTCTTAACATGCCCACTCTCCATATTTTTTGGTTTATGTATATCTGTAACGTCAAAGTGACTGTCGATATATTCATTTTCTTAGGCAAGGGAATAAAAGTTTATCATCACAGTTAACAAAGTAGATGTGTTCCTAAGCATTACTTAACATAAAATTTGATACCAGAGACAGAAATGAATTTTTTTACCATGTTAAGGGGAGATGGTGAGGCAAGTTTGTTCATTGTTCCTTTTGCTCTTTGTTTTGGTGTTCCTGCATGTCCAGTACGAGATTCCAGAGACTGTTGCCATCTGATGCCAAGAGTCTGTATTTCTTCATCCCTCTTATGCCATCCTACCAATGCTGATGCTGCTAAAATTGTTTCCATTCAGACAGAGGATGAGATAGAAAGCACCTCTGAAAAACACTTTGCAAAAGGTGTTTTGCAGAGATATGCCTGTACTCAATGTGGTTTATCATTATCTTGCTCTGAAATATAGCCTACAGGACCTGGTACTCCCTGGTAGCCCCCACTCATATACTAACCAGACTTGACCCTGCTTAATTTCTATGAACAGATAGGATCCAGTGCCTTCAGTGTTTGGGGACAGTCTGTTTCTCTCTTTAACTAAAATAAATGTGTTTTTATAACTGGCAACTGCCCTGTATAACATTTTACCATTAGAAACAACTTATTTGTTTTGATTGCTGTGGTTGCTGTTTTGGTTTTTCACTGACCATTTTTTTTCCTTTTGTAATTGTGAATCACAATTTAATAAATAAAATGATCAATCAAAATAAATGACACAGTCAGTTTCTAAAGTAAAATGTCAAGAAATTAAGATGTTAAAAGCCAGCAATAAAGCTGATAATAAAAGCAAGAAGATAAGGATTAAATGCTTCCTGGTAGAGAAAGTTCTTAAACTGGTCTCTAAATGTAGAGAATGAGGAAACCGTGCAGATTTTCTTTGAGAAAATATTCCACAGATGAAGTTGATTTTTCCTGTTTTGGGGAGTGGCACCCAGAAAAGTGCCTGTGAGGACTTGAGCCTCTGTATGTTGGGTGATTGTTAATGGAGAAGAAATCAGGAAGAGGAGGGTTCTAAGAGAAAGGCATCAATTTTCTTATGCTATATTTACGTAGTAGAAGAAGGTTAAAATGACGGATGGTATGTACTTAGGAATGTGGTTTCAAAGATAACTCCTGCTCTATAGTGATGATATTTTCACCTGGAAGCTGTGACCTGGTAGTGAAGAAGAATTTCTGCCTGCACTCAAGACAGGGATTAAACTCATACAATCTGAGCAGGTAAGAAGTGATGTCTCTGACTCCAGTGCTGAAATGAGAAAACAGGGACAGACGAAATAACAAGGAGCAATAAAATATGGATTGGAACAAGGTTGAAACATCTATGGGACTGGTCACTCCAATTCCATTTTTTTTTTTGGCCCAGAAACCTTAGCCATTTACAATGGCATTCCCACTATTATTTTACCAAGTTTGTATTCCTAACCTTTGTTCTTACTAAAGCAGAATAGTTCATGCTGCCATCACAGCAAAGTAATCAATATCAAGGTGCTTTGAAGTATCTACCATGTTATATATCTGCTTCATTTATGGAATTTTACAGGGGAGTGAAGGTTTCATGCATAATTAAAATCTTTTTCATGTTTTCCCAGGTTTTTCCTCTGTTCCTTTTATCTCCTTTTAAAAACAACAACAATAACAACTTCTTTTTTCTCTCCTCCTCCTCCTCTTTATTTATATCCCGTCTGTCTCTCAAAACTTTCCCTCAAAACTTGGAGAATAAAACTGGAAAACCTTCATAATGACCTGAAACTTGTTGATAGTTCTAAATGGAGTAGACTGATTGATTGAATCAGTCATCAGTTGATTGAAAGGATTTGTTCTAGGTGAGACTAACCAGAAGGATTCAAGCTGTTTTTTGATGGATAGCTCTAGGAGCTGATCATCTGGAACACCATCACCCAAAGCAACTTGATAAAGTTATATTTTGATAAAGGATGTGTATATGTGTGTGTACCTGTGCAATTACCAAACTCAAAGGACAAGCAATCGGTCATGTAGATCAAACAGAGAAGTAAAGACAGGGAAGCTGATAAAGAGATTAGGGAAGATCCAGCAGCACTTGACCCGTTCCCCTTTCACCCTTCCCAATCACTTATTTCAACCAGAATATTGTCATTCTACCAGGATGACAAGGCATTTGGTCTCTTCCCCTACTTACTCTTTTGCTGCTGTGCCCAGTGTTTGTGGCGTCTTTCCTAACACCTTCCCCATTTTGCTCACACTTCTTGTGGTCATCCTCATTATACCATATATACGTGTTTCCTCTCTCCGTTCCAAACATGGTGTTCCACAGTACTCTGTCACATGCGAATTGTTCATGCGAATTGTCAAGGTCAGTAGGATTTATAGTAAAAATCTGCAGCAAAATATTATAATATGGAGTGTTCCCAGCTGAGGGTTCCAGCCATGACTTTTTCCAAGATACTCCATTCCATCACACCTTATCCACCATCCTGTTTCGGCTTGGATTTCAAAGGCTATGAGATTTCTTGGGGAGGAGGAGGGGTGCCCCTTAGGGTTTTCATACTAAATATATTTTTCTTCCTCTAAAATGTGTGGCTCACCCACAAATGCTAATTATCATCCCCTCTTTTTAGTTGCCTCATTTGGGCTTCATGGATATTTTAACTTAGCACCAGTGCTCCTATCAGCCCACATGATTTCCAAATTCGGATCACTGTTCCATATTAACTTAATTGTGGGAAATAGATAGGTGTTGTAGTAATACAATCCATCATTTTTAAAAAAGCAGTTTTCTTAAAACATTGTTACAGTAAGATGAGGCATGTATAGAAACCTTCTGCTCAGATCTGGCTCTATGAAATATGAATCATCCATTTAAACCCCAATAGTCCTTCCAACCAGAGGCAGGTACAAGATGCACTTAGACAAGTTGGTAGCAGGGATGATGTTGGGTAGCAAAATAGATGCAGTTGGCTCTACTTCTGGTAAGTCCTTGCCTTGGTGACTTTGCCATCTGCTCTGTTAAATCTGGTAGACTACTACTTCTGATCTAATTTCTAAGGGGGTATACTAATGTTGGTCTATTGCAGAAAAAACAACAGTCTTGTGGCACCTTAAAGACTGTCAGTTTTATTTGGCATAAACCAATGAAGTGTGCTGCATCTGAGAGTGGCAGATGGGAATGTCTATTTCAGTGTAATAGTGAATCTACTCAAGGGTATAGTCTCAAATATAAAGAAGCCACCCAGACTGCTGAACATATTTGGGTGCTAAGAGTTCAGCAGCTTGGATTGCTCCTTCAAAGTTTGGATTAAAACATGTGGATCATTCACTGCCCTATTGACATGGCAGACACCATTTAGCACTGGTAGCTGATGAATGGAACTGTAGTATAGCAAAGTTTGTTAAACTTGTTAATCTTCTGAGGTGCCACAAGAATCTTAACTGATCTTTTTTTCCAACAGACAACACAGCTATCCACCTGAAAACTTTGAATGGTGTTTCCTTCTGAAAGAAAACAACCCCTCCCACATATGTATTCCAAATCTAATATATATTTTCCAAACCAAGCGCTGAACCACTGTCTTCTTGTTTTTAAGCTGACACAAAAATCTTGGATGTTTCTTCTGATCTAAGACTTCTTGATAGGGGACTACTGTGATCAGGATCAGCAAACAATGAAAACACATCTGTATTGCCATTATCTTCATTACTAAATGGAAGAATAAATAAAGCATGTTAGACATTTTCATACTTTCTAGTGTTGAGCTATTTTAAGGCTATATGTTGAAAGTGAATACTTTACAAGTTTTCATATTGATAATTAACTCAAGGAATGCAAGGGCTAAGATACCAAAAATGTAGTATCTTTACACGGAAATACATTGCATTAGTTTTTACTAGGGAGTGATCTCTCTAATATGCAAACAGGACAACAAACCTACTTGCCTGAGCCATGCTTCATCTTAATTTTTCAGTTATAAAGTGAACTCCTATAGAAGGAATTTCAACTATTCACATAGGCCTCTTTCCATGACAGCCGAAAGAGAAGATGGATATGTAGTCTTCCATGGATCAGTTACCAAAGACCAACAGATGTGAGTGAATTGCAAATATGTGGAACTTCAGTTAGGCCAAAGGTTTCTGCTCATTTGTTTGAAATTTGTTCATTGGATGAACTAGAAAATTTTTGGCATGATCTTAACCAGGAGTATTGCAGTTTTCTTTAGTCAGAGCTAACTGCTATGCTGACCAAGAAGACTGTGCCACAATGTTGACAATATTGTAATGTGTGGTATACAATGCTGGTACAATTCATACAGATAATGGCTGCATTACGTTGGCCCAGCACTTGCCTATTTATTCATTACTTTTACTCAGAGTACTTATATCTTATTTATTTGTTTATTTATTATATTTATATGCCACTTTTCTCCCAAAGTGGGAGCCAAGGTGGCTTTCAAAATATGTATATGTAACTGCTAATAGTATAGCAGCAACCTGGCATGACAGGATGCATAAGACTGCAATCCTATATGCACTTAGCAGATCACAGAACATAGATGTTTACCGTTGGTTCATCCAGCCAAGAGTTTTTTTCATTCTTGCCTGGAGATGTTGGGAACCAGAGCCATTTATATGAAGTGAGTACACACCATCACTGAAGTCTGTCCTCTCCTCATGTAAATCAGTGGATTTCCTTCTGAATCAAGATGCTCAGGCTTTAAGTTCTCTTCACCACTGCCATGCAGTGGGTTGGTGAAATATCATGGAAGAATAACTGAAACTGAACAATGCACATTATGGCAGAAATATAGAAAACCATCCTCATACTTTCCCTTCAGATGTGTAAGGAAAACCAGAACATGAAAAATCCAAACAGGCAATACCATGAGGTAAAATGGGAAGTAAATGTTTATGGCCAGAATCCTGCTGGGGGATTACAGTTCTGCAACCAGACAGGTGCACAAGTTTCACATTTGTTGTATACCTGTGAGACCTCCTTAGTCAAACATTTCCCTAGGTGGTGTTCCCAGATTTATTTATTTGTTTTTATCACTCACCCTATATCTGAGGTTCTCAGGGCAACATACAGTAAAATTAGTTTAGAACAACCTAAAACAATGATAATTTTAAAAGACCAAAAATCTATTAAACTATTTATCATTTAAAATAAGAACCATTTAAAAACAGTTAAGACGGTTTTAAATTATGCAAACCATTGCACATAGGCAAATAGGATAAAATCAGTTAGGCTCCAAGTACACCTAGCTCTGTCCTCACTCAGCAGTCTGACCATCTTAGTGCTCTTCACAGTGTTACAGATTTATGTTAGTAGAGGATTACGCTTCACTGCCACTCAACAAGATTTGATCTTTGCCTTACCTTTCATTGTTATTGTAGTTGTCCAATCTGCCTTAAAGTTCTGAGGTGCTACGTAAAGGGTCTCCAAATCTCAAAGGGAAATGCAGCATCTCCTCACATGTTTATGAATAAATAAATGAAATAGTAATTGTCCTTCAATTCTGATTGCTAATTTCAAAAAAACTGTACAAGCAGCCACCCACTTGCACTCACCAGCCTCCGCCAAGTCTGTACAATGCATATGAAAGAGGAAATTATTAACTATGCCCTTCTGACGTGTTTAGTTCTATGCAAACTGTGAGAAACTTTCCAGGGACAATCTTTCCTAGCAGTTATTGGAAGAGTCTGGTCATGCACTAACAATTTGAAGAGAAACCATAATCTTTTTGACTTTTTGCAAATTTATATAGGAATTTCTAGCAGAAGAAAGTTACAGTCAGCATGGCGCTAGAGTCCCCAAATTAATTTTTCCAAGCTGTGGTTCTAATAGACTGGGCTCTTACATAGAGAAAGCAGGTACAGATTTCCATAAAATTAGCATAAACTAAATTATATGCATACAGTAAATATAAATGTGTAAGCTATTAGTGTAATTTAAATGAAAATATAAAACATCTTACTTATAGAGGATGCTCAAGGCTATGACCAGAGGTGCTTCTGCATATGAGTTCTTCACCTTTTCTCTGCCCCTTTCATGGAATGCTAATAAGTGTTCACTTTTCCATTTATAAGCTTCTCATGTTTTTTCACAGTTTCTCCCATCTTTTTTCTTTCCATAAAAAGCCATTAGGAGAAAAAGTACTTAGTACTGAGCAGCCCTGAGATATACATTTTCATGTTTATATTTCAAACATACACATGTTGGTTTTCTCCATTTGTTTCCTTATTCTGCATTTCTTCATCTGAAAATACCCACCGCAACTTATGTACCTACCCAGTCTGCTGTTGGTGAGCAATTCCTTATGGTTTGTTATCTTTAAAAGAAACTGGGGCTGAATAGTTCTTCACATGGAGGATACTTTCAAATAAAAGCCTGTTTACCTCAAACAGAAGACTACCTTCTATAAAACAGAACATGGTCACCTTAGTTTTTAGTTCGAGTATATATTCTCACAACAGATGTTTTGCATCTTAGGTGCCAACGCTAGTGTTTCTAATGTTGAATATGAATATTCTTAGCATACTATTTCTACATAGTTGACTGCAACATTTATAAAGGATCAGAGCATTTTAACTGTGTAAGATTTGGCAAAGATATTGGGGACATAACAGCCCTCAACCCTAACTCTTCAGTAGTGGCTTTCAGGATTCATGATTAGTTGTCTCTCTGGAGTTCGAGTTCACAGTGATAAATCTTGCTTTAAGACTTTTTACAAAGGTGGGTGTGGTGGTGTGTTGATAGCACTCATGATTAAGCGTTTTCCTGTGTCAAATATAGCCTGTAATATACTACAAACAGACCCTTGGTATTTTTTTTAACAAACTAATCTGGCTGCTATCAGACGGTGTGATATTTTATATTAATACTTAAAATAAATCTTGACACAGGAAAGAAAGTACAGAATTATTGTTTTAAGCTTCTTGTGAAGGCTTATCTTCAAAGTGGCAGGGTTTCCATTGTATTTTGAGAAACTGCTCACCACATTGCTTATAGGGTTTACATAGCATGCAAGAGGCTGGAAATTCCCAACATATATTCCATATACAGTAGTAAGTGCTTTAAAAAAATAAGTAATGCACAGTACACGTTTTCTTTACAGTCAAGAAAGTTCAGGAACAAATTTTCTTTACAGTTGCCAGTTTTCATTAACTCATATCCTAAACCTGTTTGAGTGTTTCTTGTTGTTTGTATGGTTTTGTTTGTGAAATGTAAATAAGTTTTTAAAATGAAAAAAAAAACTTTTTAACAAAGTCCTAGTTTTGCTATTGCCAGTTTGAGTTTTCATCTTCTATTGCTGATAATGAAACCAGAATTTGCCTGAACAGTGGAAAATCTGGAACAGACTGAAAGTACAATTCATGAATGAGAGTGCAATTGAAGCTGCAATCATATGTACACTTCTACTCAATTGGTGGGACTTACTTCTGAAGGACAGGAGATGGAAGGATAGGAGGGAGGTAGCCTTTCTAACCTTTCTAGAATGTGACTTCCAGAGCTTGGGAGCAGCCATCAAGAAGGCCCTCTCCTGTTCTCCCACCAGATGTTGCTGCTTTGGAATATAGAAATCTTTCATTTTTATTTAAGTACTGGTTGGAATGTGATAGTTTAGCTAATTCCATTGTTTAAGTCTTTAGTCAACATGTACCATGGGTGATGTAGAAGAGGGTAGTCTTCTTTGCATTAAGATGGTTTTTTCTGTATTATGCAGTAGACACAGTACAGAGGCTCTTCATCTGTTCCTGGAAATTGAATTTTGCAGTTCTTTACCTTGGGACTTTTGCTGAGATCCATGTGGTCATCAGGTTAAGAAAGCAGAAGGGAAAAGAGAAGAGGTTATAATAAAGAGAGAAACAAGAGAAGGGTTTTGAAAATTGGAGTTTTCAAAAATCCATGCAGCTGTTTCCTTTTCTCCCAAACACAGAACAGGGATGGGGTAGGGGTGGGAAACAAGTAAAATTGTTGAGATTTTTTGCTTTCATTCTGATAAGGATTTTGTGCAGAAATGTGATGCAAATGTAATGCCAATTTGAAATTAGTTTGTTAAAAACGCAATGCATTTCAATTTAAATATAATTGAATCAGTTTTTTTGAAAGCATATTCCTGATTAAATTATGATGTTAACTCTTCCTATCAGACGTTCCTGTCTGTGATCTCAGTGGACATGAAGTTACACTGGGGGAAGTAATAGTTCCACTATATTCTGCTGTGGTCAGGCCTCATCTGGAGTACTGCATTCAGTTTTGGGTGCCTCATTTTGAGAAGGATATAGACAAGTTGGAGCAGTTTCAGAGAAGAGCATCAAGGATAAGAGGCATGGAGAACAAAATATATGAGGAAAGCTTGAAGGAATGAGATATGTTCAGCTCAATGAAGAAAAGGCTGAGGGGTGACATGATTGCTCTCTTTAAATACCTCAAGGGCTGTAACAATGAGGAGGCAGGGCTGTTCTCTGTTACTCCAGCACCATATCCTACCCTCTAGGGCCAGAGAGTTACAAGAGAGTAGATTTTGATTGAACATTTAGAACGATCTTCTTGACAGTGGTAAGAACAGTTTGGCAATGGAACCAATTGCCTAAAGAGGTGGTGGGGTCTCCTTCTCTGAACATCTTCCAAAAGACGCTACCTGCTAGGGATGCTGGAGATCTTGCACTGAGCAGAGAGTTGGACTTGGTGGCCCATAAGGCCCCTTCCAAGTCTGATTTTATTGGGTAGGAGGAGTTGGCATATAACTGCTCTTTTGGAAGACTCATACTGCTTGAAAATTTTTATTTCATCCCTATTTAAAATTAATACAAAAACCGGAACTGAACTTGAGACCAGAAAATATCATGGACAGAAGGAAAAAAAATCTGCTTGCTTCAGCTCCACACAGTAGTGTGGAGTAATGAAGGGATTAAGAATAGAATCGTGTAGGAGCCTTTTCTGGGGAAAAAACCCTATCCATTTAGTACACTATTACAATAGGACTTGGGGCGGGTATGGTTTAAATTCCTGTGATCTAACTGGGCATGTCACTAGTGGAGTAGTGGAGGTAGGGCTTTCCGAATCAAAACACCAGGGCCTTGTAATGAGCCGGACCAACGACATCAGCTGCAAACCACCCCCGCCCCCAACGTTAGTGGTTTTCCTCACAGTAGCTCCAGATGACCTCTCCCAGTAGTTTCATGTAGATGTTAAACACCATAGGGGACAAAATTGACTCTGAAGGACTCCACAGGCAATCAGCCAGGGAGTTGAACAGGGGTCCCCCAACACCATCTTCTGAGCTTCCCCCTCAAGAACAACTGGGATCCACTGCAGAACAGTCCCCCTAAGTCTCTGAGAGGTGGCCCACAAAGCACACCATGGTTGATGGTACTGAAAACCACTGAGATGTCCTGCAGAACCGTGAGGGATACACTTCCCCGTCCAGTTCCCTGCATAGGGAACCAAGGCTAGCAAAGTTATCTCTGTCCTGTAACCAAGTCTGAAGCAGATTGAAATGGATCTAGGTAATCCATCTCATCAAGAAACCTCTGAAGCTGGGAGACCACCACATTCTTCAGACCCTTGCCCAAAAATGGAGTGTTAAGAACTGTCACCTTGCTTTCTGACTAGCCAAAACATTCATTAACTTATATTGAATTCTGCAGACAAAAAGTGCAATTAGGCATTGAAGAGTAACACAGCAATACCAACACAGAAAAGAAGACTAAATGATTGTGCCATGTGTCATACACAATACTGACAATGTCAAACTTGCCTTTCTTTTATGATGGTTGGATGATCGTCAGGCAGCTATCTTTGATGAAATGAGCAATGTTCCCTTATCCCTTATGGTAAAATGCTGGGCTTCTGAGAGGCTGCCTCCTAGTTCTTGGTGGATTTCCTCCTGAATATTATGACATGTAGAATGAAATTTTGATTTTAAGCACAGAGGTGACAACCCTAATAGAAGAGAGCTAGTGTGATGTAGTAGTTTGAGTGTGACCAGGATTCAATTCCCCGCTCAGCTATGGAAACTGACTGGTAACTTTGGGCATGTCACACATTCTGATACCCCAGAAAACCCTGTGATAGATTTACCTTAGGGTTGCCATAAGTAAAAAATGATTTGAAGGCACACAACAAAAACAACAACAATAACAACTGTAGTAGAGCCATGTAAGTCCTAATTTCCCTGTTTTTGGTGCTGAGTGGGCCACAGCATGGCCACAGTGTCCAGGGGGCCACACAAATGACATGCTCTCCAACATCTCACAGATAGATACTGGAACACATGTGGCCAAGCAACATCAGAGTATGGTCAAGGTGGCAAAAATTATTAATGAGGAAGTACACACAAGCTAGATGCTGTAGTAGTTTGTCCTTGCCTGCACCTAATGGGAAGGGCAAGATTCCATCCCCTTCCTCTCTTCTTCCCACAGCTGAGTTAATGGAGTGCAAACTACTTTTACATTTTGAACTCAATTTGCAGCAGTTGAAGTAAGCTAAGCACAAGGGGGAAAAATGGGAAAAGGGGAGAGAAACTGGTACATTTTAAAAGCAGATGAAAAGTGGGATGACAGAAGTTTAATTGGAACTGTTGCTTTCCAAATCAAGACAGTTGTAGAGTTTGAAACTAACATGTGGTGCCGGGGCAGATGAAGGAGATGCTCTCCTTATTACCAGCCCTTCTTGGGCAGTAGGAAAAAAAAGCCCTGGGTTGTACCTTGATTTTCTTCCTTCATTCCTCTTAGCTAGTTATTGCCAACTCAGAATTGTGGTGATTAACAGTGATTTAATTACAGAAGGCTTAATCCAAGATAACACTTAGGAAAGACTCCCTATGAACCAGACATGCAAAGCAAAAGATGTTTGCCAATCTCTTAACAAAAAGTTTGAACAACCTCACCCACCTCTTTTTGCTCCAACGAGATTGAACCTAGAAAGACTAGCACTGCTAAATCTTTCTCATCAAATCAGTCTATCACATCTGTTCATGATTTCTGGAGACACAATGGTTTAAATTCACACTTTCAGATGATAACCCTACAGTATACCAATGTTCTTTGTCCCCTGTCTGTTTCTATCCCATTCTAAAAACAAAAACAAAACAACAGCCAGAAGAATTCACACAAGACGGTTGTTTCTGTTGTGTCAAGTGTTAATATAGTCATATACCTATGGCTCAACCCTTTTTAGTGACTAAAGCAAAAAGTTCAGCTTTAGGAACATAAGATCCATGCTGGCCAGAAGATCCATGTATCTTCAGAGTCAACCACTCTGAAGTACATATTTTCCTTCAACATATCAATCTTCTTGTTGTTGTTGTGCACCTTCAAGTCATTTCTGGCCTATGGTGAGATAGATAGGGTTTTCTAGGAATGAAAGTGTGTGACACGTCCAAGGTAACTGAGTGGATCTTCATGGCCAAGCAGGGAATTGAACCCTGGTCTCCAGAGTCATAGTCCATTGCTCTAACCACTACACCATACTTTATGTTTGTACATAAAACTAATATGTCAGAAGTCCCCCTAACATTATGACTGAACCACAATAAACATCTTGTTCCTTCTGAAATAAGCAGTGTACATTTAATTTTAGAATCTAATTACAGATTTATCACATTTTCAAATCACCTCATTTTTGGAAGGAGCTCAGGTTGTCATGCATAGCACTCCATTTTGCCTTTGCAAAACTTTAGTGAAGTAGCTTAGGTTGAGAGACAGAGATAGTTAGGAGAGTGATAAGTTTTGAAAGTACAGTTGCTTTATCATGAAGATCATTTAGTGACAATTCCATGAAGAGTCCAAAAATGCAGGCTGTTGGATTGATCCATACCAACAAACTAGCTCTCACAGTTTTTTGCTACCAAGACAAATCTTTTGTAAATGTAATAGGTCTTGGTGCCCCGCCCAGGTCTAAGCCATCTCCTAAATACTAAATACAATGAGGATACCTCTCAAGAATACATTGTTGATGAGATAAAGAAAAAGAAAACACTTCTTCCCAGCTACTTGCAATCTGATGTCACCAATGTGCCATTGACACGCAGCTCTATCTCTCCCTCCTTTCTGATTCAAAAGAAGCTTCTTAGTACTGTGCTATTGTCTGCCATCAGTAATAAGCTGGATGAGGGCAAACAAATTGAAACTTAATCCAGACACAAGACAGAGGTACTCCTGGTCAGCTGAAAGACAGATCAGGGAGTAGGGACTCTGTCTGTGCTGGATGGGGTTACACTCTTTCTGAAACCTCAGGCTTGCAGTTTGGTTCTCCTAGACACTACTCTTAGTCTAGATGTCTGGGTTTCAGCAGTGGCCGAGAGTGCATTTGCAGAGCCAGAACTGGTGAGCCAGCTGCACCCATTCCTTGAGATGTCAGATTTGGCTCTGGTGACACACACCTTGAATACATCCCATTTTGACTACTGTAACACACTCTATGTGGATCTACCTTTGGAAACTGTTTGGAAAATTTGGCGAGTCCAGAATGCTGCAACCAGAATGGTGACTGGGAACAGTTATAGGGATCATATAACTCTTTTGTTACAACAGCTTCAATGGCTACTGGTTTGTTTCTGGGCACAAGTCAAAGTGCTGGTCATACACGACCTATAAAGCCTTATATGGCTTAGATGCACATTATCTGAAGACTGTATCTTCCCATATGAACTTGCTAGAGTTTTAAGATCTACAGTGGGGGCTTTTGAGTGGCTGCTCCCATCCTCAAGATCTCCCTTCCATGGGAGACTAGGCCAGATTCCTTCCTGCTTTCCTTTTGCAGGCAAGCAAAGACTTTTGTTTGTTTGTTTGTTTAAGCAGGCTTTTAATGTGTAGGCAAGGAAGCTTCTTACTGGGATGTGTGTTTTACTTATTTTTTTAAAACTTTTACATGTCTTCTAAATGATTTTATGTTGTTTAATACAGGGATTTTAATTGTTTTTATAATATTATTGATCAAATTTTTTAAACCGATTTTCTTTGGGAACTTCCTTGAATCTTAATCTAAGACAAAGGCAGCATACAAATGAAAATAAACAAATAGCAGTAGTCATTTTAATTTTCTATTTCTTCATATTTCTCTCATTTACTTGTTTTAAGAAATAATACTATTCCTGTCCCATATTGACAACTGCATAAAAACCTGTTTTCTACTGGGCATTTTATTTTCTTCCTTTACAAAAATATATCCAGCCACAGAATAATGCCTGATATAAATCCAAAAGAAACTGCCATCTCAAAATAAGAGACAGACAATGGACCCCATGTCTGCCCATACATCACTGTGGTAATAATTTAGCCCAGTGCTCCTTGGTATGGATTTTGAAAGCCAATTAATAATGTGGATCACAGCTAAAGGATGAATTTCAAGAATGGTGCTGGGTGTTTGACTATTGTGTGTGCTTTAGCAAATCCAAAGACATCAAAAAGCTTTATGAACCTTCTTGAACTGAGTCACAGGTTGGAGAGGGGTTCTCTCTTCAACTCAGCTATGTCCATGGAGCAAAAGAGACAACTAGGGAGATGGCTTGCCTGGAAGCTCCCTGGCAAGTGGCAGTCAATACGCCCTGTGCAAATTCTCTCTCAGCCCCTGTTAATTACCTGGTTGTTTTGTAAGTTGCTAGTGGAGGCAAACTGGAAGAAGTGGCCATTCCTAGCGGCGGATAGCAATGGGGCCAATGCCCTGCAGTGCAGGTACAATGCTTCATCAGGCTTAGATCTCCATCTTAAGACTACACATCCCTAAACAACCTGGTAGGGACTCCAACAGCAAAGCCTCCCCCTCCCCGCATTCACACATTACCTGAAACAATGCCCCAGCAGAACTCCAGATTAAGAAAATGGTAATTACGCTGATAAATTGTTCACTAAGCAATGGTTTGAAGTTTCTTTTGCCCTTTTTTTTTTTTTCAGCAGCATTGTTTGCAATCAGGCTGGTATCATTCCCATTGTATGCTTGTGTACAGTTGCTGATAATAATGTGAACTCCAGGGAAAATGACTCTCTTCTTAAAACATCTACATTTTTAAATGTTTATCAAGCACCCTTAAAGTCACATGCAGCTTGTCAGGGTATAATAAAACTCAAATCCTATTAAAGCCTTGATGATTAGGATGGAGTTTAAAACTGAGCATTTTCCTTTCATAGAGGAATTAGCCAAATCTTTTACTCACCAGGAAATTTGCTACTGCTTCTGACCGTAGCAGGAGTAGATCTTAATATTTGTGTTATTTCTTTGAATAACACTATAGGAGAAATAAATACCCAGCAAAAATAAAACAATATGAACATTCTTACTGATAGAGCATTTCAAATATTCAGAGTTTGGAAAATTTGCATTTTTTGGATTCCAGTCCTCAGAATCAGCAGTCTTTCATGGAATTTCCAGCCTCTCTCAGTTCTGTGGTTTTGTGGTTGGAGAGTTCTGGATGTTATAGTCCAAAAATTAACTTTTCCTGCCTCTGAAACTTTGATCAACTGTGTGAAATTGGCAAAGGTGAAACTTGAATACATATACATAAGGGAACTGTTAGTATTCATTCTGAAGAGGAAAAGGAGCCATTTGGCAGAGCTTATCTCATAAACGCATGCATGTAGAAAGACTACATATATCAACGAGAAAGCAAAATTTATGGTGAAATATTCAGAAAGGCCAAAATTACACCACTAGGCTATGGACTACTGTTGCAGCTAAAATTATTTGCATCCAAACTGATCTGACATCACAGCTCTTTGAATGAATATTCTTCTCAGTCACAAAATAACAGTAGTATATTTGCAATTTTGAAGAGATCCAACTCTGTACATTTGATGAAGCAGGCTGATATCCATGAACACTTGTGACTAATAAAGCTTGTTAGTAATTAAGATGCCTCGAAACATTTTGTAATATTGGCATTTATAACTTGAGCCATTTCTGCACTAGTCTGTTATAGCGCAATTATTCCACTTTCAACCTCCTATGGAATCCTGGGGTTTGCAGTTTAGGGAGGGGCCTAGTGCAGAAATGGCCTTGCAGTTATATTTGCACTTATAACAGTTGACACAGTTTGAAATCTCCCCAGTCCTGTAAAGGAGGATAACAGAAACATCAGTATTCATTGATGATTGCCTAATAATTGATAAAACACTGTGGCGAAAATCCTAAGACAGCTTTTGGAAAGTTTTTCTCTCCCTTCCTTCTCCCTGCCTACCTCTGCAAGGTCAGAGGAGCAGTCTGTATGAGGGAGGATGTGATGGAGAAATGGGGAAGGAGAAGGAAGACTCAATCATGTTGCAAAGATTGTACAAATCAGTTTGTGATGGGAGAAAATCATGTGACAGCAATTCCTGTCACTAGCATTTCTAAATCTAAACCTTGCGCAATTGGGAGAGAAGTTATCCTAATGAAAAACTGGATAATATTTCCCAGAACTTACCTGATTCTCTTCCTTTTGATGATCTGGACCCACCCTAATTGATGTGGAGGGATGATCAAATGACAACAACTAAATGGCATCCATATCCTAGGCTATTTCTGCACTAGACTGTTATAGTGGTATTATTCCACTTTCAACATCCTATGGAATCCTAGGGTTTGCAGTTTGAGGCCCCTTCCTAAACTGCAAACCCCAGGATTCCATAGGATATTGAAAGTGGAATAATAGCACTATAACAATCTAGTGCAGAAATGACCTTACTAAGCCATTTGAAAGAACTTCTTTTCAGCCATCTGAGACAGTCAAGCAGATAGCTGAAGAATCCAAGTTCAGATGAAAGGCTGGGTGCAATTCAAGAGTATTAATAATTACTGGAGTTTTGCCATAAAACACAATGGAAGAAACTGCGCTTTATCCATCCCTTTCATTCTCCATAGCAAACATCTCAGTATTGCTTCATATTTATTCAGACCACAGTTAATTTGAGGTACAGAGCCATCTAAAGCCTACTTTTCTTTGAAGTGTCAGCGCTCTCTCTCTCTCCCTGGACTGGTGGCTCCTCAGAGGACTAAATGGTCCTCTCTAAAAAAACAAACAACAACAACAACAAAAACCTCTTTGTGACAGAGAGAAGAAATAATGGATAAAAAGAAGTGTTTTTGCCTAGCTATTTTCTTCAGCATACCACTTTTCTGTGGGTCAGATGCCCATTGCCCCTCTTGGGAGCCTTTTTTTTCCCCACATGAGCCTTAAGTGGCAGTCAGAACTGGTACAGACTGATTTACCAAGCTTGTAAGGCCTGGATCCCAGTAGCTAATTTTAGGTCATTCAACAGAGAGATTTTTTTAAAAATTACAACTCTTCGAATCTTCTAATCAGCATAGTCAGCAGCTGTGCTGGCTGGGGATTCTGGGAGTTCTATTCCAAAACAGGGAATTTTTCCAGGTTCAAGAAATAGAATAAAGTATATGGCATATAGTATAAGAGAGAGGGCCAAACTCCTCATCCTGGGACTGAATTGTAGCAAAAACAGCAGACCTATTTTTTTAAAAAACCTTTTCGCCCCAGTTTTAGCAAATTCAGGCCCACTCCCGTAATCTAAAATCTAAAAAGGAGTTAGAGTTACGAATGTGCCCCTATCATACACACGCTGCCTGTGTGTTCTCAGCTGTCTCTACAAAGCCCACACCAAAGATAACATTAATCATCATTTTAACTCTCCTAGGCCCACATCAGTTTTCATCCATGCCCCAGAGCCTACACAGTGCAATTCCATTTCACATATTAAGCACTTACCTTTTCAGTGACAGACGAAACAGGATGATTTCTTAGGAAGAAGTTGCTGAATTTATTAGTTGAGGTTAGAAGCACACACATGACTGCTGTTTTTTTCCCCCCTGAATAGGTTTCTTTTAAGGACTGTAAACAGCACTGCATTAGCTAAACCATACAATAAAAGTCCTTTGTCACTGTTGAAAACTCTGTCCAGTGCAGAAAAACTATCTTCTGCAGAAGTTCACCAAGTATATTTGCTGAAGTTATAGTATCCAAATATATCCGAGTAAAATGGATACATCCAAAAGCAGTCTCCCTAATTTGTAAAATCAATTTACGAACATACGTAAAAATTCCTTCAGGTTCATCATCTTTGGGATTCAACAGAATTGCATCCTTGGGAAAAAGAATGACAGCAGTTGGAGCCACTGGTTTCAAGTCAAATGAAGTCCATTCTGATTCAAGACTGCCAGTGGATGAGCACCCAAGCAGAATTGTAGAAGGAACATCCTGGTCTGTGTAGATAGAAGAGGACACCAAAAATGTGAAGGGGATCTGAAACACCAGTATTTAATGCACTGATCCCTGTTGCCATCACAATGAGGCATTGTTGGGCATAGGATCTGTGAAACAATGAGTCCTTGATAGGACATAATACCTATTCAGCTTCACACAACTTGCCCTTAAAAACATTCTCAGCTCAAATTTACCTTTGTTACACACAATGCAACAAAGTGACAGACTGCTTCACTCATTCATTTATTTTATTTAGTTCCCTGATGAGCTTACCTATCCCTTGCTAAAAAAAAAAAAAAACTAACTGCAGTGCAGTTCCTACAGATTGCAAAACCTTCACTTTGGAAACCTTCACCCATCAGACTGCACCAAGGAGTTTAGAGAATATAATACTTTGCAATCATGTGAAATATGATTGCCAGCTACCCAGGGAATTTTGTGGAAAGATGAATCATAAATGTGAAAAATACTTATATATAAGCATGAATCCACGATTAACGTCTTCTTTAACGTAACCAGTGTAAACCCCTTGCTGCACATTGTCTTATGGTAGTTACACTTGATGATTCAGGCTGCAATCCAATAAGCTCATACCTACATGAAAGCCTCACTGAAATAACTGAGACTTGCTTCTGAGTAGACATATGTAGGATCACACGGTTAAACAATATGTGCTGTTACCAATAATTTTAAGTGCATCACTAAATGCATATAAATCTGCAAACCTTCAATAGTACAAAATAAGATTACTAGATACTTGAACACCTTCTCCCGCCTTTCTTAATTCCAAAGCCATTAGATAAATGCTTGCATCCCAGAGCCTTTTTAAAGAAGTTTTAACCTATAAATTTTAACTGCTTTTAACTATAAAAATGAGTAAAGAGAAAGTAAGCGAAATTCATCCTCACATTGCCCTCCCTCCAGAATTCCCTTGAAGTACCATTACATTGTTATGGCAAACAGCATTGTACAGAGTCACCATCTTTCTTTTCAGATGATCTGAGTAATAGGCCATAATGCTGTAAACATACACACAGCTGTTAAAGGGCAAGTTCCAGCCTTTCATTAAGGCCATTTCCGCATGACATTATTATAGCGCTATTATTCCACTTTCAACATCCTGTGGAATTCTGGGGTTTGTAGTTTACTGAGGCCAAAGAGCTCTCTGGCTGAGAATTCCAAATGCCCTCCCTAAATGGCAAACCCCAGGATTCCATAGGATGCTGAAAGTGGAATAATAGCACTATAACAGTGCAGTGCGGAAATGGCCTAAAAGACAAGCGTCAATAATTTCAATAGCAACTGGTTTTATGCATGTGCTTAGCAGGTACAGAAGGGTATGACCACAAGGAATGGAGGCAGGAGGCAGGGCTAGCCTGACTCACCTTGCAATCCCCCTCACACATTCTATAAATGTGCACGTAGGGACTGTTTGACTCTGCCGCATACCCATTATAGTAGGCAATCAAGCAGGTATTATGGTCTCCATTACTGCTATGGTGATTGTTATTTTTACCTCTGTTCCCTTATATATGTCTCAGGGACAAAATTGTCCTATGTTACACTGATGTAAGACAAGCTCTAATGTAGCATTGACCACAGCGTTTGTAACCCTAGCTATGACCTATCTGTAGTTCAACTCCATTTTCAATATCCTGAAAGTTTTCTTTAGAGAAGCATGATTATAGTTCCCTTGTTGTTTTGCCTCTTTTTTTTTTTTTAAAGACAGAGCAGGGGCATAGAGTAAAAGTTCCCAAATGAAATGCCCTCACCATCTGCTTTCACTATGCCTGTTTTGTTAGAAAACAGATTTAATAGCTCAAGGTTAAAAGGTCACATTTATTTTTATGCTCTTTAGCCTTAGATTGCCATTACTATCCACCTATTGAAGCCTTTTTGTGCGAAACATCCCTTACCCTGTTTGTCCCCTGAGCATACTCTCTGCCAAATGATCACTCCTACTAGGAGAGATGCTTTTCTGGGTAAAGGAAACACCTTGCAAAGTAAATGAAAAGCCTTATGTTAGAGAAAGTGTGCCTTGAATCTTTTTAAAAATAGTTTAGTGATAGCTGAAATTTAAAGAGCCAAATTCCTTAAGCTTACCTCTTCCAAAGAAATAAATATACATCCCACAATGTCTGATTACCCAACTGTATACTCTGGGTGGCCATGTTTTCTTGGAGATATTTACGCAGTGGCATTTTCAAATGACGTCAATTCTTTTCCTGCTTGACCTAGAAGATTGCTGTGACTCAGAACTGGTGCTAAACCTTAAACAGATTAAATCGAGGACACCAGCTTAATTGCTTTAACAGCTACTCTGAAGGATTTCCCAAGCAGAAGCATCAAGACAAATTATAGCTCCAGGGATTTCATTAATTCCTGAAGTTAATGATGTAAACCAGGATGCATTTCATGATCTGTTATAAAATGCTGTTTGTGACAGAATGTGCTGCATGGTTTTACAAGAAAAACAAAAACAAAGCATTTGTGATTTTTCAAATTTTAAGCATCTTCGCAGAGCCACTCAGGGCTATTGGCAAAGCACACTGATCTACGTACATCCTTTGCTCCATCAAAGATCAGAGAAAAAGAGATAGCTTTTTAATTTGTGACAAAAACAAGAGCTTTTTAAAGAATAGAAATTCTGGTTAAAGGAAATCTTTGAGTTGGTTCTGTTCAGATGGTAGTAGTGATAATGATCAGGGCCAGCACAAGATATTTTGCTGCCTGAAGCAAAGCAGCAAGTGCCCCATCTACCCATACTCTCTCAAACTAAGGTGCATAGCATCCAAAGCCAGCCAAGTTGTTTTGATACATGAAGCAGAAACATCCCACAAGTACCTCTCCCCATCCTTGCCAGTAAAAATACTGTAACTAATAAAACAGTTTGCTACCTTTTGTAATACTCAAAATTTGCTACTTGGGGCTTTTATTTCAGCCTGCCCAACAGCAGGAGCGGCCTCAATAGTATTTCAGAGTTTACCCATTTGGCTCATGTACTTTGCTCACCCAGTAGCCAAGATCTTACTTGGAGGAGAAATAGCATAAATTTACTCTCCTGGAGTTATGTCTCAGTTGTGCTACACCAACCATTATAGAATTGTGGTATTACACAACCACTGTGTATTGTGTATTGATGTGCAATGTGCAACCAAACAATCAATGCACACTGCACATTTATTTATTTATTTATTGCATTTATATCCTGCCTTTCTCCCAAATGGGATTCAAGGTGGCTTACAATAATTCAAAAAGATGCTGCTAAAGCATTTACAAATGTTAAAAAGAAATTAATTATCGCTCTTATTAAAACAAGTTTAAAGATGGTAAAAACATTTCTAAAATATTTAAAAATAAATAAAAAATGAAAAGATTAAAACAACATACCACTTGCACACATATACTATTGTTTCATAGTTAAAATTCAAAATTCAAAAGACTGCCTAAATAAAAATGTCTTCACCTGCTGATGGAAAGAGAGCAAGGAGGGGACCAGTCAAACCTCCCATGGAAGAGAGTTCCACGGACTTGAAGCAGTCACAGAGAAGGATCTTTCCCAAGTCCTTACCAACTGTGCCTGCAAAGGTAGTAAGACTGACAGAAAATCCTCCCCTGCACATCTTAACACTCATGCTAGCTTATATAAGGAGATATGGTCTTTCAGATACTCTGGACCCAAACTGTGTAGAACTTTAAAGGTTAAAAAAACGGCACTTTGAATTTGGCCCAGAAAGGGACTGGTAGCCAATGTAGCTGTTTCAACAGGGAAGTTGCCAGCCCTGGTCAATAGCCCACCCACAGCATTTTGGACCCACAGATGTTTTTGAACAGTTTTCAAAGGCAGCCCCACATAGAGTGCATTACAATAATCATGTGCAATGTTCAATGATGCCTAATGGCACCACATACATAACTCCACTTTCATACCCTTTCAATGAATATGGTTGTTACGCCTTGGACAAAATTGCCTGCCCACTTGCTTAAGGGAAATTATGTATGCATAATATAACAACAAGATGCCAGACAATGTTTTCTTTAGCTCTTTGAGGATTACTTAAGATTACAGTCACCCATCTGGCTTTAGTCAGGGGTGGAGACCACTGAAAAAAAGAACTACAAACCACCCAGCCTGTTTCTCCCTACCCCAGGCTGCTTTAGTAACTTTATTCAGTTTATGGTTCTTCATAGGTTATTGCAAAAACAGGACAGAGAGATAGAGTTTATCCTCTGGGAGAAACACCTCACCTTCTACTTCAGTACTGCATCTGGATTTTTTTCCCCTTCCTTTCCACACCCCATATTTTCTCTGGAGTGCCCACAGTCCACAGCCAACTTACAGCACTTCACCCCCATGTGGTACAAGTAGAGAGCAGATGCCTCTTCTGGAATGATGGTCAATCTGGTACACACTCAAAGTCTTCCCTCCTTGGGCAAGAAGTTGCTGGGATCCTTGCTGCCCAATAGAACTTTATGCTTTGATGGTGCCCTTTTGAGAAGAGGGTTGGGAACCAATTCTAGCCTAGCTCCATGGAGACAACATATGGAATGCAGGCCATCCCCAGTGCTGGTTTAAGAGACCCTGACAATCATAATGCATTTTGCTTATGAGCACAGAATCATAATCGGGGTGGGGAATGTGTGATCCTTCAGATGTTGATAGACTCCAGCTTCCTTCAGTAGCAGACAACAAAGTCAGGGGTCAGGGCTTATGGGAAGTCCAGTCTATGGTCTTAGAGATGCCACACCCCAGCTACCATCAGCTGCAGCCATGTTGGTAAAGGACTGCACTGTGAACCCAAGGTCCAAGATGAGAGGAGTTGTAATCCATCCGAGAGGAGATCAAAGGCTTAAACGGAAAGGTGATTTCAATCTTGCAAATATGGTACTCTAACCACGCAACCCTTCCTTTGTTTACTCAGAAGTAAGCATCTTTGTCCTCATTGAGGGCCTTTCCACCCTACACTGTTACAGTGCTATTATTCCACTTTTACAGTGCTATTATTCCACTTTCAACATCCTGTGGTAGCTTACTAAGGCCAAAGAGCTCTCTGGCTGAGAATTCTAAACACCCCTTCTTAAACTGCAAACCCCGGGATTCCATTGGATGTTGAAAATGGAACAATAGCGCTATAACAGTGTAATGTGGAAAGGCCCTAAGTTTCACTATCAGGTAAGCAATCATAAGACCATAGTTTAAGTTACCACTTTCAAGTATCCTGCTAAGTTGCTAAAGTTTCCTTCCCCCATAGCACTTAAGAATGGTGAAGGGTGAAAATTTCTGCTTCATTGTTATGCCCCTGTGCAAAATTACATTTGGCTAATGTAGGTGTGGAGACAACATGGTTTTGTGCTTTGAGTGTTGGAGACCAGAGGTCAGATCCTTGTTCAGCCACAGAAAACTACCGGGTGACCTTGGGCAATACATACTCTTTCTCAAATACATTGTGACACATACACGTTAGGCAATTGTATGTCTCTTTTCAGATGAGGCAAAGGGGGGCTATTCTCTTTTGTGCTCTGTCCAAAATTTCCCACTCAGCAGTGGTCAAGCTGTGGGAGGGGCTACCATTGTGTTAACTGGTGGAAAGGTGAAAGAGAATACAATTCAGACAATGAAGATGCAGCTGCTCTGGGTTCCCTGGGAAGAAAAAAGGAGGGCACAGTCCATCTGTGAAAGCACCTTCATTTGTCCCCTGCTCCATGCTGAAACCAGCTCCCCCTTCATCATCTGAATTGCCTCCTTGCACCCTCCACACTCCACCAGCAGCAGGAGCCCTTCCTGGGGTTTGACAGCTGGTAGGTTGGGGGGGGCACATGTAGAACTGCATGGAAGAGTATGATCCTTCAGCCACTCAGTGTAGGGTCTCAGCCATTGTTTATACATATATATTGGTCACTGAATGTTACACAGTGCTGAACCAGAAGCATTATTATATATGTGCAGTACAATATTCTAGGTTCTGATCAATAGAAAGTAGCTGGTGGAGAGTCTCAAGAAGACATTGGGCAGGTCTGTTGAAACAGACCCGTATCTGTCTACTGATCACTTCATAGAAGTAGCATCCAATGACCTCAGTCCAAGCTCTCTGAAGTGAGTGGAAAGTCTTCTGTTGACATCAAAGAGCCTTGGATCAGGTCCTCCAAGAACACTGTGAGAGAATTCCAGTGTGCTTAGCCTGTTTACCTTTGATAAGGTCAGCAAGAGATGCAAACAGAATAATTTACTCAGCGTGATAGGTAGGAGTTTGATAAAGGACAGCAAGCCCTAGCATACAACGACACGTACTGGGCTCAGTAACTTCTGAACAAGATATACAACACCTTTTGAGGAATGCTTGCTTAAGTTATCACACATGGAGTTGACTAACATGAGCATGGAAAGACTGAAATGGGCCTGCAGAAAGAGGAGAGACCATGTAGTATATGTCTGCCTATCTGTTCAGCCCATTTTCTTGTTTGTAAATAAAGTACAGTGTTGGTACAGTACAATCTTAATCTGCTTGCCAAAAAAAAAAAAAAATCCAGATGGCAAGATAATGAGACTTTTAGAATAGTTAAATGGGAACAATTAGTACAGAGGGTTAAACTGACACAGAGCTAAATCAAAAGAGCCAAGTTTAAAAAAAAAAAGGCAAGTTAACATGCAGAATTTTTATGTCGATTGGATCAATCCCAGAAAATAAAATGCAGAATAAAAAAAATGGGATAGAATAGTATGGAGGTGCTGATGTGTTTCATTGGACTGGGATTTATGAGATCCAGGTTCAAGTCTCCTCTGATCCATGAAATTTACTGGGTGAACTTGGTCCAGTCACTCAGCCTACCTCACAAGATTGTTATGATGGCAACATGGGAAGGAGTAAAGGCATGCATGTCACCCTGAAATCATGACAGGAAAGGCAGAATATAAATGTAATTAATAAGTAAAAAATAGTCATCACACCCTACACTTGCCAAAGATTCACCCCAAGAACTCACAAATAGATCACATTCAGGGTCAGTTTTGATTTGTGTGGCAAGCGCTCTGATTTTTTAAATAATTTTTATGTGAATATCTATTCAGTATTCTATTCCAGACTCTAAATAAAAGCTGGGTAATGCAAAGTTAATTGGTAGGCACACCCTTACCATTTGTGGTTTTAAGAAATTAGCTTTTTGTTGTCATTCTGATTTGTTGCAAAGTCAGCTTCAGTGTGTGGAAACCCTCTCAGTGAGAGACCTCCATGAACAGGGGAGGATTTGTTTGTAGATGGCAAAGGGTTTACTTATTTATTTTATTTTTATTTATTGCATTTGTATCCCGCCTTTCTCCCAAAAAGGGATTCAGGGTGGCTTAAGCAGTCTCCCTGACAATTTTCCTCTGTGAATG
The DNA here is from genome assembly GCA_030412105.1 of Cyclura pinguis. Taxonomy (NCBI): domain Eukaryota; kingdom Metazoa; phylum Chordata; class Lepidosauria; order Squamata; family Iguanidae; genus Cyclura; species Cyclura pinguis. Next base: position 213,333,403 of record CM059602.1, read on the forward strand.
TTAACCATTTTCTTTGGCTGAGAAGGAAATACACGATTGGGAAGCCAATACTATCATTGTAGAGTATAATTTTACCCTGATCAGTCCAGTCCATACTGAAGTTCCTCCATGCAATCCCATAAATAGAAAATCGCACATAGTGGGATTCTCAGTCTCTCTCTCTGTGTGTAATATTCTGCTTCTGCTTACAGTCTGCTTGTAGTAATTTCTATTAGCTGGAGTGTGTTTTAGGGGCCACTCCATGCACTGTTGGTTATAGCAGTCCATGCTGGAAGCAACAAGAGCATGAATGACTACAGCAAGATATTCATGTCTTCTGTGTCCACTATACTGGGAGAAAGGGTCCCATTATATATTCATGTATTTCTTATTCTTCCTGAGTCCTGAAACTAGTGTGTGAATTGCATGGAACTAGCACCAGGAAGAAACCACTGTATGGCTCCTGATGAAATGCTCCTATCTTCCAAGCTATTGTGTGCTTTATCTAATTTTCACAGCTATCTGATCAGGCTTGTTTATTTCATAGCTGAATTATTGCTGAAGTTTGAGAGGGCACAGCTGGAAACAATGGGGCAAGTTAGCAATGTTAGCAATTCATTTCCATAAAAATCTGGCCCTGTTTCAGTATGTGTATTTTTTGCCTTGGCCTTGGAACTTTCTTCTTTAAAATCTTAAGGGGGTTTCTGGTCAAAAAATATGTCCCAAGGAATGTGGTTTAGAATGCCGATTTTTTAAAAAATGGTATAATATAGTTTGCAGTTCTTTACAGGCAAAGATGATCACAATGAACGAAATGGAGAGGTAGAATAAAATATCTATATATAAATCCAAAGTCATAACAGTGATCCAAACTAAATGTAATTCAAGGCAATGATTCTGCTTGGGTCTTTGTTACCCTGTTACACATAGTCAAAATCCTGCACTTTTCCAGCAACATAGAGAAAACAAAGGAAAAGAAAATGTTGCAATCTGGTCAGGTAGATTCACAACATCCCTGGAAACATTACTAAGACCCACCAATCACAGCTATGCTCACTGAGGACACTCTTATAATCATCATGTTAGAAAGCATCACTTAATGCTCTGGGAGAAAGGTAAAATACAAATATAATAAGTAAATAAATAAATAAATAAAATCCAACCCCATCTAGCTTCTCATACATAATTGCGCACCAAAGCAATAAAAGAGGACCCCATGGCATCTCATCTACCATACAGAACCTGATGTTGTTCTCAATAGGAGAAAGGCAACTGGGTATCATTCACCAACCACATGGCTATTGCATAAGTGTCTGCCACTGAATTTTGAAAGGTAGAGGAGTCTAGGACTAAACCTAGCCTGTTGTCCTCAGACTCTGCCCCATCTTCTGTGTTGCAGGAAAGTTCAAGTGCCAATTTCCTTCTGGATGGGAGCAGGGATGCCCATCATGTCCTTTACCATGGTCAACAAAATATTTTGGGCCAGCCCTAATGAAACAGAATGAAGGACTTGGCAACAAGAAACAAAAATAGCTGTGTTCCTTGATGATTCAGTGGATCTGCTCTAGATTTAGTTTAGGCTTATGTACACTACCTACACTGCCAGCTAAGATATAAAAGAAACTATTAAAAAAAAACCTTCTTGCCTCCTGTGTGTGAGAGATTGAAGTTTGCCTGGATATGCTAATACTTCCCTCAAGTTTCTCAGTGGCCCCTTTCTGCCACCATTTGTGTTGTCACAGGAGCACTGGGCTTGTGGTTTAACTAGGTGTGAACCTATTTCTACCCAATGTCTGAGATGTTCTACCTAATGTCTGGCTTACACTGTTAAGCTTTCTTTAAACTGAGTCTAAAAATGGTAAATTTGGCTTGGGACCTTGGCAACCATGGCCATCACCTCTTTAGCACAGAAAAAAGCAGCTATTGCACATGTGTGGTGCAAGTTTAATAACTGTTCCTGTTCTGTACAAACATTCCTGAAAGCACAGTACAAGTAAATTGTTGTAATTATGTATATTTGAGAACAAAGTGTACTTTGTTTTTTTTTCTCGTCATTAGAAAGTCTTCAGCAACAATTTAAATAAGTCCCACCTATAGAGTTGCCAGATCAGCATTTTGAGTGAGTATGTGCAGCCAGAACTTTCCCATGGATTGGTCCATGTTCGCCATTATCTGCCATCCATGGCCCAAAATGAGCCCTGTCCACATGCACAGGTCTCCTGATTCCTATGCATATCTGACATCAAGTACAGCTGGAGAGTTCTGTAATACAGAGCAGCTACTCAGTTTTACGGGCTGGAAATATCATTGAAAGGGCCAAATTCCTATAGCAATAGAACTTGGGAACATTACTTGTTTTGGACTACATATCCCAGAAACTCCCTGCCAGCATGTAACTGCTGAATTCTGACAAATCCACACACCAAGAGATATACTAGAGAATATTGGCATTATTTAATGCACTGTTTAAAAGCTCCAGTTAAAAATACCTTGATAAAAATATACAATAATGTTTGCTTTTTATATATTATATAATATAAAATTGTAATAATATAATAAAATATAGAGTTGTCCCAGAGACAAATGGATTTCTTTGAAGATACAGCTCCCATTACTCCCAAAGATCAGAGGGTGAGTTGCAATGCCTATCAAAATGGCACTTCCACACTCAAAAGGGAGATATTAGCAGACTTGAGGAGACCCAAAGTTTGCTGAAGAGTGCCAAATCTTCAAGAGAAGAACAGAACAACAGAAGAAAACCCATTAAAAGGGGGTTGTTGTTGTGTGACTTCAAGGCATTTCCAACTTATGCTGACTCTAAGGTAAACCTATCATAGGGTTTTCTGGGGCTGAGAGTGTATGATGTGCCCAAGGTAACCCAGTGAGTTTCCATGGCCAAGCTCACCAGGGTCGTAGTTCGGTGCTCAAACCACTACACCACACTGGCTCCTCCTGGTGAAAGATTGACAGGATATTTAGGGAAGACTAAAAGCTTGCCCAGAGGAGTATGGAATGGAGTGCTATAGAAGAAGACTGACTGGAACACTGAGCCATAACACTCCAATATGCAACATGGTGTTGTAGATCCTATCTGATCTCCAGCCATGCCTCCATGTTTTATGCCAAAAAGGGTAAAAGCAGCTATTTATTTAGTTCTTAAGGTGGACTAGCTGTCTATATAGATGACAGTTGCAGTCCCTGGAGCTTAACAAACAGGAGCTTGGCTAACAGGCAAGGCCAACAGGCATTTTGTGAAGGTAGTTAGCTTGTGGGTGTACCACTCTATTCTACTTTGGTGAGACCTCACCTGAAGTGCTGTGTCTAGTTCTGGGTACCACAGTTCAAAAAGGATATTGATAAGCTGGAACATGTCATCAGAGGAGGGCCACCAAAATGGTAAAAGGCCTGGAAACCATGCCCCATGAGGAGCAGCTTAGGGAGCTGGGTATATTTAGCCTGGAGAAGCAAAGGTTAAGAAGTGAACATGACGGCCATGTTTAAATATTTGAAATATTGAATATTTGATAGCCATGTTTAAGTATTTGTCATACAAAACAATATTGTCACATGAAACAAACTTGCAAGCTTATTTTCTGCTGCTCCAGCAGCTAGGACATGGAGCAGTGGCTTCAAACCTGAGGAAAAGAGATTTCACCTAAACATTAGGAAGAACTTTCTAATGGTAAGAGTAGTTCAACAATGGAATATACTGCCTGGGAGTGTGGTAGTCTCTTCCTTTGATGCATGGCCATCTGTTGAGAGTGCTTTGATTGTGTATTTCTGCATGGCAGTGGGGTAGACTGGATGGTCCTTGTGGCCTCTTCCAACTCTGTGATCCTATTATTCGAATATGTGTGTGTATGAGAGAGAGAGAAAGCTCTCAATGTGGATTTCAATTAGGTTTTCAATAATATAATTCAAAATGACATGTTTGAGAATTGCCAGATATTTTACTTTTTTCAACCAGAACAATATACAAATAGGACAGAAAGCACTATTTCTAACTACAGCAGTTGTCAACACTTTTATTGTCTGTTGGGTGTACAAAAGTTATTTTTTATACTTCATTTGCCTGTGGAGGCATGTTACATTACTTTCTTGGAAGTCTTATGAGAAACTTAAACAGTTAAATCTATAAACATAATTCTCTTCTTTTGTTCTCCCTAGAGTTTTTACAGTTTTGCTTAAATCATTTCAGCTTAAATAAAAATGTTACTAGCAGAAAAAAGTGGGAGGAGAGCTTTGTTCTAATAAGACTAGCAGAACTGCTACTGCAGGGATGGTCAAGGTGTGACTTTGAGGCTGCAAGTGGCCTCATGACTGATTTGTGGCCTTTTGCAGGCTTTCCAAGCCACCTTTGTCCTATTTCCTGCCAAAGTGAATAGTGCTACCTCTTAGCCCCTCAGAACAGCAGTTCAGCTTTTAAACAGTTTGTAGCACCCTTCCCAACATTAGATGACTAATCTTAGGCCCTTTTCACATGTGGGGGGGGGGGACGGGCGAAAACGCCCAAAAACGGAGCTTACCTGAAACCGGGTAAGTCCGTCACCACGTGGAGCAGCGCGAGCTCGCTGCTCTGCAGTCCTCCGGCGTCCCAAATGGCGGCTTCCGGTTGGTGGAGACTCTCCACCAACCAGAGAAGCTAGCCAGCTGGAAGCCCACCCCCGGCAGAGCTGTAGGCATGCACTTGTGCGCACCTGCAAATCCACTTTGGAGCCAGGCAACAGAGTGGCGCGAGGCTGCACGCTCTGTGCTTTTTAAAAACCTCGAAAAAGAGGTTTTTAAAAAACACGCAGCGCGGCTAGTTCCCGCCGCTCCTGAGTGGATTCTGGTGTGGAACTACAAAAAGTAGTCCACGCCAGTCCACTCTAGGGTGTAGAAGACCTCCATCAGAGGTCGCTCTGCACCATTTCAGAAGCCCGGTATGGAAATGGCCACAGACTGTCATACTTTGGTCATGAGATGATATGATGCATTGGAAAACATGATAAAGCTCAGGAAATAGAGTGCAGTTGGAAAAAAGGAAGACTGCACTAAAGATGAGTTGATTCAGTCAAGCCGTGACCCCGAGTTTGCAAGTCCAAAGCAGGGTACTTGATGAAGTGGGCTCTTGGAAGCCTTCCGTTCATAGGATCATTATAAACTGAAGTCAAGTTGACAGCAAATAATAACCACAAGAGCCCCCTGCAACGTTTAATATCATAAAATACTTGGTTTTCAAAACCAGAAGTAGGATTCCAGCCAGTTCCATCTGTTGTTCTTGTTGTTTAGTATTTTGGCCAATTTGTACATCCCTTGATGGGCTCCACAGGCAGAACTGGGCCCCAGATTTGCTGGGTAGTTGCCCACTCCATGCTAGTACAACATCCATCATTACTAGTCCTTAAGGGTGTATCTCTAGGGGCAAAATGTCTTTCCAAATAGGAATTGTGCTCCCCACCAAGTGAAATCCCTGAGCATTCAAATTTCTAGCATTGCAAAAGGCTGACACACTGAAAATCATTCAGATCTCAACCTCTTGTATTTGCTGTGTTCATATTCTCTTGGTAACATTACCTGCCCGCTTTCCCTGGGTGTTTAAACTATAGTTCTAAATGCTGCCGTGAAGTTTTAAGTGGAGTGGTGGAAAAATTCAGGCAGGAATTCTTATAGGGGGCCATGTTCCCATTTGTGCCCCTATAGTTATACCTGTGCTATCCCTCAAATTACTTATGCAAGGTCTAGTACAACAGCTTGTGCCATGTCTTTGCAGCAGAAACAAAGTATGGCTTTGACACTTCTGCAAAGATACAAACAGGATTTTTGCAAGCACTAAGAAAGCTTTGTGCTGATGGAATAAGACCACTGGTTGCAACTCATTTTGATCAGATAAAAGAATTATTACCACTACTATGTGTCTTGCTTATATGCAGAGCCCTTTCACGTCAATGGAGCTGGTGTGGGTGAGGTTCTAGATGACAGATTGTCCCTTTTCTTTTCCTGCTATGAAACTGCTACTCGGTTATCATCATGCTTTTTCATTCAAGTACTTTATCACCAGTGAAATGACTAGCAGCCTGTGGCTTTACGCTTTTAAGCAGCCTTGACCAAGTATGGTCTGTACAAAGGCAATTTGATTTCAGCCTACTGCTGAACTGCGGTAACACTGAACTTCCAGGCATTGATGTGGGTGGCTTGAAAAACTGGATACTGTCCAGATCTGAGCTCATTGCCTTCAAACCTCCCTCAAGTTTCACACAGTGTTTAATTTTGGTGAGAAAACCATGCTTTAAAGAAGGAGTGGAACTGTGCAGAAAAGAAAGAAACGTTAACTATATAGAATGTTCTACCATAAAGTAGCAAGTGTAGAGATAACAGCTGTAGTCAGACTCACTGCTGAAATCAGACATCATTCCTATGTTGTCAGTTGTTTTAACTGATTGTATTTTGCTTGGATGTTGTCAGCTACTTTGCTTCCCCTATTTTAGTGGAAAGACAGAATATATGTTGTCTTAATAACTCAATACAGTATGTCCCCTGTATCCATGTGACCAACATCCATGGTTTCACTTATCCACAGTCTGAAAACATTTTATTCCCGTCTCTTTTTGGACCACACGTTGTTGTTAATTTTTATGTTTTTATCATTTATGCACTGGTTTTGGACTGCAAATAATGGCTGCAAAGTCTTCTTTCTCATAGGCCATTTCCGCATGAGGCGAGGGAATGGCTCCGTGCCGTTACTCACCGGATCTTCTGGCTCCTTGGTCCGGTCCAGGGTTAATCGGAGCAGCGCGTGGTCTAGGCAGCTTCTGGTTGGTCGTGGGTCCCGACCAGCCACTGAAGCTCGCCGTGCCTAAAGCTCACCCCCGCAGATCACAGGCTCACATTGGTGTGAGCCTGCAAATCTGCAAAAGGGAGCAGGCACGGAGTGGCGCGCTCCGGCACTTTGAAAGACCTGATTTTTCCGGTCTTTCAAAAACACGCTGGGGGACCACGTGGGGTCATTTCAGAGCGGACTGAGGTGCGGATCTCCGGTAAGTAGTCCGAACCCAGTCTACTCCAAGGTGCAGACATCCTCCGTGGAGGATGCACTGCACTGTTTTAATTACCCTGTGCAGAAATGGCCTTAGATTCTGAAGTTCTGTCAAGTTTCAGGGCCTCTTCTCTAAACTGAATATTCATCTCAATACTTTCATTGTTCAGCTAATTGGAAAACATAGTGTTTCATTTTCCATGTTTGTCATTATCAATAGCAAGTCTGGAAACCTATTCACCCTTAGATACAAGGGACCTACTATATAGACAGAAGCAGCATTGTGTAGTGGTTTGAGTGCTGGACAACAACCCTGGAGACCAAGGTTCAATTCCCCACTTAGCCATGGAAACTCACTGGGTGACCTTGAGTGCATCACAGACTCTCAGCCACAGAAAACACCATGATAGTTTCACTTTAGGGTCACCATAAGTTGGAAATGACTTGAAGGCACACAACAACACTGTATAGACATACATGGGTACATTAGTTACATTAATTGCAACAATTTAGATTGCATTATACAAATGCTTATTTGGATGGATAAGTTGTAACCTTGAAATCCTACACTGAGCAGGCAGGAGAAAAAGGATGCAAAAGAGTCATAATCATCATGTGGTTCTCCAGATGATAGTGGATTGCAGCTCTCTGCATTTCTGATCACTGGTGGTGTGGTTGGGATTTCTGGGACATGCAGTCCAAAATTGCTCAAGGCCAACATGATTCCTATCTCTCAAGAAAATATATGTTCTTTTTAGTCATTCTGACTAAGTAGCACAGCCATAAATACTGAAAACCAGGGGAACAGTACTGCCAGGAACACAAGTTCATTTCAGCATTTGAAACAGGTTTCCAGTCACCAGGATCAGCCCAAGAGATTTTGCTGCCTGAAGCAGAACAAACAAATTGTGGTCCCAGGCTAACCATGTCAAGCTGTTTTCTACAAAAAGTCAGCCAAGGTGTTTCAGCATGTGACCTCTCCCTACTTCTGGCAGCAAAAACACAATTTTAAATTAAATAGCCAACAATTTGCTGAAAGCTACTGTTTGAGACAGCTGCTTCACTCTGGCTAATGGCCACCCTGCCCATCATGTGAAGATAGCCTATGGATATTATGATGTTCATGCATAGGCTTATTTAAGATATTGAGCCTCTATTTTGATTTGAACCCTGCTTGGTTCCAGAATCTACCCACATCCAGGGAAACCTCTTCTGGTGTGAAAGCGATCAGGATTCCATGGTGGTTTTCAGTAGAAGGTAGAACATTCAGGATATCTAGGTTGCTGGGGTCCTACCAGATTTTCCCATCAGCCACTGCACTCACTATGACATCCCGTCCAAGCAAGCAGCCCAATGCCCTCCCTGGCCCCCCCAACCTGATTCTGGATACTCTGGCCATCACTCCCAATCTTTTAGCAGTGAAGATGTTGACAGATCAGTTTGGAAGCCCAGAAACAATGAAGACGTGCTGACCTGTATTTGCATTGGGTTTTCAACATATTGAATCCAGGGTCAAACAAACCAAGCATTACTTTGACTGTTTGATCCCTTTCTTGGGATTTCCCACGTATTTTAACCAGAAGCCACTGCAGATTAAGGTGACAAGAGAAGCATAGTTAATCCTTTTGCTCCATGCCACTTTCCCATTGAAACCAGCCCTGCATATACCCAAAAGCTGCTATTTGCATCCTCTAACTACTAGCTGCATAACAGTGTCAGTTGGAAATAAAGACTGTGTTTTACAATTTTGATAAAATTTCATCAAAACTGCAAGCACTGTCAGGTGGATTTCTCTGATTAGGTGAAAAGAAATCTTTTTAATTTACTGTGCATGGCATCTGCCATCTTCAAACAAAGTAATAACAGTGGAAAGGATTTAGCAGGAAGAGAAGAACACACATAGAGAATTTTTTTGTGACTTCTTTGAAATTATGAAGTTTCACTTCCTTTGAAACTCAGCGGAGCCCCAGACTGAGCATTTGCAAGAACAGCTCAAAGGCTTTTTCAAACATGGCATGGCAAAAGACCTGAGTTTACCTCTGATTATATCATGCTTAACTGGAAGCCACAGCACGTGTTACATGTTTTCAAACTCCATCCATTTGTTAGGTCTGAACTTTTAAAAAGTCCTACCAAGAAGCCACTGTATTGTGGGTCTGATTTGTTTGTTTGAGCTTTGGAGGGGCAGAACTTACTTCTGATGGATTACAAAATTTTGCTTTTGTCATTACACCTTTCAGAAGCTTTCTTTGATTTCTAAAGGAACTTTGGTGGAATATTTTGGAGCCTTTGGGAATAAGACCTTGGGTATTCCTTTTAATCTGGGTGGGTCTGCCAGTAGAAAGAGGCTGCCAGAAAGCAGGCAGGCCCTCAGAACAGCAGGTTCCCTGAAGAATGGAAAAAGAAGCCAATTGTGTGATATTGTAGTCAGTGCTCCCTGGGGAGAAGGACAGAATGGGAGGAGGGGGTGAGGCTGCTAAAGCCCAAATCAGATTGAGATCTCTCCCTCTTGTTCCTTGTTGGCTGCAGCTGGGCCTCACCCACTTCTTGCTTTTAAACTGCTGGCAAGCCAGTGCCAAGCGCTATGGCCAAGTGATTGCTGATGACATGCAAGCTGTATTCTTTCCAGATTGGCTTTCCTGCCTTGCTGCAACAAAAATAAATCAAAGCTGTACCCCCCTCCCCAACAAACATGTCAGGAAAAATAACAATACTCACTGGGGATTGATAACTGGATCTACCCCCTACTCTCACCTCCGGCTTCTCAGCCCCTTCCTGTTTGCATATTCTTTTCCCTCACCCCAGAGATGAGAAGGGAAAGATTAAAGGAACAGCCATTTTAAAAAATTGTGTAAGTGAAGGTGCAGAGTCAATCCTCCAAAAACGTTTAAAAGGCCAGTCACTATTTAGAATGCTCACTGAGTAAAGAGCAGGGTGACAATACAAGAAAATTAGAAAAAAAGTAAAAGAAGCAAACACGTGTCTGGATCAGATGCTGTCATATGATTGTCTGCAGGGCTAGTGACACAGTTAAGACTGTGGGCCCTTCCACGCTGCATAACTATTGCACTATGATTCCACTTTAACTACCATGGCTGCCTCCTATGGAATCATGGGGTTTGTAGTCTTGGGAGGTACTGGAGCTCTCTGGCTGAGAATTCTAAATATCCCTGCCTAAACTGCAAATCCCATGATTCCGTAGAACAGAACCGTGGCAGTTAAAGTGGAATCATAGTGCAACAGTTATGTAGCGCGGAAAGCCCCTCAGTCAAAATCACATGAGGGTGCTACTTGTTCACTCCACTGCTGCCCTGAAACATGACTGGTGCAATTTGGACTGCTACAGGTGACCAGTCTGCAGCAGTTTCCACCCAACATATGAAAGACCAGTTTTTCATGATCTTTACAGAGTTACAAACCCTTTGACAGCCCTACACAGGGATGACTGTACTGTTAGACTTAATAAGGTAGCTACCTCAGGGAACAGATTTTAGATACCATAAAAGGACAATAAATCATTAGTTGTTTAATTTCAAATGTGTTATTGTTGTATTTTTACTGTCAGAGATGGGGAGACATGTTTATCAGATTTTCTGCCTCACGTGCCAGAATAGCTTAGTTGAGTAATATTCATATTGACATAGGTGAGTGGGTGTACAATTGCCTGCTCTGCCTCAGGTAGCAAAACCTCCTGGGCTGGTCCTGGCCCCACACATTCCTCAAAAACAAGATGATGAAGAAATGCCTAAAATGTGCCTAAGAGCTGATTGACATGTTACGTTGAGGCACAGTCTTCTTTCATGTACTCCACAGGTATTGCTGAGATGCAACACATTCCTCAGCTTCCAAAATGTATTTTTCAGAGGATGTTGGCTGTAACAGCTGAATTTTATGAACTCCCCTATATTTTATTGATTAGATGAATCCCCTTTTGTACATAGCTCAAAAGCAGCACTTAGAAGTAAGGGTATTAACTGCTGGTATGTTACTTTTCCAGAGTAAGAAAATCCTAATGGCAATATATATTTTTTTCAAAATAACCTGACTTATACCATTGAGTTTTCAAATCTTTCTTGATCAACAGCTGAATGAAGTGTAGAACACATTTATTTATCTAGATGACATTTGTACTACCAACAAAATCTAACAGAATTAGTCCAACTGCAACTATCTCTTGGTAGACTCACTTACTTCTTGATGCTTCTACATACCTAAGTTCCTGAGGCAGTCAGGGTCATATTCTCTCATATCATTCCGGTAGTGAGTTATTTAGGACTTTCTATTGATTTCCTATGTGAGTGTTTGAACGTATGCATCTCTCTCTCTCTCTCTTTTGGCATGACATCATACTAGGAGTGGGCAGCTTATGGGTCTTCAGATGCAATTTTCATCATCCCTCACCATTATTCTGGCTAAGGCTAATAGGAATTTCAGTCCAGTATCTGGATAACCAGATGTTGCACAGGCAGTGGGTGTACAACCAAGCTCTGAGGAAGTCTAGGATTACACGCCAGCTCTGTAACTTCCCCTATCAGCTTCTCTGGGTATTTTGCCCCTTATGCGGGCAAAATTCTGCTGGTGGTATAGAGTAATGTTTTGTTGTTTTTCTTGTTGTTGCCTTCAAGTCATTTCCAACATATGGTGACCCTAAGGCGAACCTATCACAGGATCTATGGGGGCTGAGAATATGTGGCTTATCCCACCATAAATCTATTTCATGGAACTGTACTTTTTTTTCCAATGCAAGGGACTTTGTAGCAATCCTATGCCCACTCAAAAGATATAACACAAGGATAGGATGATATTGTTCCCTTTACTGTAGCTTTAAATAGATTCCTAGTCCATTTTGTTCTGAAGTTTTGTGTATTGTGTAACATAATCAGGCTTCAGGTATATCAGGACTAATTGAGATATCTTTAAGAATCATTTACCTCTCTAGTTACATTGTATAGGTAATGCAAATGGAAATTTAAGAAAAATTGGGCTGACTAGTTGTCACTGTTACACAGCATCTGTTGCTACCTGGGATGAGCTCCTTTAAAGAGATAGGGATGCCGTTTGACAACAATTCCAGAAAAGGTCTGAATGATATAGGAAGTTCCCAGTTGTATTTTTATTTTGCTTTATTATGAAGCTCCCATACTCATATCAACGACAAGAATATATAGCTCTTGAGACAATTTCAAGTTATATTTCTGACTCTCTAGGGTTGCCAGGTTAGCAATATCCTGTTCTCTAAAATTTCACACTAAAACCAGTTGTCACAGAGGTAGGGTAGGCAATGGTTGGGCCCTAGGCTACAACTGCTTTTGACAGGTCAGCTGACTTCAATGTTTTTATTGATGACTTAGATCAAGGAGTATAGAAAATCCTTATCGGGTTTGCTGATAATACAAAGTGGGAGGAGCAGCTGACACATTACAAGATCATAACAGATTTCAAAAAGACCTTGATAAATTGGAAAACTGAGCTGAATGTAATGAATGAAATTCAGCAGAGACAAATGCAAAATTCTACATTTAGGCTACAAAAATCAAATACACAGGTATAGGATGTGGGATACTTGGCTTATCATTAGCACATGTGAAAAACCTTGGGACAATTGTTAATCATGAGTTGAACATGACCCAGTCATGTGATGATGCAACAAAGAAGGCAAATAATATTTTAGTCTTCATTAATAGAACCATAGTTTCAAAGTCAAGCAAAGTAATAGTCTCACTATATTCTGCACTAGTCAGGTCTCATCTGGAATATGACATTCAGTTCTGTGCACCTCATTTTAAGAAGGATATAGACAAGTTGGAGCAAGTCCCAAGAAAAGCAAGAAAGATAACAAGGGGAATGGAGAACGCAACATGTAAGAAAAGGTTGAGGTTCAGCCTGGTGAAGAGAAGACTTAGCGATGATATGACTGGGCTCTTTAAATATATAAAGGGCTCTAACAGAAAGGAGGGTGCAAGTTTGTTTTCTGCTGCCCCAGAGGGTAGAACCAAGATACAGGGCAGCAGATTTTGATTGGATACTGGAGGAACTTCTTGGTGGTAAGAATGGTTTGGCGATAGAACCAATTTAGCTAAAGAGATAGTGTGGAATCTTTCTTTGGACATCTCCAGAAAAAGCTGGGCAGCTACCTGCTGGGGGTGCTCTAGCTGCAGTTCCTGCCTTGGACAGAGATTGGATTTTATAGCCTATAGGGCCCCTCCCAACTTTATGGTTCTATGATTCTATGCCTGTGGCTAGTCTGGAAAAATGAGCCCAGAATTTGGGAAAACCCCACTGATCAGGTAAAATGGCAACTCAGAGCTATGATGGGGGCGGGGAGACACACAAAGCAGTTGGGCAAAGCAAAATGTGTCTCTTAACTTTAGAATAGGGAGTGGCCCATGGGTCACATGCACCCCCAAGCTGTTTTTGTTACCTCCAGGAGAAGAAGGGAAAGAAATCCAAATGAACAACTAAATTAGAAGAAAAGAGGAAGGAGTTCACATTACACATTCTTAATGCTACACCTATTGAGAAACATAGTTAACAACCGCAAAGTACAATTCATAACTGAAGCTGTCCTTAAACCATTTTGCTTGCAAACCTAGAAAGCCTCAGCTGATTACTGTGGCTTTCTGACCCTGGTAAAGTTACAAGGTCATCTTTTACACAGATCAAGGCCTCCATAATTTATCCAGTATACAAGACACAAGTGTGGTCCACCTTGTCAGCAAGCACATATACCTCTTTCCTTTCTAACTTACGCATTAGTACACTACTAATTCCAGTTCTTCAAACAGCCATACAATTTTTCCATTCCCCTCCACTTTGGTATTTGTAAGGCAAATCTCAATCAGTCCCACTAAAGATCAAAGCAAGTAGTTCTTGTACATCTGTCCAAAGAATATCCATCTAATCTCTGGTACAAAACAAATGATTGATGCAATATTGCATGTTTTGTTTGTGTTCTGTTGGTGATTTCTTTTTTAATGTTGTTTGATGTACATTAATATTATTTGATATAACTAATATTTGTTGTTCTTAGAATAGGTAGGCTGCTTTAAGACTGCAATCCAACACATGTTAGCTAGGATTAAACCCAACTGAAATGATCAGGGCTCATCTCTGAGTAGATACATATAGCATTTCATTGTTCATCTCATACCCATATTTTCACAATGAATTCTCATTATACTTGTTTTTAAGTGACTGCTTTTCAAGAGATGGTAACTATAAATTTTGGAATATACATCGTTTAAAAAGAGACACCATGCATGCATGATTGGATCAATCAAGTACAGCAATCAAAGCAGCAGTTGCAAAACCTAGGTCTCTAGATGTTGTTTAACTTCAGCTCTCCAAATCCATGACCACTGGCTATCTTGGCTGGAGGTTCTGAAAGCTTAAGCTCCCCAAAACCTAAGCACTGGGTTAGTGTGCCAGACTTGTGAATCCAGCTCAGATCTCTATTTAAATTTTAGTCTGTGAAACATATTAGCCAACTTTGCATAAGTCACTAATCCTCCAGCCTAATACAGTTCACAGGAATGTCCTGGGGATAAAAGGTTGGGAAGATAGTCATGTATGACCTCCATGGAGGAAGTGTGGGAAGGAAAATATTAATTATGAGGTACAAGGCAAAGATGAACTCCTGAAAGGAAATTATGCTGTAAGCAAATGACGTACATTTAAAGCAAATGACGTAAATGTATATATATAAAATTTACATTTATATCACCAATGGCTGCTTTTCATCCTGGAGAGAAGTGACTAGTGGGGTGCCACAGGGTTCTGTCCTGGGCCCAGTGCTATTCAACTTCATCAATGACTTGGACAAAGGAATAGAGAGCATGCTGATCAAATTTGCAGATGATACCAAATTGGGAGGGGTTGCTAATACGCCAGAGGAGAGGATCAAAATTCAAAATTACCTTGACAGATTGGAGAGCTGGGCCAAAGCTAACAAAATGAATTTCAATAGAGAGAAATGTAAGGTTCTACACTTAGGCAGAAAAAAAATGGAATGCACAAATATAGGATAGGGGACACATGGCTGGATAATAGTATGTGTGAAAGGGATCTAGGAGTCTTGAGGCTGAACAAGCTGAACATGAGTCAGCAGTGTGATGCGGCATCCAAGAAAGCCAATGTGATTCTTGGTTGCATCAATAGGAGTATAGTGTCTAGATCAAGGAAGGTAATGGTACCCCTGTATTCTGCTTTTTTTTTTTGTAATTGATTTTTATAAACAAATTTTATGTAGATAAAATAGGACAAAAATAACAATAAGAGTATGACAACAAGAGAATATATATATATATACACACACATACATCAGAAAAAAGGAAAGAAAAAAGGCACAAAAACCAGCATATCACAGAAGAAAACAAATAAAACAATTAACTCAACAGGTTCTCGTTTCAAATATATCTCTCATATAAAATAGTCTGATCTTTATCCTAAAATAGATATCTTCCTTTAGTTCCATAAAGGCTCAGATGTACCAAATTATTCAAGTATTTACTCAAATATCTTAAAAGGTATATCTATAAGGTATCCCCAATTTAAGTCCAGTTCTAATCTATAAAACTCTCTACCACTAGGTTTTCCCATCTGTTTCTTAAATAATAGATTAAAAGGTCCCATGTTTTTATAAAAGAGCCCATCAATGTTCCTCTTACTAAGGCAGTTACTTTATTGTTACAGCCATATCTAGAAGTTTGATTAACCAATCTTCCTCATTAGGTATATCAAGTTGTTTCCAATTCTTAGCATATATAATTCTAGTCGCAGCAGTTATATAAAATAACTTATTCTGCTTTGATCAGACTTCATCTGGAATACTGTACTTAGTCCTGGGCACATCATTTCAAGAAGGATATCACAAGCTGGAGCATGTCCAGAGGAGGGCAACCAAAATGGTGAAGGGTCTGGAAGTGGTGACCTATGAGGAGCAGCTTAGGGAGCTGGGTATGTTTATTCTGAAGAAGAGAAGGTTAAGAGAGGACATGATAGCCATGTTTAAATATTTGAAGGGATGTCATGTTGAGGAGGGAGCGGGCTTGTTTTCCGCTGCTCCAGAGACTAGGATAAGGAGCAATGGATTCAAGCTGCAGGAAAGCAGATTCCACTTAAACTTCAGTAAGAACTTCCTGATGGTCAGAGCTATTCGGCAGTGGAATATACTGCCTCGGAGTGTGGTGGAGTCTCCTTCTTTGGAGGTTTTTAAGCAGAGGCTGGATAGCCATCCGTCGGGAGTGTTTTGATGTAGGTTGCATGGCAGAGGGTTGGACTTGATGACCCCTGTGGTCTCTTCCAACTCTATGATTCTATGATTCTATCCATGATGGTACTCCAGGTGATATATATTGGGACCTCTGATGGTGCGTCTCCACAGTGGTTAGTCTCAGACTAGCTTGTTCTGACCAGCCTTGATGTATCATATGCCTTCAGACCATGACTGGGGGCAACCGTTACCACTACACAAAAAGTAACAAGGTGACATATATAGGTCTCAATCCCATTGTTAGTCCCAATTAGTGCAGACCAACTGAATCAGTGGAATTTATCCATTGTTTACTCATCAGTCAACAATTATTAAATGGGTCTACTCCATATAGAACTAACTCATACAATTCAGGCCATAGTTTTATGTATACGTCCACCTTCCCAAGCTGGTATCCTCTAGATGTCTTCCAAATACCAACTTGAGGAAGATTGATTTATGTTCTGTAGACAGATTACTAGGCTGACTATTTAAGTAAAAATGTTTTGTCTTTACTTGATTTTTTGATTGATTGATTGATTGATTGATTGATTTTTTGATTTAATTTATATCTCATCTTTCTCACAGTATGAGGCCCAAGATGGTGATCTCTTGGGGTTACCATAGATACCTAAGACATTTATCGTCCCCATCTTTCTTCACATACTGAATGATTTCTCAGTTCTATGTTTGTGCATATGCTTTCCAGTCACCTGTTGGCTTATGGAAACCCCAAGAATTTCATAGAGTTTTCTTAGGCAAGGAATACTTAGAGATGGTTTTGCCAGTTCCTTCATCTGAGATATACTTACAGCAACTGGTGTTTACTGGCAGTCTCCCATCTCAGTACTAATCAAATCTGACCCTGCTTAGCTTCCAAGATCAGGTGGGATCTGGTACCTTTAGGAGATTTATTGACCACTATGGCCTAATGGCAGGATGGTTTGCAAATGTATGCCCATGCAGTGATGGCATTGCGGTGTGTGGTGTTCTCAGCCCACAATAGTTTGCAATCACAACAGAATCTGAGGCTCTTCTGAACTGCAGAAAGCTTTGTTTGTTTGCTGCTCTACAGACCATTGGAGAATTTTTGGCACCTGATAGCCAGGCCTTAATTGAGTTTGACAAGTCCAGCCTTAAACAATACTAATCTAGGTCTCCCATGGAAATTGCCAAACCTGCATTACCACTAATCACAATGGCACTGCATTGGTGATGCATGTAGATGTTTGCAGGAGTTTTAATGATAGCTTAGGTTTTCTTTCATCTCTGTATTTTTTTTAAAAAAGCAAGTGCCTTACCCAACCATTTAACAGAGCTTTGAAATGTCCCTTTGTAAACAGAAGCTGGTTGAGTTAAGATTAAGAATGCATTTTCCTTTAAAAAAAAACCTGATAAATTGCAGTGTCATTTTTGAAAGAAAAGCAGTGGAAAAAAATTATTTCAGAAGACCTTCAACATTCAGCTTATTGTTATCTTTCATTGCAAAGGCTTGTGAGATCACTGTAAATGTACCTTTACTGCCAAACACAATAACTATATCGCTATTTGCCATTTATCAAAATATTCTGCTTAATGCCTTAGGCATTTCTATAAATCGAACTGGAAGCATACAGGAAATGAAATGTATTACCATGCCTTCCAGAGCTTGTGAAAAGTTATTTTTTTGGACTATAGCTTGTAGAATCTCTCAGCTGGTCCCCCAGTGGCCATGCTGGCTTCTGCATTTTGGGATCTGTAGTCCAAAATAATAACAGTTCTATGTGCTGGTGCAAACTGAAAAATTACTATTTCGTAGGATAGCCATATACAAAGGAAGGGCTTCTATACCTTTAATAGTTGTCTGGAATAAAAGATCAGAGCAAGTAGGCTACATGGCAAGCTATACGTCCTAAAATTCTTTTGACTATATGGCTGTGAGAGGTGGAGAAGCCTTCTATCAATTCATGTCATTGTGAGAGAAATGTGACAGCAGTTTGTTACTAAAAATGCTCAAAATGCATGCACAAACACATCATGATTTCAGCTTCAACTTTTCTTCTTCTCCTGGTTTTAAGACAATAACTTGTAATTTTAAAGATTCTGAATTATCACTACAAAGGCTCTTCACTGCTTTGATTGTTCAAAGACAAAACTGCTGATAAGGGAGTGTTTAAATCTTACTAGGACTTCCAGTGGATTAAGGTGAGTGGTATCTCACCTAAAAGGGTGGGAAGCTGCACACATTAATCCATAGGCAGTTTCAGTTGCTGGGCCTTAATTAGTTTCTCTATTTATATATAATTTCCTTGATCTCCATAGATTCAAGCATTGCCTTGAGTAGGTAATTCTCAAATGATGTTGTCTCACTTTATCCCCTTTGTTAGCACAGCTTGGAAATGTTACTTTTTTTGGATGACACCTCTCAAAACTGGAGAATTCTTGGAATTATATATATATTTTTAAAAAACATTTATATCTTACCTTTTCCCCAGGATGGGACTCAAGGCAGCTTAGAACCCACTATATGTTCTTTAGCCATTGTTATGAATATCAGTGAAATGTTCAGTAGCTGTTGCTTTGAAGCTGTTGCCAATACCTATCAATCTCAAGAAGACTATGTCGCTCTCTCCACTCTGACCATTGTCCAGATTGACTGGGATAGGTGGAAGTTATAATCCAAAGCACCTGGAGGTTGTCAGGTTCCCCACTCTGGCTTAGACTCTCCTTTGTATGTACTTTTTAAAGCAAGCTGTCTTTTCATAGGAAGAACAAAGTACCCACCGTTCATTGATTCAATATGTCTATGGAAGCTTTCAATTTTAAATAAACCTTTACACCTAATAATGGTGCATTTTCATGCCAGTCACAGGAAAATAAATACACTATATGTATGTACACACAGTGTCCTGGGCTGATGTAGAAATTTGCAAAATCTGATAAAAAGAAACCTGCCAAGAGAATATTTATGTGGTGTGCTTTTGGTGAGAGCTGCCCACAGTCAGAGCACTATATCTGAAGCTAGAAGAGGCAACTGCATGGGTGACACAGGCCAATTTTACTCCCCAGACCTCCCCATGAGCTGTGGGTGTCATCATTTCCTGTCTCAGAGGGACTGTAGAGAAAAATGTAGGTACAGGATTCTGAGGTGCTTGAGGGAGTAGGTTATTTCCACACATTATCACATGTTTTGGGGGGGGAGGTGTTCTGCATAATTTGAGGGCCAAATTCCCCTTAATGAAGATATCTAAATAGTTCAATATTTTCCATACCTTGGCTCAGTCATTAATCAGAAAAAGACTAGGACTTGGAAGGGTAGCTATGAAGGTACTAGACAAGATCCTGAAATGTAAAGATATATCATCAAATACTAAAGTTAGGATAGTCCATGACATCCTATTTCTCATTTCTATGTATGATTGTAAAAGCTGGATAGTGAAGAAAGCTGACAGGAAGAAAATCAACTGATTCAAAATGTGGTGCTGAAGAAGAGTTCTATGGATACTCTGGACTGCTGAAAAGACAAATGAAAGGGTCCTAGAGCTAATCAAGCCTGAACTCTCCTTAGAAGCCAAGATGACCAAACTGAGGCTGTCGTACTTTGGACATATCACGGGAAGACACGACTAACTAGAAAAGACAATAATGCTTGGTAAGGTAGAAAGGAGTATGAAGGAAGATCACATTACAGATGGAGAAAGTCTATCAAGGAAGACACATCCCTGAAACGGCAAGACTTGAGCAGGGGGGTTGAGAATAGAGTGGCTTGAAAATCTCTCATCCAAAGAGTTGCCATAGATTCAGGTTGACCTGATGGCAGTTAACAACAGCAGTTCTCTCAAAATTAAAAACTGAAGTCTGAGGGGCTTTGGGAGACTAGTGGAGGGCTTTAGGAGGCCACAAAAGTGGGGTCCAGGGGCTTCATGCAGCCTATGGGCCACACTGTGCCCACCCCTACTTTAAGCAAGCTGCACTATCTGACCAAGTCTGTTAAATGGCTCCTCCCTGCCCCCAGTTCTGTGTTGTACCTTCAGACTGGGAATGACTTAATTTTCCACTAAAATGCAGCCATTCAATCGAATGGCTCATACTGGTCACTGTTTAACAGTAGCTGGCAGTCCACACAATGAAAACTCACACATATTCAATTGTTAGGGGCAATTTTAAAGAGACAGAATGTAACTGCATGAGATGAAAAAGTCAGCCAAGATGGCAAAACTAAACAATTGTGTGCTTCTGAAAATTACTGTGGAATCCTATGAGACCTTTTGCCGTAACCACCTCCAGTCAGTAGATGTATCTAAAACAGCAGGTAGAGGAGAAACAAGAAGCAGCCAAGCCTTTGTGGATTCTGATTATATGTGGATATAAGCTTACCTAGATAAATTGGATAAATTACACCAAATGAACAGGTATATTGACTGTAACACACACACAAAATTATATTATTGCATTATATATGGGAAAATTGCTTTTAAACATACATATATTAAGAGAAATAAGCATTTAAAAATCACAAAATGAGACACCAGAGCTGAGAGATTCATCCACTCTTATTTAAGGGAAAGTGTACAGTTGTTTTACAGTGTTTGAATGCAACATCCACTACGTGATGTTGTGGCAGTAAATTATAAAAGAATTACCTCAACTGCGAGATATATATTTAGAAGTTTCAGAACAATAAGCCATTTAACTTTCAGTGTTTTCCTTATTTTTTTTTAAAAAATACATTAATATTTAGCCTTTAGATGTGATTTCCTCCTGCCTTGCTTGCAAATGAATACAGAATTGTCAAAATGATCCTGATGTATATACTGGAGGAAAGAAATGTTTCTTACAAACAAAAGGAAGCAATAAGTGACACCCAGTCTCTGGCAGTGATTGCTGCTTTAGCCAAACAAACATATCAGTGCTAATTTTATATAACACTTTCCCTCAAGTACACATTTATCCTATTTACCCACACAGCAAAGAACAATTTTAAAAAAGCTTTCCTGACATCCATGTTTTGCCATTAAGGTCGCAATCTGAGACACTGTTATCTGAGTGTGGATTTCATTGCCCCATAGGAGTGCTACACCGTAATAGCCACAACTCTACATACTTGCTTCAGCTGATGAGATTGCATCCAAACCTACATGGATGGGGAAAAGCATAAGCAACAGTGATGTCCCATTAGTGCAACTGTTTTTTCCACAACTAATGTCTTACTTAATGTCAACTTAGGTCAGGCAAACAGTAACTGAGGCCCTTTCCACACCCTACCTGATCCCAGTGGCATCCCGCGGGGATCTCAGTAGAGGTTCTCCCGGGAAGGGAGTGCAACAGGAGTGCTCCCCGCTGCACTGGCTGCCTGCAGCAATGCAAGAGGCATGATGGCCATGTCTCT
This sequence comes from Cyclura pinguis, assembly GCA_030412105.1. Lineage (NCBI taxonomy): Eukaryota > Metazoa > Chordata > Lepidosauria > Squamata > Iguanidae > Cyclura > Cyclura pinguis. The sequence continues at coordinate 213,355,015 of CM059602.1, forward strand.
TGTTTCCACAGTGCAGTCGGGTACTGTTCCAGGCTGCGCTGAGGCAGGAAGTGCAGCCATTGTGCTTCCTGAACCTCCACAAGTCAGGTAACTGTGGGGGGGGCAAAGGGAGGGTGGCGTGATCACCAGTCATTGATGGGGAGAACCCATCAATGATTTGTGATGCAGTCACACTGCCTGGAGGCAGGAGAAGGACGGGACCCAGATGACATCATGCAGGACCATCATCCAGGTCCTGTCCTTCTCCCATCCCAATGAAGGATGATGACATTCTGTGGAAAGGGCCTCAGTGAAGTCACTGTAAGGATTTCCAGCAGCTTGCACAACTTGATTGCTGGTAGTGTTATTTGCCAGCAAGTCAGCTTTGTTGTCTAGTGACCTATGAATGAGAGAACTTCATGATCCCTGATCATCAACAGCCTTGTTCAGGTCTTGCAAGCTCAGAATGGTTACCTTTTTTATTGAATCAATCCATCTGTAATGTGGTCTTCCTCTTTTCCTCTTGCCTTCTACTTTACCAGGCATTATTGTCTTTTGCCCTGAATCATTTCATATCGAGATGTGTCCTACATATGATAGCCTCAGTTTCATCATTTTGGCTTTCAGTGAGGGTTCGGGCTTAATTTACTTTGGGACCCATCTATTTATCTTTTTGGCAGTCAGTGGTATCCATCATGTTCAATAGCTTGGAAAAGTCGAATCAAAGAACTGGGTGAATTGAGGGGAAGGCGGAATACTGCAAGTAATAGAAACATTATGATAGCAGAATGACACTAGTTAGCACAACCCATTCAGATTAATGAATTCTTCATTGGGTTGTGTACAATTGTGGCTAAATTTCAAAAGGAACAAAGCAAATGGGAACAAAATTATCTCACCAGTGTAAAATGTAAAATTTTCTGATTATCCTTTAATATTGCATTTCAAGAGCTTTTTATAGGCATTTTTCAAGTTGTATGCTATTCTGTTATTGATCTTAATTTTTTAAAAAAGTGAAAAAATAAAAATAAATTTTTAAAAATACATTCATAAAAATAAATCATTCCTGGGCGTTTTGGCTAAGTTCAAGTGTAAAAAAAGAAAAAAAAAAGAAAAGAGTTTATGAGCAACACTAAGAGCGATGCAGCAAGCTAATTTCTAAACACCAAAACTAGTAAGAGCAACAGGAAATTGCTGCCTAAACTGGATAAAGAGTGAATGAACTCTGTTAAGAAGTAACTTTTCAAACTATGTGAATTGCAAATAGAAGATGATGCTGTCTGGACCTGCTCACAAAATTCTGTGTTGGAGAAACAGCTTGGATAAATCTCTGTCTACTTCTAAACTTTATGTTTACTTCTTAGTGACTACTGGTAACAACAGTTTTGAGAACTGTCCTCAAGTGTTGCTGCTAGATTCATCCTGGAGATAAGCCTGTTGACTTGGACCATTTCCGCACTACACTGTTATAGCGCAATCATTCCACTTTCAACATCCTATGGAATCCTGGGGTTTGCAGTTTCGGGAGGTGCCAGTTGGCCCCTCCCAAAACTGCAAACCCCAGGATTCCATAGGATGTTGAAAGTGGAATAATCGCGCTATAACAGTGTGGTGCAGAAATGGCCTTGGTGTTGATAGAAACTTTCCCTCCTTGTTGCTTTGTGGCTGGTGTTTTCAGGACTTAGTCACCAAATGGCTATTTTAGGGTTCTTCATCTGATGACCAAGTTGGATGTGCACATCTGTTGTGCATGAGTAGGTTTCTACAGATGTACTTTTCTTTGACCCTGATTCTTATCCCTTACTGTTGATTGTCCTGGGATGTGGGACTTACTCCTTTTACTCCTGATTCTGTGATGAACAACTTTTAGTCAGCAGGTAGAGCTCCCTACCACAGAATTATGCCATTGTCTTAAATTAAATACATGAACTGCAGATCAATCTTGTTTCCTTGCATTAGGCATTAAGTAGTATGATGCTGATGCTGCTGTTTTGAAATCATATGTATGAAAAAAATGCTCCATGGATTTCAATTTTTAGCAGGTGAGCCTCTTAAAAGATTCATAGATTATAATCTGGAATTTAAATGCAGCTAAAGGGCCAGTCTTACCAGTAAACTGAAAGGGTCGGCATCAGGCAGAAGATTTTGCATGTAAGACCAGAGCAGCAAATTCTTAGTTATCTGGTTTGTTATTATTCACTCCCAGGAACATATGGTTGCCAAGTCAGCAGCATCCCATTCACTGAGATTCCAGGACCTAGGGAGTAGGTCCTTGACACACAGGTAGATCTTTGCCATGTAATAGGGATGAACAGGGTTTTCAGATCTCAGGGTTGTGCCCTGTGTCTCAGAGCCTGTTCTTTCTCCTCTAGTCCTAAGGTTGAGAGGGAAGAATCTTAGGGCAAGGGCACTGCCTTGAACAGTGTGTGTGTGTTCTTCTCATTTGTTTAGAGCTGGTGTTTTTAATTTAAGCAGCATACTGTGTATAATTGTGATTGATGCTTCATGTATCATGCTCACTGATATCACCTAGGACTGCCCCCTTTTGATACCATTCCTATAATAACACCAGGGCCATCTCTCTGTGACATAGCACTTTGGTTTTGGCCCTGAAACCTGACAACCCTATAAGTCATTTTGATGTCCCAGATGCAAGACAGGTAAGGGTTGGGCATACTCTCCAACATGTCACATGTGAAAACTGGGACCTGTGTGGCTAAGTAACATCAAAATGAAGTCAACATGGCAAAATATATTAATGAGGAAAAACACACAAGCTAGGAGAGACTGCAGCAATTTGCGTTTGCCACAGCCTACGGGGAATGGCAAGATTCTACCCCCTCCTCTGCACCCTCCTGAGTTAATTGAGCACAGACTACTTTTGCATTTTGAACTCAGTTTGCAGCAATGGATATGAGCTGAGGACAAAAGGGGAATGTGGGAGTGTAAGCTTGGACATTTTAAAAGCAGCTTTAAAGTGGGATGAGAGAGGATTAATGGGACTGCCCCTGTCAAACTGGGACAGTTGGAGGGTATAGAGTTGAGAGTTGAGTACTCTGTAACAGAATTTTTGGCTAAATTCCAGCTAATCAGGTTAGATGGAACCCTGGAGTAACAACAAAATCCTGAAGTATTTTTCAGCAGGTGGCAAAATGTGCCCAGTAGCTGCAGCAGTTGCTGCTATTCACACTAAACCTCACATCCTCTCTGCCCTTAGCCATCACACAGACAAAATTTCTCTAAGTCTTATACTGCTGCCGGCATTTCTGGAGGTGTGGCTATGAGCTGGGATGCCCCCGAAAAACTGCTGCTGGGGCAAACCGCCCCCATTACACCCGGTCTCTACGTGACTGAGGAAGGAGTGTGTCCCTTGTGCTCCCTTCTGCAGGCAGTGGGCCAGGTGCAAAGGGGAGCTCTGGGGACACACTCTCATCCTGGCAGAGGCGCTGCTGGGATTGCAACAGGACCATGCAGGAGAGCATCATCATGTAGAAATGGCCAATAAGACAAAACTCTTAAAGTGCCTGGAAGTTCCCTTCTAGTTCTCAAAAATGGCCATTTTTTAAATATTTGAACAGTACAGGAAGGTCTCACAGACTATTTAAAGAGTAAAGTGTTGCATGTAGACACTGCAAGAAGAAGCAATTTGCTCTTTTTTGTGCCCCTAAAAAGGATTTTAGAGGTTTCAGAAGTGAATAAGATCAACGTTAAGTTGAACTGAATATTAAATATAGGCTATAATTCTGAACACATTTACTGGGAAGTACTGGTACACATGTCTGCATAGAAAGAAGTAGAAATATTTTTGCTACAGATACAAGTCCCAGATAAGTGTGTGCCACAGGGCTGGACAACATGTTGCACTTAAATAAATGTTGTTGTTCTGTCAGTTTTGGCTGTTATTAGCTAGGAGGGCTAGGAGCAACATCATCTGGAGGGCTACAAGTTCCACACTGTTACCACCTCTGCTCTAAATCTAAGAAGGACCCCAGAAAACTTTCCCTTTTGTTCAGTAATGTGTTTACCATCAGATTACGCATGGGTGGGTGGGGAGGAAAGAGGACACAGGTGGCTTCTGGAATTGAGCCGTCGGAAGCAGAGCTGCTCACTTTCAGCTGTGGCACAGAATAGAGCAATTTCAGTATTAAATCCATTTCCTTCAATATGTTCAAGGTCAGTCTGAATTGCCATAAACAAGCTGCTTGGCTTCCTAGAACCAGTACCGGAGGAGCGGTGTTTTTGCTGCAATCTTGGCAAAGCTCAGAGGCAAAACAACAAGTGTAGCAAGGAGAAAGGGGTACATTTTCAATAGGCATGAAGTGACAGCTGTGCAGGTTTTCCCCGTGTAGTATTGTTTACCTTTGAAAAATAGAGCAGTTGTTATGGTAGGCTGAATACAAGGGCCTCCCCGTTCCCTTTTCTTTACAGTCCTTCTCTCCGGCTTGATAGTACTTCCTTCCTGACCTCTCATGGCTTCCTGCTCCAAGCCTTATCGCAGCAAAAAACTTGACACTGGACTGGCTATGCCACTTGGAATGTATGAATTCTACATTCCATAAATGGAAATCTCTTGCTTTTTTTTAAACACTTTTTTATTTTAAAAAAATCCTATCATCTCTTAGAGGTCAGTCAGTTATTTCCTCCTGATACACTGATTTGTCGTGTAGCTTCGAGAGTGAAGTACAAAGAAAAAAACCAAAGCGAATTGTACACATTGCATTCTAAAGTGATACATCTGCATCATGATCAGTCTCGTACGTGCGGGCCATTGATATTCTGTGGAATGCTACAAGTGCCAATAACTATGGCTTAGTAACTGGGTGCACCAGGCTGAATATTTCAACAGGAAACTACTATAAAGTATGATACAGTTTAGGTCCCAGCTCTCTGAGAGACCATATCCCATGTCTGAGCCTACCCAGATCCTGAGGTCATCAGGAGAGGCCCTTCTTTCAGTCCCACCATTTTCACAGGTACATTTGGTAGGGACATGAGATAGGAGGGCCTTTCCAATGGATAATCCTAGGCTCTGGAATACCTTCCTTATGGAGGCCAGAAAGCCTCCCTCCTTTTATTTTGACAATTTTTTTAGAGCCATGGGGTTTTAAGGAAAGAGTTTGAAGGGAGTGCCGTATTGTTTTAATTTGTTCTGCTTTTTAGTTGCTTTCTATCATGTTTAAGTATACAGTAGCCCCCCTCCCCATATCCATGTGACCCCTATCCATGGTTTCATTTATCCACACTGAAGTGCAATCTGAAAACATATTTTGTTCCCATTTGGGGGGGGGGGCACACACTGTTAATTTTTCTGTTTTTATCAGTTGTACACTGGCTCTGGATAGCAAATAATGGCTACAAAACCTTCTTTCTCTTAGATTCAAAAGTTCTGTCAAGTTTCAGGACTTCTTTTCCAAACTGCTTAATCATCTTGATACCTATATCATTCATCTCATTAGAAAAAAAAAAAGCTTTTCATTATCCTTTTTATTTTTCATTATCCATGGTAAGTCTGAGAATGTGTCCCCCATGGATACGGGGAACCTATTGTATGTTTTAAATTGGCTTAATATTGTTAATAATTTATTTCTATTTTAATGTTGACTTTTTTGTGTATTTTTAACTATATTGCAATTAATTTGAGTTGTTAAGCCACCTTGAGTCCCAATCATGGGGAAAAGATAGACATAAATAAAGTTAATTGTAGTAGCAGTAGCAATAATAATAGTAGTAGTACTGATGATGAAGATGATGATGATGAAGATGATGATGATGGTGACAATAATAATAATAAAAAAACAAGGAAGAACATCTCATTTAAAGGAGCTGTGAAATCATAATACTCACACTGGAGTAAATGTGCTGATTGTAGTGCTATAGATCACGATCTGCCAAAGCTGGAGGACTGCATACTGATCACAGTTGGCAGAGGCTCCATTTATTTTCTCAGTTGAAAATAAATGGGTGGGTTGGGGAACAATTCAAAAGCTAATGAGGATCAGAATTAAGTTGAACCAATTACTAAACATAGGCTATAATTGTAAGCACTCTTATTTGGAAGTGACTGTGCAACCCTGCACCTGTCTTCATGGAAATAAGTCCCATCATCACTAAACGTGTGCTATAGGGTGGACATCAGGTTGTTGGTCTTCATCTCCCATAATCTCTCACTGTTGGCTGTGTTAGCCAGGAGTGATGTGCAACTACATCTGGAGGGCCACAAGTTCTCCATTACTGGCTTTGCAGACATACCAGTGAATAAGTCTAACAGGAATAAGTCTAACAAGTTAAAAAGTCTAACAAGAACTTGAAGATTTCTTTTCCAATAGAAATAGAAGAGTAACAGGGACCAGCAGACTGCACACAGATATCTAGTAACCAAACTATATAGCAACAGTATCCATGCAGTAGTATGGCATTCTTGGGGGACTGTCTGGCCAGTGAAGTTAATAAAGCAAGAGTAAAATAGGTGTATTAGATGCATTAACAGTTACAACACTGGAGGTTGGTTTTAAATTTGTATAGTATTGATTGGGATATATGATCAATTCATATTTGGTCTCCAGTTTTTGAAGTGCTGTTTGTTTATTTATTAAGTGTATATCTGATATACACTTGTAGGAGGCAGCATTACTAGGACTCCAGGAGACCAAGGTTATAATTCTCATTCAGCAATGGAAACCTACCAGGTGACCTTAGAGAAGTTATATTCTCTTGGTCTCAGAAAAAGACAATGGCAAACCTCCTCTGAATGAATCTTACCAAGAACACCCTATGATAGTGTTGCCATAAGTTGGACTCAGTTTGAAAGCACCAAACAGCAACAATATGCAATATTCAAGAATGAACCTCAAAATGGTTTATGTCATTTAGAAATATATACTAAAAGTGATTGGATTCAATCAGTATAAAACCCCTAGTTTCAACTCGCCTTTAATTTTTCTCTGCCATTTTCTCTCATACAGGGCAATTTGGAAGCGGTGGTCTTGTAGCTAGAAAGGGAGCTATTTATGCACAGGAGGAGCCAGTTTCTGAAGTCTTTTCTGACCTCCTTGTTCTTCCTACATTTTGCCCACCCTGCTTTAGAGGACATGGTAAGAGACCCATTCTACAGAAATGGGGTGTGGGTAACTTTGTTTAGATGAGAGAGGAAGAAACATCATTGGTAGTACATTACAGAAATTCTGCTGTCTCACTCTGCCCCAGCATTAACTGCACATATTTACCTGGTACCGCTGGTATCGTGCGGCGATCACGCGAAAAGCCTTGTCCAGGAGGCACTCACATCCCCTCTGCTTCCCCTCCGCACCAGCTCCATGCTGGCCGGAAGGAAGTGTGAGCGCTCCGCCCCTTCCTTCCACAGTGCAGCCAGGTACTTTCCCAGGCTGCGCTGGGGGAGGAAGCGTGATGGCCATGCATCCAGACCCTCTGTAGACAAGGTAAGTGCGCATGGGCATGGGTGGGATGGGCAACTGTGCATCATTTTTGGCAACAAGCCAAAAATGATATAATGCGCGATATAATGGCCTCAGGAGTGTCACACGATTGCAAGGACGTCATGTGGAACAGTCCTTGCAATCATGGGATGCTTCTGAGGCCATTTCGCAACAGGACTGGTGTGTGAAAAGGGCCAATGTCTTCAAAAACAGAAATGAAAATTAAGAAGATTGTGTTAGGGCAGGGATGGGAACTGTGGTATCTCTCCCACTCCACCCACGTGCAGATCTATCCCCAAGGGCCCTGGACACTCTGAGTTGGAGAGAGAGGGAAGGTGATTCAAAAATGAACTGCATCTACAGAGACCTCCAAGGGGCTTGATTCTCTACTGAAATTCAGTGCTTCCTCCCACCACACACCCATAGCATACCCAAAGATCTGAAGCAGCATGTTTGTAAAACCAGAAGTGACCACTGGGGGAAAAAATGGGGGCATGAGGCCAGTGAAGATCCAAGATATGTGATAAATGGATGCAGTCTCTGGAACCTCTATGGCTGCTCAGCTGAAAGTTGTATGCAAGGATGGATGGATGGATGGATAGCCTTCCTTTTTCCTAATATGGGGCACAACATAGATAAAAACAGAATACAGCTAAAAATGATTGCCATAATAAAAAAGTTTAAAATTATTAAACAATCAAATTAAAGCACAAGTAATTAAAAGCAGTTTAAAGCTTTTTAAAACAGAATAATGAAACTACCAATAGAGAAACTGTAAGTAGAGATGTAAAGTTGAAGGCTTTGACGGCTGGAATCCATAGGTTGTTGGGAGTTTTCTGGGCTCTGAGGCTGTTCGCCTGCATCTGTGGCTGGCATCTTCAGAGGATCCTCTGAAGGTAAAACGTAGGGGGAAAATACTAACAGAACACGGCCTCAAAGCCCGGAAAACCCACAACAACTTACGTAAGTAGAGAACCTGGATGCTGTAGTCTTCTTTCAAGGGTTAAGATTTCTCTTTTCCCACTGCAATACAAGCAGGAGTACTTAGTACAGAGGCCACATAAGGCACTAGAAACATCATATCAGTGTGTTTCTATGTTATTATTCATTGGAGGGGCACTCTCCAACTGTCTTGATTTGGCAGGGGTAGTCCTAATTAATTTACTGCTGTCCCACTTTCTCAACAATTTTTAACATGTCCCAGTTTGTCCCTTTTCTTCCCACTTTCCCAGTTTGTCCCTAGCTTTCTTCAGTTGCTGCAAACTGAGTTCAAAGTGCAAAAGTAGTTTGCACTCAGTTAACTCAGCTGGAGAGAGAGAAGAGGAGGGGATGGAACATTGCTTTCTTCAGTAGGCTCAGGAAAAAAAAAACACTTATAGCATGTAGCCCCCCCCCCCCAGCTTGTGTATTCTTCCTCATCAATAACTTTTTGCTATCTTGACTGCACTCTGATGTTGTTTGTCCGCACGTGTTCCAGTTTTCATCTATGAAATGTTGGAGGATATGATGCGGGCATATGTGGCTGAGCAGGGATTCGAACCCTAGTTTTCAGAGTCATAATCTAACACTCAAACCACTACACTATGCTGGATTTCTTACACATATGTGTAACATTTCAAAATAGTGTAGAGCAGGGTGGGAATTGTCCAGCTTGCTAGCTACAGCTCTCATCATCTGTAGACGAGACAGCCAAGGTGAGGAGATGTGAAGTTGCAGGCTCACAACCTCCATGTTGCCCAGTCATGTTGTAGAGGTTCACATTCTTTTACTGTGCTTTGTTGTTGTTAAGATATGTTGTTAAAAATATTTCGTCCCAATTTGCCTGAATATGTTAATAGTCTCTTCACTTTGTGTGTGTGTGTGTGTGTGTGTGTGTGTGCGTTTAAACACTTTGCCAGGCAATGGCCTGCCTTTGCCTGATAATGCCATGATTTGTGTATGTGAGCAGGGTCATCCGATAACAATTCAGAGCACCATGCGATAAGTACTGTTTACCATGGGTGCCAGCCAGAATAGTATAGCTTCCAGTATAATTTTTGAAAGTCTCCTCAACAAAGGGGAACAGTTCAAGGAATATGAAAAAAGGTTATTGAATGTATACATTCATATCAGGTAAAACCTGACCGGGGCTTGTTATTAGAGCAGGCTTGCTAATTTTTGCCCTTCAGTTGCCATATATAGTCATTTAGCAATCAAATTATCTCTGGGACTGTTTCCTGATTCTAAAAAGATTTAGAAGGTGTCTGAGATGACCACAGAAGCATTCAGCTACACCAGGAACACTTAACTTAAAATAAAATGAACCCACTGTTGGCAAGCATTTGCTTTAAGAAGTAGTTTGCTCCTTTTTTCTGAATTTGAACAGGATTGGTAATTATTTGTAGCCACTATCTTTAACCACTGGACTAGTATCAGGTCTACCTAGTATACACATTTGACCACTGGCTGATGAATGGTTTCCTTTGCTGTCTGATTTTCTTCTTTATTTCTTTCAAAATAACATTTCATCCTTCCAAAATAAACACTGAAGGGAAATAGATGAGTGGTACGTCACCACAGAAATATCTGAAGCAATAGACTCTGAATTGAGTGAAGACCCTGATTGTTATTTTTATTCTGTTTCTTCTAGTGACTTTTCATTATATTTTAAGTGTATGTGTTGTTGCCTGCATTTCTCCTGCAATATGCAAATTGTAATGTTTAATCAGCAATTCCTACCTACCTGAAGTATTGTTCCAAATACACTCCCATGTTAATTATTTCAGTGCCTGCAACCTGAATTTTAATCAGAAGTAAGCTTCATTGAGCCTTAAAATAAGAATATAAAATAAGAATACAACTGTGCACTTTAAATTGCAAGTAAATCTGCATAAGATTACCAAGTTTTAAATTAGGTTTTCGGAACTGTGGAACTAAATTGCATTTTTAGTCCCAAATGGAATAATCCTACTGAGTCAATTCCTGAATGGTAAATCAAATCCATTCATTCAGGTAGTCTACTTTAGCAGAAAGGAACAATTTAATGTAAGGCACATACTCTTAATTAGTGATAGTGATTAATATGGCTAAAATCACAAAGAATCAGAGAGGGTATAAGGCTAAGGTGTTAGAAGTCTCTTTGCACTGCTGTGATCAGAGACAGTTGTGCTCAGTAATAGCAGAAGATTTTGGCCATTTCCATACCGGGCTTCTAAAACGGTGTAGAGTGACCTCTAACGGAGGTCTTCTACACCGTAGAGTGGACTGGCGTGGACTACTTTTCGTAGTTCCGCACCAGAATCCACTCAGGAGCGGCGGGAACTAGCCGGGCTGCGTGTTTTTTAAAAACCTGTTTTTCGAGCAGCTTTTTTGAGCCCCATGTCGCTCCGTCGCCCAGCTCTAAAGTGGATTTGCAGGCGTGCGCAAGTGCGTGCCTGCAGATCTGCCGGGGGCGGGCTTCCGGCTGGCGAGCTTCTCCGGTTGGTGGAGAGCCTCCACCAACCGGAAGCTGCCATCTGGGACGCCGGAGGAGTGTGGAGCAGCGAGCTCGCGCTGCTCCGCGTGGTGACGGACTTACCCGGCTGCGGGTAAGCTCCGTTTTAGCGTGTTCTCGCCCGTTCCCCCCACACACATGTGAAAAGAGCCATAGTGTGACTTATACCTTCTTGATGACTTCGTATGCTTTTAAATCAGAGCCTATATCAGAGTAGAAACACCGTAGGTATTGGGTATGATTTGAGGTATATGCCATGTCTGAGCATGATCCATACCGAGGGAAAGCTTTATCTCAGCACTCTGGAGTGAGGTGCTGCCCTACTCGGACCATGCCAGTAATTTGAAGACAGATAACGCCACAGAATTTATGGAGTTAAGCATGTATGTCTGTTGCCTGGATGTGAGACTGTCAGGAACCCTACAGGGTAGGTAGAGGGAATCATGCGGCCCTCTAGATACAGGTTAGGGAAAGTGTGACACTACTACATCCCCTTCTGAAGCTCCCCCCCTTTAAAAATTCTTTTTCTCACTGATTTGTAGGCAATTTTCACCCCAAACTGGACCAAACAACTACAAATAAGCTGCTAGTACATCAGTTTGCTTCTCTCACCCAGCAAAGCTCTCACAGTGTCCCCAAACCTTGCTAAAAGTTTTTTCAAATGCCCAAAAAACAGCCAAAATAGTGATAGGAAATGATATAATGTTACATGTTGTGTGCCCAATATGTGGTGGTGCAGCCACAGGGTGTAGGCGTGTGCAAGAATGACTACTGGCCCCTGTTTATAGTTTCTCACTCCTGCTTTAGATGATGTTGGACAGCAACACTAGCATTCCTTCTCATTGGCTGCTGAAAACTGCAGTTCAAAATCATCTGGAGCACTGCATGATTTTCACCCCTGAAAAACTGGCCAGCAATATCTTTCAGGTGTCAGTGTCCGTCAAACAGTGACTTTAATGCCCCAAATATGACCATATTTGATCCTGCTGATTTTTCTTCACTCTGAAACTAGGCCGTGAGTACCTTGGAACTTTCCTATTATGTGGCAGAGAACCAGTGTCCTTGTATGTTTGAATAGGAAACTGTAATTACTGGGAAGGCAACAAAGTATAGTTGTATAGATGAATGCATTCATCCACTTGCCTACTGATTTTCACTTGCCTTAACACAGACCCCTGTTTCTCATTTCTTGAGGACTGAAATGTATATTTTTTTTAGTCTGTGGTCCATTATTTTTTCCTATAGAATTTGTTGGAATTTTAGTAGATTCTTTCTCTATAGCTTGACACAGCTGTCTCAGTTTGTCATCTGTTCCTGGTGATTTATTTCCTCCAACAGCTTTAGATATATTTTCTACTTTACTTTCTAAAATTGTAGATTCCTCATCAAAAAGTTCTTCCTTAAAAATATCTGTCATCCTTTAGACTATTTTGCATAATTCTTTAGTGCATTCCTTTCTCTATCTTTTTATTTTGTCCTCATTGTACAATATGTTCCCCATTGGCCATATAACATTCTTACTCTTTCTTTATGTTTCCCTTTGATTTCTTAGATTGTGTGGAAGAGGTTTCTTGTTCTTCCTTTGTTGTTATCCTCTTCTATTTCTTTGCACTGATTATTGCACTGATTATTGTACACTGATTTCTTTGCACTGATTATTGTCGCTGAACATTTGCATTTAGGGTTCTGATCCTTTTCCTCTCACCTTTCATCCAATCACTCTTTTATTCTGGTTTTGGCCATAAGTGTCATCTTTTTGCATTTTCCCTTATAGTGTCCCTGGTTTCAGTCAGCTTGGTTTAATAATACAAATCTGTTCTTTACTTGGCCTTTAATTTCTACAGATATGTTCTTTAGATTGCATTTGGGTCATACGACTGACATGGTGATCTTCTTTAGCTTTAGTCTAATTTTTGATATTAGCAGTTCATTGTCGGTGTCACAATCCACCCCCAGTCTTATTTTTGTAGAGAAAAAAATGGAGCTTCTCTTTATACTGTTTCAAATTATGGAACAGATTTGCTTTCCTGAAGAATGTGCTTGCAATGAAGAGACTGTTGGCCTCACAAAATTCATGAATTTCTGAACCTTAGATGAAATTCTTTGACAATGCTTGGTTCTCTGTTTCACACATTTGAGTTCCAGTCCACTATGATTATCAACATGTCCTATTTGGTCGATTCATAATTTTTCATCATTTCATCATTTATTTAATAAATCTGATCATCTTTCAATTTTGAATATGTAAAATTTGACCTGTACTTAGGTTCATACATACCAATGCAAGTTGGCATCTTCCATGTCACTGAGATGGTGAACTTGCTTTCTCTTACTAAAAGAGCTCTCCATAGTGCTGAATCTATTGGAGGCTAGGCCTCAGGACCATGGATAGCTTCTTCCAAGTTTAGACTAAAGCCAAGAGCAGATTCACTGTCCCATGACAACAAAGCCATGAGTTGCCACTGATTTTTTTTTAAAGTTGCCTATTAAGCATACAGTGTATTGTAATTTATGTACAAAACATAGCATGTAATTTCTCTTACTTTCATTATAAAATTTATTTTGACAAATTATCTCAGCCATGGAATATAGTACAGTTTCATTACCAGCTTCCAGAAATCAGATAATCTAATGCAAAAGTAATAATAGTGGTGGTGATACTGGTAATCACTGTTTATTTTAATTTTTTTTTAACTAGTTCCTGGAATTCCTTATTCCAAAATGCCACAGACAGCATCCACTTTGTTGTAAATACATCAAAATCTACTTCCCTTTTTTCTTTGAGAAATAGGTTATTTTAGATCATATTGCAAAGTGCCAGACTCTTAAATATCAATCTGTAATATACACACTTTTTGCATGGTTTAAGAGATTAACAAAGGAAGCAGTCCAGCAAAATGTCAGTATGCTCCATCAGTTCCCATTGGGAATAGCCTTATCTCTATCACTTGTAGCACGTAGACTTTGTAAATAAACAGAAGTTTTCATTTCCCTGCTTTGTTGGCAAGTTCTGTGCTCAACAGTGGAGCCACACTGGCCTTTCAGTTAAGACACTTGTTTATGTGTTGTCTCGAAAGCTGAGCAGAGGAGTGGCCTGCATGATAGGGAATTCTGTTATGTCAGCGAGAAAAACATAGCCTCAGCTATTCCCTAGTTGAACCATTTGACTGATAATGTTTGTTCTATGAACAAGGAGATGTTTTAGGCCATGGCTACTCCTGAGAAATCTGAGGACTTTGCCTATTTTGTATTTATTTCCCTGGTGTAAAAGTGAGATTGACTCTTGCCTTGGGCTCTCTGATGCACATCAGCTATCGTCTGCATCCGTTCTGTAGAGTATAAATGTACAAATAACACGCACAAGCTGGCATCCTATTGGTTAGTCCCAACTAGAGTATTTCGATTCAATCAAATGTTGAACGATGAGTCAACACACAGATAACTACTTGGTTCAGTAGTCTGCTTTAGTCAAGTCTAACAGGATTTAAGCATAAATAAACAAAGCCCAGGATTTTTTTTTTTGATAAATAAATCACTATTTCTCTATGAAAGATCTCAGAACTGTAGTATTATTTCCTTTAAGCCAGGAAACAGTGGTGAAAATAAGATGACTATGATACCAGTGTGTTTTGCTTTAAATATAACAATACTGCCTGTAAATGTATTCTTGTTTTAGCTTTTTATATAATCATAAAATCATAGAGTTGGAAAAGATCACAAGGACCATGAGTCCAACTCCCTGCCATGTAAGAATACACAATCAAAGCACTCCCCACAGATGGCCATCCAGCCTCAGTTTAAAAACCTCCAAAGCAGGAAACTCCACCACACTCTGAGGCAGTGTATTTCACTATCAAACAACTTTTACTGTCAGGAAGTTCTTCTTAATGTTTAAGTGGAATCTCTTTCCCTGTAGTTCGAGTATATTGCTCCATGTCCTAGTCTCTGGAGCAGCAGAAAACAAGCTTGCTACTTCTTCAATATGACATCCTTTCAAATATTTAAACATGGTTATCCTGTTACCTCTTAACCTTCTCTCCTCCAGGCTAAACATACCTGACTCCCTAAGTCACTCCTCATAGGGCATGGTTTCAAGATCTTTTATTGTGTTAGCTGAGATAGCACAGTAAGACAGAAATTTCTCAGAATAGGAATAGAAAATGGTGGCCTTCTAGCGGCTGTTGGAATGCAACTTCCATCAACGCTAGCCAGTGTAGTCAATGGGAATGGGTAATGGGGATTGCAGTCCCAAAACATTTGATGTGCCACAGTTGCCACTTCTGTTCTAAATCATCCACCACCATCATCATTATCACCATCACTATGATCATCATCATCTTCACCATCAGGAGTCAGGCTCACATTGCACTGAGCTCCATCCTTGACTCCAGTCATATGTCTTATACATCATTTTGCTCAAGATCGTCTGGGAACTGGTCTGAATACAACAGTGTTACAGGCCCGGTGGGGCCTGGTTGGGTGAGCATCAGTAGGGTGGTGAATCTACTCTGGAGTTTAGTCTGATCATTAAAGCAGCTACTCAAGATGTTGAATCTATTTGGGAGATAGGGTCCAGCAACTTGGATAGCTTCTTTAAAGTTTAGACTAACCACTACACAATTTACCACCTTGCCTCAGCCACCAGTCAGCGTAGACCATAAAGATGAGCTGAATTTGCCAACAGAACCATGCTTTCAAAAATAGAAGTAAAAATATCTGAGATGGGTTCAAAAATGTTTCCAGATTTATAAGTATGCTTAATGTGATACAGCTGTGTCTGTACTACTGATGGGTAACCATTTTTATTTTTATTTTAATTCTAAGAACTATTGCTAGGATCATAACATTGCCATGAATTTTTGCAAAGAAGAGATACGGCCTACCTCAATATGTGGTTATTGACAGCAGTTCTTTCCTTCCGAGAACATGGTATCCACATGCTCCTCAGGAAGTCAGCTTTTCTCAGTCTACCAGATGACAGAAGTATGTCCTCCAATGCCATTTAACAATGCTATTTAACATTTGAACATAGATAACTAATGTTGATTTATGATTTTCTTATCAGGGAAGACTTTGTCCCTTGATCAACTTCTACAAGTGTGAAGAAGAACATTTTGAACTTGATGAGGGTCAGACCTATGAGACAGCACCTGTTCAGCCCTGCTAAAACCTGGAGACATTCCATTTTGCCCAAATGTTGTTTTGGGCACTGTTGTTAGGCTGTGTTGATGAAATACTGTGTAATTACAGGGCTGGGTGTCATTTTACATGATGGCTACTAGGAAAAGCTAGGAGGCGTTTGACATTTATAGATGAGCAACCTGGACGGAACTGGTATTCTCCTAGTCTTATAAATGTAAACATTGTACATATGTGGTGACTTTTCCAAAAGTATAATAGGAGACAAGAACCTGTGTGTGATTTCACAGTAATAACTACAGGTTTAAGGGTGTTCACATGTAACAATCAGTGCATGTACATTCTTTGTAGATGGGTATAAGGGTTGTTGGTCTCTAATTTGTACAGTTATTCACATACAATGTATACAGTCTATGGCTCAAACCAATCACATCAACTCCCAGAGAGATGATCCCCCAGAAGCCTCCTCTCTATGATCCCCTGGGCCCCTACCTGTTTTTGAGAGTACAGCAATGTCATAGAGTCAGTTTTCAGGTAGTGCAAATGAATTTGGTGGGAAGAAAGTCCCACTACACTATCAGCTCTGCTAGCATGACTTTTGTATGCTGTGAATATTGATGAACTGTACACTTACAGTAGCTGGTAGCTTCCATGTCAGCAAGGTGGTGAGTCTTTTCTGGGTTGTTGTCTGAATTTTAAAGGAGCTATCCAAGATGCTGACACCATTTAGACAGGTTGTCTAAATGGACTAAATTTCAGGGGTTGTAAATAACAGCCCAGTGGACCATCAAATCCAACCCCCTCCTCAGTGCAGGAGCTCTAGTGGTCTGGATTCTGTCTCCTTGATTATGTGGATAATATTTGTCCATCTCCACTTTTATGGTTCTCATGGTACTTAACCTTTTCTTCAATAAGACTCAAAAATCATAGACAGAGTCTGACTACAGTGCAGGTCACTTTAGTATCCCTTCTCAGTTCTTGAAAATTTGAATGATTTAGAGTTGGTATATGTTCACAAACTACTTCTTTAGTTATCTGGAGTTGCAATTCCTTCACCATTTGGTCTTTTCTTCCTAGAGTGAACACAGTTGCCCAGGGAGAAGACAGAAGCAAAACAGGAGCTGTCCAAACATTTTGCAGTAACTGAAATTTCCTATTATTTTGCTAATAGAAACTAGAAATGAACAACTATCTTGGTTTTAGTTTCTCCATTTTTTTCTATTCCTTCTGTCTTCTTCCATCCCATTTCTTTGTTGACTTAGAAAAAAGCTTTCCACAAAAATAAATATACATGTTTGTGGGCAATAGTTTCATGAATCAATTTTTGTATATATTTTTAGAATAATATAGAAATTTTTGCAAGCAGTTTTCCTACATTTATCATTTCCCTTGGTTTTTATATACTTTATGCCCATTTTCACCTTATAGACATCCTTTTTTTTCATTTCTTTAGAGCACTGGACCATAAAATGCTGGAAGAAGTAAATATTATTAAATAACTGTGTTCTGATTCACATATTGATTGTAGGGGGGTGCCTCATGTCAGAATGTGAAATGACTGAAATTCTGCCCCATCTTGAAATAAAAGTGCTGAAATCTGCTCTGAGACTAACTTCATTTCTAGTAGTCTGTGCCAAAAATATCGGAGAGATTCAGCAGTAGATGATTGCAGATAGATCAGTAGATGGTTCATCGGAGAGAATCATCAGTAGATGATTACAACATGTACCAAGAGCCACGTCCATGCTCTAGTGTGGAGAATGAATTCAGATATTTTTTGTAGTTCCTGTTTATAGAACAAATTCCCACAACAAATTCATCAGTTCTCCTCTCTCTCTCAGTTAAAGAAAGAGAGAGGAAAACTGATGAATTTGTTGTGAGATTACCTTTTAAACGAAATCTTCATTGTCAGAAGGAACTTGAGTAGGAAAAGTATATTGCACACTTTTTAAATGTTGCATTTTGCTATACTTTTATTTTGTTTGAAGATGTATTCTATGTTTTCAATTATTTTAATAATTATTCATGGATTTGACCAAATCTTGAAATGTTGTGTACCAATATCTTAAATAATAAACAAATATATATTAGAGGTAGTGGATACTGGTTTTGCAAAGTTGGTTGTAGGTGTAATTTTGACACATTCACCCACCCACCCACTATTCTTCAAACACAAAGTCTGAAAATCATTAGTGTTCCTCTTTTCTTTTCTTTTTGTACAATGCTTTCTTTCTTTAGCGGATTGACAAGATTCAAGAAAGTTAACCATATTCTTCCATAGGGAGCAATAAAGCCTATGATATTTCTGTTCTAGTTTTCTTGAAGATGGAATTATTCATCTCTAAGATTTCTAATAAAAATGCTGCATCCAGGAAGAAGGAACTAAGACATAATACAGTGCAGTTGATATTGTCTGCATTATAGCTATACTTCTCTGCCTAATAGAAAACATTATACATTAATTAGGCAATAGAAACAAAAGCACTCTTTCAGTTTATATTACAGCACATCCTCCAACATTTCACAGCTGAAAACTAGGACAAACAATGCGGATAAAGAATATTAGAACATGATCAAGATGGTGAAAATTATTAACGGGGAAGAACACAAGCTAGGAGCGGCTGCAGCAGTTTGGTTTTGCTCAGTCCTACTGGAAAGGGCAAGATCTCCCTCTCTCTTCTTCTTTCCTCTCCTTCCTGCTGAGCTAAGTAGTCCCAGTAGCTAAGTAGTTTGCACTTTGAACTCAGATGGCAGCAATGGAAGTAAGTGAAAGAAAAAGAAGGAAAGTGGAAGAAGGAGAGAAACTGGGATATTTTTAAAGCAGCTTAAAAAGTGGTGTAACAGAGGATCAATCAGATCAGTCCCTGTCAAGCTGGGTCAGTTGGATGTCTGGCACAATGATGTTCTGTAAGCATTCAGAAAATCACAGCACTCTGTGACCAAGGTGTAGGCAATGGATTAAAAATAAGTTTTGTAAAGGTAAACAATTGGCTTATTTTAGAACGTTTTGGTTTTTTTTGGCTTTTTTTTTAGTTTATTGTATGTATGTATGATATCTCATTCATGGAGCTCAGAGGTAGCATGCAATATTCAGGTCCAGATTACCTGAAGGACTGTATTCTGTCATGGAAGTCTGCCTGTGATTCTGAAACCTTCTGGTAGGAAAACCAGAGGTACACTTCTCATTGGCTGCCCCCAGGCTCTGGAACTACCTCCCCAGAGAGGCTAGATTGGTGATCTGCCCTTCCATGGGAAGTAAAGGCTTTTCGTTTTAATAGGTCTTTGAGAATTGTTTGCTCATGGGTAAAGGGCCTTTAATGTGCTACACGGTTTGTATTTGTAAGGGTTTTTGGTCCTTGGTCCTAGTCCAGTACTTAGCATACCCTCCAAATTTCACAGATGAAAACTAAAACACGTGGCCAAACAACATCAGACTGTGGGTCAAGATGGCAAAATAATGAGGAAGAATACACAAGCTGGGAGGGGTTACAGCAGTTTGCATTTGCCTGAATCTACTAGGAAGGCTAAGATTCCATCTTTACTTTACTTTCCCCCCCGTTGACAAACTATTTTTGCACTTTGAACTCCGTTTGCCATGTACTTTTTGGCAAATGGGATTTTGCGCATAGGTGTCCACACAATTTCAGACAGATGCAGTTATGAGAAGAACTAGAGAGAGAAATTTTGAAAATGAATCATATTGAGGAAAAAAAACCAAACAGCTAACAACTATGGACAACAGGAAGGAGAAATTTTCCTACATAAAACACACAAAAACTAACCCATACACATACTTGCATGCACACATCACTTAATTTGCCACTTAAATTAACAGGAAAGGCAAATAGCATGCTACAGCTCTTAAAATCCTTTACAATGGGCCATAATAAGTACAGGTGTTGGTTACTGAAGGACAAAAAGTCTGTAGGCCTAAAGGTTCCCTACCCTGGTATACAGAAAGCCAGAGTTTCAACAGAGTGAATGAAGAGAACTGGGTCAGAGTCATAGGGAAGGTCAAGGAGAATGAGCAATGAGTAGAGATCTTCGGAGTGGTCCATAAGTAGAATGTTGGTGACAGCTTGGAAAAGCTATTTTCTTTGGATTACACCTCCCAGTATCCCTCAGACCAGCATGGTCTTATTACTTTTTGAATTATGACCATCAGAGTCCACAACCAGCATGGCCCTCTGAAAAATTCTGGGGATAGCAGTCCAGGTTCTGATCCTGATTTACCAACTGATCTATCTTCCCTGCTTGAATTTTGGAATTGCAACATCCCATTCCTCTTTTTGACTTGCAAGCCATGAATATTTGTGGTATTTCTGAGTTTCTGGGAAATGGCTTGTAGAAGGTACAGCAGTTACAAATTAAGGGCCAAATTTCTGCCTCACACAAAATGTACCTGTGATGAATGAAGGTCTCACTGACCTAATAAAAAGCTACAGATTGATATTCCTTTTGTTGAGCAGCCTGCAGTTTCATTAATATTATTGACAGTAATTATAACAAGTTGAATTTATGGAGACCATAAAGAAAAATTAGTGAACCACATCAGAATGTCAGCATGCTCAGCTTGCTATGAGCTGCCCTCTGTATTTTTGTGGGTGTTTTTCTTCATGCAACTGGCAGTCCTGTTTACAATTCATAACTGGATTAATGCTCCAGAATTAATTGCTGACAACTTAGGTTTAAAAATAAAGTGAACTTGGTGTGTCTACTTCTCCCTTTTCTTGGCAATCAAGTGATCACTTTCCACTTGTTATAATCATTTTTTTGTCTCAGCTCTGGGCAGGTGTTAGTATTAAAGGTGTTCACATTTCTCTTGTTTTCATTTGCAGTTTTGTATTCTTGAAAAAAACCTGCAAGCTCTAGGTTTAATATATGTTGTTTCTTCTACTTTTCTTTATACTTTAGTGTACAAGTCATGTTCACATACTTTTGTAATCCTACCTCAGAAAAGAAAATACACAAATACACATACATACCAGTCTTGTGAATAGTTCTTTCAAATACACAGTAGCTCCTCTATCAACATAATTTTGAGGCTTCTCAAATACATGTCAGTGAAAGTGCTCTGTGTTAAACCAATTCATAAAACAAACACAGTGCTTAGTTGTAAATGCACATCAGCAGGGTCCAAACCTATGGTTACAAGGATCTACTTATCTCTATAATTAAACAAAATGCTCAAGAGCATAGGGAAGCTTCTTTTCCAATGTCCTGTTTCCAACCATGGCCTGCCAAATGTTTCCAAACAGTCCAAAAGCAGATATGAGTGTACAGGATGAGGAGCAAAAAGAGTTTTACCCTCCCATTCCAAAAATGTATTCATTTGTTCTAATTTCCTCAGACATATGCACATCAAACTGGCCATCAAGAAGCAAAGGTGTCTTGGAGACAGGAAAAAATGTGGTGGAGCTTGCCGCCAGTGGGGTAAGGGAAGGGGAAGAGGGGTGTGGGTGGAGCTACAGCTGGCACGGGCAGGGTGATGAAACACATGTGTGGAGCACCAACGCACGTGGGTGGGGCTAATGGTGTATGTGGGCGGAGCTACAATGCATGTGGGCAGGGCTACAGCACACAAGAGCGGGGCGACAACACACATGGATGGGGCTATGGTGCGTGTGGGCAGGGTGAAGGTGCATGTGGTTGGGGCGATGACGTGTGGTGGGGCTACAGCACGTGTGGGCAGGGTGACGGCACACGTGGGTGGGGTGACGGCATGTGGGGGGGTAGGCAAAGAGCGGCACTGCCGCCCAAAAAAGTGCCACCCAGAGTGTACCGCCATATGCTAGTGAGGGAGAATATATAGAAGATTCCCTCAGGTTAAGAGATTGCTAGGAGTTGCAGTATTTGTTACTGTAGTTTTCTGGTTTAAGATCCAAATGATATTTTCCTTGAGCTGGACAATTTTCTGACAGTTCCAAGCACTAACCACAGGTTTGTTTGTTTTGTCTTGTTTTTGTTTGTTTGTTGTTTTATTCCCATAGTTTTACTCCAATGGTTTGGTTTGGTTTTTCAAAAAATTCTTGAGAACAGCAGTAATTGGCAAGGGGCACATGAGCATCACTATTTATGGTTCATTCCATGTTTTTTGGTCACTCCTCCTCATGATGTGTATGATGATGGCATCTGTGTTACTTTCATGTGAACTTTCACTCTCTTCCTGTCCTCCTCTTCTCCTTTTTTCTTAAACTTTTTAGAATTACAGCACCATACTGCATCAGTGCAGTAACACCATGGCCAAGAAAAAAATTACTTGTGCTATATTGCTATGAGTCTACGAAGAGCATCTTTTTTAAGTAAAAAAATTTAGAGAGGAGAAAATTTGCTCTTAAAACCATAGGAACAACCTCAGCAAACCATGGGCAGTATCTTTCTAGTGTCATAAACATGCATGAGTATGGCATGTGCATATATGTGGCCCTTTTCACATGGGGGGGGGGGAACGGGCGAAAATGCCCAAAAATGGAGCTTACCTCCAGCCGGGTAAGTCCGTCGCCATGTGGAGCAGTGCGAGCTCGCTGCTCCACACTCCTCCGGCGTCGCAGATGGCAGCTTCCGGTTGGTGGAGGCTCTCCACCAACCAGAGAAGCTCGCCAGCCGGAAGCCCGCCCCCGGCAGATCTGCAGGCACGCACTTGCGCACGCCTGCAGATCCACTTTAGAGCCGGGCGACGGAGCGGCACAGGGCTGCGCGCTCCGTGCTTTTTAAAAACCTCTAAAAAGAGGTTTTTAAAAAACACGCAGCCCGGCTAGTTCTGGCCGCTCCTGAGTGGATTCTGGAACTACGAAAAGTAGTCCACACCAGTCCACTCTACGGTGTAGACGACCTCCGTGAGAGGTCGCTCTACACCGTTTCCCCCCCACATGTGAAAAGGGCCTATGTCTCTTTTTTTGGCTGGGGTTCAGGGACCTATTGTGTAGCCCCTTTTGCATCACCAAAGTTTCTCCCAGACATCGATCAAGCCCTGAGGGGGTGGCTGCTAGTGGTACAGCTTACCAGTGAGGAGGGGACAGAACAAGGAGGCAATTCAGATGATGAAGATGTGCCTGGTCTGAGCTCTATGAACATACTTTTGTTTCTTCTCACCCAAGCCAAGCCAAGCCAAGCCAAGTCAAGCCAAGCCAAGCCAAGCCAAGCCAACCCAAAGTGCTTCTTACTCATCTGAGTTCCTTCCTTCCCCACCTCTTCATCAATAAGCAGAAGCAGTGGTCCCTTCCAGGGCTCAACAGCTGCCAAGGGGAGAGGACTATGTGTACAAAGCATTATGCACTGTATATTTTATGTAGGATCTCAATCCATGCCTCCGAGGAGGAGGAGGAGGAGAAGGAGGAGGAAGAGGACAATGACGATGACTTCTGGTGCTGAAACAAGAAACAGCTGAATCCAAAAACAAAATAGCCTCCCAGAAGAATGGGAAGGTCTCATTGGCAGAGAATGAGTGGATAACAACTAGCCAAATCCAGAAAAATCCAAGGAGTTTTATTGCAAAACTCACACTCAAACCATTCTGACTGAGAGTCTGTTCTGGAAAAGTTCCTGCCTGGGCCTCCCTGTTTTAACAAGCCTAATCCTGACAAATTTTACAGGATTTGGAACACTAGAAATACAGTGATAATATCATTTTATTAGTTATTTATATATTTCATTTATATGCCACCTTTCTCCCAGAGGGGGACTCATGCTAGCTCACAAAAAGGAATCAATAAAACCTGGCAATAAATTCTTTAAAACAAATGTTTTTAAAACAATTAAATTATTTACATTAAAAAGTATAAAATTATTTTAAAAGCATACAAAAGTTGAGAAAAAGAGAGCGCACCTAATAAGAAATCTCCTTGTGAGTGATTACATATTATAAGACCACTTAAACATAAAAGGTCTTTTTGTCTGCCAGCAAAAGGAGAACAGAAAAGGAAGCCCTTTCTGCTTGACGCACCCAACCTGACCTGGGGACAAGAGAAGGGCAGGACCTGGACAACGCTTATGCATGATGTCATCCTGCTCGCATCCTTCTCTCACCCCCAGGCAGTGCAATTGTGCTGCAATCATTGACAGGCTTGCCCTGTCAATGACCACAGATCACACCACCCTTCTGCCACACACCCACATGTACTTTGGTTACAGAAGTCCTGGAAGTGCAATGGCTGTGCTTCCTGCTGTAGTGCAGCCTGGGAAAGTACCTGGCTGTGCTGTGGCAGGACGAGGTGTGGCAGTTGCGCTTCTTGGATCCCGCAGTCAGCTGGTGAAAAGGGGAGTACTCCATCGCATTCCCTTCCCAAGAGAGCCGCTGCTGCCATCATCACCAGACACCGCTGGGACAGAAGTAAGGTGCAGAAAGGGCCAGAGTCTAGTGGGATATAAGAAGGGAATCAGGGAAATAATTCACAGTTGTTAGCTACAAATGGAAGTACATATTCCAGATTCCAGATGCACTCCCTAGGAAACAGACAAGATAACCTGATGTAGATTTATCAGAGACCAGGTCTGTCTGTTTTGATAGATTTGGTGCCTAAGCTGTGAGATCTAACAGAAACTGTTCTCCAAAATTATAAGGTTAAAAAAACACACAAAATTTATAGATACATAAGAACATTTGTACAGTTCAGAAAGCAAGTAATGCAAAAATTGCTTTTGGATGTAAAAACTGACTGATATCAAGCCAGATGTCTATCAAATTAATCAAGCATAGCTATTTCTCTTCCCATTCTAAAAATAAGGAGAGTATATAAACCACATAGTTATTCCAGTTTGGTACTAGTTTAGCATCACTAGACAGCAATATTGCTGTAATCAACCGAGTGGATGTGAGCTCCCTAGCAGAAAATTCTCTCACTAAGCTACAAGTCCCACAGTTTCATAGAATGAAACCATAGCAGCATCATAGTGCCATCATACTGGTATGAGAGCATAATGTACGTACACTCACTTGTGCTTATAAATAAAACCAAAATTGTGTTAATAAAATTGCAACAAAATGTATGTATAATTATTGTGGACCTACCTGAGATGAAGTGGACAAGAACACTATAGGTTAAAGGAAGTTTAATATAAATAGGGAAAATATAGTTAAAATACTGCACAATGACACTAAAATAGGTTCAGACAGCATGACATCGGTGCCATTTGGGATCAGGAAGAGCTTGAATGGCTGCTGCATAAAGCCTACAGTTGCTGTGGATTGCTTTACTTCCTTACATTGTAGCCCAGCCATATCTATCAGCAGCTTTGTGAGTGTGAGTCAGCTTTCCACTCTCTTGTATAGTACCCAAAAAGAAAAAAAGGAAAAAAGGAAAAAAGAAATTTAGCAGTTGACATACTGAAAGAAATATAGCATATATTTCTCATCCATGTATTTCTATAGCCTGGATACATTTGTTACAGTGGGTTCAAGAAACATACTTTCAAAGATCTGTCTTACAATACATACAAACATAAAAAAAAATGTTAACTTATTTCTAGTGAAAGCACAGAACTGGTAAAATAAAAACAGAATGATAGTAAATGAAATTACTAACAACTTGCTTCCATTTCATGATGCCTGTGAGCTGCCCTCACTCTTCACTGAGGATATCCCTAAGTTTAATTATACTACAGACTAAACAGCATACATCATTAAATGTGCTTCACATTTTAATCTATCTGTATTTTCAAAAGCAATGACATGAGCCTCTGATCTGTAAAAAATTCCCTTTCTCACTATGCTGTGATCCCATTCTCTCCCCATTTGGAAGAAACAAGTAACAGTTGCCCTTAACTAGTTACTTTCGGGGTAATGAGAGTGTAACAAAGCCACATTTCCAAAAAAAGGCCAAGATTCTACACCATAGGCATAGGTAAGAATACTTAAACCATTTCCACCAGTGATCTGAGATGTGATGGGGTTCACAGTTTTTAATTGTTGTACTGCAGGTTAATGGCGTGAGGGGGCTGGAAATGTGATCCTGCTGTTCCTTGTTCTCCAGCAGCACAGACTTCCATCACTTGCTGAGGCTGTTGCCTCTTAAGGTAGGTTATGGGGAACATTTGTGATTATGGCAATAATGTCATATTGCAAACATGAATGCTGAACAATTATGAATGGGTAAGTCTAAGTTATCCATTCATAACTCCTCAACTGGGTGCCAGTCATAATCTGTAACAGCAAAATTACTTTAATGGTGTAATGTGTAGTGGTTTCTGATATCATGTGATCTCAAGTCAGTTACAACTTATGGATTGGTGACCTTATGAATGACAGTCCTACAGGAGGCCCTGTTTTTAACAACCATGCTCAGGTCTTTCAGATACAAGACTCTACCTCCATTATTGAATCAATCTTCACTGTCCAGCTTTCACATGTATACATAGAACCTGGAAATACTGTGGCATTGACTTTGCTATTCATCGATATATTTTCACACCTGTAGATCTTATTTAGCGCCTTCATAGCTGCCCTTCCAAGTCTGTTTCTGATTTCTTGACTAGTCTGCATTTTGAGTGATTATTGGGTCCAGGTATGGAGATTTTGTAACTATTTCAATGTTATCCCCAACTTTAAAGCTACATAAATCTTGTGTGGTCATTACTGTTGTTTTCTTAATGTTCAGCTGTAGACCTACTTTTGTACTTTCTTCCTTAACTTTTCTCAGTAGCTGTTCCAAATCTTTATTTTCAGCCAGTAAAATGACTTCATCTGCATATCTTACATTATTGATGCTCCCTTGACTCCACAATATTGCGGCTTATGTTACTCAGAAGCTCAGCAAATGGGGACTGCTCTTCTCTCCCTCAGAAGCTAAAGCACTGGGAGTTGGAACATGGAGGTAGGTCCTCTCACTGGTTTCTGGCCCAAGGAATGATGGAACTATGCCTTGTTGCTCTTCTCTCTCTTAGAAGCCAAAGCAATGACAGCTGGAACATGAAATGGTTCCCATCACCATATATCTGTCATAATAAAGTGAGATAACTCCACAAAGTGATTTTTGGGAAGTATGGATTATGCCCTTCTGCAACAACAACAACAACAAAAATCAAAGGACAACACACCACTCAGTTGCCAGAGGAAGTGTTGAGAGGTGATTAAAGTGATGGAGTAGGACTTGGGAGAGCCAGACTGAAGTCATCATTCAGTCATGGAATTCACTTAGTGACTAGACTTGTCACTCTCTCCCAGGTGACCTGTCTCAGACAGTTGCTGTGAGGATAAAGGGAGAGAAAAGAAGAGCTGTATTTTCTGTCTTGAGCTCATTGGTGGACAGGCAGTATGAGGGATATAAATGTAAAAATAAGGAAAAATAAATATTGCAAGAAATCTTTCATTGTTACGTCAGATTTTTAAGCTTTGCTTCCACCTTAGTATCAGGATTCTGTGAACCATGAGTGCTTCCAGCTTTAACATTTTGGACGCAAGATGAAAGGTGACATTATCATATCTGTTGCTTGTAGAGCTGAGTATTGATTGCTACAGTTTGTGGTGGCATCTCCAGAAAAATCTATGACCACCAACCATCACGGTATATTGATCTCCATCTCTCTGTCGCCAGCAGAATGTATGCTTGCCACGCAGGGTGTCTCACCATACACCCTGAGCTACAACACAGAGGTCTTGTTGAGGGGAAAGGTCACAGATAAAAGGGTCCTATCTGCCAAAGATTAATAATAAACCCAAAGTGGAAGCAGAACAACTTCCTTCACATTTTTCTGCATCTCTTTCTCTCCTCCTCCTTCAACTCTTCCTAGACAACTGATAACTGACTTTGGGACAAACTAGATGTCATACTGGTGATCCATAATCAGATTTCCCATCTCTTTTAACTTCTTTTGGAAGCTGCCAGGACTACCTCCCCATCAGGTTTGGGACCAGGCTTTTGAAAAAGGAGGATTCATGATTCATCCTTTCCTTGTCCCTTTTCTTGATGTAGGCCCTTTCTACACCTTACCTTTTTTCGGTGCTGGAGTGCAGGGATCGCATGAGCAGCCTCCAGCGAGAGGCTCTCATGTCGCTGCTGCTTCAGCTCCACACGAGCTGCCTGCTCCCGAGCAGGCAGTGCAAGAGCCCCACCTCTTCTTTCCGCAGCGCAGCCTGAGAGTTTCCCAGGCTGTGCTGGGTCAGGAAGTGCAACTGCCGCAGCTCTGGAGGTTCCGCACACATGGCAAGTGCACGCGGGGCCCTGGAGCAATGTGCAATTGCACACCATTTTTGGCTGAAAGCCAAAAATGAAACAGTGCACGAGCACCGCCTGCCCTACCCTGGAGTGCCGTGTGATTGTGAGCGCATCGTGCAGATCGCTCCTCACGATCGTGCGACGCTCCAGGCACCCTTTCGCATGGCAAATGCCATGCGAAAAAGGTTGTATTTTACCTACTGACTCATTAGAAAAACCCTATAGATATATGCATATTTTCTCTTATGGAACTCATAGAAGCTTGGGGTGAACTGTTATACAGGGAAATGTTAAAAACCCTCATTTAGTGCTCTGGCCCTGAACTATTCCTGCTACACCTTCACCCATGCAGCTGATTTTAAAAAAGAGAGAGAGAGAGAGGGGAAGAGAGAACAGATTTGCAGCACCTACTGTTAGTATAAAGGGTCAGCACAGATTTCATAAAGTCTGTGGTCCTGGTGCATTTCATGGAAAATGTATACAACTAAAATGTGTAATAATGAACTTGTCCAGCTAATGACTCTTATTGATGCCAATTCAAGTGAACTATGGGTGGGGTGGGGGGGAGATTTCTGCTATCCTAAGCAGTCACAATGTGTGTGTTGGAGATGAGGAATCACTGAAGAGCAAAATGTTAACAGGTGAACTGGGAGGTGTTTTGGAATTTTTACTGCAGCCAGTCATCCAGCAAAATAGGCAAGTCAAGTTTTCTCTTCTTTAGATTCCCTTGTCTGTTCTGCTAGGTAGCAGAACCCTTCCATTCCCACTCCAATAAAGCTTCTCCTCAAGCCACAATATGTCTTCCTTTGTCAGGGAGAAAAGTGAAGGGAAGCACCCATCTTCCAAGATAATGCCTACCATTTTATGTACATCTATGTGTGTGTTGTATATAGCAAAAACATCACTACTGCCTGATTTATTGAAGCCAGATTTTAAAACATTCCTAGGTTTCCCAGCCCTAGATCTGAGGTAAACATAATTGTGCCTTTCAAGTATTTGAACATACCAGTTCCATCAGCTGGAGACTACAGCTGTTGAGTCTTAATTATCAATTATATGAGTTCTCATTGAAACATTCAGAAGACTCTGCATTTTTTTTACCCCTTATCTACAATTTATAGGTTGTAACTATGATGGAGCAAAGATAAAACTAGGTGTTAACCAAGGAAACCTGTGAAAAACACTGCACAGCTAGCAGAACTACTGCTTTATGTCATAAAATGGGAAAGGAGTCAGCCTTTGGCTTTAGCCTCTCCCATTTTACCCTTGGCTCTACCCAGCTCTGGAATGTGGTCCTCAAAATCATTTCAAAACTGGAATCCAGCCTTTGGACCCCAAATGGTTCCTCATCTCTGCTCTCTACATTACTTGTTCTTTGGCCCTCTTGGGAGAAGATAAAAGCCCCATCATCAGTTATTGAGCTAGTGGGAGACTAAAGATATCATACAGAGGTAGTTTGACCTCTTTTTGATGTGCCTATGCACCTATGTGAAAGAGAGGGCACCGTTTCTGAAAATGAATTAAGAGCTCCTCAAGGAATGTGGCTACTTCGCAGAGGAAAGTTAGCACACAGTGAGTGAGAAGCTTTATAAATGCATTTAGGTGTGCAGCTAACAATGAGAAAAGGCCTACCATCACCCCCATCCCCCACTCCTCCCCAGGGTGGTTTTCCTGCCAAGTTCCCTGACACAGTCCCAGCATTCACAATGCAGATTGAACAGTGATAAAGTGTGTAGGTCACGGTCATGAGTAACTGTGTGCACCCTGTCACATGAATGCTTACGTTCTCTCTTTTCGCAGCTATTGTTTGCTTTTCAGTATTGACACAGAGAGCTGAGATGCTGTGTCTTGCTACAGGCTCACTGAAGAAATGGCCATTTCCTTACTCAGTGTGGCAAATATCGCTACGGGCAAGCAGGTGGATCAGTGCACAGCAGGAGACTATTGGCAAATGACGGCAAGGTCCCAGGAGGGCTACCTCAAGGAGCTCCTTCACACAATCGCTTGGGAGTGTAGCAGGCAGCTGCAGGAAAATCCAGCCATTCCAGCTCTGATTCCAGATGGCTGCCTATATTTGCCACCATGGACTGGATTTGGCACTTGGCATTTGGCAAGCCAGTCGAAAGTTCAAATAAATGTCATGCATGATTATGGTGTTCATAGAGAGTCTAGCACATGACAGTGGGACTACCTGTGCGGATGCTCATGGGTTCAGAACAGAATCGAGGACTTTTTTTGTCTGCCTGAGGTACAGCAAAAAACAGTGTATCTCCCTCCTACAGTCAAGGCATAATACCTTAGACCAGCCAAGTTATTTTGTTCCATGTAACAGAAGAGAGTCAACATGGTGTAGTAGTTTGAACACTGGACTATGACCCTGGAGACCAAGGTCTGATTCCATGCTCAGCCATGGAAACCCACTGGGTGAACTTGGGAGCATCACGCACTCTCAGCCCCAGAAAACCTTATGATTAGGTTCACCTTAGGGTCACCATATGCTGGAAACAAAAGCATACAACAACAACAAAGCAGCAAATCTCACAAGCCCTTCTCCTCCTTTCTGGTAATAAAAGCCACAAGTATAATAAATTAAATAAGTAACAACCCATCGCCCTTTCATGACACCCAGCATTTGTTGCCTGAGGCAATGCTTTGCTCTAATGACAGTGCTGGCTCTAGCTGAGTAGATCATTCTAGTCTTTTGCTACAGCAACCACACATCCAGTGCCTGTATAAATAAGCTCCTTTTTAAAAAGTTTGAGCTTGCTTCAGAAATTAAACACAGATACACACACACATGCGCGCACACATGTATACACTTGTACATTGGTTTGTTAAAAGGGAAAAAAACCTTCACCTCTACTAGAAAAACAAACAAACAAACAATTCCCACACCAGTAAGAGAAGAGTCTGATCTGAATGTTTTCTAATGATTGGGGTGTAAATATTTGGCTATATTTCTTGAAATGTGAGCTTCTGTACTAAGGACAGAAACTGGTGCAATATTATATACTCTGCACCTTGTACTGGCTTTAAAAAAAAAAAGTGTTGAATGTTGTAGCCAGCATATTCATTCGGTTTGAGTGTTTTTATTTATATTTATATTATATTATTTTATATTATATTATTTATATTATTCAATTTTAGTATAGGGAACAATCAGCTTAATCAGACATCATGTTAAATAAAGACATTGGTCGTACCATACATCTGCTATACACCCATTCTTGCAGTCCCTTTATGGATTAACAGAATCATTGCAGATGTATGCATATTATATTCTATAATTTTTTCAAAAATAAGTATGTCATCTTGTTGCCTGTCTTGGTGCTTTTCTTTATTGGTTAGAACACTGGCTGGGAGTAGGTTTACTACTGCAATAAATAACTGGGTAGAATACTGCCTGAATACTGATCCCTGATATTGAATCTACATTCATCTCCTCATTGGCATTTCTTTCTAATCATCCACATTTTATCAATATGTGGACTGCAGTTATGAACAAATTAACTTGTTATTAATCTCACTGATTGTTAACACTGGAATCATCTTGCTACATTCAAGTCAAGAACAACCATTCCAAATCCAAAATGAAAGAGCACAGCTGAAGAACCAGTGGGCCTCCAGACGTCAAAGAATTAATATTGCCATTATCTTTCACCACTGACTTGGCTTAGATGAGAACTGGAGTCCAAAAACACCTGGTTATGACCTATACAGCCCTACATGGATCCCCATCTCCCTATATGAGCTTGTCTGACCTCTAAAATCTTTGGAGGATGCCTTTCTCTCAGTCTCAGCACCTTCCCAAGTATCTCTGCTAGTTACAAGGGAGACGGTCTTCTCCCATAACTGAGGAATCCCTCCCTAGGCAAGCTAGGAGGACACCCTCCATTTTCTCCTTCTGTGGGCAAGTCAAAACTTTCCTGTTTCAGCAGACTTTCAAGGACTGATTGCAATGGGCTTTAATTGTTTTGTTTTTTAAAAAAAATATATTCTGTCTTTTAGTGATTGTTTTGATTATTTTAATTCTGTATATAGTTTAACTGCTTTTTAAAATAGTTTTTAGATATATTACTTATAGATATGTATATTTTTAATCTGTTCAGATTTTAGTCTTCTGTAAGCTTAGGGACAGAGAGACTATTCATAGCAAATGTGATGGCATTACTTCATACTGTCAAATCGTCAAACAATCAGGTGGACAAGAACATGTGTAATTTGGCTCCAAGTGTATATGGACTGGAGTAATTTATTAGCATTTGTTGGTGGTTATACAGTTTGGTCCAGGATTCAGTTGCAAACTGCAAGCACAATGGAGACTTCCCCACTGTTGGCTAAAACAGCTTCTTCCCATGAGTCTTTCCTTGCCTTTATACCAAACAATGTTCTACCTGCTGTTTTCTGGAAGTGAGCTGCGCAACTTACCACCACGTGGCGCCATTTGTGTGGCAGACCGGACCTGGAGGAATGGCTGTAAAATGCACGTAAAAAAACCCACCCCCCATCAATGCCGAGTGCGAAGACGCACCCAAGCCTCGCATTCAAGGCCTGCACAGCCTGACACCTCTTTGTGATCAGAACTGAACAGCCAGAGAGATCTCCGAATCAAGCCAGGGCCAGGACAAACGGCCTCAGTTCTCCCTTTCTGAGAACACAGTCCCTTCTTCACTCTTGTCCCCCCTTGGCTTCTTCATTTCAGGACTATCCCCCTTTACTGCCTTCCCTAAATTTGCCCTTCTCCCAGATGTAAGGATTAGCAGTGATTCACATTTTCCAAGATTGTGGTACTGTTGGCACTAAGTTCAAGATGATATTATTGGTAGCGTGTATATTCCAGGATTCAGAATGAGACTGTGTGACACTGGTTCGAGGAACACAGAACTTCAAACATTTATTGTAACACTGTTGCTTTAAATGTGGTTTGTATCTAAATGTTTATACACAGCACACCATTCTTCTCTCTCTCTCTCTCTCAATTCATTCACTATCTCTTGTACACCCAATTTCTCAGTTCTCTCTCCGACAGAGTTCTTCAAATCTCTAACCTCTCCCATACACACCACAAATCAGACTCCTCTTCAAACACACACCAGACAGTTAAAATATGTTATTTTCCTCTTTGCACCAGCCAATCAGCTTAAACACTCTCAGTTGCCAAGGAGGCTCTGTCGTCAAGACCCCCTCCCATCAAGTTCGTCACAATGGCATATCTTCCAGACCACTGGGTCAGGGAGTGGCCATTTCTAGTCTCCAGGGGCTGGGCTTCCAGGTGCCGGATGCTCATGGGGCACTGGCCAGTCATGCCTGGCATGATCCGACTGGCTGTTGCGGCCCAGCTGAGTGGCTGCAGGGGGATTTATTTCCCTGCCTCCACTTGGGAAGCTTCTTCCTGTCGCAGCTGCTCCCCTCCCTCCCTCCCTCTGTTGTTCTCTCCTGCATGGTTTGTAGCTTGCTGTGGTTATTTGTATGCTGTTATTATATTTGGTTTGTCATGTTTTTTAAACTATTTTTCTTTTTACTTGTCATAGCTTTGGGTGTTCGCATGGGTCTTGGATTCTGGGTGTCAGGGGCCAATGGCTGTTGGCATTGGTTCGGTGGCCCCTTGCAGTTTGGAGGGGGTGCGAGACAGTGGCCAGCATGTCCGGCTCTGGGGGGACATGCCTTTCTTGCACCTCTGGGTGTTAGGGGCCAATGGCTGTTGGCATTGGTTCGGTGGCCCCTTGCAGTTTGGAGGGGGTGCGAGACAGTGGCCAGCATGTCCGGCTTTGGGGGGACATGCCTTTCTTGCACCTCTGGGTGTCAGGGGGTGCCCGGCCGGAAGCTTGGGCAAATCGGTCAACAGTGGGTTGATTGATGCCAGGATCCAGATCCATGTGTGGGCCAACCCATTTATATGCTGTAGCCAATAAAGTTGTGGCCTTTTCGTCTCCTAGTTCGGTGTTCTGTGCTCATTTCACAGCCTTCTCACTCCTGCCCTCGCAAAGGATATACATTTGCAAAATTTTACTACAGTCATTCATCACTCAATCCACACTTAGCAAATCACCCATAATGATCTTTTGTTGCAAAATCTTACTACTCATATCAGCATGGAACCTTCCAAAGTTGTGCTGTCAGAAAAAAGCCAGTTACAACCAGTTTACATTGTTCAATTGCCATGGAGAAGTTATTTCAAATTAGAGAGGGGAGAATCTATAGTTTCACTTTCTCCTGCACTAATTTTTTTTTTAAAAAAATGTTCTTTCCATCCCAAATATGTGATTTTTTTTCTGTCTCCTGAATGTATAAATTTTGGTAATTTCTTATAAATTTAAATGAAAGAAATTTCTCCCCATTTGCACTAGCCAATTCAATAGGAACAGCTATTAGCACATACTACTAGCCAGATAGTTTAAAGATGAAGAGTTTCTCAGGGGTACAAAAAGAAAAAAAATGCAACCCTAATTCAATACTAACATAAATACATAGAGGTTTAAATCCCGACATTTAAGAGGCAAGCAATCCTGGGCAGATGAATTTGTTCATTTGGATTTCTCCCACACTTTTTTTTTTTCAAACGCAAGGCATTTTTTAAATCATGAGCATAGTGAAATTAAGAAATTTGAGCAAGCTCTTCTAAAGAAAACTGAGATGAAACTGGCAACCATCCTATATTGACTCAAGGATGGGAGAACATAGAGCTCCATAAGTGTTTGACTGCTATTCCAATGTTCCTTCATTATTGGTTAAACAGACTAGGGCTCAAGGGAGTTGAAATCCAACAACATTTCAAAGAGCACACATTGTCCACCACCACTTTAAACTATTCCATGTTGTACCTATTGCCGTTTGTTGAACTATTCAGGAAGAACAGTTCATTGTGTGAATCAGGGGAAATGCTACTGCAAGTATTTTATTTATGACTATTTGCAGTTTGGTGAATACCACTCGGTTACTGTGGCAATACCAGAAGGTTACAGTTTTTACTGGCTCTCTTACAAGTCTGAGAGTAGAAAGATTTAAAATGGATAAAAAATGTCTAGTTTTAAGTTGAGCAAATCAGACTTTGAGAAACAGTTGTACTCAGATGATGAACATTTGATTAGTAAGATGAATAAACTTTTGTTAAAATTAGAGATGGACAAAGAGTTGGTTAAGGATTGTATGATAAAGTATACATAAAACTTTGTTGATAAATATACAGAGGAGATAATGGGAGAAAATGTGGTTGAAGAGAATTAAATTTACATTAATTATGATCCCAAAAAGAACTTGCACAAGGCAATGTATCCGTATTTGACACCAGAAAAATTGCCCAAAAAGTGTAAAGAGGTTTCTAATACATGTTGGAAATGCGAGCACCACCCTGGGGATGTGGTAGACTTGTGAAAAGGCCAAAAATTCTGGAATCAAATTCATTCCATGGTGGATAAAATTCTGAAAATTAATGTTCAATTGAATCTGGAATTGTATCTGTTGGGATTAGTAGAAGATCAGCTGGAGAAGAAGTATAGCAAGATACTACAGTATGTGACCACCACAGTATGACTACTATATGCAAAGAAGTGGAAGAATACAAATATTCCAGTGAAAGAGAACTGGCTGATGAAACTGTTGAACTCAGCTGAAATAGATAAACTGATTATATTGAGAAAAGAAAAATCAGTGATGACATTTTCAAAAGACTAGGTACCTGTAACAGGCTTTTTTGCAAGAAAAAGAGTACAATATGCTAGATATAGGTTTCAACAGTTAGTCTGTTTGGAAAAGTAGCAGTTGAGGCATTTGAATGATATTTGTAATTAGAGGTGTTATTTTATAGAATTAATAATCTGCATTAGGAAAGCTGGAAACCAATATATATTTCTATTTTCTTAGTACTCTTACTGTTTTTAGTTATTTTTAGTATTTAGCAGGATTCAGTTCCCCCCTCAGCCATGGAAACCCACTGGACGACCTTCGATGCATCCCACACGCTCAGCCCCAGAAAACCCTGTGATAGGTTCACCTTGAGGTTGCCATAAGTCAGAAGAGACTTGAAGGCATACAGCAATGACATTTTCCTTTTTCTTTGTTTTTTTCTTGTGTATTTGTTTTGTAATCTGTTGTTTCTTTTTCTGTTTTGTTTCTATGTATCTTGAAAACTTTTAATAAAACTTACAAAAAAATTGCTGTGGTAATGCTATACATGAATGATTCAGTGAATGACAGCTACTTCCACATGGAGTGGTTTCCAGTATCCTTCATATGTCAGTTATTGTCAGCCCAAGCTTGTAGTGTGACATATAGGAAGATATGTCAACGGGTTCATCTAAATGGTTTGTATTTGTGACCTTTTGCTACTTATTTTTCATCAATAAGATGACATGTATAGAAGTTCCAATCTTGGTACCTGAGAATGGGTAACAAATGATAAACAAGATGAATACCAAAACCTACATTAGAACACATCAGACTTTTTAGTTAGCCCGCTACTTTCCAGTTAAAGTGGCAGTGGCTCTTTAGAGTCCTGAGCAAAACCTTTTGCCTCACCTGTTCCCTGACATCCTTTCAACTGACGATGTTAAGGTCTAGACCTGGGAATTCCTATATACAAAGCATGTGCTATACCATGAATTCTTCTACGGCCAAAGCATGTGCTCTACTATTCATCTGTTAAAATGGATTTCTTCATGTTGGCATCAAACTCTGCTAGTGCAGGACAGGGGTGAGCAACAATGGCACCATTTGCAGCCCTCAGCCTCATTTTAGCCAGCTCCTGGTGTCTCTTCTAGTGTTGCCCACTAATTGCCACGCCACCTATTTCTGTTTCCTCAAGAAGAACAAAAGAGACGTAGGCAGGCAGATGAACCAGTGAACTCAGAGGCCCAGATACAAAAGACAGTGGTTAGGGCATTATGTTGTCTTGTGGAACGTGGTCGTAAGTGCTGCATTGTGTGGGTAAGATTCTGAGCTCACATATCCACTTGCCCTTCTGCTTGTGACTGGCCTCTTTCTTTTTCTTCTCACAGCCGCATCAGCAGCAGTGCTGGAGCCTATAGCAGTCACCACTGCAGCCATGAAAAGAAAAGTCATAGACTGGCAAGCAGGCCAACCAAGTTTAGGCATGTGCCTGACACTTCCCAGTTTCACCCGTGTCCTCTTTGCAGCAGAAAGATTACTTCAGGTGAAAAGTACCTGAGGAGGCACCAGAGGAGTGGATCATGGAAAATAATGGGTGAAGATATGATGAAGAGAAAGAGTGTGAGGGGGGGAAGAGGAAAAAGAGAGCAGAATGGAAAATGTGTGCGTGTGTGCTTGGAGTCCTCGGAACAATTCCATAAGCTCCTACTGGCTTCCATGCCAAAGGGATAGTCAATCTGCTCCAAATTTTAGTCAAAACTTTATAAAGGAACTATCAAAGATGATTAATCTTATCATTCAAATAATTTCAGGATCCTGGATGGCTCCATAAAGTTCAGACTAAAACCCAAATCAGATTCACCACCTAGCTGCCATGGAAGCTATTGTTTGTGACTGAGCTGGGGAACCTAAGGCCTTTGACATGCTGTTGGATTCCAGTTCTGGCGCACGCCAGTTGGGCTAATACTGAGGGATGGTGAACTTCATCAGTATTTGGAAGGCTCTAATGTAATCTAAGGTAAACCAGTATTGGTATGCCTTATATTGAAATGTGGTTTAAAATATTTACATGTGTTGTACATCACCTTGGGAGCTCTGGTGGATTGAAAGTTGACAGATGCTTTAACTAAGCGAAATAAATATTGCAGATGGACACGAAAAGAAAGACTGAGGCTGGGAAACAGCATGGCTTACCAAAGTCCACCTAGGAAGGGCATGTCAGATGCAAGATTCAGCCTGGGGACTTCTGGATCAATCTCTTATTAGGACAAACATTATATCAGTAAGCTCCCAGGTTCAGCCTATGGCTTCTTATGAACAAAGGCTCAGGTAGTAGATGCCATGAAAGACCTCTGTTAGAAACGTACTTCTGATTTGAGTAGACTGGGGTGGAGAGCATGTGACCCCAATGATGCTGTTGGACTGCAACTTCCATCAATCTTCAGCATGGGTTATGCTGTCTGGGAATGATAGGAGCTATAGTCCTTTAAAAATATTTTTTTAAATGATTTTAACTGTTCAGACTGATTTCAAATAGAGGACCAAATACAAAAAATTTACACATGGATACAAAAATATCACATATGACACATAGTCCAACAAACATATCCAACAATATTTGTAGGGCCACTGTTGACTGGTCAAGTAAGAGAAAGGGGAATAATCTGACCTCCTGTAAGACAGCTTCCTCATGTGGAAGAAGAAGCTGGTACATATTTGAAAGCTGGCACTCACTGTTATACAGAGGCCTTTATTCAGTGGCTGAAAACAAGATCCTAAACTATTTGAATACAAGCAATGCATCCATCAGCCCCTCGGTGCTGATTTGGGAGAAATGATCACCTGCAATGAATATCATGCATCATACCCAAGCCATTGGAGGGGATGGTGACATTTGGTAGTGCAATTTCATAGTCAAAATGCAAGGTGCAAGAGCAATGGCATGGCAGTGGTTTCTCCAATAATCCCATCATACAGCTATTTCCCTTAGTAGCTTTAAATAGCTCCCTCCTATTCCAGCGCAAAAAAGAAAGAAAGAAAGAAAGAAAGACTCCCCACAAAATCAGCTGAGGCAGAGAGAGGGAGGGGGCCGAGGGAACAGCCCTCATAAAGAAGAAGTCACAAAGTCTGGAGCCGTAGCCAGATTTCCTTTGCAAGGTGAGGTGTGGCTGCTTCTTTGTGGGGAGCTGGCTGGGAGAGATCCACACCCTCCAGCCCCCCGCCCAAAGACTGGAGAGCCTAAGACTGGGCTGTGAGCCAAAGAGGCCGACGCCAGCCTCTGGGCTCTCAGCACTGGGAGAGGTCGCTCGGCCTGGCTGTACAATGGCATTATCTCAGACTAACCACCGCTGCAGAAAGTCTCAGCGTTTCCTGTCCTTCTGGTCGCAGCACAAACTGTCCGCTTTTCCAGGCTGCTTTCTTACACACTCACCAGTACTCGGTCGCCAGGCGAGCTGCGCGAATGTCTGTCTAAAAGTTACGTTCCCCTCGGGGGATCTGCAGCCTCGGCAAGCTGCAGCTCAAATGTATTTTTATCCCCTTCGGTCATGATTGACAGGGCAGTGAGTCACATGGAAAAGGGAGTCGCTCCCTGTTCAGTCTCTGTTACAGTAAAATGCCTGCAGCTTCCCAAATAACACCATCTGTCACTACTGGGTGGTCACCGTAACACAGACTTACCCGTCTGGATTGGGTCTTTGTTGTTGTTTTTGTGTGCCTCCAAGTCAACTCCAACTGATGACAACGCTATCACAGCATTTTTTTTAGCAAGATTTATTCAGAGGAGGTTTGCCTTTTCTCTTTCTCCAAGGCTGAGAGAGTGACTTTTCCGAGGCCACCCAGTGGGTTTCCATGGCTGAGCGGGATTCGAACCATGGTCTCCCAGAGTCATAGTCCAATCCTCGAACTGCTACACTACCTCTGTGACTACCTGAAGAGCTTGGGACCGATGGTTTTGTACTACAACCCTCAGTATCCCCAGTCAGCATGCCCCAAGGATCATGTCAACTGGGAATTCTGGAAGCTGCACTCCAGAAAAATAAAAATTCATCTCATACCGGAAAAATAAAAAAAAGGATCCCATATCAAGAGAAAGATTGGGATTAAAAGAGAGAGAAAGGGACAGATCTTTGTCAAGTTTAAGTTATTTGGGATAAAAAAGTTTACGTCTAGTTCTCTGATAGCTACTGCACTAGTCCTACAACCACACAAAAGCACGGGGAGAGGTGCAGATCCTTCTGACGTGTATCAGGTCCTATCTTGGAATGTTCAGTTTTTATTTAAAAAATTAGGCAAGTCTATTCATATTTATTTGGAAGCAAATCTCTGTGTTCTATAGGGCTTTCTTCTGGATAGGCATGTATCTGACTGCCGCTTAAGTACCTAGGTTTTTACTTGTACCTGTAGTTCATGCAGGGATGTATAAACTCCCCACCTCCCAACCCCATCTCATTGCAATCTACCAGGGCTGTGCCAGACATCAAAATTCCTACCATAAGCACCACAGTTGCCTCCACAATTTCATTCTTGCTAGGAAAAGAGAGAATATCAACCAGCTATTCTAGTAAGTCCCTGTTAGGTGCTAACCCTATGATCACTGGATTACTCAACTCAGACCCAGAATTCTTTTTATAGTTCTGTTTGAAAAAGAAAAAAAAAAATCCATACACATGTAGAGTAGTAGTGGCTGGGGACTTCCATGTCAGTAAAGCAGGCAATTGGATCCAGGTTTCATTTTGAACTCTAAAGGAATTATCCAAGATACTGGGCCATATACTCAAAATAAGTTCAGCACCTTGGATAACTTGCTTAAAGTTTGCGTTAAAACCTGAAGCGGATTCACTTCTCCACTGACATGGAAATCTCCGGCCACAACTATGTGTGCTCGATGAGCAAAATCCAAAAACAGGTAATACTATTTTCTGGACTTTCAAAACACCATGGTGGGGGGGGGGGAGGGAGGACATTTTTCAGCTCTTCCAAATCTCTGTCTGGGCATAGGGAGGCAGAAAACTGAACTTTTCTGTCCCAACACTCTCCACCACACTGAAACTGATTAGAAGTTCTAAAGGCTTCAAAACCTTGTCT
The DNA here is from genome assembly GCA_030412105.1 of Cyclura pinguis. Classification (NCBI taxonomy): domain Eukaryota; kingdom Metazoa; phylum Chordata; class Lepidosauria; order Squamata; family Iguanidae; genus Cyclura; species Cyclura pinguis. The sequence goes on from CM059602.1 coordinate 213,395,877, forward strand.
TTTTTTCTTCCTGTAAGCCTTTTTTTTCCCCCAACGCTATATTTATGACTATAATTTGCTCACTTGATAATTGCAACAGAGCAATCAGTTGTATACATATCTACTCAGAAGCAAGTGCCACTGGTCAGGGGATATTATTTTTTTTCTAAGTAGAATAGTATTTTCAGTGCTAGTTGCCACACAGTGTATCAGAGTAGGGCCAATACCAATATAACCCTGAAGCATATCTAGTATAAATCCAATAGTTACTCCCAACTAGAGCAGACTCATTGATTCAGTTGTTGACTTACCAATTTCTTTTTGATTCAATGGATCTACTCAGTATGAAGCTAGCAATTGGATTTACACCCCAGTGTGCTTTCATGGTGAACATACTCTTCTCAAGAGAAAATGTTTTCCTCTAGACACTTACTCCAGGTTCTATATTTTTATATGAAATCCAGTCTCCAGTTACAGCTTCTTTAGAATAATCTGTCAGTGGAATTATTCACTACATAGTTACACGTTAAACAACCATAAAGGCATATGACAATAGAGTGCATGAGCCAAAACCCTACATCCTATTACCATAGCTGGAGGAGTTGTACTACACTAGTACTATGCAGTTCCTACATGGAATACCTCTGTAGTGCAACATGTGAATAACAGTGACTGTGCATAGCTATTACCTCATTGAATAATGCTCAGTGAACTAAAGCAGTGTGCAGTGTGCATGGGCACACTACTCTAGGTGCAGTATTGTGTATTTGCAATGCTTTCAGTGCAGAACTCTGCTCCCAGTACCATCAGCTGGATATTTTTATTCCACATTGCCAAAAGAATTACTCCACATGTTTAATGCAACTTACACCTATGTATGTCACCAAGAAGATTCTAGCCAGAATGTCCCCTCTATATATTTTTATACTGTGTTAATTAAATTTCTGACTACAGGCACCTTTGATTTGCTCATGCATGTAGGGACATAAAAATTGTAGAAGAATCTTTATGAATCTACTTGTCTTTAGTCTAAGAAATCTTCCTGCTTGCTTGAGAGAGGCAGCCCTAGCCTTCAGCTGGCATTTTCCAACTTTCCTGAGAAAAATATTATGACATTTATGACAACAAGGTTGAAACTGAGGGATGACAGTGGAAAGATACTAGTCAAGCTATTTTTCTTTTTTCTTTTCTTTTTGTGTATTAACCTGAAGATATTTCTATGCATTTTTTTTCTCATTGAAAAACATTCACAGCAACATCCTAGAATTGTCAGAGAAATAAAGGGGAGCATATAATTATAACTGATGGTAATTGAACAAGGAAATTTTACTTCTCACTTGGAACTAAACTTGGCAATTTTGTTTTCATTTCCTTTGTTTAATTTCTTCTCCAGCTTAAAACAAAACATTCCTTTTGAATTGCATAAGGCAGATGACAAGCAAGAACATCCATAATACATTTGCTGTTATTGATACAGATGCTCCAAAATCAACAGCTAATTTTCTCATGTCGGAAGTCTTTCACGATTGTTTTTGATACATTCCATTGCTGGATAAAAGCATATTTGCCTAGGCAAATAATCTTTTACGCAGCACTGGCTGGCTAGATCTGCCTGTAGCTTTGGTGCCAGAAAATGTGCAAACCAGACCAGATATACCAGATTAATCTGCTGAGTTTTGAAGCCTGAAGTGACTCTTTAAAAGCAAGGATGGGAAATGTCCAGACTGTGGGCCTCATTTGGCCTCTGAAGTCTCATTGGTGGTTCCTCCAGCCTTTGCTGAATATCCCCGAAGCTGCTGCTGGGACTCCTGCATTTAGTTTTTCGGACAATATTTCATAGACACCATAAAAACACCACAAAATAGTTTTGCTTTTGTTTCTGCTAAGAACTTGGACCCCCCACTTCCACAAAGGTGGCTTAAAATCAGCCAGGACAGAAACCAGAAGCACTGTAGCATTACTTTCAGGCTGCTAACAATGAGCTGGTGTAGTCTGCTGGAAGTATAGGAACAAAGTTGTCCACCCCTTTTTTAGAGTCTAGCAGTGTTTTGGGATGAGAAGTAATATATGCCTGTGGCTTTACTAAAACACATTATTTCATGTGTAGATCACTCACTAAGACAGTTGGCTCCATAAATGATTGGTTTTGATTGCTTCATATCTATTTGGATGGTATGATAGCTGGAAGCTCATGGCTGAATCCAATTGATTAGTCCCAACGAGAATAAATCCATTGAGTCAACTGTTGAGTGGTGAGTCAACATTTCAGTAAAATCTATTGATTCAGTGAATTTACTGTAGTTGGAACTAACAATAGCATTCAGATCTCTGTTTCTGAACGTAATCTCACAGAAAAACTCATTTCAACTGAGTATCACATCTGGGAGATCCAGCATAGTTAGTATGACTCTGGAGACCAGGGTTCAATTCCCTGCTTGGCCATGGAAACCCACTGGGTGACTTTGGGCACATCACACACTCTCAGTCCCAGAAAACCCTGTGAGAGGTTTGCCTCAGGGTAACCATCAGAAACATCTTGAAGACACACAACAATAACAATCACATTTGGGCTGTATTCTACTAGGAATGTTAAGAAATCTAACCATTGCTAAGAGTCTAGTCAAGATGGATCCTTCAGCACAGAGATAACACCATGTTCTCCCAGCACTTTCCAATGGATTGTAGCTTAAAAAGTCTCAGTTTGTACTGGTTAATTATGTGAACATTTTGATACTTTGGCCTTATAGAAAATTAATTAGAAGAACAAAATTTGCAGCCACTGTAAGATTGTGCTTATTTTTTGAAACAAGAGTCCTGTGGAGATATGCAAACATTTTTAATGAATATTTATCAGAATATATTACACATCCAATACTGCATGTTTTACAGGTACACCAAAAAACCCAAATAGCACTAAAAAAGACTGCTATCTCAACGCCACTTGCACCAGAGAAAATATTTTAAAAATTGTCTCATTTACCACACAAAGATAAAACAAGCCAGGATTTACACCTCTGCATTCTGCACATCAGAGAATATGTATGTTTCTTTAGAATGTAGAGAAGATATTGAATGGAAATGAGTTTTGGTTTGCAGTTCAAGAAGCTACTGCATGGACTATGCTGTGCTTTGCAACCTGAGAAACTGATGTGTGAAACTTGAGCTGTGCTTTGTATTTTGAGAGTGCATTGTACTTGAGCTACCCCCTCCATAGACATGCTTAGAACAGAGCTGTGCTTTGCAGCCTGGGAAACTGTTGTATCCAAGTTTATTCCTGAGCAAACAATCAAAGAACTGAACACAATTTGCTTCAGAGTTTCCTAATTTTGCCTGATGTGGGAATGTGCCTCCAAGACGCTTCCTAAATAGCAATTTGGCTCCCAAGGCTAAAAACATTCCGCTCTAAAGCTCCAGAATTTAACTCAGAGATGAATCAGCCTTTAATCTGAATGATTTATCTCACCTGGATAAATCTGGATAAATGAAAAATCCCTCCCTCCCTGCAGTGTTTTGTATATAATTTTAATTGCTTGTTAATCAGTTTCTAGATTTAAAATGGAACAAATATAAGCCATTATATGGCACTATTTTTTTACTCATACATCAAAGGGGCTTTATCATGCAGTCCTCAAAAATTCAGTCCTTTCATATGTCTATTAATGTCTGTTCAGATCATTAATTAACAGACTGAATCCTACTGGTAATCCGAACTATCACTATTCAGTAAATAATTTGATGTGCCTATGAGTGACAAGGTGTTGCTCTTCACACTCTTAGGCCATTTCCATACTAGACTGTTATAGTGCTATTATTCCACTTTCAGCATCTTATGGAATCCCAGGGTTTGCAGTTTAGGCAAGGGCCTCAAAGGATTCCATAGACTGGAAGACTTTACTTTACTTTATGCAGTAAGTAAAGTAGGGCAACTGGTCCTGCAAAGCACTCTGTCTTTAATAACCTGATACTTGACAGCTAACCAGGGCACACAAGATGGACTCACAGAAACAAAAACAGGAACCTAGAGGTGAGTTGGGGAGCTGGTCTCTACACTACACTTTCATCTTCTTCTAGAAATGAAACCAAGATCATCTATGTAGTGAAACCATCATATCTGTGTCTACTTTCTTCAGTGAAATGAATTAGGAGGGCCAATGTCCAGCTCTTTTGCTGTAGCTGGATGTACTGCCATAAGTAGCTGCCGAGACCTCTGGAATTCTTTCCAAGCTCTCTCCAAAAAAATAGCTGGATGCATCCTCACTTATTCATCTGCTTTCCAAGAACATGGAAACAGCTATTTTGGGAGAGAGCTGTGCAACTTATGAGGTGAATTGCAAGTGGGATTTTGGTTGTTGTGAGGTTCTGACCAACACAACAGCCATCACTGTGACTTATGATAAGTCTGGCTTCCACCACTGTAACTCATTAACAAGATGCCAGTCACAATATAATACTTTCTCTTTTTATAATTAATTATAAACAATTAATTACAATCAACTTAATTAATTAATTAATTAATTATCTATCTTTTCCCCAATAAGGGACCTGAGGCAGCTCACAGTATAAATTACTTATTTGCCACTGGTTACTTTCAAGCTCCTGACAGATCATAAGAGAGGGACAGATAAACTTTTCCTTCCATTTCCAGATTCTCTTTTCTCTTAAGAAGACAAGAAAATGCCTGATGGATCAAACAAAAGGCCAATCTATCCCAGTATCCTGTTTCCCACAGTGACCAACCAGTCGCTCCTGGGAAACACAAGAGCAGGATGCAGGGACAATAGCCCTCTCCCCCTGTTGCTCTCTGGCAGTCTGTACACAGAGGCATGGTGCTTTTTAATATATAATCATATTTAGTACCAGTTGATGCCCTTATTCTCTGTGAATTTATTCAATGGTCTTTGAAAACTGTCTAAATTGGCAGCCATCTCTATTGCTTCTTATTGAAACAACTTCCATCATTTAATTATGCATTGTGTGAAGAATTTATTTCCTGTGGTCTGTTTTGAATCTCCCACCATTCAGCTTTGTTGGATAATCCTAGCTCCCAGCATTATGAGAAAGGAAGAAAAAGTTCCCAGTATTTTTAGCTTCATCCTTCTTCTTACATATATACTAAATCCCACCTCAGCCTGAACCTCATCAACTAAGCTTGCCAAGGACCTCTTCTCTCTTCCAACTTATTCTGGTTTATCAATAACCTTCCCTTTCTGGAAAACTTCTGACCTCAGCTTACTCCACTTTGCTCCCTATACCAAACCCTCTCAATTGTTGGTAGACAACTATGGCCCTTCAGATGTTGTAGTACAGCAATTCCATTGATGACTTACCACTGAATTTGCTAGTTAGAGCTGATAGGAGCTGTACTCCAAAAACAAATGGAGGACCATGATTGTGCAGATGGCCCTAAAGTCACCTATGTTGTCATAGTCTTTTCATAGAATGTGCCAATTTCTGGGCCAGCAGTCCTGAACCAATAGCTATCAGTTATCTAGCAGAAGAAAGCAAGGCTGCACAGAGAAAGTTAATCTGGCACCAAATTAAAAGTCTCTGCAGTCATTCATGTTCCAGATGGATTGATTTTCTGTTCAAGGAAAACTCAGTTTCAAATGTGTGTTGTTAAGTGCATCCCAAGCAAGCCAGATAGCAAAAATGTTAGTGTCCCAGATGAAGTGTTTGCTCAGGTCAAATGCATTTGGGATTAGGGGTAAATGATTTCAAGGCTGTGGATTTCACTGGAATTATTTATGGACTTGTGTGCAAATGTGAATCAATTTTACATGAAACCACAGACTTTTCATAGTTGCAAACTATTTCCAGTATGCCTCCTAGGCAATCGTTCTTTCACACTCTGACTCTTCTGCATCCACGTTTTCCCCTTTTTATCTTCTTTGCCACAATATTTGCTTGCTGATTCTGAAGGCATTAAACTGATAAAAGCAGTAGTCAGGTAGCAACCCTGTGACATTTTAACCTGGGTTCAAAGCATCTCTTAGAGGGCAGTTCCCTGAGTAAGGCTTTGATGTTCTTACTCTGATCCACTCTATAATTTACTATTGTCTTAGCTATTTACTTTGGTGAGTTTTGTTTTCAAGAACATGAAGGCATGAAGGCATGGCACAATAATTTAAGTATAATCATCTTTGCTTAAATGCTTGCAGAGGTTAATTATCTAGGAAAAGGCATGTACCAAAGCATAAACCTAAAGCCCATGAACTGTACAAATGATTTCATTTCATCTTCTTAGCTATATACTCAAATCCTGTTTACAATTTATATTTTGGAAAAAAAACATAAATTGTACTCAGAAGCAAATTCATATGGCACTGTTTTCAGTTAGGAAAAGAAAAGTACCATTTGAAATAAGAAATCTGGCAGGTGTAAATGGACTGAAGCCCAAACACTAAATGTGCCTAACTTGTGGATCAGAATCTCAATATTCGAATCTGAATATATTACATATATTTATTTAAAATATTAATGCTCAGACTTTCTCTTTTAAGAAAGCACTCTCTGGGACTTAGAATATCCAAGATTAGAAACAGTTAATCTACAGAAAAATAGCTGGGTTTTTTTAATATGTATTTTAATTTTTTTATTATCTTCTTTTCTGAACGTATTTCTCAATAAAATATGTTTCCAGTATAAATCACAGTATGTGTACCATATTACCATAATATGTGTACCATATTATCACAAACTGATCATGCATTCTTCAATTCTGTTATCACCTGCTGGAGCACAAAGGAATCTTATCTGGGTTACATTTACTGTTATATGGGTTCATGTTGACTCCAAATTATGCTGATTCTTCATAGAGCTTTCTTGGTGAGAATGAATCAGAGAAGACTTGTCACTGTCTTCCTTTAAGGCTGGCAGACTGTGATGTCCAAGGACACCGAGTGAGTTTCCATGATTTCTAAACTACTATATTTTAGACTAGCGTATATACTTGGTGTTGCCCAGGATTTTATTTTCTCATGGGTAATACTTGTTAGAAAGATTTGAGATCCTGACTTCCGGCCGCATGGCGTGCGCGAGAGGCTGTCCAGAGTAGCGCTGCACAACTCCGAACCACCACCCGAAGGTTTCCAGCTGGATTGGGGCCATCAAATTCCAGCTAGCTATCCCCTTGGTAAGGGGGATGTGGAAGAGGTCCGAAGGGGATCCAAATTCCAGCACCGAGCCCTCCCCAAAGGGGGAGAGTGGAGGAGCTGTGCAGGATCGCAGGACCACGATGGGACCTTCTGGATCACCGTTTTAGCGGCACAAACGCCACCACCGACTTTTAACCAAGAGTGCAAGGCAAGATAGCAAGTAACAGCCCGATTTGGATTACAGTTTAACTTAAAACACAAGAGGTATGTATCTGTTTCAGCGAATATAAACTGCAGCTTGGAGGAGACCCTGGTGGCAGGAAGCAGAAAGATAATGGCGGATTTCTTAAAGCTACAGAGACCCGAGTGGTGAGTTTGAATAAACTTCAATTTTCCTGTATTTCTCTTGGTGGATTATCGAGATTTAACTAGACTGGGCTTGGATTTAGACTTGGAGTAAACTGGAGTTGGATCCAATTGGCAAGAACTTGTTAATGGTTTTAAAGTGACTGAAGACACTGAGCTTATAAATTGCTGAATGGAGACGAAGGGGATTTAACAGTGCTGCTCTTTTCTGGGCTTTTTTTCTCTCTCATCTGCATTTTACATATATGGAATTTCTTTTCTTCCTAACTGTTTGGAGTAGAGTGGACTCTCTTTTGGTGCTGGGGAAATTTTTTTTTTTTTTTTTTTTTTTTTGAGAGATTTGGCAAGCTGCAGGACAAAGTGAGTTCTTCTTTCTCTTTTTCCTTTTGCTCCTATTTGCTCCCATTGAAAACTCTTTGGTATTTTTATAAACTTTCGTAAATGGATTAATGAACTTGGCACTGAGACTTTGATTTGGAATTTTTAAATGGATAAAGAAGTTAAATGAAATACAAGCAGAAATTAAGGACTTTGATTGTGACACTTTGAGTGTTTGAACTTTAAGGAACTTTATTTCAAGGAACTGATTTTGGGAACTTTATGAGCTTCTAAAATTATTTTATTGGACTTTGTTTTAAAAGGACATCTATCTTCATTTATTTACTTCATATAGTGCACCTGGTATTAGACCCTGTTGATCTGACTCTTAAAAATGAAGGCTTCTTCACCTTGAAAAACAGTGAGAACTGAAAACTCCCCACCCGCGCAGACAGCGATGGGGAGCTGCATTCCTTATCCAAGGTCGTAGCTGCAGAACTGGAAAAAGAGTGAACTGTAGAGGATTGGATAAACACGTTTGGGAGGGGGAATCTGGAGTGGTTGAAGCCTCAGTGGTTAAAGTAGAACTAATATTTTTCATGGTTTACCATGTAAATGATATTGTGTGAATTCATCTAAAAAGTGGAGAATTATATTCTGTATTATTATATTTTCTATTATTAAGACACATTATTGAACATTATTATAACATAATTAAGATTTCATTTATACATATAGTATTATACTGCAGTTAAGATTTAATTTGTTTATATAAGTTTATGATGTTTAGAACATATGAAGACAATTCATTGGACTACGAAATAACAGGTCTCAAGATAATTGGTGCCAAGATCATTGAGTTCATTGATTATTGAATTAATTAAGATAACAGAGAGGAGCAGAAAGAATAACAAGTAGAAAAGAAAATTTTATTCTTTATGAAAGTTAATGGATACAAGAACAAGGAAGGCCACAGCGGCTGCAGCAGCAACAATGACTACCCAGCCAGCAAGAAGGACATCCACAGATACATCCCAGAAGCCACAAGACCTAATGTTACAAATGATGGAAGAATTGAGGAATATTAGAGAAGATATCAGGAAGACAGAGACAGACATAAGGCAAGACTTAAAAGAAACAAGAAAAGAGATGAGAACAGATATGAAACATGAAATTGATAAGTTGGGAAAGAAGCTGGAAACTTTATCAAAGGATGTTTCAAAGATAAAGGTAGAGACAAAAGAAAGAAAAGAACAGGTCATACAAGTACAAACTGAAATGGCTGAAGTAAAAGGGAAACAGCAGGAAGAAGATATTCAAATTACGCAACAAGAGTTACGATATCGAGAAAGATGTCTTCGTTTTCAGGGCGTCCCTGAAACTAGTACGGAAAATTTATATGAGAAAATGCTACCGGCTTTGGCTGAATTTCTAAACATTGAAGAAGACAGAATGGAAATATGCATTGATAGGATGTTTAGAGTATCCTCACGGACAGCGAGAGAAAGAAAGCTTCCAAGAGATATTATAATAACTTTCACTAGGATCGCTACAAGAGACAAAATCTTACAACGGAGCTACGAAGGAACATTCAAGATTGAATAAAAAGACGTCAGAATTTTTAAAGACATACCATTTCAAATACTCAAGAAGAGACAAAATTATAAACCTTTGGCAAACCTTTTGATGAAGCTTCAGATAAACTACAGATGGGAGAAGACTGAGGGCATTTCTTTTTCCTACAAACAACAGCGTTACAGAATAAATACAGTACATAAAGCTAAAGAAATGATGGAAAGATTGAAGAAAGATCTTCAGAAAACATCAGCAGAAGGAAGGGAAGAAGAACAGCAGCTGCGAGAGGAAGGAAATGAGGAAAGAATACAGATCCAGGCAGAGGAGAGTAGGACAGACACAGGACCCAGAGCAAGAAATAGAAGAGGAAGGAGAACTTCCGGGAGAAGGCATACAAGATTAATTGAATCAGATTACATAAATTAATAAACAAAACAGCAAAATGGGAATCAAAATATACTCTTGGAATATAAAAGGATTTAACTCGGAATATAAGAGAAGACAGATATTTCATCATCTGGAGAAACAAAAATTGGATAATTTGTTTACAGGAAGTACGGATTAGAACCCAAGACATGAAGTATGTTCGGAATCTGAAATTAGGTGGCTGTTTTGCTGCAACAACTGATCAAAAAAAAGGGGGAGTATTTATATATGTTAACGCAAAATATGGTGCACAGCAAAAATTCTGTGATAAAAATGGAAGATATTTGGCGGTGGAAGTTGATACATTGCAAGATAAGATGTTAATAGTGGGAATATATGCACCAAACGGCGCTAAAGGAGAATTCTTCCCCAAAATTAATATGGAAATACAGAAATATTTACAGGAAACTGGAAATGCTAATGTGATAGTTCTTGGGGACTTTAATGGAGTCATAAATCCTACACTGGACAGATCAGTACAGAAGTTGGTGCCCAGAAAGAATGGAAAATTACCTAAAAGTTTTTTCCAGATGATGGACGATCTAGATCTTTATGATGAATGGAGATACAAAAATGGACAACTGAATGTCCTACTTGGATAGACACAAAACTATGTCTAGAATTGATATGATATTGATATCAAAAGACCTGTTATTGAAGACATCGGAAATGGACATTCTCCCCAACCTCTGTTCAGATCATAATCCTATACAAGTGACACTCAGAGTTATGACTAGAGAGAGAACATGGAAGTTTAATGAAGACATATTCAAGAAGGAAAAATATATTAAACAAGCAAAAATAGAGATAAATAACTATTTCAAGGAAAATGTGACACCGGAATTACCAATGAAGACAATTTGGGACGCAAGTAAAGCCGTGATGAGAGGAAACCTAATAAGGTGGTCAGCTGAAATAAGAAAAGAAAGGAAACGAGTTGAGGAAATGATATTGGAAAAGATGAGAAAGCTGGAGAAACAGTTGAGGGAAAACCCAATGGACACCAATATAAGACAGAGGCTGAAGGCTTGTCAAGCTGAACTTAACCAACTAAATTTGGGGGAAATAGAACACCAAATGCGCAGAGTGAAACATACCTACTTTGAACAGGCTAAAAAACCATCTAAACTCTTGGCAAACTTACTTCGTAAAAGAAGACTAAGAAATACAATAACGGAAATTAGAATTGGAGAAAGAAAAACTACAAAGCAAGAGGAGATAAAACGGACTTTTTTCAATTTCTATGTAAAGTTGTTGAGTAATATCTCCTCAATTAAAAATCAGAGGGAAATCGAAGATTACTTAGAAAAAAATAGTAAAATGAGATTTACAGAAGAACAAAAAACAGCATTAAACAAACCAATATCGATGATGGAGATAGTAGAAGCTATCAGAAACATGAAAAATGGTAAATCTCCTGGACCTGATGGCTTTACAGCAGAATACTACAAAACTTTGGAACATGAACTCTCAATTCCATTACAAAAGACAATGAATGAGATAAGAAAAGAAGGTATACCAAATACATGGAAGGAAGCTAACATAGTTTTAATACCTAAAGAAGGAAGAGACTTAACCGACGTCAGGAATTACAGACCTATCTCACTTTTAAATACAGACTACAAGATATTTGCTGCTATTTTAGCTGAGAGACTTAAAAAGGTTCTTCAAGATAACATACATGAAGATCAGAATGGATTTCTACCGAAGAGAACAATGCGAGATAACATCAGGACAGTATTAAATATAATTGAATACTATGAAAGACATAATGAAAATAAATTAGCTATGGTGTTTGTTGACGTGGAAAAGGCTTTTGATATGGTTAATTGGGCATTTATGAAGATGGTTATTAAACAGGCACAAGCAGGAGAAAAATTCATTTCTTGGATTGAAGCAATTTATAGTCAGCAAATGGCGAGACTGATTATTAATGGAAAGAGAACAAAACAGATTGAACTTCATAGAGGAACAAGACAGGGCTGTCCATTGTCGCCTTTGTTATTTATAATGACACTGGAAATTCTTAATAATATCATACGGGAAGAAATTACAATAAGAGGAGTCTAGATAAAGAAATATCAGTATAAGCTTAAAGCATTTGCGGACAACCTGGTTTTGTTTCTAGAGGATCCTCTCAGCAGTATACAAGGACTGATGAATATTATTCAGGAGTATGGAGATTACTCAGGGTTTAAGATAAACAAGGATAAGTCAGTGTTCATAACAAAAAACATGAGAGAGAAAGAAGATATGGAGTTCAAACAGATAACGGGATTTAATAAAGGACAGAAAGCAAAATACCTGGGACTTTGGATTTCCAAGAGACACAATGAGCTTTTTCAAAATAACTATGAGAAAAAATGGAAAGAGATATCTAAAGACTTAGAGAAATGGACTCAAATGCGATTATCTATGCTGGGAAGAATGTCTGTTATAAAAATGAATGTACTACCAAAGATGAATTATCTGTTTCAAAATATTCCTATAATCACAAATGCTAAGCCTTTCATACAATGGAAGAGAGATATAACTAATTTTATATGGCAAGGCAAAAAACCAAGAATAAAATGGAAAGTCTTGACTGACATACCAAGAAGAGGAGGCTTCGGATTACCGGACTTACACGTATACTTTAAGGCTGCGGCATTCACTTGGATAAAGGACTGGATGGATTTACAAAATACGAGAATGCTGGTTTTAGAGGGAGCAGATTTAAGGATGGGGTGGCATGCCTACCTGTTCTATGGAAAAGCGGCAATTGATAAAGATTTTATGCATCACTTTGTAAGGAAATCATTATATAAAATATGGAATGATTATAAGAATAAGAACATTAGGCAGCTACCCACTTGGGTCTCCCCTCAAGAAGCTTTTTTTGGAAGATGGTCATATACAGAAAAATGGTTGCGATATGAAGATATATTGGAGAAAACAAATATGAACACAAATACAAATGTTTTTAAGATGAAATCAAGAGAGAAATTGGAAATTGAAGGTATAAAGTTAATCTGGTTTCCCTACAGACAATTATCAGAAAGATTTTAGATGGACGTGAAAATTCAAGGAATAGAACAGAAAGAACAAAAGAATCTGTTGAAGCTTTTACGAGAAAATCCACCTTATTTACTTTCACATTTATATCAAGAGATATTACAACAACAATGTGAGGAGGAGACAACTAAAATAGCAATGATACAATGGGCACAGAACATTGGACATCCAATTCAGTTGGAATGGTGGGAACAAAGTTGGCAACGAACAAAGAGGTTCATGGTAGCTCAGAACCTTAAAGAAAACTACTATAAGTTATTTCATAGATGGTACATGACACCTGAAAAATTAAAGATAATTTATAAGACGGGTACAGGTCAATGTTGGAAGTGTCAAAAGACTGCAGGCACACTATTTCATATGTGGTGGACATGTTCTAAAGCAAAAATGTATTGGAATGAAATTCATAAGATAATATGTGGTGTATTGCAGGTTCAAATTGATAAGACTCCTGAAATGTACTTGTTAAATATGACACATATGTTAGAGGGAACTGCGGTAAAGAAATATTGGAGAATAATACTGTATATGGTCTCGACTGCCTGTATTGAATTTGCAAGGCTTTGGAAAAGTGATATAATACCAACGACAGAACAATGGTGGGCAACTTTTATTGAAAACAGAAATGCAGATATTGTTTCACAGAGATTAAAAGGGAAATCAGACGATGATATCTATAAAGAATGGCAGATGATTTCGGAAGCGAGAGGGGTCTTGACAGGTAATAATACATAATTCATGGTATTAAAGGTTCTTACAAGATAAAATTCAGAGAAATATCATGGAACAAATAAATTGAGTAGAAAAACAGGAACTAACGAATTAAGTAGATAATACTAACAATTTATTGTGATGCATTGATAACAGTTCAATGGAATGATAAAGATTGTAATCCAGAGAGAAAGGAAGACAGTTGTAATACGACAATTGAGAATACAATGATAATTGTTTGTTTTATATGTTGGAACTTTAATAAAATTACTTTAAAAAAAAAGAAAGATTTGAGATCCTGTGTCTCTAATTCCTCAAACTGTGTTGCCTAGTACCTGTAAGTTTTCCCCATATTTCCCCATCCAATCTGTATTCAGAGTTATTAACATACAGAGCTTGGGTTCCTGAGGGAATACACTGCCCTCCTCCTTGCTGCTAGGCATTGTCTCCTTAGCAACCAGCCTATTCAAGACAGGCAAGGTTGACTGAGACCCAAGAGCTATCTCGCTGAGAATTCTAAAGACCTCTCCCTAAATTGCAAAACCCAGGACTCCATAGAATCTTCTTAGGCAGCCAATCATATGAGGTCTTCACTTGACACAGCCAATCATATGAGGTCTTCTCTTCTGACACAGACAAACAAACTTTGACTTTTGTATATTAGTAGATAAATAATTATAACATACCCCCCACAAACTGACATAACTTATACAGTTAGATAATAATCAAACAATTGCTTTTAAAATAAAAGAAATAAGTGTTACCAAGATCCCAAAACCAAGAAATCAAAGAAAGGTAGAGACCATTCAAACAGATTGGTAGTTTGGGAATCAGGCTATATAGTAGTCAATACAGAAACAAGACTATGAAAATGTTCACTGAGATGTGTTGCAGAGGTGACAACTAAATAATAAGAACAACAGCATGGTACAAAAAATATTTTAAAATATGTTTTTTTCTTCAAGAGGGCTAAAAAGACAAGACACCCCTCTTTGATCCTGAAAACAGATCATAAAGGAGAACGGATAAAGATAATAAATTCTCTGGATAGAGAACATAATAACCTGGATCAAGTTCAGTTCAACGATTACTAAAAGGGTCAGAGAATTTGGAGTTTGTGCTACATTAAGAAAAAACCCTGTCTCCCAAAGTAGTACAGATCTTCACTCTCTGTCTCCGACTTTACAATTCAGTCTACTTTAGTTAAGACTACAAGAAAGATTCAGGCCTCTATGTATAATCAGTGGGAGTCTAGTTTCCCCTAAGTAGCTGCAATCCAGGTTTCAGGTCTATGTGTAAAGATGTATTTTCTCCTTTGAGAAGTGAATACTTTCTAAATATTTGTGCATGTGTTGAACTTTTCCTCTCAAAAGGTTGGATCCAGACTTAGACTATACCTACTGAAATCACTGTGAGTGAGTCAAGTCCCTTTGACTTCACCTGAGGATGGTCAGAGATCATACATTGTTGGCTTGCAGCTCTGATGAGACCTAGCCAGCTTAGCCCATGTTGAAGAATGTTGACAGCTATAGTCCAACTGTATTTAGAAGACCATAACTTCCCCACTCTTAACCCACTGATTTCACTGAGTGTGCTCTAAGTCAGTCTTATCCAACCCACAGAAGAAAATCTTAAACTCTCTGTATATGTTGGATGCAATATTTACTTAGAAGATACTAAATTATGGCCTTTAATGATGTTAACTGTTTAGTTTCTTTTGTGTTGGTCCCACTCAGTTGCTTTTAAATTATGAATTGTCATTCTTCATCTGAGACTGACCACTATAAAACTGAATTTGTCTACCTGTGTGTCCTGTTCCAGGCAATAAGTAACCTGCAATGGATGTGCTAAGGAATCATGGATCTGATTTGTTCCTGCAGACAAACTCATAGACCCTGAAAACTGAGAGTTTAGCCTATGCTGAAACCTCACATACTCCAACAGTCAGGAAACATACAAAGCTGACTTACATTAAGTAGACCATTTAGCTCAGGACAGGGTACACTGAATTTAGGAACTTCTAGCAATCTAGAAGTTGGTCCCACAGCCCAAGGGTGTTGACCGTATCCTTGGATAAGCAAGAACCACCACATATACTCTCATAGAAAGCTGAGGAGCAGATAGATGAATATAATGGGCAATACCTGGATTATCTTTTTCCATTTCAATCTGGTTTTGGGTTGGGTTATGGGATGGAGAGAGCTTTGGTTGCCTCAATGAACTGTTTTCTCCAGGAAATGTATGAAGGCTGGTATCCGTGTTGGTTCCAGAGGACCTCTCAGCAGCTTTCGGTACCATCAACCATGATATCATTCAGAACCATTTCACTAGGATGGGACTTCATAGCACTATTTTACAGCGGCACCATCTTTTCATGAAGGGGCAAATTCAAGAGGTGATGCTAAGGGATTCTAATTCAGTGCCTTGACTGCTGGCCTATGGAATCCTTCAAGGTTTTGTTTAGCCTCCCATGCTATTTGACATATGGATGAAACCACTGGGAGAGGTTGCCCAGAGGTTTGGATTTGATGCCATTAATATGCTAACACCTAATTCTATATTTTTTCCTTCCAGGAAAGCTATTTTGGTTCTAAAACAATGTATGACATTCATAAGGGACTGGTGAGGATGAAAAAGATGAAGCTTAGTCCAGGCAGGACTGATGTGCTCCTGGTCAGTAAAATGACAGACGAGAGAACAGGGATCCAGCCTGTGCTAAATGAGGTTACACTCCCCCTAAATCTCCAGTCTGGGATTATTCCTGGAGCACTCATGGACAGTGGTGGAGCTTGAAGTATGTGGGGGGGGGGGGATGGGAGGGGGAGGGGCTATGCTGCAAGGGATGTATGTGGGGGGCGTGTATGGGGGCGTGGCTGCAGGCCAGGACATCCCAAAAACATTGCTGCCCAGGGTGAATCGCCTTCCCCTGCCCCCACATCTCTACAGGACTGCTCATGGATTCAGCCCTGAGCCAGGAGGCCCAGGTCTCTGTTATTGCAAGGAATATAACTATAAGTACAAGCTAGTGCAATGACTCCACCTCTTTCTGGAGATGTCAGATATGGCCACAGTAACACATACCTTAGTTACATTCCACTTAGATTACTATAATGCATTCTATGTGGTGTTACATTTGAAGGGTATTCAGAAATTTCAGCTGGTCCAAAGAGCTACAGACACACAGTTATCTAGAGCCGGTTACACAACACACACAAGTCCCTTGTTGCAGCAGCTCAGCTGGGTACTAGCCTGTTTCTGGGTACAATTCAAACTACTGGTTTTGGTCTATAACACCATATACAGCTTAGGTCCAGGTTATCTGATGGGTCATATTCTCCCACAGAGATATATCACAAGAGGACTTATTTCTCCCCTACAGGGCCTGCTTTTAGGCTCTGGAACTCCCTTTCTGGACTAGAAAGGCTTCTTCTTTGCTGTGGGCAGGCAAATTCCAACAAGTTGTCAGGACCAGAGTGTCTTTAAACACACAGCTTGTAAAAGGGCACTCCAGTATTCTAATCTACTTTTTTATTTGTAAGGAATGCTTTCAATTGTGTTTAATGTTATTGATAGTTTAATTATCTTTAAAGATAATTTTGGTATATCTTTTGTCTGTACTGTATTTGTGATAAAATATAAAATGTAAACTTTCTTGAGGCCCACCTCTAGGACAAAAGTGGGATACAAATACAATGAGAGAAAGAGGGAGGGAAGGAAATATTTTCTGCTACAACTACAATCAGCCCCGCCTAGCATGGCCAATAGTAAGGGATTCTGGGAAATACTGTCTCAGACATATGGCAAGCAATTTTTCCACAACATGTTACCCAACTGTGTTAGACTACAATTCCTATCCTTCTTGCTGACAGTAGGTAATGGATTTATAGTTCAACGGGTCTGGTAAGTGCTGAGTTATGGTCAGCACTGGCTGGTAGTGACTCCTCAGAGTTTCAACAGAGGTCTTCTCCAACTCTACCTAAGGATGTCAGGTACTGGGGCTTCTGCCACAAGCAATGCACATCTTCTGCTACTGAATTATGACCTTCCCCATTAAAAGCATGGGAAAGCTGCATGGTCTTTATAACTACAAATGTGATGCCATCATTCATGTTTCCTGTTGCCAGACCACCTGGGCACTTCTTATAGGAAGTGCAGAGTAAAAACGCTGCTGCTGTTCTGCATCCCTAGGGTCTTGTGAAATGATACTGAAACCAGTATGGCATTTGTACAAAGGCTCTTTGAACTGCCAAAACCCTCCTAAGCTGTGTTTTCTTCCTCCTCCATCTGAGCTGTCTCCAGTATGAGCCTGAAGATGGTAATGCTGAAAAGTATTCTCTAGCAGAGAAGGAAATTTCCATGCAGTCTCCCCACAGAGTGTATTACTATAGGGATGGCTTAGCTGGTTCTTCCAAATTACATTGTAGAGATCTTGGAGGGCTTAATAATTTTATGCTCCTCTAATGGTATAAGCAAGATAGATGTTGCTAAAATGTGTAAACAGATAGCTGGGAACAATGTTTTCCACACACATGCATCTCTAGTTATGTCACTACTTGGTATGTTTCCAGAAATGAACTGGGCCATCTCACTTCTGCTCCCATTTTTGATCCAGTAATAGTAGACCCACATCGAGTAACTTAACTTTCTTAGATCGAGACCAGTTTCATATTTCCAGATAATACAATCTGATACCCACTTACTCAGTGTGGAGTAAAACCCATTGAACATAAATAGACTTAGCTTTTGAATAAACATTATTATTCAAAAAATATTTTGGGGGTGATATTGTTCAACAGACAGATTGTAGACCCCTATGCTTGTAATTATGTCCATATACCTAGTAGTAAGCCCACTAAACTCAATGGGACTTTGAAGTAATGTGTAGGAGTGCACAGTTAAGTTTCTCTGGTTGCCATATTGCCTTCCTTATCTTTCTCATCATTACTTCCCATCATCTTTGGCTAATGCTCTTTGTGGCCTGAAAATCCTGGTCATGTCTGTTGTGTCATGGTTAGGAGAAGTATACCAACGGTTATCAGAAGTCAACTTGTGGAAGAGGTGAGCAAAGAATGGTTGATGAAACAATTTGGTACCCCTCTTGAATGCTTGACTTCATTATACTTTCCAAGGGCATAAGGCATAGTGCCTTGTCTGAGACACCAACAACAGATATTTTTCATTTACACAGACTCCAAATGCAACATATTCTGATGAATATCCATAAACAGTGTTTGCATGTCCCCACAGACATCCTGTTACAAAATGTAAGCACAGTCTCAATAGTCCGGTGGTTGCAAATTTTGTTCTTCAAAGTAATTTTCTAAAAGGCTAACATATCAAAGTGTTCACATAATTATCCAGTACAAACTGTACAGTAAAGAAACTGGGAGAGGTTTATTGATTGTAGCTTAAAAAACAACCCTGAACATTTTGTGACATTCTTAGTGACAGATTTCTGAGTTGCAGGTTGTGCTAGTGCCTTGCATTGGTTGTGATATACTCATGCCTATAGTTTGGCCAGTGGTGGAGAGAAGCCTTTCCCCATCTCTCGTCTTGCTTGATAAATCAGTGATCTCATATTTGGATTTTTGATAAAGAAATAAATGATGTTGATTGCTTTCCCTTTAAACATCTCAGAACAGTTTTGCAAAATTAACAAAAACACGTTTAATTAGGTTGTTGTGGGTTTTCCAGGCTTTGAGGCCGTGTTCTATTAGTGTTTTCTTCTGACGTTTCGCCTGCATCTGTGGGCATCTTCAGAGGATCTGAAGATGCCAGCCACAGATGCAGGCGAAACGTCAGGAGAAAATACTAATAGAACACGGCCTCAAAGCCTGGAAAACCCACAACAACCTATGGATTCCAGCCGTGAAAGCCTTCAACTTTACACTTTTAATTAATTGACACAAATTTTGCTAACATCCAAACATGACCCAGTTCAATCTTCCTCATTCCCAAAAGATCAACAAAATCATCTAGCCAGCCCATGAAAACTGTAAATATATAACCGTTACAAACTAAATGCCTGGACTAATATAATGATCTTAACTTGTCTCCCAAAAAACACAAAACAAAACAGTTCCAGAACTGTGATACCACCACATAGAAGGCTGTGCTCTGTGCTCCTGTAGAGTCTGCTTCTGTTGAAGAAAGGGTCTGCAGAAAGCAGTCTCCCTAGCCAATCCTGGGGAATCTTACCTGCCAGTCCTTGCAATACTTTCATTTAGTAAAGCTCATGCAAGATTGTATCTCATGCATCTGTGGACCTTTCTGCACTATACTGTTACAGTGTTATTATTCCACTTTCAACATCCTATGGAATTCTGGGGTTTGTAGTTTAGAGAGGGGCATTTAGAATTCTCAGACAGAGAGCTCTTTGGCCTCAGTAAACTACAAACCCCAAAATTCCACAGGAGATTGAAAGTGGAATAATAGCACTATAGCAGTGTATGCAGAAAGGCCCTATGTGGCATGATGCACAAATACCAAGTATGGCACAGCCAGGTACCAGGACTTGGCTACAGTTACTGGTATTTTTTTACCATTTGTCCTATGCTTTGTTGTCTATATAAGAACCCCAAATCTCCCTTCTTACAACATGAGAATTGAGACTGAGAAAGAGTGACTAATTTTCCTGGGGTTGAATAAAGGAATCCATAGCTAAGGCAGGTCTCCTAGAATCCAGTCTAACTGTTTTCATAGAAATATACACTTTCATAGTGCAAAAGAATCACATACCAAATGGAAAGATATTACCTTACCTGATGAGGAAGAAGACTTTAAAATGGAGGAAAAATCAAAAGAAACCTTTGTTTCATAGTACCTCCCTTTTAAAAAAAAAGATTGTCTTATTTACCAGAAGTATTGGTTTACTGGAATTAGGGAAGCACAGATAGCTAAGTCATACAAAAAAACAGAAGAAGCCATGTATGGAGAGTGAGTGTAATGTAGTAGCTTGAGTGCTGGACTAGGACTGTGAAAGCCCAAGGTTCAAATCCTCACTCAGACATGGAAAGTCACTGGGCAAGCCACACTCTCTCAGGCTCAGAGGAGGGCAGTGGCAAGCCCCCTCTGAAAAATTTGCCAAGAAAACCCCATGATACGATTACCTTAGGGCTTCCAGCAGCAAGCCATGTCAAAAGAAGAGTTTCCAAAATCACCATTAAGAGAACTTTTGCTCCCTTGGTTTGCCTAACATGAATGTTGCTCTAGTATGGACTATAGGGAGTTGAGTGCAGCTTTATTTATGAATTTATTTTTTAAAAAAGGTTCTTGCAGATTATCTGAAGTGGGTGTAGCAACCTTGTCCCCTTCCTCCACATGTATCTAGATTACTTTTTTTTTTCCTGATAGCGGCTCCAAGAGCTAACCATTGTCTGACTCCCATCCCTTCAGCAAATAACTTTCAAAGGGAATCACATGTTGATTTGAAAGATAATGATAGCGCAAGGAGAAGAGTGGAGATTTTCCAAACCCAGTCAATCAAGCCTGGGAACTATTTCTACATGACAGAAACAAACTTTAATGCTGCCACTTAATCAATATAATCCTGTTATGTAGGTCTAATCTTCATCTGGGATCAACAGCACTGAGCCCCAGTATCTATCTTCATTGCCAGGTTTCTGCCCTGATATGTTGTAATGAAGAAGCCATCTCTGGACATACACAGAATTATTTCCTTCATCAATGAATAATGACATCATTTCCCGACAATTTCAAGTATAGAAGGCAGATTTTGAAAGCAACGTGATCGGTTCCTTAAGCAAATTTTGCCCCTACTGCTATGATCTCAGTTTATCAGTATTTACATTAATACATATCTTATCCAAGCTGTGTGTGAATTTTGGCATTGAAATGAAATTCACCAGAAATTTAAAATTTAAGGGCATGAAGAACAACAAAACTGGAACAATGATACAATGAGCTTGTAGATTTGGAGCTACTGCTAGCAATCAAGTGTGACATGTTATGCCATTCATATGCCATTTATAAGGTGAGGTTTATAGGTGCATCTTCTACGTTTAAAACCTATAATCTGGCTAAGTTGAAATGCTCAAACTGAAAATTAATCTGTGACTTTAACTAGTTAATTCTATTTTAATTAATGGAATCTTATCCCAAGTAAGTATCTATCCAGATGGGTTTGATACATCTTTAAAATAAGTTGTATCTATTTCCAGGTAAATAAAGCATCAGTAATAAACAATAATGCTTGAGAAGGTGGAAGGAAGTCGTAAAAGAGGAGGATCACATTACAGATGGATAAACTCAAACCAGGAAGACATATCCCTGAGGCTGCAAGATCTGAACAGGGTGGTTGAGGAAAGAGTGGTTTGGAGATCTCTGATTCGTAGGGTTCCCATAGGTCAAAGTTGACTCGACAGCAGTTAACAGCAAGCTTCATGTACCAAATTATAGTGAGGTTGCAAATTATAGTGAAGTGCATTAAACAATCATACACTAAGAAATATTAAAACAGCCATTGCACAGTAAAACCTCTTGCAATCTATCTTATGTACGCTTTCTTGCTGCTGTTGTTGTTGTTCTTAGTGTTATTGTGTGCCTTCAGATCTTTTCTGGTTTATGGTGACCTTTAGACAAACCTATTATGGGATTTTCTTGGCAAAATTTTTGGCAATCCTATGTATACTTGTTTTAGATAAAGTGCTATTGAGCATGTGAGGCCTCTAAACACCTCTAAACACCTAAAGGTGAATTGGCTGGTAGTACTGTAACACCAGAATTTGTCCCTACAAGATCTCCTAAGCAGTGTGCTGTACCCCATAATCAACCGCTTTTATGGGCTAGTATTTCCGATGAAAACTTTACAGGGTGCCAGTTTAGTCTTGAGGTTTATAGTTCTTATTCTGGCAAGAAGTCTCATAGATTTTATGTCATCCTTTCTAGGATCATGGGTTAGTCCTATGGTTCTTAATCCTGGGTCCGTAAAACCCTCACAGCGGGTCCACGAAGCCTGCTACTGGACACTAACAGCAGCAGCAACAGGGATGTGGGAGTGGAGGATGCGAGTACTGAAACTGCTTCCTTGTTTATAAATGAGGGGACAGTTTCAGTGCCCGCACACACACCCCAGTTGCTGTATCCCTGACAAAAGGGACACAGCAACAAGCGTGTGCACGTGACCAAACTATGACTCTGCAGACCAGGATTTGAATCCCCACTTAGCCGTGGAAACCCATAGGGTATCGTCAGGCAAGTCACATTGTCTCAGCCTCACAGAAAGGCAAAGGCAACAAATCTTGCCAAGAAAACCCTTTAGGGTTACCATAAGTCAGTTTTCAAAGAAGAGAGACATGATAGCTAGAAATAACCTCCCCCTGTCAGTGGCACTTTCTTGTCGTGTACCTTCAAGCCGCTTGTGACTTATAGCAACCCTAAGGTGAACCTGTCACTTTTTTTTTTTGCAAGGTTTATTGAAAGGGGATTTGCCTTTGCCTTCCTCTGAAACTGAGTTTGTGACTTGCCCAAAATCACTCTGTGCCTGAGCTTCATGTACCAAATTATACCTAGTTTTCAGAAGCCATAAATCAATCAATCAATCAATCAATCAATCAATCAATCTAAATATTTAAATATTTAAATCTTGAGTTAAGTTTTGGAGGTTACCCAGCAACAAATTATATTTAAAAGGGGTTCCTTGGTACCAGTGCCGTAGGAATGGGGGCGGGGGGCGCTTCACCAGGGCAGCAAAGTTTTGGGGGCATCCTGGCTTTTAACCATGCCCCTGCATGCCCTGGCCACCCCCCCACACACTGTAGCTCTGCCTCCTCCCATCCCCCCCTCCATACACTCCAAGCTCTGCCACTGCTTGGTACAGAAAAGGTTAAGAACCACTCCTTTAGTCAACTGTCAAAAAAGATAAGATCACATCAGAAATGCTGTCTGCATTACTTCAGTCTCAGCCTATGATCTGCAACCCAGTCTTTTATGCATGTTGGAGTAAATCCCATCAACACAACTCAGAACTTCATCTGAGTGAAGCAATCATGTCTGGGGGACTGGGCTGTAAAGAGTTGTGCATTGAGCCTTAAATCTGCCTTCTTTCCTATGCACCTGTCTGGAATCTGAGATCCTGAGCAGTGGTTGTGTTGTGTGTACCCAAGATGGGGCCTTCTCTGTAGCAGCACCCCAGTTGTGGAACTCCACACCAAAGGATCTAACTCCATCTCTTCTGAGCTTTGAGAGGGCAGCTGATACAGTGCTGTTCCATATAGTCTTTGGTCCTTGACATTTCTCTGGTTTCAAATAATTTTAAAGGAGTGTTTCTAGTTTGCTGTGTATTTAATGTTTTAAATCGTTTTTATCTGTCATAGTTTGCCTCAGGGAATGAGAGATGAAACACACAGTAAATAAATAAGAGGAGAGATTTGGGCAAGGTGCGCCTTTAAACCACACCTCTCTGCTTGGCTGGGGGAGTCTGGGGGTTCAAAACAAAAACAGCGACTTTTCTAAGCTCTGCTTAGGCGTCAGATGAGCTGGGAGTGTTTGTGGATTAACCCTCCCCAAACACAAACTGGTTATTTTGTCCTCTTTCTTTTGAATCCTCCCCTTGAAAAAAAAAATCACCTCCAGAATAGTCCCCCTCAAAATCACCATGAGCGACAATTTTAACACCAATTTAATTGAAAACAAAGTCTACCACAGTCATTAGAAGCTTTAAAAAAACTAATTAGAAGAGCTTAGTTTAGCTCAGGGGTGCCAGAGGAAGAAACCAAGACTAGCTCTGATGTGGGTGATAGATTTACTGTAAATATTGCTGCTATCAAAGGGAAGATCAGTGACGTTATTAGGCTGCAGGAATGGCTGCCATTGTCAGGTTCATAGGAAGGTTTCTTCCCTACCTTTTCTTACCCTTATGGTCTCCTTGACACTTCCTCAAGACCTATTTTGTCCAGATAGTAACAAAGCTAAAAATGAAAAGAGTGAGTAGAACCTGGGCAGTTTAAAGTTACTGTCCCTCAAAGAAAATAAAACATGTAGGATCAGAACAAAGCTAAGCACATGTGAAGCAAAAGTCTTAAGCACACTTGTTTGAGAGCAAGTCCCCTGAAAACAACGGGTAGGGTAGATAGGGCCAGGCTACAAACTGCTCACCTTCCTTCCACTGAAATCAATAGAACTGGAATGCAAACGGTTTTCAGTCTGGTTGGATCATACCCTTAACTTGTAACTGACAGTCAAGCTCAGGCAGACATTGAACATTGATCCTAACACATGGGACTCGGAAGTCCATTTGATTCCAATTGAATGCACCTTAAGGGGAGTGTTAAAAACTGTAGGACACAGGGTAGAGTCGCAACAGGGCATAGCAGAGGAATCTGTGATGGTGAAACACTTTGATCTGATAAGATAAGGAAGGTATAGGATACCTATGTTTTATATTCTCTTTTAACTGATGCCATGTGAGGGGGTTTAAACTTGTATTATGTGTTTTTTTTATCTGGTGTTGTGTGTCCAATCTCTTGTTGTATTTTCATCTGTTGTTCCTTGCCCCAATCCATAGGGAGAGGAGGATAAGAAAAAATGTTATTGTCGCTGTGTCTTCGGGTTGTTCAGACTTCGGATGACCCTAAGGCGGACCTATTAGTGGTTTTTTTTGGCAAGATTTGTTCAGAGGGGGCTTGCCTTTGCCTTCCTCTGAGGCTGAGAGAGTGTGGCTTGCCCCGAGTCACCTAATGGGTTTCCATGGCTGAATGGGGATTCAAATCGTGATCTCCAGAGTCGTCGGATCAGTGTGTTAAACCACAGGTAGGGAATCGTGTGGTTTGATGAATGAGCTCTTTGAACATGCTTTAGAAAGAGGCTACGGTTCCATCTATTGGATCCTAACCACCACTGTACTGTGGAAATAAAGACCATAATGACTTAAGTCCAATTCTTAGTCTTAGTCGGGTCAGACTCTTCGATTCAGCGGACCTTACAGACGTGTTGACTTATCAAGTTTAGATTGATTCAGTGCGTCTACACCAGGCAGGACTAACAGATTTAGGCTAATACAAGCCAATATTCTGCGTAACCCCTCTCCACGCTCCAGCGAAATATGGCTCAAGGAGTCAGCTACCACTTTTTGCATTTTTGACACACGTGAGGGCTTTCGAAAACAAAGCAAAGCGGCGGCCGGGGGGCGAGAGGGGGAAGTGCTGAAATCCAGACAAAAAGTCTCTCGGCCGCGGCAGTTCCCCAGCTTTAGCTGACTCAATCAAGGTATTGCTCTTGAATTCAGTGTTTTTATCATGTGTGATTAGTGGACTCTCTTCTTTACCGAGTGGTGACTTTCTCTTAGCACACACGCACGCACGCCTAAAGTAGGACACTGACATTTCCATTGTGAGGATGGGAAACAAAGCGAAATCGAAGGGCAGCTCTAGGACTTTGACCTCAATTTTAAGAAGAAAATATAAGAACGCGGCTTTCTTTAAAAACTATTTCCAAATTTAGTCATTACAGTGGAGTGGCACAACTAGGACTCCACTGCACTGAATCAAGCAGGAAGCCTTACTTAGGAGTAAATCTGACCACATCTGAACAAAAGTGCAAAACGTCAATTATGTAACTAGCATACAGCCCAGCTCTTTCACTTGGTTATACCACAGGATTTACCCTGGCAGTTAAAATGGGATCATTTCGTGCTATAATTCGGTAGTGCGGAAAGGTCCAGAGACTCACAAATTTATTTCAGCATAAATTTTCCTGGACAACAATCCGCCTTGTGAGATACGTTTCTTCAGTACCACAAAACTACTTAGCTCTTCTCTTTCTGCTTCTCACTGACGGGACCATTCCTGGATTGGGATAAAAAGATAAGGATGTATGAATGTGGACTCAGTGTGAATGTGGACTTAATAGACGGTCTGTGTCCATTTCCGCCCTACACTGTTATAGTGGTGTTATTCCACTTGCAACATCCTGTGGAATTCTGGGGATTGTAGTTTGCTGAGGCCAAAGAGCTCTCTAGCTGAGAATTCTAAAAGCCCCTCCCTAAACTGCAAACCCCAGCATTCTATATAGGATGTTGAAAGTGGGATAACAGCACTAAAATAGTGAAGTGCGGAAATGGCCTCTGTGGTACCTACATGAAATCAGTGTTACTAGTTTTGCAGTAAAAGTGGAAGAAATAACGTGGAGTAGTTACAAAGAGAGTCAGGTTTTTTGTAAAGTCCTAGAATTTAGGCAACGTTAAAGGACTTGGAGGCTCTTAATGTAAATAGCTGTCATTCGTAAACAGTTAGTATCATTATGTCACTTCTGGAATGTTTAGATGGCGTTGTTACCATACTATGGCCATACTTCTTCATACTTTCTAGAGACATGGGCGCAGCCCCATGTCTCATTTCCCCAAAGTACTGTCAACTGTGGTGAAAGCAGCCTGGCTGGAGTAAACAGATTAGTATACAAGTCTTCACCGTTTTCCTCAAAGGAGTCCTGTGGACGGTTTTCCCCTTGCTGCCTACTTCCAGGATGGGAGCGTTCCCAGAACAGCATTCTCAAATCCTGACTAAGGCAATGTTTTCAAGAAACCCCTGAACCGTCTAAGAATTTCAAATTAAGATCTACACCTCTGGATTATTACATCTGAAAGGTGTGCACAGGAGGGTGGGCGAATGGGATCCTATTGGGAGATACTACCTACACACATGAATATTGCAGCGCTGTCGCGCAATTGCGCAATGCGCCTGTCGCGTGCACAGCCCGGGCAATCTACGCAGCGCTTCTCTCCCCATCCCGTCCGCTCCCGTCCCGCGCAGCGCTCCCTGGGCCGCGTCCCCGCCCGGGCCCTGCTCTTTCCTCTCGCCGGGCTCCAGACCCGCGGCGCGGCTTTTGCAGGAAGCGCTCCGGATGTTTGCCACTTTTCATGCGGCGTTTGTGGCGGCCTCTGATAACGCCGCCCTGGGAGAGATCCACGCAGCCTAACAACGGCACGCTTGGGAAAGGAGGCTGTAGGAAAGAAAGAAAGAGAATCAGCAAGGCTCCCCGCCCCACCTGGCCCCTCCGGGAGTTGAAAAAGTCACTTGTGGGGGCGAAAGGTGAGCCCCGGGGCTCATTTTCCAAGGGAAAGGAGGGGCCTTGGAATCGTTTGGAGAAGCACAGTGATGCCGAGTCGAGTGGAGGACTTCGATCAACATATTTTGAGGCTGTAGAAAAGGGGTGAGAACGTCGATCATAGTCAAATGAATATCACCACCCTTTTTAAAAACAGGGAAAAGTAAGTTTTTGCAGAAGACTGAGGTCTTAGATGCTTCTACTCTGCAGCAAAATATCGAAACATTCTGAGAGACATAGGCCATTTCTGCACTATACTCTTATAGTTCTATTATTCCACTTTCAGCATTCTTTCAGCATTCTAGGACCCTCCCTAAACTGCAAACCCTAGAATTCCAAGGATGCTGAAAGTGGAATAATAGCATTATAAGAGTGTAGTGCGGAAATGGCCAAAGACTTGAATCATGTCCGCTAATCCCACCCAGAGGAGACCCATTAAATAATTGTGAGGTGACACAAAGGTAATTCCCTGATTTCGTGAGTTTACTCTAGTAGGTACTAATAATAAGGTTTAGGCCAGAGTAAACAGCAAACTTGTCCCCGCATAATAAAGGAGAGCGTTGGATTGCGGCCACGGAGACCAGATTTTGATGCCCCCGCTCGACCGTGAAACCCATTTGGGCCTGTCACACACTCTCAGCCCCAGAAAACTCCGTCATAAGTTCGCCTTAGGGTCTCCATAAAGTACTAGAGAGCATACAACAACCACAAGAAATTAGAGGGCGTGAATCGCCCTCCACCCAGGACTTTATGCCTTGTTTGACTTTTCCCGGAAGCAAAATTGCCCTCGGGTTCAAGGGATTTTAATTTAGCGGCAGTGCGTTCCCAGTCAAGAGACTTTGGGATTTAAGGAATACCTCTCGGCAACTTCAGTGTGAGTTAAGAGAATGTTGTGGATCTGGAAGTGGGACGCACAATGTCCGCTTCACCCTGTATTGTTGAAAGATTTCCCATTTAAATCGCCAACAGTTTATTCTGTTTTACGTATTCTGTGTGAGTTCTCTTAGAGCAGCGACCTATAGAAACTTGATCTTGCAAACACAATGGTCCCCACAAAACACACAAAGTCAAGGGAACCCTGAGAAAGAAAGAATTCCCTTTATCAGTGTCATTACCCATAAATCCATTTGTTACTTCTAACTTTTGATTTTATCAAGTTCCCATTGATCGAACGGGTCTCTTCCTCTCAGGACTTGTTTATTAGGACTAATGTTAGGGCTATTGGATTTAGGCCCGAGTTGGTAAGTACTGTAATGTTGACGAACAAGCTTTTTACGTACTAAACCTGTACCCCCTTATAATTACTGAAAATACTGCGTTGTCATTGTTGTTGTGTGCCTTCAAGTAGTTTCCGCCTTATGGCGACCCTAAAGCGAACCGATTACGGGGTTTCTGGGGCCGAGAGTGTGTGACGCGCCCAAGGTGACCAGTGGGTTTCCGTGGCGCAGGGGAGGAATCATACCCTGGTCTCCAGAGTCATTGTCCAGCGCTCAAACCACTACACTACCCTGGGTTTCAAATACTGCATGACTTGGGTTTTGTCAATAATACTACCCACGTTATTTCTTTTCAGGGTTGCATTGGATTTGGTTTATGTTTGCTTTTAACTAAATCTCAAGCAAAGGGGATCTGTTTTTATTATTGCATGACTTTCTAACCTCCCCTCTACCCAAAAAAGAACCCATAGATGCTGTAAAGCACCCAGCAGAGGTTAGCAGTTTCGACACCCAGCGTCCCTACACAGAGCTGGAGAGATCACTTCTGACTGATAACCCTAGAAAGGGGTTGTCAGGCAGTATCACAGTCACGTCCTAGATGGACCAATGGCCTCACTGTGAATGCTCTGGGGCTAGAATCTTGTTTATTAGTCCCTCTTGGAGAAGACCCATTCAATCAATTTTTGAATGGTGATTCGACATGTAAGTAAACCCAACTGATTCAGGTCAGGATTAAGAGTAGGATTTAGGGCTGGAGTATCTGTACTGCACGTTTAATTCCGTCTGATATCACTGTAACTGCCATCGCTCCATCTACAGAATCCCGGAGTTTGTAGTACTTGGTGAGTGAGGTACTTGGAATTCTCTGCTAAACACTTCTAATGTTGTCATTCAGGAAATGCGCTAAACCACTCCAGCAAAATGTTGTTGTTGCTGCTGCTGTCTTTATTTATATCCTATTTTTCTCCCAGGTTGGGACTTAAAGCGGCTTACAGCTGAAAAAAAAAAACATGGTTAAAACTCATAAAAGTATCTCAAGTTCCCCAACCAAAAGGCGATGCAAAGATTCCAGGAGCCAGGACAATTAAAAGGGGTGTGAAACTCCTGTTACTGTGTACCGTTGATCACCTGCTTTTTGCCGGAAAGAGAGGTAAGCCAACCGAACTGAAACACAGAGGTGGCCGAGCCAGGGTCTCATAGCTCGCCTCCAACAGACCCCCTACACTTCGCCTTCAGTGAAAGAAAGGGCGGCCCCAACTCTGTTCTGCTTGCCTCCTTTTCCTCAGACCAGAAGATGAAGTCAGTAAGTCCGGCTGGAAGAGGTAGTAGCAGGGATCAGCCCCCACCCCGGAACTATTTTTAAGGAAAAGATCCATATTGGCAGAGCAGTTATTAATTTTGTCCATCTGCAGGTCATTACAGAGGGAAGGCAAAGTGCGTTTCCCACCCCTTACGACTGAAACACCCTTAAGTAGGAAGATTCCTAGAAGCGCAATGTGTACAATACAGCGGGCCCTCCACATTTGCAGGTTTAACTTCCACTGATTTGATTATTTGAGAGTTTCTCCAGCCCCTGCCCCCCCACCTCAGGCGCTTGTTTTCTAGGGGAACCTTTCCTCTAGGGAAGCTACTATCAGGCTAGGCAGCCCTTTAAAAAACCATGTCTGGCCCTCCTCTTTCTCCTGGCCAGCTAAAGACGGCTGGTAGCCCAATTTCTCAGCCCCACAAACCCTCTCCCAAAGCCCCACACACATCCACGGAAGAAGAGGGACAAAAGAGGGGAAGTATAGGTCCACCAAGCTGACCCCCCCCTCCTTTCCCTGACCTGGTATGGACCCTGGGTGCCCGCTCTTCCCACCATGCCTCCATTCCCTTCCCACAGATGCACATACACACATTTTGATATTTGGGATGTTACCATTTTTAGCAGGGGTCCTGCGCCCCTAACCCTAGCGCATGCAGAGGGCCAACTGTACCTAGACGTACTCTCCATGTGTTCACTGGAGCTTGCCCCCAAATAAAAGTGAGTAGGATCGCTGCACGCAGCCGTTATTATTCCTGGGAGGGTTCAGCAACAATCGCTGTCATTTCTTAGTGCTTGATCCTTCAGTACTCTCCTCCGTGGTAATTCCTGAGGAGACACAGGAATCTTGGTGGTCCAATTTCGCCAGTTCATTGGGGGAGGGGTCAGCCCCCTAGACTAGTGTAAGGAGAGCTTGATCCCTCCCGCCGTCCCTCTCACGACAGCGGAACACACCGTTCAATCACGTAAGTATAAAATGGCCGGGCAGTCCGACCGGCCGACCAACCGGTGAAGGCAAGGGAGTTCTTATTTCAACCAACTCCCCGTCCCCGCCGCGGACTCCAAAAGGCTTCAGACTGGTTTGGAACCCCTTCCCCTCCCCGCTGCCGCTGCGTGGTCAGATTTCTGCGGTTTCTGGATCGCAGCCCTGTCAATGAGGCGGCCGGAAGAGGGGGCGAGAGTGTGCGGGGGGGGGGAGGAGAGGGAGGAAGGCTCAGGTTGCTGGTTAAACGCACCCGCAGAGCGAGGCAGTCTCTTTCGCCGCGCTGCTTCTGTCGCGGCTGCCCGGGGGTCACGGTTCCTTTCCAAGACCATGTCCGCACGAGGCTGTTATAGCGCTATGATTCCACTTTCAACATCCTATGGAATCCTGGGGTTTGCAGTTTCGGGAGGGGCCGGCCGGCCCCTCCCGAAACTGCAAACCCCAGGATTCCATAGGATGTTGAAAGTGGAATCATAGCGCTATAACAGCCTCGTGCGGAAATGGCACAAGACAGCCGCGGGCCGTGGCTTCGCGCTTTCCTGCGGTCGGCCGCGCTCCTCCGTCCTCCAGCGGAATGCAAGATTTTGAGGGGGAATCCCGACGAAGACGTTTAAACAGTAGCCCTGACACTGAGCAGAAGAGCCGGGAAATGGGAGGGGGAGACGCCGTAGAGGAGACGACCCCGTTTTGAGCCTCCTGATTTCATCTTTTAGGGGGGCGTGAGTGAAAAACGAGTGAAAAAAATGAATGAAAAGAAAAACACGCGTGTCTGTGTATAAGCAAAAGGCCCAAATCTTTCAGCATCAGGATCTTTGTGCAGTTCTCTTAACAGCTTGATGGCCAAATTAATGGCACGAGCTTTTTGCGAAATAACGTGTGAAGGGCATTTCGGACCCATGCCGCCTACTTTAGCCACTTGCTTGAAGACAGATTATGCTGGGAATCACAGTTTTAGAAGATCTGTGCCTAGGAGTAAACGTGAAACGCTGGATAAGTTTAGGTTTTCTGGTAAAGGTAGAATAATGCTGGGGAAAAGGTCAAAATTGATCAGACTGGATATTAAGGGAAAGGTAACGAGTTCCGTTTTGTCGAACTTGTCGCTTCGGAGATGCTCAGCTGATATCCTCCCCCCCGCGCCCACAAAACCTAAACCGCAAAATTATACATCCTTTCTCGGTGATTTTTTTTCTCTGAAGAATATACCTCTGACCTAATACAGTTTTAATCTAAATATTAGAACTGAATAAAACTTTACTGTCTGACATTCAAAACATATTCAACGTTGTGTAGAATTCAGGTTTGGTGCATTTAATACTGTCACAGCCTACCGATGCAAGTACTAGTATGCAACCAAATCCTAATGTACTAGGAAAGACGTTGTCATTGGAATCAAGATCATTTGCTTCCGGTGTTTTGCGTCCTACATCGCCGTAGTACCTCCTACAACAGCTTGCTTGTATTTGAGAAGGTTGAATTAACAAGAATTATTTGGTAGGAAGTCATTCAAGTATGTGACACACTCTCTGTTTTACCTAAAACTGTTTACTTTGCAGATTAATATAGATTTTTAGAATACATCATTTGAGTGGTTAGAATGCACCATTTTACTCTGAGAAGTTAGTAATTCCTTCGTAAAACTTCGATTGATTTTAATTCCTGGAGGGTTCCAGCTGTTGAAATAAATGGAGCAAAAGCGCAAATACATTAAATTCATTTCTTCTTATTTATTATTTGCAACAATTTGTGTCCAAAAATTTCAAATCAATCTAAGCCAATAAAACAGACTCAGGGCGCAAGTGAACATACCACATAACATTCTTTTCGAGGTCGAAGATATTGATGTCGGGTTAGACTAGAGCAGTCTTCTCAAATATGTTTTTAATACGTTTTTATTGTTGAAAGCATTATAATTCGTTTGAAGGTGGAAAGTACACAAAAAGGAAGCAACATCTTTCTGAAATAACAACACTGATCATGTTGTTATAGAAAACAGAAACCAAATATTTATAAAAGCTGCGCGTGTATGTGCAAACTTATGCGATAAACGTACTATGACATATGCCAAGATGTCATACGTGAAAGCAACATTTAGAAAGTGATAGATGCCTTCCAAAACTCTATTCTTAAAAGGGTAATTCTTACATCGGATTTATCATGACATTTCCTGTCTAGCAAACACGTCCAGCAGACAGGAAACAGACAAAATAGGCCAAAGTGGGTTTTTTTTTTCCTTTTCCCCCTGGCCGGCCCCCTCGCCGTGCCCATAAAAAACAATCTACTAGATGTGGCGGTCCTTTGCCTTAAGGGCTTCTCTTCCTTCACCTTTTGACTCCCCGACCTCTTTGGCTCTCTCCATCCGGCGCTTGTTCCCACTTACTTGAAAGTAGATCCCATTGATCTCAATGGAATTTACTTCCACGTAGCCTCTCAAAGTCATGGAAAAATCCGCTCCTGGCTCGAGAGGTTTCGCCCGGACCGGCCGGCTCCCACACAGGTGGATGGCAGCTGAAACTGGTCCTTTCCTCGCCCGCGCGGACCCCGACGAGGCCCCGCCCACTCCTCCCCATTGGCCGCGGCTCAGTTTAAACGCAGCCGCGCGGGGAGGGCGGCCAATTCTTTGGGAGTCAACCGCGGCACCCGGTTTGGTTCCCGCTTTCGCCAGCCAGGAGTCCCTCTGGAGCCTGAACGGTCGCCAGCAAGAAAGAGAAGAGAACGACACCGGAGCAGCAACTCCAGATTTGTTTTCCGGGGGCGCCAGGGGGAGAGGGCGCGCGAGAAGCGGATCAGCCCGGTAGAGCAACGTGGAGATGAGCAGCCCCGATGCGGGATACGCCAGCAGCGACGACCAGGCGCAAGGACGGTGCTCGCTCCCTCCCCTCGTGATGCAGTGTCAGTGGGCCGAGTCGCTGAGCCCCCTGGCCGAAGGGAAGAGTAAGGGCGAGGCGGCAGCGGCCGATCAAGCGCAGCAGGGAGCCCCCGGCCGGGCCAAGGGGGAAGCCCGCATCCGCCGCCCCATGAACGCCTTCATGGTCTGGGCCAAGGACGAGCGCAAGCGCCTGGCCCAGCAGAACCCAGACCTGCACAACGCCGAGCTCAGCAAAATGTTGGGTAAGTCAGCCGGCCAGTTCCCCGGGCCTGGCTAAAAGTTATCTGGACAGCGGGGTGGGAGCGGAGGAATAAGCCCCCCCCCCCAGCTTATCCACAATTGCTATACGTTTTGGGGGAGTGCAGTCTCTTTCTCAGTCATCGGATGGGGTGGGCTGGAATGCACAAAAGTCAGTGCCATGAGGGTCTTTGGGATTTTCTCTATACCATTGGGAACTCAAACTAGAGCTTATCATGAGAGAGGCTGCATTATTTCGGAAGACGCAACCAGTGCCTGACAGTCAGAGACTAAACAAGTAAATTCTTTACTAGAGTAGATCATTTTGCTCAACACCACGCACGTTTACCTGGAAGTAAATCTCACTGATTTCAGGAAAACTAAAGTGATACATTCGCAAGTAAATGTGCATGCCACTGCTGCCGGGAGCGGCTACTGCGGTGCGATTCTGGAGTAGTGTTTCACAGCCTTTGGCTTTCCAGATCATTTTAGAGGTCCTCTCCCAGAAGACCCAGTCTGGGTAGGACACGCTTTAGGATTCTGAGATTTAAAGTCCAGACGATCCAGGGTAAAACTCAAGTGTAGGGGAGGGACCCTTTTTGCGGACATAGGCTGTCCCACGTGAAGGAACTGTAGCTTTGTCAGAGACAGCTTTGCACTGACAACACCCGCCGGCGGCGGCGGCCAGTATCGTTACAGAATGACCCATGAAATATGCCAGCTATTAAGGAAAGTTAGGATGAAGTCCGCTAAGAGGGGCTTTAGCCTTGGTTAAAACAGAGAAAAATGTTGCCAAGTGGGGCTGAAAGAGCTGCTGAGCTCAGATGTGAGATGCTCTAGGAAGACTTCCACAGTGAAGACTCAAGCCTTTAGGGCTGTGGCTTTGACATGGCTCTTGTTTAGGTGAGTCAGGGGAGGATTGTGAGGTTCTCAAAATACTGCGAAACACTGCAGGTCTGGCTTGTAACGATACTGCACGTTAGCGCCATTCATTTGGGGTGGTGGATATGAAGGAGGGAAGTTGGTTGCTATTGGTCATTAATTTTTTTTAAAGTTCCCAGATACCACATTTCTGAAGGACTATGTAGTTTTTCCAACAGGATACAGATTTCATAAGTAACTAAGCATTAATTAAATATAATAATTCTGTAGCACCTTTGAGATTGAGGAAAAAAATTCCAGCATAAGATTTCTGTGGACTCAGCCCATTTCATCAGATGGAAGTCTGGAGTCCACAAAAGCTGACCCTAGAGATGTCTCAGAATTCCTTTGCCTCTCTTTATGCTTCAACAGATACATGATACAATTCAGTGTCAAGGGAATCTTATGCTAAGTAATACATACTAGTGTTTAATGTACCATAGGAGACCCAGGTGTTTTTCTTGCGGCAACTCACTAACACAAGCTACCAATCCACACCGCCCCTTCGGAAAGCTTTAAGGAAGCGGGGGCAGTCTGTGTGCATCAAGTTTTGGCTGTTGCGCGACATAAATGTGCCTAGGTAAGAGGCCAAAGTGTGTCTTTGGACTAAAAGCACCATCTCAAATTGATAACTTCGCGTGGAACCACACTAGAGTTAGAGCGGTTCTATACCACTTTAAGTGCCTTGGCTCCATCCTATGGAATCCAGCGATTTAGGCCATTTCTGCAGTAGACTGTTATAACGCTATTATTGCACTTTCAACATCTTACGGAATCCTGGGGTTTCCAAACTGCAAACCCCAGGATTCCATAGGATGTTGAAAGCAGAACAATAGCGCTGTAACAGTCTAGTGCGGAAATGCCCTTAGTTTCCCCAGCAGTTCAGAATTTTCTGATCGAGCGCTCTAGAACAGAAATCTAGGCGAGTGGAGTTGAGAATTCTGAGTCCTTCGCCAAACTACAAAGCCCAGGGTTTCATAGTATGGAGTCGCGCCACTAAAAAGTGCTACGAAGCCACTGTCACCGGGCGGTATGGCTACAGCCCAGGCCTCCGCAGTTCTGGCTCGCCGGAGAAGAGCCCGTCCCGAGGGGAAGGAGCCCAGTGTCAACCGGCTTTGGTCGCCGGGGAGGTCCCGTCCCGTTTTAACACCGCTTCTCTCTCCGCCCTGACAGGCCAGTCGTGGAGGGCGCTGACGCAGGACGAGAAGCGGCCCTTCGTGGAAGAGGCGGAGCGGCTGCGGCTCCAGCACATGCGGGACCACCCCCACTACAAGTACCGCCCGAGGCGCCGGAAGCAGGTGAAGCGCCTCAAGCGCGGCGACGGCGCGGCCGACGGCGGCAGCGGCTTCCTCTCCGTCCAGCAGCACCCCCACCCCCACCCCCTGGGGCTGCCCGTGGAGGCGGGAAGCGGAGGCGGCTGCGAGGGGCTGGGCCTCGCCTACGCAGACCAGCCGAGCTACGCCGCCGGGAGTTACCACTACCGGGACTGCGGGCCCCTCCCGCTGCCTACCTTAGGGCCCCATTTCGGGAGCTACAGCCTGCCCACCCCGGAGCCCGACTCCCAGAACGGCGCCTGCGCGGAGCCCGCCTTTTTCCCGCCGCCGCCGCCGCCGCCGCCAGAGGAAGGCGGCTGCCTCTTGGGCCCCTACGGCTACCCGACGCCTCCGGGGGCCGAATATTCCTGCAACGGCGCCCCTGCCGGCGGGCACGGCAATAGCAGCAACGGCGCCCCCGGGCTCTTTCGGGGCCGCTTCCCGGTTCCCTTGGCCGCCTACCCCGCCTCCTCGCCCGCCCAGGATCCCGCGCACCAGCCCCCGGCCCCACCGCCCTGCCGTCGAGGGGAGCCCGCCGTCGGCCTCGAGCACCTGCCCGCCCACGACGTGGAGCTGCTGGCCGACGTCGACCGCTCCGAGTTCGAGCAGTACCTCCCCTTCGGCTGCAGGCCCACCGACCTGGGGCTCTCCTACCCGGCTCACGAAGCCCCTGAGCCGAACCCCGCCGCTGCCTCCTATTACTGCGCAGCCGCGGGCGGAGGCGGGGCCTATCCGGAGCTGTGACTCCCTGGACTTGACCTTGGGAGTGGGGGGGGGGATGTCGCAAAGGGGGAGATAAAAGGACAGCTGGACCTCTTTGGTTCTATTTATTGTAATTTATTGACTGAGAGAAACTTCTCCAAAGACCGTTTGTAGAAAATCTGAGCGGAAAGAACCGCTGGAGGGTTCGTGGACTCCTCTCCTTGTTCCTTTTCGCCCCAAATCTATTCGGAGCCTGTGGATCTGTCTATGTTCGTAGGCAGGTTTGAGGCAAAAAATTCCCCACTTGAGGGGTTTGAAAGTGCGGTTTTTACACACTTGCCTTTTAAAGTGTCTTTCTTTTTGTACAGAGTGAGGTTGGACTTCAGTATACCAATAAAAGTTTGACTCGGAAACAGTTCACCAATTAAAAAAAATTAGGAGGTTGTATAGGATGGTGTTGTGATGCGGTATGATTTTTCCAGCACCTCCTGCCTTTAGAAAACGACAGCAAAAGGTTGTCTTTTAAAGTACTAAATATGGGAATGGACATCAAGGCCATTTCCGCACTAGATTGTTATAGTGCTATTATTCCACTTTCAACATCCTATGGGATCCTGGGGTTTGCAGCCTCAAGGCCCCTCCCTAAACTGCAAACCCCAGGATCCCACAGGATGTTGAAAGTGGAATAATAGCACTATAACAGTCTAGTGCGGAAATGGCCCACAACGTCGTCCTTAGCTTTCCGTCGATGCCTTGTTGAACAGGCTTCTCACCTGATGCTTTCGGCGATCTCCGATAAGTCTCTATCGGCGATCTCTGCCGGGACCGCAGGGCTGTTTTTAAGATGGGGGGGGGTGTCAATATTGGAAGACGGGTTATTACATTTGCCTACTTGGAGGGGGAGGGCAAATAACTTTCCCTGCCTGTTATAATTGAAATATTGTTAAATTGCAAGATTCCCGCAGGCACAATTCAACTTCCTATACTTTGAAGTGCCCTATATGTGTTCATGGGCGCTTACTTCCAAGTAAACGTGCCAACATGGTGTAGCGGTTAGAGCATTGGACTGGGGCTCTCGGAGAACAGGGCTTGAATCCCACGGACAAGTCACACTCTCTGAGCCTCAGAGGAAGGCAAAGGGAGATCCCCTTCTGAACAAATTCTGCCGAGAAAACCTCGTGATAGGGACTGAGAGGGTGTGAAGGCGCACAACAACAAAGGGTGCAGGCGATGGCTGTCTTAATATTTCTTAGTGCTTGGTCATTTCATGCACTTCTGGTAACTCGAAGAGGTTCAACTGCGTTGGAGTTTTACTAGATCATATCTTGTGGGGGCACATCCCCCTAGCTTCCTTTTAGGGGTGGGTTAAGTCCCAGTTCCATCCCATCTCTGAGCGATTTAAAGAAACATTTTCTTGAACGTGCAGATGAATTCACCGTACAAAAGTAAATCTGTGTCTACTTTTCCCAGCATGGGTAGATCTTCAATGTCTGGGTTTAATTCGGTAAGATCGAGGGCTACATTCAGTGGTAAGACATAGAGACATCCCTTTCCCCGCGGTAGTTAGCAAGCAGACTCACGTGTAGATTTGATTTCACTATCAGGAAGGCATTCCAAAGACACATTGGTGATAAGATATTCTTAATCTCTCAACCGAACGTGCACGCTTTCACCTAAGTTAAACACCATGGATTTGCGGGGTGTGTGTGTGTGTGTCCGTGTGTCCGTTCTCCGGAGAGGTTTGGAATGCAACGCTGTTAGTCCTAACTTGCATAGCCACAGAGCCACTGTGGTGTAGTGGTTTGGACTAGGACACATAAAGACCAAGGTTGGATTCCCTGTTGGGCCATGGAAACCCACTGGGTGACCTTGAGCAAATCACACTCTCTTAGCCTCCAAGCTAGAAGGCAAAAGCAACCCCCCCCGAACAAGTTTCGTCAAGAAAACCCCATGATAGTGTCGTCGTATTTCAGGAATGACTTGAAGGCACACAACAACAAAGTACAGCCAACGGGAAAGCTGGAAGATGCAATCTAGCAATATCTGGAAGCCGCAGGATTCCCGCGTCTGCCCGAAAAAGTGTCCTCCAGGAGCAATCCCGACAGCTGGTTTAAAACAAATGCCCAGCATTTTGTCTTCAGCCTGCAGAACTTTTCCAAGAAAAGTCTCTAAAGGTGATAGCTTTTGACCTCGGAAGGATTTTAAGCAGTATTGGATTTAATTAATGTTCAATATCTACTGCAGCAAAATGAATCACGATCTTCATGGTGGGGGGGACGCATGAATGGGAGGACCGGCAGCAGGGCACTGAACAGTACAATTCTTTTTTTGTTTGTTTGCTCAGGATTAGATTTTCCACCAGACCCAATGAAACTTGGTATCCCTTCTCTAAAACCCACATCCTAAATTCCAGGGAATAAAATGGAACGTGTTCCCAGGTTATACTTCTGCATTGCGATCCTGTGCAAGGTTACACAGAAATAAGTCTTATTGTGTCAGCCGGGTGCTCTTTCCAGGTAGGTAGAACGAAATCCACGAAAGAGCGATACCCTTATTAGCCAACCTAAAGGCACAAAACACATAACGAAGCCTTTCCGAGCTCTGCTGGCTTCTTCATGAGACGAAGGAATTTTTAAAAATCATTGAGGAGAAGGGAAGTTACGACGGTAGAGTCACAGGCCTGCATTTTGTATCAGACGTTGTTTCTGTTGTAGTTCAGATGTTCTGGTGGGATCTCAGTGCAGGCAAAGGCCGCTCCCCTTCTTGGCCATGTGAGGACCAGGGACAAAGGGCAATAAAAGACAGACGGCCTTGGGCGAGGCACACGTTCTCAGTCCCAGAAAACCCGATGACAGGTTCTCCTTAAGGT
Organism: Cyclura pinguis; assembly: GCA_030412105.1. Classification (NCBI taxonomy): domain Eukaryota; kingdom Metazoa; phylum Chordata; class Lepidosauria; order Squamata; family Iguanidae; genus Cyclura; species Cyclura pinguis. The sequence goes on from CM059602.1 coordinate 213,435,871, forward strand.
CGGCGTAAGTCGAAGCGACTTGAAGGCACACAACAACAAATAAAATTTCAGCTCCATTAGCAACAGAAAAGCACCATCCTTTGAGACCCAGGTTGTCCTAGGTAGATGGTGCTTTTCAGAATAAGTAGGTATTGGATTAGGTTTTATCTTGTTGGATTCCAAGCCTTAGAAATTATTTCTTTTAAACTTTTATGTCACTTACTGACAGGGTGGTGAAGTACCGAAGAGGAAGTGAAAAACAAAAGTATTCGAACTGCTTTTTCCTGACATACTGAGACTGCAAGTCGAAAGAATTTGTGACATTGAAACTTTGCGCAAGATTACACTGTAGAAATATACTTATCAGGAAATAAGTTCCAGTAATAATTATTCAATAAGCAGCTTTGAGACAACGGGCAAGAAATATGACCGATCTCAGGTCCATTTACACTTGCGAGTATATCTTGCTGAGCACGTCGGGATGCGCTACGGAGTGAATCTGTATTAGATCGGGTTGTACAACAAGAAAAACGAACTTCGTAAGGGGGTCCGGTCCGGCGTTGCATCCTCGGCATCCTCCTCGTGAAAGAGAACATCAAGGCTGAAGGGAGGGAGACTAATTTGTTATGGGAATGTCCTAAATTGTATTGAACGGGAAGAAAGAAACCAACCGTTTTCTAACCAAATCAGATTGATTTGGACTTGAGCAGCGCAGAAGACAAAAGTCGTGGAGCAGTGCTTGCAAATATCTCCTCGTCGTTCCGATCTCTCAAATACTTCCCATTCCATCTGCTCGGGAAATGCCTGGTCTCACGTTCCGGTGGAAAACATTCAGACCCATAACAGTCATTTTTATTTATCTTTAAACCTCCGTTCACGCTACTATGATTCTCTATGTACAGAGTACTATTAGCGCTTGATTGTGACTTCAAGGAATTTTCTTTGGCCCCCAGTTTGCCTGAGTAGTAACCAGCTAGTGTAGGCGACATTTCAGACGAAGGCAATGGCAAACCACTTGCCCAGGAAAAACCAGGAAATCCCTGTGGTCAGCATAAGGTTACAGGCGACGGGCACGCACAAATGTAGAGATTAAAAGGCCAACCGGTAGAGGGCTTTTATGTCTTTGAATATAAATTATGGACAAGGCAGTCTTATACATACCTACTCAAAAGTAAGTCCCACTGAATTCAGGTGATCTGGAGAAGGAGTGAAGTTCAAGTCAGCACCCGCCCCGCCACCTATGCAGACATATTCAACAGCAACAAATCGGGGGAGGGTGGTATCTAACCCCTTCCGGACATACCCTCGTGCATTTTCTTAAAGTCTTGTTTTTTTCTACCAAAGAACCCTCGTCCCATAAGGGGCGCAAATAAGGAGACACCGAGGAACGCGTGTCAGGACAAAATCAAACTAGAAAAGTTAATGAGCCACAGATTTCTTAAATTTTAGGGTGGATCTTTATTTTAATCTGTATTTTTGGATTTAGGACAGTCCGCAGTGATTCCTATCAATTAGGGCAGAAATCGTATCCGTTTTTGGATCAAATGTTTGTTGTCAAATGGGTCGACGATTTCCTTTTTTTCTTGTTTCCCTATTAAACTGATGCCTGTAAGCAGATATCGGATCTTATGATGTACGAAGGAGGGGGCCCTCTCAAAAGCTACCTTGAACCCCGTGCTGGAGAAAGGCTCCTATAATCTAATCTAATAAATCTAAATCTAATAAATAAAATAAAAATAAAATCGGGTACTGTATTTTTTCATCTGCAGTCGCCCCACTGTCTCTCGAATGTTCCACCCCACTTCTCACAATGAACTGATCCGCTTTGGATACTGTCCGAGGAGAAAGGCGAGGTATGCATCAAATGAATCAATCAGTCAGTCAGTCAGTCAATCGGTTATGTATCTGCGATTTTTTGTTGTGAGAAATGAGACGTGGAAAAGCAGACTCCAGCCTCAAAAACACACCACAGACCAGATTTTTGCCTAGAATTGCTTCTTCAGGCATGTGGTCATGAATTGCATCACCTTGGATGGCGTCAATTTCGGCCCCAATCCACCGCCTATTGCGGGCACAGGCAATTTACGGCCCCTCAAAGGTTGTCGGATAGCAATTGCCTCTCCCGCACTAGACAGCACAGGCGCAAGGGATTATGAGAGTTGCAATCCGGCAACATCTGGATGGGCACAGGTTCCCCTTGTGTACAGTGAACATTTCTGTTTACAGTAATGGGACTTCCAATAGATCACAGGCTATTTCCGCACTAGACTCTTATAGTGCGATGATTCCACTTTCAACAGCCTATGGAATCCTGGGGTTTCATAGGATGTTGCAAGTGGAATCATCGTGTTATAAGCGTCTAGTGCGAAAAGAATCACAGTTAAATTCTGCTGCTTTTGTGGACTACAGCTCTCTGAAACACCGCCAGGAGGCATGATCCTTCTGGGGAAGTTGTAATTTCAAAGAGTAACTTCTCCAAGCTCTAAGTTCGCACTAAATTTTTCAGGCTTGGTTAGATGTTGCGGAAAATAACCTTGCTCTGTTCCATTTCCGCTAGAGAGGGAGAACAAAGATTTGTATACCTCTTTGAATACAGGTTCGGGGGGGGGGAGTGAAGAGGCGGCATACAAACAGAGCGAATAAGCGATGATAACAATGATCCTAAACGGGGGCGGAGGGAGGCGAAAACACTTTGTCTCTTGTCTAAACAGAAGTTCGGGCTTAACTTACAATGAAATTAGGGAGACCCCTTAAAGCTGCGAAAGTTAAAAGGGCAGCAGCAGAAGACTAAGAATGCAGCCCTGTGGAAGCTTACTTGGATGTAATTCAAATTAGGTAAGTGTCAGCTGACCAAACTTCTATTGATCTGATGAGCTTACTTTAGATGGAACAGAGACAGGATTTAGGATCCTAACTTCCAAATTTAGTCCCAAAAGTAACTTTTCCACACTATCCTCTTGACAAAACCCCAACCAACTAGACCTGAGGGCAGAAGAGCCCAAGTTCTGCTAATTCAACTGGCTTGCTTACATTGTGTGTAAATTCACATCATATCAAAACCTTATTAGATTGTTTAAATTCCAGACTTCTTTAACATGCTCTGACCTTTTCCTCCAGCACCAAGGAATGATGTGGTGACTCATGTCTGTGGAAAGATGTGCCTCAGAGAATTTGCCTGGGGGAAAAGGGTTTTTTTTAACCTCCTCTCCACCCTGTTCTTTCTTAGTTGCATGACAATACCTAGGTCAATTTTTAACCTGAGCATATGAAAATGCAAGTATAACAATGAAGTATCTGTGTTCCTGGACCTTACTTCTTTTACGGAAAATTTGTACAGAGGCAGAAATAACATGGAATGAAATAGGTTCCTGCATCACAAAAAATCCTCCACATTTCAGTGAACTAGTGAAAACTAACAATATGCAAACACAAAATAAAACAACCTAGTTAGGTGAGCCTTGCATTAAGTAAACAAAAACATTATGAATCTTCTAGAGGTACTTTGAAAGCTTCTTCTAAAATACATTCAGAGATGACTTTTTCTTTCACTAGCTTTCACTTTTCTTATGATTTCTATTTTCGTAGGCATACTTAGAGAATAATTTTTTAAAAAATACTGGGGATAGCTGGTGAGGCATGCTGTTCACACATGCTTAGTAAGGGATGCAGGAGGTAACTGCTATTCACCTTTCCTGCTGCAGGCAGGAATAAATGGGCACAGCAGCATTAGCTTGAGCAGAATCCCATTTTTGCCCAATGCAGGCTTTATTGCATTGCTTATTTCAGACATACTGCCACCACACAACAAAGGAAGCATGCATTTGACCACTGTCCCTATGTTGAAGCTGCTTAAAAAAACTTGCAGATAGACAGAGGATGAGGAGGAAGGTTGAGGTTATGGTTCTGTAAAAAAGAGACTCACTGTCAGTGGCTTTGTTAGGTGAGGTGTACCTATAATTGAACAATCATGTCCCTTAATGTAGTGGCATTTTCATTTGTTGTTATGCAATTGTTTTAGATGAGATCAAATAAATTTCGTGAAAGTGAACAAAATAGACTTCTGTGTTTCCACTGGGCTTCCTATTCTAATATGATGAATTAAATGAAAAAGTTTCAAGGTTCTAGCCACCCCCAATTTATATGTTATTAATACCATAAAGAGGCCTAAGAGTTCCATCTCTCCAAAACACCAGGGATCTAGCAGTAAAGGGAAATAGACTAGAGATTATGAAACTATCATTCCCACTATTTTTTCTAGGAAACCCTCGAGTTTGCATAAACAAACATAAGGGCACACTCATAATTTTGACCTGGGTTGCAGCCATTCAGTGAAAGCAAGAAGTATACCAATGCTGATTTAAGTACTATTAATCTAATGTGGCTCACTACTTTAACAGGGCTTAATTCTGTATAAACATGTATACAGGCATCCCTCCACATTCACTAGGGTTAGGGGCACAGGACCCCTTTGAAAGTGGAAAAACCGTGAATAACTCTAGGCCCTCCCAAACCATGTTTAACACAAAAAAAAGTATGATCACCATATTCAACCCACCATGGATTCTTTTTAGGCAAGAGGGTTCCTTCACAAGGCAGAAGTGGGTGGCTGGTGGATCTTACTGCCACCTCGACTACTGCCCCACATCATTTTTAATAGGGACTTAGAAGCCTCTTTCACAGTTTCTTAGTATCAGGAGGCTTGCAGTCCTTATTAAAAATAGCATAGGGAAGCAGCAGAGATGACAGCAAATAATCCTTGAATAATCAAATCCGCAAAAGTGAAACCCACAAATGTGGAGGGCTGACTGTAGATTCATCTTGCATGTGTGCTTAGGACTGCAGTCTCATTTTGAAGCTCTTTCATTCTAATGAGGCTTAGTTATTGTGTAAAATCCTCAAGTTCACACCCTTTGTCTGCTGGTTTGAAGTAAGCTTTCATCAAGCTCAGTGAACCTCATGTCTGAAAAAATCTGCTGGGGCTTGGACTATACTTCACATGTGGATCTCAGTGAAAGAAATGAAAGAAACTGAAAGAAACTGTGGGACACATTCTGAAATCACTCTCTCAAGATCAGTATGCTTTTAGTTCATGCTGCAGAGAATCTGAAAAGCCCAGTGTCCTTGGACAGGAAGGCTACACAAATATTTTAGAACCCTGCATCTAATGCAACATTGATCTCCCTTATGCCTGTGTTCTACGCAATCAAGGAATGTCCTTTATTTGAAGGCTAGAAAACGTATCAATTAAAGAATCAGTAGGGTCTCTTATTATAAGAGATGACCTTATTTGAGGGTTGGAAAGCCGTTCCTTTTATATAGATTGAACAAGATTTTTTTTTTTAAAAAAAAGCCTGTATTTTTGAATGTGGCCCCTTCATGAAGACAGAAATGTGTTCATCACGAAATTTATGAATATGGTCAATGTGTTATTTTACAGAGAAGTGCATGGCTCAGTTAACTGAAAACGGTTGGGGGTTAGAGTTTCCCAGAGCACTAGCCCTTGAGGAACTCTATGAAAGCTAAAGCTGTAAGAAATTAGCCTTCTTTTAACAAAGTTGCAGAGAAAACATGTCCCAATTTCTGTGTTGTCTTCTCTGGACTGAAGACTGAGTTGAAATCAAACCAAGACAGGCAGCTTCAGGTTCCAAACTTAAAAGATTTACTAACAAACTTTATAATTACATATATATTGGAGAAACTAGACACACACCAAATAACAAAAAGGATTTGGGAAGATAATATCTTCATTTTGAACTCACCAACTTATTCGTGAAGAGGCTAGCATAGAGAGAAAGTATTAGGAGCAATAGCCACAGAGCAACAGTTAACTTTATACTAGCTGAGGTCCATTTGTCCTAGAATAAGAGGGGAGAAGAGAGAATGTTATAATTTTCCAACCTAATCAATACTTTCAACTGGTATTTAGGCAAAACACAAACTCCTTAGTAGCTGTTTCCTGATTGTAATGAATTTTGATCGTCCCTTATTGCTATTTTGAAAACCTGGCAACACTAGCTAAAGACCTTTCCGCACTACACTATTATACTACTGTTATCCCATTTTCAATATCCTATGGAATTCTAGAGTTTGTAGTTTACTGATGCAAAGAGCAAACAAATCAACTGAAAAGGAAACTGGTTGTGATGTGACATCACATCTGGCCATATTTGGAAAAACTCTCCCTCCCTTTCTCCTAGATACACAAATACACCTCTGTAGACTCTATAAAATGCCTTTACAGAAGTAAATCAGTTGAAATGTGTGATAAGGGCAGGCTAGCTCCTTCCATCCTGGCTATTATCCTGCATTGCAAACTTGGTCTACTGTTGAAAGGGGCTAACACAAATTGCAAGATTGTTAGACAAAGGAGATTAGTTAATCAGACTGAACTGGGACCTATAAAATGACCATATGCTTCTTGTTTGAGGTCTGAGTAGAGGAACAAGTCAGCTAGATATGTTGAGACCAGAAGCCTTGGTGAATATGAGAAGGAGCCTAGAAAAGCAATTAATATTAGAAGAAAATGCAGCCAGTTACCTGAGGGATTATATTCCTTTCTGTTAGATCAATGGCAGGTTAACTCTAAGATTCTTGCATATCATTTTGCCTACCATGAGTCCAGAAAGAAGAACTTCTTTCATCAATATAATGCTTACAGTATACTTCCCAGAGTGTGAGTGTAACTTTGTCTTATATAAATAAAACTTAATGTCTTTTCAAAGATCATCCACACTCATTTAGCTACAGGCCATTTACTTCCCAACTAGGAGAAGAAGGGAAGCTATCTGGGGGCTTGGAGGAGAAATCAGACTTTGTTTGTTTGTTTTAATAAAATGACAGGGGATGGATTTAAGCACCTAGCACAAAATCCTCCCTGGAACCGCTACGCTCTGACCAAAAACGTGACTCAGAGGCAAGCAAAAACACACACACAGCAGAGTATCAAAATATAGCCACAAGCGTGAGCAGCAGCAGAGTGTGAACCTACAGCATTAGGTCTGACCCCAAACTACCCACCTGTCAGAAACACTAGCACACAGTGTTGTCATCCAAAAATACCTGGAGGCTTTTATTCTTGAAGTTCCAATATATACGTCTGTACAGGCAGGATTCGCAGATCCTCAATCAAAGGTTCAGCATTCCATCATCATCACATCAGGCAGAGGTTTGCTCGGACAGAGTTTCGGTGTCAGCAAGAGCTAGGGAGACCGAGCGAAAGCCTGTCAGAGCTCACCTCTTTATATACACATTGGCTGATATCTCATCAGCTAGGGACCATGGCTGATGCAACCCCTTGCCAGGATTTCATGTCACCATGACTCAGCCTTAATGTCCCTTGGGGATTACATCATGATTTGCCAAGTCATTCCCCAGGTGCCTTCCCCACATAATAATAAAATAAAAGTATTTTAATTGGGGCAAATGTCACAGCAATCCCTTTGCAACATAAAACAACACCCCACAGCAGGAATTCCTTCCCATGGCTTTCCTTACACAAGAGGTTGAACATTCTGGCTAATACATAATATCCATATTCAGCTGAAGGCTACGCAGGCAGAGCAGAGCTAGCATGGAGTTGTGGCTTGGACTATGAATCTGGAAGCCAGAGTTTGAATTCTTGCTAAACCATGAAAACCCATCAGATGACCCTGGGTAACTCTTACCCTCAGATGAAGGCCCCCTCTGAACAAATCTTGCTAAGAAAACCTTGTGATAGGTTCACCTTAGGGCTGCTATAAGTTAGAAATGACTTGAGGGCACACAACAACAACAACAACAATCCATGGTGCATCATTGTGGCTAGTTGCCCATGATTACACCCTGTGTATCAGGACTTGGGAAATTACTTTTAAAATTAATTCATTATAGTTACAGTTCCAAGGCAGAGCAAAGGAGTTAGCATTAGAGTTGCAATTTTGAAAAAAGTAACTCTTATGTGTCATATTTCTCAAAAGCAACCAAACCCACTTGAATACTACAAGCTTCTGGCCTAAATAGCCTGAGATACCATGGATCACATAGTTAATATCACAATACAAAACTGAAGGGGTGGAGAAAACTGGTTAGCATTCTCCTATTTCAGCAAGTGTTCATCCTTCACACAGAAGGAAAGTAGTATATCAAATATTTAAGGGCACACTTGTAATCCTTATCTGAAAGCCACAGCAGCAGCACTAAAACTTGTTGGAAAAATTTGGCATTCTCTCTTGCCGCCTTTTCTTCTAGGGCAAGTGGGGCTTAGCTAGCATAGGTTTCTATTTCTTTTGCATGTCAAGCCTTCTGCCTTCTTACCTAAAGCCTCAGTCTTACTCTTTGTGTTATTTAAATGCATTGCTATGATAACCAGGTGACCAGACCATGTAACCCAGCATAGACTTTGGGGTCATTGGCCTTACATAAAAGACCTCTTTGTCCTCTTTGCCATGTTTGCGTCTACTTCCTTCCCTCTGACTATACTTCACCTTTCCACCAAGAAAATGGTGAGTTAAGAATGAAGCTACTACCTTACCTAATCTTTTGTTAGCTAGTTAGGATCTGGGCACTCCAATGCATATGTAATTGTAAAATTCATTAGTAAACTTTTTATAAGTTTGTAACCAGAAACTGCCTGCCTTGTTTTGCTTTCTAAGTCAGTCTCAGTTCAGGGAAGCCACACAGAGATTGGGACATGCTTTTTCTGCTACTCTGCTAAAAGAAAGCTGATTCCTAACAGTTTTAGCTTTCATAGAATTTCCCCCAAAGGGCTAACACCTTGGGAAGCTCTAACTCCCAACAAAACTAAGGTCAGAATCCCACTGGACCATGGTTGTAAACTAAAACAAAAAAAAACAAAACTATCCCCACTCCCACTGCTCTTTCTTGGAGGCCACACAAGTGTGATCCCTTAGGCAGTCAATCATTTTACAAGCAGCCATTTCTTTCACTTTGGTGGGTTGGAAATTAATTATTCACAATGGGTGAGCTCAAACCTTGGCACCTGTTGCACTATGCAACTGTGGGGTCCAGTATAACTATAGTGGTATATATTTATACTGTGCTAAAAGTATACAGAATTGTGTCCTAGCATTATTATTAGGGCCGCAAAGTAATACCCAAATAGATTTTTGAATATGCTCCTGTTTCAGCTTCATACTCAGAAAAGGAAAATGGCCCTATCGCTGTGCCTCTATTAGCTTGCCTTGTCTCTCTCGCTCCCCTAGTCGCAATAGCCACCAGCTGATCACTACCATCATTCTTCACCCCGCTTGCAGTTTTGACTCCATTGTACTCCTCCTTATGCCTCGTGCCCTAACCTTGCCCTACTTCTACCTCTTTTTTTTATTCCTCTCCTTTCAGCCACCTCTTCTTTCCCTCAGCAGCCACAGGAATGTACAAGGCTCAGCATAAGCCAACACTTGAACTGTGACATATTCCCTCTTAACCATTTAGTAATGTCATGTCACTTTAACACACTTGTCAACATTTCACAGACAAAAACTGGGGTGCATATGGCCAAGCAACATTGGAGTGTGGTCAAGATGGGAAAAGTTTCTAAGAAAGAGGAACACACAAGAGGTTGTGGCAGTTTGCTTTTGCTGGAGTCTTCTGGAAAGGGCAAGTTTCTGCGTAGTCCTCTCTTCTTTCCCTGCTGAAACAACTAGCACAAACTGCTTTTGCACTTTGGGAACTCAGTTTGCAGAAACGGAAATAAGATGAAGAAAAAGGGAAAAGTGGGTGGAGGAGAGAGAAATTCAGACATTGTAAAAGCAGATGAAAAAGTGGGATGGCAGAGGATTAATCGAGACTATTCTTGAAAAACCTAGACAGTTGGAGGATGTGCGGTAACTATAGGAATAACTAAAAGTAACAGCTACACTACAAAACAAATAGCTATTTTTTGTCAAGTTACAATTCACAAAGTAGTTACACCTTTCTATTGGGGAAAAGAACTAATTTGAAGTAATTTTTTATTTGGAACTGGTTATTTCCAAGCAGATCTGGGAAAATTACTTTTCTGACTACATCTTCCAGAGTTCCATCACCAGCATGACTATATCACCTGGGAGTTTCTGAGAACTATAGTCTAAAAATAGCTTTTACAAGTTCTCCTTAAAAGATATGAAGAAAATGTACTTATTCATCAAATAATACTGGTTCCATTTACTCTGCAACAATCTACTCTGGAACCAAACAGTCTGGGGTTGTTTCTAAGATATTGTAGGATTTCTTTACAGTATCGCAATAAGCAAAATTCAAAATTCACAAAACAGCAATACCTTTATTGGCCAACCAAAATGCACAAAACACCTCATGCAAGTTTTCAAAGCTCCACTGACTTGTAATCAGGGAAAAGACCTTTAAAAAATCATATGGGAGAGGGAAAAAAAAGTGATGGTGTTAGAGTCACAGGCCTACCTTTTGTATCAGATTTTTTTTCTGTTCTTGTTTAGTTAAGTTTGAAGGGATTTCAATGCAGAGGCGACTCCCTTCTTGGCCAAGTGGGGACCAAGACAAAGGGAAGTAACATTTTAAAATGCATTAGCAGCAGCAAAGCAAGGGTATCAGGCTTATTTTAAAGCTTCTTCTAGCGTAGTTAAGAAGCAAAAAATATTCTGCACACTTCCTGTTTAAAACATTTGTTTTCCTGTTTCAAACAAAGATGAAAATTTTGGTAATCCAGTGTTCTATCATGAATAGCTGAGGTAAGAAAATATTCACAGATTTGTAAACTTGGCTCAGTAATGTTGGATGTGAACAAACAAATTACTTACAGTTTGGTCCTGATGCAGATTATGGCCATTTCCACACTAGCCCGTTATAGTGCTATTATTCTGCTTTCAACATCCTATGGAGTCCTGGGGTTTGCAGTTTAGGGAGCGGCCACAAGCAAGTGTGGTGGTGCTTGTTAAATTTATTTATATTCTAGCTTTAATCCCACAAAATGAGACACAAAGTGATTAAAGTGTCCAAAAAAAAATGCAGGAAGTTAAAACTCCTGTCTGCATCCTTCCTTTGCTGATAAGAGGCCTGCAGCATAGTTGGGGGGTCAAAGATCACAAGGTCAAAGAAATGGGACTTTCTGGCCTGAATCCTATTGATAGTCCCATTTAGAAGAAACCCGTCAACCCAATAGGATTTACATAAATGTTTCCTCACTACTAAAAATGATTCACTGGATCTCCTCTAGTTGTGATTACACAGTTGGATTCAGGGCTTCTGTTAGAAGGGTCAGTGACATCTACCAAGCCATTTCTGACTCCTCTGTTTCACTAAACCAGCATGAAGAAATTGTTGCCCGTGGGGTGTAGGTAGTCTCCAGGGTCATTTTCGTACTGTCTAGATGCCAGACCTCCCAAAGACCTCCAGAATCTTTGCACCCCCAAATTTCTAGGGGAGGGAATCACTTCAAACACTCCAAATAGCCGCTTCCAGAAGTGTACAGAAGTGCTGCAGACCTCTCACCCCAAATCTCTTACAGAGGATCACTAATAGGAAGTTGAAGCCACTTCTGGTGTCATTTTTGGCCAGAGGATGACTGATTTTAAGGTGAATAAAGACTCCTGACAAGTGCAAAAGTTGCTCCCCACTTCCCCTATGGCTGGTTATCCTTGCTCTAAGAGTAGCTGCAATCCTTAAAAGTAACTTGCTAAATAAATATAATGATGTAGTCTATAATAGCAATTGTGGGTCAAATTCTAGAAAGCTTGTGAGTAGCTCAAATATACATAGAAATAAAACTGGGCTGACTGAAATGCCACCAGTAACAAACAAGAATAATTAGTATCATATACCTAGAAAGAGCAAGTATTGTGGAATATAAGGTTCAAATCTCTGCTTAGCCATGGAAACTACGGCATGGAAATTCTCTCAGCCTAAGGAGAAGGCAAAGGCAACCCTGACCCCCCAACAAATCTTAGCAAAAAATATCCCATGATAGATTTATCTTGGAATTACCATAAGTCAAAATAGACTTACAGACACACAAAAACAATCATATACTTAGCAATTCTTTTAAAATTTATCATTTAACATTCTGCATAATTGGTTGCTGGTATTGCTATTAATTGATTTGGACCCAAAATTTAGTTCCTGCTGACAAAACTGACCCACAGAAGGCTTCTGCTTCAGTGCAACACTTTTTTGGGTAGCACATGGAAAGAGATAATCTCAATTTATATTCTCATTACACCTCACTGTGCCCTGAAAAATCTACTCTAGAAGCTTGGGGATTTTGCAAAATGGTGCATAGTTTCACTCAAAGGATACTAGTACTGAAGGACATAGGTATGGGGAGCAAAATGAGAGTGCTGAGCCCCAAATAAGAATTCTGTCTCTTCCCAATTAAATCTTGCTTCTGTCACGAAACCTATAGCTTTGCAGAGAATGAGACACTGAAAAATTGCTCAACTGAAGTTTTAAGTTGCTGCAATGCTGGAAATTTGAGGATGGAAAGAAAAATTTATTAAGTGTGAAAGGAATTCTTCTTTTTTTGTGGGGGGGGGTAGGGGAAGGGCACAAGGCCTTCATGTACTGCTGGAGGTACATTCCTACTACCACTGGTGGAAGGAAATGATGGGTTCTGCCCGTTGTCGTTATTAAACTATGTATAAAATACAAAGGTATATGCCAGTTCCATGCTGAAGGAAAAGCCAAACACATGCCGTATTTTAAAACTGGAATATTAAATCTCAAATCCAAATCCTACAGTCATCTCAAAATTATTTCATAACTATGTGATTTTCTGATGCAAGTTGCTGGTTCAAAACACTGTGAATGGTAGATTATGTATATCTTTAGAGGCTGGTATGCCAAATGTGCGAAGGTTTTGTTTTTGTTTGTATATATCAGATACAAGAAGCATAATAGTTAGTTTTTCTAGTCTTAGCCTGTCATAGAGGATATAGCATCAGGAAAAATGACTAATCCGACAGGCAAACACAACTCCTAGTGAACCTATTTACTCCTTGGGCTAGGAAAGTCAATCTTAACTAAGTGATGAAAAAACAGAAGAAAACACTTTAATTATAACCTGTGTTTTCACAGCTCTGAGGACAGCAATTATTCAATTAAATCTTCAGTTCATTAGGCTATGGTGTTGTTATTTTTTGTAAGTCAATGCCTTGCAGCAGTAAATGAGTAACCAATGCATCAGGTGCATTCTGCTGGAAGTGGATTGCATAACATGATTTATGTATGTGCTGTAGTAATCAAAAATAGATTAAAAAATTAAGGATCTTTTGGGTGCACAGAACTACTCACGTAGTTCTTTGGAAATCTGCTCATAATGTTATTTTAACAGCAGCAGCAACAACATAATTTGTAAAAACTTGAGGCTATATATCTTTGGGTCACTCATTTCTTCATGCAATGGACAAAACACTGCTAAACAATGGTAGAGGAAGGGAGAGGAGTCTGCTAAACAAGGCCAATTCCGCACTAGACTGTTATAATGCTATTATTCCATTTTCAACATTCTATGGAATCCTGGGGTTGGCGATTTAGGGAGTGGCCTCAAGACTCCTCCCTAAACTGCAAACCCCAGAATTCCATGGGATGTTGAAAGTAGAATAATAGCACTATAACAGTCTAGTGCAGAAATGGCACAAGATAGTTGCATAAACAACATATATTGATCTGTTTTTGTTTATACAAATGATGATACTATGCTTTCTGCTCTCTATTATGTCAACAAAGACTTTATGAAACTGTCACCTGCAAAAAAGACTGAAGTAATGCCTCTGTCACTCCAGATATATTGCCAATCCGCCACATCAGTAATTAGACCATTCTTTATCATAGTTCCAAGGCCTAGTTATTTATTTAATGGAAATAATTTTACACTATCTTTTATTCTTATGGATATTCAGCAAGAGTATGTTGTAGTCTAGAACAGTGATTCTTCATCTTGGATATTGTTGGATGTTGTTGGATTTCGGTTCCTAGATCAGGGCTTTCCAAGCTTTCCATGTTGGTGACACACTTTTTAGACATGCATCATTTCGTGACACAGTAATTCAGTTCTTCATCGTGGTTGTAATAACAAGATGTTTGGGGACACAACATATCTCATGAAAACCTTTGATATATTTTTAAATACATATGCTTTATAAATAATAACATATATTTCCAAGATTGTATGCGACACACCTACACACTTTAGGCAACACAGTAATTTGTCACAGCACATCATTTGGAAAGCCCTGTCCTAGATGGACAGATTCTGTGAGTTGTAGTTCAAAAACATTTGAGGACTCAGGTTTAAGAGCCCAACTGATCTCCACAGTTAACCTCAGTTTTACCCAGTGGATTATAATCAGTGGAATCATTTGGTAACATATGTGTGTGTGTGTGTGTACATTTTACCACTTAAGGAAACTATGATTTTATCCTCACACAAGTGTTCAATTCAGTGCTTTGATGTTGGTTTTACTGTTCCAGAAGCCGTGACACAAATAATTGCATGATTTGTTCCGCAACTCATTATGATGTCTTTGGACTTAATACTGGCTGTGTGTAGTTGTTTTACTAGCACTAGCAGTTGAACAAACACTAGAGGATTAATGCCACCTCTTACACCTTTTCCACTAGCATAATGCTGAAATGATGCATAATTTACCATCGGATTCTAATGTTTCATTTTTTAAAATGGATAATGGCTTTCTCCTCTAGAGACACAATACTATTAGTACAATATTTGTGGCACGTTTTGCAACAGTGAGTGCTGGAACAATACTTGGGTAGTGGTGACCCTAGGACTGTAATCTTCTTTCACCATGAAATGTATGCTATCAATAATGGACTTATATTTATGAACTTTATAAAGTCATTCTGAATTTTGAAAGCCTCTAGGTGGGGGAGAGCACATAAATATTCTAAATGGATGAATGAATGTTATAGATGCAACAGTGGAATTTCCTAAATCGCATTAGAATGAAAGGCAGCGATTTCCATTCTTGACAACTGGGTTTCCAGAAAAGAACTTCCTGTGAATGTAGCTGAAAGTCAGGGCTACTCCTACCATTAGGCACAGTGGAGCAGCTACATCAGACAGCTGATATGGTTTGAGATTCTACTTTGAGCAGATGGAGCATTCTGCTTTGTCTGAGCACTTCCATGTTCTTCCCATGTCCCAGCAACTGTTAGAACCCAAGAAGAACATCCTGCTGCAGCTTACTGGTGGGAAAGGGACATGCAAGGGACCAAATCCAGATAATGACAAAGCAGCTAGTTTCAACTCTACAGGGCTGAAGCCAAAAAGGATTTATTCACACATAGGGTTGGCACATGAAATAAAAGCCAAAGTTCTTGTTCCTTGAATGGTTGTGCAGAAGGGAAATTTCAGCAGAGCTTGCTTGTGACATGGGCAAAAGCTGCTGAAATTCAATTTTCTATACAGCCATTAAAAGAGCAGGAGCTCTGTCACATATTTTACTTGGCTCAATGGTGAACTACTGCTTACAGATGGACTGCACCCTCCTTTTTTCATCCCCAGAAGTCCAGAGAAGCTGCATCTTTGTAGAGTAAATTGCCTTCTCCTCACTTTTCTTTTCACTGGTACACAGTAGGAGCTGCTGTATCTCATGGGGCTGGACAGCTTCAGAGAGAGGAGGTTTTGTCGAAGTGCTAAGGGGTGGAGAATAACTCCCTCAGCCCTGTCCCAAAAGAGACATGTGGGTTGCATAAGCCACACTTTTATGTAATACGTTGCTACCAGGATGCCATCCTTTGGGTGTTATGAAAGGGCAGCCTTTCGAAAGTTGTTCCCATGATATTTTTGTTGTCAAGTTGGGGGAGAGGTGCTGGTGGGGTTTTCTGCCTCATGTACCAAAATGATTTGTTGGGCTTGGGATGATGCATGTACCCTGACTTAGGTAGTTAGAAGAAACTGACCTAAATCTTGGTGCTCAGTCCCAACTAGACTAGACCCATTGAATAAATGGTTGATTGGTAAGTCAACACATAAGTAAATCCAATTAATTTACTAGGTCTACTTTAGTTAAGACTAACACTAGGATCCACGCTACTACTTGAGGATCTTCCTCAGGCAGCAAATTGTCCTGGGTCAGCCTTACTCAGCCCTTTACCTTTTGGATTTCTCATTTTATAGTCACCATTTTATGTAGTCTTGTGGCCTTTCTTGGGTTGTCATATTTGTCTCTTGCTTTTTGCATTTTGTGTGTATTTTTTTTAAAAAAACGATTCTCTAGAATTCAGAGAATCCTACTATATCATGGAACTGACATGTACGTCCAAGCCTTTCACAGGAATGTGACTGATGAAGTTCAGCAAAGCTGCAGTGATCCACCGTGTGAGAACGTTTACTATCCTCTTTTAAATAGGTTAAACTAAACCAACGGTCAATGTATCAGTTTTCATTTTATTAGAACTGCATAAAAAGAGAGAGAGAGAGATGAAATTGACATCATTTCAAAAGTCTCTTTTGCAGATTTTTTTTTAAAAAAGCCTGTTCATCAAGGCCACCCACTGTGGCTATTTATCTTAATATGTGAGTAGAATCTTTATTTGCCCAAACTAATAATGGCTGATCCCATCTTAGCAGGTGTAAATTGAGTAACCAATGGAGCTGTTGATAGTTTGGACATTGACTTGCTCCAGAGCTAAAATACTTTAGAAAGATTACTGTGTGTAGCAGGCACTAATTAGTGGAAGACAACGCTTGTTCAGCCTCAGGGCATATTTATTGCCAGTCAATTTATTAAAAATGTAATAGGAGCAGCTCTGGGGAAAATATGATTTACAAAGCATACAAACATACAAAAATTATATGATTAAATTTTGTAACACTGTAGAAACTATGGGCTTACAGGAACAGTTCTGCTTATGAGTGGAGATGATTTGAAGTCCATTCCTGAAATCTCAAGCAAACAACCTCACCAGTTCAAAACATAACTTGGAGTTGGAATCCATTTCTGAGGTTGAGAGGCCTTACTTCTAAGTAATTACATTTAGAATTCATTAATCAATTATTTAGGTTTATATTTTGGCAATTCAAGGTAGATAACAAAGTCTAAAAGACATTTTCTAAAAAAAATAAATAAATTTAAGCTTAGTCTAGACACAATTTTGGGCACAACTAAAAATATAAACAATAATGGAAATAGACAGCACTCAACCAATTAAACCTAAATAAAAAAGCATTTTTGATGGTGGTAGAAAGATCACAGAGAGTGAGAAAAGGCAAGCAGTGAGTTTAGTGCAGGGGGCTTGGTAAATTCACTCTACATTTTCATCTGTACTTCAAAGGAGCTATCCAATGTGCTGAACCTGTTTTGGAGATAGTGGTCAGCACCTTGAATGTATCCTCTAAAGTCCAGACTAAAACCCAGAGCACAATCAACGTGTCACTGATGTAGAAGCTGCCAGCTGCCACTTCAACTGAGCACATCACCAGTCTTGGCATTAGTCCAATGTCATGCTAGCAGACCTAGTAACAGAATGGTGATTTTTCCTCCTTTGCTCTTCTTAATAACCCTCAACACCACCAAAAAATCCTGGCTCTTGAGGATTTCCCCACACTCTGGCACAGATTTAGGGAGTATGGGGAAGGGCTTTAAAATCTGAACTAAAACCTGGAGGGGATTCAACACCCCACTGACATAGGAGCCAATCTAACATCTTTCAACAGGAAGTGAAAGAGTCAGGGTGAAGGTTTTTCTCCCAGTTCAACAGATACTAGATTGCAGCTAAATCTAATGAGTGGTATCCAGTGACCAGACTTCTACTAATGGAATCTGAGAGGGAGGGCAATTTTCTGTTCCCCATTCCAATCCTCCTTGCCCCCCAAACCCATGGTCCAGAGGGCTGGGAAACTGCTTACAGTTGGTTTGTGGATGGCATTAATGGCTGTGGGCAGGGAGGAGAGGAAAGTTCTATTGTAGTAGCATTTTATCTTGCCCTTAATATTTTTTGCTAAGGTTATTTTTAATATATGGTCAGCATATTTGTTAAATGATTTATGCATTTGTTGAATTTTAGGTTATTTGCTATTATACTGGTTTGTTTATGTTGAATATTATTTTGTAGACCAGTTTCAGAGGTTCTTACAACAGCAAGAATGGCAATTAGATATCACAGAAAAAGATGTAAAATCCCAGGAGTGTTTGAAGACTGCAAAGGGGAAAAATGGGATATTGTAAAAATTGATGAAATATTTACAACATTCACAACAACAAGCAGAAAGATTGTTGCCAAATTCTCTTTGTTCATCATTAGAATGAAAACTAATGATGAAAGCAACCCATGTGGGTTCTTCTCATGAAGCTAACTTTATATCTTGGGAAAAGAACATAGGAAAAGGGAGTTTTAATTTAGCATTGCTAATACTACCAAAAAAAAAAAAAAAAGGCTTCTGTCAGCCCACCTGTCTTGGTTTTCTAGCTTCATTGACCCCTGTCTGCCCTGTAGATGACAGATTAGCTGTGAACATCCTTTATAAAAGGAAACAGTGTTCTATAAAATTCACACCATGGTTTCTAATTTAGCATGAGAGCCAGGACATCCTAAAATTAAATTTGAGTCAAAAATAGATCTGTGTGTGTTTGGGGAAACTGTCAGAGTTGAAAGCAAAAGATTAATCTACTTAAAGTGAGCTAAATCTGTGAGAAAACATGGATAAAAGAAGGTTTGGTTTCTTCTTTAGATGCTGCCTGTTGTGCTGAAAGGGAAGAAACTAAAACAACAATAGATTTAGTAAATCAAATGTGGCAAAGATGAACAGCAAAACAAGAAGGCTTTTTTTTTTGTTTAAAATTTAATTTGTTTTCTAACACAGAAAAAGAACACCAACTGTTACTCCAACCCACCAACACATCTCCCCCACTGCCTGCACCCTCAGCAATAACCTTATCTATAGAACCACATTGACTCTACAACTTAATTCGTCTACATATACACAAGAAACACAAGAACAGACAAAACAAAAATGGAAGGGAAAAAAGACAGGGAAGAGGAGAACAGGAAGAGAGGAGAGGAAACAAGAAAGGTGACATCTTATGCCTTACACGTTTTATATTCCTGCACAGTATAACCATCAAATGGTTCCAAACATTTGGACCACAGATTCAGATATTTTTTGTTCATTTCTTGCTTGTTAAACACTACTTTATTTTTTTATTGCCACATCTTCTTGAGGGTTGGATGAGATCCTCTGCTCAACATTCTCCATGTGGAATCTTAAAAGAATGTGTGTGTGTGTGTGTGTGTGTGTGTGTCTGTAGAAGAATACACTTTGCCAATGTGGATGCCTATTGAATCCCAAATCTGAGTCCATTTCCAATGTTCCATGCCTTTGGAAATTATAGCAATAGCACATTATATGCAGAGAAATAAAATTATGTATCTAGTACAAAGTTATGTTTCATTACCTCCTGTCAGAAGTAGGGATTTAAATCTTCATAAATTTTGTTCTTACAGGCAAGAATGAATATTTACCATTTTCCTCTTTGCCGTCAAAAGTCATAGAAAACTACACTTTTTGAAGACTGTTTTCAGTTTATTTCTTTCATTTATTTTGTGAATTTAAAACTGCATGTGTTTTTTTTTTCCTGTGCATAAAACACGAAACAGGGTGAACTATAAACAGGCAAGAATTCTCTCAGTTAGGGGATCAAATTTTTCACATAGACAACAGCGTTAGATTGGTTACTGCCAGTCAACATTCAGATTTACATATCAGCAGAAGCAATTTATATACATTTACTATGAACAGGTAAAATCTGTGGTTGACAGAAAAATAAGTGAATTATTTAGACTAATTTGTATTTAGATCATTTACATTTATTTAGGCAGGCCTCTGGCTTCATGGGTCAGAATGGTATCTTAATGTGGTATGCTGTGCTTTTATCTTTTTAAAAATTATATTTTAAATACATTTTTAACAGTTAAAACTACGTGCTTTGAACAGAATTGTTCATTTAGTGCCTCTAAAACTTTGATATAATAAGATTTTAGCCATACTCGTTTAATCTGTTGGAAGCTGCCTTGGGTCCCATGCAAGGAGTAAGGTGGGATATACTGTATTTGCTGGTGTATAAGACTCATTCCCCCCCCCCCCCAAAAATACTGTTTGAAAATGGAGTGCATCTTATATGCTGGTTTGTCTTATATATTGGCAAGTATTGTTTTCCATTGTATAAAAGGGGTGCATCTAATACACAGGTGCATCTAATACACAGATGCATCTTATATGCTGGCCAATAAGGATATATTTAAATAAATAAATAAATAAATAAATAAATTTTTCAAACTGGAAAACTGGTATGTAGAGATGGAAGATATGATTTGGAGACTATAGAGATTAGAACATGTAAACTGAGATTCTGGATCAGGGAGGCATAGTTCTGCCAGGTAGAACTTCCAAAAAAGCCTTCAGCTGTCAAAGTGAGAGGTAAGAAGGATCCTATTACCTACTTCAGAAGCTGCAGGCTCTTTTATGCGCATTGACATAAAAGGTTCCAGCTTGGAAAATGGGGAGTAAAAAGGATCCTATTCCCCACTTCTGAATCTGTAGACCCTTGTAAGCCCATTGATCCCCCCATACACCTCACCACCACTTCTTTTTTTTTCTGCTAAAGTTGGCCCCCACACTTGAGACTTGATTTTCAAATATCTTGCAAGGACTTGGGACTTCACTTGAGACTTGGAGGAGAAGACTTAAATACATTACTGGAAGGCACTATGTCCCTAGCCTATATTGGGCTGTGGCTCAACAAATAGCAGGTCGGATTTCTAGTGAATACCAGCATCTTGTAGTTGCATGTGTATGTAGGACTTCCCTAGCTCTATTACAGAAGTGAGAAACGATAGTGTAGGAGTGATGGAGATGCCTTCGTGCACTGCACTCACCGATCAGAGACACAGCAATGGGATTTTAATCTGAATCTCAATCAGAAATTTTGGGCATGGATAGTCTTCTCCAGGGCTTGGATAGTCTTCTCCAGTCCTCAGGGGGAAGGATCCCTGGATGAAGGCACTGTCTTGAAAAGTTTTTGAGGTCATCTGCAGTACCTGGGCAAACCCCCTCACAGGCATGCATGCACACTTCAGGAACAATAAATCTGTAATCCTGACCAGGAAGCTACAGCAACCAGTGGCCAGACATTTTGACTCAGAACATCACAGTCTCTTTGATTTGTCTCTGTTTGCTGATGAGGTGCCTTTTTCTGCAGACATTCTAGATAAAAGGGAGCTCTGTTTTTTTTTTTAAAGATTCACAGCCTTAAGACTGCCAACACCACATGTCCTCAACTTAAAGGACAGTACCATCATCCACTGAATAATGCTGGAAACAGAGCATTCTAATTTGCCACCTTCTGTTCAGTTCAGATTCCTTTTCAGAAACTGAAGAAAATGGGAGCTGAGATGTTTTACTCTTGTCGTATTTTTGAGTTCTTTGTTACCTCCCTCCCTCCCTCTCTCTATATATTGATTTGTTAGCCATGGTGTTTTTTATTTGAATCACAGGCTTTACACAATTGTTAATAATGCTTCATTTATTACACCTAATGACATCACCAGGGGCTGCTGTTTGTAACATCACCTTGAAGCACCACCAGAGTCCTGCTTCTGTGAAAGCATAAGGGGGTGTCCCTAGGTCTCAGTTACTGGCCCTGAAATAGCTCTGATCTAGCAATTCTAGTTACCATCTATAACTGAAAAGTATAGTGCCTGCAGGGGATAGATCTCCATGCCAAGGTATGGGGCTTTGTAAGTGGGAGCACTTCCCCACACCTTCTGTGGGCCAGATATGAAACCCCTGTGGGCCAGATTATGCATGGGGTCTGGAGGATCCCTTCCTGTGCTCTGATCTTTATGTTCTCCAATATTTTTGTCAGAGCACTATTTGCCTCTTATTTTTAACAACTGCACAAAAAGGCTCAGTGCTAAGAAGCAATGGTCAGTTGATTACGTTTATATTTGCTTTCCATTTCTAAGTTTGAGTTACAACAAATATTGCTTTTTTTATTACATGCCCCACATTTGATAAATGTTTTAAGTTTCTTAGGAATTTAAGAACATCTATGATAAATACATGACCTTCTTATGTCCTTTTAATCTGATAGTTGGACATCCCATATTATTTATTTACTTAGCATACCCAGACAAGGAAATCTTGTTTTCTCCCCCCTTTTCTTCATTGTGTAGATCATAGATTTTGGCTACATCTGTTTCCTGTAAAGGAAACTCACTGCTCCCTTTGTCCAGCAGGTGGAATACTTGCTGCAGTTTTGTAATAGCCAGAAATTGTATAACAGTCTATCCTCTGAGTATTCCTTGCATAAGAAAACCCTATGACATCCATGTGGTCGTCTTAAGTTGATAAGTGACTTGAAGGTGAACACAAGCAGGCATGTGCACACACAAACACACATTCTTTTTTCTTAATTTTTTAAAAGTCATCTATGGCAAAGAAGCACATATATAGGAATTCAACTTTTTCCAAGCATGTAGGCTGAGAATACAGTACAAATCCAGAAAATAATAGAATGAAAGATACTGAGTGAAGATGTATGTGAAAGGGTTGTCATTAATCTCATTCTTTCCTTTTTTATTCTTTTTTAAATTTTCTCTTCTTACTGCCTTCCTGGAAAAATTATCCACTCTGTCATCAAAAGTTCAGATCCTAGCACCATTTTCAAAATAATCCCTTAGGGAATAAAACATATATTTGAAAAATAAATTGGCAACCACTCCAAGCTGCCAAAATGATTGTCCTACAGTGCAATTCTATGCATGTCTGCTCAAAAGTAAGCTTTTTTTTTAACCAAAGATTAATCTTACTTAAGTGTATGGAGGGTGAAAGTTTTAATTGTATTTTTTGGGTGGGTGGGGGAATCTTACATTTTTTCTGAAAAAGAATCACAGCAAAATGAGAGAGAATATCATTTATAAAATTAGGAATGACATGAATGTTTACAGTGGCGGAGCTTGGAGTATGGGGAGGGGTGTGTGAGGGGTGGGGCTACGGTGTAAGGGGTGTGGCCACTGTGTGTGGGGGTGTGGCCAGGGCACGTGGGGGTGTGGCTGCAGGTTGGGACGTCCCAAAAACATTGCCGCCCAGGGCGAACCGCCTCTGCACCCCCCCGTCCCTACGTGACTGGATGTTTACATATCAAATAAAAAGGTAATTTTACTAGCTGGATTACTGGTGAATATTAAGAAACAAGAATAATAACCATAAGATATTTACATAACTTTAAAGTGAGTGATGAAGACATTAATATTATTAAAAATTCTCTGTAGCTTGGCTCAGTCATTCAATAAGGTGGACATTTTAGTCAAGAATTAAAAGATTTGGAAGGATAGTTATGAAGAAATTAGTTAAAATCATCAAGCCTAACGAGGTATCTTTGAATACCAACACCAGGATCATCCACACTGTGCTACTTCCAATATCTGTATATCAGTGTGAAAACTGAACATTAAAGAAAGCTGACAGGAAAAAAAAATCAACTCATTTCAAATGTGGTGTTGTTGGAGACCTCTGCAGATACTGTGGATCACCAGAAAGACAAATACATGAACCTAAGAGCAAAATCAAGATTGAATTCTCTCTAGAAGCCAAAATAACAAAACTGAAGTTATTATACCTTGAACATATCATGAAACTATACGACACATTGAAATAAACAATAATGCTCAGTAAAGTGGAAGGCAGAAGGAAAACAAGACGGTGCAGAGATCTGATACATTTTGATGCTATTTTAACATGTTTGGTGTCATTTAGAAGTGGGGGGAGTTTCCCAAAAAAGGAAGCATTCTGAGAAGGTCCAGGGGCTTTGGTTGGTTGGAGGGGGGCTTGAAGACAATAAAAAAGGGGTCAGGAACTGCATGTGCCCCATCAGTGGCATTTCACAGACTCCTGCCCTAAATCCATCCAACTTAGTGATTTTAAATTGTTTTATCTGGTTTTAAATTGTCTTGTTGAATGATTTAATATGGCTTTGATCGTATGTGTGTGTGAGAGAGATAGAGAGAGATAGAGAGAGAGAGAGAGAGAGAGAGAGAGAGAGAGATTGAAAATGAGTGAGAACAACCCTTCTTGCTAGTACATTATTATAAAACTGTGGTGTACAGACTTTTCAAGTCTGATGTTTCCATTTGGTATCAAAGGGTAACCAGGAAGACAACTGGAGGTAAGCCTCTCTTCATGCACATGCTCACAGATATATATCTGCAGACACACAGGAGTTAAGTTGGAATTCTAGGGCTGCTGGAGTGAAGGACTTCCACATCCCCCCATTCCAGCAATTCTATTCATAACTGCTATGGTGATAGTGGTGGGAATGGCTCTTTCACAGTGGTAGGGAATTACGAGGTTAGATCCTTCTGCTGTTAATGACACGCTTTGCTACAATGCCACACCAAGTCTGAGGAGAAATTTCGTGGAAATGGTTGACAGCCTTTGACAGTTTCAAGAAAAAAGTGTCAGATTTTATTCCTGTTATACCTCCATCTGATCAACCAGATTGGATCCCTGATGGGTTATGTCATAATAAAATTGTTAGTCTCCAACAGAGGTGGAAGGGCCTGAGGTCCAATGTCCTGTACCTGGGATCCTATGGCACTTGTACAGAGTGTCAAAAATGTCACCCCTAAAAGAATGAAAACAGAGAAATGGCTGAAAAACATTGTTTAAAAAAATGTGGAACAGTATAGGGGCCTGCAAGATATCTGAAGGGTGAACTAGTGCTGCTTCTGGAGGCACCCAGGTTCAGTAATCAGCCTTTCCTTCTGAAAAGAAAAGGGAAGAAGGGAAGTCTAAGGAACCTGGAGGAAATGAAAGGTAAGAAAACAACTCAGGAGTGCCACATGTGGCCTGAGGGACACAATATGCTCACCCTTGGTCTGTAAGGTGCCATGTGATCGCTTGATGGTTTTTCTAAAATAGATTAATACATCTCTTACTCTGGAAATTACTATAATACCACTTTGTACAGTTTTCCTAACCTTTTTTAAATGCAGAGTCTGCTATTATTATTATTATTATTACTACTACTACTACTACTACTACTACTACTACTACTACTAGATTTATACCTGGCAAGTCCAGGAGGATCCATTACAACAGTGTTTTAAATGTACTGTTTAATCAAAACTGAGATGATCAGCACATATTTTTATAATGATTGCGTCATATACATAGGGATATATCTGGAGAATTTAATAAACACACTTAACAGACATGGCATTCAGTAAAGCATTGGGCTTTTTTTTTTTTTTTTGAGATAATTTGCCTAAAATCTACTGTATTCAGCTGAGGGTTTTTGAAATCTTCTACATAGCTCAGAACACCACAAGTAATAGTATTGTGTGTAATACATTACTTTGGTTGGGAGGGGGAGTACCCTTCATGTTTTAACATGGCAAGGGCCCAGAAGAGCGTACGCTTAGCTCAAGAAACAAAACAGCCAAGCGAGTCCAGAATCACACACAGAAGATACAAAAGAGCAGAGGAGTGGTCAAACCAGTTGGTGGTCTAAGCACAAAAAGAGCAGTCCAAGCAGGGTCAAAAGCCAATCAGGGAGTAACCAAATAGTAAAGTCCAAAAATAAGTCAAAATTCAAGAAGCCAAAGAACAGAGACCACCACAGCACCAAAGATGACAAAGCTGTTGTTCTGTAGTACAGATACCACCTTGGCTGTGCTAATTTATAGCCAGTTATAACTCTGCACTGCTGGCTTTCAAGATGTTTCTTTTACAACACATCACACCATTGCCTGTGCTTCTGTTGCTCTTCTTTTGGTCTGAAACACTTCAAAGAATGAAGTCACGTAGCTTCCAACTTGTTCTTTCCAAGATTAGCATCTACTAGCCCAGACTCTGCTTCCAGGGCAGGGCTGCCAGCCTCTTCTGGCTCTGACCGGAACCTGTTTTCTGGGCTCACCTTTTCCTCACCTGAGGAGGCCTCCTCTAGCTAGGACATGACAGTTCAACAAAAGACACAATGTCAATAATTTTCAAATGCAGTGAAAGGATTGCTAACATAATTGCTGTTATATTATAACAAGTAACTTGTTATACATGCAACCTTTTGTGGGGGATATCCAGGGGTAGGCATGTTGGCTGTGCAGCAAAAGACAGTAATATCCACATAATAGAGATACCTTTTTTGGGCTAACCAAAAATGCACACTCTTATGTTTTTCTTCTCTTGTATGATTTTTAACTTTCCTGATGCCAGTGGAGCTTCGAAAGCTTGCATGATGCATTTTGTGCATTTTGGTTGGCCCAATAAAGGTTTTGTGGATTTTAGATGCTTTTGTTGAGGTGTCATTTTGCAGGATTTTTGTATTTTTAAATGTGTCTTTTTAAAAAGAATAGATAGTACTAATAACATGCTGTTTTAATAATGAATAATAAATATTCAATGAGAAATTACTGTGGGGAGAGTAGTCAGCAGCTTTTAAAAAATCTGCCTTGGACATTTGAGGAACTGTGTCCATCTGTAGCTGTTCACTCCCCAACAATAAGTAAACCTGGCAACATCCCAACACCTGCAGGCATCTGTTAAGGCCCAAGTGCTCTGAAAAGGGATTGGTCCTCATTGAACTGGATGGCAAAGCTCCCCACGATTCTGTGGGATATCCAAAATAGCATTACTCCAGGGTATTGCGAGGAATTTCAAAAGGGCTGCATTTAATTGCTGTTGCTTTTTTGCTGTGCTCTCTCAGCTCTACCACCACATAACCAATTCATTCTGCTTAAATATATTTCTTATATCATTTGGTCTTTTGGCCTCACTTTGTAAAAATATCAAGCTTCACTCTTTTCTGTAATCACTCTGAATTCACCAACCCACTGAGGTTATTGCAAGTTTTGGTGTGGGTTTAGGCAGACAAAATTCAATGTCAGAAAAAAAGATTACTCTTTAAAATACCACTATTTTGCCACAATAGCATAGCAATTCCTCTGGAAATTTGTGGTTATATCTTTGGAACACATTGTTTAAGCTTCTCTGTAAAAACAGTTCTATTTAAGGTTTTATTGTGGCCTCTAAATTCTTTCATTGGAATAATACGCTTTTAACATAAATGGAAAAGAGCCAGCATTGTAGTGGTTTGAATGTTGGACTAAGTACTTTGGAGACCAGATTTCAAATCCCAGCTCAGCCTTGGAAATCCACTGAGTAACTTTAGGCAAGTCACCCTGCCTCAGCCTCAGAGAAAGGCCAAGGCAAACCCTTCTGAACAAATCTTGCCAAGAAAACGCTGTGATAGGGTCGCCGTAAGTTGGAAATGACTTGAAGACACAGAACAACTGCAAAGTAAGTGGAATGTTTTATTTGTTGCTCTTGTTAACTGCTGTCAAGTCAATTCTGACAGCAGTTAACAGCAACCCTATGAATGAGAGACCTGTAAGTCACACTGTCTTCAACAGCTATGGTGTCACTGCTGTTGCCTCTGAGAGATCCTCCACCAGTACACACAGAGGCTTTGTTAACTGAAGTATGCCTGTGTAAGACTCCTTTTCCTCCTCCTGCTTTCCCTTCTCTATTTTGTAAAGAATAATTGTAGCAGCAACCATCAGCAAATAGAAACAGGTCTCACTGCCACAAGTGTGTTTGTTGTTGCCATAGGTAATGCTGACATTAATATTATATAAACATCCACCCATTTGCTTAGGGACAGTGTGTACCTATAGTGTATCATAGCAGCACAGGCGAACTGGGAAAGCAGAAATCCCAAGGAAACCATTTGTATTGCAGGATTTGATTTTTTTTAAAAAAAGAAAATCTTCCATACAGTTTTCTTCATCATTTGAAGAACTCTAAGCCAATAAGTGGATAATCCTAGCTCATCCTGGGAATGTCAGGTACAGACTTTAATATTTATCTTGGAAATTACATTGTGGCCACTTTTTAGTACCTGGGATGTGAGTTGTTTTCTGATTAGTTTGGGCTGTAATGCCATGCTTACAACAGTTTCATGGATTTCTGTTCTTTACTTGCCTTCAGATTAGCATCTGTTAATCAGTCTTATGAAACACTGGGGGTTGCAATTTCTACACAAATGTTTATAGTATGGCAAAACCACTTTAATGATGACCAAAAACTGGTGGTATGCATAACTTGGTCAGTGGGTTATGACAAACAAATATTTATCCAGTATTATGGGATTTTTTTAGGTTCCAGTAAGAAAGTCATGTCTGTACTGGGACCCTTTGGACCAAACCTACTGAACAACAAATCCCTAGCAATTGATGACATGTATGGGATTGGTTATAAAATTCTTATTCAAGTGGTTGTGTTCCAAGATCTTTTTTTGTCTGTTTAATAGTGATTGTGGCAATGTGAAATACTTCCAGCATATAAAAGGTATGTTGGTAGGGCTGCCAGAGTGAAAACTGGAAAGAGTTCCTATACTTTCAACAGTTGTGTAGAAGGAGGATTTTCAGGACGTGTTGCTTGTTACTGAGTTGTGTAACACCTGCTCAAGCTGCACGTCCTTAGTTCTCTCTTCTACACAACCACAAGATGCAGAAGCCTTCTCTAGTTTTCATTCTGGCAAACCCAGACATCACTCATTAGAAGACACTAAAGCTCATTAAAGTTAAAGGAAGTGGGAAAAACGGAAGTAAGCCATAGTTCTGAGTTCACAAGCCCTTAGCAGGGTTGTTAATAACAGAATTAGCAACAAATAGTCTTGTTCCATGACTGTTAACAGTCAATTGGCGGCAAAATTGTTGGGCAGGACTGCTGATATACAATCTTTTCCTACAAGCTCTGGCTCTCAACAATTATAGATTGATTCAGTAGAAATTCAAACAGACCTAGAAAACTGACCTAGAAAACTGACTGATTAAAGCACCACACTTGTAGTTGGATTCTGTTTGTGTGCCTTCTTTTTTATTTGGAGAATCCATTGAATATGTTTTTAAGCAATAAAATGCATTTGATTTATTATTAATTAATTAAAAATGCTTAGGATTGCACTGAATAGACAGTTAAGATCTATACTAGTCTACTGTATATAACACATTGACTCTAATGGGACTTACTACCGTGTGTGTACAGGATTGCACAGACGCCTTTTAATCCTAAACACAGTCAAGTTCACTGAATTCAGGAGGACCTCCATCTATATAGGCATGCACATGATTCTGCTTGAATGTTTGTGCAGTGGATTTCTTTTTTAAAAAAATATTCTAATTAGATTAAGTATTCTCATAAAACCAACTGCCATGGATTAGCTTGCAGTTTGCTGAGTGGCTGCTGATCAATCCAATCCACCTTCAGTTTTCCTTTTAAAAACATCACTATATCTTTTTATAGCTTCTTGCTGGGATATAGATCTTATTGCTTAAGTAAATCGTGACAGTCTTGAACCTTGAGGGAGCTGTGACATGCGTGCCGAGGAAGACTTCCATTCATGGCCTAGCTAATATTAGCATAGGGTACGGGGATTCTCCACAGTAAAAACAAAAACCTGTATTCCCACCTAAGACAGAGGTAAGAATCATGTAGCTTTTTGTAAACCCCAGCATTCTTCATCTGGCTAGGTTTGATGAAAGTTACAGTCAAACAAATTTCTGGAGATGATTCTCAGCCCTGCTCTATAACTACACTTGCCTTGCGTTCAAAACTTTTTGTGGCCTTCTAGTTGCAGTTGGTGGCCTCTCCACATTGGTAGGGGTGATGAATTCAGTTTATGTTTTAATCCAGACTTAAAGCAGGTGTCCAAGTTGTTAACTCCACTTGGTGGATAGCATTCAGTTCTTTGCTTTGTAGCTTTGAATTTCAGACTAAAACATGGAGTAGAGTTACCACGCCACTGGCATGGGAGCCACCAGTTGCCACTGTAGCCTTCATCCTTTTATCCATCCATTATTATATTTTAGAGCTTGTAGTCACTTTTTAAAAAATGCACTAGCATTCTTTTTTTTTTTTAAAAAAAGCAATAAATAGCCCTTGGCCATTAGTTAGTGGAGAAAAAGAAATGCGTTACGTACCTTACGTATTAATAATGTCTCACTTTTTAACTGTATTTTTTAAAAATAAAACCACATAATGAAAGTGTTGTGTTTCTATTTTATTATGTTTTAAATGTTTACTTGTGTTTTTTTTTTTAAAAAAACACAACTTTGGTTTAATTGTGTTTGAACTTTTGCATTAACATATTTTCAGTAGTACTGTGTTTTTAAATGATTTTAGGCCACCTTAAATCATGTACTGGGAGAAAGGAAGGATATAAATTAAACGCACACATCCCTAAATGCTCCAGATGCAGTCCAGTTCTCCCAAGTAATGTTTTGAAGTAAAGAGCAACTATTATTTATTATTCAAAATCTGCTGTGTTAATGTCATGTATGTTATAACATTTGAAAGTAAGATGAGCTGGCATTGTTACTCTAAAAAGTAAGGAATAATGTAATTATTAGTGTTATGTTTGAAATTCTCCTGTTTCCTCATGCACCCCCACCATTTCTCCCTTGAGTCTCAGTATGCATAGAACAATCCTCAGGAGGTCAGCATGATCCCCCTTTCTTTCATTTCAAATTCTTTTTCAAAACCGGAGCTAGCCCTAGTGCAATCACTAAAGTCAGCATGCTGGGCTCAACATCATTTTGATGACATATGTAAGACTCCTGGAAAATATATAATTGTAGAGAGGATGGTAACAAACTAGCACCATCCCAGTCATAGAAATCATAGAAATGTAGAGTTGGAAGAGACCACAGGGGCCATCTAGTCCAACCCCCTGCCATGCAGGAACACCCTCAAAACACTCCCGACAGATGGCCATCCAGCCTCTGCTTAAAAACCTCCAAAGAAGGAGACTCCGCTACACTCCGAGGCAGCATATTCCATCAGGAAGTTCTTCCTGAGGTTCAGGTGGAATCTCCTTTCCTGCAGCTTGAATCCATTGCTCCTTGTCCTGGTCTCTGGAGCAGCAGAAAACAAGCCCACTCCCTCCTCTACATGGCACCCCTTCATATATTTAAACACGGCTATGATGTCCCCTCTTAATCTTCTCTTCTGCAGACTAAACATACCCAGCTCTCTAAGTCTATCCTCATAGGGCATGGCTTCCAGGCCCCTCGCCATTTTGGTTGCCCTCCTCTGGAAAATCAATGCATTGGCAGAAAACTGGACATTACAACAGATGCTGTGATACCAGATAACTAAGTACAAAACACTATGATAACAGATAACCAAGCAGACAATACTCCAGACTTTGGTGCTAATCCCTCCTAATAAGTAGAATGGTACCTGAGTAATTCATTGGCTCAGAAAGCTAACTGCTATGGTTTTGCTTCATTTGGTTTATGAGTACAAACTGATGCAATTTATTCTCCAAAGAAATATTACTTGTTCACTTGTCCTGTGAAATGTTTGTGATTATTTGTGTTTCCATTCCACATGTATCCAGTTGAAATTTCTGTTGACTTTACGTATCATTTGTACCATGGCAATACTTCTTTAGGTTTTGTTTGTATGCATTATACTACCTTGGTACCACATCATTTCGATCAGTAACATATACAAATAAATAATGCCATTAGCAACTGTAAACTGAACATGACATTGTGGTGGGCTCCTCTTTGTTTTTGATTTACACTTCTGCATACTGATACAATGGAAAGGTTACTTGAAGATGACCTGGCTAGTTAGCAGTTGGCAGAAAATGCTTCAGCCTAGATTAAATACTATAAATGAACAAAGGGGGTAGTGGTGGCTCAATCCACATTGTGTTTACACAGGGAGAATTCACATTGGTACTTGAGACTTTTCAGCTGCTGAAAGCTGCCTGAAGGAGGGTTAGGGTGGGGCACAGCATGCTATCAGACCTAAAGTAATGCAGTGGTTTGAATGTTGGATTAGGACTCTTGGAGACCAGGATTTGAATCCCCACTGAAACATGGAAACTCACTGAGTGACCTTCATTCAATCACACTTTCTCAGCTGTAAAAGGAAAGCAATGACAAATCCCCTCTGAATAAATCTTGCCAAGCAAATCCCAGGCTCCCATTAATCAGAGTCAGTTTGAAGGCGCATAAGAACTAACAACAACAACAACAACAACAATAACAAAGGAGACTCAGACCTGGTCATAAATCGCTCAGGACGTAAGGCCTGATTCAGTAGATCCACAGCCCTTTCATTTCCCCAATACTTCCACAAACTGGACGTGAAACTCAAATCTGCTTCAGGCTGGCATCGGTATTTCTCTTCTCGTTTCTTTTAATCATAAAGACATTTTGAAAAGCAAAAGTCCATTCAAAAAAGAAGCAAAACCCACAGCGTCCCCCATCACTTAACAAAATGGCTGGAGGAAGCCTGTTAGGCTTGGAATTGGCAGATTGTCAGCCATGAACTGTGCACACACACAGACACATACCACTTAGGATTGCTCTGCAAACTTGAAACATGATAGAGCTGGTCAGAGTGAGGAAATATATTTCTCTCATGTAGATATAAATCAGATGCATCTTAATTGGTAGCAGAACCAGGACACAGAACAGCTGTTTAACCTGTAGCATTCATACCCTATATATTCCTACAGTGGCAGAGAATTTTGATTTTTTTGCTTAGCCAACTACATAATGTTTGCAGGAGTATAGCTATAGGGAGTGGAAATTGAGGATATTTTCCCCTGAATAAATTTTCCATCAATCCCCACATTTTTGGCATTGCAAAGAGTGAAACACTGAAAATCATCCACACCTAGAACTCCTCTTTTGCCATGTGTGCATTCCCTTGGTCACTTTGCCTGGACTTTTCTTTGGATGCCTAAAGTGTATTCCTAATGTTTACCCTAGGTTTTAAGTTACTACAATGCTTGTAATTTAGAGACTGAAAGTAAATTTTATTATGGGGCAGAATTCTTATTGCAGAGGGCAATGATCTCATTTTGCCCTCATGCCATATCTATACCTTTCCATCTTTGCATATTTTCAAATCATCTAATGAAATGAGCTTTATCCATTAGTCCCTCCCAAGTCTACTGTTAGGTTCACCCCACTTTTCTGCATAGTAGAAAGGTCTAGAGGACCAACATTTGCCTGTATTCATTTTATTTAAAGATATACAGATTGAGCAAAGACAGATGTTTAACAGTATCCTATCTGTATGATGTGAAGAAACAAAACAGTAGAATTGTACATTATATTCAAACTGTATGGTTTTCAATTTAAGGCCCTTTCCACACCGGGGTATTAAAACGGTTCAGAGCGACCTCCCACGGAGGTCGTCTACACCGTGGAGTGGATTGGGGTGGACTACTTTTCATAGTTCCGCACCTCAATCCGCTCCAAAGCGACCGGAACTGGCGGCACTGTGTGTTTTTAAAAACCTCTTTTCAGAGGTTTTTAAGAAGCACGAAGCGCGCAGCCCTGTGCAGCTCTGTCGCCGCGCTCCAGTGCAGATTTGCAGGCGCGCACTAGTGCGCGCCTGCAGATCTGCCGGGGGGGGGGCTTCTGGCTGGCGAGCTTCTCCGGTTGGTGGAGAGCCTCCGCCAGCCGGAAGCCGCCATTTTGGACGCTGGAGGAGTGCGGAGCAGCGAGTTCGCACTGCTCCGCATGGCGACGGACTTAGCCGGCTGCCGGTAAGCTCCGTTTCGGTGCGTTTTCCCCCGTTTCCCCCTCCACATGTGGAAAGGGCCTCTATTTAAATTCCTGAACACAACCAAAATGTACTGTTCCTACTCTGAACTTGAGGAAGACAGCCAGTACCTAAAATGTTTACAGGTCCCAAACTCAGCTCTCTGACACTTGGAGTGAGAAAAACTTTAAAAGTGGCAGTCCAGTGTTCTTTTCAAAGATACTATCTCATCCCTAATGGAGTGCAAGAGAGATCTGCTTCTTCTCTGACTGGATTTTCCGTGTTCATTCTTACTTTCCTCTGATCATCTTGTGTTATGAAGCTATTTCGTTCCCATGACAACATATCTCCTGTGGTTTACCTAAGGAAAAGGATGTATCACGTGAGAAGCTGGTTTGACCTCTTTAGGAGTAGCCTATTAACCTTCTCTCATTCAGTCTCTAATTCTTTAGTACATTTTTATTCTGGTCCTCCTCACCTCCTCTGTTGAATTCAAAACTGTGAATCTGGTCATCATTCCCCATTTTCCTCCACAACAGTCCTGTGGGATAGACTAGGCTAATAGTAAATGGCTGGCTCAGGTTCGCCAATGGTAGAGCAAGGATTTAAATGCATGTTTCTTCTACACACATTTACTACTGTAGCTACGATATCAAATTTGCAATCAGAAGAGACAGAATAGATTATCCCTTCTCTCCCGTTCCTTTCTATTTATATTTATGGTTGCAATGTGGATTCTTATAAAATAATAGTAAAGAAGAACCCAGGGACTGGTTCTCTTTTTTGTGGGTTAATTAAAATAGAATACAAGTATGTAACGGTGTATTGCGTTAGTTTGCTGCTTATCACAGCAGGGGCTTCTCTATCCTGTCAAGTGACAGCCAAATCTGACAAATGTGTACTATTCTGGGTGCATCCTATTATAATGAGTCATAGAAACAAATACTGTCAGGACTATCCTTCAAAACAATGCAACAATGTATGAAAATAGGCGTCTGAAAAAGCCCACTCTTTATCTGTTCCTTAATGTGGAATATGTGAGTGACTTCAGGAGAGGACTGTGTGATTTGTCAGAGGCACTGAAAGACTGAAATTGTTCCAAGTGTTTCTGAATATGCAGCCAATGCATCTTAAAAATAGTTTGGTTCTGAACAGAGCTTATTTTAAAAAAAATGTTTCTTTGACAGCTTTCTTTCATAGAGAGTGATTCTTCTCCATCTAAAGATGCTTTCAATCCAAATCTAAATGAGCATCTATCATGGTGTTTTTTTTTTTCTTTTCTTTCCCTCTTATTGTCTTTTCAGTCAGCCATTGTTGGCTGGAAATTGCTGTTTCTGTGTGGTGATCAAAGTGCACACATTTCATATGGTACATTTTTTTAACCAAAATTCTGTGGAGAACACTTTTTTTTTTTCTGGCACAGAAGAGCCAATTTACTGCAGGCAACAAGATTCTCTGCCTTACTTTCCAATTTCCTCGGACCTCAGATCTCTCAGAAAAAGCAACGCTCATTCTTCAAACAGGGTAATTTAGTGCTTAAAAGTTACCTGTGTTTCTTTTATTAAAAACTCACAACTTCCTCCCTTCAGAACTAGAAGCAGAAGCTAAACTTGATTCTTTCCGTTCTTATGCAACATGGGTATTCTCTCCCCTGCCACTCTATCTGGCTTAGAATGTAATTATTTTCAAAATAATATCTTTTATCAGTGTTTGAAATCCTCTAAGCAGTGGGGAATGCACAGCAGCACAGTAGATAAACAGATTTGGCTTTATGTGTGTGTTCTATGGTATTAAAATTTTACAATATTTTCCTATTATTCTCACAAATTAAGGATTTCTTGGGTTTTTTTAATTGTTCCTGCCCACCCACTGGTTTCTCATAGGTGTTCAAAATGCTGCTGTTTTTTATTATAATAAAAGACATCTGAACAAATGTGGAGTCTTGTGGCACGCCCACACCTAAGTAACTACAGTAAGTTAATAGTAAGTAAGTACTAAGTAACATCAGGCTTAAATATTGTACTCCATCAGTACACTTGAGCAAGTGGATTGTAATCCACAAACATTTATACTAAAATGGATTAGTCATAACATGCCACCAGAGTCCTTCCTCCCATTTCTGTCCCTAATTTTTTTTTTCTTTTGGTACCAAAATGTACAAACACACTTATATTTTTGGAAACTGCACAAGTTAGGCTTCTTTTGGTTGAATTTTCTGAAGTTTTAACAACAAGTTGGTAATCACTGTGTTATGACTGGGAAAAGTTTGTGGTTGGGGAGGAGGAAACCACCAGAAAACCTTACAGGAGAAACCCAAATTGTAGCCTTGTTTTTTCTTAGACATTCTCTGCTCACAAATTCCAATGCAGGGAGGTACTGGTGCAGGTGATATGTTTAGTGGCAAGGCTGAAAGTTGTAGGATAGTAGGAACACTAGATAAAGCAGATGGGGCTGAGCAAGAGGTATGTGGCTAGGATTCAGAACTATAGCTAGCAGTCCCATAGTAAAAGTACAGAGACAAATTGTCTCTGGCCTTGTGGGATCTGGTCAAGATGACAGCTCCAAAGGTTCACCCTTCAAGTGCTACTGTTACCATTCCCTACAACTCCTCATACAAGATATGTGATTTTCAAAGTTTGGACTTATTAATGACCAGTGAACACGTTCAGAGTAATGCTGGATGGAGAACATGTTCAGGATACACTGACCAGAGATGGGTTCAGGGTCAAGGAAAGTTCAGATAGAGTTATGCGGAAAACCCCAACACTGATAGGAAAGTTCAAATAAGATTGGTCTGTGCTACCCTTGAACACTGCCTGAGCCCCTCTGCTGTGACCTCCTTATTCAAGACTGGTAACTATTGCCCTTTCCACCTCTAATATCTCTCTATCCATCCTTTCTCGGCTCACTTTCCTATACTCTTGTATGGTTCTTAAGAGTGGCTGATTTCTGATTTGCTTGTCAACTCAAATAAAACACTTTGTGTAACTTTAACTGGAGTCTTCTCTACAGTTAGTACTAGTATACCTAGGTGAAAAGATCCTGCTGTTACCCTCCTCTCGCAGGTCTCCTTTGAGTTATGATTCCCATTTTGAGGAGATGCTGACATTGTGGGTGGACCCCCACATCCCTCACCTTTTAAGGTAACACTACATCTGAACATCCTAAGAGAACAGTGCCTTTTTTATGCAGTTGTTTGTTTCATGGTTGAGCAATTAAAAGATAGGCTGAGACCTATACAACACAAATTTGTGTAAAATCTGCATGTCTATGTCCACATTATACATTGCATTTTGCATTTGTATGTCAAAACTATATATGTAACGAAAGATCTGGGGCCCAAAGAAATAAATTTGGGTGTGACGCCCTCTATGGGACTCTGCATTTCCTAGCAGTTTAGTATATTCTGAGGCTACACATCTGCCTTATTAGGATACCTTGGGATCCTACTGAATAGTGATTGCTGTAGTATTTGGAGGAAAGATGGCCTCCAGGTCCAAAAGGTAGAACCAGGATAAAGGCCTCTTGTTAAAGAGCTGCTTCTCCCTAGCCTGCTTCTTGAGTTGAAAAAACAAACAAACAACTGAACAAATATCTTTTATTTGTTAGTGTTGTCCATCAAGGACATATGATGAGCATGAGGCACCTTGCAGCATAATGAGGAATAGCAGCATATGAGGCTAATGTGTTAATATGAGAAAGAGCCATAAAAAATCTTGTTTGTTTCAGAGATTTTTGAGGGGAGTCTTGTGAAGAGAGCTAAAGCACCTGAGGGGGAATCATGCACAGCCTTTTAGAACTCAACACCAGATATCTTAAGATTTTTAGGGTACAATCCTGTGTAAACATATTTTAGAGTAAAGCCTATTAGGGAACACACAAGACTGAGCAGAAAGTTACCTATCTTGGATTTTTTTTTTAAAACAAATCTGCTTCTGCCTGTCTGCCTTTTTTCCCCTTTGGTCTTCAGCCAGAAATGTATTTCTGTTTCTGTCTTTTGCCAGTTCAAGCAGTGCTAAACTTAGAGTCTTATTAATAGGAAAACTTAAGACTGTACAGTACTGCTATTATTATTTTCATTTTTTTTTTTTACAATTGAAAGGTGATAAGCCCTCTTACTTGTCTTCCATCTGCCACATGATGATAGCCATAGATTACAGAGAAGGCAGCTTAAAGAGCCAGATGACTTCATCAAGTTCAGATAAGTCATTCTTCACCTTTCCTTTTCCAGGCAGTAAAACACAAAAGTAGTTTGAATAGTGTGTGGCCTTTGGCTCTTATTCAGTTTTTCTAAAGATTTCCAAGTGCATTAATTTTGGTCTTAGATGATGTGAAGTTTATTTTAGTGCAAATGGGTTATCAGTTTGAATGAGCAAGAGAGACTCTTTCTTCCACCGTTAGGTAATGTGAGGAGGGTGCTTGAGAAAGGAGGTTTGAGTGTTATCAAGGCATCAAAAAAGTTAGTTATTATTATTGTTTTCTGGCAGAGATGAGAAGGGATTGAGAAATTTTTACTTTATGTGTCAAAACTGCTTTGAGCTGGTTTGAGCTTTGATGAGAAGGGGGAACCTTCTGTTCCTCTAACTTGAGTAGGAAAATATTCTGACTTAGAGAGCCCTCAAACTCTTTTTGCGTATAAATACAAAATAGCAACCAGTATAGGGATAAAATCAGTCATGCCAGAAGCTATAGGGATCTACCTAATTTCATCCATTTGGGTCTTTATAGTGCAGTGCAGCCAACTCTCTCACAAGGATGAGCTTGGTATAGGTGCGATAGGATCATTTCTGATTTCTATGCATGGCTGTGCAAGCTGGACCGTGAAGAAAGTTGACAAGAAAATCAACTAATTTGAGTTGATTTGAGTTCTATAGGTACCCAAGTAAAGGAATATATGATAAACTGGGTAAAGAATTTGGATATAATATACAGATGAATCAGTGGGAAAAGGTATGGTGGACAAAGGAAGTTAAAAATGTACTATTTTATGATCTTAAAGATAACTATTATAAGATGATGTACTGCTGGTATCTTACAGCAGAGAAACTAGCAAAGATGTAAAAAGAGATGAAGGCCAAATGTTGGAAATGTCAAGATCATATCATATGTGGTGGACATATGATAAAGCTAAGCAGTTCTGGATGAAGGTACATAAGTAGATGCAAAAGATTTTAAAGCCTCAGTTACCTAAAAAGCCTGAATTATATCTGTTAGGAATCTGGGAAGAAGATATAA
Organism: Cyclura pinguis; assembly: GCA_030412105.1. Taxonomy (NCBI): domain Eukaryota; kingdom Metazoa; phylum Chordata; class Lepidosauria; order Squamata; family Iguanidae; genus Cyclura; species Cyclura pinguis. The sequence goes on from CM059602.1 coordinate 213,474,626, forward strand.
CAGTGGATAAGAAGGAACGTAAAATGGTACAACATATATTGTTAGCAGCAAGATTAGCATATGCAAAGTATGGGTAAAAATTGGAGTTACCAACAGTGGATGAATGGCTAAACAGACTGATGGGAATTGTCAAAATGGATAAACTTATGCACAGGCTAAAAGGCAGAACACAAAATGAATTTTTGTCTTAATGGAAATGATTGATTGATTTCTTACAAAAGAATGAAGGCAATCTGATAACAATAGGTTTTGGTATTTAAAATTAAATATTACTAAATGAGAAGTGTAGAAGTAGATATAGACGATGTATCTGTTTCAAAATATTTCTCTTATATAGATTATTATTATTTTTCAACGGTTGATCTTTAATATAAAATAATTTAGAATAAGTTAACAATGAATTATAGACTTGAGAAATTAAATAAGTAAATAATTAAAATGATAAGTGATAAGCAACAATTAATAATTATAAGATAAAATGTATGAATTAACAGTTAGGTGTAAATATTTAAGTAATATGAACTGTTTGCAGCAAGGGTGGGAACCAATTTTCATTATATTTTGTTAGTATTTATTTTAGATATGTGTAGATGTTTGTTAATACTTGTGTGGATGTATTTTTTGTTGTTTTGTATGCTTGGATTGTGTTGTTTTTCTTATTTAAGAAAATAAAAAAATTAAAAAAAATAGTTATACAGATAACATGGGCCACTAAAAAGGCACATAAACAGCTTCTGGAGCAAATCAGACCTAACACTCACTAGAAACCAAGATGACTAAACTGTTGTTGTTGTACTTTAAACATATATTGAGATGACATGATTCATTGTAAAAGACTATAATGTTTCATAAAGTAGAAGGGAGACCCAGCATGGTATAGTAGTTCAGTGTTGAATTAGGACTTTGGAGACCAGAGTTCAATCCTGCTTGACCAAGGAAACCCACTGGGTAACCTCGGGGAAGCCACACTTTCTCAGTCTCAGGAGGAGATAAGGGCAAACTGCTTTTGAAGAAAATCTTGCCAAGATAACTCTTATGATAGGTTTGTCTTAGGGTTGCCATAAGCCAGAAACAACTTGAAGGCACCACCAGTGGATAGGAGTAAGAAAAGGGTGAGATCACAAGAGATGGATTCACTCAATCAAGGAAGCCACAGTCCTGAGTCTACAAGACCTAAGCAGGGTAGTTGATGTCCAGTTTTCTTGGAGGTCTCCCATTTGTAGGGTTGCCATAAGTTCAAGTTGACTTGATGTCAAATTTAAAAAAAAAAGTGCCTCAGGCCTCAGACAGTAGTCCCTGTGATCGGATGAAATGGTACAGTATCCTTTACAGTGACTGAGACAATCATTTTTCAGACAGCTGCAATAAAGTGACACCTATACAAATAAATAAATAAATAAATAAATAAATAAATAAATAAATATAAAATTAAAATTAAAAAGTGTAATACTAAGTGGCTGTGTACCTTCCATATACAAAAATAGTGATCTACATTTTCAGCTGCCCATTTATCAGACAAGGGTTGGGTTTTTTGTTAATTATCTTTAAACATCATTTGACAGCTGAATTATGCTTTTATTGTTCATTTTTTCATCTCTTTTCACCCTGGCAGTTAGAAGAAGTTTGGATGCACATAAAAATAATGAAGGGCTCTCTAGAGTTCTTGGAAGCTAATGCAGAGTTGAAAGTTCATTATGTACAATAATACATTACTTTTGACATTCACAGTCTTTTAGACATCTGACTGCAGCAAAAGACAAATGAAAAATGGGGATCTCTCCAAGTGAAAACACGGAGAAATGATTTATATCACCAGGGAAGAAGCTAATCTTCTCTTCCACTTTTTATCCACAACTTCATGGGTTTAATTTCTGAGATAAGACTTTGGCATCTTAGGCAAAAATTGAATACAAAGCAGCAAAAGCCCAGTGGGTGGAGACAGGATTAGTCAGGAGTTTCAGAAGAACAAATGTGATCATCAGTTATAAATACTTTTTCTTGATTAACTGAAGTGATAAAAATAGTTTTACTTACCATATGAAAAAGAGATTTTCAAAGTAACCTTGGGTATAGAACCAGCAACTACAATTATAGTCATACTAAGTTTAAGTTGAAAAATATGTTGAAGCACAGGTTATTGGTTCTCTCTCTGGCCATTTTTGCACTATACTGTCATAGTGCTATCATTCCACTTTCAACATCCTATGGAATCCTGGGGTTTGGAGTTTAGGAAGGGGCATCTAGAATTCTTCTCCAGAGAGCTCTTGGTCCTCAGTAAACTATAAACCCCAGAATTCCACAGGATGTTGAAAGTGGAATAACAACACTATGGCCTTTTCTTATGGCATTTGCCATGCAAAAGGGCCCCTGGAGTGTAGCGCGATTGCAAGGAGCAATCCACACAACGCACTCGCAATCGCACAATGCTCCAGGGGCCAGCAAGTGCCGATCGCGCACTATTTCATTTTTGGCTTTGAGCTGAAAATGATGCGTGATCGCGCATTGCTCTGGGGCCCCGCATGCACTTACCATGTGTGTGGAACTCCGGAGCCACAGTGCTCACGCTTCCTGCCCCAGCACAGCCTGGGAAAATCCCAGGGTGTGCTGCAGAAGGAAGAGGAGGGGTTCTCATGCTGCCTGCGTACTAGCAGGCAGTGGCTGCAGAGCTGAAGCAGCGGGGATGTGCAAGAGGCTACTCGTGCGATCTCCGCACCCCAGCGCTGAAAACAGGTAAGCTGCGGAAAGGGCCCATAACTGTGTAGTGAGGAAATGGCCTTACTCTCTTTGTGTGTTTGGGTATGTATGTATGTGTTTGTAAACACACACACACCTATAGATACACATGCATGCATACACAGCTGGAGATGCAAATTTGAGATGTTTCTAACAATGCTGAAACACAGAACTGATTTGTTGGCTGTAACATAACAGTAGAAGTTGTAAAGTCACCAATCAAACTATGACTACAGTTCTGTGAACCAACAAATGCTTTGCAATAGTTACAACTGAAATGTCATCAAAGAAGCAAATTTTGGGGTTGCTTCTAAAAGATAACCTATAAGAAATTTTGACAGAAGTTAGAATTTTTTTTTGATAAAACTAGTTCAGACTGGCAGGAAAACAAATGGTAGAAGGAATTATAAATGACAGAGCATGAATTTAAAGGAATTTCCTAACACTAGAAAGCAAATAAATATCATTTTTGATGTTTCTAAGACGAGAAAGCATATTGAGCTGGCATTTTCAATCCCCACATTGTCATTGGATTTCACTTCAAACAAAATACCAGAGCCTACAAAATTTTTCAAACTACAACTTCAGCTAGTGGCCATTGTCCATACTGACTGGGAGATTCTAGGATCTGCAGTATGAAAAAGAAGAAGCAGTTTTTTAAATGTTCTGCAAAGTTCAGTTTGAATTCTGAGATTTCAGACAAGACGAATTGCTTTAGGGATGTTTGTGTTAGCTATCAGTTTCTAGAAAACCGACAACATTTCCGAGTACGTTCTATTGTGTTTGCTTGTTATTGCAGTCTGTATTTTGGAGGTGTGTTAGAATTTCAGTCATTATCATTTCCAACTTAAGAAATGATTTTTTAAAAATTTATTTCCCCACTTCCCTCCCAACAGGACCCAAGGCACCCTATAACATATTTAAACGAAGTACAGTTAAAAGTTATTAGTACATTTTTTAAAAAAATCAAAAATCTATTAAGCACAAAGTTTAAGTAGTTTAAAATCCATCTGAAACACAATAAAAAAAGATAGAAGTACAGCACATCCTATTGAAATCTCCTTCTGCTACTTGAATTAAGAGCCAAAGTTCTGCTGAAATGAAAGGGTCTTGGCCTGCCAGGGGAAAGAGAAGTGAGAGAGAGCCAGCCAATCCTCCTGTAGGAAGGAATGCCACAACCTTAGAGCAGCTACTGAAAAGGCTCTTTCCTGTATCCTCACCAGACTTGCCTGTGATAGTGGTGGAACTGAGAGAAAGCCCTCTCCTAAAGATTTTAAAACTTGGTCAGGCTCACATAAGGAGAAACAGTATTTCATATTGTCTGGACTCAAGCAGTACAGGACTTTAAAGACTATGGCCATTTCCACATGGGCTTAAAGAAACAGTGCAGAGCGTCCTCCAGGGAGGACGTCTGCACCTGGGAGCGGACTGGGTTGGACCTACTTAGTGTAGTTCCGCACCTCAGCCTGCTCCGGAACAACCCGAAGTGGTTGTCCAGTGTGCTTGTGAAAGACCGCTTGAAACAGGTCTTTCAAAAGCACGGAGCATGCCACTGCATGCCCACGCTCCGGTGCAGATTTGCAGGCTCGCACCAGTGTGAGCCTGCGATCTGCTGGGGGTGGGCTTTAGGCTAGCGAGCTTCAGTGGTTGGTGGAGAGCCTCGACCAAGTGGAAGCCACCATTTTCGTCCCTGGAGCAGTGCGGAGCGGTGGCCACGCATTGCTCCGGACCAGCCTGGACCCAAGCGTGGAGCCAAGAAGTCCAGTAAGTACTGGCACGGGGCGATTCCCTCGCCTCATACGGAAATGGCCTATGACCAACATTTTGAATTCTACCCAGAAACAAACTGGTTTCTAGTGAAGCTGTTTCAACAAGAGAGTTATGTGTTACCTGTAACTAGCTCCAGTCAGCAGCCTGGCTGCAGAATTTCAGACCTGATGAAATTTCTGAACAGTTTTCCAAAGGCAGTCTCATGTAGTGTGTGTTACACTAATCCATATGGGATGAAATCAAAGCTAGATCCGACATCCCAAGAAAACTGGTGCAGCTGGTGTACTGATTTTAGCTGAGGAAACACATCCTGGCAACTCCCAAAACCTGGGCATCCAATTTCAATTGTGAGTCCAGAATAACATCCAATCTATGAAGCTGAGATTTCAGGGAGAGTGTAATCCCATCAAGCGAATGCTGAATCTCTATTCCTTGATCTGCTTTTCAACTGAATAGGTGCACTTCTGTCTTGTGTAGACTGAGCTTCAATTTGCTTGCCCTCGTCTGACAGCAGAAACTGGTTTAGCACAAAAACAGCTTCCTTGGTGTTAGACAGAAAAGAGAGACAGAGTTGGGTATCATAGGCATGCTGATGACACTGAGCCCTCTCTGGATGCCCTCTCGCTGAGGTTTCTTATAGATGTTATACAGCATGGGGAACAAAACCGAGCCCTAAGAGACCTCACAAACCAATGTGAACAGGCATCCTTGAGAAGCATCTTTTGAGATCTATCCTCCAAGAAGGACTGGAGCCACTGTAAAACAATACCGCCATGTCCCACCTCAAGAAGACAGTCCAGCAGAATATCATGGTCAGTGGTACTGAAAACAACCAAAGGTGCAGCAGAACCAAAGTGGACATGTGCCCCATGTCCAGTTCTGGGTGGAGGTCATCTACCAAAGTGACCAAAACTGTCTCCATCCCCTAACCAGGCCTGAATCCAGTTTGAAAAAGGTGTAGACAATCTATTTCATTCAAGAATAGGAGGCCAGAGCTTTAACAAGATCACCTGGCAACTGGAATAAAACTCGTTTATTAAAGATTTTAAGGGATGTTGTTTGACAATACCTCTGCCAATATAAAGATTGACAAACCATTGGTTCTCTAACCCTAAAATATCAGTTCAATGTGCTTCAAACTGTATACTTAGCCTTATATCTGTATATTTCAACCTTAGATCAAATTCTCAACACATTCAAGTAGAAATCAACTTCCTTCTTTCCTTCCTTCATTCCTCCTGAATCTAAGTGGTCATGTGAATCAATCCTAGTGTTCTTGCTTTGTCAGAGGATAGGATGGTGGATGAGAATTATAACAAAAATTTCTGCTTATATATGTGAGAAAGGCATAGCTGAGGAAGACAATGGGTTATTTACTTTGCTAAGCTGAGAATAACTGAGCTGTTGGCCTTCATAAAATATTGTTCCATCTATGTCATCTATAAAATAAAATTTATTTATATTTATATTTATGTATCTCTCTCTCTCTCTGTGTGTGTGTGTGTTAGTTAGTTAGTAGATTCAAAACAACACATGGCTGAGTTGGCTTTGACTCTGGATACCATTTCTTATTTTTGAGTTTTTAATTGATCTGTTATATGTTTTAATTGAGCTTTTGATTTTGACTGCATTTCTGTTATTATTATCTACCCTATGAGTCATTTGTTGTGGAAAGTAAAGATATAAATTAATATCTGAGTTATTGTAAATAAATAACTCAAAAACATTAAAGAAATTAAACTGTTTAGTTGAAGATAAGGAGAAACTCTTAAACTTTTGATGACACAGAGTAGTATAAAAAGTGGTAGAAATTCAAGTTGTGGACAGCCGAGAACCATGAGAATAACTAAGGCTCCCTGTTTGTTCATAAATTTATTCTTGTATCAATCTGACAACTCAAAGTATGATGGCATTTAATTGTAGTGCTTTTATATGTCTTTATACAGTGGCCTTAAGTCTAAAATTAGAGTATACCAAATTTATATATTATCTTTTTCATTGTTTCTGATGCTATTTTCAGTCGTACTAAATATAAATGTCATCCAGTTATGAGATGTGCATGATGATAAATAGAAGTCTAGCATAAAGCAGTACATTCTGATTTGCTTTTGTAGGCAAGGCTCACGAGCAGGCATAAGCTCAAAATAGCACTAAACCAATAAGACAGTCTAATTGCTTAGAGACAGTTTGCATGACCAGATTACTGCAATGTGCCAGTTCTTTTCACATCATCTCCTTTTAAGCAAACAGGAATCATACTAGGGTATCACTATCAATGAGAGTGGGGAACATAAGGTCTATCTATTGATCCTTCTATTCTGTTTCTATCAGCCCCTGGCCAATTACCTCAGGAAGCTCCTAAGTAGGTCATGAAAGCAATAGCCATTGTATCTCCTCACCATCTGGTATTTTGAAGTATTCTATATTTCAGCATGAAGATTTAATTTCATAATAATTGAAAAATGGTGTTTATTTGTACCATTTCTGCTCAGCTTTTCTCATGGAGGCTTAAAATAGCACAAAGTAACTGAATATAGAAAGAAAGGGACAAAAGAAGACAAAGAAGTACTCAAGCTTTATTCTGTCCCAAGATGACTCATTCTTTCCTTACCATATGGCAGTGATTCCCAACTTGGAGTACATGTATCTTCAGGGTTATGAACCAGGACAGTTAGGCATATGTGGGAGGAAAAAAATAATGGTGGAAAAAGACACATGTCAATAGTGTAAGACAAGATACAAGTCAAAAGCTGTGAAATTTAATTGAACATTATGATGAGTGCAGAATGGGTTTCCTTCATGAGTTAACCTCAAGAAAAGCCCCATTCCTTCACTTTGTTATTTTGGTGAATGGTAGGAAGTCTCTCTCTAAACAATGTGTTGTGAACATACCAGTATGTTGTGTGTGCTCAGCGGCATGCCCTTCACAGCCTCAGTTTTCATTCTGTTCCGCTTCATGAACATTCAAGCACTATTGCACTGGTACCAGTGCATATATAAGCAGGTTCTTCAGTCAGTCCTGTGAGCAGTTTAATGTGTTTAATGAGAGCCTCCACTACACATACTGGTCACTCACTGTGGTGGTAATTGCCTACATTTGTTGAAGGGCAAGACTGTTATCATTCAGGCTATCCATGACATGGAGGTCATACAGTCTTCTTGGAAGTTTCATGTGTTTAATGAGAGAGTTCTTCCAGATCTTCTCTATGTCTCTTCTCTCTGACATTGTTTTAAGTTTTAAATTATTTTTTCAATCCATGTATTATCAGATATGGATCAGTGATTAAAAACTGGTACAGTAAAAAAGGTGAAATATAATGTGAATAGTGGCCAGTCACCAAGAATTTCTCAGAACATGTCTAACACTTTGGTGCAAAACAACGCTATTTATTACAGTGCTATTTATTTACAGTTATTTACAGTTACACCATATAAATGTGAAATTACAGCAACTATATTAATTACAAACGTTTTGCTAATATAGATGGTATAGTTTATGGAAATGGGCTGCCAAAGGGTGCACAAGTGAAAAAAAGATTGGGAACCACTGCCATATGGCTTCTTCCACAAACTTCTCTGTCAGAAGGAAATGGAAAACAGGATAAACAGTCTGTCAGGGCCAGGTCCTGGACCATAGTCTGAAGCAAGCTAGAAACAACAAGAGTGCAGGTTCACATCAAAGCTCAGGGTGACTTTGTTCCTCTAGCAAAAACACGGAAGCCTAATATATTTTTTCCTGGTCTGAATAATCCAGTTTGGGTGAGCTAAGTCTGTCCAGTACTTAGTTCAGTGGCTGAATTTGATGGCTTACCATATGGGGCAGTGGTCCATAGTCACAGCAACTCCTGACCAGACCTTGACAAAGTTATTTTTTGGATTATAACTTCCAGAATCTCCAACGGCTGTGCTGGAGGATTCTGTGGTCTATAGTCCAAACAAATAACTTTTCCAGGCATGTTCCTGACGTAAGCAAAAAACAAAGTAGAATCTCTTGCAGCTGCTGTTCTCTGACTACCACATCCACAATCTATCCTCAAATGTCTTGTGCGAATGACTATCCACTACCAGCTTATATTGTTTTTACTGTGTGAATGTTTGAAGGACTCAGTTTGAAAAACAGAGGTATCTACTAAGAACATGAATAATATGCAATAATTCAAATTAGTTTTTCCAACACACATGAATACTCTGAAATTCTTTATAGTCTTTGGTTGAATGCTCAATATATGTGGGGGTTTTTTTCATTTATTGTTTACTTTTCAATTATTAAAAAAAACTCAAAGAGATTAAGTAATAGGAATGGTAACATGAATATCCAAAATAATTTTAAAAATGGAAAACAGTGGGTTAAAAACAACGGGTTAAATCCAGCAATGCGCAAGTGTATTTCCCACATTTCTGCCTGTCACCCAAAATCTACTCTAGTGGGTTTCCCAGCACTCCCAATGCCAGGAGAAAGGTGGCCTATAAATACAACGGATAAATAAATAAATGAATTAATAAATAAATGACGACTTGGATGTCAGCCAGGGTATTAATTACATATGTGACACATGTATATGCATATATTTCCATTTCCCTCATGCTCCCTCTGACTGACCTGATTCCATTCATAGAATGACATCATCAGGCTCAGAAAAAAAAATCCTTCTGAAGAATTAAAACAAACTCCCAATTAAAACACAATTCAGATAAACTTAAAACATAGTTAAACATGTACTGATGTCCATTAGAAAATACTCCTCTCCTCCACTCCCTAATAATAACTGTGTGCTTGCTCTTCTTCAACAATTATCCTCCTTTTCACTACATGATTGGTATCACATTTTTGTTGTTTCATAACTCTGTAGGGATTAACATGATTAAAAGTTCATGTAGATCAAACTGCTGGGCTAACAAAATCTTATCAACCACAGAATGTTAATAATAGCACTTTTCTAGAAATCTCCATGGAGAGGATGTTAAGTAGGATGGGCCCATTCAGAGGAACTTAACCTAGGTCCTCTCTCTAATGCAATAATTTCCTTTTCAAATGGATAACAATTTCCTAGTTCCATACCTTAGTGAATGACTCAATTAAAAAAAAAATTCCCAGGGTTTCAGAAGTTGAAAAGACTTGGAGATGTAAGGCGTACAATGAACTTTTCTTGTGTCACAAGGCCACGCATATTAGTTGGACTGTTGTAGCAACTTAATATTTTAACAGAGTGACTCACATATGAGTGATAACAATATTCTGCTAACCATTGTCCTCTCTGGTGAAATAGAACAAAGGGTGTCATTCAAAGGACACAGACTGGGGAAAAAATCACAGAAGCCCGGCTCAAATGCTCAATGTGCAGCAATTCTACTGCACTTCTGTTTGAATTATTCATCCCAAGAATATCATTCTCATTTGACTCAGGACAGTGTGAAGCTGAGACAGAATCCACAAAAACATGCAAATTCCATTGAAGTCATGGACTCAATCCCTACTTAATTCTGAGATTAGAAGTAATGACAGATTCTGTGCTTGCACTTGTTGTCATTTTCCATGGCAGGGATTTTAAATGAAATGCAGGTTGTCTTATAGACTGCAATGTTTTATGCTCCAGATTGCCTCTCTCAAGTGGGTAGTCTCCCCATGAAAAGGTTCAAAAAATGTTTGTGAGGTACACATTGGCTGTTGACATATCCTACTAACCTTCCACTACTTACTATCTGAAGTACAGAAAGACATGAGTCAGAAGGGAATGAAGGTTGTGCAAGCCATTTTTTGTAACAGCAATCAACATAGTCTTTACAATGTCACATAAAAGGTCCAGGCTTGCTGTGATTCATGATGATTTTCCTCCCATTCACCATTTGCTGACCAACCCATGAAATAACAAGACCACGCAACAAAGCTTGGGTTGAAACATGGATCACTTTATTAAAACTGTTACCTATGTAGGTTTATTTCTAGGGATGTGCAAAAGGGGGGCAAGACCTTGTGTGGGAGTAGCTGAGGCATTTAGTCTCCCCCAGACCTTCTCCCTAGCTTCCCCTGGGTAAGACACCCTGAGCCCTGAGGGAACCCACAAGTTAGGTTTCTCTCCACTGGCCATTTATTGGAAGGTCAACCTGAGAATCCATCCTCTCTAGTCACATGACTCAAAATGATAGCTAAACCTTCAGGCCAGCCCAAGAACAATATCCTTCCCCATGTCTTGGGTCTCATGACAGGTAGGGACAACTCCAGTGGCTCTCCTGCACCAAATAGGTGCCATAGGTGTTCATCAAACTCCTAATTTCTCCCTCTACCTTTCACAGATAAGAACAAGTGTTGGCTTAATCCTTATCCCCCATCAAGCTGGCCAAGAAGCCCTCACATCCCATTGCATATTGTCCAGGAATAAATGGTTGCCCTTTGCAAGTAAATGGAGCCCATCTACTTTGTAGAGGTCAGGCTGCTAGAAGATGATTGGAGATATGGCATAAAATGACACAATCCCTTGCTATTGCATTACATAAGCTTGGTGCTGGGCAGTATTAATGTGCCTTGGGTCTCCCTCCCCTGGCCATACTTGCCATGGGAGAATATGATAGCCCACTGGGCCAAGAAGACTGTATGACCTCCATGTCATGGATAGCCTGAATGATAACAGTCTCGCCCTTCAACAAATGTAGGCAATTACCACCACAGTGAGTGACCAGTATGTGCAGTAGAGGCTCACATCAGTGCTTAACCAACAGCAGCAGCATGCCAAACTACTGGAGACCCATCGTTCCTAGCCACTTGACAGAAACCAGGTCATCCAACCCCAGCTGGGATCTGAAATGACCATTCTGAGCCTCGTGCTCTTCCCAATAGACAAATCTAGGGCCACACATATCAGGACATGATGCCTCACCACTCATAACTTAGAATCTGCAAGACAAGAACAACCAGACAACATGTTAGAGAAGCAAAGGCCTAATATATCTCTAGTAGGCTACGGACCTCCAGTGCCCTACCCTCTGAATGAATTTAGGCCCCATGTCGATTACAGCTGCAGTTGAAGCAGCTTCAATTCAAAAGGAATGCATTCCAAGTTTAACTCCCTTCAGTTCCAATGAAGTAAGGACCCTGGAGATGACAGCTTAAAATTGGTATTTTTAGTCCAGGGTGACAAATCTGGATGACAGAATAAGGGACCAGAATGAGTCCCCCAACCTAGCATGTAATCCTTTAAGTTCCACATTGGAACTTAATATTACCACATAATATTAGGTCGCTATAGGTTTGTAAATTTATAACTGCTCCTGACTGCCGCTGATCTGTTTTGAAATGGTGAATCATAAAATTTGGCATGCTGAAGTCCCCAGAGAGAGATCCTTAAACTTCAAAATTCTGCTGCCCCTTGCCTGTACCATAAGCTCACTGACCCACAAAGCCCTGATAAAAACAGTTAGAGAAGGAGAATGGAAAAACAGTGCTTCATATGGAGATGCATACATTACCACCCCAGACTCCTCCTAAACCCTTAACAGTAACAAGAGGAACAGTGACAGTGACACTATTCTTCCTCTCTCCCTAGATGACCCCTCAAGGGCTTTCCTCATGCAAAAATCACCAGTGAGGTCCAGCAAACCCTGAGCCTTAAACAAAAAAGTCTAAGTTAGACATACACACCCATAGAGATCCTGAGGGACACACAATATTGTAACAAGTGATTCACTGGAACAGGTCATTCGTTGCCTAGTAAAACCTGCTTCTGAAATTTGGTGGACTCCTTGTACTGCTCTTCCTAGTGCTGGGTGCCAGGGACAAACTGATAGCCCTAATTACCTCATACTTTCATGATTCCAGAGCTCAGCTGGCATTGAATCTGACGTGGTGGTTGCATCTGGCACCAGCTGCTTGAAACATTCCATCTGTATGCAGGAGAGAACATCGGCTAAGCTGTTGTCTACCCCTGCCACATGGAGTGCTGAACAGGATATTGTAATGAAAACACTGTGATGTGAATTCCCTAGCAAGCCACATTACCTTATCTGACCAGGATATCAAGGAATTAATGGCCTGCGCTGTAGCCATGTTGTTACATTATTAATGAAATGAGGAGTCAGACAACTCCTCAGCCCATATCTTGAAAGCAACCAAGATGGGGGAAAAAACTCTAAGAAAGTCAGATGTGATTGGGTCACTCCTGAGTACCACTGGGTGACCACTACTGACCCCAAAAGTATACTCCGAATCCTAAGGACCTTGCTGTGTCTCAAGAGACCTGCAGGTAATAATTGAGCTTAACCTTTTTCCTCCAAAAGGAAACTCCATTAAAACCATCCAAAGCGTCCTGGCAGACAGAAAGATCCTGACAAACCCCTTGCATAAATCTGATCCTACAATGGGGCTTACTAACACCACAGGTAGTGTTACACATAACTCCTAAGGAAGATGACTACCCTGTGTGCAAAATTCAGATGTCTGATGAGCTCCTGAAATTCCTTAAGCATGGCCTTCCTATGCCCAAGGAATTCAGCCTACAATACAGGGGCCTATCAAGGATCCAACTGAAATAGGGAACCTACGTTGAAACTTACATATTCTCAACCTCATATACCTCTTTGCTCTCTGATGTGATGTGCTGTGTCTGGACACTGATTACTGGCCTCTCATCACGGGAGGCCAGCAAAAAGGCTTCCCTGGGCAATGCTGTGAGGCATGGCAGGGGGATTTGGATTATCACCCTAACTGAGTCATGGAAGGAATATACAATGTGGGGGGAGAGCAAGGATTACAGACCTAGAGGGGGTGAAGAGCTGATCCTTAAAGAAGAGGTGTCTCTGCTTTTATCATGGACTTGCTGCCTCATTTTCAGAATGTTAAGAGTGTCCAAATAACATCATTTTCCATCTGAATCTTCCCTCCATTTTCTCACCATTTTTACTTTTCTTCAGCCCTTTCCCTTTATTAAGTACAAAAAGATAGATCAGATGAGGTTGAACATAAACATAGGATCATAAAATTAGAAGGGGTTCCATAGTCTGTGAAGTCCAACTCCTTGCTCAGTGCAGGATCTCCAGCTCAGGCACTCCTGGCAGGTAGCTGTACAGCCTCTTTTTGAAGGCATCCAGAGAAAGAGAAAGAGAAAGAGACCCCACCACTCCTCTAGGTAAATGGTTCCATTGCTGAACCACTTTTGCCATCAATAAGTTCCTTCTAATGTTCAATCAAAATCCACCTTCCAGCAAATTAAAATAGACTTGGTCCTACCCTCTGGGCCAACAGAGAATAAATCTGCATCCTACTCACATTAAAACACATTAAAAATGACACAATACCTATTGCATGTTACTCTGAAGGACAATGAAGAGACAAATAATACAACTGCTAATGCCATTGTTTTTTTTTATGCAGTTAAATATTAACTGCAACAATTTAGCTGCAAACTGTTAACTGTTAACTGTAACAATTAACTGTAACATTTTACCAAGTGTCTTGAATCAGTCTTCAAAGAGGGGAGCATGCGAACTCCTTGCTCTTCCGTCTGCAGTTCAGTCATTCTTTTCACATGGATAGTGAAGAGGAAGAACAAGAGAGCTTCTACTACAAATAGAGACTTTCAATGCAATCAGATTATATGTACGAGATTAACAGAACTGGAGTTGGAGTGTGGAACTAGCATATTGCCTCTTTTCATATTGATTGAACACAATTTAAATATTGAGTGAAGAGAGTTACAGGCATACCTCAGGCCCTTTCTGCACCGGGGTATTAAAACGGTGCACAGCGACCTCCGACGGAGGTCGTCTGCACCGTGGAGTGGATTGGGGCAGACTACTTTTCGTAGTTCCGCACCTCAATTCGCTCTGAAGCGACCAGAACTGGCAGCGCTGCGTGTTTTTTAAAAACCTCTTTTCAGAGATTTGTAAAAAGCACGGAGCGCGCAGCCCCATGCAGCTCCGTCACCGGGCTTCGGTGCAGATCTGCTGGGGGTGGGCTTCCAGCGGGTGAGCTTCTCCAGTTGGTGGAGAGCCTCCGCCAGCCGGAAGCCGCCATTTTGGACGCCGGAGGACTGCGGAGCAGCGAGTTCGCACTACTCCGCATGGCGATGGACTTCCCGGCTGCTGGCAAGCTCCGTTTCAGTGCGTTTTCCCCCATTTCCCCCTCCACATGCGGAAAGGGCCTCAGTTAACTGAGCCTCTGACAAAGAAGTGTCTTTTTTACAAAGTCTTTTTATGCCAGTCCAGCCCCTCTTTTCTACCTCTGTCCAGCTGGATATTTTATTATTTTACTTTATTTTATTATTTTATTAGCAGCACTGGCATTGGGAGGATGGTGCAGGACAGCTACAGAAACACAGACTTTCAGTATCAGGTTGTAGTAGCATGTCTGCAATAAACAGTGCAATAAAGTTAAAGATGGAAAAGAATGGGATTCTGTTCTAGTTGATCTTACCACAGGTGTTTTCCCAAAGCAGGCACAGTAAACAGCTACTACCTCCAGAATCCCTTATCAAGCATGTATGGAGTGCAAAACAGAGAGAAATGGGAAATTAGATAAGCTTGCCTCATCAGCTGCCCCTAGCATCTTAAGAAAAGTATAGATCTGGCCACAAAAACAGAAATCATAAGAAAAGTGGAAGCCCATGAAAGGAAAAAAAAATCTCTGGATGCATTTTGGAAGAAACTTTTAAGTGATCTCTAAAAGTTTCAGTTTTTTAAAAACTTCAGTAAAGGTTACTTGATTTGGTTGTTTCATTTCCGTTTGTGCATATAGTTCTCTGTGGACGAAAAGTCTGCTGAAACAAGTTAACCCACTCCTCCTTTTCATGGTGTAGGGACCTGTCCCTATTCTTTCCTTGTTATTTCTGCCTCTGTTACCAAATTTTCTGTTAAAGAAGTGATGGCCAGGAACACAACTACTTTGCTAATTGATACCTGCATTGTCATCATTCCAGTACATAAGAAGGGGCACTTTATTTGGTCTTTGGCCATTTCCACCCATTTTAGATTGTTTAAAAATAATGAAAAAAATTAACAAACAACAGGTAATGATACTTTTTTAAAAATAATACAAATATATTCAACATCTTAAAATAAAACACTAAGTTTTGGAATTAGATGCACAATGTCTTTTGATGAGTTGTACTAGAAGCTGTACTTCTGAAAAGCACGCAGAGAGTCTCACTGCTTGAAACCATCCATGCCACAGAAATATTAATCAACTGAGCATCCAGTGGACCTCAAGACACAATTTGAAGATTCCTGTTCCAGCAGTCCTGTTCAAATTCAGCATGTCACCGGATCTGGTCAGCATCTTAGTGGTCAACTTCATAGAACCTTATATGGACTTTAAATCCAGGGACAGATTAAAGATCTGCCTTCTATGGATGAAAGCTTCTGCTCACAGAATTTTTCTCCACTCCCTTCTGCGGCATCCTTCCCTCCCCACTGCACCAGCTACCCAATCCAGTGGAGTTCCCCAACCTTTTGTGTTGCATTTTTCACAGGGATGGAGGGGCTACTGTGGCGTGTAAGGTGGAGAAGTCAATTTCTACTAGCTGGGCTTTGTTGTTCTTAGTTTCCTTAAGTCAGCTTCAATTTATGGTTACCCCATGATAGACCCCCAGGACATCCTGTTATTAACAGCCCTGCTCAGGACTTGCAAAGTTCTGTGGCTTTCTTGACTGAGTCTATCCACCGGTAATGTGGTTTTCCTAATTTTCTACTGCCTCCCACTTTACTAAGCATTATCATCTTTTCCAATGAGTCATGTTGTCCCATGATATGGCCAAATACAATGGCATCTGTTTGTTCATTTGGCATTGTACTGGTCATTTTGGCAGTGCATGATATCCACAAAATTCTCCTGCAGGACCACATTTCAAATGAATTGATTCTCTTCTTCTTAACTTACCTCACTGTCCAGCTTTCACGTTCATACATTGGAAACAGAAATGCTATAGCATGGACAATCCAGAGTTTAGTATTCAATTATGCATCTTTACACTTGAGGATCTTATGTAGTTCCTTCATAGCTGTGCTTCCAAGTCCTAGCCTTGTTCTGGTTTCTTGACTACAATCTCCATTTTGATTTATGACTGAGTCAGGGTATAGAAAGTCTTTGACTATTTTGATGTCTTCATCTCCACTTTAAGGTTATATAGATCAGCTGTGGTCATTATTTTTGTTTTGTTAACATTTAACCAGAACCCACATACATCAAAATCTTGATCCACTCTTAAATAAACAAGAAAAGATGTGAGCAGCACTAATATTTTAGACGTAATACATGAAAGGAAAAACCTGCGTGGTGTAATGCAGAGCTACGAACTTTTCATGTTGGTGACACACTTTTTAGATGTGCATTATTTCACAATACAGTAATTCAGTTTTACTAGCAAACCGGAGGTTAAACTAACCCCATTTATAAGAAATACGGACACATGCATAAATTGTAATAATGAAATGTATGGGGACACAACCTATCTCATGAAAACCTTTCATATATTTTTTAAAATATATGGTTTATAAATAATAACGCACATTTCCAAGATTTTAGGAGACACACCTACACACTTCAGGCGACACGCTAATGTGTCACGGCACAGTATTTGGAAAGCCCTAGTGTAGTGGTTTGGACATTGAACTATGACTCTGGAGACCAGAGTTTGAATCTTCACTTGGCCAAGGAAACCAGAAAAAAACTTGAAGGCACACAACAACATAACTAGAAAGGGAACTATTTCTTATTTTTTAAAAAATCCAACATTCAACAAGCAGGCAGGCATTTGTTGTTAAAATATCATAAGGAAGATTATCCATTTGAAAAACAGTACTCAGCAGAAGAGAACATAAATTTAAGTATTTTGCACTGTGTAGCCCAGACTGTGAGCAGTACTCTACATCAACTGTGATAGGTCTCTAAGTTATTGTTTTAAGAACTATTTAAACAATTCAAAGGTTGCAGCAAACATTGTATATTTAAGCATGTAAGTCCTGAGCATTTCTTTCACTATATAGCTCCAGTCAAAGAAGCCTGAAACAATGCACAGACTTGCCATAAATACTTAGCAAAGGTATATATGTAATAAAAACATTTGAAGATGGGAGAGAAATAAATTAACTTTTCTGATCTGCAGTATCTGTTTAGGAGACTCTTATTACAGCTGCTTCACAGTTAGCATAGCAGGCTTGCTGTAATCCTGATTAAGGAAAGAAGCTTTAAATCTGATTATACCTTTGGTAGTAATTAGGTAGAGCATTTGCCATCTGGAGATACAAGCATTTTCATAAGAAGAACCACTTCATTCCACAGACATGAAGTATCAGAATCCTTTTGTTTTGTTTTTTGTCTACAAAAATACTGCCTGAGATTTACCTGTTTGGTTGTTAGTCCGACTTGGTCTAGCCTTTTTTTACTGACTGGAATCCATGGTATATTCGATAGCAGCTGGTAATAAATGCAAGAGGAACAGAACTGGAAAATGTAGAAGTATTTAGAATTACCTGTCCAAGTTTATAGAAGAAGAATTTCTGATCTTTTGGCTGATTGTGCATAATACTAGAAGGATTGATAGTTGCATGGAAAATAGGCTTAATGTTGTGATTTAAAAGCCTGAACAACAGTATCTCAAACCAAGAAATAAAAGGCCTATTCCTGGGAACAACGTATAAACTGAAGGAAATGCTATCTAATGGAATGTGGAAGGCAAAACTATTGTAGCAGTGCACAATTTGGATAACTACAGTAGGATTTTCATGGCATGCGTTCCAATGATTCAAAGATTGTGGATGTATTCCCTGGGAATATTCATTTGAAGGAGAAACATGTGGTGATTATGCAAATCTGAAAAAAAAACCCAACTGGAACATATTCATTTTCTTTTGAAATGGAAGAAAATCTGTGGGAGAACAAGATGAAAAGTTTGAGTGAGTAAAGTCCTAGCTGTTTGCTTTGCATAGAAACCAGTCTTACAATTATCACGGGATCAGCAAATAGCTGGAGATGACTTTCTGGTTGACCTTCTTCAGAACAAGATGAAGGATATTCCTTTCATATAGGCTATGACTAAGTAAGTACAAACCCACCTATTCCAGCTTCAATAGTATGGTTAATTCATTTTTAGGGGTGAGCAAACTAGAAATAAAACATCATTAATTTATATCAAGTTCTGAAGTTTCGGTAATATCATTGTAAGTTAATTAGAAACATTGATTTCAAATATTTTATCATGAGGGATTTTTGAGATGTAGAAACATGAGTGAACAAGGTATTGTCAAAGAAAACATTATTTTTTAATTGCACTGGTGTCGCTATGGAAAAGCAATGATCCAGTCTCAGAAAGGATAAAGTAATTTATAAGAATTAGGGTATTTTCAGGAGTAGGCTCCTGCTGTCTAGAGATGTGGCACAGAGATTCCACCTTCTCCCCTCTTAATTTTTTTTTCTGTTGAAAAAAGGGATGGGAAACATATGTGGGTTATAAACTGAAGATAATATCATGTAGACCAGTGCTCCTCAGCCTACTTGATACAGGGAACTGGAAAAATTTTTTGGTTAATTGTCTGTGTCCACTGGCTACAATTCCTTTTATGTTTCCTGGACGCTCATCAAAGAGCAGCAACCAATGGCTAAGGGATCAGTACCAGCCCAGAGACCACCATGTTGAGTAGCACTGACCTGCACCTTCCATTCCTTCCTATTCAATATTCTTCTAAGTAATCTGCCTACAGTTTTGTTGTTGATTATAATTCAAGCGGCAATGAATCAGTTATCTGTCAATGAAGGCAGACAACAAACAACAGAAGCCTTCTGTGTGTGCTATACTTGTTTGTAAGATGTGTAGAAGTCACAGTAGTGGACTTTGTGGAACCTTGGATTGTCCTGTTGTTCTCAGAAATCATCATGCTGCGCTATAGAAAAACTGTACTGAGCTTTCTTTTTTCATAATGCTACAAGCTTGTACTGATGACAGCTGATGAAGCTAAATCGTAATAGATTCAGGACAGACAAACAGAAGTTCTCCTTTGCACAACAGGAGTACTTCCTCAAGAATCAAGCTATGGATTTTGCTTTCTCAAGATGTGGTGATGGCTACCAACATAAATGCCCCCAAAATAACACTGTGCAAATGCATTGGGAATAAGGCTGTCAGAAGCCACTAGCTATCAATGACAGCTGAGGGCTGCGAAGTCAGTGTAGTGGTGAATCTCTCTGAGGTTTCAGCCTGAACTATATAAGCTGCTATCCAGGATGCTGAAACTTATTCCCAAAGTTCAGGCTAAAACTCAAGTGTGATATTTTTACCCCACTGTCATGGGAACCACTAGCTGCTTCTGAATCTCACGTACCAGTAAGGAACAGTGGGAGAAGTCTCTTGTGCTCAAGTATTGCTTGTGGGTATCTCATAGGCATCTTCCTTCTTGTGGGAAGCTAAATGCTGGCTAAAGCAGACCTGATTCAGCAGGGTATTTCCTATATTCTTAAATTTAAATTTGTCTTGTTGTCTTATTGTCTTATTTATATAGAATATAGCACATTTTAATTGTCTGGAAAACACACAGCTAAAGGGTCTGCAAACCTTTAGCCCTAATCTGAAATTTCTGAATTGATTTTGACAGGATTGGGCCTTGTTTGTTGCTGGTTTATTTGTTTTTTGTTTTGTTTTTTGGCTCTCCTTTTTAATGGGAACATTCCAAGAGTTTCATTCCTCTCCATAAATTCAAGGAAAAACCTGAAATAACTTTGAAAAAACTTTAATTCAGGATGAAGTAAAACTGACAGATTTTTCCATCCAGGCAAAGGGCTTTGATTTCTTAGCTCTCATAGGTCTGGCTTCGAATCCCAGTGCCCTTAACTGTGTTTGTGATGCTGATTTAGGCTTTTTCATGATAATAGGCTTCATATCTTTATTATAACATTTCACTACTCCTGTACCCCTTGCACCCTAAAGGGATCAAGACCCAGGCAAGGTTGAATATATTTGAGTCCAGATGAATTCAAGAGAAGAACTATGCACACAGCAAACATCTCTTAGATTGCTATGCTATGCTTCATCCTGCATTTATCAGTTTGAATAAAATGTTATTTTGGGATAATAGCAGTATATTGAGAGCCAGCATGGTGTAGCAGTTTGACTGTTCTACTAGGACTAAGAGATCAGTATTCAAATCCCTGCTTACCCGTGGAAACCCATTGGACAAGTCACATTTTCTCAGTCTCAGAGGAGGGCAATGACAAACCTACTCTGAACATATCTTGCCCAGAAAATCTCACGATAGAGTCATCTTAGGGTCACCAAAAGTCAGAAATGACTTGAGGCCAAAAACAACAACAACAACAAGCAATATATAAATATTCATAATTAAATATAAATATTAATAATTAAAATTATTCCCACTTAACCCCCCCTCAACGCTATGGATTTCCTAAGGTTTAAAGATTACTCTCTTCTTTAGGTACTGTCAGGACACACAAGACCTGACTTGATTGTTCAAATCATAACGATATGTAGACAAGGATTTATTTCATGTTTGCCTCACAGGAATAAAGACTAACCCAGAGAATTATATAGATCATAACATGAACACTTCCAGGCCAGTTTGTTTCTGCTGCTTTCAAACCACTAGTTACTGAAGCATGTGGTTAATTCAATCTGTTTTTGTTCATTGTTATATTATGGTGTTAGATTATTAATTGTTTCCCTTTTCTCCCTGTCTCAAGTCTTACCTGAGTTAGGCTGCAGTCCTGTATATACTTGCCTAAAACTAATGCCCATTGAACTCATGGGGCTTACCTATGAATAGAATCTTCATGGAGTTGTATGGTCTACTATATTTGTTATTGTTATTGTTGTTGTGTGTTTTTAAGTTGTCTCCAGCTTTCAGTTACCTTAAGGCAAACCTATCATGAGATTTTCTCGGGCTGATAGTGTGTGACACGCCCAAGTTACCCAGTGGGTTTCCATTGCCAAGTGGAGAATCGAACTCTGATCTCCAGGGTCATAGCCGAATGCTCAAACCACTGTACCATGCTGCTTTCCTACTACATTTACTGAGGAGCATTTACGTGGTGAAAGCCAGCATTGTATAATGGTTTAAGTGTTGGAATTCAGACTGTAGACTCAGTCATGGAAGCCCACTGAGTGATCTTGGACAAATCACTCTCTCACTTTTAGAGGAAAACAATGGCAAACCTCTGCATAAACGTTTCTAGGAAAACCCTATGATATTGTATCTGTCAGTTGAAGTTAACTGAAGGAACATAAAGGGCCTTCTCTGGGGTGGAATATGGAATATCTTCTGTTTGGTGGCCCAGTTGGCACCTACTTTGCTGTTATTCGAGTGCCAAATGAAAACATGGATGTTTATAAAAGACTTTCGGCCTAACCACTTCTTTACATTTCCATACATGTGCATGGTTTTGAATTTTTAAAAAGGATTTTTAACTTGTTTTAATTTGTCCTTTTAAACCTTGTTAATCTATTTAATATGTTCATTCTGTGCCACCCTGAGATCTTTAGAAGGAAAGTAGTATATAAATATTTTAACAAATAACTAACAGATAGACAAATAACAGTTCTACGGTACTGTAAAATGAACACACATGAAGTCATAACCCATACCAGCATATACCCCATTGCAGCTAAAGAGAACTGTGTAAGAATATAGTGGAATTTCTTTCTTTTGCTTCAGTTTTGCTTTGTTAATCCTTGGCTTGCAGTTTGGATCACCTCAGACAATTTTTTCCCCCTCTGCCTGCTATATAAAAATGGGAAATATTGCAATTGCATTTGTTAATGAAACAAAATCCACCTAATTACTATTCTGGTGTGACGAAGTACTCTTTGCTAAGTGAAATGTTCTGTTGTACCAAAATGATAAGATATATGAAAATATGTTGGAGAATTCTGCACATATTTGCAAGCAAAGCTTTGTTGGCTTAATCCTACCAGTCTTTGTGGAATTTAGAGATAACAGCATGGACCTATTTAAGCCACTGATTTTTGGCAAGATTTACTGCTGTTGCTTTTGTTAAAAATCTCCTTTGTGACTTTGCAGAAATGAGGGCTGCATTGTTGTTGTTATCACGAGAGAGAACATTTACTTCTGCCTCCTTATTTCAGATTGCCGTCAAAATGAGTGAAACACCATCAACCAACTATTCGGTGATTCAGCACCGCACTTCAGAGAGTGAACAGTCTTTGTCTGCACGTCCTTTCAATATCACAGAACCTGTTGTGGCCAAGCGGGTCTGCTTTTACAAGAGTGGAGACCCTCAATTTAATGGGGTCAAAATGGTTGTCAATAACCGTTCTTTCAAATCATTTGATGCCTTGCTTGACAACTTGTCAAAAAGAGTACCACTGCCTTTTGGGGTGAGGAATATCACTACACCACGGGGAATACACAGCATCAATAATCTGGAAGATCTTGAAGATGGAAAGTCATATATCTGTTCCCAACAGAGGAAAATCAAGCCCATTAACCTGGAAATGGCCAGTAAAAAGCCATTGCGATGGCAGAACAGCAGGCCAGTCACTGCTCGCCGAAGGGCTGCACAGTTAGCTAGAGAAGGGGACCACAGTACATCCCAGAGAGGAAGCACAGTCAAATTAAGTACTCCTAAAAAGCTACTGGTTTTCAAAAATGGCAATGTAAGAATTCAACACACAGTTGTCTTAGGCAAGAAGAACACACAAAACTTTGAGGCCTTTTTGGAGCACATCAGTGAATTAATGCAGTTTTCAGTTCTGAAATTATATACTACTGATGGAAGAAAGGTAAGACTATAGGAAAATATCAGGAATATTTGTCAATTTTGATAGAGGTTTCTTACAGCTGGTTGACATTTGGGGTGTTTCTGCACTACACTGTTATAGCGATATTATTCCACATTCAACCTCTTATGGAATCCTGGGATATGCAATTTAGGGAGGGGCATTTAAAATTCACAGCCAGACAGCTCTTTGGCCTCAGTAAACTACAAATCCCAGAATTCCACAGGATGTTGAAAGTGGAATAATAGCACTATAACAGTATAGTATGGAAAGGCCCTTGGTTACAACATCAAATGCTGATATGAGTGAGTCATCACAAATTTAATAGCAATATAGGACATCCATATAATTTCAAAAAGAATGCATTGAACTGAGTTACTTTCTCACTATTACATGCATCTTTTGGATTTGGAAGATAAGAGCTTGTTCTTTATTTATGGTGTCTCTGGTTTGCTAAGAGAGCAGCCAACCAGACATCTCAGTGTAGTTAGCACAACAAAAAAATCATGATGAGAAAATCTCTGGCTTGTTTATTTTCTTCAGCTAGCAGGAGGCATCATGTGGGACTGAGTAAACTCCATAGAGGGATGCTTGCTCATTTCCAATAAACTAGAATTCTGAAGAATTCTTACTCATTTTTAGTTGTGAATCAATTTTCTGTGAATTGTTAGTGTGTACACTAATTGCTTATGATATTAAAATGGTTGGTGCCCGGGTGGTGAGAAGATAAGGGTTCTTTAATGAGATCCTTAAGCCCAACCTTTGACTTCCTTCAGTCTTTAGCCAAACTATTCTCTTGCTAGGGATTTTCACAAATATTCTTTTATTCAGTGAGAAAAGGGTGTCTTAGCACATCAAGGTGCCCACTGAGAAAACAGTCAACAATCGTTAATTTTCCAACCACTTTGGGAATTATTTTTGGTTAAAATTTCATATGCAAACAATATAGGTGTGCTGTACAAAAACAACATTTTGCTCCCCCAAATACCCAAATACCCAGTTTTCTGCACACAAGTATTAGACTTTTTTTTTCCAAAAAGCGTTCCCTTCCTTTCCTTTCCTTTCCTTTCCTTTCCTTTCCCTCTCTCCCTCCCTTCTTTTTTTCTTTTTTTGCAAAAAAGGCCCCCAAGAGTGAAAAAAAAAATCATTGAAAAATCCTCATGCACCATGGAGAAAACATTTGAAATTATTAGTTCTTGAATGCAACAATTACATAAGTGAAGAATTACATCTTTATCCCTTTTGTACGACAGTTTTTAAAGGAAACTGGAACCCTTCACACTGCTCCTTGTAATTCAGACACTACCACTGAGGCACAGTTGTATATAAATCCACTTTTAATTTCTTTTACAACTGCTGTTACACGGCTCCTTATACACTTAGTATCTTAGTTCCACAAAAACTATGCCATGTAATATGGATTCCCTGTTATTCAACAGTCCAACACAATGATCAAAAACAGTGGTATTTTACATTTCAGAAGGCAGATTTATATTGCATTTATCAGAGCCTGAAAAGAGGTCTTGGTGTTAAAGAAATATATGAAAACCTTAGAGATACAAAGGTGAAAGTCAGGGGGAATTCAAGTCCTTCTATTTGTGAAGAGCTAGCTTGCTTTTAAACCACATCTTCCTGTTCTACTTCTAGGGTGTCCTCATGCTTACTAGGGAGCTTAATCCAGGCTAGCCACGGGGGTGGCCTCAATCTTGTCACATGTGCAAGCTATGTCATAATCCCTTCAAGCCCTATACTATGTTTAGTTTGCTCACGAAGCACAACTCTCTCATCTTCCATCAAGAACTTAGGGTTGTAGTCACCTAGCCTTGCCATCACTCTTTCCAAGAGGATTTTTTTTTTTTTGGCCCTGAAGCCACACCCCAAAATCTGAACTATTGGTATCTGTACCATCTCACAAGCCCTACTACAGTTACATGCAATACCATTAAAAAAAAAAAGCCCCTAACAAGTTTAACAGAACAAAAAACAGGTTCAGGTAGTTACTATAATTGCAGATGATGCAGAGATGAAGAAATTAGAGGATAAGTGTTAACACAATGAGTTAGTTTTTAATAAACTGAAAATTTTAATTCAGTTGCATTTACATTGAAATGGTTGCTTTTAACAACTGTCATTTAAATGTCATTTAAATTTATAATGCATTGCAACATTTAAATGCTTTCCAGAATAACGATGAAAAACTCCATCCATTATTTTACTCTTCTCTGTGTTTTCCCTGTTTTCATTTCTGAAGAGAAAGAAACAACCATATTTTTTTTTTTTTTTAAAAAACCTTGTTTTTAATCCAACCCACCAAAAAAGTCTTCTCATGTTTTCCTTTTCTCCCTTGTAAACTCATCTCTTTATCCTTTCATTTTGTTTGGCTTGCTGAACTTCATGTGGATCTCAGCAAAAGTCCCACGTTAAGAATGTCAAAATTAACTTTCTTGTGACAGAGTTGGAGCCTCTATTTAAGGGGTTCAGTATGGAAGCCAACAGGACCTCCCGGGTACAATGAACCCATTCTAAGTTGCCCTTATTACTTGTGACTAAAACCTTGCCATTTCACAGCACTGGTGGACTAAATTCAAAACAAACCAAAAGGTAGTTTTGCAAAAATTAGTGAGAAAATTAGCCTTTGAGTAAGAAACAAAGATAACTAAATGGAGGCTGTCATACTTTGGTTAGATCATGAGAAAATATGACTCATTGGAAGAACCCCGAGCTTGCAAGACCTGAGCAGCTCAGTTGATGACTAGGGCTCTGGAAGGTCTCTCATAAGGTTGCCATAAGGTGAAGTTGACTTGATGGCAAACAACAACAACAACAACAACAACAACAACAGAACAAAATGGTTAAGGCAAAATGTGTGTTATCTTTAGTTCTTTGATTCATATAATTATAACTTACTTAACAGCTTAATTAATACCCACACCCTGGAGAATCTTGGTGCTGAAATGCTAACTTACGTATTTAGTTTCATTATAAATAAATTTATTTCCCCCTTTTCTTGACAAATACCTAACTTAACTAACAATTTATTT
Source organism: Cyclura pinguis (assembly GCA_030412105.1). Taxonomy (NCBI): domain Eukaryota; kingdom Metazoa; phylum Chordata; class Lepidosauria; order Squamata; family Iguanidae; genus Cyclura; species Cyclura pinguis. Next base: position 213,500,898 of record CM059602.1, read on the forward strand.
TAAATCATTAGTTCCTGTTACTGGATCGTCGTCATCATCATCATCATCAGAAACAGCTGTTGGAGAAAGGATGTAGGAACTCTTGGGCCTTTTCCACAGCATCATCTCATCCCACCATGGGGACAGGAGAAGGATGGGACCTCAATGACACTTCTGCATGATGTTGTCATGGTCCCATCCTTCTCCTCTCCCAAGGCAGCACAATCATGAGTTAAATCATTGATGAGTTTTCCCTGGCAATAACCTGCAGTTGCACCACCATCCCACACTTGCTTGTCTTGTGGAAGGGCAGGAAGCATGATGGCGGTGCTTCCTGCCCAGTGCAGCCTAGAAAAGTACCCAGCTGTGCTGGAGAAGGAAGCAGCATGTCCATCACACCCCCTTCCACAGGGAGCCAGTCCCATACAGAGGGGAGCACTACCATAGTGCTCCCTTCCTGGCAGAGCCACTGCCAAGATCCCCACCAGATACCGCCACAAGAAGGTAAGCTATGGAAAGGGCTTTTGTCTCTGCATCATCCTGATGCTCTTGAAAATAATAAGAAACAACACAGTGTAATGTGATTGGACTCACAAATATAAACTCATCCAGTGATGATTGAACTAGCTTTGTTTTACAAGATCATTAATTTTGTAGTAAAATTTGGAAGAAAAATATTGAATCTTTTGCATCCTTTTCTCAAACAGAAATTGTCACTTGGAACAAGTCACTTGGAATTGTCACATGGAACATGTCCATGAAAAGATAAGACAGTAATTAGGATTTAAGACTGTAAAACTTCAACAAAAATATCTTGATATAGCTATCATTTATCTCTTTGTCATCTCAGTGGCAAACTTAAGAGATCAATTATGACGGAAAATTGAGAAGATGAAGGTATCATCATACTTGTCATGCCCTAAGCTCTGAAGAAGGAAACAGAATAGCCCAGTGAGAACTTAGCATACTCAGATACCACCACCAAATTCTGGTTGCTTATGGATAGGAAATATGGAATGAGGCAGCCTGATAGAGGATGTATGTGCATTATGTATTCATGCATGCACACACACATATGTGAATATAAGCATATGCACACATGTGCACATGCATACACACACCAAACTCAAATGCTTTGTTATGGAAGCTAGATTGCCGAAAGAGGGCTATTGTGAAACAAAGAAAAGGTTTCAATATGTTCAGAGGAACAGCAAGCTTTGAAGAAATGGGGGAAAAATGTAAGGCGAAAACATTCTCCACAAAACTGCACCACAAGTCCACAAAGTCCATTTCTGCACTATACTGCTATAGTGCTATTATTCCACTTTCAACATCCTATGGAATCCTGGGATTTGCAGGGGGGTCATTTAGAATTCTCAGCCACAGAGCTCTTTGGTTTCATTAAGCTACAAACCCCAGAATTCCACAGGATGTTGAAAGTGGAATAATAGCACTTTAACACTGTAGTGCAGAAATGGCCAAAATCTCACCTAAACTGAAAGAGCATGCTCAATGGGAATAGAATGCTGAGTAAATGGTGGAGGTTGAGAAGAATGGAGTAGTGTGTCCAGAAGGAAGGAAGGAAGGAAGGAAGGATGGATGGATGGATGGATTGGTTAGTTGCTGGCTGACTGGAAAACTGAACAGGAATATTCCACACTTCAGTGTTTTGTGGCAAGTCCCATTCATAGAAGCTGTGAAATGCTAAGAGAATCACTGCTTCTACTCCAAATTGTGGCCCAAAGAACTCTACCTTCTTTTTCATATCAAGGAACCTTGCTTGTTGTTTTTCTTTTAGGTCCCCAACCTTCAAACTTTGGTTCTATGTTCTGGAGCAATTGTAGCAGCAGGGAGAGAACCATTCAAAGCTGGGAATTATGATCCTCATAGGTATTCATTGCCTGGTCAGTTGCCTGGGGCCTCCAATCGCATATACCCAAGAACCAATGCCAAGTCAGAGAGCAGGAAAAGTAAGTTGCCTTTTCATACTTTTCAGCTTCCTAAGTACGTAATTTTCACTTCTACTGTTCTACAGAGTCAGCCCTATGATTAGGTGGTATGAAAGGTTTGCCCCAGTCAGTTTATTTTGGACAACATGAAAGGACAAAAGCTTTTGGTTATTTAAAGTATAATCCTTGTATTTTTACTGACAAGGAGGGAGTGAAGAATTTGTGTGATTTTTCTGCCGCAGGTGCCAAAATAACTTGATTTGTTTTGATTTGACTTAGAGCATAGGGTACCACTTGTTATTTTAGTTTAACAAAATGTCCTGGTTCAGCCCTTTTATTCTGTTAAGTGAAATAGCAAAACGCAATAGAGCCATCAGACACCACCAGGGCATTCAAAAATGCTGTATAAATGTGTTTGTATTTTAGTAAGTTAGTGTTTAGTGTTTTAGTTTAGTGTTTTTAGATTATTATTTAGAATTATGTTGTAGTTTTAGCTCAGGCTATTCCCGCACTACATTATTATAGTGCTATTATTCCACTTTTAACATCCTGTGGAACTTGAGGGTTTGTAGTCTACTGAGGCCAAAGAGCTTTCTGGCTGAGAATTCTAAATGCCCCTCCCTAGACTGCAAACCTCAGGATTCCATAGAATGTTGAAAGTGGAATAATAGCACTATAACACTGTAGTGCAGAAAGTAGCCCAATCTTGGTTTGTGTGTGTGTGAATTCAATTGCTTATTTTTGTGTTAAAATTATTATTTTTTTTTAAAAAAGCCATATAAATTCCCTTGCCTAATTCTCATAAAAGATGGAAAGAGAAGAACCCAAGAAGTAGTTGATTTATGTATAAAATATTAATTGCTGACAGGCCTCTGTCATTCTTGTTTTTATGAAAGATTTCATTGCTTTTGACCACATTTCTTTTATAAGCATGGCAGGAAATGAAAGCCATAATTATGTGGTAAAAGCTCAAATTTATTTTAAAACTCAGCTATTACATCTGCATTCAGAGTATGTTTGGAAAGTGATAACCCACATTCTGAAGTTCATTGGTTGTTGTTTCTTCATGTACGTCAAGACTGGGAAATGTGTGGCTCTCTAGGTCACTTTTGACTGCTGTTCCCTGCAGTCCTAGCTGACATAGCCAGTGACGTAGAAGGCTAGGAGTTACAGTCCAACAACCTCTGTTAGGTTGCATGATTCCCACTCTGGATATATGTCATCCTTTTTAACTGATAAAATCCATGAAATGTAGGAGCAGGCCATACTAAACACAGGGGGAAAAGTCCACGGGGGGTACCTTATTCACTTTATCCCAACTGTTAGCCTACTAAATGAATACCATGAAAATGAATACTATGATAAATGAGGGACCGCAGTCATGCTGCGTTTCAATTACGCTAAAGTAGACACAAGTACAGTTCCTCTTTAAATTTTCCAGTCAACACAACACAAGATGGGAACTGAATAGGAAGATGGGGCATGGGGAAGGAAAACCATGCATGGCTGCATGGCTCTCTGGCCCTATTTATTAATTCATCTCCCTATGCAGGTTCACTGCCTGAACTGGGCTTAAGAAACACAGAAATGATTATCAGCCTAAAATAAGCATCAGCCTATACAAACAGAAAAGAGAAATGAATCAGAGGGAAGTGTCTTGTGGAGCATATTCCAGTAAACATCAGAGCTAAGAGTCTGGGGGCAGAGCTGAAAGAAATGGATGGAGATACTGTTACTTGGCCTTGTTTGTTTGCATAGGAAGCATATTAACAAGTTGTTGATAGCTAAACCTGTATACTTTTAAAACCACAGAGTCTAGTAGCAGCGTAATCACCAACGAGCTTATTAGAGTTTAAGCTTTCATGGATATGAATATATTTTGATAACAGGAAGCCTAGACTAAATAGGATTATAGACAATGCTTGTTGGAAGCTTTAGGCAGTTTTGAATGCAGTAGTACTACTCCTAGTAATAGTGAATCACAGGAAGCAGATTAATGCCAGTGCTCCAGAAACTGACCCACTATTGTTTTTAAACAAGGCTAGACCCAGATATACTGCTGCTTGAGACAAAGGAGCAGATGACACACTGCCCAGTACTACAGTACTACAGTTGTATTTGCAGGTTTGACTTTCACAGATTTGATTATTTGTGAGTTTCTCCAACCCCTACCCCCCCTCCAACTCAAGCACTTCTTTCCCAGAGGAACCTTCCCTCTTGGCAGCTCCGTTTAGGCTGTGCAGCCTTTTAAAAACCTACCTCTCTTCCTCCAGCCACTGCCTGGTTCGCTAGGGATGGATTGCAGCCCAATATATCGAAAACACAGACCTTCTTCTGATGCCCTCCACACGCAAGGAAGAAGATTGATGAGAGAGGGGAATTACAGGGCCACCATGCTGACCCACTCCGTTTCCCTCTCCTTTACCCAAGCTGGTTTGGACCTTGGCTGCTTGTTCCCCCCACCAAGCCTCAGGTCCTCCCCCCACATTTTGATATTTGTGGGTTTTCTACTTTTGCAGGGGTCCTGTGCCCCAACCCTAGTAAAGGTGGAGGGCTGACTGTACTTCAGTCCTGGTGACAGGATAACATCTGCCACTACACGTGAGTTTGAGTAGGTTGAGGGCATAGACCAAGTCACATAGCACATATATGTAATTATTTTGCCATCCCTAAGTATCTGATGCCCAAATCATCTGTCTTTTTCTGCTTAATAACAAGGCCAACACCAACTTTGAAGTACAATTCAAAATATCTATAGGAAACCTTTGTAGGAACTGCTGACTCGGATGTTAATTAGAGAGTTACACTCACTTTAGGTTTCAGTCTGACCTTTAGGAAGCAAGGTGGTGACCCTATTCCATAAACAGGCCGAACACTTTCAAAGTTCAGATTGAAATTTCAGTGGACCCAGAGCTTCACTGGAACTGGAGCCAACGGCCTCCACTGAGAAATCAATCTTCCTTTAGTCTCACACAGCAGTCTCCAAAATCCATTATTAGTCTTTTTCAGATGATCTGCTGAAACTGACATAATCTAAAACAGACATTAGAGTGATAACTTTATTAGTCCAACCAAAAGGTGTAAAATACATTACACTAATTTTTCAAGTTTACTGGGTTTTTCATCAGGCAAAGATGTTAAAAATCATGCAAGAGAAGAAAAGTGGCAATGACAGAGTCACTGACTTAATTCTTGATGGTACTTATGGTGGTAATGAGGGTGGTTTGATTCAGGGAGATGTCCCACCCCTTCTTGGCCACATGGGAACTGAGGATAATAGCAGTAAAAACTAAATAATAAAAAACGTGTGTTCATATTGGAAGGAACAAAGTAAGCTCCCTTTGAGATCTAGGCTGTGGGAGTCTACCATACCTGGTTACATAAAGAAAAAGACCATGTGATGTTTAGTGACTGCACCACAACTACTAAACATCCTCCATGAAAAAGCCTGATGAATGTTGTGATGACACTTTTCAAAAATGAGGGCACTTTGGTTTTGTGTTTGGCTGTGGTTAACTAATCTGGATTAAAAGAACACCTTATGATTCATCGTCTGTAAAAACACTGATTATGGAGTAAACCTAAATGGCCATAGTGGAAATTAATATCTACATAAATTCATTTATGAGTCCATTGCATATCTGATTTTAATTGCTTTTTCATTTTAACTAATTTTGAGTATATGGTACAAAGTAAAACTTTAAATAAAAGCATATAACTTGAAAAAAAGACTGGCATTAAAAGAAACTAGGAGCCTTGTCCCGGTTCTTCAGAGTACAGATGGTTGCCAAAACATCAAGAAAGAGCCTAGTGACACCTTAAAATAATACATTTTATCTGGCACATACTTTCATGGACTGCAGCCAATTTCCTTAGATGCATCTGCTGAAGAAGGCTGTAGTCCATGGAAGCTTATATCAAATAGCCTTTAAGATATTATTAGACTACTTTTTGGGTTTATTTTACTGTGGCAGATTAACACACTACCTACTTGATGTATACATAATTTTTTTTTTTTTTGGCCAAAGCAGTAAAAAGATATTTCAATGTAATAATATTGAGACCTCTCATTTTATATTTTATTTTTATATTTTTATATTTTATATTTTATATAATTGCTCCCCACACTATAATGTTCTTGTACTAACAGTCCTTTTTTGTATTGTTTTTCTCTTATCTCTTTGCTGTGCATGTCTACTGCCTCTCCTCCTGGATGGCTGTGTCTGATGACTGTCCTCTGCACTTTTCTTCTAATCTTATCCTTTGGGGTTCTTTCAACAAAATTGCTTCAAAGTGAGTGCACAGATAGATTCAAGCTCCAGATCACAAATGTTTTCTGCTTCTTCTTCTAAAGGCTATAGTAATGATAACAATTCTGAATCTTCTTATGTACCTGACAATGGAATGGCTTTAATGGGAAATAACTCACAGACTGGTGAGGATTTCTCTGTGATGCCTCCTGCAGATGACATAGAAAAGTCTGTTCATCTTAATCAAGATGGCAGTATGACAGTTGAGATGAAAGTTCGGTTCAATATAAAGGAAGAGGAAACTATAAAATGGACAACTTGTGTTAGCCGTGCTGGCACCTCTGCTGTTGTTACAGAAGATAAATCATCAGAATTAAATATTTTGACGTATAAAAAATCTGAAAAGGACTACAGCCATGCTGAAGACGATGTCTCAATGCAGCAGATCAGCACAGAAGTGACCAATCAAAACTCAGCAGGCAGAATGGGAAGTAGCACATATGACATCTGGCAGAATCCTGTGAATACAGATTTGAGCCAGACAGATAATAATAATCCCAAGCCTCACTTTTATAGACCTCCTACTCCTGGGCCTAGAAGAGTCCGGCAAAAGAAGGCACTAGTTGAAAGTGTCACTGTGGTATCAGATAAAGCAGTCCAAAAAAGGCTGGTAGGACAATTTTCTTATAGTGAAGAAATGGACAGTGGTGAAACCAAATCTGAATATTGTGTGGTGACTCATGCTAGTAGTCAAACATCAAGTGTTACTAATTCCAATCTTAGTGATGCTTACAGTGACCATATAGTGAAACAATTTCAGGATAACCATGCAGAGGAAGAAATGTTGAACAAAGCCACCACAGGAAGGTCCATTGGCCAGCATGATAAGGATGGGTCCTTACATAATGTTTTGGAGAAATCAGTTGTAGAGGAAGGATTATATAAAACATCTGATTGTCCCTTTTCCACTGAAATGAACAGCCACTCAGAATGGTCTCATTCACAAAGTGAAGAGATAATATGCAGTCAATGTAAAGAACATCATTCTTCGCAAGCTTCCCCACACCTATCACCACCTGAAAGCAATGAAACAATATGCAGATGTGCTCAAGTGGCACAACCTTCTCTTATCACTGGCAAGAATGATAGTGGTGAAAGTCTGACAGCTACACAACTCTCTGATGAAAGCCAAGCTGTGTCATCCAGTAGCAAGAAGAAGAAGAACAAAAAGAAGAAGCGAAAATCTTCTGCGCATGTCGTGGAGCAAGATATAGGTCCCCATCAGAACCTAAGTCATGTGTCAATGGAAGGAAGTGCTCTGAATGATGTGCAGACAACTGAGACCACTCATAAAATAGTGCCTGCATTTCCTGTTGGCAATTCAGACAGTTCTAATAAAAATGTAACCACCAAAGATGATTTGTATAGCCAGGCTTTACTGCAATCACAACCAAATGAATTACTTTCTAAATTAAAGAAAAACCCAAATAGGCAATTGCCTAAGCTAAAAGTCAAATCAGACAAAAAACACAATTTGCCACGGTCTAAAAAAGCAGAAGAGCTGCTACTAGTTAAAAATGATTCAAACAATGAAATTGAGCTTATTAAAGAAATTCCACATGACACAAATAATGTAATTGATCAAACTTCAACTCATCTACCTTCCTTAAAGCCAATCATTGATCAAGAAAGTGACCGAAATGTTGACACAGAATATTCAAAGATTACTTCCAATCACACACACAAATTATCAATGAAACATAAAAAAGGAAAAAAGAACAAAAAAACTCCGATTGCTCAAGATAGTGAAATTGAGGTATTGGATGAAAGCTCGTTGGGTCCTTTGAAGCACACAGGTTTTACTGATGAGAATACAGAACCTTCTCTTGAAAACTATGTCCAAAGCTGGTTACAGAACATATCTCCTGATGTAAGGCCTGACCAGTATTTAGCTCCCGTAATTTCCAATGACAGAAAAAACCAACAGCTGTCTGTCCACTCCTTTCCACATAAAGAAGGTGAATTAGTAGGGCAGAATACATGCCTCTCAGAGGGGAATAATATTACTGAAAGTAAACAATCCAGTCATCTTAGTGAGACAGGGACTGTCGAAGAATCAGCAAAAGACTTGAAAAACACATACGAAAAACACATTGGTTGTTTGACAGATGCTGATGCATGCTTAATAGAAGAAGCCAAGTATTTATTACAGTCAGATATTCAAAACAATGCAAAACTATCCTTGCGTAATATACATGAAAATGACAAAAGGAAGGTTCCAACAGAAGGTGATTTTCAAAGGCACATGTCTGAGATTGCTGCTCAAATTCATCCCCACACTATCAATAACATTCTAGGAGCTGATGTGGAGAAGGACTGTATGAGTGGTACATTGTTGCATGAACTGAAATTAGCAATTCTCAATGCTGAGAAAAACAATATTGGATGCATTAAGAAATCATGTTGTCTTACAGATATTTCTCTTCCTTCACTTCTTGGATCTCCTTCCAATCTCCTTCTAGGTTGGCACATTCTACTGAACCTGAAAGAAAGTTTATCCAACATAAATAGAGATGACACCATGCAAACTACCTGTAGGTGTTCTGAAATATTTACACTACTTAAGTATTTGAAACAAGTTGCAGTTAAAGAAGAAGCTGATGACTTGAAGAATGCCATTTCCAGTGTGCAGGACTGTACAGTCAACTGTTTAATATTGTCTGGGAAGCACACAGAAAAACAGGAACATATGCATTGTCAAGAAAATGCTTCTCCCATTGAAATTAAAAATATCCCAGATATTGAAGAACAGGACAATCTATATAAGATCTTAATGAGTTCAGAAGCTGTGGATGAAAATGAGTTGTCCGAACAGTTAGAGATGGTTAGTGAAGAACAGAAGAAAGGCAGTCTGTTAGCAGAAAATTCAGATCTAAATGATTTAGATATTCATGGTGATTGTGGCCATGCTCAGTTAGATAACTCTGGCCTTATTTCAAATGAGGAATCATTAAAAGAAAATGAGGATAGTTCATTTCAGGAATCTCAGGAAAAACACACATATAATAATGAAGAATCAGAGATATCAGAGGAACCTAAGTCAACTAGTCACAGTATAACCTCTCATGATAAAGACCACTTTTTTGAGATAGAAACTTCTGAGTTAGATAAAAAGGAGTTAAAGAACACAGAAGAGCAAGAATACATGGAGTCTTTCAGTGAAAAAGAAAATGGAAATAGGGCTCTTACTTCAGCTGCTGAAAATGCTACAAGTGGTGACAAGCTAGAAGATTCTATACACGAAGACCTAGAGGAAGATGGCACTTGTGAAGAAACCTCAGAGCGATTATCAACACCATCCCCATTATCTTTTTGCTATGAATCCAAGCAAATTCCACTGGAGGCCTGTGAAGAGGAGGTGACATCCAGAGTAAAACTGATAGTAAAGGAACTTGAATGTGGTGGGTCCAACTCAAATTCTTCTTTGGAATTCAAAAAGTGCTTGAAAAGCCCAGTCACTTCTGATTTGTCAGATTATCGGCCAGAAACTGATGAAAGTGATTATAACTTTAGGCATTCCAGTGACTTGACCAATGGAAGTGCAGATGAAGCAATATATGAAAAAGAGTACAACAAAGGGTATGTGAAAAGAACAATTGAGCGGCTTTATGGTAAAGCAGAAGCTTCTTCTAAACCCATTTCTAAATCTGGTTCTCCTTATTTGGCTCAAATGCTCCAGAAAGATACTGGAGAACCCTCCCACACAGTAAGAGAAAAATGCCCTTCATTTTGTCAAGCACATAATACCTGGTCTAATGATAACATGTCTTCTTCATTAGTGTTACATGAAATCCCACAAGATTTAAACACTGCTAGCTCAGCATGGGAAAAAGAAAATGCTACCTTGCCAGCACCACAATTCAGTCTTAATGGGGAAGATGCATATTATAGTGATGATTATTCAGTGCAACACATAAATCAGTGCAGTCAGTCTACTGTGCCCATTCCTGAAGATGAGGGAGTATTGATTGAGAAAGGAAAATGGCTTCTTAAGGAAAACCATTTAATAAGAAGGTCACCTCCTGAGAACAATGGAATGTATAGTATTACAGATACAACATCAGCTGACACTGTGGTTGACAATCATAGTGATGACATTCCATATTCACATTTTGGCAATCTGGATACACGGCCAACCCTCAAAGAAATATCATCTTCTGAACTTGAAGACATGGTTAAGCCTTCTGGCAATGGGTGCAGCTACTTCAACATGCCTCATAACAGTGAGTCGGAGCCTTTTCCCGATACTTTAAGTATAAAAAGCAAAAATAGCCAGAATGGTAGCACTGTGCCTCTTGAGGAAACAGGAAAGGTATGTACCACTTCCACACAAATTTCTGCCAAATTAAATGCCAGTTCACCAGCTTTTACATCAGTAGAGTTCAGATTACCTGACAATAAGGTACATCCTATGGAGCAACCTTCAAATGATGAGCCAATTCAAACACAACCAAATAGCAGTGCTAATTCAGACACAAATAACCGTGAAGATCAGGATTCACTGGATAAACTTCATGCTATATGTGGACAACATTGTCCCATATTGACAGCCATAATCAAGCCAACTAATGAGGCGATCAGAGGCTGTGCTTACCGAAAAGCTTCTGATGTTGAGAACCAAGTGTTCCTGTATTTTCCACTTGTCATGTGGCAAGGCAAACATGCAATTGGACTTGACAAAAACCAAGCACAGTTGAAAAGCAATGGCATTAATAAGATTGCACACAACATTTTTAACAGATTTTATGCAGACAATACCTTAGATTTCATGAATGACAATAATTTTAGGTTACTTTTATCACCAAAAGAAACTGAAGGCTTAAAGAAGTTATCCATTATAGACAACACTGATGTAAATCCACAGGAGATCAATGATCATGAAAATTATGCAACTAAAGAAGCACTCAGTGAGATAACAGTAGGACAAAATAACAATTTATCTGTATTCCAATGCTCAAGAGACAATATAAATCAAATTGCTGGTGAGAAACCTACTCCTTCATTACCAGACTGTGAAAGTGAACCTTTTTACCATCAAGAGATATTCTTAAACAACACTGATGGGAAAGTAACAGTAAATTTAGAAGATGAAAATGCCGTGTCTTCTGTAAAAGAAGAGGAAAGTGAAAATGAATCCTCAGACTCCCAAAACACTTAAGAATGCTAAAACGTTGTATAAAAACATCTATAACAATGAAGGTGACATACTTTTCATGGATTGAGTAATAAACTGCACCTCTTATTAATGGTATTTCAGTAGAAACATTCCTTCTATAAAAATTGAGTCTCTTCATTTTTTTATTGTTTCTTCACATTTTCTGAAATAAGTGTGTAACAGCTATGTTACAATTAATTTTTACATCAGTCTAGCAACATTACTTAGCAAAGAAGATCGGTTACAAACGGTGCCTAAAATATATGTAATTTCAAAATAAAAGTTGAAATGAATCCTTCCGAACCACATAACTTGTTAGTTGACAATGAAGGAGTGGAAATAGTAGTTCTGCTAACATGTCTATATGTCTGTGAATGAATGCCTATTATATATGGCTGTAAAAGTCCATATTGAAGTGGGAAAGAACATCACACACACACATTAAATAAAAGTCATCTCCTCAAACATGCTTTTATGTAAGTTAGGTTGTATTACTGTCCTCCTGAAGCACAGACTACTGAGAGCTTTAACGCCTGCCACTAGTAGTAAATATAAATGTTTACTATGGAAATTTGACAGGAGCTCCTTTTTCTGTTAAAATGGTTTAAATTTAATGGCCTCAATGCAATTGCTAGTCCTAGTTAGTGAAGATCCATTGAATCAATTCACTTTGGTAGGTCAACACTTATGAAAATTCAATTGAGTCAATGGACCTTCTTTAGTTGAGATTAGCAACTAGATTTAGGCCAGAAGTATTGATCTACAAGTACCATTAGACCTAGTTAGCATGGCCAATTGTGAGGAATGCTGGAAGTTGTAGTCCAATAAAGCTGGAAGGCTTCATGCTTCCCACTCCTGATTTAGGCCACAGTCTACCTTTCAACCAGAACAAAGGTCATCAAGGACTTTCAAACTTTGCACATTTCTTATAGTTCTTATCAGAGACGAGATGAAGATTTATGCCTTTGTAGAGTGGGTGTTTAGACTATTTGTGTGGGGTTTAAGATTTGTTGAGTGGACATAAGATGAATTTCCAGTGTCCTTCTCAGATAGTCTACATTCTTCCTGCATGAAACAAGGTATTCTGAACATTTTTCACTGTTTCAGTGAAGATGTGGAGAAACCTTCTTTAAACCTTCACCATGTTTTGAGGGGTGAAGATATTGGGAATGAATTTTGTACACCAGCCCATATTAAGGTTCTTCATTTTAACCGGGTTGGGCAAAATGCAACCCTCCCAATGTTGATGAACTGCAACTCCCAGCAGTACAAGCAATGATGAGGAATATTGGGTATGGTAGTCTAACAGCAATGAACCATATTTTTCCCATAGCTACATTAGGCCCTCCTGTGAGCGATCTGGACACCTGCAAATGGTTTCTGTTTGCTGGAAACTGGATTACCAGTTTATTTTTTTCATGGTTCATATGGTAGTTACTATCAGTAACCAACTGCATGAATATGGTACTATGGGCGTATGGAGCCAAGGCATAAAATGTATATAATCTATCAAAGTTGGCAAATATATCTGTTTTATTTATTAAGCTTATTAAGAATCTCTATGAATATTTTGGAATGCAAACTAAATTTGTAATTATACTTTCTTTCAATAACATGTTTTTGTGATTTCTATACAGAATATTTTAATTACTAAACTGTGTAAAGTATATGTGTTTTTAAAACAGTAAAGAAACAATAGTATGTTGATTGGGATAGATAAACATTAATATTTCAATTGTAGACAAAATTAGTATGTTTGATTTTAATTTGACTTTGTATTCATGTACACCAGGGACCTTAGAAAATATATAGTGACATGTTTCAAAGAAAGGTTAACAGAATCTGGAGAATAATGCCTCTAATTCTTTATTTGCATACAGCCAAACCAACATTTTTTCCCACTATCCAGAGTGTCATAAGAATTCAGAAAAAAGCTCCAGCATGGGCTAGTCCCAATTACTGAGGTTATTCTGGAAGAAGGAATACATCCATATACATATTACCACTTCTGTCGCTAATTCTGTTGGGAACATTGCTATTTTATAGTGCAGTATGTATAGGCAGTTGATATAGTAGAACTTGGTTTTCATTTTCTGAAACTCCAAAGGCAGCTATGTTTTTCTGTAAATACTTGTCCATCTTACATTGTTTTGAAGCCATATTTATCATTACTTTTACTGTTGTATTCTGTAAAACAAATCAGTATTGGGAACAATAAAAAAACGTAAAAGAATAATACTCAGTTGTTGAAAAGTTAAATGGAGGAAAACTTTAAGAACACTAAATAACCTTCAGTCTTTTAAGCTCCTTCTCTTCATCCTATCACTTTTCAGAATTATATTTGGTGGAAATGCAAGAAAGCTTAATTGGTGGCTGATCCCACGCTTTGGAACTCCCTGTCAAGTAAAACTAGGCTGGTCTCCTACCTGTTCTCGCTGTCAGGGAAAAAATAATTTATTCAGGGAAGGGTTTGGCATCCAGCTGGGTTTTAATTTAAGAGAAATGGTGTTTCTTTTCATCTGCCAGCTTTTAATTATGTTTTTAACATGCTTGTATGTTTTAATTGAGTTTTTAATTTGAAGTTATAGTTGTTAATAGCCTTGAGAGCCATTTCTGGCAGAGAATCATCAAAGAAAGAAAGAAAGAGAGAAAGAAAGAAAGAACCTGATTCCTAACTGTGGCTTTCATAATGAATTATTTCATAGTAAATGGTAACAACAACAGTTGGTAACTTCATAACTTATACTTGAAAACTTCAGTTATGAATAATGTGCCACACATTTTGAAAGCTTATTTTCAAGAAAAACTTGTAACGATGGATATACAGTGCATATTTTATCAGTCCTTTGGATATTAATGTTCTCAGTTTTTGACTGGAGAATGAAATCAGGTAATATGGATACTTCAAAGACACTGCTCAGAGTGCATAGCCCAGTATGTTTTTGATTTTACATCTCCAGACCAATGTCTACTAGATGACATTGACTGTATTGGGTCAGTGAAACCAAAAATATATAACATGAATGATTTCTCTGGTGTGTGGTAATCTATGAAAGTTTCAGTGCTTTATAGAATATTTTGCTTAGGGAGTCCCAAATGGATACATCACTATTTTTGCAGTCGTAATGTAGTAGTTTACCATTATTAAAATGAATGCCCCCATGACACTGGACAAGCTCTCTGTTTTCAACACATAAATAACAGTGGTATCTTTGAAAGTAATACATATTTGCTATAGCTCAGCTGTCGCAAGAACTGAAGCTGGAAACTTCTATTTATAGCATTATTTGGAACTACTAGGGCAGAGGAGACGGTCAGGTTTCAAAATTCTGTTTTCATTCTGAGCATCACTGGGTTTAACATTAAAAAAGTATTGTACTCCACAGCAAATGTACGCTGTAAGAACTACTGAAGCTGTAACATCAGTAGGAGGCCAGCCAGCATAATTCTCCCAGAGACATTTTGGCAGAATTAACTAAGAGATTTAGCATGGCTCTTTCAAAACGTGCCAGCTGGAAGTTGTTCTTACCTAAGGCTCAGTTTGGATTGTAGGTTACCTAAATACCATATAATTTTCCATAGTTCTGTCTACTTATGGGATTCACCATTTGGTCAAGAACAGTATATTAGATAGCTGTAAGGATCAGTGTTGTGTGCAACTGAGTTACAATGGCTATGGATCAACTGCTATCATATGGGGCAATGGCATACTTTATCATGTTCTCACTACACAGACTGTATAGTCAAATGAGAGCTTTCTAGCCACTTGTGATTATCTTGGACAAAAAGGGAATACATAGTAGAGAAAATAGGATGCTATGACATAAATACTAAGTCTATAACATTTGGGGAACTTTAAGAATAGGTTAATTCATTCATTTGAGTCTAACATAGTCAGTGGTCAAGTTCAGTGATGCAGTTTGCCATATACATATGGAGAATTGAAGCAGAAAACCTGAAACCCATTGGAGTCAAATGTGTATTAAGTCTAGAAAGCTACCCATTTGCAGACTTCTTACACACAATATTGGTTCAGCAGACTAAAGAACTAAGGCTCTTTCTGCCAAACAACACTCATGTGTGTCATCTTATCACAATCCCAGTAGTGCCTCTGCCAGAATGGGAGCACGTCCCCAGTGCTCACCTCCATACTCAACTGGCTGCCTGCAGAAGGGAGTGTGAGGGACACACCTCTTCTTTCTGCACTGCAGCTAGCCATGTTCCCATGCTGCAATGGAGAAGGAAGTGCATGATTGCACTTCTGGCCCTTCTGCATGTCCAGTTGTGATGAAAGGCCCACACAATTAGGAGTCATTGATGGAGTTTTTCCATCAATAATATACCCTGTGATTGCACTCGCTAGCAACGGGAGAAGGGTGGGACTGCAATGATGTCGTGAAGAAATGTCATCACAGGCCATTTCCATACCGGGCTTCTGAAATGGTGCAGAGCGACCTCTCACGGAGGTCTTCTGCACCGTAGAGTGGACTGGTGCGGACTACTTTTTGTAGTTCCACACCAGAATCCACTCAGGAGCGGCCGGAACTAGCCGCGCTGCGTGTTTTTTAAAAACCTCTTTTTCGAGGTTTTTAAAAAGCACGGAGCGTGCAGCCCCGTGCTGCTCTGTTGCCCGGCTCTGAAGTGGATTTGCAGGCGTGCGCAAGTGCATGCCTGCAGATCTGCCGGGGGCGGGCTTCCAGCTGGCAAGCTTCTTCGGTTGGTGGAGAGCCTCCACCAACCGGAAGCCGCCATTTGGGAAGCCGGAGGACTGCGGAGCAGCGAGCTCGCGCTGCTCCACGTGGCGACGGACTTACCCGGTTTCAGGTAAGCTCCGTTTTTTTGGTGTTTTCGCCCGTTTCCCCCTCCACATGTGAAAAGGGCCACAGTCCTGTTCCTCTTGTGTCCCCATGCTGGGAGGATGCCATCCTGTGGAAAGGGCCTAAATTTCCCATGTTGTCTAACATATTATATATTGCCATTGCAAACTTAAAGGTGCCTGTAAGGGAGGAAGATTGCTTAGATTCCAAGGTGAGCTGGAAAGCAAAAGTTTAGGGAAATTACAGCCAATCCAGATTATAGCTGAGGATTAAGAACTGAACAAATTCATATTCCAAACCAGGTAAGTGTGAACTTTGTTGATATTATTAATTCTTTTGAGGAGAGATGACTTATCGTGTGTTTTCTTATTGTCTAGTCCCTCTTCTTGCTTGCTTTGCTTCCTGGAGTGGGTTAATGACTGACATTTAGGTTTGCAGAGTTCCAATAATCAGAGACATGAGTAGAAGGGTGCGGGGAGTGCACACTACACCCGGTGACACCATCAGTGGGAGAACGACACTCCTGCTCTGGCTTCCCTGAGGTCAGAAGCTCTTACAGAATCTCAAGCCTATCTTTCCCCTCCTTCTCTTCAAGTTTTCATTTTATTGGTCTTTTTGTAGTGCCAATCCTTCTTCCTCCTCCCCTTTGATTGGACATTTTTTCCTCCTTCCTCCACAGTTGCTTGAATGTGGAACTGAGATGGGTGAAAGATTATTTGTGTGGTGGGTAGGAATAAACTCCTGTCAGTTCTCCCTTGCTATTGGCAGCAGCCCTGTCCATTTAAGATTTCAGGGAAGCTGCTTGGCTAATTGGGCCAGCTCAGGGTGGTTCTGACAGAGAAGGGAAAAAAGGTGAAGGAAAGAAAGAAGAAATAAAAAAAAAAGATGAAGAAGGGGGAGCTGAGCAGTTGGCTGGGCTGCAAAAGTGAGAATGAAACTGATGTGGCTGGGATAAGTGAAGGGATTGGCAGGGATGGAGGAGCTGGTGTATAGCTAAAGGGAGGAAGTGTGGAAGAATTCTCCTCATGAGACCTCTGCTTTTCCTTCACCCTAGGAGATTTTACTTCAGAATTTGAGTCTCTTTTATATAACAACACAAGCAGCAGTAATACAGGCATCCTCCACTTATTCAATAGGTTAGGGACCAGACCACTGTACAGTAACAGTCATAATGGTACATAATAGTTCTGCATGTTGACCATTTCTGCTTTTTGACAGGGCTCTGTCCAGTAACATTTTGAATAAATGGGGAATGTCTGTAGTCACTGATTTTGCCAAATTTTCAGATATTTTGGCTACAGTGAGTTACTATACTGGATGACACCAACCCTAGTGATGCCACTGATTATGCTGTTTCCTAAGAATTGCGGCCAATTTAGTAGAAGCTCACATATTCCTACAACTTGTGTGATGTTTGTAAACACATAGCAAACATAAAAGCAGAGAATGATTTTACAGTTTTTCAGTCACCTAACACATTCTTCAGATCTTACAGAAAATGCAAAATAGACATGTAGAGTAGTGCAGAGGCCTGTACATTCTCTCATACACATCTCCATTCTTTATCTGTCTCTTCTGCAATCAACTGACACAGCTGGAAAATACTTTGTGAAGACTATCTTACTTAGCTGCTTATTCTGTGCTCTGTAGCTCAGAACATAGACTGCCTAGCTTTAATATCTAGCCCAGCAGCTTGCACCTTGTTTTTTTTTACTATAGAGTAAGTTAAGTTGCTCCAAATTTGTCCAGCATGAGGACTGGAAAGTATAATGGTGCTTTATGTTTTATTGTAATAATTATAGAAAGGGGAAGGTCTTTTCTTCTGTTTATGGCTGTATAAATGAAGGAACAGTAGATAGATCAGAGTATGATCATTGTAGGGCCTTATTACCTTTATTCCATCAGGAAACTAAAAATTGGCCTGAGCACTATTGTTAGTCCCAACTACTGTAGACCCATTAAATCAGTGGGATTTAACTACATGTAGTCCTGCTATTCAACAGTTGTTTCAGTGGGTATGCTCTGGTTGGGAATAACTGATAGAATTCAGGCCATTAGTTAAATTATACCACTTGAACATTTTTACAAATGTCCAGAAACCTTTACATTAAAATATATCCTGGATAAAAAAGGAGACTGGAAATTGTTTACTAAGATGAAAAAAGGTTAGAATTTCTCAGGAAACAACAGTGTGCCAGCCTTTACTTACATTTCCAACCTTTCGAAGGTTGGAAATGTAAGTATTCTAACAAGCAGTTAGTGCATAGTAATTAAATCTGGGAAGCATGACACCCTTTAATCTGAGAATGCAAAGAATGGCTTCTGCTTGACAGTTCTCTTTTATAAGTGCAAATGTCCCATTGGGACAAGTAAGGAGGAACAAAAGTATCCATTATCATTCATCTCTTGACTTACAGTTCTAAAACCAGTTTCCTTCTTTTTATCTCATGGCTATTGCTAAATTGGATTAAACCAATGAGCTTAATATTCAATTATAACTAGTGAAGGGAATGATTTAATAAAAGCAAAGCTGTACAGGTCTTGTTGAGTGATAAATTAGTAACATTTTAAGTTGCTATTGAGGCTCAAGTGCTAGGACAGAGCAAAAAAAAAAAAGTCATAGTGACTGCTTATCAAAGGTTCCCAGTCCTTTAATGAATAATGGACTGACCATGGCCATTTCTATACTATACTGTTACAGTGGTATTATTCCACATTCAACCTCTTATGGAATCCCCGGGGTTTGCAGTTTAGGGAGGGTCATTACGAATTCTCAGCAGGAGAGCTCTTTGGCTTCAGTAAACTACAAACCCCAGAATTCCACAGGATGTTGAGAGTGGAATAATAGCACCCTAACAGTATAGTGTGGTAAGGGCCTATGTGAGTTGGGAAGAAAGTTATTATAGAAAACTAATGTTAAAATTAAATATGGTTGAAGACATCCTTGTAGTGTGTTCGTAATAACAGTAAAATACATTTGTGTAAGAAAGCCATCTGTTCTGTGACTGGGATCAAATGATAAATTTCTTTAGAATACAGTAGGCCTTCCACATTTGCGGGGGATACATGCAGCGAACCCCCACGAAAGTGAAATAATCGCAAATAACTTCTCTGCCCAGAACTCTTCCTTCCCTACACTCTGCTGCAGGCGTCTGCCCACGTGCCCATGCTGGCCATCACCAACTGCAGGGGGGAATTGGGAGGGGGAGAAAAAAAATCTTTCCTCCCTTTCACCCTCCCCCTCACAGTTGGGGAGATCGCATCGGAGCTGAGAGTGAGAACATGGTGAGCAGGAAGGAAAAATCTTTTCCTCATTGCTTGCCATCTCCTCCCTGCTGCCGCTCGGGCAGTTGCTCAAGCTGTGGGTGGGCATATGGCGAGTGAGACAAAAAGGTCTTTCCTCCCCACTCACCATGTTCCCTCCCTGCTGCTGCTCAGGTGATTTCTCAGGGAATTGTGGGTGGAGATATGGCAAGCAGGAGGAAAGGATCTTTTCCTGCCACTTGCCATCTCTCCCCCCCCCCCACTTGGACAGTCCCTCAGGGAGCTGCAGGCAAGGAGATGGTGAGTGGGAGGAAAGGATCTTTTCCTGCCGCTTGCCATGTCTCCCCCACCCCGCCACCACTCGGGCAATTGCTTGGGGAGCTGCAGGCAGACAGATGGCAAGTGGGAGGAAAGGATCTGTCTGTCAGGACCCTGGAGCTCCAGGACTCAAGCTCTGAGTCGGAGCCCGAGACCCTGGATACTGCTGCCCCAGACACAGAGCCCTTGGCCCCAGTAGCCCCTACAACAGAGCCAGGGGTTGCCTCAGACCCAGCCCAGCCAGAAGAGTCAGATAGTGAGGTGCAAGAGCAGGTACCTACTTACCAGCAGCATCGGGAGCAAAAGAGTGCTCTCAGGAGGTCAGAGCGTTTAAATAGGAAACACCAGGCAATCAAGGCCCAGCTGAGAAAACACCTGGAGGAGTGATCTGGCTATAAAAGCACGCACTCAGCCTGGGGTCATTGTTGGTTCACAACTGTCCCATTTGGGGAGAGTTACGTGTTGGATCTCCTAAATCCCTGCCTTGCCTCCTGGAATGCTGCCTGACCTGCTGGAACCTCACTCCCCCTTTTTTGGACTTTGGACTGGCTCTGGTAATTTCTCTTACGTGGACTGTTCACTGAGAACTCTGGCCGTGACGTAACTGCCAGAGGGTCTCCTTGCTGCTGAAAGCTCTTGATTTATTGCCTTAGACTTGTTAACTGGCTCTTGGCTGCCTGCCAAGCCTTGGAGTGGACACTGTCCTCCCTTTCACCCTCCCACCCATCCCCCACTGGGGCAATCACACCTGCAGCGGCTGGGAGAGATCACGAGGGGGAGGAAACAGTCTTTCCTCACTTTCACTTTCCCGTACCCCCCGTACTCCCCCCTTCAAGGAATGGGCAGGAGAGAATGGGGGGGAGGCAAGGCACCATGAGTCATCAAAACTGTGAGAGTGAAACCCACAAATGTGGAGGGAGAACTGTATATGGCTCTGAGGAAACACCTTGGGAGGAAACAAAAGCAACAGACACAAACAGTGTACAATTTCTATCATTCAATGAAATATGAAGGGACACAGGCATGAGATTACAGCCACCTAATGTAGGGATGGGAATCATGCAGCCTTCCAGATGTGGTTGGACTGCAGCTTCAAGAAGCCCTACTCAGCATAGCCGAAGCTGAAGAACACTAGAAGTTGCAATTCAACAACATTGTAAGGGTCACATGATTCCCACACCTGAGCTAATGAAAGGTATGCAGGCACTAATTTGAAGCAAGGGACAGCAGTGGTGAATTACTGTTGGAACTGACAGAAAGCTAGAAACAGCAAAAGAAGCAAAAGTTCTTGTTAGCACCAACTAGGGTAGACTCATTGGATCAAATGCTGAATGGTTAGCCCCATTGTTCAAATGGCTCTACTGTCATTGGAACATACAATAGGATTCAGGACATGGCAGAACAGGATTCATGAAAGAAATCTTGGTGTACAATGAATGTACAACAGGTTTTACTCTTGGGATCAACAACAGGATCCTTTGTCTATATCAAACCCACAAGGCAGGTGTATGATATAAGTGATTCTGCATTTCATTTAATGGATGAATCAGAGGCATGCTCCAGCTAAGGTTCTCAAAGTTACAGGTACATGCACAAACTGTGGAGTCCAGAGGATCTTAGTTTCTTAGAGCATTCTCAACTCTCTCACTTGCCAGAAAACAGGGCTTGGAATGACTTCAACTCTGGCCCTTTCCGCACAAGGTGAGGGAATTGCTCTGTGCCATTACTCACCGCTTCTTCTGGGGTCCAAAGCAATGTGGACTGTCCCTGAAGCCCTTCCTCAGGGCTCCTCCTTGGTCCAGGGCGAATTGGAGCAATGCGAGGTCTGTAGATCCGCACTGCTCTGGCTTCCAAAATGGCGGCTCTGGCTTCCAAAATGGCAGCTTCCGGTTGGTCGTGGGTCCTGACCAATCGCTGAAGCTCGCCACGCCTAAAGCCCGCCCTCCACAGATGGCAGGCTCGCATTGGTTCGAGCCTGCAAATCTGCACAAGAGAGCAGGAACGCAATGGCGTGTTCCAAGAAAATAAAGACCTGTTTTTTCCGGTCTTTCAAAAACACACTGGAAGACCACTTGGGGTCGTCTTGGAGCAGACTGAGGTGCGTATCTCCAGTAAATAGTCCGCTCCTAGTCCACTCCAAGGTGCAGACGACCTCCGTGCAAGGACGCACTGCTCTGTTCTAATTGCCTTCTGCAGAAAGGGTATCTGTTTTTAGACCTAGGACTATTTTTTTTTTTGGATAACTTTATTTTAAGCATATTAATAGTACAGTTCTTAACATAAACCCATATAGGAACATATATGAAAATCATATTGCACAAGGATATTAGATATAACTTAATCAAGAATCAGACACAGAAAATATTTTTATTCCCCTTTAAATTACTTAATACAAGATTCTATTACAGACTATTGTAATAGGTTAATATATTAAATTCATCTGTTCTTATGAGATACTTTCATTGACCTCTGCTTTGCTTCATCTTCATCTTCTATTTTGCATTTGACACACACACACACACACACACACACACACACACACACATCCACACATATACACACACATCCACACTCTAAATTAATCTTCCTGAAGACTAACTATTTAATGTACTAAGGTAGTGTCAATGACTGTTTTAAATTAATGCATAATTTTATGGTGCTAATTTATTTTGTTTTATTAGATAGTTTAATCTGCTGTAGGCTGCATTGCGCCCCAAATTCTGGAGAAAAATGGGATACAAGTGATATGTAGGAGCATCAGCTTAATATATGGTTGAGGGCTACTTGTCCTTTCTTCCTACAAACCACAATCACAGTTCAGAAAACCCTTTTTTTCCTTCAGTGCAATATTTTCAGTGCTATATATTCTTCTTCAAAATCTTTCTAAATGCTTTGTAAATCCCCGTTCCTTCTCTTTCTTTCCTCAGCATTCTTTGCTGCTTACAAAACTGTCACTGTCACACATGTCATAAAATGCTTCTGCTTTCACATTCTCACCACTATCCAGTCCATCTAGGCTTAATTTCAACTGGCTTCTGTGAGTGTGGAGCCTCTTGCATTTATCAAAGAAATAAGAACACTACAGCAATATTAATATTGAGAACACCACTTAAAAATAAAGAAATTTAAAATGGCCACAGTAGCAATGGATTAAAAGCATTGTTTTAAGTGTTTTTAAAAGCAGAAGATGAATATCAAAATTCAAGCTGCAGGAAAGGAGTTTACACCTGAACCTCAGGAAGAACTTCCCGACAGTCCGAGCTGTCCTGCAGTGGAATATGCTGCCTTGGAGTGTGGTGGCATCCCCTTTGCAGGTTTTTAAGCAGAGGCTGGATGGCCATCTGTTGGGAGTGCTTTAATGTGTGTTCCTGCATAGCAGGGGTTTGGACTCGATGTCCCCTGTGGCCTCTTGCAACTCTAGGATTCTATGATTCTATTGCCCTTTCCACAGCTCATCACCGTCCAGTGTGGTCGCACGGGGATCACGTGAGCAGCCTCTTCTGTGAGACACTCACGTCCCCTCTGCTCCATCTCTGCAGCAGCTGCCAGCCAGCCAGCAGGCAGCATAAAGGCTCTACCTCTTCCTTCCACAGCGCAGCCAGGTATTTTCCCAGGCTGCGCTGGGGAGGAAGTGCAAGGGCAGTGGCTCCGGAGGCTCCGCATGGATGGTAAGTGTGTGTGGAGCCTCGGAGCAACGCATGATTGCGCATTATTTTCGGCCAAAAGCTGAAAATGATATATTGCGCCATCAGTGCCTGTTGGCCCTGGCAGCATCGTGCGATTGCGAGGACATCATGTGAAATGCTCCTCGCAATTGCGTGATGCTCCAGAGGCCCTTTCGCGTGACAAATGCCGTGCGTATAGGGCCTAAGATAGTCCAAGAATTTGAAAATATTCTAGAGGACGATAATTGGAAAAATGAGGCTTTAAAATCTTTTTCAGTAAAACAAGTCAGAACAGTCGCGTAGGGAGGGGGAGCGATGGAGACGGTTCACCCCAGGCAGCAATGTTTTGGGGGCATCCTGGCTCATGGCCACACCCTTGTAAGCTGTGACCATGTCCCACGGCCGTGCCCGCACCCCACAGCAATGCCCCCATGCACTGCAGCCACGCCCCCACGCCCCCTGGCCAGGCCCCCTCTTGCTTCCCTCCACGTATTCCAAGCTCCGCTGCTGAATCAGAAGCTAAAAGTCAGGGACCTGAGAGAACAGAAAGGTCTTTGCCAGGTGTCCATAGGTCAGCAAAGCCACTGCTGGGCAGACTCTCCCAAGATGGCATTGCAGAATCTACCTATCCCATGCTCTATCAGATAATCTTGTAGACCCCAGGCTGCCTCTAGATTCTGCTTTTGGAATTGCCATTGCCTGGAAGTATATTACCTTTTGGAATTCTACTAACCTAGACTTTGGATTGCTTTTTCCTTTGTTCCAGAGACAATTCTGCCTTGGCTTTGTTGGAACTAGGAAAAGAGGGCTGTCTCTGATCCAGATACCTCTTGCTTTCCAGCAGGTCTTGATTTAGGATTACTCTGTTTTTAAGTTTATTGATATAAATCTGTTGTCTACACAAATAAACTGAATTATTCAAATTGAGAACTATTCTAGACAGACCAAATGTGTTGGGAAGTGGCAATATCTGTTGCTGTTAACTCTTGCTAGATAAAAACAAAGCAAAACAATAAAATAAAAACAAATCCAAGTGATTGCTTTGCCAGTTATGCAATATTTAGGGCTATTACCACCATTTCTGCCATATTCTGAAATATTGGGTTTGTAGCCAAAGGTGATTTTAAAAAAAATACTGATATTTGCTCACCCAGTGAATTGTGACAATCAGTATATCCGTCTCTCATCCCTTTCAACAATATTTGCTCTTCTTAGTTTCCTTTCTTCCTCCACACATGCCTCCTTTCATGTTTTAAATATTTGAAAAAACACTCTCTAGATAAAACACTAAACATCTGTGTCCAGAAAGACCACAACTGCCCCATGCACAAACACACTTGTCAAATTTGACTTGGTCTGAATCTGAAAGTCAAGTTGCTAGAGATTTTGTTTTTCCTAGAGTTAGGGTGCTGAAGTGGTAAATTGTAATGGTGCTATGCCTACGTTTGTTAGTTTGGAGCAAGATCACTTCTCCCCATATACTCAGTGCCTGTGTGAACTGAGGCTTTGGAGGAAACTGGCTATATTAAATATGGGCAACTGTGGAGGGGAGCCTTTTTCACCTGCACCGCTGCTGTAGGATGCACGAGCATGCCTGATATGACTGGAAATGATGTTGCTTCCAGTTGTTTTGTGTCTATGTGTTTTTGCTGATTTTCAGCCAATTTGTTTTGTTGGGTATATGTGTGTGTGTGTGTGTGGGGGGGTGATCACTGCAGGGGTGTCATGGGAGCAAAACCACCACATTTTTGCAATGTTTATTAGCCTTTTTTTTTTTTTGCTGCAAAATTAGCAAGAAAAACATTTTTGGCTGGTTGAGGACTTTAGGGAGCTTCAGATAGCCCTGAGGGTCTGCAAATGGAGCCCTATGGGTCACATTTTCCTCACCCCTATTCTACCAAGGGAGCAGCTTTTTTGAGGAGAAATAGCACCATTACCATTTAGCTCTATGCCTCTGAAGAAATATCTTTAAAAAACAAACAAAGAAACAAGCAGTAAGAAAGGATGGTGAAGAAACAGAAGAGATCTGTGGGATGGCTGCAGCACTCCACAAACACATCTGGGACATGTCAAGGGGATTGGACACATCCAAATCTAATGCCACGCACAAAGGTTTAAGCAAACTGTGCCACATTTCTTTCTTTCTTTTTTTTTAAAGAAAACCAAGAGAGTGTTTGAATGGGGAAGTGTCAAGAAGCATCAAGAAACACCAAGAAGCAACATTAAATGATGCAGTAAATTAGCACAAATCACAGGGTAGATGAGCTGTAAATAAATTCAGTAATAGCTCGTTTGAAATCCCCTTGCTGGCTGACAGGAGTTAAGATGGGACAGAGATGCTGTCTTTATTTTCCTTACAGTAAAGCCAACCAACTGTTCTTTGTCACACTTGGTGAAATAAAAATTAAAAATACAAAATTATGCTTATCCAGAAGTTCTTGGTGTTATGTGCTTTCAAATCATTAACCATATATGATGACCTTAAGGCAAAAGCTATCAAAGGGTTTTTGTAGCAAGATTTGTTCAGAAAGAGTTTGCCATTGACTTCCTTTGAGGCTGAGAGAGTACAGCTTGCCCAGTGGGTTTCCATGGCTGAGCAGAAATTTGAACTTTAATCTCTTAAGTCATACCCCAGCACTTAAATCACTACATTTTTTCCTCTCGTTTAGAAATTTGTCTGCCCTCCAATAAGCCAATTGAATGCCCAGTAGTAGTTAAATCATTGTGCTCTGAATCCCTGAAGGGAGATATATTTATGGGACCTTCACGAAACATATTATGTGGTGCTACGATTCCCCTCCAGTTGCCATAGTTCCATCCTATGGGTTCCTGGGATTGGAGGGGTATTAGGATTTTCAGGGCCTTTTCATCCTACACTGTTCTACTGCTATTATTCCACTTTAATCCTGGGGCTTGCAGTTTAGACAGGGCATTTTGAATTCTCAGCCAAAGAGCTCTTTCGCCTCAGTAAACTACAAAGCCCAGAATTCCACAGGATGGTGAAAGTGCAATAATAGCACTATAATAGTGTAGGACAGAAAGGCCATAAGCCAGAGAGCTCCAGTGCCTCACAGAAATACAAACCCCGTGATTCCATAGGATGCTTCCATAGCAGTTAAAATAGAATCATAGTGCTATAATGGTGTAGTGTGAAAGGTCCGTTAGTTAGGCTCTTTTAAGATAATTAAATGGCTTTGTTTTGCTATTCTACTAGATGCCATTTCATTGCTTTTAAAATTCATTCAGTCATCATATTGCTGTGTTATAATTTGTTATCGTTATGTGCCTTCAGGTGGACAACAGCTTATGGTGACTCTATTATAAGATTTACTTAGGTGCCTTCACAGTATATAGAAAGATTCAAAAAAGTTCAAAATTCTGTGAACACACCAGAGCGTTTTTGATCTTGGAAACTAAGCAAGATGAGACCTGGTTACTACTTGGAAGGGAAACTGCCAGAGAATATCAAGTGCTGCAGATTAGATTCAGGGGGAAATCAATGACAATATCACCTCTCAATATTCCTTGCCTTAGAGACTATGAAGTTAATGGACTTGCTACAAGTCAACAGGTGACTGGATCAGGTTCTAGTGCTGTCATTCATAAATGGTGATTGGATTTTAGAAGAAACAGATAAAATAAACTAGAGGACTACTCGTTAATACAGAATAAATTCCCAAGACAGAGGTGATCCCAAGGGCTCTTTAGTCCAATTTCTTGCAGTGCAGAAGTTGAGTTCAGACGGTAGTGGGGGAGAGTCTCCAAGACTATGTTCACTGTACATGAGAGTAGTTTGTCAACTGAGCATCAAGCTGAATTATAGTAGATCCTGGTGGAGACTCAAAGTCCTTCATGAACTCTCTGCTTATTCTCCCTCTCTCCATGCTGATTTAGAATATTTGATCTTACCTACTTTTTCTACCAAATGCAGCAACATGTTTAACATTATATAAAGAGTCCAGCCCAGCCCTGCTTGGGTGGATGTTATGATTTCATTCTGAGACCACAACCATTGTGAAACCAGAATTTGATCATGTTCACATATTCTTTTATCACTGAAATATCAAGGTTCCTAGTCATGAAGCAGTGTCCTAGCACAGAGGAGGCTCTCTTCTTCAGACTATTGCTTTCTACACTTAGAAATTGATGAAGGAGGGGGTAGAGCAAGCACTCTGTCCTCACAGAGCTAGGGAATGAGTTCAGAATGATTGAATGCAACTCCACATGATTTAACACTTGAATGCAGCTACAGACATATATGTGTCAACACAGTTTCCTTCCTTTTCAAAGCTCTTTTTGGGGGAATAGCTATAAAAGTTGTCATGATGAATGTTTAATCCTCAAACTTCACCACTGCACTACTGTTTAGTATTGATGTAAGGAAGAGCAGTTGCCACAAAGCAAGACACATATCTGAGGGACATCATAATGCCCAACAGTTATGGATATCTTTTTGTACTTTTTGTGTCTGTTGTGTTTTTGTAGCTAGGAAATGGAAGGTAACAATCTCTACTGGTGACCAGCCATCTGCAGGTACCAGCTCACAAGTTTATATTACTTTATATGGGAATCAAAGTAATTCAGGAGCTATTTTTCTATTTGGAGAGGAAAAAAAGGTGTTTGGAAGAGGAAATACAGACACATTCATTGTAAGTATCAAGGTTTCTTCTTTCTTTCTTTCTTTCTTTCTTTCTTTCTTTCTTTCTTTCTTTCTTTCTTTCTTTCACACCACACAGTGTAAAATGACGGACAGTCAACTTCTTTGTTCAGAAAAGTTCAGAGTGAAACACATTTCAGCTGTAGCTGTGTGAATTGGGAGATGACGGAAACATTTTTTCCATCAATGGTATACATTTTCTCCAGCAAGACTAAGGCCTGTAGAAGGAAGAGCATCAAAAATGAAAGATGGATAGGAAGATTAATAGAATAGAAAGCACCCTGTAACCTGCTGACTGACTAGCTCTCTCCTTCTTTGGTCCAGTCAAAATGAACAGGGATTTAGATCAGAAGAAAGCTCAACCCACACCACTGGCAACTCATACTTCCCTATGAAGCCTATTCTATGGTGGAAAAAAAATCCCAGTTACCTGGAAGTAAGCCCCATTGAACACACTTGCACATTTCAAGAACTGGGGCTAGTATAGAGGAAATGTAAATAAACAGGAGCCTTTGTAAGAAAAATGAAACCATTCTAGACTGTAAAATGATCATTCTGTTCTGTTCTTAATAAGCTGGAAAATGTCTCAAAAAGCAAACTTTCCATTTACAATACCATTCTAGTGTATGCTTTCTTATTTGAATATACAGTATTAAATGTATCAGGTTGAATATCCCTTATTTTGAAATACCTGGGACCAGAAGAGTTCCCTATTTTAGTTTGTTTTCAGATTTTGGAATATGATACCGGTACCTTTATATAAAATGGCATAGGTCAGCAGTGGAGATGGTGGTAAGCCCCAGCCACCAGATCCGAATTCTGCAGGTCTCCCAACCTCCAGGGAGAGGAGTGGGAGGGAGGCAGGGGAGATGGCCTAGCTGAGTTCACAGTCAAACTTTGCACAAGTGGCTGCTGCTGCCACTGCTAATCCTTCCACCAGTGTCCCCCAGCTGAAGTGAGGTCTAAAGCAGGATAGAGCAGCAGCAGCAGCTGATGATGATCATCTCCAGCCTTGGCCCAGAGGAGAGCCTCATGCCAAAAAAATATTTCCGTCTCTCCTCCCCCCGCTTCCACCACCAATCCTGGATACCAGTCACTACCTTTGCTACCCAAGTCTTCTCTGGATGGGTACCCAGTATTTGCAAGCAACTTGAACAGTGGCATCATCAGGGCTTCAAGCCACCCACGTCCATCTTCAAGGTGGTATCTGTGATGCTCCTGCTCATTTGTTTGGTTGGAGAGAGAAGGAAGGATCTGTGAAATGGCGGGAGGCATGGATTCCCGCCATTTCACAGGCCCTCACATCTCTTTCCAGCTGTGTCTTTCTCCAGTCTTGCAAATATAGCACAGGTATATACATGTTGTAGCTCCAAAAGTTTCAGATTTGGAGTATTTCAGAATTTTGGTATTCTGGATAAGGGATACTCAACCTATAATTGTCACTGTTGGTTAAACTTTGGCTAAAATCCTAAATAAATTTACTTAGAAGATAAAGGCATTGGTTTGGTTCGGATTTTGTTTCAAATAAAAAGATATTAGGTTTGAAACCTTAAAGTTCACACTATGTTCATGAGTCTGCTCCAACTGATGCCACAATATAAAGTTTAAACAGCATTCTAAGCAGAAATGCACTTTAATATTGTTATTTTTCTCATTATTTCATTTTAAAGCTCTTACATATCAAAAGTTAAATTTCTAAAACAGTTTTATTTTCAAGTAGCTAGCCAAACTACTGTTTGTATGCTGTGTTGTTGAACAGATTGACACAGAAGACATAGGAGACCTCTACAAAATACGAATAGGACACAATAATTCTGGAGAAACTCCTGCTTGGTATTGCAAAGAGGTGAGATATTTGAATGTCAAATCAACTTTTCTTTCAAAGATCTTAGAAATTTACAGCTTTATGCTCCATCAAAACATGAATCATGCCCAGACTGCCCGTTCTCTGACTACAATGCTGTAGTAGAATTTTTGTATGACTTAAGAAAATGTACTGTAGTAAAAACTGGGCTGCAAGTTTAGAGTTAGGACGTGTAACAAAGTTTCTGAAAGATACCAGACTTCCAGAATTAAGCACACCAGTAACACAGCCAATGCATCAGATGGAATGCTAGAATGTGAGAAGAGCAATTTGCATTTATCTAGTGGCTCCAGTGACTGTATTGCTATGGTTGAGGATTGATTTCCATGTTGTCTTTCCCACAAAAAAACAAAACAAAACAAAAAAACAGTATTTTTTTTCCTACTCACCACTTACTGAAGCTGCAGTTTTGCCTTTCAGTCCTTTCAGCACAAGTGTCCACTAGTACCTTTTACCCAGGTTCAATGCAGAGTGGCAGTTATAGCATGAAAATTATGGTTTTCTCTTTTCTTTGGGTAAGATTAGTTTTGGTGGAACACCTTTGACCCCGGAATCAGAGGTTTCTCCAGGGAGCAGTACAACAACAATCTTTGTGGATTCATTTATACACTTGGTAGACTTTATGCAGTTTATATTGCATGGGAACTCTTTCTTTAAAAGATAGGCTTAAATGGCAATATCTACTTCTTATGATGAA
Source organism: Cyclura pinguis (assembly GCA_030412105.1). Lineage (NCBI taxonomy): Eukaryota > Metazoa > Chordata > Lepidosauria > Squamata > Iguanidae > Cyclura > Cyclura pinguis. Next base: position 213,531,573 of record CM059602.1, read on the forward strand.
CCAATATATTTTGCCAACTTCAGGCTCTGAAACCTGGTTGTTAATAGTACAAAAGTGCCAATGTTAAAAGTAAATGTACCCTGTGATTAGATGGTAACTGTATAAGGTTAAAGAATTGGTTGTTATTAAAGCAGTTAAAATTAGTATATATGAGTTTGCAATGGTAAACTCCCTCAGAACAGATCTTGCCAAGAAAACCCTGGGTAGTGCTCCCTCTTCTGGCATGACTCCTGCACACATAAATGCAAGGTTACCTGAAGCATTGCTTCTGTTATAGGCCATTTCTGCAGGAAGTCAATACATCATAGTAGCGTCGAATTCTTACCCTCCCATCTGCACGTTGTAGCATTTTAGCATCGTAGTTTTCCTTGTGGTTCTGCATGTTTTCAGCTCCCAGCATGGTTCACTGTGATGAGAAACTGCTGTATATAAAAACCAGAAAAACTCCGATGTAAATCTCCCAAACCAGTTCTGCTTCATTTTTTGCTTACATGCAGAAGTGTATCATTGATTTACAGAATAAAAGTAGCTGGCTATGGCCATTCCCAGGCTGTCCTTTCTGTCATTTCCGTTCCTATCTCTCTCCACCCATCAAAGGACAGGCTGCCATCATTATTATCCTCATGCATTAAAGGGACAGCAGGAAGAGAGTGGATCTGGTAATGGACCATTAAGATGTGTTTTTTTTCCACATATCAATGAACATACATTCCTACACACAAACATAGCAACACAGAAATGTGTTAAAAATGTGTTTTTAAAAAACAAAAAACCCAAACCAATCAGTGATGCTGGGGCAGGATGAGGGAGGGGAATGGGAGTAGCCAGGGATTTGCTGTTGCAGACGCAGCAACTGCTGTTCTCTAATATGGTATAAATCGGAGGGGGTGCAGACAGCACAGTTTCTGAATTGGAATATAAAACACTGCTCTTGACACGCGGTGAATGGCTCCTCCCCTCTCATGCGGAAATGGCCATAGTTAATAGACGCAACAGGTGCACGCATGTGGTGGCACACACTTTGCATCTGTTGACTACAATGGGATGTGACACTCATGTTTTTTGTTTTACACAGGGGTTTTTGGAAGGAACCCCTGCATGCACAGTCAGTGCCCTGTATAGCTTTACATTAGGGTCATCATATGTAGGAAACAACTTGAGGGCATGCAACAAGCAACAAAAGAGAGAGTGAAAGGCTGAAGTACTGCCAGCTGGCTAAGCAGTAAACAAAAAGATAAAAGAGGTAATCTGTCCAGTTTTGCCACACCTGGAGAAGTATAGCTGGGCAGAAAATGAACAAAGAGTTACCAATATCAATAAGAATTATCAATAAGAAGTGTACTAAATGGTTAAATATAAGAAATATTATGTAAAGCATCATTGTTGAGCCCTCCTGGGAATAAAAAAGGTTGCCCATAATCTATCTATCTTATGCACATTTATTGGGGAATAGGCTATACTGGCCACATGGAGGACACTTCTAAGCACACATTGTGCTTGTAAGTATCATCATATTTCAGGATGTTTCAATGATAATACTGTGGGTCAGGTAATTTGCCCTCCCTCTGCAAGTGCCTGCAAGTAGGCAAAAGTAAATAACAACAGCCTGTCATTGTTGTCTCTTTCCCACCTTGAAAGACAGTTCCAGGATCCCTGCTTGGGTCTAAACCCATTAAACATAATGAGACTCCTTATCTAATTATGAATATATTGAACTACTCTAACTGTGTAAAGATGGCCTAACTGTGTAAAGAACCTTAATCACCCAATCTGCTGTTTGTAGATGTAGAGTATCAAAGCCTTCCAAACCATGAGTCACGTGATAAGTACGGAATAAGTGTGACTAGCAAGATTGTGCTGTTCTGTTTACTGTAGATGGAAATCAATACAAGAGGGATCTATTAGTGTGCCCATCTATTGAATTAGCATGAGGAGAGGATGATTTGTGGTATGACTTTCCTTGCTTTATGGGGTATGGCTCCAAGTATAACTTTTGGCTTAAATGAATGGTGGTTTTGTTTCTTGTTTTTTTGGTGGTTTTTTTTGGTAATTTTGGTTCCCTTTTCAGTGATTAAGTTTACTATGGCTCTTGTACAGAAACTGTGGCCATTTCCGCACTACACTCTTATATCGTGATTATTCCACTTTCAACATCCTGTGGAATCCTGGAGTTTGCAGCTTCGGGAGGGGCCAGCTGGTTTATGTTTATGTTTATGGTTTATGTTACAAGAAACTCATCAAACCCACTCCCTCTAAGACTACATTTCTTGCAAGTTTTCCATTCTGTCCAGATACATGGGAAAGGGTTTTCAAAATGATCTTCAGGCATCAGCCAGATCTATCCATTTTTTTTCCCCTTATAATAACAGATTTTTGAGCCAGCATGTTGTATTGTTTTGCGCACTGGGGTATGACCTTGGAGACCAGGATTCTATTCCCCGCTTGGCCATGGAAACCCACTGGGTGACTGTGGGTGTGGCACACGCTTTCAGTCCCAGAAAACCCCATGATAGTTTTGCCTTAGGGTCATTATAAGTCATAATCAACTTGAAGGCACTCAACACCACAATAGGTTTGCAGGCTGTTTCATCTCCCTACATCAAATCTCAGATCTTGACGAGATATAGCTCTCTCTTCTCATTGTTGGGCCATGTGCACAAAATGCCCCTTTGAAATAATAGTGTATGGCTTTTAACTTATCAAAATGCTTTCAGTCCTCATTAGTCTTTCTGAGACAACAACATAAAAATATGGTATGCATTTTTAAAAGTATGATCATATTCCATATAACACACACACAATTTATGCTCTCTCTCTCTCTCTGCTTGAGAATGCACTTGTACCAATATCTTTAAAGAGCAGCATGAAACATGACCATCATACTTGACTCTCTGACCATCTGTTACAGTGCTATGGATTATAATGGTGTCATGATTTAGTTTCCTTTTAAAGACACTCCAATAATCTAGATTTGATTTTTTATATTTAGCTGCAATTGCAGAACCTTGTCACAGAGGAACAGTTCACTTTCCCTGTTGAAAGGTGGCTGGCAGAAAACCAAGATGATGGTAGAATCTGTCATGAATGTCCTGTTTTACGGCAGGGTCAGCATCTTCTTCCAGGTAAGGAATAAATAGGAATAAGGAATAAGGAATAAAAGGGTATGCATTTTGTGAGAGAGTTGTTTTTTTCCAAGAAAATGCTGTGAAGGATCAGGGTGGCATGGAAAATGAGTCATACAATATATAAGTATTAGACATAAATTTTGAAATAGCAGAAACTTCTGAGTTGTCTTCAAGGGCAGCTCTGTTTATAATGCATTAAAGTAACTCAGTTGGGAGGTTACCATAGCATGAACCACGGCATTCTTGTCCAAGAATGATCATAGCAGGTTGTGAACCAGAAGAAATTGGCAAAAGGGACTCCTGAAGGAACTCAGTATGATTTAGTGGTTTGAATGTTGGACTATGACTCTGGAAGACTAGGGTTTGAATTCCTGCCCAGTTACAGAAATCCTCTGGGTGAGCTTGGGCAAGTCATAGTCTCTCAGCCTGAAAGGAAAACAGTAGCAAACTTCCTCACAATACATCTTGCCAAGAAAACCTCATGATAGATAGGGTTACCATAAGTCAAAGTTGACTGAAGGCAGTTAATAACTAAAAGGCATTGATACCACTTGACCCTTGCGTAACAAGGCTGGATAAAGGGCTACTCCCAAGCTATGCACTGCCTGTAAGTATAATCAAACCCAGAACAGGTTGAAACCATTTGTCATGCAGGTAAACCTTGAAGCTATGGGGCCTGTATCTTGGAATTCACCTTCAGTAATACGTATTTTATGTTGTGTTTAAAATCTGTTCTGGAAAATGTTACTGTATACAATATAGCATTTTTGTGAAGGACTGTCTTTTCTTCTCCTCAGTGGTAGTGTATGAGCTCCATGTAGTCACAGGTGATTTATGGAATGCCGGAACAGAAGCTGATGTCTACATTGTAGTGTACGGTGAAAAAGGTGACACAGGATCCCGTCAACTTCTTAGGTCAAAGAATCCCAGGAAATATCTAAAGGGACAAGTGAGTTTAAGGTTTTTGCAAGTTCTCTACATGGAGAGGCTCATTCCAGATATTATGAATATTTCTACAGATTTTATTAATGTACTATATAGTTTTATCCATAAGTTCACTCCCCAAAATATGTTATTTTTGGCAATATGCTAGCACATAGTTTAAATAACACAGCAAAAAAGCATTATTGATTTGTGCAACAAACAGATTTCCTCTAATGAGATTTGTCCATAGCTGTATTTTATCTATGCACATATACAGGTTAAGAAGGATGTATGCTGACATCCAGTTGGCTAGTGATCCTACCTGGATAAACTCAAGTAATCTGGAACCATTTGCTATGCAGGGCAAGTCTCTGTTGGGAGACTGGCAGATGAATACCATTCCTGTTGTTTAGAGTTATTCCACCAGCAATCTTCCACCAGCAATCAATTGTAGAAAAGATTTTTTCACTCATACGAGTCAGAAATTTTTAAAAAAAATGCACCAGAACTTTAATTTCATAGATAATAGAATATGATCACTTGCATGTACAGAAAAATTAACCAACCATTTTCACATGGCAAGAGGAGAAATAAAGGATGATAGGTCTGTAGCAACTTGGTCCCCATTGTTTTTAATGTATTTTCAAGAAGTGAATGTTACAGATGGACCTCTGACTGAGCAGATTTTGAATATAGTATTAATACATGATAGAAATGGAGCAACTAATAATATGTACTATAAATGAATAGATAGGTAGATACATAGAATATTTACAAGCGATTTGATAATGTGTGTACAAGACTGCACTTGAGATACTATAATTACACTCATCCCTCCACATTTGCTAGAGTTAGGGGCACAGGGCACTCATGAAAATGAAAAAACCATGAATAACTCTAGGCCCTCCCAAACCACATTTAACACAGAAAAAAAGTATGATCACCATATTCAACCCACTGTGGATTCCTTTGAGGCAAGAGGGTTCCTTCACAAGGCAGAAGCGGGTGGCTGGCGGGGCTTACTGCCACCTCCACTGCTGCCCCACACCATTTTTAATAGGGACATACTAGCCTTGTTCACAGTTTCTCAGTCTCATGAGGCTTGCAGTCCCTATTAAAAATGGCATAGGGCAGCAGCAGAGCTGACAGCAAATAATCTATGAATAATCAAATCCACAAAAGTGAAACCTGCAAATGTGGAGGGCTGACTGTATATTGTAAACTTTGGGGGCTTGGGTGGTAGGCATTTGTTTGAATTCTAAAATAAATAAATAAATTTCTTTTCACAAAATAGACATGAAAAATCCCAATAATTTGGTGGAATTTAATGCTTCTAGACAAGGTTGTGATTCTGTATCCACTTTGTTGTAAGTAAAGCTTTTCTTTTCCCTACTGAAGTCTACTGAACGCAGGGATTACTTCAACACAGTGGTGTTAGGTGGCTTCTATGTGAATCTTGAGCTCTTTCATACTACGCAATTAGAGGTCTATTATTCCACTTTAACTGCTATGGTTCCATCCTGGGATATCCTGGGATTGCAGTTTAGGGAGTGGCATTTAGAATTCTCCAAGTTCTCGTAATTTTTAATCCTGGCTTTTCTGCTTTCAAAAGCATAGCACATATGCTTCCTACATTTGATTATACTTCAATGGTTTGATTGCAGACTGATATCTTCTCCCTTGAAGCTGTGCACCTTGGAAATTTACGCAAGATTGTTTTAGGACACAATGGAATAGGCTCAGGTCAGAAATTTCAATATACTTACTGGATTCTCTTTACATCTTTCTGTGACATAGAAATGATGACAAGTGGGCCATTTATACAACTGCTGTAGAGATTACATATATCTTGAAGAAAATGACAGGTCCCTTTTCATGGTAAGCAAGCCATGTGAGGGAAAAGTAGACATAGCACATCCACCATCATTTGTGAGAACTGTGACAAAAATAGACATTCGGTTCTCACAGGTGAATGTGAACACATTTAGTATGTATTTTTTTTTCTCCTTAGGCTTTGTGTAGGACAAAAAAGTCATCTGTGAAAGCATGGTTTGATTTTTCAATCTTATATTACCTGCAGTATAAAGAAATCAGTTCTCACAGTTATGCTTTGCACTTGTCAAAAATATACAGTTCTCTCAAACTGGTGACAATCTGCATTGTGTACCTGTTTTCTGACTGTTAATGACTGAATCATTACATCTCTGTGTTTCTAGAATACATCACAAAATTATACTACCTAATGGCACTTCACCATTCAACAAGAGAGTAGCCCTGTCAAGCATGAGCTGTGGGATTGGATCAATTCTCCATATGCATTTAATGTTTGATAACTTTCTAAAGAATATCACATAAACGCTTCCATTATAATATGGCTGTGCATTAATATAAATATTAGTTTGCAATATTTAAGTGTTTGATTAATAGCTAAATAGGCAGGTGAATACTTTTTTTGTTTTGGTAGGCCTTTGAAGACTGATAATTCATAGGAAAATGGCATTTAATAATGTGCTGCGCTGCCTGTATTTGTTGTTTTTCTATTTTAATGGACATGTTTTAGCTGCCTTTTATTTTATAGATAGTATAACTATGTTTTTAATTTTGTATGATGTGTATTTTGCTTTAATTTTTGCAAGCTGCCCAAAGGTTGGGAAGATGTAAGATATAAATTCTATTGACTGATTGATTGATTGATTGAATTTATATCCCACCTTTCTCCCAAATGGGACCCAAGGCATAATACATAAATGCAAAATAAAACAACACATGTGAACATAATTCATTGCAAAGCTATGCTTTTCAGACAACTTCAAGCAAAATGTATATGGTAGTTAGCTCTACAATAGCTCATTCACATTCACTCCACCATAGGCTGCAGTGATATTCATGTATGTTGTGGTTTCATCAATGATGCATATATTCATTGCTTAGAGTAGAATCTTTATTATTTCTCCTAGGAAATGGTTGGTTTCTGGAGAAAACTGTAGTCAAGGATCCAATTACTAACTTGGATTACACTTTCATGTGCCACAGGTTTGTGGAATTTATAATTTTGAAGGACTATAATAACCAGCTCAGGGTTTCAAAGTTCCCATCCTGATTTATCCATGCAAACAATCATTAGTCACACTAGCTATGATCTTCCAGCTGCGGGTCATTAATTATATGATTTTCAATGTCCCACATCTGAGAATCTCACATGAATGAGGGCAGGCCATATGCACTTAGTATTGAAGAAAATTTTATAATTTCTTTTCTAATTGCCTCCTCTGGTTCAGATTTGACTTGTAGCACCTAAATCAGGCTGAGACTTACATTAGATGTTTCGGGAGAAATCATGGCTCAGATTAATCCTCTTAGTGTCTTCTCGGTCCTTCCCACAAGCTACCTAAATGAGTTCCAGACATTTTAAACCATTTTCAGCTTTTCATAATAATGAAAATATATTCCTATTTACCAATGGTTCAAGACGTGAAGTCAAACTATGAGCACATAAAGAATATCTTTAATTCACCTGTGTGCATACAACAGAAATCCATCTAATATTTTTGAGTGTAGGAGCATCCTAGTATAATGTTGTAAAATAGATGTGCCACATTGCTGCTTCTTGGGCAGGTCCAAACCGTTTGTACTTCATTACAGACTAAGTGATGGGAAAGATGTCTGGTTGATTGTGAGAGGATCCAGAGAAAATAAGGAATTATTTCTTGACATCGTTTTTGTTGTTCTTAGCTAATATTCCTCCTCTGACTCTGACCAATGAGAACAGTTTAGTAATATGCAAGAGAGAGAAATACACACAAACACATACACATACCACTTATTGAGCTTCAAAAGCGAATTTTGAGGCATCAGATTCATGGCCATTTCTTTTCTCATGTTTTCAGATACGTACATTCTCAAACCATAACGTGCACTCACATAATAGCTGTTTTCCATCCCATGTATCAAGCAAATGAGGACTTGTCAGTGTGATGCTTCATCATAATGATGAAACTTCATTTAAATTGTCCCAAGACTTCATTATAAATATTCTTAGTAAATTAATTGATTTTAAGCCTAATTAAAATTTTTGTCCCTGCATTCTAGTGAGATTGTTCTCACTTTGTAATTTATCTAATCTCGGGTCCTGTAACCTAGCTCTGTGAATGTTTATTTAGAAAGATGTCCTTTGACAGCAGTAGGGCTTGCTCTCAAATAAGTGGATGCAGAATAAATCAATGCATAAATGTATGAATTACCTGTTTATATCCATTTGGTCTATATACATTTATTTCCTTTAACCTGAAGATCTTTCTCATTCTGTATAGACCTTAGAAGTAAATAACTTCAAGTTAATTAGTTAACATGTAATCAATTCTTATTCAATAGCAATCACATAACTAAAGAGATACTGCATGATATAATGGTTTGAGTGTTCGACTATGACTCTGGAGACAAGGGTTCCAATCCCCACTCAGCCACAGAAACCCATTGGGTGACCTTGGGCAAGTCATACTCTCTCAGCCTCAGAGGAAGGCAAAGGCAATTTCCCCTGAACAAATCTTGCCAAGAAAACCTCATGATAGGTTTGCATTGGGATTGCTATAAGTCAGAAGCAAGTTGTCCACACCTTGTAACATTCTGATTTTTAAAAATTCTTTTAAACACTATTTTTGTCACTTAATTTTGACCAAGAAATGAAACACTAGTTTTGTTTTTGTTTTTAAAGATAACTGTAAGGGTAAATGATTATGTTTTTGTTACTTGGAACTGTCACAGATACTAATTTATGGAGTGAAGTTGAATACTCTCCTCCTGCCTGACTTGAATTACTTAGATCTTTCAGTGCAATTATAATCTTATGGCAGTCATGATTTTTTATAAATAAAAAAGAATGGTTTGTCTCTCTGTGGAGATACACATTTTATCCCTCACACAGCAGTTGTGGTTATGTGCACATGTGGTTCAAATTTCTTAGCAGAACCAAGAAGTTACTTTACACATACATTTTAAAAGGAAATGTCTTTAAAAAAAAAATGTATGTATTTATTCATGTTTCCAAGAGAAATCTATGGCCATTTCCATACTGGGCTTCTGAAATGGTGCAGAGCGACCTCTCACGGAGGTCTTCTACACCGTAGAGTGGACTGGCGTGGACTACTTTTTGTAGTTCCACACCAGAATCCACTCAGGAGCAGCCGGAACTAGCCGCGCTGTGTGTTTTTTAAAAACCTCTTTTTCGAGGTTTTTAAAAAGCACGGAGCGCACAGTCCCGTGCCGTTCTGTTGCCCGGCTCCGACGTGGATTTGCAGGCGTGCGCAAGTGCGTGCCTGCAGATCTGCCGGGGCGGGCTTCCAGCTGGCGAGCTTCTCTGGTTGGTGGAGAGCCTCCACCATGCAAGTCATGCAAATATGTAATCTTAAACTGATTAACATCTTAAAATATTTTATAGTAATGTATTTATATATTTATATATATTCTTGCAAAGGTGGCTAGATGAAGGAGAAGATGATGGCAAAATTGTCAGAGAACTGTATGCCATTGATAACTACACTCTTGCATTGCGTAAGTACTGATCAGTGTCAAATAGGGACATTTCATGAAAAGTCCTGCAACACAGTGTGAGAAGGGTTCAAAAAAAGATAATGATCTAGATTCTGTAAGGACAACATCAAACCTATAGCTAACAACAAATCCAGAGGAAGTTTCTGTGACATAGCAGTACTAACAAAAAGAGACAAGAACCTAAAGAGGTTTGAGGTTAAAGTCTTGCGCATACATACTTGAGAGTAAATCCCATAGAACACTGTGGGATTTACTTTGAAGAGCACATTCCTGGGATTGCAAACCGGCAAAGCAATCCTAACATAGGTGTGACAGATTGGGAGTGAGGTAGCAGTCAATATGACTTGCATTGAATAAGACAGGAGTTGTGTTGGTGACTTACCAGAACCTCATTATTTTGGCTCCCATCCACCCATCCAGTTCTGAAACCTTGAGAGAAAAACTAAATACCCTGGTTTGGGGCTGTCATAGTGAGTAGGCTGGTCCTGGAGCTTCTAAGGAAATGCAATAGATTTGAATCCTGAATATTAAAGAATGATTCCTTTCACTCCACTTCATGACGTATTGCTGGAGGAAGCATCACAAACTATAGGTCTACATCAGTGAGTTTGCTGTACCTACTTATGGCTTCCATGGTCATGCCTACTCCAAATAGCAGAACTTTTATCGGCTGCTAAAGAGCACTTGCAGTCTATCCAATCTCACCCCCACGAGCCAATGGATCTGCAAGAAAGAAATGATTTCAAATACTGTAAGAAGACAAGTTTGGAAAATACAAATTTCAGATTTGTATAGGAGTCAGATTTAAGAACAGAACCATTAGAGAAGCAATGATATACAATTGGGACAACACCATCCTATAAATCAGGTTCTGCCCAGGCCAATGAAAATGTGTTCCTTGATAAATGGTACTACTGCCCATTCAAATGTTACCAAATAAATAATGATATCTCAAGGCTATGCTGGAGACCCTGCGGCAGGGGGAAGTAAATTGGCAATGTATGTAGCTAACCTGTCTGAAAATAGTGTCTGGGGAAAAAACTAAATTGGATAAGCAAAATATTAGGTCTCTGTGGAGGAACATTACTATTAATTTTCCTATTTGAAAATGAAGGATGGCTAAGTAAAGATCTTATAGCACTCGTGTTAAGTGCTGTGAGGTTAGAAATACTGAAATCATGGGAAACACTGTGTCTTTTGATAGTGGATAAGTTGAGTGTGATCTATAGTACTATCAGAAAAACTAACATATAACATGTTAGCAAGAGGAGACATCAAAGGCAATAAATATGGAGAAATTTGGAGAGTTTTATTATGTGTATTACTCATGTGAACTCTGAATTTAAACTACAATCTGACCAAATCTTTATTTTCCTGGGAAAAAAACATTATTTTGAAAGTTAAGAAAGTTGAGAACAATGTAAAACCCATTTATCAGTACCCTGAAGATGAATTAGATCTATGGTGATAGATAATGATCCATATTTATTAACCAAAAATCTTAACTAGGTCTTATTAACTAAAGATTGGGGAACATTTGTAATAGGAAAAATGCAATTTTTTTTTAAATTTAATAAATAGAATTATATTAGACTTGAGTCCATAGGCTAGTCCACTGAATATAATAGGATGCTATGATTTTTTTTTTTCTGGATTTCACTCATATCGGTGTTGATATTTCTGTAGGACAAGAACTGGAAGTCAAGAAAGCAGAAATGGTAAATAGCTTTTCAAAATAACTTTCCCAAATAACTGAATACTTTCTATATTTCTTGATATATACTGTTGAGGGAGGGACCATGGTATATATCCATCTGAAACTTCTCTACTTTTCTTCATATACATTGTTTTGGGGAGAGACTATAGCTCATCAATATAGAACATGCTACTGTGGTTCTTAACCTTGGGGTAAGAAAGCTTCCTGTATTGTCTTTTTTGTGATGATGAGTTGTTTGTCTTGCTTTTACTACACATTCAGTGGGCAACAGAAAAGTGGAAATTTCAGAAAGGGAACACACTTCAGTTCTACAACAAGGTGACTCATGGTTTCATACGCCTCCATCAAGATGGAACAGTTGATGCCCTTGGCACCAAGAAAGACAAATATGGTAACTTTTGATTTTTTTTTCTTTTTTGTGACTGAAGGAGAATTGTCTAAATTCATTTGTATGGATAAACAGTATCCCCCCCCCCAAAGATTCTTGTGCTAATGCATTACCTCCTTCTTTAAATGTACTAGGTATTTTTGATGTGGCTGTCACAAAAGGAAACACATGGATACTTAAATGTCATCCAATGCCTAATCTTGCACTTGCTGTTGCTCGTGGCTCTGTCACTGGAATGGTAAGAAATGTTTTCAGCATTCTTGCTATTCTCTGAAAGTTTTATGGTTCATCACAAATACAATACAGTGACAGTTAAAACAGCGTTTTCACCAGAAGAATGTGATTAATGTTATGGATTTCTTTCCTGTTGTCTAGAAAGTTTTTGCTTAAATTTAAAGCTTTGAAATATTAGATCTCGGGATGGAATGAAAGTAAGCAAATGAGTCAACATCTTTCAATTGGTAACTCTCAGAACCAACTGAAGAAAGGACTTTAGGCTTTGTCCCTGTTAATACAATGATGCTATTTTACAATGGCTGGTGTGGAAGGAAACAGCTATTATCCTTGTATTCTGCCTTTGGGTTCCCAACAGACATCTGGTTGGTCATTGTGGAAACAGAGTGCAGGATTAGATCCAAAATGGATCTTCCTATGTTCTTACCTTCCTAATTAATATTAGAGGCTTCTTTTCATCATTTAAAGTAGCAACAATTCTGTTATGTACTGCCACCAAAACATAGTGGAATGGTTATTTTTTTATCTCTGTAATCATATCATAAGAACCTTTTTGTTAACTTTTTTAAAAAGGAAAATAAATGGGCATTAAGGTCTTACTTTTGGGTGAAACAGCATTGCTGGGTTCCATGATTTTAAAACAGGTCTTATATGGTACATTCAAGAGAAGGAGAGATCAGGAAGTGGTGAAGACACTGAAACAGAAAATAAGATGCCAAAACATTGTGATACTGGGAAGCTTTATGTAATAAAATGAGTTCCTTGTCTGGACGGATCAACTGTCACTTCAAAGCTTTGCAGTATAGTGTTGATATATATATATATTAGTGTTGATATATATATATATATATTAGTATAACATATTAGTACCTGTTATAACTTAGTTGGTATTATGATCTTAGATTATTTTTAGCACCACTCATATGATCATAGTGATTCTTGTAATACTGGAGGATTATTCTATAAACTTGTGTGCCAGTTTAGCTCCTAATAAATATTTATTTATTATTTTATTTATTGAATTTATATCCCACCTTTCTCACAAAATGGGATATTTGAACTGAATGGCCAGGTTCAAAATATGTCCAAAATATGTCCTTGTGTGTCTTCAAGTTGTTTCTGGCTTATGGTGATCCTAAGCAGAACTTATCATGGGGTTTTCTGGGGCTGTTACATGCTCAAGGCCAGCCAGGGAGTTTCTGTGGCCGAATGGGCCGAATCTTTTTTTTCGCTCTCTTTTCCTTTTTCAATATTATTGTTAGGAATAAGAGTAAAAAGAATTTCGTTCCTGCGTATTAGTTCTTGTAAACTGTACCCTAACTGTTCTATGGATATGTTTAAAAAGCTGGTTTAAAAGTCTTTACTACTACTCTTTACCAGCTTCCCCATCTGGATATGAGTAAGGATCACTTGCAACCACAATTTAATTTTGTTTTCAGAGGTTTGTTGAACTACCAAAATAAAATCCCAGCAGTATAAAACATATAAAAGTGTACACACGGGCCCTTTCCGCACCTTACCGTTTTCCAGCGCTGGGGTGTGGGGATCGCATGAACAGCCTCCAGCAAGAGGCTCTCATGTCCGGGGTCCTTCAGCTCCACACGAGCCCTGCCTCTTCCTTCTGAAGTGCAGCCTGGGACTTGCAGGCTGCGCTGGGGCAGGAAGCGCGACCGGCATGGCTCCGGAGACTCCGCATGGCATATAAGTGTGTGCAGGGCCCGGGAGCAATGTGCGATTGCGCACCATTTTTAGCTTCTAGCCGAAAATAAAAAGGTGCGCGATTGGCACCTGCCAGCCCGTGGAGCATCACATGATTGTGAGTGCATCATGCAGATCCCTCCTCACAATCGCGTGACACTCCAGGCCCTCTTTCGTATGGAAAATACCATGCGAAAAGGGCCACAGAGAGGTATGCACACTTATATTTCTGTGCAGATATACATCTGGTGCACGGGCATGCACGCACACACAGTGGATTTATTATGTCGACAAGTGAAAAGTGATATTCATGCACAGCCAAAACTGGTCCTCTTGCTCATCTAAATGTATTTGGAATGATTGTAATGGTTTGCAGTTTGCATTATCTACCAAAGCACATATCTACTTGATGTTTAATATTTGTAGACAACACAGTTGGAGACACAGAATATATATTATTAACATTTTTCAATACATGTGAGAAAGAAAACAAAGAAAAAGCAAGAACAGAGAAAAAGAAAGAAAAGGATTAGCACTGGCTTCCTATTTTCCTATCACTGGGTATACATTTTACTATATAAGTTAAGTTCCTGAACTATACACTGTTCATGCACTTCCTCAATTTAACTAAACTTATTAATTATCAAAACCTATTGTTAACATGTTATGCTTACTTTTCTGCCAAAAGACAATCAAAGGTTCCCAATCTTTCAAAAATGACATCAATGATTTTTCTCTAATCAATGTTGATAGTTTGTCCATTCCAGCTAGGTCAATCAGTTCCAGCAACCAGTCAATTCCACTGGAATTACATTATTTTTACATATCTGTGTATACACTAATCTTGCTGCAATGGCAATATATCAGAACAATGTTTCATATCTCTTCTCCATTTGGTCATCCAATATTCCCAATAAATGCAACTCAGGTTTCAATTGAATATTGTCATTCAAAATCTTCTGAATCAGACCATAGGCCTTTCTGTACTACATTGTTATAGTGCTATTATTCCACTTCCGACATTCTGTGGAATTCTGGGGTTTACAGTTTAGGGCGGGGCATTCAGAATTGTCAGCCAGAGAGCTCTTTGGCCTCCCAAAACCCCAGAATTCCACAGGATGTTGAAAGTGCAACAATAGTACTATAATAGTATAGTGCAGGAAGGCCCTCTGTATTTACTTCCAAAATTCTTTAGGTTTCTCACAAGTCCATTATATATGATTAAAATCTCGCTCCTTGTTGCTCCCATTTCTAACATATGTTAGAAACACCTTTATGCATTTTGGCCAATTTTTCTGGAGTCAAATACCCACAGTACATCATTTTATAAAAACTCTCCTTAAGAACATAACATAAAATGAATTTCATTTCTTTTGACCACATTTTCCCCCACTGTTATCGTATTTTCCCCACTTCTAGAAATTCTGTATTTTTGGAACACAAGTCTGAAGCCGAAAGAACAAAATGTCTATGGTTGTAGGCACTGTGGATTCATGGCCATTTCCACACTAGCCTGTTGTAGTGCTATTATTCTGCTTTCAACATCCTATGGAATCCTGGGGTTTGCAGTTTAGGGAGGGGCTGACCAGCCCTTGCATAAACTGCAAATCCCAGGATTCCATAGGATGTTGAAAGAGGAATAATAGCACTACAACAGGCTAGTGTGGAAATGACCCAAGTTGTAACCTACTGTGTCAAGCAAAGACCTCAGTTTTTAGCATATGCAGTACCTTGTGTGACTGATTACTCCCACCTTTCCCTTATTAGGATCATGGTGACATCCACTGTGAGCTGAAAGTTCTTGTTCAGCCAAATCGCTGTACAATTCTGGAATCTGCCCAGAGCCCAGGACAAACTGTGGCTTTCAATCTCCAAGGCACAGTAGCTGATGATACCACAGGCTATGCAGGAGTAACAAGGGAATTTGTTGTACATGTTAAGGTAAGATATGTGGAGAAAGACAACCAAGTGACATGTGCCAAACAACCTAAGCCTCTACAGTTGGTGAGCAAGTTTCAGATGACGAGAGATTTCCACCCACTAGGTGGAGCTGAAGACTGCAATTGCATCTTAAATACCTCATATCATGTTCTAAGTTTTGTCAAAAAAAAAAATCCTTTGTTCTTTCTTCTAGTCCTGCCTTATTCTGCTAAAGACAGACAAAAGCAGATGAGATTGTACATCAATACCTGGTAGTCCAGCAGGCTACCAAGTGTGAGACACAAGACTGCTTACTTCACACTTGGTATAGCCCTCTTCCTGCTGCTATCATTTGTACATGGAAGTAAAATCTGTTTTTCTCAGAAGCTTTCATTTATAAAATACAGCCCAAGTTTATTTTGGTGTGAATATATAAGCTGCTTAGATCACTTCCAAAACCTATTTGCTTGTGGCAACATAAATAGATGTGCTACAGGTGTCACAGATGCAAATACATGTGCAAAACGAATGCAGGCACCACTTTTCATCTACATGGTGCAAGTGATGCATGTTTATGTGACTTATTGGATAGAATTATGAACTGAAAAAACCTTTAAGCCTATCAGATCTTGCTTGTGCTGAGAAGTGCTTTAAGCCCACATATCCTATAATCATGGCCGAAGTCCTATTGCCAGTCCCAACTAGAGCAGACCCATTGAATCAATGGAAACCTGTAAGTTCCATCGATTCACTGAGTTACAATCAAAGCCAAGAATAATAACTGAACAGTTACAGTTATACCACAAATGAGTTAAATTATAATCTTGCTCCATTGTAGCCATAATGTAGCTTAATTATTGCAGAAAGGAATTAACTCCAAGCAGCTCATTATATAACAAGTTGATTTCATGCTCTAGCTGAGATGGGACAGAACCCCAGTTATCCCATGTGCAGGTTCAGTATTGCCTATTAGTCTGGAAAAAAAAAAGCCTTCAACGACTATTTTTTCTTTTATTTCTTTTCCTATAAAGGTATTGTGGATATACTATTTCCTAACAGGGGAATGAAATACAGAAATGGCAGAAAAATATTTGTGCATGGTCATGAGCCATTTATGGGATCTTAAAAATTTACAGCTAATGGCTGTTTATACATATCTGTGTGTGAAACTGAAAAACAATAATTCATCTGGCTAAAGTAAAAGGGAGTCTCCTATTCAGTTGAGTCATCTTCATGAAAATCTATGTGGGACCTGCTGCTGTCATTTTACAAAATTAAGTAATTACTATTTCTTGATTTGTTGCAGGTGACAAGGATTCTATAATCTCTTTACCAGCCCGGAGGGGTGGGTGGGGACGGTGAGAGATAGAACAGAAAGTCTGAAAGGGAACATATTTACGGTTGATTCTCCTTGATTTCTAGGGAGTGTTCCACAACAGTGCTATAATTTTGCTCACTACAAGCTACTGCCAATCTCTCTGCCTGAGGTCTGATGGGAGCTGCAGTGGAGCAGCAAATCAGTCTGATGACTCTTATTGGAGGATACATACAATCAGCTCTGGAGTGTGTATGTTTGAAAGTGCAAAAACTCCTAGAATGTTTCTGAGGATCAGAGATGGTCAATGTGATGGAAGAGTAAGCAGCTTTTATTTATACTTCTTTTAAAATGTGTAAATGCAGAAGCATTTAGTTAAGTAGTGAAGATCTTTGTGTGTCAGCAATCTGGTGGAAACTATGACACTGTGACAATCTCAGGCCCTTTTCACATGTGGGGGGGGGAATGGTGTAGAGCGACCTCTCACAGAGGTCGTCTACACCGTAGAGTGGACTGGCGTGGACTACTTTTCGTAGTTTCACACCAGAATCCACTCAGGAGCGGCCGGAACTAGCCGGGCTGCGTGTTTTTTAAAAACCTCTTTTTAGAGGTTTTTAAAAAGCACGGAGCGCGCAGCCCCGCGCCAGTCCGCCGCTGGGCTCTAAAGTGGATCTGCAGGTGCGTGCAAGTGCGTGCCTGCAGATCTGCCGGGGGCGGGCTTCTGGCTGTTGAGCTTCTCCGGTTGGTGGAGAGCCTCCACCAACTGGAAGCTGCCATTTGCGACACCGGAGGAGTGTGGAGCAGTGAGCTTGCGCTGCTCCACGCGGCGACAGACTTACCCAGCTGGAGGTAAGCTCCGTTTTAGCCTGTTTTCGCCCGTTTGCCCCCCGACATGTGAAAAGGGCCTCAGTTTAAAATACAGGCCATTTCCGCACTAGCCTGTTATAGTGCAATTATTCCACTTCCAACATCCTATGGAATCCTGGGGTTTGCAGTTTAGGGAGGGGCTTCAAAGGAAATGGCCACAGATTTAAAGATTTAAAGACATGTATCAGAAGCTTATGCTTGTGCTTGTTGCAAAACACAGCGTCTTTTTGCTGTTAACTGCCATCAAGTTGACTTCAACTTATGGAGACCCAGTGAATAAGAGATCTCCATGTCACCCTATTGTCAACAGCACTGCTCAGGTCTTGCAGATTCAGGGCCATGGCTTCCTAGATTAAGTAATGTGGTCTTCCTCTTTTCCTACTGCCTTCCATCTCACAAAACATTATTATTTTTTGGTTTTTTTTGAGTCGCATCTTCTAATGATATGACCAAAGTGCAACAGTCAGAGTTTAGTCATCTTGGTTTCTAAGGAGAGTGGCAAGCTTGATTTGCTCTAGGACCCATTGATTTGTCTTTTTAGCAGCCTACAATATCTGCAGAACTCTTCTCCAGCACTGCATTTCAAATGAGTTTATTTTCTTACTATCAACTTTCTTCGCTGTCCAGCTTTCATAAACGTACATAGAAACTGGGGGCCTTTCCGCACCCTACCTGTTCGCGGAGGTGGGGGGTGCCGCTCGTGCGAGCAGCCTCTTGTGCGAGGCACTCACTTCCCTGCTCCTTTGTCGCCGCAGCTGGCTTGCTGGTCGAGCGAACGCCCGCCCCCGCCCAGCCCCCGCCCTGCCCCTTCCTTCCGCAGTGCAGCCTGGGAGCTGTAGGCTGTGCTGGGGCAGGAAGCGTGACCGGCCCGGCTCCAGAGGGCAGGTAAGTGCGCGCGGAGCCTCAGAGCGATGCGCGACCGCACAGCATTTTCAGCTTTAAGCTGAAAATAAAAAAATGCGTGTGCGGTCCACATTAGGCTCTTGAGCGTCGCGTAAATGTGAGTGCTTCTTGTGGACTGCTCCTCACATTTACACAACACTCAAGAGGCCCTTTCGCTTAAAAAACGCCATGCGAAAAGGGCCTGGAAATACAATGGCATGGCCAATACTAACTAGCATTCAATGATATATTACACCTCAGAATCTTTTCTAGTTTCTTCATGGCTGCCCTGGCAACATCCTATGGAATCCTGGGGTTTGTAGTTTACTGAGGCCAAAGAGCTTGCTGGTTGAGATTTCTAAATGCCCCTTCCTAAACTGCAAATCCCAGGATTCCATTGGATGTTGAAAGTGAAATAATAGCAATATAACAGTGTAAGGTAGAAATGCCCCAAGTCTTTGCTATTTTCTGCTAGTGATATGTTGTCATCTGCATATCTTAAATTGTTGATGTTCCTTCTTCCAGTTTTCATGTGTCCTTCCTTTGAGTCTAATCCTGCTTCATGTATGGTATGTTCAATGTACAAGTTAAACAGAAAGAGTGATAAATGTAGTCTTCCCTGATCCCTTTGCCATTTTCCATATTTTGTTCGGGTGGTAGCTTCTTGTTCTGAGTAGTGGTTACACACCAGAACAATCAAATGTTGTGCCACACCCATTTCTTTAAGAACAAGCCATATTTGTCCATGATCTATACAATCAAAAGATGTGCTATAATCTATAAAGCACAAACTGATTTTCTTCTGAAATTCTTTGGTGCTCTCCATTATCCAATACATGTTTGCAATATGATCTCTAGCACCTCTTCATTTCCTGAGCCCCGCTTGAACATCTGGCATTTCCTCACTCCACATACAGCAGAAGTCTTTGTTGTAGAATTTTGAGTATGACTTTGCTTGCATAGGAAATTAGTGCAATGGTCCTGCGGTTACTGTAATTTCTAGGGCCCCTTTCTTGGGGAGTGGAATGAGTACTGAGCACTTCCAATTTGTGAGCTATTCTTTTGTTTTCCATTTTTTGGATAGATTTTGGTTAGATTATCTATAGCTTGAAGCAAGTCTATTGGTTTGTCATCTGTTCTTGGTGGTTTTTTTCTCCCAAGTGCTCTGAGAGCAGCTTTCACTGAACTTTCTAAAACTGGAGGTTCATCTTCAAATGGTTCTTTCTTGAATGAATCTGTCATTTTTTCATCTCTTTTGTTTAGTTCTTCAGTGTATTCTTTTCACCGTATTTTTATTTGTACTTGATAATGTCCTGTGTTCCTCTGCTGGTCTTATAGCACTGTCAGGGTCAGAGACCCAGGTGGCAAGACAGCCTGGAGAAGGGAGTGGGAGAGCTAGCAGAGTCCTGCCAGGAGGAGTCAAGGAAGCACTTACTCAAGGGAAGTCCATTTACCTAAGCCAGAGCGACAAGCAAAAGCCATAGTCAGAGTTCCAAAAGCCAGAGGTCTAGAGCCAAGAGATCAATCCAAGGTATCAGGAGCCAGGTGCTGGAAGCAAGGAACAGGCAAAGAGAGGGTTTATAGAAAGTTTGCCACAAGCAAAGGAAAGCTTCCAGGCAGGCAGTTATATAGCCCAAGACACAGGTGTGGCTAGTCACTGCTTCTTTGATTAAGTTCATCAAGGAAGCCTCCCTTTGCTCAGCTCTCTTGAGTCTCTGCCTTGTTTGTGATTGACACAGGCTCCAACTCATCTTCAGAATTGGATCCCTGTTGCCCTAAAGGAGCAGGCAGAGGAACGTCCAAGCCTGCTTGGTCCATGGCAGCAGGGGGAGCTCTTGAGCTGCAGGACTCATCTCCAGCCAGAGCCACAGGGACTAACAGCTGCTGCTCGTCATCAGCAGCTCTGACAGGGGCTTCAGTTATCACAGACTTCATGGAAATGGAGACTGTGATCCAAAAACCCAAATCGCTCCCAGCAGCACCATCTTCGAAGCTTCAGTTATCACAAGCACTCAGAGCACTCCCCACTCTTGGTTTAAATTTTCCTTTGATTTCTTGGATCTTGTGGCAGTTGTATAGGGATGGTGGATTGAGGAGGCTGTGCACACTGGGCAGCATTTTTTTGGGGTGCTGCTGCTCCTTGTCTGCCCCCCTGTGCTCCATTGCCCCTCCCCCATGCACCATTAGCCTCTCCCATGTGCACAGTAGCCCTGCCCACATGTGCCAAAGACCCACCCCCATGTCTCAGCCTCCACCCCTGCCCCACTTGTGCCAAGCTACACCATTGTCTTGTGGAAGATATCTCTTATTCTTCCTTTTTGGTTGTCATCTTTTATTACTCTGCAATGATCCTGATGATGATGAAGATGATGATAGTAGTTCTATTTGTCTCTGTGCACAAGTCTCTGAACAAGGTTCTGACTCAATTTCTAACACTTTTTCTCACTGTTTTTGCTTTTTGTCTGTCTTTAACTGCTTGGAGAGTTTCATCTGTAATCCACTGAGGCTTCTCTTTCTTTTTGGATGCAGATAGTGTATTTTTTTTAAAAAAATCCTCTCTGACAGTGTCCCTGGCTTCAGTCAAGAGTTCTACTGGCTCCTAGTCAATTAAACCTAATAGTACAGAACTATTTTTACATTATGACTGATTTAGTATTCTTTAGCTTTACTGTTACTTTTTGGTAGTAGCAGTTCATGGTCTGTGCCACAATCCGCTCCTGGTCTTGATTTTGCAGAGAGAAGGAGCTCCTGTATCTTGTGCTTCCAATTATGTAGTCTACTTGATTTCTATATTGGCCATCCATGTGTGACAGTTGCCTCTGTGGTTTCTTGAAGAATGCATTTGCAATGAATGAACTTTGGGCTTCACAAAATTCAGTTGTGTATCTATCCTAGAATAAATTTGATTAACAATGGGTTGCTCTCATAATCATAATCATTTTACATCTTTACTTTAGATCCTGCCAGTTGTTAATTAAATTGGCTTATTTCCTATAAGATGCCCAAAGTATTGCTTTTACTAATAAGTATCAGTAGTGTTGAAGTAATGAGAATACTAAGGGAAAAACTGAAGTGACCCTTTTAATACCTGTATTATATTACACGGCAAATCTCTCAGGCTCTGAAAAATATTTTTTTTCAGAACAATGATAATATATTAGCTGAATAAATAGGTATATTTAAAGTATTATCCGGGGAAATGAGCAGTAGACTTTTCTCCACAGAAGCCATAACACTACTTGGGATGTTTTGTTTTGTAATGAACTCTGTGTTCAGGTATACCAGATGGGGTGAAATTTCAAATCAAGTTGTATTTTTGGCTTGCCTCTTAAAGGACTGAACCTACTCAAGCAGTCGTGATAGATTTAATAGCCATCAGTCTATCACAGCTTTTCCCAACCTGCTTTTCTTCTCATGTGGGCTTTACCTTCCAGAATCTCTCTCTCTCTCTCTCTCTCTCAATCTCTCTCTCTCTGTGGAAATTGCTTTAAGAAAGCCAGATTAAATTTGTCTTGTACATTTTTTCCCCCAGTTTTCAGTCTGATAACTTTGTTACACTAAATAGCTGACATGTTTATGTATATTTGTTCACATTTGTTTACACATTTGTCAGAGTCAAACAGTTCCAGGAAAGTTCTCCTTCACATAAGTTCCCTTATTAATGTCTACAAAACATTTATTGTACTCACAGCAGGCATGTAAATCTTCACATTTCTTGTCCCGACATGCAAGGGTCAATAGTTTATATAACTTTATCCCCACTTTGGGAGAAAATGAAGATTTCTGCACAGTTCCTGGTAGGTATTCAATTCTTGAAAAGTCTTCCAGAATTATGCAGAAGTGTACATGCTATTTTTCTGAACAAAAACTCCACACGTTTTTGAACAGGAAACAATGATTTATGTATAGCATACTCTATTTCCTGTGCAGGAATATTTTGTCTACACAAATAGATGTATATTTTGGCTGATTGAAACTGTGTGCATTTCTTCACAAAGTAATTTACCAGAACATTCCACAAAGTGCAAAGAATATTGTTTCTGCTCTTATCTTTTCACCAGAGTTTTCCAAGCACCACAAAACCCACTATTCTACCAGGAAATACACAGAAACAAACATTATTTCCATTCCTAACTTATAGGCTGATTTCCTTTAATTGGACATCTTTTTTAAGTTGAAACAGGCACAGTTCCACACCCCTTATCTTTTTAGGCCTTTTCCACACAAGGGAGATACATCACTGTAGCGTCGTTGCATCACGAATACATCTGCCTGTCAAACTGGCTTAATGTAATTCTGTCATAGTTCAGCTCTTAGCGCAGTTCACATCGTTGTGAAACTGGTGTAATATAAAAATGGGAAAATTCTGATGCAAACCAACCACTATGGTGCCGCTGTGTTTTTTCCTACATGTGGAAGCGTTACATTGATTCACACCACAGAGGTGGGCGTTAAATTGACCAATCAGTGGTGGCACAGTAGAAGAGAGAGGGGAATAGGCGTTCCAGGAGAACTGACGATGCAGAAGCTACAAATGACTTTCTCCACTTTACTTTAACAGAAACTAGAGGGTTTGCAGATAGGAATCGGGGTAAGTCGGAGTAAAAAACACCGCTCATAAAACATGGTGAAATGCTCCTCCACTCTAGTGCGGAAATGGCCTAGAGGCTAAGGATCCTTGCCATTTTTTTCTACTAATCTGGATTCTGTCTGGGATCTGGATCCCATTATCACCTTCTGGCCACCTGGGTGCCCAACTCATGATGGTAGTTAAAATTGGATTGTCAGACTTAGCATCAACACCCTGCTTAAGCATTCTTAAGTATTGGAATGTCTGGACATATGAGATAATGAACAGGCTCCTTCGTAATTTTTTAGGCTGGTTATTATAGATATAGGCTGGTTTCATAGATATAGAAACATGTACCTTCCCCTTAGGGAGAAACAGACATGTCAATATCTGAGCACTTGGCTTTCATCACAATATGCCCCATTGCAAGTAAGGCATCATACCTTCATTACATTGCTTTACATGGCATCTGTTACATCCATAAGCATCTTAACAGGTAACCATTACAATAGTAACGGGACAAATAGTATATCTATATTAGATATCTACTTACCAGACCTATCTCTAAGCATGTCTGGGAAGTTTATCAGTTATCAGGAAAGCACAACTTCATATGATAGGTACTACAAGCAGTCTAATTTTTAGCTCTCTCTTGGCTCCCTTTATTCTTTCTCTAGCTTTACCTAGGCTATCAGTTGTCCAATCAAAATAACTCAAAACAAAGGTGCCCCATGTATGATATCCACTCAGACACAGATCTTAGCTTGTCACTCTCAGTACAGTTGGAGTCTTTGGCTGCTTGTGATCCCGATGACATCAACCATTGCACCTGCTAGGAGATTATTGTTGGTCATATCTGCTCATATCTCACAGGTTGTTAGAAACTCAGATATTCTTATCCCTTATCTTATTTATATATGAGAAGACATTTTGCCCAAATTTAGGCTGCTGCTAGGTTCTCAATAATATATACACACACATTCTAACACATCTAACTTTCTGCATTATATCTGATATCCTATATGCTATATTATATAGGTTACACTCTGTATTTCATAGGTATATGAAGGTGTATTTCTAGGCCTCAAAGCTGTCAATCAAAAAACCTGGCCTGTAATAAATTGTTCTTGTAGAACCAAGGGGGAGTAATCGCCAGGAATCTTTGGCAGCCACAAAGATCTCCAACCTATCTCAATTTATTGAAAATATTTTTTAAAAAATACTTAAAATGTTCCCCTCTTCCTTATGTAATCTGAGGTCAATTTGCCCATGTATCTGGCCTCCCTAGCCTCTTTTCCAAATTAGACATGGCTTTTGATTGACAGGTTTGGTAAAAGTGGGGGCATTTTGAATGATTTTGTAAAGAAAATATCTTTTAAATGGATGGAGCATGGGTGAACTTCTCTCTGTGGTCTTCTGATGGGTCTGTGCAACCCCTGTATTTTGGGTACTTGTCCACTATTGGGACTACGTAACACATTTATGAAGTTCAGTGAACTAAAGGACAACAATAGATTGGTTTTCTTTTTTAAAATAAATGACTAATATAGGTGTCATATCTCAAAACTGTACCAACATATCTTTTGCTAAATTAGAAGAATCAACTCAAATTACAATTCTACTTTTCACAAAATCTTGGGAAAAACTGGCTGATTTGCCTGTGAAGTAGGTTAAATGTTTCCTAAACTGCTAAATGTGTCAGAATCTCTCTGACTCATGCAAGATGATTCACATAGCAGGAACATCTGATATCTGTACAAGAAACCTCCTACCTCACCAGCACCATAGATACATTGCTGAAGTATTTACTCAACTTAGGATAGACTTGAGTTGTCCCCACTCTTCATCTATCAAAGCAATATTTTATTTTTACCCCATGTGCCTTTATAATTCCTTTTCTTCCCGATTTTATGGCCATTTTTTCCCCAGGGATGTTTCCAGGCAGCTTGTAGCTTGTTTCTGTTAGCTTTTAGCTAACATTTTCAGAGCTGGTTTTCCCAGGGGGATGCTTAGAGGAACAGGATAATCTTGCCAGTTGCATATCTGTGAAGCTGCTGAAGTAGCTCTTCAGGCATATCTCTTTAAACTTATTACAGAATAAGTCAGATTGATAGCTAGATATTTTTAGGATGGGGAAGAGAGTGTGAACACTTTTTTTAGTAGTCTGTCTTTTAAAAAAAAATCCTCAAGAGCAAGTAAGGCCCATACTTTCTCTAGGGGTGGAGAAAGCAGTTGGAGGTAGCAGTTGTGCATCTCTATGATGATCCACATCCAACTGGTTCAATGGTAGACAGATGTGCAAGAAACTGCACATTTGTCCCAATCTGGTCACGCACAGAGAGGAAGACTGTTTTTATACATGGATTCCTTTGCTGGATTGGGGCATAAATGAGACCATTATATAGCATATTAGCTTTTAAAATATGAACATAATATTTTCCTGAGATGCTATACATTTAGCTATACTTATGTGAATATGCTACTTACTTACAGGGCACAGGTGATGTGGACTGTCATTTTATAGTGGAGAAGAATGTAGAAAGCGGATCGATAAGCCTGGAATCTGTACGAAACAGAGGAATATATGTTGGCCTTCTGCCTAATGGTCAGACCAAACCAGTTGTTCAAACTGGAGAAAATAACATTTTGTTTTATCCACAAGTTGTCAAATGTATGTATTAATCTATCAAATTATTAACTAATGTATCAAAATGATCAATAATATATTTTAAAATATTGCATGCAATAACTCTGAAAACATATTTTAGATAGGATAAAAAAAAAACTAAGAATGAAAAGGAACAGGTTTGAAGTCACTATGATAAAGCCTATTTATAACTATGTGTTAGTTGAGTTGAATTGAATTAGTCTATCGCTTCCTTTCCAATCCCCCAAAGTCCCGGAGCAATTTACTGAAATACAGATGACATTAAATTCAATAACATATTCACTTGAACTATAAATCTCTCTAAAAAATAATCTAACACACGGAGTGGAAGGGGAAAAATCTCCTGTTACTCCACTGGAGGGTCTACACTTTTAATATTAAAATATAGCTCTGTGTGCCAGAGAGGTCCCCCGAAGGGGCACGTAGGCAGGTATGGTCAAAAGTCTGAAAACCAGGTCAGGCCAGTAAAATCCCCAGTCACGTAACCCCAGGAAACCTCAAGATGTGTAAACCCACAATAAACAAAAGGTTCTCAGCCCCGAGACACTAACTTGAGAGGATTAACGTGTGTGCCTCAAGTTGAGCAAATATTCCATCAGGCGGGGACCAGAATTCACACCACAAAACCTCCAAAAATCCGGAGACTTTGGCAACACCCAATAATCCTATCACTCAAAGGAAATTACCAATATGAACCTTTATGTCTACTGCAACTCCCATTGTTCTTCCCGGGAAAGGATTAGCCCTCCAGATACTTTTTCTCCTATAAATAGTCCCAGTTTTTGGATGGTTCTTTGGATCACTCCCAGTCATCCCAGCAGAACATTTCTCTGTCTGTTGAGTGATCCCCTCAGCCCTTTCCGTGCTGAGCTCCACTTCTTTGCTGCCTTCTCGGACCCAGGACTTCAGGACAACATGCAGTATTACCCCAACAACACCCCTTCAATACTCCCTCTGTCTAATTTCCTCTCTTTTTGTTCTTAATAGCTCTTGGGTGTGCGTGTGCAAGAGTGTGTTGGTTCGTGAGCCTTGCATTTAATAAAATCATTTATTAGACATTTTGTTTGGTTTTTGGCTTGGCCTGACCCCATAAAACTGGGTGAAAAGACCCCGCTAGGTTACCCTGCCTCTCGTATGGCTATTGCTTGTGCTCTGGCTAGTTTCCATTACCCATCAAGTGGAGCACAGTGAGGTGTCCCCCCAGGGACCCCCGAAATTAGGGTAACAGTCCCTGACAGCAGACCCATTAAACTATTCAAAACAGAGGGAAGAGACTGATCTTCATGTTGCACTTAAAGGATGACAAAGTCAGGACCAGTTGAGCTTCCCCTAAAGTGAGCATTGAGTTCAAGGGCTACCACAGAAAAGGTCATTTTCTCATACCCACCTATTCAGTACCTCTATAAATATATCTTTGGGGAACATGAAGAGTAAGGCATCAGAGCCAGGTGTATAAGGGGAAAGCAATCCCTGAGGTACTGGTTCAAGCTTCCATAGGTCAAAAACAGCACAGTAAAATGAGCTTAGAAATAAATTGGCAGCCACTGCAGATCATCCATAAGTGGTCTTACATGTTTGGAACACCTATGGCTAGCCAAAGGTCTGTGTGCTACATTCTAAACTAGTTGTAGATTCTAGACTCTTTTCAAAGACATCTTCATATCAAGCACATTAGACTCATCTAGTCTAGAGGTCATCCAAACAGGGTTGCAACTGGGCTGCTGCATAAGGCTGATAGAAGATGCTCTATGCCCTAGAGGTCCCATGTTCCTCCAGTGGTAGTGATAGATCCAAGAATAAATAATGATCCATAGTTATTTAGATCTTTTGGCTCCATAGAGTGATCTGTAGTTATTTAGATCTTCTGGATGCAGGGAAAAACTTTTTAAGACAAGGTCCTTACTAGCTGCTTCAGAAGGCTCAAGACCATTCTGTTTCACAGGGAGAAATTGATCAACATTTTAGCCAACTCCTCAATTCAACTCAATCTAGCCATAAGAATCAAGAATGCAGGTGGGCATCCAAACCTGTTCAACCACCCTGTCCACATCTTCAAGACATAATTGCCGAAACACATCCAATAAAGCTGAGCAATACAGTTCTCTGTACATCCATTGTGACAGGTACACTATGATAGCAAAGACAAGGTTCTAGCAGATGTAAATATTCTGCCCTCAAAATGATAGCACATAAATCACAGCTGGACACAGAATGTCCAACCACCTCTTTTGAGCTAGTTCAAAGTTCAACCAAATCCATATAAGTAGCCTCATGTTCACCTGCAGTGACTGGTCCTGAACAGCAGCAGGAAAAAAATAAGAAGGCAGCAACACAGCACACAGTCGAAGCCCAAGAAGGAGAAGAAGGAGAAGGAGAAGGAGAAGGAGAAGAGGCAGCAGCAGCTCCTCACCTACTTTCTTCAACCGCCTTGTTTATCGCTTCAAAGGCTTCAATTTGTACATTACATTACAATCTTACATTACAGGAATCTAAAACATGATTTACGTCTATGTATGTGTGTGTGTATGTATATATAAATCACATTTAACATCAAAAAAGAGGTCATTTTTTTCCTAAATAAGATTAATTGTAAAGCCTCTCAATAAATCAAGCAGCCTCACTGATTTGTGGTAGTCAAACTAGGTGTACAGTCCAGACCTGGATACAAGTTGAGGGGCTGATACTCATAAATCAAACCCTAGTCAGAATATGATGTCAGCTTCTGCATGTTCTTTCCTGGTTGATCCATAAGAATTGTGAAATTCTTTATTTAACAGTGGCCCAAAGTCTGCAATGTACATAGATTCTGTGACATATAGCAAGACACAAGTACAGCTGGACTCCACTTCTGCAACCCTGAACAGAATGCCAAAGCTCAGTATGAGAAAAAAAAAATCCAACTGCTTCTTTAGGGTAGTTTACACATACGTAAAACACCAAGATTCTGGCCCACATCAGATTGTTGTGAAATAAGAGTCCTACACAAAAGACACTCTCTCATTTTCTATATTACACTGCAGTTTAAAATCTATAAAGTAAATCGTCTGCAGTAGGTTCAGACAACCATTCTACATACAGAGATATTTTCAGTGTGCCTGGACTGGGTATTCTTTTTTCTTTCCTTGAAGTAAACCTATGCTTCGGTGTCACATGGAAGTCATGAAAAACTTTTCCATTTTGACCAAATAAGCAAGGGTTTAGTGACATAGCTTTAAAAGATTATGTCACAATGGTATCTTAATGTTACAACATTGTTACCTGACTGGAACTCTTGTAGAAAAATGTGTTGGTATAATTCCAAAAAAATTAAGTAAATAAATATATGTAATAGATTAATTCGCAGACAAATATCACATCTTTGGCGGCATTATAAAAATATGGATGTAGGTAATCTGCATTTTTACATTAGGAGAATATTTTTCAAAATGTATACTTTGAAAAATAATAATATGCATTTTATAGCTGGTATAACAGAAGTGCTGCTCTTTATTAGAAATCATAGCTTTTATGTTTAATAATAATAATGTATTTTATAGCTGGTGCAACAGAAGTGCTGCTCTTTATTACAAAATATCTATTAATATTAGCATAATTTGTATTAATTTTATTATAGCAGTTGTGGGTGGTGGTTTCAAGCATCAATAAGCTCACCGGTTGTTAACTTGTTTGGGAGAATATGAACAGAAGGCATTGCTTGCTGGGCTGTGCTCACATTTAATTTTGGCTGAGGAAGGCTGCTGATTATGTTCCTTAAAAAAAAGAAAGAAAGAAAATGTAGGAGGTAGAGTGATGTGGTAGAGGAGTATGCCTCAGGGATAAGTAATTTGATGTGTCAATAAAAAAAAATGAACTAAATTTTTTAAGCAATAAAGTGAATTTATTACCATCCCATTTTGTTCTGGGAGGTGTTAAGGGGCTAGGAGCTTTGAACTGCAAAAGTCAAGTATGTTATCTATAAAATTCAGAACAAGAAGTATATATATAATATTATATACTGGAAACCTGAAGGGTCTATTGACTTCATAGGAAATTTCTACAGAAATAAAAAAAGTGATGACCTTTAGCCTGTCTTAATTAAATTTTAGTTGGTAGAGAAAAGCCTATGGGAACATCTGCAACTCCTGCCCAGCAGAAAGACGTGATCAAAGAATCCAGACAGCACAAAGAAGAGATTGAGAATCAAGTGTCCCACAGACAACCAGGTTCTCCTCTCTCGGGTAAAGATCAATGCAGTGGTGGAGCTTGGAGTGTGTGGAGGGGGCGGGGCTATGGCACGAGGGCATGGCCACTGTGCACCGCGGCATGGCTGTGGTGCACGGGGGCCTGGCTGCGGTGCATGGGGGCATGGCCAGGGCACGTGGAGGCATGGCTCTGGGCCCAGACACCCCAAAAACATTACCACTCAGGGTAATTGGCCCCCCCGGCCCCACATCCCTACATGACTGGATCAATGTGTATGTGTGTATGTGTGTTGTAAAACATCAACAATGCCACATTTTGTGTTGCTTCATTTTGGAATATTAGAAGCCCCAGTCCGACCTGCCAGCACAGTGAGTTATAAATGGTATCATAAACCTTACAGTATCTGAAGTCTTTTAGGTGATAATCTGTCTCCTAGGCACAGTCAGAGGATTCTCCTCTGAACTGAGGGGAGATTTCTTTGAACTTTAGACAGGCTTGTTTGAGATTCACTTTTCTTTGTTGTGCTTTAAGTGTACATTATGCTGTTCCTTTATAAAATCATATGCAATTTATTGTAGACATTTGCAACAATGTTGTTCTTTAGTAGGATGTCTTCACATGACTCCCTCACCTTTTTTCTTTCATTCCCAACCCTCCTCTTCCTCTTCCTCCTTCCTATTATTTTTATTTATACTCTGACTTTTCCCCAGAGCCAAGGCTCAAGGCAGCTTACAAATTTAAATACAACATAGTTAAAAAAATAAAATCAACATTAACATAGAATTAAACTGTTAACGATGTTAGAAATAATTTAAAACGTAATATTAAGATTTTTTTTTTAAAAAAATGGTACAATTAAAATGACACCGCACAATCTTAAAAGCCCTTCCTTTCAAAAACCTTCAGTTTTCCAAAGGCTGTCATATGCTCCTCAATGTCAAGCCTGTAATATGATGGAAACATATACTGATTCCTTCATAGGATCATTAGTTCTTCTAGTCTAAGGGTGAGCAAAGTGCAGTCCACAGGCTGTGTGCAGCCCCACAGGGGTCAGTTTTTTGCCCTCAAAATCTCTCTAGGTGGTGTGGCGAGCATTACCACCACATTCTGTCCCCACCTCCCCAGTTAATTAAAGCTCAGGAAGGGCCTTTTTTGAAACAAGAGGTAAACAGGAAGTGAATTACACTCACTTCCTGTTGTTAAAAGAAAGCCTCTCCTGGACCTAAAGGAAGGTCTAAACACATGATGAATATGCACCATTCTCCCAAGGGTCTTTAGGGGGTCCCTTGAGCCTTTTTTTTTTTTTGCAGAGGGGTACAGTGGAGGGAGGTGTGGATGTCCAGAGTCTTCTGCGGGGGGGAGGGGACTAATGCAGCCCCAAAGCCACAGTGAGACAATGCTTTTATGGGAACAACTGAATGAGCTGCGCAACTTTTAGTTGCTCTTCTTCAGGCACGTATACTTAAAGAAACTTGCAGTGGCAGACAGTGGGAATCTGATAAAGTCGAGTATGCTTGTGAACAAAGAAGCAGGATTTGTACTAACTGAGATATAAAATGCTTCATCCAGAGAAACAAGGGAACGAAACATTTAAGCAAGAAATAGCACACCATTTTAGCTGGAAAATCCAAAGCAAGATGACAAAGCTTCTACCAAAATAAGTTTTTCAGTTATTAATTCTAAGCCAGATTCATTATAACCAATTACTAAAATGGAAAAAAAAAACATTTTGGGAAAGACCCTAGCTTATCCATCTATTTAGCTTCTAGAACATTTTTTTTTTTGTCATGGTGGATTTGCATCTTGATCTCCTGAAGTGTGAGTAATCCAGGGTAACAATCAACTCCAGTTTCCAGAGTAGAACATTTTTAGCCTGTAGGAAAGAAATGTCATTGGTTTACATGTCTACAAAGTACTATTTATAGAACAGAATTTTCAGGGCATTATTTGCTTATGGATTTTCTGAGGAAAGTTCATCATCTTGGCAGGACTTTGGCATTATCTATCCACAGTTTAGCCACATTACCCATTGCCTTAGTTCTTCAGCTCAAGAAAAACATATTCTTCTTTTCCCTCCTTTCAATCCAGCCTCTGCAGTTTGTTAGTCACCCGTTTCATCCAGTGCTTCTTTGAATTTTTCTTGCTTAATAGTGCATGGTCTTCACCACTGTCTCCGTGGTTATACTGCACCAGCTATCTTCAACCCAATATCCAATGCACCTGATGGCTCAGGATGTTGGGAGTTGTTGTGCAACCCCTCTAGCGTGCCTCAGGTTAGAGACGACTGTGCAGGGCAGTATGTTTACACTTGAGAAGTAAAGTGGATGCAACTGATGTTTCAGTGTAGCTTCTTCTTGACTTTTTATGTCATATATTTAAGTACTGATAGTTCAAGGATTTGAAGCATATCCCCTGCACAACAGGGGTGGGAATTATTCTGCATCCAGATTAGAGTTGCTCTGTCAGGAGAATCTCAGGCCTTGAGATTTTAGGTTCAAAACCCAGGCTCTAGGGATGACTCTTAATGATGTCACAGGGGCAGAGTAGTCAGGTGTACCAAAAAGATGTTAGCAACTAGCTTTTGTTTTAAAATCTCCTCTTTCATTGACAGTTTTTAAATAGAGGTTGGATGCCCACCTTCTATGGGTACTTTAGCAGGAGTTCCTACACAGTTGAACAGTTCCTTGTGGAATAAAAAACAAACAAACCACCACATCTAACAAATGAAAAAGATATACACAAACAAATTTCCAAGGCAGTACTCTCACATTGAGGCCCTTTCCACACCAAGCAATTAGAACAGGGCAGTGCGTCCTCTCACGGAGGTCGTCTGCACCTTGGAGCGGACTAGGAGTGGACTACTTACCGGAGATCCACACCTCAGTCTGCTCCAAAACAACACCAAGTGGTCCTCTAGCGTGTTTTCTAAAGACCGCAAAAAACAGGTCTTTATTTTCCTGGAACGCGCCATTGCATTCCTGTGCCCTTGTGCAGATTTGCAGGCTTGCACCAATGCGAGCCTGCGATCTGCGGAGGGCGGGCTTTAGGCGTGGCGAGCTTCAGCGGTTGGTCAGGACCCACGACCAACCAGAAGCTGCCATTTTGGAAGCCAGAACCACCATTTCGGAAGCTGGAAGCTGCCATTTTGGAAGCGAGAGCAGTGCGGATCTACAGACCTCGCACTGTTCTGATTCGCCCTGGACCAAGGAGGAGCCCTGCAGAAGAGCTTCAGGGACAGTCCGCGTTGCTTCGGACCCCAGAAGAAGCGGTAGGTAACGGCACGGAGCGATTCCCTTGCCTCATGCGGAAAGGGGCTGAGATTCTTCCTGGAAAGTAGTGGAGTAGATTTTCTCACTAGTCTGCATGCCAGAGGTCTTGCATGCACTTTTTGGCATGTCCAGGGGATGATTGGAATAAATCAACTTGAAACCACAGAGAGTTCCTGGTAGTCATAATGCTGAGTTCTAGGACCAGTTTTCTGACACACTATAAGCCTATGACACCCTGGACTAAAAAGAGACATTCTATTTCCCAGTCACCATACTGTGATGATGCCCTAATTCAAGAAAACACAAAATTACAGTGATAGTAATGTAGTTATTTATATTTCTCAAATTTATGCACAGTATTAATGAGGGAAAGAAGGACAAGAATTTATTCTGGAATAACTGAAAAGCAACAGTCAGTTTTCCATACAGAACTAGGCCTTCCACACTATAAATATTTAAAAGATTCCTATAATGTATCACCTTTTTTTGTGGAAGCAGGAAAGTGCTTATTCTAGCAGTGGAAATGCTGTCACACTTTAGGTAGAACAACACTTTGAGAGCTTCTGCTTTCCATTCCTCTCCACCCACTTTGCAATAGCACATTTCATGAAATTGCTATCAGTTTAATTTGCTACTCCTGACACCAACAGATTCTGAATCAGAAAACTTCACACACACCCTCATTCTCTGTGAAATAAATGATTCAAGTAATCCATAATTAGATTGTACAGGCTTTAAAGCAGAGAATAATTATTTTGGTTTTACTTTCTTCCTTTGTCCTTTTTTTAAGGTTCAAATTTTCAAATGTTAGCTTTGTGATTTCTTAGTGCACCTCAGTCAGGTAACTGCAGTCTTGACCTGAGCCCAATGGCTTATTATTATTTTGGGGTAGTTTCAAGCAGTGATGTAGACTCAAGTTGACTGACTCAGACTCAAGTCGGACTTAAGTCACTTCAGTGACTCGACTTGCACTGATGCACTGACTCAACTCGACTCTGCACTGATGCACTGACTCGACTGAACTTGAGACTTGTCTATTTTTAGTGACTGACTTGCTGCCCTTGGTTCAGTAACATAATACATTCATCCCGAAAGCTTACAACTTTGAACCATGCTTCCATCTCCTTTTGCCTACTGGTTACATGAAGATCTGTCTCAGCCCAAAGTGTGGATGCATTTCTCAGAGGTGAACAGCAAATGAGTTAGGCAATGGGCTTGTGGCAGGCTTGAGGTCTGCTCAGCAGCCTGTCCCTGCTGCATATTGGAGGAACCTTCTAAAACTTTTCCTAGGAGCAGAAGACAAGACTCGCCCCCAGAGCACAGGTGCATTTTTCAGAGGGAACAGCAAATATGTTAGGCAACAGGCTTGAGGAGGAAGAATCCTTTCTTTTAAAGCTTCATTAATGGAGAATAAGAAGGATCCTATTCCCCATGTCTGAAAAATTCTCCAGCTCCAGAAATGGGAAATAAGAAGGATCCTATTCCCCACTTCCAAAGATGCAGATGGCAAAATTGCAAATGTGGGGGTACAACTCTGCTTAAATTATTAAAACTGACTTTATTAGACTCTGTCCAGAAATTCTGAAATGTAGATTGGGGTATAAAGTTGGCTCCCAGACTTGAGACTTGACTTGAGACTTGGAGTAAAAGACTTAAACACATCACTGGTTTCAGGTACCTTCCTATAACATTTATAGTGATGTTTTTCTTGTCTCTTCATATTGTTGTATTACTTCATTAACTAATAGGTCTGTGGTAACACTATGAAAAGTTGGTTTTCTTTGATATGTCAGAATTGATTAGTTCTACAAATGAATAATGAATAATCTACTGTCTGTCTGTCTGCCTATCTATCTATCTATCTATCTATCCATCCATCTGTCAATATTCCACTTTTCTCCCAGTGTGGGACCCAAGCCAGCTCACTATATAGATTAAAACAAAATACAGCTAGAAAACTATGGATAAAAAAGTGGGTTTTTTTAAAAAAGTAAATGAATAAAGCAAGTTTTAAGAAAATGTCTTGAGAGAATATCAGCTGTGGTATGGTCCATTCACACCTGAAGCCACATGGTTCCACAAATTAAAAAAAAAGAGAAAAGAAAAAAAATGAAGGCCACACAAAGCTGTCTCACTCACAGTGCCTTGCTCTGGCAAAAGACCTCTCACAATGAGGCATTTGAAGCTTGATAAGCTGTATGGATTCTTCTGCTGACTTCTCTCATAATGTAGCCGGTAGTGACTGGTGGCTCCCTTGTCATAGAGTTGTGAATCCTTTCTGGGTGTCATTCTAAACTTTAAAGAGGCTATCCAAGGTACAGAACCTATTTTGGAGGACAGAAGTCAGCACCTTGGGCAGTTCCTTTGAACTTCAGGCTGACATCAGACTAGATTGTTCACCCCACTTACATGTTTGTGCTCTGACAAGAAAGCAGCTAGCAGATATCCCAATAAACCTGTAGACATAATATCTCACTCTGAGGGATCTTCAGTAAGACAATAGGCAGGTGACTGCTCCAGAATGCCAAGTGGCATTCCTGATGAGGCAATTGTTGTTGAACAGATGCTATAGTTCCAACACTAGTTGGAAAGACTCTTACTCTGACTCTGAAACCTCCTAAGAGTGAACCATCTTCAGCTGGAGAACCATACTGGCCACATTCCTGCTGTATCATTTGCTGCAAGAAGAGAGCAGCCATGACATTCTCCAGAGAAGCAAACTCAGTCTGTGCTGCTTTCTAAGAAATACTCAGAGTAAATACAGGCCATGTTGTTTGACTGCTTCAGGGGTCTGGGCTAGCCACTTTCATGCTGCAGCATTTGCCACAGGAGAACAACCCTGGGGCTCTTCAGAGCACCAACTTAGCCTAATGCCTTGCTCTGATGAGTCCTCAAAGGCAGCAGCAGGAAGGACAGATAGCCCTCCTGGAGGTAGAAAGGTATGTAATTTGCCACTCTACCCAATATACCTGATGAGATTGGTTCACCTTGCTTCAAGGAGGTCCCACTCCTGCTCCCCATCACACAACCTTTGTTCACCTCTTTGGAGGTACTGACAAATTCACATTGCTTGAGTACTTCATAGTTACCACATGGAGTAATTTAAAGTGACCTTATGTAATGATGTCTCCACTGCCCTTTACATTTGCTATGTTTTCCTAAGTTTCACTCTCCAGTGACATCAGTTACAGAGTGCTGTGATTCTTTTTTTCTCTGCAAGAGACCTTTGGACTCATGATACTCCTGTTTTGACTATTGACATTCTGTACTTTACAGAGGAAATGACAAATGTCCAAAAAAGTGAGTTTCCTTTTTCCTTCAGATGAAAAATGGAAAGTGTCAGTACTAACGGGAAATTCAGGAACCCAAGCAAATGTCACTCTCTGGATATATGGAGACGAAGGACTTGCTGGACCCATAACTCTTGACAAGGACAACAAAGAACAGCTGTTTCTACCCAGGACTGAAGATTCATTTCAGGTAGCTAAAGAAATCTAAGGATATTATTTTTTCTTCTGCAAGATCTTTCCTCCTGTAGTAGGGAAAAGTCCTTCCCTCTGTGTTTACTGCCTCAGATAAATCTGTCTAATGTGTTTGCTTTCAGTGTTAAATCAGCTAAGCATATATAGAAAACAGCAGAGGGAATTCTCTTTTCTGTCATATCAGTGGAAGCAGGGGCAATTGCAAAAGCAAATTGTTTTCTTTAAGATATTTAGTTATACACAATTGGCAGGAAGCTTCTCTTTAAAATAATGTGCTTCTATAGAAATCATAGGTAATGAAAGGAAGGCATACACCTTGACGAATGAAAAGTATATATCACTTAATAGAAGAGTTTGGGTTATGAAATATCATCTTGTGTAATGATGGTGAGCAACACTCTAAATTGTACTTCATGGCTGGGTCTGTGACA
Source organism: Cyclura pinguis (assembly GCA_030412105.1). Classification (NCBI taxonomy): domain Eukaryota; kingdom Metazoa; phylum Chordata; class Lepidosauria; order Squamata; family Iguanidae; genus Cyclura; species Cyclura pinguis. Next base: position 213,568,792 of record CM059602.1, read on the forward strand.
AGTCATAACATGAGTTTTTTCTGACAAGTGTTGGATAAAGGGTGGAACTATCATGGTCATTTCACAGAATGTCAGCAGAATGGGGAACTTTCAAACCATGAACCTTCAAAAGTTGTTCTGGAGGTACAGATAACACTCTTGAGCAGGTCTTTGGGCTTTACAGAGGACTATAGGGGAGAGGAAGGAAGAAGGTCCTGGACTCTCATGTGCATAATGTTAGATGTAAGCCGAAAGGCTTAATTTTATGGACTTTGCACTTGACCTAAGACATTGCAAATAGATTGCACTAGTTTGCATAGCACAATATTGAGGTCTGCTTCATTTTGAATCCTTCATTGAAATCAGTGGGAGTTATGCCATGGTGTCTCAGTCTGAACAGAGTTTCTGTTGCAGAGGAAATGTTAGCATTCTCTTCTACAATATGATACTGTTATTCATCTGATCAATTGGCTCTTGTAAGAACCAGACTGATGATATCATTTTAAAAATTAGTCACGCAAGAACCTTGTAATGTGCTATTATTCCACTTCCAACATCCTGTGGAATTCTGGGATTTGTAGTTTACTGAGGCCAAAGAGCTCTCTGGCTGAGAATTCTAAAGGCCCCTCCCTAAACTGTAAACCCCAGGATTCCATAGGATGTTGAAAGTAGAATAATAGCACTATAACAGTGTAGTGCAGAAAGACCCCCAGTTTGACATTGACATTGGCATTTGGAAAGGATCTAGGGTCTTTGCAGACCATGAAATAAACATGAATCAACAGTAACAAAAAAGGGGAAAAAAAGTAATACAATTCTAGTCTGTACCAACATAAATATAGTGTCAGAATCAAGAAAAGTAATTGCACCATTCTATTCTGCTTGGTCACATTCTCCTGGAGTACTGTGTTCATTTCTCAATGCCACACTTTTTTAAAAAAATAACAAACTGACATGTGTCCAGAGAGGGCAAGCATGGCAGTAAAGAGTCTGGATACCAAGCCCCATAAGGTACAATTGCCAGGTCTGAATATATCTAGGGTAGAAAAGAAAAGATCAAGAAGTGACATAATTTGTTGTTTTTGCCATCAAGTCGACTTCAGAGACTTCCAAGAGCCTGGACATTAGCTGCCATGCTCAGGTTTTGCAAACTCAGGTTCATAGCTTCCTTGACTCCACCTATAGTGCACTTTCATCATTTCTGAATGCTTTCCACTTTACTGATCAGTACGGTCTTTTCCAATGAGTCATGTCATTTTTCATTACACGTCCACAGTACAACAGGTTCAGTTTAGCCATTTTGGCTTCTAGTGAGAGCTAAGTCTTGATTTGTCCCAAGTCCCATTCATTTGTCTTTTTAGCACTACATCACATCAGCAAAACTCTCCTCCAGTACCACCTTTCAAATGAGTTGATCTCCTTCTTGTCAGCTTACTTCACTGTCCATCTTTTACAACTCATTCACAGAAATCAAAATTATTATGGCACGGAATATTCTGACTTTGATATTTAATGATATATAATAACTAAATATCTGAATGGCTGTTACATGGAAGATGAGGCAAGCTTACCCCCTTGCCCTAGAATGTAGAACCTGAATGAAGATTCTATCTAAACTTAGAAAAAAACTTCCTGCTAGCAACAGCTTGAACGTACACAAGTAAACACTGTTCAGCAGTGGCATGGTGTAATGGTTGAACTGCTTTTTAGCTTTCTGTTTGTTCATTTACCCTCCTGAAGCTGTAGAGATGTATTGTATAGTAGCATATTATCAAAAGTGACACGTGTTAAATTTGGGCACAGAGCCAGCCTAAGTATAAACAAAGACAAAAGTGAAAGAAGATGAAGGTAAATAACTGGCTTATAATAATAACAAGTCCAATAGTATAAGGTGACTGGCTAATGCCAGCAAAACACCTGTGCACTTGTATTCAAGAAAAGGAGACACCAGCAGGTCTGAAAGAGAATAAACCTCCGTAATTACACAGTTTGTACACTGACAAGTAGAATGGTAATGACTCCTAACTTAACCTTAGACTCCTATTTTGATGCGTAAGAGAGTGGGAGGAGTGTAGTAGCTAATTGACTAAATAAAGGCTGAAGAAGATATAAGAAAAAAGGCTTTTGAGCAGCAAAAATTACCAGATTTTACTTTTGGCAAACTGGTCTACTTTTAGGCTGCTGCTGCCAAGCAATCACTGATAACCCAAACTCCTACATGTGGTAAGATATTTCTTTCTTGATTAAGCTTGCTATCTGATGTTATTGTTCCTGCATGCCTTCAAGTCATTTCCAATTTATGGTGACCCTAAGGCAAACCTATCACAGAGTTTTCTGGGGCTGAGAGTGTGTGGCACACCCAAAGTGTGGCACACCCAAAGTAGGTTTCTATGGCTGAGCAGGGAATTGAACCTTGGTCTCCAGGGTCATACCCCAATGCTCAAACCACTACACCATGCTGGCTCCCCTTGTTATCTGATACCCAACCAAAATGCCAGTGTAGAAATAAAACTAAACAGACATGCTAGGAGAGGGAGTGTAATGCTATGTACAGTCAGCCCTTCACATTTGCAGGTTTCACTTTTGCAGATTTGATTATTCATGGATTTGCTGTCACCTCTGTTGCCTCCCTATGCCATTTTTAATAGGGACTGTAAGCCTCATGAGACTGAGAAACTGCAAATGAGACTTGTAAGTGAATGGCATGGGGCAGCAGTGGAGATGGCAGTAAGCCCCACCAGCCAGCCACGTCTGCCTTGTGAAGGAACCTTGATGCCTCAAAGGTATCCACAGTGGGATGAATATGGTGATCATACTTCTTTGTGTGTTAAATATGGTTTGGGAGGACCTAGAGTTATTTGTGATTTTTTCACTTTCATGAGGGTTCTATGCCCCTAAGCCGAGCAAATGTGGAGGGATTACTGTAATTCTAACAGAGGTGTAAGTTTGTTCTAAGAATGTGCCTAGGCTGATTCAAGGTCTATGTAAGCTGTGCCACTGAGAACAGTATATATATCTGTGCCATCTGTATTACTAGAATAAGTATTAATATAAAGCTGCAGCTTATTCTCCTGTTAATTTCCTGACAGAGCAAGGCTTAAGAATACTTCAGGGGAATAAAGATCTTGATCTGACTGTTGGATAGGACAGGGTTTGGAACCTTGGGATCCTAGGTGACAACAAGGCAATTCCCAAAAAATCCAAACAGATTCAGACAGACGGGTATAAGGTAAAGAACCTTCAATCTTCTGCAAGATATAGAGATGGAGCAATCATGTCCATGGGCTCTTTCAGAAGATAGTGGACTCTCCTTCATTGGCGGTTTTAAAACAAGATGAAAGTCCTTCTGTCCAGGATGCTTTAGGGGGCATTGGAGGGGGGACTAGATGACCTTTGAGCTACCTTCCAGCTCAAAAGTTCTACAATTCTGTATGTAGATTACACTATTCTTTTAACTGGGACTGAACCATACAGCTCCCAAATTTGAAAGGTAATATTAATTGGACATAATTTTGAGTCAAGATGAAAGGGTATACTGAAGTCTTACATTATAAGAAACACAAAGAAAATATTGTTTCTGCAGGATCTAAGACCAGCCCTACCTAAGGCAGAGTGAGGTTGCCCTAGGCAGCTGAATTGGGGTATCATGAAAAAAATATAGGTACTCCCTCCACTTTTTAATGATTGGGAATCCCATTATTGGGATTGGCATGGGATATAGATAATGATGATGATGCTTTAGAAATGTGTAAAATAAAACAAGAAATAATAAGTAAATTGATAAATCAGACGCAGTTCACCATAACCTTTAATATGAGCAAATAATCATAAATTAAGTACACCTAGATCAAAAAAAAAAGTGTTCAGAGAGATAGGATAACCAGAAGATATTTGTGGTATTGTAAACAGAGCAGTGGTATTTTTAGACCATTAAATTTTCCTTTCCAACATTCAAGTGTAAGTCTCTTCACAAATGATCAGACAGTTCATTAATATTGGGCTGGAAATCATGTAGCTCTCTAGATGATGTTGTACTGCCAACTCCCAGGACTCCTCATCACTCATTGTGTTGGCTAGGACTGATGAGAAGTGTAGTCCAACAACATGTTGAACTATATGATTCTCACCTCCAGTTTATGCTGTGCCTATCTTTAGACTTCACATTACACAAATGTACTTTAGCAATACATTCACATCTGAGAATGTCAGAGATTTTTCAAAGGTAAAACTACTATGAAGCTTAACTTCTGAGAAAGAGAAAGGTACCACAAAGTACGACCACATCATAATCTTCAAAAAGGCATTATCCATATTTCATTGCCAGCATCTGACTAAACTATGCCCCAAACAACCAATCTTATTATCAAGTCTAAATAAACATAGAAAAATCGAGTCAGTTTTCCATTGATTGTGTCATATCGGAGAATCTAATTCTTTGTTTTACTTAAGTCAAAATACTTGAATGTCAAATGTACTGCTATTTAACAAACATCTACAAACAACTATTGTTTTAGATTTTTCTAAAGATGACAGTTCATTCCTATAACAGAGTTGATGCACTCAAGGCTGATGGCCCATAAATAACAAGAAAAGATGCTGTAATTGCAAATGCTGCCATATAGTTTTGATATGTAAATGATATTTAACTGCAATATTGAAAATGGTAAAAAATTATCCATCAGAACCTATTACTCATCTAACTATAAATCCCACATTCAACCTACTTATTCCTCTCTGTTTTTTTCAAATCAGGATTACCCCTAAGGTTTCTTTAGCATGAGCAAATAGATCAAAGTCTAACTTATGAGAAGTTATATATCATGACACTCTAATTCCTAAACTGCAGGTGGAGGCACACCTTTCTTTTCTTATACATGCAGCTCCTATAGGCATAGACATTGCTACCTGAAAATTGGTGCCACATAGCTTACTTTTTCAATTACATTTGAACAGCTATAAGCTAAAAAGAAGTGTATCTTTCATTTGTGGAAGACAAGAGAGTTGTCTTGTGGTATAAACTGAGATACGGAAAATTAAATCAAACTTGATAGATGACAACTAAATTTTTTTGCAGGTGGGGGGTGGAGAACATGATGAGAGTGTGCTCAAAATAATTTTCTTAAAGAAGGCACTGCATGTTTCAAAATGCTTTTGAGAGATATATAAAGAAATATGATGACAAATATAAAGAGTATGTGGCAAAATATTCATCTTTAACCCAGAGATTCTAAATTAAGGGGCATTTTGCCAACAGCCTGCTCAAATTCAGCCCGGCCATTTGAAAGCTATCTCTGAGGATCTGTATTGCAAGATAGGTCATGACATCTGGGCCAGTACCTTCTGTGCTAAGCTGCACAATAGATTGTAGTGTGACACGACTAGACACTTCCACTTTTGCATAACTGGATGGTATGAATGGCATCATGTGAATCCAGTCACATCCTGTATGTACATGTCTTCCAGGCAATTTCCCAATCCATTCCATCCATAATGTTTTGGCTCCATAGTTTTGGAACTATGGCCCCTTGGAGCCAGCCATTGAATAAATGGCCTGCTTGGAAAAGATCCGATCTCCAGCAAGAGGCTGCAGCACAATTACACCAATAGGCTCTCTTCACTGCTGGGGTTGCAGAGCACCTTGGCCCTGGGCGCAATCAAAATTTCCTGTTAGCAGATAAAATTGGAGGACTTAGACCAATTTAGATATAGACCAGTTGGTAATATAAGCAGAAAGACCCCTCAAGTATTAACTGACTTTATCAATTCTGGTACTCTGGTGGTAAATGATAACACATTGGGCCTTTCCGCACTATACTGTTATAGTGCTATTATTCCACTTTCAATATCTGGGGTTTGTAGTACTGAGGCCAAAGAGCTCTCTGGCCGAGAATTCTAAATGCCCCTCCCTGAACTGTAAACAGTGTAGTGCAGAAAGGCCCATTGTCTGCATGCAGGACTATCTTGTTCAGACACAAAACCATGAACTGAAGTACTCTAATTGTGCTTGCTTAAGTCTACAAATATAACTCAGATATGAAAAAGGAAAGGGCAGAAGCTTGAGAAGATAACATTAGTAAACTCTTTTGTCTTGGAAAAGAGATACACAATATTTGATTACTTGTCTAGTGTATTTTCATTGCATCATTATTGCCGGAGGACAAGAGATGCCCTTGTGTAGTTTTCTGCCTCAAATGCTAAAATAATTTGACCAGCATTGAGTAGTGTGCATCTTGACTTGGAGTATGTAATATGTAGTTTGGTACTGTGGAGTGTGCGGACTGGCAGAGAATTGTGAGCTAAGCAGAGAGAAGAGTTTGGACGATGTTGATGTTTTGCTGAACTGCCTCATTCATTCATGGGTATTATAACATTTAGACTGACTTCACACTCCATATGCTACTTCCAAGAACCTGCATGAACACCCCATAAAAGAGAATAATAGAATAGAGTTAGAAGAGACCACAAGGGCCATTCAGTCCAACTCTCTGCCAAACAAGGATATACAATCAAAGCATTCCTGATAGATGGCCATCCAGCCTCTGCTTAAAAGCCTCCAACAAGAGAGACTCCACCACACTTTGATACAGCATATTCCACTGTTGAACAGGTCTTACCATCAGCAAGTTCTTCTTATGTTTAGGTGTAGTCTCTTTTCCTGTAGTTTGAATCCATTGCTCTGTGTCCTAGTATTTGGAATAGCAGAAAAGAAGCTTGTTCTTTATGATATCCTTTCAAATATGACATCCTTTCAAATATTTAAACATAGCTATCATGTTACTTCCCAACCTACTCTTCTCCAGTTTAAGCATACCCAGCTTCCTAAGCCATTCCTCATAGGGCATAGTTTCTAGGCATTTTACCATTTTGGTCACCCTCCTCTGGACATGTTCCAGCTTGTCAATATTCTTCTTGAACTGTGGTACCCAGAACCGGACATGGTATTCCAGGTGAGATCTGATCAAATAGAAAGGAGTGGTACGATTAATTCTCCTGACCTAGACAGTATATTCCTACTGATGTAGCCTCGAGTCCATTAAGACTCCTATATCCCTTATACGTATACTGTGGTCAAGCCTGGTGCCACCCATCCTTTATCTGTGCAGTTATTTTTTTTTCCTCCCTAGGTGTAGTACCTTACATTTTCCCCTGCTGAAATTCATTCTGTTAGTTTTGGCCCTGCTTCCTAATCTGTTAAGGTCATTTTGAACTCTGATACTGTCCTCTGGAGTATTAGCTACCCCTCTTAATTTGGTATCCTCTGCAAATTTGATAGGCATGCCCTCTATTCCCTCATCTAAGTCATTGATAAAGATGTTGAAAATCACTGGACCCAGGACAGAACCTTGTGGCACCCCACAATGTCACTTCTCTCCAGAATAAAATGGAGCCTCTTGGGTTTAGTCAGCCAACCAATTGGAAATCCCCCTAACAGAAGTATTATCTAGCCCATAGTTTACTAAGGAGAGGATGGGCATTTCCAATGTGTTTGTACAGGTTGGCTTTCAGGCAATAATAGGTAGAATTGCTGCCAAATTTTTATACAATATTGTTTAACCGCTTGGCAAATTACTTTTAAAAGTAATTAAAGTTCAAAGCCCCCAAAGCAGTTGATGTTATAGGCCATTTCTACATGGGATAAATAAAACGGTGCAGTGCGTCCTTCTCAGAGGACGTCTGCACCTTGGAGCGGACTGGGTCCGGACTACTTACAGTAGATGTGCACCTCAGTCCGCTCCAGAACAACCACAAGTGGTCCTCCATCGTGTTTGTGAAAGACATGCTCTCCGATGCAGATTCGCAGGCTCACACCAATGCAAGCCTGCGATCTGCAGAGGGCGGTCTTTATGCTGGCGAGCTTCAGCAGTTGGTCAAGACCCACAACCAACCGGAAGCCGCCATTTTGGATGCCGGAGCAGTGCCGATCTATGATCACACACTGCTCCTCCTCACCCCGGACTGGACCGGACCCACAGAAGATCTGGTGAGTAGAGGCAGGGAGCAATTCTCTCGCCGCGTGCAGAAATGGCCATAGTTACAAAAATATCTGTTTCCCCATTGCTCAAATGTAACCAAAATAGTCAGCTTTTAGTTGGTTTGTTTTAAAAATTCTGAATGCTATAGACTGGTGGACTGTGGTACAAAACGCATTCTCCTTCTGTCCACCTCATCTTTGTAACAGTACCCACCAACAAAAAAAAAAAAAAGGAAGGATGTACCATACCATGGGCCAGAACTTAAATCCAATGATTTTGGTCCTTTACCATTTAGTGAAGCCACACTTACATAACTATAAAAATAACTCAGTTACAGTTATACTTGAAATAAATTTTGCAATATGTTACAGTTACAATGTAGCTAAAAGTTTGCTATTAGGAACTGGGATTAATTCATGCAACTAGTCCAAAAGTATTAAAAAACAACACTTGGAGCTAGGAAGCAGTTATTTAACACCTTTCCACTAAACTATCTTCTCTAACTCACTCAAAACAGGCATGTATGAAAGTGTTCATTCATTCATTCATTCATTCAAGTGTTCATTCAAACACATGGAACTGTACAATCACAAGTAGGACACACATGCTAGAAAAAACAGCCAAATCTTTTTTTTTCTTCTTAGAACAAAAAATGAGGGGGCAGGGGAATAAAAGAAATGTTTAATACTGTATTGACTGAAGCATAATGAAAACCTGCCAACATTCAACATGGTGTCCAGATTGGTTAGGAAAATCTGCTGTTCAAAACTGGAAAAACAAAACTGCAAATTGGAATTTTCTCTATATAAATAAGATATTATACTGAGTCATACCCTGGTCCATCTGGGCCAGGACTGTTGACATGGATGCTCCATGATTTCAGGCTTAATTTTCAGAACAACCACTACCACTGGGTTGTAATATTGTGTGTAAAGGAAGTGGAGTCATGCCATGACTTCCTGCTCTCCAATGGCATGCCTGGTTCATCTCTCCCACCATGTATACACTATCCATGTATACACTATGGCTATCTGCAAGCAGGAGGCTTCCACACATACAGCTGTGTGCATGTAGATTTCCATGCAAATCTGAATGCCAGAGTTATCAACTTGTTCGGTGAACTAGATAAAGGAATGCCAAATAGGGCTAAACACTTTCACAGAAATGCAACATGTGTGGATATCAGAAAACTAATAGTGTTGAATGGGCCAGATATTTATTATATCGCTTGTTCCGTTGCATGTTTTAATGCATTTTATATAGCATAAGCAGTCACAATGTATCTCTGGGATTTCCTCTCTGTGCAAGTAAATAATTGATAAATGATGTAAGTAATAGTTTGCCTACAGTATTCCCTTTTCCCATTGCATGTAGATTCCCTAAGACACGGCTCAATCAACCTTCCGCAAAACAGATATTCTTTAGCAGAGTATGTTTGGAACATAATGATCTGATGAAAAAGAAGTATCTATATGCTAGGATTCTGGGCATTCAAATTCTTAATGGTGATCTGGTTTGGTTTTAGATCCGATATAACTAATAACGTGTCCTTATAAAACAGCCACAAAAGAATAGAGGTATAATCAGGACAGAATTTGACTGGGATTTTGTTTCTGATGAATATTGTAAGCCATGAAATGCTAAACTTCTTTTCAAATATAGAATTGACTGTTCTGCATTCTTCATTTTGATTTGCTGCCATCTGTGATCACACTGATATGACATCTGAATTTAGCTTTTAAAAATCATCACAATTATCCTTATCACTATCATCAGTAGGAACCAGGGAAGTCAGAGAGGGAACCAGAGCCTTAAAGTAGCAGCTGATCTCCCCCACCATGTCTTCAAGTCATATTCCAAATCTTCTTGCTTTATAAATAGCTGTCATGCTGTGAGTACTTTATAAGAATTCCTTAACTTTATAAGCAGCTTCATGTGGCTATAGCAACTCTTGGGAAGGACAGAGATCACAGTACCTGGGTAGACACTGAAGTTGAGTAAAAAAAACTGGGCAGGCTTGAGACTTCAGGAAAATAACCAGAAGAGGCAGATATGAAGATGGAAAGGAAGCTCCCAAGATGAAAAGGAAGCTCCCAAGAAAGGGAAGGAAGGGAAGGGAAGTTACCAAGATAAAAGAGGCATGATTACCACACACACAAATGCACACACATAGGGAGCATACTGGGGAAGTCTGAGAAAGAAGAGAAAGAAAAATAAGAGAGTGAGAAAGAGCAGCCCACAGTGAATCAAGCCAGGCAAATATTCATACAGTTAAGAAGTTCAGGAATTTGCCCTATGCTTGTTTATGAGACATACGCAGTTGATGCAAAGAGGCCCAGCTGCTGCTAGTGCTGCTCTTATTTCCCAACAAGTTTGTTTAGTAAAGTTTTTGGGGCTTAATTGTTTTTGTTCAAATTTACACATGAGTGGTTTTAAATTGTTTCAACGGCTTTTAAACTATCCTGTTAAATGATTAGTATGTTTTAAGACTATAAATTATTTTTATCGTTTTAACTTGTTTCCAACTGTTCCAACTGTTTTTATTGAATTCCTATTACACCATTAACTACAGGGACCTTGAACTAGCAGCCCAATATTGGCTTGCACTGGTTTAAATTCTATTATGGTATCTTATATTATTCCATCACGGTTAGAAGAGCCAGTGTATTGTAGTGGTTTGAGTGGTGAACTTGAATCCCAACTTAGTCATGGAAATCCACTGAATGACCTTTCACACATCACACTCTCTCAACGTCAGAGGAAGGCAGTGTCAACCCCCCTCTGAAGAAATCTTGCCAAGAAAACCCCATCATACAAGTTCACCATGACATCCCCATAAGCTGGAAACGAGTTGAAGGTGTGCAGCAGCAACAACAACAGCAGCACCACTTCAAACAATCTGGAGGTCAAAGTTTTATCTCTTAACCTGAAAGCAGTTTGAAGTGATAGCATCAGATCTTTGGAAGGAGAGTTCATTGTGGCCTGGATAGAAATCGCAAGGTACAAAAATGGATTTGTGGATTTTCAGAGGCCCCTGGGTTTTTGTTGCTCACCCCTAGTTTATATGTATGTCTAAAGCATGCCATTATGTGGGGAGGAAACTGTGGTTTGCCTGGACAGGGAACATAGCTCAGTGCTAGATTTCATGTTTTGTTCAGTCCTTAATATCGCAGGATAACCAATGGGAGAGATTTCTATCTGAAGTTACTTCTCATTTTCTGAATACATGAAGGGTTAATGCAGATGACATCTGAACCCCTCTCAATTTCTCCCAAACACCCAGAAATAAATTAGACCTTTGTGCACTGAGTGTAAAATTCTAAAGAGGACTCTGTGAATGTGCCTATACATATATATGCCCTATAGGCATATAGATAAATGTCAGTGTTGCTTTGAGATGTCGTTAGCTGTATGGTAAGCAGTTTGGAAACCAATTAAATACAATTGATTAAATATATGACTAAATAAATACGTGAAAGTCTAGGATAAACAGATAGTTTAACCACAGGGATTTTTAATAGGGAAGCCAAGAGGAAAGCTACTCACAAAAGCTCTTTGGGAAAGAAAGCAGAGATGAATGATTGAACTGTAATAGGAAGAGAAAGAAAACATGACAGAGGAACCTGCCACCAGTTTTTTATTCAGAAGAGCAATCATTTGAGAAATAATCTGACAGGAGATCTGCTTTTTAAGCGTGTGAGAATCTCCACTTGTAGTGCAATATACAATACATGAAATGATTTATTTTCAGGTTTCATAATGGTAGTTTAGCTTCAAAAACGTGTGATAAATGGAATACAGTTGGAACAGAAAGAGTACCTTTTGTACTTAGGATATCACAGAATGCTTTGAAAACTACAAACTCTCTGCAATCAAAATGTTAAGGATTAATCAGCAGTATTTTCCCGGAGTTTATAAAAGTACCTTTGCTCGCATAAATTTTTACTCAGTTGCTGGAGAGCATCCAGAGCAGAGAGTTATCACCTAGGCCATCTAGTTGGCCCCTGAACTATGTGGATGCTGGACGAGATGGACTTCTTGGACTAAATTCAATTGTTAGTCCCAACTAGACTAGACCCATTCAATTAATGTTGGCCTATGAAGCTCTTATTAATTTAACATTACTCTAGTGAATATTGACAAGTGGATTTAAGGCATTAGGAGATCCAGCAGTGCCCTTCTTATAGTCCTAGCGAGATCATTTGAGTTGTTTTGCAAGATTAAAGGATGGTACAACAATGATTACATTTATTATCTTTATCTGAGGTTAGGTAACCTTTCCCATAAAATGGCTTATAAAATTGTCTGGGAATAATTTCCATATGGTAGTCAAGCTGGTGCATTACAACAAAGCCAGGAAAGGGACTTGTAGTTCCTTAAGGATTAACATTCTTTATTTGATGTAAACTTTTGTGGACTGAAGCTCACTTCATCAGGTGCATGGAGTCTTCCCTCAGTTGGCAGGTTATTTTACACAAGGTTGGATGGTTGTAGTTGTAATCAGTGGGGTAGGAGGAAATTGAGATGTTGGAAGCACAGACAGTTATTATTGTAACATTACTTGCAGACGTTACTGTGATGGTAGCACAGATATTTGTGGATAGTTGAACTGCTTAAGACATAGAGGATGAGATGCTGCATCTGTCCAGAGCTGAACACACAGAGTTCCAGATTCTCCCACTGCCCAGCAGCTCTCAAGCCATGGGACGCACTCCTGCTGCTGTCCTTTATGAGAGGAGAGGGGGGGGCATTCAAACCATGGAGAAGCAGCTGGTCCCACCCAGTCAGGGTGGGGGGGAATGAGCATGCCGTCTCAGATGGAGTGCACTTGCATTTTCCTTCTCCCAGGAACCTGAAAAAAAAATGGTTCATCATCAAACACCTCCCTTTTCTTTCCCTTCTTTCTGATAAGAGGGAAGCACAGCAGTCTCTCCTGCGTCTTGACCACTGCCAGACGGTAAAGAATTTTTGAACAGAACACAAAAGGAAGAGAATAGCCTTCTGCATCCTATCCAGAACGGGACTTATGCACATAAGCCTCACTTAAGTCACCAACAAGATGCAAATCATGTGCCTATTCAAGCTGCAACAGAGTTGAAACTCTTGATTCATTATTGTTCTGCTGGCTCCCTTGGAAGTTCTTTTTCTTCAGTATTGCCACCTTCAGAGATTCAGAGTAGCTTGAGAGAGTGGTGAATTCCGATTCTTTTCTTTAATGTTTACTGTTATCATTTCTGATTCTGATGTTAGATCTGTGTCTGTTTTGTTTCTATATAGAGACTGGGCTCTTCTTACTATGTAAACTTCAGTAGGGTGTTGCTTGCAATTGATGGCATGTGTCACAGTGGAGGATAAGCAGCTGAAGGTACCTTTGATATTGTGGATATTGGTAGTAGTTCTTGTAATAGTGTTGCCATAGTAGACATGCAGTTGGCTTCTGGGTCTTGCCTCTGGGATGAGTTCTTCCATCTACATCTCTGTTGCTAAATATGTTGTTGCTGGTAGTGATTAATCTTTTAAAGCTGGGTGGCTGCCCGTAAGCAAATACAGGACTACCACCCAAGTCTTGTTTGAAAGAAATGTCACTGCACTCTAGGGCCATTTCCGCACTAGACTGTTATAGTGCTATTATTCCACTTTCAACATCCTTTGGAATCCTGAGGTTTGCAGTTTAGGGAGGGGCCTTTGAGACCCCTCTGTAAACTGCAAACCCCAGGAATCCATAGGATTTTGAAAGTGGAATAATAGCACTTTAACAATCTAGTGCAGAAATGACCTAGATCTCTAATGATGTTTTGGGTAGTAATACTGTGAACTGTAGGTGACAACAATTAATGTTCCATAGTTTTTGTGTTCTGCTGGATATGATTATGGTTCTCATGATCTTTTTGGGTGGCTATTGCAGTCTGAAAAATGTCTGATTTAAATCTTTAAGGTTCTCCATGTAAAAGAACTGAATGTGCACAGTTTTATTGATAAGCTCAGCTATAATAGACAGTGGATTATATTTAATACATATATATAAATATATAAATAATATTATTTTTATATATATATTATGGGGCCACAGCAGACTTAGCCACCAGCTCTGTGAGTTTGTCCTTACTCATAAATACTTCATTTTTGGGAATAATAGATACTGCCTAATCAATGGCAGTGCCATGGGTACCTGTGTGGCACCATGGTATACCTCTTACTGATTGACTTAGAATGCTTCCTCAGCACATGCACTCAAAAAACTCTCCTCTGCCTACAATTTCTTGATGATATCTTTGTAATTTAGTCACATAGAAAGCAATTACTTGAGAATCCACCAGGATTTAAACAGTTTCTACCCTGAAACAATCCATGCAACAAATTCAGTTTCTTGATGTCAGAGTGCAACCGTACAATGGACTTCTAAGCAGCATGCTGTATTGAAAACTCACTGATCTCCATATATACCTATATGCCCCCAATTTCCCCAGAATACACTACCAAATTATTGTTTACAGACAAGTCCTCTGATACAGCCACATCTATTCAGACATCCACTCAGACCCACAAAACAGAGACTCAGAACTCTTGGATTTACAACAGGCATAATGCCCACCTAAGCAGATGAAGAAACAAATCAACAAGGCAAGATTAATATTCAGGAATTGTCTACTACACCCCTAATGGTCACCTTTAGTCCCCAGCTGAGACCACTCAATAGCATCATCAATGAGCTACAACCAATTGTAGAGAATAACACAGCCCTCTCATAAGCAATGGGAGGCAGATTTTTATTGGTCTACAGACAGCCTCCAAATTTTAAACAACTACTCATTTACAATAGAATACATAACATGGATGGTAATACAAGGACAAGACCATGTCACAAACCCAGATGCCATTTCTGTCCCCACATCTACTCTGGAAGGGATATTACAGGGGAGATAGCATCAGAGGTGCATTTACTTGCTCTTCCTCCAATGTGATATATGCTATCCTATGCCAGTAGTGCCCTTTATACTTGTCATTGGACAAACAGGGCAGGCTCCACACAAGAGGGTAAATTCACCCAAGCTGACACTGGAAATTTCAGTACCTAAAAACCAGCTGCAGAACACTTCAACCTACTTGGACATACTGTAAGGGATTTACAGGATGTGGTCCTTGAACAAAGAAATTACAAAAAAGACTGGAAGAGAAATAGCTGAATTGCATTATATCAACAAATTCCAGTCCATCAGCAGAGGTATGAACAAAGACAATGGCTTCATAGCACACTGTGTATATTACTGTTCTCACTAATGTGCATACAACAAAAAGAATCTTCTCAGAGATCATTTTTAACCCAGGGAAACTGACTTTTGGTAAGCAGATTTATTGCTTTGACATAGCAACACTAACTGACCACTATAAAGATCTGAAAGACCTGTATCACCTCATCCAGCCCTTTGAAAATTTAAGGAAGAGAGTTGATTTGTGTCTTTCTGGATCCGGTGACATTCTGTCCCATACCCACAACTATATAAATATGCTTTATAACCTGAGGTTTTAATATCACTCTGTACTGCATCTGAAGAAATGGGCTTATATCTGTAGAACCTAATGCTAAAATAAAACCAGTTAGTCTTAAAAGTGCTCTACGTTCTTTTCTTTTTTTTTTCATTCTCCTCCTCCTTTTTATGCTACTTTGTAGAGAAACACTTATTTTTCAACGCACCACTTCCTGTCTAATTTGTACAAACATTTGATCTTTAATGGACAATTTCTCATATACCATCCTATGCCTAAACAAAAAGGATTACCAGTGTGGACGCACATGTCTCAAACAATCTGATCCACAACACTTTTTCATTCAGATAAACTGGCTGGTAATGGGAGGTTGTGTTATTGCATTGCACTGAAGGCTAAAACAAGGAGGCAATTTTATTGATTCTAGTCATGCAGTGTCAGTATGTGATACTCTGCCGGCATTCTGTCCACAACTCAGTCAGTTCTGACATGTAATGCTCCTTTGGGGAGTTAGATGTATGGAAAAATAGTATGGCTCAAGTAGTCCTGTGCGGGTATCCAAAGATTCACCAAAGAGCCTTAGCTCTGTAGTATACCTGTAATGTTACCACATCAGTCCATACCTGAAAGATAAAACAGCAAGACATTGGATAGCCTGCCTAGTAAATAGAGATGAAGAAAAGTTTGTTCAATTTGCATTTGGATAAGAATTTACTAAATTTACACTTTTCAAATCAATATGTGAACTGGAAAACGCTTGTTCTGGAGGATTCACATTTCTAAGAATTTGGTGAAGCACTTCTCTAAAGGAAAAATACTCTGTCTATACAGTACAGCAAAGTGTGTAAAAAATGTATACCTTTTGAAAAAAGTATGATGCAGCATTGTGTGATATAAAACTGCTTGCAAAGTAAAATCCAGCATTAAGCAAACTCAGAGGAAAAATGTGCACATAAATGCATATAAGTTACTTGGAGGAGGAAAAATGTGCACATACATGAATATAAATTATTTGGAGGAGACTTTTTTTTAAAGTGCCAAATCAATATGGAAACAGGATAGCATAAATATACCATGGGCAAAAGTAAGAAATGCTGATGGACAGATTTGTCTATCCCAACTAGTAAATGGGGCAGAATCACAACACCACAAGCTACAGCTCCTGTTTATGATAGTGCTTTAATTGACTTCAGGGGACTAGTATGGGTTTAATTCTATGAGTTTCATATTACTTGGACTGAGACTATGCTGCAAATGCAAATTGTGATGTATAGGATGCTTCTAGGACTTCAGAAATGAAATATATATTTAATAGAGATCACTGTCCTCTTCTTTCTGTTTTGAAACAGTGCAAAATATAGTTCATAGACAGACATAGTTTTAAATTTGAATGAAGTTGTATGCTCAGTATCCAATATTTTGAGATTTACAATGAAAACTTTGTGTACAGCTCACTAAAGTCACTGAGCTGCAATCTTAAATGCATTTTGCATTAGACTGTTGTGTGACTAAAGACTCTTGAATGCCACATATAATCTAGTGACTGCAGTGAATATAAATGCGTAGCTTATGCAAGTTTCACACATTAATGAATCTACAATATGGTGGCTTGCAATATGGTGGCCCACCCCTCCCCCCAGTGTATGACCTGGTGGGAAAATAGTGATAAATTAGGGTCTTAGGTAAGTTACTAATCTCCATATAAAATGGTCCTCTGTGTGTTGTGTTTGTGTGTGTGTGTGTGTGTGTGTTTACAGTATGGTGGGTTTTGCTATAGTGGGGATTGAAACTTGTTCCTCTGTGGTATTGATCTTTGTGTCTTACATCCCAGGTTGAAATTAAACCCATTGGAAACATCTACAAAATCAGAATAGGGCATGATGCAACAAGCAAACAACCAGAATGGATGTTGAACAAGGTAAGTTTTCTTCTTTATTTTCTGGTTCTTATATTTAGTTAATTATTATTTCATGATGTGTGTTTTTAAACTATTAAGTAGTAACTATTAGACTAATCATCCTGAAAGCATCTGTGTTAACACTATCCATAAAGAAAAATAGACACACTTCTCTCTGTAAGGAGCAGATCTTTTTAAACAGCCTAACATTAGTTGTTAAGTGCAATATTCACTCTACTTCAAATCTTAGATTCAACCCACTCACTGAAAGCATAATCAATTGTTTTTGTGCATGCAATTACATTCCAAGAAGTGCTTTTTTTTTAAAAACTTTCCAGATGGGATTGTTCTGTTAGGAACAGAACAGTTCCATGAATAAAATATACTATATGAACTTTAAAAAGTGTAAATTGCTTTTATTGAATTTGCATTTGATTATTGATGGATAAAAATGATTTATTATAGTTTTGCTTTGTTTTATAAATAAGCACAAGGCTCAGGCAGGCAGAATGCCTTTTTACTCAGGAAGCAAAGAAACCTGATATGTTTCTTTACTGCAAAGCCTTCTTTCATTTAGTGCTTTGGTACTGGCTTATAAATCCTGAATGCATGTAGTATATGTTTATTACCAGTCCATAGATGCTGATTGATATGCTTGATTTAAGACTTGTTGTGGAACCCTGTAAAAGCATTAAGGCCCTCAATCTACCAAGTGCTTCTGCAGTATAAACTTCATTCATGTCAGTGGTGCTTATTTCAAGAGTATGCACTACGGTGGCTCTGAGCACGAGTTGTAGAGTACCTAAGACAAATTTTACTTTCATCCCAGATACACCCAATAGCATTAACTAAGTGGTGCTCTCTTTGCCTCCTTTATGCAGTTTTGGGAATGATAATACTCCCTTCCCTACGGAATTATTGATTGTGATAATGTATATGATTGTGAGCACTTCAGGCACTCAAAATGAGCCACTTACATATTTAAGCTGACTGACAGTTATAATGACATATGTTATCTGTCAGGGCTTCTCCAGATTGGGCAAATATATTGGGAGTGCTTATTGGTGCAACATATTTCGCAGTATTCGTTAATGAAGTTCTTGGGTTTTTTGTTATATTTTGTTAAGTATCCAAATGACATTTCTGTTGCACTAGACTATTTTCTGGCAAATCCTAGCAACAGCTGGAACATTTTATTCCCACCTTCAAGTGAGTTTATTTTTTAAAAAATTCTGAGACATATCAGAACAGTATGTTCCTTCCTCTTCACCTCCTTTGTTTTTTGATTTTTTAAAAAACATTAAAGTGCCGTAGCGCATTTTCGAAATGACGTTTTGTACTATAAGTCTCTAACTTTTTTAAAAAGTAAGGATAAAATTTGCCCTTCAAAGCACAGTGCGACTACTACAAAAATCTGCAGAAGATTCCTAGTGCAGATGCAAGCAATTGCTACAAACAGCTCTTTTCCATGAATGGAATAAGTAGATGGAGAGGTATCAACAACCAGCAAAACCCAAAAAGCTAGACTGTGACAACTTACACTTTTTAAAATCAATTTGGAAGAGTTCCTAGTCAACCTTTCACTACTCCTCTTGTTCTGCTCTGTAGTAGCTCAGGCAATGGAGTCTATCTGTGGTTTGCATAGTGGCCCCAACTCATCTTGGCATCTGAATTTTAAAAAAGATACAGCATATTTCTTGCTGAACCAGGAAGCATGGATGCCAACTGGATATGCATGGGGGTTGGGGTAAGAAACATCTGTTTAATCATGTAAGTAGCTGAATGCACATTCTTTTGAAAGGAATTATTTGTTCTTGCAGTTTTGGTTGAATACATGGTGCGTTTGTAGAAACCTGCTTTGACATAAACATCTCCTTGTCAAGATTAGGGTAACTGTGAGGGTTCAGTGATCTAGAATATGAACCACGAATTGCCATAGACCTCATCCATGAATTTAAAGATTTAACTTTCTTTATTGTATTTCATAGAGCTGGGAGTTATGTTTGTTAGAATAAATTTACCTTCCAATGACCTGTCTCAAAATAAGGCATGCTAAATGCAGAATATTTAGGTGAGGAAAAATCTATCCTATGTCATACAGGCATCTTTTATTACTTGGTAAAGCATATCTTCTAAGAAAAGTGGTCAGCATATTATCAACTTTGATAAGCTGCTACAGAAAAGCAAGGCACATGACACGCGGGGGTGAGGGGACAATCCTTGAAATACTTGGAGCTGAACTTAAATGTTCCCACTGCCATCTGGAGCCTGAAGTTGGCTTCCCAGCTGAAGAGACATCCTGCTCCAGATCTGGATCCATTTCCCTTCTGGTGGATAGGATGACTAGAGAACCTGTGGAATGGATAGGTTAAATTAGGCCTTTAGGATAAGGCTCCCCCCATTTGAGCTACAACTGTTTCAGAAATAGAAACATATCTGGTAGTTTGGCATTGCACAGATATCTCTGTCTTATTTTGACATATTAGCTTTAGGAGCTGCAATTTTAAAACTATGAAGTAAGAATATAATTTTATCTTAACTGAAGGATCTAGACTTTAGAAACAGAAATCCAGATGACATTTAAGTTCAGCTCCAATTATACCAGGATATGTTTTGTACCTTGGTTTTCTTTGGCCATTTCCACACCTGGCTTCTGTAATGGTGCAGAGCGACCTCTCACCTCTCTCTACACCGTAGAGTGGACTGATGTGGACTACTTTTTGTAGTTCCACACCAGAATCCACTCAGGAGCGGCCGGAACTAGCCGGGCTGCATGTTTTTTAAAAACCTCTTTTTCGAGGTTTTTAAAAAGCACAGAGCACACAGCCTCGCGCCGCTCCGTCGCCCGGCTCCGACGCGGATTTGCAGGCGAGCGCAAATGCGTGCCTGCAGATCTGCCGAGGGCAGGCTTCCAGCTGGCGTGCTTCTCTGGTTGGTGGAGAGCCTCCACCAACCGGAAGCCGCCATTTGGGACACTGGAGGACTGTGGAGCGGCGAGCTCACGCTGCTCCGCATTGCGATGGACTTACCCGGCTACCGGTAAGCTCCATTTTGGGGCGTTTTTGCCCGTTCCCCCCACACACACATGTGGAAAGGGCCTTTGTCAAAACAGATAATATTTTTAACTCTTTTTTTTTTTTTTTAAGAAGAGATGGTTTGTCAAGTGGTAAAAGGTTATGTATGTGATAGAATGTATTTGTCCTCACTGAGGTACTCTGCATTTAGCAGGCTTTATTTTGGGTTTGCTCTCTGGAAAGGAAATATGGGCTTAATTTGCGAAACCTGATGCGGAGCCACACTTCTTTGAGGAAATTCTGTGGTGGAGGACAAAAAACAAAACAAAAGAAAAAACAGTTTTATTGCAGGGGCTACACATTCCCCTTAATATATAGTTAGACCTTGGGTTTTTGGATTGTAGATGGTGACCTTCCTGCGAAGGAACAAGTAACAAACTGAAAGCAGTGCTTTCTAGCACTCTAGCTTATGTTTCTCCTGGGTGTACATCAACAGGGGGAGCTGTGCCAATAAACATCCAGATTTTTATACAATAAAACAAACCATCATTTATGTCAAAAGAACAATATTCAATTTTTAAATCTTGTGTTCAGAAATAAGAATGATGCTTCTTAATGAGCTGTATGATACAACTATTAGTTCACAGGTGAACTGGGTTAATTTCAGAACATCAAGAACATGAAAGCATTTCACCACTGTGTCTTCCATAGGTGACCCTGCAACACCTGAAAAGTGGGAAAATTCTGTATTTTCCAGCAAACAAGTGGTTGTCAAGGAATCACGGGAATGGAGATACTGTATGTGAACTTCCAGTAGAAGAAAGGGGAAGAAGCCTATATCCAAGTAATAACATATACTTTTGTCAAAAGAACTGTAAGACTGAACATACAGTTATCACAACAGTTATTAGATTACATGGTCTATCACTAGATTATATCTAGTTTCACAAAAAGTATTAGGCATAATCCAATTGATCCTAAACCTTTTTAAGCTCATTAATTCTTCTGGAGTATATTAAAAATCAGCTGTCATGTTTAAACACCTATAATTTAAAACAGTATAAAATCATTTTTAAAACATGACTATGAAGATAGAAAGGAATCACATGAAGAGAACATAATTCCGCATTGCACTTAACTCTTCAAGTTCATCGTTAGAAACAACATGCATGAAATGTTCATGGATACTGTTACATACCTTAGCAACAATCTAAAAAAATGTTATTTGTTTTTAAATCCCCTTTTAAATCTTTGTATCATCAGGTAGTTAGTTGTATTTTGTTTTAAATTTTTTGTAATTGCTTTTGTGTCCCATGTCAAGAGAGATATGGGACAAAAATTAAATAAATAAATGTCAAATCACTTCCAATTATTTGTGTCTTTTAAAATGTGGATCTCTTTCTCTAGCTGTGAACTATCAGATTTATGTGCACACGGGACATTTAGAGCAAGCTGAAACAGATTCTTCCATTTATTTGTGCATCTATGGAGAAAGAGGTGATTCTGGCCTAAGACTTCTTCACAGATCTAACAATCTTATAAAATTTCAGAGAGGAAAGGTAAGCAAGCCAAATGAAAACTACATTTTCCATTTGCAGATAATTTGAAAGGGGCTTTAACACAGGGCATACTTGACATCAGTTTTGAAAAGAGTTCAAACAAATATTGTGCTCAAAGACACACCACTTCATTTACCAGCAGATTATTAAATAATTTCAGTACATTCAGTACAATTCAATAAATTCCATATCTTATGGGAAGAAATAACATTAATGCCAGAAGAGAATAAATCATGAAATAAATAATTTAAATAATTTAAAAGAAACAGAATAAAAGTAGAATGGAGGAAGAAAAAACAAGTAGAAAGACTTTGGAAATAGATACAGAAAGTAAAGATAAGCACAAGGGGAAACTACACTCAGTTATATTAAAGAAATATGTGCAATATCAATGTCAGTTCTAGCTAAACACAGAAAGGTTACGTGACTCCTTTTAATGGAATTGCTTACTGCTTATAACACACACATCTACTACCGTGTGGCTTTTTACTGGTATCTTCCAAACTGAAAAGAACTGGCTTTTCAGAAACTTAATTGTAGTATTGGGTATTGTGAGCACATGCTGAACACTCAGCAGACTATGATGGCAAAATACTATTATGGGAAAGTAGAGTGATTTGTGCTGATGCATCTACAGAGGTGTCCTGTTTTGTTTTGTTTTTTGGCAAGTCCATTGTGTTGTCTTTGTTGTGTTGCCTGCCAGTTGTAATCCTGTCATAAAACGTTAGCCAAATCTGAGGCACAAAAGGTTGTGGAGAGTTTGCTGTGACTTGCACAACATTTTAGTTGCCAAAATACGTAGCATGCAGCCTGTAGCTTCCATGTAGGGGGTGCTCCATGTTTGTTATTGTGAGATTACAATGATGGTGAACTCTCTCCCCTACCTCCCCATAGTTGTCATGTCACGTCTTGAGTTCTGAGCTCGTTTTAGTGTAGCATAACCTAAATATGTATGAGAGGATGTGATCCAGACTGATTGAAAAGTCTCAGATTTTGTTCCTGTTCTTTCTTATCTTATATTGGGTTAAAATAAACTGACCTGGAGAGCTGATATAAAAAAGTATCTGATCATACTGGGAGCAGACCAAAATTATTCTAGTAGAAAGAAAACATATATGGATCTCCAAAATAAAATCATATACAAAATGTGGAACTTCCTGGTCTTTTTAATCATTCTGGATGCACTCTCAATTTACAGCATCACATTTCAGCACTGAGCTGGTTGCATCCTTTGCTTACTAATATGCATGGAACCATTTTTTTTTGTCTTCTAGACTGACATGTTTGAAATACAAGCTGTGTCACTTGGAAATCTACAGAAAGTGCTGTTGTGCTGCAAGGCATATAACATGTCACACAACTGGTACTGTGAGAAAGTAGTCGTCAGAGAACCTGAGAAGAACTCAGAATATATTTTCATCTGTGAGAGGTTGTATTTAATTAAAAATCCTCTTCTAAATGTGTCTTTCCACACAACACCTTATTTCCTCCTAAATAACTAGACTTTATTTTTTTTTAAAAAAAAAATAATAATACTGTTTACTCAAAACTCAAATATTACATGGAAGTCCAGTCGGTTTCCTTCGGATAAAGAGATCACTGCCCCTTTGTAATGGACACTTCGTAATATTTGAGTTTTTTCAGGATGTCAGTGGTGGAGCAGGCAGCTTAACCCTTACAAATAGCTAATTACACCCCCCTCAGATTTCTAGAACGATCCACTTAACAGCACATTCTAAAGCTTCACAATAACCTTCCATTTGCTCCCTGCTCCATACAAACAAAAAGAAACCATAGAAGTTGTGTTCCATATCAGGCTTTACTGAGGAGTCTGACTAATAAGAACTTTAATCTGTTCTCCTTAGCTGAGGCAGGCAAATTCAAAAGACAATAGCATTCCATTAATATTTGTGTAGAAAAAGGTCTGGAGTTTTGTGAAACCATTAGAAGTACAAAATCACTCATGTTCCTCACCACTCAGCACTTAACTGTTTGTTTTCAGTGTCCTGAGTGCTCCGTGTTCTGTCAGAGAGAAGGGGGAAGTAGGAGAAGAACCAGAATTCAAAAATACTTTTATATTCATACTGCCTATCACTTTAGTGCCAACCTGTATTTTATGATCTGAGAAATACTATGGCCCTTTCCACACGGGGCAATTGAAACGGTGCAGAGCGACCTCCGATGGAGGTCTTCTGCACCTTAGAGTGGACTGGGGCAGACTACTTTTTGTAGTTCTGCACCTCAGTCCACTCTGAAGTGACCGGAACTGGTCGTGCAGCGTGCTTGTTAAAAACCTCTTTTTAGAGGTTTTTAAAAAGCACGGAGCACGCGACTCCATGTCGCTCCGCCGCTGCGCTCCGGTGCAGATTTGCAGGCGTGCACTAGTGCGTGCCTGCAGATCTGCGGGGGGCGGGTTTTAGGCTGGTGAGCTTCTCCAGTTGGTGGAGAGCCTCCACCAACCGGAAGCCACCATTTTGGACGCCGGAGCAGTGCGGAGCGACGAGCTCGCACTGCTCCTCGTCCTGACGGACTCACCCGGACGCTGAAGAAGTCTGGTGAATAGCGTTTTCGTGCGGCTCCCCCCCCCCCACGTCTGGAAAGGGCCTGTATTGAAGAAAGGTATTGGTTTGAGCATTGGACTACAACCTTGGACACTGGGGTTGAATTCCCTGCTTGCAAACCCACTGGTGACTATGGGAATCACATACTCTTAGCCCCCAAAAATCCCATGATAGGTTTGCATTAGGACTGCCATAAATTAGAAATGACTTAAAGGCACACAATAACAAGAACAACAACGACAATGGCATCAAGATATATTCCAGCTCCATCTATAACTCTCTGATAGTTCAGATAGTAAAGAGTAAGAGAGAGAGAGAAAGAGAGAGAAGAAATGCTAACATCCTTAGGGAAAATCCCATTCTTTCTTTACTCCAGTAGGCTCCAGTATGCCATCACCATTTACAACCCCACCAAACTATGTCCAATTCATTTTGAAGCAGTTTATTCTTATTTTTTTAAGCAAACGATGCAAAAGTATTTCTCATTGTTAAATAACTGAACAGGTATAAGTGAAAGAAGATAAACCACTTTAAATCCAACCCTAAGATGAAGAGCAAGGAGGATCATATCCCCTCAGCCTACTGCTTTCTTTTTAAAAATGTTTGTACTGATTAAAGGTTCTTTGTAGTGCTTATAGTATTTGGGAATGTCATGTCACAGTAAAACCACATTCTTCCAACCTTTATTTTGAAAAGCATCAGTTTGGAAACTGAACTCTCCCACACACACATATTTTAAAGCAGGGATGAGAATTGTGGGGCAATGGGGGCATTTTATGTAGCGCCCGGACTGTTCCCCCACTGCTAGAAAATAAATTTGGCCCAAAATGGAGAATCAAACCTTTAAGCGATCTCCTGAGGGTATGACTTACCAT
Organism: Cyclura pinguis; assembly: GCA_030412105.1. NCBI lineage: Eukaryota > Metazoa > Chordata > Lepidosauria > Squamata > Iguanidae > Cyclura > Cyclura pinguis. Next base: position 213,594,135 of record CM059602.1, read on the forward strand.
TTGAATACTATTGGAGGGTGGCTTGCACATTGACTCCAAACAGCACAAGTCAAAACTTGGCCTTTTATCCAAATCTTTGGGACCTAATTTACTTTTAATTCTGCATGCATATAGTTTTTAATTTGTTGTAGCCTTCTAAGCTGTTTTAACTTGATGGCTTTTCAAAAAGGGTTTCCATCTTGCTTAAACTTCTTATTGTTTTAATTTGAAATTGTATTAAATCATTTGTTTCACTTCCTTTCTAAACTGCCCTGAGATTCCATGATGATCTAAATAAAATAAATAACTAAGCAAACAAGCAAATAAAACAAGATTATTATTTTTTTTACAAAGCTCGAAGTGAGCTTTTCAGACAATGGCCATTTCCTCACTACACTCCTATAGCGCGATTATTCCACTTTCAACATCCTATGGAATCCTGGGGTTTGCAGTTTTGGGAGGGGCTGGCCGGCCCTTCCCGAAACTGCAAACCCCAGGATTCCATAGGATGTTGAAAGTGGAATAATCGTGTTATAAGAGTGTAGTGTGGAAATGGCCAATAAGAAAAAGAAATGATAGTATGAGCACTAGAAAGAGCCAATGTGCTGTAATTGTTTGAGTTTTGGATTACAAGCCTGGAGACCAGGGTTCAGTTTCCTACTCAGCCATGGAAACCCACTGGATGACCTTGGATACATTACTTTCAGCCCCAGAAAACCCAGTGATAGGTTTGCCTTAGGATCATCATGAGTTGGAAACAACTTGAAGGCCCCCAACAACATCATGGCCCCTAGAAGTCTGAGAAGATGAAAAATGGAGCACATGTGGTTCTCCAAGAAGCCCACCCCTGCTGTGAAGCTAATTGGTGAAAATTCATATGAATAATTCCTATTCCAGAAACCTGTAGAACTTTGAAGAAAAGGTTTAAAACCTTAATTTCTTTCTTCAACACTGTGCACAGCAGACTGTACAGTAAACAAAGTCAAAGGCCATTTCCTCACTATACTGTTATAGTTGCTATTATTCCATTTTCAACATCCTATGGAATCCTGAAGTTTACAGTTTAGGGAGGGGCTTCAACCCCAGGATTCCATAGGATGTTGAAAGTGGAATAATAGCACTATAATAGTCTAGGGAGGAAATGGCCTAAGTCACTGGAACTCAGCTCAGCAATCCTTTCAGCTTGGTCTTCAGTGTGAGTTGGCAACCTGATCACATGTAAGGTTGGTTTTAGCATATGGGCTGGCCTTAGTAAAAATACATTGTAGAATCGTGGCATAATGACCCTTTTCATCTAAATAAATGTAAACAAGGATATTTTATTTCTATTTTATGTTAGGAATCTTGGTATAGTCCAAACAAGACAGCTAAATCAGGACAAAGTCAGCTACTGAATGTCCCCATCCAGTATATCTTGTGCAGAAGCTGTTCTCAGATATTACTCTGACGTCAGTAAACTTCCTTCTGATGTCCCAATAAATTTTCTGTGCATATTATTATATATGGGTTAAACTGAATGTTAGTCTTCTGAAAGAAAAGCCATGAAAATCAATTGGACTTAAGTTAGTTTTGGCTCACAGGTCCTATTTATTTTAATAGATCTCTTTTAGATAGAATTTAATATTCATATGCGCCCTATCAATGTGTAAAATATACTGTGGAAACACTTCTTTAGAATAGTCCTTCCAAAGCCTGGGCCATTAGATGTTATTAGACTATATGCCCTGTAGTCTTTTGATCATTGGTCATGCGCCATCTGGGAATCCAGGTTTTGGAATGACTTCCTTAGAAAGCCATTGTCAGTTAGAGCAGGCACAATTGATCCTGGAGAATTGGTGGTCAAATTGTGTCAGGTGGCTATATATTTTGATTATGGCTGGGGCGACTAAGGACACCCTATTGGCTTTTTGAATATCTGATCCAGACAGGTCAGAACCTCTGATTAACAGTGTTTAAAATGCAAATAACAATCGTCTTTATGAGGTGCTATGAGATAAACAAAGCTTGATGACTTCTATTTAAGTCTGTATTGTAATACAGTAAGGATTTATCAGGTGAGTGAGGTGTTATTGAGATTAAATATTTCTTGCTTGTTTCTGAAACAATAGAAAACTTCTGCCATTATTCTGGTAGGAAGTCCTACAGTCAAATGACAGTTGATTCCTACCTCTAAAGAAAGTTCAGGGTCACCAACATCAGCCAGTTAATCACATGATCCAGAGAAAATGAGAAATGAGGTACAGTTCTCTAGGTATGATTATCTGGGTACAATTCTCCCACAGAGGATGGCTCTCCAAAAAAGGGCCAAACAAATCCTAAATAAAAGAGAAGCTTTAGGACAGAAATCAAGGGATTGTTATTATATTTGTACCTTTTAAAGCAGCTGCTTAAAAGCCCATTACTCTGTAGAGCTACTGCCACAATACAATATCTTTTTAAATGCAAGTGCCTCTAACTCTTGTATTGAAAAACTGGCTGTTTTCTTCTCTCAGCCTTTCAGCAGAAGGAATCATTTTTTTTTTAAGGTGTAGTCACCCTTTTAGCCACCTTGAACAGAGTTTTTGACAGAAAGGTATGATGTAAGTAAGCAAAGAGTTCATAGCCTCCCCACGTTTAACTTGAGGCCCACTTTTACATTCAAAATGCCTTAAAAAATGAAACAGAGAGAGGGAGGGTGGGGAGAGAGAGAGGGGGGAAGAAGAAAAACATAAATATGGGGAGAAAAGTACATAGAATGTCAACAAAGGATACGCCTGTACATTGATAGAAGCTTCTCATTGGTCTAAGAGTGTATTCTGCTAGAGGTGCAATCTACAATATACAGATTCATACACAGGATCTTGTAAGTATTGGATGCTAGATGGTGAATGCTTATCTTTCCAACCTTGAAGTCTTTCAACAATGTAGTAGGGTGAATCCAATAGAACCAATCATGCTGACCATCAGTTAAATTTCAAGTTTCAGGATAAAAGCATATGTGCCTCTACCAATGTCAAAGATTTTTGTAACATAAAATTAACTCCATTTCCAAAATTTTTGATTTTAATAGCTTCTGTGATTTTCAGCTAACCATTTCTCTAGTTCACTCTATTTTTAGAATCCAAAAGGGTTTTTTTTTCCTGGAGCTCAGTTGTGAAAAATATGTGCATGTATAATTATCAGTCCTTCATAAGATCTAATGCACAAGTAATCAGGCACTTCATATATTTGATTAGATAGGGTCCTTTGCTGGCTTGGAGCTGAGCATCTCTGTCAAGTTGCTGTGTTTCTCATTTGCGTACCTAATGGAAAATCCTTTTAAATCAAAAGATGCAGGATGTTTGAATATTTTAACCTTGTCCAAGAAATCAACAGTACCTTTTTTATTCCAGTATTACATGGTGTAGGTCTGGAAAGCACTCTGAACTTTTTTGGCCTCATATCAAGGCACCTCTTTTCATCCTTTTTGTTTACCGAAGAAATACAACTTCGGATTTGGCAGTGCTGACCCAAGACAGTGACAATATCACACAGTGTCTTTTTACCCATTTTCTGCATCTTTCACTCATCTAAGCCTCCATCTATGTGAGCATAAAGCCAGCTGAACCATGTCACTTCAGCCTTCTACATGACAGGGCCAAATCTGGAAATGAGACAGAATTGTTTGGGTTTCTAAGGCCTTCCTTTGCCATAGATTTTGGCTTCTGGTGTCTTTTTCTCCCCTCTAAGAGGAAAGGAGACAAATGCATTTTATTCTGGGTAAAAACCCCTGATAGGTTTTGCCTGAAGATCACCATAGCTTGAAAATGACTTGAAGGCACACAACAGAAAAAATGTCAGTGTGAAGTGTCTCTGGACAGGAGAAGATTACATAAAAGGCCATCTGGTGAACTTTTCTGTTCTTCCAAAAATTTATTCAAGTGGGAGCTGTACTTTTTTTCATAGTACTTGAGATGTAGGATTCTCAGCTCAAATTTAACAAGCCCATTGTATATGCAGAAAAATATGCACTACTCTAAGAAAAGGAACAGAGAATACCATATTTCAAATAGCCTTTCCTGAACAAGAATTCTTTTGCCCACATTATACATTGTAACTACCATTTTGAAAAGTCATGTAACTATTCTCATGTAATCACAGCCGAGGGCCAAGACACACGCAACATTAATCTTGTTTTGCCTTTCTGTACAATTTTTTCTTTCTTTCAGTAACAGCTAGCATGACACCTCACTTCAATGAGGACTTCAGTATTGAGGGGATGGTGCTTTAGCCCTATGGCCTCACTATGGCCCTTATGTGGATTCATCCATTGCATGCCTGCAAGTTGCATGGGGCTATAGTTGCTTATCCCTCGGTACAAAGGAAATACCCCTCTAACAGATTTCAGCAGTAGGCATCTCAATCCAGATTGGACTGAAGTTTGCCTACCCTCGCATATTAGGTTTCAAACCCTGGGTGGACTCCTAGTTGTTTCTAAAGAAAAACACCACACTCCCCAAGCAAACTGTGTTATGTCCATGTGTAATTGGACCCCTTATTTATTTTTTTAAATAAACTAACTTTTATGTTTTCACTGCCTGTAAGTCCTTCTCTTGAAACGATGTGATGCACTGCCGGATCTCTCTGTAAATTAAAGCATGATAATTTGATGTCTTTCATACAGAAACAATTTACTGTCTTGTGCTAAAGCTTTGTAGGGATTATGTAATATCCCGTACGGCAACATGCTCACATTAAGAAATTCTTTCAGTTAACATTATGTGTGAACACAACAAAACTGATTCCATGTTTTTCATTTCTTTTGTTCTCCCTCTTTTCCTTAGATGGCTGCCTTATATGTCAGAAGGCGTAATTCATTCAGAAATTGAGCTCTTCTGTCAAGGTAAAGGATATGACTGGAATGTGGAAGCTGAAGATGCAATCTAAACAAAGTTATGAAGGAGTAACTGTTAGTGGGACTTACTTTGCATAGATTGCATAGGGTCTTCAGAGTAAAGATGGACAGAGTTGCCAAGTAAATCAATTTCTGTTATTTTCCCACTGGAGTGTTATTTTCCCACTGTAGACATATGTTGTTGTGGAAGTGAACATTATCCTGGTGAAATTGTATTCCCTCTCACAAAGGAGAGGCACTGTGAAGAAGAACAGAGTTCTTATTCAGTTCTGGTTCTGCATGGCAAGTGCCATTTCAAGTAAGGACGGAAAAAATATTTGAAAATGTCCAAAAAAATGGTCAAAAACATGCATGTGAGTGTAAGGAAACTGAGGAGAAAAATGCTGGACAGATGAGAATTTGCAGTTCAGGATTTATTCTGTACAAAATTTGAACACAGCTATTTTGGGGGGAAAAAACAATTTTTTGCACAGAAATACTATTTTCTGAACAGAAAATGCTTTTCTTTCACAGAATATGCTTATTTTCCACAAAATTTGCACTTGGTTGTTTTGCCCAGAAAACAGCATTTTCTGCATGGGAAACAGCAATCGAAATATTATTTTATGTGCAGAAAGTGTCATTTCTTGCACAAAACAGCCATATGTGAATTTTACACAGAATAAGTCCTGAACTGTGAATAGACTTGGAAAACTGCAGTTTTCAAAACCCAGCGATGGAGCTTGGAGTGCTTGGAGGAGTGGGTGGGAGGGGAGGCTATGGTGTCGAGTGTGGCTGTGGTGCAGGGGGGCATGGCCGTGGTTCACAGGGGTGTGCTACGAGCCAGGATGCCCCAAAAACATTGCCGCCAGAGGCAAACCATCTCCATCGCCCCCCTGTCCCTACACAACTGAGACTTCCTCACAGTGGGAAGAAAATTGCTAAAATTACCCTTTCTTTGAGAAGAAGATTATACTCCCTTTGAAAAGAAAGTGAAGAATTGCATCCCTGCCTTCAGGTAGGGCAAGATGGATTGATTCAGTTCTATGGAAAACCCACTGGTAGATGAAACTGCATTCTCTAGCTTATGTCTCACAGCATCTAATATTCAGAAGTCTGTGACTTTTCTCTGCCTATGTACTCTGCTGCTGTGATAGCATTAAAAGGAAAAATCAAGAGAACGCTTGCTAGGAACCCTTTGTTTCCTTTGAACATGGAGGTAGTCTCTTATCTTCATGTGTAAAGATTATTTGTACTATTGCAAAATGCAGTGCAACTTCCATTTCATCTCTGGCCTCCTACATGCAATATTGTAGTTGGACTATATTTATACCAACCCTGTCCTTCATTTCTTCTGTGAAGAACACATAACCTCCAACTGTCCTGATTAATCACCTGTTGTCTCATTTTTTCAGCTGCTTTTAAAATGTCCCAGTTTCTCTCCCTCTCCTCCTCTCATTTCCCCCCCCCCAGCTTACTCCATTTGCTGCAAAAAGTGCAAAAGTAGTTTGCACTCAGTTAACTCAGCAGGGAGAGAAGAGAGAACGAAACTGAATTTTGATGTTTCCAGTAGGCTCAGGAAAAAGGAAATAGCTGGAGCCTCTCCTAACTTATGTGTTTTTCCTCATTAATAACATTTGTAATTTTGATCACTCTCTGGTGTTTCTTGACCTCATGTGTCCCCATTTTCATCTGTGAAATATTGGAGAGTATGAAAATATATTTCTAGTGAAAGGCAGATATTGGCCATTTCCGCACGGGGTGAAGGAATCCCCCCGTGCCGCTACTTACCGGATCTTCTGACTCCCTGGTCTGGTCCAGGCTGCTCCGGAACAGTGTGTGATCATCGATCTGCTCTGCTCTGGTGTCCAAAATGGCGGCTTCCAGTTGGTCGTGGGTCTCGACCAACCGCTGAAGCTCGCCAGCCTAAAGCCCGCCCTCGGCAGATCACAGGCTCGCATTGGTGCAAGCCTGTGAATCTGCAGAAGGGAGCAGGCTCACAGTGGTGTACTCCATGCTTTTGAAAGACCAGAAAAATCAGGTCTCTCAAAAGCACACTAGAGGACCACTTGGGGTTGTTCCGGAGTGGACTGATTTGCAGATCTACAGTAAGTAGTCCGGACCCAGTCCGCTCCAAGGTGCAGACGTCCTCCGTGGAGGACGCACTGCACCGTTTTTATTGCCCCATGTGGAAATGGCCATTGGCATAGGATGATCAGCCATTAATCAGCTGCTGCAGGTTTTGTTGGACCCATGGCTTCAAATTCTTTATACCAGTGCTTCTTAAGTTTTTTAATACATACCAGTTTGCCAAATATCAGCATGATATTTGTGGTCATTGTGGCTCTTTCTTTCTTCTCTGGAAATTGTCCATGAACCACTGCTCTGAGTAGCACCTGTCTATACTGTAGTAAGTTTAGGGCTGGTAACACTGGTTACCATTCACTCAGTGTACAGTGTAAAGGGGCCTGCTTCTAGAAGCATCTGGAATTCAATATTGGTTCATCAAAGAAATGTATTTTCTTATGCAGGAGCTGAAGACTTAATATAATGTGAACACCTCCTCCCTCCTGCCTTCTACCTTTCATTGTAACCTGACAACTCTATTATTAACTGCACTGCTGTTTTATTTTTGGCAGAAATGCAAATAAATCATCAGCCAAAAATGCAAGAGGAGGAAAATGGTAAATTATTCTGCTGCTTTCTATCTTTCAATCAAGAGTGGTGCTGAACTGAAATATGTGTTGTGGTGGTGGTGGATTGTTTATTGTAACTATCATTCCCTCTTTCAGAAGGCCCACATTTATGTTGGAAGGGTACAAACAGGATGAAAATATCCATAATGCTATTTCCTCCATTACATGGAGATGTACATATCTAGAAAGTCTACATTCATATAACACCTTCTACTCCCATCCGTATCTCTGGCCCATGTCTTCATTTGACTAGCTGAACTTCGGTTTCTTTTAATTGATTGAAATGTCTCTGTTTTTTCTGTATAGTTTTTTGTATATTATTTTGTATTTTTTGTATATTTTGTGCACTTTTTCACATTGTACACATTGCTTGCAAACATTCACCTACTGACTAAAACATGTTTGAGCTACGTTTTCTTTAACCACATTTGAAATGAGTATACTTTTTTTTTAAATTGACTGAGACCAGATGCAGCCACAGCCATCCAACAACGTGTGGATTCCAGAATGCAAACTGGATCATAATGGCATTTAGTTCAGAGAATGTGGACCAGAGAAAGACAATGTACCCCTTTCTTAGGTTCTATGGGGCCAGTTATAAAAGAATACAGCAAAGACACTAATGATATAATTCAAACTTTTGAACAGCAGCAGGAGTACCAATGCAGCAAACAATATAACTTGCATCCAATAAGGTACCAGTGCAGAACGTTATTGAAGAACTCTTCTGCATGTGCTAGTCAGTAGTATTGCAAAGCTGGATGCAAACCTTAAAGCCCTAAATTAAATAGGTTCAGATGTTAATGGAAATTCCACTATAAAGAACTTCCCCTTACATAATCAAAAACAATATTACCTTATTGATGGTGAAAAGGTTTAATCCTTTTCCTTTCAATTCACAGTCCTCTCCAGCTCTCTCTCCTTTTCTGAACTGAGCAAATAAGTACAGCTACTCCCACCCACTGGGCCAAACCAGTAATTCATAGATGTTACATCCATCTCAAAATACACCCACAACTTAAATTTATCCCTTGTAAAACCTGTTCATAAGAAGGATACCACTTCATGTCTCCAGTTTAAATTGGTTCCTTTATACCATATAACCAAATCTAATTGATTAAGTGAGTGAGGTGATTATTTCCTGGTATTATTTGGGCATTGATACTTTGAGTCTGCTAAACAGAATATTACATTTCAGACATGATCCCAGTTGGCCAGGATCTCATTACCAGGCAAATGAGAAAAGAAAAATGTGAAGGCAATTTGTCTTTCATAGATGGCAAACAAATACTAAAGTTAACAATGCCTTTAAAAGTCAGAAGGTGGGAAGAGCTTGCATCGAAAAAAGGAAAGGATGTGTTACTTGGTCCATTCTGAATTGTGCTCACTCCAGTGTGTTAATGGAGTGGACTCAGAGATGGAACACTGACCTTCGACATATCAGCCAAGACATTTATCTTTCCAAACCTCAAGATTGCATATGATTTAAAATTTAATAAAGGTAATACAGTGTCAGTTGAAAAGTCTGAGATCAGATTTCCTGCCTCATGAACATGGAAATCAGAAGATCAAACCCATAATGTGTTTTCAGTAGAAGGCAAAACTACAGAAAATATGTCTGTGCCCCATTTTAGTCCAGAAACTGATGAGTGCCAGGTTTCCCTGCTTTACTAAAATAACTGAAAACGAACTGTGATGTTTACTCCTAACCAACACTTTGTGGTTGTATTTTATCAATTGTGTTTGGTTTGCACAGACTGAATTGCAGTTGCTAAATGGAGGCTGATGTACACGTAAAGTCAGAAAATCCCCCAATCAAAGTGAGGGAAGAAAATATAATTTCTGTTTTCTGAACATAATTTACATATTATGAATGAAGGGATACATTGGAACACATAAAAGGTTACTTAGAAATATTGACTTCCATGCAACTTCAGTCACAAGCAGTGTAACCCTAATAAGGACAACTGCTTGTATCACATGAAAATATGAATCCAGATATTTCTGAAGGGATTAAATGAGCATCAAGACATAGATCCAAATCCACAATATGCAAAGATGCCTGTATACACTTATATGGGTTGGCAGTACACTAGGTCCACACATAACTCAAGTTAATTTTACATGTTTTCAATTACACACTGGCTCCTAACATTTCTTACTCTGTTCATGGTATCTGGTGCTGCTGGCTAGTGCTACCTCATGTTGCTCATGGTATCTGATGCTGCTGACTGGTTCTACCTTGTGTTGCTCTCAGTATCTGCAGCTGCTAGCCCCCTGCTCATGCTACTCTCTCTTCTTGTGGTATCTGGTGCTTCTGGCTGATGCTACCTTGGGGTCCACATTGTATGTGAAAATCACATAACACAAAGAGTCTTGAAATGTATCCCTCCCCCTTGTACATTCACCTACTGTATTTCAATATCAGGTTTTTTTTTTAAAAGAGCTTCTCAAGTAATGTTGTCCATTATGTAAAGTAAAAGCCCCCTTATCCATAACTTCCTAATCTCAAGTTTCAACCTTGGACAGATAAAAATCTAATAGCAGAATGGCTTGTGAATATGCATGTTACAGATGAATATGAATATATTACAGATCAGATAAGTTTGCACAACCAAAGTAAATATGCTGTATACCCACCACCTTACCTCCAAGCCATTGCAGAAAGAACATGGCCCACATATAAATAAATACTACATATTATTAAATAGGGATGCGTTTGGATGACTCCTGAGCCAAATTTTGCTTGCTCTTTGAAAGATTCTAGTATTTCCTGAGGGAAAGCAACCTTCCCTCCAAAGCCACTAGAACCAAAGTTGGATGTTTCATAAAGCCTCTTTAGCACATCATGCCCACAATGTCATGTAAGGTAGCTCACAATTTAAAACTATAGACCAGGGTGGAAATCACATAGTCTGCAGGCTGAAACTGCCAGCAGCCCCCATGTTTGGCTATGCTGACTAGAGATGATAGGAGCCGCAGTCCAACAACATCTGGAAAGCCATATAATTCTCAACTCTGCAATAAACCAAAATAAGATTTCCATTCTATATTTTGAATACTGAAAGTATCCCAAACAAATGATGACCAGCAGGAGAGGAAAATTAATATATGTGAAATTGTGAGACATTCTAAAACCTTATGCTTCCTTTCCAAATGTATTCTGGATGTCCAGAAACATATAATTACAGGTATACTTCATTTAACACAGTAGATGTCTTCCTGGGGCCAGCGGTGTAGCTAGAGCTTTTGCCGCCTGGGGCGGTCCCTAAGTTTGCTATCCCTTTCAGGGGAGGGAGGACCTATCCAAAATACCAAATAAAAACTGCTCGATTGGCATTGGATGATTGAGCTCTGGGTGTTCGCGCTCAGAGGGGGCACTCTGCACGCACTCGGAGACATGTCAACATTCCCATGGCGGCGAGTGCCTTCTCTCTCTCTCTCTCTCTCTCTCTCTCCCCCTCCCTTCCTGTTTGGAGGCTCAACTGGGCTGGATTCATCCTCAGTCTTGGAGGTAGAGAGGAAAGGCAGTCACCCCTCACCACCTCCTCAGGGCTCCTCCTTTCCCCTTCCTCCCCCTCTCCTTTGCTCCCTCCCTCCTTCTCTGCCTGACCCAGAGGTCTGCCAACGTTGATGCTGCTGCTTTGGCTGGAAACAGGTTTGACTTCAGATTGGGAGGAAGAGAGGGAGGAGAGGGGAGAATGGACAGCCCCCTTTCCTGGGGTGGTATACTCCTCCAGCAGGCCTCTCCAGGAGGCTCCAGTGCCCATCTAGTCACTGGACATCTGCCAGTGTGTGGAGGGTGGTCCAGTGCTGCCCCAACAAATATGCCATCCAGGACACATCACCCCACCTTGATATGCCACTGCCTGGGGCTTACTTTCTTCATCAGAAACATTGGTACTGGATGTTGAAATAACAAGTTAGAAACAGAGATAGGTTACTGCATCACAAAAACAAAAACAAAAACAAAAAACAACAGTTCAACATGTTTCAGTAAACTTTTTTTTATTGAAAACCATCACTATGTACATTTGAAATGAAAGAAACAGGTCAGGTAAGCCTTACCTAAGTAGATATAAGTAAACATTTTGGTTTTTTAAAACCTTTTTTTTCAAACAGCATGTTTTTTTTTCTTTCAACGGCCTCCATTTTTTCTAATAATTTTAATTGCCGTGACAGAACTTGTACATCTATGCTTTTTCAACATACCACGGTAGCTGATGAGCCAGACTAATCTACTTTCCCTTTTTCTTTCCATTATTAGTTATTCTAGAGGCAGCTGTTTACCTTGCCTGTTGAATGTTAGCAGTCACAGCTACAGCAGGACCACTTAGAATAGAATCTCATTCTTACCCAGACAAGCTTTATTGCAATGTTTACTGCGGAAACGCTTCTGCAACCCAACACAGAGGCCATTTCTCCCACTACACTGTTATAGTGCTATTATTCCACTTTCAACGTCTTATGGAATCCTTGGGTTGCAGTTTAGGGAGGGGCATTTAGAATTCTCAGCCAGAGAGCTCTTCGGCCTCAGTAAACTGCAAACCCCAGAATTCCACAGGCTGTTGAAAATGGAATAATGGCCCTTTTCACATGTCGGGGGGGAAACGGGCGAAAACGCCCAAAAACGGAGCTTACCTCCAGCCGGGTAAGTCTGTCGCCACATGGAGCAGTGCGAGCTCGCTGCTCCACACTCCTCCGGTGTCGCAGATGGCAGCTTCCGGTTGGTGGAGGCTCTCCACCAACCGGAGAAGCTCGCCAGCCGGAAGCCCACCCCTGGCAGATCTGCAGGTACGCACTTGCGTGCGCCTGCAGATTCACTTTAGAGCCGGGAGACAGAGCGGCACAGGGCTGCGCGCTCCGTGCTTTTTAAATACCTCTAAAAAGAGGTTTTTAAAAAACACGCAGCCCGGCTAGTTCCGGCCGCTCCTGAGTGGATTCTGGTGTGAAACTACTAAAAGTAGTCCACGCCAGTCCACTCTACGGTGTAGATGACCTCCGTGGGAGGTCGCTCTACACCGTTCCCCCCCCCCCCCACATGTGAATTTGGCCAATAGCTCTATAACAGTGTAGTGTGGAAAGGCCCTGAAAGTCTTTCTTTCTCCCTCCCTCTTTCACCATCCTCCCAGTGCCAATCCTGCCAAAAAGGCTCCAGAATACAAGAAAGAGGGAGCTGGGCTGGACTCTCATAAAAAGATGTTGTAAAAAGGAGCTCCTTTTTTTTGGAGGCTTTGTTAACTGAGGTATGCCTGTATAGGCCAATTGTTTACATCTCTCTTTCTCCAGTAGGAATTACTTCTAAGCATATGAACATAAGATTATACTTTGAGATGATTTTGAAGAAATAAAAGTCCATCCCTTTATTTATATCCCATCTTCTTCCTGGGCTGGTACTCAAGGTAGCTTACAAAAGGCAGAAAATTACAATAAAAGCACATATAATTAAAATCTTACAAAACTTGACATTAAAACAGTATTAAACAGCAGAATTAAAACTATTTAAATTTTTTACTTTAAAACAAAGATTAAAAACAGCACAGTTAACAATTCTCAAAGGTTTGTTTGAATAGAAAGGTCTTTAAAAGACAGCAAAGAAGGAGCTATCCTAGCTTGTGGGAATAGCCACAGAGAAGTCCCTCTACCATGTTCCCACCAAATACTCCTTGGAAAGTGGTGAGACAAGACAGCTTTACTTGAGCATCTTAGGGCTCGGGCAGGCTCATATGAGAAGATGTGTATGTCCCTTCAAGGTACATTGATTTATGGCAGCCCCATGAAGTCCACAGGGTTTTGTTAGGCAAGGAAGAGGTGATTTTGCCACTTTCTTTCTCTGAAATATATCCTACAACACGTGGTATCTGTTGGTGGTCTCCCATCCAAGTACTAACAAGACCTACCCTGCTTAGCTTCAAAGATCGGATAGGATCTGTTGCCTTTAGGGTATTTGGGCTCCTTGCAGCCTAGACTTGGGCCATAAAAGGCTCATGTAATCTAGGCCCAATTTGCCTTTAAATATTCTCATTTAAACCGAACTTCAGTGATTCCGATTTTTCTATGGCACCTGTGAGCAGAACCTTCCATTTATAAGTAAACAATTACTACAGTTCCCTCGGCTCTGTGATGCATTGTTTGCACTAAAGCTAGCACATGAGGCTCTTTAGGTTTATAGTAGTTACTGAGATAAAGCAGCTCTGTTGGTGGCACTCCTTTTCCATTTGTTTTTACCTGCAGGACAAGATTGGAAAATCATGGTAGTCACTGGCTCTTTTGAAACAGCTGGCACAACAGCAACTGTGTCCCTTTATGTTTATGGAGAAGACAAAGCTGCAGGTCCTTTTATTCTGGGATCTGGGGAACACCAACTGTTCAATCCCTACAGCGTAGATACATTCAAGGTACAATACTACTAAAAATGACGAATTGTTTACACAGTTTATTCAGAATAGATTTATTTCATGCTGAAGAAATGACTGATACTGTGATCTCATTGTAAAGATTTCAATTTCATATTTTTCTTTCTGAATTCCCCATTGATATAGCATGCAGCATTCCTGGGAGAATAAGATAATTATATAGTTATGGCAGTAATCAATTTAACAATACATTACTAAAATTACTAGATGATTTCATTCTTCGAAGACTGCAAGCTAATACTGGCTATCTTATGTGCCCTTACCTTTCTGTGTACATAAAGCTATTGTGTTTCAAAAGCAAAGACTGATATCCTCCATATAGTTACACTTGTGACTTTTATATCTGTCAGAATTGATCCTAAACTTGTTCTTGAGCTGGGAGCTGATATGTCTATTCTAGTCACTAATTAAGAGGTGGGCAACCTGGCAGGGTTTAGAGGCCAAATTCTCCTGCCCCAGTAGCTAATGTGAGTCATTACTCCTCTGAAAATATTTTATTAAAACTAGAAGTGGCTAGCAGCACCAGCAGTCAGCTGGTTAGCAACAATGTTGTGCGATAGCACAGGTCCTGGATTGGGAACAATGTGTTGCTCTGGCAGTATGACAACTGGTCTATATGACAGGGTCTTTTATTGTTTCAACTGTTTGACACCCCTCCCCCATTCAAAATTGGGGGATATTGATCTGCATTAGTAATTGTATTATTTTATTTGTTAAAGTTCTAACTTGCTCTTTCTTCAGTGAGTTCAAAGTGACATGCATGTCTCTCCTCATCAGCATTTTATTCTTTCTGAGGTAGGTCAGGGTGGGAGGGAGTAACTGGACCAAGCTCACTGATCGATTTTCATGGCTCTGTGGATCTGCATCTCTTAAGTGCAACACTCTAACCACTACACAACATGGTTTATCAGGTAGAAAATCCACGTGGAAAGTGTCTTCCTTTCTCTGTCCTCTGACGGGTACTCATATATGCCTTTTTCCCTCTAATTAGGGCTCACTTATTTTGATAGTAGTATTTGGATTTTTCTGGTTCAAAAGCTGAAAAGGGGAGTAGAAGGCAATTCTCCACCCTTCCATGTGCTGTTGATAGGTTAGAAATACATTTTTAAAGATACAAGAAATGTTGACAGTGATTGATAAGTAAGCACACTTACTGCTTGAGATGATGAAGTAAAATATAAGAAGACAGAAGAGATGTCTCTCATCTCTGTCCTCTGCTGACAGTAATGTTCTTAAGGTTAGTAAGTACTGACAGAATGTCTTGTGTAAGCAGTGGTTGTATAGGTTTAAGCTGTCTGCCCCTTCAGAATGCATCACATAACTTGGTACATTTCAGCACGGCTGGCAATGTGCTTAGGGTAGTTAAGGAACTGAAACAGTAGATGAATTACTGAAGATAAACTGATTTAGAAAGGGTATGAGATGATGGTCAGATGACACCTGACTATTGCTAAATACCTGTAGAAGGTTAGGGATTCAGAATAGGCCAGTCGCTGTTGCTGGTTGGTTACTTGGAACTTGGTTTCTGTATGTATGTTTTTAACACTGGGACTATTCTGTACTGGCAGATGGAAGCATACCATAAATACTCCTACTATCACTTATATTAGCAGACTAACCAGCCTTGAGTGCAGAGAAGAATGTTTCCTGAGATGTAAGAATAATTTCCCCAGATGTAAGTGCCTGCTGAATGAAATCTGAAGCTGGTTTTTTTGACATGTAAAATGGACCCTATGCAGATAACTGAGGAAGGTCACTGAAATATTATTTGGAAAAGGGAAGACAAATTGTAATGTTTCTAACTAAAGCAGCAAATCAATGCTGTGCTCATATATTTTATTTTCATGGTGTATGTATGTTTGCAGAATATAGAAAGATCATGTGACTACTCATTCTTCTTCAGCACATCTACATTACTTCTGTCACTTAGAATCCTTTTCACACTACAGCATTATAACACTATGATTCTGCTTTAACTGCCATGGCAACATTCTATGAAATCCTGGGATTTGCAGTTTAGGGAGATATATTTACAATTCTCTGCCAGAGACGCTCAGTGTCTCAATGGACTACAAGCACCAGGATTTGACAAGATGTTGATTGGCAATTATAATGTAATCTTTTTTTTGCAATGGTATATATAGTGTGAAAGGCTCCCTAGAGAAAAAGGCATGAATAATGTTGGGAAAGAAGTCAAAGAAACAATGCTACATCCAGCAGAAAGTTCTATAAGGAGCAAGAGTGGTGCAGCTGAGAGAGATTTCAATGAAAACTACCAAACTGGAACTACAGTGATCCCTCCACTTCCACCAGGATGCAGGGTGCAGAACCCTCACGAAAGTGAAAAACCTCAATGGGTCCCATTCCCTTCTGGGGTCCCATTCCCTCACCTTTTATGCACCAAGGCCAGAGGCAAGGGAATGGTAGAAGCTCTGGAGGGGAGAAGGAAGGTGTGCACATGCCTCCACCCGCCATTTTCCTTGCCTTTTGTCCAGATGCTTGCTTTCCTTCTCCACATCTGGCAAAATGCAAGGAAATGGGATGAGGAGAAGGGGAGAAGGCACACACGCATCTTGTGAATTATCAAATTCATGGAGGCCAAACCCATGAATTTGGAGGGAGGATTGTACGCTAGACTCTCTGCACAACTGTGGGGTTTCCCTTGGCTGAGAAAGTACAGTGCCTACTGGCTATCACATTGGCCTACAGAAGAAACACTCTGTTCTGGGAAGAGAGACAGAGAAAGAAACGTATAACTGACAAAGGCACTTCACTGGTGCCAGGGCCATGAGACATGATGCATTCAGACGCCTGGGAATCTTGGAAAGATGGTGTTAGAGCAGGGTGGACACAATGTAGCCCCAGAGCCTCATGTAGCCCCAGACTGTTTTTGTGGCCTTTGATCCTTTCAGAATCCCTGGACTACCCCTCTTCTCCTCACTCAGTGTGAATTTACCTCTTCTGGAAGCCTTCAGGAATGCCAGTTTCACCCACTTGTAGCCCCCTCCTGCATTGCTTAAGATTTTTTTTGAAAGAAATTATCTATGTTTCAATATTAAAAGTAGATTTCTGGTTTTTTTTTTTTAAAAAATCAGTTCTGGCAGTCTGTGCAGCCTCTAGTGGGTTTCAGGACAGATTACTGACCTTGAGACTCACTCCACCATTTCACCTCTGTTGATGTTAGAGGTAACAACCTTGAGCACGCCTATATTCAGTGGTGTGAATAGTAGTAGTTTGCATCTCCTTCTAAGGGTTTAGGCATACCATGCATGTTACCTATTTGTTGATCTTAATCACACCTTAATCACACCCTGTATCAGTTACTCTCCCAGTTACTCTGAATTTCTGCAGCCTCCATTTTGTAGTCTGTAGTTCTGTCTTCTCTGTGTATGAAAAGCACATGTAACAGAGATACCTCTTATAAAATCT
The DNA here is from genome assembly GCA_030412105.1 of Cyclura pinguis. NCBI lineage: Eukaryota > Metazoa > Chordata > Lepidosauria > Squamata > Iguanidae > Cyclura > Cyclura pinguis. The sequence goes on from CM059602.1 coordinate 213,611,507, forward strand.
TTAGTGTTTGTAAGTAAATTTACTTCATATTTTTTTACAAAGAAGACTAAACCTGCTTTGTTTCTCTGCTAGACTCTTTGTGTGGGTGCTGGTAGTGTGGAACAGGTTACTGCTCACCTTCTTGTAAACACTAATCACTCTGCTCGTAAGATACACTGTTATCTCCCACATTCCTCAAGAACTCTAAAGCTCTAGAGCTTGGAAGATGTAGAGTTTATTGTCTGGCACTTTTCTACCCTACTGCATAGCCATGGAAAAACTGTTCTTCCCTTACTAGTATAACATGAATCCTGGGTTGGCCTATTTGTGATTTGTCCAAACCATTATGAAAAGCTACTGTGGATCAAGGAATAGATCTGCCATAAGAACTAAAGGATCCAAGCTGCAAATTTGCTTCCCAGAGTCCTGCACGTCCTTTGGTACCTTATTATTATTTTCATCATCATACATTTAAATAATGGCATCAGTATTCACTTATTTACTTATTTATTTAAATATGTATATTACACCCTCTGTCTAAAGATATCAGGAGGGTATACAATACAATCAACTTGCTAAAACCGCATTAACAATTTTAACCTGTTAAAAAGAATTATTAAAATTGGTTAATATAGTTTAAAATGCATTTAAACCATACACTTGTGAGGGTCTGTGTAAATAATAATCAGGACTCAAAGGCATTGGTGAACAGCCACATTTTCACTTGATGCTGAAATGATGGCAATGTAGCACCAGTTGAGCATCCAAGAGAGAGTATTTCCTAACTGGAGTGCCACAACAGAGAAGGTCCTCTGAAAAGGCTTTATGTCTGACAGTGTTTCAGTTAGCAAACACCTGGTTAGCAAACAATTGCTGACTGAAACACTGTCAGACATAAAGCCTTAGACCTAACTTGGTACTTCTGAGATACTGGCATGGTAACTTATCTGTCAGTATGACCAGTTGTTTCAACTACAAACCAGAGGAAAACCTAGATTAAACATTACAACGTTCTTTTTCCTTTCAGAACTAAAATGCCTGGCTCAGTTTCCAAGAAAAGTACACATGAACTGCTTGGCAAAGAAATGTGCTGCTATTATTTATAAATTTGGAACAAATATTATATCTGTTTTTGATCTGAGAACAAATTGAACTTTCTTTCACAAAGTGTTTTCCTCCCCCCGCCCTTCTTCCTCACTAGAACAAGATGTTTTGGGGGTGTTTCATCATTACTGGAAGCCACATTTAATTACTTTCAGTCCTGGATACATATGTCTGGACTTCTAGCAGTTGGATTGTGACCACCAAAAAACTTTGCTGGCTCAAGACATTTTGATGCCTGAGGTGAAAGACAAAATGGAGTCCCCATTTCACTTGCAGAAGCTGCATTTTAATTCAGCTTTGGTGATGAGACAGCATCCTCCACATCTTGTGCAAGAAACAGGTTTAGTTCAGCTCATGTGGTGTAGAATACAATGATCTGTCCTCCATGCAAGGTGAGCAGGCTTGTAGGTTGCCCCTGCTTCTGTCTCCACAGCACCCAGCTTCTGCTGCCTGAAGTAACTGCCTTTCTTTGCCTAGCCTTAATATTGTTGTTATTGTACTTATTTATGATCGTGATTTTTCTCAAGAGCTGAGACTAAAGGAAGCTTACAAAAATTAAAATAAATGTAGATTAAAAAAAAATATATATCAAGACATACCAAAAGTTATTGTTGCCATGTAATTAAACTACGTATAAAATTAATTTAAAATAATGACATTAAAAACAGTACCGAAAACTATTAAAATGCCTTTCCTTACAAATCGACAGCTCCCAAAAGTCTCTGGGAATTAAAGTCTTCACTTTCTGATGTAAGAATAGTCAGAAGCAGTTCCAGTACTTGAAAGCAGCTACCAGACATACCTAATTCATGTTGGGAGTGGCAACCTTTCAAGGCTTAATTAACTGGCTAGTTAGTTTGCATGCTTATTGCAGGCATAGACGGGACTGCCTAGAGTAAACTTCATGTTGTTTGGTCAACTCCCACTTCCCCTTGCATGTTCTCTTCCTCTTCCCTTTTTTGTTTTTCGGCTTCCCTGCAAGCATATGCTCTCCAATCCTCTGGCAAGCAGGCTTTCCTGTAAGCATGTGAGTTCTTAATTTCACCTTACCTTTCTTCAAGAATCGAACCTGTGTAGACTATGCACAAGATTTTGTGAGTAAACTTTTCATATTTTTAACCAAACTGTGTTTATTTTGAGCTATATTAAGTGTGTCTGGGGTGGAGATGATGAAGTGAGACTGGTGATTTGTTCAACTTCTGTCTGTGCATTACAGAATACTCTGCTGATTGGGAGATTTACTACTAAAAATCTCTCAATTCACCAACAATTCAGACTCATTCAGGAGGATGAGATCCTTTAGATAACCTAAAGTTAGAGCTGGACCTGTTTGAAGTATAAGCAGGAGCAAAGAGGGGAAGTCATTAAGTAATGATAAAGTGCAAACTACACTGTGGAAGTAACAGCAGCATGAAACGTGATCACCTTCTATTCGTTCTTCCCTGAATCCGCATACTGTCCAATATTTCACAGATGAAAATGTGAAGTTCTTCCTAATATTTAAATGCAACCTCATTTTCTGTAGTCTAAAGCTTTGCTCTGTGTTCTAGTCTCTGGAGCAGCAGAAAACAAGCTTGCTTCATCCTCCATATGGCATCCCTTCAAATATTTAAGCATGGCTATATTGTGGTACCCCAAACTGGACATAGTATTCTAGGTGAGGTATGACCAAAGCAGAATAGAGTGGTACTATTACTTCCCTTGCCCAGCTCCCTAATCTGTTACAGTCATTTTGAATTCTGATAGTTCCTCTGGGTATTAGCCACCCCTCCTAATTTGGTGTCAACCAACTAGTTCTCCAGGGTGAAGAGGAGCCATTGGAGAGCACCCTTTGGGTTTGGTCAATCAACCAATTACAAATTTGCCTAACAGTAGCATTGTCTAGTCCACATTTTTCTAGCTTGTTTGCAAGAATATCAAAGGGGACTTTGTCAAAGCCCTTATTGAAATCAAGACATGCTACATCCATTTGTTTGTTCTGTAAGAAAAAGAGATAAGATTTAATCTGGCATGGTTTGTTTTTGAGAAACCCATGTTGACTTTCAGTGACCACAGCCATCTTTCTAAGTACTTATAGACTGTCTGTTAAATGACTCCATTCTTTTTTAGTATTCCTGCACATGAGATCATACCTAGTATCTCCCTAAGTTTACTGAAATCAGCTTTCTTAAAATCTAGAATGTGTGTCTGACTACACTTGGCTTCTCCTTTCCACTGTATAACAAATTCCAGGAGAATATGGTCACTCCTACCTAAGAATCCTGATACTTCCACCCCATTAACCAGGTCATCATTGTTGGTTAGGATCAGATCTAAAAGACCTGATCCCCTTGTTCCCTCTTCCATCTTCTGGACAGTGAAATTGTCTGCAAGGCAAGTGAGGAATTTGTTGGACCTTATATTCTTGGCAGAGTTTGACTTCCAACAAATATCAGGATAGCTGAAATTTCCTGTTACTACCACACCTCACCTTTCTGAATGTTTTGTCATCTGTTCTAGGAAAGCATCATCCAAGTCCTCATTCTGGCTTGGAGGATCTGTAGTAAACCCCAAGAATGACATAGCTGTTGTTTCTGTCTCCCTTATTTTTTATCTAGATGCTCTGAACTTGGTTTCCAGGGTTTAAGTCATAGACCTCTTCACAGGTGTAAACATTCCTGACATACAGTGCTGCTACTTCTCCTTTCCTGTTTGGTTCATTTCTCTGAAGTAGATTATACCTCTCTATTCCTATATTCCAATCACGAGACTCATCCCGTTCAGGTTTCAGTGATGCCTATTATATCATGTTTGTTTTTCTGGTTAAGAGTTCGAGTTCATCATATTTATTTCCCAAGTACACTAATGTAGAGACAACTAAGAGCATGGGTTATTCCCCTTAACTGCTTATTTCTTCTCTCCCTCCAGCTTATTTGAATTCAAACTACTTTTGTACTTTGAACTCAGTTTGCAGCAACTGAAGTAAGCTGAGAGCAAAGGGGGAAAGTAGGAGGAAGAGAAAAAATCTGGAACATGTTAAAAGTAACTAAAAAATAAAGCAATAGAGGATTAATTGGGACTGTCCCTGACAAACTGAGACAGTTGGAAAGTATGCAGTCAAGGTTGTGGGCCTTGTTTCATCTTGATTCATTTGTAATGGCAGGTGTATCATAGGAGCAGCACTTTTTGATAACAGCATCTGTTCTATAGAATGCTCTTCCCAGTAAGTTTTTTCATGACCTTATGCTGTATTTGTTCAAAAGCTGGACTAAGATATATCTGCCCATGAAACAGAATGTTTTTGTTTTATATGCATTTGATACTGTTTCCTTATTTGAGGGATCTGCAATTTGTTAACTGTCAGATTTTGTTGGACTTCAACTCCTGTCATCCCTCACTATTTATTGTGCTGACCAGAGCTGATAGCAGATGCAGTCTAATACCATCTGGAGAGAAAAAGACACCCCTGCCTTATATGGTTTTGTTATACTAGTGGTTATCCTATTCTTAAAGCAGTTTTTAAAAGGTGTTTGTAAAAACATTTTAGCACAATGTTGATCTTAGTCTGAATATCTTTCTGAGTGCACCTGATGAGAAAAAAAAATAGGATATAAACAATTTAAATACATAACAAATGTGGAGGTTGAAGTAGCTTTATAGTAGCTACCATGACTAACAATTGTTAAGACTCTCTTCATCTGTCAGTATACTAAGGACTGTCACTACCTTCTGAGACAGTGAAATTCATGCTGATTTTATGTAGTGTGAAAAAGTACTTTCCTTTGTCAGGCCTGAACAGAATCAACACTGTTTTTATACAGAGTGAGGCAATTGTTTCAGACAGCAGGTGCTGAGATGGCGGTAGAAACCTTGAAGCTCTTTCTTAATGCCCCCAGCCATTCCCATCAATTAGAGAAGAGCTATATTTGCCACATGACCTGGCTTGAGTCTCCTACACTAGCCTTTTATGTTAGGTGTGCTGGAACAATCCTGTCCGTTGCTATACGGCTAGCTTCTTTATGAGGCATGAACAGAGAAAGCAACAAATGTTGCCTTCCCTCACACTGTCATCTTCTGCATAGGAAGGGCCTTATTTAAAGGCTGTATTACAAGCATTAGGGAATGTGGACATTGCTGCCAGTAAGTGAAATGAACCCTTTATCCCTATGTCACCAAAATCCCCTCCCTACAACCCACAGTTTGCAAAGTTGCAGGGTGGTGGTGGTGGAATTTATCATAGTGATATCAGTAATATAGTGATATCACTGATGACACCTCATTCCTAATAACTAAGAAAATGCATTCCCAACAAGATCTATCATGAACCAGCTAGCCTCACTTAGTTTTGGACAAATCAGTATTTGATGAGAGAAGAGGCATTCTTCAATGTTTGTTTAAAAAGTGGATCTGAAGAAAAGATTTGATAGCTAAATAACTTTGGGCCACAATAGGGCTGAAGTACTATGTGTTCAAGCTAGGTCTGGGCTGACAGCCAGGAGAAGCTGATAAAAAATACAGGTTAGAAACTCAGCAGTAACTTAAGTGGTCACTTTACTAAAGCAAGGAAACAGCTTTGCAAATGAGAAGCAATAATGATGCCAACAATGTCCATAAATCAGAGGCAGAGGCATATGTCAAAGGCAGAAACACAGGCAAGGGCAGCGAACAGAAGCATGCATGGCAGAAATGGTCAGTTAATTGCTGACAAAGGCTAGAGGGGAAAGGCTCAATTCTTATAGGCGCCAGGGTCAGCGTAGCTGGTGCCTGATTAATTGGTGCTTGGCATAAATTTGCTGAAAACAACACAGGAGACCCTTTTGGTGTCTATGCGGGTGAAGGTAAGTATAGATAGATCATTCTCTGCTGGGGCTGACACTTCTGTCCCTGGGGCGGGTGGTGGTACTGTCTGCTTTGCAGGTTCTGCTGTAGCAGTCTCTGTGTCAGGGCTCAGAGTAGGTTCTGCTGCGTCTGAGTCTAGGTCCTGAAAGCCCATGACACCATGGTTCTTCAGATGTTTTTAATGCCTACAATTCCCATCAGCCTTAGTCATCATAGCCTACAGTAGAGGAGTATGGAAGTTACGATCAAAAAATCAAACAGGCCAGGTACCTGTCCTAAGATCACCACTAGAGATCCTTTTCTGGATTTCAATCTGAAATCTTTAGTGTGGCCACAAGATAGAGGCCCTTTGCAAGAACATTCTTGAAAGAGACGGTTGCCTGGTACCCTCTTCCTGGTGCCACAATAAGGCACTGTTTTTCCAGGATTTTAAAATATACTAACATTGTTCATTATTTGTTTCTATTGATTGTAATTCTTGTTGTTTTAGCTAATTTATGTGATTGATTGATTTGCTTTCATTTGTATTCTTGGTCTGGATTTTGTTGCTAGTTGCATTTTTATTTGGACTGGTTTTATATTTGCTTATAAAATGATTGCTCTCAGGAACCTAAGGAACAAAATAGATCTGTTGTAGCACTTTGGCAGAAGGGACTAATGTACCTCTTTGGTTTGTGGAACAATTGAATGTCTAATGAACTATAAAACTTTCCTGTTTTAATTTTGCAGATTAATCTAAAAGATGTAGGAGAGCTGTATAAAATCCGGATTGGCCATGACAACAGTGGAGCAGATCCTAGTTGGTACCTTAGTGAGATTAGACTTCAAAGAATGAGCACACCACCAGAGAAAGAAATGTGTCTAACTGTTAACTGCTGGCTGTCTGAAGACCATGATGATTCAGATACATGGCGAGAAATACCAGTAAGGAGACATGGAAAAGAACTTCTACCTGGTATGACTCTGATATACAGTGCTGATTCTTAAACTATACTTCAAAAGAATTTATGATTAGCTTTATTAAGTGTATTTCAGGATTCATCATTGCAAATGTGTTGTGAAAGAAGAAACGTTAGATCTTAAGTAGCAGTATCCTTTCCTATTCTCTTTCAAATGCCCTTCCTAAAGATATGGCAAAAGGGTTGTAAGTTGAACAATTTGTCACTGCAGATTCTTCATGTGGTTGAAACATTATATTAACTTAATCAACAGTCTTGTGAGTTTCAGTTTAATCTGAGGGATCTGGATGCTTTACTTTGCCACAACTACTTAAAAAAGGATTACCTGACAGGGAAAAAAACCAGTATGGTATAGCAATTAGAGTAGGTGTGGACAACCTGGTACCTTCCAAATGTAGTTATGCTACAACTCCTGTCAGCCCCATCCTGCATGGCCTACAATCAGGGCTGATGGGAGCTCAGCCCAAAATATCTGCTGGACTCCGTATTGCCTTTCCTTTGTTTAGAAAGTCATACAATCACAAGCTTCAAATCCCTGCTCACTATGAATTTTGCTGGTCAACCTTTGTGTAATCAATATCTCTCGGCCAAACCTACTTTACAGGGTTGTTATGAAGACAAAGTGGGAGAGGGAGCTGACTTTATACAGCTTTCTACTCTTTGGAGAAAATCAATCAATTAGAAAAGAGTAGTGTTTCCTATTAGGAATATGTGTGCTGCCAATTAGCCAAATTTTATTCAAATTGAAATAATATGACTGAAGATATTCAGAGATTTAAAAGACACTTTTTGCTCATTTGACACACTGAATTATTTATAGGATCCAGTAATTGTAGGTCAGGAAGGAAAATGAAGGCCACCAAGGGCAAGCTTGTGCATATTCAACTAAAGATAACAGGCCAGGTCGTTCACATTGTCAAGCAAAGCACTCTAACAATGAAGGAGAAAATGAAGTACCAGAGACATCTTTAGGGCAGGATAAGTATGAAAAATACTCATAAAATGTTTCAAGGTATGGGAAAAGGATGCAAATGAAAAATTTGAAGACTGAAATGGGGAAGGGTTCCATGTGATCAACAACTCAACAGAGGTCAGTCTATCCTCAGAGACAGATGTTGTTCCAAACATACGGGTGATTACCACCATTGCCCTCGAAGGAGAATTAGGCCATTTCTGCACCTGACCACATCCCACCGACGTCCCGTCGTGATCCTAGTAGCACTTTTGCCAGGATGGGAGCATGATGTGAATGCTTCCCTCCGCACCTGACCAGCTCCCTGTGGAAGGGAGTGCAAGCGACACACTTCTTCCTTCCACAGTGCAGCCGGCCTCTTTCCCATGTTATGCTGTGGAAGGAAGTACATGATCACACTTCTGCCTCTTCTGCATGGCAGGGGATACAGGAGCATCACATGATCACAGGCAGTTAACAGATTTTTCCATTCAGTGAATATCCTTCAATCACAATGCATGGGGATGCACTAGCTGTAGGACTGTGATGATGTGTGAAAGCACAACCCATAGACTGTTGCTATCATGTCCCCATCATGGGACTGCGACACCATGGGGAAATGGCCTTAGATTCAAATACTTGAATTCAGAATAGTAGAGATGGGTGCTACAAGAAATCCAGTGTGGTCATACAACTTATCGAGAAAACAATGGTGGGCAGCAGATGAAGCTCAGCACATCTGTTAGTTTGTACATAGAAAGTTCCAGATCCACTCCTTGGCATGTCTACTTAGGGTTAGAAAAAAAGTTATGTTCGAAGCTCTGGAGGTCATTGCTAGTAGGTAGGGTGGGAAAATGGGACACATACAGACATCTCAGGAAATTTTTTAGGCCCCCAGGACCCCAATGACATCTAGCAAAAAATATTTCCCAAAATATATTATTGGAAAAAATGGCCAGAAATCCTTCCTTGTGCTCTGGGGACAGGGAGTAATTTTGACAGATTTTTGCCTTGCCTAAGTTAGTAACAGTAATCAGAAACAGAACCTTTTTAGTGGTGGCCCCACTGAGCTATTTGTCAAACCTCTCCCTCCCCATTTTTAGAAGGTCTGTAGCAACTTTCATGTTTTGATGGTCTTTTTTATAATAGGTTTCTTCCTTTTTACTGGCCTTCTTCCGGCCCTCCCATATATTTATTAATTTTCCAAGAAATAAAGATTGTTTTACATTCGTACCAGCTATACAGTAAAAAAGAAACATTATGAACTACAATTACATTTTTACTGGCCTTCTTTTTAAGTTCAATGTTGTTTTCATTGAATAGATATTTTGAATTTTATTGTTTTATAATTCTGCTTGTACTATATTGTAAACTCTTTTATGAATGTGTTTAGACTTGAAAGCAGGGTATAAATACTTGAATGAATAAATAAAGAGAAAACGGGGCTCTTCTACAAATACTTGAGTCCTACTTACACAGGACTTCACATAGTGAAATAAATTCTGTAGCTATTCTAATGCTTCTGCTTGGGAAAGAAGTTCCTCTGAAACCTTGTGATTCCAGACACCTGGACAGTTTTAGATTTTGTTTCATGTAATGCTTGAATGGGGAGTGAAAAACAAGACACTTCTAGACCAACCCAATCAAATTCTTCACAGTAAGTAAGCGCTCATTGTGATCAATATTTTTCACACAATATGTTATTTTTTTCAAACCAAAACATTTGATAGGCCTTATTATAATAGCCCTATAATAATCGTCATCAATTCTGTGACATTATAGATCCTCAAATATATTCAACAAATAAATGCAAATAAAATAGCATGACAATGTCAGACTCTATGACTTCAAAATATCCTTTGACTATGAGCACAACTAAGTCCTTTTACTTTTATTTTTCAGCATCCCTAAGAAAGAAACTTTTGTCATCTGCATTTCCTATTTTAAAGAAATAATTGTTTAGAAACACCAAATGTGCAGCCATCATTAGATGGATATCTATTTCTGTCTGTCTATATATCTATCTCAGATTTTCTATTATATGATACCAAATTTCAAATCAATGCAGTTTTCAGATTAATGTGAATTTTTAGGCTAACAATGTATTCACTTAATTAAAAAAGCTTCCTCTGAGATATGGACTATAAGAAGAAAGGATATTTTGTACATTCCATTCAGGAGTGAAAAGGCCTTTTATTGAAATTTTCGGGTTGCCACTGAACTTTGTTGCTCTCTTTTTTGCTAGAATTGTGTCATAAAGCCCAAACATAACGGTGTTTTTTCTTCTTATTTTTTTCCTTCGATGTTTATTTCTATCTATGTCCAAATAGACATAGAACATTTTTAAAATATAACATTTGAAATCTTTCATATTTCCCTTCATCTTGGATTGATTGTTTCACTCTTCTTGCTTTTGTTATTTCATGATACTTTTCATAGAATCATGGAGTTGGAAGAGACCATAAAGGCCATCCAGTCCAAACCCCTGCTATGCAGGAACACACGTCAAAGTATTCCCAACAGATGGCCATCCAGCCTCTGCTTAAAAACTTCCAAAGAAGGAGACTCCACCACACTCCAAGGCAGCATATTCCACTGCCGGACAGCTGGGTCAGGTGGAATCTCCTTTCCTGCAGCTTGAATCCATTGCTCCTTGTCCTAGTCTCTGGAGCAGTGGAAAACAAGCCCACTCCCTCCTCGACATGACAGCCCTTCAAATATTTAAGCATGGCTATCATGTCCCCTCTTTACCTTTTCTTCTTCAGACTAACCATACCCAGCTCTCTAAACCATTCCTCATAGGGCATGGCTTCCAGGCCTTTTACCATTTTGGTCGCCCTCCTCTGGATAAACCCCAGCTTGTCGATATCGTTCTTGAATTGAGGTGCCCAGAACTGGACCCAGTATTAGAGATGAGGTCTAACTAAAGCAGAATACAGTGGTACCATTACCTTCCTTGACCTAGACACCATAATTGTGTTGGCTTTCTTGGCTGCCACATCACACTGTTGACTCATGTTCAGCTTGTGATCTACCAAGACTCCTAGATCCCTTTCACACATACTGCTATCTAGCTACGCATCCCCCATCCTATATTTGTGCATTCCAATTTTTCTGCCTAAGTATAGGACCTCACATTTCTCTCTGTTGAAATTCATTTTGTTAGCTTTGGCCCAGCTCTCCAATCTGTCAAGGTCATTCTGAAATTTGATCCTGTCCTCTGGGGTATTGGCAGCCCCTCCCAATTTGGTGTCATCTGCAGATTTGATCAGTGTGCCCTCTACTCCTTCATCCAATCATTGATGAAGAAGTTGAATAGCACTGGGCCCAGGACAGAACCCTATGGAGAACTTCTCTCCAGGATGAAGAACAGCCATTGGTGAGCACTCTTTGGGTTCAGTTGGTCAACCAATTACAAATCCACCTAACAGTAGCCCTGCCCAGCCCGCACTTTACTAGCTTCTTTGCAAGAATGCCATGGGGAACTTTGTCAAAGGCCTTACTGAAATCAAGATATGCTACATCTACAGCATTCCCTTCATCTATCAAGCTTGTAACCCTATCGTAAAAAGAGATAAGATTGGTCTGGCATGACTTATTTCTGAGAAATCCATGTTGACTTTTAGTGCTTACGGCATTGCATTCTAAGTAATTATAAACTGACGGTTTAATGATCTGCTCTAGAATCTTTCCTGGTATTGATGTCAGGCTGACCAGGTGATAATTATTTGAGTCCTCTTTTTTCCCCTTCTTGAAGATGGGGATGACATTTGCCCTCATCCAGTCTGCTGGGACTTCTCCCGTTCTCCAAGAGTTCTCAAAGATTATTGCAAGTGGTTGAGAAATGACTCGTGCCAGTTCTTTTAATATCTTTGGATGTAATTCATCTGACCCTGGAGACTTGAATTCGTCTAGTTTAGCCAGATATTCCTGTACTATTTCTCTACCTATTCTGTGCTGCATTTCCCCCCCTCCTCACCTGCTCCCCACCTCCCAGGTTGAGTACTTCTATCCTTTTGGGAGAAAACTGAGGCAAAGAAGGTGGTGAGTAGTTCTGCCTTCTCTCTTCCCCCTGTTAGTAATTGACCATCTTCTCTGTGCAGCGACCCTGTCATTTCCTTGTTTTTCCTCCTGCTGCAGACATATCGAAAAAAGCCCTTTTTATTGTTTTTAATGTCTCTGGCAAGCCTGAATTCATTCTGCACTTTAGCTTTTCTGACCTTCTCCCTACATATCCTGGCTATTTGCTTGAATTCCTCTTTTGTGGTTTCACCATTCTTCCATTACCTGTAGATGTTTCTTTTAACACTTAGCTCAGCTGAGAGTTCTTTCATCAACCATTCTGGTTTCTTTAGACACCTTTCATTTTTCTTCCTTATTGGCACAGTTTTCAATTGTGCCTTCAGTATCTCACTTTCAAGAAACTTCCATCCATCATGAACTCCTTTCTCTTTCAATATTCCTGACTATGGGATTTTGGCAAGTAACTCCCTAAGTTTACAGAAATCAACTTTTTTAAAGTCTAGGATGCGTGTCTGGCTACACTTGGCTTCTCTTCCCACAGAATGACAAATTCCAAAGAGCATGGTCAGTCCCCACTAAGGATCCCACCACCTCCACCTCATCAACAAGGTCATCCCTGTTTGTCAGGATCAGATCTAAAATAGTCGATCTTCTTCTGGATCATGATATTGTCTGCAATGCAAGTAAGGAACCTATTGGACCTTGCAGTCTTGCCAAAGTTTGACTGCCAACAAATATCAGGATAGTTGAAATCTCCCATTACTACTGCATCTCTCCTTTTTGAATGTGTGGTTATCTGCTCCAAGAAGGCGTCACCCAATTCCTTAGGCTGGCCTGGAGGCCTATGGCAAACCCCCACAATCACATCCCTATTGTTTCTTGCTCCCTGAATTCTTACCCAGATGCTTTCAACTTGGCTTCCCAGATTTAAGTCCTGGATCTCTTCACATGTGAAAACATCCTTGACATATAAGGCTACTACTACTCCTTTCATGTTTGGTCTGTTTCTGCAAAATAGATTATACCTCCCTATTCCTACATTCCAATCATGAGACTCATCCCACCAGGTTTCAGTGATGCCTATTAAATCATATTTATTTTGTTGTATTAAGAGTTCGAGTTCATCTTGCTTATTTCCCATGCTCTGTGCATTAGTGTAGAGACACTTAAAACCATGTACCCTTCCTGGAAGTCCTGTACTAAAGTTACTTTTCCTCTCCCTGTTGGTGTCTAGTACTACCTGGCCTGCTCTATCTATATCATTTGAGTATTTATCCCAGCACTCACTGAATCCTTGTCCTGAATAATACTGTATCCTTCCCCTGCTGAACTCAGTTTAAAGACCTCCTGATCTGTTTTGCGAGACTGTTAGCAAAAACATTCCAGACGACAGTTGCAGGCCATCCCTTGCCAGAAGACCAACCTTGTCAGGGTCAGAGACCCGGGCGGTGAGACAGCCCAGAGAAGGGAGTGGGAGAGCTAGCAGAGTCCTGCCAGGAGGAGTCAAGGAAGCACTTACTCAAGGGAAGTCCATTTACCTAAGCCAGAGCAACAAGCAAAAGCTGTAGTCAGAGTTCCAAAAGCCAGGAGTCTGGAGCCAAGAGATCAATCCAAGGTATCAGGAGCCAGGTGCTGGAAGCAAGGAACAGGCAAGGAGAGGGCTTGTAGAAAGTTTGCCACAAGCAAAGATAAGTTTCCAGGCAGGCAGTTATATAGCCCAAGACACAGGTGTGGCTAGTCACTGCTTCTTGAACTTAATCAAGGAAGCCTCCCTTTGCTCAGCTCTCTTGAGTCTCTGCCTTGTTTGTGGGCTGATTGACACAGGCTCCAACCCATCTTCAGAATCGGATCCCTGTTGCCCTAAAGGAGCAGGCAGAGGAACGTCCAAGCCTGCTTGGTCCATGGCAGCAGGGGGAGCTCTTGAGCTGCAGGACTCATCTCCAGCCAGAGCCACAGGGACCACCAGCTGCTGCTCGTCATCTCCACCCTGAGCAACAGGGACCAACAGCTGCTGCTCGTCATCAGCAGCTCTGACAGGGGCTTCAGTTATCACAAACTTCGTGGAAATGGAGACTGTGATCCAAAACCCCAAATTGCTCCCAGCGGCACCATCTTCGAAGCCAGTTGTTGACATCCACTATTCTTCTCTCCCTTCGTGGGCCATTTCCTTCCACGGAGAGGAGAGACGAAATGACAACCTGCACACCAAGGTCCTTTAGCTTCCTACTTGTAAGCTCATAATCTTTCGTGATGCAGTGAAAGCTATGCAGTGTCAGTGTCACTGGTTCCGACGTGAACCAAAAGGAGGGGGTTATGATCAGTGTGCTTGACCAGTCTCATTAGGCTCTCTATTACATCATTGATTTTGGCCCCAGGGAGATAGAATACCTCACGATTGATCTTGTTTGGGTTACAAATGGTAGGTTCCGTTCCTCTCAGCAAGGAGTCCCCAACCACCAGAACTCATCTCCTCTGAGGCTTGTCCGGGCTGACTTGATGAGCAGATTGTCTCTTGGCCACCTGAATATTCTGTCCAAGCTGAAACTGTTGGTCCTGCTGCTGTTGGATTTCATTCTGCTGGTGTTGGGACTCCTGTTGCTGATGTTGGATTTCCTCTTGGTGATGTTCTGTTACCTCATTCTACTGTTCCACTTCGTCATCAATAAGGTTGAGAACTTGGAAGCGATTCTATAGTTTGAGAGTCTCTGTTTGGTACCTTGTCTTTCTACTTCTGTGTGTCACATTCCTCCAAGCATCCGTCTCCCGGTTTTGTGAATTGACGTCCTCGTCCTCTATCTCCTTCATGCACTCCGTCTTCAAAAACATCCTCTCAGTCCTATCCAAGATCTCCTCACCCTCCCTAATAATGTGAAGATTTGAAACCCGGGCCTCCAGCTGTTGAACCTTCTCCTCCAAGACAGCAACTAGCTTGCATTTGCTGCAAGTGTACCCAATGACGTCTTGTGGCAGGAAAAGAAACATGCCACTATTCATTGAGAGCTGCTGATGCTGAAATATCATTTCTCTTGATAGATAGGCCCATGTATTAATTTTTGTGAACTTTGTGATCCTTATGGTTCAAGCCTTGATACTGCTCTTTCAGAATATTGCAATTTTTTTTCTCTTCCCTGTCATATTTTGTGTTTTTATAGACCTTGTTACCTCTCCTCTTCATATTCATTGTCCCTTTTCCTCTCTTCTCTATTCTTCTCCTTTCTTTTTTTTCCTTTCCCTTTTTTTTAGGGGGGTCTTTCACATCTGTTTCAATACCCACTCGTTTTAATTCGTGTTACTGTTCAGACACTGTGCTTATTATCCTTATACAACACAGCCCATACAAGGGAGATGAAAAGCCTCAACCATTCTAGCTCTCAAACACTACTGTTGTATAATTTATCTTGTGACAAAAGATAACCACCTGTAGGAGCAAACTTACAACTACAAATATGAAATATATGGTTTGCCTGTTGAATTTATCTCTCATTAGTTATGTATGACATATTCATCTCCCAAAGTCATGTTTTATTGCTGACCATTTTAATGTTACATTCTGTGATTTTTGTCATTTACATACTTTTCAACAGTGCCTCCATATTTCTAACACTTTCCCCATAACTTTGCTGGGACAAAAATGTCCTTAAAAATCAATAGATTATCATTAAGTGACAGTCATTTGATCTGAGTCCCAGGCCATTTCCGCACTAGCCTGTTATAGCACTATTATTCCACTTTCAACCTCCTATGGAATCCTGGGGTTTGCAGTTTAGGGAAGGGCCTCAAAGACACCTCTCTAAACTGCAAACCTCAGGATTCCATAGGAAGTTGAAAGTGGAATAATAGCACTATAACAGGCTAGTCTGGAAATGGCCCCAGTTGAAGTGTTTGCAAGTTGGACTAGGATTTTGGAATACCAGTGGTCAACTCCTCACTCAGCCACAAAAACTCAGTGGATGATCTTGTGCAAGTCACCCTCTCTCAGCTTTACAGGAAGGTAAGGAAAAACCTTTTCTGAATAAATCTTGTTAGAAAACCCTATGGTAGGCTCACCATAAGTCTGAGTCAACTTGAGGACAAATAAGAACACAACAATTGAGAAGAACACACACACACGCTTTTGGGAATCATGGTACAGAGAAAGAAAAGTGGCATATTGCGATTGTTAGCAGGTTGACCCTATTCATGGAAAACTGAAATAGAAAGGGGAATTAAGGAGGGAGAGACATTAGAATTCATAAGATCAGGAAATCTCCTACAATACAAAAAACATTTAATTTTGTCACATTTTATTTTGTTAGCATGCTGTCTTGTGTATTTTGGCACAGGCTTTTGGGTAGAATATGCTTGATTCATTGGACAAGGGACATTTTAATAAAATGGAAATTTCACTGAGCTCAGAAAATACCTCACAATTCACATAATGTTTTTGTTAAAAAAAGTCCTATCGCATAAGGGTTAAATCATTTGTGGAAAAGAAAAGAAAAGAAAAGAAAAGACACCAGTCTTGTCTTCTAAGCTCACTGGTCCAGAGTTGGCTGACCTCTGACATTTAATATATTGAATTCCCTTCCTAGTAGTTTGATTCTTTCTGAAGTTTCCCTGACATCATGAAAATGAGTTGTTGGAGACTTAAAACAGCCACAGTCTATTTTTAGAATGTTAGTGCAATTGGAATCATAGCTAAGGATATTAAAAAGTTGCCATTTTTCATGGACCTAGGCAAACAGATTTTAAAGTGCTTGTTTTCATGTTCCCAACAAAACATTTTGCCCTAAAGCAGACATGGGAATCTTTTTTAAGTCCAAGAGCCCAAGCTAAATGTTTTGTGCAAGCAAATGTCAATCTACATTGACTAGCCTTTCAAGTTATGCTTTTGGTATATTTGTTTCTTTAAAAGTGTTCTTAATTTTTCAGATGCATTTCAAAATATGGTAGTTTGGGTGGGAGAGAGAGAGAGATAGAGGAAAATATTCACCTCACATGTTTTGTTTTTTTCTTGTGAGTAAGGGCTTTTGAGGAAGGGACTAGAACAATCACTAAAAACTTGCAAGAAATTGAAATGAAATAACTGTTGACCCCAATTACTGCACTGAATGTGGACATTTTAATTTAAAAATCATGTTATTTTAATGCAGCTAGTATCATTTTTCATCATTGCTACATGACACAAATAATTGTCTTTGTCCTCACCCAAAACCAGTGCTTTCATTTGACTGACAAAGGCTCCTTCACATCTCCCCTCCTCTGCCTCCTCCTCATTCCTAAAATGTCTATGTGCTGTATAAAAATAAAACAGTACAGGACCTGCCCACAATCTAAATCTGTGATTCTCACATTATGTGTCCCTGTTAGTTGTGCCTCATAGAACATGGTCCCAAATAGAACTGTTACAGTGGGGAACGAGTAACTAAAAGGACGGAAAATCCCAAGAGAGACTCCAGGATGATGTTACAGATTTTAGCATGATATTGCAGGGTTAGTCTGTTGGTGTCCTGCAAATGTTAAAGTATTTTTCAAAAAAGAAAATAGGCCTCCAAAAGACAGGCCTGCAGCAAGAGAAGAAGAAAGCTCAGTTTCACTATCAACAACCACTAGTGCAACACAGACATTTGTGTTGTGGCTATTGTGTGCCTTCAAGTCATTTCTGACTTACGGCAATCATAAAGTGACCCTATCCTGGGGTATTCTGGGGCTGAGAATGTGTGACACCCTCCAGGTCAGCCAGTGGGTTTCCATGGCTGAGTGAGGAATTGAACTCTGGTGTCCAGAGTCATAGTTCAACACTCCAACCACTACAACATGCTGGCCCTCTTTTCTGTACATGTACAGGTCCATACCTATGTCATATTCTAAGTATTTATCTCTGCAAAAGGCTCTAGTCCTATCAGTCTGAAATTTGGATCACAGAAAAACAAGCTTGTAATGAATCCTATGAAGTAAGTCTCCTATATGTAAAGGGCCCTTGTTGTTGCTGCTGTTGCTGTTGTGTGCGTTCAAGTAGTTTCTGACTTATGGTAACCCTAAGGCATACCTATCATGGGGTTTTCTGGGGCTGAGAATATGTGATGTGCCCAAGGTCACCCAGTGGGTTCCCATGGCCAAACAGGGAATTTAACCCTGGTCTCCAAGGTAGTCCAAAGCCATTTCTGCACTAGGCTGTTAATAGCGCTATGATTCCACTCTCAACATCCTATGGAATCCTGGGATTTGCAATTTGGGGGGGGGGGCGGCCAGCCCCTCCCGAAACTGCAAACCCCAGGATTCCATAGGATGTTGAAAGTGGAATCATAGCGCTATAACAGCCTAGTGTGGAAATGGCCCAACACTCAAACCAGTACACTATGCTGGCTCCCGAACACAGAATTTAGCTGAGTGTATTTTAAGGGCTGCAAGCATTTTTTTCAAAGCATGAAATCTAGACAACCTGAACTTATTCATCCCGGCAATAGACAACTGAATCAAGTAAAGTAAAATAAAGACTTCTTTTCCCATCGAGGCAGCAGTCATTGCAATTATAATAACTATGCCAGCAGACATAACCAACATAAAAGTGTGCTAATACTAATACAAAGTTTCAGTTTGGAGGGCTGAATCTCAAAGGCTGTGCTACTAAAGCAGCAGAAATTTAATCAGAAGTAAAATGGGTGAACTCCGCTATTGTAGTACTGTGGTCCCAAAAATTGGGTCCTAGAGTTCTTGATCATTGACTGTACTGTAACAGGGGTTCTGAGAGTCAAAGTTGAGCAACATGGGAAGCAATGCTGTTGAATCTCCTGCCAGCCTTTAAAATGAAATTCCAGTCACCTTGCAGTCAAGTGACCTCTTCAAGTACCAAAAGAAAACTTAAATTTTGTGTCTTGTTGCTGAACCATGTAGAGCTTCCTTCCCACATCCCCACTAGCAGCTGCTCTTCCTTCTGCATTAGGAGCCACCACATCAAACTCTAAAGGATAACATGAAAATGGACTCCTCTCAGCTTTAATTATTATTTATTATCATTTTATTCATTTTTATCCCTCCTATTTGGAAACAGAAGTTAGCCCTGCTTCTCATTTTGCTGCTTATTTCTTTTCCATGATCATAGATGCTTACAAACAAGTACGTACATGTCATTTAACAAGAGAGATTCTGCATGCTAAAGTAATATCTTCAGACTTCTGTTTTCTCCTGAAAATTTAATCTTCCTTTATTATTTCCCATTTGATGGGGGATATGGCAATTCTGTTTCATTGCAGTTTGATGCTAATATAATGTCACTGAATGCAAGCTACACCGGCCTCAAACTGCTGCAGAAGAGCAGAGAATCAGGCCCTGAAGGAGGATTGTAATAGCTCATACATTATTATGTATTACAACTGCATTACAAAAAATATGTAGGCATTTAAAAGCATTATAGTATTTTTCCTCCTGTACTGATAGACAGTGGTTTGGGTAAGATTTGGAATTGTGCAAGTAGAAGCACATGGAAACAAGGGGGAAGAAAGCCAAAGACACGTGGCCTAGTCCTTTGAACAGTTAAACTAGTATGGGGTACAGATGGGATTTGATACTGAGACCTCTCTCCTTGCAAAAAGCGAAAACAAAAAGAAAAAATCCTAAGGAAAGCAGCTTTCTATGGCCAAGTGGGGGAATTGAGCCCTGTAGCTGAGGTTGGAGTGTGTGGAGGGGGGCAGCAGAGGACGGAAGGGTGGGGGTGGGGTGATGGGGAGGGGGAGGGGGCTACGGCACACAGAAGTGGGGCTACAGCATGTGGGGGATGCCAAGCAAGGAGCCGTGGCACCCCTAAAAAATTGCCACCAGGGGTGCACCACCCCCATCGTCTCCCCATCCCTATGTGACTGATCGAACCCTGATCTCCAGGGTCACAGTCCAACTCTCAAATCACTATGCCATAGTGGTTCTCTACTGTGGGGTAGTGAGGGACAATTTTTGTTCTGTAGCCTTGCCATTGCCCATACAAATGCATTTGGGATGCACTGGAAGTGTCAATAATCTCACTTCTCAATGGCATTTTCAGCTGGTTTTGGACACTTTTGGTGACTTTCTGAGGTGTTAGTGACTTCTAGGGGTAGATAGGTTACTTTAATCACACTCACCCTTTCTGCCCAATGCATATTGTTGTGATTTTTGTGGTTGTATGCCTTCAAATAATTTTCAACTTATGGCAACCTAAGGTGAAACTATGATAGGGTTTTCTGAGGATGAGAGTGTATGACTTGCCCAAGGTCATCCAGTAGCTTTCCATGGCTGAGCAGGGAATCAAACCTTAGTTTCCAGGGTTGTAGGTCAATGCTCAACCCACCACAACATGCTGGCTCTCTTATAGATCATGTCAGATTCCAGCTGTAACTCTCCACCTAACCAATTTCGTGGACTTCTTGTTAGGATAAAAATGGCGGTGGGATGCTGGATTGAGAAGAGGGGGAAAATAATGTACAATTTTTGGCTCCAAGAAATAGTTTAAAAATAGTTTAAAATAGAAAAATAGAAAAATAGTTTAAAAAGTTATAATTGGAGAAAAAATCATTATCATAAAGAAATCCATGCACTTCAATAACCTTTGTGGAATATCTGAGGCTACAACTGAAGCAGCTAGAAGAGGGAGGGCAAAAGGAGCTGAGAAAGCAAAGTCAGAGAAACAAGTTTTGCTTTCCTGGCTGAACTGGGACAGTAGCAGGTTATGTATTGTGATGCTGCAACCAGAATTCAATTCTGTTTCACTGCAGTTTCATGGTAAAAAATAAAATTAGAAATGATTGAAAGAATCAAAACAAGTACTAAAATAGAAAAGATGAAGCAATTAGCATGTAAAAACACCTAAAAATCAAAAGCACACTACACAGTTACCAGATTGGGTATCATAGTCAATCAGAAAAATACTGAGCAAAGCAGGGAGTGTAAATAGTGAATGTTTCTTACCCAGCACCTGTTTATCAGTGAATTGTGTATTTCATAATTGACTTCAGCATGGCAGCTGTTGTTTATTGAATCCTGTCAGTGTGTACAGAACTGAGAGTTAAAGATCTGGAATCTCAATCTCATATGTATCCACACACACACACACACACAAAAAAGCTTTTAAAACAGCTTTCTACAGATTGTGACTTAACTTGTTCACCTTATCGTTACTGTCTGGGAGCCACCAAGGCCAGGACAGTCCTATGTCTAAGACAGGATACTTGAGCTATTCCTTAAGTTGGTGCTTAGTTGGTGTAATTAACAAAAATAAATGTGTAAAAATAAGCATATGAGGGATCTTACTTGAACCTGTCTCCTGCTCTTGAGTAGAAGATAGGACCCCTGAAGATCAACTAGACTTCTACCACTCACTGATTTAATCTCTGTGGCTCAGTAACTCAGTGGGAAGTTACTGGGTAATTAACTAACCCCTACCCCTGACTCTGCAGAGGCTTTGCCTTTCTACCCCCACTGTTGGAGATGAGACTTCTGGCTGGTCACATGCATGCCCTAAGTAAGGCACATAAAAAGAGGATGGACAGAGGAAATCTTTAAAAGGAAAAGCTTCTATTCTAAGCAAGCAACCTACATTGGCATAAAGGATATCATGCATGAAGGTACCTTCCTTCAGGTGTTAAATAGAAACAGTTGCAAAATTACAAACAAGCTGAAGTCATGTTCATTTGAGAACTGATCAAACAAGCTGAAATTATGTTCATCAGAAAGTGTATTTTTACAATTACTAACTTGATTTTTATTGCATTTTCACTGTTATTCTGAATTCTTGTCACCACTGCTCTGGAAGGTTTTAAAATCCATCTAACATGTTTTAATGGTCTGTTAACTGCAATAAAGGGATGATGGATTCATTAATAGTTAAATTTCATGGTGTAACTTGATGGTCCTTTTCACTTCTATCTATCTGTCTGTCTGTCTGTCTGTCTGTCTGTCTGTCTATTTTGGCTGCCTTTCTCTCAGAACTGGGACCCAAGGCAGCTTCCAACAATAAATACCCATTAAACACATTAAAAACATTTAAAATAGTTAAAAAACATTAAAAAAAATAAGTACTTTCATGTATGATAGATGGTTAAGTTAGGTTATATAACTGCAAGAAAAAGAACTATAGTTTAATGACAAGATAATGTATATGCTGGAACAAGCTATGTAAAGTTGCCGATGATGTTAGAGGTCTGGTAATATAAGATGTACATTAATAATTATTTGTTCTGATAAAGAAACATGGAAGAATCATTGTACAAATGTGAAACTGCAGTAAGAGTAACTGAATATTATATGATGTGTTTTTTTTTTGATAAAAATCAATAAAAATTATATAAAAAAACATTAAAAGGATATAAAATCATAAAAAGAAAAACTAAAACAATATTCACCTTAAACAAGTTAATAAATAAAGCTCCCCGGTTTACACAAACACCTGTTTAAACAGAATGTTTTCACCTGCTGGCGAAAGGAAAGCAGCGAGGTGGCCAGCCTAGCCTTCTGTGGAAGAGCGTTCCACAGGGTGGGAGCAACCATGGAGAAGTCTTTCTCCTGTGTCCTCACCAGACAAGCCTGGGATAGTGATGGGACAGAGAGATAGCCTTCCCCAGCAGATCTTAAGGCTCTAGCTGGTTTGTACAGGGACATATAGCATTTCAGATAGTCTGGACTTAAGCCATTTAGTGTTTTATAGGTCATAACCATAGATCATAACTTTGAATTGTGCCTGGAAATGAACTGGTAGCCAGTGGAACTGTTTTAGCACGGGAATTATATGCTCCTGGTAACTGATCCCATTCAGCATTCTGGCTGCTGTGCTTTGAACCCACTGAAGTTTCCAAACAGTTTCCAAAGGCAGCCCCACATAGAGTGCATTACAGTACTCAAAACGAGATGTAATCAAGGCGTGTGTCACTGAGGCCAGATCTGATGTCTCAAGGAATGGGTGCAGCTGGTGCACAAGTTTTAACTGTGCAAATGCACTCCTGGCCACTGCTGAGATCTGGGCATCCAGGCTCAGAGCTGAGTCCACGAGAACATCAAGAGTGCGAGCATGAGATTTTAGGAGGAGTGTAACCCCATCCAGCACAGGCAAAGTTCCTAAATAAAAATATATGCAAAATTCTACTTTATTCTAGCCATCAGATGCTGGTTATTGTGCAGTACTAAAGTGGTTGGATAGATTGTTAAATGTATGGAAATTCATATATACACACAGACATAAATAATATATTTTGTGTTCATTTCAGTGGTGCTTTATGATATCGCTGTGTATACTGGGTCAAACCCTGGTGCAGAAACTAATTCTAATGTATATATCACTGTCTTCGGAAACAAAGGGGATTCTGGAAAACGGAAACTTCACAGGTCAAGATTCAATAAAGTCAAATTTCAGCGTGGTCAGGTAAAAAAACCAGCCAACAACAAATATATAGGAGTTCTTAAGCATTTAATTAACAATGAAATATCTTGAATGCATTCAGATTACCTCAACTCATGCAAGCAGTATGTCATACTTCTAGTTGACTGTAACAAAAGTATCTGGTAGGTTGATGAGCTACTCCATGTATTATTTACCTTCTTATTTGAATGTAGCAACAGGATGTGGATAAACTTTTCTGTTTAATGATTTTAATGTAAAGATTAGGTATTATTTACAGTGCCCTTTACAGTACTGTTTCCTAAGGGTGCTGAAGAAGTTGTCTAACACTTTGAGGTTTGGTGTGAAGAGCAGAGCAACTGTTATTTATCCATTCCATCAAAATCCAGGAAAGCTGTTGAACTTCTAAATCTGTGACTGGTAATGGATGAGGCAGGCATAATAGTAGCCTAAACAGCATCTAGGCCAAGCGTGGAAGTTGTGCCCCTACCTTCTCACTCTACTTCCGCCCTCCACCCCTACATGCCTGGCTTTTTTGCACCCCCTCCATGACATTGGCGCCCAGGGAATGTGTCCTACTTGCCCCACCCTAGATACGCCTCTGTGGCATAAACAAACTGAATGCTTTTTTGAAGACAGAAAAAAAAGGACTTCCTTCCTTCCTTCCTTCCTTCCTTCCTTCCTTCCTTCCTTTCAAAATGAAGAGCTTCCTTTTCAGAAAGGTTGTTTTTACTTATAAAGTGCAATTGGGGGTGGACTAACACATTTCTCTGCCACTTTTCTCAGCTCTGATTTATAATACTTGTGTAGAGCATCTGTCCTAAGAGTGTCTGAATGCATTTGGTTAAAATTTGAGAAATGGCCTTCTCAGTGACTTAAACCAAACTGTGGAACTTCTCACTGAGGGAAGTTAATCAATACCTTCCTTTCATAGCTGTTGCCAGTTGGATGAAATACTTTTCTTTGTGTAGATATTTGGTCTGGTCGGCTGATCTGTTGGTCTGTGTTTCAAAACTGTATTTTTGATTTTAAACTGGCTGCCTTTTTGTTTTAACTTGCTATCTGCCCTTACTTGATTTGTATGCTGCTGTACTATGTTTATGTCATGTGGAAGGGCAATTTTCCATGGTAAATATTATCAATGTTAGAAGCCTTGGGAATTCTTTATTTTTTTTTAAAGGTGTGGGATATGTTAAAAATGAATAGGTACAACAGGGTGGGCAACTGTGGAGGTTCCAAATTTCTGCCCCTGTGTCCCTCCATGGACAGGACAATCTGTCAAAACAAAACAACACTGGAAGCCATTTCACACTCCACAGTGACAGCAGTAGAAAACCACTTTACTGTCCATGGCTGCATCATATTGAATCCTGCGGTTTTTAGTTTGATGAGGCACGACCATTTTTTGGCTGACAATTTTAAATACCTGCCCACAAGCTTCAAATCCTAGGATTCCATAGGATGTTGACATGTCAATTAAAGTGGAATCCTAGCACTAATAATTGTATAGTGCAACAAGGGCCCCGGTTTGGAAAAACTGGTATTTTTTGAAGTTAAAAAGTGCAGGAGCCCTGCAATGTCCTGATAGTATCAGAAATGATGATTTGTCTTCTCTCTGTCTCTCTCTCTTTTTTCTTTTTTCTTTTGTCAGAAAAACTGGAGTTTGGAGGGGGGTTGTTGAGGGCCAAAAAGCAATTTTGGATGCTATTTGCGATCCTAGGAGTGTATATTGCCAGCCCCAAAGTGAAGTCACTTCTCTTTTTTGGAAAAAAAAAAGGCATTCACCACAACATAGGCTTGGTGTTTTACAGAGTTCTTTTCCCTCAGGCTTGACAAGAGTAGTTTAGGAGGGGAACTGTCTTCCACCCCTTCTCCTCTCCCTCCTGCTGTTAACATGTTTATGTTTCTGCAGACCGATATGTTCCACATGACTGCTGTATCGCTTGGAGTTCTGAATAAAGTTATCATTAGCCATGATGGAACTGGTGCAGGTACAGCTAATTTCTTATTGACAGATCACTTTCACAATCTGTTTTAAAATCAACATCAATTTTAAGACCAGAAAATAATGTTTTGATGCACAGGGCATGGTTTTATCCATCTCAGGCCATAATATATATCTCTATAGTTCCATTTTATGGAAGAATTTTAACCTATGGAGAGTCTGTCTATCATCTTCCTTTTTCCCTAGCCCTTTTCTGTGTTTCTACAATTATTTATTTTGAATGGCTGGTGCAAAATCAACAAATTTTTCACAAAAAGTTGAAAACATTGCACAAAAAGTAGGTCCTCCCATGCTAGCAAAGTGTTTTAATGCTTGAACATTTTATTTCTAGCTAAAGATGAGGAAATCTGAAATTATTTTTTACATCCCCAATATGTTACTTGCTGATCACAAGATGCTGAACACCAGATGTGTTTCATCTGACTTCTAGATCATATGTAAATTGGACCTAATTTTTTAATTATGAGGAGACAATGCATCCCTTATAAAATGAAGTCCAGACTGATGAAGAAAATAACAAAATGCATATTGCTCTCACAAAGAGTGAGGTTTTTCCATGACATATTTAGTTTGGTGGACATGTTTTAGGCCCAAGATATCTGAAAGACCACCTATCCTCATATTAGCCTTCCTGAAATTTGAGATCTTCAGCATAGGCCCTGTTGTGTGTTCCACCACCCCATGGTGCTAGACTGGTAGGTACATATTAACACAGTTTTCTCTACAGAAGTACCCTGACCAAAGAACTCCCTATCAAGGAAGTTCAGGTTGGCCCCATTCCTTCTGAGTTTGTGGCAGGAAGCTAAGATTTGCTGTTTCATTTGGCCTTTGGTCCTTTAAATCAGGAGTGGCTTTTCTGGCTCTTTTAAATGTCTGTGGTTTTAAAATTGTTTTTAAAGAAGAGTTTTTCAACATTTTTAATTGTTTTAAGTTTTAAATGTATTTACTGATTGTTAAAATCAATGCTGGATTAAGAGGCAGTAGACGAAATCCATCCATCCATCAATCAGACAATCAATCAATTTAATTTATGCTGAAAACTTTAGAGTAGTAAAGAATGTCAAATTCATGTTCATATCCTGAACTTTTATTTCTCAAATAAGTTAAGTAAGACAACATCTTTTGCAATGCAAAGAGTATGGGCAGAGATTTATATAAGTGGAGTTCTACCTTATTTAAATAAGTCTACAACCCCCTCTCCACATAGACATATTTATGTTTGATGAACTTGCCCTTTAGTGCCAAGGACCTTTTTGGTATAGTAACTTGTATGCAGTGAATAATAACATTCATTTATTAATAAGACTTTTGAAGCATAAGTATTCATGGAATGAATGCTGGGTAGTTGTTGACTGCTGTCATGGCCCATTTGTTGCTCTTGCTGGCCAATTCTTTGGTAAAGGGCTAAATGACCATTCTAATAATTAGAGTATTATGTTAGGGAAAATGCTCACCCTTCTGGTTAGTTTTATAATATTGAAGTAGTTGTGTTTTTTATCTATTTAGATTTCATTCCCATGCAACCATATTTTGGTCAGAATCAGAAAATAATATAGTTGCTGAGAAAGATTAATATCCCAGCAACAAAAAGAATTTCCTTCTACAAAGACATCTAGATCAAATCAATATCAACAGAGCTTTTATTGTACTAAAACAATATTTTGGAAAGTTTCTAAAAATAGAGGCAATGAATCATGTTGTCCTAACTGTCCTTTGGTGCTTACTGTACAATACAAACTTCTTTTCCCAGAGGCTAAAAAAATTGAACCATTTAACCATATATATTATGTGGCCCCAGAAATGGCAGTCAAATGAAAGATCTTTAGATGTTTACAGATTCTGCTAAAGTTGTCACAAATAAAATGTCTTACCTGAGAATGAATGGTTTCAAGCTTTTGAGAAAAAATGAAGTTTTAAGAGGAAAATTTATAGGTCTGCTCAAGGGAAGTGTGTTAATCTTTTGGTTCTGATCAACTGAGTTAGATGTGACTAAATTAATCATTTTTTCAACCAAGAAATCAAGTTCTCTTCTATCCAGAAACATATACTGTTTGCCATTGAATTTCAGGCAGTGGATGGTTCCTAGAAAAGATTGTAATTACTTATGAAGAAGAAGAAGGTGGTGTAGAAGAAGTTGTGTTTCCCTGTAATAGGTAGGCAATTAGTGAATGCAGATGATTTCCAAAGTATGTCTTAGTAAACCATGGCCCTTTCCGCACGAGGAAGTTAAAACGGGCCAAGGCGTCCTGTCACGGAGGTCGTCCACACCTTGGATCGGACTAGGTTCAGACTATTTACCTTAGTTCCACACCTTAGTCCAATCCAAAACGCCCCCAAGTGGTCCTCCAGCGCGCTAAGTGAAGACTGGAAAAATCCAGCCTTTCAGTCTTCTGGAGCATGCCATTGCGTTCCTGCTCACTTGTGCAGATGTGCAGGCTCGCACCAATGTGAGCCTGTGATCAGTGGAGGGTTGGCTGTGGGCATGGTCAGCATCAGCAGTTGGTCCGGACCCACGAAGAACAGGAAGCCACCATTTTCAGCCTGAGCAGTGCGGATCTACAGACCTCGCACTGCTCTTATTTGCCCTGCAACAAACAGGGAGCCCTGCAGAAGGGCTTAAGGGAAAGTCTGCGTTGCTTCAAAGAGAGAAGAACCGGTAAGTAACAGCATGGAGCGATTCACTCGTCTCGTGTGGAAAGGGCCCATGAGGGTTTTTTGTTTTTTGTTTTTTTTTACAATTTTTCAAGATGTTGAACAATGAAAAGGCAGAGAATTAAGTATTCCAGCAATTCTTTTCTGTGATGAAGCCCCTGTCCATATTGTATTGCTGTTCCAACCCTTGGGCTCCTATCTTGTCCTTTTACCATTAAGATCCTTCCTTCGATCTGGTACTTGGCCCTATATTAGACAAGCAGCTGAGTTGGTTGTTGGATTCATTGTGGTGAAATGTGACCAGTTTTCCTTGCTAACTGTCAAATTAGAACAAGCAGGGAGAAAAAGCAGTAACAATTTATAATATAACAACAACAAAAAACTTCTGACGTCATACCACTAGTTCCACACACAGTACACAGTAACACCTCAGTTTCAAAGTAACACTTCTCCCTGACCTCTTTCTGCATTCTCAGCTCCCCAAACCCTATTCGGATGTCCTTCATTCTCCTCTTCCTATCCAGCTCTATCTCTATTTCTAACTGGCCTTATCTCAATCTCTGACAGAACCTATCTTCATTTGTGAATGGCACTGTGTCTGTGTTTAACAGATTAACCACTATGTTACTTCTTTTCCTCTATAGCCCCCATCTCTGGCTCTACCCAGGCTTCCACAGCTTCTTCCTTTACACTCGCCTACATGCATCCACATAAATTCTTTCAAGTGAGGTAGGCCATCCAGTGTCACTTTGCTAATCACACCCACCTTTGTTTCTTTGTTTCATTCTAAACTGATTTTAAGAACCCATAACAGACTGAATGAAGGCTCAGCTTCCATGTTGAATCTTCTTCCAACAAGACATGGGTGCTTTTGGTGTTATGTCTCTGTCTGGGAATGAAATTCTAAAATGTTTTGCAAGTATATTGTGCTCCTCCTGGAGGATGAGGCTTGCAGTCTAGGGGTGCTGAAAGATCTAGCTTCAACAGTGACTGGAGACTCAAATGACATTGATGTCTTAAAGTGTTTATTCTTATCTAAGGCTGGTCACCAGCTGCAGCTGCTCCTGGTCTTAGTTTTCCATTCTCTAGAAACTATCAAAGGTGACTCATGCAGTGTATCACAGATGGGACTCTTTGAAGACTTCTTTCAGATTTTATTTAAGTCTAAAATAGAGCTTTAAGTCTAACTCACTCTAAAATATAGTTATTTACTGCAATTAGCAAAAGAGAACCCATTTTGCTATTTCTTAAAGAGCAACACTTGGATGTTAGTCTGCAATTGAAGTGCAGAGTGATGGTGCTTAGCTTTTTTTTTAGGTTTATTTTAAGTTTAGTTCAGTTTTAGCTAACCAGTTTCTCCATATTAAGGAGATCTGCCCCTGTTTATATATAGGCCTCTGATATGGAAACTGTAATGACTAACTGCCTTCACTGTAATTACTTTTTTCACAATGGAAGATGGCTAGATGAGTACCAAGATGATGGGAAGACAGAGAGAGAGTTAACTGCCAGAAGTAAGTACTGAAAATAGAGATTACATGTGCTATAATTATACCCTAGGTACCAAATGCCTAGTGCTGGTTATGACCTTTAAAGCCCTATACGGCTTGAGTCCATATTATCTGAAAGACCGTATCTCCCTATATGAGCCTGCCAGAACTTTAAGATTTACAGGGGAGGGCTTTCTCTCAGTTCCGTCACCATCAGAGGCATATTTGGTGAGGACACAGGAGGGAACTGAGTGGCTATTTGCAAGTTGAAGAATTCCCTCCCGTGGGAGGTCTGGTTGGCCTAATTCCTGCTGTCTTTCTGCTGGCCTTTAGGGAGACATTGGTTTTTAACATACTGCAGTGGATGGGGCTTTTCAGGGTGGGGGTGTATTGTGTTTTTCTTTTATTCTGTTTTTAAAATGTGCTTTAACTTGTATTTTTAAAATTGTGTTTTAACTTTTGTATTAATAGTTGTAATGTGTTTTTAACCAGCTGTAAGCCACCTTGAATCTTGTGATGGGGAAAAGGTGGGACATAGATAAAATGAGTGAATAGTAAATAATAAATAGCTAATGAAATTTGAGATTATATGTTCTTTTTATTAACGAAAATAAGATTGTGTTTGTCTTGTTTTGCTTAGAGAATAGGAGTGCATCAATGGTGGATACTAGAGGTAAGTCATATTCCATATTCTCTGGCAGTAGTTGGCATTGCTGCTTTCATTTTAGCACTACTTTGGGCTTAAGAGGACAAATAAGAGAAAAGAAATTACTGTCTTTTCTGAGTAATTATCCATTGAAAGTGTTTGATCACATAGAAAATGCAGACAAATTACCTGACAGTGATCTGTGGAAGAGGCATGTCAACATCTTATGTTGAAGGGATTTCTCACACAGTATTTTCTTCAGTCTTTGCTGTTCTGTTCTAAAATGAGCTGTGGTTCCTCTGAGAGCAAAGGCAAGGGTTGTTTTCTTTATGCTGACATCACCACCTTTTAATAAATAGGGACAGCATCCCCAAGCAAGAGAGTGGGAACACGTTGTAAAGTGACAGCAAAAGCAGTTTCAGGTCAGAGTTCATCAGGATATTCACAGAATATCTGAAATAATGCCAACTTAAGCTCTACAGTTACTGAGCACAACAATTTTATACACATCTTTGCTCTGAAGTGAGAATCCACTGGCCGTGCTGGATCTTCTGGGCCTCTCCAACCAGTCACTCAAATCTCTGCTTCTTCACATAGTGTTGCTACTATTGCTCCTGATAATATTCTCCCCTTTGCTGTAGCTAATTCCTTTTCTTATTTCTTGTAAAGTTTTACAACCTGTGCTGGGTGGTTGATATTTCTCTGGGTGGATTATTTTGATAGTAGATGGCTTCATTCATTCTTATAAGGGTCATACATCACTCAAGGGAATCACCACATGATTTTTCTTGTGCCTCTTGTGCCTCTCTTATCTTTGTTTATGCTGGTCTATGACTGTAATAAATTATTGAATTGATCTCTGCTATCAGTCAATACATAATCTGGGTTAGTCTAGTTTGATACAGCACACATCCATACATAGTGTGTTCATTTGCTCAACCATACTAATCATTAACAGTGTACCTTCAAGGAAACCTCAGAAGGATGTAATGACATCCTGTTGTCAGAATTAGGTATCACTGACCAGCAGTATATCTTCAATGTTTGTCTTCAGGACTTCAGAGAGCAACATAAGACCTGCAAAATGTGTCTGCCTCCTAAAGCATATAGTGTATTGAATGGATATGTTTTTTAGTGCTATGGGTTTTACGATATTTGGAAGTATGTGGAAGTTTTAATAAATGATTCCTGTAGGTCTGACTGTGAGTGCAATACAAGGAAAGGTAGATTTAATCCTTTTCACTTGTGCTGTTTGCCCATTGATAATGTCCCC
This sequence comes from Cyclura pinguis, assembly GCA_030412105.1. Lineage (NCBI taxonomy): Eukaryota > Metazoa > Chordata > Lepidosauria > Squamata > Iguanidae > Cyclura > Cyclura pinguis. The sequence continues at coordinate 213,642,746 of CM059602.1, forward strand.
TGAAGTTACTATTAGAAAAATTGTATGGGCAGAGCTGCAAGAAACAACATTTCCACTTATGATGACTTTTACCCTTCATGTGGGGCCACTAGGATTAGTCTACTTTTCAGAAAAATAGGGATTCAAAGAATAGGCAAAGAAAGCTTTCCAAATGTATTTATAGGCTGTCAGGAAACCCTGACAAGGAGAATCTTGACCAAAAAAACAAAACTTTGCACTTTGGAACTTGCAAAATCTAATCATGGCTTGCAAAATCTAATCATGCCTTATTTTGCTCAGGAAACAGATTTTTCTGTGAAGAAAATATTTGTACACAGAAATATTATTTTCTGTATAAAAAGTAGGGATGGGAGGCAAATTCCTCAGCTTACCACCTGAGATCAAATTTGGAGTTTCTGACCGCTCTTAAAACTAATGTGGAAAGTAAAACAGTCTGACAAAAGTTTCCAGTTTTTGGAACTTTCCAGCTTGGCCAGAACTTTGTGTTGTTATTCCTGCCCAAAATAAACTGTGCACTTTTTGAAACTACTCAAACCATACAGTTTTGCAGTAAAAACGTACATCCACGTTTTTTTCACTACATGCAAGAAAACCGCACAGCTTTCCAAGAAAAGAAACAATTACTAATTTTGTCTTTCACTATATATTTGGGGAAGTGCAAAAAATGCAAAATTAAATTGTAAGCTATATCCCTATACAGACAATGTAGTGAAGGGCTCAACATTCTGGCAGTCTGGCATAGGGGAAAAAAGTGATGGAAAACTAGAGTCATAAAAGGAGAGAGAGTTTAAGTGACCTTTGAGAGGTTATATTTTGAATTGGAATTGTCAGGAGGAAGAGAAGGGAAGGGAAAGGAAGAGAAGGGAAGCAATGTTACACAGAAAGAAAGAAAAAACCACCATTTTGGCCAGCTGAAGTTGCAGCCTTTACCAGTTTGAATACTGCACAATTCCCATTCCACACCAAAAGCTGTACAGTTTTCAGGGAAGCCTGTGAAGTTCTTAGGAGAAACTGTGTGGTTTCTGGAAACTATGTACCCCCCCCCCCCCGGGGAAGCTGCACAGCTTTCATAGGAAATCTGCAATTTCTTGTCATTACAGCCAGTGGACAATATTGAGTATTCAAAGCAATGGGAGGTAAAGCTGAATTTTCTTGACGTGTGTTGGGACTCAGAAATCTGAGATTTACCATCACAAGCCTTGTGCAAATTTTCAGCAGACTAAGTCTCAAACTGTGAACAGTCTTGGAAAACTATCCACTTTTCAAAGATTTTCTCACAGAGAAAATGGTTAGAATTACTTGTTTCCTTTGAGAACAAAATTAGCAAAGAATTACATCCCTATAGAAAACTTGTTGAAATAGGCATCTGTTAGTCAGAATTCAATGAGTAGGAGGATGAGTGAAAATACAGAGCTTCATTCATGGTCAGTGAATTGTGGAGCATGATGATGTCTATTTTGTGATAGTAGCAGTGGTGGCCTCTGAACATTCATTTTAGCTTTTGTTATTATTGTATCATCATCATCATCAATCATTATTACCATCGTTATTATTTGGCTACAAGCTGCAGTAAAACGTCTAATAACTGGCCCCTAGCACAACACACACCCAATAGAATAACTTGTAAAGACAGTTTGCTTTGTACCCAGATCTAGATTGATTGAAAACATGGTGACCATTAGGGGGCCAGTGAGAATGGGTTAATGTGGTTTGAGAACGGGTTATTACATGTCTGAATCAGCAGAACAGAATGTCCTAGCAGGTATCTACATTCTGACCTGCCTCCCCTGAAAGAGTTGGTGTGACTTTCTTCTGTGACCTGCATAACTTTTCACTCTTCCTTGTGTTTGCATTTCAAAAATAGCTGCTTCTGACAGGAAAAAAAAATAAGTGGGAGGGGAGGACAGGATAGGACATTCATACAGAACAATTTAAAGAAGAAATTTGTGAGGGGGAATAGAACACGGGAATGAACAAGAAATACTTGTAATAAAAGTAATAAATACATAATAAAAACAAACAAATAAATAAAATAATAATAATAATATTATGTAATATGTAATAAAAACATACAAAAATGGAGATGAAAAATAGAGATGATGCAATTAGTTGTTAAAGCAAAAGACTTGCTAATATCACAGGACACAAAGCACTAGTAATACATTTTTGTTTTTATATTTCATTTATCAAAATCTTAATATAATGCACCAGTGTAAGAGAGTATATAGCATCATTTTGACCATCTTATAGCCCCATCCCCCACTGTCCGTGGATGCTATAATCTCTCTCAGTATATAAGTACAGAGCTTCCATATTACCATGTTAATCTTCTGTCCATCTGAAATGTATAGTAGTCACAAGCATAAGAACAAGATCGCCACATTTTTCTCCTTTGTCTCATAAGTACAATTTTGTATTGCTTGCTTGATTTTTACTTTTATTCTGCAGGAAAATGGAGAGTGCAGGTTAAGACTTCCCAAGATTCCCCAGAACCAGAGGAGTGTAAGAGGACCCTCGTAATTTATGGCTCAAAGGGCAAAAGTGCTGAACTTCTCCTCTCTTCACAGAGCTTGGGATATGTGTGCTTTCAACCAGGAGCAACTGATGAATTCCTTGTAAGTGGCAGCTACCCAGTATTGCTCAAAAAGTTTACAATGGCATCTTGCTCTAGCCAAAGGATATGTTAGAAACCCTGTTGTGTTTGAAGCAAATGTCATTTCCATTTACAAAGATTGATTGATTTAGTGATTTCACTTTTTCTTCCACTATTTCCCCTGTTCTTTTCCAATCTATAAATAATTACAAGGATGTAGTGAGTATGGAAAGCAACTGCATACCTGAAGTCATAAACAATTAGATCCACAGAAGTATTCCTCAGATCACTGTGCCATCTGTACACAGGCTACAATAGCTCAGTGATAAACTTCTGTAGAAGAAACAAAATACTCTACAGAATGTAAACAGATGGCTCCTCAAGCAACTGCTCAGACCCTAAGCTCTGATACAGAATGCTCCTGATAGACTCCACCAATCAGAGTAGGGTGGCTAGGTCTGGGAGCCACCATTTTAGTCCTCCACAATATTATTTCAGAGTCATCAAGGGGAAGTAAAATGGTGGCTCCGGACACCCAGCATTGATCAGAGGGTGAGAAAAGGCAATCTCATTTGAAGGAAGGAAGGAAGGAAGGAAGGAAGGAAGGAAGGAAGGAAGGAAGGAAGGAAGGAAGGAAGGAAGGAAAGAAAGAAAGAAAGAAAGAAAGAAAGAAAGAAAGAAAGAAAGAGTTTTTTAAATACATTTTTCTTTGTCTTAAATCTTGGACCTCCTAGCCCAAGCCATGTGAACATTATTTTAAAGGCTTAGGCCACAAGTATGAGCTAAGCCACAAGCACGGCTTAAGGAAGACCTCAAACCTTGGAAGCAAGGCAAATGGCCAACGAAGCTACCCAATCAAATTGAGTAAAAGCTTAAGCAGAATTCCTTGATATCTTGGGAAAATCTTGCTTCTCAGTCTATGTGACTGGGTCAGCCTGGAGGTGTTAATAGTCTATTGGGCTGAAATACAAAATATATCCAGGTTGGTGGTAGTCCATGGACGCAGTCCCAAGAAAATGAAGCTTTGCTAGGGTTTAAATCTATTTGAAGAAGGAAACAATTCAATTGGACTTTTCAGTGTTGATTCAAATATTACAATCCCAGAGTGGAGCTGGCTTCTCACATTTTTTTATGTAAGCTTTCTATTCCAACTTTCAGGTTCACTACTCTCACAAGATGGTTCACATGATTACAAAAACAGGAATATATAGTAGTAGTTACGCACAAAGAGAGCTCCCAGAAGCAGCAGTAAATACATTTTTAATACATTTTAAAGCACCAAATGGAAACCAGAATAAATGTGAGGTCACTCCAGAAAAATCTCTGTCCTTGTTACTCACCGGCCTAATAGCTCTCCCTAGTGGGCCAGGGAATGAGGTCTTTGATGATGAGTATAGTCCTAGGAGAGCAAACACGGTATAGTAATCTGAGCATTGGCCTACTACCCTGGAGACCAGGGTTCATTTCCCCACTCAGCCATGGAAACCTACAGGATGACCTTGGTCACATCATAGCCTCAGAAAACCCTCTGATAGGCCTTAGGGTCACCATAAGTCACCGTAAGTCAGAGATAACTTGAAGGCACACAACAACAACATAGGCTAGGGCAGGCTTATACAAATGTATACAGTCATATATTTTCTTTCCTTAGATTGCCTCTCTTATGTCTAGCAATTATTGCCCATGTTATTTTTCCATACCTATCGGTTGGTGGCTGAATTGACCGCTGGTTGTGAACATCCATGTTATCTTCTCCCCTGCTACAGTCTGGCATTCTTTTCCCCCTCCTTATTATTTTTGATTGACTGCTTCACCTGTATTAGAAAAGGCCTTTCCTGCATATCCTCATATTTGGGGCAGTGAAGTGGAAAATATAGCCCAGCTCGTTACCTTAGCTGGTAGATTTTCAAACAGTAAAGCAATTTAATTTAAGTCCCACCTGACCTTTATAACATACTCAGAGTGGAATCTATTACAGCTAGGGTTTGTTGGGAAGAATGCTTCATTTCAATAATAGAGCAATAGGCTGCTGGAAAAGCTTGTTTTTCAGACATTTTATAATTGTTTTGCCATCAGTTACCCTACAGCCAGGATGTGCATTCTTCAGCATAGTGGGAACCTTACTGTAACTGCTTTCCAAATGAGTCAGTAGTATACTTTTTCTAGGAGCTACCATTTGGTATTTTTGTAGTCCTCTCTATGTGGCATCTCAAGCACATATATAATCTTATAGCTTTATAACCTGGACTGGCATCAACACCTGGAATGTTCAGCTGCTAAGGCCCCATTGCTGATGTCTTACCCTGTTCCCTCCTAAAAAATGTTTTCTAGATTGGCTGCCTAAATAGTGCCCCGTAGCTGGCTTTAGACATTCTTTGAATTTCCCACACTGCCCTATAACAAATAAGCATCTACGTTTTAAATGCTGCAGGGCAGAGTAGGCTGCAAAGCATCTGTTTTGAGTATTCTATGCTATCCTTTATGTATTTATTATCCCAGAATGGGACGCAAGGAGGTATACAATGTGAGTTAAAATAAAATGGCTAAAAATAAAGCATACACACATTTAAAATGCGTTAAATAGTTAATCTACTGTAATGAAAACATTACTTTGAGACACTAATTTAAAACAATTACAACATATAAAACACAAGAGCCAATGTGGTATAGTGGTTTGAACGTTAGACTATGGCCCTTTTCGCATGGCATTTTCCATGCAAAAGGGCCCCTTGAGTGTTGCGCAAATGTGAGGAGCGGTCCACACAACGCACTTACATTTGCACAATACTCCAGGGCCTGACAGGCACCACTCGTGAATTGCTCCCAGGCCCCGCACACACTTACCTCACGTGCGGAGCCTCGGGAGCTGGGCCGGTCACGCTTCCTGTCTTAGTGCAGCCTGGGATGGTCCCAGGCTGCACTGCAAAAGGAAGAGGTAGGGCTCTCGCGCAAGCAGGAAACTCATGCGGAGCTGAAGAAACCTGGACGCGAGGGCCTCTCACAAGAGGCTGCTTGCACAGGCACCACACCCCAGCGCCGAGAAAAGGTAGGATGCGGAAAGGGCCTCTGACTGGAGAGCAGGCTGTGATTTCCTGCTTGGCCTTGGAAACCGACTGGGTGACCTTGGGCACATCACACATTCTCAGCCCCAGAAAATCCTGTGATAAGTTTCCTTTAGGGTTGCAATTAGTCAGAAACAACTTGAAGGCACACAACAACAACAACAACAACAACAACGGCAGCACATATAAATAGCACAACCATAGCACATTCTTTTACTGCAACAGTTAAAGGCTGACGGCCTGTTTAAAGTCTTTGCATGCAGGCAAAAGGATCAGAGAAGAGACCAGCTGAGTTTTCCTCTGAGAGTCCCATAGCCTAGGAATACCCACTGAGAAAGCTCTTTCTCATGTTCTCACCAGCTGAAAGTGGGAGGGTGCTGGGGTAGAGAGAAAGCCCTTCCCCAAAGGACATAATATTCAGGCAGTCTTATAGGGGAGGTACAGACTTTCAGACCAAAGCTGTAAAGGGCTTTATATATCATAACCACCACTTTCAATAGTGCCTGGAAAGGGGCCAATAGCCAGGAAATCTGTTTCAACAAAGAAGTGATATGCTCCCTATAATCAAGAAACTTCTAACGATATGGGGGCCAGAAATTTGTCTCTAAGAGTCTGCTGTGAATTCAATGGGGTCTGGAAATGGAAAAAAAATGAAAGTGTAATATAAATACTTCTGGCTTAGTTTTGTTCTATTTTTAATGGTGAGGTTGGGGGCCTTGCTGTTGTGTACCTTCAAGTTGTTTCCAACTTATGGTCAATTCTAAGGCAAACCTGTCAAGGGTTTTCTTGACAAGATTTGCTCAGAGCAGTTTTGCCACTGCCTTCCTTTGAGTCTGAGAGAGTGTGGCTTGCCCAAGATCACTCAGTGGGTTCCATGGTTGAGAGGGAAATTGAACCCTGATCTTTCAGAGTCCTAGTCCAGCACTCAGACCACTAATACCATTTTGGCTCTTGCAGATTGGCCCTTGTCCTTGTTTGAATCCCAAAGCATTGCTCTTGAAGGCTTCCAAGTAGACAAAAGCACAGTCCCCCATCAAATCAGGGAATGGGAGAGATTCTTGCCAAACCCTATGGACTGTGAAACCCTCTGTGTGTGCCTGTGCATTCACACGTGCATGTTTTTCATGCGCTTCTCCATGCTAACATCTTTGTTACAGTTCTGTAGCTAATTAAATAATGTTAGTTGTTTTTCATGGAAAAACAAAAAAATGTTGGGGAAGTAACCTTTTTGAAAAGTTGTTTTCCTCCCTCCTGGCCTTTCCCTGATGGCACAGCTCCATCACAACAATGGTGACTGCTGAACAAGAAAGTAAGGTTTCTTCCTGTTAAACCTTTGTATGCAAAACAGATGTTTCTCATTCAGGAACCCACTTCATTACTTTTCCTTTGTACTTCTCACCTTTTCCCCCAATATGTGCTTGTGTCTGGGCTGTATCTTTGTGTGCTGTATTCTGTGTAGTATCTGAAGGTTCACAAAGCCAGGGATGGTGTTTTTGGGAACAAGTGGTGTGGTGTGAAAGTCTTGGAGAAACATTCTACTGAAAACCCATTTAAGGCTGTGTTGCCCTCTTTCTTCCTTTATTGCTGAGACTGTTTAAATGATCAGAGGCTTTTGTTTCAGGAGTTTGCTTATTCCCATTTGTGGCAGCACAACTGGTTGCCATGGGAATGGCTGTGTGATGTTGCAAGTAACAGAAGATTGCAAATTCAGCAAAGCAATAAGCAGGAGCAGAGGAATAACAAAGATCCCCATTCTTTACAGTGACACTAGTTAGGGTGCTCATACAGTACAGGCAATATGGTATGATATAAGCAGATTCACTCTCCATGATAACAATAGGTCTCATTTTGATCCATAACTTTGATTTCTAATTAGCCTTCTGAAAAGTGGGGCATTAGTTTACTTCAGCAGAAAAGCTCAAATGGTCACAGGAGGCATACCAAGGGACTCAGTCCAATTGATAGTCTTAGGCAGAGTAGACCCATTGAATCAATAGCTGAATGGTAAATCCACAATTATGTAAATCCCAAATCTACTCAAGTTCAGACTAGAAATTGGATTAAGACCCAGACTTCCACATGAATATGAGCTTCCCTACTACAATCTATGAATTCCAGAGTGCTGAACAGATACAATGAAAATTTGTATTTGCTGATATGGCACTGTGCCTAATACCCAAGATGTTCTCTGTGAGCCAATATAGTTTAAACTACTATCCTATACTGATGCCTTCCCATCTTTACTAGCCAGTTAGGATAGGGAAATCTGTTAGTTTCACTTTCTTCAACATTCTTTTTTTAAAAAAAAAAAAAAATCTCAGTTTTTCTGTTCTAACATATGCAGTTTATGAATTTTAGTAAATTCTTCAAAAATGAACTGAAACAAAATCTTCTTCCTTTTATAGTTGCCAAAGTCAATGTACATAACTAGTCAGCCCTCCCTATTCGTTGGTTAAACATTCATGGATTTGATTATTTGCAGATTACAGGAGAAAGGGGATGGGATGGGAGGAAAGTGTGTATGCATGTTTGCTCACTTGATCACGGACATGGGGGGAAGGGGGGGAGGGAGCTGGGATGGGAGGAGGGAAGGCATGTTCGTTTGCTCACTCTCTCACTCACATGAGTGGGAGGGGAAGGGGAAGATGCTGCAAGGGCACATTCAGTCACACAAGCAGGCAGGAGGGGGAAGGGAATTGAATGGGAGGAGAGAGGCACTTGTGTTCACTCACTTCCTCACACGCCCAGGTGGGAGGAGGAGCGATGGGACAGGAGGAGGGCAGACATGCACATTGATGCATTTACATGCTTGGGTGGGCAGGAGAGGTAAGGAGATGGGGTGGGAGGAGGGGGTTCAGGCACATTCATTCACCCACTTACTCACGTGAGTGGAAAGGGGAAGGGTAGCGATGAGCCTCCTTCTTCCTGCTCCCCCATCCCATCCCCTTCTCCCCCTCAGCTGCACAAGGGAGTGAGCAAGTGAGGAAATGTACATGTAACTGGGTCCTGGCACCTAGCCAGTATATGTAATTTTATGTGTGTGTTAAATATGATTTGTGGAACTTACGATACTCAGAGTCTTTCCTCTTTTGTGTTGGTCCTGCAACCCTAATCCCCACAAAAGTGAGGACTGACTATATTCTTGGTCTGGAGAGGACCTTCCTTTCCCTGTTTACCATAGAGATGGTAAAGATAAGGAACCACTCAGGAAAAAAAAGAAGGCGGGTGGGAGGAAACTGCCGTCCTAATTCAGTGCAAACACAGTCGAACACCCAGGAGTTCAAACTCAGATTCTGAGAGTTAAGCACTCAAATCATAGAATCATAGAAATGTAGAGTTGGAAGAGACCACACGGGCCATCCAGTCCAACCCCCTGCCATGCAGGAACACCCTCAAAGCACTCCCGACAGATGGCCATCCAGCCTCTGCTTAAAAACCTCCAAGGAAGGAGACTCCACCACACTCCGAGGCAGCATATTCCACTGCCGGACAGCCCTGACTGTCAGGAAGTTCTTCCTGAGGTTCAGGTGGAATCTCCTTTCCTGCAGCTTGAATCCATTGCTCCTTGTCCTGGTCTCTGGAGCGGCAGAAAACAAGCCCTCTCCCTCCTCTACATGGCATCCCTTCAAATATTTAAACATGGCTATCATGTCCCCTCTTAACCTTCTCTTCTGCAGACTGAACATACTCAGCTCTCTAAGTCTATCCTCATAGGGCATGGCTTCCAGGCCCCTCACCATTTTGGTCGCCCTCCTCTGGACCTGCTCCAGCTTGACCATGTCTTTCTTGAACTGGGGTGCCCAGAACTGGACGCAGTATTCAAGATGAGGTCTAACCAAAGCAGAGTAGAGTGGTACCAGTACCTCCCTCGATCTAGACACCATACTCCTATCGATGCAGCCGAGAATTGCATTGGCTTTCTTGGCTGCCGCATCACACTGCTGACTCATGTTCAGCTTGTGGTCTATTAGGACTCCTAGATCCCTTTCACACATACTGCCATCCAGCCACGTGTCCCCATCCTATATTTCTGCATTCCATTTTTTCTACCTAAGTGTAGGACCTTACACTTCTCTCTGTTGAATTTCATTTTGTTAGCCTTGGCCCAGCTCTCCAATTTGACCAGGTCATTTTGAATTTTGATCCTGTCCTCTGGCGTATTAGCAACCCCTCCCAATTTGGTGTCATCTGCAAATTTGATGAGCATGCCCTCTATTCCTTCATCCAAGTCGTTGATGAAAATCTTGAACAGCACTGGGCCCAGGACAGAACCCTGTGGCACCCCGCTAGTCACTTCTCTCCAGGATGAAAAGCAGCCATTGGTGAGCACCCTTTGGGAACGGTCAGTCAACCAGTTACAGATCCACCTGACAGTAGCTCTGTCCAGCCCACATTTTACTAGCTTCTTTGCAAGAATGTCATGGGGAACTTTGTCAAAGGCCTTACTGAAATCGAGATATGCTACATCCACAGCATTCCCTTCATCTATCAAGCTAGTAACTCTATCATAGAAAGAGATAAGATTAGTCTGGCATGACTTATTTTTGAGAAATCCATGTTGACTTCTCGTGAGTATCGCATTGCTTTCTAAGTGATTAGAAACTGACTGCTTAATGATCTGCTCCAGGATCTTTCTGGGTACTGATGTCAGGCTGACTGGGCGATAATTATTTGGGTCCTCTTTTTTTCCCCACTTGATCTTTCTTTTTTTATGCTAAGCTCTTTTCGTCCCAGATATGAAGAGTTTAATGAATTTTGTTAAATGAGTTTTAAAAAGGAATTGAAACAAAATACTTAGTCAGCCCTACCAGTTGGCATCACCACTGACCACATACAACACACATAAAGAACACACTGCTGGAGAAGGCTGTATTAGAATGTTAGCATAAGACTGGGGAGATTTGAAATGAAATCCTCTGTCAGAGATGAAGCTCATTGGATAATCACCAGGAGGGAAGAAAGGACAGCCCAGGGGCTGTTTGTGCCCTCCCCAGCCCCTTTTGTTCCGCTGGATTCTCAGATTCTGCCAGATCCCCAGTCAATTTTTTTTAAAAAAAGATGAATTGCTGTCCCTAGATCCCTAAGCTTCATTTCATCTTTTAAATAGGTCAGAGACCATCTCAACACTAAATTGTGCCCCAAAATATCAATCTTTTTCCAAAACTAGAAGTGGACTTCCAAGCCACTTTCAGTGTCCTTCTCCCTCCCCAGTTATCTGCAGCACTTTCAACAGTGTGCATAATCCCTAGAAGGTCCCAAGAAAAGAAGATTGCATCCCTCTTATCCACAAAAGTTTCCCACCCCAGCTGCTATCCAGCCTCTGTCGCTCTACTTATTCTTCCAAACAGGGTTGTTAGGAGGATAAAATGGCGACAGAAGAAAAGCCTGATCTCCTTGGAGGATTATGTCATTAAGGGTATTAATGTAACAAATGAATAATTTTTCTTGAAGAAGAGTATCTCTACGAGAGTGGTTTCGACTGGGACGAAATGAAGCAACACGTGCATATTACAAAACGTCCACCATGAAGCAAAAATCAGAAAGATTTCTTATGAAGAAAAAAATTTCCCAACCATGAAATAAAAAGACACAAAATTTCCAGCCACCATTTCATGTACTCTCTGTGTCAGTTACAATCTTTCTTTACAATGAGCAAGGCAACCCTGCCTCTGCCGCCCACAATGCCCTTTTCTAGCACACTGGCTTTCAAGCTTTGTTATTTCAGTCAGTAAACAGAAGCAATTCCAGACAATGTCGTGTTATATAACTAGTGCTTATGAGGACTGTTGCCATGTTAATCCTTAGTCAAAGCAGTTATGATGGCACCCTTTACTGAAACATTGGTATCAAGAAAAGCAAATGTTTTTGTTCCATACAGTTCTCCTTAACATGGAGACTGCCTGCCTACTATGCACAATTTCTTGGGTGTTACCTCTCTCAAACTCATTAGTGATGTAGGCTCTTTGGTTGTAAAGCTGAGCTAAATAGAGGGGGTGATGTTTGCTATACATATGATGTAGATGTGAGACCTCTTCAGGTTAATGGATTAGTAGACATAATTATGAGAACCAGCCTGGAGACTCGTTTAGAGCATGAGGGCAGGGACGAACATGATGAAGATTTGCTGCCTGGCGCAACAACAAGCAGTCCTTGTGTGGAAACTGAAAAAAATTAAGCTGAACTCTGATCAGTTCAAAGAGAGGATGTTTGTTGTTACAAACTAGTTGATCAGCTTGGCTTTAAAACATATAGCACATCAATTTAGGGCCAGTGTGAATTGGAAGAATAAAGTAGCTTACTAGTATTTCAAGGGGAACCAAATAGCTTACTGTATTTCAAAAGTAAAAGATCAAATAATATATTTGATATAATATATCAAATATATCAAATAATATGTGTTTGATAATATATCAAATAATGTGTGTTCTTGTTGAGAAAATTGAAAAATAACTCCATGTCCTTAGGATCAAAATATAGGCCCTTTCCGCATGGGGTTATTAATGTGGGTCAATGTGTTTTGAAACAGAGCTGTTCTGCACATGACAGCGAATTAGGTTCACTTTATTTACCATCGTTCCACACATAATCTCAAGTTAATGCGCCCCCATGTGGTGGGAAAGTGTGCTATTTGAAAACCGGAAAAAATCCAAAACAATTTTCAAGATCGAGCAGATTTGGACTTTTGCAGTGGTGCAGATACATACATTTGCACCGATGCAAATTGGTGGGCAGCAGGGAGTGGGCTGTGGGCATCCTCACCTTCTCCAGCTGACCCCGCCCACCAAAGGACAGGCAGGTGCCATTTTTTATTTTATTCAGCAAACTTTAGAAAATGGAGTAACCGGACAAAACATGGCACAGGCATGTTAAAAGGAGAGAGCTGTTTTCTATTTTGCAAATGTTTTACTGTATTTGCCAGCATTAGACACACCGTCTTATAAAAGCACCCTATTTTCTATATTATATTATTTAGGAAAAAATATTTTAGTACTCTGCTCCCAGTTTCCGTCCTATGTGCTTGGGTGGAGGGACCTCCCTGCCTAGGCAGAAATAAGAGGCTGTGTGTGTGTGTGTGTGTGTGTGTGTGTAAGAAGCCCCCCCCCCCATTCATCTCCTCCTCACGAGGAAACTTTCCTGCTGAGGGAGGGAGGGAGGGAGAAGCTCCTTCCCCCCATTCCTCTCTGGGGCAGGATCGTGCCAGCAGTGAGGTGGAGATGAGTGGGGAGCGCGACATCACTCTCCCAACTTTGCTCTGTCAGGTGATCTGACTGGGTGGGGGGAGTTACCATATTCGCACCCCATTTTCAGAAGGCATTTCGGGGGTGGAGTGCCTCTTATACAGTGGCAAATACACACTTACATAGGTACATAGGTACATACAAATGTACCAACCCAAAAGATTAAAAAAATAAGCCAATCACAGCTGCTGGGGTGGGGTGAGGGGAATAGTGGAAGTGGTCACTGCCGAAGTAGTACGGATGCATGAACTTGCACTCCTCTGAATCAAAACGAAGCAAATGAGGGAAAGCCGGTATTATTTGGATCCGATAAGACATGGTAAGAAACAGCGTGAACCGCTTCACGTTCCTCGTGTGGAAAGGGCCACAGTCAGCCCTCTACACTCACTAGGACCCCCACAAAAATATTTGTGTGTGTCTGTGGGAAGAGGGGTGAGGCATGATGGGGACAGCGAGCACCCAGGGTCCATACCAGATCGGGAAAAGGGGAGGGAATGGGGTCAAGGGGAGAGGATGGTGGCCCTACATTTCTTCTCTTGCCCATCTCCTTCCTTGTGTGTGTGTGTGTGTGTGTGTGTGGGGCATTGGAAGGAGGTTTGTGGTGCAGAAAAATTGGGCTGCAATCTATCCTTAGCCAGCCAGCAGCACCTGCTGGAGGAGAAGGAGGAACACGGGTGGGTTTTTAAAGGGCTGTATGGCCTGATCAAGACACTGAGAGAGATGGCTTCCCTGGAAAAGAAGCACTTGAGGTGGGGAGGCAGGGGTTGGAAAAACTCACAAGTAATCAAATGTCTGAAAGTTAAACCTGCAAATTTGGAGGGCTAGCTATAAATGAAAACAACACATTTAGCCCCTTGAATGGAAAGGGGAACAGTGAAATAAGGGGATGCCTGTGGATTAGCATTTGCTGAAAAGGAAGGAAGGAAGGAAGGAAGGAAGGAAGGAAGGAAGGAAGGAAGGAAGGAAGGAAGGAAGGAAGGAAGAAAGAAAGAAAGAAAGAAAGAAAGAAAGAAAGAAAGAAAGAAAGAAAGAAAGAAAGAAAGAAAGAAAGAAAGAAAGAAAGAAAGAAAGAACCGGAGAAGCATCTGATGCAGTTCAAATTGTGGATCCAGGAATGACTGCCCTCCCCATTTAGCAAGAGTGAACACTGACCACTTTTTTTTTGGAAAAGGAAAGGCCAGAACTTTATGGGTTATAACTCAATAGTCATGCCTGCCTGCCCCCAAGGGTCCAGATCCAGGGATCAGTTGACCTGCCTGCTGGCTGATGGAATTCAACCAGACTGTCTGTCATAGCTATGGCAGAGAGCAAGTGAATTGTGGAAGTGTATTTGTGGAGCACTGACTATCAGTAGATGTGCATACTAATGTTTCTTCTCTCTATAATAAAGTACATGTTAGGTTGAATAGCTAGGCTCGAAAGCAAAATCCATTTTAAATTTGCTGCTTTCATCTGGAATGACCATCACTTTCAGGTCTGCATTTATTACTACTAATGCAGATTTAGAATTCTTATTCTACTCATTAACATATTCCAAAAGATTGGGAAATAATTACAACGACATTTAACCATTCATATTTTAAAGATTGACTGTTGATTAATGTAATATCTGTGTTTATACCCAGTTTCATAACATCTCAATTTCAAATCCCAATTGAAGCTTCAGTTCATGTGGCAACTAATGTGACAAGAACTAGTCAAACCAATCCAATGGTATACTGACTACCATGTCAATGGGAGTTTGTTGAAAAGGGTTTGTCATCAATATAGGCTGCCAAATTGATGAACACCTATGGCTTTCTAATGGCAAAGTGTCAGAACAGCTGACACTGGCCCTTTTCACATGTAGGGGGGGAAATGGGCGAAAACATGCTAAAACGGAGCTTACCCGCAGCCGGGTAAGTCCGTCGCCACACGGAGCAGTGCGAGCTCGCTGCTCCGCACTCCTCCGGCATCCCAGATGGCAGCTTCCGGTTGGTGGAGGCTCTCCACCAATCGGAGAAGCTCACCAGCCGGAAGCCCGCCCCCGGCAGATCTGCAGGCATGCACTTGCGTGCGCCTGCAAATCCACTTTAGAGCCGGGCGATAGAGCGGCACGGGGCTGCGCCCTCCATGCTTTTTAAAAACCTCGAAAAAGAAGTTTTTGAAAAACACGCAGCCCGGCTAGTTCCGGCTGCTCCTGAGTGGATTCTGGTGTGGAACTACGAAAAGTAGTCCACGCCAGTCCACTCTACGGTGTAGAAGACCTCCGTTAGAGGTCGCTCTACACCGTT
Source organism: Cyclura pinguis (assembly GCA_030412105.1). Lineage (NCBI taxonomy): Eukaryota > Metazoa > Chordata > Lepidosauria > Squamata > Iguanidae > Cyclura > Cyclura pinguis. The sequence goes on from CM059602.1 coordinate 213,657,912, forward strand.
TTAGAAGCCCGATATGGAAATGGCCACTGCCTCAAGTGTTAAGCTGTGTCACTGCAGGTTCTCAGTGAAGAAAGCCCCCGACTGAGTGCACCTAGGCTGCTCACTGTCTCCTTCAGGGCAGGGAGTAGCATGAAAGAGTTTCCCTTCTCGGTACGTTTGATTAACAAGCTCGTAGAATCACAGCGCTGGAAGAGACCACAAGGGCCATCAAGTTCATTTTCCTACCATGCAAGAATACACCATCAAAGCATTCCTGACAAATGGCCATCCAGTCTCTGTTTAAAAATTTCCAAGGAACAAGACACCAACATACTCCGAGGCAGTTTATTCCACAGTCCAACTGCTTTTTACTGTAAGGAAGTTCTTCTTGATGTTTAGATGGAATCACTTTTTCTGAAGTTCGAAGCCTAGTCTCCAGGGCAGCAGAAAACAGGCTCGCTCCATCCTCAATATGACATCCCTTCAAATGTTTAAACACAGCTATCATGCCTCCTCTTAACTGTCAGGAATCTCTCCCTGCCGGGCCACAGTCAGCAAGGGAGGAGAGAGGTCAGGAACACTTGGGGAGTCCGAATATACCAAACACCAGGAAAACACAAGCTGAGCCAGGTCCAGTCCAAAGGTTCAGGAGGCAGAGATCCATCTGGAGGGTTTCAGGGAGCAGGAGACACAAAGGTTGTGAGGGCTTGCTAATAATTTGCTGCAAGCAAGGAGCAACCATGCTGGCAGACTTAAATAGCCCCTGTGAGCAGGTGTTGCTCGTTATTGTTTCCTCAGCCTAGTCCAAGCAGCCTCCCTCTCTGCAACCCGTTTCAGCCTTCTGCGTGATTGAGGGCTGATGGGCACAGCTGGCTGCAACTCCTCTGCATCACTGCTGGTTCCCTCTCCGTCACGAGCTGGCTGGGGCAGCTCAGTCCCTGTTTGACCTTCCAGTGCAGGGGGTGTTTGCAGATTGACTTCCTCAGTCACTGGCTCGGCCCCCTGCACAATCAGTTGCTCCTCAATCATATCATCATCATCTATCACGTTAACTCTCTTTTCCCCAGACTAAACATACACAGCTCCCTAAGCTGCTCCTCATAGGGCTTGGTTACCAGGCCTTTTGTCATTTTGGTCACCATCATCTAGACACATTCCAGCTTGTCAGTATCTTTCCTAAACTGTGGTGCCCAGAACTGGACACAGTATTCCAGAATAGAGTAGCACTATTACTTCCCTTGATCTAGACGCTATACTTCTATTGATGCAGCCGACAATTGCATTCACATCACACTGCTGACTCATGTTCAGCTTGTGGTCTATTAAGACTCCTAGATCCTTTTCATGTATGTTGTGGTCAAGCCAGATGTCACCCATCCTATATCTGTGCATTTCATTTTTTCTGCCCAAGTGTACTACCTTGCACTTCTCCCTGTTGAAACATATTTTGTTAGTTTTGACCCAACTTTCTAATCTGTTAAGGTCATTTTGAACTCTGATCATGTCCTCTGGGGTGTTATCTACCTCTTCTAATTAGATGTCATCTCCCAATTTGAAAATCATGCCCTCTATTCCCTGTTCCAAATCATTTAATGTTGAATAGCACTGGGCCCAGGACAGAACCCTGTGGCACCCCATTAGTCACTTCTCTCCAGGATGAAGAGGAGAAATTGGTGATTACCCTTTGGATTCAACTGGTCAACAGGGACAAATCCACCTAACAGTAGCATTGTCTACCCCAGATTTTACTAGGTTGCTTGCAAGAATATCATGGGGAACCTTATCAAAGACTTTACTAAAACCAATATATGCTATATCCACAGCATTCCCTTCATCTACCAAGCTTGTAACAGTATGTATGTATGTGGTTTTTGAGAAAACCATGTTGACTTTTAGTGGTCATGACATTCCTTTCTAAATGCTTACAGATTGTCTGTTTAATGATCTGCTCTAGAATCTTTGCTGATATTGATGTCAGGCTGACTGAGTGGTAATTGTTTGGATCCTCTCCCCGCCCCTTTTTTTGAAGATGGCGACAATGATTGCCATCTTCTGCTCTGCTGGGGCTTCTCCTGTTCACCAGGAATTCTCAAAGATTTTTGTCAGTGGTTCTGAGATTACTTGTGCCAGTTCTTTTAATACCATTGGATGTAGTTCATCTGGTCCCGGAGGCTTGTATTCATTTAGAGTAGTCAGGTTTTACTGTACTACTTATTTACTTATACTATGATGCATTTCCCCTAGCACATAACCTGCTCCATTTCCCCAGGTCAGCACTGCTTCCTTTTGGGAGAAGACAGAGGGAAAGAAGGTGTTGAGTAGTTCTGCTTTTTCTCTCTTTCCTGTCAGCATTTCACCATCTTCTCCTTGTAGTGGCCTTACCATTTCCTTTCTCGTGCTTTTGCTAACACACAGACCAAAAAAAAAAAAAAAGCCATTGTTATTGTTTTTAACCTCTCTAGCTAGCCTTGTGCTTTTTCTGCACTTTAGCTTTTCTGACTTCTCCCCATGCTTGCTGGCTATTTGTTTGAATTCCAATTTGGTGATTGCCATCTTTTTCCATTTCTTGTACATGTCCCTTTTAAATCGTAGCTTTGTTGAAAGTTCTTTAGACATCTATCCCAGATTCTTTAGACACCTCCCATATTTGCTTCTCACTGGAGTTGTTTGAAATTGTACTTTCAATATCTCATTTTTGAGAAACTCCCATCCATTATGAACTCCCTTCTCTTTTAGTATTTCTGACCGTGGGATCATTTCCAGTATTTCCCTAAGTTTATGAAACTCAGCTTTCTTCAAGTTTAGAATGTGTGTCTGACCTACACTTGGTTTCCTCTTTCTGCTGTATAATAAAGTCCAGGGGAACATGGTCATGTCCACCTAAGGATCCTGCCACTACTATCCCATTAACCAGATCACCACTGTTGGTTAGGATCAAATCTAAAATAACTGGTTCCCTTGTTCCCTCTTCTGCCTTCTGGACTATGAAATTGTCCGCAAGGCAAATGAGAAATTTGTTGGACCTGATACTCTTGACAGAGTTTGATAGAATAGTTGAAATCTCCCGTTACTACTATATCTCTCCTTTCTGAACATTTTGTCATCTGTTTCAGGAAAGCACCATCCAAGTCCTCATTCTGGCTTGAGGGTCTTTGGTAGACCTCCAAATAAGAAATTTGATGCAAAGTTCTGTCAGAAGAACCTGCATTACATAAATTCATATGTGTCAGAAAGAAGTTTAGGCTTGTGATCTAAGATCAAGAAGGCATATTAGAGATGTTCATACAATATAAATGGGGAAAGGAGGCCATTTTCCAAATACTGGAATCTAGGGAAATAACTCAGCAGATCAAGAAATGCTTGGAAAGATATGAGTAGAGAGCGTGTACACTGTTTATAATAAATCTTTTTAGTAAGAATCACTGGTATGAGATCAGATACTGCCTGCCCTAGTATGTTGTGCTATGCCATGCCATGCTGTGCTATGCTATACCATGCTCCGCTAAACCATCAATTCATCTGTCTGTCTGTCTCTCTGTCTTACATCATTCATATCCATTTTATGTGTCATTAAAATTCCTATACACTATCCCGCTCTTCTATAAGGGTAATACATTGAGGTAACTAGATGCCAAAGCAGGAGATGTCAGTATTATATTTAGTATATTACATACTACATTCAGGGGGAAATTTTATCATTCCCATTTTAGATGTTTTTATGAGATAATCTTTAATATCCTTGAAATGAGTGGCTGTTTATGAAAAAAAGTCTTAAAGTTAAAATTGGAGGTAATAATTTTAAACAGTGAAAGTCTTGCTGGGAAAAAATGAACTTCATTGCTTATCAAAAAACCACGGTCAAGAAACATGGAAGGACAGTGTATTTTCCCACATTTTTCTGCTACAGAATGTGGTCATTAGTGTTAGGGAAGACATACACTTGTTCAGAATAAAAATAGAACCACTTAATACAGAAAATCCAACAGAAAATCTTAGGCATCCTAGAATGGAAAGCACTGTGCTCCCAAAAGGATAAATTTCACTATGTTTTTACATTAGCAGTGGCCTATTTTTCATTCCCACAATCCACCAGAGACTGCACTAGTGGGTTTGGCATTACCAAAAGTGATGTTGTGCCACTTTGGCTTTCTCTTTTTTTACCCTCTCTAGCTGGTGTTCTTTTGGCAGGGAGAGTGTTATAAGCTACTTGAGAAGGTTGGAGGAATGCCCTGGGCAAAACCACTACATTTTGCTGTGGTTTTTATCTGCTATTTTCTGCTTGGCCTTGGAGAAAAGATATTATCTATAGCTATAGCTATAGCTATCTTACACTCAAAAGGGATCTCAGTTACATGCAATAATGTTCCAGTATAACATAAGCAATAAAATAAATACACAAAAGGAGGAAAAGTAACCACATTAGTCATAAGCTTCTGTAAAAGCTCACCAAATGTCCAAATATAAGTACATTTGTAAATTTTTTCTATACCTCATTCTTTCAAATGTTAAAAGTACTGTTAGATCTTCTATCCATTGGCTCATAGGTAGAGAAAAATTATCTTTCCAGTAATGAAGTATCAATCTTTTAAAAGTGTGTGAAAAATCCACTTCCATTGGCTCTTTGTTAATTTCCAAGAAACACATAAATCAAAAGAACATGAAGGAACTTTCCAAAAGTAAATTTACTCATGTCATTGCTTCTGTGAATAGAGGGAAGCACCGCTGGTGTAAAACATAGTGGAACTTGTTCTGTGAGCACAGTGTTTTTCATTCTTGGATGTCTAATTTTTTTTTACAAAACTTTGTAGGAGCTTTGGGGGACTTCTCTCAGCTCAGAAGCCAAGATTCCAAGAGAGTCAAGCAGTCCATGAGTTGCAGTTTCCCCGTTCTGTTTTACACAAGCATGAATACTTAGGCACAATGAAAGGAGAGTGATTCTGGACTAGTATCCAAATCCTTGACATGGTACTTAATGAACATTTAACCCATCTAAAGTGCAAATAGGTAAATCTCCCTAATTTGAGCTTGTCATATCCAATTCAAACTTCTTCCAACAGAACATCATACTGTATGTCTAGTTCTCCCTTTCCCTAACATGGAACACATTTCTATCCACACTTAAATATATGCATTTTTGTGCAATTTTCTCTCTTTTTATAAAATGGATTTTTAAATATTATTTCAAATATTATTACTATAAAGTATTATTACAAATAAAGGGGGAAACTTATATCTCATTCATATATATACATACATATATACATATATATACATACATATATACATATACATACATACATATACATACATATATATATATATATGGGAATGGTGGAATACATACAATATGACTGTGGCCTAGCCATACACAGTGATAACTTGACCCTATTTCCAAAAATACATTTTCTTCAGTACAATACACTTTCCTGAGTAGCTAAAGCAGTGAAATCTTATTGAGCATTGAATAATAGGTGGGGAATGTTTGTCTTTCCAGCCCTGGAGTACAAACCCATTTGCAATAGTAAGCACATGCAGAATCCAGCCATGATGACCATTAGTCAAATTCCAGGTACATAGCTGAAAAGCATCTATGTGTCTTGAAATAGCAAAGAATTTGCCAGTACAAACCATCTCATTGGTGAATGAGTGTTTATGCACCCCCCATGCACACATTTTTTTACACATATTTTGAAATGTACACATTTTTGTGCTAATTGCACCACAAGCTCATGAATGTATGGATTTCTCACTGCAAATTGTGTTTGAATCTGTGTTTGGTTCTGAAGGAGGTGAGTTGAACTGTGTAAAATCATATTCAAATGGAGACACCATGAATGTTTTCCCCAAACCCCAAGTCAAAACCATACATTTAAAAAGTAAGTCTAGGATCATCTTAAAATCTTCTTGGCTAAATACTTTCCAGAACAATGGGTAGGAAGATATCCAGCACCTTCTAGCACAACTCTTTCCCTTACTGTGGAATGGCCGCTGGATTGTGCTGGAACCTTTTAACCCCAATAACCACTGATTGGCCAAGCAAGGCACCAGCATAGCTTCCTATTGTGCTGGTGGTTGTCACCTTCTCAGACCCCCTCCATAAGTACACTGGGAGAATGTTATACTCTGTGTTATGTTATGCTCTACCAGCATCAAACAGAAGCCTTTTCCACACGATGCTCTTGCGTGTTGTCCTGTCACAATGCCAGCGTCATCTCTGCCAGGATGGGAGCATGTTCCCAATGCTCCTGTCTGCACGTGACTGGCTGCCTGCAGAAGGGATGCTTCTGGACTGCAGCTGGCCTCCTTCCCATGCTCCAGTAGGGGAGGAGGCATGTTGATATGTGCTTCCAGCCCTTCTGCATGGCCAGCTGCATGATTGGGGGTCAATGACGGAGTTTCTCTGTCAATGAGATACCCTGCAATCATGCTGGCTGGCAACATAAGAAGGGTGGGACAGCAATGATGTGGTGCAGAAACGTTGTTGTGGTTCCACTCCTCCTGCGTCTCCATGCTGGGATACCGTTGTCATGTGGAAAGAGCCAGAATCTCAGTCTCAGTCTCTACATAAGAATGCATGGAAACAAAAACATTGATATTCTAGGTGCATTTATGAAATTTTAGTAGTTCTTCAGTAGAGATGTGGCAAAACTGAAGAAAGGAGCAGCAGTTAACTGAGTTATATGAAAGGAGTCAATATGCAGCAGGTTGGAGGTCTGCTAGAGGAGACCTCCTTCATGTCCTATCAGCTGAGGCAATATCTTGTTGAAGGATATGGAAGAAGGCCTTCTATGCTGTGACACTCCAGTTATAAAATAGCCACCTTTTGGAGGCCTAATTGGCACCTATGTTGCGTTCATTCCAGTGGAAAGTGAAAATGCTGTTGTTTACAGAAGCTTTTTGGACATAACTGGTTTTATACAGATCCACACATGTGGGTAGTTTTGAGTCATTTTATAATATTTCAAGTGGTTTTAATCTGCCTTTTAAAAAATTTATTAAACTGTTGAGTATGTTTTTAGCCTTTTAGGATTACCTTATTTTTTATATATATAATTTTAAAATTGATCATGTTGATTATATTATACGGCACCCTGAGATATTTAGACAGAGTGCAGGATATATACTTTAACAAATAATATCTAATAAATAACCACTCCTTCCTTCAAATAATCCACTTTCAGGGTAGCTCCAAATAATTATAAAGTTGCCATTTCTAGTAATAATCTGAACATTAATATTAAAAAAGGACTGCTTCATATGACAAGGAATCCTTACCTCTCCTCATATAAGGCATAATATATCCTGGAATACAAAATGGTTTCTTCTTTGTTTTATGGTTCATTATATTACCCATCTGTGCTTCTTGTATCCACTTGTAGGAGATCCACCATGAGAAGGCTTGTTATCCACTAGCTAATTTTCCTATTTTTGACTAACTATTAGATTCTTCTTACAAATGTGAAGTTATTTCAGCCGATATTGCAGGCTGAAGACACTGAATTAAAAGAATAGGTTCCTTTCAAGAGAAAGGACAGGCAAAGATTTTTCTATGCAGAGATTAAAAAATTCTCTGATGGACAGACTACATTTTAACATTATAGAGGAAGCATGCAGCTGATCCTTTACTTTTTAGGTACCCCAAGTATGCACACACAGTCCCAATCTGGAGTGGGACCACTGTACATGTGAAAGTGGGGGTTTAAATCTTCACCCAACCTATTGTCTTCCAGGTATACTCCTCAGTGTGAGGGTTTAGAAAAAGAAGAAAATAACATTTTGTTTCACTGTTGCCAAGGGAGGATTATGTTTTTGTTTTTTTTTAAACATACTGAGAAGGTAGCTAAATAGAAGAGGAACAGGTTTGTTGTCGCTGGGTGCTTTCAAGTCATTTTTCACTTATGAGAACCCTAAGGCAAACCTATCACGTTGCTCTTCTCTGAGTCTTAGAGGGTATGACTTGCCCAAGACAACCCAGTGGTTTCCATGGCTAAACAGGCTTTGAAACCTGGTCTCTCATAGTTGTATTCCAGCACTCAAATCACTCCACCAGTCTGGGGAAACTTAAACCCCTTTGCCTCATGCAGTGGTCTGCACTGGAACCATAAGCATTTAATTTGAGGGTAATTAAAAAGTATGGCATCTAGACAATATATTTTTAACACTGCAGATAGTCTGTACCTTTAAGCATGCTACATATTGTTTATTGGGGTTTATTACTTATGGCCATTCAAATATTGGATTCCATCATCTCTGACCATTGCTTGTGCTGGCTGGGAATAATGAAAGCTGGACTCTACCATCTAGAAGGCCAAAGGTTCACCACTCTTCACCTATATAAATCCTAAAAAATATTGTCCTGGACACCTACATGGAGCATTCCAACTTGCAAAGGAATTTCGCCATTCATATCATCATAGAAAATACATACAAGCCTCATGTTTTCTCCTAATTATTTCACACATCCAGAATGTGAGAAACATAAATATTGGAATCCAGTGCCTGTGCAAAATTTGTACTACATTTGAACTGTAGGTATTTTGCCAAGCATTCAACCAGTTCCTCAATAAATGTGTAAGCTGATGATTCATGTTCTCTGGCTCTCGTTTATTAGGTTCCGTATTTTAAAGAAGCCATCGTAACATCTGTGCTAATATACTGCATTTACCAGCCAAGTTAAACTTTGTAGTGCTTCTCCAGAAGGCAGTTTCATAACTGGATTCAAATAACATTGGATTATTCATAATTCCCTGCCCAGTATTATAGTTATGCTTTCAAAATGCTGTTTTAACTTATAACACAATTGTTTTAACATGATAGTTAACTGAATTGTTTTTAAACTTTTGTATCATCAGTTTTTTAGATGCATTTTATTTTAAGCTCCATGTTTGCAGAAAAGCATGGTATTAAACCTAACAAAAAATGTGGTGTAAACTTTTGACTATGCAGACCTCATACTTCTTCCTATTATGGTATAACTATTCAATGTGGTAAGAACTTTTTTAAGGAACATAATTTTCACTAACATCTGAAATAGTAGAGCCCAGCAGACCTGCACTGTATGATTCAGTAGCATGGATAAGAGAAATAAATGAAAGAACAGAAAGATAAAGTGAGTCCCTTTCCACTGACAGTATGGTGGTGACAAGGGAATTGTGCTTTCTGCCATGTCCATGCTAGTGACAAAGAGAGGAAAGTAATTAGGACAGATTTTTCCATTTCCATCAAGGTCTTCTAATCTCAGTGTTATTTGCCATTGATTCTTTTTCTGTCTATGTACATTGAAAAGTCCAGAGAAAAGGTGAGGCTAGAAAGGCATTACATTGATTTTCTTGGCATTTTAACCATCGGCAACAACAACAAAAAATGACATTCACGATTGAAGTAGCAAGGTCAAGACAGAGCCTCTGGATCTGCCGTCCAGTCCATCAATAATCTGGAAACATCAGTCTGCTGAAATAAATAACAAATACGATTTAAGCAATATAAGTCACACAGCAAGTTTGGGAAATTTAATATTACAAAAGACCACAACTCCCTTGAATTTTTGAGTTAAACATTGTTCCATTGTTGTCATGTGTAGTAATCTTAATTCTTGATCTATCTCATGAATAGGAGCAAATATGTTCATTCATATCACCTCCAGTCAGAAGGTATTTGCAATCCCCAGTTTCACCAGGAAAAGGAAATTTAATTAAGGCATTATCCATCAAAGTGATAGAGAATGTAGATAACTTTGCCAGAAATATGCATTTCTGTTTTGCTTGTTCTGATGCTGGGAAGAGCACAAAATCTACATTAATTATGCCTTTTCCCTGATAACCTATTCTTCCATTTTTCTTAATTGCAGATTGAATCTGGAGACATTGGAGATGTGTACAAGATTCGGGTCAGCTGTGATGATTTACCAGGCTTTAAGGGCTGGCATTTGAAGTCTTTTGAAATGGAAGAGCTATACACTAGTCAAGTGGTGAACTTTGACTCTAACTGCTGGTTCTCTCTTAGCCAGGAACATGGAGAGCTGGTGAAAGAATTCCCTGCAGTGAATGAGAACCAGAAACCTTTACCAGGTAAAAATAGCGGAGAAAGTGAGAACAACCTGAACTAGCCTTTGAAAAAAAAAAATAGAACAGCAAAAGTATTTTGTTAAATTCTTCATTGCCTGAAAACTACAGTGGTTCTGAAGTAATGCTTCATTCTAATAGTCAAAGGTGTCCTAATTAAATGAGAAACTGTGTATAACAGTTGTTGTGTTCTATGTTTAAGCCAAAGAGTTATAATTATACTAGTGAAAGATAAAGAATATAATTCAGCATAATGGAAGCCATTTTTTGGTAGTCTGAGCACTGAATTATTTCACTTATCAAAACCTGAATTGCTGAAGTTATTATCAGGAGTGATTTTCCTGTGTAATAAAAATATTGCTTTATTTCTCAGGGTGTTTCTCTAATATTCTATACTTCAGAGCCATTGAATGTCCCTACCCTTTTGACTGTATCACTGAGCATGGCCAACTAGGCAGTGTGTGGAATACTACTAATAAAATTTCACTAACTAGGTGCTTTTGTAGAGATGTGGCCAATGCTAATATTTCTTCCCTTGGAAATACATACCTCATAATTCCTTCCCAATCCTGGTTAAACTCTGAAGAAGTCAGTTCTCACCCCATTCTCAGTTCCCAGACACTGTTCTTCTTCAGACTTCGAACTAATCTTGGATTTTTTGTTTTTTTGCTTTTTTGTCTTTTTGTCCCATCCATTGAACTGGCTGCTACTTCTGCATCAGCAGCAAATAGGAGAGAATAGGGTCTTTTGCCCACTTCCTAACCACATCTGAATAGTGTGCTGTTACATCATAAGTCCAATGCAAGAAGAACTTGGAAAAGTAAACTACTCACAGTGCTCTTATAATAACTTTTCCCACATATATTTACACCTGGTGCCACACGCTGATTGAGTTGCAGAGGAGGCATTGTTCATGCATAGTCATGAACATCATTTTTGCTGGGAATACTGGTCACAGTATTCTCAGAGTTCTTTCACTTTGGGGTCTTGCAAGCCTTTCCTAAATAATGAGATTGTGGAACTGGCTAGCTGTAGTTCCTGGAATGACATCTCTCCTTCCTTAGGTGGGACCACAGAACTGTGGTAGGCAATTGTTGCCTTCTTACCGTTCATGCCATATAGCCCTGTATTAGGGCACTTTCAGACTACATAATTATAATGTTGCAATTCAACCTTAACTGCCTTGGCTACACCCTGCGGGATGCTGAAATTTGCAGTTTATGGAGAGATATTAAGAACTGTCATCCAGAGAGTTCTAGTGTCTTACCAACTTACCAAACTGGTCAAGGTTCCTTTTCTAGTCACCTGGTTGCACATAGAGGGCTCAGATCCAGGCTATTTGATGGGACATATCTCCCTTATATGAACCAGCCCAGGCTCTATCATCAGTAGAGGCCCTTCTTGCAGTCCCACCACTGTCGCAAGCACAGTTGGTGGGGACATGAGAGGAAGCCTTATGAGTGGCTGCCCCTAGACTGTGGAACACCATTTCCAGGGAGCCCAGAATGGCTACTGCTTGTTGTCCTTCTGGTGGAAGGCAAAAACGTTTTTGTTTTTTTTAGGCAGGCATTTTAATACAGAATTTTTATTTTTATTTTTTTTTAAAAAAAAACCAGACCAGAGGATGTTGTACTGTTTTAATTTTAATTGCTTTTAAATTTCTTTTTAACTGTTTTGAATTCTTTTATAGTTTAATCCAGTTTTAATATATACTATTTATGCATTTTTAAATTGTATTGTTTTAATGTGAAAGCTGCTTTGAGACCCAATGTTGGGCAAAAAGCGGAATATAAATAAAGATGATGATCATGATCATGATCATGATCAACATCATCATCAAGCAAGGTGAGTGAGAAGAGCCCTAAGGTAGGAACTGTGGTATCAGCCTAGATGGATTTTCCATCAAAATCTTTAACATGGAATGTCTTTAGTGACTATGTTTGTAACAGCTGTGTGGTGACCATAGTGCCATAGTCACTGACTATCCCCGTGTTGCTTCATTTGTTACTACTACTGTCGGTTTGGTTGTGTTTTACTATTACCTTGCTGGTAGGAAGACACAGAGTCACAACAATGGAAACTGAGTGTAATATTGGCACTGCCTTGATATTGCAGCAGCTACTGGTGTAGCAAAACCATTGGATTGGGCTATGAATAGTTTATTTATAGTGTTGCCATGTGCTGAAAGAAACATGGGTAGCAGGTGGCAATTTCTAATTATATTGTATTCATTGCCAGGTTCAGAGAGTGAACATTTGTGAAACCTTTGAGTATTTCTGAAGGCACATGCTCTAACCACTGCAGATACCTTGTGTAGACATTTATGAGGTTCAAAGCACACCCAAAAAAGTAGCAGAAAAAGAATAGGTGCACTTAACAGATATAATGGAATATCAATATATGAAAAGGGGCACCAGTATTGCAAATAAGTCTGTGCAGACTGTTGTATGTAAAAATGTAAGAAACTGATGTGAAAAGAATTAGCATTCCAAATAATAATCAGCAGATGCAAATTTTAGAAGGTAGGATGCAGTTGAGGATCCAGCCTTATCCTTACACAGATGGACAGAACATTGCCATTACATGGTCATGAAATGGACACCTGTAGATAACTTTGGAGGTGGAGAAAGAATGGGAATGCTCTGTAGCACTCATATTCATGGAGAGAGCAGCCATCCCTGTATCATCTGAAACAGAACATGGAAGGTTAGTTAAAACCCTTCCCATGTTGAATGAAACAGTTCAGAAAGAAATTAAATTCAGGGAATGCATGCCTCATAGTTCATGGGTACAAACTTGACTCTGTGTGATAGATGACGGCTCTCAGGTCAATGAGCAACTGATTATGCCAGGAACAGAGCCAGTGATTGACCAAACCAGCTTGCAAACATTCCCATCAGTTGAAGGACAAGAGGAGGCAGAGTTGCCCCAGCCAGCTCCAGAAGGAGAAGGAACCAGCAGTGATTTAGAGGAATTACATTCACCTGTGCCTCTGAGCCCCCAATCATGGAGGAGACTGAAAGGAACAGCTCAGAGGGAACCTGCTTTGGCTAGATTAAGGAAACAGAACAATGATGAGTAACACCTGTTTTCCATGGCTATTTAAGTGTCAGTGTGGCTTGCTGATTGCTTGTACCAAGCTACTATGCAAGTTCTCACAATCCTTGTGTTCTGGCTCCCTTGACCCCTCTGGATGGACCTTCAGCTTTCTGGACCTTTTGGATTTGACCTTGACTTGGCTCAGCATTTCTGCTTGTTGTTTGTATTGGACACTCCCTGCTGCCACTTCCTCCTCTTGGGCAAGTACCTTCAGCTCCCCTCCCTTGCTGGCAGAGAGGCACAGGCAGTTGGACTCTGACACTCTGCCTTTAAGTGACTCAAAGAGCCTTTAAGTAGGAAAGACAGATCCTCTAATACTAGATGGAACTTGCTACTGTAGTGCTTGCTTGTACTATGAGATGCAAATTGCTCGGCTTCAGTTTCTGCTGACAGGCACATCCACTTAGCTTCAAATTTAAGATAAGCAAGGTCATATGACAACCTTGTTCTTCAGACTTCATGCTGTTAAAAATATTTTTGCTGTATCTGGAAGGCCTCCTTCCCCCTGGATGAAATGGTTATCCTGACATTCTGATTGATATAGGACCATGCACTGTGGGCAGTATGGCAGAAACTTGTGTCCTTCTGGATGTTTTGAATGGTAGCTTTCATAATCCCTTACATTCTCACTAGGTCTGACAGAAAGTATAGGTCAATAACATCTGGAAGATCACAGTTGCGCACACCTCTACTACACCATTACAGAGAAGTATACACTTGATGTCTATGTCATTTGGCTGTTTTGTTAGCACCAGAATGGGCTTTTCTTTTTGGTTTCCATCTGTGTAATTTTATAGCTTAATAGCAATTCAGTAATATGAGTGTTCTTGACCTAATATTGTTTCTTTGTAGTGCATAAATATATCATCTCTGTACACACTGGTGATCTCTGGGGAGCAGAAACCTTTGCAAACCTTTATTTAACAGTTTATGGTAGAAGAGGAGATACAGGTGTCAGGAAGCTGCAACACTCTCTCATGGCAGGAGAAATGTTTCAAAGAAACAAGGTAAGGTGAGGTAATGTAATGAACTGAGAAGGCAACCAAAAAAAAAAAAAAGCCAACCTTAAATAATAAGGTGGTATGCGAAGTATTATAAGCCTCAATGTTTGCATGTAACCACACAGTTCTCCCAGGCAATTGAAAAAAGAAACTCATTAGCCTGTTTTATTTTGTTTTTGTCTTGGTCATACTAGCTAATTGTTCAAGGCTGGGTTTAGGTAGTTGGGTCCCTTCAGCAGCTTGAGAAATGGGAGCAGAAGGCTCTGAGCACTCTTATTAGTTGCCCCACTGGGGGGGGGGGCTGGCTTTGTTCTGCAGTGGATTAGTTTTGGTGGTGCTGCTGGGTGGAGGAGAGCCCTCTATGGGAAACCAATTTCTAGGCCAGGGAGAGGGGGCAGCTGTAGTGTTACTACCTTGGCTAGCCCGAGCTTTGGGGATATAATATAAAAGATATCTTTTGATATCACTAATTCGGCTTCACATATCCCTTCCACGTGCTTGCGAGGCACCCAGACAAGCACGCACACAGGCTCGGCCAATAATCGCCGTAATATTCCTAGACAATACAGGCAGGCCAGAAAATAGCCAACTTGCCGCTTTAGGAGACCTCAAGGCAAGTACTCCATTAGGTATGCAAGCAACTCTCAAAAGATCCTCTACCTCGCGCTGGCAACTTGATGATCGTGCTATACAACGCTCAAGAACTCCACGTTTGCATACTGGCTACTCTATTGATAAATTCAGCTCTAATTCAATCATTCAAATTCTGACCTTTCGGAGGCTTTGTCTCCAACTCCAAATCTATTGTTTTCCCCAAGTCTGACCTAGCCTACAGTCACAATTCTCCTTATAAAAACCCTTGATTCCGAGACCTTCCTCGGATCGCTCCCGAGTTCCAGACCGCCTTGCTGCCGCTTTGCTTGGCGAGCTTCCCCTCAGCTCCACGTGCTGAGATACATCAAACCCCAGCTTCACTCTCCATTCTCTCCCGGACTTCAGGACAGGTTTCGTATCACCCGAACCAACTATCCCTCTAAACATCCCACTATCTTACTCACAGCTTTATTTTCCTTAGTTGTCTGTGTGTTTATGTTGCTTACATTGTGCCTGTATTTAATAAAGACCATTCATTATATTCCAACCAGTTTGCTTCTTGACTTGGCCTGACCCCATAGACACTGGGTTGCAAGATCCTGCTAAGTTACCCTGCCTCTCGTTTTGCCAACTTGTGCTCTGAACTAATTTCCCCAACTTCTATAATTTTGGTAGCAATTTGGTGTCCCTCTTGGGACCCCAGAAAACAGGGTAACAGTAGATATCCCTTCCTACCTTTATTCCATCCTGTGTGACCAAGGTGGGAGACTCAGAGGCAGTGACCCCACCCTCAACACACAGCCCACATTTTCATTCCATCTACAGCTGGGAAACAGGCCAGGATAGACCATAAATGCTACGAAGCCTTGTGTAGGCCAGAAGAAGACATCTGAGCAGCTACTCTCCCTGCAGGACCATTTCTTTCTTGATAGTATCAAAGTACAAGACATTTGTATGTAGAAGCATTAACTCCAGTTGCACCTTTGATAATCCAGTCTTGCAGTTATTCCAGTTTGTTTGTTTCTGGGTGACAATGTCCAGAATTCCCCTACCAGTGTGGTTACTGGCCATGTTGGCTGGTGCAGGGTGAATGCTCTGGGCTTCTCATAAAGACAAAAAGAGTTCATCATGCTCACTTGATCAAGTTACATATATCAATTGCAAAAAAATTAACAAGGGTTAATTTTCCCCTGGGAAAAACAAAAGGCATGAGTGCTGAGAAAATCATTTATGTCAACTGTAACAAATGAAAGTTCCAATTCCAGAAAGTGATTTCATTTAACAAGAACTGCATAAAACTATACACAGCATCTAGCTCAACAGGCTCCCACACTTTTTTTTTCCTGTGTAGTTTGCCAGTTATCTTTTCCCAATCTCTGACCTGTTCAGTGTCCTTTTCTACAAACTACTTCATCCCACTGCTCTTAATTTTTCTAAATATTTAGGCAGCCTTGTATGTCTCTGTTTATTAGTACCATCATCTTCTAGCTGCCAGGAGCATATGCTGTATAACATAGAAGATACATGGTTCTCATATGTTTAAGCAGTTTCCCCAATCTGGTGCCTTTCAGAATTGCTGGATCACAGCTCTCATAAAAATTGTCAGGAAACTGTGATCCAAAACATCTGCAGTCACCAGTTTGAGGATGTGTGTTAGGCAACCATAGAGTGTTAGAAACATGCTCTAGTTCAAGGAAATACAAGACTCACTAAGAAGGCATTCAAGCTGGTATATTGATTAAAGTTTCAACATATAGGCATACATTCTGTCTTTTATATTGCATCCTAATACCATTTTCCCTTGAAATGCAGTTACATTAAGACATTACATAGCTTAGTTAATCTTTATTTAAAATGTAAATCTTCTTCAGGTGGATTCCTTTTTAGTGGAGGCTGTCTCTTTAGGCCACTTGAAAAAGATAGTTGTAGGACATGATGGAGAAGGATATGGAGCTGGAATATTCCTGAAAATGATAACAATTAAGAAGTCAGAAGATTCAGATAAAGAATGGCTCTTTCCATGTTGGAACTGGCTGGATACTCATCTGGGAATCTGTGACACAGTCTGTGAGATCGAAACAGTAGGTAAGTTCTTTTCACACTGTTGCAAGCTGTTCCATCTGAATCTGCTAAGAGGCATTTACCCACCTTAATATCTATATTTAATTCTAATCCTGGATTGTTGATAGTTCATATTAATCAGAGGGCAGAATCAAATGGGCATCTAAGGAGTCTAACAGAAGGTAACTTCCCTGCCCCTCTTCCCCAAAGTCTCAGTCTTCACCACAAATTTGCTGAATGCTAGACAAATTTGCTGAAGCTGTGGGTTGTGGTACAGAAGATTGAGAAGGAGAGGTCAATGCCTGAATATCATGCCCAGGCAACTGCAACAGGAAATAACTCATGTGTTTTTTTGTAGATTCTCCTGTTCCCCCCTCAGTCCCTACACCATTCATCAGGGTCCTCTCTACTCCTGGAGTACTTGGGAAGCTTCCAGGAGATAGTGGGGATATAAGACTCAGCTATTCGTTATTAGGTGGAGACTACGCCAATAGGACTAGCATAATATGGTATTGAAACAGTATTATACTAGTGGTTTCCAATTTCTTCGAATTCTTATTTCCCACATCTGTGAGATTCTGTGACTTGCTCCAGAGTCCACATTCATTTCAAAGGGAATGATTTTGGGGCCTCACTATCAAATATTTTGAACCAGGAGAATTGCTTAGAACACATGTTTTGAAAGTGTAGCACAGAGGAAAATCAACAGTGGTGAACAAACTATTTTTAGGAAGCTTTTTTGTGTGTGTATGTGTGTGAATTGGAAAACAATTTTAAAATGACTGGTACATTATATTTGACCGTATTTGATAGCTGAAACACAAAAGCATTTAAGACTTCACAATCTAAGGCATCATACAGTTGATGTGCAGTGATGTTTTTTAGCTGAAAGTATTGGGCATATGGCAGGTAGTGATATTAAATATCTTGGAGCATTTGGTAAATAACACTCAAGGGTAATAAGTCTTTTGACAGTTTACACTTGAGTCTTCGTATCTGAAGCATGCCAAAATCAAAACAAACAGCCAAATTTTGAAAGAAGCATTTTACATTCTAAATATGTAAGTGGATTTTAAAAGTTTCTCATTCAGAACGTGAATGCTAAAAAATGCCCTGGATTTTGAATATTAATAAATATTCATCCTAGCTGTATCTAAGGATGGATGGATCAGTTTATTTCTAGCTCATGTTAATATTTCATTCATTTATAAATTCTTCCTGTCCCGTGCAGAATATCTCTGTGTGTGTTCGTGCGCACACATTGTTGCATGAAGAAGTGCGTATAGATATGAATTTACTTCATATTTTTAATACTTTTTGTCATAACCTTTATTTTATCAAAATGGAGACATTTCTAAATGTAATTTCTGTGAAAAGGTTCATTCTATTAGTTCAGGTGTATGTTAATCATTTGGTGCATATTCTGGCATACTGTTGGTCCTCTGCTTTTGCAAGAGGTAGGAGCTCAGGATCCTCACAAAAGTCAAAAAATTGTGAATAAGATTTTAAAAGCCCATCTGTCTGTTTGGACTAAGGAGCTGCTAGCTACAGTGGTGGCCAATTCAGCTCTTCCCACTCCCTTTGCCTCCTCCCCTCCTCTCCTCTCCTCAAATAACACCTCCTCTATCTTCTTTTTACACCCCATGATCCACCTCTTAATCTGACTTCTTATCCTTTCTTCAGTCTCCCATACTCCAGGCCCTACCTTCTCTTACTTCACGCTTCACATTCCACCTCTAAACTCCACTTCTCATCCTTTCTTCTGTCACATCCTTCAACAGCACCTTCTCTACCTTCTCTTATTTCACACCTGCAGTCCAACTCTTAGTTCTTCTTCTCATCCATCCCCCAATCTCCTGTCTTCATGAAAGGGAAATTTGTGAAAGTGGACGGCCGACTATACTGGACTAGGTTCAGAACTGCACGGCATGGTTTGAAGAAGTAAAATATGAAGGGTAATTGCATCCTAATCTTCATGTTACTCCAAGAAATGCAATGAACAAATTCTTCAGGCATTCTTACTTCTTGCTAGAATGAACTAAGCAACACGCATTTCAATGAGCACAACTGTTCATAGCCTCCATTCCATGTATATGATCACATGGAGGATTTTGACAACCTAACTGACTCTCAGAATTGTATCAAGTCCTCACTAGGGGATTTCAGTTTACTGGTCAGATAGGAAAGTCAGTGGTTGTTTTCTCATCTATAATCAAAATAAGAGCTATTTCAAAAGACTTTGGAGAGTCTACAATCAACCCAGGAAAATTTATTGCATCTTCTCTTAGGAACTATTATGGAAAAGCACTTTTTTAATCAATTCATATGTAGGAAAACCATCTATAAAACCAAGCCAATTATTATCAGAAGTACAGTGAAACAGACAGCGATAGAAAATGTGCTAATATCAAAAATATGCTAATGATACAAAATAACAATTCCAAATAAAGAGCTTCCTATACCAGGGTGGAAATTTTCTGGGAAATTGTTTGTGAGATAGACACATGGACACATCGCCACATGACTGTGTTGCATCTGTACTACATAATTATAGCAATTCTATACCACTTTAACTGTCCTGACTCTATCCTAATATACCCCTGGGATTTGCAGTTTGGACATACCTAGAATGCTCTAGTTCACACCCCTGAACTACAACATAAGAACTCTCTGGCAGAAAATTCTAAGTAGCACATGAAACTACTGATCTGAGAATGCAATAGAATGGAGCCATGTCTGTTAACGTAGCATAAAAATATAGAAGTGTGTAGTATGAATGCACCCCATATATTGGAGACAAGAAAATCTTCATCTGTTGAATTTCTGCTTTGCATGCAGTCATAAAAGACACAAGAATCCTGTCATGGAAAGTGCATTCATGGTCATTAGCCACGGTATATTAAACCTAATCAGTCACCTACATTTGATTGCTGATTCAATGATGATTGCTGATTTAATGGTGCAAATGTAGTGAACAGGCACAGAATTTTCAGAAGATTTTGAAAACTGCTGCATGAAGACCTGACTAATAGGTCTGGTTTGGGGTTTGATTTATTATATGTTCACTCATCAGTAGTATCACATAACATGTTACTATTTATGGCCTGATTGCAAGTGAATTTCACTGAAGCTATCCCCACCTGTCATTATCTATTGTACTAAATAGCATTTATAGATGATACAGACTGAAGGATACAGTGGAATTTGGGATGTACTGTTTGCTTGTATGAGAACAGACAATTAGGCTGTGAAGGGGGATGGCTATTCTCTAATAATTGACATCTAAACCAAATTGGCATTTAAAAAGAAAGTTCTCTAGTTAAGATTTAAATAATTAAAAAAACTTGCTATGGTGCAATACTGCATGACAACTGCATGTTGTCATGGTTATAGCAAGTCAAAGAACATAGTACTGGGATAAAGTCTAGCCAATATTGAGCACTTTCATGTTCCATTGTTTCAGTACTTACACAGGTTAAGTATATGTGTAACACACTATAATCAGTGGAAATTAACAGTTACTTATTGCTTCTTCCATTTACTACCAAAACTGTAATGATACCAACTTTTTGCTTGTGTCCTCAATCCTTTAAGGCCAAAAAAGGATCTCTTGTTTAACACATCCTGAAATCAACAAGGAGTCATCAGGTTTATGGATAATAGATATCATTGGGTCTGACCTGAATGATAAAATTAATCCTATACATCTTACTTTCAACTTCTATGGGGACAAAGATCACAAAAAGTTGACACTTCAGCTTTCGGAAAAGAAAACACAAATCAAAGTGAGTATTTCTTGTTGTAAAAGAAGAAACAAAAGTACATAGACCTATATCAAGCCAAGATCTAGAATGGACAATTCAGAAAAAATCAGAAACTAGGTAAGTGTGCCTGGTATGAGGATGTTTCCAGATCTGTAAGATTAGATAACATCAAAACAAGTAAACATGGTAATTTGTTTGGGAGACATTGGCTTAAAGTTTTAACACCAACTGGAGCAAAATCATTAAATCAATGAAAACTACGTAAATATTGACTTGCTGAGTTCCCATTGATTTGGTATTTCTGCTCCAACTGGGACTAATAATTAGATTAAGGTGGATATTATTTTTCAGCAATGACCTCAACAGTTTGGTATATCCAGTGAACAAATTCAGGACACATTTAGATAAAAGCCCTACTCGGGTGTTTTTTAATCTAGACTAAATAAAATTTAAGAGCATTTTCCCATTGTAGGTTATAATTGTGATGGCCCACACTGTGGACCTCCAGATGTTGTCAGCCCTCACCACTAAGTATGCTGGGAGATGCTGTCCAGTAACATCTGGAATATCACTGGTTGCCTACCATGGGCAAAATGAAGACATTGCTTAGATTTTCACAAAAGAATGTGCAATTACTTAGTTTAAAGCAAAGGGCTAATTCCAAAAGGTGGTTACAGTTGAGTTTTCTTCCCTTCCTCACCCTTTCTTTCCTTTTTCTTACTCTTCCCTTCAAATGTGGTTTTGGAGGCACATAGGGTCTACAGTACGGAGGTAGTGTTGACCCTTCCTGGTTCTGCTGAATTCTAGTCTTCCACCAGCAGAACTCTACCACTAAATTCCAGTCAAAGGTGGCCTAATAGTAGTTTTCACAAAGTTGCACAGGCCTGAACCAGGCATTTGTACAGTGTATTTGTTGCTATGTGTCCTCAAGTCATTTCTGATTTATGGCAACCCTAAGAAGAACCTATCATGGGGATTTCTTGGCAAGATTTGTTCAGAGGAGGTTTGCCTTTGTCCTCCTCTGAAGGTGAGAGAATGTGACTTGCCCAAGGCTACCCAGTGGGTGTCCATGACTGGGCAGGAATTCAAACTGTCGTTTCAGAATCATAGGCCATTTCTGCACTAGACTGTTGAGGCTCCTCCCTGAATGGCAAACTCCAGGATTCCATAGGATATTGAAAGTGGAATAATAGCACTATAGCTGTCTGGTGTGGAAATGGCCATAGTCCAACACTCAAACCAGTACAGGGAAGTTTTTGACTGTTCCCCCTCACCTTCTCACCCAGGATGAACTAAAAAACATTGGATCCCTCTACAAGATTCAGATATCTAGTGCACACGCTCAGCTAAGAGAGCCCTGGCATTTGGACATGTTGCATATGAAACATACAAGCATCAACCAAGAGATGTGGTTAAATTTTGACTCTTGGTTCAAACCCAATGAAGAGAAATGTGTTGAACTACCAGCATTGTGTTCCAACCAGGATCCTTTGCCCGGTAAGATAAATCTGCTTTCTTTTTAGAAATGAGACCTTTGATGCCTCTAATGAACTGATATAGTCTGAACAATGTTATTGACCTTAGATTTTAGACTGATGGATGTCCTTCTTTCAATGCATCCCCCCCCCTCTTCAAAAGAAGTCACTAATAGATACCACTGTGAATGAGACTGCTGTCTGATGTTGCAGTCTTTCCCATATTTTGAAGGCTATAGTCTCTATTTAATATTGAGGCTTTCCACAGAAGCTTGTGTAAGACTGGAGATGTCAGTCATATTACATGATTAAGATTCAGAGAGCCTCTCCTCTTAAGAAGATGAAGATGACACTTCTACATCCACCAGGGAGAATCTCTGCTCATTGCCCCATATACACTGCTGCATGTCCTGCAAGTCACATCCTGTACCATTCTGTATGCACCTCTGACATGCAGAACTGGGCTTGGAGAGAGAATAGGAGTTTGGGTAGAAAGGTGAGTGTGTCATTACACTTCATTGCAAGAAGAACTGCTTGTAACTCTCTAGATCTTGCTCAATGTCAGAAGAAAAATCGGTACTGTCTATACACTTACTTGGGAATGAACCCATGAAGTACATTTTGCTCCACCCCCAAGTAGCCATGCATAAAATCAGATTACTGATTTCAACAACAACCCTTCCCACATTCCTATTCAATTGAATGTAATTGCATTATATGCTGACCTGCCTTTTTTCATCAAAGAGAAAACAACAGCTTATACTCCAAACCATTCTTTACTTTATGATATCTGTCTGCCTTGGAAAAGGAAGTAATATCCCTACAGTGCTCTCATTTAATAATGGTAGCATTATGTGGGCACAACAGCCAGTAATCCCTTCTGCTTCCTGCAGAAGATTCAGACTTAGTGCATTCCCAAGAGATGGCTTTCCAGTCAGGAAGAAGCCACCATTCCACTAGATAATTACTTCCTTTGTTGAATTGCTTTCACCCTTAAGAAATTTATCCTGATGCTCATTGAAAATATACTCTCCTGTGACATAAGCTCATTAGATGCAGTCCTGCCTTCTGGGGTGGAGAGAACAAAGTTTTGGCATCTTCTATCTGGCAGCCCTCCAGTTATTTGGAGAATACACTCATGCCCCTGGTCTTTTTAAACAGCCTATAACATATCAATTTCTTTCAACCTCTCATTACCTGTTCCCATCCTTGCTGCTTTTCTCTGAATCCATTCTGATTTGTCAATACCCTTCTGAAAATACTGTTCCCAGAACTGGACACAGAGCTCACCAGAATGCAAATGCACACTCACCCTAGGGGTAATCCATGCAGACATACTGAACTCAAAAAAAATTTACTCCTGAATAAGCATGAATAAGATTGTGCTATATGCTATTAAACTTCAAAATATATTAATTTAGTTACCAGCATGTGGTCTTTAGTCAAAAATATAAATTTGGATAGCTATTCTGAACAGATATCATGTATTTAATATATTGCATTATCTACTTGAGTAATAGAAGGGGAGCTTTGCATGGGTGCTTTGGACTTATTTTTCTTCTGAATAAGTAACACTAAGAGGAATGCTGTAGTAAAATATTGTCTGCTAGGTCTGTCTCTTCCTATTTCTTTTATTTCTCTTGTATTACAGTAAAGAACTGCAGCACAAACAGTGGGAGATAGAACAGAGATAGTGAAATTGTAAATAATGACCAGATTGCCTTGTACGCAGGTCTACTATAATGGAAAGGTTACATAATTTATTGGACACAGATGAGATAAATCAGAGAAAGAAGCTCTTGAATTTGGAAACTTAGTGCATTGGTGCAAAGGAGCAGTAATTTCGATGAACCACCTCTCATTACACAGCAGCTCCAGTAACTCTAGCGATATTGTCTTTCAAAGAAATGGCACTGGACATAGGAAAGCTGGAATTGATCAAAATGTTTATTCATGGTTGACATCATGCATTTACTTTACTTATTTCTCAGATTCTTTCATATTCTAATTTTGCTGTCTCAATGCAAAACTGACCTTTAAAATTCTTCCCTTAATGACAAAAATGTCTTTCTTTTAAAACATAATCCAAACTTATTAAAGGAGTGACTTTATGAAATCGTTTCTACTAAGCCTGAAATCTTATGTGCGCTTATCAGAGAGTAAATTTCATTAAGTCAGTGACTTTACTTCTGGGCAGACCTTACTTTATCAGGGTGTTTAAATCTGAAGGGATAAAAGAATGTATCCTTCCCTGTAATACTGGACCAATTCCTATTAGCCCTAACTAGGCTGTCCAAATAAGGCATGATGGGAGAGGTACTTCATTAATATCTGGAAGGCCACAGGTTCTCAGATTTTTATTGTTCCATAATATACCTGTCCAAAATTAACTAGTATATAGTTCAGTGGGGCTTATAGATAAACTAGTATAGGACTGAAGCCTAAAATTACCATACCATTTCTCTTGAACTTTGTTTCTGTGATGCAAGAAGTCAGCAGATAATATAACGTGAAGTATAGTTTTCTGTTAATTCTGCACTGTGCTGGGGCACACAAACTGAGCCTCCTGCTTTACTGCAGTCTGCCAACAACGAATACAACAGGAGAAGTGGGGGATGGAATTTTAACATAAACCCATTAGAGCAAAGCAAGTACTGTGACAAATCTCTGTCAATGCATCTGTCCTTCCACATACACAAATGCAAGCAAATAATCTGATGAAGGCACAAATGGAAAATTGGCACTGGATTTGTAGAATGGCTTTTAATATTCTGGTGTAAGAAAATCTTCCTAAAATGTGTGCTCCAGCATGCCTTTACAGAATCAGAACTATCATCTGCTTTTTCATTTTTTTTTTCCCTGGTAAATGACATGGAAATGCTTCATTTCTTCAGGTACGAGGGCTCCTGCCGATTTCTAGTTGCCAAGGGCACAGTCAAATAGGAATGTCTGTGTAACTAGTTGCTCTTGAAAAGAACAGGAATTGTATCAAAGCACAACTACAGACAAACTGGTTATAACATACATCTGACTTAAAAGGTAGTTTTGCCAAAATCAGCAGTAGACTGACTGATTTTGCCAAGGGTGTAACTATCGGCCTAAGACTAAGCGTGTTTTTCTGCAGTTCCCCCCACCCTCACACAAATTGATTAGTATTGTAAACACAGAAGCACAACTAGGAGCAAATTGCACTTTGTTTCTCTTTCACAGTCTTACCTCTCCCCCATTAATAACATCTATATAGAGCACAAGAAGAATTCAGAGGATCAAGTACTTTTGCAGCCTACCTAAACCTATACCTTAATTTCATCTAGATTTTCAGCAAAGTCCTCCACAATATTCTTGTTGATAGGCTGATGAAATATGTGTGAGATGCTGCTGCTCTTAGGTGGACTGTATCCAAAGATGGCTGATGGATGGTTCCTTGTCCTCCTGGAGACAAGTGAAAAGTAGGGTCACTTGGACCATTTTTTAATTTATTGGTACAGAATGCACTAAGCATTTCAAATTGTAACATAAAATGAAAATAAACCGCCACATGGTTAACAAGCAAATTAAATGTTGGGTTATTACTCCTGAAGTTTAAAAATACGTAATTGCTTAAAACTCAGAAGTGGAGTCTGGTATGGGCCTTGAAGTCACCTGTCAACTTATGGTGAACTCATTAATTTCATAGGATTTTCTTAAGCAAGGAATATATAGAGGTGGTTTTGCCAGTTGCTTCCTCTGAAATATACCCTATAGCATCTGATATTCATTAGTGGTCTCTCATCCAAGTACTAAGAGGTGCTGTTCCCACTTAGCTTCCAAGATCAGATGGAATCTGTTGCCTTTGGGGTATTTAAGCTTACAGATGTGGAGACACATGCCTAATATCCATAGAGAGTGAATTCCACAGTATATTTTCAGCATAAGAACATAGGAAATAGCTTTATATTGAGTTAAAATATCTTGTCCAGTATTGATGATACTGACAGGCAATGGAGCTCCATGGCTTCAAGCAGGTTGTTTGTTTGTTTGCTTGTTTTCCAATCTGGAGATGCTCAGATTTGCCCATGGGAATTTCTGAATTCAAAGCATACCTTTTAAATCCTCTTTCTTAACCTTATAAATGACTTACTGAAGGAGTTGGTGGGGGAGGTGTTCCTCAAATTTGCAGATGACACCAGAATGGGAGGATAACTAAAATGGAAGACAGAAACAATATTCAAGGTGACCTTGATAAGGCAGAGAGCTGGCCCAGAACAAACAAAATCAGGTTCAGCAGGCAGGAATGCAAAATGCTGTAGAAAAATCAGATGAACAGATCAGTTGATAGGTGGCTTAAGAGAAATATAGTAAAAGGGACCTAATGGTTTCAGTAAACCACAAACTACATATCTGTCAGTAGTGGTGACTGAAAAATGGCTAATAGTCCACTCCAGAGAAGTTTACTGCCCAGATCACAAGAAGACGGTAATACTCTATTCTGCTTTTAGACAAACTTTACTGTACTGTATTGTGTCCAGTTCTGGACTCCACAGTTTACAAAGGGTTTCAGCAAATATGTCCAAAGAAAAGTGGCAGGAATACTGCATCATATAGCGACCAAGTCCTATGAAGAAAAGAGGAATGGACTGGGTATGTTTGATATAGAGAAGTTACCTATAAGGGTCAATATGTTTAGCCATCAAATATTTGCCAACAAATGCTTATGTGGTGGAGCCTTTTTTCCTGTTGCTCCAAAAATCAGGCCCTAAGCTGATACATTGCTAATGTTTCAGGGAGGAGGGATGAGCAATGTGTGCCCCTTGGCATGCTGCTGAACTCATTCTCATCAGCCGTGGTCACTATTTCCAGTACTGGGAGCTGTACTTCAGCACCATTGGGTGTACTGCTCTTTGCCATGATGGAAGGGATTTGTGATTAAATTCTTGTAAGGAAGGTGGGGGAAATGTTTTATGTTTTCCCCACAACAATACTCACAGAAGACACCTGCCATTTCTAACATGGTGCTGCAAAATGTTTGGATTGATCTCCTTATTCTCAAAACATTGTCTGTGTGTGTATACATGTATAATAAAAGCATGTTTCTCATCATGTACAGATCAAAGCTTCTGTCAAAATTAGTGACTGTGACATTTGTTCAACCATTTTTTTTCACTTGGTATTGGGATTAGCAGTTTTCCAAGAACTGAGTCTGCAGTATGTTGTAGCTGGGAAAACACAATGTTCCTTCAACTATAACCAAGAATTGTATTTTTCTTGCAACAAAATATTACAATGCCTGCAAAATGTGATCACAAAAGAGAAACAATTTACCTGAAAAGATTATGTGCATTAACAGCTGTGCAATAAGTGAATAACAGTAGCAAACTAACTGTATACAAAGATAGAGATTGCCAGAAAAGCTTTGTTTTTAAATAACAGAAAAGATTTAATGCATTTTTTCATTATTTTACCCAAATGTTTTAAGTTCAGTATCATTGTGACAGCATTACAGCCTTCGCAGACAGAGATGCTTGAGTGTGTGACATGTTTATTTAGCAGAAAATAATTACCTAAGTTGAAAACAATCAGACACTAGTTCCCATCTATGTCTGCTTTTATACCCTTTGGACATTTGGAATGAAAATGAGTAAGAAGGCAAATGTATTGGAGATTATATCTCTGATCTCTAGATGATAAATAAGTCCATGGCTCAATGAAAGAGCTACAGATCCGGTAAATGAGGTTCTTTGTTTGTATGACCTCAGTTGTTGACTGGAAACTTGTTTATACTGGGTGTTCTGAATCATGTGATTCTAATGGCCCCTGTTGTATGCCATTCTGTTGATTCCATCCATATCGTTTTCCTGAAGATCCAAGAAAACCTATTAAGAAACCAAGAAGCTCTGCCTAAATGATTGCTGGATCTATCAGCAGTTGAGTTTACTGCTCAGATGAGCTTGACAGGATTTGTTCAGTTTTGGGGGTAAAATTGCTAAAATCAGCCAGAGGATGAGTAGGCTGCTCCCACCCATACATTTCAGATGGGCAGAGTAGGAAAGGGGAAAAGGTACTTCTTCCCTAGCAACTGTCTTCCTTTGCTTGAACATGTTGTTCTTGATTTTAGAGAAGCTTCATATATGAGTAAATTAATCCTGGGTTTTATGCAAATTTAATTAGGTCATTTTTTTCCTAGAGAAGCTAATTAGCAAAGTTGCTTCAGGGCATTAAGGCATCAGTCTGTAAATACTCCAATGGAGGTTTGTGCAGTGAGAACAAATGAATAGGGAGAATAATATAAAAGATGAGAACTCTTCAACTGGGACAAACACACATTGCATACATATGCACAGAGGTAGCTGCACTGGACTGACACAAGGAACTGTACTGGAGCATGCCAGGGCTTTCCCAAATGATTAAAAATATTTATCTTGCAAATGTGATAGATAAATATGGACTTTGTTATTTATTAGCTACATTTACATTAGTTACATTGTGATATATCCAGTGAACTATGATATATATGGATCTTCCTCCCATTTTCTCCTCACAACAGCTCTGTGAGGCTGAAAGCTGAAAGAGACTAAATGGCCTAACACCACAAAATGAGTTCAGCAGGAACTTGGACCACAGTCTAACCCTCTAACTATTGTATCACATTACTTAAGTATTGCTCAAGCAAACTGGGAGAAGAGAGAGTGCTCTTTGAAGAGAGGAATTACAGCACATTCTAATTTGTTTGAATGTATGTTTTTCTTGTTTCTGGGTGTGGGAGGTGGGGACTTTGGATCCCAGGGCATGGTCTGACTGTACATAATGTAGTCTATTTGCCAAAGCTAAACAGGTTTGATCAGTGCCTGTATGGTGAAACTACCTGAACAAACTCATATACACTGTTTGAATTCCATGGATGGAAGAAGATGGAAGAAAGCTGAGACATAATTGTAATAAATAAATTTAAAATCAAAATAGTCACTGTGACTCAATGATAGAAACACAGGATCTTCACATAGTGTATCTCAGGAATTTCCACTGGCATGCATTTTTGAATTTGTAAAATGTAGTTGACAGAGTTATACGCATGGTTAAAAAAAGTCCTACCTGTTATGGTCTCTTCCTGGTCTGTATAGTATTGAGACAAAACAGTGTTGCAAGTGATGTCTGCTAAGGGCACCTGCCTTTGGCTCAGGACATCTAATAGATAATGGGTGCTGGGAGGAACCCAAAAGATAGCCTCTTAATTGTTGACCTTGGCAGTTGAAAGGATTTGTAAATAATCATGAAGTTGCCATGAGTCTTCCCAGACCAAGGGGTATAAATACCCTCTAGAATCTGCTTCCACAGAGAGCTTAGCATAGCCTGTTAGCTGGAGTGCCATTCACTTATGGCTACACAGAGGGGGTCTGGGCTGCAGGGCATATGATTTAAGGAATCTTTGCTTGGCAAAGAAAATCCATCTGTATGTTATCTAGGCATCATAGGCTTAAGTGGGTTTCATCTGTATGCTGACATTGCTTGTATGTTTATGTTGTTGCTTGCTGTTTGACAAAATTTAAGGCTTTTGTACTACAATTGGTGTCATTTGTTGTCTCCAGATCCCTGAAAATGAACCCCTTGCCTTTGGTGAATTGGCCAATTGCCTTTGGCAAGACAGCTCCATTGTCATAGTTATTTCTCCCTATTCAATCTCTACTCCAAAATCTGTCTTAGAAGCTAGACAGCCATGCCACATGAAAGAGTTCCAAGGTCCTGAAGAAAGGGGCACTGAATGATGATGTGTCCAGCACAATCATGCCAGCAAGTCTCAGTGTGAAAAGAAATTTCAAGAGGACCCCACAGCACCCTCGCCACTGCTTTTCACACCATGCCTCACTGGCATGGGGGGGACTGGATGCATCATTACTCAGTGCCATCATCTCCAGTACCCCAGAACTCCTTTAGCTGGTGTGCGTGCCTGGGTTTGAGGGGGCATTTTCCATCTTCTCAATGATGCCATTGATACCATAACTGTAAATGGCAATGCAGTTGGTCCTCCGCATTTACTAGGGGTAGGGAAACAAGATCCCTGCAAAAAGTGGAAAAACTACAAATATCAAAATGTGTGCATGTATGTGGGAAGGGGGCCAAAGCATGGTGGGGAGAATGGATACCCAGGGTCCAAACCAGATCAAGGAAAGGAGAGGGAAAGTGGGTAGGATGGCATGGTGGCCCTATATTTCCCCTCTCTTGCCCATCTCCTTCCTTGTATGTGTGGGGAAATTGGAAAAGGGTTTCTGAAATCAGGCTGCAATCCATCCTTAGCTAGCTAGGCAGCAGCTGGTAGAGGAAGAGGCAGGTTTTTAGAGGGCTGCATGGCCTGATTGGAGCTACTGAGAGAGAAGGGTCCCCCAGCAAGAAAGCACTTGAGGGGGCAGGGATTGAGGAAATTCAAAAATAATCAAATCTGTGAAAGTAAAGCCTGCAAATGTGGAAGGCCAGCTATATTTACAATGTCATAGATCTGGCTTAGAACATAATAAATATCGAACATTAATGCCAGCTGTAAAGTTTTGGGCTTTTTTTGGGTAAAATTCTTTTCCCCACAGGATAATTCCCCTGAACCACTTCAAGATGTTCAGACATGGGGAAAATACTACAGCAGAAAATTTGCTTTCTCTCACTTTGGGGAAAAAACCTATTGTAATAATGCATCCTACCATGTGAGGACAAACGACCAAGGATTTGCATCCTTCCTCTGATCTAGTTGAAATGCTAACTAGAAATATTGCAATATGGTCAGTGGAATAATTGTGAGAAAAGCATGTTTTTCATGTATATACTGGAGTAATTATATATATACGGTAGCCAATCTTTAAGGGTGACTTGTCCCTTCCTGCCTTAATAATATACATCTATGTTCATCTATAAAACTGCAGCCTGGTAAACAATCCTACTTTGTAACTAGAAAATCTTAGAATTTTTCTCATTATAGCGATATATATATATATATATTTCTTTTATTTACTCTAGTGGTGGAATATACAATCCATGTGCATACTGGAGACAAAAAGAAAGCTGATGCTAGTGGAGATGTCTATCTTTGCCTTCAAGGGGACAGAGGTGACTCTGGGAAACGGTCGCTTAATAATTTTGAAAGAGGCCCCATCAGTTTTTGCAGAGGAGAGG
Organism: Cyclura pinguis; assembly: GCA_030412105.1. NCBI lineage: Eukaryota > Metazoa > Chordata > Lepidosauria > Squamata > Iguanidae > Cyclura > Cyclura pinguis. The sequence goes on from CM059602.1 coordinate 213,689,078, forward strand.
TAAAGGAATGAAAGTGTATCAGTTGCACGTATCTTTCTAATAACAGCTCAAGTCACACACAGAACATTTGACTTCAGAAAGAATTATGGTCTGAATACAGTCTGGTTTCACTGAGGGAAAGCTAGGCAGCTACTTAATCACCTTTAATAAACGGAAATCAAGAGAATTTTTTTTTTACATTCAATTGATTTATACCTATTATAGTTTTAGTTCTTCAGTGAACTGATAATTCAGTGATTTTATATGTCTATTTAAATATTTCTGGCTCTTGCTGCTGCAGCTCACTCCAAAGTTGAGAACTTGCTAGTGTATTTTGTAAACCTCAGTGCATACCTGTGGTTGATTTTTTAAAAAATTTTGACAGTCATTCCAGCCCTATCAGTCAGATAGGCCATAACTTCAGCTATAATTACAACCCATATTTACCACCTCCATGTTATATAAATTTGGAAGAAAGTTGGTTAGAAGCTACTGCATGTAGATCAAATTATAGATGTTGGAAGCTTTCCTCTAAAGGGTTTTCTATATTGAGCAGGTTGTAAAAAGGGGAAGGTTGCCTTGGGAGAAGAAAGCAGGAATAAACAAAAGTAAAGGAAACTTGCTTTGTTATACTTAATAATGAAGAAATAATCTCATAGAAGAGAAATGAGCCACAGAGAAGATTAAATTTCTACCAAGAAAAATCCAATTTAATAAGACTATTTGTATATATTAATATTACGGGGAAATGTGTATGTGGAAAAGAGACAAATATGAGAAGGGCTAGAGCTAGAGCATTTCTTCTCCTGGATAAGAACACTCTGAGCCTATACCTCAAGTGTGATGAAAACCAATTTGAGATGTTTCAGAGAAAATGTTTGGCTCCAGTGTATAACTATTATTTAATCTAATTTTATTTATTGTGTCCTAGAGCTTTGTTCCAAATGAGTAAGTTGTTGGAACTTTAGACCATTCCAGGAAGTAATGCACTTTTAACTAACCTTATTATTATTATTATGTTTGCAATGGAGTCATGCCAGTCACTAATATTTAAAACACAGATTGGGAATTCCAGTTTGAGAAGCATCCCATGACTCCATTCCAACACTGGGTGAGGCTAAGGGTATGGGTAGGGTCAAGGGTAGGATGAAACTGGACGTAAATCTTACCAATTTTCCTCACTAGAATAACTTTCAGGCTTGCAAAATGTTCCCAGTCTGCAAACCAAAGTCCATGAATGACCTTCCCAGTATACCACCGTGGGCTCTCATTCCATAGTGTAAGCCAGAAAACTTATTCCATACAAAATCTTCCAGTGCTGAAGAACCAGATCTCATTTCATTGCAAAATCTTCCCAGAGATAAGGTTAGAAGAAGCTGTACAATGATAGAATATGTTAGTGTTGGATTTAATTCTGCAGATTTAAAACATCATTTAAAACATTTTACAGCTTTCTGGAAAAAAAAATCTTATAGGAAATAATATATCTTTACTTGCTTGAAGTTTTCATCTACACACAGAAAAATTTCCAAGTAAGATTCTTGGAAGTGTTTTACATTTTATTGTTCCTCCTGGATGTTAGTTACAGATGGATCATGCTTTGTGCAAACCAACAATAATAACTCTTTCCAAATTACAGGTGGATGTTTTCAAAATCAAAGCAGTACACCTTGGGAAGCTGAACCAAGTTCTTGTGGGATTTAGAAGTCTGAACAAAGGTATAGTTTATAAAATAAAGATCTGCATGTTTTGAGCACAGAACAACAAATACAAGAATGGTTAATATTAGTCTGTCCAAAGTCCAAAGTAGAAATGAGAACACCACCTACTTTAAAGTCTTCTCTGAAACACTTTGATAACTAAGAAGTAAACCACCTAGAAATAACTTACAGCCTCAACAATGGAAGGGGCTGCAGCAGATATATCAAAAACAGCCTGTCTACACAAATCCTATCTCCAAACCTTAATAGCTTCTTTGGATCGCAACCAGAAACTGCTGCCTTGTTACAGTATGAAATTTTGGAGGTAGAAACCTACGTCATCAGATGCAAACTATGGACTCAGATGTTTCTATGTTTATATGAAAAGGTCCATCACATGAAAAATGGGAATAAAAATCTTATTTTGTTATAGATCTCAGGATGAGAGAAGGCATCTGAGAATAGATATCCATAATAAAGTGGCACGTTTCAATGTGATTTTTAACAATATATGTTAAGTCCCATGTGAAATTTAGCTGTTTCTTGTTTCCTAACAAGTCATTTCACCCATTCTTCCACTTTGCCCTGAACGTGAATCAGATCCAAACATTCCATACAGAGTCCAAGATAATGCTATATAAACTAAATGAACCATGGCTTTTTGTCTGCAATTAGAGAGAACAGATTTTAATTCCAGTGGAATCCTTTGAAGCACCTCCGCCCTTCTCCTATCTAAAAAATGTTTTAGCAGACATTATTAGAGTCTAATATTTATGGCACCCTGTAACCCAGTCCCATTCATCAGGATACCACTTATCAGTATCCTATCTTGTATTGTATCTCTGTGTAAAGAGCATATGTTGTATAACCCAAGGTGTTTGTGCAAAATGCAAAAACTTCCTTTGCTTATATAGAAAGTTTATATAATTTTGAGGAACAACTCACTGGATATAAATTATGTTGCACTGAATAATTATCAGTGCAACATGTGGTATTAGACGACAAATGTTGCTGCGGGGGAGGGTAAACTTTTGATGGTCTCCATGGAGTGAAACCAGAGTGTTAAGTCTGATTGGTGCTAAGTGCCAAATCAAGACACATGATGGGGCAAAGGAGACAGTGAATCAGTTCACCCACTATACGTGTCATTTGGTCCTTGGTGTTGACCCACCTTCCCACCCTCAATGCAGTGTGAGTTAATCTGGTTGCTTTGGAGCCAGATAGGAATTCCCCCTCTTTTCTTTTCAGGTTTTTTTTTTTTTTTTTTTTGCCTATCCCATACTGTATTTGATGGAATTGGGGAAACTGGCTCTGGGTGGTGTCATTAAATAGGTTGTCCCTTTCTGTGGTAGATAATAAATCTTTGGTGATCACCTATTGGCACCCTTTTGGTGTAGGGTAGGAACCACCTCTTTAGGGCCCTGTGTCCCAGGAGGTCGGTGAAGGAGGTTACCCTTGAGGTTAACCCAGGAATAAGGCTCTCACTTTTAGAGCCCTGAGGCTTGGGTGGGAGTCCCTGGGTTACCTTCCAAGATGCTGGACTGGGGAGCAACCAAAGCAATTTGGTCTGCCCCTGGGGCTCAGGTGTTATCACCCATGAGTATGCTGAGCAGGTTGTCACATTGTGACCCTGGCATTAGCTGGAACCATATCATGTTGCTCCCCCCACCCCTTGTATCTTTCAGGCTAACGCAATTCAATTAAAACAGGTCAAAATAAAGTGGCCCTTAGTTAACCCAGCTTTGTGTCTGGTCTCTTTATTCCAAGGTTGAACATCAAAAGGGAAAAGAGCATTCCTAAAGGGGAGAAATAAGTTTTTATACTGGTACCAGTGTTTTAAACCACATTGAATGTAACAAGTGCAGTAGAAGTCATGGCTATCATTTAATGCACCCTTTTGAACATACGTCTTAATTAGAATTTGTTACAGAATTTGTTATATGGTCACTTTTTTAAGATAGAAAGGAAAAAAAAAAACAACGGTGGAGGGGGCTTAAAATTCTCCTCTGGTCCTAATTTTTAAAAAGGTATAGCGTGTTTTTATAAACCTGCACAGTAAACCCAGCACTTTATATTTATTACAGAGATAAAATTTCCATGAGAGGGATTGGTCTAATGTTTCTTTCTATGTGTGAAAGGTGCTTTTGGATGTAGTCAGGTGGGAGCAGGTTCGGAAAAGAGCAACAATGATGTAGGTATGCAGAACAAAACATCTGAGGAAAGGTTGAAGGAGCTGGGCTTGTTCACCATGGTGAAAAGAAAACCAAGGCACTCTTTAAATAGCTCAAGAGCTACCACAAATATGAGTTGACAGGCTTGTTCTTTATTCCTTCAGAGGGTAGGACCAGATCTAATGGTTTGAAGTTACAGGAGAGTAGATTTCCCATAAAACAATAGAAGGAACTTCTTCATAGTAAGAACAGTTCAGAAATGGAGCCAATTGCCAAGGGAGGTGATGAGTTCTCCTTTTTTGGATGTTTTCAAAGAAAAGCTGGACAGCTACCTGCTGGAGATGCATTAGCTGCAAATCCTCCTCTGAGCAGTAGTTGGACTTGATGGCCCTTACAACTCTATGAATCGAAGAAAAACTACTGCCAGTAACACTATAGCCACAATTAACTACTAAGTATTCTTGTTATATAAATTCTAGTGTTTGTCCTTTATTTGTCTATGTTTACAAGAAAATAGAAAAATATAGAATAAAATAAGTTTTTCAATCTATGGTTGTTGCTGCTGGTGTTGTTGTTGTTACATCATCAGTGTATATATTAAACTCCAGTTTTACATAGAAAATACATCTTCATAGTTTCAGTATCTAGACATAATCTTGAATATGTGTGGAAGCATTGCTATTGAGGCCAACAGTAATATGGGCAGTCTTCTGTTCTCTGTATAATGTCTATCTTTACCAAAATGACTGTATTGGAAGGTATAAAAATATATAGAAAACCTACCCCATAATGTATTTTGTCACACTACTTTCCAATATTTGTTCTGAAATACTTGTTTTCCAGTATTTGTTCCAGTTATATGTTATCTTCCACAGCCATCCAAACTGATTTGGAAAATTAATAGTAAAGTCTCTGATTACTCAAATTGTTCAAATTGATAAGCTAAATAGGGGCAATGGCCATCATTTATATAAGGGTCATTTTTCTAAGGGTCAAACTTTTCAATTCAGTTTGCAAAGAATATGAATAGGCACAGAAAAGATCCCTTTCTCAGTATGCAGGATGTAATGCTGTGCATGAAGATGGGCAGCAGCTGATATTATAATCTGAGCTAATAAAAAGGTACTGGCATTTCAGTTCTGTAAGACCAGACTCCATTACACAACAGGATACAGAACTCAAAACATGAGTACTGTACATCTGATTCAGAATGAGAAGGCAACCTGGTGCTCACTTTAAATATAAGTTGGATGCCTCAAGTGTTCTTGTCTACTGAACCCTCTGGGCTAGTATCTCTTAAGCTATCTGATGTGGGGAACCAGCAGGTTTTATACCCCAGTGTGCCAGGGACCAGCACCATATTCGTGCCCATTGACTGCAACTGTTTCTTTCATGGAAGATTGCTACAGACCAGCAGCCAATATCTCACAGGCTGGCACCAGTCCACAGATTACCAATTTGAGTAGTATTGCTCTAGGCTTTTCAAAACATCATTTTCTTTTTTTTAAAAAAAGGGGGGGTATGATTGGTGTGTGTGGTGTGTGTGGGTGTGTGTTGCACACTTCTTAAAAAATATCCATGGGAATTTCAAGAGAGATAAAAGTACTATGTGCTGTTCTTCACATAGCATACAGTTAAATTGTTAATGTTAACTAATCTTGCTGATTGAAAATATATTGACAATGACCACTGATTTGAATTGCTTTAAGAGTTAAATTCATGGATATTTGGATTACCAGTGGCTACTAATCATGATGGTAGTTGGAATGATTGGTGGCTACCAGTCATAATAAAGAATCAGAGAAACCACAGACAAAGCATCTTTGACCAATGGCCACCAAATTCCTATTTACAAACCTTCAACAAAGGAAAATTCTTAGAGGGTGCCATTGGATTCATATCATTATTCCTGGCTTCATATAGGCTTCTTGATGGCTGTCACCGGGTACTTCATTAGATAAGCCTTTCATCTCACCCAGGACTGTTCTTCTCATGTTCTTAAAGGTCTGGATAAATTCCTTTAGGAGGAATACATCTTATAAAGCATATAGGACAGAATAGAATCTTGTGGACCACAGAGTAAAGGCATAGAGTAGTGTGACTTAGTGTAAAGCTACAGAATAAACATTGCTGGGTAACACTGGAGCGAACTTTGGCCATTTCTGCACTACATTGTTATAGTGCTATTATCCCACTTTCAACATCCTGTGGAATCCTGGGGTTTGTATTAGGGAGGGGTGTTTAGAATTCTCAGCCAGAGAGTTCTTTGGCCTCAGTAAACTACAAACCCCAAAATTCCACATGGTGTTGAAAGAAGAATAATAGCACTATAACAGTCTAGTGCAGAAATGGCCTTTATACAAAGTCGTCTAGACCATCCCTGACCGGATGACTCTGGTGGATAGCACAGCTAATGGTACTACAGGCCATTAGTATATTGTTATTAACTAACTAATTTATAACTATTTTCACTGTACAAAAAATTTTATAGTTGCAATTATTTAGGCAGACCACAAAAGCAGGAAGTAGATGGATTAGCTGAATTATGACATTTTCTTTGCTCTTCTTCAAGATGATTGGTTCCTAGAAAAGATTGTAATAAAAGAAGGAAGTTACCCTTTCATCTCATATGTCTTTGTTCACAATAACTGGATCACTAAACATTCAAAGAAAGGTTTTACAGAAACGGCAGTTCCATTGCAAGGTAACACTTCTGACTGACTGATTGAATCATTGATTAGTTGATTGATTTTTATGATATTTACGTAGTTCCATGATGGAAGATACACTGTCCCCCATCCTAAAACATGCTTATCTATAAATAAACCCCTCTAGAGATTTCCAACCAAGTGTGGAAAATATTACAGTTAGGAATCACTTCTGCATAAACCTTTTAAGGCATTCAAGAACAAATGCCCCAACGAAAATGCAAAATTAATTGGAAATCAGTAGAACTTGAGCATTCTCAGTTTTATCTATTCAAAATAATAGAGCAGGCATTTTCAGTTGTTGGAGGCTAGAGGACTACCTTAGTGCTGTGCTTTAGGAGACACAGGGTTTCACCGTGTTTCTAAGGACCAGGGAGGCCATTTTTACAATAGGAAATAACAGGCAAGTGACTTCTCCTTTACTTCTTTACTTCTTGTCTTAAGAAAAGTCCTTTCCTGGGTCTAAAATGATCAGTGCAATCAAATGTGCAGTGAAAACTCTTAGGGGGTGTTTGAGGACATACTGGAGCGAAACAAATTGAATGTTTTGAACCCAGTAGACTCCCAGGGCCACAGAGACAGCCTTGGGGCTACACATGGACCACAGGCCACACTTTTCCTTCTCTTGTGATGGAGGATAGACTGATTTTTTGAACCAGTGCTCTACTCCACTGGGAGAAAATATAGGATCAGACAGAGGTGAACCAACCTGAAAATTCTTACAACTACAATTTTTGGGAGCTCATACTATAAACCATGTCATTCTGGGGTGTTATTCCAGTATTGTGTGATACATATTATAGGAGAAGCAGAGTTTAGTATGAAGGTGGAAACTGGAAATAGGGAATTTTGAACACAGATGAGAAATAATTTGAGAATTCTCATTACCTTTTAAACTGAAATGTACATCACACTGGATTTATGTTTATTTTTTCATTCAGAAACCATTGCAACATCTGGCTCACTTAAAGATTTTGGTGCTAAAAGTCAAGGACAGTGGAGAGTATGGGTGGATTCTGCCCATGTTCCAGAAAAAATGCCTAATATAGAAGTGCTTGTGTTTGGAACCAGAGGGAAATCCCTTGCAAAGAGAGTTCACAGTTTTAAAAATGAATCATTTCTGGTGAGTTTCTAATTCATATTGATTTTGCCATTGGGTAGCATATACTGCCTGTACTGTTTTGGATTTTCTGGCTTTGTTTCACACTGCTACATTGATGAAATTGTCAGAGTAGATACTGATTGACGTGCTCTCTGAGTTATCAAACTATTTCAGTCCCAAAAGGGTATGCAACAAATAAAGTTTATATGGGTTGAGAAATCTGGATTTTATTCTAGATATTACAAGAATGGTGTTGAGCATCTTGGATAACCCCCTTAAACCTGGAATAAATCCAGACTGGATTGACTTCCTAACATGGAAGCAACCAGCTGGCACTGAATACCAATATTTTTATGAACAACTGCTAGAAATATAACATATTTACAAAAATGAATTCTGGACTTTGAATGGCAAAACACTATACATAAAATAATGGCAATTCCTATTGTTACCTTATGTTCCAAGTTATTAAGGTAAGTATGCTTCTATGTAAACATAAGCAGATTTCAACGATGTAAGAAAACAGGAAAATCATAGAACATGAATACCAGCATAGAAAGATTGAATCTCTGTTCCCAAAGATTTGTGAATATATCAATTAAGGATACATACATTGGGCATTATTTGTGATCTGTGTTTTCAACATTGATGTCTACATCCTTTAAAATATCCATCTCTACCCAATCAGTTTCTGGAAATAACAATGGCTCTTTCGTGAACACTCATGAGCATCACATATGAGAGTATTAAAGAATAAAGTGTGAAATATAAGTGTTGGGAGTGACAACTAAGTTTGAAAAAGGGAATTGACAAGTGGGAGTATTGCTGGGGTGTTGAATGACCTGAAGTATTTTATCTCATGGCTTTTAACCATTTGCATTATTTTGGTTTTATTGTTCTATCAATCTGAACTAAGAGTCAACAGCATTTCCATCAAATACATGCCAAGTGTCTCATCACTTTAAATCTCATCTTAGCCAACTTATTTAGGCCCTTTTAAGATTTCAACAAAGCTAAGGTGAGATTTAAAAAAGATGATTTCTGCAATCAAAATGTGTTTGTGACGTTCGGTTCAGCTAACAGTATTTTCTTTTCTTGAGCAGTTGAGTGCTGGCGATATTGGCACCGTAACAAAGCTTTCGTTTATATTATCCAGCCCATGTTTGAATGAAGGAATCAAACTTTCCAAGGTACTTCATGTATTGTCTCACATGAACTCATGTTACTCTGTGTACTATATAGTACAATACTTGGTATATCAGTACAATAACATATAAAAAGTAAGCTATCAATTTATATGGTACTTTAGGAACTTGGAGACTAACTTGCAGGTTGCTTTATTATTTTATATTTTAGGCTTATTAACCTGCCTTTCCGTAGATGTTGAGACCAGGTAACAAAAGACAAAGTCCACTTGTGACACTGTTGACAGAGTTGGGATTTTTGCTCCATCCCGCCTCTTTGGTCTTTTCTCATGTTTCAGACCTTGTTCCTCAGAGTTTAACAGGTTTCCAGGGCCATTTTAATGGTTGTTTGGTCACATGGAGAGCTTCAAGAAGGAGAGGGGATTGCATTCATTCTGTTTGTGTAGTGACAGCACTGCACACTGGCCAAATTCATTTAAATGATGTTCAATGCAAGATTTTAAAATGATTGTATCTGTAGCAGGGTTATAATTATTCACTAAGCTTCTCAAAGGAAGCAATATGCAATTTTAGCAATTTTCTTCCTGTTTCAAGAAAGTCTTCACAAACCACAGCATTTTCAGAGTTTATTCACCATTTGGTACTTAGGCCCTTTCCACTCCACCCTCCTAACCTGCCATAGGGATGGGAAAAGGACAGGCTCACAAAGATGCTTATGTATGATGTCACCGGAGTCCCGTCCTTCTCCCCTCCCCAGGCAGTGCATTCACATCACAAATCTTTGATAGGTTTTCCTAGTCAATGCCCAGTAATCTTGCCACCTTCGCAGACCTGCCTTGTCTGTGGAGGCCCTGAAAACACAATGGCTGTGCTTCCTGCCCCAGGACAGCGTGGGAAACTACCCAACTATGTTGCGGCAGGAAGAGGTGCAGACATCACACATCCTGGAACACAAAGGCAGCTGGTGTGGAGGGGAGCACTCCTGTGATGCTCCCCTCCTGGCAGAGCCAATGCCAAGACCTTCACCAGATGCCTCTGCGAACAGGCAAGATGTGGAAAGGGCCTTAGTCTGCACAAAATTTACATGTGATTGTTTTGTGAAGCAAATAGCAGTTTTGCATAGAAAAAAAATGATGTTTTTATGCAAAAGTATTATATTCTGAGCAGAAACATCTCTTTACCGCACAGAAGAATGCTATCGTGTACATAAATCAATCATATGTGAATTTTTCACACAATAAGTCACCAATTACAGTCTTCTTTACAGAGAAAACATTCCTTGTGACTTCGATGATACAGGGACATGCTTATCAAATTTGCAAATGACATCAAATCTAGGCAGAAAAAAAAATGAAATGCACAGATGAGTGACATCTGATTTGACAATAGTACATGTGAAAGGGATCTAGGACTTTTGATAACTAATTGGCCATTAAAGTCCTTTTCAATTTCTCTACCAAGAACAAATAAAGTGACTCAAAAGGCCCTTGTTCTGTAGTCATTGGTATCAAATGATGGAGAACGGAGGTAAATGAACAAGGCAGAGGGTTAATAGTGGTGGATACTTAAGTCGAGAGAGGCACATAAAATTTGGTGCATGTTGCTTCATGAGTTGCTATAAGAAAGAAGAGGTTTTAAAGAACAATAGGTTCTCATTTATCTGGATATACTAGAAATGCAAATAGAGCCACGTGTTTTAACAGAATCTCAAGATGCTTTATCGCATAAACACTGTCTCTTCATTAAATTTTTCAAAAGATGGAATAAGGTATTGTGAAGGTCTATCTGCATTGCTTGTGCATATGCTGTATTTCTGTTCTGTAGCCACATATAAGAATCCTTTCTCTATAAGTGACAGCTTCAGCTTTATGCTGTGTAAAAATAGTCTTTCTTGCATATAATAGGTGGAATTATTTTCCCTGCAGCGATTATTCACTTGTTATAGAACAATCTTTTTAAATAAAACAGGTATAGCAAAAGTAGTATTAAAAAGCTATCAAGAATGGTAAGTTCTTACTGGAATGTTAGTAAAATCCTAATGTTAAGATAAATAAGAAAAAAAGAAAAAGAAAATTCATTTTTTTTTCTTTGTAATATTACCCACAAAATTACTGTGGCTGTCATTTCTGGGGAAAAAATAAAAACTTCTCTGTGATCCAACCCCCTATAATCAGAGAGAGAACCACTAGTGTTTATATGGAGCACTACATTAAATTTCACCTCTGCATATCCAGTTGGAAGATCTTATGAGTGCAGGCATACTTCAGTTAACAAAACCTCTAACAATCAAGGTTCTTCTTACAAAGTCTTTTTACATCCACCCAGCCCCCCTTTTTGCTTCTTTCCTGCCTAGCTTGAACATTTTTTAGCAGCATTAGCTTTGGCAGGATGGTGGTTGAGGCCTGGAGAAACAGATGTTTGGTGTGAAGTTTCAGTGCTGTGTCTACAGTAAACAATGCCATAAAAGCTTGAGCTGGGAAAGTACAGGATTCTATTCTAGTTGACCTTACTGTAGCTGTGTCTACTTATCTACAACAAGCAAGCTAAACAGCAGCTACCTCCAGAATCTCTTAGTGGGCATGTATGAATCACAAAACAAATAAGAGAAAAGGTGAGAGCAGAGAACTTGTTTCACCAGCAATTTCCCCAACAGGTTAAAAAAAAAAGCAAAGATCTACATGTCATCACCAAAACAGAAAGCATAAGAAGAATGAAGGTGTCCACTCCCATCACAATGAGGTCATCCGAAGGTCTTAGGTTTTGATTCTGAAATCTCAAGTCCTGAGACCTGCCAGCCCTATTTGTGATAGAGAATGACTGTAAACCATCTGTGTTACCACCTAACTTCCAGACATTGAACCAGTATTTTGTCAAACATAAGATTCAGATTGTTCTCTCCCCATGCCACCTGTTGTCTTGCAGCTTCGGATGAAAGATTTGGATACTAAAGAAGAGCTGAGCTTTCACCCTTTAAACCAATGGCTCTTTGAAGAAGATGGGTCACAGACTGTGACAGAGCTAGCAGCAGTCAGACCAGATGTAGCACCACTTAAGGGTATGTTCCAGCTCGTAAAACAAGCCAAAGAAATACACTCTCTGTCAGGAATTTCCATTGTAGAGGACATGACACAGAGAATTACATATATTCTAGGAGAGTAATTTGTGATTATTTTTGACATTTCTTGTTTAAAGCACTTGTGTGAGATGTTGAACTTTCAGCAGGGACTTAAGAAGGCTGAAAATATAATTAGCTGTCTGGTTTTAGGCAACTTGCACATAAGTGAATAATGTCCTGTAAAAGTAAATACACAGCAATAATGCCATTCATTTGTAGTCTCCTTTGAGTTACCCAAGCTAGGCAGATTTCATTTATTATTGCTGATTTTTGTGGTTTTAAACTGAAAAATGTGAAATAAATAAAGGACGCATCAAAGAACTTTATGTCATGAGCAATATTTCCCACAATATAGTAGATCAGAGAATGAGAGTAAAGCCATTTCCACAGTAGCCTGTTATAGTGCTATTATTCCAATTTCAACATCCTATGGAATCCCAGGGTTTGTAGTTATAGTTAAGGGAGGGGTCTTTGAGCTAGCATCAAGATTTTTGTGCATTGTTCATTGGCCTAATAAAGATATTATCACAATATGCATTTCAGAATTCCTAAAATGAACATTCTTGAAAGTATATACAACTTTTATAAATAAATATTGGCCAATCTGTGAGCATGGTACTTCTCTTCCCTAATGTCTAATTTATCAGTACTGTACCTTCCCTAGTAATACTCAGAAAACCCCATGATGGGGTCGCCTTAGGGTTGCCAGAAGTCAGAAACGACTTGAAGGCACACAACAACAGCAATGATACAGGAAGTGTAATCTACAATGATAGTCTTTAACTAGTGTTACAGATGTATAACAAAGCCTTTATTATTCAGATATGAGCTGACAGTTTTAGCTCCCCAAAAACTCATTGAACTATTGCAGAATGATTTAGGAGTACAAATAAAAGAATTTTGATCTGTTTTTTGAAGAGACCAGCAGAAACAAATATCCTTTTCTTTAGCTGAATTGCAAATAATTCCAGTAAGTATCTATTCCTCGCAGCTAGTTTTCATGTTGGGAAAAAAATGCAAAATTAATTGTGCTGAAGTCCTGCTGTTTGTTCCAGATCAGCTGACATTCCTTTGAGCCTGCCAGTTAAGTAATTGCTGCCACTACAAATTAAAGTGGTATGAGATGGTAACTCAACTCTTCACATCGATCTGCATTAATACAAGTCCGTATAGACAGTAATAATCATTTAGCATGATGTTTAGATGAGAACACTTAGTTCTGTAGTGCACACTTCTTTAGACAACATAGTAGATTTGAAAAAACAAAAACAGAAATGCCTTCATTACATTAAGTCTATGTAAAACTCAACACTGAGGAACCAGTTTGGTGATCTGAGTGTTAAACTGGAATATAAATGAAATCATTTTCACAGTTTGTTTATTGATAGAATCTTGAGTCCAGAGCTTAGAAAAGTTACTTTGGGGGCTACAACTTTCAGAATCTCCTAATTATTGCCCCTGGGATTTTGGGGTGGTGAAATAAAAAATAATAGTTTCCCAAATATGCAATCTTAAAAATATTAGAAGCGGAACTTAATGGCTTTTGTAGTCTGTGCCAGAAGTATTCAAAGTGGTGATCTGTGGACTTGTGCTAGTCCCTGAGTCATCTGCTCCTTTTCTCTGGGGAAACTAGAGGAAATAAAGAAGCAATTATTTCCAATGGGCATAAATATGGTACTGGACCCTGTGAGACAGTGAAGAAATAATTGTGCCACCACCATCAGATAACGTAAGAAGCACTGTTCTGTTTCTTATTGACTTGAATAGAACTTAAGACAGTTGTGCGAATTTTAAAAAATAATTTTAAACATTAATGCAGCATAGTCTGTAGCTTCAGTCCTATAGCAATATAAGATTAGTGAAAAATGTCAAACTATGAAGACAGAAGCACATATGAATATTTGGTTGATTGTCTTCATATTTTGCTTCACTTGGAGATCTTTGTTACACTTTCTTCCTCTGATCTTTCTTCACAGAGGTTATGTACTCAGTCAGTGTCTACACAGGAACATTACCTGCATCAGAAACAGATGCAGAAATCTTTATTACAATATTTGGGGGAAACGGAAACTCCTCCAAAAGAAGACTTAAAAGTCTAAAGGCTTGCGCACATTGTGAAAAGGGTCAGGTGAGCACAGAATTTCTTTTCGTATTTCTCCAAGGGACCTGTCAGCAGTTTTTGAAATGTAGACTGGGCATGAGCCATAATACAGAGAAAATTATAAAGCCTGGAGCTCTGTTTTCAGTAGGAAGCTTGCATGAAAGTGCAATGAATGAAGAAACCATATATTGTGCTTCAGATGTGTGCCCTCTCTGCATGGTTTGCAGAAGAAAAGAAAAAAAAATAGCAACTGTCACATCCAAAGTATACAGACAATGTACTACAATCATTTCAGTGGTACCTTAACAGACTCCTTAATCTGACAGAACAAATTATTTTATCCTATTCAACATACAAATGACAGAATGCAAGATCAAGAGAAAAAAAATAAGCTGTATAGAAGAGACTGTGGAGATTCCTACATTCGCACATTTATGACTCTATGAAGGACTCAGTTGTCATGAAACTGCAAAACTCAGTTTTGAGTGCCCTTTAGTTTCTTCAAGAGCAGATTTGTGACTGCTTCCCAGTTCTTCCATTGTTTAGATTCATTTCAGCTGGAAAAAACTCCTGAGGTTCTCATCCCAGTTCTAGATTTCTCATAATGTTGTCCCTCAAGAATCTGAAGTTATTAAGATGACCTTGTATTTAAGGAGTGTTAAATAGTTATTAGGAAAATATCCCAGTGTGCATAAAAATCCTACTGAAACAGATGTGTCTAATGAAAGAGAAAGAGACAAGCTTTTCATATTTTACCACAATGGCACTTAGGGAATATTTATGAGCTACAAACACAGGAGTCCACACTTCCCTTTTCTTTTAACTCTTCCCTACACATGCCTTTCCTCTTAAGGAATATGTCTAGAAGATAAATGACACTTTATTTTATCTAGCCTGTTTAAACTACAGTGTCATGGAAATTAACCAAGATGGGGGAGCAACTTGGTGCTACCTGCTATATGAAGGCCTATGTAATGGCATCACCTGAAGATGGTTATCCTAGTCCTACAGAAACAATATGGGATGGGGAAGAGTTGTTCTCCTCCTCCTACTCAGAACTATAGTTCAAATCCATTCCAGCTTTCTAATTAAATTTAAAAATGTAAAACATTATCATCACAGATCACCAGAACCTTCTTGAGTTTGGACCTTGATTACTATAAGCTGGATCCCACTACTGCAGCCAGTTATGTTGAGATAGCTAACAATGGACACCAACTGTTATGTGGGAGACACTAAACAACTAATTTCACCATCAGTAGCTGAGTTGTGGAGAGCACTTCCTCACTTAGGATTAGTAGCTATCCCTAGATGGAGCTTCTCCCCGCACTGTAACACATACAGTTTTACAGACACACACACACACAGTTCCTTTACTCCAGTTTTGCCAGCACCATAAAATATAAATGTATTTGTTTGTCAGTTACCCTTAATCCTATCTAGTAGCTGCATTTCAGAATGAGACAAAATAGTCCAAGAAGTATAATAATTAAAACAAAGGAATAATAAATTGATTTAAAATTTTACGTATATAACTATAGCAAATGTTAAATTAAATATATTCATACTATAAGCTTAATATTCTGTTCTCAGCAACTGAAGTTAAATTTTAAGGGATTCTTTTCAAATAATACAAACCTTACTGTCACTTTACAAAGCTGGCTGTGTTAATGCAATGGTTCTTCTCTCCAATGATCCTTTACCCAATTAGGCTGCAAGGGTCAAGCCCAATTAACTTGCTGACTGGCTCTGATGACTTAGCTGTTTCTCTTGTTTTTCTGGTAGTGTTTCTGTATTTTCAAGTACACAGAAGGATTATCTAAAAACATTTTCTTCAATCTTCACTAAGATCCCATGATTGTCACCAAATCTTTACTGAGTTCCAATGAAGTTGAAGTACAGATGTATCTTGGATACTGGCTTCAGGATTTTCCTCACTTTCTAAAATTCTCCAGCTGTTGTCTGTAGTAATGTCACCCTTTTCTTCAAGTCTTTTTCTGCTGTTCTAAATTCTTCAAGCTTTACCTTGTCGTCTTTGAACTATTTCTTTTGACAGATTCTTTCCTAAATCCTAGTTCTCATGCAAACCTACCTTAATATACTTTCCAGCCAAGACCCTTAAGCCAATCCCTTTGTTCCCTTCCCACTAATTTCAAAGAAATGATGTGGGGTGTCTCAATCCAACTTACTGACACTTACTACTTTTTGACTCTAGCCATTTAGTTGTTTAGCATAAACTACAAAATGGTAGTTTAGCCTAGGTCATGTGGATGGTCCCCCAATCTGGTTAAGAGTCTGAGTCAGAAATTTAGATCTAGGCCCTTTTTGGACTGGATCAGTCCAGACTCAACCCATATCCCAAATCAAGATTTAGGGAACCAGACTGCCAGCTCTACTGCACTGACTTGCATTAGGAAACCAGAAATGACTATAACTTTTCTCACAAATCTGCATAAAATTTGGAGATACAGGGGATTAACCCAACCTAGTTTCAGATATGTAAGTCTAAGGAGGGTTGTGTTATCTGTAAAATTGGGGGGGGGTTAAACTTTTTTTAAAAGCTTTTATTGCCTGCTTTTATTGCCTGATGTCTTTGCAATTCATTTCTACTACTTTTGTCCCAGCATTGTCCCCTTATAGCACCAGGCAGCAAATTCTGGTAAAGGTTAACTAAGGAAAATGATAAGTGTAATGATCAGTGGCCCTTTCCACACAGAGCAATTAAAATGGCGCAGAGCGACCTCCAACAGAGGTCGTCTGCACCGTGGAGTGGACTGGGTCGGACTACTTTTCGTAGTTCTGCACCTCAGTCTGCTCGGAAGCGACTGGAAGTGGTCACGCTGCGTGCTTTTTAAAAACCTCTTTTAAGAGGTTTTTCAAAAGCATGGGGTGCGCGACTCCGTGTCGCTCCTCCACCGCACTCCTGTGCAGATTTGCAGGCATGCACTAGTGCGTGCCTGCAGATCTGCCGGGGTGGGCTTTAGGCTGGTAAGCTTCTCCGGTTGGTGGAGAGCCTCCACCAACCAGAAGCTGCCATTTTGGACGCCGGAGCAGTGCGGAGTGAAGAGCTCACGCTGCTCCTTGTCCCGACGGACCCGATCGGGCCCATGAAAAAGCTGGTAAGTAGCATTTTTACACATTTCCTTCCCCACGTGTGGAAAGGGCCAGTGACAGCATCCTTGATGAAAGGGAACTTTTTTGGTTTTATTCTACTAGCAAGCCAAGTGGTGAGATTAAATTATAACAGTACAAGCACATATGAGTAGGGTAGGGTGAGGATATTAATGTTAGCAACTGAAATGGGAAGATCTCTCGGATCACACTCACACACACACACACACACACACACCCTGCTGCTTCTCAAGGCATTTGGTGATCTGGATTGAGGATGGAAATTTTCCTTCATAGGGGTTGCTTTCCTAAGCCTCTTGGGGGAGAGGGACCTGAGAAAGTAGCTGCTTCCATAACCCTTTGTTTGCACTCTACAAAGGGCCTACCTTACCTCTTCTCTTTGGCTGCTTCGAGATTTTCTTCTGCTTCTGCTCTAAGCAAGACCATTTTATGCTGCCTCTTAGAGTGTCACAGTAGACTGCTGCTGTGGCTGTAAAATTGTTTACCCCAGCTGATTTTCTGCCTACAGTGACATCATACTAGTCCCACACAATGTTTTGGTTTTTCTGTTGTGATTAAGATTTCCTATATTCCATTTAACAGCTAAGAAACAACAGCAACAGCAATTAGAGATGACTGGGGTATGTGATTTCCACACCAGACACATGGACTCATTAAACAGACAAATTAACAAGAAGGGAAACAGAAGGTTAAGCTAAACTGTTCAACAAAGTAATATGATAAAGCAATGGTCATTGGGACCAGCAATTGTTACCCCTAGCCACAGCTGAGTTACTCTGTTGGTAACACAGAATGAAGAAATGTTGGAGGATATTGACTACCTAACTTTAGTAATCTATTGTAGTCCCTTCCCCTCCATATAAGTAGTGTTATTGAAGAGTGCTGGTGAGACTCATGGTGCAGATTTCACATTGGATCTGTCAATAGACAAAAGCCCTCTTCCCACTTAGCACCACACTGTCTTAGTATCTTTCTTACATGCCCATGATGGAGAAACATTGTGTAAATTCTGTGCCATTTATTTTTGATGTCCAGATCTCTAGATTGAATAGAAACAGTCTGAAAACAACTTAGGACAATCTAATGTGCTCCAGATCTGGTATTCTATCAAAACAGTTTCATAGCCCTAGGTTAAGTATTGTTTAACAGTGTGTAAGCCTGATTTGAATTCCTCCCCCCTCATTCAAAGCAACAATAAAATGCACTTTTTTTCTTGCTATATTGTGGTTTTTTTCAGGGTTTTTTTCCCCCCCAGAATAAAATTTATTTTTTTCCTGGCATGGTGTCTTTTCACAATTAGTGGGAAAATAGCCAATAAAGTTGTCGAATTTTCTCTTTTCAACTTCTGAGGGGAAACTAAATGAATATCTGTTAAGATGGAAAATCTTGCTAATTCAGTGGTTGGCCTGTGTGGCTTATGTCTTCTAAAAACTGGGTTCCTATAGTTCAGCTGTAATAAAACGTCTGAATTAAACTTACTTCTGTCTGTATGCTTCTGTATAATCAAAGGAGGTGAAGCAATTCAGTTACATCACGGTGAATGAAGCTGGTTTATATAGCTTCAGTAATTATCTCTCTAGCTAAACGATCTCATTGATTTAATGGGTTAAATGAGTAGGAAATCATCATTTGCCTAACTAAAGCAGAATCTACGTCAGGCAACCAATTTAAATGTAACTGTTTTTCATTAGTTATGTTTGCAGTGAAAAGTAGATGTCCTTATACAAAGGCGAAAATGACATGGGATAAAAATACATTTGGCCAACAGAATCTGTGTAATTTAATGCATCATGAGGAGAATTCATCGACAACAATAGAGTGTTTTGGCCACTGTCTTCCAAGGACTGCAATGTACTTTCGTATAGGATGGGATTAATGATTGGTTTCAAATGAAAGAAAGAAGAATATTGCTAGATGGGCTATTCTTTAGAAGATTGTGTGTAGTGTGGCACCACAACATGATCTGCAATTTCAAATAATAAAATCGAAAATGGTACAATGTTGGTACAGTGTTCCAAAAGTTATTTGCAACGCATTCTTGACTATTGCCTATTTTGGGCCTTTTATAAGAGCTCTATTTTGCCATGGTAACTGTTTTGTAAGCTGATAAATATGTGAAGGTAAGAAACATGAGAAATTCTTAGTAGAAATCATAGGCTTTCTGTTTCTTTTCCTTAGAATGATGCAAACCATACCTGTACCTAGGGGGATAAATAGATACAATCATGCTTTTTTTTAAATAAATCCTTTTGATTTCTTTTCTTCATGGTTGATTTCATTTTTCCCTTTTTCTGGTAGTGTGTTACTTGTCAACAAGTGACATTATAGCTGCTGCTGCTTTTGTACAATCCATCTGGTCTTCTTTTTGCTGCCCACATGTGCTCTCACTTCCACCCATCCTCTTGCATTCTTATTCAAATGGCAGACATTCATTCTCTAATATAATTTCTCATTTCTCAGCATGCATTGCTGAAGCCATGTTATTTTTCCTTAGAAGCTATTGTGGCATTTAAAGATATGTTCCTTTGTTTGTTTTTCATTTTCATGATCTTTTTGCATTCTTGTGAATGAAGCACTGACAAATGTTGCAGTTCGTATTGGCATATGTGTTGCTACAATGGCAGCTGATGGTTTCCATGCTCTGGATTTTAGTCTGAACTCCTAATGGCAGACTTTTGAGGGAAAAGGGCCTTCAACAATGTCCCGTATTTGTTTGTATCATTTGTTTTTCATCTTAATGGGCAGGCTTTTCATTGCTTTCAGTTCTAATAGATAGTTTAATTATATAAAATATAGTTAAACTATCAATTAGAACTGAAAGCAACTTTTGCATGATGTGAACTTTTAGCTTTATCTGTTCTAACTTTTGAAAGCTGCCTTGAGTACCAGGACTGAGGAAATGGTAGAAAATAGAATAATAGAATAGAATAAAATAAAAAAATGAACTTAACAGTTTTCCCGGGTGCTGGTCTCTATTTTCAAAATAGGTTCAGCACTTCATAGAGCTCCTTTAAGGTTCATACTAAAACCTGGAGAGGATGCACTGACTCATCGACATGGGAACTACCAGTCACTTAACATGTTGCCATTAACATCTTGGCATTGAAACACCGTATTGATGAAGGCTCAGTTAAACATCTTGCACTTTCTTATTCACAGAATTGTAGCTGGACACATAGGGTAACAGCGTGCACAATATTAGTACAGGCCAACAATCTTTAGACTTCAGAAATTCAAAGAATCTTCCTACATCAATGCTACTGCCAAACGATGACTGCAGATGAGCATGTTTTAGCAAACATTCTTGTCTCATGTGAGTTATTGACATGTGCTGTTGCATCTCAGTATGGTTCCAAAGTGAGCAGACTGTATGCCCTAGAACATATTCAGAACTCAGTTCACACCTAGGCCATTTCCACACGTGGCAGTGGAAATGCCCTGTGCTGGTACTTACTGGACTTCTTGGCTCAACACTGTAGTCCAGGCTGCTCGGAGCAGTGCGTGGCTGCCGCTCCACACTGCTCCAGGGACAAAAATGGTGGCTTCCAGTTGGTGGAGGCTCTCCACCAACTGCTGAAGCTCACCAGCCTAAAATCCGCCCCTGGCAGATCTGCAGGCTCGCACTGGTGTGAGCCTGCAAATCTGCACTGGAGTGCCGGAACGGAGTGGCACGCTCCGTGCTTTGGAAAGACCTGTTTAAACAAGTCTTTAAAAAGTACGCTGCGCAACCACTTCTGGACGTTCCGGAGCGGACTGAGGTGCAGAATTACAAAAAGTAGCCCGACCCAGTCCACTCTACGGTGCAGACGTCCTCTTTGGAGGATGCTCTGTACCGTTTTCTTTTAGCCTGTGTGGAAATGGCCCTAGTTGTGAAACAGAGACAAATATGGTGGATGACATACATGGAGACCTAGATAAGAAGAGTACTTTGCTTCTACTAGATATCTCAAAAGCATTTAGTAACATCAATCATAGTATTTTTCTAGGAGACTTGGCTGAGATGGAACTTGGGGCATGTTTTCCTTTATTGGCTGAATGTTCCCCAAGATCGATGCTGGGTGACTGTTTTTCAGCCACCTAGGCAATAATCTAAAGAGTTTCATGGGGTTTAGGACTGTCCCTTATGCCTTTTAACATCTATAGAAAGTCACCAATGGAGGTCATCAGGAGATTTTGGCTCAGGTGGCATCAAATGCTGGTGACATCCAACTCTATATCTCTTTTGCAACCAATGTCAAGGAGTCTTTGGAAGTCCTGAACTATTTTCTGGATGAAATAAAGGAGTAGATACTGATGAAAAATTGTGCAGCCCAGATAAGATAGAAATTTTGTTAGTCAATAGGAAAACTAACCTGGAGTTAGAATTACAATTTGATCTGGAAGGAGTGGTATTCCCTCTGGAAGAGATGATATTTCCTCTTGGGGGTACTCTTGGACTGTACATTGTTTCTAGAAGTCAAAGTAGCTGCTCTAGGAAAAATTGCCTTCAAGCAGCTTTGTTTGGTGTGCAGATATATCTTTTTCTTGGGAGGCCAGATCTGGCCATGGTGGTTCACACTGTAATTACCTCCTGATTTTTTTTAAAAAAATGTATTTAAAGCATCTTTATTTCCTCTTGACCCATTGGGACCCTGAGACAACATACGGCACTATACTGTGTTCTACCTAAGGCTGCCTTTGAAAAGTGTACAGAAATGTGTTGACAAGACTGTTGTCAGGTGTGTACTTCAGAGATAATGTATTACCAGATTTGTACCAACTGTAATGGATTCTAATTGGCTTCAAAACTCAGTTCAAGGTGTTGATTTTTACCCACAAAACCCTAAATGGGCTGGAGCCAGGGTATCTGAAAGATTTCCTCCTCCCATATGAGCCTCCTTGGAGTCTGAGATCCTCAGCAGAGGCCGTGCTGTGTATACTTCCACTCCAAGAAGTTAGTGAGGTTAGTGAGTAAGAGGTTAGTGAGTAAACATGACAGGCTTTCTCAGGGGTGGCATCTCAGCTGAGATACTCCCTTTTAAGATAGTTCAGGGTGGCTCCATCCCTCTTGAGCTTCCTCTGGGGAGCAAAGATTATTGTATCATGTGGCTTTCAAGTCTTAAAACCAGGTGTGGCTTCCATAGCTGTTTGAATTGTGTGTAGTTATTATTTTCTAAGAAATTATTTCTATCCCTTTTTAAATAATGGTCTTGCCTGTTTATATTTAATGCTTTAAACAATGTTTTAATCTGTTGCACATCACCCTTGTGGCTCCAACCGGCTGAGAAGTGATGAATAAATACATTAAATAAATAATAAATAAAAAGGTAGGGCAAAATGGATTGAACTGCTTTATCCATAGGTTTGTTTAAGAACCTCAAGAACAAATGGCATGTTTCACTAACATAGGTGAGAGGTTTTAATACTAGAGACATGGAGCTGATTCCTGCTCCTCCTTTTTCTTCTTCTTTATTCTTCCTATGGATTGAAGTAAGGAATAACCAATTAAAAGACAGCAATAAATAGACACATAGCACAGTTAAAAACATGAACACAAATTAAATATACATAAAGTATACATAAAAAAGAGTTAAAAGAGAATAACATGAGTTTAAAAAGCCTAGATGTGTAGTGAATTCGCAACTTAAAAACTCTCAATTTAAAAACCATCTGGATAGGCCTGCCAGAAGAGATTGGTCTTTAATGCGGACAGCATATCTAGCTGTCAGATCTCTTCCATCAGGTCATTCTGCAACTGGGGGGCAGCTGATGAAAAAAAAATCTTCTGGTTAACAATTGCCATCCTGGTCCTGGCAGATGGAAATAAATGACTTCAGGAAGACCTGAGTGTACAGGGAGGATTACCTGAATCCAAGCTATGTAAGGCCCTAAAAGATAACTATCAACACTTTGTGCTTTGCCTGGAATCTACCTGGAAACCAATGGAAAGATTTTAATGTAGGTGTAATGTCATAATTCTTAGATGAACCAGTAAATAATCTGACTGCCATTTTTTGCACTAGTTGAAGTTTCCAAGCTTGGTACAGAGATAACCCAATGTACAGCACATTGCAGAAATCCAGACTTGATGTTATCAGTGGATGCCATACCATCTTTAGGTCCTCCAGCTCTAGGAACGGGCTCGTATCATTAAAATGCAACAATTCAATAAAATTCAGTAAAACAGTTATGAATCCAGTGGCTTTTGGTTAAATAGTTTTTTTTTATTTCACAAAGTACGGGAGTAATGTTGAATATGTTTATAATAATGTGGCTGTTGGTTCTGTTTTTACTTTCCCCAATAGGTGAGTACCTTCAGCATCCGAGCAATAGATCTAGGAATATTAAGCAAAGTGCTTGTGGAGCACAATAAATATGGTTACGGAGCTGGTTGGTACCTTGAACAAATCATAATACAAGACTTAGAGAAGCATGATGGCCAGTATGTATTCTCATGCCAGCAATGGTTAGACAGTGGAGTTGCTGATGGGAGGATGAAACGAGAGCTCCAGCTTCTTGGAAAAGTCAGGAAAGAAATACCAGTAGGAAACATTCATGGTGAGAAACAAAATCATCAGACAACTTTCAGCTTTTGTTTTGATGCATGTTATCTGTGTCTTCCCTGGATGGATATATGCAGAAGAAAAATACAATCCACAGGATAATACAGGTTTATCCTGAATAAAATCTTTCATGCAAACTGTATCCCCTTGGTGTTTTTCAAAACTAGATAATGCTGTTAATAACATTAAAGAAAAAAAATATTAGCACGCATACAGAGACACAGAGATTAAGAAGTATAAGCAATGTTTTAAAATGAGATTTGAGAACTGGAAGCAGCAAAGGAAAAAATGAAAATAAAATAGCAGATTTGTCCAAGCACAGGCAACTATAGATCAAAGATTCTTTCATTTGAAGCGATTCCTCAAATCTCTTATCTGCTCTAGCACTGTTTTCATTTCCTTTGCTATACTTGCATTCAGAAATACCATTTGAAATCAAGTGGAACTGAAATGTCTTTGGTAGTTGGATCCCATCACAGGATAAATTCAATCAATCAGTCATACAGCGAGTCTATCAATCAATCAATGCTTGCTCAGACTGTGGACAAAAAGAGGTTAGACTCATACCCTTCTTGCTATGGTTTCATAGGCAGTGGCCACTTTTTTCCCCCCCCAAGCTGGCCTTTGTAGGCTGACTCCTCAGGGGGAAAGGGCCTTTCGGGTGCTCTGCTGTTTATGTGTGTTTTTCTCCTTTTAAAATGGTTTGCTTTTGGCTGCTTTATTTTTATTGGCTGTTTAATTGTATTTTTAAAGTTTGTATGCTGTAATTTCTTTAGCTGTTTTGCTTTGTAAGCCACCTGGAGTCCCAGACTAGGGGAAAGGAGGGCTATAAATAAACATCAATAACAATAATAGAAATAGCAATAAATAATTAGTCACCAGTGGCACCATAACTTGTCTTTTTAGGAAGGAAAAGATGTCTTGTGTCAAAAATATCATTGGAACAGATCATCTTTCCCTCTCAGTCGATGATGTATATCTTTAGAGAATCATATTGGATCAAGTTACAAATCATGGATTCAAATTACAAGTACAGTCAGCCCTCCACATTTGCAGGTTTCACTTTTGCAGATTTGATTATTCGTGGATTATTTGTTGTCAGCTCTGCTGCTGCCCTCTGCCATTTTTAATAGGGACTGCAAGCCTGGTGAGAGATGACTGTAAATGAATTCCACCTAAACATTAGAATGAACTTTTTTTTTACTGTATGAACTGTTCAACAGCAGTATAGTTTCCCTTGCCCGGTGGTGGACTCTCCATCTTTGGAGTTTTTTAAGCAGAGGCTGGATGGGCATCTTTCAGCAGGGCTTTAAGTTGTGTATTCCAGCACGTCACGGAGTTGGACTAGATGGCCCTTGTGGTCACTTCCTGTGGTTCTATGATATCACAGTATTTTTTTTCCTAAATAAGGCTGCAGTTCTATGCCCATTTATTGGGAATAAATCCCACTGTAGTGAATTGGGCTTACCTCTGAGTAGACAAGGTTACACTATAAATCTCTTATGAACAGTGTTCCTTCCTGTTTGCAGTGAATACCTTCCTATATTAAGTGATAGAAAAAAACCCTATTGTACTCTTTCAAAAGTAAAATGCTCAGGACTGTTTACCTATAAATGTTAACATGCATGCAGCAGTCATTTCACTTCTACCACGGTTGGCATGATAACAAACTATAGTCAAACCTGGCTTCAGTGAGCTTTCAGACAAGCCAGCTTCGGAAAATAGCTACTGAAAAAGGCTTATTTAAACATGACGTAATTTTGCATCTGGATGAGATGAACAGCTGTGCAAGTAAATGTGGAAGCCTCTTAATCCTTAGCCTGACAATGTGGGAGAACTGGATATGAAGTGAAAGTATGCAAAGCTGAGCTCCTTCTTTCCTGTTTTCTCCCAACACAAGAGCCAATGGTGGGTTAAGTACAGAGGTGGGCAAGCTTCGGGAGTCATTTTCTGACATCCAAGACCTGCTTCATGTTGGATGGATGGACTGACTAACACAAACATGCATGTGGACACATATACACACTTTAACTTATTAAAGGTTCAGAGGAGGAGCTACACCTTGTTTCAAAGGAGAATTACCTTTGAGAAGTTTCAAGTGCAGTAATCAGGGGTGTAGCTACAATGGGAGGTAAAATGAGGGCAGTTCTCCAAAAGAGAAAGGTGAATTCTCCAAAGGAAAATTCTAACTCCCTCAATGACATTTTCCATTATGCCTCAAATATCTAGCATTACACAGAGTGAGACACAAAATATTCTTCACATCTAGAATGCTTCATATTTGCAGTATTCAAGTTCCCTTGGTACCGTTGCCTTTCCCTTTTTTTTTTTTTAGATGCCTAAATTCTATTCCTAAATGCTCAGTTTTAAATTACTTCAATGACAGAAATTTGGAGAAGGAAGAATAAATTCATTTGAGGTGGCAGAGTTCTTACTGGGGGCCAATTCCCTTACCCCTCCCCATAATTATACCTCTGGAGTAACTCTTATTACGCTGCCACCACCCATTGTTATTGTTTTTCTTTCTGTTCTTGCAGAAATAACCTTGGGCATATGCAGCCCATAAGCACATTTTAAAAATGTCAGTTTTTCTATACAAATTAGCCCTGTCTATTTGTGGAATGATCAATTTAACCTAGTTATAAAATTTGACAGAATTGATATTTTCTTAACATTGGCTAAATGATTGAAGGTACCAAGCTTTCAGTACCTATTACTTTGTTTCTTCATGTTGAAATATATCACCCTTTACCAAGATGTTGCTCAAAACATCAACATGTTGCATCACTTTCTTTTCTACCAATTAAATAATATACCATAAAACATTGAGCAACAGCAAATATTGAGACACCTGTCACAGAGAAAGCCAACTTAAAAGCAAAGGATTAACATTAAAATCTTAACCTAGCAAATTGAAAGGTTGTCTAGATAAATTTTTCAATAGATAATAGAATACCAAGATAGAAGGGCTAATGGGCCTCCCAAGAAAGGAAGTTCCATAGATTATTTATTTATTAAGTAAAATATTTATATCATCATCAGCCTTTGTCATGGTTAACAAACCATAAGGCAAATCAAGATCATTAAAATGCATTTAAAAACCAAATTGTATTAAAACTATTTATATCCCACTCTGTATCTGAAGATCTCAGTGTGGCTTACAATAAAACCAATCTAAAATAATAACAATTATTTAAAGGGGGTAAAATATATATTAAACCATTTTTAATTAAAAACCAGACAATTCAAAATGAGTTAGAATAAGAACTAAAATAGTGCCAAACATAGGACGTGCACAACCTGGATAAACTCAATTAGGCCTAAAGGCTTTCATCCAAAGCCAAGTTTCGAGTTGGTGCTGAACTGATAACAATGTTGGCACCCATCAATCCTCCAAGGCAAAGATATTCCAGAACATTTAATTCCACCACTAATTAATTATAATTACACCAGCCTTTCAACTTTGCTACAAATGTGTCTGGGTTTTGTTTATACTGAAGACAGATGAATATTCTAGTTGGACCTACCATATAGTAAGTAATCTATAAAAATTCTGTTTTAGGTCAGTGACTAAAGGTTTGGCATTTAATTTATTGCAGTTTATAAAGCAAATCAGTGCCAGATGATGATTCTAATGTCAGAGAACAGTGAATCTGCTCCAAGTTTTAATCCAGACTTTAAAGGAGCTATCCAAAGTGCTGAATCTGCTTGAGAGATAGAGTTCAGCACACTGTATAGCTCATTTTGATTAAATCCAAGAGTGAATTTCATGTTCCAGTGCCATGGGAGCAGTTATTGCAACAAATAATCCTATACAAATTTAAAGATGAAATTCATTACTCTTTGGGCATATGCAAACTATCACCCACTTCGTCAGTTGTATGAGATGTCTTTGGGACATCAGGTTTCTCCTAGATGGACTATAACACATATGTTGATTAGGGACTAATATCTATATTATATATTTTTGTACATGAGATTATACTTTGTATATTTCTTACTGATGTCTAGGAACTTGGAATGTCATTGTTTCCACCAGCAACACTTCAATTAGCAACGTGAACCCTAAACTGACTATAACGGCTTGTGATGACAAAGGTGCATCTGCTTCAGTCTTCATTCCCAAAGGATCATTTAAGAAAGCTGCAGTTTATCAAACATCTCTGGAGCTAGATAAGATGTTTAGTATGATATGCAAAGTTCGCTTGGAAGTAGAAGACACAGATGGAAAAATATGGCATTGCCATGAGGTAAAGCCTAATTATGAATTTTCCAATTCTGTTAGGAGAAAGCTTCCATACATTGTCTTTAGTCCTGATTACAACAAGCAGCTTCTGATTGGACTGAATGCTTACATAATAACCTTATACAGTAATCCACACAATACTCAAATCTGTTTAGAGCCATTAAGACTGTATCCAGTCTTAATCACAATTAGATTACACCCACTGAATTCAATCGGACTTAGGTTAGTAAAAAACTGGAATGACCTAAGTCCCATTGATTTCAATGATGGTGCCCAAGTCTGGATTCTTTATTTCAAGGTTTCTGAAAGAGACAGGAAGAAAGGAAGAAAGAAGGAAGGAAGGAAGGAAGGAAGGAAGGAAGGAAGGAAGGAAGGAAGGAAGGAAGGAAGGAGAGAAAGAAAGAGAGAAAGAAAGAAAGAGAGAAAGAAAGAAAGAGAGAAAGAAGGACAAAGTGCCAATCTCTGTAATGATGGCTATGATTCTGACTGAATATGTCAGAATTTTTTGCTAGCAAAGTAACAGTAAAAATGCATCTACTATAATGATTCTGAAAGAGACTATAGGAACACGGCTATGGAGATTTTTTTTTTATTCCAACCTTGCTAGCTGAGATCTTGGATTGCTAGTAAATTAAGAGCATGTCCTCTACCACAGACCTATACCCCATCCTTCAGTGTTTGTTGTAAAGTATAGAAGAGAACATCTGACAGTTGCAGCTTGTCAAGCAGCAGTAAGAAAACTATACCTGCAGTAGGAGCACTGTCTTCCATTATGATTGATCAAGCTACTAAAACCTCTCATTGTCTCTGCCAAGAGTATTTTCCTGGCTGACCATAGCAGCTTAAGAGACATAAAGAGAATTACAGCATAGTACAGAGAATATCAACAAAAGCCCTGGTTCTACTTACCCAGATGGCTTTTGAGCTTTACATTTTAAAAATAGCAGCCTTCCACCTTCTTTCCTATTGTTACAAGCTACTTTAAATGTCTATCTATCTATCTATCTATCTATCTATCTATCTATCTATCTATCTGTCCTGATAGGGACATCTACAAGATCTTTGAGATAACATTTCCGCCTCATCACTAGTGTGCTACTTTTTGCACTTTGTGGAGAAGCTAATCTAACTAAACCAGATTTCCCTAAATTTAAGGGATGATGAGAACAGTAGTTCAAAGCATCTGAAGGGCATCAGGCTGAGGAAGTCTGAACTGAAGGATTACAATAAATGTTGGCATAACAACAGCATGAATCACCTCCCTGCTACATTAGCTGGTTAACAAAGCTTATATTTCCTACTGTGTCATCCTTTGTCAGTTTTTGTGACATTAATTTACATACAATAGGTCTAAATGAAACATTACATATTTGCTGTCTCAGTTTGTTTTTAAAAGGGTCTTAATGAAAAAAAGATTGTTTCTACAGTGTATTTTAAAGTAATTTTGAAAGTAAGGTTTTTACATGACAAACACTAAAGAAACAGCAGTCACAGAATGTGATAATTGTACATCCTAAAAGAATTTACTGCAAAGAGTTGTTTTTCTTGTAAACACTGGACTGATTCAAGCATTGAGAGCTGCAGGAGACAGATATATACAGGGAGAAGAGATCCCTGCTTGAATTGAGTCTAAGGCTATTGTTTTTGTATACTGTGGTTTGTATACAAGAAATAATAGATAAACATGAGACAATACTCTAAGAAACAAAAGAATGTCTTCCCGATTTTCTGATGGGGTCTTGAATCTAGCACCGTTTCCTTTCTCTAAATAGGATGGGCCAGGGTATCTGTGCATGGAGCAACTAATGCATTTGGATGTATTCCAGCTGTTGGAATCTTGGACTGTTTCTCACAATATGAAGCTACCACATGGCTGAATAATTTGCCTCTCCACACAGTTGCCCAAAATTTCTGATGGCAGTATACAAAGAACAAAATAGATTGCAGTTTACATTGCCGTCACTAAATGTCTTACCTCTGAAGTGTGAACAAGCTCTAATTAACACTATCAATGTTGTTGTCTTGTGCCTTCAGATTATTTCTGACTTGTTGCAATTCTAAGATGAACCTATCACAGGGTTTTCTTGGCAAGATTTGTTCAGAAGGGGTTTCCCTTTGCTCTCCTCTGAGACTGAGAGTGTGACTTACCTAAGATTACCCAGTAGACTTCCATGGCTGTGTGAGGATTTGAACTCTCATCTCAGAGTCATAGCTCAGTAGTCACATCTCTACACCACACTGGCTCAGTGTCAACAGTGAAAAATCAAGCTGAGGAATTCAGTGCTACCAGAAGAGGCTTTAAATGGTGAAGTAGATAAGCTGATGAAGAACGGGACCATAGTAGTCTTTATGGGCAGCATAGACTACCTGGGTACTTCCATTCATGCCCTGTTGACCATATTTTTAGTGGACTTTGTTTAAAACAGGCTGCTGTACTCCTTGCACCTTGTGGTGATCTTGCTATATAGATCTGATTTTGTCTACTGCATTTATTCAGGTGAAGCTTCAGCACAGAAAAAGCAAAGAAACTCTAGAATTTCCATGCCTGCGGAATTTTCCAGATGCGGAAGGTTGCACAGTTGCTGAACTGCCAGTACTTACAGCTGGTTGCAGGTTTTTAACAGGTTTGCAACTTTCCAGAAGCAATGATGTATTCTTTTAGCTTACTTAAAGCATGTTTTCACCTCTTTGAGACACCTCCCTAAAATCAAGCAAAAATAAAAACTCCCAGAGAAATTTATGCAAGATCAATTTAAAAAATTGCATTCTAGGAGGGATGATACAAAAGGGGGAAAAGGGCAAGGACAGAAGACTTTTTAAAAAAGTAAACTTCAGACAGCAAGTCTTAAAGTTATATCATTGTTCTGATAATAAACAGCTGGAGTACTTCTAGCCAGTTAAGAGGCACTGGCCCTTTTCACACGCCAGCCCTGTTGCAAAATGGCCTCGGGAGCACTGCGCGATTGCGAGGACTGTTCCATATGATGTCCTCGCAATCGCGTGGTGCTCCCGAGGCCATTGGGGTAATTGCACATTATATCATTTTCGGCTCATTGCCGAAAATGATGCATGATCGCGCCTCCTTCCTGGGCCCCACATGCACTTACCTTGCATGTGGAGGCTCCAGACATGTGGCCATCGTGCTTCCTCCCCCAGTGCAGCCTTGGAAAGTACCTGGCTGTGCTGCGGAAGGAAGGGGTGGAGCCCTCACGCTTCCTTCCAGCCAGCACAGAGCTGGTGTGGACGGGAAGCAGAAGGAATGCAAGTGCCTACCAGATGAGGCTTTTCACGTGATTCTTGCGTGATTCCAGCAGCACCAGGTAACGTGCGAAAAGGGCCTTAGTGAAGTGTTCCACCTTTCTTTCTTAATGGATTGTGCGGAAAGAGAAAAGACAAAAGGAGGGATAGGAAAACAGAGACGGGTTACAAGTGGAACACAATGATGTCTCAAATTCCCCTGCACATATATCCATACAAAATTCAGGAAATGAGATGCAGTGGATGTTTAATAGAAGGCTAATCAAGAGCACCCACTGGATGGAAATGATTTAAGGCAAAGTAGAACCACATCTGGACCTTGTCTGTCAGCAGACCTGCTACAGTGACCTACCTTCCCCTGCCTATTGCAGCCTGACAGTTTTTGGCAAGTGATAGTTAAGGGGTAGGAAAGTCAAGGAAGTACAAATGTTACATTTCTGTTTATTTTTGCATGAAGCATTAGCTAATATTACCATGTCTAAAGAATGAAATTTGGTAGGCTAATATTAGTGCCAGTGCACTAAATCCATATAAGGATCATTTCTTGTGTTTTACCAACCAGACCTCTGAATAAAGACATTATAAATATTGAATTACTTGTAATTATTCTGTTTGCAGCAGCTAAGGCACAACTAAGTTACATTGTGGTTGTGTAACTGTTTTAGCTACTTTCATTATTAGGGTATGGCCTTACTGTGAAGGTATGGTTTATACCACTGATTTATGGCTTGTAGCATTCTGAAGGGTTTCTTAATGGGAAAAACTTACTGTTGTACAAGTGACCTTCCAAACTCTCACAGTAACACCAGCAGTAATTTTTCCTGTTGCTTGTGAAAATTTCCTCACCTGCAAATAGAAAGCATTTGAGAAAGGGGAGGTGGAAAGAAATGCAGAAAAAAATGGATTTGTGTATGATCCCTGATCACTGGGAGCACAATCTTGGTAACTAAGGCTGTTTTCACACCTTACCTCTTTCTCGTGTTGTCACAAGGTGATCACGCGAGAAGCCTCTTGCGAGAGGCACTCCCGTCCCCTCCGCTTCCCCTCCGCACCAGCTCCATGCTAGGTGGAAGGAAGTGTGAGGGCTCTGCCCTTTCCTTCCACAGTGCAACCGGGTACTTTCCCAGGCTGCACTGGGGGAGGAAACACGATGACCGTGCGTCTGGAAGCTCCGCACACAAGGTAAGTGTGGGTGGGGCAAGGGAGGGATGCGTGATCACACATCATTTTTGGCAACAAGCTGAAAATGATATATTGTGCGATCACCACGGAATGGCCTCAGGAGTGTTGTGCAATTGTGAGGACGTCATGTAGAATGGTCCTCGCAATTCTGCAGTGTTCCCGAGGCCATTTTGCAACAGGACTGGCATGCAAAAAAGGCCTAAGTTGGAAAGAACCAACACTAGGCTTTGTAAAGTTGTACTGAACCTAGGCTGCACCCAGCCTAGGGATACTAGAAATTACTGAGGACTAACTTCGTCTGGTGTAGGATTCTGTAGGCACTGTAGTTATGCAGCTGGAGGATGTTTGGACCTGACATGACTCCATCTTCAGCCTACCCTTCTCTACCTATTTTTTTGGCTCTTTGCCAGCAGAACAAAGCAGTAGAGCAGTTCTGCCAATAGATGACTCTGGCAATGGACCACTGAGATCAGCAGGCAGAAGAAAGTTCTGTTGGAAGAAAGGAATTTCTGGCAGAAGGGCCTTATCTCTAGTCCTATAGCTGGGATATTTCTTAGGATTGTACTATGAGAGGGCTGAGCAGTTCTGTGGAAGAAGATGCTAACTTGTATGATTTTATTATATCTTTTCTCTGTTTGGGCTTAATTAAAACTGGTTAGTGCCTTTCACATGCAAGCCCATTCTCTAGGCCATTTCATTCTAAGAACATAGCCAAGAACATTCTCCTATGTGAGAATAATAAATTGTTGAGAAAAGAAGTCATATGCTTGGTGGTCATGTATAATATATGTCAGCGTGATGGAATCAAACAGAAAGTCTCTTCCTAAGGTCTTGTCAATTCCTGCATGTGCTGAAAGTCCCCTCAGTAAACCATGAGAAATGGTCAATATATTTTGGGGGAAAGGACTAGATCCAACTAGCTGTAAGTGTAGGGATAAGGATTTCGATTAAATATTTGCAGAGGCTTCCAAATGGTAAGAGTGGTTTAACAGTAGTATAGAGTGCCTTTGAAGGTGGAGTGTCATTTGAAGGATTTGAAGAGAATTATGATTGCCTCCTGCTTTGATCATGAGGACTAGATGAAATATGTACACAGACTCTGTGATTCTAAGAACAATCCAGTAATGATAATGTTATGCTGCTTTAATTATGTATAAATATGATTAAGACTCAGTGTGTATTTTTATTTCTTTAGTTAAACGGTATGTTCTGTATATCTCAACGGACTCATCCTTGGAATCAGGAACAGACTCAGATGTGTATATCACTTTGAAAGGATCAATAGGAGACACTGGCAGGAGGAAATTACCAAGGAATGAGAAGGACAGTTTTGCCAAGGGAAAGGTAAGCTGTCAGGAATGCCAATTTGCACCTTTTATCGGTTAGCAATCCCTTGCATCATGAAAACTACACATAGATATATAATAATATTGTCTTCTATGTATTTGGTTGAGATTTCAGTTCATTTTAGAAAACAGTGTGTGAAATTTAATGAATATACGAACATTAAATATTTAATCATCTTAACTGTTTAATTTGATTTGTGTTTTTTTTTTAATCAGTCAATTGACCAGTATAGCATTAAATACTAACAACTCGCAAGATTTTCAGCACCATTAGTTTTTATTGTGATTATAGCTAACTATGCAATCTTGCAAATGTTTAACCAGGAGCAAGTCTCATTGTACAGTGGGGCTTACTATCAGGCAAATTTGCTTAGGGTTGCAATTTAAGTTTAATTATTTTTAAATAATATAAAATAATTTTGTAATAAATGAGACAGTGGTTCCCTTCAAGCAGGCAATTGATCAGAGATACCAGTTTTATTTCAGAAATAATATATTTGCCCAAACCAGTTACCCCATCGAGTGCTGTACCACACTACACTGTTAAAGTGCTAGTATTCTACTTTAACTGTCATGGCAACATCCTGTGGACTTCTGGGGTTTGTAGTTTAGTGAGTCCCAAGAGCTCCCTGGCTGAACGTTTTAAATGCCTCTGCCTAAACTACAGATCTCATGATTCCATGTGATATTGCCATGGCAGTTAAAGTGGTGTAATAGCACTATTACAGTGTAGTGTGATAAGGCTCCTAGTGTCAATAGTATTCTTTGGTGTACTATATTTGGTTGTAAGTAAACCTATAGAAGGTTTCTTATGACTGTATATGAAGTGGAGGTGTTGGATATGTTAGTAAAAACAAATCTTCTGCTTGCTACAGACAAATTAGATGCAAGTGCAGCAAAACTTAAGATGCTGTGAATAGCAGAAAACATTATTTAAGGACTAAAGTACAAAGGATAATGAAATGAACAGGATAGCAATTACTTTTCCCAGTTAACTACTGTAAGGCCCTTTTCGCACGGCATTTGCCATGCGAAAGGGCCCCTGAAGTGTCGCGTGACTGTGAGGAGTGGTCCACATGACACACTGACAATCGTGTGATGCTCCAGGGCCTGGTAGGTGCCGATTGCACACTATTTCATTTTTGGCTTTGAGCCGAAAATGGTGTGTGATTGCGCATCGCTCTGGGCCCCGCATGCACTTGCCATGCATGCGGAGCTCCAGAGCTGCAGCGCTCACACTTCCTGCCCCAGCACAGCCTGGGAAAATCCCAGGCTGCACTGCGGAAGGACGAGGAGGGGCAGCTGCGGAGCTGAAGCAACGGGGACGCAAGAGCCTCTCGCAAGAGGCTGCTTGAACGATCACTGCACCCCAGCTCCGCAAAAAGGTGAGTTGCGGAAAGGGCCTAAGAGAGGTTGCCCCTTGGTAGTTGTATCACAATTCTAAATTGCATTAATACATTGTTTTTATTATTTTATTGACATTTATTGCCATCTCTTTCTGTTTTGTGTCCTTTATTGTTGTGAAAGATGCAGCCTTCATTCAGAGAAGTTTGCTTGACAAATAGCTTACATGTAGATGAAATGGAAAACAGGAGCAAGCTAATAGGATTTTCTGCAATATAATTACCATTACCAACAGCTTCCTTTTTGTCTCTGTGTTAGTATTTCTCAAACTATACTTGTGGATCATTACCTCCTGAAGGCCTTTTCCTCAAGTGAATCCATTAGGGTGATAAACCTGTTTTCTTGGTCCGTGCTACAAGTGATTATTCTTTTATGGATATATGTCATGACCAGATTAAGGCCTTGGTGGATCTTCAAGGCTTGCAGGTTGTCATAGGCTTCCTATTTTACCCCCAACACAGAATTCATATGTGATATTTTCACATATGCACATGCACATGGAGTCTATGGCTGGAATCCTGTTGGCTTGTGTAATATTAGGCTGGCAGTTTTATTTTTTTCCTAGATTATGCAGTAGCTGCAAGTGAAGTAAAGGAAAGACACTGTGGTCAACAGAGAAGGTTGCAGCTCCAAGCACTCTATTTCTCCAATGCCTGGCTCCTAGACAGATTGTTGAAGACAAGAGCTTTAAAAGTCTAGCCTGAGCAGTGCCTTGTGCCATTCTCTTTCCTCTCATTGTTCCCTCTGTCCCTTCACCACCATACCCCCACTTCCTTTCTAGTATCTCGTTTATCTCTAACCTTTATTCTTCTATTCATTGATCCCTCTATCACATACACACACACACACACACACACACACAATAGCACTTTTCCTATGTTCATGTTGTTCCATGAGGCAGCACGCCACAGACATTCTCTTCCTGCTTCTCCCTTCCCTGTTCTTTGCTGTCCTGGATCCTATGTTGCTATTCACAACCGTGGCCCTTTCTGCAGGATGGCATCATCCTGGCATGGGGACATGAGAGGAGCAGGACCACGATGACACTTCCACATGATGTTGTTGCAGTCCCACCCTTCTCGCATTGCCAGCTGGTGCAATCACGGGTATATCATTGATGGAAAAAATCCACCAATGAACCCTGATCACACAAGGCTTCTTTCACAGCCAGCCACGTAGAAGGGCTGGAAGCACAATCACACACTTCCTTCCCCACTGCAGCATGGAAAGACAGCAGTTGCAGTGTAGAAGGAAGAAGCATGTCCCTTGCGCTCTCTTCCACAGGCAATGGGTCAGGTGTGGAGGGGAGCTCTGGGGACATGTTCCCATCCCAGCAGAGATGCTGTCCAGATTGCGATGGGACAGTGTGCAAGAGCATTGTCCTGCAGAAAGGGTCCATGTGTCACTCCAGAAAGATAGTGACAAGGAATGTTGCAAAGAAAAATCCTTCCTCATATTGATTTTTACAACAGGGTCTAGCCTAAGAAAATGATATCGAGAGATTTTCATAAGAAAAATTTAGAGTGGTACAATGTGCTTCATAATTTGTGTGTGCACAATCATTTTCCTTGTTTGCATGTACCAAGCAAACTAAAACAATCACCAAGAAGACAAGTCTTGAGATACTGTGAGCTACTTACTGAACTCCGAATAATGCATAGCATCTTGGGACGTGGGATCTCTTTTTTGAGGTTCTGAATATTGTAGCCTAGGGTTGGCTCTGCATATCAGATCACAAGCATGCTGAGACTGCCAATTTAATTTCACTAGAAGATTACACCTTCTGTAACATTTTCATTATTCCAGTGATAAAACATTGTTCAACTATTTAGTTCATTTTTATTCTGCCCTTGTTGCTGCCATACATGCCCAGAAAACCTAAACTCATTTGTACTAAACAATTTTTTTCATGAGTTAATACAGCACTGCACAGTAACAAAAAGCCAAATATTGTTGGCTCTTTAAAGGTTTTCCCATCTTCATTGTTTGCTATGCTGCCTGGGGCTAATTGGAGTTATAGTCAAGCAGCTCCAGAAAGCCACAGGTCCCTCATCCTTGCTATATGCCTTCTTTGTTTTATAAACATTTTTTAAAAATAAAGATGGCTTGCAGTACAACATGATTTCTACTAAGCAGGGAGCCTTTCTCCTTGACCCCTTCCCTTTCCTCCTCAGCAGCCAGGGATCCAGAGGAATGTAGGCTTTTAAAATATCATGGGCATAGAATCTGCATATTTCACCTTAAAATGTATTGTGACATTTGAAAATGTGCTTTGCCTAGCAATATTTTCCCCCTCACTCTGTAGTAACTGTCACTCAGTGGAACTGAATTTCTGTTGAATACCAAGTCAAAATACGGCATTAGCTTTATACAAATGCCTGGGCCTGTTATAAACAGCAAATTAATGGGGTAGAAATATTTCAGAACATTTGAAATATGTAACATGTTTTTGAGAGGTGAAGAAAATTGCATTCTTTGTGTGGGATCCTACTTTGCCTAGCTGGGTGCCATCATTAGTAGGTTTATATATTTATGAGTTATATCTTGAACTTAGTGAAACTGAGAAGCAACATTTGAATAAAGATTCTATTTCTTATACAACTTCTTAATTATCAAATCGAGGCATATGGTCTGAGATTTTTAAAGAAATCTCAAACCATTCTAATGTTTTCACAGTTTTCTCAGCTATGGATACGGGTTGAGCCTTCCTTATCCAAAATGCTTGGGACCAGAAGTGTTCCATATTTCAAATTTTTATATATGTATATGTATATGTATATGTATATGTATATATATCGGAATACAAAATATACTTTTTGGAATACTTTTTGGAATAGACTCATGTCTCCTGGTTTGCTACTTATGTATGAGGGGCAAGGCTGGAGAGAGACTGAGGATCTGTGAATTGGCAGGCACTGACGCATAATGCTTGGAATGAATTCATGCCTTCCACCATTTCACAGATCCTCAGTCATTCTCCTTCTGCTGCCATCCACCCGCTTCCACCTTCAAGGCAGTGGCTGTGTTGCTCCTGCTTGTTCATCTCTCAGATATGAGGAGTCCTGCAGCCACCTCCTTAAAGGCAGAAGCTGGCAGCTGGTGGCAAAGAGAGAGAGAGAGACTGGGGATTTGAGACAGGAACAAGCAGAAGCAGCAGCTGCCACCTTGAAAGCAGAAATGAGTGGCTGGTGACAAAAAAAAAGTGGGTTTTGGAGGTTTTTGGATTTCCAGATAAGGGATGCTCAACCTATATATGCAAGAAGGACACCTCTTTAGTGGAAAAATACACAGTGTTCAGTTGTGCTGGCCATGGTCTGCTATGAAGTAGGGCCAACAGTTGTGCTTCCTAATAGATCAGGCAACTTCCTGATGTCATGATGTATGCTTCGAAACATAGACATATAGGAGAAGAGATGCACTAGTATAAAGGCTGATTCTGCCCCCTCTTCCACTACAATGTGTCCCTAGGGATGAGAACAAGAGGAACAAATGGGAATTCTCACCCTGACAATAAAGTTTCAAGGTGTGGATGGTTGCCTACCCTGTGCTGGTACATGTTGGGAAACCAGGACACAGTCTTGGGCAATGTCATTAATTAATTAGTCACTGGTGGGTTAGTACAGGGTCAGGCTTGTGCTCTGAAGCCTCATCCAGACTGCCTCAAAGCCTTTGGATTTGGCAGGAGTTGTACCTGAAGGTACTAGATTATTTTGAAAGATATGTATGGCCTTTCTCTTGTCCCAGTGTATTTCCAGTGAATTTTCAGGATGAACTGCAACTTTTGAAGCCCAAGGCAGGAGTTTGGGGTTTGGTTTATTTGTTTATGCACACAGGAGATTCTGATATAGGAAGGAGTTAATTCTCATATCTGGCTTCATTATCTCGGTTCATCCTTTACTTCTGGGTGCTCCCACTGTTAACACATTGAATGAGTGTGTGATCTTTGCACAGAGATTCTTCTCTCACTTTTCCTCCCTCATTACATTTCTGGGGAGGAGAGGAAACCACATCCACACAATCCTTCATCCAAAAGAGTGCAAAAGAGGGACAAAAATCCTGTGTATTTCAGGCATGGTTGAATCCCCATTGGTTGTGGGGTGTGGGAACAACTTGTACAACCAGGAAACATAACTTTAACAGGATTTTTAGCCTCTTTGGAAGAATGTGAATTACCAGTCGGTAAGGAGCTACAAGCGCCATAGGAGTGAAAGGGGCTTCTATAACTTATCTTTATATCACTATATGGCTTGTCTTCTGATTTGTCCGCTTGGAGTCCAGTGGTGGGAAAGGGAAGAAGCTTTGGAGCTGCCTGGGGCTG
This sequence comes from Cyclura pinguis, assembly GCA_030412105.1. Lineage (NCBI taxonomy): Eukaryota > Metazoa > Chordata > Lepidosauria > Squamata > Iguanidae > Cyclura > Cyclura pinguis. The sequence continues at coordinate 213,728,527 of CM059602.1, forward strand.
AAGGCCATGTCTGGAATGAAAGGACTTGGAAGGGCATCTAACAAGGTATCCAGTTCCAGAGACAACTAGCTGCTTGGCTCTGGAGCCTGGGATAGTTTGCTCAAGACAGAGAAAACAAGGAGGTCAGATGGATCCTAGCTGAACCACCAGTCACACTATTTTGGCCCCATTGTTTATCTTTTACATGGTTTCATAGACTGGCCCTTCTTACTGAATTTTTTTGTGACTGTCCTCCCTTTTTTTCTGAATGTGTTTAAAATGCAAAATATAGTTTAAAAACTGGTAGAAGGGGAAAATATGGGAAGTAGTCCTGTGTGGGGTCCTTTTTATAGTTACTTATATTCATAGTTGTCCCAATTTTGAATTTAAAGAGGTAGCTTTCAACAGGCAACCTCTCAGTTATTCTATTTTTAGCAGTGAATTATTTTCAAAAGAAAGAGGAGAATAATCAGGCTACACTCTGGAATCCATGGATCTCAGGTCTTTTTGAAAACTAAGTCTGGTTAAAATAGCCTCTCTCATAAGTATCGGAAATTGAAAGTGGGGATTATGGGAAATGAGTAAAAATTATGGACTATCAAGAAAGCCCTTGACATTCAGAACTTCGAGATAAAAGAATCAAGATCTGTCTTGATTCACCATTTCTATTTCTGTGGGGAATATTTTTGCTAACCAGCCATTAAGCAACTCTGGCCTACTGAGGATATATGATTGATGGTTATGCAAAGGCTTCCGCTGCTGCTGCAGCAGCTACAGCTACCATGAAGGAATAGACCTGACATTGATGAGTGCAGGATAAAGCCAACTCAGGCTAAGGAAATCAATTGGAATTCTCAGAGCTTAGGGCCTTGAAGAATAGCCTCTATCTGAGCCTACATCAATTTTAACATCCCTGGTGGAAGGTTTTCTCTCACACCCAGCACTATCACAAGCACATTTGGAGAGGTCACATTAGATAGCCTTCTCAGGGGCTGCTCACAGGCTATGGCTGTCCCTTCTGTGGGAAGTTTGGTTGGCCCCTTCTCTGTTCTCTTACAGAAGGCAAAATCCTTTTTATTTAGGTGGGCATTTGGTTCTTAATTAATGTGACAAAAGGGTCTTTTAATAGGGTGCGCTGTGCTTTCCCGCATACTCTAAATGTGTTTTAAACTGTTTTAATGCTGTATTATCATATGTTGTTTATTTAAACATTTTTAACTTTTGTATTCATAAGCTTTTAATTTGTCGTAGAAGACTGTGACCAAGTGAATTCTGTACCTACTCAGGCAACTGTGTGGGTGCTAACTTTTAATGTACAATTTTAAAGCTCCCTCTTTTTTCGGTTTTTTAGTTTTAAATTGGACTTGGACCTGATGCATCTTCAATAGGGGGCTGTTCTCTGTAAAGTGCAATATGTGACCAATTTTTGTTTGTTTGTTTTTTTGTAGATTAAAACAATTAATCAAAGGGATTTTGGCCTAGTGCACATTTTCTAAATAGATCATTCAAGCATTAAAATGCAATCCATAACTTGCTTATCCAAGATTAGTCCCATCAAGTATAATGTGATTGATGCAGGAAAAAAAAAAAGATGGTTTGTCAATGCCAATTCTAGGACCAATTTATTCAGCAGCAGATTCTAAACGTACTAGTGTTTTTGTAAGTTACATTTGTGTGGCATGGAAATGGTCCTTCAGTTCAATTATATCCATCCAGACTGGATTGGTGTATCATAATGGGTTTGATCATGAATTTTACAAAACAAAATTCCCTGAACCGGATGCTCCTTTTGATAGAAGATATATGCAACAATTGAAGGCCCTGTAAAGCATCATGGGGACACATGCTGGACACTGCAGAATGATAGGGAAATCAGCTAAAAGTAACATTCTCTCCTTTCAGTCCATGGGATCATCCATGACACTCAGTGGTACCTGGAGACTCCGTTAGATTTCATTTCTCTGAACAGCTGGCCAGAATCCAAAACAAAAGCTGTGGCCACTGTACAGTGTTGACAGATACTACTATGACAACTACCGCAGCAACCAGGGAAGCCTAGTTCTAGACTATGTGTAAAAGGAGTCAGAGAGAAATCCAACATGGGTTTTCTAATGTAACTTTAAAGCAGAGCTTGTATTTTTCCTTTCGACAAACAAATGCACATGCACATAAGCAATAAACACACACTAGAATTTTCTTGCAGTTAGGGCCAATAAGGGCTATTCACAAGGTTTGTACAGACTATCTTGTTCAGTAACACAAAATGTAGTCCACTAGCACACATGCACAGACAATTGCTGGCACAACTGGAAAATCCAACAGAATTTGGGAAGCACATCATTTTATTGCATAGCATTTAGATCCTATGCCCTGAAGTCCTATCTATGTAAGAGTGTCTTGTACTTTTCTGTGCATGCATGTGAGCTTATACCCACCCACAAGCTCACACATGCATGCATACACATATACATGAACAGTTTCCATTGCACATACAAATTAATTTGGTTTGGATGTCCGTATAATGTCATTTAGTTTTGGTCTTCACATGATTTGGGTTTCCCAAGCCACCTCATTAAAGTCTGCTAATAATAAGAAAATAAAATAATTGAATGAATTTTTAAATAAATAACAACATGTTTGTAAAGAGTTTCTTTCTCTTGATACATTTTAGATGTCTGACAGTGTTCTTTGATGATGTTCTAGTTCAACTATTCAGTTTATTAAGCCCTCTGTATGTCAACTGTGATTCCTCCAGGTGGATATTTTTCATGTAGAAGCAGTAGACATAGGAACTCTGCATGAACTTGTTGTGGAAAAAGACAAAGGCTCTGATTGGCACCTTGAGAAGATTCTTGTGAAGACACTAGACTTTACAGGCAAAGAGATACTGTTTATGGCTCAGACATGGCTAAGAGACAGAACTGATAAGAAAAATTATGCCTCAGTAACCCTGAATGTTACAGGTTAGTATTATTTCAGACATTATTTACTTGCCAAGAACAACCCTCAGGACAGAACCACATGCCACTTTTTCTATCTATTACAAGCCTGTTTTAACAGAATATAGACCATGCAGAATCTCTGCTCACCACATCAGTAGTATTAGCCAGCTTAGAAATCAATGTGAAGAATATTTTTTAAAAAACACTATTGCAACTTGCAACCACGTTAATATAAATTTATTAGAGTTTTCTACTACCACTTTCTTCTTGTTTGCCTACATGCCATGACATACCAACTATTTGTTCAGTTGTTTTAATGGCATCTTGACAATACATTGTAATTCTTCACTTTTTCTCTCGAAGAAAACAGTTGGTAGTTTTTAGCAATTTGCTTCTTTGAAAACTGTGGAGGTTTTGAAGACTATTCACAACTCAGGACTTAATCTGTGCAAAATTCACACGTGGTTCTTTTAACACAGAAAGCAGCATCTTCTGCACAGGAAACAGCATTTTCTGTGCATTAATTTTGCATAGAATAAGGCCTCAATTACATCATCTTGTTTGAAGGAAAAAGCATTTTCTGCACAAAAAATAATATTTCTCCAAAGAAATACTTCTCCGCCAGATTCAAATTTTGTAGAGAATAAGTTGTGAACTGCAAAAATTCTCATCAGTCCAGGATTCTTCTCATCAGGGATTCTTGACACTGTTGAACCTTTTTTAAAAAAACTACTTCTAATATTCTTTTCATCCCTGATTGACAAACATTCTAATTAATTGAAGAAAAGGGTGATTATATTGAATGATGCTAAGCCAGGGTTTCTTAGTGATGGATGAAATTCCTCATCTACAACTTACCTTAGTTTTCCCAAGCTTCCTTGAATTGCTCTAGAAAAACTCATTTTATCACTGATATTTCTCCACAGAGCCTTATTTGGGTTATCTGGGAAGAGAAGCTTAACAGGCTTCTTTATAGTTCCTTGTGTTGAAGGAGCAGTGGAAACCTGGCAAGCCCAACTGTTAGGCAGAATGAGACATCAATTATTGGAGCAGATAGTAGCAACAGCCCACTGGCAGTTTCTGGCAGTCTGTTCTGCACTCCCAAAGCTACTATGGTTGCTGGATGAAATAAGGGGCACTCAAGCAACACCTGCTGAAATTCTTTCTTCTTCACAATGGTGAAAGTGGCAGAAGGCCTTTCCCTTATTTCATCGGCAATCATATCTAGCTTGTTGTCTTCCAGTAATATGCAGGATGCTATCTAGGGTTACCAGGATGAACACAGGAGATGTCACGTGTGCATTTAATAGTTGTCTGGAAGAAGACATTTCAGCAGGTGTTGCTTGTTACCTGGTTGCATGACAAGCAACAGCTGCTGAAATTCCCTTTTGTACACAACCATTACAAGTATAGGAGCTGTCATCAGTTTTCACCTTGGCAAACCTGAAATTTCTATCCCATCAGCAGTGTTTAATTGCCAGTCCAATCAGTTTGTGCACATGGATGGGTGAGGTATGTGCCTGTTCTTCCCCTCAAGAAGCAAAATTTATTAGGTTGGCCTTCAAGAACTGAATGATAATGGCAAATAACCTGGAAATGTCCAGGATAATATGTGACACAGACCTCAGGTATTGTTCTGAGCAGCAATCAGTAAGCTCATGCTGGTACTGTACAAAAATAAACTGCTAGATTTAAAATATTTTTACTACAGTATCCATTGCACATTTCTGTTACAAGGAAAAAGCCAAGTCTTGGTGCACTGAAATTGATCAATTCATACAATGAGACTTTTAATGGGACAACAACTCAGTATAGGCCTGGTAAAAATCATGGTGCAAACATAAACCATTTCTGCACCTCACCCTTTTTCATTGTTATCCTGGTGTCATCCTGGCAGTGCCTTTGCTGAGATGGGACCATTCCCTAACACTCCCCTCCACACTCAGCTGGCTGCCTGCAGGTGGGAGGACGAGCGACACACTGCTTCCTTTCACAGTGCAGCTGGCCTCCTTCCTGTGCTTCACTGGGGAAGGAAATATGTAGATCATACTTCCTCCATTCCTACCTGGCCATCAGAGATGGGAAGATCACACAATCATGGGCCATTAATAGATTTTTTTTTCAGTTAATGGTATATCCCAGGATTGCGAGGGGTGGAAGCTTTGGCAGTGGGATTGTGATGACGTTGTGTTGTAGCACAACTTGCGGACTGCTGCCAACACATCCCTGTCATAGGACAGCAACACTATGTGGAAATAGCCTTAGTGTGGTCCAATGTGGAAAAAAGGATGTCAGCTGAACTTTTTCAAACCTGCAGGAGTTTCTGTTAATTTTCCTCAGGAATCATTTCCAGTTTTCAAGTCAGTAAGTAAAACATTAAGCACACTTAATCTTGAAAATAAATCTTAACAATTGGAAATAAAATATAAACATCCATGTTTACCATACTGACATCTACCTAAGCACCCTTTTATTTTTAAAAAGTTAAGATAATTTTTCCATCTTTTTAAAATTAGAAATACAAGAAAGAAGCATAACTGCTGCGCTTTTACAAAGACAAGAAATGAATTCAGGTAATTTTCTATCATTGTAATCAAAGCTGTGCCAAATAAATATTGTCTTATAAAAAAAAAGATGTGTTTATTCTTACTACTAATGATGGAAATGCTATTAAAAATGTTTAAATACATAGTCTAAGTCAAAATACAACTTATTGGGTCATTCTTTCCATTGTGCTATTTTATTTTATTTCTGCAGAAGGTCCATGGAAGATTTATTTCAGTGAATGTCATGAAGATCCATCAAAACAATTCATGAAGTCTTGGGACAACATTTCTAAACTGATTGTGGTATTTTACGGAACTAATGGCAAATCAGAACCCATTTCCTTGGAGGACAAAATAGGGGATCAAAATGAGGACCAAACAACATATAATGTAAAATAATATGTTCCCTTTGTTGCCATTGCCACACAACATATGAATGGATTGGGGGTTTTTTACACAAATAAAAGACTTAGGCCATTTCTGCACTAGACTGTTATAGCGCTATTATTCCACTTGCAACATCCTATGGAATCCTGGGGTTTGCAATTTCGAGGGGCCTGTTGGCCCCTCCCAAAACTGCAAACCCCAGGATTCCATAGGATGTTGCAAGTGGAATAATAACACTATAACAGTCTAGTGCGGAAATGGCCTTAGCAGCAGCTTAATCTACTGCTTCATGAATCAGTTGATTACATCATTATCCTTATTTATATTTTAAGAGGCTGGGATTACAAGGAGACCTGCCAATAAACACCAACTATTAATGATGTGTGTCTTCATCATGCTCATAGTATACAACTTTAGTTATTTAGATGGGAAAAAGTGAAAACAGGGCTTTGACAGTGAAATTTCCATAGCAGCCCATACTGGCCAATTGTTCTCCATCTGAGCTCATAAGGAACACTGAATCTTTAAAAAAAATGTCATTCCAAAATGTCCTTTAAATGCAATTGAGCAGCTGTTGAGATCAACTTGCTGTCTTGTTTTCTTCTAGGTGCATTTACAATTTGATCTGGGAATGCTCTATAAAGTGAAGCTGGGGCTTCATCACTTGGGAAAAAGCATATCCCAATTGTTTCATCACTGTAAAATGCAGAACACAGTAACCTTGGATACCTTTACTCTCTATATAAATAAAACACTTCCTCTTCTTAATGAAGACCGATGGATTGAGCTCCCTGTAGAGTGGCCATTAAGGGAAGCACTTTCCGGTAAGTATAAATCAGCACTGGGCAATAGAGCACTTCTGATATTACAACTCAAATTCTTATGAAAGCAGGGTGTTTTAATTGTCTTTGATTAAGTATTTCAGAAATTGGCAGGGGTTCGGGACATGTTTATTGAAGAAAGTATTACTTCTTTCAGTTATGATAGTGGACTCACATTGGGCCTGTGTGTGAGAGTGCCTGCACACAAAACAGGACAAATATCCAGGCATATGAGAGAGAGAAAAATGAGTGCATATTTTAGAGATACAATTTTGAATTAGTATACTCACATTGGTATGTTGCAGCAGTAAATTTGCATATGGAAGGTACAAATCTGATGCTGATGAACTAAATGTTTTACTAATTTGCGCTATCAGCAAGACACAAAATACTTCAAATAAATCAACTAATAAAGATGCCAAATATGATTGCAGGTTTCAAGTTGGAGGTATGTTGTTCTTGATGGGGTTATAAATTAAGTGCTTGTCTGTTATTTCAGGGATAGCAGTCCTGATAGGTTGGGGAAGTCAGTTTTCAAGTCCCTGGGACTTCCAAAAATGCTGAAAAAGCAAAACAAAAACAAGAACAAGAACAAGAACTGAACATGGTCAGAAGTCCACTTATGATTTCAAAAGTGGGTACATTTCCATGTCAAGCAGTATAAGGGATTCCTGCAACCTATTCAAAAGGTGAATGGACAGTCCTGAAGGCTTCTGGGAGTAGCAATACACATTTTTGGCACACACCATGGAGTGTAGATGCCAGTTAAAGGCTGCCAGGACCCTCAGGGATTCTGCGTTAGTTTTGTAGACTATGAAGAAAGATGCTTTGGGGAAGGGTAGGACTTTGATACTCTCCAATTAAAGTCCAGGGTGCTTTTCCCCTTCATCTCTCCATTCCTTTCATCTCTCCATTCACTGAGACTAAGAATAAACCTCAGGCTAGAACACTTCTTTGCTAACTCTGTGCCATACACAAAGATGTTGTCACCATATCCAAGATTAGGGGAAATCCATGTTTGGCTTCTAGAATGCAGATGGGACTCAGAGAAGAGTGAAAGGAAAGCACACGGGGTTGAAATTAATTGCCAGCCTTATCAATGGCTGGCTGGTGGGCTGGCTAAGGATGGATTGTAACCCAGTTTTTCAATACTACAACCCCTCTCCCAATGGGCCCTCACACCCAAGGAAGGAGATAGAGGAGAGAGAGAGGAAGTATAGGGCAACCATGCCAACCTATCCCCTTTGTTTCTCCTTTCCTTGACCTGGTTTGGACCCTGGGAGAGAGAAAGTATAGGGCCCATCATACCCCACCCCCTCCTTTCCACAAACGCAGACACACATTTTGATATCTGTAGTTTTTCCACTTTTGCAGGGGTTCTGCACCCCTAACCCAAGAGAATGTGGAGGGTTGACTGTATTTTTATCCATAAATGGGAGAGGACTCAAAGTAAGAATCAAAGCGGAAGACTGTGTGGCAATAATGAATCTCCAAATGAAAAGAAATTTAAAAACCACAGCTGAATGTGACATTTTAATTTACACTATTAGCCAGATATCACATTTTTCATATGAAATATTCAGCAAATCATGATGCCAAGTATTCACTTAAATATATGTAACTTTTCATCATGAAAATCCAGTCAATGTTTAAATAGAACAATTCCCCCTACCTATTTATTATCAGTGACTCTAAATCCCAAATGTTAGTAGCCAGGCACACAACCTAGTATAGTCACAGTACTTGGTTTAAGGCTAATTCAGTTTCACTGAGGTCAGTTGGACCAAATCAGCTTAAAATCTTTGTAATGATTGGTTTGTGTATTTGCCTGGTACTCTTACAGTTGTGTCTCTTAACCCTGAAACATATCTGGACTCCTTACTGTAAGCCAATCAGCCATCTGGTATTCAGCTCTTTCAGATAGCAAAAACATTGTCCAGATGTTGGCAAAGAGCTGTATTCTCAAGAAGCCATTGACTAACACCAAAGATTCAGTTAGTGGTGACAGTAGTCTGAATAAACTGATGTGATAGTTGTTCTCTCATGAAAAAAAAATGAGGTTGTATGAAACAATCTGAATGGGTTTGTTTGACTTAGGACATGGGATGCAGGAATTGTGTCCATATTTGGCTCAGTGGTGATATCAGAGGATGTCACTGAGAGATGTGCTTCACTTCTGCAGATACTATAAGTGTAATATATCAGTATACTGGCAACAATGAAATGAACCTAATCCCATGAACCTAATCACCTGAAATTAATCAAAACCCACATCTCACTAAAGCATTGTGGTATTAGGCTCAGTATTACTTGCTCAACTGCAAAATAGGAGTATTAAATTAATAATACAGAAAGTTTCTATAACAGTTAGCATGATGAAGAAGATAGAGCATTTTTATACTATGATCCTGACTTAGAGACATACCTTATGTATAACAAAATACAATTGATGAGAGCAGGGCTGGATTATCCATGGTTCAGTTCAATAATTCCCCTAAATCGCTTGCAGGCTAGGGACCCAATATCAAAGGAAAAAATTGTACTTTGCTCTCTCTTCTTCATGTCATTTTCTGAACGTCTCAAGGCTTCTGTTATCATCATTTTGTGAAACTGATTAAAACTGGCTAGGATCAAGCTGTTAGTCATACGGATGTTGCATGACTGAAAATGGATTCACATAGGATGATTTTTGTATTCCTGTCTATTTGTATTTTGTACTATATAATCACTCCTAGAATAAATAATACATGTGCACAATGGGGTCCCTATCTTGAGGACCACCCCAGGGCCCCCAAAGACCTTAATCTGGCTTTGAGGGAAACAATGTGAAGGCAACTGATTTTGAAAAGATTTCTTCTCAGCATGAAAGTGGCTTTGGTCCAACAGAAATTTCTTCAGGAAGAGGGGAAAGAAGGAAGATTTTCACCCATTTCCCCCTTTTCCTTTTCTTCATATCCAATTACTTCCCATAGAATCCTCCAAATCTTGGGGGCCATATTCAAGGAGTACAGGAAGCTGTAAAGCAGAATGAGGAATCATTAAAAAAAAAGTTACTCCCCTTTTTCTTCATTGGGAATACCTCATAAGGAGAATTTTGCTCACAGGAACTCCAGATCCATACCATGTGTTGAAATATGCTTCTGTATCAATTGGCATAGGTTTCAAGCATTTATGTTGTGACATAACTCAGAGGTACCTCAAGAGTTCCTCCTTGAAGAAGTTATATAGATTAGATGTATGTAGCAAACATTACAGACTTAAAAAAAGCAACTTAAAGTGCTAAAAGTATTTTGTTTGGTTTAACTTTATATCACAGCATCATCTAGTACTGCTTCTCATGCTCATTCACAAATCAGCTTCTCACTTAGCTATTCTGTGATAAATAAAACAAATGCGGGCTTTGCGTACACATAAACTAAGGTAAACAGAACTATGTATTTGGGCAGGAGTTATTCATTAACAGTATGGATTAGCACAAGAGAGAAATGCAGTGCAATTTTTCTTTGCACAGTCACCTATGCTAAGGCAATCATGTGTGCATGCTATCTGTGCAATGGCAAAATCCAGTACAACTGTGCTAATGGAGTCTTTTGGTCCGTTAGTATCACATTGGAACAAAGCCTTAAACTCCTGCCTCATGGGGAACTCCCACATGTGTGTATCTCCATTATGTGAATGCTGGGATGTGACAAATGGCAAGAAGCACTTTAAAACATATTATGACAGCCTTTCTAATGTGGTACTCAGTTGGTGAAAACCTGTTTTTATGGAATAGTTAAGTTGTTGTATTGAGTTTGACTGACTTTGACTTTTTAAAATCTTTACAGTGATTACATATAATGTAAAAGTATTCTCCAAAGATGATTTGAGCAAAATAAACTCAGTACATATATCTCTATGTATATATGGAACTAAAGGAGAAACTGAAGATCGAACTCTTTCATTGACATTGTCTTCTACAACTTGCCAAGGGAAAGACAATGAGGTAATTCCTTTCTTTTCAGTTGTTGTGAGGGAAGTGAAGGGGAAAATGTATCCTTGTGCCCCATAGGAGAAGAAATACAAAAGAAGAACACTTATGTTTGATAAGCAATACCCTTACCCTAGATCGTGTCACCTAGATTGGCGTCATGGTTTGAGCATTGGATTACAACTCTGGAGATCAGGGTTCAAATTCACACTCAGCCATGGACACTCACTGGGTGACCTTGGGCAATTCACACTATCTCAACCTCAGAGGAAGGCAAAGGCAGCCCCCTTCTGAACAAATCTTGCAAAAAAAACCATGATAACATGAAAATAACTTGAAGGCAAACAACAACAAACCTTCATGCTACTGGATTTGTTTAGTCATTTACAGGTCAGATAGATGCTGTGGATCTGGGAGCACTGAACAAAGTTATACTTCTCATCAAGGGCAAGTCATGTAAGTTTCTTTTCCTTTGAGTTATAAGTAATAGGCTTAAATACATTTCAGTTATCTTGCCTAAATCCAGTTGCTAGTCCCAATTAAAACCAACCCAGTGAACCAAAACCCTCTTTCAGTCCTGGTTTTGGGGAAAAGACAGGGCATAAATAAAGTTCATCGTCGTCGTCGTCGTCATCATCATCATCACCACCACCACCATCACCGGGATTTACCATTCAGCAACTACTTAAATGTCTCTACATTGCTTTGGACATGCAATTGATTTTAGGTGTTTTATATTTTTGATCAAATTTTTTCAGAAGGAATCTATACAGAATCAGGCTCCCTAGTTGGGTTTTTACGCTGTGCTGTTTTGTTGAAAATGAGTCCAATAGACACCACTGGCACTTTAAACAAGGTGCATTTGAGGATCAAAATGGTAGTTTGACAAAATGAAAGCTCAGTTTTTGCATAGTTGAACTACAACAGTACTGTTTAAAAAAGTCAACCTTTTCTTCTCTTCAACACTAGATTGAACCACTGAGACTTGAACATAATAGGAATGTAATGGCAAATTTCTTGTCCTTTTGAGGATAGCTTTGGAAACATAGAAATCTGTCTTATACCAGAAGCCATCTGGCCATCTCCTGGGAATGCTTTTGTTGTGTAATAATAATTGTGCATGACAGGGGGGTGAACTGGATGGCTCTTGTGGTCTTTTCCAACTCTATGATTCTGTGGGTCCATGATTTTATGATTCTTATTTATCCAGCAAGTGTGCATTTGGATAACAAGTGAGTTGTGGTTATTTTTCTCTTCTGACCATTTTGCTTTTGTGAAGTCTGAACTAGATATTTGCTTGGTATATAGCATGGAGCTACATGTTTTATTCTTTTCTTAGTAAATTACAGGTATGTAATGGGGAATCGGGTAAGGGTCTTACTAGAAATTTAGCACATAAAGAAGGAAGGCTTACATCTTCCTATCCTAATGCAATCAAATCCAGGATCACTTTTTTTCCCTGGATGATAGCACTCTTAGGGCAAATCCATTTGTGCAGGAAGGGGCAATTTTATTTCTGATCACACCAGTAAGAGATTATGTAGGCCTCTCCTCTGTATGTACTGTATTCTTGGTATGGTCTGTCTCCTCTTCTGCATGCCATTAGTTTATTAAGTGAATGCCAAGTTAAATTTGTTAAGTGAATGTCTACTTTGGCCCTTAGGGCTGCTACCCCCAGTTCTGCTCCTTGCACATGTAGACCATTCAAATGCTGATTAGGCAAAACCACTTCAAATCCCAACATTCTCCTTAAGATCAAAGAGACAAAATAGTCACAAAGCAGCCTTCCTAGTAGGACTTCCTTGTTTACATAGGGTCTTCTTGGCCTCTAGATATAGGGATATTTAATAAAACTGGTTCTGGGTACAAGATATAAAATGGTAAAGATGCTTACTACAATGGCAAGACTTCTAATGCTGTCCATTTATGAATATATAATATAATTTTATATAACGTTATTGGATGGATTCAGATTGATCCTTGTATAAAATGGAATATTTTCATTACTCTAGCCTGCAGACTGGGAATTAAAGCCCTGCACCTAAAGGAAGCCCCAAAACAGGAGCCTGTTTACATATTTGAAGTGAATGAGTGAGTATGATATATGCAAAAATGGATCGCACAGTGACCCTAGAGATTTGGTGTGACATAGCATGTGTATATTTATAAACCATGTGTATATTTATAAAATATCCTTGTTCAAGCATTAGGATTGTTATTTTTTTTCCTGCTTTTTTTTAAAGTTATGTTGTATGGTATTGATTTTATGTTTTTTTTTCCCTTTAAAGTCACTTGCTTCTATTTTATTGTAAACACCTTAGAGAAGCTTTTGGCTTTGGCTCACCTATAAACCAGTAAACAACGAAACAATCTGCAATTATTTTTCATTATTAGAGAGCATATTGAATGGTAATCATTGCTGTGTGGCTTTTGTTTTTTAAAAGAACATTCCTTTTGGATACCAGTGAACCTGAAATTAGGAGAGAAATCCCCTTATCTTTGATTCAAAAGGAAGATGGACCAGAAAATCTCATTGAATATATTGTTAAAGTGTACACAGGTGACAAGAGAGGAGCAGGAACTGATGCCAATGTCCACATAATTTTGTTTGGAGATCTGGAGACATCTCCATTAATTCATCTAAGTAAATCTCTGGATCATCGAGATCCCTTTGAAAGAGGAAAGGTGAGCAGCACAGTCTCCATGTTATCTCCTCTTTTTATCTTATGGCCACTTAGCATGTTACTTTTTCAAAAACGTTTTTCATAAACACACACCTAGAAATGTTGTTCTACAGTCATGTTTGGCCACAACTTCCTACTAAATGTACATTCTGAAGCAAAATTGAGTTTGCTGCCAGTTAACGTGAGAGATAGCCATTAAAATCATCAAAGCAAATACTGCTATGGCAATGCTTTCAAATACTGGAAAAGACCATTGGAGAGCTGGGTCAAAGCTAACAAAATGAATTTCAGCAGAGAGAAATGTAAGGTTCTGCACTTAGGCAGAAAAAATGGAATGCACAAATATAGGATGGGGGACCCGTGGCTGGATAACACTACGTGTGAAAGGAATCTAGGCATCTTGGTAGATCACAAGCTGAACATGAGTCAGCAGTGTGATGAGGCATCCAGGAAAGCCAACATGATTCTTGGTTGCATCGATAGGAGTTTGGTATCTAGATCAAGGGAGGTAATGGTACCACTCTATGCTGCTCTGGTTAGACTTCATTTGGAATACTGTGTCCAGTTCTGGGCACCTCAATTCAAGAAGGATATTGACAAGCTGGAATGTGTCCAGAGGAGGGCAACCAAAATGATGAAGGGTCTGGAAGCCATGCCCTATGAGGAGCAGCTTAGGGAGCTGGGTATGTTAAGTCTGCAGAAGAGAAGGTTAAGAGGGGACATGATAGCCATGTTTAAATATTTGAAGGGATGTCATGTTGAGGAGAGAGCAGGCTTGTTCTCAGCTGCTCCAGAGACTAGGACAGGGAGCAATGGATTCAAGCTGCAGGAAAGGAGATTCCACCTGAACCTCAGGAAGAACTTTCTGATGGTCAGAACTGTCCAGCAGTGGAATGTGCTGCCTCAGAGTGTGGTGGAGTCTCCTTCTTTGGAGATTTTTAAGCAGAGGCAGGATGGCCATCTGTTGGGAGAGCTTTGATGTGTGTTCCTGCATGGCAGGGGGTTGGACAGCCCCTGTGGTCCCTTCCAACTCTGTGATTTTATACAATAATGCATGGTAAGGTGGAAGGCAGTAGGAAAAGAAAAGACCCCATTACAAATGGAGAGACTCAATCAGTGGAGTCATTGACCTCAATCCGCAAGACCTGAGCAGGGCAGTTGAAGACAAGATGGCTTGGAAGTCTCTTATTCATAGAATTATTATAAGTCAAAGTCAACTTGACAGCAGTTAACAACAATGCTTTCAAAAGGAGGAATTTCCACAAACAAGACTGTATGCAGGAGTGTAAGCTGAACTTTTACCTTGATGCATATTGACTGCAAATAACAGTAAAGCACTGAATCCTTTTGGTCATGAAAGAGAAAAATTACACTGCCCACTTAATCCTGTTCTGCAGAGCTGTCCTAAACTTCCAGCATGGTCTTGAGGGCATATTCTTCATTGTGATGAAAGAAACCATTGTGTGGACAAAACTGACTGAGAATCTGGAAGTTCACTAATAAAGCACAGAGTATATTGCTGTCAAAAACACTGACAATTAAATTATATTTTTAAGCAAAGTGTAGAACACATGAGAATAATGTTTGACAATAACTATGGATAAATCACTTTTCTGAAGACTTCAAAGGGACGCTTTTCTGTCATAAACTAAAGATACATTAAACATAAAGGCAAAACCAGCTGGGAGTGCACAATACGTTCAGTTTGGTGATGGGCATCTGGTGGGTGTTAGACAATATGGTAAAGATCCATTGAACAATTGAGAAATCCATTGTTTGTGTTTCTAGTAAAGAACTGAAAGGTAGAAATATAGGACTAAAGAGAACTAAACAGGGTAGTTAATTGTAATAATAAGCAGAGCTTTGAGAAGTTTTGGGTTTTTTAGATCCCCAGAGCTGGAATGTCCAGCAATCATGACAGCTGAGAAATTCTGGGAGGTGCCCTCAAGAATGGTAACTTTTCCAAGCTCTGATGCTAATGTATGTTCCAGCCATCTGCTTCATTCTTCCCTGCATAGCTAAAGTTTAGCCTGTCCAAAATAGAACCAAGTTAGGATCCCATTTCCCAAAAATCTAGTACTTTTTATCTTCTTTTTTTCATTTGAAAGATGGACACATTCAAAATTAAGTCAAAGAAAGTTGGGAGTTTGCAGAGAATTGAAATTGGGCATGATAGGAAAGGATTTGGTAAGTATGGTTATCTGTTGCATGCTCTTACTGTGTTTTGAATGACATTTTTATAATGTTTTAAAATCTGAGGTGCCATATCTGGTTGGAGTGCTTGAACGAGGGCCTAGGGGATCCAAGTTCAAATTCCTGTTTAGTCATAAAGTTCACTGCATGACCCTGACTGGTTACTTTCTCTCAGCCTAACCAACTTCATAGGGTGGTTCTGAGGAAGAAAACAGGGAGAACCACTTACCTTGCTTTGAGCTCTTTTGAGGAATGACAGGATGTCAAAATAATAAACTAAAACTAAAACTTTTTAAAAAATGTGTTGTCACATATTATAGCCCTCTCAATAATATGAGAAATGGTGCTCATGTTCAGTATGTGAAGATTTGTTTTTAAAAGTTGTCACATTCTATGATGGATAACAACTTCTTGTGTGAAATCTGAAGTTCTACAATCTTTTGCAAAACACTTTAGCTTAGTCTTTTTCTCCTCATATTTGGATATGGAAGTTTGGAGATGCATTTTGGAAAAATACCTAGCATGTTACAGTGATCTGAGGGTTGAACCAGGACATTGGGAGAGCAGGAGTTAAAATCCTGCTTAGCCATAGAAACCTACTGGGAGCTGTTGAGCAAGTCACATTTTCAAAGCTGCAGAGGAAAACAATGACTAACCTCTTTGGAATAAATCTCTCCAAGAAAGCCCTATGATAGTTACCCTAATTTAGAGTTGACTTGAAGGCATATAATAACAACATGGCACAGGCCCTTTTTGCATGACATTTGCCATGTGAAAGGGCGCCTGGAGCGTTGTGCGATTATGAGGAGAAATCTGCATGATGCATTCACAATCGCACAACGCTCCAGGGCCTGGCAGGCACCGCTCGCACACTTTTTCATTTTCAGCTTTCAGCCAAAAATGGTGCGCGATTGCGCATTGCTCCAGGGCCCCACACACACTTGCTGTGCATGTGGAGCCTCTGGAGCTGCAGCAATCGCGCCTTCTGCCCCAGCCCAGCCTGGGAAACTCCAGGCTGCGCTGCAGAAGGAAAAGGTGGGGCTCTCGCGCTACCTGCTCGGGAGCAGGCAGCTCATGCGGAGCTGAAGCAGCGGGGACGTGAGAGCCTCTCGCTGGAGGCTGCTTGCACGATCCCTGCACCCCAGTGCCAAAAAAACATAAGGTGCGGAAAGGGCCACAGTTACAGGAGGACTGTGCCATCATGGCCTCTCCAAGTCTTAACGTTTTCACCTACATGAAGTACTAATATCAAAGCAAATTTAAAGTTGTAGTTTATGGCACTTTGCTTGTGAACAGTAAAAACTGCCTATGTAATATATGTAAATGCTATCAAAACACCCTTAGCATTGACTTGTGAAATGAGTTAAATCTAAGTGCCAAGTGGGTTTTTTGTTTCTCTTTGTGTTTTAAAATTGTTAGCACCTTATTTTTGTAGAACATGAATGTTTAGTGTATTCTTAAGTAAGAGAACTTTCTTTAACAGGTAACTGACAAATATCCAAGCTATATTCTTTAATTTAAACAACATCAGTCATTAGGGTATTTTGTTCTTGGGGTTTTTTTTTCTCTCTTTTGCTTACTGAGAGCATTGTGCTTAAGAAAACTGCCTAATGCAATATTTTTATAAACCCAACCATATCCATATTGTTAACGGTAAAACTGAAAAATCATTTAGTTATTCACAATTGTATAAATGAGATAACATCCAAAAGTTAATCTGCCATTGTTTCCTCCCATTTTGTTCTTCTCTTTTCTATCCACCCTATTTAGACAAAAATAGATTCAAGATTTTCTCTGTTAACTGTCAAAATGTTCAAAGCAACTTTGCAACACAGTCATTTTTGGCATGTAACACTACATTTAAAAAAACTACTATTTTTCTTCAGTAATTAAGCCATTTTAGTCCATCATTTTTATCCCCTATCATTAAATGTTAGTATTTACCAGGATACAGTGCAAAATGTGCAGAACTGCGAAGCAATAGATTATTGCTATTTCATGTTATTTCATGTGTGGTATTTTACCTGAAGCTGTTACAGATATAATAACAGCTGTATTTATTTTATAAAATTAGTGCTAATAAGTGGGCTGTGCAGTCAAACACGTTCATATTTCCCTGTCTACTTGTTCCTCGGAATATAATGCTGGTGAGCCCCCATGGGCTGGTTGACTACTCATTTTTTGTCCCATATTGTCTCAGTCCTGGGAAAATGCTATACCATTCTGATACTGTGATTTTTATACTTTCATAGTTATTTATAAAGTTACCTAGTATGGCCCTGAAAATGATCAGGAAATATCACAATGTTATCAGGCACTTTCCCATCCCTTTTAGTGGATTTCTAACATACATTCCAATATACAATAACATGTGTACTCCATCTTTCTTAGTTACTATCTTGTGTAAACTTAGTAGCTTGTAAAGACGGTAATGAATTATTTATTACTGCGATATTCTGTACTCAAACGTGCTCAGCTTTACTTCTGTCCTTCCTTCACAGGAAGTAGCTGGTTTCTGGAAAAAATAGAAATTACAGATGTGTCTACAAATGAACTATACTGCTTCAACTGCAACCGGTTTGTTTTTCCATGTTATGCTCTTCTTTTTTAACAAAAATTAGGTAGTCGTAATGAATGCTATTAATTTTTTTACAACAATAAAAATATCTGTGTCTTGATATTAATCAGACAAAACTACATTTATATGCAGGCATTTTCTCAGGTCAAATGTGACTCAGAACAAATTTAATTGATAGCAGTTATTTCCCCCCACTTTTTCAAAAATTCTGCCTGAGCAGAATCTCCCTGAGCAGAGCCTACAAATGAACAGGAATTGGCCAAAGTGGGTCTTGTTCAGGGCTGCTGAGAATGGATTTCGGCTTTGATGCGGGAACAAAATTGGAGGGGGGGCAGGTTTACTCATTTCCTCATGGTCCCTTGAAAGGAAAAATATGTTGTGTATTTACCTTCTACCTTTTCCTTTTTGCCTTTTTTATTAAAATCAAATTTTTTTTTTTAATCATAAGAACCTTTTGGGGGAGATTTAGATAGAAATAAGAAATGAAAAACTGAAAAACTGAAAAACAATATTTGTATGGTCTCAAGTAAATGTTAAATAGCATGGTGGACAAGATAGAGTTCTGAGGAACCCCACAGGCCAATAACCAAGATGAATCCCCCAGCATCACTTTCAGAATCTGTCTGTATAGCAAAAACCTGAACTGCTGCAAAACAGTATTTTCAGGTTCTATCCCAGATACGCTGATTATCATGGGTGGTGATATCAAAAAGGACACATTCCCCATCCAGTTCCTGGTATGGGACATCCACCAAGGAGACTAAAGCTGAAGCAAGACTGAAGTGGATCGCGACAATCCTTCTCCTCCAGGAGTGCTATAAATGGTAAACTGAGTTTATCTCATACTTCAAGACCTTGCCCAAAAACTGAATTTTGATCGTGAGCCAGTAATTATCCAGTGTGGTAGATGTTGAAGGAGGACTTTTGGGGAAAAAATGTTTTACAGTTACTTCTTTTAAGAATAATGGAACTATCTGACTGCAGAGATGTACTCATCACTTCCCTTTTCCAAACTGACCAATTCTGCTACTCAAGTGGTTTTACAAGCCAGGAAGGGCAAAGTTCCAGTGCACACATGGTGGACTTCACCTCTCCAAGGGTTCTGCTCACACTCCGGCTGTATAAATTGAGAAATATCAATTATTTTTGGACAAGCAGAAGCCAGGTTACATCCACTGGGACCTTGTAAACTACAGTTTCCAAATCAAATTGTACCCAGGCAATTTTATCAGCAAAGTGTCGTGCAGATTGTTAATTGCTGAGTGGTCTACATTTCCTTCATGCAGGTGAGAATGTAATAGGGTTTTGACTACTTGAACCAGTTGTGCTGGATGAACTCTGAGCAGATGGAATCCTGACAAGGAAAAAAAATCTTCCAGTACTGCCACAGAATAGCAAATGTTCATTTGATCTCTAACCCATGTTCCTTTGAACTAATTCCAAATTTCCTGCTTTTGTCACTGCATTTGCTGTCCCACTTGTTTACTCATTAGCAGGCCTCTAGTAAACCAGGGGGCTAGTTTGGCTCCATAGTGTGTAAGGGAATTCTCAAGAGCAATTGTGCCCATTTCCCTGTCCATTTTCCCATTCCAGAGCTCAAATAAACTTTTGACAGATATGCCTGTTGAGGTAACAGGTCACTCCCCAAGAGCTGTCAGAAAACTGTCTGGATCCTGGAATAGAACATTTTAATTGGGCCCCCAACCTACAGCGACCTTGCATTCAAGTAAATCTATAGTCCCTCAGGTAGCAATCTGGCCATGCAACAGCACTGTACTGAGATCACCATCATCCCATCCAATGCCAAAAACGGGTCCTATAACAGGTCCTACAAACAGGTGTCCTACAACGTAACAGTGGCCAGATTTCTTCTGAGATAGCCCCATAGTTGTCATGGAGCACATGCAATCTTGAGACAATCTTGGATGGAAGTCAAGTTGCAGAGTGGGGGGATCCCACAACAGCATCCCTATTCTGTCTGAGGCACTCAGCTTCAGACATAAACATACAAATTAGGCAGACTGAGACATGATGAGGGAGACAGAACCACAATAGACTGATACAAGTTCATCTCCCTGATCCCTTGGGTCCTGCCTACCTACTACACAGAGAAACTCACTGGACAAAGTGAAGAGAAATTAACAACGTGTCTCTCAGATTAATCCAGTCAAATCTCTATAATACAGACCAAGTTCAAACATTCACCCTGAGTCATGTTCTGGATGCTTGCACTTTTCTTATTAACCAAGTTGGCATTTTCAACCATGGCAGCTTGTTGCCAAAGCTATCCAAGTTATTTAAAATGGGGAACCATTTGGAGGCAACCATCACCTTGTTGCAGCCACCTCTCCAGAGCATTGTGGCTTTTACCTCACTCTATATTTCCCATTGCCCTTCTTATTCTAATGGCCATTCTTGTTTCCCTCAGTACTTTCCTTCTTTTGGAAACAGCAATTTACACTAGAGTAGCAATAAAATAAAGTAATTCAGGCAAGCAGGTGAACAACAATCAAACCAACTTATTCCTCCCTTATTCAAAGAAGGAAACTGGTCTTCACTCCCATATCCCTTGAAATAGCTTCTGCCAGAGGGTTCCCCTACTTCCTGTCACCCCCTTTGACAAGGACCCTGCAGATGCCTGCTGTCACAAGAGCCCTGGGGCCCTTCTGTTACCCTGATTTCTGGGGTCCCTTAGGGGACACCTTAATATGTTCCACATAAGAGGGAATGGGAACTAAGAGAGCACAAACTATAGTAATGCGAGAGGCAGGGTAACTTAGCGGGGTCTTTTTACCCAGTTTTTACGGGGTCAGGCCAAGCCAAAAACCAGACAAAGGTGTCAAATACATGATTTCATTGAATGAAAATCTCACGCATCAACACAATCACTCACGCACTCACTCAAGACCTATTAAGAAGCAAAAAAGTGGAAATTGGATAGGGAAAGTAGTGAAGGGATTGTAGATGGGGTGATACTGCACCTTTTCCTGAAGTCCTTGGTCTGGGAAAACAGGAAGCGAAGTACAGCTCAGCCAAGAAAGGGCTGAGGGGATTACTTGACTGACAGAGAAATGATCTGTTGGCATAACCGGGAGTTATCTAAAGGAACTCTCAAAAACTGGGATTATTTGTAGGGGAAAACGTACCTTGAGGGTAAATCCTCTCCTGGGGAGAACAATAGGCATCACAAAGGAAAGGAAGCTCCACAATGGCAACTCATTTTGCATGATGGGATTATGAGGTGTTGCCAGTGTTTCAGGATCTTCGGTTGCACTGGGTTGTGGTGTGAATTTATGTAGATGGTCCTTGCCTGATATGATTTTTCTGATATCAGTGCTCAACTTGGGGAAAGCATGCTAATCTCCTCAAGTTGGGTCCTCAGTGGCTGAGGACCCTTTGTTTACTGTGGGTTTGCACAGCTTGAAGTCTCCTGGGGCTACGTGACTGGGAATTTTACTGGCCTGACCTGGTTTTTGATCATTTGACCATTGCTGCCTACATGCTCATCCGGGCGACCTCTCTGGCACGTTGAATCACATCCAATATTAAAAATTGTGGACCCCGGGATAGGGTGTACCAGTGGGGTTACACTTCATGCTACATAGTTACAGCACTATGGTTCCAGTTATGATTTAACTGCCATGGCTGCAGTCTATAGAATCCCATGGTTTGTAGTTTTCAAAAGAATTCTCAGCTGGAGAGTTCTAGCACCTCACCAAACCCCTGGATTCCATAGGATGCACTCATGGCAGGTAAAGTGGAATTGTAGTGCTGTAACTTTGTAGTGTGAAGAGGCCTTTGTTTTATTTCCCAGATCCCATATTTGTTGCAGACTGAGGTGGGACTGGGCAGCACTTCCTGGCCAGAAAGTGTTTTCATGGGCCCTTTTCGCACCTTATCTTTTCACGCTGCTGGGTTGGGCCTTTCGTGTGAGAAGGCTTGGGAGGAATGCTCTCGCAAGCCTCCTGCTTCAGCTCCGCAGCTCCTTCCTGCTCTCGCGAGCGCCCTGCCGGCGCTGCGCCCCTTCCTTCTGCAGTGCAGCCTGGGAGTTGGAGGCTGCGCTGGGGCAGGAAGTGCAACCGGCATGGCTCAGGAGGCTTCATGGCAGGTGAGTATGCCCCAGACCCCTGACCGGTGCGCGAGCATGCACCATTTTCGGCTAAAAGCCGAAAATAAAAAATGCGTATGCGCTGCAGGTCTGGCTCTTGAGCATGATGTAAATGCGAGTGCGTCATGCAGACCGCTTCTCACATTTACGTGACGCTCAATGGGCCCTTTCGCTTGCAAAATGCCATGCGAAAAGGGCCATGGTTCTGCTTCTAGGAGAGGGCACTAACTACAGTTTAGAAGCCTTTATATCTCTTTATATCTCTTGGGTTTCTGAGTTCTTCTTTCTCTGGTTTTACACATTTTAGCAAACACACACTTTCAGATATAAATCAGTCATGCTTGGTAAACTGGCTTTCATACTATCTAACTTCATGTTGCATACAGTGTGACATACGTTTCATTGTGTGAAGTAAACACAGGTGAAGTAAGAAGTAAAATAGCAGGGAATAGCAGCAGCCATATGTATGCAACATTTGCTTTCCATTGTTTCACCATTGACATGTTTGTATGGAAATCCGTCTCCTTGCTGAGGTCAACCAATGGGCAGGATGCACCCTGCTGGTTTGCCTATCTGCCTCTAAACATCTGCTGCTTATTTCCAATCAGTGATAAAGAGACTACTAAAAGGCAATTAAATCTTCTTAAATGAGCTCTGATCACATCAAATGTCTTTCCATCTTCTATATTTTTCAACTTTTATTCCTATCACAATAAAACTGAAGATGGCAATTATTTTCAGTTGTGGTTTCATAGATGAGTTGACTGTCTTTACACAGTAGCTTCTGTAAGATTAGCAACAGGTGTATATTAAGGCCTTCTTGGGGACTGTCTATAATGTACCTGTTCTTCTAACCAAAATTGTTTTTAATTCATCAGGTGGCTTGCTGAAGATGCAAATGATGGACGCACTGTAGTGCAGCTTTACACATAATTATGCTTTCTGAGAATCCTGTTTGAACATGCTTCCCTCTCTCCTTCAAGCTGAGCTGGTTTATTTGTATTTCCTAATTGTGAAAGAACTGTAATTATCATGAAGAAATATCAAAACAGTGCGTCACATTTTAGTACTCCTGTAAGAATGTTGTTGAAAATTCTGAACACCTTTATCCAAGCAAAAACAATCTGAGATTGAATGTTGCAATGCAATTTTGTGAATGTAACTTATGCTTTCACAATATTTGTAAGATTTGTGATTTTTTTTAAGGAAAAAAGAATTTTCTATAATTTGCTATCTGATGAAATATCTTTCTTGAATTAGATCTTTCTATATAAATTAATGAAAAAACTTTCCCAGTTTTACTATGGAGTTTTATCCAAATCACATAGCCATCCCATATGATCTCAGTCATTATGAAGATCTTCCTGTGGACACACCATGTAGTTAATATATAAATATGCTGTAACAAAGTGTGCACCAACCACAAGATCTGTAGACCCCCATTAGGGAATCCAGAAATGATTTATCTCAGACTGATTGGAGGTCATCCAGTCTGGATCTGAATCTCAGCGATTTAAATCTTTGTACCTTTCATTGACTATCATTGGAAATCAACAAATGTCTATGATATGTTTTCTGTTTGTCAGAACTGGATTAAAGTTGCAGGAACGGTAACCCCCAAGGAAGGAATTAAGTTTACCACATTCCAGACAAATAGATGTACATGTGTGTGTATGTGTCTTCAAGTCACCTGTAAACTTATGGTGATCCCATGAATTTCATAGGATTTTATCAGGCAAGGAATACTCAGAAGTATTTTTGCCAGTTCCTTCTTCTGAAATATTGCCCACACTACCTTGTATCCATCAGTGGTCTTCTGTCCAAGTACTACCAGGGCTCAACCCAGTTAGCTTCCAAGATTGGATAGGATCTGGCACCTTCAGGGTACTTAGGCAACACAGGTGTCCAAGACTTTGTGCCATATCCATTTATAAATATATATATATACTTAAGAGAATAACACAGAGGCCAAAATCCTGTAAGTGCACTATGCTGATATAACTATGCTAGCACAGGTGATGGCATCAGGATGAAAAAACACGGGGGTACAGCAGCTGTGAAGGAAATAGGCTTCTCAGAGCCAGGAGATTTGGGTCAGAATGTCCCAAGATAGTGGGCAAGATATTATTCTGTAGCTCTGTGTGCAATATCCCAAATTCTTCCCTTGCAGCAATTGTTACCAGTGGAGAGTAGACAGAATGGGAAGGCAATACAACTTGTGTATCTCCAAGGGGTGAGCTCTTTCTGTGACTTCACTCCCATTTCCTTCTCCCTTGGAGCTGAGACAAGCTGGTTCATCTACATCTGAATTGCATCTTCACTCTTTCTCCCTACCAATAAGCATCAATGGCAGTTGTGGTCCTGCCTGTGATTAGACAACTGTAAGCGTAGGTGGAAGATAAGATATAAAAGGCCAGAAGGTATCTCCTTTCACACTGTCAAGAAAGAGACATATGCATAGTATAAACACAGAAATGCACAGGTCAATCATTAAACTCTGCCTGCTTGTTGTAGCAATTCAGCCTTTATCTACCCTTTACCACCACTGCATACACCTGGAAAAAAGTGCAACCAACAAAAGTCTATTTGAATCTATAAATACAAACTTTTAATGAACAGGTTTGGAATAGTCCATATTAGATCTGGTATACCTTAAAATAAGTCCATTTTGCATCATTTGGCTCTAAAGAAATAATTCCTCACCAAACCCTCTTGGCTTTTTCTTCCTTTTTGTTTCTCCCCTTCCTCATTATACTTTTTCACTCATTCTTCTTTTTCAGTGGATCACACTTTTCAAGGTATTTGCTAACGGCTGGAGTTTGGAGCCAAAAGACACAGGGAGTGAAATTCATAGTCTCTCATCTTTCTCTATGTCTTTCTTAAAACAAACAAACAAACAAACAAATACTAGAAATAGATCCCATTCACTTAACAAAACATATGTAGTATTACTGATCTTTGCATGCCATACCTCTTGATAGGGAGTGGGGAAATAGACAGCATTCAATGATTCAGCTGTACAGAAAAATATTCTGCATATGCTCAGAGACATTCAACATGTTTAAAAATTCCCACCCTAGATCTTTGTACCCAGACACTTATTGCTGCACTTCCAGTTCATTAGTGTCATGTTGCAGAAATTAACATATCATTCCTTACTAACCTTTAAGATTACTCCTGATTAGCCTTTAATAAATAAGGTGTTGGAAAGCCAAACAAAAAGGGTACTCATTGGCAAGGGTGGAACAGAGTTGAAAAAAGAGGAATGACAAAGTTCAGTTACAAATCTGAATTGAACCTATTGTAAGATGAGGTCTCATATTTGCAAAGAACTGGAAAACTGACAGAACACCTGATGTAGACAGATTGTAAAACTGCTCGAGATGAAAAATTAATATTTTAACTAGAACATTGAAAGAACATTCTAAAGAAGAAATTTGAGGCTAAACAGATTCCATTTTTATTATATTTGCAAAAGTGTAATAAATAGAACGTATTTTTGGTAATTTACGTATCAAGTTTAAACACAGTTGTCTTCATAGAATCAAAACAAATGTTTTTCTTTTATTATGTCCATAACATATATAGAATACTGTTTGAACTTTGTAGGTATTTTATAGTCAGAATAGATTTTGGAGAAATATAAGTTACATATCAGCAGAATACAGTTGATTATGGTAAGATTTGAGAAATGTTAAAAATTATAATTGATGTAGAAATAGAGGTGTCTTTATTTTATATACCTTATGAATCAAACCCACAAAAGTAAGTTGGAAGTACATATTTACATAAGTTAATAGTAAATAGAGGGTAAGTAAACAAATGAATGATATACATGTGTATAAATTTCAAACTGTTAGACTACTTAGGAAGAGTATATGTATCCCTTAGAATAAGTTTGCATTTCATATAATTTACCACTTTGTTAGTGTATCTGTTTACTATCTCTTTAATGTGTTCTTTTTCATTCTATTTTATATATCTAAATATATGACAACCTCATTTGTATGTTTTTAAAGTTCATAACAATAAAAAAAAAGTGATCTCATATTTAGGACATACTTTCCCAACCCAAGAATTTCAAGATGTGTTGGACTCCCAAGATCCCTAGGCAACAATCATAACTTTATAATCCATCAGTGAGAGCAATCAAGTTTAAGTAAGTTGATTTTAAAAGGATGAAAGCAAAAACAACAACAAAACACTTTTGAAGGTGCCAATAACAAAATGTGTTCCTAGGATCAACAGTGATCACCTGCATGGTATTCTCTATAAATCCATGGACTGCCCCGCAAAGCAATATTTAAAATAGTGAGTTATTGAACAGTAATTCAACAACTTAAATGAGTTTCTTTCTTAGTGTTGGTGATAATGAATTGATTTCCCAGTGTCTAACATGCAACATTATCAAATTAATTTTCAAACCTAATATTCCAAGCTGTGAAAAAAGTTTCAAAATGTAAAGTAAAGACTTTCTAGTCTATTCCTTGATCTGTCTTATAGTCATAAACTGAAAGACTTACAGAATAATATTTCTTGCTTAAGGAAGAGAAAAGGGTTAATTCAGTTCTCCTGAAGGTTTTTTTGGGGGGTGGGGTGAGGAACATGGCACATAGCTAGGGTATGTACTGAAATGAATTTAAAATTGTATCCCCAGAGCGCACAGATGTGTTCAGTTGGTATCAGTATTCATTACACAAAATCATTTTGCTGTGATCTATTATGTGATTTGTTTCATTTAGTGTGTCTTTCATTAATAGTTTGTAATATTAACTCACCCTGATGTCATTTCTGTTTTTTCAAGTGTAAATAATGCCTTCTTAATTTGTTTGCCTTTACTAACACTGAATAGAATCTTTTAACAGCTTATTTGCTTATTTTGTTCCACTTGTTCTGCTTGAAAGGGAAAAACAGCAGTTTCATTTCCATTAGGAATACAGAGGGTGCTTTTGAATGATTACAGCAAAAACAAAAATAAAAAGCTAACAGGTGGAATCTTACCAGCAACTCTGTTTTCTTTTCCATCTCAAGCAGTGTCCCTTTCACGCTACACCAGTGGTTGTTAATTTTTTCTTTAGTAGGAATCCCCTTTAAATATCTTTTGTTGGTACAGATCCCAAAATCTTAACTCAAGATTTAAAAATTTAAAATGTATCAAATATTTTTTAAAAAGTTGTTCATCCAGGGTCTTCAAACTGGGTGAGAAAGGAGAAATCAATCAATGCACAGCCCTGACAGGTGCTGGAGGGGGAGGGAAGACTTTTCTCCTGTTTCTTTCCACCAGATTAAAGCTGGAGTGTATTGAACAGCAATGTGCAGACCCAGCCAGCCAGCCAGCATTTGGCCTCCCCTCTATTCCAGACATCCTATTTATCAGGAATGCCTCAAACACCCCTCCACCCTTTTTTGCTTTTTTTCCTTCTTCACCAGGAGGAGAGAAGACTGAGACAGGCAAAGAAGGGAGAGAAGGAAAAAGGCAAAAAAGATGGGGGTGTTGAAGTCACTAATAGTACACAGGACTATCACTGCTGTGTAAGAAAGAAGTAGGGCAAACACTGGCTGTCTGGCTGTCTGGCTGTCAGCTCTACTGTCACTCAGTTGTTGAGTCTGCCTCCTCCCCACAGCAGAGCAACCATGTGACAGGCAATGCACAGCCCAGCTAGCCAGTCAGCCTCTTTTTGCTTTGGAACCTGTCACTACTCCATCACTACTCCATTGTGGGGAGATAGGCTAAGCAGCGTTTCAGCGTTTTGCAGAGCCCCTGTGAGGGCATCACAGACAATGAATAATGTTTATTCAAAAGAAAAAAAATAGATCAGTATTAATAGCAATGCACATATCAACTACCCAACACAGATACTTGCAGCAAGTAAACAATCTATTTTCAATGCCTGGGTGTTAAAATGAGGGCTGTAATGCTGAACATCCCCTAGCCAGCATGGCCACTACTCAAACTGTGTGTGTGAAAGAGAGAGTTCTGGGAGTTGTAATCCAAAGAGTAACTTTTTTGAAAAGTTTAGGCTTTGAACAGTGGATAAATTGTGAAGTCTAAAGTTCAAAATATCATAATTTGTTTTGGTTGTATGCTACTCCATTCAACAATTTTTTCATCCTGAATTAAAAAAAAAGCAAGCTTTGTGACTACCTTTTTTGGCTATGATGCTCAACTGGACAAACAGGCTGTTAACGATTCTGATTTCTCAAAATGGCTTAGGGTCTATAAATTTAACCATCCAAGGTCTGTTTACATAGCAAATCTAACATTTCCAAAACTTAGGCAAGCTTTCATGGCCCTTCTTTTCAAACCGCACTGACAGCCTAAGTGATGGAAAACATTCTCATACTCCTTTGGCCCTCCATTTAGTGTGGGGCTCCAGAAAGGGAAGATTTGCCTCATTATTACATCTTTTGTTCTTTATATTCTGAACCAAGAACTAAATTTTTGGGCTCAAGCTAGCTGAAGATTTCTGGGAGTTGTAGATCAAACGTTAACTTATCTGAGTTGTATTTCACAGCACCATGTGTGGAATTAACCATTGTCTTTGGGTAATAAAGTTATCAGATTTGAAATAACCCTGACAGAGGAGCTCATGAACTGGCATGCCATCAGATGGGGGTCAGTGGATGAAGCTGTTATTACAGTTACAGTGGGTCCTGTCAGCTCTTGTCTGACTTCATGTGTGTGTGTATGTATATGTGTATCTGTGTGTCATGGGCATGTGGATCCCACATGAGAGTGAAGAGAAGAGAAACTTAGGCAAGCCCTAAATGGAGCTCTCTTCATCCATAATCCATTAGTCGTGGCTACTTGCCAGTACCCCAAGATAATGAGAATTGACTTCACCATAAAGAGAAAAATATCATCCCAACCTTGGTGTGAGATTCGCAGAAAATAAACATATTTCAAAAATAAAGCCAAATATTATGTATGGAATAATTCTTGTATATAGTATACATTCCCTGTGGAGATTGTTGTCTATGGTATAACTTCAGGATACTCGAATCTTTAATGAGATCAGTCTTATTCAATGGATGCATGAAAAACGAACACTAAAGTACTGACTTAATTGAAGCAAGTAGGAAATGTCTGTTTGACTAATCTAAGTCTTTGCTCAGAGACTCCTTTGACATTAATGGGATATCAAAATAAATATGTTTAGGATTTCAGTTAGCTATTAATTTCAGGGTAGATTTAAGAGAAAAGATCTTTTCCCACTAAAATCCCAACTAGTTGGTAATGATTAAAAGCCTTTGATTTCAAGTATGAGAACAGAAAATTTGCTACTAGAAAGGTCTAAAGTCTAGTCTTCAGCCAGTTTCTATAGAGACAGTGGAATTTTCTAAACGTTTATTTCTAGCCATAAATAACATACATAGTTCTGTGGAGAAATGGTACTTAGCTACAGCTTCCACTTCATTTAAAGAGGACAGCATTCTTGAGTTGCTGATCTGGAAAAACAAAACTGAGCATTTAATGAAGTTTTATTAAAGATGTAATACACAACAGAAGTCATGTATACATGTTGCCACACTATTGTGACACTATTCTATCCTGGGCAGAATGTATCTAACTATTTCCTGTAACAGTGCATTCTGCTATTATTCTTTGGCAAATGTTTTCATATACTTTTTTTTGTACTGTATTAAAATAAACTGTTGTGTATTGATAGTTCTTTGGTTGGGGATAATGTGTGAATATCTCAAGCAGAGTGAGAGGGGTCCTTGAGGTAAAGAGATTTCTTTGGCATGCCTAGTTGAAAGTTCTGAAATGAAGCTAAGCAATACAGAGTTGCTGCAAGAAAACAGCCTTCCCACCTCCCAACACTGTTACAGAGCGCTCAATGATATTTCATTGCTGAAGTAACAGAAAGAGAAAAGGCATCTGCATGAACCAGATATATTCAGGTGTAGATTCACATAAAAAAAAATGTTTAAATTATACAAATACATTGATTGCTCAAATATCTTAAACTATTACAGATATGAGCACATCTTACTTCGTACTTTAAAATGAGAGCCAGCATAATGTAGTGGTTCGAGTATTGGACTACAGCTCTGGAGACAGGGTTCGAAAGTCGACCTGGCCATGGAAGCCCACTGACTGACCTTGGGCAAGTTGCACTCTCACAGCCTCAGAGGAAGGCAAAAGGAAACCCCTTTCTGAACAAACTGTGCCAAGCAAATCCTGTAATAGGTTTGCCTTAAGGTCAACATAAGTTGGAAATGATTGGAAGGCACACAACAACAAATACTTTCAATCAAATCACATCTGCATAAGCTTCAAACGATTAAAGCCGTAGTGTCTCATTCTCTCTCAGCTTATCTCAATCATTTACATCAAAGGAGCATTTGAAAATGGAGAGGAAACTTCCAAGAGATCCTATCACTCCTTTCTTCACCCTAAGACATTAAAAGCCAAATTGTATATTATATGATACTTGTCATTTGAAACTGTTTAATTATTTTGTGGGGGAGAATATTATATGGCGATCACAGAGACTCCATTTAGGAATGTAACAAAAGGAAAAGGAAAGGTTCTCTGTTTCTCTCTCCAGTATGCTGATACCCACAAAAATGGTTCCCTCCAGCAGATATCTAACACAAGAAAGAAGCTGCCATTGATGCTAATGGCAGCTTATGTTCTTTGCAAAAGAGCTCTGTGTCTTTTTGTGTGAGAGAGACAGAAAAAGAGAGAATGATACAAGAGAGGTTTTAACTGAGAAAGGAAAGATGTGAGAAAAACAAACAAAAAACAAGCTGCTTCCCAAGGACTTCAGTCCCTGTCTTACTTCTCCCCACCGTCATTGTGCCTGCTAAAAGAATAATTCAATGCCAAACCTAACATGAAAATTAGCACTAAAAGAATGGATTTAACCCTACACCCAAACACAGACACAAGTCTGGGAAACAGCTCAATAAGCATTAGATTTCCATCAGTGAGCACACCTCACTTTAGTGCAGGTAGCCATATTAAAATTGAGAAATAGGCTATCCTATCTTGCCTGTCGTGATGAACCTGGGGGGGGGGGGCTTGACAGCAGACCCTCCTTAGAGACCAAGAGTGTTGAAAAGTGATAGGTTGTTGAAATGGAACCTTGGAGGGGTTGGTGGAGAGAGTGGGATTACAGAATTTAACTGACTGTTGAGATGATGAGACAGAGTTGAAGAGAGAGTTGAAGAGAGTGTTGGTGTAGAGAGAGAAAGAGAGAAAAGTGTTGTGCTTGGTTACAAAATAAGTTTTTACCTTGACAGTGGATTTAATAAAGATTTAATAAAGATACCTAAGGGTCTCAGGAGAGTGTCATTTCTCTGGACTGGATTATACATGCTACCATAGTACCAATAGTATTACATTCATTTAAGGGATAAATCACTGCTTGTCCTTATATCTGGAAAGGGACAGATTTAGGAAGCAAGTGAAGGGAGATAATATCCAGAAAGAGGAAGCCAAAGTGGGGCGGGGGACAAAAGGTAGAAGGGTGTTGCATTCTCAGGAAGGGAGAATAGAGGCATCCCTATTTGTCATAGCCCTGGTTTGATCCAGAGATCTCCCTGGCTGTTCAGTCCCGGACATAAAGAAGTGTCAGGCTGGGCAGGACTCGAGTGTTTCACATCTGCTTTTGAGGATTCACAGGGCCTGGAATTCAGCAAAGCCAGCTGCTAGCAAAGGCAGGAGCTGGAACTGCCTCCTCCTCTTCCTAGTTCTTCTCTTCCCCCTTGATCTTAAAGTAGGGAAGATCACCTCCTTTCACCACTGCATCCTCCTTTGTGGGTGGAGGTTGTGTGCAAACCTCACCATTGTCTTCTCCTCTTCTTCAAGTGGTATAGTAGATGTGCATTAGTCAATAGGAGAGATTGCCACTGATGAATACACAATTCAGAGAACATTATCACACAGCCGGAAACTGACATGATAAATATTTCACATATGAAAGGGTCAATACTATGGCTGAGTTTCATTAAACTACTCATCATGGCATGGCATTTGGGAAGTATGGGGATAAGACCTTATCTGTGAGAAATTTCTCTTGCTTTCTCTAAGCCTAACTGGAAAGGCTAACCTAGGAGGATTTTGCTGTAGTTGCTTTGATTCTCCATTTGAAGAACTTCTAAAAGAAGACAGTATTGTCTTTATTAGGGATGGGACGAATCCAGAATTATCTGAATCCAAATCCGGATCTGAATCCCTGGAAGGTTCCGGGAATCCACAAATCTCACAAATTTCGAATCTTTTGAATCCTTTTTTTAAAAAAGGGTCTAAAAAGGAAGGGAAAGAAGGAAAATCTTGGGCAAGACACACTCTCTCAGCCTTAGCAAAAGCCTAGAGAAAGACAAACCTCCCTCTGAAGAAATCTGGCCAGAACAATTGTCATAGTTTGCCTCAGGATCTCCCTAGACTGAAAATGACATGAAAGCTCTTTCTACACAGGCAGGAAAATGTGGATTAATCCCACATTTTCCTGCTTGTGTAAAAAGGGCCACATGCTACAGTACAGAGATAATCCAGGTCAAAACTGGATTTTCTTTGCATAGCTCCTTATGGCATCCTGAAGTTTGCAGTTTGATGATGAACCAGCACACTTTGGCAGAGAAGGCTGTGACACCTTGTAAAACTACAAACCCCAGAATTGTATGTGAAAGAGCTTTGCAAGAGATGCAAAGGAATCTTTCATCTGTCCTTGAAATCTCAAGAAGACTATACCTTCCAGTCAATCAGGTCTTTGGCGGGCCCTCGGTGCACCAATTTTTTAAAACAATTTTTCCTTTCTGCTACATATGGTTTGTCATGTGGCTCATAAGAAACTATGACAGACATTTCACTTCTCATCCTATTCTAGCTATAGGTTTACAATCAGGCACTAGTGTTGTGAAAGGGGGATACTGGCAATCACTGGTTGAGATTGTGTGACCTTGTCCTCTGCCCCACTACTTCTGATAGGCATCAGGTCTACTGACCCCAGCATTGATACATGTCATTGATTTTCAGCACAAAAAATAGTGTTGAACCTAAATACTAAATGTTCAATTTAAATATATTAGAATGCAACCCCAGATATAATTTCTTAAATTGTTAGCAAAGGCCATTATTAGTCCAAGGGAAAAATTCACCTACTTGCCATCTCCCCTCGTGTATCTAATTGCCCAGGTTTTCAGGCGTCCCGGTCTCCCAGGTTTTCAGATATCCCAGTCTCCAACAAACTATTTGGTTGGTAGATTCGAAAGATTCGGTTTGCCTATTTTAGCACAGGGATTCAGATTCGTGAATCTTGGATCCTTGCCATGGATTTGAGGATTCAGTTGGCCCATCCCTAGTCTTTAGTTACTTGTTTGTGTGCATTTGTGCTTTCCAGTGTTTTCCAAGTTATGGGGAACCTAAAGTGAACCTATCATGGGTTTTCCTGGGAAGACTTGTTCAGAGTGTGTTTTCCATTACCTTCCTCTGAGGCTGAGAAAATGTGACACGCATAAAGTGGGTTTTCATGACTGAGTGAGGATTTGTATTTGGTATGGGCAACAGATCTAAGGGGCAAGTTTGTCTACCTAGGAACCTCTAGGGCAAAGCCTTCCAAACTGTGCGCTGTGACATGTTTGTGTGTTGATTGCAGTGTGTATGTATGTCACACAGAAACAGAGACACATACAATTCCTGGGCTATCCACTGCCCACTCCTAATCTATATAATCTAGTTTCTTATTTTGAAGATTATCTTTAGGACTGCCCAAGTGAGCTGCCACATCAGTAATGTCTGCATCCATATTCTTATTCCATATACATAGAAAAAACTCCTATGGACAATTACAGGAATCAGGATATTAGTGAAATACTAATTAATCTGAAATGAGGAAGGCCCTTATACTCCACAAATTATCCAGGGACTGATTGAATTTGTAGGAGGAGGATGGGAGGGGAGCATTAAAAAAGGACTGCTGAGAATCTAAGAATGACATAGAAAAACTAGGGAAAGAAATGTCTGTTACTAAAACATCAGATCAAATGGAGAATTTGGACTTGAATGAATTAAGACAGAATTCCCAGAAAAGGCAGAGATAAGCAAAGGAATTAAACAGATGCTTTCCAAATAAAGATAACTGGAGAAAGAGATAAAATGAAGAAAACTGCTAAAACAGAATGAAGTGTACTCACACATACAAAACAAAAACATACTAATGCACCTAGAGTTTTTTCAGAGCTCTAGAAGAGAAGGAGAAAAGCAAGATTCCCAGTATCACATCATCTCATTGCTCATAGTTTTCCTTTACACTTAAAGGCAAGAGAAGCTGAATCCTGTGTGGAAGAAATCTGACAAAATCCCTGCTAAGAACATAACAAAGACTGCTTTCTATGCCCAGTGCCACTTACAGGCAAATGGAACTGTACAAAATCTCTGCACTCCTCCTCTAGACACAGAGATGAAAAGATAAAGTCATTTCTATATGGATAATCTGGACTAGACTTAGATGAAAACACATTTTCTCCTAACAGTAAAATTTATATAAAAAATAACACACCATGAGTGTGAAAAACATTTTAAAACATCACATTTGATAAAAAAATAAAATCAACAATAATATTTCTCATGTTTAAATAATAGATTTATGTGTAATACAGCATATATACAAAGTAGATATTTATTATCAATACTCCTCCTGAAAAAGAGAGAAATCATTCCAAATGGAAAACCATTACCAGAAAAACCTGGAGACTGGGACACATTTATGATTTTCAGGTTATTTTTATATGTAGCCCAAAATCACAAAATCAATAGCTAATTTGATTTTAAAATGAAATATACTCTAGCCATGGTCCTTATGCAATCTGTAATTTTCAAATGTTACACTAGGCTATTTTTGGGATGTCACAGTGTTTCACAGGGACTGCTGTGCAATCATTGACATAGACAAGTTGTCTAACCAAAAAGATGTGCAAGACATTTACCCAAAGACAGGTCAAACTGTTTATAGCAATACATGATATACAACTTTCAAAGGCAGTTACTTTTCTGTTGCTGAAATCGATTGTCTGGATTTTACTTCTCTTGGGTTTCCAGTCCCCACATGGCCAAAAAAGGGGGAGTGGCCTATGGCTGCTTAATTATCTGTCTTAACCATCTTAACTGACAATGGAAGTAACATCTTCAGACGTAGGCCTGTGATATTTACCATAGGACAGTGAAGAAAACAGGAGGTACTAGGTACTATTTAGGGTACTAGGAAGATACTTCTAATCTCAAAAGGAGGGTAGATTACCGGGGCAAGTTGAGAGCCATTGTTGGTGCCTGTACTTTCTGGCAAGAGGATGGATCAGATGGCACTTCTGTTTTTCACAAGCTCCCTTAAAGCAGGGAATAAGGACCTGTGATTCTCTAGATGGTGAGGAGCTACTTCTCTTGTGTCTCCCTACAGGATAGGTTGGTTGTGACTTCAACACTGGGAAGGCCACAGATTCCTCAGGTACTGACAAAATAAAGCAGAATAGGTAACCCTGAAGAAATGAGCAAATAATCGTAGCAGTAGTGACATTTGTGAAAATGCTATTAGTTTTGCATTTAAATTAGAAAGGCAGGACATGCAAAGAAATAGAAAAGAAACCAAAGTTAAACATCATTTGCGCCAAAACACTTGTTTTCATGCCCATTCCCAGGGCTAATGATGTGGTTGCCTGAATGCCATCAGCAGTCTCAAGTAAAGAAGATCTATAGAATCAATTGAATTTACTTAAGTTTAAAAGCATATTAAACCATTCAGAGGTCGTAATTATCGTTTACGAAGCAAACATTAGAAGGACTGAAATTGTAAAAGATTAAAAGTACCTAAAAATACAAAGCTACAGTAAACGTAAGGCATGAGATTTTTTTAAAAAAAGAGGTCTTTGTGATTTTGCTTGCTACTGAAAATCTAACAAAGAAGGCTCCAAACAGACTTTTCTGGCCATGTTATTCCACAACTGGGGAGATTTAGTTTAAAATTACTTAAAAACACAGTGCTACAGTAAATGTAAGTCATTAAAAAAAATCTTTGTGATTTTGCTTCCTGCTGAAAATCTAACAAAGAAGGGTCCAAACAGACTTTTCCGAACATGCTATTCCACACCTGGGGAGATAGTACTGAAATGTCCCACTTGTAACCATCCACTGTACTGCAGTAGTCAATGACACTTAGTGGTCACCAATGGTCATCATTGCTGGGCTTGGGTGGAAAAGGGGCTCCTTGGAAGAGATGGCGCCAAGCTTTGAGAGGCTTTCCTAAGTTAACACTGAACAATGCTTTAACTGACTGGGCAGCTATTTGGCATTTTATTTTATTTGACTTATATCCCATCTTTCTCCCAGGAGGGGCCCAAAGCAGCTTATGTTATGGTTTCAGCAACAAGATGCCACACGTTAGCCTTCTGTTCTCATCAGAAGATTTTGGTTCCACACACTGCAGTCTTTAACAATGTTGTCACCTGGGTATGCCATTTCTGTGATTGCCACATCGTGGTAGGAAGGCACTATTATACATCAATGGGCTAAATTTCCTTCCTTCTTCCTTTTCAAAAACTAAACGGTGAACTCAAGGGTTTGGGAAAAATTACATTCTGGGCCACAGAGATCAACTTTCGAAAGCCCAGATGCACTCCTGTCACCTGAGGTGACAAAGCAGTGTTAGCACTTTGAGCTTCCCAGACAGTAATGGGAGTGTCTTCTGACCAGGCTGGGAGGCAGCTCCTAACCCAAGGGGAGGCACCTTGCCCCAAAATTTCGGAGTACTATCGCTGGACACATGTCCCAGCGCCTAGCAAGGAGAAGCAACGAATCCTCCCGCAGCCTTTCTCGTCAGTGGCGTTCCCGCTCGTCCTAATGCACCTGTCTTCAATCCTTAGTAAATGGTTCGAGGCGGGGACTGCTCATTTGGCTTTGTGGGAAAAGGGGATAAGGACGTCCATTGTGCGAAAAGCGCTGCCAGCGACGACGACGGCGCCGGCAGCGGCGGCCGCGCGAGGAAACTCCCGCTCTCAGCCGCCCCCCCCCCCCGGTCAGGCACTTGATTCCAGCACGCGCACACCACCCTCTGTCATTCATCCTCCCCGGAGCCCCACCAGCGCCAAGCGACGCGCTAAACCGAGAAAACCTTTCCGGGGCCCGCCCCCTTCTCCCCTCTCCTTCTCCCTCCCTCACGGCACACATACATAATGCATCCATGTAACAGAGACAGGTCTCTTCCTGTGGCACCGTCCGTCGCACGCGAGCCGCCTCTTTATCCCCTCCCCCGCCCGCCCTGCACCACCTGCTGCCAAAGGCTCCCCCCCCACACACGCACACACCTTCCCGCCACGCGGCCTAAGGTGACAAAGCCGTGTTAATGAGGCAGCCGCCCGTGCCTTCTTTCTCTTTCAATCTCCCGTATGGGGAAGGAGGGGAACCAGCTTTAACTCCCTGCTCCAGCGAAGAGAGGCTTCCCTCACAACGAGGCCACCTGCTTGCTCTCTTCTTTGGTCCGAAAGGGACGAGCGGGCACTCCCAGAAGCCGGCAAGCGCACGGGCTGCGCTCCTGAGGAGCCGTTCCGGCTTCTCCCATCCTTCTCCACCCATCTCCGTGGTCCCAGACCAGTTTCCCCTTCCAGCTCGGCGCCCAGCCGAGCAGCAAGCGGAGGGTGCTCCGCCAGAGCCTCCACTGACGCAGGAGAAGGCAGACCGAGATCAGCGGGGCGAAGGGGGCAGCGGCGGCAGCCACTTTGTGGGGATGAGCCCCGGGCGCCTGAAGCAGGGTCCTCCTGCCTTTTCGACTCCAGGCGGCCTTCCAAACCCAGCTGGTGAAGACCATAAAACCCAACCTCTCCCCCAGATACTAACCCGATCGCCAGATATTTGTATGAATAAACAAATCTCTCTCCCTGCCAGCCTTCTTTGGCAGGTAAGCTTGGCAGCCACACGCAGGTCCCCGCCACTGTCCGCCACCCCACGACCAGATACCCTTCCTCATTCCCCCGGAAAAGGAGGCACAGGCCGTCGCCGGCTTCCTTCGCCTTCGGTTTCCTGCCATCCATCGCCCCTCAAAACTGCCTAACAACATCTCTTCCCTTTCCCCGCTGCCCGTCTCCTCACCCTGTTGCATCTACCGCTTCGCATAGCATCCCCTCCCCAGTGCCATCGCCTTCTTCCCTTCCCTTCCCTTCCCTTCCCTCCCTTCTCGGCGCCGCGGCTCTGTGTGCGTGTGGGGGGGGGGGTGGAGAGGGGAGGGAGAGGGATGAGGTCATCCTCTTTCCCGGCGTCAGTCAGCTGGGTGGCGGCGGCGGCAACGGCGGCAAAGCGGCGGGGCGGGCCAGGCCGAGGAAAGGATGCGCTGCTCCGGGGACCGCTCCCCAGGCTGCTCCTGCCCGGGGCTGGGCGGGTGAGCGGGTCTCCCTGCAGGCAGGCGGCGCTCCAGCCGCGCCTGCAGCGGCTGGCGGTGGCCCAGTCCCCTCCGCGCCCGGAGCAGCAGCGGCAGCAGCGGCAGCAGCGCGAAGGGAGCGGATTGTCCGCGGCGGCGGCGGCGGCGGCGGAGGGAGAGGGCGGGGGAAAGGGTGGTCCCGGACTCGGTCGCTCTCTCGGCTGCCGCGGCTGCTGCTCCCGCCGCCGCCGCCTCCCAGCCGCATCATGGCCGCGAAGTCGGACGGGGGGCGGCTGAAGATGAAGAAGGGCAGCGAGGTAGCGTTCACGCCGCTGCAGAACTCGGAGCACTCGGGCTCGGTGCAGGCGCTGGCCTCGGGCTTGCCCTCGTCGGAGGTGGGGCCCGGCGGCGGCGAGGACGACGAGGCGCCCGGCGGGGGCTGCTGCAGCTCTGGCGGCGGGAGCCGAAGGGACGGCGGCGGCGGGTGCCGCTGCTGCTGCGGCGGCGGCGGCGGCGGCGGCGGCCGGGCGGCCGGGGGCTCGCGGGGCTCGGGCGGAGGCTCGTCGGCGCTGTGCCTGCGGCTGGGGCGGGAGCAGCGGCTCTACTCGCTTTGGGACGGGCTTTGGATCCTGGCCGCCGTGGCCGTGTACTTCGCGGACGTGGGCTCCGACCTCTGGCTGGCGGTCGACTACTACCTGCGGGGCCAGCGCTGGTGGTTCGGGCTGACGCTCTTCTTCGTGCTCCTCGGCTCGCTGGCGGTGCAGGTCTTCAGCTTCCGCTGGTTCGTCCACGACTTCAGCACCGAGGACGGCGCCGCGGTGGCTCCGGGCTCTTCGTCGGCCGGCGCCGGGCACGGCGAGAGCAAGCTGCTGGTGAGCAGCGGCTCGGCCGCGGGGGACATGGACGCCGGCGCTCGGCCGGGCACGCCGCAGAGGCAAGCGTCCAACGCCAGCAAGGGCAACGCGACCACCAACAGCAGCAACAGCAGCACCACCAACGCCACCAGCACCAGCGGAGGAGGAGGGGGCGGCGGCGGCGGCGGCATGAGGCCCCCGAAGAGCCGGTCCGCCTCCTGCGCCTTCTGCATCTGGCTCATGCAGACCCTCATCCACATCCTCCAGCTGGGGCAGATCTGGAGGTAGGAGACCTATAAATAAGTATAAATACCCCATGCTCGAAACCTTCCTTGAACTGTGGTGGGGAGGTGAAAGCGCTGCCGGGCAGGTGGGTCGTTGGGCGGATGGGGAGAGCCTGCCGGGTACCTGGGAGTCTGCTTCTGCCCTGCCCGTGCCGGGGACCGCGTCCCGATCGCCTTCATTCTTAGATAAACCCAGCGGGTGGCGGGGGGGGGGGAGAGAAAGGGAGCTTTCCAGCTTCCTTCCAGGGCGAGGGGCTTGTGTCACGCATCTGGAGGGTCGCGCGCGCGCCCGCGTGTAAACCCCCACGCTTGAATGAACTTGACCCGCCGGGGCCGCTCTTCCCGGTGTGCGCTCGTAAAGGCGATCAATTAGCTTCCACTGCCAATGGTGCCAGGGCGGGCTTTTCAGGAGTGGCTGAGGCACACAATGGAGAGATGGCATCCACGCCCCTTACGACGAGGCCGGCTTGGTGTACGTGGCTGGCCTGCCCGGCGTTGCGAGCCAGCTTACTTGCTCTCTTCTCTTTGGAAAGAGATGTGCGCGTTTAGCAAAGGGGGCGTTATTCCTCAGCCGAACGTACTGTGGCCTCTGGGCTTGTCTGCGTGTTAGTGGGAACATTGGAGCCACTCCAGGTTCACTTTTGGAAACAAGGCTTCTGTGCATCTGGCTCCACGCAGCGCTGCACGGTGTTATTTCTGACGGTCTTACCTGTTGTTTGCCAGTAAGATGGGAGAGTGATAGGCCGGGAATAGGTGTTTAGAGTCCGAAGATTGATAGCTTCCAGTCTGGTATTATTTTTCTTTTTTTAAGTGCATGCTGCAATTTTATGGAAGAGCTAATTTATAAAACTGCACATACTGTAAGTCAATGTTCCAAGGTGGAAACATATGCATGTTTACCTCGGAATAATCCCTATTGAGCATAATAGCGTTTTCCTCTGAGTAAACATGCATAGGGTTAGGGTGTAAAGTGAGCAACTTAGTTGTTGTTTTCCATTTTCTTTCCTGCTCAAAATAACAAGGAAGTGGTAGTATGTATGCGTGTTTGTGTGTATGTATGTCTATGTACACATGAATTTGATAGTAATATATGTTGACAATAAATATTAGACTGAATTCTGTATGAAATCTTCTTACATATCTAATATTTAATCAATGGAAGATCAATAACTGATTTGGAGTTTACTTAAGAGAATTATCATTTGAATTGATGAGTTTTGGTTAAGTCTGAAATCATAATTTCTGAAAGGACAACAAGTTTTATTATGGAGCAGAACAGAATAAGAAGTTTTCTTTTTTCGAGTAATTATGAAAGACCCAGTGGGCTTCCTAACAGATCTGTTGATATTTTAATTTTTACACAATCTAGAGACACAACTATATTAGTGGTAAAAAAAATGGAAACTATAATTGATGGTAACATCAATGTTTGTGAACTAGTAACTGGAAGGTGTGCTCCAGTCACACTTTTGGGATAGCTATATAAGACAGTTTCATATTATTTTAACTGTTATTACTTTGTCCTAAAGAAAATCCAGAAATCTTTAGTCTGGTGAAGTACTTAGAATTTTCTGTAAACAAGTGCTAGACCTTTCCAGCAGAGAATTCTAACTACTTCACCAGACTACAAATCCCAGAATTCAGTAGGATAGTGCCATGATAGTTAAGATGATATGAAACTGATATATCTGTAGCACGGACTCACCCTTTTTATTTAAATTTTGTTATGATACTTAAAAATGAAGAGAATATTTTTAAAATTTTGCCATTGTATCGTTAAAATACAGAATTTTCTCATTCTTAAATAAAAGTCATGTTTATTTCTATTATTTTGCCATATTTTAATCAAATATCTCTTAACTGAACTGGCCACACCCAGTGTACACTTACTTCAGTGAGGCATGACTGCAATCCAGATAACTGATTTCAGAATGTTATATCATGACCCTTGGAATCATGTGAACTTGAGGAGTACCAACTAGGTTAGCAAACTGAGAAAGCAAGGGTGTTACGAATGATACAGGACATAATATGAAAATCTCAACTTGTAAGTAGACTTTGATAGATAAGAGATGCTCTGGAGGTATCTATTCAACAGAGTCCTGAGAAGATTGCATAATTGGTTATATTGGGGGTGGAAATTGTACATCCCTTTAGATGTTGTTGGACTGCTCAGAGTTGACGTTCCGTAACATCTGAAGGGTCACACCCCTGGATTATATGCTAATATATGAAATGTAGTTCCTAGCTAAGTACCTACATGCGGCCTAAAACAGCATGTCTGGTCTTACTAGAATCTGTGCTTTTACTACATTATTTGGTACTCTTCTAGCTATGAATATTCATATTCTTTGCACATCTAATGTGTGAGTAATGGAATGAACTTTGTAAAAACTCAAGTTCTGATTACATAATTTTTTTTAAAAAAATCTCATATAGTTGTATAGGGTAAAAAAAATAGCTTGAGAACCATCTTTACATGTTGTATAAAACAATAATCACATACAGCTAAAGTTCAAGAAGAAGATCTTAATTTTCAAGTTTCCTTATCTTTAAGGAAAAAAGATTGAGTAGTTGGTGAGGGGGCAAAAATCCAGAATTCACAATTGGGTAGTGACATTTTTCAAACCAACCAAAATGCCACAAGGGAATATAAATCTTTCAGATTCTGACATTCTGGAAGTTTCAAAGTTTTGCATAGACTTTTGTGAGAGTTTGACTAGTCCTCATAAAAATCTTTGCCCAATTGTGACTTTTGATTATTTTAAAGGCTGGACTGAAAGATCTACGCAACAAACAGAGTATATCATTTAATCCTTTTTTCAGTAAAACATTTGGGAAACATTGTGAATGTTACTGATAGTTGACTAGCTATGTTGCAAACCTAACCTTAAATAACATTAATTGCAAGGAATATATAACATCTGAATCCATTGTATTTATGGATTTACGATGTGATATAATTTATTATTACCTGTGCAGAAAATATTTTAACACCTGAATCAGGTAGTCATTTATTTCTGTTTTGGTCATTAAACTGACTTATTAAAACTAAATTCTCTTCCCCCCCACTTCCTGGCTGCACTTAGCAGAGTTAATAGAATGTTTCTATTTGGCACATTTCAGTTTGAGAGTGGGATTACTGTAAAGGTTAGTAATACTGCTGGAATAGGCTTTTAATCATTTACTGAAAGGTGCTACTAATTAAAAGAGAATGGGGGACAAGAAAAGCTGAAGGCTAAGGGGAAGAGTACAGATATATCTGAGCAACAAGCTTGGTCATCTGTCTTATCATCTTTATGTAGTTCTGAGGATATGACAAGTATACAATTGGTGGTGATGTAGAGAATAGTGCAACTTCAGTTAACAGTACAGTTAACAATACAATACCCACTGCACAATTATAGCACTGTAATTCCACTTTAATTGCCATGACAGCATCCTATGGAATCCTGGGTGAGGCTTGATGAGATACTAGAGCTTTCTATCAGAGGCCCTTTCCACATCCTACCTTGTCCCATCGTGCTCTGGTGGTGATTCTGGCAGCGGCTCTGCCAGGAAGAGAGTGCGACAGCAGTGCTTCCTTCCACACCAGGCCGGCTCCCTGTCAGGCCCCGTTTTGGGGATCCCCGATATCAGTATGGTTTGGAATGGGCACCATATCTAATTGGCATCATATTTAATTGGCAGCACACTTTAATTTGCACTGATATCAAAATCCAACCTGAAGGTGACTGGGAGGTCAAACCAAAAGAGGAAGAAACCCAACTGTAAACTTGAGGCCACAGGCAGCTCAGCCTAAAACACCCTCTTGGTATAACCTAAGTCAATTATCAGGTAAATCACCACTGTTCAAGAGAATAATAGAAGCTGGAATTTACTGGAGAATGCCATTGTGAGAAGCTTACCAGGACACTGATTGACATCCCCTGTACACCTGGACTCCTTCCTCTTTCCTTGTAGCACCCACAATACAGAGCTATTACAACAGTCATCATGTCTTTGTCATCCAAACACTGCAAACGTTAGTGGGTTGATAGTCCATTGTCTGTGTTGCAACTCCCATTGTTCCACACCTGAAACTGCACATACCGTCCACTACCACAGGCTATTTTTTTGGGTATAAATACCCCTGATGTCAGGATGCCCAGTACAATCTCTCGAAGGTATACCCATCACTCTGTCCGTCTGGCTCCTGAATGAGAGCTGTCCTTAGGTCTTACCTAAGTCAAAACACTTTTCTGCTCTTCACTACTCTTCTGGTAATTATAAATGCCCCCAAAACCCTCAGCCTCTCTGTCCATATTTTTTTCTTCCCTTTATCCTTCAGCTAGCTCTTGCGTGAATGTTTGACTGTGTGCATCTTGTATGCATGCACGAGTAAATTCCCCTCAATAAAAGTACATTTTTAGCTTACTTTTGAATCTTTGGCTGGTTCTTTTCCTGTGTGTAAACACTGGTAGCAAGATCTCACTAAGTTGCCCCCCTCTTGTTAGCCTCCTGATTTTGAGCTAATTAATTCACCACCTTTGCAAGGAGGTATGACATCACAGGTTGGCCCTTGTTTCACCCGTGTTTTGGGGTAACATCCCTGATGATGTAAGCATGATGGACACACCTCTTCCTTCAACAGCACAGCCAGGTATTTTTCCAGGCTGCACTGGGGCAGGAAGCACCTCCATTGCGCTTCCGGGGCTTCTGCAGGCCAAGTAAGTGCAGGATGATGGCATGATCATAGGTCACTGACGGGAAAAACTCTTCACTGATTTAATCCGTGATCATGCTGCCTCATGATGGGAGAAGGACAGGACCATGATGATGTCATGCAGAAGCATCATCATGTTCCCACTTCTCTCCTGTCTCTATGCCTGGACAACAGTATCCTGCGGGAAGGGCCAGAGAATTCTAAGCACACTTTTCTAAATTGCAAATCCCACAATTCTGTACGATAGAAACAAGGTAGTATCAAATCAAGAGATTCCCCAAAATCCTATGCACACTTTCTAAATGTTACTTTTGTGGACTGCCCTTCCCAGAATACCTCAGCAATCGTTGTCAATGGCTGCATTGGCTGCAGTTATTCTATATGCTGTAGTCCAAAATGGTAACTGTCCCAAGCCCCGGTTTACACTGTGCGGACTGAGGTATCCCTGCTTTCCTCCACAGCCACCTCTCGCCTTGAGGAAAAGAGAAAAGGGAGAG
Source organism: Cyclura pinguis (assembly GCA_030412105.1). Classification (NCBI taxonomy): domain Eukaryota; kingdom Metazoa; phylum Chordata; class Lepidosauria; order Squamata; family Iguanidae; genus Cyclura; species Cyclura pinguis. The sequence goes on from CM059602.1 coordinate 213,773,424, forward strand.
AGGCTTTTTACCATTTCTTTTTTTCTCAACTTTTTTTTCTCAACTGGGCACAAGTTGATGATGGTTTGCTGTATTTGTTCTCAGAATCTTATCATAAAATATCTCATTGGCTTCTAATGTTTACATTTGTTAACCCACTCAATTGCTAGAATTGGTTTATTCTTAATAATACAGCTAAGTTAAGTTTTCCTTGATAAATGCTACAGTTGAAAACAGTTACATACCATTTGCAATTAAAGCACACTAATTAGAAATTAATAGAAGTTTAATGCTGCATGAACAGGGTGATGTTGTGAAAAAGTTATTCAAAATTATTACAATGAATATTGTACTATACAGCATGGAAAGGGATTCCTGCCACTGAATGATGTATGATTTATAAATAATAATTAAACCTGTTTTCTTTGTGCGCTGTCTCTTGTTTCTGCATAGTTCCAAGGGTGTCACTCAGCCACAGAATGCAAAATTGAAAACTAGACAAACATTCAAGAAATAACTAGGGAATTCCTGCCTCTGTAACAGCTTGAATACTCTTTTTAGTCAGACAAATTGCTTTGATTCACCCAGGAACCAAGTTATAAAACTGTCTGGGTAGTTATGTTACTGTTATTCTCTTTATGACCCCTCCTCTTTAAAGTTTCTCTAAAGAGGATTTGGGGAAAATGCATCTCACAGGTGGCATGGGACCTCCCAGCTCATGTTGGAGACCCCCCAACCCAATACTGTCTCTCAAAATGTTCAGAATGTGTTTTATAACATTTATTTAGTTTTATACTCCAGGGAGTGTCAGGCCAATTTCACCATGTTCTCCACCACATAGCTTTAGGCAAAGAGAAGCTTTATTAATAATAATAATAATAATAAGAAGAAGAAGAAGAAGAAGAAGAAGAAGAAGAAGAAGAAGAAGAAGAAGAAGCAAGATGTGCAATGAAAGTGACCTCCATGTTAACTTTTTGGCCATGTTAACTTTTTGAGAGAGAGAGGGAGAGAGAGAGAGAGAGAGAGACAGAACAAAGCTCCATATATTGATTAATGATCAATTGTTTTACTTATTTTTAAAAAGCTCAACATGTTTCAGCCTCTATCAAAGTTGGCCTTCCTCAGGAGCTATACTAAAAATATATAAATATAATTCTGTTTAATACATTAGGAAAGGCACCACCAAATTAATTATAATCACTAAAAACATATAAATTACATTATTCTGCAAATCAAAGTGTATACACGTATTTTCACACAGAAATTTCTGGAGCTGTATAATGCACTCTTCAAAGAAATGAACCACTGAGCAAAAGGAACTAAACACTATATCCTTGACTATTTATACATGGACTCGTGGTCAGGAGAAGAGCAGAACTAATGGTTGCTCTAGAGTGGTCCCAAAGATATCTGATGGAATTGTCTTGAATGTTATCTCCATTTAGCTTTCACAATCATGCTTATATTAAAGATTGCAAGTTCCAATTTTTATTTAGACCTGTAGGCTCCAGTGATTTTAATTTTAGAATCTGTTCTATCTCTTTTCTCTTAAGAGTATCTTCATTGTGATTATGATTTTTTTTCATAGAATCCAAAAACACATATCTGATATGGGATATTGTGTTTCTAAAAAAGTGTTTAGTTTCATTAGGAGCACCCATCCTTTTATTTTTCATGTGTGAAAGGTGCTCTCCTATTCTCTGTTTAACAGGCGTGGTTTTTTCCCCCATATGCATATGTATTTTTACATATACATTGAATGGGATAATTCACATGACTAGTGCTATAGGTACTGAAACACTACAAATGGGCCTTCAGCTAATGTGCCAGATGAAGCAGATGTTCTGATGAAGACTTCAATAAACGGGGTATAAAAATAGTGGCCAAGATCCTAAATCATAGTGATAGTGGATCATAGTGATAGTGGGAATATAACTGTGCTCCAGTACCTGATCTGGCCATGTAACCCACCTTAAAAGCCAATCAGTCATGTTGACTGATAGAGGTCTGTTGTGCTGGTGTACTGTGGGATGATGTGAGCATTCCCCCTATTGTCAGTGAGCAATGGTATGAGGAGCAGAAGCAGAGTGCTCTGTGGGGTCTTGCCGCAACTATTTGTCACACTATTGCTTACTAGCGGGAAGGGGGTGGTCACATTATTCTACAGCTTCCCACTTGTCAGCACCACAGAACTGTTACTCAGGACAGCTAACTAGCTTTTAAGATAGGTTTCATGGGCCTATTTACAATAATGGCAATAGTACCACAATTGTAAATATGAATAGTAAACAGTCACGCAGTTGTCAGTAACACATCATCATAACTGACTGATTAGCAGGATGCCAGCTAGTGATGTCAAGCAGAAGATCTCTCTTTCTTAGAACAAGATGGGAAGGTACGGATTCCTAGATCAGGCTGCTTTCATAATTTTTTTTAATTTTTTTTTTATCTCTGATCTGTATCAACTTCACATTTTCTCCTACCTATTACAAATAATGTTTATCCCCATAATGTAGAACTAAAGAATATTTTAGCCTCCCAGCCATGTCCTGGAACAAATATAAACTTTGTGAACCTTGTGTATGTGTGTGTGTGTGTTCTCCTCAAAATGCGTATGCTAAAAGTCTGGATCTCACATAAATCTTGTGTAACTTTCAGATGAAAAGGATGAGCCAGAGTGTGACTAGGTATGGGACATTAGAAAGCGCAACTGAGATTAGAATTTACTTATTATGTAATACTTATTTCCTGCCCTTCAAAAAAATTCTCAGAGGGGCATGTGTGTATTCAAATTAATACCAATAGATAAAAAAACAATATTCTAAAATCTAAAGACCCTGCAGGATTTATTTTTTACAAAATTTTCACCTCCAAAGGGCAATTAGCTACAATAATAGTTATTGTACTTCCCAAAGTAGCTAGTTTCCAATATAGTTACATTTCCGAAAAATTAAAAAGAACAACTTTCTCCTTCAAAGTGAATTACTTTTTTAAAAACTCTGAATGTAGCAGCACAAGCCAGCAGTTGCACCATATTGGATAAATATCAGACAGTTCCATTTGGGGGGAAGTTGCTGAAGCATGTGGTAGTGTCTCAAGGGTTTCTGGATAGGATAGATTAGGTAGGTTCAATTTAATTTGGCTTCAGGCCTTGGTATGGGACAGAGACAGCTTTGATCACTTGGATGGATGTTCTGCACTGGGAAGTGGGGAGCCTTGGCTGGATGGGTTGCACTCCCCCTAAAGACACAGGTTTTTGACAAGGGTGTAATTCTAGATTCAGCCCTCAGCCTGGATATCCATATTTCTGCAATGATCAAGAGAGCATTTACATATTTAAAGCTAATGTAGCTGTTGTACCTGTTCCCAGAAAAGTCTGATCTGGCCAAGGTGACACATGGCCTAGTTACATCCAGTTTGGATCACTGTAATGCAGTCTGTGTGAATCTGATGTCTTTGGAAAAGTTCTCAGAAAGTTCACCGAAACACCAAAAGTGCTCAAAAACTTTGCCCAAACAGCTGCAGCCAAACTGGAACTTACATGGAGCACATGATTCCCTTGTTGGAAAGGATTCACTGTCCACCATTTCTGGATACCATTCACTATGTTTGCTGTGACTATAAAACCCTATACATCTTGAGTGCAGGCTGTTTGAAGGACCATATCTTCCAAAATGGTCCTGTCCAAGTTCTGATATATTCAAGAAAAGTCTCTGGTCCTGCTGCCTTCATAGAAATGTTTGGTTGAAACACAAGAGAAAGCTTTCTTGGTGTTTGCTTCCTGGGTTTGGAAGTCCCTCCCAAGTGAACATGCAGATAATGAAGGAATGTGAAAATGAGGTCACACTCCTATAAATTTGAAGGTAATTTTAAATGTTACAGTTAAATGACAACTATAATGCAACTTGGTTATGTCTTCATCACGAGAAAACAGAACTTTTCATTTATTTGTTTATTTAGTATATATTCTGCTCTTCTTCATAGGATCATAGGGAAGCTGACAAGTTGCTAAAATTCATGTAGTTAAAACCACAAATTGAAAATATCTAAAATTACACGTCTCAATTTCCTGCTAAAATACAACAGAGTCCTCCCTCCACATTCATGGGTTTGAGCTTTGCAAATTTATTATTCACAAGGCATGTGCATGTCTTTCCCCTCATTCTCCTCCTCCCATCCCCTTGTGTTTTGATGTTTTCAGGGAGGGAAGGCAAGTGCCAGGACAAAAGGCAATGAAATGGGGGGGAGGCATGCATGTGCTATCTTTCTCCCCTTCCATTCCCTTGCCTCTGACCCCCTACTAAGAACTGGCACCAAGGCAAAAGGGAAGGGAATGGGTGAGGAGAAGGCTTGTGCAAACCTTCCTTCTCCTCTCTAGAGCTCCCCTGTCCCATTCTCTTTTCTCTGGCCTAGCACTGAGAATTTGCACTGAAATAATAGGCAAGGGAATGGGGGGGGGAGCATGCATGTGCCTTCCTTCTCCCTTCTGGGGCTCCCCTTCCCATTCCCTTGCTTCTGGTCTCAGTGCTGAGAACTTGTGCCAAGGTGAAAGGGAAGGGAATGAAATGGGGAAGGTTCATGTGAGCCATCTTTCCCCCCTTCAGAGCTCCCCCTTTCTCTTGGCCCTTGCCCTGGCACCAAGAACTGGTGCTGAAGCAAAAGGCAAGGCAATGGTGGGGGGGGAGCCTTGTGCAAGCCTTCCTTCTGCCCTTTGGAGCTCCCTTTCCCGTTCCCTTGCCTCTGGCCCCCAAGCTGAGAGCTCACACCAAAGGAAAAGGGAAGGTAATGGGTAGGGGGAAGGCTTCTGTGAGCCTTCCTTCTCCCCTCCAGAGCTTCCCCCTCCTATTACCTTGGCTCTGGACCTGGTGCACAAAAGGCAAGAGAATGGGAGGGGGAAATCCCTGAAGGAAATGGGAGGGGGATCTCAGAGGGACTTATTTGCATTTTTTCCACTTTCATGGGGGTTCTGTGGCCTGAACCCTTGTGAAAGTAGGGGGGTCACTGTAGAAACAGTGGTCAAAGACAAACTGAACACTTGCTTGTTCCCTGAAAGCTTTTAAAAATATGTTTTCCATTGACACCTGAGGCACAAATATGGGGAGGCAATTGATGTGAAGAAATCCCTGTCAGTCGATTGGATATTTGAAACCAATTAGTTATGAACTCTAAACAGGCAGTCAAATTGATGCCAGGTTAACCTCTATGGAAAGAAGCTTCCATTGCCTAGACTTTGTCTTGTTTCTTTTCCTTACGCCAGTGACAATAGGATCTGGAGAAGAATATCTAGGACAGGTAGGTTCATGTGACTGAGTTTGGGCTAATTTAGGATGTATAGGTCAGCAGCAGCACTTTAAATGGAAAACAGAAATAAACTTGGAACATCACAGGTGTTTTCAAGACCCATATAATACTGATTCATTGAAATATTTTTATACCTCTAAACCTGCCAGTGCTCCAAGTTAATATACAAAAGATAGGATTTAAAAAATGCTTTAAAAAAATCAAAACTTTTTTGGAAAAAAAAATAGTTGAGTATTCACATTAATTAAAAGAATTCCAAAATCCAATCCTGGTTTTAAGAACCAAAGGCTATACAAAATAGTGTGGTCTTGGCTATGTACCAGAAGTGCAAAAGGGATGGATCCAGCCTGACTTCCCATGGAACTGAGTTCTCTAACTAAGGTGTCACTCCTTAAAAAATTCTGTCTCATGTACTCTCTAACCTGGCTTCACAATATAGTAGGATATGCAACAAGGCCTCTGCTGAGGATCTGAAAGGTCAAAGCAGTCTCAAATAGGAGGAGGCAGTCCTTCAGATACCCTAGCTCCAAATTGTTCAAGGTGTTGTATGTCAAATCCAGCACCTTGCTTTGAGCTTGGAGATAAATCGGAAGCCAGTGCACTTGGTGTGAGACCGGCAGTGCATGATGGATAAAGCAAATATCAGACAATAATCTGGCCACAGAATTTGTCACCAGCTCTAACTACTAATTTTAAAGTGCAGGCTCATTTAAAGTGTACTACAGCAGTAGTCTACTATCTTACATGTAGTAACCCAACTATTTCATTTTGGACCAATGCCAGTTTCTGACCTATCTTTCTCAAGTTCAATATTTTATTATATTATATTAGTTTACATATTTCTGTGCTGCTGTTATGGATAAAATTTATCTCATGGTGCCTTACATGATAAAAATTGAAAATTTCACACGATACTAAAATTGAAGAAAATAATAAAATCAACAAGCACCAGTTTATAATCTCCTCTTAAAAGTGGAAAAATAAGTGGAAAAGCTGTTTTTGCAAAACTAGTGGCTGCTTCCAGGTACCATGAAATGAGTGTTGTGCTTGCAAAAGAGCCATATAGGCATATGATTGTGCATGGTACTTCAGGATTGGAGTAAATGTTTGATATAGTCTCAATAACTGTCTGTAGTATAAATAAAACATAAAACAATTTATTGTATATATTGCAGGATTTATGCTGCTCTTGATTAATGGCTTCTATAGTTATCCAAGTGTCCAATTTCTTTGTTTCCCAGTTAGCACAGTTCTAATTCCTGTATGTGAAAAATGTTGCCATGTCTCCCCTATCAAAATATATTATATAACATTTTCCACAATTTAGTCTGAGTGAAGAGTTTTCAGAATCTTTCTTTTTGTTCAGTGCAAAATCAGATTATATCACAGGAACAGTGTAGGAGTCTTAGAAGAACAAGAAACAATAGCAAGAAATAATTAAAGTGACAGGGACTGATGTTAAAGGAAACTTCTCAAATGTGATAATAATATCACTTGAGGAGCTAAGAAGCCAATCAAAGAAAAAAGAAGAATGGGCTGCAAATATGAAACTAAAATAATAAAATGAAATAAAGCATGAATTATATAAACATTACTAAACAGTACAGTAAAATTGTTCATTAAGGTTGCTAAGAGAGAAACAAAACATATTTCCATGATTTTTTCAGTGCAGGGTATTATTTAGGAGTATTGTCTAAATAACATACTATTGTAATGTAACACCAAAGAAATGAAAATGCTAGGAGTTAAGCATTACCATATTAGAGCTGTGATTCCATTCAATTGAAATACTCAGGGTTCAGTTCAGCCATCCACCTGTCTATATCACCTACATATTTATTTTATTTACCATCCAACCACCTTTCCCAAAACCTATATGCATGCAGCCCTTAAATCTTACCCAAAAGCATATAACTGTGACCAGCACTTGAGGACAACTGATAGGATGGAGTGTCATTTTGGAGGACTGCCATATTCCATAAAATGGAATAGTACACACAATACGGGCACAAAAGGATTTTATACCACTGAATCTGATATTTAATGAAATATGATGATATGTAAAGTACAGTGAGCACTATAATACCAGTTTTTGAGAGCAAAGTAGGTACCAAAGAATGTGGAAATTGTAAGGTTGTCAATTTAATGAACTGTATAATGAAGTTGTGGGAAAGGATCATGGTACAATGTTTTAAACAAGCAGATGAGGTCAGTAATAATCAATTCTTTTTCAGTCTAGGGAAAAACACAATCAATGCCACTTTGTATCTAGGTGTCTGCAAATGAAATACAATACAAATGAAACACTGGAAAAGTGGGAATGAGCTTTGGGTGCGACAGGTGATTTGTATTAGCTTCTGAAGAGTATATTAAATTGTCCCCCAACAGTATGAAATCTCATGAGTCTAGATTTGATAATATTGCTTAGATGCAACAAATACATTTAACATATGCACATTCTTTTTTGGATCGGAGTTGGTTCTATTTCAACAAAGTTTCGAAGAACTTCTTTCAGCTCAAGAGCCAAACTCAGGTCCATTATCTCATGATAACTGGGGTGAGACACATATACAGGAACATTTTCACAGGATATGTCTCAATTATGGAAGGGATAAAGGCAAAAAGGCAAGATCAACCATTCCAGTATATTTTAGCATAGCTCTCTTACTTTCCAGTAACTAAGCTTTAAGAGAGAGATTTCAGCCTTTTAGCGAGTGGTACATGGTGGCTCCAATGTTAATGGGATGCTGAACCCATTCCAAGTTTTGGTTAGCTTTGAGGGAGCTGTCAGTTACAATGCCAAACCAGTTAGAGATAACTGGTTTGGCATTGGAGAGGTCCTTTAAATTCTGAATTAAAACATTGAGTGAATTCACTATCCGATAAATATGGCAGCCACCAACTGCCTTCGAATGAGGTGGAAAAGACATCAGAGTTGGGAAACGGTCAAACAGTGTCATCTGGAAATGTGTGTGCCAATCTCAGGGAGTCTAGAAAGACCCAAGAGAATCAGCTTTGTCCTGAGGTTCCACACCAGTGATGTAGTGATTTATAATAGTATGCAAATCTAGAAAAATTCATCATAGTGTACCTTTTGTGCACAGGAATGAACATGACAGAATTGGGTGAGAAAATGAAACAGCAAATTTCAAAGGATCATCTAAACATTGTTTAGATGAGCTATGTCAGGCCGTTGGCTCACATGCTGCCTCCCAGTTCTCCATTGTGCATTAATGGGAAAAAAAGTGAAAAATTCTGTCATCACTGTAGAACAGGGATGGGAGGATAGGAGAATACACTAGACCACCCATAAGATCTTAGAGAGTTGCACCCCATACCACACTCTCCACTACCAAAAAGAAAAAAAAACCTTAAATATGTACCAACACCTTCTAGGCAGTATTGGACCATTTTTTGCCACATTTTTATTTCCTCCTGGATAATTTTTAAGGTCTGTAAAAACCTTTTTAAAAAACAGGAAGTGGCCAATAGTCACTTCAGTTTTTTTAAAAAATGAAACCCCCTGGGCTTAAAATGGTATGGGGAGCAAAAAATGTGGCCAAAATGCTCCCAAGCCTCCTAGTGGTAATTTGGGGGGGGGGGGAGACAAAAAGTGTTTGGGGAGGCTCAGGGCTACAAAACAGCCCTTTATTCTTTGTCCACCCCTGCTTTAGAAGAAACTTCAAGAAACCCGGTTTGATCTAGCCAAATTTGGTTGAAAACCAGGGTATCAAATCACAGTTTGATTCTCACTTTAATGGTACTTTCCCGAAGTTTGTAACGTACACCGGCAAGAGTAAAGTGACAGCTATGGTTCTGAAATAAAAGTAGGGAGCATACTCAGGTTCCTAATCACCTTTCCCAATCATCTGAACAATAGTTATAGTCATCTGAAAGAAGGGCATGCAAGTATCACTTCAATAAAAGCGGAATGTCTCAAAGAAACAGTTGTGGCCTGAATGAGGATTGTTCTGAAAAATTTGCCATCTCATGGTGATTGGAGTGGTGGCATCTCATGATAACTGGGGTGAGACACATATACAGCTGATTTGGGCATGTATTTGGGGCACATATCAAAGTATTGTAGCCTGATGCTACAAAAATATGTTATGGAACATTTACAGATTGGAAAAGATAGGGTGACAAATACATGAAAATCCTTAGTTTAAAAAAGCATGTGGTTTACAGTGAAGTAGCAAAACAATGCAAAAATGATCATAAAAAGAAGTTGAAAAAATAGAATGTAGAGAACAATTTTACAAAGAAGTTCTTTGCCACAAGTAAGTACAACTGCTAGTCTAGTTTGTTATTCTCCATTCTTGCTTGTAACATTTTCTTCATCCTTACGTCTCCAGAGAGGAATTGGTTGGAAACAAGACATATCAATTATTTTTAAGAAAACGGGGATCTAGAGGTGCCTGCACTCACAATGCTTGCGCTGTCCATGTTCAATTTTTTTACTTTCTTTTTTAACAGTCAACCACCATGTCATAATGGTAAGCTGCTTGTGAAACTCCTCACAGTTTTCTTAGATGTTTCTCATATTTCCAGAGGAATGAGAGTTCAAGAAAAAGAAACGTAAAACTAGCCTGGATTTCATGTTTCTTTAGATCATGCCCGTTGAATATTCAGCACTAGAACATGGGGATATGCTTTTGTATTGCAACTATGCAGTAGAAGCACATTGGAAAGTCTGGTGCTGTCTCTTTCTTTTCTTTAATTTTTTTCTTAACAAGTAAAAATGTTGATTGCTTTAACTGATGCAGTGAAATGGGAAAGGCCACCCAAGCCCCATAGCCTTACTGCATTCAGTGACAGCAAAGGTCAAGAAGAGCATGTGTGCATGTTGGGCCATGTCCCCTTAGGCTGTGTATGATTGAAAGCTATGCCAGTTACATTTTTGGTCCTTTTAATTCCTGCTGCTCACAGCACATTTTCCTTTTGTTGTTTGATTCTTGCTAACTTCTGTAACTGAGGCTTGTTTTCTTCAACCAGCTGAGTCTTCACATTTTGGTCAATGCTAGGGGGAAAAATGATCCATTACATGAATATCCCAGACATATTTTACATGGTTGTCAGTTTATTAGCTGAACATTTTCAGTTCTCATATTGGCTCGACTCACATGTGCCCACATGTAGCAGCCATGTTAAACTAGTTTTTTTACTATTAACATTATATTTCTTTCTGCTCATATCTGCAATACCCTTACTTTAAGCACTATTATTTTCACTTTTATTTTTCACTCTAAGCATGTTAGCACAATGATTGGGTACTATGCTGATTTCCACTTGAGCCTCATATAGGTGTTAAGGATATAAATCTTCACTTATTCTCCCTTGCAAGAATTATGAATGTCGGAACTTTTTTCTTCATTGGGTGAGATTGCAAAAGTTTTTGTTTATTTTTCAGTGAGTTTTTGCACTTCAGGGCTGCTTGTAAGAAAAAAATCATTTTGAAAAAATACTGATTTTTGTTTAAAAATGTTTTGTACAGAAAGCAATGTCTTCTGTGCAAAATACTGGCTGGCATCATGTTCAATATTTATGAAGTTGTAAACCAGACTTATGATCTCCTCTCTTTTGGGATTCGTGTTTACAGTCATTAATACACTGCTGACATCCTGTTCAATATTTATGAGATTGTAAGCCAGGCTTACAATCTTGTAACTTTTGAGATTCATCTTTACAATTGTTAAAGACACCAAAAACTTTCCCTTAAGCTGAGCGTCTCCCCAAACAAGCTTCTGGGATGTTGCAGAGTGGGATGCTTGGAAATGACACCTGCAGCACTTTCCCAGTTGCAGGATGTATTGAAACAAGCAACTGTGGCAAGACCCTGAGGGCCCCATCAAGCTGCTCCTCTCAATGTGCCCCATGGCCAGGAAAACACTGCATGAGTCATTTCCCAGCATCCCAATCTGCAGCACCTTGGAAATTCTTCAATCGGGGTGCTATCTGGGTTAGGAAATAGTTTTTTGTGGAGCGGCCATGGTAGGAGTAGCTATAACGATACTCCACGATCATAGCTATGCCTGATGATGCAATGTCTTGGTTATAACTTTCTGTGCTAAAAATGATTTTTTTTTTTGCAAGAAGTTGTCTTGTTCAAGTGAGTATTTCATGTCTCAGAATATAAAAAATGTTACTTCAGTTGACCAATTTGTCCTAACTGATGTTTTGACACCCTTTTTCATGAAGGATGAGAAATTTGCAAGTATTCTTAGAATCCTGAGTAGCCGCAGTAGATAACATGCATTTTGTAACAGCATTAAACGAAGACTAATGATTTTGATTTAATATGAAGGAGGCAAGGTAGCATTACATTTCTCAGGTAAATAGGCAAAAATAGTTTCTTTTTTTTTTTTACTGTACAGCTCTGCTTGTCTCTATGTTGCTTTTGTTTTAGAGCATGTCATTGCACTCTGGTTTGAAAACTGAGTCCATCTCACTGCATGGAGTTAGCCTCTGTTCCAGGTTTTATTGGGAACCAGAACTCAGCACCTCCAGGAAAGCATGATTTGAAAGTCCTGGTTCAGATAAGAAAGCAGTAATTAAAAAAAATACCCATGAGAAGCATCCAGAATACCTTTGCTATACTGCTAACTAATGAAAGCCAACTCAGAGACATCTGGGATTAGGGAGCAGGGTTTCTAGGTCACAGGCCTTGGTTTCTATCACTGGAATCATCTGGACCTAGGAAGCAGTACGTTACTCTAAAATGGTGGAGAGAATTGTCCATGTGCTTGGTCAGTGAGCCTATTGTGAACAATCTCAGTTTCTCTCCCAATTAAGCAGCGCTTCATCTGATGGAGACATGTACTAACCATTAATTCCAGTGTTGTAAGTTTCCAAGTTCTGGGGGAGAGGGGTCTACAATACAGTACCTCTGTATTTGTAACATTTCATCAGTATCCAAATATGTAGAGTACAAAAAAAAATGGATATTCCTCCAGAAATATAACTATTTACGTAGTATATTTCAGAAATCTATATCTTTGTGATGGCAGTACAGATAGCTTTCCTGCTTCTCTCTCTCTCTCTCTCTCTCTCTCTTTCTTTCTCTGTTTGGCCATGAGGAAGGTTTTCTTTTTTTCTTTTTTTCTCCTTCTCAAGGAAGTAGGAATGGCAAATAAGGTAATGTTGTAACAAGGCTGGTGTCTATAGAATCACTCTTTGAACTGAATTAACTTTGTAAAGATATCGGCTTTCCGATGTTTCAGAGTGCCATTGATGAATTGTTTGCATGTGAAAGGATGTGTCATGCAGAACATACCTACAATAAGTTCCCATTTCTTCCTAGACTTCTTTTTACATAAAACTTCTCTTCTTTTCCACATTGTCAAACTGATGAAATAGGCAGGAGTGGTTTTTCTGAAGTATCAGCATTCGTTTGAAAAGAAAAACAACAGTTTTATTATTTCTTAAAAACGGTTATGTCCAGTTGCATTCTTGAGAAGTTATGTGGAAATCAAAGAACTCCCATTATTTGTTTCCATGAACATGTAAGGGTTGCTTATTAGACCATTTCTCAGTCATCTAATTCAAGTATGGGCTGAAGGTACATCAGGATTTACTCATGTGTCTCTGGATGATTTGCAGTAAGTTGGCCAGGTTGACTCTCACCTGTTTAATGTTATCTAGAACTAATGCCCTTCCTTGAATCTGATTCATAAAAAAAAAAAAAGATTAAAGTAAAGACATAGTTTTTTTGTAAGAAAGGGTTTACAGGGACAATTCTACTACTGGTTATAGTGTCCTGCATTGAGCATCTGTTCAGAATCAACTGATTCCTTGTTAGCATATGCCCTGAGTCATTCTTTTGCACCTGGCTCTGGTTGGGGGATCTAAAGTCTGTCTTCCCTGTTCTAACTTACAGAAACTGTGCCTCAAAAATTAAGTCCCTTGTAGCTCTTAGTTTCTTGCTGTCCACGCTGACAGCCAGGAAAATGATAAGCAAGAAAAGCTGATATGGATATTTAAATTTAAAATATGAGTGATTAAGACTCCCAAGGAGGCAGAGGCACAGGAAATTTATAGACAACATGTATTTTGCTTCTGCATAGATGTCCAAAAAAGGCTGCATATGTTTCTGAAAAGGAGATCTCTCTCCCCCTGCCTCTCTTCCCCAACAAATGACCCATTTATGATAAGCAGGTATGTGCCATGACTGAAGGAAGAAAACAGCAGGAAAAAATGTGGGAAAAGGGGAGTCTCTCTGCTTGTCATCATTTGAATGTCCTGGGAAAAATGAGACAACCATCTTTTTTATTATTATTATTTTGAGAGAGAGAGAGAACTTTAAATACAATGGTTCAGTCAGTCAGTGGCTCTGTTAGATAAGGGATAGGGAGTTGTAGTCCCAAAATGTAACTTTTCTATCCCTTGCCTATGTTTCCCTTACAGTAAAAAAGCTGAGAACATTTTGTGAGCAAACTGAGCAAATGATCCGGTGTAAAATACAATATGATCTATTATACTACAAAAACCAGAGAAGACTTGGCAGTAAATAATAAATCTACATCATTTAAAACAGTGATGCCAGCATAAATTTTAAAATATGAGAAAAAGCTGCACATGTGCAACACACAAAGTGTAATAAGACGCTTTGAGTGTAAAGTTACTCTTCCAACAAGGGGTGACATGCTTTCTGGTAGACAGAAGTGTTGATCTTCTAAGATATAAACTTCTTTATTCAGTTCAGTATATATTTTGGTGAGGTCTCTTCTCAATAATAATGAAATGTGTCAGAAGAATAGGCATTAAAAGACATCAGAATTATCTGTCATGGCAGTTTTCAGCTCTAGAACATTTCAGTATTGACAAGCCCTAACGAGGTCCAGACTGGAAGAAAAGATGTGCTGTTTTTTCACAACATCAAAGAACAGAAAAACAGGAGGGATGCTGAACTGTTTCAAGTGATTTGGGGAGAAAGGCAACCATATTTCCAGATCCTTCAGCTTTACCTAGAAAAGTCATAAGAATAAGAATGCAGAGCTGCTGCCCAAGTATGAAAAGCAGTATGTACCATAACTGCAATCAGTATCTGTTTTATAAGAAATCCTGTTTGGGAGTGTTTAGCTTAGATGAAAAGGCAAGTAAAGGGAGACATGATGGACATGTATAAAATTCTGAATGATGCAGAGAAAGTGAAATAGAGAGAAGCTTTGTCTTAATATTAGAGCCCTGGGGTTGCTCACTGAAACTGAATAGTGGACGTTTTCAGCACAGAAAAAAGGAAGTACTATTTCACATAGCACACATATTGTGGAACTCATTGCCACAAAATGTACAGATGGCTGCCAGCTTTCATGGCTTTAAGAGTATCCTGTGAAAATTCATAGAGGATGGCACCATTGACGGATACTAGTCAGGATGGCTATGTGTCACTTCCAGTATCAGAGGCAGTACGCTTCTTTCTCAGGAAAGCAAGGTGGAAGTTGCAGCTGCACAGCTGGATTCTGTGAAAAGATTGTTAGACCACGTAGGCCTTTGGTTTGGTCAAACATGATTTTATAGCATACTTATGTCACTGTACAACATTGTCATCTACACAACTGTAAAGCATGCACCCAAACATTTTTCCCAATAGAGAAAAAAATAAAAATGTCTGGGACAAAAGATATCCCAACAAATCTATTTATCTTTACCTCTTGTTTTCTTTCAATTCCAGCTATGAGTGACTAGAAATGCTCCACAATGTAAGAAGTATATATAAGAGGTATATATTTTTATTTTATCTGATTTTAATTTACTTTTATTCTGCCTTGTGTTTCTTGCCTCTTGGTATTTGGGTGGAACTCACTTGATTTTGTAGACTTGATTTTAGACTTGGAGCATTTTAGAATTCTGAATTAGGGTCAGGAAATGAGCACAACCTATAGAATGCATGCCTATTTATTGTAGTTCATGAAGATCAAATGGTACAGATTTAATAGGCAATAACCAATTATATACATATAAAATCAGGTCACGGTGAATGATCAAAAATCCCTTAGGTTTGCATATCTGCAAGTATGAAATTGTACAACGTAGCAAAGCAGGGAGAAGCTATAGTCAAATAAAGAACTAACCAAATAGAAGGAAGGAGACTAGACAATAAAAAGCATTTAGCCTCTAAAATTTATAAAGCACTGTGAGAATATCATTGTAATGAAAATGAATAGATGGAAAACTGCATGAGCTGTAAAATAAATGTCAAGTCTTGGTAAAATATAGGAGGATATATTATTGCTTTATCACTCTGTACAATTTAAAAGAAGTATTTTCTGAATTAATAACTAGGTGGTACATTACATCTAAAAATGATCTTAAAGTATGGTATGTAAGGTCATGCTGGAAATGGACTAAGCCAGGAATATGCATCATTTATAGGGGGCCTTCTCAATATGTGAAAAGGTTTTTAGGAGGCCATTCCGGTCTCCCTGGGAAGGGAGTTCAACATATCCTCTCTCATGTCTCCACCAGCCATGCTTGTTACAGTGGTGGGACTTAGGGAAGGGTATCTCCTGGTTATCTTAGGGCCTAGCAGACCCATGCAGAAAGATACAGCCTGCCAAACCACCTGACTCAGAGCCATATAGGACTTTTAGAGGTCATCACCAGCACTTTGAATTCTGCCTGGAAACAAACTGGCAGGCAATGGAAATGTAGCAAGGGTGTAGTGTGGTCTCTGTAATCTGCCCCAGTTAACAGTCTGGTTGCGGCTATTTGGACTAGCTGAAGTGTCTGAATACTTCTTTACAGGCAGCCCCAAATAGAGTGCATTAGAATAGTCCAAACAGAATTTCAGTAAGGCATGTATCACGGCCAGATCAACATCTCAAGGAATGGGTGCAGTTGGCATACAAGCTTTAAATGTGCAAAAGCATGGATCTGGAATTCCATTGTCCAAAAAGCCAAATCTTTAAAGCTCTCCTGATCCCGTACAGTAGGTGTATCTGCACACATCTTCCAACAAGAAAACAAACATGGCACAGATATTGCAGGTTGCTACAATAATCCCTTCACTATACACAGTCAGTTGCTCTATATGGGCAGCAGTACAGCAATATGGGCTTCCTCTCAAACTTCCCTGCAATATGCCCACACAAAATGCCTGTTTTGCCTTTACTGCTTGCCAGGCTCCAGAAATTGAGACAACAGCTACATAGAATTAGCAGTTGCTAGATCCCACCCCAAAGAAGTCTGTGACTTATTTCCTCTCAGCAGAAGCCCTGCCCCATAGACCATGAGCTCAGGGAAAACATACACCCCTAGACACACAAGCAAGTGACCAAACAATTCAGCCAAACAATCTGCTTTATCTCAAAAGACACGAGCTTATCGTATGCAGTCTCTTCATCAGTTTCATGTAAAACACTTGTTGTCCTTGTCCAGGTTGACTCAACTCTCTTGTCATAATATCCAGCTGCAGCCTGAAGGAGCAACATACACACACTCAAGTCTAATCAGCTAATCTATCAGTTAGCATTATCAATGTGTCAACAATATAAAATGACTGCACTACAATACTGTCTGCCTTTTTTCAATAGCAAGGCCTCCTATGTTGTTGGATGAGATTATTATGTTAGGTTGGAAAGTGAGAAAAAAATACAGTGAAAGCAACATGTTGCAATCTTGGCTGTTCACTAGCTATACACAATTTTTTTAAAAAAATGCCAGTTTTGTCAGGGTATCTGTATGATATTTTGGAGGCTGTATTTTAGAAAAGGGACAATGGAAACAGCAAAACATAAATCTGTAGAAGCTGTCAATTTCTTGTCAAATGTTACTGAAACTTAGAATTACTGCTTTTTATAATGATCATATAGTTTACAGCAAGAAATTCATATTGAAGAGATAATTTAATTTGCTAAGGTTGAATAGCTTATGGATCACTGAACTATTGGAATTTTACTGGAATTTTAGCAAAATATTTGAAATGATTAATACTAAAGTTGTTTTTGTTATTTTTGCTTATAGCAAAAATATTGGTGAAAATTACATATAACAATGTTATTACACAAAAATGAACTAGAAAGCAGTGTATAATCAGCACATTAGGCAAACAGAAAACAAACAAACAAACCCAACAACAGCAAAACAAAAAACAAACAAACAAAAAACACTGTAAGCAAAGCAGTTAACAAAGATTTACCAGAGTGAAGCTGTATACAGTAGAGGATAATTAAGGGGCCTGATACAACTCAATAATAACTACTTTGAACTCCAAACACTGCACAAATGTATGTGTTAGCAAGAGAGATTATAATTAGTGTCAGCAACAATTTGCTATGGGTTAATTAAAAACTTGTGATAATTGATTATCCTGATTACTGAAATAAGGGCTATGCTAGGATTTTTAAGTATGCAATTCTCTCTTCCTATCTGTGAAGTATGCAGTTTAGAAAGAAGTATCAAAAGCTCCTCATCCCCACTTAAGAGATGGGAAAGAGGTTGTCTTGACACTGAGTTACCTTTTGGAAAAAGAAGTAATGCCAGATTAATTTTATCACTTTTTTTGCCTGATAATTACAAACTTGGTCAATGAATGCAACTTGAGATGAAGAGAATGCTGTAAAGAGGGAAGGGAATGCTGTGGATGTAGCATATCTTGATTTCAGTAAGGCCTTTGACAAGGTCCCTCATGAAATTCTTGTAAGCAAGCTAGTAAAATGTGGGCTGGACAGTGCTACTGGTAGGTGGATTTGTAATTGGTTGACCGATTGAACCAAAAGGATGGTCATCAATGGCTCCTCCTCATCCTGGAAAAAAGTGACTAGAGGGGTGCCACAGGTTCTGTCTTGGGCCCAGCGATATTCAATATCTTCATAAATGACTTGGGTGATGGATTATCAAATATTCACCATGACACCAAATTGGGGGTGGGTGGTACCTAACACCACAGAGGATAGGATCAGAATTCAAAATGACCTTAACAGATTAGAGAGCTGGGCCAAAACTTGCAAAATGAATTACAACAGGGAGAAATATAAGGTACAACACTTAGGCCCTTTTCGCATGGCATTTCTGAAGCGAAAGGGCCCTTTGAGCATCGCGTAAATGTGAGGAGTGGTCCATACGACGCACCCACATTTGCGCGATGCTCAAGGGCCTGACGCGGACTGCGCGTGCATTTTTTCATTTTCAGCTCAAAGCCGAAAATGCTGCATGGTCGCGCATCACTCTGGGGCCCTGCGTGCACTTACCTGGCGTGCGGAGCCTCAGGAGCCAGGCCGGTCACGTGTCCTCTCCTCAGTGCAGCCTGGAAGGTCCCAGGCTGCACTGCGAATGGAAGAGGCAGGGTGCTCATGTGACCAGGAAGCAGCTGCGGAGCCGAAGCGGGAGGGACACGACAGCGTTCCTCCCAAGGCTTCCTGCGTGAGCCATGCAGCCCAGCACCGGGAAAAGGTAAGGTGCGAAAAGGGCCTTAGTCTAAAAAAATGAAGTGCACAGATACAGGAGGGGTGGGTGACACCTGGCTTGACCACAGTACATGTGAAAAGGATCTAGGAGTCTTAGTAGACCACAAGCTGAACTTGAGTCAACAGAGTGATATGGCAGATATAAAAGCCAATGCAATCCTAGAAGTATAATGTCAATAGGAGTAGAGTGTCTAGGTTGGAGGGAATAATGGTTACCTCTCTATTCTGCTTTGGTCAGACCTCACTGGGAATACTGTGTCCAGTTCTGAGCACCACAGTTCAAGAAGGATATTGACAAGCTGGAGTATGTCCAGAGGATCATGACTAAGGCCCTTTTCGCATGGCATTCATCATGCGAAAGGGCCTCCGGAGCATCTGCAATTCCGAGGAGCATTTCAGATGACGTCCTCACAATCGCATGACGGTGCCGGGGCCAGCAGGCACTGATAGCACACTACATCATTTTCGGCTTTTAGCCAAAAACGTTGTGTGATCGCGCATCGCTCTGGGGCCCCACATGCACTTACCTTGCGTGCAGAGCCTCTGGAGCCACGGCCCTCACGCTTCCTCCCCCAGCGCAGGCTGGGAAAATACCCAGCTGTGCTGCAGAAGGAAGAGGTGGAGCCCTTATGTTGCCTGCCGGCCGGCAGACAACTCCTGCAGAGCAGAAGCAGCAGAGACATGAGAGCCTCACGAAAGAGGCTGCTCACGTGATTCCCGTGCGACAGTGACGGACGCAGGTAAGTTGTGGAAGGGGCCTAAAATGGTAGGAGACCTGGAAACCATATCCTATGAGGAGCAACTTAGGGAGCTGGATATGTTTAGCTTGGAAAAGTGAAGGTTAAGAGATGACATGATAGCAAGCTTATTTTCTGCTGCTCTAGAGCCTAGGACACACAACAACAGCTTCAAACTATAGAAAAAGAGATTCCATCTAAACATTACAGAGAACGTTCTTACAGTAAGAGCAATCTGACCGTGGGATACACTGTCTCTGGAGTCTCCTTCCTTGGAAGTTGAGGTTGGAAGGCCATCTGTTGGGAGTGCTTTGATTGTGTATTTCTTCATGGCAGGAGGTTGGACTGGTTTGCCCTTGTAGTCTCTTCCAGCTCTATTATTCTGTGACTGTATGGATGTAACTTGGGCTGCACATAGAAACTGTGATGACTGGGAGTTAGCTGATCCATGGAAATGTAGTTCAGGAGATGCCAAGGGTGATTCCTAACTATTTTTCACATAGTCGCTATGTGCCAGCTGCCTGAGAAAGGAGTTTATGACAACCAGTAATGACAATCAATTGGGAATTTCAGCTTTACAAGTCCCTTTATTTTCAGTATGATTTGCACAGAAGAACAAACAAACAAACAAACAAACAAACAAACAAACAGTGGACTATGTCATTCTGGAAGACCATATTTTGGTTTCTTGATGTCACCTCTGAAAAAGGCAGTCAAAACAACAGTATTCTGTTGTATCATATACTTCTGTATTTCATTATTTGCTTTCATTTTCCCACAGTGTGATATTAGGATGGATTTTAGGCAGAAGAAGAGATAATTTTTATTCCAAAAACAACACCCTTCTGTAAAAAAACATTATTTGAATTTGTTGATTGTCCATAAAGAAATAAGAGTAAAGTAATAGAAATTTAATATGTGAAGCAACTGAAGTAGCTTTTTAACCAATATGTATGATCTAAATAAAGGGTGACAGTTTAGGGTCTCATTTGCCCCATGGCGCATTAGGATGAAACTTGGCAAATGGCTGTAGTGCTCTTATGTCTTCTGGAAGAGTGAATGAAAGATACATTATTCAAAGAATGTATCCATGTGCATGTTTCTTAGACGACAACTGTATTTTATATTTGCGCCCTAATGCAAACTGTAATTTTATGATTTTTCTTTCCACTTCTAAACTAGATATTTACAGCAGCAATTCAAACATGTCAAAGTAATAGGTTAACACCGAAATTAGAATTTCATATTAATGATGTTTCCCCTGGTGGTCTTGAATCACATGGTTCAAGGGATTAGTTTCATTAACAGTGATCTGCTTATAGACTTATGACACCACCTAGATTTCAAGACTATCTTTAGAAGAAATTGTTTGAAATGAAAACATAAGTACCTGCACTTATTAAGAGTCTACATTTCATTAACAACAATAAATTATAAACGCAACTGTGTTGCTGATACATCGCTCTGTTCCTTAAAAATCCACATTATGATTTGGAAATTCATTGCCTTAGGTCTTCATTATTGCTTTTAATACAGTAGTTGCAATACAGCTGTGCTGAATCAATGCTGTTTATGGACCACCTGCATACTGTGACTTTATTGTTGCCTTTATGGTGCCAGTGAGTCTCTGTGTCTTAATTGTGTATACTTGGAAGATCTGCATGGGGTAGCAAACATGTTTTACACTGTGTAACATGTGAAGAAATGCTAAATTCCAATGGCAGGCTGTGTATATAGTCAATAACAGCCCACATGCTGAAAGAGATAGAACTTTTTAAATTCAGGAGAGTCTAAAAAGCAGTTTGCAACACAGCATGAAAGATTGTTTGTCAAGGAAAAAAATATCAAAAGTCCTTATAAAATATAAAGCCTATGGGGAAAAAATCCTAAGGATGTCAAAGTTTTATTGAAACCAGTTTTGCTTGTATTGTGCTCAATGGTTTTTGTCAGTAGCTGCTGCAGACCTATATGTATAAAGTTCTAGCGTGACAATGCTAGCACTACCATGAAGTTTACTGCTGCAGTGACTGGGGCCCAAGCAGCATTGTTAGATTAGGGATGCCAAGTCAGGGGCATTCCAGGCAGGGAACCCTGGGAAAATGATCAGCCCACTGCAAAGATGTTGCATCTGCCCCAGCTGTGGGTAATTGCAAGGTTGCGTAAGAAACTGGGGTCGTGTGCAGATGGTAGAGGGAGGTGTGCAAATCTCTACCTGATTGGTTGTAAATGTGTATATAAGAAAGCAATCCCCGGTATGTATTTGTCTGTTGACCAAACCGGTGTCTGGCGCAAGCCTTTGTCCGTCTGTTCTACGTTTTGCATATAACGGAACGTTGCTGCAAGATAAAGTGCCTCGTGTTTGGAAGAAACCCCTCTGTGTGTGAGTATCCTTACTGGGGAATAAGACTACTGCTGTTGGCTCGCTGAACTCTGGTTTTTCCGCTGCATTTCTGTGGGGCTGAAACTCCTACCATCCCCCAACAGACATTTCAGGCCAAATCCAGACACCTAGGAACAACCTAGGAGGCTCTCATAGCAGGCAGGTCCTGGTGATGACATTAAGCATCAAACACATGTTACTCAGAGCATATCATTTAAGTAAAAACACAAAATCTATTATATGAGAAAATTTTTCCTCACTCTTCACTGAACAGGTTAAAAACCAAACTTACTCCTCAAAGCAATGAAACTTCATGCCTTCAGCACACTCTCAGAAAGGGACGTGACTTCTGGCTCATCATTCAGGAGATGGCCTTGCCTATTTGGACTCCACACTTTATTATACTCTCTCCCCCTTCCTTCTCGGAGGGTCAGCTGGGCTGGGCTCATCATGGTCTCAGAGGTGCGGTGGGGGGAAAGCGGGCACCTCTCCCCACCTCCTTGGGGCCTCTCCTCTCCTCTCCTCCCTCATCCTTCTCTGCCCAACCTGGAGGTCTGCCAGAGGTCTGCTGCTTTGGCTAGAAACAGATTTGACTCCAGATTGGGAGGGAAAGAGGGAGGGGAGGGGAGGACAGGCAGGCAAAGGACAGCCCCCTTTCCCAGGGTGGCGTACCCCTCCAGCAGACCTCTCTGGGAGGCTTCAGTGCCCATCTAGTCACTGGACATCTGCCAGCATGTGGAGGGTGGCCCGGTGCCATCCCCAAAAACATGCCACCTGGGGTGCCCCCCCACCCCCAGCTTGGTACGCCACTGCCTGTACAGACATACCTCTGTTA
This sequence comes from Cyclura pinguis, assembly GCA_030412105.1. Classification (NCBI taxonomy): domain Eukaryota; kingdom Metazoa; phylum Chordata; class Lepidosauria; order Squamata; family Iguanidae; genus Cyclura; species Cyclura pinguis. The sequence continues at coordinate 213,796,059 of CM059602.1, forward strand.
ACAAAGCCTATGCCAAAGAGGCTCCTTTTTACAAAATCAGTTTATACTCTCAGTCCCACTTCTTTCCATATCCTTTTCCTAGTTGGATTTTTTTTAGCAGCACTGACATTAGGAGAACAGTGAAAGTGGACTGGAGAAAGACTTTCAGTGTTGGGTTAAAACAGAATGTCTGCAGTAAACAATGCAATAAAATGTGAGCTAGGAAGGAGTGGAACTCTACTACAGCCATCTTGCTGTAGCTTTGTATGCCTGTCTACCACAGGCAAGGTTAACAGGAGAATCCCTCACTGAACAAGTGCGAAGAGCACAATGGGGGAAAGAGAGAGTGGATAAACCTGTATCTCTAGTTACAGCCAAAATATAAGGCCCTTTCCACATTACAGTATTATAGTGCTATTATTCCACTTTCAACATCCTATGGAATTCTGGGGTTTGTAGTTTACTGAGGCCAAAGAGCTCTTTGGCTTAGAATTCTAAAGGTACCTCCCTAAACTGTGCACTGTTTCTAATTTGTAGAGAGAATACACATCAAATCTGAGTGTGAAGATTTGCGCCAGCTTTTAAAGATGGATTCAGCTTCAACTATAACATAACGTACAGCATCTTCAGTTGAATGTGGTACAGATACTTCTTCCTACAGTGAGGGGTGGGGCAGAGTTAATTCAGAAAGAGATAAAGATTTGCATGTTTACAGTCTGGTTCAAGTCTGATGTATTTTTGTTTATTCTCCAGGCACGATTTTGAACAGATAGGAAACTAGCTGGTAGAAATATAGTCACAACAAATTCAGGTCTGCTACATTTTGATTTTCTCCCACAGAGATATATTGTCACATGCTATGAAATCAAGATGTTTAGATGCCAAACTGTAGAATTTAAGCTTATAGTAAATATCTTGCCAAATAGGACTCAAATTCCTAGGGAAAGATTCCTCAGGCTGGGTTTTTTAGTTAAATTAGAGCTGCTGGGTAAAGATACTCAATGAATTTATAGTGCATTGGCCTGATAACTTGAAACTCATTTTTTGTGCCACACAGGCATAAAGTTAGTTACTTAACTGATTTGATCATGCAATGTGATACATATCCAAAAAAAAAAAAAAAGGAAAACCCACAACAGAACACATAACATGGATGGAAATACAGGGACAAGATCCTGCTACAAACCCACATGCCAACTCTGTCTCCACATCTATGCTGGCAGCAACATCACAGTTCCTGACAATGTCAGTCACAATATCCAATTCAGATTCATTTGCTCATCCCCCAGTGTAATGTGGCATATACCATCCTCTGTCAGCAAAGAAGACAATAGGATAAATGGACGCCAAGATAACACTGGAAGTGGCAATACTCAAAAGCTGGTAACAGAGTATTTCAATCTTCCTGGACATAGAGTCTCTGATTTATAAGTAGCTGTTCTCAAACAAAAAAATGTGAAAGGAACATTGGAAAGAGAAGCAGCTGAAGTGGAGTACATTCACAAATTCCAATCTGTTAATAGAAGCATGAACAGAAATTATGATTCCTCCGCACATTACGTAACACACAAGTGTTCACAACTACACATATAACAAAAGAAATTTCATTGGCTAAGGTTTTTGCCCAAGGACACTAACTTTTCATTAGGAGACTTATTGCTTTCACATTTCAATACTGACAGACCCACATCATCTGATACAATTCTCCGAATATACATGGTCAGAGTCATAATTTGCATCTTTATGTATCCAATTACATTCAATCCCATTTCCACAACTGTGTAAAGGTACCTAAATATCTGTGGCTTTACTATCATTCCAACAATTTTTATGAAGATGTGAACTAATATATATGAAATCTCATTCTAAAATAAATCAGTTCCAGAGGTGTTACTAGATTGTTCTCCCACCGTTTCCCCTTTTCTGCTCCTCTTTGCCTTATGCTGAACCAGACTAATATGGCCATCTCTTTGAAAGGTGAAGAATAACTGCATTCTGATTCATGTATGAGTGTAACACTGGATATCCAGGAACTGAAAGGTTCTTCTTTTCTCCTAGATGCTCAGGATGTTGCCTGGGTGCATCTCTACCCTACTTCCTCATCTCCTAATTGACTATACCAGTCCCCTGCAGCAGTGTCAAGCTGCAGTTGTGTAGCTGCAATAGAGAAAGCCAGTGTGGTAATGTTCACTGAGCTTTATGTTTGTCCACATTGCTTTTAGATATCATCCCTTGTCTCCCCCTTTCAGTGGCCAACGCTACAAGATTTTTAAAAGCAGCATTAGAAAGTAGGAACATGACAGAAACAGTATGACTCCTCTTAACTGATGTCCATTTATTGGGAGTGAAAATAACTCCCATCATACCTAAACAGAGTAGACCTCCTCTCTGTAACAAGGGAAGAAGACTGCAATAGAATACACAACATGCACACACACACATACACAAAATGAAATAATGGCAAGGTGAAGTGGGTAGCAGCAAAAAAAAAAAAAGTTTGAGGCTAGAAAACATACTGTGTCCTGTTTCTAGGTCACTGAAACAAGTCATTTGTACTTGCTCAAGATTTGTTCTCATGATATTTTAAATCTGTATTAATAGGACCTTAAGCTTCTTTAGTCTCTTGGAAAATATGGGAAAATAAATCTTTAGGGGGTGAGTTAATGGTATATGTTCCTAAAATACAGTGATACAGAAGTAATGGCTATTTTAGCGACCATAGGAGTGTGTAGAATATTGACAACTGGGCCACTAATGTTAAACTGAAACTTGCATGCACTGCAGAAGATTTCAGAGGAATACCAGAGTTAGGATTTCTTTGTGAGTAAATGCCTGTTCATATCAGGCTTCTCTTTCTCTTCGATGAAAGTGTGGTCCCTAAGCAGAACTATACTGCCTTCCTCCTCAGACAAGATTCATGTCTTTCAAACTACAATTAGTTGGAAATTTATGTAGAACTGGCTTTTGTTGCAATAATTCAGTAGGGAAATTGCATTTGCATTGCTAAATTTAAAACTAACCTGCAGGAGAGTACCAGGCATACTTTGAGGCATTTTAAAAATGTCACTTGTCACTTAAACATCCTTTTAATAGTAAATTAAGATTTCCTATAAATACCAAGTGAAGCGTATTCCAGCATAATTCACTACAGTCAAAAATTCCTGAATTTCACAATACATTGATTCGTTATACTGTAAAATATTTCTTAGGAGTCGCTGTAAATATTATTTGCATTGTTATATGCCAAAACACCCTGCCCCTTATAGACAGATATCTGGTAGATATTTAATCTGAGTTTGATTAAATAATTTGTCCTGCTTGGCTTCCATTTAAGTCAATGTGATACATTAGTTGTTCCTGATGCCATTATAAGATAGATAGATACATACATAGATACATACGTACGTACGTATATACATAGATGGATAGTAATATGTGATTCCTACAGCCAAAGATTCTAAGTGGTTTTTATGTGTGAACAGTAAGATCTTTGACCTGAATTGATGGGTTTAAATCTAATTTAAACATAGTCTTTCATGTCAGTGAATCATAACATATCAGGGGACCCCAGGTTTGCAGGATATATATAAAATAATATTAAATGTTTAATGGACATTAATGATGTGTTGAAATGTTCTCACTTTCTCACCCCTATTCTTATACCACAAAAGTGGTAATGTATTTTTCAAAAATTCAGAGGAATGCAGGAAAAATTCTAGGAGTCTTTATGGTAGAGAACTATAACAGAAGTGGCAGCAGCTTTCTTTTCTTCTCCTCCCTTCCCTCTCTTCTCCCTTGCTCCTCCTCCTCCTAGGCTGTTCTTTCCTAGAAAGCATAGTTAATCTTTTTTGTATCTCAGTATCAGGAATTGTTATTTATCATTGAGGGACATCTGCTGATACATTGCTTCTGGCAGAAGAATCAAGGTAGGGTGGTTAATATTCCTTTGGTAATGCAATCCAGTGTACCCCGAAAACCTGGCTTGGAGTGCTGGAAAGCTTACAGAGCAAATTTTCAGGTAGTGGCAAGAATAGACAAAAAGAGTGGAGGCTGAAGAGCTAGACCTGTATGCTAGTGGGATCTAAACTTCCTGTCCTTTAAAATCAAAGCAAAGGGGACGGGAAGGGCTGCACACCACAGTTTAAATGAGAATCACAATCAACACAATTTTCCATGTATTAACAAAAATGTGTGGGTATTGCCTTCTGGGGGCTGCAAATGTGATAGGGACACATGTTGTTCACCCTCAATATAATAAAGCATCCTTTAAAAATACCATTGATCTCCTCCTTTTTAGTAAATGTCAAAAATGCTTAGTTTGCAAAGCCATATGAGATGCCTCATGGCAACCAACATATAGTTTTGTTTAAAAGGAAGGATTGTATAACATGTTATCTGATCTTGTGTATTATGGACTCTAAAAGCTGATAAATATTATAAAGCCAATACTTCGTTGCCTATCATCTTGTAACATGAAATAGATTTCCAATCATTTTTTTAAAAAAATTTCCCCTCCTCCCTGCTCACAAACCTAATATGATAACAATAGCTGAAGTAATTTTATACTGCTTAATTGTGCCTGTACGCTGCTGAGAATGAGATATAGACATAAAGCATACTTCGAGATGTGGATCTTATCAGACAGATCTGCCCAATGTGTTACCCTAAGAGGTGGGAGATGTTGGGGTCCACCCGTAATGCCAGCGTCTCCTTAGAATTTGGGGAAATTATAGCTCAAAGGAGGCCTGCGAGAGGAGAGTAATGGCAGGATCTTTTCACCTATGTATACCAGTAGTAACTATAGAGAGGACTCCAGTGAAAGTCAAACAAAGTTTTTATTTGAATTGACACATAGGCCCTTTCCATAGCTTGCCTGATTTTGGTATGGGCGTGCGGGGATTACGTGAGCAGCCTCTTGCGAGAGGCACTCGTGTCCCCTCTGCTCCTGCTCCGCAGCAGCTCCCTGCTGGCTGGCAGGAAGTGTGAGGGCTCTGCCTCTTCCTTCTGCAGCACAGCTGGGTACGTTCCCAGGCTGCGCTGGGGGAGGAAGTGCAAAGGCTGTGTCTCCGGAGGCTCCACACAGACGGTAAATGCGTGTGGGACCCCGGAGCGATGCACGATCACACATCATTTTCAGCAAGAAGCTGAAAATGATATATTGTGTGATCAGTGCCTGCTGGCCCCGGCAGCATCACGCAATTGTGAGGACGTCATGTGGAATGGTCCTCACAATTGTGCAGTGTTTTGGAGACCCTTTTGCATGAAAAATGCCGTGCGAAAAGGGCCGTATATGAGTAATCAGACACTCTTAAGAACCACACAAGACTATTGAAAAGTGAGGTGAGAAAGGTTGGATAGAGAGAAATTAGGGGTGAAAAGGGTGATAGTTACCAATCTTGAAGAAGGAGGTTGCAACGTAGGCCTCAGACAACGTCTGAGTGTAGCATGGAGGAGTGGCAGTCTGGAATATGTTCTACATACTACTATTGGCTAAGCTTAAACCTAGGGTTTTTACATCCTGTTTCACACCCCGAGGGACTGCATTAATAAAGCTGTAATGGCTTTCCCACAGGACTGACAAAGGGCTCCAAAATGAGTTGATTGCTTAACTCCAGAGTGACAAAACACTGATGGGACTAATGACAACCTCTTGATATTCAGTCAGGTAGGGTGTATAGGGAAGATCTCCATAGGGTAAGATCAGGGGATGGTCTCTGATTGCTCACCAAGCTGGGCGGTTTTTCTTTCATCGTATTCAAAAATGCTAAGAACCTTGGCATGCCTATATGTTTTATGATAAAGCAAAAATAGATAAAGACTTCACACATCACTTTATCAGAAAATCGCTTCTGAAAATTTGGGAGGATTATAAAACTAAAAACATACAGCAGCTCCCCACCTGGGTCTCACCGCAAGAGGCTTTTTTTGGCAGATGGACGGACACAGATAAATGGTTGTGATATGATGATATAATTGAGAGATCAACGTCCAACAACTTTAAGATTAAAACAAGAGAAAAACTAGAACAAGAGGGAATAACATTAAGTTGGTTCCCTTACAGACAGTTAGCAGAAAGGTTTCAGATGGATATAAAAACATATGGAATTGAACTTAAAGAGAAAACTGGAGTAATTAAATGGCTGTTCGAAAACCCGCCTCATTTACTTGCCCAAATATATCAAGAAATATTACTTCAGGAGAGGCAAGAAGAAACAGTAAAGGCAACAATGATTTCATGGGCACAAAATATTGGACATTCAATACAATTAGAGTCTTGGGAGCAGAGCTGGAAAAAAACACAGAAATTTACAGTAGCACAGAATTTGAAAGAGAACTATTACAAGCTATTTCATAGTTGGTACATGACACCAGATAAATTAAAAAAGACTTATAATACAGGTACTGGACAATGTTGGAAATGTCAGAATGTGGTCGGTACGATATATCATATGTGGTGGACATGTCCTAAAGCTAAGAAATATTGGACTGAAATACATAACAAAATGTGTGCATTAATGAAAGTACAGTTTGCTAAGTTACCAGAATTGTATTTGTTAAATATGACTGATGTATTAGAAGGTACTGGTATAAAGAAGTACTGGAGAATATTACTGTACATGATAACAACAGCTCGTATTGAATATGCAAAGATGTCGAAAACTCAGCAAATACCCACATTAGAACACTCAATGAAAACAAAAATGCTGATATGGTCTCTCAGAGATTAAAAGGGAAATCAGACAAAGAGATACAAAAAGAATGGCAAATTCTAATGGGCAATTGCTGGGTACCATCAGATGGAAATCTGTAATTCATGATTTAAGATAAATTATGAGGGGGCTACAGGATATATATCATGAAGCGGGAATATGGAGATGGAAATGCAAGAATCAACAAGTAATAATAACACTAAAATGTAGTACAATATTTTAAGCATGTTAAGAAATATTGATAATGAAATCTAGATCAGTGTGGAAGATCAGAAATATTTCAAATAAGTCAACAGTTATAATTGTTTGTTTTATATCTGAATTTGAATAAAATGATTATAAAAAAAAAATGCCAAGAACCTGAAGCAGTGAAGGGATTAGCACAAACCCATGAGCATTGAGGTTTTCCATATAATCCTATATGAGCCTTCATGACCGTAAACATGTCTCTGGTCAGCATGACCCTGATCATCTTCCCCAGTGATTAAGTCCAGTGTATGAAAACTGCATATCTGGTAGGAGGTGTGGTAGCGTATAGTAACAATGGCATTCATAGAATTTTATCCAGGGAGCTGGATGTCATCATCTTCTGTCTGTAATCCTCACATGTTTTTCCACAGCTGCTTCCATATTTTTGCACATACACTTTCCAAAAACTTGAGGAGGAATAGATGAAATACCGCACAATGTTTTTGACTGATCTCACAGGGAGGTACCTTAAGGATAGCATTTATTTCAAGAATGAATAATTTGCAATATGCTGCCATGCTCATAATCTTTTTGGCTGGCAAAAGTAGGCCTTTTGTTCATCTGTTGGAAAGGATACATTTTATTTTCAAAAATTCCTTTAAAAATCCTCAGGAGAAGCAGCTGACACATTTCTAGTTGCTGCTTTTGTTTTTGTTTTCTGCTATCAACTAAAACATACTGTTAGTTGATTTTCCTTTCTTTTCTTTCTATCTTTTTATCTTTTTTCATTTTATATATAATACACACACATGTGTGTTCCCCTTTTATCTTTTCCACAAAAATGAAATTGTAATAATCATCATAAAAACATACAATAAAAAACTATAAAACCCAGAGCTGTTAACTTTTATGGAGAGGAATTTAGATATTCCCTCAGAGGCCCTTTTTGCATGGCATTTTCCATGCGAAAGGGCGCCTAGAGTGTCACGCGAGTGTCACGTGAGGAGTGATCTGCGTCACGCACTCACAATCGTGCGATGCTCCAGGGGCTGGCAGGTGCTCAGCACACACATTTCCATTTTCGGCTAGAAGCCGAAAATGGTGTGTGATCGCACATTGCTCCCGGGCCCCTTGTGCACTTACCTGGTGTGCGGAGCCTCCGGAGCTGTGCCGTTGCACTTCCTGCCCCAGTGGAGCATGGGAAGGTCCCAGGCTGCACTGTGGAAGGAAGAGGCGGGGCTCTCGCACGAGCAGGCAGCTCGTGCGGAGTCAAAGGACCCTGGACGCGAGAGCCTCTCGTCAGAGGCTGCTCGCGTGATCTCCGCACCCCAGCACTGGAAGAAGGTAAGGTGCGGAAAGGGCCTTAGAGGGGCATATATGCATTATTTTTCGGTTGCCTGTGTAAAGTAAAAAGTGGGGTTTAGCCTTAACATGTTGCAGAATTCTTTTCTATGAAGAAACCTCCAGTTCAATTTTTAAACTTTATAATTTCAATGCCGATTCATTTTTACCTCATTGTTTTGTTAGTTCCCGATAAAAAAGAGCCTTTAGGACACAACGTTGACTTCCAAACATTTCCATAAATAAACATAGCTTATATTGAATTGCAAAGCACCCTCCCCCACAAAAACCTGGAAGAACAGATGCTGAGAAAAATAGCAGTTTAGATGCTGGTTTTTCATTTCAACAAGAACAGATTCTGAAAACAAAGATATGATTAGAAAAATGCACAGAATAATAAAGCAAATTGCAGTAGTATTGCTTTTGCATCTTTTAATTGTGGGCCACATCTAACAAAACCATTTTTTTTCATTTGGGGGAGAACAATTTCCATTCCTTTCAACCTGAGAATTAAAACACAAAAATACACCATGCTTATTACTCCTAATAAGCTGTACTATTTAAAACAAATTTGGTTTTGTTTAGTATTTTCCATTTTAGCTTTGCAACTAAATGTTGAAGTTACTCTGAAAATAAATTATATGCAGCAAACATTTATCCACCTGTTTTCTTCTTAGCAAAATGTGGAGAATTTGAGGTTCAGTGGGAGGGCATTAATTGTCTTTCAAAAGTTGAAAATACATGCACTACTTTGTGTACACACCTTTGTCTAAAAATACCACTACTGCACTTAATTTTGCTTGATTTTACATTTGAAGCAGCCTAAAAAATATTCTGGGTTTCCAAGAAATACTTTTTTCCAGATGTGCTCTACTTTATACCAACTATTGTTATATCTTTTCCAATGAGTTGTGTCATCTCAATGATATATCCAAAGTACAATAGTTTGATTTTTGTTGTTTTGGCTTCTAATGAGAGTTTAGATTTGCCATTTGTGGGCTACCTAGCATTTGTTTCTATAGATATTGGAGAAAAAATGAACTAGACAAGACTTTGCTGTTTAAAACACAATCCTAACTGTGAAGATGAACAAGGCCCAGCTTGGCTGATGCTAGGTCAAGAGAAGCTTTGCTAAACTCTCCTAGCCTAGAAATTATTCAAAGCTGCCCAGGCCTTGGCCAGACTTTGTGCCAGTATTGTGGTTTTGTTCCTGTGCATAGAGGTTTAGATTTGGTGTTGCGTGATCTCTCCCTCACTTCACCCACTTTCCACCCCCTTTTTGGCCCTTCTGCCAACAGCTCTTAGCCAGTAATGCAGAACCCTCTTCTGCTAGTGCTCCGAGGGATCCATCTACAGTTCTTGTCCACATTTCTTTTTAAAAAAACACCTTAATCATATTAAAATAATATAGGTAATAATTCTTTCTAATTGTAATATGAATTGCTAAGAATTAATATTTAACATTTATGACACTGCTTTTTGCTTTTTCCTTTAGTTTTCAAAATATGTGATGGCAAATTAATATAAATGCAAACTTAATGTGATGAGGATTGAATTGCACAGTTACAGTCAAATATATGGTGATTTTTAAAAATGTTCTCTGAGAAATAAAAAGAGAAATGATCAGCCTGTTTCTTGGTTATCAGCCTTGATTGGGGGTGTGAGAAGAGATCCTATCTGAAATAATCCGAAGCAAGCAAGAGAGAGCTGTCTTGCCTCTGCTCTTCAGTCACCCAGAATGAGCTAATTAGCAGTGCAATTTTAGCTGAAAAATGTGCTAGCTATAGAGGTTTAGGAATAGATAGAAGCCTCTAGTACTGGCTGAACTGGCCTTCAGCCAGTTGAGCTGCCTTTATGCTGTCATAACTCCCTTCTGCCAACTGATATGAGATCTGCTGATACTACTGCTCTCCTGGCTGAGATCAGCCAGCAGAAGGGCCCAGGGAGGGCAGGGAAGCTGTAGAGTGAGAGAGGAACTGAGTTATGCCAAATTCAACCCACACAGCTACAATGACAGTCCAAAGTTAGACCAGATCCAGAGTAATCTTAGACTGGCAGACGTCTGCATTCAAGGCACCTGTAGCTACTGTTCTTTGTTTGACCTGATCTGAAATATTTTCCAATAAAAAGAGAATCCCAATCTTTTCATTGTTTTGGATATATTTCCACTCCAAGCTCAGATCTAATGTTTATGGTTGCAGTACACTTCCCCTGTCTGCCTTATTGTACAATATTTCTATCTTCCTCTTATTGAGAAATGTGTTGCTTTTCTGGGAAGATCTTTGGAATGCTTCATACGAGCATGTAAGGACACAGTTTTTTAAAAAATAGGGCTTATACAGTTGCCTTTGAATGGCATACCGAAAATGACTTGTCTCATACCCTATGTATCTATGTTGCTTCCATTGTTTTAGACAACCTTTTGAATTATTTCTTTTTAAAAAATGAGTCTTTCTCCTATAGAATATTCCCAGCTGACATATTTATTATTAGCAATTATAAATTAGGATGAAAAACCACGATAATTTGATTCTATCAGTCAGTTTCTTTGTCTCTTCTGAGCTTTGTTGTCTGCCCAGCTGCTGCCAACTGTTTTCCAGAGAGGGAAGATTCGGGCCGTCAATCAGAAGAGAGATGAGATTTCACAATTCCTTCTTACAATAACCAACCTGAATATACCTGTAATCAACCTGTACCCATTTATGAAATTAAAAGAGGCTTAAAAAACAGGATAATGTGTTATATTTTGGCAGTTCATGATCTGAACGATGTAGTAAACATGATGCTGCACGTGAATACTTATGATAAACAAAGTGGCTATTTCCACTGTAAATGGCAGCTACATGCCAAATTAACCATTCCCTCTTTTTAAATGTATAGTAAAACCTATCTTCATCCAGATGACCTGTTACATGTTTCTTCATTTAGGCTCAATACAACTAATTTCTATTAGTAGTGGGAGGATAACACATAAAGCAAGGCCATCAGGACATTGGAGAACCCAATATGAAGCTGTTACTTACTACAGCAGTGCTGTGTTTATGGCAGTCTGTAATTCCATCCTTATTGATACTTTCAGGAGCAAGATGGTACCTCTGCATAGCAAATGCAACATTACAATGTGTTGGAGCTATTATCTGAAACCTGTATACTCCTAGCACTCCAAAACCAGGAAACTGATTGGATGGACTGAAAGTATTTTTAACTTTTGATCATGCATAATTTTTAATGAATGTATGTTGTCATGTTGAAAAAGGAATCCAAGATTTGTTATCTGTATATGTTTGTATAAGTAATTCTGGTATTATAACAATGCAAGTGATTTATTAGACTAATTACATTTGTTTGAACAATGAACACTTGGCTCACTGTACATATTTCTATTTAGTTTTTGTGTTCAAGATGAATTGCTTCCTTAGAAGTACTGTTTGGCTACTCCTTAATGGGCAAAAGGTCTCAGAAAGTATTATATAGTTATTTCCTTGTTGGCTTAGGCTCTGCAGCTTCCCTAACTCAAACACTTCATACAAGGGGAAAAAAAAAACCTATTTATGTGTCCTTCCCATCTTGTCTGCCTTTGTGTACTAAAAAACTACTGACATGGTTCACATGAAACTGAAGTGGGTCAGCTTGTATGCTTGTGTAGGTCAACTACTCACATGACTGCATCACTCAAGAACTGCTTCCATACATCCTAGTTCTGAGAAGGGAAAGATAAATAAATAAATAAATAAATAAATAAATAAATCCTAATAAATTAATAAGTACTACCAACTATATTTTATAAAATTAAAAAATAAAATTAAAATTTCCTTCACCAGGTATCACAATCTGCAAAAGTATTTATTGGAGAAAGGGTCTTTTGGGTCATGCAGTTCCAGTCAAGGAAAACCTTCTCTAAAGAAAGAAATGTTTAAAAAAGAGTTTAAATAAAACAGGCTTTTAAAGAATTTGTACTTATAATCCACTAAATTTTAGGCCAGTTTCACATGGCATTGCTAAAATGTAGTAGCTATTGGTTGGTATTCATTTCAGAGTCTGCAGTTCTGCATGACATCATAGCCATCCAGTAGGTGTCCCATCTAAGGCCCTTTTTGCACCTTACCTCTGCCAAGCACGGTCGTGCGGGGATCATGCAAGCAGCCTCTTCCGTGAGGCTCTCATGTCCCTGCTGCTTTGCCTCCGCAGGAGTTGCCTGCTAGCTGGCAGGCAACATAAGGGCTCCGCCTCTTCCTTCCACAGTGCAGCCGGGTATTTTCCCAGGCTGCGCTGGGGGAGGCTCCAGAGCTCCACACATGGGGCTCTGGAGCGATGCACGATCACGTACCGTTTTTGGCTAAAAGCCAAAAATGATATAGTGCATGATTGGTGCCTGCCGGCCCCGGCAGCATCGCGCAATTGCAAGGACGTAGTCTGAAATGCTCCTCGCAATCGTGCGACGCTCCAAAGGCCCTTTTGCATGAGAAATGCCATGCAAAAAGGGCCTAAAAGCGGTAACTAGAACGCATTATTTGAACTATGGAAAAAATCTGTTTTGCGCTGCCTCATCCACATATATCCCGTATGCCACCTCAATGTGGAAACGTTAAATGCAATTAACTGGGCATTAAGAAAATGGCGGTACCAGCAGGAGGCCAATCAGGGCTGGCGGGTGGGGTAAAATGTGGAAAAAACACTCCCCTTCAATTTACATTAATACTGAGAGGTGTGGAACATGGTGTTGCTATTGCATTTCAAGAGAATCCACCTTAACTACGGAAAAGATCTGTTTATGGCGTCTCGTGCAGAAAGGGCCTTAGACTTGCTCTATCCTTTTAGCAATGTTGTACATTTTATCTTACTGATTTATGCAGTGCTTCTGAAATCTTTGGTGTTTATTGTTTTTTTTAAATCATTAACTTGTTGTATTGTAATATTTTATTGTGAGCTGCCCAGTGAATGAATAAATAAATAAATATGAATATTTCTGTGGCTTTGCACTCTTCAGAAAGATCTAGAAGTAGTGTTTAATCCGTCTCCAGTATTAAACTGATGGGCAGGAGAATTACAGGCAGGGATTTATGTCCGTGAGAGCCACTGTGGTGTAGTGGTTTAAACGCTGGACTACAGCCCTGGAGATCAGGGTTTGATCTGCTGCTTGGCCATGGAAGCCCACTGGGAGCATCACACAATCTCAGTCCCAGAAAACCCCATGATAGATTGCCATATGTCAGAAACAGTTTGAATGCACAGAACAGCAGTAGCAACAAAACAATAATTTATGTTCTTTGCTCCTTCATTTTCAATTTGCTTCGTGAAACACATGGTGTCCACTAGGGTATCCTGTTCTCATCTTTCGGCTACAGATGAAAGCAAAGCTCACCTCTCTGCCATTGCCAAGGCACAGGAAAAAAGGGCATTACATAGTGAGAAAGTCACTCTTAAAATTATGGGTGAACAGAGGTGGGAAATTATTGAGTAAGCTGTGGCCTTCTATTAGATATGCAATTGCAACACTGAATCTGTCCCCCCCCCCCCCGCCCCCTGTTAAACTTTGCTTCACTTCACTTTAGAACAGCAGTATAGCTCGGGTTTTCCACTGAAGTTTCAGGATGCCTGGATAATTCCGCTTAAATAATTGGAGGTTTGTAAAAGCACACATGGCATGCATTTTTATAGTTCGATCCTGCAAGAGTGCCTTAAATGCCCTTATTAATACAGAGCACAAAAAATGGATTTGAAAAATATATGATGCAGTTTAAGAAAGATGATTGCTTGCACTTTGTAGATTGAACCATGACAAGGAACATTTTGTAATGCTAATGAAGAATGCATAGCATTTCCAAATGTGTGAAAAAAAGGTGAAAATCATTATTCAAATTGTCAGTGCCATTCAGAATAATATCTAAAATTGCCTTTTGTGTATGCTTTTTCATTCCTGTCAATATTTACATACCATTTTCACAACTCTAGCTGAAGTATAAACATTTCAGACTAAATCCAGAGTTAGTTCTACCTAGAGTAAATCCAGTGAATATTTTGGAATTTAAATTAGTTATAATTAATTTCAGTAGGTTTTTTCTAGGTAGAATTTAGGCCATCATGTTCTGGTTTTCTCAGGTGTGGCTGTGGAAACAATAAAAGAGAGAACTATTACTAATAATAATAATAATTATTATTATTATTACTATTATTATTATTATTATTATTATTACTATTATAATTTAAACACATAAATCTAATAGAGCAATGATCAATACACTTACAAAGAAGTAATTCTAAATTCAGATGTAGCAGCCAGAAGAATAATCGGCAGCAAAAATCTAAAGCCAGATCTGAAATCAGATCACAGTGGCCTGGGGGTAAAAAAAGGAAAGAAAAAAAGAAAAGAAAAGAAAAGAAATTAAACTGGGTGAGATCTACAAACAACTATAATTAAATGGGACTTGTGCAAGGGGAACCCCATTGCATCATGAACAATGTACATTTGGTTTCATAATATGTTTGTGATCTTTGATACTGGGCTACACATTTAATTAATTTCTATTATGTTTGTTTACTTGTAGAATGAATTTCTCCTTCATTCCAGGATGCCCATTATAGTTAAGTTTGCCTTAAAAAATAAGAATGCCTTTTTTTTTTGTATTCTTCAGGTAATGATAATGCTCAGTCTATTAAGGAATTGAACTAAAGCATAATTCATATTTACTATGAGCTTTAAAAATGCCAAAGAGGCAGTTAATTCACATTCAAACCCACCCTCTCAATTTGCATTTTACACAAGGTGTCTTGGGTTGACTGGTTACCCTGGCAACTATTCCTTGCTTTGACTATATCAGCATGCCAGTGTGATGTGGAACAGATTACTCTTGAAATAGTGGAATTAGTCCGATGTAATGGGATGTTGTTTGAGCTGTTTCAGAGTTCTTAATTCCATTATTCTGTATATTATTCCCATTAATGCAACATTATTGTCAAATAACAAGTAGATTTAGTCTAATCAAATTCCCTTTTCACACATGTTGTAAGCCTGCAACTGGAGTCTTCTGAGAGAAGAAATCTCAAACTTGAATAAAATATTTTATTATGAAGAATGAAGAAAGAAACCTAATTTCCTTTGAGTCAATATACATGACAAACAACAAATAAAATTTTAATACTATTTACAAATGGTTGCTTGAGTCATCCGATAGGTTTATCTCCCAATACGTATTCTGATGTGTGTTTATGCTAGATTCTCTGTGTCAAATGCAGTTAAACTAAAAACAATCTAATTCAGTTTCTCATAAAACAGATATTTTATATTTCTTAAAAAAAACCCTAAGGTAAAAACTTTCTATCACTGTAGAGGCTAAGGCAATTTCTGCACTACACTATTGTAGTGCTATTATTCCACTTTTAACATCCTGTGGAATTCTGGGGTTTATAGTTTCCTGAGTCAAAGAGCTCTTTGGTTGAGAATTCTAAATACCCCTCTCTAAACTGCAAATCCCAGGATTCAATAGGATGGTGAAAGTGAAATAATAGCACTATAAGGGTAGTGTGGAAATGGCCTAAGATAATCATCCAGCTGTAGAGGAGAATTTTTTAAACATTCTGCAGACTTTTTCAAAAATGTGGAAAGAATTAAGTGTGTCTGTCTTCTAGTATTGTACATAGCATTTCCAGCTCTCCCTTCATTAAGAAGGATGGGCTATTTTCAAAGTCAACTGATTCCAAAAGCAAAATAAGATTGATAGATGAAAGGAAAGAAATACAAAGAACATGAAATTCAAAATGTACTTTGTAACGGTGTCAGTCCTACTTACAACTGTTGTGATTTAGCTGGATATCTCTATAAACAGAATTTCAATCAGACACCTTGAATAAATAACTTTTTTGTTATTTATTCTGAATTTTTAGTTTTGTAGTTCTCAAAGCTGAAATGGCCAAGACAAGGGACAAAGAATATGATGAACTAGGATGGAAATGGACCACAATGTTATTAAAGAAGTAGTCACTATATTCACCCAGGAACAAGAAGAATTGTAGTAGAAGTGAGCTCAGGTACGTGCCTGGCACAGTTTGGCTCATTCTTGAGCTGCAGTCTTATAGGTAGAACTCACTGTTGAGACAAGTTTCCATGTAGCCCATTCAACTGATCTACATCTTCTTCTCTACCACAGATGAGCTGTTATAGTTTATTGGTATGTCCAGAAATCTTTTACCCAGCACTGCCAGCAGCAGTTACCAGCACAAGGTTTCTAGAAGGCAAGATTAGGTCAAGAGCCAAACAACAAAAATGTTCAGGGAGTGACTCCCTGTTCTGCAGTAGTAGGGTTCTTGTGAGCTTACCTTATGGCAGGTATCATGGCCCAAGAGTAATAGACACCATACCCAAATACACAACATTGTTGCCTTTTTAGCTGATTAAGGCCATTTCCGCACGGGGGAATTAAAACAGCGCAGTGCGTCCTCCACGGAGGATGTCTGCACCTTGGAGAGGACTAGGTTTGGACTACTTATTGGAGATCCGCACCTCAGTCTGCTCTGAAATGCTCCCAACTGGTCCTCCAGTGCGCTTTTTAAAGACCAGAAAAAAGAGGTTTCTCATTTTTCCGGAGCATGCCATTGCGTGCCTCCTCCCTTGTGCAGATTTGCAGGCTCGCACCAATGCGAGCCTGCGATCTGCGGAGGGCGGGCTTTAGGCGTGGCAAGCTTCAGCGGTTGGTCGGGAACCATGATGGAAGCTGCCATTTCGGAAGCCAGAGCAGTGCGGATCTAAGACCTCGCACTGCTACGATTCACCCTGGACCAGACCGAGGAGCTAGAAGATCCGGTGAGTAACAGCACGGAGCGATTCCCTCGCCTCATGTAGAAATGGCCACAATGATCCTGTCCAGGCTTTTCCTTGGAAGAGATCTTTTTCTCAATGCCACCATCTTCACAAGCACAGCTGGTGGGGATATGAGACAGGACCTTTTCAGTGGGTGCCCCAGGTTCTGAAACTTCTTTCACAGAATGACCTTCTCCTTCTCCTTCTTCTTCTGGCAGCCCACACAGGCTATAATAGCACTACACTGTCATAGTGCTATTATTCCACTTTCAACATCCTGTCGAATCCTGGGGTTTGTAGTTTAGGGAGGGACATTTAGAATTCTCAGCCAAAGAAGTCTGTGGCCTCAGTAACCTACAAACCCCAGGATTTTGAAAGTGGAATAATAGCACTATAACAGTGCAGTGCGGAAACGCCCCAAATGCTGGGCTTTTTGAGACCTCAATGAATTTACACCAAAGATTCGGACAGGAGAAATGAAATATAATTCTTTCTTTTGTACTGTCTAAAGTCTCCTCCTCCCATAGACTGATCCACGTGGGGCAGGGCTTTCTTCTAACCACACTTAAAATCATAGCAAACATTTTCTTTCACATTTGCAATAGAAAAAAAATCCTTTATTTTCTTTATTCTTAGTTAACTGCGTATTGCCATATTTGCCAGCGTATAAGACATACCAGCATATAAGACCCCGTTTTCAAACAGTTATTTTTTAGGGAAAAAAGTGAGTCTTATATGGCAGCAAATATAATAATATTTTTAAATAAATAATGAATCTTATGTAAGCAGTATTCAAGTGCAAAATTTCCTTGCGTCCTTTTGCACTACATAATTACAGCACTATAATTCCATTTTAACTGTCATGGGAACATCTTATGGCATTTTGGGATTTGTAGTTTGATAAGATCCTAGAGTTTTTTGGATGAGAATTCTAAATGTCTCTCCCAAAACTGCAAATCCCAGAATTTGATGGGATGGAACCATGGCAGTTGAAGTGGAATCATAATAGTATAATTGTGTAGTGTGAGAGGACCTAATTTCCAATCTTCTGTATTGTAAAAATTGAGAGTATACAATCCCATGATAATTTTAAGTGAGTTCACTTAATCACTTCCTAACCTTACGATGCCTTAAAAAGAAATCTTTAGCAGTAGGTCTCGCTGATCCCTTTCTATTTGTGAGAGAAGTAAGAATATAGCTAGAGTAGCTATGTAACTGGATAGTGGCATCAAACCTTTGTTTGCCTATAAATAACTAACATGTTAAAGAAATGGGTTCTGGAGTAGTTTTCTCTAGCTCTCTATATTCAGAGACTTATTTGTTTCCATGACTTATTGTTTGTCATAGAAAGCATTAAATGTGCAGTTTTCTGAAGTAAAATATTCCCAAAAGTCGCTGTCCTATTCAAGAGCAATATGACATTCTTGGGCTACTAAAATCCTAAAAAGAATGGTTCTAACCTTGAGCCTCAAATTACTTTCCATGCTGTGACTGGGGGATGTTGAGATTTGCAGTCCAAAAATAAAACTTCTGCAAGCTCTGACTAAGAGGCACCATATGGTTCAGGAGCACTGTCATGACAAATAAGTAATAGAAAATGAACAAAACATGAAATTGGGAAAATCTAAAAAGTGAACAAAATGTGTTTCTATGAATTGGCAGCATATTCCACTGCAGTATAATACCTCTTACGAAACAACATTCTGTTAGAGAATTTGTGTCATTAACATTTGACACTTTAAGAAACTGAGAGAAATACAGTGGTTAAAAAAAATGTAACAAGCCTTGTTTAAGGCTTAAGGTTAGAAGAATTTAAATGCCAACATCAAGAAGACAGAAATCTGAGTCATTTCTGTACTCACCGGACACTCTGGTAATTTTAAGTCTGCAGCACAATGTGAAGAAATAAAAGAAAATCAAACCTTATGGAAGAACTGAGAGAACAATTGGCTGCACCATGAGAAATCTGTGAAAATAAATTATGGTGTTCGCTTAAGGCAGCAAAAGTAATGTACAAGCACACCCCAGTTAACAAAGTCTCTGACAGTAGAACTTCTTTTTACAAAGCCTTTTCATGCTTTTAGAAAGCTCCTACTTTTCTTTCTCATCTTCTGAGCAGGTGGTGAAGGAATGCTGAAGAAACACAGGCCCTTTCTGCAACTCACCTTTTTGCAGAGCTGGGGTGCGGGGATCGTGCAAGCAGCCTCTTGTGAGAAGCTCTCACGTCCCTGTTGCTTCAGCTCTGCAGCTGCTGCCTGCTCGCAAGCAGGTAGCGCAAGAGCCCCTCCTCTTCCTTCTGCAGTGCAGCCTGGGATTTTCCGAGGCTGCTCTGGGGCAGGAAGCGCGAGCACCGTGGCTCTGGAGCTCCGCACGCATGGCAAGTGCGCACAGGGCCCCAAAGCGATGCACGATCATGCACCATTTTCACCTCAAAGCCGAAAATGAAACAGTGCACGATCGGCTCCTGCCAGCCCCTGGAGCGTTGCACGATTGTGAGTGCGTCGTGTGGACCGCTCCTCGCAGTCGTGTGACGCTCCAGAGGCCCTTTCGCATGGCAAATGCCATGCGAAAAGGGCCACAGTCTTTTGGTGTTCCGTTGCAGCATCCTAGTAGGAAACAGTGAAATATCTGAGCTGAGAAAGAATAGGATTCTGCACTAGCTCATCCTACTGTAGCTGCTTGTGCCTGCGTACAACTTGCAAGATAAAAAGCAACTGCCTCCAGAATCCCTTACTGAGCATACCTGAACAGCAAAACAGGGAAAATGGTGAACAAACTGCACCCCAACATGTTAAAAAGGTATAAATCTAAATATTTTGGCACAAAAAGGAAGTGAGATATAGTCCAGAATGTGGAGGAGGGAACAAGGGGGACAGCTATTTTAGATCTGATCCTAACCAACAATGATGACCTGGTTAATGGAGTTCAGGTGGCAATATCCTTAGGTGGAAGTGACCATGTTCTCTGCATACTATACAGTGGAAAGGGGAAGCCAAGCATAGCCATACATTCTAAACTCTAGAAAAGCTGATTTCAGTAAACTTGGGGAAATACTGACAGTGATCCCATGGTCAGAAAGACTAAAAAAGAAGGGAGTTCATGATGGATGGGAGTTTCTTAAAAGTGAGATATTGAAGGCACAATTTCTAACAATTCCAATGAGGAAAAATGGGAGCTGTCTAAAGCATCCAGGATAGATGCCTAAAGAATTTTCAATAGAGCTAAGATTTAACGGGGACATGAAGAAGAAATAGAAAAAGCGGGAAAATCACCAAAAAGGGATTCAGATAGCCAGCAAGTATAGGGAAAGTCATAAAAGCTAAAGTGTAGAATATGCTCAATGAGCTAAGTGCTCCCCAATGACTCCTCTTCATCCTGGAGAGAAGTGACTAGTGGGGTGCCACACGGTTCTCTCCTGGGTCCAGTGCTATTCAACATCCAATTATTTAGATGAGGGAATAGAGGACACAATTATCACATCGGGAGATGACACCAAATTAGGAGGGGACGTTAATAACCCAGAGGACAAAATCGGAATTTAAAATGACCTTAAGAGATTAGAGAACTGGGCCAAAACTAACAAAATGAATTTCAACAGGGAGAAATCTAAGGCACTTCACTTTAGCAGGAAAAATTAAATACACAGATATAGGGTGGGTGACACTGAGCTTGGCCATAGTGCATGTGAAAAGAATCCAGGAGTCAGTAGACCACAAGCTGAACATGACTCAGCAGTGTGATGTGGCAGCTAAACCAAACAAGGTGATTCTGGGCTGCATCAATAGGAATACAGTGCCAAGGTCAAGGGAAGTGATAATACAACTCTATTCTGCTTTGGTCAGACTCCACCTGGAATATTGTGTCCAGTTCTGGGCACCACAATCCAAGAAGGGTATTGACAAGCTGGAATCCAGAAGTGGGTGACCAAAATAATAGAAGGCCTGGAAACCAAGCCCTATGAAGAGTGGCTTAGAGAGCTGGGTATGTTTAGCCTGGAGAAAAGAAGATTAAGAGGCAACACAATAGCTATGTTTATATATTTGAATGGGCGTCATATGGAAGATCGATCAAGCCTGTTTTCTGCTGCTCTAGAGACTAGGACATGGAGCAATGTTTTCAAACTTCAAGAAAAGAAATTCTACCTAAACTTTAGGAGGAACTTTCTGATGGTAACTACTGTTTGACAGTGAAATATGCTGTCTTGGAGTGTGGTGGACTCTCCTTCTTTGGAAGCTTTTAAACAGAGTTTGAATGGCCATCTCTCAGGAGTGTTTTGATAGTAGATTCCTACATGGCAGGGAGTTGGACTCAGTGGCCCTTGTGGTCTCTTCCAACTCTATGATTCTATGATTCTGTAAGAAAAAAGAGGCTGTTTTAAAAAACAAAACAAAAAAAACCCACAATCCTGGATGCATTTTAGAAGAACCCTTGAATTGGTCCCTAGAAAATTCAAAATATTTTTTTTCTTCCTTATACAAGACTTACCTGAATGTGTTGTTCCATTTCAAATGATATTATTTTGGATAAAATTTTTGCAGAAACATGTCCTTTTTTCTTTTTTCTTTTCTTCTTTTTCTTTCTTTTCTGTTCTCTTTTCCTTTCTCTTTAGATGCCAAGAAACACATCTGCTTTACAAAAACAGGAATTCCTGCACCTTACTATAATGGTAGTCGTGGCAGTGCACATACACAGACATATAAAGCCACCAGATGACTATGCTTTCAATGAAAAATTATTGGCAAGGCTCTGTGTACTCTTTAAGGATCAAACAGTTTCTTTTTAAAATATAACACATCCTTGTAAATCCTCTTTTCTGTATGATGAACATATAATCAGCCACGATCATGGGAAACTTGGAGTTCAATATGTCATTATAGCCACTTGGCTCCATGCCATTAAAATATGAAAATGATTTATAAAACATAGCTGAAACCATTTCATCTCCTGAATGTATTCTGAAATATAATTTGCCAGCAATTAAAATTCCAAGTAATGCAAACTGAATTACTGTTCCCCTTGGGGCTCCCAACACCATTTAATTTGTTCTTGTTTTATTCTTTAGAATTTTACTCTCTGAAAATTCTCTTAAGAGGAATGAAATGCTGGCTTTTATTCTTCAAGTGAGTTAGTTGCAAATGCACTACCAATTAGTAAATTCTCCTGGCCAAAATATCAGTCTTTTTGTCCTCTGTGTCAAACCATAAAATCTTGTCTAGTATGCCATAATAATGCTTTAATATTACACAGAAGTAGCAATACTATCTGCGTACCTTAAATGAAAATACATTTTTCTCCAGAAATAATATGCATATTGGAATTGGCAATCTGTTCATGATGAAGTGACAACCCTTGGTGGGAACAGAAGTCTTGTGGAATTATCCAACCTTCTTTTACTGATCCACTTGATTCAATGGGCTTTAGTCCAACTGAGTATACAGTCCTCCCTCCACATTTGTCCTTTGACCTTCGTGAATTTGATTATTCAAAAAGCATGTGGTTGCCTGCCCCTCACCTCATTCGCCTCCTTCTGTTTCTTTGCATTCCTCACCTTAGCCATGCAAAGCTTGTGTTTAAAATGAAATTTTTTCTTCCTTTTGGGTGAGCAAAGCACACACACACACACACCACTAGAGCCATGCTCTCTCTGCCATGTGGCTGCACATTCTGCTGTGTAATAGATGCTGATTGGTCAGGTGCTGTCTTTGCTCCTACCCCTCCCCTATGAGAGGAATCTCATTTCTCAAGATGGCAACTGGAAGTAGCTAGAATGCCAGAATTCAGTGCTCCACTCTTCTCCATCTGAGGGGAAAGTACCAGTAAGCTCTTTACCTTGTCTTTTTGCTTCCCCCTGGGAGCACCAGGACCAGAGGCAAGGGTATGGGAGAGGGGAAATGAAGATGAAGATGTTTCAGACTTCTACACTGGTAGTGATCTACAGGACCTGAAGGGATTACAGTTCTGTATTTGTATCTTCTCAGAAAGTTTTGTTTATGAGTAGTTAAGGTCTTGAACAAAGTTTAGTATTTGATCTCCTTTTGATGGAGGGTGACACATTTTTTAGAATATAAGACCTATGGAATCAGTGGGACTTGCTCCTAAGTATGTGATTGTAGGCTGATTATGTTTATTGTTGTTTGTATAATGTGATTAATGAATTGTATTTAAAAATAACCATGAATGTTACAGGCATTTCCTTTGCTGAAAAAAAAATTCAAATTTAAGTGTTCCTTACATAACTCTCCATCTCACACCTATTGTGTATGTCTGAAATTTTCCATGCTTCACTCACTCTAAATTAACCACTGACCCTTCAAATTCCACCTAATTCTACCCTAAATTATAAAAGTAATAGCCACTTACTGAATTAAATTTGATGGGGAGAAATCCAAAGTTTTTGATCCAAAGCAAAGCTCTTCCTCAGTTCTAAGGTTAAGTGATTCTTGTCCAAAGTGGTCTAAACTAAAACATACCTTTAGTATGTATGAGAGACAGAGATACTGCTTATGATGCAGTACAGAGGAAACTGGTTTGCTGATTGGTTCTCCTCTTGCATGTTTTAGACTGGTTTGGAACTTAAACTGATCTGCAACTTTTCAATTGGAATCACAATTGGCCCAGCTGAAACCAAAAGGGATATTACAAGAGTTAGTGGGATGAGAGGAACTCTGTAGATGGTTGTTTCATTTTGTTATAATGCTTTGCTAACAAATCTGCCTCTTAAAAAAGTAAAGGTAGCTAGCTGTACTGGAATAACTGATCTATCCTAATCTTTGCAGACATCCTCATTAGTGAAGTTTTTGTCATTCATTTTTAAAAGTGAGTTCATTATTTTCCTAACAGAGAAGGCAGTTAAATCAGTAAAACCCCAGAATGCTCTCTCTACTTAATATTACAATTTTATACCTTGTTTAGCAGTTTGTGTTAAATTTTGTGTCATGGTGAGATAACAAGGCAAGAGATGTTTTCCTTTTGTTAATTTTAAAAAACTCAGCTGGAATTCTACACCTTGTTGTGTCTGCTTATTTTCTTTGTCATCAGGCTGATTCATCACAAATCCTTTTGTACTTGGGCATGTTCAGTCAATACAAAATCTTCATGCATCCTGTCGAATTGAAGTAGTTGTCCCCTTAGGTTAATATAGTTTTTTAAAAAAACTTAGGAAGCAGCAAGAATATTGCACATCCTTGTTCAGGGCTGAGAGTGTGTTCAATCTTTGTACAGGGCTGAGAGGGTTGATGTACCCAAGGTCTCCCAGTGGGTTTCCATGGTTCGGTGAGGATTTGAACCTTGGTCTTCAGTGCCCTAGTCCAGCACCTAAACAGCTACACCATGCTGGGAGACCAGGGTTCAGATCCTTGCTCGGACATGGAAATCCACTGGGTGATCTTGGACAACTTACACTCTCTCAATATTGGAGGAAGGCGGTGGTGAATCTCTTAATAAATCTGGCCAAGGAGACCAAATCTGACCTGAAGGCAAATAACAACTGTTGGCTTGTGTACACTCATTGTAGATCTAAAAGCATACCTGCTATTTTTATAGATTTGGATTCTCAGAACACATGTATGAACGTCTGTTACAGAACAGAAAAATGTCTTGGTTGATATCACCACTCCATAGTGCATGGTCCAGTATACTAGTTCCCATAAACTTAATTGATGGACAGAAAATATGGAGAGTGGGGAAACTTAGAATTTTTCTAAATAAGGAGAGAAAGCTGCTTCCAGTGAAATGGTAGGGCAGAGGACTGGAAATCTTCATTGTCAAAGGAGTTCAGAGGGTTGTGGCACTGGTGGACTACAGCGGCAAAAGTAGACAGATTGAGGAAGGAAGGAAAATATCTGAAGTCAGTGGCAATTAGCTGCTTCGGGTTGGTTGCCTGAAATTAGAACAATGCTGTTGGGCCACAATGTCCAAACTCTCAAAGGCATTTTTACATCTCGTGGGTTTGAATTGCGTTTGAATTGATTTAGACCACCCATGCGTTGAAGCAGGGTCAGGGAATGTGTGGCTCTCTTGATGTTGGGCTACAGCTTCCATAATCCCTAATCACTGGCTTTGTCATCTAGGACTAATGGGAGTTTCAGTCTATCAGCATATGGAGGACCACACGGTCCTCGGTTCTGTTCGAAAGGAATGTGAATGCAGATCTTCCTTCTTTGTTGAGATGAATGGGAAAGCCCAAGGGAATATGGAAGCTGTGTTTGTGCATGTACTGTTTGTACTATTAAACGTTGTTATATTGGTGTGAGTGAATTTGTGCTGCATAGCTGCTCTTTGTTACTCACAACAAATAATCTAAGGAATTCCCTTTTCCCCTAGATGGCCTCCTTAGCAGGATATAATAGTAAGTTGTCGTGTTTTTGCCAGTTGAATTATTCACTGTATTGCAGGTTTCAATGTCTTTAACATTTGCCCATTAGCAATCATTTCTAGTCTAAAGTACACTGCAAAACCTAATCCCTGAAGGGTTAGATAAAAAGATGTTTTTTTCTTTTCATCCTCATTGAATTGAAGCTATGGAATAAATGGCAGCAATATCACATGGGATCTAGGCATACAGACTGTCATTCTTACTCTTTCCTGGAGGCGACAATTGTTGAATTGAATTTTTTTCTCTGTGTATGTGTGGCTTTTCTCTATGTTTTTATTTCCTTTTATTTTAATTTCCAGGTCTTTTACCATTGTATTTTAGAGCTGTAGAATCTTACAATAGATGATGTAGCTATGTTTTTGAATTAGATAGGGTTGTTGTAAGATAAATGAAATTAATCAGGTAAAAATGTTGAAGTAACTTGCTATTTTCTTTTCAAGAGAGTCGAATCAACCCCATAATGTTAGGATTTTAATCTTGAGTCTGCTGTATAAACCCATTACCACTGTATCTGTCAATTGTCAGAGGTCTGCCAGCCATATTTTTTTCCCATTCATTTCACTTCTCTATTTTTAAAAAAGATAACACCAGCTGATAGAACTGAAACCACATTCTACGAGGTTTTGGGGAAAGCGTCTTTTCCTGTCTAGAAAAGGTTTTTCTGAAAATTTTTTATGCAATTCAAATATGCAATTAGAGGTTAAGCTATAAAAGCTGTCAATTTTCTCCATTTAACCCAATGTAAATATACTTAAAATTAAATGGACTGCTTGTAACTAGAACAAATTATGATTTATCACATTATAGCTGTAAGCAACCTAGTCAACCTTAATTATATAGGTCCCCATGTCACTTAAGCATAGTTCTTTACATCACTTTAGCTCCATAGGCAGAATACACACCATTTAAAGACTTATTCAAAAAAAAAAATGTTGAAGACAACAGATTGGATTTTCAAATGTTAACTGACAATTATTCTTCAGTCTCATTGTTACATGTAGCTTTTCCTGACCTAGGAGCTATAGTCCTTTTAATCCCTGGGCACTGGCCATACTAACTTCAGATTTATGGAAAATATAGTCCAGCTACCTCTGGATGATCTAAACTGGAAAAGATTAGCACATATGATGGATTATGACATTCAAAAGATAATATGTAACAAAGTCTGTAAACTTCATACTTTGGCCTAGTTTAGCTTGCTGGAATCAAATGTAACTGGAAATGGCATTGCATGCTGAATTTTTGTCACCCATTTGTTCTAAAGATAATTGAGTCTATAAGATTATAAAACTACTGATCGGTGGTAGAGCGAAATACCATGGTTTCCTTCAATGATTCTACCTTGTTTCATCTAGAAAGGTAGTAAACTTATAAGGACAGTAGCGTTGCAGTGTTGTACAATGAAGACCTTT
Organism: Cyclura pinguis; assembly: GCA_030412105.1. Taxonomy (NCBI): domain Eukaryota; kingdom Metazoa; phylum Chordata; class Lepidosauria; order Squamata; family Iguanidae; genus Cyclura; species Cyclura pinguis. Next base: position 213,822,858 of record CM059602.1, read on the forward strand.
CATGTATAACACATATCTATCACGTGACACCAAGTCTGTATAAAATATGTACTTGAAATAATGAGCTTCTGGCATTTATATATATTGCATGTACATAAAATATATAATATATGAAGTAATTATAACTTCAGGATCTAGCTCTGGCATATGGCAGTGAGACAGTATCATAATAACTTGAACAGATTCACTAGTATAATACAGCCTGGGTTTGTTTATTCAGTTAATTTTGCGGCAGATTGTCTTTACTCTTGAAACAAATGTGAGTCATTTCCCTTGCCTCTTTTATCTCAGGGGAATGAGGATCTTTGCTGTTTGTCAGCTAATCTGTATCCAGAGTATATTCAAAAATAGTCAGAAAATAGTCGGAAAACATGTTTTTTGAGTATTGAGAAACTGTGACAAGAAAAAAATTTATGCTGATGAGAATCTTCACAGTTCAGCACTTATTCTGCACAAAATTCACATATAGTTGTTTTGTGCAAAAAACAGCACTTTCTGCATAGGAAGAATTTTATGCATGGAAAATAATGTTTCAACATAGAAGTATTAATTCCTGTACAGAAAATGCTGTTTCCTATGCAAGAAATGCTGTAATCAGTGATTTTTTCTCAGTAAAATTCACATGTCATTGATTTATAGAAATCAGCATAGAAAGCTGATTTATAGAAAGCAGCATTTTCTGTGCAGGAATTAATATTTCTGCACTGAAATATCATTTTCCACACATAAAATGCTTGTTTCTGTGTAAAACAACAACGTGCAAATTTTGCACAGAATAAGTCCTGAATTGTAAATAGCCTTCAAAAGTATCTAGTTTCCATACATTTTATTGCAGTGGGAAGCATATTGCTGAAATTACAAATTGCTGCCTTTAGGAGGAAACATAGTGAAGAATTACACACCTAATTCCTTGTAGTCCAGCTTCTGTTACCAAAGTTTCCAACTCATAAACAACTGTATCATCCAAACAGGAGGATTACCACCAAAATCCCCTTATGTATCACTTAAGTATTGGTATCTCAGGATATCTATATCATAGGCTACTTGCTTCTGTAAACATTACATGGTTTTAATCACATTGTGAATATTATCTCTTACAAGTAACATCTCTCATACTTATATGGCACATGGCACTTATAGTATCTTACATTGGTAAGGAACTGAACATCTTACATGATTTGTGGAGCTGGGAAAGATACATTTAAAAGGAAGTCAAAATTATCAAAGAAGTGGAGCAATTGTACTGTCAGGAGTGAGCAATGCTACAAGAAAGACACAACATCCCAAAAGTGGGAAGAAAAAGCCACAATTTTATTGACTAAAGTTGCTAGTAGAGTTGGCACATGCATGGGTACGGATCTGGACACTGATCATCCTGCCTCTTGATCAATGAACCCAACCATTGAACCCACTACTGGAGCCACTGGGGCAACAGGAGAGGCTTTACCCAGGAGCAAACTAACCTGGTGGTCCATGGCCATGGGATAGTCATGCGCCTCCTGAGCTGTGCACAACTGCTTCCATCCCCACATACCCCCAAGTCCTTTGAGCAGATTCTCATACCTTTACAAAGCCTGGTTTGCACTGGTAACCACAATCCAGATCCAGGACCCATGCTACTGCCCCTTTATAGGTTGTGACCAGAACAGCATCTAGATAACAGTAGTTGACAGCTAAATCCCCTAGCCCTGATACATATTATGCTAAGAAAAACTGTTAATGCCATGTCCTGAAGGAAGCCAAACCACGCAGAGCCAACAGTATGGTAGCCACAAAGAGGGAGAGTGGGAAGGGTGATGCTGATGAATGAACTGGCCAGCTGCAGGACCGCAGGGTAATATACCCCAGGATCTAACCAAAGTAAAGACTATGCATCCTGGTAACTCCAATCAGGCCCTGCTCCTCTCCAGACAATGAATTCAAAATGCCAGTTTGAATGAATTGACTATAGCAGCTCACTTCCCAAGAAGCTCTGCAGGGCCAAGCAGCCTCACGGGAAGAAGATATACAGCCTGGCATGGCTGGGCATGCTGATACCAATGCATGCTGCCCTGATCAACAATCAATCCATCTGGTAAGTCAGACGGTTCCTTTATTCTAAGAGCAGTTACCACTGAGTGCTTTTTAGCTTCAGAACATAAGGAGACATCTTAGAAACCAGGTCTGGTTATCATAATAAATGGATTGTTCATGCTACCAGAGATAGTAGATCTATTTTGTTATATTTTTAAAGTATCTGGGATATTTTTCCATACAAAAATATATAGTTGCAGAAATGTGTAGTTACTACAGTTCAAAATTCAAGTAATGCAATGATATATAAGCTAATTTAGAAAGAGGCTGATTACAACATAAAATATAAGATAAACACTCCAGATTCCTCTAGAAGCAAACATAGATTTTTCTCCTCCATTTGCCAAATATAACATTTCCAGTCCCCATTGCTGCTCACTACAGTGTTCACTATTGTTTCTTAAAGAAAGGAATTGAATCAAAGAATCAGAGAATTGGAGGAGACCACAGGGGCCATCAAGTCCAACCCCTGCTATGCAGGAAAGCACATCAAAGCACTCCCAACAGATGGCCATCCAGCCTCTGCTTAAAACTTCCAAAGAAGGAGACTCCACCACACTCCAAGGCAGCATATTCCACTGCCGGACAGCTCTGACTGTCAGGAAGTTCTTCCCGAGGTTCAGGTGGAATCTCTTCTCCTGCAGCTTGAATCCATTGCTCCTTGTCCTAGTCTCTGGAGCAGCGGAAAACAAGCCCACTCCCTCCTCGACATGACATCCCTTCAAATATTTAAACATGGCTATCATGTCCCCTCTTAATCTTCTCTTCTGCAGACTGAACATACCCAGCTCCCTAAGCCGCTCCTCATGTTCAGGTTGTGATATACTAAGACTCCTAATCCCTTTCACATGTACTGTTATCCAGCCACTTGTCTCCCATCCTATATTTGTGCATTCCATTTTTTCTGCTTAAGTGCAAGATCTTATATTTCTCTCTGTTGAAATTCATTTTGTTAGCTTTGGCCCAGCTTTCCAATCTGTCAAGCTCATTTTGAATTTTGACCCTGTCCTCTGGTGTATTAGCACTCCTCCCAATGTGGTGTCATCTGCAAATTTGATCAGCATGCCCTCCACTCCTTCACCCAAGTCACTGATGAAGAAGTTGAATAGCACTGGCCCAGGACAGAACCCTGTGGCACCTCACTTGTCTTTTCTCTCCAAGATGAAAAGCAGCCATTAGTGAGTACCTTCTGGGTTCATTTGGTCAACCAATTACAAATCCATTGTTCTAGAATATAGAGAATCTTCCTGACAAGTCTTGTGAAATTTTCAGTGCTCTATTGGTTGTGGTACCAGAAAATATCCAATACATTCTTAAGTGCATTCATCTGAGTATTTCTTTCTTTCTTTCTTTTTTTCCCCCCCTCACAGGCTTCTCACCTGATAGAAACTTTTGTTGGACTTCATGATGACTATTTTGTCCTGGAAGGAATTTGGAAAAATTATTTTTTTTAGACTGATACTCCCAGAATCCCAGCCTGGCCATGGTGGCAGGAGGACCTTGGCCAATGTAGTCCAAAAGTAACTTTCTCAATCTCTTACTCTTTTGAACAGCCTCCAGAATCCCCTAGAGAGCATGGTTTTGTGTTTTGGTAACTATTTTTCCACTTTACAACCATACACTGATTTTTTTGTTAACTTCCAAACTAGTTTCAAAGCTCCAGTCCTTGTCTTATAGGTCTCCAGTTCTCTGCTTCTGATGTTTCTTCTTCACTTCTTCTTATATTTCTCCCTTTGCTGTTCTGAAGTTCATCTCCAGCCTTATTGCCTTATATCTGCTGGCATCTCTGTTTTTCAAGTCGTGCATGTCAAATGATATACAATCACATATTAAAGAAATAACAGTCAGCAAAGAACAGATTTTCAGGAAGTCTGCAGTTCTTTTATAGCATGAAAAGAAGCAATTACAAAGGTAAATATAATAATGTAGATAAGTTGGCCTTAATGCATAATATTTATGCACATTCATTACAGCATAAAATTCAGCTAGTAAAATGGCTGTCTATGTCTGAAAATTACATCAGTATAACACTATATCTGCATAAAGCAATTTGGAAGAGTCCATTTTCTTTTAAAGGCCATTGCCTTTAAAAGAAAATGGACTCTTCCAAATTGCTTTATGTAGATATAGTGTACCATTGTAAAACTGCTGGTCCAGACACATTTCAGGTCTCTTTTACATTGTAGAGGTTTCATCCTGCTTCAGCTACCATGCTTCCATCCCTTCGAATCTTGGGATTTGTGTTTTCTTGAAGTATTTAGAATTTTCTATGAGAAGGCAGTAGCACCTCACCAAAACAGATTTCAGGATTTGAGAGGATGCAGTCACAATAGTTAAAACAGGATAAAAGTGTATCGTGTGAAGTCAGTTTGGAGGTGCTGCTAAAATATACCTTTCTTCTTTGTTGCTGCTTATTGCATTTCCCCAAATAAACCCTGACTGTAAATAGTTGTAAATAAATACCTTTTCTTCATTTGGTTTTGAGATTTTTAAAAAAGGAGGGGGGAGAAATCTTGTGCTACCTTTAACTAACTAATTGTCAAAAATAACTCAGTGAGAAATGCAACTAGCCTCAGTTGAAACAATCCAGAAGTCAAAAGTCAATAAAGTTAATTCCAATGAAATGACCCAGATGGAGGGATGCAGAGGTTAGTGTAAAAAAACTGTTGACAGAAGTCACAAGAATCAGGGACAGGGTCTCTGAGCTGGGGCAAGATGTCTTCTCCCAGTGGTATTCAATATTGTTTCCAGCAACAACCCTGTGCTTTAATTTGTCTTTTCTATACAGGAGCAGGGACAGCTGGACTGCTCAGATTGTGGCCATTTCCACACAGGGTTTTTAAAATGGGGCAGAGCGTCCTCTAGGGAGGACATCTGCACCTGGGAGCGGACTGGGTGGACCTACTTAACGTAGATCCGCACCCCAGCCCACTCCAGAACGACCCCAAGTGGTCGTCCAGCGTGCTTTTGAAAGACTACTAAAAACAGGTCTTTCAAAAGCACGGAGCGCGCCACTGCAAGCCTGCTCCCTTATGCAGATTCGCAGGCTCGCATTTAGGCTGGTGAGCTTCAGTGGTTGGTCGAGACTCTCAACCAACTGGAAGCCGCCATTTTCGACGCTGGAGCAGTGAGGAGCGACGAGCACGCACTGCTCCAGAGTGGCATGGACCAGACTGGGGAGCCAAAAATTCTGGTAAGTAGCGTCACAGGGTGATTCCCTCACCCCGTGTGGAAATGGCCTGTGTTGCAGCTGTTTGTATTTGCCCTGGCCCCTTCCTAAACATTCATGCACGGGCCTTGGCTGTGTCTCTTGCTCTGTCAGGAAGAGGCACAGGAGAAATTTCAGCATATGTATTTCAGATTGTATTCAGGAATTAATTCTGAAGATGCGGACAGTTGTCTGTAAAAGCTCATGCTGAAATAAACTGGTTAATCTTAAAGATGATATTAATACTATGGGTTTGATATGAGTTCACAGAATTGAAATTCAGGCCATGCTGGCACCCAGCGGATCATGATTCCCATCCCTACTGTTACACTTGATCCTTGCGAAAATCAGAAGAAGATACTAGCTCTACAAGTTAAGTACTGGACTTATTAAAAACAAAACAAAAACAAAACTCTGACTGACCTGTATCTGTGAGATTCACAAACACAACTTGAAATTATGTTCATAGACTGGTTAGTTCCATTTTATCACTTGATAAAGTATATTTGCATGCTGAACTTATGATCTGTAGGCATTGTCTTGATCAGAACTTTGAAAGGTTACTTCTTCTTGGTTTCTGTGACTCACACAAATGGGATCATCCTACTCCTGCATGGGTTCATCCTCAGAAGCTTCTGGAACTAAGCTGTCCTTTAGGCAGGACTTCTGTCCCTCCATCACACATGTTCCAGTTCTTTCCTGTCCATTCACCTCAGTTCCTTTTCATCTGATGCAATTGACAGCAGCATTGGGAACTCTCTTTCTGGAGTTAGAGCTTGTGTGAGAAATTTCCTTCTCTTTCATGCTTTAGGTTCTTTTTTTCCTCCTTAATTCACAATTTTTATTCATTTTTAAAAGGGTTCAATCACCAGCGGTGATAGTGATACTCCCTTCTCTCATGTACATTGCCAGAGAATCCTGGAAGTCACCATCAGCTATACCACCAACATCTCTCCCTACTGAAAATTTATGCAAGGTGCAAGAAAACTAGTGTGCCATCTTCTTTAAGCAGCCACAACCAAACTGCATTTTGTGGAGGCTGTGAAGAACAAATTGTCATACAAATTTCACTCAGCGCAAATGGATAAGGAAAGTTGGAAGTGGGATGTGATGCCTAGGAACATATACTGAAAGAGCTCCCTTATGTTATGTATCTCTACCAGACTCACATGTGAACCTACCAGCAGAATTTGTTAGACAAGATCACAACTTTCCTTGACTACCTTTCTGATAAGGAGAAGAAAATGGCCTCTGTTTTCCACTCTGAGATTCATCACTTACTCCCTCATCAAATAAAGACATCAGAACATGCTGCTTGCTTGTACTGCTGAATGAGTGGTTGTGGCTATCTCACTACCATTTGTGGAGCTCCTTGGAGCTTACTTTGCAGGCCAATGCAGTGATAGAAGAACTTCCATTAAACAAAAGCAGTATGTTTAATGCATTGACAGATGAGAAGTTGGAACATATGCGGAAAATGAAATCTGTTCATAAGTATGGTATCCAGTTTTATTTTCCTTGTTTTCCTCTTCATTCCAAGCCTAACAGTCATATAAACAGCAGTACCAATCTTGACTTCCATGTACTTTACCCCAACATGTGTGGTTTTGCTGTGAAACCTTTCTGTCTTCTGTATTAAAAAAAAAAGTGATGTTTCACCACAAAAATATTACACAAGATGCACAGAGAATAGCAATGTTGCACAGCAGATAGGCATGTTGTTTTGTTGTGCCTGTCTGTTGTACAAGATTTCTGGACTTTGTGCAGTCACTGTTGCTTCCCTAGTCTGAAATAGGCTAGATTGCTATACCAAATGCTCTGGGATTGGTCTCTTGTGAGTGTGCTGCTGTCCATTCTTCCCACTTACAACAGAAATACAGGATTTGGAGCATTCTGTACTGCCCAAGATGAAACAGAGTTTTTTACCTCTTCAGTATGGGACATCCCACACAGAATGGGACTTATTCAGCAGCGGGGGAGCTTTTTTATCTGGCAGTCTGCAATGCATCCTTTCTATTTGATTTCTTTTGTCATGAGCCAGGCTGATCTCACTCCCGATTCGGACTTGGACTCCGAGCCTGGGGAGGATCCCTTGGAGGGGCCCTCGGGAGGGGGGTCTCCTTCAGAGCCTAGGGAGGAGTCTGCCTGCGACTCCACAGCGGTCCCTGGCGCAGGACATGTGATTGGCCTCAGCTGGGCTACAACTGATTATTTAGGTCGGATGCTGTGGGGGTGGGCACGGGGCAACAACCATCTACCAACCATGAATCCGTGCCCCGTATTGTGGGCTCTTGGTTCCAGTCGGACCTAGCTGCTTTGAGTTTGCCGTTCTGGGGACTTGCTGTTTGTTTACGCTGACATTTGGTGAAGTAACCTCTTTGAGTTATTACTAGTAAATCTGTTAAATCCAGCTTCTGCCTCCGCATCTGCTTCGCTGTCGCCTTGACCGTGACATCTTTGTTCCTTGGTCATGGGTGTGCTGAGAGTTGTGTGCTTAAGATAGTGCTTCAGTAATAATTTCAGGCACTGAGCACTGTAGTGCACAGAATGTCTATGTTCTTGTCAGAAGATAGTGTACAAAAGGAGAGAACTCTGAAGTGTTTCGTTTTGAATAGCCAGGTAGTGTGAGCGGTTGGTACATGGTGTGGATTACACAGGTGAAGTGATTCTGTGGAGCTGGTTGTACAACCAGGGTATTAATAGAAGTGTGAGAGAATTGATAGTTCTGTGCTTGTAAGGTGCTATTTGATGGATGGATTCTAATTCTAATACTGGTGCAAGCCATGCAATGCTGTGTGATTATGCAAGAGATTTTTATGAGCTGTCAAAGCAACACATTCTGGCCAATCTTGTTGATGTTACCACAATGACTTCAAAAATTGGGACAAGGAATAATAGAGTAACTAACAATATACAAATAGTCTTTTGCAGTTGCTGTTAGTTTATTTGTTTAAACACCGAAGAAGGGGTTTATGATGAATGATAACAAACTCCCTGTTAATCAGGATTTTTTTAAAAAAAAAGCTGTAAAAGACGGGATTGGCATTAACAACAGCAAACAAGCCATCTAAGGTACAGACTAGCTGCCTTATTAAAGTAGTATAGGAAAAAGTAGTATAGGAAAAGCTATTTATATGAGGCTTATATTATTTTGTCTCATTTAAGGATTCCTTTGCCCCTCTATTTAGAAAAAAATGTGTAGTAAAAGTTTCTCTGCAATCATTATTTAAATTGCCCAAGTGGAAGAGCAATTGGAATACTAATTACCTGGAAATTACCTGGATAGTACCTGAAGTAAGACAAGCAGTAGTAGGTAGGTAGAATTTGAAGGAAGAGTGGAGAAGAATCACATCCCACTTCCAACTTTCCTCATCCATTTGCACTGAGTGAAATTTATAAAGCACATTGCACAGGAATTGTTTGACTAATAAGATCATGTGTGTGCTGCTATTCATAGGTCTCAGAAGTAAAACAAGCAGTAGTAGGTAGGTAGAATTTGAAGGAAGAATGGAGAAGAATCAGGAGTAGTGGAGGATGAGCCACTCATTGGATATGTCTTTTTTTGGAGGGTGGGTCAATGCAAAGTTTGGTTCTTCCATCCTTCCCTTGTCACTGCCCAAAGGCAACTCCCCCTACATTTATTGTAGAGTTGCTGCAGCCTCCCTCCACAGCCATTCCATGCTTTTTGGCGTGGGATTGGAGAAGGGTCTGGTTATATCCCCGTAGCTAGACATGAAATGATTACATCATCCATTGAAACATCCAGAGGCCCACAGTGAGTGATGTGATCATTCTGTATTTGGCTACAAGTACATAGGCAGATGCTTCTCTAGACTCTACCTCCCCCAGTCTCCAACAGGCACAGAAAGGGGGTTGGTGACCAACTACGACTACATCACAATATGTTGAGTCATACAAGATTCTGGTCACTGTGTATAGATCAGACAAAGGACAGGACAGTAGTTCCACAGCTAATCTGTAGGCCTAATACTAAGAATATTTCCATTTTCAGTATAGAAATGAATCTGTATTAGAATGCATGAAATTGTTATTCTAAAGCTTCTCATAGCATGAAATGACTCAGAGTAACATAACTAGTAATGTATTTCTGTCCAGCATATATACAATTTACCATTTCCCAGTGACCAAAAAGAATGACAGCACTGTGCAAAATAGGTTTGCCACATTTAATCAATGCCACATAATAGCATTTGCTGGGAATGGAATTTTGCAAAAATAGCTGTTTTTTCCACCTCATTTTTGGATTTAACACTTGTGGAAGAAAATCTTTTTTTATAATCCCAATAGGTGCATATGTGATGAATCTCACAGAAGCTTTTTATGTGAAAAGAAAGACAAAGAGCAGCTTCTTTTATCAAAAACAGTGCCACTGTAGACAATGTTTCTATAGTCTGTCAGAACAGATACTTGAGTAGATCTTTTTTCTCACCCTGTGTTTGATCAAGTACCATGAATTGGAACAGAGGGTTCCAGTCTCCTCTCCTTCTCTTGTCTCTTGCAAGATTTAAATATTTTTTTTCTAGCTCCAGTACCTCTTTTTCATACTGTCAGACACAGACCTCACTGCAGGCTCTGTGCTGCCAGTTCTTCTTTCTCTGTCTTTTTCTCTTTTAGAGGAGTATCTGTCCCTTTGATTCTTTGCCCACTAGACTATGTTGCTTAGTAGCTGTTATGGTAGCTGCTACTCCTTCTTGAATATGGCTGTATATTCAAGAAGGAGTAGCAGGTTATTTGCAGATGCTAGGAAAGTTACTTTTGCATATTCCCTTCCACAGTTAGCTTAGTAAGGCTTGCCAGTGATTCTGTTGCCTAAGGAATTCTGAGAGCTATAATCCAATAGGAATTTCTTCCAGGCTGATTCTATGCTAGTGTTTTAGAAATCATTAAGGATGAAAACATATGTAGAATAATTTCTTTTATATACCACTTAATGCATTTCAAGATGTCACATGTACAAAGCAATTGCTTTTCCATACTGTATCTTTAAGGTTTTGTCAAACATTGAAGAATAAATGTATATGAATATTATACTCTTATTATCTGTTTCTGAAGCTTATTCAGTAATGCAAAATGAAAGTTCACATGCATATAAAACCATCATGGTTGAGTATCTCTAACACTGTTGTACTTCCTTTCTAAGGATGTAAATCTTTGCTTGCTTGGTGGTGACATGTGAGAACAGGAGGTTTCAAAAGATTTTTTTCTGTTCATTAAAAATTAGCAGAGTGGATATTTAAAAAAAAAATTTTGGAAGATTTTTCACATTTCTGGATTTCTCTTTACGTGTTTGGGCAAAACATTCCTGTGCAAAATACAACTTTTTGCGCAAAAAAAGCACTTTAGTCAAGCACATTTTTGCATATAAACTTAGTATTGTCCAAAATACAGTGTTCTTGTTCAAAAAGCAACAAGAGCAGTGATCTTATGACCTTTACTCAAGAGCAGATGACATTTTTTATTATTTTTGGTGAAGTGTCTCAGCATGTCAAGATATCTTTTCTCATGCAGGATGAAAAAATTTCAAATATTCTATAGTTCCCTAATTTATGGTCACATCAGACCTCTTTGCAGCTATCTCTGTATGTGGCTGTTTTAATGCTAGAGTTTATGAGAGTATTATATTTTATTATATTAATCTACTACATAAAAGTCAAAGTTTGTGAGTGATCTTGCTGTTTGTCTGTGTCAGGCAAGTGCAGACCTCATATGGTTGGCTGTTTGAGGAGAGAAGACCTCATATGATTGGCTGGCTGTGAAGATTCTACAGAATCCTGGGATTGGCAGTTCAGGAAAGAGCTTTTAGAATTCTCAGCCAGAGAGCTCAGGCCAGTTACTATGGAGATGAGGCCAAGCAGCAAGACGGAGGCCAGTGTATTCCCTCAGGTACCCAACCTCTGGATGTTAATAACTCTGAATACAAATTAGATTAGGGAATATCGGGAAAAGTTACATGTACTGTACAAAATAGATTGGGGAATTAGAGACACAGGATCTCAAATCTGTGTATTTGAACCACATATAATTCCTAAGGTAAGGTAAGGTAATTCGTAAGGTATTTCTAACGAGTATTATTTATGAGAAAATAAAATCCCGGGCAACGCTGGGTAAATACACTAGCTATATTATATTATTTACTCTGTATGAATATACATGTGTGCACGCATATGTATGTATGCACATGTGTGTGTGTGTGTGTGTGTGTGTGTGCACACACACACACACACGCATATATGAGAGCCAGTGTGGTAGACCAGCTTGAGCATTGGACTACATCTCTGGAGACCAGGGTTGGAATCCACTCAACCATGGAAACCCACTGGCTGACCTTGGGCAAGTCACACCATGTCAACCTCAGAGGAAGGCAAAACCAAAACCCCTCGGAACAAATCTCATCAAGAAAAGCCCATGATAGGTTCACCATAAGTCAAAAATGACTTGATGGCACAGAACAGATATATGCCCAATGTGGTCAAGAGATTAGGTTGTGGTCAAGATAACTGAAAGTAAAATTTTGAGAACTTAAATTAAATTGAGGAAGGTTTGCCTGTCCCCTCACCCCACATACTTCCTTTGCCAGAAAACAATTCAACTTCTCACCTGCTAAATGCAAACAACAGGCTTACTGTGTAATCAGACACAATAAAAGTAACAAAACTCGTTACAAATTAAGAACTAATAATATCAGTGTGGGAACAGGATGTGATTTGTACAGTGAGTCAGAATTCAGATCCCTTTTTGGCTCTCTTCCAGTTTCCGTTTTCACTGACAAAGTGAAGACGTTAATTATCTAAATAAGCAGCTTGTAAACTTGATAAAGAAGAAAGTTAGCACTTCAGCAGAAAAGAAGATCTCACCCCCATCACTGCACAATAAAATAACAAAAGAGGATTATAGCAGAATGCAATAGTAGATGTATCTATATTCATTTTTGGTATAATGCAGTAACTTTAAACAAGTAATGTGCTTTTCTTCTGTCATCAGTTGCTTGTAGTGTTTGAAGCAGCTGTGTCACAGAAATTATGATGTTATAATATGAAAGGGAAGAGTTTCCTTGCCTCAAAATAAAAAAAGGCTTTTCCATCTACCTGGATTCTATGTGCTCACACATAAAAGTGAGGGCAGTATTATTCAGAAGATTTGCCAACCAATCACAATGAAAAGAAAGTCCCAGCATCTTTCGTGACTATCTGGTCAGCATCTCTATTTAGAAAAAAATTAATACTTTTCATGTCATTTATGCATCAAATACATTCATGTCAGGCAGCTGTTAGAAGTACGGGTCTAGCTTTTTAAAACTGTCAGATATTGACAGTCTTTTCAGAATGATTAACAAACCAATTAGCTGCTTCACTTTGAAATACTGTTATATTACAGTGTTTATGTAAGAACATAGCCTTTATGTGTTTCTGTCCAAAGGACTGCATTAGATAACTGGGCAGTGCTTGAGGACTAAGTAGCTAACAATTTACAGTGAGTATGGGGATGAATTGGGGAAGTGAATGAAGGTAAAGCTAATATTTCAGTAGAAGAGTTTACTAAAGGAAATGCCTTTGTAAACTATATTAGGTAATTATTAGATATAAAATGTTGTGTGCATGCAGGCTGAGATAATTTGAAGAAACTCCAACAGGGGTGGGGAATGTGTAGCCTTGTTAAGTGGAATTAGACCGTAACTCTCCTCAGCTCTAGCTGGCATAGTCAATAGGAAATGCTGATAGCAGTTATGATGCAACAACATCTGCATGAAGGACTTCAGTATAAATAAAATGCCTTCACTAATACAAATGGGACACTATTGTTTGCCTTGTGCTAGTGCAGTGAAGTCAACAGTGTTCTGACTGCACAGTCACAGTGTTAGAGTGTTACAGAAGTGCAAGATGTTTGATCCACAGAGTGATAGATGCTAGAGGTATGCATCCTCCTCCTCCTCCTCCTCCTCCTTTTCCTCTTCCTCTTCCCTCTCATTCCATCTTTTTCCCAGCCTGGGACTCAAGGCTGCATATTATTGTCAGAGCTTCCATAAGTTATGTTTTTGGGTTATAGCTCTCAATGGTCTATGCAGTCTATGGAATTCTAGGAGTTGTAATCCTAAAAGGTGTTGGAGATAGCAACTTTTTTGTCTGCCCTATATACTCTGTCAGTTAGGTTGCATATCACTCTAAAGGTTTAGACACAGTAAGTTTATGGCAATTTCCTGTTAGTTTGTTCACTCCCACGCTCTTCCTATAGCGAATCTGCATCCTTTGTTCTCAAGGGTCTCTGCTCTCTATTCCTGCCTGCCTGCCTCCACTGAGCATATGGCTTCCAGGAGCTCTCTGGATGAAAGACTCCAGCTTTTGCTGAAAGCATGTAATTGTTGACTTTTTCCTATTTTCTTCAAGAACATGAACCTGTGTTGATTATGTACAAGAATCTGTGAGTAAACTACTTTTTTATACCTTTATAGAGAAGAGTAAGGGCCTTTCTGCACTACACTGTTATAGTGCTATTATTTCACTTTCAACATCCTGTGGAATTTTGGGGTTTGTAGTTTACTGAGGTCAAAGAGCTTTCTGGCTAAACTGCAAACCTCAGGATTCCATAGGATGTTGAAAGTGGAATAATAGCACTATTAACAGTGTAGTGCAGAAAGGCCCTAAGTTTGATTTCTTTCTCTGCTAGATCCTTTTGTGTGGGGAGGCAGACTAGACTGGTAGACTGTTCAGACTTCTGCCTGATATGTTACTTGCTCTGCTAAAGAGGGCCACCAAATCCCTCACATTTTCCCAATAAAAAAGGTAACATTTCCAGGCTCTGTTTCTGTGTAACTGCTAACAGAGTTATACTAACAGTGAACACTCAATGCTAATTTTCATCCTTTCTGTAATGCCAGAATCATAACCACTTCCTCTGGAAATTAAGGAGGGTTGGTGGGACACAACACCAATAAGTACCTTTGATCCATACAAGAAGTCCATTAACAGAGTGAAGAACTGTGACAAGAGAACCTTGACATAAACTACAGATTCCACCCCACAATTCACACTGATATCCTGATAGTTGCATCCACCACTTCAGTTTGTCATGAAGGAAAATAAAGGCCAATTTGTTCAGCATGTTTTTGGTATTACTGTCTACTTGCCGTTTATCATCTTATATGGTCCATTGATACAAAACCCTTTGGTGTTCATGTATAGTTTATCAGCTCAGAGTGCCACAGCTGTTCCTGTTGCTCTGGACATACCAACTGTATCTCAGAGAAACTGAATCCTGTGAATGTAGATCGTGAATGCAGATCATTTTTATTTTTTACAAAAGCCTTCATTGGAAAGCACTGGATTTGATGTCATTAGTATCAGAATTGATTGGGTTAACAAAGGACAAACCCTTACAAATAAACAAATGGAACATTGTTTACCCCTTAAAATCCAAAAGTCTCTTTAAGAGTTGTTAGTTAGTTACATACTAATGTACGTTGTACACAAACCAAGTCCAAGAAATTATTTTAGGGTCAACCTGTATTTTTATATACTTCTTTTCCCCCACTTTCCCCCCTTTTCTTTCTCTTTTCTTTTTTTTTTTCATACAGAATCTGATTAAAATGATACAGCAGAAGATTAAAGTGATACAGCAGAAGAACTTCATGAAAAAATTGTTTAGATTTCTTGATGTCTTTGTTTTTTTCTTATAGATGGCATTAAATAAAGTCCCAGAATTGTGAAAGGATCATGAAATGAGTAAAACATTGTTTTTAAGAATGGAAAAGGGAGTTCTGTTTTATTTGATTATTTTTGGTTCATCTTACTATTGAACACTATATAATTTATATGAACAAATATATACAAAAAAATAATTTTTGATAAAAATGAGCTTGTTAGGTATTGGGAGCAGAACTTTCTGGTCACACAAGATTGATGTGTGTGTTGTGTTCACTTGCTGCAGCATATACATTCCTGGGGTTGGGATATCCCTGGCTAATGCATAGGATTATTTTTACTGTCCCCTTTTGGTACCCTGAAGTGTTGTTGTTTTTTAAACAACCAAATCTGAAGGACTTTCCGCAACGCACCTTTTCGTGGAGCTCGGGTGCAGGGATCGCGCGAGCAGCCTCTAGCAAGAGGCTCTTGCATCCCGGTTCCTTCAGCTCTGCAGCTGCCATCTGCTCATGCGAGAGCCCCGCCTCTTCCTTCCACAGTGCAGCCTGGAAGTTTCCCAGGCTGCACTGGGGCAGGAAGCGTGAGCACCGCAGCTCTGGAGCTCTGCATGCACGGTAAGTGCAGGCAAGGCCCCGGAGCGATGCATGATCATGCACCATTTTCAGCTCAAAGCCGAAAATGAAAAGGTGCACGATCGGCGCCTGCCAGCCCCTGGAGTGTCACGCGATTGTGAGTGTGTCATGTGGACCGCTCCTCACATTCGCGCGACACTCGAGGGGCCCTTTTGCATGGCAAATGCTGTGCAAAAAGGGGCCTGAGTGATCCGCTGACCACCCTACTACTGTGTCATAAGATAAAATATACTGTCACTGGAAGCCTCAGAGAAAACAGCATCCATATTAATTAAACAGGGCGTGAGGAAGGATCAGTAGGAATTGGAATAATTGAACAGAATACAAGATGGGACAAAGATATTATAAGGACATATTCTGCATGTATTGGGATCATTTTTTTTTTCCTGGCTATTTTACTGGCTGGCACATGTTCTAAATGTCTCAGTGCAATTGCTATATTGTTAAGTGTGAATTAGAGAAGTTGAAATGTTGCACCTTTTAGGTCTGTGGTCTGTTTTGAAGAATATTTAATAGGTTGTATAATTCCCTATAGGATGCTCACCAAGAAAGAAATGCAGGGTTTTTTTAAACATGGATCATTTTTAATTTATATGCCTCAGTGAACACAGCTGCCGTAATTAGAGTAAAATTTCTGATCTGCTCCAGTACAAGTACCAGTATACAGAGTATATCAACACAACTGGCAGGGTTTCATGTTTCAGTTACATAAAGGCAGTTTACTGCTGAAGGCAGCTTACTAGTATGCTGCTGAGCCTGCACTGGCAAATTAACAATCATGTTTAAAAAAAATAAAGTACTTCATAAATTTATGATTTTAAAGAACTCACATTTCTTATTGGGACGAGATGGATTGCATTAGGTTAATAAAGTCTCCAGAGTCTGTTTTAACTTCATGATGAACTTTAGCAATCATTTCTGGTAGTGTTACTTTCTAAGGAAAATTCTATTAATAGGTGTGACATTCATTTAGCCACTGAATATGCAATGTGTCTGTGACTAGAAAACAATTGCTTAGGATGAAAATACCCAGTAAGAACAAGAAGCCTGAAATGTGCTCTCAAAATGCTTTAGGATTGCTGTGTGTTATACAACTATTTGCAGACAAAGCTCTTCACACTCATTTGTGTACATCATTTAATGAATGCTACTCAGGGCCTCAGGGCCAAGTACTTGTGTGCATTTTTAAAAAAACGATATCTACACGTAGATCACTCTTTAGGATGAGTTTGGCAGATGTTCTACCAAAACAAAAAGGGCAAGGTGAAGCACCTCTTTTCTTGCCTTAGAAAGTCTCTGGTATCAGTTGGTGAATTACTGATAGGATTGGGACTTGAATGAGGAATTCTTAAGCAGAGGTAAAGCTATATGACCACAGATTGTTATATGAGAGATATAAGTACATTGTCATCTCTGAGTTACAATGGCTTTGAAAGCATGGCTATGATCTGATCCAAGCATCAGTACAGTGGCAGGTAAGAGAAACCTCCAGTGTGTACACAAAGATCTCTCCTCTAGGGTTTTCATGTTCATTTCCATAGGATGTACAACCATGGGGGCATATCTGTTTGTATACGCAAGGTTGCCCTTCAACCCAGTAAAGAAGGCAGCTTTCACATGAAGAACAATGACAAAAAAGAAAGGGGTAAAGAAGGGGCAAAATAAATGTCTGAGTCACAGGCTATATTCTGCCTTTTAGAATTTTGAAACCAGAATGGTTTGTACTTCTGAACACATTAAGTGAACATACAATTTACTTTTCGTTTCTATCATTGTACAGTTGGCTCTCCACATTTGCGAGTTTGATATTCACAAATTTGATTATTTGTTCAGTGCATGAGAGGAAACACAAAGAAGGAAGGGCACAGGGATAGAAGGCACATGTGCGCCTTCCCTTCTCACTGAGGCAAATGATAGGGGGAAAAAAGGGAAGGGCACAGGGATGGAAGGCACAGCACATACATTCCCTGCCATCACTCAGGTAAATGATAGGAAGTGGGAGCGGAAGAGGATGAGAAGGGACAAAAAAATGTGTGTGCATTCCTTCACTCATTTAGGCAGAAGGGGGAAAGATATTCATGGTTTTTCAGTTTCACAAGTGTCCTGCACTCCAAACCCACAGAAAAGTAGCAGGCCTACTGTATCATGATGCTGGCCAACAGAAAACATGGTGTAAAATTCCACTCAGGTGAAACTACTCCTCTTTTCCTGTCCCCCTTCCCTGAAATCAACAAGTCTCATGCTAGTGCTCCCAATACACAATCACTTTGTAGATGTGGAGAGTGGGGGTGGTGGAGTGTCCTGCTATTATATAACAGCTGAATGCACGATATCCCAGTAGATGCTGGATAATGCCTTAGCCATTGTGCATCCAGCTATAGGAACAAAGCCAGGCACTTCTCTGCCTGTGCTCTCTCCAGGTCACTGAAAAGCCATGTTGGGAGGCATGCAGCATATGATATGTAGTTTCTGAGGGCACTGAAGGTTGCAGTGAGAGAGAGATGTGAAGTTCTTCTTTCCACATGAACCAAAAAAGGGCATATGCCAGGGTTATGTTACCATATGTTACTGAAGAATGCCAGGCATTTTCTTTTAAGCTATAATCCTGTGCACATTTTACAGCAGTGGTGAGGAAAGATTGGCTTATGGACTGCAGGTAGCTCCAGGACATGAGAACCAGGTACATCAACACTTCTGTAATTTCCATTGATACAGTGGGTCTGCTCAAGTTGGGACTCCCAGGTATATGTAGACAACTGTGATTTACTTCTCAGTAGAGATTCACAGGCTTACACTGTAGGCAAGCAGGACCTCAATCCTATTCACATTTGCTTGGGTAGGAATAAACCACTTCATTAAACTCTGAAGCTGAGATGAATTCCAACAACTTGAAAGGAAGCTGCTTGACAGCCACCTCCCAATTCAAAGTTTTCTTTTTCACTCCAGTTTTGTCACTGTAAATTATGTGATCTGCTAAAGATAAATAGATGTTTATAAAGCAAAGTGGCTGTACCTTCATATAAACGCGAGGATTGAACCATGGAGGTCAGCAGAAAGGAAGAAGGGTGGGTGAGCATCTTGTTAAACACACAGCAACTTGCTGCCCCATCCCTTGGGAGCTGCCCTTGGTGTAAGCGTGTTCCCTGGGGTGGACATAAGGGGCTTGAGATCACACAATAATGAATATTCCCTTATTTGGAGAAGGAATAGGATAAGAGTCAAGTTATTTAGAACATATAGTGTTAAATCATATTGTGACTGGAACTCACCAAGGATCAGACAGGTGTATGTATAGATAATCTGCTAGGCAGATCTGTTAGCTTTTATGCCTCCCTTCTTTTTTCAGAGTCCTCTAAACAATTTGTGATCATGCTTGCAAGGTTTTGTATGTTAGAATATTTTAGTAGGAGCTAGTTGGCAGATCCTATCAGGGTTCACCCTAATCCAGATTCATGCCATTTGGTACTGATTTGGAAGCTGGTTATTTGTGTGTTTGAGTGCACGCATGTGTGTGCGTGTGCGCTTATGGGAATTCTTGTATCATGAAGCCATTTTTATCCTTGATTTTCTTTTGTGTTCTGAATATCTTTTTATGATGGGTATGTAATCACAATAAAATTGATTGATTAATTGTATAAATAACTTGAAATTCTGGATCCCATTTGATCTTGGAAACTAAGCAGGTTCAGCCTTGGTTAGTACTTGGATGGGAGAAGATAAGATATACCAGATACTGTAGGTTGTAGTCTAGAGGAATGCAATGGCAACCATGTCTTGAACATTCCATCTTTAAGAAAACTCTAAGAAATTCACCATATGTCAACAAGTGACTTATGCACACTCACACACATGGATAACCTTTGCTAACCTTTTTATAGCAATACCAATAGCAGTTATATTTCTATAACACTTATCAGTGCTAAGCACTCCCTAAGCGGCTTACAATGTGTTTAGCTAATTGCCCCCAACAAGTTGGGTACTCATTTTACCAACCTACAGAAGGATGGAAGGCTGAGTCACCCTGGAGCCCTGCAGGATCGAACTCACAAGATTTTGGCTGCAGTACCAGCATTTAACCACTGCACTACCGGGTTTCTAAATGAAGTAGATTGATCAAATTTTGCATAAGGAGACAGGAACTGTATTGGGATGGGGACTGGATTTCTTTTTCCACAAGGACACTCAGTGGGCCAGATTATATCAGGAGCTAGGCATGCTAACAGAATCTGCTCCTCCACTGAAACACAGATTGGAGCATTTCTGTTGAACACTTTGGCCAGAATTCCAGCTTGTTCCTCTTCCCCTTTTCTGTGCAGAAAGGAGGTTCCTAAAAATGCTGATAGAGCATACAGAATGAGGATGGGATGCACAGACCATCCTTAAAGTTACTTCAAAGATAACAAGTATTCCTCTCCCCTATCACCATGACCTACAGGGCACGCGACTTGGGGAAATGGGACCCAGCTCCATACAAGTGAGATAATATGTCTTGATGGGCTGAATGTTCCCTTGTACCTTAAATAGCTTTGATAAAATGTATTGGATTACTAAAGTAGTAAAGATAAGAGCATCATAGAAACATATGATTTGTGTTAACATTCCCAGTTCCAGGTGGAACTAGAAAAAAGTCCTGTCTTTGACTCTGGTGAGTTGACACCATTGTAGAAAATAGCATAAGTAGAGCACGAATCATGCCACTTGCAAGCTTCATGGGCTGAGAGGGGTCCTATGTAACTTTCAGCACCCCCACAAAGGTCAGTCCCCCATATGTATTTTAGCTGGAAAAGATCCTGTGGTATGCATTTTAGCTGTAAAAGGTACTATTCCCCCCAACACCCCTAAAACATTAAAAATTAATGTGGAACTTCATTTCCAATCTCATTATGAGCATGCATGGGATTGGGAAGAGCAATAAATAAACCACTTTCCATCTATGCATGTCAGCCCCTGGTGTGGACAGTAGTTAGCTAAAATAAGGCAATTTGCCATGCCCCTGCTCCAGTAATTCTAGCAGCTCTATTAAATAAATATTGAATGTGGTGTACTAGCAAAAGCAGTAATAATTATATTTAAACAGTGTTCAAAATATTATAAGAGCTCTGCAAAGATGAATGTGTTTGTACTGCCCCTGCATTACTATGCTACAATTTTCTTAGTTGTGTTTTTTATGAGACACCAGCAGTTTTCCTTGCATGTTCTTTCCCATTCAAGTAGGTATTTGTCAGTTCTTGTTTGCAAAAGAATCACATATTTTCTTCCATTTTCCTCCTTGGCCTTTAAATACCTACATCATTGGGGAATTTTTTCTTACCAGAAGAGAATCAATTAGCAAAATATTCTTCAGTTTACATGCTGTGTGAAGGGATTTCTATGTTCACTCAGGCTCCAAAATGCCAGTAAAAAGTTATGATGAACCACACCTTTAAAGATTTAGACCATAGGTATCTGGTGTTATATCTGTACTGTGACCATGTGATAATGAGGTTTCCCATTAATCCAGGCTTCAGTGCTGAAGAGCGATAGTTCTCCCTTCAGGCATATAAAGGATTAATGAACTATTAGGGTTAGCAGTATAGGTCACGAGAGATAGTTGCCCAATCAGGGGGAGGAAGGTGAGCATCTTCAAGATGCTTCGATTGAGAAGTTATAAAATCCTTGAGAGACTATGTGGTAGAAGAGAACAAAGGGGACATCCAAAACATCAGCAGGGGCGTGGATGCCAGTAGAGACATAGGCTGTCTCCTGGCCCTCCCCTGCATACCAGCTCAGAAAAGGACCAACTGCTGTAAGTAGATTAGAATGGATCTAGTTAGTTGCGTTAGGTCTTTTGTTATTTTGAGGAAGTTTGGCTGATACTGAGAATCTGTCTGTTCTTATAACTGCTTGTAACTCAAGTGTACCTGAAAGACGGGGGTGGGGAGCCTTTCATGAGTATTATTTTCTTGTTTACCTTGCATGCTTTAACATAAATGCTTTCTGTAAAACCTCTGTGTCTTCTCCATTCCCGCGTGTCCTTCGGCAACACGCGCACCTAGGCTTCCTCTCACCCGGGAAGGGGGAGGTGAGGGAAGGGAAGGGAATTTAAGCATAGATATTGTTAACCCTAAGCAACATCCCACTGTGTTGCTGTAAAATAGAATTGACCAGTGGGTGGTGGCAGTGTGAAGAATTAAGAGAGTTTGGGGAAAGTTCCTATCTCCTATTCAAGGGCAGGAGTCAGCACTGAGTGGGAGATGGGACCCCCCCCCCCACTTCTCCACAGTCCAGTACCAATTTCACTGCTGCCTTGAGGTTAGATGGCTGTCTGGGGCAAAATGGTGGATCTCAGTCCCAGATTTGTCTGTCTGCTGAAACAGACACATAGATTCTTTCAGGGGTGCAGCTATGGAAAGGAGGGATATGAGGCATTTCTCCTCAAATGAGAATTTACTCCCCCAGTCAAATGTTCCTTCAGTTCCCCTAATTTCAAGTTCCCCTAATTTCAAGTATTGAAGAAAGTGAGATACTAAATGCCATTCATAGCTAAGATGCTTAAACACACTGTGTTTGCGTTCCCTTGGTAATTTGTCTGCCCCCTTTCTTTGGATACCAAAACTATGGCCAAGATCCTGTATGGGAGACATAGCTATGATGATATAGCCACAGTTTGTCTCTCAATGTGACCCTCCAAATCCCCGTCTTAAAAGTCAAGCAGCTGTACCAACCAAAGGGGTTCTGTGTTGCTGGCAAATGGGATGCAAAAGGATAATGTGTCCAGCTCTCTTCCAGCAGTGAATAACTAGTACTTATGCAGTGAAAAAAAATTCACGGACCAGCAGAATTTTTAATTGAGGGCAATGTGTCCCCCCAGCCTTAGATTTTATGCAACCAAACTGATCAAGCAGCTGCAGCTACCATCTCATACTCCAGGCAACCAACAGGCCACACAGAATAACAGAACTGGAACAGATCTTGAAGGCCATTAGTCCTGCATCCTCCTCAGCTACTGATAAAGCCTTCTTCTTCACATCTACTACACAGGCTTCTGGCTGCTTTTGTCATAATGAAACAGAAGTCCTGTACATTATAGTAATAATACCTCTGGTGTAGAATGAGCAAAACAGCCAGAGGCAGTCCTGATCTGGCCTGTGGGAGATCTTCAGAACTCCCCATCCCTTCCTCCAGGTTCTTCTCACATGGGGTCTATAGAAGGGCAACATTAACTGAGAACGTATAGAATAAAGCTAATGAAATTGAAAGGATGAAAGATCTAAAGTCATTTTTTAAATAAAAATGACAGTTCTGATTAACTCACCCTCCCAGCCAGGTGGGAGGAGGAGAGTGGAAGGAAGAACGTGGAAGCCTGACGCTTTACTCTGGCTTGTAGATGCTTGCCCACATAGCACAGGAACAGGATTCATGTTACCTCCCAAATGTTAGATTGCAACTCCCAGCATTCCTCACAATTGCTTATGCTGGCTGGAGTTGCTAGAACCTGGAGTCCAGCATCACCTTGATGTAAGATTAAATGTTGGGATGACATTATGTGTCAGTGAAGCCAGTAGCAATCAAACTTTCCCACCCCTGTCTTAAACTTACCAGAGCAAAAGGATACAGATTGGCTGTAGCCTTCCTTAGTGTGGTGAGAGGTACTATATTTGTGTTTAATTTGTACAGCAATCTCTATATATAAAATAGTGAATGCAAATAAGATATAAAGTAATTCACATATCAGGGTTTTCAAAAGCTTTTAGATTGATTTCTGAAGCCTGGTTGGGAACTGTTTTATAAAGATATGTTTATATGTTATATGTTTTACAAATTCTAAATAAACAAGTGGTGATAAGGGATTTGAGTCCATTCACTTAGGGTAGGCCTGATATGCTATTGTACTTTAATCATGCTATATTTGTGCTCTGTCAGTAATTTTGAATTCTGCATTTGTGTCATTTGGAGCAGAAGTACGATTGTACAGTCTTCCAGTTGTTGTCTAATCAACTCACAGCATTCCTCACAGCATTCGTAGGCCTGCTGGAAGTGGTAGTACCACAGCCTGTGGAGAGCTGCACAATTCCCAGATTTAGAGGAAAGGAAAAGCAGTATTTCACGAGTTTATATCTGAATGCATCCACTGTCTTTTCAAGGCAGAGTGCTGATACTGTCTCTTAAGATGCAAAAAGGCAGGATTCCAGCTGTGTTACTTGGCTGTGAGCTCAATTAAAAGTGCATGTAAATGATTTGACCCCCTTAGCCTATAATACACTAACTCAAGCTGCAATTTGACTACAGAAAAGCAGCCAGCATTATAACAGTATTTGTTCCTGTTTAATGAAATTTCTTTCTCTTAAATGATAGTAGTCACAAAACGGCAATGAAAAAAAGCCTCCCTCGTGGTTGGCTCTTTGCCAGGATGTATCCACTGATGCAGAACCAGAAAGCTGCCAGTCAAGAGTTTTCTGAACAGTAAAAAGTCAAGTAGCTGCATTAGATTTCAGTGCAAAAAGAGAAGATGGAATCTGAAAGTATTTTATCATGTATATATTACTTGAGTAGCCCAGCACATTTCAAATGATGATTTCCTTGGAAGGATATTCTTTGTATGGTCAAGGACAGCACAGTTTTCTGTTTGCTCAGTGCTTTTTATTGTCTCCCAGGGTATTTCTCAAAATGCATTAAATAAAGGTATAGGCAATTCGAGATTCTGAGTTTTTTAAAATTCAATTTCTCCAAGAAGATTATGATTTCCAATGTTTCCATCTTCCGCAATTTCACTGCAAGCTTTGATAAGACATAGTATCCTATGAAATGTCCAAGCCTTTGAAGTAGCCATCTTGATTGAGCTTATTTCTGTGCCTTCATTCAGTGTCCTTGGATAACGGGCAAAGCTTCAAACTGGTACTCAGAATAATAATAATTTAATCAATTACCTGACTTATTAAAATTGGGAAAAAAAATTGAGTCCACTTTCATGAATAACATGTATGTAATAAAATCATTAAAATGCATACAGAATGTTGAAACTGTCTGTCCTTCTGTGTAGAGCATACATTGCATAACACTACATAGGAAACTCAGAGTTGTTCTGTAGAACTGTTGTAATTATATCATGAACCACAGCATATCTTTTAATGTCTACACCTCAGACAAAAATCTATAAATATACTGGCTACAATCCAAAACGTTGAAGTCAGTTTTCCACTCATATGTTCAAGTTGCATTCCATTTAGCTCTCCTCCCAATGACAGACTTTTATATTTCCAAATATGTTCCCCACTAAGGGTAGTTTTCCATGTGGATTAGGATCCCAAGAGGCACAAGGGAGTACGGATGTAAGACAAAATGGTTCCACACCACATTTCTGGACTACCTTTTATCAGTGCATGGGTTTTTAAATAGACAAATACCTACATTTTTGACTAAAACTCTTCCGGAAGAAACACAATTGAAGAGGGATGATCCAATGGTAATAAAAGGAAGGAAAGGGGAGCAGGATGTGAACAGAGGAGACCACCCTGGCCATTCCTGTGCTGCCCCATCCACTCATATACTGCCCCATCCACTCCCATTTTGGAATAAATTATATCAATTCAGGAGCACGGGAACAAGCCACAATGATTTGTTGTGTGACAGAAGGAAATATTAGAGAACACAAGTGTGAATAGTAAGGGTTATTTAATGTAGGTTCTTTAGGTTCATATGGTACAAATGAGAAAAAAAAACCCACAATGGGAGCATTCAAGAAAATGTGATGCCCATATCCCTGTCTGAATATACTCCAAAACTGAACCAAGACACTTAAAAACTTCCTTGACCTTGCCTGGTTTCATTTTCCTATACCTGAAATAAAAGCTACAGGTGCTGTATTCATCTACAATTGGATGATTTATAATTTTGGATAATTACTATTTTGGATTATGCCTGTGTGTAGAATTTTATTCATTTATGTTAGCTCTGTGGTCAGTTTTTGTAGAATTTATATTTGTACATGTTAGTTTATTGGTCCCTCTTTCCTACCCTTCAGGATGAACTAAGTCAGAATTCACACCCTTAAAAATTACCTATCATTCAACATTTACGTATGAAAACGGACATATCTGAGTATGAGGGGGTGAAAGAACTTGGACTGAGCTTTAACAGTCCAGCAAGCATGGCATAAAAGATGGCAAAGCCAGCACTATCCAGATTCAAAGTTTTCATAGGTAAAAAGAAGGCATTACTCCAGATGATGTGCTATGTGGCAAGAAAGCATCCATACACACATGCACTATACTACACTGATAATATTTAGAGGATGCTGGTCCTATTTTATAGCTAATGAGCATTGAAACAAAGCAGAAAAGTGGCTAGCTCAACTTCAGTGACAGAATTCACAGGTAGAATTCTGAAGTGGAAATGACAATTTAGGTCATTTCCACACTACACTGTTGTAGTGCTATTATTCCACTTTCAACATCTTATGGAATCCTGGGTTTTGCCATTTAGGGATGGACATTTAGAATTCTCAGCCAGAGAATTCTTTGGCCTCAGCAAACTACAAACTCTAGAATTCCACAGGACATTGAAAGTGGAATAATAGCACTATAACAGTGTAGTGCAGAAATGGCTTTAGTTAAAAGTTAAAGTTGGTTAAAGTTAGTTAAAGCCAAGTAACTCTGGGTATATGCAAAGTGTTTCCCTTGATCAACTGCCTCCACACTCTGGCTCAAACCATACTTTACCCTGAAAATCTTGTTCAAAAATATTTTGAACAAGAAGGAATCCAACTTCGGCAACAGGAACTAGATCAACACTCCCAGCCTCAACAGAGTGCCCAGGCAGTCCTAGAAGAACCTGCTCGTCGAGGAGACCTGGACAAGCCTCAGAGGAGGCGAGTTCTGGTTGTTGGGGACTCCTTGCTCAGAGGAACTGAACCGGCAATTTGCAAACCCGACAAGTTCAATCAAGAAGTCTGCTGTCTTCCTGGGGCCAAGATCAACCACATAACAGAGAGGCTAACCAGGCTGGTCAAGCCCACTGACCGTAAGCCCCTCATTGTGGTTCATGTCGGAACCAATGACACTGCGAGGTGCAGCTTTTACCACATCGCAAAGGACTACAAGCTTATGGGGACAAAGCTTAAGGACCTTGGTGCGCAGGTGGTCATTTCATCTCTCCTCCCTGTTCAAGGATATGGTGCACAAAGGGAAAGGGCAATAGCAGTGGTCAACAACTGGCTCCACACATGGTGCCGCCGGCAACGGTTTGGGTTTTTGGAACACGGCCTGAATTTCCATGAACGTGGGCTTCTGGCAAGGGATGGGCTGCACCTCACGAAACTTGGCAGGAATGTTTTTGCAAACAGTCTTGCACGGAGGATTAAGAGGTCTTTAAACTAAGTTCTGCTGGGGAGGGAGACAATATTATTCAGGGCAAAGACTTGGCGAGTGCAGGGGGAAAAGGCCCAAATGATATTGACCAAGTAGTACAAGCGTCCAATGGTGGGAGGAGTAGAAACTATAGTACAGGACTATAGTACAGGGCCCGGGGATTTAAGTGTCTCTAACGCGCAGAGTATGGGAAACAAGCAAGATGAACTTGAACTCCTAGTACAACAAAATAAATACGATTTGATAGGCATCATTGAGACCTGGTGGGATTAATCTCAGGATTGGAATGTAGGAATAGAGGGGTATAGCCTATTTTGTAGAAATAGACCAAACAAGAAAGGAGGAGGAGTAGCCTTGTATGTCAAGGATGTTTTCACCTGTGAAGAGATCCATGACTTAAACCCAGAAAGCCAGGTCGAGAGCATCTGGGTAAGAATTAAGGGAGCGAGAAACAATAGGGATATTCTGGTGGGGGTTTACTACAGACCTCCAACCCAGACTGAGGACCTTGATGATGCCTTCCTCAACCAAATGACCGTGCATTCAAAAAGGAGAGATACAGTAATAATAGGAGATTTCAATTACCCAGATATATGTTGGCAGTCAAACTCTGCCAAGACAGCAAGGTCCAACAAGTTTCTTGCTTGTCTTGCAGACAATTTCATGGTCCAGAAGGTGGAAGAGGCCACAAGGAGATCAAATATTCTAGATCTGATCCTGACCAATAGGGATGACCTTGTTAATGAGGTAGAAGTGGTTGGATCTTTAGGGGGGAGTGACCATGCCCTATTGGAATTTGGCATTCAGTGGGAAGGAAAAAATAAGTGTAGCCAGACACTCGTCTTAGATTTTAAAAAAGCGGACTTCTGTAAACTTAAGGAGCTGCTGACTGAAATTCCGTGGTCAAGAATAGTGAAAGAGAAAGGAGTTCAGGAGGCATGGGAGTTCCTTAAAAGGGAGATACTGAAGGCACAGTCTAACACTGTGCCAATAAGGAGGAAAAATGGAAGGCATCTGAAGAAACCAGAATGGTTGAGTAAAGAACTCTCAGCTGAGCTAAGCGTTAAGAGAAATGTGTACAGGAAATGGAAGAGGGGGGAAACCACCAAAGAAGAATTTAAGCAAGTAGCCAGGAGATGTAGGGAGAAGGTCAGAAAGGCTAAAGCACAGAACGAACTTAGGCTGGCCAGAGACATTAAAAACAATAAAAAGGGCTTTTTTAAATATGTCCGCAGCAAAAGGAAAAAGAAAGAGGCAATAGGGTCGCTGCGCAGAGAAGATGGCGAATTACTAACAGAGGAAGAGGGGAAGAGAAAAGGCAGAACTACTTAACACCTTCTTTGCCTCAGTTTTTTCCCAGAAGGATACAAGCACTCAACCTGGCGGTTGGGGAGCAGGTGAGGAAGCAGGGGAAATGCGGCACATAATAGGTAGAGAGGTGGTACAGGAATACCTGGCCACACTGGATGAATTCAAGTCTCCAGGGCCAGATGAATTGCGTCCCAGGATATTAAAAGAACTGGCAGAGGTCATTTCGGAACCGCTTGCTATAATCTTTAAGAAATCTTGGAGGACAGGAGAAGTTCCAGCAGACTGGCAGAGGGCAAATGTTGTCCCCATCTTCAAGAAGGGGAAAAAAGAGGACCCAAATAATTATCGCCCAGTCAGCCTGACGTCAGTACCCGGAAAGATCCTGGAGCAGATCATTAAGCAGTCAGTTTCTAATCACTTAGAAAGCAACGCGGTAATCACGAGAAGTCAACATGGATTTCCCAAAAATAAGTCATGCCAGACTAATCTTATCTCTTTCTATGATAGAGTTACTAGCTTGATAGATGAAGGGAATGCTGTGGATGTAGCATATCTCGATTTCAGTGAGGCCTTTGACAAAGTTCCCCATGACATTCTTGCAAAGAAGCTAGTAAAATGTGGGCTGGACAGAGCTACTGTCAGGTGGATCTGTAACTGGTTGACTGACCGTTCCCAAAGGGTGATCACCAATGGCTGCTTTTCATCCTGGAAAGAAGTGACTAGCGGGGTGCCACAGGGTTCTGTCCTGGGCCCAGTGCTGTTCAATATCTTCATCAACGACTTGGATGAAGGAATAGAGGGCATGCTCATCAAATTCGCAGATGACACCAAATTGGGAGGGGTTGCTAATTCAACAGAGAGAAGTGTAAGGTTCTACACTTAGGTAGAAAAAATGGAATGCAGAAATATAGGATGAGGGACACGTGGCTGGATGGCAGTACGTGTGAAAGGGATCTAGGAGTCTTAATAGACCACAAACTGAACATGAGTCAGCAGTGTGATGCGGCAGCCAAGAAAGCCAATGCAATTCTCAGCTGCATCAATAGGAGTATGGTGTCTAGATCGAGGGAGGTACTGGTACCACTCTACTCTGCTTTGGTTAGACCTCATCTTGAATCCTGTGTCCAGTTCTGGGCACCCCAATTCAAGAAGGACATGGTCAAACTGGAGCAGGTCCAGAGGAGGGCGACCAAAATGGTGAAGGGCCTGGAAGCCATGCCCTATGAGGATAGACTTAGAGAGCTGGGTATGTTCAGTCTGCAGAAGAGAAGGTTAAGAGGGGACATGATAGCCATGTTTAAATATTTGAAGGGATGCCATGTAGAGGAGGGAGAGGGCTTGTTTTCTGCTGCTCCAGAGACCAGGACAAGGAGCAATGGATTCAAGCTGCAGGAAAGGAGATTCCACCTGAACCTCAGGAGGAACTTCCTGACAGTCAGGGCTGTCCGGCAGTGGAATATGTTGCCTCGGAGTGTAGTGGAGTCTCCTTCTTTGGAGGTTTTTAAGCAGAGGCTGGATGGCCATCTGTCGGGAGTGCTTTGAGGGTATTCCTGCATGGTAAGGGGTTGGACTGGATGGCCCGTGTGGTCTCTTCCCACTCTACATTTCTATGATTCTATGATCCAACAGTCTCTTCCCTTAGAAACCAAGAAAAAAACCCACTCTTGTTCTCATTTTCCTTATTCTAGCTAATTCTTAGGTGCTCTCTCTCTCTGTGTGTGTCCTTCTTTTTGAAACAACCAACCCCCTACAAGCACAGTTGAAGAAGATTTTTCTTGTTCGTAATTTTCCTCTTGAATTTCTATCAATAAAATACAGGAGAAAAAAGAAACTTGAAATCACCTCCCTTGTGAAAATTACTCATCTAGGGATGAAAAGAATATTCAGAAATATTAAAAAAGAATGATCAGAACGCATTTTTTTTTAATTCAAGAAACTCTGATGAGAAAAATCCTGGATGGACAAGAATTGTTGCAGTTCAGGACTTACTGTGCACAAAATTCATATGTGGTTGATTGCACAGCAAATAGCATTTTCTGCAAAGACAACAGCTTTTTCTGTGCAGAAACCTATATTTCTACATGGAATATTTTATGTGCAGAGAATGCTGTTTCCTGTGCAGAAAATGCTGTTTCCTATGTGAGTCGAACATGTGTAAATTTTGTACACAGTATGTCCCAAATTTGAAATGGACTTCAAAAACCGCATGGTTTTCAAACACTGTCTTGTAGTGGGTAGAAAATTGTTAGAAGTACTTGTTGCTGCCTTCAAGAAGAAAATTAATGAAGAATTGCATACCTATTCATGTCCAGGTTTCCACTGAAAATTTCTCATCTGGAAGAAGTAGGCAGATCTCAGCTAGCCAATGGTAAAATGTAGTTAGTGGATACTGAGGAACTGAAGGAGGGGACTTGAAAGGAAACATTTAAAGGATTTATGACACTTTCCTTCAGTGATGTAGCTCTAGAGAGCAAAAGGAAGAAATTGCCACCAAATAAGAATTCTGTCCCCAAAGAATTTTTCCTTAAGTCCCCAAATTTCTGCCATTTCAATAACTTAAAATTTCTGTTGAACATTTACAAATACAGTTTGGTCTTCCAAAGGAAAGGGGCTGGCAAAATTACCAATGAAATCCAAAAACACAGCAAATATAAGACTTCTAGATATGAATGATTTTCAGTGTTCCACACTTTGCAATGCTAGAGTTTTGGGAATTAATATATTGGGAGATAGAATTCTTAGTGGAAACCAATGCCCTCATTTTGTTTCCCCCTTTTAGCTACATCTTTGGTTTCCTTGCTTCTCTTTAGAACCCTATAACCAATGTGATCAACAATGATAGTTTGCTTATCATTATAGCAGAGCTATAGAGCTACATGTACAAAGAATGGGCAACTACAAATGGTCTTTGGGACAATTTTCTGCTCCTGAGACCTTCCCAGGGATGTGCAAATTGTCAAAATGTCAAATAAATAAATAAATACATACATACATACATACATACATACAAACATACAACCAGAAGTAGCTAGTCTTAAAAACAGCTTTGTTTGTTTGTTAACATAAAAAATTGAACGCAGCACTGCAATTTATTTAAAGGGTCAATTGCCACTCTTGGAGGCTTATAGGAAAGCCTATTTGCCTTTCTTGGAGCATCTTAATCTTAGATTAATTGATAGGGGGTTTCAGCCCAATTATCGTAACAGTTTTTCATGCTTAGATTGTAGTCCTGGTGCAGTCCTGGAAGAATGTCCCAATGAATTCACAATACAACTTGCATTCCATCACCAGAGCAATCTTAACAGCTCAAACAAGAAACTATACACTTAAAACTCAAACACAGTGTATACTTCTCTCTTACTGGCATGAGAGAACATGGGTATGTGAAAGGCCAAGAAATGCTGCCTGGAACAGATCAGTCAAATTTCAAGCCTAGCTAGGCCAAGAAATGACTTTCTACTGGCTATTTATAGAACTGGTATCTGAAAGACTTCTTTTAAATAAAGCAAGGAATAAAATTAAAAGTAAGATTAAAGATGAAAATTTGTAGGAAGCTACAATAGATCATATGACTACTATAGGAGGGTACCTTCGAAGACTGACTGGAAGCATTTGAAGCATAATATGACAGTTGACCTGCTGAGCAGCGGGCAGTATCAAGATTGTACTGTTTCAGTGAGGAAAGGATGACAATTGCTTCTTGGGACCAATTGAGGTCATTTCAACACTACAGCATTATAGTGCTATTATTCCACTTTCCACAGCCTATGGAATCCTGGGTTTTGTCATTTAGGGAGGGGCATTTACAATTTTCAGCCAGAGAGTTCTTTGACCTCAGTAAACTACAAGCCCCAGAATTCCACAGGAGGTTGAAAGAGGAATAATAGCACTAGAATAGTGTACGGCAGAAATGGTCTCAAAGTGTTGGTTTTAACTTTTAGAGCATTGAGATCTGGCTGTCAAAGGGAATGCCTATTTTCTTCTAAACCTGTCCAGATGTTAAGATTTTGGGAATGCCATCACATTGGTGATCTGGATGACAGACTTGAAGAAGAAATATTTGTACGGTGTTTGCTCCAAACAATAGAATGCACTGCTCTCTTGTTGCTTTTAGAAAAGGTATAAAACACGTAATTCAAATTGACCCTTTTTAAACTGTTCAGATCTTTTTTGTCTATTGATTTTAATGGTTTTATTGTTTAATTTCTTTTTGAAATTATTTTAATGGTTTTATTGTTCCATTCTTTTTTCATTTTCCTACCCACCTTGAGTGCCTTTTTTTTTTTAAAAAAAAAAAATCTCCTTGTGGAAAGATGGAATAAAAATGAAATAAAAGAAAATAAGTCATGATATCATTTACTGATATTAGTTCTTTCAAGATAAATGTTCTGGACTGGGAAGCCAAACTGGGGTTTGTGAGCTGAATATAACGCTGAGCCTCTTTTGTGGTCCTCTTGTCCTTGTATGCCTTCAGGTTGTTTCTGGCTCATGGTGACCTTAAGGTGAACTCATCACAAGAGTTTCTTGGCAAGATTAATTCAGGAGGGCGGTTGCCTTTGCCTTTGAGATGAATTATTCTCCACAGTGCAACAGATATATTCAGCTGATGGTGGAATGAGATATGCACATATAGCGAGCCTGGACATTGCAGTAGCATACTGGACACTGAAGTTGTGCACCTTGCATTTACATTGTGATTGCACATTGCACAATAGCACCTAGCCATTGGCAAATGTTGAACAAAGTTGCTATCCAGCATGGGATGTTGCTATCTGAATGCATAGCATGACTAACACATTATATGCCAGCACTCTTTAGTGGCTGAACACAATGTCATTCTGATGCATGGGGAACATGGTAGTTCTTATCCAGTTGTGATGGACATTCTTCCACTTACAGTGCACTAGAGCTACATGGAAAAAAGAAAACAGTGTGTTATGGGCTTTTTTAAAAATATATTTATTTTTGCATTTTTTTTCTAGTAAAGAAAAAAAAAGCAAACCAGGTGTCTAGATCCAATATGACCATGGAGTAAAACAGTCTGCTAATGTAGCTGAACTGGATTTAATGTGAAATAGTTCAAGACGGCATATAAATGCACTACATTTCACAGTGGATAACTCTGCTGGATGCCTACCATACACTCAACTGTACAAATTCATTTCCATTAGTACAATAAGGCTTGTGCTAGTGCAATGATACTTTTGGATTCAGAGCAGTTAAATTCCCAGAGTCACTCATAAACGTGAGCACCCCCCACCCAATCTGCCAACCCCTCAACAAGGATAATCAAAATTAATATTATAGTGACCCGTGTCTCAGTATTAATACACTCCACTGAAAATCCACCTACATTTAGACAAGTTCTTTCCCCATTCCTCCTTCTTTCAATCCTGCTTTCAACAGGATATCAACTTATGAGGAGCTGGGAGGATAAAACTAATTTAAAGTCAAGAGTTAATGCAGAATTAAGTAGCTACTATAAATAAACCAAAAAGGAGATATTGAATTAATTTTGAAAATAAGTAGCAGCTGGATCTTTTGCAGGGTTTTCAATGAGCTGTATGGGTTAGAGAAATATTTTGCTTCATCCACACCTTTTGGGTCCATTCCTGAGAAATTTTTGGAGCAGGCATATAACAACTATAATATAAAATCTGGCATTTTGTGTGATGAAAGATATTGGGCCTTCTTTTCTGAGAAATAGTTGTTTTTTCGTAAAGGTATGTTGTGTAAAATCTCCCTCTGTAAACAGTCCATATGCCCAAAGCTGTCCTTAGATAGCAGTTGCATTACTGACAAGCCTATCTTGTATTTCAGTGCTGTTCTTCTCCATCCTTTAGACCTGGACTGGTGAGACTCTCCAGGTATTTTGGACTTCTGAGAGCTGAAAGTCCTAAACAACTGGAGGGCCAAAAGTTCTTCACTTCCATGTTCCAAAGAACGAAAGGCCTTTTCTGCACCTTATCTCCGTCCTGCGATATCCTGGTCATCCCAGCAGTGCCTTTGCCAGAATAGCAGCATGTCCCAAATGCTCCCCTCCACACCCAGCTGGCTGCCAACAGATGGTAGCACTCAAGACACACTCCTTCCTTCCACAGGACAGCCAGCCTGTTCCTGTGCTACAGTGAGGAAGGAAGTGTCTTAATAGCACTTCTGCCCTTTCTGCACAGCCCCAGCCAAAGCAATCGTCATGCAAAAGGGGCCTATTACTGGATTTTTTCCCCAGTAATAGTATAATGTGCAATTGCGATGGCTGGGGAAGCAATGGAGCAGGAGCTCAACATCATGGACCAGCTTCAGTGTATCTCCATGCTGGGATGGGGCTGTGCTGCAAAAATGGCCAAAACTTTTGCAGTTTGTATTGGGCACAAACAACTCCTCTTGAAATACATGGGACTCATGTAACATATGAGATATGGACTGAATTTGTATCCTATGTTTGTTGGGTGCTGCAGAAGTGCTAACAAGGCTTCATTTAAGCAAATTATTATAATTTGTATGCAGATTCAGCGAATGGACTCAGATGATATGCTACTGCATGAAACATGGACAAACTAATTTCTTACATCTATATGGCTACCTGTATTTCTTTTTGATACATTATGTATGTCATAAATATAGTATATACACTTGTTTATTGCTGGTTTTGTGTATGTGTTTTAGACTCTCTTCTCAAGTACTTGGTTAAGTGACAGTGCTTCAGTAGAAGAAATCAAATCTATTTTTACCCATGATCTAAACAGTGCAATCTAAATCTGCTGTATTTAATTTTAGGCTTATATAGAAGCAATACTAAATGTC
This sequence comes from Cyclura pinguis, assembly GCA_030412105.1. Lineage (NCBI taxonomy): Eukaryota > Metazoa > Chordata > Lepidosauria > Squamata > Iguanidae > Cyclura > Cyclura pinguis. The sequence goes on from CM059602.1 coordinate 213,857,887, forward strand.
TCAAATTTCCAATAAGTCCCGAGGCAAGCCCAGGACCATTTTCTTAAGGCAAGACTTTAAACTGTCTGAGTTTATTTTCTTTCAGCAACTCTCCAAACAGCTAAGAGTCTTTGAGCATTTGCGGAACTGAGCATTTTACCTCTTAATACCCAAACCAGTCTATAATATATATGGATGAACATTGACTATGTACTGTATGTTCAGTTTCTTTTCATGGTTCATCCCACATTAATAGATGGCACCAGTAGATGGTGGGAGTAGTGAAAGAGATTCAAGAGCACAAAAGAAAATGTTCTATACGACATCATCATTCTGATCTACTGCGCAGTGACAGTTTGATTGGAAAATATAGGACAGGATGGGAAAGTGGAGCAAGGAAGTCAAATTGTTCATTCAGGAGTGGCATCTTCCCTGACACTGTAAAGGGCAACCTTTGGATCATCTAGTTTGGAATGAGACTTTTTTTTTAAAGGTAGGATGGCAGAAGATAGATAGTTTGGTCTAAACAATGAAGACAGTTGCAGTTCACTTCTAAGATTTGCTACCCCAACAAGTATTCTGAATGTCATGGAGCATCACAGAGATTTTGTGCTAACAAGAAGGAGAGGAAGATAGGAAATGCACTGAAGACTGGGGAGAAAGAGAAACAAAATGATGAGGAAGGAGATCTTTTTAGCGGAGGATTACAACAGGTACTTTGTTACTAAGCCATTTTTTAAAAATACTGAGCCAGTAGTGGTTTGAGCATGGGCTGAGACTCTGGAAATCTGATTTCAGATTCCCACTTGGCCTTAGAAACCCACTCTGAGCAATCATGCCAAGGAAGCCCCCATGGCAACCTCAGAGGCTCTGTTAAGTCATAAATGACTTAAGGGGATACAACAACAAAAACAATACATTTTGTTACTAGTTTATGATAGAAGAGTCACTGGGAAATATTACCGTATTTGCCAGCATATAAGACACATCCCATTTATACACTGGCAAAAAAAATTTGCCGGCATACTGGTGTATAAGACGCACCCCCATTTTCATTTTTTTCTGGAAAAAAAGTGAGCTTATATGCCAGCAAATACAATATATACTATATATGCACTGGAAACAAGGCAAAACAGAGGTAGGAGCCAGGAAAAGAAAGAGAAATAAAACACATCAAAGAGTGTGTGTTTAGTTGGATTTACTTTCTGCATTCAGTATCCTTGCCCGTTCATTGTCAGAAAGTGATGTCATGTTCTCCGTTTTTAAATCCACATGTTTTTGTTGGAAGAACTGGGAGAATAAACTGCTTCCTTCTTTCAACTATTCCAACCAATTCCAATAAGCAAAATGGTTATCCTTAAAAACAACTGGAGTAGCTCTGATTATAATGAAAATGCAGAGTAGAATTAACAAATCAAATGCATCTACATAATAAAGTGAGCATAATTACAATCTCCTTGCAGATATTTTGTGATTAGAAAAAAAAAAAGCAGATAAATTATTCACTGTAAATTATTCACTCAGCTGTAATCACAGGCACAGAGGAACTGCTACAAGGGAATCAGGGCAGGAACGGAAGACTGTAAGGTAAATGAATCACTAAACCCAGAATCTTGAGAACTAGAAGAATAGGTAAGGGAAAATGGATCTTCGTTCCTTGGTAAATCCATCTTGCTTGCATGGCCAATCAGGCATTTTGCTGTTCTGCCTTCAGAGACATGCTTGGCTTAAGAATATTCTGTGACCTCCTTTTAATCATCTATCTGACTTCAGTTTTACTGGGTGTTTTTTTTTTAAAAAAAATCAGTAAGTTTGGCTTAACTAGTTCAGCAGACCATAATCAGCTTCTGTACGCTAAATACTGTGTCTGATCCAACAAAAGTCATCTAAAAATTCTGAGGCTGTGCATGGATTATATAGTGCTTCTTAAAAAGGTGTTCATCAGATGTTTGACAGGAAAGAAATGGAATAAGAAGGAATTTAGCCTCTATCACCTCTTGAACAGCTGATGAGCAACACTTTGGTCTTTAGATTTGATTGGGTATCACATGTGAAGCACCTGCTTATATCTGTCGTTATGTCCCTTCAAGACATTTCCAGCATATGGTGATCTTAAAGCAAACATATCATGAGTTTTTTTCTTCTTTTTTTAATTTTATTTTTATTAAAAGTATCGACATCCATAAAATAAAAAAAAATTCAAAAAAGGAAAAAAAGTATAATGAAAGAAATTGAAAGAAGTTGAGTACAAACATTTCTGGCACAATGAAATATACTTTACAAAATTACATTCAGTTTTTTAACTTAATGCTGAAATATTTTTTAACCCGTATACATTTCTGTTGAAACAAAACAAAAAAAAAACTTGAGAAAAAAAAAGTTCCCTCCTTCCTACCTGAACATGAAACCCATTTCATTATCTGTTACTTACACTTCCTTCACCTTTATAATAGTCTCAAACAAATACTGAATCCTCTGCTCAATTTGATGGGTTTTCTCCTGGTCATCATGGGTTTTTTTCAGCAAGATTTGTTTCAAGGGATATGCCATTCCCTTCCTCTAAGGCCGAGAGAGTGTGACTTGTCCAAGGACACCAATGGGTTTCAGTGGTTGAGTAGACATTCAAACCCTGATCTCCCAGTGTCCTAGTCTAGCACTCATACCACTATGCAACACTGCTTATATATCTTTCTGCAAATAAATGAAGACATATTGAATATATATTTCTGTAAGTAAACACAGAAACGTTTTGTGCAGCATTGCAGCAACAAATTATACAGACTTAAAAATAAGTTATATTGTATAGAACTGTTCAGTAGAGGTGTTGTGTTAGTGACTAACTTGTGCATCTACAGGTTTCAGGCTGCTTAGTACTGCATATTCAAACCATATTTAAATACAGCATAATACAGTTAAATATACATACATATCTTCATGCTGATAAGAATCAAGAATCTTAATTGTGGGAAGAGTGTGCATCTAGCATGTATTAGGATAATTGTAAAATGTCTAATGTTATTCCTCTTATCCCTATGTTTGTTAATTATAAAAGGTAAATGAAAACTGAAGGCAGCAGGCACTAGAGTGAATTTATATAGTAAAATCTGTGTACAACTCCTATGATTCAAATAGTTTTTCGTCAATGAATAGATAATATCTTGTATCGCCATATCATCAAAACGCCCGTACTAGACAGTCCCTGTTGCTTCTGCTGGACTTCTCAGTGGTTTTTGATACCATTGGGCATGGTATCATTCTAGGGTCACCTCTGAGGATGGGGCTTGGGAGCATTGTTCAACAGTGGCTCCAGAGTTTCTTGGAGGGGTACATTCAGAAGGTGATGCTGGGGGATGCCTGTCTGACACCCAGGTTACTATCCTGTGATGTCCCTCAGGGCTGGGTTCTGCCACCATGCTGTTTCACACCTACATGAAACTTCTGGGAGAGGTCATCCAGAGTTTTAGGGTTCAGTATCATCAGTATGCTGATGACACAGTACTCTCTTTTCCACCTCATCCCAAGGAAGCTGTTTCTGTACTAACTCAGTGTCTGCTATCAACAGTGGACTGGATGAGGATGAACAAATTGAAACTTAATCCAGACAAGACAGAGGTGCTGCTGGTCAGTCGGAGGGCTGATCAGAGAACAGGGATTCAGCTTGTGCTGGATGGGCTTATGCTCCCCTTGAAATCTCAGGTTCGCAATCTCAGGTTGCTTTTGGACTCATATCTGAGCCTGAATGCCCAGGTTATGGCAGCATCCAGGAATGTATTTGCACAGTTAAAACTAGTGCATCAGCTGCACCCAAGTTAGATTTGTTTACAGTGACACATGCCTTGATTACATCCAGTTTGGACTACTGTAATGTGCTTTACATGAGGCTGTCTTTGGAAAAGACTTTGGAAACTTCAGTGGGTCCAAAATACTGTGGCCAGACTGTTGACTGGGGCTGGCTACAGGAATCATGTGGCTCTCCTATTAAACAGCTGTATTGGCTACCAATCTGTTTCTGGACAGAACTCAAAGTGCTATTTTTGACCTTTAAAGCGCTAAACAGCCTGAGTCCAGACTATCTGAAAGATGGAAGATGTTTTCCAGGAATAAAATGAAGAATAAGGCCTGCTGATTAGACCTCAACTGGAGACTAAGATCATAAGGGTAGGGATGGTTCTTGCCTTGATATTCCAGGTTGTACCAGGGTTTAAAGGCTAAAATTAACCCACTGAATGGAGCACAGGACAAAATTGCCAGCCACCGTAGCTGACTCAAAATAAATTGAAGATGTGCGTGACTGGCAAGGCTTGCTGTCAGGAAATATTTTGCTTCTGTTCAAGCTCTTCAAGCCCAGTCTTATGTAGAGCACACTGCAGTAATCACGCTTGAAATTAAAGAAGCATGGTGTTGGCATAAGGTTTGACTTTTCTAAGATAAGAAAACACTTTATTAACTGGAGATGGAAGAAGGCAATTCTAGCAGCAACTCCAGTTTGTTTGTCAAGGAGCAACATCTTAGTGATTACTTCCAGGATCTTTATTTAGCCATGTAAAATTGCATTGACAAATCTTTGGATTGGCATGCCTAACACAGAGACATCCCATCCTTATAGGGAGAGGGCCACCTGATTTGGGGCATTCCAAAAGGATCAAAAATGTCCCTTAACTTTTGCAGGTTCATTGTGATAAATGAATCTCAGGTCTCTTTTTTAAAAAAAAATTGGAGGGGGTGTTTATTTAATTCTGCTTAAACTAACTGTTTCAACAGGTTGTGGAAGCTAGTGTATTTTGTATTTGATGTAATGTACTGCAACCTAGAGTGCCAGCATGTCATAGTTGTTTGACCATTGGACTACTACTCTGGACACCAGAGTTCAAATTCCCACTCAGTTATGGTAACCCACTGCGTGACCTTGGCCAAGTCACACTCTCTCAACCTGAGAGGAATGCAAAGGCAAACTGCCTCTGAACAAATCTTGCCAAGAAAAACCCGTGATAGGTTTGCCTTAAGGGCACCATAATTTGGAAATGACTTGAAAACACACAACAATATTTCTGCCTACATGAAGTCTTTGGCATCTATCTGATTATCAACAGAAAGAAGGAGAAAATAAAAGATTCCGTACAACTAAACTGGTGTATCTCTAGGAGAAAGCACAACTCTTTAGAATGTATCAGGCATTAGAGAAGATACTGTTCAGATTTTGTTCACTGCTGAAGGATTTGTTTCTCTACAGTGTAGTGTCATCATGTATTCAGCAAGCTTTAGCTTAGCAAGCTTTTCTTCTGTTCTTTGGCAACTAGTCTAACCTTTGCTTCATTTCACATTTATCTGAAAAATGTGAAAGGATTATCGGATTTATAGAATGTCTCTGCTTTCCTCCACCTCCCCACCTCCCCTGTCTAGTCATATTTATGAGGCCGTGAAGCCTCCACTTTTATGGAAAAAGGAAATAAAATAAAACATGGAATGGGAAGCACTTTTTCAGTGAGTGGGGCAGAAAGTTGAACCCAGCTTCCCACTAACTTGAAAGACAAGAGAACTCAGTTTATTTTATATCCATGCTAATCACCATTCCATGGCCTGTTCCTCTGAAACTGCCAGCATGCAACTTCATTTCAGGCAATTACTTAATGGTGATAGTAAGTCTGGGAGGTGAGTGGCCTATTGCATATTTTCTATAACTGATGTTAACCCATCTCCACAGCTGGTGCCAAGAATGTGACAATCTCATTCTTGCTGAGTTTCTCAATTTCCTACCACTGTTTCCATTCCATTCCATTTTCTCTTTCACATGCATGGCACAGTAAATTGGTCCTAGGGGCTGATTGCTACCCAGGACCAAACCAGTGGGTTGGATGATGTCTGGGGTGAGGGCCCTGCTGGAGCTCTATTCCTTGCCTGATATCATCCAGAACTATCTCACTTCATACATGTGAATGGAGAAGGATGTAGCTGAGCAACATTAGGTGTGAACAAAAGGGTGTGGACAGACAACAAGACAAAAGTTATTACTGAGGGAAAACACACAAAACTACTATTTTAAGAAGAGAAATCCTGGCATTTATATAAGTGAGTTTAGTAGATCCTGCAAAAAGAAAAATCCCAAATAAGCATATGGGGAAGGGCAAGACTCCATTCCTTTCTCTTCTTCCAGCTAAGTTAACTGAATGGAAACGTTTCCATTTGAATTCAGTTTGCAGCATTTGAAGTAAGCTGAGAATGAAAGAGAAAAGTGGGAGAAGACAGAAACTTTAACATTTTAAAAGCAGCTGACAAATTGGGATAACAAAGTATTAAATGGGATTGCCCTTGCTAAATTGGGACAGTTGGACAGTGATTTCTCTCCCTCAGACTCCTATTTTCCCTTCTTTGTGCAAAGAGAGGCATGGAGAAAACAGTGCTTTATGTTATGATCAGCATGTGAAAAGGCACACCCTGCTCACACTCCCAAAACGACATATTAATAGGGTGAAGGGAAATTCTGTTGCTCCCTGTGTTGTTGTTATCTTTATTTATACTTTGCTTTTTTCACCAGGTTAGGATTCAAAGTCGTTTACAACAATTAAAAAACATAGGCCATTTCCTCATTACACTGTTGTAGTGGCATTATTCCACTTTCCACAGCCTATGGAATCTTGGGGTTTGCAGTTTAGGGAGGGGCCTTTAGAATTCTCAGCCAGAGAGCTCATTGGCTTCAGTAAACTACAAATCCCAGAATTCCACAGGATGTTGAAAGTGGAGTAATGACACTATAACAGTGTATTAGGGAAATGGCCATAGTTAAAAACCTCACAATAAAAAAAGTTTAGAAACCAACAAAAGGATTAAAGAATTAAAACAAAGTTAAAATGCAAAATTAAAAACTCACACACCCATATCAGTAACACAATTAACAAATATCTAGCACATTCTATCAGACAGGCCACATATAATCACACATTGAAAACCTGTTGGGAAAAAAAAAGGCTTTACTTGACTGTAAAAAGAAAGTAGGGAGGGCTGTGGTTCGGATTTAGTAGTGACAGTTCTTTTTACCCTATGTAAGGCCCCCATTTTTCACACAAACGGGCAAGGAAGAAGGCCATTTCCGCACGAGGCTGTTATAGCGTTCTGATTCTACTTTCAACCTCCTATGGAATCCTGGGGTTTGCAGTTTCAGGAGGGGCTGGCTGGCCCTTCCCAGAACTGCAAACCCCAGATTCCATAGGAGGTTGAAAGTGGAATCATAGCGCTATAACAGCCTCGTGCGGAAATGGCCCAAGTCCCCTTTCCAGTGGGAAATCAAATGGGACAGTGGTTCAAACTCCCCCTCCCGATTTGAGATCAGAGATAGCAGGATTTCCCTGACTGCAGCTTGATCTCCCAGGAGGGAGCTGAGATGAAGAAGCATTGGGAGTGGAGCATCCAGGATGGGAAGGAGCATCCCTAGATGTTTCACAGGCAGGAATCTGAACCTTCAAAAGTCAGAGTATGCTCAGAGATTACACTTCCTTTTCCTTTGTTATGTGGCTTGTTCAAATGGTCAAATATGTAATATCTTTTACTTGATGCTTGAGAATTCCTGACCCACAGGGTTATTTATTTGGCTTTTTAATTCAACCATATTCTAAAAGTTCAGATTTCATTTTGGTTCAAATGCTCATATTAAAAAGATGACCAATTATTTAATATAAACACTTTCTAGCAAAATTTTTATAATCTGAATCAGAATAAAATGTCACTTGATATTCATATCTTTTCTTTGGTCTAATCTGCAACCATTAAAAGCTTGTCAAAAAGAAGAATTTGAGTTCAAGTAAGCAGAAAGCACTAAGTTCAACCAAATCCTTTTCTTCTGAGTATGTTCCTGTTGCCTTCTCTCATGAGCTAAACCACATTATCCAGAAGGTAGTGTGTCACAGATAGATAAAATTAGTGTTGTTTTCTTTAAGGAGATGTATTACTTTCTAATTCACAATGGCTCCCTCAGACACAATATGAACTGGCTTTGTCTCATGTCTCATTTTTGTTGGGAAATAGGTGTAATAGCAGTGGATCTCAAAAGCAGTAAACCAAAAGCTGAACAAAGACCAGTCCTACATTCACCCACATCTACAGGTTCTCACACAGAAAAGAAATAAGCTTAGTTTACATTGTAAAATATATAAAAGAAGTTTTGCTTGCAATAAATTTTACATAATCAAATTCCTGGTCTAATGTGGGGGATAAAGGGAAGAAGACAAATGGCTGCAGGTTAGAGTGATACAGGAAGAAAGTAGGTATGATAAAGCAAACAAACAGGAGTCCTGCAAATATGCAAACTAGCAAGTAGTGAGTGTAGACATGCAAAATCTGCTAGCAAGTTTAAATGTTACATGTGTAAATGTGTAAGTTATACATACATAACAGGCCATTTCTGCATTAGTATTTTAAAATGGTGCAGAGCGACCTCCAACGGCTCTGTCGCCCGGCTCTGGAGCAGATTTGCAGGCGCGCGCAAGTGCGCGCCTGCAGATCTGCCAGGAGCGGGCTTCTGGCTGGCGAGCTTCTGCGGTTGGTGGAGAGCCTCCACCAACCGGAAGCCGCCATTTGGGATGCCGGAGGACTGCAGAGCAGCGAACTCGCGCTGTTCCTCGTGGCGATGGACTCGCCTGGCCGCTGGTAAGCTCCGTTTTCGGGCGTTTCCGCCCCCACATGCGGAAAGGGCCGCAGATGTATTGACATATTAAGTTTTGATGAAGAGTTTGTATGGGTGTTTGGTATAGCTATCTGAGGACTGTCCTAGACATGATATTGAACACCTAAGAACACCTTAGGTGATACATGATATTTAACACCTAACATTATTTAAAAAAAATAATGACACATTCAGTTGAGAGATTAATTAGTACACCATTGTGAGATAGTTGACCCTTCCTTTACCAGTCATGAACCTTATTCCCTATGTACAGAAGCTTCTATGGAGCAGAGCTAGAATAGCAGCAAAGGCAAAAGGCAGTACTCATTGGCATCATGTCTATGGTAAGAAGGATTAAATCTCCTCACCTGTTGTGTTTCCAATCACTATGCATACATAAATAATTTTTCCTAGATCCTTTTCATTTCATACATGCGCACAAGCCATGGAATGATGTGTAGTGTCTAGCTTGGCTTGCAGAATTATATTAAAAATGAATGTAAGCCTGTGTTTATCCATTTGCCTTTTTTTTTCTTCTGATGGAACTTAAAAGCAGATTGGATTGGACATAATGAGGGTCTAAGATACTTGTCTTCTCCAGTAGAACAATAATATCTGTGCAGAAGATTGAATCTGGCAGTTCAGCACAGCATGTCTATACCAAAGCTGTGTTTTGAATATGCCTCTTGCATACTGCAGAAGCTGTTCTTTTCCCTTTTTAGCTGACTGTGCTTTAATTGCCTGGAATGATTTTATATTTTTAAAAAGGATGATTCTAATTAATGGGTCAAAACCATTTAAGGATGATTCCGATCATTTAGCACTTCTAATGTGCTTTATGTCATCCAATAATTTTATAAAATATTAATAACTCTAACTGAGGGGGGTGTGATACTTTTCATGCTGTGAGTTGGGTGGTACAGTAAGTAATATTGCTAATTCCAGTTAACTGGATTGATTACAAACTAAAGTGCTGCTTAATCCTGATCACAGGGAGAACTGAAGCCCCCATTTTAACGTGGTGACATTTTGAGTGTAAATCCTTGCTTACCTCTTTCTAAAATTCAAGAACAAGAAAATTGCAATTTTTCTCCTCCTCACTGGTGTAAGGGCAAGAGATTTTCTAATAGTCTCAACCAGATTTTGTGTAGATTTTTTTTGCCCAAATGGTGTGTTTAAAATATATCACCTGCCTTCTTGTGTGGACTGCTAAAAAATCAAAAGCATCAACTAGGTAATTTCCATCCTTTTGATCCTTCTGTGCTTGCTGTATGTTTTCACAAAGGGCAAATATACTAATTTTGTACAAATTGTATAACAAGATAGGAAAATACTTATTGGCTTATTCTCACTCTAGAGGCAAGAAAACTTGCAGGAGCTGGCAAAACACTCTACTGGCTGTCTTGACATGACATAGCAAGATTTCTTCTCACTCCTAGTAATAAGATAGTGCCATCCTGATATTTATAATTAATATTACGGTAAACTGATCTTCAGTTCAATATTTTTCAGAGCAAAATTGTCATAGTGCTTCTGACTTATGTTGACCTATCAACACTGTCTTGTCCTGACAATGACTAGGCATTTACATTACTTGCTGACATTCTCCATGTAGCAGTCTGTGTGATCATTTTGTGAAAGTGGACCCATGCTATAAGGTTTTATACCAAAGTGCTGTATATAGATGAGCTAGTCCTTTGTTTAATTGTCACTTTTTTAAACATCCCTGCAATATTGCACCCGCTTACCTGGGAGTCAGTCCCATGAAACACAATGGAATTACTATAGTGTGTATTATGTATTATGTATTATGTATTATGTACCACTTCTAAAACTGGATACTGCCAGCATTTTCAGTCTGAAAATTTTCAGTAGTTTATTTCTGAAACATTAATATGTCAATATGGAAATCAAAACTTCTACACAAAACTAGCTCAGATCTTCTGCGGTTGAATAGTGAACCTCTGTCTGCTGACAGCTAGGAACATAGATTGGAGTAAATTGCATTGTTGTGTACCTTCAAGTCATTTCAGATTTACAGCAACCTCATAAGGCAAACCTATCATGGGATTTTCTTGGCCAGATTTTTTCAGAAGGGTTTTGCCATTGCGTTCCTTTGTGGCTGAGAGAGTATGACTTGTGCAAGGTCACCCATTGGGTTTCCATGGCTGAGGGGCGATTCATATCCTGCTCTCCCAGCATCCTAGTTCAGGATTCAAACCACTATAACACGCTGGTATATCTATTTAGTAAACCAACTATTTCAGGTGAATCTGATTCTTTAAAAAATGTGGGTATTGCTAACTGCAAAACTTATGCAACCAATTTACTAGATGCTCCTGATGATGCTGATGCTGATGATGCTGATGCTGATAATGACCAGACACCATCCATGTGCTTGTAAGAGAGCAACACATTAGTGAAATTTAAGTGAAATATCTCATCGTCTAAGATTAATGTGCTAACTATATGTATTTCCTGATTCAGTTTGAAAATGGAAGATCATTTTGTATCTCTTTTTCAGAAAAAAAAAAGTTATCATCCATAGCCTCTCATTAGTGGATACAGCAGAAATATACTCTTAACCCATCTAAAAAGCCACTTTTCAACAGCTGCAATGATGGTTAAACCTCTCACTTGAGCCTCTAGCTTTCATTTATAAAAATGGGTCATCTAGAAAAGGAATATATCCTGTCCTGTCTGCACAAATTATGATAGTCTCTGCCCTGCAGGTATTCATATTGCCTACAGCTCTGTTGCCATTCTTAAGCCAGTCATTCAACCAAGAAAATAGTTGTATCATTTATCCTCTTATATTGTCTTGTCTAGTTTTAAAGTCTCCCAAATGAGATAGTTATTAAAATGAATGTAACTAACATGATTTATTGTAAAATGTGTTTGCTTACTTTTGAATATTAGCTTTTCCCCTCTGAGTTATGTTTGTATCTAAGCAACAGTGGAATACAAGGCAGCATCTATGGACCACTGTTTTCCTGCTGATTACTCTAACTTTCAGTTCAAGAAATGTGTAGACCATCTAAAAATCCTAATCAGAACATGCCAGGAAAATGAGATTCTTCTGTCCTGGTTATGTCACCTCTGCATCTTGGGGTTTTGACTTGAGACATCACTGCATTTCATTTCCAGTGGTACCTGTCTAGGCTATCCTTGTATGAGAGAGGCCTTGTGCAATTGCATTAATTTCATATGTCATTTAAGATGACTTTGCATCTGAGTTTCCACGACTTGACTGTCAGTTTTTCCATGAAGCATTCATCCCATCAGCAGGCACTGATCCTGCTGAAAAAGATTTTAAATAGACTCTGCCTCCTAAGACAGGTTTTTCTCTGTCTGTCTTCTTGTTGATATAATCATGGTCTCTCCATCCCTGTATCTTGTAGAAGAGTGAAGGTTCTTTGCCTTTTGCCTGTCAATCTATAGACCTATTGAGAAATAAGTATTTCTTACTACTCTAGGCATTTAGGGATTTTTCAGCTTGTGACTTTGAGAAGCAGCAAAGATGTTGGACATAGCTTGCTGTCTGACAAGCTGGCATTTTACTGCTGAGCTATTTCTGCTTTGGAGCCCTCACAGGCCTTTGATTATCTTATCTTGGTCCAATCAGTTTAGAGCACCTAAAAAGTGCCAAGAGTTAAAAGATACTAACTCTCAGTTTGGCTCTCTGCCTGTGGTTTCCTTATCTGTTAATGCTTTATTTCTCTTCTGCCCAACTATATTTTCAAACTGCCTGGGTGGCATTGTTGTTGTTGTTGTGGTTTACTTTAGCCAGCTGGCAGAACCTCAGCTGCACTTCTTAATCTTTCACTATCTCTATACCCATATCTTTTAATTCATAATTTCTAACACTCTAACTCTTAAATCAACAGGAAGAACAGTATATGAGCCTTAAGATCTTTGGTGAAGGCCTTTCTCTCAATTCCACCACCTTCTCATGCAAATTGAGTAGAAACAAAGGTCTCCTTGGTTGATGTTCCCAGTCTTTAAACTCTCTCCTAGTTATTCTTCTTCCATCAAGTGAAAATTGTGGTTTTCCAATGGCCTTTTAGGAATTGACTGCAGTTTATTTTTAATGGTGAGCTGTTTGTAAATTCTCATCTTCTGTCTTTTAATGAACGTATAGATAGCAGGAAGCAGCTCTGGGAATGTATGCAACTCCCAAAGGCTGTTCTTGTGGTCTCTGGTACTCTCTTGTCTACCTTTTTCTAGCTGAGGAGGAAATTATGAATTCCTTCTCCTGGAAACCTCAAGGGACTCTTTAACTCAACACAATTAGAACAGCAAGATTCCACTTTAATTGTAATGGTTGCATTCTGTAGAATCCTGAGGGTTGTTGTTCAGTGAAGCACTAGAGTTTTCTGGCAAAGAATTCTAAATATACCTCCCTAAAATGCAAATCCCAGGATTCCAAATGATGTTGCCATGGCAGTTAAAGTGGAATCACAGTGCTATGATTGTATAATGTGAAAGGGACCCAAGATGTTTTTCAAAACCAGAAGTGGATCTCCAGCCAATTCTGATCTATTTTTGTATTTTTGACCTCTCATTTGGAAGCATTTTGAGACCTTGGTAATCCCAAGGTACAGAACATTGGCCCTTGGACCTACTCATCACCTATCTGTTATCTGTAGAAAAGTAAATGTTGATAGAATAGGCAACCCAGTGAGAAGTGTTCTTAATTATTAGGCTATGTAATGAGATGCTGTTTTCCATTATATCTGCCCTTGACCTGTGAAAATGAGTCTGGACTATGCAGAAATTGTGTAGACTGAGTTGGCAAAGCTGAATGTTGTCTTATGCTACTTGTGGCATCTTCGAAGTCAGCTATGATGAGAGGTGATGGGGGAAAACCCAATTTTTTGTTCAGGCGTATCAGTACGTTTTTTAAAATGAAATTATATTATAATTTAAAGAACATTACTCTTTTTGCAGTTCAGGCTAGACTCTTATCTCAAGCAGATTGGAAAAGTGACAGTTCAAGGGGCTAGGCCTACAACCCTACCTGTTTCTGTAACATCCTGTCTCCTAATATTTCCTCTCATATCTAAGACTGTCAACAGCCACTTTCCCCAGGAACCAGTGCTACAAATCCACCTGTCATTACGTTTGAGTGTCTTCTCTGATTCACTACCTCTCCAAGCAACCATGGAATAGCTTTTGCCACCTCTAAGGAGGAAACCGGCTGCCTTCTGCCTGTGTGGAGCAGTTACTATCTGCCTTCTGTACCATGATTGAGTTGTGGCAAGAGGATGACTCATCAGCACTGGTAGCAGATGCTGAGATGCTGTTTTTGTTTTGTTTTGTTTTGTCTTGGTGGGGAAATAGTCTGATGTGCACTGTGTAACATCAGGCAACAACTCACTACTTAGGGCAAGACTGGAGAATCTCTGACTGTTGACATGTTTCATCCTACAGCTCCAATTAGAACCACCAGTGGTAAGTGACTGTGTAGAGTTTGGAACATCTGAACTCTAGAGATTCCAGAGGACCAAATGTTCTCCAGCCCTTGCTTAGGCAGTACTGTGTACTTTGATTGGATGGGGCACTTTTTATCCCAATCCTATTGCATCTGGTCCTGCTTGGTAACATCGAAAATATCAATTTTTCCCTCTTTTTCTAAGGTATAATAAAAGCTAAGCAGGCAATACTATGAAAAGAATTTGATACTGCTGCTTGAGAATAGCTTGGGTTCATCAGACTACAAGTCCCAGAAATTTTAGCAAGCATAGCCAAAAGTGAAGGATGATCTGAGTTGCAGTCCAACAACATGTGGGGGGGTTACATGATTCCCACCTATGATTTAAATGTAAACAGTTTTAGCAATGGCCTTTTAAAAAAAAATGAGCTATCAAATTGCTTGTGTAGAATACAGTACTTCTGTAGTATTTCTTTGTCCATCTGTAAATTATTTCAATTGCAAACAAACAGATTATCCATTTTCTACTAACAGTGCATGCTGGAATATGACCCTATTTCTTAGAAAGTGCATTTGTAATTTAGTTCAGTAGCATATTTGAGAAAGGTGAAGTATGCATAATCCCTGGAATCAGAGATCTTAGAATATTTCAGGTGGAAACCATAATTTCGCAGTATGAAGGCAACTTCTACAAGGAAACCATATCCAGAAATTGACCTTTTCTATGTACGAGAAGCAAGAATCTGCTCTAGCACATCAGCTTTATCCATCACAGTGCTTGTATCCCTAAAAAAGTCATAGTGATCTTATTTGCTTTCAAGTTCAAAGGATGCTCAAGCTGTCCCCAAGCTACATAAAAGAAGTTTCACCAGTATTTGGGCTTTCTAATGCTGAAGCTATTACTACTCTATTATGACAGGGTTATTGTTCAAAATATACTCAGTTTTACACTTCTGCTGTTCTAGAAGGACCCAATTTTCTTTTCTGTCACAGCCTGTTTCATCTTAGGGATCAAAGCTAGTTTCATTAAACCTGATATTTATCAGGCTGAAATCTAATCAGCTTCAAATTCCTTCCCAGCCCCATCCTATTTCTATATGACCCTTTCCACACGAGACTGGTGAATCGGTTCGTGCCGTTTCTTACCGGATTTTTTGGGCTCGAAACAAGGTGGACTTTCCCTCATTTCCTTCTGCACCACTACTGCATATGTTCCATTCTGATTCAGAGGACTGTGAGTTCATGAATCCACACTGCCTCAGCTGTGGCCACTCCTGCTACTCCCCTCACCCCGCCCCATCGGCTGTGATTGGCCCTTTATTTATTTATTTATTTTTGCATGGTTTAGTACGTCATTCCATACGTGCATACATGCATACGTGGGAAAGTCCATACTAGCCCCTGGCCCCTCCCATAAGCCCTCCCCTGACCACCAATTTGCATTGGTGTGAATGTACATGTCTGCACCACTGTGAAAGTACGGATTGGATCAATCTGGAAAATTGGAAAACGGATTTCTTCCGGTTTTCAAATAGCGTGCTTTACCACCACGTGGGGGTGCATTTAGTTGGAATTACATGCGGAACGAAGGTAAATAAAGCGAACCTAGTCTGCTCCAATGTGCAGAAGACCTCCGTGGCAAGACACATTAGCCCGCCTTAATAACTGTGTGCGGAAAGGGCCTATGTGATGAGATAGCTTAGGAGTGTCCAGAGGATATTGAAAGGTTTTCAGATATTTTGGAAAGAACAATGCCTGAATACCCTAAAGGCGCTGAATCTGAACTGACCTTGGAAGCCAAGCAAGGTGGCCCTGATTCATACTTGGATTGAAAACCACCAGGGAATACCAGCTGCTGTAGGCTATATTTCAGAGAGAGAAACTTGCAAAACTACCTCTGAGTATTTCTTGCCTATGAAATTCATGGGGTCACCATAAGTCAACAGGTGACTTCAAGGCACATACACAATGGCTTACTACCTTTAGGAAACTCAAAAACTTGGGAGCCCATGTGAGAAGCGTATTAATGGTTATGTGGTAATTGCTCCTGTTGCAGCGTTCTTTCAAGTCACTTCTGACTTATGGCAGCCCTAAGATGAGCCTATCATGGTGTTTTCTTGGCAAGATTTGTTCAGAGGGGGTTTGCCTTTGCCTCTGCCTTCCCCTGGGGTTGAGAGAGTATGATTTGCCCAAGGTCACCCAATGAGTTTCCATGGCTGAGTAGGGATTGGAAACCTGCTCTCCAGAGTTGTAGTAGCAAAGTCTAGTTAAAGAAGTTGCAGCAAAAGTCAAGTGATCTTATGGTTTGTAATGAAGGGAGATATGCTCTATCACCAAATAGCAACACCTGGATAATTTTATTTAAGGCATACGGAAGGATAAAACAGTTTGCCCTCTTAATGAAGACCTCAGACTTTTTAATCCATTCAAAATAATATGCCCAAAGTGTAAATGTGAAACATTCAAGGACTTTGGTCTTCTTTTTTTCTTTTTTTCGAAAAAAATCAGTGTAAAATAATGTCTTCACCTTTAAAATCATCATTATAATATATAAAGGTGCTATAAATGGGATTTCTGTCTTTAAAACATTACAAAATGATCATCTGCAGATCAATTTATTTAAGTGGATGCAGAGGTAGTATTTACCTTTCGACTAACTTTGAACTTGCCTAAGAAAAACACTACAAGCCAGAATACTAGCAAACTGGCTGAGCTTGCTTGAAACCAGCCAGAGGGCAATGATAACCATGAGTTTACTTAGGATTCAGGCAGTAAGCAAAGCTGCATAGATTGTCTAGTTTTTCTTTTTGGCTGATTTTATTGGGAGGAAGCCAAAGTTGTTTGCAGTAGCCAAGGGCTATAGTGGTTTTGGCTGAATGAACAGGAATAATACATAAAGAGAACCTTCTATAATTTACAGCTAATTTATTTCTCTGATTTAGGTTCAGGACTGAATGCAGATTACAGCTTGAATGGTTCTTGAGGGATTTCAGAAGGTTACCAAATCTCAACTAGGAAGCTAATTTAAAGAAACAGGGCTATGTTTAATAATTATTCAGTTATCTATGCAATAAATGAGAGGAGTGAGCAGAAGGGAAAGTGAAAGATGCAAGGGCTCATATATTGTACAACCAACATCTATTAAGAGCTGGAGTGTGATTCTTCACTAATTTTCTTCTTGAAGGAAACAAGGAGTAATTTTAGCAATTTTCTTCCCACTGTGAAAAAGTCTCAAAACTGTACAGTTTTTGAAGACTATTCACAATTCAGGACTCAATGAAAAATTCATACATTGTTGTTCTGTGCAGAAAACAGAACAACAGTTCCCCAAACTGAAAATGCTGTTTTCTACACAAAACAACCACATGCAAATTTTGTGTAGAATAATTCCTGAACTATGAGGATTCTCATCAATCCAACATTCTTCTCACTGAGGATTTCTTGACTTTCAAGAAATATCTTTTTGACCATTTTTTGAATATTTTAAAATATTCTTTCTATCTCTATTAAGAAGGTTAAATGGTTGCATTCTCATGGACTACATGATTTTTTTAAACTATGATTTCCTGAAAGATGCCATACAGTTATGACAAAATTGGTATTGTAACTCAACAAAGCACAGCCCCAAACTGCTTGCAAATGTCAGAGAGCATTCACAGAATGTGTGGAATAATTTTAAAAGGTTTCCCAGTAGGGGTAGCAATCTTTTTATGTTTTGGATTCAGAAGAGAGAGCACAGTTTGGCAAAAACTGCTGCAGCCACCTTCTTTGCTAGGAAGATAAAATGCTATTCACACATCTAGTTTCTTGAAACCAGTATCATGAAGTTACTATAGGGATTGGAAAGGAGGGGTTGAGTGGTGAAGGACAGGAATGGTGCTTTCTGGAACTGCTTCATATCCTACAAACAAACATACATACATACAAACAAATACTTTTTCCTTGTTCATATCATACAGGGAAAAAAGACATACTTGCTGGTGTACATATGATCTGTGTGACTGGAGAGGTACATGTGAGAAGGTCCTTAAACAACATGCAGTACTGCCATAGAGAAAAGCAGATGTGAAACCTAGAGGGGAAATTTCAGTCATTAAATGTATCGTATGGCTGCAGTCTGAACATACTCATCATGAAGTAAATCCCTAAATCCATTGAATTTCTTTGTTTTTCCAGATAGGCAAATTGGAGATCTTGTTGTGTTACTGAATAAATGTAGAGCATTTTCAATTAAAAAAAAATATATTGTTAAGTCATCCTATGCTCAACCAGGAAGATGCCCCAAAAACTATGAAGAGATTTGAAGACAATTTTAGCACAGAAACTATGAATTTATTTTCCCAGGTAATTCACAATGTCCTGTTTAGTATAGTTGTTAGTGCCATTTTTCTTTGCCATTTTCTACACCTAATTTTTTTACAACAATATTATAAGGTTACAGTGACTTTGTTGAAACCCAGGAAGGAAATTTAAAAATGTAGTCAGTAGTGAAATGAGAAAAAAAAATACAAGTAAAACTGAAGACAAAAGTCACTCTTTGACATAGAACCAGCTTTTAAAGATTTTTTTAAAACAAAATTAATTTCAAAATCATATTAAAAATGTCATGCATAGAAGATGGACCAATTTTGCTAGTGTGCAGTCCCAGCACCAAGTTGGGAATAGTAAAACAGCAGTTGCATGCCCAAGGATGAGATCCGCTCTGTTTGACAATGAAGACCTGACACCGCTTGTTTTCAAACAAAGAAGGCCACAACTTTTATTGGTTACAGCTACACATGGGCTTGGTGTGCACATGGGTCCTGATCTTGGCATTCACCAACCTTCCTGTTGACTAATGAGACAAAACCCAACCTGCCTGCTGGATTCCCAAGAGTTTGATTAGGTATGGGATTCCATAGAGGTGGATACAATTGTGTGGCTCCCCTGTCACTGGAGAAGTGAGTGGGGTACAGGCAGGCACACCTTCAGACCAGGTGTGCTTATCTGCTTATACCACCTGAATCCAAGCCTGAGGACAAACCATCCTAAAAAGTTGTAACAGAAGTAGTACACACAAAATAACATCCTGTCTTGGGAAGTAAAGAGATGGTGGGTAAGATAAAGCCTCTGAAGCTGACTGAAGGTGGAGCTCTTGGGAGCCTGGTTATATGTAACAGTGCCCAGCCAAAGTGAACTCTACATACAGTTATTGTGTGGCCCCAGACCAGCAGTTTCCTGAAGCCCACACAATCATCTTGGGCTTCTGAGAAGATTTTACTCAGTGCCATTCTTACTGGGAGCCCAGTGTTCCCCTCTGCCCAAAGCTGCAAATTCACCTTGCAGTATGTCACAGAATGCCCTTCTGACACAAAAAAATATAGCAATGCTATCAGACTCTTTACTAGCATCCATGGCAATGTTCCCTGTGCAAAACAAGGATGAGATGAAATGACAGTGCCTCCACATAATTCAAGCATAGAAGAAACCCCAGCATGAATTGCAGTGAGTAGACAGTGCCATGATGCCAGGATAATGGACACAGTCGTTTACCTAGGATAGAATAGGAGGTTTAACTAGATTACCAGAACACAGGTTCAGCATCCTTGAGACCAAATCTCACAGTGTCCAGAATTCTTGTAAGCAGCCTAGAATATCTATAATTATTATGAGGCCATGCTGTTTATACATGATATTCCCTTTTGTGTGTTCTTTAATTGGTGGCTTTTACAATTTGTTCATTTGCGAAGTATCATAGCAAGACATCTGTTATGAATCTTATTTCACAGAAATAGAACATCAGGTTAAACTGGCTTGATATTGTTTTGCGTTGTAACGTAACGTATTTATATCCTGCCTTTGTTCTAATATGGTTGTTTCACAAGTCGTGTCACAATTCGAGTAAAAACAAAAAAAAATTATAATAATGACTAATGCAAAAGTTTCAAAATTAAACATTAAAACATCGATTTTATAAGTTTTTAAAAGCTATTAAAATACAATAATAACAATTCAAGTACAATTACCACACACCCAAATTAAAAGACCTTCTGCAATAGACAGTTAACATACAAAGGCCTGGATATACAGAAAAGCTTTCACCTCCTGGTGGAAGAAGAACAGAGAGGAGGCCAACCTAGCTTCCTATGAGAGGAACTTCAAGAGTGTGGAATCAGCCATCAAGAAGGCTTTCTTCTGTATCCGGTCCCTGTGATGATGGTTGGATCAAGAGAAAGCCCTCCCCCAAGGGTCTTAAAATTTGTGCAGAGTCGCATTAGGAGATACTGTCTTTCCAATACTGGACCTATATTATATGAATCCTACTGTGTGAGAAGGATTAACTCATATCTAAAGATCCAAGAATGTACCACTTTATAAATGGAACATATGATCCTTCAAAAATCAGAAGGTGAATCTTTTTTTTTTTTTCAATTTTGATAAGACTCTCTTATGTTTTCCTTAGGCCACTGGACTACTAAGTTTTGGGCTATTAATGATAGTGAATGAACTTATTCCATGTCTTTGCTGGTCCCAAGGCATGATTTTTGTAATCTATCGAGTTCTAGGAAGTCTGTTCAGGAAACTAAACAAGTTGACTGGGCTGCTTCTGATGAAAAAAGGACAACAGCTTAAAGGATGTTTTCATAAGTGCAACACTGAAGAGATTTGGGATCCACAGGGATTACTTTCCTTGTGAAATCCAGAATAATCAACACCTTGTGAAAGAGGAACATGTATCTATGTGAACTATTGTATGCACCTCAAACAGCTTCTCTTACTCTTATAGACAGTTTCTCTTTTCTGTCCAGTTGCTAACAGGGTCTCTGAAAATATGAACAGGTCATTTCCTCTGTAGGGTTCCTCTCAGGGTTTGGCTTTCACAGAGCCTAAACCATCTTCTCTAGTCTTCAAGCTATACAAAAGAATCTTATTGGAAGAAACCTGCCTTGAAAAGAACATATGTACATATTGGTTCTTGTGGGTTTGTAGAACATGGTCTCAAAGCCCGAAAAACCCACAAGAACCAATGGATTCTGGCCATGAAAGCCTTCGACTCTACATGTGTACATGTATTTTTCTGATGTATTAAAGTGGGGTTTAATTTAGCACACTCTGTGCAGTTGTGGTTAACGATCAATGTGTACTGCTTAATGAAATCAGAAGGGGCTTCCTCTTGTAACAGCACATGAGAGCACTTCCTATGAAATCACCAGGATCAGGCAGGTCGTAGGTCTCAGGTGCTAAAATCTGATGGCCTGAAATAGTCCTCACTTGGCAACCATAGCTGAGGTATATGAGATTTGTGTTACTATTCATATTTTTGCACTAATGGTTTTAAATGTGGCAGCATTAAGTATGTTATAATGTATTGTTTCCTGCCCAAACAATTGGGATTTGTTAACGTAAAACTGAACATATATTAATAAAATGTCAAAGAAAATAGTTGACAGATATTTACTTGATTTTTGTATTGATAACACCTATTCTTTTAGGGGAAAAAAAACTTTATTTTACTGACAGAGTGACAGCTAGGCCATATCATTAAACAGACAAGAAAATTAAATCTTGACTGCTGCAACTTTTACATAGCTTAGTGTGTTCAAACAATAGGTGCTATGATTGCTGGCAATAGGCATTCCCCTAAGAGCAGCGTGATCTCACCCAGCCCAGCTCTTTTCAAATGTAGAAGAGAAATTAATTTGGCTAATTTAAATAGCTGAGGCAAGGTTGGGGAAAAATATTTTTTTAAAAAAATGCAGAAATGGTTAAAAAACACCTTTCTTAGGTGCCATAAAACAGAAAATACTGTTTTCTGCACAAAACAACCGTGCTGAAGTTTCATGCAGAATAAGTCTTGATCTGCAGGTCTTTGAAAATTGTGCAGTTTTGCAATAATTTATCACAGTGAGAGGAAAATTCCTAAAATTTCTCATTGCTTTCTTCAAGAAGAAAATTATCAAGGAGTCACATCCCTAGTGAGTATAATCAGATCGACTACACAATAAGCCATATCATCAGAGCATTAGTGTACAAGTACCAAGTGTACAAGTACAAGTAGTGTACAAGTACAAGTGTTTATTAAAGATCAAAATGTATCTAAGAAGAAATGCTGCTAAGATCTCCTTATAATGGCAAAGATGGGTTTCAGATGAGATGTGGATGGAGAAGTCACTTCCCCACCTACATTCTTGTACAATTAGCCACTGTATGAAATAATTTATCTTTCACTAGTCAACAGTTGGGTGGAACACAAAAGCTCAATAAAAGTCCTTCAACTTTTTCTTTAATACAGTGTTTTTCAAAGTTCAGTTCCTGTACTTAAACATCATTAGAATTCCTTGTGCATAAAAGACCTTATCAAAAAGAAGAAAAAGGAAAGGGAATGCTGCAAGTACAAATGTTACCCAGGCTAACTATGTTGGATGACATTTTAGATATAGAAAATAAAAAGCTTGTAAAATAATGCTGACCTTTTAATCCAAACAAATAAAATAACAATTCCCAATTCCACATGGCTATTTTAAATTCAAGGAATCTGATGTACATCCTCAGACATGAGTACAGATATCTTTTGCTAATAGTACCCTTGGCAATTTCTACTCAAAAGATTTCATACATCGGAGTTTGAATAGGAAAAGCAAATCTCTAAAATATCAAGATTGCAGAAGAAAAGATTTTTCTCTCCACCCTGCTATGAGGTTGTATCCAAATAGCCCCTTGATGACTCCTGCTTGAATTGAAGTGGATTGTTCTAGAACTTTTATATTGACTTAAAGTTTGACCACTGAACACAGAGAAGGAAAATATGTGGCTATCTAGATTCTCCTGGACTACAACTACTGCTTCCCTGGCCATTGATTTTGTTAGAGCTATGGGCAGTGCAGTCAAACCATATCTGCTGAGGCACACAATCCTCATGCCAACGATCAGACAAAAGTATTTACTGTCTGAAGCATCTGTGCCATATATTACTGAATATTTAAATCAAACACTGCTTTTGCATGGACACCAGCTTCATCACATCAGAACTGGCTAATTGGCAGCAGTGGAGGAGCAGTTTACTATACCAACTCCATAGCATAAACTCTTGCTGGTTCCCAAGGTGTGTCAGGGAAAGAAAGAGATTTAGGATGTGAGGGTGTTCAGGACCATTAAGCGTTCTTCAGGTATAGCTTTGTCTCAGCTGGTTTCTGGATGAATCCAGTTGGCTTCCAGTGAAGTTACCAGTGTCATGGGTAGGTCATGATGACCCTACACATGTGACACTACTTATTAAACTCTCAAAGAATAGAATAGAACAGGGACACTGATAAGTAGTGTCACATGTGTAGATGCCTGGAGGGCAGCATCTTAAAGACCAAACAATAGAAAGTAGATTTGTTTTGATGGTAGCTGGAATGATCCAAGAAGGCTAGCATGGGTAATGGGTGAAAATGAGTTTTCTCCTTCCACCTCCCACTATGTGTTAATTTTGTTTGGTGTAAGAACAATAGAATCAAGATACAAGAATCAATTGATCTGTGATGCAATTGAAGACTGTCAGGCTACAGAGAGCTGATCTTGATAACTGTGGGAATCCAACAAAAACTATGGGTTGGTATGGGTATCTGAAGGGAAGCAGGAATCTTTTGCAATGTCAGTCTGTGTGTGCATGTGTGCATGGACGAATGCATGTGCGTGTATAGGAAAATAAACCTGACATTATGGAAACACGATCAGGAAATCGAACAGTTCTGTAATAAAACTGATTTTTTTAAAAAAGAAAGAGCTGAGCTCCTGAAATTCCCATTCAGAGGTAGGTTGTATGTTGTATCTGCAATATGTACAAAAAGTAAAGGCAAGACATAAGGGTTCATATACTTGAGCAAAGCTCTCTTTGATGGAAGCCATCTCCTTTCTAGATCTGTATTTTAGGATGACACCATAATCCATGTAGCTCATCTTCCAAATCCATTTGTGGATATTGCTAATTCATGTAACATCACATAGTACAGAGACATCACTTTGGGAGATTTTCATCCTAGTGAAGATCTAAAACCAATCAGATCATGAGTGGCTAAGAGCCCTATTATTGCAAAGACATTTTGCCTAAAGGAAGCATACATCTGTGGGGGAATTCCAGCATAAAAGATCTACGACTTTCATGTTTATGAACCTCACAGAAACATCTTGCAGTTTATTGATGAAGTTTATATTCAAGATTTTTCCTTGGTTAATCTACTGTAGAGCATAGTTGATGTTGTAGCTTGCAAATTCATATTTCAGCTGAATGATGTAACTTCACCCCTGAAAACTCACTACTGCTAAAATATGTTTTCCATTATTCAGTACTCATAAGTACTAAAAAGTAGGGAGAATTACATTTCTGTGAATTGGAACTGACAGCTTTGGATAGTAGCCAAAGTTGTATGTGCCAGTCATATGTGTCTCTAGCAGAAGATTTGCCCCATGACTGCTCAGTAGTTTTTATACAATTTGGATAACATACCAATCCCTTACTAGGTTAAACACCATGCATATATTACTTGGGATTCTATTTGGCAAATTCACCATCAAACTTTTGGATAGCAGCTTTCTATAGGGTACAGAATACCTGAGAACTTAGACTTTTAGGAAAACAAAAAAATTAATTAGAACAAAATGTGGGAGAGGGAGGGTTGATTCATTCCAGAAGACAGAAATAGCAAGCTCTAAGAAAGAGTATGTCTGGGGTTTTTTTAATAAATGGAATGTGGCATCTTCTGGTTTTCTTCACATGGCCATCACTCAATCAGCAAAATCTTGGTAAAGAAAATCTGTAACTAGCCAAGCGCAGAATACCGTGTTCCCTCAGTATATATGGGAGTTCCATTCCAAGAACCACTATGTAAAACAAAAAACATAAGCATTGTGTCCCATTGTAGTCAATGGTTGCAACATGTGCACACCTGGGTCAGCGTGGGTGCCCGTCCATTACATCCATTGACTATAATGGGAAGTGAGACCTCCTGCAACTTCTCATTCATGAGTGTGGAGGTTGTGCCACAAGAGGGCTCACTGTATTGCACGTCTCACTTCCTTGGGTTTGGTTAGAATCCCTGGTGTAATTTTAAATGTATGGGGTTTTCAAAGTCCTTGTTTGTTTATATGGGGATGCATCTAGTGGGAAGTGTCAGTACACATGCACAGTAGCATGTTCAAGGGTATGTGGAAATGCTGGCAAATGTACCACATGTGACTAGCAGATTGACTCTTTTGAAGTGGAGTTAGTTGTTCAACTTTTGTTCACCTTTACTTCCTCAGTTTTATATTTTATGAGCTTTTGCTCAGTTTTACTTTCTCATTATGCCTCTACTTTCTAAGTATGAGATTCTAAGAAACTGAAGGGATGGGATACAGAGGAAGGAATGAGGGATATGTTTGTTTTTCATATTGTATTGAAAAATAGAGAATTAGAAACCAGTAAACCACTAATAATACCAGTGCATTGCAACAACAGTGGCTATGCCTCCAGTTTTAAAGAAGCTAATAAAACTTTCACTTGAGGAGATCATATCAACCAAATGACATTGTTTCTGCATTTCTGTTCTCTAAATGTTTTCCGTATGTTTCAGTTGATGTGGTTCATCTCCCTTCCTCAAATTATTTCTTTTGCCTTTGCATTAAAAATTGTGCCACTAATTTGCTTGATTTGCAGTACCTGATAACAATAATGAGGGACTGGGAACCATTGATTAACTTTTTGCAAAATAAATAAATATAAAATAATGATGTAATAACATTGGATTTTGGGAAATTAGTAGGATTGTGTTATCAGAAAAAAGTAAGAGGTAACTTTTTAAAGGGGAGTTAAGACTATAATATCTGTGCTTATAACCACTGAGAAGAAAGTCAGAAACCATTTTTCTGTCTCTGTGTATTATTTTTTTATATGTCATATGCTTTTTTAGATTTTTTTATTACTAGTCATGAAATAACAAGAGTGGACACAGAAAGTTGGGTTAAATAAGCACCACTTTATATGACCTAACCTATTTATGTTATGTTGGCCTGGAAATAGAGCAAGTGGGGGAAGCAACCTGATATTGATCCAGCTGAGACTGGGCATCACCCTTTGACTAACTCCTCGACTTTCCCTTTGGCAAAACACCTCATCCCTGAGGGCAATCAAAATATTTGGGTTGCTTACCAGCCAGCTGTAATTGGGACTCCCACCTAAACCACAGGACTCTACAAGTGATAGCCTGAATCCCAGGTTAGCCTCCAGGGTAGCCTCCTTCCTCTTCCCTTGGGCCATGGGATCTTAAAGAGGAAGTTGCGGAGCCCTGCCCTACATCAAAAGGGATGCCAAAGGTAAGAGGCTATTAGAAATTTGAAGAATGACAAAGCTCCAGGACCGGACGGTTTTACTGCAAAATATTACAAAATCATGGAACATGAGATTTCAATACCTCTGCAAAGTACAATAAATGAGATAATAAAGGAAGGAGTACCAGGCACATGGAAAGAAGCTAATGTGGTCCTGATTCCGAAAGAAGGCAGAGATTTAACAGGTGTAAAGAATTATAGACCAATATCACTTTTGAATACAGATTACAAGATTTTTGCTTCAATCCTAGCTGCGAGATTTAAAAAAGTGCTGTCAGAGGTCATTGATGAAGACCAGAATGGTTTTTACCATAAAGATCTTTAAGAAACAATATCAGAACAGTTTTAAATATAATTGAATATTATGAAAAGCATAATGAACGGAAAATGGCTATGATATTTGTAGATGCAGAGAAAGCTTTTGATATGATCAGCTGGCCATTTATGAAGACGGTGGTTAAACAGATGCAAGCTGGAAACAAATTCGTCTCATGGATTGAAGCAATTTATAGTCAACAACAAGCTCGATTGGTCATTAATGGTGAAAGAACACAATTGATAGAACTGCATAGAGGAACAAGACAAGGTTGTCCTTTGTCTCCTCTTTTGTTTATCATGACAATGGAAGTACTTAATAACGCTATAAGAGAAGACAAAGACATAAAAGGAGTTCAAATTAAGAAATATCAATATAAGTTAAAAGCCTTCGCTGATGATTTGGTTTTATTTTTGGATGATCCAGGGAGTTGTATTAAGGACTTGATTAGAACACTTCAAGAATATGGTGAATTCTCTGGATTTAAAGTTAACAAGGAAAAAACAGTTTTATTAACCAAAAATATGACTGAGAGAGAAGAGAAGGAATTAGCACACTTAACAGGATTTAATAGAGGACAAAAGGCAAAGTATCTAGGTGTCTGGATAACAAAAAGAAACAACGAGTTACTTCAAAATAACTATGAAAAAAAATGGAAAGAAATAACAAAGGATTTGGAAAGCTGGACCTCTATGCGTTTATCGATGATGGGGAGGATAGCTGCAATAAAAATGAATGTAGTTCCAAAAATGAACTTTGTTCCAAAATCTTCCTATTATAACAAATAATAAGCTTTTTTACAATGGAAAAGAGAACTAACTAAATTTATATGGCAGGGGAAAAAATCCAGGATAAAATGGAGTATTATGACAGATCAGAAAATTAGAGGTGGAATGGGACTACCTGACTTTCAGTTATATTACAAAGAAGGGGCTTTTACGTGGATAAAAGACTGGGTTGATCTACAAGATATGAGAACGTTGGCATTGGAAGGTACTGACTTGAGGATGGGGTGACATGCCTCTATGTTTTATGATAAAGCAAAAATAGATAAAGATTTCACACATCATTATATTAGAAAACTGCTTTTGAAAATTTGGAATGAATACAAGACTAAAAACATATGGCAGCTCCCCACATGGGTGTCTCCTCAAGAAGCGTTTTTTGGAAGATGGACTGAAACAGATAAATGGCTGAGATATGAAGATATATTAGAGAAGACAATTTTTAATAACTTTAAGATTAAAACAAGAGAAAAATTGGAACAAGAAGGAATTACATTAAGTTGGTTCCCTTATAGACAGTTCACTGAAAGATTCCAGATGGATTTAAAAACATGTGGAAAAGAACTAAAAGAGAAAACTGGAGTGGTCAAATGGTTGTTTGAAAATCCGCCTCATTTATTAGCGCAGATATATCAAGAAACAAGGCAAGAAGAAACAGTTAAGTCAGTAATGATTTTGTGGGCTCAGAATATTGGACGTTCAATTCAATTAGATTCTTGGGAACAGAACTGGAAAAGAACACAAAAATTTACAGTAGCCCAGAATCTGAAAGAGAACTATTATAAGGTGTTTCAAAGATGGTACATGACACCAGACAAACTAAAAAAGATTTATAATACACGTACTGGTCTCTGTTGGAAATGTCAGAAAGAGGTCAGTACGATATACCATATGTGGTGGATATGTCCTAAGGCTAAGAAATATTGGAGTGAAATACATAACAAAATTTGTGCACTAATGAAAGTTCAGTTTGCTAAGGTACCGAATTGTACTTGTTAAATATGACAGATGTGCTAGAAGGTACTGGTATAAAGAAATATTGGAGAATAATACTGTATATGATAACAACAGCTCGTATTGGAAAACTCAGCAAATACCCACAATAGAGCAATGGTGGGGAACATTTTTTGATAATAGAAACGCTGATATGGTCTCTCAGAAATTAAAAGGGAAATCAGACGATGAGATTCTAAAAGAATGGCAAATTGTACTGGGTAATTGCTGGGTACTGACAGATGAAAATGAGTGATTCATGGTAATGATAATCAATGAGGGGGTAATTGGATATATATCATGGAACTGGAATGTGGTGATGAAAATGCAAGAACTAATGTGTAATGCTATCATTATAATGTGGTACATTAATATAAACATGTTAAGAGATATGGAAAATGAAATCTGGATCAGTGTGGAAGATCAAAGATAATTCATGTAAATTTACAGTTACAATTGTTTGTTTTATATGTGAATTTGAATAAAATGATTTTTTAAAAAAAGGAGGTGCCAAAGGTATACACTAAAGTATGATATTCCCCCCCACTACCTACCAAATGATAGGCTATTTATTGAAACCGCCCAAAGCCAATTGTTCAAATCCTGCTGATACATAGAATCATAGAATCATAGAGTTGGAAGAGACCCCAGGGGCCATCTAATCCAACCTCCTGCTATGCAGGAACACACATCAAAGCATTCCCAACAGATGGTCATCCAGCCTCTGCTTAAAAACCTCCAAAGAAGGAGACTCCACCACACTCTGAGGCAGCATATTCCACTGCTGGACAGCTCTGACCGTCAGGAAGTTCTTCCTGAAGTTCAAGTGGAATCTTCTTTCCTGCAGCTTGAATCCATTGCTCCTTGTTCTAGTCTCTGGAGCTGCACAGAACAAGCCTGCTCCTTCCCCAACATGACATCCCTTCAAATATTTAAACATGGCTATTATGTCCCCTCTTAACCTTCTCTTCTGCAGACTAAACATACCCAGCTCTCTAAGCCGTTCTTCATAGGGCATGGCTTCCAGACTCTTCACCATTTTGGTCACCCTCCTCTGGACCCATTCCAGCTTGTCGACATCCTTCTTGAATTGAGGTGCCCAGAACTGGACACAGTATTCCAAATGAGGCCTAACCAATGCAGAATAGAGTGGTACCATTACCTCCCTTGATCTAGACACCATACTCCTATTGATGCAACCAAGAATCGCATTGGCTTTCTTGGCTGCCGCATCACACTGCTGATTCATGTTCAGCTTGTGATCTACCAAGACTCCTAGATCACTTTCACACGTACTGCTATCCAGCCACACGTCCCCCATCCTATATTTGTGCCTTTCATTTTTTCTGCCTAAGTGCAGGACCTTATATTTCTCTCTGTTGAAATTCATTTTGTTAGCTTTGGCCCAGCTCTCCAATCTGTCAAGGTCGTTTTGAAATTTGATCCTGTCCTCTGGTATATTAGCAACCTCTCCCAATTTGGTACCACCTGCAAATTTGATCAGCATGCCCTCTGCGCCTTCATCGAAGTCATTGATGAAGATGTTGAATAGCACTGGGCCCAAGACAGAACCCTGTGGCACCCCACTAGTCACTTCTCTCCAAGATGAAAAGCAGCCATTGGTGATCATCCTTTGGGTTCGGTCGGTCAACCAATTACAAATCCATCTAACCCTGTTCAGCCCACATTTTACTAGCTTCTTTGCAAGAATGTCATGGGGAACTTTGTCAAAGGTCCTACTGAGGTCAAGATATGCTACGCCTACAGCAATTCCGTAATCTATCAAGCTTGTAACCATATCTCAAAAAGAGATAAGATTAGTCTGGCATGACTTATTTCTGAGAAATCCATGCTGGCTTTTAGTGATTACAGCATTGCTTTCTAAGTAATTACAAACTGTTTAATGATCTGCTCTAGGATCTTTCCTGGAATTGACGTCAGGCTAACTGAGCGATAATTATTTGGGTCCTCTTTTTTCCCCGTCTTGAAGATGGGGATGACATTTGCCCTCCTCCAGTATGCCGGGACTTCTCGTGTTCTCCAAGAGTTCTGAAAGATTGTTGCAAGTGGTTCAGAAATGACTTTTGCCAGTTCTTTTAATATCCTTGGATGTAATTAATCTGGCCCTGGAGACTTGAATTCGTCTAGTTTAGCCAGATATTCCTGTACTACTTCTCTACTTATTCTGCGCTCCATTTCCCTCGCTTCCTTGCTTCCTCCCCTGCTCCCCATGCCCCAAGTTGGGTACTTCTATCCTTTCGGGAGAAAACTGAGGCAAAGAAGGTATTGAGTAGCTCTGCCTTCTCACTTTCCCCCGTTATTAATTGGTCATCTTCTCCACGCAGTGATCCTATCATTTCCTTGTTTTTCCTTTTGCTGTGGACATATCTAAAAAAGCCCTTTTTATTGTTTTTGATGTCTCCGGCAAGCCTGAGTTCATTCTGCACTTTAGCTTTTCTGACCTTCTTCCCATATCTCTTGGCTATTTGCTTGAATTCCTCTTTGGTGGTTTCACCATTCTTCCATTTCCTGTACCTGTTTCTTTTAACACTTAGCTCACCTGAGAGTTCTTCAGTCAAGAGAGTTCTTCAGTCAATACAATATGGGGTAGGCCAAAAACAGGTAAAGGGGGGAAAAATCCTAGAGTGAGGAAAATGGATCAAAGAAGTAGACACACACATCCCTTAATACCCAACCAGGGTTATCCAGTGAAGGTGAATGGTGGGAAATTCAGTACAAACAAAATGAAATGCTTCTGCACCCAAAGCATATTTAACCTGTGGAATTCACTATCACAAAACATAATGATGGCTGGCAGCTTAGCTTCAAAGGAGGATTAGGAAAATCCGTGGAGGACAAAGTTATCAGTTTGCACTATTTATTAAGGCCATGTATTTCCTCCAGTATTACAGGCTGTATGCTGCTATATATCATTTGGTTGTTGGAGAGCATGATCTGTTTCATCTCAAAGTAAGCCACTGTGGCAGTGGAATTCAGGACTAGATAGATCATTGATATGATCCAGTATGGTTCTTCTTCAGTTCTAAGGAAGGATTATATTTTTTTTTATTTCAAGGTTGCTTGGTTTATTTTATATCCCTCTTTTCTCCTGAATGGGTCTCAAAGTGACTTGCAATATAATACAATACAGTTCAGATATACAATGCGGATATACAATGAGATTCAAACTTAATGTGACACTTTTTAGGGTGATTCAAATGTAGGATGATATTGCAGTATCCATGCAGTGGCATTTATGTTGTCTCAGAATCAGTTTGGACCAAGAGTTATAGACCAAGGGTTTCCAGATCTCAGGTTTGGCTTATTTTCTCCAGTCCTCGGGGAGAAGGGAAGAAATCTCAGGGGAAGACCACTGATTGAAAAACTCTTCTCTCTCTCTCTCACTCTCTCTCTCTCTTTCTCTCTCTCCCTCTCTCTCTTCTTCATTTGTTAGACAGGATGTTTCTGAAGATCAACTGTGGTTGTTGGGAAGGGGGACCACAGCCCTTTTAACATCACCCTTGTAGCATCGTCAGGGTCCACCCTCTGTGACAAAGCAAGGCAGTGTCCCCAGATCTTAAATTTGGCCTCAAAGTCTCAGGATCTAGCATAGTTCTGACTTGGAAACTCTAGTTATTCTAGTGACTGGTTTTTTACTGTTCAGCTGAAAATCTCTTTGTTTGGGAATTAGTACCACTCAATTTAGGTCTGAATAGATATGTTTGAGATTGTACTGGAAATGCTGAACATGTTTCATCGAAACATGATTCTGAAATGATGAAACATTATTTGATAATACAACAAAGTGGTGTCTCCAACACTTTCATATTCAGATACAGCTAATAAGCAAATACTTTGGAAACAAAATGGGACAATTAATCTTTATATAAACAGTCACTTCTGTTGAGCTAAAAATATGTTGAAGCATTTTTTTTTCTAGTAGCTAGGCAACAAGGAAAAGAACCCATTTACCTGAATTGCTGTTTATTTTACTTTTTATTTTTAAATCCCAGCTGAAGTGATTTTGATTTTTTTTGTGCTTACGAGATGGTAGAAAGAGTGGCTGTTTATAGTGTAACTAAATTGTTTAATGTACTGTTTGATACAGGAAGTAAATTAGACATCAGAATAAATGTTCCCTATATCTGTAACCAGCCATTATAAATTTTCTAATCTTTTCATAAATATTTCAGTATGTTATATAATATAGGCAAATGACCTCTCTTGACTTGCGTAACTATTGTAAATATCAGAGAGCGTAAAGCATGAAATCAATACATTTCCATTTTGTTTTTTCACAAAAATGAAAATACTGCTCCGTTTGGCTGTATCTTCATAGAAACATTTGAAGATACACAGTCATCACGTGCTATTTCCTTGATGTATAAGAAAGATAAGTAGGGTTTCTTTCTGTCACTAGTTATATTATTGCAGGATAGATTTCTTTACCATCATCCAGTTGGCAGAAAGCTGGACAGGCAGTTATAGTTATAGTTGGTTATAGCATAGAATTTAATGGAGAAGTTGAAAGATAAGCAGTTTTTTAAACAAGGGGCTACCACTGTGGTGACACTTTGGCTTCTTGGTAGCCTTCTGTTGTATTCTATAGCCACAATCAGTACTGGCTTGACTTATATGCCTCTGTCATACAAGTCTCAAGAGATTAAAAGTTTGACCACCTTATGGGATTCCTGTGGCTGTCGAGATGTGAGAGCACTGTAAAAACTCCAAGCAGCCCTAGTCAGTGTAGCCAGTGGCTAGGCACGCTGTGAGCTGCAGTCCAACAGTATCTGGATGGCCACATGAGTCCCACCCTCCTTTGAGAGTTTGGAAAGGTATCTTCATTTTTCACTATCTTTAAGTTAGATTTATGTAATTCTGTCTGCGTTTTCTGCATCATGTGTAAAATGATGCTATCCTATAAACTAATTTTCTGCTCTTCTGCCTGTATGGCACTTGGTCCATATTATTGGTCTGTATTCTGGAATGTTTACCACAGAAATTTTATTTCACGAATGCTGATGCAAGTTAATAATTTAGTCTTTTAAGATTTAGATAGCATGATAGTACTGTTTCCACTAATAAGGGAGTAAACCATTTTCAGCTTGTTTGAACTAACTTCTGAATAGATTTTAAAGAACTAACAATAAGAATGGTTTCATCAATCCTAACTCATATGGAGCAAGGAACAAAGCACATTATCTGACATTTCCAAAGCCCTGACAACTTTCACCAAGCAGGCATAAGGCAGGGTGCTCATTTGTTTTAACTTCTGGCAGTTTTGTGATTTTCAAATTCATTGGTTTTGTGATGAGGAGCCTGATACTGTGACCTCCACGGGAAACAGAAGAGCTTTAGCTTCAGCAGTCCTAATCCTGGCATGCCTCTGGTAAAATGTCCATGTCTACCACAAGCAGAATTAATCACTACTATGGCACTTAGTCTTAAATACTGATCATGATCCTTTATTTTTATGAATTCCATTTTTTTAAAAAAAAAAAAAAGCAGACATTTTAACATTTTAGTTCTGATTATAAAGTATATCTCAGCATCAAGAAAAAGAAAATCAAATAATTTCTTGTCCCTCTAATAATGCTGATTTCTGAATATCTGTACATATGATATCATATGTTATCATTTCATATTAATTTAGTAGTAATCATCTTTGATTAATTTGAAAATATTTACAGGAGATTTCATTCAAGCTTGATACTAATATTCCATGACCAAATTTTTGTAATTGTTATAGGGGGAATTGCTTATAAAATAATGCTTTTGCTTGATTTTTTTTTCTGGTTTTGGAATACCAGCATATCTTTCTTCACCTTTATTCAAGAGATTGTTCATTTGGTGGATCTTTTTGATTGCTTTACTCAGACTGTTTACTAAATTAAGTTTAAACCTTTTTAAAGGTTTGTGTAAGAACAGGAACTTTTGAAATGAATTTTGCACACCCACGCCCACTCACCCACCCCCTGTGATCCTGCACTTTGCTTACTGGAAACATTTGTAATTTGGTGGTACAAAGGAGGTCATCCTCCAGTGCCTGCACCACCCTGTTTTCAAATTTTCTGGAGATCTACACTACAGCTTCACAGTGGCCATTTCTAAGCACCCTGAAGTGCATCACTTCTGATTGCCTTTGGAACTATTTGAGAGGTGTTGTTTCAAGCTGGAGAACTCTCAACGGTACTATACTTAGAATCATAGAGTCGAAAGGGGCCACACAGGCCCCCTAGTACAACCCCCTGCCATGCAGGAATATATAAGAAAGCACTAAGAAAGATGTTGATCCAACCTTGTTTTAAGATCTCCAAAGATGGAGAGACCACCACCATTTGGGGCAATCTATTCCACTATTGAAAATGTTCTTTCTAATGTTTACATGTAATCTCTTTTATTGTAAATTGGTTTGTGTTCTGGTCTCTGGATCAGCAAAAAACAAACATGCTCCATCTTCTACATATCATCCCACCAGATATTTAAAGATTGCTATCATGTCATCTCTCAGTGTTCTCTTCTCCAAGCTAAAAATACCCAGGTCTCTCAGTCGTTTCTCATAAGCCTTGACTTCCAGATCTTTGATCATCTTGGCTGTCTTCTCTGTATATTTTGCAACTTGTAGGGACAGTCCTGCAAAAGGGTCTGTGATGATTTTAATGTGGTTTTCAGCAAATAAAATAAAATAAAATGGGTGGGTTTCTAGGACTTTGTAAGGGTATTTGGAGGTTTCATGGGAGGTACATGAGCCTCCCCAAAGGGCTGCAGGCAGGCAGTAGGTCACACAATTCCCACTCCTGTTATATATTGGTACGTTGATATACTTATTAAAAAAAAATAATCTGCAGTTCCTTTTTAATAATTTTGCATCAAACATCTTTTTTTAAAGGTATTTCCACACTATATACTTGGGCATCCGGAGTAGGAGGAGTGGGGATAACGACAGATGGCGGTTTTATTGGAAAATGGTCTATGAGTATGCAGACGTGAGTATGCTGCATTTGCTTGCTACATTTCTGGAAAGTGCCCCACAGCTGGTCCTGCAGCTCTGCATTGTTGTACAGACACGTACTCTTCAGGCTCTCCAAGGTAAGAATTTCATGGCTATTTATCTCAAAATATGCGTTGGCTTCAGGGCTCCATTTTGCTAGGATGCCCTGAACTGAGTTTTGCTCAGAATGGAGCTATTAGTGGAGAGTGTTGGAGTGGGAGTCAGTTTTACCTACAGCCACTGTGAACTCTAAGATTACAGATGGTTCTCCAAGGCCCCAGGGACTGCAGCAATAGATAGTTTAACGAGAAGTGTGAGTCAACAAAAATCACTGTTGCCGTTACATCAGTAAAAATTATCAAGATCAGAGTGGAAAGAGCCTTTTTCTCCCAGAGAGGCAAACACTGGATGCATCTCTTAGACTATTAATGTAATTTAAGAGCTGTGGCAAGCATTATTTTAAAGAACTTTTTCATCTTAGTCCATTGTAAATAGAGAGGCCAAATTTTAAATTGGGACTCTACAATGGAGGCTACAGTAGCAGGATTTTCATCTTTTCTTCCTGGTACAGATTGGGCTCTCCGCCTGTAAATTATTCTTCAGATTATGATGCATTATTATGAAACATTGTTGCAGAAATGGGAGCACTTGTCTTAACTGGTACTGCAGCAGACAAAAGAGGTTAGAGCAAACCCAATCTGCTCCCCTCCAGAGGGAAAAAAAACGTACACACTGTAGAGCAAGGATGGGGAAAACACAACCTTGGGCTAGGTGTGTCCCCTAACTTTACTCTTCCAGCCTCCAAAGTCCCTGACAGTTCCCCTCAAGTCCCATGAATCCTCTCAAATTTTCTTTGTTTTTGGCATAACTGTGGGGTGATTTTCTAATAGAAAAATGCCCCAAACCACATGCAGATGCTTTGGTTTCTCTTCCACCCCTATCTCCACTCAAAAAGCCATTTGGAGGTACTTTTGAACAACAACAACAACAAGCCACCAGAAGTGGTGTGACATAGTTTCAGTACACTGGGATGTGCAAGTGCAACTGGGAGGGAGGGAATGGAAATTGGTCCCAGTTCCCTCATGCAGAAGCTTACTCTTATTCTAGAGTAAAATTAAGAATATGTCTTCTGGCTATGTCTTTGGTCCATATATTATGTATGTTTAATTGAGGAATAAATCTTCATTAAAATGGGCTTACATCTTAAAATTAATGTGGTGATTCTGGATTCTTTCTGGTGTATGTTATGGAGGAGATGAAGAATCTACCCATTCCTAAAAGATACGTTGCATTCATGACGTATAAACCTCATAATCAAACCTCGTAACCAAAATGGCAAGAGCCATTTCAATTCTGTTGAAATTACATTAAAATCAGTTCCAAGAAAATTTTCCCTGCTACACGTAATGCAAAGGGGATGCTAGTGATCATACCATTGTAATCATCAAATATGATATCATACATTTTGCATTGTTTCTGAAGCAATGAAAGTAAATGTTGCAAAATTAGTGATTGTCATGTCATGGCAGAAAATACTGGACTTAGTATAATAAAGTCTAAAAAAATGTGTTGTTTGTTACTCTTAAAAAAAAAACAACTTGCTTGAGATGCTCATTACCTGCTGTTGAAAACAGTGGCTCATTAAATTCCTCATTTCTAATGAGTCACCTTTTAATTAAGGCACTTAGATAACAAGGCATTTAAATGTTCTAAACCCCTCCCTCTAAAAAAAATTAAGAATGATATCACTCAGGAAACTAAAAGGTAACAATGTTACTTCTCTTTCTAGTTACTTTTTAAAGTAAGAACATTGGTAACACTGTTGCCCCCAAAACAGAGTGTTAATAGGAAATTATGTTACTTGTAATGTATTATTTCCAGCTGTGAGAAAATGAATAGGATGCTGTTAGGCCAGTTGAGAACTGAGCATATCTGACATTCCAGGTGGATCCCATTTTTTTGTAATTGCTAAAGATAAAATTACTTTGCTGCCATTTTTTTAAAGACAGGGTTCCTGCGTGTATGGATTTTCCATTGCTTAATTGCACATGTTAATGTGTAAAAACTGCTTGACACATGTAATACTCCGTTCTTGGTTCTCTGTCTGTCGTAATACCTATGCAGCTTCACCTTGATACTCATGTATATGTGCATAAATCATATATATTCCAAAATCTCTTTCAAGGAGTTTGGTTTAATAATACCATTTTGTTTCAATACCTGAAATGTTTTGAGCGGGCATCAAGAAAGCACAGGTATCATATGAGGTGCTACTGTTTCTTATGTGGTATATTCTGCAGTTGGATGGATTTACAAAGAAAACCATCCTTTTAGACTGCTTGCAGCAGACACTATTATCACAGAAAAAAACGTCCTTGTTGTCATGATGCCCTTGGCAATACCATGGTTCAGTACCTTTCCCTTTATACTTCGTAACATTTTGTAGTCTCTGGCTCCTTGGAAAAGATTTCTTATGGTAACTGGTTTTTTTTTAACGTGGTATGCCGATGTTGTACAAAACTGTCATAAAAAAAAACCCCTAATACAGTTCTTTCAGTATTAACTCTTCTTTAGGTTGTTCCAATGCTCCATTCTCAAGTATTTGTGTATAAATTTTTGGAAATGTTGCCTGAATTGAAACAAGTTTCTATTACAGAACTGTTTCTAGACAAATCAAATAGGGATTGATAGAGAAATAGATATATACACATATATACATTTTTTTCAAAGTCTAAAGAAATTGTGATTAATTTTAGATATGTTTTGAATGTGACTTATTTTTAAGTTTCAAGAACTGCTAAATAAATCTTAGACTGACAGTTTTCTACAAGTAACAAAAGATACATTTTAAGTGTCTTCTTTTTAAAACATTGAGTATTAACAGCTATTCAGATCTACTTATTAGTTGAGGAAAAGCACCCATACAACAGGGACGCCATAGTTATATCTGCAGGTGTCTCCATTGGTTCCAAGGTGAAGAGTAGGAATTTTGGGCTATGATGAAATTAAAGCCACTTTGCTCAGAAAGGATCTTAAGCTCAGCTGTAACAGCCCAAAGCTGATATAATTGATTTCTTCTTCCTCGCTGGTTTCAGTTGGGATTCTGTTCTAAAAGACATCAACAGGGATGTCTGACAAACACACATGTATCTCCAGCACTTTCTGATGTGATTTTGGAATGCTTTGGAAGTGGCAGATGATGCATTACTTTACGTCCCCATTCCTCCCCCTTCAACATTGTTTTTTCAAATTCATCAACCTTCTTTTCTCCCAAATGTGCACAGTTAATCTCCCACATCTACTTTAGGTTCCCTGCCATTATCCATAGCTCTATCCAGATGTTATAAATACATTAGGTAACTAAATGTGCTAACTCCATCCCGCTGTGTCACCACTTCCATATGCAGAGCAACTTTGTGAAAAGAGGAACTCCATCTATTTGTGGATTCAATCCAGTTAACTAATTTTCCAGCATTCTGGAGTGCACAAAGGATTTTCACACAGAGAGGGTCTCTCTTCTTCACAAAATTACCCTCTGCTGGGGAAGAATGATGGAAGTAGTGACAAAAGGAGTGGGGCTAGTATGCTCCATCTCCTCATGGCTTTGGTCTACCCACCTGCAGAACACCAGACTAACATTATTGTCAAATTCATAATTGCTTGCTCAAATATCAGATTAGATCTGGATGCATGCAGACTTTTCCTATTAGCTCAAGTCTTGGTGCCTTTCAAACTACCCAGTTTCATATTCTATTTTAACTGCCATGGCAACATTCTATGGAATTTGCATTTCATGGGTGCATATTAATTCTTAACCAGAAGGCTTTAATACTTTAATACTTCACTTCTATGAAGCCATTTTGGGCAATGCACAAGCGGATAGCAGGAAACATGGAAAGTTGCTGTACCCATATTTTAACAAAAGACACTGTGTAAGAGCACTCCCCATAGAGGGAGAAGATTACAGAATCACAGAATCACAGAAATGTAGAGTTGGAAGAGACCACACGGGCCATCCAGTCCAACCCCCTGCCATGCAGGAACACCCTCAAAGCACTCCTGACAGATGGCCATCCAGTGTCTGCTTAAAAACCTCCAAAGAAGGAGACTCCACCACACTCCGAGGCAGCACATTCCACTGCCCGACAGCCCTGACCGTCAGGAAGTTCTTCCTGAGGTTCAGGTGGAAGCTCCTTTCCTGCAGCTTGAATCCATTGCTCCTTGTCCTGGTCTCTGGAGCGGCAGAAAACAAGCCCTCTCCCTCCTCTACATGGCATCTTTTCAAATATTTAAACATAGCTATCATGTCCCCTCTTAACCTTCTCTTCTGCAGACTGAACATACCCAGCTCTCTAAGTCTATCCTCATAGGGCTTGGCTTCCAGGCCCTTCACCATTTTGGTCGCCCTCCTCTGGACCTGCTCCAGCTTGACCATGTCCTTCGTGAATTGGGATGCCCAGAACTGGACACAGGATTCAAGATGAGGTCTAACCAAAGCAGAGTAGAGTGGTACCAGTACCTCCCTCGATCTAGACACCATACTCCTATTGATGCAGCCGAGAATTGCATTGGCTTTCTTGGCTGCTGCATCACACTGCTGCCTCATGTTCAGCTTGTGGTCTGTTAAGACTCCTAGATCCCTTTCACACGTACTGCCATCCAGCCACGTGTCCCCCATCCTATATTTCTGCATTCCATTTTTTCTACCTAAGTGTAGGACCTTACACTTCTCTCTGTTGAATTTCATTCTAAGACATTGGTGAAAGAAAAGTGTGGAAAATTATATATATATATATATA
The DNA here is from genome assembly GCA_030412105.1 of Cyclura pinguis. Classification (NCBI taxonomy): domain Eukaryota; kingdom Metazoa; phylum Chordata; class Lepidosauria; order Squamata; family Iguanidae; genus Cyclura; species Cyclura pinguis. The sequence continues at coordinate 213,898,164 of CM059602.1, forward strand.
TAGCAAGAAACCCCAGTATATGGCAAGATTTCTGAGAATATATCTTAGAGCCTACTAGTTTCACATTCACATTCACATTCAAAGGTATCTGCTGAAGATAGAAGACTTCCTGAATTAAAATAGCTTGTTTTATAACTGTAGACTTTCCATTACATCTGGACCTTTTGTTCTTTATATCTATGTTTTGTTATGCTAAGTTAAATAAAAAATAAAATAAAGATTTTTGGGGAATATTAGTTTCAAATCATTTTTAAACTAATATTTTTTCTATTTCTATAAGAAATATTCATAATTTAGAATAGGCAAATTTTTATCCTAGAAAAGAACATAGTGAAAATTCAGATTATATAGCATTTAGGAAGCTGACAGAACATCATAGAAATGCATAAATGAAGCTTAATTTCTCACAGCTGTGCTCTGTTACAGATGATTTTATTTTTAATTCCCACGTCATAGGCTTTTCACTTTTTATTCAGTTAACTGCCAAATGAGGAAAAAAAAGGACCATCTTCACTATTCTGATCATTTCAGTGATAACTACACATCCTTTTAATTTTCATTAAAAGACTGTGGGATAAAAACAACTATATAGCAATTTATTCTCTGCTTATGACAAGAACTATTTATCCAGAAGATGTATTAAATCAGGGTCCCTGAACCCAATTATTTATTTCATGAGCAATGCATTTATGACACAGGTAAATACCAATGGAGCTTCTTCAGAATGAAGAGGAAACTAATAGTCTGTGTTTTAATGAACAGTATGAATTTCATATATTTTATCTTTTCTTAGTCTTGAAATTCACTTTGAATGAGGCTAAAAGAAATATATACATATGGGGCAGGATACCTATATACATATATTGAAGGGGGGAAACAAAATTCAGAATTCTCAGAGCCTTTCTTTTCTCTGGCCATTTCCACACGGGGTTTTTAAAATGGTGCAGAGTGTCCTCCAAGGAGGACGTCTGCACCTGGGAGCAGACTGGGTCGGACCTACTTAACTTAGATCCTCACCCCAGCCCGCTCCGGAACGACCCCAAGTGGTCGTCCAGCGTGCTTTTGAAAAACCTGTTTCTTGAGGTTTTTCAAAAGCATGGAGTGCGCCAGTGCTAGCCTGCTCCCTTATGCAGATTCGCAGGTTCACATTGGTGCGAGCCTGCGATCTGCCGGGGGTGGGCTTTAGGCTGGCGAACTTCAGTGGTTGGTCAAGAGCCTCCACCAACCGAAGCCACCATTTTCGTCCCCGAGCCTTGCAGAGCGGTGGCCACACACTGCTGCGGAGCAGCGTGGACCAGACCGGGGAGCCCAAAAGTCCAGTGAGTAGCGTCACGGGGTGATTTCCTCGCCCCGTGCAGAAGTGGCCTCTGAATAAACATGCATTTTCTGAATAAACAAGGTGGTGTCACCTTTTTCTGGTCTACGAAATGTAAAACAACTTCCTTTTTTAATCAGAGAACATTCTCTATCTCTCTGTGCTACACTTATTTAACAGTATTTGCTTTGGAGTTTTAATGTGCTGATATGGCTTTTCTATCAATATTGATGGGTTGTGGCCTTTTTTTAAGTTGCCACAGGTGTAACATCTACTTCTGGTCAGAAAAATGACATTTTCCTGTCCATCTTTCATGCTGATGAAATTTCAGTAACACTAAGGTCCTGAGGGAAGAAAAATATAGCTTATATAAAATACAGAAGTAACACTAAGGTTTCAGGCTAGTTTGGGGGTCCTTATTTAACAGGTTTAAATTCAGAAAGCCAATTGAGCTTAACATAGGCATATCTGTCTGAACTGAATTTTTATCTCCCTGTGTTAATGAGGTCTACTCTCAAAAACTATCAAGCAGACTTAAATTGGTAGAGATTTTCTCTGTGTGACTATTGTGTCAGTTTTACTCTTATTACTTACAGGATGGCTCATTAGCAAATAAAAGTCTGTTTTTCCCCACCTCAGGACAGAATTTGCAGACCCATGTGCTAAAGCTTGTTCTCAATTGCCTTTTTTTATCTATCCACTGTGAATGTAAAGGTTTCTGAAATGCATTCTGTAACTAAATAAATAGATGTAAATTTTTTACTACAGAAATCCTAAATTAAGAAATAAAATGCCAAGCTATGAACAAATAGTGGGCGCTGCTGTGATCAAATTCTGTCTCATTGATCTTTTTACCCTCTTATGCCTGAAAAAATATACATGAAGAGCAGACATAATGAAACATCTGTCTCTTTTATTTTAAAAGACAGATCTGAATTAATCAGAATTTATTCAAATCTGTCAATTTCATATAGAAAGAAGCCAGGAAAAAAAAAACATTGAATGGAGAGGGAGTAGTACACTTTCTCATACAGTGTTGTGAAGACGTGCCATAAAAATGTTTTAAATTTGCTCCTAAAGCTTCTGTTCTTGGTATACATTTTTGTTTTAGTGGTCAGAATCTTCCTGCTGTAATATACCAGTGTTAGCTATACCTATGTAGGCAGTAAACATTTTTGGGGGGAAGGGTGTTTTTGAGAAGTAAGGGCCCTTTCACAATACACACTATGGCCATTTCCACCCAACACTGCTGTAGTGCTATTACTTCACTTTCAACATCCTGTGGAATTCTGGGGTTTGTAGTTTACTGAGGCCAAAGAACTGTCCGGCTAAGAATTCTCAAGGCCCCTCTCTAAACTTCAAATCCCAGGGTTCCATGGGATGTTGAAAGTGGAATAATAGCATTATAACCATATAGTAAAGAAATGGCCTATTCCACTTTAAATGCCATGGCCATGGCTGCATCCTGTAGATTTGCAGTTTAAGGTGGGATGTTTAGAATTCTCAGCTCAAGATATCTAAGTGTCTCAATAAAGTACAAAATCCAAAGATTCTGTAGTATGGAGCCATGAAAGTGAAGAAGAATCATAGTTCTCTAATTTGTTAGTATGAAAACTCAGCCTGACATTGGAGAAGTGAGCTGGATAGATTTTGCCTGTCACCTTCCCACCACTGTGCAAACCTGGGAAAAGTGCAGCTGCTCATATAAGTAGGGATGGGACAATAATTTTTTGCTCTTTACAAAATACATGGGATCATCATTTTTTGATGCCTTTGTTACCCTGATTTCTGGGGTCCCGTGGGGGACACCTCAATGTGCTCCAAATAATGGGGAATGGGAATTAGCCAGAGCACAAGGTGTAGCACTACGAGAGGCAGGGTAACCTAGTGAGATCTTAAACCCAATGTTTACAGGGTCAGGCCAAGCCAAAAACCAAGCAAAATTGTCTAATAAAATGATTTTATTGAGGGGAATTCACTCATGCATGCACACAAGATACACACAATCACACATTCACATAAGAGCTAGCTGAAAGAGAAAGGGAGGAAAAATTATAGAGAGGCTGAGGGATTTGGGGGGATTTATAGTTACCAGTCCAGAAGAGTAGTGAAGAGTAGAAATATATTTTGGCTTAGGTAGGATCTAAGGGCAGTTCTCATTCAGGAGCCAGACGGACAGAGTGACAGGTAGACCTTCAAGAGATTGCACTGGGCCTCCTCAAATCAGGGGTATTTGTACCCTGAAAATGGCTTGCAGCTGTGAAGGTTCCAGATGCAAGACAAAGGGAACCTGTTGTGGACAATGGGTCTTTCGCCTGTTGATGGGCTTAGTGCTTTGATTGACAAAGACATGATGAATGTTGTAATAGCTGTTTATTGTGGCTGCTGTGAGGACAGATGAAAGAATCCAAGTGTACAAAGGATGGATATCTGTCAATCAGGGTCCTGGTGGGCTCCTCACAGCTGGATTCCTTGGAAAAGTCCAGCTTCTATTTAAGCCTATTATCCACAGCAATGATGTGTATTTGCCTGACAAATGACTCAGTCTTACCTGGAGGAATTTTGGAGTTGACCTACGCTTCTCGCATTTACAGTCAAATTCTTTCCCTCGCTCGGTTTGACCTCTCTGTCACCTTTCAGACTTGAATTTGATATCAGAGCCAATAAAATGTGTTGCCAATTACATATGATGCCAATTAGGTATGGTGCCCATCCAAGCCATACTGATATTGGGGACCCCCAAAGCGGGTCCTTACACCTTGAATGCCCAAGTCTTTTCTAACTCTCAGACTGCCAGCTGCTTACTCCAAACCTGAGAATTTGCAGATACTTCATGTGGTCAAAGTAACAGGGTGTTCTCTTCAATGTGCAGGACATTTTTATTGCTTAAGTACTTTATGTAAACAGTGCCTCAGGCATTTGGACTGGATGTTAGGTTAAGCAGTTAAAACACCAGGGGGTGCCATTCGTTCTTCTTTTATATGAACAACAACAGGTTATCTTTGGTTTAAAGCTCATTCTCTAATCCTTTTTCTTTGTCTGAGAATTCACCACAGCAATATGCTCTTTCATAATTTAATGTTTTCTTCTTCAAACACACTAGTCTGGAGAGTCCTGTCTGCATGCAGAGAGGATTGAAATCCTACCACATTTGGCTGGGGAAAAGCAGTCCCATTGCACATAATGGGATTTTCTTGAGAGTAGACCTGTCTAGGCTTCTGGTCCCAGAGACATGTAATATAATCTAAACAGCTGTTCTGCTCAGAATAAAGCCTCTGGACTTCATTTTGTGCACCTTTAAGGCCACAGTTCTAAATATAGGATTATACAGATTTATATGACATCTTTCTGAGTAGCCCTGTTTAGGATTGTGTTGCTAGAGGCAAATTCATGGAATGGAATTATAAGGTTCAAATCCTAATTTCCACATAAAGCTCATGTGCTTACCATGAGCCAACTGCATTCTTCTAGCTGAACCTACTCAATAGGACTGTTATGATAAGAAGGCAGTCTCTACACATGTGCTAAACAGAGATTCCCCATCCCACCTATTTTGATTGTTTGCTGGAGCGCTCTTGAGAAAACATAAACTTGTTTTTAGGTGGTGGAGAAAGGAAGGGGAAGTATAAGATTTACACCACTAAGTCTGTGGAATTCTCAGGGTATAATTGTGGCCTTAAAAGTTAAATAAGACTTCATTGCTCACTAGCCAGATAGCAAAGTCCAAAGTGGTTTACTTATGAGTAGACCGCCTGTTTTGAGTGCGCTACTCATAAGTAAATCCCACTGTGTCAGTTCTTGTTCTCACACAATTTCTAAGTACAAAATTTTTGTTGCTTTATGGATTTTTATGGATCACCTTGCATGATGACATTGTCAACTCCAGCAGAAATCCATGACCTCCCAGAATTCATTATGGTAAAATAAAAGAGAAAAACAAAAGAAAGATAAAAGTATGTAAAAAAAAAAAAAAGTCTGACTGTAGAACAGTGTGGCATACAGAGTCCCTGTGTGGCTGAAGTGCAGGAAGGGTTTAAGAAAGAAATATAAATCAGGACCAAGCTGCTTCACATTTGTTGCCTAAATAGAAAAAGTGGGCCAGAAGATGTGGCCCAGGTGGGGCACTGGGAAATGACGAGAGCAAGGATTTTGAAAGGAATGTGGGAGGGCAGGCAAAAATGGGGGCTCCCCCATCTCATTTCATAGGGGATCTCATCTGGGCAGAACCTTTTCTTCCCACAGTCTCCACGTCATGAAATTTGATATATGAACTTTTCCTTATGCTTTTTCTTTCAAAGTCAAGTCTAAAAGCAAACTGTATTGGTGATTTCACTAGAACAAAATCACAATGAAATCACTTTCAATCGTGGCTAAACTTGTCGGAAAAAGAGCTTCACAGCAGCACATTGAGATAGGACAGGGCTTGACAAGATGAGAGGGACTACTACAGGAGTAAAGTTGTCATCATAGTAGATGACAGAATAGCCTGGAAAAAAAACTTTCAGGGCAGCTTCTGCTTCTTCTGTTGCTGCTGCTGCCGCTGCCACCATCCTCCTCCTCCTCCTCCTCCTCCTCCTCCTTCTTCAATATTTTCTTATATGGAATTTGCAAATGACCAAACAGGCAAGGAGGGACACTTTGGAAAACATATCTGAGGAAATATCTAGGTGTTTGGGGAAAGGGAGAGGCCAGTTGTGTCTGTTAACATATACAAATTCTATGAAAGTCACCAGTGCCACCTAGTGGCTTGAAATAACATACTATTCAGTTAGCACTAGCACTGTAACGCTGGAGATTTTCCACTTTTCTTTCTTCAGGAATTTCTCAGGAATGGTTTGCCTTCCTATGATGGACAAGCCTGTTGAAATGTCTTGCTCTCCACAGAGCAATAAGAAGAGTAATAAAAAACCCCACCCTCTTTGGATATGGGAAGAACAAATGGAGAAATTTACACCACTAGGAATTAGTGTCAGTGGGATTCCAGTAGATATCTGACCTTCAGAGAGTATGTTTTCTCTAATGTTACCATCTGCAGGCTATGTGCATTTTGCTGTTTTTAAAAAGGGAGAGAAAAACGAGTAAAAATTATAAATACTAGCATACATGTTTAACAAACAGCATCCCTACAGTCTTCACAGCTGTGTCTATAGCTTACCTTTTTTGATAAGAATACATATGTAAATTCAATCAGAGGCAAAGATGCTTCAGATGTTGAACTAGTGAGTATTTTGTTGTGTGGCAGTTTAAAACAGGACAGAAGTAGCACTAACCTGTTGAATTCTAAATGTTCTTTGAGAGAAGAAACCATCATTCAGTGACAGATTCCATGTAAGTGAATGCGTGTAAGTGAACCCAGGGTTTACCTTCAGTCCCTGGCATCTGAAGTCTTGGAAAACCACTAGCAGTTTCTATAGATCAGAGCTTTCCAAACTTTTCATGTTGGTGACACACTTTTTAGACATGAATCATTTCGTGACACAGTAATTCAGTTTCATTAACAAACCGGAGGTTAAACTAAACTAACCCCTTGTAGGAGATATAGACACATAGATAAATTGTAATAACGAAATGTATGGGGACTCATGAAAACCTTTCATATGTTTCTAAGAATATATGATTTGTAAATAATAACAAGCATTTCCAAGATTGTTGTCACTTATGAGTAAAAATACGTAAATATGTGCCAAAATTTTAAAAAATTGAATGAAACCAATAATTAATTACGATTTTAATGAGATGTATGAGGTTGATAGGATGAACACAGCTTTTCAATATTTGGTGGAATATTAGATAAACTTACATTTTGTCATCAAGCATTTTTAAGTTTCCAAGTTTCGTCACCGCGCCTTCCTTGGGCTCCCCCGTGGTCAGGGATGGGGAAGGTGGCAAGCCAGATCTCGTCAGGCCTCCCCAGAGTTGAGGGAAGGAAGGAGGGAGGGTGCAAGGGGGGGGTAAGTCCCTTTGGCACCTCTCCTCCTCCAAGGAACAGAGGGACCACGACAGTTATTTCAAAAGTTAGACCTAAGTACAAGTAAATTCTTAGCAGGAAGTGGCAGGGGTGGCAGTTGGAGAAGCCAAGAAGTCCCCAAGGAGCCCCCCAAAAAAGTGTCACCCACCATGGGGGGGTCTTTCTCAGCCTTGGGGAGGTGACACACCTGAACTCTTCAGGTGACACACTAATGTGTCATGACACACTGTTTGGAAAGCCCAGCTACAGATGATGCTGAATCTGATGAATCAGTGGTATGATTTTCTGTGAAGGTTCTTCTTTCCTTAACACAGGGTGGGCAAAGTGAAGCCCATGGGCCACACATATATGAACCCCAAAACCCCTCAACACACACCCCATTTTCAATTTCAGGGGGCTGATTTTAGGCAATTTTTTCTCAACAACTGCCCCAAAGCTGCCCAAACTACCTGAAATGTGGCAGTTTGTTTCTCCTGTCCACCAGAGCCCCTAATATCTCCCAACACCCCCTTATTATCAAACTGGCAACCAAAAGTGACATTGCATTACTTTGGACATACTGAAATATGCCTGTGTGGCCTGCCAGGTAAGTGCAGGTGGGGAGGAAATGGCCCCTGCCTCTATTCAATTGCTTACCATGCCCTAACAGAATCAGCATCCCAAGTTCCTAATAGCAGTTGTTAAACAAAATATCTTTCAACCTGTTGATGAAGGGCTAACTGTAATTAGCCCAGTGTGATCTAAGCAACATCCAGAAATTTACGTTTTTTTGAAGAACTGTCACTCTTTCAAGGAGTACAGTCTTGATGTATTCAGGCTTTCAGGATAGATTTAACCTGAACAAGTGGGGATAGGAAGAAAACTAGCCTCTGTGTCATTGTTTTCTATGTCACTTCAAATGGAAGCTCACTACATGATCCGGAAAGGCAGAGTCCACAATCATGTAGAAGATGTTGAGAGAGATGGAGCTAACATGTACCATCTACCCATGGCAAGACAAAAACTGGAACCAGGTATGCAGAACCAGGAAATGAAAGACTACATACCCAAGATAACAATCATTCCAATTTTAAAACTGTATTCTCCCTTGTGAATCAGCCCGGGCTTTGAGATCTGCTGTGGAGGCCGTGTCCTACCACCCTCATTGGTACATCTGGTGGAAACACAGAAGAAGGCTTTCTCAGTGGCTGCCCCCAGGCTCTGGAACTCTCTTCCCAGGGAAGTCAGACTGGCACCCTCCCTACTTTTTTTTCTGCAGTCAAGTAAAGATGTTTCTATTTTGACAGGCATTCAATGTGCGCTTATATGTGCCTGTCTGATAGAATGTTGTTAATTGTGTTGCTGGTGTGTATGGGTATGTACCTTTTTAATTATGCATTTTAACTTTGTTTTAATTCTTTTTTTACTGTTTAATTGTGTTTTAACTTTTGTATTCTGTGGTTTGTTAACTATGTCTTTTTAACTGTTGTAAGCCACTTTAAGTCCTACCCTTGGGAAAAAGCGTGATATAAAGGTGATGATGGTGGTGGTGGTGTTGGTGATAGATAGATAGATAGATAGATAGATAGATAGATAGATAGAAAGATAGATGTTTCTCGTGAAATCTGTAGTGGATCTGGCCCCTGCCACAGGCAGATGAGTGTTGAAGTCCTCCCCTTCTCGTGGGGAAATGGTAACAGCTAATAACCTAGAAAGGATTGATTTGTACTTAGTGGTTTTGATAGGTATTTTTTGAATTAGCTTGGCAGTTTGAGGGAAAAGTATGAAGACTCAGAATGGTCTGAGGTGTAAACTTTCTCTGTCAACAACTTGCTTGTACAGTTCTGATAACTAATGTGGAGTGGAAATGTGTTTTATGCTTGATCACTTTTGATCTTTTGTTTCTGCACTATATCCTTACAGACTCCATTTTCCATCAACCTCATCCAACCAAGGTGCACCCCAGCTCGGGGGTTCTCCATACGCAGCCAGGGGGAACTGGATTGTAAACCAGAAATAGTCTGGATAGAATGAATTGTTTAGGGACCTAAGTCTACCACTGGCTGTGAGGGGATGGTGAACTCTCTCAATGAAAGGGCTGGAATGGCTCTCTGCTGTATACAATCTACTGCATCATTTACCATCAATAAAGCTTATCTTACAGCATTAATGTATGTCAGTACCAAACAAAATCTGAGGGAAGCCTGAAACTTCACCCTGAACAAAGTAACGTATTTTGTACAGATATCGCAGCGTTTGTCAACATGACATTTCTTTACCGGACCTTTATGTGAACCCTCTGGCAGATTTCCACTTAAACAGAAAGGAGAGCCTTTCATAGTTGACATGGCACACGAAATATGTTAGTGCTGTGGTGTTTTGACTCAGGTAGCTGTATTTCAGTGATTCTGTATAATTTTTGAAGCAGGTAGAGTGAGGCAAAAGGTTAATTATATCTCTCTTAAAAATCTACTGCTTCTACCAATGGATGGGAAAATTACACTTGGCCCTCAACATTCACTAGGGTTAGGGACACAGGACCCTCACAAAAGTGAAAAATTTGCAAATAACAAAATTTGTGTGTCTGTGGGAGGGAGCTGAGGCACGGGTGGGGAAAGTGGGCATCCAAGGTCTAAACCAGGTCAGAGAAAGGAGATGGTTGGCACGGTGGTCCTATGCTTCCTCTCTCTGGCCATTTCGGCACTAGACTGTTATAGCGCTATTATTCCACTTGCAACATCCTATGGAATCCTGGGGGTTGCAGTTTTGGGAGGGGCTGGCTGGCCCCTCTCGAAACTGCAAACCCCAGGATTCCATAGGATGTTGCAAGTGGAATAATAGCGCTATAACAGTCTAGTGCGGAAATGATCTCTCTTGCCCATCTCCTTCCTTGGGTGTGTGTGGGGCATGGGGACAGGGTTTGTGGTGCTGAGAATTTGGGCAGAGAGCCAGGCAGAGACTGGAAGAGGAGGACCAGAGGTTGGTTTTTAAAGGGCTGTGCAGCCTGACTGGAGCCACCAAGAAGGAAGGTTCCCCTCAAAAAGAAGCACCTGAGGTGGTAGGGCAGGGGTTGGAGAAACTTGCAAATAATCAAATCTGTGAATGTCAAACCTGCGGATGTGAAGGGCTGACTGTAATCTATAGTCCTAACTGAATTATCAGGTACTATACAAGTGAAGTGTGACAATTTTCAGGAAAAAAAACTTTGAAATTAGCTTGTAATTTATTTATGTGCATGGGTTTCTAACAGTGTTGCTTGGAAATAGTCACATGAAAGCTGAGGAAGGAACCATATTGCCTAGGCAACAGTGCATTCTTGACTTTTCTGCATGTGGCTTGTGTCATGACACCATGCACCATAATTGATTTTTAAATTGCTTTGTTTGTTTGGTGAATTTTAAAATAGGTTGGTTTGCTGTTCCAAAGGCAAAATGTTTGATTGCTTTTGTTGCCTAAACAGCTGGGCTTTTTTCTTCCACTAGCTGGATTTGGACTTTTGTTTTGTTTTCATAAATGTTATATTCATGTGCCATATATACATTTAATGCAATGTACTGTGCTTTGTGGAAGTATTCATCCCCCCACTTTGACCTTTCCACATTTTGTTGTGTTGTAATCCATAATAGAAATGGTTTTAATTGACATTGTTGCCACTTATACACAAGTGACTTGACATTATAAAGGTGCAAAATATTTTTATTGTGGCAGAAATGTTGAGTAAATACAAACAAACTGGCACTTGTTGGTTCCATAAGTGTTCACACACAAACACTCCTAGTCAATGGTTGGTAGAAGCACCTTTGGCAGCAATTACAGGTATGAGGCTTCCTGAATAAATCTCTATCAGCTGTACACATCTAGATCCTGCAGTTTTTACCCATTCTTCTTGCCAATTGTTCCATCCTTCTCAAGTAGGATTGGGAGCATTTAGTGAACAGCACATTCTAGACTGCCACAGATTCTAAGTCAGATTGAGGTCTGTCTGGGCCATGGAACGATATTCAGTTTTTTGTTTGTTTTTTTTTGTTTTTTTAAAAAAACAACTACTGTGTAAGTTTGGTTTTCTGTTTAGGACTGCTATCCTGCTGGAAGTTATACTTTCACCCTCAGTGTAGTCCACTTGCAAAATTAAACAGGTTTTCCTCTCAAATTGTCCTGTGTTTGGCTCTATCAGTCTTCCTTCAGTGCTCACCAGTTATCTAGTCCCTGCTAAAAAAAAAAACTTCTCCACAACATTACTACCATGTTTCTCCCCAGGAATGGTATTTTCAAGACAGTGAGCACTGTTGGCTTTGTGGCACACGTGGCATTTTGCAGCAAGGCCAGAAAGTTCAGTTTTTGTCAGTTCCAAGAATTTATTTTTGACATGTTTTCAGTGTTTCCCACATGCCTTTTCACAAACTCCAAATGAGCTTCGATACAGCTTTCTTACTATGCTTCAATGAACCCATTTTTGTGGAACATCAAGGTAATAGCTGTCCTAAGGACTGTTTCTTCCATCTCAGCTGCATATTTGTGCAACTTTTTCAGAGTTACTGTTGGCCTCTTGGTTGTTTCTCTAACTGATGCCCTCCACACCTGTTCACTGAATTTTGGAGGATGGTTTCTCTAGGCCAAGAAGAGATCTTTTAACTTCAGTAGTAGAGCATCTCAAACAGATAATCGAAATTATTGCAGAACTGTTCAGAATGGGAATTTTATTGACAGCATTAGAATCAAAATGCACACAGCAATTGCATTTTAAAATTGGTAAATATTAATGTAGAACTTCAAAGACAACAGCAAAAGGATAAAACAAATTAATTTGTACAGTTACTACAGGACTGGGAAATATTAAATAAGCACTTTTCACAGCACCGAGTTGGTTTTAAAGTTCAGGCTTTAGAACCTGAAAAATTCTCTAGAGCGCTGAATTCAGGTTGCAGGATGTAACAGTGCAGGCTAAGAATTTGAGTATGAAACAAGTAGCTGGGCAAGTTTGGGAACAGCCAATCAATCATACCCTTTGGAACACTGTAAATGGGAGCTATCTATGGGGGAAGGGAGATCCTAGACTAGAGCTTTTCAAACTTTTCCTGTTGGTGACACATTTTTTAGACATGTGTCATTTTGCGACACAGTAATTCAGTTTTACTAGCAAACTGGAGGTTAAACTAACCCCTTATAAGAGATACAGACACAAACATAAATAGTAATAACACAAAGTATGGGAACACAACATATCTCATGAAAACCTTTCATATATTTTTTCAAATATATGATTTATAAATAATAACATACATTTCCAAAACTGTAGGTGACACACTTCAGGTGACACACTAACATTTGGAAAGCCTTGTCCTAGAGGCTATTCTGTAAGAGTAAGTAAAGGCTAGTTAGAAAGAAAATCAAAACTGTTAGGAAGAATGGAATTGATAAGTGCTGAATAGGGTTAGGGGAGCTGAGAATGTAGAGGGAGTTCAGGGAGAAGGCTTGCTTTTTATGTAACAGAATGTTACTGTTTACTGGTTGTGGAACCAATGTAAAGTTAGATGTTTATTTTATTGTTACATAATAAATTCTTATTGTTTTATTCTGTAGGTCTCTCTCTGAATTTTTAATTGAATAGTTAACAAGGATAACTATCCACACTTTTCCACAATGAAAACTCTAATCAATACAACCACTTGTCCAGTATAGTGGTCACTATGAGGCTTTAGTACCAAAACCAGGGAAGGATTGTGAAGATAAAAAGACAAGGTCCTCAAAGGTTTTAATTGAAGGGTAAATCTTTATAGGGGTCCTACCACACTTAGGTTCAAGAATTGCTAAGAGAAGCAGGGAGTGTGATAGATATGTTTGCCAGAACAGAGGTGGTCAAGTCTTTTCCTAATCCTGAGAAAGTGGTAATAGGTGGAGTTGTCCATTTGTGAGGAGGAGGAGGAGGAGGAGGAGATAATGATGGCGGTGGTGGTGATGGTTGGAGGTTTATAGTGATTACCTTTCCTGGATTTCACTAGATTTTCTTGTGGAAGAGCTGAGGAACTTGGAACCTTGGAACCATAAAGAGAAGAAAGACAACTTACCCAAGTCCTGTTGGCCAGAACAGGGACTCTGTGGAACAGAATAAACTAATGGGATCCTCTAAGTGATAAATTCTAGGAGGGTCTGAGAGAGAGATTTCAGATAAGCCTAGCGTTCCAGACTTCAGAACAAAATAATTACTTAGGCCCTTTCCGCACAAGGGAATTAGAACAGGCCAGTGCATCCTATCACGGAGGTTGTCTGCACCTTGGAGTGGACTAGGTCTGGACTATTTGCCTTAGTTCCGCACCTCAGTCCACTCCGAAACTCCCCCAAGTGGTCCTCCAGCGTGCTTTTTGAAGAACGGAAGAAATCCGGTCTTTTATTTTTTGGAATGCGCCATTGCGTTCCTGCTTACTTGTGCAGATGCGCAGGTTTGTACCAATGCGAACCTGCGATCTGTGGAGGGTGGGCTGTAGGCATGGCGAGCTTCAGCGGTTGGTCCAGACCTGGAAACAACCGGAAGCCGCCCTTTTGCCAGCTGGAGCAGTGAGGATCTAAGACCTCACACTGCTCCGATTCAGCCTGGACCAGATGGAGTAGCCCTGTGGAAGGGCTTACGGGAGAGTCCGTGTTACTGTGGACCCAGAAGAAGTGGTAAGTAACGGCACGGAGCGATTCCCTTGCCTCGTGCGGAAATGGCCTAAGTGTCACTGCTGGAGACAGAAGAAATTATGTCCATGTTCTGATTAATGAAAGAAAAAAAAATTGAGTTCATCACCCTGCCTGAAAGATGATCTTTCCTATCAATGTTGAGAGGGCATTGTTTGCCTACTGCAGGATATCACACTCTGTCTGAGCCTATTCCTGCTTAATGTCTGATTGTTTGCTCTCAAATCTTGAAAGTATTTAACACTGAATAGTTACAATTATTTAGGGCTTGTATTTCTATAATTTCCCCTCAGGATTGACTATAGGACTGGAGGAAGATTTCCTTTCAGATGTAGCTGTCTGCTGGGTCAGATAATATTCCATTTCAGCCAGCAATTTCCATGTAATGCATGTGTACCCTTTGGTCTGTTGGTCGGTCGGTCAGTCAGTCTGTCTGTCTGTCTCTCTCTCTCTCTGTCTCTCTCTCACACACACAAAGACACAGAGGAATGCCTTGCAAATACAGACAATTTGGCAACATCGCCTTTAGGTGCCAGAGAATTTTTTCATTGCTTCAATGGAACAAAATAATAATTTTCTAAAGCCATTCTGCTGATCTGGCAGAATCATGAGTAGTTTAGGCCATTTCCACACTGGGCTTCTGTAATGGTGCAGAGCGACCTCTCACGGAGGTCTTCTACACTGTAGAGTGGACTGGCATGGACTACTTTTTGTAGTTCCACACCAGAATCCACTCAGGAGTGGCCGGAACTAGCCGCGCTGCGTGTTTTTTAAAAACCTCTTTTTCGAGGTTTTTAAAAAGCACGGAGCGTGCAGCCCCGTGCCGCTCCATCGCCCGGCTCCGAAGCGGATTTGCAGGTGCGCGCAAGTGCGTGCCTGCAGATCTGCCGGGGGCGGGCTTCCAGCTGGCGAGCTTCTCCGGTTGGTGGAGAACCTCCACCAACCGGAAGCCACCATTTGGGACGCCGGAGGACTGCGGAGCAGCGAGCTCGCGCTGCTCCGCATAGCGATGGACTTACTTGGCTGCCGGTAAGCTCCGTTTTTGGGTGTTTTCGCCCGTTTCCCCCTCCACATGTGGAAAGGGCCTTAGAGTAATCTATAGCATCTGTCAAGAATCTGGGAATTGTAATCTAATTTATGGAGTAAACCAGGTTGCAAATTACTGTTCTGTAGAAATGCTTCTCAAATAACGGTATACAGAACCATGTTCAGTACAATAGAAAATGAAAGAAAATGAGAATTTAGCTACTACATTCTTGAACAGGCAAACTCAAAAGAGACATTGTTGGAGAGAACATTTTTGTTTTAGAATAATCAAAAAAGTGTCTAAAATTTACCTCAGAGCTTAGACCAAAGAGGACAATTTTCCCAAGATTATTACACATCTTTTTTCCCAAAGATACAGTTATATATCTGAAATATGTTGTAAACATCTTTATTTAAGAAGAGTCGTCTTTTCCTCTGTGCAAATATGATGAAATATCTTTTGGCATACAAACATTTTATCAGATAGCTTAGACAACTTCAGTTAGGAACTCAGTAGTATTCCAGGCTGGACAGCCAAATTAGACATTCATTTGACATAACATTGAGCTGTGTATTTGTTGTCCCTTCATTAACTGCAAGACAGAATCTTGTTAGGAATGCGATACACAGTGAGCAGTGGGTAATCCCTTCCTTCCTCTCAAATGACCAATGTCCCCATTGGGACATAGCAGCAACAGGAAAAAAAATCCCTGTTGCTGTCCTGTGCATTTAAACTGTGTGGGAAAGAGTTTATTCTGATCATGCTGGGGAGGCAAGATAAGCCTCCTTTCCTTACACACTGCATTTCCTTCTGCCATCTGCAATGAACTAAGGGAAAACAAGGTGTATAGCTACATGATGGGTATCAAGTGAACAACTAGTTCAGCCATGAGCCACTAGCTAATATGTGTGAGAAAGGATTCCGACAGTGTTCTGGACCTTATCGCTAGGAACTTTAGATTTCTTCAAAATGGAGTTGGCAGCAAAGTTTTCTGACACCAAGCTTGAAGAAAAATCACTGTGTCTTTAACAGGAGTGAATTTTTAAAATATCCAACTCTTTATCAATTCCAGTTTTGAAAAATATCAAAGAGGGAATGCCGTTTTCCCTGTCCCATTCCCACTTCTATATGGTCTTCCTCTTTCTTTCCAACCCAACCCAACCCAACCAATGCTTTAATTATTCCCACTGTAATCTGGAAATAATAAAAGAGTGGTGGAGGGCTTTGGAAGATGGGAAGACCCAATCTTAGCCAAAGCTTACTTAATGAATGGTGTTCTAAACCTGCTGCCTCATGACAGGTTTATTTCTGATTAAAGCCACCCTGGGATATAAATAATAAAATAAGGAGTCATTCATCCTCACTACAGCTTCCATCTGCTGATCCAGCTAGTTTTCATCTTTGCAAGGTCTTTGTATGCAGGTCTTTCAACACAAATGTACATTTTTTTCAGGTTTCAAAGATACGACGTATAAAATGAAGCCTTGTTTTTAAGAGGAATGTATAAAAGACAAAGGAACCTGGAAGTTCAAATGTATTACTGTTAGTTTGTCCTTTTACCATCCAATGACCTTACTCAAGTAGCTGCATTTTCTCTGACTGCATATAACAGACCTTTTATTTTACTGCTTCTGCTTTATAGGTACTAAAAATAACTGCTAGGAAAGGTATCAGTAATTTTTAGTGTCTTTGCTGCCAGGAAGAGAAAAGGCAGACCAAATTACTTGAAGTTAACAGGACATTGAAAACAGCTTACTATTACAGAATGTTCTCAGCTTTTGTAGTTCTAGGAAGTGTTTGAGTGAACTTCAATTTCAGCTTGTGAGGTGTGGCAGAAGGCACAAAATGGCTGTCTCTGCTGAGCAGTGACAGACTGGCATCATGCCTATAATGAACAGGTGTCTTAGGCCATTTCCATACTAGGCTTCTGAAATGGTGCAGAGCGACCTCTCACGGAGGTCTTCTACACCGTAGAGTGGACTGGCGTGGACTACTTTTTATAGTTCCACACCAGAATCCACTCAGGAGCGGCCGGAACTAGCCGTGCTGCGTGTTTTTTAAAAACCTCTTTTTCGAGGTTTTTAAAAAGCACGGAGCGCGCAGCCCCATGCCGCTCCGTCGCCCGGCTCCGACGCGGATTTGCAGGCGTGCACAAGTGCGTGCCTGCAGATCTGCCGGGGGCGGGCTTCCAGCTGGCGAGCTTCTCCAGTTGGTAGAGAGCCTCCACCAACCGGAAGCCGCCATTTGGGACGCCGGAGGACTGCAGAGCAGCAAGCTCGCACTGCTCCGCGTAGCGACGGACTTACCCAGCTGCCGGTAAGCTCCGTTTTTGGGTGTTTTCGCCCGTTTCCTCCCCCACATGTGGAAAGGGCCTTAGAGGCAGCTGAGACATGAGTAGAAACTGGGAATTCTCTTATTTTCTTTGTGAAGTCAATATGAATTATAGCCAATGATGCCATTGTTCCATGAAGCAATGTGTTCACTAGTAGCATGTCTACATAGTGTTGCAGAAAGTGCCCAAAGGTACTTGCAGCTCTAGCACTGAATTCTTTACAGAAAGAAGGAAGCTGGCCAGATAATGCATATGCAGATAGTTTCTTCAGTATAATGAGGCTGCAACTGTATATATAATACCTGTATATTGTTGGTTTTGCATGAGTTGTGGATCTGCATATCAAACACAACAAAACTGTTATCTAATTAAACCCACTCCAGCCTGACTACTGGAGGAATGTGGGAATGGCAACAGTGGAATAATGAGGATGCAAAACCAAAACCAAAACACTTAATCCAGTCTTTATGCCACCCTGCTAAAGCTGTGACATAATTTCTTCTAGAATGAAACAATAAGTAATTTTAATAATTTCCCCCATTGCAATGAAGTCTTTTAAAACCATGTAGATTTTAAAGCCAATTCACAGTTTGAGGCTTATTCTGTGAAAAAATTGCCATGTGGTTGTTTAGCACAAAAAAACCAGCATTTTCTGTATAGAAAACAGTGTGTTCTGCACAGAAAATAATATTCCTACATAGTAGTATTCTGTGCAGAACATGATGTTTCATGCACAGATAATGCTGTTTTCTGAGTAAAGCAACCACATGTGTATTTTGTGCAGAATAAGTCCAGAATTGTGATTATTCTTACCAGTGCAGGGTTCTTTTCATCAGGATTTCTTCACACTTGAAAAGCATGTTTTCTGAGAAAAGTCAGAACATTTTCAAATACGTGTTCCATCCCTAGTGAAATCAAAATACTAGTATCCTATTTCTATCATGATCTGTTCATTCTGAGTAGAAGAAATAATTATTTTTCCATTCACATGGAATTTGTTTTATTGCTGTTATTAGATGATATTGTTGATCTGTCTCTGTAGCAAAAAGCCAGCAGAGGAAGAGAAGTGTGGTTGTTAAAAAAAGAAATCCTTTACAGTTTCTTCCAGGAGGAATTTGCACCACAGTTAAAGCTTTGAAAGCAAATTGAAAAAAAAAGTATCTGAGCCATGATATAGTCATCCTTTACGTCTTTTTGCACCTGGTTACTGTGGTATAGCTTAATGCACTGGCATTGCTTCAGATTTACAATTATGCAAGTAAACGAAGAACAGTCTTTGCAAGCTTTTTATGCATTGACTCCAGATGGGAGTTCAGAGGAGCTGTGACGGATAGGACTGAATTTGATATCTAATCATTTGTTAGCTTAAAATCAAAGAGATTGAAAGGCACAATCTTACAATATAGAACTGATTGCAGTACAACAAGCGTTGCTAAATACTGCCAAGGATGTGGTTTTGTCAGCAGTTTAATTCTAAGTTCGTTTTCAATTACTTCTAACATCTGCTTTGTTTGGAGTTTTTTTTTATTTTATTTTAAAAACTCTTCTAGATGGAAATTGAAGAAACAAAGGTTTTGAGACCCATACTCCTTTTAAAACTTATGTATTCAGAGGAAAGGGGGGAAACTGTAGCTTCTGCTTCAATCAGCTGAAAATGTTCAGTACTGCAGTCTTCTTGCAAAGATAGTATCTTTCAAGCAACATAGAAGTAATTGAAACTTCAAGTCTGAAAATGTCTAGGAAACCTGTAAAAATAAACCTACCTATGATACAGAAGATCAATATGATGAAAATTGATATTTTGGTGGATCTCAAAAAAAGAAAGGCCATGTCATACAAGCACATAAGAAATTTTAAAAAATTAAACTGATAAAAGAAAATATTCCTACAATATACTCTGATCAATCTACTATGATCATTACCTCTATTTTTTAGTCATTGCTTAATTTGGTATAGATAATCATAACTGAGAAGCAGGCAGAGTGACACAATGGAATAAGACATCTGAGTTACCGTGTTGGAACAAAGGTAATGCTTTTATAAGGTTTTCCCTGAGATTTCTAAACATTTGATGAGAGTAGCCCAATAACGGATTTCTCTATAATCCAGTCAGTGTTTTTGCACTTTGTTTTTGAGTCCCTTCCTGCTCCATGATTTGGTGATATCATCCACAATCTCATGTAGTGGCAGGGAACTTCCACCCTGCCAGATCTCTGCAACTGGAAAGCCAAGGCCTGGGAGCAGACCCCAACACTTCCCCACAAAGGGTTGAGTTGGGGGTGACATATAACAGTAGAATGACAAAATAAATAAAATCATGTCTTTATATTGTCTGCCAAAGATCAAGTACTGTGTTTTCAATTGAAAAGGAATGTTGGCTGGAAAACAGTCAATACATGCTGAATGTAACCTATGAGTTTTCTAGAGAAGTAACTCCTAAGTACAGTGAAAGAACATTGGTAGGAGAGGGGCCCTTTTCACTGACTGCTTCCATGTTATGAAACTCCCTTACACGGGAGACTGGGGCCATTTCTGCACTACACTGTTATAGTGCTATTGTTCCACTTTCAACATCCTGTGGAATTCTGGGGTTTGTAGTTTACTGAGGCCAAAGAGCTCTCTGGCTGAGAATTCTAAATGCTCCTCCCTAAACTGCAAACCCCAGGATTCCATAGGGTGTTGAAAGTGGAATAATAGCACTAAAACAGTGTAATGCAGAAATAGCCCAAGCGGGCTCCCTCTTTGTTGTCTTTCCATTAGCACGCAAATAACTTTTTATCCAAGCAAGGTTTTGACAACTCACTGGCTAAAAAGTGGTCTTAGTTTGTTTTTCATTTGGTTGTTGTTTTAATGTGTATATTATGTCTTAATTGTGTTTGTAGTTGTACTTGATAAATTTTCAAGAGACACCCCTGAGCTGGAAGAGGAGATGCCCTGAGTAACTGAGTCCAGTGACATGTTACAAAATCTAAATAGCACCAGCAATCTCAAGCTGATAAGAGTGGCAGTGAGCCTAGATGCCTTTGGTCTTGTGCTTGCAGACTGCTTCCCCAGATATCACAGTATAAGTTGAGCTTGCCTGATTCATGGACTGCTAGTCCTCCCCCCACCCCGGATTTCTTTTTCCCTCCAGGCCAATCTTGATACTGGGAAGACAAATCTCTTAATGTTTAAACTGAACCAAGTGATTTCTTGTATATGCAGACATCTTATTAATATTTCTGTGAAAATGCTGGACAACTTCCAATGGAAGCAGTTAAAATCAAAACAGGAGCAATTATCTGCATTTCCCCCAAAAGAAAGACATATGGAAACATTTCTGGTGCCCTTAGAAAGAAAAACTAACAACCTATTTCTGTATTTTTCTCTGCATGTAAGTTTAGGGAAGGGATACATTCTTGTCCATTCTAGTGTCCCTTCATCTTCCTTGACTGTGGCCCTTTCCACACCTTACCTGACTGCGGAGACATCTAGTATGACTTCTGGTGTTGGCTCTCTGAGAGGAGAACACAAGAGTGCTTCTCTCCACATTGACTGCCTCCATATTCCAGGAAGCGTAGCTATTGTACTTCCAGGGCCTCCATAGAAAAGGCAAGTCCGCAATGGTGGTGTAATGGTGGATCATTGATAGGGAAAACCTGTGAACAATCTGCGATGTGATTGCACTGCCTGGAGGCAAGAGAAGGATGGCACCTCAACGGTGTTGTGCATAAGCATTATTGCAGTCCCGTCCTTCTCCCATCCCTATGGCAGGTTGGGAAGGTGAAGCACAAAGGGCCTGAGTCACTAAAGGTACACCTAGCAGTCCTGTTACAGCTTTGCTGATTTAATCTTAGTGAATTGGTATCCTTACCAGAAATACCATAGAAGATGCCATATGATCCACTGGTCGAGTTAGTCCAATATTTTCAACTATCATTCACACTGAATCTCTGGTATTCCGGACTGGCTTCTTTCCTAACCCTACCTGGAGAGCCTTAATATTCCATGGTTAGCTTAGCTCCCATAATCAGGTGTGTTTGGGATGTTCAGTTTTAGAGACAGTGTCTAATTAACACAACAAAGGATTGCCATTACCTTCAACACTGGCAGATCACAATAATATGATCAACCAAGGTCTTCATCTCTTTTCTGCTCTGCTGGTTCCAAAGGATGAATGCTCACGATCTGCATTCATATGAAAAGTCAAGATTAACAATGGAAAGCAATGAGATTCAGTTTGAACATGAAGCAGAAAATGGGTACTAATAGCTTGTTTTATGCATCCCAAACTAAGAAAAGGAGCAGCTGGGTGACTCACTGTATATATAATAATTAGCATTCAAAGTCAGATTTCAATATGAAGTGATGAAACTTGGGAAAAGAGAATGCCAGAAGATGAGTGTGGCTGTTTCATAATATTTGGCATAAATTATGAGCATTCATAACCTTTCTGTATAGGTTATACTGTACTGTACTATCTATCCTAGGTATAGATTTGTGTTACATGAGCTATAATTTGGGAGAACAAAACAAGGCATTACAGAATGTAAGAGATAGATTAAAAACTAATGTATAGAAGATCAGAGGAGGAGGGTGAGAAATAAGAAGTCTTCAAGTGTTTTACTGGGTGTTGAGCTGGATTGGCACGCTATTCTTAAGAAACCACTTAAATTTTTAAAAAAATGAAATATAAGGATGCTAAGGTTAGAATGTAAATACGCACAGTCAACCTCCTAATATGTAGTTTTTAAATAAATTTTAATTTATGGTGAAATATATGTTGAATGTCATATGAGTTGATTTTCTTCTTCCTATGTCCCACTGTGATAACTTAATATGAGCCAATTTTAATCTCTTTACACCATCTGTAGCATGTTCTTATGATAAGGAACTCCTACCTTCTGGAAATTTACAAATTTTAAAGGATCATAAATATTTGGCATGATTCCCTTTAAAATATTTTTTTTCCCATGAGCAGGCTTTTTAAAAAATTGTTTCATAGCAATTGGGGCAAGTGTCATTCAAGTGGCTGGCTGCCATGATGCAGAATTGTTTAAACTTTAGCCCCACAGAGCATGATATTTCTCTTCAAATTATGGTGATAATTGAATATTTAATGTTCATGCTTCTGAGTCATTTTTCTCCATGACTTATGTATGTACTCATTAGCTCTTACCCAGAAGTGTTATCATGTAAATTAGCTTCTGTTTATAAGCTATGAAATATATGTCTCATTCTAGTTTTGGTATAGCAGCCACACTGTCTTATTAGCATTTCAAATTATTAATCACTACTACAGGCATATCTAGTAACATGTCAGAACAGGCACGCAAGAGGATAAGGAGACAATTATGCTTTTGAATGTAGGTGGTTCACTTTTATTAATTTTATGAACCATAACAAGGAAAAGAACATTGCTCCACTGATGACCCCCTGGGACTTCGGCGAGTTCTGACTGGATGAAATTCAAAGATCTTTCTTTGATTGACTCTTCTTGTGATAAACTTTATTCTATGTACAGATTAAGATCTTCAGTTGTTATGAATTGTTTTCAGGCTGTAGATTCAGGCTGTAGATTTATGTTATTCTTTGTTATTTTTTAAATTTGTAATATTAATTTTTTTACATAAAAAAACTTGTAATAATTATCACCACTGCAGGTGTATCTGGCAGATCAGCTAATTTTGCCCTGGTAAATTCCATTCGTATGCAATACATGTAGTCCATAATAACTCCACTGAAATTCCCTCATATTTCTATGATCTTCGTAAAAAATACAAAAGATTAATTAGTGAGAAAAAAAGGATATATTACAGGGAACAGTGGAAGGAATTAAGCCTAGCACTCCTGCAAAAGAATCCATCGAAATTCTGGGATACAATTGCAAAGCTCGAAAAAAGGTCATCTCCAATTTTAGAAGGAACTGTTTCTAAAAACAACTGGGAAAGCTATTTTGGAAAGCTATTTAATGATTCAGACCATCTTAAGATTATTCCCCCGGACTATACTGGGCCTAGATGGGAACATAGCTGGGAAAATATTTCTATAGATAGGGCTAATTCATTAATATTAAGACAAAAGAAAGGTAAAGCACCTGGTGAAGACGGCTTTCCATCAGACTTTTATATTGCATTTTCAGACTGGTGGGCTCCAATTTTTGCTTCATTATTTTCTTTAATTAATAATGTAGGAGTTACACCACCTAACTGGTCATCTGCTATTGTAGTTCCAATCTACAAAAAGGGTCCTAGAAATGATCCAGGAAATTATAGGCCCATTAGTCTCTTGGATGTTTCTGGGAAAATTTATGCCAGGTCTCTTCTAGATACATTGGAGGATTGGGTGGAAGAGCATGCATTGCTGGCCCCAGAACAAGCTGGCTTCCATTTAGGCAGGTCAACTTTGGATAATTGTTTTATGTTGAAATATGTTATTGATAAATATCTGGCAGGAACTGTAAAGCATATTTTTGTAGCATTCATTGATTTGAAGGCTGCTTTTGATTCTATTTCACGGGAACGTCTTTGGGTTAAATTACAAACTATGGGTATTGATAAGAATCTTCTAAAATGTATAATATCCCTTTACTCAAATACATCCTTGAAAGTCAGAGTTGATGGTACACACCTTTCAGACTCGATACCTGTCTCTAAAGGAGTAAGACAAGGGTGTCTGCTTGCTCCCCTTCTTTTCAATTTATTTATAAACAATGTAGTTGAGTTCTCAAAAGGTGACCAATTTTTCCCAGTTAAAATTGGAAATTGGAAATATTCGATCCTATTGTATGCAGATGATGCTATCCTGATTTCCTATACTCAAGTAGGCCTGCGTAGATTGTTGAATCAGTTTAGTTTATATTGTAAGAATGAACAACTTTCCATCAACTATCAAAAAACAAAAGTGATAGTATTCGACAAATCCAAAAAAATTTATAATTAGCTACTTGACGGGAATAAATTGGAACAAGTCCCCTCTTTTAAATATCTTGGTGTGGTCTTTCACTGGACTGGTAATTGGTCTTCACATATTCAATCAAGTACCCTGTTAGCTGAAAGAACATTAAATGGATTATTAAGATTCTATCGCACAAAAGGGGGCAATATGATTCAACCCACTTTAGAACTCTATAGGCTCAGAGTCCTGCCTAAACTGCTATTTGGAGCACCACTGTGGGCTCTGGCCAATTTAGATATATTAGAGAGAGCACAAAATAAATTTCTGCGCAGACTTGTGGCAGTTCCCATTTCCACAAAATTAGCATTGCTCCGTGCAGAGTTAGGTATAATGCCAATTAAAACAGAGGCTCTTAGATTAGCCCTCCTTTTCTGGTTGAAAATTATTTTTAAGCGGGTATCTGAGCTCTTTTTGATGTCTTTTGAAGAGCCTGGTCCAAATTCATGGATGCATAAATTGATTGTCATGAATTTGGGGTTCTCTGTTCCTTTTTTTCTGACTCAAGGGTATGATAAAGCAAAATTACTTATACTCCAAAGACTCAAGGATATAGCAATGCAATCCCAGATGACTGAGATTAAGTCCTGCCAATCTAATACATTTTTTGTTTCTTACATTCCGTTGAATTCATCCCTTCCTCATTATCTGGTTGATCTTCCAACTTTTAAAATGAAGTTAGCCTTTCTGCATGCTAGATTGAATGTTCTCCCACTGGCAATTCAGATGGGTAGGTACAATAATGTTCCTATGAAGGACAGAGTATGTGCTTGCAACTCTGTTTCAATAGAAGATTTAATTCATGTTCTACTTGAGTGCCCTATTTATAATGATCTCAGGAGCAAGTATATTTTTCCTTTATTGAAGTCTTTTAAGGGAAATTCCTCCTTCGCGAAAGTTTGTTTTCTGCTATCTGATACTGTGAAATATGTGTCTTTCAGAACATCTAAATTTCTTGTTAGGGCCTTACAATTACATGCTATAAAGAACAAGGAGGGGTATGGAAAGTGATTCATTTATTGTTGATTATGTGTTACATGTAAATTGGCTGGATTATCCTTTCTCATTTTATCTTATTTTATTTTTTCATTTTTGTGCAATGGCTGGTTGCTAAAATGCAATAAACTTGAACTTGAACTTGAACTTGTAGTCCATAATGACATGAGGGTAATAGGTAGAATAGAAAGCATAAGTCTCTGGTGGATACTGTTTATTCACTTAAAGGAGGAAAAAAACCCTATATTTGTATTTCAGGGAAGGGCAGAGATAAATTCAGAAGATGCAGGTAAAATAAAGCTAAAATATTCACAAAATACCTTCCTTCAGGAGGTGGTTGTACTACTGTTTGAAGAGTGTCTGTGTGTGTGAGAGAGAGAGAGAAAGATGTGTTAAGCTTCCTGAGACTTATCTCCCTCCAAATCATACCAGCCAGGTGTCTTTCTCATGTGGCCATGCTGAAGACATACTGTTTGTTTGTTTTTTCCTGACATGTGACTCTCCAGAACAATTCAAAATATTTCTGAATGTGCCTGTTTTTTCTCCAGAACTGAACTGGACCATTCACCCTGATCCAGGGCTCATACAAATCAATCTGATTCAGTCCAATTCACCACCACCACCGTTTATCATTCATTCATTCATTCAGGATCTGGCTCAGTCAGTTGCACATCCCTAGTATATGCTTTGCCATCCTTGAGCAGGGTAGTCATTTTTGTAGCAATGTTTGAACATACCATTCTCACAATTCACCTTAAGAAGATGAAATATAAATTAACTATATGCCTGCTTATCCTGCCTCTGCCTGTTTCCCTTTATGGCACTAAAATAAACCAGGAATCATTCAAATAATCATAGGTTCACCACTACATCCAAACTAAGAAACTTTGGTGACCAAATTCAGAAAAAGGCAGCTATCTTAAAATGTATGGAACTGTTAAACTTAGATCCTTGTTTGTTCTGAACCTGGTAGACATTGTTTCTTGGTTCAGCTATAATAAAGAATTTTGGTTAATTGAAGACTTTCACAAGCTAAGCATGGCACACTAAGAAGGAAGAAGAGAAAGGGAGGAGCAATAGGCAGAAGGTCATTCTAACTGTGGTTTTGTAACATTTGTATGTCTCAAACAGGTTTCTACTTTCCAAGTTAATCTCAGATTGCCAAAAG
This sequence comes from Cyclura pinguis, assembly GCA_030412105.1. Taxonomy (NCBI): domain Eukaryota; kingdom Metazoa; phylum Chordata; class Lepidosauria; order Squamata; family Iguanidae; genus Cyclura; species Cyclura pinguis. Next base: position 213,924,557 of record CM059602.1, read on the forward strand.
GGACTGCCTTAATTACATTTATCCACAGGTTCTTTATTTAGTGGATTGCAGGAACAGATTGCACCTTTCATAACACCTTTAAAACTGCTGTGTACATGACATTAAGTCTTACCACTTTGTTCTAAGCAGCATTATCCATAGTCACAGTTAGGTTTAGGGTTTCAGGAATATAAATTAAAATTGACTGGAACTTTTTAATATCAGTGTTGGTCTGGAATACTGAGTCCAGTTCTGGTCACCACAGTTCAGGAAGGGTATTGACAAGCTGGAACATGTCCAGAGGTGGGTAACCAAAACGGTAGAAGGCCTGGAAACTATGCCCTATGAGGAGCAGCTTAGGGAGACAGATATGTTTAGCCTGAAGAATAGAAAAGGTTAAGAGATGACATGATAGCTATGTTTAAATATTTGAAGGGATGTCATATGGGGGATAGAGTAAGTCTTTTTCTACTGCTTCAGACACTAGGACACAGAGCAATGGCTTAAAACTTCAGGAAAAGAGATTCCACCTAAACATTAGGAAGAACTTCCTGATGGTAAGAACAGTTCAACAATGGAACATGCTACCTTGGAGTGTAGTGGAGTCTCATTCTTTGAAGATTTTTAAACAGAGGTTGCATGGCCATCTGTTGGGAATGCTTTGATGGTGTGTTCCTGCATGGCATGTGGTTGGACTTGATGGCCCTTGTGGTCTCTTCTAGTTCTATGATTCTATGAATTTGTAGTGTTAAACAGCACAGATAAATAGACTAGTTGAAGGCTAGAACTGAACCCTTAAATATAATTTATTTTTGTCCTAGTCTTTCACATGCTTTGTTTTTAAACCTAGAGCATAATTGAACAAAGTCAAGTCCTATTACTTTTAAAGGATTACTAACACAAAGCAAAGCATGGAACATAAGTAATACATGTGTTTGTCATGTGTTCTCTGTTCACACACATGCATGAACTTGGATAGAATGATAAAAGATAGAAGTCATTTTGAGTTCAGTGGATCTCAGTCCTAGGATATAGGGTTGTACTGAAACATGCTAACTTTGGCTAGGTCTTGGCCACTGCATTCCATTGTAAAAGAGTAGCTATAAAAATGTTCATTATTTTTGTTACAATCCTGCAATTTGACACATTTATCAAAACTGATCTTAGTGCTACTGTCTGTTTTGCTGAGATTCCACCCCTGGACACTAAATGTGATGTGGAGAATATAGAACTGCCAAACTTTCCACCAACAACTGATAATTGAATACTAGTAATTTCCTAAAATATAAGTCTTGTTTTCTGTTTAGTCTATATCCAGTCTAGTGACTCAAAGGAAGGAGTTCTGAAAAATGGGGCAAAGAAGATCAGCAGCTTAAGATATGCAGATGATGTCATATAATTAGCAGAAAATAGCAAAGATTTGGAAGAACTATTGATGAAATTTAAGAGAGAAAATGCAAAAGCAGAGTTACAACTGTATATTAAAAAGACAAAAATAATGACCACAAATGATTCACATAACTTTAAAGTGGATGATGACATCAAGATTTTCCACATCTTGCTTTTGGTCATTAATCAAATTGGAGAGTGTATTCAGGAAATCAGAAGAGGGCTGAAAAGGCAACTGTGAAGGAAATAGAAAAGACTCTCATATACAAGGATATATCATTAAATACCAAAGTCAAATTCATCCTTGCCGTAGAATTTTCAGTTTCTCTGTATGGTTGTGGAAGCTAGACAGTGAAGAAGGCTTAGAGGAAGAAGGTAAATTCATCTGAAATGTAGTGGTGGAGGAGGAGAGTTCTGCAGATACCATGTATCACCTAAAAGATAAATTAAAGGATCTAGTAGCAAATCAAGCTTCAGCTCTCACTAGAAGCCAAAATGACTAAACGGAAGCTATTGTACTTGGGACATATCATGGCACAGCATGCTCAGCAAAGTGAAAGATAGTAGGAAAAGAAGAAGAAGACCATTTATATGTGGATTGAGCCAATGAAGCAAGCCAGAGCCCTGAGTTTACAAGATCTGAGGTGGTACTATTCATGACTGGGACTCCTGGAGGTATCTCATTCATAGAGTTCCCATAAACTCAAGCTTACAGGATAGGTAATAATAAAGCTTCCAATCCTGAGGTATCAGTAATTAAAATAAAAGGGTAATTTAGAGTTAAAAATATACAAATATTTCAAAATATGTTACACTGAATATAATGCAGATGTTTGTGAGACAAATGGCATTGCGTAGAAAAGAGGTAATAATCCCCTTTGGATATAATAACAGGACACTGACAAATGACAAAGTACTAAAAAACTTTAATTACAGAAATGCTAGCTGGTTTCATTTTGGTTTTTAAAATATTTGCTTTGTCATGCTTTTTCCCCCTTTTATTTCGTCTTCTGCACACTTTGTGGAAACTTTTCAGCTGTGATATGTTTTATATACTCAAATGTTATGGGGATACACAAATGATGACCTGAATGATAAATGTATAAAATGTTATCTTTGCTGTTAAAGAAACACACCATCTACCTTTAAATCAAGAGAGGAAGGAGATTGCTCAAGGAAGCTACTCTAGAATTCTGAATGAAAAACAAATATTTTGAACTAATAGCTTTCTGTGATTATACTTCTTAAAAGCAAACTGGAAGAATGCTGCACTTTTGCAGTGCAAAAAAACATTCTTACTATTTGGACAAAATAAACTATAGGTCAAATACAATATGCCAGAAAAGAGGCAGCATAATTTTAGCTTCCAGAGCCAAAATATTTTGTATTTCAACTATTCTTGTTCTGTCTTTCCACTTCTTCTGCTAAGAGTTTTCAACAGCTATTAGGCTAATGGTTTCATGAGTTCTTGCCTCTAGACAGATTTTGAAAAGCAAACAAAAGGAGCTATTAATGCCTACAGCTGTGATGTCAAATAACTCGCTCCAGATTTGATTACTAAAAATAGTAATTAATTGGTAAATTAAGGCAACATCTTCCAAAATGCTTGAAATAAATCTAGGTTAGTTTTAAATAATTTGGTACCTGCTTAAAATTAGCATTCAGCAGGGCCATGTGGAAGATTTATCCTGATGAAAAAATAGGAAAGAAATACAGTGTTAGTCCCAAAAAGAACCAAACTGTGATCTATTTGGGAAAAGCCTTCTACATTATAATGTTCATTTATAAGGATGAATGGTACAGAACTGTTATCAGCAGATCTACCCCAATGCAGTTCCCTGCCATTTAGTAAACCAGTTATCCACACTTCAATCAACATTTTGTGCTTTTATACAAACAAAATTGTAGGTGTACAGTATGATATGTTCAGTAGAGTTTATGGAAATACCTTACAAGTGAAGATAAATGACACAATGATTACTGATGTAAAATACTTATTCTGTGTTTGTGATGACCATTGCATTTTGATCTCACATGTAAGATTTTGAGCTCTGTTGTGTGGACTGAATGAAGGACAAGATAATGTTTGGATTCAAGTCATTGAGATACATTGCAATGCAGAATTTCCTGGCTGAGGGCACAGCAGATAAATTGTTTACCATATTTATATTCCCCCATCCTCAAAGTAGTTCAAAATGGCACACTGCCTCCTCCATGATAGCCTCATAACAGGCCTGTGAGGCAGACTAGAATGAGATGTTGTGATTCTTTCTTATGGTGAGAATATGAATCTATGCATCCTCAGTTCTGATGCAACACCACCCATCAAAATCCAACAGCATTTCTCATCATTACACCACACTGGTTCAGACCAGAGAATAACTTTTGTTTTTAAATCTCAGTGAAATATATTCATTTATTTGGATATTTATTAATTACCTTTCATCACAAGTGAGCAGGACAGTGAAAAAGGAATACAACAAAAATGGCAATATAGCCATGAAATGCAATAAAAACAACATGAAATACCTTCATAAAAGAACATTAAAAGGAAGTAAGGCACAGCTGGACAGACTAACAAATTTACAAATGCTCAGGAAAATAGAAAAGTTCTCTCTGGCAGTTTTAACTGTCTGGCTTCAAATTATTTCTAAGGAATGTTTCTGAGAAAAAGATCCTAATTTGCCTTTTAAAAGAATAGCAACAAAGATACCAACCTAGCTGCTCTACTAAGAGAGTTCCACATCCTGGGGGCAGCTACTGAGAAGGCTTTTTCCTGTGTTTTCCTCCAGATGTACTTTTGAGGGTGGTGGGTGTCATGCCACAGTCTCAGATGCACACACAGACAGGAACCTCCCTAACAGCCAAGACCAACACACATGAACAGGAGAATGCTTACTACAGCCCAGCATAGACAAGAAAGGGAGAGTCTGTGAACCTCAGAGCACTTATATAGGGAAGTCTCATTAATTAGGCAAACAGTTTTAGGGGGGCTGATGGCCAATAAATACTAGAGGCGGGGAGAAGTCTGTTGCAGACAACTGTTAATTCTGGTAGAAGCAATATGGTCTTGTTTTCTTTCTTGGTTTGTGATCCTAAAAACCTCGACTCTTGGGCCATTTCCACATTACACTGTTATAGGACTATTCTGCTTTCAACAGCCTGTCAAATTCTGAGGCTTGTAGTTTACTGAGGCCAAGAGCTCTCTGGCTGAGAATTCTAAATGCCCCCCCCCGAACTGCAAACCCCAGAATTCCATAGGATGTTGAAAATGGAATAATACCACTATAACAGTATACTGTGGAAAGGCACTTGCTTTGTGTGCTGATTGTGCTGCTGGATACTCCATTGAACTGACACTCTGAATTTATTGCTAACCTGGACTGCTGAAGCAATAATGGTAACTGACTGTAAACCAGAATTCTGTAAACCTTGATTGTGGTTGCTGCTATAGACTTTGTTCAGGGACTGGCTTTCTAAACAGGACAGAGGGACAGGGAAAAATCCTCCCTATAAGATTTCAATATATAGATAGGCTCACATAGGAAGATATGGTCCTTCAGAGAGCATTGTTGTTGTTGTTGTTGTTGTCATCGTCGTCGTCATCATCATCACCACCACCACCACCACCATCACCACCATTTCTTACCCACCTCTTTCTGTGGATCAAAGCTTGATGGTGATGTTTTGGGGACTTTTTGGTAGCCAAAATGTAGTAAAAGCTGCATTTATCAACACTTAGCAGTAGTATAAGAGAACAGAAAGTGTGAGGCATACAAACTAAATAACTTAGCAGATGGACAGTTGATGAGATAAGTGGTGTTCCAAGATACTCTGGCAACATTGACTGATGTAACTATGGAATTCATACGTTGCTTCTCAACATGTGTTTTCTATAGTTCTGTAGTATGCTTCATGCCTTCCGAGCCCTACATTACAATTGCACATGAGCCAATCTTCAAACTAGCATTCTAAACTGAATTTTGAGTATTTCCACTACATCTGCATGCCTTTCTTATCACAGTCTTTTCCTATTCCATTTTTATCTGTCCAGTTTGTCCTCATCACTGTAACTCTGTACACTCTGTGCTTATATAAAACATGGCAGTCAACTCAGCTTCATAACATTAATGAGCAAACTGTCCCACTTACCTAGCTCTAACCACAGGATCATACTTGGCTGAAAACAAATTGCAAGAATAGATAGAAAACCCACTAAAGAGGGGTGCCTAAGAAACTGTCAGTTAACTGCACTATAGTGCCATCTAGCAGACAATATACATTACAGTCAAGTCTTTCATATATTCCTCAGCTCTAATTACATATTTAATTTTGTTTCACTCTGATATTTAACTGATAAAACAATCATAGCTCAATTTGATCAACTTTCAAATAATTTTATCTACCATGTGTATTGTATACCCCATTTTAATCCTCTCTTATTTTGTAATTGCTTCTGTGATCCAGCTGTTAGAATATGTGTTCATAACCAGAAACTAGGAAAGGTGAATCTCTTCTTACGGGAAAGTTAAGTTTGTGTTATTGCAGTTTTGCTAGTTGTTGTCTAAGGTTATAACTCTAAAGGAATCCAGCAGATGATTTCATATGGAGTAGTAAAATATTCCAAGAAACAGAGAAATATTCTAAGAGAATTTTATTTATGTTTCATGAGTTAAGGCATCCATTCATGGGCAAAGCACAAGCTAAAGGTCCCAGGATGAAATGCACAGAAGGAATCCCAGAACACTGCCGCTAGTCAGTATAGACAATAAAGACCTAGTGAGACCAGTGTTCTGACTTGGTATAAAATACTTTTAAATATTCTAATGAAATAAGGTTTTCTTGAGGAGTCATAGAAGGGGAAAGATGGTTCTGAAGCAACTTGGTATGAAGGCTGGTGAAGGAGGTGCTTTTTATATTCATGCAATGCTATTTTGATTCCTAGCTTCCAATTCATCCTGGTTGTCAAAGAATACCATGAAATAATAGTGTCAGTAGGGATTAAAACAATATTTGAAAAATTCTCATAAAGGTCAAAAATTATGTTTTTTGAGTGCTGAGAAAACCTGACAAGAAGAATTCCGGCCAGACAAGAATCTTCATGATTTGAGATTTATTCAATGCAGACTTTGCCATGGTTGTTTTGCACAGAAAACAGAATTTTCTGCATGGAAAAGAATATTTCAACACAGAAATATTAATTCCTACACAACAAATGTTTTCTGCACAGAAAACAGCTGTAATTGGAGATTTGTTATACATAAAATTTGTAAATGGTCAATTTGCATAGGAAACAGTGCTTTCTACACAGAAACAGCATTTTTCCAAGGTAATTAATGCTTTTGCCTTGAGATATTATTTTCGGTGGAGAAAATACTTATTCTTACACAGAAAATTCTGTTTTCTGCATAAAACAACCACTTTGCAAATTTTGTACAGAATATGTCCTGAACTGTGAATAGCCTTTGAAAAATGCTAGTGTTTTGAAGACTTTCTTGCAGCAGGGAGAAAATTGTAAAAATTACTCATTGCTCTCTTCAAGAAGAAACTTATTGAGCAATTACATCCCTAAGTATCAGTAAAATTTTCAATATAAAATTGTGACATATGTACTTTGTGCTTTATTCCACAACAATCCCAGATGGAAGATGGATGTTCCTTTAATGTTAATGTGATCAAAAAGAAACCTCTGTTGGTGAGGAACTTTTCAATCATGTCATTCATTGCTGCTCCATCTTAAATGTGAGGAGCAGTACGGTGATGTATTTCAGGCATCTTCAATAATGTTCTAGTGTATCTAGGGTGAGGAACTGTATCTTAATCATTGCACAGTTCTCATGAGCTATGAGTTTTTGGCAGTAAGGCCATGATAGTTAAATATGTGTGAGAGTCAACATGGTGTAATGATTTAAGTGTCACATTAGGACTCTGCTAAACTAGGGTGCAAATTCCTAGTCAGCTACAGAAACCCACTGGATGACTTGGGGAAGTCTCACTCTCTTCCCCTCAGAGGAAGGCAATGACAAACCCCCTCTGAAAAAATCTTCTCAGGAAAGCCCTTTAGGGTCCCCATAAGTGAGAAATTAAATGGAGAAACTTGAAGGCACACAACAACAATTAAGTAGGTAAATGAATATGACAGTAATATCTTTTTTAAAAAAATCCCTATAAAGCAAGCTCACATGCTGGTACGGTTCAGCAGACGTTAGGCTTATTGTTCGACATGATGACAAACACTGGGAAGAGCACTAGGGATGAAACCTAAAGAACCCAGTCCTACAACCCACTAAATATTCTTCAGAAGCACTGAAGATAGGTCTTAAAGAGATATTGTACATATCTCTCATTTTCTTGGGTGTTTGGGGAGGAGGTGCTTTGGGGAAAGACTTTTGCTGATGAGATGATTCTTGGTTCAAGTAAGATTTTTGGGGGTGCCCTCGTGTGATTCCCAATTCAGGCTGTTGCTGAAGAGATAGAATAAGTGGGTCAAACACCTTAACATGGTGAAGAGAAGCTACTGGGCCACAGTGTTCATTGGATGCAGGTTACACTGGCAGAGGATCTTTCAAAGAAAACAGGAGTGATACTTTAACTACCTATTGTTAGTGCCTCCTTCTGTGTGCTACTGGTAAACCTCTTCTGAATGTTGTTTATCTTGAAAACCCTATGATAAGATTGTCCAAAATGATTCAAGAGATAATGCTAGAAAATGAGATCCCTAGGTCAGAGGGCTCTTATGCAGCTACTAGGGAAGAGCAAAAGACAAGTGACACTGAATCTAATGAAGCAACTGGACGTAAGCTGACCAGGCATTAAGTTGCTGGTATAGTTAGATGTGAAAGGACATACAAAACATGCACAATGCATAAAGTAGGAACATGTATCCCATAAAAAGAATACTATCTTAATGCCATTAATAGTCTTTCGCAGGCCAAAAAGACTTTGCAACTAGATAGACATCTCTCATGAGTGTTTGCCATCTCTGTTCTATAAATTCTGCAGTCACTTTGCTGTTGGGTTGTTGTCCCTTGTACAAACTCCATTTGAATGCATAGTTGATATGCTCGCCTCATGTACTACTCCCTCACCTTCCACAGAGTCTTCCTAACCTAAGTGAGAAACCACAGCAACAAGTGAGATACATACATTTACCTGGGGTATCTAGTACATAGTAGCCACCATGGTGTAGTGGTTTGAACGTTGAACTACAAACTCTGGAGACCATGCAAACCCACTGGGTGACCTTGGGGAAGTCACTCTCTCTCAGCCTAAAATGAAGGCAATGGCAAACCTCCTCTGAAGGAACCATTCCAAGAAAACCCTATGATAGGTTTGCCTTAGTGTTTCCAAAAGTCAGAAACAACTTGAAGACACATAACAACATCTAACACAGTAAATTGATGCCTCTGAAGCTGTAACAGTGTTTGCTGCAAGCAGGCAGGAACATGCCCATGTTGTTTTGTTTTTAGTTGCTTATGATCAGTCTGTACTAATGCAACTTTATCATACTCATGAAACTTTTCATTGCACACAAAATAACAAGCAGCTCTTTCTTTGTTTAAACAAAATATTGGTCTCAATCTTGAGCAAGAGGTTATCAGTTTATTATCATGAATCAAACATGCTTCTAGACCATCTTTTCAGCTTAGACAACAACTAGTAAAATATTCCCTAACATAATTATTGCTTAATAATCTCAGAAGTTTTCTGATGTTCCAGCACTGAACACTGCATTTCTTTCTTTCTCTCTCTCTCTCTCTCTCTCTATATATATATAAAAAATTTAAACAAAACAGCCAAACCAAAAGAAATTATAAAAATCAGGTGAAAGGAATACGTGATTACAGAGTTGCTGGGTCATAATAATGGAAATAATAATAAAAAGACATATAACTGAGAACCAACCCTTAACCAATAACATTTATCTTCTTCAGTACCATAATGTTTAATAGCTTATTGATATTTTCCTTTACCTTATCCTTTCACTAATCCCTCCCCTATCCCCAGATTCAGAACCTCAAGAAATGAGTGCTAACTTATCTTCTAACAACAATATATATATATATATATATATATATATATATATATATATATATATCAATATGTCACTCATTTTATAATCTATTGTTCTCTTTCATCTTCAGAGTCGTGTAACACTATTAACTTAGATTTTTACTTAATTATATCTTAAACAATTAAATATTATTCAGATACCACGGTCACATCACATGTCACATAACATTTATCTTTTCTATCTTGTCGGCACAAAAAAAAGGGAATTTGTTTATGTCTGGCTTCCATTTTCTCTACCTATCCAACATATAATAGCTTTCTTACCCCAGTATGATTCCCACAATGGGAATACCATATTCCAGTCTTCAACAAAGTTCATCTTCACCTTATCTTTTATTGAATTCATAATTATATCTGCTTCTGCTATATCGTATAATTTTATAAGCCGGTCCTCTATCCTGGGAATTCATTTCTGTTTCCACATTTGGGCAAAGCAAATTCTAGCTACTGTAACCATATAGAGTAAGATTTTTTTTTTTTAGTCTTATTTAACTATGGTACACAGTCTGTTATGTTTAGTAAATAGAGTTCTGGTAACAATGAAAATTGTATCTTCATCGTTTCTTGTATTTTGTCATGTAAAATTTTCCAGAACTTCTTTGCTTCTCTACAGCACCACCATATACGGAAAAATGTGCCTTTTTGGTCAGATTTACAACAGGTGTCTTTTACATTACATGCAATCTAGAGATCTGGGTTGGTGTTAGGTACCACCTGTGGAACATTTTGTAGTAATTTTCCCTTAAACTAGCCGGTTTTATTAAGCTCCACGTGGTGTTCCATGAATTCTCCCATTGTTTTAATGAAATTGTATGGCTAAAATTCTGGGCCCATTTTCTCATAGTCTCTTTAATTACTTCTTGCTCAGTTTCCAAATTAAGTAAAATCCTATATATTTTACAAACCCTATATTCTGATTCCAGTTTAGGTATTTTGTCAAATTCTTTCTCTTTTATCTCAAAGTCTTCTGGGTTTTTTTATCTATCCTATATTTCTCCACCAATTGTATTTGTAAGAACCAATGAGTGGTTAATCCCTGGGCCTTAAGTTCTTCTACTGATTTAAAATGTGTAGTGTTTCCTTGAATCTTCAATGTATCTTTGTAAGTGATCCATTTATTTATTTTTGGGACCTCTCTTTTATAGAAGGCCTCGTGAACTGAAACCCACGGTGGGATTTTTAAATATATTTGGTTTTTTTATATTTTAAACAAGCAGTTAAAAGAGCCTTCCTTAAAAAGTGAGTTGTAAAGTCTCTATCTATTGAGGCTTTCCCATACCATATATATGCATACCAACCGAAATATAACCCTTCGCCTTCTAAATGTAACAACCTTGGGTCTCACAGGAACACTGCATTTTTTTTAAAACAAACAATTCAATTGAGTCTCATCAATTCTGCCTCCTAGGGAATGTATTTTGACAGAAATTTTATATACTGTGAGTACTCCTTGACAATCCTCAGGAGGCCTAATTTCCCAAATAAAGTTAACTTTATTATTGTCAGGTCAGATTTCCTCAGTAGTCACCCATGTGTTTTACTGAGTCAACAATAAATGTAATCTTTTCTTTATTAAAATCTGATATTCTGAGCACGTGCTTACATTTTGGTATAAATTCTGATCATGCTGCTAAGCTCTCTCCACTGCTATAATCATATAATCAGTTATCACATGTACACATTTTATATGCCAAGAAGTTTCTTCTCTATTTTTGCTGAAACCTTCACTCAAGGATATATGCCGAAATGGCAGATGATGGGAATCTTTATCTTCCCAGGGTATTATAATAAATATGCACAATTGTGATAATAATTTATATAATTTTACCTGCCAACATCTATTTTTCTCATCTATAATTGTAAAAATTTCCTGCTAGCTAAATGGCTCAAAAACCTCTTCTATAGTGGGCATGGTATAATGTCAACTTTGCACTGTTTGTTGAGATCTTGTGGATTAAGACATGCATGCAAAATGCAGTTATTTTTTTTCCTGTAATGACAATACTACTCTCCCAGTCTATAGGGCCTGTGCCATTAAATACCACTCCTGCACATAAAATATGCTTTAATCTGTCATGTATTACAAAATGCACTTTCAACATTCATGAACAAGAACTGTCCAATCAAAATTTATATGGTCACAGCTCTGAAATTTACTCGGACACATCCAAGTATACAGCGAAAAACTATTTCTGTGTTAAAAATTCAATTGATTGTAGATTATCAAACTGATGAACTAAAGAGGATCTACTGAATAATGGAACTACCAACAGTAATCTAGCCATCCCCCTTGAAGTACTGCATTCAAAAACAATAATTCCTAAAAGTTGCATCTTTGTCCCACCATAAACCGTAAGAGTTACAATCAGTTTTTGTCATCACTGTCCCATCTGGTAGCTTACAAAATATATTAAATGGCGAAACATTTGCCTCAGCTCCTCTTTCTAACTTAAACTATACATTCTTGTGTAGTTCATTATACTGTCCAGCATTTTTACAGCACCATTAAACTCCTGATTCTTTTTTTAAAAAAATTTAAATATTTTGGTAATTTTAAAACAAAACAAAGTTATACAAAACAAAAGCGAATTACTACTCAAGTGAAAGGAATGAGATATTGTAGGGTTGTCAAATCGTAACAATAACAAAATATGATAAAAATCTTAACAGTAGGTGTGAAAATAAATGGTCTTTTAGTCAAAAATAAGTCCATAACCTATAACATTTATCATCTTCATTACGGTAATGTTTCATACCTTATCAGTATTTTCTTTACCCTTTCCTTTCACTAATCCCCCTTCACCTCATTTTCCGAACCTGAGAAGAAAGTGCCAACTTATCTATACCTTACCTTCTAACAAAAAAGAAAAAGATTGTTATGACATTTATGTCACTCATTTTATATTCAGCCGTCTTCTTCTAGCCTCAGAGTTGGATTTAACCTTATTAATTTAGGTTTTCCCTTAAAAATCTCCTACACTAATATCAAATACTCAAATATCATTGTTAGTTCACGTGTCACCTAACCTTTATCAGTTCTATTTTACTGGCATACAGAAAAAGAAACGTACAATAAAAAAAATTGAGAAAAAGAAGAAAAGATTTTTGTTTATAACAAGCTTCCATTTTCCTTACCTATCCAACTTATAGTAGCTTTCTTACCCCAATATGATTCCCATAATGGGAATACCATACTCCAATCTTCAATGAAATTCGTCTTTGTCTTATCTTTTAATGAATTCATAATTATGTCAGCTTCTGCTATGTCATGCAAATTTTAAAAGCTAATCCTCTGTCCTGGGAATTGATTTTAGTTTCCACACTTGAGCGAAACATATTCTGGCTGCTGTAATCATATAGAGGAAGGTTTTTGTGTGTGTGTGTGTGTTTTTAGATTTATTCAATTGTGATAGACAATCCATCATGTTAAGTAGGTAGAGTTCTGGTAACAATGGAAATTTTATCTTCGTTGTTTCTTGTATTTTGTCATGTAAAATTTTCCAGAACTTCTTTGTTTCTCTACAGCCACCACATATGAAAAAATGTGCCCTTTTGGTCGCATTTCCAACATTTGGTCGCATTTGCATTACCTGCAATCCGAAAGATCTGAAATGGTGTTAAATACCACCTGTGGAACATTTCATAATAGTTTTCCCTTAGACTAGCTGGTTTTATCAAAGTCCATGTGGTATTCCATTACTTCTTCCATTGGTGTAACGGGATTGTATGGTTGAAATTCTGGGCCCATTTTATCAAAGTCTGTTTAACTACTTCTTGTTCAGTTTGTAGATTCAGTAGGATTTTATATATTTCACTAACCCTATGCTCCGATTCCAGTTTAAATATTTTATCAAATTCTTTCTCCTCAGCCTCAAAATCTTCTATTTTTTTATCTATCCTATATCAATCAGCTAGTTGAATTTGTAGAAGCCAATGAGTCATTAAACCCTGGGTCTTAAGTTCTTCCTGTGATCTGAGATAAGTAGTATTTCTTTGGATCTTCAATATATCTTTATACATTATCTATCCTATATCAATCAGCTAGTTGAATTTGTAGAAGCCAATGAGTCGTTAAACCCTGGGTCTTAAGTTCTTCCTGTGATCTGAGATAAGTAGTATTTCTTTGGATCTTCAATATATCTTTATACATAATCCATTTATTTATTATAGAGATCTCTCTTTTGTAGAAGGCCTCATGAACTGACACCCAAAATGGAATTTTTAAATATAATTGTTTTTTGTATTTTAACCAGTTAGAAGGCCCTTCCGCAGAAAACGTGTTATAAAATCTTTTTCTATTGAGGCTTTCCCATACTATACATATGCATGCCAACCAAAATATAATCCTTCCCCTTCTAAATGTAGCAACCTTGAATCTTGCAATGTTAACCAAACAATTATCTAATCTAGACAGTTGGCATGGTAATAAAGTTTTAAGTTAGGTAGCCCCGTACCTCCTCTCTCTTTAATTTCTTCCATAACCCTTAATTTTATTCTTGGTTTCTTACTTTTCCATATAAATTTTGTCAGAACCTTATTCCATTCTCTAAAAGGCTTGTCATTCAATATTATGGGCAAATTTTGAAATAGGAAGTTTATCTTGGGTAAGGTGTTCATTTTGATAGCCGCAATTCGTCCTAGATATGATGGGTCTAACTTTTCCCATTTTTTAAAATCTTCCTTTATCTCCTGCCAAATTTTCCTGTAGTTATTATCAAATAGATCAGCGTTATTTTTCGTAATATTTATACCTAAATATTTTACTTTTTTAACTACTGTGAAACCTGTATAATCTGTTAATTCTTGTTCCTCATATTTGGACATTTTTTTGTAATTATTTTTGGTTTAACCTTATTTGTTTTATACCCTGAGAGCATTCCAAAATTAAATAATATATCTATTAATTTCTCAATACTTATTTGGGGGTCTTCTAATATAATAACCAAGTCATCTGCAAATGCACTAGTCTTATAAGCCTGATTCTTAATTTTAGCCCATTGTATTTGAGTTTCTTGTCTAATTCTTTTATTTAATACTTCCAAAATTATTATGAACAAAAGGGGCGATAAAGGGCAGCCCTGTCTAACACCCCTCTATATGGATATGCTTTCCATTTTCTCACCATTTACGATTATCTGGGCTTTTTGTTTCTTGTATATTGAAATAATCCAACCTATAAATTTAAGCCCTAAGTTAATTCTTCTTAAAGTTTCTTCCAAAAAAACCGAGTTCACCCTATCGAATGCTTTTTCAGCATCTAGGAAAAGTATGGCCTTTTTTTTTCATTGTGTCTATGGAAATGCTCAACAACATTTAGCACTGTCCTTATATTGTTTTTTAATGATCTCTTAGGCAGGAATCCATTTTGATCTGTATGTATCAACACTTGTGGTATCTTTTTTAGTCTATCTGCTAGAATTGTAGTGAAAATTTTGTACTCTACATTCAACAGCACTGTCGGTCTATAATTCCCTATTTCTTGTGGCTCCTTGCCTTCTTTTGGGCCCAGAGTAATATTTGCCCCCTCCCCCCATGAGGTTTATCCTCATTACCTATACATTCCAGTCCTGTCTGTGTCCAATTGGTGTCTTTTTAGCTCCAAGAACTTGAACTGGAATCTTGACATTATCCTTTTCAGACACATATACCTTATACAGTTCCTTAGAAGTTGTTGCCATGGTATGCAGCTGAGCTCTTGTTATCTCATCAGCACAACAAATTTCAACTGCTTTTTCAAGAGTAAGGTCAATTCTTTTCAAGAGTCTTTCCTTTAATCTCTCTTGCTATACAGTGAACACCATCTTATCTCTTATCATTCAGTTAACTGCACTGCCATATTCAGCTTTCAATGTAATTTCATTGAAAGATTGTTCAGTAGCATCTTTTTTTCAGTGCAAATGAATCTCAAAGGGATAACTTTCAAATGCAATATTCTTATGAGGCCAGTAGGTTCTCAACTTCTCAAAGCCTTCTGAATTATATTTTGGATCACCTTAAAAAAAATAAAGATAGCTGTAAATATTTACACTTTGCACTCTCATGCAGTGTATTTGCTGTATTTTCAAAACGTTACCAACTCCAGCTTCAGTAAAGCATAGTGAAAAGCTTTCACCCAACACTTCCCCTTCTCAGCCAAATTACTTTGCAAAACAAGTGGAGGTGGAGGCCAGGACTTATTTGGATCTTCAGTCAGAATAAACAGATTCCCAACTATAGTGAAAAAAAGTTCCATACCAAACTATAACACCATGTAATGTCTTTTCATCACAGTTTACACAAAGCAGGATCACATGCTGGTAAAGCTCCAGTACAGTAGAGACTAGGCTCACTATTCAACATAAACAACAACAAATACCAGAAGGAGCAATGTGGATGATGTCTAACTGACATCAGGCTCCCATACCAATACTCTTCAGTTGTACTAAAAGAAGATCAACCTTAAAGAAATATTGCATCACAACTACTAAAGGGAAGACAACAACAACAACAACAACAACAACAACAACAACTTGTCCTTCACAGTAATTTTGCAAAGACATAGATATTTCATATTTTCACTTAAAAATCACCCTTACTTTCAATATGTTGCTTTCCATCCAGAAAATAATCATCTGCTTGATGATTCCCTGTTGTATCCAATATTCTGCCTGAAATTACAGTCCTTCCCTTCCCAATGAGGAATATGCCTATGCAAAGTCCTCATAAATAAATGTAGCATTTTTATTTGTTTCATTATATGAAACAAAATTACTGAGGGTTTAAAAAAAGCTCATGCTGGTTTATATTGTGTTCACTTTAGAGATCTTGTCTAAAAATCAGAATGCAGTGGTGCAGAAATCCATTTAGAGAGTGTCTTTATGAGGCTTCTATTATTTGTGTGAGAAGAGAAGGAAACCTAGTTCAGTATTTTTCATAATTCCAATTTACTCCTGCATTGTTTCCATGATAGTTCACAAACCATGAACTGCTAATATCAGAAGTTAGAGTAAAGCTAAAGTAATCCACTAAATCAACCATAGTCCCAAAATACAATCTAAAGGACATTCCTGTACAATGTAAAGAACAAATTTGCATTAAAAAGTATAATTGACTGGGAGCCAGAAGAACTGTGGACTGAAACCAGCGTTTGTATCATGAAGAATACAAAGAGAAACTGTCTGTAGCCAAAAGGAAAAAAAATGGATTTCTGAGAAAACTCTGCAGATATTAAGGATAAATAAGATGCAAAAGTAAAAGCTGACTCAAAAAGGATCAGAAGCCTGAATGCATAGGAACTTGTGCAAAGGAAGAAAGAAATGTATTAAATAATGAATTCAAAGAAGTAGAAGACACAACAACAACAAATAAGGTAAAATAAGAGACGTCTACATGATCAGAAAAAATCAAATGGAAATTTAAGCCAATAGTAGGGGTGCTGTATGACGAATAGGGGGTTACATGAAATGATCAACATAAAAAGATGATGGAAACAATACACCAAAAAACTATGTAAAAGAGACTAAAGGATGACAGATTCTTTCAAGAAAGAACTTTTTGATGATGAACCAACAGTTTTAGAAAGCAAAATGGAAGAAATTGTCAGAACACAAAACAAATAAGCCACCAGGAAAAGATGGCGTACCAACAGAGATTTTTCAAGAAATGCAGTCCATTCACATTCTAAAAAAAGTCTACCAATAACTATGAAAGAGAAAACTATGGCAGACAGATTGGAAATACTCTCTATATATTCCAGTCCCCAAAAAAAGAGAATGCTGGGGGTTGTAGTAACCATTACATCATTGCATTAATCTCAAAGGTTAGCAAAGTGATGCTCAAGATTTTGCAGCAAAGTTCTTTACCATATATGGTATATGAAATTCAGACGTCCAAGCTGAGTTCAGAAAAGAAAGAGGCATTATTTTCCAGTGGTCACAGGCTTGGTACCTTGCCCCCATAGTCACAGAATTGTATGTTCCTTTTCTTCTCAGGCAACTGAAAATTTTGTCCTATTATTGGCTTTTTATCATATGCAGCTTGAGTGTATATTAAATTATTTAAGTTAACTATGAGTCAACAACCCCATTTATCCAGTCATTCTTAGTGCAGACTAGAAAACAAGGAGACATATCTGTAATGTTATTGTGTCTTCTTGTCTATGTTAGTCTTATATAAGCAAAAACTTCACATATGTGAAAGTGCTTTAATGTTTTCATTGTATCTTAGTTATATTTAATTGCAAGGCCTGAGTAATGTTCTCTTTAAAACAAATGTCAGAGTTTCTGTCACAAGACAAAGCAAGTGAAACTTTAGAAATATATTTATCTCAGTTCAAAATTTAGAAAGTCTTTCCTGCATTGCCAACAACACTCATATTTGGCTTGATCAAACTTCTGTTAGTTTGATAGGTAAACTAACAGGAATATGATGGACCCAAATCAGAGGAGATACTGGAGTGCTAGGAAAGTCCTTCAGGAAATTTTAAAGATTAGTCCTACATTTCTGTAAGTAGAAAGTTAAGTAAGGGATTTCAGTGTCCATATAGGAAATCATGTGGCTTGTAATTGTTACTCACCCTGATTTCAGTTGGACAGTAACAAATCCAGCTCTTGTCCCACTCCAGTTCATGTCTCAGTGCAAATGCCTACTCAAATACCAAAAACAGAATCTTGTCCAGGCATATCAAGCTACTGTGGAGACACAAAACCTACCTTTGTCATCTTCCCAGGATGATAGAACACATCTAGTGAATGAGTGACTAGTTCAGCTAACCCTATTCCTTGGTTAGCTTGAATTTCCATTTCTGGGAGCTGCCTAGTTTTGCAAGAGAAATTTCCTTTGTCTCGATATGGATAATTAAGACGTATGACCAACAGAAATGCTAGACCAGGGAAGCCCATGGGTCTCCTCTTTCCCTGGCCCTTTCCGCACCTTACCTTTCTTCGGAGCTGGGGTGTGGGGATTGCATGAGCAGCCTCCAGTGAGAGGCTGTCACGTCCCCACTGCTTCAGCTCTGCACGAGCTGCCTGGTCCCGAGCAGGTAGCACAAGAGCCCCACGTCTTCCTTCCGTAGCGCAGCCTGGGACTTTCCCAGGCTGCACTGGGGCAGGAAGCGTGACCGGCACGGCTCCGGAGGCTGTGCACGCCAGGTAAGTGTGCGTGGGGCCCAGGAGCAATGTACAATCGTGCACCATTTTTGGCTTCCAGCCAAAAATGAAAAGGTGCGCAATCGGCGCCTGCCAGCCCCTGGAGCGTCACACAATTGTGAGTGCATCGTGCAGATCACTCCTCACAATCATGCGATGCTCCAGGCGCCCTTTTGCATGGCAAATGCCATGCGGAAAGGGCCTCTGAAAACTACCTCAGTGAATTATTCTTAGAGTCCTGACAAGTTTAATTACCTAACATGTTCATGTGCTCATTTTATTTTAAATCCTGAATTATTTTGGTTTTCTCCCTGCTTCATAATTAAGAAATCTATAGAGTTGGAAAATGAAGTTGAGTTGACTTCACATCCTTGCTTAGTCTAAGGGTGTTGGCCACATCAACCTGGCTGTTAAGGAGTTTAAACTTCCGCATGCATTTAGAAAGAATTTGGCCAGTTCGGTCAAATACTGGTGGTTTATAAAATTGGCATTTCCTTGAGATAATTGATGTCCATATATCCCATGGTGGGTCATTTTTAACTGTAAATTTTGAAGCATATTAACTTTGCACTAGGAAATCCTTGGTTTTTGTAACAGCTTATACATTCTAATGATATTACTGTGATTTGGAATTATATTTTGAGGCTGGAAGCATTCACCATGCATCTGTCAATAACCTGAAGGACTTATTGTTTTATCTACACTTAAACAGATATTGTGCAACCATCACTTTTTATGAAATAACTTTGGGGGCATATGGTCAGCTCAGCCCATGATTATATCCTCTGTATTTTCTCCATTTTTTCCCACCTTTTCTGTAATTTAAAAAAAATCACAAAACTATAAAGACTTCCTCTTCTCCTTTTCCAACCATGCTTCACTATCCTTTTGTTTCTCCATCCACAAGATGAAGCCTCAAGGCAGTGTGCTGGTAAGAGAAGCCTTACCTAGGAAACTAGCCACCTTGCTCCTACCAAACACCAGCTATTTTTGCAGAGGTATAGCCAGCTAGCTTTATCAGTGGAAGCCTCAAGGTAATGTGCTGGTAAGAAGAGCAGCCCTACCTGGGAAACTAGCCACTGTGTTCCTATCAAGTACCACCTGCCTTTGGAGAGGCATGGCTAGCTAGCTTTATCATCAGCAGCCTTGGGCATTGGCCAAAGGGTGATGTCAAAGGGCATCACCTGTTTGGTACCTGTTCAGTGTCTGAATGAGTTCCTACTGTAACTACATATTGCACAATGACTTAGGCCATTTCTTCATTACACTGTATTAGTGCTATTATCCACTTTCAACATCCTGTGGAATTCTGAGATTTGCAGTTTAGGGCGAGGCATGTAGAATTCTCAACCAGAGAGCTCTTTGGTCTCAGTAAACTACAAACCCCAGAATTCCACAGAATGTTGGAAGTGGAACAATAGCACTATAACAGTGTAGTGCAGAAATGGCCCTAATCTCCCTTGTAAGGGAGTTTCATAACATGGAAGCAGCCAGTGAAAAGTGCCCCTCTCTTATCTATGTTCTTTCACTGTACTTAGGAGTTACTTCTCTAGAATACTCATAGGTTACATTCAGCATGTATTGACTGTTTTCCAGCCAACATTCCTTTTCAATTGAAAACACAGTACTTGATCTTTGACAGACAATATAAAGACATGATTTTATTTATTTTGTCATTCTACTGTTATATGTCACCCCCAACTCAACCCTTTGTGGGGAAGTGTTGGGGTCTGCTCCCAGGCCTTGGCTTTCCAGTTGCAGAGATCTGGCAGGGTGGAAGTTCCCTGCCACTACATTAGATTGTGGATGATATCACCAAATCATGGAGCAGGAAGGGACTCAAAAACAAAGTGCAAAAACACTGACTGGATTATAGAGAAATCCGTTATTGGGCTACTCTCATCAAATGTTTAGAAATCTCAGGGAAAACCTTATAAAAGCATTACCTTTGTTCCAACATGGTAACTCAGATGCCTTATTCCATTGTGTCACTCTGCCTGCTTCTCAGTTATGATTATCTATACCATATTATTATCCACTTTCAACATCCTATGGAATCCTGCGGTTTGCAGTTTGGGGTGGGGCATTTAGAATTCTTAACCAAAGAGCTCTTTGGTCTCAGTAAACTACAAACTCCAGGATTCCACAGATGTTGAAAGTGAAATAATAGCAGTATAAAAGTGTAGGGCACAAATGGCCTCAGTGGAGGTTGGAAGCCAGGGGCAGAAAATTAGATAACAGAAAGAGAGATGGAGGCCCAAGAGCTGAGAGTGACTGAAGTGGAGTGAAGAATTGTGGGGAGAGGATGGTTTTTTGTTTTGTTTTTTGTATTGTATTGTGTATGTTGTGTAATATTGTTGCATGTTAGAATCCATTAGTACACTATGAGAATTTTACGTGACTCGGTACTTATGTAGAAATTGCAGTCATTATAATACAGATAAATCTAGCTGGCAGTTAAGTGGCAGCTTCTAAGACTGGGTAGTGAAAGCACAACCTGATACCCTCTGTTTCACAATAAGGCTTCACCTTATATGGGTAAAGTTATGCTGGACTGGCAAACTGCTCAGTTCTACCAACCAGTATGTACTGATAAGGAGTCATTCATTGTCTGATAGTCATTAAATTGTTTCAGTTGTTAATAATGTAGTCTTTATCTGTTGTTGCTGTGGGGAGTATTTTACTTGAGCATAATGTGGCAATACAGGTTGTGCAGGGCACAGGGAGATATGCTGATGGCAGGGCAAAGTATTGTTACAGAGAAAAGAGAGACATTTAATACCTGTCTTATCTTCTGGTCACCCTGACATCCCGTGGAATCTGAAGAGTTAACCAAGCCACCCACAAAACCTCACCTGGTTCCTGTGTAATGCCAGATAAGGTAAAAATAAAATGTATATAGTCTATGACCTTCATATGGATGAGGAGGTTGGCCTGCCATGCTTTACAGAAACTTGGCTGGGAGATGATAGTGGCCCAACTTGGCTCAGGTTCTCCCATCAGGATACTATATGACCAAGCAGAAGGAAAGTAGGTGAGGGTGTGTAGAGTAGCTGTGGTTGATAAAGATCATCTTAATCTGACCAGCCTACTTATTAGGGAACTGAATCACTTTGAGTCTGAAGACCAGGGACTGTCTGAAGACTAACTGGGGATTCTGTCAGCATACCAGCAAACTTGCTACCTATTAGACTCCCTGGCTAAGCTCACGGAACTGGTCTCAGAGTTGGCATAGGAGTTGCCCAGACATTTGGTCTTAATCGGCTTCAACAACATCCCATCTGAGGCCAGTCTGTCAGGTGCGGCTCAGGAGTTTGTGACATCCATGGCGAAAATGGGTCTTAGAGCCCACATACTTAGCAGGTCACACCCTTGATGATGTTTTCCACTCTGAGCAGATGGCCCTGTGGGTGGAGGTGAATAATACCTCTGGGTTGTCACAGACAGATCATTTTCCGGTCAGAGTTAGCACCATGGCTACTGTCTGTCCCTGCAAGGGTGGTTGACCTATTAAGCTGGTTATTCATGCAATGCTCACTTGATCTGGTTGGTTTATTTCACATGCACATATTATTAGTTTTGAATGAAAAGTTAATTGAAACTAACTCTTCTTTTTGTGTATCCCTTTTCTTTCCATGTTATTTCTGCTTCTGGTACCAGATTGTCTGTTAAAGAAATAATGGCTGGGAACCCACGTACTTTGTTAATAATCCAAATTACTTGAATAATCTGTATAATCTGAATAGACCCGTATAATCTCAATGAATTTAGTTACAAGCAAAAACTATCCAGCATCTGGATGGTGACTAGGAAGGGAGCTAATCCAATTGTAAAAAGAACTTTGGTCACACTAGTGATCCAACCAATCTAGCTTCCTATTTTCAGCTAGTGACCAACCAGAGGTTTCTAGAAAGCCCTAAAGAAAAGTTTGGAAGCAGTAGCTCTCCTGTTTTCTACCCACTGAGCAATATTTAGTGGCATTCTGTGTTTGAACATGGACATTCCATTTAGCTATCACAGCTGGAACCTGATGATCAGCTTATCCTCCATGAATGTATGTAATACTCTTTGTACGCTGTTCATGTCAGTGGTTATTACAACACCTTGTATCAACAAGTTCCATCATCTATTTAGAGATGGTATGAACTACTTTCTTTCACCTGAAGATATTGCCAATAAATTCAGTAGGGTTGTCCTATATTCTGATATAAGATCATCTGAAAAATGACTACCTCCTTTTTTGCTACACATAATTTTTACAACTTGTATTTTTTTTACCCACTTAGTCAACTATTGTTGTTATTATCAAAGCCATTTATATCCCACCTTTTCCTCACTGTTGGGACTCAAGGCATTCTAAAATTATATTGATGCCCAACCCCTAAATAACAAATCCAAACATATAAGACTGGGTTAACTAAGGGCCACCTTTATTAAATTTAATAACTACTTAATTTGCTTGGACCTGGAGGAAGCTGCAAAAGGGAGAGGGGCAACTTAATGCAGGTCCAGCCAAGGTCAGGTGACATACTGTTGTCACACACACCCCCAGCCTTCTCTTAGGTGAGCCGCCTGAGCCCCTAGAGCAACCCAGTTATTTGGGTTGCTCCCAGGTGACTCAAGAGGGGAAGGTAAACCCAGAAGGAACTCCAGATGAAGTCCCAGGACCCTGCAGGCAAAAGTCTCATTTCCAGGGCAGCCTCAAGGGCAGCCTCCTTCACCACTCCCTGGGGCATGAGACTTTAAAGAGACCAATTCAGAGTCCTACCTTACACCCTAAGTGGGTGCCCAAGGCATCCATGGAGCTGATATCTTTGCCCCTAAATGACAGATGAGGATCTATTTAACAACCTACCACATACCAATTTTCCCAATTTCTTTCGATACAGTGTGGGGTAGGCAAAAAAACCCTGCAAAATAGGGAGAAAAAAATCCAACCCAGCCCCAAAGTGCCCCTATTATGCATACTGTACCGAGGGCGAGAGGGATGGGTCGTGCCATCCAACTGAAAAGACCACATGAGGGGCGAGGGAGCAATGCAGCAATGGGGCTGTACATGTCCAGGTAAGTCTTCTAATATATTACATTACATTATATTGTAGTATTACAATATTAAAATCAGAAGAGGTGAAAACGTCTAAAAACTTTTTTAAAAAAGTATGTTAGGTCAGTTGTATGCAGGGCATATGTGGCATGGTTGAATGTCACTCTTAAAAAATAATCCTGTTACTCATTTTCAGGTTAATTGATGATAGAGAAATCCGTCAAGTTTAATTTCACTTATTTTCCTAAAGTTAAACTAGTCCCTTTTGTTTCTGCACCAGTTTCAGAATGTATGCCTTTCTCTATGAATTTTGCAACTTTACACAACCTTTTTTAAGGTAGTATCTCCTTATAAACCTGCAATGTATGCATTTTCTATATGAAAATGGTAGTTAACTTTAGAATAGTACAAGTGTCCATGTGTAGTGTGTTTCAGAACATGTATGAGTTTAGATAGTGCAAAACTAGTAGATTATTTACAAATATGTCAAGTGAATGAATTTCTACCTCATATCTCTCATAACTTCTCATTATGCATTTGGCCCCTTTCAGAAAATTCTCACAGCTCTGAAATTAAGGAATTGCTTTGGACACGTTATATGTCACACTTGCATTAGCCATGAAAGTTTGCTGGTAAGGGGTGAGTTTAACAAAGAGCTATGAGCAACTTAAGTAACAAAAAATTCAGAAATTATAGCAAATTTTCTTTGGAGTGCAGCACCTTTTTAAAACATGTCACTCAGCTACTGCAAGCCTATTCCATTTTGCTAGCCTGTTTATTACCTATAATTTGATGTACAGAATGTCTGACCTGTATTGTTACAATGTCGCTATAGATAAGAAACACACCCACACCCCTTAATAATAAACAAGCTGCAGTGCCATTTTTTGGTGTGCTGACAACAGTACAGTATTCTGAGAACAGACACAATGTCAGATCTATTGTATGGGTTAGAAGAGAATGTGGGTGGATGCCATCCTTAAAAATGTCAATGAAGGTCATTTTCAAGGTCACATATCACTGCAAGGCATGGGTTACACAGCTTTTGGAGAAACTGCCATAGTTTTGAAAACAATGACTCAATTTGGTCATACTATGCACCAAAATGAATGTAAGAAATTATGCTGTGAAGCACGAGGTAGCAGCAAAAATCTATCTTTGACAAGTAAATTGCTAAAAGGGTTTAAGCTACAAAAACATGATAAATTATGACAAAAACTTGGCTTTCCAGCATTTAACCATCTCACATTGTTAGTTCAAACATATTACATATTTGTTAACCATCTGATTCCCTAAAACCATATGGGTGGGATGTCCAGGTAGGAATATTATTTGCAAAACAGATTTTAAATAGAAGACTTTATCTTAAAACAGGAAGAAAAGGAAAGCAAATGCTATAAATAACATTTAGGGACTCCTTGGAACTATTCAGGAGAGGAAAGAAATGAAATATGCTATTGACTAATATATGCAAATCTTTTTCATAATTGTGTGTCATGTCTTTTGTACTCCCATCAGTTACTGAATTGGCCTTTTGATATTATCCAATATCTTTTTCCTGGCTATTCCTAGTCACTTCATCAGTTCTATTTGAAGTCTGTAATTTTTGCTATCAATTTTCACCTGGTTTAGAGCTGCTCTTGGTTTGCGTGAGTTTCACATCCTAAATAACTTTTTGTTACCTGAAAACTCATCCACCTGACTAATCAGGAATGACTCCAGATTCTTTGTAATTCATTACTGTTGGTCTCAGTATGAATTGGGATACTCCTAGCACACAGCTTAGTTGCTTCCATAAATAAGCAGTGCAAAATGACAGTGTTCTCCTTTTGCATCCTGCTGTTTAAAAGTAGTTACATCAGTTATTCTTTGTCCCCACGAAGCACCCTAAAAACTACATCCTATATCGCTTTTTACATGATGTAACTTGACATATTCTTAGCTAAGTAACAGAGGTACTAAGACACCCTATTAATGAATTGTGAAGATGCATTCCAGGACACTGACAAGAGTACTTGATGTACATCAGGTATTTTGCCAGCTCTGCTATGTCGTAACATAACAGCAGTCCTCTACTGGATACAAGTGTTACCAAACTGCCCAATTCTAATCCCTGCACATTTAAGTCTGCTCACAGAGATGCATCTCCAGTACAGTGGTCCAGTCTCCTTTTTAATTCTACAGACCATTTGAAAGTGATGGGGGGTTCTCAGTGGCCTACTAAACACAAACTTTTTCTCTTTTTTTTTTGGTATTGGAAATTTAACACTCTGTTTTAATAACTGGTAGTCATGACTTTCTAATGTATTGGATACAGCTGGTTTTGTGAGTAATTTTCCCTAAAGTCCAATGTAATGTTCATCAACCAAGCCTCTTGTGTGATTCAGTATCCATCCTGTTTCTATATTAGGTAGCAGTTGTTACCTTTTCCAAAGACTACCAAATCCAGCTTGCATTCATCAGTGCTCTATGGAACACGGTTTAAACTTCTGCTCTTGGGCTTTCTGTGGGGAAAGCTGGCTGCATAGCTTCACTGTAAGGGACAGGACTTGATGAGGTAGTTGATATAGGACAGCTATATCCTTGGCTTGGTTCCCATGGATTCTAGGCGCGCCACCAAATGCCTGTTTGGACCACCATCTGGCCTGGATTCTAAGTCTGTATCTCTCGTAGGAGCCAAGAGAGAGGGCAGGGTTGGAGGCACTCTACTGTGAAATTGTTCTGCAAAATACAAGTCTGCCCCTGTCCTTCAGGCATGAGGGAATGGAGAGTGGTGTGTAGGTAGGGAGTACAAGAAGCAAGGGAAAGCATTGGATAGTTTGAGGTGAGGTGAAGAAGGGAGTAGAAGAAGGATGAGCAGTGGATGCAGTGAATGTAAAAAGAATGTGAGGTACATAATTTGAAGGCATGTAGTGTGGGGGGGGAGGAGGAGGGAAGGAAGAGTGAATGATGCAAGCAGAACTATGTAGGAAACAAAAGAGAATCATTGCAAGAGCTTGAGGTGAAGGAAGGGAGTATGAGGAAACAAATGAATGATGTGAGCACCATGAGTTGCAATGTGTAAGAAGCAAGAGAGAGGCACATTGGGAGGATGTAAAGTGAGGGAGTAGGATGGAACGGGAGTGAGTAGTGCAAGCAGTGACATGAAAAAACAAGGCAGAGAGGCTTTGTAAGGGTGCAAGGTGAAATGGGGAGAGAGTAGGGAGGAAAAAGTGAGTTGTGCAATAGGGATATAGAGAATATTAATGAATATTAAAAAAAAATGGTTGAGAAGAATCCTGGACTGACAAAAAAAAATCTTTGCAATTTGGGACTAATAACCTTTTCACACGGTGTTTCTTAAGCGAAAGGGCCCCTTCAGCATCGCGTAAATGTGAGGAGCGGTCTGCATGACGCACTCACATTTACACGACACTCAAGAGCGTGGCGCAAACTGCTAACGGATTTTCTTATTTTTGGCTTCAAGCCGAAAATGCCGTGCGGTCGCGCAATGCTCAGGGGCATGGAGCACACTTACCTGCCGTGCGCAGCCTCCTGAGCTGCGCCGGTCGCGCTTCCTGCCTCAGCGCTAGCCTTCAACTCCCAGGCTGCTCTGCGGTAGGACGGGGCGGGGCGCAGGCGGGGCGCTCGTGCAACCAGCAAGCCACTGCGGCGCCCAAGCAGCAGGGACGTGACAGCCTCTCGCAAGAGGCTGCTTGCGTGATCCCTGTGCTCCAGCACCGAGAAAGGTAAGTTGCGGAGAGAGCCTTACTCTCTGCAAAATTGGCACAGGGCTGGTTTCACAGAAAACAACATTTTGTGTACAGGAAACAGCCTTTTCTCATGCAGAAAAAAATATTTTTCTGTGCAGGAAAAAAAACCCGTTTCCTGTGCTAAAAATGTTGTTTTTTGCTTTGCACAAAAACAACCATGTGCAGAAAAAGTCTCAGATTCTGAATCAGCCTCCAAAACAGTGTGGTCTTGGAAGGTTTTCTTGCAGTGGGGAGAAAATCACTCAAATTACTCACTACTTCCTTTGAGAAGAAAATTAGTAAATGATTACACCATTACTATGTGAGCAATGTGAGTGGTGGTGTGTAAGAAGCAAGAGAGGTATACATTGTGAGGGCTGTTGGGATTTTCTGGGCTGCAGCTCCCATCAGCTATAATTGGAATTAGCAGTTGTATTTTAAGTCTTAAAGTTACATAAGAACCTGAACTTAACCTTAAATCAAACTGGTAGCCATTTCAAATAAAATGATATGACCAGTAAAGCAGGCTCCAGAAACCATTTTAACCAGCTGAAGTTGCTAAATGGTTTTCAGAGGCATTACCATGAAAACCACATTAAAGTAATTCAGTCTGAATTTGTTCAGTGCAAATGTAACAGTGGCCAGATCAAATTTGCCCGAAGGGGAAAGCAGTGCACAAATATTCCTAGCCATGTCTGCCACTTGAGCATCCAGAGCATCTCAAGGGGAATCCCAAGAAAGTGCAGCTCTATCAAGAACAAGACATACACTACTCTTCATCTTTCCCATCAAATAGGCCTCTCAAGGCTTTCCAGCTTCATATTTCTTTATTATTTTACTTCTAGTGGCATGTGGTGTAAAATAAATGTTTAATTAAGCCTGTTCTGCTGTAGTACTTTGATTGTTGGACTAGGATTTGGGGAAGCAGAGTTTGAATTCCTATTTAGCCATGAAAACCCACTGAATGACCACGGGCATATCACTCTTGGACTAGGAGGAAGGGAATGGCAACACTCCTCTGAATAAAGCTTGCCAAGGTAACCCTATGATAGGTTCAACAAAAATCAGAGGTGACTTAAAGGCATATAACAACAACAGCAACAACAGTGGAGAAAAACCCAGCTTTGCTTCCTGTCTCCTTGCCCTATTACTGACCTTGTACAAATGCTCTACTTTTTTATTACTGAAAATGTGGCTTTTCATATCTGGAGCTCCCTTGAAATCACAGAGTTCTTATATAAATATCTTATAAAATATCTTATAAAACAATAAGCAGGGTAAAGGTGTGCCATAACATTTCTAATGGAGCAAAGTATTTTGTAATCTATGTCTTTTTCACCTGCAGTTCCAAAATGTTTTTGAAGTTTATCACTGAGACTTTCATTTTATGAGTGGGAACTGAAATTTAGTTCGATTGACTTTTCCAGAGACTTATAATTAACCCATACCTCAGATGGAAGTTAAGCTCATATTCCCACATCCAAATCAAGTGCATTCACATTAAGCTTCACTTTTTTGACTCTTGGAAACTGGTGCATGTGCTCCAGTAGATTCTGACCTTGTACCAAATTTATATTCATAATGTTTGCATAATCTAAATTTAAATGACTGTAAGACTATATTGCCCCCAAAATTGAAGGAAGCTCTGAAATAGTCATTGTGGATGAAACTTAGGACCTTTCCACATGAAGCGCATGAAGCAGTTCATGCTGTTTCTCATCGGATCCAAAAAACACGGGCTTTCCCTTGTTTGCTTCCGCACAGCTTCTCCACATGTTTCCTTTTGATTCGGAGAAGTGCGAGTTCATGCGTCTGCACTACTTTGGCAGTGACCACTTCCGCTACTCCCCTCCCCCCTCCCCAGTGGCTGTGATTGGCTTTTTTTTTCTTTTGGGTTGATATGTTTGTATGTACCTATGTAGGTATGTATTTGCTGGTGTATAAGGGGCAGTTTCCCCGCCAAAATGCCTTCGGAAAATGAGGTCCCCCAACCGAGGCAGATCACCTGGCAGACCAAAGTTGGGAGAGCGATCTCAAACTCCCCGCTCATCTCCCCCCCACTGTCGGCATGATCCTGCCCCAGGAATGGGGGGAAGGAGCTTCTTACACACACACATGCATGCACGCAGCCTCCCTCCCTTTCCAACCTTGGCAGGAAAGTTTCCTCATGAGGAGGAGAGGAAGGGGGGGAAACAGCTTCTTACACACACACACACACACACACAGCCTCTCCTTTCTGCCTGGGCAGGGAGGTCCGCCCACCCAAGCAGATAGGACGGGAACAGAGTACTAAAATATTTTTTCCTAAATAATATAGTCCGAAAATAGGATGCTCTTATAGGGCAGTGTGTCTAATGCCAGCAAATACAGTAAAATATTTGCAAAATAGAAAACAGCTCCCTCCTTTTAACATGCCTGTGCTGCGTTTTGTCCATTTACTCCATTTTCTAAAGTTTGCTGAACAAAACAAAAAATGGCAGCTGCCTGTCCTTTGGTGGGTGGGGACAGCTGGAGAAGGTGAGTATGCCCACAGCCCACCCTCTGCTGCCCACCAATTCACATTGGTGCAAATGTGCGTATCTACACCACTGCGAAAGTCCGAATCTGCTCGATCTTAAAAATTTGTTTTGGATTTTTTCCGATTTTCAAATAGCGTGCTTTCCCACCACATGGGGGCACATTAATTTGGGATTACGTGTGGAATGATGGTAAATAAAGCAAACCTAGTTCACTCTCACGTGCAGAACAACTCCGTGACAAAACGCATTGACCCACGTTAATAACCCCGTATGGAAAGGGCCTTAGTGAGATTAAAGATATAGAAATAAACAACTGCCAATGACAACTTCATGAGATAACTAGTTCTTTCATTGTCTTGTGACATTTCTTTTAAGACATCCAAATCATTACGTTGTTACTCAAGTGTTGTAATATTGGCTGTATCTTGCGGAAAATAATAGACCAGAGTGTTCACATGGATTACTGAAGCACTGGACAGAAAGAACACATAATGAAAGTTTTCCATGTTCTTCATAAAGGACAGAAGCTTCTCAGTAAATAAGTTACTGTATGTGAAAATTTCCTTTAAAGTAAGCAAAAGAATTTCCAATCTACAAGGCAAATCTATAGCTGCAGCAACTTGGGGTTCCTTGCTTAATCCATCTATTCAAAGTAAATATCTCATTAACCCAAGGAATCCAGCAATCAGATGATGTGAAGTCCATTAATTGGAAAAAGAGTAATCTTCTTCCCTGGCTTCTCTAAGGCTTGCTACATCTTCTTGCAGCCAGGAGCCTCCCTTACAGCTGATGTTATCCAGATCAGCTGATCCTGGGGCTTCACAAGGCTGCTACAAAAGTCTTCAGCTTCCCTGTAAATCAGAAGAGCCTTATCTTGACAGGAGTTATTCTCCTGTCAAGTTTTCAAGCCTTGGAAGTCAGACTCTACTACACATCCTCCATCGCTCATCAGGAAACAGGAACTCAAGAAACTTGAGTGTCAGAGAAGATGAAACTGACAGATTTATCTATCTAGGTCCAGGGCCTTGAATGTTTAACTCTCAAAAGCCTGAGTTTGAATTTCTTGTTTTCAGTCTTGTGGTGTGCCTTAAAGTTGTTTCTAACTTACAGCAACACTAAGGAGGACCTTTCATGGGGTTTTCTTGGCAAGATTGTTCAGAGAGGTTTGCCTTTGCCTCCCTCTAAGGCTGAGAGAAGAATGTGACTTGCCTAAGGTCTCTCAGGGGAGTTTCCATGGCTGAGAGTGGATTCATACCCTCGTTTCCAGACTCACAGTCCAACAGTCATAATTTCCAGAAAATCTAAAATAATAAAAATGAATGTTTGTATTTTGCCTTGCTTTTTTGGAAAACATATTTTGGGGGGAAATTGAGAAATGCACCGTTAGCAATCATTACAAATTAAAGTCTTTTTTTTCTCTTTAGGAAAATAGATTGCATAACAAATCATGTTTAGTGTAAGAAAAAAACAATTTATCAAAAATTACAAATTAAATGTACTGTTTAAAATATTATTATCACAAATGGAGCTACAAGATCCTGAAGAGAAAGGAATGCCTCAATTGTCAGAAACATCTGTGATTTTTCCAAGATAGATAGATAGATAGATAGATAGATAGATAGATAGATAGATAGATGGTCCTCTAGTCTTCTGTAGTACAAAGCAAACACAAATACCTATTCCTATTAAAAGATGAATAAAGGAAAACTAAGACCAAGAGTCATAGCAATGAACTGGGGATAGAAAAAATATCTCAAGAGTCAAGAAAAAAAAAGAGAGATTCCCATCTCTAAGGTTTCAGGTCAATGTCATAAGGGACAGGGATTTGGTGATGTCATTAAGCATGATACATTAAGCACCAACCACAATTGCTCAGAGCCTGTCATTCAAAGAAAAAAACACAACATTTTATATGGAAATTTCTCAAGATCAGCTTTGAACATAAAATCCAGATATTTCCCAGATCTATTCTTAATACTTTTGCAAGCACTAGTTTTAAGATGTGAGGAGTTGTAATCCAGCAGAAGACAGCTTTCCATCCAGCAAAGAAGCTTTCTAAATCTGCTTTAGGAGGCTTTTCTCGTTAACTAATGTCCCTCATTGGCCATTTGTTTCTTCTTTTTTTTTGTGTTCAGGTTGTGGAACCCTCCCTAACTCCAAAATAATAATCATAATAATTCTACTAATGATCATCAAATATGGTGCTGAGTGGCGGATGATGATGATGGCAACAACAACAATGATAATCCAGTTGGGCAAACCTATCCAAGCAAGCCATATTGAGTTTATTTGAACAACTTCAATATGCCATCAGAGTCAGATATTCTACATTTTCTTTAGTTAGGGTAGGAGAAAAAACTGGAGAGAGAGAAGGAGAGAAGATGGAAGATGATGACTTAGAATGGAGTTGCTGCCCAGTGTAGAAGAGATGTCATCTCTCTCTCCCTGTCTTGGCCATATCCCAGAGCAGTCTAAAGTTTAACAATCCTTATAGGTAGAAACAGATAGCATAATGAACACCATGGCAAAATTTAGGTTTGGAATGGGGTCCATGAGAACCACAGTGGAAATGCCAGCGTGAGAGATCTGATATGTTTATTAGAATGTTTAAGGAGTGTTAGAGTGTTCAAGCTGTATGTTCTTACTATAGTGATAAGAAGACATTATGTGTGTACCCACACACCCTGTCACTACAGGACCATGAAACATGCCTACCTGAAACTTGGCGTGGGCACATATCTTGGTTTTGAAACAAGCTGATTGGTTTTAATCAACTTAAAATTTTTCAGTAGTCTTCAGTACCACTTGAGCCACTTGATGGCAGACTAATCTGTTTAAATGTGTGAGAAGCCTACAGGGATCATCCAGCCAGTATTTGGCAGACATTCTTAATCACTACAAAACTATTCAGTTATGGGCTGAATAAAAAGAGAGGCTTTTTTCCCTATTAATACAAAAGGTTTTTTAAGGAAGTCATCTTATGAGGTTTACTGGCAAGCAAAAACTACAGCAAGAATAAATGGGAAAACAGAGCAGCAGATAAAGTGGAAAAGGATACGTCTAGAATAGCCAGGACTGGATAAGACTTATGAACCATTTATTATAGATGGTTCACTGGATATTTCTTTCAATCTGCTCCTGTGTAATCAGATGGAAAGGAGAACTTTTAGGGGTATGTTGCAGTGATGGCAAAGTTCAGCTGCCGTAAATCAATAGCTTTACCTTTTGTAACAAGACCTCATGGGAAAACAAGTGAGGTGCCTACAAATATCATATTCCATTACTTCATTCTGAATGGACAGAGACAACGTATCCAGTTTGGAGAGATCTATAAGTTTTCTGAAGGCTTTTGTACAGCACATTACAAGTTCTAGTCTGTGATGCTGGGTATGTTCGCTGGTCTTTAATAGGACCTGAGGAGTTTTATTTAGTTTCCTCTCTCAAAGGCAAATATGAGGTTTGGCACTGCTACTGAAAAATATGGCAACAGCATTTGGAGTTGATATCTTTCATCTGATCCTCCTCCTCAATACTCAGAAGCCAGAAGGATGGCGTAAGATCATGTTGTATGATTTTCTCTGCGTGCCCTGTGCTGCTCTGGTTTTTGGCTCATTATGGAACTCTGTCAGATTATGTATATGTGTTGCCATAAAAATGGCACTAGATTGTAAGAGATATGAACGGCTGCCACAATAACAGTAGGCAGTTGCTAGTGAATAAATAGAAAGCTTTTCAAGACCTTTGCTTCTCTCATTTCATGGAATTATCGCCCTCCTCTCCAGAAAAAAATCTGTGTAAATGTCCACAGCTTTCCTCTCTGAAGCATATAACTTGCTAAGACACTTTATCTTTTTCATTGATGATTAGCTTTGTCATTCTAAGAGAGGTTGGGGTAATTCGTGGTCTAAGATGACAAAAGGTGTTTTTTTATGTTAAGAAATTGAAAAAGCTTACCCCCACATGGTTAACACTGAAAAACAGCAGACCAGAAAAAGTGTTTGAAGTTGGATTGGGGAATAAACATATTAAGTTGCTGTGCAATAGTATATCACTTTCCTTGGTGATTAATGCAGGAAGGAGAATGTTGAGTTTATCACAAATACTTATGGAAGAATAGCATGGGTCATTTTCTGCCATGAAACCTGATTTGCGCACATGGAATGGCTAGATACCTACTTCTCTAACTATGGCACATTGACTTCTGTATTGTGTGAATTGACCTGTAAGGAACTAATGTGGTCCTCTCATTCAGTAAAGGTCTAGATTAGATAGTTTAATAGGTTTCCTTTACTTTGTCACTAGCATAGCTTTGAGAAGTTAGTTTGGGGACTACAGAATTCCCTACATGGCATGTTCACTGTCTATGCTGACTAGGAAATGCTGATGAGTCTATACTGATTAGGAAGCTGTAGCCTAAAAAAAGTAACTTTTCTGCTATTCACTCACTAGACCTTGATAAGCAGAATGGAGAGTCCTCTGGGCTCAGTGCCTGAAAGCCAAATGCCATGCTATCATTGTGTAGAAAACATTCAGCTGATTCTTTTATACATAGATACACACACACACACACACACACACACGTACAAAAACTATATAACAAAATTGTTCAAGAGTCTTCATTTTACTATATGTAAAAAGTTTGTCCTATGGGAAGTATGTGAATGCTCCAGGTCTTCTATCTCAGAAGCTGTGGCCTTGTCTAAACTGAAATGTTGATAGTCATTCATCCAGTAGGCACTATATCAATATTTCAAGCCAACGGTAATATGTCTTTTCTTCCTTTAATAATTTGGGTATTGGCTAACTTTGCAGAATCGTCATTTTTATTTTCCTTGTATTGTTCGTGCTCTGCTGAATACTGACTTTATTTATTGAGCAAAACCAAATCCTTTCCTCTCTACTCTAGCATATGCCCTAAGTGTGTATGTGCATGTACACATTTATTTGCATGTTCTATATTTATGTCATAGTTGCCCATATAAAGTGCTGAGGTGGCTTCTTGTTGCTGTTGTTGGCTGTCAAGTCAGCTTCCACTTATGGAGATCCTGTGAATAAGAGATCTCCAAAAGCCACAGTCATCTACTAGCCTGTTCAGGTCTTGCAAAATCAAAGAAGTGGCTTTCTGGATTGAATCAATCCACCCATAGTACTGCTCCCCCCTCCACTGCCTTCCACTTTATTGAGCATTGATGTTGCAACATTTCATTGTGTGTCTGAAGTACAGCAACTTCAATTTAGGTATCTTGGCTTGTAGGGAGGACTCAGGCTTGAAGTGCTCTAGGACCCATTTCTGTGTGTGTGTGTGTATGTGTGTGTGTGCGTGTGTGTGTGTGTTTTGAGTAGGCCATTGTATCTGTGGAATTTTCTTCCAGCACCACATTTCAAATGAGTTAGTTTTCTTCTTGTCAGCTTTCATTCTCTCAGCCTCCTTCATTGCTGAAGTGCTGAAAAATAAGAAGATAATATAAATTAATATTGGAGTAATTGTTATTAGCTTTAACAGTGCCTGTGAGAGTCAAGTTCTGCTTTCTTATTGTCAATACAAAGTCTATAAAGAATTCAAAGTCCAATTTCTTCTAGGTTATTAGCTTTGATAGTACTTATGAGAGTCAAGTTCTGCTTTCTCATTGTCAATACAAAGCCTACAAAGAATTCAAAGTCCTAATTTCTTCTTGATTGTAGCATCCATTTGCCAGCATTTCTTTCCTTGTTTCCTTGAGTTCTCCTTGTATGCACTAATCTATCTTCGTGTCTTACTTTCTATGAAAAGAGCAAGCACAAATGTGAAATCATATTGTTTTCCCATTCAAATTCTTTCAAGTTAGTAGGCGTTATGTAATAATAGTGCAATCCTACACACAGTTACTTGAGATTAGATTCCACTGAATCTCATAACTTGCTGATTAAATATTCATAGGATCAACTTGCTCATCTTTCTGTGTATTATCATGAACCACATGAATTTCTATCATGATGAATCTTTTATTCATTTTTGGATTTAATGATAAACTATTAGGAGTCAAATCCAAGTGTGTGTTGGAAAGCTAGAGACTTCTGAATTCCAAGATAAGAATTATCAATTTATTAAATACTAGCATTAGTGTACAAGCATCTTTTTGCCCAAGTACCTCAGCCAAAGATGACTCAAGTATAGTGAAAATATTAAAGCATCTTCAATATATCTGAAAATTCAAGTTGTGTCCAGTTTGGGGTAGCACTTTGTGGATAAAATCATTTGGACCGATTCAGATTTTGACATTGTAGTTGGTACAGATCCAATATACTTTGGCTTCTGCATTTCCAAAGCTAATGGAATAGATATAAGGGAGGAATTCCATAATTCATGAATATGCATTGGAATATGGTCATCCTGCCATCAGGACATATACATTTACTAAGCCAGATCATTAAAAAAAAAAATCAGCTGTTAGCCAAACAGAAGCAAAAGGAACACTATGATTTCAAAGTTACTGGGCAAGGGTATCATCCAGAAGAACTAGTATAGGTACAGACTCAAGTTATAAAGAGAAGCCAATGTGAGAAACTGGAAATTTGCAGAACAGTATACTATCTTTAGAAAATTTCTGAAGTGTTGTATGAATTTAAGGCTGAGAACTGGAGCCATAACTATGTAATGTACTATCACCACTTCAAACTATATTATTATAATTAAAGAAAAGGAAAAGATAACAGAACACAAATCTACAGAGTTTGTTGAGTCTCTGTATCATCCTAGAAGGTATGTTAAAGGCTCAGCTGTAATAATTATAAAAGAATATCAATTGGAAATGCTACTTCTGTAAAAGTAGGTGGGATCACCAGCATGGCTGAATAAATATAGTGGAAGTGCTGAAGTACAGTTACCTGAAATACTCAAGGTATAATTTTGTAATCAAAGAACAATATCCCTTCTTTAAAAGATGTTTATATACCTCAAAAGATACATGGATCTCCAATCTGGTTACAAGATTATATTGACTATATCAGATGGGCTCAAGAGTGCATCCTGTTAAGAGCAGGAATGATGTAGCAAAACCTGAACTGTCTAAGCAAATAGAAAAAGGGGTGAGGAAATGAGCGTGTTACAAGGGCAACAGGAAAAGAACTTGGCAGTCAATGTGCAGAGGAAATGAAGAAGTGGAGTGAGAGAGATATGGCTGAGAGGAAAGTAGAAGAAATTCTTCAGGGCATCAAGACAAAATGGTGAAGGACATCACTGACAGTAGGCAAGGACCAAAGTATACAATGTGGTAATACTTTCATTAATTGGTTGCTTTAATAAAGGTATTATCACATTATGGACTTCTGTAATTTGTTTTATAGTCAACATGACTATACCTGCGTTAGTAAACAAATTCTAAAGCAAGATATTTCTATGATCAAGAAATGTTGCCACGGTTAATGGAAACAGCTTCTTCTTCTGGAAGAACCGTAGAGATCCCTGAATGTATCGGGGTTGACTGAAGCTGAGTGAGTGACTTAATGGGTTTGCATTTATTAGAATGGGCATCTCTGGGAGGGAAGAAAAAGAAAACAGACTGTATTATGGGATGTGCACGTGTGTGTTTAACTAAAATTATATTTACTGAAGTGATGGAAACAAATGTTTATTCTGATACTCTTAGAGTATATTTTGACATCCAATTATTACTATTTGAATTTGTATTTGCATTTTCTTTGTTTACTTACCTTTATAATTAGTGCTGTCTGCGGGGAACCAGAATTCTGATATATTCCCTTTGAATGTGAACAGAAATGTGAACACACACACATGTGCCATGGCCAAGTTCTCTCTAGTTTGAGTAGATGCCTCTCACGATCCTGCCCAAATGACAGGAACTGTGATGGCATCTGCTGTCTGACATGATCTCTAATGGAAGACTTTGTGTTGATATTTATTTCTATCACATAGACAAAATTTCTGTATATATTGCATATGTGTCAGAGACGACAAAGCAAAAATAAAGCCTGAATCTAAAGGTAAAAGCCAACAAAACAAAGTAAGCCAAGAAAGAAAGCAACAGTATATAGTATAAAATAATATTTGTTTATCAATAAAGAATAAAAATAACTGCATATCAGCATAAATCGTAACCAAGTTTCCATGAACTGAAACAGCTAAATATTTATAAGCAATTTTTAAAGATGTATTTAATAGACATATGTGACAAACCTGATGGGAGGGGGTCTTGACCACAGAGCCTCCTTGGCAACTGAGCGTGTTTAAACTGATTGGCTGGTGAAATGGAACCAGGGGAGGGGCTGGAAGAAAGAGGAAGATAATGGGTTCTAACTGCCTGGGGAGTGATTGAAGAGGGAGTGTGAATTGTGGTGTGTTTGGAGAGGTTGGAGATTTGAAGAGCTCTTTGTTAAAACACAGGGTGGGGAAAAAAACCACCGCCTGTCAGTGCCAAGTGTGAGAGGCGCACCCAAGCCTCGCACTCAAGGCCTGCCCAGCCTGACGCCTCTTTGCGTTCAGGTCTGAACAGCCAGGGAGATCTCCGAATCGAGCCAGGGCCAGGACAAGCGGGTCTGCCTCAGTTCTGCCTCTCTGAGAATGCAGTCCCTTCCTCACTCTTGTCCCCCCTTGGCTTCTTCCTTTCAGCACTCTCCCGCTTTACGGCCCTCCCTGAATCTGCCCTTCTCCCAGATGTAAGGATCAGCAGAGATTTATATTTTCCAAGATGGTGGGTGCTGTTGGCACTAAGGTCAAGATGATATTATTAGTAGCGTGTATATTCCAGGATTCAGAAAAGACTCTGGGAGACTGTTTTAAGGAACACAGAACTTCAAACATTCATTGTAACACTGCTGCTTTAAATGTGTCTTGTATCTAAATGTTTATAACCAGCACACCATTCTTCTCTCTTTCTCTCAATCTTTCAGTTCATTCGCTATCTCTCGTACACCCAATTTCTCAGTTCTTTCTCCCACAACATATAAAAAAAATACATAAAAACAAACAAGTCAGAAAATGAAGATCTGGAATAACAGTAACAAAGTCATAGTCAGAATAATGCCATAGTCCGTATCAGTTTAAAAAAAAAATACTCGCAAGTCATTACCATTGTTATTTGATAAAAATAACTGGCCTTAGGGTTTATACATGACATTCACTTCCTCATTATGTTTTATAAAGCAACTAAATATGTATAACTCCAGACCAGGTGTTGAGACTTTGAGCGATGCATAATATTAAGGAAACCAACCACTGTTTCATGGGTTTAGAAGAGCTTTACATCAATTGCTGCAGATACGGATGGTGTGTCCAAGCCAGTAATTAACAAAAGGGACCCACAGACAGATATTTCATAAGTTTAAATCAGCTTAGAATAAATTATTACAGATACAGATGTTTTGTACGAGCTAAACATGTTTCAACACAGTCTTCCCAAATCTTATCAATCCCAGCTATAAGAGACCAACTGAATGGTGAGTCAACACATAAGGAAGTCACATTGATTCAGTGCTCTAGGTGAAACTAAACAATACAGTTCAGGCCTCGGACTGACTCAGTGGCTGATAAGATAAGAATTCACCTTCGTAGGCAGAAGGCTAAAGAGGTCTTTACCATGCCATGTCACTCTTATCAGGTGCACAAGGTATGAAAGCATGTATTTAAAACCCCACAAATGTGTGAATGTACACACTGTTTTAAACTTTTAATTAAAAAAAACCTCACCCAACCACTGGTCTTTATTGATAATATCTTCAAGGGGTAACTCCTTCTTTTTAAAGACCAAAGCTATAAATAACAGAATTACTGATATCCCATGAAAAATCAATTCAACATAATTATTTTTAAAGAACTTTTAAAGCAATAGAAATATTGTAGACTCACGAGTGGGAAAAGCTTCTGTACACTCATGTCACAGCCCAAACTGAGGCTGTAAGCCCTTGGTCATATCATAACAACACACTTTGACATCTGTAAATCAGGTGCTGCCAAATATCTCAATGAGATACATGCCTATGGTTAAAAAAAAAGTTTAAAGAAACAAGTTACTGTCTTAGTATGTAACATAGAGGCTAAAATCCTGCAGCTACTTAAAGGCTTTCATCAGTGATGGCAAACGGTAATAACAAAGCATGTGTCTAACATGTCAGTACAAGCACTAAACAAAAAATGGCAAGGGATATTTTCCACGAAGGGACAAATAAGAGCTAAAGATTAAAATGTACCATCCAATCTACACTTCCATTAACTCCATGAGGAGTTAAAATATTAAGATTTATATACCCCATTCCTTCATTCATCATCATCCTCTTCTTTTCAGTTACTTTTTCTCACTGTGCCAGCGTTCAATAATCCCAGGTTTAAAATTATGAAAGTACCTTACTAATAAAATTTGCTTTTTACCTTTTCTGATGCAAATGTATGTACTAAGTTCTTATTCAAATAGGGAAACTGTTACCTCTCAATTGAAGAAAATTTATCTCAAACATTTCTTGAAGATCTAAAAGATCTGAACGCATACTCTTTTGCTTATGAAAATGTCTAGGCTTTATGTTAAAAAAATCATCTTAACAGAACATTGTTCTCCAAACATGCACACACATTTGTCACAGGAGAAGAAATTGCTTGGGTAATACGAGCACGATTAGTAGGTCGACAAATATGTGGTTCAGATATATAACCAGTAGTGTTTCAACTAATGGTGCTTCAACAAAAGACCAAAAAAAGAGTTTGTGTCAATAGCTGTAACATTAGTTATCAATCTGAAATTCATAAGTATGGTTCAATCTGGTTTCTGGATGTTCTTTTGTAATGGAGATAAAGATCCTTCCCAGTGTGAGGGTGTTGATATGTTATTCATACCTTTACTCCTACAGAATATATTATGTGTCATTCATAATGGGTGGAAGGAGTATGTGAGTTTTCCTATAACAAACTTAGTGCAGTAATAATACATAAAGTGCTTCCAAAGCCCACAATATTTGGTGTTATTCTCAAAGAAATAGCTGTGTTAGTGTATCACAACATTAAAAGAACAAAAAGGGATGAGGGGAATTTGGCAGCACTTTTTAGACTTACTGATTTATTTTAGTGAGAACCAGTGTCTTGTAGTAGTTTGAGCGTTGGACTATGACCCTTTGTGGATATCAATCAATTTCCTCAGATGCCATGGTAGAGGCATTTGAAGGGCGTATGAAGAAGTAGATTAATATCCATGAAATCTAGTGCTGGAAAAGATCAGTAAGCCTTAAAGATGCTGCCATGTTCCTCCTCTAACCCCCCTCCCCTTTTAATATTTCATATAGTTGAGGTACTAGGAAAAAATGTAATATCCTTGCAATAAAAGTATTGACATAAGGGAAACTGTCTCCTAGTTAAAATGAGTACCAGTGGCATATATATTTTGGGACATACCGTGACGATATAGGAAGACTTATGGACAAGTAGATAAAGTTATTAATCTCCTATTCCGTATTTCTCTCTTCTTAGGTTTTCTCTAAACAGAAAAAAGAAAAAAGAGAAAGGGAAAAAAAAGAAACAAAAACAAAAACAAAAACATACAAACCTACTTCCCTTATTCACTTTCCTTGTGCATGTTGAGTATTCCCTAGATCATAGTTTCCAACTATAAATGAATCCTATATTTTTCCTCCTTAAACTCTTTCTATTAAGATTTCTTTGATTCTATTTTATTATATTCTAATTTGTTTTTCTAAGCCCAGATCATCAAGTTCATCATTATTATTTTAGTTTAACTTAAAAAGTCGCTTCTTTTATAATACCTATATTATTCACCATCCCCTAAATTTTTATTATTACTAACAATCATACTGTTAATATTCATTCCTCAATACCTTTTAAAGCTGAGTTTCCCCACTCAGCTTTAAATATTGTAATAATTGGTTCCGAGTCTTTATAGAATTGTTCTAGTGTATTTTTGTGCATAATGGTTGTCAGTTTATCCATTTCTATTATATCATAAATTTTAATTAACCAGTCCTCTAGCTCCGGTATATCTCCATGTTTCCATTTGCCTGCATAAACCATTCTTGCTGCTACTATCATATGTGTTAATAGTTTACATTGCGATCTATTTTTCAATGATTTTATTTCTTGGTATATATTCAATAAATATTATTAAAATACAAATCTTTAATAACAAAGTTATTAAAATACAAATCTTGTTAGTTGGTAGCTGAGTAATTACATTCCTGTGTATATGCGATAGATGTATGGCTAAAGGAAAAGCAAATAACAGATAACCTACAAATAATGATATAATGGTTCACTAAGCTTCTTCTAGAAATTAGCAACAAGTAATTTCATCAGTTTTCTTTCTACTGCAAGAAAGTATTTGAACACCACATAGTTTTTTTTAAAACCCATTCGTAATTCAGGAGTTATTCTGCACAAAATTCACATATGTTTGTTTTGTGCAGAAAACAGCATTTTCTGCAGAGGAAACAGCATTTTCTGTGTGGAAATTAATGTTTCAAGGCAGAAAAATGCTTACACAGATGTTTTCTTTGCCCATCAGTCATGCACAGAAAATGCTGTTTTCTATGCAAGACAGCCATGTATAATTTTTATGCGGAACAAATGTCCAATTATAGGCTTACTATCATGTGTAAATTTTGCACAGAATAAGTCCTGAACTGCAAAAATTCTCA
This sequence comes from Cyclura pinguis, assembly GCA_030412105.1. NCBI lineage: Eukaryota > Metazoa > Chordata > Lepidosauria > Squamata > Iguanidae > Cyclura > Cyclura pinguis. The sequence goes on from CM059602.1 coordinate 213,967,044, forward strand.
TCAGTACAGGATTCTTCTCATCAGAGTTTCTTAACAGTTAAAAATATTTTTGACCATTATTTGAATATTTTCAAATATTTTTTTCCATCCCTGGAAAAGTGATGAAGTGAAAATGATCAGGACCTCAGATTCCATTATTTCCATTATTTCCATTATTTCAGAAGGAGTATCATTGAGTGTCTTGCCAAGTACACCTCTGGAATGCCAGTCGGCCTTCATTGCCAATTTTGAAAACAACATCCTCTTTCTAGTATATTTTTTAAAAAGTTTAGGCCCTGTTTCACTGTGAATTTAATTTGAAAGAATGTGATATGCACACTCAAGTCCACAACTTAATAAGCACATAATTGCTTTCTGTTTGTAATCATGTGTTTGTGCACCTGATTAAGTATACTGGGTCTAATATGATTAAATGACATGTATGCAAAGTAATGCCTTCTAAATACTTGCTAATCTGGATGTTTCTACATCCCTTTTGAGTTCTTTTCTTAATCATCAGTACATTACTGATAGTTCCTTTTTACCACATGTACTAGGCTTATGTAGTCATTGGGTACATACAATCATAATTGGTATCAAGCAGCATGTGATTATGGCTAAAATCCAGTTATAAGACAATGTTGTTATCAGTGTGATAGTTATAATTAGCAGCCAATAACTGTGTCATCACGCTCAAGATACGTATGTAGGAATTTGCTTCATCAAGCAATTGTCCCATATAGCATAACTTTGCAATAATTAATACTTTAGAGTTTATGCTAGCAGTGCTCCCACATGTCTTTGCACAGTTGGCATGCTTGTTATTTACTGGACTCAGCCAAAGGAAAACAAGGCCAGACCAGAAGCGACAACTGTTCCCAAAGTGCACTTATACACCCAGGTTAGGAATCCTAAATCTTCTGATACAGACCGAGGTGCCAGTTTCAATCACTCTGGCAGTCCCTTACCCTATCTCTCTAAAATATATCCATATTTGATGCCTTTCCCTCCCTCACTTCTCCCCTTCTCCTGTTCTGCCCAGAATTCCATCTAGGTGCTCCTAATCTAAAAGATGATTATTCCATAAAGTTACTTACCTTTATTGAATTCTGGTTTTCCCCATCTCATACTGTCACAGCTGGTTCTCCTATCCAACTTTGTGTTGGTAGTAGAGATGTTTTTCATTCCATTTACAGATTTCAGCTTCTGCAAAAAAAACCCTTCCCACTTATTCTCTTCCTTTGTGGTTGACACTGTTAATTTTGTTCTACTTTGCATCTGTCCTATATCACCCCATTCCCTGGGCTCTATATCATCCTTCACTTCATACCTAGCTGATATTCCTGTTTTTCTGACAATTATCTCACCGTGTTCTTTGATGATGTCAGCAGTCCTGTTGATAAGCCCTTTCACCTCCTGCCTTCTCTCATATCTTTCTCCTTCAGACTCAGGGTCTTTTAGGAAAATAATTTCCTTTTAATACTTTAGTTTAGAAGATAGGTTTTCCTTTGGAAAAAAAGGGGTAGTTTCAGTATTAGTGGACTTGTCATGAGTGATGAAGTAGAAATGTAGAGTAAAGAAAAGGGGTTCTGTGTGCATTTTAATAAACATTATTGTACTGACTGGTGGTGGCAGGGCTTTGGCATGGAACTTTCTTCATTATTATGAGTTGGTAGCCAACTAAAAATGTGTTTTGGGTGACTTGATTGGGTTAAGGACTTTTAATTTGTATCCATTAGTGACAGTTACTTTCACAGTGAAGGAGTACACTATGACCTTTACCTTGTTGTAGGATGGCTAAAACAGAACTGCAGCTCAGCCTGCTTTCAGTGCCTGGACCAAGATGTCCATTTGAATAAATAAAAACATGGGCTTTTTCCCTGGATCATTAAGGTTTCAATTCTGTACTCTCCAACCTGGAAGTAAGTTTCATTGAACTAAACAGGTCTTATTTCTGCATAGACACATATAGTGTGACCCTCCAGATCTCCTATATAAAAGCACTCCTTTGGGCAACTTCTAAATTATTGACTATGTACTGTATTTATTTTCCCCTTCCTTTCTAGGTCTTACTGCTGCAGCATCTCTTGTGTCTTTGGCGTGGGCTTTGGCTTCCTATCAAAAAGCTCTTCGTGATTCCCGTGATGACAAGAAACCAATCAGTTATATGGCTGTAATAATCCAGTTTTGCTGGCATTTCTTCACAATTGCAGCCAGGGTGATTACTTTTGCTCTCTTTGCCTCTGTTTTCCAACTCTACTTTGGGATCTTCATAGTTCTCCACTGGTGTATCATGACCTTCTGGATCGTCCATTGTGAAACAGAGTTCTGCATCACTAAGTGGGAAGAAATTGTCTTCGACATGGTTGTTGGGATAATTTATATCTTTAGTTGGTTCAATGTGAAGGAGGGAAGGACACGCTGTAGGCTTTTCATATACTATTTTGTCATCCTTTTGGAAAACACTGCCTTGAGTGCCCTTTGGTACCTGTACAAGGCTCCTATGATTTCTGATGCATTTGCCATACCGGCACTATGTGTGGTGTTCAGCAGCTTCTTAACTGGCATTGTTTTTATGCTGATGTACTATGCCTTCTTTCACCCCAACGGACCAAGGTTTGGGCAGTCACCAAGCTGTGCTTGTGAAGACTCTGTAGCTGCCTTTACTCTTCCTCCAGAAGTAGCATCAAGTACTTTACGGTCTATTTCTAATAACCGGAGTGTCACAAGTGACCGGGATCAGAAATTTGCAGAGAGAGATGGATGTGTGCCTGTCTTTCAGGTGAGACCAACTGCACCTTCTACCCCTTCATCCCGGCCTCCAAGGATTGAAGAATCTGTCATTAAAATTGATTTGTTCAGGAACAGGTATCCAGCATGGGAGAGACATGTATTGGACAGGAGCCTGAGAAAGGCCATTTTAGCTTTCGAATGTTCTCCTGCTCCTCCAAGGCTACAGTATAAAGATGATGCCCTTATACAGGAGCGGTTGGAATATGAAACAACACTATAAATAATTTTTTTAAAAAAACTCAATGCAGCGGCTGTGATACATCCAAATAAAAGGGTGATGAAAGGGCCGTGGCAATAACTTAAACTTCGGTCTACAACAGAGCAGCAAACTATAGTAATATCCTTAGTCTGGCTACCATCATGATTATCATTTGATCCACTGTTCCACAGTCTGTCTGCAATACACCTAGAAAGCAGCAGCATCCAAGAGCCTCAAAGAATCAGTTGTTTTGACTGAGAAATAGACCTAGTCCAAAAACTTCCTATTTCCTTCAATGTGCACTGCATAGGGTTTTAAAGTAAAGGAGGAAAGTCTGAATGAATCACATCAAGTACCAGTTAGTGCTTTTATTATTGCTGTTTTAGAGAAACTTCAGTTATTGATGTTTGCATTTACAAAATGAAGAATTTGCAAAAGGAAGAAACCATTTAGAAAAACTTGTCAAAATCACTTATTTTGTAAAAGGCAATATTACTGTTATGTGAACTCTAGTTTCTATAAAAGAAATTATATCATCCTCTAGTCTTGAATAGGTAGATCATATAATATTTGAAAAAGAGTTATAATTGAAAAAAGACATTAAGGGTTTTTTCTTCTTCTCTAGAACTAAATTAAATTCTAATAGAGTGAATTATATATCTGTTGTAATCAAAAGAGCTATTCAATTTTTTTGACCTTTCTTTCTTTCTTTTACAGAAATCAATATTATATGTATAACTTCAGGGGTTTGTTTTTTAAAAATGGAAATTCTATGCAGATGACTCCCCTCCCATTTGCAGCAAGAACTAGAAGGTCTAGCATTTAGCAATGTACATTAAATGATAATCATGATTAAGTTTTCAAATACAAAAAGAAAGAAAAAGAGAGATAAAAACAAGGTAACACCCAACACTCTGAGCCTTTTACAGACCATGTTCAAAACAGCATCAAGAGATGAATTGTCTTTTTGCTTATTTTTTTTCCAGGATCTGGAATGCATGGCTGTGTGTGTGTGTGTGTGTGTGTGTGTGTGTGAACATAGATGTGATAATCAACCACAACATATCACACCTTTCTAGTGCCAAACATTGTGTAACTGCAAATTTGATATTATTGTTTGATGGACAGAACATGTGTAACACAAGAAGCAAGAAGCTGGGAAGAACAAACCTACTTTCTTCATTTACAGACAGCGTTCTTTGGTCCTGCCTGAGGTGAAAACCAGTCACCTGTGTGTAAGTATATATGGTAAACATATAGAAAACCAAGCTGTGTACAAGGTATTCTTGAATTGGCCAAAATCTGTTTCACTGCATTGAGACACAATGCTGAATCATGATTTAACATTACATGAATGAACTTCAATAAGGCCATTTCCACACTGCACTGTTATAGTGCATTATTCCATTTTCAACATCCTGTGAAATCCTGGGGTTTGCAGAACTGTTTGGCCTCAGTAAACTGCAAACCCCAGAATTTCATAGGATGTTGAAAGTGGAATAATAACACTATAACAGAGTACTGCAGAAATGGCCTAAATTTGTGTACTATCCCTTCCTCCAGAATGGCCATAAGACTGGATGCTCCAAAATGCATTTTAGATTAACTGAAATTTATCATGCTGTCAGAACTCTTAACTAAGCATTTTCTCTCTGATTATGTAAAGTAATCCAGTTTCAGAATCTTTTAAAAAGGAATTTTTTTAAACCAACCATAATAAGTGTAACAGCAGTTTATCTGGATTAAACTGACATGGCAAGTTGAGGTTAATCTAAAAGAAAAAATAAGCATTACTTGACTATGCCTAAGGAGATGGGGTAGTACAAAAGTCATATGTGTAGTGTGACTCATTTGTGCAGTGCTAAACTGTAGTTTACAGATACTTATACAGGAGTGGTTTTGCTTACAAAATAAAATACCTCCCTTGGTAAAGCTAATTGTGTATTTCCTTATGTTAAAAGTATCCCTTGATGGTGCTTTCAGTTGCATTAAAGGTGCGAATCAAAATTTGATAGTATTTTTTTTAAAAAACAAAACCTGGTGCAAACTGGAATAACTCATGGAGTATGTCAATATTTTTGTAAAGCAAAAACACAGGACACAAAAGTGTTAGTTTTTATAGACTTTCAATCTTTTCTCATATATCTCATTATCTTTAATAACTTAAAAGTTTAAAGATTGGTCCACAGTTATATTAGCTGATCCTTTGTACATTAATATGACCGCATAGTCTTGATGTTGTATTAATTTGTTTTGCAATATAATGCCATATGAAAGCTTCCATGGGTACTTTTAGATTATTGTGAAAACACTGAAACTTTCAGCTAAATGCTTCAAATTAAGTGCAATGTGTATACATGGTGGAATAGTGAGATCCTGTTTCTCTAGGTGTCCTTCAGAGATGTATCAACTTTACAGTGATGGTATGATAAGCAAGGGATATGAAGACCTATTATTTAGATATCATGAGATGTCACACGTGCTTGTGATCATGGTTTGCTAGCTTCTAATTCTAGACATTTTCCAGGAAGTAGCAAGCCACAATCCCCACATGTACCTGCACAACTTCAGAACCTTCAAATGACTGTTGGTTACACAAAAATAATCATCACAAGGGTTTTTTTGTCATGCTATTCTCCAGCAAAGACATCTCTTTCAATTTACTCTGAATAATTGCTGGTTGTAGTAGAGTACTAGTTCTGATTGAATATAAGCAACTGTAATAAGAAAATTGTGTGTAAAGATAGCAAACACAACCAATTCGCTAAGAAAAAACTAAGAATATCTTTATGTCTTCTTCAGCAGAGTGACTAATGTCTAGAAATTTTCCATTCAATCATCACTAAACTCAATCCAGCTTAAACAAAGTTTGAATCAGGTATTTACGTGTGAGATGATTATTGGTCTGACTCTAAGATCAGATGTGCCACCAAAGAAGTGTCCTAGGTTATGGCATGTTGAAAGAGCTTCTTGACACCAAATCTGACTGGTCTTGCAGCAAGATTATAGAAGTATTCCATCAGATGTGAAGTTTAAATTGTGGGTAAAGCAGAAAGCCAATTTATTGCAAGATAAGAAAGTTCATATGTTGGAGTTTTATCTAAATTAAGTCACACTTTAGTCTCATGGAAATCAAGGGGCAGGTTAGCCAAAACTAACTTAAACCTCATTTCAGTGAGACTGAAGCTACAATCCTGCACCTACTTAATGATGAATAAGATCAACTAAACCCAAAGGGACCTCTGCATAGATAAATATTGGCTTATACTGTTATGAATGACTGTCATTTGAGGCCCTTTTAAACTATGTGATACAATGGGGACATAGAGTTAACAACATCTGAACAAGTAGGCACTGTTGTATATGCTTCTGAGGGTTAAATCCAGTCATTTCTGTTATAGAATTTCTAACACAAAATGATGAGATTTTCTTAACTGTGAGAATCTGGATATCATGTTTTCCTTGACTGAACGTTCAGCATACTTTACTCTGCCAAGTCCTAAAAATAAAATATCAGTGAAAGAGGTGATTTATGAATAAATACTTAATACTTGAGCATTCACAAAATAGTCCATGAGTACAGTTTCCATGATGCAAGTGTCAAGACAGTAGCTATAGCTGGCATGTGTAGTATAGGTAAGCGATGTTGAAATATCATAGGTATAGCATAGCACACAAAATTGTGCAGGAAGTGGCCACCCTCTTTCCCAATCTAGTTCAACAGGTTACTATTCCTCCCCCCCCCTTTTTTTTTTTTGCCAAGTTTACACCCAGCAGCACTGCATTAGCTTGTTTAATTCCAAGTTGGAAGGAGTAGGAGGAACAGATATGAAATATTATGCCAGGAAGGCAAGTATCTCTGCTGATATCTGTACCAAAGTAATACAAAGGTGTCTTAATGAGAAAGAATACTTGTATTGTTGCTGTTTTCTTCTCTGACATCAACTGAGAAGGAAGCATGTGCAGAGGGCAAAAGTCAGGTGCTTTCCTATATGAGTGAGAGGAGGTGAGAGGACATTTGAATGGTAGATGCAAATGGGAGGAGGCTGAAAAGGCAGGCTTAGGAATAGAAAGAATATTTGAAACTTTCAAAAATTATTGAAAAATGTGTTTCTTGAGTGTCAAGAAACCCTGACGGGAAGAATCCTGGAGTGACAGAGATTTTCAGTGTTTGGGGCCTATTCTATGTAAAATTTACATGGAATTAATCTCTGTGGAAAACAGCATTTTCTGCACAAGACATAGTATTTTATACATGGAACACAATATTTTTCCACAGAAATATTATTTTCTGCACTGAAAATGCTGTTTCCGCACAGAAAATGATGTAGTTGAGGACTTATTCTGGGCAAAAAAATCATGTGGCTTTGGAAACACCATGAAATAGTATTTTCCATGCAGAAAAAGTGGTTTATTGTACAGAAAAGAGGCAGGGCAGATGCAGGGGAGGCAATTTAGGCCATTGAGGAGTATCCGGTCTCAGATTGTTTGGAAGTAAAGAAATGAGGAACTTAGAGGAACTGGATCTTTATGGTCTGAATTTCCTCTCCTTGAATTTCTCTCTTTCCTTCTGACAAAGAAGGAGCAGCAGTGGCCTCTCCTGAGGATTGACAACTGTCAGGCCTGGGAAGTTTTTTGGACAGAGCACAAGGGCCCTTGTGGCGCAGTGGTTAAATGCTGGTACTGCAGCCACAACATTGTGAGTTCAATCCGGCAGGGCTCCAGCCTTTCATCCTTTCGTAGGTTGGTAAAATTAGTATCCAGCTTGTTGGGGGCAGTTAGCTAAATACATTGTAAACTCCTTAGAGAGTGCTTAGCACTGATAAGTGGTATAGAAATGTAACTGCTATAACTGCTAGGGGCAAAGGAATAGCCCTCTGCACCCCATCTTAAAATGAATTTACACACATGTAAGCTGCACTAACGTGATACTGACTGCAGGATGTAAATCTTCACTCATCTTGCTCCCATTCACAAGATTTTTTTTTTCACCTGCTTGACAATGAGGTTGTTTCTGATAATATCAAGGAGTTCTTACATTTATGAGAATGAAGCTTGTGAAGATTACAAAACAACAACTGCTGCTTTTTTTGCATTGGTTAGAAATATCAGATGGGTTCTTTGAGTCTTCTTCATCGATCAGGTAATTCTGTGGTTGCTATGTTATGTGGGTGCTTTGCTTCACAGAGGGAAAAAATAGGAGTTTTCTTCAGAGCCATTATATATAATTTACAAAAACTTTGATGAAGGAAAATTGTTCCCAGTCTGTGTTCTAGTACTGCCCAAGAACTTTCATGTGGACTGTTGATTTTTCAGCAGGTTTTCTTGGCCCTGAAATCTTATTAGTAATTCCACATGGAGTAGATCTGTTGATTCAATGTCATTTATATTTCTGTTGATTGATTCAATTGAGCTGCTCTAGTTGAGACTACTAACAAGATTCAGACTTTGATGTGTTGAGACTCTACTGCAAGAAATTTCATTGTTATTCTTCACAATCCTAATATGTGTGTACATTCATGCTGTCTCTGTCTCTCACACAAACACACACTAAGTAGGCATATACATATACTTCGAAAATTAGTCATTGGTTGAGCGGACATTTAAACTCATGTTCCATAGCAATCAGACCTCAGAAATAGTTGAACTAAATATCATCAATATGTAAAGTGGAAGGAATTATAAAAATTCTAAGTTTCTCTCTCTCTCTGTCTCTCTCTCTCTCTCTCTCTGTGTGTATTTGCACCTTCAAGTCACCTGCTGACTTATGGCCACCCTATGATTTTCATTGGATTTTCTTGGGTAAGGAATATTCAAAGGTGGTTTTTCCAGAGGTTTTTCTTCCTCTGAAATATAGATTATAGTGCCTAGAATTTGTTGACAGACTTCCATCCAAGTACTGACCAGGGCTGACCCTGATTAGCTTCCAAAATCAGTCAGGATCTGGTGCCTTTAGGGTATTTAGGCCCTTTTCACAATAAAACAAAAAAACAAAAAAAAAAACTTGTTATTGCCAACTAGGGTATAACTGTTGAGTCAGTGGAATCTAATGTGAGTATTAACTTCCCAAACACTATTGATTCAGTAGGTCTGCTCTAGCTGGAAAGTACCAATAGGATTTAGGCCAGGGTTGAGAATTTTTGAGTCTTTCAGAGTTTGTTGAATTGTAGCTCCTAACATCCCTTACCACTGGCTTTGCTGGCCAAGACTGCTGGGATGTACACAATCCAACGACATGGAGGACCACACAGCTCCCATTCCTGTTTTTTGCCAGTGTTAAGAATCTGTTTCATGTGTTGAATTAACTCCAAAGCATGTCATAGAATCATAGAGTTGGAAGATATGAATAGGACCATCAAGGCCAACCACCTGCCATGCAGGAATACACCATCAAAATACTCCCAACAAATGGCCATCCAACCTGTATTTAAAAACCTTCAAAGAAGGAAACTCTACCGTACTCTGAGACAGTGTATTCCACAATCAAACTGCTCTTATTGTCAGGCAGTTCTTAATGTTTAGATGGAATCTCTTTTCCTAAAGTTTGAAGCCATTGCTCCATGTCCTAGTCTCTGGAGCAGCAGAAATCAGACTTGCTCCATCCTCCATAGGACATCCCTTCAGATATTTGAACATAGTTATCATATTGCCTCTTAACCTTCTTTCTAGGCTAAACTTATCCAGCTCCCTAAGCTGCTTCTCATAGGTCGTGGTTTCCAGGCCTTCTACTAATTTGGTCGTCCTCCTGTGGACACATTCCAGCTTATCAATATCTTTCCTGAACTGTGGTGCCCAGAACTGGACACAGTATTCTGGGGGGGGGGGGGGGTCTGACCAAAAGCAGAACAGAGTGGTACTATTACTTCCCTTGACCTAGATACTATAATCCTATTGATGCAATCTGGAATCACATTGGCATTTTTAGCTGCCACATCACACTGATGACTCATGTTCAGTTTGTGGTCTAAGACTCCTTGATCCTTTTCACATATACTGTGGTCAAGTTAGAGACCATCCATCTTATATCTGTGTGTTTCATTTTTTTTTTCTGCCCTAGTGTAATACCTAACATATCTCCCTGTTGGAATTTATTTTGGTAATTTGGCCTCAGCTTTCTAATCTGTTACGATCATTTTGAATTCTGATCTATCCTTTGGGGTTTAGCTACTCCTCCTAATTTGATGTCATCTGCAAATTTGATAAGAATGCTCTCTATTCCCTCATCCAAATCATTGATAAAGATGTTGAATTACACTGGGCCCAGCACAGAACTCTGTGGCACCCCAGTAATCACTTCTCTCCAGGATGAAGAGGAGACATTGGGAAGCACCCTTTGGTTTCGGTTGATGAGCCAGTTACAAATCAACAGTAGCATTGTCTACCTCACATTTAACTACCTTGTTTGCAAGAATATCATGGGGACCTTGTCAAAGCCAAGATGCACTATGTCCACAGCATTCCTTTCATCTACTAAGCTAGTCATTCTATCAAAAAATGAGGTAAGGTTAGTCTGACTTGTTTTTGAGAAACATATATTGACTTTTAGTGATCATGGCATTCCTTTCTAAGTACTTGCATGCTGTCTGTTTAATGATCTACTCTAGAATCTTTCCCAGTATTGATATCAGGGTGACTGGGCATTAATTGTTTGGGGTCTCTTGTTTTTCTCTTTTTGAAGATAGGGACAATATTTGCCCTCCACCAGTCTGTTAGACCTTCTCCCATTCTTCCAGAATTATCAAAGGTTATTGCCAGTAGTTCTGAGATACTTTTCTCAGTTCTTATAATACCCTTGGATGTAGTTCATCTGGCTCTGGAGGCCTGAATTCCTGTACTACCTCTTTACCTATTTTGTGCTGCATTTCCCCTACCACATCATCTGCTCCATTTTCCCCAGGTACAGCATTGTTTTCCTTTAGGGAGAAGATTAGGAAAGCAAAGAAAGTGTTCAGTAGTTCTGCCCTTTTTCTGTTCTCTGTTACCATTTTACCATCCTCTCCATGCTGAGGCCCTACCATTTCCTTGTCCTTCCTTATGCTACAGACATAACCAAAAAAGTCCTTATTGTTTTTAACCTGTCTAGAAAGACTGAGTTCATTCTGCACTTTAGCTTTTCTGACTTTCTCTCTACCTTTGCTGATGATTTGTTTGAATTCCTCTTTGATGATTTCCCCCTTTTCCCGTTTCTTGTATGTGTCCCTTTTAAATCTTAGCTCCATTGATTTAAAAGTATGTGAACCAATTTTTGTGATTCCTAATTATTTTAATCACCTGCCATCCAACACAGTTTCAAAACAGAGTATATTTTAATTTTCTGACACTGGAATCCACAATTATCTGGACTTCAGAGCTCCAGCTCCTCCTCCTCCTCCTCCTCCTCCTTCTTCACCAATTTGTTTATTTTCTCCCTGCCCTCACCACATGTACAGTAAATACTGATAAAGCTGGAGATAGTAATAACTGTGCAATATATTATGAAAAATTACATTTTATTATAAGCAAAGCAAACTCTATTCTACAGTCTGTAGACCTAACACATCAAAATTGTACAAAATTGTACATGTGTGTGCTCGCGCGCGCATATATATGTGTATGTATGTGTGTGTGCGTGTGTGTGTGTGTATTATCAAAGTTTATTGCCAGTGGTTCTGAAATTACTTTTCTCAATTCTTATAATACCCTTAGATGTGTGTGTGTGTGTGTGTGTGTGTGTGTGTGTGTCTATATATGGGCATGTACTGGAAGTAGAATCTGAGTGCATAAAATAAATCAAAACTATAAACAATATGAATTATTAAATAAAATATAAATAGATGTTCATTGAGTTCCATTTCATTAAAATAGTTCAGTTGAGTTGATCTTATAATATGTTACCATTATCCTGACACAATTTTGATACTTCTCTCTCTCTCTGATCTTAATGGCCGATGGCAGGATGCCTTGCCTCCTTTCTTAAACAACAGGAAACAAAGGAACTCCTGTGCCCTGCATCTGTTAAAGCCAACCTGATTCAGAGAGGGAATGATTAAAATGGTCAGGTATTCATCATTTAATAGACCTTTGACCCATGCCCTTGAAAATATCTTCTACTGGTTTCAGTGGAAATAAATCTTAGTAAGTAGGATTAAAACCAGAGTCAATGCTTTTAATAGACTGAATTCAGACTTGGTTTTAACTCTATACAGTGTATTTTATTGGAATATGTAACGGCAAAACTAAGAAAAAAGTTAGACATAATGCCATTCACGTGACTAACTAATGTGTGAATATTTGGAGTTGTTTTAAACAAAAACGTGGCGCAGGTCCCCTGCCTTGGATCAGAACCTGGGTGTTACAGATAGACGATTTTAGTCTGTTGTCTCTTTGGAAGTCCTGATCAGAGTTGGACCACTTCACCTGTGAGGAAAGTGGTCATCATTATGAATAGAAACTTTCTTTTCAAAGTCTCTTGGATTCTTTTTGTTATGGTTCACATACTTGCCATTTTTAGAAATCTTATACAATTTCTAACTGTCTGGAAATTGTCCCACCTACTTTCATCCTAAACTGGTATATCAGGTCAATGATTATTCAACTAAAAGTTCTGCCAAAGAACCTGTTTTAGTAACAGAGCTTTGGGGAAGGAAAAAAAAGACATAATTTTGTTTGATTCAATTTAAGAGGGGAACATACTATAGAATACAGCTTGATGTTAGTTCTGCACATTGTTCCCTAGGGGGAAAATGTTATCATTATAATAGTTCAATTAACTTTGCCTGTTCCTTTTTTTTTTTTTTTTTTTTTGTGCTTAAAAAAATAAGAGTGATAATACAGTCGCATAAAACATGAAAAAAATCTGCTCTGGATGCCTTTAAAAATGTGTTTAAATGGCTTTAAAAATGACTAAATGTTAACTTGCTTACACATATGCACATCCAAAGTAATATTCCCACACACTGTGTTACTTTTGAAATGTTGATTAGTTATTCTCTTATTACTAAAAAACAAAACAAAATAAAACCTTTGGCCATAACAGGGATCTACTTTGCTTGTTACCTTCAAACTCTGTAGAAATTTTTCATAGATACACATAGGGAAAACTGTGATAACAGCTAGCTTTTCAGCCATATTGTGGGCTTCTAGAATTTCAAGAGTACCTTCTGAGTCAGGATGGATAAATTTGTCAGCTTTGCTTTCTCTGAGCTGGTTATCACTTCAGACAAATACAGTACTCTCAAATATGGTAATTGGAGCATTTTCACCTGTCTGCCTGTCTGTCTGTCTGTCTCTCTCTCTCTGTTTTTCTTTCTTTCTTTCTTTCTTTCTTTCTTTCTTTCTTTCTTTCTTTCTTTCTTTCTTTCTTTAATTTATATCCTGTCTTTCTCCCAGCATTGGATTCAAGTCTGCTCTCAGTGTATCCTTTGGGTAGGATGCTGAGCTGGAATACTTTTACATCCACATCTTATTGCATGTTATCCTGTCCCTGTACAAACTTTTAAACAATGTTGAGGAAATGTGCACCTGATTGCAAGTTTGCAAAAATTGGAAAATTGTCCATTGTAATTATTGCAAACAAGAAAATCACTTGGTATAGAAAAGCAATGTTCCATTTTCTCTGTGTTCCATGAGCGTTAACTCTTAGCAAAGGAATCACTTTTTCTTTTTCTTTCTCAGATCAGAAGCAGGTATACACATATTCACCACTGAAAAGTAATTGCTTTACTGGTGCAGGGGGAAACATGTATTACCTAAGAAGGACAAATAGGGAGGAGGTACAAAGGTACTGCTGCTTCAGAATGATACATGAGGACCAGGAGCTGGCTGGTTTGGGGTCAGTCCTTTGATACTCAATTCATCCTTAGTAGAGAGTACTAACATGTTCCCTAGAAAGAGGAATTCATTCTCCATATTTGCCTAGGAAGTCCAGCTTGATTGCCCTGCTGAGGGAACAGACCATGCAGGGACCAGTGCCAAGGCCCCTGGAAACATGGGGTGCCACCAAGGAGAAGACAGAAGGTCCACTCCAGTCTTCATACTTTCTCACAGCCAGTAAATGAGGCCTAGATAAGGAAGGCTAGGTTACATGTTCACCCCACTGATACTTTCATATCCTCTTCCTTGTCCTATACCATTTCATATATACTTTGTATATACTAATATATACTGTATTACTATTACAGTGTTAATATTTCCTCATATAGGTTAGCCAGGCTCTTTCAGGAAGAAAAGAAAAATAGTTCAAGATGGGTCCAGATGTTTTAGCTAGCAAATCTTCTGCTAGTGTCAGTATCTGTCAAGGACTCAAAAATGAAATGGGCTGATTTAAAAACAGCATTTAGGGGATTCTCACCTGCATTAAAGAAAAGGGACAAGGAGCCAATTTTCACGATTTCCTCATTTTCCCTGATGGCTTCTGAAAATCTGCTCTGGAATGCTGGGATGACCTCTGACATAGCAGGAGAGGTGATGATGAGAGGTGCAGAAAGGAAGGGCAATTAGCTAAGGTTGCATCCCTCCTTCAACTATTGAGGAACCTCTCCTGAATCTTGACACCCAGTAGGAATAGAAGTTGCCTACATCCAGCCTAATATCTTCTTTGTTACTTATGACTTGATCTAGATGATGGCATTAAGCTGATTTCTCTTTCGTCTCATAATTTGAATGGATGAAATCATTCCGTGAAAGATAGAAGGAATGGGAAGAAAGAAGGGATGAATGAAAGGAAGGAGGAGAGAGGGAGGGAGGGATAGACAGACAGATAGAAGGCAGGCAAAAAGGGAATGGTATTGAGCATACCCCAATCTATAGCCAATGAATTTAGTAGAATTTATAGCTGAATAAACATGAATTAGGTTAGACTGTAAAGCATGTAGTTAAATAGTTCCTTTATGAAATATGGCTGCCATCCTGTCAAGCAGTTATAAATGCATAAGTTAAACTTACACACTCATAACTCTTTGGTACTCATTTTTATGATTGTGGTACTGTTGCCATGCAAACCAAGGCTTCCCAAACCTACCGTAACAGCCAGCAACTACACCAAGAAATGGAGGTCTGTTCTGCAGATGAATAGGCTGCAGCAGGATAACGTTTCCAACTCTTTCCTGCCAGCAACCTGTAGTGTGACAATCAGAAACAAGGCCCCTGTCACAATTCCTCATTTCACTGCAGATTGCTGTTGGGAGAGGACTGGAAACATCATCCCACATCACCCCGATTACCAGCAGAACGTATCTCCGTTTTCTCAGCGCAGCTGCTGTCTGTTAAGGTAGATTGGGGGGTGGGGGGTGAGGTCTGGAGGTGATACATGATTACACATTTGGAACTATGTCTGTGGTGTAGGATCTTGGCCTTTTTTCTTTTTTTTTTCTAATAAGGGCTTCATGTTGGCTGCACTGTGCCCTTAGTTTTCATCCCTCATGTAGAATTCCTCTTTACCCTCTCCAATAATGAGGTCCTTGGATGGAGGACAATTAGATGGTTTGTTACGTACTATTTTCTTGCCCCAAACAGTAAAATACTTCAAATAATTAATATGGAATTATCATAAATATTCCTCTGAAGAACTCCAGATAACTATACAAAACGCTTTACACAAACCTGTAAACGTACATCATACATTTAAAACCAGAAATACCAAAAAAAGTTATCTGTTTAAAAGAATTATCTCCTGAATGTTTTGAACAAGTAATCCTACCAATGGTTCCTAAAACCAAACAGATAGGTGACTTTCATTATTCTTTCTGTGTTGCTTGTACATCCTTGCTCTCAACAGAACACTACGACAGGAAATGTATGGGGCTTTCAGGGAAATCAGCAAAGGTCACATTCTTGCCTTCCCTTCCAGTAGCAGGTGGTTTTCTGTGCCTCCACAACTGGAAGGAACTCTTTTATTTGTGGAATGGCCAGTCTAGATCCATTCCAAGCTAATAATTAAAATATGCAAATTATATAAAATTCCATGCCTTCTTTTGATTTCTCTTTTGGTGATGCAAGTCCTCTTTTTTCAGGTTAAACTGAATAGCCAGATAACTT
This sequence comes from Cyclura pinguis, assembly GCA_030412105.1. Classification (NCBI taxonomy): domain Eukaryota; kingdom Metazoa; phylum Chordata; class Lepidosauria; order Squamata; family Iguanidae; genus Cyclura; species Cyclura pinguis. Next base: position 213,983,029 of record CM059602.1, read on the forward strand.
CTACATCTTAGAAATCAAAGAAACTTCCGTTAATGGAACATTTCATTAACAGAAAGTTAATCAGAATCAGAATCAGAAAGTTAATGCTGCTTATAGGTAAATCTAAGATGCAGTTATACCTCAGTCTATGCCTTGTATTAAAGGTTAAGAAATTTAAGTTACTGGAGGGTTGTTTGTTTGTTTTTTGGTTATATATTGTTTTGTGTTCCTTGAACATTCATGTTATCTACTTAAAAGTATCTTCATAAATGTAGCATTTCCTATGTAGAAATCAATTGTTACAAAATGTCTGCCACTGTGATTTTAAAATATTATTTACCTACTTATTTACTGTATACACATCTTTAAGTATACACTCACTCCAATAGTCTGAGGACTTATTCATACCTAAAACAGGTTTCTGTCTGCATATTCCTTCTGTCTGAGGATCTCCCTGTGTGATTCTCCAGTCCAAACTACCAACAGTAGCTCCAATAAGATAGCTCCAGTAAGTGACTTTAAAAAGTGCCATGAAGTGTTTGAGAAGTGTTGGCAGTGGGGATTATTTCCACCTATCTGGTCTTTCTGTCCTGTAAAATATCTAATAAGTACTATACAGATCACAGTGGATCTAAGTGGATGTACACAGATCAAAGTGGATCTGTATAGATCAAAGCAAGTGTAACACTTAGCACTCTGCTTGGCTCTCCTGATTTCCTCCTCTTCTTTCTCCCCTTCATCCTCTTTGTCTTCTTGTTCATCTTCTACATCTTCATGTTAACCCTCATGAACCAGGAATTTTAAAAGCATGCTTTGAGTGAGTTATGTGATTTTCTTCTGACCCTGATAAGAATTTCAATGAATTGAGGGTTACAGCCTGAGTTAATGTCCATATACATGTCAGAGTTAATGTCAGCATACATTGCTTCTATTTCCCATTTCCAGTGTCATTCCAATACCCCATCCCATTGCCAATTTGAAGCCAACCTGCTGACATCCAGTTGTATATAATTTTTGCCCCACTGTATCACATTTTCACTGAAAGAACTCAAAATGTCCCTGTTAGCAAAAAGCAATAGATTTCCTTTTTTTTTTGGGGGGGGGGTTATTTCTTTGCTTTTTGAAAAGCACTTTAAATTATAAGTGATTACCGTTTAGGGAAACTGTCTATCTCTGTTCAGGTGACAATGCCATAGAATGCCTAACGTTATAGATATAGCTGTATCTGCATGTCTCTTGGAGATTATAAAATGCCATCCCACTGCCCTATATATCAGGGCAGTGTTACTGAGGAAGAGATATTTGTCTGAATACCCCCTTTGAAAATACTATTTAACTTCTAGCAATACAGAAACTATAGTTATCTGTATCATGTCTGTTTTGGTTTTACAGTGGCTTATGCATGTATTCATAGTGTCAGCTGAGGCTATTTTTTTTAGTCACCAAATGCAATCCAAGGAGCAGCGCACTTTCATATCTTCCACTGAAATCAATCTGTCTTGAATTGGATCAGTGTTCTAGGATTAAAGCCTTTTATCTTGATTGTCTACATCCATGAGTTTGCAAGGATTGCAAAAGCATAACTCCAAAGAGTGTAGAGTAAATTTCCAGTGATGTCTTCTTTTATGACTTTATTGCCCCACAGCTCATCATTTTACCTTCTGTTCTTGAGCTACTTAATCTGGCAAGTTTCGGTGAGGCAAACGCTAAATAAGATTATTTGTTTGGCTTAGAAATATACCGCCTTCAAGTGATGAGAACCCTGCAATTCACTGTTATGTACGTTTGTTTACCTGTACCTAAGTAAATGGCAATTTATGCAATGGGGCTTGCATCCAAGTAAATACATAGAATTGCACTGTTCATAGTTCAAGTGAAGTAAGGCTAAAGCCACATGGATTTCAAACAATATAATCTATGCAGCACAGCCAGATTAAAGAGTGCCTTATAAAAGATTTGTTGCTGTCAATCACTGAAAAGCTCATCCTTCATTCCCACCCATGCAGTCATTTACTTTGTTTTGCAACCTGTTAATTTGTTTCCATGGATTTCGACTTGGGAAAGAATACTGCCTCAGTCTGAAAGAGACACGTAGCTTACTGGAGATGAAAAGAGGCAATCATGAGGTGAGGCAAAATAAAATCTGGTTCAATCAATGTCATATATATTAATTTTATAGAGAAATTATCAATGGAGGGGGAACGGCTGCATGGTGAGAACTAACCTAATTCCAAGAGGCCAAAACCCTGTGTCCGTATAAATGAAGAACCATACAATGGAGAAAAGGGGTGGGTCACTGTCCATTTAAGCCACATCCCTTAGATATGGAAGATGCTCTTTTGGTATTAACCTGTCCAAGGGTCTCAATCTCTGAGTGGATGACTCTAGTTAACTGTAATAGTAAACCATATCCTGCATATGTGTCTTGGAACACATGGCCACTCACTTCTAAAGATATTTATGAGAGCTCATGAATGTGTTCTTAACCTTACCATCTGCATACCTCTGCCATGGAAATGGGGGATCAGACTCACAGATACATGCCAGTAGAAGGTGTGAAGAAGACATCCTTATGTTGTGTCGTACTTGTCCACCCACTGAATTTTGACAAGGCAAATGAACCCTAGTTGATTGCTACAGAATGATAATGAAGGCCTACAGCTGGTCCAGAAGACCCCGCTACAGCTGTAAATCAGAATGTGCATTTCTTCCTGTCTGGTCCAGCAATCTGTCAAAGAAATTGTAAACAAATGCCAGAGTTGATGAGTTGAAAGTGACTAAAGAAGAGAAATGCTAGTGGCTAATTTTTCTTAATGCCCTCCTTGCCAAAGCCTTGCCACAGAAGCAGTATAGGTATCCCCAATACAAAAAGAATGGGTCCTAAAACAGAAAGGCCTTTGTCGTAAGAGATGCCAGACTTTTTTGAACACTAACCAAAGATTGTGCTTGGTAATAGACCAGGCACAGCTGTGCATAAAAAGATAGAACTGTATAATCTTAGAGTTGAAAGGAACCACAAGGACCATCTAGTTCAAACTGCCATGCAGGAAAACACTCTCGAAAGATGCTGATCCAGTCTCTGTTTAAAGACCTTTGAAGATGGGAAGACCCTCCAAAGCAGTCTTTGAGGGAGCTTAAAGCCAAACTCATAACTCCACCATAAGAGTTCAAAGCTTCAATGAGAAGACATATTGGACATCTGGTGCTTGAAATCTAATCCATGTCACCTGTCCCTTTTGTTCAATCTCCCACAATTACAGATAGATAGAAACATCTTTATCATCCAGGAAAACATCAAAGAACATGAGTATTCTACCAGATGTATCAGATCAAAAACTGTATAACCTGTTTTCAATCCTGAAGGCTCCACAAAATGGAGTATTGTTGCAGAAGAACCAAGGCTTTTTTAAAGGAAGGAGGAAAAAAAACAGAGATATCATTGAGAAGCTTGAAGCTCGCACAATCACATCAGACATTTTCTAACTCAATGCTCTAGCATCCTTCTAAGTCTTATATCAGCTATGGTATCAGGAACTCCACATAGTTTAGATCAAAAGACCAGTGCAGACAACTTTTCTTCAATTGTCTGACTGCAAGACCACAATATTGTTGATGAATAGAAAAATAGAGATGTGCTACCTGAACTGTCCATAATTGCTGAAGACTCATGGACCTCTCTGAAGTTACTAAACTCTTTCTCGTTTTTTAAAATAGCTTAGACATATCTTGGGAGATAAAGAGAACAAGATAACCATTTATCTACCTCATGCATCCAATTGCCTAAAGACTCTGCAGCTTGGGATGTGAGTATATCCTAGCCAAAGGGATAAACAAAAAAAAAAATGTCACATTTGTATAAGGTGGGGAGTTGCCTTTTTAATGATTAATTCCTGGCAAGGGTCTACACCTAAATAAAATATTAAAATGCAGACATCTCGTGGTAAACAACCCAGACAAGCATATGAGACCAAAGATTCTTAGAAGAAAGGAAGATGATGACATACACATGGCATCAGAAGTGATCAGAAGAATTGGGCAAAAATGTGACCCAAGTCCGAACAGCACCAACAACTGGTAATTATTCCAGGGTAGGAAAAACCTGTTTAAACCAAAGTCTCACTATTGCTGAGCCTCTGCTGAGCATACCATTTCTCATAGAACAAAACACCAGAATGACAGCCTGAAGCATTTGAATGGAACTGATTACGCTTCCAAAAGGAAATGCTATTAAAATCCTGGAAGAATCCCAGACTACCAAATCCTCTTTCATCATCACAACCAAAGGTGAGAACAACACAAGCCCCTCAAAGTGCAAAACAACTGTCAGAGAAAGTCCGTTTGTGGGTAATCACTCTGCAAAATTAAGATGCCCCAGAAGTTCAACATAACCTTCTGTTAGGATCTAAAGTGACCAGTATAGTGTCAAAGGTTAATAATTTCTCCTTTGGAAGGCAGTTGACCTGCTTCACCAAGTCAAATTCAGTTTCAGAAAAGATGAGGACTGGTGAAGGGCCCTCCATCTTTTCTTCTGTGAAAGGAATATCATGTTTCCCAGCAAAAAGAGAAAACTGTCAACAGTTTGAACCAGTGATGAAACTCCATCATTAATCGTGTATCATAAAACTCAGATTGGCCCATCTCAATGTCCAATCCACTAGGCCACATGTGTTTCCAGCCTGCTCATTAAGGTTCATAGACCATTGGCCCACAAAGACACCTAGGCCATTAGGCCTCCACACCTCAAGTCTATAGGACCTCTTAAATGCTCTTGGGTCCTACTGTCAAAAATCTACAATGCCAGCTGGAACCAAGGCTCCAAATCAAAGAATATTAAGCTATTAGACCACTGCATCAATATATACTAGAAGAAATTGTCCCAGAAGCCATTAGGCCAAAAGAACAGGAGGAAACCTAAATGGCAAGGAGAAGCTAGGAGAATAAGGAAACAAACAAAAAAAACAACCACATTCCCACTTCCCTTGAAACTGCCATGTGTCATCAGTATGCCAGCTGAAAGCTGTTCACTCGGAAGCTCTGATGCCAATAAATCACCCTCTGTGCTACACTAAGGAGGTCATGGGACAAAAGATTCAATGGCAAGCTGAGCATCCCAAAGCCTCTATTTCCCAACCAAATCAGAAGGATTCTGAAATGGCAGCAGAAGAAACATTACGTGTAAATCCAACTCCTGTAGCATATGAACTTCAAAATGCAACCAAAGAAGTGCTGAGCAATCTTTCTTCAGGAGCTATCACGTGAAAGATTAAAGGGGACTTGGGGAAGGCAGATGTGGTTTTATTAGCCCAAGCTCCACCCTCTTTAGCATAGCCAACTGCATGAAATTAATTGAACTGTCTCCTTTCTGGTCTAAAGTCTCATGCAGAAGTATTCACCTCCCGTTGACTCTAGAGTCTTCTGAGTCATAGATGTTTTTTGAGCATCTTATGTAAATCGAGTGGTAACTATAACAAATCCATTTCAATTCCAGACTGTATCACAACAAAACGTGGAAAAATCAAAGGGTGTATATGTATGTGAATACTTCTGTAAGGCACGGTGTGTCAAAATTGTGTTCACTGGCCAGATTCTGCCAGATTGTCTTGGCTTTGGGAACAGAATGTTTTTGTTGATTTGGACCAGTCAGTCTTTTGTGTTTGTGTACTTTGAAAAACTAGATCTGACACAGACTAAGAAATAACAGTAGCTGAGGGCATAACTACATTTATAGCCTGTATAATAACTTACTTCTTCATTTAAAGCTTACTCTTGCAACCTTTTTCTTAAAGTACCATTAAAATGAATGATGTCTACTTAGGAAATGTGCTTCATAACCTATCATTTATTTTGCTGAATCAATGTTTGCATAGCATTACAATACATATCAACAGTTCAGTGTACATACTCTACCTCACTTCCAGACTTAAAGGGAGGTATCTAATGTGATGGATCTTGGATGGCTGCTTGAAAATGTAAAAGACCAAGTATATTCACAATACCCTGATACAGAAGCTGCCAGCATCTCCTAAATTCTGTTTTGCTGGTATAATGTCACAGTAACACAATCTTATTCATCACGTGGGTATGTGATCTGCTCCCAGGATTATCAAGGTCACCAGTGTGGGGCTGTTCTCATTTTCCCTCCCATAGCCTGTGAAGCAGGCAGTGAGATAATAGAAGATAGAACCATGGATGTTATGCCGTCAATCCTGCCCTTTAAGCCATACTTCCCCAACCCTCTGGATGTTTTCCCCCTCAGGATCCCATCATCCCTGACACTTGTCCATGTAGGCTGTGGCTGATAGGAGTTGTAGTTTAAAACTTCTCGAAGGCACTAGTTTGGGAAGAGGTTACCCAAGTTAATTTGCCATCCTGGGGTGTGGTAGAGGGTGCTATGCTCTTGCCTAGGTTAAAATCCTAGATAAAATTGTATGTGAAATTGGGTTATGTGTGTCCTTTTATATTTTCCCTTTTCAGCTAAATATCTTGGGACAGCCCTAAGCAAAGGTAATCCCAGCTTTAAAAGGAAATGAGCTGCAAGAAGACAAAAATAAGGTTGTTTTTTAATCCAGACATTTTGAACACAGTTCTGTAAACTGGCCAAATAAGTTCAACAAACCTTTCCTATAAAATGAGTGGCACATCTTAAAATGGTCAGCCCTGTAAATAATCATCTTCACTGTTTTAAAAATGGCCTGATGAAAATACAACTGGAAAATTTTGCTGAAATTCTGCTGAGCAGTCACATTATCTTAAATGTGATTGTTACTGAGACTTTGCTGCCAGAATACTGTAGATGTGTTCCTGTTCTTCTTTATCAAAAAGACATAATACTGGTGCAAACATAAAAGGTGAAAGCACACAGGGAATCATATATCTATATAGTGAAATAAATTAGTAACTGACAATAAAATATACACCATTTTCTCCTTTTCCGTACAATTTATATACTTGGAGAGATCACACATAACACACTTGGAGAGATCACATTATTGCAATCATACCAGGAGGATTGCTGGATGTGATCCAGGAAATGTTAAGAAGAGGTGGATACTAAGAACCATTAAAGACTTTTGAAATCCTGGAAACCAGGTAAGAATCAGAATTACTCCACTTTGGCTGAATTGTGCCCTTTTTAATTAGTATTCCACTACCCATATTATTACACTTCCAAGTAAGCAGATCCCAAGCAACCTTTGAAAATTTTGCTGTTGCTTTAGCTTTTTTGACAGATCTTTTTTTTAAAACCATCAAGCTACCTCAGCAGTCTTTAATTTATACCCCAAAACATTTTAAACATGCACTTTGTATTTATCAGGGTTTCTTTCTCATTCCCACACTTTCCTGTTTCAAAAAGCCATGCTAATTAGTTTGTAGATGATTCTGAATAATACACAGTTGCTAACCATTGCAGAGCACACCTTCTCAGTTTGTTCCAATTACTAGGGTGATATTTGCACAGAGACAAGCACCTACACGTGTCTCCTATGTTGCACTGTGAAAGATCTTGCTATGTGTGTGGTTCCAGGCTGCATCTGACTTCCAAAACTGGATTGGGAACTGTGAGTGCAGCTTGAGTTGCAGTGAAAGAATCAATCGCTTGCGAGCATGGAGAATGAATTTAGAGGGTGAATGATGTAGTGAGAATATTAGCCATCTGGATTTGTGGAGTAGGATGTTGAGCAAGGTCCACGCATGGTTGGAATAGGACCTTAGGTCTATGATGTGCAATTTAAATATCCAGGAACAAAAACCACAGAAGCTGCTTGTATATGCTTAATTTGCCTTAAAAGAGTTGTGCTTTTTCCTATTCATAATACTTAGTTTATCCTGTACTAGGAATATAATTGTATACACATTTAAAAAAAAAAAAAGAGAGAGAGAGAGAGAAGGATGAAAAGTTACTGTTAGCAGCAGACTAGAAAACCGAATGGAGTGGACCAATAATTTTTTGGCTCCTGTTGTTTCCTGTTGCATTATACAAAGATTGTGCTAACTAGTTGTTACTGTGCTTTTACTCAAAAGTTACCATTATCAGAGAAACAAATTCTGAGAGATCACCCTTGTGTTTATGGAAAAGTGTAGATATTCCCCTCAGTACAAGCACAATGACTTGATTTGAACAATATTCATGACAGTTCTTGTGCTATGACTTGTAAACATTGTACAAATGTATTTGGTATTTCATTTTGAGATGAAGACTCAAAATAGTTAAATGAAAAGAAATCCTTCATGTAAATAGCTATATTCAGATTCCATGTATACAAACATTCCTTTAGAGTCCAGATTGTCAAGAGTGTCTTTATTGGCTAGAGACTACTGTCTTGTTTGGCAGTAGTTACATGTGCTATAGTAAAGAACACAGTGTGTGAAGTATTTGGTGTACTACAGTACCATAGTTCTTTTGGTCTGTTAAGTAAGTTGCAATTTGTGATGAAATGAAATTGAAAGTAGTGCTTCATACTTACAAATTTCTTCAGTTATTACTTGATTTTTCTTGTAAAACTTCAAAGGAAAACTTGAAAATTTTATATATTTGGATTTTGTAGTTTTCTTTTTTTATTTTATTGCAACACAAAGTACCAAATCATTAAATAAAGTACACTGTGGTCATTTTATTGATGTTGTGGAGTCTTTTTATCAAGTTGTGTTCTGTTCCTAAGAACATTATTTTTCAGCATATAATACAAAAGTCCAATTAACAATCTTCATAGGTCTAGATTAGTTGTGAATATGACCATCAAGAAGGCACTGGTCTGGAGGAAAAAATAAATTTCCAAAATGTGTTTTCCCTTCTGATTACACATAAAATAAGTATTTAAGTATAGTTCACCATTTTTATTGTAAACTCATTGTACAGGTGTGAATCCCCATGAAGCCAAACCAGCAATAGCAACACACAAGAGGAGGAATCAGCAAGTTTTGGAGAATCCAAACTTTATAGATATAGGAAAACATTAAGAAGTGAAAACAGGGGAGGACCCCAAGATAGCCCAGTGAGGACTGCCTATTCTCTGTGAGCACTGACTTTGGGTCAGGGGAAAAAAAGCAAAAACAGAAGGTTGGTAGGGGAGAGTGAAATGGATTCTCCTGAAAAGAGAATTGAATGGCTAGCTAGAATCCCAAACAGAAACACTCCATATATCAATGTTTTGTTTCAGGCCCATTTATACATTAAGTGGTCCTCCAGTCTGAGCAACCAGACATCGTGCTACCATCAGTATTACCATACACAGTTGCAATATAATCCTAAGCTTACAAACATTGGTGAAAAGAGACTGCATCAGCCCTTAGTTTTAAAAACAACAACAATAATTAAAAGATCGTCTACCTACCAGAACCAGAAACTAAATTTGGTTGGAGAACTCAGCACACACGCTTCAGATCCACTGCATAAACTGTACAATGCCAGCTACTACAAGAAACTGGAGATAAATTTGTTCTAGTTTCCATGAATTTAAGTTTTTTAATTAATTCTTTTTTATTTAAATTTGAAATAGATTTACAAACAGCACCACAGCCCCTTTCCCCCAAATGAGTTAAATTATTACAATTGGAGTTCTGGAATAGCATTTTTTGACACCATGATTTATAATTGGAAACGTGAGCCATGAGCTGTGTCTGGATTTGTGGTATTGTTAATTAGGGCAAGAGACTCTCCAAGAATAATGGATAGTGGTTCAGAGCATGGCTTGGTTAGCGATTGAACACCATGGAAAAACTTCAGAGCAGAGCTGTGTTCAACATCTAACGGTGTAAATTTTACAAACCTCTCAGAAAATATACGGTGCTGGATGATTGTCTTGTTCTTCTACAGAATGTCAAGAATGGATTCTCCAAGCCATCAGTCTGAGTGTGGCTACTTCCAGATGTAATACTGATGAGATGTCCAAAAGAAGCCTATATCACCACAGAGAAAAAGTCTCTAAAATGTCCCCTGTGAAAGAAAAAGCAGAATAGGAAACCAAGGCATAATTAGAATACAGTATGTCCCACTTGATTCTGGACACCACTTGGTTAACAAGAGGTGAGTATTGGTAGGAGGTAAAGACTGGTCTGTCTACAAAAGTAGGCCAGTCCAGCAACGGAGGGAAGTGTCCCTAAGGAAACCTGCTTCTCACTCCTACTGAATAATTTCTCAGCTGCTAATTCTTCCATGAGGCAAACACAGTGACCTACAGCATCTCCCAAACATAGTCATGAATGACTACATTGTGTGTCCATTTGTAAGTGCCCATATGTGACCTGTTCAACCAATCCCCTGGCAGATGGATTGCAATGAGGAAGATGTAGATCAGCAGAAGTGAGAAAGAGGAGGCTTTTCCCATCCTGCTTCTGTTGGTCCCACCTACACTTAAAGAGGCACATTCTCTTTGTTGAACTAGAGCTGTGCTCTGTGAGGCTGGCTACTTATCCCCAAGTAGGGCTAGCAGCTCCTCCCACCTAGAAGTGTTGCCTTTCTGGCTGGAGAGGGATATAAATCACAATGCAGTGGAGTGACCCAGTCACATTTAGGGGAGGCACAGCAACAGGAGCATGTCCTTGTTGCTTGAGGAAGATGAAGGGTGGTTGGTGAGTGGAGAGTAGAGTCTTGAGAGATAGTTAAGGGTAGTGAAACATTACCATCCATAGTGGGAGTTTGCTTTTTTGCTGTGTTTTTTTCTGTTGAGGCCACCTCCAGACTCCTTGGGTTAGAAGCAGGGAGTGCTCAGGTAAGAACTGAGTAGTGTGTGTTTGAAGGAGGTGTTGGATGACCTAACAATTATATTTGTATTTATCTCAACTGCTGCACTGGCACTTTGATATCATTTTTATGTGTTAGGTTGCTGAGATGTTTGTGCATCATCATCAAAGATGTGCATCATCTTTTTGGTGAATCCCATGAGAGGAAGTAGGAATGGAAGTGCCCCTCTCTTGGGCAGCACCCATCTCTTGGGCAGAGGAAAGTATGGTACGGAGGGTTGGGCATGCCAAGTAAAGATAGGACAGATGCTCAAACCCTGATCTCGATTTCACTCCTTTCTCCATCCTCAAAGATCCAAATTGCTCTGTCAGCCCACCCTCTGATCCAGCAGTGCTACTGCTGAATGTCAGTTTGGTGCATAGTAATTATCACCGACAAATTGATTTTGGATGACGGAGTCAATTCAGTAGACATACAGAGACCTGGATGGATGAGTTTTGTGGAGTGGGTTACAGCTTTGTCCATAGATTAGTGGGTTGGGGAAAGGGGTTGCTGTCATCCATAAGGATTCCATGTCCCTCAGAAGGAAACCCGTCCACCCTAGTGACAGTTTTGAGGGTATATGCCTTCTGTTAGACTAGACACAGAACAGGGATGCTGCTTTCATAGTTGGCATCCTACTACCCAGCAATCTCGTCTGAGATGGCTCAGATGATCTTGGAGGTGGTGCTGGAGGATCCCAGGACAGTTGCTTTGGGGAACTTCAATATACACACTAAGGCAGGACCAGCTCAGGACTTCAATGACTAACATGAAGTTCATGAGGCTCAGTACATCATTGGTGTGATGTAGGCAGCAGGCATACCCTTGACCTAGGAGGCATGGTGTTAAAAGTGGTTTTGGTCCTATCTCTGAGTAGCATTGAAGGATTCCAGTTCAACACCATGGCCAGTAAATTGTGGAGTGCCACAGGGTTCTATTTTGTACCCCATGCTCTTCAACATCAATATGAAGCCACTGGGGAAGGTCATTAAAGAGTTTGGGTTGCGATGCCACCAGTATGCCGATGACACCCAGCTCTATTTCTCCTTGTCATTAGGGCTGGCTGAAGTTGTGCAGAAGCCGGACCAATGTTTGCTTATTATAATGGGATAGAATAGGACCAGTGGATTGAAATTGGAGGTTGATAAAATAGAGGCTCTGTGGATTGGTGGTTCTGAAGTCCAGGAACTGGGCAAGCAATGTATCTTAGATGGAGCTGCATTTCTGCTGAAGGAGCAAGTGTGTAGCTTGGATATACTCCTAGATCCATCTCTGCCACTGGAAGCCTAAGTGGACTTCATGGCCTGGACTGATGGCACATCTCTGAATGTTGCAACACCAATGGCCTTTCCTGAATAGAGGTAACTTAGCTACTATAGTCCATACAGTGGTAACTTCTCAGCTAGACTACTGTATTAAAGTCTACATGGGGCTGCCGTTAAAGACAGTCAGAAGCTACAGCTAGTACAAAAGGTAGCAGCATGATAGCTGACTGGAATACCATACAGACAACATACAACACTGGTCTTAAGCAGCTGTGCTGTTTGTCAATGCTGATGATCTGAATTCAAGGTCCTGGTGACATTTAAAACCCTAAAACAATGGCTTCTTCTTAAAGACTTTGGGGATTAGTTTAGTTCAAAATATTCATTTATATGGTTTTAAATTACCGTATTTGCTGGCGTATAAGATGCACTGGCGAATAAGACACACGAAAAAAAGTGAGTCTTACATGCCAGCAAATAGAGTATACCTTTTAAAGGTGTTTTAATTGTTGTCTTGTTTAATTTTTTTATCTTGTTTAATTTATGGTTTAATCTGTCATTTAAAAGTGTTTATGCCTCTCTGAGACCCCATGATAAGGGGTAGGATAGCAAAATAAAGAAGAAGAATGACTTAATATCTGGTTATTCAAGATTTTTTAATAAAAAATAATAAAATGCATTATGGATATTTTGTAACTGCTATTTCAACTTTATTTAGCAGACGGTTTTTAAATATACAATCTGTCTTACAAATATACAGACAACTGAATATAGAAAAACTATGAAACTGAGATGTTTCAAATATATTTAAAAACAATGATACTGCATGTTATTTTCATACTCTTGTTTCAATACTTTAAGAAAAAAATATTTGTAGTAGTACCCAGAAACAAAAGTAAGCCTGGCCTCGTCTTTCATACTTCAGAAAGCCTGTAGTATTCTGAAATCAGTATGATGAAATTTACAAGATTTTTCACAACAATACATGTGGACTCCACACCTTCATAGTTACAACCACTTAACACATTTACATACATGTAATATAATAGTGTCATTTAAGTGTAAATGGATTGTGATTTAACAGCTTCTGACCTAAATTAACAATTTATCTTGCAATTAGAAACCTAGTGCTTTTCCCTCATGGGAAGAGTCACCTTCTTTACTTCAGTGGATGGAACTGTTCTGCAGCTATATTTCTTTACTCCTAGATATCACATTCTCTTGTTGCAATGAAGAGCATCATGGCTTCCCCAACACATTTGAGCAGAAATATTGTTGAACTGAGCTAAAAAGAATCACCACTACTATGCTCATACAACTCCCCAAACATATAGACTTTCTCATTCACTTTAGTGGTTAAGAGAGACCCTGTTGGAAGACAAACAGAGAAGCGGCTGCACAGCAATCTCTCTGTATGCCTCTGAACTAATGCAAGAAACCATGGATCAAGACAAATGTTTTAGAAATGTTTGCACTGCATTATTACATAGTGCAACAGAAACTGCTTACCAGGTATGTTTCTCATTTACAGTAGAATCCTATACATGTATACTGAGAAAGTGCACTGTTTTGTATAGAGATTACTCCCTGTTAAGCGTGTGGATGATTGCAATCTCAGACTAATGTTAGAGCCACTGCCATCTTCCTAGTATGGGGGAAAACAAAAACAGCATGCTTATGTAAGTGCATCATTATACTGATTAGTATTTTGAAAGTCTTAATTCATTGCTGTTTTCAAATCATTAATGACAGAAACATTCAAGTCCCTCTGTAAGTGCATATGATTTAATACATTTACAGACTGTTGTAAAAAAAAATACTGAAAACTGCTTGCAAGAGATCAAAACAATCAAAATATATCAGCAAGTAACATGAAAAACCATAAATTAAAATATTTTAAAACTTAACATCAGAGGGCATCAATAAAACTAACATTAAGAACAGCAGCAGTAAGACTTTATTTTACATCATCAGTAAAACAGTAAAAAGAGTGGGAATGGCTAAAAGCATTAGAAGGACAAGGGTTTTGGTATGCTTTCCAAGTGATAAGAACATTGTGCCTCCTTCACTTGTCAGGTAATGACATTCTACAAGTGGAATGCCACTGAAAAGTCCATGTGTCTTACTCATCATAAGTACCTGAAGACTCTGCTTGCTTCAAAATATTTGCATCTATGCAGAGGTACTACTGCTGGCTTTTATGGGACGGAACACAAAAGTCCCAATAAAAGTTCAAAGGTTCACATTTTACAGAACCAAATGAATGGAGAAAATCAGTATTATTTTATTAATAGTAAGGAATAACAGGAATCATGGTTTATAGCTGACTGAACACTGGATCTGAGTACCCCCAGGGCCTGAATGAAGTTAAATCAGAATGTATTTATTTGATGTATGCTTTGCCTTCCCTCAAAAGAACACAAGATTATATGTCATCAGGTTTACATTTGCTACAGGACTTGGCCATGCAACTGTAATAAAATATATACAAGTAGATATGCCAGCACAAGTTGTGTTGCTCGTTTAGGAGTCTAAAAGACAGAGTAATACCACAAACATAAAGAACAATATAATCTGATATTTTGGAAGCTTAAGTCTAACCTCAATCCAGCCACCATGTTTGGGTATAACTTATTTCTGGCTTCACTTGTGATTTAATGTTAGCAGCAACTTAGTACAAAGATCTCCATGGAATGCAAACAGCTTTTCCCGACATAGAGGTGAATTCAAAGGATTTTTTTGTTTTTAAATTTTGGAACACTCCAGCTTCACAAAGGATTTCATCAAAATGTTTTGGAGAAGACCCAATTTAGGATGTGTTAACATCTAAAAATTAAGGAAAAAATGTATTTCTGCTTCCTAGATTTTTTTTTCTTTTCTTCCTAGACAACTGGAAACAGTTCTCATATTTTAGAGCAATTATAATGTCCATTTCAGATTATTGCCAAAATGTTCTAAAATGAAACAAAACAAGCAAAACTCAACACTTCTGGAACATGCTCAATTAAACTTTGTTCCCAATAATTTTAAAAGCAACTCCACTTCAATCAAAACTACAAGATAAAAGTCTGTTCAGCAGAATAATAAATAAGCTAAATATATATACATTAATTTTAATAGGAATAAATATACATATGTTAGTTTTGGAATGTTTAAACATAGTCAAACACTCTGCATTCCAAGCAATAATAAACTACAGTAATATCATTATACTTAAGAACCTCATAATTACTGACATGAACCTGAAGATGGCTACTTATTTTTAAAAAATTAACTTTCAGTGAACATCAGTGAAAAATTCAAAGACTATTTTTAAAAACTCTTTTAAAAAGTATGAAATAGTATTTAAAAGTATGAAATAGTATTCATTTAGTTATCAAGAATGGGTGGGCATAATGTAGCTCTCCAGATGTTAGCAAGTTGCAGTTCCCAGAAGCCCCATCCTATAGGGCTAATAGTGAGGAATGCTAAGAGTTGTGGTCCAACAGCATCTGAATGACATGATTCTTCCTCCTGCACCCAAATTGTAATGACATATAAATTCCAAAGAGTACAAGTTGACCTATCCATTTGTACTTAGGTATGAGAAGATCTGTCAGTTTTGCTTCTCCCACGTTGAATTTTGGGAAATCTCAAGTTATCTCGATCACAAATATAAACAAATTTGTGGATTTCAATTAATTCTTTAAAATAAACTGCAACAAAATCCTCCATGAACTGCACCCCCCAATACATCAGGTACAACTGTTCTTAGTACGGAGAGGACCATGGTGTACCTGTCTGCTATATAGCTGCTAAAGATGAGAATCTCCTCAGAAAGAAGAGAATTTTCAGCACTAACATACGCAGGGATTCAAAGCCATATATCTGAGATTTATACCAAGCCATGGATATATTGGTTAGTTTTGGTTTCTTCTACATTTTTTTTAATCTTGAATTATTTCAATCCCAAATATAAAGAAATATATGAATTTAGGTGAATTATCAAAACAATCTCTCTTGAGAGCAGTTTTACACATTATGTAAACCTCCTGGTGACTGGTATATACTAGATCTCACCATGAATTACATACCCATAATTCCATTTTCAGAGTCTGTGCAAGGAAGTATCCAGCACCCCCTTGTGCAGTGCTTTCCCTGCACCTGTCCAATGGCAACTACTTGGTGTCAGGATTCAGCTGCATCCATCCAATCCAAATGGGAAATGACTGGCCATGAGTGTGCCAGAAGAATTTCCTTGACCTATGACAGCCAAATTAAGATTTCTGAAAACCATTTTTGTGCAGCAGCAGTTGTAGACAAGCAAGTTTGCAAAATTCTGGCCACATTTTTACTTGTTGAATGGATACATTGGCTAGAGTTGTTTTTTTTTCCCGCATTTGATTAATTAAAAAAAAAATCAATCTTTTTCAGTCCCAAATATAAATAAATTTAGGTAAGTTCTTCCAGAAAAGAAACAAAATTACATGAAGTCTCCCTAGAAGATCCAGGTGGTAAACAGCTGTCAAATGTTATGGCCTCAATCTGGAACTAGTACTCAAACTTTTTTAAAAGTTTCTAACAGTCTTATGATACTTCTTCCAGAACATTTGGGAGGCATATGCCCTAGCCTTTTAAATAAGTCTAGAAAAGTTACAAGTCTGTGAACATTTTATATTATCTCGTTGGATGTGTATGTGCATGTGTGTGAGAGAGATAAAGAGGGAAGGAGGGAGGGAGAAGAAAAGCACTCTCTCTGGCAGCAAACCTGTTGCATGTCAATGCTGGGTAGGGACGATGAACAAAATGCCCTGTGCCTCCTCCTCTGCCAGCCTGCTCACTCGGAATGGATTTTTTTTTTTTTTTTTGCACTTCCTTCTATCCAGTTTTTTCTTCTCTACGACTATCTGGCCAACTTTTAACGTGGAGTGATCAAGATGTACCACTGCCCATTTTTGTGTCCCTCCTCACTAATCTTTGTTGACTCTGTTAGTAAGGGAAGAACAGGTGGTATTTTAAGGCATCTATAAAGCATGGCATCTGGGGTACATACGCCTTGGTTTTTTTATCAGTTTTGCCTTCCTAAAGTGCAAGTCCGCTTTACAATTGCTATCTTTACAGCTTATTCCAACATAGAACAGTGCTTTTCTCTTTCTTTCTTTCTTTCTTTCTTTCTTTCTTTCTTTCTTTCTTTAATCAAATTGTTGCATTGGTAGTGAAATAAAAAGATACCTGAGTTTCAGAGGCAACAATGATCTTTTGGAAAAGTACCTTTTTTTTTTGTAAAACTGTAGAATTGCAAAACAAGAAGAATATATAACAATCTTCTCAAATGTCACATCAAATTATAAACATAATTTAATTTTTTTCACAACTATTTGTCATATCCAAAGTTACTAGTCTTTTTTTTCCCGTATCGGAAATCGTTCCATCAATGCCCTGAATACATTTCCAGGGATTTTCTGGTGCTTGTCTATTAAACTCTGTACTGCAGTCTTTGCCTATAAGGAAAAAAGTTGGGTAGGGAGGAATAAATAAGTAGTTCATTATTATAAAACTTTCAGTCATAAAGTGGGTCAAAAACTAACATTAAAACCAACAATTAGTCCTTTTCATGGTGAATATTCCCTAATATATATTTTAATCCTGACACTGCAAAACACACACAGGGGACACACAAATGCAAAATGGAGAACAAAAGCCTATCCTTCAGAAAGTACATATATATTTTTGTAACACAGTACTTTCCCCAAAAATTTCACTCTCACAGAGCAGGTATATAATCAAATATGTCTCCCCTAATCTATTTACATATAAAAATTTCAGCTTTGAACAGTTTTGAGGAATAGAGAGGAAGTCCAAAAATATTCTTAATAAACAGAAAGAACTGCTATCCATTTTTGAGGTGATTTACTCTTTTAAGCACTATACAGCCAGAGAATAACATAACGCAAAGCATGCAATTACTCTCTGATGGAGCTAATGGGAATTTTATTTCCCCAACTTACTCTTGAAATCCCCTGCGTTCAGTGTACCACTGACAGGGGTACATTGACCATCCTCCAATTTAATCAAGTCTGGACTGAGCAAAGTACAGCCCAGAGGCCACATGTGGTGGCCCAGACTTTCCTGATTCCCCATGCTAAAAGAAAAATGTTGTGAAAGTGGCCTGTGGTTCTTCCAGAAGCCCTGGAGAACATGACTGACTAATTTAAATGATATTTTAACTCTAATGGCAATACTTTTTAGTACCCATCATTTACTCTCTAAGAAAAGGCTCTTTCAGAGAAGGCTGAGCCCCGCCATTAGAGCCGGTAAGTGGCCAATCATGCTACCAAGAAGCTTAATGGTGAGCTCACAACTGGATGTGCCAACATCCAATTCAAGGGAAAATAATAACCATGGGAAGGCAAAAATGCCCCCCTCCAACCCAACAAAATGATCCAGCCTTCATAAATATATCTAGAAATTAGCATTTAGTGTTATTAATTTTTTTAAAAAAACTTACTTTTTCTGCCAGTTCTTCTGCAGTTACATTTGGTTCATATGGAATAGGATCACCAATGTATGTCTGCAGCTTGACAGGAAAGTTTCCATACAATGGAACTACTGGCAAACGGAGATACTCATACATCAGCCTAAACAGTCCTGTTTTATAAAAAGGGACATATTATAAGGACAGCAAATACAATCCTATCAACTTGCTAAGTTAATTCCTTTAAACTGATATGCAATGGCTTATTTCTTAATTTGTACTTTGCATTTCCAAATTACTATCATAAGGATGAAATTTTGGTCTGATTCTAGAGCTGTCTTGGGAATACATGTGACTCTGAGCAAGAATTCTTCAGATAATACAATTTTGTTGTTCATATGCTTCGAAGACTTAAACCTGCATATGCCAAACCATTGTTGAGGTCTGTGTGCAAAAAGAGCATAAAGTTTTGGATTGTACATCCTCATAGCCTAGTCATGAAGAAGATTACAAGAAGCTTTTGCTTCTGTCTTTTAAGTGTGACTTCATTATGTCTGAGCCTGGGCAAACAAGGGTTAGCGCTAACTACCATTCAGAGAAACATATTTCAGAACGGCGATCAATAGGAGATCAACAACATACCATGTTACATATGTAGTACGCCCCTAACCCTTCTTCTTCTTTACTTTACAGGGGCACGATCTGGATCAGGTTTACCTGATGCAGGAGAGGAATCAACAACAACCGAAAAGGATTTTTTCCCTTTCTTTTCCTCCCACAGGAAAGGGCAGGGGCGAAAAAGGGGGCGGGGTAAAGGCTGCCTATACATGTTGAGCCTGGTCAGGATTTAATTCAAGAATTAAAGTTTAGCTGTACACTAAACTTTTAGTATAGCATGCTGTTTATCACCAAGTTTCTCAAAACCATATTCACCATCTCAAAGATGGTGGCCATAATCACATATAATATTAATTAAAAAATTCTGGCTTGTTAAGCTACAATGTGAAGGAACCACATGCTTATGCACAAAGCTCACTGTTTATTCTCTAAATGAACAGAAACACAAACCAGGTAGGCATAGTTACACGTACCATCTGAACTTATAATTTGATAACTGAATTTGCTTGTATTCACTAAACCATAAACCATAATCCCAGGTTTCAAGAGGTCTTCAAACAATCCCTACCTCTTTTTTTAGAACAAAATCTGCTCAAGTGAAAAGAGGTATGAATATACTGTATACACCAACATATTCAAAGGAGCTGCAGCTCAACACCATCTTCATAGCTTCATTGTTCCATCCCCTGCTTTACAAAGTTTGGGAAAAACAGAAGATTGTAGAATATTGGAAAAAGTCGAAATATATGCATATGCATATGAAATATATGGGCGGTCAAATGGAGAAAAAAGCCTTACAAGAAAAGAAGAATGGAGCACTCAGTTGCAGATTGCCTGGCTGAAGGAAGGCTAGAAGACAGTGGCCTGAGAGCCAGGACCTGGAGGAATGACAGAAGGGTTGAGTTATGGCCAAACCAGATAAACATCACCTGAACTGTGTGAATGACTTTTTAAAAAGTAACCTGCAGGCATGAAGCGTACAGTCAATATCAGGACTCTGGCATGTACAACAGGACTAAAGCCTGTTGCCTCCCTGCTGTTCTCCCAATCGCCTGCTTTTTGCAAGGGGGAAAAAAAGCAATACACTCCAGTGCTTACACTAGAATCCTTATATGGAGTGGGCCCACCACACATGCAATTTACTTTTCTAAAACCATTCAGACAGTTCTTAATAGCATGAATGTCATAACATCTAGTTTGACCGCAAGAGAAGGGCTGAGGCAGGAAGCTGAAGAAAGCCAGGGCCAAAAGACAAGAAAGAGGGCTTAGAAAACTTATAGAAAGGAACAGGAGACAAAAAGGGCTCTAACTTGTTTACTGTGCTTGTGCCTTATAATTTTTCAAAATGAGATTTCCCAACCAAGGAATATTAGATCAGGGAAAAATTGTAAGAACACTGGAAGGGCTTGCAGCACAGAATCGGATAAATATACATAGGAATTATGGTTCAGGAAATAATTCTGTAAGGAAGATCTGTAGATTTCTAGGGCTAAAGCCCGTCCAATTCATACCGCATCATTTTAAAAGGCTTTCAGCACCATATGCACTGAGGACTGCTAGATAAAATTACAAAGAAGGCTGAAATAAATGTACCAGAAAACTTAATTTTTAAAAAAACTTATTTAAAAAGCTCCTTACTTAGTCCACCAAGGGATCGAATGCTTTCCCGAACATTTTGTGTGAACATAGGAATGATGGGCTGCAATGCAGAAGAGGAGGAACATTTATTAGGCATTTCTTTTTCCCATACAACATGTAGCACACTGAAATCACAATGTCAATTTTAAATACATTTGCTCTGAAGTAAGACAGATCTTAGAGCTAGTCTACATTATCTGATGCAGTCTGTATATCTTGTTCTACATATTAGGAAAATCTAAAGGAATTACTCTCTGTACACAACTGACAAGTAGGATAGAACCCCTCTCATACTAATTCTTCACAGCCATACATTCTAATGGAAACTACAAAGAGACTGAGGGCACTAATAAGCTTAGGAGTGTTAGACTATGACCCTGGAGACCAGGGTGTGGTTCCTCATTCAGCCATGGAAACCCACCGGGTTACCCTGGGTGGATCACATGCTCTCAGCCCCAGAAAACCCTGTGATAGGTTCACTTTAGGATTGCCGTAAGTCAGAAATGACACGAAGGCACACAAGAACAACAAGCTAAAAAGTGTGTATACATGACATTAGCTTATTGGCTGACAATTCTTACTCTGACCAACTTAGCTATAAATTTTTGGATTCCCAGACTGTGTACATGAACAAGAATCAGCTGAAGCGTCTGAAAACAGCAGAGATACTCATGTCCATCAGAGCGATCCAGACAGGGAGTTAAAAGTTAAGGTGGGAGGTGGCAGAACAATTTACAAACTTCTCTTCTACCTCATATTCCATACTGCTTCGAAACGGATGATTTGAACTGCCACCGCATTAGAAGAACAGCAGCACTAGCACAATGTTTACAGCAATTATAAAAATTATTTGGGAGATGCAAGATTTGAAAAATGCACATATGGATACATGGAACTTTAATGTATGCTTATCTGACCTTGCTCCTTTCAATACTCTCTGGGCAGAGAACAGGAGCAAGCACAGTCCTGAGAAGTAATTTGTTTTTATTTTGTCTCAAATCTAAAAAGGTCCCAACTCTTGTTTTTGTTATACACTTCCAGTCTTACACTCCATTTATGTTCAGTGAACACTTACCACTTTTGCATCAATGGCCACCTGAGCAAATCCTTTACGATTCCCCCATATAAGGACATAGTTCTCATTACTGAACAGTGCTTCTCGAACTCCCCCTGGTGCAATGGCCAACAACTTCCCTTTTTTTAACGCTTCCCCACATTCTTCCTGTGTTCCATGCAGAACACTGAACACATCAAGTAACAGTTTAAAACCTGTGAGTGGTTAAGGAAAAAATGTATTACTGATACAGGAAACAAAACTACAGTATCTTTTATATTTCTAAAGAACATATCAATATTTTAAAAATAACTAAAGCAGCAATTGGAAATCATTTAAAAAAAACTCATTTCCCTTTCCAAGTAGTACATTTAGAAGAGGCAATATTCTTCCACTATTCTTGTGGTGCAGAGCTCACATGTTTTGATGACCACAAAAACACACCTTGTATTATCACCCTAGAAAAGAGAATTAGCATTTTCAAATTTAGGCATTTTTCCAGGAGAGGAGTGGGAAACACATGCAATTTCCACTAGTCTACACCACTGGCTATGGTGCTTGGTGAGCTGGTGGGAGTTGCAGTCCACCAATAAGCACAGAAGCCCAAATCCTTCACTTATGTTCTAGAAATTATTTTTTAGGAACAACATCTTTTATATTTCTAAAGAACACATCTGGATTTTAAAAATAATTAAAGCAGCATTTTAAAAGCATTAAAATAAGCTCATTTCCCCTTCCAAGTAGTACATATAGAAGAGGCACTATTCTTTACTTTCTGTATTTGTGCCTTTTGCAAGTGAAGGCAGAACACAGAAAATCTTCCACAAATTAATGACAAATCCATTTCACAATCTCCTGAGCACAAGATCCAAGGCAGCTTGCAACAGGAATTAAAACAAAATAGAGCCACAATCCAGTAAGTGAAAGCATTAAAATGGAATTTGAAAACAAAATTGGTCTAATTTAAGATTAATTAAGAGTAATGCTGAACCCAATATGTGAGAATGGAAACACAACAATAACCTGTGCAGAATTGCAGAATAGCAACCCAAAATGCCATCACACTTATTTAATGAACTTTTGTTATATACACATCTACATACATAAAATAAATCCCAAAAGGACAAGCTGTGACATTTCCAAGCCTGTTCTCTTAACAGACCAACAAACATCATCCCTTCATTTTATTAACTTTACCTGGCAGTGAGAAGACAAAGTGATCAGCAACTATATGGCAGATTCTTTTTTTTCTAATAAGGACAACCGCCATTAAGTAGAAAAAATCTATAGGAGTTGCTCCGTGGTAGAAAACAACCAGTGCTGGCCCCTCAGGTATTTTTTCTAGGCCATGCACCTCATAACCTGTTAAGATCAGAACAGAAAGTACTCAAAGTTAGCATCTGATATTAAGTTTGCATTGCAAAAAAAAATCTTAAAGTTGAATTAGCATTCCAGACAAAAGCTGAATAATGATTGTATCACAACCACAAAAAGGTCACTGACTATGAATTATATAAGCATTTATTGGAAAGAGAGCCTCTCTTGCCTGACTTTGTTTTTACCTCTGACATCCTTGGAAGACAAGGCAATAGCAATAGCATGTGTATTTCTATACCACGTATCAGCTACATACTCTCTAAGCAGTTTACAATGTGTTAGCTAATTGTCTCCAACAAGCTGGGCACACACTTTACCGACCTGCGGAAGGATGGAAGGCTGAGTCAACCTGTAACCCGGCAGGATCAAACTCACAACCTTGTGGCTGCAGTACCGGCATTTAACCACTATGCCACCAGGGCTCAATAAATCAACATGTTTCAGCAACTTTTTATTCAATACTAACATTATGCACAGTGAAATGTAACAACCAGATCAGGCAAACCTTTCCTAGGTAAACAAAAATATTTTGAGCTTTCTAGAGGCATTCAATCAGATAGTGTTGCCTTCTCTTCAGTTTAGACAGCTGTTGGATTGGTTTTAGAGTTAGACTTCTATGGATTAGCTTCTGCTGGTAAGTGACAAGAATTGCCAGCTTCACCTCATGATGACTAAACAGCACATATAAATGGGGATTCATAAGCTTCATCCATAGCACATGCTAAATTTCATAATCTTTAATGAGTTATTGTGCTGTATACAAATGGGTTCTGTTTATAAACACAACTAATGTCATTATCTACTGTTACATACCACCTCCAAGGGTGAGGTGAACCCAGGACCCCATTCACACTACACAGTTACAGAACTATTACTCTGCTTTAACAGCCATGGATCCATCATATGGAGTCCTGGGGTTTGTAATTGAATGAGCTCACTGGAGCCCTCTGGCTGAGAATTTCTTAATTTCTTTAACACAAACTTTGGTACCAGAGTAAGTAATAACATGGAAAGAATAAGGATAGTTCCCTGTACCTGTACCACCGCTACCACCACAAAATAATAAAATAAAATAATCACAATAGCAATTACATTTCTATACTGCTTATCAGTGCTAAGCACTCCCAAAGTGGTTTACAACATGTTAGCTAATTGCCCCTGTTACTGTCCTGGCTAGTCCGAGCTTTGGGGATGTTAAAAGATATCCTTTTGATATCACAATTCGGCTTCACTTCTCTATTCCCCTCCACGTGCTTGCGAGGCCACCGGACAAGCACACCACCAAGCTCGGCCGTTAAATGCCGTAATATTCCTAATACAATACAGGCAGGCCAGAAAATAGCTGACTCGCTGCTTTAGGAGACCTCCAGGCAAGTACTTTAATTAGGTATGCACGCAACCTACAAAAGAGCCTCTGCCCCGCGATGGCAGCTTGATAGGTGAACTATACCATACTCAAGTACTCTGCGTTTGCATACTGGCTACTCTATTGAGAACCTCTGCAATAACTCAATCATTCAGATTCTGACCTTTCGGAGGCTTTGTCCAAATCTATTGTTTTCCCCCAAGTACGGCATAGCCTGCAGTCACATTCTCCTTATAAAATCCCTTGATTCCGAGACCTTCCTCAGATCGCTCCCGAGTTTCATCCCGCTTTGCTGCCGCTTTGCTTGGGGAGCCTCCCCTCAGCTCTATGTGCTGAGCTACATCACACCCCAGCCTCGCTCTCTATTTTTCCGGCCTTCAGGACAGGTGAAGTATCACCCAAACCAACAACTCCTCTAAAAATCCCTCTATACCACTCCAACCTTTATTTCTTTAGTTATCTTGTGTGTGTCGCATACACTGTTTTGCTTGTGTATTTAATAAAACATCATTTATTGCTTCAATTTCTGTGTGCTCCTTGACTCGACCTGACCCCGTAGACATAGGGTTCAAGATCTCGCTACGTTACCCTGCCTCTCGTAACGCTAAGCAGTGCTCTGAGCTGATTTTCCCCACCTTTAGTTGAGCACATTTTGGTGTCCCTCCCGGGACCCCCAGTACACAGGGTAAGACCCCCAACAAGCTGGGTACTCATTTTACTGATCTACAGAAGGATGGAAGGCTGAGTCAACCTCGAGCCCTGCAGGACCGAATTCACAATGCTGTGGCTGCAGTACTGGCATTTAACCACTGTGCCATCAGTGCTCAATAAATCAACATGTTTCAGCAACTTTTACTCAATACTAATATTATGGACAGTGAAATGAAAGAACCAGGTCAGGCAAACCTTTCCTAAGTAAACAAAAATATTTTGAGTTTCCTAGAGACCACTTGAACATTTGTTCCAAGATTCATCCTGAGGTGAGTTTTTTTTTTCTTTCAACAGCTTCTATTTTTCTTATGATTTCCATTTTGGGGACGAAACTTATAGGTCTGTTGTTTTTCAATATGCCAGGGTAGCTGGTGAAGCACGTAAATCTGCTTTCTCCCTTTCTTTCTGTTTTGCTCTTCATGCAAACCTAGTAAGTGATTGTAGAGCCAGACGTTTACCTTGTCTGTTGTACTTAAGCAAACATAGCTGCAGTATTATCACCTAGAGTAGAATCCCACTCTTTCCCAGCTCAAGCTCTATTCCAGTTTACTGCATTGTTTACTGCACACACACTATTGGAACCCAATGCTGAAAGTCTGTCTTTCTCCAGCCCTCCTTCACCTTCCTCCCAATACAAATGCTTCAAAACAAAAACAAAATAAAACAAAAAATGCAAAACAAAAAACAAACCCAGCCCTCTTCCGGCTATGTAGTAGACGAAAGGGGAGTTGGTCTGGGCTGAGCTTCTGTAAAAACACTGTGAAAAAGGAGCTTCTTTGTCAGAGGCTTTGTTAAGTGAGGGATGCTTGTTACAGGACTATAATTGTGTAATGTGAATGCACCCCTGTTCTGTAGGATTATGGTGCTCTCTCAAAACTACAATGTCTTTTGCCCTGGTTGTATGTCTGTTCTAATTTTATCAAATAAGCACTTAGGATCTCAATCCATTTCCCCATTGCTCTTCAGAGGTTATCTGTTTTCTAACAGCAAGCAACAAAAAACATATTTGATCATCTTGAGATCAAGGTTAACTCCAGCAGTACATTTATGCAATCTGTTGAGTCAATACCTCTAAGAGGAGTTATGACATCACTCTATCTTCAAAAGAATTCTTCTCTTGATAAGGAACCTGTCCTGTCCTGTCGGACTCAAAAGATTTCACTGACTTCTTTACGGAAGCACCCTTCTCCTGAAAACCTCTGCAAAAATGGGGAAGAACAGCTTTTTGTGTTTTGCAGGGATAGCTCAGGTTACTATTAATTATTTAATCTTTAAGATCGGAACCTAAACTTCAGTTAGTTTGTATTATACTGTAACACAGATTTTAGAGTATCTTTGAAGGAAATGGCACTTCAAATCCAGACACAGAAAAATCAGAGAGGCCAGTGTTCAGAGTTAAAATGTCTAGTCAACCTTCCTGGCCAGGACTACAGACTTTTGATTCCTGAAACATGTGCAGCTCTGTTTTTATGTTCTCTGCACACTGTATCCTATACATCTGTGTTCAATGGCACAAGCCTTAAGGAACACCAAGTGATGTTTTGTTTAATGCAGTAGGTCCTGCCAGTCACCATGCTCCTAAAAGTGACTGTGTTCCTGAGATACATATAGGTGATACATTGCTTAGAATCACAGTGGTATGATCCAGAACTGCTAACTGGTGTTTGGGGACAGCTTTACCAGCAATCTCCATAGATTTGGTGGCTGGCAGGAAGATACAGTAGGAAGTATTTTACACACACATCTCAAGGCTGGAGTATTGCATACCGTTCTGAAACAAACGTTGGAACATACAAGATACGCTTCTTGTGCTCCATAAATGTATGTCAGGATACTTAAGCTGGATCTCACCACTGTGCAACCAATGAGTTTACAATGAGTTGTAAAACTTCTGAGTTTATCCATTGCACAACGGCTGCTTTTCTTCCCAAAGGAGAGACAGATCAGTATGTGTTTGTGGAACAATTGGTTCTATTTCAGACTGAACTCACTACCTCAGGGAAAGTGCACAATGAGTTGTATGCCAGCCTGGTATCCCAGGAGGATTCTGAGCCATAACTCCATATAGGCCTGGTACCTAGAAATATACCATTGCTGCCTTGAAAATGGCCTTTTCAAATTATTTTTCAAACTGGTAAATCATCCATCAGGATTCTGTCCTTTGGCTCACTTATATCTTATTTCTCAAATATAATTACTTTAAAAGAAAAAACCTTAGTACCATTATTTTTAAAAAAACATTCTAACTAAAATTAAGGCTTGGTAGGAAAAAATGACAGGAAAGAAAAAAAGACGGGGAAAAAAAGGGAAGGGGAAAATCACATTCCTCTCCAAGTACAGAACCTGCAGGCAACAATAATACTGACCTAATAAACCCAGAATTAATTCATAGGTGATGAAGGGGTACAATACCACCATCTAGAGGAAGTAGTTTCCAGTGCTTCTTTAAAAAAAAAAATTTGAAAACACCCTGGGAAACATGGAAGGGAGAAATAGAAATCCTTTTTGCACTCACATGTAGAGTCACAAAAGTATCTGGCAATTTCCAAAACAGAAAGCAAGTACAAATGTGATAGCTAGAGAAAAGACGTAGGTGTCAGCATGCTTCAAAAAATCCTATAGTTTGCAAAGGAAAATAGAACTCTCCCAAAATATTTTTTAAAAAATATTCTACGAAAAGGACACAAAAAGAAAAAGAAAAAACCTAGCCCAATATTAAATGTGCTCAATGGGCATGGGAAGCCACAGAATATTTTTCCCATTTTTAAAATTAATTTTAATTACAAATACAAAAAGAGAAGAGAGAACCATGAATTGCTGAATGCCACTTGAAAAAAGAAAACAGAATAGAGCAGGAAGAGTGATTTGGTTCACCCAAACTCCATACAACTAATAGTACTGCAAAAGAAAGCCATGTTGTGATGGTTATTAAGCCTGAACAAAAGCAATTGGTGGAATGCTGTAAATGACCACATTTCTACATTGTAACATTTCCAATCATCTGATTTTATGTACAAAATTCTGACAATATCAAATGTAAACCAGTGAAATATGGCCAGAACACATGGTTTTATGTAGTTTTGTTTCCAATGCTTACTGGTAAACTTCTTAATGCGTGGCAGGTAAACTACAGCTTGTATTTGACAAGACTATGTCTGCAAAATGGGACAGCAAAAGTTTCAATAATTATCCATCAGAGTTCTTTGACCCATGTATGTGATCACATAAAGATTCCAACCGCTTCAAATAATATTTCTGTACAGTGTCCAAATGTTTTTCTTCATTTATCCCCTATGAATATACTTTAATTTCTTTCTACATTTTAGATTGTACCTAAAATATATCTAAAGATAATAGCATTTAGCAATAACACTCTCAAGGCCCAGCTGAAAACCTGCCACTTTAGCAGAAGGCTCCTGAGATATTGGCTTAATAGTTTTATATTCTGTGCATGACAGATGAGACAGGAAACATTTCTGGTCATGGCGTGCTTTGTATCATACACAGTTTCTGCCTACTCCAAACTTCAGAGCAACAGGAATGACTCAAGGCATTTCTAACTGTTACAATTGCAAGTAGCTGTGTATAAACTGGCTAATTATAAACTATATTCAAATGTATGTTATTTGCATATCAGTATAACAGGCAGATAAGCCATTACAAAATGTCAGGAGGGAGTTACAAATACATAAGCACCAGAGTTAGAGTGCTATGCCGTAAAGCCTGTCTTGCCCCACCCTCCAATCCCCACTTACCAGGCAGCAGCTGCTATGATCAACAGGAATCTGTTCCCCTTCTGACTGGGAAGCAGGTAACTGATGTTGCAAACCCTTCCCATGAATGACCTCTGGTGTGACAGGCAGAAGCAGAACCACTATCCTTCTATGCCTGAGATTACTTGTGTGATGGGGAGTTGAGACCATCAGCCAGCTGTTTCCCAGGCAACTGGAAAACAGATCCTATCAATCCCAGAAGCTGCTATGTAGTAATTGGGATTGGAGTCCCTATACATTTCCCTTTCGCAGTTCCTATGTATCTCCTAAAATAGGAGCTACATGGGGATCCTGAACACACAAAAGTCCAGGTTACACATTTGTACATGATCCCAGCCCATATCTCTTCCCTACTCCTTTTCAGCCAGAAGTACACAGAAGTTCATGCATGAGATTAACTTTTAGAAATTCTGAATCTCTTTTTACCCAGTGTTTTTCTGCAAACTAGGGAGTGTCATTACAGTTCCCTTAATGGAATCATATGGTATGCAATCATAATTCTGAGCCATTCATGCACCTTCCAAATCAACTGCAAGACTGTCAGAAACTGGCCTCACAGAAACAAGAGTGCATTTAAAAACAACACACACACCCCCCAAAAAAAACAAGAAGTCAGTCTCCGTCTGTCCATGTCCATCATACACACAGAGAGACCAGTCCCTGCAATTAGAAGTATTTGACAAGGTTGCATTTTAGTTCACTTTTTATTTAATCTATTTCTTAATGATTTGGTGTCTTTCCAGGTTAGCTCTCATGCACCTAAAAAAGATCTAGTGTTAAAATTCCACTGTTTCTATATCCTGATGAAACTGTACTTTTATCTCAGACTAGGCAGGATCTGAATAATTCACCATTTGCGTTTGGCACATATTGTACTGAGACCAACTGGACTAACTATAATAAGACTCAAGTTCTGGTATTCTTAAGAAATACAGATGATCTGTAAATGGGAGTGACATTAAGCAAGTTTTTTGCACTAAATATACAGGAATCCAGATACAAAAATACTAGTTTCTAGTCAGAGCAAAGAAAGCATGCAACTGGCCATGCTCATCTTAGCCAACAGCTTATTTCCAGTCTCCTGCCCACCCACCCAGCCACCCACCCAATTCAACATACAATAGTTAGCTATTCCTTCTGCCATCCAAGTACATAACCAGTTCACTTATGGTATCCCTATCTGAACTGAAAGTAGAAAGAATTTGGTCAAGTTTCCTTTAAAAAATTACTTGAATCATTCTTATGTGTTTCCAATCTGGAAGCAGGTGTTTGAACAGTCGAATGTAAGGTTTGGATAATGCCTTAAAATGGTGGCTACAATTACATTTTTTAACTTCACCAGGGAGCTACCTTTTTCTAAGGATTTCAGAGCTTTTTACCAGTTGCTGAATGAAGATAGTAAGGAAGAAGATTTCCCACTTGGGTTTCTCTGAGCAACTATCCACTGCAGAAACTTTATGTGGTCCAAAGATTAGTTGATGTAGCCTCACAGAAGATGAGATCTGCAGCCAAGGGCTCTTGTTCTTCACTACTTTACAATAATTTCCCCAGACTATGAGATTTTTACAGCTTTTATGTGTCATTAACCACCTCTACAATAGAGAAAAACATTTACTTTTGCCCACTACAACATGTTAGCATTATTAGAAGGTCAACTTAATAAGATCCCAGCTAATCAGCAACAATGACTGTGCGGAGGAAACAGTTCAGCATGTTTTTCTGCACTGTGTTCTGTGTAACGATTGCAAAGAATCATTAACTTCTCCTCTGTTCACTGTTTTTTTTTTCCTGGAAACTCTTTTGCAAATATTGTTTCCTATTGTCCTCAAGATTAATCTTCCTTTATTTATGAAAGAGTGGACACATTGTTTTTTAAAGTTCAGTGCCAATTAGGATTAGGAAAAGTAAAGACCCTGATGTGTTATTAAGTATGTAATTGTATAAATGGATGAACTTTCTGCTATCTGTTTCTTTCTAACCTTCTGCAGTTGGGTGATCTTGGGTATGTCACACACTCTCAGCCTCAGAAACCCCCATGATAGGTTTACCTTAAGGCCACCATAACTCAGAAAGGACTTGAAGGCACACAACAACAAAGTCTATTTCTTGGTCTGTGAATAGGGTAAACAACATTATATAAACACACCCACAGGTGTTATGTTTTATTGCCTTTTCCATAAATAAACTTATTTTAAGAGCTTTATCATGTTTGTTTTAAAAATTAATATATATTTGTGCTAATCAAAGCTCTGGCATGGATTTATATACCAAACATTTCTAGCCTGTGGTCTAAATGTGTATTTCTCACTATTTGGCTATACTGGTTGGATGTGAAAGAGTTGTAGGATTAGGCTATGTGAGTTTTACAGACTGTGGAGCTGCTCATTTCAATGAGACATAAGGCAATGGATGAAATCCTTATTGAGAAAGTGTACTCAGAATATTGCAACTTTCACCTGTGTGTCTTCCCCACAATTTGTACAATGTCACAAACGAACCATGCTTCTCCCTACTCAAGAAAAGCATGTATCCTCCCAATTTAAGAAAAGAGTCTGTCATGCTGTCTTTTTTCTTCTAAGAAGGTACATACTACAATTAGTATACATTATTGAAATCAGGAAAAACAATGGAGGGTAACAATTATGTTTGGGGAGACTTCCTTCATTTTTCACTTTTCTAATACCCTTTAAAACAGGGATGGGCAACTGAGGAGGAAACATTCCTCCCCTCTCACCAATGCCGGCCACACAGTCACTCCTAGAAGTTATTCTTGTCACTTTCATTTTCAGGAATCCACTTCCAAATATGGCCAGTTTTCACCAGGGAGTGGGGTAGAGAGACCAGAGGACAGATATCGTCTTGTTTCTATGGTGTTTTTGGTTTCATTTATTTATTCTGACTTTTTAAATAAAATATTTGGAGGGGTCAATGGGATTTCAGTGTCTTTGAAGAGACCCACAAAATGCAGCCCTGGGGCCACATGTGTCCTGTTACTTTCACTACCCCTTCCTAAAAATATTTATATATACAAAACCACCAGCATCACCTCCCCCAAATGTCCACAAACTGGAAATGAATAAAAACATTCACATAGAGAAAATACATCTCTTTTTTTCTAAGGCACACGGTGTCACCTTAATACAGGTGCTGAAACATTTGTGTTTTGTGAAGCACAAGAAAGTGACACAAGAGAAGTATAACCTACCCAGCTAGGAAACATTAGTAGTCTGAAGCAGAAGAAAAGCAGATACTGTTGATTATGTGATTATTCTCTTTGAAACCTCACAGGAACACCTTTATTTCTGGCAGGTGAGAAGGAAGGAAGGAGACACGCAGGCATCCCCATAATTGCTCATTCTATGAGACTTTTCCCTAGCAAGAGCCATAAGTAGGGTCCTTTGAAATAAAAAGTACGATGAACTTGCAAAGAGGTTATTGTTCTGTCAGCCTGAGAAACTGCCATTACCTTCTTAGACCGAAACAGATCTTTACAGGTAAAAGGAATCACAATTAGATTCTACTTTGCTATAGGAAAAGGCCAAGGCACTATGTATTTTCTGTTCTTGGCAAGAAAAAGTGTCAAATCAGATTAACATTTTTTTGACCTGCCATGAGACCTTTTGTTTTGCTCCAGAAGCCCATACTGCTGACCCATAACACAAGGAAAGAAATGATGCAGAGAAATAAACTTGGAACTTAGAACTCTAACTTGGATCCCGAAAATATGAAAATAATCCAAACATTCCTTCTAGACTCAGTGAGGAGCTCTCAGCCAAATCCATTCACTCTGAAATAAAACTGATCTTCTAGATTAACCAAGGTGTGTAACAGAAATTGCCTTGGCCACCCCAAGGAATGATCTATAGCTGGTACTTCCAATACAGTGTCTTGGAGCATCACTATGACTGTCTACCCTTTTGGCTTCCTGATCTTCTTGGGCTTCTAGTTCTTGATAACAAACTGCGAGACTGGTATGTCGCAAAGCAAAGTCTCTACTTTTGTTTCCAGTAACTCCTTAGGACTTCACATGTTCTCCATGGGCATTCTTAGAAAATAAAACTAAGGAGCAGCTGCAGCCTGTCATCTCATTTTGTAGTTTCGCCAGACCAGGTGGAGCAGGAGCAGAGAGCTGCAAGTGTGGTAGGCAAATTCCTGTGGTACCAGAAGGTGTGGAGGGAAGCAAGAAGAGTATATTTTCTGCTCTATATGCATCTCTCTGGTTGTTGTTTGGTATGGTGTTTGCATTATCCTTTGTTTTTATTGTTTTGCTATATTCTGGCCAAAGAGTGTACCAATGTGCATGTGCCCAGGTTTATTTTGCCAGGGATTGTTAGTATATTTATGTGTGTGTTTTAATGAACATTACTGATTTGTCTCTTGTGAAATGGCTATTTTATTTGCTTTGGGATACAAGTATGTGACACTTGTACTTGTCCAAGGTAATTGTCTCTGAACCTCATCAATATGCCTTCTGTGAAACAGATGTTGGAACAGGAACTTCCAACTAGAGATCTGAAAGAGTGTCTTTGTGTTCTCTATCTAGAGGTGGAGATACCTGGATTCAATTCAGCCTCCTAGGCCAACCCAATTTGCCACCCCCACAGTATCTGGTTTGTCCACTAAAGAATCAGATTGAAAGTGTGGGTGTTCCCCTAGGTTAGGAGCAGAGAACCTCCAGCCCAAATGGTTTTCCTGTCTTGTTTTTCCTACTAATTAGAGACAGTATCATTTGAAACCCAGAAAATTGCTTTATGAAGTTACGCTCTGGTTTTCAGCCATGGGAGCTTTTACACTGGAGCTTACTTCTGAATAGATAATCACAAAATTCAGCTATGCTTTGTATATCCTGGAGGAAAATGTCCAAATAGGTAACAATTGCACTGATCTTGTCTTCTCAGTTTTGTTTTGCACTGTCATCAGCTCTACTTCTCCTAAAACACAGCTCCCTTCCCTTTCTAAACTGGAATTTGGTCCTTGAGATAAGATGTTTTTCACTGAGTCCTAGATCCATCATGGTTACTGGAAGGACAGATAGCTCAACCACTTACAGCTAAAGTTGTGAACCTGGAAATTGTTCCTTGAAGGTGTATCATCTCAGTTTTATCCACCCTAGGATCTTCTTCAGAGCTCTTTCTGAGGGTGTCTGTGCCAAGTGGCTAGCAAATTATATAGCGTCCCCCCCCACCCCAGGAAGTGCTTTTTTTTTTTTAAGGAAAGTGCTTTCAAAAAGGTTCTGTATTGTTTTGAAATGTACTTTTTAAAACCTACTTTTATCATTTTTACTGTATTTTAAACTGTTCTAATATAGCTAACACTTGAATTTTAATATTGACCTTCTGTATTTTATAACTATATTGTGATCAGTTTGTGAGCCACAGTGAATTTTTTTTCATGATTTTTCACTCTGCACAAGTCTAAAAATAAATAAAGTAACAAATAGCTAGCAACAAATACATTTTTAAAAGCTCCTTTAAGATGTGTCATGCTGTAATCCGCTTCTATCAAACACATAGAGGATACATAGGTACTCTTGCCATTAAGAAATTTCTTGTGGAATGCTTCCTGAGTTTAAAAAATAATGTGTGGTTACAGCACTTAAAACACTATGCTATTTCCTGCATTCCATCTTCTGAAACTGTATTGAATTGCAGGGGGAAATTATTCTGGAAATAACATCAACATGATAACTACTGATGTTACAGATGAGCGCCTCTGTACTTTAAAACAATTTAGTTCAGATCACCTACATACAGGAAGAATGTCTCAGAGAGTACTCACCATTCCATATTCTTGCATGGACATACCACAGAGTTGCCACCATTTGTCTTGCGCCATCCCAGAAATCACTCAAATAAGCCTCCTTTAGGTCAGTTCGTCTCTTATAAATATGAAGGATGACAATGGAAACATAAAGGAGGAGAACAATGACTGCTGGAAGTAGAAAAGCTATGAGCAGTGGTGTAAAGAGCCATGTGAGGTAGACTAGATAACTCAGGTATTCCTCCAGGTGTTCCACTCCAGTCCATTCTTCCAGTATGTAAAGCACGCACGTAAAATAAGACATGGGTATCTGTTCTGCATTGCAGGATTCATTTTGGCCTATCATATTCTGTTTAAAATAAAAGACAAGACATACTGAAGCAGCTTCTCCAAACAACATATCTGTCCAGTCTCTCAAACGCAATTGTTCAGAGCATATACCCTGGCGCAGCCACCTTCAACAGAGAAACCCTACAAGACTAGTGCAATTTCTACGTGCATATATATGCCTTCAAGTTGCCTACTGACTTATGGCAACCCCATGAGTTTCATAGGGTTTTCTTAGGCAAGGAATATGCAGAGGTGGTTTTGCCAGTTCCTTCCTCTGAAATATAAACTACAGCACCTAGTATCCCTTGGCAGTCTCCTGTCCAAGTACTAACCATAGCTGACCCTGCTTAGCTTCATGATTAGACAGGATCGAGTGCCCTTAGGGTATTCAGGCTCAAGAGAAAATCCAAAGAGAAGTCTGCAAACAAACACTGGTGAGCACCAGTGAACCTGAGTTTAGGCAAATGGGAACAGGAATGGAGTCTTAAGCCAGACAATTGCAACAAAGACTTGAAATCACTGCAACTGAATCAGAGCATCAAGTTTTGAAATTAAAAAAAATACAGATAGGGATCTCGTCATACCTGTTTACCCTGTGTTTCCTGTAGCACAAAGCACAAGATATGGTAAAAGATTATAATCCTATGTGCCACTGAGCAGCAGTGAAAAACAGGTTTTCACGATCTATTTATGTAGGGATTCCCCCTGGGTCTTTGCTTCAGTGTTGTGTCCCAGCATCAGCCTCTGCTTGTTCTGCACCAGCAGGTATCCAATATTGGACTCTTATGACAGAAAACCTGTCCTCTAAAAGAGGCACAAAGATCCAAACACAGCTAGATTTTCAAGATGCTTCAGTGGTTCTATTTTTGCCTTTTACACACAGAAGTTTGTTAGGACCATGACTATATTCACAGGTCTGACCGATCACGACAAATTGAATAAGTTATTTTTGATGATAGTAACTATGAATTCCAAAAGCACTCCAGATTTCTTCCCTGGGTCGCAGAGCGCCCCACAAGCAGAAGTGAATGGGCGATACAGAAATACTTCAAACAAACAAACATTATGCAAACAGACCATTAGTCATGTCAGCAAGACAGGGCTGTCCATAAGCTGCTAGGACTCAAATCAGGTAGGTGATCAAGAATTCTAAACTCGCCTCTGCTGTAAATTCACGGCTTCTTAAAAGTCATGGTTTCTTAGCCCCTACCTACACCATGGTAATAGCACTGCTCTACTTTGCAGGGTTGTTGCAAGGAAGGTTACAACAAAATAGCATACATGAACTTCACAGAGCATTCAGAAGCTATACATATAAATATACATATGTATAAATATCTAGATATATAAGCATGTATATTATTACCATCATCAGGGCTGAGGAGCTAACAGTGATGCAGAGAAGAGATCCAGGAAAAAGTGACAGACGGAGAAGGCACCCAGTGGGGAGAGAAGGCGGGGAGGGGACCCGTAATTTCACCCCCCCCCCCAAATCCCTCTGTCACAGTTTATTAATAGCCGGGGTGGGAGATGAAAAGAAAGCCGACCCGCCCCGTCTCACCTCTCCAGTCTCAGAAAAGGGGGTGGCGGCAGCTGCTGCTGCTGCTGCTTTGACGGCGGCGCTTCGCTCTTCTACAGAGCTCCGGTTTTGCTTCTACACCCACCGCCCCCAGAAGGGCGGTATTGAGAGTTGGTGCCTCTGGAGACGCGGAAAGCACGCGTTGTCCGAAAGAAGGCGGCACAGCGGGGGAAAATAAAAAAACATACCCTCCAAATTTCTAGAGCCGCTGCTCCACCCGGACCCATTGAGTAGGCGGACAGAGTCCCCCGCGCACGCACGGCGGAGCGCGCTGCTTCCGGGGTTGGGTACGCTTTCACTGCAGAGCTAGGAAAAGTGAGAAAGACCCATCACATGCTCCGAATAGAGGGTTTCAGAGTTCGCGTTGGGAAGCCTTTTGGAAATGGTGTCGCCGCCGCCGCCGTCCCACCGCCGCGAGGCGGCAGTAACAGCTGCTTTGGGGGCCCCGGGCGCGTCTGCCCTCGAAGCAAAGGTGGCATCGGGGAGGCGGGAGCGGTTCGTAACCTCGCTGAAACCGAGGGCTGTGTTTTAAAAACAGCCATAGCTCTGCCAATGCAAATCCCAATGTAAATAGGTACGGATGGCATTACAGGTTGAAAGGAGAGGCAGCAGTAAAACTACAAAAAAAAAGGCCATTTCCGCACTAGACTATTGCAGGGCTATTATTCCGCTTTCAACCTCCGATGGCATCCTGGGGTTTGCAGTTTCGGGAGGGGCCCTCAAACCCCAGGATCCCATAGGATGTTGAAAGTGGAATAATCACACTACAAGAGTGTAGTGAGGAAATGTTTCTTTCTCTCTGTGGAATTAAGGGTTTGCAGTCTAGAGCACGCTAAAAGTGAGAGTACTTGGACAGCGCCCAGCGCCTAACTACAAGCCTTTGGCTGTCAGTCTGCAGAAAGATTCCAGCACAGAAAGAAATACCTGTAGCCAAAGGGCACAAATGTGGTACACAAAGGTAGTACTCTTTCCTCATATATTACTAAATGAATAAATAAATTATAAATAGCTGGTCTCCCATATCAGATTGCCCGAGAAGCACTGGTCTAGAGAATAAAAAATGCTAGTGAGCATTCTTGTCCTGCTCAGTGTTTCTGATTTTGCAGTACTTCCCCTTCGGTGTTGTGTGTGTGCGTGTATGCACCCTCAAGTTGCCTGTTGACTTTTGATAACCCCATTAATTTCCGAGGGTTTGCTTAGGCAAGGAATAGTCAGAGGTGGTTTTGCCAGTTCCTCCCTCTGAAATATAACTGCTGTTCTTTGAAGTGCTAAGTAGGACTGATCCTGCTTAGCTTCCAAGATCAGGCAGGATCTGGTACCTTTAGGGTAGCCTTTCCTCAATTGTGGGGTAATTTTTAATTTTGTGGGGTAATTTTTAATCCTGAGGTGTGATAAATTCTGGGTCTGAGGCCCAGGACCCTTTCACATTGCATAGTTGATATGCTATGCTTCCATTGGTAATACCTTGACAACCACCTATTCCGCACTAGACTGTTATAGCGCTATGATTCCACTTTCAACATCCTATGGAATCCTGGGGTTTGCAGTTCCGGGAGGGGCTGGCCTCTAACGTTAGGTGCATTGTAAAAAGGTGGAAGGAAGGGGAAGCGGAAAAAGCGTGGCAGCCCCTTTAAAATTCACTTTTTTATTAATATTTTTGCATGAGCTTTCATGGATATGAACTCACTTTTTCAGATACAGTACTGAATGGTACACCACTCTGTATTGCATTTGAAGAAGTGGCTTTATGTCCATGAAAGCTTACGTGAAAGTAAAACCAGTTAGTCCTTAAAGGGGCTGTTACATTTCTTTCTTTTTTTTCTTCTTTCCCCCTTCCTTCCCCTTTTTATGATGCAAGACACTTACATGGCCACTTCTTTTAAAACTACCATTAGGGGCATTCAGAATTCTCAGTCAAAGAACCCTAGTGCCTCATCATATTAGAACCCCTTGAATTATATACTATAGAGCCATGGCAGAATCATAGTGCTATAATTGTGTAATTGGTGCACATTATGTGTATAATACCAAGTGCAACAATCGACATGTATTTTCTTCTGTGTATGCATGGCAAAATACACATAGCCATTACATGTTCTGCACACTAGTTCATACACGGAGATACAGGTAAACCTCAGTTAATGAAACATTCCACACCAGAGGCAGAAATGACATAAAAATAATATGGTTTTAGCACCACAAAAAAGCACAATTCTTTTAGCATACTTTTTATCCAAAACTAACTAACGCATGTGAAATGAAATAATCAGGTCAGGCAAGCCTTGTGTAAATAAATAAACACATTCTGAATTTTTTAGAGACCACGTGAAGACTTCTTCCAAAATGGGGTGGGGTTTTCACCAGCCTCCACGCTTCTCACGATTTCCATTTTGGTGGCCAAACTTCTAGATCTATGCTGTTATAACAAGCTGGGGGGAGCTGTTGAGGCAAGCTTATCTGTTTGGTTGTTTACAACTGTTCAGGAAGGGATTGTGAAGCTAGTTGCCATTTACTTTGCCTGTTGTACAGTGGGATCGGCTAGAGTAGAATCCCATTCTTTCCCAGCACAAGCCAAAAGCCTATGTCCTTCCAGCCCTCCTCCATCATCTTCCCAATGCCAGTGCTGCTGAAAACCTT
This sequence comes from Cyclura pinguis, assembly GCA_030412105.1. Taxonomy (NCBI): domain Eukaryota; kingdom Metazoa; phylum Chordata; class Lepidosauria; order Squamata; family Iguanidae; genus Cyclura; species Cyclura pinguis. Next base: position 214,022,293 of record CM059602.1, read on the forward strand.
CAATCTAGACAGATGAGGAAGAGACAAAACAGGGCTGGGTGAACGTAAAAAGACTTTGGAAAAAGAGTCTTTTGATTTCTGAGGCTGTATTGACTGAAGTATGCCTACAGTATTTTTGTACCTCAAATAGAAGTGGCCCTTAACTTCCCATTGGTTCACAGCTGTCCTGGAAGCAAAATTGTTCTTAGAACTCCATCTTGTGGTTGTTCATTCAATTCATCTAATGAAAAAGCCAGTGCTTTATGTATCAAATGTGGCCACAGGGAAATAACTTCATTGGGTGAAATCATGTATGGTGCCTTGAGTAAAGTCACTGTTTGCTTTTATGTCACTTTGGATATATGTGTAGGGGAAAGGCTGTACTGCAATCATTTTTTTTCTGAAAAAGATATCTCCATCTCAGTAAAACTATCACTTGTGAAGCAGGCCCTACTAGAAACACTTATAGTACTATTATTCCACTTTATATATCCTGTGGAATTCTGGGATTAGTAGTTTACTGGGGCCAAAGAGCTCTCGGGCTGATAATTCTAAATGTCCCTCCCTAAACTGCAAAACCCAGGATTCCAGCGAATGTTGAAAGTAGAGTAATAGGATTATAACAGTGTAGTGCAGACAGGCCCTTGGCCACAACTATCTACCAAGACATTTTTATTCTGATAGGCTTTTGAGAATGGGAGGTTATTGCTTTATTTATTGTTGCAATTGTTTAAATTATTGTTTTATATTGCTTTAATTGGTTTTGAATAATTTTAATTCCATGCTTTAAAATGTTTTTAATGTTGCTAATAGTTTAATTCTATTTTGATGCCAATCTTTGGTATGTTTCTACTATATTCTGTTTATTTTAATTTGTATGTAAGCCCCCTTGAGTCCCACTTTTGGAGAAAAAGCATGGTACAAATAAAGATAATAATGATGATGAGAGGAATCCAACCTGGATTCTGTTTCACATTTTTTTCCCTTGAGTCTTCTGTCTGAAACCAGACAATACACATATCACCTATTATGCATATTTATTTGTTGAATTTGTGTTTATCTTTCCTCCAAAAATGGTGATCAAGATGACAAGAGTTAGTAAAGTACAGATTAAATCAGAAAAGTCTCATTTCTGAGAGGGACCCCACCCTAGGCTCCATTAGCAGGTTGTTCCAGAGTCTGGGAGGGGCCACTGAAAAGCTGTTTCTCCTCAAATAGGGACAGGACTGAGAGAAAGACCTCATCTGAAAGTTTGAGCAACCAAACAAGCTCATACCTGTGGTTTGGCCAGATTGTGCCTAGACGCTAGGCGTTTGGACCGTCATCCAGCCCGGCTTCCAAGCTTGCTTGTTTTTAAAGCAATTCTCTAGCCCTTGTAGGATTTAAGATATGGGGCAAAATGTTTAGACACTCTTCTGTGAAACTGTTCTGTGGAAAACAAGTCCAGTCTTGCCTGTCAGGCACAACCAATATTCCAGAAGATAGGATCAGAATTCAAAATGACCTTCACAGGTTAGAGAGCTGGGCCAAAACTAGCAAAATGAATTTTAATAGAGAGAAATGTAGGGTACTACACTTAGGAAGAAAGAATGAAATGCACAGTTATAGGGTGGGTGACACCTGACTTGAAAACAGTACGTGTGAAAGGGATCTAGGGGTCTTAGTGGACCACAACCTGAACATGAGTCAACAGTATGAGGCAGCAACTAAAAAAGCCAATGTGATTCTGGGCTGCATCAATAGAAGTATAGTGTCGAGATCAGGGAAGTAATAATACTGATCTATTCTGCTTTGGTTAGACCTCACCTGGAATACTAGGTCCAGTTCTGGGCACCACAATTGAAGAAGGATATTGACAAGCTGGAATATGTCCAGAGGAGGGTGACCAAAATGGTGAAGGATCTGGAAACCATGCCCTGTGAGGAGCAGCTTAGGCAGCTAGGTATGTTTAGCCTAATGAAAAGAAGGTTAAGAGATACATAATAGCCATGTTTAAATATTTGAAGGGATGTCATGTTGAAGATGGAACAAGCTTTTTTTCTGCTGCTCCAGAGACTAGGACACAGAGCAGTGGATTCAAACTACAGGAGAAGAGATTTCAGCTGAACAGCACGCAGAACTTCCTGACAGTAAGATCCATTTGGCAGTGGAATAGGCTGCCTTGAAGTGTGGTGGACTCACCTTCTTTGCAGGTTTTTAAACAAAGGCTGGATGGCCATTTGCTAGGGATGCTTTGAGTGTGTGTTCCTGCATCACAGGAGGTTGGATTCCATGGCTGGTTTAGTCTCTTCCAACTCTATGATTCTATGTACAAAAAGTGAGTGATACAGGGAATAGACGGGTTCATACTGAGGGCATAAGGCGAGGTGGAGAAGGGAGAATGATTGGTGTGAGTGGGAACATATAAGAAGAAAGGAAGGGTGCATTGTGAAGGAAGTGAAGCAAGGGAAAGAATGGAAGGGATGAGAAAATGAGTTGCATGAGTGGCAAAGTGCAAGAAGCAAGGGAGGGGAGCACTGCTAGGGTGAGGGAGGGAAGGCAGAGGGAATAGTGTGGGCATGAACACCAGAATTCAAGAAGCAAGGGAAAATGCGTTGTGAGAGTGAGGGAGGTAAAATGAAGGAAGAAAGGGAGAGTCAGTGGTGTGAGTGGCAGAGTGCAAGACACAAGTGAGACTGCATTTCTGCCTTATGGAAGAAGCCTTATGGCTTAAGACAAACTATAATGGACTTTCCTGGGGCTCTGTGTGGATGAGACGCATCCAGCGTAACCCAGTGGGTTTCCATGGTCAAGAGGGAATCAAAGCCTGGTCCAACACTCAAACCGCAACACTGTGCTGGCTCTCTGCTGCTACTACTCCAGGCAAATGACCCAAAATTTGCCTGACCCATATTACTAAAGGATACGTACAAACATTTTATAAGTCTAAAAGATCTTGGCATGAATTATGACATGTATAGATTTTTGGTACAAGTGAAATGTATTTTGACACACTTTGACTTATCAGTGGCTGATAGATGAGAATAAACCACTCCCTTTTAGGTGACAGAATAAAGAGGCCACCCTAGGTCTGCCTTCTTCCACAAAATACAAAGGGCCAAATTAGAGGTCTTTATAGATTCTTTTAAAAGAACAACACATAGGAAGGCACTCCACACATAGGAAGGCATTTGGACATTATTATGAAATGGTGAAATGCAAACACTCCCAGGTCATTAAGATTTTGTAGTGGTGGGTTGTGGAAAACAGTAGCATATGAGGGCATATGTATCAATATCTAACAGTTATGTTATAGGTCTGGAGCCCTCCTCATCAGATGCATCAACCAATTCTCTCCATTTATTTAGCTTGACGCAGAGAGACTGAATGTAATTTCCGAGCATTGAGATTATTTCTGTTCTGTCTTGAACCTGAATGATCCAGCACTACAATACAATTACTGTACAATGGCTGGCTAGAAGTTCAATTCTAGGTCAGTGCAGTCAGCTGTTCATCTATGGACTGGTGGAAAACACCACAGAACAAATAACAAGAAAGCATAAAGCAGGAAATCAGGTTTAAAGGATAGTATTGGCAGGTTGCTTGCATCTGTACTACACTTCTGCAAAGATGAGATATTGCATAGTTAACTTGGAATATGGCTGGAAAAAGGAACCTGGAAGCCAAACTTTCAGATAAGATTGGGTGGGGAGAGGGATAATAAATGATTCTGGAAGAAGTCTCTCTGGTCCAACTGTTGAATGAGTGTTTGTTGAAAAATGCAGGAATATGATTTCAGAATGAACATCGCTGTTGATAAGCTTTCCCTTCTCTCAAGAACAGGACAAACACTGATAAGATCACTGGGTGTGAATGAAAGCAAAGAGGCATCTTCCCAAAACATTTTGCAATTGCAACATCCTATTGATAGGGAAATCACCTTAAGCTGTTTGTGTGCCTACATAAAAGCACTTTTATATTGATCACCCAGAAGGGTTGTCAGTTTGACATTCTTTTTATCTCTGTGTTTTTCCCACTTTGACACCGTGGCATCTGGTGACAGCTCCATCACATACAGGGCTAATCCACATGCAGACAGTAATTCTTTTGTTAGTGAATATTCCTTTTTTTTAAAAAAAAAAAGTTATGTTGCACAGCTTTGTTTAAATCATTGTAGCAATTCACATTAGTAACAGGACATGTTATCGTACTTCCCATGAGGAATTGTCCCTACAACTGCACACACTTTTAGTTGTCTCAGAGCCTTTCCGCACTACACTGTTATAGCACTATTATTCCACTTTCGACATCCTATAGAATCCTGGAGTTTGCAGTTATGGGAGGGGCTGGCTGGTCCCTCCTGTAACTGCAAACCCCAGGATTCCATAGGATGTTGAAAGTGGAATAATAGCGCTATAACAGCATAGTGTGAAAAGGCTCCCAAAGTGGTAGTGGGTACCGGTTATAATCCTGTTTGAAGGCCCTGAGGGTGTGCCACTATCTAGTTGCCTGCTCCTTCTTTCTCACATGGTCTTGATGCTGAGACAATCGAATGCTTTAGCAGTGTGAGGGCTTCCTTTTAAAAAAAAAAGAAAGTAAAAACTGTTTCCTCCATTTCAGTTTTATACATTGCTCATCGTGCAATAATTTCAAGCCTCCTGAAGCCTTATATAGCACAATCCAAGACAGATCTCCTCAAATCAAGCCCTGTTGACTTCAGTGGAATTTGCTTCCAGGTAAATTCATATGTATGTATCTATCTATTGAGAAGTAAGCCATGTTGACTTCAAAGGAACTTGCTCTCTCCTGCATCCAGAAGGTGTCAATTCTGCCCCTCTCCCCTCAATGGAAAAGGAAGCACAGAACAGAGGAGGGATTGTGAACATTTAAGGTGTTGCCTTGCTTCTAGCTCTTTGGGAATGGTTGGGGGACCCATGCTGCCTTCTTCTCTTCCTGCTCCCTGGTGGCTTCTGTGTCAGAATGGGTGAATATCATTGGGCCTTAGTTCAACCATCATGTGAGCTATCAGAGGTGCCCAAACCTGCCCATAAAATAGGCTCAGCACCTTGGATGGCTCCTTAAAAGTTTGCTTTAGAACCAGGAGCAGATTCACTGGCCCTCTGACATGGAAGGCACTGGCAGCTACTGCTGTTCTTGATGGCTGACACTTCCTCTGAGGGTCAGGTTTGTGGCCTGCTTCACTCTTTCTCTCTTGAATAGGTCCTCTTTTTGCATCCATGATCGAGATACTCACCATTTTCCCCCAGTGTCCTGAAGCTCAAGGCCCTTGCTAGTTTGCACACAAAAAAAATCTATGGCAACAGAAGGAAAGGGATCTAGACCCAGAGACAGTCATCTGGTCAACTCCAGTCGTGCTGCCTCTCAGTGCTCCCGCTCAGCAACATATCTTTCACATGACTGGGGCCATTTCTGCCCTACACTATTATAGTGCTATCAGTCCACTTTCTACATACTATCGAATTCTGAGATTTGTAGTTTTCTGAGGCCAAAGAGCTCTCTGGCTGAGAATTCTAAAGGCCCCTCCCTAAACTGCAAGCCCCGGGATTCTATAGGATGTTGAAAGTGGTATAATATAACAGTGTAGTGCAGAAATGGCCTGGGACTCTGGGGGGCACCATTTCCTCCAAGTACTCTCTTCCCCCCCATGCCCACTAGACTTCTTTGCCCCAGAAAAGCAGGGTTAGCTGCAATTCAGAAGTTTGGGTTACCAAGCATGGTGGATTCCATTGGGTCTTGTGAATCTAAAAATCTATTCCTGGGGTTTCTCAGAGAGAAATTGTATGTGACAGAAACAGAAAGACCTTGGCTTATCCTTTGTTGGTGGTGCTACTTTTATTGTTCTCTGTGCCAGGAGGGTAAGAACAAACTTAGGTAAACTGTAATTAAAACAGCATTAAAGACTAATCTCTCCTGACAGAACTATTCAGATGGTTTTTAAATTACAAGTATTGAAATTATGAATTGATTGGTATTTTAATAAGTATGCTTTTAAAACTGATGTTATGCTCTTTAAGCTGCTCATGTATTTTTAATTTCTGTTTGTGTTTTTAACTGTGTTATGTGTCCATTTGTTGCTGTATTGTAATCTGTTCTTCTCTACCTCCATCCATAAGGAGAGAGGGTAAAAAAGGTAAGAAATTGTTGTTGCTGTTATACAATTCAGTGCCAAACACACAGTGTCTATGGTGGCAAAACAAGAGAGGGAAAGCAAATCACAACTCTGTCCCCCCACGCCTGCCACAACTTTGCAAATGGCCGGGGGGGAACCAGCGGCTTCTAAAAAGCAGGTAAGAATAATTCTGGAGCAGCCAATCCATTTTAAAAGGGATTTTCACAAAGTGGGAGGAGAATTTGCAGAGAAAGTTTAGTTAAACATTAAATGTGCATTAAAAATGTACTTACCCCGTGTGTGGGAAATTTTTGTCTGCCCTGACACACACATACACTGGGGTAGCATTCACCTCCACCGTTTTGAAGTTACAGACTCTCCAAGTGATCAAGAAGAGAAATCAATAGGAAAAAAAAACAGGAATTCTGGATTGTTCCCTAACTTTTTCCCACAGAGACTACTGAACCCCTAGTGAAGTTTTTTTATTTTATTTAGTGGTTCTTTTCTTTATTTTATTTTACTTCTTATCTGAGTCATTTTGCCATACTTTCTTGCCAAATGCCACTGACACTTGATCTTGTTGTGAAGAGAAGGGAGAGAGAAAAGCTTCAGGGAATCACTCAAGGAAGTATGCGAAGAGTAAAACAAAAACCCTCCATCATTCCAGCTTCAGAATTTCCGTGAGGGAAAGGGGCAAAACCAAAAGAAAATAAGTGAGGAAATGGGTTATAATGGACGAACTAGAAGGACTGCATGCACATGTTAGCCAGAAAGTGTGGTCAATTTGGTTTATTTTGTGGTGGAGGAGAGGGATAAGGGGAGAGAGGATTTTGCTAATGAGAAGAATGTAACCGCTTTGGGAGGGGAACAAAAAGGAGTGAGGGATTGTGGGATGCCAAAAGGTATGCACCAAGGAAATGACTACACTCAGAACAAGTTTTCAGAGTTGCCTTTTATAGGTGCTGCTGATGGCACTAGACCATGGAAACAGTAACGGATGGTGCGAATTTCAAATTTAAGTTTGAGAATATCAATGGCCATTTCCACACTGGGAATTTAAAATGGTGCAGAGCGACCTCCAACGGAGGTCTTCTGCACCGTAGAGTGGACTGGGGTGGACTACTTTCTGTAGATCCACACCTCAGTCCGGTTCTGTGCAACCAGAAGTGGTCACGCAGCGTGGATTTTAAAAACCTCTTTTTTGAGGTTTTTAAAAAGCATGGAGCGAGCGAAGCCATGTAGCTCCATCGCCCGGCTCCGGAGCAGATTTGCAGGTGGGCACAAGTGCGTGCCTGCAGATCTTCCGGGGGCGGGCTTTCGGCTGGCGAGCTTCTCCAGTTGGTGGAGAGCATCCACCAACCAGAAGCTGCCATTTGGGATGCCAGAGGACTGTGGAGCAGCGAACTCACGCTGCTCCTCGTGGCGATGGACTCGGCCAGCCGGAAAACAAAGCCAGTAAGCTCCGTTTTCGGGCGTCCCCCCCCCCCCACATGCGGAAAGGGCCAATGTACTGTCAGACACAGATACAGTAACTTTTGCCCTGTTTGGACTCTCCCACAGGGAACAAAGGCAAGGAAAGGTGGGAAAACACAGGCAGTTGTGTTTCACTGCTTCTTTCTTGAAATGCTGCTATGCTACCAAATTCTTCAGGCTAGAATTCTGCTGAAATCATTAGACAAAACAGGAAGCCTTGCCTGAACAAGTTCAAACTAAAATGAACTGTGATTTTAGTTAAATCTTGATTCTGGTTCAGCGAACTGTGGGTAACTTGTCCTTTCTTGAAAGATCTGCCCGTGATCTTTGCACGGCTCCTGTTAGAATTGGAACATTCACAGCTTCTCTGCAGGAGGTACATCTGGACACTTGAAGTGAGGTAATTCCTGATTTATCTTCAGGGAATAGTTTCTCTGCAAATTAGCAGCTTTCCTGTTAGGCCACCTTCTCTTCATATAGGTCCCTAGATCTTTTGTTTCCATCCCCACTGAGCCCTTTCCATTGACTCTTCTGAATCCTTCCATCTAGACTCTGTTCAGACCCTCTCAACATTTGATTGTTCGTTTAACATACCACCTTTCTCCCAACATGGGACCCAGGTTGGTTTGTTTCATATAAGATATAGCTAGAAAAACAGTTGAATAAATGATCATATAAAAACAGCATTAATTTAAAGTGGCAGAAAAGCATTTTCACTACATAACAAAAAGCATAGCACACATACACATACACGGTCACCCATCAAAAAGTACTTCTACACAACCAACTAGTCATCAAATGCTTGTTTAAATTAACATATCTGCAACTGTTGGTGGAAGGAGAGTGGAGAGGGGCCCAGATTAGCTTCATGTAGAAGAGAATTCCTCAGCCTGGGAGCATCTGCTGAGGAAGGTCTCTCTTGTGTGCTCACCAGACTGGCCTGTGATAGTGGTGGGACAAACAGAAGGTCTTAGTCTGAGGATCTTGAGATTCACACAGGCTCTTTTAGAAGGACAGGCCATTTCCACACCTCACCTCATTTCTGGGATGATCCGTGGACATCCCGGCATTGCCAGTCCCAGGACAGGAGCAATTTTCCACCACTCTCTTCAGCACATGTCCTTCAGTGGTGGCAGATTAGCAGCATTAACACTGCTGCTCCTTCTGCATTATGGTGTCTATAGCGATCAATCCTCGCAGTGCCACCTCGCAGTGCCTGACTTTTTCTAGGGCCTTTTTTTCCTATTGGGTGGCGTCAGATGCACCCATGTGTTCATGCGTCAGGGCTCCTGGCTCAACGACGGGAGTTGGTGTGATCGAGGAACCACACACCACCAGGTAACAGGACGGTTGCATGAACAGGAGTCAATAACAGACTTTTTCTGTTATTGACATACAGCGTGATACAGGGGGGTTAGGGGCAGTTGGTGGCAGAATAACGACAAGTTGCCTACAATGTTGTGTGAAAGCACAGCTCCTGGAACTGTATTTACCTGTCTCTGTGGCAGGTTGACACAGCCATGTGGAAATAGCCACAGAGTCTTTTAGACAGTCTGGACCTAAGTACTGTAAGTAAGTATTGATGAGTATGCAACTGCTAATAAAATAGCTGCTCATTTTAAATAAATAAGTGTCCAAATGGGATTTTTAACCAACACTTATGGAAGTTGCATTGATGTTAATCAGTACACTTTAGCTGGGACTAAGATTTGATTTGTCTCAAAGCTTGGATAAACAGAAAGGTTTGACACATCCAGACACACACACTGGCAAACCAAGACCAACAAAGATGGAGCAAAGTAACTTCCTCTGTAGAGAGTTCCACATCCCAGCAAAAACACAACACAGATGCACACCAGTATCATTTGGTGCTAATAATTTTCCTGTCTTTGCTGTGCTAAATTAACACATACAGTGTGCTTGTTTTACTTCCATTTGAGCATATGACCTGTCAGTAGAAGTGATGACAAGACCTCAAAGACAAGCTGATTAGCTGTGTTCATCAGAATGATACTATCTGCAGAATATCACTATGCAGAAATATTTTAGTTATGTTTCCCCTGAACTTCCTGAGTGGTAAGCATTTCCTTCTTTCTTTATTAGGGTTGGTTTCCTTTGGAAGGAAAACACAGGAGCTGTAGCACATTTAGAAACATTTGAATTTATTTATAAATACAAAGATTGAACAGAAGTGGAACACAACTTACACATTCCAAAAGATAGTCAAATCCACTCTCTCACGCCAGATGTTCAGAGAAGCTACCAGCATTCAAAATGCTGTGCGCTTACAGAGCTCAAATTCAAGCTTTGTCATTTCATTCAAATTCTAGTTTATCATTTCTTTTTACAGAGATGTATATATTATATTATATTATATTATATTATATTATATTATATTATCCTTAGCTAGGATGGGGAAGGTCTGCTTTTTCCCTTTTTAGAAGAGTTAATTCTATGCATGTGTACTCAGAAGTAGGCCCTTTGTCTGCAATGGGATTTAAATAGGGTGCATTTGAGACTGCAGCTTTAGAGTAGACTGTTAAAATTCCCCCAAAGGTAGCGAGCTGGTCTCTGAGAAAAACTAAATCCACAACTGGACAATCTTATTTTAGAATTTAAAAAATGTCTCCAAATTGTACAAGTTTGCACTATTGTAGGGTTGCAAAAATGCATGTCTGGCTGAGTTTTATCCAGATTCTAGCCACCATTTACATCATGAGCTGTGCTAGATTTTCTGCTTTCATTTTTTTGAAAAAGGAAGCTCTTGTACAAAGAAGATATGAAAGAAAAATGTAGTCACTATTCTATCAGACTGTTTTGTGAGAAATAAGCGTACTTTTGAAAGGACCAATTGTAACTGTTATTTTAATGGCATTTGAGCTATTTAATAATTTCCTTATCACATTGCACAGCTACAGTACTGTATTCTACTCTAACTGCCCTGGCAATGTCCTGTAGAATTCTGAGATTTGCAGTTTAGGGACAGGCATTTAGAATTCTCAACCAGGGAGTTCTTGAGCTTGGTAAACTACAAACCCCAGAATTCCATAGGCTGTTGCCATGGCAGTTAAAGTGTACTGTGATAAGGAAATAAAGCATATACAGGGGTGTTGCTATGGGTGAGGAAAAATGAAGGCACTGACCCCCAAATAAGAATTCTTCCCCCATGTGAAATTTCTCTTCAAACTCCAATTTCTAACTTTTCAGTGACGCACTGAAAACCATTTAAACATAGACATCTTACATTTCTCATATTTATATTTCCTTGGAGCTTTGCCACCCCTTTTCATTTCCTAAACTGTATTTCTGATTGCTCAACTGAAGATTTAAATTACTGAATTGCTAGAAATTTGGAGACTGAAAGAAAATTTCAGCAGAGGGAGATAATTTTTATGGGAGGGGACTCTTATTTTTTCCCTCCTGTAGCTATGTCCCTGAGCCTTACATGTTACATTTAAGGAAATGTTTATAGGAGATTTTAGAGCAGAGATGAAGTGATGGTAAAGGAGTAATATGGGAAGAACTCTACCAAATTGGATTGGCATTGGCCTTGAAATATATATAGCCACATGTACATGACTTATACAACACGAAATCTTGAGGCATCCTAGGGATTAGCATAATTTTCTGTGGACTGTAGGTCACTTCGCCAGGTACAAGAAATGTTGCCTGATTTGGTAGATTATTATTATAGATGCTTGTGTGGGACGGTGTAGTCAATGGGGTGAATGAACAGGAAACAGGAAGAATGAACAGGACAAAATCATCACCCTAACCGGGGTCATGAGTAGACCTCGGCTAGATGGCAGCACAGATACGCTGATACAGATAAGCTAACACATATATTAGGATGAAAAAGGGACAAGAAGAACAAAGTAGAACATTTTTCTAATTGCAATAAAGCATTTAATTGGTATTTCTGAAAGAAATTGTACCTTGTTTTTCCCCCTGCAATTTCTCCAGTTTGTCTTCACTTTCCTGTACTATTTCTCCTGCAGCTCAAATGATGGTGTGTCACTCATGATGTCTTCTTATGTGGTATGCTCATACCACATAAAAAGCCATCATGAGTGACACACCATCATTTGAGCTGCATTCTTGCCATCATTAAAAAAAGTAATGGCAAGAATCTAGAGTGATATGAGGATAATACTACCAGAAGTCTGTGTGAGAGAGACAGGTTGTTATTATTAATAATCATTTATTTGTACTACACAAGCCATGTATGTAGCCACTTTACATAGTTTCCTCTCTTAATTTATGTCTATAAACACCCTGTACATGACTGGTCCAAGGTTGCTCAATAACATGATCATGTAGAGGTTTGAATGTGGGTCTCCCTATACCACGTCTGGCACTTTCACACTATATGAATCCATCCTTACTACAAATTATATCAAGACTGAACCGCAGTGGTAGAAAACAATGCAACACTTAATGTATTTACTATATTTTATAGTTTTGCATGAAACATATTAACAGAACTATCCCTCTTGAAAACTTGAAAACGTGTCACTCTAAGAATAATGTGTGTGTTTGTTCAAAGGAATTCCTAATTCAGTGTTTCCACCCAACCATGCTATCACGCAAATCAGGCTACAGTGATTTGAGGAACTGGAACATGGCAACCATACTTTTGTGGCAATTTGATTAGTTCTAATAAAAATTCTGCCCAGCCATGGATTTTGTGCAATAATTAATTTTTGTGAAAATACATCACATTCTTTTGCCTCACTGAAGTCTCTTGGCCCGGACAAAACCACCTGCAGCAGCAGTCTTATAGAGGTAAATCTGATACTGAAACTTTTTATAAGGTACACTATATCTTAACAATTGGCCCCAAATGATTCTCAGTTTGAGACAGAGCAAATAATGCCACTCCCCACTCCCAGGCATATGCATAGTACCCCATGCTGGTCAAGCTATTTTGACACCTGAGGTAGAATATCCTGTAAGCATCTTTATCTGGAAGTAAAAACAAAACACAAAAATAAAACAATGCATAAAGGTAGGAGGAGTCCATTTCAGTCCTTTTCCTTTTCTTTGTGAAATCTGTCCATTAACGCTTTAAACATGCTTCCAGGAATTTGCTGGTGCTTTTGAATTAATGACTGAAGTGCAGCCTTAGTCTGAACATGAAAGAGAAAGAAAAAAAATCAAGCATTTTTTTTAGTATCTTTCCATGAATATGGAAAATAATCAGTTAAAATAAAAAAGAAAAGTGTATGAACTTTATAAATGTACATACAATTATTCATATTTCAAATGGCTTCAGGTCTCTGCAGGAAAATATAGGATCTGTAAAGGCTATTAAATATGACAGTAAAATCTGCAAAAGTGTATCATGAAATAGCTGAGAAGTTCGACACCTATGAATAAAATCAACCACATGGAAATTGTTTCATGAAATAACATGAAAAATTATTTGAAACAACGGCTAAGAATAGTTTTGAGAAATGCTATCATCTCAGCCTTTTTTCTAATAAGAATCACTTTCCGAAAGATAAGAGCTTCTAATTCTAAGTTTTAATTATTATCTCACAAACTTCAGAGACCTGAGTATTTGCACATATTAAAACAAGCTTCTCTGCTCATTCTCATGTCATTTGCATTCTTAATTTGAAATGTAATTCCCAACATAGACAGTTTCTTTCATTTATCTCTGAAGATGAAAGAATGTGGAGCACACAAGAGAATGGGAGAGTCGTAATTGTCTATAGCATACAGTTATAATTATCTAAAGTATAGATTTTAACAACGAAAACATTTTAGGGCATAAAGTGCTATTGTGGAGAATACGGCCCTTTCTGCATGGCGTGGCTGCCCCGCAGTTGGGACATGAAGGCAGCTCTCTATGAGTCTTGCTTCTGCACAATGTTGTTGTGATTCCACCGCCATCTTGTCCCTGTTTATCATTTGAGCATATTATTTGTTCAACGGAAAAAATCCATTTTACACTTACTATCGCGCCATGCTGCTGCCTTTCCCAACCATGCATTTTCTGGTAACGCCTCCCTCCCCAGCGCAGCAATGGCAAATGCCCAGCTGCACTGTGGAAGGGAAGGCCAGAGGGCTCCTCCCCCCCCCGCAAGTGACTGGGAGAGGTGCAGAGGGGAATATTCCTGGCGTGCTTTCCCTCCCACCTAGGCTTCACTTCACTGAGCCCCATCGTGTGGAAAGGGGCTATATCTTGGAGAAACTGGTGGACAGAGGTGAATTTCTTGTTGCTATTTCATTGCTATTTCATGCAGATATCTCTACACAGAGATTGTATGTATTCATACAATGAGCACATATGGCCTGATCTAGAACCTGCATGTGCTCCAGTGGATTAGTGGAGTTTTCACACATGCAACCCATCATACGTGTATCAAAGGAAATAACAGCTTAACCATGTCTAAGAAAGAAAATGCACAGGCGAAATTGATATTTCTACTGAAATCTACAGGAACACTGTTGCGGATTCTGGTTGTCCAAATGCATACTGAGTTTTAGTACTCAGAAGAAAATGGTTGCTTTAACCAAGTAAAATTCCAAACACTGAAATGGGCATGCTCATTCCTTGTATGATATTTTTACACTATTATCAAGGATAATAACAATTCATTTTTAAATGGCAGACAAAATCAGATTCAGACTTGAAACAATATTAATTTTAACATTGTTAACACTATCGTACTGATAGTATATCTTAAATGCGTGGGCAATACTAAACATCCATCTTTCATAGCTCTTCTAGAATGGTACTTTAGACTGTAGGGCTGCTGACCTGGTTTCACGGCTTTGTGGTGAACTCCTTGTAGTTCACTAACACATTTTGGATTTACAGTCAAGTGGATACATTCAAGATCTCTCAAAATGGAGGTAGGTAGACCTCAAATGTTAATAGATCCCAAGTATATGTTCTTTATTAAGAACATATACTTGGGATCTATTATTATTATTCTTTATATAAATAGTGTTTGCTTAAACAGATTGGGGTTCTGTGGCTTCACTTTTATTTGCAAGAATTCTAGCATCAATTACTAAGTAGTAGAGAGGATCTCCCAGAAAACTGATGAGTATTCCACTGAGGGACCACGATCTGTTCTTTACACACCAGTTATATATCTTTTCTGGCAGCTTTTTGAAAACAGCTCTTTGTTGATTTAAAAATAAGAACTGTAACATCTGTCTACAAACAATACTAGAATTCAACTTCCAAATAATTTAGCAATATAGTATCACATGTGCCCATATTGCATTCAAGGTGTTTTTAGAAAATATGCAAAACTGAATTCTTTTTAAAACTAGTTTGAATAATAAGCCAATATTATAATCAACATTAAAGTCCATATAAACCATTTTTCTTTTACAGAAATTCACTAATAAAGTCATTTCACGATAAAGCAGGTGTTGAAGACTTATATCATTAACAGATAAAAAAGGCGTACCTTTGTAGCTAATTCCAGTGCAGTTATATTTGGATCATATGGAATGGGTTCTCCAATATAAGTACGAAATTTGACTGGTAATCCCCCATATGGCGGAAGGATAGGTAATCGACTATATTCATATATCCACCTTGTTAACACTATAGCATTAAAAGAAATGAACATGGTCACAAACAAAATTTCAATTTTGGTTCTGTAAAAAACACACACTTTATGATGAAGAAATAAATAAAATTCTTTCAGTCTAAACACTGCTTCACAATTGTACATATGTATATGCAATAATGATCCCCATGCAGATATACCCTGCCACAGGTATTTTGCTATTCACTTCAACATTGTTGGAAATTACAGCATCAGCAATCTGAACCAGATGGGGGCTGCAAGAGATAGAAATATAGTTTCTGTTGTAACCCCCCCAACACACTTGACTTTTCTAGGTCTCTATATAGATCGCTATATTTAAGCTTTACTTCCTTCCACCTTCAACTGAAATCATTTCCCTTTCTCACCAGCCAGAGAAGCAAGCAGAACATGGGGTCTTATTGATGGATGCTTGAGCAGACTTGTACACAGAAGTGAGGTTTATGGGCTTCTCTAATCAAATCAGGGTTATTTTGTTATAACATGTCTTAGATCAATTTATTGAAGCAATACACATAAGTTTTATATATTTTTTTCCTAAGTACAGCTTTCTATAGCAGGTACCATATATCCATCAGATCATTAGCACTAGCCAGATGCACTGTGCTAGAATGAATACCAAATATTCTTAAAAACACAATGGGAATTCTCTGTGCACATCGTTGAAACCTTCCTGTTAAAGTTAATCAGGCAGTACAGGAGTGATTTCATCTCATTAGAATACCAGCACCCCAGTCAGTAACCCTAGTCTAATAAAGGTCCACAGCTCCCAGTGCTGAGAAGGAAAACTGCACTTCAAAAATTAAAGTGACATCTATTTGTATATCTACAACATAGTGCCTGTGTGGGCAGTTTTACTTCAGGGACACCATTTTCGGAACTCAATATTTTCAACAGAACTTCTGTAAGAAACAAACTTGTTTCAAAGCATTTTGGAACAAGTGAAATTTAAAGGTTGGTAATGTTGCCATCAAATATTAATCCCCTAAACCAGAGATGGGCAAAGCATTGCTCTTGGGCCGCATAAAGCCTGCAAGGCTACTTGTGGTCTTTAAAACCTCCACTCTCAAATTTCTGGAAAGAAAGAAAGAAAGACACCTAGTGAATTCCCTTTTCAGAAGCCTCCACAGCTGCAAATTCACCATTTGAATATTTTACATGTGTACATAAAACCTCCCATACTGTTTAGCATCAAAACCCACCAATGTTTCAAAAGCAGAAGTGGATTTCTAGATACTTCTATTTTGGTTGTCTTTGTTTATTAGAGTATTTAGTAATCAGTGTGGCCAGAAAATTTGCCACAGAACCCACTAAAATTTACCCATCCTTGCTCTAAAGCCAGCTTCTTTTCTGTGCTTGAATCTTGCTATATTGCTCGGATTCCTGATTGTTTAAGAAGCAAATGCTGTATCTGGTCCTAAAGTTGAAGTGCATAGCACAGTAACACTAAACAGCCCAGGTATGGCAAACAAGTGACAAGCAAGCTCTCTATTTGTTTATTTAATATGCTTATGTCCTTTTTGACATAGGACTTCAGTAATGGTCAACAGTCCTTTCCCATTTTCACATGGAACTTTATGAGCTTGAATATTTTCCATATGGACCATGCTGAACCATCCCCATTCCCTCTCCTTTCCTTGACCTTGATTGGATCTAGGCTACCCATCCTCCCCACCATGCCTCAGCCTGCTTCAGCCCCCCCCCCACACACACACATTTTGATACTTGCAATTTTTTCCTACTTTTTCAGGGGCCCTGAACCCCTAATCTCTAGTGAATATGGAGAGCCAACTGTATTCTCCGTTAAAACTATAAGACAAGAAAAAAGACAGTTCTGGCTCTAAGGGCTTCATTCTTTTATCCAACATCCTGTAAAACCACTCTCTTCAGGAACTTTTTCCAGTCCTGGGAGCATAATAGAGTAATAAGTCACCGAAGGAAAAGGTGGCAGTAATATCCTCTCATATTCTGTTTGTTTTGGAATTTCTGTAGGGCAGTCTCTCCACCTTCCAGATCTATATTTAATCTAAAGTTGTAAAGGTTTCCAAATTCTGTATTTGTAACTCAAGCCCTTTTCACACCTTACCTGTTCCCAGCAGCATCCTGTGGGGATCCTGGCAGCAACTTTGCTAGAAGAGGAACACAATGGGAGCACTCCCCTGAGCACCAGCTGCTTCCAGGATCTAGGAAGCACAATGGCCCTGCCGCTTCTTTCCACAGCACAGTTGGGTACTGTCCTAGGCTGTGCTGGGGCAGGAAGCACAGCCATTACACTTCTGGACCTTCTGAACACCAGGTAAGTTTGGGGAAAAATGTCACTGATTTAGTATGTAATTGCACTGCCTGGGGATGGGAGAAGGATGGGACCACAATGACATCATGCAGAACCATCATTGCAGTCCCATCTTTCTGGGTTGGGAGGGTGGAGCAGAAAGGGCCTCAGTCCTCAAAAGAATAGGTCTAATTTTTGCAAAAGGAGATATTAGCTTGAAGGGGAGATGAACACACTCTAAACCCCATACAGAATCTATTTTTAAAAGCCATAGAAGGAAAAAGGAGAAACCCCGAAGTATGAGCTAAGTCACATCCTTAACCTATTTCCAGTTTGTGCCTTCTCCTCCTATTGATACTTCTGTCTAAAGGTGAAGAAGGAATATAGCATGTTCAAGAGGGGAGGAACACCAAGAGTTTGTACTCTAGAGACAAGGCCTCAGTGCCATTGTTTAGTTCTTTCCACATTTCATAGTCTTGTGTTTCATAACAGAAGTTGCTTGCAATGAAGAAGAGGGACAGAAATTCCTGTCCTCCAAAATACATGGCTCTATCTCTGTAATGTACTGAGAGCAAAGGAGGCAATCACACTGTTGTTAACAGTTCTGAAGCTAAAAGTCAGAAAACAAGGAATGTTTCTTAATACCCCTTTGAGGAATAATCTATATCCCTTTCACCACTCCGTTGGAATCCATCTACTCTAGATGTTACTGGATGCTACTGAATCAATAGAGAAGCCATCTGCCTTCGCGGCTTCCCTCCACACCTAGGACATGGGACAGAAAGAAGGGATGAAGAGGATTTCTGGGTCTCAGCATACTGAAGCTGGCTTGTTTTCCACCATGGTCGAGGAATGAGGAATGAACCATTCAGCATATAGATTGTCACTTAAGAAACTATCTTGCTGAGCCATGAGAAGTACAGAGAGAGAAACCATAGTTCTATGTGGTACATCCCCCTTCTATTTCCTATGAAGATCTTTGTTTTTTGTTTTTTTGCCTCAAAATCCCTTGGAACTATAGGTAAATATTATGAAGGTAAAAACTCACTCACTAGTATTATCACGATCTTCTAGTGAGCTTGACTACAAACTACAATATAACCTCTTAGGAAGACAAAAGTGATCTGGAAAGTTTGGCAGCCTTCATTGGTATCTTAGATATTTCATTTTGCCTCCAAGATGTAGTCCTATCCAGATGTGTCAAACCCTGACCACAACAATACTTCAGGATAAGGAAGGATTCTAAAGATTATAACTGAAAGTTAAAGTTCCACATTGACGCCAAAATTAAAAAGTGCCTAGATGTCCGGTGTAGCTCTTAATGTGCATAGCAGTTTCTCCCTCCCTCCCACTAATACTCACATAAAAGCTTTCCCAGTTTGTTCACTGGACAGGATCACATTGTGTGTGCAAGGAGCAGCTATGTGAGGAAGAGAGCTGTAGATTGGAGAAAACTTTTTTTTTCAATTTCAAATCAATTATCTAAATTATACACTGGAACTATGCCTTACTTGTTCGTCCAAAGACCCTAAATCCTTCTCGTACATTTTGTGTATACATTGGAATGATGGGCTGAGGAAGAAGAGAAGAAACAATAGTTTAAAAAGCATTGTTACAGACCATAAAATCCAGTGCTCCCACCATATATGTGGGAGTTTAGTTCCAGGAACCTATATATAAAACAAAAAAATATGAGTGTCACATCCTAATTAGGCAATGGATGCAACATGCACACACCCAAGGCAGTGCAAGCATTGACTACAGTGGGATGCGACACTTTGTATGACCTCACATTCACACAGGCAGAGGTCATACCAGAAGACAGTGTACTGTATACATTCTTTAACTTTAAATAAACCAGCCAGCTTTACTCCTGTGTAGTTTGTTCCTGAGAAGCTTGCAACATCAGGTCACATTGACCCATTGTTCCCAGGGGCATTTTCCCACATTTTGAAGATGTGTCACAACAGCCAGGCTTTCTAGTCACTTCAGGTAGACTGATCTTCCCAAAAAGATGAGAGAGGGGAATTCAAAGACAGCTCTTGAGCCATCGTCAGCTATTGTCTTTAACTGGACATCAATATATATTTTTAAGCAAAGTTCACCGAGCAATATGGAGACAAGATAAGAGCACCTTAGAAATGACCATGTAATAATCACATGGCAATTGGAAATGACTGATTTGACCATGTTATTGTTATTGTTGTTGCTGTTGTGTGCCCTCAAGTTGTTTTCAACTTATGGTGACCCTAAGTCGAACCTATCATAGGGGTTTTTTTGGAGCTGAGAGTGTGTGACAGTCCCAAGGTTTCCATGGCTGAGCAGAGAATACCTGGTCTCCAGGGTCCAATGTGCAAACCAATCCAGCACACTGGCTTTCAATTTGACCATGCTTATGCTATAATATTCTGTCTTATATCTTGTGTTTGGAACTGGTGCTACCAAAAAAGCTAGTGTTACAACTTTCCACCCATCCTGCAAAACTACTGTTATAAGGTATCTTAGCTCCATCAGCCAAAAGTTCCTTCTGCCTGTTCCAACTCAATCATGCATCTAAAAAGACCTTTTCAAGTTGTGACAACTAAAAAGAACTTCCCTGTATCCCTGAAACTGATAACAAAGAGTGTTAGTGTTCTCTTTCCCTGCTTATCATGCTCCAAGATTTGTTGTGAGAAGCAGAAAATGCGATTAAACAGAAGCTAAGTACAATGTGATGATCAAGTGCAGGAAGTCAAACACACATGCAGAGTTTTAACCCTGTATTTTCAAAAATTACATGGTGCCCTGTTTTAAAAGAATAATAATGTTTCAAATATTGTAATAGTCTTCTTGGAATTATTAAGCTGAATTTAAGGGCACATGTGTGTGTTCTGTGAATTCTCTGCTTTAGGAATGATCACCCCAAGACTGCAGCATGCTTTTAAGATGAAAGAAATTACTTTTCCATGCACCAAACAATTAGAGTTCTCCCTCCACATTTGCGGGTTTGATGTTCACAATTTGATTATTCACAAGTGTGTGTGCTTCCCCCCGCCCCAATTCTCTTCCTCCCATTCCTATCCATTTTTACCCTTACAGCAAGTTCTCCAAGGGAAAACAGAAGGAAATGGGGTGGTGGTGGAAAAGAACCTTCCTTTTCTCCTCTGTAGTTTTCCCCCTCGCCTTCCCATGCATTTTGCTCCAGCGCAGAGAACTTGAACTGAAGCACAACAGAAGGGAATGGGGGGGAGTATAAAGAGCCTTCCTTTCCTCCTCTGTAGTTTTCCCCCTCATCTTCCCATGCATTTTTCTCCAGCACAGAGAACTTGAACTGAAGCACAATAGAAGGGAATGGGCGGGAGTATAAAGAGCCTTCCTTTCCTCCTCTGTAGTTTTCCCCCTCGCCTTCCCATGCATTTTTCCCCAGCACAGAGAACTTGAACTGAAGCACAATAGAAGGGAATGGGATGGAAGTCTAAAGAGCTTTCCTTTCCTCCTCAGAGTTTCCTCTCCCATTCCCATCCATTTTGCCCAAGTGCAGAGAACCCACACTGAGGCAAAATGGAAGGGAATGTGGGGGGCGAGGCTCCCTAGTTTCTTCCTTTTTCTCCTCTGGAGTTTCCCCCCTCTCCTTCCCATCCATTTTCTCCATGCTGGGGCAAAATGCATGTGAAGGGGAAGGGGGGAAACTCTGGAGAAGGAAGGGATGGCTTTGGGAGCCTTCTCTTTATCCCATTCCCTTCCATTTTGCATGGGAATGGGAAGGCATGGAGCCCCAGCAGGAAAGGAGAGGAAAAGCAGATGGGGAAGTTATTCATGATTGCTCCATTTCTGCAAGGGTTCTATGACCCAAATCCTCACAAATATGAAGGGAGGACTGTATTGCAGTGAGCTAAGTGGGCAAATGTCTTTGTATACAACCCAGACTAATGGAACAAACAGTAAATGAATAGTCAGCAGAGCTCTCATTTACAGAAGCATTAGCTAGATGTTCCTAGTCATAACATACATGTTCAACATCAAAGATAAATGTTGTAACTGGAAATATGATATGTTAACCAGCTGGTGTCAATGTTGCACCAGAAGAACAATCTTCATGTATACAGCTTTTGGAAATGAAGAAGACTGTAACTGTGCTTGCTTATACCTAGGAGTGTAACTCTTCAATCAACAAGTAATTTCAGCCATTTTCTTCCACTGCAAGAAAGGCCATTTCTGCACTACACTGTTAATACGCTATTATTCCACTTTCAAACTTCTGCGGAATTCTGCGGTTTGTAGTTTACTGAGGCCAAAGAGTTCTCTGACTGAAAATTCTAAATGCCCCTCCCTAAACTGGAATAAAAGTGGAATAATAGCTCTATTACAGTGTAGTGTGGAAAAAAAGAAAGTCTTCAAAAAGCAGTTTTTGAAGCCTTTCTTTTTCCCACATCACACTATAATAGTGCTATTATTCCACTTTTATTCTAGTTTTTGAAGGCTATTTTGCAATTCGGGACTTATTCTGTGCAAAGTTCTGTACAGAAAACAGCATTTTCTGTGCAGTAAACAGCATTTTCTGCCTGGAAAATAATGTTTCAATGAAGAAATATTGCTACCTGCACAGAAAATACTGTTTTCTGTGCAAATCACCCGTGTGCAATTTTTCCATAGAATTTTCTGCACAGAAAACAGCATTTTCTGCTCAGGAATTAACATTTCTGCGTTGAAATATTTCCAGACAGAAAATGCTGTTTTCTGTTAAAAAACAACCATGTGTGAATTTTGTGTAGAATAAGTCTTGAACTGTGAAGATTCTTATCAATCCAGGATTCTTCTTTCTCCATCTCTCTCCCTCTTTCTCTTTGATGTTTTTTGAGCACTTCTCTCTCTTTTTTTTAATGGTTTTTGACCATTTTTCAAATATTCTTTCCATTCCAACTCAAGACACTATGTGCCCGTAGAGGGCAATAGAGACAGAGACAGAATTCCTGAGTATATTCCATTTTGTCTTGTCTGATGCTTCACTGAGTATAGGCTGATATTCTCAGACCTGACTTCTCTTTCAATCACCCCTTCCTTTGCCTTAGCCATTCAAGAACGAATACTAGTGCCATGCTTCCCAAACATGTTAGTTTCTTAGTAAGTTATTTCTTTTCATTTAAGATAGTCTGATATAATTCCAGCTTTCACACAAGTCCAAGACGCATAAGAGAAACTGATTCGTGAGAAGATATTTGATCTATAGTATAAATGCTAATGAGCCCCAGAAGGCTCCAGACAGACCAGAGATTTCTTGCCAAATGAGTGCTGACATTTCATGCCCAATCATGCATGCAAAACCTGTTTTGCTAGTTCCAGTTTTACCTGTTCCTGATCTTGGTTTGAGATATTTGGTCTCTTAGGGAGGTTCAGATATTCCCAACAGATTAAGATGCTCAGTTCCCGGTTCTTCAAAAGACATGTAAAATATTAATTCTGAAGTATTACAGAACAATTAAGTTTTATTTATCCCAGGGTGGCTGTGTTTGGTTCCATTTCTTTTAAAATATCAGAGTCTCCTTTTACAATTCCTTACTAAAAGCAGAACTTCTCTTTTCTTTTCCTTTCTTCCTTGCCCCCTCCCTTCTGCTATACTAAGAGCAGACTTGCATATTGCTCACAACATAGTAATTGCCTGTTGTTTCTCTTTGCCCTGCATGTCTCTCCCTTATGGCAACACCTTGTAAATCAAAGTGCATAATATGACATCGTGTTGAGAATTTCCCCATCCTGCAAGTTGAAAGCCAATGACGCAAACAACAGATATGGAAGTTTGTAATGTGGTTATACCATATTCTCTATTTCATTTTACTAGACCCTTCTTAAATGGAAACACTTTAGACATTAGGCAGCCATTAATCTTAATTAGACTTTGAATGGCCAATTTGATGAGACATACATTGGTTTAGTTAAAAAATGTTAGTAAAGCCACAGTTAATGATATTAAAGAGTCTGTACTCTCTAAAACTCTTAAACTCTCTTAAACGGTTGACTGGCACAGGCCTAATTTAAGAGTAGGGATGCAATTCTTTATTAATTTTCTTTCTGAGGGAAGCCGTGAATAATTTTATTGATTTTCTTCCTGTTGCAAGCAAGGCTTTGAAAACTGTACAGTTTACAAATACTATTTGCAACTTGAAATGTCTTCTGCACAAAATTCACAGAGAAAATACCATTTTCTGCAATACAACCATATGTGAAATTTGCTTAGAATATGTCCTGAATTGCAAAGATTACCATCAGGGTTTCCTGGCACTTTTTGGAATGTTTTTGAGCATTTGAGCATTTTTTGAGCATCTACTTAAGAGAGTATAAGACATTCATTTGGATGCAGGGTCTTTCTCTTGCAAATGTAAGAGTATTTGGTCTTTCGAAAACTGTTAATCCAGCACACATTTTTTGTTGTCTGGCTGGGAGAAAGAAATGGTCTCTAGCCATTTTCTTCCTTCCCATTCAGTACTATATGCACTCTTAAAACTTTCTTGAGATCACTAAAGGAAACTTCAGAAAAGTGTGAGTGTTATGGGCATCAATTAAGCTCAAAACCCTGCCCTAGAGTGTGAACAGAACATAGCTCAAAGTATGTTCTCATTAAAGGAGGAAAAAATAGGTGCAAGACTTTCAACTATGTATGAGGTACATATGTTTCTTTTCTCTTTTCTCTTTTCTCTCTCCACAATGTAAACCACAGTTTAGATGCCATAGAAAATAATTGCTTCATTATATAATCTTCAGCTCTCAAAAAAAAACAACCCTCACACAATTCACAAACTAACCAAATACCACAATTCAACTGGATCCTAAGCAAATGCACAGCGTGGACTGTTACTCCAAAGCAAGAGATAAATAAATGCTCCAGTTTCCCACTGGGATTAGCTGCTTGTGCCTGGATGGATTATCTTCAATGAAACTTTGCTTCTGTGTTTGGTTGCATGCTTGGCTGCATGCATGAGGCCCTTTTCACACGTGGGGGGGGGAATGGGCGAAAACGCCCAAAAACGGAGCTTACCTCCAGCCGGGTAAGTCCGTCGCCCCACGGAGCAGCGCGAGCTCGCTGCTCCACACTCCTCCGGTGTCGCAGATGGCAGCTTCCGGTTGGTGGAGGCTCTCCACCAACCGGAGAAGCTCGCCAGCCGGAAGCCCGCCCCCGGCAGATCTGCAGGCATGCACTTGCGCGCGCCTGCAGATCCACTTTAGAGCCGGGCGACAGAGCGGCACGGGGCTGCGCGCTCCGTGCTTTTTAAAAACCTCGAAAAAGAGGTTTTTAAAAAACACGCAGCCCGGCTAGTTCCTGCCGCTCCTGAGTGGATTCTGGTGTGGAACTACGAAAAGTAGTCCACGCCAGTCCACTCTACGGTGTAGACGACCTCCGTGAGAGGTCGCTGTACACCGTTCCCCCCCCCCACATGTGAAAAGGGCCAGAATCCCAGAAAAATAGATTGAAAGAGTTCTTTAAAATTTCACCATTCAGACAGTGAATATGTTCAAACTCATTATGCTAATTCAGAAAGATGTAAATAAATGGAATATTAAGGAGACAGCATATAGATGAAGATGTTACTAAACTAGAATGTGAATGTGACTAATACTCACAATGATTAAAGTATAAAATATGTAAATGATATTACAGCAGCAAAAAAGAATTGATATACAATGCTATGTTGATATAAATGTTGAAATCAACATTTCAAATATTGCTAAACCTGCTTACCTCTTAGAATCCCCCCAGATCCCCAATGAAAAAGCATACTAGATTCCATTTCTTCTAACTGTGTACTGTTTTAGCATTCACAAGTCCAAAGCAGAACCATAGGAAACAAACTCACAGTACTTTTAACTGTACTCTTTTAAAACTGCTTTTAGTTATACCATTTTTAATTTACTGTTTTAATTATACTGTTTTTATTATTTCAGGTTTATATTATTTCATGTTTTAAATAGTTATTGGCAGTTTAATTCCATTTCTTACTGACAGTTTAATTCCTGCTCTGGGAGAAAGATAGCATATAAATACAATAAATAAATTAAAAATACCTATATTTTAATTTTAATCATTTGTAGGTTTTAGGTCTAAGGCATTTGCTTTTATATGCAGCTGCACTGAATCCTGGGTTTGGGAATACAGGTGAGAGACAAATGATGTGTAGTGCAGTGCTCTGAGCATCGGACTACATACAGATAAACCCAACGGTTCTCCTGTAGTCAAAACTAAGGGCTTTTCCTCATACACTGTTATATTGTACTGTTATAGTGTAGAATTCTGGGGTTCTGGCTGAGAATTCTAAAGGGCACTTCCTAAACTGCAAAGCCCAGGATTCCATAGGATGTTGAACGTGGAATAATAGCACTATAACAGTTTAGTGCAGAAAGGCTCTAACAATAGGATGGAGGCCATTCCCTCCTGAGCTTACTTTTATTTGAAGAAGCACCTTAGGCAGCTTAGAGATAATGATTGGACTTTATTTTTTCCTTCTTGTGTTTCTGCTGTATTCCTACATAAGCCATTTCCTTTGATTTTCATCAATATCTATTTTTATTCAGAGATTTCTTTTCTCAAGAAGACTCGTTGAATTTTATTTATTTATTTATCTGCTGGTGAAAGTGGCTGAGATGTATCAGGACATCCTTTATATCAGTGACTGTTAACCTATCTGGTGGGGAGGACCAGCAGGGTTTTTACCCCAACCTGCCAAGGACTGGGGACATATTTGCGTCCATTGCCTAGTTCCCTTCTGTCCTGGAAACTCACAACAGATGAGCACTTTGAGTAATGTTGCTTTATACCTCAAGCTTGGTAGATGTACGTTTTGTTTTGTTTTTTTGTTACAATCCTACACCAGCCTGGCTGGGGATAGGTTTGTGTATAATTCTTGTAAAGATAAATTAGGTATTAGAACTGGTTCGGGCTACGCCAATTCATAGAAGATTTTCTTTGTCAATGGTTCTTATCTTTACAGTGTTCTGTTCTTGTGGTTTTCAATTATTAGCCATACATATTAAATATTGCACGTTATGCTTTGCCATATTGTATCTAGTTTTTAGTACTGCAGCGATGTATGTCCAAGACTTTGCACTTAAGGTTGTGCGGCTGGAACACATCTTAGAAGACAATTTAGTTACTTTGCATTCATTTATATATTTTCTTGAACGCATCATTACTTCACCACTTGCTTTGATATTTGATATATTGCTTCAGCTGCTGTGCTTTAATCATTATTACTATTATTTTAATGCATTATATATTATATATTATTCACTGAATCATTTATGGCTTTTTATTACTTCATCTTATTTGATTAAAAAATCAAATATTTTTGTTTTTGCTGTAGTTTTGATTTAATATTCACCTTCCATAAGTATCCTAGAGCAAAATACAATAGCATGTTGTCACATAACTCTATTTCCCCCACATTGTTTGCTTCATTTTGTTTTGATCCTCATTGTTAGCTTTACTGGCGTGGTACTTGACTAGAAGTCTGAGCCAGTGTGCTGTAGTGGTTGAAGTGTTGGTCTAGGACTCTGGGAGACCAAGGACTGAATCCCAGCTCAGCCATGGAAAACTACTTGGGCAAACCACGTTTTCTCTGCCTTAGCAGAAAGCAGTAGTGAACCTCTTCTGAATAAATCCTGCCAAAAACTTTAGTGTTAGGGTCTCCATAAGTCAAACTGAAAGCGCAGAACAACACCACTATGCTCAGAATCTCTCAAAAATTTCCGTGGAAGACTTTATTAACCAGTCTTTGTAACTATTTACTTATTGTTGTACTTGTGGTAATCAGTGCCTTCACACCGTAGCTCTCTATTAACTCTTATAAACCTTTAACAAATAAGGTCTTTGAAGAGTAAGTGAAGTGTACATGTTGGTGGGAAAAGAAAAGAGAGAGGCAGATGAATGACAGACTAAACTGAAGAGCTTGAAAATGAGATTTCAAGCCTTTTCCAACCTGGCAGTTCCCAGACATGCTGGACTCTCACCATTCCCAGTCCTATCACAGGCTTTGTAGTTCGCATGGAGAGAAATTCCAGGTTGGAAGCAGTTAAGTTTAAAAGGACAAAATGAGGCCTTTTGCAAGAAACAGTATTTAACAGTGACAGCCACTATACCATTCTCTGTAAATATGATGGTCTAGCCCCACACTAAGGGCCAAAATATCCTAAAGGTGCCAGATCCTGTCTGATCTTGGAAGCTAAGCAGGGTCAGCCCTGGTTAATACTGTACTTGGATGAGAGACCATCAATGAATATCAGGTGGTATAGGCTACATTTCAGAAGAAGATACTGGCAAAACCACCTCCAAGTATGTATATATTTATATTTGTGTATGCATGGTACAGAGTCTTCCTTGCTAAGAAAAGCCTGTGAAATTCATGGGTTCACCATAAATCAACAGGAGATTTATGGTAAATTGGCTTGCAATTGCATTAAACTGATAAAATGACCAATGATAAATTAACAAATTAAATGAATGCAAATATCAGTGTTTATTCTAGTAGATTGTTTTTCCAGATTGTCACAGTTAAGATTATCAAATTAATTTTCAAGCTTAATGTTCCAAGCTCTGGCCATTCCTGATGCTCATGATTTTTTGGCATATTGCCTCATATGAAATGAAGCACTGCTTAAAGCAGAAACAGGCATAGTTCACTAAGCATAACTGTAGTCCCGACACCCCTCTTTTCCACTTTAAACTATACTCTCTTTTTTTCTCTGCTTTGCTGTAACATGAAGCCTAGTAGTCTCAGGATAGAGACAGACAAATTATTTATTCTGAGGAACATGAAAGTTTATTGTCAAATGACAGATAATAAGAAAATATGTGTGTGTAAAACATGTTTTCTAGCTGTACAAATACATTTTAACAAAACAGGCATTCAATAATATTTAGATGAAAAATAATGTAGGCACATTACTTACCACTTTAGCATCCAAGGCCAGATGAGCAAAACCTTTACGTTTATGCCATACAAGTTTGTACGATTCATCACTAAAAAGTGCTTCTCGAACTCCCCCTGGAGAAATTCCCAGCAGATGGCCATTTTTTAGAATATTTAAACATTCTTCTTTCGTTCGAGGCATAATGCACATCACCCTTGTTAAAGAGCTAACACCTGTAAGAAATAAGTATTGTGTAAGGACATGCTGTAGTAGATAATAACTCCACACCTTCATTTAATGTTTAATGTCATAGTAACACTTTCCTTAAAACACATGATTAATATTTCTTCAGGTAATGAAATGATTAAACATAGCCATCAGCTACCAGCCTGTAGCAAGTATCTAGGAAAGAAATAAACATTTGTAGCCAATATGGTACTGGTGTTTGCCATGAGGGGGAGAATCTGTTGGTCTGCCACCCCAGATAGCTTGAGAAGCACTGCCCTGTATCCACTTGAATTAGGAAGCCTTCTCAAACTTGATATCCTACATCTTTATAGAATTATTGCCAAGCTGATGAGTGAGATCTATAGTCCTATACATGGGAATAGCACCAGGTAGGAAAATGCTACTGTAGGGTCACAGATGCATAAAAAACAAAGTAGGGAAGCTGACAAGGGTTTTTTTTTTTCAATAAGAGACTTCCTTTCTCTTTGCATTCCAAGACAAAGCAAAACCAAACATTTGGCTCATGACAGGTAGGCAAAGGATTAAGATAGTTCCAGTATATTTTCTGCTGAAATCATTGGTCCATGAGTGAAACCCTAAGAATATGCATATTTCTTGGAATAATTCATATAGCAGTATACTGTAAGTATTTCAGGGAGATATAAAATGGGATCTTGTTACTAATATATACACATGTCTTTTTGGATGCGTATTTTTGGCTCCTGTCTAACCCACCCACCCCATCTGCCAAGTTCCAAGAGGGCTCGCCATTGCTCCTGCTCGCTGGTGGATAAGGGCTGTAAAGAACAGGCAAGTCAGACAATGAAAATGTTACTGATCAGGGCTCCAAAGGGAAGAAAAAAGAAGCTGCATTTCATCCATGAGTGTAGCCACATATCTTCTATCTCTGAGCCCAGACCAGCTGCATCTTTATTGTCTGAGTTGCCTTTCCTTTTTGTCCCTTCCTCACTAGTAAGTAGCAGCAATGGCCCCTCCCAAGACTTGATAACAGTTCGCTGAGGGAGGACACAGAACTACAGAGACAAAGGCCCTTTCTGCACCGCCCTCCCAATCTGCCATGGGGATAGGAGAAGGATGGAACTGCAACAACCCTTCTGCATGATGTCATTGTGGTCCCGTCCTTCTCCCATCCCCAGATGGTACAATCACGGATTAAATCATTGACAGCTTTTTCACGTCAATGGCCCATGTTCGTGCCACCATCCTGGACTTATCTGGTCTGCAGAAGACCCAGAAGTGCAATGGCTGCACTTTCTGCCCCATCACAGCCTGAGAAAGTACCCGGCTGTGCTGTGGAAGGAAGAGGTGGGGCCATCATGCTTCCTGGATCCCATAGGCAGCGGTTGTGGAGGGGAGCATTCCCATCTTGCTCCCCTCACAGCAGACCCATAGAGTGCAGTAGGGTGCAGAAAGGACCAAAGTGTTACACTTAACCTACTTAATCTACAATCACAACTATCACTAAGACACTATCCTTAGCTCATAAGCACTTATGGGCTGATTCTGTGTTTTATGTATATGCACTTAGGAATCATTTCAGCAGCTGGAAAAGCATTGTGAAATTATGCTTTAGAATATTCCCTTAGTAAAGGTATGGTATGAGGATTGCTTACCAAAATAAAGCACTATACTATGGATTAAAACAGCAAATAAGGAGTGGGCTGTAATGGTGGATGAACATTATTCTATACTAAATATACTAGTGCCCTATGACTCTTGGTTGCTTTACTGTAACACAGACTGAGATAGCTAACAATTTGAAAATTGCTTCTATAGGAACAGTTTATCCTGTGTAGAATTCAATGGGTCTAGACTTTGAATATTCATCCAAACCAATTTATAATCCAAAACAAGCTTGCTTTATTTATTTATTTAGTTAGTTAGTTAGTTAGTTAGTTAGTTATTTTGCTTTTCAAAGCAAGGAGGCAAGAAGAGCTAAACAGGCCTGACAAATTCCTGAATGCTAGATATAAAAGTGTGTTAAGTCATCACTTGATAATGAAATGATTTAAACATAACACTTTTCACAGAATGAAAGAAACATATGAAGTATTGATCAGTCTGAACTATTTCACTCTTTTATCTACCAAAGAGATGAAGCTTGCATTAGAGTCCTAGGCATGTCTACTCAGAAATAAGTCATACTGAGTTTGATGAGATATATTTCCAGAGAAGTGTCTTTAGGACTCCAGCCTTAAGACATCTACTAACAAGAGTTCAACTCAACTCAAATATTAAGACACATTGAAGCTGTGATTAAAATACCCAAATGGAAGTTGAACCAATATTTGTACCTAAGAAATTGGGATCTAATGAGTAAATAATAGCACAAAACTTCAACATACATTATTTGCAACATTATTTTTTATTTGACTTTTTGTAGTAGGAGTAGGCAACTACAAATAAGGCAGGGGCTATTTTTCCTCCCTGTGCCCACCTGGTGGGCCACAGCAATGCATTTCAGTATGCCCAAAGTGATGTAATGGTCACTTTTTGTTGCTATTTTGACTAATCTGGGGGCATCTTTTTCTTTTTTTTCTTTTTTGTCTGTTTTACAGAGATTTGTGAGATGGGGGGTTAGTGGATCAAACTGTTGTCTTTTTTGGCAGTTTGGTTGGGGGCAAAAAAGAAAAACCCTTATCAAGACAGCCCCTATATTTTTAAATCTGGTTGCTTTGAGGGGCTTCTGAGGTCCCATTGAGTATACTTAGGGTCCCAAGGGCCTAAAGTGGCCTGTGGCCCATGAGTCACACTTTGCCCACCCTTGCTCTAAAGAGCGTGACCAAACTTTAAGTGGTTAATTTTAACTAATCCAGATCTTAATCATATCCTAATGCATACCAGCAGTATATACCACAGTAAAAGTAAAATGAGGGAAGAACTTACGAGAAAATGCCCCTTTCTCTATTCTTTTGTTTAGTTTAAGAATTAAAGGGGTCTTGTAATAGGTTCTAAGTCTGGGTGAAAGTCATTGTGGTGTAGTGGTTAGAATGTTGGACTACAACCCTAGAGAATAGGGTTCAATTCCCCACTCAGTCAAGGAAACCAACTGAGTGACCTTGGGCGCATCATACATTCTCAGTCCCAGAAACTCCTGTGATATGTTTACCTTTGGTTGTCTGTAAGTCAGAAATGGCTTGAAAGCACACAACAACAACAACAAAGTTTGGGTGATGTCTACTAAGATGAGAATTGAGAATTGATAATAACTGGTGACTACGTGCACATAATCTACTTTCCTGGGCCTTGGTGATTTCTCCTTACCAGCAATATAATAGAACCAAGGGACACTTTTTATGATTAGTGGGTAAGATTGTTGAATTTACCACACTCCCCAGGTCTCCCTATTTTCTCTGAGTTTATCTGCGCTAGCGAGAAGTGTTGGTGGGGAATGCATATTCTTACCAACAGTATATCCTTGTTGTAATTCAAAGTATTTTGAGGTGGCTTGGTCGTAAAAAGTAATCAAGGCACATTTGAATTACAAAAGACCTACTCCCCATGGAGATGAAACATAAAACTGGCTTATTGATGTCAAGACAGCTTCCATGTTTTTGAATACTGCTTGTATGTGTGGCTACAGGTTAGCCATGAGCATCAGCACTTCACCATACACTGCTATACCACTGGAGAAAACTGCCTCCAAAATTGCCTTTCACTTAGGAAAAATGAGCAAGAAAAATATTTCAGTATCACCCACATTATTTGAAAAACATGAACCTTTTACATTACCAAAATACATCACCTGGAAATCTGAAAAGATAGTCATCAGCTATTGAGTAGCAACACCGGCGTTTCATAATAAAATATCTGGCTAAAAAGTACATGTAGTCCACAGGTATTGCACCATGATAATAAATAAGTAGAGCTGGTCCATCTGGTAGATTTTCTGTGCCATGAAGTTCATAGCCTGTTTAGAATTTTAAAAAAAATCAAATAAAATCAAATGAATTATTTCAAATTAAGTAACACCAAATTTGGGTCCAATTTATGTTACTACCTGCACCATTTAATAACCCTATGTAGGGCCTAAATATCGTTTAGAATTAAAACAAATTTAATTAAAATTAGGTAACACCAAACTTGGATCCAATTTATGCCATCCCTTTAATTATTTAATGACCTATGTAGGGCCCAAATACCCTAAAGGCACCAGATCCCATCTGGTCTTAGAAGTTAAGCAGGGTCAGCACTGGCTAATACTTGGATGGGAGACTGCCAATGAATATCAGTGACTGTAGGCTATATTTCAGAGGAAGGAACTGGCAGGGCCATCTCTGAATATCCCTTTTCTAAGAAAACCCTATGAAATTCAGAAGGTTACCATAAGTCAATAGGCAACCTGAAGGAATGAATGCACTCATGCACGCACGCACACACATAGTTCCTATAAATATATTTCTGCTGTCATATGTTTTCAGTATATTTTAATCTCATACTGCACATTTATTTAACAAATAAGCAGCCGCAATCAAATGGCTGCTTGAAATCCACTCAACTCTCCTTTATCCTGTCTCCCCCATTTAAAAAAAAAATGTCCTGGATGCTTTGGAAATGCATATGATCTGGCAATGGGAACTGCAGATGGTCATTCAAAAATCAAGTAAATACTGTTTCCTCTTTCAGTATCTTGAGTAGAACCAAGCTCATGGATTACTGGTGGGGATAAATAATAGAACAAGCTTCAGCAGAGTATTGATTGAAGAAATGACCAGAAGCCTACAGAAAGAATGATCAAGCAAAGCTTGGAAGTTACTCTTTGGACTATAAATTTTAAAATCCCTGCCCTGTATGGCCAGTAACTATTTTGGCTTGGAGAGTACTGGGAGTTGTAGTGCAAAAAAAAAAAGCAAGTTTTTTAACTTTTGCAGTTGAGTTACAGTCCGTTAGGAAAGGAAAATTAACAGCCACTTGTGTATTAGAAGGCAAGAGAGGATTAAGAGAGTGAGTGAGTGAATGCGAAGAGTTAAGACACCAAGGCCATTTCCGCCCTAGATTGTTACAGTGCTATTATTCCACTTTCAACACCCAATGGAATCCTGGGGTTTTCAGTTTAGGGAGACATCCCAAGAGAGGGGAAAATGGTGACTAAAATGTCAGTGATAAAGCTGGATGATAGCAGAGTCTGTTAGGTTGTTAGATAACATCCTATATCAAATGACTACCTGCTTGGAATTTCACATTTTAATCTTGTTTGAAACGTTGGGTGGATTCTTACAGTATGTAATCCCACCCACAGTTTCTAAATTATGTAATCAATAGATAAAGAATAGAGGCCTACTACTCTTTGCTTATCAGTAGGTGGTGGCAACAGCAGCTTATTTGGGGGAATATTAAAGGGATGCTTGCACTATGCGGACTATCCAAATGACTTAACTTGTGACCTACAGGGGCCAAGGCCATCTGGTAGGAGACCCCCACGTGCAATGCATCACACCAGTGTTTTGTTCTTAACTACAAACTGGTCCCACAGGTTCCACCACAAAATCTTTAGAGGACTTATGGTAATGCATGTGGCTGGAGCTACCCCTCTCATCTTGTTAGAGATAGGACAGTTGCCTTATCTTCTGTGCAAATATTTGCTATCCTATTCATTTCCGCAGGGGCAATCTGCACACGTATTTTGATATATATTGATGCCTATGTGGAATTTTGGACTGGTATGTATGTAAATGACGTATAAAGTTGTCCACATTTGCATGTGGATTTGCCTTGTCGTTAGTATATATTAAAAAGTTACTATTTATCAGTAATATAAACTCAAGTCAATTGACTCAAACTCAAGTTGGAGTCAAGTCACCTCAGTTATTTGATTTGGACCCAGCTTAGCAATAAATGATGGACTGACTTGGCTCATATATTTTTAGTGACCAACTTGCTGCCTTTGTTGCCCTTGGTAGTTCCACCTCCCCCAGCCTTTTCCCAATCAACAGTCAGGGAATGTTATGTTGATGACTCAATGAGAGTTGCACATAATTCTCATCCCTACTTCTCCCTTGTTTCCAGTGTTTTTTTGAGGACCCATTTATAGGAAAGCAAAAGTGTAGGAAGACTGAAGAGGGGAAAACATGGGTTTGCAGATTTTTGGGTGAATGTGGGTATGGAGTGGTCTCAGCATTGGGAGGCTGGGGAGAGGTCCACGAGGGTCACACCCAGTGGAGCCAGATAACTGGTGTGGCAGATGGTGGGGTGACAGTGGGATGGGGTGGATAAATAAGGGTCAGTTTTAGGGCTGTCTGTTCTTTGATGGCTGAAGGCTTCATTCCAAACCTGCCTGCTCAGGAGTAACTGGGAAAGGCAGAACCTTGTTGCCAGCCATGGCAGAGTGGGGAGCAGTTTCCTCCCAGAGAGGCTGATTGTTCTTCTGTACCTGTAGGCTTCCTTCCAATTCTGCTTCCTTGCAACTTAACCCCACAGACACACCTTACCACTCCACTTTTGTTGCTGTTGTTGTTTTTAAAGTGGGCTCCCAGACTTTGGACTTCACTTGAAAGTGTCTTATAAGGACTTGAGACTCGAGTTGAGATTTGAAGGTAGGGAGTTGAGACTTGACTTAAGACTTGGAGTAAAAGACTTAAATACATCAATGCTATTTCCTCATTGAAATTCATCTTGTATTAATGCAGATGTGAGAAGGGGGGATGCTCAATTGATAATACTTTTTTGTATTCTTAAGTTTGCTAACCATTACAGAATCCTAGAATCTTAAACGGCAAAAGAACACAAGGGCCATCAAGTCTAACCCCCTGCCATGCAGGAATACACAACTAAAGACTTTTGAAAGATGCCTATCCAATCTCTGTCTAAAGACTCCCAAAGACGGGAAGTCCACCACCCTATGGGGCAATCTGTTTCACTGTAAAACAGCTCTTACAGCAAAAATGTTCCTAATGTTTATGTGGAATCTTCTTTCTTGTAATTTTAAAGAACTAGTTCACGTTCTAGTCTCTGGAATAGCAGAAGAGAAGTTTTCTAATTCTTCTGCACATCTTGCCCTCAAATATTAAATGATAACCATTAAGGACTAAAAACTACCTAACACAACAAGTTATTCCTGCAAATCCTGATTAACAAAGGCAATGCTCTGGAAAAGGTCCAGAGTTCAGTAGCAGGACATCACTTTTCTTTAGTGGGACTGCTAAAGCTAAAACCAGACAGGAACCGAGGATAAATCAAAACCTCGACCGAAAACAAGCAAGCAGGCAGGCAGGCAGAGAGAGAGCAAGAGCAAACTCCTCGCTGAAATTAAAACCCCTTTAAGCAGTTAAGCTTGCACACTGAAGGAATAAATGTAAAACAAAATGGGTTGGCATCCAAAACAATAAACTATGTAAAAAGGCAACAAAAGATAACAAAAGGATAAACTTTCAGAGGAGCTCTTTACAGCAGCTGCTGCTTCGTCGCCATCTTGGCCCTCTCCAAAATGATAACAATCAGGTCC
This sequence comes from Cyclura pinguis, assembly GCA_030412105.1. NCBI lineage: Eukaryota > Metazoa > Chordata > Lepidosauria > Squamata > Iguanidae > Cyclura > Cyclura pinguis. The sequence continues at coordinate 214,058,268 of CM059602.1, forward strand.
CAGATCCTGTCTAATCTTGCAAGCTAAGTAGGGTCAGCTCTGATTTATACTTGGATAGGAGACCACCAATGAATAGCAAATGCTGTTGACTACATTTCAGAGGACAGAACTGGCAAAGCACTTCTGAGTATTCCTTGCCTAAGAAAACCCTAAGAAACTCATGGGATCACCATAAGTTAACAGGAAACTTGAAGGCACAAACACATCATGTCACCTCTCAGTCTTCTCTGTTGTTGTCGTTGGGTGCCTTCAAGTCATTTTTGACTTATGGCAACCCTAAAGTGAACCTACCAGGGGGTTTTCTAGGGCTGAGAGTGTATGACAGATCAAAGATCACCCAGCAGGTTTGCATGTCTGAGTGAGAGAACTTAACCCTGGTCTTCAGGGTTGTAGTCCAACGCTCAGACCACTATACTGCAGTGACTCTCTCCATCTTCTCTACTCCAGGCTAAACATATCCATCTCCAATATATGATCATTTTGTTTCCTCTACAGCAGGCAACACAATCCAAAGAACCAGACAAACAACTCCAAATAAGAGTCCTGGTGGCATAGTGGTTAAATGCTGGTACTGCAGCCACAATGTTGTGATTTCAGCCCTGCAGGGCTCCAGGTTGACTCAGCTTTCCATGTTCTGTAGGTTGGTAAACTGAGTACCCAGCTTGTTGGGAGCAATTAGCTAACACATTGTAAACTGCTTAGAGAGCACTTAGCTGATAAGCGGTATAGAAATACACATGCTATTGCTAAATAACACTTCACAACTGAAGTATTGCCCTGCCTGCCCAAATCATGAGCACTTTTAACATTCATAGAAGCCATTACACAGAGCAAGAATCCTCTTGATTGTGACCTATACACCAATTTCTATCTTTTGTGGAATGCACACATTATGAAAAGAGGCTAATAATATACTAAAACAAACACAATCTATGGAATGAGAGTCCAGTTGGACACACAATGCTACAAGCTAAAACAATTCTTGTGGTTCTTGTGTGCCTTTAAATCATTGTCAACTACAGGTGACCCTAACACGAACCTATCACAGTTTTCTGAATCTGAGAGTCTATGATATGGCCAAGATCACCCAGTGGATTTCCATGGCTGGGCATGAAATTGAACCCTGGTCTCCAGGGTCATAGTCCGATGCTCAAACCACTAAACCACACTATCCTCAGTAGTAAATATATATTGACTAGACCTGACAAATACAGATCACCCTTTAATAGGTTTGAAACTTCACACAATTCCAGCTTGGCTCACCATTCCAAAATCTTGCAAATTTATCCCACATGGTTGTTAAAATCAGTCGTCCATCATCCCATGTATGACTGCAATAATCTCCTTTCAGGTTATAAATCTTCTGATATATTAGGAGGAATAAAGCAGAAAGGTAGATAAGAAAGATAATGAATACAGGAATTGTAAATATAACCAGAGAAGCAAGACCCAACAAGTCTAAACATTTTCCAAATAGATGTTTAAGAGAAACCAATTCTTCCGATAAATATACGAGATGTGCGGAGTCAGTCATAGTTGGCTGTCCATTGACGTAGCATTTATTCATACAAATCACCTCCTGTTTAAAAAAGAAAGAAAGAAAGAAAAGCAGAGTGTATTTCCATACCATTTGCACTGTTTTAATCTCAGAAACAAATCAAATCATGTTGCTACCCCCAAAGTTTTCACTCAAATGGGAAGTCCTAGAGATCATAATAGTACCCCACTCCAAAAAAATTCTGCACAAACTTATCCATTTCTAAACCATCCATTCTACATCACAGATTTCACTGAAGATTCCTGCACAGTTGTTATCAAAAAGTTTCATATTTTGCAGCAGACTGTGAAGCATAACGGGGAATGAAGTTTATTGTGGGCTGAGTAAAATGAAGAAGGGAGCAAACAATACATGTACTTCATGGCTGGATTTTAGGAGATGCTGAAAGGGTGGCCTCCACTGAGAATCTAGATGTCACCTCAACTTCTTTCTTGTATGTATCTAATCAACCATAAGTCTGACTGAGTGTAATGTCTTTTCCAGATCAAGTGTGTATAGGACTGCAATACCCCTAATAGATTCACAGTGCAATCTTCTGAATATTCACATAGAAGTTAGCGGTACCATGTTTCTTAAATCTTTCAGATGAATATGAATATGAATAGGATTTCAGCCTCAATGTAACGCTAGCATTCTTTGCAAAGGTAAACAGATCAATAGCATTTAAATCAGGTGTGAAATTTGCATGGCTTTCTAGATGTTGCTGAATTGTACCTTTCAGAATGCCTAGAGCTGCTCAGTTCCCATATCAGATTTACATACTCAGGTAAAAGTAGAGTCTCGTGAATAAGTCTAGAAATTTTCATGGAAAAATCAGTCCCAAAACCTGGGTCAGCTTATCCACAGGTCAATGTAAGTACTGTACCTTAATTCATTAAAAAAGGAACCATTCCCTTCTCTGAGTTGGGTGGCAAGATGCAAGAGCTTAGTCCATCCTAGGAGAACCTAGAAGAAGTAGCACCCTCTGCTCTCTCCACCATGGCACTGCTTCTGGCCTTATTAAATGCTTGGATGGGAAAGTGGTGGGGGCAGCTCTTTGCTGCTTTCTCTCAAAAGTACTTCTTTTAGTTTTTAGGTTCTCCTGGAATGGACTAAGCTCTCATTTTTTGCCACTCTGTTCAGAGAAGGGGATAGTTCCTTTCTTGAATAAAGTTAATACTGTACCTTGATGTTCATTTTTTTTAAAAAATCTCCTTCTCTGAACAGAGTGGTAAAATGCCTTTTTGAATACCTGGATAGGAAAATGGCATTGTTGGTGGCCAGCTGTAGCTGGTCCCCTGAGGGAACAACTCTTTGTGGAATGATCCTTGACTCATCCATATCAAAATCCATTTTGGCCCCAAAACCTGTCCTCGACTTGTACCTGAGGTCGACTCATACATGCGTATATATATATGGTAATGTGTTATTCATTAAACAAAATAAGATATTTACTAATCGTGTATCTGCCACAGCTCCATCCAAATGAATCCTGGAAGACAGCCAAGTTGGAAAATATTGTACTGCCAAATAAGAATTCTGCACACTTAAGTGAAATTTTCCTCCACACCCCAAACTTCTACCATCGCAGTAATTTACAACTTCAGTTTAGAAATGTACTTTAATTATCCCAAAGAAGAGGAGCAGGCACAGTTACCAAGGGAATGCGAACACAGCAAATAGAAGAGTTCTATGTAAGAACAGTTTACAGCGTCTCAGTCTCTACAATGCTAGAAATTTGGGAATCAGAGGAAAATTCTTGTTTTGGGAGAGCAATACACTCACTTTGCCCCCACACACAGCTCTATCCCTAGAGGCAGGTATTAGAGTAATCCAGCAAAGAGTTCTTGATAACATACTAAGCTACAGATCTCAGGATTCCGTAAGATATAGCAATGACAGATAAAGTGGCATGAAACTGATACAACTGTATAAAGAAGATAGAACCCAAAGGAACAATAGAGATCACAGGTTATCCTTCACCATGCTGTTCCTTCTTAGAGCCAAAGCCTTTGATACCTCATCATTATCTTTCATATTTTAGAACGTTAATTTTATGCTGTAACAGAATAACACAAGTAGATGGAGATATTAGTAGGATAATACTTGCCGATAATGAAACCACACTTGCCAAGAAACACTTTCCACCAGAACACAAGCTATGCTCCAGTGCTTGCTAATAAAGAAGCCGCATTTGTCACATTTATCAGTATTGAAAAACACATAGCAGACAGTGGACTGATACAGACATAAAACTGAATCAAAATTTAGCATTAGAAGAAGGCAAATAATTATTAATGGCCTGATGTGTTCTGCCTTTGCCTGCTCATCTTGATTCTGGTGCATTTGTTTTTGATGAACTGCAGTTTGATGTGTTGTCCAAACCTAGGCAAGCTATGGTTACTGTTCCTCAAACCTTAGTTTATAAAATTGTATTGTTTTGATTAACCACATGTGGAGAAATGCTGTGTGTGGAACTGTTTTATCACCTTTGAAGTGATGATAGCTGTTTGAGGAGAAATGTTCCTCAATCCTCAAATCCTGGGAAGGATTCGATATTTGCGAATCAAATCCCTGTTCCAAAATAAGCAAACTGAATCTTTTAAATCCACCAACCAAATAGTTTGTTGGAGATTGGGATGCCTGAAAACCTGGGAGATTAGATACACAAGGGGAGATGGCAAGTAGGTGAGTTTTTCCCTTGGAGTAATAATGGCCTTTGCTAATAATTTCAGAAATTACATCTGGGGTTGTATTCTAAGATATTTAAATTCAACATTTAATATTTCAGTTCAGCACTTGACTGGAAGGTACAGTCTTCTGGAGATTTCAAGGACAGCTGAAAGATTCCTTTGCATAGCTCCCTTGCAAAGCTCTTTCAGACACAATTCTGGGGCTTGTAGTTTCACAGGGTGTCACACTCTGAGAAAGTATGCTGGTGCATCAGCAAACTACAAACCCAAGGATGCAATAAGGAGTTATGCAAAGAAAATCCAGTTTTGACCTGCATTGTCTCTGTACTGTAGTGGTCCTATTTACACAGGCAGGAAAATGTGGGATTAATCCACATTTTCCTGCCTGTGTACAAAGGGCCTTCATGTCATTTTCAATCTGGGAAGATCCTGAGGCAAAACTGTGACAATTGTCCTGGCCAGATTTCTTCAGAGGGAGGTTTGCCTTTGCCTAGGCTTTTGCTAAGGCTGAGAGAGTGTGTCTTGCCCAAGATTTTCCTTCTTTCCCTTGCTTTTTAAACCCTTTTTTAAAAAAGGATTAGAAAGATTTGAGATTCGTGAGATTTGTGGATTCCCAGAACCTTCCAGGGATTCGGAAAATTCTGGATTCATCCCATCCCTACTAAAAAGAGAGTTCACCACTTAATTATTCCTAGACCGGGACTAGACCAGGTGAATTCATCTGTTGTTCTGAGCATCATTGTACATTGATTTGCTGGGAGTACTAGCAGTTTTTAAAATTACCTTTCTGTTCTGACAGTGCACAGGAATTTTAATTGGTCAGTGAAAACTTAGTGCTTCTAAATTTATGTCTAGATTTTCTGAGGACATAGAATGGTGATGAGCTGATTATATGTGTATAAGGCAAATTTAGAGAAATGACAGAGGAAATCAGATCAGTACAATAAATATTATTTAATACTGGTTGTGAGTAAATTTGAATCTAAGTAGGGAAATTTAGAACATCTGGCTGTGGTAAAAAGAAGTCACTGAAAGACTTGTGTTAGCAACACAACTCTTTAATTCATTAGAAACTCATTAGAAATATTAGAAGTGTAATACTTGAAAAATTCCAAGTTTGGAAACAATATTCCCTTGTGTAAATAATATCACTGAAATAGACACTTGTGTTTAATTGTTTGGACCTCCTCAAGCTATTGGGTTCTACCTTGCACATGAAGCCTAGAGTATCAAGTTGACAAGAAACTTAAAAAAAAATTGGCAGATTAAGAAACAAGCCAATGAAAAAGCCTTGAGGATATAGTAAAGGTGAGTTCCATAGTCTCTGAGAGTAAAGAAACTATTTGTAAAGTCGAAGCAGAGGGAAGCAGCTTTCTCTTTCCATTTAAGACTAACCAATTTAGTTTAGGCAACCTGGAGGACTGGAGTTTACCAACCCCTTCTCTCCCCAAAACAGAAATAAACTCTTTTGAATTCATCTTGCAGATGCACTGAGAAAAGGACCAAGAGAGATGGCCTGAGCCTAGAGGGAAGGTGAGTTAGGATAATCTTTATGTTAAACCATGGTTTAATATTATCCTAATGTAGCCAGTGTGTTCTGGGCCAACCAGTTTGGTTCCCATATTGGCAAGTATTACTCTAATGGAAAACATGGCTTTCCTATTGACAAACATTGTTGTGCACTTTCACATCTTCTGCCCCACAGAAAAGATTAAATCCACAAGCATTAAAATTTACCCTACCTATAGATGGAGGAAGAGTGGAAGAGTGATTTAAAAAAAAAAAAAAAAGCTTGCAAAGTATGTTTGACCACTAAGCAATTACCCATTTAAAATTGGGCTCTTTCCTCATATTCCCTTTTGAGTAATGTTTGCCTCTTGGTTAGCACTTTAGGGTAGCAAGGGCATATATTGTAATCCTTACAACATCTTTGTCAAGTGGGTCAGCATTTTCCCTCCCAGGCAGATAAAAGATAACTAAAGCACTCACGGGAATCTTGCTTCATAACTCAGTATTTCAGATATTATCCACATGTTCATGGCTCTTACTGCTACTAGCCTTTACCCCCTTTCCTTCGCTCGTTTTCAATCATAGCTCTCAATTCAAAGGGCATAGAGCTTCTCAAGGATTCAAATTCCAAATCAGTTTTACCTCACTGACATACAAGCACTATCACCTCAGGTAGCTGTTCAGTAAACCCGCAGCTCTTTCACATGCCTCACCCTGACAACATGTCTAAACAGCCCAGATATGCTCGTTAAAACTTCATGTAAAAGCAATCCTCTTAAGCTTTTGCCCTTTGCCGTCCACCAACAACTCACCTCATAGCTGCTCATGGCTATTCCACGCGCTCAACTTGGGAAGTAGGGAAAGGAGGAAACCCCCAGCAGTAGCGACGGAACCTGTCAGTAGCCTGCCTGTAAGAAGAACATACTCCACACACCTACGCACTAGGAGGTGGAGCAGCACCCACACCCAATCTTCCCCAAGTATCACAGAGACAGGGAATATTAAGGAAAAGTTCTGTTCTAATCTGTTGAATGAGCGAACTGGCAGGAGACATGGAACAAGCTGAAAGTAAGAATGTATTTCCTTTTTCGGTGTGATGCAATGTTATTGATATATGAGACAAGCGTGATTGCGAAGGAATATTTGAGTGAAATTTTGGGACTAGGTGCAAACTCTTATTTGTTGCAAGAACGATTTCCACTGAGTGACTTTTCTGCTTTCAAGTTGCCTTTGTTTTATCTTGAGCTTTTGATTTATTTCCATCTTTAGTAATGGGCGAAGTGCTACTATGTGAACAAATAGATTGTTTTTGCTGATTCTGACTTCCACTCCACCAGTTTTATGGGCAACAGCAGCAACATCAACCAGCAGTGCTTTGAAACCAGAACATTAGGCTGAAAATTAATGCTAATGTGTTTAAGGTGCTGATTCCATTTATTGTTGCGGTGTTCTGTTTTATTGTCTTTGTCCCTGATTGTATATATCGATGTTCCACCCTTTGGTGTAAAGGGCATTATAAATAAACATTGATTATTAGTAGCATTACTATATGGGGAATAAATTCATTATCACTGTGAATGATAACCCAATTCATTTAATCAGTTGAATGGCCATTAATTAACTCACTATTTTGAACATTAATTTCCAGGGCAGTCCAAGGGATTACAGAGAGCGCCATGAAAGATTATATTGATTGTGGGGACACATTACTGGTGCATTCAGAAGCACTATTTTTATCTTTTAAAGTTGCTTTCCCCAACCTCATATTTTTTCTTAGATGGACTACAAAACCTATAATACAGCTGTTGCCTGATAGTGGCAGCTTTTAGATTGAAAGGGGCTGTCTTAAGTACGGGATTTCATTTCATGTCCTGTTTAGTTCAGCTTTATCACTGATGTTTCTCCTCTTTTTGCTATGCTTTCCCACCCTCAGCAACATGTAGACTGTTCACTTGCCTTTCAACCTCCTTGTTTACTAAAAGTTAATAAAGGGTGAAATTAAACTTTGATGAGGGATGATGTGTTCATTTCAGCTGGGGTGGGTTGGACTCATCCTCTGTAAGTGCAGCAATAAGTGGCTGGCTACAAAGATCAGTCCCTAAATAAAAGGTGGAGAATTCTTAAGCAAAAATATTTGGAGCACCTCTGAGCGCAGGAAGAACATTTTCCTGCAGAACTGAATCACTGTATGTTACATGCTCTTTGCTCCCTATCAAGAAATGTGATTTGCAAAAATCAGTGGTACATTTCATGTTTTGGACATTTAACTCAATGAGACTTACCTGGGTAGACTTTTAAAAGAGCAAGACAGAGGAATGGGTAGGAAGTTATGAATTTAGCTTTCTGTGTTATTCAGCCCCAAGTTCCAACTTTAGCAAATCCGTCATAATGTGTGTTCCAGGTGAGGGTGAAAGGTAGTGAGTTAGCATAGTGCAGTGGTTTGGGCGTTGGGCTGTGACTCTGAAGGCCAGGGTTTGAATCCCTATTTGGCCATGGAAACCGACTATGTGACTGTGGACCCAAGTCACAGCCTCAGAGGAAGGCAAAAAGAAACCTCTTCTGAATAAAACTTGCAAAAAAAAAAATTACAACTATCTGTCATAAGTAGGAAATGACTTGAAGGCACCCAATGACAACAAAAGACAGAGCAGCGATGGGGGAGAGAGCAAAGCCAACATAGAATGAAAAGCCAAGAAGGGTTTGTAAGGTTGGAGCAATTAGTTTGAATCCAAAAGGTTAATTTACCTAAACTCGTACTCTCTCCAAGTCTACTCAGTAGTAGGTGTGGAGTTAGAGAAAATGTCCACTTAGCTAGGCAAGTGTCCAGCACTGTGCAAGCAATAATAAAAACAGAGAGGGATTGCAAAGTGGTCAAATGAGATTTACTTCTGAATAGAAATAGGGAGAGCATGAGTTTAGGCAATCAGTTTTGGCTCCAAACTTATAGCTCCAATCTCACTTAAACTCCACAAAGTGTGTCATATACTGAATCAGGGGGTGGATTGGAAAGAACAATGGAGACAAGAAAGGATGAGAAGCTAAGAGAAGAAGAAATGTCGGGAGTGAGACTATGCAAAGCTTTTTCAATTATCCACATGCCTAGCATAGTATGAGCAGGAACATGCTAAAGGATTACAAAGCAGCTCATTGCATTCTACCTCAAATAACAATATTCAATCTTGTATATTATACACTAATATACAATAGAAACCAGAGCAAAACCAATAGAGGAGGAGAAAGTCACTACACATCCCTCACATAGCCAAAGATACACAGCCCAAAAGCTTTTGGGTGAGGGGGCCCCATGACTCTTTGACGGATAAGCAAAAAAACATTCCATACCAGGACATATTCCTTTTCATTCTTCAATTGTTCCCAAATTTTAACTCTTCTACTTCTTCTCTGCTTCTTCTGCTACATTCTGTTGCCTAGCAGCAGAGCCATGTGATGTCCTTACTCCACTCCTCCTCCTTTTTCTCATTTTTATGTTTGACTCAGACTACTAGAAGTCATAAACTCTGGTGGTAACATTTTAAAAAGAAACAATTCACCGAAGTTTTGGATTAACTTCACTGTTAATCAGGAAATCTAGCAAGTCAAACTACACTGCTACAAAAAACCAAAGAGAGAATATTTTCAAATGACTAGTTATTTTCAAACTGTGTTTGAAATCAATTAAATTTCTACAAATTTCATGGGAAACTAAAGCTATACATTCCAAATCCAAACAACCTGAGTACGTAAGTTGGGAAGGGTAGAATAGGAGGAAGTACAGTAAATAACCATTGGAGGCTACCTTGTTGCAAACATCACTCTACTTACTTCATTTCATTCCTCTACCTTCTAATCTCTGAAGCAGATATAGAATAAGCTGCTTTAATAGTGCCAACCAAGTTCAACTTTACACTAAAGCACATCACACTGGCTGAAGAGTTTCTTGTAACAAGAAAAGTCTGTGCAAGAGGAATATAAGGGATAGTTCTCATCGGAGTGCTATGCAACCCAATCTCACAGTGGTCAGCAGGGGACAGCCAAGTTAGGAAGATTGCCCATTGGTGGCTATGTTCTAATAGCTGGTGCAAAATGGTGCAGGCATCCTCAAGGACCTTCTATAGGATGACATCATTGTTCTGTGCTAGCTATTGTAACATAGCCAGTGGTGATACTCCTTGCTTGTCTATCCTCCACCCTCCTGCTGGCCACTAAATTGCTATGTTGAGGGGTGGGTGTAGGAAAAAAGATGATCCTGGGCTACAGTGGAGTCCTTGAATCTATTTGAAAACTCAGGGGGGTGAAACGGAGGCTTCAGAAGGATTCAGCATTTCCTGAGACTTTAGAAGATCCTCTCCTTTCTCCCCCGCCACCCATGAGTATTTGAATATTTTCACCATCTCTGTTCTTACCAACCTCTACCAGGTGCAACTTGTTTCTTCCCAGAAGTTCTTTTGCATCTATGTACAGTCCACAGCCCATGAAGCCAAATCTTTTACGGAAACATTTAAGCAGATGTCTGCTTGTAGCATTCTTCTCTCTTTTCCTGGGCTATGACCTTCAACAGGAAGGAGTGATGAGATAACAACTGGTACTGCAGCACCCTTCACTTTCCTACCCAGAGCCCCACAGTTGCTTTCAATATGTTGAAGGTAGTGTTTGGCAATATAATATGTTCCCACATAAATGAGAAAGCAGTAGCTATGGTCAACAGGCTTTGTACAAGGTAGACATTATACTTATCCAGATATGCTGTCTGGTCTGAAATCTCTGCCTCTGTCTTTAGAATGATTAACTTTATTCTGGAAAGCTGTTTCTTTATATGAACATTTTAAAAATTGGGCAAAAATTTCAGCCACTCATGAAACAAACATTCAAATGCATGAAATGTGCATTCCCAAGCTTCATATGATGAAACAGCAATGAAAAAAGCTTCTTTATCTCCCTGATCACAAGTATGAATTATAGCTAGATTTTTAATAGTAGTCTCTTGATATGTACAAAGATATCTGGAGCAACTGCAATGTAATAAATAAAGACCTGCTGGTCCTTGTAGTATGATAATAATGAAGATATTTCCAGATTATGGCTGAATATGTGAGAACCAGAGTGAAACATGAGATAAATATGAATAATACAAATAGTATTACAAATGACTATCATTTTCCATGATGGGTTCACATCTAGGTATCCATTTTTGTTCTATACATTTACAGTAAGTATGGAGGGCCACTTCCAGATGAGAATGATTTAAGGTATCAAAATGGTCATTCACTCACATGTTGCAGGAGTTGAGAAAAATACATTTATGCCACCTTGAACTCTTGGGAGGAATGTGAGGGAATAATTGTAACAAACAAAGAAACAAACAATTCAATTTTAAAAATTTAACACGGTTCTCACGCCATTTGAGCATTCTCAATATATAAAGCAACTGTTACTCTTGTCTTTCTGTCTGTCTGTCTGTCTTTCTTTTTCACAGCAGGTAGGGGAAAAGCTTTTTGAATCCATCCTAACAGTAGTCCAGTAACGTTTACTTGCTCACAGATATGTTCTTGATACTTCATAACTATCCCATTATGTTTCCATGCAACTCATCTCTGTAGGTCCAGTCTTATTCCATGTAATAGAAGAATGAACTGTTTGAATCAAAACCTTTCATTTGTAATACAAATGCCACTGGAATGATAGCCAAGATCATACTTGAGAAAAAGCGGGAGGAGAGAATTTTCATACAACAACAGGTGGAAAGATGCTTTGACTTCTTTGTGGCTTTTTCCTTCAAGTTCATTATTTTCAGGCCATTACTGCGTACTTAGTTCCAATCTTGGCAGTTATAATAAGATATAAGGGATTTCATTAAAATTTACTTTCCTGTTTTGTTTCTTGCAATGGAGGGAAAGTTTTCATTTATTTTTCAGGAATTATCACTTTGTGCATCACCACACTCCCACCTTAACTACAAGTGCATTTCAAGAATAACCAATAGATAGTATTCATTGTTAGAGCCAGCATGGTATAGTGCTTTGAGCATTGGATTACAATCCTGGAGACCAGAGTTCAATTCCTTACTTGGGCATGGAAACCCATTGGGTGACCTTGCATACATCACACACTCTCAGCCCCAGAAAAACCTATAATAGGTTCGTCTTAGGGTAACAATAAGTTGGAAATGAATTGAAGCATACAACAACAGTAATCTTCCTTGGGCTGGCTAATGCTTCATACCTAAGACATGTGGATTTCTAATCATGGCAATTAACTAGGTTTCTTCCACTTCCATTTTTAGCTGAGAATCTCAGAGTGGAACCTGCTCCTCAATTAAATGCTCATGTTCAAGGATCCAATAATGTTCCTAAGGATGGTGAATGATATTTGCAAAGCCAAAAAGCAAAAGGAAAAGAAAAAGGAAGGAAGAAGGAAGAATGGAAAGCAAAAGAGTATCAAAGAAAAGAAAAAGAATTATGATAGGATACTGCTACTTAGCCTGGCATATCCTATGCTGAACTGTTCATTGGAAAGCTCTGTATCATTTTGCCAAGGAAGCTAGAGGAGAAAAAGTAAGCAGGGTTGTTTGAATTGTTTACCCCAAACCAAGATACAAAATTTAATAAAAATCTTATCAACTGTCCAAAGAACATAAGTAAAAGAGTAGCACCTCTGAAGTTCTACACATGGAGAGTGTTTTAATGAGAAATATTCTTTTAAAATAATGCAGCCAAACATTCAGTGCAATGACAAGATAGACAGGATTCAAATTCAAGGCAAAATAACCAGTCTAATTTAGCTAGTCATCTACTTCGGTATAACTTTAGAGAGGTTTGTCTTGTGTTGGGAAAGAGGGCGAAAGAAAAAGAGCACATTTATGGATTTCCTGATTTGACATTTCCAGGATTACAAAACACTAAGGTGTAGCATCACCAAGTTATGGAAATCTGAGACCAACAAAAAACCAGCCTTTACTGAAAACGGGCTGCCCTTTTGCCCAGTTGTGAAAGATAATTTCTGACATCCATTTCTGATATCAGTGGTCTATCCAGATACTTAGAGGCTGTTCCAAATTGCTTAATGACTCCTCATTTTTTTTAAAAAAAATATTGTAATTAACAATACATATTTTTAAAAAATTCAGTATTCATATTGCTTAGAGTAGACTCATTTAGCTAAACAGGGCATGCTAGTCCTTTCTAGCTTAAGTTCCATTGAATCAATGGATCTACTCTAACAAAGGTTAAAATTGGATCTATTCCTAACTTAAAAAGTGGGCTTCTGTCCAATAATATTTTGGGGGGAGGGGAAGCATAGGTTTCTACTCAGAGACCAAAAGCAGGCTATCATTCATATTCACTGCAGATGGCACCCTTGAGTTACTTTAGAACACCTTGTAAAATTAAGGATTCATTACACTTTGTAAGATAACTGGTATCAGAATAATGGTAGTTATGATTTCTGATCAATTACTCTTCATTTGCAGTGGAACTAGCCTTTTAAAGTTGACTCATGTCAAATTGTCAAATATATTTTAGATTACAAAATAAGTGAGATTAGGAAATAGGTACACAGAAGGGTGTTGATGAAATGTTTTGATGAAAAGAAGTATTCTTTAAAACTAATCCTTTACACTATTGACACAATATTAAAAACAATGTGCGCTAGTATATACCCTGGCAAACATACTTCTGATGATGGGTATAGGCATATAGTACTATTGTGATTGCAAAGCAAAATAATGTATATCAATGAAAATATTGTGAGTATACACAGCTCTGTCCTGCTAAAGATGAAATCATGAATGAGATGTTCTCCTTACCTAACATTAAAAGAAGCTAGAGCATATTGTGGAATGGATAAAGCCAAAGCAATAGGGAAGCTGGGCTTACAATTTTTTCTTCTTACCATATTTTATCAATGCAAACCCCTTTGCCTGAATAGCACCCTTAGAGGTAGCTTTAATTAGGAAAATGGCTTGCAGTTGGAGTTCCTCGTAGTTGCCAGACAATTTACATGGTCTTCTTACAGATGTGAACTAAATTACATTTGAAATTATTCCATCAGCACAACCATTGTCAAGGGATGCTTTGTGCTAGTAAAGGTGCTCTCCATCAAATTCAGTGCATCTCATGGGAAAGTTTTTAAACCTTTTTACAGTTGCATGGAAACCTTACCACACTGAAGGTAAACTGACTCAAGGAGAGAACCAGTTAGACCAATATTTATTGAATATTGTATGAGTCCCATGTTTCACTTCAGCAACCATGACTGTAACTAAATAAATGAAACTTGTTCCAGCAGATACTTTTGCTAAATTAATTTATATTGTTTTACAGTCAGTGCTTTCTTAATCCTTGTATTTCACTGAGCTTGCAAGTGCTGTTAGTGGTATGTGTGTATGTAATTATATTACACATAATTATATGCAATACTTATTTGGGCAGAGAGCCAGTGTGGTGTAATGGTGTGAGCATTGAACTATGATGCTGGAGACCAGGGTTTGACTTCCCACTCAGCCATAGAAACGACTGGGTGATCTTGGGCACATCACACACACTCAGCCCCAGAAAACCGTGTGATAGGTTCAGCTTAAGTTTGCCATAAGTTTGAAATGACTTGAAAGCACACAACCACAACAAGTTATTTGGGCAGAATGTAGTGGTACAATTTCTGCTGGTTTGTATCAGTGAAAACATAGCTCCAGAACTACACAACATGCAGTACCAGGGATCAAAGGTTGTGGCACATGGTGCCCCAATACTACATATAAGGAGATGAAGCCAGAGTGTTTATAGGCTTTGACCACTCCTGTAAACTTTTCTTTGATACCAGTGATCAAGGGAGCAGTGGTCAATACCTCTGCCACCAATGCGGGGAAGGGAGGGCTTTGGAACTGCCTTTTTTGGCAAGTTAAGTTTGGGAAGCAAATTACTCATAGGACTGGTCTGGGGACTGTGCCCTCTTTTTAAATCACAGGTTTTCCTTCTGTCATCGGTCTGGTGGTGAGCAATCCAGTCATTGGGTTGTCCTTAGGGATCTGATGTTCACCCAGGGGAAGCTGTAGAGACCCCCTGATTCAGTTGTTCCCTCATCAAATTGTTCCCCCCTCATTGCATATCACAGGGTTTAACAGGTAACTAGGTTAATAAAGTAGGCCTTATTCAACCAATTTCTCTTGTTTTGTCTCTTTATTCCCATTGTGGGTCAGCATTGAATACTAACACCTGAGACAATTTCTATAGAGGTTTGAATAGCAGATGCTTTTTTATGCATTTGGATTTTGGTTCAGAAAAGTCAAACACTTTGTGAAGATTAGACTGCACAGTATATTAAAAATATAAAGTGCAGCCTAATAGCCTTGTTTGTTTTACTCTGGCATAAGGACTCACAGCCCCAATCCGGACTTGGACCAGCACTGACAAGAGTGGCAAAGTATAAAGTTTTTCCCATCTGGAAAATACTTCTCCTTTCGGAAGAATTAAAAGAAGAAAATCACATTGCTGCTAGTGGAGTTTGTTTCCTTTTAAACCCCTTTTAAATCCCTGCATAGTGATTGGGATGGGATAAATTTTAAATGACAAAAAATTGGTGGGGGGAGTTAAACCTCTCAACCTGTCTATGCTCTTCGTGATCCAGATTTCAGTTATTGACAGTCACTGTAGAATAAAACAGTCATGGCTTTATCTGCACATCACAACTAGTTTGTAGTTTGATGCTAACTTTCTGAAGCAAACTACAATAATAAAGTAAAACTAAACATATCCTTCTTCATATCTGGTAAGAAATTATGTTCATACTGTCTCAACAGAGGCATGACACGTGGCTTCATATCTACATAAGCAAAGTACAAAAATCTGGTATTCTCAGCTCCAAGAGCTGTACCTAGGATTCTGCTGTAGGTAATGAACAGCGCACAGGCATAAATCCTACCTGCTCAACTGAAGTTTTAAGTAAATGCAATGTTAGAAATTTGGGGACTGAAGTGAAGTTTCATTTAGGGGGAAAACTCCTATTTGGGAAGGCAACACACTTATTTTGCCTTCCTTGTAGCTAGACATCTGATTGAGAGCACTGCTGAAACACATTGTAAGGCAGATTATGTTTGATTTTTTCATCATTAGAGGAGGCTCTTGCTCATGAGAAGACCTTTCCTCACAAGGATTTTTTCCAGCTGGTCAAATGTCTGGAAGCCAAGCCCTATAAGGAACAACTTAGGGAACTGGATATATTTAATTTGGAGAAGAGAAGAGTGAGAAGCAATATGATATCTATCTTTAAAAATCTGCGAGGATGACATGTAGAAGATGAAGTGAGCTTATTTTCTCTGCTCTAGAAACTGGAACATGAAATAATTGATTTAAATTACAAGAAAAGATATTCAGCCTAAACATTCAACAGAATGTCTTTCTGTAAGGGCAGGTTAACAGTGGAAAAAAGAGGCTGCTGAGGCATGGAAGGCATGGACTCACCTTCTCTGAAGGCTTTTAACCAGTGGTTGGATTGCCATCTCCCAGGAGTGCTTTAGGGCCCTATCATACTATACTGCTATAGCAATATTATTCCACTTTAGCTGCCATTGCAACATAAGTATGGAATCCAGGGATTTGCAGTTTAAAGAGGGGCATTTAAAATTCTCAGCCAGCGAGGTCTTGGGCCTCTCTAAAATACAAACCCCAGAATTCCACAGGATGTTCCTATGGCAGTTAAACTGGAATAATAGCACTATAACAGCATAGTGTGTTTGGGCCCTTGGTTGTATACTCTGCATGGCAGGGCACTGGACTAGATGGCCCTTGTTTTCCCTTTCAGATCTATGATTCTACAAGTGGGCAGTGATGTATTTAAGTCTTTTACTCCAAGTATCAAGTCAAGTCTCAAGTCTTTGCAAGATACTTTCAAGTCAAGTCTTGAGTCAAGTCTCAAGTCTGGGAACCAACTTTATACCCTCAACCTGTATTCTACAATTTCTGGACAGAGTTGAATAAAGTCAGTTTTAACAATTTAAGTAGAGGTGGCCCTCTGCTTTTGTGATTTTGCCATCTGCAGCTTCGGCAGTGGGAAATAGGATCCTTCGTACTTCCCATTTGCAAAGTAAGAAGTGAGGAATAGGATCCTTTTTATTCCCCATTACTGAAGCTTCAAGAGCTATAGAAAGAAGGATCCTTCCTCCTCAAGCCTACTGCCTAACACACCTTCTGTTTCCCTCTGAGAAATGCACCCTGCACTCTGGGCACAAGTCTTGCCTTCTGCTCTTAGGAAAACTTTTAGAAAGCTCCCCCAATATGTAGCAGAGACAGGCTGCTGAGCAGACCTCAAGCCCACTGCCTAACCCATTTGCTGTTCCCTCTGAGGCCCTTTTCGCACGGTGTTTTTGAAGCGAAAGGGCCCCTTGAGCGTCGCGTAAATGTGAGGAGCAGTCTGCATGCTGCACTCACATTAACGCTATGCTCAGGGGCCTGACGCGGACTGCCCATGCACCTTTTCATTTTTGGCTCAAAGCCGAAAATGCTGCATGCTCGCGCATCGCTCCAGGGCCTCGTGTGCACTTACCTGCCATGCGAAGCCTCCTGTGCCGTGCCGGTCACGCTTCCTGCACCAGCGCAGCCTCTAACTCCCAGGCTGCACTGCAGAAGGAAGGGGCGGGGCAGGGTGCTCGTGTGAGGAGGAAGGAGCTGCAGAGCTAAAGCAGCAGGGACGTGGCAGCGTTCCTCTCAAGCCTTCCCGCGCAAGAACCCCAACCCAGAAGCGCGAAAAGGTAAGGTGTGAAAAGGGCCTGAGAAATGTGTCCACACTTTGGGCTTCAGACAGATCATCATGTGACCAGTAAGTTGTAAGGTTTCTGGATGAATGTGTTATGTGACTGAACCAAAGGCAGCAAGTCAGTCACTAAAAATATGAGTCTCGAGTTGAGTCAGTGTGTAACTTTTGCCGAATCAAATCCGAGTCGAGTCACTGAAGTGACTTAAGTCTGACTTGAGTCAGTGTCAATTGACTGAAGTCTAAATGACTGCAAGCAGGTACTTGTCTTTGGATTTCCTATGGATTCTCTTGTGTGCTCTCCAGTTTTTTGTCTCTCTCACTTGTTCTCACAATCACCTGCAATAGTCACTATGTACCTGTGGGCTCAGCTTTACCATGTCTGACACAGAGGAGGAGCTACCCATCTACTGTTAGAGGCTGGTTCTGTAGCCACCTCACACCATTACCAAACTACAAATCGCAGGATGTTATAGCATCTAGCTGCAACAGTTAAAATGATATCTATCTGCTTCACTTATGCAGTGCAGATACACCATTAGTCTTTTGTAAAAGTTTTGTCCTACTATTTTTGCTACATAAAGAAGCTTCTTGTGTGACTCAGTCTTTGTAAGGTTAAGGCAACTGCTGCTCGTTCTGTTACAAGGATGAAATGAAATAAGCAGGGCTAGCACAAACAAAAGCATGGTCCTTCCTTCTTCTCCCTCACTTACCCACCTCCCACCATGGAAATTATTTTCAAATCATTCAAAGTAGCTATGAAAGAACTCGCTTCTTCAAACAGTTCATCCACTGTTTTGTTTCAGTCCAGACTTGAACTCTCCTATACACAAGTGATTTGAATGAAAACATTTCTTATAAAGAATAAACTGGAAATCACATTTGTTCATAGAGCTATCATGATGACCATTCATTAAGCTTGCATTAGCTCTTGGGGACTGTACAGGTAGGTTTTCTGTAGATATATGAAAGTTTATTGGACACACAGTACAGTGCGCCCTCCGTACATGTGGGGTTCTGATCTAGGAACCCTCATGTAAAAAATAAAAACCATGGATGTTCCATATTACTATCATCAACATGTGCAAGAGGTACGCATCCATCCTGGGGTGGTAATGCGACCATCAGGTCCATTGATGATAATGGGACACTAGGCTTTGTACCAGCAGAGGGTGCACTGTATCTAAGAAATAATATTCTTTAAACAGAGTTCTATTATTGCTAAATGAAGCACACAAATCCTTTGTTACAACAGCTCTACTGGTTACCGGTCTGTTTTTGGGCACAATTCAAAATTCCCTTTCAGATCTAGTATGATTCTACAAGTGCTTGGACTGGATGGTCTCTGTGGTCTCTTCCAGCTCTATGACAGAGCAGATTCATTGCCCACTGACATGGAAAACGCTAGCCATTGCTGACTAGAACCCTCCTGCCTTACCAGTTCTGAGAAAGCAAGTCTATGTTAGGCAAATTTATAGATATTCCTTTTCTATGATGTCTAAAGCATTATACAGCTCTGATACTGGTTAACTGAAGGATGATATTCTCTCATATGAGTCTACCTGGGTTTGGCAGTGTTCAAGGAAGCCATTTTCTCCAATCAATCACCTTAAATAATATATCAAATGAGAACATGGGACTTGGCCTTTTCTGACTGGAACTTGTTACCCTGTGAACTGGGGGTCCCGGGAGAGACACCAAATTGTGCTCAACTAAAGTTGGCGAAAATCAGCTCAGAGCACTGCTTAGCGTTACGAGAGGCAGGGTAACGTAGCGAGATCTTGAACCCTATGTCTACAGGGTCGGGTCGAGTCAAGTAGCACACAAAGTTGAAGCAATAAATGATGTTTTATTAAACACAAGCAAAACAGTGTATGAGACACACTTATACAAGATAACTAAGGAAAATAAAGGTTGGAGTGGTATAGAGGGATTTTTAGAGGGATTGCTGGTTTGGGTGATACTTCACCTGTCCTGAAGCTTGGAAAAATGGAGAGCGAGGCTGGGGTGCGATGTAACTTAACACGTGGAGCTGAGGGGAGCCTCGCCAAGCAAAACGGCAGCAAGGCGGGATGAAACTCGGGAGCAATCCGAGGAAGGTCTCAGAATCAAGGGTTTTTATAAGGAGAATGTGACTGCAGGCTATGCCGTACTTGGGGGAAAACAATAGATTTGGAGTTGGAGACAAAGCCTCCGGAAGGTCAGAATCTGAATGATTGAGTAATCGTAGCGGTTCTCAATAGAGTAGCCAGTATGCAAAAGCAGAGTACTTGGGTATTGGATAGTTAGCCCATCAAGGTGCCATCGTGGGGCAGAGGCTCTCTTGTAGGTTGCTTGCATACTTAATTAGAGTACTTGCCTGGAGGTCTCCTAAAGCAGTGAGTCAGCTATTTTCTGGCCTGCCTGAATTATCCAGGAATATTATGGCAATTAACGGCCAAGCTTGTTTACGTGCTTGTCTGGTGGCCTCATAAGCACGTGGAAGGGAATAGAGAAGTGAAGCCAAATTATGATATCAAGAGGATATCTTTTAATATCCCCAAAGCTCGGACTAGCCAGGGCAGTAACAAACTCTTTTCCTAGAGAAGTTAGCATGGTGTCTTCCATGTGTCCTTCTGGTGGCAGGCAAAGAACACACAGAAGGACTGTTCTTTAAAAAACAAAAAACAAAACAGGCATTCAGCAGGAACTAACTGCTCATGAGGAAAGCATTTTTAATGATATTTATTTCTTTTTAAAAAAAAGATCATGGGAATGATTTTCAATTGCTTTTAACCCATTGGGCAGTTTAATTATTTTAAACTTTTGTATGTTTTTAGAGATGCAAATTTTTATCTGCATCTGTTCTGCATGATGGGGCTGTACCGCTGTGGGGCCAGGATGGCAGCAGTCAGCTAGTTGTGCTTCCGCATGACGTTGTCACCAGCCCGCCACCATCTTCTCCCCAAGCAATGCATGCACGCAGTATTCACAAAATGGGAAAAATCCATTTTGTGCCTGCCATTGCCCAGCACTCTTGCCCTTCCCAGCCATGTGGAAGGGCCAGGAGTGCACTAACAATCCTTTCTTCCCTAGCACAGCAATGGAAACTGCCTGGCTGCACTGCAGAAGGAAGAGGCAGGACCACTGCACTCTCTTCCACAGACAGTAAGTGAGCTGCGGAGGGGAGCCTTCCTGGCATGGTCCCTTCCTGACACGGGAGCATCGTCATGTGGAATTGGCCTCAATTTCTGTGCATTGACTTGAGTCCAAGAAAGAAAACAACTACCTCAAAAGCAGTAGAGGTTGGCCCATTAGGGAAAATGAGACACTTGCCTACCAGCCACCAGCTACCAGCCTAGTCGTGCTTCCCACATATAACCAGTCCAATGCAGGGTTGGGGGAAATTGGCTGTTAACTTCCTCCCTAAACAATCACCAGGCAAATATTTCTTTTTAAGACTCACAGGCACACAGATTTTTCATCACAGGTTCATCTGTAAACTTAAAGCAGGAACATGGAGGAAGAAATGGGGGTGGGGGACCGGTCTGTTTAATGGATTAAATGAAATAACTGATCAGTCAAGGACACAAAGGAGTGGCGTATTGGTGCCTAGGACAGGAGGATTGATAGGCTGCTATTGCTGCTTTATTTACAATTTTACACTGCTGCTTGTAAGAAGCCTTCTACTAGAAATCCAGTCTGGTAGGAATGAAAGAAGAAATATTGGCTTTGGTTCATTACTTGTGAAGGCTAGAGTTGCAGACAGAAGGAAATCTGCCTTGAAGACTATTTCTTTTATTTATTTGATTTGGAGACCTGCACATGTGCAGCCAAGAAGCAAACCCATAGCCATTTTCTTTCCTGGAATACTGTACCAAGATTCACTGTGTCATGAACTTGGTTTACTTTACTTACTATTTAGACAGAGCTACAGCAGATAGGAGTGTTGAAGTGAATCTATGTTTGAGGGCATTTTGATCTTTTTATTTCTCTGGAACTTCATGTTGAGGAAAAGCATAAAAAAACCAAGAGGAGTAGTTAGGAGGGTTGGTAATATTTTTTGAAGGATTTTTTGTTGCATAGGTCAGGGGGACCAGAAGACCTGGTAGAAGATTTAGGCAGTTAAGAGAAAGTGTGGCCATGAGCTGAATGGGGGCCACTTTTATTCTGAGTGAATCTGTATCTGACTGGGCTAATGGTGCTCTGTCTGTATTTTAAACAGCAGGGGGCTGGGAGAATTTTAAATAGGAGACGTTGCTAGGACTATTTTTAAGACATGGAGTTCAACATTGACAGGCAGATTGTCATTAATTTTGCCTACTTGCAAATATGCTTTTTCAAAACAATGAAAACAAAAAAACACCTGTATTAAAACAATAATAGTAATTGTTGTCATCATGACACTGTTAATGACCTGAGTACTGTGAAAGCAATAACAAAATATGATCCTTTAGTACACCAATCGCTGGTAGTTATTGAGGGGACTTAATTACAGAATTTTTCATTTCAAAGGGGTTCAGCCTCCTCCACCTAATCTTAGCAGAGACTTTAACTGGGGTCTCTGGTATAAAGGATTTTAATCTCCCTTGTGTTTCCCTTGAAAACATCTTATTTTATTTTATTTATTGAATTTATATCCTGCCTTTTCTCCCAAGATGGGATTTACATTTAATGACTGCTAATATATCATCTTCAATTTAAGAGAAGTTGAATACATCTCTGGGAAAAGACAATCCAAAGGAGTTTCCTTCTGCATAACTGAGGCAACTGAACCACAACTGAACTGTAGGAGGAGCTTTTGGTTAGCAAAGTTGAACTTACCAGAATTTCTCTGGACTGAACCTATAGGCATGCACTGTCTGCTGGTTTTACTCCTGCTCTGTATAAGTGTGTGTGTGTGTGTGTGTGTGTGTTTAACATGAGAAACCTGAAGTAGCAAGAGAGGCAAACTGTTCAGGACTTATGCTGCACAAAATCTGCATTTGGGGGGGGGGGCAGTGCAGAAAACAGTATTTTCCCTTTCCACTAAATTCTTCCCTCAGGAGGAGACACTAATATGGCTTCCCTTGAGCTAACTCAGAAAAATATTTGCATTTTTTGAGAATTGTGTGCCTTGGTTCTAACAACTTTCCTCAGAAAAATAAGCTGACACAGAGAGTTACGCCAAGCATGTTCCTTCCTCCCTGACATATAAGATTTAATGTCTTTTATCTGCTCCAGCCTGCTAAAGGCTGAAGACCTGCTTGAATAAGATTCAAGCAGACAGCAGAAGGGGAAACCAATTAAATTTCTCTTGGGAGAGAGTTCCACAGCCTAGAGCAACTACCAAGAACACTTATGATGTTGTATAATTGTTCTGCAATTTTATATGTTCAAAGTGTTGCCTTTTAAATACAGAACACCTGGTTCTAAAATATTATTTGCAAACCCTAGCCAACATCATATATTCTTACCTCCATTCTTACCTACAGTTGGATATAAAACTGTCACCTGTATGAAAAAGACACTTCAATTGTATATATTGATTGATTGATTGATTGATTGATTGTTTACACAATATCTCAGGGTGGCATACAAGTAAAATTGATTTGAGTAGATTAAAACAATTTAAAACAATAAAAAATTGAAATGTGCTAAAACAATTTAGACAATTTAATCAGTTAAAATCAGGTTTGAAGGGTCAAAATGGCTTAAAGCCAATGTTTTTAAGCAAATCAGTAAGGTCCCACAGCATTTAAGCAATCATAATTTTACTTGGTGCTCAAAGGAAGCAGACATGAGGTCCAACTGGGTGCTCCAAAGCGAGGGCCTTCCACAGCTAGAGTGTCACAGCCAAGGAGCCCCTTTCCCATATCTTCAGAGAGTAGTTTGTCCCCACTAGTAAGCAGGATACACAGCAGGGCCCCTCCAGCAAACTTTAATTCTTGGGCAGGCATATAGCTCACTTAACAATGCCTCTGATAATGAAGCTCCTTTTTAGAAGTATATCATAGACTTCCTCTCTCTCTCTCTTTTCCTTCTCACCCTGTCTAACCAAAAGAATTACTTGCTGAGTATGTGTGAGCAGCAAAGCAAAGACAAAATGGGAAAACAACTATGCCTGCTTCACTAGGGCCCTTTTTGCACGGCATTTCCCATGTGAAAGGACACCTGGAGTGTCACGCGATTGTGAGGAGCGATCTGCACGACGCACTGACAATTGCATGACACTCCAGGGTAGGGCAGGCACCAATTGCGCACCTATTCATTTTCAGCTAGAAGCCAAAAATGGTGGGCAATCGTGCATTGCTCCCTGGCCCCACGTGCACTTACCTGGCATGCGGAGCCTCCGGAGCCACGGCAGTCGTGTTTCCTGCCCCAGCGCAGCCTGGGAAACTCCCAGGCTGCGCTGCAGAAGGAAGAGGCGGGGCTCTCGCGTGAGCAGGCAGCTTGTGCAGAGCCAAAGGGCCCCGGACGCAAGCACCTCTCTCCAGAGGCTGCTCGTGTGATCCTCGCACCCCAGCGTTGGAAGAAGTTAAGGTGCAGAAAGGGCCTAACTCTGTGCCCCAGCATGTAAACTAAACATGGATCTGTAAGTTTAGTCAACAGATTGGAAATCATAAGAAAAGTAGAGGCTGGTGAATGAAAAACTTATCCTGGAAGCATTTTGGAAGGAGCTTTTAAGTGCTCTTTAGAAGCACTTAAAAGTGTAAGTGTGTTGACTTACATAAGGCTTACCTGATCTGGTTGTTTAATTTTATTATACACGTTATTAATTTTGATTGAAAAATCTGCTGAAACATGCTAAGCTCCTTTTTTTTTTTTAATCTTTCCATGCTATTTCTGCCAACAGTATCAAAGTTTCTGTTAATGACATAATGCCCAGGAAAACATCTACTTGGTTAAATAAGTTACACCTGTATGTGAATACTAGCGTTCTCCAAATATAAATACCTATCATGCTATTCTCTGCCCCTGAAGACTAGATTTTGAAATAGAGTAGACAGCTCTGGTGAAAAGGAACAAGTAGGTGAGCCCCATTGCATATTTGGAACCCCAGTCCCAACTCTCTGGAGCCAAACCATTGTGCAACATGTAGTACCTCTGAGGCTTTTCTGCAATTAGCTCCTTCACAGATTGGAATGGATATGTTTTCCTGTTCTAAGAGGTCAGGAGGAGCAATGCAATGTACTAGATGTGTTTTAAGTTTATTATTAGTATTCATTGTTTTATTATTTTATTTTATTAATATACCTCTTACCTTTCTCTTGACATGGAACCCAAGGTGGCTCACATCAAGGCTAAAAAAACACAAACAAACATAAAAAATATGATGATACAAAAATTGAAAACTAATTCGGTTAGCTATATTTTCAAACACCTATCATTTAGAACAGCATAAAATCACTTTATGAGTCAGTGTGGTGTAGTGGTTTGAGCACTGGACTGTAATTCTGGAGACCAGGGTTTAAATCCCCACTCAGCCATGGGAACCTACTGAGAGACTTTGGACAAGTCATACTCTCTTAGCCTCAGGGGAACCAAAAGCAAGCTCCTTCTAAACAAATCTTACCAAGAAAACCCTGTGATAGGTTGTTCTCAGGGTCACCATAAGCTGGAAACAGTGGAAAGACATGTCATGAAAACAGAGGACAAAGCACATGCTACTCCAGTAGAACTGATAAAGACATTAAAGATGATGAAGCACTCTTATCAAATGGAGTGGATCTGGAGCAGGAATGGGAAAAGAGCAGCCTGCATGCTATATGCAACCCCTGAACATTGTTTTTGAACACCAAAGACTCCAGCAGTCCTCCACAGCCCCCATTATTTCTCAAACATGTCAGAGTAAAATGAGAATTGAGTTGGAATAACTCAGAGATCACACTTCCTTCTGACTATTTCAAGAAAATAATACAATCCAAGCAAGTCTTTCCTCATGTAAGATGAGTGGCCTAAAATAAAATAAAATAAAATAAAATCTTTGGCTTTCATTTAAGATTTCCTGCTGCATATTGTCTGCCTTAAAGACTTGAATGAACCCCACTGAGGCCCTTTTTGCACCTTACCTTGATAGCGCGACGAACTAGAGCCCACGCAATATTGCCAATATCGCAAGAGGCCCAGTAGAGAGCCCCTTGCAGTCTGCACATTATAGGGCATTCGCGAGAGAGCACCAGTCCCGGTCCGGTGCCTTGTCTGCATGTCGGCATCCTGGGCCACGCCCAGGTCCTGCCCTGTCCCCACCCCACCGCCCATGATTGGTCAGTGGTTTTTCTTTTTTCTTTTATTGTTTTGTTGACTATTGTGCTAACATTAGCACGATAGATCCTGCCAACAGGCTGTTTCATACTACATTGGTAATGTGCTAACATGCTAATGACCGTTCTGTTTTTTTTAAAAAAAAAACACAGTTGGCCGGACCCTGGGGGCTGCTGTCGTCTTGAGTGTGAGTGGTGACGCAGCCCCGGGGTGGCCTCTCACGGCGACGTGTCGTGCAATGTTAGACCTTCATGGTTTATGACCTAACAACCTGGGAGAAAAGAAGGAAACACTTCCTTACACGATGCAAAGTTAAATTAACAAATTTTCCAGCACATGATGCAATCACGGCCACCAACTTGGCTGGCATCAAAGGAGATTAGATAAACTCATACAGGATAAGCCTATCAATGGCTACTAGTTCAAAGACAATGCAGTGTCTCCAGTGTTGGAGGTAATATGCCTTTGAATGGCACCTACTTGAGAATATAAGTGGGAGAGTACATTTATGTTCATGTCCTACTTGAAGCCTTCCTATAGAGAGTTCTGACCAGCCATATGGGAAAAGAAAGCAGAAAAGATAAGCCTTTAATCTGACCCAATATGGCTCTTATATTCAGACTGAGACACAGAAAGAATTTTGAGACTTGTAATTTAAATGGAGATGAGATGACATGAATATTCTGTCTCTGGAAAAATAATGAATGGTTAGCTGAAGCACTGTGCTTGCCTCAATTATCTTCTGCTTTCATATTTGTAATAAAGCAAATATTATAGAAATGTGAAAATTGTATCAGAAGCAGCAGTGCTTTGCTCACTGACCCAGGCCTTATTTCTGAGTAAATATGGAAATTGTGTGTAATATGTACTAGAGGAGGTGATGTTGTTCCACTGGCAATTTTGCAACTGCTAAATCCAGGGATGTTGTAATGAGCGGTGAAATAGCCTTGTATAATAACAAATGCAATAATTTATGCAACAAATAGTCTGCAGAGTTGTTATGTAAACAGAATCTAAATACTTGATTTGGGGTTTGCACAGATAACTCAATTAATAATAGGCCAGACCACCAGAAGCATCTCATTGTTTGTTCTTCATCAGAGACAAATAGTAACACTTCAATGATTGGCAACTATTCAACCAGCTCTTACAACCAAAGTAGTTGTGGCTGTTATTTTCTTTTACTACTATGTGAACTAGGGATATAAGGCTTTATAAATTTCATTCAAGTAGGTAAGAATGAATAATTTTACTATACTTCTCCCTTCTGCAAGAAAATTCTTGAATACTGCATATTTCTTTAGGACTATTCACAGTTCAGGATTTATTCTAAAAAGAAAACATATGAGGTTTTTTGAGCAGAAGGTTGCATTTCCTGTGCAGAAAATATGATTTTCTGTGCAGAAATGCTGTTCTCTGTACAAAACCTGCCTTTTTGCATGCAGGATAAGTCTAAAGCTGTGAAGATTTTCATCTGTCCGGGATCCTTCTTGTTACAGTTCCCTGATATTCAGGAAACTCATTTTTCACCTTTTATTCAAATATTTTTGAATAACTATGGGTCAATAGCTATATTTTTTTTCTCTCTCTTACAACAAATTCTTCATTTGCCTATGGTTCTCAAAAGTTTTTGTAATTCATCTTACTGTTGTTAAATGGTTTACACATTTGTACAGTAAAAGCTGCTGCATTTTACAGCTCCTGACATATACTATACATATCCTGTTCAATATTTTCAAGAGTATAAGCTGGATTTAAGATCTCATAAAATTTGAGATTCATATTTATGGTCATTCATGACCAAACATGATCCCAAAATCCTACCTTTTGAGCCAAATAGTTCCCCAGCTAAAGGGTTTCAAAGGACTACAAATCAGGTCACTGGGAAACTTGAAATTTTTTGTCTCACAAACCTGATCAGAGGAACTTTAAACTGGGTTACATAGGGGAGAAGAGGGCAGGAGTTCATTAAGTGCTGGATATAATAGCTCAAATGTTATAGGGAGAACTGGGTGAATAGTACAAGAACCCAACAGTGGGAGGGAAAAAATCCTTAAATAAGCAGCTTAGGGGAATGACCTATGGTCTTAAGTGTCTTTGCATTAAGCCAGAGAGCATGAGAAGTAAAGAAGATTCACTTGAATTCTTAACACAACAAAGCAAATATATCATAGCCATCAACGAAACCTGATTGGATGAGTCTTATGGCTGGAATGTAGCAATAGAGGGAAATAGAGAGAAATAGACCAAATAGGAAAGGAGGAGGAGGAGGAACACTGTGTGTCAAGAATCTTTACACCTTTGAGGAGTTCCATGACTTAAATCCTGGAAGCCAGCTTGAGAGCATAGAGGTAAAATTAAGGAGGAGAGAAACAACAGTGATGTCATTGTGAGTGTCTACTATAGACTGACAAGCCAGACTGAGAACTAGGGTGATGCATTCTTGGAACAGAAGACCAAACATTCATAAAGGAGAGATGTAATAGTAATGGGAGATTTCATCTATCCTGACACTTATAGGAAGTGAAACTCTGTCAAGAATATAAGGTCGAACAAATTCCTCACTTGTCTTGCACACAATTTCATTGTCCAGAAGGTGGAAGAGAGAACAAGGGGATCCACTATTTTAGATCTGATCCTAACCAACAATTATGACCTGGTTATTGGGGTGAAAGTGACAGAATCCTTAGGTGGGAGTGAAGCAGTGACCATGTTCTCCTGGAGTTAGCTGTACAGTGGAAAGGGGAAGCTAAGCATAGTTAGGCATGCATTCTAGACTTCAAGAAAGATGATTTAAACTAAGGGAAATATTGGTTACTATCCTATGGTCAGGAACACTAAAATAGAAGGGAATTCATGATGGGCGGAAGTTTGTTAAAAGTGAGATATTCAAGGCACCATTTCAAACAATTCCAATGAGGAGCAAGAATGAGAAGTGTCTAAAGAACTATCATCCGAGCTAAGATTTAAAAGGAAAAGTAAAAAATGGAAAAAGGGGGAAATCACCAAAAAGGAATATAAGCAAATAGCCAGCATGTATAAAGAGAAAGTAGGAAAAAAAGCCAGAATGCAGAATGCACTCGAGCTTGCTAAACAGGTTAAAAATATTAAAAAGGGCTTCTTTGGTTATGTTGACAGCAAAAGGAAGAACAAGGAAATGGTTGGGCCACTATGTGGAGAAGATGGCAAAATGCTAATGGAGACAGAGAAAAGGCAGAACTACTCAGCACCTTCTTTGCCTCAGTTTTCTCCCAAAAAGAAAACAGTGCTCAGCTCGAGAAGATGGAGCAGATGATGCGGTAAGGAAAATGCAGCACAGAATAGGTAAAGAGATAGTAGAGGAATATTAGGCTATTCTAAATGAATCCAAGTCTCCAGGACCAGATATCTAATTCCAAGGGAATTAAAAGATTGTTTTTCATCTGATCAAATTACAAAGATGTCATCAAGAAACCATAGGTAGAGGAGAGATTTATGGCTGCATGTGCTGAGGAGACATAGTTTCAGGTCATCCATGAAGATGCTTACATGTGCCATGCGGGTGCCTATTGCAGTGCTACTGACATGGAGGTACATGCTATTCTCAAAATGAAATACTTATGACTTAGTATAAAGTGACAGAATTTGTTGTCCAGGTGGGCTGTATCTTCATTCAGGATGGTATTATTGAAGGCTTGTAGTCCACCCTGGCATGGGATGTTGGTGTATAGGGATCCCACATCTATAGAGGCTAGGATGGTTTTCTTGGGGAGCTGTGCCTGGACTGTGTTTTCCTCAGGAAATTGGCTGTATCCTTCACATAGCTTGGGGTGTTGATGGCATATGGTCTGAGAACTGAGTCCATATATCCAGATACTCCAACAATGAGGGTTCTAACACTTGAGACAATAGGTCTTCCTCAATCGTCTCATTTGTATATTTGGGCAGTAGACAGAAGGTGCCTGGTATGGGTTCCTGAAGCAAGTCCATTTGAATTTGCTTCTGTACATTGCTGGAGAATTCTCTGAGTAATTTATGTAGTTCCTTCAGATGCTCATTGGTGGGATCTTTGGAGAGGATTCTGTAAAATGTGGTGCTGTCCTGTCACAAGAATGAAGTTCATTGCCCAGCAGCATGATCCAAATTAGCAGAGCAACATGTGCAAGGAGTTAAGACAAGGCAAGTTTTACTTCTGCAGCAGATATAGGTATACACTTTGTGAAGGTTCAAAGACACTTTTCCCAGAGTTTGCCTATACATGTGATTTTCCTAATGTAAATGTTCAGAAAATTATTAACACTTAATCCATTCTGTTACCTATTAACATTTCCAATCTGCTTTAAACAATGAATGCAATTAATGGATGTAGATCAAAGAGGAAGCTCCATTTCTCACATATATGTTAAACCACAGGATGGAACCATGGGTCATAATCTCTTAGCCAATGTAACTCTCTCACTTCTAGGAAACAGGCATCTCATGACTCCAGGGGAAGAAATGGAATTTCTAACTTTCAGAGTGAAAGTTTCATTATTATTTGTCTCATCACAGTCTCTCCATCTTTTGTCTTGTTTGTGATGACCACAGTCTGTCATATAATGATGCTGGCATTGTTTCTGAAACTGTAGATGGTGTCTTGCTCCTTATGGCTGTGAACAAATGGATCAAATGGACAGTTGAGTGCTGGCTGCACTAAGTGCATGTATTTAAACATTATCCTTTTCAGAGTTCTGTAGTGGACAATGGCATGTTATAGGGACACATGAGGTTTTCTTAACATTTGATACATAGCCTATTTTTCTAGAAATCTTTTTTTTAAAAAAAATATCAACTGATAAAGCTATCTTATATTTGATGGAATTAAGTATGATTCAACAGGAACAAAGGAATAAGAAATGGAGGGACCATTTGGTTTACAGTTTCCTCTGCTTCATAGAGTCATAGAATCATAGAGTTGGAGGGGGCCTCACGGGCCATCGAGTCCAGGTTCAATGCAGTATCTTCAGATAAAGCATCACCAGCTTGTAACTGTCCAGCCTCCTTTTGAAGACATCTAGAGGAGACCCCACCATTTCTCTAGGCCAGTGATTCTTAACCTTTTCTTTATCAGGGCCCCTCTGTAAATATAATTTGTTCTTGAGGACCTCCAAGGCTTAACTTGAGATATAAATATTTAAATTTAGATTTAAATATTCAAATATCTGTTTAAAGTTGCTCATCAGTTGCTCACCCTTGTCCTGTATTCTTCCAGTAAACAGTGCAAAGGAAAGGGAAGCTTGTTGATTGTCTGTGGAGTAGCATACTGAGATCTGTTTCCTTCTGAAGGAGCAGCAAGAGAGTAGAAGCACATACTCTCTCTCTTTAGTCTCTCGGTGCTCCTTTGGGGAAATGGCATTTCTTTTGCCCTTTCTTTCCCCCAAATCAGTCATGGAAAGTAAGGGTCTCAGTGCTGCTTTGGGGGAAAGCACAGGAGAAATGCTGTTTCCCTTGGAAGGAACATTGACAGAGTAGATATGGTAAGTGCTTCTTTTGAAAGCACCTCCCCTCTGTACTCTGTCAGTTCTCCTTCAAACGGAAATGGTGTTTCTTTCATGCTTTCCCTCAAAAGAACATTGAGACACTCGCTGCTTTGCTTCCAAGCAGCCACAAGTAGCCCTTTTATTTTTGTTGCTATTTGGAAGTGAAGCTTCGCCGCACTGCCTGGCGCAGGGCTCAAGCAGTGTTGCCATACTCACCACACAAGACCTGGTCTGGGCATCTTCCCTCATCTGATCTCTTCTCTTGTCTTCTCTCTGATTCTCTGGTGCACATGCACAGTAGTGTGTGAATCCTACAGCACAGGGTGAGATGTCTGCAAGTGTGTCGTCATTACTACCACCACCATTGTCACTACCTCTTTTCAGGAATCCAGGAGAGCTGCATCAACTGGCCACAACTGGCCAGG
This sequence comes from Cyclura pinguis, assembly GCA_030412105.1. Taxonomy (NCBI): domain Eukaryota; kingdom Metazoa; phylum Chordata; class Lepidosauria; order Squamata; family Iguanidae; genus Cyclura; species Cyclura pinguis. Next base: position 214,089,892 of record CM059602.1, read on the forward strand.
ACACTTTTTAGTTCCTCAAATCCAGGATTTCCCCCATTTTCTGTGATGAATGGCAACTTTACACAGGCCCCAGTGGGGAATTGAACCCTGATCTCTGGGGTCGTAGTCAAATACTCAAAGCACTGCACCACACTGGCTGTCATCTGAATGCAGGCTAAGTAGCATTTGCCCTTTCCCTGCAGCATCAGGCTGCTGGCTGTTTTTCAGCTTAACAATCAACAAAAATCCCAAAGTTCTTTTCATACACAGTACTGCTGAGCCAACTAATACCCCATTCTATATCTGTGCATTTGGTTTTTGTGGCCTAAATATAGAATGATTTGCTATAGAATTTAGAATGCTAAATGTAGAATTTAGAAATGCAGAATGTTTTGCTGAAATCCAGATAAATGACATCCACAGCATTCCCACCATCTACTAAACTAGTGCCCTTTTTGAAAAAAAGGTATTAAATTAGTTCGACAGGATTTGTTCTTGACAAACCTATACTGACCACCTACTGATCACTTCATTGGCCATTTCCACACTACCCTGTTAGAGTGCTATTATTCCACTTTCCACCTCCCATGGAATCCTGGGGTTTGCAGTTTAGGGAGGGGCCTTTAGAATTCTCAGGCAGAGAGCTCTTTAGTCTCAGTAAATTGCAAGCCCCAGGATTCCATAGGATGCTGAAAGTGGAATAATAGCTCGATAACAGTCTAGTGCAGAAATGGCCTCAGTGATCAAGATACTTGCAGACAGAATCTTGTATCTAATCCATTCTAATATTTCCCCTGGTATTGAGATTAGACTGACTAGTATATAGTTTACTGGATCTTCTTTTTTTGCCTTTTTAAAAAAGAGGGACAATGTTGGCCCTTCTCCAGTACTTTGACACTTCACCTGTTCTCCAAGATTTCTCCAAATGAGGACAAAGGGTTCAGAGAGCACATAAGCATGTTCCTTCAGTACTTTGGGATGATGTTAATCAGGCCATACAGATTTAGACTTGTTTAGGTTAGCTAGATCATTCCTAACTAACTCCCTATCAATCTTGATTTGCAATCCAGATTCCTTGCCAAGGTCTCTGCTGCTGCATGGAAGTACACATTTTTCTCTTTTTTAAAGGGAGGGGGAACTGAAGCAAAATAGATATTGAGTAGTTCTGCCTTTTCATTGTGATTTGTCAGCATTTTTGCCATCCTCATTTCAACAGCAGCCCTACTGTCTCCTCAGTCATTCTCTTGGCTGGCATGTTGCCCTGGGTGTCCATGAGGTCAAATTAACAAATGTTATCTCTTAGATTCCAAGAATCACACGACAAGCAGTAACATCAAAGAGCATATGACACTAACCATGTGTGTGTGCGTGTGTGCGTGTGTGTGTGTGCACGCAGAGTAAGCAGCTGATGTTACAGGAAGCCATTAAATACTTAGCAGAAATTCTCCTTTAAGTATTGTTTGGCACGTCTCACAACCCTTGTTTATAATAAGGATTTGTGTAGGTTGTGGGATGGGAGAGGATAGTGGATCATTATTAGGTGAGTACGTTACTAATCTAGAAATTATCTGTTAATCTGCTTTACTCTCCCACATGTGAGAGAGTATGCACATGCACACGCACATGATATATGACAGAGCTGTGGAAAGATTGAGGATGAAATATGTTTTTCATGAATCAGAGCATTTATTTCATATATGTTACTGAAATGAGGTGAAAAGTAGGAACAAATATTTGTTAATATTAAATGCAAGTTCCCATTTTTTGAATCTCTGAAAATACGGATCCTAATTTTTAGAATTACTTGTGAATATGTAAAAAGTCTCACTATTTTCCCAATTTTTTTTGGTATCCATTGCTCATGGATACATGCATGCAAATGTCTTTCACTATTAAAGTGCTGAGCTGTGACTCATAGGAGCTGTTTTTGTTTTTTCTGTTATGCAGTCCTTGTTTAAGGAGCTCCCTTCAATAAGAGGATGAACAGACTCATGTTTGTAAAGTTGATCCAAGGCTTCTTGGTTTGCAAAGCAGGACTGAATTATTTGTTTAAAAATATATGTAAAGGATCTTGATTTTGACTGCTTTTTGTATGGTTGTATATTCTCTAGATAGTATCATAGCTGGATATAATTTATCAGAAATTATTTGTAAGAGTGGTTAGTCACCTGGCAGCCTAGAATCTTAACACTGATAGGATGTGAACATAGTACTGTGATCACTTGTTATATATGTGGGGGGGGGGAGAGTAGGTGGTTTTCTGAATCCAAATGCTACCCTCCCATTACTTGCCAAATGCTAGTACAGGCATGCCTCAGTTAACAAAGCCTCTGATTAAGAAGTTTCTTTAATCAAGTTTTTTTGTTCCCACCAATCCTCCACTGTTTCTCCTTGTTCTTTGTCTAGTTGGGAGGGTTTTTTTTTAAAAAAAAAAAAAACAGCATTAAAATGGAAGGATTGTGAAGAAGGGCTGGAAAGAACACACACTTTTAGTTCCAACAGCACATCTGCAGTAAAAAACACAATAAAGCTTGAGCTGGGAAGAATAGGATTTTAGTGTAGCTGATCATTCTGCAGTTTCATATCCCTGCCTATAACAGGCAAGATAAACAGCAACTATCATTAAATCAGAGGTGGACCTAGGATGGGGCAACTGGTGTGTGTGCCCTGGGCGCAAATGCCCAGTGGGCACCCTCCTGCCTGTCACCTTCCCACCTGTCACACCCACCGCTGCCTACCCTTGCCCACCCATCACCTCCCCATGCCCGCCGCTGCCTATTTGTGCCTACCTATTGCACTCCCATGCCTGCCGCCACCCCCCACTAACGGCCATGCCCGCTGCTGCTGCCCTCCCACACCTGCTGCTGCTGGGGTCCTTCCTGGCCTGTTGCAGCAGTAGCACAGCAGCACCTAGGTGCACAACTTCCGTGCTTGCCCTAGGCACTGCTGGGCCTAGAAACACCACTGATTACAATCCTTTACTGTCCGTGTATGTGAGAGAAAGAGAGAATGAAAGAGAGAGAGAGAGAGAGAGAGAGACGCACGTAAATGGGAAAACAGAGAACAAAGGGAGAAAAGACAAGGCTATCCCCATCATCTTAAAAATAAGCATGGATTTGTAAATCTGGCCACCAAAGTGGAAATCATAAGAAAAGTAGACCCTGGTGAAAATAAAAATCACCCCAGGATACATTTTGGAAGAAGCTTTCAGATGGTCTCTCTAGGGGTCTTTCTGCCCTGCACTGTTACAGTACTATTATTCCTCTTTTGACATCCTGTAGAATTCTGGGGTTTGTGGCCAAAGTGCTCTCTGGCTGAGAATTCTAAATGACTCTCCTTAAACTACAAAACCCAGGATTCCATAGGATGTTGGAAGTGGAATAATAGCACTAGAACAGTGTCGTGCAGAAAGGCTATGAGATTCAAAATGTTTTTCTTTACTTATGCAAGGCTAACCAGACCAGGTTATTTCATTTCACAAGTGTATGCTCTTAATCTGGGGGAAAAAAAGAAAATCCACTGAAATATGTTGAAATGTTCTTCATTTTTGTGCTGTTGGAACATATCCCTAATCTGTTCATGATATTTCTTATTCTAGAACCAAATTTTCTGTTAAAGTAATAGTGCCCAAGGAGATCGTTTCATATGTCTTACCAGAATTCAACCCCACAAGGTCAGTCAGTATTACTTTTCCGATGCTCCAGTGGGTAGCTGTGTTAAATCTACTGAAAAAAATAAATAAATAAATGAAGAGTCATCTGCCAGTGTCAATTCCTCCAATATCACAATGTGATAAATGTGCTTAATTCTGCAAGTCACCATTTCTATGTTTAGGATATAGGTAAAGGACAAGCAGAACAAAAGACATATTTCAAAGATGAAGCAGCTGTCATTTTAATTTAAACTTAATTCAGATTAAATAAGAGACTTAATTCTTTTCCCCAAGTGTGCGTATCATGCAGCTGTCCAAATGTTTCTGGACAGCAAGCCCCAATAGCCCTTACCAGCAGAACCAATGCTGAGGACTGCTGAGAGTTCCAGTTGAGTAATGGCTGAAGGGCCACACAGTACCCAAACCTGCTTTAGCTACTTAGACATTATTTTATATCCCACCTTATGTCTGAAGATCTCATGATGGCTTTCAATAACATCAGTTCAAACAATAAATAACAACAGTAATTTAAAAAGACTAAAAATATATTAAATAATCAATTAAAACCCAGGCAATTTTAAAAACAGTCTGAACAATTTAAATAGTGCAACCATATATAGTCAATACAGTACTGAAATGATACCAATGTTGGTGCCAATTGGGCCTCCAAGAGGAGAGCAGTCCACAACTGGAGTGCCAGTGCAAAGAAGGCCTTCTCCTACGTCCTCCCACAATGTATTTCCTCTACAGTTGGGACACAGAGGATGGCCCCTCCAATAGACCTCAGTTCTTGGGCAGACATATTGAAAGAAAGGCACTCCCTCAATTATTGAGGCCTCAAGTTCCCCTCTAGTATCAAGGTCACATTAAAATTAGGCTTTGCTTGCTTTTATTAAAAAACCTTTGGTTGTTTCTTTAAGGAAAATCTGTTTTCTTAAATTAGTTCTCTTGTCTAATCAAAAACAATTGGCAACTCCTTTTCCTTACCTCATGTTCAGATGAGCCTTAAAGATCAGCTGACCCTAAAAAATAACTCAAAAAGTTTAAAGCTGATGTCTTCACTCACTGCTGAGGATACAGTACACAGGCATATCTAGGGTGGGGCAAGGGAGGGCACCTGCCCCAGGTACCAATATCAGGATGGCACAAAAATGTCATGCTGGACTGAGAGGATTTCGCTGCAGCAGCAGAATAGGAGGAGGAGGAGGAGGAGGAAGTGGCCCCAGAGCAGGAGAGGGAGCAGGCAGCTCTTCACTCTGAGTCCATGGAGAATGTGCCCTACTTGCTAAGAGCATGTGACCTGCCCTAGATACTCCAGAATCAGGAGAGCACATGCCCTAGATACTCGGGAAAGGGAATCCAGTGAGGTTTATTGGAGGAAGAGATAAGTAGATCTCACACCAAAGCAAAATGGCTTGGAAATGGGGGGAAGCATCCTGGAAACTCCCCCATGAGCCCCCTCTCTTTCCCAGGCATTTTTGCCTCAGTGTGAGTTCTCTGCATGGAGATGGATGAGCTCAATAGGAAATACAAGGCTCCACCTTATTGTCCATTACATGAATGAGTGTGTGCATCCATGCATTGGCCCACCATCACCCTTGCTGGGGTCTTCCTTGGCCAGGGCAGCAGCAGTGGTGGGAGAGACAGCCCCTCCACCCAGGTCCATTGCCACTCTTGCTGGGGTCTTCCTCGTCCCAGGGCAGTGGCAGCAGCAGCAGGAAAGGGAACTCCTCCACCCTGGCCCACCACCACCACCGCCCTGAGCCGGGGTTGTCCTCAGTCCAGGGTGGCAGTAGCAGGAGAAGCAGCACCTAGGGGTGTAACTTCCATGCTTGCTCTAGGCACTGTTGAAGCTATATAAGCCAACATACAATATTAAAGAAGTCTCTCAAGATGAAACTTCATAATAGCCATGAATATTAGTGGGAAATGTTTAGAATTGTACGACAAGTAAAACTATGATATATCACACTATGTAGAGACACTTTTTTCCCTACACTCTAGTATTGTAAGTATGTGAAGCCCAGGAAAGGGTGGCTTTATTTTATTATTTTATTGTATTTTAAAAATCCCCCCATCCTAGTTGGAGTTCCCAGGCATCCTGATCTATACAGGGTACCCCACACTGGGGCTTGAAGTCTGCGTTTGCTTGCCAAATGCTCAGGGGTTGAGTTGTTGGGAATATGGCTAGTTACAAATAAGGAAAAAAAAAATCCCCCTTAATATTATCCCTTTAACCAAAACTAAAAAGAAAAAGCTGTTAACCTCTCCCAATGAAATATGTGATGAATTTATAGACTCTTATAATGAGCTTTACAAAATCAGAGTATCATGACAAAGTGAAATTAACTGATATTTTAAAACACATTTTTGATTTTATTTTTATATCATATTTGTTATTTATATGAATATTTCTTTAAAGATAGGGTGAAGGCAAAAGTACTTGCAGAAAGCATATTGCACACAAATCAATTAGATCATTTTCATTAATTAGGTTCATGGATTTCTGATTGATATATCACATTTATTATCTTTTACATGACGTTACATTGCATTACGTTACAGATGTCCCCTGCTTTAGGAAGACCAGCTTTTCAAAGATCTACTTTTTAAATAGTCTGACATATGCTGAAAACCTGTATATTCAACACATGATCCATTCTTTTGTCATGTTTGCACAACAAATTTGTGACTACAGGATGCTTTATTCTAGAGATGTGTTACTGCCCTGGCTAGCCCGAGCTTTGGGAGATATAAAGAGATATCTTTGATATCAATAATTCGGCTTCACATATCCCTTCCACGTGCTTGTGAGGCCCCTGGACAAGCACGCATACAGGCTCAGCCAATAATCGCCGTAATATTCTGAAATAATACAGGCAGGCCAGAAACAGCCGACTCGCCACTTTAGGAGACCTCAAGGCAAGTACCTCCATTAGGTATGCAAGCAACTTTCAAAAGATCCTCTGCCCCGCGCTGGCAGCTTGATGATCGGACTATACAACGCTCAAGTACTCCGTGTTTGCATACCGGCTATCCTATTGACAATGTGGCTGTAACTCAATCATTCAAATTCTGACCTTTTGGAGGCTTTGTCTCCAGCCCCAAATCTATTGTTTTCCCAAAGTCCGACGTAGCCTGCGGTCACAATTCTCCTTATAAAAACCCCTGACTTTGAGTGCTTCCTCGGATCACTCCCGAGTTCCAGACCGCCTTGCTGCCGCATCGCTTGCCGAGCTTCGCCTCAGCTCCACGTGCTGAGATACATCGAACCCCAGCCTCGCTTTCCATCTTCTTCCGGGCTTCAGGGCAGGTTTCGTATCACCCAAATCAATTATCCCTCTGAAAATCCCGCTATCTTACTCACACCTTTATTTTCCTTAGTTATCTGTGTGCGTGTGTTGCTTACATTGTGTGCCTGTTTTTAATAAAGATCATTCATTATTTTCAAACTGGTCTGCTTTTTTACTTGGCCTGACCCCGTAAACACTGGGTTACAAGATTCCGCTACGTTGCCCTGCCTCTCGTTCTGCCAACCGGCCTTGACTAATTTCCCCAATTTGTGTAATTGCAAGGTTATTTAGGTGTCCCTCCCGGGACCCCCAGAATACAGAGTAACAGAGGGGATGAATCCAGAATTTTCCAAATCTGGATCTGAATCCCTGGAAGGTTCTGGGAATCCACGAATCTCATGAATCTCAAATCTTTTGAATCCTTTTTTTAAAAAAGGTTTAAAAAGCAAGGGAAAGAAGGATAGTCTTGAGCAAGACACACTCCCTCAGCCTTAGCAAAAGCCTAGGCAAAGGCAAACCTCCCTCTGAAGAAATATGGCCAGGACAATTGTCATAGATTTGCCTCAGGATCTCCCCAGATTGAAAATGACATGAAGGTCCTTTCTACACAGGCAGGAAAATGTAGATTAATCCCACATTTTCCTGCCTGTGTAAACAGGACCACTACAGTACAGAGACAATGCAGGTCAAAACTGGATTTTCTTTGCATAGCTTCTTCTGGGATACTGGAGTTTGTAGTTTGATGATGCACCAGCACACTTTCTCAGAGAAGGCTGTGAAACTACAAAGCCCAGAATTGTGTATGAAAGAGGTTTGCAAGAGAGCTCTCAGCTGTCCTTGAAATCTCAAGCCTGTCCCTTCCAGTCGAGTCCTGAACTTAGATCTTAAATGTTCAATTTAAATATCTTAAAATACAAGCCCAGATGTAATTTGTGAAATTGTTAGCAAAGGCCATTATTACTCCAATGGAAAAACTCACCTACTTACTATCTCCCCTTGTATGTCTAGTCTCTCAGGTTTTCAGGCGTCCCGGTCTCCCTGGTTTTCAGGTGTCACGGTCTCCAACAATCTATTTGGTTGGCAGATTTGAAAGATTCAGTTTGCCTATTTTGGCACAGAGATTCAGATTCGGGAATCTTGAATCCTTGTCCAGGAGGATTCGGTTGGCCCATCCCTACTTTATTCTCTGAATTTACTGGGTGCCATCTTGTGGACAGCACTGTATACTGTGGAAATTCATGGTGCATCTCTTGTCTTATACAATATTTGTGCTTATAATATATAATATATGTACAGCAATAAAAGACTGGGTTCTGCATTTCAAACATTTCTATTTTTTTACAATGCTCTGGTCCCTAACCTGTCAAATAAATGGGGAATGCCTTTATATTAATTTATTATATACATTACATTATATTAATTCATTTTCCAGAGTTATCTGTGTAGTAGATACAAAATTGCTTGGAAAGGTTTAAACCCAGTTTGGCATTGGGGCTTCAGTGCTAGAATGGCAGAGCTTTCTTTCATTGTCTCCCTACTGCAAGACTCAGACATGCCTGAAAACTAGATCTGGACATTTTCCCGGCAAGGAATACTTCCATCGGAGTATTTTCCAGAATCTAGCAGAAGTGGGAGTGAAGCTTTTTTTCCTTTTACCACAACCATCACATGTCATCTCGCCAAACAGAATCTAAGTGTTTATAACCAATACAGAAATTGTAATGCAGTTACCTTAAATAACTTGTGTGTGACTTTGCTGGAAATGGCTCCTGGAACTGAGACACAGGTGTAATAATTAAGATGCAAGTCAGAAGATTATACTCAGAGATGCTTTGTTTTAGAGACCTGATGAGACTTGACTGTGCTACACAGTTTGTTCTCTCATTATGTTGATGACTGAACAAAACAAAGTCATCAGAGAAAATCTATGCTAAACTTAGTCGTATTTTCTTCAACGTATATATGTATTGTATTGTTTTATAGTGTGCATTTTTCTTAATATGGCACCCAAGGTAGCTCACAGTTAGGGTTGCCAAGCTGATATGGAAAGGAGCTCTTATAACTTTAAGCCCAAACCAATTAAGAACAAGGTACCATAAAACTCAATGATGCCAGGCATGCTTTCCCTTTCAGTCTTGAACTTTCAGCTGCAGATGTTCCCTACAAATATGGCTCTTGTCTTCCCAGTGGAGACCAAGGGAAAGGAGTGCATAGGTGCTAGCAACAAGAACAAAGCTTGGTGTTTCTCTGCTCCCCTTTCAGACATTCAGTCTTCGATCTTTCAGATAGTCTGGATCTAAGCTGTATGGAACTTTGTAATTCATAGGTAACACTTTGAATTGTGACCAGAAATGAATGGATAATCAGTGAAGCTCTTATAATTGAGGAGTTATATGTCTCCTTTAACCAGTCCAAGTCAGCAGTCTGACCATAGCAGTTTGGACCTTCTGAAGCTTCTGAATAGTTTCCACAGGCAGTCAAAAAAGATGTAGCCAAGACATGTGTCACCGTGGCCAGAATAGGCATCTCGAGGAACAGGCTTTGCAAATGCAGCCCTAGGTGGTGCAGAAACCTGAAAGCCAGGCTTAGGGCTGAATTCAAGAATATACCTAAGCTGTGAACCTGCATCTTCAGGTAGAATGTATCTCTGTCCCCTGATCTGCTTTTTGATTGACCAGAAGTGCTTCTGTCTTATCCATATTAATCTTCAATTTGTTTGCTCTTATCTTTTGTGGTAATGATGCCAGGTACCAGTATAGCACAGGAACAACATGCTTGGTGTTAGGTGAAAAAGAGAAATAGAGCTAGGCATCATAATCATACTGGTGACACTGAACTTTACATTCTGGACAACATTACCAGTGAGGTTTCCTATGTATGTGAAACAACATAGAGAACAAAATTCATGCCTGTGGGAGCCCAGAGTCAAGCAGCCATGGAGTTGAACAGAAATCCCCTAGCACCACTTTCTGAGGTTGGCCACCCAAGAAGGATAGCAACCACTGTTACACGCTCCCATGTTGTGCACTATGGCCAACAGTGTGGAAAGCTCCTGGGAGGTTCAGCTTATTTTGTATGGCTTATATTTCTGAACCATGAAGGGAAACATGAAAGACAAAACAGAAGATGTTTGCATGCACATACTAACTGGCTTGTCTTAAAGATGGGAAAGAAGTTATTTCACGCCACTGGAAATTTGGCTTTAGACATTAGGGAGAGACACATTCCACTGAATGTGTGGCAGGTCATCATCATTCAATTGAAATCATGTCTTTATCATAGTTATATAGCAAATGGCATATTCCTCTGATGTCATATAAGCAAGTCCTCAATGTGGGATTGGCATTTGATCAACCTGTTATTACACTGTGAACACAACTGACGTTAATAAGCAATCAGCACTGATACAATTCTAAGAAGAAAATTCCCAGATGCACGTCCTAAAAATGGGGAGATAGAGTTCATAATAGTTTAATACTGTTGTGAATATTAAGACGATTGCTTCCATGTGGAAGAGTATTCATTCCAGGTCAATCAATAATAAGATATCTTAAATATATGTAGTATTTATTATGCCTGTTCTCATATGTAATTAATTTTTAAGAAAAACTCAAAATCCCATAGCTGTTGGTCCACATGATTGGTTCATATTATTTTGAATGCCCACTAAATATTAATGCTTAGCATTCTGGTAGCTCCAGAGTTTCAAAAAATTTACTTCAAAAACCCTACAAGGAAGATATGCCATTATTATTTGACATTATAGGCCATTTCCACACTAGACTGTTATGACGCCGTTATACTCAAAGTCCCCTCCCTAAACTGTAATCCCTAGGATTCCATAGGATGTTGAAAGTGGAATAATAGCGCTATAACAGTCTAGTGTGGAAATGGCCATAGTGGGAGCTAAACTCTTGGAGGATGGTTTCTTGGTTATGCACCCCTGTCTTATTCAGTCTAGTCAGGCTGTGGTCCAGGTAAGGTGGTTGGCCACATGTGGATCAACACTGTGTATTGATAGAAGAGTCCTCTCTACTAGACATATAACAAAAGGAATCTTCTCAAGAGTTTTGAACCCAGGGAACTTACTTTTAATAAGCAGATTTGTTGTTTCCGCACATCAACACTTAGGCCCTTTCCACATCTTACCTGTTGTCAAAGGTGGGAATCTGGGGTTAGCTCTCCCGGGAAGGGAGTGCAACAGAATCACTCACCTCCACAGGGGCTGTCTGCTGAATGGGAGGAAGCACGATGGCTCTACCCCTCCATTTCCCAGGCTGCACTGGGTGAGGAAGCACATCTAATTGCATTTCTTGATGTTCTGCACAGCAGGTAAGTGCGGGAGGGAGGTGGGAGGATTGTACAATCATGAGCCATTGATGGGGCAAACTCATCAATGCTTTGTTCTGTGATTGCGATGGGTGGCCACAGGATTGCGACAGGATTGTGACAACATCATGCAGAACCATCATCGTGATCCTGTCATGATCCTGTCATCATTGCAGTTTGGGGGTGGGGTGTGGAAAGGGCCTTACTCACTGTATCACTTCATGAATCGCACCTGTCTCGATGCTGTTATATTCTATCCCATTCCCACAACTATATCAATGTGCTTTATAACTGTGGCTTTAATAGCACTCTATGCTGCATCTAAACAAATGTGTTTATATCCATGAAAACTCATGCTGAAATAAAAACCAGTTAGTCTTAAAGATGCTGCCACAATTCTTTTTTCTCTCTCCTCTCACTTCCTCTTTTTTGTGTTACAGTTTACTTCATCAATCTTCTGCCAAATGTTTATTGTTGTGTGCTTCTTCTAACCATATTATGAGGTGGCTGCATCATTCTTCCTATTACCACTGTTAGCCCTATCTGTGAGGATGTGCAACTTTCCACCCCTGATCTCAGCTCCTGATGTATATGGGGAAAGGCAGAATGCAAACAGCCTGTCCATGGAGGGCAGCAAGAAAATATTAAGAACAAGAGGAGACATAACAATCTCATGAAAACAGTCAAAACCAGTGCTTATCAAGGTACCTAGAGAAGAACCTCTACCTAACTTTAACCTAGCAAAACAAAAAAAAGGTGGGTGGGGAGGAAGAATGGAGAAATGTATCAGCACTCCATACTACATCTGAAGAATTGAGTTTATATCCACAAAAGCTCATGCTAAAATAAAAATCAGTTAGGTACTGCTACATTCCTTTCCCCTCTCCCTCTCCCATTCTCCTTTTGTACTTAAAGACACTAACATAGCTTCTTCTTTGAAAACTAGCAAAACTAGTTCTCCTTCTTTTTAAACCTATTTGTCTCCCATTTTCTCTCCTCCTGGGATCTTGGCTACATAGGTTTACTAGTAAGCCTTAACTATTCCAACCAAGCATGATCTGCATTTTCTGAAAATCTGTGGAACTAGTCAAGTCCCATGAAATTCTAACTTCCATTTCAATATTCAAATACGGAAACACAAGTATTTGAATATACAATATATTGGCCTACACGAGTTAAGCAGTTGTAGCAGCTGTACCAGTATCACATTGTTGTATAGAATTTTGGAGCACTTCATTTTCAGCATCTATTTTTTGTTGCAGTCATTATTGGTGAACAATTTATTATGGTATATCCTTATCTTGTGTGGAAGATAAAAATAAGCTTTATGTAATTTCTGTTTATCCTTATATAAAATCTTGAAGTGAAGAAAATTGTGAAGAGCGAGAGAGAAAAAAAGATTGTTCAGACATAATGCTAAATTATAACTGGGCATTATATAAATGTGTCTAACTAGATTAATATTATGTTTATTTGAATAAAATGAAGTACAGTATGCCAAAGCCCCCCCCCCCCTCAAAAAAGGTAGGGAGATGATAGATGCATGTAGGTTCATGCTGGTATATATAAAGGTGATTGTGGATGAAATAAGGAAATATTTGGAACTCTGCATTACAAGCTGATAAATACTGTTTGTAACAGTTTGCAACCACTTGAGAAGATATAGTTACATATCCTACATTATTCATTATATAATCAGCAAACTACATACTGTTGTTACGATCAGCAACAAATGTGTTTCTATAACTTTTTTTAATCTGGCATTATAGTTGTTGTTTTTTCCCCCCTGAATGTCAGAAACATTCTTTTCACAAAGAAGGACAACCACCATTAAAATAACCATATTCAGCTAGCAAGTTATTTCCATACCTGTCTACCTCTGCAAGATGTCAATTGTAGAACATAGATTAGTATCAAATTCTTAAAATTTAAACAAGTTACAATTCAAGTTCTATGAAAGCAGCAGTATTACAAGAAAGCAAGGATGGACAGACATCAAGCTTGTGCAGTCTATTTTGTTTTTACTACAACCCTGAGATCCATCAATCAGGGTCTGGGGCAAAAGACATATTTTATGAATTCTGGGGTCCCTCTTTGCATGCAGAGACCTGCTCCTGATTGCTTTTCTCTTCAGCTTTCTACAATCCTCATTTTACTGACATAACAGGGGCAGGAGTAGGATTTTGTTGCAGACATTATTAAATAATTGGGAGTTAGAAATCCTTGTTTGTCTACTTCAGATCTCCCCGATCTACTAGTAGATCCTGATTTAGCTTATTCCCACTCTTGCAGTAAGGCATCAGAAATCAGCATAGCCATTAAAATATTGCAGCAGACCATGCCATATAGTATGCTCAAGGTAATCAGTCATCCTTTGCGTGGTTATGATTATAAAATCTTTCCAGCAGAGCTCTTCTTAAGCTTCCTGGAAGCCTTTGGTGTTTCTCTATTAAACTTTGCAGAGCATTCTTTGCCTGTTGAGAGAAGAGAAAGCACAATTCAAACTTTCTTTAGGATGAAGGTGTCTTTCAACCCAAAGCCCTTTCATCCTACCCAATTAAAGTGCTATGATTCTACTTTAACTGCTGTGGTTCCATCCTATAGAATCCCGAGGTTTTCATTTTAAGGAGAGGTATTTAAAATTCTAGAAGCCAGCATGGTGCAGTGGTTTGAACATTGGACTATGACTCTGGAGACTAGGGTTCCAATCCCCACTCAGCCATGGAAACCCACTGGGTGAACCTAGGCAAGCCATATTCTCTCGGCCTCAGAAGAAGGCAAAGGAAAACTCCCTCAGACAAATCCTGCCAAGAAAACCCTATGATAGGTTGAAAATGACTTGAAGGTACAGAAGAAGAAGGAGAAGAAGAAGATTTACAATTCACAAATTCCCATCCAGAGAGCTTAAGTACCTCACCAGACTGCAAGCCCCAGGATTCAATAAGATTCAGCTGTGGTAGTTAAAGTAGAATCATAGGCCCTTTTCACACGGCATCTGCCATGTGAAAGAGGGCCTGGAGCCTCGCGCGATTGTGAGGAGCAATCTGCATGACACTCTCACAACTGCGCAAGGCTCCAGGGGCCGGCAGGCAACGATTGCACACCTTTGCATTTTCGGCTTTCAGCCAAAAATACTCTGTGATCGCGCATTGCTCCCAAGCCCCGCGTGCACTTACCTGGCGTGCGGAGCCTTGGGAGCGGGGCTGGTTGTGCTTCCTGTCTCAGTGCAGCCTGGGAAGGTCCCAGGAAGCTCATGTGAAGTTGAAGAAGCAGGGAAGCGAGAGCCTCTCACAAGAGGCTGCTTGCATGATCACCGCACCCCAGTGCCGAGAAAAGGTAGGATGCGGAAAGAGCCATAGTGCTAAAACTGTGTAGCATGAAGAGCCTCTGAAAATGTTGATAGGACCAAAAATACTGACATTTTTAAAGTTCTGATTGCTGGCACCTAAGCCTTAGGACAGACATTTCAACCTTCTGGAATGAGGAAATGTGTAATAACTTACATATCTCCAAATTATGAGGTCCAAAAGGTGATCCAGATTTGCTGCTAGAGTTCAATGCTGAAAAGTATTGTCTATCTAATATACCTAATCATTTTGATCCTGATTTTAGAGAAGCCAAAGAAACAGGGGAAAAAATAAGTTAAAATGGGGGCTTTATATTTTACTGTAAAGGGCTTTCTTTTAGACTCAGCTTCCAGCAGGACTGCAGGAAGATGCTTGTTGGCAGCAGGTCTGCAGAGAGGAGAACTTCCATGATAAAAGTGCTAGCCAGAGGGATCTCTGGCTGGAGAAGCTCACTATGGATCAAAGGAGGAGCGGGGGATCACCCACAAGGGTCCAGAATTCTCACTACTTGTGTTTACTTGTGGGTAAATGTGTAATGATTGGGAAGGACTATGGGAGTCATGTCTTTTCTTCTTGCTGTGAAATGCAGCTGTTCTGATCTAGGCATCAAGCTAGCAATCTGCTTGTTAAAAAATTCTCAAACAAAACTTTGGCGTTACGAAAGTGAACGATTCTTCTGGTTAAAACAGATGAACAGAAACCTTATCAAAGGTGACACCTGGCCTCAACTGATCCCACATTATCCCTCTTGCTACTTTCAGGTTCAACCCAACTTAAATAGGTTTCAGGTCAAATAAAGTGGCCCTTGTTCAATCCAGTTCTCTGTGCCTGGTTTCACTGTTCCATGGCTGGTCATCAGTAACAAATGGTTCTGTATACCTAAGGGTCTTGACAGTGATTTTTCTCAGGCAGCGAACCCTGAAAGTAATAGAACTCTTCCAAACAAAATATGATGTAATATATAGGTCTGATGTTCAAAGAAAAAGAAAAAAGACAGAAAGCCGCAGGACAAGTCCAAATTGTTAAATGCTTAAAGTAGCGATTGAAAAACTATTTAATATGGACCATCACTCTATTTTACTGTTTCTGGTAGTGATGATCACTCCTCTTGTTATTGTTTTGTTATTGTTATTGTTAATTTCATTGAGCTTCATGGGTAAATCTAATATTGCAATTGTCTGCCTTTTTCAAAATTAATAGAATATGTGCAGCAAAACACAGTTAGTTTCCTGGAATTTTCCTACTTAAGGAAATAAATGGGAAAATATGTTTTCTTCCTCTGTCCCCTTCCACATTTCCTTCCACCATGAGGAAGTCTGCCAGTTTATAAAATACATGCAATTTATAAAATTGCATTTATATTTTTTTTGTTATAAGAGTTTTATATCCATCTGAATTACTAAATATCCTTGAAACAAAGATAAGGACTATGTGTACAAAAGCAGATTGACTAAAAGTAGGCTTTTTTAATCTTGCTAATTTAAGTGAATAAGTTAAACCCAGAGAAACCAGTAGAGCTACCTAGCAAGTTATCACTGATTAAATTCTGCTTTCTATAATTAGTCTCTCTCTCTCTATACACACACACACACACACACACACACACACATATATTTGGCTTTACATACTTATTCAATTTGGTATTGTTGTTGTTGTTACTACTTGACTGGCCATCTGACCTGGAATTATGTAGCACACAGCAGGTAACTTTCTGGGGATAAAGGATAACATTGGCACTCCAGGCAATTCTTGGAGGATTGTATTTCCCACCAAATTGAAAGGTTTTGCTACTGTATGTCCTTTCAAGGGCATGTGGGGAATTTCACAATGGTTTTGGCCCCCTCTAAGGCTAAGAGAAACTTTTTCCCCACCAGAATTGATCTGGAAGTAGACTTTGGGCCACTCTATTGGACAAAAGGCCCTCTTCTGGACAAACAAATGTGCCCAAATTGCCTCCTACATCCCCTAGTGGGCATTTGGGAACACCGGAGGGCAGAAAGTCAGGATTACTTTTTTTTTTAATGGGGTGAAGGGCTGGGGCCATAAAGACACCATGAGCCCATGAGACAAATTTTCCCCACCCTTAATTTTGGAAAACCTCCATCGTGCTAGTGATTTCATAGGAATTTTGACAAAAGTGCTCTGAAATAATTGTTTAATTCATCTTTGTAAGTGCATTTTAGAGCATTTTATTACCATTTTAGAGGTCTGAAAATGGTAACTTGCAGAAGGTTATCAAGTAGCACTGGGATTTGAATTTTCAGATATGAATTAGCTTACCTTTTTGGCCAGCTCTTGAGCAGTTATTTCTGGGTCATATGGAATAGGCTCTCCTAGGTATGTGTGCAATTTGACTGGCCACCCACCATAAATGAAAACAACTGGCCATCGAATAGATTCATACAGCTTTTTCAATATTCCTATGTGAGAGTAAAGTCAAGTGATACATCAACATGCATATCCTAGCTTTCAAGTTCAAGTTTACAATGAGAAAATTCTGAAGTGCAATTACCTCAGCAAAAAGATATCATAAGCCGGTATGTGTTACAGAACAGGGTTGAGAATCATTCATCTCCAGATATTGTTAGCTTCCAGCACTCCTGACTAGTGGAGATGCTGGTTAGGTCTGGTAGAATTCACTCTCCAACAACCATCTCAATGTGTGGATGGTTTCCACTTCTGCTATAGAACTCAGCAGTGTTTCCACAGTGAATATGCAGTTAGTTACAAGAAACCTATCTATTTATTTGTGGGTTTGTTTGTTTTTTTGTATTTATATGCTGCCTTTTCTCCCAAAGTGGAAACCAAGACAGCTTCCAAAATCTAGAAATCAGCGCAATCATACATTCCTTCCCATCTTCCCCAACAACTCATGCACAAAGACATACTGACTCTTTGGAAGAAATAGAACCATCCTGACTAATAGTCACTCATGACTCTAAGCTCCATGAATTTATCTATTTCCCATTTAAAGCCATTGAAGTATATGTCATCACTGCACAATATGGCAGTGAGTTCCACAGTTTGACTCTGTGCTGTGTGAAGAAGTAGTTCCTTTTTACTGTTCTGAACCTCTGCATTCATTCCAATGGATGATTTTAGGTTCAAGCATTATGGAAGATAAAGAGAAGTTTCTCCCTGTTCACTTTCTCCATATCATACATAATGTTCTACATCTTTTACCATCTCCATTATTATAAGCTGAAGAGCCCCTAATGTTGTAACATTTCTTCATAGGGCCTTGCTGTACTTTGATCATTTTGACTGATATTTCCACAGCATTCCCATTTCTGTGGCAATGTTGTTATTGGTTTGTTTTCAACATATTTGCTTTTTTTTTACAGCAGCCGTACATTAGATGGATGTTGTGTTTCTTGTCCAAAGATGTGTAATTTTATTTGTTGTTGTGTGCCTTCAAGTCATTCTGACTTATGGCAACCCTAAGGCAAACCTATCACATAGGTTTTGTTGCAGAATTTGTCACAGGAGGGTTGCCCTTGCCTTCGTCTGAGGCTGAGAATGTGACTTGCCCAAGATCATTCAGTGGGTTTCCGTGGTTGAACAGGGATTCAAATCCTGGCTTCCCAGTGTCTTAGTCTAACACTCAGTCCACTACATCAAGCTCATTAATTCTCACTTTTCTAATTTGGAGAGATCCTTTTGCATGTCTTCACAGTTTATTTTTGTTTTCACCACTCTAAACAATTTGTTGTCCTCAGTAAACAAAACATTCTTCTCATTCACTCTGGACTCCACCCCATTTATGAATTAAGCTACAAAGCATTAGTCTCTGCTCCAAATATCCATCCCTGAGGGATCCCCCCCCCCCCGGCTGATATCCCTCCATTGGAAAAACTAGCCAGTTATTTCTACTTTCTGTTTGTTTTTTTAAAGTAGTTTTCAATTCATTCAAGTTATTCTGTTATTCTATGAGCGCTAACTTTGCTTAGAAATCTTTGGTGAGGGACCTGGTCAAATGCCTTTTGGATGTCCAGGTGAACAATGTCTGATGGACAACTCCTGAACATATGCGTACTGAAGTTTTCATATAACTCTAATCTGTTAAGGAGACAAGTCTTACCTTTTTTGGAAATCAAGTTAGTGCTTTATCAGCAGGCCTGTTTCTTTTTTCTATAGGGCCTGCCTTTCGATATGCTTGACTGTAATGATGTTTTTTTACCAGTTGAGCGAGCACAGACTTTAAGCTGAGAAGCCCTTGTTTTCCTGGATGTCCCCTATGCCCTGCTTTTCAATCTTCTGATACAGAAGCTGATCTTAGAGACATGTTCCATATTTTAGATTTATTTAAGAATTCTCAGATGGATACCACCCGGACCTTATAATTTATTTGCACAAATTGACAGATGTCAGTGAAGTCTTGAACTACTCCTATAACTGCTGTATACTTCATCTCATAGAACCATAGAATTAGAAGGGGCCTCATGGGCCATCAGGTCCAACCCTCTGCTCACTGCAGGATCTTCAACTAAAGCGCCCCCAACAGGTAGCTCTCCTGCTTCTTTCCTCATACTTGCTTCCTGGAAACTTCAGATTTGAGTATTCACCCTATTTCTCCAGCAAAGAAAGCAGATGAAAATAATTTATTTACTGTCTTTGTAATCTTTTTATCTTACTTCAGAACTTATTTAGGGGAACACATTGCTTCTGACAGACTGTATTTTTCACCCATACTATTATCTGTGAAAGGCAAGATATAATGTAACATCATTATTTAAGCCCCCCCCCCCCAATTTTTCTGGATCAGATCACTGCTACTTATAGGAGATGGTAAAATGTTTTGTATTTTATATATTACCAGGGAGACTGATATGGAAACTGCTATACTGTGTTATTTTAAATATTTCAAATATTTTATAATTGTTTTAAAATAGCACTATTGAATAGGATAACTTATTTAATTTTAAACATTGGCTAAGATCTTGCATCATCAGAGGTAACCATGATGATGGAGCTCTGTTGTCATAGTTATGTCTGATAATGCAAACCCTTAAAAACCTATCTTTTCAGCTTGGCCATGTCCCAACCAAAAGGGGTTTTTTTTCCACACAATATCAAACATATATCCACTTAGTACGCATAGAACATTCAGTGCATTATTATATACAAACATTAGCATACACTAGCAGACCAATAGTACTAAAATAACAAAACATCAACATGACAATATCTTAATAACATCAATATAACAATATCACACACTAATAACAATCAATTGCACAATGGCTAACAAACTAACATTCCCTAGCACGCCTGGTCATACCCAATTGTATAAATACTTTGGAAGCCATCACGGGCTTACGGTTTCACACAACATCTAACATTAAACAAGTAACATTAAAAACGACCTCCCCCACTGGTGACAAGACAGCATAAGGCTAATGTTCTTATCAATCCACCCTCCAAACTAAAAAAATGAGACCATATATATGTGTGTGTGTGTGTGTTTTTAACCTAAGCAATAAACAATTTTCGATTGGTATGTATACGATTAACAAAATAGGTACAAAAGTTTTCCTAATCTTATGATTACAAAATACCCATTCTCATGGGTAGTCGACTGTGACTGCCATTATCAACTCCCTTTCCCTGTACTTCCCACTTTGAGACTCTTATTAGCTAATTTCTCAGTCAGATTTTCCTCTTGAATCATAATCGATCCCAGTTGTAGTATACAAATATTCTAGCAATGGTTACCAAATCTTTGAAAATTTACTATATGGTTTGTTTTCTATCATACAAGTGAGCTTATCTTTCCCGGCAACTTCTGCCAACTTCTCTAACCATTCTGTCCCAAGTGGTATGGACTCTTTTTTCCATTATCTAGCAAGAGTAATTCTTTCAGCCCTTACTGTATGCCAAATCAATCTGCCAAATTTTCCTTCCACTTCCTTGTCCAGGTGGAAAATACCCAGCAAAAAGGATTCTGGTTTTAAGTCAATTTTAGTGTGCAGTATTTTTTGAATTCTGGAGCATATCATCCTCCAAAATTTTTTACCCTTTTGGCACCCCCACCAGTGATGAAAAAATGTACCAATCTCTTTGTCACACTTCCAACATCTATTCTTTGCACACTTGAACATTTTGGCAATTCTCATGGGTAGGAGGTACCACCTAATCCACATTTTCAATGCATTCTCTTGCAGAATATAAGAATGGGTAAATTTAGAACAGTTTTTCCACACCTTCTCCCAATCTTCAAAATGTATATTATGTCCGGGTTCCGGTTGCATGGCCGGCGCGAGTGGCAGCTCGGATTGAAACTGCGCAATGGCGCAGCTCCGAGCAGCCACCCGCTGGATTCCAGCTGCCTCTTTTGCCATCACAGAGGCGGCAGAACACCCCTCTGGTATGAGGGGTGTGGAATGGGTCCGACGAGGACCCCAAAACCGGAGTTTAGCTCTGCCCGGCTGGGAGAGCGGAAAGCACCAGAGGGAAGGACCAAGACGGAGCCAGCGGGATCGCCGCCTGAGCGGCACAAGCGCCGCTGTCAACTTTTAAAAGAAGACATCAAATAACATGTAAGAATTTAATAAGAAGTCATCTAACCTGTTCTGGTCACGATTCTGGTAATATCGCAGCAGTTCTGACATGCAACGGTGTGCAGAAGCGAAAGAATGGAGGGGACCCTGAGCCTGAGTGAGTTCGTTATGGCTGGGAGTTTTTCTTAAAGGGGCGGCTGGAATTTTAAGAAAAGGCTAGCTGGGTGTGCTGCTTACTCACGAGGAATGAAGAAAATATTTTTAAAGAAAAAAGAAAGACTTATGAATCACAATTGGGACTTACAGTATAAGATGGCATATAATTGAACATTTGGACTGATGGATTACAAATGAGTTATAATCTCCATTTGGACACTAAATTTTCTACAGTATAATACTTCGATATTTAGGCTGGACTGAGAAGATCTGGAATTTGATTCAATGATTAGGGGTTTGGATTTTGGATTTTGGAGGAACATTTCGGGATTGAAAGCTAATGAGCTGCACATCTCCCTTTTTTTTTATTCCTGTGGAGTGATTCTTGTTTCTTGATTCTCTTGGATTGTTGAGACTATGAGACTGTGCTGAAGGTTATCTAAACCAAAACATCCTCATTCCCACGGATGGAGCAGCTTGGAACTTAAGCGACAATGAAAATTCAATGAATCTTCTGGAATGAATTCCGGGCAGCTTCAAGAGGGGAGGAGGGAATATAAAGCGGATAAAGACACAGGGTTCTGAATTTGAGAAGGGGCAATGTATTTCAGCAATATCAAATTAGTTTACCATAAGTGATATATTGTCAGTAACATAAACAATGCGATGTCAAGGGTTGAAGGGGGATGACTGTGAAACCTGTGATGGAAGAGACTTGATTGGAAGATCCTTCCTCCCATGGACTGAGCTGCTTGGAATTTAAGTGACAAAGAAATTACAGATAATCTTTAGAAATGAATTCTGGGTGGCAAAGTCCATGATGGGAGGGGGGAACGGGGAGATTGTGATGGAAGTTAGTCAAGTAAAGACCCTCACTCTCCTGGACAGAGCGGCTCGGAACTTAAGCTACTAGGAGAATACAGTAAAAATTCAGAAACAGATTCCGGACAGCAAAGTCCAAGAAAGGAGGGAGGGAAAGAAGCGGATATAGTCACAGGATTCTGAATAGATAAGTGGAGTAAAATACCCTCTCTCTTAGCCGCGGTGCAGCTTGGAACATAAGCAACTTAAAGAGTACAGAGAATTTGCAAATGAATATCCGGGCTGCAGAGATGAGAGAGGGGAACGGGAAGATGACGACACAGGCTTCTGAATTACACAAATGGATTTTTATTTTGACATTGTTAATTAAGCTTGCAATTGATGATATATTGATATATTTCATGAATATGAACATGATATTGCTGAACGGGAGAAGGGGTTTAAAAAGTACTTAAGGAGAAAGAAGACATTTTAGTACAATGGAATTTAGGGTAAGAAGATGGGGGATCGTTGCAGTAATAATTGCTCAGACTGCCAGATATACAATGACAGAAATAATTGAAAACTTTAAGATTTTGGGCTGTAGGTAATGGAGAGTTAAGGGAAAAAAATATATATATATAAGGAGAAAACAGAAGCTTCAAGAGATAAGTGATATGGAAATATTTTGGAACAGGACGATTAGAGTTAAGCAGAAGAGAGTGATGGTTGGGAACTGTCTAGCCAGAACGACTATATTATGATTGTTAGGAGAGGGAAATGTGTGTTCGAACAGATGAGATAATCAATATATTGTGATGCATTAATGTAACAAGTGGACTAAGCTGCGGGAAATGTTGACCAGAACAGTGTGGAAGAACAGAAGAAAATTCATGTAACAAGTACAAGTTAAATAATCCTTTTTTATATTTGTGAAATTTAATAAAATTATATAAAAAAATAAAAACAAAATGTATATTATGTCCTAAACCTTTTATCTGAAGTATTTCTGCTGGGGAAACGGAAGATGGCAACTTAGAACGTAAAAGGGGTTTGTACTTTATCCACATCCTGTAAAGAGATTTCCAAATTACATGTCAGAGGAACACTTTCTGCACCTCAGCCTTACCATACCATAAGTAAACGTGCCACCCCTCCAGTGCCAAAAGCTGGCAATTATTCAAGAGTACCCATAGTCTTATCCAAACCAGACATGCAACCACGTAATATGTTCTTAAATCTGGCATAGAAAATCCACCTAGTTCCCAGAGATTGGTCATCGGTTTAAGCTTTACCCTTGGTTTTTTCCCATTCCAAAGAAATCTTACTATATCTTTTTTGCAATTTTCAAACTACCTATAAGGAATGGCTGTTGGAATCATTTGGAATAGGAATAACATACGCGGTAAAATACTAATTTTAAACACCAATATTTTTCCCAATAGAGACAAACCTAACCATTTTCAAACTTCCATTTTACCCTTAATGAGTTTCCAGGTTATTAGATAATTATTTTGAAATAATTGGTTGTTGTTATTAGTGACTTGAATTCCCAGATATTTAACTCTATGGATACACTGGATTCCAGATGTTTGCTTAAGTTGGATTTTCTCTTGGATTTTAATATTTTAATTAATGTTTTTGTTTTATGTTTGTTCATCTTAAACCCTACCATCTCATCAAATAAATTTATCACTTTATTTACTTTGGCTATTTAAGGTTGCGGGTCTTCCAAAAAAAGCACCATGTCATCAGCAAACACACGGATCTTATATTCATCTTTGCCAATCTTCACATCTTGGATATCCTCCTGCTTTTGAAGGTTTCTTAGAAGCACTTCTAACGCCAGAATGAACAATAGTGGAGACAGTGGACACCCTTGCCTCTCCTTTTCTGTATAGGAAATGTTTCAGATTGATCAACCAAAAGGGTTCTGGGGGGCTGCAGAACAAAGCCCTGGAAAAGGACATCTGCACCACACTCTTGGTCATGGAGCATGTTGAAAACAGGAAGTTGGAGAGACCTTTTGGGGTTCTGCTACAATGCTACTCTCAATGGACTCCATGGTCAAGAGAGCATTTCATATGTCAATCTTCAGTGCCTCAATCTATAGCACCTAAGAAACTCTTCAAATGGACCATTGCCAAGCTGGAAAGGTAGAGTTTTTGTACTGACTATAGACCTGAATCCCAAACGTTATGAGATCTCATAACAACTGAATAGAATGCCAGCCTTTTTAAAAAATAATAATAATTATGGATTGTTTTTAAGCTGTATTTAGCTGTAACATGTGCTGTGAGCTACCTTTCGTATTAGGAGAAAGGCAGGATGAAAATTAATTAAATAAATATATAATATTGCTTTAATGAAGGAGCCTCTGTCACCTACTTTCAACCACAGGAGTTCACAGAGTGGAAAACTGTTTAAAAAACAGAGTACAATGGGAGGTGTACTTTTAGTCTTACTTTTATATTTGAAATGCTTGTAAGCCATTTCAAACAAGTGCTGCTTTTAATGGGACAGTTTAATTGCTTTTAAATTATTATAATCATTATTTTGTTGCTATACTTGGTTTTGATCTATGGAGTGAGCTTGTTTGGTGGCCGTGTTGGAAGAAAGGTGGGGTATAAATAATATGAAGGAATAAAGTAAAGAAAACATAAATACAAAGAAAAAAATCATTCTAAGACACAACAGCAAAAAGGACCAGTTTCTTTGTTAAAATGAGCTAAAGGCACATATGGGCACATTTTTTATTGACAAACCTTTGCACGGTAGAACATTGTTATCCTATGATAAAATCACCATGTTGAAAGTGAAAGCAAAAACCATTCAATTTTGCCTGTACCTAGCAGAATATTGTATTCCCATATTGACAAAGATAAATTTCTTTTAAAATTAGGAGAAAGCACTCTTAGAAATTAGTGTTCTCTTTTGTTGTCATTTATGTGTTCATGTTTGTCTATGCTTGTGTCATAAAAGTAAAAATTACTTGACTTCAGAAATTAGGAAGATAAATAGAAAATCCATCTTACTTATCCTTCCAGCAGTCCTGTACCCCTCACGAACATTCTGTGTAAACATAGGAATTATGGGCTGCGGGGAAGAAGAAGAAAGAGATCAGCGCATGGGAAAAATTGCAGCCTCACCTTTAATAACAATAACAATTTGACTGAAGTATCTAGGGGACTGGAGAAAATTGTACACTGGTTACAAAAGTGTGCCTTGGTCTTAGTTATCAGAGCAGCTGCTCTGTTGCTTCTCTGATAGTTAGATGAGATAATAAAACATGACTTTTCCTCATGGCTAGGGTTAGGCAGTGACGGAATGAGGACTAAATATATGCTGTGTGTAAGCAGAGCAGCACAGGTAAATTTATATGGAGCTCTAACATCTTCAGGACAGCATTTTCTTTCAACCCCCTTGTCTTCTCAGGCATATTTGATAAGTAAAAGGGAGAGGAATTTCTTAGTGGCTGCTCTCAGATTCTGGAAGTCCCTCCAAAGGGAGGCTAGGATGGCTCTTTCCTTGCTCTTCTTCTGTCAGCGAGTGAAAACTTTTCTATTTCATCAGGCTTTGAGGAATTTACTGTCATGAGCTTTCAGTGATGTGCTGTTTTTGTTAAATTTTGTTATCTTTAAATGAATTTTAATGATCTGTAGAATGTTTGTTTTTAAAATAATACACACACATTTACTGAAGTTTCTGTATATTTTTTAATCCATACTAGTTTTAAGTCGTATTTATGGGAAAAGATGGGATATAAATTAAAAGAATGTCTGGCATTCTGTACTGCAGTTATGGATTTGTACCCTAGAGTTATAGAACTGTAGCTGCTCTGTATTCACTAACGCTTGTTATTCTTTTATGCCTTCAAATCATTTCTGACTTATGACAACCCGAAGGCAAACACATTCTGGGGTTTTCTTGGTGAGATTTGTCCAGAGGAAGTTTGCCTCTGCCTTCCTCTGAGACTGAGAAAGTATGACCAAGATTATCCAGTGGGTTTCCATGGCTGCACAGAGAGTTGAACCCTGGTCTCCAGAGAGCCAGTTTGCACCTTGGACTACAGCCCAGAAGACCAGGGTTCAATTCCCTGCTGAGCCATGGATATTTACTGGATGACCCTGGGTGAGTCACACAGTCTCAGACCCCAAAAAACACATGATAGGCCCTTTCCGCAACTCACCTTTTTGCAGAGCTGGGGTGTGGGGATCGCGCGAGCAGCCTCTTCTGAGAGGCTCTCGCGTCCCCATTGCTTCAGCTCCACAGCTGCTGCCTGCTTGTGAGCAGGTAGCTTGAGAGCCCCTCCTCTTCCTTCCACAGTGCAGCCTGCTCTGGAGCTCCGCACACACAGCAAGTACACACGGGGCCCCGGAGCAATGCGCGATCGTGCACCATTTTCAGCTCACGGTCGAAAATGAAATAGTGTGTGATCAGCCCCTGCCAGCCCCTGGAGCGTCACGCGATTGTGAGTGCCTCATGTGGACCACTCCTCGCAGTCACGCGATGTTCCAGGGGCCCTTTCACATGGCAAATGCTGTGCGAAAAGGCAATAGAGTCACCATAAGTCAGAAACAACTGAAGGCACACAGCAGTAACAACAATTCCAGAGTCATAATCCAATGCTCAAATTACTATAGCATGCTGGCTCTTTCTCACTAATACTGTGTAGTTACAGTCATGGCACTATTGCTAGGTTTGCAAATGCCAGCTTTGTCCCACAAGCAAGCAAGGCTGAAGCAGGACTGCTGTCACAGTTTTCGTTCCAGCATCAGAAACATCCTCCTTCCCCCTGATCAGCAGCTGAATATACCTCCTTTGCCCAATATGGCTGCTTCCTATTAAGATGGGAGTCGGTGGAGGGGATTGAGCCGAAAGATGTTTCTTAGTTACCCCTACTCAGCTAAGTAGCAGATATAGAATATATGTGATAAATAACAACCACAACCTATGAGAAAAAGGGAAGAAAAATTTCACTGCGTGAACCTCAAGAAAAGAAAAGCAGCATTCTGGTGGAAAAGAAAGAAATTGAAAAATCAAACAGACAGGATTAAAAACAAAGAGTGAAAGACCCACATCTCATCCCCTTGATAACTTGTGTGAGAAAATGAAAATCTCCCAAGGGAGAAGGGAGCTGGCATAGTGGTATCATTAAGAAGGAAACCAGAGAAAAGATGTCAAGAGATCTAAAAATAAATAACTCATGAAAACAGTGAATATATATATCAAATTAGGAGGAGGAGAATCACAGGGCGGGATGTAAGAGGCAGGAGAGGGGATATGACTGCGAAGGAGGAACTGATCAAAACAGAAACAACACAGCTAAAAAAGGAAGGCAGATCTTAGAAAATGACTATAGGAGCCTGTTCTTGTCGTCAATACTTGCAACACCACAATAAGAGCACTGGGAAAAGAAAATAGGTCTGATAATAGCTTAGAGAGAATTAGAAAGTCAGTATTTTATCATCAATATGAGTATAAAATTCTTAACTTCTGCCCACAGTTCAAGCTAATGATCCAGCAACATTTTTTAAAAAATGTTTCCCAGTACTAACCACTTTTGCATCTATAGCAATCTGAGCAAAACCTATTCGTCTGCCCCATAGAATTTTATAGGTTTCATCACTAAAGAGGGCTTCTCGTGTTCCTCCTGGTGAAATAGTCACCAAATGACCTTTCTTCAGAGCACAAAAGCATTCGTCCTTTGTACCAGTCATCATTAACAATATCTGCAAAGTACTCTTAAGGCCTGTAAAAAAAAGCAGTAAAAGGAAATGGTTAGTAAGCAGTACGTTATGATATTACATGTTATAGGAATATTTTCATATAAAGTGCAACACAATGCTTTATAAATTATCTTAAGAATAAGTTCTTGATGAAATAATGAAAAAAAAAAAATCCTCCTGAGAACACAAGGATAAGCAAAGTTATACCAAAACAGAAAAAAAGATTGCATAGAATCAGGTAGACCTAGAACAATTTTAAAAGTCTTTGAATTTTTGCCCATTATCTTGACAAAAAGACTGAACTAAATAACACACAAGTATGTTGTTAAATATTAAATAAGATTTATTAAAGACTAGAAAGTTTTAAAGACTATTAAATTAATGTTGCAAAAAGACATACTTCAGGGTTAGAAATACACCCATTGACATGCATCTATTGTTCTCTGGTTAAAAGGTATTCCTGCTTTAACTATGCAGGAACGTGTATTTTACAGACATCTGCTTCAAGAAAAATGTATTTTGGGGAATCTGGTCAGCTTGCATCAATGTATAGGCCTAATCCTTATTCATATCATATATGCTTCCCTTCTCCTTTTCTTCTTCTTTTCATCTCTCCCTCCACCCCTCATTTATACTTTAAAAAGCCAATAAAAATGATTACTGGTTATGCTGACTAGGAGATTTTGGATAATTGAGATATGGAAAAGTCAGAGAGGGAGCATAAGACCAAGGAAAGGTAGAGCTATGTTTTCAAGGCAAAGTATACACAACCATAGAAAATTGTAGAAATTGCAGTTATTTAGCTCTTGCAAATCTCAAGGAAAAGTGAATCAAGCAGGTATCAAGTATTTCAACCCTAGTATTGCATAACTGGCACTCTTTATTAACAGTAAAGATCTGAAATGTAAGGGAAGGGGGTCAACAAGAATAGTTCTTGCTTGGTGCTTTCTTGATAATTTGCTATTTCATAATTGTCTAAATTATATTCTATATACTTTTGTGATATGTTATTATGTTGTCATATGCCAGGTAGATTTTCTAAATTTGCTATAAATAGTCAGGTATATATATTCTTGGTGCAAGATTGTCAGTTGGAATGCTAACATGCCTGGCATGTGGCTATCAATAAAATCCTACGTTCCTTCTACTTTAGACTCTGGAGAAATTCATGTATGGCACCGAAAGTGCCCTGGGGAAAGATAATAGACAGAATGATAGATAGATAGATAGATAGATAGATAGATAGATAGATAGATAGATAGATAGATAGAATCACCTGGCACTTTAAAGACGAAGCGATCAACAACTGAACAACATTGTTTCCTCTTCAAAAGAAAGAACCTTGATATAAATAAAATATAGTCTAAAGGAATTGCAGCATGGTAATAAATAAGAAGTCCTGGTCCTTCTGGCAGATTTTCTATGCCATGTAGTTCATAACCTGTTTTAAATGGAAAACAGAATAGTGTCACTGATAAAAGCATCATAAGAATTTTCGATACTACAATAATTTCTGAGGCAAATGGGATCTACCAGTTTTGACTAGATCTGGCTATTAAACTTTAAATTGTACAAGTCAGTTGTGAAATCTAGGCCTACCATGACAGCACAATATTGTTTATACGTGTTCACAACACAGACATTCCATATTTCACAAGCACATGGATTTTTTTTAAACTCTTAACAGGTTATTCATTGCATTAGTTTTGAAAATTTTCTCTCTTTCCATATACTTTCTCCCACCTCCCCATGTTTGTGTGTGTATGTGATTTAATTTCCAGTAGTTATGTACTATCTTTTAAGTCAAATGTAAGACATTTCTTTTTGGCACTTTTAGGAATCTTGTAATCCTAACTACCAGGGTAACCATGACATTGGTAGAAACCTGTCTAGGCAAACACTATTGTAGTTAAGTTACTGGCTTAATATGTAGGAGATGTCAGGATTAGATCCTGAAAGTAATTAATTAGCAACATAACTGTTATCTACAAAACATTATTTTTGACACCAATGAGGAGCAAAGCTTAGATTTAAAGAAATGTACATAGAACAGTTTCACAAGCAATGGTTTACACATTCCTTTGCCAGGAACCCATTCACACTATACAATTATTGCATTATATTCTCTATAAGATGCCATGACAACTTCCCATAGAATCTTGGGATTTTCAGTTTAGGGAAGGGCATTTAGAATTCTTAGCCAGATACCTCTTGTGCCTCACCAAACTACAAACCCCAGGATTCCAAAAGATGTTGCTATGGCAGTTAAAGTTGGAATATAGTAGCACTATATTTACATAGTGTGAATCAACCCTAGGGCCATTTCCGCACTAGACTGTTATAGCACTATTGTTGCACTTTCAGCCTCCTATGGAATCCTGGGGTTTGCAGTTTAGGGAGGGGCCTAAACTGCAAACCCCAGGATTCCATAGGAGGTTGAAAGTGCAATAATAGTGCTATAACAGTCTAGTGTGGAAATGGTCTAGGTCATAGCAGAGGGAAGATACTGCGTCTTACTGTCATGATATACCACGTGGTTGATGGTGGGGCTTGGGAGAAGGGGCCTGTCTCTAAATTTTTATATGAATACCATGATGCAGAACAAGATTTTGCTGACTCCAAGCAGGAGAAAAATGCAATGCAGGAAGGGGCAATGAGCTACACTTCCCAAAGATGACCTAGAGTAATGCTCTAAGTCTTCTTCAGACATTTTGCCAAACATTTCAATGTGTTACACCGTCTATGTGCATTGCCCCTGCTCCATGTTAGTCTCAAATCTCTAACATGGAAAGGTCTGAAAGATGTTTTGCATCATGATTACACAACCGTGGCTCTCCAAATATTTTTGTACTTGAGCACTGGTATTCCCTTATTGTTGGCCATGCCAGTTAGGGCTGCTATAACAGTCTGGGAGTCCATTACTCCACTTCTTGTCTACATGCATTCATTTGAGTGGAAGCAAAACACCTCATGTGATCAGGGACTTTGACAACAATACTGTTTCCAGACGTATTTCCATCTTCTAGTATTAGTTATATAACAGCATATGAAAAAGAAAACAGTTTTAAGTAGTAGTACAAAATACATGAATAATTGTTAATGGCTCATTGAAGCCTACTCTTTCCACATACCAAGATACATAACTCTTCAGTGGATGTTTTGAGAGGATTCCTGCTGGGCAATGCATGTTAAGCCTGTACCCGGATAGTTAGTGTGTCTTTTCATATACAGTCCTATAATTAATATTTAATCTATCTTCAAATCAAACTAAAAATATTTGAGATATAAATGTTACTTCAGTAGAAAAGCAATGCTTATCAACCTCACTGCAAATGTCTAAAATCTTTGTGAAATGTGAAATGCCAGAGAGTTCTGCTAGAAATATGAAAACATCATACTAAATACTTAAGCTTATATCTTACCTTTAATGTGGGTGAAGTAATGATGGTTCTGATTGGAATGTGTGTATTCAGGTGTAGTCTAGATAGAGGTAGGCCCTGGATGAATCCTCATAATCTGAAGCTGAGTCTAGATAAGTGCTTGTGGGTTGTATGGGTGATTTAGTTATTGGTATAAACTCACAGCACTTTCCCTTAAATACCAGGTTTGTGACTTGGGGGTTCTAATACCACTCTCATTTATGGATGTTCACTGCTGTTGTAATGAAGAATACCCTTCATTAGATTTATCTGGCATGAAATTGCTATAATCTGCTTAAATTGATTTTACACCACTCTAGGATCCCATCAAATAGGGTGAGATATAAATACTTCCAATGCATAAATAAATAATTTGAGCCATGCCCTTTTCCTGAGAAACAGAAGCAGAGCAAATGCCATTCAAATTACCTATCAGATTATATAACTGGAATGTCCTTTATATAAACCTGTGTTTAACTGTCCAGAACATGGTGACACAATTATTTATGGAAACTCTTCAGTACTTAAATAAATACTCAGGTTCCCATTTTTCTTCTTTACTCACTTCATTTTATTGATCTTTTGGAAGTGGCTAGCCAGGAAGTTCCAGGAAAACTAGCCAGGAAATGGCTGGAGCAGACATTCATAGAAACATAGATTTGGAAGGGACCTCCATGGATGAATGCTGTTTTAAAACTGCTGAGAGATGGCTATCTCACCTCTGTTTAAAGGCTTCCAAAGAAGGAGAGTCACTATACTCTGAAGCAGTCTGTTCCACTGTTGAAAAACTCTTACAGTCAAGAAGTTCTTCTTAATGTTTAGGGGGAATTGCTTTATTTTTTTAAAGTCCATTGGTTTATGTTCAAGGCCATTTCAGCACCGGGCTAGCAAAACGGTGCAGACCAACCTCCCACGGAGGTCTTCTGCACCGTAGAGTGGACTGGGGCGGACTACATTCTGTAGTTCCATACCTCAGTCCACTCCAGAGTGACCGGAACTGGTCGCGCGGCATATTTTTAAAAAACCTCTTTTCAGAGGTTTTTAAAAATCATGGAGCGCACAACCCCATGCCACTCCATCGCCCGGCTCCGGAGCAGATTTGCAGGCGCGTGCGAGTGCATGCCTGCAGATCTGCCGGGGGCGGGCTTCCGGCTGGCGAGCTTCTCTGGTTGGTGGAGAGCCTCCACCCACCGGAAGCTGCCATTTGGGACGCTGAGGACTGTGGAGCAGCAAACTCGCGCTGCTCCTCATGGCGACAGACTCAGCCGGCCGGAAAAGAAAGCGAGTAAGGTCTCTTTTCGGCCGTTTCCCCCCAACACATGCGGAAAGGGCCTTAGTCTCTGCACCAGAAGAAAAAAAATGCTTCATCTTCTACATGACGTCTCTTAAGAAATTTTAATGTGTTTATTATCTCTCAGTTTTCTCTTCTAGTCTGATCAATTTCTAGTTTAAAGAGAGGCTTATATAGAGTAAGGGAAGACCACTAGAGGCCTTTTTTTTTTAAAAAAAAGGGGGTGAATGACCCCCCTAAATTACATGAGAATATGACAGAATGTCCAACGGCAGCTCCAGAAGCTCAGAGGCATTGGTGGACAATCTGAGGCAAAAATACTGCTCAGTAAAGTTTTGAGAGGAGTGGGGTGAAATGGCAGGAGGCCGCAGGAAACAGAAAGAAATGGCCTTGATGGCTACATGTAACACTTTATCCACTCCTGTTTTAAATCTCCAAACAATATATGGAAAAGATACTGAAAGCTGTAATTTAAGAATGAAACTGTTTCAAACTCTGTTAATAGCAGAATATGATGGAGCAACAGTTGAAATAACTATTGCTATTCAGGACTAAACTAATGCATCAGTTTCAGTAGCTGATGCAAGACCAAGAACCTAATCGCACACTTCAGTTGACTCACCTATATTTATTATGGATTTGTTTCTAATCCTAATGCTAACACGCAAAGGAATTGTGAGATAAAGTTGAGTTATAGTATCTGCATTGCACTGAATCTTTGCAGTAAGGATAGGAAAATTTCGTGATGGTGTGTGCTTTGTGGCACATCCTGATATTTTGTTCTTATACCTAATTTTTTTAAAAAAAAATAGAGTGCAGTTGTTAACTGGCTAAGATGGACAAGGCATGGCTGGTGTAATATTGGAGCAGCTGAAGCTGTGAGGAAAAGTGTCACTGAACCCAGTGATAATAACTTTTGCGCAGATATTCACAGGACTGTAGAATAACTTCTCTGCTGTCTTCAGAAAATAATGGATACTAGCCCAATGGCCAATGCCCAATGCTGGCTCAATGCCATGAAGGACAAACAAAACACAAAACAACCCCTAAGCAAATAAAATCTTTCTTACCATGCCATAATCTTCCAAAGATGTCCCAAAGGTATGCCAGAATTAAAAAGCATATGCTATCATATTTTCCCTTTAACTTGAGGATCTTCTCGTAAATCAAAACAACAAAGGCAGAGAGGTAGACATAGAAAAAGAACCAGAGAGGACCTGCTATTGATACCAGGAACAACCACATGACCCCTAAGAGAAAATATTCCATCACATATGTTGTTCTGATCCATTCTCCAAATATGTATGTTAGGTTTGTTGAGGTCATAGATACCTATCGAGTGGTACTGGATGTGTCTGTTTTTTGTTCCTGCATGAAAGAACAAAATAATGTTAGTTGCACTGTTAACTCAAGACAGTGGTTCTTAACCTTTCCTTTACCAGAGACCCTCTGTAAACATAATTTGTTGCTGGAGACTGCCAAGATTTAAATATTTAGATTTAGATTTAAATATTCAAATCATTATTTATTAATTAAAGGTTTCTGAAGATTAGGGCCCTTTCTGCACCTTATATGTTTCCAGCACTGGGGTGCGGGGATCGCGCGAGCAGCCTCCGGCAACAGGCTCTCGCGTCCCTATTGCTTCAGCTCCGCACGAGCTGCCTGCTCACTCGAGAGTCCCACCTCTTCCTTCTGCAGTGCAGCCTGGGAGTTTCCCAGGCTGGGCTGGGGCAGGAAGCGTGACCGGCGTGGCTCCAGAGGCTCCTCACACAAGGTAAGTGTGCGGGGGGCCAAGAAGCAATGTGCGATTGTGCACCATTTTTGGCTTCCAGCCGAAAATGAAAAGGTGCATGATTGGCACCTGCCAGCCCCTGGAGCATCACACGATTGTGAGTGCATCATGCAGATCGCTCCTCACAATCACACGACACTCCAGGCACCCTTTCACATGGAAAATGTAGTGCGAAAAGGGCCTAGGATTCAAATCCCTGCTCAGACACTGCTGCTGTGTCCTTGAGTGCCCACACCCCCTGTTGCCACATCCCTGACAAAAAGGAACATGGAAGCAGGCATATGTGTGTGCCCAAACTGCTCCCTTGTCTGCAAACAAGAGAGCAGTTTTGGTACCTGGACGCACATCCTGTTGCCATGTTCCTGTTGCTGCCACTGCTAGTGGTATTCAGCAGCAGGGCTTTGTTGATCCCTTGTGAGGGCTCTGTGGGCCCCAGGTTAAAAGCCACTGACCTAGGAGACAAGGGAGTGTTTACATAATATCTATATTTGTGCATTTATCAGAGGTATGAAAGAGGTATGAAAGATTCTGGTACTACAATCAAATCCCAAAATGTCAAATTCATACCCTCCATCACCCTCCCTATTTAAATCATACACCTTTCCTTTTTATCTGAGCAGGTTTGTTTTGGGGAAAGTAACACTGAAGCAAGGAGGGTAAGACATGTGGGATCTAAGGGTGTGAAGAGGGGAGGTTTAATCCTTCCTATCCCCATACATGTTGTGCGTGCTTGTGTGTGTGTGTGTGTGTGTGTGTGTGTGCGTGTGTGTGTGTGATGAGGGGGAAGGGAGAAAGCTGGGGGGAAAGGAATAGAGCTACACAGGTGTTGATATCTTTGGTCCTACCTACTACTTCCTCTAGCTTTGCCCATCAGCTCACTGCCCATATCTGCATGCTGCTCTTGCATGCAAAATTATTGCCCTCCCCTCATGTAGGACTCAGCTTTGTAATTTCCATTGATGAAGGAAATTCATTCTTCTGTAACTTAAATCAACTTTTCCATTCCACTGCAGGCAACATTTTTTAAAATGATGAAGTAGGCGTGGACAACTCCCAAGTGTTAATACAGTCAAACAAATACAACTATCAAGCGTTGTGGGACTGCATTGGTCGTCCTCACCCCACTGTACCAACTTCTAAAAACTTGAGGGAGGGGATAAAAAACATCCTTTATCCTTCCAGATTACTTTGTGCCCAGGAGAAGCCCTTTCAGAGAAGAGAAATCAACCAGTCTAGTTCACTTCTTGTTTTTTAAAAATTCTCTCCTGGCTCTTCAAATTGTGGGAGGATGCTATGGGATTCTTGTACCACCAAGATGGTCTTGAGAGCTATATGCATGCTACTGGCCATCCTTTTTCTGCCTTATGTTTGCATTCTGTCTCAGTATCCTGGGAGAAAGTTAAATAGGCTCAGTCATCTCTTATTATGCTGTGTGGTACACACATACAGGATGCTGTGTTTTCAAT
This sequence comes from Cyclura pinguis, assembly GCA_030412105.1. Classification (NCBI taxonomy): domain Eukaryota; kingdom Metazoa; phylum Chordata; class Lepidosauria; order Squamata; family Iguanidae; genus Cyclura; species Cyclura pinguis. The sequence goes on from CM059602.1 coordinate 214,125,646, forward strand.
TTGATATGCAATCAAAGTTAACTCCACTCAAACTGACTCTACGTTAAGGTGGTGATGTCTAAATTTATAAAACATCTTCACGTACACTGGAAGTCTTGATCTATATAGATAAACTTGACTTTAGGTATGTTTGTTACCATATCACCTGAAAACGCCTGGATAGATTGTCACCAAATTTGAAGCACGTGTTTGGGAAGGTCCAAATCAAAATATAGGCTATGTAATGTTCATGATACTTACTTGATGAGGAACCCTGGAGCAGCACCCCAAATAATTTTCCCCCTATTCATACAGAGTAGTATGTTTAGCAACTAATTGGGAGAGGCTTGCTCTCTCAAGGACAACTGAGACTGATGTGCAAAATGTGAAACATTTGAGCAGCAAAAGAAATAGCCTATCATCTTCCAGGGCAATTGAATCTGAACAAGCATTAGTAATGGCTACAGCTTGTGGATAAGAAGGAGCTCATTTGAACAGATGGCAACCTTAGCTTTTGACATTAAATAAAAAAGGAATAACCCTTTGCAGTAATTCAATCAGCATTTTTTGAAAGCAGTTTCATCATGAATGAAAGATTATGTTCATTGGACTGTATTTGCATGTTGAATGAGCTGTTTGGTATGTATGAAAACACCATCTGTTTCCTTCTCATGTAGAAAAACCTTGTTTCAGAATGTGCATGTTCTCTCACCTGGAATTTATTGCTAAAATAGTTAGAATAGGATGATCTAGGTAACCAAGATGAAATTCCAGTACAATAGCTGTTTGTACTCCACAGACACTGATTGCTGTTCTTGCCTAATTTATATCACCACTATTAGGGCAATACAATCCATTGTACTTCCACTGAACAATCCAATGTGTTTGTTTTGTGTCAGCTTATCCCAGTACCAGTTTTACAAGACTGAGCTGGAATGAGATTGTACAGGATCCCAAACTTGGCCTAGAACTTCTCAGAAAAAGACTAATTTAGTCCCAAGTTTCCAACAAGTGACATAGAAGCAGGGACAATAATACATGAAGTGAATTGTTCTACAGATCTGTGAAGACTGATGCTTAAGGAGCACTGAGCAATAATTTTTGCCTTGCTAACAGTTGATATATATTTTTGTGTGCAGCAGAATATTATTAAGGGACTATTGGCCTGGTGTTATAAACAACAGAAAAATAATTTCAGGATGCCAGTAGATAAACGGGTGAAAATGTTAGGCTAAATACAATGTACAATTAACTAAATGAAATAAATGAGACTTCCATAAGTAGCAACGGAAAAATCTCATTCATTTAAAATGGACTACTCATGTTAGTTTTGACTAACATGAGAGTTAGCCCATTAAAATGCATTGTCATTTCAGCACTTTAGATATAGCTTCTATGAATAGCATTTACAGAACTCCAGAAACATGATCACAAGTTCCACGCCTAGACGTGCAAGACTGTAGGGGTAAGTATGCAAGTGTGTAGCGGTGAACATGCAAGCCCAACCCCAATGTCCCCTCTTCCTACACAAGAACTCATTTTTAAAGGATTCCACGTTGTCTACAATCTTAGAAGTGCAATCCAAGAAACCTATTTCAACCACCTCACTGTTTTGGACCTCCTCACTGATTGTGTACTGATTTGCACTGAATGTTCAAAAAGAGCTTGCATGTAGAAGCAGGATTTCCATTGGCGTATCTCTCCCCCATGCCACCCTACACACTTATCATATTTGCTTGTTCAACTGAATATCTGAACAGGACTGTGTCTGCCTTAATTCGTTTGCAAACATGAAGTGAGTAAAGCAGAGACAGGGAACTGTAAAGCCACCACTCTGGCTTAACCACCTTTGCTCTAGTTCTGGGTTTCAGCTTAAGAATGGCCAATTTTCATGAATCAAAGATGGGAGTAGGGATTTAGGGGTATCAGGAGTGTCTCGTGTAGATGGGAAGGGACATGACACAACACACATGTGTCCAAGAGGCCATACCACACCAAAGAGGAGACATATGATAACTAGAGAGAACCTCCCCTTGTCAGAGACACTTCGTTTTTGTATGCCTTTCCTAACCCTAGCCTGATGGAAAAGCATCAGCATCTTCTCAGGAGGGGAGGGAAAAATAAAACCAATGTCTCCTGACCCAGTGCTGTTGGCTGTGGACCAGTGCCAGCCCATAAGCCATCAGCTGCCTGTCCACAACAGGCTTCCAGGAAACTATGAAAATATTATCATAATTTTGCACAGAAATGATACCAGGCCCTGGCAGAATGGGGGAAAAAAGGTTGCTGCCAAATCAGACAACTCCAGAAGCTCTTTCCTAAACTTTTTGAACAACTATTCAAATAAGTGTGTTCCTCATTTCTACAGTTGGAACAGAAGATGGAGGGGAAAGACTCATGAATACAGTATGTTTGTGTGGGTGATTTCTCATTCAGCTGGGAATATGCATGCAGAAGCTTCTCCCTGTATGGCTCCTTCCTGAATCAGAATGTTCAAGTATACTAGTGGTATAATTATTCAGTACATTACTATCCCTGGAATTATAGTAGCTCTAAAAGAGTCTAGCATGCTCACAGGTACAAGTATGCATTTTAAAATGGTTTCCACTTCTGCATTAGAGTTCAATTTGGAAGTTTCACCAGTTTTGTTTTTTTGTTCTTCCTCCCTTCATTTTTTTGTTTTGAAATCATTTCCAGTTATCTATGAGTATTAGTGAAACTTTCAAAATGAACTTTCAAACTGAACTCTAATGCAGAAATTGAAACCACTTTAAAATGCATACCTGTACCTGTAAGCATGCAAGATTCTTTTGAGAGCTACTATAATTCCAAGGATAGCAATACACTGAATAATTATACCAATCATTTTTTATACCAAGTAATTATTTTGGGTTATCCATCAGTCTTAGAGGGCCAGCCTTATGTAGTGCTTTGAGTGTTGAACTCTAGAGATCAGGGTTTGAATTCTCACTCAGTTTCCTTGGAAACCCACTGAATGGCCCTGGGTGGGACACACTCTCTCAACCGCAAAAGCAGGCAATGGCAAACCCCCTCTGAACAAATCTTGAAAGAAACCCCCATGATAAGTTCACCATAGGATTGTCATAAGTCAGAAATGGTTGGAGGTACACAGCAACAACCAGTCTTAAAAGGAAAGCCAGCAAGCATTCAGCCACCTTTAAATTTTGTAGTTTTCCACCCAAATGGCATGAAATTTTTGTATATTCTGCCATCCTTCCAAAGGTTCAGTTTTGAAAGAAAGCAAACAAACAAACAAAAAATTCCTATTCTATTTCTGTACGTTTCACTGCTCTGTTTTCCCTTCTCCCTTTAACCTTTGTGTGGCCAGCACACATTCGTCCCTCATATTTTATTTCAGGCCTATAGCTACGTATAGAAATGTATCCCCTCACTGATGAAAAATAACCTCATTGTGTTGGAATAGAATAATAGAATCATAGCATTGGAAGGGATCCATGGCCGTCAAGTCCAGCCTCTTGCTCGGTGCAGGAACGGCAGGTAGCCGTCCAGCCTCTTTTTCAAGCCGTCCTGAGAAAGAGGCCCCTCTACCTTTCTTATGATCAAGAAGTTCCTTCTAAGGTTCAACCAAAATTGCTCTCCTATAACTTAAAATCATTAGACCTGGTCCTGCTCTCTAAGGCAGCAGAGGGCAAACCTGCAGCTTCCTCTCCATGACAGCCTTTTAGATAGTTAAGGAGACCAGTCCTATAATGAACATGCTCAACTTTTCCTCATATGTTCTGTTCTCTGTCCTTACAGTCCTTGTTACCCTTCTCTGAACCTTCTCCAACTTGGCTATATCCTTTAAATGAGACACCTAGAAATGTATGCAATATTCCAGATAAGGTAGAGAATTAATACAGGCTAAATTAATATTTGCCCTCTTTGCTGCAGCATCACACTGTTGGGACATGTTCAACTTATGATTGAGTTTTTATAACTGAAGCAAATGAGAACTGATTCATTTTTTTTTCTTTTTAAAAATGAAATATGCATTCCAACCACTGAGCATACACAGCATATTCCCAAATATGATTCTTGAAAATGAACATGATTCTCAAAACAAGACAGCTCTTCTATGTGAAATGTGGCTCATCACTATGATTCCATGAGTCTATGATACTTTACAAACTCCACTGTAGGTTCCTCAATAAATGACATTAGGCATCTGTTTTAATCCATACTAACAGCTTTCTGAATGAGTGTAAAGAATAGGATTTGTAAACTATCCAGTTTCCATTAAGAAAAAAAAATCACATAAGTCCTGTTGGGAGCAATTCCCACTGATCAGATAGTGAATAGATTTGGCCCTAAGGATTTCAGTGATCTTAGTTAAAGCCTCATACTTCTAGTATGCCTGTTAGTATATAAGTATATAAGTATATGATAATATCAGTTTAAGATGTAATAGCATTCCAGTCTTTCAAAACAAGATTTTAAAACCATTACCGGATATCCAGGTGATGAGTATTATGTTTCTTCTTTTTCAGTGCCTTTCCAGCTGGTGAACTGTCATGAGTTGTCCCAACTTGTGATTTTTCCTCTTTGGGGTTTCAGAGAAGGTTTCTCTACTTCTTTTGTTTAGGTGACATATAGTGCTGTGATTCTACTGACTATAAATCTGTTGGCTTGCAGATGAATATTGCAATAGGAGGTGTTTTTTCTAATCACTCTCCAGGATTGCATTGCCACATTTGCATGAGCATATATATTTAAATCTAATCCTGTGATCAGCAATCTACAAAGTTCTCCAGGCTTTGTGGAATGTGGTTGCCTTCATTCCATTCATATACAAGTTCACAACATTTCAAGAATTCAGTATTGGTGTTTAAACCACAGGCAATAAACTATTTCCAATAAACTATTGGAAAAGAGAAATCTGAAATACTAAAGCTTGCCAAACGTAAAGGAAAGGGACAAATCTTATTCCTTCAGCTTCACAGCAATTTGATTATGAAAAAAAAGTTAGATTTAATGATGCATGATACTGTGTGTATTACCACTAACAAGTACACTGGTCATTACAACATAATTCACTTAAAGCACATTTGGGTTAGTTCATCAGCCTATACTTTGAAGGCCATTCATGGAGAAAAGTGGGTTATAAATCAATCAACAAATGAAACAAACAAACAGTTTTGTGTCTGCTTGACCATGCTCCTAACTGGAATATTTGAACTTTCCTCCATGTCAAACTTCCTCTGGACTTGCTCTCTATTAAGATATGGACAAATTTGACCATGGATTGACTACTAGCCCTACTGCTAGATTATTCTTGTGTGAACTGTCTAGTAGTGTTTTGCTCCCCTAAATACCAACCTTTGGAGTGGATAGATGTTACCGGGATCAGGCTGAGGTTGAACTAAGACAGCTTTTTAAATAAACTTTAGCACTTTATGATTCCAAATATTTTATTTGCATATAAGGCAATTGATTTTCAATCAAGGCCAGATTTGCTGATAGCATCAAATGACCGAGTGTGGTGAAAAGACAAGCAGATACTGAAGACCCTCAAAAGGTTCTCAGAGAGTAAATGCCAAATGAAGTTTTCATGCATCTTAATATTTGCATTTTATCTTCTTTCCAGGGAACTCTGGGTGGCTTATGTGGTTCTTTCCACTCAATTTTATCTTCTCAATCACTCTCTGAGATAGATGAGACCCAGACAGCATGACTGGGCTAAGGTCACCAAGTGAGTGGCAGTTAGCGCAAGATGCCATCTGTCAGTGAATGAAGTTCACTCATGTAAAGGAATGCTCACATTATTAGTCTAGATAAAAACAAATACAATTAAAGCAAACTAAAACGTGTCTAAGATACAGAAATAGAGAGCAACAACAACCCACTTTAATAATAACCCAGCCTGAGAACCAAAACCCTGCCTGAATTAAAGTGTTATCTTGCATCTGGTGCCTTCTGCGATGAACTTAAAACACAGACGAGCCTGTAAGGGAGAATAAAGTATCTCAGTTACTCTGGTCCTAAGCCATATAGGACTTTATTGTTCTCAACAAGCACTTGGGTCTGTGCACAAAGACAGACCTTTTAAGTCATGCTGTTGTAATGAGGCAATGAGCAGCCTGATTGCAATATTTTGAAACAGCTGTAATTTCCAAACACTTTCTAAAGTATCTCCACTCAATGCATACTATAGTAGTCTTTATGTTGTTTAACTAAGATATACATCACTATGGCCTAATCTGATTCCTCTGAGAACAAGTTTAGCACCCCTAGCCTCAACTGTGAATGCACTGCTGGTTGTTGCCCAGACTTTAGCAGCCAGGTTTAGAGGTGAACCCAAGAGTTCACCTGAAATGTCAATCTAAGTCTAAGTCAAAAGGAAAGGAAAGAACAACCTCAGATCAAGGAAATCTTATTGCCTGAGTAGTACCATAGACCAACGACAAAAATATTGAAAAGAACACTACCTTCTGAAACTACTCTTCTAGCAAGGACCAAAGCCACCATAAAACAGCATCACCAAATCCCATTCTGAGTATGTGTCTCATAATGATGCCATATCCAATAGCCACTAAGAAGTCCAAAAAATCAATAAGGATACATTTCCAAGTCTGTTTTCTGGTATAAATCATCCCTTGATGTGACCAACATAGATGGGTATCGTTACGCCAGTTTTTATGCTATTTTTTAAAAAAAGTATCTCACATGTCCATGCAAGAAATTATTTATACACCCACAGCACAATGGATAGCATATAGGCTTGTGGGGCATATTTATCCCCAACATAACCGTAAAGGCCACCAGTAGTCTGCTGGGTGCACTGTAAAGCTACTAGGCAAATTGACATTTGTTGATGATGACAGTATAGTGAAATACAGTAACGGACTGCCTGCTCTGTCATCTGAGGAAAATTTACATTCTGCGAGCTTTAAATAGGATTGCAGACTGTAAGATGAGCTACTCAATAACATACACTCCCCAGGATTTCGGACAGCAGTCTTGCTAAACCATTCTTGGAGATGCCAGGGAAACTTTTCAAGTAAAAGTCTAAGTGCTGCTGTCATAGAGCTATTGTCCTTACTCCATTTTTTTCTATCTTAAACAGGGAATTTATTCAGCATTAGCTACACACAGAATTGCATCTCCTAACAGAATGTACATAGAAGAGATATCTTCATCTCCAGCATGACTGTGAGTAAACATGATGAGGCATTTCCTGCTAAAATAATAACATCTTATATACTTTCCCTCTTGAATGTTTCCTGTTATAAGTGTATCCTGTTTTTTGGTCTTCTTTAATTACACAAATGATTGGTTATATAGTCACATAAGAACTGGTTGTAATTCTTTTGTCCCCCCCCCCACCCCGGGATGTAATGAGGAAGTAGCGAGGGATTTTATCAAGTAGCCATGAAGAATTTACAAGTGATTGGAAGCTTCAGCTAAATAAAAAGAATAACTACTCAATATGGTAGCAACCATGAGCAGTGGAAAAAACTAATTTTGGTTCTAACAGTCAAGCATCAGATGAATAAGAAGATACTTTCCATCAAACAAAAATTGTCTCCTTGCGATGTGTGTCCTTTTTGACCCTATGTCATGGTTTGTAAGGTGTCCTTTTGGGAATGTCTTTTGGTCTCCCCCAACCCCTCGAACTACCTGTGGTTTCCTGTGTGGCCCCTTAGAGGTTCCAATCCCTAACCCACTCAAATAGAGCAGCCATTTTTAAATCCAGCACATTCATTTCAAGGGTATGGAGTGATATATCCTATCTGTGCATTTGACTCACCACTGTGGCCCTTTTCACATGGCATTTTCCATGTGAAAGGACGCCTGGAGCATCGCACAATTGTGAGGAGCGATCTGCACAACACACTCACAATCACACGACGCTCCAGGGGTCGGCAGGTATCAATCGCGCACCTTTTCATTTTCTGCTAGAAGCCAAAAATGGTGCACGATCGAGCATTGCTCCCAGGCCCTACATGCACTTACCTGGCGTGTGGAGCCTCCAGAGCTGCACCAGTCATGCTTCCTGCCCCAGCTCAGCCTGGGAAACTCCCAGGCAGGAAGGAAGGAAGGAAGGAAGGAAGGAAGGAAGGAAGGAAGGAAGGAAGGAAGGAAGAGGCGGCGCTCACGCAAGCAGCCAGCTCGTGTGGAGCTGAAGGACCCTGGATGCGAGAGCCTCTCAGCGGAGGCTGCTCGTGCGATCCTCGCACCCCAGCGCCGGAAGAAGGTAAGGTGCGGAAAGGGCCCGTGACAAAAATGAACAGGTTTCCAATTGCCTCACAGCAGGATTTTATATTGAACAATGGTAGCATTTATTTTGTATAAATTCCTATTTTGGATTAGGGTATGGCACCTCTGTGAAGCTCATTAGCTCAACCGGCAGCATTAAGTTTCCAGGAGTTTTGGGCACTTCTTCAAGAAGTTTAATGGCTTTCTTCAGCATCTACTCTATTTCTAAAGAGGGCATGATAGGCTCACTCCTCCTTACCCTGAGACTTGTTTCTAGAAGGAGGTCAGTTTGGAATGCTGCTAATAGGACTAGTTTCCCCACTTCCACCCCATCCAGTGAGTGCATTTTATATGAGTTACTGGCACACCATTTCAGTGTTGAGTATGTATGTGCTACATTTTCATATGTCCCTTCTTCAGGCCCAACAACAAATCTCCCCGTGTTCAGGTTCCCAGTGTACTGTCTTGTACTGTCCCTCCCCTATACCTTCCTGTTATCTGTTCCTCCATAGAGCAACACTGTTGTGTATACCCCAATGCAGTGATCTTTTACACAAAAACATTATTTTGGGGGTAAAGTGTATCCCATCCTTCCCAATTCCTTTGACCACTGGAAACAGATTTAACCTGATTTTGCACCATTCCATGAAAACAATTTGTTTCAGACAACAATGACTATTTGTGCACGTGTGTGGGTGTGCGTGCGTACAACTTGCATTTTGAGGTAGAGTGTGACCTTTCCCACACTTGTCCTACCACCTCTATTTCTATCTGTTTCGTATAAAAAGAACTCTCACTAAAAGGAACAGATTTCCAGTTCCTGATATCACAGTATTTTGATTTTGACGACCGACAGCCTTTTTTTTTTTTTTTTGGTAAGTATACCTTGCAGGGTGCAATGTGATCCCTCTCGTCCCCCTAGAGAACTATGAACAAGTTTCCAACATATCACATGCATCCCTATTTTTATTTGACAAACAGTGGCTAGTTCTGTTCTGCACAGACATGGATTTTGGGGTAGGATGTGGCACCTGTCTACAAGATTACAGGCTACTTCAGGGCCAAGTGGGCCATCTCTGTCACTTGGGTTTCTACTTCAAAAAGAATCCAAATGACTTCTTTCAGCACCATGATTTTGTATGCATTTCACAACCATGAAAAGCAAATAACAAGGAGAGATAGATCTGATACTTTTTCTCATTAGGAGTATATTTCCAAAAAGGTGCTAGTTTAGAATACTGATGGTTCATCTGTTTTCACCCACCACTAAGGATTGCCAGAGAATTAGGGACATATTGTATTTCCATGGTACATTTTTTTTTAATTTCATACAAGAAATGATAATTCCTCCTCTCCAACATGTACACACAATTGTTCATTCTAAGGAAGACTGTATTCTGTCCATACATCCAGCCTACCAATCACCTTCAATAGGAGCATGTTTCTAATCCCATCCTAGGGCACCATTTTTTATCAAATGAGAAAGACATGTCATTAATTGGGCTTTCACACATAATCATGCATATAAACACATTCTACTGTTCTTACCAAATGAGTGGATGGAAGTTCTGAATACCCCACCACTGCTGTATCACTGGGTATATAAGTTTTAGAACAGATGTTTAGCTACAGGGGGAGGGAGGGAGGTCATTGCATCCCCCAGGAATTTTCCCCATCCTGTGAAATTCCTTCAGTCTCCAAAATTCTAGCATTGCAATAAATTAAAACTGAGCTGAGCATTTAGCAGACATTCAAAGAAAAGGGACAGACATCGTTAGCAAAGGAATACAAACACAGTAAATACAAAAGTTCTAGATATGAACAGTTTTCATTTGCTCACTCTCTGCAATGCTAGAAATTTGGAGATTGAAAGAAAATTTCAAGAGAAAGCATTCTTATTTGGGGAACAATGCCCTCTCCTCCCTCTACTCTAGACCATGCACCACAATTGTCACAAGCTTTCTAGCCAGAAACTCCTGCAGAGATACAACTCCAGTAATAGAAATAGACCAGACATGCAATTGGAAGAGTGTATGTAGAATCTTTTGAGTAAGCACTGGAATGGCATCTGAGAATAGAAATGGTAGTTTTAGGGCTGCCCATTGCTAAGCGAGATAATAATGTTTTGCTATCAAAGCATACGATGGGAAATCTTTGCAAAATATGGCTGTAGAACATTCAAAGCGTTGTCTTATCAACCTGTAGAGAAGAAAAGGGAATAAGAAACAGTGTCTAATTTGCAGTGAAACAAATATAACAAGAGCAGATGCACTGGGCTAGCATTGCTTCTCAGAATGATTTGTTAAAAAAGGATATATTATAATCCAGGGGACCTGGCAATTAGAGGTGTGGAATCTCTCTTTTGAGGATCTTCCAACCAGATGTTGTATGAGAGAGTGGGGGTGGTGACAGTCATTTAGATAAGACTGAACTTGAAGAACACGTACAGACTAGGCACATTGTGATGTGGCCTCTAGTTAGAGATGCTCTGTGGTTGGAAAATTCTGAAAAGAGAGATCAAACACCTCCAAAACTTCCAACTTTTTCCTTCCTTTGCAGAAGGGAAAACAAGAAAGAAAAAAGTCCCTGATGTGCTATGGTCAGATTTTGCCAACACGCTTGTATAGGCAGCAATGGTAAGTAGGGATGGAGAGGGGTGCAAAAACAGTTGCATATTTTTGATTCCTGTAGAAGGGTTTGTGAAAATTCTCATATAAAAGGTGGACTATATGTTCTATACTGGACAACTTGTTAATTCTTCATTGTGATTAACAGAAGAGATTTGTATGTATAAGTCAGCACCTGGCTATGTATCTTTTTATACAAATCCCTGTACTATATCATCAGACACTGAAAACAAAATAGTTATCCACCTCCCATCATTATGCTTTGATTTGGGAAAGGGATTAAGTGGAGATGTCTTCTACATACTGCTTCCTGAAGTATGGATATATTGGATCCTGGAAAAGGAGACAGAAACACAGTATTCCCATGCTGGATGGTGAGAGAGAAAATCCTCTCTCCACAGTTCTGCACAGAAATCCTATAATCTGGACAGAGAGAAGAAGAGGGTTATTTTTCCTCTGTGACTGTTTCTGTGCTGAGCAACACAGGAGAGGCGGGGACTTCTTCACCATCAAGTGCAATAATAAAATATATTCTTGTGAGTGACTTCTGTGTGTTATAATGAGTGTGCATGAAAGTAGGTACATGAAGCAGATGTATGTATGTGAGTGAATGGGTCTCTCTGTGTGTGTATGTGTGTGTGTGTATGTGAAGGAGACTGTGTATGAGCTTGTATGTGAGGAGAGAATCAGGCATGTGTTTCTGAATTAATAAATGGTGTTTGTATATGTGTGTATATGATGAAGATGTGGGGAAGATCAGTGAATGTATGAATTACAACTAAAGAACACTGAAAGGCACAACAGAGAGGACTACAGTTAGCAAATGATGCTCTAGATAAATTGCAAATCAAAATATTAGTTAGTTTAAATATTTTTAAAGTTTTATATTTATTTTGTCCAAGAATGCCTAAAGTTGTCCATCCACTACATATACACTTTACCTTAAAAGGGGGTAGGGATATGGTAGTTGTCACATATCTCTGGGTCCAGAATCTTCTTCAGAAGCAGATGCACTACAGCTTCCTTCAAGGCAGAAGGCACCTCCCTCTACCATAGTGAGGTCTCCGTGGGGACCTCAGCTTGAACCTCAATGGGGTTAGCAATCTCCCCACTCTCCAAACTGAATCTTGCCCCAAGCCACACTGCCACCAGAGCCAGATGCTCCCCGGCCTTGCATACACCTTCCACCAACCAAACTCAGCTGAAAATTCTAACAGATCCCATGCCAAATCTCAAACAAGTATGTGTCCTGACCCTACTCCATTAGGGTGATATAGGTCCTCAATATAAAAGAAGATTTCCAGGTGAATGATCAGAACCCCACCAGTTTCTATTATATCGCCCTCCCCAACTGCCTTGATGGCTTTATGCATCACCATATCAATCCACCCCAGGTCCTGAGCCCCACTCCAGGACCTCCAGTCGAAGTACTACAGCTTGTAGAAAGCATCCTTGCCATGAATCCAGGTCCTTCTTGACTGCTGCAGGCAAGTCCAAGCTCTTAACTCTATCAGGTCATTCTCTCTCAAGTGGATTATGAAAGCATCCAGTGTGCCACCCCTTTCTGCTTGTGGATCAGCATAGGCATTAACCCATCCCAAAACATTCCTCTTTGGCCCAATCATGTGATCAAGACTCAATCCTTCTGTTACCAAGCTGTACACCCCCTGTGGAGCCTCCTGAGAGCTTGGAAAGTTCCTTTTTTGAACTACAACTCCCACCATGCATTGTGGACCCTCGAAAGTAATATTCTCACACTCTGGGCATGCATTGAGAACAAACCAAAGAGTTTCTAGATTTACCTGAGAGATGGGTACATCATTTACCAACACTGGCCTCAAGCTTACCATATATCCGGGTTGTAAGTAAAATGATCCAGCCATTGTGAAACTCGGTCCCCCCTTTGGTGGGACAAATATGCAAACTTTTCAGTAGCATCAAGGCAAGTCATTTCAAGTTTCTGGCAGAAGTACCTCTGCATAGTTGTGGTTGACTGGGTGTGTGAGTACCAGGTAGAGTAATTACACTTGTTCCCTCTATCCCCAAGGTAGTGTTTTGTTTTTAAATACTGATGTTTAAAAGCCTCTGTTCAGCAACTTATTTCATCTAAAGAAGAAAACTTGCTATCAGGACAGGCGGGGGAAAGAAGGGGCAAAAAAAAAGGAGAGAGCCTATAGCGGGAAGTGAGGAGAGACTTGGGAAGAAGCTACAGGTAAAGTTTGGAAAGTTCCTTTTAAAGAGTAATTTGTTGTGTTACTTTCTAAAAAGCCCAAACAGTGACTCATTATTGTTGCCACTATATTTGGTAGGGTGCATATGTGTAACCTCTTTCCTCTGTTCATTATATTAATGTTTTTGTTATTTTTAAGTTCATTTTTTAAAAAAACTTTAAAAAGTATGCCAATGGCTTCAAAGGGGAAGCAATGCTCTCATAAAAAGCTCTCCCAAGGGCATTTTAAAGCCTGAAAAGGAATAAGGAAACATGATTTACTACATTAAAAAATTGGTATTACTATTTTGTTGTGCCTTGTTGCCAATCCAAAATAATGTGTGATAGGGTAATGTTGTTGCTTGTAGCAAGTTACTTCCAAGCTCTGAATGCATGCTACTGAACTGGAATCCTGTTCATGACATAAGTATGTGTAACACATGGTTACATACACCTATGTCTTCTTTCGGACACACCACAAGGGGTTAGTCATGTGTTCCATCAAAAATCTCCCTCCCAGCAGTTACCAGAGATTCCCACTCCATGATATGGTTTAATTGGCAAATATTAATTGGCATGAAATATAAATTATACCCTGCTATGTCTGGGAAGCCTGCTGGCAAAGAGAAACTGGCTGCACATGTGTGCTGCAAAACTAGGGCAGATTGGGACTTCACGGCATAATCAGGGAACTCAGGTGTCAACGGACTTGCAGATGTCCCTCAACAACTCAACTTTTAGAAACAATAGCACCTGAAACTGCTTCCACACAATGACTGGTTGTCTTTGACCCTCTTCCTCCATCCACCAAAACTCTCTTTTTGTCCCTTCACCTATCCCACTATTAAGGAGCTATTACAAATCCCATCAGTCTTTTGTCATCTAATGCTAAAACCATTAGCTCATTCCGGACCCCTTTTTCTACTCTTCCAGAGAGCCATTAATATCTTTCCCCTAAGGTGGTATTTAAACCCTGGCTCTGAGCTTGTAGTACTATAGTACTCTGGACATAGGCTGCCACTTTGCTGCCCCAATTCCTGTTCTGGTACTCTCTTTGGACTCTTTGGACACATCACTTTGTCTTTTCTCTCCAGATAGGTAAATATTACCCACTATGCCCCAGCTTTTCTCTATCCATTTTTTATTCCCTTTCCTTCAGTTAGCCTTGTCTGATTGAGAGACTGCTTGTATCTTGTGTGCGTGTGATTATTAATTCCTCCCAATAAGACAAATATTCTTTGAATCTCTTGCTGGTGTCCCTGCATTAGTATCGATATACACAGGTGTAAAACATCCTGCCAGGTTACCCCTCTTGCAGGCCTCTCGAGTTAATATTCCCTACTGTTTCACAGAGGCACTGGCTTTGTGGGTGGACCCCTGAGTCATCCACATTTTGGGGTAACACTCCAAGTTCAAGTCCACTCTCCATTCACTTGATGCTTGCATACCTTCCTGCCCACTGCATGATGCTGTGGCTATTAATCCAAGGAGTTTTCAAACTTCTGTCTGGACCTGTAGAAATACCTCTTTCTCAATATACTCAAAGCTGGGCAAGTGTAAGATCTAAAGGTTTCAGAGTGCCACCTGCCAAATGGTATTAATACAATCCAGTGCCAAACCCAGGCCCGTCACTGCAGTGGTGGCCCAATACTACAGAAGTTTCCCCAAATTCCCTGGCCAGCAAACTAAGTCTAACTAGTAAAGACATGGCTGTGAACTGGATCTGGTAAGAATGCCCTCATCTAAGTGCACTAACAATGGACCAGGCATTCTGGGTTACATGGCTAAGAATTCTGCCACAGCCTGGACAGGGCAGGGATGGTGGCCCAGTCACTCACCCCCTTGCTGTTGGACTGTTTTTGAACTACTGATACAAAATGTGTACTTTCTTATCTGAAAGGCTACATTAGAGACTTTGATTCTTCTACCAGATGTGTCCCTGTGAGTTAGCCACCAGCTACACAACTTGTGGAGCTCCAAATAACGATACTGTGAATGCTGTCTTAAACAGCTGAACCTCAAAATGAGACCAACAACATTAAGCAATATCTGAAACATGGATGCCAAAATAGATAATGTGACACCAACTATTTGGATCTGTCAGGCTGGATTGCTTCCATCTGTTACTGCCCTGGCTAGCCCGAGCTTGTGGGATATAAAGATATCTCTTGATATCGATAATTCGGCCTCACATACCCATTCCCTTCCACGTGCTTGCAAGGCCCCTGGACAAGCATGCATACAGGCTCGGCCGATAATCACCGTAACATTCCAACACAATACAGGCAGGCCAGAAATAGCCGACTCGCAGCTTTAGAAGACCTCAAGGCAAGTACCTCTATTAGGTATGCATGCAACTTTCAAAAGATCCTCTGCCCCGCACTGGCAGCTTGATGATCTGACTATACAACACTCAAGTACTCCGTGTTTGGATACTGGCTATCCTATTGACAATTTGGCTATAATTCAATCATTCAAATTCTGACCTTTCGGAGGCTTTGTCTCCAGCCCCAAACTCATTGTTTTCCCCAAGTCCGACCTAGCCTGCGGTCACAATTCTCCTTATAAAAACCCCTGACTTTGATCGCTTCCTTGGATCGCTCTTGGCTTCCATCCCGCCTTGCTGTCGCTTTGTCCAGTGAGCCTTCCCCTCAGCCCCACATGCTGAGATCCACGCTCCCCAGCTTCTCCGCTTCCAACCGGGCTTCAGGACAGGTGAAGTATCACTCAAACCAACAAACCCTCTAAAAATCCCTCTATCCCACTCCAACCTTTATTTCTTTAGTTATCTGTGTGAGTGTGCTGCATACACTGCTTGATTGTATTTTTAATAAAACAACATTTATTATTTCAACTTCGGTGTGCTCCTTGACTCGGCCTGACCCCGTAAACATGGGCTTCAAGATCTCGCTACGTTACCCTGCCTCTCGTATTGCTAGGCTGTGCTCTTGGCTAATTTCCCCAACTTATAAAATTGAGAGGGCATTTAGGTGTCCCTCCGGGGACCCCCAGGAATCAGGGTAACACATCGTTCTACTGCTCTTCATGCCACAAAGGATGCACAGGGATCAGGAAGCCCACATGACTTGCTAAAGAATGTGAAAGCTGGAAATTGTGAATCCATAGTTGGAAGGGCAAGTCCTTGAACTTTCATATACTAGAGTCCCATTGATTCTGATGCTGGCAAATCACCAGAATCACCTGCCCTAGTGGAAGAAGATAAGAATCTGGCCACTGTACTGTTGCAGGCCCAAAGAATCAACAGCATCATAGACTGCAATATTACCTGCACAATTATCTGCTCCCAAGATTTCACAGCTCCAATGGGAAGGGTTGTGGCAGAAGGCTTGCTTTGACTCAGAACCTCTATTCCTGAAAGCAAGATAACATGTCTATTATGCTATTTTCCAAACATGGAACATGGGAACCTAAGGATACATTAGCTTGCAAGCATATCAATACCACTTGCAAACCAGCTGTATTGCCCATTCAGAGTGTGATGTCTGCCAGTTAATAATTGTGACTACTGCTAGGTTGTCACATCAAAACCTAATTCTTTTATTCACAAAAATATCACACTATCTCAGTATTACCACTAGCATAGGAAACAACTCCAGGAATGTAAGATCCCTTGCTAAGGCTGCCTCTACCCACTTGATCAGCCATCTTTGGGCACACCAGTGGCTCCTAAAATAAACCACAGATCCCAGGCTGACTTCAGCTGCAAACCAGGGCCCTCCTTCATGGAATCGAATTATAAAGAGATACGTTATATCTGTCCAAGAACTCCTCCCTTACCTGCAAATCCTCTTTCATATCCTTGGAGACACATGCCCAGTGATGAGGTGTGGATACCCCTGCCATAATATGAGCCACTTGTGTGTAAAATGCCTGCCCTGGAACCATGATCCTACATGCAAACTTCAGATATTCCAACGCTCCTGCAGCAATTTCATGGTCTACTTCATTGCCATTAATGCCCTCACTATTAAAGCCCCCAGGCTCTCCAGGATATCTGCTGGTAGTTGAGGTGTACTGTTACTGTAGTTTCTAGTCCTGACTTGAGATATATTAGATATCATTTGATATCAAGAATTTGGCCTTCACTACCCATTCCTCTCCATGTGCTTGTGTGGCCCCTGGACAAGCACGCACACAGGCACGGCCAAAAATAGCTGAACTATTCAAAACAAATCCAGGCAGGCCAGTAACTGCCGGACTGCAGCTTTAGGAGACCTCCAGGCAAGTACCCTCTTAAGATCACATTATGTATGCTAGCCGTTTACAACAGATCCCCTTCCCCGAGCAGGCAGCTTGACAAGCCGAATATCCAACTGTCAAGCACTCCGCGTTTGCATACTGTCTACGCTATTGACAGTGCTGTCATAATTCAATCATCTAAAGTACTGACCTTTTGGAGGCTTTGTCTCCAGCCCGAAACCCCTTGTTTTCCCCGGGAACGGATTAGCCTACAGGCACATTTTCCCCTATAAGACCCCCTGATTTTGAGCGTCTCTTTGGATCACTCTGACTTCCATCCAGCCTTGCTGTCTCTCCGTTCGACGAGCCTTCCCCTCAGCTCCCATGTGCTGAGAATCTCCAATACAACGGACTTTTCTTCTGATAAACTGGGCTTCAGGGTCAGGTGTAGTATTTCCCCTGAAAAATCCCTCTTAAAATCCTCTATCCAACTCCTACCTTTCTTTCATTAGGTCTGTGTGAGTGGCTGCATACATACATTTTGACTATATCTCAACATAAAGGAAAACAATTATTATTTACTTCTGTTTGATTATTGACTCAGCCTGACCCCATAAACATTGGGTTCAAGATCTTGCTAGGTTGCTCTGCCTCTTGCATTGCTTAGCTTGTGCTCTTGCTAATTCCCATCCCCCAGTATTTTGAGCACATTGAGGTGTCCTTCACGCGACCCCAGAAATGAGGGTAACAGTACCCTGTCCTGAGTCTAGTTCAATGACTAGATTAACTTGATAACGGGCCCTTTGGTCTCACCATATGCCAAAGGAATGCCCAGCCCCAACATTAATGTGTGAAAGGCAAGAATTGCATTAATTCAAGTTTTCTCTTCAGGGGGTCCCATTATTTTTTTAAAAAAAATCATTGCAGTAGTGCATAGTAACATTAACCCCACCCTAATCTTAACTGCGCATTCTCAAAAAGTAGTAAATGTTTCAAAAACCACACAGATGACTGTACATCTCATAGGCATGTCTTTATCTACGTACCAAGACCCGTTAAATTTGAAGCCCAGAAAGAAAATTTCTTGAGGTTCACTGGCAGTAACCTGAAGGTCAACTGAACGTCACAATTGAGCATGAATTTCCCAGCTCCACAAGCCTTATTAACTTGACTGCCTGATCAAATGATGCATACCTCACTGTGCAAAGTTCATGAGGAATAGCATCATTGACCAATGTATCCTTTGGATATGATAGATGGTAGATTGACCTGAATTCCCCTACCTGTCCCTTGGTTCAAGACAAAAGTAACCTGGCTGATTCTTCTACAGCTGCACTCCTTCCCTCTGCTGGTATACCACCAATACAACAATCTAATCCTCCACATGTATACCCTCCTTAGCTCTATGTATGCATGCTTCTGATTCCTTAGGCAGCTTTATACGTCCACCCTACATGCAAAGATTTTAGACCTCCTGTGAAGCTGTCTTATAAAGACAAAACTAGTAGTGGAGTATAATGTGTTAATATATCTGTCCCCTTGATACTGCCTACCAATTGGCTACCCACTTGTTATGCCCTGACCTCTGGATCTCCTGAAGTGCTTACCTGTAAGGTGGAGGAGATCACCTCACTCCTGCCTTTCCCTTCTATCTTTTGCCCCTCTTTCCTCTCAACCGCTTCTGGAGGGGAAACAACCATGCCCAGCTCTTTGCACAGCCCTGAAAAGGACTTTTATGAGCACTTACAATGGCTATTAGCCCTTTTTGCAAGAGGTCCCTCCCTCCAAGGTACCCTGTATGCCACCTTCCTTGAACAAGCCATTCCTGCTCATTGTTTGTTACTGCTGCTTGCTCCTCCTCTTCATTGTCATTGTCACCACTGCTGCTGAACTGCCACTACCATCACTGCTGTTCCACTGCTGCTACAGCTCTGTCACCATTGCCAATGCTGCTTCTCTTCACTCTCTAGGCGCTGTTTAGCATGGTCACACAAGCCCAACTGCTGAAAGAGTTTCTTCTGGACCCAAATGTATACTTTACAACCCAATCAGAGTGAAAGCTACCCCAATCAGGGTGGAGAGAACAGCTCTCACCTCTAGCACATCCCAATTGATTGTTTCTCACCAGAGCACATGAAAGCCACACAGGCCTTTGGAAAAGAGATTGCTAGGTCAAAAGGAGAAAATGGTGGGCTGACACCCTCAATACTGTGCCATAGCCTGCAAATGGGAATTATAGGTGAGTCTGAGCCCTCACTATCTTTGAAATTCCTAAGAGCTAAATTACTTCAGTTTCTAACATTTTCTCTGGTTGAAGATAATTTTATCTTCAGTATGATTCTGCCTTACTTTTGATTTATGAGTGCCCTCTGACCTTTCCACATCGGAAGCAACCAGCTAAATAGCCCCAACACTATAGTACTGCTTTTCTCTACCATTTGTGTGTAAGTATTCTGATTTATTCTCCACCAGCTTTAAAGAGGATTGGGGCCTATGAACTCAGCTACTCAGGTATCATTTACTCTCTAGGATATCTGACAGCAGCTTTTCCCTTTCCTTCCCAGAAAGGCCAGCTATGTGTTCTGTCACAACACAGTTTACCTCAGTATATTTTACTATCTTCAACAGAAAAGTCATTCAGCACTTAGGTACAAAAATGCAACAGAACACATGTAGAGTTGTGTTTCCCCCGGAAACATTACTGTGACTAGTCATGATCATGCTTTTCCTATTAAAATAATAATAGCATCTTATATGGTTTCCTTTTTATATATTCCCTGTCATCAATTCAGACCCTGTTTGCTACTTTCTCATTACAGAAATTGTTGGTCATACAGTCCTATCAGACAGTGATGTAGACTCGAGTCGACTGACTCAGACTCAAGTCGGACTCAAGTCACTTCAGTGAGTCGACTCAGACTCAACTTGGCAATAAATGATGCAATGACTTTACTCGAGACTTGTATATTTTTAGTGACATAACATAACACGTTCATCCAGAAACCTTACAACTCTGAACAACACTTCCATCTCTTTTTGCCTACTGGTCACATGACAGTCTGTCTCCAGCCCAAAATGAGGGTGCATTTCTCAGAAATGAACAGCAAACAGATTAGACAATGAGTTTGAGGGGGGACTGAGATCTTCTCAGCAGCCTGTCCCTACTGCATATTAGAGGAGTCTTCTAAAATTTTTCCTAAGGCCCTTTTCGCATGCTAGTCTTGTTGCAAAATGGCCTTGGAGCATCACGCAATTGCGAGGACCATTCCACATGATGCCCTCACAATCGCACGAAGCTTCCAAGGCCATGGGGGGTGTGTGATCATGCATTATATCATTTTCAGCTGGTTGCCGAAAATGATGCGCGATCGTGCATCCCTCCTGTGCTCCACATGCATTTACCTTGTGTGCCGAGGCTCCAGACATGTGGGCATCGCACTTCCTCCCTGAACACAGCACCGGAAAGTACCCAGCCATGCTGTGGAAGGAAGGGGCGGAGCACTGACACTTTGTGCTGGCCAACATGGAGCTGGTGCGGAGGGTAAGCGGAGGGGATGCGAGTGCCTCCCAGACAAGGCTTTTTGCACGATCCCCATGTGACACCAGTGACACCAGGTAAGGTGTGAAAAGGGCCTAAGAGCAGAAGACAAGCCTCACCCCCAGAGTGCAGGGTGCATTTCTCAAAGGGGAACAGCAAATCTGTTAGGCAACAGGCTTGAGGAGGAAGGATCCTTGTAAAGATTTTGACGCTTCAATAATGGAGAGTAAGAAGGACCCTATTCCCCTTTTCTGAAAAATCCTCTAGCTTTGGAAATGGGAAGTAAGAAGAATCCTTCTCCTCACTTCCGATGCTGCAGATGGCAAAATTGCAAAGGTGGAAGGCGGTCTCTGCTTAAATTGTTAAAACTGACTTTATGTGATTCTGTCCAGAAATTCTGGAATTTAGGTTGTGGTATAAAGTTGGCTCCTAGACTTGAGATTTGACTTGAAAGTATCTCCAAGGACTTGAGATTTGAAAGCAGAGACTTGAGACTTGACTTGAGACGTGGAGTAAAAGACTTAAATACATCACTGCTATTAGAACTGTTCATTGTTGTTTTAGGGTTTTACAGAATTTAAAAAATGGGGTGCAAAGGAATTTTAACACCTGTTTATGATATATTTGCAGCAAAGTGGACCTTTCTCAGAATCAGCTGACAGAGCGTTCTTTTGGGACAGCTGCTCTGCCAGTTGGAAACTGACAGAAAAGCTACACAAAAGGCAGAGGCAGGGAGAAAGAAATGAGTACTGCAAGGCCAAGACCAAATGAGTTATGCAAGACCAAAGTGTCCAGAGACACAGCCTCTCTTGCCAACATAAAGTTAGGTCAGGGCCAGAGTAATCCTAAATTAATTACTGTCAGCCTGACTTTTAGAAGAAGCTGTATTTTGGTTATTGTTTCATTCTTTTATAGCCTTTTTCAATAAAGTATATTTGATCTCTTTAATTAGAATCTTATTCTTTTTGATTAATAACTATATATCACTGTTTCAAAAGAAAGAAATCATGTTGCCTGTGAGGGGAATAAAACTAGCTTTGGGAAAATGTGTACTTTGGCCTGGAACTTTCTACAGCCATTTCTGCACAACACTGTTATAGTGCTATTATTCCACTTTCACCATCCTGTGGAATTCTGGAGTTTGTAATTTACTGAGGCCAAAGAGCAATCTGGATAAGAATTCTAAATGCCTCTCCCTAAACTGCAAACCCCAGGATTGCGTAGCATGTTGCAAGTGGAATAATAGCACTATAACAGTGTAGGGCAGAAATGTCCTATACCACAGTTTATGATTTATGTTCTTATTATTGCTTTACAGGTGCCTTCTAACACCTAAAGAACCATATCTATCTGTAGGAGCCTGCCTAGGCTTTGAGAACTTTAAACAAGGACATTCTCTCCATCATGCCATTCTCACAGATGTGTCTTATAGGATGTGGGAGGACAGGACCTTCTCAGTAACTGCTTCCTGGCTCCAGAGTTCCATTCTTAGTAAGGCTAGACTGGCTCCTTCCTAGACGTCCTTCTGTCACCAGATGATGATGATGATGTTGTTGGCTTTTGGGAAAGAGGGCTTTGACTCTTTAGAATGAAAGGACTTGCAACAGTGTGTGTACTATTTTATACCTTGCCTTTTTGATGGATACGTTTTACATTGTTTTTGAACTGCAGTGGAAGGAAAGATAACTGGCTATGATTCAAGAATGTGTTCAGTGAGTGAAGCAACCTATACTATATTTTCCTTCATAAGAAAGTTAAAAGTGATCCAACTGGGAAGATAATTAACCCAGAAGCTAAATGTAATTTACCCTCAACTGTCTACTTCTCACCTCTATTGGCTAAGACTTTTATAGAGAATGTGCAGTGTACCCCTCACTGAAGTTCTTCTTTTTCTTTGGAATTGCACTAAAATCTGGCAACTTCATCAATAATTGGACTCTGGGAACTTTTTATCAGTTTTTGACAAACAAAGCTACAAAATCAAATTAGCTTTGATGTCCCCTTGGGCACAAGAGAGCATTATGTCTTGCCAGAGGGTGTTACATAGGTTTATACACTGGTGTACAAGATAGGTATGAACAGTGAGGCTTTCAGACACAGGATATTTTTTGTTGAGACTAACACATGCCTTCATAGTTTTTGGCATTTCTTGCTTAACCCCTGATTAAAAGTTCTGTTTAGTCTGCTTTTGGACCTCCTTAGGAGCTGAGAGGAACTGAATATAAATCATTGCTGAGTTAATTGAGGGATGTCCTATCTCAGTCCCAGCAGCACAGCTGATAATTCAAACAAAACAAACTGAATAGCTCCCAGCTTGTTACTTACTTTTATTCAGAAAGCACAAGGTCAAAAAGAAAGTCCAACAGAATTTGAAGGCAAGTGAGTCCAAAGTCAATCAGGGTAATCTAGAGTCAGGCACAGAGTTCAGCAAGGCATCCAACAAACAGAGAGGCCAGATAAGCTGTGACAACTCCTGGAAGGGAAGGGCAACAACTGTATAGGTCAGCCACCTAACGTAGCTGTTGCCTGAGTAATTGTTGGTGGTTATAAATTCTCTAGCACTGGCACTGTAACCTTTCTCTGTACAGCAGGTCCTGGCATGCCCCCTGTCTCAGCCTCTGGCATGCCCTCTGTTTCAGACTCTGAGTCAGAGTCCATGTTCTGGAAGCAGGGCATGACAGGGTCGTGCATCCCTCCTGTGCTCCACATGCATTTACCTTGTGTGCGGAGGCTCCAGACATGTGGGCAATGACTTCTATCTCTGCTTTATTTAAATCATCTGAGTCCTGCTTCATTCAAGATCAGAGAAAAAGGAACCCTTTTTCAGGGCTCACTGTGTTTGGGATTTAATGAGTCTCTGTGTTTTGTTATTATTCTAAAGGTTTAAATTATGGTATCATATCTTCTGGTATTTCACATATGAAAACTGGGACTCATGGCAAAGCAAAATCAGAGTGTGATCAAGATGAAAAAAAACATATCAATGAGGATGACGACACAAGCCAGGAGAGACTACAACAGTTTGCTTTTGCCTGAGTCTACTGGAAAGGGCCAGATTCTCCACCCTTCCCTCCTATCCGTCCAGCTGAGTTAATGGACCACAAAGAACTTTTGCACTTTGAACTTGGTTTGTAGTAACTGAAGAAAACTGAGGACAAACAGAAAAAGTGGGAGAAAGAGGAAGAGAATGGAATTGAGCAGGACCGACCCTGCCAAATCAGGATAGGGAATGTGGTATATGTTGTGAAATTGTTATAATTCAAGCAAAACACAATTAAGAAATATAGTGCTTTTTGGCAGAGTACTTGCTCAGAAATTTGCTCCATTGATTGATGGTTCATTTGTTTAATTAATTAATTAATTACTGGGTAGTAGCAGATGGACATCAAGTGGAAAACTCTTTTATTTCACTCTAATGGTAAGCAGTCTAAGATAGGTTCCTTTCTCCCTTGGAAACAAACCTATATTACAATAGAGGGTTTTGGTTTTTGGTGTTTTTTTGTTTGTTTGTTTGTTTGTTTGTTTTTTACCTTAGGGAACGAAGCAATAATAATTCCATAGAGAATCCAAGCCTCCACATTTAAAAGAAACTCTTGAGCAATAATAATAATAGTGATAAGAGCTTTGATGTTATCAAGAGCTTCAAGCACAAGGAAGTAGATCTGGAAGTACTGGTTGATCAATACATTTTTATTGCAATCATAATACATTGGATATGGAGTCAGTCTGAAATATTAAAACCAAGTTAGATGATTTGGACCTAGCTGTTTAATGCATAAAGAATAACAACAGTAGATACTGGCTGCGTAAACTGAATACAGTGCCTAAATACCCTAAAGGCACCAGATTCCGAGTGATTTTAGAAGCCCAGGTTAGTACTTGGACGGGAGACTGCAATGAATGCCAAGTGCTGTAGGTTATATTTCAGAAGGAGGAACTGGCAAAACCACCTCTGAGTATTCCTTACCTAAGAACATCCTATGACATTCACGGGATTGCCATAGTTGACTGGCGACTGGAAGGTGCATGCATACACACACACAAACTGAACAAGCAGAATAGTTTGATCTTGCCCAGTACCTGAGGAAAGAATATTTATGGAAGATAATCATCAGAACAATAGAAGTTGCTCCATTCTGGAGGATAATATTATTCTGTCTCCTCTACTACCTTCAGTATTTGTGCTTGGCTGTAAGGAACCATCTGTTACTATCCAGGTCATTTTTTAAAAGGCGTAAATTAAATTGAAGATCAAGGATTCACAGCATGTCCTTGACTTCTACTGACAAAGCAAATAGAGTACTATAATGATACTTGGCTCACATGCCAGATACTGTGCTAGAACCCGTGAAGTCTTAGAATTGCTCAGTTGTCTAACATGCACTCTAACAGATTTTAAGGCTCATCAGAATGAAAGTGATGCAGAAGAACAGAGATTATAAAAATCAACGTGTAATCAAGTGGTTGTATAAACTGTACAAAATCTATCTTATAGATAATGTCGATTCCACACCCTTGCTTTGCTCAATGCATGAAAACCTTTTGAAGAAATGGAGAGTGCTGCTTTTTCAGTTCATCTGCATGCTTTAAAAATGAGGCCAA
This sequence comes from Cyclura pinguis, assembly GCA_030412105.1. Classification (NCBI taxonomy): domain Eukaryota; kingdom Metazoa; phylum Chordata; class Lepidosauria; order Squamata; family Iguanidae; genus Cyclura; species Cyclura pinguis. The sequence goes on from CM059602.1 coordinate 214,151,021, forward strand.
TGAAATGATTAGGTAAAAAAAGGCTTACATGATTTCCCTGTAGACACCAATGAGTTAATAGAGAGGCATAAAACCAGGTATTATTAGCAATTTCTTCCATTAGTACCTCTGAATTATCTGTGGAACATTTGAAATAGTGGAACAGATTGTATCCTGCCATTAGCTCTGTAGAATTCCCATGCTTCCTTTTTGAGTTCTGAATCCATGATCCAAAATGAACTTCTTCACACAAGAGACCTATGTGGATTCTCTTCCACTAATGATTTGGAAGCATTGCTTACTTTCATTTCTGAGAAAATCAGATAAATACATTATGATTTTTCCTAGGGCAGTATTTTGTCAATTATCTGACTTGATGAGCTGAGAAATTTTGCCTTGAATCTATCCTGTGGAGGAATATTTACACGTAGGAAATAAGCACTTTATAGAACGTCTTAACATCAACTCACCATCTATGCAGAAAAATATGGGATACTTGGTTGTTATTTACTTTCCCCTTCATGACTAGCCAGTAGCCTTGACATGTGACACTTTCTTGCCCTTGATACCTTTATTGGGCCAAGTACAATGCACAAAATATGTTCTGAAAGCATTTGAAGCTTCTCTGGCTTCTTCATCAAGCAATGATGTTAAGAATTGTGCAGGAGAAGAAAAGTGATGGTGTCTGTGATGAAGAAGGAGCGAACTGACTGGGGCTTAACTATTTGAGGTTTCTACCTCCAACAAAGGTAAAACACTTTCATTTGACTACAATTGGCAAGTTTTAACTATACAGTGCCTAAAGGTTTTTCCAGATATAACAGTACAAAGACTTCTTGAGAAATTCAGTGTTCTCTCTCCAAGAAAGAGGCAGTTAGCTTCTCAGAGGCAAGAGGCAGTCTGGATCTCAAAGGACATTACCCTTCTGTTGCTAATGGAGTTGAAATTTTATTAACTGACTTTCTTATTGTCCTTTGTCATTAGCCCTCACATGGCCATGGTTGTGTCCTCTACCCGCGTTGAGGTCTCTCCAGACCATCTTAAATGACAGCAGAAGTAACATCTGAAAAAAAATGTAAGCCTGTCACTCTAATATCAACACTTGTTCTCCTGCGTGATTTTTAACATCTTTGCCTGATGAAGAAGCCAGTGAAGCTTCAAAAATTTGCATGATGTATTTTGTGCATTTTTGTGTGCCCAATAAAAGTTAGCTTGCACGATAAAATCACGGTTTGGTGGATATTTATTTATTTATTTATTTTTGCTTTGTGAAGCGTGAAGCTCAAAGCTAGCCCCTGTTCTCTGGTTTAAATTCTGATTGCATTTTGCTGACACCACAGACAGTGTGTATTTGAATATGTGTTTACCTCTAGTACAGACAGTGAAAAGTTGTGCCTGTGGAACAAACAGCTGTATTTATAGAAGTAAAATTGAACAGAAACTTTACTTTTTGTACGGATGTATGCTATTTTCAAAATGGCAAGTATTAAATATGTTTAACCTTAAAAAGCATATGAAGGTGATATAAGAAACAAGCCTAGAGAATTTACAAATAAGCATGAGGGTAATTAGGGCTAATTAGGTCATACTTTTTCAAAGAGAAAATATATTCATTGCATATTAAAAAACTTTTAAGAAAATAAATGCATGTTATGAAAACTATAAATATATATATTCAAGAAATATAGTATGCATAACACATTTAATATTTATTAGCATGATTAGCAAATAGACTTTAATAGTAATTAATAAGTGAAAAATTTTGGCTAGTGCCATTCTCAGTTGCTCAAAATTAAAGTGAGCTTTTAGCCAAAATGGCATTTTAGTACATTCCATCATTAACATTTTTAAGTGAATGATGCATTTAACATTTGAAGAAGGCAGAAGCTAACATTATTTGCTTATTAACTAACATTAAGTTCTGTCTATTTATGACACACACACATATACTAGTGATTAACTGTATCCTGGGATTCAGAAAAAAATTGTGAGAAGTGCTGCTTTTTAAAAAATCATGCATACACACACACACACACTCTTAACATACATGTATTTATAATAAAAATAACTGAGATATTAATAACCTTGACTGTATGCTTATTTATTCAGCTTTAAGCCCCACTGTGTGCAATGGGGATTATGCCCAAGTAAGCTTGTACATAGCAGCAGCATTAATCACCTAATTAATATTTCTTACTATAGATACATTGACACAAATGGGACAATGACTATGTTATAGAAAGACTAGACATCTCTGTGATGTTTCTCAAAGCGTTCTAATAGTGCTCTTAATATATTTCCTGGCTTTTTTTGGTATCTGTCTCGAAGACGCTCCATTGCAATCTTTGCCTGTTAAAACAAAAAAGGAAAAGCATAAAGTTATAGTCCACATTCTTTCCAAAATTTTTCCCCAGCTACAATATCAGCAGTGACAAAAGGGAGAGAGATTCCAAAAGGTTACAGCAGGATCTGTAGTAGAATTCCATTTTTTCCAACTGCAGAAATACTATATGTTCTCTCATTAGCAGAGTAGATCTATTTTAATATATGATATTTAGCAAGTGCAAAATGACTGAAATCACACCTAAAAGGGGCAATCTCTGTGACCTGGCCCATTTTCATACTAGACTGTTATACTGCTGTTGTTCCACTTTCAATTTCCTATGGAATCCTGGGATGTGCAGTTTAGGGAGGCCCCTCCCTAAACTGCAATTTAGGGAGGCCCCTCAAGGGCCCCTCCCTAAACTGCAAACCCTAGGATTCCACATGATGTTGAAAGTGGAGTAACAGTACTATAACAGTCTAGTGCAGAAATGGCCTTGGACACAAGCACTGGGCCTTTGGTTGCTTTATACAACACAGGTATCCTCCTAGAAGTGCTGCTTCTGTCCATATGAGAAGAAATATAAAGACATGTAAGAAATGTGCTTGGCTCTATTTCATTGAAATAAGTTTTTGTCTTTGTTGCACATTACAGAGTAATATGATAGAAATGGCATACATATATGAAATCACTTGCAGTGAAATGACTTTATGTTTAAGAGTTTGCCAGTGTACAAGTAATAAGTGTACTTAAAAACATTTTGGACATTTGGAATCAGTAGTTACTGTGCAGTTAGATATGGCAAAAATAATAATTAACTAAAAAGACTGTGAACATATGAATTTGGTAGCATATTCGAGCAATGATCATAGAACTGATGTACTGTACCTGTTGCACAACTTGCATATAAAAGGCTGCAGTTCTGCTCATAAGGAAGAAGTTATCTTCTATACATAATCTTCACAAGAAATTGTTTCTGTGTGCCTTTAGTTTGTTTCTGACCTATGGTGACTGTAATGTGACTCTATCATGGTAGGGAGCTTTGGCAATATTTGTTCAGAAGCATTTTGCCATTGTCTTCTTGTCAGGCTGAGAAAGTGCGATTTGTCCAAGCCCGGTGGGTTTCCATGGCTGAGTAGGGATTTGAACACTGGGCTCCCAGAACTGTAGTCCAGCACTCAAACCACTATACCAGGCTGGCTCTGAAGAAAATAATGTTGAATTTATTTCTGTGTGGATATTCTTACATGCTGAATTAACTTACTTTTTCAGTCAGTTCCTTAGCAGTTATATTTGGATCATAAGGGAGAGGTTCTCCAATATATGTGCGAAATTTGACTGGAAACCCTCCATATACAGGAAGGATTACAAATCGGGTACGTTCATACAGCCACCTTGACAACCCTGTGCATGAAACAGAAGAATATTTTGAGATAACGCAACCTGGCATCGAGTTTGAAATAAGCTGATATTTGTGTTTTCATAGCTGTAAATAGTTCACCCCAGAAAAAAGAAAACTACAATCAGATCTCCACATCTGCAGGTTTTACTTTCACAGATTTTGTTATATATGAGTTTCTCCAGCCCCTGCTCTCCACCTTAGGTACTTCTTTTTGGGGGGGGGGGGGCCTGTGGCTCCAATCAGGCTGTGCAGCCCTTTAAAAACCCACCTTTGTTCCTCCTTCTGCTCCACCAGAAGCTGCTTGGCCAGCTTCGGATGGCTTGCAGTCTGATTTCTCAGCACCACAAACCCTCTCCCAATGCTTCCCCACACCCAAGGAAGAAGACGGGTGAGAAAGAGGAAGTTTAGAGCCACCATGCCAACCCAACCTTTTCCCCCTTTCTTTCCCTAACGTGGTTTGGACCCTGAGTGTCCATTCTCACCATGATGGGGTCCCTTCCCATAGACACACAAATGCGTATATACACACACACTTTGATATCTGTGGTTTTTCCACTTTTATGGGGGTCTTGTGCCCTAATCCTAGTGAATGTGGAGACTTGACTGTAAATGATATGACAGCTTACAGGGAAAAAAAATGTATTCATGCCTTTCTCCACTTACACACAGTTCAGAACAGGTCATGGTATATAGTTTATATCTTCCTCAACTTTCCTCCATGTCTCCTCTGCTTAATTTATAATTTTATTGTAAATTTAGGGGGAAATTATACAATCATGTTTTCTGTGATACTGGAGCAAGGCAGCACAACTGTGACAACTTTGCAAATTTCCAAAACTTGTGTGTGGTGGGAAAAGAATGTGGTAATGCCATAGTTAATAAAATTACTTGTGTTTGATTACATTAAATGTTTAAATCCTGATGTCATATGTTTTGTTGAGGATGGAAAATAGGAAAAGTAGCTCACGTGTCTTTCCAGTTGACCTGTATCCTTCACGAAGATTTTGGGTGAACATAGGGATTATGGGCTTTAAAAAGAAAAAGAAGAAGAAGTTACAGTGGGTATTTCATCTTCCCCTACTCATTTTATTTTTGCTAAGGACCAGCAGCAAAGCTCCACATTCAGCTTTATTATCATAGTTGCCCAAATTTGACAAATTTATTCAAAGTAGTAATAATGAAGAAGCCTTGCAATTCAGAAACTGAACAGCAAAGGAAAAGGTCTATATTCCTTTTAAATTTTCATTCCTTTTTATGAAGTATATTAGTTTTTTAGGATTAAATGCAACTTTATTGAATACTTGATCTTTTTGATTTGTGAAACAGGACTCTTCTCCACCGTGGGACTGTGCCTCCTTTAGGGAAGACAATGTCATACCCATCTACCTGCACGAATCTATCAGCTTGGGTTAAAGATCTTTTATGTTGTACGAGAACAAGTAAATGTCTTTCAATCTAGAAAAAGCACTTCAGAGATCTCACTGTGGGCATGAAATCCTGGGCCTCAGACGTCATGTAAGGAATGTCTCCTCTCCCTTGCTGAGGGGAAAAATTCAATTAGACATTGGTCCGTCCCGCATGGCATCGGTGTCCCACATTGGGGACAGGAAAAGCTGAGTTCCAGATTACGCTTATGCACAACGTAGTCCGTGTCCCATGCTTCTCCCATCCCCAGGCAGTGCAATTGTGCTGCAAATCATTGAGTTCTTTCCATCAATGAGTGGCAATCTTGCTGGCCTCCTGCCACCCTCCTGCATTTACCTGTGCTGTGGAGGGTCAGGAAGCACGACGGCCATGCTTCCTGCCCCAGTGCAGCCTGGGACAGTGTTTGGCTGTGCCGTGGAAGAAAGAAGCGTGACCATCATGCCTTCTCCCTTCCAGCAGGCAGCCAGTGCAGAGGGGAGTGCTCCTGCCATGCTCCCTCCTGAGTGAGGCTTTCCCAAGATCCCTGCAGGATGTCACTGGGATCCAGAAGTCTGCGGAAAAGGCCATTGAGAACTTGATGGATAATTCTCTTGTCCCCTCAGTGTACATTGCAGGTCAGCTTCAATAAGTACAGTGGTAGAATCCGGAGGACAGTTAAAAAATTGCTCAGCGCTTGATAAAGTGCTTGCAAGACCATGGCATGAATATAGAAAGCTAAGTGCTGCCATGATCAAGCATCAGATGCTTGCTTATAGGAATGTAATGTTTCATTAAGCTCCTTCTTGAAGGTAGAAATGAGTAATTTCAGCAATTTTCTTCCCACTGCAAGTCAGTCTTCAAAAATGCACAGTTTTCAAAGACTATTCGCAATTCAGGGTTTATTCTGTGCAAAATTTGCATGCGGTTGTTTTGCACTTCCTGCGCAGGAAACAGTATTTTCTGCATGGAAAAAAATATTTCAATGAAGAAATATTAATTCCTGTACAGAGAAAATTGTTTTATATGATTTTTAATGATTTCTAAAAATTTTTCCCCTTGCTGAGCAAGGTTATGATAATTTTTGCACATTTTATAAAGTTCAGGGAGACATTTTAGAAACAATATCATCAGCACAAAAAATTGACTAATATCCTACTAGTGACATCCATGGGTGTAAGTCCAACTTATGCCTGTTAAATCTTTTAATGTTCATTGCCACAGTAAGAATTGACTACTTCCCTTACATTGCAACCTCCACTTTCTATTTATGGCATCCCCTCCACAGCTTTTTGGTGACTGGTGGAGAGCCAGGGTATTAGAGAAGCATCTACCTATGTCCTTATAATCAGACACACAATGACTAAGAGGTCCTCTAGAGGTCATATTAGCACTGTTTGTCTGGTAGAGTTGCCGGGTGAAATAAGGGACAGGACACCCACCCCTTTAATAGTTGTGTAGAAGAGGAAGAAGAAATTTCAGCAGGTGCTGCTGGCTGCTAAAATTCCTTCTTCTGTACAATCATTAAAGGAATAGGAGCCTTGTCCTTTATTTCACCTAGCAGTCCTATTGTCTGGCTATACAGATATAATCAGAAGTGTCTCCGGAGCCCTCTCCCTCTTTATATCAGCCTCTAAGTGGCTATGGAGGGAGTGGGCCACAGGAGGAAGATTATTTGTATAGGAGGGGGCTTTCTGATACAAATAAGTATCAGCCATTTGATGTTTTGCTTCCCCCCAAAAAAACAACAGTGTTTTGTTTGTCTGTTACCATTACTAGTTTAAATTATGATTTAGGAATGAATCAATGAAATTGGTACTTTCCACTAGCTGAGCAGAAGCTTATTGTTCCTGGAGTGTATTTCATTTCTCATCTGCAAAATTAATCTAATTTTTCTTCAGTCATTAAACTATATTTTGAAATATCATCCTAGCATATTGCCTGACTTAACAAGGACTGTTTCAGTTTCATGAGAACTCACCACTTTAGCATCTAGAGCCAGTTGGGCAAAACCAGTACGGTTACCCCACATCAGATTATAGTATTCATCACTAAAATTTCCCTCTCTAAGTCCACCAGGGGCAAGCCCCAATAAATGACCTTTCTTCAAGATTTCCAAACATTCTGTTTTGGTGTAATTTTTGCAATAGATCACATCAAGGCACAGCTTCAATCCTGTAAAAAAAAAAAAAGTATGCAGCCACATATTTATTATAGAAGAAAAGAATATTTATTTTACAAGTGTCAGTCTTGCAATGGCACTCACTCTTCAAGATGTCCAGGCATGGTTGTTTATCCATGAGAGATGTCAGATCTTCTTTTCCCTCATATGTTCTGACCATTGCTTATCCCCAATAATGTCCCAATCACTGAGGAAATAGCTATGTGGTGGTCAGTTGATTTGACAAGTGTCAAAGTCAGGTCACAAGTATGGCAGAATTATATTCTAGTGGATACTGCAATGTAAGTGTACACTGTAATGCCTTGAAGGGGTTTGTTTCTTGTCTCCTGAACCAGAGGATAAGCAGCAGCATAATGCTATATTGACATGGGAGAATGGAGGCCTGACATAAAGTCCTCTTTTTTTTTTATGCAGATGTACCAAATCTTTAGTTTGTACCACTGGCTGCTTCTGTTCCATAGGCTACAAACCAAACTAATCCTTAGAGACATCATCATGCTGGCAAACACTCATTGTAAAACACTCTCTTTGCCTATTTATTTATTTATGAATAGCAGTAGTATTCAGTAGTGTTACTGACTGGAGTTTTGGAGCACCAATCTAGGAATCAGTGAAACATCACTGGATAATGTGGCACGCTCCAGGCCATGTCACTTTTTATAATTGTGCCACTGTGATCCCATCTATGGAAATTCCATTCAGATGTTTGTCAGCCTCTTTGGAACTGCTCCCTGAGTACCTGGCACTGCTGGGACAGTTGTTTTCTGTTCCCACAGGCACTGAATCTGAATGTGCAGGTCTTGAGATTTTATTATCTTTTCCCTCCCATTCTCTTTGAGTCTCTTATCTTCTGGGATTTCCCCATCTATAATACAAGCTTTTTCACATATAGCGCATTCCTAGTAATTTTCTGATCCATTGGCACTACCTTTCCATGGTATTGGGACTGTGAATTCTCATATGTTGATAGTAACATTGCTACTAGTAAGGTCTTTCAAGACTGACAGGTTTTTGCTGACAGTGTAGTCTAAATGTGCTAAAAGCCCATTAAATATGGTGCAGCAGACAAAAACAATTCCTGTACTGGATTGGTTGTCACTTGGGTCAACAACGACTGTATCAAAGCTACAGGACAACTCCTATTTCTACTCCTCCTATTCCTTCTCCTTATTATTATTATTTTAGTCCCAACACTACATCCATGCACATTCCAAAATTTCCAGCTTGCTCTCACTTTCTTTTCCCATCTTCCTTCTTCTCTCCCAGTCTATTTCCTTCTCTGTCTGTCTGTCTGCCTGCAGCTAGACAATACATCTACAATAAAAATAATTTACACATGGGTGCATAGAATGTTTACCTCCCCCTCATATGTTAACAAAAACTATAAGATAGTTTAAGAAATGTTTTTTTAAAAAACAAAAGGCCTGGCCAGCCTAGGAAATGGTCCCGAGTTCAGCCATAGGTGCTCACTCCTGTTCTAGATAATGATTTGAATTTCTAGATAATGATTAGCCATATCTAGGCTAGATGCATTAAAAGTTCTGATTTGCTCAAATAAGTCTTTTAAAATTATTGTAAAGGATTATTCAGCTTTTCATTTTATCTTATTATCAGCTGCCCTGGGCACCATTGTGTAGAATAGCAGAATATAAATTTAAATGATAAATAAGTCATTCCTTACCTGGTAATTTATACATGACATGGTCAACTAGAGAACAGCATAATTTCCCCCTCTCTTTAAACAAATTAGCTACAAAGAAGGCATAATCAACAACTGTAGCTCCATGGTAAAAAATAATAATCCCTGGTCCTTTGGGTATATGTTCCATGCCAATAATCTCATAGCCTGAAAAGAATACAAAATTCAATAAATTAATTCAGTGATTAATCTCTTTTCCTGCCAACATATTAAGACCAGAGTAAGGTCTATCTAAGATTAGCTGAAACTTTACAAAGCAAGGAAACTGGAAGCTAAACAGATTGCTTAATCAAAGTGTTCCAAAATGAGTAATCAATGCTGTATAACGCATAGGGTCTTTCCACACTACACTGTGCTATTTTTCCACTTTCCACTTTCCACTAGTGGTACTATTCCACTTTCAACTTCCTCTGGAATCCTGGGATTTGCAGTTTTAGGAGGAGCATTTAGAATTCTCACCCTGAGAGTTCTTTAGCCTCAGTAAACTACCAATAAGCCAATGGGTGCAAACTATCAAAAAAAAAAGAAAAAGATCCCAACTATATATAACAGGAACTTTCTGACAGTAAGAACTCTTTGATGGAGGAGATGATCACCTCATTAAAAGGTGGATTCTTCATTGGAAGTTTTTAAGCAGATGACCATTAGAGTACCTCTAGCTCTGCAATTCCGTGATTATAAGGAAAGCAGATTGGCTAAAGAAGATGTGGCTTTCTTTCTGGTCCACTGGAACTATGGCTGGTATGATATCACTGATCATTGAAGAAATCCCAGTACACAAAGGGAGTTTGCTTCACTCGAGGGCCTTTCCACACTACACTGTTACAGTGCTATTATTCCGGTTTCAACATCCTATGGAATTCTGGGGTTTAGTGAGGCCAAAGAGCTCTCTGGCTGAGAATTCTTTTTTTTTCTTTTTTATTAAAGTTATAACAGATAAAATACATATCAATAAGCATGATATTGTTCATAAAAGCAATAATAAAATCTAAACTATCTTCTTATTCCCTACCTAGGGTAATTTGTTATTTACAAGTATAGTATAATGTACTTCTAAACCAAAGATATTTTCTATTTCCATTTTTGCTCCTGATACATACATATGAATATATATTTTTGTGTCAAACTTTACTCGAAACATTACTTAGTATCGCATATATATATGTATGTATGTATGTATGTATGTATGTATTAATCAGTTTTATTTAAATGTTATCCTTGTTGTTTAGAAACCCATTTTCTACCTCATAAATTATGGCAATAACTGGCTGAGAATTGTAAATGCCCCTCCTTAAACTGCAAACCCCAGGATTCCACTGGATGTTGAGGCCATTTCCGCACCGGGCTTCTGAAATGGTGCAGAGCGACCTCTGACGGAGGTCTTCTGCACTGTAGAATGGACTGGCATGGACTACTTTTTGTAGTTCCACACCAGAATCCACTCAGGAGCGGCCAGAACTAGCTGTGTGGCGTGTTTTTTAAAAACCTCTTTTTCAAGGTTTTTAAAAAGCACGGAGCACGCAGCCCCGTGCCGCTCCATCGCCCGGCTCCGACTCGGATTTGCAGGCGTGCACAAGTGCGTGCCTGCAGATCTGCCGGGGGCGGGCTTCCGGCTGGCAAGCTTCTCTGGTTGGTGGAGAGCCTCCACCAACCAGAAGCCGCCATTTGGGACGCCGGAGGACTGCGGAGCAGCAAGCTCACGCTGCTCCGCATGGCGACGGACTTACCTAGCTTCAGGTAAGCTCCGTTTTTGGGCGTTTTCACCTGTTTCCCCACACACACATGTGGAAAGGGCCTGAAAGTGAAATAATACCACTATAACAGTGTAGTGCGGGAAGGCCTTGAGCTTCTACAATTCAGTCACTTGAAATAATAATGGCTGTTAAGATTGTTGGTAGTTAAGGAAACAAGTAACTTATTCTCCTTCCAGTTCTCTTTCCACAATCAGGTAAAAACTTTCTTATTTAGCCAGCAATGAGTGCCTGCAAGGCCAAAGGTTTAAAAATGAATGCTAGATTTTTTTTTTTACATTCTATTGTTGTATTATTACTATTGGTGTGTTTAAAAATTGTTTTAATTGTTCTTCTTATAGTTTAACCTGATCAATTTGAATTTAATATATGATATTTATCTTGCTTTTGCTACATTTTGCTTTTGTTTTTACTGTATTTATTCTGCTTTTTACTGACGTATTTGTTATGTTTTTTACTGCTGTCACTTTTTAAATGTGTTGTAAGTTGCCCTGCGTCTCAATCCTGGGAGAATGGTGGAATTAATAAAACAACAAACAAACAAACAAACAAAAAACCCAAATATCTTACCATGCCATATCTTTCCAACTGCACTCACAAATAGTGCAATAACTTGTCTTACTTTGTTCCAGTGTTTGCTTGAAGTGTCTTCTGGTATATTAGTCTTTTTCTTGTAAACATAGATCATAAATGAGACAAGACAGGCAATAATGTATGTAAATGAATATATTGAATATAACAAGATCGGAGGCACAAATAGCCACAAAGGATTAACCACAGAGCTCAGATATTCTTCCAAGTAACCCAAATCGGTCCAGTTTTTCAGTGCATATGAAAACCAGGTGATTGTCTTTGGGTCTGGAACATCAGGTGTCATCATAGCTACCATTTCAAGCATGTTAATAAAACAAACAAATCAAATGACTTTTCCACAGAAGTGGGATTTTCTTTCACCGTTTACCTGGGAAAAAAGAGAATGTCATTTATCAGTTTGAATTTCATCCTATATATTTATATTATTTACAAGAAACTTGACAATATTGTTGCCCTAATTTTTCCCACTCTTGATTTTCTATAACTCTGAGGAAATGTATTACTTCAATATTCATGATTTTGAGTCTAGTTTTGTTAGTAGGTCAGCAGTGTGCAATGGACTTTGCCAGCACTAGAAATCAACAGTAACTTCCAACATATGCCCTTTTCGCATGGCAGTTTGCAAGTGAAAGGGCCCCTTGAGTGTCGCATAAATGTGAGGAGTGGTCTGCATGATGCAGTCCCATTTCCGCCACGCTCAAGGCTCGCACGCACAGCGAATATGCATTTTTTTATTTTCAGCTTTTAGCCGAAAATAACCCGTGCTTGCGCAAGGCTCATAGGCCTGGGCTGCACTCACCTGCAATGCGGAGCCTCTGGAGCTGGGCCGACCGCGCGTCCTCTCCTCAGTGCAGCCTCCAGCTCCCAGGCTGCACTGTGGAAGGAAGGGGTGGGGCGCGGGCAGAGCTTTCACGCGAGCAGGAAGGAGCTGCGGAGCCCGAGCAGCAGGGAAGCAGGAGGCTTGCGAGAGCCTTCCTGCCCAGGCTTCTCACGCAAGGCCCACACTCCAGCAGCGTTAAAAGGTAAGCTGCGGAAAGGGCCATAGAATGTGGTTGGCTATGTTGCAATGTGTTTCAGAAACTTTCTCAAAATAATTGATCTATCAATGCTCCTAAAGACAGGCAGTGCAGTCCTACAAATATCTACCTATGCATTTAACCACTGAGTTCAATAGTGCTTGCTCGTGGATAATTGTAAGGGTTGCAACTTTAGGATCTGAACTCAGTAAGACTTACTTCAGAGTAAATATTCATTCATTATATTTCTTGATGATATTGTAAGTCATTAGTATTCCCAACATGAGAATATAAACAGTATATTCCTTTATAATATAAAACAGTAAACTGTAGTCAAAAATTATAAATGTCCCTCAGTGCAAAATAAAATAAAACAGACCATTTAAAAATAAGATTTGTTTTTTAAAAAATTCTGAAATATGTAGCAACAACAAGTACAACAAAACGTTTTCAGTTAGGAGTGAAGGAAAATTTTTGAAGAGGATATGCTTTCAGAGAGGCCTTTAAAGGAGCCATAGGGGGGTACAGGGAGAATACGGCATGAAGTAGGGGGTCAGCACTGAAAAGACCCTCTCTCTAATACCCACCAATATTACTGATCTTAAGGGATTGACAGTTAGTACGGCCTCTAAAGATTTCTTAGAATACAGGCAGGTTTGAATGTCAACAGTCTTTCAGATAAATTGGACCCAAACCATTTAGGATAAGGATAGGTACCTGCCAAGGGAAAGAGAGGCATTTTTCACATAGACTGCATCATTACTTACAGATCACATCATTTAGAGTTTCAGTTTGGGCTTTAAAAATGTTGGTTTTGTTAAGGAGGGAGTAAGCAGTCAAGGGGACCCAAACCCCCATATCTATATAGCAGTTTGGGTGTTCTGTGGGCAGCAGCCATTTTTTTAAAAAAAAAAATCTGTGTTTGGGGTTGTCTTTGGGGCTCTCCTGGGACCACTGGTGAAGTTGCATGACATGCACCAAAGATCCATGACACCTGTGGACCACACCTCCTCAACAACTAATTTAGGGCTTTACAGTCAACACCAACATTTTGAGCTGGGAAATGCCCTTGCAGCCAAATTCAGATGATTCTGAATTGGTGTGATATGATTAACCCATCTAATTCTCACACAGATATGTGTGGTTGTTCTCTGTATCAGCCAGAATTTTCACCTTGTCTTCAATGTCAGACCCGTAATAATCTACATGAATATTTGAAGCCCAGGCCTGTTTTATTAGTGTTTTAGTTCATGTACTGACCAATGTTACTGCTATCTCATGTTCTTCCACAGTCAATAAGGAGTCCAGAAGAACTTGCAGGCTACAAACTTAGTCCTTCAAGGGAATGCAGCCTCCAGTACTAGGACTCCCTAGGACTCGATCTATTCAGATAAACAGAAACAGAGATAAACCTCCCCTACACACACACACAAACCATCTAAATTAAACTAAATAAAACTAATCCCATCCCATCCATCCATCCAAAATCTCTATCCAAGTCTCTATTCAGGAGCTCTTCAGCCTTCCTGGAACTAGTTGATGAAAAATAGAGCTGTGTTCCCCTTTCAAAGAGGAGATTCACCAATAAGCCTCAATACTACAGTCCTTTCATGGAAAAGAGGTCATTCCTCCAGTATTAATATGTGCCATTAAAATTTTTTTGGCATATAAACAGAAATGAAATCTCTTTTCTATTAATAAGACATCAATGACACATAAATTTGCTAAACTGTCACTGGAAACAGCATTCTCAGAACTTCTATTCTCTTTCTGAACTATAAATTTTAGGTGTTCCCTGGTATAGGTTAGAGTAGAAATTTATTTCAAATGTTTGGAATTATCAGACTTCTATAATGGGAGGAAGGCAGGATTAAATCAAATCAAATCAAATCAAATCAGGTGATAAAATTTTAAAGCTGTGTGGAGTAGAAACACATCAAGCAAACAGGTTGTAACACTCTGCCTGCACAGTTCCATTTTTTTTCCTTTCTCACATGCATCTTTTTTTTTTTGGCTGAGTTGCAACTTATTATCCTCCATCCCCTTGTGCCCCACAGCTGCTTATCAGTGCAGAGAGGAGAAAACAAGGGGGCAATTCAGACACTGATGAACCAGCTCCTCTTGGTTTGAATAGGGAAGGAAATAGCAGTTCCCTCATCAGAGCTGTATCTAGGGTGGGGCAAGTAGGGCATGTGCCTCAGGCACCAAAGCCAGGAAGGCACAAAAAAGCCATGCATGTCAGGGTGGGGTTAGGGGTAGGGGTAAGAAGGTAGGGGCGCAACTTCCATGCTTGCCCTAGACACCGTTTACAGTATATACGCCACTGCTGCTCATAGATAGTTTGCATTTTCCTATCCTTTACACTTGGAATCACATCTGTTGAATTTCTTTCTCGTTGTCTCCTCTCCCCACTGGTAGTTAGTGGCAGCAGCCCTACTCGCTATTTAACAACTGAAGAGGAAGAGTCTGGAATGTTGTGCAAAAGGCTACGCACCTTGTACTCCATTAAAAAAGAGATGTGTGTGTGTGTAAGCCACACTTACGGCTTGTCTGTCACTAATAGGATTCTGACCTTAAACCGCAGAGGTTTCTCCTCATCATCAGACCATGGTTGGGGTTGAACTAACACACATTAAATTAGTTCATCCTTTCCAGCTCCAAATGCCACCTCTGATGAAATATTCTGTCTGTTGGCAACTTTTATACAACTATTCAACTGGACTACCAGAACTAAGAAGAATCCCCCTTCAGACCTGTGACAGCTTTCCTTCTCAGCCTGGCCTCAGCATGGCCCTTGTCACTGTCACCTTGCCCTCTGGTCTCCTTTTAAAATCCTAGGGTCCTGGTCATAGTATCTCCCCTGCCAGATAACTTATCCTTGGGTCTGGATATACAGTTTCTGAGCAAAGTACAAAGTGTTGATTATTACCTTTAAAGCACTGCATGATTTACCTGTAGTATCACCCCCACCTGTATAATCCACTGTGCACACTCAGGTCCTCTGAGGACTTAAACCAGCCAGGTCTACAGTCACCCAGAGGACCTTTTCATTGGCTGCCCCTAGACTGTGGAATGACCCGACGGAAGAGATTTGATAGCTAAACATACTGTCTGAATTTTAAAAGTATTAGATCTTATTTCTTGCAGCAGACCTACCCAGTCCATTTTAAACTACGAATTTTAAACTGGTATATTTTTATATTTATATAGAGAGGATGTTAATGTGTAATGACTGTGTTTTAATCTAGATTTATGTGTTTAAGTGGTTTTATGCAATTTTAGTTATACACTATATTTTAATTTATGTTGTATCCCGCCTCAAGCCTTGAAGAGAGGCAGGTAAGATTTTTTTTTAATAAATATATTGAATAACTTCTTTCTTAAGTTCTAGTCCTTAGTTCCAAACCATTAACACTATCCAGTTGAATAAATGTCAACTGTGCCTTAAATCACTCAGGTACCCAATACTCAGTAATTCCCCTCAGACTCTCAACTGACTTCTCCAACAGCCTGTTTCAAACTCCCAGGCCCTTTCCGCACCTTACCTGTTCGCGGAGGTGGGGGGCGGCACTCGCGTGAGCAGCCTCTTGAGCGAGGCGCTCGCATCCCTGCTGCTTCATCGCCGCAGCTGGCTTGATGGTCACGTGAACGCCCCTTCCTTCCTTCCTTCCTTCCTTCCACAGTGCAGCCTGGGAGCTGTAGGCTGCGCTGGGCAGGAAGCGCGACCGGCCTGGCTCCAGAGGCTCCGCAGGGCAGGTAAGTGCACACGGGGCCTCGGAGTGATGCACAACTGCGCAGCATTTTCGGCTTTAAGCCAAAAATAAAAAAATGCGTCCTCGGTCTGCATTAGGCTCTTGAATGTCGCGTAAATGTGAGTGCGTCATGTGGACTGCTCCTCACATTTATGCGATGCTCAAGGGGCCCTTTCGCTTAAAAAACGCTGGGCAAAAAGGGCCCCAGTTTCAACTGTCTCTCTTCAACTAACTCTCTTTCCTTTCGCTGCAGTTCCTCTCTCCCCTCAGAGACCCTTTTCACATGGCATTTTCCATGCGAAAGGGCGCCTGGAGCATCACACAATTGTGAGAAGTGATCTGCACGACGCACTCACAATTGCACAACACTCCAGGGTAGGGCAGGCATCGATTGCGCACCTTTTCATTTTCGGCTAGAAGCCGAAAATGGTGTACAATCATGGATTGCTCCCAGATCCCACGCACACTTACCTGGTGTGTGGAGCCTCCGGAGCTGCACCAGTCGCACTTCCTGCCCCAGCACAGCCTGGGAAACTCCCAGGCTGCACTGTGGAAGGAAGAGGCTGGGCTCTCGCACGAGCAGGCAGCTCGTGCGGAGCCGAAGGACCCCGGACATGAGAGCCTCTTACCAAAGGCTGCTCACACAATCCCCACACCCCAGGGCCAGAAGAAGGTAAGGTGCAGAAAGGGCCAGAGAGTTGTATGTGCTAAGATTGGTTTCCCTCAGTTAGTCAGTCCACACTCTGGTGTCCAGGTGGTCTTAACTAACATTTTATCAGGTGCCCTTCATCTTACTGAGTTACTGAATCACAAGACCCTCCTACTCAATGCAGCAAAACTTGGTGCATCAGGATGATGATGGTAGATTTGGAGCCTGCATGCACAACCCCCTGTCATCAACTTACACTTGTGATGTCTGAAGTAGAGTCATTGTTATGAAAGACGTAAAGAAGTAAAAAGAACAAAAAAGTACAAAAAAACACACTATCCAAACATACAAAACAAAACAAAAAAATACAACCTACAAACATCAACAGACATCCTATTCTAAACATAACTAAAACAGATACTAACAAAACATAACTGAAATTGCTTCCTGCTGTTGTTCCAAATAGTTTATATTGCTTAAACATTAACACCTAACTATTAAGACATTTGTTTTATCCCATAATTGACGGTTGCTTATCACTTATCATTTTAATTATTTACTTACTTCATTTCTCAACTTCATAATTCACTGTTACCTTACTCTAAATTTTTCTATAGTAATGATCAATTATTGAAAGATAATCACACACACATATACACACTTTTAAAATAACAAACAGGAGCATTCAGAATTCTCAGCCAGAGAGTCCTCTGGCCTCAGTAAACTACAAACCCCAGAATTCCACAGGATGTTGAAAGTGGAATAATAGCACTCTAACAGTGTAGTGCAGAAATGGCCTATATCTTCTTCCTTTTTTTAAGCACTTGATGCAGTTACTCCCTTTTCATCAGTCCTTGAGCTCTAAGTCTTGTTGATCCATTTCTTTATCAAAATCTTTCTTAAATCTTCCTTTAATCTTCTAAAAAAAACTCAGCTTCTTAATTGTGTCCCATGCTAGGAGTAAGGTAAGATATAAATAAATCTTTCTAAATGTTAGGTTATAAAACATTTTATACTATGTAAGTTAGAATAAGTTGTGTAAAAGTATGTGAAAAATTGTCCTTGAGTGATATATTGTTTCCGAATAGCTTTTTTCTAAGTGCACGTTTCTAATGATGCTCTGCTTTTTTTAATCACATCCAAACAGTGTAGATGAAACAGAAAAACATTTTAGCCTGAATTAATAAAAGCATAGTTTCCAAGTCGAGAGAAGTAATAGCCTTACCATATTCTGCACTAGGTCAGGCCTCATCTGAAGTACCATATGCAGGTCTGGGTGCCTCATTTTAAGAAGGATATAGACAACTTGAAAGAGGTTCAGAGAAGGGCAACAAAAATGATAAATGATATGGACAACTGAACATATGAGGAAGGGTTGAAGGATCTGGGCATGTTCAGCTTAGTGAAGAAAAGGCAGAGGGGTGACATGATTGCAGTCATTACATATATTAAGGGCTGTCACAGAGAAGAGGGGGCAGACCTGTTCTCTAATGCCCCAGAGGCGAGGACCAGGGCTAATGATTTTAAGATACAGGATAGCAGATTTCAACTGAACATTAGGAGGAATTTCTTGATAGTAAGAGCATTTTGGCAATGGAGCCAATTGCCTAGAGAGGAGGTAGGGCCTCCTTCTCTGAATATCTTCAAAAAGAGGCTGGAAAGCTCCACCAAAAGTATTAGAATGTTGAAGTGTTAGAATGATAAAATCCTATAGTGGGGTCACCGTTTTGTGTAAAACAAGTGATATTTTGCCTATATACAATATATTTCTTCTTAACGTAAATTTTATCTAGAAAAGTACAATCAGCTCCGTGGTATTTTGGTTCTACAGCTCACAATTTTTTTCTCATTCTATTTAATTTAAATTAAGTCATACACATTCCACGTAAATCAAACACATTTTTACTTACTGTTCCTGGGATATTAAGCTCCTTTCGTCTTCAATTCCTTTTCCAGTGGAAGCAGCAGTAGGTGTTCTCATCCCATATCCAGTTTTTCATTCCTATCTATGATCTTACTAGAGACACTTTGTTGTCTTTATATGCAAGATCAGAGAGACTTAAATGGGTGTGGTACTACTATGTAGAAACCAAGTATTATACAGGATATAAATACCAAATACTAAACTTGTAACTAGGAGGATTCTGCCAGTTCATAATCTTTTCTTCTATACTCATTGTGAAGTACTGTCATTGATTTACCAAAAAAACAAACAAACCACAGCATTTGCCAGCATAGTGCAGGCAATGGTGATTGTATGGGCGTTTCCAGAAGAAGACTTGCTAGTATTGCCATGAAAAGGACCATGTGGCAGTTTCATCTATTCCTCTTAAACTTTTACTTTTTAAAAAAAAATCAACCTTTAAACTTCTTTTTAAAAGAAGAAGAAGAAGTTGGAAGAAGGGGAAAGAAACTGGGGAAACTGTCTCTTTTGAGGAGTATGGGGAAAGTGCTCACACAAAGCAAACACACAGTTCAGGACACAGCCAGGGAATGAATCAAAGTCAGTCTGTGCCAAAGCACTGGGTATTCTGAAATGTTAGTGTTTAAAAGGAGCAAACGGAGAATCTGGTGAACAAGCAAGGTGAAATAAAATACAGAAGGCAATACTAGCAGTCTCAGGGAGTAGTCAAGTGAAGAATCCAAAGAGCACACCAAAATGAAGAAGCCAAGAGAGTTCAAAAGTCTGGAATACAAGGGAGCTGGAAACAGGACACATGGCCTGTTAAATCCAACAATCTCTTATCTCTGAAGTGGATGCTTTCTATTTAACTGTATGAGAGATGTAGCTAATAATAATTAGAGTAACTTCTGTTGATTCTAGTATCTTGCAGTCCCCTGTAGCTGGTTTCATTCAGCCTGTCACTTGTGACGGCATCTTTTTTTAGGGTAGAGAGGCTCAGCATCATGGCATTCTCCTCAATCCTAAAGAGGAGATGTATCTCTGTTGGAGGGCCTGGGTTCTGCTTTAACCTCCAGTGATTCCCTCTCCCTTTCTTCTTGGCCAGGTTCCATCATGTTGACTATATTCTTCTCCAGAGCTACATTCTCTAAGTTAAGGCATGCCAGAAGGATATACAATGAAGGTGTCATTACCTAGAACCTCTATAAAATTCCATGAATGAGGTAGAGTGATTGCATGATAAACACTGTGTCTGGAAGCACCTCAGCCCAGAGTTGTTCTCTTTGGTTGATTGTTCCCTTGCGTCATGTACTAAATAAATAGCCTGAGTTGCAAACCTGGCATCAAGATCAGTATGAGATAGGAAAATCACATGAATGTAAACACCTTCTGACTTTATTGCTGAATTATACAACATCAATTAACAGCCACCCCCACAGACATTTCTTATGTGTATATGTGTATGTTTTATTAACAGCCAGAAGGTTTCACTCTTGGTGTACATTTATTTGTAATGTCCGTTCAAATAATTTGTATCCTACTTTTCAATATAAGAAAATCCTGTGACAAATGAAAACAAAATATAAGCACAGAAACAATCTGTTATAAATTAACATCAATAAATCCATGTAAATAATGTAATTGTTATTAATTAATAGGAGAAACTACACTATGTACATTAAAACAGTAAGACCAAAAAACATGTTGTACAAAGGTGAACAAAGGTGGAATCACAATAATCTCATTGTGGAACCTAATTCTCAACTGGGACTCATCATAGAAAATACCATGTTACTCACCACAGATGTGGCAAAATGCCTCTGGGATTTCATAACCTCATAAGGGCTGTAGATGCTCAGCAGGTATACTGGTTGCCTGCTGTGATTATTTTACTAGGCACATTGTGGAGAAAGTTGTTTCTTTTTGCAGTCTAGGGAGTTTTCCAGTGTTTCCTCCATTCAGTTTTCCTGAGATCACTTTCAGTTGTTGTGGCCTGATAGTGTGGGCAAGACAGCTGTATCAGTCTATCCTCTCACATGCAAGCCTGACCTTTGGCTGTCTTGGTTGATGGACTGATCTGGCAGGTTGAGGGATGGTAAATATTTTACTATGTCTAGGGGAGATAGCTGCTATTTCCAAGGAAGTTGTAGAATACCCTTTCCTCAAGGGGACCTAAGAGGTATGTGAGCACTACTGCCCTATTGCTTGTATTCCCTTGCTCGAGCATTTGGCAGATAGGTAGCTTCTGGCATTTTTGCAGTAAACAAATTGTCCAGACCCATTTCAGTCTGGTTTCAGGTAAGGATACAATACTGAAATGGTCTTGGTTGCCTGAACTGATGACTGGTCAACCAACTGTGTATATATTTAACATTCCACCTTTCTCACAATATGGGAACCAAAGTGGTTAACACTGTACAGCTAAAATAAAATACAGCAAAAACAATTTGGTACATTACCATATCCATTCTGCTGCACCCATTTGGAACCCAAAGGGATATTCCCTGTTTGCAGTGAAGGACTAATGCTAGTCTGTTAATCTCAGTGGCATTTGATATCATTGTCCATAGTCTCAGATTGGAGCAAGAAGCAAGAAGTGATTCTGTTCTTATCTGTGAGGCAAGTCCCAGAGACAGGCACTGATGGAATCCCATTCAGCCCCATGGCTATGAAGAAGTGGGGTGCCATAGGGTTCCACTTTGTCACCCATGCTGTTCAATATCTATATAAAGTTACTGGGTGAGTTCATAAAGCATTTTGGATGAAATGCCATGAGTACGCTGACACTCAATTCTACCTATCCTTGTCCTAGCTAACTGAGACTATGCAGGTGCTGGGCCAGTGCCAGGATGCTGTCATAGGCTGGATAGGGGCCAATAAACTGAAGCTGCATTCCAATAAGATGGAGGTTCTGGGGACTGGTGGTTCCTGGGTCAAGGAACTGAGTAAGCAACCTGTCCTGGATCTGTCTGTCCTGCTGAGGGAGCATGTGAGTAGCTTTTATTCCAAGATCCACCTTTGTCACTGAAGACTGCAGTGGACTTCATGACTCAGTCCGTCTGAGATGATATCCAGTGACAGCATCATCTATGGCTTACCCTAGATATGGATAAGTCAGCTACAATACTCCATGCATGCAAACTAATCTTCCAATTAGACTATTGCAGTCCAGTAGCCTTTGTGGGGTTTCCTTTGCAGACAACTCAGAAGCTGCAGCTAGTGTAGAGGCAAGCAAACAGCAACACAGCAGCAGGCTGCATGTGGTGCCCAGGGCCCCAATAGGGGGTGGGAGAATTTTTTAAAAAGTGCTCCACAGCGGCACCTATGTTGGGGGCATTTTTACAATGTTTTTGTCCCAAGTCCATTTTAGGTCCAGGAGACCTCTTTTCTAAAAGAGGAAGTGAATAAGAAGTGACTTCTGGTCACTCTCTCATGCTAAAAAAAGGCAATTCTTGGACCTGAAATGGCCCAGGGCTTTCTCAAACCTTGGAAAAAATGTCTGCATATGCCCTAGAGGGCATTTGTGGGGCATTTAGGGATAAAATATTTTTACTAGGGAAGCTATGTCCCCCTCAGGTCTCCTGGG
The DNA here is from genome assembly GCA_030412105.1 of Cyclura pinguis. Lineage (NCBI taxonomy): Eukaryota > Metazoa > Chordata > Lepidosauria > Squamata > Iguanidae > Cyclura > Cyclura pinguis. The sequence continues at coordinate 214,173,258 of CM059602.1, forward strand.
GAGCTAATGCAGCCCCCTAGGCTCCCCTAGTTGCCCACCTGAGCTAGTGCAAAGTGCAGCACATAGACTTGTGAACAGAACTTCACAGAGAAAACATGCCACACCACAATGGTTCTGATACAAATTCAAGATGCCAGTGACACCAGCAAAGTCCCCAAATGGTTTGGGATCACAATATTTGAAAGAGCACCTCACCCTAAAAGTATCTGCACAAGGAATGAGATCTGTTGGAGGGGCCATTCTGTGTGGTGGGGGCAGTGAATTGTGTGAGGATAAGAAATAAGGCCTTCTGTATCATGGCAGCCTGCTTGTGGAATCCTCTCCTCCTAGAGACCCAGTTGCCACCAATGCTAGGCTATTCCAGCACAACATTAAAAACATGATTTTTGCCCCCAAATCTTTGCAGCATAGTGATTTAATTTAAATTAACATATATGCACCTCTATCATTGGCCCTTTCCACAAGAGGCGAGTGAATCGCTCTGTGCCGTTACTTACCGGCTCTTCTTGGGTCTGAAATAACACAAACTTTCCCTTGAGCCATTCCGCAGGGCTCCTCCATTAGTGCAGGGCGAACCGGAGCAGTGCGAGGTCTGTAGATCCGCACTGCTCTGGCTCAAAATGGCGGCTTCCTGTGGCTTCCGGCTCAAAATGGCGGCTTCCGGTGTCTTTGTGGGAGTGGCCCAACCCCTGACACTGGCCACGCCCATAGCCCACCCTCCACTGATCGGAGGCTCGCATTGGTGCGAGCCTGCGGATCTGCACAGGTAAGTAGGAACACAATGGCGTGTTCCAGAAAATGTTAAGACCTGATTTTTCTGGTCTTTACTTAGCGTGGGGGAGGACCACTTGGGGGCGGGTTGGATCGGACTGAGGTGCAGAACTAAGTTAAATAGTCCACACCTAATCCGATCCAAGGTGCGGACGACCTCTGTGCCAGGACGCCTTGGCCCGTTTTAACTGCCTGGTGCGGAAAGGGCCATTGTTTTGAACTGTTTAAAACTTGCCAAATTGTTTAATATATTTTAGCCTATTTAAATTACTCGCATTGTTTTAAATTGTCTTAAACTGTTCAAATTGATTTTATTGTATGACACCTTGATATCCTTGGGTATAGGTAAGGGAATAGACAGACAGACAGACAAACAGGCAACAAATTACAGTATGTAGAATATAGTTATGGGCTGGGCACATATATAAGCTGACTACATGTCTTTTAAAAATCCAACTGAATTTGGTGTCTGTAAAATGAATGTAAGAAATAAATAAATTAAATAAATAAATAAAGCAATAAGATCCTTTGTTGATGGAACAATGGATGATAAATATAAGACATTTTGCTATACTTTTCTACAATATCTGCGATCACTGAAATTTTCTGAAATATAACTTAACCTATAGTAAACTCATTTTTTACATAAGATCTACCTCTTCATCACCAATTTAGATTATCCCCTAAACTTAGACCATTTCCGCACTACACTGTTATAGTGCTATAATTCCACTTTCAACATCCTATGGAATCCTGGGATTTGCAGTTTAGGGAGGGGCATTTAGAACTCTCAGCCAGAGAGCACTATGGCCTCAGTAAACTACAAATCCCAGAATTCCACAGGAGGTTGAAAGTGGAATAATAGCCCTATAACAGTGTAGTGTGGAAATGGCCTCAGTTTAGCAACCACATATTGATCTGAGATTGTATGTTATGTCACTCTCACTTCAGAAATCACAAGAGACACCATCCATCAGTGTCTTTCTTAAACAGGCTGAAGGCAGTCCACCCAAAAAGAGGTTCCAAGCAAGTTGAATCCATCCCAGATCACTAAAGAAGTATCTGAATTTGACCATTATGTGGATTTACCATTTAACACACCAATTTTCCAGCAGGTGCGAGACTCTGCATAAACCTCCACTACCACCAAACATGAACATGTTCACAAATCTCCACCAAGAGTCAGAGTTTTCCCTTGTTCCCACGTCTGAAACTAATGTGAGGACTTCCTCCTGTCTTATTGCTGTGGCCACCAAATGTGGCAAACGGCTAGATGCCCTCAAGCTACCTGTGTAAGATATTATGCGACTTTTACCCCACTGGACACCCATTCTTCACTCACTGTCCTTTGCTGTACACTGCCACCACAGACACTTTGTCTGAATTCAAGCTTTCTAATATACAGTATTCCCAGAGGCCAAAAGGGTATAAATACTGAAGCAATACTTTATTAACAGAAATTGAACGTAACAAAACTCATTATTTAATACATTTAAAACACTGCTCACATTATGTCATACACTGCACTCCTAGATAATTTAGACTCTTAAAAACCACTTGTTAATTCCTAAACCTGATTTTTTTTCTACCCTAATCTTCCATTCACTCACTCCTCCACATTCTAACTACCCTAACTGCCCACTTAACTGTATCCACTGTCATCCCAACTGTCATTCACCAACCTTATTCAAATCCCTTCAGACATTCCACCATTCACCACGCACTCCCCAACATTTCATTCTCTCACCCTCCCAACAGCTCCTTATCTTATGTACAGTACGTACCTAAACTAATTACCTCATTATATATAGTAAATTAAACAATTTACTATATACACCAAAAGTCCATGACATCACAGCTATATCTGCCACTTCTTTATGCAAGTCAGGAGCTTATTCAGGAATTCTTGTCAATGTCGACATTATAGACCCTTACCACACAATATCACCACACCAACATGGCAATGCACTGATCCTGGTCCAGGATGTGTTCTATCGCATTACGTTGTTGCTGACCAGGGGCAGTCATGTCCCCATCTGTTCGAAATGTACCTTATACCATTACTGGAAAAAAAATCTGGTGATGCCCCCTTTCCCTCCACGATCCCATCAGCTGTGGGCATGTGGTAAGGGCCGAAATGCTTGATAGTGCTTCCTTCCACAGTACAGTGCAGGAAGAGGCAGGGAAAGTGATGTTGTACTGCAGAAGGAAGAAGAGTGATCCTAACACTACTCATCTGTTGGCAGCCAACTGTGCGGTTCAGGTCCTTATCCCATCCCAGCAATGGTACTGCCAGGATCCCACCATGATGATGCAATATCACGGCATGGTGTGGAAACGTCCATAGTCCACTTATCAGTTGCCCATGGGTGTTCTATGCCCATATCTATGATTGTAAGATATTCTGGTGCCGATACATGGATGATTTGCACTGAGCATTCCTACAATTTTAGGAGCTGGAAGCAGGGTTGCCAAGCATCTCATACTGTTATCTCCTGTTTTAAGGGTCAAGAAGCTTGTCCAATAGAAGCATTAATAAAGTTTGCAAAACATCCCATATTTTCAGCTGTTGGTCAAACATATGGTCCTCAAATTACACACAAAATGTGTGGGGGCTTCTGTTGCAAGAGTGGCCTGGTCCCACTACTCCCTCTCCAGGACAAGCAATATATTAATCTTGGTGGCAGTAAAATTCTTTCCCTTCGATTGGCTGTTGCCTTGCCATTGCAAGGTTTCCAAGGATTTGGGGAGTTCCAAAGTATTGGAGATCCTTGTAAGACTTGATGTGGTGTGATGTGACACAGGCCTGGTTCATGTGTTGTAGCTAGTCTTGTCTGTCCCTTATGGCTATTTTGAAAATCTGGCAACCCTATCTGGAAGCCTTAGTTATACCAGAGAAACTTGGCACCATCCAGTCTAGTTTATAAATGCATATTGGAAAGCACTAAATTGGATGCTTGAAGGGAATGAAGAGGTAGATTGTCCTACGCAGATCAACCAATGGGAAAGCTTTGACATCTAAAATTTGTTTTGGTTGGAACTACAGTTGTTTCTGTCAAAAGTGGTTATTTGGAGTTTATTGGACTCTATTTTGTCTCTTTAGAAGGTAATTGTCAACTTCAACTAAATGCTGGTGATGTAGAGACAGCGCTTCCTTGTGGCATATGATGTGTATGTATTCAATGGTTGCCACTTTTTCATTTGATGTATTGCAATATATTAATTTTGTACAAGAAGAATTTTATATAGGCATTTGTATACACATATCATCTTTTAAATTACATCCTTGAGACATATGCAATGTTACTAATGAGCAATATGGTTGGATCCTAGGCACTCTTCCTGTGGCTAAAAAATTTATACTGTACTCCAAGGGTGAAAAGGTTTTAAAAATCACCATCTATTGTTCAATAGTCAGAAGGTCTCACCAGTGACTCAATGCCAATTAATTTACTTGGTACTGTTTTTAATCAGTTAAAATGAATCTACTTTTAAAGGATTCTACTTTCAAATAAAAGCAATTATGAGAGCATGCTCCTGGGATCCCCTTAGTGTGCATGGAAAGTTTCAGGGGTTCAACTTTAAGTTTCCTGCAGATATGATGGACACACCTACCCACCTATTATTATTATTATTATTATTATTATTATTATTATTACTACTACTACTACTACTACTACTATTATTATTACGTTGTTATTTGTGATTTTTTTTAAAAAATGTTCGAGTTTGGAAAAAAAACCAGGCTTAACTATCATATTTATTCCAGATGTTAATGTTAAAACTTTGTCTGCTGTTTCAAACATTGAAAAAAAGAGGTGAAGGAGCTACCAATATTCACCTGGTTTGAGGTACAAAATAGAGGCTTGCATGACCTCTACTCCTATAGCGAGGAAAAAAGAAAAAGTTACTGACGAAACTCAACTATTGACATCATCCAAAAAGGATGGCTGTAAGCACAGAGGTAAGCTCCACATCTGGAGCAGAGAAACCTTTGAAGATATGCATTTCTCAGATTGATCAGAATTGTTGCACAAAACGATGAACACATTAAGAGTGTTTAATAGACTGTTAATGCAATATGTCTTTCTTTCAAATTTTGTATTTGATGTTTCCTTTTTGAAAAACTGATCATGAAAGGGGGGCATGAAGGTCATTGGACAAATATGGAAAGTGTCACAACTCAGATGCAACTTTCCCAGGGGAACCTTCCTACTCAGCAGCTTCAATCAGGCTGCACAGTCTTTTAAAAACCTCCTCCTCCTCCTCCTCCTCCACCTCCACTGGCTATGGTCTAGTCAGATAAAGACAGCTCACAGACTGATTTCTCAGCAGCACAAACCCTCTCCTAATGCCCCCCACAAATAAGGAAGGAGATGGGCAAGAGAGAGGAAGCAGGGCCACCCACCCCCTTTTCCTGACCAGGTTTGGATCCAGGGAGTCCATTCTGCCCACCATGGCCATTTCTGTACTACACTGTTATAGTGCTATCATTCCACTTCCAAAATCCTGTGGAATTATGGAGTTTGTAGTTTACTGAGGCCAAAGAGCTCTCCAGCTGAGAATTCTAAAGGCCCCTCCCTAAACTGCAAACCCCAGGATTCCATAGGAAGTTGAAAGTGGAACAATAATAGCACTATAATAGAGTAGTGCAGGAATGGCCACAGTCTTAGCTAATTTGTTCCAATTATCATTAAAAGCTTGTTGTCTTAAGATGATTTGGTTAACTGTTTAGTGGGTTTTTTACATCTGGTAGAGTAGAAATGGTCCATGTCTTGGGCCCCTTCCCACAGACAGACAGACACATGTACATTTTGATACTTGCAATTTTTCCACTTTTGCAGAGATCCTGTACCCATAACATTAGTTAATGGGAAGGGCTGACTGTACATCTAAGAATGCTGGCTGGTATCTTGTTCATTAGCCATGAATTATGATGGCAAAAATCAGACTAATACAATGAGAAAGTATCACAGGTGCCAAAAGCAAAAACAAGCAGGATTGTATTAATATAATAATGTATTCAAAACATGTGCAACATATAGAATATATGTATACATTATTCTGTTCATATAATCCCACTTGTTTTGATTCTTCACCAAATGGTTGTTGCTATTGTAAGTCAGACTAGTGCCATCACAACTTAGATTTTTAGTCATAGCAAAGGTCAGTATTCTGTTCCAACCATATAACAACCAAAATCCTGCCCAAAATTCACTTTGTAAGCAGTAGGATGCCCACCCAATCCTAAACCTGGTAATTTCTTTGTTGATGAAGGACAGGGGATAAGCAGGGACACACCTAGCTATTGTAGCTGGATATGCTGTAGAGATGTCATCTATAGGAAATAACAATCCCCAGAAGTCTCTGTGGATGTCTGCCACAGTTCATCCATCTACATCAAAATTGCTAGATGCATTCCCACAGATTCCCTCAGACTCAAACAACATGGAAATAGCTGTATTGAGGTGAGAGGCTGTGCTAACTTATAAGGTGAGTTATGTGGAGGTGGCATTGTGTTACCGCTGTTTCTAGCCCGAACTTGTGGGATATTAAGCTATCATTTGATATCAATAATTTGGCCTTCTGTACCCATTCCTCTCCACGTGCTTGTGAGGCCCGCGCACAAGCACGCACACAGGCGCGGTCGACAATAGCTGAACCATTCAAATCCCAATCTAGGCAGGCCAGTCATTGCCGAATGCAGCTTCAGGAGACCTCAAGGCAAGTACCACATTATGTATTCATGCTACTTACAAAAGATCCCTTGCCCCGAGCAGGCAGCTTGATAAGCGGACTATACAACACTCAAGCACTCCGCATTTGCATATTGGCTACTCTATTGATAATCTGGTCATAACTCAATCATCTAAAGTACGGACCTTTCGGAGGCTTTGTCTCCAGCCCAAAACTCATTGTTTTCCCCAAGTACGGACTAGCCTGCGGCCACAATGTTCTCTATAAGAACCCCTGACTTTGAGCACTTCCTCGGATCGCTCTTGGCTTCCATCCTACCTTGCTGTTGCTTTGTCCAGCGAGCCTTCTCCTCAGCCCCACATGCTGAGAATCCATGCTCCCCAGCTTCTTTGCTTTTACTGGGCTTCAGGACAGGTATAATATTTCCCATACCAAACCTCCTCTCAAAATCCCTCTATCCAACTCCTACCTTTTATTTCTATAGTTCCTTGTGTGTGTTGCATACACGTGTTTGACTGTGCTTCAATAAAACCATTATTATTATTAACTTCTGCCTTACCATTGACTCGGCCTGACCCCGTAGACATAGGGTTCAAGATCTCGCTACGTTACCCTGCCTCTCGAATTGCTAACTAGTGATCTGTGCTAATTCCCTCCCCATTGATTGAGCACATTTAGGTGTCCCTCCTGGGACCCCAGAAATCAGGGTAACAATTGGGAGACATAGAATCATAGAGTTGGAAGAGACCACAAGGACCATCAACTCCAACCTCTTGTCATGCAGGAATATGCAGTCAAAGCATTTCCAACAGATGGCCATCTAGCTTCTGTTTAAAAACCTCCATAGAAAGAGATTCCACCACACTCTGTGGCAGCATATTCCACTGTTGAACTGCTCTTACCATCAGGAAGACATAGCTACATCATAGTGGTGTGTCTCCCTATGCAGGACCTTGAGCACTTGGATTGGGAAGCTAGGTGAGGCTAAGAACCTTCAGATCTATGAACAGGACAATTGCTCTGACCAGTGTTAGAAAAAAAACAGCATTCCTGTTTGTTTGTTTGTTCTTTTTTTTTTTTTAAATCATAAGCTCTGATTCACAGTTATGACCCAGGTTCTTTTATGATTGGGCTTTCAGGCTTGGCTACTGGCCTCCCTGGCCTGGTGCTGCTGCTAGGTCAGTTCCTATTACTGCCAGGTGAATTCGCCTTAAGACTGAACTCACCTATTGTTTGACCAGGGAAGAAGCAAATCAGCCATATAGCCACAGTCCTACTTCTGTCTTGCATGTACGTCGTTGGGCATGTTGCTTGCCTTCTAGAGTTCACCTCTGTACTATTCTGTCAAATGCACGAGTAGGGAAAGTGCAGTCAGCAGGCTGCAGGCTGCTCCTCAGGACTGTTTTCATCCTTCCAAATCCCTTGCCCCCCATCCTCCAAATTTTGTTTCCTTTTTTATCAGTCTTCTTCCAAATATAATGTTTCAATACCCTCTGAGGTGTTGGGGGCCAGGAGAGCTCCTTGCTTAACAAGAAAGTAAATAGAAATTGGGTTCCAGATTACCCTCTTGTTTTTAGAAAGGCCTCTCTTGCACCTAAAAGAGACAAGCATCTCCATACTTTCTCATCCCTGGTGTAACATATCTTCTGTGATGTAGACGATTGTGATGTAGAGCTTAACTGCAGTATTAAGTGATAAGCTACAAGTGGAGCTGTGTCCAACCTGAACAAGTTACTTATATTCTTTTCTAGATTCTTCCTTAGTTAAATAAACCTGTTCTCTAGCAGAGATTCACTGATCTTTTCTCTCTCTGAAATAATCTGACATGGTGTCACAAGCCTAACCAAACATCTTCAGGCAATTGCTTATCATGGCACAGCTTTCAGCCCCAGAAAACTCTAGTTTGAACAGACCCTCTGAATGCCCTGACTAGAAGGAAAATACTGCTCCTTTCTGCAGAGCGACAAAAATCCACAAGGAGCCTGAGAAAGTTGAGGATAACTTTTCTCATCTATGCTATTGGGAAAGAAGCAGACCTTATCTTCAGATCCTTCATTTTTAGTGAAGAGAATCATAAGAATGATTGTGGAAATGCTTTGAAAAAAGTTTGATGGAGGCTTCCAGTTAAGATGTCAGCGCGGATGGTAGCCTGAGCCAGGCATCTCTAGCCTGCCACTCGAAACCCAAGAAGGAAACCTCTAGGGGCTCTGCGGAGGTGCCCGAAATTCACCCTTAGAAGGTAGGGTGAGTGGAGCAGCTCAAAAATTTCCAATGACCCACCATTGGTGAAGGAAGGAGTGGAGGCACCATCACAGATGGGATGGAGACGAAGCAGAAAAGCCTCTGAGTTTGCAGCCAGGCACAGTTCTGAATTAGCACTGGCAAAATAGCTTTATTTTAAACTGTTTAACATCGAATAGTGAGTATCCAGTTGATGTCTGATTTAAGAAGAAGAAAATCATCCACAGTACTATAGGAAAGTAGATCTCTGTTTGGTTAACTCTCTGTTCAGTTAGAAACTTCGACGGAGCTTTGTGGTGCATGGAGATTAAGAAGAAGGGGAAGGGGAAGATCTCTTTTTTTTTCTTTTTTATCTTGATTTAATGGAAAGGTTGTGCTTGAATTAAATATTATAAGATTATTATTATAAGATTATTAACAGATTCTTTGCAGAGAAGACTTAAATTAAGGGCAAAAGGGAAGAACTGGTTTGAACTGTTTGAAGAGGTGGAAGTTAAAGACTGAGGGGAGAAGGCAAGAACATGGTGACAGTCTTGCTTTAGAGTGAAGAGAACAGTGGGGGGAAGAAAGAGATAATGCTGAGAGGGTGAAAGAGCCAAGGAAAGTCCTTCCCCCTTCTTTCTCTTTGTTATATGTGATTTTGCTCTTGTTTAAAAAGGACCCTTAGGGTTTAACCTCTCTTATTCGACAAAAAGGCAAAAGAGCAAAACTATGACAAATTGGCAAGTTTGTTGCATTCCTTTCATCCTGCCTACCCTCTCTGTTTACTATTGGAATAGCTTCCAGAAGAGAAGCAAAGAGATAACATCACTGGAGAATCTGTAAATAGGAACTGATGTCAATATATTATGAACGAATGATTTTTGAAGTATGTTTACCCAATGAATTGTACTAGTAAATTTTGAAGGGTTAGACTTTAGAGCAGAACTGGTAAATTTTATTTGGTGATTTGGATAGAGACCTTAAAATTTGACACCTATACTTCAACGTGATGTGAAAAAACAGTAGGGATTAGCTTCTGGAAGAAAAGTGAAGAGAGATAGCAGACCAATTGACTGGACCTGAAAATAGAATAAATTTCATGGTTATTGAATTATGAAAAATATTTGATTTAATATGATGAATTAATTATTTGACTTAGTACGATAAATTGTTGGGCACAAATATTTATCTCTCTTCATTGCTTCTTGGGTATGATGTAGTGACATTATTTAAATATTTAATGAATTAATAAGTAATAATAATAAGAGCATCTGAATTAATGGAGTGAATTAATGAATTAATGAAGTAATTAGAAGAGCATTGGATATATTCAGTGTTTATATGTACTTGATTTATATTTTGTAGCAATAGCGCCGAACGACTTACCTTTCGATGCCTTTGCAAGCTGGAGCACGATGTCCTCTGCTTCAGTGTCCTCTTCCGGATGCCCGGAGATGGCAGTAGCCACGTTTGCGAATGCGCACTTGTGCATGTGCGAACTTTCCCCTTTTGTTCCTTGACCAGCCAATGAATTCAAAGTGCCGCTTTGAGTTCATTGGCTAGGAGAGTGGGCCTAGGCGAGGGCATCCTGTCTTCACTCAGGTCCACTTGTTTAAAAGGGGTTAAAAGGGGTACTTACCTGGCAGCATCTCTGGGCTCTCAGCAGTCAGCGTTTGGCAGCAACCTCGGCAGGAAGACCTGGAGCGACGGCAGCGGTGTCGGAGACCAGCATGAGCGGTGACAAATAGTGCGAGAAGCAGCAGTGATGGTGAGACTGAAGTAGGAGGAAGAGGTGGCGACGGCAGTGGAGAGGCAACAGCGGAGGCCACAGCAAGGAGGCAGAGAGATGAGGCATGCCACGTGGTCAGCCGAGCCAGACCCAGTGAGTGAAATCACACAACAGCCCTTCTAAGGGCTACTTTTTTGAGCTGTGTTGCAGTGCGAGCATGCTGCCTCAAGCCTCGGCCCTCATTAGTCTGGCCAGGCACCTCAGCCTCTCACCCTTGGCCCTACCTCATATTTTCCCAGTCTTTCTCCTAGTTCGCCCACCTGCAGCTCTTGACCCCACTCCATGGAATTTTCCTGCTCTCGCAGGCCAGCAGGCACCCTGTGCCTTCCCATTACACAGCTTGGGGCTGCAGTTTTCCCAGGAGCCATGCCCCCCAAAAGGGCTGCTGTGGCCCTCCCATGTGCCCCTCCCCAGAACCCAGGGCCAGGCAGGCTGCACTCAGAAATCCTGGGTCGAGTTGGGGTCCTCAGGCAGCCATAAGACAACCCCCAGTTCTGGGAGGGTCCTTTCACCTCAGGCAGCCACGTCTCCTGGCAGCACAGTCCTGTAAGGCATCGCGTAGTCTCTGGAGAAGCTGGCTGAAAAAATGGAGCGGCTGGCGTCCAGACAGGTGGCGGCACTCTTGGAGCTGGCATCTGGGCCTCCCCAGCAGCAACAGGAGGGTGGCCCCAGGCACAGGAGGAGGCAGTCTTCATCATCCAGCAGCAGCACAGACAGCTCTTCCAGTTTGAATACCAGCACTGCGAGCCCCAGAAGGCTCAGAAGCCAAACAGGCAAAAGCAAAAGACACAGGAGGCACAGCAAGAGCAATGTTGACAGTGTGGCATCTGGGGGTGAGGCAGGAGGGGGGGTAGCATATCCCAAAGATTACTGGAATGCTGCGGCCTTTGTACCTGGGCTCCCAGGGTGGGCCATATGTAGGTGTCAAAGGAATGAGCCGGGTTCCCTCGGCCGCAGTTTAGCATGGGCACACTCGGGGCGGGGTTGCCAGTGCAGGCCACTTTCGGGGACCACAAGGACCCCCCCAGGTATCCATTTGAGCAAAAAGATCAGGGAGCACATCCTCGATGGCTATTTTGTGGATGTTTTCTCACTCCTTAAGTCGCAGTGCAAGGAGGGACACACTCCCAAGTCTTCCAAACAATGCAGAAGGGAGGACATTTCGGCCTTGGTCAAGCACTCCTTTGACAACTGGCTGGCAGGCTATACAGTTTTGATGGAAGTGGTCCGGGCAGCATATCCTGACCGAGGTTGGCATCTTTCCAGTCACCTGGGAAATGTCCTGAGGGTGCATGCTCTTGCGGGCGACGCAGTGGCAATTGAATATGATGATGCCTTCAGCAAAAGGGCCCCCCAGAGTGATCATGCTCAGTGGGACCTCATCAATGGCAAGCTCTGGTTGGTCATTGTAGGTCCTCACGTCAAAGGCAGATCTGAGTGCCCCAAGCTTTTTTGTTGGTCAGGGAAAAAAGATGCCAGAAAGCTGGTTTGTTGGGAATTCAACCAGGGGAAGTACCAAAGGGTTCACTGCAGGTACAACCACCTCTGCGAATCCTGCCTCGGACCCCGCCCCAGGCCTTCTTGCTCCCGGCCCAGCCGTGCTACCTTATACTCTGGGGGCAGGCAGGATGGGGGCAGTGCCAGTGGCTCTGGGCCCCCAAAGCAGTAAGGGGTCTATAGGTCACACCTCCGTGTGTTTTGTGGCACTCTTTCCCCTATTGGACGTGTACCCTAATCAGCAGGTGGCCAATGTCCTACAAGAGGGCTTCTCCCAAGGCTTCAGGATCCCAACATCTGGCCTGCACTTGGCATTTGATGCCGGCAACCTTAAGTCGGCTCAGGAGCTCCCCGTGTGGTCATGTCCAAAATTGAGAAGGAGTGCCTGGCTGGGGGGGTAGCTGGGTGCTTCCCCAAACCCCCTTTTCCCAACCTCAGGGTCTTTCCTCTTGGAGTGGTTCCTAAGAAGGTGCCCGGTGAGTTCTGGTTCATTCATCACTTGTCCTATCCAAAAGGGGCGTTGGTCAACGATGCCATCCCGCTGAAGTTCTCCTCAGTGCGATATGCTTCCTTTGATCAAGTGGTCCGGCTGATTAGGGCATGCGGTTCCAGGACCCTTCTAGCAAAGTGTGACATCCAATAGGCCTTTTGGCTCCTCCTGGTTCACCCAGAGGACCAGTGCCTGCTGGAATTCAAGTTTGCAGGTGTATGGTATTATGATAAAGCCATGCCAATGGGATGCTCCATCAGCTGTGTGGCCTTTGAGGCTTTCAGCACATTCATCGAATGGGTAGTCAGATCCAGGTCCGGGTCCCCCTTCATCACTCATTACCTTGATGATTTCCTCATAATAGGTGGGGCTCACCAGGATGATTGCGCTGGCTGTTGGGGATATTTCAGGCAGTAGCAGCTGAACTGGGCATCCCACTGGCACAGGAGAAGACCGAGGGGCCTACCACTTCACTGGTTTACCTTGATATTCTGCTTGACACCGTTCAGGGAATATCCTGCTTGCCCCAGGACAAGTTCGAGGTCCTTTGGCAGCAGTTAGGTGGGATGGTGGGTTCTAAGAAGGCCACTCTCAAGGAGATATAATCGTTGTTGGGGCACCACAACTTCGCTTGCAAGGTGGTGGCACTGGGTAAAGCCTTCTGTGCACACCTGGCCAGTGTCATGGTGGGAGTCCAGGCCCCTCATCACCACATTTGCATTACGTGGGGCATCAAGGAGGACCTACAGGTGTGGCTCAGTTTTTTAGACAACTTCAATGGTATCTCAGTGTGGCGGGAGGCATTGGAGCCAGGCTCTGGGCTACAGGTCCAGTCTGATGTGGCAGGGAGCTTGGGTTTGGGGGTTTATTTTCAGGGCCATTGGTACGCGGCCAAATGGCAGCCCCGCTGGGAGCAACAAGGGATACTCAGGGATCTCACTTTCCTGGAATTTTTTCTTATCCTGGTTGCTGTCTGCATTTGGGCAGACTGTTTTTGCAACAAGAGATTTTGTTTTTGGTGTGACAACAAGGTAGTGGTGGCAGTCATTAACAGTCAGTCCTCCAAGTCTAGCTGGGTCATAGGTCTGATCAGGTGGTTTGTCCTGGAGTGTTTAGCTGCCAACATATCCTTCTCAGCCCGTTATGTTCCAGGTTTAGATAATGGGATCGCAGGCTCTCTGTCTCACATCCAGGAGGACAGGTTTCAGTTGCTGGCCTCAGGAGCAGATCCCACACCAAAGCCATTTCTGGATGATCTGTGGCAGCTTGGGAACACTCCATAATTCAGGGAGTTATGCATTCCATAGCTCCTGCAACACTCAGGGCCTACTCCAGGACATTGAACAAGTTCCAGAGTTTCTGAGCCTCAGTGGGCTACGCTGACAAGTGGCCGGTTCCAGAGACACAGGTGCTGCACTTCCTGGCTCATCTGAAGGATAGTGGCATGCCCCCACACTCCATGACTGTCAAGTTTGCAGAGATCTCCTTTTTCAGCAAGGTCAACAGACTTCCTGATTCGTGTGCTGCCTTCATCGTCAGGAAGGCAGTCGAGGGTTTGAGGTGGCTGCAGCCACAGGCGAAGGATAGTAGGAGGTATTTGTCTTTCCAGCTGCTGAAGACGATAACCCAACAGCTTCCAGCCATCTGTCATTTGCAATTTGAGGCCAGGCTATTTAAGACAGCTTTCGTGGTGTCTTCTTCAGGGCTTTGCAAGTCGGGGAGCTGGTGGCCAGATCCAGAAGGGACAGGTCTGACAGGGCGCTGTGAGTAGATGACATCTCCTTCTCAGAAGAGGCAGTGGTCATCTGGGTCAGGCAGTCCAAGACTGACCAGCAAGCCAAGGGCACCCTTATTCGCCTGCACCCTCTGCATGGGGAAGCCCTTTGCTCTGTCAGGGTGTTACAGAAGTTCCTCAAGAAGTGGCCTCCTGGCCCTGGCCCCCTGCTCATTCATCAGGATTGTTCCTTGCTGTCCATGTTCCAGTTTGTCGCAGTCCTGAGGGCAGCTCTACGTAGGGCAGGGCTTCCATTCACTTCATTTAGGAGCCACTCCTTCTGCATTGGAGCAGCCACGGAGGCGGCCGCCTGTGGCCTTCCTGCCACAGACATAAAAAGGATCGGGAGGTGGAAATCCGGAGCATATGTGGGCTATGTCAGACCTGAGTTGGGGCTTGCTGGGCCTGTGTGCTGCAACTGGGAGCCAGTTGGACACTGAGTGGGCCAGGCACTCCCATCCCTGCATGACACATGGGGGGAATCGGTATTCTGGCTTTATTGGCTACAGGGATAAGGCTGGCAGTGGGCAGGCAGGGTGTCCTGCCTGCCTCTTTGGAGGTTGCATGGTCATTGGATCCGGGATAGCAGGTACCTTTGCCACATGCTAGGAGACAGTCAGGTCCCCATTGGCATCAGGGGGTGCAGTGAGCTGCCCAGCTCAGGTGGGCATGCAATGGGAACCCCCTGGTGGCAGTAGCACCATGGTCAGCTATGGGCCATCCGGTTTTGGGCCAGGCAGTTGGGTTCATCGGTTAACAGGCAGGTTGATAGATGCCCAGATCCATGCCCATGCTTACACCAACCTTGTTCATGCTTGTAGCCAATAAAAGTTGTGGCCTTTCTTTCTCCAATTGAAGGTTGTTGTGTTTTCTTTACTCGGAGGCCACCGCCCTTGGCCACACAATGTAAAATTTTTGTAATAGTTCTATAATTCTTGTCAAGGTCAGAGACCTGGGTGGCAAGCCAGCCCAGAGAAGGGAGTGTGAGAGCCAGCAAAGTCCAGCCAGGAGGAGACAAGCAAGCACTTTACACAAGGGAATTCACTTACCAGAGCATCAAGCGAAAGCCGTAGTCAGAGTTCCGAAAGCCAAGGGTTAAGAGTCCAGAGATCAATTCAAGGTAGCAGGAACCAGGTGCTGGGAGCAAGGAACAGGCAAGAGGAGAGCCTGAAAGAGGTTTGCCACAAGCAAAGAAAAGCTTCCAGGCAGGCAGTTATATAGCCCAAGACACAGGAGTGGCTAGTCACTGCTTCTTGAACTTAATCAAGGAAGCCTCCCTTTGCTCAGCTCTCTTGAGTCTCTGCCTTGTTTGTGGGCTGATTGGCACAGGCTCCAAAGCATCTTCAGAATCGGATTCCTGTTGTCCTAAAGGAGCAGGCAGAGTAACGTCCAAGCCTGCTTGGTCCATGGCAGCAGGGGGAGCTCTTAAGCTGCAGGACTCATCTCCAGCCAGAGCCACAGGGACCAACAGCTGCTGCTCGACATCAGCAGCTCTGACAGGGGCTTCAGTTATCACAATTCTATTAAGAAAGTGGGCTGTTATAAAATTTGATTAAGACAAGATTAGTGTAAGAAACAGTAGTTGGATTGATAAATTTAAATAAATATTTCATATAAAGAGTATGGCAACAGGCCAAAGAAAAACAACACAACTACAACTTCACCCTTCATTGCTGGAAAGAAGAGCTTTTACAGTCTCCAAAACCATGGAGTTGCCAAAACTTGTAGAAGAAATTCAGAAAATGATTGGATATGATGGAAGAACTAAAGAAGAAGAAGAACTGAAATAAAGCAAGATCTGAAAAAAGAAGTGGAGAATTTAAATCAGAATTTACAAAAACTTACCATAGACTTAACAACAATAGATAAGAAGGTGGGAGATTTGCAAGATAAAAATTTGAAACTGGAAGAACAAGTGGAGCATCTGAAGAAAGAACAACAGAAGGATAAAGAGACCATTACAAAATTAGAGATGCACTAATGCAATAAATGTCTGAAATTAAGAGGTCTAGCTGAGCAGGAGAGTGAAAATTTACACCAAAGAGTCACTTAGATTCTAGCCTTCTATGTAGGGCAAAGAGCAGGAAGATTCAAACTGGAGATTGATAGAATGTTCAAGATTGATTCACCAATTGCAAAAAGAAAGGGACTGACTCAGGATGTATTTGTTTATCTTACCAGAGAAAAAATTAAGGATCTAATTGTAGAACAAAGTTACAAAGAGAAGCTGATTGTGGATGATACTGAAATTCAAATTGTCAAAGATATCCTGCCAAATGTATTGAGACAGAGAAGAGAATATACATTTTTGACAAGGTATCTCCAGAGAATGAATATAAGATGTAGATGGGAGCTCCCAGAAGGAATTTCCTTCTTTTTTGTTGATAAGAAGGTCAAGATAGTACCGGTTGAATAAGCACTGGAGTTCCAAAAAAAAAAAATTCTTGAAAGTTGAAACAAAAAGATCAGGAGGTGGTAAGAAGAAATGGGAATTAAACCAAATGGAGTGGCAGCAGCAGAAGATTCCAGTCCAACGTTTGAAGAAGAGGTACATTTGGTGCATTCAGAAGACAAGAAAAAGAATAAGTAGAAACTAGAAAATAAAACAATGAAGATAGTCTTGTGGAATGTACATGGAATTAACTCATAAGTGAAT
Source organism: Cyclura pinguis (assembly GCA_030412105.1). NCBI lineage: Eukaryota > Metazoa > Chordata > Lepidosauria > Squamata > Iguanidae > Cyclura > Cyclura pinguis. Next base: position 214,190,155 of record CM059602.1, read on the forward strand.
AGACAACAAATCTTCCATCATTTAGAAAGACTGAAACCTCCAACTATTGGTCTACAAGAAACTCATATAAAGTTGGATCAAGAAAAATATTTATGTAATGCAAAACTAGGAGAATGTTTCACATCATCATACTCAAAGAAAAAAAGAGGAGTGGTAATATATGTGGGTAAGAACCTTTTGGCTAAATATTTCTTTAGATGAAGAAGGAAGAACATTAGGGGTAGAAATTCAGACCAATTGGGAAAAAATTCTAATAGTTGGAACATATGCCCCAAATGAAAAAAAGGGAAATTTTACAAAAAGACTTTTAGAAAAATTGTCAATATACGAGTATGAAAATTAGATTCTACTGGGAGATTGGAATGGAGTACAAGATATAAAGCTAGACAAATCAACCCCAAAACCAAAGAAACAAGCAATTAAAGGCAAACTACCGACATGTTTTTTTCTGATTATGTGAGGATTTGTCACTAACAGATATATGGAGATATAACTACCCAAATGTTAAGGACTTCACCTTCTTTTCAGAAAGTCACCAAACATGGTCTTGAATTGATATGATTTTGATCTCCAAACACATGTTAACAGAAATAAGACAAATGGATATCTTGCCTAAAGTAATGTCATACCACCGTCTGGTGATGCTACAAATGAAAGATAGGAACAAACAATTTCATTGGTGACTTAATGATAGTTTACTAAATGATGAAGAAGTAGTCAAAAAAGCAAAAGAAGTATCAAACCTCTATTTTAGAGAAAATATAAACAAGGAGATAAAGATGAAAACTGTCTGGGATGCATCAAAGGCAGTTATGAGGGGATTTTTCATCCAACAACAACAGTTGCAAAGTAAAAAAAGAAAAGAGAAGTACCAAAATTTATTAGTAGATCTTCAAGAAAAAGAAAATAATTTAAGAGAAATCCCTCAAAAGTTACTCTTAAATATGAGATTAAGAAATTACAAAAAGAAATTGAAGAATTGGAGAAGAAGAGTTGGAGAAAAAATTAAATACATGAAACAAGCTGAATTTGAACAAGCTAACAAGATTGGAAAATGGTTGGCATACAAATTGAAGAAGAGAAAAGAAAGAAATCTGATTCTGGAGGTGAAAGAAGGAAAGAAGATAGTTACTCAAGATGACAGAATAAAACAAATATTTGAAAAATATTTCGCAAATCTATTCCAGGAGAAAAAGACTCTTCAATAACAAGAAAAGGACCTGGCAGTATATTTAAAAAATCAAATCTGATAAAAATATCCAAAGAAGCACAGAAAAAGTTGAATAAACCTATTACAATGAATGAGTTGGAGGAAACCATCAGAGATTTGAAAGTTGACAAAGCCCCAGGACCTGATGGTTTCACAGCTTTGTATTATAAGGGATTATCAAAAGAATTAATTAAACCATTACAAGTAACAATAACAGAAATAAAGAAGTAAGGGAAACCTGAAATATGGGGACAATCAAATATTGTCGTTATTCCAAAAGAAGGAAGAGATAGGAGAGAAGTCCAAAATTACTGACCTATTTCTCTGTTAAATGTAGACTATAAATTTTTTGTGACAATATTGGCAAAACAGTGGGAAAAAATCTTACAAGATAAGATGCAAGAAGAAAAGACAGGTTTTTTACCAGAAAGATATATGAAGAATAATGTGAGAACAATTCTGGATATTATAGAATATTATGAAAAGAATCCTGGGAAGAAAGCTGCTCTGATTTTTTTGGATGCAGAAAAAGCATTCGACAATATGTCATGGACGTTTTTACAGCAGATACTGAAAGAATCTAATTTTGGAGATGACTTTAGTAAATGGATTGAAATGATTTATCAAGACCAATTGGCTAGACTGATAATAAATGGAAATATTTCTGTAAATTTCCCCATTACAAAAGGAGTTAGGCAAGGATGTCCATTATCACCTCTAATATTCATTACCGCCTTGGAAGTGTCACTAAAAAAGATCAAGGAGGATCAGGAGATAAAAGGTTTGAAAATCAGAAAAAGAGAAGTGAAATTAAGAGCTTTTGCAGATGATGTAGTTATTGTTTTGGAAGAGCCAAAAGATTCGATCCAAAAACTGTTGGAAACGCTGCAAGAGTTTGGACAGCTGGCAGGATATAAAATAAATAAGGATATAACAATGATAGTGACAATGAACATGTTGAAAAAAGAGCAAAAACATTTGGAGGAAGTCTCGGGATTTCAACTTTCAAAAAAAAAATAAAATATTTGGGAATCATTATTACAAAGAAAAATCAAGAATTATTTGAAAATTACTGTCAAAAGGTTTGGAGAGAAATAAAAAATATGTTGAAATGGAGCAAATTAAATTTATGTTTCTTGGGAAGGATTAATGCATTTTAAATGACTTTATTGCCAAAATTAATGTTCCTCTTTCAAAATTTGCCGATAACTGGAAATGAGAAAATTTTTAAAGAATGGGAAAAAGAAATATCAACATTTGTTTGGATAGGTAAAAAGCCAAGAATAAGATTTAAGACATTACAGGATGCAAAACAGAGAGGAGGATTAGATCTACCATCATTGAAGACTTATTACCATGTCTGTTGTTTGGACTGGATTAAAGATTGGATTCTATTAGAGAAATCATCGGTGAAAGATCTTGAAGAATTTGATAACAGATTTGGATGGCAAGGTTTTTTACGCTATAACAAGACAATGGTGAATAGAGAATTCAATAACCATTGCATTTGACTTTATTAAAAGCCTGTCAACAAATAAAACAAAAGTATTATACTAAGCTCCCAATCTGGACATCAATACAAGAAGCTTTCAAAATTACTCGAATGAAGAATGGTAAACTGCTTACATATCAAGATATACTCATATAGGAAGAGGATAAGCCGAGAATGAGGACGACAGAAGAGTTGAAAGAGGCAGGGCCTAAGCTAAATTGGTTTCCATTGTGACAATTAAAAGAAAGGGTTAAAATGGATCAAAAGCTATATGGATTTGAGAGTGAAGAAAATGAACTGGATTTACTATTGAAAGAAAATCAAAAGAAGCAGATCTCCAAATTTTATAAACGGTTATTACAGAGAGAAATGGAACAAGATATAATCAAAGAGACAATGATCAAATGGACCTAGAATATACGGCATTCAATTGAGTTGGAGAATTGGATAAGGACATGGAAAGTAGATATAAAATTTACACTGAATTTAAACTTTAGAGAAAACTATTATAAGATGTTGCATAGATGGTATATGACTCCAGAAAAGGTGCAAAAAATAACCAAAAATGGTAATGCAGTGTGTTGGAAATGTGGGGAAAAGGTTGGAACTTTTTAGCACATTTGGTGTTCTTGTATAAAAGCAAAGAAATTTTGGAAGGAAATACATGATTCAATCCAGGAAATTTGTAAATTGAATTTTGAGATGATGCTTGAATTTTGTTTATTAAACATGTTAGGCCAAACTACAGAGATCAGAAAACACCAAAAGATAATTCTATATTTGATTACGGCAGCTCGACTGACATATGCTCAACACTGGAAAGATAATACTGTAATAAATTTGAAGGAATGGAAATTAGGAGTTTTGGATATGGTGGAGATTGAAAAATTTGCAAATTCACTGAAGAATAAGTCTATTCAGAAATTTGAAAGAGAATGGAGGAGGGTAATGGAATGGTTAAAAAGCTAAATGATTGATAGGGTTTGTCAGTAGAGGGGGATTCCTTGTTAAATACTGAATTTGTACTGTGGAAGTAAGTGTTATGTGTTAGGATTGGACACAACTGGAGAAAATACAATAAAGGGAAATGAGGGAGGGATGAAAGGGATACATTTGCAATTACGTAATATTCCCTGATATTTTTTATGTTTTTTTGTTTGAAATGTTTCTAATAAAAATATATACAAAAAAAGAAAAAGAAAAAAGTTTGATGAGACAATTATCCCAAATTTCACATAAACTGGATGATTGTTTATATAAATATAAGGAGTTTAAAATGCAAGAGATGCTAACGTAACATGTTGGCAGCCTCAGGGAAAAGAAGATGCAACAGAAACTTTGCAAGACCTGACTTGCAATCTGGAAATTATGTCTACACAAATGGTATTCCCAGCAAGTCAGGAGATTTTGAAAAAATAAAGAATGCAAGTGATGTCACTACCCAGTTTACAGTGATGATCTTGAATGGCAATGTGGGTTGTGATCTGACTTGACTTTGGAGATATAAAAAGTTCTGCTTAGACAAGAAGAGAATAACAATATATGATGGATTTACTAATGGACTTCCCAGGAAAAAATGTTCCTTTCTGCTGGGCTCAATTTGAAATATTGGTTTCTAGATATAAAGATAAATGACATAGGCCCTTTTCGCACGGTGTTTTGGAAGTGAGAGGGCCCCTTGAGCATTGTGTAAATGTGAGGAGCAGTCTGCATGACGCACTCACATTTATGCGACGCTCAAGGGCTGGACGCAGAGTGGGCACGGATCTTTTCATTTTCATCTCTAAGCCAAAAATGCTGCACGCTGGCGCCCCGCTCCGGTGCCCCATGCGCACTCACCTGGTGTGTGGTGCGTCGGGAGCCGGGCCAGTTGCGCTTCCTGGGCAGTGCAGGCTGGGAAAGGTCCCAGGCTGCACTGCGAAAGGAAGAGGTGGGGCGCTCGCTTGAGAGGAAGGAGCTGCGGAGGCCAAGCAGCAGGGAAGCAGCAGGGAAGCGGCAGCGTTCCTTCCAAGGCTTCTCGCGCAAGGACCCCAACCCAGCAGCGTTAACAGGTAACATGCGAAAAGGGCCATAGATTATACAGTCATCCCTCTATATTCGCTAGGATTAGGGGCGCAAGACCCCCATGAAAGTGGAAAAACTGTGAATAAATCTAGACCCTCTCAATCATATTTTAATGCCCAAAGAAAGTATGATCACCATATTCAACCCACCGTGGATTCCTTTGAGGCATCAAGGTTCCTTCATAAGGCAGAAGAAGGTGGCTGGTGGGCCCACACCATTTTTAATAGGGACTTACAAGCCTTCTTTGCAGTTTCTCGGTCTCACGAGGTTTGCAGTCCCTATGAAAAATGGCATAGAGGGGCAGCAGAGGTCACAGAAAATAATCGATGTATAATCAAATCTGCAAAAGTGAAACCCACAAATGCAGAGGGCTGACTGATTATCTTGATAACGGTTTTAAGAATATTTAAACATGAACCAGTTTTTGGAAAAAATAGAAGGAACTAAAGGAAGAAGGTGTTTTAATGAAGAAAATAGTTTATGATTTATAGTTCATGAAATTGGTCTCTAATAACCTCTTGTCATTATGATGCCTTTTTTTTCTCTCTCATACCATTCACTCTTCTTGTTTAAGGAAGGCTGATAATGAAACTTTGATATGTCTTAACCTGTGACATTTTTGTATGTAGAAGTTCTTTCTCTTTTTTTTCTTCCTTTTCTCTTTTTTTAGTGCTTATTAATATGCAAGACTAAGGCCATTTCCATACCGGGCTTCTAAAACGGTGTAGAGCGACCTCTAACGGAGGTCTTCTACACCGTAGAGTGGACTGGCTTGGACTACTTTTCCTAGTTCCAAACCAGAATCCACTCAGGAGCGGCAGGAACTAGCGGGGCTGCGTGTTTTTTAAAAACCTCTTTTTAGAGGTTTTTAAAAAGCACAGAGCGCACAGCCCTGTGCCGCTCCGTCGCCCGGCTCTAAAGTAGATTTGCAGGCACGCGCAAGTGCGTGCCTGCAGATCTGCCGGGGGCGGGCTTCCGGCTGGCGAGCTTCTCCGGTTGGTGGAGAGCCTCCACCAACCGGAAGCTACCATCTGGGACGCCGGAGGAGTGTGGAGCAGCGAGCTCGCGCTGCTCCGCATGGCGACGGACTTACCCAGCTGCAGGTAAGCTCCGTTTTAGCGTGTTTTTGCCCGTTTCCCCCCCACACATGTGAAAAGGGCCTAAGTGGTACCAATAATGTATAGTTTAGATACTTCCATAATTTATACATCAATTACATTCTTTTTTCCTAATTTTTTGCTCTCCTTTCTTTGCTTGAATAACTTATATGTGTTTGTATAACTTACATTTGTTTGAACAATCTTATACTGTTTTTCTTCTTGAGTAACTGGTTTTGCTGCCATTAGGGCTTTGTATCTAAAAATAAATCTTTAAAAAAATGAAATTGGTCTATGATTCTAAGTTGTTAAAGGAAATTTTTGAAAGGATTGACAATGTTTGATCATGCAGAAATATTATACCAAGAGAAAAACTTGCACTTTAAGTTATATGTGATTTGGGGTCCTGAGACTGACAATTTCCTCAGCCTTTGCGTAGGTGCCAAGATGGTCCTTGTCAGGAAAACTGAACATGTGCCAAGAGTGTTTGCAGATCTTGGACTCTTAAGTGGAGAGTCTGTAGACATTATTTTGAAGGGTAATACAGAGTGTACAATCTCTAGGGAGAATTCCATTTCTTTCATTTCATACATTGAAATCTGAGCTAAAGAGAATGGCAACCAGGTGTAACAGCAAAAATCATAGAAGCAACTGCATGACATGCTCTAGTGGTATCTATAGTCAAAAAGAATATTAAGACTAATACAAAAATAGTAAAAATTACTATACTATCTAACAATATACTAATTACTACTGAGAAAGCCAGCATGGTATAGTGATTGGAGTGTTGGACTAGCACTTTGGGAGACCAGATTTTGAATCCTCACCCTGCCATGGAAACCCACACGGTGGCATTAGGAAACTCACACTCTCTCAACCTCAGAGAGACTCCTTCTGAACAAATCTTGCCCTCTCCCCCAAAAAACCCTCCATGATAGGTTCCCTTCAGGACTGTCATAAGTTGGAAATGATACAAAGGCACACAACAACAACAACAAGAAGTATTAAATAGTAATATAATATACTGTTTACTCATATAGATGATCAATTTACAACTGGGTAAATATAAGGAAGCTTTACCATTTGATATGGTTTCCATCCATTATTACACATAAGAATTTGTCTGTGGGAAAAACACAAAATTTCATTAATGAAGATGACACATAAAAAAAACCTGTCCATACATACCACTTGGTTACTTTATTAATGCAATGTGGATTACTTTTACTTTTTTATGTTTTTAGCTATACTGTTCTTTTTAAAGTTTAAGCCACTTGCGTCTGGAGGCAGGAGGAGGAGGATTCAATCAAGGGAACACCTTGAAACCTCTTACAGAGAACCCCGAGTTCTTGTGTCACTTTCTACCTAGCACCATAAGACATCCATCTAGAAGCATAGGCAGGGATGCTGAATCACAGATGATCATTCTCCCCTTTTGCTCATTTAGAAATGTAGCTGTCAATTCGTCTAAAAGTGTTACTGGTTTTAGACCCCTACACGCAATATTCTTTACCAGGATTCTGTCTGGTACAATTTTGACATAGTTTGAAAATTATTGCCATCTCTGGAATCTCTTGAATTCACCTTGCCATTAAGGATCACCTTGCCATTAAGGATCTCTTGCCAGCTTTTAATATGTCTTTCAGCAGGTCAAGATAGATAAAACTCTTCCCAAACTTCTAATTTCTAATCTTCTCTCCACTACCAGCCCTGTCATTCTGGTAGAGCAACTTTTAGTAATTTGACCTTTCATTTGCCTTTCGTTGTCTTTTATCAGGCACTCTGCTGTCTTCAGCAAAAATCCACATTTTATTCAAAGTAAGTTGGTAAAACATGTCAGCTTCTATGCCAGCTGTTTATCCTATGGCAGAATAAAGTCAGAGAGGGGAAAAGAAAGAGTTTCTCTCCAAAAGGAAAAAAAAATGGGTTTCAGACATAAATTGAGACATACAGCCTGAGCAAATGTGGTTATGTAATCATTTGTTGTTCAGATACTGCCTTTTAATTTTTCATGGATATTCCATGGATTACTTGCATGATGCATCTGATATCACATTGCTAAATATGTGCAAATTTCCAGCTATCCTGGACTCATCTCTCATTTTTGCTGCCTTATTTTAGCACATTAATGAATGAATTATAAAGGTAACGTACTGATCTTAAACACTTGTGCCCAAGTATCACAGTAAATAATCAGAATATCCACCCAAATCTCACTGATGTATTCTCATGACTTGCTTTTGGCTTCTCATAGGGATCTGGTTGGCCACCATCAAAAAAGAATGATGAAATATATGGACCTTCAGTGAGACCTAGCATGTTCAGCCATACTGGTGTGAGTTCAGCAGAATAGCAGAAGCAGTAGTTTCTTTACCACAGCCTCTTTCTAACTCCCTCATCCCAGCAGACTTCTTTGTTAAGGCCAAACTAGATGTGACATCATTTATGTTTGTATGGCCAGTATGCCTAGCTAGTGAAGTAAGTAAGTTAAAACAGTTGCCTGTGAGGGATGTGGATGACAATCATATGAGGCATGCACCAGAAATTTTTTCCCCACAGTAGAAATCACCCACTGATTGATGTAGACTTTATAGATTTATTTATTTATTTATTTATTTCCTGCTTTGCTCCTGGAGTGGGGCCCAACAGCTCACCAAAGAAATGAATTAAAACTCAACAATACAATGTTAAAATCATTGAAATCATTACATTTAAAACAGTACAGAAATATTTTTAAAAGCATACAAAAGTTTTTTGTTTTTTTTTAATGCTAGTCTTTGCTTTACAGCTGGTGGTTGTAGTAAGGTTGTGTCAGTGAAAGCTGTGTCAGCATTGTATCTCCCTTGAAGTTGCTGGTTTTGCTTCTGTCTTGTCTCATAGTCATTGTAGGCCACTGTAAAAACAGAAAGCTGGACTAGATGGCCTTTTGGTCTGATCTAGGGTCACTGCTCTTATCTTTCAATGGCCTTTTCTGCACAAGGCGAGGGAATCGCTCCGTGCCATTACTCACCAGATCTTCTGGCTCCTCGGTCTGGTCCAGGGTGAATCGAAGCAGTGCAAGGTCTTAGATTCGCACTGCTCTGGCTTCCAAAATGGCGGCTTCCGGTTGGTCGTGGGTCCCAACCAACTGCTGAAGCTCACCACGCCTAAAGCCCGCCCTCATGCAGATCGCAGGCTCACATTGGTGCGAGCCTGCGAATCTGCACAAGGGAGCAGGTATGCAATGGTGTGCTCCGGAAAAATGAGAAACCTCTTTTTTCCAGTCTTTAAAAAGCGTGCTGGATGACCATTTTGGGGGTGTTTCGGAGCAGACTGAGGTGCAGATCTCTGCTAAGTAGTCTGAACCTATTCCATTCCAAGGTGCAGACGACCTCCATAGAGGATGCACTGCGCCGTTTTAATTCCCCCATGCGGAAAAGGTCAATATTTCATTATGGCTCTTATGCACAAAGTTGTCATCTTGGCAAAGCCACACATTGTTCCTAGTCCAGGACCTGTCCTATTGCATGATCTCAACCCTAACCAGCTGCTTTCCCATCCCTTTCCATTGCTAACCAGTGCTTTTTCATTGCCAGAAAAAATCCGGTAATGGCCTCCTTTCCTGCCACAAGTCCATCACCTGGATGAGTGCAGTTCCTCATTTGCACTTGATAGTGCTTCCTGTCATTGCTTTTGGTTTCTCATAGGCATCTGGTTAGACACCATCAAAACGGAATGATAAAATATATGGACCTTTTGTGAGACTTAGCATGTTCAGCCATGCTGGTGTGAGTGCAGCAGAACATTAGAAGCCAGAATATTAGAAGCAGATCCAGGAGTGGACAGAGTGTGGGCATGCTCAGCTTAATTGAAGTTTGGATTTGGAAAAAAGAAAATAGGCTGTAATTTTATTTTGACAGCAGGCTTGCGGCTCGGCAAGTTGGCGGATGTCCAAAACACAAAAGGCTCATAAAATAAAGTCTAAACAGCCTGTTATAGTGTGGGAGAGATAAAAACCCCAAAAACTGACAGATAAGAGTTTCTTAAGACTACTTCGAACTACATCAAATGATCGTTTCATGTCTAACAATAAAAAAGAAGAACTCATTAAAGCATTAGAAATGGCTGCGAGACCTAAAACAAGCAAACAGTCAGAAGAGAGGGAGAAAGAGAGTCAAACAGGAAATGAAGACATGAAACAATGGTTTCTACAGGCTTTGAGTCAGAATAACGAAGTTCTTACAAATACAATAACCACTAAAATAATGCATGAGATGAATGAATCCATTCAGAAGAAAACTAAAGAAATTTAAAAAAGTGAATAAGAAAGTTGATACTCTGCAAGAAAATCAAAACTCCCAACAAAAGGCAATATGGGAACTTACAGCTAGATTGGATCAGCAGGAATGGCGAATCATCAATCTACAAGACAGGAACCGCAGGAATAACATTCGCGTTCACAGTTTTCCAGAGACTTTGAATGAAACTGCAAGAAGTTTGAAGGAAGAAGTTCTGAAATGGCTGCAAACTATTGTTTCTCAGATTATCTGGGATGAACAGGATGTAGAACATATTCATAGAGCAACTACAATAAAGAGAGGCCTCAGTCCCAGAGATGTAATCATGAGACTATCAAGCTTTAATAAAAAGGACACTTTGATGAAAGCAATTAGAAAACTTCCAGGACCATTAAAATATGGTGACACTACAGTTGAAATCTTTACTGATCTCTGCCAGGAGACAGTTGATTGCAGAAAGAGGAATCAAACCCTGTACAGCAGTTTTGCAAAGACCTGGAATAAAATACAGTTGGGGGTACCCTATTTTTTTGAAATTCCAGAGGGCAGGCAAGCAATACAGGATATATTCCCTCCAGCAGGGAATAGAGCTTCCAAAAGATCTGAACTTAATGCAGCAAGAAGAAAAGGACAAAGCGAGTGTAGCTGAAGGATCTACGCAGATTGTCGCAGCTGGAGGATCTAAGGAGATGTAAAGAAGATGAAAAAACAATAACACTGATAAGAAATGTGCTTATGTGTGTGTGTACACATATAAGTGTTATGTACACACACATATATAATGGGAAGAAAACAATAATAATAAAGCAAAATGGGGGGGAAGGTTACATTAAAAGAGATATATATATAATAAACAAGTGGGAGGAGGAACCTGCTTCTGTGCCAGAGAACGTGGCTATCTCTTGTCCCCGTCCCCCCTGGAGGGCTTGTTAAAGCCAGGAGAGAGGTTCGGGTATCGACATCTTGGGGAAGGAAGGGGGGAAAGCTCTTTATGTGGGTATGGGGAGATGGGGAGATGAGGGAAGAGGGGAGGGGGAGGGAGGGGGGATTGGGAGCACTACACAAAAGACCCAATTAAGATTTAGGGAAGGATTTTCAAAATACATAATATGGCTAATAAGTTGAAGATAACAACATCGAATGTTAAAGGTTTGGGGTCTATGATAAAAAGGAAATGAATAGGGTCATTGTTGAAAAAAGATCAAGCAGATGTAATTTTTTTACAAGAAATACATGAAACGCGAGAACAAACAAATGAACTTAAACTAAACTGGTCTGCTACTTATGAAAAAGCATATGGTACCTCCAAGGCAAGGGGAATAGCTACTATAATATCTAGAAGATGTAATTTTAATGTATTAAGAGTTTAAAAAGATGAAAAAGGTAGATTTATAATTATACAAGGGAAAATGGAGGAAGAAATGTATGTCTTGGTTAATGCATATGCTCCAAATGAGAAACAAAAAAAGAATTTTACTATAAAATATTTAAGGAGTTGGAGGACAAACAAATTTATTAACTGCAGCAAGGCTAATTGTATCAAGAAAATGGAAAATTCAAGAAGACTTTCAAATAAAGGATTGGTATAAAGAAGTGTGGAAAATTGCGATCAATGATAAGTTAACATGTCGAATCAAGGTTAAAAAAGGAATAATGAAAAGGAGTGACTTTGAAGCAATATGGAAAATACTTGTGGAAAAGGCTTTAGCAAAAGAAGGAAGTATCACACCTCCATAAGAAGAATTACAATGTTGGAAAGCAGAGTAAGCTGAAATATAATTGGCTCTGGGAATGGGTTCACATTTAGGGTTTGAGTTTATGATTAATAACATGATCATATATAGTATTAGCAAAAGGTTAAATATAGTTGAAAAGAATAGATTTAAGATTGGCATTATTATAGCAATAGTAAGTACAAGGAGAATGAGATTTAGACACATGAAATAAAAATATATAATCAATATGATATATAATACGTTGAATAAGTATACGATGATAAAAGATCCGGAAAGAAATAGTAGTGTAAGCTATTTGTATTGTGATTTTTCTCTTTTTCACATTTATGTTATTCACGTGGTGTTTTTGTTTTATTCTGTCATGTATTGTTCTTTTTTCTTTACAATAAAAATATAAAAATGTCAAAAGGGTGCAGTACAGAGCGTTCATAACCTGATATCATCATGGAAATGGCAATGCTGGGATTGAAATAGAACAACCCACTATTGACGTATGGGACAGTAAGGGCCTATATGTTTAATGAGTAAATCCAAATGCAAACAACACTTACATTTCCCATCCATCCTCACACCTTTGGGGCCAAACTAGGCATGATAGGCTAATACTAATAAACTTATTGCACGAGTTGGGGGCTTATAGTAAACACTGAATGGAGTATTTGGAGAATAGGAAAGCACCAATACTTCTTCCAACCTGCTTCTCATACCCCAAGTCTGATCCTGATGTTGAGAAGTGAACTTCAGTGGCAAAAAAAACTGCTTTGAAAAACAGAACAAAAGGATGCAAGGCAAGAGAAGACTTAGGTTTTGTGTGCCACACTCACATTCTTGCTCTGCTTTATATGTAAAACTAGCGTATATAGCTGGTGTCGCCTGGGATTTTATTTTCTTGTTAGAAATATATTGTTAGAAATATCTTAGGAATTACCTTACTTTACCTTAGGATTTAGATGCAGTTGAAATACACAGATTTGAGATCCTGTTTCTCTAATTGCCCAAACTGTCTTGTCCAGTACCTGAACTTTTCCCAATATTCCCCAATCCAATCTGTATTCAGAGTGGTTAACATAACAGAGGTTTGGTTTCTGAGGGAATACACTGGCTCCTTCTTCTTGCTGATCAGCCTCATCTGCATAGTAACTGGCCTAAGCTTTCTGGCTGAGAATTCTAAAGGCCAACCCCAGGATTCCATAGAATCTTCACAGGCAGCCAATTCTATGAGGTCTTCTCACCTGGCACAGCCAATCTTTTGAGGTCTTTGCCTGACTGACACAGACAAACTCACAAACTCACACACTTTGACTTTTATATATTAGATGAAAATCCATCCTGCTTTATGGGCATACTGAAATGAAAGCATCCAATAAACCTTCATGATTCTGTTTTGGCTATTAGCAGTTCATCAGAGGACGTATAATCTGATCATCTCTGGCAAGAAGAACAGAAACTGGTCCCTTTCATGTGCTTCAAACACTGTCAAGAATTGCAAGACAGGAGTGTTCATAACGAGATTGCCATCTTACTGTGTGCTATCACACACTAAGTTTCCACCCAGATGATGGAGTGTGTGTGTGCAGGTGTATGTGTGTGCATGCTGCAGCAGCTAGCAATTCCAATTATATAGTAAAATAGTCAGTAGTTAAAGAAACTAAGCTTTCTTTTGTAAGAACTCTGTTAAAGACAGGAAACTAATTAACCCTCTCATTGTTCTCTCTCTCATCAAACTGGTAGGAGTAACTCATACCTCCAGTAACTAAATGATAGTGTCTCAAGATGACTTCAACTGACTGGAGAAATTATGTAACATTCTACTTTTAGGTAGGGAAAATCAGATACGCAAATATCTAATGCATGACTCCCATTTCAGCAGTATGTATGTAAAAGATCTAGGGATCTTAAGAGATCACAGGGTAAACTTGAGCCAACAATATGTAATGAATTAAAATATTCTCTCTCTATTGCACAATGTATGAACAGAAAAATAGTAGTCACACGGGGAGAAGTAATAATGCAACTGTGTTCTGCTTTGGTCAGACCATTCCTAAAGTACCGTGTCGGTTTCTGGGCACCACAGATTAGAAATGATATTGATTAGTTGAAACATGTCTAAGAAGAACAATCAAGATAATGAAGCATCTGGAAACTAGGAATGATTAAAGGAGTTTGGAATGCTTAACCTGGAAAAGAGAAGTCTGGCAGAAAAGTTGATATAATTGCAAAAAAGACAGATTCCTTAGCAAACATGCTACATGTAGCTCTCCTGCATGTTTTTTTTTTCTGTCCCAAACACAACATTGAACACTGATGTTCGTATACAAATAAACCCGTGGAAAACTATTGGGTCCTTATGTCTTCATAAATGGGCTTATGTCTGTGGGAATTAGAATTGCACAATTGTGTAACATCCATATCCCATAGAAGGTTGCTGTTACATTCCTGTGTAGTAAAACCAACAAAACACCTCCTATGCATCAGTGTGTGATGCATAACAGCAAGAGCACTGAATGTGCATTAATGCCCAATGCACAACGTGTGCATCACATGAGTGCATAATGCACACCAGTGCATATTGTGCACTTATGTGTATTCAGCACCTTTGCCATTAAATCAAAGGGTATCTTAGCACCTCTGCTACTTAGCTGGGTGCATAAAGTTACATAATGTAATAGGTCACATAGGATTTCAATGAATATTTCTGCTTCAAACTACAGTTTTTGGCAAATAAATTTCCTCCAAGAAAATTATAACAAAGGAATTTTGCAGCTGGTCTCCTTTTCCTCAGCAGAGTGTCCTGACTGTTGAGAAAAAATTAATCAATATTCTTCACATCCCTACTGGTTACTCCAAGTTACTGTGGAATACTCCAGAAAAGAAAAGATTGGGAAGTGATATGATAGGCATTTTTAAATAACTGAAGGGCTATTATGTTTCCATCTCAGATGTCTCCATCTCAGTTGTACCATGTTGAGGCATTCAAGGTGAATGCAGGAATTGTTTTCTAACCAAATGGCAGGAATGGGGTAATGTGGCCTTGGGCACAGCTGCAAGGTTGTTATGACTAGCCAGACCCAGAAGGTCTTTGCCTTGTCACCAAGTGAAGGTTGCCAGGTGAAAAAGTGATTGGATCACCCCACAAGACCTGGGATGATGGTAAGCCCTTAAAAGGGCTTGGGTTTTGCATTGTAAGCACCATTTATGTTTTCCTTGTGGCCATATTGCTCTGCTGAACGTATGCCTTGCTTCTCAGCATGCTGTCAGTTTGTACACTGATTTACTGCTTTGCTAATTGCTCTCTGGTATGCTGCTCGAAGCCCTAATCTTAACCTCAGTGTGCTTAAATAAATGAATAGCCTTGAGCCTATCTTAGTGAGTCTCCAGAACTGTTTTTGCTTCACTGAAGTTGCTTGGTCGCAGCGGGATGACACTTCCCTGTCAGCACTCTGTGTAAGCTCTGAGGAGCTGCTTCAGGATAACCCTGATAAAATTTGTCAAGATAGCCCAGAAGGAAGACCACTGTCCAGAAGCAACAGCATTTTGTGTTGGAGATTGGCCACAGGGGTTCTTGGGATAAGCTTGGAGCCACAGACTCCTGCCATTTCTCATTTCTCCTTACTGTGGGCAGAGATACTTGGGGGAAATGGATGGGTGGTGTTCACTCCAGTAGCAGGAATGTTATTCTTTCAGGGATTCTAGCAATTCTGGCTGGCTGGTGGAAAAGAGTAAAAGAAAGAAAAAGAAGAATGTGGAATAAGGTACTGAAGGGGAACAGCCATAATCCAATCTAATTGCAGAGTTCCTTCTTGTCCCCGTGTTGTTCCATACCTATGTGAAGCTGCTAGGTGAGATCATCAGGAGTTTTGCAGTGGGATGCCATCCACATGATGATGCTATCCAGCTCTACTTCCCCTTGTTATTAGAATCAGTTAGGCCTGTGCAGGTGCTGGATGCTGCAATGGGCTAGATGAGGGCCAGTAAACTGAAGCTGTATCCTAATAAGATGGAGGCTGCATGGATTGGTAACTCATGAGTCTGAGAGTAAGGTGAATTGCTTTGGATGAAGTTGCACTCTCACAAAGGAGAATATGTACAGCTTAGGACTACCTCTAGGTCCATCTCTATCACTGGAGGCTGACATGTACCCCATGGCTCAGATTGCTTGGTGCCAGCTTTGACTGGTACACCAACCATAGTCTTTCCTGGACAGGGATAACTTAGCCACAGTAGTTCACACATCAATAACCTCCTGATTAAAATACTGTAATGCACTTTAAGGACTGTCTTTCAAGATGATTCTAAAACTAGAACTAGTACAAAATGCAGCAGCAAGAGTGCTGAACAGATTACCATGCAGTCAACATGTAACACCAGTCTTAAGCAGCTGCAGTGGCTGCCAGTTCACTTTGAATATGAACTGCAGATGCTGATGATGACATTTAAAGCTCTCATGGATTGCATCTTGCCCTACATATATCTGTCCAGGAACCCCCCTGTGTCTCACAAGTGAGTGCAATATTGTGCAGGAGAACATGTGAAAGGGCTTTCTCTGCTGTTGCACCCCAATTGTGGAATGCCCTCTCCTTGGAGGTCCAGCTGGCACCAACACAGATTTCCTTCCAGGGCCAAGTTATGTTATTCTTTTTTTTTTTTTAATTAAAGTCTTTGGGGTTTAATTCACCATGTACATGTTAAGGTTGGCAGGATTTGGCCCCTCTGAGCATGAGCAGAGTGCTATCTGTGAAGCAAGGCTTCACCACAGCAGAGAGTCCCAGTGAAGCAGAAAAAATTCCAGAGGCTCATTAGTTAGGCTTAGAGTGCTGATTTATTGCAGCACTCTAAGATAAGGCTTAGCAAAAACAGACTTGCTTTCCAGCAATTAGACAAAGAGGAAAAACAGAAGGTAAGGGAGAAAAAGTGGGCAGCATCTCCCCTGACAATTGGTATACTGCCAATGGCATGGCAGGTCCAGCTAGGGAATCTAACTGGCAGCTGGTCAAGGCAAACACTAGCCTTTTTATGCTACCTTGTCACCGTGAAACATGTGGGGTGACCCAATCAGTGCTCTGGCATGTGGCCTTCTCTAATACATAAGACATAGCCATAACAATCCTGCTGGCCTTGCACCTGGCTGTCTGGCCATACCGCCTCTTATCTCTGCCGTCCGCTCATAGGAAAACTTTGCCTGTCCGGCAACAACCTTGACATATATATATTTGAATCGCTGTACCTTTTTAAGCTGTTTTAACATGTCTCATTTAATGTGTTACTCCTTTTTGAGCTGTTTTATTGTTTAAATACAGAATTATGGCAAAACTGTACGCCACCCCGAAATCCCACAATACAAGGTAAATGTGATGCATTGGGCAGATATGGTTGAGGGCAACCAAGGCCCTTTTCACATGTGGGGGGGGGGAACGGTGTACAGCGACCTCTCACGGAGGTCATCTAGACCGTAGAGTGAACTGGCGTGGACTACTTTTCGTAGTTTCACACCAGAATCCACTCAGGAGCGGCCAGAACTAGCCGGGCTGCATGTTTTTAAAAACCTCTTTTTAGAGGTTTTTAAAAAGCACGGAGCGCGCAGCCCCGTGCCGCTCTGCCGCCCGGCCCTAAAGTGGATCTGCAGGCGTGCGCAAGTGCGTGCCTGCAGATCTGCCGGGGGCGGGCTTCCGGCTGGCGAGCTTCTCCGGTTGGTGGAGAGCCTCCACCAACCGGAAGCCGCCATCTGCGACGCCAGAGGAGTGTGGAGCAGCAAGCTCGCGCTGCTCCACGTGGTGACGGACTTACCCGGCTGGAGGTAAGCTCCGTTTTTGGGCATTTTTGCCCGTTCCCCCCCCCCCCACATGTGAAAAGGGCCCAAGTGTAGTTCAGAGAGTGTTGTGAAGGAGGGTTTTGGGTGAAAAGCATGTAATAAAAATGCAGAGACTGTCTCTGGGAGTGCAGACAGGGTTTCTGTTTTTTGTTGTTTTTGAATTGAAGCAGATAGGGTTTTGGAGTTAACACAGAAAGGATGTGGATTTCAGAGAGACAAGACAGTCAGGGAGGGCAACTGACTCTGGTATTGAGGGCGCCATGTAATAATAGAATATTCAAGAGTTATTGTATTACTGAATTTTAGTGATTCTACAGTTGTTACTTTCTTTGTTTTAAAAGTGTTGCTGGCTATTTCTTTTAAGTCTGATAAGGAGTGACACCATGCCTGCCATAAAGAACCCACAAAACAACACAGGTCCACATTTAAGGGGTTGCCCTAAGGTCCGTGAACCCAGTCCAGGAAGGGACTTAGTGGGAGAACAAGAGCAGGGTGAGTGTGGTAGGATTCTAAGGGCTGGGACTACCTGGAACAGCCTGGGAGAAAGGATCTGTTACAATGGGATAAAAACATTCTAATAAATAAATTAGTTATCCAAAATACATATTATGATAATATCTTCATTAATTGTAATAACGGTATCACAGCAATGTATATCTTGGAGTCTGTTTTATGATCAACACAGCTATTTCTATAAACATTTTTATAGCTAAACAGGGACTTCAGTACAGCTGCAACCCTATGACTGCAGCCCACCTGTATTAAATGAGGTAAATTTTATTCTAGAAGTCCTTACCATCTCTTCTGAATTATTTAAAACCTTATTATTAAAGAATTCCAGTTGATTCTAGCCCCACTGTTTCTACAAGATGACTTGGAAGTGAATGATGCTTATAAAATAGCAGCTATATGGATATGACTTAGATACTTTGATACAAGAAATGACCAGCATCAGACTTAAGTAATGTATTGCCAATACTGAATGCAAATGAGATTCAGACTTAACTGCTAACCATAGTCTAACCAACAGAACAATCCAGCTTTTTAAACCGGTATACTATCTCTGTGTCCTCCATGCTCAAAAATATCAAAAGTCCTCCACTTTGTCAAGCTTGAAAGTTCTCTTGTTACCCTGACATCTGGGGGTCGCTTGGGAGACACTTTGATTCACTCCAAAAATGCAAACATTGAGGAAATTAGCGGAACACTGGCTGTAGCAAAACGAGTGGCAGGGTAACCCAAGCAGAATCTTTTACCCAATTTTTACGGGGCCAAACCAAGTGAAAAGCCAGACAAATGTACCAATAACTGGATTTTATTAACAAATGTATTCTCATGCACCAACACACTCACTCTCTCACGCATGCACTCAAGCCCTGTTGAGAAAGGAAAGAGGTGAAAATGGTATGGGATTCAGTGAAGAGAGTGGAAAGGCAGTGATACTGCACATATCCTGAAGTCTTCAGTCTGGGAAGCAGCAAGAAGAATGGAGCTCAGCAAAGAGAAGCAGCTGAGGGGATCACTCGACTAACAGAGTGCCGGTCTGCTAGCGTAGCAGGGAATTCTCTGAAGAGATCCTCAAGAACTGGGACTGTTTGTAGGGCAGAATGTACCTCAAGGGCAGGCCCTCTCCTGGGAAGAACAATAACCAAAATAAAGGAAGAAATGCCACACAATAGCAACATGGTAGTTTGCATGATTGGTTTATGAAGATGGACCTTCAGTGCAAGGTTTACTAATGTCGGTGTGGCTCAACCTGGGGAAAACCCAATAATCCACTCAAGTTGGTTGTTTTTGGCTGGGGACCCTTTGTCTGGGCAGATATGTTTAGCCTGAGGTCTCCTAGGAGAACATGACTAGGGATTTTCGTGGCCTGATCTATTTTCAGTTGTTCTACCTCTTTGTCTACATACCCATTTGGGCAACCTCTCTGGCATGGTGGGCATATTTGATATCAAATTTATATTCTCCAGGATGAGGTCTGTCATCAGGGTAACACTCTCCTCATCAGTTTTGGAGGGGAGATACTGGAAAATGTCTTGTTGTGAATGCAACCATTCTTGTGATACTGGAAAAGTTCAGCCAGCAAGTCATGTTCTTTTTATTGTGTATTTATTGAGTATTCATGGGTGTTCAGGCTTTAAAACAAGTTCATAGATATAAACTGAATTTGTTGTGTATTTATTGTGCATTTATTCATTTTATTGTATATTGTTCTTTTTATTGTGATATATTTCTTAAAAAACAAACTTCTTTTCTTACAACTGTCTGGAAATTCAGATGCATTTTAAGTCTCCTTACTACTTTCAGACCAGAATACAGCTACATCTTTTGAAGTAGCTAAATTCCATACTGCAAATTATGAAATATCTCAGGAATTAATTTCAGCTTTTAAAAAAAGAAACTTTTAAAAGTTATTTTAATAATTCATTTTACTACCTGCTCTCTCATTTTAAGTTACTTCACATGTACATGGATATCATTTTCCATAATATGTTCTTGATTTGTGTCTTTTGATAGTGCCAATAATCAGTCACTGATTAAACAGAATTGGGGATTATCAAGAATATCACTGTATTTGTGTGTTTGTTTTTTGTTTTGTTTTAGTGCCTCAAATGCCTTGGTGAATATGGATATTCAATTCTGGTGTGACAATATAATGATCATGCAAGTACATATCATACATGTTGTGTTTCCTTATATCTAAATCTCCTTGGATTATAAGGTTGGTGTGAGCCTTCAGATACCCATGTCTTCTCTGTAAGATCTTGTTCCTTGTCTGGCACATTTCAAGACTGAACAATGGCACTGTTGATACTCTGTTCTGTAAACAGATGAAATTGTTTCAGCAGCTGGCAGCAGCTGAAGTCTCATGAACAAGAGCAAATACACTCAGCCTTGTGAGTTCTTGGCACGTCAGGGCTAAGGGAAGCACACTTCAGACTCTTTTAACATTTTAATTTGTTCAATGTTTAAATTACTCAGTTTTTTAAATATATAAAATATATTTTATAATGTTTATTTTTATTGCTTCACATTTTGAATTATAAAAACTTATTTTATTGTAAGATACCCAGAGACCTCATATAAGGCCTTTGTGTGTGTTTGTGTATATCTAGGTTTTGACAGCTTTATGAAAGATCAATCCACCCTGAAATCCCACAAAACAGGGTGAGATGTAAATATTTTAATAAATAAATTAGTTATTGAAAACATACATTGTGGTAATACTTCTATTAGACATAATAATGGTATCACAACAATAAGTATATTGAATATTATGGTCAACACAGCTACTCCTATATACGGAATCCTGTATCAGCTTATATTTAACTAAGTACTTAACTAAGTATAAACTGATATAGGATTAGAGACAATATTTTTATGAGTAATTAAAGACTTTGGTACAACTAAATCCTGTAAGACTGCAACCCACCTATATTAAATGAAGTTATTGCTATGGTCAAAAACCATCTTCTCAGATCATATAATCCTGGGATTTCTGGTAGCAACTTCAGAGTTATGCTGGAAAGTATCATCAGCTTACATATGGCATTCTAGGTGCTTCATAATCAGATTTAGGGAGAGGTGGTCACTGTCAGGACAGTTTTCTATCTCCAGCTTTATCACATAGTTCAGCATGCTACAAGAGAAAACCAAATAGTCTAAGCAACTCCTCCTGACACTGGAACAGAAAGGGAATTCTTCTAGAATATTACCATTAACATGGTAATTTAAAAACAAATCCAGTCAATGTGTCATCTGTGCCCTACTTACAGATGTTGTGTTCAAAATGGTAACCATTTGGTGGGCAAAAGAATAATGGGAAGCACAGATAGCAATATCATTCAGCAGTAGTCTAGCATACAAGTCAACCCCAATAACTACTTGTTCAGTAGTAGCTCAGTAGTAGGCTGTCAGTATTGGTTTCCACCAGTTTGGAGCAGAAACTGGGGAGCACCCAATAAAATCCACATCTCAAAGTGCTCAACTGATGGATATTTTTACTGATTTACAAAAAGCCCAGTGTATTTCAGCCTGTACATGATCTCAAAGCCCTTCATCAGGGCCATATAAAATAATGGAAAGATACAACAGAGAAATACATAACAAAACAATACATAATATAACATTATATGAAAATTTTATTACATTTGTATTACATTTGTACATTGCCTATGTTCTGTACATGCCTATTTGAAATTTGAAATTTCTGAAGGTAGAACTCTCACAGCATTTACTGGAGAAAAAAGAACCATGTTAATGAAAGCTAAACATTTTTTTTATGTTGGCAGATGATCAGAAGAAGAAGAAAAAACACATGCTGTTAAGCAACAAGAATAGTTTAGTATAACTGGGCTGAATTAAAGGAGACACTGAAAACTCAAGGACCAAATATTTCAATTTGAAAATCCACTCTACCTCTTTTATTAACATTATTTTCTCATCAATCTGTTGCTATATCAGTTGTGGAAGAGTTTATAAATATTTAAACAACACATTATGTTACATTCAGTCATAACTGCAATTGCCTAATGTTCAAAAGGACTAAGGTAGCTCACTGATGTGCAGGGCCTGAAAGAGATAGAGGTAGCTAAACAGCTTTGTGAGAGAAGCAAGTAAAATAATAAAGGGATCTGGAATCGAAAAAGGAAAGATTCAATATCACATGGTGTGTTGGCCCACTTACTTGCAGGAAGGGAAATTGCTCAAGACTGCAGGAGCAGGAATAAAAAGTAAAATATACTACTAAGAACATCAGAAATGCTGGTGTGGGGAGGCAAATTAGTAGGCTTGCTGATTTTGGGTAGGCCAGATCTCAATAGTAAGAAGAAAGCTTTACATACTCATAAGACAGCTCCTTTTCATCCCAGGACAGTTTACCAATTGCAAACCAAGCACAACATGCACTTGCATACATTCTTCTAAGTGTCCCTTGCCACTTATTTGTAATTCAATAACTCACCCTGATTGAACTGTTTAAAATCAGCTGTTGCTCAAAAGAATTCATCTTCTCAGCCTTCTTGAAATAAATATAATTACTTTCCTTATTTTCACTGGGAACTATCTTCTTTGGGTAAAGGGAAAAGAAGTCTCTCTCCTAGTAGCAACATACTCATTCACAGTACTAAGGGAAATTTCTATATTCTGACAGGTTTGAGGGAATTATGATGGTGTAGAAGAACTTGTTTCTGGGATAGGGAAGGACTGCAATTCGCAAAGAACTTGAGTGACACAGAGAAGAACTGGAAAAAGTCTTTCAGACCAATGTGTCTAACACCCATGATACAAGCACAGAATACAAGCTTACAACTTATTATTAGCTTTGGCTGATATGCCAATTGTGCCTCTTCCTGGAATTGGAAGACATAAAGGTGGTAATGCACACACTGGTAAACTCAAGGTTGGACTTCTGCACTGTGCATTGGCCTACTCCAACTGGTCTAAAATATGACAGCCAGATTGGTTACAAGGAATGGTTACATCAAGGAATGAACATATCACACCAATATTTAAAAAATCACTCCACTGGGTGCCAGTTAGTTTCTGAGCAAAGTACAAAGTGTTGGTTATTACCTTTAAAGCTCTTCATGGTTTGGGTCCAAGTTACCTCCAGGATCACCTCCTCCCATACAATCTACCCTGTATACTGAGATTCTCTGGGAGCCATTTACTTTAAACCAGCCAGTACTAGACTAGCAATGGTCACCAAGAAGACCTTTTAATCGGCTGCCCTGAGATTATGAAATGACATGCTGGAAAAGATTAGATAGCAAAACAAGCTGTCTGGATTTTTAAACTTTCTGAAGATTTATCTCTTCCGACAGGCCTACCCAGTCAATTTTTAACTATGAATTTTAATTTAGTATGTTTTAAATGGTTTCATTTGATTTTAACTATATTTTATGATGTACCCTGCCTTAATCCATGGAAATAAAAGTATTATTGTTGTTGTTTATTAGAGAAACCCCTAAGCAAAACAACAAAAACAATAAACATCAAAAATTGTCATGTGGTCACCTCATGGAAATGGAAGGAACAAACATTATTATGAGCCTAAACACTTCCCCCATATGAGGAAAGTATAGCAGGAAAAGAAACTTGGGAGAAAAAGGTTTTAGCTTACACTCATGGATGTCAAATCACACAAAATTTGAGAACAGTGCATTTGCATGGCCTTCTCCAGTGGTTGTTAAAAGGGGTGAATTGAATGACAATATACATTCATTAATAATTAAACAGTATGTGAAGTAGAAGAATACAATGATTGCATGTGCCTATATACTTCCTGCTAGCTGACACATGAAATAAAATCTCTGAAAATTAATACAGCTAATTAAACATATATACAGACATTTTCAAATCCATTTGAAAATTATCCCACGGGGATTTTGAAATTATGGCTGGCATTCTGTTAATCTGTTACAAGATTGTAAACTGAATTAACATTCTCAGAACTGCTGAATATTCACAGTTACAGTTGTGAATGACTGTGACCCCAAACCCTACCTTTTCATCCTGGCAGTAACCTCATCAAAGAGTTTTTGTGTCATATCAGATCAGAGTGCTGAGGATTGCCGTCTCTTGGTCAGGAGTTGCACTGAGACGAGCATTTGTGGCAAGACCTGAGGATTCTCTCCAGCTAGCTGTTCCCATCACAACTGGGATACTCTGGCAGATGTCATTCCCCAGTGCCCCAATCTATATTCTCTCAGAAATTATTTGGTCAGGGTACTACCAGGCTCAAAGGTAGGTTTCATGGGATCATCAAGTGTAATTATAAATACAGAGTTTCATTCTTGTAGTTACATTGTCAATGCAGGATCTCAACTAATGGATTTAAACATCTTATGAATGGCAATTGAAAATACTTACAGAAGGAAGTGAAGCACTGGTCTTAACAATTTTTTTTCCCTTTTCCCTTGTGCATGAAGATCATCTTAATCATAGATACATGTTTCCAGAGAGGGAATTTGCAGAGAGTGTTTTAATGTGATCCCCAAAAGAATAATGTCCAAATTTTCATTCAGGTAGAATAAAGTAGAAGAAAAAAGTCCAGGTCTTCATTTAGGCAATGAGACCAGTTTCAACCCTCAACATTCATCATCTAGAAGGTTTCGATCACTTTTAAGAAAAAAAAATCCAGCACCCAGAAATACTCGGTTTGTTTTGTTGTTATACAGGAAATGGTATCTTCAACCACACCAGATGCTTCAGGACAGGAAACTGTGAGATGATTTATTCACACCTGGAAAAACTGGAGTAGTTTTACTTATCTGAATGAATATCTGAGTTACATGGTTTTGTGGTTATGTTTTCTACCTCTCATCTCGTCATTGGTATTAATTGTAATTATTTACTGTGTGTGCCATTTGTGCGCACTCTGTCTATTTCTATGCAGGAAAATGAATAATGCACCAGACATGCTAAGCAATTTGTGGGATAATCCAGGACACACTCTTGCATATTTGAAGTATAAACCTGGGAAGATTATCCATAGTAAGCAAGTGTTTTCTTTAATAATAATCTGGTAGGCAACTAAAATTGTGAGACTGAGCTTCCAGAATCCCAGAGCTGAAAAGAAGATATGGGAATGATATACTAGGATGAGAATTCCTAACACACTTCTCCTGGGGTCATAGAGGAAGTATAAATATTCTTACAAATCTCCTTCTGTGTTAAGATGAAGAGCAACAAGTCGTTAAGAATAGTGACACTTGCCAAATGTCTAATGCTGCTTTAGCTGCAGCAGTAAAAAAAGTTTCACTATTGCAGTACAACACAGAAATAATAAGAATGAACCTGTGACCACTTATGGCTTGATGAGCAGATCCTGGGAAATCCCTATTGCTCTCATTATGGTAAATTGAACAGAAGATGTCTAGTATGATTCTGCTTCTACCTAGTATGGTACCGCCTCTATTGCTAAGCATGGTTTTTCCTAAACAAATTGTATAAACCACAGACACAGGGCCTTTCTCCGCTACACTGTTATAGTGCTATCATTCCACTTTCAACATCCTGTGGAATTCTGGGATTTGTAGTTTACTGAGCCCAAAGAGTTCTCTGGCTGAGAATCCTAAATGCCCCTCCCTAAACTACAAACCCCAGGATTCCATAAGATGCTGAAAGTGGAATAATAGCACTGTAACAGTGTGGTATGGAAAGGCCCACAGACATACGAAACACATTATAAGCTCAGCCCAGTCACTGCAGAGAAAGTCCATGGTGATTTTCTTCAGTGTTTGGAACGTCTCGCCTCATAAATGGGAGAAAGGAGGTTGTTGCGTCTGGCAGTGGGTGAATAAGGAAAGGGTTTTCAGATCCCTCTGACCCCACCCATATGGAGTGAAATTTAGATGCCTCTCTCTTCCACGTACAATGAGCTATCTTTTGATTAAAGTACAAAAACAATCCTTGCAGAGTAGAAACGAATCTGGATATTGGCTCTATTGATATTTTCATCTATCCAATATGAGACCAACAGAGTTTGGGTTGGAAAAAGCCCTCTAGGATTGGAGAATTATATCTTGAGATTTAAACTTAATTGCCCCATTGATGACTGGTCATTTAAATGGTATGACAGTCAATGCATATGGAATCAATGAAAAAAATTGTTGGAGTAGCTATAATCTCCTTTTCCATGTGTTTTATTTTTATAAAAATATTAGAACTAAATTAGTATTGTCTTATTTTTATTGATTGTACTGTCTTTTGGATCTTACACCTGCCTCCAAGATGGTTTGCAATTCTGAAAACCATGTGAAATACTGGTTAATAAAAAGTGAATGCAACAGATTTTTTTCAAACAGTTAAAAAGTTAACATAAAAAGAGATGGATTAATCGCTGTTGTTAAAAGCCATTAAAGCTTTTGCAGATTAAAATAGATTGGCATTAAAAGCGGTCACCTTTGATATAAACATTCCAGTGAATTGGAATTGCAATGTGTTGATAGGAAAAAGCAGTGTCTCTTGAGTGGAATAGATTCAACTATTATTTTTAAGGAGGAATGTAAAAGTTTTGAGAAAAGCTACCAACAAGATATACAGGACATACTGCTTTACTGACCAGCCATAGAATAATGAGATCAGACACAGATAATTAGATTGAATAAGGGCCACTTTATTTAACCTAGAATCTATTTGATGGCACTGAACCTGGGAAGAAGTAGGATGGGAGAGCAACGCAGTGTGGGATCAGCTGAGGGGAGGGGTCACTCCGTGACTTTCTTTTCAGCCTTTCCCTGAGCAAACCACCTGATCCCTGAGGGCAAACAATAACTGAGTTGCTCCCCATCTGGTCATCTACTGGAAGGAAGACCCAAAGAACCTCACCCCAGAGTCACAGTACTTATGTGAGGCCAAATCCCCCCAAGACTACTTCCAAGGGTCATTTCCTTCTCCATCCACCCCAATTTCAGGACCTAAAGAGGCAGTTCTAGAGCACTTCCCTTCACCAAAAGCATGCCAGAGTGTTTACTGTAACTCTTGTTTCTCCCCTTGCTGCACACTGAATGACTTCTTACTTATGGACTGGTAAAATGGGAAAATAATCCTACCAGCCTTGAAGCAGCCAGCTACGCTTACACTGAAACAAAGGATGAAGGGTGAATTTAGCCACCAAAAGAGGGCACAGAGAGGGTAGGAGGACGTTAAATATCTTCTGGCTCTGACCCCCCCCCCCATGTTCACCATCCAGGCACCATTGTGCCTCAAGTAATGTCAGCTGCCCTCCCCCCACTGGAAGTTATCAAAGGCAGTGCCTCCCCCACAGTGCTTTGTACTACTCAGGTCCTTGGCTGCATTGCTGACCAACCCCGGAATTATGACACAAGACACAGATAAATGGGTCGAATAAAAGCAACTTGATTTAACCTAGAAACTGTTTAACTGCATGGAACCTGGTAACAACAAGAATGAGGAGAAACCTAATGTCGACTGAGACCATGTGTAACTCCATAATTCCTCCTCAGCTTCCCCCTCTGTGAACCACCTGAACCCTGAGGGCAAACCAATAGCTGGGTTGCCCCCCATCTGGCCATCTCCTGGAAGGCAGCCCCAATAAATGCTGTAAAGGATTTTACAATACAAAATGGTATAGAACTACCTGGATTTAGAGATCCCATGTAAAATGAAAGAGGTCTACAGTTTTAACTAGCGAAAATATTATGTAATCAAGTCATCAAGTAGTACTTAGCATTAATGTCACTTACCCTGTAATATCATTTATGATGTAAACGTAATATGTAATGTAATGTTATAGAAAGTAATATTGAGATTCAATGTCAAATATATTAACCTTTTGTAGAAAAAAGTTCTCTCTCTTCTTTTTTTTAGAATGCATAGATGGGTGAGGGTAAGAAGAGAAATTTTGGATATTATCTTAGGCTTGAACCAACTTGACTGTAATAATCTGTTTAAAGGAGGGGTGGAAGTTGACCCTTTTCCTTTTTCTTTCTTTTTCCTCTACTTTTTGTTTTAGGTTTTCACTTTTTTTTCTCTTTACTTATGTATTTGTAGAGTTTTAGTGTTTTTAGAAATTATTAATCAATATATCTCAAAAACAGCAACAACAGAAAAACAAATCCAGGTCGTTCCCTCCGCAGTGAATGACCAAAACATGATGAGGAGGCCTCCTACACTAAAGGCAACAAGCCATGCTGCCAAAGACCTCTTTTCTGGAATCACTCCACTGTGGCCTAGTCACTCAGACCTAGCAGATGAGCAGAATAGCAACACTATGGCTGCAGACTGGGATCTGCCTCTTTACCAAACAAAATACAATAACACTAGAAAATAGAAGTGTACAAATCATGAAATGAAGGTTCAAACATATCTTGTAAGCATGGGATCTCCAATAGTCAATATACTGGATTGTTCCCCCACCCAGACCCATGGCAAAAATCATGGAAGCAGTCTCGGTCCAAAATGAATGGGTGTCAAATTTAGTCCTCTGAGGGCTCGACCAATGTAGAGCTTTGGAAGTGATTGTCCAGAAATGATATTTAGTAAATGGTGAAAAATCAGCATGACAAAATGAAGAACTTGGCCTGGGTCCCCTAACCTGCATGTAACTCTTCTTCATGGCCTGCTAGTGATAAACACTCAACATCACTTTCACCCCACCCCACCCCTTTAATCAATCTTATAGGTATGAATTGTTAACAATTCCTCCTGTTCTTCAGACTTCACCACCAAAAGAAAGAAAAAAAAATAACACCCTTCCTCAACATACAAGAAACAAACTCTTTTTACTTTCTTTACAAAGCCGTTCAACACCCAAATGCTCAATATGCAGAATCTTTTCACTCATGGACTGGAGATGATGATCCGACATTTCCATATCTCCCAGTCATATCTCCCCAGTCCCCACCCAGCCTATATAGAGCTCCCATTGCCTAGGAATAACCATGCCATGGGACAAAATTAATTTCTCCTACTGTAATGGGACACCACAGGGAAGTTCACCTCCAACAGACCCAGCTCCCCCTGTACCACCACTGGAAGCTGTCCGACACCCTGACTTAGTCAGTACCATCCAATTTCATATATAACTTCTCCCTAGAACAATGTTTGGGTCTTTCTGCTCACCTGCCAAAGAGTTACCAAACAAAGAGTCATAAGGGCCTCACCACCTGATGTCAAAGGAATCTAGTCCCCGTTATCCATTGCAATCATGCCATCCTTTGACTGACTCCACCTGCCCAGGACATATGAAAAAGCCCAGATTTGGTCAGTAACCTTAGACCTGGCCGAACCTCTGGCAACTAGGTAGCAAAGAATACCTAAGTGGACCCTGAGCCACTTCCAACACCTCCAGCTTGGACAAAATTGCAGAGAATAATCCCTTCCTTCATCTTCTGAAAAGGATAGTTCAAGAGATGGATCCTCAGTAGGTCACCTCACCACTGCCCTTCTTAGCTGCCATACCTAAAGACTGGGAAAATAGTCCTAGTCCAACTAGCAATCCAACAAAGAGGTGTATAAATTCCAATCCTAGAACCTATCAGGCCCAATCAGGAACCTATCAGGGGCTACATACCCTAACTCAGGTCTATTAGTGTCTCTAAACCACAGTAGGGCTGACACAGCCTAACTGGAGCTTACTAAGTCAAATCAGGGCCTACCAGATCCTGCCTGGACTAATCAGGGCCTATGAGGCTGAACTGGGGTCTACCAGGGCCTGTACAGCCTAACTGGGATGTCCAGAATGACATGGTTCAGTCAGGGCCCATCCTACCTAACTGGGGCCTTACAGAGCCTACACAGCTCAATCAAAACCTGGCCAGCCAACCCAGCCCCAATTGAGTCTTACCTAAAAATGCAGCAGGGCTACAAGACCCCACTGTCAAAGAGTCCTAACCAAACTTTCAGAACACTCATTCCTGAACCATTCCTTAAATGCCTCTAGGAATTGCTCCCCATTCCCTCCTAGTCTCGCCCCACCAAACCATGTTATAAGCTAATTAAATTAAAGCCAAGTTAATACCCTTCCAACTTAAAACTAACATAAAATACAACTGAATTAAATTGAAACTTCATTAAAATACAACCAAATTAAAATAACTGTGACAGACCCTTATTCTCACTAGATTGGTTTTGCAGTTCCAACCCCATAAGGCACCTTGATACTAACACTTAACCCTAAGTCCACCCTTTAAACACAACCTTTATGCCAAAGGGCTGGGGTCATAAATGTCCCTCGAGAACCAAAGTTTATTTGCAGTAATATGTTCTTCTTTGTTATCAGTGAGTTTAGATAACTCAGTCCAACTCTGTAATTACAAAAACAAACTGTATCCTTCATTGTAATAACATTAGAAAAAAGTATCTAGTCAATGTTCATGTAAAGTACAGTATTGTTATTTTAAACAGTTCAGCTCTCTGAAAGTGTATGCCAACAATCCCAGGCTTATACACCAGTTCTGTATCTTTTCCTTAGTTACTTAAACCCCTTTCAACCAAGATCTCACTGAAGGCTCTCTTTT
The DNA here is from genome assembly GCA_030412105.1 of Cyclura pinguis. NCBI lineage: Eukaryota > Metazoa > Chordata > Lepidosauria > Squamata > Iguanidae > Cyclura > Cyclura pinguis. The sequence goes on from CM059602.1 coordinate 214,220,829, forward strand.
TCCAATGGAATCTCTGCCTTATATGTAATTCCTCTCCCCCATAAGCACCTCCCACACACAACCACTGTGCTGGGTTTCATTCTTAAGGTACTACTCCTGTTGCCTAGCAACCTGCCATCAGGTTGCAATTGCATTTCAAATAGCTGGCTCCCAAAGAAACTTTGTCACAACAACCAATTTACATGCAACCAAATTAAAACAGAACGACTGAAATATGGCTGAATTAAAGTAAAACCAACTAAAAATTCAAGGATTTAAAATACAACTGATTTTAAAATACAACTGAGTTAAAATAAAACAACTTTAAATTGAACCAATTTAAAATACAACTGATTTGAAGCAAAGCCCACTTGAAATTCAATGGAATTAAAACGCAAATGATTCAAAATGCAACTGAATTGAAACAAAAAATATGACAGTCTAGATGACACAACAAACACACTGTTGAAGTTTAGCCACCAAAAGAGGACATGAAAGGGACAGGAGGATCTTAAATTTCTTCCAGCTCCACCTTCACATGCTCACCATCCAGGTGCAATTGCACTGATGTAAAAACTCCTGGGCCTTCTCCATTGAAGGCCAGCAAAGACTGCCCCACTCTACTGTGCCATGCACTACGTGAGTCTAAGGCTGCAAAAAACAACAACAACAACAACAACCCTCTTTTGAGGTTTTTCCAGCAGAGGCTGGATGGCCATCTGTGGGAAATGCTTTGATGTGTGTTTCTGCATAGCAGGGGGTTGGACTAGATGGTCCCTGGGGTCTCTTCCAACTCTATTATTCTATGATTTATGATCCCCAATGCCCACTCTGTAGTCACTTGGAAATTGTTCAGCCACAACATTTCTAGGATGCAAAGATAGGTTTTATGGGTATCATTCTGGTGAATTATCTCCCTACTATGGCCTTTATAGTTCCTACAAATGTGTAGAGCAATGGTAGACCCCTGGGAAGTGAAGGCAGATGTAGCATGCAGTTGAGAACTGCTAGAATAAATGAAAGACTGGAAACATCGATGCAAAATAGGAAAGCACTTCTATATCTTTAATAGCATATAGAAGAAGGAATTTCAGCAGCTGTCTCTTAAGCTGGAAATCCAGCTCTGAAAAGGGGTACAAAAGAGGATGCAATTTTAGGTAAATCTGTTAAATGGTCTAAAAAAATTATCTAAAATTGTCTGTGCTAATTTAAATTTAGAAATAATCACTGTAATTAAGAGAACACTAGTAGCTAAGATGCTACATAAGAAAAGACTCCACCAAGACTCCCATGACATCCACAATATGATGTTTAAAGAGGTACTAAATTTCAAACCTATTCTAGAAGCATTGTTACAGGTACAGTATGTTAAAAAGTACTGAAAAAAAGACATTTTTGCTTCCTTTTCTTTAGTTTCCTTTCTTCAAGCAAGTGCCCATTGCTACACTGCAAGAAAAATTAATTATAAATGTGGAGACAAAAAGGAAGAGTGTTCAAAGAGCAGTATCTGATCAGCTCATTCACACCATTGAGTACAAAGTTATACCTTTTTGCCTTCTGTCTTCCAATCTAAGGATACTGGCATCTCAGAGCAACCACCTCTGGCTATTTTTTGTATTTGGTTGATGATATTTCCACCAGTCTATGATGACTAGCAGACAGTCACAAATATATAAGACAAGAGAAGAAAATTGCTGGAAATGTAAAGAAAGTAGAGGTACTTTTTTCACATATGGTAGCTGTGTCCCATAGTCAAAAAATATTGGAAACGAATACACGTTTATCTCAAAAAATCTTGGAATAAGGTTTGAATTGAAGCCAAAGTTATACTTGTTGAATATGGTAGGTGATCATTCTATGTTGAAAAAAAACAGCCAAAACTGATTCTGTATATGATCATGTCAGCCAGAATAATCTATGCACAAACATGGAAATCAAATGAAAAACCTTTGATAGATGATTGGCTATTAAAAATACTAGAGATAACTGAAATGGAGAAACTGACAATGTTATTGAAACAAATATCTATTAAAAATTTGAGAGACAGTGGGAACCAATCCTGGAATATATTTTAAAAAAACTTGGTGGAAAAGAAGCTGTTAGCAAAAATATTTGCAAAGATACTTAGACTATCAAATTTAATAGACTATAATATATTCTATACTATGCAATAGAAATTTGGTGAAACTGACACAAAATATTAAATCAGAGGAATAATTATTCATTTTACCAATAATTCCATGTGAAAAGCAAAAAGATGGAAGACAGAAGAGGGGTGTAAGAGGGAGGGGTAGAATCAAGAGAGGGAGTGGGGTTTTATGTATTTGTGTGAAAAAAGTGAAAGACAAGAGTATATGTGGATGTACATTTTGATGTATTTATTTTAGTTGCTAATAATTTTTTTTTAAAGAGATCTTTTCCCCAGTCTACAGGAAGGCTATTCCTATGTGTTGTACATGGAAAAAGAAGCAATTGCCTTGAGGCAGAATTCTTGTCTAGGCTCATGTTTGAATTTCTGTTTGTTTAAAGCTAGGGTAATCGATCTGGTAAATCCATAGGATTTTGGGAAAGCACCAGGCTGTGCTTGCTTTCCTACAGAGTAAATCAAGAAAAACATTGACTCTTTCTGTACCACAGCACCATATCAACATGGAGACATGTTGCTGCTTGTCTGTGATGTGTCCCCACACAACGTCATTGCAGTCCACTGCTGTCACATCCCCTGCTGTCACAATTGTGCTACATACCATTACCAGGGGAAAAAAATGATAATAGGCCCTTTCACATGATGATCGTGTCAGCTGCAGCCGTGCAGAAAGGGTGGAAGCACCATCAAGCACTTCCTTACTCAGTGCAGTGCTGGAAGAGGCCAGCTGCATTGTGGAAAGAAGAAGCATGTCCCAAACGCTACCTATCCACTGGCAGCCAGCCGGATGCAGAGAGGAGCATTCAGAACATGCCCCCATTCCATCAATGGCACTGCTGGGATGATGCTGGGACATCACAGGATCCAGGTATGATGTGGAAAGGGCCACTGACTGGGGAGCAGCAATGTTTTCAAGCTTTTCACTTACACAAATCAAAATTTTATTTCCCTTCTAGTTAGAAAATTGTTCTAATCATTCTCTTTTTTTTCTTGACAAAGCAGCAAAGGCCATCCCAATGAACCCAATCAGTCTAATAACTAAAATTAACAAACCTTATACAGGACATCTTTATTGGAAATTTCATAAATGGGTGGAAGATGAAAATATCTTGACTGATGAGCAGTCAGGTTTTTAGGGAAGTAATGGAGAAATACGGCAGCAGGCCTCTTTGTGGCCTTTGTTGATGCCAAAGCTGCCTTTGATTCCATTTCTAAAGATAAACTGTGGCTTACATTTAAGTCCTCTACAATGGAGCCCTGTCCTTACATATAAGCTACATGAAAGCACAAATCTAAATCTCAGAGGCAACCAAGATGATTATCTCTCTAATACTGTTCTGAAGTCCAGGAAAGTAAAACAGGGCTGTATACTTTACATAGATATAAACGTATTAGTTTCATCTTTGACCTCCCTAATTTTCACATTTCAGTATTATTATATACCCATCATGTGCTCCTTCTATCTCAGATATCCATGGGCTTAAAGAGAACATGTTGCCATGCCTAAAAGTTGCACATAAACTACCGGAAAGCAAATGTCATATTTTCTTGTAAAAAAACTGAGATCATATGGATGGTCTGTAAACGGTCATTGCCTTTCAAGCATATAGAAGCCATATGACATATCTGCTGCCCAGAATTCTTGAGGGCTGTCCTTATGGGACCTTCCTCTCTCTCAAATATTGCCTCTCACTTGAGGTTGGACTGAATAAAGTTGAACTCTGAGTTTCAGTTGCCATTTTTAATCTCTGGTTGAAGTTAATCTTTTTCCTCATTTGATTCCAGTCTGACATTTTCTGCAAGCTTTGATTCAGCTTAGACACAAATCTTCTTCTGAAATTGCAACTATATGGATACTCCATGTCTACTTCATCTTCTTTGGGGATATGGAATAACTTGAATGACTCTCAGGTAACACACTGTAGATGTTGAATGCCAACAAGGGTTAAGTTTAACGGCTAATCATATTCTAAAAAAGAAAAAAGAAAACCCCATGCTTTAAATGAGTAAGCTATTTCTATTCACTAGTGCACAAAAGTATCAAAGTAATTTCATTTTACTAGGTCTGAATGTTCTCTTCTCACCACTTTTGTAAGGGAGATGCTAGGGAGCGAAAGAATTTTTGCAAAATATTTTTTAAAAAAAATTGTCAAAAACATATTTTTTCCAAAAATCAAGAAACCCTGGTGAAAAGAATCTTGCAGTGATGAGAATCTCTGCAATTGAGAATTTATTCTGTGCAACATTTCCGTGTGTTTGTTTTGAGGAGAAAACAGCATTTTCAGCCCAGGAAACAGTATCTACTCGGAAAATAGTAGTTCAAATCATAAACAAAAAAATTTGTTTTCTGTGCAGAAACAAAAGATGTAATTTGGATGCCTATATGGTTGATTTGAAAGAAACAACATTTTCTTCACCTGAATGTAAAGTTTCTCCATTAAAATGATATTTTCCGTACATAAAATGCTGTTTCCTACACGTTAAATATTTTCATTTTTTTTTCTATTAAACAACCATGGTTAGATTTTGCACAGAATAAATCCCAAATTATAGCTTTTCTTTTCTGTTTAGAAAACAACCCTTTTTTGCAGACAAATTAATATTTGTGTACTGTTATGTTATTTCCCATGCGGAAAATTCTGTTTCCTGGGCAGAAAATCTTGTTTTCTGCAGAAAACACACATGTGTCAATTTTCCATAGAATAAGTCTGGAATTGCAAAACCTGTACGGTTTTCAAAGACTTTATTACAGCAGGAAGAAAATTGCTGAAATTATTTGTTGCAACCTTAAAGAATGACTTCTTTCCAACTTGATGAATTTTCTGCTTTAAAAAATAATTTTAGTGTTATAACTTATTTTATACATGCCATCCCATTTTAGATCACTTCATACAGGCCACTGAGCAGACAATAGTCACTCACCGTTTAACTGAACAGGAGTGGGGACCAGGGAGGATCTTGCTTTCTTTGGCCACCTTGGTAGATCTGGCTATTGAATTCAGGTGTGGTAATATCAAAGTAGTAGATCAGTTCATTTACATTTAATTCTCCTTGTATTATGATTTGGTGTTGTCCTTCACATGCCAGTATCATCTGCATATCTTGTTCCTTGCTTAGGACATTCCCAGGTGGAGCAATGGCTTTTCTGATACTCTACTCTGTAAACTGAAGCAGCTATTTCATCAGCCAGCAGTAGTAGACAGACACAACTCAGAGCAAATGCCACCAGGGTCAGGGTCAGAGTGACAGGTTTGTCCTTGGCTTCCAACACTAAGAGGAGCTATAAAAGAGCACGTAAATGATGTGATTTGTTTAGATAATAACAGCAGAGCGGAGGAGATATGGATGATGTCAATTGTTCATAATGTGCACTTCTGTGTTACCCTGAAGGAAAGAGAATTACTTCTCTGATCCACTGAAGGAAAATTAGGTGTGTTATTCTTTATTGAAGGGTTTGAACATAGGCAGTAATTTCTGGGAAGGAGGATTTGTGCATACGTCTGCCACCACAATACTGTGGGCACTGAGGGAGAGAAGAAAGGAGAAGAGGGATTTACACTTCAGAATGTAAGGTTCTGCCACTCCATCATGCAGCAGTATTGACCTTTTTCTCCTGGGCTCCTCTCTACTGTTCTTTCTCTCACTCAATAATATATATACATGTAGACTTGTAAGGCTCTCTGCACTCTCCTTCCCACTGATTTGGGATGGAAAGACTATTACAAAATAACTGAAAAATGGTTTTACAAAACCCATTTTTCTCAAGTGCCAGGAGATATATAAGAACAACAGTTTTGTTTTAGTTTTCCTGTTTTCCAACAAAGAGTATCCTAGACAGACAAGACACCTGTTCTGCATGAAAAATTTACATGAATGTTTTTACATAGAAAAACCACACTTTCTGTACATAAAACAAATTTGTTGCGCGCAAAACAATATTTTCAAGTTTCCTGCACAGAAAATAGTACGATTAGCATTCTTTTCAGTATTTACAGTGTCGTAAACCAAAAAAATTATAACATTGTGTAAAATACCCAGTAATAAAATTGAGAATTGAAATATGTGTAGTTTTCAATGACTTTCCGCATTGCCGAAGAATGCAAAAGTTATTTGTTCTTGCCTGCAGGAATGAAATTTATGAGGATTTACAACCTTACCACTGAGAAAGTTATAAGGGCATACAGCAAAATAGCACACAGGAAGACAAACCAGCAATTATACACATTCCTCCTCCTCCTCCTGAACAAATTGCAAGGCAAAAAGCATTATTATTGACTAGACTGAAGAAATAGTAAGTATGGTTCAATGTTATACAATAGCACTTACAATCTTCCCTGAGTGAGGGAGACATTAAAAAAATAGCAGACAATGGTTCAAAATGAAAATATTTTTTCCATACTCTGTACGTTGGTGTGTGGGTGTGGGAAGCATGCTGGCTCTTTTCTGACTGATCACAGTACTCTGTAATGAGATACTCATTGTGGGTGTGATTTCTTTTGCCATGATTATTTATTTATTAAGTTTCTAAATGACTTGCAACATCTAAACTGATATATTATTTTTGGCTGCCATGATTTAGACATAGTGATTGTATGTCCACTGGTACAGCATGATCCATCTGTTTATGAGGAAACTAACTTAGGGTGTGGGAATGGACTCAATAAAGGACAGAACTTCACACAAAAGAGTTGTTCCTTTCATAGCAAAGTGACAGAAGGTGAAAGAAGCTCAGGTTTTCCTGAAACAGTAAGTATAAAGGTGCTTGATTTCTCTCTACTGAATATAAACTATTTCTACCTTCAAAAAGCAACAACTCTTGGCAAAGAGAGAAGAAGCCTGCAGCTTCCACAGTGCTCTGGGCTTCTTTTTTTTCCTTTTCATTTGCATACCAGATACAGAAGGAGGAATGGTAGCCACCATAAAACAGTTGAGAGACAAATGTTTTTTTTTTCTTGGGGTCAGGGGTAAGAAAACATTTTCTCATACAAATGTCCACAGCAATATTGTAGTTCAACTCTGGCCATGAGTGAAGATTCTTCCTTCTTTGCTCTTATTGTAGACAGCTAAAGTCTGTTTATTCAGTTACAGAGGGAGCAAGCAACTCTTGAGCTAAGCTTTCCCTGTGTCCACTTCCTTCATATATTCAAAGTGCTGCTTATGAATGATAAAACTCAATAAATTTCAGGTTCAAGTTATTTGAAAGATCGGAACTTCCTATATGAGCCTCTAAGATCTTTAGCAGGGGAACTTCTCGCCATACTACTACCTTCCCATGCAAGTTTGGAGGCAACTAGAACAAGTTTAGTGAGGGAACTAGGGGAACTTCTCAGTGTCTGTTCCAAGAGTTTGGAACACCGTCCCTGGGAAAGTTAGGACAAGTCCCTCCCTGTTCTCCTTTGGCTGGCAAATCAAAACTTTGCTGTCTTTAAAGGTTTAAGAATTGAGAGTGATGACCTTTTAGTGGTGTGCTATTGTGTTGATTTTGCATGTCTTGTCTTTAAATTAAGAAGTAAATTAAATTTAAATGAATTTATGAAGGAAAAACATTGTTGAGCACCCTCACCCTGTTTTTCAATTGTACATGTTTTGTGTGTGGAAAAATTGCTAATTTTTGCACAAAATCAGTCATTTTATAGACAAACGCCACACAAGGTCATCTAGACGCAGTAATATATTGCATGCATATATTGCATTAAAAATGTGCTCTTTGTGTGGAAAACACAATTTTCATGCCAAAAACAGACATTGTTTGGAGAAATACATTTTTATGCAAAATTAGTGGGGTTTGCACAAAAACATGATTTTACACACAAAGAAACCAAGCAAGCATGGGAGCTGTGTGTGTGTGAGCTCAATTTCCTATTTTTGTGCAAAAACCCATATTGTTGTCCCTTCCCCCAAGGGGGAAAAAATCATTTTCTGGAAACTGTGATAACTGAAGCCCCTGTCAGAGCTGCTGATGACAAGCAGCAGCTGTTGGCCTCTGTTGCTCAGGGTGGAGATGATGAGCAGCAGCTGTTGGTCCCTGTGGCTCTGGCTGGAGATGAGTCCTGCAACTCAAGAGCTTCCCCGGCTCCATGGACCAAGCAAGCTTGGGCGTTCCTCTACCTGTTCCTTTAGGGCAACAGGGATCTGATTCTGAAGACGCTTTGGAGCCTGTGCCAATCAGCCCACAAAAAAGGCAGAGACTCAAGAGTGCTGAGCAAAGAGAGGCTTCCTTGATTAAGTTCAAGAAGCAGTGACTAGCCACACCTGTGTCTTGGGCTATATAACTGCCTGCCTGGAAGCTCTCCTTTGCTTGTGGCAAACTTTCTACAAGCCCTCTCCTTGCCTGTTCCTTGCTTCCAGCACCTGGCTCCTGATACCTTGGATTGATCTCTTGGCTCCAAACCCCTGGCTTTCAGAACTCTGACTATGGCTTTTGCTTGTCACTCTGGCTTAGGTAAATGGACTTCCCTTGAGTAAGTGCTTCCTTGACTCCTCCCGGCAGGACTCTGCTAGCTCTCCCACTCCCTTCTCCGCCTGGGTCTCTGACCCTGACAGTCACAGTGCTTTTCTGTGCAAAAAATTGTTTTTCTTAAACTCACATGATTTTTACACAGAAAAATGTGTGTATTTCTGTGCAGAATAGTTTGCATGTACAGATACTGGGTGAGAACTGTGCAAAAATATCCATTTTTCTCCCACAGCTGTAGGAACTCTGCCAAATTATTCAAGTATTACCAAATTCAGAACTAGTTTAATAAGCATTGCTATGGGTACATCAAAAAAATCTGAATATTAACACTGATATTAAATCTGATTTTTCTTCAATTTTCATTATTTATTTATATAGAAAAACATGTTTCTTAAAAATATCAATGATAGCTGCTGACATATTTTATTCAGGATTGTTGCAGAAGGAACCTTTCTCTACAATGATTGACATTTTCCCTCACTTAAAAGCACAGGAGTTTCTTTGTCCAAAAAGATGAAATCTGTTGGCCACAGAGATTTGGTGACAAAGGTGGAGAAGCCTGTTAGACGGACTCCTGCATGATCAATTAACCTATCAGGGATTAAGATGTGTTTCTGCCTAAAACCACTGACATTCTAGGCTAACTCATGACTGAACTGAGCAAAGCACTAAGCTGCTTGTATTTTGTTTTACTGAGAAGTTCTTTGATGCACAAATGGAGAGCTACCTTGAAGAGCAACTACTTGTTTTATTTGATTTGCTGTATGCAGAGGAAAAACACTTGATAGAAGATTGTTTTCTTTTTTGATGAGATAAACTGTTTTCTCTGTTGGATACAAAAGTTTGAAAGGAAGTCGATAATGTTTAATTTGTAAAAGAAAAGTGCATGGTTTGTAAAAGCTTGCTTTTCAGTTCTGTTGTGTTTGTTGGGCTTATGATACTTTTGCTCTGTAGAAATTTAGTCATCATGGCATATAGAGTAATCTATGATCTCTGTTAAAAGTCAATTCCATTTGCCTGTTCTGGAGCAGGGACAACAGCAGATTGATCAATATTTTCTAATACTGCTTAATAGATTATTTTGTTTGACTCTACTAAACTTCACAAGATCTGTGTCTCCTCTCACACAGGTAAATATGTCTGCATAAATGTAGTTGCTTAAGCAACATATGCAGCCCAACTCAATTCAGTTTTTTCCAGGTATTTCCCATAAAGTGGCTGAAAACACCACCTGGAATAGCCTTATATAATGAACAAACAAACAAACAAAAAAAGCCACCAGCAAGAGCTTTCATCTCCTGGAAGTACTCTTAACTGGAAAAAAAACAGAAACGAAATCATAATTTAGTTTTTGGCTGATTTCTGGCCAGAAAGAAAGAAAGAAAGAAATCTACTTTGGAAGGAAAAAAAAATACAGCTTCCAACCTCAGTCACCCATCACTTTTCTAACTTACTGTTTCAAGTTTTTGACCTGACGGCAGTAAGCGTACTTTACCCTGTACTATCAGGGTCTATGGATGCTATATCTCTGCAACTGGATTCTTTTAGAGGACCTCCTCAGAGAGCTTTAGATTTAGGCCTTCCACCTTCCTCAACTGTACCTGGGAGGAAGATTACCAGCAATTTTATCACCAATTTTATCTCAAATTTTGCCATATTTTGTCATATTGTGGGCCTGTTTTAGGCTCAGAAGAGGATTTCTGATAATGGGAAGTGAACTGGAAGTCCCCCTCTAGTTTTGGAAAGCATGGGTGAGTGCCGGATAAACCATATCAAAGCACAGTTGGTGATGCTTCACAACATCTTTCCCATCATACAAGGTATCAACATATCAACATTCTTTTCCAGTTTACTGGTATCATGATCCCATTGCAATCCCATTGCCTCACATTGCAATCACAGAATAAATCATTGACAGGTTTTGCCATCAATGAATCATGATTGCACAGTCCTTCTGCCTCCTTCCTGCACTTATCTGCCATGCAGAGAGCCAGGAAGTGCAATGGCTCTGCTTCCTCCCCCCAGCAGCCTGGGAAACTGCTGGGCTGCCCTGTGGAAGGGAGGGGGCACGGCCATCACACTTTCTCCCTTCCAGCAGGCAGCCAGTGCAGAGGGAAGCACTTCTGTCATGCTCCCCTCCTGGGAGAGCCAACTCTGGGATCCCCACAGACTGGATTCAGCAGCAGGTAAGCTGCAGAAAGAGCCAAAGTATATAAGATAAAGATGAATGCAAATGGCAAGATCACAGTGATGAATTTTGCATGCTTTGTTTTTCCAGAGGAAAACTGAATAGGAAAATTTCACTTTGTTTTGTTCCAGAAAATTGGATCTTCAAACTCTGCAGACACTTTGTGACAGAAGCTATGAAAAACTGGATTGGCTGCTTGTGCCTGCTTGAATATCTGAGTTATGTGATTTGGTTATGTTTTGTATATCTCCTTGTGATGCAGACAGTTATATTAATCTTCTACTGTTCATATTATTTGATGGGACTTTATGTGTACCTATACAAGAAGATGAATAGTGCACCAGATGACATGCTGACCAATTCATGGCATAGACCAAGATATGTACTATCACGTATTTGGTGTCAAATTGCAAGGGTACTTAATGGTAAGCACATGTTTTCTTAATACTGATTTGGAGAACCCCTATAATTTTAGGATTGGGCCTGCAGAATCCCCATGCTGATTTGAAGGCATTGGAATGATACACTGGGATATGATTTCCAATCACATTTCTCCTGGGAACACGTAGAACTATGTGTCTCTTTTCATAATAATATTAGGAACAACATGTAAGTATGGCAGTGGTTCCCAACTGTCTGATACTGCTTTCATTGCAACAGACAAGTCAGAGTTCCATTTCTGCTGCAAAGGGATTGAGCAATAATGCTGAAATGTATCTCTTACTGCATTCACTATAACGACCCAGTTTGGTCCAGATTTGTGGATTTGGAGGGTTGGTTGACATGGGGGATACAAAAATGGCTGTGACCATATTCTTCTCATTCTTGTGTCAGTGTCAGATTACAATAAACAGATAACTGGAACACAAAACATTCAGTTAATTGTCTAACATTGCAGTAATTTAATTAATAAACATGCAAGTAACTCTTAAGCTGGAGACTCTTATCTATCATTGTAAATGAGTAACGCCTGCATATCCTAGCAGCCATAACTCATCAGGGAATTGTCCTAGAGTCCGCAAAGTCTGACAGGCTGTTTTGATTGTCATCTTAACTGCAGTGCTCCATTTCAAGGTAAAATTACAAATGGAAAACTTATAGCACACTGGTATATATACCCAGTGTTGCCTGGGATTTTATTTTCTCATGGGAAATATTTGTTAGAAAGATTTGAGGTCCTGTGTTTCTAATTCCCCAACTGTCTTGTCCAGTACCTGTAACTTTTCCCCATATTGCCCAATCCAATGTGCATTCAGAGTTATTAACATACAGAGGTTGGGTTCCTGAGAGAATACACTGCCCTCCTCCTTGATGCCAGGCCTCATCTCCATAGCAACCAGCCTATTCAAGACAGACACAGTTGACTGAAGCCTAAGAGCTCTCTGGCTAAGAATTCTAAAGACCCCTCCTTAAAGTCAAACCCCAGGATTCCATAGAATCTTCTTATGCAGTCAATCATGTGTCTTTACCTGACACAGCCAATCATATGAGGTCTTTGCCTGACACAGACAAACAAACTTTTATATATTAGATGGAGGGAGACCAGCCAAATTTCAATCAGGACATTGTGACAGATGGTTCAAAATTTCACAGAGTATGCCAGTCCTCATCCAATCTGTAGCTGCCGGTTAAACTTCAAAATGGGGGCCTCCTAGAAGAAAAAGGGGGTCCTGCTGTAACTCACAAGGTTCTCACTGGAGACATTAGAGCCCGGACAATGCTGGGTAACACACTAGCTAATTAATAGAGCAGAACAGAGAACATGAACCTATATAAACTTAATGAAGAAAGAAAAAGATAGAAAGAGAAAAGAGAAGAAAAGGGTGTTTCCAGAGATAAAAGATACTACCCTTGTACCAATTTACCTTCCTTCTGTATCCTACAACTGGATTTAAATGAGGCTTTCTAATTCTATCATTTCAAAAGGCATTTAATTTAATGGCTGGGGGGGGGGTAGTTTGCTCTGTTTTTCTTTTTATAATGTCCAAGCCTATACAAATATATTCTAGGTTAAAATGTGACATGATGTTGCACTGGGAAAGGAAATATTTTGAAGCTGCTTTGGATGAACATTTAACCGCATTTTAGAAAATTCTAAAGACTCCTTAAATCTCAGGATTCAGACCCAAACAAGCAAAGTTCAACTAAAATCAATGGACTTTAGTAGTAAATAGACATCATAACCTCTAAACCAACTTAGCAGACACAGTCCTGCTGAATCCTCTGCCATCTCACTTTTTCATCTGCTTCCAAATGTCACAGTTTCAATTTCCTTCTTTTATTTGCTCCCTTTATCTTCAGTTTCTTCCACTGGTGCAAACTGAATTCAAAGGACAAAAGTAGTTTGCACTCCATTAACTCTGCAGAAAGGAGAGGTGAGGAGGCGATGGAATTTTGCACTTCCGAGGAAGACTCAGGCAAAAGCAAACTGCTGCCGCCTCGCCTAGCTTGCCTCTTCTTCCTCATTAATGACTTTTGTCATCACCTACACAATCTCATGTCCTTTGGTCACATGTGCCCCAGTTTTCATCTGTGAAAATTTGAAGGGTATGAGATAGACACAGAACTGAACTGTCACATAATTAAAAGAAATAAAGACAGCAAAATAGATGTTATAAAATGTTGTTTCATCTAAAGAGTTGGTGGGACAAAAATATTTCCACCTGTTTCTCAAGTGCAGCTCACAAGGAAAGCAGCTCATTCATCCAGAACCACAAGAAGGGAGTTTCTGCCTCTGCTGGATGATTACAATTTAGTATTTAGTATCCTTAAATGATGTAATTTAAAACAGAGCTTTCCTGTCTGAACTTGGTTTTTCTGTTTCTTTTTGCTTGATAAACAAACTTGTATATGTTTTTTTTAGAAAAATATATATTTCAATACTTATCTGTTGAATTTTTTTTAGGTTATGAGATTGTTGGTATGAAGCATATTCCAGAAGGACCAGGGCTTATTATTTTTTATCATGGAGCTCTTGCCTCTGACTATTTTTATTTTATATGTAACCTGTATTTAAAAACAGGCAGACTTTGTCATTCTGTTCTTGACAATATTATATTTATTCTACCAGGTATGTACTTGTAATTTTATATTTTAAATAGGAATATTGCAAAATTGTTTGAACAGTGAAAAACTGTAGAGGTAGCCAATTGCTTGTCCCAGCTCAGACAGGGCATTCAGAAGTATTTAGCTAAAACTATGTAAGTCCTTTTAGTTCAATGGACATACTCCAACTGGGACAGCCAATTCAATTTAGTTGATAAAGGAAACTAACTAGCCAACTCTGAAACAGCATTTTCCTAGCTATGTCTAGAAATGGGAACACATTGAACAATGGTTCATGTATGGCCTGCAACAATTACCCACCCAGTACACAAGCTTCATCCAGTGTATAAGATTATCTTGTTCTTATTTGTGATCAAGCAGCCATCTGTGTGTTCAGTTTTTAGACTTTCAGTGTGCTTCCTAAAACTGGGCTATGCTTTTTCAGTTAGGAACTCATTAATGGAACTGAATTGTGCTTTGCAAGGAGGAAAGCTGTTGTACTGGAGATTACTCTCAAACACAGTTGTGATTTCTATGCTTGATGGGAAAATGTCTCAATTCATTAGAATTCAATCTAGTTTTTATGGCCCTGTTTGCTCTGAGCTTGATTAAATACTGTGTCTTAAACTCTGCCAGCTGCTGGAATGTGGCACCTGAGACTTTCCAAATTGGAATTTGAGAGGTGGGTCAAATCATTTTCTCCAATCTTACCCCAAGACTAATTTAACCTGTTAGTGTGTTCCTTTGAGAACTCCCAGGCAGAGAGTTAAAGATATAGATTTATTGAGGCATTGTTGGATTGTGATATGTCAGGCTGATCTGTCTTCTGTTTAGTGGATCAGAAGCTGAACAAGTCTGATGGAAATAGATAGCTTGCACAATTGTACAATCTAATTGTCCATAACTGTTATCACTTATATATCATTCAGTTTGAGCATATGCCTTGAAACAACTTGGACTGAGGATTCTGCTCCTGACATTAACTTTTGTGATTCAGTACAGCCAGAGAGGAGGGGATAAAAGTCTTAAAATAAGCATGGATGACATTAGGAGGATGAATATCCCAAATTGTTGCCACTTTAGCTGCTAAGATTGCCCTCCCCATTACAAATCCTCCCAATAAATTATTCCGTAGTTTACAAACATTTGGCAATGCCCAGCTATGCACAGTTGTACTCTCAAGTACCCTTTCTTTCCAACTCAGTTTGACAGTCCCACATCTTAGAGGACCTCTCTGAGAGTCAAAGCAAACAGCATTCAGCTTCATTTATTCTTCCCGTAGCCTAAGGCAGAAACAGATATTTACTGAAAGAGTCCAAGCAACGAGATGGTGGATTTTATATCAAGAAATCTACTGTGCTCTTGCAGTCCTCTAGCTCTTGTTGCCCATGGGCATTAACTGACACACAGTATTTCTACAGAGGTATATTGACCTGCAGCACAAACAAAACAGAGTAGTTTGGACACAGTGTCACACACCTGATCACAAAGACCGGGGTCTTTGCACAACAATGTATCAATCTCACAAGAGTCCAGGGCTGAGAAAGAAAGGAAGATAAAATCATAGAAAAAAGTGAGTCATGAAAGAATTGAGACATGAATTGAAAGGCAAGGTTTTTAAGACAGAGAATTTAGTATTAATTGCAAGCAAGATTTCTTCACAAATTATTCTGTAAATATGATTTCTGTAAAGTATGCTACTCTTTTGTTTTGTTTCAAGTCAATGTCATACTTTATAGGACTGAAATCGCTGATTAATCTGTGGGGTGGCACACGTGGTAGTAAAGAAGAATGTCTTGAAATCCTAAAAAATGGTCATTTATTGGGGATCTCACCAGGTGGCATGAGAGAAGCAATCTTTAGTGATCATCATTATGACCTGATCTGGGGGAACCGTACAGGTTTTGCCCAAGTGGCTATAGAAGCCAAAGTGGTGAGTGGACTCTCTCTGTGGTATTTGTTGCTGAAATCATTCTTGGGATACCATGCAATTTGTAGAGATACAGAAGCACTTTGAGGTAGAGATTAAATTACAAGAATATGTCACTTTAGATGATTTAACCCGCGCCGTGAAGGGAGAAAGATGAGGCAAGAAAGAAAGCGGAATGAAAGCAGTGAAGAAATACATTGAGAGTAATTGGACAAAGATATGCGAAGACAATGAAGGCTGAAAAGGCTGAAAATTAAGGAGAAATTAAAAGAGTATCGGTTAGCTCAATAAGACAATTAAATGTAAAGAATGCTAATAAAAAGGCAAGTCAACAATAATAGAACAGTTTTGAGGCATCAGATATAAAAACTGAAGAATATCCATACAAGAGAAAGTAGGAAGTTAAAAAAAGAACAGAAATATAGATAAGGATCTAAATTAGAGTTTCCTGAATGTTTGTGAATGATGAGTGAAAACTGAATTGAATAGGACGAAATATCAAAAATATGATGAATTGCTCTTGGTTAGAATGAATTTGATTAATTAATCTAATTAGATTATAAAAATGTAATTAGAAGATCCTGGACAGACTATAATATGGAAACATATGTAAAATGGATGATTGTATTATAAACAAATCGATGTTTTTATACAATCTGGGGAAAAAAATGAACAAGACACGAAGATTGTATGAATGTAAATAGACAGAGTTTTAATGAAAATATATATAAAAAAATAAGATAGAGATTTTACAAAATAGAGATCACACCGGCAGAGCATATGTCTCTATCCACAAGACGCAGAGGCAGCAGTTGTGGGATATGCTGCCCCAGTGTGCAGCAACATTTGGAACAGGGCTGCCAGTTTCAATTCCTTCTAGCTTCTACCATTAATACTCAAGTGCATTCCCACAGCTATCCATGGAAATGCAGAAATGGAGCAGTGCCCTTGAGACCATCTATCTATTATTGCACATAGGATCTAGCCCTTCTTCCACAGTCTGTTCCTGTGGAACAGACTGTGGAACAGACCTGTTCCAGGTCCTTCTACAGCTGTTATCCTCTATGACATTTGCTTGTGTCACCAACAGGTTGTTCACCCAGGATATAAGCTTACTGGTAGCAAAAGCATAATCAATATTCAAGTGTCAGGGGTCCCGAATATAGTATGTGTCATCTGCAGTTTTAATGATCAAGTATTTAACAAGCCCATTCTTCTTTGGATCCATCTTATCTTAACTGTACAATTAAAGTGGGGTGGAGGGTGTGGGAATAGGGGATGTGCTTCAGGAAAACTTTTCACTTCATTTCCTAAGTACCTAGCACTAAATGATTCATTAATAGTAAAGGGATTCCTTACAGTTTACTCTAAGCAATATCATAAAATATATGTTGTAATAATATGCAATAGAAATCATAGATATTGCAACTGTTTACGTTCAGTCTGAATGGCCATACATAATCATCTGCCTTCCTGCTTTCTCAGCAACTCTTAAAATTCTTTGGTTTCTCCCTTCTTGCCCCAAATTCTCCCTTTCCAAAGGTGCACCCCTGACTGGTAATGGGAGGAAAGATATTTGCTCTGGGGAAGAACCAGAACCTTTGTCTCATAGCCCAGGTGAGTTCTTCTCACCATTGGATTGAGTAAAGAAAATCTCATGAAGGTTGTGACTCACTGCTGTCACAAGATCTCTCAGACTAGGTATCATAATAAATCTCATATTGGAGTTACATCTCATGAGAATCCAGCAGACCTCCTTTTCAAACATTTTTGAATGGATATCAGCACAAGCAGCTCCTTCTGTCTCCTTTGAAGCCCTATCAGGGTTGGCTTGCCTTTGCAGCCCATCCAAGTGCTTTTCTGGCCAAGTAGGTAAGGATCTGTCTTCCTTCCTTCCAAATTCCACTCTCTTCCTCAGATTCCTTACTGCCCCATCCATTCCATATTGTTCCTCCTTCCACTAGACTTTCCACTCCTTCCTCCATTCTCTGGGTGTTTGGTTGCTGTAGTTTCAGGACCTTTGGGAGAATGTTCCTTAGAACCTGGGCTGTCTCAGTGGTATCTGGTCCAGAGTGGTTGGTCCTTGGATGGTAGTTTCCACCTTAGGCAGTCTTCCCATGGTATTCAATATGTTCTGTTTGGGTTCTTCCCATCCTCTCCTTTGCTCCCCCCTTTCCCTTTTCTTTTCCTTTTTTTCTTTTCTTTTTTTTACTTGTCTGTCATTCTCGCTTTCGTTCTGTCCCCCTTTTCTCCATTCCTCCTCTTCTTTCCCCTTTCTTCTCTCATTTCATTCTTCATCTTGATTTATTTATCTCTTCAAATATTTTTCTTCTTTTGTCTTTCTATTCATTCTCCTTCTTCCCCTCAGTCCTTCATTCCTCTACTACTTCTGTCCTTCTCCCCTCCCTGATTTTTAATGTCCTTCTCTTTGTCCTCCTGATCTCCTCTATTGGCCCTATAGATTTCATTTCATTATTTTTCCTTTGATTTTTTTGTCCTTCCCAATATTGGTTGCTGTTCTCATCACCAGTCTTCCCAGCCTGTAGTTCTTAGCTTCCATGGTAGCTTAACTCCCAAGCTCTCGATCTTTGATCCCTATATCCTTTTTCTCTTTTCTTTGTTTTCTCTCTATTTTCCCTCCCCCTCCTCCTTCCCCTCCTCTCTCTCTCTCTCTCCCTCTCTCTCTCTCTGTAGTTTTCCCTTGTTCTTCCCCCTTGCATCTCACACCTTGGTTTTCCCATCATTCTGTATGTATTTCTTATTCCTTCCCTTATCCCTCCAACCCAGATAGACAGGTTTCATCTGTGAAAATCATGAAAAATATGAAATTGGTAGAGAATATAATCGGGGGGGGGGTGTAAGGGACAAACACTCTCCTTTCATGAGAGAGGTTGAGGAACGTAACTTTCAGCCTAAGAATCCTTTTTGAAAAAATGCCCCCTCAAATTTTCTATTTGTATGTTATACCATAATATCCAACAGAAACTAGAAGGGGACAAAATCAATAGAGGGAAGTTACTCAACAGAGTTACAATGCATCTCAGACTCCAAACACTTTCCTTCCATAGAGGCCCACAGGGAGAGATTCAGAAACGGTCCTGGCTGCTTGAGAGCTTTGGCTTAAGGAAGCAAATTACCTCCATTGAATAGCATGAATGACGTTTTTCTTCTTTTGACTTTCCTTTTCTTCCATCTCTTGTCCCTTTAAAGTCTTAGCTCTGTTGAAAAATCTTTAGACATCTTTCCCAGATTCTTTGGACACCTTCCATTTCTTTCTTCCCACTGGAATTGTTTGAAATTGTGCCTACAGTATCTCACTTTAAAGAAACTCCCATCCATCATGAGCTCCCTTCTCTAAGATTCCTGACCATGGGATCACATTTAGTGTTTCCCTAAGTTTACTGAAAGCAGCTTTCTTAAAGTATAGAATGTGTGTCTTATGGTTGGCTTCCCTATTTTGCATTATAATAAACTTTGGAGAACATGATCTCTTCCACCTAAGAATCCTGCCGCTTCCACCTGATTAACCAGGTCAGCTTTGATAGTTATGATCGGATCTGAAGTAACTCTTCCCCTTGCGGTCTCTTACATCCTTTGGACAATGAAATTATCGGTAAGTCAACTGAGGAATTTGTTGGACCTGATATGCTTAGCAGAGTTTGATTTCCCACAAATATCAGGATCATTGAAACCTCCCATCACTACTAGCACTACATTTCTGCTTCCTGAATGTTTTGTCATCAGTTCCAGGAATGCACCACCCAAGTCCTCAGTCTTGCTTGGCGATCTGTAATAGACCCACACAATGACATCACTGTTGTTTCTCCCCTCTTTTATATTTACCCAGATGTTCTCTACCTGGCCTCCAGGATTTAAGTCATGGATCTTTTTTACAGGTGTAAATATCCTTGACATATAGTGCTACTCCCCATTTTCCATTTGGTCTATTTCTCTGAAATAGGTTATACTCCTTTAATGCTACATCTCACCAGGTTTCACTGATGCTTAGTATAGGATAGTTGCACTGCTTTGCTATGAATTCAAGTTCACACTGTTTATTTCCCATGATCCACGCATTAGTGTAGAGACATCTAAGACCATTGGTCATTCCCCTGGCTCCTTATTTAAGTTTTTTTTCCCCTCCCATTGTTGGGTACTTGTGTCATTTTCCTGACTCTCCCCATAATATTTGGGCTATACTCTCTAGCACTTGATGAACCCGACTTCAAGAACACTGTCTCCCTTTCTCCATCTCCCCACTCCATAATTCAAAGGTAGATTTTCATCAGAGGGACTGACCATTGAATTTAAGCCATAATTACAACTTGGTTCAGAGCCACTGACAGATGTACATACTATTTACTGAATATTATGTACATATATTCAAAGGTAAGTCCCATTTAGTTTAGTGTGGTTGCAACTGGTTAAATGAGTGCAGGATTAAATCCTAAGAAAAGCAAACTAAGAGACTCACAGTTTAACATTATAGATAGCTGAAGATAACATGAATCCAGTTTTTCCAAATTATTGTGCTGCAAAAATTGTATCTATTGAACCCAAGATATGTGACTGAACATAATCAATTTTGTTCTAAATGGGTTCTCTTTCATTTGCTGCTTGGTTTCTGAACATGAGTGGAAAAGTTTGGAAAAGCTTTATCGGAATTCCTGCATCAACTCTTTCATTTGGGGGTTATTTTTGGACACAGTGCTACACGTTGGACCTTTGAATCAAAACTATCACCAGGGAAAAACTGAAATTTCTATGTCAGTCATTCTCTATTTTTTTAGCCCATTATTCCCATGTTTACACAAAATATTCGTGAAGAATGCAGGACAATTGGAAGAACACGTGAGTTTGATTTCATAAATAATTTCTTGCAGTTTTTTTAAATTTCTTTCTTTATATTCTTTCTCCAATCTGCTTGATAATCATCTTTGACTTGTAGCATATCTCTTTATAATAATGTGGACATGTCAACTAGGGAATCTTGATAATGTAAGCATCACTGAGCTATAGGGAAAATCCCACAGCACCTCACCTCACTTGGGTTTAAGAGTGGAGACATTAGCAAATTGAAGACAGCAGTTAACAGCATATTGGTCCAGCTGGAAATATTTAATCTGTTTCTCCTTCAGATTGCTAAAAGCTTCATAACTCTGCAGCTTCTAACATTTCCCCTGGTTTTTCATTCAGCATGGCTCTGCCTTACTTTTAGCCTTGTGGTTACCTTCTAACCTTTCCACATCAGCAGCTGAGGCTGATCATACTTAGAACAAACTCAAGAGTGTATGTTACCATGAAGTAAATTTGGAGTAAAAAGTCCCAAACTTTGGGATACAGCATGTCAAGGTCAGCAGTTCTGCCTCTGTCTTGGGCTTCCGGATCAAACCTGTGAAGCGTAAATGTAGGAGTGGGAAATGTGAAGCCCTCCAGAAGTAAACGAACTGGAACTTCCAGGAGAGCCAGAACAGGTGATGGCAAATAATTCTGGGACATGTAGTTTAACAAGCCTTAGGTGGCTATATCATTCCCATTTGTGAGTGCCCAGTCAAAAGAGGATGAGTACTCTATTAAATTTAATTAAAATACCCATACTGTAATTAATCAAGATATTACATTTAAATCAGTATGATGAAATGAGTATGCAATCTACCAATTCCTTTGATAGAAATTTAATGAGCAGTATTTAATCACATCCTCCTCTTACCATATGTGATAGCGTAGAGACAGTGCATGGGATCCTATGGAGCAAAACAGACAGTAGGAATGATATATAAAAGCAAGGGGGAAGTTCAATCCTTTACCATGTGGTGGTCAAATCTTTGGGAGCTAGGGACAATTCCCTCAACGTCCTCTGAAGCACTCTCCTGGTTGTGGGACACATTGATAACAGGCAGCTAGAGAGGACCTTGGAGATTCTGCCACAACTGCTCCCAACATACCCCCATCTGGAAGAGAGCTGCAGATGTTATTTCCCAACACCCTGATTTGCAGCCCCTCAGAACCCTCTGGTTGGGGTTCTACCTGGCTGAAAAGGTAGTGGTTGGGGGTCATGGTCAGTTATTAAAAAACAATCTTGAGTCCTAATAGAAAGGCACAATATATAGTAATTGTAGTAGTAGTAGAAGAAGAAGAAGAAGAAAGCATGAATCTCAAAAGTTGTGAGATCTGATAATTACTGAACAGGATGCCAGTTCTCCTGACTAATGTCACATGTAGTCTGCTCCTTTGGTTATTCAGCTCTCTTTCCCTAGATTATTTTTTAGAATTCAGGGTGTCAGAAAAAAGCTGGTATCACATTGCATTCCATGAGCTGAAAATGTTCATTCGTGTCATGAACAGGGTTATCAAGATGGGTATACGAACGAACTCGAAAAGGGTATCTTCTTGTCTCTGGATATTTTCCTGTCAAACTATGTACATACATTGGAGAGCCCATCCCCTATGATCCAAATATCACTGCACAAGAGTTAGCAGCAAAAGTAAGTTAACTTACTCATAGACACAAAAGAGTCAAATCCACTTGCAAGTAACAGTTCTCATTTTTTTTTGTTACATTATACATAACTCCTTGCAGTCTCCCTTTATAAATCAATACCCCCATACATAATTATATTTTTTACAATGTATGCTTTCTCCCACAGTTTTCATTGAAACTAATTCTATCAGTGAAAACTCTTACCAAAATCAAAAAGTGTTACGTAACATATCATCATGTTCTGTCTGGCTACCTAGATACAGTTATTTTGTTCACACCATGAAGGGATTACACCAAGATAAAAGTCTACCTGTGGGGTCATTGCTTCTTGCCTTTGTAAAGATTAATAAAAGCTGCCACCTGCAGCACAGAGATAATAGCTTTGGGTGCATTACCTGGAGTGCAACAGAGGTAAATTCAATGCAGTGTTAGTACTGGAAAACTTTGGTATTGGACATCTATAGGTTCTCCAGTTGATTAGCTGCTTAGAAAGAGGTTTTAATAAGAAGATGCTGTACTTTCGTTATTACAGTGCTTTTAATAGCTTTTATTTTTATCATGTTGCAATATTAAAATTTATTTGCACATCAATATAGATATACTCCAGAAAATTTAATATTGTCAATGCCTTTTGGGACAAGGGCAAGAGAGAAATGAAAGAAATATTCACATCAGAATGAAGACTGAGTCTTCATTCTGTCATTGTCATTCAGTCTTCAGACAGAGACTGAATGACAATGTAAATTTGAATAACAAGCCTTACTTTCCATCCAAGTTGTAAGGAATGTGACCACTGCCATGCAATACAGGAGCATTTGGATTCTGTGCTGGAAATTGTATTGCCGCTGTGGACAACATTAAAGACAAGCATGTTTCTGTTCTATTGGTGTTCAGTTTCCCTGAATCTCATGATACACTGAACATCCATGAGACCAGAACCTGAACTGATGCTAGAATGTGTCCAAGGCAAGCTAGTGGATGAGTACATTTTAAGAAAACAGTCCAAGTGAGAACTCTGGGGGAGACATCTGTCAAGAAGAAAGAAAGATTAGGCACATTTCTTCCAAGGATGGCAGACATCTAATGAATCAGTCTTGAGAGTCAAGTAGTACAGGTAGACACCCAAAATGGCCGAAGAAAATTGCTGTTGCAGTTAGTTACCATCAAGTAGACTTTCATTTACAGTGGTCCTATGAATGAGAAAGCTTCATGACACACTGTTATCATCTCTGCTAAGGTCTTGCAAATGACGATTGTGTCTATCTTGATTAAGAGCACTTTCACGTTATGTTGTGTCGGTAATCGCACTACTATTCCACTTTAACCGCCATAGCTGCATCCCAAAGAATCCTTTGGTTTGTAGTTCGGTAAGGCACAAAAGTAATCTGTTTGAGAATCCTAAGTACTCCTGCATAAATTGCAAATTCCCCGGGATTCCATAGGATAGAGTGGAATAAATTGGAATGATAGCACTATAATGGTGTAGTCTGAGCAGACCAGGAGTCTACCCTGCTATAATACAATCTTCCTTTTTTCCTACTGCCTCGATTGGCTGTTCAAGGGAGCAGGGAATCAGATTTTGTTTTTTGTTGTTTGTTTGTTTTTGTTTGTTTGTTTTGTTTTTTTATTCTTATTTTTTGGTCTTCTGCACTGAATCAGGAAAGCAGAATTTTAGTCTACTGCACATGACAACATTGACAAGGTCATGAGTGCAGATAAGGAAACCAGAACAGATACCCAAAAAATCTGATGGAAAATTCAGTGTTGTTGGTATGCTCCCTGGAAGTGAAATCTTAAATGTATACTGTATGTTGAATATTAAATGACATCAAATAACAGATCCTACTACTCAGGGTACATCAAGGCTGATTAAGATGACCAGAGAGTCCACATTTTCTTCCAGCTTTTTTTCTGATTTTATTTTGGAGATCCATACATGTTTGTTTATCCCATACACTTATCAGTCTGCTCCTGGTAAACTTAGAGAGGTTTTATACCAATTTCCCTGATTGGTTTATTTTAACCCTATTTGAAATTGGAAAGAACAGGAAGATAATCTGGGTATTTTCAATCATAATGGACCTCAGGACTTCGAAACTGAATGTTATGCTAAGGATCAAAGCATATCTTCATATGCAACAAGGAAGTGCATAGGTAAGTTTTAACAACATGTACTGTGTGTGGGAACACATAGCATTATGTATTGTTGGCCTAACAGGGAAAAAGTCCTGTGGACACCAGGGTACAGAGATAATTAATGGTCCTGACTGGATACAGAATACTTTGCATGCAAATAAAGATCATTAGATGGAGAATATTGCCTAGCAACCCGAGGATGCAAAACTAGTTTCCTCATACCCTCAACTGTTTTTAGATAATAAGTTTGGTTACACTTGAACTTTTTAGTCTTTTAGAATGAAGATAAAAAATTGTTTTGTCACATTCATACTAACAAGAACTATGGTGAAAACTAGATGTCACTTCAATATAAGAAAAGTTTTGTATGCTGCACACACACAAACCTAGCGATACCGAAACTGTTCAGTTCTCCACCTGTATTTTTTTCTCATAGGAAAACATGAGAAACCTCTAGAGACTATCTAGGAAAATTGTATTCACCAAACTAGCCTATGTCTCATAAATTTCAAAGGTTTACAGTCATGTTTGTCAACAGAATTCTATAAAAATTGTTTCACTGAGGCTTAATTGTCCACATTGACCCATTGTTCTATCCACAGAAGAAAATTGATTACTAATCACAAAATCTGGATACGTTTAGTCTTTCTACACAGAGATTTTTTTTCAAAGTTTGTCTTCTGATTTCATATTGTATTTCCCCTCACCTTCTAATTTGTAAAATTATTATAATGTTATATTTTCCCTTTTTCATTTTCACAGACAAAGACTGCAATTGAAAACCTTCGTAACAGATACCAAAAAGTACCAGGAAGTATATTAGCAGCCCTTGCAGAACGATTTGAGAAGCATCCCAAAGACAACTAGTCTTCATCCATTTTCTTAATAGATCTTTCAGATCAGATTTGTAGTCAGATGTCTAACAATAATGTTCATAACTTGGTGAATAAGATGTTTAAAAGGATGTAAACCTGTGATATTACATTCCAGTGAACTGGAATTGCAATATGTTGATAGGAAAAAGCAGTGTCTCTTGAGTGAAGCAGATTCAATTATTATTTTTGGAGGTCTGTAAAAGTTTGAGAAAAACCTGTACCAACAAAATATACAGGATACAATGCTTTGCTGACCAGCCATGGAATAATGAGATCAGACACAGATAATTAGATTGAATAAGGGCCACTGTATTTAATCTAGAATCCATTTGATGGCATTGAACCTGGAAAGGAGCAGAATAGGAGAGCAATGCAGCGTGGGATCAGCTGAGGGGAGGGGTCACTCCATGACTTTCTTTTCAGCCTTCCCCTGGGCAAACCACCTGAGACCTGAGGACAAACCTGGGAATATGGGTTGCTTCACATTTGGCCATCTACTGGAAGGCACAACTAAGGAACTTGCCTGCCAGCCAGCCCCAAGGGTAGTCTCCTTCCCCTTCCAAGCCAATTTCAGGACCTAAAAAGGCAGTTCCAGAGCACTCCCCTTCAAAGTGTTCACCACAATTCTTATTTCTCCCCTTGCTACATATCAAGTGATCTCCTATTTAAGGACAGGTAAAGGGGGAAAAAATCTTACTAGCCCTCAAGGAACCAGCTAAACTTACACCGAACTGGAAGCTGAGTCAAATTTAGCCACCAGAAGAGGACACAAGGAGGGTTGAAGGACTTAAAGATCCTCTGCCCCCATATTCACTATCCAGTCATCATTGTGCTTGTTGCACGGTCATCTGGCCTCTCTCCATTGGGCATCAGCACAGCTCAGGGGTGTGACTCCATAATTACAGCCATGGAATTATGAGACCAGACACAGATAATTGGGTTGAATAAGGGTAGCTTGATTTGCCCTGGAACCTGTTTAATTGCATGGAACCTGGTAACAAGAAAGAATGGAGAGAAACGTAGTAGGGTGTCAGCTGAAACCAAGTGTCACTGCATGACTTCCCCCTCAGCTTCCTTTATGTGAACCACCTAAACCCTTAGGGCAAACCAATAGCTGGGTTGTTCTCTGTCTGGCCATCTACTGGAAGGCAGAGCCAATAAATGCTGTAAATTATTGTACAATACAAAATGGTATAGAAATATTTGGATTTACAGATGCCACGTAACATAAAGTAGGTCCACAATTTTACCTAGCGAAAATATTACATAATCAAGTCAGCAAGTAGCACTTCTGTTAATGTCAGTTGTCATGTAATGCCATTTATCATGTAAACCCAATATGTACTGTAATGTTATAGAAAGTTATGTTGAGAGACAATGCCAAATATATTAACCTTCAGTAGACAAAATATCATTTTTATTTTTTGGACTGCATAAGTTGGGGGAGAGGAAGAAGAGATATGTTGGATATTATCTTAGAGGAGATTGAACAAGTTTGACTGTTACAATCCGTTTAAAAGAAGGATGGAAGTCAACCTTTCTCTTTTTTCTTTCTTTTTGTCCTGATTTTTAATTGTTTCATTTTTAATGTTTTTTTTCCCTTTTCTCTTATGTATTTGTAGAGTTTTAGTGTTTTTAGTGTTTTTAGAAATTATTAATCAATATATATCAAACAGAAAAAATATCGCCTCCCCGGGGGAATGACCAAAATGTGAGGAGGTGGCCCCCTGCATTAGAAGCAACAAACCATGCCAGCAAAAACCTTTTCTCCTGAATCACTCCACTGTGGCCTGGTCATTCAAATCAAGCTGACAAGCAAAATAGCCATTTCAGGCCTACCATGCCACAGAAGTAAAACACATTGTGGCCACAGATCGAAACCTGCCTCTTTTCCATACAAAACCTAGAACCTATAAAAAGAAAATAGAACTGTGCAATTCATGAACTGAGGATTCTCCATGGTTCGTATGCTGGATTCTTCCCATACCCAGATCCATGGCAAAAGTTATAGAAGCAGACCCAGTCCATAACAAATGGTTTCAAATTTAGCCCCCTGAAGGCTCGAGCAATGTAGGGCTTTGGAAGTGACAGTCCAGAAATGATAATTAGTAGAGGGTGAGAGACCAGCATGACAAAATAAAGAACTAGGCCTAGGTCCCCTAACTTGAATGTAACTCTGCAGATCATGGCCTGATAGTGACAAACACCCAACATCACCTTCACCCTACCCCACTCCTTTGATCAGTTTTATAGATATGAATTGTTAACACAGCCCACTGCCCAGAAAGATTTGTACCCTTTACCTTCCATGTTCTGCCTGGTGTATCCCCTTTAGACAGTGCAACCAGCTCACTAAGAAGCAAGGCACCAAAAACAAGGAAAAAAGATGCTTCATGGAACAAATGGTCTCATAATCTGAGGTGAAAATGTCCCCTCAAATACTCCATAGCCCCAAGAATATCAGGACATAATGGTACTTGTCTACCCAAAAATATGACCCTGCTACCAAGACCAGCCTTCTCATGTGAATTCTGAAGTCACCTGTGTTGTCCCAGGAACCCTGAGCCCTGAAAAAAAAAGGCCAGTGCTCAGAAATCTGATCATCTTGTTGGGTAACGCAGTGAGGAAACTCTTTATGGATTTCAATTACCTCTTGATATCTAAATAATTATAGAAGAATGGAATATAATCTGGGTCACAGCCTAGAGATTCTGTTAGAACCTGTGTGGTCTCATACTTGGGTATCCTGAGCAAAATGCACTTTGATAGATTTTACAACCAATCAGAATAAAACGTGGCCCCAAGAAACAAGAGGTTGCATTAACTGTATAATTTGTTCTTCTGAAAACAAATGAAAGAGTAATGATATTAAAATCAATATGAATCCAGAAGGTTCTTTTATTTATACATAGAATCCAGTAAATGTCTCAAGAGGAATAGATAAATATTACTTTACTAGGTTATCTGTGTTCTATAACAAGCGGATGAAAAAAAACACCTCCTGTCAGTGCCGCCAAATGCGAAAGGTGCATCCAAGCCTCGTACTCAAGGCCTGCCCAGCCTGACACCTCTTTGTGTTCAGGTCTGAACAGTCAGGGAGATGTCTGAATCAAGCCAGGGCCAGGACAAACGGGTCTGCCTCAGTTCTCCCTCTCTGAGAACGCAGTCCCTTCCTCACTCTTGTCCCCCCTTGACTTCTTCCTTTCAGGATTCTTCCCATTCATAGTAAGGGGGTTTCTTGCAGCATACACTGAATAATATTGTAAATTATATGATATAACATTATGTTTTAGAAATCAAAGACATTGCAATTGTTTCAGTTCAGTCTGAATGGCCACACATAATCATCTGCCTTCCTGCTTTCCCAGCAACTCTGAAAATTCTTTGGTTTCTCCCTCCTTGCTTCAAAGTCTCCTTTTCCAAAGGTCCATCCCTCACTGGGAATGGAAGGGAAGATATTTGTGCTGGGGAAGAACCAGAACCTTGGTCTCCTAGCCCAGGTGAGCTCTTCTCACCATTGGACTGCAAAAAGAAAATCTCACAATGGTTGTGATGACAGCTGTCAAGATCTCTCAGACTAGATCTCACATTAAATCTCATGTTGGAGTTACATCTCATGAGAATCCAGTAGGCATCCTTTTCATTTTTGGATGGATGTCTCAATAAGCAGTTCATGCTGTCGTCTCTGGAGTCCTGTCAGAGTGGCTTGTTTTTGTGGCTTGTTCAAGTGCCTTCCTGGCCAAGTAAGTAAGGGTCTGTCTTCTTTCCTTTCCAATTCCACACTCCTCCTCAGGCTCCCTCCTGCCCCATCCTTCCATATTTTTCCTCCTTCCATTGGATTTTTCACTCCTTTCCCCTTCTCCGCGTGTTTGGCTGTTGTGGGTTCAAGACTTTTGGGAGAGAGATTCTAAGAGCCTAAGCTATCCCCATGGTCTCTGGTTCAGGGTGGTTGGTCTTTGGATGGTGGGTTCCACTTCAGGCAGGTTTCTGGATTTGGCAAGCTCATCCTAGGACATTCATTCTTATCCACTTTGGTTCTTCCCTTACACTCTTTTACTCCTCTTTTTCTCTTTTCTTTTTCTTCCCTGTCTGCCTTTCTCACTTTCCTTCCTTCTCTCTTTCTCCTCTCCTTCTATTCTTTCCTCTTTCCCCTCTCAATTCTCCTTCTCATTTCATTCTTCATCTCTGATTTATTTGTGCTTTCTAATTTTTTTTCTTTTGTGTTTCTATTCATTCCCCTTCTTCCCCTCGGTCATTCATTCCTTTACTATTTTGGCCCTTCTTGCCTTCCCAATTATTATTGTTCTTCTCGATGTCCTATGTCCTCTATGTCCCATGCTTTACATCTTTTATATCCATATCAATTTTCCCCGTTTTTGTTTTCTATCTTTCTCTCCCCCCCCCCCCCCGTTTCTCTGTAGTTTTCCTTTGTTCTTTTCCCTTCCATTTCACACCTTGGTTTTCCCATTACTCTGTATAAATTTCTAATTCTTTCCCTTGCCCCTCCAACCCAGGCAGCCTGGTTTCATTTGTGAGAATTGTGAAATATATGATCTTAGGACAGGACATAGTCATGGCAGGGAGGTGAAAGAGAGTACATTCCCACTCCCCAGAGAGACTCCAAACTGTCAAACTGTTCTTACCATCAGGAAGTTCCTCCTAATGTTTAAATGGAATCCCTTTTCCTGATGTTTGAAGCCATTGCTTCATGTCCTAGTCTCTGGAGCAGCAGAAAGCAAGCTTGCTCTATCTTCCATATGACATCCCTTCAAATATTTAAACATAGCTATCACACTATTTTGGTCACTCTCTTCTGGACACATTCCAGCTTTTCAATGTCTTCATAATCCCCATAGGCCATCCTCATAATTCGGTATCACCTGCAAATATAAGTATACCCCCTATTTCATCATCCAAGTTATGGATAAAAGTGAATAACACTGAGCCCAGGACAGAACCCTGTGATATCTCACTAGCATTTCTTTCTGAGGTGAAAAGAAGCCATTGGTGAGCACTCTTTGGGTTCAGTAGGTCAACCAATTACAAATCCATCTAACAGTAGTATTGTTTAGCCCACATTATAATACCTTGTTTGCAAGAATGTCATGAGGGACCTTGTCAGAAGCCTTAATGAAGTCAAGATATATTATATCCACAGCATTCCCTTCATTTACCAATCTTGTAACTTTATCAAGGAAGGAAGGAAGGAAGGAAGGAAGGAAGGAAGGAAGGAAGGAAGGAAGGAAGGAAGGAAGGAAGGAAGGAAGGAAGGAGGGAGGGAGGGAGGGAGGGAGGGAGGGAGGGAGGGAGGGAGGGAGGGGCGGGCGGTCTGGCATGACTAGTTTCTGAGAAACCTGTGTTGTCTTTTAGTGATCACAGCATTCATTTTTAAGTGCTTATGGACTGTCTGTTTAATAATCTGTTCTAGAATATTTCCAGCTATTGATGTCAGACTGACTGAGTAGTAGTTGTTTGGGTCTCCATTTTTCACCCTATTTTCCTATTTGCCTTTCTCTAGTCTGCTGGGACTTCTCGCGTTCTCTCTGAACTCTCTAAGATTATTGCTAGTGGTTCTGAGTTTACTTCTGCCAGTTCTTTTAATACCCTTGGATATGCTTCACCTGGCCCTGCAGACTTGAATTCATTTAGAGTAGCTGGGTTTCCTGCACTACCTCTTTATCTATTCTGTACTGCATTTTCTCTACCAGAGCTCTGGTGGCACAGTGGTTAAATGCTGGTACTGCAGTCACAATGTTGTGAGTTCAATCCTGCAGGGCTCCAGGTTGACTCAGCCTTCCATCCTTCCGTACATTGGTAAAATGAGTATCCAGCTTGTTGGGGGCAATTAGCCAAAAACATTGTAAACTGCTTAGGGAGTGCTTATCACTGATAAGCCATATAGAAATGTAACTGCTATGGCTACTGCTACCGCATCATCTACCCCATTTCCCCCAGGTCAATCACAGATTTCCTTTGGGGAGAACACTGAGGCAAAGAAGGTGTTGAGTAGTTCTGACTTTTCTCTGTCCCTTAGTAGCATTTGACCATCTTTTCCCTGCAGTATCTCTACCGTTTCCTTGTTCTTCATTTTGTTATAGATGTAACTAAAAAGCCCTTTTTATTGTTTTTAACCTCCCTAGCAAGCCTGAGCTTGTTCTGCAATTTAGCTTTTTTGATATTCTGCCTACACTTTCTGGTTATTTGTTTGAAATCCTCTTCAATGATTTTCCCCTTTTTCCATTTCTTGTGCTTTTAAATCTTAGTTCTGTTGTAAGTTCTTTAGACATCCATTCCAGATTCTTTGGACACCTTCCATTTTTATTTCTCACTGCGATTGTTTGAAACTGTGCCTTCATACCTAATTTTTAAGAAACTCCCATCTACCTTCAATTCCCTTCTCTTTTAATATACCTGACCATGCGAACACACCCTGTATTTCTCAAAGTTTACTGAAAGCAACTCTCTTAAAGTCTAGAAAGCATGTCTGACTACACTTGGCTTCCTCTTTCTGCTTACTTCCACCTAAGGATCTTGCCACTTCCACCCATTAACTTAGATCATCATTGTTAGTTACAATCAGATCTGAAATAGTTGTTTCCCCCTTGCTGCCTTTTCCATCTTTTAGGCCATTTCTACACCATACCATGATCCTGTGACATTCTGGCATCATCATGGCAGTGCCACTGCTGGAATGGGAACAAGACCCAAACACTCCCCTCTGTACCCAGTCAGCTGCTGGTCAATGGGTAACATTCAAAACATGCTCCTTCCTTCTGCTCTGAGGAAGGAAGTGCTTAATAGTGGTTCTGCCCTTCCTGCATGGCTGCCGGTGATGCAATCACTGTGTGAAGGGAGGCTATTATTGGATTTTTTCCAGTAATGGCATACCATATGATTGCAACAACTGGGGACATGGCAAGAGTGGGACTGGGATGATGTCATGCAATGGCACACAGCATGAACCAGTTTCAACAAGTCCTCATGCTGGAATGGTGCCATCATGTGGAAAAGGGTTTGGACAACAAAATTGTCTGCAAGGCAAGTTAGGAATCTGTTGGACCTGATACTCTTGGTAGAATTTGACTTCTAACAAATATCAAGATAGTTGAAAGCTTCCATTGCTGCTACTACAATTCACTTTTCTGAAGGTTTTCTCATCTGTTCCAAGAA
Organism: Cyclura pinguis; assembly: GCA_030412105.1. Taxonomy (NCBI): domain Eukaryota; kingdom Metazoa; phylum Chordata; class Lepidosauria; order Squamata; family Iguanidae; genus Cyclura; species Cyclura pinguis. Next base: position 214,253,236 of record CM059602.1, read on the forward strand.
GGCATCATCCAAGTCCCCAGTCTGACTGGGAGGATCTGTAGTCTCACTGATGTAATATTCACTAATGTCTATTATATCGTATTTGTTTTACTTTGCTGCATGTTCAAAGTTCAGCCTTATCTATTTTCCATGCTCTGTGCAGTAGTATAAAGAAACCTAAGACCATTGGTCATTCCTCTAGTTTCTTATTTTTTTTTTCCATCCCAGTGTTGGGTTCTTGTGCCATTTGCCTCATTCTCCCCATAACACTTGGGCTATACTCTCCAGCATTTGATGAACCCCTGCCCTCAAGCACACTGTCTCTTTTCCCCTCACCCTATAACTCCAAGGTAGATTTTCTTCAGAGGGACTGACAATTGAATTTAAGCCATAATTGCAATTCAGGCCATTTTCGCACGGGCTAATAGAAACGGTGCAGAGCGTCCTCCAGGGAGGACGTCTGCACCTGGGAGTGGACTGGGTTGGACCTACTTAATGTAGATCCACACCTCAGCCCGCTCCGGAACGACCCCAAATGGTGTCAAGCATGCTTTTGAAAGACGGCTTAAAACAGGTCTTTCAAAAGCACGGAGCATGCCATTCCGTGCCAGCTCTCCAGTGCAGATTTGCAGGCTCGCACCAGTGCAAGCCTGCAATCTGCCAGGGGTGGGCTTTAGGCTGGCAAGCTTCAGCGGTTGCTCGAGACTCTCGACCAACCAGAAGCTGCCATTTTCGTCCCTGGAGCAGTGCGGATCGACGAGCACGCACTGCTCCGGAGCAGCGCTGACCGGACCGGGGAGCCAAGAAGTCCGGTAAGTAGCGGCACAGGGCGATTCCCTTGCCCCGTGCGGAAATGGCCTCAGTCCGGAACCGTTGACAGATGTAAATATTAGGTACTGAATATTATGCACATATATTCAAAAGTAAATCCCATTGGTTGCAGCCGAGTAAGTGAGTACAGTATTATATCCTAAATAAAATAAACTAAGGCCATTTCTGCACTATACTGTTATAATGTTATTATTCCACTTTCAGCATCCTATGGAATCCTGGAGTTTGCAGTTTAGGGAGGGGCATTTAGAATTCTCAGCCAGAGAGCACTTTGGCCTCAATCAACTACAAACCCCAGAATTCCACAGGATGTTAAAAGTGGAATAGCAGCACTGTAGCAGTGTAGTGCAGAAATGGCCTAAGAAAGATTCACAGTTTAATATTACAGATAGCTGAAGAGGACATGAATCCAGCTCTTTCAAATTCTTGTGTTACAAAAGTTGGATCTGCTAAAAACAGCATATGTGACCTAACATAATCAATTTTGTTCTAAATGGGTTCTCTTATATTGGGTGCTTGATTTTGAACATGGATGGATAAGTGTAGTTACATATAGCAAAAGCTTTATCAGGAAACTTTTTCATTTGGAGGTTATCTGTGGTTATGTTACTACATGTTGGGCCTTCAAATCAAAGTTACTGGTAAGAGAAAAATAAAACATTTTCTGTCTTGGTCATTGTCTCTCTTTTTTTAGCCCATCATTCCCATGTTTACACAAAATATTTGTGAAGCATTCAGGACAATTGGAAGAACATGTGAGCTTGATTTCCTGAATCACTGCTTGCAGCTTTTTGATGTGTTCCTTCATATTCTTTGCCAAGCTGCTTGACAATCGTCCTTGACTTGTAGCGCATCTCTTCATAAAAATGTGGGTGTATCAACTAGGGAATCTTGATAATGTAAGCATCACTGTGGTACAGGGAAAATCCCACACCTCTCCACCACACTTGGGTTTAAGAATGGAGACATTAGCAAACTGAAGACAGTTGGCAGATTATCCAGATTCCGAGATGGTCCAGATACCCAGACAGAAATATTTAATCTGGTTTTCCTTCACATTACTAAGAGATTCATAATTCTGTAGCTTCTAACATTTCCCCTGGTTGAAGATGCTTTTTCGTTCAGCACAGCTCTGCCTTACCTTAGCCTTGTGATTACCTTCTAATCTTTCCACTTCAGCTCCTGAGGCTGATCATACTTTGAACAAACTCAAGGGTGTACGTTATCATGGGGTAAATTTGTGATAAAAGTCTCAGACCTTAGGATGCAGCATGTCAGGGCCAGCCATTCTCTCTCTGATTGGGGCTTCTGGATCAAACCTGTGCAGCAAACATGCAGGGGTGGGAAATGTGAAGCCCTCCAGATATGAATGAGCTGGAACTTCCAGGAGAACCAGAACAGGTGATGGTGAAGAATTCTGGGATGTGTAGTTTAATAAGCCTTAGATGGCCATATCATTCCCATTCCTGCAGTAAATGGTCAGTCAAAGTGGATGAGTCCCCGATTAAAGTTAATTAAAATAACCAGACTATAATAAATCAAGATAATACATTTAAATCAATACAATGAAATCAATATGAAATCTACCAATTGCTTTGATATAAATCTGATAGGCAATATTTAATCCCACCCGTCAAATGTGATAGTGTAAAAACTGTGCATGGGATCCTACAGAGGAGAACAGAGAGTATGAAGAATATGTAAAAGTAGGGGTGGGGAAAACCTGTCTTTTACCATGGGGTGGGCAACTATGTGTGGGCAAGGAACTAATACTCTCAAAATCCTCTGAAGCACTCTCCTGGTTGTGGGGCATTTTGAGATAAGGCAGCTAGAGAAAGTCTTGGGGGTTCTGCCACAACTGCTCCCAGCATGCCACCTAACTGGGAGAGAGCTGCAGATGTTCTGTCCCAGTATCCTGATTTGCAGTGCTTCAGAAACCTTTTAGTTGTGGTTCCATCTGGCTGAAAAGTTAAGGTTTGAGGGTCATGTTCAGTTCTTAACAAGCCACTCTAAGTCCCAATATCGGAGAAAGACATGATATAGAGCAGTCATATTAGTAGTTGAAGAAGAATGAATGAATCTCGAAAGTAATGAGATCTCATGACTATTGAACAGAATGCCAGTTCTTTGGATTAAAATCACATGGAGTCTGCCTCTGTTTATTCAGTTCTCTCATCCTGGATTATTTCTTAGAATTCAGGATTCCAGAGAAAAAACTGATATCACATTGCGTTCCATGACCTGGAAATCTTCATTCGTGTCCTGAGCAGGGTTATCAAGATGGTTATATGAGCAAACAAATGTACCTTCCTGTCTGTGGATATTTTCCTGTCAAACTATGTACATACCTTGGACAGCCCATCCCCTATGATCCAAATACCACTGTGCAACAGTTAGCAGCAAAAGTAAATTAACCTGCTCAGTGACAGAAGAGAGTCAAATCTATTTGCAAGTAATAAGTTTTCCAAAAAAAATTGTTATATTTTACATAACTCCTTGCATCCTCCCTTTATAAATCAATTCCCCCACATATAATTATATTTTTCACAGTGTATGTTTTCTCCCACTCTTCTCATTGAAACTAATTTTATCAGTGAAAATTCTTACTAAAACCAAGAAGAGTTTTGTCATCATATTACCCAAATGCCTATCTAGATGCAGCTATTGTGTTCACATCATGGTGAGATTACACCTAGATAAAAGACTATCCATGGATTCATTGCTTAATAGAAGCTGCCACCTGCTGCATGAAAATAATAGCTCTGGATGCATTAAATGGAGTGTAACAGGAGTAACAGGGTATAACATTTTTTCTGCTAAGTGGTTGGAGCTAACTGTTTAAATTCAATGCAATGTTAGTGCTGGAAGACTTTGGTACCAGTGATCTATTGGTTTTCTTACTGCATGAGATGTAGCACATTTGTCTTGCTGTTTCTAGGCCCCAAGCACCCCAGAGTACCCAGGGTTTTCCTCCCATTTTCAAAGGATCAAACATGTCGTCACATGCACCAGCAAAGTTGAAAGGTGGATAGTATCAACATATAATGTGTATGAACACTGAGCATTATGTAAGTTTGACCTAACTGGGAAAAAGTCCTGTGGACACTCCTGTTCAAAGCCTAATCCAACAGATAGCTTCATCTGAAGTCCACCTTTGGTTGTTAAGGAGTCAATGTCATTTCACCTCAGGAAGCACAGAATTGATCCAAAGCTAGTTTCCAGTTATGAATTTGGAAATCAACTAAATCTCATGGGCACACCCAGGCATAACACCAAAGGCTATCCAGAATGCAGAGATAATTAACTGTCCTGCATGCATGCAGAACACTTTAAATGCAGGTAAGGGTCAATGGGATGGAAGTATTACCTAGCAGCCTAGGGATGCTAAACTAGTTTTTTTTCCCTAACCTGACCTGTTTTGATATAGAAAGTTTGGTTCTGTTTGACATTTTTAGACTTGTAGAGTGACAATAGAAACTGTTTTGTTAAACTCATGCATTGAACCTTTTTATTTCTAAACCATTTTTTTTTCTCTTATGGGAAAACGTGAACTCTAGAGATTATGGCCCCTTCTGCACCACCTTCCTATCCCACCATGGGGACAGGAGGAGGACGGGACCATCATGATGCTTCTGCATGACATCGTCATGGTCCCGTCCTTCTTCCATCCCCGGCCAGTGCAATCACAGGTTAAGTCACTTATGTGTTTTCCCCGTCAGTGTTCCATGATCACGCTGCCATCCCACGCACAACTGTCCTGTGGTAGCCCTGGAAAAGTACCTGCCTGCACTGAGGAGGGAAGAGGTATGGCCATCACACTCCCTTCTGCAGGGAGCCAGCTGGTGTGGAGGGGAGCACTCTCATTGTGCTCTCCTCCCAGCTGAGCAACTGCCAGGTTTTCAACCAGATGGCTTCGCAAAAAGGTAGGGTGCAGAAAGGGCCTGTTTAGGAAAACTGTATTCATCAAACCTAGCCCATGTGTCATAAATGTCAGTAGTTAGCTGTTATACTTGTAAACAGTATTATGTAAAAATTATTTCACTGATACTTAATTATCCACATTGACTCATTGTTCTGTTCATAGAAGAAAATTTATTTGTAATCAAAAAATCCCTATATGTTTATTCTTTCTACACAAAGATTTTTAGAAAAAAAGTTTGTCTCATGATTTTATATGGTATTTCTCCTCACCTATTATACCATAATCTTTTGTTTTCCATTTTTTTGTTTTCACAGAGAAAGACTGCAATTGAAAATCTTCGTAATAGATACCAAAAAGTACCAAGAAATATATTAGCAGCCCTTGCAGACCTATCTGAGAAGCATCACAAAGAAAACTAGTCTTCATCCATCTTCTAAGGAGATATTTCAGATCTGATTTGCATGTGAATAAGACATTTAAAACAATGTATACTTTTGATATTTGCATTCCAGTGCGTTAGAATTGCAATGCGTTGATTTTTTAAGAAAGTGTTTCTTGAGTGGAGTAGATTCAACTATTATTTTCAGCAGAAATGTAAAACTTTGAGAAAAACTTTAGTAACAAAATATACAGGTTACACTCCTTTGCTGACCAACCATGTAATAATGAGACCGGACACAGATAACTGGGTTGAATAACATCCACTTTTAACCTAGTACCTATTTAATGGCATTGAACTGGAAAGGAGCAAGAAGGGAGAGCAACATAGCATTGGATCATCTAAGGCCAGGTGTCACTCCATCAAGACTTGGGAAAACCACCTGAAATTATTTCTCCCTCCCACTACCTGCCAAGTGATCTCGTATTTAAAGACTCTATACTTAGTGTGGGGTATGGTGGGGTATTTAAAAAAAGAAAAGAAAAAACAGGTGAAAGGGAAACTGATTCCTACCAAGCCCAGAAGTGACCAGAAAAAGCTCACACTGTACTAGAGGCAGATGGGTAGGTGAAGTTTATCCATCAAAAGAGAAGGACCTTAAATATTCTCCAGCTCTGCCCACCTCTCATGTTCACCATCTAATTTAGCTAACATACTAAGGTAAAGACATCTGGCCTCTCTCCACAGGAGGTCAGCAAAGGCAGTTCCTCCTCCACAGCGTCTTGCACTATGCAGGTCCAGGGCTGCATTGCTGACCAACCATGGAATAACACAGATAACTGGGCTAAATAAGAACCAGTTTGAACCTCTTAATTGTGTTGAACCTGGAAAGGAGCAAGACAGTGGAGGAATCTTGCATGGAATCAGCTGAGGCCAGAGGTCACTCCATGACTTCCTCCTCAGCCTTTCCCTGGGGAAACCAATTGGCTCTTGAAGGCAACCCATAGCTGGGTTGCTCCCTTTTTGGCCATCTACTGCAAGATAGACCCAAGGAACCCTACCTTAAGTTGCCGGACTTAAGTGAGGGCAAAATTCCCCAGGTCAGTCCCAAGCATAATCTCTTCTCTCACTCCTGGGTGTCAGGACCTAAAGAGGCAGTTCCAGAGCTCTTTCCTTCACCAAAACAGTGTCAATATGTTCACCATAACTCTTATTTCTTCCCCCACTACCTGCCATGGACAAGGGACAAAAATCTGCTTAATCCTTTTTCCTCACCAGGCTGGCCAAAAGAGCCTTCACTCTTTATTGCAAGTTCTCCAAGAATAACCTATTACCCTCTTCAGATAAATGCAAGCTATCTGCTATTTAGAGCTCAGGATACCAAAATACTATATTGGGATGTGGGAGGAAGTAGCCCAATCCCCTGTTTAGGGCATTACAGATTTCCCCATTTAATCTTCTAGGCACTGTATTCATGCCAGACTTGGTGAGACAAAATGGCTGGCCACATCAACATTTTTCCAGGCCATCTATTGTATGATCTGAAAGTCATGTAGAGTCTGAAAGATAACGACCTTGCCCTTCAACAAACTCAAATCATTCCTTCAGGTGGATGACCAAAATGTAAGGATGAGGCCCCTTGTGCTCCTCAAACCATAGAGACAACAAACTATGCCACTGAAGTTCTCTTTTCTCAAGCCATTCCACTATGGTCTGGTCACTCAGCTCTACCTGGCTGTCCTGGACTTGGCAGCCCACAAAGGCTCCTCCGCTGCCTAACAAGCTAGATAACTACAGCTCTGTACAACAGCCTTGGGGCTGAAGTAAATTCTCCAAGAAACACAACAACAGTCCAGAAAGGGAATACTCCAAAAGTCAACTCGATAATCCGAGCAAAGTGTCGAGGTCCAAGCACACAGGTAAAGGAAGCAATGCTCACCATGGCTATAACCACCAATAGCGTATTTAACCTTTAAATATTTCCACTTAATTCTAGGTTTTTTCCCATTCCAAATGAATTTGGATGGCTCTTGATTCCATGTTTTGAAAGGCTGGTCATTTATCAATATGGGTAGATTTTGAAATAGAAATATTAGCCTGGGTAACACATTCATTTTGATTGTTGAAATTTTACCTAACGTTTATAGTTTTTGTTTGTACCATTTTCTCAAATCTTTATTTATTTTGGCCCATATCTTTTTATAATTATTAGCATATAATTCTGAATTATTTTTTGATTATGCCCAGATATTTCACTTTATTGGTTAGTCTGAACCCAGAGCTTTCTGCTAATTTTAATTCCTGGGATTTTGTCATATTGTTTGTGAGTAATAAAGATTTTGCCTTAATAAGCTTATATCCTGCCACATCCCCAACTCTTGAAGAATTTCTAATAACTTTTGAATACTATTTAGAGATTAGTCCAATATAATTACAACATTACCTGCATATGCTTTTAACTTGTAGTTTTGATCCCTCATGTGTGTACCTTTTATCATGGCGTTGTCCCTAATTTTATTATTTAATATTTCTAAGCATATTATATAGAGAAGGGGTGAAAGTGGACATCCCTGTCTGATGCCCTTTGAATTTTTAATTGCCTTGTTTTCTCCCCATTTATTAGAATACATGTTTTTGATCATTATATATTGATTTTATCCAATTAATGAATTTGTCCCGAAGTTTAATCCTAAGATTTCAAACATATACAACCAATTTACATTGCCAAAAGCCTTCTCAGCTTCTAAGAATATCAACATAACTTCTTTCTCACTGTACTTTTGATAATATTCAGTAATATCTAAGATTGTCCTTACATTGTTTTTAAGATATCTTTTGGGAAGAAATCCATTTTGATCTTCATGTACCCAGTTTGCTAGGATTTTTTTAAGACACTCTCCCAACATTGCTGTGAAAATTTTATAATCTGTATTTAGTAATGAGATTGGTCTGTAATTTTTTTTTTATCAAAAGGGTCTTTTCCGTCTTTAGGTAATAAAACTATATTGGACTCTTTCCAAGTGCTGTGAATTTCTTGTTGTTTTATCAAATTAATTGTTTGTTGCAGTGGGTCTATCAGAGAATCCTGTAAGGTTTTATAAGACATTGCTGTGAACCCATCTGGGCCTAGGGCTTTCTCTAATTTCAGTCTCTTAATTGCATTTATAATCTCTATCTTTGTAATTGGTTTATTTAGATCTTCTTTCTGTTCTGTTATTTGGGCGATGTCAACCTGGTCTAAGTATTTTTTTATATTTATATATACAATTGCTCTTTAATCGAACTTTTTTCTAACAAATTTTGAAAGTATTTAACAAATTTTTTTTTAATCTGTTCTTGTTGTTGAATTATTACTTCGTCTTCTTTTTCTCAGTAATTAAGTGTTTTCCTTTTCTTTCCTTAATTTATGTGATAGTCACATGCCGGGTTTATTTGCATGTTCAAAATATTTTTGTTTTGCAACTTTCATTTTTTGTCAATTTCTCTTATGGCTGTTATTGACAGCTGTTTATTTAAAATTTTTATTTCATTTTGTAACTCAGAGTCCTAGGTTTTCTTTTAAACTCTTCCTCTTTTTTCTGTATTTCCCATCTAATATTGTTCTCTCTTTCTCTCTTGGATCTTGTTAACCAAGCCTGTTGATGCATGAAGAAACCCTTCATAATTACTTTACTGGTTTCCCATACTGTTTGTATTGGAGTTCCTTTATCTAAATTATTTTCAAAGAAGGTTTTTTATTCACATTTTGCTTTTTAGATTATTACCTCATCCTTTAGTAAATTATGGTTCAGTTTCCAGTCAAATACTTTGTTTCTATTTTGAAATGTTAGGATTATAGGACAATGGTCTGAAATGGATCTTGGAAGGAATTCTATCTTTTTTATATGTTTTAATAATTATCTAGATGTAAAAACCATATCAATCCTTAACCATGTCTTACGTCTATCAGAAAAACAAGTGTGATCTTTTGTTGATCCATATTTATACCTCCAGACATTGTTGAAGGAAGAGGTGTCAAGCAAGCTGAAAAATTAATTTGGTAGTTTCCCTTGATTTCTACCCTTTTTACCATTAATATTTTCTCTAGATCTGTCCAATGTTGGATCGAAGACCCATTCCAATCTTCCATTAAGACCATGTCTTGATAATCTAGGTCTAATAATCTTTCTAACATTATTTGATAAAATTTGGATTTATTTTCTAAGGAACCATATACTGCCACAACTAACAGATTGACATCCAAAATTTTAACCTCCACAGCTAAGTATCTACGTCGATCATCCTTGAAGAGTTCTTTTGCAACATACTTATCATTTACATAGATGATTAATCCTCTCTTTTTCTTATCAAGTGATACTGCAAAAGTTTCTCCTAATTTGGGGTTTCTTATATATTTTAGGTCTTTTTCCCTGATATGAGATTCTTGAATTGAGATTATGTCTAAATCTAGCTTCTTTAAGTTGTGGAATATTCATTTTCTTTTATATGGTGAGTTAAAACCCCAGATATTCCAGGACAAAAATTTTATCTCCATTTTCTTATTATGTGCTTTCTTTTTTCTCTTTCTCTTTGTCTATTTCTTGAGTTGATTCTGATTCTACCTCCCCTTCTTCCTCTTCTTCTTCTTCTTCTGCCTCCTCTTCTTCTTCTTTGTCTAAACCTGTATCCTCTTCCTCATCTTTTTCTGTTTTTCTATTTCCACTTGTTGCCTCAAGAGGTAATGGGTTTTCTTTATCTGTGTATTCTTGATGTTCTAGTTGTGATTTTTCCAGCCATTCTAACTCTTCCTTATGCTTTTTCCAAAAATCTTCTGTCTTTTGAATGGAGTTCAGGATGATTTTGTCTGGTTATGGAGGAAAGAGATGCCTTCTGCCTTTTCCCATTTATACCTAATCCCACTGTTTCTCAATAGCTGTATCAGAAGTTATAATCTTTCCTTTTCTTCAAAGTTTGGAGGTGGATGTCATTGAATATTTTTAATTCAACTTCTTCAACCACCACTTTCTTTATGTAGCTTTGTTGTAGAATCAAAACCTTCACTCTCTACCTAAGAAAATATACAACGATATCTTGCAGGATATTTTTCACCAATGATGAATTTATTCTGAACATCTTATCCACTTCCAGATCAAGTTGTTCAGGGATCCAACCAATAAATCGTGCCAGTGGGTGAATTAAACTAGTGTATAAATTCTCTTGGGGTTCTTCCCTCAGTCCTCTAATTTTTATAGATTTGTTTCTATTTTTATTCTCTGTCAGTAAAGTAGACCTTTCAGTCTGTTCTGTCCTTTCTTCTAGGTACATAGTGCGCTTCTCAGTTTTTCATGCTTTGCCTCTAACTCTTCCAGTTTGTTTACATGCCTCAATTCTTTTGAAATGCTTTCCAATTTGTTACCAAATAGTTTCAGCTCCTTTCTTAGGTCCGTTTTAATATCTGATCTTGTCTCTTTCAGTTCTGTCCTTGTTACCTTCATATCTATCATAAATTCCTCTCTTAATTTTCTGATTTCTTCTAATATCCCAGATCCAGCTTCTAGTGTAGCTTGCTGTGATTCTAAAGATGGTCTTCATTGAAATAATGTATTTCATTATGTGTCTGTGTCTGTACTGGTGTCACCGTCTTTCTTTTTCCTGATGCTATCCTTTTTCCAATCTTCTAATATTCAGTCAGTCAGTCAATCAAGCCTTTATTGTGGTCCACAAACTATGAGGCAATAAAATAGTCATATATATTCTGCACACAAATAAATAATTATATACATTCTACACATATATAAACAATATAAACAATCATTAAAATAGAACAGCAGAATATATTTTATTACATGTAAATGTAATTTTAAAAACAACTTAGTAAAATAGGTTTAAAAATTGATAAAAGGGATTGAGATTTGAACATGTCATGTATAGAAATTCTTATTAAAATCATCATTATTGAACTATTATTAAATCATACAGCCTTGTTGCTAATATAGAGGTTTTGGTAGCGCTACTATTCCTAAAGCTATGTCCTCCCTATAACACTTCAGATGTCACTTCAAATCAAAGGAAATACTTAAGTTATCAGCATTTGTGTACCATGACCCTTCAAGTTTTGGCAGCACAGAAAAAAAACTTTGCAACCTCCTCTGTTGCTCTTTTTTCAGTATCCCCTAATAGATATATTAGATACCATTCCAGAGGTCTTCCTACGAACTTGCTTAAGAGAGATTCTATCTATCTATCATCCTTGTAAAACATACAATAGAAAAGCTCATGAGGAAAAGATCCTACTAGTCCCTCCCCACAGGGGCATATGCAGTCCTTGTACTCAATTTGCTGAAAATGTCCCTCTAATACAGCAGATGGGATTGAGTTGAATCTAGCTGGGCTAAATGCAATCCAGTATTTGGGGATTGTAAAATTTTCAAGATAATTTGCACCCCCAATTGGATTAAACCTCAAACCCAAGCTAATGGGGGAGCAAGTAGTGCACGCAACTGATGTAGAGTGTTGGGTGTCAATAGGTTTAATCCATTGTGCAAGGATCAGCTTTGCCCTAGGCTGGTCAAGAATGGGGAGGAATGTGTTTGAGAGGCCTAATCACTGCAGTTTGTCTTTTATAGCTCTAAACACTTGAGTAGTGTAAGTATATCTTTGCATCAGATAAAAATACCTAGCCTCTGGTCCTGTAAAAAGAACTCTCAGCCAATATCCTAAGGCTCACTTCCATGCAGTGCATTCAACCGATGTACAGCCAGCCTCTACACATAGGACTGCTGATGGAACACAATTTGGCACAGTAAATAGTTTTCTAAGAAATGCCGAGAGCACTCATTCCATTATTGGCAGAAAACCCAAGATCCATACTGAAATACCAAACAGTAATTGAGGAGGGACCTTAGCCTGGAATACCTTATGTGCAGTAGGGATCAGTTGTCTACCTTTGGTACAGAAGAATCGGACAATTGCTCTGCTACTGCAGGTTGCATTCTGTATAGCAGTTGTCTGGTGTGATGCCCACGCACCAGATGCAGGGAAAATAAGCCCCAAATATTTGAAATACCTAACTTATTCTAGTTTATGGCCAGCTATGACCCAATTGAGTATGGAGTGTTTTTTTAGAGAAAACCATGATTTTGGATTTATTATAGTTAATAATTAGCTCTCTTTTTTTTCACAATACTCCATAAAAGCTCTTATTACTCACTTCAAGCCACTTTTAGTAAAAGAAAGGAGAACAGCATCATCTGCATATAAAAGTAAGGGGATACTAACTGAGGCCAGTTTGGGAGGGTGAAAAGTCTCTGAAGAGATAAATGGTGCAAGATCATTAAGATACAAATTAAATAATGTGGGCACAAGAATACATCCTTGTCAAACTCTTCTTTTAACTGAGATGGCTTTGGTAAGATTACCTCCTAATCCACACCGCACTTGGATTGTGATATTACTGTACAACTTCATAATTAACCTAAGTAATCTTTTGTCAATAGAGGAAACAAGGAGCTTAGCCCACAGTTTGTCTCTAGGTATTGAATCAAATGCAGGCTTCAGATCTATGAAAGCAACATATAAGCTATTGCTATATGCTTTTGAATATTTTTCGGCCCAATGATTTATGACTACACAATGATCTATAGTTGACTTGCCCTTACTAAAGCCAGCTTGTTCATCCTCCAGAATTTTTTCCATCTCAATCCATTCCATCAGTTGATTATTGAGAAAATGGCCATATAATTTACCCACTATCGATAATAGGCTTATACGATGATAGTTGATAGGATCATTTTTTGTCTCCTTTTTTATATATGGGGATGATAATGGCTTGATACCAGGTAATTGGGCTGTCCAGTTAATATGAGTAAACAGGGTTGCCAGTAGGGTGTCCACCATGAAATATTTGCTTTTAAATGTTCAGGTATGATTAAATCTGGCCCTGGGACTTTGCCAGATCTCTTTGTGGAGATTAGAGTCACAACTTTATGTTGAGTTACTGGGGGCCAGTATGGACTAACCAGATTTTTCACAGAGGCAGTGCATTTTTCTTCCAATGACTAAGCTCTTTGAACAGAGTGGAAAAATAAGCTTCCCAAACATGAGCTGGTGTATTACATTGGGGTGATCCTTCAAAGTTACCTAACATCCCTGTGACAATGGCCCAGAACTGTTTGGTGTTTCTTTGCAGGGAAGATGCTAACAATGCTGACAATTCACTATATCTTGTTTCCTTTTTTTTTCTTTGCAATTAATGTTTTATAGTGTTTTTTTAGTAGTATGATAGATCTTCAGCAAGTTACGGGAGTTGTCCTTTCTGTATTTGAGATATAATGTCTTCAGTTGAAGACTTGCCCTTACCTCTAAGCATTCTTTATCAAACCCTGTGGTTATCCTCTTATGTCTAACAGTGCCAGAGCTTTTTTCCATACTCCTTATCATCTTGACCAACATTGCAGTGAGCAATGAATAGGTTTCCAAGGCAACATTTGCATTCTGTGTCTCTGTGATAGAGTTTTTAACCTCCCTGTACCTTGGTGAGTTTAATGATTTTGAGATCTCACCGCTTATATTATCTGACCATCTCAGCCTTTTCTGACTTCTGGCCACTGCAGAGTTGTTCAGTTGTTGTTGAGTCCTTAGATGGATATCAATAGGGGTTTCCACACTAAGGGATAGGGGTAAATGATCACTCTCAGTTTTGTCTGTCACAGAAAACTGCACTATATGTTTGTAGACAGAATTGGAGACTAAAACATGATCTATCATGCTGCTCTCTTTTCCTGATATATGTGCATATTCTCCAGTTTCTTCAAACTTTGGGATCCCATTGATTATTCTTAATGCAAGGCACCCCACCAGCTGTACAAGACATATGCCAGCTAATCCCTATGTCTTTAAAAGGTCTGTTAATGTGAAGTATACAATCCTCCAGATCATTAAAATGCAAGGAGTGGAAGGAAAGAGGGGGCTTGTTGTCTGGCCCAATTCTAGCATTAAAGTCCCCATCACAACTAAATATGATCTAGGGAACTGCACTTTCAGCTTTACTATATAGTCTTCTAATATCTCCTGTTACCAGGTTATTTCTTCTCTATTCGTCATCAGAGGAATGTACACAATAACCAATAATAAACTCCTAAATCCAAAATCAATTAAGCATTCCATAACAATCTGTCCACATGGAGCTGGACATTTGTTGGAGACATGTAAGGAGGTAGATATCAGAATGGCAAGGTCTGCTTTTGGTCTTCCTTTTCCAGTTGGAGCTGCAGCAGGTTGCTCCAAAACAACATAGCCATTAAAGTCTAGTTTTGTTGTGGACCATATCTCTTGGAGCATAATTATGTCAAATTCCCATAAAAAATCAGAAACCTCACGGTCTTTAGATTTAGAGTTCACCCCGCTAGGTTCCAGGACAAGAAATGTACCTAAGGTTTTGCCAAAGGAAGTGATTTCATGTTATAAGGAGCTAAGGAAACACAATAAGGTTCAGGCCATTTGGTGAGTTTAGATTCCTCCTCATTGTCCTCTGATTGTCATTTCATTTTTTGAACCTGAGCCAAGTGTCCACTTTCATTGTGGAATATTGCTTCATTAATCCTTTGGCATTCTCTTTTTGTTACATTATGCTCATCCCTGATATTGTATTCCACCTCTGCTGCCTTGTAACTACATGCAGGGGATGCCTCTGGTTCTTTGTTGTGGTTTATTACAACCAGATCATCAATGTTGTGTGTTGTTTTTTACCCCAGGAGGACCTTTCATATATTTTGTTGTTCTCTGGATTGCCTGTTACTGAAATCTCTTGCATATCAATAAATTCTATCTTTCCTAAGTCCCCCTTTCCCTGTAAATTATGTAAAGTAGCTGTTAGGGAGGTTAGCCTATCAATGATTTCAGTTTGTAATAAAGGTGGCAAGGTCTGAAAGGTTTTCAATAAAGACTCCTTCTCTATAGTCATTTCATTGAAACTATTTGCTAAATTTTGTTTATCTTGAGGGGGTTGGGTTGGGCATTGTACAGAATCTGATAAATCAATGAGGTTAGCGGTCATGCTATGGTAGTTCTTATTATTAAGGCTTGTGCTGGATGGGTTGTTAATTAATGAAATAGAAGAGACCCTGTTTTCAAAGAAGCAGGAAGTTACCATGCTCTTATGTAATAGTTTGGACCTGGAAGAACATACTTTTTTTTGCAGTTTGCTCATTTATAAAAGTTATAACTGCACGAGTATGAGTGTAGTTGTAAAACAAATACTCCACATGGAGAATTTCTGAAGGGGTGAGAATCCCATGAACCACAGATCCCAAAGTACATGCTAGGTGGGCTCTTCACATAGATTGGGATAACATGCCTCTAGGTTTAGAGTAATTATTAATTACCAGTTTGTTTTTAACTAAGATTAAGTTCCAGGTTTTACTTTTCCAGTCATCCTGCAGAGTGAGAGGTTGGAGACCCTCACCTTGAGAAGGTATCTTCTTCTTATAAGTAGGACCATTTCTCAGTGCCTCTTCCCAGGGATCCTGGGTGACTAGTTCCCCAGTACTGGTACAAGAGGAATTACTTAAGGGGTAAATAGAATCATCCTGATATCTAGATAAAGGCTTCTGGTTCATCTGTTCAGGACTAGGTGTTTTTTTATTTGCCTTCCATTGTTTGTCCATGTTCGTTGGGTTCTTTGATACATTTGGCTTCATGTTCAGGACATTAAACAGTTTTTGGAAGTTCACCTTTTCTCATTTCAATAATGATCTTTGACCTTTCCCTATCTTCTTAATGTTCTTTTTCTTCTTTAACACATTAAGACCACTTTGTGAAAGCTTTTGTTTTCTATTAGAATTTCTCATCTTAGCTTTCTTCTTTGTGTTGCTATATTGGGATGTAGTACTGTTACCCTGATTTCTGGGGATCCCGGGAGGGACACCTTAATGTGCTCAAAATAATGGGGAATGGGAATTAGCTAGAGCACTAGTTAGCAATGCGAGACGCAGGGTAACATAGCGAGATCTTGAACCCAGTGTCTACGGGGTCAGGCCCAGTCAATGAGAAAACAGAAGTAAATAATAATGTTTTATTGAGATACAGTCAAACACGTGTATGCAACACACTCACACAAAGAACTGTAG
The DNA here is from genome assembly GCA_030412105.1 of Cyclura pinguis. Classification (NCBI taxonomy): domain Eukaryota; kingdom Metazoa; phylum Chordata; class Lepidosauria; order Squamata; family Iguanidae; genus Cyclura; species Cyclura pinguis. Next base: position 214,269,452 of record CM059602.1, read on the forward strand.
AAATAAAAGGTAAGAGTTGGATAGAGGGATTTTGAGAGGAGGTTTGGTATGGGAAATACTACACCTGTCCTGAAGCCCGGGTAGTCTGAAGATGAAGTCCGTGGAAGTGAGGATTCTCAGCACGAGGAGCTGAGGGAAAGGCTCGCTGGACAAAGCGACAGCAAGGCGGGATGGAAGCCAAGAGTGATCCAACAAGATGCTCAAAGTCAGGGGTTCTTATAGGGAAAATTGTGGCTGCAGGCTAGTCCGTTCTTGGGGATAACAATGAGTTTCGGGCTGGAGACAAAGCCTCCGAAAGGTCCGTACTTTAGATGATTGAATTATGACAGAGTTGTCAATGGAGTAGCCAGTATGCAAATGCGGAGTGCTTGAGAGCTGGACAGTCTGCTCATCAAGCTGCCTGCTCGGGGCAGGGGATCTACTGTAAGTAGCGTGCATACATAATGTGATCTTAAAGGTACTTGCCTTGAGGTCTCCTAAAGCGGCATTCGGCAATGACTGGCCTGCCTCGATTGGGATTTGAATGGTTCAGCTATTTTCGGCCACGCCTGTGTGCGTGCTTGTCCGGGAGCCTCGCAAGCATGTGGAAAGGAATGGGTAAAGAAGGCCAAATTATTGATATCAAATGATATCTAATATCCCACAAGCTCGGGCTAGAAACAGCAGTAACAGTACTCTCACAAACCAACAGCTTCATTTCAGGTTGGGATTCCTTCCCTACCAATGCCTCAGTGATCACTGTTGATAAGCTATTGCATTCAGACAGGTAGGATTTAAATGATTTTAAATCCTTGGTCATATCTTTAGCATGTCCAATTAGTTCCGTCAGTTGTTCTGAATTCTTCATTTCACCTGGCCTCATTTCTTGTTTTAAAATGCTTTCTATTTCATAATCAGTAGCACTATCTTTAGGAGATTTTGCTATGGTTCCATGTCTTCAGTCCCATAATGGGGTGGCAATTTCATTGCTTTCAGCAAAGGCAAATTCCTCTGTCAAATTAATCCCATCCTTCTTATGTGGATCAAATAGGATCTGTTTATGACTTAGGGTCCAGTCTAGCCCTGCCTCTGAGGACAGTTCAGGCTCTGAGTCCCTTAATTTAACCACTGGAGAGAAGTATGCAGAGATTTTGGTTTGTTTTATTTGTTTTATTTGTCCCTTCTTATTGCTTGTAGAGGATTCCATACAAACAGGGGAGGCACCTAAGGTTTTATATCTTTGTCTTGTAAAGACCACCATCATTTGCAGTAGAGCTGCCACACTTACTTTGCAACTTCCAGATGTTAATTTGATTATTTTTAATTTTGTTTGCTTGATTTGTCTTGTTTGCTATCTTTACTATTTTGCATTCTGTTTGTTATTTTCAGTTTGCTATCTTCAGTTGTTTACCTTTCAGACATTGGCTACTTTCTTGTACAATGAGTTGTATAGAATTGTAAGTTGCAAGAAAATAAGGCTGGTAATCATTATATATTCTCCTATATATTAGGACAATCTTATCAATATAGAAAGTAAGATTAAGAGGTTAGCAGGGAGGCAGCTTCCTCTTTAGTTACTGACAGCTCTTCTCAGTTTCTTGTGAGTAAGTGGTAAGTCTTTGTTTTGGCTTGGTTGTATTAAATCCTCTTGTTGATCTTAGTAATTTCTGCTTAAGTTTTCCTCCTTCCTCTCCTTCTTCTGTTGCTTCTGTCTTCTTACTTCCAGTCAATTGTGTAAGGTATAAATTGGAAATAAGCTTCAAATATGCTTTAAAAAGAGAAAAACAAAACAAAAGCAGCAGCCAGGGCATTTCTCCAGGTTGTTCACAAACACAGCGATAGTAAAAATACTTGCTGCACAAGATCCAAAACAATATAAAGGGAGAGGAAGAGATGCTGCACAGTACAGTACAGAAGTATACCAGTCTCTGAAAAGTCAAACAATCAAACACTCAGGGCAGGATGAAGCCACAAAAGTATTTTAAAAAGACACTGGTATCAGAGATTATTGAAAAACCTCCTCTCATTCGGGTGCCATCTTCGCCGTCCCTCCCTCTGTTGCCTCATGTTCTAGCCTCTGGAGCTACAGAGAAAACAAGCTTGTTCAAGGACCTCTTCCAATATTATAATTGATGGTACTTTCTTCTCTTCTAGGATTATTTAGTAATCAGTTTGTTCTTTGTATTTCTTCTGTTCCTCTCTTGTGATATTTATTTAATTATACTGTCTTGTAGTCTGGCTAGGTTAGGTTAGCTAAATTTGGGTTTAACTAACTATTTTTGTGCCTTCAAAATCTTATTTTACTTTAGAAGCTTTTACCTTGTGTGACCTTTGACTTTTAACTTAAATAGCTTGTAACTAAAATAGTTCAAATGAGTTTGATAGTTCCCTACTGAATTAATCCAAAATAGTTAGAGTGATATTAATAATTTGTCTTATCTAGTTAATTCTAGATGTTTATGAACACCAGATCTAATCAATTCTATTTTATGTCAGGAGTTCAATTTTTTTTCCTTCTTTGAATTGATTTGCACTAACTTCACTGATTGATTGTGTTTACTTCTTGAATAAATCATTAGATCTTTATCAAATTAATTTAAATTCTTTAAAGTGAAGTCTTTGGGGTAATAAGTTAAGATAATTGATTTAAACTTATTGGGTAATGAATTCAGGTAGCTACTTAAGATAATAGATTAGGATAATTAATTCAGAGTTGTTATAGATACCTAGTCCAGTCTATTCAAAACAATGTCAAGGGTCCAGTTTTTCTTTTCTTTAAAGTAAGTTAATTTGAATCAGTTTCCTAATTACTTATGATTATTTATTTGCCAACTGGTAGTGTCCAATTAATTATGCACACTTAATAATTACAAATAATATAATTGGAAAGAGTCACTAATTTACCCAAATCAGTATTCAATTCATTCAGTGTTCAGTTCATTCACCCTTTAAATTTACCGTCTTTTTTTTAAGCAATGGAACCACTTAATTAATATTAAGCTTTAGGTCTATTAAGTCTTTCTATCAACAATCAACAATAGTAAATAGTGAACCACACTTTCAAAATTAAAAATCTAATTCGAATTCATAGGTTAAGCCAGTAAGTGGAGCTCTTAGCCTTCTTATTTTCTAACAAAGCAGAAAAGAAAGACAGAATAAACACAAAGACTGAGATCAATTGTTATACCTGATTATTTACTTATTTCAAGATCTTCCTTTTCCCTACTCCCCTTTCTTATCAAAGACAGAAAAAAAGAGAACTGTAACATGGCCTTGAGATGAGCAAACATCACCGCCTTGTATGTTCTTACAATAGCAATACCTTTAGTATCTCAATTAGAAAGCTGCATTAACTTTAAACCTCTCTAGATTCTCATTTAAGTTTGCCAGCAAGCAACTTATGATATACTTCCCTGGGTTCCCCTGCTCAAAATCCCAGATCCAGTATTCAGTATTCGTGATTCCAATATCCCCAATATCAACAGACTATATGAACTACAAACTATAAATGATTTGTTTGATTAGGTATTAACAAAATTAATGTATAGAGCAATATGTGGAATGATTAATAATAGTAACTGTTATTGTAATAATAGCATACATGCATACTGAATCTCATAAATATATCATAAATATATTATATTTGAATATATAAATAGGCTAATGCTATAAATACTGTGTATACTATGGACACAGAGTATGATGGTTAAGTGGTATTCCTTTGACTGTAGTACCAGCCCATCTTCGATTCGATTTTTGCCTGTCCTTTGCTGTGTTTACTTTCAAAATTCTGCTCACAAAGTCACTATCAGAATTTCAGAGTTTAATTTTCTCTGCCTCTGCATCTCTATATTTATATCGGGGTTTTCTTCTTTGTCCCACTCCAAACTTGCCATTTTCTCTCTGTTTTTTTCTCCTTCTTCCTGCTGTTCTCCCCCCTTTTTATGTATATGGCTATCTTTCTCCAAGTGTTTCAACCATCTCGGTGTCTTAAAGTATTAGGAGATTAAGAATCCAGTCTGTTCTGTTTAAATTAGACTCTGTCTTTTTTATGAGTTTCTTAAATCTTTATTGCTCCCAACACTCAGGAACAGCTCAATCTACAGTTTCAAAACCATGCTCCCCAATCTTTGTCTGATGCAATTTAATCAGGCAACTTCAGGCTCTTTTTGTCACCAGCTACTTTTCTATCTCATAACTAATGTTGATTAGAATGTCCCAATTAGAAAAATCCACTTGTGACAAAGAAAACTGACAAGATCTGTTTTACTACAGCAGTCAAAGGTTTAATTTTAGAATTATCTTCACTGTAACATTGATTAAAAAGTGGTGGCAGGACTTTACCGATATTGGTACTTCAGTGAGGTAATAGCAGCTCTGCAATACCTTCAGCTCCATCCATGACCAGGTCTCTCCTTTTCACCTCTCCCTGGGTACTGGGTGCCGATATTGGGCCCCTGACAAGCCCCTCTGAGTCTCTTTTACTGGGGGGCCTCCACCCTTCGATTTGAACAAAGTTACTCAGGCTCCCAACCTCACTGAAAATCTCACTGCTGGTTTTCAGGAGCTCCGTGAAATCCAGCTGATCATCCTGCCGCTGCCACCAGAAGTCCACTTTTAGACCAGTTCCTAGAATTGATTTTATCATTACAAAATTCCTGAAATATAATAACATGATTTTGATTCAAGCATTGGCCATTTCCTCATGCAGCGAGGGAATCGCTCCCTGCCGCTACTCACCGGATCTTCTGTGGGTCCAGTCCGGTCCAGGGTAAGGAGGAGCAGTGCATGATTGTAGATCTGCACTGCTCCAGCGTCCAAAATGGCAGCTTCCGGTTGGTCATGGGTCTTGACCAACCGCTGAAGCTCGCCAGCCTAAAGCCCGCCCTCCACAGATCGCAGGCTCGCATTGGTGTGAGCCTGCAAATCTGCATCGGAGAGCAGGCACGCAATGACGCGCACCGGTATTTTGAAAGACCTGAAAAATCAGGTCTTTCAAAAACACAATGGAGGACCACTTGGGGTCGCTCTGGAGCGGACTGAGGTGCAGATCTAAGGTAAGTAGTCCGGACCCAGTCCGCTCCAAGGTGCAGATGTCCTCCATGGATGATGCATTGCAGCATTTTATTTACCCTGTGTGGAAATTGCCATTGTTTTAATCAGGGGTGCAAAAAACAGATATCTTGTATAAAAAAGAAAACTCCCATGTGGTTTTCTGGAATATGTTTTGTTCCAAAAAAGAAAAAAAGTATTTTTTCACACAAAAGCCATATTCTTCCTGCACAAAAATTCTTTCTAAAATCTGACATTTTTGTGCAAGATTGCTTGTGTTTGTACCAAGCCCAGCAGTTTTGCGTCCAAAGAGTGGCTATTCTGAAAAAGTGTTTAAAATCACATTTGTCATGCAAAAATTCCCACCTCTATTCTGTGCAGAATAATTTGCCTACATATTTCAGAATGTGCAAACTCCTAGTGCTCAGTGCGCTGCTCAGAAACATTTATTTCCTTGTATCGTGGGGAGAAAATTGTGAAAATTATTTGTCCTCGCATGGAAGGATAAAATATCAGGTTTGCAGCTGAGGGCTTTCACAGGTAAGATTTTCCATGCTTATATTTTTTAAAAAACCAGTCATGGCAATGGGGCAATCATCATGAGGTTGATTGGAGAAGGTTGAATGCAGACTGTTTTTTGCTGACTTTAATCACTTGCTGAAAATATTTTTCACCCCACCTGCTTTTCCCCCCACTAACACTAAAATTTACTTCCATTCAGTCTGGAATCAAATCTTGATCCTAAAGTTGGAGATATATGGAAATTTTGTGTTTGCTTCTGGTGTCTTTTGGACATGAGGTGGCTAGAGTGACTCCCAGGCAATTCACTGTAGATATTAAATATCAACAAGATTTGGGTTTAACTACTAATCATATTTTAACCAGCAAAACGTTACAGCCTTTTTAATGAACAAACCACTTAGGTAGCCCTGGGTTGTTTCTCTGTGTTAGGGTTGGAGGAGAAATATTAGAAAGTCTCTTTGTGATGTTTGAGAGTTTGAGGAAATAACTCATGCTCCTATGTGCTCTCAATTAAGTTATTAGACTTTTTATTGTAGTACATATAAAAAGAATCAAACTGCTTTTTCTGAAACGGTATAAACCTTCAGATGCATTTCATATCTCTTTACTTCATTCAAACTGGAAGGCAACTGCTTTTATCAAACTGGTTAAACTTTGAGCTGCAGCATGTAAAATATGTCAAGAATTACTTTTAACTTTTTAACATCTCTTTAGAAGTCATTTTTGTGTTATAACTTATTTTATTAACTGATATCCCATTTTAGATCAGATTAATTCTGAGGGCTACAAAATGGGCACAGTAGATGTCCATTAGATGATAACTGGATCTCAGGAACTGGGAGATCTCTGGATAGTTTCACCAACATGGGACAAAGTGTCAGGTGTCACCCTTTGCTGTTCAAGGAGTGAGTTGTATAATGCAAATACATAAACATTCACATGAGCGCGCGCACACGCATACACACGGGAGAAACATGAAGAGACTCTTCATGTTTTTTATTTTCTTCAGATGTACAGATATAAATGTGTATCTGGGCAGCTTTGATTAATAAGAAAGCACTCAGCATTTAGATCTGCAAATTACTAAGTCTGAACAAACAAGCTTCTCCTTTCTCATGTTCATTCCAAAATGAAAAAAATAACATCTTGATCTATTCATACAATGCTGCAGTCAGGGAAAGAATATAAATTATTAAAAGAGGTTTGGTTCAGAGTCACAAATCTGAGCATGAAAAGAGTGTTAGCTGGCTGTCATCCAGCAAGCTATGTCTGCAACAATAAGAAATATAAATCACACAGTGCTATGTGCAAATTGATTTATAACTAGATAGACCCAGGTACTAATTATATGGCTTGATATTGGCCAAGCAACCTTTTACTCTTGGATGACAAAATCCTCTGGTGGGGTAGTAATTAAGAGAGAAAATAAGGTACTCAGAATACTAGTAGGGGTTACACCCAGATAAGAGTATATAGGACTATACGTGTAGACAAAAAAAAGTAATAAGCAATAATATGCAAATGTCTTTACCTTCTATGAGTCAGTTGTCAAAAAAATAGAATAATGTTTTGCAACTGTTTTATTTAACTTGTTAAATAGGTTTGTATGATGCATTATTATTTCTCATTAAAGTCTCTTGCTAATCATAAGTTCTTTTGTGTCAAACTAGGAAACTACAATTACAAGCCTGAGAACAGGTCAAAATCTTAAAACAACATTTTGAAGTTGATATCAAATTATGATGTGTTCCAAAGCTAGTAATCAGAGTTTCTTGGTTCATATAAGATCGAAAACTATGACTAACTTAGGACATTATTAAGACTTCAATCCTACAAACCAGGAGTGGGCAAAATATGCTCTATGGCTACATTTTTGGTGCCCACAGCACCTCCCCATTGTTGGAATTGACAAGACTTACAACTCTAGCTATTATGGGGTTAATTGGTCTATTGGTGTTATAGAGGACCTAAAGCCCTGCTACTGTTATTGGAGGCAGGTGTAAAGGCTCTATAAGAGTAGCATTGTTTTAGTGGACTCTTACTTCCACTTTGCTGTTGCTGCAGTTTGTATCATATCCTACTTCATTGTGGTATTGTATTATATTTTGATATATTTTGTATTTTAACTTGCCAAACTTGCTCATATTCTCTTTTAACCTTTTGTATATTAAGAATCTATATGCTATGCTTATTTTTAACTAGAATATATAAAAGACTATTTCTCTTTCTTTATTTGTCTTCTGAATTCCCTTTTTATTTACAACATCCATTGCCATGACCGGTTTTTAAAAAATATAAGCATGGAAAATCTTACCTGTGAAACCCCTCAGCAGCAAAATATTGTTCTAAAGCAAAATCCAAGACCTTGTTTTACTGAATGAGTGCTTTTGGTATTTTTTAACCAGTTCCAGTTACAAGGAGAGCACATTTTCAAAGGACTATGGCCATTTCCGCACAGGGTGAGGGAATCGCCCTGTGCTGGTACTTACCGGACTTCTTGGCTCCACGCTTGGGTCCAGGCTGGTCTGGAGCAGTGCGCGGCTGCCGCTCCGCACTGCTCCGGGGACAAAAATGGCGGCTTCCAGTTGGTCGAGGCTCTCCACCAATCGCTGAAGCTCGTCAGCCTAAAGCCCACCCCCAGCAGATGGCAGGCTCGCACTGGTGCGAGCCTGCAAATCTGCACCAGAGTGCGGGCACTGGAGCACAGGCGCTTTCAAAAGCATGCTGGAAGACCACTTTGGGTCATTCCAGAGCGGGCTGAGGTGCGGAACTACACTAAGCAGGTCCAACCCAGTTCTCCCTGGAGGACACTCTGCACGGTTTTTTTAAGCCTGTGCAGATATGGCCTATATTTCCTGAAGTAAGTCCTCATGGAGGCAAAATTGGTCTCTGGATCTGCCAAAATTGCCCACCTATGCTATGGATAGCTAACTGGATATCTAGGCCATTGAATACAGTATAATGCAGAAATAACTTTGTCATTCTATTAAATCTATTGAAGTTCCTTATCAGTGGCCAAATTCCAGCTCACTTTCTATTCTGAGCCTATCACACTGATAAGTAACCTCATCTGCTTGTTTGCTTCTAGTTATATCTACCCCAGTTTACACACAGCAGCCTGTTTTGTCATTTCATGCACTGAACGTAACATATTTTGTATTCCACAGGATATATGTCTATCAAGTAGTTATTTGGAAATTTGGTGGCTTTTCTAACCCTAGTCAATGAATTTGTTTATTTTCAGTGAATTTTCTCAATTGGGCTCAATAGGGTGCTGTGTAAACAGGATCTTATTGAGAGAACAGCTACCAATGACATAACCTATTGTGGAGTGATACCTCAGAGTCTTTCCTTTCAACAGAGGTGGCAAGAAGAAAAGAGATCAGTTGCTGTGTTTCTTACTAAGAAACTGCTGTGTCTAGAAGCAATAGATTCCAAACTGCATGGCAGCAGGTTGGACTCGCTGGCTATTGTGGTCTCTTCCAATTCTATGATTCTAGGATGCCACAGATTGAACTAGTGATCCATAACTTCTCAAACCATGCTTCTTAATTATGAGTTGGGAGGCAGAGAATACTGTGATTCAATTGCGGAGGAAAATGTTCTGCTAAGACGCATACAACACAGACTTGAACTGAGGAATTTTCCACAATAGAAATTATCAAAACTTGGATTACTTTTAAAGGGATTGGAAAAATTTGTGTAGGATGAGTCTATCAGTTGCTGAATAGATAATCTCTCCAGTACCTGAGACAGCATATTTCTGCATATTAACTGTTGGAGAGCTGAGTGGGATGGAGCTGTTGATTGTTCAAATATTGATGAAAATAATATTTGGGTAACATCATTTAGGATTTCTATTACCTTTCTGCCCTTACTTACCTCATTGATTGCAAGTATCATTCAATCTTTACCATACCATACTTTGTATTCTTCCTCATACCAAACTATGTCCCTTTTTTATTTATATATAAATCATTTTTAATCTCCAGAAATGTAAACTGTCTCTTACAGTTGAAATTTTCTGCTGTTTTCTTACAGTGTAGTTCTTCCATCTACCCATGCTTATTAACTTCCCTTATTCTTCTGTTTCCACTTCTACATGTTTGATTTACTAGCAAGTTCAGGAAGGGTTACATCGAGAAACTTTATACTACCGCATTGTTCTTCACACAGTTTATTTTGATTTTTCAGTTTCATCAGAAATCCTTTTCCATCTTTTCCAAAATCATTTGGAGGTAATCTCTTACAAAATAAGCTTAATCCAGACACATTATTCTGGGATTTAGCAGTACATCATTCATGCTTTCACATCAGGTCAACCTGCAATCTTAAAAATGTTTTCTATTTGGAAGGGACACCAATTGTATTTTCTAAATCATAACAGGATTTATTACCTCACTACCTGCTATGGTAGGAGATTGATCTTTAGCACTGGGTACATCTAAAAAATTAATTCACCACTTTTTCTCTTTAAGTATTATTTTCTTTGTATTTATAGAAAGACTTTTGAATGCCAACATTCACTGCCTTACTTGTTTCTTGGGGAAGTTTAGTTGATGTGGAAGACAACTGGGGTTGGCACAACTGGCGTTCCATACAGTGTATTTGGCTCCTCTCTCCTGCAGGCATGTCAAGGGGGCATCTTGACAGGGGCACAAGCTGCTTGGTACAAGCTGAAGACAGAAGCACAAGAGCTTTTGCCCTTGGGTTCTAGCCTAGTGCACAACAGAGTTTTGCTTTAACTATTTATCCCAATTGCAGTTGACAATGCAGAAGACAAGCCACCAAATATTAACATGAGGAGTTCTTGCCAGGACAGTATAATGCTCTCTAAATAGTAAAATGGAATTGCTGGATATCAAGCACGGCTGGATGAGACAGCCCTGTCTGGAGCTCCCTACTCTATTTCAGCAGGAAGCCCCAGACATGGCCATCTTTGACTAGCTAAGCATAGTGAGAATTCTCCAGCTGTAACTGACCTTTGTGGGTATTGTTGATAAAGCAACTTATGTGTTTGGAATAGGTGTGTCAATATAATTGACAAAACTAGTTATAGTGGTGGGGGTAGAATAGGTCAATGGAGCAGAAGGAAGAGAGACATCTTGCGGCTGTTCTTACTGGTTTGCTATCCAAACAACAGACACTTGGCTGCCCCTTCAGGACAAAAAGTGATGTTGTTTAATGCCTTCTTAGTGACTGGAAAAAGCTGTTTGATCATCCAACTAGCTGACCTTACTTATGCGACAAAGTCCTGGTTGACTGAAAAGGAGGTGCCCACAAGATTTCTGGGTGCATCAACAGAGATAGTAACTGGGATATATCATTACTCTGTCCCCTCAAAGATGTACCTTAATAGTCTCCAAGGTGTGAATGTGTACACCTGATAACACAGAAACAAAACAGTCTCAAGATTCTGTTGATGTACTGTCCAACTGTCTTGCGTGAGCTAGCAGAGATGTCCAGAGGTGCTGTTAACCACTCTGTAAACGTATTTAATTGGGGAAATTTTAAAACCCATTATGAGGCCTTATCATGGACACCAACTCAGGAGTTCATGCATTACATAGTAACCATGGGCCCTTCTTAATTAACATATATCCGTACTAAAAGACTCTATAGAGAACCTAGTTAACTGTAAATCAGAAGAATTATTGATTAAAACTAGGGATATTATCAGAGAAGAAAGCAAAAGACTATCTCTGTAGTCAAAGAAAAGCGTCAGTGGATGAATGATGAACAGTTAAGAGCAAGATAAAAGCAAAGGTAAAAGTTAACATAAATAGAGTCAGTATTCTAAATGCAAGTGTTCATCAATTTTTTATGTAGGGACCAAAATAATTATTACAATAACTGGTGGGAAGAGATGGAAGAACTCAACAAAAGGATAAGACTAGAGACCTTGTTCACAAGATCTGAAAAAACAAAGGGAAATTTAAACTAAGATTAGGAATGCTGAGTGATCAACAGGGAAACACATTATGTGTTCAGGACAAAATAAAAAGATGATGGGAGCAATATAATGAAGAACAGTAAAAAGTGGCAAAAGAATGACAGATTCCTTCTAAGTAGAACCTGTTGATGAGGAAATTACAGTTTTAGAAAGTAAAATGGATGCTTCCCTGAAAACACTTGGGACAAGAAATCACCATCAACAGGTAACATACCAATAGAATTGTTTCAAGCAGTAGAGACAACATCTATTCAAATTCTGAGAAACAAAATCTACAAACTATGGAAAACAAAACAATGGCTCACAAAATGGAAACACTCAACATGCATTCCAGGCCCCAAGAAGGTGGAAACCAGAAATTATAGAAAACATAAGCAGGTATAGTCATGTTGGCTATTCAACAAAATACAGTAACATCCAAAATCTACAAAGCAGCAATACCTTTATTGGACCAACCAAAAATGCACAAAATACATCATGTAAGCTTTCAAAGCTCCACTGGCTCCTTTGTCAGTGAAAGTGTTAAAAAATACAGGAAAGGGGTGAAATGACAATGTTAGAGTCATGGGGCAACATTTTGTCAAGATGTTATTTTTGTTGTCAGTTAAGATTGTATAGAGGTATATCCATGTAAGCAGAGGCCAACTCTCTCCTTTGCCTAAGAAAGGGAGGCAACAGGACAGAAACAGCCTGGATCTCAAGAGAAATTAATCTTTCCGTTGCTAGTGGAATTTAAATTTTATTGCCTGGATTTTATAACTCTTTGTGTTTCAGAGCCCACAGAGCAAAAGAGATGTATTGTTTTAACACCTTTGCCTGATGAAGTCAATGGAGCTTTGAAAGTTTGCATGATGTATTTTGTGAATTTTTGGTCAGCCCAATAAAAGTATCACTGTTTTGGGGATTTTGAATGTTAACCTGAAATTCTAGTAACATGTTAACCTCCAATCTTCTAATTTATTTATTCCAATTTTGTGGGGTGGCTGGGAAGGCTCTGTTGCTCCATTTCAGTCAGAAGAATTCTTCAAAATAAAGGAGTTTGGCAGGATGGTTCTATCAGAGTCTCAGATCCAAACAGCTGCATTTCACAGCAAGGGCAAAAGATGATGATTCCCTTATCCTTCCCACTCATAACAGGTTTACTCAAAGCAGTTCTGGACCCTGGTGGGTGATCCCCCACTCCTCCTTTAATCTCCAGCCAGAGATCCCTCTGGCCAGCACTTTTGCTTGAAAGCTCTCCTCACTATAGAACCGCAGTCAAGAACGTCTACTCGCTGGCCTGCTAGAAGTTGAACTCCTGAGTGTCATACTTTGGACACATCATAAGAAGACATGACTCACTAGAAAAGACAAAAATGTTTGGTAAGGTACAAGGCAGTAGGAAAAGAGGAAGACTGCATTACAGATGGATAGACTCAATTAAGTAATACATGGCCTTGAGCCTGCAAGACCTGAACAGGGCTGTTGATGATTTGGAGGTTGCCATAAGCTGAAGTCAACTTGAAAGCAGTTAACAACAAATGAGGGTGGGTGGGGGCAGCAGAAAAGAATCCATGTGTGTTCTTCAAGATGGATACACAAAAATGATACCATCCTCTGGAACCATCTATGCACCCCTGGGAGGTCTTGCAGGATGTCTGTTGCTGTTCATCCAGCTATAGGGTAAAATGATCCAGTCTAGAATGCTAATAGATTCAATCATTTCAATCCTTACTAGCAAATTTGTGGGGGGTTGGTTGGTTGGTTGGTTTAATTCATGCATTTGGTACATTTATTTTGCAAACATTCCCAAATAGGACTCACTACATGTTTGTCATTCTAAGGGCAACACCAGTACCTGGTTCACTTGCTGGCTGCATATTTTATTTCAATAAAACTAAGAAACAATTTTCTTGGTGGAATCACGTGCAGTGCAATAGACTTGCTGACTTTCATGCCTTATTGTGTAAATCAGCACTAATCAAATTTCTGGTCCATGAGCCAGTGAGCAATTAGCATACGTAGAACAAAAGTTTTGTTAAAAATCAACTATTAATTGGAACAAGCATTTGAGGGACTGGTGTATTTAATCAGTGATGCCTGGGGAAGCAGCTGGACAATCGTACCAATGAACAAACTCAGTGCCACTATGACTCTTATTTTTCCTGAAACCCATAGTGCCAAGAATATTGACAACAGAATTAAAGAGGAACTCAATGACTTATTAATGCTAGTGAACTTAACAATGGGATTAATGCCAGTGAACCTAACAATTGAACAAAGTCATACCAATGAGCAGACTCAATGCTGCTATGACTCATTTCCCCCGAAATCTGTCATGCCAAGAATATTGATAACAGGATAAAAGAGGAAGATTAATGCTAGTGAACGTAACAATGGGATGTGTTTGCATAATTAAAGTTTGTGTTCTCATGACTCTTTTTCCATAAGATGTCTGATCTGGCTATAGTGACATTTCTCTTAGTTGCATTTCGTTTGGATTACTGTGATGAACTCGATATGAATCTACCTTTAAAGAATATTCAGAATTTGCTGCTGGTCCAAAACACTGCAGCCATACAGTTGTTTGAAGCTGGTTACAGGGAACATGTAATTTCCCCTACTGTAACAGCTCTACTGGGTAATGGTCGATTTCTGGGCACAGCTCAAAGTGCTAGTTGTGAGATATAAAACCCTATACTGCTTGGACAGAGACTATCTGGAAGAACTGCAGTTTCCCATATAAACCTATGTGGGTTTTGAGATTGTAAAGAGGGACCCTTCTCTCAGTATCTGCAGCTTCAGAGGTATATTTGATGCAGATACAAGAAAATGCACTCATAGTGGCCATCCAACTTATGGAATTCCTGTTTGAAGAGCATTAGATTAGCTCTCCTTCTGTTGTCCTTTTGGTGAAAGGCAAACACTTTTCTACCCAAGTAAGTCCTCAGAAGCTGCCAGCCTGATATAGCCTGTTGTTTCAAAAGGAATGTGATAAACTTTTAAGGTTTTTGCTACTTATTTATCATCACTTTAACTGTTTTAATTAGTGATTTAACAGTACAAGTGGTTTAATTTGTATTTTAAGATGTCTAATTTACTTGGTTTTATTTGAACAGTTTTATTTCTTTTAAACTGCCTTGCATCCCAGCCCTGAGGGAAAGGTGGACTATAAATCAAATAAATAAATGCATTGCAACATACAAGGCAGTAGGCTCTCTGAAAAGTATTCATGTTAACAGAATGAACCATGTTAAGTGCATTCCACTTCCATGCCACCAGAGCCTCTGAAGATGCCAGCCACAGATGCAGGCGAAACATCAGAAAAAAATACTAATAGAACATGGCCTCAAAGCCTGGAATAGCCACAACAACCTATGGATTCCTGCCATGAAAGCCTTTGACTTGACATCATCCAGAGCATGTTTTTAGTATTGGAATAGCACTTTGAGTATGCTAGAGACTTTCTGAACAAAAGAGTGCTATCAAAGATGATATACTGAAGGAAGGAACATTGACTTGTTTGTTTTATTTTATTTTATACCCAATCAGTTGGGCCTGGTGTGTGATCCTGTGGCCAATTAAAAGATTTTTTAGGTACTTAGTGCTGAGAATTGCAGCTTGGAGAAAGTTCCTCTCATGCTAAAGATTCTTCAGTAGGAACATAAGAGTCCTCTTTGTGCTGATAAGATTGTACTGAACTTCTCTGTGTCAATAAGATTGAATTGAACCGAATCAGATGCCCAACCCTGTAATTGTGTTTGCAACATAACTCCTTCAACAGATTAGGTCAACAAACAGACAGCTTGCCAGCATTAAAAAAAATGCTATGAAGTACCTTGTGGCATCATTCCGTAAACAACAATTAAGGAGATCTTGAGAAAAGAGCTATAGCACATCACGGATAACAAGTTCAACAATCTCCAATAGTACTTACTAGACAAAATCATGGAGAATTAGTAGAGGGAGATGGTGCATTTGGGCTTAATAACTGAACTGTTGCTTTCATACTGCCTCACTATTGCTCTACAGAAGATTGAAAGAGCTCTATAGAGCAAAGTGGCAGCACAGAGCAGGTCAACACTGAGAATGAAACTGAAGAATGCATCCAGATTTGCCCAGCAGATCCAACTCATACCCAGTGCTACCAGTACTTATCCACTGGAGCTACCCACCTTAAATCAGAATTCTTTTTTTATTATTATTTTTATGAAGAAGAAGAAGAAGAAGAAGAAGAAGAAGAAGAAGAAGAAGAAGAAGAAGAAGAACACCAGGACAACGCTACAAACCTACAGAGTAATACAAGCAATAAACTATACAACAATACACTAGCAAAAGAGAAAGCAAGGTCACAAATATTAAACTAAACTAGAAAACAACAAAACAACACATAATTAAATATTTGTTCCTGCCCTTGTTGCAAACAGAGAATAATCAGAAAGTAACAACTATTAAGTCCTTAAATTTAAAATTAATACTTGGAACCTATCATTTATTTTCCTGGTAAATATAAACCTGCAAGATTAATTAATAAATACAGATTTCTTACATCAAATTCAATCAACTCTTAACTTATTCTATGTTTTATGTTAGTGTAGACTAACTCATCAAAGAAAAAAAGATTAATAATTCCAGGTGAGTTATTAATAATGATTCTAACTTAATTATTAAAAGTCACTTTTAACCACTTAATAATTATTTGCCAATTACTAAGTACCATTCATTAACAAAAATACTTACAAACTTAACTTCTTATATACTAACTTAACAATGAATAAATAGGTTTTTGTTAACTTATTCTATCTTATACATTAGTCATCCCTAATTTATTGTTATTTTACTCTACATTAAAATTCACATTGTATTCCAGGATGACTATAAAGTGTTGCTTACTTCCAATTGACCTTGATAATACCCCAGAAGGACCAATTTCATCCTAATCTAAAATGTCTACCTCACATGAGGAGGAACACCATCTTTGGTGGCCATTCGATAGTGAGATAGGAAGTAATACTGGATCTATTTGCTGTATATCTCTATGGCATTTTTTATTAAAAGATTAAACTTCACTGAAATTACTATTTTAAAGTTATCTTTTGGAAAATGAGCAGGGGGTGACAAACTGTAATTTCTTATTCCTAACTCAAAGCTGATAGCTTTCAATTTCCATCCCCAAAGACTTCCCTATCCAAATTTCCAGTCCAACCTTGTTCTCCCCAGTCTACAACTCTTCTGGATATGGCATATGATCTCTATCTCATTTTTGAACCCAGTGAGTTGTATCATCTGACCTTACAAGATAGGTTCTTGTTGTTCAGATTGAACTTCTCCTAACCTTATCACAAGCAGCTGCTGTTCCAGGTGTGTTAAGCTCTTTTACAGCTATCTTCCAATTTTCTTCAGATGTAACCATACCACCAGCCTGAACAGATCTTTCTTTTGTTTATCCTATCTATCTGAACATGTTTTTAATAATGGTAAAAGATTAGTCAAATATACTCAAGTATCTATGTTGGCAGTCAAACTCTGCCAAGACAGCGAGGTCCAGCAAGTTTCTTGCTTGTCTTGCAGACAATTTCATGGTCCAGAAGGTGGAAGAGGCCACAAGGGGATCAAATATTCTAGATCTGATCCTGACCAATAGGGATGACCTTGTTAATGAGGTAGAAGTGGTTGGATCTTTAGGGGGGAGTGACCATGCCCTATTGGAATTTGGCATTCAGTGGGAAGGAGAAGATAAGTGCAGCCAGAAACTCATCTTAGATTTTAAAAAAGCGGACTTCTGTAAACTTAGGGAGCTGCTGGCTGAAATTAAGTGGTCAAGAATAGTGAAAGGGAAAGGAGTTCAGGAGGCATGGGAGTTCCTTAAAAGGGAGATACTGAAGGCACAGTCTAAAACTGTGCCAATAAGGAGGAAAAATGGAAGGCATCTGAAGAAACCAGAATGGTTGACTAAAGAACTCTCAGCTGAGCTAAGCGTTAAGAGAAACGTGTACAGGAAATGGAAGAGGGGGGAAACCACCAAAGAAGAATTTAAGCAAGTAGCCAGGAAATGTAGGGAGGAGGTCAGAAAGGCTAAAGCACAGAATGAACTTAGGCTGGCCAGAGACATTAAACACAACAAAAAGGGCTTTTTTAAATATGTCTGCAGCAAAAGGGAAAAGAAAGGGGCGATAGGGTCGCTGTGCAGAGAAGATGGCGAATTACTAACAGGAGGAAAAGAAAAGGCAGAACTACTTAACACCTTCTTTGCCTCAGTTTCTTCCCAGAAGGATACAAGCACTCAACCTGGCGGTTGGGGAGCAGGTGAGGAAGCAGGGGAAATGCGGCACATAATAGGTAGAGAGGTGGTACAGGAATACCTGGCCACACTGGATGAATTCAAGTCTCCAGGGCCAGATGAATTGCATCCTAGGATATTAAAAGAACTGGCAGAGGTCATTTCGGAACTGCTTGCTATAATCTTTGAGAACTCTTGGAGGACAGGAGAAGTTCCAGCAGACTGGCAGAGGGCAAATGTTTTCCCCATCTTCAAGAAGGGAAAAAAAGAGGATCCAAATAATTATCGCCCAGTCAGCCTGAAGTCAGTACCCGGAAAGATTCTGGAGCAGATCATTAAGCAGTCAGTTTCTAATCACTTAGAAAGCAATGTGGTAATCACGAGAAGTCAACATGGATTTCTCAAAAATAAGTCATGCCAGACTAATCTTATTTCTTTTTATGATAGAGTTACTAGCTTGATAGATGAAGGGAATGCTGTGGATGTAGCATATCTCGATTTCAGTAAGGCCTTTGACAAAGTTCCCCATGACATTCTTGCAAAGAAGCTAGTAAAATGCGGGTTGGACAGGGCTACTGTCAGGTGGATCTGTAACTGGTTGACTGACCGTTCCCAAAGGGTGCTCACCAATGGCTGCTTTTCATCCTGGAGAGAAGTGACTAGCGGGGTGCCACAGGGTTCTGTCCTGGGCCCAGTGTTGTTCAATATTTTCATCAACAACTTGGATGAAGGAATAGAGGGCATGCTCATCAAATTTGCAGATGACACCACATTGGGAGGGGTTGCTAATACACCAGAGGACAGGATCAAAATTCAAAATGACCTGGTCAAATTGGAGAGCTGGGCCAAGACTAACAAAATGAAATTCAACACAGAGAAGTGTAAGGTCCTACACTTAGGTAGAAAAAATGGAATACAGAAATATAGGATGGGGGACACGTGGCTGGATGGCAGTACGTGTGAAAGGGATCTCGGAGTCTTAATAGACCACAAGCTGAACATGAGTCAGCAGTGTGATGCGGCAGCCAAGAAAGCCAATGCAATTCTCGACTGCATCAATAGGAGTATGGTGTCCAGATCGAGGGAGGTACTGGTACCACTCTACTCTGCTTTGGTTAGACCTCATCTTGAATCCTGTGTCCAGTTCTGGGCACCCCAATTCAAGAAGGACATGGTCAAGCTGGAGCAGGTCCAGAGGAGGGCAACCAAAATGGTGAAGGGCCTGGAAGCCAAGCCCTATGAGGATACACTTAGAGAGCTGGGTATGTTCAGTCTGCAGAAGAGAAGGTTAAAAGGGGACATGATAGCTATGTTTAAATATTTGAAGGGATGCCATGTAGAGGAGGGAGAGGGCTTGTTTTCTGCCGCTCCAGAGACCAGGACAAGGAGCAATGGATTCAAGCTGCAGGAAAGGAGATTCCACCTGAACCTCAGGAAGAACTTCCTGACAGTCAGGGCTGTCCGGCAGTGGAATATGCTGCCTCAGAGGGTGGTGGAGTCTCCTTCTTTGGAGGTTTTTAAGCAGAGGCTGGATGGCCATCTGTTGGGAGTGCTTTGAGGGTGTTCCTGTATGGCAGGGGGTTGGACTGGATGGCCCGTGTGGTCTCTTCCAACTCTACATTTCTATGATTCTATGATCTGGATATCATTGTAGCTAATCCCAGTAGGCCTTCTCTTTTATCATATATCCTACCAACTACTGTGGTATCTTCAAAGATCATTACCACATGAGTGGGAGTACAGTTATAAACCAAGCACTTCACAGAGATACACTTTTATCAGTCTCATGTCTTCTCAAAGGTCCTTGACCCCTTAACATGTAGAAACACTATCTTCCTGTTTACCTTGCTCATATTTTGTAAAGAGCTCTCATTCAATGGGATGCCAATCTAACTCCTTCACCTGATTCAACGTAAACAAATCTAGAATTTCCCCTCTTCTAAAGGTTCCACTTGTTGGATGATTTTTCCACCGGGACTAACTCCAGTGCCAGATTAGTAACCCCTTCCCCTTAACTAACTTTTAGTCTGGTCAACAGATCAGACTAAAACAGGAATGAGGAGATGAAATTCAAATGCATTTATTGCTGTTTGTTCTTTAGAAAGTAAAAAGTTGGCTATTTTCTTCCATCCTTTTTTGATTTAACATAATTTATGCCTCAGTTCCAAGATCTAATAGTTGGACAATATTAACACAGTGTCCTGCTCTAACTTTGATGAGTATAGAGGATACAAGAACAATAATATAGTACAATAACAGCAGTAATGTAAGTACACGAAGCCACCAATATAACCATTCAAAAACGCCAAATTAGTTCTTGCTTCTGGGTTTATTTTTTTAAGTAAAATCTGTCACCGGCAGTCCTGGGGATACTGGGAGCTATGCAAAACCTCAATAGCACTTCCCTCCTGACCACTGACCTCTGGTAAAAGGCTGTATCAGAGTCAAGTGTACAAAATGCCCAAAATATAGTAGAGATTGGCCACACAGTTATGCAAGCGTGCCCAGCAGAGATTATCTTAGCAGCAATGCACTGCAGCCAGGAAAAACTCACCCACGCCACTTGTTATCTTCCATCAAGGAGGCAGTTTATTCTTAAGTTACAATATATACATATTTACAAAAATGTCCAGAAGGCGTTCCAGCATTCCTCAGCTTGCTCTTTCTGACAGAGCCTCCGGCGTACACGTTCAGGCAGCGTGTGCAAAGTTGACTAGTACTTAGCTACTTTTATACAGGCACCTAGCTGATGCAATCCTGGTCTACCTTTGCATTCTCCCCATATCTGATGCAACTTTCTCCCTGATTGCTCATCAGCCTGACTCAGCATGACTCAGCTAGAGTCACATGACTTTTCACAGGTGCACTTGACAATTTACATCACAAAGTATTTTCTTTGGACTACAGGTTTTGTCCAACCTTTCATGACAATCCCCTCCAAAATACTTTTGATGTATAAACCCAGTACTTTATTCCAAACCAATATACCTTTCCAGCTCCAATTTCCACACCATCTGTTCGTGCTTTGTGGTTGGTAATGGTTTCATCAGGATGTCTGCTGTGTTATTCTCAGACTCGCAATACTGTAATCTAATTAGCCCCTCCTGCACTAATTGTCTTACATTCTGATCCCTTGCTGCCAAGTACTTACTTTTGTTCCTTAAGTTTTCCATCTCTGCCATGGCTATACAAGCTTGTGAATCTTCATTCACAGTAATTGGGGTTTTACAGTCTTCCCCAATGTCCTCTAGCAACTGTCTGATCCATTGTAGCTCTCCCGCTACCTCCAACAGTGCAGTAAACTCTGTTTCTGTCATGCTCAGTGCCACACAACTTTGTTTTCTAGATCTCCACGTGATCAGACTGTCAACGTACTTAATCACTAGACCCTGTAACAGACTTCTTGTCCACCTCTGAGGCAAAAGAGCTGTCCACGTGACATTCCATGCCCGCTTCACTGCCTTCCACCTTTAGGCACAAGCCTCTGGTCCCCTTTAAGTACCTTATCACTCTCTTGAGTGCCATCCAATCTACCATTCTAGGCTTTGCAACTCTCCTGCTTAGTAAACTCACAGCATAACCAATGTCCGGTCTTATATGGTTGGCCACATACAACAAGCTACCTACAACCGAATGGTACAGATCAGGCTTACCAAAAAGCTGCTCAGACTCCAGCTTTGGATAGTCTACAGTCATGGATGTATTTGTAATTTTGGCAAATTCAAGACCACATTTCTGCACAGCTTGGTCTTTTTTCTTTTCTGACTAAGATACAACGTGCCATCCTGTGTTCTGTCTACTTCTACACAAATGTACTGCTTGAGGTGACCTAAGTCTTTTAACTTGAACTTCTTCTCAAGCTGTTTTTGCACATCTTTTATCATTCCTGTGTCTTTCACTACCACACACAAGTCATCTACATAGATTACTAGTATCACACACTCTTCCCCAGTGTCTCTGGTGTAAACACAAGCATCTGCCACACTTCTGTGAAATCCTAGTCTGCACAATTCTTCGTGTATACACTGGTTCCAACATCTGGCTGACTGCCTCAAACCATAGATGGCTTTCTTTAGCCTGTACACTTTGTCACCCCCTATACTTACAAATCCCCTTGCAACTAGTCTGGCCTTATGCTTTACAATGCCATCCGGCATACTTTTCCTTTTGTATACCCATTGACAACCAACCATCTTGTGGTCCCTGGGTCTCTCTACCAGTTCAAAAACTTGCTGCTCAATCATGGACCCAAACTTGGCATCCATGGCCTCGTTCCAGAGCTCTTGCTCTTCCTCTGAGCATCTTAACATGTCCTCAAAGCTTTCTGGCTCCTCTCCAACTACCAAGCAAGCTCTGGTTTCCTGAATTACAAACCTCTCTGGGGCTTTCCTTACTCTTTTTGTTCTCCTAGGAATTATGGTTTCAAACCTGGACAGGTCATCATCACTAGACCCTCTAGTCATTCCCTCCACTTCTGGCCCCCTTTTTACCTGAGCCCTTGGTGATGAAGTGTCATCAGTTGTGGAAGTATCAGGTGAACTGTCTAGTGGCTCCTTGAGTGTATGTGGAGTGATGTCAGATGGTCCTGACCCTTCCTTTTCTGGGGATTTCACCTTGCTCTGGCTCTGGTGGTTGTATGAATACTTCCTTGTTGCAATGCAACTCCTCCCAGCCACTATTTGTCTTGAAATTGGTGCTCCTCGAGAACAAGAGCTTACCATGTCCCAGATAAAACTTATACTTGTTTCCCAGATAGCCCACAAACCTCAGCCTCCTCCACTTGGGCTGCCCTTTGTGCCTCAGCTGACTGGGAACTAGGACATTGGCAAACTGGCCAAACACTCTCAAATATTTCAGAGCAGGTGAATGTCCATACAACATGAAAAATGGTGTTTGCCTAACACTGGCACACCATATCCTGTTCACTACATGGTTCGCAGCAAGAACAGCCTCTGCCCACAAACCAGGAGGCGATTTGGAGTCTAGCAGCATACAATCTTTCATCTGCTGCAACACTCCAATTCTGCGCTCCGCCAGCCCATTCTCTACTGGTGTGTACGGATTGGTGATTTTATGTTGTATACCTTTCCTTCTGAGCCAGCTCTGAAACTTTGAGTTACAAAATTCGCCACCACGGTCCATATTGAGGCATGAGACTTTGTGGGGAAATTCCCTCTCCACCATGCTTACCCAGTATCTAAATTTCTCAAAAGCCTTATCTTTTGTTTTCAATAGGAACACATACCCGTACCTGGTGTGCCTATCCACAAGCACAAAAATTTACCTGGACAGTCCTTCGCTCTCAGGAAAAGGTCCTGTCAAGTCAGCATGCACCTGCCAAGTTGGCATGGAAGGGCCTGTGGGTGACAATCTTGCTCCCTTTTGGTACAGGAAAGGATTTTACTTTTGCTTTCTTGCAGACTGAACAGTCAAGAAATTTGGTGCATTTTTTGACTTTCAGATCTGGACACACCCCTGCCTATTTTTCCAGCCCTCCAAAATTTGCATGACCCATTACCCGATGCAGATAATGGCAATAATTGTTATGTAGGGGCATATTAGCAATAACACTGGATGTTTGGGACCTCTTAGCATTTGGTAATACCAGATATAGTCTGTTTTTCTTCACACCCATGGCACAGATTCTCCCACCATAGCTTATCGTGCAGTCACTCCCTCTGAACACTAATTCATACCCCTCATCCATTAGGCATGACAAACTCAGTATACAGTGCTCTAAATTTTCTGCACACAACACATTTTCAAAATTTTTCCCCAGACAAGGAACAAACGCAGACCCCAAGCAGGACATTTGAGAATGACCTCCGTCTGCCATGCTAACAGAGCGCACAGGAGCTCTTCTGCCATTCCTCAGCAGGCTTCCGCTATTCACAATATGATGGGTGGCTCCTCTGTCAAGCAGCCATTTACGACAGACTGCTCCTTCTGCTGCAGGAACAACAGTGCATGTGCTGGCTTTCTTTCTCCAGGCTCCAGGCCTCTTGTTGTCCTTGTCCTTGGACAATGTGGCTTTACGGTCCCTTTTGATATGTCCATGCTTGCTGCACTTGAAACACTGCCTGGCAACACTGCACTCTGCAGTTTCCTCCCCCTCACGTGAAGGCTTGTGCTGGCTGTTATCTGCTTTCCTCTCAGAAGCACACTTTAAATCATCCTGGGCTGCAAAAGCTCATCTGTCACGTTCCTCAAGCACTCATGCCATGACCAAATCAAGGGTTAAGTCGCTCTCCCTCAAACTTTGCAGTCCCACTCTTTACTCAAGCTGCTTAGGAGGATATAAGACTTTTGAGCCTCATCAAAGTCCATACCTCTGTCAGCCAACCCAAGGAACAAAGACTTCATGGTATCCAGATGGGCTTTCACAACTCCCCCTTCTTCCAGTTTTGTGTTGTAAAGCTTCTTCATCCACAGCATTTTGGAGAGACAGGAGTCCTACTGATAAATTCTCCTCAGCATGTCCCACACCTCAGCTGCCGTCGGCTTATCACGAACATGGATGAGCTGGCTGGGCTCCAGGCTCAGGATAATTGTCGCCCTTGCACGCTGATCTGCTGCTATCTCAGCTGCATCTTTTGGTGGGTGGTCCATAACAGCCCACAGATTCTCTCTGACCAGCAGACTCTGGATCATGAGACTCCAAGTTTGATAATTATTCTCATTTAACTTCTCGAACCCTAGTGCTGTTGACATAGTGGCTGCCATTCTGCTTACTCAAAAATGAAAGCGAAAACAAAAATCTGGCAGCTCTGCCTGAATTTACAACTTGGAAGTCCTTGTGGGTGTAAAACAAAACAAAACGCTGGCCAGGCAAAACAGCTGCTTAGCTCTGCTGCAGAAAAAATCCTCCCACATGGCTTTTAACTCCTCAACACACTGGAGCTATTCCAGCCAAGATTCTGAGCCATGTCACAGGCTGTCTGCACAAAACCAACAGGGTTAACTGTTCCAAACTGGTTAAAGCTGACCAGAACTGTGCAAGGCTGGGTCCATAACCCCTGTCACCAGGAGTCCGGGGGATGCTGGGAGCTATGCAAAACCTCAATAGCACTTCCTTCCTGACCACTAACCTCTGGTAAAAGGCTGTATCAGAGTCAAGTGTACAAAATGCCCAAAATATAGTAGAGATTGGCCACACAGTTATGCAAGCATGCCCAGCAGAGATTATCTTAGCAGCAATGCACTGTAGCCAGGAAAAACTCACCCACGCCACTTGTTATCTTCCATCAAGGAGGCAGTTTATTCTTAAGTTACAATATATACATATTTACAAAAATGTCCAGAAGGCTTTCCAGCATTCCTCAGCTTGCTCTTTCTGACAGAGCCTCCGGCGTACACGTTCAGGCAGCGTGTGCAAAGTTGACTAGTACTTAGCTACTTTTATACAGGCGCCTAGCTGATGCAATCCTGGTCTACCTTTGCATTCTCCCCATATCTGATGCAACTTTCTCCCCTGATTGTCCATCAGCCTGACTCAGCATGACTCAGCTAGAGCCACATCACTTTTCACAGGTGCACTTGACAATTTACATCACAAAGTATTTTCTTTGGACTACAGGTTTTGTCGAACCTTTCATGACAAAATCTTCCTTTTGTGGGATATTATTGACTAGTACTACTCTTACATAAAGTTTGTCCATAAATTTATGTAACTTCTCCAAGTTCTCTGGTTTTAATGGGAAAATGGCCAAGATCTTAATAGAATGCCAACCAGACAGACAATTATTTAAAACATTCTAAAATTAAGCAACTATCAGAGCAGCACCATTAGTTAACAAATGCACCAACAGAGTCACAAGTATAAATGACCATTATAAATATAAATCTATCATGATCTACAGACAGTAGACAGTACTGATAGAGATCTAACTAACAGAACCAACAGAATTTATGTCAGGCTAGAAAATTTCAGATCCTATTAGGAGTGTTCAGAACATAATTGCTTTCAGCAATGAATAATATAAAACTCTGGCTATTCTTCTTTTTGATGCCCAGAAGGTGTTTGACAGGGTGGAGAACTTACTTCAAAAATTCTTACACAGATGGATGTGGGAGATTATTTCCTTCAGTTTGCTAAAAAAAAAAAAATCTGTGGGCTTCTCAGCCTCTGTTAGAACCAACTGTCAGGATTCTGAACCTTTTTCTCTAAATGGAGGGATCATTGCCATGTGTCACTAGTCCTATTTACTATCGCAATGGTTTAGCTAGTGACTAGGGCATGGGGCAGTAGCATGATTCAAGGAGTTAAAATTGGCAAAAACTTGCCACAAAATCAGGTTATTTGCAGACTGATGGCCTTTCCGCACTATGCTGTTATAGTGCTATTATTCCACTTTCAACATCCTATGGAATCCTGGGGTTTGTAGTTTACAGAGGGGCATGTAGAATTTTCAGCCAGAGAGCTCTTTGGCCTCAATAAACTACAAACTCCAGAATTCCACAGGATGGCCTCTCCTCATCTCTCCTCACATTAATGCCATCCCATTTCCTCTTAGATTTTCATTTCCTGAGTGAAACACTGTGTAATAATCTGATTCAATTGCAATGTTTCTATGTTCCATTTCTTGTTTTACTGTATTTAGCTTCCTCTGATTCATGCTTCTCACATGCCATGTTCCTATAATATGTGTTGTGTGTCTTCAGGTTTACTTACACCTCTTACCCCTTAAAATAACCAAACAACTTTTTGTGTCCAGTTGTGTGATTAGCCACAGAACTACTCATACTTGTTCACTGTTCTTTCCCAGTAGCTCACTGTGTGCCTTCCATCCCTGAGAATCTTATCTTCTGGCACTATCTCTTGTTTCCTTTTGGACTGTCTCATTATAGGGTTTTCAAGATAAAAATCTTCAGGACTGGTTTACTGTTGCCTTTTTCTGCAGAGTACTAACAGCATTAGGTATGGTACCAGTGCTGTTGTCTCTCAGAGATCTTCTACTTGTGTCACCCTCCAGTACTGCTGCTGCCCAGTAGTTTTCTGGTGCATTTAATCTAATTCCTTAGCAAAATCCTGTCTGACATGGGAGACCCTAACTGCATTACTGCTACTTTCACCATAGCATCTTGCCTCAGAATCCCATCACCCTGGGAAGGTACCACTACGGCACACAATTATTAATTGCTAATATTAATAATGGTTGAGTCTCACAGCAAGTTGGAACTTAGAAGTTAAAAGACCTGTTTCCTGTAATAATATGCTTGCTAAGAACTAAGCTGGAATCAAGCCAGTAAGCAATCTGAGTCAGAGATAAGAACTGACCTAAATAGAGCTAGTGTAAACAAAAGTAAAAACTATGATATAACCCGACATGATTTATTCCTTCAGGTAAAGAGAAATAAGAAAATTTCTTATTATGAGTGATGGTGATGATTATGCTGACTATTTTTTGAATATATAGGAATGTGGCCACTCCAGCCAGGCAATATACAACCTCAAAATTAATTATGCAGCACAGGTGTTACCCTGATTTCTGGGGGTCCCAGGAGGGACACCTTAATGTGCTCACAACAATGGGGAGGGAATTAGCAAAGAGCACTAGTTAGCAATGCGAGAGGCAGGGTAACGTAGCGAGATCTTGAACCCTATGTCTACGGGGTCAGGCCGAGTCAATGATAAGGCAGAAGTTAATAATAAAAATTGTTTTATTGAAGCACAAACACGTGTATGCAACACACTCACACAAGGAACTATTGAAATAAAAGGTAGGAGTTGGATAGAGGGATTTTGAGAGGAGGTTTGGTATGGGAAATACTATACCTGTCCTGAAGCCTAGTAAAAGCAAAGAAGTTGGGGAGCGTGGATTCTCAGCATGTAGTGTTGCATACATAATGTGGTACTTGCCTTGAGGTCTCCTGAAGCTGCATTTGGCAATGACTGGTCTGCCTGGATCAAGATTTGAATGGTTCAGCTATTGTCCAGGGGTCTCGCAAGCACGTAGAGAGGAATGGGTACAGAAGGCCAAATTATTGACATCAAATGTTATCTTAATATCCCACAAGTTCAGGCTAGAAACAGTGGTAACACAGGTCTCAATTATAAGTGATTAAAGCAAGTACCATATAAGAATAAGAAGAAGCCAGGACTGGAAGCTAATGTCAGTCACAATAATAAAAACTTCAGTAGGTGAGGGCAATCTCACAGACTGTACTCGTTAGGCTGCTTTCTATGTGTTCACAGTCCCAATTTTGACATCACAGTACTCTGACTGAAATGCTGGTAATGGATATATTCACTGGACTTTAAAAGAATTAGGGTGTAATTTTTTTTTCTTGAGTACAAGAAGAAGTAATCTTAGCAATTTTCTTCCCATTGTATAGCTTTCGTAGACTATTTGCAATTTGAGACTTATTTTGCACAAATTTACAGATGGTGGTTTTGTAAAGAAAACAGCATTTTCAGTGCATAAAATAATATGCTGTTTTCTGCACAAAACAACCACATGAAGATTCTGCACAAAATAAGTCTGGAATTGCAAATAATTTCATCAGCCCAGAATTCTTCCCATTAGAGAAGAATTGACACTGAAGAAACATGCTTTTGACCATTTTTTAAAATATATTTTTAATATTCTTTCCATTCCTAACAGAATCTTTGAAACAATGATTGTAGCTACAGTGAATTAATGAAATGTATTGCAAATGGTGCGATGCTACCAAATATAGAAATTATGTGAACGTCCCTTACTTGCATAGATGTGATTTTTCAGGAGCTGTGGTGGGTTGATATTCTCATCCCATTTCCACACAGCATCCAAAGCTTCTCTCTCTAAGTATTTCAAAGCACTAAAGCTGCCTCATTACAGACATTTTGTGCTTCAACATGAGCAGGCAAAATCAGTGAAGTGTCTAGCAATGCCCTTTCCATGTTGGATGCACTATTATTACAGAAGTACTGATACCTCTGGAGGACCCCAGTGGTTCTCAGAACTTATGTCAGAGTCGTGCATCCAGCCATGGAGATGGTAGCCAGATCTTCTCTGATCCTGCCTGCTCATGCTGAAACACAGAATGCCTGTATGAAGTGACTTCAGAGCTTTAAAGTAAGTAGGTGGGGAGGGAGGTAAATAGGTCAGCACAGCATAAGGTCCACATGCAGATATTTACACAACACTGAGAGAATGTTGAATTGAAGCTATTATGGAAGTTGATATACAACAGGTACAAGAAGTACCACACGTCTTAGAGAACTAGGATAATGAATTTTACAGCTTCTGGGTAGCCTAATAAAGCTACCATCAGAATGTGTACTTTGGACTTTGTATTTTGTTTTACAGTCAGCCTATGACAAATACCCCTGTACTTTGGGGAGATTTGAAGATAATGAACCTAGCTGCTCATCTGAAAAATCCTGCACTGGAGAAAGGGGACTGTGTGTCCTCTTTCAATGGGACTTCATTTTGCAGCATAAGATGAAGTTGCCTAATTTGGTTCCTGTTGGCAGAGTTTCTTTGTTACATCACTTAAATTTATCTCTAGACTTGACAGCAAGGACAGTTCCTCAGATGATCACTGCACTCTGCCAATAGAGGGCCTGTGGTGTCATCCAAGACAAGGATGGATCCAGATCTTAGAAAGAAGCACTATGGTGCTGCAAATGGTGAAAGGAAATTTTATTGTCTTCTTTTACAACTTTTGTTCCAAGTTGCTTCACAGATTTGGGGATGGTCAGGCTGTTGAAAGTCATGTTTGCATCTTCTCTCTCTCTCTCTCTCTCTCTCTCTCTCTCTCTCTCTCTGTGTGTGTATACACACACACACACACACACGCGTGCACGCACGCACACACATATTATATAAATTATATAAATATACACACACACACACACATGCACAATATCATAAGCAAATAAGACGCAGACCTCTCAGTCTACCAATGTCATTTTGCTTTCCTTGTATGATTTTTTTACCATCTTTGCCTGATTGAGAAGCCACTGGGCTCTGAAAGCTAGCATAATGAATTTTGTATCTTCTAGTTGGCCTAATAAAGGTATGAACAGAATGTGAACTTTGGATTTTGGATTTGACTTCTCAGGCTGCAAGTTATCACACAGCCTGAAATTCTTTAAATACAGCATTTTGAATTACTGAATAAGCTTCAGTTCAGGCCAACAAAAGTTGGCATACCTTTCAGCAACATGTCTGGCTGAGGCCCTGGTCTCATCATTGATGTGCTGTGGCCATGCACTGCAAAGTTTTCCCTTTTTTTTCTTAGCTCATCTGTCTTCCTTCTTTCTATATCCTTAGTCTTATCTTCCTCAGCTCTTCTTTGTTCTCTCCCTTCTCTCATTATTCTTTTTTTTTCCTCATACATTGCTCTGTGTGTGTGTTGTTGTTGTTTTTGGCAATCTCCTCTCTTTCTCCCTTCTTCTTCAATCAACAAGCACAAAACAGGCAGATGGACTGCCAAAATAGTGTATGTGAAAGAGAAAGCATTGCTTCCTTTTCCTGATACCATCCTCTCATCAAAAAGAGAAGCAAAACCTTATCATTCAAAGAACTGAAGAACCTAATGAATATCATTAGATAGAAAAATAGCATTTTTAAACTGCATGGGTGTGAAAGGTATACAAATTAGCAGATAATGTAATCAGGTTCAATATCTTAGTCCTAACTCTGTGCATTAGATTGGGTGTGTGGGAAGTATACTGGCTTTCTGTGACTGGTCATAGGACTTTGTAATGGCAGGAAACAAAATAACATGTTTGCGATGGGTGTGATGTCTTTACAATGATTATTCACTTATTTAATAGGATTCCAAATGATCTGTGATATCTAAACTGGTACCTCCTTAGTAGCCAGTATTTCTTACACATAGAAAGTAGAGTGACCTGCTCCACCCTTCTGTGAGGAAATTTTCTCCATGGGAGTGGCATATAAATGTGAAAGTCTCAAGCAGCAAAACAGAGAACTTCAGACAGAGGAACTGTCACTGTCAAACCAAGGTGGTTGAAGGCAAGTGCAGTTCAGGGTTTCCAGAAAGCGTAAGTACAAAGGTGTTTTATTTCTCTCTATTGAATATATATTAGTTTTATCTCTCCTCCTCAAGAAGCAGCAACTGTTGGTAGGTAGACAACAAGTTGGCAATTTCCATAATGCTCTGGATGTGGTCTTCACAGGTCAGAAGGAAAGGGGAATAAGAACTATGGCAAAATGTTCAGAAAAAAAACCTATACCAGGTGGATTTCTATGCAACATGAGAACAAAGATGAAAGAGTTTTCTCAGAAAAATGACCATGTAATTCAGCTTTATTCAGAAGTGAAAATTCTTCCCTTTTACATGACGTTATTGGTAACAATAATCTGTACATCCAGCTACGTATAGAGCCTACAACTATTGAGCTAAGTTTTGCATTGTCATCTTCCCTTATTGACTGACTAGTGTATATACCTGGTATTGCCTGGGATTTTATTTTCTTACATAGGTAATGTAAAAAAGATTTAAGATTCTGTGTCTCTAATTCCCCAAACTGTCTTGTCCAATACCCGTAACTTTTCTCCATATTCTGCAATCCAATCTGTGTTCAGAGTTATTAACATACAGAGGTTGGGTTCCTGAGGGAAATACATTGCTCTCCTCTTGCTGCTAGGCCTTGTCTCTATAGCAACCAGCCTGGCCCAAGAGCTCTCTGGTGGAGAATTCTTCTTACTCCTAAACAGTCCATGATAACTGTTAGCTGCCTCCTTACTTACTATATCTCAGTGCCCTGTCACACTACACTGTTACAGTGCTGTTATTCCACTTTCAATATCCTATGGAATCCTGGGGTTTGCAGTTTAGGGAGGAGCCTTTAGAATTCTCAACCAGAGAGCTCTTTGGGTTCAGTAAACTATAAACCCCAGAATTCCACAGGATGTTGAAATGGAATAATAGCACTATAATAGTGTACAGTAATAGGCCCCTCAGTCTTATCTTTGAGGAACTCAGTAAGCAAGGCGTTCCTGATAAAGAGCTATAGCATTTTCTCCTCCCTTAAAGTTTCAGGCGTGTCTTTTAAGGACAAGTTTCACTGCCCATAAAGAAGCAATGTGGAGGGAGGCACCAAAGGAGTTAGAAAGATAAGATTTGCAAGACCAGTTGATGTACTCCTACACAATCAATTAACTTGTCAGGGATTAAGCTGTAACTCTGAAGCCACTGGACTTGTATATTTTTTCCTGAATTTAAGAAAACATTCGGCAGTGTTGGCTGCTTTGTTTTGACTTTTGCCTGAAGGAGTAGTTCTGTTGCCACTCTGGCATAGAGGGTGAAAGAAACATTTATCTCATTTTGTTTTACTGTGGCATTCATTGCTTTAAATAGAAGAAGAGTTGCCTTGAAGAGCAATTCCTACTTTTATTCAATTTGCGGAGCAAAGAAGAACAATACTTGAAGAAGATTGTTTTGCTGTTTGATAAGGAAAAATAGGTCCTTTATTGTATAAACATAAAAGGGAGATTGAAGAAAATTGTTAAATTCAAGTAAAGAATTTGAAAATAACTAGTTAAGAAACCCAAACACCTATCAATTCACTAGTTTTTGGTAGCATTTTCACATAATTTACTGGTTTGCCCAATTGATGCATAACTCAGTCCATGCCATTCTGCATTGATTCCTTTAAAGTGTTGGAGTTTGTCATAGCTGTGGAGATTCTTCCTCTGGCAGATTCAGTAAGCAAGAGGCCTGGAGGATTAGGACTATATAAACACATTGCATGGCTCTGTTGCTAGCCAGGCTACTCTGCTTGCTGTATCATTACTATTTAAATAGTAAATAATAATAGTATTTTAAATCAATGGAAGGAAGCAACTGATAAAGAAGAAGGGGAAGGAAGTGAAAAAGAAGTCCTACTGGTACGATATGGGATGGGTTGGATCACAGTTTTGTTTGCTTAGTTCTGAAGAAGCCTTGATCCTTGCAAAATGTCAAGCACTGAATGGCTACAGTGTGGACATCTCTTCATCCTTTAGCCTGTCTGCCTTTTGGAAGCTGAGGTTGCATTGTTACCATCTTCATTTCTCAGGCTCCACCGATTTTTAGTTGTCTCTAGTAAGTTAACCCCACTCACCATTTCCCCCTCTTTTGGCTCTTCTCTCCCTCCCCCTCCTCCTCCTTCTCCCATTCTCCTTTTCACCCACCCCCTTGTCAATCCTGTTTTCTAAGGTTAAAGTATGGAGCCAAATTACAGAAGAAGCTAGACACATCTATCTCTGGGAGAATTTATTTTCTTTAAAAAAAATACTCACAAGTACATTTCATTGTCTTAAGTGAGCAAAACACATGCTACCACTAATTTTTGCAGATCCTACTTCTTGATAGACATTGAAGGAAATGTTCTTCATATGCTCAGAAGCACTCCAGGCCTTGATTCCTGAGACTGTTTTTGACCATTTACTTCCACACTTACAATAATTGTGATCTTGTTGAAACACATCATTCCTTAATCTTCTTTAATTCAAAAGTGGGGACCATGTGTTAAATCATAATTATTAAATGTCAAGAATGGAAATCATGTTACCCTCCAGATGGAGGAGAGAGTGGGCTTGTTTTCCACTGCTCCAGAGACAAGGGCCCTTTTCTCACTTTACCTTTTTCCAGCCCTGGGGTGCAGGGATCGTGCAAGCAGCCTCCAGTGAGAGGCTCTCGCGTCCCTGCTGCTTCAGCTCCGCACGAGCTACCTGCTCAAGTGAGAGCCCTGCCTCTTCCTTCTGCAGTGCAGCCTGGGAGTTTCCCAGGCTGCGCTGGGGCAGGAAGCATGACCGGTGTGGCTCTGGAGGCTCCGCAGGCAAGGTAAGTGCACGCAGGGCTCAGGAGCAATGCATGATCATGCACCATTTTCGGCTTCCAGCAGAAAATGAAAAGGTGCACGATCAGCACCTGCCAGCCCCTGGAGCATTGCGCGATTGTGAGTGCATAGTGCAGATCACTCCTCACAATCGCTTGATGCTCCAGGCGCCCTTTCTCATGGAAAATGCCGTACAAAAAGGGCCTAGGACAAGGAGCAATGGATTCAAGCTGCAGGAAAGGAGATTCCACCTGAACCTCAGAAAGAACTTCCTGATGGTCAGAGCTGTTTGGCAGTGAATATGCTGTCTCAGAGTGTGGTGGAGTCTTCCTCTTTGGAGGTTTTTAAACAGAGGCTGGATGGCCACCTGTTTGGAGTGCTTTGATGTGTGTTGCTGCATAGCAGGAGGTTGGACTGGATGGCCCCTGTAGTCTCTTCCAACTCTATGATTCTGTGATTCTATGTGCTTAGACTATAACTTCTAGTACCCCAAGTCAGCACAGCCATTGGTGAGGAATGCATTTCAACCTCTATAGAGCAACATTACACCCATCACTACCTTAATATCAATCCCTATTAACCCTTAATAAGCAAGACGTTTGAAGAAGAAGTGAACAATCTGCATGTTGCTGAGAGTGAAGGCGATTTAAAAAGAAGAGACTTGTTATCAGAGAGAAAACTTAACTGAAGAGGTTGTAAGATGAAATCCCATGGTTTAGGGAAACCTTTCCAAACCTGACAGTTTGTGGATGCATTCAAATCCCAAAATCCCCAAGCAAGATGAAGTTTATCCTCTATGAGGGGCACTCCATGTTAGAAAGAGAGAAATTAAAAAGGAGTAAATGCATGCATTTTCAATGTACCAGTAACAAAATGCACCCTAGGATCAGAGTTGATTCTGGGTTGAATCAAGGTTGATGACTTTCTGTCCATTTTCTGTAAATCTCCTGGTCTGCCCTGGAGATTAACGTTTAATTAATCATAATACAGTCAGTGCTGGCGGTAATGAATTAATTCTGAATGTCTGATTTTTGGTATCACTAAACTAATTTTCAAACCTAACATTCTGAGCTCTGGTTTAATTTCTAGAAAAAGAAATATGTGGTGGGTGAAAGGAAGCCTTTCCATCTGCCCTATAAGCCCTTCACTTAAATTTCAGAGGGCAATATATTCTTGTTCTATAGAAATGTAGTCATAATGGCATTTAAGAGAGATGTCTAAAAATGAGGCTTTTCCAGTCCTTTTCTGCAAGAGCGACTGGGAGAACAGTAGCAACTTGATCACTGTTCTCTAGCATTGTTTAATTTATTAGCTTGTTTGCTTAAAATACTTATACTCTGCCCTGTTTCTAAAGATCTCAGGGTGGCTTATGACAAAATTAATGTAAAACAATAAATAACAATAAGTTCAATAGACTAAAAATTTACTAAAGTCTTTATCACTTACAAACAGACAATTTAAAGCTAGTTAAAGGTTTAATAAAAAGCCAGATTTTGAATTGATGCTGAAATAATATCAACATTCTTGACAATCAGGCTTCCAGGGACAGAATATTCCACAGTAGGGTTGCCATCATAGAAAAGGCCCACTTACATGTCCTCCCATAATGTATTTCCACTACTAGTGGGACACTGAGGAGGGACCCTCAGATAGACCTCAGTTCTTGGGCAGGCACATAAAGAGAGAGTTGTTCCTTTGAGTATCAGGGTCCCAAGGCATTTAGTGCTTTCAATGTCATTAACAGCAGAGTTTCTTGTTCAACACCACTAACTTGCACAACATTTGGGCAGTCCATAAGTATATGAAAATATATCTACATAATTGTCCTTGCTCAAGCAATATTTTTTGATTGAGAGTAAAGTGCAATTTATGGACCATGTATTGTGGACTCCCTCCCTCTCCCCTCCTTCCTCTTCTTCTTCTTCTTCCTCCTCCTCCTCTTCCTCCTCCTTCTCCTACCTGTCCCCCTCCCTCTTCCTCTTCCTCTTCCTCTTCTCTTTAAAATTGCCCATAAAATGACTGAAAATGCCACTTGAGGCAGCTTCATACTTCAGAATAAATCTCCAGCCCCCTGACCCCCAAACTTATTTTTAATTGCAAAAATCAGCCCAAACTTCACCAATTTCCACCTGTCCCAGAAGTGGGTTGCAGTCACATTTTTTGATGGTTTTGACTAAAACTGTGATAGTGTAATCAAGTCAAAGGACAAAACCTGATCTCTAATCTCAGTCACCTACTCCTGGCTCGCAGCCTCTCTGCAAACCCTCAAAGTGGCTTACGTCATGTCCTGGTCATATTTTTGACCAATATTTGTCTAGAAAAGTTTTGGTGAAAATTGGCCCCAGCCTCAATGACCCACCCCTGTTTTAACGTATAGTTTAAATTTTCCTCACTTACAGTCATAAGCTTCTGAAAATCTTATACCCAAAGTCCTATACATACTCTAGCCTTCCAACTAGACTTGGCAGGTCAGGACTGTCCCAGGCCCTGAGATTTCAGTGTCAAAATCTGGAACCTAGAAAGAATGGTTTGTGAGGTCACAGGTGATGGATCCTGGTACTTAAAACACCAAGTCTAACAAATGAGACTTTTACCCTGACATTTCTTCTCTTTTCCCAGAGGAGTAGAGAAGAGGGGCCAAGCCCTGAGATCTAGCAACTGAACTTCCAACTTGGATCCTAGCAGGCAAGGTCTTTCTTGAGCTGCTTTAGTTTCATCCCTTCCTCCTTTCTCAAGCACAGCTGGGGAAAATATTTGTATAGCAGTCGACCAGTGCTTGCTGTTTGATCACAAATTTTATCTCCACTCTCTAGTCTGGTACAGGAGTGGTTATCAGCCCAAATCCAAGATTACTGAGAAGACAATGACCATCAATATGCTCAGTTACGGAAGATAAGCCTAGAAATATCTGTCTCTGCGTGTATTATAGAGAATACATCTGTGTAATCTGGACATCTGATCCCAATATCACATTATTTTTAGTATTCCCATTTCTCATTCTGTAATGGTGGGTAAACTAGAAAATAGAGGGGCTGGATGTCACCCTTTTCTTCCCAGTGTTGAATCAAGTGTGGATTCTCTGTTAGTGTGACAGATGAATGTCAAATTTTAAGAGTTATACCATCATGTCTTTGGAAGGGAAGTAGAATGGAACAACATTTGAATTGTTTAGTTCTAGCTACAGTTTATATTGTATTTATTTATTAAAATATTTCTATCCTGATCTGTATCAGAAGACTGCAGGATGGCATTAAAAAATTTGAACAATTTAAAACCAGTTTAGGAATTTGAAACTACGTTAACTTTCCTTAAAAAATCTTCAAAGGTAGTGTTATTTGGAGGGGAAAGCTGTCAACTGAATTAATTTTATTTTTGAGGAATTTGTTTTAGTTCTGAGTTTTTCATATTTTCATTGGCTTATGAACTCTTTGCCTGCATCTTGGAAATTAATTTCAGTCAAAGGAATTGGAATCTCCATGCCATTCTGCCTGATGAATATATGCTTCTAATAATTTAATTTAAATGAATTCCATCCCACATTTCACCCATGAATCACATGAAATCCTGAGCTGTGCCTGACAGAGTAGCCTCACCACAGATGTTAAAGTAACCCAGCACAATGAGTTGAAGGGGCTTCTAAGACACAGAAATACTTGAATGATACAGACCAACTAGGCTGCTAAATTTGGATTCTAAAAGAATAACTATAATATTTGCAAACCAATTAAGTGGTATTATTTTAGCACTCATTATGGGTGATCAGAATACATTTATTAATGGAAGACAGGTGGCAATTATTACGATATTGTCTCAATGCCAAAATGGATAGGTATTTTTTCTGTCATCAGTATGCAGCTCCAGATCTAGAATTTTAAAACCTTGAAATTACATAAAGTACAATCACAGTGTAGTTCCATACATAAAACTGTAAATGAAACAAAGTGTGAAAGTAAAGGGTATGAGCAGATGGGCCCCTTCTCCTTTGAACCCATCATGCCAGCTACAGATATAAGCAGAAAAGTGGCAGAGATTAAGTTCCAGAAGGATTCACTTAACAACAGAGCAAGGCACAGTTTCTTCATTATGCAACAAAGGAGCAGGGACAATTTGGTGACACCATTGCTGTCCCAAGCATCCCATCATCATCATCATGGATTTGAGCTTGAAGGACATGAGGACTTGGACCATAAGGCATCAGCAGCCATGACCGTGATTATGCAACATCATTGCTAATTCTCCAGGAAGTCTATCAAGGCATCATTGTTTGCTTCCAAAGCATTGGCTTTGTGGAGCTTGAACTGGCAACTTCCAAACGAGCAGTGTGCATGTGATTGTCTACTGTCATCATCATCTTCATCATCATCGTGATTATAATTTAACATGAATGTTGGGTGGCAGTTCAAAGTGATAGACTGTACATGTTTTGTTTTTTCCCAGAGGAAAGATGGGTAGTAAAATTTCACTTGCTTTTTTTTTTACCATTGTACAGGAAATGATATCTTCAACCACACCTGATGCTTCAGAATGGGAAGCTGTGACCTGGTTCATTTCAGTGCTGAATGAATGGATTAGCTTTACTTACCTGGTTGAATGTCTGCGTTTCATGTTTTGGTGGTTACTTTGTATGCCTTTTATCTTGGGATTCTCATTTGGTTTAATTGCATACATTGCAATATGTCTTGTTTCACTTTATCTCTATATATACAAGAAAATGAATAATGCACCAGAAGACCACCTGAGCAATTTATGGGATAATCCCAGGCACATATTTTCATATATGGGGAGTAAACTTGGGAAGATCGTACATGGTAAGCAAACTATTTTCTTAGTAGTAATTGATGAGCCACTCTGTTCCTATGACTGGTCATCTAGAATCTCAGAGCTGATAAGAGGGCATGATGCACTTGGATAGGAGTTCCTGACACGTCTGTCCTGAAATCATATGGAAACTTAATATCTGTTTGCCAATTTCTTAGTCTAATAACACGAAGAACAGACCAGTAAGCTGGCAGTGCTTACCAACTGTCCAATGTTGCTTTAGTTGCCACAGAAAATTAGTAGTCTACCACTGCGACATAAAATTGAGCAATAAGACTGAAATGTGTATCCTTTCTTATTTGCTATAGAAATGCAATTTGCTGCTGATTTTGGGCGGCACAGTATACACTACATTACCAGTATACACTGGCAAATATTTGGTGGAGTTTGGGAGGCACGGGGCATGCAAAAATTGTTCTGGGGCACATTTTTCTCATTCTTGGGTTAATGCTAAATGAAGATAAACAAATAATTGAAACATAAAGCATTTGGTTAGGCAGCGAACATTTCAGTAATTTAAGTATTATAAGTGTGAGCAACTGTAGAAATGGCAACTATACCTATGAATGTTATATGATAATGAACAAGTAATGCCTGCATATCTGTAGAAGCTATAACTCAATGGAGCATTATGGAGCATGGACAGAATGTTTTTGATTGTCACCTAAATCACAGTGCTAAGTTTCAAGGTGGATTTGCTACCTAGAAGAAAATAGAGAGCTTGCTGCAACTCATGGGACTCTATTTGAATGTATTAGGACATTAAACACAAAGGTGTATAAATTGAATTTTGAAAAAAAAAGCAGGAAAAAGGTAAAAGTGCCTCCAGGGGTAGAACGTGCTATCCTCTTGTCCATTTACCATCATTCTCCTTCCCACAGCTGGTTTTCTGTGCAGGTCAAAAACAGACTGAAGAATAATTGTAGTAGAAATATATCTTTCTACTTCTGCTGTAATAGATTAGGGTGACTACAGACATAGGCCCTTTCTGCACCACTCTCCCCAACCCCCCATGGGGATGGAAGAAGGATGGGACCACAACAATGGTTCTGCATGACATCACCATGGTCCCATCCTTCTCCCATTCCCAGGCAGCACGATCATGGATTAAATCATTGACAAGTTTTCCCCCTCAATGACCTGCGATGATGCTGCCAGCCCACACTTACTTGTCCTGAGGAAGCCGGGGAAGTACCTGGCTGCACTGCAGAAGGAAGAGGAATGACCATTGTGCTTCCTTCACCACGGAGCTGGCTGGTGCAGAGGGCAGTGCTCCCATCACACTCCCCTCCCTGCAGACCTAATGCCAGGATCCCCTGTGAAAAGGTAGGGTGCAGAAAGGGCACTAGTCATACTTAAGTCATTCAAGTTAAATTATTTAAGTAAAGTTATTCAAGTCACTTTTAAGGAGAAAAAGTGCCTCTTTTCTCAACTTAGCAAAAGGATATCTAGGAGCCAACAGCCTATTCTTCTAGCAAATACATTCAGCCACTTGTCTGTGTGTGCATTCAGTGTGTACTCCCTTGACTACTAAGATGAGAAAGGAGAATGGAGGGATGAAAAAAGAGTTACGGAACTGAGCAACCCTTTAATCTCCTCCACACAGCTCAATTACAGCATTTTTCTGCTGAATGATACTGATGATCATCATCATCATCATTATCATCACCATCACCATCACCATCAGTATTATCATCACTCATTTCTATCCTTCTTTTCTCTAACTAACAACATTTTAAAACAATACAGATTTAAAAAACTGTACAAAAACTTTGATAAAAGTATAAACATTAATTTAAAAACAATGAATTAATGAAGTTAAAAGCACTAAATAATAACATTAAAATTCATTAAAAGATTATACAAACCATAAGGCTGCACAGCACATCATTAAAAGCCCCTCCAATTCCATTTCTAAAAGCACAGTGGTACAAAAATGTTTTCAGTTGCTGATGAAAGGAGAGCAAGGAAGAAGCCATCTTGGGCCACTGAGAAAGTTCTCTCCCTTCTTCCCAGCAAGCGAGTGTCGGAAGTTTGGTGGGACAGAGAGAAGGGTCTCTCCAGATGTTCTTTAGAAGTCTGATGGGCTCATAGAGGGAGATACAGTCCTTCAAAAAGCCTGGACTCGAGCTGTATAGGGCTTTATAGGTCATCACCACACTCTGAATTGTTTCCAGAGATGGATCAGAAGCCAGTGGAGCTGCTGCAACAAGGGAATTCTATATTCCCTGTAGAACAATCAGATTTATAATCTGGTCAGTCAGAAGAGCAAAGAATTCTAAGTACCTCACAAAACCTGAAGTCCCAGAATTTCATAGAATAGAATTGTGGCAGGTAAAGTGGTATCAAATAGCTATAATTGTTTGGCATGAAAAATACATGTCTGGCTCGCTCTTCTGGTAAGAAATCACAGGTTACAAAGTAGCTGCTAGGTAGGGGAAGTGAAGGACTTCACATTGCAGTCTCTGCTCATCACCTCAAAATCAGTGGCCTTTCAGGAAGACAGAAGCCACAACTGATGAGGAAA
The DNA here is from genome assembly GCA_030412105.1 of Cyclura pinguis. NCBI lineage: Eukaryota > Metazoa > Chordata > Lepidosauria > Squamata > Iguanidae > Cyclura > Cyclura pinguis. The sequence continues at coordinate 214,310,340 of CM059602.1, forward strand.
TAGAAGGGGAATCAACCTGGCCGATGGGCTTTGGACTTACCTGTGAACAGAAGCCCTGTCACTACTAGAACTCAAGTCTTGTGCAAATACAATCTCTTTGGTGCCCGTAGAGCACTCTGTCTCCTCCTCCCTTGTTTTACCCACTGCAAAAACAGGAGTGAGCAAAGAGCAGCCCAAGTGTGTAAAGAGAAAATGTTCCCTCCAGGTTTCTTCATTCTCGCTCATATTATAAAAATTGTGATACTCTAATTTACATTCCCACTAAATAAATTTAGCACACTTCACAATGTGCCTCGTTCTTGTTTCTTGCATTTCCCCACTCAACTTCAAATCCAACTCAGTTCCCTGCCTCACCTCACCAATACACCTGGGTCCATCTGCACTGCTTTCAAACACAGTTTCAAAACCCCTTTATTTCAAGATACATTTACTTGAGATGCCTGATATTTAAAAAAAAAAACCTAAAAGGCAATCCTCTACAAATATTCTCTGGGTTAACATTGTAACATGTTCTTTTGCCAGCAAGTGGAAACTTTTGAAACTGCTATTTAATTCATTTTGTTTTAACAGACTCAGACCCTTTCTGCACCTTGCCTGCATCCCACAATGTCCCGGCATCATCCCGGCAATGCCTTTGCCAGGATGGAGCAGGACCCAAATGCTCCCCTCCACTGCCTACAGATGGGCAGTGTTCGGGACACACTCCTTCCTTGTGCATTGCACCCGGCCTCTTCTGGTGCTACACTAAGGAAGGAAGTGCTTGGTAGCACTTCCGCTCTTTCCTAGCTAATGAGATTGTCACATGAAAGGGGCCTATTACTGGATTTTTTCCAATTAGTATACCACGCAATCATGACAGCTGGGGACGCAACAAGAGTGGGACCATGACAACGTCATGCAGTGGCACACAGTGGCACACAGACTGGCTTCAACATGTCCACATGCCAGGATGGGGCCATAGTGTGGAAATGGCCTGAGATGTTCAAGTCTGTGTGTGAGTTTGTTTGTATATATGCCTTGGGAGGGCTCTCTCTTAACAGACAGAATGAGACATAAAACAACGAAATACATTTCTGGTGGGTACATCTCAGCAAGGTTTATGTAGAAATACTTAACCTCATTTTCAAAACCCTAAAAAAAAAATTACACATGTCCAAAACACACTTACTCAGTAAGAAGATGAAGTGAAATAAATAGATCTTACTTCTAAATCAATATGAATTAAGAAATTAAATCAAATAATAGCATCTCCTGGTACATCGCTTCAAATTATGTTTCATCCAAAGGGTTGGTGGGACAAAAACCTTTCTGCCTGCTTCCCACATATGGTCCAGAAGAAGGGCTGTTTCCTTTTAGGAGATCACCATAAAGAAAGTCCTTATTCTGGATTATGACAATTTACTATCCTAAAAGGATTGGACCTAAAATGCAGCTTTTCTTCTCTGATCTTGATTCTTCTTCACTATTTTGCTTTTCCTACTAAATAATAAACCTGTTATGCTTTTGTTTAACTTACACTAAAATAGAATAGTTACCTCTCCTGTTCTGTACTTCCTTTAGGTTATGAGGTTATTGGCATGGAGAATATACCAGAAGGACCTGGGCTTATTACTTTTTATCATGGAACTTTGAGTTATGACTTTAATTTTCTTGCATGTGACTTGTTCCTACAGACAGGGAGAGTCTGTCATTCAGTGGTTGAAAATCTCCTGTATGTTACACCAGGTACTGTACTTGTAACTCCACATTTAAAACTGTAATACGGTGACATTGCTTAAACTGTATTAAGGCAGCAAATCCAATTGTTGGTCCTAACTAATATTCATTAGGCGAACTCTTGCATAAATCATATTGATCCAACTAAATCCAAACTACTCTCAGCCTAAGGGTACTGGAAATTACTTGGGACTACCCTAATCATTTTTCTCATAACATAATGGCCATTTTGTTGGGCTGGGGAAGGTTTTGATCTGACATAACCTGGCTATTCAGTTGCTCTGAAATCAAGACCAAGATGAATTTGTGGTGCTTCCAAAACACAAAATTTAAAGGAAGTCATCCAATATAATGGTGTGCCTCATGCCCCAGTCTTTATTTTGCTCCTGTGCTCTGTTAGTCTTGCCTTTAAACATCTGGATATTTGCCCAATATACATCTTAATATGGGGCAAATAATTACATAAATACCATCTGAGGTCTGACGGGTGAAAAGGACCTTAAGTTGTATACCTCCTGAGTGATGGGGTGAATAAATTGTTCAGTGTTCAGGCTTTGGGAGCAAACAGAGCACATCTATAATGATCTAGCAGTATTGGATTTGTATGAACAGGCTGACAAATGTCCATGTGTACTAGTTCATTCTTAAGATTTGAAGATCTTCTGTAACCAATAACAGGCGGGAGTTCACAACCTGCTATATATGCCAATGTCTGTTAATTATATTTTTTACTTTTAGTACTAATGGGTCAAATATTATTGCCCAAAAAATCCAATCTTGCTTAATTTTATCTTTTGGATGCAACAGCTGTAACCTGTCTATATTGGAAGCTCTGAGGAATTTTTGTTGCAGGACCTTCTTAGGATAACCACACAAGGATAACCCATCCAGAAACCACTTAGCATCTATCATAAATTGACTGTTGTGGGTGCAATTCCTTTTCAACCTCAATAATTGTGAGAAGGGTTGATTAATTTTCAAGGAGTGAGAGTGGCAACTTCTGCAGCATAAGATAGAATTCCTATCAGTAAGGGGTTTTTTTATAGTTTGAAATGATAATTCGTTTTCCCAATAGAGTAACTCTTACATCAAGACATGTGCAAGTTGACTGATCATAATGGCATATGAATTTGATATGTGCACTTATTGAATTTATCCAATCAAAAACTTTTTAATTTCAGATGTGCCTTTGACTATTAAAAACACATCATCAGTATAAAACAATAAAAATTGAAATGAGAATAGAATGGATTATCTATGAGATTTAAGATAACACCCTTTTCTAATTGAGTGATATATAAATTTGCAATTCTAGGGAATACAGGACTACCCATAGTCACTCCACAAATCTGTAAATACAAATCTTAATGAAAACAAAAAAAAATGCAAACAAAATATCCAAAATATCTAAAAGAAAATGAGATGGAGGGATCTTTGAGTCTTGCGATTCCAGTACTTGTTCAATGACTATATGGGCTTCTTCATGGGGGATAGATATATGTAGTGAATTAACATCTAGTTTAATCAAGCAAGATCGTTCCTCAGTGTATAAACATTCGACTTGTTGGATGAAATCTGCAGAGTTTCTAATGTAAAATGGTGCCTGGGGAACCAGAGGTGCTCAAAATGAGTTCAAAAATTGGGCTGGGGGTTCTAGAATTGACCCTGATCCTGAAACAATAGGCTTGCCCTTTGGGGGATGTCCTGATTTATGTATTTTAGGTAAAATGTAGAAAATAGGTGTACGAGATGATGAGGCCAAGTTGTCTGTATCCATATTAATATATTAATATATCCCAATGCTAATGCTTCCTGGACTGTGGATTAAATAAAACAGTTTTATAGAGGAAGTGGGGTCATTTGTGAGTTTAAGGTAACTATTGGTGCCACTAAGCTGTCTATGGACTTCTTGTAGATAATCTATTTTATTCAAAATTACTATAGCCCCTCCATTTGTCTGCCAGTTTAATAATGATGTTAGGATTTAAAGTGAGTATCTTTAATGCCTGTTTCTCCAATAGTGTAAGGTTATGCCATATATACTTTCTAGTATCCCCTAATTTCTTAATGTCCCACAACACTACATGCTCAAACATGCAGATCAAATGATTATTTACTGAAGATATGAATCTCAATTTTATCTTGAATTTATTAGAGGGCTCAACAGTGAATTTGCCCAGGGCACAACATAAGTTGATCTGCCTAATTAATTTAAAGAAGTCAATCCTAGTATTAAATACATTATATTTAGGGGTTGGTATAAAAGATAAACCATAAATTCTTATTTTCTACTTCTGTTAACAAGTAATTAGAGAGATTTACTACTAAATTCTGTTTTGCCTCCCTTGCTGTTCTGGAGCCAAGGTGCTGAAATGTGATCTCATGCAGTTGGCTTCAATTGCTCTGCCCATCCTCTGCTTCTTTTTGACTCTTCTGTCTGCTGATCTCAATCAGCACAGCACTGTTACATGAGCGGATTCCTCTGACGGGTGATTTCTGAGATCAAGTGGCAGAAAGGAGGTTGAACATAAAGTCACTGCAGCTAACAGAGGGCCATTTCAACTAGCATAAGATATTTCTTCTTGTTCTTAAAGCCCTGCAACAAGAACATCATTAATTCAGGGACAGTTGTTAATTAATCACTCACAGACCATCATTCTCATACTCTGGAGCGGCATGGGAAACCAAGTTCTTTCTCTTGGTTCACTAAATAAGCTTCCTAGAATTCTCAATGCAGAGAACACAGCATTAATTGTAAGCAGGATTTCTTCACAAACACTATTCTATGAACAGTAATTCTGTAAAATGTGTTTTTCCCTCTGTTGGCATATTTTTACAGGCCTAAAAGGTTATTTTCAACTGTTCGGTTGCATTCCTGGTGACAAAGCTAAATGTGTTGAAATCCTGAAGAGAGGCCATTTATTAGGGATTGCACCTGGTGGAATGAGAGAAGCCATCTTTAGTGACAAGTACTACACACTGATCTGGGGTAACCGTACAGGTTTTGCCCAAGTGGCTCTAGAAGCCAAAGTGGTGAGTGGTCTCCTTGTGCTATTTATTTCCTGCCTTAAAATTCTGCTAGAGATGCAGTGCAGTGCAGTGCATAAAGAAGTGGATGCAGATATTCATTGATTAGTGGAGAAACAGGAGAGTAAAATTCTAGTGCTGATGAGTGAAGGCAGACAAAAGGCGAGATCAGGGAATGTTTAAAATCATACAAATAAAAGATACATAGATGAGTAGCAATACTGCCACCCATGTTCCTTCTGCATTACAGTGTCCTTGGCCACTCCTTTGCCCTGTGTTCACCCTGCCCCATCACTCCTGATTGGCAGGGGGGGGTTAATTTGGGAAGCTGTACTAATGCAGTGATATTGTAACGGCATGACACACCAGTACACTATTACACTTTGCTTTAACTCAAAGGAGAAATTTAAAATAAACATGGAGAGGTGATAGAAAGTTACCACACCATGGGAGTCCCTGAGTGAGGGACAAGGTGGGCATGCCCACTGTTACATCCGCGATAACAGGGAGCGCTGTCAAGCACTATAATGCTACTGCACTATGACTGCTGATAGGATTGAAATGCTAAAAGGGGGCCCTTAACAGATTTTTTTCGGAAAAAAGAATATGGCAGTTTGGCAACACTTGGAGACAGGATAGCAGCTAGATATTGAAGATGTCATGTGGTAGCTCGGCTCCTGGACCAGAAACAACTTGCTGTTGTTGTGCTATAGTAAAGTTGTGCAGAAACTGCCTAAGACACTATAGATATCTAATGAGGACATGAATCCTTTTTTATTTTTATCTTTTTGCCAAAGTATTGAAAATATTGTACTGTCTACATTCAAAATAAGATATTTGTTTCAACTTATTGTCATCCTAAAAACCGGCTTATTTTTTCTTTTCTTTTTTTTCCTATTTATTTGCTGGGTTTTGTTCTAGTTCTGAACCCTTAAGACACTGAGGGAGAAGTTTATTTGTAACAATAGCTTTATTAGAAATTGCAATGCCAAATTCGTCATTTGTAGACTGACTGCCATGCTAACTGTTAGATAGGCCTTCACAACAAATTAATCGCTATGGTGAGACTGAAATACTTATGCATTTCTCATCCATTCTTTCATCCTTTTTAGCCCATCATTCCCATGTTTACACAAAATATTCGTGAAGTTAACAGAACAGTTGGAAAGTCACGTGAGCTTGTTTCTTAAATTCCTTCCTGTATTTTATTAATGTGTTCCTTGAGACTATTTTGCCAGTATGCTTGATTATCCTCATTTATTTATCATGTTTCCCTTTCAGAAGTATGTGCATATGGGCTGTACAAGATTGTCCAATTAGGCATTAATGGCACTGTGGTCAAGGCTGATCCTGAAAAAGTGGTACAGAGAAGGAGTAGAGATGTCATGAGCATCTATGTGGAGAGAAGTGAACAAGGAAGTGTGCTCAGAGAGTGGGAGCAAGATTATTCCTAAAGGAAAGTTTGGGTTGAGATTGGGGTGAGAGCTAGAGAAGGCTTTAGCAATGTACACATTTCAGGGAAAAGAAAAGGGGAAAGAAGGAAAGAGAAAGCTTCAGGCACGTTTACCAGTTCTGAAGTGTATATCTCATATTTTTACAATGTGTGGGAGCATAGGATGTCCAGTTTAGTGCCCAACTCGCATATTAGCCACCTCCTCTGAGAAAAGTATTTTTATGCCTTTTTTTTTTTCCTATTGAATTACATGGACTCATTGTATTGTAAAATTGCTTACCTAAATTCCTGTCTTCCAACTGTATTTTTTTTTTAATTTCCTGTCCAATAACCTACAGCATCATTAATCTGGAGCAGCAGGCCTACATATTTTAATTTCATTAACAAGACTGTAAATCCTCTTAAGGTGTTTCCCAACAGAATGTGCCAGGACTTCTTTCCCAACATGAGCCCCTTTATCTCAAAATTGTGTCTGTTTCTCTGGCCCTTTTCGCATGGCATTTCTCATGCGAAAGGGCCTCCGGAGCGTCACGTGATTGCGAGGACTGTTCCACATGACGTCCTTGCAATCGTGCGATGCTGCCAAGGCCAGCAGGCACCGATTGCGCAATATATCATTTTCAGCTTCTTGCTGAAAATGATGCGTGATCGCACGTCGCTCTGGGGCCCCACATGCACTTACCTTCCATGTGGAGCCTCCGGAGACGTGGTCCTCATGCTTCCTGCCCCAGAGCAGCCTGGGAAAGTACCCGGCTGCGCTGCAGAAGGAAGAGGCGGAGCCCTCACGCTTCGTGCTGGCCAGCAGGGAACTGCTGAGGAGAATGAGCAGAGGGGACGCAAGTGCCTCTCGCAAGAGGCTGCTCACGTGATCCCCATGCGCCCACGCCAGAATCAGGTAAGCTGCAGAAAGGGCCTCTCTCTTACTACCACTACTTACTTAACTATGGGTGGGGACTATTATAGACTAGCTACCAAGAATTTGTCTAATGCCATGACAGTACTATTAGGAAGTTCTAGGAATGACATGTAATGCTTATTTTAACATTAATCACAAATCATACATGAGTTAATGTGTGTGGTATTCCACCTATAATATCTGTGTTCACAGCTTACTGGGAACACGCTTAGTTTCCATGGAGGCTTTGTGCTGATTATTCTTAGGCACGGAACACTCAGAGGTGGTTTTGCCATTCTTCCTTTGAAATATAGCCTACAGCACTTGGTTTTCCTTGGTAGTCCCCCATGCAAGTACTAATCTTGCTTAGTTTCCAGGTCTAACCCTGCTTAGCTTCTAAGATCAGACTAAGTGTGGTGCCTTCAGGCTATTCAGCCCTAAATATGACATGTTGCACAGTTTTGCCCTTAAATACAGGATTTCTGCCGCAAGCACAGTCAACACAGTCCCTCAGTCCAGATTATGACCCTGGTTTTTGAGTGGGGAGTATGATTCTATGACTGTACTGTGGACTCAACTTGTATTTAGGTGTGATATAGCGGGTATTCGCACAAAGAGAAAACCTCCCATTCATTTCAGTGGAAGCTTTTCCTCATCCAAATCAGGTCTTTTGAGACTACAGTAAGGAGAAAGTTTTAGAGCATTTCAACTGCCAGTACTCTAGTACAGATGACATGCATCCCAGCTACTTAAGGGCAAAACTATGTAATTAACATCATATCTCATCTGGCCTTTAATTATTTAATTCTCATTTCCTGGGTTAGATTCCGGAAATCCTTAAAATTCAAGTTGTCAGTCTCGAAGCTGATATAAAGCAGCATTATCTGAATCTGTTATTTCATTTCTTCCACAGGATTAACGAGATGGCTATATGAAAAAACTCGATGGTTTTTCCTTCCCGTTTCAGGATATTTTCCTGTCAAATTACGTACATATATTGGAGAACCCATCCCATATGATCCGAATATAACTGCACAAGAGCTAGCAGAAAAAGTAAGTGAACTTGTGCTCTGCAGCCCATCATACATGGTGCTGTTGAGACCAATTATACGAGCAAAAACAATATAAAACTGGAGTGAGGGACTAGAGGTGTGTGGGCCCCCAGGAGACCTCAGAAGGTTGATTTCCCAAATTGTTTAAAAATTATATTTTGCTCCCAAATGTCCCTCATGGGCAAGGGAAAGTAGGGGAAATACTGGCCATGTTTTAGGCTCATCAGCGACCCTTCTTTTCCAAAAGGAAGTAAGCTGCAAGCCAACTTCCAGGTCTCTTCCTGTTAAAGGAAAAACTTTCCTCAGCCTAAAGTTGCCTATCAGGGGAGAAATGCATTAGCATTGTCCTGATGCTCCTTATGGACCATAGGGACATTTAGGACCAAGAAAAGTAAAATGGAAGCAGTCGTGGGAGCCACAGAAATGGCCTTGGGAGCTGCATGCAGTACACAGACCACATTTTTCCGCACTTCTGATGTAAAGCAAAGAGTCTGTCAATACCTGAATGGCCATCTAGATGCACTTATTGTGTTCATACCAACAAATGATTACAAATGCTTAAAGGGGGTTTCACACAACTTTTTTTGATCAGTAATAGCAGAGAATTGCACTAAGGCCCTTTCCACACCCTACATTTTAGGCCCTTTTCATATGCCAATCCTGTTGTGAAATGGCCTCAGGAGTGTCGTGCAACTGCTAGGACGTCCACATGATGTCCTCACAATTGCACAATGATCCTGAGGCCATTAGGTGGCAATCACGCATTATATCATTTTCGGCTCATTACTGAAAATGATGTGTGATCGTGAGTCCCTCCCGTGTCCCACCTGCACTTACCTTGTGTGTGGAGGCTCTGGATGCATGGCCATCGTGCTTCTTCCCCCAGCGCAGCCTGGGAAAGTACCCGGCTGTGCTGCAGAAGGAAGGGGCAGAGCGCTCACTCTTCCTTTCAGCCAGCACAGAATTGGTGCAGAAGGGAAGTGGAGGGGACATGAGTGCCTCTCACAAGAGGTTTCTTGCATGATCCCCTCGCGATGACACTGGAATGAGCTAAGGTGCGAAAACGGCTTTAGTGAAGATGTCTGGCCAGGAAAGAATCACAACAGGAGCGCTTTCCTCCACACTGGCTGGCTCCTTGGGGAAGAGAGTGTAATAGCCACACCTCTTCCTTCCACAGCACAGCTGGGTACTTTCCCAGGCTGCACTGGGGCAGGAAGTGCAACCATCACACTTCTGCAGCTTCTGCAGGACAGGTAAGTCCAGGATGGTAGCACAATTACATGTCATTGATGGGGAAAACCCACTAATGATTAATCCACGTTTGCATCACCTGTGGAAGGGGGAAGGATGGGACTGTGATGATGTCATGTAGAAGCATTATCACAGTCCCGTCCTTCTCTTGTCTCAGTTGCAGGATGGGAGTGTGGTATGGAAAGGGCCTAAGATAAAAGTCTACCTAGGGTTAATTTATTCTTTCACTTTTAAAGTTGTGGGTGAATTGACTGCTGTAGATGCTTTCAGAGAGCCCTGAATGAGCAAAGGCAAGAAGGTGTACAATGTTGTTCTCTAACTGGGTGGAGATATGTGTTTCCCTGTTTACTACGGCAATTATCAGCCGAGCCTGTATGCGAGCTTGTCCAGGGGCCTCGCAAGCACGTGGAAGGGAATGGGTATGTGAGGCCGAATTATTGATATCAAGAGATATCTTTTTATATCCCCAAAGCTCGGGCTAGCCAGGGCAGTAACAATCCCCCCCCCGAAAATGGGTGATGTTGGTGCAGCTTAGCTGGCTTGCTGCAAGTCCAGGAACAGTGAGGCTTTGCAGAGTTTAGAGCTTGGAACAGTTTCATTGGGTTTTCTCCGGCGAGTAAATGGTAGCAGGAACAGCAAAAGTCCGTCTTTGCAATCGGAAGACTGAGTGGTCACCTTCCCTCACGGTCTCAGGTGTAGTCGAGGAACCAGGACTCTCCAAGCACCGGCCATCAGATGGAGCGGCAACTTTTCTTTGTCACCCCCACACACACACGATACTCAGGGGCGATGGTACGACCTCGGGATCTTCCCAGTCCTCCAGATCAATTAATGTATTAGAGTTTTTAACAGAAGAACTGACATGATTATTAGCCAATGTATACCATAAATGCAAATTGCCGGCTCAAAGCCTACTGGGCGTTCGAGCTGAAACTGGAAATTTCACTCACAATTATCTGGAAGGGTCTGTGGGAGTGAGGATTTAAATAGCTCCCCAGTATGAAGCAGTTTTGGCCGTAGGAAGGCTGAGAAGGGAGAGAAGCTGTGGATTCAGAACCCACATCAATCAACCGGCCCCATGGCAAGGTCTAACATCCCAGCACCATGAAGGAAACTTGGATTATGAAGTTCCCATTCGCGCACTGGTCCTGAGACTGGGTCACCCAGAGTCGTCCCGGAATGAGGCCAGATCTAGACATCCAGAGTCATTCCAAAACGAGGCGGGATTCCAGTTGGCAGACAAATAACCAAAGTCATCCCCAACTTGGCAGTTCGCCGAGGTCCCCCCCCCCCATCACTCAAGCCTAGAGCCTGACTCCAAGCCTGATGATGTAACCTGAGGGCTTCGGGGTCTGCAGGAACGGTGCCGGTAGCTAGATGTAGGTTCTGAGTGCACAACTTCCCTACCTCAAGAAAGCTGGATTCCGAGGCAGGCCTGAAAGATGGTCGCCTTCGGATAGGCTTTTTAAACCAGTGGGACATTCACTTCACAACAATCCACAATGAAAATAACACCACACCCCAACTATACAAATACACCCAAGGAACTATATACATGAGCGCGAAGTCGGAGAGGTTGCCACTTCTCTCTGTCCCACGCAGACAATGCCGATTTAACCATTGTCAAACACCTCATATATGGACGCAAACGTTTCGGACAAATCAATTTCTGGTATGTCGGTGTAATTTAAAGACACTTGAGGAGCAATTACATTAATGGAAGTCTTCGTAGTAGCTTCCTCAGGCGGGTCGGTGTCAGCAATGCTTTTCGGATCGACTAGCTGGCCCTTCCACTCTTTCAGCTGAGAGGCATGGAAGAATTTCAGCCAGTCACCCTTCTTCCGAGGAATCCTCACCTGATAGACAGCTGGGGAGATTCGTTTTACAATGGGGACAGGGCCAACCCACTTGGCAGCGAGGGAGTGTTTGTCCTTATAGAAATGTCTATATAGGACTAGCTGCCCCTCCTCCCACTGGCAAGGGTGATGCACCCATCCCAGCCTTCTATCCATTTTCTGTAAGTTCTTTCCCAACTGCACTGCTACTTGGCGGTGAACTTGCCCTATATGCTGTACAAGGTTCCTCACCCATTTGTTATTTAGAACCATCAGTTCCAAATCGGAGAGGAGGCTAGTGTCTACCCAAAATACCTCGGGCAGCATCATCTTTAGCCCAGTCATCACCATGTGCGGCGTGAAGCCATGCAACGCTACCGTGCCTCTGAAGGCCATCAAAATGAAAGGCAGCTTAGTATCCCAGTGTTTTCCAGAGGAACACACCACCTTCCGAAGCACTTCCTTCAGAGAGCAGTTCATCCTCTTGATTTGTCCTAGGAACTCTGAGGATGGTGGGCGATGTGGAAGCATTGGCGAATGCCCAGCACCTTGCACAACTCCTGAGTAACTTCACCAGTGAAGTGTACCCCTAAGTCCGAGTCAAGGTTACGTGAAACTCCCCACCTCGCCCAAACATTGTTAAAGAGAAAGTGCGCTGCCGTGCTTGCCGTGTTGTCCATACAAGGAAAAGCCTCGATCCACTTGCTGAATGGATCGATGACCATTAAACAATATTTGTTCCCACGCAGGGTTGTAGGCAGAGGGCCTATAAAGTCTATCTGAATGTGAGACCAGGGACCCTCGATGCGTTGGTGCTAGATGGGTGCCTTGGGGCCAGAGGTGTCAGCGTTGACCATGGCGCAAGCCAAGCAGTTGTCTACCCACTGGTCGACACCATGCTTGATCTGCAGCCACCACCCGGTTTCCCGAACCCTCTCCAGAGTCACACTTCGCCCTCGGTGTCCCTGCTCATGCACAGATTGGATGATGTCGCTGCGGAGGTCCTTGGGTATGATCCAGTGGCGCTGGCCACTAGCGTCAATAGCCCAATACACTCCTTCTAGTTGGGAGATCTTGAATTGGCCAGACTCGTCCGAGCCTTTCTTGCCCAATTCCAGGATCTCAGAGTCACCTTTCTGCAACACTCCTAGGTCGAACATGGGAGGGATTAACTGTTCTTTTGGGTTAACATTAACAGCGGCGATGGGGGCCCCATTGTCCTGTAAAGCGGCATCCCAAGCAATGGCGTCTGCCCTGGTGTTCCAAATACACGTAGCCGTGCCCTTTTTCTGGTGCCCTCGGAAGTGAGCAACCCATGTAGGGGCAGTCCGTTCTTCAATCTGGGCTGCAATCCTGACCCATTTCTGTAGATGGGCTATGGGTTTCCCATCGGATGTTTTTAGGCTGTTTTGGAGCCAGATCGGTAACCAGACGCTGGCTGCTTTGGCAGTCCAATCGGAGTCCGTATAGATGGCCAAAGGACAATCAAGCGGTTTGTGCTCTAAAATAGCCTTTAGAGCTTCTACTTCCACTACTTGGCTGGAGTGTGGCCAGGCTTTCCCCTGTAGGGTGAAAGAGTCTGTGACTCGGATCGCCCCATAGCCTGTCCGTGGGCCACCGTCCACGTGCATGGATGATCCGTCACAGAACCGGCAAACAAAGCCCTGTAACTGAGCTTCCTCAAGGGAGGCTCCCCATTCCACTGGCCACTGACTATTCTGCAATGGTGGTAAAGGACACTCATGCGTGGCTCCGGTCACAACTAGACCATAGGGAGCTGGTGGGTCCTGCGGTTGTTTCTGAAAATCCACCCCACGCGACACCAAGGAAACGGTCCACTTGGCAATCTGGGCATTAGACACCTGGCCATTCTGGACCTTTCCCGAAAGGATGTACTTAAGCTGCATGTGGGGGGTCTGGACAATCACACGGGCACCTCCAATCATAAACTCCCAGTGTGTTAGAGCCCAGATCAGTGTGAGACATGTTTTCTAGCAGGGAGTAAATTTAGTCTCGTGTGGGTCCAAATTCCTGGAGGCGTATGCTATCACACACTGAGTGCCGTTTTGCTGTTGTGACAGAACTGCTCCTATACTCCTATCCGAGGTGGCTAGTTGTATGAGGAATGGCTTGGCCATATTCGGGTGCACAAGAGCCGGTGCTTTCACCAAGTCCTCCTTAAGCTGAGCGAATGCCTGCTGTTGGGCCGGTCCCCACTCCCACTGGGCATTCTTCTTTAGTAGGGCATACAGAGATTTCGCCTTGGTGGCGAAGGACTCTAAAAAGTCCCGAGAAAAATTGAATGTCCCCAGAAGAGAATGCAAGGAGTACACGTCCGTGGGAGCTGGTAACTTAGAGATCACTTCTACCCGCAGTGCATCGGGAGTGCGACCTTCGGTGCCTAGACAAAGCCCTAGGTATTTCACCTCAGTGGACACCAATCGGGCCTTTTCCCAGTTAGCCTTGAAGCCAGTGTCGCGGAGGATCCCTAACACCTCATGGGTGATGTCCCTGGTCTTTTCCTCCAAATTAGAATGTATAAGAATATCATCCACGTAGGACAAGACATGGGCCCTTGAAGCTGGCTGCAGCTTGTTCCACATCTTGACCACGTGTGCATGACAAATGCACGGGCTGGAATGGAAACCCTGAGGCATGCGTTTAAACACATACTGTTGTCCCCTGAATGTGAAGGCAAATTTGTACCAACACGCCTCGTGCAATGGGATCGAATGGAACGCATTCACCAAGTCCAAAACACTGTAGTACTTGGCTCCTGCCGCAATGGCTGACAGGATTTCATTATATTTAGCCATGACCGGTGCCACGGGAGGGGTGACAGCATTCAAAGCTCTAAAATCTACGGTCATCCTCCACGTTTTGCCGTCGGATTTCAGCACTGGCCATAAGGGTGCATTGCAGATGGACTGCATAGGGGTGACTACGTTCCACTTGACGAGTCCCTCAATTGTCTTCCCTATGCCTTCCTCTGCTTCGGCTGGGTATTTGTATTGTTTCTGAGGCGGGGGATCCTGGCCCTCTATCAAGAGGCAGGCTCCCTTTACAGTCCCGCACTCAATCTTATCTTTGATCCAGACCTCCGGGAAAGCTTTCACCCATGGGTCACTGGTCACACAATGCACAGGGGCAGGAGCTTTAATGGCGGCACTGTCAATGTCAGGCGGTGGCTAAGCATACACAGAGGCAGGAGCTGAGTTTATGCCTTTAGTAATAAATAAATCAAGAGGTTACGTCACCAAAACAAACATCCAAGTCCCAGGAGCAGCAAACTCAAACGGCAAGGTTTAGCCTGGAACAGAAAGCCCATGACACAGGACGCAGATTCCCGGTTGGTAGACGGTTGTTGCCCCATTCCCAACTCCAACAGCATCTGTCTTAAATACACAGTCTTTAGCCCAGCTGGGGCTGATCAAATGTCCGTTGGCCCAGCTCACAGCTGGAGCCCCTCAAGACTTCAGGACCGATTCATCAGACGCTTCTTCTGCAGCCGCTGAGACCTCCAAACCACCCCCTTCTCCAGCCGCCTCTGGAGGAATGTGGGGGGAGGGTCTGCTGCAAACTCCAGGCTGGAGTCAGAAACACCAGCCTCTGTCGAGTCAGAAGCACTAGCCTCTGCCTCTGGAGCACAAACATCTGTTGCAGGTACTGGTTCGGGATCCGTGCCCAGGACAGCTGTGGGGTTGCTGGCAGACTCCTCCCTAGACTCTGAAGGAGCCCCCTCTCCCGAAGGCCCCTCCAAGGGATCCTCCCCTGGCTGGGAGTCCAAGTCTAAATCGGAAGCACGCTCAGCCTCGCTCATGACAGGCACAGCGGTGCACTGCCGAAATCTCTACTGGTCCCTGATCTAGCTGCCACAGAAACCCGTTCGCGTAATCAACCATGAGCTTGTTTCCCCAGAGAAAGCCGATGCCCAAAAGGCCGTCATCTTCTCCCCGGTTCTCGCACTCCCACAACTGAAAGCAGAACGTCTCTATGGACATTGGTATACCTGTCCAAGCTCGAGCTTGGTGACCCCCCCCCGCCATATCCAGATAACTGGACATGTTCGGGCGTAGGTTCACCATGCCTGACTAGTTTGGAGTGCAGCACATTTACTGCTGCACCAGAGTCTACAAGAAGGGTGGCAGGAGTCTTATCCCTCTCAGTCCCTATGCCTGCCTTCACCCAGAACCTTCCCCACTTGTCTGGCTTCAACTTAGCCACAACGTTGCAGGGAAGCTTCCTGGACCAAGGGGACCCCTATGCTTGCAGATCCAGGTTAGGGTAGTATCCAGCTGGAGGGGGGGCGTTGGTCACGGTCTGGACCGTCTGTTTACCACCTGCCTGGAGCTGTTTCTCCAGGGCCTCAAGTAGTTCGGATGTGGGGCGTTTATTGAACTGGCTCATGTCCAGCCCAAACCTGCTTAACATGCCCCAAAGGCATACTCGATCTGCGGAGTACGTTTGGGCAGTTGGGTCGTATCCTCCAGACATCTCCCTAGGAGCGCTCAAGTCTGAGGACCGTTTTGGGACAGCAGGCGGAGGCGCGGAATTCCCTGCCCTGTTAGGTGGACCTCAGGAGTCCCTAGCCTGCCAACACTGGTTGTCTTGCCTAGGATTGGGGTACGAGTTCCAGTTCCCTTTCGGGATGGAGTTCGATGCCATCTTACGGTGTTGGGAATGGGGCCCGTAGTTCGAGTATGTCACCTCGGCTATGGGTTCCCAGTTCCCGGGGTCCCTTCAGTTTGGCTTGGTGGGAGGTTTAAGGGATCCTGCCTCATGGAGCAGGTCAGAGACCCGCCAGAGATTGTTCCCAAACTCTTCCCAGTTGGTGGTAGCTGGATCCACCAAACTGAGAGTCATTTTTGTCTCGTGATTAAGACCTCCATACAGCAGGGTCTTGAACTCGAGACTGTTAAAGTCATATCCGTGGGGCGTTAAAGGGACCTTTTCGGCCAGAATGGCGAGGAGCTGCTTCCGCGCCATGTAAGCCTCAGGGTTCTCACGAGGACCCTGCTGCTTCATGACGTAGAGCACACTTGCACTCTGTCCAGGCCACAGAATCCGAATGACCTCTCTCATCCAGTTGTGGGCCTCCAGCCTAACCAGGCCTCGAGCCGCCATGGCTGATTCAAGAGTTGGGAGCTCGAAGGGGGACATACAAAGCCGAGCCAACTGGGTCAGGTCCTGGCCATTGGCTGTCAGGTAAGAGTGTATCACCACGTTCAACCACATGATCCCAGTGGACCGGTTTAGAGGACCCAGTTGGTCCGCCATGGCTTTGGCCTCTGCGGCTCTCCACGGGACCCTAGTCTCTGTGACCTGAGTTTCCTGCATCTCAGGTCTCTCTGAACTGCCTTCGCCTAGGGAGGCAAGGGAGGACCTAGTCTCCACTGGTTTGACTGGGACCTTAGGGTCACTCCAGACAGGATTGTGGGGAAGGGTTGCCCGAGCACCCTCTGGCAGCAGCTCCCCAGAAAAATCCTCAGCGAACGTCGGGAGCAGCTCCAGGCATACAGCTGAAATTAAGGCTTTGAGCATTTGGAGCTGGCTCTCCAGTACCGCAATCTGTTGGTGGCAAGCTACATGACTCACAGCCTCCTGCTGCTCCTTCACTTGCCCTACCATAAACGTGGCTGCAGACCTGGTATGGGTGAGCTCAGCCTCTAAGGCATGGGCTCATTCCTCCCAAGTCTGGGCCAACAAGGTGGCATCATTTAGATTCTGTGCGGAGGCCTGCGTGACGGACACAAACGTTACCTTGTCCGCGTGCACTGTCTCAATCTCGGCCTGACACCTGACTACCTCTTTCTCTGTTGCAGCTAATCTCTCTCTGGTTTCTACCAGGGCAGCACTAGCATCTCTGGCCGTAAGCCAAAGTCCCCAGGCAGCCAAAACGTCCTTAGACGGCCCAAATGGGTTCTTTGTCTTACGTACCAGGGTGTATGCTTCACGGAGGGTAGCAAAGGGGTCTGCCGTCTGGAAGCTAGAGTTCTTCCAGGAGCATTTCCCTTTACTTAACACCCATCTCTCTAACTTCCCTTTGACCTCCTCCTCTAGCATGAGCTCCTTAACGGTGACTTGGCTCTTCTGGGCCATTTCTACAACTACCAAAACTTCCTAACAAACACGGGACCAGGACCTGGAGTGACGGGTAGGATCACCTAGACCCCTGGGGGATTTAGGGCAACGAACGCTCAGGAACTCTACTAGGTAAGAGGGATAGGAACCTATCTCCAGCCTGCCCAAACAAAGTCACTTTTGTACACCTAAGCCCGGCCTTCCACCTCGACAGCTCAAGGACAAAAGGACGAGGGAATGGTTTGGGGACGGGGAGGTCACCTAGACCCCGGGGACCCTCAGGAGTACTCCGCCTGCCTGAAGGGGGGAAACGAACATGTTGGAACTTACTACGCCACCTGGCCAAGCAGTGGGGGAAAAGGGATGGGAACCTTAACCAAAACCATCCTTAACAGTATTTTGGTTGAGGGGCGCCTTCCTCCACCTCAGAGCAAACTTCTTAAAACCCTACGCTAGGTCGGGAATCACCACTCGCACCTAGTTTGCTAGCAATTGGGACGCACCTGAGAATTACACAGCCGGGACGCACCCGCGCTTTCACTATACCACAACAACTACTACAAGGGGGCGGGATGCACCTGCATTTCAACTCTGGGGGGGGGAGAGAAAGGAGGAGCGACTCCTCTCCTAAGTGCTTTTCTGCCTTGCCACTATGGTGTTGGATGAGTGTAGACTGTTCCTATCATGCTAACACTCTAACACTTCGGATCCCAGCCCACAACAGACCCCAAGTTAGGGAGGCACTTCCCGGGTCAGCCACTTGCACGGTCCTGTCATCTACAATGATTCACTGCCAAAGCGAGTTGACCACGTAGGTACGGCCACCGTACATGACCAAGAATGAAAAGGAGCAGAACCACCCAACAAAGATAACTCTAGAGCTCAGACACACAGATTTCACATACACGCACGTGTTCCTGCCTAACAGCACTCTAGCGACTCGACCAGCCGTCACCTAAGTCAGTAGCAGCCTGATTTGAGAAAGTTTGCGACTCCTACTCAAATTAGGGGTACAGGGGCTGCCCGCTTTGCTCCACCACTCTGTTACCCTGTTTACTGGGGGTCCCAACAATAGGTTGGGAAGATTAGCTCTGAGCACTCCTTTAGCATTACGAGAGGCAGGGTAACTTAGCAGGATCTTGAGCCCTATGTCTATGGGATCAGGCCGAGTCAAGGAGCACACAGAAGTTGAAATAATAAATGATGTTTTAGTAAAATCACAATCAAACAGTGTATGCGGCACACTCACACCAGATAACTAAAGAAATAAAGGTTGGAGTGGGATAGCGGGGTTTTTAGAGGAGTTGTTGGTTTGGGTGATACTTCACCTGTCCTGAAGCCCGGTTGGAAGCGGAGAAGCTGGGGAGGGTGGATCTCAGCATGTGGGGCTGAGGGGAAGGCTTGCTGGACAAAGCGACAGCAAGGCCGGATGAAAGCCAAAAGCGATCCAAGGAAGCGCTCAAAGTCAGGGGTTTTTATAAGGAGAATTGTGACCGCAGGCTAGGTCGGACTTGGGGAAAACAATGGATTTGGAGCTGGAGACAAAGCCTCCAAAAGGTAAGAATTTGAATGATTGAGTTATAGCCAAATTGTCAATAGGATAGCCAGTATGCAAACACGGAGTACTTGAGCGTTGTATAGTCAGATCATCAAGCTGCCAGTGCGGGGCAGAGGATCCTTTGAAAGCTGCGTGCATACTTAATGAAGGTACTTGCCTTGAGGTCTCCTAAAGCTGCGAGTCGGCTATTTCTTGCCTACCTGAATTGTTTTGGAATATTACGGCGATTATCGGCCGAGCCTGTATGCGAGCTTGTCCAGGGGCCTCGCAAGCATGTGGAAGGGAATGGGTATGTGAGGCCGAATTATTGATATCAAGAGACATCTTTTTATATCCCCAAAGCTCGGGCTAGCCAGGGCAGTAACATAAGTCCAGTCCACACCGTCCAACATTTCACAGATCAAAACTGGGTCAGACATGGCCAAGCAACATCAGAGTTTAGTCCAGATGCCAAAAGTTATTAATGAGGAAGAGCAGATAAGCTGGAAAAGTCTGTAGGACTTTGCTTTTGCCTGGGACTACTGAGAAGGGCAACACTCCACCCCCTCCTCTCTCCCATGTTGAATCAACTGAGTGCAGACTGCTTTTGCACTTTGCACTCTGCACTCATTTTGTAGTGGTGAAGTAAGCTGAGGACAAAAGGGGAAAGTGGGAAGAAGAGAAAGAAACTGAGACATTTAAAAGCAGTTGAAAAAGTGGGAATTTTCCTGCCAAATAGAGGAGGTTGGAGGGAATGCCAGTGTAATGACAGCATAGGAAAACTTTGCTGGCAGAGTTCTATTTCCTTTCCAGTTGTATGAGTAGCAGCATTCTTCTTATGATCTCTAGGCTTGTTATTGCTTGTGCAACTTTTTTTGCAACTAGTTCTGGGCACTTGTGTTCATCCCAGTGGCATCTTTGTTGGGAAACTACCTTAAGGTTTTCTTGCCAGCTGTATCTAATCTATGGAACTCCATTCCAAATAATGCTAACCTGTTTCCCTTCTTATTGTCCTGCTGCCAACACTCAAGCGCATTTTATTCAGATAGGCCTTTGGCAATTGTCTAATTGACTGAAAGGGTTATAAAAACAAGTGTGCTGTGCTTTTAATAGCTTTTACTCTATTGCATTTAAATATTAACATTTGCTAATTTTTTTTTAACATGCTTTTATACGTATCTTATAAAAGCTAGCTTTTTGTGTGTGTGCCACTTTAAATGCTAGCCTTGGTAGAAGGCTGGGATATCATTCAAATAAATATATAAATATTCACATTGGAATGAAGATGTAGTAGGAGGTGTATGGGCCATCATGACCAACTGATTGAAAATGCAAATTTAAACAGCAAGCTGTACATGTCATGTAATAGAATGAGACCAAGGGGCTGATAATAGAAGAACATTTGGATTACATGCTGGAAATGGTGTAGCCTCAAAAGGAAATAGGGAATAAACGTTTCTGTTCTGTTATGCACTTTCCAAAAATAACAATTTTTAAAATCATAAAATAAAGTTTACAATGCAGAAAACAGTATTTTCTGTACACACAAACATACATACACACACACACACAGAAATATTATTCTTGTCTATCTAGAATTCTCCTCACAGGATTTCCTGACACTCAAGAACATTTTCAAATATTTGTTCTATTGCGAGATCAAACAACTACTTATTCGATTCTGCAGATTATGTTTTTGTCTATAAGATTTGGACTTGCTAGAAATACTAGGACAAAATAAGCCTGACAGGATAAAAACTTGCATGAATGTGATCTTAGAGTATTTCCAGTAATAAGTTTGTTTGTAAGAGCCGCTAGGTTTTTCTTACCCTATTTCATAATGTGGAAATTTCAGAGGACAAGTTGTGACAGCTTGACTACAGAGCATATTGCCCATCTTATCATAGCAGCTATTGGCAGACAAGAAGTGGCACCCTTCCCCTTCCACATGAGGTATAACCCCTAAATTCTAAGTGCTCAGTATTTTTTAAAGAAGAAAGTACTTCTCCAACTGGTGACCCCTGTCTACCCCCAAGGTATTCTGCATGTATTCAACACTCACGTTGTCACAAATCCCAAATTCTCAGGAGATTCCTCCCTCCCACTGTTTGTATGGCATTGCTGAATGTGACACTAAGAAGCAAAGCGTATGTCCACGTGCCAAAGAAGATCATAGAGCTATGTGCAGTAATACATGATATGTGTGGGACTTATGGCCACATACCATTATGCAGCATTCTACCCTCAAGAAAATTTCTGCAGCTCTCCAAGCTGAAGGCATCCTCACTGTAATCCAGGTTCTGGCTGCTCTGGATGACAGCTACGCCAGGTCTTTCCACACTACACTGTATAGTGCTATTCTTCCACTCTCGACATCCTATTGCAATTTAGGGAGGGGCCTTTAGAATTCTCAGCCAGAGAGCTTTTTGGCCTCAGTAAACTACGAACCCCAGAGTTCCACAGGATGTAGAAAGTGAAATAATAGCACTATAACAGCGAAATGCACAAAGGCCCCCGTCTCTGAGTCACTTCGTCAGAACTGGCCCAAATGCCCAATTAGGTATAGTAACAAAAGTAAGCCAGATGCATTTCTAGATGTAGTACTAAAGGTTACCCATAATGTACTGTGTTGGTTTTATTTATTCCCATCCTCTCTCTCTCTCTCTCTCTCTCTCTCTCCCCCTCTCTCTCTCTCTCTCGCTCACTCGTACACACACATCCTGCTTTTCCCCTTAGCTGGGACTCAAAGCACCCTGTGAAATAAAAAGAAATATAGGTCACATATAAAAAGTTAATTTGTAAATGAAGTTCAACTATGCAGTTTAAATCTAAAACCACTTAAAATATATCAAATTAAATGGTGAAAGATTAAAATTAATAATACAAAAGCGGGTTAATAATAGCCTTTTCTTTATAGAACAGTTGATTCTTGAAGCGTCCTGGAATAAAAAGATCTTCAACTGTTGAGGAAAGACAAAAAGGAGGGACCCTGTCTTGCATCCTTAGGGAGGGAGTTCCAGAGCCTGGAATAATAAAAATGCACTAAATCATGCAGAAAAGCTTCTGTGCAAATTAGGGACATAAACACCTAAACTTAAACATATTTTTCTTTTAACCTGAACTTCTTCAATAAAAACAGATTAGTTCAGTTCAGCATTTTTTGATTTCTCAAGCTGATACTGACATAAACAAGTTCTTAAAGAAGGCCAGACACCACTCTTGTGTAGGAAAATTTCCATTACAGCTCAGTGCGTCACCGTTACTCACAACCTGTTTCCATAGACACATTTATGCACACAAATGCCTGAGGAAACTGATTCCTGCTTATTTTCACATACAACTACTTTTTTTTTCCTTTGTGGGGAGACAAGACATGAATACTCACCAAGTGTTGTATAAAGGAGTCCACACTTCATAAATCTTAAAGATTATCTGCTTCACCAGGGGTTAAGTGTATATACTGGCACATTGCTCTATCCACTGAATAAAATTACTTAGAAACCAAATAATTATAATCACATTTAGTCCTTGGGCAATTATAACTGATTACTTCATGATTTTGTGTATGATCTCTCTGTAGGTTTTTTTAAAAAAAATATATGATTTTAGCATTATATTTTCCTTTTTCATTTTAACAGGTAAAGATTGCTGTTGCAAATCTCCGTGATAAACACCAAAAAATACCAGGAAATATCTTAAGAGCTCTTTCAGAACGATTTGAGAAACATCACAAAGAGAACTAGCTTTCACCGTTCTTATAAACTGGCCTGTTTCAGTAGCCAAATGTCTAATTAAAATACTCCAAACTTTGTGAGTAACGTATGTTTAAAAAATAATGAATACTTTTAATGTAATTAAAGTTCTATAAAATATACACCAAATATTCACCCTTGTGAATTTCGTTACAGCATCCTCCATCATAGACAGACATGGATATTACATTCTTTTTCTATATGAAGTTAAGAAGAAATTTTTATTTGTGTTAACCGTGAAATATTGTGAAGTGGACCAATTGCTTTTTTTACATAGACATGCAGTCAACTTTCTCTTGTGATAGAATCTGTTTGTATTTCACCTCCACTTAAACCAATGCCTAAGATGGAAAACATACACAATTGGATATAGACCATTTGTCCTAATCTCAGGATATAATTGTCCTAAATGGAAGAGAATTCCTATAGAATTCCTTTCTCTGTGCAATGACAGCTATGATAGTCACAATAGGATATCCATGTTCAGATAGACTACATAGCCCTAGCAGTTTCTTGTGATATAAACAAAGGAGAGGGATTCATACCACATTTGATAACTTTCTGGAAACAGCTGGCTGTTGCCTGTTGCAAAAATTATGCTAGATTATTGTTGCTGTTATTGTGTGCCTTCAAATCGTTTCTGGCTTATGGCAGTCATAAGGTGAACTATCACAGGGTTTTCTAGAGGCTGAGTGTGTGTCATGCACTCAAGATCACCCAGTGGGTTTCCATGGCCAAGTGGGGAATCCAACCTGGTCTCCAGGGTCATAGTCCAACACTTAAACTACTATACCACCCAGGCTAGATTACTGAACATTAAACAGAACTTTCTACTTCATTGCATTTCTTAAAGCAGTGCTTTCCAAATGGTGCGTCACGACACATTAGTGTGTCACTTGAAGTGCGTGGGTGTGTTGCCTTCCCTGGCCAAAAAAGACCCCTCACACACACCTGACCCTTTCTTGCTGCCGCCACTCTGGCCAGGGTCTCAGTGGCAGAGAACAAATGCCGCTCTAGCACTCTCATGCCCATTTGTGGGGGAAGAGGGAAAGGACTTTGCTTGCAATTCCATCCCTGCAAAGACAATCGAAGGGATCCAGGCAGCAACTGCAACCCCTTCCACTAGTTGGGTGATTCTAGGGGATGTGCTGTATGCGAACATGACCCACAGAACGCCTGTGCCTCAAAACAGGCAGACGCAAAAACCATCATAGGATTAAAAACGACCAGAGGCCAGAGTCGAGGCCAAAACTAAACTAGTACTTTATTATAAAACAGCTTAAGTAACAAAAAAAGTCAAAGCTAGGTAAAATCCATTGTGTTTCTCTCTCCTCTTACAGCATAACAGAGAGAGAGCCGTGAAAATGCTAAACAGCAAGCAAAGGGGGAGTGAAGGAAAGAGAGAGGGAGCACTGTGAGAAATTCCTCACAGCAGTTATAGCTACTGTGAGATTGTTTTTCCGAACATCCCTTAGGTTCCCACAGGAACTGAGAGACAAACCATACATCTTTTATCACACTGGCTGGGTCAAGCCGGCCTGCAAGTTACCATGACCACGAGCGCAGCAGAGGAACAAGACTCAAACGTTAACCTTTAGGCAGGGAACCTGAAGGCCTAATACTTAACACCACTTCACCCCCCCCCACTCCGGCTTGCTTGGCCCTCTTCCACCCTCCCTCCAGCCTCAGGTAAGTTTCACTAAGTAGCTGCCGGCCCAGCTTGAATGAGAAAGGAGCAGCACTACCGGAGGGGTTTTGCTGGGAAAAGGAACAACTGCTGGAAGTGCATGAGCTAGGGAGAGCGCCAGAGAGCTCCAGCCAAAGGCTTCAGAGATCAAAACAGCCACTGGCTGATTGACAGTGGCAAGGCGGGGTGGGACTGGATGATTCTTCTCTCACAACTCACTCCTGCCTCAGTACTCCCTCCCCTGGTACCATCCACAGGGCCCTGCTTTCTTGGATGGCTGCCGATTTTAACAGAACTCGCAGAATCTGAGCCCAGTAATCCCCTGCTTACAAAGTTTGTTTTGGGATGAGAATGTGGGAGGGCGTATTTGTCTTTTTCCACCTATCAGTAACATAGCACTTAAAACAAACACGCTGGCAAAACTACAATTGCAGAGGTCTTTGGAGCTTCATTGCTCCAAACATTCAGCCAGCACCAGGGAGAATCTCTGCAAAACTTTTCCCCTGCTTCCCCAGTCCTTTGGGGATTTTGCAAAAAGATTCCACTCCCCTAGCCTGACACTCCTCCTCCCCCATTCTCTCTCTCCATCTCTCTCACACTGTCCCTCTCTCTTTCATACAGTCTCCAAGGTGCAAATGTGCTTTCAACAAGTGTGTACACATGCCTTATGCAGGCTCTTCCTCTTCACAAACACACAATCTCTTCTCCTCTCTGATGCGTATTCCTCCTTTCATGCACATACACACACACACACACACACCCTCACACCTTCAACATACACAAAACTTCCTGTTTCATTTCTCACACACACTTTCCTTGGTGAGGGCAATGGCAGCAGGCCAGGATTGCATGGGGGAAGGGGGCTGCCTTTCCACACCCTAGATACACCTCTGGGTACTGCGCATGCATAATCAGTTAGTTTAACCTCCGGTTTGGTAGTAAAATTGAATTACCATGTCATGAAATGGTGAATGTCTAAAAAGTGTGTCATCAACATGAAAAGTTTGGAAAGCTCTGTCTTAAAGGATATTTTGTATCAGTCCTGTTACAGCTATCTTATAAGAATAGCTACTTTTGTTATATTCTGCTGTCCTTGCAACCAATAGCAAATTCCACTAGCAAGCTTCATGCAAGTTAACTCAAAGGCTTTGCACTAAGGTTATGTGTAATCAGCACAGCCCTTATTCAAATGGGGACTTGTCACGTATCATCCACAGAGTATTATAGATATACTTCAGTTAATGAGGTAAATTTCTTCCTGGGCTTTACTTCTTACACAGAAAATTTGGTACAGGAGCAAGAATTAAGAATAAGAATGGGTTCCTACATCACAAACATACATATACACATAGTTTAAGATGCTTCAGCAAACTTTTTATTGAAAATTAACAATATGCGTATAGGAAATGAAACAACGAGGTCAGATACGCTTTGCGTAAATAAGCAAAAACATTTTGATCCTTCAGAAACCACTTTAATGCTGCTTCCAGAACACATCCACTAATTATTTGTTTCTTTCAAACACTTCCACTTTTCATACGGTTTCCATTTTGGTGGCCAGACTTACAGATCTGTGGGTCCTTAACACACGAGGAGGTAGCTGGTTGAAGGCAGACAAACACACAGCTGCAGTTGGATCTGTCACAACAGACTTTTATCCACTCAGGCTTCATTGCATTGCTTATGCAACATGACATTGAAAGCCTGGGTTTTTCCTGATCTTTTTCACCATCATTCCAGTGTCAATGCTGCTATCAAATGTCCAGCTAGAAAGAAGACAAAGGATGGAAAGGGAGCCAGATGGGAATAAGATGACTTTGGCCATTTCCACACTAGACTGTTATAGCGCTATTATTCCACTTTCAACATCCTATGGAATCCTGGGGTTTGCAGTTTAGGGAGGGGTCGGTTGGCCCCTCCCTAAACTGCAAACCCTAGGATTCCATAGGATGTTGAAAGTGGAATAACAGTGCTATAACAGTCTAGTGCGGAAATGGGGTTTGTAAAAAGAAGCTTCATTGTCAGAGGCTTTGCTAGCTGAGATATGCCTGTAATGTGTAGTGTAAAACAGGCATGAAATAGTTGTTTTACACTAAGACTGTAGCTAGGCAGTGGCGTAGGGACAAGCGGGCGAAGGGGGTGCTGCGCCCCCAGTGGCAATTTTTCGGGGGTGCTGCTGCTCCTTGCCTGATCTCCCCCAAACACCATAACCCCACTCCCACATGATGTAGCCATGTCTCATGCGACGTAGCCACACCCCTGCCCCTCCGCCCATCCCCGCCCCACCCCTCCTCCATGCACTCCAAGCCACGCTACTGTTGCTAGACCTCATTGACCTGTTTATCTAGCACGGAATTCCAGCAGATAAGAAAATAAGATTACAGGCTTTCTGTAAGTACCTAGCCATAAGAGATAGAGGAAGCCCGTGGTGGCAGGGCTGGAGAACTGCTAGCTCTAATTACTCTGCTTTTCACTTCCATAGCTTCTAGAAGAAGAGGGGAACTTGCCATGTAATGCTCCTCCACTGAAATGATTGTTTTGTTTGTATAAACCTATCACTTGTAGCCATGCATTGGCCTTGTCTAGAGATGGTGACTGCACAAACACACCCATGAGATGTGAGGGCTTCTGAGGGACTGCTTCAAGTAGATAATGATTCTTACCACAAGAGTGTGCAAGGTAGGCTTTCTTGGCCAAAAAAAACCTGCTACCATCCATAAAACACCAATAAATCTTCATTTAGATTAATGGTTTGGTCTCAGGTTAATCACCCTGAATCTATTTTGGTGTGATAGCCCAGATTAAATCCCAAATCAACATGATATGCAATCTTTACTGTGACTGTGTTTATCTGTCTATAAATGAATTTTGGAGTCCCATAATCTTATACTACCTCTTTGGAAATCTTCAGTCTAGAGCAGCCTAGTCCAGTGTTTCCTCAATCTAGTGTTTCTTCAGACCACTACCATCAACTGCCAGTAAGCTTTCTGCCTTTTTTGAAAACTGCCTCAGGATTATTCCTTTCCTCCTCTGTCCTTGAGTGACTTTGAGCTCTCATTCTAACTAACTAAGCCCTAGCTGGTGGACTGATTAGGTATTTCCAGCTAGACCTTCATTCAGTCGGATTCACAGTGGTCAACATTCCAACATTCTACCTTGATTAGACTTCATTACCAATACAAGTCCAACATTTCAATAAACCTGGAATGTTAGAAGCCAAAATATAATCAAACACGATCACTTTGCGTTTCTTCTTCCTATGCATAAGGCTGAAACCTGGCTTTCTAGACAGTTCTCACTGACAGTAACAGTCAAATCTCAGTGGCAGAGCTGGAAAAGTTAGTGGGAAAGGATTAATACATTAGCTTAACTACTAATAAATTAAAAAACTTAACTATGGCCATGATCTTGCATAGAGAGGCATCATCTCATACTATGCTACAATGTCCTCTGCTGGAACCAACACAAAAATGAAACTTTTCAGTGTGGTAACAGCCCCTTCCTTCAAGAAATCCATTTCTCTGTTAGTAGAGACATAACTAAGACATAACTACTTCCTTTTAGGTAGATGCACCGTGACAGCATCCTCAGAGACCTCCCAAGTCCATGCTTTTCACATAATTTCATTGACTGAGTTTTCTTATTGGTTTGTTTTCATGTGTTTATTGTATTAATATAGTGTTTTGTAATGGACTTTGTGGTGGAGACAATTAAAATTATCTGATAACCTGACACTATGATATTTAGCCATGATTGGGTTTGAAGGAAGTTAATTATGCAGGCATATGTATTGAGATCAGGATTTACCGGTCTAAGCAACTGTTGCCAACAATAACGTCATTTTATTTCACGTTTCATTTCACAACCACTCATCAAGGTGTTTCTGTAAGGCACGGAGGGTGAAAAGTTTAAAAGGCAATTGCATTCGTGTTAGAACTTGGCTTCTTCCTGGCTGGGGAAAAAAGGCTCTTCTGGACCTAAACCAGTCCTGGAGGGCCTAAAATTGTGGTGAAATTACCTTATGACTGCATAGGGCTCCCAGTTGGTTTTAAAAAAAACAAAAAAGGAGGGCACACAGCAGGACGGAATGCATTCCCCAAGGTCCCATGGGAGGCCTACGTTGGACCCCAACACTTGACATGTGCCCACCATAGTCCTACATTATTATATTAGCATGCACACATTTCATTTTGAATATTTAGAATCAAGGGATAGACAAGATATTCCTGGATATTGCCCAGCTGAGTCTTAAACTGTGTTATGTTTTCTTAGTCAGAGCTTATTGGAAGGATGTTGGCAGACTTTTCTAAAATCAATTCTTTGTAACAGGCATTACAAAAACTTCTGAAAAGCAAGTCTACATATGTGTGTACAAATGTGCCTGCAGGGTTTTTTTAAAAACACTCTCCTCTCTCTCTCTCTCTCTCTCTCTCTCTCTCTCTCTCTTCTTCTTCTTCTTTTTTTACAGTTTTTGATTCATTTGAATGGCATGAACATTTTAAAGAAAGAAAGGTAAAGTTAAATGTCCTGGCTTTGATCTTGAGGTCCTCCCCAAAGAGGGGTAGGCAGAATCACCAATCAGTGAAAGTCGTTGAGGTTCTGAAACCAGTTTTCCCTTGAGAAGAGAACAACGAATTGGGACATGGCTAAGAGAGAGCCATCCTTCCCAAACCAGATTATCCTGAAGGATCAACCACCTTTACAGAAAGAGCCTCTTGCCTAAATGTAAGCACTAATCCCACTAATGGATTAATGCAATCTTCCTGAGAGTTGTCTTAGCACTTCTTTCATATCAGTTAGACTTAGGCCCCATGCTCCCTTGTTACTGCATGTGGATATAATACACAAAGAAGAAATTGAGAAGTGATACAGTACTGAGCTATGTGCAAGAGAACTAACCTTTTATGTGGAAATGAGATTCAGCTGCTGTTGGGGGTTATAAATTACCATCCCATGTGTGCCTTTTAGATTATGGTGACTCGTTCAAGGGTTCTCCACTAAGGAGTTGCCTCCTGACATTTAAACTGCTGTATTCATCTGTGAGTGCTTTTAAGAGAGCTTTAAAAACATTTGTTGTGGTGTGCCTTCAATTCAACTCTTAATGGTGACCCTATCATAACCCTTCTTCATTCCAAGAAGCTTTGCCATTGCCTTCCTCCAAATCTGAGAGAATGTGATTTGCTCAAGGTGTCCAGTGAGTTTCCATAGCAGAGTCCTAGGCCATTTCCACACTACACTGTTATAGTCTATTATTCCACTTCCAGCATCCTGTGGAATTCTGGGATTTGTAGTTTACTGAGGTCAATGCACAATCTGGCTGACAATTCTAAAAGCCTCTAGCTAAACTGCAAAGCCCAGGATTCCATAGGATGTTGAAAGTGGAGTAATAGCACTAGAACAATGTAGTGCGGAAATGGCCCTAGTTCAGCACTCAGACCACAATACCACAGTGGTTCTGTTTTAAAACATGCTTACATTTCACTTAAAATGTTTTGTAACGTTTGCTGCTAATAGATAGTTAAAGGTTTGTATTGTATTGCAGGTGAGTTATTTTAGAACTGTTGTTTATATATAAAGTGATAAATATATGCTGATTTGGGGTAATATATTATTCCAATTTCATATTCTAAACCACCAGGGTGAAGTCTGTTGTCCTCAAAGACAGCTTGGGTATACATACATCAATTAAAAATGCTGATTTAGACAAACTTAGAAATGATTCATTATAAAAACAGTGGGAGGGCTGGAAAAATAAAGGAGGAGATAACTCTTCTCATCTACATCAGAGGTGCGCAAAGTGTGGCACATGGACTCCACTTTGACAGCCCCTGAAGCTACCGCTAGTCCCCAAAGCTCCAACCTCCCATTTTTAAAAAAATCAGCATGATTTTTCAGCATTTTTCATTCAAAAACTGTGGAAAAGCCTCTCATGTACAAAAAAACAACAACCCCACCCAAAAATATCCCCCAGAACTCCCAGCAGCTTCCAATACCTCTATATTTGCTGAAGATCTTCTCAAAATGTTAGCAGGAAGTGACAGAATATCAATTCTGGTTGCCCTTTTGGGAAGAACTTCAATGAAATTATAGATGTGTGAGAACAGCATTGGGGGTATGGTGAGCTAGAGTGAGTGAATTGACCCATGGGTCCCATGCAGTTGCCCACACCATTTTAAGTTATTGCCACAGTATGAATGGAACATAGTGGGATTGGCACAAGGGAGGAATTCACCTTATCTACCAGATATAGATACTGAAGAAGTAAAAGCATAACTGTACTCTCTCTCTGTATCACTCCTGCACTGAAACCACGGCACCAGTCATAATGTCTGAGTTGGTATTTAGTCACGACAGATTTTCTGTCCTGATGAAACAGCAGCCCCAGGATGGGAGATTACCATCAGCAGGAAGCAGTCAGCAGGTCTGACAGAAAGGTCACAAATTGGCAGAGACAGTGCTAAGAGTGTACGTGCTTTTCAGCAGCTGGGTGTAACAAAAATTCACACCTCTGTGGGTGTGATTCCTTTACTAACAATTGAAAGCTATGTAGCAATTGAAGCTGGCATGGTTAACACAGGAGTGGCATGAGCCTACCTTTTTGTTTGAGAGTGGTAATGGGAAAAACTGAATACAATGCACAAAACAACATCAAGAGAAACAGTGTTACTGTCAGAGGGAGGTGACTGGAGTTAGCTGAAGCTCAGGATTTCCAGGAACAGTAAGTGTGTTTAACTTGCTTCCTACTAAATGTATACAGATTAAAGGATGTTTCTTGTAAATACTGTCTTCTGGTATAATTACTGTATGTGGTGACCTATAAGATTCACTTTTTTTGCTGAGAAATACTGTTTGAAAATGGGGTGCGTCTTATATGTTGCTGTGTCTTATACACTGCCAAATGGTATTTGCCGGCGTATAAATAGGGTAATTCGTATACTCTGGTGTGTCCTATATGCCGGCAAATACGGTATCTTTGGAAATGCAAGGATTCTAACATTTAAAATTCTAGCATTTTAAAAAGTAATAATGGAAATCTTTTAATCATCATGCATAGCACTATACACACACATGGACACATGTGGCAGTTTATATATTAAAATAAGGAAGAATACACTGGTCTCTAAATTGCCTTTCTAAACTGTGCAATGGTGCACCAAAGCAGGCATCACCACCTATTGTGGTACAATTTCCATTGTTTAATCATGCGATAGCTCAAGAAATATTTCCTTTTAGGTGTCTCAGTTCTCTAGGAATTTCGCTTACTTAGTTTAGATTAACTGGATAATCATTTACCTTCAATTTCTGACTGTGGATTGCTAGTGTTATTAGAAAGGGAGGGGGAAGTTCCATTCCCAAGTTCTCCAATTTTATGCATCTCTATCAGGTCTTCCTGCCTCATTTTTTCTAACCACATATCCCTAAAACAATGTCACTCTTCTTCATAGCGAATTGCTCCAGTAATTTGATCATTTTGCTTCTGTTTTTCAAACTCTATAATATCTGTTTTGAGATGGAGTCACTGGAAATTTATGCGGTATTCCAAATATGTTTGCACCATTTATTTGTATCAAGCTATTAAGATGCTAGCATTTTCATTTTTAGTTCCTTTCCTAGTAATCCCCAATGTATCATTTACTGTTCTTACACTCATAGGACACAGGACCAATGTTTTCACTGTTGTGTCCTTCAGAACTGAAAGGTCTCTTTCCTGGTCAATCACCACAGCAGCCAGATCCTGGTAGCAAATATATGTTATTGAATTTTTACCCCATTTATTTTTTCTGTCACCTAAACTAAGTTAAAATTACAATTAGGTGGGAGCAGCTTCATATTTCCATTTGAATTCCCATTTCAAGTTAAAAAGAACCAGGGGATTAAAAAATAGCATGGAATTAAATGTAAGCCCACATGCAACTTGTAGAGCAACCATTCAAGATGGCAAGCTGTGTCTTTTATTTTTCCAACAAAAAGGTGAAGAAGAACATTTCTTTTGACATACATAATCATAATCTCTTTTATTTTTATATTTAGCACAGGTGAAATGAGAGCTTCTACATCAGATTCTACTTGGCCTCAAAATGCAACTTTGTTTACTCACATGTTGAAAAACTGGACCGGTTTTGATGATCTGGAAGAATGTCTGAGTTACATACTTAACCCTATCTGGATATCAATGCTTCCCATGTTGTTATATTCTATACATTTTTTCATCTTTTTTTCAGTCTGTGTCTGCACACTTTTTCTCTACATGTACAAGAAAAAATACAACATAGTAGGAGACATTTCTGAGCAATTATGGCAGAAACCAAGACAAAAAATTGCACACATTGTGGACACATTTGGAAAGATATGGTATGGTAAGCAAATATTTTGATCTGTAAGAACACTTGCAGTGTTTGTTCTAAAACACTTTAATCACAAGGCTTAGTTTTAGGACCTTGAAACTGAAGCAAAGGGACGACAATTTCCATTGTTCACCAGGAATGGAGCTCTAGAGCTACTTCTGGTGTCATCACCATCAGCATAAAATGCTTTGAAAATATGTAAGCATTTTAAGAAGGAAGTTCTTGTGTGTTCCCAAAACAATAATAATATATATGGGGATACAAATAATACTTCTTCAAGAGGACTGATCCACATGAGGGCCACCAATGAAAGCACTTTCCTGTAGGTCAACCTTTGTCTTAACTACTCTGGTAGAGACACTTGGAGAAGAAATTTATGTAAATATCTCAACGCACTCCTGAGACCTAAACATTCAGAAAATATCATAGAAGTTATAGACATGCTACTTTTCAGTACTGATGTTATAGAAAATATTTTTGAGGCCTTTGTAAGGAAACTCTTGCTGTCACTGATCTGAAAACGGATTTTTTTTAATTGATGTATCAACATGGCTTTCTACATCATTCACCAGTTACAAAATAATGGATTAGTGGTTTGTATGTTAATAGTGGAAACTTGTGACCAAAGGTTAAAACTTTGGCCCTTTCTGCAGCTTACCTTCTTCTGGCAGTGTCTGGCAGGGATCCTGGAAGCAGCTCTCCCGGGAAGGGAGCACAACGGGAGCAATCCCGTCTGCATTAGCTGGCTCCCTGCTGAAGGAAGTGCAATGGATGTGCCTCTTCCTTCCACAGTGCAGCTGGGCACTTTCCCAGACTTCACTGGGGCAGGAAACACTTCCATGGTGCTTCTGGTGCTTCCGCCGGCCATGTAAGTGCAGGATGATGGTGCGATCTCAGGTCATTGACAGGGAAAACCCATCAATGATTTGAACCCATGATCACTCCACCAGGGGACAGGAGAAAGACAGGACCATGATGACATCATGCAGAAGCGTTGTCGCGGTTCCATCCTTCTCCACCCCCACATGCCGAGATGGGAGGATACTGTGAAAAGGGCATTTCTGTAACATGCATGCAAAAAATATTGACCTATTTCACATTGTAATCTTTTCAGGTTATGAGGTTATTGGCATGGACCATCTACCAGAAGGCCCAGGGATTATTGTTTATTACCATGGAGCTTTGCCTCTAGACCATGTCTTACTACTAGCAAGATTCTACGTACAGAAAGGGAGACTCATCTATTCTGTGGTTCATCACGGCATGTATCTACCAGGTAAAATGATCAAAATGACTAGAGTATACATTTAGCATTTGTATAACATAAATATCACCTAATTCAGCATGATCCAAACAGAATTGGGCCACTTTACAGTGGTTTGGTTAGTTCCTGAAGCAAAACTGGCATTCCTTGGACCCCACCCAGGGAATCCAAAAAAACTTCCCCTTGAAAAAAAAGCACCCAGAATGGAAAAGGAAGGGGTGATATTTAGTGACTGACAGGTCCAACTTCTAATACTAGCTCGGTTGGTTGGTTGGTTGGTTGGTTGGTTGGTTGGTTGGTTGGTTGGTTTGAAGCAGGGGTTTCCAGTCAGCAAAGGAATTGGGTTTTCTTTTCCCTAAAGCCACTTTGGTTCAATATTTATTTTTTAAAACCTTTAAACTGGATTTATCCAGTTGTTCAAGTTCTCTAGCCCTTACCTACACTTATCCTTCAGAAACTTTTCTGCTTTTCTGCTTGAGGAGACGACGTTATGAAGAGGAGGCATTTGCATGGAAATCCAAAGGTGAAATCACTGAAACACAAGTCTGTTAGAGTATCTTGTTAGCCAATTTCACAGAGCTCCCAGTTCTGGCATTCCAGTTCTATTCTTGCAGCTTTTCAGGAGTCCAAACTTCTCTATAGGTGCACGCATGTATGTTGGTGATACAGATGAGGGGAAAAGACGTGCATGAACAGAAGAAAATGGAAAACCGTATGATTACATCCCATGTGAATTACTGTAACACATTCTACATGAGGATGCATTTGGAAACTCTTTGGAAACTTGAATGGGTCCAAAATGCTGCAGCAAGGTTGCTGACTGAGCCAATCACGGGGAGGACATAACCCTCCTGCTCAAACAACTCCACTAGCTGCCAATCTCTTTCCAAGCAGAATTCAAAGTGGACCTTTAAAGCCTTACATGCTTTGGATTCAGACTATTTGAAAAACTGTATCTCCTGACATGAGCTCCCCCGTGCTCTAAGATCTGGAGGTGAAGGCTTTCTTTTGGTCCCATCCCCATCTCAGGAGCATCGGGGGAATAGACAAGAGAGAACCTTCTCAGAGGCTGCTCCCAAGTTATGGAATTCCCTTCCGCAGGAGATAGGGTTGCCCCCTCCCTGCTGTCTTTCCACCAGCAAGTAAAGATGTTTTTATTTAAGGAAGCATTTGGAGGTGAGAGAGGTTTTAATGGGGAGGGGGTGTAATGCTTTTATTTTATTATGTTTCAAAAGGTTTTTAAAGATATTTTAACTTGTGTTTTTAAAATCAAAGTCAGTTTAACTGTATTTTAACTTTTGTATTTTTTTAAGAAGTATTGTGTGTTTTTAAGGTATTGAATGCCGCCTTTGGTCCCATACTCAGAGAAATTAAGTAACTAAATTAATTTGTACAAAGTGTTACATTTTTGATACTCTCACTACTCATTTACCATCACCCTCCAACCGTTTTATTCATAAACCTTTCCCCCCCACCACCAATAAATCCTTTTCATAACTGAGCGGGGGGTGGGGGCATTTCATCTTAATTACCTTCACCAAGCCAAGGCCCTGCAGAGGTCTTTTTTGCAACATTAAGTCAACTGGAAATCGTCCACTATCTGGAGTTTCCAGAAAACCTTATTGCTAGAATTCTATTGCTAGAACACTTGATAGAAGGGAAGAAATATTACAAACTCTACCCTCAATTGAGGCTTTAAATAAATGACTACTGTGTAATATTTATGCTATCGTTTAAAGCATTAGTTTGGTAGAGACATATTTATGTTTTTAATAATCTTTATTCACATACTTCTACAGGGGCAAAGCTGACTCTTGATGTGGTGGGTTGCACAAATGGCACAAAAGCTGATTGTGTGGAAATTCTGAAGAAAGGCTGTCTTCTAGGAATTGCACCCGGTGGACTTAGAGAAGGAAACTTCAGTGACGAATACTACAACCTAGTATGGGGTACTGGTACAGGTTTTGCTCAGGTGGCTTTAGACGCCAAAGTGGTAAGTGTCCGGTTTTAGTATGTACATTGCCCACATTAAATACATTGAGGTGAGCAAAGTGTGCCTGTTCTTGTGGTCTTGATCCTTGGATTCTCCTGGGCCATCCTTTTCTGGTGAAAGAAACATGTTGACTTGCCTCTTCTGGAAAGCTCCAGGGGCACTCTTACACTACTCTGTTGTAGCACTATGATTCCACTTGAACTGCCACAACTGCATCATATGGGATATAGGCCTGTCTAGAAATTCTAAATATCCTTCCCCAATCTACACATCCCAGTATTGTATAGTATAGAAATTTAGCAGATAAAGTGGAATGATAGTGCTATAATTGAGTAGTGTGAAAGGGTCCCAGGAGTGGCAATTCACCTTTTCAATAAGCTATGGGTAACATTGTTTAATTGAAAATGAATAGAACCAGAAATTTACTTCCAGCCAGTTTATCTCCAGGAAATCCTGGAGGCAGTAAACTGGTGAAAATTGGTGAGCCCTCAAACCTTAATTATATGCAAGAATTTGGTAGGCCTAGCACCTTTCCATACTGCACTCTTATAGTGCTATTATTCCACTTTCAACATCCTGTGGAATTCTGGAGTTTGTAGTTTACTGAGGCCAAAGAGCTCCTTGGCCAAGATTTCTAAATGCCCCTCCCTAAACTGCCCAACTCTCAAATCTTCATAATATGCAATTATTTGATTGGCCAATGTTCTTGATGAAAGATGAGACTAAATTTTTGGACAGGGAACTGAAATGCACTTGGAAAGCAAAAGTATCTGGCTCCCTTCCAGTGAATGATTGTTTATCAAGTAATTTTTGAACAGTACAAAACAGATATTAGAGGTAGATTTGCATGAAAAGCACTATATTGCAGGGGATAGTTCCATGGTTACAGTTAGAGAGTTGAGGACTGAGTGCTGCTGGAGGATGGCTACAGGATTCCAGGGTTTCTCAATACTGCCACTAGAGATGGAATACTATATGGACTTAAGGTTAAAAAAAAAAGCTATACCAGTTTGCATGTTACTTGAATGGAAATCATTTATGCCATAAAAGTAAAACAAAGCTCATCTGCATATCCACCACCAACAGAAAATTGTCCAAGAGGAAGAGTAGTTGGTGAATATCAGGTGAGAGAAGAAAACCAGTGAGCCAAAGATTAAACTATGGAAAATGGATCACTCAACTTGAAAGGCAAATCTGCCTCTGTGATGGGAGTGTTACAACAGGATTCCAGGGCAAAAGTGTTGACGTTTGGCACGAGTGGAAGTCCTTTTGTCAAGGACTGGTGTGATGTTCATATCTCAGGATATACACAGTATTATTCCACAAATTAGTCCAATGCAATTTTGGTCAAGAAACATCAAAATGGGGTTCCTCAAAGGCTCTTAAAAGAAAAAAAGGAGGAAGAGAAAATCATGGCTGAAATGCCTTGGAAAAATTTGTAGAAAAGCACACACACACCCACACATAAACATACACAAATACAACTCCTGAAACCCAGCCATCTTTTGCATTAGGTCAATTGTGCGTTTCCAGTTCCTTCACCTTTTGTTAAGTTTACAAGGTTCAAAATTCTACAGGAGTGTGATGAAGTAAGTCTGATAAACCAACAAGTTTAGAAGTATAATGCATAATAGAGTTACCCATTTTTATTCTTCTTCTTACGGAACAAAGAGTAACAAGGAGTAACCTGCAAATTTCTGTTCCTTCCATTTGATTTCCTCCAGTAGTTCCAGTTACAGATAAATCTTGGATCTGATATGGAAAAGACATCAAGCTATCATATTTGCACATGACGACTGACGTTGTTCCTTCACTAGGAATTTTTAAGACTTTTTCTTTTAGAAAAAAATATTAATTAATTAATATTTTTAAGTTCTAATTTTAATGCATATAATACAAAACAAAGGTCAGATTCAGATACTGTGCTAGATTTCAGATGTTCTGACCAGATAATCATAGCTTTTTTACACCCACTCACTAGACAGAACTAAGAGAATTGAGTACGATCCATGAAGAAGTTAATGACCCGGCCTTTGCCACTACAAAGATGAAATGGTATATGAAATTGTGTTGCATTCCTTAAAACAACGATATTACACTGAGAGTAACTTTCTAAAAAAGTGAGCAATGTGCAGCTGTTTTATGTTACTGTGTGGTTCTTGAGCACTTTGAACACTAACTGCAAAGTGCCATTTGTTATGATATTTGCATAGAGCTATCTGGATTCTGCAAGCCACATTCTGAAACTACATGTCGTTGGAGTACAAAATGCTAAATTGGGCAAGACACTGGGAGGAGACAATAATTTTCATTGTTCTTTATTTCCATCCCCCCCCCCCCCCAAATTTAGCCCATCATCCCTATGTTTACACAAAATGTTCGTGAAGCATACAGGACAGTTGGAAATACATGTAAGCTTTTCTCCTCAATCTATTTTGTAGGCCTCAAGAATTTGTATTTTCTTCATAGAAATTATGCATATAGGATGTGCTCTTATTATTGACCAGAATCCTCTTCAGGTGTTGTGTCTTTGAAAATGGACTTAAGCCTGCAGGAATTAGAATTGTGCAGTTGCACAGCATCCAGTTGAGGGTTGCTGTTACATTACTACGTAGCAGAGCTGGCAAAGTGTCTGATGCACATTGCTCCCTGATGTGCAATGGGACCATTGCAGAAGCCCCATTGCCCATCAGGCACCAACGAGTGTTGGACCCTCTGGCCACTGTTATACATCCTCACAATTCAGTAACTGTATTTCTTAGTACCTCTGCTACTTAGCTAGGTGTATACAAAGTTATGTTATCTAAAGTATCGTATAGGTTTCCAGTGATGCTGGTGGTGGTGGTGATGGTGATGATTATTCATAATTATTTATCAACTCCCAGCCCACAAAGCCTCCCATGGTGATGCACAAAATGTAAAAGCCATTAAAACAGTACAACATAACAGTACAGCATTAACAGGAAGAACAGAATTTTAAAGATAAATTAATTTTTAAAAAAAAGCTTTTGTACACTGTTGAGTTACATTAAGAAAGACAGTTTGATTCTTTTTGAAGGCTGCCTAGAGCATTACTTAAAGCAGGACTTCATCATGAATCAGTAGTTAGGTGAAACAGCACTAAGAGAAGGCGACTGGGTGACACAGCCAGTCCAATGTAGCAGCTAGTATCACCACCACTTCCAAGGCAGTGGTTTAGGAGAATGGGACTGGCCACAGAAAGAATATTTGAAAATATTCAAGAAATTATCAAAAAGCATTTTTTTTAAGTGTCGGGAAACCCTGATGAGAAGAATTATCGACTGACAATAATCTTCATAGCACAATGTTTAACTGTTTAAAACTCACATGTGGTTGATTGGCATAGTAAGCAACATTCATAGAAATGAATATTTCTGTGCTGAAATATTTTCTGCACGGAAAATGCTGTTTCTGTACAAGACAACCATATACGAATTTTTGTACAAAATAAGTCCCAAGCTGTGAATAAGCTTTGAAAACTGTGTGGTGTTCAAAGACTTTCTTGTAGGAAGAAGAAAACTGCCAAAATTACTCATTGCTTCCTTCAAGAAGAAAATTAGTGAAAAATTGCATCCCTAAGCAAGAGGGCCCAAGATTGGTATCCCCCAGAGTTTTAACACCGGGGAAGACTGCCTTGCTCTGCCCAATGACAGAAACAGCTTTGGAAACTGTTTCATTTTATTGCTTGCACCATTCTTAAGAGGAAAAATGTTTCTCGTTAACTCCTGACAGATTTTTTAACCTAATCTAGCAACTAGTATCACCACCACTGCCAAAGCAGTGGTTTAGGAGAATGGAGATAAACATGATAGTTTAAATACTGTCATGTTTCTCAAACAGGTAGCTGTCTTGTTTCTCAAGCACAGATTTATCTGATCTATTTCTGTCTTTTCCTGTGGTGTTTGTAATCCCTTCTGCAATACATGGATCGCATAAGGCATTTCACAACCACACATATATAGTCAACATCTGGAGATGGCAATGCAACAATTACCACTGAACCCATCTCTGATGCTGGCATGTTTCCCAGGCCTTTCCTGAGGGCCATGTACTAGCATAACTTCTATGGCCATTTCCGCTCTAGACTGTTATAGCGCTATGATTTCACCTGCAACATCCTATGGAATCCTGGGGTTTGCAGTTTCTGGAGGGGCCAGCCAGCCCCTCCGGAAACTGCAAACCCCAGGATTCCATAGGATGTTGCAAGTGGAATCATAGCGCTATAAAAGTCTAGTGCGGAAATGGCCTATGTTGTGTGTAGTTGTGCAAAGGTGTGTGACTCTCCTGGTGCGACAGTATTGCTTTCCTCAGTCGTGTGTAGTTCCTTAGTCTTCTGTAGCTCGATAGCCTAATCCAGATAATTTCCAAGCCTCTCGAGAAATGTGACTGTGAGCAGAAGACTGCAAGGGGAGGAAGAATCATTCAGAATAAGATCAGTGGATCCTTCCCATTGAATAGAACATTGACAAAGCTGCCTGCATGTGTAGAGATTTCCACACCAATAGGAACCATTTTGTCTCTCAGGATAGTGTTCTGTATCACCTGCAGGGTTGCTGAGATGTCTGTATGAGCGATTTAAGCTGATACTACTTCCCATATATGGAGGCTTTCCTGTTAAATTACGTACATATTTTGGAGAACCCATACCATATGACCCAAATTTAACTGCTAAGGAGCTGGCTGAAAAAGTAAGCTAATATTACACTCAAAATAGAGTTCTATATATCTTGTTTCTTACGCAGAAAGCATTTCTTTTC
Organism: Cyclura pinguis; assembly: GCA_030412105.1. Taxonomy (NCBI): domain Eukaryota; kingdom Metazoa; phylum Chordata; class Lepidosauria; order Squamata; family Iguanidae; genus Cyclura; species Cyclura pinguis. The sequence continues at coordinate 214,351,006 of CM059602.1, forward strand.
TTTTTTTTCCCATTGTACTCTGGATGCTTTATTATTTATTATATTACATGATAACTAGTTTTCATTTTTTGTAGTACTTGCATAAATTAGTTGCTCTGCCTTGCTCTCTCATTTATTTTGCTGATACTAATGAAATGTGTAAAAGCTATCAAAACCAAAGAATTACATAAGTATTGATTACATGGACTACCAATTCTGCTACTGTTATATTTTTAACTACTATTCTTGTTTGTGTAGGATTTATTTTTAGTTGTCTTTTCATAGCCAAGACTATATTAATATTCCCACACTGCTCTAAATAACTGCCTACAAAACTTTACTCCACCGGGGAACACCAGATTTATGGTTGTGTTGCATGCCCTATGGGTTGAATGGAGTCACTTTATAAGTAAAGCACACAAACCTTATTATAAAAGACATTAAGGTAAATGATAGGTAACATGGTGCTATGTGACAAAATTTGAATTGTGAGGAGAAAAGAAGATAAACAACGCACGCACTACCTTTGTTACTGAAAAATGCTTAGCAGTGGGGGTAGCCAGGTAGGGCATATCAAGCTGTATGGGCATCTATCGGGGACTGAGGCCCATGTTCCTACATTGACCCTCCTACGAGACTGACACCGTCACCTTACTGTCCCCTTCTTTGCTTTTTGATTTGGGAAAAAAATGTCTTCACACCCCCTAACAAATATGGAGGTAGCAATTTCACTATATTTCTGACACTTCCTGGGCCATTTGAAGCAGCGTGGATTCATTTGAGGCCAATTATTTCCTTAAAAAAATTATAAGTATGGGTGTGCTGGTGGAATCTGGGCCCCCCAAAATGACCTTGGGGTAAACACCTCACAAGTTACACTTTTCCAACCCCACACAACATGACTGATATCTTTAAAATATCTCCAAACCTAATGTCAATATGGTCACTTCAAAAATTCCAGACCCTCATTGGTTACAGCCCCTGTTTACATCTTTTAATCAGATTTGTAAAATCTTGCTTGATACTGCTGTCCGTCACAACTTTGCCACAGAAGCCCCACATTTCCCAAGCTCCTGCTGTACATTTGGTTCCTCTTTTTAGTGTTGTTTGACCTGGATTCTTCCTCTTTTTCTGGGCCAACATTTTCCCCCCTTATAGCCAATCCTTCTATTTTCTAAAGGCCTTAAACTTCTGTCAATCTAACCACAGATGGGCAGAGTGCAGCCCATGGGCCACACATGGCTCTTGGAACTCCAAAATTCAACCTTCTGACGCCCCCCACTCAGGGCCTCCTTAAGCACCCAGACCCAATTTTTTAAAAAATACCGCATACTGATTTTCAGGTGACATTTTTCATGTGAAAATCCAAATCAATCCATAACCGACTGTAAATGCAGTAGTTTCCTCCTGCTCAGAGCTGCAGTTGCCGCCTAAATTCCTCCTGAAAACAAGCAAAAAACAAACTGAAAAGGGAGGGCAATGTTGCACTGAACATCCTTTATACTCTCTGTCCTTTTTTCCCCCCCAGGCCAAGATTGCAATTGAAAGCCTTCGTGATAAATACCAAAAAAGACCAGGAAACATATTAGGAGCTCTGGCAGAACGATTTGATAACCACCACAAGAATAACTAGTCTTTATATATCTCATAAATGAGTTTTTTTATGACACATTCCTATCTCTCTAATAAATAAACCCTGTATGTCTGATATTTAAAAAAAATGTAAGTAACATTTTTGAAATGTCTGCTTTCCGTAGGTATTTTGTAGAATAGAATATGCAACAGAATAGTCTGTCATGTAATTTGTGTGGACATTTAGGTTTTAGATAGGTAGATGTGAATGTTACTTCCATGTTCTTAACAAATATGTCATAAATGGTTAAGCAACAGCAATAAAGGAGGCAAGTCATTGTCTTTTGTGAACACTGTCTTCTTGTTATTGGAATGAATGCCTGTATTGCAGCTGCAAGTTAAAAATGGGAGATGGCTATTGCCTTCACACTGTGCTTACGTGTTTCTGAAGAACAGAATATTTCAAAGAAGGTACTAGACTAGATGATGCACCTCTATATTCTGTCTTCCTCAAAAGAAAGAGAGAAAGAGAGACATCATCTGCCCATGTCTTATTTTAATTTCGCCATTTTTATGGCATTGTCAAGACTAGTGCAGCTCCCAGAGTAAGTACTGGGTCTTCAAAATTTGCTGATATTCTGACCAATATAATTTTTTGCTTCATGTACTATTTTTTTTAAAAAAAAATCCACCCATGTTCTATATTAATGCAGGTTATTTTTCTTATTTCATATGTGCTTACTTCGTATCCTACTTATGTCCAACTATTTCATTCAGTCAGTACCAAGAATTCCATAGTAACAGCAAGGGATTTTATGAGTCACAGGAAGAAGTACTGTATCCATTTCTTTTTTCAGTAGCTAGCAAAGATATCACAATTCAGAGAGAGCTCCTCTTCTGCAGCTTAATTAACAGCTTCAACTGAAAACAAAAGATAACATCTCAGAGTGGTTTAAAAGCAGGAGAGAGGCCAGGCCAGAGTTATTCCAGGCTAAATTTAACAACTAAAAAGGGTGGTCAAGAAATTAAAACTGATAGTTAAAATAGTTGTGAACAATGGAAAGTTTTTAAAACAAATGACAGGTTCAATACAAACAGCTTATGTCCTCTGGTACCCAAAGCAAATTCCTATTACCAACAAGGCACAAATTGTCAGCTGTGTAATCCTAAAAATGCCAAAAAAGCCACTCTGATTCCTTCTGCTAAAGACAGCTGTCACAGGTGTGGATGACACCAAGGGAGGAGAACAGCCAAGCTGTTCTGCTAGACAGAGCTGCAGCCTTAATTGCTATTATAGTGGAAGATAATCCAAAAGGCTTCTGAACAGTTACCTTAGTTCTTCTGTTTTCAGTCCAATGGATTCTCATCAGAGAAGTCTGTCTCTTCTTAAAGTAGGGCCTTCCTTTTGCTGTGAGTTCTGATCTATTTCTCTGATGTTGCCCTCAAAGATAATTTGGAGGCTGACTGAGATTGGACAGATAGTTGGATAAATGTCCCCCACTCCAGTGCCATGAATCTTTTCTACCTATAAGTGTTACATCTGTGCTAGACTTTTATTAGGGTCTGTTTAAAAAAAAAAATACAAACATTGTTAGTCATAGTGCCATCATGAAAAATGCAAATTAAAACACTTTCTTGGGTTAAAAGCATTTCATGGAGCAATGTGGATCTGAAAATTGTTCCCCCTTCCTGAGAACCAAATGTACTGTTGAGCAGCCTACTTTCTCCTCTGCTACTGGAAAAGAGTGGTTCTCACCTGATCTTCTGCTGGAGAGAGAAGGAAGTGGGAATAATATGTCCACACATACACAGTGGCTTGCAATTCATCCTTCCCTGTCTTCCCTGGAGAACTAGGAGGAAGTTCTGGCAGACAAGTACAAGCACAGTCAGGGGATAGTGCAGGCATATCATCAGGGTAGGGGAGTTGGTTTAAGCATCCCCAGTTTCCTCCATTGTGTGGTTGCCTGAAGTGATATTTCTCCACTTTTTAAAAGTATTCACAACTATTTTATCTAACACATAAAGGTGTTAATTTGTAAAGGAAAAAATAAAATCCAACTGGTGTATCTCTGCATAACAAAACTGAAAGGAGCTCAGTGGTATACTGAGAGTATAATTTACCTGGATGTCAGCCCACTTTTATCTGATGAATTAGGCTGCAGATATCATTGACTTTCAGGACCTAGACTCAGACTCAGATTCTAAAACAGCAGAACCTGCTCTGAGTCTGGGCGCAGAGACTGTAACAGCAGAACTTGCGGAAAAGACACTACCACTACCCACCCCAGAGACAGAACAGGGGGCAGTGCCAGCCCCAGCAGGGAGCCCTGCTCCTTCTGACACAGAGAATGACTTACCAATACCCACCTTTGCCCAGCATAGACACCAAAAGGGACTCCTACACCAGTCTCAGTGAATTTATGCCAATCAATTAATCAAGCACCAGTTGCTCTGAGCTCGGAACGTATGAGCTGAGCCATTCCACTCCAGATCTCGTTGGTGATTAACTGACCATTTCTCCTGCCCTGCTCGTTTCCCTTACCCGTTGTTCTTGCCTCTGACTTGTGCTTATATGGCCTGCCTTTGATTTATAGACCTTGCTGGGACTGTTGTTTGCTCCTCATTTGTAAGACTGTTTCTTTGCTAAAGTAAACTGACTAATTACTTTGCTGCCCGAACTTCTTGGTGTGCATGTTATCAACTCCCTTTGGCTGCCAGCCCAGACCAAGCATAGACAGCTGCTCACAAATAGTTCATACCACAGAAAACCGGTCAGTCTTTGATGTATTGTAATGCACAGTATACCCAAAAGTAAAGAGCAAAAGAGGTGGGGGAGAGGATTTACTCTCTTGTAAGTGTGCCTCTGGCTGCCATCTCAAATCCACTCAGGAATCCCATAGAAGGGAGTCTTTACTTGAAGCAAACATGTCATAGGGTTGGGTTTGGAGATGACCCAGACTGGTAGCTCAGTATTTAACTCTTCTATTTCCATATTCTGAAGGTAGATAGAAAGAAAAATAGAACTCTGCACCTACCCACACATTTTACTCAACTTTTTTAATTTTTGCCCCCTTGCCCTATCCTATTCTATTCCATTCACACACACGCATGCACACCCACACATACTACTACTACTCCACCATCATCAGGTGACTAATTCTTCAAAGGTTGTCCTTAAGCTTAAGTTTAGAACCACTACATACTTTGCATGAAAGATGTTTGAAATGGTTATGACAGTGCAGCTGATAAGACTCTGTATAAGGAATAGCTAGACCCATTTCAGACTAGATTCTGGCTTGTTTGGGGATGGAATTGACATTGGTTGTCCTGATAAATAACTTGCCCTGGAAATGTAACCTTTTTGTTTCTCCCCACACAGATAAATCCTCACTTGAGAATGATCTGGAGCACCCCAAACTAACCATGATGGAGGAGAGGGAAACAGCACTTGCTAAGGAATCTTGAAGTAGACCAGAAAGAGATGTGTTCCTCAAGGGAGACAACAGGTAAACCTACCTCTCATGATGCACATTGCCCTACGAGGAACAGAGAAATCTAAAAGTGTAGGGTCAGTTGGACCAGATAGAATACCCAATTGGTATTTAGGGACTTCTCATAAGTAAAGCAGCAAATAATAGGAGAACAGTCCTGGATGTATATAAATTCCTCATGGAAAACTGATGGTGAGTAGACTTGTTCTGTGTAGACCAGAATGTTCAGTATTAAAAGCTTTCTTCAGGAACAGTATTTTTGTGCTGCTTTCCAAAGTGGCATGGTGGCTGACTACCTTGCTTTTCACTGGCTTCTAATGTTGCTTCACTACCTAGCTCTTCTGTGTTCACACTGCCTTCAGAGATTGCTACTTGTATAGATCCATTTCAGTCCTTGGTTCTTATGGTATTCCTGTTTTGGAACTGCTTTCTGAATGTGAGTGCAGTACTAACACTTGCTAATTTTTAGTGGCTGTCTTGCTTTGCTAAATGGTAGAAAGACTTTGTTTCACATTGATCAAGAAGACTGCTACAAGAAAAAATTGTTTAAAAATAACAAGGCTTATTAACTCTGTGGTGTGGTGTGGATGAAAGAAAGAGAATGATTTGGTCATACATTTCTTAAAAATATGAAGCAAACGTCCCTACCTGCCTATCTAAACTAGAAAACAATCAAGAAAATTATGTGAAAGAGAAATTATTGTTTCATACACTCCTAAAAAAAGAAATGTATTTTTGAAAAGTTTGCAAGGAGGAAATACTGCAATTATAGAACGTAAGAGAGTATGTACCGAAATGTGTTTAAATGCAAGCTACGTCCATGATAGGCCATGAAATTTGATTTTATAAAATTGTATATTTATAATATCTAAGAAGATTTGTTTTTATTGGGATGTTTATCCATTGCTTTGTGAGAGCTCTTCCTGGCCAATTTTAGCATGTTTTATCAGTATTTAAAGACATTCACACAGATTTCAGTAACAAACAAATTAAGAGATATTCCACATTAAAATGAATGATAAGATGCTTGTTTTGTGAGACACTACTGGACTGAATGGGCTGTGATAGTACAAGCAGAATTTCCTTGATCCTGCACTTTTGTTCGGCTCTCTTTGTGTGTGTACATGCGCACCCGTATTGATATTGGAGCACTGCCTCTCACTGGCTGGCTGTGCTGCTGAATGGAGTTTAGGGTGGCATTTGTTTCTGGCTGGTGATTGGTAGTTGTCAAACTAGGGAAGAGAATGAAACTTAACGAAGATTTACATCTTTCTTAGAAGCAAAAATGAAAAAATTATTATTTTTCACCTCATTGATGAATAAAAAAAAAATCATAGAAAAATGTGCAGTTTTCAAAGACTATTCTCATTTAAGGAATTACTCTTTGGGGAAACTGTATGTGCAATTTTTGTGAAGAAGACAGCATTTTCTGAGCAAAAATAAGTTTCCTGCAGAAGGCAGCAATGAATGGTAGCAGCATACCTTGTCTTTTTTGGATTCAGTTGGCTATTTGGATCTTAGTTCAGTTGCAGTTGGGAAACATAAATATCCTTGTTCATCTTGGTGGATGACTTCTGTCAGGAATTGAATAACTAAAAATGGAAATGCAAGATGTTGGAAATGTGATGAAAAGGTGGGGACATTTTATCATATGTGGTGGTCTTGTAAGACAGCAAGGAAATTCTGGAAGGAGATACATGATGAAATTCAAAGAATTCATAATGTAAATTTTGAAATGAAGCCAGAATTTTATCTGTTAAATATTCCTGGGCAACAAAGAGAAATAAGATGTCATCAGAAGACACTGTTATATCTGATAACTGCTGCAAGGCTGATATATGCGCAGTATTGGAAAGAAAGGAAATATGTTGATATAGAAGAATGGAAATTAAAAGTCCTGGATATGGTAGAGACAGAAAAGTTAACATTTTCTTTGAGAAATAAACCTATCCAGAACTTTGAAAGGGAATGGAGAGAAGTTTTAGACTGGATAAAGACATAATATAAGAAAAGAAATAAGAATAAAGCAAGATTGTAAGTAATGCAATGTAATAATGTAGCAAGGTAAAGTAATAATGGAACAATGGAACAAGGTAGTAAGGTAACCAAGCAATTGTCTAACAATGTAAGATGTAACAAATCCCTTGAGTAAGCAACAATTATGTATGAATGGAATGGATACACACAGATTCAACTGGAAAACAAGCTTGGAAGTGGGGAGGGTTTTTTTTTTATTTTTAATTAAAATCTTAAATGAAAATATCTCAAAAAAAAAAAAAAAGAAATTTAATGGGTGGGGAGGAATTTCAACCTGTTCTGCTGAACCTCTCAATGTCATCTATTCCCAGAAGATGGTGCTGGAGGACTACTGTTAAAGCTTACAAGTGACAGTTTATGAGATTTTCCAAGATGCACTAGTGTTCCCTTGTGCTTTTAAATATTTATATGAAATCACCAGAGGGAGCTCATCTGGCATTTTGTGATTAGGCCTCAGTACTATGCTCATGATACCAATGTCTTTCTTTCTTTTTTTTTCAACTGACGGTAAATTGGCTGTGGATGTCTGGATGCAGTGACAGATTAACCATAGCACCAAATTAAGCTATTGACTATATTAACTATATTTAAAACATACACTTTAAAAAGATAAAAACAACTAAAGTGTAACATTTAAAAACATACAGGTGTTACAACTTTTTCCTTAAAAACCTTCATTTCTAAAAGCCTGTCTGAATCATCATCATCATCATCATCATCATCACCATCATCATCATCATCATCTGCCCACAGAAGGGCAGGAAAGGGAGGGCTGTGCAGGGGCAGGCCCACATAAAGCATGTTATGATAATCCAAATGGGACATAGTCAAGTCATGTATCATCATGGACAGATCAAGCATCTCCAGGAATAAATGCAGGTGGTGCACTAGCTTTAACTGTGCAAAAGTGCTCCTGGTCACCACAGAACCTGAATTACTATGTTCAAGCCTGAGTCTAGGGGTACACCCAAGCTGTACACATGCATCTTTGGGAAAGTGTAGCTTCATCTAACAGAGACTAAATTATAGGATCTAGTATGGTCCTAACCTGGTGACCTGAGACTGCCTTCATTCCCAGTTGGACTACTACAATGTACTCAGCATACAGCTGCTCCTGGAAAATGTTTAAAAGCCATAGTTCAGGCAAAAATTAAATGGCCAGACTATGGTCTCGCTGCTCCTGGAAAACCAAATATCACTGACCTTAAAGCAACTTCACTAGTTGCCAGTTTGTTCCTTATCTAAGTTCAAGGCGATGGTTTTGACCTATGAAGTCCTGAATGAATTTGGGCCAGCTGGCCTTCTTCTATGACCCTCCCTCAAGTTTCAGATCTTTAGCAGAAGCCTTGCTCTGTATCCCACTACTCTTAGGAAGATAAGCAAGAAAATACATAGCAACTCAATTGTGGAACACCTCACAAAGGAGTCATGATCCTCCTTCCTTACTGAGCTTCCAATTTGGTATGGCCTTTGGCCCTTCATAGAATCATAGAATCATAGAATCATAGAGTTGGAAGATACCCCAGGGGCCATCCAGTCCAACCCCCTGCCATGCAGGAACACACATCAAAGCATTCCCGACAGATGGCCATCCAGCCTCTGCTTAAAAGCCTCCAAAGAAGGAGACTCCACCACACTCCAAGGCAGCATATTCCACTGTCGGACAGCTCTGACCGTCAGGAAGTTCTTCCTGAGGTTCAAGTGGAATATCCTTTCCTGCAGCTTGAATCCATTGCTCCTTGTCCTAGTCTCTGGAGTGGCAGAGAACAAGCCCACTCCCTCCTCAACATGACATCCCTTCAAATATTTAAACATGGTTATCATGTCCCCTCTTAACCTTCTTTTCTGCAGACTAAACATACCCAGCTCCCTAAGACATTCTTCATAGGGCATGGCTTCCAGACCCTTCACCATTTTGGTCGCCCTCCTCTGGATACGTTCCAATTTGTCGATATCGTTGTTGAATTGCCCAGAACTGGACACAGTATTCCAAATGAGGTCTAATCAATACAGAATAGAGTGGTACCATTACCTCCCTCAATCTAGACACCATATTCCTATTGATGCAACCAAGAATCACAGGCTGACTCATGTTCAGCTTGTGATCTACCAAGACTCCTAGATCCCTTGCACAGGTGTTGCTATCCAGCCACGCATTCCCCATCCTATATTTGTGCATTCCATTTTTTCTGCCTAAGTGCAGGACCTTACATTTCTCTCTGTTGAAATTCATTTTGTTAGCTTTGGCCCAGCTCTCCAATCTGTCAAGGTCATTTTGAATTTTGATCCTGTCCTCTGGCATATTAGCAACCCCTCCCAATTTGGTGTCATCTGCAAATTTGATAAGCATGCCCTCCATTCCTTCATCCAAGTCATTGATGAAGATGTGGAATAGCACTGGGCCCAGGACAGAACCCTGTGGCACCCCACTAGTCACTTCTCTCCAAGATGAAAAGCAGCCATTGGTGATCACCCTTTGGGTTCGGTTGGTCAACCAATTACAAATCCACCTAAGAGTAGCCCTGTTCAGCCCGCATTTTACTAGTTTCTTTGCAAGAATATCATGGGGAACTTTGTCAAAGGCCTTACTGAGGTCAAGATATGCTACGTCTATAGCATTCTCTGTTGGGGAATTGAGAGGTTTTTGGTAATGAGACTCTCAATCAGCAGAGTATCTTAGTAATTGCACAAAAATGGAAGTTGAACAGATTACCAGTTCCACTTCTATCACTCCACCCCAAACACACTTAACCTAGCTCAAAATAAACACAAGAAACAATTTGGTTAAAAATATAAAAGAATTTACTCACAAAATCTTGTGCATAGTCTACACAGGTTCAATTCTTGAAGAAGGTAGGAAGAAAATTAAGCACTCACATGCTTGCTGAAAATAATCCCTGTTAGGAGATCTCAGGGCATGCTTTCAGGACAAAAGGCGAAGACAAAAGGAAGGAGTAAAATGACAAGAGAACCTTTTTAAGACCAAAGAATGTGTACGTGCTGGAGGAAGAGGTGTTGACCAAAACAAACAGGAAGTTTTCTCTAGGCTATCTCTCTATGCCTACAATAAACATGCAAACAAACTAGCCAGTTAATTAAGCATGCAAAGGTTGCCACTCCCAACACCCCTTCTCAACCGTGCATGCACCCCTGAAGTCCCATCTTGACTCGCAGGTTCTCAAAGCCACCTCTTGGTAGAGGTTTGGTCAGGATATCAGCTACCATCTCAGTGGTTGGACAGTAGATCATCTTGATCATTCCATTCTCTGTCAGCTCACGTACTTTGTGGTATCTTGTTCCTATGTGCTTGCTGCGTGGTATCATCTTCTCTGTTTGAGAAAGTTTAATACAGCTCTGGTTGTTTTCCATAACTTGAATTGGTTTTTCTTCATTTATTCCAAAATCAGACAACAATTGATCAAGCCATAGTAATTCTCTACATGCTTCTGATGCTGAAATATACTCTGCTTCTGTAGAGGATAGAGCCACCACACTCTGCTTGTGGCTGCCTCAAGAAATAGGGCCATCTCCACACAAAAATAGGAAACCACTGACTGAGTGATAATCTGCAGTATCACCAGCCCAATCTGCATCAGTGTAGCATACTAATTTAGGATTGGTAGCAGCTGGTGGTTTCAATTTAAAGTCGAAAGTCCCTTTCAAGTATCCAGACACCCTTTTTACTCCAGTCCGATCTTTCTTTGTGGGTGAGCTAACTTTCCTGCTCAGAATCCCTACAGCAGATGCAATATCAGGTCTTGTGTTGGTAGACAGGTACAGGAGTTTTCCTATTGCTGTTCCGTAGAGACTGTTATCTGGTAAAGTATCACTTTCTTCAGTATTTTTAAGAAAATCTCTGGTCATTGGCGTTGTTACAATATAGGCATCTCGCAGTCCTAAGCTTTCTAAAACTTCAACAATCTTTTGTTTTTCACTTAGTAGAACAGAGCCATCTTGTTCTCTTTGAATCTCCATGCCCAAGTAGTATTTTGCATCTCCTAACTCTTTCAATTCCACTTCTTTGTTCAAGTGATATACAACTTCCGAGTAGTCTTTATTTCTGTTGGTGGCTATAATCAAATCATCAACATAGGTCACGATAAAGGTTGAATAACCTTCTTTCGTTCTGGTGTATAGACACCGATTTGCTTCTCCTTGCTTAAAGCCTAATTCTTTCAACATTGTGTCTAGTTTCTCATTCCAAGCTCTAGCAGCCTGTTTAAGTCCATACAATCCTTTGTTAAACTTGCAAACCAGATGTGGTTGCTTCTGGTCTACAAAACCTGGGAGATGTTGCATCTACAGTTCCTCTGTTATTTGTCCATGTAAGAAAGCCGTTTTCACATCAGGGTGTCTGACATTCATTTGTTTGGAAGCAACTAGACTGAGAAGCAATCTTATGGTGCTGTGTTTGACAACAGCAGGCATCTGCTCAATTTCTTCAAAACTTGATGGTTCATTTGATAACACCAATGTTGCGAGGTAGGACAAACGTGGAGCTGGTACATCTTTGTTGGGTCGTGTTGAGCGTCTGGGAACCTGTTCTGGAACCTGGTCTGTCTCTGCAGCATCCTCCGGTCCAGTGCTCAGGTCAGAGCCATCTGCATCCCCTTCTCTTAGCGTACTGCTCTCTGCCTTTAGTTCGCTTTCTGCAGCATACATCTCAGTCCTTTGTTCACAGTAAGGTTGTGTAGCTGCTTGTGGTATTTCAAATGAAGGCAACATTTGTACTTTTAAGAGAGGTTCAACATCTTGCTCTTCTTCTTCCAGTGATTCTAAGATAAGTCTCTCGTTCATCTGGAAAGTCTATGACAGTTCCTCTCTTATCAACTCTGCTTTGTTCATCCAAGTAAACTACATACTTGGTAGCAATTTCACCAATCTTTAAGTTCATCACTCTATAGTCTTTGCTTCCAGGAGCATAGCCAAGTAGAATAGTCTGCTCTGTTCTTCCATCTAGTTTGTGTCGCTTCTGTTGTGGTATGTATGAATATGCAATGCTTCCAAAGGTTCTAATGTGTTTCATGTCTGGTACTCTGCCATGCCATAGTTGAAATGGTGTTTGTGTGGTGCCTTTTGTTGGCAATTTACATTGCTACATTCTGGGTAGTTTTCCTATTAAGCAATAGACAGTTTAAAGTGCAGCTTCCTGATCCCAGGATCTGCATGGATTCACCACTTGCAGCTAGAACTTTCCCTGTAGCATCCCTATCAACTGTATCAAAATAAGCATCAGAAAATGTGCTGTGATTGGTACAGCCAGAATCTATAATCCAACAATTATTTTTCTGCTTGTAGTCATTAACTGCCAGAGTCTGTCCCATTGAAAGAAAATTACTTCCTCTGTAAGACTATTTGCTTGATTCACCTACTTCATGCTGCCTTTGTCTTGTAAATTTCTTAGCTGGAGAGCTACCATTGGCTGAGGGCTTTTTGGGAAGGGTACAATTTTTTGCAATGTTACCCTTCTTGTTGCAGTTATAGCAACTGTGCTCTGATTGGTCCCTTCTTAGTGACCAGGTAATTTGATCCAGTTGGTCTCTGTGTGTGATCAAAAGGGGAAGACCCTAGGTCAATGCATTCTTCTCGTAATTTAGACATAGCTTCATTAAAGGTTAGCCCTTTTAAGTTTTATAAGAGAGAGATGAAGAGATTGAACTCTGATCCCAGAGTTCCAGCCAGGAAACAAACCATCTGTCTATCAGAAAACAGGAATCCACAGGAATTCAACTTATCAAAAATCATAATCAGTTTGCTGATATAAGCTTCAAAGCCTGCTTTAGTACGAAGGCGAAGCTGTACAAGTTCCCTCATCCAAATTGACTGAGACTTTTCATATGAAAGACCATCAAATGCATCGAGAACATTATGGTGATTAAAGGCTAAATTTAATTTCTGTCTCCATTCTGCATAGCTCTCATTGGTGAGTCGCACAAGTCTGGGTTTTGAAGCTAGGCTAAATCTGCATGCAGCATTTTTGCTTTAGTTAGCAATTCCCCCCCCAAAAAAAATCAGCACCCAAAACACAAAGAGGGAACAGACCTATGGCACATTTACAAAACAAGACAAAACAAAATACAGGGAATTCATTACAAAAACTCAAAAACTGTGCAATGAATTTATGCCTTAAGCAATGTTATTAACAAAATCTTTAAAAAGTTAAGTTAGCCAGAGTTCATATTACTGCCACAGTCAGAACAGTACTATAGTTAAAAAGGTCACCTTAGATTTGATATAAATCAGTGACAGCTTTCAACCCCTGGTGAACTGTTTAAAACTCCTTACATGAACTTTTAAATTTTGTATATTGTTATTTTCTTTGAAGTTTATAGATTTTATACTGAATGCAAAACTAACTGAAAAATTATAATACTGCTGAAAAAGGCAAAAACATATGCAACATAGTTGGGCCCCAAAGCCCGTCCAGTCCACCAGGGCACAATAATTTGTACCATTTCCCCCACCCCTCATCTTGTCAGTTCCAGCACAGAATGTTTTTCAGTTTCTCCTTTTGCATCCAGAGTTGAGGCATGATCTTTTATTATAGTCCTTGGCCCTTATTGCACAACAGCACCATCCCAGCATGGGTACATGTCGGTGCTGGTCCACGATGTGTGCCATCACATGATGTTGTTGCAGTCCTGCTGCTGTTACATCCCCAGCTGTCATGATAGAGTTGTATACCATTACCAGAAGAAACCTGCTAATGGCTTTCCTTTGCACAATGATCCTATCAGCTGTGGATATACAGGAAGAGTGGAAGGCTATCAAGTGCTTCCCATCCACATTACAGCCCAGGAAGAGGAGGGCTGTACTGCAGAAGAGAGCAGCATGTCCCAAATGCTACTTATCTGCCAGCAGCCAACCAGTGCAGTGGGGAGAGTTCAGGTGTCAATCACATCCCAGCAATGGCATTGCCAAGATTGTGACAAGATGACGCCAAACTGTGGCATAGTGCAGTAAGGGTCTTTCTCTGAAGACATATTGATATTATGCAGTCAGATTTTGCTTTAAATCCCCAGATTGCTTTTGTTACATCTTGCCTCACTGTTCATCTGTTTAGGTCAAAGCTGACCTGACAGCAAAGAAGAGGGTGTGGAAAGAGCAAAAGTTGTACTTATTGAGAATTATAGGTTTGAGAACTATCAGAGACCAAAAGCAGAGGTGACAAGTTTGACAGCAACACAGTAGGCAGTTCTCAGAACTTTTTGGTGCAGCCCTTTGGCCAATCAGTAGCTGTCTTGTTTAGTAGGATGGGACAGAGCTATGCCTGATTAGCACCTGTAAGCTGTTCCATTGTGTCATCTGGTGAATGGAGGAGCTACTTGCAAACAGAAGTACTGAAAAATTCCTTCTGCAAATCTGGAAAAAGTGAAACTGTTTGCATAGCTACAAAACAGACAGAGCTCAAGCATAAATATAACATCCCAATTTGATCATGGCTAAAAGACATTAAAGCAATAAAATGCAACAACTGTAATAAAACTTGAAAGAGCAATGGTACTGTTCAGTGCAAAAAATAACACAGAAACCAGAAAGCCAGAAAAGATAAAGTCGTTAACTCATTCTACAAGCATAATTGTATGCAGGTGCAATAATTTTTATTGCCCAATCGTAATACAAATTCTAGCTCACCTGGTTTTTTTGATGCTCTCTCCACCCACTGCAGCTGACAGATGAATATTTTAAAGGCTCACAGGATCAGAACTAAGCAGAATTCACAAGCAAGGTCTCCAAACATCTCCCAAAGGGAAAAGGTAATGGAAAATGACATGGAAGGGTGAATTGCCTGGCACTATTTCTATTTTTTTCTCTTCCTTTTGTTTCCCTGAGATGAATGATAAATTTTGTGATAATTTTGTATATATTTCTAACATTTTCTTTAATAGTTTGATATGATGATGACAGCATTTTGGGTAGAAATGGACAGGCAGGGTAAGGTTCACTTTCTCCCTCCTGCAAATATGTGTTTTAAACGTTTATTGTTTCATATATGCACACTGAACATTCTCCTTTATGTTATGGGGGGGGGGGATCCCTGGAGCTCTTTCACAGTACACAGTTATAGCATCACATTCGTGGCATGGCTTCACCCAGTCAAATCCCAGAGCATGTAGTTTGGTGAGGCATTGAAGTTTTCTGATTGAGAATTTTAAATACCTATCTCTAAACTGTAGATCCCTGTAGATCCCAAGATTCCATATTATGGAAAAAACACTGGTTAAAGCAGAGCCAGTGTGGTGTAGTGGTCTGAGCATTAGATTACAACTCCGGAGACCAGGGATCAATTCCCCGCTCAGCCATGGGAACCCACTGCATGCCCTTGGCCATTTCCACACCAGAGTGGAGGATCGCCAGGTGTTGTGAGTGGTGTTTTTTAACCCGACTTACTCCAATTTTACCAGATTGTTATCTGCATGCCCTCTGGTTTCCGTTGAAGTAATGTGGTGAAAATCGTTTGCCACTTCCATTCCATCAGTTCTCGTGAAACTCCCATCCTTCTCCCACTCCCTCCCTTGCTCCACACCATCTCCTCTGATTGGTCAATTTTTTTAAAAAAAACTGTTGCTACATATCAGCAGAGATATTTTAGTTCCTTCTTACAGAAGACCAGCCCCCACCTGAGTCTTGGAAATGTATATTACATGTTACAAATAAATCATATATTTTTAAAAATATAAATGAAAGGTTTTCATGAGATATGTTGTGTCCCCATACATTCCATTATTACAATTTATGTATATGCCCGGATCTGTTATAAGGGGTTAGTTTAACTTCTGGTTTGCTAGTAAAATTGCTAATAAAATTACTGTGTTGAGAAATGATGCATGTCTAACAACTGTGTGACCAACATGAAAAGTTTGGAAAGCTCTGTTCTAGATAGCCAGAAATTGAAAAGCAACCATCCTGAGGATCCCAACATATTTCATTGTATTCCAGCAGTCCATGCAATGCAATGGTGCCTACTCTGTGTTTGAGGGGCAGGGACAGGAGCAGACAGAAATGATGTCAGGGAATGGTGGGAACACCCACAGAGAACCACACAGCCGAACCGGTTTTTGTGCTTTACATCAGAGTTTTTCCAGTTTTACAATACATCGGTTTTACGTCGATAGTAATCATGCTAAGAGCTCAAGCCGTGCAAATCTGCAGAGGAAACATTGATACTAACTGGTTTAACATGCAGATGTAACACCAAAAATACAATGCCAGTGCGATGTATTGCCCTTGTGCGAAGAATCCCCCAAAACCCCATGATAGGGTTATCATAAGTTGGAAACAACTTGATGGCACACAACAACTGGTTAAAATGCAAACATAGTGCTATAACTGTGTAGTGTGAAAGGGCATCAGGACTGAGTCAGGTTAACTTACTGTCCAAGCTGGTTGCTGGCTAGAACAGTACAAGGCAAAGATTCAGCTATGGGAATGCACTGTGTAACATAGTATAATTTCAGTGTGTACTTCTAACAGACAAAGGCTGGAATGCTATGTAGACATGTTGTTACATGCCTACAATTCTCTGAAATGTGAGAATTGCCAGAGGCACAACTGTGATTTCTTTATTCATACTATGTGTCTTGAATTAAGCCCTATCAAAATTAATTGAGTCATCAAGGAAGGGCACAAAAACTAGTAGAGGATAAAACATCAAACCAATTTGAATTCAGAGTGCACTGATGCAAGCATATATTTGTCACAAATATTAAACATGATAATATCACCATGGGAAGTGGAGGGAAGGTAACCAATTCATGCAGCTTCTGAAAAGATACTGAAGGTTCTACTGCTGTGTGCAGTAATCTATAACTTGGCCCCTAGACCAAGGAACCCCTTGCAAGTGGATGGTCCTAGTCTGGTGTTTCTGTGATCTCACTGGAAAGAAGGGAGAAGGAGGGCCGTATCATGGGTAGGCATGCCTCATAAAAGACTTTAATTAAAATTTCTAAAGTTGTCTCATTCAGTAGCATGGGGAGCTAAATGGCTCTGTCACCCAGTCCAAAGGCAGATATGGTTGCCAGGTGGTTCCATCTTTTTCCTATCCCCAGT
Organism: Cyclura pinguis; assembly: GCA_030412105.1. Classification (NCBI taxonomy): domain Eukaryota; kingdom Metazoa; phylum Chordata; class Lepidosauria; order Squamata; family Iguanidae; genus Cyclura; species Cyclura pinguis. The sequence continues at coordinate 214,368,135 of CM059602.1, forward strand.
GAACTACTCACGACCCTATCGATAATCTCGAGCTCTCTCATTCCGCAATGTACCTAGCATTCCCGTCTTGTCATGTACTGTGCGGAATGTACTCCTTGTCTTGCTGGCCTTGATATTCCCTTGAGAACCCTGGTAGTAGCCCAAATTCCACAAGAGATTCTGAGGCAGATTTCTTCATCCTGTCTTCCCCAAAATGGTTCACACTGAGCATGGCCAATGGTCAAGGATAAAGGGAAGTGTGGTCTAAACTATATGGAGGAGGAAAGTCTTGCCTAAGGGATTCCTTCGTAGCTGCAAGTAGGACACATTTTTGTGATACTGACTTAGATGCTAGTGCTCAGCAGAATTAGGATGAATGGGTTTCCCATAGAGAAAGGAAAAGACAAGTAACAACCACTCTTCTCACAGTAGGCCTCCCAGTGCCCTGGATGATGACTAGGATGGCAGCTACAGAATGGTTTGGAGGGTTTGAATTTGTGATACATGAAGTACCTGGTATATGTGCCTTCAGTGCAGCAACATGGACACTTGGATCTCTAGTAAGCATGCAGAGAGCAGAAAGAAAAGGGGAGGCTGAAAAAGGAGCTGAGGCAACATTTCTGACAAATTGAGTCCTTAAGCAGTGTGTGGCTGAAGTGATGTTCAGGTGGAAATGGTATACCTTGATGTATCTGATAATCAAAGTCCCAAATGATATTGGACAAGTGGTACAAGCGGCCAGTGGCGGGAGGAGTAGAAACTATAGTACAGGACTTGCAGGAAGGACCCGGGGACATAAGTGTCTCCACACTAATGCACGAAGTATGGGAAACAAGCAAGATGAACTTGAACTCCTAGTACAACAAAATAAATACGATTTGATAGGCATCACTGAGACCTGGTGGGATGAGTCTCAGGATTGGAATGTAGGAATAGAGGAGTATAGCCTATTTTTTAAAAATAGACCAAACAAGAAAGGAGGAGGAGTAGCCTTGTATGTCAAGGATGTTTTCACCTGTGAAGAGATCCGTGACTTAAACCCAGAAAGCCAGGTCGAGAGCATCTGGGTAAGAATTAAGGGAGTGAGAAACAATAGGGATATTCTGGTGGGGGTTTACTACAGACCTCCAACCCAGACTGAGGACCTTGATGACACCTTCCTCAACCAAATGACCGCACATTCAAAAAGGAGAGATACAGTAATAATAGGAGATTTCAATTACCCGGATATATGTTGGCAGTCAAACTCTGCCAAGACAGCAAGGTCCAGCAAGTTTCTTGATTGTCTTGCAGACAATTTCATGGTCCAGAAGGTGGAAGAGACCACAAGGGGATCAAAGATTCTAGATCTGATCCTGACCAACAGGGATGACCTTGTTAATGAGGTAGAAGTGGTTGGATCTTTAGGGGGGAGTGATCATGCCCTATTGGAATTTGGTATTCAGTGGGAAGGACAAGATAAGTGTAGCCAGACACTCATCTTAGATTTTAAAAAAGCGGACTTCTGTAAACTTAGGGAGCTGCTGGCTGAAATTAAGTGGTCAAGAATAGTGAAAGGGAAAGGAGTTCAGGAGGCATGGGAGTTCCTTAAAAGGGAGATACTGAAGGCACAGTCTAAAACTGTGCCAATAAGGAGGAAAAATGGAAGGCATCTGAAGAAACCAGAATGGTTGACTAAAGAACTCTCAGTTGAGCTAAGTGTTAAGAGAAACATGTACAGGAAATGGAAGAAGGGGGAAACCACCAAAGAAGAATTTAAGCAAGTAGCTAGGAGATGTAGGGAGGAGGTCAGAAAGGCTAAAGCACAGAACGAACTTAGGCTGGCCAGAGACATCAAAAACAATAAAAAGGGCTTTTTTAAATATGTCTGCAGCAAAAGGAAAAAGAAGGAGATGATAGGGTCGCTGCGCAGAGAAGATGGCGAATTACTAACAGGGGGAAGAGAAAAGGCAGAACTACTTAACACCTTCTTTGCCTCAGTTTCTTCCCAGAAGGATACAAGCACTCAACCTGGCGGTTGGGGAGCAGGTGAGGAGGCAGGGGAAATGAGGTACATAATAGGTAGAGAGGTGGTACAGGAATACCTGGCCACACTGGATGAAATCAAGTCTCCAGGGCCAGATGAATTGCATCCTAGGATATTAAAAGAACTGGCAGAGGTCATTTCGGAACCGCTTGCTATAATCTTTGAGAACTCTTGGAAGACAGGAGAAGTTCCAGCAGACTGGCAGAGGGCAAATGTTGTCCCCATCTTCAAGAAGGGAAAAAAAGAGGATCCAAATAATTATCGCCCAGTCAGCCTGACATCAGTACCCAGAAAGATTCTGGAGCAGATCATTAAGAAGTCAGTTTCTAATCACTTAGAAAGCAACGCAGTAATCACGAGAAGTCAACATGGATTTCTCAAAAATAAGTCATGCCAGACTAATCTTATCTCTTTTTATGATAGAGTTACTAGCTTGATAGATGAAGGGAATGCTGTGGATGTAGCATTTCTCAATTTCAGTAAGGCCTTTGACAAAGTTCCCCATGACATTCTTGCAAAGAAGCTAGTAAAACGCGGGCTGGACTACTGTTAGTTGGATTTGTAATTGGTTGACCGACCGAACCCAAAGGGTGATCACGAATGGCTGCTTTTCATCCTGGAGAGAAGTGACTAGCGGGGTGCCACAGGGTTCTGTCCTGGGCCCAGTGCTGTTCAATATCTTCATCAGTGACTTGGATGAAGGAATAGGGGGTATGCTTATCAAATTTGCAGATGACACCAAATTGGGAGGGGTTGCTAATATGCCGGAGAACAGGATCAAAATTCAAAATGACCTGGATAGATTGGAGAGCTGGGCCAAAGCTAACAAAATGAAATTCAACAGTGAGAAGTGTAAAGTCCTACACTTAGGTAGAAAAAATGGAATACAGAAATATAGGATGGGGGACACGTGGCTGGATAGCAGTACGTGTGAAAGGGATCTCGGAGTCTTAATAGACTACAAGCTGAACATGAGTCAGCAGTGTGATGCGGCAGCCAAGAAAGCCAACGCAATTCTTGGCTGCATCAATAGGAGTATGGTGTCTAGATCGAGGGAGATACTGGTACCACTCTACTCTGCTTTGGTTAGACCTCATCTTGAATCCTGTGTCCAGTTCTGGGCACCCCAATTCAAGAAGGACATGGTCAGGCTGGAGCAGGTCCAGAGGAGGGCAACCAAAATGGTGAGAGGCCTGGAAGCCATGCCCTATGAGGATAGACTTAGAGAGCTGGGTATGTTCAGTCTGCAGAAGAGAAGGTTAAGAGGGGACATGATAGCCATGTTTAAATATTTGAAGGGATGCCATGTAGAGGAGGGAGAGGGCTTGTTTTCTGCTGCTCCAGAGACCAGGACAAGGAGCAATGGATTCAAGCTGCAGGAAAGGAGATTCCACCTGAACCTCAGGAAGAACTTCCTGACAGTCAGGGCTGTCCGGCAGTGGAATATGCTGCCTCGGAGTGTGGTGGAGTCTCCTTCTTTGGAGGTTTTTAAGCAGAGGCTAGATGGCCATCTGTTGGGAGTGCTTTGAGGGTGTTCCTGCATGGCAGGGGGTTGGACTGGATGGCCCGTGTGGTCTCTTCCAACTCTACATTTCTATGATTCTATGATTCTATGATTCTATGATCACGTATCGAATTGCTTCTGCTAAAAGTGGGAAGGTTATGGAGGAGAGTTGCTGGACGAAAGAATTACAATGGGCATTCACCATAGTGCTTTCTTGTGTGTTGTGAGTAAAAAATATGCTCCTGGACTTCCAACATCTGTTACAGCAAGACACAAGAGGGAATGCAGGGTTGGTCAGCAGCCTTAGTAATTGGGATGGCCAGAAATGACCCACACCTTTTGACATATGCCCTTTTCACATGGCATTCTGGAGCATCGCGCAATTGCAAGGAGCCGTCCACATGACGTCCTCGCAATTGCGCAACACTGCCAGGGCCACCAGGTGACAATTGCGCACTATTTCATTTTCGGCTTCTAGTCAAAAATGGTGCATGATCGCGCATCGCTCCAGGGCCCCGCGCGCACTTACCGTGCTTGCAGAGCCTCCGGAACCGCGGCACTTGAGCTTCCTGCCCCAGTGCAGCCTGGGAAAACCCCAGGCTGTGCTGCAGAAAGAAAAAGGAGGAGCCCTCACACTGCTTGCTCACTAGCAGGCAGTGGCTGCGGAGCTGAAGCAGTGGGGATGCGAGAGTCTCTCACAAGAGGCTGCTCGCGCAATCCCCACACCCCACCACTATGAAAAGGTAAGCTGCAAAAAGGGCCATATTCTTTTCTGTCATTTCTGAGGATGCAGAAAGTGTTTTCAGGTATTTTCAGGCTATAGTTCAATACTGTTAAGTGTGATAAAGGTAGAAAATGGGGGTTGCTTCAGCAGTTGCATGTGGAATGTCCATTTTCAAGCACTCACCCCCATAGGGATTAGGGGATTCTTACCTCTGTTAGCATGGTGATGCTGGTCTTAGTTGCTGATGGGATGGAAGTATATTACAGCAATGCACTCTAAATTAGGTATTTTTGGATTTTTAGGAGTGGTAATTGCAGAAATTTCTGCAGTTCACCTTTACAGTAACTGTTGTGAGAAGACCACAGGCTACTAGGTTGGCATTCAGAGCTGCCACCCTGCAATGTATGGGTTCCAAAGAGAAAGGAGTTAGCAGAAGACATAAACATGCACAATTATTGGAGAGAACATTGTGGTGGCATATGATTACACAAGGATATGGAATCTAGAATTTCAATGGGGAGAGACTCCACCTGTATGGTTCAAAGTGGATCTTTTTTCCTTCTTCACCATGCGTCCACCTTGTCAGTTTTGTGTCACGAAACTAGAAAGTGAAGTAAGCCCTGCCAGTGTGAGATGCTCTATATGGATTGCTATGAGTGGGTGTTGAGTTACATCACACTCCAAGTTAGGACATTCTAGTTGAGCTGTGGTGGGAGATGGGATCACCTTTTCTGATTCCTCTTTCTAAAACTCAGTGGGAAAGAATATACGGTAGTTATATATCTGCTTTACCTGGTAAAATGTTATTTTTTGTTATGTGTATCTTTGGAACAAGAGGGGATTTGAGAGCAATGTAATTTCTAATTCTATTTCTGTTTCTGTTTTTCTCTGTATGTTGTGTGTGTGTGTGTGTGTGTGTACAACACACACATGCACATGCGGTGTCTTTCTCCTAATGGGGCTCTGACAGGTTTGCAATAGAAGTTAAAACAAAATAGTTAAAACAATATGTGGTGCAAAAGTTTTTAAAAACATTAAACAACCAATCCAGTTAAAGTATTATTTAAGGCAATAATTAAAGACAATTAAAACATGTAAAACATATATTGCCTATTACATATTTACCTACATAGGCAACCTTTTTTTTCTTTTTTTTCTTGTCAAGAAATAATGGATGGGAATCACTTCCCCCTGATGCTACTGAACTGTAATTCCCAGCATTCCTGACCATTGGCTATGCTGTTTAGAGTTGATGGGAGTTACAGTCCAAGAAGGCATGGAAGGCCACATGTTCCCATGCTTGCAACAGATCTTCCATATCAGAGCAGATTTGCATATTGAGGTTTGTTCTAATAGCAGCAGGAGATCAGCACAGGGCAGCATAGACTCATGGGCCATTTCTGCACTAGACTGTTATAGCGCTATTATTCCACTTTCAACATCCTATGGAATCCTGGAGTTTGTCATTTAGGGAGGAGCCAGCCAGCCTCTCCCTAAACTGCAAACCCCAGGATTCCATAGGATGTTGAAAGTGGAATAATAGCGCTATAACAGTCTAGTGCGGAAATGCCCATGGTGGAAGTGGGTTTCTTCTTATGGGGTTAGTGGAAGAGGCTATACAATCTTCTCCCAACCCTTCTACAGCTGTCAGACAGATGTAGAAAGGTTGACAGACAGGCACTTAGAGTTGCGATCCAAGTCAATCAATTGTGTTTTTTCCCCCCCAGGGAGAAAAGTGGAGAAATCATTTCTTTGTGGACAGAATTTTGTTTCATCTTTCATACCAAAGATGATATCAGAAAACACAAACTCTACTTTAGTGCAAGAAGCTACAACTTGGCTGGTTTACCTTTTAGGAGTACATCTAGACTTCATGGTGTATCCCTTGACAATGTTACTTATCCTGGTAATATTATACTATCCCGTTATTTTTTCATTCTCCCTGATATATATGGGCAGTGCCTTCTATTTTATTTGGGGTAAGATTGGTAACCTCCCAGAAGATGGCAACAGCAACCTATGGGACAAGCCAAAGCGAACAATGGCAATTGTTTCAGATGTGATAGGAAAGATATTGCATGGTAAGCATAATTTTCTCACAGAATCTCCTGAAGACTGAATTTCCAATAGTCTTTCTGAGGCAATATCCCTTTGCTTCAGAAAAAGAATGTGAATCCAATTATCCTCTTATTTTGTTCAACTGGCAAACCAGGGCGATTTGATAATTTAAAAAAATGTTTTTATTAAAAATAAAAAAATTATATAAATAAGAGGTTAATAAGACAGAATATACAATAAACCAATAAACATGACCCGTTTGAAAAAAATGAAAATAAATTGAACTAAACATAACAATGCACCATTGTAATATACATGATACAAAATTGCAATATAGAAGATTAATACAAAGTTATAGTAACAGCTTCTCTTTGTTTTTTCCTAACAATTCTTCCTTGCCCCTACTTCTTGCCCTCAAGATGTTGAATGATTCACTGTATGTATGTCATTTACCTTCAAAAATTTTGTGTACTTGCACTTTGTTATCATTTGCTCTTCATTCTTAACATAAAATAATCCACATCAGAACTTCTATTAAAATTGTCTACTTTGATATTATATTGTCAGTGTATATATTAATCATTTTACAACATAGTACAATCATAATCATTAATCAACCAAACTATTGATACTCAATATATTTCTACATCCATGTTATTAAATTGGAATTGGAGCAAGAAATTGCCCCAATTCCAAATTTAATAACATTCTGTAAAGTCTTCCTGCATCATGTTCCACCTTCAGCTTCAATAATTTGTTGAATTCTTTTTCTTTGGTTTCTATCACTTCTATTTTCCTATTTTATATTTTATTTTATATTTTTCAGCCAACTGTCTATGCAACAGCCAATGAGTAGTAAATCCATGTTCTAGAAGTTCTTCTTTAACTTCAGTTGTTTCTCCCTGAATGTTCAATATGTCTTGACATGATAGCCATTAACTTGTTTTTGGCATTTCTCTCTTATAAAAGGCCTCAGGTCCTGAGACCTACAATGGAATTTTTGAATAAAATTTCCCCTTGTATTTCAGCCAAACTCTCAAAAGTGCCTTTCTTATATAATGAACTGTGAAGTGCTTATTTACTTCAGCTTATCATACTGAATATAAGTGTGCCAATAAAATTGTATATTGGCACCTTCTAACTGTAATAGTCTTGGGTCTCTAAGGCTATAATCCACTCTAGACAGTTAGCATGTTAATATAATCTTAAATCAGGAAGACCCATTCCTCCTCTTTCTTTGGTGTCTTCTAATAACTTCCATTTTATCCTGGGTTTTCTTCCCTTTGAAACAAAATTTGACAGGTCTCTGCACCATTCTTTAAAGGGTTTATCATTGTTATTATCAGCAAATTTTGAAACAAAAAGTTTGTTTTTGGTAAAATATCAATTTTAATTGCTGCAATTCTTCCAAATAATGATAGACCCAACTTGTCCCATTTCCTGAGATCCTCCTTTATTTCTTGTCAAAATTTTTTATAGTTGTTACTGAATAAATCCAAATTATTCTTTGTTATGTTGATGTCTAAGTATTTCATTTTTTTTACTATTGCATAATTTATTGTTTAGACAATTCCAGCTCTTCATTCTTTGTCATGTTCTTTGTTATTATATTAGTCTTCTCTTTATTTATTCTAAATCCATATACTTCCCCAAAGTCTTGTGAGATTTGTGACAATCTGCTAATGTCATTGAGAGGATCTTCAAGTAGAATTACAAGTTTATAAATTTGATTTTTGATTTTTACCTATTGAATTTGTATGTCCTGCCTAATCCTTCTATTCAATACTTCTAAAGTAATTATTGTAAATTAGTAGTAGTAGCAGTAGTAGTAGTAGTAGTAGTAGTAGTAGAAGCGGTGATAGAGAGCATCCTTGCCTTGTCCCTTTTAGAACAGACAAGCATTCTGCTTTTCCCCATTAATTAGTATTTGTGCATATTGATTTCTATATATTGAATTTAACTTAATTTAGGTATTTGCTTCACAGTTTCATTCTTTTCAGTGTGTCCACCATAAACATCCAGTTGACATTTTCAAATGCGTTTTCAACATCCAAAAAAATACCTAAATATTTTTCATCATGTTTATGGAAACATTCCACTATATTAAGAATCATCCAAGTATTTTAGAGAGAAAACCACATTGATCCTTATGATCCAATCTTCAAGATTTTTTTTAATCTTTCTGCTAAATTCAATGCAAATATCTTGTAGTCCATGTTCAAAAGCAAAATAGGTCTGTAGTTTTTCATTTCTAAGGGATCTATCTCTTCTTTTGGTATCAGAATAATATTTGCCTCTCTCCAAGATAACAGCTTATATTCTATATTTGTTTCATTAATTATCCTTTGAAATGGAGTTACTAACTGTTCCTTGAAATTCTTATAATATAGAGCTAAATAACCATCAGACCCAGGTGCTTTACCTAATTTTAATTTATTTATTTATTGTTTCAATTTTTGTTATTGGTATACTCAAGTCTTTTTTTTTTTTTTAATTTTCTGTAATCTCTGGGATTTCAGCCTCAGTTAAACATTTGTTTATTTTTCTCCACTTCTCTAGATTCAAATCTGACTTTTTAAATAGTTTCTCTTCAGTTGTTTCTCTTCAGTTGTTTCAACCGACAATTTTTTGGCAGAGCTTTTATTTCATTTAGTAATTTTGTATTTTTAGGACTTACTTCAAGTTCATCTTCATTTTTCTTTATCTCCTCTTGTAATCTTTTCTCCTTATCCTTCTTTGTTTTCTTTTGTTGTATCTCTTGTTGAATAAAGAAGCCTCTCATAGCCACCTTCCCAGCTTCCCATACTGTAGAGACTGGCATTCCTTTATCTAGATTATTATGAAAAAGTTGGATCAATTCTTCTTTAGCTTCTTCTATAATTTTGTCATTGTTTATTAACGTCTTTTTCAGTTTCCACATATATTCTTGCTTTCTGTCTTTCAAAATCAGTTGGACTGGATTGTGGTCTGACAGAGTTCTTGGAAGAACTCCCATCTTTTGGAATTTTTTGTTTAAAGATTTTGTAATGAAAAACATGTCTACATGGGACCATATCTTGTGAAGTGCTGGATAATAAGTAAATTCCTTCTCCTCCCCATATAGTTGTCATCATACATCTGTCAACATAAGGCTATCTGTCAAATTAAAAAATGTTTCTGGGAGTTTTCCTTGGTTCTTCTTCACTTTCTGATTTGTAGTTTGATCTATTTTTAGGTTGATGATCCCATTGCAATCTCAGATTGATTTGATCATGAGCTAAGATCCAGATTTAAGGCAACCAGGCACAGTATTTGTATCATGCATTAAACATATCAGATGAAGATACTGTATATAGAATCTAGCATACAACCATCCCGGGACCTGCTATTTGTTAAAAATTTCAGCACTTGAATAGGAATCACGTACTGGGAGGAGCTCTAAAAGCAAACTCTTTCTGATACAACCAGTTCCATATGCCTGGCTGAGTTCAGTTCATCCATTAATTCCCCCATTCCTCTCAATCTTTGAATTTGTCCATGAAATGTCCAACACCATTGTCTTTCTCTCTCTCTCTCTCTCTCTCTCTCTCTCACACACACACACACACACACACACATACACACACACAAACACACACATGTGTACACACACAATTTATCTGATCTTATTTTGAATTGAGCATTCCTCAGTGCAAAACATAAAATCTATTGTTACTTATACATCATTGCATATCCTCCTAAATGAAGATGCAATTTCATTACTGTAAGTTGGGTTCAAATGTCACTAAAGCTACTTTACATTAAGATTTCCATATTAAAAGTATGACACTTATTCAGTGTTGTTTAGCTAACATTCTGCTGCTTTGCCTTCCTTTGAATGCCCCTTCTACTCTAGTGAGAAAGGGAAAACTTGAGATTTTGAAAAAATGATGACAATTGTATGTTGTTCCACTGTATGTTGTTCCACTGACAGGTTATGAGGTTTGTGGAATAGAAAATCTACCAGAAGGGCCTGCTGTTCTCATTTATTACCATGGAGCCCTTGCTCTGGATTATTACCTCTTTGTGTTTAGAATCTATAGAATCACAGGGAGATTCTGCTCTTCTGTGCTGGATCATCTCCTTCTTCGTCTACCAGGTACAACACCAAATTCTGTAACTGTTACCAGAAGTATATTTAGATGAAAATTATACATTTTCTTAGGAATTAGCTTTGTGGAATTGTCCACTTATCACAGATAATTCTTATTATGTCAGATATACATTATGGTACAAACTATATGTTACAGTTTATTCAGTATTGCTTTCCTCTGCACTTTTAGAAAGCAGAATTAGCTCACCTGCCTGTAAGCTACCTAGGATAGAGAAAGAGTATGCAGGAGAGAGTGGTTTTTCAAGGCAGAATGTTCCTGGTGAAATAATGGTTTGTTTTCCTTGCACCTGGAAATTTATGGAAGACATATAAACCCCCTTTCAATAGCCTCCACAACAGAGAATTCCCTGGTGGCTCTTAGAGATATTTGGATTTTCTTCTATGTCTATAAATATAATTTTAACATGTCCTCTACTCAGTAGAGTAGGACTATTGCTCTCCTAAGTTTCAGCAAGTAGTAATGCCAAAGTTGCCCTGGGATCAAATCTCAGTCAACCTGCATGAAAATGTGACAAGGGAACTGAAGAATAGGAGAGAATCCTGATATGTCCTAACTACTCTCAATAAACATTTAAACTTTTTGTCTTGTGTTCTACCTTTCATATTCTACATGATTTGTATTCTGTCTTAATCTTTAACAAGAATGAAATAAGTATCTCTTAGTGCCATTCTTTCTAGGCATAAAACAGTATTGCCACATAAATCAGTGTTCTGACCCTACAAGAGAAGAATGTGTGGCACTTCTGAAACAAGGACATCTATTGAGCATCGCACCTGGTGGAATGAAAGAGCAGAATTATGGAGACAATACTTACAAGCTTATATGGGGAAAAAGAAAAGGATTTGCTCAAATAGCCATAGATGCAAAAGTGGTGAGTTGTTCATTTGCCATTGTCACCCTACCTCCCTGAGCTATATTTCTGTGAATTCTGCATCGTTCCTTGCAGATCATATTTTAACTGGATGCAATATTTTTTGTGTGTGATAGCCAATTTTTTTAATAGGCAATTTAAAGCATTGTAAGGCACCAAAATTGATAACACCTTTCCACAGGAGGAGGCAAATTCTGTTTTACCTCACATTAAATTTTTAGTATTTCAAATTGCTCAAAAAGCGCTGACAGAAGTGAAGATGGAGTAACAACTCTTTTCTTTCCTCTGAGAAGATGTCAGGGCTTCATCTGACAAATTAATTTCTAGGCAGAGGAAGTGCTATGAAAATTTAGACACATAACACAGTTTGAAGAGTATACAGAGTGTAGTTATGATGTTACAAGCAATAAATATGTGCAACCATTGGCCTGAGAGAATTTGAGACAATGGAGGAAGAATCTTGGTAAGGCTAGCAATATTCTGCTATGGAAAAAAACACTTTGCAGGCCTTCCTTCTTCTGTAGAGACACACCGGTTGGGCTTCTGTGTAAAATTATCTGACACTTTTGGCACACAAACACACACACCAGTATCACTGCAAATGGCAGCTCAGAGAAGAGATTTTTTTCAGACCAGCGATACAGGAAGAAAAAGTTACATTTTTTTTTCTTCACACCTGTGACAAATGTAATCATTATCTCTGTAAACACACAGTTTGTATGTTTCTTTCCATTTCTTTCAAGTATCTCTTATTTAATTGTGTCTTGGTTTTAACATCTCTTTTTGATTTCTGATAGCCTATCATCCCTGTTTTTACCCAGAATCTGAGAGAAGCATACAGAACATATGGCAACATAAGTAAGTTAAACTCCATGTTTAAGAACAAGGAATTTGCCCATTTAAAATATGTACTTACGTAAGAGAAAGCAATGTTGAAATGCATTGGGATTCAGGTCACAGTTGGAATTATACAAACTCAGGTGCAAGTATTGTTATATGCCAATTTATGTATCCTACACATATTTTAATGTCATACACAGGGCCAATGAGATGGCTTTATGAACAATCTCGGGTATTCATCTTTCCAATGTATGGACTAATTCCAGTCAAACTTCGAACACATATTGGGCAACCAATTCCATATGATCCCAATGTAACTGCTGAGGAACTAGTTGTAAAAGTGAGTATTTCACTGTTGAAAGTTAAACTATATAGTCTGACCTCACAGTTAATCAACACCAATAAGTTCTTCTTTTATTATGCATACTTAGCAGAAATCACAAGTCACTTATGGTAGTCCCCATGCATCTAGAATCAACTAACAAATTATCCCAGATTAAAGAGAAGTTTTTTACAAACACAGGGACAGGAGAGATAGATTACTGCTAAAAGAATGGGTCTTTCCACCCTACACTGTTACAGTGCTATTATTCCACTTTCAACATCCTGTGGAATTACAGGGTTTGTAGTTTACTGAGGCCAAAGAGTTCTCTGGCTGAGAATTCTAAAAGCCCCTATCTATATCTCATCTGCAATAGTATGCTACTTTACTATGTAATTATATGCTCCTGACCAACCCTTTGGGAGTGGCTCAGGTTTTCACAGCCTCCATGACTACCTTGATCTGTTCCAAGTAATATCTGGCCTGATTCATGTTGCTGGATGGGATGAAGCTGATTATGATGTGGAGAAACTTTCCATATTTCCATTGTCATGGACAGATCACTACTTGTTTGAGTATAGACTCAGAACATCTGCTTGAGTGGAGGATTATTTAGAATGGTCCACGCTAGGAAGCTGATAAATCTGGATGGATTCCTCACACGATCAAATCTTGGTAGAACTGTGGAATGAAGAAATAGCCAGGGCACTGAACCCAATCATTCTTGAGCATCCTCTATCATGGAATGGGGCCAAACCAGCCCCGTGGTGTTCCAGGGAGATAGCTGCAACGACACAAGTAAAATGGAGACTACAGTAACATTGACAGATGACTTGGAACGAATTTCACTGAACATGACCTGGAACCTACTTGAAAATCTACTCTGAGGTAACGCAGGCAGTCAATAAATTATTCTTCTCTGCTACCATAACATATGTAAGTAACCACCCAGGAAAGCCTTGGTTGACACATGCCATGGTTACATCACGTTTGGATTACACGCTATGTAGGGCTGCTTTGAAAAGCATTTTAGAAACTACTGTTGGTATAAAGCTGCAACTAGTGTGCTAATCCGGACTGGTTAAAAGGAATATACAATCCCCTTACTCCAATAGCTCCACTGGTTGCTGTTCTGTTTCTAGGCAGAATTTAACATGGGGGTTATGACTTATAAAGTCCTCTGTGGCTTAGGTCCAGGCTATTTCCATGTATGAACCTGCCTGGATCCTGAGCTGTCTCTTCTTTCAGTTTCATCACCCTCACACTTATGGTTGGTGGGAATATGAAAGAGGGTCTTTTCAGTGCCTTCCCTAGGACTTCAGAATTTCCTCCTCAGGGAAACTAGAATGCCCCCCCTTTGCTTTCCTGGCATCAGCAAGTGAAGAGTTTTTATTCGTACAGATTTCTAGAATGCAACACTTTTAAGGAAAGAGCTTTAAGAGCGAGTTGTACTTTTTAACTTAGATTTGTTTTTATCTTTCAAAGTTTACATTTTAAATCCTTTTAACAAGGTTAATACACAGTTTAATTATGTTTTAATATTATCTTTTAAAATTTTTAATTATATTGTAATCATTTTAATTTGTAATCTTGCTTCTGTCCCAGTCAAGAGAAAAAGGTGGGATAAAACTTGGGGGGGGGAGGAATCTCTGTCAGTGAAGACATGACAATAACGCTTGACAAAATGGAAGACAGTGGAAAAGAAGATGGCCGTATTGTAGATGGATAGACTCAGTGAAAAAAGCCATAGCCCTGGGTTTGCAAGACCTAAGAAGGGCTGCTGATGACAGGATGAATTGGACATCTCTCTTTCCTAGGGTCAAAGTCAAGTTAATGGCAGTTATTAACAGCAACATTATAATTAGCATGACATAATAAAATAAGTGTCATTCAGGATCAACCCAAAGGTCTATCTGTTCATCAATCTTGTCACACTCTGGCCATCCAGTTGCCTATGACAGCTCACAAATGGAACATGAGCTTATCAGCTTGCCATTCCTTCTTCCCAAGTGACTGGTTTCTCAGCCATACCTTGAAGGGAAGTAGAATAATAAATTGTGAGAAATGGCAGTTGAAAGGTTTCAATATTTTTTAAAGCATATGGCTTTTTTAAAGGCAAGGAGCCTATATCCTTCTGCTGTGGCTATCTGCGTCTTTGGATGCAGATCATTCTAAATCTTTGGATCATTCTAAATCTTGGTTTTTCATCTTTTCCTCTTAACAGACAAAAATGGCGATGGAAGCTTTACGGGACAAACATCAGAGAATACCAGGAAGCATCCTGAGAGCGTTGTGGGAACGCTTTGGGAAGCATCACAAAAATGAGTAGTCTGAATAGTAGACTGCCTTGATATTATCTTTCTTACGTTGCTATCTCACAAATGTTTACTGTAGAAATATAAGTGAAATTTTTTAACAACCAATCTCTCCAATTTCTACTCATTACTGTGAAAAGGGAAGATTTTTTTTCTCTAAGCCTAATCATAGCAAGTGTTTTTCCTTGTGATGGCAGCTGGGGAGGGAAGGTACAAGTAAAAGTACAAGTTGTACAAGTTGTATAAGTACAAGTGGAAAAGTTGGAATGACTCACTGACTATATACTGTAGTCAGACACTGTTTGAAACAATGAAGACATTGATCTTTGCTACTACTGCATCTACCTGCAGTCATCCACAGTTAATTTTCAAGTGACCTGAACCATGAAAAGACAGTGTTGGCCCATTGCTTGCATCCATCTTATCTTTTCACGGTGTTGTTATTTCCATTCTGAAACTTTAGAACTGTCTTTGGGCTCCAGTAAGGTCCTTCTAAGTAAGCAAACTATGCCTGCCTGGAAAGGATGTCTTTGATTTAGTTGTCTACTGCTTTGCCCCTTAGCCTGTCTGCCCAGTGCCCAGTGCCCTACCCAGGTCCTCAGATAAATTTTAGCCTGTGTCCAATTGGATCTGCTCTGAGTTTTCTGCAAACTGACTATGAGACCTTTTCTAACCATGAGAATTATAGAATCATAGGGCTGGATGAGACCACAAGTGTCTTCATATCCAATCCCCTGCCATGCAGGAATACACAGTTAAAGCATTTCTGACAGATGGCCATCCAGCCTCTGTTTAAAAACCTCTAAAGAAGGAGACTCCATCACACTCCCAGGCAGCACATTCCACTGTCAAACTGCTCTTGCCATCAAGAAATGCTTCCTAATGTTTAGATGGAACCTCTTTTTCTGAAATTTGAAACCATTGCTCTGTGTCCTAGTCTTTGGAACAGCAGAAAACAGGTTTGCTCCATCCTCCATATGACATCCTTTCAAACATTTATACATAGCTCTATGATTGTGTGTTTAAACATATCATGTCATCTCTTAACCTTCTCTTCTCCAGGATAAACATACCTAGCTCCCTAAGCCACTCGTCATAGGCCACGGTTTCCAGGGCTTCTAGTATTTTGGTCATCCTCCTCTGAACATATTCCAACTTGTCAATATCCTTCCTGAACTGTGGTGACAAGAACTGGACACAGTATTACAAATAGGGTTTTACCAAAGCAGCATAGAGTAGTACTATTGCTTCCCTTGACTTAGACACTATACTCCCATTGCTAAAGCCCAGAATCACCTTGGCTTTGTGACTCATGTTGGGCTCTCAGTCTACTAAGACTCCTGGATCTTTTTCACATATACCGTGGTCAAGCCCATTGTCACTCATCTTATACCTGTACATTTCTTTTTTTTTTTCCTGCTTAAGTGTAGTACCTTACACTTCTCCCTGTTGAAATTCATTTTGTTACTTTTGGGCCAGCACTCTAATTAGTTAATGTCATTTTGAATTCTGATCCTGTCCTCTGAGGTGTTAGCTAACCCTCCTAATCTGCAAATTTTATAAGAATGCCCTTTTTTCTATGGCACCCCACTAGTCACTCTTCTCCAGGAAGAAGAGAAGCCATTGGTGAGCACCCTTTGCATTCAGTCAGTCAACCAGTTACAAAGAAGAAAGTTGTTATTCACTTCACAGCCCATTGCTTTCATCCATCCCATCTTTTCAATGCAGAATTATTTCCATTCTGAAACACTGAGAGTGCATTTCAGGCTCTAGCACGGTCTTCCTAAGGAAGGAGTCTATATGTCTGCCTGGAAAGTGTGTCTTTGGCCATTTCTGTACTACACTGTTATAGTGCTATTATTCCACTTTCAACAACCTATGGAATCCTGGGGTTTGCAGTTTAGGGAGAGGTCTTTAGAATTCTCAGCCAGAGAGCTCTTTGGCCTCAGTAAACTACAAACCCCAGAATTCCACAGGATGTTGAAAGTGGAGTAATAGCACTATAACAGTATAGTGCGGAAAGGCCCTTAGTCTTGCTGACTGCCTACCTAGTGCCCAGCTGCCTGCCTGGTGTCCAGCTGCCTTTTAGAACCTTGGTTCTTCACATGGCTCTTTAGTCCAGTTCTTCAGCTGATAAACATAAAGCATACTGTAAGGACTCTAGTAAGGTGCTTCCAGTATTAGCAGGACAGTCCCAGGACAAAAACAGAAGGAACTGATCAATACTGAGCATAAAGAGAGTTATTTGTTTCCCATAATCAACTATATAGAAACAACAGGTAGTCAATAGTAAATATATTGAAATATATTATAACCCAAAACATTTTTTAAAAAAATCATCATTGCATGTTCCTGTACTGCACTTCCCACATGTCTCCGTATTACTCTGCAGCCGAAAAGAAGTTAAGTGATAAAATATCTTTTAAAAGGTAATTTATACTATGGAGTCTTCCAAGTTTGCATAATACAGGTGCTTTATCTTCAAACATCTTCATTAGCTTACCTGTAAGAATGATCCATCTCTCCATGGTTTCTTCCAAACTGATGTCCCGTCATTTTCAAGGACAGCCTCCAATTTCCACATGCAGCAAAACTACAAGGGCCTATAGCGACATTTGCATGTCAACATTTTCCTGAACACAGAAGCTATCTGTCTGCAATCTGTCACAGTTAAACCCGTCATTAGGGTGTATCGTGTCTCCAGATTTCATTCAGGTATGTGGAAATACGCCACCATAGTCAGTTTGGCTTCCCAAAGTATGTCAAAGAGATTGCTGTAAACCTATTTCTAAATCAGGGGTGGATTGGATTCAGATTGAATCTGAGTAGATCCAAACTGCCAAACCAGGCTCGCAGACAAAGTGGGATGTGGCAGTTTGCACTTGTGCAACTTAAGTACAATTATACCATGATTATTTAAAGTAGGTCTTGGCTTTTCTCTTTCACAAGAGTAATTAAAATGCTCACATGTATCACTTCTAAAACATTTAAATAGTATAAGCCAGTGGCTCTTAACCCTTTCTTTACCAGGGACCCCCTGTAAATATAATTTGTTGCCGGGGACACCCAAGACTTAACTTAAGATTTAAATATTTAAATTCATATTTAAATATTTGTATATTTATTTAAATATTTGAATATTTATTTATTGAATTATAGGCTTCTTTAGAATAGGATTTAGAATAGGTCACCCGCTCAGACCCTGGGTGACCTTAGCCAAGTCACATTTTCTCTGCCTCAAGAGAAGGCAAAGGCAACCCTCCTCTGAACAAAGCTTCCTCCCCCAAAAAAACAACACTGTGATAGGTTCACCTTAGAGTTATCATAAGTCAAAGGTGACTTAAAGGCACACAAAGTGCGGCTAATAGTAGGAGGTTTTTTCTAGCCATCATGTCTTTCTCCTTTGGAAACGGACTTATGGCTTCCCTAAGGTGAACCTATCATGGAGGTTCTCTTGGCAAGATTTCTTGCCTTTGCCTTTCTCTGAGGCTGAGAGAATGTGACTTGCCTGAAGTCACTCAGTGATGACCAAGTGGGAATTCAAACCCTGATCTCTGGAATCATAGTTTGAGCATGTGCACTCACCTACAACCATGTCCCTTTCATCAGGGATGCGGCAGCATGTTTGCAAACAAGGGAGCAATTTCAGCACCCACATACACCCACACTACTACATCCCTCTTGGCTATTGATGATGATGATGATGATGATGATGATGATGGTAGTGTCCAGCAGCAGGGCTTTGAAGACACCAGGTTAAGAATCACTAGTAGCTCTGGTGGCGCAGTGGTTAAACGCTGGTACTGCAGCCACAATGTTGTGAGTTCAATCCTGCCAGGCTTCAGGTTGACTCAGCCTTCCATCCTTCCGTAGCTCAGTAAAATGAGTACCCAGCTTGTTGGGGGCAATTAGCTAATACATTGTAAACCACTTAGAGAGCACTTAGCTGATAAGCAGTACAGAAATACACTTGCTACTGCTAGTATAAGCCACTGGCCTGTCATACAAAATAAACTCTCTTCCCATCCACAATACAGCATGAGGCAGCAGCACCAACCAGTGCTCAAACAATGTGACATTGTTCCTCAATGCATTAATGAAACCACATCCCCATTACTCTAAAAGTTACAAAAAGTTACAGTTGTACCACAAATGGAATGAAGTTATTCATCATTTTGTTACAACTGTAACATAGCTTAATCGTACATTTGTTACTGTCAAATTAATTAGTCGTGAACAATTCATAGTTTGCAAGCACTTCCTTTCAGTTTCTGGTAAAGGGAGTGTATATCTGAACACATGTGAATATTAATGGATACGTATAAGAAAGGGTATGGGGAGCTGATGGCTTTAAGTTTTAGTTGTCTCACTCCACATACTTTTTCTTTCTTTTTTGACTAAGAGATAAAATGTGTGGTGGTAATGATCTGAGAGAGAAAGAGAGAGAGACAGAAGCAGCATCTGGCTTTGTCCACCACAAACATCTATACCATCAAACATGCCCTTGGAAGAAAAAAGATTCCCCACTATATTCCCCCCATAGTTCCCACACACACACTTTTTTTTAACAGCAGACACAAACTGGGTCAAAAGTTTTATTGAGCTGTCTATGACAACAATAAGATCTCTTTCTTGCTCAGTCATTGTCAGCAAGGATATATTAAAGTGTTTTTTTTTTCCCTGCCCTATATGGCCCTTTCCGCACCAGGCTATTAAAACAGTGCAGAGCGACCTCCGACGGAGGTCTTCTGCACCGTAGAGTGGACTGGGGCAGACTACTTTTTGTAGTTCCGCACCTCAGTCCGGTTCGGAGCGACCGGAACTGGTCGTGCAGCGCGTTTTTTAAAAACCTCTTTTTAGAGGTTTTTAAAAAGCACGGAGCACGCGACTCCGTGTCACTCCATCGCAGCGCTCCGGTGCAGATTTGCAGGCACACACAAGTGCATGCCTGCAGATCTGCCAGGGGCGGGCTTTAGGCTGGTGAGCTTCTCCAGTTGGTGGAGAGCCTCCACCAACCAGAAGCCACCATTTTGGACGCTGGAGCAGTGCAGAGCGATGAGCTCGCACTGCTCCTCATCCCGACAGACTCGCCCGGACACTCAGGAAATCCGGTGAGTCCCGTTTTCGCCCAGTTATTTTCCCACATGCGGAAAGGGCCTATGTTTCACTTTATACTTGCTTGAACTGAATCTCATTTGTCATTTTACTGCTCATGCCCAACATTTGGAGAGAGCCTTTGGGAGGTCCTCATAATCTGCATTGGTTCTCACAGCTCTTAAAAGTGCTGCATTACCAGCAAACTTGGCCACCTCACTCTTCACCCCTAGATTATTTATGAACAAGTTAAAAAGCATACGTCCCAATATAGATCCTCCTGAGCATTTTTGTTCACAGGATTAATAGCATATCTCTACTACTGAATTACTTCTGCTGTCTGGTATTATCACTCACAGCGATGCTGTGGAGCTGGCAGCCCCTAAAGATTTCGAGCTTGCGTCCCCAAGATAGAGAGCAACAACACTTCCACAATGCCCTTCCCTATTGTTCCTATAGAATTCATATCCAGAGATGACCATATCCTACAGCTACTTTCCATTCCACCAAGAGAAGGGATTGCCTTCTTATCAAACAACAACAACCACAGAGTTCTGTCTTCAGTGCCCCTCTCCTGTGCTGCCCCAAGTTCACCATGGACAAAGAATCAGAGAACTAATTCTGATGCATGCAGTTTGCTCTCTTTGTTTGTTAATTCCACCAAGGTAAATTCAACACATCAACACTTGCAGTGACCAGTTGGTGACCTGTTACTCCAAAACCATGGAATCCTGTGAGATTCTATATCAGAACCCATAATTAAGATGTAAAAATGGGGAATTAATTAACTTAAATTAAAAATATTGCAAGAGGAGGGGTAATTTCAGGACCTGTTCACCTTTGCTTACCAGGTCACTGCAAAAGAGACCAGTCAGAAAACTTATAGGGCAATTTAAATGTGTTTTATTGGCGAGAAATATACTTGCACACACACACACACCAGGCTAACTTGAATGAAAAAGGAGAAAAATTGACAGAGGGAATGGATTGGTTAATATTTACCATCCAGAGATAAGCAGAGAAATGGTGATGTAATTTGGACTGATGTCCAAATTCAAAAAGACAGAGTGACAAGGAGGACCCCTGAAATCGAAGTGCTGTGTGGAGGACCCAAAATTAGGGTCCTTTATACCAAAGAATCTGCCCTAGAGGTGTGAAGTGTTAATGACTTTCTGCTTGGACAACAAAGGATTTCCAGAGTGGACAAAATGTGACGGGATGGATTAAAGGTTGTTAATGTCTGAAGGAAACAGTTGATGATTTTTAACATGTGGATGGCAAAAGATTTTGATGTCTGCCTGATTGAAGATTATAGGTGTGAGGATGATGCAAATATGGATTTGTTTGAAATCTTCCTGTTTTCCTGAACCAGCGCTATCAACAAGCAAGACGTTTTGTTTTTGGAACTTGCAACACTTAGATTCTAGATTAAGTTGATAGCCGGTTTCATAGCATTGCCTTCTACAGGATATGCAAATCACAGTGGATTTTGCACTTCTCAGAGATGGCTTGTTTCTTGTTGAAGGAACCATTAAGTCAGGTTTTCCTGGTGAACCTATGACTTAAGGTCATGCTGGGATCATCTCTGACCTATTTCCAACCAGAATCCCTTTCACATGGCCATTTCCTGTCATTGTTTATGATTTCTATTTTATGCTAATTAAACACATATCCCAATTAATATATATCAAATGGGAGGCTGCAGAGCCCCTGTAATAGACCTGCTAGCCAACCTTCTGGCAACAATTTTCTTTTTACTTTGCTGGGCTGATCCCTAGACAGCTCTGAGCTGGTACTCAAAATCATAGCAGCCTGGTAGATCCTTTTGTCAGAAAAGGGAGAGAGAGGTGCATATTCGCCACGCTCTGTGCTACCCACAGCCAGGAAGGAAAAAACAGCCGCTCAAACCGCAAAAGGCATCTTGTAGATTTCTTGTGGGTAATAAAGACAAAAGCAAACAGCTACGTTGCAGCCATAGAGCTCTGTGACAGAATGCACGCCACAGAGAGCAAAAACAGATACATACAGGACGCGAGGCAAAAAGGAAAGAAGAAGAGAGAGAGCGAGACTACTTGGACAAGCCCCTTTTGAACACATACACAGCTGAACGCTATCAAGTAGGCATGTGGATTTGTACACACAGTAGTCTCAACAGTAGACCTATATCAAAACACTGAGGGACAGCTGGGTGACCTTGCCCAATACACAAATACGTCTCAAGCATCTCAGGGAAACAGCGCAGCAACAAGTCTGTTACCTCTATCCACACCATCCAACACCTTTGGTAGAGCCTTTGTGAACCTAAGGCCAGCTCAATGTCACAGTGAGGTGTCAGAGTCAGAGATTGTGGTAGAGGTAAGTAAAAATGTTTTTAAGTATTCTATTTTAGTATTCTGACTGCAGTTATATCTAAGATAAGAAAGACCAGGAAGGATGTGGTTATGTTGGATTGTGGGCTAGGAAATTATCAGAGATTGGGAAGAGAGATGGTGTTACTGCCCTGGCTAGCCCGAGCTTGGGGGATATTAAAAAGATATCTTTTGATATCAGTAATTTGGCCTTCTATCCCCTCCACGTGCTTGCGAGGCCCCCGGACAAGCACGCACTCAGGCTCGGCCGATAATCGCTGTAATATTACAACACAATACAGGCAGGCCAGAAAATAGCCGACTCGCGGCTTCAGGAGACATCAAGGCAAGTACTCAATTATGTATGCACGCAACTTTCAAAAGATCCTCTGCCCCGAGCTGGCAGCTTGATGATCTGACTATACAACGTCCAAGCACTCTGCGTTTGCATACTGGCTACCCTATTGACAATTTGGCGATAATTCAATCATTCAAATTATGACCTTTCGGAGGCTTTGTCTCCAGCCCCAAATCCATTGTTTTCCCCAAGTCCAAACTAGCCCGCGGTCACAATTCTCCTTATAAAAACCCCTGACTTTGAGCACTTCTTCGGATCGCTCTTGGCTTCCATCCCACCTTGCTGTCATTTGTCCAGCGAGCCTTCCCCTCAGTTCCACGGGCTGAGATCCATACTCTCCAGGTTCTCCGCTTCCGACCGGGCTTCAGGACAGGTGAAGTATCGCCCAAACCAACAACTCCTCTAAAAATCCCTCTATCCCACTCCAATCTTTATTTCTATAGTTTCTCTGTGTGTTTGTGTTGCATACACTGATTGATTGTATTTTTAATAAAAATCACATTTGCTATTTAACTTCGGTTTGCTTCTTGACTCGGCCTGACCCCGTAGACATTGGGTTCAAGATCTCGCTACGTTATCCTGCCTCTCGCAGTGCTAACTTGTGCTCTTTGACTAATTTCCCTCAACTTGTATTTTGAGAGCAATTTGGTGTCCCTCCCAGGACCCCCAGAAATCAGGGTAACAGTGGCTTGTCTGGTGACAATAGAATTGCAAGAGCCACCTGAGAGCTTACATCTATATTACCTCTGTAACAAAATTTGAAGGAATAATGTTGATGTTCAGTGCAACAAGTAACACAGAAGTCATAATGTCAGAAATGGTGAAGACTTTTTTTCCCTCAAATAAAAACTTATTCAGGTGCGGAAAATAAATGTGTTGGCTAACAGTAATATAAACTGCAATTCTCCTGGTTTCTCAATGCTCGCTCTATCCACTGGGGCTAGCATAGGAATATTTTACAGACTTGTGAGACTAGGACTAAGCAGAGTTCACAGATAAAGCCTCAAAACATCTGCAAAAGGAAAAGAGTAATGGGAAGTGCTATGGGTGTGGGTTGGGGTGAATTGGTTAGGGTAACTTCTAATTCATGTTATCAAACTATGGGAGTGGCATGGGTATATGCTGATTTATACACGCCACATCCCCAGCTAGGACATTCCAGTTTCTCTGGGACAGGAGGTGGAGGCAGCTTTTCTGAGCCTCCTGCCACTAATCTCACTGGAATAGGATGGCCAACAAGGTATGGTCCAACAAGATATGGAGCAACATGATTCCTATAGTTGTGATAGATCTTTCTTGCTACAGCAGATTTTCATGAGCTTTGTTAGCCAGAGATCAGCAGAGGGCAGGGTGACAGCACAGAATCATGGTGGAGAGTTTATGCCAGTGGTGTTGGAGGGGAGGGCTGTACGGTCTTCCCCTCATTCTTCTGACAGATCTTTGAGTTTGGATTACAATGGAAGTTTATCAATTGTGTGTTTGCTTTTTTCTAGGGAGAAAAGTAAAGAAATCATTTATCTGTGGACAGAATTTTATTTGCTTCATCTTGTCATACCAAAAATGACAGCAGAAAACACAAACTGTACTTTAGGTCAAGAATCTATGAATTGGCTGGCTTGCCTTTTAAGAGGATATCTAGACTTCAAGGTGTATCCCTTGACAATGTTAGCTACTCTGGTAATATTATATTACCCAATTATTGTTTCATTCTCTGTGGCCTACATTGGCAGTGCCTTCTATTTTATTTGAAGTAAGTTGGGTAACCTCCCAGAAGATGGCAACAGCAAACTATGGGACAGGCAAAGCAAACAGTGGCAATTGTGTCAGACATGATAGGAAAGATATTGCATGGTAAGCATAATTTCCTCACATAATTTCCTAAAAGACTGATTTTCCAATAGCTCAATAGTCCTTCTGAGGCAATATCCCTTTATTTCAGAATGAGATTGAGACTACAACCATCCTCTTACTTTGTACAATTGGTAATTCAGTGTGGTTTGGTCATGAGCTGAGATCAGAATTTAAGGCTGCCACGGACAGGATTTTATATCCTGGATGCAAAATGCATAAAATGAAGTTATTACATACAGAATACGGAATGAAACCATTCTATGATATTTATTTTCCTCAAAATTCCACACACTGGAACATTTATTATGTTCTGTGGCTGTTCTCAGGTTGTGGAATTCCCATCCTGGGAGGTCCCTTCTCTGCTCTCCACTGGTAGGCAAAGAATTTTTTTTTTTTTAATTGGAGAAAGGTCTTTGGTGCTTCAAAACTGTGGCAGAAGAGTGTTTTGATTGTGAAATGCTGTGCTTTCATCTTTTTAACATTTTAATTACTTCTCAAACCTTTTTAAAACTATTTTAACTATTTGCTTTTTATGTTAGGACTGAATATTTAATTGTTTTCAACTTTTGTAAAATAAGATTTTAGCTGGATTAGTTTAAAATTTTTGCCAACTGCCATGAGTCTCTTGGTGCAAGAAAGGCAGTGTATAAAATAATGAAATAAATAAATACTAGTAAATCTTGTCTAATAGGACCTGCTCCATACACCATGCTGAGCTCAGTTAAAATTGTCCCTTCATTTCTCTTCTCTTGTTAACCTTCAAATTTCTCTGCTCAATGACGACTCCAGTATCTCCCTCCCCCACTTTCTTTCTATCTCCTTGCCTTTCTCCCACTCCCTCTCTCACTCTCTCACACACAATTTTATCTGATTTTATTTTCTGTTGACAGTCCCTCGGTGCATAACATGAAATCTTTTCCTGCTTATATCTCCCTGCATAGCCTCATGTCTGAAATTATAACTTCATTGCTACAAGAAGAGTGCAGATGTCATAAAGCAAAATTTACTTTTAGATATCAGACATATGCTTTCATCTTTAAATCTGGACATCAAGCTTTAACTGTCCAAGTCATTCTTAACTTTAAAATGCATCTTTTGAGTATATATCAGGTTTCACATTCAAGATAATCACATTTATTTAATGTTGTTTGGCTCTTGTTGTCTTGCTTTATTTTTCTCATGCTGCCCCCTGGAGACTGAGAACGATGTGATCTACAAAAATATAAGAAAATGCAGAGCCTTTGCATGCTCTTCCACTGACAGGTTATGAGGTTTGTGGAACAGAAAATCTACCAAAAGGTGCTGCCATTCTCATTTATTATCATGGAGCTGTTCCTGTGGACTATTACTTCTTTTTATTTAGAATCTATAGAATCACGGGGAGATTCTGCTCTTCTGTGATAGATCATCTCCTTTTTTGGCTACCAGGTACAACAACAAATTCTATTATTACAATTTTTTTTCTTCTTTTAAGCCTCTTTGAAGCCAAAGGAGACATCTCTCAGGATGCTAAAAATATAGTCTTTATTTTCTAAAAGGTTTTGGGCTTTGTAGAAGATAAGGACTATCCTGCAACATGATGTATCCTTTTTTTGTGAATTTCATCAGATGATCTCCAGTTTTTGCATTTTTAGAGGAAATGATGCCTTTCCTTAGGATTCTAATTAGCCATGTGGAATTGTCTCATTCCCACTGAGAATCTTCACTATTGTAGATACACATTAAGCATCAAGTATCTATTGCTAATGATTTAGTATGGCTTTCTGTTGTATTTTTAAAAGGCAAAATTACCATCACCAGTCTGCAAACAAGCTGGGGTGGAGAAAGGGTATGCAGGAAAGCGTGATTTTTCATCTCTCAATTTTCCTGCTGAAAGGATGCTTTGTTCTGCTCGGACCTGGAAATTTAGGGTGATAGTAGTCTGAGGACCAAAGATCCCCATCCAAAACATCTTAGCAAAGAGGTTGCTTAACACTGTTGGTTCTATATAGAAAGTAGAACCACTCACTGGTGATCGGAAATGTTCAGATAGAAGCAGCCAACCCCACTCTCTCCTATTTTTAACTGCACTGCACCAGATGCTGGAAAACACAAAAGAGAGGAGCCTCACCACCAGCTGCACTTGAAGCCTTTGTCTGCTAACACTTCTGTGGAGGGAACAAAGAAGCGAGCAAGAAAGCAAAACCCCATCTGGTTGCCATGTCTGGAAAAATGGTGGCCAGAGTGCTACCTAAGGAAGGAGACAAGCAACCACCTCTTCCTGTCTGCTCACCATCTCCTGCTGAGTGGATATGTTGCTGTTGAAATTTAAGCTATATATTCAGATTTCACAGTAGTCAGGCCTAATAGAAAATACTCTGAGATTTACAGAAAGATCACAGAGGAAGCTCTATGAATATTGTAGCTAATAAACACCTTCTTCTTCTTCTTCTTCTTCTTCTTCATTTATCCTATATATGTGACTACATGACACTTAGTGCCAATGAATATGGTATTACGTAATAGGATTATCCCAAAGTAAAAGAGCAAGTTTCCACACACAGAGAGGCAGGGGAAGTTTCTGGATCTGCTGTAATGAGAACAGCAAATTTACTCTTGATTTTATTCTTGCTCCTCTTGCAGCTGCTTCAAGTTGAATATGAGCTGTGTTGCCCCAAAACATAGGTGCCACAAGGACCACCTTACAGTGCCAAATACCTCCTTGCAAAAGTGGGGAATTAATTAGCTCAAAATCAGGAGGCTGCGAGAGGGGGGCAGTGGCAGCCCCACATGGCGTTGCACACTGCCCAATTATTGGTCACCACCACACACGGTGTGCAGACCACAATTTCTTTAGAGATTCACACAAGGGATTGGGGCTTCCTACCCACCCTAACAATTACAGTGGCACACAGGCCTAACTTTACAAAGGCACACAGGCCTGGCTGAAGTGGCACACAGACCACACAAACAGAGACACTAGCAATTTTGAGGTGTGTGTGTTCCTAACGTGTTTCTTAACCCTAACAGTCTGGATCCCACACCAATAGACCCAAATTAGGGAGTGATTCCCAGGACAGTCTGTGCACAACCCTTGCGTTCTGACTTGATTCACTGCAAAGCTAGTGTCAAGCAGGGGTGGCTGCCATACACAAACCAAGACAGAAGGGGGAGAGATTTCCAACCCAACAGTAGCCCTTTGGCTCAAGCACACAGATTCTCATTCACATGTGTTCTTAGCTGGCTGGGATTCCTGCAGTTACCTACGTCTGCACTTCCTTTGCCAAATATGTCGACTTCACAGGGCAAGGGTGCAGGGTAGTGCCCCCATTCTGCACCAATCTTGTTACCCCAAAATGTAGGTGCCACAAGGGCCACCCTGCAATACCAAATACCTCCTTGCAAAAGTGGGGAATTAATTAGCTCGAAGAGGAGGCTTGCGAGAGGGGGGCAACTTAGTGAGATCTTTTCTACCAGTGTTTACGAGCACACGCAGGAAAAGAACCAGCCAGAGATTCAGAAGTAAGCCAAAAATGTGTTTTATTGAGGGGAATTCACTCATGCATGCACACAAGATACACACAATCACACATTCACATAAGAGCTAACTGAAAGACAAAGAGAGGAAAAATTATATAGAGGCGGAGGAGTTTGGGGGATTTATAATTACCAGTCCAGAAGAACAGTGAAGAGCAGAAATGTATTTTGGCTTAGGTAGGACCTAAGGACAGTTCTCATTCAGGAGCCAGACGGACAGAGTGACAGGTAGACCTTCAAGAGACTGCACTGGACATCCTGAAATCAGGAGTATTGTACCCTGAAAATGGCTTGTGGCTGTGAAGGTTCCAGATGCAAGACAAAGGGAACCTGTTGTGGACAATGAGTCTTTCGCCTGTTGATGGGCTTAGTGCTTTGATTGACAAAGACATGATGGGTATTATAATAGCTGTCTATTGTGGGTGCTGTGAGGAAAGAGGAAAGAATCCAGGTGTACAAGGGATGGATATCTGTCAATCATTGTCCTGGTGGGCTCCTCACAGTTGGATTCCTTGGAAAATCCCAGCTTCTATTTAAGCCTATTATCCACAGGAATGGTGTGTATTTGCCTGACAAATGACTCAGTCTTACCTGGAGGAAGTTTTGAGTTGACCTATCCTTCTTATATCTACAGTCAAATTCTTTCCATCACTCGGTTTGAACTCTCTGTCACCTCTCAGGCTTGAATTTGATATCAGTGCCAATTAAAGTGTGTTGCCAATTATATATGATGCCAATTAGATATGGTGCCCATCCAAACCATACTAATATCAGTGACCCCCAAAGTGGGGCCTTACACTGTGATGGTGTCAGACCTTAGCTCAGCACTGGTGGAACTCCCTTTCAACTTAGAGCAAGGGGGGAAGGAGTGGAAGTCAAACTTATCATGGATTTACTTCTGCTACACCAAATGATGGTGGTGGTGATGATGATGATGATGATTTTATTCATTAATATGCTGCCTTTCTTCCAATAATGAGACTGGAGGCAGCTAACAACGTATTTAAAACAATACAGATTAAAAACTATGAAAAAACTTCAAAAAACTATGAATATAAAAGTTATTTTAAAGCAATTAAATAATTTATAAATTTAAAAATATTAAAAGACCATAGAAAAGTACAACATACCATTAAAAGCCCACCTCAGTCAGTTTCGACAAGCCTGATGGCAGAAAATTGTTTTAACTTGCCATGGAAAGAGAAGAAAGAGAAGCCATCCTGATCTCCCTAGGGAGGGAGTTCCAAAGTCTGGGAGCAATCACTAAGAAGGCCTTCCTCCCTGTTTTCACCAAACAAATCTGAAAAGAGAGAGGCAAGAGAGAGGGAGAAGGGCCTCTCTAGAGGATTTTAAGAACTCTAATGGGTTCATAAAGGGAAATGCAGTCCTTCAAATAGCCTGAACATGAGTTGTATAGAGGTTTATAGATCTCATCTCCAGAACTTTGAATTGTGCCTGGAAATGGACTGGCAGCCAATGGATTTGTTGCAACAAAGGAGTTGTGTGCTTCCTGTAGCCAGGCCCACTTAACAATCTAACTGCAGCTGTGGACCAAGTTAAGTTTCTGGCCACTTCTCAAAGTCACCCCACATAGAGCACCTCACAGTGATCCAAAAGGGATTCAATCAAGGCAAACTGTGGCCAGATCCAACTTCTCCATAAATGGGTACATTTGGCGCACTAGCTTTAACTGTGTAAATCCACTTTTGGTCACTACTGAAATCTGGGTCTTTAAGCTCAGAGCTGAATTTAGGAGTACCTTCAAAATGGGAACCTCCATTTTTAGGGGAAGTGAGCCCCATCTGACACAAGCTGCATCCTTATTCCCAGATCTGTATTTTGACTGTCTAGGAGCACCTTTGTCTTGTTTGGATTAAGCTTCAATTTGTTTGTTTTTATCCAGTCTACTGCAGCTACTAGTTACCAGTTTAGAACAGAGACAGCTCCCTTGGGATTAGGTGGCAAAAATAATAAAGATGGGTATCATCAGAATACTGGTGACACCCAGTCCCAAAACTTCAGAGAACCTCTCCCACTGTTTTCATCTACATACAAAATAGCATAGAGGACAAGACGGAACCGTGAGAGACTCCAAAGGCCAATGGCCAAAGAACTGAACAGGAATCCCCGAGCACCACCCTCTGACAGCAGCTCTCCAGGAAAGAATGGTGCCTCCGTAGAACACTCACATTCATTCCTTCATTATGTTTATATGCCAACTTTCTCCCAGAATGGGACCCAAGGCAGCTTCCAAAAAAGTTAAAACATTAATAAAATATTTAAAATAATTGAAAACATTAGAAAAACATATAAAATTATAAAAACCTACATTTTTTTTAAAAAAAATCTTAATAAATTAAAAGTTCACTTGCTTACATATTAAAATCCTGCTTAAATAAAAATATTTTTGCCTCCTGGTAAAGAGGCATTAATTATTCCCCTTACTATCTCAGCCAGTTTCCTCTGGCCTACTTAAAAAACCAGGAGTGTCAAGGGCACAGTACATATGTGGTGGATCTCATTTGTTCAAGGATCCTGTCCACATTTTTGGACTGCACATGGAAGTGTATCCATCAATATTGGACAA
Organism: Cyclura pinguis; assembly: GCA_030412105.1. Classification (NCBI taxonomy): domain Eukaryota; kingdom Metazoa; phylum Chordata; class Lepidosauria; order Squamata; family Iguanidae; genus Cyclura; species Cyclura pinguis. The sequence goes on from CM059602.1 coordinate 214,398,661, forward strand.
GCGTGGGACAGGGTTACATCCACTGAACCTGTATCAACTCTAGTGTTCAAGTAAGAGTGAATCTGAATTATTTTATCAATGAGGTAGTGGGGAAATTCTTTGCCATGACCTATTGAGTGACATATATTCTCCTTTGAGCCAAATTGTAATAGATCCCTAACCACTCAAAACAAATCCCCTGAGCAGTTCTGTGAGGATGCAAAGATGGCAGTCAAAAAAAAAAAGATTTTTTGCTACCTTTAGTGCATCACCAGAGACCTTCAGATAGACTTTAGTCCATTTTCAGTCAGACTCACAATCAGAGACTAGAGTGCTAGTGCCACTCTAGTCTCTGTCTCACTCGTTTCATTGCTGCCAGGAGGCTGGTATAGCACAAGTCTGGTATAGCACAAGCCACTAACAACAGACATTTAGACATTATCATGTCCATTGCCCTAGTCATTTCCCCATTACAGAGATCAACCAGAGCTTCAAGAGGATTGCCAAAGCAGCAGAAAACTCCCCAAGAGCCATCATGAATCCATTGAGATCTATAAGCCTTCTTGGATGGACCGTCCTAATCAGCCCACCACCACTGCAGGAATCCACATCGATTCCTCAGCCTGCAGAGTTAGACCATATTTATTCGTCCCCCACCCTTGAAGAGGCACTGAGTCTGAGCAGGTCTAAATCTGACCAAGAAGTGATCTGTCTATGACAGATCCTCCATTTCCTCCATTGCCACCATCATCCTTCCCTCCCTCTACAGAAAACAAGATCTAGAGTGTGCCCAGCAGCATGAGTGGGGCCAGATAGAACAGATCTATGGTTGTCATGGCAGACATGAAGTCCTGAGCAACTCCCAACAGGATAGTCTCAGCATCACAAGTCATGGGGACTATACCACCACCCCTAGCCTGGCTAGCTCAGGAAGGGAGGCTATTAAACAGCAGACAGCTCCCTTGGGATTAGGTGGAAAAAACAGTACAGTATCGTAAAGTACAGTACAGTAACAGAATCTGTAATATGTTCTGGTCACCCACCTTCAAATAAACACACTCAAACCCTGTAGACTGAGGAATAGGTCAACTGGTCAGGTCCATATAGTCTGGATAGACCACTGTAACTCTATTTCCCCATGTGTCCCAAGTCTGCACAGAGAATCCTAATGGGCAAAGATGAGACAGATTAACTCCCCCCAACCTTATCCAGCCAGGTCTCTGTAATACATGCCAGGTTTATCTAGAATCAGGTTCTGAATGACAACTTTTTTACCATTCACTGACCTGGCATTAAACAGCAGCTGTCCCAGTTCCACTTTCACAGTGGGATCTCTCAGCATGTAAGAGACCTGTGTGCTTGTGACGTAAAAGAAAATTTAAACGTTTCTGGGCTTCATAATGATGATAAGGACCGGTGACCTTCCACTTTTCATGAAATGCTGAAGTGCACATTGAGGACAGCAATGTTACACAGACTCTTCATATATCTTCAAATATGAACATCTTTTGATAACTTCCCTATTTTAACCATTTGCAAACTGAGTGACAGCTTCTTTCAATTATCATCTTCATCTCCAAGAGTCGGGAGAAGGTAGATCAAGATCTACCACCAGAATCTCTGGGTGATTTGCAGTAGATCAGCTGGAGATTCTATCAGCTGATTGTGTTACTTTACAAACAGCTATACAGCTTTTATACCCTACAGAAGGTTGCTGGGGGAAAATGAATGGGACAAATCAAGAAATGGACTTTTGCAAGGAAAAAGCAAACCCACGTAAACTCGGCTCCTACAATCATCACAAATGCCTGGGCTGAGTATTTGCTCAGATGCACCCTTTCCCTAAGTTCTTTTGCATAGGCTCACCTGCCTGACCTCCTGCTCTGCCTCTGACTGCAGAAATCGCACAATCCCTCAGATTGCTATAGTACTCTATGTTGTCCACGCTTGTCGTTTCTCTTCTTACCTAGGGACTGTCTGAGGAAGTTCCACTGTCTATTCTTCCAGGGCTTCAATACTGTCTTTGGACAGCTCAGACATTATAGAGAATCATTGGAGTCAAATACTGTAGGCCTTTCTATGTATTTTCAACCCTTATTGGTGGCTATTTTTTACAGGGAGGCAAGTGTAATGAGGACACACAAAGCATTAAAAGGGCTTTCGACAAGTCCTGTGCATTCAGTCCAAAGTTTCCTGCTTTGCAGATTCCATCTGTTTTATCATCTCCTCCAGAACAGTAGTGAGAAACTCTAGATCAACTGCCTGATATTTGGAGTGAAGGATTAATTAGTAAAAAAGGCTATGTTGTCAGCATTGAAGATCGCTTGTCAGGAAGTCACTGTGGTGTCATACGTACCTAGACTGCAATTATACAATATCAGTGAATTCAGTGGGATTTACTTTTGAGTAGCCATGTATATAGTTACACTGACAAAATTTTCATAAATGTTAAAATTTATTGCTATTGTCAAGAATGGAGAAACCATTTTTTGAAAACTATACATGTATTTCTGCCCATAGTTTTCTCAAAAAAAAAAATTCAGTGATAGGAAAGAGGCAAAGAGGTACACCTAGCCAAATCTTTGGAATTGCAAAGAAATTCTGAGGCCTTTTCTAACTTAAAAAACAAGATAAAAGGCATGTGGGATTGAGGATGTGATAGGGGTTTGTAAAATCGTGAATGCAGTGTAAGGAGAGAGGGATTAATTCTTACTCTTGTCAGTATGTTAGATAGCTAAGCACGGCATATTAACTTAAAAGCCATGCTGGATCAGACAAAAGGCCTATCTGTTTCTCATTCTGCTTACCCAGTAACCAATCAGTTGTCTCTAAGAGCTCACAGGCAGGACACGAGTGCAGGACTTTCCCACTCATTCTCTTCAATTCTCTGATTTCTCAAGTATACCTTAAAGTGGGAGAGGGAGAGAGGGAGAGAGGGAGAGAGGGAAGGAGATATAAAGAAACAGTTTAGAACTTTCAAGGTCTTTTAAAGCATATGGACTCTTTCACAGCAAGGAGCCTGCATCCTTTGGTTGTAACTGTCTGCATTTTTGAAAATGAAAAGCATATACTTCATTCAAAAGCTTGGGTTTTTCTTTTTCTTTTTTCCCTCTTAACAAACAAAAATTGCAATGGAAGCTTTACGAGACAAGCATCAGAAAATACCAGGAAGCATCCTGAGAGCTCTTTCAGAACGTTTTGAGATGCATCATAAAAATGAATAGTGTGAATAAAGGAATACACTGATACAATCTTTCATATATTGTTGTCTCACAAATACTACTACTTCTTGTTGTTATGTGCCTTCAAGTCATTTCCCAGGGAGTTCAGCCACGCCAAGAAAACAACAGAAGCCCTTTCCGCACGGAGTTATTAACATGAGTCAATGTGTTTTGGCACAGAGCTGTTCTGCACGTGAGAGAGAACTAGGTTCGCTTTATTTACCATTGTTCCACACATAACCCCGAGTTAATGCGCCCCCATGTGGTGGGAAAGTGCGCTATTTGAAACCAGAAAAAATCCAAAACAATTTTTAAGATCAAGCAGATTCTGACTTTCGCAGTGGTGCAGATACGCACATTCACACCGATATGAATTGGTGAGCAGCGGAGGGCGGGCTGTGGGCGTACTCACCTTCTCCAGCTGTCCCTGCCCACTAAAGGACAGGTAGGCACCATTTTTTTGTTTTGTTCAGCAAACTTCAGAAAATGGAGTAACCGGACAAAACACGGCACAGGCATGTTAAAAGGAGAGAGCTGTTTTGTATTTTGCAAATGTTTTACTGTACTTGCTGGCATTAGACACGCTGCCTTATAATAGCACCCTATTTTTGGAATATATTATTTAAGAAAAAATATTTTAGTACTCTGTTCCTGGTTCCTGTCCTACCTGCTTGAGTGGGGGGAACCTCCCTGCCCAGGAAGAAAGAAGAGGCTGTGTGTGTGTGTGTGTGTGTGTGTGTGTGTGTAAGAAGCTCCTTCCCCCCATTCCTCTCTGGGGCAGGATCATGTTGGCGGCAGGGCAGAGATGAGCGGGGGAATGAGGTCGCTCTCCCAACTTTGCTCTCCCAGGTGATCTGCCTGGGTGGGAGGAGTTACCATTTTTGCACCCCATTTTCAGAAGGCATGGGGGGGGAGTGCCTCTTATACAGTGGCAAATATGTACCTACATAGGTACATACGTACATACAAATGTACCAACCCAAAAGAGAAAAAAGCCAATCACAGCCGCTGGGGCAGGGTGAGGGGAGTAATAGGAGTGGTCACTGCTGAAGTAGTGCGGATGCATGAACTCGCACTCCTCCAAATCAAAAGGAAACATACAAAGGAGCTGTGCGGAAGCAAATGAGGGAAAGCCTACATTATTTGGATCCAATAAGACACAGTAAGAAATAGCATGAACCGCTTCACACACCGCATGCGGAAAGGGCCAGAGTCTTGTGGTGTGCCAGAACCAGAGAAAAAAACCTTTCCCTTCCCATGAGCTTGGCAGAGCAAATTTTCTTATTTAGACATAGGCCCTTTTCACATGTCGGGGGGGAAACGGACGAAAACGCCCAAAAACGGAGCTTACCTCCAGCCGGATAAGTCCGTCGCCGCATGGAGCAGCGCGAGCTCGCTGCTCCACACTCCTCTGGCGTCGCAGATGGCAGCTTCCGGTTGGTGGAGGCTCTCCACCAACCGGAGAAGCTCGCCAGCCGGAAGCCCGCCCCCGACAGATCTGCAGGCACGCACTTGCGCGCGCCTGCAGATCCACTTTAGAGCCGGGCAACAGAGCGGCACGGGGCTGCACGCTCCGTGCTTTTTAAAAACCTCGAAAAAGAGGTTTTTAAAAAACACGGAGCCCGGCTAATTCCAGCCGCTCCTGAGTGGATTCTGGTGTGAAGCTACTAAAAGTAGTCCACGCCAGTCCACTCTACCGTGTAGACGACCTCCGTGAGAGGTCGCTCTACACCGTTCCCCCCCACACACATGTGAAAAGGGCCATAGAACCTTCCTTTCTATGCACCAGAAGCGCCATCTGCTGGCCAAATGGCTAATTGCATGTTTTGTTTAAGGACACTAGGGTCAACTCTGCACTACATTGTTATAGTGCTGTTATTCCACTTTCAACATTTGATGGAATCCTGGGGTTTGCAGTTGGGGGGGGGTAGACTTCTCAGCCACAGAGCTCTTTGGCTTCAGTAAACTACAAACCCCAGAATTCCACGGGATGTTGACAGTGGAATAATAGCACTATAACAGTGTAGTATGGAAATGGCCTAGTAGTGGCACAGGGTGTAGGATGGTGCAAGGCAACTTTACAGAGAATGGAGAGAGTAGCCATCTGGGTAGCTTCTGCATGGCAACTGATAGTTTACAAAGTAAGAGACAGAGCATTATACTGTTCCCTTTTTTTCAACATGTACCAAGTACACCCTTACCATGACTGGATATTGTGATTTGAGTTCCCATCTAAATCTGGACTTACTTTACAACTCGAGTTTTCACATATCCCCTAACTTGCAACTCTGCTGTATAATTGCTATATCAGTTGCTAAGCATATGCTCTGGAGACTCTCTTTTTGGAATCCCTGCAGGCTGTTTTAAAGTTGCTTTGTGACTCCTTTGTACTTAAGCTTATTTGGATTAATAGGAGTTCTTAAAATTGAGACATTTTACATGCATCTTGATGCAAACTATATGTACACAAAATTAGTATTGCAAGTTGTAACTTGTCTCCTGTTACAATTTTTGTTGTATTGTCCTCTTTCTTTCTTTCTTTCTTTCTTTCTTTCTTTCTTTCTTTCTTTCTTTCTTTTTAAATCTTTTAACAGCTCCTGGAGAAGTCCATTAAATATTTCTAGGCTGAAACCTTTGGGCTAATTGCAAGAATAAAAACAGATTTTTCAACATCTTGAGACATTGCCTCTTCTCTACATTCGCACTACCATCACTACCACCATTCAGGAAAGGTAAAGACTTATTCCTGTAAAATCATACTCCACATAGCAGTTTATGAACAGATCTGCTAAACCTACTCAGTGGACTGAATCCTGCAGCTATGCTACTGGATACTGTATTGGCTGATCTTGGAAGCTTTAACCACTCAAAGAGTCCTAATACTGAAATAACATCTGGACAAACACATTGTTGAACCTCTGATCTCTCAGCGGAAACTAAAAAGGAGGAGCATGAGGTAGGTGTAGATACCACACTGGTCTAAAATCCCCCTGTTCCAAGGGCAAAGATGCTTCAGAAAGAGGTGGCTACATTCCATTCAACTGAGGTTAATAGGAGGATCAGAAAAGCTGCCCCCACCTCCTTCCATTCGAGGATGCCGTAATTTGGAAAGTCGTGTACCAAGTACCCAGTCATAGCATACCACCAGCAGTACATAGAGCAGTACATACAGCTTCTCACATGGACAGAGCTTAGCTCTCTCTAGCATTATGACCCAGGGCTCGTAAGGTAGAAATGAGTTGATGAAGATAATGAAGAAAAGCAGTCACATAGTGATGGGGGACGATGGGGCTGTTTGCCCCAGGCGGCAATGTTTTTGGGGTATCCCAGCTTGCAGCCATGCCACCGCATGCTGTGGCCATGCCCTCACACACCACAGCCACGCCCCTACACACCGTGGCCATGCCACATGCACCGTGGCCACGCCCCCTCCCACCCTCCCTCCACGCACTCCAAGCTCCACCACTGAAGAAAAGGCACTTTGGCCAACAATTTGAACTCCTCCCTATTCTGCCCTTTTTGAGAAGTGTGTGGATCTGTTGGCATTGTTCCAGTCCAAACTCAATGTTGGCTTGACATTCGACCCTCTTCCAGTTTATGTGTCCTGCCTGCCTCCATTTGTTTTGTTAGAGTTTAATTTAAAAAAGAAAGGCAGCAGGTTGTAGTGATTTTGGGGGAGTTGGACTATGACTCTGACCCTCTAGATAACCTTCGGCAAGTCACATTCTCTCAGCTTCAGAGGAAAGCAAAGGCAAACCTCCTCTAAACAAATCTTGCCAATAAAACCCCATGACAGGTTCACCTTAGGGTTTTCATCAGTCAGAAGTGACTTGAAGGCACACAACCACAATTCAAATTACTCTTAAAGAAACAAAAGGAAGAAGAAAGTTAGGAATTGCCCCAGCCAGTTCAGCACCTGCCATCCTTTTTCATTATCTTTTCCCTTTTACATAGGTGTGGAGACCTTGTTTTCCCTGTGAACTCTGCTTAGTTCTGGGCTCATGAGTCATTAAAAGGTTCTTATGCCAGCTCCAGAGGGCAGAATGAATATAAAGGAATCAAGTGAACTAAAGTTTGCACTCGTGTTAGTCAACACATATTTATGTACCTGGATAAATTCTTTTTAACCTAGATGCAATTATACTTGAGGAACAAGATGTCTTTGCCATTTCTGACATCATGGTTTTTGTGTTATCTGTTGCACTGAGCATCACCAATACTCCTCCAAGTTTCATTAATGAGGTCACATTTTATTGCATTAATATTCAATATTTAATTTTTAATAATATTTACACACTCTGAGTCTTTCCATTCTTTGCTTTGAACTGCAATTTTCTTAATCCCTTAGTGTTCATGCTGTCTATGTAGTCTCTCTATACACAGCTTCAACTCCAGGTTTTTTTGTTTTGTATTGTTTTGGTTTTTTGAAGAATGACAGACTTTTTTCTCATTGCAAAGGTATGTGCACTTACTTAGAAGTAAGGTGTGTTGAAACGCATCAGGACTTATTTCAAAGGTGAAATTATATAAGCTCAGGTGCAGGTATTGTTAATCTACAGGCTCATTCAAATCTCATATACAGGGCCAATCAGATGGCTTTATGAACAAACTTGGGTATTCTGCTTCCCACTATATGGACTAATTCCAATCAAACTTCAAACACATATTGGGCAACCACTTCCATATGATCCCAACACACCTGCTGAGGAACTAGCTTAAAAAGCAAGCACTGCACAGTGGAGAGTTAAACTATATATTAAGATTTTACAGTAATCAGTCCTACTAGTTTTATGGAAACCACAGGGAGGAGGCTCCATGAATATTATGACTAATAAACACCCATATTTTCTTCATTTATCATACAACCCTAACAATGACCACAAGTTGCTTTGGGCCCATGAATGTGGAATCAGCTGACAGGGCCATCACAAAATAAGAGTGGGCTTCTACATACACAGGGACAGGGGAGGCTAATGGAACTGTGTTTCATGAGGATGGCAAATCCATTTTGGACTTTAGCGTCACTCCTCCTGCAGCTGCTTCTAGTTGACTGTGAGCTTTGACAGGCCACACCGTACCTCAGTACCAGTGGTGCCACCTGTATGCTGATAAAGCCCGATTCTATTTTTCTTTTCCACCTAACTCCAAAGAAGCTGTTTCAGTGCTAAACCAGTGTCTGATATCAGTAATGGATTGAATGAGCCCATTACTGTCTATTCTTTATTATCCTTACACTTTGGCAAAGCAGTTCCCTCCAGGAGCCTTAAGCAGGATATGAACTTAGTACCTTTCCACTCATTCCCTCAAAGAGATTGATTTCTCAACCATACCTTAAAGGGGAAAGAAAATAATAGATTAGGAGAAACAGCAACTGAAAAATGTCAATGTCTTTTTAAATATGTGGCGTCTTTTACAGTAAAAAGCCTATCTCTTTAGTTGTGATTGTCTGCATCTTTGGAAAAGAGAAGTACGTACAAGGTACTTGATTCTAATTCTTGGGATTTTCATCTTTTCCTCCCAAGGGATGAAAAGTGCAATGGAAGTTTTACAAGACAAACATCAGAAAATACCAGCAATCATATTGAGAGGTATTTGGGAACATTTTGAGATGCATCACAAAAAAATCCATTATCTGAATAGCCCATTGAACTCGTAATTTTTTTTCTTAGGTTGTTGCCTCACAGATATTTACTGTAGAAATATGGTTGAAGAAACTCTACACAACCTCTCTCCACTCATTTTTGTGAAAATGAGAGCTTTTTCTTAAAGCCTGATCACACCACAGTGTTTTCCTATGGATGGCAGCTGGTGAGGGAAAGCAAATCCAGACAGAATTGCATTGGTGGATAACCTGGAACCACTAACTGAACTAACACACTATAGTCAGACAGAAAGCTTGTGGCAGTAAAGAAATTGATGCAATCATTGAGCATTGACTTTCAGGTGATCTGAACCATGAGAAAAAAAGTGCTGGCCACTTTGTAGTCCATTGCTTACATCCATCCTGTCTTTTCAAGGAAGCAGTATTTCCACTCTGAAATGTTGAGACCTTCTTTGGGCCTCCAGCATGGTTCTTCTAAGTAAGCAGACTGTGGCCATTTCCATACCGGGCTTCTGAAACGGTGTAGAGCGACCTCTCACTGAGGTCTTCTACACCATAGAGTGGACTGGCTTGGACTACTCTTTGTAGTTCCACACCAGAATCCACTCAGGAGCGGCCGGAACTAGCCGCACTGCGTGTTTTTTAAAAACCTCTTTTTCGAGGTTTTTAAAAAGCACGGAGCGCGCAGCCCCGTGCCGCTCCGTCGCCCAGCTCTAAAGTAGATTTGCAGGCACGCGCGAGTGCGTGCCTGCAGATCTGCCGGGGGCGGGCTTCTGGCTGGTGAGCTTCTTCGGTTGGTGGAGAGCCTCCACCAACCGGAAGCTGCCATCTGGGATGCCGGAGGAGTATGGAGCAGCAAGCTCGCGTTGCTCCGCGTGGCGACGGACTTACCCGGCTGCGGGTAAGCTCCTTTTTAGCGTGTTTTCACCCGTCCCCCCCCCCACGTGTGAAAAGGGCCTGTGTCTGCCTGAAAAGGGTGCCTTTGCTTTGCCTGCTTGCCTGCCTGTCTCACCAGCATCCAATATGTTATCTTGCATCACTATAGTTCTGATTCTTTGAAATGCTCTTCTTTAGTGCAATTATTTGACTTATAAACTTGGGGATGCTCTGAGGACTCTAGAACGATACCTCCAATGCTAGCATGACAGTCCCAGAACAAAATAGCATGCATTGGCATGACTGAGCAATCAACTGAATGCACATACTGAACATTTCGGTTCTTTTTCGACCACTATGGTATTTTGCTCCAGTAAACCTAATGGAGAGTGACCACTGAAGCATTAGCATACCAAAAAAATAAAGTAAATTTAAAATGTATTGTAATGCTGGTCAAAATATATGACTATATATTTTGGATATGAAATAATAAGAAATATATATAGTACTGGCAATAATAGTGGTAGTAGTAGTAATAATGGTTGCACCCTAACAACATGAGCAATTATAATGTTGCTAGCAAATAATAAATACATTAAGGTACAAGAAAAAAAATAAGGCATAATTGAGCTGGGGTTGACCCTGGAGGTCTTAGTGGATGATGCCATTGTTCTGCACCTTGCTGTAAGGAAATAGCAAGGTACTTCCATGACGTGCTTGAGCAGCTAGAAGGTGAGTCTTTGGGGGTTGTAGTTGTTGAGCAAGATTAGTAGAGAGTTCCAACCTCCGCAAAAACCAAAGCAGACTTAAAATGGTGTAAGTTGGACTTTGCCAGCAAAAGTCACTTAACAGGACCCCTGCCAACAGTTTCGATTGTACTTGGAACAGACCAGTAGTCAGTGAAGCTGTTTCAGCAAGGGGATCATATGCTTCCTATAGTGAGAAGCAGGAAGCATCTTGGCAATGGCATGCTGGATTGGCTGAAGTTTCCACACAGTTTTCAAAGGCGGCCTAACAGAAGCCCCAGGCAGAGTGTGTTACAGTAATCCTAATGGGGTCTAATAAAGGTATGTATTACCATAGCCAGATCTGATGTCAAAAGGAATGGGCATAGCTGACACACCAGTTTTAAGAGTGTAAATTTACTCATGGCCCCTGCCAAAACCTGACCTTCCACACTACAGTCTGAGGCCAGGAATATACCTGTTACTGCCCTGGCTAGCCCGAGCTTTGGGGATATAAAAGATATCCTTTGATATCACTAATTTGGCTTCAGATATCCCTTCCTTGTGCTTGCGAGGCCCCGAACAAGCACGCATACAGGCTCAGCCGATAATCACCATAATATTCCTAGACAATACAGGCAGGCCAGAAAACAGCCGACTCGCCGCTTTAGGAGACCTCAAGGCAAGTACCTCCATTAGGTATGCAAGCAACTCTAAAAAGATCCTCTGCCCAGCACTGGCAGCTTGATGATCTGACTATACAACACTCAAATACTCTGCATTTGCATACCGGCTGCTCTATTGATAAATGCGGCTCTAATGCAAACATTCAAATTCTGACCTTTCAGAGGCTTTGTCTCCAACTCCAAATCTATTGTTTTCCCCTAAGTCCGGCCTAGCCTGCAGTCACAATTCTCCTTATAAAAACCCCTGACTTTGAGAGCTTCTTTGGATCACTCTCGGCTTCCATCCTGCCTTGCTGTCGCTTTGTCCAGCGAGCCTTCCCCTCAGCTCCATGTGCTGAGCTACATCGAACCCCAGCATCTCTCTCCATCTTCTTCCGGGCTTCAGGAACAGGTTTCGTATCACCCGAATCAACTATCCATCTGAAAATCCCGCTATCTTACTCACACCTTTATTTTCCTTAGTTATCTGTGTGCTTGTGTTGCTTACATATTGTGCCTGTATTTAATAAAGATCATTCATTATTTTCCAACCGGTTTGCTTCTTGACTTGGCCTGACCCTGTAAACACTGGGTTGCAAGATCCTGCTAAGTTACCCTGCCTCTCGTTTTGCCAACTTGTGCTCTGAACTAATTTCCCCAACTTGTATAGTTTTGATGGTAATTTGGTGTCCCTCCCGGGACCCCCAGACAACAGGGTAACATACCTATGTTGCAAACCAGAGGTTTCAGGGAAAGTGTAACCCCATCCAAAACAGACTGTATTTCTGTCTCCTTGATCTGCCTTTCATCTTAGCAAGAGCATCTCTGCCTTGTCTGAGTTGAACTTCAATTTGTTTGTCCTCATCCAATCTATTACTGATGCTAGACACAGGTTTAACACAGAGAAAGCTAATTAGTAGGATAGGAGAGAGTTGGGTAACAACTAACCTTTAAACTCCAGATAACTTCTTAGAGGTTTTGTGTAGATGGTAAATAGCATTGGAGATGAAACTGAGCCCTAAGAGACCCCATAGGCCAATGACCATGGAGCCAAATTGGCATAGCCAGCACCACCTTCTGAATTTGCCTCTCCAAGAAGGGCTGGAACTACTGCAAAACAGGACCCCCAAATACCATCCCACAGAATCAGCTCAGAAAGATATCATGGTCAATGATACTAAACGTTGCTGAGAACTCCAACAGAAACAAGATCATTTCCGCACAGGCTTAAAGAAACGGTGCAGAGCGTCCTCCAGGGAAGACGTATGCACCTGGGAGTGGACTGAGTCAGGCCTACTTAGTGTAGTTCCACACCTCAGCCCACTCCGGAATGACCCAAAGTGGTCGTCCAGCATGCTTTTGAAAGACCGCTTGAAACAGGTCTTTCAAAAGCACGGAGCGCACCACTACGTGCCTGCGCTCTGGTGCAGATTTGCAGCCTCGCACCAGTGCGAGACTGCGATTTGCTGGGGCGGGCTTTAGGCTGGTGAGCTTCAGTGGTTGGTGGAGAGCCTCGACCAACCGGAAGCTGCCATTTTCGTCCCCAGAGCAGTGCAGAGCGGCAGCCACACACTGCTCCGGACCAGCCTGGACCCAAACGTGGAGCCAAGAAGTCCGGTAAGTACCGGCATGGGGAGATTCCCTCACCCCATGCAGAAATGGCCAAGGAAACACTGTTCCATCCATTTTCCTGCAGATATCTTCCACCAAGATGACCAGAGCTTTCTCTGGCTCATAGCCAAGGCCTGAAGCTAGTTTGAAATTTATCTAGATAATCCATTTCATCCAGGAAACCCTGGAGCTGTAAGGCTATCACACATTCGAGAAGCTTGGGGAGAAAGCTTGAGAATGGATATTGGACACTGCCTGGTACTTATCTTACGCAGTTGTTACCCAAAATGTGCATGACTCAAGAGTCCATCCACAATGCCAGTACACACAGAGTTGACACTCCTCATTCGCTAGAGCTAAGTGGTTAAAGACCCCTACAAAAGTGGGAAAATCACAAATATCAAAATGTGTCTGTGGGAGTGGGGGTGAGGCATGGTGGTGAGATTGGGCACCCTTTGTCCAAACCAGTCAGGGAAATGAAAAGATAAGGGGTGGGTCAGTTCAGTGGCCCTGTACTTTCTCTCTCTTGCCCATCTCCTTCCTTGGGTGTGTGAGGGAGTCATCAGGAGAGGGTTTGTGGTGCTCAGATATCAGACTGTAATCCTTCCTTAGCTGCCCAAGCAGCAGCTGGTGGTGGAAAAGGAGGACCAGAGATGTTTTTTTTAAAGGGCTGTGTGTCCTGATTAGTGTGGTCAAGAGGAAAGGTTCCTCTGGAAAAGAAGCACTTGAGGTGGGGGGACAGGGGTTGGAGACACTCACAAATAATCAAATCCATGAAAGTGAAACCCACAAATGTGAAGGGCCAACAGAGAGAGACAGAGAAAGAGAGTGTTCTTTAGAAGCTTCCTGGAACAGGAGAAGTTCAAATATCACCAATGGCCTAAATCCTACTGGGAATCTTGATCAAACTCGAGCCACTGAATCCATGGGATTTACCTAGATGTTAACTCACCACTCTAAATATATTCAATGAATTTACTCTACTGGGGACATACCAGAAGGATGCTGGTCAACATGTCCTGGCTATCCACATCCAGGAGGTATGTTCCTACACAGGATTGCAGGCTTGGAAATTACCACACAGGGAGGAGGAGGCTTGTTTTTGATGGCCATAGAAGTCTGTTTTGGTGGTCACTGCTGTGCTGCCCCAAGTTACCACTGACATTTATCAAAATGTTAAAAACCTCAATTAATCATAGAATCAGATGTCTTTAGTTACTGTTGGTTTAGAATTAATTTATATTTTATAATGTTTCACTGAATGAATTTGATCCTGAGATGAAATACATCAAGAAAATTAATCAATGTTCTACCATATTTAGTAATATAGTTAATCACTCAAGTTTGTGCAGATAGAAATTTTTCCATTCATTGGCACATAGAGAACAAGTTAATAATTGAAAGAAATCAGCAGTACCAGCATTAACATTTTGCAGCACACACAAGTGTTCCTTAATGTCCCTGCCAGCTAGCCATACCCGTCTCTAGGACACTCTAAGCCACGAGAAGTTAATTTACTCCCTTGTCTCCATCTCACCATTTTTCTTTACTAAGACATAATTAATACTCACCTGGTTCCTAGAAAATGCTGAGTACGCCCATTGGAGAGTTGTGGAGACAGGACAGGTTTTCCTTTGCCTCATATTAATTATATACATCAGGATTGACCTGAATATGCAGCAACAACATTCTCAGGTCCAGTTTTGCTGACCAGAGTTTTCTATTATTATTATTTATTTATGTATTTATTTGCTTAATTCTACCAGATTGTAATGATACCTTGAACAGTTATGATCAGTTGTTGAGAGCTGGTGGCGATCTTTCTGATGACAACTTCTCTGTACTTTGCTGGATTGGTCCTTAGACAACTCTAGTGTCATACTCAAAATCTTGGCAGCCTGGTAGATCCTGACAGCATTTATGATCTGTTAGCATAGCTGTTTCCCTGTCACAGTGAGGTGTCTGAGTAAGAGACTGTGGTGGAGGGTAAGCAACAGTGTTTTTAAATATCATGTCTGAAATTATATGTAATGTCCACACAGCACAAAGACCAGAAAGTACATATCTATACAAGATTGTGGGGTTGTGTAGATATGTACCTACATATCTACACAAGGTGGTGGGAAGTTGCCAGCCTAGTGACAATGGAGTTTCAGCATCCATCTAAGAGCTTCTTGGTGCACTTGGTGACCAGTAAAAGGGAGCTCTGGCCAATGGATGTCTTGCCCTGTGGGATGGAGCAGAGTTGCGCTAAGTATTGAGCCACATTGTAAGGAGTGCCTTTGTGCTGTCAGATAAAATGGAACCATTTCCAACATGAAGAAAGTACAACTATTTGCGCAACCATAAACTGCACAACCATAGTTTGTGCCTCAACTGTGTCTGAGACAAATGTGACATCATTAATAAAACTGGAGGGAATAATGGTGATGCTCAGTGCAGCAAATAACAAAGAAATGGCAAAGACATTGTGTTCCTCAAATTTAATTGATTGCAAGAGCAGTAAACATGTGTTGACTAAAACTAATGTAAATTCTCATTCAACTGGCTTCTTCATGTTCACTCTGGGGCTGGTGCAAGAATGTTTTAAAGGTTCTTGAGATGAGTACTAAGCAGACTTCATAAACAAAGCCCTCAAACCTCCGCAAAAGGAAAAGGGTAATAGAAAGGAATGCAGGGCTGAGTGGGCTGAATTGGTTGGGACAACCTAACTTTCTTCTTCTTTTGTTTATTTGAGAATATACCACATATATTATTTCAGAATACATAAAATATATGAAATTAAAATGAGGCAGGAAGGGAGGACACAAAGCCAGGTTAAGGGTAAAAAATCAGCCACTGTGAGTTTGGAATGCACAGGTGCTAAGAGCATGTACATATCTCTTACAAATATTATAAACAATGTCTGGTGCAGAAACAACTAGCTGGATGCATCAACAAGTATGTGATTAAGCTCCAGATGTTTAACAGAATACATAGAACACTTACTTGTACAGAGGAGAAGGAAAGTGCCCTTTCCTCAACACTATATTTGCACCTTGTAAGCCCTGTGTCACAGACCTAGTAAGAGTGTGAGTGTGAAGTGCTCTGTGTACTGCTGGCAGTATGCTATAGGTGGGTGCTGATTTACACCACTTCCCAAGTCAGGGTATCTTAGAATGTGCCTGTGGCACAAGATATGGGGAGCTTTTCAAATCCTGCCCCATTAATCTCAATGGAATGAAATTTAGTAATTGCACCTTCATAATGTAATTTTAAATCCTTTTAAAGCATTGTCCTTGAAGCAGAGGGGATTTGGAACCAGTATGACTTCTGCATCTACCTTACGCACTCCTTTTTTAGTTCCTGCTGAGAGATCAGGGTGGCAATCATGTGCCTTCCCAGATGTTAGTGGACTGTAACTCACAGCCTTCCTCACCACATGATCTCTTTGCTTACAACAGATCTTCCTTACTGCAGCAGATCTTCATGCTGAGCTTGGTATGGTGCGCAACAGTAGATCAGCACAGGGCAGCACGGACTGATGGGTGTTAGTTCTACCAGTTGTATATGTGGGAAAGGCTATTAAGCGCTTTCCTAACCTTTCTACAGCTGGCAGATCTATCAGTTAGGGTGCAATGCAAGTCTATCCATCATGTGTGTTTTTTTCCTTCCCCCTCCCCCCGCCAGGGAGAAATCATTACTTTGTGGACACAATTTTATTTGGTACATTATTCACGCCAAAGATTGTAGCAGAAGACAAAAACTGTACTTCAGGGCAAGAATCAACAGTTTTGCTTGCTTATTTTTTAGGAATATATCTAGATGTCATGGTGTTTTCCTCAACAATGTTAAGGATTCTGATAATATTATATTATCCCCCTGTTCTTTCATTCTCCGTGACCTACATAGGCAATGCTTTCTATTTTATTTATGGCAAGATTGGTAACCTTCCAGACCATGGCAATAGCAAACTGTGGGACAAGCAAAGCAAACAGAATCATAAAGTTAGAAGAGGCCTCACGGCCCACCAAGTCCAACCACCACTCAGTGCAGGATCTCCAGGTAAAGCATTCTTAGCAGGAAGCTGTCCAGCCTCCTTTTGAAGACATCCAGGGAAGGAGACCCCACCACCTGTCTAGGCAATTGGTTCCATTGCCAAACTACTCTTACTGTCAAGAAGTTCCTTCTAATGTTCAATTGAAATCTACTCTCTGTAAATTAAAACCATTAAACCTGATCCTATCCTCTGGGGAAGCAGAAAAGAAGCCTGCACCCTCTTCTTTGTGACAGCCCTTGAGGTATCTAAAGAGTGTGATCATCCTTCAGTCTAGTCTTCATTAAGTCAAACATGCCCATTTCCTTTAAACTTTCCTTGTACATTTTAATCCATACCACTTATCATTCCTGTTGCCCTTCTCTGAACTTGCTTCAAACTTCTCCTCTTTGTCCTTCTTAGAAGTCTCTGAACTGAACACAGTACTCTAGATGAGGCCTGACCAGCACAGAATAATTTCGATCCATTTTGATTTGAATGCTATAATTAACATAGGTCCACTGATGTAACCCTGGCTCCTGCTTGTCCTTTGTTACTGGATATGTTTCAGTTGGTGCAGACTGAGGATGTGGACAGGATCTCTGGAAAAGTGAGAACCACCATATTTTCAGTAGAAAACACCACTGAATACTTGTTCTTCCTATGTCTTAAAAAGTAGCCAAAGAGGGACTGCTCAAGTGAATAAGGACATTAGTCGATGCCTCAGTATGGCAAGTCAGGTTTTCAGTCTGCCTAAAAGAGGCTGTCGTGAGGCCATTACTAGGGGGAAACCTCTCACTATTTCCACATAGTGTCATAGTCCTGCTATGAAGACAGGATGGCAGTGGTCTGTGGGTTGTGCTTTCACATGACGTCATCATGGTCCTGCTGCCATCCTGCCCCTACCTATAGCAACCACAGGATATTTACTTAACAGAATAAATCCATTAAGCACCTGCAATCATGCAATGCTCCCATCCTTCCCAGCCATGCAGAAGGGCAGGAAGCACGATGGAGGCATTTCTTTCCCCAGCACAGCATGGGAAAGAGCCTGGCTGCACTGTGGAAGGTAGGTGTGTATTATTCACGCTCCCTTCCACACATTGCTCGTCGGAGGCAGAAGGAAGTATTCCTGTCACACTCCCTTCCTGGCAAAGGCACTGCCAGGATCATGACAAGAGGACAACAGGATCAGGTGAGGTGTGAGGTGTGGAAATGGCCTCTCTGAACCCTACCATGCAGAGAACTACTGGCCAGTCTCCAATATCACTTTTTTGGGTAAAATTCTAAACTGCATGGTGGTGTCTAGCTCCTGGATAAAACTGATTATCTAGACCCATCAGGCTTTGTTATGGAATGGCAATGGCTTTGGCTGCTTTGGTGGACCACCTAAACTGGAAATTGGATGAGGAGAATGTATCCCTGCTGGTGTGATGGACCTCTTAGCAGCTTTTTATAGTATCAACCATGGTAGTGGTTGGGATTTGGAGTCATTGTTTTACAGTAGTCCCTGTCCTTCTTGGATAATAAATTCAGAAAGTGGTGCTGGAGGATTCCTGTTTGAACCAGTGCCTGTTGGCCTGTGGAATCCCTTGGATAGGACAGGTTATTTGCATTTGAGGGTTCACTGTTATCACCAAACACTTTCTCTCTTTTCCATCTAATTTTAAGGAAGTGGTTTCAGTGCTTCCTATCAGTGATAAACCAGATGAGATTGAACAAATTGAAGCTTACCTCAGACAGGACGAAGGGCTTCATGGTCAGTCAAAAGGCAGATCAAGGATTCATTCTGTGCTGAAGAGAGTTGAACTCCCCTTGAAATCTCAGGTTTATGGCTTGGAATTGATATCTGACCCTGGATGCTTAAATTTTAGTTGTTGCCAGGAGCACGTTTGCCTAGTTACAAGATATATGCGAAGCTGCACCCAATCCTGGAAATTACAGATCTGGCTATGAGACTCATATCCTGATTATATTCCATTCAGATCACTGTAACACTCTATGCACAAGACTGCCTTTGGAAAATGTTTGCAAATTTCAGCAGGTTCTAAATGCTGTGGTCAGATTTCTAACCAGCAGATTATAGAAAATACAACACTGTTGTGTCACTGGCTACTGGTCTATTTCTGGATAGAATTCAAAGTACTGGCTATGATCTGCAAAGTATGTGTCCAGAGTATCTGAAAGACCCCCTAAGTTTTAATATCTTCAGAGGAGGGCTTTCTCCATTGTCACAGACACTTTCGGTGAGGACGTGCAAAAGAGCCTTCCCGGTGGCTCCTCCCAGGTTATAAAATTCCCTCCCATGGATGCTCAGTTGGCCCCATTTCCAGCTGCTTCCAGAAGGAAAACAAAGACCTTTTTATGTGAACAGGGTTTTGACTTTAAATGGCTGTAGAAGAAAGATATGAGGTACTTTCAATGAGGTGTGTACAACAGGAATGTGGCAAAGGAGCTAACTTCCCTCTCGTAGATACCAGGCAAGACTATGTCCCTGGCACATGGCTGCAGAAAGAACAGTGGAAAGAGGAAGGGAGCTAAGGAGGAGAGGGACAGAGAAGGATGAGCAGGATATCCTGGAGAAACATCTGTAGGGAAAAGTTATGAAGGAAGGGAGAACTTAGCTGAAGCAAGAGCTGTTGAATCATTCAGTGGGGTGAGCTGTTTTGTTTTGTCCAGCCCACTGAACTGACAATCTACAAATACTTCCTAACCTGACCAAGTGAATTTACCTGTGGATCTGACAGACTGTACCTATTTGATGGTCTTAACTCATTGTACCTGCAGTGTTGAGGGGAGATGCTGGGAGTCTCCACTGGTGGGATCCCTACCTAGCTGAGCACACATGAACTCTAACGAAAAGTGGATGCTTGTGAAGAAACATAGTACCATTGAATAAATAACTTTCTACCACCTCAATCCTCTTGATGGTGGGTAAAGGGATATTTGGGGCCACCAATGTTTTATAGAACTCTTCAACAAACTGAAGCTTGTTATATTTACACAAGTATGGCTGCAACCCCAACCCAAGACATTCACAGCCAATATCCTTGTTCCCAAAATACAGAGAAAGGACAAAAATATGAGATACACATCAAGGTTGTTGCCGGGCAGGCAAGGTTTCCTCTGAGTGGACGGCAGAGGAAGAGGCGGTGTGGCCAGACAGCCAGGTGCAAGGCCAGCAGGATTGTTTAGGCTGCAACTTGTGTATTAGAGAAGGCCACACGCCAGAGCACTGATTGGGTCACCCCACTGGTTCCAGGGTGACAAGGAAGCATAAAAAGGTTGATGTTTACCTTGATCAGCTGCCAGTTAGATCTGCCTAGCTGGACCTGTCATGCTGTTGACAGTATACTAATTGTAAGGGGACTGCTCGTCTATTCGTCTGTTCTCCATTATCTCATGTTATTCCTCTTTGTCTACTTGCTGGAATGCTGGCACGTTTTGCCAAACTTTATTTTTGAGTGTGGCAATAAATTCTGCTTCTAAGTCCTACGTAATGAGCCTCTGGAATTCTTTCTGCTTCACTGGGACCCTCTGCTGCGGTGAAGCCTTGCTTCACAGATTGCACTCTGCTCATGCTCAGAGAAGTCAAATCCTGCCAACCCTGACAACACAAATATGCTATAATCCAAGAGTGGCCAGTATTACTGTGCTGAAGAATCCTTTTTGCCCTCCCCAAACAGTGGGCAACTATTGAGAGATGGAGGCTACATGAGTACCCCAGGAAGCCTTGGAAAGCCATTCACTCCCACTGTCTTCCTACAAAAAACACCAAAACAATTTTTTGTTTTCAAATGCCCCTACCCACTCTTTCTTTGCCATGTTTTTAGGACCAAGGGAGGACTCTTTTGGAAAAAAAAATAGGAAATCAACTTTTATGATAGAAAGTCAGCTTCTGGATCACTGCTAGTTATTAAAAAGGGTTCCCTGTGCCAAAATGACCCCAGGATTCAAAAACATGGCAAAATTTCACAAGTTCCCAAAAACCCACTTACAGTCTGTTTTCCTTTCTCCATATCACTTGTTTAAAATTGCAATATGCTTCAGATACCCACAGCAGAATTATTTGCAGAATAATACATATTGCAGAAAATGCATACAGCTGTAAATGAATCGAAACAGTCTTTCTCCTACTCACTGAAACACAATTATCATAGACACAATGACAGTGCTCTTCCTGACTGGTAAACTTAAAGCCTTTTATCATTCTAATAACAGGGTGGATTGGTGCAACACAAAGAACTAGGACAGCTTCCTGGTGTTTACTTTAATTATTAAACAAAGGATACAGGGTGGAGCAAGGGCCATGAAATGCTAGGAATCATTGCCTCCAAAAGAACCCTCATTGCATTCCATAAGAAAAACTCTTTTCTGTTCACTGCTCTTTTTGTTCCCATCCTGAAGAGTTATGTTGGCCTCTGCACATCAGCTGTGCAGGCTAAAAAGATAGGTATATATCTACTGCTCTCTTCCCAAGCACCCATTTAGCTGGAACTCCTTTCCTGTTTTCACCTAAGATCTTGATAGGCTGCTTTTCTAGATCTACTGGCTAAAATCCAGCTGCTTTGAGTCTCCGAACCTACCTTTGTCTTTTGACAAATGTACCTACATTCTTGAGGACTAAGAAGAGACTCTTTAAGAACATTGTGGCATAGGGAATGTCCCCTCTTTCAGCTTGAAAATAGCTTGTGAGGCAGCATCCCTGTCTTTAGTATACATGAAATGAATGCATTCAATAAAATTGTAAGTGTACAGGCACCGAGTAAATTCAGTCTACCTGGGTAAATAAATCAGTTTAAGAAACTCGTTTTGACATCGGCCATTTCCACACGGAGTTTTTAAAACGGTGCAAAGCGTCCTCCGGGGAGGATGTCTGCACCTGGGAGCGGACTGGGTCGGACCTACTTAACGTAGATCCGCACCCCAGCCTGCTCCGGAATGACCCCAAGTGGTCGTCCAGCGTGCTTTTGAAAGACCGCTAAAAACAGGTCTTTCAAAAGCACAGAGCGCGCCAGTGCGAGCCTGCTCCCTTATGCAGATTCGCAGGCTTGCACTGGTGCGAGCCTGCGATCTGCCAGGGGCGGGCTTTAGGCTGGCAAGCTTCAGCGGTTGGGAGAGAGCCTCAACCAACCGGAAGCCACCATTTTCGTCCCCAGAGCAGTGCGGAGCAGCAGCCATGCACTGCTCCAGAGCAGCGTGGACCAGAACGGGGAGCCCAAAAGTCCGATGAGTAGCGTCACGGGGCGATTCCCTCACCCCGTGCGGAAATGGCCTTAGTTCTCCAATATACAAGACCTGTGCCTGGAGTATATCTGCTCATGTTGTATAGAAAGTGAGTAAGGGAAACAGGAAGTATCTATGCTACATAGTTATAGCACTTTGATACCATTCCAGCTATCACAGAATTCTGTGATTAGTACTTTGCTGCAGTAATTAAAACTCTCTGGTAGAGTATTCTAGTACACTTCCTTCAACTACAGTACTAGAGCTCACCAGCTGAGAATTCTAAGTACCCCAATCAAACTACATATTACAGGACTCCATAGAATGGAACCACGACAGGTAAAAGTGGTATAAAATGAGTGTAATTGTGCAGTGCAAACACACATATTTGAGGCCAAGGTCTAGAACAGCTTTTTTTTTTCCTAATAGTTTCCAGTTTGATTTTTATGGAGAAGAATTCCGGGATGTGCATGGATCTGACATTATAAGGCACATGTCATAATTACTGAGTTTAAAAATATCACCAAGTATACACACATAAACAGATTAACAACTCCAAGGTGGTCACCCATAGGATTACCAATGCTTTATAGAATCAAACCCATAGACTACAGGTGGGCAACATGCCTATTTTTGCAACCCTCACTGACCCATCCCTGAATACACTGATAAGCTAGTAAATATCAGCAGCATGGTAGCAGCAATCCAACTCCTGGGACTTCATTCCTCCTTAGTGCAATTTCTCTTTGAAACAAGAAATCCTGAGGTGTGATTCAGGTTAAAAACAAGGCACATACTCCCTATGCTCCCTACCACCAGCAGAAGGTACTTTTTAGAACAGTGCACAGGGTCAACAGTCTAGAGAGCAGAAGAAAAAGCTGTTTCTTGTCACAGAAAGCTACTCAGTCAACTCTGAAGCAACTCAGGAGTGGGCAAGACAACTTTCTCTTGACAGACATGACTTCCTATGTCCTCCCTATCACCAAACACGATGACAGCCATTTTACTCCTACTGTGCCATGGCCTACACTGCTTACTGGTACCTATGCCAGTGTAGTTATGCCAGTCAACAGGGTCATGGCCATATTATTTAGCCAGAGCACAGTAAGTAAAGAGAGGTGTCTTATAATTATGACTACAACAACAGAAATGCCTTTTTGTTTTCACTGTACATATTTAGCAACTTCTTCCTCTCATACCCCAACTGCTTTCTCGTTTGTTCACCATCTTTCCTGATTAACGTTTTTGGAGCATTCAAAAGTTTGTACAGACTTTTGTTGCCATTAAATTATCCTGATACGTGGATATTAAATAATATTTCTCAGCTCACAGGCACTGGGATTTATTGCACTAAAAAGCTGTGTGGAAAAGCTTTTAGTAAAAGGCATTATGGCTTTTTTACTAAGGCCATTTCCGCACCTTACTTGATGCTGTTGTCCTCCAGTCGTGATCCTGGCAGCGCCACAAGGGATACACCTCTTCCTTCCACAGTGCAGCCGGGCTCTTTCTCATGCTGCGCTGGGGCAGGAGGTGCCTCCATTGCACTTCCGGTCCTTCTGCATGGCTGGGAAGGACAGGAACACTGTGCAATTGGGAGTCATTGACAGAGAAACTCCATCAATGATTTACCACATGATCATGCCAGCTGGCGATGGGAGAAGGTGGGACCATGATGTCATGGTCCCATTCCTCTCGCATCCTGTCATGCAGTTATATGGGAGACAGGAAGGGTCTATAAGTGTTTATTGAAAAGAAATATAATTTGGAAACCAAGGCAATGAGACAGCTGGACTAATTCTGACTCACTCCTTACTACGCAGTTCACAAAAACAACGTTGTGATTTCAACTGTAGGCAATCATGCAGAAGATGGAGATGTTCTTTGTTACTGTAGGACTCTGAAGCCTTGGGTAAAGCCTGTTGGAAAGCAAACTCCAGCTTATATATAGGATAAAAGTTTGAAAGCTAATTGTTCAGCAGTGGAACAGTCTGCCTAGGGAAAACAGTGAGCTATGTTTCACTGCAGATACTTATGCAGAGTTTGGATAACTATGTTTCATGGATGCATCCCACTCTGCATTGCAGATCCTGCAATGAACAAAGAGTTGTACTAGATGACCTCCAAGTTACCTTCCAACTCTATGATTCCACGATTCATCCAAGTTAAAGCATAAGCAAACTGTGTCTGGAACAACATGTAGGAATGATAGTTAATCATGTATCATGATATAATCACAGATTTTTTATGTGCACATTAGACAGTGAGTCTGTGAGTATGTCTTTGATCGATGACCTAGATGGAATTCAGTTGCAGCATGATCATAGATGATGCTTATATGGCAAGTGAATTTGTTCGTTTATGCATACTTATAATTTACAGGGTTCCATGTAACGTAAGTTCTGTCATTTGTTTAGAGGGAGCAAAGCATAATAAATTACAGTAAAACAACAAAGTATAGTACCAGTATGAAAACCACAGCTCACTTTAAATAACAGCATTAATAAATCAGTTTAAAACTGAAGTCAAACTGATAAAATCCACATCATATAAAATCATAATATAATTTTAAATCCCTGAGAAAATAAAAAAAGATATTTGTCCAGCACTGGAAAGACATTAAAATAGGTGGCAAACAAGCCTCTCTAAAGAAGTACTAGCTAAAGGCTCACTACCAGAAAAAATGTGTCTCTCAGGGCATGAGGTGAGGGGTTCATGTAAAAAAAGTAATCCTTCAGATAGCTCAACAATAAGCTGTGAAGGGCTTGTAAGGTCAAAAGCATACTAAGAGCCCATGAATTCTGAGCACTGTTACATTTACAGTGTTAAGATACTAGGCCTTCCGGTCTTCTGTCTAAGAAACAGGTACATGATCTGTGTCTTGTCTCTGCTCTGCCTAAGCACCCTTGGAACTGACAAGACAGTGTGATCCAGACAGCCTGATAAGAAAACACCTGGCTTCTATCTGTGGGAAAACTGGAATGTTTTGAGTAAGCGGTCACACAGAGCCTATAATTTTAGTAAGAGAATCCTCGCTCTCTCTCTTCTTCTTCTTCTCTCCCCCCTCTCCTCCATATGGTCTTTCTACAGCCTGCGATTTTTTCCTCTGTGTCACGGCTGGGCACAGAGAGGTCTAATGGATTTTGTTCTGCCTTTCTGATACCAGTATGCTACAAGTCCTTAACTATGCTGTATGCAATAAACAGTAAAATAGTTTGACAATACGTTTTTGGCCTGAACTCTGTTCTTTTGACTTTGCTGGTTTTTATTTGCCTGGCCTGACGCCCTGGAGCTGTGTAGCTGCCTTTGTGTGGGTCATGTTTCTCCCTTTGATGTCCTCAGAGTACAGCGTGGCCCCTGCAAACTCTAACATACAGTGCAGTCACAGTTAGAAGTAATGAAAATGAAAAAATGAACATTAACAAACTACAGACATTGTCCATTCACATTTCTTCTTTTATTTCACATTATTGCAAGCTCCTTTAAGTCCATCTTCAGGACAAAAGAGGGAGATACATCTAATAAACAAAAATAAATTGGGGGAGTGCAACCCCCCTCTATAGAAAGTTGAACGCAATTCACTGGGGCAGAGGAACTACTTGTGTGAATCAAGCTCGTTTACTGGCCTTCATCCAAACCTTAACACAGCTAAGTTTGGTGTGAAACAGCATGGAGAACAAAATGGGAATCTTGAAGCATAAAAATCACGAAGCTGAGCAGAGATTCCCCCAGCACGCTATTGCAAATGGCCATCCAGGTATGAACAAAAACAACCAAGGTACATGCTATGTGTGTATGTCCCCCCAAGTCAGCTGTCAACTTATCGCAACCCCATGAATTTCCAAGTTCTCTTAGGCAAGGAACACTCGGGGTGGTTTTGCCAGCTCCCGCCTCTGAAATATAGCCTACAGCATCTGGTATTCATTGGAGTTCTCCCATCCAAGTAATCACCACAACCTGACCCTGCTCAGCTTCCAAGATCAGATGAAATCTGGTGCTTTTAGGATATTTAGCCCTCAACGTACATGTTAGCCATAATCTATTTGGACAGCCTTGCCAAGTTAACTATATTCTCAACAGGCTGTTTCAATGTGTTAAGATAGTCCATCTCACTGAGATTAGCTACATTAATTCAGCAAGATTTCTCCAGCTATACACCACAGGGCAACCAAGCTTCCACCTTAATTGAAATGGAACTCAAAAATCAATTTCATCCAAGAACTCCTGGAAATGGTCAGTATCTGTGTGCTTGTGACCATCTTGTCTGGGAGTGAAAAATTTCACCCTATAATGCCATGTTTCATCATCAAAGAGGGAAGGTGACATAAGTCATAAAAGCTTAGTTATGGAATAGAAGAGTAATAAATACAGAAGACTGTTAATTAATACAAAACAGAACAGCATAATTAATACTTCAATTAAAATTTTCAGCTTTGATGGCATTCCCTCTCAGTGAGTCTATCCACATTTTTGTCTGTACTTTAGAATGGGGTGACTGGGAGACTTACAAGTGCTTCTAAATTAACTATGTATAATTTTTTAAAAGTGCAAACAAACTACTGAGTCCACATTCTAGGGATGGTAAAAATCAGTTCAAGAAACTTTTGTTTCAAGATATTAATCAACTGGATGTTTACCAAATCGTTCCAACAGAGCTCTTCGTATGCTACCTGGTACTTTCTGGTGCAGATCTCTGAGCTCTTTCATTGCAGCCTTTGTCTGAAAAAGAGATTAAGAGGGAAAATAGAAAAGAACATATTATTTCTTCTTCATATTATTCCAGCAGAATATCTGAACAGTATTTCTATTATACATTTCCAATGCTAGCAGAAATTCAAAGCCAGAAATAAAACAAATAGTTGACTTGTTTGTTTGTTTTTTGCTGCAGAATTTGGTGCCTTGGACTGAAAACAAACAATTCTTGAAAGTACTTCTTATTCATGGTAATTTCTTAGCCCCTACAGCTATACTTTTAAAATTATTCAGATTTGTTGCTTAGGAATACCTCTATGACATGGGAAATAAGTAGTTCCTTTTTGGCAAACTCACATGAAATCTTACATGAAGTATACAGAACTCATCCACTTCTACAAACAGAATAAAAAAAAAATCATTCTTGATTTCCAATTATAGTCAATGCAAGGCATAAAGATCTGGATTTTGAAACTGAGATTTAGAACAAAATTACCATGCGAGGATGATGGGATTTGTAGTCCAGTCGCTGGGGGACTGGACTTTGGGAAAAGTTTCCCTCTTCTCATACACATACATAACTAGGACCAGAAGGGGGCAACAACTCTTCAGAAAACCAATTAGAGGAAAGACATTAATGCAAAAAATGAATGGAAAAGTATTCCCTGTGGACACCTGCTAGATGTATATATGTCGACTCATTGAGTCCCACTGAGTTTAAGGTGGTAGCTATAAGACTGTAGACTAAATAGTAAAACATAGAAAGCTGCCTTATGTTGAGTCGGGTCTTTGGTCCATCTAGCCCAATTCTGTCAGTTCTGACTGGCAAGGGCTCTCCAGGGTTTCAGGTAGGGTTCTCTCCTAGCTGTATGTGGAAATCACTGGTTTGTCCTAGTGGTTTCCCCATCCAAGTGTTAACCCAGTCTGAGCCTGCTTAGTTCCCGAAATTAGACAAGATCAGATACGTTCACCGTGGTCTAGCGGTTTCATAAAGCAATATATTCTTGCTTTATGGGAAAAAAATACATTTAATACAACCTTAACTTTAACTAAGGCCATTTCCGCACTACACTATTATAGTGTAGTGTAGTGAAATAATAGCACTATTATAGTGTTATTATTTCACTTTCAACATTCTATGGAATCCTGGAGTTTGCAGTTTAGGGAGGGGTGTCTCTCAGCCAGAGAGCTCTTTGGCCTCAGAAAACTACAACCCCCAGAATTCCATAGGCTGTTGAAAGTGGAACAATAGCACTACAACAGTATAGTGCAGAAATGGCTAAAGTTACCCCGAATACAGCCAGCATTGTCTTCTCATCATAGGCACTTAGAAATGTCACCCAGGTGAGAGAGCAAGCTGATGAAGACCAGCCAAGTGTATCACCCACTGAAATCTCCACTGAGGTGGAGGGGAAGCTCCTTCCATCTTGCCAATCATAGGAAACAATTAGACAGCTGGTAAAGGCACTGAGTGCTTCTTCATTCTTCTGACAGCCCAGTGCCATTCCATACTGGATACATGGGAAAGTAAATCTCAATTTTGATAATATATTTACACCATTTACAAAGTGAATACTACCTCGGAGGAAAAATATTCTGTCAAAAATGTTATTAATCCTCAGTTGTGGCAGGAAGGGAAATACAGTGTCCCCACCATTTTTAAGAGGGTTCGGGGTGCAGAACCCTCATGAAGGTGGGAAAAACCACAAATAACCCCCCTCTGCAATACCCCTCCCATTCCCTTCTGGAGTTTCCCCCTCCCATTCCTTTGTCTTTTGCATGCCGAGGCCAGATGCAAAGAAATGGGAGGTGGGAACTCTGGTTGGAAAAAAGAAGGCATTCACGTGTGCCTTCCCTCACTCCATTCCCTTGCCTTTTGCCTTGGCATGTTCTCAGGGCTGGGGCCAGGGAATGGGAAAAGGGAGCTCTGGAGGGGAGAAGCAAGGAGCACATGTGCCTCCTCCACACTCCCTTACCTTTTGCCTTGGCATGTGTTCTCAGCACCAGGGTCAGAGGCAAGGAAATGGGAGGGGGGGCTCTGGAGGAGAGAAGGAAGACGTGTGTGTGCTCCCCCCCTCCATTTCCCTGTCTTTTGTCCGGACACTTGCCTTCCTTCTCCACTTATGGCAAAACACAAGTGAATGGCATGAGGAGAAGAGGGGAAGGCACATGTCCACTTCATGAATAATCAAATTGGTGAAGGTCAAATCTGCGAATGTGGAGAGAGGATTCTTCTGTAAGTTGTCAGGGTAATTCAAACAATATTTCATTCAGGAACTGGAAAAACACCTCTGAGTATTCCTCGCCTAAGAAAACACTATGCAATTCATAGGGTTTTCATAAGTCTGCAGGCAACTTGGGACACATACACGGGTACGCACACACACATATACACACACAAAGTAACCACCATCCAGTCACAGGATATGACACACCTCAATAAAATTTTGGCATCTAAAGAACCTGAAAGCATGGAACGTCACCATTCTTCCTATTCAAAAGCACCATGTAGTACACATGTGTTACAGTTAGAAATACAGGTATACTATGGGTTCCAACAGTATATCAAACTCACCTTTTCAGCTAGTTCTTCAGCTGTTATATTTGGATCATAAGGAATGGGATCTCCTACATATGTACAAAATTTGACTGGAAACCCTCCATACACAGGAACAATTGGCCATCGGGTACGTTCATACAGCCATTTGAATGGCCCTGTATGCAAAATTAAAAATACACTCATGTTCTGAAAAAAGAGTTTTATGGTACAATTTTAGGAACTAGAAGGAGCTCTGATGTTAAATGAACAAAGGCCATGCAGTTGACAAGGAACTGTGCAGAAAATGTATGCCTAAATTGTCATGCATAATAAATACCAAGGAGTCAACTGAATGCACAATTACAAATGTTCAAACATCTTTGATTTCAATGGACTAACGTGTATCCAAATGTGTGGTAGACTGCAGTCCAAGTAAATCTGCATCAACTGGCTAAGGACCCAGTGAAACGGAACACCTAAAGAAATTCAAAGATACTGAAGAGGAAGAATCACCC
The DNA here is from genome assembly GCA_030412105.1 of Cyclura pinguis. NCBI lineage: Eukaryota > Metazoa > Chordata > Lepidosauria > Squamata > Iguanidae > Cyclura > Cyclura pinguis. The sequence goes on from CM059602.1 coordinate 214,428,324, forward strand.
AAATAAGACAAAAACAAAGACAGAGAGTTTAAAAAACTGGGATAAAATAGGCTGGTGAAAGCACAGGTCAGAGAAACAGAAAGGAAAAGCAGAAGAGGAGAAGGATGCATGAAAGCAGAAAGATAAAGACACCAACAACGTTTCCAGGGCCAAATCTCTAAACACAATTAAACAGAAATCCAATTGAAACCGGAAGGGATTTATTTCTGTGTAATGTGTTTAGCACAAGGGCATAAGCATATGGGAAGAAGCAAGTGGAATCCATCTTACATATTTTTCCAAGTGTTCTGTATCCTTCCCGTAGATTTTTTGTAAATATAGGGATGACAGGCTGAGAAAGGTGGGAGAAAAGTAGCCACAATTAGGGTAGTATTTCAGCCTTAATTATTTAAAGAACCTGCTAGTTAAAGAACTAAGGATCCTCAAGGAATGAAGAAGATGTTATGTCATGAGTGTTATATCCATGCACACAAAGGATGTTTTTCTTTATGGAAGAAGGCACCCTTTTAAAAACCAATTTTCAGTAAAACACATCGGTATATCTAGGTTTATAACAATGAGACTGGAATAATCAACATTCCAATCTCATTATACAAAACTGTCATTGAAGTTATCACCGGCATTGTGGGGAGCAGATCAGAAAGGGAACTTTTCCTCCCAGATCCATCTGGAAAAGATCCCATGCCACCAGAAGCTGCTGAAATAACTCAGATCAACAGAAAGAAGGGTTGCCTCAGCTGAGCAACTCTGCATCCCCCAGGAAATACACGCACAAGCAACAAACACACATGGCAGTCTGGGGACTCCCACTTACATCCAAATGGAAAAGTGTGGTTAATCGTCTCAATTACTGTTTATTGCAATAAACCTGCTTCAAAAACCAAGATCTGAAACCATAATTTAAAATTAGGTTAAATGTTCAAGTAAAAATGCAGACTTGTCCAGACAAAATGTTTCATAAAGCTTAGCCAAAACTAAAATTTGTCCAGAACAAAAGACTAAACAGTTGTTCATTAAAAACAAATGCAAAGGTTTTTGATCTCACAACACCACAAGGTGAGAGATGTAAAAGACGTACAAGAGCCTAAAGTCCATTCACGTAACCCTGTGTGTAACATTTCTGTCCAAACACAACCATCATATTTCTTAGGTGACTAGAGACTAAGCTGCTGTCAAGCGAAATGACAAAACTTCATATAGCAGTTTCATAACCACATGTTATAGATGTCTGGTACATCAATGAGGCTGAGTCACAAGGTTAAAAAAGATGTGGGTAAGCATCCTAATGTACCTGCTTGTAATTCTTTTTTTTTCCCTTCCAGTAAGGTACATGTATAGCAAGCATGGACAAAGTGTGGGCCCCAGGTCTGTTTTTATGGGACTCCTAAGGATCCCCACATATACTCTCAAATTTGCAGGGGAGGGGAAGAGAATGTTTCTTCTTGTCCCAAAACAGCCAATAGTGTCCCCTAAGCTTCTCGGGGTACTGCTCTTGGTCATTTTGCCACGAGCCTTGTCACATAAGACAGTTATAACACTAGGGCCATTTCCACACTATACTGTTATAGTGCTATTATTCCATTTTCAACATCCTGTGGAATTTTGGGATTTGTAGTTTACTGAGGCCAAAGAGCTCTCTGGCTCAGAATTCTAAATGCCTCTCCCTAAACTGCAAATCCTAGGTTTTCATGGGATGTTGCAGACTAATAGCACTATAACAGTGTAGTATGAAAATGGCCAATGATTCCACTTTAACTGCTGTGACCACATCCTGTGGTTTGTGCTTTGCTGAGGCACTGTAGCTCTTTGGCTGAGAATTCTAAATATTTTTCAGTTGGAGAGAGACAATCATATATTATCTTTCCCATTATTTTATTATATTTCTTAAGCCACGCTTGAAATAAATTTCCCTAGGTATCATACGTTACAATTTAAAATAGCATAATATGCTCACACACACACTGAACACTATATACCAATATAACAAAATCACCACAAACAAAATCCCACACAGCATAAAAATAAGAAGAGATGCCAGCATGTCTAATGGATGGGGAACTTTGGGACTTGCAGTCCAAAGGGACGCCTTTTCTTGCTCTAAAGCAGTGATTCCCAAACTCTGGTCTGCCAGATGTTTTGGACTTCAGCTGCCAGAGTTCCAAACTGTTGGCCAAGCTGGCTGGGGCTTCTGGGAGTTGAAGTCCAAAACACGTGTAGGACCAAAGTTTGGGAACACTGCTGTAAAGCAAAGCGCTTCAGTGTCTCTGCATTAAGGATTACTGTCTTGTTTAAAAGTCACATACTCTTTCGTGCTAATGGTATCATGCAGAAATGTCAGCAGATGAGATATCTCATCTCACCACTCCTCCAAACTATTTGCAGAATTTTTTCTCACAAAGCCCAGATAAAGACCTGGAGCTTAACTGGTTTTACTACAGTCACTTTTAAAACTGATCTACTGGAAACAGATATCCATTTGAATATACCACAGAACATTTAAATGCTGTAGATTACTCACCACTTTTGCATCCCTGGCCACGTGAGCAAAACCTGTGCGTCTACCCCATAAGAGACCATAGTTCTCATCACTAAAGAGTGCTTCTCGGGATCCACCTGGTAAGACTCCAAGTAAATAACCCTTTTTCAGAATTTCAACACATTCCATTCTTCCATCATGCGTAAGGCCCTGTACCTTATAGAACAGTTTTATACCTGTAAGAGATACAGCAATGTAAGCTGATACATGGAACAGTCTGTATAAGAGCTGTATTACTCCATATTTTGAACATACGTAGTAAACAATTCCTCCTTCTAATGCACAGAGAGCTCAGCTGCAAATAGGTATTGACTACGAATGCATGTATGTTCAGCATTTATTGCTTGTCAACCAGCTGTAAACAGAAAAAGGATGAGACCACAGGCTCTGCAGTTTTGATAGTTCAATTGTTATGGATCGCATTCCTACATCATCTCCCACACAGAAACACTTGCTTAGCCATTTATTTTAATGGGTCAAGATTTCAATCAATAACAAACTGAGTGAAATCACTTAAACAAAATCAAATTAGGAATACCAATGTCATCCTTAAATATCCGAGACTGATATAAATTCAATTTCCTTCCCAAGAGATGACAGATTTATGTGTCTTATCATCAGGCACTGCCAATAACAATAACAATAATTCTAAAAAGCTAAAGTATGTGAGGAAATTGAATAAATATTTTTGCGCTATGTCTTTGCAATATTTTCTAAATGTAATAGAACTTGCAGCATATCATCAGCAGGAGGCACTATTGTACCCTAAAACACATGGTGTTCCTAGACTAGACAATAAGAGTTGGGGGAAAATCTATGAAAAAAGAAGATAAAGGAGCAAGATTGTTTACACAAGAGATGAGATGAACAGGTACTGAATGGGAAGAGCTAGAACAGGACAAAGCAACAATGGCCCCAGAGGAGCGAATATTCTGAAGCATCCCTGTACCTGAATAGAGGAATCCATCATCCACTTTATTTTCTAATATACCTATCCTCTTCATAGACCTTTATTGTGGTTTTATCAGTAAGTTGGCACATGTGTTTAACCAAATAAGTACATTTTGGCAGGGAGGGTCTTCTGGGGTGAAACACTATATGCAATTAATTAATTCCTTAGTTTGCAGAAATAACTGATTATCCTTCCAGATGCAATCCTATATGCCTTTACTAGAAATTAAGCAAGAGAGTCAGCATGGTGTAAGTGTGCCACTGTCATGGGCCAGGAGTCAGCTTCTCCAGGAGAACAGCAGCCTTGAAGGAAAACAAGCAGATGCAAGCATACCAGGAGCTAATTAGGCTAGGATGAGAGCCAGCTGGCTCCAGCCTTTGTGAGGAAAGCAGAGGACAGTGGCTCGACACCAGAAACAATCTGTGTGTTTGCCGGTTCTTGCCCTTGTGTGTACTACAGATTCCCTGTATGCTGTCTGCCTGCCTTCTCTGACCTTTGGACTGTCTGACCTTGCTGCCTGCTGGATTCCTGACCTTTTGACTGACACTGGACTTCACTTCTGCTTCACCCTGACCAGGCAAGCTATATTGGACTGCTGAGCTGTATCCATTTGCCTAATGAATATCTTGGCACTCCATTACCTGACAACAGACAGTTGGCACCTACAACAGCCAGCATGGTACAGTGGTTTGAGTGTTGCACTAGGACAGTGGGAGACAAAGGCAAATCACAGCCTCTCAGTCTCAGAGGAAGACACTGACAAACCTCCTCAGAACAAATACTGCCCAGAAAACACCATAATATGTTTGCCTTAGGGTCACCATAAGTCAGAAGGGACTTGAAGGCACACAACAGCAAAGAAGTGTCCCAAAAAACAGATTTAATTTGACAAATGGGAAGGTCCCTGGGACAGCTATCCTGGAGACTCCTAAAAATTACAGACAAATCCCGATACTTGGACACATCCTAGTATGACCAGATAAATGCTGAAGTCAACTAAAACCTAGGTAGAGGCTGCAAAAGCATAGCAACTATGAAAAATCTGGGGGTGTGAATGAATATTTTGCCCACTCAAATAGGGCAAAAATTGCACTCTACAGTTAAAGTATCACCACACGCCTAACAGAAGGAAGCATTTTCCAATGAGTGAAATTTCTGACCTGAATCCTATTGATTAGTCCAAACTACACTAACTTAAACACCTAAAGGCACAAAAGCCTGTTCAATCCCAGCTGTGAAGCAGAGTCAGGCCCTATTAGTACTTGGCAGAGAGACCACTGGAGAATACCAGGTGCTGTAGGTTATATTTGGAAGAAGATAATGACAAATCTCCTCTGAATAACTCTTGCCAAGAAAACCCTATGATAGAGCTGCCATAATTCATGGTCAACTTCAAGACACATAACAACAACCAGCGGGCATACTGAATCAATTGTTGAATGGTAAGTCAACACATAAGCTATTCTACTTTGGACTAACAATAGAATTTAGGGGTCAGATTAGCATATAACACATTATGACATTGTAATTAAAGTACAGATTTCAAAGATTTACAGTGCAGTGCACACTCATTACAATTTACCTAGTATTTTGGAAAAATGGTAATCAACCACAGTGTGGCAGAATCTGCCTGTCTGTAAATAGAGTCTAGATACGAAGTAGTAATAGTCTAGAGGAAAGGCTCCATGGTAAAATACAACAAGTCCTGGTCCTTCAGGCAGTTTATCCATGCCGTGCACCTCGTAACCTGTTCAAAGAACAGAAGAGCTTTAGCAAAGCTTCAGTACAACCAAGGCCTTAAGATTAACAGGAAGTCACAGAAGAAATTGCATTTGCTGAGGTCAAGAATGGACTATTTGTTCTAGTCATCTTTACATTTCTACATTTTGCTATATTAAATTTTGTAACATTAATGGAAACCTTCACTCTTTAGGAGTTTAGCAGAACAGGGTCCATGATCCACATGAGCCCTATACTGTCTCATAATAGTCTGACAGGCTGCTCCTCAAATTTATGAACCAAACTGATCCTCATCTCCCAGAGCAATCAGCAACAGTACTCAACATTCTGTTTGCTGCAACTGTTAATATACCTGCACTACAACATTAACATTTGTTTCATAATTTTCATTGTCAACACTTCACCCTAAAGAATCCTGGGATTTGCATCATAGTGGATTGGTTTGAGTGTGGGACTAAGACTCTAGGAGACTGGGATTCAAACCCCTGCTCAGCCACAGAAGCCCACTTGGTGACCTTGGGCAAGTCATACCCTCTCAGCCTTACGATGAGCCAACGGCAAGCCTCCTCTGAATAAATCTTGCCAGGAGAACCCTGGGGTTGGGTCAACATAACTTGCAGTTGACTTGAAGACACATAACAAAGGTGTTTTTTCTCTGCTGGAAAAGTGTAGTATGCACACTTAGACAATCCCGAAGGCCTTGGATGTTAGCATCTGTCTACGCTACAGGTTGAAACTGATTTGATCCTTGACACCACACTTCTCAGGGAACCTTGGTGCCTTCTAAATAATTCACCAAATGACAAATCCCAGAATTTCTTAAGGTAGCACTGTGATAATTAAAATAAGATATTGATATACAGGCAGACATCAGTTAACAAAGCCTCTGACAAAGTCTTTTTATACCCATCCAGTCCTATTTTCCTCCTTGTCTTCTGTCTGCCTGCCAGTGTTTTAGCAGCATCAGTATTAGAAGTATGGTGAAAGAAGGATGAAGAAATAGATTTTTGGTGTCAGGTTGCAACTGTGGGTCTGCAGTAAACAATGCAATAAAGCTTGAGCTGGAAAAAAATGGGATTCTACTCTATCCAGTCCTACAAGAGGCAAGCTAAACAGCAGCTTCTTCTAGAATTCCTCACCAAGCATGTGTGAACAACAAAACAAAGAGAAAAGGGGACAGCAGATAAGCCTGCCTCACCAGCTACCTCCAAAATGTTTTTTAAAAAAGTATAGACTACAAGTTTGCCCACCAAAATGCAAATCATAACAAAAGTGGAGGCTGGTGAAAGAAAAGCATAATCCTAACATAAATTTTGGAAGAACCTACAAGTGGTCTCTAGAAGGTTCTAAATGCTTTTCTTTACTTATCTAAGTCTTACCTGACGTGGTGGTATTATTTATTTCACACATGCATATTGTTAGGTTTGAATAAAAAGTTTGCAGAAATATGTTGAACTACTTTTCTTGTTTGTGGTATAAGAACCTAACACTATTCTTTCCACGTTATTTCCGTCTCTGGTGCCAGATTTTCTGTTAAAGGAGTAATGCCCAGGAACATGTCAACTTCACTAACTGAGGTATACCTTTAACTCTGTAGATAAGTAGCAGAGCACCTTAAAGACGGTATGAGCTCTTCTAACTAACATTAGTACCAGGATAACAGGTGAGGCCTTGAAATGCATTCTAAGCACTCTAAAGAACAATATACACTATGCAACAATGATGAATACAGCAATAATCCAAATTAATATTAGCTTGTAGGAAATTATATTCTGAGCTGGATAATTAAAGATTCTTATTTACATAAATTGGTACAACATTATTGTGTAATGGGTTCTACACCTATTATATAATGACAACATGATGAAGCAAGGAGCTCCACGATAGTTTAGCAACTTTGTTTTATTGGGTAGAACCTCAAACGATAAAATGGTATTCTATTCCATAAGTCAGAAGTGACTTGGAGGCACACAACAACAAAATGCCACTTGACAGAGGAGGCTCTTTCTAACCATCATTTCTCTCCCCTTTGAAAGCTGACTTATGATGACATGAAGGCAAACCTTTCTTGGCAAGATTTGTTGCCTTTGCCTTTCTCTGAGGCTGAGACAGTGTGACTTGCCTGAAGCCAACTAATGGGTTTTCATGGCCAAGTGGGGATTCAAACCCTGGTCTCCACAGTCACTGTTTGGGTGTTACTGTGTCGCTTTTGTCAGGGACACGGCAACAGGGGGTATGAATGTCAAAGGACATGTCAGCAGGCTTATGTGTGCACCCAACAGTTCCCTTGTTTGCAAACAAGGGAGCAGTTTTGGCACCTGTTGCGTCCCTGATGCTGCCACTGCTATTGGTGTCCAGCAGCACTCTGTAAACCCCAACTTAAGAACCACTGCTATAAATGTCTTAAGAAGTAAGTTTGACTGAATTTAGTAGGGAACCGCAGCTTAAAAAGCACTGTCTTTCAGCGTCCCCTGTGAATAATAACAATGGTCCACTTCGGTGGGTTAGCATCAGGACTGCTGAGATAAAATCACCTGAAGCACAGTGCATAGTTTAACTGCACAATAAAAATGCTATGTGTTATTATTAGCACTTATCTTCATGATACTTAAAACAAAGCTTTAAAACATAAGCGAGCAAAATGTAATTACCATATAGTTGTCCATGTCTATGCCAGTATGCAGTTCTAAAGGGAAGAAAAATTATGCTTACCATGCCACACTTTGCCATATGTGTCCCAGATAGAAGCCACTGCTCTCCTTCCATTGTCCCAAGATTTGCTGAGATAATCCCCTTTTAAATTCATTTTTCTCTTGTAAATATGCAGAATAAGGTTTGAAAGGTAAATACAGGCAAGAACGACTAAAACAGGCGAGAATAGAAGTACAAACGGTGTTAACACTGCAAAGAAGTATATTATATAGTCTGAGGAATAGTCCAGGTAATTGTTTGGATGCATCCATTTTTTCAGTATGTCCATCAGCCAGGTCAGTTCTTCCCGACCAGAAGAATAAAATGCACTAATGCTGTTCATCTTCTGTTTAAAATGAAAGAGAACAATTCAATGAGACAAGCCATTTCTTAACACTGCCCCTAAATGTGGAAAATGCATTTTGTTTAACACAGTATAACTATTACGAAAGGTATCATACTATCCAGGATTTATTTATTTATTTATATCCCACCCTTCCCCCAAAAGTGGACCTCAAGATGGCTGGCTCACAAGATTTTTTTAAAAAAAGCAAAAAAATTACAAAAAAAAAGCATTATATACTAAAGCATAAAAGTATAAAATTAAACATATGTAAATGAAATTAAAACATAACTGAACTAAGAGCAATTTAAATAGTACACCAACTTTTTAAAGTACATCTGCGCCTCCACTACCACAATTAAAAGTCTAGAGAGCCAGGCAGTTGCCAAATCCCCACCTGAACAAAAACGTTGCCTCTTAGGAACTAATTGGATAACTTATTACTAATTAGAAAATCATACATTCACACACTTACTATATATCTGTGCACATGTCTCTCCTGCTCCCTCCTTTAAATTGACAACAGCCCTGTAAGATAAGTCAGGCTGAAAGAAAGAGACTGGCCTACGATGATTTCTGGTCCCTGTCCAAAACTCCCACTTCCTTGGCCAAAACGCCTAACGCCCTGTCCAAAATTAACCACCACACCGCACTTGTTCTTTGGGAATTTGATGTCCCTCCTAGAGTGGGTCCAGTTTCAACAGACCGATCACAGAATTTTCCCGACAGCACAAGCCCAGGCAGCTGTGTGCTTAGAAAGGAGTCCCACTGAGTTCAATGGGGTTCTATCCCAGCCAAAGTAAGTGACGCCCTGCCTTGGCATTTTGCATCTTCTTCGGAGCGCTCGCCTCTCCCGCACGCCGTCCGATGGCTTTTCCATCCCCCGTTTTCCCCTGGGTCGTATAGTTTTTGCTCCGCCTGGCTCCCTCTCTCCCTCCTTCGCCGATGCACAGCTACGTTTCTCTCCGCCTCCCTTATGTAAGGCTGCGCCCAAGCTCCCTTTACCATCCCTCGCCCGCGATCACCTTGCTCGGACCCCGGATCTTGAAGCTCCATCCAAGGACTAATTCAGTGACATCCTCGGGCGCCTGGGAGTCTCCTCCCCGCCCCGCGAGAAGCTCGCGCAGGAGGAAGGAGAGACCGTGGGACCGCGGGCGAAGGAAATGCCCCGCCAGCCGGTCTCAGCCGAGCGCCTGGGCCCGAGCCCAGCTCCCGCAGATGCTCGGGCATGAAAAGCAGGCTGGGGATTTGTGGAGCCGGCGAGCCGAGGGGGCACCACAACGCCAGCCGCAATGCAGTGAGACGTTACGGGCCGTCAAGTTGGAGAAGTGGGAGGAGACGCTGCCAGCCATCTGCCGCCGCGCACGAGCCGCCGGTGCCGTGCAGCCGCCGCCCGGGCTTTCCTTCGGGGTCACGTGCCTTTTGCTTAAGTCCTCCAAAACTCCGCCGATGCTGCAGGGAAAGCCTTGCGTTGAACGGGCCCCATCGCCTTGCCGACAGAAACCTAGGCTATCAGGCACATTCCTGTAATTAGAAAAGCCCTCTTTTGAATGGGCGCTTTATTTTTTTCTGCTCGGTCAGGAGGTACCAATATCTTTCCCTTCAAGGGTATAATAATCAAGAAATACCTTTCCCTTTCAGGCGCATATGTCCGCTTACTTAAAAAAGCAAGCTGTATGTTATTTTACAAACAGTACATTAGAGATACTGGGATGTTTTGTTCTTTTTTTTTTTTTAAATGCAGTGTTCTGAGAAGCTGGGGCACTTCAAAAGAGCCCAAAGTAACACTGATCAATTTCGTAGGAAGTCTTTTTTAAATAAATAAAATAAATGTATTTATTTCCCTATTCCCTGCGCTGTTAAAAAAAAAAATTCCTGTTCAAAAAGGTGAGTCTCATGAAACCTTTATTAAAGTCTACAGGCCTTTCCGCACTACACTGTTATAGTGCTGCTATTCCACTTTCGACCTCCTATGGAATCCTGGGGTTTGCAGTTTAGGGAGGGGCATTTAGAATTCTCAGCCAGAGAGCTCTTTGGCCTCCGTAAACTACAAACCCCAGAATTCCACAGGATGTTGAAAGTGGAATAGCAGCACTATAACAGCTCCATAATGTAGAAAGGCCCTAAGTATCTAGTATTTAGTAACAGAGCTTCAATGTCATTATTTCATCATAATAGAGAGACCCAGCCACAACAAAAATATTGGCTGGTGGCTCATCCATCCAGAGAGCCAGCATAGCATAGTGGTTTGAGCGTTGGGCTATGACCGCAGAGACCAGGGTCATGGAAATTCACTGGGTGACCTTGGGCATGCCACATACTCTCAGTCCCAGAAAGCCATGTGATAGGGTCACAGGGTTGCCATTAGCTGGACTTGAAGGCAAAGTTCATCCTATTCTGCATGGAAATTGCAAGCAGGAGTTGGCAATCTGGCCTTTCTAAGTGATGCTGAGCTGCAACTCCCATCATGCCTTGCCATTGCCTATGCTGACAACATCTGGAGAGGCCTCATCCTGCTGTAAAAGATCAAGTTTATAAGCTTGGGATGCGTAATAACCCTGCTGGTGTCATTAAAGACTGAAGCAACTCTATGGGCTTTTAATAGCTTCACTTGATCTAACCTGAAAAGAGATAGCATGCTTCAGATTATCTGTGTTCTGGTGTGCCATGTTTAACCTATTGCTCTTCCTTTTATGTGGCATTGCCCTTAAAAACAGCTTGAAAACTGCATTTGGTCCCAAACAGGGCAGCCATATTAGTATTGGGAGGAGACAGCCCATTCTGCTGTGTTAGATGCTTTCCTAGTCTATCACCAGGTCCAGTTGAACATTAGGACCATATCACCTGAAATATCATCTTCTCCTCTATGGACTTACCTAGACCTTAAGATCGTCTTCAGAAGCCCTGTTCCAAAGATTAAATTACACAATATGTCAAATACATACACATCAGCCAGTTAAAACTCCTGTTTTACTGTGGAGTAAACCTATGCAGCCTCAACTCAGATTAGAATTGCTAGTTTTTAAGTACTCCCCCACTGTTTTTTTTTTATTGCCTTGCAGAAAAATTCACACACATCCTTTGATTCCCTCCCTCTATAACACATGCATTTTGTTTTACAACCTAGTTACTGGTTTAATTGACATTGTTAATTATTCAGCATCTTCTGTACTTGGTGTACAGAAGATGTGTACTTGGTGTACTTGGTGTACAGAAGACACTGATCACAGTGAAGGTATTAATTTTTTTTCATTGTGCCACAAAAGTTAAATGAACACACACTGAGCTTTATGTCCCTTCTTTTGATACATTCTGTCTTATATCTAAATTGTTCTTACTCTTTTAACATTGTATACTTCCTGAGAACCTTATGTAATGAGATAATGTGAAACACTCATGGAGAAATAAATAAAACAAAACTTTATTTTCAAATCACTTACAGCGGTCCTTGTAAATCAGTCATTTATTTATGTATTTCATTTACAGCTCACCTTTTCTCCAGTGCTGAGATTCAAGGAAGCTTACAGGATAGTAACACCAGTACAGATTAAAGCATGCAACAGTTTCAGTATGTGTGTGTGTGTTATTTTAAAAAGCAATTAAACAATGTGCAAAATTAAAGCAATTTAAAATTTCAGTAAAATAAAGAATACAAAAATCAACAGACAGCACATCTACAGCCTATTGGAATAATAAAGCTTTTCGCTTTCATTTTCCTGTAGAAGAACAAAGAGGGAGCCATTTTAGTCTTCCTAGGGAAGACATTCCAAAGCTTGGGAGCAACCACTAAGAAGACCCTGACCCTTGTTCCCAGAAAATGTGCCCAGGAAGGTAGTGATTCTGACAGAAAGTCCTCCCTAAAGATGTTAGCGTCTCAGCAGTATCACATAGGAAGATACAGTCCTTCAGAATAGTGTGGACCCGAGCGTGGACTTTGAATTGTGATCAGAAATGGGCTGGTAGCAAGTAGAACTGTTGCAAGAAGGGAGCTGAATCCTTGCTTTCGCCAGCCCCTTTTAATAGTCTGGCTGAAGCTCTTTGAAGCTCTTTCTAAGTACTTTTCAAAGTCAGCTCCTTGTGGAATACATTAGAGTAATCTAAATGAAATATAACCAAGGCATATATCACCATAGACAGTTCAGACAGCTCCAGCAACAGCAGCAGCTGGCACACTAAGTATGCAGACGTTCTCCTGGGTACCACCAAAATCTGGGCATTCAGGCTTAGGGATGAGTCCCTATGAAAGTGTAATTTCAGCAACCCCATCCAGCAAAAGCTATACCCCTAATATGCCTTTTGAGGCACACTCTGCCTTGGCAAGATTAAGCTTCAGTTTGTTCATCCCAGTCCCATAATCACAGGTGCCAGGCACTGAATTAGAATTAGGTGAAAAGGAATATTAGAAAGAGCTATCTGTAAGCATCAGTTTTACTGTAATCATCTGTGGGTGACACTAGAACCATAGCATATTTAATTAACAAACAGAAAGGGAGGGGGGTCATGCCTTCTGCTCTCAACCCAAACTAAAGCACAAATTGCTGAAGGAGCTTGTAAATGCATACAAGTGTATATATTTTCTGGTTTAACATGTAGGATAGAGACAGTTGTCACAATTCCATTTCCTCTTTCCATGCCTTCTATGAATGCAGCAAGAACAGGGCTCAACACATTTTTGAAATATTCTCATGGACAGAATCCATTGGATATACAGTCTTATGTTCATTACAATAGCATATATCGGGGAAGTGGAAGAGACATTACAAGTAAGACAGATGATGTAACTGCAGCCCCTGCATCCTCTAATATTTAATAGCTCTCTATATACAAAATAACCATTACAAAGCAGTGTTACAAATTCCAGGAATTTATCGGGGAATGAGAGATTTAGCAGTAATGCTGTGCAATATAAAAATAACAAACGGAAAAAATACAAGCAGCAACAAAGAAAAAATTTACTACATAGGAGTTAATCTGATCACTGCACAAGTGTGTTTATATGTGCCTGTTTTCAAGTCACCTGTCAACTTACAGTGACCCCGATGGATTTCATAGGCCAGGACTACTCAGAAGTGGTGATGCCTGTTCTTTCTTCTGAAATCTAACCTACAACATTTGTTTTTGTTTGACGGTCTCCCATCCAGTATGCTTAGCTTCCCATATCAGACTGGATCTTGTGCCTTTAGGCCCTAAGGCTTAATTCTGGGAGAGATAAAATAATTGTGCTTTTACCTTTCAGTGTTGTGCAGTGCTCCCAGCAATACAGAATTACCATTAACAACATATTCTGGAACATGTGGAGAAGCATTTCCGAAACTAAGAGAAAATGCAACTTTCAGGCAAGCAAAAGACTTGGCACTCCCTTAAAAAGCAAAGTACTGCAGTATATTGAAGTGGAGTGAGAGATGGAACAGTAGCTACCAAAAAGCCACACGCCATCCCTCAAATCTTATCGCTCGACCTCTCCACTCCATAAGCCATCCTTTTTTTGCCCCCCAAAACAATGAATTGCAACACCTGTGAATTTCCAGGTTGCATTAACCTTTTACATAGGTTGCAAGCACTCCCATCCCATGCTATTTAAGGAGGAGCAACCTTTTTAAGCTCAGGACATTTCCGGTTATGGGGAGAGGCATTTTCGGTAGCCCACCCTCACAACCCTTGGAAGGTTATGGGGGAAAAAGTGGCCTGCGGGAACTCCTGCAGTTACCAACTCCTGCAATAGAGGACTATACATGTACAGGATTTTGAATCAGAAAAAGATTCAAGTCGCACCCTGAGATAGTTGTTACCGTCTTTGGCCATTTCTGCACTAGACTGTTATATTGCTATCATTCCACTTTCAACATCCTTGAGGCCCCTCCCTAAACTACAAACCCCAGGATTCCATAGGATGTTGGAAGTCGAATAATAGCACTGTAACAGTCTAGTGAGGAAATGGCCTATGGTACGCCCACGGATAATGGGCAGCGACCATAATACATTGTGTCGCGGGTGGCAATTATTTTTAAAATTATATTTAAAACGTGATAATTAAAACGTGACTCCTATCTTTGCTTCCATCTTTTTTGCGTGTCGGGGAGTACGAGGCGAATTAAGACGCGACGTTGCTGCTGCTGCCGCCGCCTAACTGCACTTCTTCACTGTTTTCCGCGGGAAGACGTCTTTCAAAGCGGAGGGAGCGCACTGACTGAAACCCAACAGATTTACAACCATCCAGGGAAAGAGAGGAGGGTTCCCTGCCCAGGCAGCCCCCTCCCAAATAGTGGAACATGACAGACCACCCCACGGGAACTACGGGGAGGGGGGCAGAGCGGGAAACGGTTTCCTCCCGCGCCTCCTCAAGACCCTTCACGCACACAACAACTCCCTCCAGCAGTCTCCCTGGGCCCGCCTCTCTGGGTGGCACGCGCAAGCACCTACTTCCGCCGGAAACCCCCTCCCCGGCCTGCTGGGGCTTCGGCTGTCCTGGGAGGTTGCACGTGCGCGCTTGAGGGCCCGCGCAGCTCTCTGACAGAGACGGGCCACGAGTGGGGGGGGCGGCGAGGCCGACATGCTCCGGGAAGCGCCGCGGAGCCTGCTGGTGGCGGAGCTGCTGCTTTTGCTGCCCGAGGACGAGAAGGAGGAGGACGGCAGCGGCTGCGGGAAGGGCGCCGGCAGTATTCTCTGCCTGTGCAGCCGCGCTTTCGTCGAGTGAGTCGGGAGAAGAGGGGGCTCGGCCGTCCTTTTGCGGTGGGCGTAGCGGGTGGGCTGACATTCCTCTCGTTCGTGGCTTGTCTCAGCTGCTTCGTTGCTCTGCAGTACGAGGACGCGGCTTTTTAAACCCTACGCGGTTATAGCGGTATGTTTCCACTGGGCCATTTCCGCACTAGACTGTTGCAGTGCTGTTATTCCACTTTCAGCGACCTGTGGAATCCTGGGGTTTGCAGTTTAGAGAGGGGCCTTGAGGCAAACGCCAGGATTCCATAGGATGTTGAAAGTGGAATAATAGCACTTGTAACGGTCTAGTGCGGAAATGGCCATGACAACATCCTACTGAATTCTGGAATTTACAGTTTAGGGGGGAACGTTTAAGAATTCTTAGACAGAAAGTTGTAGTGCCTCACCAAACTCCAGATTTCCGTAGGATGCAACTTTGGCAGTTGAAGTGGAAAAGAACCCGTCAGTCCAGTGGGTGCAACTAGCAAAATCCTTCTGGTAGCGCTTAGCAGGATCTTTTGGATATAGAGTATGTGGCGCTTGGGTGGGTATATGTCTTCAAGCTGTCTGTCAACTTATGGTGACTCCATGAATTTCACAGTACTATATTTAGCCATGTAGAAATCAGTAGACAAGCTTTTTTGCTTGGTCTTGACCTATGTCCCGTTGATTTCAGTGGGACTTCAGTTCAGCTGCATCTGAATCCAAGGCGAAGATAAGAGTGTGCTTATTAGGCTCTGCACGTTGCCAATAAAGGTGTTGCTGTTTTGTGGGTTTTAGATTTTATTGTATTTGTTTTAAGTAGACTAGCTCATGATATGTTTAAGAGCTTGATGTGGGAAGACAACTTAGTGCACTGGTCCTCCTGATGTTTTGAACTTCAGCTCCCAGAAGCCCTAGCCAGTAGGGTCAGTGCTCAGGAATTCTGGAAGCTGAGATCCAAAACATCTGGAGAACCAAAAGTTGAGAACTGTTGGCTTAGTCGATGCCCTGCAGTTCCAGAAAACTGTAAATGACAAGTGTCTGTTCTCAGTGCTTGTTTTGGGAAGGAGGTTTGGATTTTTTTATCCTATTTAGTGACAGCACTTGATTTGTTTTCTAAATTTGATGAACTTTTTTTTGTAGACAAAGTACATTTATAGACTATTTATTCCAACCAATATGAAGGTAAGTCCTGTAGTGAAATACTCAGAGAACGCTAAGGTGAGGTCCTCCAAAAATGTATAAATGTGGTGTAGAGAAGACTTTTTTTGTATACATGTACTTCATTCTCTAGTATTTCAATTAAATATATCACTTATGGCTTTAAAGGTAATGTATTTGTGCATTTTCTTCCAGGGATCGAAAACTGTACAAGCTAGGCTTAAAGGGTTTTTATGCCAAAGAGGAGGATAACAGTATAGGTAAGATGTGCCTGAAATGTAAAATAAGTATTTTTTGCAGCCATGTCTCCCTGTTGCTCTGAAACTACTTTGTTTATAATACCTGGTTTTAAATGCATATTTTGAAAATCCTCTGTGAGATTATAGTTTTCTTCCACTTACCTAAATCAAATATGATGTCTGTGGTAGAGTTAGGATTTCCACCCCACGCCCAGCCCTCTACTGTTCCAAAAACCTTGTTATCCAGTTTCCCTCCAGAGCAGATTTTTAGGGCAAGGGGCAAGCTGGGTGCAGGAAAGAGTTTGTTGCCATCCTCCCAATTCTGAAAGCAAAAGCTGATGTTGGCCCTTGTAATTTTTGCCTACAAGAGTGAATTATGCCCATTATTTCTCCAAATGTTTTGAGTTTTAAAAATAATTAAATTGATCTAAGTACAAAAACAGTATTGAAAACACACTTGTGTTAATTATGCACTGATTGTCTGTTAT
Source organism: Cyclura pinguis (assembly GCA_030412105.1). Classification (NCBI taxonomy): domain Eukaryota; kingdom Metazoa; phylum Chordata; class Lepidosauria; order Squamata; family Iguanidae; genus Cyclura; species Cyclura pinguis. The sequence continues at coordinate 214,445,152 of CM059602.1, forward strand.
CATGTGCAAGAGATCCTTAAAATTCAATAAAAACTTGAAAGCGTTCTTCAAAGTGTGTTTTCTTTTTCTTTTCACTTTTTAAAAATGACCGCTACAGAGTACTTGCTCAGGAAAAAAAATACTAGTATTATTTTGCTCCACCAGAAGCCTACAATAGATTGAATTAAAATATAACTGCAACATTTTATTGAATGTTAACAGGGGAAGATCAAGTAAGTGAAGATGAGGAAAAAGAGCAGAAACACGATACCTTTAGAACTGCTGACTTATCATCATACAACCATGCCCCTGGAGTGGAAGACATTGAACTAGATTCCGAGACTGAACTTATGAAGAGTATGGGTTTGCCTGTACAGTTTGGTGGAGTGGCAACCCATAAGATTATGATGGTAAAAACTCAGTTTATTTTTATATTGCTGTTCCTCTGTGTTATTTTAAACTATTGAAAAATAACCTGAGCAGTTAACAAACAAGGTCTGACAGAGCCTTTGTATTTTTATTAATCTTCATTTTGACCATCTTGTAAATTTACACTGAATATTTTCATAGCAAAATCAAGTTAGAGAGACTTTTTTTCTGAAATTTGTAGAATCACTTTTATGTCTTTTTATGACTTCATAAATTTTATATGGCAGCTTCTGACCTCATACACAAATATAGATGGAATTTTGTTTCCTCTGGTTAATGATGAGATTAATGAGATTAAACCATTAAGGATTAAGGGGATTAAAGAATTTTCAAATGCAGTATTCTAAAGGATATTTCAAAATGAGAGTGAAATGGTGGGTTAATTAATAAACAAACATCCTTTCAGAAGCCACAAACAGCATTTTGAGGCATGATTTTAAGCATTTTGATTGTTCCTCTCAGCCGTCCTCACCATTGGCTGTGCAGATAGGGCTGCTGCGTCTGAAGGATGTGATTCTCATTCCCTTCCAATAAGAGACAAAATTAAATTGGTGAAAATTGATGAAAAGAACAGGAAAAATAGACTTTTATAGAGTGTGGATGGAAAAATTTGGAGTGAAAGCAAGAAGCAAGTCATGCTGGCCTGCGAAGGTAAGACTACACCAAATTGCAGATGATAAGACTGGCGTGGCATTGCGATCAGCTGGTTGTGTTACAGTCTGGCAATGTCATGAGCTTTTATGAAATGAATGAAAGAGTTCTGTTGTATCAGAACTTGTCACATTCCATGCACAAATTAGTATATTACTTAATCTTTTTCAGGGACCTGAGAATACTTATAAAAGGGGTCACAAAATAATGAGGAAAAAGAAGAAAAAGAAAAAGGTGCTGCAAAAAGATATTGTCAAAATAATGAAGGAGACGTTAGAAGAGGATCTGGAGGTTGAAGACAGCCACTCTCTTTCCGATGATCCATCTTTAATTAAAAAGGAGGCTGATGAATGTTGTGAAAATGAAGAAGCCCAACTTGATGACCTTATGAATGACAAATGGGAAATATATTGGAGCGAATTTGGAGAAGGACTTCTTTGGAAAAGTTGGAAAGAAAAACAGGAGGATGTAGATGCTGAGCTCTTATCTATTAGTGAGCCTTGGAACAATCCTGAAGTGAAGGGAAAATGGGAACAGCACTATAATGAACTGTATTGGTATTACTGGGAACAGTTTCACTACTGGGCAAGTCAGGGTTGGACTGTTGACATTGCTCATAACAGTAGTCCAGAAATTATTACAAGTAAGCTGGGAACAAAGCAAGGAAAAACACAGAATGTTGGTATAGATGGTGAGTGCAAAGAAGTTCTGGACTCAGATTTCTGTTCTCTTCCTTCTGTTGCCGGCTGTGAAGGTAATCCAACTCTAAATGACAATCAGTGTAATAATGACGTTCTTACTGAGATCAGTAAAATAAATCTAAACTCAGAAGGAGCAGAAGACAGCAAATTGGAAGACATTGCTGATAGCAATGATAGTCAAGGATTCAGTTTAATAAGCATGGAAAGGCACTGTCCTTGTGATTCTAGTCAGACTGCAAAGTCTGATGAGGAGCTAAAAGAAAGAAGTGCATCTTCTGAATATGGATGTTCAAACCAACCAGGTTAGTATATCAAGGTTAAAATTCTCCTTATACTGTTTTGTATGCCTTCAAGGCTTTCAAGGTAAAAACATCCAATCCATGAAAATCCTCCATTCTTTTGTAAAAGATTTCTTCAAGTCTGAGATGACAGTAGCACGCATCTCAGTGACAGAGCAACAAGGGATTTGGTGGGTGGTTATTCTCTAATTCTGCCCAAGTTCAGGGACAGAAGGTCTAAATGTGTTTGAGGCTCTGATATTTAAAATTCAGTGCTTGAACTAAGATTTGACAGGTGGATAGAGGAGATGAAATTATTGTGTGGTAACCAATTAATTAGATTTCACCAGAGAGTTATCAAGTATGGAGAAGGCTCATAAATAATTTCGCTGTGATAACCTCTCATACAATATACACTATGACAGCATTTTTTGTTTCTGTTTTAGTTTCACGGGGATCATCTAGAGCGCATTCAAGAGGAGGTGAGGGATCACACAGTAACAGTGATGGTGATGAGCAACCACCTGAACATAAGCTTGTCAAATTAAAGAGGAGGCAGGTTATCAATCACACATTATCTTTCTATCCTCCAGTTCTGAGTTCTTGTACAGTTTTGTATCCTTATTAGTCTTTATATTTATTTTGCTTAACAATGTTGCTATTCTCATGTTATGTTCAGCCATAGCAACAATATTATGCAGAGGGAAACCTTTCCCATGGCATGTGTATTAATGCTATTCGTACTGAAAATAGTTTGCTTTCATTTGAGAGATTATATTGTGTTTTCAAAATTGGGTTCTGTCCATAATTTATCCTCTGTATAAGAGGGCAAAAATGCTTCTTTAATCAAAACTATTGTATATGTTTCTTTTTTGAACCAAAAGGATTCATGACACATTCACAGAAGACCTAAGAGTCGCTTTGGAAATAGTATCTCACCAAAAGGACCATTATTTGGCATAATGCTAAAAATAGTTCTCACATTGTTAAGAAACTGAAGGAAATTATAATTCAAATGGAAATGACAACTTTTTCTACATATTTAGCTATTTTACATGTGTTTTAAAAAAATAACATAGGCAATGAAAATTTACTGGGTTTTTTCCATCTTACTAAGAATTGTAACACAAATGTTGTGGTTTCTTTCAAGCCATGAATTAGATGTTGAAGAAGATCCTCAGGCTGATCCAGAAAAAGTTTTGTGTCTCTTGGGTCTCAAGCGCGGCATAGGACGAAGGTAATAAGTATAGTAATGTTTTCCTCTATTTCTCTTAACTTATACTTCCACCAAAAATAATGATTTTAAGTGTGCAGTATATGCTTCTCCTACTAGTTGAAATGCAACTAAGGCTCAGTTTCTCCAGAAACCTTTGGTAATATTTAAAATTGTCAAAGTTTAACTTTTTCCTAACCTACAGAAACACATTAGATAAGTAGAGAAAATGAATGTGTGTGTTCACTGTAATCAAGAATTATTTACTTACAGTTTCTAGAGGTAGAAATCAGGTATTGATCTGGAACGAAAGTCATCGTTTTTCTAAAAAGGACTGGTACAAAGTTCATTATATAAATATATCAAAGTACATCTAGATCAGGGATGGGTGCTGTGACCCTGGGGCTGCATGCAGCCCCCCCCCCCATGATGTTTTCATGGTCCTCAACTCCTCCAGGCTCCATGGACACCCCCTGCCTTTCCCCTTGGAAAGGTATGGCTCCCCACCCCTATCTCTGGGACTGAGAGACTGAGGGTTCTTGCCACTTGTCAGCTTATTATGGATTCTGTCTACAGTTACCTTTATCAACTTCTGGTCACGTGATTGCCCAACTCATGATAGTGGTTAGGCCCAACAGAGAGAGTAAATGTCAGTATTCCACTTAAGCATTGGAATTTTAGGAAATTTATATGGGAAATGAGCACACGCTTTAGTACGCTTTCTCTATTTATTATAGACATTCATATAAACATAATATTTCATGTAGAGAGAAAGACGAACATAGCAATATTTGAGCACTTAACTTCATTACATTCCATCACACTGCCTGTAAGGTGTCACATATTATATACATCACATCATATGGTTTTGTAGATGGTTACTTTCTTGAGGATATTTCTTAGGGACTTTCATGAGGATATTTTTTAGGGACTTTACCTCTCTGTTCAGCTCTTTAACAGGCATGATAATAATAAACACATGTCGAAACATGCTCCTATCATCATCAGGTTCTTCCATAATTTCATAGTGTCTGCTAAGGCATCAATCAGATATTTCATGCAGATTTTCATTTGTGCATGTACAGAGTTCTGTCCTTTGTATCATCCTTGACCATCATAATATATACATTGTATATCTTCGGGTATTTATTCTTATTTGTCAGCTGTCCAATCAAAATAAAAAAAAAACCCAGAGGGGATCACTACCTTTGGTTATCTTTATCCAATTAGTTATCTAATCCAATTTGGTTATCTTTATCCAATTAAATCTCTTATCTATAACTTGGTCTGGGATCCAATAGAAATTGTAACTATCCTACTGCCTCAACTAGTGCACCTCTGAGGAGGTTCGTTCCTGAGTCAGGCTAGTGACTGTCTTTATCTTTTGAGCATTGTCATGGAGGTGTTGCTCATCTTACTTACATTACAATACATCTGGCATTTATCCCAGTTCCTTAATGATCCTGAATGATACAGACACACACTGTCACTGATCTAATTGTCTGAATTAATTCTTATGGCATATCTTATACTCTCCTTTAAAGTTAGATGAGCAGGCCAAAATGTTGATAACAGAATATGTCCAGCCTGTAACATATGTCTCCCCAGAAAGGATAAACCATCTGTCTTAAAAGTCTACCTTTTAAACAGGTTGCTGGGAATGGGTTGGGGGGGCGGGCTTGAATTGTTTAACATCAAAAAAAAAATCATCATCTTGCTTTTTCAAAAACAAAAGTGGCTTTTGAGCACTTCTAGTTGTTGTTTATTTCCCAATCTTTGGTATTTGAGCAGTCTGGAGGGTTCCGAGGCAGACAGATGGACTTTAAAACTGAGTTGATCATCCTAGTCTAAAACTAAAGATGGTTCCTGAAACAAAACGGTGTGTGGGCCTGTTTATATAGCTTATTTTGAAGGAGACTTTCAAGTGTAGAATGCACAGCTGGTAAGTATCAAATGAACATGAGAAAAATCTTTCTCCCTAAGTATTTTTCCCCAAATTGAGAAACAGGGCAAAATTTTATGGGTTTTTTTCCCCTAGATTCAGAGAAATTCCTGGCTTCAGTGAACGAAAAGTGACTCACCTCAATAAAAACATGAAATTTAAGTCAAAGGTCTTGGATATGCGCAGAACAATAAAGACCAAAAACAAACATATATTTTTTACAGAAGAGCCTGAAGTGGTGGTGATTGAGAAGAGTGAGACTTTGAATAAGGTAAATGTTGCTTGCGTGTCATAAATTAATAGCCTTGATAGGGGAAAGTGTAACAAGGTTTCCTTTTCATTGTGTTCTAGACAGCTGATTTATTGTGTCAGATACTTTCTAATTTCCATGTTTCTCTTGGACCACACATACACCTCTCACCGATGCATTTTGTTTCGTATTTTTTTCTGACAACTGGGACCAGATAGCCCTGGAGGATTTGGATTTGAAAGTCTAACATAAAACTCTTTGTGTCTGCTGGTTCTTAAATAACAGTGTGTCCATGCTGCCTCTGTGTATACATAAAATGTATATTCTGCCCTTCTTTGGCACCCATATGTCTCAGGGAAACTAACATTTTAAACCAGTAATAAAAGACAGTAACATCTCCCAAATAAGAAAAAAAAAAGTATAATACAGTTCTTGCTCCACATTCAAGGGTTTGATGTTCGCAAATTTGATTATTTGCGAACACACATGCCTCCCCCCTTTTCCTCCTCCCATTCCCATGCATTTTGCCCCAGCGCAAAGAACTCACAGCAAGGCAAAACAGAAGGTAAAGCGGAGTGGAAGAAAGCTCATGCAAGCCTTCCTTTCTCCCCTCTGGAGCTCCCTCCTTCCCTTCCCATGCAACACAGAAAGGAAAGGGTCGGGTGGAGGGAAGCTGAGGCAAACTTTCCTTTACCCCCTCCAGAGTTCCTCCCACCATTACTGTGCATTTTGCCCCAGCATGGAGAACTTATGCCGAGGCAAAATGGAAAGGACTGTCGGGTGAAGGCTCATGCGAGTTCTCAGCACTGAGACAACATGCATAGGAATGGCGGGGGGGAGCTCCGGAGAGGGAAAGGAAGCATATGAGCTTTTCCCCACTGCCCATTCCCTTCCCTTTTGAATGGGAACAGGAAGGAGGGAGCCCAGAAGGGAATGGGAGAGGAAGCAGAGGAGAGTTATGCGTGATTTTTCCACTTTCTTGAGGATTGTGTGCCCCAAACCCTCATGAAAATGGAGGGACAACTGTAAAAACGGACACGGTAGGTAGAATATAGACATTTTAAAAACTTACCTATCTGTGCCCTGTGAGGAGCAGCTTAGGGAGCTGAGTATGTTTATCCTGGAGAAGAAAAGGTTAAGAGGTGACATGATAGCTGTGTTCAAATATTTGTAGGGATGTCATATGGAAGATGGAGCAAGCTTGTTTTCTGCTGCTCCAGAGACTAAGATATAAAGCAATGGCATCAGACTTCAGGAAAAGAGATTCCACCTAAACATTAGGAGGAACTTCCTGACAGTAAGAGCAATTCAGTTGTGGAATATGCTGCCTGGGAGTGTTGTGGAGTCTTCTTTTTTGGAGGCTTTTAAACAGATACTGGATGGCCATCTATCAGAAATGTTTTGATTGAGTATTCATGCACAGCAGGAGTTTGACTCGATAGCCCTTGTGGTCTTTTTCAACTCTGTGATTCTGTGAAAACAAGGAAGCACGGGTATGAGAATGAAGTACAGCAGAGTAACTGGAACCCTGAACAGGTGCAACATTTTGTTATAGGTCCCACTTATAAACATTTAGCACACATCCATGATATACTAAGGTGTTTTGATACAGTATTTTACATGAGGACTATGCATGTCCTGACATATTTAATTGGTTTGGAGACATGCAATGAAAGACCTGGAAGATACATATCCAAGGACTAGTCCATACATACCAAACCTTTATTTTTCCCTTTGTTGTCATTGCTGTGTATATCAGGTTAACATAATGTCAAACTATCAGAAGTAGTATAATAACCTTTTTTCCCCTTAACACTTTGGACATCCAGCAAACTAGAGCCACATTGAAAATTAGACCTATTTGCAGTGGGGTGGGGGTGCCTGTGAGCTCTTGAAATATGCTGATTGCCAAAATACAGTTTGCATTTTAAATTTTCTTTGATAACAAAAAGGAAGTATGTATTTTTTTTAAAAAATTGCTATAGCAGTAAGAGTCTTTTCTGTATTAACAAATTTATTTTGTTGTTCAAATGTGGGTTTTGTGATGCTTCATATTCTAGGTTGAAAGGTTCTTGAAGCAAGTGAATGAATCTCTGGAAGAAACATCTCAAGACAAAACAGTTCACACGTCCACCAGCAGTGATTCAGAAGAACAGGAAAACGCTGCTGGCTCACAAAATAATTCAGATCTTCACAGCTGTGGTCTGCTAGTCCCTGGTTCAGATTCTTGCAGACTTAAAAGAAACAGCATTGAGAAGGAGAAACTGGTGATAGCAGGTGACTGTAATTCTCAGGTGCCTTCTGAAGAGATGGGAAGAGAACTGATACCCCTGGATATTCCAGATTATCTGCAGATAGAAAGAGAAGGTGGGAGATAATTCTGAGTGAAACTTTTAAAATAAATTGTGTGTATATACCATTTTATGCATGCACATAGAAAGATACATTTGAGGAGGAAAGATAGTGTTTATGTTTGTAAGAATGTAGCTACATTGAAAATCCCTCCACAAGGTCCTATATCTATGTCTTTGCTTTAACTTATTCTACTGAAAGTGAAGAAAGAAGATGTTTGCTGATGATAAGATAGAAATAGGAATTTTCTTAATAGCAATTTAAAGGTTACTCAAGAGTAATGATCTAATGAGGCAGTGTCATTTTCTCCGTGCAGGTGAAGTAAATGCTGTGAAAAAGAAGAAGAACAGAAAGACCAAGAAGAAGAAGAACAGAAATATACCATCTCTACCCCCTGAAATAGCTGCTGATCCAGAACTGGCTAAATACTGGGCGCAACGGTACAGACTGTTCTCTCGGTTTGATGAGGGGATTCAGTTAGACAGAGGTAGGTTTATAATAGTAACAGCTAGGCATATGAACTAAAATTGACATTATTTTGAAGTGATTAAAAAATTTGGTGATTAAGTATTCGTACATATAAATTGTTGCATGATGTTATAGTCATTGGCAATGTTAGTACATCACAGTGGTCAGGATTGGGCTGCTGTACTATGAATTAGCAGTGCCCAAATACATGTCACGTATTCAATTCTGCTTCAGGCTAGTAGGTAAAACTAATCAAGAAAGTCTAACTTATTGTGACATGTGACCCAGGATCCTGATACATTCCTCCCAAACAACCATTGATTATAAACTCAGCAAACCTTGGCTTGTTTGGAAGGAACAAACCAGGATCTCTCACAATAAGCCAGAGGTAGAGAACATGTGGCCCTTCATACATTGTTAGACTGCAGCTCCCATCAGCTTTAGCCATCATAGCCAGTGGTAAGGGATGATGGAAGTTATGGTCAGAAAATGGCTGAAGGAGCACATATTCCACGCCCTTGTAATGCTTTCCTATTTTGTTTTATTCTCTCACTTTGCATGCATAAGCGTGTCCTCAGTAAACCAGGATAATCCAGGAATCATGGCTTATCATTATGAATGAACAAGGCCACTAAGTGCTGAACATAATGATCTGGCTGATCATTCTGAGAAACGGGAAGATGGGTTATATAGGCCTTTAATATGATCAGCAGAGAAGTCTGGCATACATTTCAGGAGTCTCCTGAAAAAAGAAGCAGTTAAACCAAGTTTACATAGCATTCAGACAAACCTACACAACAATAACAGTTAATGAGTAAGAAAGGTACAGTAGCAAACCCTACTAACCAATAATGAGCAAATGCTCACTAGACATGTTGGGCTTGTTACTTGCATTACACTGGTATCTCAGCAGAAACTGTCGAGATGTTTGAGAACAATGGCTTGGAATAGCCTGTATATGTTTAACTTTACACATCAACTACTTGATTTATGTTCAGACTCATTCCTTTTAAATTCAGAAATCTTACAAACTGCCTTTTTCTTTTTAATTAGAGGGTTGGTTTTCTGTTACACCTGAAAAAATTGCAGAGCACATTGCAGACCGTGTAAGGCAGTCGTTCAGGTCTGACATCATCATAATAGATGCATTTTGTGGCGTGGGAGGAAATGCAATTCAGTTTGCCTTGGCAGCAAAAAGAGGTAAATGCCTCCATTAACCTCTTCTCTCTCTCTCTCTTTTGTGTGTGTGTATACATTAATTTTACTAGATATGTTGTGGTGAGTATTGGAAAATCTTGATTGCATAAATTAAAGTTAAGGATTACTACTGTGTTTAAATGTTTTGGAAAATTAAACCTCCCTAAACTTTACTTTGAATTTTGCAGTGCAAATTGGTTGGATTTCTGTTCAAGTTAAAGCTGAGCTAAGCACGTTTTGTTTGTTCATTGGTCCATAGTTTGTCAATAGTATTAATTTTTCATTACTTCGTCAGTGACTGATCTGATTTGTTCAATCTCTCTATCTATATGAGTTTAAAATACTTTGCTTTTCAGTAATTGCTATTGACATTGATCCTGTGAAGATCTGTCTTGCTCGCAATAATGCAGAAGTGTATGGAGTTGCTGACCAAATAGAGTTCATATGCGGAGATTTCATGAAGCTTGCGTCCCGTTTAAAAGCAGATGTTGTGTTTCTGAGCCCTCCGTGGGGTGGCCCTGAATATACCACTGCAGAAGTTTTTGATCTTCAGACCATGATTTGTCCTGATGGATATCCTTTTCCAAATTACCCAGTCACAGCTTTTTCTTCACAAAAATGAAAGTTGATGTTATATATATTATATATGTTGGGAGTTATTGCCTGTCGCTTATTTTTAGATTTTAGAATCCTTCTTAGTTTGGAATTGCAGGTGCCCAGTTGTTCAGAAAAATGTAGTCCTAGCTTCTATTTTTCATTGTTGCAGAAATGTTTAAAAAGTTTTAATGTGGTCCAGGTTTAGGACTTGGGTAATCGAAAGAATTATAGGGCAAAGCATACAGGTATTTTTCATTTTCAACTTCCTGATTGATTGATAACTGTGCCCTCTTTCATGACAGTTGATTCAAAGTTGTGGACTGTTTCTTATAAATCAGTTCTTTTTATTCTGCAGAAGTAAAATTATAGTGACCTCCAGAGATATGCATGGTAATATTATGAATAAACTGTGAGGCAAGTTGTCTTGTTTGCATCCTACTATACTTGATGTTACAGAAGGTATGAAGGAACAGAATAAAGCTTTTCAGAATCAAAATTATTTGTAATTATCCATTTTACTGAAGACAGACTTAATACACTGACAACAGATCGAGAATACACAAAGCTGTTATGTTGGAGTTGACAGAAAGTTAGAGAATAAATCTTAGGCCATCTGAGAGGTTTTTGTTGTTTGTTTGTTTTTTGGTGGGCCTTTTTTATTTTTTTAAAGGTAATACTAACATGGACAGCTGCCTATTCTTCTGAAGCAGAACAGATACTCAAGTGGTAAGCTGTTACTATGGGAGAAAGAAACATAATCTTAAAATGAGTTTTATAGATTCTTAGAGCTGAAAGGGTTCAGGCATTTATTAGATCTCCTCTTTGGTCCTGAGCAGGATCGCTTATATATCTTAATAATAAGGTTTTGTAGAGTGATCATGCACATAGACCCCATGTTTTGGTCAGCTCCACCTCCCCAATATCATTAGACACAGAAGGAGTTGGCAGAGAAACATGAGGCCCACCCTTGTGTCAAGGGATAGTCTTATTAAATATATTCTAATTGAAACAGTATTTGATATTTTTTCCTTAACTTTTCTCTACATTTGAAATTTTCAAGCTGTCACAAAAGATTACCGGCAACATTGTGTATTTTCTTCCCCGTAATGCTGATACAGATCAGGTAAGTTGTAATTTATTTGCACATCTAGTGTAGAATAGTAGTTAGAAGACTAAACTACATCTTTGTTTCAAATTTCATTTGCCTGATGGTCTTAATTTAATAGTGGATATAATTATTGGATATAATAGTGAATATAATTAAGAGAGCCATCATGGTGTAGTGATTTCAGCATTGGACTATGGCCGTGGAGACCAGGGTTCAATACCCTGCTTGCCGTGGAAGCCCACTGTGTAACCTCGGGTTCATCACACACTCTCAGCCACAGAAAACCCCGCGATGGGCTGCCATAAGTCAGAAACAATGAAGGCACGCAATGGTGATGATAATTACTAAATTAAGTTATGGCAAACCTGCAAGAGTATGTATATACTAAAGCAATATAAATTATTGATGTAGAAAAAGCTTGCTTGAATGAAATTATTGCCAAGGGTCCTGAAGAGTAAAAGATCTTATGGTAACTGATAATTTTTGCAATAGGTGTCCTGACGTGTTGACATCCTTTCTAATCAAGGATGAGAAAACTTGTGAATAATCTTTATAGTGCTGATTTAGATCATTATAGAGAGATATTAGCACCGCTTATTGCACAAGTTCTATTTAAATGAAAATTGATTCACATGCCTACATGCCTAACTTTGGAATGGGTAGCCTTATAGTCTTGAAAATTTGCATATTCACAAAACCACCATAACGACTTCAGATGACTAAAACCACCCCAGAGATTTTTGTAAGTGGTTATTGTAAGCGGTGAGAGAACAAGAATAGTTTTTAACTTCTGAGAGTTTGTGGTTTAAATATAATCTGATCCACTGTAGGGGGACAGCAGGCTCTAGTCCAAGCATGAGAGGTTATAGGGCCCCTATCACCACTGTGAAAAGGAATGGGGAGTTGTGTCTCTCTCTGTGCCCGCATTCTGCAAGTTACATCCTGGAGCATGTGTAACATGCAATGGAGGGAAGACATGGAAGTAGAGAGATACAGACATTCTGTTCCCCCTACAAAACTGTTGCCTACATGCACATCAGTGGTTGGAGGTGGGGAACATTTTCTTTGAACTACCATGTATAGACAGTGTGACAGTGATGGACTAGATTGTACCTAGCATTGTTGTAATTATAATTCCTTCATGAGGGTGGTATTCCTGTTCCTCTCTATTTCAGACTGTAAATTATTTTAACTACATGTATCTTAGATACAAGTTTACTGGACCAAGTATATGGCAGTGTGTGTTGCAGTGAACAGGAACTGAGTGAAGTGCACAGTTTCCAAAAGGAGAATATTTATGTTAAGAGTTGTGCAATAGAGTTATTCCCCTTGTTCACTGTCAAAGTTCAATAAACTTTGGAGAAGTCTAGATGAAAGAAAATAGCCATTCTATAATTAGATCATGTCTGTCTTTATTTTCACATAAGCAGGAGTTGAAATTGCTGAAGAGTCCTTTTGTGGGTATAGATAAGATAGTAATTTCTTAAAGACTATCCTACCTCCCCATCAGCTTATAGAACTGGAATGGGAGGAAGCAATGATTTTACAATGTCTGCTTAAAAGTATATGCAGTAAGGGTGGACAGCTTATGACCTGAATCCTTGTGCGGTTATCAGTTCAGATTCCCTCCCGAGCAGGCTCTTAGGTGGGGAGAAAACAGGTTGAAGAGAGAAGATTGAAGCTGAAAAAAAGAGAAAGCAAAGAGACAGGCTCACCTATTTTTGCTCTGGCCCAACTTCAGTCCTGCCCACCCAATCCCTTCCACAGGTCACAGGTTGTATATCTCTGAAGTATGGATTGGACCTATGGTGAACACAAAGTTGTAACTGATTTATACTTCAGTTTGCTTTCTTTCTTATGTGTCTCCTCCTAAAGAGTTTTAAATACAACAAAAAGCAAATTAAAGTGTAAATTGAGTTACAGCTCTTAAGTTCTTTTAAGGTTCAATCCATACTTCAGGCCTGTGCAGCCTATTACCTGTTTTCTCTCCCAGGCTACCAAAGGACCTGAACTGAGCTTCTTATATATCTCCTACATGTAATTTAAGGGCCTAAATAATCCTAAAGCTAAGTGGGATCAGCTCTGGTTAGTGCTTGGATAGGAGACTGTCAAGGAATACAGGCTAGATACAGGCTAGATCTAGATGTAGGCTAGATTTTCAGTGGAATGAACCGGCAAAACCACCTCTGAGTATTCTTTGCCTGGGAAAACCCTGTGAAATTTATGAGGTTGCCGTAAGTCAACAGGTGACTTAAAGGGGTGTGTGTGTTTGATTTCTTAACTCTGATTTGTCATACAGTTTTACCTGTAACACTGGACTTAACTTGATGGCCCATGAGGCCCTTTCCAACTTCATGATTCTGTCTCTCTGCTTTGCTCCCCTCTGCTGTCTGACGTGATTAAGGTCTAGTTCTCAGGAATGGCAGGCTCGCCTTCCCTCTTCTTGTATTATCTTTATGAAAGTGGCTCCAAACACAGAGGAGACTGTAAACCTGTACCATCCGTCCCCGACAGCACATGACTGTGTGGCTCCACCCATCACATAGATGTCTGCAAAGAGAAAGCTTATGTACAGAAGCTTCCTTGCAACTGAGGGCCCTGCATGATTCAGGTTCTCTTTATACATAGGGTTCTCATGAGCAGACATGCACATGAAGACATAGATAGTGAGCTGCATAACACTGGGACTGAGTCCATCCCAACTTACCCTTGAGGGCATGGGGATTCTGTCACACAAATACTGTGTGAATAATGCAGGCTCAGGTGAGGTATTATATCTCAGCCATGTCATTTCAGAGTCATGATGGCATGTACCTCTTCGAAGCGTTTTTATTGTGGCAGCATAACAAAACTGGCTGTTTGGGAGAAGTTTAGGTTATCCTACAACCCATATCCTTGTCTGTGTGGAGGAAGCTTCTCCCGAAGGAGGAGTATTCTGTAGTGCAGAGCTTTCCAAACTTTTCATGTTCGTGACACACTTTTTCAACAGGCATCATTTTGCGACACAGTAATTCAGCTTTACTAGCAAACCGGAGGTACCCAGAGGTATATCTAGGGTGGAAAAAGGCAGCACCTCAATCCTGGCCCGCAGCTGTCACCCTCACCAAGAAAGACCCCAGCCAGAGCGATGGCGGGGGAAAAGGCAGCCCCCTCCCAGCTGGTCCTTACCTGCTGCCATCGCTCTTGCCAAGGAAAGGTCCGAGCGAGAGCGATGGCAACTGGCCAGACTCGAGTGGGGGGTCTTTCTCAGCCAAGGAGGCAACGCACCAGCACACTACAGGCGACACACTAATGTGTGGTGACACACCGTTTGGAAAGCCCTGCTGTAGTGTGAGACCCCTTTTTAGGATGAAGCAGTAGAGATGGCCCACATGCTTTCCATTTCATCAGCTGTTTTTGCCATCAGCTTACCACTAGCTAAGATATCAAAGGTGAGAGAGGTTAAGGGAGGTGGGAAGCCATGTAAATCAAGGAAAGAAGATGTTTCAATTGTCCATGACTCTTACCAGGTTTTAGGGGATGTACATTGCAAGACTATTGGGAGAAGCAATAAAAGGAGTCAATCAGGTCAGTTTAGCTACCCTTCTAGTGGTGTTCTTCCATGCTCCCTTTATGCTTTTCCCTCTAAATTATTGGCTTCACAATGCTGTCTTGCTTGTCCTGCACTTCTGACAGTGATCTGTCATTTGCGATGGTTCTCATAGACTGTGTGACTTTTTAGTACAGTTCAGTGCCTTGTGCATACCTCTCCTAGAATCCCTGCAATCTGGGCCTGCCTTATCTTTGTGTAATAATGTCATTTTGCTGCTTTTGTAATAAGCTTCTGATTTGTGATTCCTGTTTGTTTTTTCTGGTTGATGGTTTTTCTTTTTAAAAATTTTCTTCTATTCATGAACATATTTTAAAAGAGAGAACTTTGGGCAATTGTCTAGTTTTACTTTGGCATGCAAGGAGTCTGTCTCTTAAATGATTAATCTTCTACTTCCTCCCTCTTTGCAGTAAGTAAAGAGTTTTTAATAATAGCTTAAAATAGAGGAAGTGAAGTTTCTTTGAACTGCTGTTTTGCAGCTGACATTTCAAAAGAAAAGAGAAAGAAAATAACGAAGGTAGGAACTCGTAACTGGTTCAATGTAGCAGTCAACATAAACCATCCTTACTGTTTTCAACACCTGAGTGCAGGTGAGCGTACAGATGGTACCAGGTGTTATCAATGCATGCATGGTGAATAAAAGTCATGGTGTAGCTATGGAATATAGTACTCTGGTCTGACAAGTTCATTTATAAATAGAAGCATAATAGAGCCTACTTAGGTAAGACTTCTGGTTCTTTCCCAGAGAATTTAGTAACAAATAGGTCCATTATCTTTTATTTGAGTCAGTGTATAAACTAGTCAGTTTTAAAGGTGCCCTGACTAATCAATCACCAAATTTAAATCTTTCTTTTATGCAAATATGAAAAAAATATAAATATATGAAGCATGTTTTCCTTTAAGTAAGCTGCTTTAGAAATACAGTGGTTTTGCCACCTTAATCCACATGTGATGCATTCCAAGTCCCCCTGTGGATGCCTGAAACTGCAGATAGTACTGAATCCTATGCTGTTGTTGGAAGTAGCCCTCTAGCTTCTCAGGGACCATAAAGAGGCTTCATACTACCAGATTGTATGAAGTCTCTGTGAAGTTAGAGAGCTATTTTCAGTGATACCAGAGCCATTTCTGTGGTGGTGTTGATGGAGGAGTGGCTATGGGGATAGGAAGGCAAGGTGCAGGTGGCAGGACCTGGTGCAGGCTGCATGGGTATTGTTGCCTGGACAGCAAGGAATGGATCAAGGCAAAGACTGGGAAGTGGTTGACCACAGGTAACTAAAACCATGGAAAGCAAAACCATGGATAATAAGGGACTACTTTATTTATTGAAGCGGAAGAGAGAGAGAGGTAAAAATAAAATATGAAAAGGCCTGGAGATGGCAAGACCATCTCAATATCTGTTCCTTCTTTTGTAGCAGAGAAGGTGATATCTTTTTAAAGGTAACTTTCTATGTTACATCATAAGAATTTAGAAGGAGCATTCCAGGGGAGAACAGATCTAGTGCAGATTATTTTCTGTCTAATTGGTAAGTCAGGTGGCCACAAACTGGCCCTTAATTTGGAACAGCATTTCCAAGAAAGTTTTCTTAGAAGCCCTGGATTTTAGTTTCTGTGTAGCATCCTACATTTTACTGCCAGGATTGCACACAGCTATGGTTTTCCATATCATGGGTGCTGGTGTGCGCTAGTGCATTATCCATGCCTTATCTAAAAACAAAGAGATTTTCCTGGTTTCATTTGCAAGTTTGTGGTCATTTAATATACAAAAATGCATGTGATTCAATAAGATCTATAGGATCAAGTGATACTGTGTGCAACTTGAAAACATTTGCTTTCTTTATCACTCTATTTTAAAGATACTAGCACTGTGAAATAGATTAAAGCATCACACACCATGAGATGAAGCACTTCTGAGAGGGAGATGCTTCTTTAGCAAAAGCTTTTGTTGTTGTTTTGTGCCTTCAAGTAGTTTCTGACTTATGGTAACTCCAAGGCAAACCTATCATGGAGTTTTCTTGGCAATATTTGTTCAGAGGAGATTTGCCTTTGCTTTCCTCTTAGACTGAGTGTTACTTGCCCAGGGTCACTCAGTGGGTTTCCATGGCTGAGCGGGGATTGGAACCTGGTCTCCATAGTCACAGACCAACAGTTGTAACAAGCACAATACTGCATTCCTTCACTCCTCTTTCCACAAATAAAGCTTGTTCAGATTTATCTTTCCCTTTCTCTACAGCACACTCACTGCAAAGCTGTCTATACAGTAGAAATTTCTGAAGTTTTTTGGTTGGTTGGTTGGTTGGTTGGTTGGTTGGTTGGTTGGCTGGCTGGCTGGCTGGCTGGTTGGTTGGTTGGTTGGTTGGTTTTTTAAAAAACCCTTAGGTCATCTCTTAATTAAGCAGAAGCCCAAAACTCAACAGAAGATTCCCTGTTTGGCAATACATGTTTACTTAATTGTTTCCCTGCCTGAAGGAGAGGATGGGGCGTATTGCTTACCTTCTGAAGATACACATGGGCAAGAAAATAAGACCAGCTCTTCTCAATCAAACAGAAGGCCTATCTAGTCCTAATATCTTGTTTCCAGCAGCTGCTAACTGGATGCTACTGTGAAGGCAACCACTCCCCATGCAACTGTTAAGCAGAATAATACTGCTTCTGGGGACAAGAGATTTTGTGTAAATAACATGGCTGATGCCCACTGATGGACCTGTTTATCACAGAGCTACCTTTTAAAGCTGCCTAAAACATCTAAACACATCACATAGCAGTGAATTCCATAGTCGCATGTTCTGTGCAGCCTGAATCTATAATCTATAGGTTTCAGTGGAAGAACCCTGATTGTAACATTATGAAAGAGAGAATAGAATCATTTTCTATAACCTGCTTTTATAAACTATTTTTATGTTTCCCCTAAATGATCTTATTCTTTAAACTCAAAATTCCCAAATGCTTTTTAGGCTTCCACAAAAATGCTCCAAAGCCTTCATCATTGGCTGTCCTTTGCTGCAACTTTTCTACCGCTCCTTATCTCCCGCACTGATCTTTATTCTCTTCAGGTGATTTTTGTGTTTTTGGCAGAGGTGCAATGGTGAATGTTTGGCTCTCAAGATGTTGGACTTCAGTGCCCACCAGCCCCCTAACTTGCATAGCCAGTGATGAGAGATGCTGAGAGCTGTGGTCCAGTAACATCTGGAGGACCACTCATCCACCATACCCATTTGACTCACTCCCTTCTAACTAATGTGGAATGGTTAGGCCTGTAGTCATCAGGGACAAATCATATTTCTATCTAAAAATAGCTGTCTTGCGTGTACATGATGAACACGAATGAGCAAATGTGGCTGCCTCTGTCATATCAAGGCCTTTTAAGTTGTGAACAACAGTTTTGAGTTGAAAATTGGAACTTGCTACCCAAAGATGTTATGATGGCTGCAAACCTGGACAACTTTAAAAAGAATAGGGTGTATTCATGAGGGATAAAGCTGTCACAGGCTACTAATTGTGATAGCTATCAGCTGTCACCATCAGCATGCCAATACTCTGGGAGTTTTGTACAGGGATGCTGTCTCTGATCAGCATCCCTGTACACAACTGCCAGAGTATTAGCATGCTGATGTTTTGCTTGTGGACCTCCATTGAGCTTCTGGTTTCCCAAGATAATTCTGCACTATATAGGTCATTGGTCTTATCCAACAGGATTCTTACAGGTTATTGATGGGGACATAATTTTAGTCAGAAGAGATCTTGAGGAGATTGGGTTATGGAACAGGGAGAGAATAGCATTTGTCAGAGCCAGTATATCCTTTTGTAACTACTACACTGCTGACACAACAAGTAACATGAATAAGAAGGCTCTAGTCACTGAACAGAAAACATTGATTTGGGATATTCTTTGTAACTGCAGCTGTCCCTTTCTCTCAAATATAGTGTAATATGGTTAGATGTTACATTGTGATTTGTTTAATTATTTATTTTTGTTTGTGTGTATGTGTTTTATTTTTTAGGTGGCTTCTTTAGCTGGACCAGGAGGAAAAGTTGAAATAGAACAAAATTTTCTGAACAACAGATTGAAGACCATAACAGCTTATTTTGGAAACCTAATCAGACAAGATGCATCATGATGGGTTTGTGTGAATGAACCAGTCATTGGTGCAAACTGGATCATACAAAATGTCCAAGGATCATCCCTTCATCTGTTTCTAAAATCAGTGGCTGTCATATATTTTTTTTAAGAAGAGATGGTTTGGGCTATCTACTGCAGTACCAATAAAATGTTTTATAATAAAACAGAAGATTTTCTGTGGGTAGTCAGTGAAGTGACAACATGGTTAATAATTAGATTTTATTCTGTAGGTAGAGGTTACATTCCCAAATTTATGTTAAACTCAGAGGCTTACCTATCTATTCTAGCACTAGAACCTTAAATTTTAAATCTGGCTGTTTTAAAAAGCAGAAAATATTAATATTGAGTGCAATTGATGAGAGGTAAGATGAAATGAAAGAGGATAACATGCAGAGAGAGAGACAAGAATAGGAAAAGTGTTGAAGTTGTGAGTACAAAACTAGGAAAAGACAAGAATGCACAGATTAAAATTAAAGATATTGAAGTAGGGAAGAACTTGGCATTGGTGGCCAAAGAGGAATATCTTTTGAGGGGGAGGAAAGAAGGAGATGGAAAGTGAAAGAGTAGAAAGATAGGTGAAAAAAACATTAATGGAATGCTGTCATCCTTGTAACATTGACTTTCATTGCTGCCCAAATTCTTTGAAATGTACTCACAGGGATGTCATCGTTTTTCCTTTAGCAGTGACCCTAATTAGTGTTTTCTGCCTATTCTAAATTAAGTGAAAATTCATGGGAGTGAAGGAATTTGAAGTTTGTGGGAGGTGGTAAGACCTCATGAGACTTAACCACTGCATGGAAAAATTTCATGAACTGTTTGTGAAGAAATCAATTATATTGTTGTTTATGACCATCTTTCTTTCAAATAGCAAATTCAGATAGTGACTGCCAACAGGACTGTTGCCAAAAGGCTGCCAAGAAACAGAAGGGGTAGTTATTAGCATGATCAGGGCAATTCCATTGTTCACAGAAGTGCAATACATATTTTAAGCTTCCGATGGGATACATCCTCCCCACAAAAAAGCAGGGTAGGTTGAGCATGTAGAATATGGTGACAGATGGAAAATTAAAAATGAAATGTGAGGTAGGAAAGAGTCAGACATTTTGGCTGGAGGAAATGCCTACCTTGAATGCAGAGTAGGACCATTCCTTTTCAGAAGCATGGAAGTATAACTGCAACATTTTGATGCAATTCCAATGAAAATAATACAAATCATGCAATTGATGCAGTTTTTGTAATGCTGCCTCCCTTTAATGAAGGGCAGATCTGTGAAAGCTGTATACACAATTTACGTCCTGTCCTCACTTCCAGTCTAGCAGCAGAAAGGGACACTCGTGTATGTGTGTTGTTGTAACACTGCCTTGTGCAGTTGTACAGCAATAATTGGCTCCTGCACCTCTATCCCTTTGAAAGTGGGGACAATATGTGTACACAATTGCTACAAGTCACCAGCTGAGTGCTAAACATCTACATTAAATGCTGGTATTAATTTTCATTGAACTTTTACTTGCTGAAGCAATGAATTAGTAAGCACTGCTAGATTTATCGTTCTGGGAAATAAATGTTGACAAAGCACAATGTTTACTTTTGGACTTCAGTTCCCAGAATCCCCAGTGGTCTTTTCTGAGCTAGCTTTGTATATGGGATGCAAAGTAATAGCGTGTGTTGTGGGAAAATATTTAAATTAATGAAATAATTAATGAAATAATTGAATCTACAACTAACTAGCCAAGATGCAAATGTAGAGATCTGTTGTGAATTCTCCAGAGTTATGGGTAAAGGTTTAGTAGGTTTAATAATTCTTACCTAGTGTTTTGCTTTGTTTTGCTTTTGAGGGGGATAAAAGTGGGGAACAAGGTCACTTCACTGGCTCTGCTTGAAAGATAAGCTCCATTAGGCTCTTTCCTTCTTCATTAGTCACTTGTCAGCAGCTCTTCCGTAAGGCTGCAACACAGAGAGAACGAGATGGGAATCCAGCCATCTCATTGGCTCTGTTGAGAGAAGAGCTCCATTTGGCTCCTTTCCCTGAACTATGTTCATTCCAGCTGGGCATTAGAAAGAAATTCATGTAAATGTCACAACTGATGCCTAACTTTATTTGCTTTCCTCTGTCCTCGTCATTCTTTGTTTTTTCTTCTATGTTTTGTCTTTGAAGCCTACAGGAAGGGGCTCTCTTTTGCATTTTTTTAATCTTACGTAAGCCACCCTGGGAAGCTTTTCAACTGAAGGCTAGTCTGAATATGCAATATATATAAAAGACATTTAAACAAGCAGAAAGGGAAACTGCCCAGTAGATAGTAGTTATTAAAACAGTTTGATGAGTCATGCATCTGACTTTGTTAGATAAATACAACAGGATATCCTGACATGGCTGTCCAGTTTTTCTTTGGCTTCTTCGCTCTCCAGTCTGATGAATGTGGATGGAAAACTATTGTGAGAGGGAAGAGGGCAACTTTTCCTATCAGACTCCTGGCATGTATCTGAAAAGAAGGACATGTTTCAAAGGCATTGCAATATATAAATATATGCCAAATGCCTTAGATATGTTTTTCACTTAAGCTGGTTTTAATACAAAACTTTTATCTAAAGGAAATCACACACTGATGTGCCTCTTGATTAGGTGACTCATACCAAAATTGAACATACTGTGGCTGGGCACGCAATACCTGATCCAACAAGGGGAACAATAATACAAGTGCATGTGGTATCCTACAAAAGGAACTGCATGTGACTTTATTTACAGGAGTCCAGTCCATCACGAGGTCCCATGACAGGAGAAAGGTGGCATACAAATATAATAAATAATAAGGTTGCTTGTAGGTTGTACCTTCTGTCATTCAGTATAGTAAAGAGCTAGGTAGGTATCTAGCTCTTATGCCATGTACTTCTGGTCTGAATACAAGATGCTTCTGATGATATTTAAAGCTCTAAATATCTTGGGACCTTGATACTTGAGGGTACATCTCTCCCTATATGTGCCTGCCTGAGGACTGTGTCTGTTGGGGTGCCCATCACCAGTGAGGTCAGTGTACTGTGTGAAGATGAGGAGGATCTTCTCAGTCATGGCACCCCAATTATGAAATATTCTCTCTTTGGAGGCCTGTGGAGGCCTGGTTGGCACCAACACTAGTTTAGGTGCCAAATAAAAGGATGGCTTCTTATTAAAGCCTTTAGACCTCACTTGCTTACTTCAAAAAATTATATATATGGTTTTGGAATGCTCTTAACTTCTAAGCCTATTTTAATTTGTTAATATGTTTAATATGTTTGCAGTCTTTTAAAATTATTTTAATAGTTTTAACGTGTTTGTGTTGATTTTACTTGTATGCTGCTCTGAGATCTTGTGATAGGGGTCATGATAGAAATATTTTAATTAATTCATTAATTAAATGTCATAACCAACATGGATCGGTCAACATGGCTACTCCTGCATTTTTCAGATTTGAAGATACTTGCAGAGAAATTCTACAGCAAAGAGCTATACACCTTGCTTCTTTGATTTTAATCCTGGTGGTGATGTCCTTAAATAGGATTAGACCATCCCCACCCCATTTAATGTAAAAACATTGTGGTTTTTGCTGTAAGACGGTGTCCCATTAGCGGTAGTTGAACTGCCACTCACATGCTGGCTATTGGTGATGTGAATTGTAGTCCACCCCCTTGATCACTACACTTTGCTCTCCTCTGCTATAAGAGCTCACCCTGTCCAGGTGCAATTTCATCCCTGTATGATGTTCATCTAAGAGTTCTGTATTTTGGTTCAAGCAGGACGTGTACTGTGTTTGTTGTTGGTTGAATTTATATTCCATCTTTCTCCCTAGATGGGATTCAAGGTCGCTATTAGAGAAGTTCTGGTAACCAGAGGCAAAAGGCAGAGATGAAGATGTACAAGTTTTGAATGACAAAAAGTTAACCAAAGTTTATTATGGGGTATATTTAAAGAGAAAACCAGCTTTGGCGAGAGTAGGTGTTATACCCAGCAAAGCCTGAACGTGCACAGAATTAGATGGTGGTATTTCTGCTTCTTGTTGGTAATCCATTCCACAAGATGAGTGGAGCTATGGAATCACTGGTCACAACTGTGAAGAGCTGCCCAAAGAAATAAACTACAAGGGCCTCACTTTGCCATGGAAAGCCACTGAGGCAGCTTGGGCAACCCACTATGAATAAACCTTGCCAAGTTAGAAACAATTTGAAGGTATACAACTATGACAACTCTGTGTGGGAGTAGAGGCACTCATAGGATCCAAGTTTACCACAAGAAAATTGATTTTTGAAGCAATGTTTGAAATGAGAGGTACATGAAAGATGAGACTGGCATGAATTGTGTAGGGACATCAGAAGATGATATGCTACGGCATCACTCTCAAAGTTTATCTTTCCCTCTTTTCTCAACAGTCTTCTTTTCCCTTTTTAGTTACCAAGCTTCAATCTGTCCCATTTGGTTGCTGTTGCGGAAAAATCAGAGATGGGAACCTCTGGCCTGCAGAGGTCCCCCCCCCCGGCCCCCAGCCCAACCTCTTAAAAAGGAATGGGAGAAGCAGGCTCAGTGAGGCCTTAAAGCAGCCATCCCATCCCACAAGAAGAACAGTGGGCCAGGAGACTGACCCTGCCTCCAAAATAATCTGGCAAAATTGGACCATCAACACTCCTCAGGGATTATCAATCAGTCATATACCAAATGATCAAGCACTAACAAATATTTAGCCAATGATAATCGATATTTCCCAGGGGTACTAAAGGCTGGCTGCAATCTTATTTTGTGTTCACTTACTTGGGAGTAAATGCCACTGAACACATGGACAGCACTTCTAAGAATACGTGTGCTTGTAAGAATCTTGATATTTAAGTATGTTTCAGTGATAATGGATAGAGAAAGTAATTTGTCTCCCTGTGCAAGTATCTGCAGGTAGGCAAAATTAATAACTGGCCCCTTGATTCTGAGCTCCATCACCTTAAAAACAGCACTAGGACAGATAGCTCTTATTATAGGTTACTAGTGTATATACCCGGCGTTGCCCTCGATTTTATTTTCTCATAGGTGATACTTGTTAGAAATACCTTAGGAATTACCTTACCTTACCTTAGGAGTTAGGTGGAGTTGAAAATACCCAGATTTGAGATCCTGTGTCCCTGATTCCCAAACTGTCCTGTCCAGCACCTGTAACTTTTGCCCATAGTCCCCAATCCAGTCAATCCAGTCAGAGGTTGGTTTCCTGAGGGAATACACTGTCTGCCTCCTCCTTGCTGCTAGGCCTCGTTTCCATAGCAACTAGACCGAGGCCCAAGAGCTCTCCAGCTGAGAATTCTAAAGGCCCTTCCCTAAACTGGCAACCCCAGGATTCCATAGAATCATCACAGGCAGCCAATCCTATGAAGTCTTCTCACCTCATACAGCCAATCATATGAGGTCTTCGCCTGACTGACACAGACAAACTCTCAAACTCACAAACCTTGACTTTTATATATTAGATGAATTCCATACTGTTTACCTGGCAGGTTCCCTGGAGGCACTGTGATCCCCAGAGCTTAAAGTTTCCCCATCCTGGCTCCTTTTTTTAATATCCTGAATGATCTATTCACATGTGCTTTTAAGATTATTCAGATACTGGCTTTCCTAACATTAATTCTAGTACTTTGATGAGTTGGCAATATGCAAGCAAGATCAGCAGAAGGGGAAATGTAGTTGTATGTATTCCCAAGACAGCTGCAACAATGTTAACTATCAGGTATATTCTACTGTATGAGGTTTTTCATGGAAAAACAACTCTTTTTTTAAATGTGCTTGCTAACATTGATAACCATGAAAGAAATAAGTTTACAATTTCATTTTAAATTTACTATTATGTGTCTCATTTGTGAATGGATGTGCTTCATCTCCAGTTGATATTTTTTGTCTTTCATCAACTTAAAAAAAAAGAAAGAAAATGCTGTTTTCTCAACCAAATACCCATTTGTCATAACTGTGACTCTCTCCCCTGATTTCTCTTTCACGATCTTTAGCATGTCCAGCATAGCTGTTTCTTTTAACCTGTTTTTCCTGAAGCTGACAAAACCAGGGGTGTTGAAATGGCAAATGTCAGACGTGGAGTAATGAGTGGAGCGGGAGAAGTGGGGAGAAGGCAAGTGATGTTTTGGATTAAACTACTGGAAATTCTGAAGACACATGCAGATCAAGAAGAAACAATAAAATAAAGATTTCTTTTTGTTTCGGGGTTGTTGTTTTTTTGTAGAAAATTGCATCAGAGAAACAACTAAACTAGATAAATATTTTCAGTACTATGGATGCTTATTAATTTCAGGTAACCCTATTGTTTTTTAGTCTCATTCATGTTTAAAGAAAAAAAGATTGGATGAACACACTATCTGTATCACTGGAATGTTCGTATACATGTATTCCCATAAAGGAATAACTTTTTTTAAAAAAAGTGAGGTAGCAATATTGTCGAGGTTCTAGCAATGTTATTAGTTGCACAATACATTTATTGGGTGGATACAGTTAAAAAAACAAAAGGTGGAGGAGAAAAATAAGCAGGAGGAGGAAGAAGAAAACTATATGTGTTTAAGTTGCGAGCACCCATAACTTCAAGAGATTGCAGATGATTCTACAATAGTTACAAGGCAGTAGGAGCAACACCCAGATGAGATAAATGATGAATGGGAGAAAGCATGAATATCAACTATGAAAAAATACAGATTAAATTAAACAAAGAGAAGATTCCCAATTGCTCCTTAAGGTGACTGAAAATGCAGCTATGATTCCAGCCTAAGGCTGTACTTATTCCAAATTAAACCAAAATTATTCCAAAGTCCTGGCCTAAATACAATTTCAATCCTTAAAATCTTTTGAATATATTTACAAATTATTAACCAGAATTTGCTTTCCGACATTGCCACCACATATGATAATAGGAGCCCTCATGAAGTTTACATTTCCAGCATCTATTACCTTTTTTTTTTATACATTTTAGCCAGTTTACTTGGGGTCAAGTACCATTTATATATCATTTTATAAAGATTTTCTTTAAGATCATCGCACCTAGTAAATTTCAATCCTTTTCCCCAAATTTCCTCCCACTGCTCTAGTTCTATAGTATGTCCTACACGTTGGGCCCAATATATCATACTCTCCTTTATTTGCTCCTCCTTTGTATTCATTTTTAACAATAATTTATATATTTTTGAGATTAAGTGAGATTCTGCATATAATAATTTTTCAAATTTATTTTTAGTGGTTTCAAAACCATAATTTTTATTATCTTCCTTAAACTTCTCTCTTAATTGGTAATGCGTTAACCATTGTAGTTTATGCCCTTGCATCTCTAAACTTTGTATATCTTTAATGCTCCAACTATCTTGGTTCTCCTTTAACATATAACTATATCTTAACCATGAATCTAGACTACCCATTTCCCTTCTATAAAATGCCTTTTGTGGCGATAACCATCCTGGAATTTTAGATCCAAATCTATTTTTATATTTCTCCCAAATTTTAAAAATTGATCTCATCACTATATGATTCTTAAATCCCGCATTTACTTTTATTTTTCCTGTACCACAAATAGGCATGCCAGCCAAATTTTAATTCATGACCTTCTAATTCTAATAGTCTCTTATTTTCTGACATAATCCATTCTCTAAGCCAAGCTAGACATGCGGCCTCAAAATAAATTTTTAAATCTGGAACTCCAAACTCTCCTTGTTCTTTGGCATCTATTAAAATTTTCCATTTTATCCTGGGTTTCCTTCCCGCCCATAAAAATTTTGAAATTTCCTTCTGCCAATTTACAAAGCTTTAAAAAAGTAATTGGAATTGTCTGGAAAAGGTACATTAATTTGGGTAGGACCATCATGTTAATTATTGATATTCTTCCTAATAGGGAGACATTAATTTTTGGCCACTTCTTGAGGTCATTCTTTATATTCTCCCAGATCTTAACATAAATATTTTCAAACAATTGTTGATTCTTTGTTGTTAATTCTATCCGTAGGTATTTAACTTTCTTCACAATCTCAAAGCCAGTTTTCCTATATAATTCCTCTTCTTCTTTGCTCATGTTCTTAATATCTTTGTTTTATCTTTATTAACCTTAAGACCAGAAATATTTCCAAATTTTTTATTGTTAACAGTAATGGTTCTACACTGCTAATTGGATCCTCTAAAATGAAGACTACATAATCAGCAAAGGCTTTTAAATTCTGCCTCTCTTATCCTTGTTCCTTTTTATGTCTTTATTACTTCTAATTCATCTATTTAAGCATTCTAATATGAGGATAAAAAGCAAAGGTGAAAGAAGGCACCCTTGTCTTGTCCTTTTCTCTGTATTAATATATTCTGTTGAATTTCCATTTATTATTATTTTAGCCTTCTGTAGGGAGTATATTGCCTTAATCGAATTCATAAAATTACTTCCCAAGTCTATTGTTTCCAATATTTTAATTAAAAATTTCCAATTAACATTATCAAAAGCCTTTTCCGCATCTAAACATATTAGCGCTTCTTTAATCTGGTTATGATAATTCCAATATTCTAATATATCCAATACTGTTCTAATATTATATCTAATATCTATATATCCTAGTTTCTCCTGAGCTAGCAATTTAGCATATTTATTCTTAACTCCGACATCTTGAAGGCATATTAAATCTAATTTTAATTTTTATAAGCAATGAAATATTAATTTCTGCTTTTTAAGTTAATTTAAACCTTTCACATTCCATGTAAGACACTCCATTTAAATATCACAAATTCTAAATGCAATTACATATTTCTGTAATTACATCCATATATACTCCAATATAAACAATTCTTAAATATCTTGCTTGTTATAATTCTATGATGTCTTATCTTTATAAACTCCCCTTTCTACTATCTCTTCCCTTACTCTTACTCTAC
The DNA here is from genome assembly GCA_030412105.1 of Cyclura pinguis. Classification (NCBI taxonomy): domain Eukaryota; kingdom Metazoa; phylum Chordata; class Lepidosauria; order Squamata; family Iguanidae; genus Cyclura; species Cyclura pinguis. Next base: position 214,472,919 of record CM059602.1, read on the forward strand.
TTCCACTCTTTCTACCCCACTACTCACACTGTCTTATTATTGATTACTTTTTATTTATTTCTTTATCTCTCTATTCCTTACCTGAAATGTCCAACTCCAACAAGCTCACTTCTTCTTGACATCTTCTTTCCTCCCTCTCCTTCCTTTGATCTTTTCTTCGGTTCTTCTCTTCTCTTTGGTCTAAGTCCTCTTGCCGTACACCAATGTCACTCAGATCTGTAGTAGTTTCCTCTTGACTTTTAGCTGCCTTTCGAAGTTCTTTCTTATTCCTTTTCAAGAAGTCTGTGGCTTTATCAATCGAGTTTATTCTATATTTTTCTTTCTTATAGGTAAAGTTAACCTCCTCAATTCTGTACCAACTGAAGAGGATTTCTTTCTTCTTCAGCACCTCCACCAAGAAAAAATAATCTTTTCACTTCCTCAACAGTTGTGTGAGAATTTCCTTCAGTATTATTATTGATTTCCCATCAATTTGAATTCCTTTATTGTAGTGCACTTCCGAGATATGGTCTCTTATTGTCTTCAGCACACAATGCACAATTAAATCTCTTGGGAGGTTTCTCCTTTTGACTGCCAGGGAGTTAACTCTATATACACGGTCCACTTCAATTTCCAGAAATTATTCACTGCTATCCAAGTTCTTTGCCAGTTCCTCAATTATTTTCTTTCTTATATTCTCATTCGGGGATTCCATAATCCCTCTAAATCTCAGCCACAATTCTTTTTCTCTTTGCTCCATTAGTGCTTGTCGGTCTAGTTGTCTCTCCAATTCTTGACTTAAATCCTGTGTGTCTCTTTTCAAATTCTGGATTTCTTCTCTATTTTCCTTTACCTCTTTCTTAACTTGTAACATAATTTCTTGCATAGAGTTAAATTTTGTATCCAAATCATCCAGCACTTGTCTGATCTCTCTTCTAAAGTCTCTCATTTCCTTCATAAACTTTACCATATAAAAGGGTACACTCTCATCCATGGACATTCTTTTAGTCTGTGTATTGTTAATTTCTTGAATTTTAAACCTTGTCTTTACACCAGTCATTTTTTTCTTTCCCTTCCTCCTCTTTCTTCCTCTTCTCTCTCTTTCCTTTTCTCCTTCCTCTTCCTTTTATTTCCTGTTCTTCCCCTCCTCTCTTCTTCGGTTCCTTCTTCCTTACTTCTCCCTCTCCTTCCCTTCTCTCCTCCTTCCTCTCTTCACCTCCTTTTCCTTTCTGTTCTTTTATACAGCACGCTCAAGCTTTCAACTTACTCATGCCTTCTTCAACATACTTACACCCTCTTTCTTCTTCTCTTCTCACTCCTTCCTTCTTTCTTGATCACTTTTCCTTTTTCCCTGTCTTTTTCCTCTCTCTCTCTTCTCCTCTTCTTCCTTCTTCTTTCTAAATCTTGTCTCTATTTCTTCTTATGAGAAAAAAAGAGGAAAAAAGAAAAAAATGTATGGGGGAAGACAAAAAATCCCCACAAAAAATCCAAATCAAAAGAGGAAAAGGGGGAGGGGAAAAAAATTCAAAAATCAAAAAGCCAAAAATCAAAAAATCAATAACACAGGAACAATATATATTAGTTATATTATATTATTAGAGAGTGCAATTTGTGTTTTTTTCAAAAGAGAAAACAGAGGAGAAGCATTCTTTAGGCTGCTGGCATTTCCAAGGTTGTTATACTCCCACCAGCCATGACATGAGAGTAGCCTCTTTACTAAATGGGAGATTCTAAACAGATGTTAAACAACAAAACAATACAACAAATCAGAGCTCCCAACTGAAATCAAATCAATATATCTCCAGGACTGCCACTTATTTTACTAGCCCTCCCTCTTCAATCAAAAATCCAATTTATTCAAACTGTTACCATGTAACAGTATAAAAAGAGAAGCACATATGCAAAGAGAGAGAAAAAACACAAAAAAGACAAAATAAGACTCCACAGATCTGTAGGTCTTCTAAACTCCTCTCTCAGATCAAGCAAGAGATTAGAATATTTTATACTTCTAAGACCTAAATTTAAGTATTTAGCTCAAAAACAAAACAAGAGGGACCCAGCCCTAAAACTGGAGAACCTCAAGGCAGGTTGGGGCAAGTCAAGATCAAAAAAGGAAAAAGAAGAGAACAAGACCACCGGAGAGCTTCTAATCAGAGGTATTTTTCCCAACTGACGGTGAGGTCTTCATTTTAAACAGTTCAGTCCATATTACTCACTAATTTCAAGAAGTCCGATGGATCAGTTGCAGTGCGGGTAAGGGGAAGGAAAAAATTTCTCCTCCCGCTTGACAATATGGCGACCCCACTTCTGAAACTGTGTCCATTCAGAGTCATCGTTCCCCTTGAGCGACAGCTTGCTGGGACTCTTTGCAGATAAATCAGGAATCTTTGGGGTGCCCCTAGTTCCTGGGGCTCCCAGCTGCAGACTTTTGATCAATTGTAGTCTGCAGATCACCGCCACTTTCTCAGTTGGAGATCGGATCATGATCTCCCCCCATCTTCGCCCATTCAATGCCGAACTGGAAGTCCCGAAGTCCCATTTATTTCATAATGAGAGAAGATTAAACATAAGTTCAACTCTTTCACTTGATACAGTGGGATTCACTGATGCAGAAGTTTGCCTGAATCATGCTGCCTCCTCCTCCTCCTCCTCCTTCTTCTTCTTAGTTCAAGGAAATATTCTAAACAACATTTCCCTCTTATCAAAATATTGTAATGAATATGTGGGTTTTTATTTATTCAAGACCTGAAAAAGCTATTTGGTTTACTTAGTGAGTTAGCTTTTAATGTTTGCTTTTGCTTCAGCTTCCTGTAATATGTCTTCTACTATGCTTTCATCACTTAAACCCATCAAATCACAACAGTCCTTTCCTTATGATGGAATCACCTCAAGAAACCAGCTCAGGAATGTTTGATAATGAATAATCAAACATTAGTAGTAGCAACCCTCACAAAAATAAGTGCACTTCCTTATTCCACAAGACAAAAGAATTTCAGACTTCATGCTTTACAGTGTGCTTTTTAAGACAGCTTGATTCTAAATATGAATGCTGCCACACAATAATTAAATATTTGCCTTTCTAAAGTAATTTATGAACGAACAGAGTTGTAGTAGTTAAAGAAACAAGTTGCAAAGCGTTTAGTTCAAATCTCAAATTGATTATTAATGTGTGGTAGCTTTGAGTCTCACGGGGTATATCAAGGGGGAGGACAAGAGAGAGGATTGCTCCCCTAAATAAGAATTCTTCATCCCCAAATTAAATGAAACCATTTAGGCATCTAAAGAAAAGGAAAAGACAGAATCCTGCAAAATTCCAGCACCAATACTTCATCTAAATACTTCACATGTACAAGGAAGCTTTTCCATGTATATCCGTTTTGTCTGCTACAGGATTTATCTTTGATGCATCTACACTTGTGCATGAAAATTCAGTCTCAACCTATGTACAGTTGTTCAGTAGTTCATTAAAGAAAAGCAAATTTAGTAATCTTGGTATTCAAAGACATAGCTGTTTAGTCTGTATCACTAAGACACTAAGAAGTTTGTAGTATAAGCTTTTGTACATTCAGTCTATTTCCTGGCACACATGGAATGAATCATATATGGAGAGATATTTAGTAACCTTTGTTTTTGAAAATAACAGATTTGAAGGAATTTCAAATGGACAATTTCCCTGCAAATCTGCAGAGAAACCACTACTCCTTAGAAATAGACTTTAGATTTTAGAAATATATCAGCTTTTTATAATATGATGACTTGCACTGTATAATATTAACTTGTTTCCTTGTCACTATTATTTAGTTTACAGAATTATTTTGCAGATGGAAAATATTGTATTTCAAATTTATTTGCTTTTTTGGAAGTATCAACATTATTTTTGGCATTACCTATGAAAACTACTTTTTCCCCAGGAACCTCTTATATAGAGATTGATGCCCAAACCCTTCTGTCCTACAACTTTTTTGTCTGCACCATCCAGTGAAAATTCTCTTACCACAACCCTATTCAAATCTTTTTTCCTTTCTCTCAGTCAGAATGTATGTTCCACTAAGAAGAACTGAACAAACAGAGACTTACAGTCATTCATGGTGAAAACAGCAGAGAAAGAAGACTCTTTCAGTCTCTTTGTCCTCATGTTGAAGGCAAGCTGTAGATCCATCTTCCAGTCAATTTCATTAACACAAAGTATTAAAAAAAAACCAATAATCTCCACAGACACAGGCAGGACTGCTCAGTCCTAGGAATTTAGATTTGTCAGTGCCCTAGACATAACACATGGTCTGCTTTCTGCTATGGAAGAGATAGGGAGAAGTACCTCACCATTCCCATGATGGCAGACCTGGAAAGATGGAACAGAATGGTGCCTTTTGTAGATGCAGCTTCCTGGCTCAGTAGATCTCTCCAGCCTAGTGCCTTCCAGATATTCTAGATAAATGCTTCTCTGGGTATCTGCTGCTGCTGTTGTTGTGTGCCTTCACTTGTTTTCAACTTAAGACAACTGTAAAGCAAACCTATCACAGGGTTTTCATGGCAAGCTTTGTTCAGAGGGGGATTACCTTTTGCTTTCTTCTGAGGCTGTGAGAGTGTGACTTGCCTAAGGTCACCCAGTAGGTTTCCATGGCTGAGAGGGGATTTGAACTCTGGTCCCCAGGGCCATAGCCCAGTGCTCAGACCACTATACCATGCTGGCTCTCCTATCAACTGTAGGGATGAGAATTTTTTTCCCCTTAAATGCCAGTGACTGGTTGTGTATTTGTGCCCGCTGATTACAAGTATTTCTTCCTTTCCTGGAAGTTTCCTGCAGATTAGAAACCAGTAGCTTGTTGGACTGGTAGCATTGATCCACACATCACCTCTTGGGGTAGCAGTGTTCCAGAGTAAAACTCCCTGTGAATCTAACTTGTATAACTATAGTGCTAGAGATTATGGAGACCATAGTCCAAAATATGTTCAGGCCGCCAAGTTGGGAAAGGTTGGATTCATCTCAGTGGTCCATAGCTGTAAGAGCCCCAGGGCATCACAGTTTTGCAGTAGCTATGACTCACTTTGTCCAGAAGAAATGTCAGTCGTTTGTGGGCAAAGAATACATTAATAATTATTGTATAACCAAATGTAGATTTGAGGCTTTCCATACCTGAACAGCCATTGTCTTTGCCCCTGATGAAGTTATGCCAAGCCTTTTTGCCAGGGAAGAAACAATGTTGCAAGCTGGCCAAGATAATCAAACGTTTTCCATTTTACTCATTAGCAGAAGATACAGATTTGCTTTGTTCCTTATCTCTAGCCAGATTAGCCCACAACAACAAAACACTATTATTCTTGTTCAAAAGCCATGCCTAAGGTATACTAGAATATAAGTTCCTCATAGGCCAGTTTTGCCCAAAACTCTCTTGTATTCGCCTTGGTAACAGATAAAAGGAATCTTAGCATTGTGCTCCACAAATTAAAGCAGAACCGAGTAATAATTTAGCTGTATATTTTGGAGGCCAAATAAATGTTAGCCGCTAACATTACACTTCAAGTTGACTCACCAAGCCTGCAGTTTACATGTTAGAACTCCAGTCACTAAAGTTCCTAAAGGTTTAATATTCACCTGGGATTATTTTTGAACTTCTTTGCTTCTTGCTGTCCTAGGTTCTGCATGATAATGGGTTCTAAAGAAAGGTTGTATTTTTAAATAATATTTGGGTGGCCTGCCCAGTTCTGCTTTTTAATTCTCCCATTTATATTTTTACATAACACATTTTTTACACTTGAAGTATGTAGTGGATCAAGTCAGTCAGTATCAAGCTGAAGAAATAGAATAATATTTTTTTTTGGCATTGTTATATTGTTTATTTGTATTAACACTGTTACAAAGGTAATAACATTTTGTTATGACTATTGGCTATTTCCACACGATACTGTTATAGTGCTATTATTTATTTTCTTTTTTTTTTAATTAAAATTCGCACTTTTTACCTACATATTTGCACTTGGCATATTTCATTTTTTTGATTGTATAAAAAGAAAAAAACCTTATATTTCATTATCTCTATATTAATCTTCTTTATAAATACTATCAATACTATCAATACTTATAATGCTTAATTGTACAATCCTCCATTTTCTCTATAATTCATTTTGTCGTCTTTCACTCTTTCACTTCCTACTGTCTTTTACTTGGTTGTTCTTTCTATCTTATATCTGTTACCTCTATACCTAATGATACTGTTGACTGGCCTCTAACGATACACTTCTCAGCTTATATGTCATTTTCGGCTTCCTCTGTTTCATATCTTGATCAATTTATTCTTCTTGGCAAATCTTTACCCAATTATTCTCTATATATCTCTTAACTTCCATCATTTCGTTATCTTTTTCTCCCCTTCTTCCTCCTTTCATTGCTCGTGATAGACTTTCTAGAGAAACATACTCTCGTACTTTCATTAGCCATTCGTCCAATTCCGGTATTATATTTCTTTTCCAATATTTAGCATATGTTATTCTGGCTGCTGTGATCATATAAAGTTTCTTGTTTTTATGTTTGCAGTGTTCTTTGTTAACTTGATGCAACATATTCAGTAGAAAGATCTCTGGTGTTAGTGGTATCCTTAAAAGTTTAAAAGTACAGGTTTTTAAAACATGTTTTGCTACCACCTAAAATTTACTGTTGTTCATTTCTCTTCTAGGCTGCATCAATAGGAGTATAGTGTCTTGATTGAGGGGATAATAATACCACTCTCTTCTGCTTTGATCAGACCTCACATGGAACACTGTGTCCAGTTATGGGCACAACAATTTAAAAAGGATATTGACAAACTAAAGCCTGTCCAGAATAGGGTAACTAAAATGGTAAATGGACTGGAAAGCATGCCCTATGAGAAGCGGCTTAGGGAGCTGGAGGAGAGATGGTTAAGAGTTGATATAATAGACATGTTTAAATGTTTTAAAGTATGTTGTATGAAAGTTTCAGCAAGCCTCTTTTCTGCTGCTCTAGAGACTAGGACATGGAGCAATGACTTCAAACTGGATTCCCCCTAAACGTTAGGAAGAAATTCCTGATAGTAAGAGCTATTCAACAGTGGATTACACTCTCTCAGATTGTGATGGAGTCTTCTTGTTTGGAGGTTTTTAAAAAGAGACTGGATGGCCATCTTTTGTGAGTACTTTGATTGTATATTTCTGCATGGCATAGGGGTTGGCCCAGATGACCCTTGTGGTCTCTTCCAACTTTTATGATTCTATTATTCTATCCCTCTGATGTATGTACATTCCCGTTGTTGCTGTGTGCTTTCAAATCATTTCCAACTTCCGCAGACCCTAAAGTGAACCTATCACAGGTTTTTCCAAGGCTGAAAGTGTGTCATGTGTTCATTGTCACTCAGTGGATTTCCATGGCCAAGCAGGGTCATAGTCTAACACTCAAACCAGTATACCACACTGGCTCTCTATTTTCATTTCTATGCTCTAGTAAATTAGGGGGCTAGTTGGGTTGCACTTCATGGGATGGAACACTCAGAAGCAATTGCACCCACCTGATAATTTCTTCATTCAAAGGTTATCCAGAATATCAACATATACTAAGGCGTAACTTAGGGGAGTACACTGGAGATCTCCAACAGATAATTCTAAATACTTCATCAAATTGCACATCCCAGGATCCCATTGGACAAAGCCATGACACGTACTAATGAAATTATGTAAGTGGACTCACTTAGAATGTTGCCATTATATTTTCACCTTTTATGGCACAGTCAGGGGCTCAGTGGTATCAGTTATCATAAGACCAAAGCACTAGGATGTTTTATCAGGAAGAATTACATGATATCAAGTCCCCCTGTTTTCGATGCAGTCTTCAAATTAGTTGGGGAGTGGTGAGATGGATTCCCCCTCCCCATATTATATTGCTGTGAGCTGTTCTTTTGTAATGCAAAGTATTTTTGGCTCAGCCTTGAAAGGGCAATTCAGACCCACTAATTTTATAAAAGACTGTGCCCTACTTGGGATGAAAATCAGTTTAGTTAGTTGATATGGATAAATGCAACTGCCTGCGTGTTTACAGTTTCTTTATAGGCATGGCCGTGCAGGCTGTCATGATGAGCATTTGAACTTAAGAATTTACCATTGCATCATTGATCATAAAAGGAACAATTCTGGTATAAATTGACAAATATCTTCCCTAGTATTAGTTCAAGAGAACTAGTGTGGTAGAGTGGTTTGACTGTTAGACTTGGACATGGGGACACCTGCTCAGCCATGGAAACCCAGTGGGGGGCCCTTGGGCAAGTCATACTCTCTCAGCCTTAAAGGAAGGCAATAGCAAACCCCCTTCAAACAAATCCTGCCAAGAAAACTCCATCATAGGGTTGCCTTAGGGTCACCATAGTTCCAAAATGACTTGAAGTTGCATAACACACACATTGGTTCAAAGAATCAGCCCCAATTCAGTCTAATTCCAATATTAGAGATAAATTAGAATGCTGCAATAAAAAGGTGGCTGATCTCTTGCGCCCAAGCCCTATTTCCTTTTACCTACTACAACGCAACAGGATTAACTGGATTAACTGCATTTTAAATATTACTTGACTCTTTCTGAAGTAAAAACTGAGCACAACTGGCATATATTAATCAGGAAGCTACTGTTATTGTTGGACCTGCAAGAAGCTGCCTCTTGACGGAAGATTACAGATACTTTAGTGAAGATTAGTCTACACAGCATTTGTATGGAATGATAAGTATGCAGTGTAAGGAAAAAAAAGAATTTTTTTTTTTTATACATATAGGCTATCCAGTGTTTGGACACTGATCTTTATGATCAGCATACTGGATACAACCATTCTCTTGACATTCAACAACTGATCATTTGATATCTGCTGCCTCTGAACATGGAGGTTCCATTGTCAGTATGACTGTTTCTAGACTTGTGCTTTACGATAAATCAGATAAAAAGGTCGAATAAAGGTTGCAGATAAAAAGATTTCCAAGTTAGTAGCCATTAATTGCCATATGTTAAATATTTATACCATGAAGTAGCATTTTTGCTTGAAACAATTGCCACTCACCCTTGCCTACATCATTGTTGCTAGTGTCAGATAATTGTGAAAGCAAAGATTTCTTTATCAGAAGTCATACTGATTCATTCCCAGGAAGGCTTTTTCTTCTATCTGTTCAGCAATCCCAGCTTTGCAATCTTAATTGTGCTTGCTTTCCTTGTAAGACAATCCCCTGTTTATTTTACAGATTTCTACAGGTAGAAATTGAAATCCCATAATTTCCCCAAGGCTACAGGATTACCACGGGTAAGCAGTCTTAGGGCAATTGAAATAACTAAGCTTTAGTCCTAAGGCCCCACTGAATTCAAGGCTTCATTGTGTGACAAGAATGTTTTTAAGTGTGCCATCAGACACAAACTGTGTAATTCCTAGGCAGGTACAGTACCAAAGGAATAGTTGTTAGGTTTAAAAAAAAATCAAGTCATGCAAAAATGATGATAGCTGCAGTGAAACTGATTATAAAACAGGGTGGGGGGGCTTGTAAGACCCCAGGATTCCATAGGATGTTGAAAGTGGAATCATAGCGCTATAACACGCTAGTGCGGAAACGGCCGAGGTCTAGCTTCTGAGATAAAACGCGCGGTGGCCCCTCCTGGCCCCTCCCGAAACGGCAAACCCCAGGATTCCATAGGCTGTTGAAAGTGGGATAATAGCGCTATAACAGTCCAGTGCAGAAACGGCTTCGGCAGGGGCGAGGAGGGGGAAAACTGGAGTTGGAGCCAGCTGGCGGGCTCTTCGCTCGCCCTTGGTTACTGGATTACTTGTAGCATGACAGTTATTCCCCTCCCTCAAGGAACAAGGAAGGTACCTGGTTATTTATCTTGGAATTACCGCCTAGTTAATGCCCGTAATAACTAAGTCCCCTCCCGCGCTCCCTCCTCCCCGTCGTGATGTGAGGCCGGCAGAACCGGCACCCTGCTGGGTGTGACCCCGGCTTCGGACTTTAAACTCCCCGCGCCGGAGCCACACCACTTTCGGTTCGGAGCAGAGCGTGTGCGCCCCCCCCCGCTCCCCTCCCCTCCCCTCAGAGCGCGTCTGACTCGACCTTTCCGAAGCGCTATGCAAATCTCCCCCGACCAGGAAGTCCGCGGCCACCTCCCAGCCCCCGGGGCCGCAGCCGCCGAAAATCGCCCGAGTTCCTCCCAGTGAAGGCGAGCGGGGCCGGGCGGGGAGACGGCGCTGCGCCGCTGGTTCGCCGCTCCGACGGGGTTTCAGTTCCTCTGTTGTGCTGAGAGAAGCGGCGCGGGTTTCGTTCTCAAGAGGCGAGACCGGGCGTGTTTCGCGCTTTCCTCAGCCGTGGGGGCTGCAGCACCGCGGGGCTTCTGCCTGGGGCCGAGAAGCCCCCGTTCCTGAGAGCTCCACCGTTTACTTGGGAAAGTAAGTCTCCCCTTTTCCCTCCGGGGTAAACTTGGGGCGGGGAGGGGGCGGCTTTGACCCGCTGCCGTCGTGAGCTGGGTCGGGGCTTGGCTTGTCGGGGCGAAATCCTCTCTGCCTCGCACTTAAGAATCAAAATCGCGGAACGTTTGTTGCTTTGGCGAGAACCAGGACTCGGTGCGACCAGCCGGCTTGGAGCTGGGCTTCCACCTGGGCTGGAGAGAGGCCATTTCCGCACTAGACTGTTCTAGCGCTGTTATTCCACTTTCAACATCCTATGGAATCCTGGGGTTTGCCTTTGAGAACCCTCCCTAAACTGCAAACCCCATTTTCCCATAGGATGTTGAAAGTGGAATAACAGCGCTATAATAGTCTAGTGCGGAAATGGCATTAGTTGCTGCTTTTCACCCAGAGGCAAAGTCTGTCGGCGGCGGCGGAGAGAAAGAAAAAAGCAACAATCTTGGCTTGGTTTTGCTACCTAGTTTTCTCCGTGGGGATGTCCTTTATGTAGAAGAATGTGGGATTTGGTGTGTGTGTGTGGGGGGGTTACGAAGGCATCCTTTATTTATTTATATTCATTTGATTTATATCCTGCTTTTTCCCAGTATGGGAGTCAAAGTGGTTTACACTGTAGGTTAAAACTGCATGGCTAAAACAATCTGTGGTAAAGGGTTTTTTTTAAAAAAAAAAATTAATACATTAGTGTAACATGTAGAAAAATCGTATTAAGAACAGCACATCTGTTGCACACCTTCTGCTCCAACCCGTTAAAAGCTGGTGGCTTTTAAAAGCTGGAGGTGATAGGATGGAGAGAAATCTCCCTGAAAATCAAGACTGTAGGGGTTGGACAGGTTCACACAGTTTTTCTCTCCAAAACAGCCAGAATCCTGTTAGTTAGTGCTAGTGAGAGTAGTCCCATTGAATCCATTGTTCAGTGATCAACAGGTAGATCCCATAGATTCAGTGGATCTATTAGTAGTTAGTAATAACAGGATTGAGACCATTGTGTATAAGCGTCATCTAAACAAGAGTTATGTTGCTACTTTTCTATGGGAAATAACCTCTTGAGAGAAGTTCCTAATTAGGCAAAAGAAACAGTTAACCAAGGCTTTCTAGATTTGTTGTGAGTGTGGAGGCAGTGGGCTACAATGGGTACAGCCTTGGAGAAGATTCAGATTCCCCTCAGCAATGAGTTCCCTGGGACAGGTTTACAAAAACCCCTTTCTATCACCTTTAGCCCTACCTTACAGGCTTTTATATTACCTTGCAGGCAGGCTTCTATGGTCTAAAGCGAAGAAGTAGGAATCTGTATGTATTAGCAAAGGTTGGTTGGTCTTATCAAGCTCTGAAACCTGATAACACTCCCTCCCTTGGCATCCCCTCTTCTCTTAAATTAAAATCTTTAAAGTAGAATAATGTAAAACATATGGGGAGTGCATTTTTTTAAAAAAGAGGAAGTGTGATATTAAATGGACAGTTCACGCGCCTGGCCCCTAGAGGAGCTTTTTTTCCGAACACCATATAAACCACAATATGCTAGATAAAAAGAAGGCCCTGTTATTTTCACTGTGGCTTATTTTTTGTTTAGCCTTGGGAAAGAATCATTGATCCAGTTCAGCCTTTCAGTGTTGGTTATTTTTTTTAAAAGGACATCTGACCTATTGTTCTGAGTGCTTTGTAAGTATCACTGGCATCGTCTTCCTGTTAAGATCAGAAAACTTTCCCGATGTTGATTTGTCACTTTAAAAGCCAGTCCTGTGAACTCAGATGGTGATATGCTTGTACTTACCTACCCTCCAGCAGAGACTTTGTCTGAAATGCAAATGAACCATCCACATGCTGGGTTGAGCTTCAACATTTTTTACAACACTGTTAAGTAGATATCTGGTCTAGATAGAAGAATGAATATAATAAAGTCTGTGACTGCTCTTCTTCTTTACCATGAACTACCCAAACTGATGACTAGTGATATTATTTTTATTTTTATTCCCATTCATGATTGATTAGGCTGAATTAAGAAAACGTAGAGCTGGTAGCGACTGCAAGGGCCATCTAGTCTAAGCCCCTCCCGTGGAGGAATCCACAACTAATACACTCCTGAGAGGCGGTCGTCCAACCTCTCAGGGACAGTCTGTTGCTCTGCTGAGCAGCTCATGCAGTCAATAAGTATATCTAATGTTTACATGGAATCTCTCTTCTTGTACTGTAATTTGAACCCATTGGTTTGTCTTTTAGCCTCTGAAACAATAGAAAACAAACTCACTCCTTCCCCTTTTATCCTTACAATAAACCTGTGTATGAGGTTTTGCTAAGAGAAGGTGACTGGCCCAAAGTCATCCTCTGAGTTTCATGGCTAAGTGGGGGCTAGAACTGGCTCTCCCATGTCACATGAGGAGACATGTGGCTATATTCTTGGCAGCAGTTATCTTGGTACCTAGATTTTTTTTGTAGATGTCTCATTTTCTGGAATGAATGTAATTTAAGTAATTAGCCAGAATTGACTGCTGGGCAGGAACAAAGTGGAATAAATGAAATGACTGGTTTATTCTTAATTTTTAAACTCTCTTTCTCTTAAACCTGTAGTATAGGCAAAAAAAAAACCCAAAGCCACTTCCTCTCTTCTTAGCCACTCAAAGGGGAACAAAGAAAGTTTGAGGCAGAGTTGACACTAGACCTTCCTTTTTGTTTTTTGAGTACTGATGTCTTGCTAGCTAACAGTAGCTAGCTAATATGTTTGTTTTCTGTAGTGACAGCTTGTTCATCCCTTGGAGCAGAGGTGGTTAACTTGTGACTCTCCAGATGTTCTTGGGTTGCAGCTTCTATAATTCTTCAGCCTTGGTTCTGCTGGCTGGGACTGGATTTGTGATCCAGCAGCATGTGAAGACTCAAAAGTCCCCCCCTCCGCCATGCCCTGGCATAGCTTACATAGGCAAAGAGTGATCAGTTTCAATAGTGCTACATTCAAACTACTTAGGTTCAACATTGCTACATTTTTGGATGATCCAAAACCATTCCCAATCTCACAGTTACTTGTTTAGTCTTTGGCTAGCTAAGTATGATCCTGTTGTACAATTTTGAAATCATATTTAATAAACATCCATATTTGGGATGTTCTGGAGTGGAAAATGTCCTTCAAAAATAAACAGGGGGAGATTTGTGGAAAAATGGGCATTGAAAGGATGCTTGTGAGATATTTTCGTAATAATTTTAAGAAATCTTAAAATACATTAAGAATTCAGAAATTTAGAATGGATAGACAACTAAATTAAAATAAGACAGAAAAAGAAAAGAGAAGAAAGCAAAAATTAATTTCTGTAATTCTTAATGTATTTAAAAATTTCTTAATACAAACATTATGTAAAAAAGAAAAGATGCTTGTGCAAGTGTGTGAATGTGTGTACACACACACACAAAGAATACAAGCGGAACCAAGAATGTGACAAAGTCCCTAAATGAGATGAGTGTTACATGTCCTGCAGACATTGACCTGAATTTTATTGTTGGTTTCAACTGGAATAGACCCATACAATCATGTGGGCTTGTTACTAATCTGTTGACTCACCATTCAGCAATTCAGTGGGTCTGTTCTAGTTGGGAATAAACAAAAGGATTTTGGCCCATGACTGCTGTGAGCAAGAACCAGCTATTACTGCACATGGAGCAACATGTAATGTACGAGGGAAACATGGTAGAGGTAACTCTCACTTCCCTTACAAACCATCAGTTTAATTTTTAAACCAAGTAATCTTTTTGTGTTCTTGTTGGAAATGTTGGAGAAGCATTGTTTTGTCATTTTGAAAAAAAAAAGTTTGAAACATACAGGTTAAGGGTAGATAAATTGCTCCTGCATTCCTTCTGTTATATGTGTGTTTATTCACATTTGGTAAATTCATAATTGCTAATGATTATGTTTCACCTGAAAACTAACAATACCACTAATATTCTCTTTCAGAGAATCATTCCTGATATGCTGATGCTAAACAGCACTATCAAATGACAGGAAAGCATCAAAACTGATAGATCTAATGATTGTTAATGAACCATAGGATTGTCTTGGAAAAAAGTAAATGGTTACAATTTTTTAAATAACTTGTTGTTGTGTGCCTTCAGGTAATTTCTGACTTACGGTGACCCTAAAGCGAACCTAGAAGAGCCAGCATACTGTGGTGGTTTGCATCTTGGACTATGATTCTGAAGCCAGAGACCGAATCCCCATTCAGCCATAGAAACCCCCATATGACCTTGGGCAAGTCACACTCTCTCAACCTCAGAATAAGGCAGTGGTAAAACTTCTTCCAAATGAATCTTGCCAAGAAGACTCCGCGATAGGTTTGTCTTAGGGACATCATAATTCAGAAAGGACTTGAAGGAACACAACAACAACAACAACAACAACAACAACACAAACCTATCACTGGATTTTCTTGGCAAGATTTGCTCAGAGGGGTTTAAGGTCCCATTGGTGAAGCAGGGATTTCAGTTCTGGTCTTCAAAGTCATAGTCCAATATGCAAACTACCACATCATGCTGGCTCTCCTAGCTTTAGGGTTGCCATTCTTAAGTGCATTCTCATCTTCTCTTACCCATTGTGTTACCTTTTCCTCCCAAATTTTTAGGACAGTCTTGGTGTTGTCTTTTGTGAGCTTGTTGGTGCAGCCTCCCTTTTGATATATGTGCTTCCTTGCCTTTGACCTGCAAAAAGTTTAATCTGCTTGCACAGACATTGATAGCCATGCATCTTGAGTAGTGTTGCTAAGTAATAAATGCATGAAATCATTGGCCCACAAGCAGGATTCAAACCTGTCTGTTGGGAAACTTCCGAGATTTACTTGGATGCAACTGCTGCTGTATTGGGTTTCTGATGGAGAAAGCAGTGTTATCAATTCCTGGGAGCACAGTTGTGCATCGTGTATGGATAGCATTCTATGGCATTCTCTTTATCACCATGGGATGTTTGTTGTCCTATGTATATAGTTAAGGAGGGGACAGAGTCCATGAGCTGTGTGATTAGTAAGTTGCCGTGGAAGTGTAAGGATGTTGTTGTGTTGGCACCTTACAGGTACTGAACTGTTTTTGGTTTGGTATTGGTATTTTTGCTACCATAAGTTCACAGGAGTACTACTGCTGAAACAGCAGCTGTTAGATAAATGGTGCTATAGAATGTTCTGAATTGGAAAACTCTCAGTTAAAATCTAACTTGAGTGGCTAGAGGCAAGAATTGTACCAGAATGTGGTAAAGATTACTGAGAGAGTACATCATTGTTACAATGCTAAATATTTAAATACTAAATGTGATTGTTAACATTGTACTGTAGATTTAATATCTGAGTTTTTAAAATGGCTTTGCATTCTCTTCCCTGCTAGTCCAGTACCAGTCTGCAATGTATTCTGTCACACAGCAGAGTTTTGTGTTCCTCCAGTATAGAATCTAAAATAGGAATGGTGAACATCTGGGCATCCAGATGTTATTGGACTGCATAGATGTTGGCATATACTGGTTATGGCCCAAGTAGTATGGTAGAGAATCAGAACTAAAGTCTCAGAACATATTGCAGACTGGCATGTTGGCCACTATGGCTGCTTAGCATGTTTTCACCAACTTTCATGGCTTCCCCACCACTGAGAATATAATATAAGATGGAAAGAGGGCTCTGCATTGTAAGTCATGTGGCATAATTGGTTCAGAAGTTATTCTGAACTGCTGTCAAGTACACTTCTTGTTCAGATATGTCTGAAATGAAACACATTTTCTTGGACAGGGGAGGAATGCAGGATGCAGACTGTTCGATGTTTCTGAAGTCCCCTTGTGTATGTGCTTGTTCTCTAAAAGCACAGTTTCTTAGCTTGATTGGCCCTTCTCTTTTTGTGGGTTCCCCGTTTGTGAATTTGATTATTTGCAAGTGTGTAACTTCCCCTCTTCTCCCTCTTGCAAGGGTGTGAAGTAAAAGAAGGCAGAACAGGTACTGCTGGTGGGGGGGGGGAAAAAGGGAAAGATGGGAAGTGGGAATTAGAGATGGATTGCAGGGTGTTAAGTAAGAGAAGGCAGAAGAAGTGTTATTGAGGAAGAGGGAAGGAGAAAAGGTGGAAGTGGGCCTTAGAGGTGGATAGTGAGATGGGAAGAGAAGGTGGAGGAGGGACTGTTGGAGGATGGAAAGAGGGCAGGGAGAAGAGGGCAAGCAGGTGAATCAGCCACTACTGAAATGGGTGGCTGCTCGGCCCTAGAAGGCATAGGGCTTTTAAGATCTTATTCACAATTTTTCCAGTTTCACAAGCATCCTGTGCCCTAAGTCTCATGAAAGTGGAAAGCTGACTGTGGCCATTTCCGCACTGGACAGTTATAGCGCTATTATTCCACTTTCAACATCCTATGGAATCCTAGGGTTTGCAGTTTAGGGAGGGGTTGGTCAGCCCTTCCCTAAACTGCAACCCCAGGATTCCATAGGATGTTGAAAGTGGAATAATAGCGCTATAACAGTCTAGTGCGGAAATGGCTTGTATTCTCAATAGCATTCAGAATTTTTCTGTGAGAGCTGAGGCACAGATGACAGCCTATCAATCCTGTATGTGTTTCTGCTTTAATCTGTGTGAAGTGGCTAACAAAATCAAGCTCCATGGAGAAATTATGCAAAACCAAAATATTACAGACATTTTAGGTGAGAACCTTCCCTTTGCTGCTGGAAGTAGATGGTGCTGGATCAATAAAATGTGGGAGCTTTCAGTTTTTCCTACATTCTTCATCAGGCAAGAGGATATAAATATGAAAGAATGGAGGAAGAATCAAAAAGTCAAAAACTCTGGTCCTGCGTGTTGCCTGTTGTGTGTTTCTGCAACTGCAAGACTGAGAGTGTAGGCTCAGTGAAGGTTCTAGTTTATGATTCATCTCCAGATTAAAAGGCTGGCAGTGATGCAGAAAAATATTCATTTTGTGGTACTTCAGTCATCTTAATTAAGATATCACTGAAGTCTGACTTTTTTGTTTTATTTTACTCATGGACATATGGACCATATGACCAATTTGTTTTTTTACTGAGCAATCATAGCACGTAGTTAGAAAATGGAAGCAGACCTTGGGTTTTTCCCCTGCGACATCAGAATTAACTGTTCTGTGCCAGCAGAAGATCAGAAAAGGGAACAAGGAACAAGCGGACTTTAGCTCATCAGTAGACTTGTAGAGAATACATGATTTCAGCAGGGACTGAAAGTCCTAGATTCAGTATCACAAAAATGTGGCAGCCACCATAAAACCAAACGGCAGTGTGGTATAGTGGTCTGAGTGTTGGACTATGACCCTGGAGCCCAGGATTTGATCCTCTGCTGAGCTATGGAAACCCACAGGGTGGCCTTGGGTGCATCACACACTCTGAGGCCCAGAAAACTCTGTAATAGGTTTGCCTTGGGGTCACCATAAGTTGGAAATGACTTGAAGGCACACAACAACAACAACAACAACAACAGGATAAAGCCACAGCACATCATTTCCCTTTACAATGCCTCAGAATGAAGAAACAGCTAGGATTGTTTTGGGGGGAGGGGGAGCAAAATGGCAGCCCATAATTCAGAGCTTTCCAAACTTTTCATGCTGGTGACACACTTTTTAGACATGCATCATTTTGCAACACAGTAATTCAGTTTTACTAGCAAACCGGAGGTTGAACTAACCCTTTATAAGAGATCCGGGCACATAAATAAATTGTAATAATGAAATGTACGGGGACACAACATATCTCATGAAAACCTTTCATTTATAATTTTAAAAATATGTGATTTATCTATAACATATGACATACATTTCCAAGGGTTGGGGGGGGCTCATTCTTGGTCCAGGGAGGTGACACACTTACACCCTTCAGGTGACACACTTACACCCTTCAGGTGAAACACTAACGTGTTATGACACACCATTTTTAAACCCCTGCCATAACTGAATGCAAGGAATGCTGGGATCCAGAACTTGCTGACCAGTCTGACCTCTAGACTACCTTGAACACATCTGATTGTATCTGATTGCGGAAGCTAATGAGAGTGAGCTTTTCTTAGCCTTTGGAGAAAATAGGGAGTACCAGGAAATATAGATGGGTCTAGGAAAGAATCCTGCCAGAAAGCCTGGAGTGCTGCCACAAATCACAGCAGTCAATATTGGGCTAGGTGGATTAATTATTGGACTAAAGCAATAAGGAGACATCGAGACATGGCATTTTAAGGGCAGAGGAAGCTACCTTATGCTTAGATACCATGTACTGACGTCTCTTTATTGATCCTTTTGAAGTAATGCTGACATGAACCCACTCTGATAGATTGTTCCAAATATTCCCCCCCCCCCAGCAAAAAATGGAGATGAGAGGGAGTTTGCTACTACTAATTTGTAGGTGGGGAAAATTTCATCAAAATATTCAGGTATAGTTGAGCACTTAACTTAGTAACCTTATGAGGTGGGTGGGAGTTCCTACAGAGCTCCTCACTAGCTGTGCTATCTGGAAGGAAGGCTTTGGGAACAGTGCAGTGATGTGATGCAGCCTGGCACTTAGGTAGAAGTAAGAGAGGGAGCTTCATCTGATGCTGAATGGGACAGGACTTTAAAAAAAAAAGTTAGAGGAAATAAAAACTCAGACTATCTCAGTCTAAAGGCACCAGATCTCATCTGATCTTGCAACTAACTCAGCCCTGGTTAGTACTTGAATGTTCTTCTCCTTCTTGTGCTTTCAAGTAATTCCTTACTTATGGCCACCCTAAGGTGAACCTATCAAGGGGTTTTCTTGGCAGAATTTGTTCAGAGAAGGTTTGCCTTTGCCTTTGTGACTGAAAGAGCATAACTTGCCCAAAGTCACCTAGTAAGTGTCTTTGGCCATGCAGGGATTCAAACCCTGACCTCACAGTGTCCTAGTCCGACACTCAAACCACTACGGTATGCTGGTCTCGCTTGGGTGGAAGACTGCCAATGAACAGCAGATGCTATAGGCTATATTTCAGAAGAAGGAACTGGCAAAACTACCTCTGAGTATTCCTTGCATAAGAAAATCCTATGAAATTCATGGAGTTGCCGTAAGTCAACAGTCAAGTTAAAAGCACACACACACGCATGTCCTCATCTACTTTGCAGGGTTAGTTAGGTAAGATAAGCAACAACCAATACTCAAAATTTTTAAAATCCTCCCATCACAGAAAAGATTCAAGAATAAATCTTTTGATTTTTTTGGCCCAGCAGTAGATGCAATGGAGAAGCTTTACATGTCTCTATAATGTAAAATATAGTAAAAAAAAAAAAAAAAAGCATGGTATTTAGCATACTGTGTTGGTTTTGGGGAGCGGGGAGACTATGGTAACTTTTATTTTTTTAACCATTTGGCAAAAAGAAGACTGTAGTATAAAATCATTTGAATATGAAAGGTCCCTAGATTCGGTTCATAGCATATCTAGTTTTAAAAGGGGGGAAAGGAAAGGATTGTGGACAGCAAAATTATAAAACAGATAATATTGAGCTATTATCATTGATCTGACTTGATATAAAATAGTTTCAGATGCCACTGAATCTCATAATTTCTCCAGTTTGTATTTAGGCTTCAATCCTAATTTGGGTAGGATTATACAGTCTCATAGTAGTGGAACACCATGTAAAATTATATTCTAGTTTAGGTATATGGAATCTGTGACCTTTAGATCTTGTTGCACTGCAACTACTATCATCCCAACAAAAATAGACAGGGATTGGTAGTAAGGATGCTGGAGGTTGTAATCCAACTGTAACTGGAGGGCCACCACTCTCCATTCCTGCTGTAATAATATAGTGCTTTTGAAATACAAAAAAATACAACCCTTAAATTACAAATAGGAATGAATCAGAACTGTTCCTTAAAAAAAAGTGTTGTCCAAACTTTGGATATTTTCTTAAATTTGGGAAGAACCTGAGTTTTCAAAAATGTAAATGTGAAAGTGAAATTTGTCATATTCACCCATATAGATAGCACTTATATTCTGGCTCTGAATTCCTTTTAATTTAACCAAATTTGTGTTATCAAAATATGATTGCTGCTTCTTTAAGAACTACATAGCATGAAAGTATAACTTATTTGTCTCCCTACAGAAATTAGTGTATCTGTTGAAATGGATGTGTGCAGATGGTTGGAAATTTTGTTTATTTCAGACAAGAACTAACCACAATTTTCAAATTTTCTCCTAAATTTTACAGGAGAAAAGAAACTGAGTAGCTTTTAGGAATGTGAGAGAAATAAAACCAGTAGATTCATTCATCCATAATTAGAGTAACAGTGCTGCTCTTCACGAGACAGTTTGTTGCTGTTGTGTGTCTTCAAGGCATTTCCAACTTATAGTGACCCCAAGGTGAACCTGTTATGTGGTTTTCTGGAGGTTGAGAGTGTATGATGCACCTAAGCTCACCCAGTGGGTTTAGCCATCACCTTTTCATAGTTTTCCTCTTCTGTTGGTGTCTGCCTTGTCAGTCCTCACTGGCTGAAGTTTACTTTTTCTGTTTCTTTCTGAACACTTCCTTAGCACTTCTCTAGGCATTGCTAGGTCCTCCAGCATGACTCTTTGGCCTCCTTCTGCTGGAAGATGACCATGTAGAGTCACAGTGAGAAGTGTTCTCAAGTTTAAAAAAAGAGTGTTTTATTCATTTTTCCCCATTTTTGCAGGGATCTTGTGCCCTTAAGCCCCACAAAAGTAGAGGGCTAATTGTATTGTTTTCTTTTAAAGGCTTTATGGCTTTTGTAATGCGTGTGGTGATAATCTGTATTTTGATGTTAGAATTCTTGTGACTGAAAACAGAAGCCCCAGAACTGTTACTAAGGTGGTGGGCAGGTTGTTATGAATTTTGCCTGTTTGCTTACCCCAGGAGGGCAAATTATCTTTCCCATCTATTACCATTGAAATGCTTAAATAACAAGACTCTTACCAGCACAGTGTGCACTTAGAGGATCCCTCCATGTGTGCAGTGAAGTTTACTCCCTTGTACGCATGCATATGATAGCTTGCATGTGGCCTTTATTATTCCTGGGAGAGCTCAATGACAATCACTGTCTACTGCTACTCCTTTCCACCCCAATCCTAGAGACCGTTCTGGTCCTAAACCAGTGTCTGTCAATAGTAATGGACTGGCTGAAGGCAAACAAATTGAAACTTAATCCAGACAAGACAGAGGTACTCCTGATCAGTCAGGACACAGATAAGGGAATAGGGATTCAACCTTTGCTAGATGTGGTCACATTCCCCCTGAAGACACAGTTTTGCAGTTTGGGCATATCCCTGGACTCAGCTTTGAACCTGGAGGCCCAGGTTGCTGTGGTGGCTAGGAATGTTTTTGAACATTTGTAGCCTGTGTGCCAGCTGCTCCTGTTCTTTGAGACATCGGATCTGGCCACAGTGGTACATGCCTTAGTTACGCCCTGTTTGGACTACTATAACATGCTTTACTTGGGGCTGCTTTTAAAGAGCATTTGGAAACTTCAGCTGGTTCAAAAAGCTGCAGCCAAACTGTTAACTGGGTCAAGTGACAGAGCCCATATCATGCCCATGTTGAAAGAGCTCCACTGGCTACCAGTTTGTTTCTTGGCACAATTCAAAGTACAGTAATCCTTCAACATTCGGTAGAGTTAGGGGCAGAGGACCCCTTGTGAAAGTGAAAAAGCTGTGAATAACTCTAGGCTCTCCTAAACCATATTTAACACACAAAGAAGTATCATCAGCATATTCAACCGTGAATTCCTTTGAGGCATCAGGGTTCCTTCACAAGGCAGAAGTAGGGGGCTGGTAGGATGTGCTGCCCCACACCATTTTTAATAGGGACTTAACAAGCCTCGTTCACAGTTTCTCAGTCTCACAAGGCTTGCAGTCCCCATTAAAAATGGCATATCAAGGCAGCAGAGGTGACAGCAAATTATCCATGAATAATCAAATCCGCAAAAGTGAAATCCGCAAATGTGGAGGGCTGACTGTACTGGTTATGACCTATAAAGCCCTATATGGCTGAAGTCCAGACAGCATTTCCCTGTATGAACCCGCCCAGGCTCTAAGATCATCAGGAGAGGTCCTTCTCTCAGTTCAAGCACTGTTACAAGCATGATTGGTGTGCATGTGAGAGAGGGCCTTCTCAGTGGTTACCCCTAGATGCTGAAACTTCCTTCCCAGGGAGGCCAAAATGGCCTCTTCCTTGTTGTCCTTCCAGCGGTAGGCAAAGACCTTTTTATTCAGGTAGGCATTTTAATACAGAAAGCTTTTTAGGGGCTGTTGTACTGTTTTAATTTTAATGGTGTCTTTTAGTCTCTTTAGCTTTTTTAGAATTCTTTTATAGTTTAATTTTGTTTTCATATGTATTATTTATATGGTTTTAAATTGCATTGTTTTAATGTGTAAACCACTTTGAGGTCAATGTTGGGCAAAAAGCGGGATAGAAATAAAGATGATGATGATATAATAACTGTTAGTGTTTCATTATTTAGTATATTTCCTGAGTGTACTAATTCCTGAGGAGGATTCAACTACATAGGAAAGCTTGTGGTCCAGTTTTGCCAGATCATTTCAAGGGGGCTCAGCCCTCCCTCAGTTCTGGGGATCATGAATAAAAATGTAGTTACATTTTTGTAATGTTACATCTGTAACAGTTGAAAGTTATGCCCTAGAGGCCCATTGCCTTGGGGTTATTTTCTTTCTCTGTGTGTTTTGTGTAAACTCCACATTCCGTAGACTCCACTGTTGAGTAGATAATTCATTCAGGACTCCCTATTTTAGTAGGCATGAATAATCTGCTGGCAGGCAATTACCTCCTCACTTCTCCAAAATAATGATGGGCCTCTAAGCGTGATGCAGAACCACCTGACGTCACAACCCGTATCTTAACATTTCCTCTGTAAAAGAATGCAACAGTTTTACCCACAGGGAAGTACCAGCAGAAAGGAGAGTGTTGCCTAATGCTGTAACAAAAGCAAAAATGCTGTTTTGTGTTCTGACTTAGAGTAGGATGACCTATATGGAATGAATTGGTAACTGGGATGCAACTGGAGTTTGCCTGTTAACTATTCAGTCTTGAAGTGCATACCGCGTATTTATTGGTCAACATTGAAGCCAGGGATTTGTGTCCCATTTTTCTTCAACTATACGTTCTCTTTTACAATTCTTTTTGGTTTGCCTTCTGGATTCAGAATTTCTCTGAGCTAGTCTTGGCAGATGTCCCTTATTGTAATGGATGTCCTTTATTTGAAGACCAGAAAGGTTTCCTTGATAGGACTGGCAGGTGCCCCTTATTATAAGGAATGACCCCATTTGAGATTTGGAGAGCTTTTCCTTTTTTATAAACTGAATGAGATGCCAAAGTATCCTGCATTTTGGGGTGTGGGCACTTCATAAAGACAAAAGTGTATATATTATGTAATTTATGAATGTGGCAATATGGTAATATTACAGAGAAACACGACTAAGTTAACTGCAGTCAATACTTAACATTTAGTGTTTAGACAGAACACAGACTTGTTAATAGCTACTTCCTGACTGTCAACCCTGAATGTCATGAATTTTAACTGTCCCTTATATTGCTATTTTGATAACTTGGCAACATTATCTTGGACTCCCACTAACTTTTATTCCCCTTTAGTAATATGGTATTTAGAATAATCTCCGGAAAGAATTGTCTGAGCAACCTGTAAGAAGAATACAGTCTTTTTGTGGCCCTGTCAAATTGGTGTACAATAAACAACAGAAGAAAACAGTGGAATTATCAGCATTAGACTTGTCCCTAACTTTAACTGGATCTTCTGGGTAGAACCTCTGTATATGTGTAATCTCTATCCATGGGAGCCTTTCATACAGGGCTCAGGTTCCGGGATCCTCCGTGGATGCCAAAAAACAAGGTGATTACATGTTATTGAATGACAGCAACATGCATGTGGATATTTCAGAACATCCGTATTCATGTTGCTGCTCTTTTATGTATAGGATGTGATGACTCAAAGTCAATAGAAATCATAGATCCATAGTCTGCAGGTCTGGAGGTTCCACTGTACTTGTCTACATGTAAAGATTTGCAGCCGTAAGTTTGTGCTAGGAGATAAACTGAGTAGGAGAGCTGCTTTCTTTTAGCACACAAGAACTTGTCTTATACTGAGCAGGACATCTGGTCCACCTGGAAGATGCTGTCTGCTTAGACTGGCAGCAGATCCTTCAGTATCTTGAATCTGTTCTGGTTCTAATAAATCTGAAAACCTCTGGAGATGCCAGAGACAGAACACAGAACTTTACATATGCAAATAAATGTACTTTAGCACTGAGCTGTAGTCCCACTAGTGTGATGATTATCACGCTAGGGTTCTATGTATGCATGTGTATGTGTGTGACAGACAGAGCAGAGGGAGAGAGAAATATGCTGGTCCAGCTAGATCGATCTGTGGATCCTTGAGAAGATCACATTGTTTTCTCCCCTCCTCTGTGAAGATTTATTGCTTGAGTGCAGCTACACTAGTGTATCAAATGTAAAGTCACGCTTCCCTTTGCACTGAAATTGTCTTTGGTAATTGTTGTCATCAACTGTTGCTTCTGAAAATACTTCATCAGTATTCTGGGCTAATATAATCCTCATGGCAGAAGACAAACTACCTAATCTCCTTAAAATCTTTAAACATGCCCAATCACTTCAGGTAGGAGAAAATAATTTTTTAAAACTCTTTTCCATCTCCTGAGTTTCTACTTAAAGTGTTTAGGTATGAATCTGTTTGTGTATGAGAGGGAGAAAACCCAGGTTAAGAGAAACGACTGAATTCCAAATAAGGAAGTAAAAGTTTTTCACATAAACTGGAAGGAAAGAAGGAAACTAAAGAGACCTATGTTTGTAGACCAACCAAGTTAGTTGTTAGAAGACTGGGAAGGTGTTAACCGTGTACTTATGATCAGTATTTCAGCTGACAAAAACATATGCAGATGCCACCAGGTTTATCTTAGTCTACTGTCACTCTTTGTATCATGGACTGATACCCTAAGGCAGGAGTGGAAAAACTGTCATTCTCTAGTAGTTGGATTTCAACCCCCATTAAATCCAGATTGTGTGAAGAAGAGGTTCTCCACCCTTGCCCCAGAGAGTCAATGTCTGTCATGGACAGTCATAGCTTCTTGAAGTGCTCTCAGAAAGCAATCAGCTATGAAAAGAGGAAACAGCCAACAGTTTCCATAAATTCTGTCTCAGATCAACACACCCTGTCTGGATTGCTCTGTTGTCATTCTTCCGGTGTACAAAGAACCTGTATGAATGTCCTGTAGCTGAACAGAAGGAGTTTGACTCTAAATACAAAGAAAGGTTCAAAGAAAGATGAAGTGAGTGAAATAAGATTTTAGAAAACTGATATAGTAGGATGAACTATCCGAGGTGTCATTGTGTCCATTTTCAGACCACATTAGATGTGATGGAGACAGCTGCTCTTTTCCTGGCCTTTTATGTGTAGAGTTTTCCAAAAATGAAACAGCATGTGGGTGGAGGGAACTGTTACTCCCCATTGCCCTATCTCCACAATTTTTTGTTTAAACCACCTCTCTCTACCGTTTTTGGCTTAGTGCAGAAGGAAGTAGAGTCAAGAAGGAAGAGAAACATGGGGAACAACTGATTTCAGAGAAGTATGAAGGGGACAGACATGTGAATGACAGTCTTATCTAGCTCAGCGTGGCACGAGCAGGTTCTTGCCCAATTGCCTGCTACCTCCTATTTTCTCTTCCTGTTACTTCTTCCACAGTTGCTTCATTGGCCTGTTTTTGCTACATTTGCAGTTTCTAGTCTTTAGAAAGTTTCACTTCACTCATCTTTAGAAGTGCAAGCTGTCTTCAGAGAAAGTAAACTATAATGTCCAAAGTCTTCCTTTTTTTCCCCATGCAGTAAACCTTTCACAGCAGGAATTACTGGGAAGAGTGGGAAGGGGAGAGATAAGAACTTGTAGGAAAACATTTACAATGAGAACTGCTGAATTAAGCAAAGGATATTTGAAGTCCCAAAGGAAAAATTTCACTGTTACCTGTCTGGTGACATTGAACTCTCTGTAGCTGAGTGTCTGGTAGAAGAGTGAAATCTTGACTTTAATCAGGCATTCTGAAAGACATGGTTTTCAGGCAATGTTAACTAAAGCATACAGCAGAAGTCATTATACAAATAGACATCAGAAATATATAGTTATATCCAGTTGTGAGCTTTTCCACAGAAACACAGGAAGCTAATTTATACTGAGTCAGACCATTCCTCCTAGCTAAAGATTGTCAACTCTTACTGGCAGTGGCTCTCCAGAGTTTCAGGCAGGGTTCTCTTCTAGTCCTGTCTAGAGATTGCTCTATTCAATGCAGTCTTCCTTCAAAATGTTACCAGTTCTGACCCTGTTTGACATCCAAAATAATCAAGTTAAGTGTGTTCAAGATAGTATTGTCTGCTAGGAAATCGTAGTCTAAAAGAGTAACTTTTACAGACTCCACATTGTGTACAAATTAAAATACTGTATACCAGTATTACCAAACATCCTTGTTATAGTTATCTGCACTGTGAAGTGCTTTATGGACAGAGCTGACCTAAGCCATGCAATTTAAGACAGTGAAATTACCAGCTTCAGGTAACTTATTAAAATGGTAGCCTTAGCTTATGGGAATCCTATACTTTCTTGGCAGTGGCTTTGAACCAATCATGGCTCTCCTTTAAGGAAAGATTAATTCAATGGCCGTTCACTGACAGACTATTTATCACGTAACTCATGGGCACCAGGAATTTTCATGAGTCTCCACTTCACTCTGGAGTCTAAATGCAACTTTTCCAATGCACAACCAAGCTCCTTCAATTCCTTTGAAGACTGGAAAGCCTTTCTTTCCTTGAGAATCTCCGTGGCTTGAAAACCAGCACCATGGGAAGAAATAGAAATACCATCTAGAATCCTGCTGGTTCCTATACTAGGTGAAAGATGAAGGAGAGAAAAGGCTGCAAGCATTGCACCTGGCGAAGAAGTATGGCGTTGGAGATTTTGTCTGCCTTCCCTTGTGTGTATGCGCCTTCAAGTTGTCTGCTGACTTATGACAACTCCATAAATCTCATAGGGGTTTCTTAGACAATGGACACTCAGAGATAGTTTTGCCAGTTCCTTCCTCTGAAATACAGTCCTTCTTTCACATTCATGGATTTGACCTTCACAAATTTGATTATTCATAAGGCGTGTATGTGCCTTCCCCCCTATTTTCCTCCTCCCATTCTCTTGCCTTTTGTCCCAGTGCATGTGCTTTCCTTCTCTGTGCCTGGGCAAAAGGCAAGGGAATCGGCAGAAGCATCATGTGCAGAGAAGGAAGGTGCGAGGGAGCCTCCCTCCCTATTCTTTGCCTTTTGCCCAGGTGTGGAGAAGGAAGATAAGTATGCATGGGCAAAGACAATGGAATGGGGGCACATGCACCTACACCTCCATTCCCTTGCCTTTTGCCTAGGTATGAAGAATGAAAGTGTTTTTACCAGGGCAGAAGGCAAGGAAATGAGAGGAAGAGCCCTGGAAGGGAATGGGAGATGGAGTGTGGGAGATGTTATTTGTGGGTTTTGCACTTTTGTGAGGGTTCTGCAGTCCAAGCCCTCGTAAAAGTGATGGGACCACTGTATAGTCTGTATTAAATTTATTTCTTCACCTTGTTTTTCCCCTTCTGATAAGACAGAGACAGGAACAGCTTTATAGAATTGTAGCAACCAAACAGCAGTCTCTCTTTTGGCAATTTAAGAACCCAACTGGCATTGGTATTCTTCATGTGGATCTGGTGTGAGAGAGTATTGAATGAATAGAAATATCCCACTCTTGAGCAACTGTGGCGAATTTGTAGGTCATTAATGTTTCTCAAGGGAGGCTTTCCAGACAACAGAGCTCAGATAGATAGAGGCATACCTCAAACATTTCACAAATGAAAACTGGGACATTTGTGGCCAAGCAATGTCAGAGTGTGATCAAAATGGCAAATATTATAAGAAGGAACAAAGAGGTTGCAACAATTTCCTTTTGTCTGAGATTCCATCTCTTCCCTCTGCTGATATAACTGAGTGTGAACTATGGTTGCACTTTGAAAGTCTGCAGCAATTGAAGTAAGCAAGGACAAAGGGGGGAAATGTGAGGAGAAGAGAAAAACTGGGACGTTTTAAAAGCAGCAGACAAAGTGGGAGGACAGAGAGTAAATCAGACTGTCCCTGTCAAATCAGAACAGTTGGAGATTAGGTAGGGTAACTGTATGAGTAGGCCATGTGGGCAAGTGAAACGTACGTTCTACTTGACCAGCTACTTGTTGCAATCTTTGCTATTGCAACAGAATAATTAGGAGTTGCTAACTATGTCTTTAGGGTAGGGAGTTGTCAGATGAAGGGAAATTACACAAGACATGCTAAGTCTTGAAACAGAGAAGTACTTAGCTTCTACAGGGAAATGGCTGGACAGGAGCATCCCCTCATCTCAGCTTGTCTACGAGTAAAATGTACAAGTAAATGTTGCAGTGAGGAATGCTCTTCAGGATGTTCCATTCTGGTCTGCTCCAACTCAGTTTTTTCTCCCTCTTTCTCTCCAACAGTAGTTTAAGCATTCTGTGACCACTGAGCACCCTCTTTAAAGTATTTTTAGAAGTTGTTTTTTTTTTTGAGGGGGTGGTACTTGTTTAAATCTTGAGGTTCTTCTGAGTCTACTGATACCTTCCTCTGGTTTAGGGCTATGGTTTTGTCTGCATAAGAAATGGCATTTGAAGAATTTGAGATGATCTTGAGATGAGGAGTTCTGTGTCTCAAACCTGTTGATACAACCTATGCAAAGCATGCTATAAAGCTGTCAACATCTGATGAGATAGACTTTGGTACAGGAAGCTGGCTGTATACCTCTTGATTCCTTAGTATGGGATTTACATCTTTTCTGTTGTAAATAAAAGTGTTGACTTGCAGGCATGTCTTTTTTAGTTCACTAGTAATCACTCTCTTCTGCTAGATTCTTAGAGGCTTTCCTTTAGTCAGTTCTGTTACCTCTTTTTCTCGTTTCTATTCCCGATTCACAGTGTGGCTCAGTTTGAGGATATGCTTACAGTACCTAAGAGCCAGTGTGGTGGTTTGAGAGTTAGACTACGATTCCAGGAGACCAGGGTTTGAATCAGCTATAGAAAGGTGTCTTTGAGCAAATCACATTCTCTCAACCTAAGAGGAATTCAGACTTGAAGGCACATAAAAAACCTAATTAATGACTCTTCCTTTGTTTGTTTAGCTTGCATCAATTCATCAGTGTACCAATGTGACTTCAACTGGCTCTATGTTAATATATGTGACGATCATAACATGTTGATTTATAAATTATTTTCCATCCTTAATTCTACATTAAATGTCATTAATAGCCTAGGCATTCAGAGTGGTTAAAATATAATAGGAATGAAAATGTTTCTGTTACACATTCATACATATATGTTCATACATATACATTCATACATAGCTTTGAAACAATGAGAGAAATGAAGTGATCATTTTTATACCCACAGTTTAAATCAACATGTTTTGTCAAATTACTAGGATGCTATTTTAGCACAGATAAAAATTTATATATTGACTTGATGCTTTTTCAACTTAGGTGACATTTTAAACACACATTGTGATACCAAATACACTCAGCATGTTTCAGAGGTTTCACGTAAATATGAAAACTGTTGCAGATCTAGAAAGCAGACTCATGAGTTCCCCATGGATTTCAGGACTGTGGGAGCTCTGTAAATGCATCTGTTCTGTACATGTTGTATTCTACATTAATAATAATGTCAGTTTAAGGTCAGTGTTAAGGCTATCTGATGTTGCCTTACACGTCACAAAGCCAAAGGATTTGGAAGCTGATGTTTTAGTGGATATGCTCTGCAGTGATATAGACTCGAGTCGGTAGACTCAGAGTCAAGTCAGACTTAAGGTGCTTCAGTGACTTGACTTGGACTTGACTCAGCAATAAATGAGGTGCTGACTCGACTCGACTTGAGACTTGTATATTTTTAGTGCTGTCCTTGGTTTAGTAACATAACACATTCATCTAGAAACGTTACAACTTTGAACAATGCCTCCATCTCTTTTTGCCTACTGGTCACATGGCAATCTATCTCAAGCCCAAAAGTGTGGCTGCATTTCTCAGAGAGGAACAGCAAACAGATTAGGCAGTGGGCTTGAGGTCTGCTCAGCAGCCTGTCCCTGCTGCATATCAGAGGAGCCTTCTGAAATGTTTCCTAAGAGCAAAAGACAAGACTTGCCCCCATAGTGCAGGGTTCATTTCTCAGAGGGAATCGTCAGGCGTGTTAGGCAACAGGCTTAAGGATCCTTCCTTCTAAAGCTTTTGAAGCTTTAGTAATGGAGAGTAAGAAGGATCCTATTCGCCATATCCAAAGTTGCGGATGGCAAAATTGCAAATGTAGAGGGCTGATTCTGCTTAAATTGTTAAAACCGCCTTTATTTGATTCTGTCCAATAATTCCGGAATTTTAGTTGGGGTATAAAGTTGGCTTCCAGACTTGAGACTTGACTTGAAACTTGACTTGAAAGTATCTTCAAGGACTTGAGACTCAACTTGAGACTTGAAGGTAGAGAGTTGAGACTTGACTGGAGACTTGGAGTAAAAGACTTAAATACATCACTGATGTTCTGTGATCAGAAACAATATTGTGCCATGTCACACAATATGCTTGCTTACAACTTACCCCCAATCTGCCTACATTTTGCTTTGATTTTCCACGCCCAAATCCAGACTGGGAAAATGGAGCATCTGGAACCAGCCAAAACCTGTATTGCCTTGTGAGAATATGTGAATCTTACTGTATTCTTAGAAGAATCGTCCCATGTATTGCCCTCCTTCTCTTACCTATTTACCAAGCCAGAATAAAGTGCAATGGTAGAAATATATTATGTCCCAAAACTGCAGGGAAAGGCTGTCATCATGTCTCAGAACTTTTCAACTTGTTGCAGTTCTGGGAATCTCTGTTGGATTAATTTGAAATTTTACACATTTGGAAACCTCATTGAGTAGGTCATGGATATTATTAACAAAAGTGGCATTATTTTTATAAGCAATAGAATTTTGAGGCTGTAGTGAATTGGGCCTCTGACACAAAGCAGGTGGGTTTTGGAGTTCTTACTAGCATCATGGCCAAACATTAACAGCTGTCAAGTGGTGTGAAAGAGTTCACTTGGCCTTGTTGATCGTTTTTTGCTTTCACTTCACAATTTGAATTTGGGAAAAGATTTAAAGACTCAGAACAGACTGAGGAAGAGAATTTTTCTCTGTTGCTAACCTGCTTGTACAGTTTTCATAGTTGTTGGAGGCAGATGGGTCACACTTGCACTCTTTTTTTCTTGTTCTGCACTATGTAATCCTTGGGAGCCCATCTTCCATTGACTTTGCCTTAGGCGGATGCACCCCGAATACACAGCAGTGGAGAATTTGGATGTTAACTGAGTGATAGTCTGGGTAGAAGTTGTTTGTTCTACCATTGGCTGTAAGGGCATCCTGGATCCTATTAGTGAAGGGAATGGAATATTTCTCTGCTGCGTACCATCTATTGCATCATTTTCCATCAATAAAGCTTGTGCTGTAGTTGTAAAGTATGTAAGTGGACAACACTGAAAAACCCCTTGAAGATGCCTAGAATTGCACCTGGTTCCAGAACAATACAGAGGCTTATAGTGGTGTAACCCCCTTTTTAAGCATCTTGAATGAAATACAGTAGTCCCTCCTTACCTGCAGTCTCTGGATACATGATTTTAAACACATATTATTGCGTCATGTCTTATATCTAAAATGGTGGCAATGTGCACGTAACAGCATCTGTGTGCATGTTGCTGTCAGTAGTATTATAGGACATAAGCATTTATATATTTTTTATTTTACACTGGGGTTCCTAGAATGGAATTCCCACATATTTAGAGGGCCCAGTGTTCTCTGTTGTTGTTGCATGCTTCACATTGTTTCCAACTTATGGCAACCTTAAGGTGAATATCTCTAATGGGGTTTTCTGGGGCTGAGAGTGTGTGACATGCCCAAGGTCACCCAGTGGGTTTTCGCGGCTGAGTGAAGAATCAAAGCCTGGTCTCCAGGGCTGTACTCTATTACAATACCTTAATAAAGTATCCAGTTGCTTTTTAAAAAGCAGACTTTATAAAATGCACTTTTGCAGTACATAAGCTAAACAAGATCCTGTGAGGTGATTGAAAATGTCTAGCTGGTTCATAATTTGTATTTGTAATTAATATAGTGGTGATTATCTCTGTAATTTTCATGCTATCCTTGTGATGGTATATGTAGTCTGTCTTTCCTAATCTCCTTTGGATTGCACAAATTATATACATATATTAGTAATCCGATTATTTGCTTTTTTTGTAATATCTTTCCCAAGCTTTTCTCCTTGGTTTATATTTTTCCCATCCACTGCCTTTTTATTCTTTTCCATTCAATAAAATCTTTTTATATGCTGGGCTTTATATCAATTCAGTGATGGTCGGTAGTATCTGCTGTCCCAAGACACCTGTCTGACCAATACTTTTTCACTCTTTAGAAAACCTGTGAATGCAGCTTTTAAAATACACATTTAATTCTTAACTGAGCCTCAAACTGAATTAAATGTTTCTGTTTGCTCCTTTGGTTTCATTTGTATATTGTGTTATTTTATGTTGCGTTTGCTTTTTTAATCCGCTGTTTTTTTCTGAGAACTGTTTGTATGATAGAAAAGAAATTATTTTATTTCAACACCTATAACTGTATAGAAGCAAAGCTACTTAACTACAACTGACAAGTAATATTTGAACTTGAGGGCATGTACAGCAGTATACAGATGATGTGGAGGCTTTTGAGTACTTCCCCTTTCTTTGTCAGCTTCACAATAGCATTTAAGTTCCCCTTTCTCTTTGAGCTGCTCAGGATTTAGTAAAAATATCAGCTCTCTTTACTTTGAGGAAATCATTTTATTCTGAAATGAGTGGGAATAAAAGTTTGCAGTTCGCCTACTACATTTGATTTTGTGGATTATGTTCTTCTGGTGATGGAGCTAGGTAAAGTTTTAAAAACTTACAGAGATAAATGACTGATTGCTATATGGAAATGTTTAATCTGTATTTATGTAATTTATGGGCTGCTTTATCATCAAAGTTCTCTCGGTGGCTTACAGAGTTAAAATAAATTTACAATAAAAAGAACCAGCCTTTATCTCTGACAGTCTTTTTTGTTGTGTGCTTTTGAGTTACTTCAAACTTACAGAGATCCTAAAGTGAACATATCATGGGTTTTTCTTGGCAAGATTTGTTCAACGGAAGTTGCCATTGCCTTCCTATAAAGTTGAGAGGGTACTTTTATTTATGTAACTCTTTGAATTTTAAATATGGAGCAGTTTGTGTGTGTGTGTGTGTGTGTGTGTAAAGTGGTATGCTGTATTTTTAAAACTTAACTGGAAATTATGTTTTAAATATGTTTTAAATGTTTTTAACTGCTTTTAATCATGTTTTGTTTAATGTTGTTGTTCTTTTTTAAAAAAACTTTTGTACACTGTTGAATTATTGTAAGCTGCCTGGAGTGCCACCTTGGGAGAAAGGATATAAATTCAACATAGATAGATGGATAGAATTTCCCCTTAATTTCTGTGTATAACATTCTGGATGTAAGGGGGGGAAAATCCAAGCCTATCTTGTGTGTGAATACATTCTAGAAATTAGTGCACTTGTTTATTCAGCAGCCTGTTTTGTATCCTTTCTCTCCTGTAAGCCCCTATTCACAAGCATTCTCTAAGGTGTGATTTGCTCGCTTCAAGCAGACTTGCATAGCTTCTCTCTTCCCATGTTTCAGTAACTAAAAATGTTTTTTGTTGATGCCTAAAAGAAAGCAGTGGTGACACAAGACAAAAGACTTTGGGTGCTGTTCCATTATAGGGATGCTAGAAAGAAAGTACCTCATGCCTCTGTCAAACATGGTACTTACATGAAGACCTCAACAAGCTTTCACTATATAAACTAGACAACACAGACACATGATGGAGCACTTTTGCTTAACATTGTTGTTGTTGTTCAACAGGGAAGTATGGGATGTATAAAATCCAAACAAAAAGAGAATCGGCATGGAGATGAGAATGATTCGAAGATTCAACCAGTACGTAAAACTGAACGAACTATTTATGTGAGGGATCCAACGTCCAATAAACAGCAAAGGCCAGTAAGTAGATAGTTACAGGGAAGATTTCAAACAGTGAGATCGCAGCATGACTAAAGCAAAAAAAAAATTGTCTTTAAAAAACTTGCATAACTCAGAAATCACTTTTTTTTGTGGCCCTGGGTTGCTTAGCCCTCCCTCCAAAAAGTATGTCTGAACTCAAGAATCTTTATGTGTAGTTTGACTTCACTTTGTCATGGGGCACACTGAATGCCATGCCTGGCTTTTGGTCAGTCATTGCAAAGTTTTATTTTGGCATTTGGATTTATAGATTTTATTCATTCTCTGATGAAAACCACTTTCCTTTAAAAAAAAGCAGCACAACTTTGGAGATGATTTTCCTTGCTGTATGTGAGGAGTGACCAGTCTCTTGATCCATGGATTTTATGTGTCTTTCAAGATCTCCCATCTACCCCTGTAACCTTCCCTCCACTTGTCCTTCCATTTCCCAGAGGAGAGAGCAGAGGGGGAGCTGGGTCTGTGAAGGCATCCTTTACCAGGTGTGTTTACAGGCTTGTGGGGCTGTGCTTGTTTGTGTGTTTGTCTGCTTGTTTTTGTTTAGTCTCCTTGTGCTGACCGTGTGCTCTCCCTGAGCACACCGTCTGACTAACGAGGGGGAGGAGCCAGCTAGGGGGAGGAGTCTTATTAGGAGCTACCAACAGCGTGCGCCAAAGGCGTGCGCTGTTGAAGTCCTCTACTTCAATCCTTCAAGTTTAACCCTTGGCAATCAGTAGAGCAGACATAGCTTATACAGCTGAATTTTAGAAAGGAAGCCCAGTTATTCTTTCTAGAACTACTTCCTGTACTACTCTCTGTAGTATCTAGAATGGAAGGTGAGGGAGCTGCCGCGGTCACCTGTAGCACTTGTGGGATGTTCCTTTTCTTACCACAAGATGTTGTCGGGTACACCTGCACCAAGTGCAAGCTGGTGACCTTCTTGGAGGAGAAGGTTCGCCAGCTGGAGGCACGAGTTTCTAATCTTCATCTTATTAGGGAAGGGGAGGAGTTTTTGGATAGGGCAGAGAAGACCTACCGGAAGACTGAATGTGTGGAGGAGCTGCCAGATCAGGAAGTCAGCACACTGTGCCAGGAAATGGAGGCTTGGAGGAATGTCACACGTAGGAGCAGAAGGTCCAGGAAGGTAACAGAGACTCTCAACCTACACAATCGCTTCAAAGTTCTTGGCCTTACAAACGATGAGGAGCACCAGGAAGAGGGAACAGAACGTCAACGAGAAGGAATCCAACTTCGGCAACAGGAACTAGATCAAAGCTCCCAGTCTCAACAGAATGCCCAGGCAGTCCTAGAAGAACATGCTCGTCAAGGAGCCCTGGTCAAGCCTCAGAGTAGGCAAGTTCTGGTTGTTGGGGACTCCTTGCTCAGAGGAACCGAAACGGCAATTTGCAAACTGGACAAGCTCAATTGAGAGGTCTGCTGTCTTCCTGGGGCCAAGATCAACCACATAACGGAGAGGCTGAACAGGCTGGTCAAGACCACTGATCATAAGCCCCTCATTTGGGTTCATGTCGGAACCAATGACACTGCGAGGAGCAGCTTTTACCACATCGCAAAGGACTACGAGCTTATGGGGACGAAGCTTAAGGACCTTGGTGCGCAGGTGATCATTTCGTCTCTCCTCCCTGTTCAAGGATATGGCGCACGTAGGGAAAGGGCAATAGCAGAGGTCAACAACTGGCTCTGCACATGGTGCCGCCGGCAACAGTTTGGGTTTTTGGAACGCGACCTGAATTTCCATGAATGTGAGCTTCTGGCAAGGGATGGGCTGCACCTCACAAAACTTGGCAGGAATGTTTTTGCAAACAGTCTTGCACAGAGGATTAAGAGGTCTTTAAACTAAGTTCCACTGGGGAGGGAGACAATATTATTCAGGGCAAGGACTCAGCGAGTGCAGGGGGAAAAGGCCCAAATGATATTGGACAAGTAGTACAAGCAGCCAGTGGCGGGAGGAGTAGAAACTATAGTACAGGACTTGCAGGAAGGGCCCGGGGACTTAAGTGTCTCTACACTAACGCACGAAGTATGGGAAACAAGCAAGATGAACTTGAACTCCTAGTACAACAAAATAAATATGATTTGACAGGCATCACTGAGATCTGGTGGGATGAGTCTCAGGATTGGAATGTAGGAATAGAGGGGTATAGCCTATTTTGTAAAAATAGACCAAACAAGAAAGGAGGAGGAGTAGCCTTGTATGTCAAGGATGTTTTCACCTGTGAAGAGATCCGTGACGTAAACCCAGAAAGCCAGATCGAGAGCATCTGGGTAAGAATTAAGGGAGCAAGAAACAATAGGGATATTCTGGTGGGGGTTTACAACCCAGACTGAGGACTTTGATGACGCCTTCCTCAACCGAATGACTGCACATTCAAAAAGGAGAGATACAGTAATAATAGGAGATTTCAATTACCCAGATATACGTTGGCAGTCAAACTCTGCCAAGACAGCAAGGTCCAGCAAGTTTCTTGATTGTCTTGCAGACAATTTCATGGTCCAGAAGGTGGAAGAGACCACAAGGGGATCAAATATTCTAGATCTGATCCTGACCAACAGGGATGACCTTGTTAATGACGTAGAAGTGGTTGGATCTTTAGGGGGGAGTGACCATGCCCTATTGGAATTTGGCATTCAGTGGAACGGAGAAGATAAGTGTAGCCAGACATTCATCTTAGATTTTAAAAAAGCGGACTTCTGTAAACTTAGGGAGCTGCTGGCTGGAATTCCGTGGTCAAGAATAGTGAAAGGGAAAGGAGTTCAGGAGGCATGGGAGTTCCTTGAAAGGAAGATACTGAAGGCACAGTCTAAAACTGTGCCAATAAGGAGGAAAAATGGAAGGCATCTGAAGAAACCAGAATGGTTGACTAAAGAACTCTCATGTACAGGAAATGGAAGAAGGGGGAAACCACCAAAGAAGAATTTAAGCAAGTAGCTAGGAGATGTAGGGAGGAGGTCAGAAAGGCTAAAGCACCGAACGAACTTAGGCTGGCCAGAGACATCAAAAACAATAAAAAGGGCTTTTTTAAATATGTCTGCAGCAAAAGGAAAAAGAAGGAGATGATAGGGTCGCTGCGCAGAGAAGATGGCGAATTACTAACAGGGGGAAGAGAAAAGGCAGAACTACTTAACACCTTCTTTGCCTCAGTTTTTTCCCAGAAGGATACAAGCACTCAACCTGGCGGTTGGGGAGCAGGTGAGGAAGCAGGGGGAATGAGGTACATAATAGGTAGAGAGGTGGTACAGGAATACCTGGCCACACTGGATGAATTCAAGTCTCCAGGGCCAGATGAATTGCATCCTAGGATATTAAAAGAACTGGCAGAGGTCATTTCGGAACTGCTTGCTATAATCTTTGAGAACTCTTGGAGGACAGGAGAAGTTCCAGCAGACTGGAAGAGGGCAAATGTTTTCCCCATCTTCAAGAAGGGAAAAAAAGAGGACCCAAATAATTATCGCCCAGTCAGCCTGACGTCAGTACCCGGAAAGATTCTGGAGCAGATCATTAAGCAGTCAGTTTCTAATCACTTAGAAAGCAACGCGGTAATCACGAGAAGTCAACATGGATTTCTCAAAAATAAGTCATGCCAGACTAATCTTATCTCTTTTTATGATAGAGTTACTAGCTTGATAGATGAAGGGAATGCTGTGGATGTAGCATTTCTCGATTTCAGTAAGGCCTTTGACAAAGTTCCACATGACATTCTTGCAAAGAAGCTAGTAAAATGCAGGCTGGACAGGGCTACTGTTAGTTGGATTTGTAATTGGTTGACCGATCGAACCCAAAGGGTGATCACGAATGGCTGCTTTTCATCCTGGAGAGAAGTGACTAGCGGGGTGCCACAGGGTTCTCTCCTGGGCCCAGTGCTGTTCAATATTTTTATCAATGACTTGGATGCAGGAGCGGAGGGCATGCTGATCAAATTTGCAGCTGACACCAAATTGGGAGGGATTCCTAATACGTCAGAGGACAAGATCAAAATTCAAAATGACCTGGATAGATTGGAGAGCTGGGCCAAGACTAACAAAATGAAATTCAACACAGAGAAGTGTAAGGTCCTACACTTAGGTAGAAAAAATGGAATGCAGAAATATAGGATGGGAGACACGTGGCTGGATAGCAGTACATGTGAAAGGGATCTAGGAGTCTTAATAGACCACAAGCTGAACATGATGCGGCAGCCAAGAAAGCCAATGCAATTCTCGGCTGCATCAATAGGAGTATGGTGTCCAGATCGAGGGAGGTACTGGTACCACTCTACTCTGCTTTGGTTAGACCTCATCTTGAATCCTGTGTCCAGTTCTGGGCACCCCAATTCAAGAAGGACATGGTCAAGCTGGAGCAGGTCCAGAGGAGGGCGACCAAAATGGTGAGGGGCCTGGAAGCCATGCCCTATGAGGATAGACTTAGAGAGCTGGGTATGTTCAGTCTGCAGAAGAGAAGGTTAAGAGGGGACATGATAGCCATGTTTAAATATTTGAAGGGATGCCATGTCGAGGAGGGAGTGGGCTTGTTTTCTGCCGCTCCAGAGACCAGGACAAGGAGCAATGGATTCAAGCTGCAGGAAAGGAGCTTCCACCTGAACCTCAGGAAGAACTTCCTGACAGTCAGGGCTGTCCGGCAGTGGAATATGCTTCCTCGGAGTGTAGTGGAGTCTCCTTCTTTGGAGATTTTTAAGCAGAGGCTGGATGGCCATCTGTCGGGAGTGTTTTGAGGGAGTTCCTGCATGGCAGGGGATTGGACTGGATGGCCTGTGTGGTCTCTTCCAACTCTACATTTCTATGATTCTATGATCCTCTATTCCAACATATCTTACAATTGTGTGTGTGTGCGTGTGCGTGTGCATGTGTGTGTGCTCGCGCGCACACATGCCTTCAGGTTGCCTCTTGACTTACCCTGACCCCATGAATTTCATAGAGGGTCTTTTGGGAAGGAATCCTCAGAGGTGGTTTTGCCAGTTCCTTCCTCTGAAATATTGCCTGCAGCACCTGGTATTTGTTGGCAGTCTCCTATCCAAATACTGACCAAGGCTGACTCTGCTTAGCTTCCAGAATCTAATGCTTTTGAGGTATTTACGTCCTTATGCTACAATGAGGACGTTCACAAGAAATAGCTTTTTAAAAACTGAAAAGCCTAATGCTACATGGGGTGCTTTTTAGGATTTTGCAAAACTCTTGTGCTGCCCTGCCCTTGAAAAAGCATTCAACTCCCGTGTGGAAATTAGTTCTTGTTGGGCTGAGTCAAGGAGGGAAGACTGTGGAAGGATTAGCATAATTCTTGTGCTCAGGTTTCTCTCATCCACATTGTGCCTGCGATTCTTCAACTAGGTTTCAGAAGTCTTCCATGAGTTTCAGTCTATGAGGTGCTATTAAAGAAAATGGCAATGTTTAGAAATTCTCCAGGGTAGTTATCCTTCACTATTTTCAGAGGATGACTGTTTTTCATGTGTATGATTCAGAATATTGTGGTGTGTGGAAACTGAGTAGCTGGATTATCCTGACATAAAGAGAAGCTTGTTGTTAGGTGTCTTAAGGCAGAGGAGTGGGGAAGATGCCATACATGGGCCTCATGATTGTGCAGGCCATTTGAGAAGTCCCCAGGCCTCCCCCCCCATTCTTCCCAATTTTTTCGGAACACATTTTTATTTTATTTTATTTTATTTTTTACAAAAAACATCTCCTTGTGTCTTCTAATGAAGATGAAGGCCTTTTGTCATGCCTGCCCCACCCTCAAGCTTTTCAAGACTTCTTTCCAGCCACAAATGAAACTGGAAGTGAACTTCTTTTTTTACTTTCTTTTGAAAAAAGGCCTAGGGAAGTCCAAAATGAAATGGCATGGCATGGCGTTGCATCCAGAGGACATAGCAGACCTTCTAAATGCCCCCCTAAAAAACATTTTTAAAAATTGGTAAGATATGGCAGGGGTCCTCCATCCGAGGTCCAGTGGGAGACCAGGGTGGACTCCCAAGCACCTGCAGTTGACCACACTTGGTCTGAGAAGACACAAATAGGGAACGTCAGGTTGCATATACTTATGTAATTATTTCACATATTTTTTAAACTCTGTCATTTTTGATAAAGTTGGAAGCCGTATTTTTTGCATGCCATTTTCCTCTGACCGCATTAGGGTGGTAGTATTTTCTCTTGTACATTAAGCTTCTGAGTATATTTTCTTGCTTGTGAAGTATAACCCACAATAAACATCTTAATCTTTAATGTGCGACAACATGTTTGATTTTCTTTGTTTGCTTTTTTTTCAAACAGAGGCTGTAGTTTTCAAAACAACTGATCAATCAAAATAACTTTTCCACTTTAAGTGAGCAGTGGAGGCTTGCTACACAGCATCTTCACAAGACCATCCAGTGTGAAGTCCTATAAACAGAGCCATAAAAGAGAAAGGAGGTTTTTGCACCTGTGTCTTGAGGATGGTGCCCATGGAGTTCCAGCCCTGCTGGATCAAACTAAAGACCCATCTAGTCTAGCTTTCATTTCCCATAAAGGCTATGCCAAAATGCCTATAAGCAGAACATCTGTACATTCCCACAGCTCATAATCCTAGGTGACTGGTATTCAGCTTTACAGAATGACCCTGGTTTCTAACATGGATTCCTGAATTACCCTCAGTCTTTTCCTTGAATTACCAGCAGCAATTTAAAAAACCCAAGTGCAGAAGTTATACATGGCTTCTAAATATTGGCCAGGTTAATTTATTCAACATTAAAATAAAGAACAAACAATAGCAAACAAAAATATGTAGTTGCTACTTTAAAAAAAAAGCTTCTAATATTATAAATATGAGACTATTCATTTTATGATGATATAAAATAGTTTTGTTGACTTTTTCTTGTTGCTGTTACAGGCAAATGAGGATGTACTTCTACCAGGTCAGAGGTTCTCTGAACAAGGTATGTTTCTAAAATACCAAAATTCATGGTACAAATTGCCATACTAAGCATTTATCAATTCAATGAATAACTGGGAATTATATCTCCTCATCTTCTGTATTAGAAGAGGACAGAGAGCATCGGGACATTGTTGTAGCCTTATATCCTTATGATGGCATTCATGAAGATGATTTATCTTTCAAAAAAGGAGAGAGAATGAGAATTCTGGAGGAGTGAGTATACAGAAATATTCATTCTGCATTTTAAGTTTTTGGCTGTTAGAAAATAATAGAGGACTATGTATATGCTGCTGTTTTGTAATTAGGATTATGCTGTTCATGCTAATCCTAGTAGGTTAAATCTGTATATTTTTATTAAATGAATGCATATATTGTAGAAGACGGGAAACCTGTTTTAAAACCAATTTTAGTAGGTGACAGCATCTTTTTACTGTGAGATGTAGAGATGGCTGTTTACTTGGATGACCTTTCTTAAA
Source organism: Cyclura pinguis (assembly GCA_030412105.1). Classification (NCBI taxonomy): domain Eukaryota; kingdom Metazoa; phylum Chordata; class Lepidosauria; order Squamata; family Iguanidae; genus Cyclura; species Cyclura pinguis. The sequence goes on from CM059602.1 coordinate 214,514,865, forward strand.
AGATTAGACAATAAGGCTATCATTGTCTACAAATTATGATGGTTATGTATCTTCCCATATCAGAGGCAGTATGCCTGAGAATATTAGTTGGTAGAAAAGTGGTTTGAGTATTGGACTTCAGCCTTGGAGACCAGGGTTCAATTCCCCACTCAGCCATGGAAACTCACCGGGTGATGCACACAGTCTCAGCCCCAGAAAGCCCTGAGGTAGAGTCACCTGGTAGGGTTGCCATTAGTCAGAAATGAGTTGATGGCACACAACAACAAGAAGAGAATACAAGCAGGTGGGTGCTGTTGTGCCCAGATCCTGCTTATTGGCTTCCCATAGTCATTGGTTGCCCTGAACAACTGGTATTCAGCTTCAGCTCTGGGAAGAGAGTGCTGGAATAGATTGTCTGTTTCTGCATCGCTACTCTTAATATTCTTCTAATTGATTTGAAAGTGGACTCTCAATGTTGAGTGATACATCAAAGTGCTCAAACCACTTGTTTCTGTTAGACATATCTGGAATCATCAAATTGTTTCCTTCAGTGAAACCTAAGCCTTTCTTCTTTCTTCTTTTTAGACATGGAGAATGGTGGAGAGCTAAATCCCTTGTGACCAAGAAAGAAGGCTTTATCCCAAGCAACTATGTTGCAAAGGTCAATACCTTGGAAACAGAAGAGTAGGTATCTTTTAAGTGTTTGATCTTTTTGATTATTATTTTTTTACACGCCAGTTGAGAAAGAAGAAAAAGGTGCAATTTTTTTTCCTCAATGTTTTTCAGATGGTTTTTTAAAGACATAACCAGGAAAGATGCAGAAAGGCAACTTCTAGCACCAGGAAATGCTCCTGGAGCATTCCTCATCAGAGAGAGCGAAACATTAAAAGGTACACTTTCTGAATTACAGTCGAACTTAAAAATAAATTCATCTTCTGCCTTGCTGGGCCTAAATTGTTTTTGCTATAGTTTTTTTCAAAATGTTCTGTTTATAAATAAGTGAATTTACTTTAAATATGTAGTCATCAGTTAATGCCAGTGGTTTTTTAAAATGCTGAAATGTTCAACAGAAAAATGACAGACCTATCAAGTTGTTGGGCTCCAGAATCATATCTTGCTTGGCAAATTGTAGTTTTGGACTATCAAATCCTAAATTATCATAGAAGAGCAGGCAGGCTTTAAAACAGGAAAGAGCACTGTAGACAATCTGTTCAACTTAAACCATATAACCATTTATTAGTTTCAGTTAGAGTAGAGTCATTGAATCTGTGGGAACCTGAGAAGTGAGCAGACGTATTTATGTTCTGTTGATTCAATGGGCCAGCTCTAACTGGAACCAACAATGGATTTAGGGGTTAAATCCCTGAACAAACAAGGACATCAAATAAACCAGGACATCAAATCTATGAAAGTGTAAGTGTCTTTTAAGATCATTATGTATTGTATAATACCTATGTATTGCATATTTTATATATATATATATAGAGAGAGAGAGAGAGTGTACAAGTGTACACTTCAAAAGCATAAAAGGCAGTTTAAAACTATACAGTTTAAAACATTACAGCACCCTCTTAAAAGTATTTTCTTTGAAAGACTTTGAAACCTGTTGAAATAAAAGTCTTTGCCTGACACTGGAAGGACAGCAAGGGGAGGATCATTCTAGTCTCCTTAGGAAGGAAGTACCCAGAGCCTAAGGACAACCACCACTAGGGCCTTTTCTCATGTCCCTACCAAAGATACTTATGAAGGTGATGGGAATGAAAGAAGGGCCTCTCCTGAGGGTCTCAGGGTCCAGGTACTCTAGTCAAAAAATATTTCTTAGAGTAGCTTAATTCAGCAGTAGCGATATCGCCCCTGACCTTAGAGATACAGAAGTGACACGCAGAAGAAGGAAAGAGTAATGGAGGCTAGAAAAAATCTCAAGTCACCAGTTCTTAAAATTACAAGTTATTTGTAAATACGGACTGCCACCATATGCTGAAGCATGTGTATCTTACCAAAATCAACATGACAAATCCGAGTATATAAAGTTTTACTTGCAATTTGTGCAGCTGAATTAAATGGCATGATGAGAAAATCAAATGAATACGCCTAAGGAAGGGGTGGGCAAATTTCAGCCCTTGGACCTCCAAAGCTCAACCCTTGAAGTACCCTCAGGCCCCCTAAAAATAAATATTAAATTCCAGACAATTTCAGCCCAACTATACCCCATGGCTCAAAACTGCTGCAAAATTCAGCAGTTTTTCTCCCCGCAAGGTCCCCTCATGCCTTTGAAACTAAAACTTAAAAACAGGAAGTGATGTTGCTTATTTCCTATTTCAATTTTAAGCAATTTGGGGTGCTGTTTTTTGGGGGTGGTTGAGGCAAAACATCATTTGGAAAAAAAATTAGGTCAGGAGCTTTTGGTACATTGATACAGTGCTAGGGGGCAGGGCTGTATTAAAATGACCCCCTTTTCTGGAGTTGCTTACCCCGTTCTATGGTGATAACATAATAAGGAAGCATAAGAGACAGTGAAAGGGACATTCCACAGTGATGCTCACTCTTCTAACCATCATTTTGTGGCAATGCCACTTCAGAATCCCCACAGTCCACATCATGGTCTATTACCAGCTCCATTTTCTCCAAGCTGTGTAATGGATGATCTTTTTAGTTTTTAGGTTCAAGCCCTGTTAGAGCACTATTATATTGTGACCAGGAAGTAGATGTGCCTATGTAGAACTCATAAAAGGAGTTCCTTGCATACAGTGTAATATATTTGTGGACCGTTTTTTTTCATGACTAGAATCCACCTAGTGTTAATGCTGGACACAATGTACTCTTGGACAGTATTACTGTTCAGCACTCAGACCCTTACTCTCTCCACCTACATGGTCTTCATCCAAACTCTAAATCCTGTCTGCATTTCATCCTCTTCATTCTCATCCTTACAGCACTTCCCATTCACAATTTCTCTACCAACCACCAACAATAAGCAAAATTATCCAATATTCTGTTCCTGTCAGTCTCCATGCAGTCACGTACTCCAGTTTATAATAATACAATACAAATATAAGAACACAAACTACTTGTACACATTGCATGATGTCATCCCTACACACAGGCACACTGCTTTCTTTGTTCTGAATCATTATTTGCTGGGAGTAATGTCTCCTGTCAGATTTTCTATGTTGCTGTTTCTCTTTAAATTGATCTTTACAGTTCAACAAATTACAGAATTCAGAATTGTTATTTTAGTAGGATAGGCTGTTTGATGTAATTATTCTTTTAATGGTAAACTAATTAGAATGCATCAGCAAAAATAGTAATTTGATCTACTTGGTTTTATCTACATTATGAATAATATTTTGTTTAAATCCATAGGTAGCTACTCTCTCTCCATCAGGGACCATGATCCACAACTTGGTGATGTTGTGAAGCACTACAAAATCAGAAGCCTAGATAATGGAGGATTTTACATCTCTCCAAGAATTACTTTTCCCTGTATCAGTGACATGATCAAACATTATCAAAGTAAGCCAATAGCTTTATTAGACTATTTATCAATTTGCTAGCTGTTAAAAAATAAAAATATTCCATGATTTTGGGTCACTTCAGTCAAATGCATTTCTGATTTACAGTGAAGCCTATGTAAGGGTTCATGAAGGTGGAGTGTAAGTCTCAAAAGGGTGGGAAGTGGAAGAAAATCAGTTCTGATCAAAGGGCTTCTATCAGCTTGGAACAAACCAGCCAGTGAGCAGAGGAGCAGATTAGCCGTAAATAAGAAGTCTTTCTTTGCTGAGAAAAACAGTATTTATAGATCTATATGGACACAGTGATAAGCTGAATGTGTTATCAACATTGTAATTATTTGTGCCAACACTGTAACAGTGCTGGGAACATATGTACTGTGGGAAAGAAAAACCACAACTGGCATTACAGACTAGTTCATGTGCTGCTTTTTGGGTTTTTTTTTAAATATAGATGTTTGCAATTGTTACTCTACCCTCTCACCCCTGCTATGCCACATATATTTTTCCCCAGTTTGGAAAAACCACACTTTAGTCAGTTTTCTGATAAATCTTGAACATGGTAGATAAATAATTGTTTCAACATGTGTCGTTGGTGAATAATCATATTTAATTCAAAAATATAGACCTTAATGTCATAAGTACTTGATGGCTACAGCTGAATAGTTACCTAGTGATCAAAACAAGCTTTCACAGGACATAGATCTAACAGCTATTTACTACTGATAGTAGTTTACCGTCCTACTAAAAAGTCGAACTGTGGGTTTTGCTTCTACAGTTAAGTGTCCTCCTATTCATGGTTAATAGAAGCAAAGCTGCCAGGAAAGCTCCCAGTTCAAACTAAGAGTAGTGAAGGGTCACATTATTCGGAGTACCAGTATGCCTGTTGGTATATACTGTACCATGTTAGGGTCAGGCAGAAAAATCTGGTGCAGTGGAATCTATGCTGTAAGTTCTGTAGCTTGGCAGCAGATGTACCAGAAACATTCTTTTGGAATTGTCTTGAAATCTTGTTGACTTTGGGCCTTCAGAAGTTCATACCAGGATAATTTTAGAGAGAAAAGATTAAATCCAAGCCATAAGGAAACATGCAAAAGTGTGCTGTTAATTATTGTACGCTTTGATGTTGTATAAGGAACAAATGTAGGATTGTTTGTCTCTTAAACAGGGCAGTCTGATGGTTTATGCAGAAAACTGGAGAAAGCATGCATCAGTCCCAGACCACAAAAACCATGGGATAAAGATGCCTGGGAGATTCCTAGAGATTCAATAAAGTTAGTGAAAAGGCTTGGAGGAGGTCAATTTGGAGAGGTCTGGATGGGTAAGATATTAGTTTTATGTATTCACCAGCTTTCTGATGTGCTATTGATGTGCTAGGTTGCATACTTATTATTATCCTGCAGATGGGTTTTTAAATATTTAAAAGAAAAGAAAGGAAGAAGGGAACTTGAGAACTCCAAACTGGAAACAGAATAAAAAAGAAGGTCAAATTCAAAAGAAGGGGATAAAAAGATCAGATAGACACACATCAAATGTCCCAACCCACAACACAAGTGAAAATGCTGGCAAATAAACCAAAAATGTGCTGCTGTCAAGAACCACACCAAAGAAGAGGCTCCATCATTTTTTAAAAAAGTTGATTTTCTTGAGGAAGAAACAAGTTGGAAAACAAGGGGAATAAGCCTGATAAAACCATAAGGAGCAGAATGTTACCAGAGGAACAGAAAAATACTAATTACTGTTTACAAAGCCACCAACAGAATGACACAAATGGCTTGTCTAGAAAGGCCCTTTAAGATACTTCAGAACTCTTTTATTTGGCTGCAGTAAGCTAACCCATTTCAATGGGTTGAAATTCCTGGTTATGGTTAATAGGTACATCTGAACTGACTTTAATGGCTTTGAACTGCTTCCAGAGAACACTGCTTTGTAGTAATGGAGCAGACAGAACTGAAAGCAGAAAAGTAAGTTTTGTCTTTGGTTCCCTGTGTCACAGATGTGGTGATGGGCTTAAAAAGCTGCTGGTAGGATTGGATCAACAAGTGCAAGGATAGCAGCAGCATCTCTTTAATCTGGCTCCTATCCCAGCATACAGCTGAGAGTAAATGCAACTTATAATGGGGCCTGTTGACTAGGGACAAAATCCTCTCCTTTGCACCAAGTAGCTTCCCTACCTCTGATATTTGACTTCAGTTGTGCCACCTGTATTCATTTCGCCTGTTGATTCTCTTTTGGTTTTAGCAATCCAAATTTAATGAATCCTTTTCCTCTCCAATTTATAACACAATGGTGGAAATTTTTCTGATTTAATATAAAAAGTACCTTTGTTCATGTAGATTCAAATGTAATATCCTTTGTTGGATATCATCATCATGTGACATCATCAAGGTGTATGATATTTAATAATCCTGTATGAATAGACTGCATATTGAGATGACATGCAGTGACTAGTGGAATCTTGCCATCTACAGAAGAAAGAACTAATTTCAGGAAGCTGTGTTCCTGCATGTATGCATACAAAAGTAGAAGGGAGTGTTTCTGGTTCAAGATGTTTCCTCTTGTTTATGTGGGACTCTTTGACATCTATATTTAACTTCGCATGGTCCTCTGTGGGTTACTTTTACGTTATGGGTAAAATTACTGCACTGTGAAGCCAAAACTATACACTTCCTCTCCCTGCTAATGTACAAAAAGTTGATTTGCATGGTGGCAGACCTCAATTCCAATCTATTTTTAGCCAAAAAAAAAAAGGCATAATTCTGTGAAGTTCTACTTGCCTTTCTCTCCTCTAGGACCAGTGTGATTCTGGGGAATGGGTAAGGAATGCGGGGGGGGGGGAGGTGGCCCTAATAAAGCTATGTGGTGATCATGGGAAAAGTCTCTTGTTCTTTAAAAAGAACAGGGGTGGGAATTGTGTGACCTCTGGATGTTGTTGAACTGCAGTTCCCAGCATTACTCCCCATTGGCTAAGAGCAATATCTGCACTGATGTCCGATTCCCATCTCTGTTTTAGAAGAAGGGCTTTAGTCCATATAATTGCAAAAATTCTCTTGATGGTATTTACATATTGTTTTGATGGTTTTCATAGATGGAGGGGTTACTGTACTTCATCTAGCACATGAAATGAATAGTGAAAGGATGTGTTGAGGGTTAGGGTTCAGCTGAAAATGAAAAGCAATCCTTTTGAAATCCAATATAATCCAGTATGGATCTACCCAGTAGTCAGCCCCACTGAGTTCAGTGAGTGGAAGCCTGCACCCTTATGATGCCATCAGATATACCCTTTGAGTTGATCAACTGAAATAAAATCTAGTCATCCTAATCTCAGCAAGGTCCATACAGCTTTATGGACAAGATTATTTCTATTCCACATAATATGTTCATTCTCTAGTGTGAGACATGCTGTTATCTCAATGTTGACCTTGCATCTGTCTACAGTCCCTAAGACACCAATATTTAATAATCCTTTTCCACATGTGTTCCTATAAATGGAGGGTAGCAGCCTCCTTGGGGCCCCCATGGCTGTTTTTGCAGCCCAAGAATCTCCTGAACTGTCCATTTCTGCCCAGAAAAAGAAGACAGATACCCCCCTTGGAAGCCTTCAGGAACAGCAGTTCACCATTTAAAGAGTCACAGCCCCCTCCTTCAGCACTGTTTAACATTAAAATGCCCTCTTTTCAAAACCAGGTGTGGAGCTTACCTCTTGGGCCCACTGATATTGCCAGCTCTCGCTTTAAATCAGCGGTGGGCTACTGAAACAGGACTGGGATCTTCTTTATGCTGAAATGACCCTCTAAGGGCCTTATGGATTACCAGAAAATACATCCAAAAAACCTTTAAGTGACCAACAGTCTGTTTCTAGTTCTCAAATATGTGGATTTTTGTTCATGTGTGCTTACAAATAGTAGTATCTTAGGCAAACAGTGACATGTCTGAATACTTACAGCTAGACTTTTAAATGTATTATTAAAGATCTCTCGTAACAGACTTTGAACCTCAGTTTGACACATTTTGGATTTTTCCCATAACCATTTCTTTCATTTTAGGTTACTACAATAACAATACCAAAGTAGCTGTGAAAACTCTGAAGCCTGGCACTATGTCTGTGCAGTCATTCCTGGAAGAAGCCAACCTCATGAAAACACTGCAGCATGACAAGCTGGTCAGGCTCTATGCTGTAGTCACCAAAGAGGAACCTATTTATATAATAACTGAATTAATGGCAAAAGGTGGGCGTGAAAGAAGTGCCATTTTGTGTGGCAGTTTCCTGAGAGACCTATGGCTTAATCTGGTTCACTATAAAATAAGAGAAAGAGGAAGAATTTAAAAGGAGTAGGGCTAATTTATTTGTTTTAGCATGAATTTTCATGAATTATAATCCAGTTCCCAAACTGCATTGATTAAGTACAATATTCTCTCTTCAGGTACTTATGCACACTTGTGTTCTTACTATGTTATCCATGAAAACTCATGCTAAAATAAATCATTTAGTCTTAAAGGTGCCACCATAACTCCATTATTTCATTTTTTTTAAATCTTTACTTTTGATCACATTTTTTGTGTACCCATGCACTTGAGGTTATAATATCAGCAAGTGCTTATAAAAAGCAGTTGGTTGTCCTTTTGCTGTGGATTATACCGACTTCATTTTATAGTATTTTCTTGTTACCCTAGGCAAAACTATTTCACACTGATAGAAAACAGGGTAGACATGCAGCCCACAAATGTCAAATAGTCATGAATAAGGTGCCCTCCCTACAGGCTTCTGTCCCACTGGTGCACCCACCCCGGCGGGGGGCAGGGAGGCAAGGAACAGGCGCACCTACACTGGCAGCAGCAGGAGGAGTGCAGGGAATGGGTGATTGCCTCAAAAGAGACTACACTTATTTATCCCTTGTGCCCTTTCTCCAGCAGGCAGAGATCTTTTCATTCAGGCAGGTTTTTGGCAGCTGACTGGCTGGTGCCAGAAAGTCTTTTAATGGAAGTATGTGGTATTTTTGGTGAGGAAAAGTTGTGTTTTTAAATGGTTCAGTTGCTGTTTCATGGTGTTTTAAGAATATAATTTACTGTATATTTAGTTATATCTGCCAGCAGCATCCAGTCAGCAACAAGCGTCAGAAAGTATGGTTTTAAGAGGGTTTGCAAATGATGGCTTGATTCAGACTTATTTATCTGAATAGTATCCCACATTTCTCCTAGGACTGGGCCTCAAGACATGTGCTGCACTGCTTTGAGTCTGCCTGGGAGAAAGGTGGAATACAGATGAAATAGATAAATTTGCATCAAGCCATCACCAGCAAACTCTCTTCAAACTACATTTTCTGATATTTGCTTACTGACTGGCTTCAGTCAGATATTACACCAAAGCATTGTTTAACTTCCATTTTTTTTAAATATATTTTTATTAATGTTTTGGCAAAATAAAAAATAAACACAAAAAAAGAAAGTGTGTGTACAGTTTACAATCTCGTCCAATATATACATTTTTCTTCCATGTAACCTATTCCGGAGCAAATAATTATTCTTACACTTTATACCTTGTCCTCTATTCCTTAAGTATTTTTACCCAATGTGTTATTCACAGAGTAAAATTTATCAGATCTTTTGTCTAACGTAGTATTACTACTTCAACTTTATAAACTTCAGTGTACCTTTTGCTTTATACGTAAATTACATATATAACATATACAGATTGTACACATAAATTATTTTTATCCATTACCTTATGTGATCATGATAGCTTCAACTATTTATAGTAGCTTCATTCCAATCCTTCTCTTTTCGATCCATCCTTATTACACCATACAGTAATGTTAGAATTCTCTCCTTATATTAAGAATTTCTCCAGTTTTGGAGAAACAGATTTACCGGAGCCCACTCTCTCTCTATTTTCCCCTCTATATGTTCTCTTAGTCTTTGTGTCAAGTTATCTGTTAACTTAATTTCTTGCAATTTATGAATCCAGAGCTCAATATCTGGTGTTTCATGTTTTTTCCACAACCTAGCATATTCTACCCTCGCTAGGGTTATCAAGTATAACTATACCCTAGCATATTTCTTCTTAATATTTGGATCTATCATATGTAGCATATTTAATAAATATGTTTCAAGCGTCTTCACAAATTTGATTTGAAGAATTTCTTCTATTTTTTTATGGATATCGTTCCAATATTTTCTTGCTTTTTCACAAGTCCACCAAAGATGGTATGTCGTGCCCGTACCAATTTGACATTTCCAACATTTACCGGGTCCCACCTTATAGATCTTTTGGAAGGAGTCATATACCATCTGTGGAAGCTCTTCAAGTAGTTTTCCTTGAGACTTTGAGCAGCTGTGAATTTATGTGTTAGCTTCCAGCTTTCTTGCCAGTGTTCAAGCTCCACAGTATGGCCAATATTCTGAGCCCATTTGATCATTACCGTTTTTACAGTCTCATCTCCTCTCTTATAGCGTAGTAATGACTTATATAATTTGGCAGTTGTTCTTGGTGGGTTCTCTCTTATGATTTTTATTATTTCATGATGTTCTTTCAAATTAAAGCCATACAGTTTCTGAGCGATGTTAAATCTCTCTTTCAGCTGTTGGTAGGGGAACCAATTTATTTTTATCCCCTCCTCTTCCAATTCAGATCTGTCCTTGAATTGATGTGAACTCTGAATTCAACTAGTGTGTTGATATTAAATTTCTAATGACACAGATAAGCTGGTCACTTCAAAACAGTGCCATTTTTGTTAACACTTTAAAAGTGTTATATATAAAAACTTTATCATTCATTCCTAATAGTATATGGAAGGTTCTCAAATCAAACAACTTTGAACAACCCTTTAAAACAGTAGAGGGGTCATACTAGGGCTACACTTGTAGTCACTTCCTTTTTAAAAAAACATATGGGTACAACAGGAAGTAGGATTAACTGTCTTACATTATGATCATATGAAATCTTTTTCATTACACATAAATGCAATATGTTCACTGAAATGCTCAGTCTCTTAAACCATCCTGGGTTTGGTTTTTCAGAACAGAAAGTTCAAAAGGATATCATTGTTTTGCTGTTGTTTTTTTAAGAGTATAGTCCTAGCTTAAAATATGAATAAATAAATTTATCTCTTTTCCTCAAACATTACCACCTTTGTGCCTTGTTTGCATTTCTTACCAGCTTGTTTTATCCTTTATCTATATAGGCAGCTTACTGGATTTTCTGAAGAGTCCGGAGGGTGGAAAATTACTACTTCCTAAGCTCATTGATTTCTCTGCTCAGGTAAACATTTGTATTCACGTGTGTGTGTGTGTGTGTGTGTGTGTGTGTTTCCCAACCATTGTGCACTGTGCCAAAAATCTTTGGGAAAGTAACATTCTTGCATCATATAATGCAGATAGTATTCACCCTAAGAGATATATAATGCAATTAAGTGTATATACACAGAGAGAGAGAGAGAGATACACTTTAAAAAAATTCTGCAGTAATCCTCTTGTGGTGACTTCTAACTGTCTGTATTATACAGTGCTGTAAGAATGTTACTTTCCTAAAGATTTCTACCACAGTGAAATAGCGCTTGGGAAAAATGCCCCCAGAACCTATTCCATGCATGAATCAGATTCATACTCAAACATGTGATGTAGATGTGGTTTGCCTCAGGCTGTGACTCATTTTTACCGATGCCTAGGTAAACTGAAGGAAGCATTGTTCCTAAAGGCTTGGTTTGATTTCCTTCTTTTGAATTTTGAATATTTGTTTCTAAATGGATATCTCCTGTATTTGTGACCACTTAGGGAGTGCTCTGATTGGTTGGGGCAGATGCTATTATCTCCTCACAGTTGTGGATTATCTGAGCACCACTAAGGAGAGTTTTGAGAGGGCAATAGTGGGTCAGCTATAGGTGAAATAAGAGAATGAACTGGACTGTATAAATAGCCAACACAGTGCACATTATTGTGAGATATAAGATAATCAAAGTACCACCTACAGTTTCTCTACAAAGCAAGCTTTTTTATGTAAACTTTAGTTTAATTAGGAAGCTGTAATTTGTTCACTTACAGAGCTGTTGCATATCTGTCACTCTGACCATTTCCATACTAGACTGTTATAGTGTGATTATTCCACTGCAAATCCCAGGATTCCATAGGATGTTGAAAGAGGAATAATCACACTATAACAGTCTAGTGTGGAAATGGCCTCACTCTGACTTTTCTAATTCTCGAATCAGTTGCTGTGATATCATGGAACACTCACAACTGTTCTAATTGTGGGAGGCAGGATAATGAGACAAGAAAGAAAGAATTTGTGGGCTTAAAGAAGAAATCTCTTGGACTGCTTAGGAAAATAGATGCTTGCTGTGGCTAATGAATGTCACCCAAACCACAATGTAGCCATGACAGTGCAGGGTGGCACAGTAGCCTAGAAAAGCACTGGTGTCTAACCACTGCTGAGGACTTCTAACTGGGAAGGGAAAGGAAAGTCATATCATGCTGACTGTCCTTGTGGACAGAGTCTGTTTCCTGTGTCTTGTGGGTAGACCCCAAGATATCAAGCAGCGGAAGCCCTATTGCGTGTCCCAACATCCCATGGTAGTAGGCTGGTGTGTACACATAACAGGGCTTTCTCTGTAGTTGAACACAGACTATGGAACTTCCTGACAAATGAAATGAGGCTGGCTCCATCTCTTTTGATCTTCTAATAAGCGGCTAATACGCTACTGTTCTGCATCGCTCTCTTAATTTCTTTGCTGTTTTGACTGTCTGGTTTTAAATAATATTTAAGGAGTATTTTTCTTTGTTTTAGAACGTTTTATCTATGTGTCTGCTGTTCTATATTTAAATGCATTGCTAATTTTTCATGCTGACGGGCATGAGAAATGATGGGCCGAGATAGGATAAATAAGTGGCACAAAAATGCAAACAAACTTGAAAGTGCTGGATTCTAATCATAGATAATATACTGGAAGGGCTAGCCATCCTTTGGATTCATAAGTCATAGAGTTGGTATTGTTCCATACTAGTATTGGAAATATGTAGTAATATAGGAACTGGACTGGGCCTTCAGAACAGCACCCAAAATTCCACAACCCCAAAAGGATAACATCTCTATTTCTTTTCATGGACATAGGGGAAAGAAGATCCATTTGTGTAGTGACTAATTAATGGGTAACAGTGCAAGTCTAACTCAAAGATGTACCAGCTGTAGCAAGTTAGGATTAGGCACAAACCTCTCCTGCCATCAGACCTTTTCTTCTGCCAGCAGAAATGTTCTTCTGGCAGATGATCTCACATTTGCTGACAGAGCTGTTTGCTCACAGAACTGCTGTGCTAGCTAAGATCTGTCAGCAAAAGAGTAACTAAGGGGTGAAGCAGGGTGGAGCAAAGGAGCAGCTGAGTTGTGGCAGCACCAAATGTCCTCTAGTCTAGAGACACAACAACAATGCCAGCACAAAGTTAGAAAAGTTATTCCTGAGTAATGTCCAACATCTTGGGCTGAGAGAGATTTGGAAATCCTTAAGACCTGTATTTCTTTATCCAAATGAACTCCCCAAATATGTTTTTATCAACCCAGAGCAGAACTGGAAATAACTTTATTTTTTGTAACCTACACTGAGTGGGATTCTTGGCTCTTTCTGCTGGTACAGAGAGGGATTCAATCTGTTTTGCCAAAGCAGTAAGAGAGGTAAAACCTTTATTATAGAGGGAAAATGCGAAGAAGGTGGGAAAGGAGAGAAATAACATTGACAAGAGGAACACATTATATTTGTGGTTGCTGAACAAGCCGTTGCATCTTCCTTATTTTTGCAAATGCCTTTCATTCTCTTTGGAACAAATAGCAGCTGGTCAGAATACACCTACTCTCTTCTATGTTGATCCTGAAAGCAAGCACAATGAAATGAAAAAAAAAAAGGTACAAAGAGAAGAAGGAGAACACAAAGCTTGGGCTAGGTTTCATAAAAAAAAAGTCATATTTAAACCAATGTTTACCTCAGGACACAATGCTACAGAGCAATGTGTCCTGTAACAAATATCCTTTGAACATGACCTTAATTTCCTGTTGCAAACATTGACCTCATTTTGGCCTAAAATTGTTCTCATAGTAACAGAACCCTCTTCTTTAAAAAAAAAAAACTAGTTTTTTTTTCTGTTCAGTTTCTTTCTTTTTTACTTTGACTTATTTCTTTAAAAAAAAAAATCCTAAAACGTACAGAGTGGCTCATAATTACAGGTTTAAAAAAATTGTTTTGAAATTACATCTAGCTTTGAATATTTTGCATCGATAGTTTAAAATGGTATTTTTCGGATGTTTTTATGGAAACTATTCGGCTACAAGTCCAGATTGCTGCCTTATTCTGTAAAGTAATGTTCATTTTTCTTTGTGTTATCTTATGGTCAGCCTTCCCTATTGACAGTTTTATTTTTCCTCAAAAATATGGCAACTCATCTCTTGCGGGAACACTGGCATTCAGTGACTAGGCACCTGATCAGTCATATCCTGTTGAATACTTAGCTGTTGATAGTACACATGATGAATAGTGACTGAACTGCTCCCGTGGATTACACGTTATGTTTAGAGATGCATGTATCTTTTCTTAGCCATCACACTGTGTGTCTGTGTGTGTAAAGGGGCAGGTCCTGAGAACTCTTTTGTCAGCCTGGGCTTTTGTTCAGCCTTTAAAAATTGCATTTATCTACGTTTTGTTTTCTGATTGGAATACAAACTTACTTTGTAACACTAGTTGCTGAACAGGTATTTCTGAGGAAATCTTGTCATTTGATGTGTTAACGGGTCCCATGCTGAGAGAAAGGCAGTACGCAAACAAAATTAATAGTACAGAGATTAGATTTAATTAAAATTAGTAGTTATACAGAAGAAGTTACACAGAAGACTTTACAGCTGTTGCTGCACTCATTGCCTGCTATGTGAAATTGCTATGAGCAAACTGTGTTTGCTGGAACAGAAATGGGGTGTGTGAGTGTGCAATTAAAGAAAATGTCTGCTAGTGGCTCGGTTTTTTCATGGTTTGATGTGCATTTACACCTTCAAATGATTGCTGTTTAATCTGAATCAGTTGTTTTGAGGGTTAAGAACTAATTCAATATAGTATACTTACATGAATTTTGACAGAGAGAAATGTAAGGTCCTGCATTTAGGCAGAAAAAATGGAATGCACAAATATAGGATGGGGGACACATGGCTGGATAACAGTACATGGGAAAGGGATCTAGGAGTCCTGGTAGATCACAAGCTAAACATGAGTCAGCAGTGTGATGTGGCAGCCAAGAAAGCCAATGTAATTCTTGGTTGCATCAATAGGAGTATGGTGTCTAGATCGAGGGAGGCAATGGTACCACTCTATTCTGCTTTGGTTAGACCTCATTTGGAATTCTGTGTCCAGCTCTGGGCACCCCAATTCAAGAACAATATTGACAAGCTGGAGTGTGTCCAGAGGAGGGCAACCAAAATGGTGAAGGGTCTGGAAGCCATACCCTATGAGGAGCCACTTAGGGAGCTGGGTGTGTTTAGTCTGCAGAAGAGAAGGTTAAGAGGGGACATGGTAGCCATGTTTAAATATTTGAAGGGATGCCATGTCGAGGAGGGAGTGGGCTTGTTTTCTGCTGCTCCAGAGACCAGGACAAGGAGCAATGGATTCAAGCTGCAGGAAAGGAGCTTCCACCTGAACCTCAGGAAGAACTTCCTGACAGTCAGGGCTGTCCGGCAGTGGAATATGCTGCCTTGGAGTGTGGTGGAGTCTCCCTCTTTGGAGGTTTTTAAGCAGAAGCTGGATGGCCATCTGTTGGGAGTGCTATGATGTGGGTTCCTGCGTGGCAGGGGGTTGGACTGGATGGCCCCTGTGGTCTCTTCCAGCTCTATGATTCTACATACCAGGATATATGGGAAAAGGAAACATATGCATTGGTTTCTTTCTGGTGGGTTCTACACAGATTCAGTCTTATGAGGTTTGTTTTCACTAGAAGTGCACAAATAGGTGGGCCTTGACAGTAATGCCTCATCGACATTTTATAGAAGTGTCCAGTTGCGTTTTGAGGCATGTGTGGATCTGTTTAATCAAAGACACCACATATCTGCAACATAACTCAGGGTATCATATCTGGACAGCATAATATTGAAAAAAGCCCCCAATATTTTCCTCCATGGTTTGTGGGGTCTACTGGCAGGAAAGAATCCCTTTCATGGCCTTGCTGTCTGAATTTAAAAAAGCACTAAAGACCTATCCCTTCCCACAGGCCCACCAAGTCTATTTTTAATTATACTTTTAATTGTACCTTTAACTGTATCTGTACTTTTAATTATGATGTATTTTAATTATGGTATATTTGTATTTTAAGTGGTTTGCTTTTTAGTATATTGTAATCATGATTTATTTTTAGTTGTACCTGTGCTGTACCCTGCCTCGAACCTTGGGGAGAGGCAAGTAACAAACACAAATAATAATAATAATAATTATTATTATTAATATTATTATTAATTAAATGTTTGTCTAAACAGTCCCAGTAAAAGAGCTTTCACTAACTGTCGCAATGTTGAACTGCTCTTGAAATTTCTGAAGCTTGTTTGAGAGCTGGAAGTTATATCTGCCTTTTTACTGTAAGTTAAATACAGGACACTTTAGTATTTTAGTATTACATAGACCTTTAAAAAAATCAAAAAAGAAAAATCCGCATCGACACTGGTTGGGCCAACTCTCATGACCCCTTCTGTGACTTCAAGCCTACTTTTATTATTACAGGTGTATGTGTCCTGATTACTTACATGTATTTTGCACCCGAGCTAGTAGCTTCTAGCATTCTGGTGGGTTTTAAAACAGAATGTTGAGAAAGGAAAGTTCCCTTTGGAAACAGGAACCATAATAAGAATTATTTGTTTTTGTAAAGAATGAAACCTGTAAATATAACTAATTAGTTTTGAAAAGTGACTTTCCAAGCTGTGCTGCTGTCAGAACACTGTGAAATTCACTGTACCTAGTGGTTTGTAGCATTCTAATTTTTTTTTAAAAAGTGACAAAAAGTACTTTTTGGCTACTTTTGAATACTGAGGGGTGACATAGTTATTTTTGAAACTTCCAAGTGTAATGATAGCTAACTACTTTTGCAAAGCATTGCAGCTTAGTTTTGAAAATATTCCAATATGCTGTTGTCAGGATATTGTGAGATTCAGTGGTGTCAGTCAGTAAAAGAGAAGTAAAATGAGAAGAATTGTCTTATGCTTTTGGACTAAAAACTGGAATGTACAGTAGTTCAGAGGACTCTCCTCTGTAAAGTAGGGCAGATAGCCACCTTGTTTCAAATAGACACTGCTAGGCCCTTCCAAGGTTGATGTAAAGCCTTAAAGTCTTAGTTTTTGTGCAATATATCTCCTTGCAAAAGACATGGAACAAAAGATGTGCACTTTTAACTGTGTGGTGGGAGTGCCACTGGTATTTTTCCGTTATCTGGTCCCCAAAAAGAGGAACAACGAAAGTGCAGTTTCTTTCTAATAGATGCTGATCTGCATATCACAGGGGGACATTTTAAAGTGTATGCAGATGTTTATAGTATGCGGCTCCACCATTTTCCGTGCTGGTATGGTTCATTTAAAAACCAGGCAGTCCTGCTGATTTTTTTTCTTTATGAGAATGAAGTTACTTTGCATGCACATACTTCTGATTAATGTTGTTGCTCACCAAGGCCTAAATCACCCAGTACATCCCTAACTAGAATGGACCAATTGAATCAATTGATCTTACATAGATGCTGATTTAGGGATTTCCCATTCATTCAAAGGACTGAGCCTAGTTAAGACTAACAGTTGCATTTAGGTTCAAGCTTAGTTGGGTTGCAGATTGACCAGCCTGCTGAATTCTGAAGTTAAACTGAAATCTTTCTTCTGATGCATTTCTTCCAAGACTCAATCGGTCCTATCCTCTCTGGATTAGGTGGCACCCTGCCTGTGAATCATAGAACTGTAGAGATAGATGGGGGTCCAAGAGTCAAGCATCAAGAGTTCAACCCCCATAGCCAAAGCATCCCTGACAAACTCTGCTTAAAAACTTCCAGTGATGGAGAACCCATCATCAAAAGCTTTCTCTGCTTTCTAAGTGACGATCATATTGGTTCAACCAACTTCATTTCAGCATATATGTCTCTTTGTTATGATATAAGGTAATGGAAATAACTGCCTCCTGACTAATACACTGGAAACCATGGAATTGGAGGAATCAGGGTGATTCTGTGGAAATAAGCTGCCTTGATTACCTTTTGCCACCCACTGCAATATTCTTAGGCCATTTTGGCGTGAGGTTGATACATCGTAGCAGCGTCAAATTCTTACCCTCCGGTCTCCATGTTGTACCATTTTAGCATCGTAGTTTTCCTTATGATCCTGCACATTTTCAGCTCCTAGAACAGTGCACTGCGGTTCACTGTGATGTGAAACTGCTGTATGTGAAAACCGGAAAAACTCCAATGTAAATCTCCCAAACTGGTTCTGCTTCGGTTTTTGCCTACATGCAGAAGTATAGCGTTGATTCACATCACAGAAGTGGCCAGCTATGGGCGTTCCCAGATTGTCCCTTCCATCATTTCCATCCCTATCTCTCTCCACCCATCAAAGGACAGGCTGCCGTCATTATTGTCTTCCTGTTTTAAACGGACAGCGGGAAGAGAGTGGATCTGGTAATGGACCGTTAAGACATTTTTCAATGTATCAACGAACATACATTCCTACACACAAACGTAGCAACACAGAAAACTGTGTGTGTGTTTTTTAAAAAACAGACCAATCAGCGATAGTGGGGCAGGGTGAGGGAAGGGAATGGGAGTGGCCAGGGACTTCCTGTTGTGGATCCAGCAACCACTGTTCTCTGCAGTAGTACGATGTAAATGGGGGGTACAGACAGCACAGTTTCTGAATTTCTGAACTCAGTTTCCGAATCAGAATATAAAAACACCACTCTTGATACACAGTGAACCGCTCCTCCCCTCTTGTGCAGAAATGGCATTAGACTTCAATCCTTTTTTCACCAGGTTTTTTTTGTTTTGTTTTGTTTTTGCCTTGCCATAAGTGGCACAGACACTATGTTGAAGCATAAGTGAACTGGAGAAGGGAAAAGGAACAGGAAAATAAGTAGAGCGTTTAGAAGGGTCTCCCTGCTCAGAGATTTGAAAGTTACCTCTTTGGACTCTAGGATCTCCAAGCAAGCATGACCTGCAGCCATGCTGGTCTGGGGATTCTGCAATTTGCAGTCCCAAAAGGGATTTTCCCCAAATCTCTTCTCGTGCTTAAACACTTGATATGGTAAGAAGAGCAGCCTTACCTGAGGAACTAACTACCTGGCTCTTACCAAGCATAAGCTTCCTTTGAAGAGGTGTGGCCAGCTAGTTTTATCGCTGGATTTAGGAGAGAAGGTACCTGAGTTAGATCCCTCACCACGCTGAATAGTTTACCTGGATGTGAATTCATAGATAAAATGCATGCAGAGAAGGCTTTCTCTGAGGAACAAAGATGTACTCTGTATTGTGTCTTGTTGGATATAGGTAGTGTTTTCCTCCATCTGCTTTCCAGTCATTGTTCTTCCTGTTTCAACTCCCTGAAGTTTTCTGTATATCAAAGAACCTGATTAGTATCAGGTCAGAGAAAATATTTGGGAGCAATAGACTGTCAATAGCCCTACCCAGATCTTGATTCCATCTGTTGGCCAGGGCTTTGACAGGATCATTGATGATACTCGTCATAAAACCCTCTTTCTGGAATCCTGAAGGATCCATTAGCCCTTTAAGGGGGACCATCTTTATAAGTCCACTAACCCTGCAGGGAGAGACAGTAATTGTGATGCTAACTGTGACCAGAAAATGGTCTGTCCATGACAACTCAGAGGTATTAACCACCTCAGCTCACAGAGCCCTCTGCTCAAAACTGAAAACTCCATCATGGATGTGACCTGCTAAGTGTGTAGGCTGTGAGACCAATTGGGATAGGCCCATAATTGTAATGGATGCCATGAACTCCTGAGCTGCACCTGACAGACTGGCCTTGTATGGGATCTTGAAGTTGCCCAGGATCAAAGGTCTGTGTGACTGCAACACCAGTGCTGAAACCAGTTCTGTGAGTTCAGCCAGAAAGTCTGATAGGCAGCAGTCTGCCCAGTTTATTAGCAGAATCCCTAGTCTATCCCTGGTTTTCAGACTGAGGTACACAGATTCAGTGTGAGTTCCCTAATAGGTAGTCTGGTCAGATCAAGATGATCTTTATCAACCTCAGCTACTCCACACATGCTTGCTCACTTTCCTCCTTCTGCTCATTAACATAGTATCCTGGTGGGAAAGCCTGAGCCCATGTTGGACTACTATCATCTCTCACCCACGTTTCTGTAAAGCGTGCCATGTCAGCCTCCTCACCCATAAGAAATTCATAGATTATATGTATTTTATTTTAACTGACCTGGCATTACCCAGGAGCAAGATGAGGTTTTGTGGGTGGTTGGTTCACTCTCCAGGTTCCCTGGAATGTCAGGGCAACTGGAAGGTAATCAGCTAATAAGCCATTCCTACTGCTAGCTGGATTTACTAGTATTATAATGACTGATCAAACTACTGAGTCAAGTAAAATTCTCATAGTGGGTTAATAGGATTCCAACATATAGCAGTACTACATAACACACACAATACAATACAAATACAAACATAATTCTCCACCCACTTCAGTTACTCTCTCCCCTTAGACCTCCACCTCAGTTTTTCTTTTGTAATTTCATGCCCCTTTCTTCCAGCCTCCACTTAGTGTACAGTGTGCAGTTTTGAGACAAACCCCTTAAAACACTGTCCAGACACCAAACAGGAACCAAATGGGTGATGTCCTTTGGCACTGCTCTTTGGCCACTGCTCAAGGCTGTTGCCCTCCACTAGGCTTTGCCTCTGCAAAGGCAGCTGGTGCTTGGTAGGAGCAAGGTGGCTAGTTCCTCAGGTAGGGCTGTTCTTCTTACCAGCACACTTCTTTGGGGTTTCTGCTGGTAAAATGATTGTTAAAAGTCCAGATTAAACAAGGATAGTCAGAGGTTACCACTTGTCACAATACCAGTTTTGTTCCTGGATTTTGTCAAGGATACTACTGAATCCGTACTCAAGCAAATAGGGGAAAGGCAATTAAAAAAATCTTTAGGTTTTTTCCCATGCTTGATTGAATATGTTGACCCGGTGTGGTCTGATTTGCGGTGGACTCTGAAATGATACTGCATGAGAGATCCTGCATGGCTGCAATGGATTATGAAATATATCACAAGAGCTTTGACTTTTGGGGATTTTAGCTTGTAAATTGAGATGTAGGAGGAGCTTACCATGGTCAATGGTACTGAAAGTTGCTGAGAGATCCAACAGAACCAACAGGGACACTCTCCCCTGTCCAGTTCCCTGCATAGGTTATCTACCAAGTTGACCAAAGCTATCTCTGTCCCTGAAATCAGAATGGAATGGATTTAGATAATCTGTTTCATCCAGAAACCCCTGGAGTTAGGAGGCCACCACATGCTCCAGTAACTTGTCCAAAAATGGCATGTTGGACACTGGCTGATAATTCTCTGTTATAGAGGGATTCAAGGATGGCTTTTTCAAGGAAATCCTCACATCTGCCTCCTTCAGTCAAGTTGAAATGCTGTCTTGTTGTAAGGAAGCACTAACTACCCCCTTCACCCACTCAGCGAGTCCCCCTCTGGCCAGTTTGATAAGCCACAAAGGGTGACGGTCCAGCACACGGGTGGTGGCTCTTACCAAGCCAAGGATCCTGTCTACATCCTCAGGCTGCACAAATTGAAAAGTATCCAATAACACTGGACAAACAGGAGCCAAGGTTACATCCGCTGGACCTGTATCAACTATGCCATCCAAGTCAGAGCAGATCTGAGCAACTTTATCTGCCAAGTGCCTTGCAAATTCTTTGCTGTGGGCCGTCTAGCAGTCTGCTTTTTCTCCTTACAGACCATTGTGTAATAGACCTCTGACCACTTGAAACAGCTGTACTGGACAACTCCTTGAAGATGGATTGTGGCAGCAAAAAGTAATTTTTTTGTTGCCTGCACTGCTACAGAGCAGGCCTTCAAATAGACTCTTACCTATGTTCAGTTAGACTCACTTTGAGTCTTCTGTGAATGTCTCTCTAGTCTTTTTCTCACTCACTTCAATAATAAAATTCTGAATTTAAGATTTGAATTTAAGGTATTTTATTTCTTGTCCTAGTCTCTTTATTTTTGAGAAAAAAAACTTGGGTTCAGATTCTTGTTCAAATTCTTATGCAGCCATGAAAGCTGAGAGGTTAGCTGACAGCCTCTGATCAAAAAGATGTCACTGGAAACATGAATGCTGCCTAAGCTCTTGGAGAAAGGGAAAGATATAAGTAGAAGTGTAAGTTACTAGTATCACTTTAATTTTAAACAAATCTTTGTCAGAGATGTGACATTATCAGAGATGTTTCTTCGTATCTGTTCATTTACCACCATCCATATTTTCCTAATTGCTTCTCTATGATTTTCTTGTAGCCTTTTCCTTATTGTTTTAATCTTAATTCATACTTCTGTATCCAGATTATAAATTTTGCCTTGTGTAATATCATACCATATTCTTTCCATTTGTCCTGATTTTTCTAATCATGGTCCTGTGTAAATTGGTTTGGATCTAACAGTATAATTGCTTTGGTAGGTTCCATAATTTTGTGGCTTATTTTTTTAAAAAAACTGGGTGTGGTACGGGAGCCACAAAAATGGATCTAGCCATTCCTTATCCTGACATCAGATCCAGTCTGATCTTGGTACCTAATCAGGGTCAGTACTTGGATTAGTACTTGGATTAGTACTTGGATGAGAGACCACCTGGTGCTGTGGGTGCTATTTCAGAGGAAGACAACAGCAAGCCATCTCTGAGTATTCCTTGCCTAAGAAATCCTTTGTGAAATGCATGGGGTCACCATAAGTTGATAGGCACCTAAGAGAACACACACACACACACACACACACACACACACACACACACACTGGCATAGATGATGGTTGTGTTTTCACATTGAATTAATAAACGTCCATAAATACTTGTAATTTATGTCATGTCAACAACCTTCCATTGGACATTAATTCTTGACTTGAGAAATAGGGTGCCCTTATTATCATTTTTCAAATTATTGGAGGATAAGCTGGTGTGTAAAAATGGATAGGGATATATTGGCACTTACTCGTTTTTAGAATTACTTGTGAGCATGTGACGTAGCTGAAAAAATACAGTAAAAAAATTAAGAACCTTCGTTTGTCATTGCAGATTGCAGAAGGGATGGCATACATAGAGAGAAAAAACTACATACATCGGGATCTCAGAGCAGCTAATGTTCTAGTTTCAGAATCACTGATGTGCAAAATTGCTGATTTTGGACTTGCTAGAGTAATTGAAGATAATGAATATACAGCCAGGGAAGGTTTGTAACCCTTCGTACTTCTCATATAATTATATCCACATAGTAATAATTCTGTTAGTGACCACTTTGTTAACTATTTCTAATGACATGTCTGTACATGCAGCTCTATCACTGTTGTTAGTCCAGGAGTGATAGTGATAAGAAAGGGCAGGCACCTGGCAGCCTGGAGACAATTCCTACTTTACACTGGTGGGATAAGAAGGCAAAGCTACCATAAGAGCCTGCCCTTCCACTTCCGTATGTAGAAGGTGATCAAATTGGCAGCTGAAAGTTCACTACTTCAGAATGGACAGCATGCTACATTGTACCTGAGAACAGCAGGTTTACAGATGCAACCCTTGTATACTGTGTAGTTCACACAGCTCTTTCTTCTAACACAGGCATGGGGAACCTCTTTTAGCCCAAGGGCTGAATTCAGTTTCAGAGAAGTTCTCAGAGGCCACAGGGAAAAGGGAGGGATAAAAGATGCTAGTATATTTTTGGTTAAAGCTCTTGCTGCCAGTAATTAAGCCTTGGGAGAGACATTTGACCTTTTAGAATGGGGAGGAACTATTGCAAAAGCTGGGAAACCACTGAACAGTGATGACATGGTGAAGAAAGTGGAGCTTTCTAGAGTATCATAGCGGGCCAGATTGGGAAACCAGCTGTATCGGTTCCCATACTTACTGTAATACCCCACTGGCTTTCCTTGTCACCTAGCAATTGTTTGATGTGGTCGCTACGCTCTCATTAATGCTAGAGTGGCTGTGCAGAGAAAAGATGTAACTTCTTACAGGCTACTGCTCTAAGTCTTCCCTGTATCCTTTTCAATTGCTCAACTATCTTCCATGTATAAAAAATTTTAAATGGCTTCATAAATTAAATCTATCCATTATGATGTGTTTTCTTTCTTCTCTTTAGGTGCAAAATTCCCTATCAAGTGGACAGCACCAGAAGCCATTAACTATGGTTCCTTTACTATTAAGTCTGATGTATGGTCCTTTGGTATTCTTCTGTATGAAATAATTACTTATGGGAAAATCCCTTATCCAGGTATGCACTCTTCTTGGTTTAATTTTCTATTGTTTATGGCCACTATGTTTATATAGCAGCTGAAGCTAGTTAATAATAAGCATTAAAGTTGCCTCCTCTTGGTGAAAGGAGCAGGTTGACTGGAATAAAAGGGAGGGGTACAAGGCTAAGACTATTCTTTTAGTTACATACTCAAATGTAGGTCTACCGGAAACACGCACAGGTTGGACATTGCAGAGATTGTTATTCTCTTTCCCCCTCTACAATGTTATGCTGTGATATCACCTCCTCACAGCCCTTTTGTTGCTAGTAGGAATTGGAGAAGCATCTGATAATGGTCCAAGAACCAGATGTATGCTGATGACATCATATGTTAGACCTCTGGAGGACCCGAAGAAGTGAAATATGTCCTTGGTCTGCTTCTGGCTATGGGAACATAGCCAGATGCTTCTCTGATTCTTCCGATTCTCCCTTCAGCAACAGAATGGCTGTGCAGGGGCATGCTATCACAGTTCAATAGTGAATGCTGGGGGTCATGACAAGGAACTTCAAGCTAAATTCTTCATATGGAATTCATACTATGGTTGACCATGTAGGATCTTTGCATATATGAGCCTCCTGCATATTGCTATAAAGAAAAGGAAGGCTCTTCCAGAAGGATGACTTCCTGCTTCTGCCTGTCAAAAGATATTGTGGTCTGATGGTTCTTTCTGAAAGAAAGCACTCAGTGGGGCACCCAGTTTAACAGTTAAAGAAAACTCTCAGGAAGGGCTGGAGATCTTGACTTCCAGATCTAGTGAAAATTGAACTGACTTCAGTTAAGATTTTTCTGTTCATTTAACTGGCCCTGGAAGCCACTGATGTTTCTGTGGAAGGTCTTTTTTTTTTTTTTTTTGGGTGAACAACCAGGGCAGTGAGGACTGTCTAACTCAACTGAGCAAGAAGCCAAAATGCAAAGGTATATGCCATGAAAATAAAGGTGAACAGTTTATGTGCTAGCTAATTCTGTTAAGAGGAATAGGTGTCAAAAGTAATTTATTCTCTATGCTGGAAAAAAAAAATACTTCAGGTCCTTATAAAAGGGAATTGGAGAACTGTAATCCTAATCCTATCCTTGCTATGTGCAGACCTGCAAGTATTGTTCATGCTTCTCCCTATGTGCTCTAACATAATTAAGTCAACTGGATTAAAGATATTTCTGCTTGTATTGTTTCAGGTATGAGTAATTCTGATGTAATGATAGCTCTTCAGCGTGGGTACCGCATGCCACGCATGGAATCCTGCCCAGTTGAGCTCTACGATATCATGAAAACATGCTGGAAAGATAAAGCAGAAGAGAGACCTACATTTGAATATTTACAGAGTGTCCTTGATGACTTCTACACAGCTACAGAAGGACAATACCAGCAGCAGCCATAGAAAGAACTCCTGTGTCTGCTTCCACTTGGCATAAACCTCTTAATGGGACAATATGGTTGAGCCAGTTACTTTTATGCATTCAGATGTCCTCATTGCTTGTGGTTCCTGAAGTGAAAGATGCAGCTCAAATGGACAATGCAAATTATCAACATCCTGCTTCAGGGTTGCGGTATCCTATTGATGTTTTCTTTGCATTTCACTTAAACAGACATCTAGACAAGATAGCCTTTGACTCACCACAAGACCAAAAAGCCATTCTAATGCAAGCAAATGCACAAAGACACAGCTGCAAATGTAATGAACAGAGAGAAAAGTTCTCAAAAGTAATCAGAACTCACAATATAAGTGAGTTCTAAGCTTGTTGTAGGGCCAGACTAGATGCTGAACAAAAGATGCATGCATAACTAAACCCTGCTGGTGGGAAAAGTCTTCTGAATCGAGATGTTGCTGAGGCTGCAGCAGGGAGAAAGCACAGTATAACCCCTTTGTCTTTATGGCCTTTCTTTTCAGTAAATTTACAATATGCAATCTGCTTATCCATCTGGAGAATGAAATGTTTTGAGGCTGCAGGTATTTTCATCCATGGGTGTAAAACCAACTTGGAGGGCCAACCTCACCTACATTCAGTTTGTTAAAACTGGCAGCTCCTGCAACTTTCTCGTGTAAAATAGTATTCACATATCCCTCCTAAGTGGCATCTAATTTGGACTGCAGATTTCAGGCAGTTCTGTCCTATTATTCCTGCTAAAATGGGTTAGGTGAAGGGGGCTGCTGCAGTATCTAAGTTAATGTAAGGTGCGTTTTTCAGAGTAACACAAAATTGTACCAATGGTGTGGTGTAGAAGTGGGCAAAGTACAACCATCCTGATGTTTTTGGACTGTCTTTCTCAGTATTCCTCCTGATTGGAATATGTTAGCTATGGACAATAGAAGCTGCAGTCCAAGAATGCATGGAGGACTACACATTGCCCACCTCTTATGTGGTGTACTCAATTGTCATCAGAAGGAAAAAAGCATTAGGCATCTATGATTTTAAGCATGGAGCTGTTTGTCTTGTACCACCTCCCTTCACTCAAAGCACTTTATCATTTAAAGGCCCTATGTGAAGTTCCAAAAAGCAGCCGAAACATTTATCAGCAATAACAAGTGGCATCATAGGAGTGTTTATGTGGCTTAGTTAGCTTTCTAAGTAAAAAACTGATAGAAGTATTAGTGGTCTTTTTTTGTCTTTGTCGTCTAAAGCTGCCTTTTTAAAGGCAGTGTTTGAAAATCCACAATACGTAATATGCTGTAGTTAACAGTGCCAAAGAGGATAATTTCACTTTACAATGGGCTTTGGCAATATTTCCTGAATTTCCAGCTGACTTGGATTGTCAGTTTTGCCTATGCAGTGAATTACCACCTTGTCAAATGTGGTGTTCCGTATAAAAAGCACAACTGTGCACAACATGAGTTCTGCATAGAAGTGCAAGGAGCTATTACAACCAAAGTTGTGTTTTATATATATTACATAGGACAGGGAAGAAATATAGAAAGAAAATCAGGTTTAGAAGCACTGGTTGTAGTGAAACAAGACTCAAATCAATTTTTTTCTTGATCATACTAATGACTGGAAAGACAGTGCTACTGAAGAATTTTTCTAAAATGCTTACTCACCAATTCATTATTATAGGAAAATAATTATCCTAATTATGTCCAGCTTAAAAACCAATATGATCATTATATGTTTACTATTTCTAAATGAAGGAATTTAGTTGACAGACTAGTAACCAAATTGTTAATGTGTAAATACTTACTTTGTTTTTACTGTGATTTTAATAAATAAGCATCCTTGAAAATATAAAGCAAATAGATTTGAAAGTGTCCTAAATTGTTAATACACACAAGGTGTGCATCTACTGCAGATGAAAGTTTGTTTTGCATTTGCCTCTCCCGTAATCCACCGAATCTTGTTTGGTACACCTCTTAAAATAATGTAAAATGGGCATTCTCATCATCATCCCTAAACAATTTGTTAACAATGGCAGCTAACATCCAGCTGGTGAATTATGATGGGTGACATCCCAACTGTTTTTTGTTTTGTTTTTTTTGTTTGTTTTTGTGGTTGTTGTTCCGGAGATCAGAATTCTCTAAAGACTGGGAAATGGTCAAAATCCCACCCACATCTGCAAATCTACCTTTTTTCAGCTATAGCCTCCCGCTCCGCCCAAGCTGATACAGTGTAAGGGACAAGCATCCAGCTATTATCCTGTAGTTGGATTCAGAGAATGGATCCCTGTAGGTCCCTGTGGACTGATACCAGCTCACAGACCACCACTTTGTGTAGTGCTGGTACAGGTAATGTAACCTTTTCCTGAGGCTCTTTCATATATACATTCCACTTTAAACTGTCATGGTTCCATCCTTTGGAATCCTGGGATGAGAGGTATTTAGAATTCTTAGCCAGAGAACTCTAGTTTCTCAAGTTGTAAATATTGGCTAGGATGCAGCCATGGCAATTATATTCATATTGCTATAATTCTGTTGCATGAAAGATCCCACCAACTGTAGTCCTATAATTCTGTCACATGAAAGACCCCACCAAAAGACCTCAAAATATTTCCATACAGTTGTTACCTCAAATGATGTTCTAGCATCTGCAATTAAATACAGGCAATCTGCAATCCAGGCAAGGCAGGTATGGGAATCAGCTTTCTTGATAACTTAAGTCTTAGCTATCAGGAGTCTCAAAGCAGAGGCTTCTAAGAGCACCATGTCCCTAACTATCCCTGGTGAAGAAAAACTAGAGGAAGAGATAGGAACTATTTAAACCAATTGAGTTATCAATAATATTGAAAAGTTTCTAATGAGGAGGGGCAACTCACTTTAAAAAAAACTGAACTGGTTGACTTAATTCTGGGGAAGCATTTATGTAAAAACTGCAACTTAAGTTAGTAAATGATCCATAGTTCTAAAGAGCTAACACATTTACATATGTAGTTGTTTTTTAATTCCCCAAAGCCTGGACTTTAAATATATTTATTTGATATGAAATCAAAATTTATTAAAATGTTGAAGTGATTTTTAAAATGTAAATAAAGAAATCTTTATTTTAATTCATAATTAGAATATCATTGTTAATTCCTGGGTCAAAATATTTTAATCCAAACGTTAGTAGTTTATGCATCCAGATGGTCCTTCTGTAAACTACACCAAAAATCTTATAAAACTCCCTCACCTATCCCAGGAAACTTAGTTTTGAAGTGCTTTATCCTGAAACTTTTGCTGGGATCCATCTGGGAGTCAGTAAGCTAAGGAAAGGGAGAGTGTAATGAATTGAAACTGTAAAGGAAGAGCTAGAGGAAGCAAGAGCAGGGGTTTCTTGTTTGTCATTCAAACCTGATTCTAGACAAGTTCATGCAACTGTTTCCTCTTCAGAGCAAAAAGGCATGGGGGAGTAAAATAATGGGTGACTTTTTAAAGCTTATTCTCATAAACTTTTAGCTGCAGGCATTCAATAGCAATGTAACTTAGGCTGGCATCCTGTTAATGATATATACAAGCATATGTTCACATTACTGACGCGTACGTATGCTTTAGTTGTTGCAGAGGTTGGTATTGTTCTTCTCCTTCTTCAGTTTCCAAAGCCCACTCCAGGATTCACCATTGCACTGTGATAGCCCTTCCATGGCCATTCTGTTGCTGGTGGAGAGCAGAAGGGATTGGGAAAATATTTGGCTATAACCAAATGCAGACTATCATATATTGGATCTCTGGAGGACCCCAGCAGATATCAGCAGATGATAACCTCAATATGCTACTGGCTATGGAAACATTGCCCCCCCTCCATTGCTGGTGGACAGTGGGGGTGGGTCAGAGAAGCATTTGGCTAACATGGAGCAATGCTGAGTCCTGTGGCTAGCAACAGGGCAGTGATGATGGAGTAGTGCACAGAACTCTTATGCTATACTTGACCATGTAGAATCTCAGCCACTGACATAACTGTTATGTTTTCCCCCCATTCTGATATACCATATTTGCCAGGATATAAGACATTTTTTTCCCAAAAAAATAACCTTTGAAAATGAACTGCGTCATTGTGAGCCTTCCTTTCGTCCCTCATCACCCCCTGCTCTACCTCCACACCAAGGGAAAATGCATAGGAAAGGGAGGGGGTGAAAAAAAGTGCTTGTGTGAGCACTCCTTTTACCCCCTCCCTTTCCTATGCATTTTGTCTCAGCAGGTTACTAAAAAGCAGGTTACTGTTACTGCCCTGGCTAGTCCGAGCTTTGGGGATATTAAAAGATATCCTCCTGATATCATAATTCGGCTTCACTTCTCTATTTCCTTCCACGTGCTTGCGAGGCCACCGGACAAGCACGTAAACAAGCTCGGCCGTTAATTGCCATAATATTCCTGGATAATTCAGGCAGGCCAGAAAATAGCTGACTCACTGCTTTAGGAGACCTCCAGGCAAGTACTCTAATTAGGTATGCACACAACCTACAAAAGAGCCTCTGCCCCGCAATGGCAGCTTGATGGGTTAACTATGCAATACCCAAGTACTCTGCGTTTGCATACTGGCTACTCTATTGAGAACCGCTACGATAACTCGATCATTCAGATTCTGACCTTTCGGAGGCTTTGTCTCCAACTCCAAATCTATTGTTTTCCCCCAAGTACGGCATAGCCTGCAGTCACGTTCTCCTTATAAAAACCCTTGATTCCGAGACCTTCCTTGGAACGCTCCCGAGTTTCATCCCGCCTTTCTGCCGCTTTGCTTGGCGAGCCTCCCCTCAGTTCCACGTGCTGAGCTACATCGCACCCCAGCCTCGCTCTCCATTTTTCTGGGCTTCAGGACAGGTGAAGTATCACCCAAACCAGCAACTCCTCTAAAAATCCCTCTATACCATTCCAACCTTTATTTCTTTAGTTATCTTGTGTGAATGTGTTGCATACACTGTTTTGCTTGTGTTTAATAAAACATCATTTATTATTTCAACTTTTGTGTGCTCCTTGACTCGACTCGACCCCGTAGACATAGGGTTCAAGATCTCGCTACGTTACCCTGCCTCTCGTAACGCTAAGCAGTGCCCTGAGCTAATTTTCCCCACTTTTAATTGAGCACGTTTTGGTGTCCCTCCCGGGACCCCCAGTACACAGGGTAACATTACCCCTTGGAAAATAGGGTGTTATCTACTATGCCACCAAGTTACAGTAAATGTAATTTTTTTTTTAACTTAATGGTTAACTAAACTGCATTAGTCCATTTGCACGAACTTTCCTACCTCTGGCAATGAATGTGGGGAGACTCTTTCAAAACTAATCCAGCCCATGTTCTAGGTTTTTCCTATCCTTTATATATACTGGTGCTACTCAGACGTGCAGTTACCTGGACTGCAATACTAGCCTGTAAGTGATCAGCTGCCAGTCTGCAGAGAGTTTCCAGGGGATAGAAAAGTTGTAGCCAAGTGGCAAAAATACAATACCCATCCCTGGCACATCAGGAAACATAGGAGAATGCTGGCTATCCCCATATTAGATAGCCTGAGAAGCACTTGGTACAATTTGAAATAAATCACTGAAGCAAGGAAATTCTAGACACAAATAGTGATGTTTTACTTTTAGCATGTGCTATGCCTGTGACCTAATTTGTGAGAGGACTGGAGAGATGAACTGACTATTCAGATTTAGTACACACAATCATCAGGACTTTAGCAAGTAGTTAATGGTGCTAACTGCTTATACTGTGTTAGTGGTATTAACACCTAGTGCTAACTAGAGTAAGAAAACAAGAGGGCTTAAACTGTCCTTGTCAACTTGTTCTTAAATTTTTCCCTTATTTAATTCTGCACCTCTCAGAATTTACTTACTGCCATTTGTCCGATATTGATAAACAATTTTTATTAGCAAATATATATAATAGCTGTTATACACGTTCAGTCAATTCCTTCTCAAGGAAAGTTCAGTCAAAGAACTGAGTGACAATACTCGCTTAACATATTTTTACAACAGTTGTGCAACTGGAAAAATGTCTTTTAAGATCTGCAGTCTTAACAGTGAAAAATTCCAAAATGTGGCTGAGTGCAAGAAAAACACATTTAAAAAAAAAAGGTGCATTAAAAGGTGGTCTTGATGCTGACATTGTCTAGCACTATGGAGCAGAAAGGAGTATCTGAATCAGACTAAAGGGGGACTCTCCACCCCTAAAGAATCAGTGGCCATGCTAATTCTGCTCAACAAAACTTGGCATTTTGTTTTCCTTCAAGTTAAAGACATTTAGACTGCCTATGTTATATTATGCTGTGATAGATAAATCAGTCCAGTACTTCGGTCAATTAAGTAGCTACATTAACATACCTAAAAAGATCCACTTTACTCTTTTATTTTATGGGTTGATGTCAGTTTGTGTAAAGCAGTAGGTGAACTCTCAGATTTTGCAGAATCTTTACTCTTGAAAGTGTTAGGAACATCTGCAACTGTGTATTTCAGATTTGTAAAGAAGCCCTTCTTAACTTTCTGGTACTTAAGGTCTTCTGTGCTTAGGAGCCTTTTGCTTTCCTCTAGTTGTTCTTGCAGAAGATTTACTGTAGCTGCAAGCTCAGGGCCACGTTCAGCCCAGTTTTGGAGACCTCTGACTTCTTCTTCCTGTTAAAACATCCAAGAGGTACAAGAAATAGGATTAGTCATGGAATTTACTGTGTTTAATGGGCTTGTCAAACCCCTTATAAACCTCAGCATCTTAACTGCATAGTTAGAGGTTTTCCAAAAGGAGAGCACAGTTAAAGGCCATCTTGAAATCACCAAGGAGGTTTCTTTATTATTTGAAAACAAAAAGTATTGTATATTTATTGCATATAGCATACCAGAATGGGCAACTATGGTGGATAAGGGGGACAATTTTCACTCATGCAGCAGGCCATAGCCCCAACTCAACTAAAAGGGGCAACTAGAAGGTTGCTGTTTCAGCAGTTTTCAATGGCTGGGTGTTTCATGTGAAACTGCCATGCCAAGATGCTTTCTAGCTGTTCAAGCCTTAGGAAGCCCAGGCTGAGCTGGTTAGGGAGCCCCCCTCCCCCCAAAAAAGGCTTGGGGCCACATGTGGCTCATGACCAACTCCCATAGTATAAAATATACAGCACCATTTTAAACAGAGAATATATTGTATATAAAGGAAAATCTGTATTAGTCTCTTGCAGCATAAAAAGGAGAGAGAGCGAGCAAAAGAAAAAGAAAAAGAAATCTGACAGCACCTTTAAGACTAATTGGTTTTTATTTTAGGATGAGGTTCCATGAATATTAACCCACTTCATGAGATACAGCATAGGGCGATATTAAAGCCTCTGGTTATAAAGCATATAAAGCCTCTAGTTATAAGTTGCAGCAGTGGGATAGAATGTAACAGGATCCAGATTTATTAAACGCTCAACCAACCTTAAGGAGTAACTCCTGCTTTATTCTATTATTCTCCTCTCCTGTTTTTCTGTAGGCCTCAGCTGCTTCTTGCAACATTTCATTTGACTTCTGTATTTTCAATTTCAGTGATTTAATTAACTGCAAATCAAGTTTCCAGTTATATTATTTATAAACATTAATGGAGGTAACTGTTAGAATAACTATAACTATAACCTTAAACTTCCAGTTTAGGAAACAATTAGAAAAATGGTTTGTAAAGAAACTCCTAGATACCATACAGTACTATAAAAGCACATTACATCTGGCTTATTGCAATGTATTAAAGCACCACATCCCTCCAATGAACAAAGAGATTGTGCTTCCTAAAATTCCAGAATTATCTCTAGGATGAGAGGTTGACCCTTTCCTTCTTTTTTTTCCTGGAACATTCCTGTCAGGAATAGCATGTCCATGTTTCTGCCCTCACCACAACATTTCATTTGAACATACTACTGTACCCTGATTCACAGGAATGAAAGGTAGCCTTTCAAAGGAATGAATGAATGAATGAATGAATGAATGAATGAATGAGCATATTTCTGCATATCTTGTGTGGAGCACTCACTGTTACACAGGGCCAAACCAGATCTGTTTATCACAATCATCCCGCACATACCATGATCTGGTTTTGTAACCAGTAACAGAAACATAGCCTTGTTTTTCCAAGTCTGATTTCTGAGGCAATGATTTCTGAGGGAAATCCCATTCTGGGAGGTTAATACCTCTTCATACCTCTTCATATCTAGTTTGACACTAATATCAAGCTAAGTCTTCTATTATGATTAGATATAAAATTCTCTGAATAGAATGTTGGTCATGAAATGGGCTGCTCACGGCACCACCAAGGGCAACAGATAATAGCTTTGTCTGTCAGTCAGGAGAGCAAGGTAGCTGGGTAGCTACAGAGCCCTGGTGGCGCAGTGGTTAAATGCCGGTACTGCAGCCACAACAATCCCGCAGGGCTCCAGGTTGACAGCCTTCCAGCCGGTAGATCGGTAAAATGAGTACCCAGCTTGTTGGGGCCAATTAGCTAAAACACATTGTAAACCGCTTAGGGAGCGCTTTGCACCGATAAGCAGTATAGAAATGTAACTGCTATTGCTAATCCCAGGAGGAACACAAAGGGAAAGGAAAGGACAATGTGCTTCATCCATTTTCTGGAGAAGCACTGGTTGCTTCTATATTTGTTCCCATTCACTTCCTCTGACCATATTTCTCAATATATGAAACCTTTAAAATTTTTATAATGTACACCAATAAATGAAGCTTCATTCTCACCTCCACTTAATATCTAAGATGAACTAAAATTACCTCATCTTTTTCTTCACACTGTTTCTGCAAAGCCTCTACAGTTCTCTGCGTCATCTTGCATTTAATATCTGTGTGCAACAAATAAAGGTAACGATATATAGACCATGTTCCAAGGAATAGTTAAACTCCGGAAGATAGAATTGGTTTTTTACCTGACTTAAATTTTCCTTCTGTAGAGTCTGAATTAGGACTTTCAGAAGGCAAGGAATTTTGTTCTCCAAATGTTAGCTTCATCTGTAGTATTTTCATGTCTCTGTCCTAAGCAATAGAATAAGCTATAATATTTTGAATGTTTATACAAGCGGCACATTTTTATTCTACTGAAACCACTTTGAACTTATTAAAATATTTCAGTTTAGTTTCTCCTGCCTCCCTGTTTTGCGCTCTACAATCTTTGTAAGTAACAATTAACTTGCTTTTAAAGATACTTTCCTCAGAAAATGAAAAAGTCAGAAACAAAAAAGGTACATTTTGTGCTGTATGCTTTTCTATACAGAATTTTTCAGCATTAATGACACATTTTAAAGGAACTTCATCTATAAAACTTCCTAAAACTTCCTACATTTTTATTCAAGAAAAAACAAAAAAGATTTTGTCACCTCATTGATCTCCTCCAGACAAGGCAAAAGTGTCTGAAGGTTGTAGCATTTGTTGCTGCACTTCTTCGTGGTTGTTGTTGTTTTTAATATATATCGAAACAATGTTTCTGTTGTAAAGTCGAAGGCTTTCACAGCCGGAATCCATAGGTTTTTGTGAGTTTTCTGGGCTTTGAGGCTGTGTTCTATTAGTATTTTCTCCTGACATTTCACCTGCATCTATGGCTGGCATCTTCAGAGGATCTGGTGGCATGGAAGTGAGACAGAGTGTATATACTTGTGTAGTGCCTAGGTGGGAGGGAGCAATTTGCATGCATTACAGTTATCCCATTTAACAAAAGGCCATCACACAGGCTATCTCCCAGGGTGTATTGTTAGGGGATATGCATTACAGTGCATTGAGAGATGGGGTCGCTATGGGAAGCCCGCTTAGCCCCGTGATAAGTTTTTACATGGAACACTTTGAAAGGCAAGCCTTGGAAGCTGCACCAAAAAAACCCACTATATAGTTCTGTTACATGGATGACACTTTCACCATTTGGAGCCACGGAGACAAAGAACTGACCATGTTTCTGGACCATCTGAACAACATCTACCCGAACATCTGATTTACCATGGAAAAAGAAAATGCAGGAAGACTACCACTTCTGGATGTCCTGGTCATCCGCAAACCTAAGCAACAATTGGGCCACACAGGTTACAGAAAACCTACACACACTGACAGATATCTACACAAAAACTCCAACCATCACCCAGGACAAAAAAGGAGCACAATAAAAACTCTGGTAGACCGCACAAAAAGAATCTGTGAACCCCACCTCCTGAAAGATGAACTGAGCCATCTAAACTGGGCTCTACAGGCCAATGGTTACTCTGGTTTGGACAGCAGAAGAGCCTCAAGACCCAGAAAAAATCACAGCAGTGAAGATAAGCAGCCAACCAAAGGGAATGTGTTTTTAACCATACATCAAAGGAGTCACTGACTGCATAGGGAAACTGATGAAGAAACTTAACCTCCAAACAATCTACAGACCAACCAAGAAAATTGAACAAATACTATGTTCAGCAAAGAATAAAAGGGATCCTCTAACTTCTGCTGGAGTTTACCGCATACCTTGCAGCTGTGGGCAGGCCTACATAGGGACTACAAAACACAGCATCCAAACCTGAATCTAAGAACATGAAAGACACTGCAGACTGATCCACCCAGGAAAATCAGCAGTAGCAGAACATGTTATAAACCAACCTAGACACAGAATGCTTTTTGAAAGCACAGAAATTCTGGACCATTCTGACAACTACTATGTCAGACTACACAGAGAGGCCATTGAAATCCACAAACACATGGACAATTTCAACAGGAAAGAAGAAACTCGGAAAGTAAACAAGATTTGGCAACCAGTACTAAAGAACACTAAAATCAAGACTCAAAATATGCCAATGAACACCACTCAGACTCTGGAGGTCCCTCTACAGAGAACAATACAATGGGTTGCTAATGTGCTTAACACACTGTTATGCATATCCCCTGACTAACAATACACCCTGGGGGATATCCCATTTAACAATAGGCTATCACACAGGCTAACTGTAACACATGCAAATTGCTCCCTCCCACCCGGGGACTACACAAGTATATATACTCTGTCTCACTTCCATGCCACCAGATCCTCTGAAGATGCCAGCCACAGATGCAGGTGAAATGTCAGGAGAAAATACTAATAGAACACAGCCTCAAAGCCCAGAAAACCCACAACAACCTAATGTTTCTGTTGTTCCAGACTGCAGTTTCTGGCACTTGCTACAACATACTATTTGCACCCTCAAATGGGTTTTTTATTCATTCCAAGACATATCAGGACAACATGTTCTCTCCCTTCTCCTTTTTTTTGTTTTTGTTTTTTTGTTTTATTGTTTGACTTTTATTTTTATTTCTGGAATTACAGTACTATAGTTGATCAGCAAAATGGCACCTTTGCATTATAACCATAATGCAAAACTTTTGTATTTCTATATTTTATTATTACTATTTATTTCTAGAGAGGAGAAAATTTGCCCTTTGAACCATAAGATCACCTCAGCTGACCATGTTCCAGTTTTAACCTTGGGAAGAGCCTTTTTGTTGTGTGTCTTCAAGTCATTTCTCACTTATACTTATGGTAACCATAAGGTGAACCTATTATGGGGTTCTCTGGGGTTGAGTGTGTGTGACATGCCAAGATCACCCAGTGGGTTTCCATGGTCAAGTGGGGAATCGAACCCTGGTCTGCAGAGTCATAGTCCAATGCTCAAAGCACTATGCCACACTGGCTCTCAAGAGCCCTAGTGCAGATCAAAGAAATAGCTACAGACCGTCCCAGAAGAGACTGGAATGACTGGATGCAAAGATGATAATAACGTGCAATACTGAAGAATCTGTATTGTGAGAACTCATACTTTTTTTAGCCCAATCTGCAACAGCCCAAAGACCAATTTTAAAAATCCATCTCAAAAGATTTTTCCTTGGATTTACTGATTGATTGCCATGTAAACATAAGGAAGCAGCCTCTAGTGAGTCAGACCACTGGCTCATCTACTCAAGCACAACAAACTTTGAAAGCCAGTGGGTCTCCAGGGTTTCAGGTAAGATTCTCTCCTAGCCCTGCCTGGACATTCCTGGTATTTCCCAGCGGTGTCTTATCCAAGTACTAAACAAGGCTGACCATGCTCAATTTCTAAAACCAGGTAAGGTGTGTTCAGGGTGGTAAGATACTTGTGCTTTATGTCCACAGTGATTTATAGGAAACATATCCTTTTCCCAAAGGTCTTGCAAGTTAGAACAGACACAAAGAAGCAACAGAGGAAGGTGGGAACAAAGGACAGAAATAATTGATTACTTCAATCAGGTATCCTCTGAAGTAGTTACAGTAAGGTACAAAAAAGTCAAGGTCTAACCCAAAGGCTTCCTGGAAAAGTTGGTTTTAAAAAAACCTGAAGGAAATAAAGTGGTAATAAAGTGAAACATTTCATACTACATGGACACAACCCAAAGTTACCAAGTTTTGGTAGTCCCTTGAGTGGAGAAAGGCAGGGTATGAAACAAACCAACAAATAAATAAATATCAGCCTCTCAAAAAAAAAAGTTAGGTTTTCCATTTTCCAGATTTATATTTTGACAGAATTTCTGAAGATGTCTCTGAAAGAAGGCTAACATTTACAATGGCAGCATTAAGGCAAGACATACCTCAACCTTTGCTTGTTCAGCTAGAAACTCTTCTACTGGAACGTAGTGCTCCTCAATTTGCTCCATTGCACACATATATGCATGCTTCTTAATGGCCTCCTTGTACATTTCAAATTTGCTTTCCAGTTTCTCTTCATAACTTTCTTTAACATCTTCTAAGCGCTTACTGGATTCAGATAAAAAGAATAGGGAGGGAAGAACAAAAGAAATCTACCAGCACATTTAAGATAATCACAACATAGCATACTTCTAATTGCTTGAGTAGTCTTACTTTCCTCACCCGTCTTGCACTATCTCAGATGATCCAATCTCAGCTTAATAAACCACAAGGTATGAATTTCATCCACCCACATGCAACTGCTTTAGGTCCTCATTCATGTGAGTGAGCCACAACACACAACTAACATAGCTTCCCATTACATGCATACAGACAGAAGTGTGGTTACAGTTTATCTGAAATACAACTTAATGAAAATAAGCCAAGATACAGAAACCAGCTTTAAATCTAGCTTTTCCTAGTTTCCAACACTATCGTTATATATTTTAGGACTCAAAAGAACGCAAAACAAATGTTACCCATTGCTTTTTATTTGTACTCTGATGCACAGATGACATTGTACAAAATTACAATTAGAGTGTGATTGTGAGTGAATTAAACTCAGGGCTATAAAAATTATATCAGAAACCGTAGCAGCTCCCAGAGTACTGTGTTCTACTTTATCCTTTCAACTAGATCTCTCTTTTTCCTGCCTATGCAAAGGAACTTTAAGATTTGTAGTTTTTGCAGTCATAGGTCATGCCAAATGGAGGAAAACAAATCTGTCTTTCAGTGTCACATGGTCCTAGTTTAATTGGACAAGCATTCTCTCATTCTAGAGAGGGATTTAGGCTGGGACTGGGCCAAGAGGGTCAGAAAATTGCTTGGCTTGCTCTAATACCACTTCTGATTAACTACACCAAGTTTCACAAAATTCGGACATCACATACATAGATGTAACGAAATAAGTTTCCATAGTTGTTACAGGCTCACTAACTTTTGCATAACTAAGCTCACTAACTGCTAATTTGGATGTTACTTTAGACAAGTCTAGCAACATATTTATGGTGACTCCATGTCTGTCTGTTTTAACAAACCCACTTCCCTCATTAATCAAATTTACAGCCATTTTTTTCTCTTCCTTCTCTCTCCTCCATTAGACCATGTATTTGATCATGTACAAGTTTGGTAAGGAAAACAATTTTATTTGCTTGACATATAAAATTCCCTCCTGGATGTCGTGGATGGGTAGGCGTAGGACTAGTTGTTCAGGTTCTGACTTGTCAATTGGATTACTTTGCTTGAGAGATCCACTACTAACTCTCATATTTCCCAACAATAAATATCATCAGACATGATCTACAAACTGCCACAAATATTTTCCTCAGAGCAATGGAAGCACTGTCTGAGCCCCTCTTGATGTCCAGTCCTTTCTGGATCACCAAACCCTGGTAAAGTATACTCCCATATAGGGGACCTCAGTACAATATATTTTTGAACTAGAAAGTTATGAGATACTGGAAACAGTAAATTAGCTGTCAGATAAGTGTTTGAAATATTTGTACACAAAATAAAGATCAGAAATTTATCTGGGTTCCAATAGTGTATTGATCCATAATCTATATTATAAATCTACATAGATTCCATATTGACAGCTATCAGGCTGATACACATGGCCACTTTGGTTCTTGGCACTACAAGGTCACAGTGCTTACCTCCACGCTTTTTCTGTTTCCATCAGTTGTTGAAACATTGCTTCAGCCATCTCTCTGCGTATTTGCACTTCAAGTAGTAGCCTGCCCCGTCGTTCTGCAATCAGCTTGTCCTTCAGGATTTCTGTAGTTTTCAAGAGATCCTGCAGTACCAACATGAGCCAAATGAAGAACAATACAGAAATAAAGTATGAAAGCAAACTAGAGATGGTACATGAACTATCACTTCCCATTCATTAGAGTAGGAGTGAGGAAAATCTAGGAACCCAAATCTCCTTGGAGACTCCAAAACAATTCTTTAAAAAAAATCAGGCCATTTTCAGCTGATTTATCCACCCCCAAATGGCCCCAAATGCATCAAACTGTATCACTGTGGACCCCAGAACCTCTCAACACACAAAAAGCTAAAATCAGCCAAAATCACAACCTGAAGTACCATGATGTTACTCTTTTGGTGTGTTAGATATATAGGTGAAATCCATAGGGAAGTTCTGGCTGAGAAAACTGGTTCCTGCCAGGCTCACAGCTGCTCAGCCTTGCATTAGTTTCATCAAATGCCTGTTAAGGTATCTCATGTCTATGAGAAACTGTTTATGCAACTGATCAAACACTTAAAATTTATGACTTACCTGGACTGGACCAGGTAAAACCAGAGCTACAATATACTATATACTTACTATACTGATTTAAGAAGTGCTCCCTAACTGCCTAGCCTATTAAGCTAATTATAGTTTTTGAAATAAAGAGATGAAATAATTGTCAGTGAGAAATCAGAGTTTGAA
Source organism: Cyclura pinguis (assembly GCA_030412105.1). Classification (NCBI taxonomy): domain Eukaryota; kingdom Metazoa; phylum Chordata; class Lepidosauria; order Squamata; family Iguanidae; genus Cyclura; species Cyclura pinguis. The sequence goes on from CM059602.1 coordinate 214,555,304, forward strand.
ATTACCTCATGACTCAAAATAGTAATATCTATTTCTTCTTCTGCTTCAGAGAAGGACATGTCAACATCTTCCAGAAGTTGCTCACTAGACACGTCATCAAAAGGTATTGTAGAATTCCCTTCCCTCCCAAAATGTTTTTTGGGGAAACAATCAAACACTTTGTGTTGAAATGTCTGAATAACCTGATAAAAATAAAGAAAAAGTAAAGTGGTTTAAAATGAAAAGGAAAAATGGTTGATTAAATTGCTAGAATTCATAACATTTGATGACCTAACCCGTGCCATGAAGGGAGAGAAGCGAGGGAAGAAAAAAAGAGAAATGGTAGCTGTGAAGAAATATATTGAGACCAACTGGATACGACTGTGCCAAGAAGATAATGAAGACTGAAATTAAGGGGAAGCAAAAAGACCGTCAGTAAGCTAAACCAGACGAACAAATGTAAATACTGCCTAGAATCAGGCAAGTCAACAATAATAGAAATAGTTTGGAGGTATCAGTTATAAGAACAGATTAATATCCAAACAAGGGCAAGTAGGAAATTGAAATTGTATAGAAATATAGATAAGGATCTGATTTAGAAATACCTAAATATAAAGTTTGGAAGCACTGACTGAAATTTGATCTGAACTGATTGAATTGACCAAAGCATGATGAATGGGTTGATAAGAGTGAACTGAATTAGAGTAACTCAAATATAACTAGAGGATCCTTGGCATAGAATAATAAGGAAACAACATGTAAAATGAAAGATTGTATTTTATGCAAATAAGTATTTTATACAATCTAAAACATGAATATGTCATGTTGATTATGCATATGTAGAAAGACGGAGATTTAATACAAATATACATAAAAAAATAAAATGAAAAGGAAGATTAGCAGACAGAATCACATTTAAAAGAGACTGGTCTGGCGTGGCCATTTTGTTGTTGTTGTGTACCTTCAAGTCATTTCTGACTTCTAGTGACAGGGTGTTCCAGGGGCTGAGACTGTGTGACACACCCAAGGTCACTCAGTGGGTTTTCATGGCTGAGTGGGGAATCAAACTCTGATCTCCAGAGTCATAGTCCAGTGCTCAACCATATCATTTCATTTCATATCATTTCTTAATATCACAAATGAGCTCTCTTAATGATTTAAAAACTCCAGTAACACTGCTAGCATAAACAGTTCAGGTATTTATTCTAAATCAGATAAGCCACTACTTTTTACAGAGCCATTTTTTTTTTTGCTAGATATATTAAAATGTAAATGGTACCAATTACTTGATAAAGATCTTACCACATTTTCAACACTCTTCCCTATCTGCTGGGAGGTCGTTATATGACAATTCCTTTTAATTAAGACTGATCTATGTTCTCAATCTAAGAAGATTGTTTTTAAAGAACAAAAGAACAGTCACAATTAAGGGCTTATTAACAAAGGCCATGGCACTGGAGCAAGAGGGTATTGCTCCACTTCTATTTTCACAAAGGAACAGAACAAACTTCCTTTTCCCAACTAGTTTAACACTGGTACATTTGCGTTTGCAATGTTTACTATGACTGACAGTGACTGTCATGGTTTCAGGCAAGTTTTCACCAGCTCTGTCCACAAACACCAGGGATAAATCTGAGAACCTCTGCATGAACAGCATATTTGGACATGAGTTTACATCAAAGAAGAAAATGCAACCACTAGTTCAGTAGTTGATTATGCCAGTGAAACTGGCTTATTTCAAGAAACACAAGGACAGAGCCAATTCAAGGAACAAAGAATGGCATTTCTATTTTTTCCCCCTTGAACTGGAATTGTAAAGTAGGGGCATGCACAGATCTGTTCAAAAAAGCTAAAGTTTTACATATCCAAAGATTACGTCCCAAAGAGAATCAAGTAAATTTGGACAAAGCAAGGGAGTATTCAAATATTTTTTTACTGGAATTTTAAAAAGTATGGATTGTTCTGCCTGCATGGCATGGGGCTGACTCAGCCAGCAAAAGCTGACATGCATTTTTTCCCCCGTAAACAGCACTTGACCTTGACAGTAAAATATACAGCACTTTTGGTACGTTGTAAAGAACACAGAATCTTTCTTACTTGTTTTGCTATGGCAGAAAATTTCATTACGTGCAGCGTCTCGTCATATGTAGAGGCACACTGGTTAATGTTGACAATCATGCAAGCTTTGCCTTTACCGCAGAAGAAGGGTTGAAATAAGCGTGTCAGTTTACTCTCTCGGAAGGGAATATATGCTGGCCTTAATCTTGGAGAAAAAGGTTCATGAACAGACGCCGATGATTTGAAAAGCAAGCTATACTATGTTATTTTAATTACATTAAAATTCACATATCTTATTTCTTCCTTTCACCCCTAAATTTAGAATGGGGAGGAGCCAACTCAGAATTTTTACAATCCTTTTTGGAGGTAAAACACAAAAATGTGAGCATATGTGAAAGTGAGTGTGAGTGTGTGTGTATGTGTTTGTGCACGGCAGAGAAGGGCAGCATGGCTAAGAAAGCAACCAGGAAATAACTTCTTAAAGTGCTAACAAAGACAAGAAGACTACTGAGCAACTTTAAAACTAAAATTTCCACACAAGTTTTCAATTTTTTTTAGAAAAAATCCCAAATTACCAAAGCCTAGAGCCTTTGTGGAGAGCATAACAGGGTTGATTAACCCTCTCCATTAAAACTGGAGAATGATACCTCAAAACTGAAAATTACTGAGGTTTCTGCAGATTTTTCTAATTTATTTTTGAGACCCACAGACCAGGCCAAACAGGTAGGTTGTATAATGCCTTTGAAATGTCTTGGACTTGGACAAGTTGGTAGTAGCTACTGAGTAGTAGCTACTGAGAACTCATGTTCTTTGTGCCTCTGCTCTCATAATCTGACACAAAAGAAGAAGAAACAATCCCTCATTGGTCATGTAAAACATCCAGAATTATTGGGTGATCTTTCACAGATGGTAGCTTAAGAAAGGACATGTTTTGCTGATCTCTAGAATCACCATCCATGTTTTGGAATGTAATGTTCATTGGAGCTTGAGGCACCAATTTGCTGGAACTGAGTGTGGAAAAATACTTAGGGGAGAATTGGAGGAGAAGACACAGACAAATACAGCAAGTTTTGAGCTGTAAGTTGTTTAAAGGTGAAGCACATACCTTGAGGTATATCAGGGGTGCAAATCAGGTGCCTCTCCAGATGTTGTTGCACTGCAAATATCATCTACCCTAGCAACCACAGCCAATGATGAAGGATGCTGTGAAGTACAGTACAACATCCTGAGAGCCCCATGATTTCTATCCTGATGCCTACAGAGATAGTTTAGCAACCTGCTGTTGGCTTTCTGGCCTACTGTTCATATTTTTACTTATGTCATGTTTTCCAGTTAGATATGGATATAGATATATACTCACATTATCTATTTCTGTATGTAACACAAGTTATTTGTACAACTTTCCAATACTTTCTTATCCAAAGAAACAAAAACCTGTATCCTTACCCTTGGATTTCTTGCTGGTAGGGAAAATGGAAAATCTGATTAATTAATTAATTAACATTGATAAGAGTCCAATAACTGCTTTGCTCACTTACTTTGGATTTTGATTTTGTTTCAGAGCTGCAATGCATTTTCCAAGAATAAGAAGAGAATTATTTATATTCCCTGCTTCTTTAAGTCTGTCTCCAAAGGTTTGTGCTTTATGGCATCTTTCTGACCCAGCCAAGTCACAGAGAGAGAGCCTGTGCAAAATAATAGGTACAGCTGATTTTTATGTCACTTTTGGACAGGTTGGTGCAAGTGAGATCCACTGTTTTTATGAACACAGCTAAAATGTCCACAGTAGCAGGTCACTATTCAGCTTGCTTGGAAATCAGGGAGTGATGGCTCTACCATAAGCATGATTAAATCTTGATCCAACACAATATTCTTACATTCTATCTTTAGGCTCAGCAACGACCCCAAGGAAATTGCTTTACGCTGAGATCAGTACTATCTACAGTGACAAGCAGAGGATCCTATTGGCTTCAGTCTACAGTATTTCCTGGTCCTACTGGTGATTTATGAAATTCACCACAACTAGAAAGGCAGAGAGTCAGAGATACAGTACAGATGCACTGATCCAGTACTATCTTGCAAGACCATTTCATTCACTTTGACGGACAAAACATTCACTTTGATGCTTTAAACACAAATATGCATAAAGTTCTATATCAGCACTACTCCAACTTTCTCAAACTTTCAGATGTTTGGGACTTTCACTCCCAGAAATCCCAGCCAGTATAGCCAATGGTTGGGAATTTCTGGGCGTTTAAGCCCCAAACATCTACAGAACCAAAATTCGAGAGGCAGTGCTCTATATGCAAGTGGGAAAACTGAAACTAGCCATATATGGTGGCCAAGGCCATTTTCCAGACCTCAAGAGCCCCCTACCAAAATTCTCCCCTACCATTTAACACATCCTCTCACCTTGATATTATTTTAAGTTCAGGAGAAAGTATTCTTCAACCAGCTTGTAAGCTGGAAGCTACCTTCTTGGTTAAATCCTGGTTTATTCCTTGTTGTTAAATAAAGATCACTCTCAGCGGAGAGCAAAAACATGGCACAATTGTGCCTTACATCCCCAAGGAAGTGTGTGACAGTATTTTTAGTTTAGAAACACTGAAAAAAGTTTAAAATTGTGAAGAGCAGCAGGGAGCAATAGGTTTGTGTATGGCCTTCCAAGGTCCTGCAGGAGACCAATATGTCCCACCAACCCCTGACATGCTGCAAACCCAAATATCGTCAATGTGCTCTTTGTCAAAGCACATTCACAAATAAGATTTCTCTTCTTCCCATAATTTTAGCATCAGCAAAGGTGTGAGACATTCAAAGCAAATTTGTGCCAACGAAAGAGCTCCAAGGTAATGCTGGGGGAGGGAGCTGTTAGTACGTATCTTATTTGCTGTTTAAAATTAATGCTACTATCTCTTTAGCAATTTTTCCTAAAATGCCAGAACAAAAGGGAATTTGTGCATAGCATATATTGTACTATATAGCGTCAGAAGTAAGAAGATACTTACTCAGAGACTCCAAGAATGTTTGCCACATCCTCATCACTCACACTCAGCAGGCGGACAGAAAATATGCTGTGACTGGCAGAAAAACAGACACATGCTTAAGTTTTACCATGGTATTTATTTACTTTGTATTATGTTCTTTTGGTTTTTGACCGAAATAGCTGCTAAGTGATTAACCCCAAATAGGCTTAACCTAGACTTAATCAAGAATGATATCAAGATGCCAAACTTTTGAAATATTCTTGAGAAAATGTGCCATTTACAGAGTGCACAAAAATTCAGGTAGACAGCTTGCCACTTGGTATGCCAGGGTGCTTGAAGAAAACAAGCAAAAACCTCTACAATGAATGCCCATTGTCTTACATTATGGCCTTAATAACATCATTAGCCTCAAAGAAGAAGGACATCTCTATAACTAGAGGCAGCAAACCTTCTACTCGATTGCTGATTCATCCTAGTGCATGCCAAGCTTCTGTTCTTATTTCCTATTTTAAGTATTTTACAAGCCTCCTCAGGACTCTTTATGTTGATCCACTTTAAGTCTGGGAAAAGAAAGTATTTCATGAAAGTTAGGATGTTTAATACTAAAAAAATATTATTATTTAACCAAGACATACTATAAAGGTACCCTCTGTAGCACATTTTACAGGATCCTACATATGTTCACTCAAAGTCAGTTCCCACTGAGCTCAAAACAACTCATCTACTGAACTTTAAAGAAACACTTTTCAAACAATCTCCCACCAGAAAAACAACAGAAGATCAATTGATTAAGTCCCAGCCAAAGATGCTACTATCCTGCTGTAAGCGTGAATTACCTGCATAACATGATAAAAACTCTTAAGAAGCTGATCTTACTCATACATGGGTCATTCTCATACCTGGGAAGAGCTTCCCAAAAACTATCGAAAAGAGAAGCTGAGGCTATGGTTTAAGTGGTACCACATCTACAACAAAGGGCTCTTCAGCTTTATCTAAGGCCATTTCCACACTAGACTGATATAGTGCTATTATTCCACTTTCAACATCCTATGGAATCCTGGGGTTTGCAGTTTAGGGAGGGGCCCAAGGCTCCTCCCTAAACTGTAAACCCCAGGATTCTATAGGATGTTGAAAGTGGAATAACAGCACTATAACAGTCTAGTGCTGGAATGGCCTAAATAAGTGTGAGTTATTCTCTTATTTCTCCTTGAGTTTTGTCGATTGCTGTTGCCTCTGTGTTCACCCATTCCACTATTTTTCAGTGCCATTTGTAGTGATTTCTTGAATCTGCACTAGGGCTCTTCAAAGATTTTTAAAGGTCTGCTTAAGCTTTGAAGAGCAAATTTTCTCCTCTCTCACTCAATGTTTTTAAATTATACAGTTAAAGAGCAAAAGTACCATTTCAGTGATGCAATGCAGTACTGTAAGTTTCAAACATTATAAAGAAAAAGAAAAGAGAAGAAAAGAAAAGAAACCATGCTGCTCTGATATGTCTTGGAATTAAAAAGAACCCTACTACAGGGTGGAAATCAAAAGCTGCTGCTAGTATGAGAAGTCCCATAAAATAGTCCAGGTACATACAAATGTGTTTGGATTTTTAAAAGACCCTGAGGGAACAAACAACAAATACTGCACACTCCTGACACATCTTCCCCATACAGAGGAGCAAAAAGTATTGATTTAATGGGACTATTATAGGTTTTTCAGGAAACTTTTGATAAAGACCTATACAGATAGTTTCTATTCATGATGTGCATGAAAATGTGTTTATTTACGTGAACCATTTTGACTTCAAAGCTTCCAAATGGGAACACTAAGTTTAATAAAAACAAAAACTGAAAAGATCAAGATACTACATGTCTACAGGAGTGCAATTTATGAAACAAAAGGAAAAACAGATAGGGAGGAGAGAGGAGAACAAGTGAACAGACGGCCAAGCTGAACACATTAATCACACAGATCAAGGATTTTTTTTTAAAAAAAAAAATTGCTGGTTCAATGAGCCCATTCAGACTAGCATAGCATTGATGGGTTAAAATGCTTGGCATTTTGCTGTAGCCCAGACCTCACTTCCTCACACTACACCTGCTATTTGCTAATGGGAACTCCACTTCTGCCTCCATGCAAATAGCAGGCATTGATTTCCCAGTCTGAGCTGGTACCTCCACAGAAGCAAATGGTTAAAACCAGCCTAGCAGACTCCTGATCTGGACACCTTCACACTGCCCTGACATTGGCTTTAAAAAGGCAGGCAGGCCAGAAAGCATACAACCGTGTCTAACTACAAGCCCAATATTGCCTCAGTGTGGTCCTCAGGCACCAGTGTTTGAAGTTACTGGTCTCTCAGCAGTAACTAATGGCACAGGCTCTGCAGGCTCTTTCTGCACCATTCAGATTCAGTGCAGCTCTCCAAATCTTGCTGGACTAAATTAATGATGATGATGATGATGATGATGATGATAATAAATTTATTTCTATCCTACCTCTCCACATGGATCGAGGCAGTGAACAACACGAATACATTAAATACATTAAAAACATTAAAACATACTCAATCCTCCCCACCCACCAACCCACCTAAAACAACCCCTTAAAACACACAACAATTAACAGTCAATCAATTAACTATTAACAAAACAGCAAGACAATTGATGGGAGGCGATGGAAATAAAACCCTAAGTAGACTTAGCCTACATAGACAATGATGCGGAATGATAGGAGCTGCAGTCTAACAATATCTGGAGGGCTGAACTCTCACCCACTGCTGGATGCGAGCATTTGGTAAAATGTAGCAGAGAGTAAGACATGACCAGCTTCTACATAGGATAGGCCAGTACTTTCACTTTTTTTCCTGAAAGCTGCCTTGAACCACATATGGCAAAACAACAGGCTAAACATTGTAAAATAAAAAAGGAAAGATGTCTTTTAAAGTGTATACAAGCCAACAAACAGTGCAATTTATTGTGTATTCATTGTCAGTTTAATGAAGAGTCATGAGTTAAATTCACAACATTCTGAAGAAAAAAGAAAAGGGGAAAACTGATTTTTACATGATATCAAACATTCTTAATCTTCAAAGTATTATTGTGAGAGAGGGAAACTTTAGCACTTTTACATATAGCATTAAATACATATGTGCTTTCAAGTTGCCTGTTGACTTATAGTGACCCCATGAATTTCACTGGGATTTTCTTAGGCAAGGAACATTCAGATGTGATTTTGCTAGTTCCTTCCTCAGAAATATAGCCAACAGTTGGATAATGGAGCACTCACCAAAACATTTCGAAAGGAAATCAGCCTGTGATTTATAGATTATAGCAAAGCCTTTGACTTTGTAAATCATGAAAAACTACTGGTCACTTTTTAAAGAAATTAGTGTGCAACAACATTTTATTGCCCTGATGTGTAACCTGTACTCAAGACAAGAAGCTACTGTCTGGACAGAATGGGGAGAAACGGAGTGATTTCCAATTGGCAAGGGGGTCAGACAAGGATGCATTTTTATCACCCTATCTGCTTAACTTGTATGCTGAACATGTCATATGTAAAACAAGATTAGACTTGGAGGAAGGAGACATGAAAATTAGAGGAAGGAACATCAACATTTTAGAATATGCAGATGGTATAGTGCTAGCAGAAAATAGCTGAGACTTGGAATGATTACTGAAGAATGTCAGGGAAGAAAGTGCAAAGGTAGGTTTACCCTTGAACATTAAGAAAACAAAAATAACGATCACAAGTGATTTACATAACTTTAAGGTAGATTTTCCATATCTTGGCTCATTCATTAATCAGAATGGAGACTTCAGTTAAGAAATCAGAAGAAAACTGGGACAGGGAAGAGCAGCTATGAAGGAACTAGACAAGATCCTAAAGTATAAAGATATCGTTGAATACTAAAGTTAGGATTATCTATGCCATGGTATTTCCAGTTTCAACGCATGGTTGTGAAAGCTGGACAGTGAAGACAGCTGATAGGAAGAAAATCAACACCTTTGAAATGTGGTGCTGGAGAAGAGTTCTAGGGATGTTGTGGATTGCTAAAAAGACAAATAGATGGGTCCTGGAGCAAATTAAGCCTGAACCCTCCCTAGAAGCCAAGAAGACTAAATTGAGATTGTCATAGTTCAGCCATATCGTGAGAAGACACGACCCACTAGAAAAGACAATAATGCTTGGCAAGACAGAAGGCAATAGGAAAAGAGGAATACCACATTACAGATGGATAGACTCAAAGAAGCCATAATCCTGAGCCTGCAAAACCTGAGCAGGATTGTTGATGACAGGGTGACTTGGCCCTCCAGGTCTCTCATTCACAGGCTCATCATAAGTTGAAGTGGACTTGAGGGCCATTAACAACAAACCTGTACATCAACCTAAATGAATTGAACAAGGATAAGAGCAGCTGTAGAGCACCACCTGCTGCAAAGAACTTGCTTCTACGTCTAGAGCTGGCACCAGTTCAGGAACAAATACTCAGCGAGGTGGACAGACTGAAATAACTTGTTCTTTCATTCAGTAAGTTATTATTCTGCCAAACAGTGAATAATACAAAGAAAGTTAAAGTGTTACCTTTAATATAAGAGTTTCCTCCCTGATCCTCACAGATCCTTAAAACTTTGCGCTTCTGATTTTTCAATGCTGGTAATATGTCCAGTAGGTCATAAATATATTCATTGTAGATTTCAAAGAATGACACCCATACCGATGCTAGAGTTCTCTGACACTTCTCCAAGGGCTCAGAGCCCACAAGTTCAGATTTTGAGTCTGTTGACAAAAATTCCAGAAATGAGAAAGACAATAATTTACCATTTATTTATCACTTAAAACAAATAAAGGTAAAGCTCACGCAATGGTTTTGTCCTATTTTGTTCACATATACTTTCTGAAAAGACAGACATATTGTCCTTCCTTAGGTTAGCACTTAGCACACAATTACACCTTAATTACTCTTCAACCATGCTTTTCCAGCAGTCTTTTCCCTCTTTGGTACAGAAATTAACCCTGCATTTTATGTATTTGATTATCAGGCTATAAGACAGCAAAAAGTTTATAATATTTTGACAATTTAATAAAACGATTTAGAAATTGCCTGATTGGTCTGAAGCAAAATTTGGTGAATTACAGCTACTAGAAGCAAAGTCAGATGCATCCAAAGCTGAGGTAGCCTTCCAAGTATTTTCTGTCTCCTAGATAAATACCAGAAAAAGAGCATTAGAATGATCTGGTAGTGCTTATTCTGTACCAGTGTTACACCTCTATTCTTAAGACTTAAAATATCAAATATATTTTTTAAAAGCTGTTCAAGTTTCTAATTAATTTTTATATAGATAGATAGATAGATAGACAGACAGACATGCACACATACATATATGAGTTTGTTAATGTAAAATATCTTACAAAACAAAAAGTTATACACACCATATTATGATAGTATAACCAACATTTAACTAACCACTCATATACATATAATATTTCGTTCTTTTTTGCCCTTCCCCCCACCCAAGGAATGGTGTAGCTTATTAGTTTCCTTTTTTTTCTCATGTGGAAAATCATTTTAACTGTTTCCTTTACTTTCTCATACCCCTCCCTTTCCTGAACAAGCTCAGTCATTAATCTCCAATTACTAAACCAGACCTCCTTTTTCCTTTGACCAAAATATACCCTTTTTTCCATTATATAATCAAACATCATATATTCCAATATGTACTGCACCCATCCATTATGATTCCATCTTTTTTCTTTCCATCTATATGCAATTATTGCTTGTGCTGCTATAATTAATTATTTAATTAAATATTTTTTCCTTCTTTAATCCTGTATAACATTACAAGTTATACATATTTCTTTATTTAATTGAATCCCCCCCCCCAATTATTTTATGTATTCCTTGTTCTATTTTCTTCCAAAAACTTTACACCTTGGCACACTCCCACCACAAATGAATATATGTTCCTTTACTCCCAAACCCATGCCAACAGGCAGGTGATAAGTTTCTAATCAATTACATTTTCTAAATGAATGTTCCACACCTTCCAGTCTAGGTATTTTTCTAAGAATACTAAAGAAAGCCCAAGACATCTTACAAATTTAAAGCAGCTGCAACTCTATGTAAAAAAACCACAGTAATTCTACTGAAAGAACACAAATAACTTCAAATAAATTACAAGAGTGATCTTTAACTATTAAAAAAGAAATTAAGGGTAGCTTAGAAGACACATGGAAACTTCTTCCATATGGAAAGACAACTGGATGTGGGAGCACCAGGATACATACAGCCTGTGTGATTGGATATGGTACAAAAGTGAAACCTGAAGGAAGAGATTACTTTTCTGTGTCAACACTTGTGTAGTTCAGTTGCTTCTTGAAAAATGAAAAGGAGAAGCATTGTAGACTGAGGCCATTTCCGCACGAAGCAACGGAATCGCTCCATGCCATTATTCACCAGATCTTCTGGCTTCTCAGTCTGGTCCAGGGTGAATTGGAGCAGTGCGAGGTCTTAGATCCGCACTGCTCCGGCTTCCAAAATGGCGGCTTCTGGTTGGTCGGGGGTCCCGACCAACCGCTGAAGCTCGCCATGCCTAAAGCCCGTCCTCTGCAGATCGCAGGCTCACATTGGTGAGAGCCTGCGTATCTGCACAAGGGAGCAGGTACGCAATGGCGCGCTCCAGAAAAATGAGAAACCTCTTTTTTCCGGTCTTTAAAAAGTGCACTGGAGGACCAGTTAGGGGCATTTTGGAGCAGACTGAGGTGCGGATCTCCAGTAAGTAGTCCGAACCTAGTCCGCTCCAAGGTGCAGACATCCCCCATGGAGGATGCACTGCGCCGTTTTAATTCCCCCTTGCGGAAATGGCCTGAATTACAAGTTAGACCAGCAAAGCAGAAATATACCATTTCCTGTACCTGCAGGAACAGGCAATAAGCTTTTGCAGAACAGGAACAGCAGACCTCTATATTTGCAGAATCTTTCTGTGTCTGCCATTTTGCATAGGTAATGCTATCCACTCTGCCATTTTCCCAGTGAAGGCAGTTTTAGTCCTGTTTCAAAGCCTATCATTTTTTAAAAAGCACAGCTAGGGTCATTTGCAGTGAAAATTTGATAGATAGGTTAGATTTGAATTTTCTCACCCAGTCAGCGATTCCCCTTGCAAAGCACTATTATCCCACATTAGCATTCAAAGACCAACATGACGCTTCTAAGAAAAGTTTTTTCCCTTTATGTGACTTTTAACCTAATTTTGGAAACACTACTTCTTTGGACTGCAACTTCCAGAATCCTCTACCTAACAAGGCAGGTATCCAGTTGCATCCAAAACAACTTTTCCCAAGCTCTACTTTTAACAGAGGGTAAAATCAGAGCAGAATATAAAAGAGTGTTTCCTACTGACCTCCTTCAAAGAAGCAAAAAGTGCTGCTTTTAGGGATTCTTCTTGCTTCACCTGCATATCATTTAGCTGCTTGATCAGATTACTGAAGCATGGCTTTAGATTCATCTTTGTATATTGTCTTCCTCTGATATGGTTGAAGATCATATCAAGAGAACGAGGAAGGATGCCACCATCTTTTGGACAACCTATGGAAACAATGGTCTTCATCGCATTATCTGCCACAGTTGGCTGAATGTTGCATTTTTCCCTCTAGTGGAAAAAAGTGTACCTTGAATTGTGAAACTTTTGCCTGCATTCGTAACACCATAGGCAAACACAAGGCCATTCATTCCATCGATGCAAGCTTTTACTATCTCACTCATCGTACCTTCAAAAAAGTCACTTTGAGAAGTGTCTGGTCCAAAAACCTAATAGAGAAAACAAGAGTTTGAGATGGACACTGAAGGATGAACAAACAGGAAATAGAAGATTGATGAGTAGGAACTCAAAGTTTGGGAGAAGAATTAATAGCACTATTTGAAGTCCTAAACACATTGGAAGTATGGTACTTGAGATTAATATCACTCCCTCAACAATTCTCTCTCTGTCCAAACTGCTATTTGTCCTATGAAAAAAGAATGATCTCTCTGGTCTTCCCCCAAAAGGACAAAAACTAGTTTAGGGAAGGTGTAATTTTATCTGGGAATATGACTTCAGTTGCAGTGATTTGGATTCATAACTGTCATTCCAGCAGCCATTTAAAAAATGAGCAATCATTCTTTCACACACACCTAGTTCAGCTTTGAGGAATAACCTCCTGTTATTAACCACTTGTGTTATGTTCGCATGTTGATTCATTCCATGTTAACTTAATGCTCAGAATACTGTACCACTAAGCAATTGAAAACAGGCACACAAGTGTGAAGGTAAGATTGTTGCTTATTGGTACTAAAAAGAAAGAGTTTAAATAATATTCACAAATTGTCTCCACCTTGATGAGAAAGAGTCTCAATATATCAACGTGCCCTTCTTGTTAAATTGTCAACTGCCACAAAATTATTTCCAGAGGGAAAGACCAATACTTCTTTTGCCAGCAGCAGCAATACTAATAAGTTTCTTTCTTTCTTTTTTTTTTTGCAAAAGAAGTCCTGAAATATAAGAAGTGATTGAGAATGCTCTCATAATCTTGCCCAACGGGGAGAAAACTTTTTTTTCTTCACATACAAAACAGAAAATTCATATCTCTACAAAATAAGCTTGCACTTAATTATGCACTGAAAACTGTATAACGTAACTAGAAAGAAGCTTATTTTGAAAGGATCTTACTCTTTCCAAACATGGCCATTTCTGCACTACACTCGTAAAGTGCTATTATTCTACTTTCAACATCCTGTGGAATTCTGGGGCTTGTAGTTTATTGAGTTGTTGAGGCCAAAGAGCTCTCTGGCTAAGAATTCTAAATGCTGCTCCCTAAACTGCAAACCCCAGGATTCCATAGGGTGCTGAAAGTGGAATAATGGCATTATAACAGTGTAGTGCGGAAATGGCCATAAAATCAGATGGTACAAAAGGTCTTTATACCGTATTACATGTGCATTTTTTAAAATACTTCATTTGGAACAAAGGGGACTTACTCGTGTGAAAGTGAACTGATGGGCAGATTGTCCAATTCTCTTGTCACTGCTCCTCATCGTGGCTGATTCTTTAGGTGCTTGAATAGTTACTGTCTCTCGGTTTTCAATAATTAAGCAGCCCTTAACAGAACATGAATTGCTGTAATACATTTCCCAAAGCATTCTTTGCCTATTAGATTGCAAATTACAAAAATATTTTATGTCTTAAGATATTTATGTACCCTAATCGTTGATTCTGCAGTTCCTCAGTTTCACTGTTTACATTTTGATACGATTGATATAATATGATTGATATGATTGACATTTTACGACAGAAGTTCTCTGACGGAACATTTTTCTCAAATATTCCCCTTGACTTGAACAGGTAAATTTGACCCTCTAAAACCTCAGGCGAGGAAGAGGCAACTCATGACCCTCTAGACACCCTGGACTATACTTCTTGTCATTACTGACCACTAGCCATGCTGGTTGGACTAACGGGAATTATAGGAACTGTTCTCTACCACCTTTGGCTGTTTTATTGCTTCAACTTCTGCAGCAGCTTTAGTTCCAAAGTCTTTGCAATGGGAGATGGTGTATGCAAACTCAGCTGAACTCCAGTCACTCATAGAAAAGACACACTTGTGTCCTGGAACAAACCTGGTCTTCATTGTTTTCAAGCTCTGCCTTTGAAAAAGGTCGCACTCTCAGATACACTTTCAGCGGTTGATACATCTCCTTAAAAATTTAAGGATGAAGGCATTAAATACAACTTTTACAGTGTGCATCTCTGCAATTAAGTATTTCCTTTCTTCAGCATGCTGCTACTTGTCTATCTTTTCTCTCCAGTCTTATCTCTAAAAGCTTATTCCTCCATTTTAAAACCTACATCTCTTAACACAGAAATAAGCAGCCATTGAAAGTCTGAGGGCCACATTGGCTTATTATCACACTCTGGAGGGCTGCGCTCCCTTCTGTTGTACACCCTGTTTTGTTTTGTTTTAAATCCCCACTAATATACTGCCCTATGCCCCTTAGGGAGCATGGGCAGCAATTCCGCTGGGTTTTAAGGCCTCCTTTGGCTTAAAACACCCTTGCCCACACTGGTAAAATTGCCACTAATCCTCCCTAGAAGGCATGTGTGAAATTTTTGCTACGTTAAAAAAAAAATGCTACGAGGGGATGATGCACACAGCCACAAGGCTACATTTTATTCATCTGCACCCCCGAGCAAACTATGGGATCCTGTCCAGATTAGGATCCTACTATGAGCAGGGTTGGGTATACTGAATCCTTTGCTATGACTTAGGCCTTTTCTGCATGAGACGCCATAAGAGCATCGTAGCATTATGGCAGATTCTCCATTAGTCTGGAGGGGTTAAAATCATTCAGCTTTCACATTAGTGTCTCCCAGAATTCCTTTAAGGCAAGGTAGACAACGGTGGGGAACCTGAGGGATCTATTATGAGTTTATAAATTGTCCAAAGCCTACAATTAAAAAGAAAAAAATAAGAATTGAGAGTCTAGGGTAAGGAGAGGCAGACATTGATCTTTAGATTTTGTCTCATGTAATCCTGCTTTAGTCATTTTTTACATGTTGATACTCAGCAGAAGATCTTGCCTTGCTTCTGTGTTTCAGGACAGAGGTGAGAAAACCCAAGGTTCTGAATATGTTATACAGCTTCTACAGTGCTTGAACACTAGCCATCTCAAATGGAGATAATGGAAGGAGAAGTCCAATAAAACTTGTGGGGCCTTTTAGATCTTCTGTGTGCTCTCACTCACACACTGTTTCCCAAGGTATCCGTCTAGGGCACTCTTTTACGTCCTATCATTTAGTATACAGCAGAATCCTATGCATGCTTACTTAGAGGTAAAGCCACTGTGTTCACTGAAGCACATCTTCTCTTGACCTTGCATAGGATTGTAGTGCTAGTTATTATGCATTGCAGATGTTAACTGAAGTTTTTAATTGTAGTTTGTTCAAAAACAATTAACTATTTGAATATAAGAATTAAGCTTTCATACTACGTGCTACACTCGTGCACTAGGAAACCATGCAAATGCCTTCACATTTAAACAGCACATTGCCTACCTCCATTTCCTGATGCTCTCCAGTGCTGGATGCTTCCAACAACTCCACGGGCAAAGGTAAAGCCTCATGAGGCACTGACTCTGTCGTATCACATGCCACCACTGAGTGAATTCCATGTTTTTTCTGCCAAGTCATTCTGTCACAGTTGTGATGGAAGAGAGTCATGACAGATTTGAACATGCTCTAATGTTGAACAAGTCAGCAATCATTCAGATTTTTTTAACTGACCATAAATCATTTTCCACTGATGTAAATGGGTTCAGAGTTGGCTAGTTGCATTTCAGTTCCATTGAGATGAATAAAAAAAGTTAATTATGATGAAGCCAACCCCTGTTGATTTCAATGGGCACTAAATTCTGCCAGCTCTGGAGCCAACCCAGTGTCACCATTCTCATAAGTTAATTCAGAGCCTTTGACATTTAGCAAATTGCTGTTAATCTTACGACTGCAGAATTGTAAACACTGTAAGTCTGGAGACAAAAAAACAATTCATCCATGCCTTCAGAATAAGAACATAATGCCAGAAATGGGATATGGGCTCAGGGGCAATACCTACTTGCCATATAGATGAACGCCTCTGCTCCTGTACTCCTAAGCCCTTCATTAACAAACACCTTTCCTCTTTCCACAAACTAGAAGAGGGAATATAGGACAGACTGTGCTTCTGAGCCTATCAAAAAACATGTTCAACTGGTTCTCCTCAGACAAATGTTTGTTTAATAGGGCACAACTCTAGTCCAGAATACGAAGAGAAACATTTATTTTTTAAAAAGAGGAGGCAAAATACAATATACCTACTCTCAACCTCTGTTTGTACACACTATTTGTCATACACCCTTTACAGATACCAAGTCTTCCAGTTTTTCTCTGTTCCATTAGTACTTCCCTTTTGTACAGCCAGGTCCACAGCTTTGATTATGGCTTGATCCTTTGCAGAGCTAAGTTCCGTATAATATTAGGCAGAATCAATTTACTGACTGTAATTCTAGGCAAACTTACTCAGAAATAAGTTCTTCTCAGTTTAACAAACCAGTCTATAAACTCTCCACTTCTGTCCTTCCTACACATTATTCTGATTCTTTCTCATTCTTACCCTTACAGTGATATCCTTTGTCTATTCACACATTACTTTTTTTCTATTATGTCCTTTTAAAATTTTCTTCACACATACCTGCTAAGAGTCCTCTAAAAACAATGAGTAACTATTATTTCCTCTGTCTCTCCTTTTTAAGAAAAACTTGGACTTCAGCTACTGCTCCAGCAACTACTATTATGCCCCACCCTCTAGATTTTTATAGGCTGAAGGAACTGATCCACAAGTGCAGCCAAGGAAATCAAGACAAAATGCCATCAATTAACTCATCTCATCCTCCAAATGAGTCAGAGGAACAATGCCCGATCAGTTCAAAGACCTCCTCTCCACATAACTAAAAGTGGAGAAATCTAATAATAATTTATTATGGAGCAAAGCTGCTGTCGGAAATAGACATTTTTCCAAAGGAAATGCTCTACTGAGAACAGCTGGGAAGACAATTCCCTGCTGGAGGGGAAAGCCCATAGATGTTTACATGGGAGTAAGCCTCATTAAATTCAATACCACTTACAGTTGAGTAAACATTAATTGGATGGAGCTGCAGAGTGGCAACTTTATGCAAATTTAACTGAGAGTAAGTTTCACTGAGCACAGTGGTAGTTACTTTGGAATAATTGTGCCCAGAATTGGCTTGTGGATGTGTACATATAGGAAGATTCAGTGAACTATATTCCACTGCAATGAGAAATCATAACAAAATATGTCCAGAAATGTAACGGAAATGTATCCATGTGAGCTTGAGGTTAAACATCTGTATAACATTGCTGGTGTTGTGAAAAAAAGGTAGGATGATTCAGTAAACCAGGGCTTTCCAAACAGTGTGCTGCAACACGTTAGTGTGTAGCCTGATGTGTGTAGGTGTGTTGCCTACAATCTTGGAAATGTATGTCATTATTTGTAAATCATATATTTTTAAAAATATATGAAAAGTTTTCATGAGACACATTGTGTCCCCATACATTTTGTTATTACAACATGTCTGTATCTTTTATAAGGGGTTAGTTTAACCTCTGGTTTGCTAGTAAAACTGAATTACTGTGTTGCAAAATGAGGCATGTCTAAAAAGTGTGTCACCAACATGAAAAGCTTGGAAAGCTCTGCAGTAAACTATTAGAACAATGGAAAGAACATTTGCTGAGAAGCCAGTGAGAAAGGCTCCAGTCTTCTGCCCACTTCTGAGCAGACTAGAAGCACACAACTTAAAACAGCAATGCGGAGAATATAGGTTAAAAGTAGTAAAGCAGCAACAAAGAAACAGCTCAGCTTCCTTTGATGACAGCTAAAGAATCCCACTCATGTTCTAGGCAGGACATGCAGCAGTGTCTAAATTCACGGTGTTTGGTGCTTCAGCAGTGTACCCGTGATTCTCAACTAATCACATCTTTTCACGTGGGGTTAACCACCATCATCTCTTCTAACACCAAAGACACTCTTCACACGAAGACAGAAACACTTTCTTCGAATCACTGAGAATATGACAAGGCATCCTACAGATTTACTGATTTACAGAAGTTCTCACAAAGATGTGGAGACTGATGAGACTCTATTACAATTAATAATAAGTTTTATAAAATTTCAGATTTCTTCAATTATTGCAAAAGTGCTTGATGCTGAAAATGGAACAATCTGAAAATCTGTAGGACCTTAAATGGATTTCATTCTACATTTCAAAATGCTAAAGACTGAGATTTTTATATCCACAAGATGAATATTCTAAAACCACAGTACCATACTGTATCCTAGATAGTAAAAACCTCCCACTTGATTATATACTGATTATATACTGAATTTGAGAGCTGAGAATGTATTTATGTTTACTTTGTATAACTTGTACCAGAATGCTGAAGTTCTAAGTATGAAGTCTTAACAAACCAAAAATAATCCCAGACAAGAGGAAATTTGTACCGATCTGGATGATTTTACACTGTCCAATAAGGATGAGAGACTCTCCAAACTTGGAAGCTATGCAAGTTCAGGTCTGTTTAATATTTGGAAGGGAGACCACTTGGGAATACCAGGTGCTGTAGGTTTTATTCAGGGGAAGGCTACGGCAAACCACCTCTAAGAAAACCCTTTGGAATTGGTGGGATCATCATAAATCAACAGGCAACTTGATGATACATCCTACTATGATAAACAGTTTGGCAGCACTGTTAGATCCCTATCTGTCTTTTGGTGCCAAATTGTTTAGCCTACATGTTGGCATAGTAATGCTGGTTCATTGTGGATTTTGCATTTAAGCTAGCAGCTGATCTGAAATTTTTCTTCCACATTTAAGGGATAATTCCATACAGATCACATACTTCCAAAGGAAACTGCTTTTTAAATCAGGGAACATCTGTATACACAAAGCTATATTGTTTTTTTAAAATGTATCATCTGTTTATATGGTGTACAAAAGGCTGAAAAAAATAAAACACATCTTCATGGGGGGAACAGCAACTGCCAAAGTGGTAAGAGAAACAAACAGCTATCTGGTTTGCATCTCCTGCTGGGTTTCCTCACACCTATCCCCTCAGAGGGTTTTGTGGCCAAGACATTATAGGAGGGACTTCGTATAACACTTTCAGGCTATTTTCCAAGCCATTGTGACGTGGCTTCTTGGGAGGCAGGCATCTAAGAAAGAGGCAGTGGGAGGCGTACATTAGGTCAGTGGTTCTTAACCTGGGGACTGTGGAACCCTGCTGGTAGACACCGCCAACAGTGGCAGCAACAGAGATGTGGCAGCAGGCGGCATGTGGGTGCCAAATCTGCTCCTTCATTTGCAAATGAGGAGCAGTTTGGGTGTATGCATATGCCTGCTGCGGTGTCCCTTGGTGCCCACAGCCCCTGATGCCACACGCCTGACAAAAGGGACATGGCATCAGGCATGTGCACATGCCTAAACTGTGTCACTTATTTGCAAATGAACAACACAGTTTGGGCACATGCACAGGCCTGCCACTGCCATGTCCCTGATAAAAGGGACACAGCAGCACATGTGTGTGCATGCCCAAACTATGGCTCTGGAGACCAGGATTTGAAGCCCCATTTGGCCATGAAAATCCACTGGGTGACCTCAGGTGAGTCACATTCTCCCAGCCTCAAAGAAAGGCAAATGCAAGAAATGTTGCCAAGAAAACCCCCATTAAAGGTTCACCTTAGGGTCACTGTAAGTACATTTTCAAAGGGGAGAGATATAACGACTAGAAAGAATCCCTCCCTCTCAGAGGCACTTTGTTGAGTATCTGACTTAATGGCAACCTTATAAGATGAACCTAACACAGTTTTTTTCCCCAAGATTTGATCAAAGGGGGGGTCTCTGAGGCTGAGAGAATGTGATTTGCCCAAGTTCACCCAATGTCCAAACAGGAATTTGAATCCTATTCTTCAGAAGTCTTAAATACAGAAATAAATATAATACTTAAATACATATTTGAATATTTAAATCTAAACAATTATATTTACGGGGTCCCCAGTAAAGGAAAGGTTAAGAACCACTGCACTAGGTGACCGTCCCATTCTCTGGTTACAATGGGATATGCATGCAGTGGAGGAGGTGGGGTTGTTGCTGTACATCATTTCTGCTGTTCTTCAGCAGGAGGAGATTCCGCATATGTTGTCATTGTGCGCTTTCAAGTCATTTCTCTCTTCTGGCAACCCTAAGGCGAGCTTATCACTGCATTTTCTTGCAAGACTTGTTTTCTTGCAAGACTTGTTCAGAAGGGGTTTGTCTTTGCCTTCTTCTGCGGCTGAGAGTGTAACTTGTTCAAGGTTACCCAGTGGGTTTCCATGGCTGATCAAGGATTCATATCCTGGTCTTCAGAGTCTTAGTTCAATACTGAAACCATTACACCACATTGGCTCCACCATGCTTTCTGGGGTCTCTTGAATGAGATACAGCCAAAGAAACTTTTACCGTCTTGTAAATCAGCTTATTGATTAGAATAATTTACTGAATGCTCCCAACAGCTCTGTAACAACAGCCATAAAAAGCTTCTGTCTGATTAACTACCGCGTAACTTTTGTCCAACCCTTTAACATTGCATCAGGGCTTCATTCTATTCATCCTCCACCATCACCACTCACATATGTTTGAAATAAAATAAAAACGAAGCTGAATTATAGCTTTGTACTAAGACACCTACTGTTGACCAAGATACCCATAAGCTAGAGATTTATTAAACCTGGGCTTCTACAGGTTATTTATATGAATCTCACTATAAATTTCTTGTCTACACCTACAGGACTGCACATTCACAGTGTACTGGAGGCAGTCTATACAGCCTATCCGCTGGAAACCAAGTATGTTTATCATTCAACAGGAAAGGGTGTTTCTGTTAATTTACTGTTTGCACTTTTGGACAGCAAGTATTTTTAATTCACAGGCTAGATGTGTGTTGTGAAAAAAACACATGTAGCCACATAATCAGTATGTTTGTGAGTTATTGCCCTTTGAAATTACATAACTTCATTTGATTATGTTCACAAGACTGAACATCTTTTAACAGTGGTTCTTCTGCTTTTTATCACACAAAAGCACATCAAAAGTGCTTTTATTGGCTTGTATTAGGCTTCGATGAATACATCAAATCCAGATAAGCCAGTGACTTACAACTTGGGGATTGAAAATTGCCACAGGCTTGTAGAAGTGCAGAACCATTTACTCTTCTCTAGAAAGCATTAGCAAATGTAACTGTATTTTTAAAAAGTTCCAAAATTCAGATTGTAGTAGTATCTTGATCAGATACTCAGAATTCACAAGACTCTATGCCAAGCTTTTGTGTGTTCCATTTTACCTGACAAATAAAGCCCTCCCAAAGGCAGAGGCAAGAAACAATTCTCAAGGGATGGGGTGAAATTTTAGACAAAGTAGGAAGAGCCTGCAGACATTTAGATAATGCTGCAGCAAACAACCATTTTGTGACTCAAGTTTACTAGGATATTCCCAAAGGGAAAATAATCTTGTATTTTGTTTCCCTTATCATCTCAGTCACACTTGAACATCATTATGAAAGCAGAAACAAACAAGCTTGAATATACTATGCAGCACAGGGAACATGGGGCTTTTCTCACACAAGGCAGGTAAACTGCAACTACAGCAGGCTAATAGCGCAACCCCCAGAAAACCCCATGATAGGTTCGACATTGCTGTAAACCGAAACTTGAAGGTACACAACAAATAGTATGTTTGGCTGGGACTTATCACGTGACATCATTCCTCTCCTGTTAAAACCATTAATGATTTCCTTTGTAAAACAAGTGCTATCTGAACAGTCTCCCATCAGGTGAGGAACAGAAGAGGAATGAGGTAATGTGCTCAGTCCCAGCTAAAGACACCATTATTCTGCTCTAACTGTGATTTACCTGTCTTGTGCAATAAAGGCCCAGATCAGCTTTTCCTAACCTTTTTATCCTGTAGTAAACCCTTGAAATAATTTTCAAATCTCAGAGAACCCTGCATAAAAATTAAATTTATGGCTTTTTGAAAAAAGGGTTTTTCAATCTTGTTCTCTCATAGATCCTCTAGCGACCCCTTGTGGAAACTCTGTGCTATTATGTTGCTAGATTTCAACTCTTCTCATTTCTTATCTTTGGCAACGACACCCATTCAGTAATCCTGATTCTGGACTATTTCTTATCAATACTAACAAAAATTGCACAGGTCATCCTGCTTTGATGTGATATTGTTACTGCAGATGACTGTTACTTCTCTCCACAGCAGCAATGTTTACACATACTTATAACATATAGCAATTACTTGAAAACAGTAGATGGAGGCTAGCATTAGATTAGTTTTCTGGCTTTCTTTTAATTAACATACCTTTACAAGGCTCTTTATAGCACTGTTTTTAGTGAGCAGTTTATCTTGAGTGAGTAAGAACTGCTGTGTAATGAACACTATTATAACTCTGACTCTCCTTCTTTGGATGTTTTTAAGCAGAGGCTGGATGGCCATCTGTCGGGAGCGCTTTGAGGGTTTCTTGCATGGCAGGGGGTTGGACTGGATGGCCCCTGTGGTCTCTTCCAACTCTACATTTCTATGATTCTATGACAATAATGAAACATTACAGGCACTAACTGATTAATTTCAATTACACCATGAGGAGAAAGCCATTATGTTGTAGTCCGTCTCCCACATTCGCAGGTTTAACTTTCATGGATTATTTTTGTTTCTCCAACCCCTCCCTATACCTTAAGCACTTCTTTCCATGCAAACCTTCTCTCTTTGTGACTCTGATCAGGCTCTACAGCCTTTTAAAAACCTGCCTCTGGTTCTCCTCCTCCACTAGCTGCTGCCTGGCCAGCTAAGGACAGATCGCAGCCCAATTTCTCAGCACTACAAACCTTCTCCAACACCAAAGGAAGGAGATGGGCAAAAGAGAGGAAGTATAAGGCCCTCATGCCAACTAACTCCCTTTCCTTGACCTGCTTTGGACCCTACCATGCCTTCACCTCCTCTCCGTTTTGGTATTTGCTATTTTTCCACTTTTGCAGGAGTCCTGCACCCCATCCCTAGTGACTGTATTTTTTTTTACCCTGGAACCCTTTGCACTCAACCATTCAGGAAGTATCACTTAAAATTATTTCAAGGACATCCATAAACTGACCATAGCCATACACAACACATTCATATGGGTCCCATATAGCTGTTCCATACCCAGTCAGTCAAGTTATGTATCTTAACCTACTGCTGCATGCTGAAAATATCCATTTATGATCTTCAGTTTAAAAACAGTCCATTTGCTCCAGCCTAGTGTTGATTGCATTGAGCAACTCAAGACTAGTGCTCAAATTCCCGCTCAGCCAGGGGAACCCACTGGGTGACCTTGAGCAACTCACACTCTCTTAGCCTCAGAGGAAAGGAAAGGCAACTCCCATGAAAAAATTTTGCCAAGAAAACCATGATACCTCTCTGTAAGTCAGCCCTCACATAGAGGGTCTCATGAATGCAGAAATTTTACAGGTCTGAACTGAATTTTTAAGAGCCAGGAAAGGCCTTTAGATTTTCAGGCCATTTCCTATTTCTTCCTCACAGTTGATAAAGTCCTGAGAACAAAAATCACACTTAGATGCTGGAAAGCAAGTCCTGAACAAGCCAGGTTACTGAATTGCTCTGGAAATTCTTTGGCTACCATATGTAATACTGAATATTATAAACTATACTCCATGCTTCCTTTTTAAGGGTGACAATAAGTTTAACCTATTATACTCAAACTAACTCTGTCTTAGTTGTAGAGTCTTATTTAATTGTATCTGATTACTTCCTTGCTTTTTTTCTTCAAACTGTGACAAAAAGGGGTGTTGACTTTCTAGTTCTTCACAATTAACACCAAGACAATGCTGTAAGTAAGCAACAAAGGTAAAAAGTTATTCTCAATTTTTATTGAAGTAGATGAGAACCATTTTAAGCATCAGCAATAGTAACTTCAACTTCTACACCAGGCTCAATACTGATAGAAGTTATCTGCTTAACAATCTCTGAGGGACTATGCAAATCGATGAGACGCTTGTGAATACGCATCTGGAAACGATCCCAGGTTTTGGAACCTTCGCCACATGGTGTCTTCCTTGTAGTGATTCGCAGAGTCTAAAAATTAAATGGATATGAAGAGCTGATCACTATGCAGAAAATTTTAATTATACTAGCTTACATGGAAATTAAGATCTGTTTGGAATTTAGTCAGCATATATTGCATGGAAAAATCTGTTCTCTGACCACCAATACCCAATTGCACTCCCTCATTTCTATTTTCCCTCTTTATTTTGTGGTGTACAGGTTGTAAGCTCCATGTATCTAATGCAAATATACACTCCTCAAACTTTTTAAAAAGGCCCATTATGTCACTTAATGACAGTTCCTCTCAAGTCTGAGATATCACTAACAAATTTACTACAGAAAGTGTCAGTCTAAAAGTTATACTGCTTAATCAGACGAACTACTTTTTTTAAAAATCCTTATAAAACTAATGACAAATTCATATGTAGAAGAACTGCAGTTATAAATTATATCAAGTTACATACCTTGGTGGGCATGCGAACTGGTCCTTTCACTTTTAAGTTCTTCTCCTTGGCACCCCTTATCAGATCTGCACAAACTAGAAAAATTCAGCAAAGTTAAAAATGAAGGTGTGCATTTATCACTAAAATAAATTGTTAAATGTTGGCTCAGAATAGCGTATAAACAGATCACAGCAGTTCAGTTAACATTTTTGTCCTCATTGCCAACTATTATTTAGACGGAATTAGTTACAGAAGTTGTTGGTATTAACAAGATGTTTACAGAACAAGAGCAGTCACTTCGTTTGCAATTATTTGTGGGGAGTCAGCCTTGAGTTTTTTGACATGACTGTGTATGTGCTTTCAAGTCATATGGACACCCCATGAATTTCATAGGGGTTTCCCCTTGGGCAAGGAATATTCAGAGCATTTTGCCAGTTCCTTCCTTCCTACAGCATGTGGCATTCACTGGTGATCTCCCATCTAAGTACTAACCAGGTCTGATCCTGTTCAGCTTCCATGATCAGATAAGATCTGATGCCTTTAGATATTTACAAGCTGCAAAAATACAACACTTCGGCTTGAATATGCAAGATAGAACATTTTGGTAAGCAGTATTAATTTAGGCTTAAAAAAACACTCAAGATTTGAAATGGAGCTGCATGGTCTCAACACAGAAGTGTTTGCCTCTACATTAATCTTGTAAAGGACAATAAACTTTGGAACAGGGCCCATAAACAAGTCCTTAATTCACCAAAGAAAGCATATTGCTCCTGGCTTTAAATATTATCAATACTGCATTGAATTGGGCCCACAGGACTCATGTGTGACTAAATTGGTATAGAACTGGGCTAGAACAGAACAAAAACCTTGATAACAACAATGCAATTTAAAACTTTTGCCAAATGTTTAGGATTCCTGTGCTGATTTGCTACTTACCCTTCTCTAGAGACTTCACATTACGACTTGTCAAGGTAATTCTGATGCGATGGATTGCTACTTCCTGTTCCACAGGTGCTTTCCCAGTATCTTTAAATGCCTGAAAGAGACAGGTCAGAAAGATGTATTTCCAATTCAGATGTCTGAAAAGACCTGTACATATTTCAAATGTTTTCAGGGGAACTATAAGCACTGGTAGCATCCAGAGCAACTGAATGTAACAGGTGGAAGAGGCTGCTCAGTTCCTGGATATTTAAATGAGTACAGTAACCTGACAAAAACTGTTGCTCAGTCCCTACCAAGTTTGACTTTTTTGATACACCTATTCTTATTCCTGAAGTATTATTCTGTGATGTGCTTTCAGTCCACTTTCACTTGGCAGGGAAGCAGCAATATTTAAACAACTTAAAAAATACACCAAAATAATTCAAGCTGATTGATAAGAGTACCACCAGAACATAATACTAGGAGGAACAATTCAGAACAGGACTGGGCATCATGCTGTCCTGGAACTCTTTACCATTAGCTACACCTGCAAACTAGCAACATCTAAAGGGTTACATGATCCCTACCCATTGTTTAGGAGGAAGTGATGCTCTTTAAGAAGTTTTGAACAAGTCAGTGTATTTATCATAATAAAGTAATCTGCAGGTACCAAACTGTCCCAC
The DNA here is from genome assembly GCA_030412105.1 of Cyclura pinguis. Classification (NCBI taxonomy): domain Eukaryota; kingdom Metazoa; phylum Chordata; class Lepidosauria; order Squamata; family Iguanidae; genus Cyclura; species Cyclura pinguis. Next base: position 214,582,080 of record CM059602.1, read on the forward strand.
TTCTACCATTACAACTAATTAAGAACAGTCACTTCACAATCTCCTACATGTAGCAAAACAATACATACATTCAATAAAATAATTTCTGAAACACCTCCCCAATAGCAAAATAATAACTCAAGCTTGCTGAAATAAAAGAATTCTCTTCCACACCGGCTTTAGTAACCGGCATCAACAACAAAGAACAGTCCTGCACAGTAATAATACTTATTAGTGGATCAGGAGATCAGATACACAAAAGTTTACAAACAAATGCACACTAACTCAATACTATTTAACTTGTAATTTACCCTGAATTCTGATTCAGGGGAAAATGTGGTATTTACAGCTACTAACAGTGAGTGTACTCTAGCTGGGACTACCAATGGGGTTTAGATTTGCATGTACAAATCTTCTGATCCTGTACAGTCCAAACCTATATATTCTCACTTGGAAGAACAATCCTGCCATTGGATTTACTTCTCTTAAGGGTACAAAATCTTCAGCCTGTTAAATGACTGAGAGTGCTGAATACCCAGAAGTTACTATGCCCCATCTGATTTTGCAAGCTAAGCAGGGCCGGGCCAGGTTAGTAATTGAATGGGGAACCACCGAAGAATATCAAGAGCTGTTGCCTTTATTTCAGTGGAAGAGAATGGCCTACTACCCTTGAGAGTTCCTTTCCTCAGAAAACTCATATAAGGTGGTCATAAGTCAGCAAGCAACTTGGAGGTTAATGTTAAAAAAATAAAACACCAGGTCAGAGAGTATCAAAAGGGGGAAGCAAAACAGAGCACTTGCAACCTCGCATGTACCTCCCCTTAAAACGATGGTCATTTCCGACTAGACCTACAATGTGCTACTATTCCACTTTCAACATCCTATGGAATCCTGGGGCTTGCAGTATAGGAAGGGGCCTCACAGGACATTCAAAGTGGAATAGTAGCAGTATCACACGCTAGTGCGGAAATGGCATATGCACGTATAATTTTTTTTTATATGCAGTTTTTCCTCCCAGAACGGAACCTATGGCTGCTCTCCTTCCCTTACGTCCTGGGAAAGGAAAACTCAGGAAACCCCCGTTTCCCCCTCTTTTCCCGTCAGATGGAACGGTCCCGCAAAATCGGGGCGGGGGGCGGCCGAGAAGCGACAGCAGCCCACAGGGCGCGCGCGCGCGGGAAGGAAGCGAGGCGACGGGACGGGACGGCGGCGCGCGCTCCCCTAGAGAGGCACGAGGCCTAAAAGCGGCCGTTACTCCCGAGCTTTTCACCCTCGCGGCCACGCACCGGAGCGAGCCCTCCTCTGGCCCTTTCCTCCCACCCGCCTCCGTTCCTCTCACCATGGTCGCCGCGAAGCTTTCCTGACCGACTTATTCCTGGCCGCAGCGAGCGCGCAAGGCCCACGGAACAGCGGTGAGTCAGGAAACAGCGTAGCCCACGTTCAGCGGGGGAGAGAGAGAGAGGCTGATGGGAAGGCCTGACTTATATAGCCTCACTCCGAGACACCCCGCCTCTTCCCCTTCGGCCCGGAACTGATATTGTGAGAGGCGGGCGGAGAGGGAGCAAGTTAGGCGTAAGCCGTGAAAGCTAAAAACGTCTTCGCTGAGGTGGAAACTGTGCGTCAGACTGGGGGCGTGGCATCGGCTGCTGAGCCTCGAATACGATGTTTCTTAACATTGGTAGCTTGTTTTCCGCATAGGAAACTGTAAGAGGATCCCCTAAAAATCCCATCGTACCACCTTTTTCCCCCGTAGCTCTGGAAGGCAGGCAATTGACTCTTAGGGTGCGTTGGCGTGCGTGTCTAGTCAGAGGAATTCAGTGGGGCTTCCTCGCAGACGCGTGTATGGCCGTTTCCGCACTACACTCTTATAGCGCGATTATTCCGCTTTCAACGTCCTGTGGAATCCTGGGGTTTGCAGTTTAGGCCCCTCCCTAAATTGCAAACCCCAGGATTCCATAGGATGTTGAAAGTGGAATAATCGCACTTTAAGAGTGTAGTGGGGAAATGCCCTGTATCTCAGAGGCGTTTTTAGGAGAGACATATGCCGAATCCAGAGGCTGGTAAACTGCATACCTCCAGACCCATGACAGCAATTCCCATTAACCTCAACCTTGGATATGTAGCATTGAGGGATCATGGAATTACAGCCCAAATGGAGCCCCACCAATTAAATCCACCTTCACGCCACTGTTCCTGACTACAATTTGACACTTCGGCAATTTCTGCCCTACACTGTTATAGTGCTATTATTCCACTTTCAACATCTGTGGAATTCTGGGGTTTGTAGTTTACTGAGGCCAAAGAGCTCTCTGGCAGAGAATTCTAAATGCCCCTCCCTAAACTGCAAACCCCAGGATTCCATAGGGTGTTAAAAGTGGAATAATAGCACTACAACAGTGGAAATGGTCACTATTATACTTGCTAGGCTAAACTGTGACTTTCTAGTATTGGGTAGGAGTATGAGACATTCCCCCAGCACTATTTAAAGTATCCCCATATCTTGTCCACGCCATGCTTGTATCACAGGAATCCGTTCTAGCTCTGGTTGGTCTTGAAGTTATGATTCTTCAGGAATGCTGTTTGGAAAAAAAATACTGGGGTGGGTTATTGTGGGTTTTTTTGGGCTATGAGGTTGTGTTCTGGCAGTATTTGTTCCTGACATTTCACTTGCATCTCTGGCTAGCATCTTCAGAGGATCGATGCCAGCCACAGATGCAGGTGAAACATCAGGAGCAAATACTACCAGAACACGGCCTCATAGCCCAAAAAAACCTCACAACAACCCATGGATTCCAGCCGTGAAAGCCTTCCACTTTACATCAGTACTGGAGTGTCTAGGTTTTAGACCTCTGCTGTAATTACACGTCCTGGATGAGGGGAAACCTCGGAAATCATTCTGGGGAGGGTGGCGTACTCAAGCGTAGGTGGGATTGCTGTCCTGATTTGGCCTATTCTCTAAAGCAGGCTTTGCTTCAAAGTTGTCTTCCTTAATTCACTTATCCTCAGAGCCTGACACTGAATGTGTTTGCAACCTTAGGTTTAATTTATGGGTCCCATTTGATACAATAGATCTTATAGAGAAAAGATACTTCCAGCAGGAACATGAGGTACAGGAGGGATCAGTCTCCTCTGGGAAGCCTGATCCAGATTGTGCCCTTGTGCGTAGGAATACAGCATCTAACCAGAAAACAGCATAAAGACAATGATGGGTTTGTGTCTCTTAAGCGGTAGTTGAAATTGTAAGTCCCTGAATCTAGATACTCACCTCCTTTCCATAATTTGAATTGGTTAAAAAGTTCTCGCTTCATATTTATACACTCCAAAATTTTCTAATGAACTCTTCACATTTCCAGTCCTCATTAATCTCTTCAGGATATTCTTGAAGTGCTTTGGATACTTTAGCATTATGTGAATATGGTTTCAACTGGATGTTTCAGCAGCTGGCATACAGCCATGTCCAACAAGCACACAGTTTTAAAAGTGCTGACTCTGAAGGACAAGAACAGGCCAAACATAAAAAAAAATCTTTGTACAGTTGCTGTATTACAAGATTTGTCAGCCTTTAAACTTACTTGGATTCAGTCTGCAAACTGTTTCTTACAATATCACCTTTACAGCCATAAAGCCACTTGAAAACAACTATATTCTTTGGTAGCCTTTGTTAACTTAATATTTGGAATTACTTTTAAATAATTTTTTTCCTGTTTTATTATACTGAAAGTTTATTTTGACACAAAATTTAATTGTGAGCCTGATATTTTAAATTCTAGCCAACATCATGTAAGCAAATGTCCACTCCCAGAAAGGGAATACCCCTTCCTCTCCTCCTTGTCACAGACACAGTCTGACTCTGAAACATCCACAAAGCCTCTAGAGCAGACTTGGAATCACACAAGTGCTTGAGGTGGTGATGGTGGGAATAATCTGTTTCTCCAGCAGGTATACACAAATTGTTGCAACATATAATAGATGTGTAAGCAGCCTAAATACCCTAAAGGCACCAAATCCTGTCTGATCTTAGATGCTAAGCAGTATCAGTTCCTGTTAGTGCTTGGCTGGGAGACCACCAATGAATACCAGGTGCTGTAAGCTACGTTTTAGAGGAGGGAATGAGTATTACCAGTGATGATTCCTTGCCTAAGAAAACCCTATGAAATTCATGGGGTTACCATTAGGTGAACAGGTGACTTGAAGGCACATATATACACATAACTGACCTGTAACAATTTGTTGTAGCTAACTGCAATCAAGCTGACTTCAAATTATGACAGCCCTATGAGAGGCCTCCCTGTCATCAACAGCCTTGCCAAGTCTTGCAGATTCAAGGCTGTGGCTTCCTTGATTGAGTTTATCTGTCTATAATGTGGTCTTCCTCTTTTCCTGCTGCCGTGTATCTTACTAAGCATTGTTGTCCTTTCTAGTGAGTCACGTAACCATATTTTCCTCCAATGAATCTGTGAAGGGAGGAGCTGGGCAAGTCTGGTTCGTGCCAGCCAATTACTGCTCAGGCAATGCTGTGAGAGGAGGCCTGTGTGAAGGAGAAAGGATACAAAACTGAGGCTTGTCTCTGACAGAAGGCAGATAGGGATAAAAATGCAGAGAGATAGAGAAAAGCAATAATAGAATTAGGACAGCCAGCCAAGGGGAAGAACTGGATAGGGTTTGGGGGAGCTGTGAATGATTAAATATTTTAGGGGTCAGTGTTTGATCTAATTGTATATTAGTTAACTTCTACTGATTTGTTCTTTTTTATAACTGTTTGACTGTTCCTATTAAGTTTCGATAAAGAGTCTGGTCATGCTTACCGCAGTGAACTCACTGAACAACGCATCTACTAGTCTTTAGAGGGATCATCTTAGGAGACCAAGGGTTTGGAACTGCAGAGCCAGCATGAAGAGGGGATCTGTCACAATAGCCTGTTCAGGTGATCGTTACTGTAAAAATCTGTACCAGGTGCTGGGAGAAAAAAAAAAATTCTACTTTGAGGAATGATACAGTGAACTACACATGTACCTGCACAAATATAGTTATATCAATCTCATACCAATTTAATTGACATAGTTCAATCCTGTGGAATACTGGGCTTTGTAGCTTGGGAAAGTACTCAGAATTCTCTACTAGAAAGCTCTAGTCCACTCCTCTGAACAATAGTATCCTGAAAGAGAGGAACTGATAATTAAATCAATTTAATTTGGTAGTGCAGAAGGGTACTAAGATATTAAGACAACTCATGCTGAAATATTTTGGTTGTCAGTATGGGTTTGGTGTACTTTTGAAAAATGAAATGTCTCCAAATATACAACATGCAAAACAGACATTTTTTTTATCACTGGGAGGCAGGATATCAACCTTTTTAGATTTACTTTTAGCTTGTATTTAATTTTTTATCATAGAAGAAAGAAATATAACTTTATTGAAGGCAGTTCAAAGAGGTCAGCACACACTTCATTACACTATTTCCAATACAATCATATTCTTCAGTCATAAGTAATCTCCTTTAAATATAGCAGCATCTATTCCCAGTATGCAGAATTGTTGCCTCAAGCTGATATTTTAATGTAGTAGTTATAGCTTCATTTAGTTTCATACCTGCCCTAGAAATCTTTTTTTTTTGTATTAATTATTTTGATTACAGATTAAATTACAAAAACAGATTAACATTCAAATCACAGACATTACTTTCCAAAAATAGTATAACCCCCCCCTCCCCCTAATGGCTTAGCAGAGGTTTAATTAATTCTTCTAATATAGAAAAATCTTCATTCAGAATGTGGGATATGGATTTGATTACATTATCGATTTCACTGTACTCCATATCCTTTTTAATCTTTATAAGCAATAATTCCCAACCTGATTTCCACCCCCCTTCCTTCAGTATTCCCATAAACTTTAATCTTCTTTCCCTCAAAATATTGAACAATAAATTTTCAGCCAGGTATTTATCGACTTTGTTTATATTCCAATTTGTTTTATCTTTCCATCCTAATGCTAATACAGCTTGTGCTGCTTTTAATATATTTATAACCACTTTTACCTCATTATTTTTCAGCCCCTTGTCCTTTAAATTTAATGTTATACAATTCTCCCTATTCAGTTGTATATCCTTACCTATTATTCTATAAATCTCAATTTTAACTTTGTCCCAAAATTTTTGAACAAAGGGACATTCCCACCACATATGTATATATATTCCTTTAGCCCTGCAACCGTGCCAACACTTTGAGGATATGTTTTCTCTAAAAAATGCTAATTGGGAAGGTGTTCTATACCATCAGCCAATCAATTTCATTTGTTGTTCTTTTATCCTAGTATTCTTATTTTTCTTTATTTCTTGTATCCATACTTGAATATCCTCCCTTTCTATTTTTAAATCCCTTTCCCAATTTACCTTTAAATAATCTAGGACTGTAGTCTGATTACCTAACATTCCTCTATATAGTTGTCCAATCATACATTTACCCTCATCTAACTTCTTTTTAATGATCTCCTCCAGCAGGGTTGCATTAACCTGATTCCCTAGAAATCTTTTAACTGTAAGTACCCAATTCTATCAGAAAAATTAGCTGAGGTAAAACTATACTTGATGCTATGATAATATAAATTTCTTTTCCTCCTCAAAGCTTGCCTTCTTTAATGTAAAGCAGACACAGGGAATGCAGTCCGGAAAGGAGAACCAACAAAGAAAGAGCTTTGTAGTCATAATGTCTTCTCTATAAATAGTTCCTGAAGTTGCTTTTTGAACATTTTGGTGTAAAGGTTCCAAGGAAATGCTTTGCTTTTTGAGAGTGCGATCTGCTCCAAAATGCAATCTTTGTGGCTCTTTTAGTTTGGAAAAAAGGGAAATGATACAGAAGGATAAGTTAGTAAATGTCATGTGTATTCTTGTTCTTATATATTTACAGGCTTCCCCCATTTTTCTACATCTTGCTTTTTGATGATCTGCTCTGTTGACCATGCTAAAGGGGTCTGGTCTTTCAACCACATATACTAATTGAAAGAATGGTACAGTGGGCCCTTGCTAGGGTTTGGTTCCAGGGCCCCCATACTTATCAAAATTTGTGGATATTGAGTTCCCATTATGTACAATGGTGTAGTAAAATGGTATCCCTTATAATAAAAAGGCAAAATCAAAGTTTGTTTTTGGAGTTTTTAAAAAATATTTTCAAGTCGAGGTTGGTTAAATGAATGGATATAGAAGCTGCAAATATGGAGGGCTGACTGTACATATCTATAATTTAGCATAGTAGAAAGAGGAGAAGAGGAGTCTGTGGAAGTGAGATTTAAAATAGAAAGACTCCACTCAGGATTTTATATTGGAAGGCAAAGTTGATTTCCTTTCCCAGAAATCCCTCATTGGTTTGTAGGGCAATCCATCTTGTTTAGGTCCATGCAACGCTAGTCTATGGAGAAAGAAGGTGAATGACATAGGCTGCCCACAAGCCAGCCAGTGAAAGGAGACTGAGGTGGATCTGGTGTGTGGGTGCGGCTGCATTGTGGGCAGCATGTGTGCTGATGTTACTGTGTCTTGTGATGTTGCTGTGCCACCCTTAGGAGTATTTGTGTGTCTGTCTATCTGTCTTGGCAGGACATGAGTCTGGGTCTGTCCATCTGTCTGGTGAAGCTGGAGGAGTGGGGAGTGGCGTCAGTGCAGCTCCTGGCCAGGAGGGAAGGGAAGGGAAAGCATCCTGAGGCCTGAACAATAAGATAGCACTGACTCTATTAGCTTCTGCATGTCAACATTTTCTGCCTTTCCACAGAGCTCTGTTCCCTAACCTATCAAATATGCAAGGGCTTTCCGAATATTGTACATCAGTGTGCATGACTACACAGATCACCCAGCTTTTTTTTTCTGTCTCTCTAAAGACAGTTAAAGATACAAAAATAAAAGGGGTGGTGGTGGTGTAATCTTTTAATAAAATTTTCTCTTATATATCCTATAGACATTTTACATTAATATAGAAGTATTGGATATTTTGGATAAGTCTTGTCAGCTAAGGTTTTCAATTTATTAGTAAACATATCTTTTAAAGTTATCTTTCAGAAAGAAAGAAATGCACTATTAACTGTTGGAAGGAAAGGTTATTTTAATAATAGTTTCATTCGCGACAGCAGTATAAAGATAACCTCAAAAATAAACAAAAAATATGGCTTTGAATCACAGATCTAATATTTACAATTGCCACTAAAAAGTAGTTTTCATCTAATAAGCCCAAAGGCTCTCATCTTATTTGTACTTATCTGGCAGGAAATCCCATTGAACCCAGTGGGCCTTGCTTCTGACAGATGTGTAGAACTGTGTTGCTAAAGCTCTAGTTGATTAAAACTCCTATTGCACAGATTAGTAGCTGGTTAAGACTGAAAAACTAAATCACTAGTTCATGACACAGAACTATGTACTTTCTGACATACCATTAGCCATCTCGTGGTATCTTGGTGCAATTACACCATTCTACTTTGGTATAAAAGGGAGGAAGAAGGGAGTAGGGTGGGGGGAGAAATGTGGCAGTACACTTAAAACTTACTGGCTTTAATTTTTGCATGAGCTTTCTGCATATGCAGTACCAAGTGTGCTAAGGCTGCAGGCATAAACCATATTTATACAGTAGTGGGAGTGAGACAGAATGGTATAAAATACCTTCAGGTAGTTTGTAAACAACATTTTCAAAGGGAATAGTTATTCTTATTTCTACTGCAAAAGTCTTTATCTTAAAATGTTACATGAAAAGTTTTAAATATCAAAGGTTGTAAAAGCAAAGATCTAACTGAATAGTTAACTAAAAGGAAAGGAGAATTTTATTGTACTAGCCAAGGATTGTTAGCACAATGTTGGATTTCAGCCAAATTGAAATGATAGTCCTATTCCATTTCCTCTTCTCACTTTTTTTTTGGGGGGGGGGTACAACAGGCAGGCTGGGTTAAAGTCTAGAACCAATATGTCCAAAATAGATTAGGTGGCTCAGCTAAATAGCCAGGTGATAGTTTTGGAATATTGAACAGTAAGACCTTTGGGATCCACATGTGTCAGTGGGCAGGACAGCATTTGAGTTGAGAAAATATTTTTTTGTCACTGGTAGTATTAGAGTTAAAATTATAAATAACCTTTTTATAGTTACTACTTATATTATGTTTTAAACAACTTTGTAAATTTGCCAAATTCCAAAGAACAGGAGATATGCTAATCAAAGGTTTCACAAGGCTTTGTTTTTACTGTAACGTTAACAGACCTTTTGTAGAATAAACTTGTGTAGGCTATGATCCAAAATGTCAGACTAAGAATAGCAATGTGAATTTATGATACCATGTTAGTGTAGTAAATCTAGGAAATCAACTAGGTCTATTCTGGACCTAAATGAATAAAATAATTACTGTTGTTAAATTTAAAATTACTGAATTAGAATTTATAAACAAATTTAATTCTATTTATCAAATTAAAATGTTAAAAACACAAATTTCTCTCACTATATGAACATCATAGGCCAGTTAAAAATGCTGTCACCAATTCCTACTGTTGTAAATGATCATTTTATTTATATTCTATCAAAATTTCTGAGCCGTTCATATTTGTGTAACAGACCTCTTGCTTTCAACAACTTTTTGCCATCTTCCTTATTTCCCGCAGGGTGTGCGTGCATACATGTTATTTGAAGTTTCAACTTGGTGCATCTGATGAAGTGGATTCCAGATGACAAATTTATGCCACAATAAATATAATGGCCTTAAAGGTTCTTCAACAGTCACAGTGTCTCATCCCCAGAGGAACAGAATGGCAAACCTTGCCTGAATAAATTTTGCTAAGAGTCCACAAGCTGGAGTTGACTAAACACATAACAAAAAAAAACCCTTGTTTTTATGCATTTTAAAACTATTTTTCCTAGAGAGAGAAACAGTCATTTTATATTTATTAACATTTTTCTACAGCAGACAGAACTATGCCTATTGGCCCATGGCTGCAAGATGGTGTTAGGGAGTTTCAATAAGGAAATACCTGGTTCTTGAGACAAGTGTCTCTCTTAGAAACTAGGTGTAAACCACTCTTCCTACTGCAGAAAATGAAATGTTATAATGTTAATTTATGACATTTCTGCAAGTTTTTCTCTCACACCCCTTCTTTGTGCCTCCATTTACACACTTGAATCAACAAGATTTTGGTGATGGGAAATATTCCTGAGGTTTCTAATTCTAATTTCTAATAATAATGAAAACAACATATGGTTAACCCAGTTAATTACTCATTTACCAGGAAGACAATTTGGAAGAAGTAAGGTAGACTGAAATAAAGCATTTTCATTTCCATCAATAGAATGAATTGATTTAGATCATCAACAATTTAAATCACAGATTTAAACCAAGTTCCCATTGGTACTTCATATATTTCCGAAATAATGCTGCAAGTCTGCCTACTATACTAATTGGCAACTAACTAGGGTATTATTTACATTATTTCTTTCACAAACAAGCTTTTTATCTTTTATTGAACTCTATGCACTTTGTATACTTTCCTTTTGTTATCTACAGAGGTGACAACTCTTTCCTCCAGGACCTTCACAATCATTGAAAAAAAATATAATGCCTATGAAATAAGGTTTGATTGGATAGACAAATGGGAAATAAATGCCTGTGATTTGGTAGAAAGAGTATAAATATGCATATTTGAAAAGTTATCAAAATGTTTCTGTGTAAGTGTGTTACATACATTAACACAATGTAATTAACAAGAAAACAGAATTCAGCAAATTAAGTGAGCTTATGAGCTCCAACTCGGAATTCTTACATTCATTTCAAAAAATGAAACACACAACTTTGCTGTTAAAAGGACATATCAACTTCTGCATGAGGTACTACATACTTAAGTCTAGCAACTACTCATGGATTAATAATTTTGTAAACTTGAATTTTGCTGCCAACACAGATAAGTTCTTGTCACGTACTTTATGAAAAAAAAATACAGGTCCAGAAGCAGACATGTAACTTAGTACATGCCGCTTCATGCTATTGCAACAATAATTGCAATCAACTATGAGCATTTTTCTGGGTCACACACTGTTTCTTCAACACATATGCAATAAAGTCTGAGTCCAAAGGATTTTCTTTATATGCTGAAAGGTCAGTTGTGATACATTAAAATATCATGCAGATGCAGTTGCCAAATAATTTTGTTGGTCAGAATTTCTGTACTTAGCATATTACATTTTTGAATATAGTAACAAAATAGCAATCTGTCAAATGGTAAAAGTGGAAAATACTAGACATACATTCAGCAACCATTAACAGCCAGTATTTCTGCTTTTTAAAATACTTTGTGAATTTTTGATTGTTTGAGAAGATACAATTATGAAAGCTATTTAAAGCTTACATATACCTTTTAAGAACAGCAAAACAGGCAATTGATCAATGTGCAAAAGTAGAATGCCCTCATTCAACTTGAAGGGAGAAGACAGGAGGTGGTATAATCTAGCCCTTCCCTGTAGGTTCAGTCAAAAGCAAACTGCTGCAGCCTCTCCTAGCTTCTGTGCTTTTCCTCATTAATAACTTTTCCCATTTTGACCACAGTCAGATGTTCCTTAGCTGTATGTCTTGGTTTTCTTCAGTGAAATGTTGGAGAGTATAAATAAACAACACTTCAGAGGCCAAATTAAACAAAATCAAACCATTACCCTTGTTTCCAGGACATTTGAAGAATTGTCCCAAAAGAATTACAAAGATTTCATGACATCTTAAATTTAGATAAGAAACTATCCCTGTTTCAATTTCCAGTTTCACCACCCATCTGGCATCATGAATCAAAAAACACAAAGCATATCCAGCCTGCTCTGTATCATAGCTTGACATTAGTTATTCAGATAATTTATACTGCAGACTGTTGAACTCTGGTCAAGTAGAGGTAAGTTAAATAGGTCGAAGTCAGATCAGCTTTTGTCAAATCTTAAATTTTACCTTTAGTAATTCTGATATATGAATTGTCGTTTTACAAATATTATGAAAAACAAATGAAGTAAAATACTGGTAATACTCAGAATTGAGAATACATATTCCCAAGAAAGCAATATTTGGTTTGGAGATTTCTGAACTCTTACATCAAACACAAGCACCTATAGAAAACTGAAATGCCTAGTTGCATATTGGGAAGAAGAAACACAAATTGGAAATTATGACTATGTGCACTACAACAGCCTAACTCAATGTATATTTAGTCAATGTCAGTACCACTACATTCAGTGGGTCTTAACTACCAAGTTGTGCAGAGCTGTAGCATGGTTCCTCTGAATAAAACCCTGTTAAATTCAGTAAGCATACTTTTTCATAAGCATATTGAGGATTCCAGCAAATAGGGCCTTATCATTTTCCAAATGTTTGTAGTTCCCACAAGACTTAAGAACAGACCACTTAGTCTTATTTAATCTGTAACAGAGGAAGTCCCAACTCTATTACGTGTACCACTTGATAATTAACAGCTGGATAAGAGATCTAAGCTGTACCCTATGTTAAGAATGAATTAATCTGCTTTTAAAAATGTATAAATGTCTTCACCAGTTGCTAAACATTTATGGATTACTTAAAGGCTATTTGTATGCCTCTTCTTCCCCTTCAAAGTCAAGTCACTCAGCAATATCTGGAAAACAAGGGATTCTCATTTCTAGTTCAGTTCACACAGAGAGGTACCACTGTATTCAGAGAAAAGGACAAATGTTTTTCTTTAGCCACTTCAAATTGTAATCATGCAACTGAGTCTTGTGCATTTTTACCAAGAAACCCCATGGTTATTAGTGAGGTCAGGTTGCCCACTGAATGTACTGAGGATGGCAATCCTGATTTCAGATGTTGGACATTAGTAGCATTTGACTCTCCAGACTGTAGATTCTTGGACAGCTTAATAATCTGCAAGGTGCTATTGTTCCACTGAAAAGAACATTTTCAAAACTGCTACTAATATTCTGCAAAGAGCTTTATTTGTAGAAAATTTGAAAACCAGTAACATCTTTTTTTTAAACTTGCTTTGGATCCTGAGAGAGGTCAGAGCAATAACACACTAATTTAGCTAAGAAAATGATCAACAATAAAAGTGGAGACACAAGACAGTATCTTTTTATACTGTTAGAGGCAGAGAGTGAAGATTCTGGAGGAGAAGTTCTGCACTAGGACGTTCCGCTACATCAGACTTCCAACAACTTTCAATTATGCTTTCAAGCTGCTGTCCAGTGGCTGAACCTTTAAACACAGCTGCAGTCAGAGAGGGGCGCAAATTACAAGCTACAACAGAATAGAGTACATACTGGCGCTCACCCAAATAAGGTTCTTGCTGTGTAACCATTTGCCAGAGTGTGATAGCAAAAGAGTAGATGTCTGCCTTAGGGGTGGCTCGCTCACCTTTAAGGAGTTCAGGAGCACGATGAGTGTATGTGCCACCTTGTTGAGAAATTAGTTGGCCTGATGACACAAGATCCTGTAGTTTTTGGGAGCATCCAAAGTCTCCAATTTTGCAAACATTTTGTTCTGTGATGAATACATTAGCAGGTTTTAAATCCAAGTGCACAATCAAATGTGAATGGAGGAAGACTAGACCTGCTGCAATGTCACAGGAATAACCTAATGCCTCAGTTATGCTCAAAGACACACGGCCATATCCAAGCCCATCATCCTTCTTCTTTGCTGTCTTGCACTCAGTCCCATAGATAATGTGGTGCAGAGTGTTGTTACCTACATATTCCATTATAATGGTGCCCAAACTATCCTGACTGGCAGGGGCACATGTGCTAGCAGCTATTACACGTACCACATTTTTATGTTCAAGATGTGCCACGTTTAATTCTGCCCAGAAACTCTGCCGTGATGCCAGACTGTTCTTACTGCATTTCTTCACCTGCTTTACTGCCACTGTAGCTCCACTGTAAATAGCCTTGTAGACAGAACCAAAGCCACCAGAGCCCAGAGGGTGCAGCGGATACAACTGATCCCAGTCTATAGAACACCAAGCTAGGCGAGTAGGCAGTCGGTGCGCCCTGGGAGAAACACCTTCTGCACAAAAGAACTTTTCACCTTTGGCAGGAAACACCAGGGGACTACTGCAGGGTCGTGCATTCACAGACGGAGAAAATTGCAGATGAAGAGGACGACTATGAGGAAGAGGTGATGGCATAATTATGTAGGAACAAACACCGATTTACGAACAGAAAATAAAGAACTAAAAAAGGATGCAGGACAATTTAGCAGTCTTTCATGAGTCTGCTTTAGTTTTGCTTCCAAATTCCTTTCACAGAATCACTGCAGCAAATTTTCAGCCAACAAGCTCCAATCAATTTCAGATGAGGATAATTTTAATAATTACCCCCTAGTAACTTTGACTGATAAAGGGAATTGAAATTTTAACCCCAATCCCCAAAACACTTACAGCATAGTCCTGAAAATGTTTACTCAGAAATAAATTCCACTGGCTTCAATAGGAATTACTCCTTAGTAACTGTGCTTAGGAACAACCTTTAGGATATTTGCCTTATCTTTTGATATGATCCCTTTGTGTTACTTTTCTTAGCTACGTTCAAAATATAAAATAAAATAAAGGGGTATCACTTCTTGTCCACTTTCTTCATTGTTAACAGTTCTATAAGAGGCAGAAATTCAACAGCCACTGAACTCTTAGAAAAGTGCATCATGTTCTACTTCAAGTTAAAGGTACAACAATCTTTTTTTTTTATGACAATCTTACAGAACCACAGAGCTCTGAGAAACACAGATTATTTCTTTTTCTTTTTTAAGAATTAACCAGATTGTCCATAAGATTATTTAATTATAAATAGTCTGGATGAATCTTAGAGACTATTCAATAGAAGGTTCATCTGGAAATAGTTTGAATATTTGGAATCATGTGATTGATTTATTATTGAATTCATGTCATTCATGACTTCACACCCATCAACCCAAAGGGCAATCATAATGTGAATAACAGTTTTCCTCTTAGAACAGATGGAACTTGTGGGGTAGGAGACAACCCAAATTAGGACTACAGTATAGTGTTAAATCTTCCTTTCCTGTCCTGGTACAGCTCCTATCTGGACTGAACTCCTGCAGCTGTAGTTAAGAAAAACCAACACCACAAAGACCAATCATGTGCTCGGCATTACATCCAGTTTGTGTCCCAGGTTTGTATGATTTTTTTATTCTCTGAAGAGAAAAAAAAAAGTACAAAAAAAATCTCATTTTTTCCAGTCTCCTTGTCCTTTTCTTACTCTATCTTAGGCTCATGATTGAAATGTTTTTGAGTTGCATTAAGTCCTTTGTATGAGGAACTGTCCCCGCCCCCGTGTGTAAAACATACATTGCAAGTAATAAAGAAAATGATAAAAAGTACACCACTTCTCCCCTGTTTGCTACCCATGCATTCATAGATTTAATACCACAAATTTCAGATTTAAAAATAAGGATAATTTGGGATTACTTGCCCTGTGGAACTGAAGAATGTACTATTCTAGTTCCTATTTATTATTTGATGGAATAGGCTTTTACTCATCAGCCACAGGCTAATGAAGATGGAAAGAAAAAAAAAGGAGAACTACTTAGGTCAAGAGAAAATCAGTGGTTGTGTGTGTAGAAGTTTGATTGCAATTATGAAGTAGTTTTTGAACACATAACCCTATACTAGAGCCTACACATAAGTGTTAGTCCAAATTAATGAGTTTACACTGCTGCTGACCTACCTTGCAGCATTTGAATAAAATGGGTCTATTTTATTTGGGACAATCAGTTCAGTTTAGGCCTAGGTTGATAACTTTTTCAGCTGAAACCTTTCTGTAGATGGAATAAATTTTTCAAACTGAGACTGCGGTCCTGTTAACATCTGGGTAGAAATCTCATTAGTTGGCTGAGACTTCTTCTGAAGACAGGACAGACATACATATCATTTATTTATTTATTTTTACAGACAACATTTTAAGTGTCTTCTGCAGAAGTGAAGAAAAAAAATCCCCATGTGTATACTACTGTCGTATTACTAGTGTTTATGTGATCTTACAATTATTTGTTTAGAAATATATATATTTTTTTTACCAATAGAAGTGTTATAACCTAAAAAAAGCAGCATTAGAGATACAGGAGTAGGAAACATATACTGATGGGCACACCATGGTTGCAACCAGATTAGATTTCTGAGAGGCACTGTGTGTGCAGATGCCTTTGAAAAAGCATCCAGAAACAAGATATTGCAAAAATACAGATTCCAGAGTTCTTTCTGTGACCCTTTTGAAGAATATTATTCTACACTGGCTTTCCATTGTACTGATTAATATATTGCTATATTTTAATGCTTTCTGCTTTTCTTGTATTTATATTTTTGTCTCCGTATACATACTTATCATGGCCTTAATATATCATACATACTAGGATATGCTGCCAGATTCTGAGACCTTACTTTTACATTAAAACATATTGTTAGAATAATGTGTAGTTGTTGACAAGAGCAGATAGAGAAGAAAGAACTATGTGTTCAACTGACTTCTCAAGTTCTGTAAAAGGTTACAGGTGTTCAACCGAGTTCAGAATTAACACTTTTAATGTAAAGTGCCATAATTTTATTGAATTATGGGCAAGCTTATGGTGTTAGAGGTTTGTGGCTGACACTGACAATTATCTGCTTTATTGAAAATGTTATTGGTAAAAAGTTATTGAGCATAGTTCATGCTCTTTACTTCTTAATGTACACTTATTATTAACAAAGGAAGTCTAGTACAAGCTGTCTACACAAGGGGGCAACCTTGTCTTTTGTCTGTCATTAATGTGAGTTGTTAAAAGAATAATTTTGAAAGGAATTACCTAAATGAACTTTATAAAATGTCTAGTATTTTGGTGCTCTTTTTCCTTACAGCAAGAACAATATTTGTTTCTTATTCATACCTGGTCCCCAATGTATTCCAGAATAATATCCTATTCAAACCTTACTGTCTGAAATTAACTCCACTCTTCTCTCTGACTGTACACCCCCAATTCTGTCTTCCCTATTCACTCAGTGAATGGAAGACTCAGGAAAGGTATCTTCATGCTGGAAACTTGAAACAGTAAACGTAACACTTTCTCTCCTTCTCATGATATTAGAAGCTGGGGCCAGGCACCAAAGCTGAAAGGTGGGAGATTCCAGACAGATGAAAATACTTCTTTGCACAGTGCATACTTCAAGGTTGGGAATCATGTGGCCCTCCACATGTTGATGAACTGCAACTCCCAATATTCCTAAGTAGCAGCACTGGATAGAGATGCTGGTAGTTTCAGTCCAACAACAGGTTGAGGCCTGCATGATTCCCAACCGTGGAAGAGTGAAATTCACTACCACAAGTGTTGTGATGATCACTAACTGGTATAGTTTTACAAGAGGATCAAACAAATTGGTGAAAGTCTTAGGTTATGAATGGCTGCTACTCATGAAACTTACTGAGTGACCTTGTGCCTATTGTTTTTTCAGCACAACTTACCTGATAAGTTTCCTGTGATTATAAAAGATGTCCAGAGCCATGCATGTCTCCTTGAACTTGCTGGAAGAAAAGTAGCACATCGATACAATCTTTATTTAATGGCAGTATACCTCTACAGGGAGCCAGCATGGTATAGTGGTTTGAGCTTTGGACTACAACCCCGGAGACCAGGGTTCAATTCCCTACTTGGCCATGGAAACCCACGGGGCGACCTTGGGTGCATCACACACTCAGCCCCAGAAAACCTCACAATAGGTTTGCCTGAGGGTTGCTGTAAGTCAGAAACAACTTGAAGGCACACAACCTCTACAGCCACAGTGGTGTAGTTGTCTGAATGTTGGACTAGGACATTTGGAGACCAGGGTTCAAATCCCCACTCAGTCATGAAAATCCAGTGATTGACCTTTGGCCAACTCATATTTTCTCAACTATAAAGGAAGGCAATGGCAAACCTCCCCTGAATATATTTTTCTAGGAAACCCCTATGATATGGTTGCGGTAACTTGGAGTCAACCTGAAGGAACATAAATGAGAGATGCTGTTGCAGTCAAACCCTGCTTAGGGGCTACCAATAGTCATTTGCTAAACCACTGAGTGAACAGAATACTGGACTAGACAGGCTTTTAGTATGATCCAGCAAGGCAATTTTTAGTCCTTTTTGTGGTGTCCAGGAAAGCCTCCTGCAATCTTCTATTTTCTCCAAATCCCAGTGAAATGAGAAAGGATTCCACAGTTGGCTTTTATTCTGCAATACCCCACAGCAGTAAACTGTAGTTATTGGTTTTTCTGCTTTAAGATAGTATCAGATTCATTCCACTAATGGGGAAGCAAAAGACAGCAGAAATATTAGCAATTATGAGACAGCTAGCTTTGTCAGCTCATCTAGCATTCACCACACCGAATATTTCCTTGTTCCTTTTATTGGAATGTTGCAGTAGTGTCAGTTGTAGGACAATGATTAGATCCGATCATCACTGATATGGCCAGGTCTTCACTACTGATGACTAACTTCAATAGCTATCTTAAACACTTGTGGAAAATCTCTGATGGAGGGAACATCCTTTACTCTGTAGCAATATAGGGTGTTACAAGAGAGCCTAAGAGATCTGACTCTGGCATTTATGGAAAATTCTCAACCTTATGGAGACCAGCATCATGCGTATGCTACAAAAAAGGAATTACTGCTCTAAAGCATACTCAGCAATACTTTAATCAATGACTTAGGGCACAAATACAACAACAATCTGTGATGTATACAGTTCAAATAAGCCTCTGACAAAATGCTTGTGGCTACCTATATTTGGAATGTTGTCGCTGCTTTTCTAAAGTTATTGTCAGAACTTGAGTCTGACAAATCATAGATTGATAGTACCATCCTCTTTTTCTTTATATAGTTCTCAATTTACTGTTTCTCTGTGACAAAATGTTTTGAGAATATAATTAGGCACTGGTATCTTAGTAACTATTTGCATAATCATACAGACAAGCACCATACTTAATTTCAGGCATTTTTTTTTACATAACTAAAACCATTCTGTAGTTTTATTGATATTTTGTGGAGTTCACATATTTTTGTACAGCAAACATAACACTGTAGGCCACAAGAAGCTGCAGCACTATTGTTTAATAGCAGCAAGTTATATTTTTATCAGGGTATGTGGACAATAAATAGTCTGTTTCTTTGGATATGAATGCCTAAATTGAATTTTTGCTGCAGCTTCATAATGTGATAGCTATTTTACAGAGCTTATACACAAAAATATATATGCAATCTTTTGTCTATATTTTATACAAATACAACAGTAGTTTGTGAATACATTTTAAAGTACATATACATGATAAGCAACACATTTTCCCATATCACAGGATAGTAATTTTAAATGAAATACACAAATTCAGTCTGGAATGCATTTTTCTATTTTGACTCAAAATCTGTATTATTAAACAATTTTTTTCACACAAGTCCAAACATTTATCACTATCTAAAAATATAATTTCAGCAATCCACATCACACTCAGGTGTCATCCTTTTCAAATTGTTTCCATTTGTTAACATTGAGCAGGCTCTTAGAGACAAGTATGTTCTTCACTTCACACCATATCAAAAGCCCTCTTTCCATTTTCATCTTCTAGATTTGAAAATAGGCTTATTTGGGTATAAATTTGCATGTCCAAGTTTCTCATTTTGCAAGTGCATATGAAAACATGGTGGTGTACAAAATTCATTAATGACAAATTAAGTCACAGTATAAAAATATATCATACATCTATAAATCTAGTATAGGCCTTTCTCTATGGATAAAAATACATCAGTCTAAATGAGACAGAGAGGTCTGTAGCACCATGGGAGGAGTTGTATCCCAAGTTATATTAGCAGCATGATCCACTATAATATATTTGCAGGAGTGTTTCTGAGAAGATAAACATTCATTCTGGTTCAACTGTACCACTGAAACTTATATTGAAAATGTCTGCATGCAGTTAGAAATAGTTCTGTGTCAATTTTAGGGTTAAATACTTATAAAAACATGGCCTTCAACACACTACACCCTTATAAATGTTAAGGGACTAGAACCCACTTTTTAATACCACAACATCACTTTAAGTTGTCTTCTCTGTAACATCAAATTGGTGACAGTTTTCATTCTATATTGACATGACACAATAGGCAGCTGAACCTACACAATGTATTTGATAACAAATAATGCATAGGTTTATTACTAAGAGGCATGCCATCTTAAGCTGCTAAACCAGTGTATGAGACAAATAATTAAGAGCTTAATCCTTCTCTTTATACAGGCACAGGATCAATCCTATGTTGAAGTTTAACAGCAGCACAGCTATGGTAGGATATAGTATTTTTAGAATACTGCTTTTTATAGATTTCGAAGATTGCAATCCTATGCATGTTTACTTGGAAGTATATTCCACTGAATTATGTGGGTCTTCCAAGGAAACATACATAAGACTCAGCTGTAAGGCTGAACTCCTGTGCCTTATTTCACACATGTAATTCCCAATGAAATGTATGGGACTTAGCATTAGTGTGCACATGACTGCAACCTCTAAGATTTTAGTATACATTTAACTGTTTTTGACCACTCAATTTTTGGATTGGTATGAAATGGCAGTAGAAGACGGCATAGACTGAAATATGTAAACCTAGGAATCTACTGTGTAAAAACCCTTTTAAAAAGACACACTGGTTCTGTGCAATATAGCAAATTGACATAAAAACACTTTAAGATGTACCTGTTAAAAGTTACAATGTTTACCATTTTGTACCCAAAGCATTATATCAAAGGCCCTCATATGTCATCTAATGGCACTTGAAAAATTATAATAGAAGATTTTATAATAGAAAGTATAACCTGTAAGAAATTTTCTTTTATAAGGTTTAGGTTTCTTTTTGAAAGTGCTATATTTTATATTATGTGTAACACAGAAGTTGATCGAGCTTTAGTTTAAAAACACACACACAACAATAAAAACAGCCTACAATACATATAGAGCTTACTAGGCAAAAGATCCTGAAAATATGTACTCTTAACATTCATTATTAGCTTAATAAAGCAATCAGGTCTGGCTCATGTTTTAGTCAGTATATGGTTTTTGAAAACCTCTACTGCCAAATGAATAAATCACTCTATTCCACAATTCACTACTAATAAAACACAAGCAAATTATATATACAATATTTTTAAAATCCATAGCAGAAATTTAGAAGTTACACAAAGTGTGGTGCATGATCAGCCAGCACACACCACTCTCCACTTTTTAGAATTAACCTGGTAACCTCAAAATAGGCTTTAAAATTGACATTTTGAACTTTTCAACTATGTCTCTGCCTAAATGATAGTCACAAAGCACTAGTGTGTAAATAATGCCTATACTGTCATTTTGCTTCCATATACTTATACATCTTGCTTCAGTGACATGCCCACAAAGTGTAGCTATCTACTGAAGTACTAACTGAATGAGGTTCAATATCTTGTCTGAAATCCTACTACTAATTTGAAGTGCACCTGTCTAATTAATCCCATTTTAGAACCCAAAA
The DNA here is from genome assembly GCA_030412105.1 of Cyclura pinguis. Lineage (NCBI taxonomy): Eukaryota > Metazoa > Chordata > Lepidosauria > Squamata > Iguanidae > Cyclura > Cyclura pinguis. Next base: position 214,603,569 of record CM059602.1, read on the forward strand.
GAACTCCCACAACAACATGGAGACTTCATATGTACTAAGGCATACTGGAAAAACTAGTTTTTTAAAAAAATCATGTTAACCAGCAACTAATACTGAAAATAGACAACGCTGTTGTAACATGCTTTATACATACCATCCCTGTCAATGTAGTGGTAAGCCTCTATTAGAACCTAAAAGGTTAAAACTAGTTCAACTCATTTCTGAAATGAGTGAAATGCTTTTTCAACAGCTGTGTGATGGTATTTGTTTTGAAAAAGTGGGGAAAAAAATTGAGACAGAGAAGGCCAGACCTCTTAAGTACTGATTTTTTGATGTAGTAAAGGTATTCAACATCTACCAAAAAAAGAAAAAGACAAGAAAAAAGAAAGAAAATAAAAGGAAAAAGAAAAGAAAAGAAAAGCACACAAGAATATTTAATTTCCTTGTGGGATGCGACTCCTTTGAAAAGTTAAAGCCTTGCTATCCTTTCTTATAAAAAATATCCAGAAGGAAATATCTACTTGTGTTTTGCTATTGGATCATAAGATAGGTTGCAGTATTGCCAGTGTTGTTCTGGTATGTTTTTTCCCCTTCAAATGATGGTGCTAAATGGCTGGAAAGCAATATTGAACAAATCATTCCACTAAAGATACATTTTAGCAATCTGTTTCATAGAAACTAAAGGAAGCAATCATGCAGCAGAGCTAAAGTCTACTTTGAGAAATTATTCTCACAGCATATTGGAGCAGCTTGCAGAATTTTGAAAAGGTATTTCCTCATTAATACATCCTTATTTTAATGCCTTTGGAACAAACAATTATAAAAAGTTACCATTCAGTAATAAAATTTAAATACATCAGTATAAAATAGTAAAATCACACCTGCATATTGTTCCTACAATAAAAAAGTAGAAACTAATGATACACATATTGGGAGCCAAAGCTCCTTAATGGGAGCAACTTTTGTGTCTATGAAGTATATTTAGTTTAACCACTTGAAAACCATATATGCATCTGCACAAATTGGAAATAGCTATGCATTTTAAAATTCCTTCTAAAAATCCTAAGGAATAGAATGTTACCAAGTTATAACCAAACTAGATTTTGCATTTATATCACAGTTTTCCCTCTTTTGTTACCAGAGTAGAGAATATAAGAGGAAGTTTTGAAGATGAACAGCAATTGGACATACAGCATGGATAGCTATTTTCTTATCATTTTTCCTAAAATAACCTTGTATATCAGGTAAAAGTGGCATAAGCAATATGCTTTTACTTCACTCCTAGGAGTCCTGTTATTAATTCTTGGCATTAAGAAAAATCACTAGCCAAATACCCAGGCATAGTAACTGTGATTACCACTATGTTGTTGCTTAGGGCGACATTACACACCATGAAATACAATTCAAGAGATCCATTCTAATGAAAATATGGAAAACTGTATTTGAAAATTTAATTCATTTTCTGGCTGCAAATCCATCAGATTGACAATATGAAAAACTTTCTAGCTGGACTTAACCTCATCTATTTGATGAAATTATTAAAAAATGTACATCTTATAGAAAACCTGATTTTTGTTTCTGTTTGAAAGCCAGCTCTTCATTTTGTACTTGCCAATTAAGAATGTTTTTTTTGCCAAATCATACTACATAATTGCACTTAAATGAGAGGTTCATTCCCCTCTAATCATGTGAAATTATTTAAGGGAAAATAGCAAGTCCAGACCTTCTAAGAAGTCTTGATGAAAAAAAGCTTTTTTTCAGACAGGAATTACAAATTTACTTACATGTAAAGTGTTCTGAGCAAAGCATAATACCATTTTTAGGAACCTGCCTGTATTGACATTGTCTTGTTGCTATTTTTAAAGGTATTAAAAAAGACACTATTCCATTGAGAAATAAAATTACTGGATCTTCATAAAACTATAACAAGACATACATAATGTTTTGGGAATGGTTTTCTCTCTATTTTGAAAGTGTGGATCTACTGGCAGTGAGAATACAGAGACTGTTTTAAAACCCAAAGTAAACAACTGTGAATGAACACATTCAAAATATTTTAAAAAGTTAATTTGAATTTCATACTGGCTTAATGAGACTGGTACTGTACAAAAGTAGATTTACAAATGACATAGTAGGCACTACATTAAAGTTGTCTAAGGCATTTCTAAAAATAAACTTGTCACAAGGCATTTTTTTCATCCTATTGGAAAGCTTGATGAAAACGTGGTAGGGTTGTGGTTGTGTTTAGACTACTTGTGAAAGCTGCTGACAATGAATGCAAAGAACCAAGACCAATACCATTACCAGGATCTTGTGGATCTTGTGCCTGTGGAGGAAGCTGAGTCATAGATGAATGTGCTTCCTCTTGTGTGTAACTCATTCCAAGATTTCCCACAGAAACAGAAGGATTAAATGGAGGTCCATTTACTGGTATAAAATTGAATAATTGGGAGAAGTCCAATGATGGCGTGCTTAGAGGTTCACTAATAGAAACAGAACTTTTGGAAAGAGATACATCTGCAGATACATCATCTAGCGGGCCTACTTGAGGATCCAACCCTAATTTAGATGAAGATGCTTGAGAATCTTGGGATGAAGAAGGCATACCACTTTGCAGTTCCATTAAGTAACTTTCAATTTCCCCTTTCAATGGCTGCTCTTTATCAGTCATAGAAACTGTATATGAGGTAGAACTGAGTGGATATTTTAGAGATAGCTGGTGAGAAGCATGGACAGATTCCATTTCTATTGGACAAGGCATACCTAAAGGTAATGATGTGGCAACCATTTGGTGTGCAGATGCTGAGCTCTGCATGGACTGAATTTGAGTGTTGTAGAGATTTAATTGCAAAGTGTTTGTAAATGGCTTTGATGTCAGTTCATTGGAAGATAAAGACATTGCTGGAAGCAGCTCATCCTTTATAGGCACAGAAACATTGCAAGTAAAGGGGTCTAGAAGGTCCATTGGCTCTGTTTTGACTTTCAGAAGTTCTTGGTTGTGACTTTTCTTCATATGCCGTGTTAGGTGATCCTTCCGGCCAAATCTCTGTGCGCAATACTGACAGAGGAAGTCCTTTCTTCCAGTGTGCACTACCATGTGTCTTCGGACATCCTTTCGGGTGTAAAACCGACGATCACAATGTTCACACTGGTGCTTTTTCTCCTTCACTCCACCTGATGATTTGCCTGCATGAGTTTTTAGGTGCTCCAGCAACACCCCTGTGCTTTCAAATGTCTGCAAACATACTTTACAGGTGAGGTCACCACTTGTTGCAGCATGCAAAGCCAGGTGACGCTTAAACCCAAGCTTCGTGTTGTAGTTCTTTCCACATTCTTCACACTTAAAGGCTTCTTTATTAGGATTATGTGTATGTAGGTGATTCTTTAGGTGATCTTTTCGATGAAACATTTTCTCACAATAATTACACTTGTGGGTTTTCTCAGGAGAATGAGTAGCCATGTGCCTTTAAACACAGATATATTCTGTAAGTATTTATTTTCATTAAAAAGTATATGTGTTCATTCTAACAGCAGCTAAATACTAAGCTATTTTCTTCATAGGAATATGTTATACAGGAGACATATCACTACAGACAATATATATCATACTTCAATATAGCAAGTCACACCTTACAAGCCATTTCATTTCAATTGAAGTTTTAGTTTGATGATTTTACAGTTACTTTAATAATGTATTTTATTGTGTGTCAATACTTCAGTTCTTTCCATAGCCAAAATGGAAAATCAGACGATACACTTCTTTGGAAAAAATTTATACAACTGAAAAACTTTAAATTTTCCTCATTGAAAACACACACACACACAAATCTTCAGACATTAGTTAATAAAACTAAGCACTATTATAATTCTACAATCTCAGATCTACATTAATAACATTTCCACCCTGAAAATCACCTCAACTGTACACAGATATATATGTTTACAAAGCTTAAAATGGCCAACAAATGATAATATATTCTGAAAAATAAATAGAGTTTAATACCTTAGTAATTTGTACTTAGAAACAAAGGCCTTGGTGCAGTCTTGTTGTGTGCACTTGTAGGGCCTCTCTCCTGTGTGAGAGTATGAGTGAACCTTTAATTTCTCAACACTGTTAAAGGCCTTGTCACACAGTTGGCAAGGAAAGTTTTTTCTTGGTTTGGATTCACCACGCTTACGTTTCCCTGAAGGGACTTTCTGGGTATCTCTTACTTCTGACAAATCACCAGGAATGACAGTGGCCATCGCAGCCTAAACCAGGCCTTCTTGTTGGACACTTGGGAACTGCCCAACTCCACTAAATGATTTAGCTTTAGATGGCTTCTCAAGTTTCATGTGGTCGTTAAAGAAAGCAAAAGGGGACTGGAAAAAAAAATAAGAAACAACTATTTGTAACTACACTTAATTTTGAAATTTACTTGCTATGTGATGCTTTTGAATAAAGCTTATATAAAATTAGGTTCAGCTGGTCTAATGTAATATAGGTAGACTAATTTCAGCTATTTATCAAAGCTCAAAGTTCACTGCTCAGGATGGACAGATCCACATGTACCCTGACACTTCACCTTGCATTTTTAAAAATAGGTTCGTCAAATGATGTATGAGTGTTACAGGAGAGTATTCGAGCATCTAAAAACTTTGTTGGCTGTGCAAGCCCTTTAGAGAAAGTTGCCTGAGTAATTTTCAATCATCTTAACCCGTATCAGAACAAAAAAGATATGGCTAGAAGTGCATGCCTTCTACTAAAGAACGAAAAAACCTGCATAATTCAGAAGGGCTATAGCACAGAATATTGTACACAGTAATGAAAATTAATGGTCAATGGTACAACACTCTGTGGACTATACTATTACAGAATTCAGAGGAGGAATTGCACGTTTGAATGGTTCCACATACAAATTATTTTTGCCTGTGGCAGTTACTCTTCCAAGAAAATGGTTGCAAATCTAATTAAGTGTCTTCTTTAACATGTTTGTTTTGTATGCATATGGACCTTTAAAAACAGAATGGTATAGTCCTCAGTGAGCTGTAGCATGTGATTTTCAGAATATGCAGATGGGTCTAACATTTACTGTCTAAATAAAAATCCACTGAGAAATATTGAAGTTTGTTTAGCTTGTTTAAATTTTTTTGTGCCCAATATGTCTGGACACAGATCTATCCACCTTTCAACAAAGTTATCTAATCTATGTACTAGCAACTTGTGAGCACTGTATTTTTTTTTTACCTGCCACTACGGTAATTTAAGTATTAAAATTAAGATGGGATCACAGATAGCAAGGCCAAAGAAACTATTAAGGAAATAGTTTGGAAGCTAAGTATGTAACAGACAGATGCAGTTTGTGAGAAAAGACAAGCATAAGCAAAGAAGCTACTATAACAGGATTTACGCTGTCGCTCTTAAGTGAATGACTGCATGCATCCTGTGTTCTCATAAACAACTAGTATCAATCCATGTAAATCTGCTAATCAGTATTTGGGAGGAAAACCCAGGTTTTTTTTTTAAATATAGAAAAAAAAATAGATGACAATAAAATCAAACCTACACCCTGAAGGAATAAACACATGAAAGTTCTTGTGTAGAATTTATAGGTTATCCAACAAGATTTTTTTCTCATTTGATGCCCAAATAACAATGCTTTCTGCATTTGATGTCATTATCTTAATTTTTTTTCCTAAAGGAGCTGAATAGGCAATTAACAGAAAAGGGCAAAGATTTCTCTCTCAGATTTTTCGCTTGGAGTAAATAATTATCTTTACTATGCGGTTTGATCTGCAGTACTGATAACTGTTAATAGCCTCTGCATGGAATCAGCAAGGGTCCCTCAGGTTACAGAACACAGGCTTCTGTCAGTGGAATATGCAGGTAGCAGCTACTCATCTCCCTGGAACATCCCAAATGCTACCCAGAGAGTCTGGAGACTCTCCAAAGATGGCTGGGAGACATGGAAGCTCCAGTGGTGAGAGAAAGACTTGTATTGGCAGAGAGACACTAGCTGGATTCCATTCATAAATTCTAGCTCCCCAACATTTATTTATTTATTTATTTATCCCACAGACACCCCCAAGGGGATGTAGGAGGCAATTTTCTTCATGTTTTTGGCCCTCTGTGGAAGTCGACGTCTGTGTCACTTCCTGTTGGGAAAAAAAGGCCTCTTCTGGGCCTAAAATGGATAGCCCCAAAATTATCTCCCCATACCCCCAGGGGGATTTGGGAGCAAAAAAGTGTGTGTATATGCAGACTGCAAGTTACACTTTCTTATGTCTATTCAAAAGGGAACTAATGTTAAGATGTTCATAGCAGGAAAGTGGGGTTCACCGAAATAAAGGAGGGAGTAGGATGCAAAGCATGCTCTTATGTTAGAGCTTCCAACTTCATCTTATTTGCAAAAGGCTTCTTCATACTACCAATTCAAAGCATGTCCTTGTCACATTTTAGTTTTTGTAAGATAGCAAGAGTAAATTCACTGACTCAAAACCCAAAAGAGTGAAGATGTAGGCTTTGCAATGTTTTTAATGAAGGATATACATTCTAAAGCTAAAGAATTTCAAAATAGTGGAACTAATGGGAGTATCCATATAAACCCACCCCTCCTATACTGGTGGATGTAGCTTAGTCATATCCTTCCCAAGAATAAATGCTCTGGCTGCAGATCTACCCAAAATCTCTGCTTAAAAACCCTCCATTTGTCCATGATTAGGCAATCAGGAGTTTCATATGAGCTTATGCATTCCTCTCTCAGTCTTAATTAGAAAAGTGCTCTTGCATTTCAGATTTAGGCTTAACAGCTTTTGATGTTATGTCTATATTAACAATTTTGCTAACTGTTGCAGTAAACCAGTATTTACAGTTATAATTACAAAACATTATTTACAAAAGTGATTTAGCACTATGAGCTAATATCCAGTGTTGATCATAGCTGGTCCTCAACTAAAAGAGGAAGAAATACTCATTTAAGAAGGAGAAGTATTCAAGTCCACAGGTGTCTCCTGATCATATAATCATGGCTGAATCACTGTAAAAGCTGGAAATAGTTCTAGAACCTTTTTCAGAGTTCACAGAATGACAGATAGGAAAACAGCGTTGTTCACTAGCAGCATCACAGATATAGTTCAGTATATTTGTCAAACATTAGTTTGACCACATTTTGCACAGCTCAGTGTCCCAACTGATATGCTAACCAGGGTGTGGGTGATAAAGAGCTAAAGAGCACTCTTATTCTTCTAAAAATATGATGAAACTTTAAAGCCCAGACCTAAATCCTATTGTTAGTCCCAACCATACCAAATCCACTGAATCAATGAAATGTACATACATGTTTATGTAACAAGTTCCTATTGAGTCAACGGATCTGGTCTTGTTGAAATTAACAATTGGGTGTAGACTTTGATCTGAATCCTTCATAACAAGCAAATGATACCTGCATATTTACTGTGCCACAAATGGAAAAAAAATTACTAAGCTAGAGTAGAGGAAATCAAACTAGAGTAGAGGAACCATCTACTAGTTCCTCACTTAATTAATAACAAAAACAAAAAAAATCACAAGTCTAACGTGAATGAAAATGGAACAGATTTAGTTTATGGCCTCCCATCTTTCTAATGTCTCCTTATGGCTACCGATAAAGCCTTTAAAGAAAATTAAGAAAGTACATCAAAACTCAGAGCTGAGAAGCAGAACACATATACACAAATTTCTATTGTGGGTCACTAGAAGAAAACACAATGCAAAACCTGTGAGTTAGTGCAGAAAGAAAAATAATTAAATGCAAAAGGTATTTACAGAAATGTATCAATGAATCAGGAAAGAAAGCACAATTAAACATCTTACAGTGCTTACTGTTTCCTTAGCTCATATCATCTTCACTTTAACACTTTAAAAGAAGGTATGTCTATGGAGCTATGTCTTTATGGCAGTTTTATTTTGCCACATTAGTCGATAAGCTTGGGCAAAATATTTTAATAAGTCTATTTCTTATTATTTAGAGTCATAATATTGAGGGGAAGGAATCCTGTAAGCATTTAAACAGGATAGGAGTTTGTGGTTCTCTAAATGTTGCTGGACTGCGAGTTCTTAGAGAGCCAGCAAGCACAGCCAGGTATGAAAAATGCAGGCTGTTGCAGTCCAACTACTTTTGGATGTCACATGACTCCCATTCCCACCTTATAGTAGAAACTACATTTTTCTCTTGCATAGTTGAACCTGATAGTATGAAAAATTTTTCATGTTTGTTAGTCACAGAAATATTTCTTAGGTTTACTGTGCAATCATTGAAAAAATATGGAGACAATCTTCAGACCAACATACATTTTAGAATACAGGGAACTGGATGCAAAGCATTGTTGGGGAAGGTCAAAGAGTTCAGCATTCCTCTCTTATCATCCCTTGATTCCTTTGAATTCACACTGGGTTAGATCCAAACTTGCACTCAATAGATTTATGCTAGCATGGGAAGAAAGAAGTAACAGCTATTTTCACTGATTCCTTCTTTCCAGTGCAGTTCTGTGCCCTGAAGCTATGAAGGCTTAGGTGACCCTACAAAACAGTAAGGAAAGATCACAGAGTGAAATGCCAGAGACCCCAGCCTGCTCCCTTTCTCCATTGGGAAATTTCTGCTGGGTCCTTGTTTCCACTCTGAACAGGAACTTTTTATTCCCAAAGAGTATGTTTGGATCTAAACCACTGTGTGATAGACTCATATTCAAATACATAATCCTACTGCTATTGTACCTAAGCAGGGCTTCTATTTTCCAATGATCAAAGAAGGATTTTAGTTTAAAAGATATGAAATGATTAGAAAAATCCAAGGACCAAATTTCCAGTTATTCTACTACAGCTCGAAATAAAATTCAAACAAATTTAGTTAAACAACATTTTAAAGGAATATTTCAAAAACCTAGAAAGATAAAATTTGCTCTAAAAACCATTTACGGAATTTACTGTCATATGTGTACACTAATTATAGATTTGTCCTTTCTTAATGAAACAATTTCAGTGAGCAGGCTCCAAAGAGGTTTGTGCATGTAGAAATAATAAGGGGGTAACTGATCTCCCCTTACAATTATAACACCACGTGCCTATTTGAATAATGCTCCAGAGGGTGCCCTGACCTTCTAGAGCCAATTGTTTATTGTTAGGGGAGACAGTGGAAGATGCACACAAGGGGCTGCATCAGAAAAGCAGGATTAGCAAAGTCTTGGTGTACATGCAGAATACTGCACATGTCCTTTGGAGCCTAACCATTTTGATCTTGTTTTATTATTCTCAGTCTGCTTTTTTGGGTAGTTAAATGATTTCCTAGTTTATATTTCTAGGTATCAAGTATATCTAACTGAAGTGTGGATGTACAGGCTGAGCAATGCAGGTAGTATTTTAACATTGATGCTAAAATATTACACTTCTCAAAGACCAGCTGAAAAAAATTTGAGTAATAATGCCCCATTTCCAGCTTCAGTATATTATTACTCACATTGGTTATGTCACAACTGTAGGATGAACAATACAACATAAAAATTATTTAAGGCTATATTACAAAAACAATATTTTTATATATATTTATACCATTTTAAAAGGTGTTCATACTCAAAACAGATTTATGGAAGCCTCTGTTCAGTGCACACCTGGTGATGGATAACGAAGAAAAACCTTCAGATTTTGGTCTTAACCAGTTCCACTGACATGTCTAGGAGCAAACCAGAATCCAGTGCTTCCCATTTTTGCTGATCTGAAAAACAAAGCAGAAGGGGCTAGACATTAGTAAATAACTTCAGAAGAGTAGATGACAAAAGGAAAAAGAAATATACCATGCTTAAACTTGTTATAACTACAGTTGGCCCTCCATATTTGCGGGTTTACCTTTGGTTTTGATTATTTGCAAGTTTCTCTAGCCCCTGCCCCCTGACCTTAAACACTTCTTTTCCGGAGGAACCTTCCTTCTTGGTAGCTCTGATCAGGCCATGCAGCTCTTTAAAAATCTGCCTATGTTCCTCCTCCTCCACCAGCTGCTGCCCAGCCAGTTAAGGATGGCTCACAGCCTAATTTCTCAGCATCACAAACCCACTCCCAATGCCCGTACACACACATCCAAGGAAGGAGATGGGTAAGACAGTCAGTACAGCCCCCCCCCCCTTCCCTCTCTTTTACCTGATCTGGTTTGGACTCTAGGTGATCGTGTTCCCCACCATGCCTCAGCTCCCTTCCCACAGACAGACATACACTTTTTGATATTTGTGTTTTTTCCACTTTTGTAGGGGTTGTGCTCCCTTACCCCTAGTAAATGTGGAGGGCTGACCATATAGTTAACACAGGTCATGGGTGAATTGGCTCTTTGCAAAAAAAGTTATAAACCCAGCAAGCCATAATAAGAAATAGATTAGTCAGCAATATCTTCTTGTCCTGCTCTTGGTTCCATCTTGATGTCCAAACAGTACTGCTAACCAGTGCATTCCTCTGGATGCATCCATAGACCTAGCCTTCAATAGACTGATTGCGTCCAAAATAGTTCTGCATATACATTTAAGTCCCTGAATATGTCCAGAAGAATGCTCTGTGAAGTGATAATATTAGTTGAGAGGCAAGGGGAATGAAATGAGTTACTGGATCCCACTTGCTTCCATTATACTTTTTCATGCCTCATTATTTTGCTTTCCTCTACACATAGATGTGCCTTGTCCCTAGAGGGGTCTATGCACAGAAGCTTATACTTTTCAATTAATTGACATAAGAAAACAAAATGTTAACCATAAAAAGTGTTTACAATATGCCATATCTGTATAATAAGCCAGTTCTGAGTCTGAAGTGCAAACATATCTGAGATACTGTTTTGGGCCTGTGTGTGCGTACTTTGCCAATTTGCAACAGAACAACAGCAGAAAGGGAAAGCTTATTCCCCTATCTCACTGCACCTCAAAATCTGTGAAACAGGTGGAGAGTAGAAAAAAAAGGAAGAATGATGAACAGCCATGTGGGTTAGTGTACAACATTAAGCCTGGTCTCTAGCTGATTAATCTGAACTGCAATGGGATTCCCATCACATGTAGACTGTACCCAACTCATGTTTTAATTATGGCATAATTCCAAATGTTTTAGGACACAAAAGCCAGTTTTCTTATCAAGCTACAGTAGAAAGAACAACATTGCAGCACAAACAACATTACTTCAGACACATCAGATAACCACTTATAAGCTTCAAAGGATATTGTAAAGTTAACTATCTTTCTTTTAATTAGCATGATAGATGCCCTTTTTCTCATAGTTAAAAATTAGTCTGCACAGCACAATATATAGAGCTCATGCCTATGAATATTCTTCAGTAGTGGAATAATCAATACACAGCCAAAGCCTTAGCATCCATAATAGCATGCTAAGCTAGCTGATTGTTTTCTACATATTCAGACAAGAAAGCAAGAGTAATTGGACTTTTATGGCTTGAATCCAATGGTGGACTTTTGCTGGCAAAACAGGAATTTTCAGCAGAATTGGGAGCAGGCAGTTTCTGCTCATTCAATCATGCTCCTGTGAACTAGTGTGCCCAGCAGGTGGAAAACCCTACAGTGGTGTTTTCCAAAGCAGCAGAAATCTGCAGAATTTTTGACAAGAAATAGCCACAGAGGAAAAGTGTAAGGAAAATCGAAATGACAATGCAGCATAGTAACTACATATAGTTTTACTACAAGAAGCCCCTTAAAGATAAGGAAGGTCTTAAAGGATAAACAAAGAACAGACACACAGAGTATTTTTTTCTGAAGTCTTATAATCTTAACCAGAAAACCACTGAATCCAGGCTAATACTAGAAGATTTAACAAGTGCTGACAGTAGGAGAGCTATGGAAACTTCTTCCTGAACTAGGTGTCTGGTCAAGACACCAACATATAATTTCAGTGCAAGCCTGCACATATATAGTGTTTTTTTCTTAATATCCAATCTTTCACCCTGGGTTCTGGGATTCAAGGCAGCTTAAAAATTAAATCAGATACAGATAAAAAATATATAAATAACATGCGAAAGGTTATTGTTAAAACAGAACAAAACTATCCATTAAATGAAAAAAATTAAATACCTCGTAGTAGAGAGACAACAAAGGGCAGTTTAGTCTTCCTAGGAAGGGAATTCCAGAGCATGGGAGCTACAATTGAACAGATCCTATTTTGCATTCTCAGGAGAGAAAAGCTGCCTGCTTCCAAGATTTCAAACCCCCGGAGAGCTTAAATAGGCTAATCCAAACCTTCAGATAACCTGTATCAAAGCCATGTACAACTTCATTGTTCATAACCAGCACTGAAAGATTTAGAATTAGCTTTGAGATTTTAGAATCAAAGTGAAAGACTCACTCAGCACCAATTCAGTATATTGTGGCAGACTCATTGTTGAGATGTGTCTTTAGGAAATACATTTTAAAAACAGATACTTTCAATATAATGCATAATCATTGCTCTATTTTTATCTAGCTATATGAAATAAAAAAATCAGAATTATTAATCACCTTCCCTATGAAAGCAGGAGGAGTTTTAGTGCAGAAAGAAGATGATGCATGATAAATATTTTGCAAAGTCACCAATGAGACAGGAAGTAACTACTAGATATGGCAGGCAAAATGTAATAAAGTCATCCCTCCACATTTGCTAGGGTTAAGGGCACAAGACCTCTGTGAAAGCAGAAAAACTATGAATAACTCTAGGCCCTCCCAAACCATATTTAACACATAAAAAAGTATGATCACCATATTCAACCCACCATGGATTCCTTTGAGGCATCCGGGTTCCTTCATGAGGCAGAAGTGGGTGGTTGGTAGGCCTTACTGCCACCTCCAATGCTCCCCCACACCATTTTTAATAGGGACTTACAAGTCTTGTTTGCAGTTCCTCAGTATCATGAGGCCTGCAGTCCCTATTAAAAATGGCATAAGAAGGCAGCAGAGGTGACAGCGAATAATCCATGAACAATCAAATCTGCAAAAGTGGAACCCGCAAATGTGGACGGCTGACTGTACTTCTATGACTTCATAAGCATCTTTACACCTTTATAACTTGTAGAATTCAGGGGACAATAAAAATCTTTTGAAAAACATATACTTTTCACCTAGAACCCTGTAAAATGACAGAAATCAATCACATACCAACAATACTTCTTAGTAAAAGTATATGCCAGACCACCAGATCCTGTTTGCACTTCATTTGGGAAGCACTCTCTTCTGCTTTGGAATCCAAATCTTCATGCATCTAATTATTACTGGAAATCAACACATGGCTGTAGGACTTTTTTGCCATTATTTTGCATGTCACAGTATACTACACTGATTTTGAGGCTCTGACTCTAAAATCTCAAAGCTAGTTCTAAACCTTTCAGTGCTGATTATGAACAATAAAGAGAATTTATGCATTTGAATAGATGAATGCATGTATATTCATGTTATGTTTTTAAGTTCTGATTTGGAAAAAGGGACTACTGGTAATATCTTAGCAGATGAGTACAGAATTTGCAGGGTTAACTGCCCTTTCTAAGTTCAGCCACAGAAACTTTCAAAGGAACAGGCACAAGGTATTTTCTGCAAGAACAGTCTCTACAAATTAAAGCTTTCAAAAAAAAAAAGTTCTCCAAAAGGTTTTTTGGGGGGTGTTATAAAAATAAGAAACTGTGTGGCCATAGTTAAGAAAATTGCAGAGTTTTTGTGACAGCACTATTTTTGTGGAAGTGTTCAAACTTCCGGCATTTATTGATTTGCTTTCTCTTAGCCATCATCCACCATTGTTTAGGGGAAAATTTATATAAAAAATGATGTATGTCTTAAGAGATATCCCTAGACAAGAAACAAAATCTCTGAATGACAGGTGCAGGGCCTATGAAACTAGGATCAAATAATGGTGTCTTTTACACAACATACATACATTCATTCATTCATTCATTCAACTGGCATCAATGCCACAAAAAGTCACAGAACACGGAAGGATGATTGCGTGGAGCATATATAGGCAACAGCAGAGAGACTTTATCATCCACCTTTTACACTGAAAACACTCAGGGCTACACTACCATGTCTCACAGACCTCCCAAAAGGTACAACTCCAGCTCCTATTCATAAGAAAGAAAACTTAAAAAAAAAAGCACTAAACACTGGATAGTACCACAGGATACTACTGCAGCACTGCTTCTCAGAAGTTCTGCCAATGATGCAACCTGTAAAATTATTCACTGTTATCTAGAAGCTAGGAGCTGCCAGTCACAAAAGCACCCCCTACTCCCTCTGCCCCAGAACAGCCATTTCCTCATACAGATAGCTTGAGGAGAAATGTATCATTTTGGGAAAGACAGACTAGCTGTGTCTCTGTGCCCCTCCAAATCTAAATGACTAACAAATCTTCAGGAGTTTGCTTTGAAAGTCTCACTTCGATTTGGTATTTCCTGTTTCTGTCTGAATCAGCCCAATTTAGTTTGGGACTCACCTAAATTTGAAGCACACCTGCACAGTATTAGTATAATCACCATTCAATATATAAATCACTTGCTGGTGGTATATTATCTGATCTTCATTTTAATTGTAATGGTGAGCTAGGTTTCTTCCACACTACTGAAAAAGTTCAACTACATATGTAGATCTGGTAAGTCAAAATCAAACATGAACATGCAGTGCCTTGAAAAAGGATTCAGCTGCCTTTGATTTTTCCACATTTCACTGTATTAGCAGCAGGAAATGAAATGGATTTAATTGGCACTACTTCCACCTGATATATTGTATAAAGAAATTTAAAAGATAGCCTTTTGCACTTTTACAGTGTTTTGCACTTTTTCAGATATAGGCATCTATTTGAAAATTATTGAAAAAAGGGTGTTTAATTCATTAAGCAATACCAAGAAAAAAAGATATTAAAGCACTATTGCCCCACACTTCAGACACAAGAGATCCCACTTGTAGCTTACAAAATCTCTGCCTACACATTCACAATCTAAAAGACACAACAATGCAAAAGAAAAAGGGAATGAGGTGTGCAATGGCATAATTTCTACACATTAGCAGTTCTCATAATGACCAAATATGTCTCAGCAGTTGCACTAGAATAGGATTGTTCCTCTTCTCTCCTACTCTTTTTCAAGCTGATAAAAGGGCTACAACTAGGCTACAGTGGGCACAGCAGCTGATCTTTTAACAAAGGTGATGAGATAGCCCTGCCTCTCCTCTGTCTTCTACTTCTGAAGACTGATGGACTGAATCCAGATTTAGGCATGTGCAACAGAACTGATGGAAACAATTTTCCTGCCCATTCCTCTCCACAGGAGCCCTTCTTAACTTTCAGAGAATGCTGGTCAGAAAACATGGCTGAATGGGGTAGACTGTGGTGTGGGAGGCTGACAATTAATTCCAGAGACACCTTCCATGAGTATGTGACAGGACAGAGAGATTTCCCTGTCCTCTTTTCACCCAGTCAGCCTCTTCGGCCCTGTTGTATCCAGTCAGCTTGTCCAACTGAATAGATTTGCATGTACAACCAAAAGCAAGATTCAAAGCTGCTCAAGTAGTTTTTTATATGTTTCTATCTGCCTGTCCCACACAGACTGGATGACAAATTGTTACACAGTAATGTTTTTAAACAATTAGCATACAATAGATGACACTAAATTATGTCACTCTTGATTAACTGCCTAGTGCAACCATCACAATTCTTTAAAAAAATTCAGATAAAAATAGGGTAACCCTGTTAATACACTTAGTAAAGAGCAGATAAAAGAGTCAGAACATACCATTTATTGGACAGTACAAGATGATGAATACCAAACTCTTAAATGACCTAGCAAGAGATCTCACCTATCGCCTATTTTCCTTTCAAACTACCCAGGAATACCTTTTAGGCCTACCAACCCTATACAATCAGACCAGTCAGGATGTACAGAGTCAGATTTTATTTGGTGTGGCTTTTAGTGATCCTGTATGCAGTGGGCTATAATTTTTTAAAAGCTATACAAAACATGTCTACAGGCTAAGGAAAACAGATTACTTTTGTTGTGCCACTAAATACCATCTGTCTTGCCATTGCTACTCTTGCAGGGGTATCTGCAGTGTTTTTAAGTATCACTGTGAACACAGTTAACATCGTAAGTGCTGGTACAACATGTTAAAAGGACAAACTCTGAAAAAGATTCCTTTCATCATTCTCAACAGTTGTGAAGCAACAAGAAACACCTGTCTCTTCCTCACTGAGAATTTAAAATATGGAGAACGGTTTCAGTTTGAAGGTGTGTAGATGTTAACCCTGCACTGATGCATAAAACTGAGTATTCAGTGGTATTTTCCAAATATTACTACATGTTGATGATAAAAGCATAAATCTATTGTTTTACTAGTGTCCAAATGCCAGTGCAACAAAACCTTTATCCCTTACCCTCTGCATTGCCTGAAAACCATCTCCACTGGATATCATGAAATACTGTGGTATTTTAAATATTAAAATAAAACTCAGCCACAATTGTGGGCAATTCTAGATGTATAGAAAAGAAATTTGACAACCATGGTAGATAGCTCACTTGGTATGGTTTTGTATTTGAGGCAGCTCCATATTATTTCCTTGAGTGCAGATGCATCTAGCTAATAATTTTGCCATGGCACTACAAGTGCGGCTGAAGACATTTACAACACTCATATTTCTGAGTATATTATCTATCAGCATTAAAAGTATTTATTAAAAATATGGTTAATCATTTTTCAATCCAACAGGGCATCCGTAATTATACCTCATGAGTAGATTACAAAAATGACTCTGGAAGAAATCTGGATGGTTTTGAACAGAAGTAGAAAGAAAGGGAGAAAAGATAAAGAATGTTAGGTACAAAACCCATGGGGAAAAAAAAGAGTAGCCAATACTGAGAAAAAGTGATGATAAATCAAAAAGAATGAGGTAACAGTATGGAACATGGCAAGCACCCATCCACCCCCAAGGAATAGTTGTTGTTTACCTGGCTTTGCAGTGAGTTAAATTGTTCCCCTGATTTAAAACCCATCTCTGATTTTCCCATGGCAGAAATCTTCAGTTGTCACTCTCACCAGTCTCTGCAACTGGTATCCAGCTCAAGATACCTATATAATTCCTACTGGAAAACCAAAATCCAATTTCAGGAGTAATCCAGACATTAAGGCAGAGCTTTCCAAACTTTTAATGTTGGTGGCACACTTTTTAGACATGCATCATTTCATGACACAGTAATTCAGTTTTACTAGCAAACTGGAGGTTAAACTAACCCCTTATAAGAGATACAGACACATTGTAACAACAAAATGTTTGGGGACACAACATTTAATGAAAACATATCATATATTTTTTAAAAATATATGATTTATAAATAATGACATACATTTCCAAGATTGTAGGTGAAACACCTACACACATCAGGCAACACAAAAACATGTCGCAGCACACCATTTGGAAAGCCCTGCATTAACGGGAAAAGAATGCTAGGCTCAGAATACTTACTATCAGCTTTACTGGCTCTCCCAGTCATTCTCTGAACTATATGAGTTTCTGGAGGAACCACACTTAAGAACTCTGCATAATATGCAATTGTGCACCAGGCCTAATTGTACAGTCATTCCTTTTTAAGATACACGAGAAACAGAGAAAGCGAGAGAAAGCGCATACAAGGAACATCAGGCAAGTCCAAATATCAAAAATAATAAACTATGGCTTTAGCAGAAAGGGGAATTACTGAATTAGCACTACACATGAAGGTTTTAGATTAACAGATTTTATTGCCTCTTCATGGTCCCAGAGAATCTTTTGGTAAGGCCAATAGAATTCTTACAGAGCTTCAGCATGAAGGAAAAAAAAGTATAATGTGAACCACAGCTGTGTTCTTAGCCCTCTCAGCAACAAATATTTTATTGTGGAATTCCTGTTTGATGACCTTTGCCGGGTAAATTGTCCTCAATGAGTAGGCTCCCCTCATCCAGCAGTATGTTGGGAGATACAGGAGGTTCATTCAGTTCTATTTTCAAAATTCAACTTCATGACCTATTGTATAAAAAAAGTAAATATGAATTCCATGTTTTCAAGGTTAATAAAATCAAGGGCCATGTTATAATGACTGTCATATAGACTGCAACTCCGAAAACAGAGATACAGGGTGTTATGTGTTATACACATGACTGTACAATGCATATTCAGATACATTTTAAAGAGACGTGAAATTTATTAAATGTTAATACCAGGGAAGGGAATCATGTTGCCTTCCAGATAATGTTGGACTCTCCACATAACTCACCCCTGACTATGCTGGTTAGGCCTCCTAGAAGCTGCAGTCCAGCAACATCAGGAGGGTCACATGATTCCTCCTGTTGAGTTACATGCATGTGTCAGTTATTCTAAGATACTATCACACCAATTTGTTTCACAGAAAAGTTAATTTGAGTGCCCAGAAATTCACACACGTTTTTTGTTTGTTTGTTAATTTATTTATTTAATATCCCACTCTTCTCCCATATGAGACCCAAAGCAACTGAAAAGGAACTGAACATTATGATGACAAAATGTCTGTACCACTTTGACAGTTAACTATGCTACTTTATCATATTGTGTCCATTACAACTTAGCCTCAGCACATCCACATTTCTTCTTTGACTGCAAGCTTCCATTTTCTCTCCCTGCTGACTGAATCAAGCAATTGAGCCAAGCCACAGGCTGCAAACCAAGTGAAACTATCACTTTCTCTTCCCACAACACATATATACATCAATATATTAAAAATTTTAAAGAAAGGTTGCTATAATAATAGTGTCATAATTGGTGCTCAGCACTTGGATGTGATACCAATATTCTTCATAAGGAGCTTCTGAAAATGGTGTCATTACAATATTGTAGAAAGATGCAAACAAACATAATCTCTAAAAAGACTGCTGAAACTGAATATGTTAACATGAATAACAGTGGTGGCTACAAATATGAAAGTTCTAGAAATTTTGAAAGCACAGGAAAAAAAAAGAAATTTGGAGAAAAGATTAAATATGTGTAATGTTTGTGTATCAGACCATATCAGACCTAAACTCATTTTACTGTTTTAGAAATATGAACTGTATCTTAGCACAAAAAAATATTCTATTTGATATATTTACAGATTTCTAAAATGTAAAAGCCCTAGTTTACACTAGCAAAAATGTGACTATACCCTGTATTAAACAGAAAGTTGAAGACTGTTACATCCTGTGTTGCACATATACCTTATTTTTTTGCCATCCGAGAAACAGGAAAAAGTTAGAACAGAAACCACAAATGAATAACAGAAAAAAAGTTCATTATTTGGGCATTCATTTTAACAATGATGAAAGTACTGAATAGTTTACTGTTACATTATCATTATACAGATTATATGTCATATTAAGTGTGGGAAAAATTAGTGTCAATCTAACAATAAACATATCTTTTAAAATACCAGCCACAAGTTTTTGATCAGAGACAGTTTAAGATTAATTTTTGAATGTGAGCTTTCATTTTTATCTTCTTGGACTTCAGAAAACGTAAGTACTGCATGAATTGAAATGAACTTCTGCACTCTTTCACATCACATTTCTGGATTTCATTTTGCTATTTCTCAACAGTCGTCATTTTTTTTTTCATATCCTGTACCAAATGAAGTAATCTGGAGCAAAGCAAGCAGCATCAGAAGCATCATGTAGCAAGAGGAATATACTTAACAGAGTCCTAGACTGTAGTCTTGAATCATACTCTTGAAGAGGTTTTATATTCTCCAAAATTGCCTTTCCAGTATTAAGTCCTAAATGTGTTGCATGTTTGCTAGTCCAATCAAACCTAGCAGCAATGCTACCCTCAGAGATACACAATCTTGGATCTGAGTGTAGCTGCATGAATTGGCTGGCAATGAAGTTCTTCTCATTTTTCATTTTCATTTCATTTTTTTAATCAAGTCTTCCACCCTTCTTTCTTCCTTACTTGCAATTAGGGATAAACTTAGATTGTCAAATTTCATCTGGGCAATAAGGTGTAGAATATATGACCACAGTGCACTATGACATTCAGATACAGTGACTGCTGAAGAAATCTGCTGTAAAATCTTCAAGGAGTTCTGCAATTGAATCCAGAAGATATATTCTTCAAAAAAAAATGTTCCCTATCCTTACAATTATTTTCAGTTCTTCAAACCTGTTTCTTGAAGAACTTTTTTAAAAATAAATTTTCAAATGAGATTACCACATCATCCCATTTAATTTTACTAAAAGCTTGAGTTTTCCAATTTTATTCTTCCCACTATTTTCTTCTTATGTATTTCAATTCCAATATGAATAAATGACATGTGTAATTTCATTTCCCCTTCTGTAGATCTTTTCCAGTGTGTCCAACTTCATAAGAATCATTGGGAAACAGATTTAAGCCATGTGAAACACATCCTGTTGCAGTTAAGAACTGGATAGTTATCCATTATGATGCCCCATGCTGCTTTCATATTATTTGCATTGTCAGTCAGCAAAGTGAATACTTGACCACTTCCAAACTTCTCTAAGATTTCATCTATTTTATTACTGATATACTTTGCAGACTAACTATTTTCTTCTATTTTCAATGCTTTTGTTAAAAAAAAACCCCTCCATAATAAAACTGGTTTATGACTCTTCCCTAGTTTTGTCTACCCAGCTGTTAGTGCTTTGATGATTTCTTTCTTACACAGGCAGCGTTACACATTGATATTCAAACATAAGAATAGATTTTCTTGAACATATCTGCTGCACATATGATTTGATGATCTGAATATTAGTGAAATGCATCCTGCCAATATCTGCTTTCTCCTCTAGGAGACCATCTTATCAACGAATGTTATTATTCTTGGGAGTTCTTTGGATACATCTGCCAGAAATAAGTTTGTTCCCACCACTTGATGATGCTGATTAGACAAGAGTTTGTGATACATATGCCACAGAAGAAGCAGCGCTTCTGGGTCAAAAATGTTTGTGGCATGTTTTATTTCCATAGTTATCCACCTCACTTTCACTCAGGAACACTTTACTGTCTACAGGAAACTTAGTGTGTAGAAGGATGTGTGTGGTTTTCCTGGTAGCGTTTGGAAACACATAATTTATCTGACAGTATTTGCGAATACAGCTTTTTTTCCCTGAAAGACTTGTAGCATGGAAACACTTTCATACTTTAGAAGGTCACACCATTTCGCTAAGGGAGGAAAAAATAGTAATTGATTTTTATAAATAATTTTATTTATACCCCCCATTTTCCCTAAATGAGACTTAATATAATACATTTGCCTGTATATAAAAACTACTAAAGCAGATACAGAATGTCAAAAATAAACTGTAATGGAGTCATCTTGAGTCAAACTGAGAACCTTGTTCTTCAGATCTTCTCACTAAAGTTACAGACTACTTAGCTAAGAAAGTATTAGTGGCAGAATTATATTTTTTATTTAAATTATAAAACTATATTGACTGAACTCTCAGAGTATCAACGGACATTGAACTCAAACAGAAACTCTTACCTTATAATACCAAGATGATATGTACAGCTACCATGCTGTCCACCTCATTCTAGGTGTCCAGGTTAGGACTCAGTTCCCACACTAATTTTCAGATTATTCCTCTTGAGTATTCTCCAATTTGCATTGCACATCCGTTCAACCTTCGGTTGCTATTTACTCCCAGTTTGCAATAGGGTGTCTGTGCTGTAGTTACTTGAAGGGAGAAGTGAACAGACTTACCATGGCCCAGTTTAAAAGATAGCAAAGAAGAGGGTACTTGCTTCTGCACTGACTATTTTCACAGAACTCGAACAAAGATTAAGAGAAGGCAGCAAACAGCAAAAGCAATTCCAAAAGCAGTGGCCCCATCACATCTTCTTCTACTGAAAATGGCAGCACCCATTATATGGAGAAATTATCTTGGATCTGAACCTTTTACGCACTCTCTCTCTCTCTCTCTCTCTCTCACACACACACACACACACACACACACACAATGTCATACATTCAATAGCTTTTTCCATGTATAGAGAACTTATAACCCAAGATTTCTGCACTGAAAAACACAATGAATCAATTGTTCCACTGCCTTTTGATTTGTTTGCACAGCTAGCAGCATATATGTAGTATTTAAAGAAGTGGAACAGAAGGAGAAAAAAACCCAATTCTTTAAAAACAGCTCATACAGTATATGTAGTTCCACAAGGAATGGCAATAACACAGATAGTACAGTCACTTCTGACGGCAAAATATGGACAGATGTTTCTACATTATAAGTGATTATTAATAATGGGTGTAAATGTTTTGGTAATTTTCAGTGTATTCTTTATTTATCTGAATCAGCATTTTATGGATTTTTGTTTGTTTCTTTGAAAGATTTATAAGTCACCATTTAGGGTAAAAGACCCCATACAAACATAAAACCACAAGCTAAAATAAAATAAAGAACAATACACATTAAAAAAGACCACCTATACAATTATACCCACAGAAATTCTGACAGACGAAGGCAAGGTAAGCAGATAGGTGTTTAGATCCTGGTTAAAGGGACATAATAGTACCAATCTTTTCTGCTTTGGTCAGACTTCACCTGTGTCTAGCACACCACAGCTCAAGAATATTGACAAGATGGAACATGTCTTATAGGAAGGCAACAGCCCTATGAAAAATGGCTTAAGATCTGGGAATGAGCTGATTAAGAGGTGAGATGGCTATCTTTAAACATCTGAAAGGACATCATATGGGAAGATGGAGCAAGCTTCTTTTCTGCTGCTTCAGAGACTGGGAAACAAACCAATGGATTCAAATTGAAAGAAAAAAAACCCTATCTAAACATTGGAAAGAACTTGCTGACAGTAAGAGCTATGACAGTGGGCAGGCTGTCATGGAGGTAAGTAAAATCTTCTTTCAAAGTCTTCAAGCAGAGACTGGATGACCATCTCTCAGAGAGTATTTTAACTGTGCATACCTGCATGCCCAGGAGAGGACACCTCCATTGCTGACCTCAGAATATATGCAAATTAGTATTTGTGAAGGTGGTGCTTTTATCTATAAAAGGTTGAAATGAAGCACAATTCCCAATTCCTCAACACAATGTCAACTGGACCATTGCAAGCATAGATAAAATAGAGATATTTCATGGATCCTTTTTTAATATTGAAATTCACATGAGTGTTAATGATGTAAAGAAGAACCTAAGATACTATAGAAAGTGTGATTTTGTTTTAAAAGAGATAAATTATTATTTTAGAAGACCCACTAATACTCTGTCAAAACAGTATTACAAATTCCTGCATAAAAAAGCACAATAAGCCCAAATTTATTTTTCTTAAAGTTTAGAAATACAAACTAATAGAACCCAAGCCTTAACAGGCATGATGTCCCAATGGACAGAATGCATTTCAAAGAACATGCAACAAAATATTTTAAGAGGCTTGAACACCAACCTCCATTCTGTGAACAAGAACAGAACAGTTTCTCCCCAAACTATTGCAGTCCTCTTCATTACTCTCTGCTCTCTTTCTTTGTTAAGTCATATTGTGCTGTACACATGAAAAAATATAACTAAGTTTAATGGAGAAACCAATAAAAATGATAGAATCTGGGTCACGGAACTTGCCATCTCATTTCCATACCCTTAAAAAAATCTGCTCCTTAAGAACACTACTGAAAGTGAAACTGAAGTAGGAAACAGAAGCATTGACATTAGTTGAGCAGGAGTGCCTTCTATTAACACAACTTGGAGATCCAAATTAAATAAAATCTCTGTTCTCTAATACACTTCTCTACAGTCTTAATGAAAATAAGAACTCCTCACCCAATCCTAATAATCAGTTAGATACTAAGGTGTGGTTCCCAACTATACAATTAATACAGTGTCTAGTTGAGTCACTTGAGACTAAATCTCATCTAACTTGGTATAACCTTCTTCCAAGGAAGCATCTAGTGGACTGGACTACATAAGAGGAAAAGGGAGTGTTACATAATATAACTAGTTTAGTCTCAATGGTCCTCTAGGGGCACAAATGACTACATGACCAAAACATTCAAGTTTCCAGAGACTTCATCACAGTTGTATTCCTTAGACTGTAAGGAACTTACTTTTTTAAGTGAATGAATCTTGTTGTTGTTGTTGTATGCGTTCAACTCATTTGCAACTTATGGTGACCCTAAGGTGAACCTATCACAGGGTTTTCTGTGACTTGAGAGTGTGAGACGCGCCCAAGGTCACCCAGTGGTTTTCCATGGCTGACCAGGGAATCAAACCCTGGTTTCCAGGATCTTATACACTCATATAAAAGGAAAAATGAAGATAGATGTAACATGTAGGGAATATATTTAATAGTGGATGGTAATCTACTAACAGAGACACCTTGGGAAGTGCTGAAATACACAAGCCCCCAAACCCACATCCAAATAATTACAAGTATTTGGGGTTAAAAATTTAAACAAGCATTTCTGGGCAGTAAAACAAGATAAAATTTTATAATACCAGTACATACTAACAACCCTGCAAATTATTTGGATTGATATAGGAAGATTTCTGAAAAAGAGCTATGAAGGATTTAAGCTAAAATACGTGATGTAGAATCCTGCAGTAATTATAACCAGACTACTATAAAGCGGAGAGCCAGTGTGGTATAGTGGTTTGAGTGTTGGCCTTGGACTCTGGAGAACAGGTTTGAATCCCTACACAGCCATGGAAACCCACTGGATAACACTCTCTCAGTCTCAGAGGAAGGTGAAGCAAACCTCTGTGAACAAAGCTTGTCAAGAAAACACTGTGGTAGGTTCATCTTAGGATTACCATAGGTCAGGAACAACTTGAAGACACATAACAGAAACTGTAAAACACTGTAATTGCCTTTGGAAATCATCTGCAGTCTTCACAGCAGGACTGAACAATTTCATGGTTGGGAGACAACGTTCCTGCTGTACATCTTTGGGATCCAAATAGCTGACCAGGTACGATCTGGTGACAGGAAGTCAGGGAAACATATCACACTGGTTTTCATTCCAGTTCCACTGGTTACCTGTGCATTTCTGGGTCAAAGTACTCATCTTGACCTTTAAAATCCTAAAGACTACCAGGAATCTAACCCTGGTCTCCAAGGTCATAGCCCAGTGCTTAAACCACTATACCATGCTGGCCGGAAATATAGAAGCTAGCACAATAAAATAATCAACAGCTAATTAACAGCAATGTCTTGCAACTTACATTTCAATACTTATGGAAATGGTGTAATCATATCAGACCACAGAAAGAATGACAGAACATCTGATTCCTGTTTAAAATGCTTTGACCTGCATAACTATGTCACAATTGGTTAAAATCCTCCCAGCTGCTACTGCAGTATTGTTTACAACTTAATAGTTTGTTTATTTCAAATATTAATAGACCACTTTACAAAGCAGATAGTTGCAGCTACTATAAAGTATTTCTTGTGGAATCCTGTGTCCCATATACTAGGTTTGCAGGTTTTCAGCATAAATAGTGATTTCCAAATCTGTTTTATTGTCTCTTACCCAATCAAAATATTACCAACCAAGAAGTATACTCGTATTTAACCACTTCCCCTAGCATTATTGAACAAAAAAGTTACAGAATTCCTTGGGAGTTGTTTCAGGAATGCAACCATCTGCTTGCCAATTGATACACACTAATTTGTGGATTATGTTAATCTTAATCCTTATTTTGGCAGCTGTTTTCATCAGCTACAAGAAGCATGCCAGACTGTAATCTAAGATAGCTCATAAAATGTTCAAATGCTCTTTTTATTTTTGTTTGCTTAGTTACTGAAAAGACTTTTGTGTATCCCATCAATTACTAATTATATTTCACTTGTTCAAATTGATTGTGAGGGGTAATTTCAATTTTTGTTCTCTGTATGAGAAACAAGATAGTGATCAAATGATAAAGCTAGTGATTTTTTGCAGAACATAAATTGACTGCCCATTTATTACAAATATTTTCAGAACAGCTTAGTGTCTAGTATGTTTAGAACAGTTTGGGGGTATAGAATGCATCAGAAATAAAAATAAAATTTATGTTCGAGATCATTGTTATTGAACCAAATGTAGAATGTTAACTAACTGAACATACAGCAAATCTTTTGTTTTCCAGGGAGAACATAGATTTGAGAGAGAGAGAGAGAGAGAGAGAGAGAGAAGACTAAGTGAAACTTCCATAAATGTGATTTTTAGATCCTACCACTATCACACTGTTTTTCTGCTTTAAGATGTACAGTCTCATGTGTGATAAGGGATTTGAAGGAAATCTATTTCATAATCCACATTTTTCTCTTTTCAGAAAATCATAGAAATTCAGACCAATTACTAGATTTTATTGCGGTAGTGTGCTATTTACTAGATCTTCAAGTGGAACTTCTGTTCACAGAAGAAGAAGAGTATTTCCAGCTTCTCACTCTGCCTTCAACTCTGTGCATCACATCTCAGATCATTCCCAGCCTCCTCCTCACAAATACATTTTCACAGGGCAAAGAAAGCTACAAAGGAGAAGGAGAAGGTACTACTCTGTTAACATGAGCTCTTTTTCCAGAAGTTACAATCCAACTCCCTGTTTTACTTCTCTAATTAAATTCACTGAAAACGTATTAGGAAGAGACATGAATATTAAGAAAGGACTGCATGTGTATTTGACTGCTTACTCTGTTTAACATCTGAATGATATGAAATCACAACACATGTATATTGCTGTTTCATACATATCCTATTAATCAGTGGTTCTCAAGGGGACCATGTGAACTGTCAATTCCCTACTCCAAACCCACCACTATGCCAGAGCCCACAGAACATACCTATGCCATAGCAGCATCATATTAAGAGTTTTCTGAAAATTCACACAGCAGTTGCACAGTGCACAGCAGCTGAAGGTTCACAGACCAGCACTAGTCTGTGGACCACCACTCTAGCATTGCTATAAAATTTTGAGATGGATATGATGATCAAAAGATTTATTTTATTAAAAGCAATTTCTTCTTGTTGAAGTAGGAGGCCTGGAACAGTGCAGTGTAGACTGAATAAACCAAGAATAAAAATGATGTGTAATGATGTGTTTCTTGGTAAGTGGGATTTCAGTGTGATTCAAATCTGCCAATTAATTTCAGCACATAGTGCAGTAAATTAATTTATCCTCATAGCAGCTCTGATACAGAGTTTATTCAGCAAGCTTCATAAATCTGCATAGTATTTCAACTTGCCTTTCTTAATGCAAATTCACTTCATTAACTTACTACAATGTACATACATAATATCCTTTCACAAAATTAACACATAATGATTGTTTTCCCAAGGAACCTTTACAATTCAATGTAACATTTGTGGTCACTGGAAGAAAATTCTTTCATCAAGCAACCTAAAGGTTGGATCCATGGTTTAACAGTAGGAAGAGTCCCATGGATATTACAATAATATCTTTCCTTTCTATCATGGAATTCAAGGCAGCATACTGAATTCCTAGATATTTACTTACCTACCAGCCAGCCTGCCCACCCCTAGTCAGATCCCAAGCTAACTGGCTTCACCAAGTTATTTGCATACCCTGAATGCACAAATACATAAAAACATTAAACTAAACTGAGTTGTCTACACATTATTTAAGGATGATGATGATGTTAATAATAATAAGAACAACTTAATGAGATAGATAGATAGATAGATAGATAGATAGATAGATAGATAGATATGAGAGATAGTAAACAGTCAGAATTAGTCCCCACTTGGCCCAGCTTATGGTTCATGGCTTTCCATTATGTTGATCCACATAGTGTTAAAAACAGCATTATGACAGTATGAGGTAAACTTTAGTATCAACTGAATAGTCCTCATTTGACACTGGCATTTCCTACCTTTAAAATACTTACTCTGAGTCTTGTTATTACTTTTTTATAGAACTGAAATCATGTTTTGTATCAGTGTAATGAATTCTCTGCAGTATCAGGACAATTAAGGAAATGCCCCATTGATGGCTGAAATTAAAACAAATGTACAAGCTGTCCAACTGCCTTTCCCCAAAAATGCATCTGAAGGAAGAATTGCTCTCCCTCTCCCCAAAAATTTCACAAAACCATCTTTTTCAGTATACCTTTAAACTGAGCGAAGGCTAAGATGTTTTTCATAAATATGTTTCATAAAAGTAAAATACAAAGGAACCTTAGTTCTAGATGTTTCTATGCAATCATATTGAACTAAATTAATGATTTTTTTTTCAAAAAAGAAAGTAAAAATCCTGGAAGGAGAAACTGATCAATGTAGGATTAATTTCAATAAAGAGAAGCAGACATTGTTCATCTACATGGAATGTCAGGGTATGTTTTTTTAAAGTGGGAGATTAGGAAGACCAGTATAAAACAGAATTTGTTCTATGTGAGCCAACTACAGAGTACCATGTCAAATATCTACAATTAATATTGCAAAGATCCTAATCCTTCAGTCAAAATGAATAAAACTGGAATAGAACTATCCTCTGGTTATATCACGGTACAACCTCTATATCTCAAACTCCTCAGTGAGTAAACAATGTATTTTATTGCATATACTGAAGAGGATACAAGCAGTATCAAAATAAGCCAAGGAGAACAAGAGTTCAGAGCATAACTGTGGTTTAGAATAATCAGAAAATGAGAAGATTAGCAATATGGTTTTAAGATCTATGGATCCAGCACAGAACTACTGTAAATTGAAAAAAATTGCTTAGTTTCAACTGAATTTGTGACTGCTTAACCATGCTTAATTATGAATTGGATTGTAACAAATCTACACAAATATACAATACTGCTCATTGTATGCATATACAGATATCAGTTTGATCCCAATATTAAAAGAATCAGTAAGCAAACTAGATATAGCTATCTTTATAAAAAGCCAATTATTTTCTTCTTTCAATTGCTTCTTCCTCCTATAGCTATTGTATTTGATGTAGTTAACAGATCTGGACTTCAGTAACAATCAGTTCAGTCACAGACTCAAAGTTGCTGTGGGGAAATCACTCTCAGCCTTCCATGGTTTTTAGGGGAATCAAATTGTTCTCCATCCTGAGCACTAGGGACAGGGCAGAAGATAAAGTCACAGTTTCTTGTTTTGGACAGTATTAGAAACATGGTTTTGAGATATATGTATCTAATACTGATGAGCTATGTTTCCTATAATAGCAAACACAGAAATACTCAAGAAAGACTCACATATTTCATGAACTGTCTTTGTAAAGGAATAATTGAAATACTTTAGTGTGTACATTATTTGTAATCACTGAAGACAATACACCATACCCAAATAACCAGAATTTTTTATTAGCAACCAGTGCTCCATCTCTTCTAAACTGTTAGCTTATAGTTACTGCACAACTACTCACGGTCTCTTCCCATAAACAATATCAGTGTCAACAATATGTGTAATATTAACTTCAAAAGATCTTTACACATAACATTATAACCTCTTTAAAGAAATGTTATCTGTCTTCTGAATAGAGCAGCAACACATCAGTGGTAATTAGAATATTAAGTGACCATACTATGTAAACTAGTATATAAATCAAGACATAGCCTCAAACAATTTTTTTCTTAAAAAAATACCAGTTAAGCAATTAAATTAATTACGTTAATCTATTTAGTCTATATCTAGATATCACAACTGACTAGCACCTACCTACCTAAATATTTTAATTTACAATATTTTGAATTTTTCAGAAGAAAAAAATATTTACACAATTGTCTTCAAAGATATATTTTAAATTTCCTCAAGCTACTAGTAATATCACAAACCCATTTTTTCTTTTCTCAAAAAAAATGTAGCTTGTAATTTCAGAACAGTGTAGCAATATATCACAGTGTTGGGTAAGAACAAAAAAAACCCCCAAGAATGTAAAATATGAATATGTAATAACATCATTTATATTTTCTAAATAAAGGAAAAATATACTTTATAATACAGAAATAACACAGTAACCAAATGGTTATACATCAATAATGTTCTCAGTAATTAACAAAAGATTCATGATTAGAAGATTTTTATTTATAGAAACTAAGTATTTCATAGTAATTGTGAGCTGATTTAGTATAAACTTTCATTAGAAATATTCTTAATGAATCCAGTTTAACCTATCAACATATGAATCACATCTCAGTCTTTTCAAAAAAATAGTTTTAGTCCAAAAAGCTGACAACTAATTCCCATTAAACACTTTCTAATCTGATTTCTAGGGATATTCCCTACAAGGCGACACATTTGGCACAACAAGTGCAAATAAGATTATAACAGATTATTGCAAGACACTTTCCCCCATACTGCATATTTTCATTTTTTTCTTAAAAGCATGTTTTCTTAATTTTCCCTCACTTTTCTAGTTCCCTGTGTCTTAGCTTCATTTAACTGCTTTGACATCACTTCAGCAAGATTGGAAGTATGCCTTATTCTTAAAATGCATTTCTGACTGTCACACCTAGAAGAATATTCCTAATAATCAGAGGTCTTTTGCTTAAATTTTTTTCCTCAAAAATTACAGCAGATGTATCTGTACTTAGTTATACCTTTTAGCACTTCTGATATTTAATGGGTTGTGGAGCTGGCAACAGGTAGAAAGGTACATGTAGCATTCTGCTAATATAGGAATTCCTTAACATATTAGGTTCCTAACCTATAAGAGAAAGACACAAAGAATACTTATAAAACAAGTTTGCTTATCTAACTAATGTTAACTGCATAATCTTTGTCACTTACTGACTACAAATTTGCACAAACTTCATATATAGCCATCTCAAATTCACACCATTCACAATGTTTGGTAACATACTTATGGAGTGAAAAAGTAAAATACAGGCAGCATATGTGCTAACAAATATATTTATCATGATTGTCAAAAGAATATTAATTAATTAATAACAATATTGTTTGAAAATTAAAGTTTTAGGTATAAGATTCCAAATGTTATTTCTGCCATACTCTAAGATGTACTAATAGATTTACCTACTGAGAATAGGCAACTAGAATACAAGGTACCAGAAATTATATACAAAACTAAACACTAACACATGTTATGGTTTACTTAGTGCCAGGTTTCCAGATATCTAACTGTTCTAAATTTTCAGCCATAGCCACATGAGTTCAGGGAATAGTCATGTGCAACAGACATAACTCTAGATGTTACTTAAGGTGTTACAAAAGGAAAAGTATGGTTTCACATAGCATTAGTAGAAAAACTGGTAATATTTATGAGAAATCGTGTAGTCTGCCAGTCTGATTCGATGCATATATCCACACCGTTTACATACGTATGCCAAATCAAGAACTAGACTACAATTCCATCTTCTGTTTCTCCCCCAATACAGACATAGCCTGTAATGAGATGTTAAACTTACTAAATGCAGTAACCATCTATTATGTATGTCATCTCAGTATAAAATATTGTATTGTTCATGTGTGTGAATTATTAGTTTTTAATCTGAGGTTTGAACAAATATACTTCTATCAAAACAAATGAATGATATCTGCTTTCAGAAGTACAGGATCATCATTTATTCAGGTTATTCAGCTCTACAATGCAACACACGTACAATCTAGATACTATATGTAAAATATAAACTTTTTAAATAGTCAAAGTTGTTTTTCAAAATCTCTTTAAAGTTACTGAATACAGAAACTTTCAACACTGTTGAAAACAGTGATAACATCAAACGGAAAACAATGATAAATCTAAGAAATAGATTGTACTATTTCAAGGTGCTTTTCTAAGACTAATGCAAATATATGTCAGACTGATAATGTTAATGAATCAGATGAATGCATTAAGTTAGCAACTTCAAACATCTGTTCTAACAGAGTAAGACTGTGACAGCACAACATTACTATAAAAATGTTTAGTAAAGGATGACCATGAATTGTATCTGCATTATACAAACATAAGTCTGGAAGATAAAAAAAGTGAAAAGCTATTTAGATTCCAAACATTTGCTTAGGAAAATCATCATCATGAACTGTTTGGTCCATAACATGCGCTCAAGAATATTTTGAAGCTCCCTGTTGATTAACTATTAACTGAATAGTGCAGAATCCACACTTCTTTAGCTCAACAACCAACCTCTCAATAGTAAAGAAACTTGAACATTCTCAGAGATCAATCAAGATTTTTGTATCATTCACTTGTTCTAAACAGAAAACTTTTCAGACCACCATATTTCTTAACAAAATGGTATGCCCATTAAAACAAATATATTTTAGAAATTATTTTCCTCAGTCTCTTTACTTTTAACTGCACTGATACAATATCCACCCACAATTAAAGGTATTAGAAATTTCCATAAATTCAGAACTTCAATGGAAAAACAACAAAAAAGAAAGATAATCTTTTACAATATATTTATCATGATACATATATATCTATAGTGAACACAACTGACATAATAAAACTATATTCAAACATAAGCTGTGCAAGTATCAATACATACAATATGTCCAAAACAGTTTTATCACTTATTTTATTATGAAAAGAACAGAGATTTCATCTGTTTCTCTGGGGAATTCAACAGTTATTGTCCTAATGTTCAGTACTATGGGAAATGTCTGTGATCAGTTTTCTGTTAATTCCAAAAATTTGGTAAATTATCAAATGGCTTTAAGATAACAACAGAAGATTATAGGTGGAATTCCTACTTATTACCCCAAATGCACTTATGAATTCAGTGTCTTGACAGTAGATGTAAATTACTTATCCATAAGCACTAGTTACTCAAGTGGCATTCTTAAAACATATGGCATACATCAGCCATTTGCCGAATTTGTTTTTAAATTGTTCTCTTGTCTATTTTAATTTTAACAACAAAGTGTAAGGCAAAGAATTCAATAATTTGAAAAAATGTGCATATAATCTCTGAACATTTACAGATCAGTCTCTCACCAATGATCTTGTATCTCTAAGAACAGTTGAAACAATTTAATTTTTTAAAGTGAGCCACTTGAAAACCTGGGTGTTTTTGTGCAAACATGTGAATCACAACATCATCCTAGCCAATAAATATATATCAGGAAAGTATCTATGGTCAGGGTATCTATGATTCACAAAGGTTGTCATTCTATGGTAACTGGAGAAATAGGTCCTTTGGCTTGATGACACCAGTAGGATTTAGTTCCATGCAAAAATGTGTAGGTCCAGGTCACAAATGTAGCAGATGATAGCAACCCAGTTATCCATAGGTACAAAACAAAAAGAAATAACACTGAAGTTTATCTCAAATATCAGACCATCTCATCATGCAAACCACCTACTATTCAAGTTCTGCTTAGATTTAAGTCTAAATAGTGTAATTTAATATAAATCTAATTGTGCATGGGAAACACAAGATCTGTTGGAGATTTGTGAAATACTGTTCCAGAGCTTTTCAACCAGTTAAACTAAGGATATACAGATCAAATTTTACCTCACAGGAGCTATGCATTTACAGATTAAAAAAACAGAAAGATGGATACTTTTCTACAATTTCTTCCCAACAAATAATGTGTTACCAATCGACAAATATTAGAAACACACCACTGCAAGATCTTCTTGCACTTCAGATGTATTTCAGCAAACCCAAATATAGTGTTACTGTAAATTTGAATGGACACATAATATGTATAAAATCTCCAAGACCAGAGGAGTTGTTTTTCATAATTGTGTTATATTCAAACCCTCAATACAGATGTGAACACTGTTCACAGGTTCAAAATATAAACAGGTTCACGTTTCTAATTGATACAGAAGAAATGGAAGAACTTCCAACACATGTTATCAACATATCCTCCTGCAAAATGGCTTCACAGTTAAATTACAAAGGGCCACCAGATCTCCTATGTTCCTACGTGGAGTTGTGAAATGAAGGGTCAACACTAATTCAGTTTCCACACATACCACTCCAAACTTAATTTCTAAAGCACAATTTAAAGTTCAGTCACAATACACTGCTGAGCTGCAACAATGCAGGGCTTCCAACTAGTGTCTATCAATTTCTCTCACAAAAAGGGTGAGCCAATACCTATAGCAGTCCCACTTGCTTAGTGCAATTCCACCAGTGTAAATACTCACTGACTTGCCTTCTGAGCGTGATTTATGGCTTTACACTTCAAGAAATCCAGGATAACCATTTTGCTTTAGCCAGACTGTGCATAGGTGCATAGAGGAAAAGAGGAGCTGTCTCTTTAAGATACTCTGCTCTGTCCCTGATCCCACGTGGAAACCAACATCAGCAGCAACTTTCGCATTAAACTCAATGTGATGCAAAACGAAGCATCTTTCTTATATGTAAAGCACAATAAATAATAATTGCAAATTACATTCTCTACAGAACACAAAGCAGGTGAAGCAAGCATGCCTGGGAACCGTCAGTTCTGTCCTGGAACAGCCGACCTCATTACGTGGGTTTTAAGAAAATTCTCCCTGGCATGTTGCTTTAAGTTCATACTACTCTTAACAGAATGCCCTAAACATTGCGATCCACAGCCAACGAAAAGGTACTCTACAAGCCGGAAAGCTTTACTCTTTTGCATTACGTATCTTAATTAGATCGGAGGAAGGCAATACCTACGTATTACATTTCGCGCCACCACCACCCTTCATCCATCTGTGCTCCCCCCGCCTCCGGAAACAAAGAGCACGGAAAAGAAGGTACAAAGTTTGGCAAAGGCAGCGTTTATCTTCTTCGCGATCGCTCCTCATTGCCCTAGATCTGCTGCTCGTGCGTCCCTACCTCCCACCACCATCCAAGGGAGAAAGGGGATTTTCACGTTCTCGCATTGTCGGGAACGAGCTGTAAAAGGGCTTTTGCCTTTCCGAAGCAGTCATCAACAACAAAAATAGACACCGATTTCAGACGAAAAACCGACGCGAGGGGAGGCGGGGATCCCTTCCACCTATTGGGGGGAAACCGAGGAACGGCTGCGATTTTGTGGAATTTTTAGGAATTTTTTGGGCAATTTTTAATTTTGTTATATGTCTCAGTTCTCCCTCCATTTTGGTTGTTTATGATACTGACAACAAGCTGTCCCTGCTCTCCCTCTCCCTCTCTCTCTCTCTCTCTCTGCGATCTCCTGCGTTCAGTTAGCGAACCCCCCACTCCCCAATGCAACCCACCCTCCAGATTTGCTGCCTTTCAGAGACTTCTCCCCCGGAAAGCCACACAAGAGGGGAAAGAAAAACTTCCGAAGCCCATCGAAGTCCGAAAAAGAGGCAACTTCTTTTCTCTCTGGGGGAGGAGGGGGAGAAGAGAAAAACTTTTGTCCCATAAAACGAGCGAGAAGGGCGCCGAGCGCCCCCAAAGCGCCTCCAGAAGCCCCCTAAAACTTTAGCCCTGGGCTCCCTGCCTTCCCGTCCAGAGACCGAAGCCCCTCCGGAAGGTTTCTGCGCAAAACGGGGCTCGTTTGGGGCCACGGCTGAATTTACATTAATTTTCTCTCATTTTTTGGGCACCGCGGGCTCTAATGTCTTCCGCTCCCTTCTCGCTGCTGCTGCTGCTGCTGCTGCCGCCGCTGCCGCTGCTGTCACTATATTCACAGCACAGACGCTGGAGCGGGGGGGGGGGGGACACACACACCGAGAGGGAGACTGAGGAGAGGTGGGAAGGGGGGAACTTTTCGCAGAGTTTCCTCAAAACTTCCCACCGAGCGAAATAAGAAGACGAGGGAAGAGGGGAGAGGGAGGAAAGACCCCGCTTTCCAGGCTCTCAGGGAAACCTCGTTGGACGGAGGCGACCGGGGCGGGTGGGGGGGGGGCGGCGAGAAGGGAAACTCAAGCCGGAATGGGGAAGAAAGTGCGGCTTATTTTTAGGGCGCCCGCCGGGGCTGCGCTCCGAGACCCCGACGAGGAGGGCGGCCGAGCCCCGGAGCGCCGAGGAAAGAGATGGAGAGGCGCAAACTTTCTTCGCCGCGGCGGCTGCTCCGCTCTCCTCGTCCCCCTTCTCTCTTCTCCTCCTCCCGCTCCAGAATTTAAATAACCCTAATATTTCCCTATTGAACCCCTGCTCCTGAACCCCAAACCCGGGGCAGACTCACCGCGGGAGTCTCAGCATCCTCTCCGCGCTCTCTTCCCGCCTTTTACAGGGTTCTCCGATTTTTCTGTAATTTTTTCCCCATATTTCGGGCTGGACGCGGCGGGCCTGGAAATTGTTTGCTTTCCCCTCTTTCCAGCAGCCATTGTAGTGTATGCGCTGCGGTGCAGCTCAGCCTGCCGCACACGCCGCGCCCACACCGCCAGCCGCCCACACGCGCCGCGGGTTGGACACCTCCCCCTGTCAGTCAGTCCTGTAGCCACGCCTGGGCGGTGGCGCCTTTGGCGCTCGCCGCTTGCCCTGTTGGTAGGAGGAAATGCCGCTCGGGGAAGGCTGGGGCGGGACCGAGCGTGGATTGGCCAGCCTGCGGCGGGGACAGAGCTGTCCTTCAAAGTGCTCGGGCGGGAGCGATTGGGCAACAGGCCTGTCATTTTCGACCGGGCTGCGGGGCCAGAAATGGGGTAGGCTGCGCCCTTTATAAGGCGGCTGCCGGAGCAACTGACGTCTTTCGAATTGGGGACGAGTAGGGTGTGTGTGTTGTGGTTGAGGTGAGTGTTGCCTGTTGAAGCGCCGCTTCGGGGAACGGTGCTTCGGCTGGCTTTGTAAGGCGGCCCTCTCTAGGGACGGAGAATACTCCGGCCTTGTTTTTTCGTTTGGAGGGAGGCGTGAGGTGGGTATGTCCCGCTCACCCCTCCAGAAGCGGGAGCGGAAAAGAGAGAGCCTCCGCCGGCAGGCCCAGCACGGACTAGAAAAGCCCCGGCGAGGCTTCCCTTAAAACTCCGAGGGAAGAAAAGGGTCGCGGTCGAAGCTGAGAGGGGCGCTGCTCGTGGCCGCGCTTCCCCTTCGCGTTCACAAGGGTTTCCAGCCGGCCCCGCTCCCCTGCCTGCTCGCTCCTCTTCCCGTTTTCTTGACAGGGAGGGCTTTATCCTTTTGCCCTTCCCGGTTCGGCAGTGCGGACAAGGTGGGGTGGTGCGCTTCCCTCCTCTGGCTGCCTAGTGCTTCTGGGAGGGAGAGGAGGGGGCCCTTGGCGCAGCCGCGGGGCTTGGCTACGGGCGTTTAAAGGCTGTCCCCCCCTCCCCAAGTCGCTTTGGTCCATTTGGGAGTCGGGATTTATTTTTTGGTTTTCTCCTGTCCGTGCTCGGCACCCCCACCGCCGACCCTTTCCACGCCACCTCCTGCTGTCTCCTTGTGCTTTTCTTCCAATATGGTGAATTGTGGGGAAAGCGGCTTGCAGCCCTAGCAGGTTCTTTCGTGTCTGTGCACTTCCTGGAAGTATTTGGTTGGGAGTAGGTTAGCTGGACAGACGGAACTTTAATTGAGTTTGGCAGTTTGTTCGTAGGGAGCAAGGTTTAATTGTTGAAGGCAGGTAGCAGTGTAAAATGAAAAAGGAGGTGGCTGTATAGTCTTTCTTGTTCTGTTATTATTCTGTTATTTAAGCCAGGAATTTAAGGTTTAAAAGGTCTCCGTTGTTCTTTTACTAGATTCTTAAGATCCGCTAGTCAGATCATGGTGTAAAAAAATATTCCCTTATAATTAAAAAAAGTTGAACATAGGGTTTGATTTGAGTGTCAGAACTGAGGGTTGATGACAGTTCTATAAATACATTAAATTTTCTTTTAGAGTATAATTTAGAGTGAGTTCACTTGGTTAGTGCTATTGTGAAATACTTTGAGAGGAGCAACTTTGTTCTATTTCAGATCACCTGGACATCTACAGGTCACCCTTTCTTTGGGTTCTCCGTGTTTTTTCACTTCTAGGAAATAATGTAGTATGTACTTAAGTTTGTCAGGTCTTTCTTTCCAATCTGGCATAAAATTATTTTGTTAAATGAGAGTTCACACCCCCAAATCCTGGGGCAAACTGGAGACTACTTGGAATTCAGACTTTAATAAATATGAGGGGAGAGATTGTACTCTGATACACTGTTTTCCTAAACTTGGGAAGAAATGTTCAGTGGGCTCTTACAAATTCAGTTTGGCAAGTGAATTGTCAGAGACCCTGTTAGATAAAAGGTTTGTCTGGGTATAACATTAAACTGAAACTGTAAAAGCTGTGAGCTTTTTCCCCCCTTTTTTTTTTTTGGAGAGGGGGAGACCCCATACTCTCTTTTGCCACCTCTTATCACAAAATATAAATGTAAAACTGCTTTCATAATGACGAAATATCCCCTTAGGTATAATAAGTAGCTGTCCAACCCTTGTCCACCACTTCTTATCACTGCCATCTCATTTGATGGCCCATGCTTCTGTCTGTGCCCTGGATGCTCTGAGACCTGGTTTTGGAGGGTTTCTCTCTGACTGCCAGAAGCCAGAAAGCCTTCTAGTTGATGCTTTTGGAGCTGCTGTCATGAGGCTTTCCTGTTGTCTGAATGAGCCATCCTGCCAACAAGAGAAGAACTCTTTTAAAAAATGGAATGTACAAGAAATGGGATTGTCGGAGGAAAACAGAGTTAAAATGGTTAAATTGTAATTTTATCAAATAAATGCAGTTGGAAAGTTCAGGGGCATGGTTTTCAAGGGGAAAAATGTGAAAATAAATTGTGCGTGTCACATTATACTAGAAAATTGGGCATGGTCTAAGTAGACTGTGTATGCATGTGCAGTGACCCAGTGACACTGGATGCTGTTCTTGGGGCTAAACTTGACTGAGGCATTGTTAAACTAAAAATTTGTGCGGCAGGAACAGCTATGAGAATGAGATCAGAAACATTTGCTTCTGTTTTTAATTAACTTTTTTTGTTTTTCTGGCCAGACTAGAGCAAACTAGAGTTTTAAACTTTTGGCTTAGACTGTATTGTCCTTTTTGATAACATTGTTAAAAGTAACTGCGAATCATGGTCAAGCATAAAAACAATGGTAGCTAAAAATGGAAATGAGTATTTTCAGAATTATCATAGGTATAGTATAATGGAAGAGGGGCGTGGAAGCCTCAATGTCATCCCTATCTTTCCTCATAGCATTAAAGCCTTTCTGTCAGCAGATCTGGTATTCCTTGCTGTGGCTCTTCAGAGGTTGCATAGAACATTCCAGTGAAGTAACTATTTAATGGATCTTCTTTCCTGCAGCAGGACCTAGGGGAAGTCTGGTTTAGTATGAGGTTCAGTGGTTATTCCTGGGACATGTCTTGGACCAAAAATATGATGTGTGCTTTTGCCTCTTGTCACTCACCCAGCTTAATGCATGACTTCTTGGTTGGTTAACCAGCACTTTGCTGTGGTACTTGAACTAAATGTACAAAGCACATAGATTGAATACACTCTACAGATAAAAGCTAGAAACCATGATTTGATCTTGTTCCTAAGGAGGATCTGGTGACTCTTCTGACTCACTAAACCAGGGATGTCAAACTCAATTTCATTTTGGGCCGCATCAGCGTTATGGCTGCCCTCAAAGGGCCAGTCGTATCTGTAAGACTGTATAAATGTATCTACTCTTTTATCATATTAAATAATTGCCTCTGCATTCGATTATTACTGGTTTTTAAACTGTCTTCCCTCTGCATAAACTTTATTTGTCTTGGACATTTGGGGACTATTTCATCGTAGTTTATGGTCCCTGTACCTCTGTAAAGTAGCACAGAATTGGTCAGTATATCCAAAGTGTGCCTCTTTCTGCCCCCAGGCTCGCCAGGCGGGGGGAGTGCCACTGCTGCAGCAAAGGTGCAAGGGCCACATGAAATGGCCTGGTGGACCAGATTTGGCCCACGGGCCTTGTGTTTGACACCTGTGCACTAAACTATGTTTTAGAAAATTAGGAAATCAAACATTGTATAGCAGTCATTCTTAACCTTTTCTTTACCTGGGACATCCTGTAAATACAGTTTGTTGCTGGGGTCCCCCAAGAGTAAACTCAAGATTTAAATATTTGAATATTCATTCATTTATTAAAGGCTGCTGGAGACTTGGATTCAAATCCCACCTCAGACACTGGGTGACCTTGGGCAAATCACATTCTCTCAGCATCAGAGAAATCATAGAATCATAGAGTTGGAAGAGGCCCCAGAGGCCATCCAGTCCAACCCCCTGCTATGCAGGAACACCCATCAAAGCATTCCCAACAGATGGCCATCCAGCCTCTGCTTAAAAGCCTCCAAAGAAGGAGACTCCACCACACTCCAAGGCAGCATATTCCGCTGCCGGACAGCTCTGACCATCAGGAAGTTCTTCCTGAGGTTCAGGTGGAATCTCCTTTCCTGTAGGTTGAATCCATTGCTCCTTGTCCTAGTCTCTGGAACAGCAGAAGACAAGCGCGCTTCCTCCTTGACATGACATCCTTTCAAATATTTAAACATGGCTATCATGTACCCTCTTAACCTTCTTTTCTACAGATTAAACATACCCAGCTCCCTAAGCCATTCTTCATAGGACATGGCTTCCAGACTCTTCACCATTTTGGTCGCCCTCCTCTGGACACACTCCAGCTTGTCAATATCGTTCTTGAATTGAGGTGCCCAGAACTGGACACAGTATTTCAAATGAGGCCTAACCAATGCAGAAGAGAGTGGTACCAGTACCTCCCTTGATCTAGACACCATACTCCTATTGATGCAACCAAGAATCACGTTGGCTTTCTTGTCTGCCGCATTACACTGCTGACTCATGTTCAGCTTGTGATCTACCAAGACTCCTAGATCCCTTTGATGCGTACTGCTATCCAACCACACGTCCTCCATCCTATATTTGTGCATTCCATTTTTTCTGCCCAAGTGCAGGACCTTACATTTCTCCCTGTTGAGATTCATTTTGTTAGCTTTGGCCCAGCTGTCCAATCTGTCGAGGTCATTTTGAATTTTGATTCTGTTCTCTGATGTATCAGTAATCCCTCCCAATCTGGTGTCAGCTGCAAATTTGATCAGCATGCCCTCCGCTCCTTCATCCAAGTCATTGATGAAGATGTTGAATAGCACTGGGCCCAGGACAGAACCCTGTGGCACCCCACTGGTCACTTCTCTCCAGGATGAAAAGCAGCCATTCGTGATCACCCTTTGGGTTTGGTCGGTCAACCAGTTACCAATCCACCTAACAGTAGCCCTGTCCAGCCTGCATTTTACTAGCTTCTTTGCAAGAATGTCATGGGGAACTTTGTCAAAGGCCGTACTGAGGTCAAGATATGCTACTTCTACAGCATTCCCTTCATCTATCAAGCCTGTAACCCTATCATAAAAAGAGATAAGATTAGTCTGGCATGACTTATTTTTGAGAAATCCATGCTGGCTTTTAGTGATTATGGCATTGCTTTCTAAGTAATTACAAACTGACTGTTTAATGATCTCCTCTAGGATCTTTCCTGGTATTGATGTCAGGCTGACTGGGTGATAATTATTTGGGTCCTCTTTTTTCCCCTTCTTGAAGATAGGGATGACATTTGCCCTCCTTCAGTCTGCTGGGACTTCTCCTGTTTTCCAAGAGTTCTGAAAGATTATTGCACGTGGTTCAGAAACTATTTCTGCCAGTTCTTTTAATATTTTTGGATGTAATTCATCTGGCCCTGGAGACTCGAATTCATCTAGTTTAGCCAGATATTCCTGTACTATTTCTCTACTTATTCTGTGCTGCATTTCCCTCGTTTCCCTCACCTGCTCCCCACGCTGGGTACTTCTGTCCTTTTGGGAGAAAACTGAGGCAAAGAAGGTATTGAGTAGTTCTGCCTTCTCATTTCCCCTGTTATTAATTGGTCATCTTCTCCACTCAGTGACCCTATCATTTCCTTGTTCAAAGTCAAAGGCAAACCTCCTCTGAACAAATCTTTCCAAAAACCCCCTGTGATGGTTCACCTTATACGGTTGCCATAAGACAGAAATGACTTGAAGGAACACAACAGCAAAGTGCCACTGACAGGAGGAGGTTCTTTCTGGTCATCACATTTGGCCCCTTTGAAAATTGACTTATGGGGACACTAAGGTGCACCTGTCATGGGGGTTTTGTTGGCAAGATTTGTTGCTTTTGCCGTTCTCTGAGGCTGAAAGAGTGTGACTTGCCTGAGGTCACCCAATGGGCTTCCATGGCCAAGTGGGGATTCAAACTCTAGTCTCCATAGTTTAGGTGCTCATGCTTGTTGCCGTGTCCCTATCAGGGACACAGTAGCAGGTGTGTATGTGCACATGCTTACTGCCTTATCCGTTTCATCAGGGACTTGGCAGCAGGGCTTGTGGGCACTGAGGATCATGGTGGCAGGCTTGGCGTGTGCACATGCCTGCCACCATATCCTATCCATATATGTCAGGGATGTGGCAGCAGGGGGGAAGCAGGCACCAAAATTTTTCCCTCATTGGCAAATGAGGGAACAGTTCGGTACCTACCCCCACAGCCATGTCCCTGTTGCTCGTGCTGTTGATGTCCAGCAGCAAGACTGTGCGGACCCTCTGAGCAGTCTACAGACCCTAGGAGCCACTGTCATAGAGCATGTAGACACATGGCAGATTGCTTGTTTAATAAAATGGGAATGTAAAATCAGAGCTAGGCTGATATGTAAGAACACAGCTGTAGATTACTCAGACACCTGAAGTTTCAAAAATGACCTTTTTCCCAGTAAAAGTGAAATAAATGAAGTACATATTTTCTTCTGAAACCTAAACTTTTCTACTGTTAGAACTAAATCCAGTGGGTGTCTACCTTCAGGTCATTTCCAGCTTGTGGTGACCCCAAGGTGAACCTGTCACAGGGGTTTTCTGGAGCTGAGTGTGTGTGGCAAGCCCAAAGTCATCCAGTGGGTTTCCATGGCCAAGCAGGGTGTGGAACCCTGGTCTCTGGGGTAATAGTCTAGCACTCAAACCACTACACCACACTCGCTTTCCCAAAAGTAGGTCTGTCCAGTCAAGGAAAATACAAGTTTACACTTAAGATCCACTGCTTCTGTTTAAGTATGAAACTTGTGCATACAGGGAGTGTCTCGTGCTATCCCTTCCCATCTTCCCTTCTCAGAATTCTGCACTTCAGCACTATAGTTAATTATCCATAGCTTCCTGTTGTAATTAAATGGAAGTCAAATTTGAATTTGGCTTAAACTCTTAATTACCACAGTTTTTTGTTCAGGTGCAATGGGACATTTTGATTATTTAATTCAGTAAGTGTTGAATTGTTAGGTGTCAATAAGGAAAGAGTGGTGCGCAGCTGGAGTGCTCAAGATTCATACCTACATATACCTCCAAGCTTTATAACATAGCAAAATATATCAAACAGTATGGATTTGTGTCATTTAAAATTATAGCTATTTCATTAAAACGTAGCAATAAACAGTGCTAAAGATGACATTAGAGCACCCTGCAATTCCTTAGTATTTCTTAATTTAAACCAGTCAAAAAAGTAGGAAGGAACACAGAAATCAGAAACTATACACAATACAGTAGACAAATGGAAGCTTATCTGAGTTTAGAACACTTTAGTAATAGTTTTTATCCTTTTTGTGATGGAGGTCAGGGCAGCCTATGTGAATCTTCCCCTTGATTTTATTTCTAGAAACTCATCAAAATACACCTTTGTTTTGCAGAAAGAAAGTTGTGTGTATTTTAGATAGAGATGATGTAGCTGTACAAGGTAGTAGGCATTGTACAGTAACGTACTATAACACTTAGGAGGTGGTGGTTTTGTTACGCATAGTGTTGGAGTGAACCATTGTGAACTTGGTTGGACTTGCATAGGTTTGCTGTTTATGCTGTTATGTCATAAATTATGCTTACTGCTGTTATCTACCTCAAGAGTGAACTTCACCATGAAGACAGGAGTGAACTTACGAATTCTAAGCAGATGGAAAATGAAAGCAGACAAGCAGCTTTAAATGAAGAATTATATCTAACATTACACTAATGGAAAAATACAAGAGTTGGTGTTGCAACGTAGCCTAATGACGTAATTCAAGCAGAATGAAAGTGCTGGATTGGACACATGCCCAAAGATGAAAGTTAGGATTTCTGCAAGCAGTAGGAACTTTGCCCTAGCAGAATGAAACCAATGGATGCAGATTTATAATTAACACTAAAATAAAAGAAATAACTTGTCTGCTGTACGTTTAGAGTCTCAAATTATAATTAGAACAAATCATTTTTTGATGCTTCTGAATGCAGCTAGTAGCAACACTGTAATTACTCACTGCTAAATCCTGGATTGAAAAGATTTCCAATAGTTTCAGTTGGCAGTTTAACAGTATTTTAAAATACTGTTTTAAAATGTTTGTTTTAACATTTTGAAAGTAAATATTTCATAGGAGACTTTACATTTCACTCAGCATCTTAAATGGTAGAAAAATTGTGTTTTCTCTTGAGTGGAAATTTACTGGAACCATTTTTAATGTAACATACTGCCCCATGTAGCTAACTGCAGTAACTTGTATTCACATACAAGGTAACCAGATCCCTTGAGTGAAAAGTGAAATTTTAAAGTTGGCCTGAGTGAAAAATATGATGGCTAAGATCATGTATGAAGTTGGTGGAGTGTGGGATTACGCCATGGTACTTGCAAGGAATTTTGGGTGCTGGAAACAGAGGAGGGAGACAGCTATTCTGGCATTGGCAAACA
Organism: Cyclura pinguis; assembly: GCA_030412105.1. Taxonomy (NCBI): domain Eukaryota; kingdom Metazoa; phylum Chordata; class Lepidosauria; order Squamata; family Iguanidae; genus Cyclura; species Cyclura pinguis. The sequence goes on from CM059602.1 coordinate 214,648,043, forward strand.
GGTGCTTTCCCAATACATCCTTGTGTTGCTGATCAGATATATTCCATAAGGGGTACTGCATACTGCTCGTGCATAAAATCATAAAGTCATAAAAATATATCTGCTGGTGAAAAGAAAACTATATTCCAGAATACCGTTATGGGTTTCACTTCATGAAGCTTTATACGGTAAATGGAAAGGACCTTCAGATAGATGGATAACATACAGAGATCTAATGGTGAATATTGGAAAGGAATCACAACGTATAAAGACCAGAGAAGAACTAATAAATGAAGGATGGAACTGCCAGTGGTTCTTGTACATCCAGCTTAAAGAAAGACAAAAAATGGATCAAAAATTAGAAGGACTGGAAACTACCACCCAACTAAATGAGTTTGAAAAAATAATATTTGAGAGGAAAGATCATCTAGCATCACAGTTATACAAATTCATGTTAGAGAGAGAGCTAGAAACTGAAATTATAAAAGATACAATGATAACTTGGGCGCGGAATATCAGCCCTGAGATCAAGTTGGACTATTGGAAGAAAAGTTGGGAGGACACTCAAAAGTTTGCCCTGGCACAGAGTTTAAAGGAAAATCATATTAAAATGTTGTACAGGTGGTATCTAGATCCGGAGAAATTAAGTAAGATCTATAAGACTAAAGAAAAGAAATGTTGGAAGTGTGAAAGTGAATGCAGTACTTTTTATCATATGTGGTGGCAGTGTGAAAAGGCAAAAAAGTACTGGAAGAAGATTCGTAAAATAATCATGGAGACTCTGCAAATAAGGATGCCACTAACACCAGAGATCTTTCTACTGAATATGTTGCATCAAGTTAACAAAGAATACTGCAAACATAAAAACAAGATACTTTATATGATCACAGCAGCCAGAATAACATATGCTAAATATTGGAAAAGAAATATAATACCGGAATTGGAAGAATGGCTAATGAAAGTACAAGAGTATGTTTCTCTGGAAAGTCTATCACGAGCAATGAAAGGAGGAAGAAGGGGAGAAAAAGATAACGAAATGATGGAAGTTAAGAGATATATAGAGAATAATTGGGTAAAGATTTGCCAAGAAGAATAAATTGATCAAGATATGAAAGAGAGGAAGCCGAAAATGACATATAAACTAAGAAGTGTATCGTTAGAGGCCAGTCAACAGTATCATTAGGTATAGAGGTAACAGATATAAGATAGAAAGAATAACCAAGTAAAAGAAAGTAGGAAGTGAAAGAGTGAAAGACGACAAAATGAATTATAGAAAAAATGGAGGATTGTATAATTAAGCATTGTAAGTATTGATAGTATTTATAGTATTTATAAAAAAGGTTAATATAGAGATAATGAAATATAAGTTGTTGTTTTCTTTCCTTTTATACAATCAAAAAAAAGGAATATGTCAAGTGCAAATATGTAGGTAAAAAGTGCGAATTTTAATAAAAAAAATATCTGCTGGCAAGAGAGTTGTGGTCTAATTGCACAACATTGGAGTGGAATGATGACTTGATAGTGTGCTATACTTTTTTCTAAACATATTAAAGTTAATCCATGCAGATTCATACTGAATGTCTTAAATCTTAAGGAAGGTGAGAATTGGTTTTTTAAAATTAGATATCTGTCAAAATTGCCTTCTTTCTTCTAGCTGCTGTCTTCAAAAAACCCCCACAAACAGCTTTATGTCGAGGAAACTGCAACGACTTCGTGATCATGACATAAATCCCTGTTTAGCGGTAAGAAGCTCAGTTCTTATAATCATTGATTCATTTGTGGGGATTATGCAGCTTTGCATAATAAACATATTTTCTCTTTGAAATAAATATGCTTATAGTACTTAAGCAATGCATTCCTAAGAGAAAGGTAATTGCATTTTTCTGGACTGGGTGATTTGATACTTGCAACTTCAGTGGGCTTTAAAGTAATAAATGAACAGGCATTTCAAAATGTTGAATTATTTATAGATTCCTTTCAAGACTGAAAAGGTATTTTTTTGTTGTATTGTGCCTTCAGGTTGTTTCCAACTTATGGCCACCCTAAGGTCAACTTATCATGGGCTTTTCTTGGCAAGATTTGTACAGGGGTGTTGTCTTTCCCTTCCCCTGAGGCTGAGGATGTGTGACTTGATGACTTGGGCATTCTGTGGCCAAGCAGAGATTCAAACCCTGGTCTCCAGAGTTGTAGTTCAATGCTCAGACCACTATACCATGCTAGAACATAAAACTACAAACATGCTGCAATACATCAGAGTGCCATATTGAGTACGACTTGTGCAGAATTCATGTGGACATCTATATTTTCCTTTGATCTAGTATTTCAAAGTTCCTGTCAAAAAATTAAACCATTTATAGAGTGGATATAGGCATAAAGTATAATCCAAGCCTTTCCGTACTGTTTAAACTATTAGGTATTAGGCTGATTCCATCTGTTAACAGTGAGTCAGAACTTGGAAAGTTACTTTTCAGAAGAATGGATATAATGAAATGCTGAAACCGTACCTAATTAAATTTTGGTATAATAATACTCTGGGTGCCATTCTCCTTAAAAGAAAATTTCCAAACTATACCTTAAATCATAAAATAGTTATTCACTGAGTAGGATTAGTTCTATTTAGCAAGTACGTTTCTCTTAAATTGTACTTTCACATTATTCAGAAAGGGAAACATTCTGGAACATATGACAGTCTCATATTTAATGTTGTGTCTTAAAATTGAAATAATATTTTAAAAGTTTATTTCTCTAGATGTAGAATATGTAAAAACATGAGCAGAGTCATACTGTATCAGACCAAATGCCTGTCTAGTTCGGCATTCTGTTGATGCAGTGGCCAGCACCTTGCATCTAGAAAGCTATCAAGCAGGGCATGAGTTTAGCAGTACTCATTCCGTTTGTGTTTTGGAGCAAGTGATAAACAGGAGTAATTGCCTTTGGTACTAGAGGGAATATATTTCCATCATGACTAGTAATCTCTGATAACCTCTGTGTCCACTGCTGTAAGGATGTCTGTATCTTGTCTGCAGTTGAACAGATATAAAGAGTGGTGTTATTTTATCTATCCTGAATCCCCTACTATTCAGGTTCGTTGTTCAGGTCTTGTGCATGTCCTATGTTATAGTCAGATGAGAGGTAGATAGACTTCTTTGTACCCTCTGTTTCCACAAAGTGCACATAAATTTATACTTCTGTGTCTAGGTTTCTGTTTTGCCTCTTCCTAAGCTAAAGAGCTTTCAATGTTGTATACTTTCCTTATGGATGTTGCTTTAGTGTACTGATCAGCTTGGTAGCCCTCTTCTACATTTATTCCAGATATATGAAATCTTTTTTGGGGTGACCAGAACTGTACAGAGTATTAAAGTATGGTCATACTTTGGGTTTGTATAGAGGGAATAGGGTATTAGACATTTTTGTCTTTTTCACATTAGGCCCAACACAGAGTTTCTCTTTTCTACAGCAGGTACAAATCGGGTTGATATCTTTATTGAGCTGTCTGTCACGATCTGAAGATCTGTTATGGTTGTATTCAAAGGAATAGCTGTATTAAAATATACTATTTTAACATATAGAGACATAAAAGGAATCTAGTAGCACCTTTGAGACTAACTGTGAAAAAGAAATTTCTAGCATAAGCATTTTATGGACTTCAGTCTACTTCCTCGGGTGCATTGAGAGATTTTCATTGTAAGTTAGGATTTTAGTTGTAATACACATAAGTAGACACTTGCCTGCATTGGGTGTCATTTCCATTGTTAATGCCCATTTCCCCATTTTGAAGAGGTGCATTTGAACTCTTCTCAATCCATTTTTAATAGATCTTATGTAGGACTGTTAGCAAACATGGCCACCATACTGTTTACTTCTGTAAGTTTAGGTCACTTATGAAACAAGTTTCCAGACACTGTATGGATCCTTGACTGACCCCAGTGCTCACATTCCCTCTTTTGAGAGAGCTGGCTGTTTATTGCTGTGATTGGCTTCGTATGTTATAACCAATTTCCAGTACATAAGAGTACTTTTCCTATCACATGACTGTGAAATTTCCTCATGAGTCTTTGGTGATAGACTTTGTCAAAAACTATTTGGAAATCCAATGAGCAATGTTTACTGCATCACTCCTGTTCACATGTAATTTTCGAAGAACTCTAAGACCAAGATCTTTCATGTGTATTCTACAGCTACATCTTCTAATGCTAAACTACAAAAACTCAGCTTGTAGGTAATTCTGTGTTGTTGGAGAGTGTGGAGAATGTAGCTGGTCATGCCGCAGAGAACTCTGGTGTCTTTGCAAGTAGATGACATCCTTATATTGGGTTCAACTGCAAGAAAATAGCTGTATGTGTCCTTGCTCATCCCCCCACTATGTGGAAATGGCCATGTTGGCAGTAGGGCTGTGCCACTTACAAGATGAGTTTTGTGGAGGATTTGGTTGTTGCATTGTCAACTTCCAACTCACGTAGCAACCATAACAGTGAGTTGATGTATGGCCAACTTAGGCCATCATAATTCTCTAACTGGACACCAGCCTAAATGTTTAGCAATCTTTTGTTTAATTGTTCACAGCAAATCTTGCCCTTCTAGCTTACTAGAAGTGACTCTGGTTTATTAAGTGCTTTGATACACCTGCTTCTGAACCAGACTGCACATGATGAGAAACATGCCAATTCAAAGCCTGTCTTTTAACTTGAAAGAGGAAGCCAGATGGGAGAGGTTTGTTAGAAGAGGCCACTGCTACGGTTGCAATAAAAATAGTCGCATTATCCCATCTTTTTCTAGAATAGGAGCACCCGTTGATGCTTTTGCTTCAGTTTTGAAACAGGTAGAACTCTCTCAGTCTAACTTAATATTCATTGTCCCCTTATGTTATACTTAAGAAAAAGTCCTAGCTTTTTTCTTGGGTATTTGTTGTTGTTGCATGCCTTCAAGTTGTTTCTGATCTATGGCGATCCAAAGGCAAATGTATCATGTGGTTTTCTGAGACTGAGAGTATATGACACGCCCAAGGCCACCAAGTGGGCTTCCATGGCTGAGCAGGGAGTCGAACCCTGGTCTCCAGGGTCCTAAGCCAGCACTGAAACCACTATACCACACTGGCTTTCTTGGGTGTTTAGCATAATGTACTTCCCATATTTAGTCTGAAGTAAGAAACTGACTAACTTCTTTTGCATGCAGTGGGCAGTTAAGGTGGTCAATATGTTAAATAAATTTTGTGAGGGCAAAATATTCCAACTAGTGTGGAGAACATACTTTTGTGTAGATTTATTAGAATAGAGAAATGTGGAATTTTTTTTTTCCAATTTGCAAAGGAATTTTCGAGTCTGCTGTCTCTGTGTTAGTGATCTTCATTTAGATGGCTGAGCATGAGATTCTTTGAATTTGCTGTGTAAATATTTAAGTTAGACATTCTGATAGGTTTACTTAGAAGGATAACCTAAATGTAGCATAACATATTTTCTGATAAGTATGCTTAGGACTTCAATTGTCAACCAATCTTCTGATGAGGCAGCTATGAGTGCAACTGAATACATAAAATTTGTTCATGTGTAAGCGTGTATATAATTGTAGCCTCAGTGTTTCTGTCGGTCTGTCTGTCTAACACTGGCAAAATCGTGAAATGTAAGCCTTGTCCCTTGTAGATTCTATAATCTGATTTTCTTTCATATTCAAGGAAACAGATGCTTCTAGAAAATGTATGGATGATAGTAACTACAATAAAGATGTGTGCAGCGTCTATTTCCTAAGATACAAAAACTGCAGAAAGTTTTGGGTAAGTAGACTTGAAATGTTTCTCATGAACTGCTTGGCTCATGGAGTTTTGTTGTCTGAATATACAATACTGTAGAAACATGAGCTTAGCTCTACACCTAGCCAATGGTACTTGGAAAATGTAAGAAGCAAGCTTTTTAAGCTACTGTGGTTGCATGCACAGATAAAGTATATCACACTTTCTGTCTCAGGGCCGATGCAATCCGTAAAACAACTTTTAAACAGAGTCCAAATAATCCAAATAATAGATTTTGTATGTGAGCTTAATCCCAGTAGCAACTGTGGATGTTATGGTCTTAATCCCTATAGCAGTTGTGGTTGGTACAGAAACCAATTTTTGTCCCCATGGTGTCTTGACAAGTTGAAAAATGCCTTTGCTGGTGCATGCAGCCAGTAGGTTGCAGTTTCCCCACTCGTGCCCAGTATAGTAATACAAATGTTATGGTGTGGATCAGAGATTACTTAATCTGTTTAAACTACTGTGTGGCATGGCTTCAAGTCACCAGCTCAGGTAACAGACTTGAACTGGTTGATACTGATTTCATGTAAGGCAGAGTAATTGAGTAGAACTGGCTTGCTCACTGTATTTTTCTCCTTTTTTGCATATGCTAGGTCCTCAGGCTGACAGCTTTTTAAAAGTTAATTGCATACTGCTGAAGTTGCACCCTCTGTATTCCTAGCACATCCCTGACTACCATAAGAAATGTCTCTGTGCTTTGAAAGATGTAAAGTCCAAGTGTGGTGTTCTCTAGGCAATTCTAGGAAGTATAAGTACTCTTGGATCAGTTTTCCACATGAAATAGTTTGAAAAGGGCAAGGTTCCATATTTGTTAGTTGGCTTTGGCTAGTACAGACCATATTCATAAAAAGATTATTTAATTTGTATTCCACTTGATTTATTTGGTGCTATCCTCCTTTATCCTATTGCATAGTAAATCATTCTGCCATATTGATAGACATAGCTCTGAACAAAGATGCACATCTCTACTCTGATTTGACTTTTTTTCCGGTGACTCAATCAAGCTTAATGTTTTCAGCAGAGAAACTGAGACTTTGAAATAACAGATATGAAGTCACCTGTATCACACTGGTTTTGTCGTCATCTATTTGTATTTGTTTGTAGTGACATCTGTGTTGATCCAGTGTCGTGAAGCACATAGGAAAAAGTGGTCAATACTGCAGATCTTTGAATTGCTGGAGACAACCTGAAAGTCCATTATCCAAATTATTTTCAGTATTTATTTCACTGATGATTAAAATCAATGACACATGTGTTCTCTGTATTTCTAGAATGGGATCATGATGCAGAGAAGAAAAGATGGAATAAAGCCAGATATGCCTACAGCAGAAGAAAGAGACAGGATTCTGGCATCAGTGGAAGGAGTGCCATACTGATCATGCAGTGTTACTGTTTTAAGATAAACATAGGCTTCATTTTAAACAAGAGAATTGGAAATAGTGTTGAAACCATTGTTATGGTAGGTAGCAAGTTCGCTGCTGTTATCTTCAGCACCCTTGTACAGCTTCAGAATTCTAAGTAAATACTTTTATAAGCGTATGTTTACTGTAACCAGAGAGGAACTCTGAGGTCTTGACTTATCTGAACGGTAACATGCATAGCATGTGGGAAAAAATGTCACTAATAAATGAATTTTTTATTATGAGTTTTCTGTGTGTTTTATATATTTATAATAACAAAGACTGTCTGCCTCCACCATAGCTGTTAGACCTGGGTGGGAGTCATAGCCTCCCAGAGGTGGTTGGATTGCAACTCCCGCCTTTCCTCAGCATTGGCTCTGATAGCTAAGGGTGATGGGATTTGCTATCCAACAGCTGTTGGAGGGTTGAATGGTTCACACCCCATTCTAAGACTGTGAAACCTGAACACATGACATGGATGCTGATGAGTGCATCTCAGATTTATTTTATCTTAAAAGTGAATCAGTTGTAAGAAATTTTGTGGTCTCAAGTACCACATAGTCTCTAGGCAGTAGCCATCTAGATACACAGAATAAACATGGCTCCTTGGGAGCAGGAAGCTTTTAGGTTTGTTCTGGATCCTTGCAACTGGTTTTGGCCTTTCTTAATCTTGGAACAACAGGTCCATTTCTGTATAACTCAAGTTTCTCACAACTCATGTGTATGTGTGCGTCTGTCTGTGAGAATTCTGCCTAATATGTACTATGTACAGGGAGAATAGAGATGAGAGGGAAACTGAGTGTGTGAGGAGAGGAAAAAACAGTAAAAGAAGAGAGCGGGAGGTCTGTTGTGTGCCTTCAGGTCATTTCTGACTTACGGTGACCCAAAGGTGAACCTGTCATGGGGGTTTTGTTCTGTTTTTTGGCAAGATTTGTTCAGGGGTGGTGGTTGCCATGGCCTTACTCTGAGACTGAAAGAGTGTGAGTTACCAAAGATAACCCAGTGGCCAAGTAGGGATTCAAACCCTGGCCTCCAAAATCATAGTCCATCATTCAGACCACTACATCACAGCGTTTAGTATGTTGTCCAGTTTGCTGGAGCTAGATTTTACGTGAATTCTCCCCATGCTGCCTGATACCTATTTATACAATTACCTTGCTTGGATTTGCAGCTTATGTTAAAAAAGGCGAATAAATTATTAGTCCAGCTTTCTCAGCCTTTAATCGTCCAATTGTTGCACTATTCATTGATTTTAAAAAAAATGTGATTTTGTTGAAGATAGGAAGACTTTTGCAAAGTTTTGGAGACAATTAGTCCTCATGTCTGTTGTTAGAAACAGAAGCCAGTTTCTTTAAGATACTCTGAAGAGACATTCTTTAATACTGTCATTGCTGCTGTAACAGTATGGAGCATTGCTGTTACAGTATGGAAATGCTTTCCTTCATTAACTTCAAGAATCCTGGCTAGCTTCAGTTATAAACGTTACAGAAATTAAGCTCTCTCTTTTTGTCTCTGTATTTTGTTTTTAATTATACCTTAGCATGAATTATTAGTGGAATGTTTAATCTCAGTATTTGTTTATGACTATGAAATGTTGAGCCTGTTGCTTTATTATTTAAAATGTGTGTTGTCATTGTTACTGAATTATCTTGAAATAGCTTGCTATGTTTTTTTTCCCCTGAACTTAGTGTAAGGCACTTTAAGCAAGGCTTTACCAAGTAAAACAGTTACGCAACCATATTCTGCCTCAAGCTGAATCACAAACTTTATAGAATCACTGTTCCTGGGACAGTTATATCTGGTGAATGTCTACATCTCCTGCAGGAGCTCTGAGGAGAAAGGTTGATTAAAGAAATGGCAGTGGCCCACAGGGGTGCACAAAACACTTTTGACCACAGATTGTGCTCCCCTTGCATTATACGTAAAGCAGGCATGAATGATTGCCAGAGGTTGGGCCTCTGGTGGGATTTGAAGGGACTGCAACCTTGTTGCAAGCCCTACTCTGTTTCTAATAACCATATTTTCTGGCATTTAAGACATACCCCATTTATACACTGGCAAATACTGTTTGCCTGCATATATGATACACTGCTGTATAAGATGCACCCCATTTGGAAACAGTATTTTTCAGGGGGAAAAGGTGAGTCTTATATGCCAGGAAATACAGTAACTTCCCCCCATTTTGTAATCACAGCCCCCCTGCCTTTTTTAATGGTTTAACACAATGGAAAGTGGAGGAGACATTGTCAGTAGGCATAGTGACACAGACAAAGCTCCTGGCAAAGACATGAAACTCTCCTCCCAGCAGCTATGCACCAAAGTGCCCAACCTGGCAAAAGATAGCAATAGCAGTTACATTTCTATACTGCTTGTCAGTGCTAAGCACTCCCTAAGCGGTTTGCAATGCATTTAGCTAATTGCCCCCAACAAGCCAGGTATTCATTTTACTGATCTACAGAAGCATGGAAGGCTGAGTCAACCTGGAGCCCTGCAGGACTGAACTCACAACGTTGTGGCTGCAGTACCGGCATTTAAGCACTGCTCCACCAGAGCAGTGTGACAATGACAAAAGATGACAATCCTTTCTGTGAGTTGGTCATTGTCTCTTGTCTCAGTGCAACAGAAGCAAGAATTGTGTTCCTCCTCTGGAGAAAACTGAAGCAAACTTGACTAGCTGTTTGCAGATGAATGCAAGTGGCTAGTGCACTTTTAAATAATTTTGTGTGTTTATTCTTTCACATGTCATGTAAGTTGCCTTGGAAAAAAACATATGCACTTCAGAGTACCCTTGGCATTACTGCAATTTAATTTTTTTTCAAAAACTAGGAAAGTTCAGTGACCAAGGCATCTGCTTGTGTGGGACAACTTACATGAGGGTGCCTGTGGTGACAGAGCAAGGATGGAAGAAGTACAGCCCATGGAACACCATTTTGCAGCTCTCAGCCCCCCTGTTTTTTTTTTTCTTGGAGTGATTTTATTTGCCCCAAGTCCCTACATATCTGTAACAGTAAACAAAAAACAACCCTCCTCCCAATTTGGCTGAAAATCAGTCTGAACAAAACCATTAATTGTATGACATTCCTTCTGGACATGTGTGGTGTCCTGGTGCAGCCTCTTGGCAGGAGTATGGGAGGGTGAAAATTGGCCCTGCCCACTCTGCGGTTGCCACTTCTGTCATAAAATAGCATCCATACACTTAATAATGCAGTACAGAGTGAGGACAAGGAGTGGTTTCTTTCTTTATTTCAAGCACTCCATTGAAAGCAATTGTAGTTGGTCTTTACCAAAGTAGCACACCACAGTGGCATTCTGATTCCTTACTCCGTGAAGCATGACATATGCTATGCATTGGAGATTAGTCAAGCCATCTATCCGTGACAGGAATCCTGCAATCCTGAAAGATAATTTTCTACCTACCATCTGAACATGAGACTTTATTTTGTGTAACCACTAAATATGCTATCCAAATTTGCTCCTATTGATTTTTTTTACTCTATTCACTGTACCACCTAAAAATAAATGTAGTGATCAAAATCCTGCTGTTTTAGAATATAGTTAAGGTTAGCTCATGTTGGCTGAAGCTCCACAAAGCTGAAACACCAGAAGGTAAGACTGATGCTGTAGAACCATGCTATTATCTGTAACAAGGGTGCAGAATGTAACTAATTGTGTTTACCAACTTTATCCCCTCTCACCTGGCATTCCCACTTAGTTTTGGGCTTTCAGTGGAGTTTAACATCCTGATTGAGGAAAAATTCTGTAGAACTCAAAAGCTTTTCCATTATGACATTTTAGTTGGGCCTAGCAAAATACTGTCCTAACAGAACATTACGTGCCTTCTGAATCCAGAATACCAAAGTAAGGTTATGCTAGTCTCAAATCTACTTTTTTCCCCATGCTGAAACAGAATCATTTGCTGAAAAATATTTTATAGTAGAATTAGTCTTATGCCTTTTGTATGTATACCTTCCTATCTTATAGTTAAGATTTCTGTATTGGTCCTGCCAATAATAGCATCATTTGTAGAATAAAGCATCGAAGTGAAATCCTTCTCTCATGTGATTGAGTACAGTTTTTTCCATTTTACTGATCTTAGTAGCTGCATGCAATTAGCAGGCTCCAGAAGAAAAAGATATAATGTGAGAAACAGATACTCCGGCATGCGATATGCGCAGTTGGGCTTCTGAAATACATATATACATGCGCATGCATACATTCTCCTGGTTCTTCCATCACTTCCTGGTTAGTAAAACCAGGAACAATGCTTCCTTTTCTTGCTGATCACATGGTTCTCATTAGAGCACTTTGATTTTTATTCTCTGAAGAGCAGAAGCATGCATTTGGTAAATTGGAGGTATTTGAAAAGTTTAAAAATCTTGTCTATCCAGGGTGCTACTACTATTCATTTAAGAGGAAGTATAACAGATTTTCGAAAGACAAATTTAGTTTATGGTCTTTGCTGCAGTTTGAAATAATTTATCGCTTAATGAAGGTTCATGCTGTATATAAATTTACACTATTTAGCATATAAACATTTTTGTAGTGTCTCCTTTTATAAAACTTTAGAAAGCAAGTGATGCAAAGCCTTCAGTTCTAAGAGGCAATGATGAAATAATGGATGTAGTCTTGAGGAAGAATCTGAGTAGAACTGTAATGGGAAGAAAATTTAGATTTAAGTGGAAATCAGTGTCAGTTTTATTGGTTCAGTTCCTATTACTTTAACAGTAATCTGGCATAAATTTATCAAATGAAGGCTTGTCTACTTCTTATTTGTACAGGAGGAGGAGTTTTACTGCCATATCTGAATCAGATGGCTGCCAAAAGAAGAGATGACACTTTTCCAGCGAGTTTTGAAAAACAGCAATGCTAGTCTGTGAGTTAAAAATAAAATCCACAATTGCCCAGTAGCTTAATTAGGACCAGCCAAAATGCCACAAAAGCTTGCATATGTTGTTACATTTTAGTTGAGCCTAGTAAAGGCATTGCCCACCTAGATTTTGAACTTTTTAAATTAAAATTGTTTTCTACTTACCTGTAGATTTGGTTCTTCCTAATTTCACGTGAAATAGATTTTTATGATGGTGGGTAGGCTAGTGACTTAGAGATCCTAGTAAGTCCTTTTTGCATTTCTGAAAATACATACTCCTCTAAATGTCACTTATAGTTGATTGGTTACTTTCAGCTGAGGGTCTTGTTAAAAAAAAGAAAAAAAAGATGAGAAAGAATGCCTGTAGGGCTTCAAGAATTTTCAGTATTTTGTTAGGAAGAAAAGAAGGAATCTTAGGGACAATATCACAGGGCAGTCCTGTAATATGTAGATCACTAAATGTTAGTGATAAGCCTCAGCATCTGGCTCATAACTGTTTGAAATAGATTGGCTGCTAGATAGACCTTAGACTGGGAAAGCAAATCCTTAATTGACAGTAAACAGAAGAAAAAATCACTAGGGAAGGAACATGGTAACCATAGATTTGCACAAAACCTCTAAATTAACTAGATCCATTCAGACCTGAATATGGGTTAGAGATGGCTTTGGTTGGTTCAGTGAATGACCTCTAACAGGAACTAGATAGGAAAGTATGTCCTGTTGCTTCTACTGAATTTCTTCACAGCTTTCAGTATCATCAGCCATGGTGCTTTTCTGAGACACCTTGTTTTACAGTGGCTCCATTCCTTCCTGGAATGTGCAGCCAGAAAATGGTGCTGAGGAATTGCTTTTGGACTTTATGACATTATCTGTGTGCCTCTCAGAGTTCTGTGTTTTTACTTCATGCTGTTTAAAATATACATGAAACCACCAGGAGAAGTGGTCAGGAATTTTGGTGTCAGCTGCCACCAGTATGCTTATGACAGCTAATTAGAGATGTAGAATTTCCAGGAATTTTGAAGCCATTGGGGGAAGAACCCCACATTTTTCTGAGGTTTTTTTTTTTAAAGACAAATTTTGGAAGAAATAAAAAATTCATTATTAGCATCTTTGACCGATTGATGTTACATAAACATTACTCTAATAGAGTTGTCTCTACTAGTTCTCCATAGTGTCAAGAAGTGATAACACAATCAGTCCCATAAAAAGTACAAGAAGAAAGAAACCCAGACCAGGAATTTTAATGATGTGATAGTCTTATTTTCCTCTTAACCTATTTTTAGAAATGATTTTGAGCAGTAGATCTATCAAAAATTTTGTTAAATATTGTATTTATCATTCTAAAAGAAAATATTCCATAATCCAGTTTTTGAGGGGTGGGGACTTTGTGGGGCAGGGGGAAATCTGTGAAGGTTTCCATTTTTCTTCCCAGTCCGTCACAACTCTTCACTTAATTCCAGGGAATCCATTTTTGAGTTGAACAAATGTCTTGTACCAGTTATGGACTGGACAAGGAGAAACAAAGTGAAGCTTAATGAAGACAGGGCAGAGGTGTTCCTGGTCATATGAGAGACAGATCAAGGAATAGAGATTCAGTCTGTTGTGAGTGAATTTACACTTCTTCTGAAGAGAGAGGAAAAATATGAAGAAAAAAATGAGACATAAGAATTAGAAATTAAAAAGTAATGAAAAAAAGATAGAAAAAGTAAAGAGACTGACTTCCATTCTTCCTTTAAACAGAGAGTAATAGTTGTTTCAAGCTTCGTAAAGATAATGTCCAGCAGTTCTCTTTTCCCCCCAGCTCATGCTTTCCAAAAATGAAAAATGAACTTTCTTGTATCAAAGGTTAAGGTTTTTAGCATGGTATATCAATATTACTTTCTATTACTTTCCATTCCATGTTTGTTTGTATGATAAATGACATTGCATTTTCTAATCTTAATACTAAATGTTACTTTCTGACTGGTTTACATAATACTTTCACTACTTAGAACTGTAGCTCTGTTACATAATATCACTAAATCCAGATGTTTCTATACCATTTCATATTATAAAATCCTTTACAACATTTATTAACCAAATCCGGTTTTCAGTGTCTTATATCTATAACAATTTCATAACCTAGTTCCAGACAAATCTATTTCATTTTAAATTAAACTCCCCTCTTGTAGCCATCCTATCCATGAACTTCTTTCCCTGCGCCCATCTTCTCAGATTCCTTTCCTTACTCTTGACTAATATTTCCAGTTCCTTCCCTCCTTTGTATTTTAGGATAATTGTCCTGAAACAGAATATTTTCCCCCACCTTTCTCTCACACCCTTCAATCATACAGCTTAAGTCAATTTGGTATTGTTCAGCCATCAATGTAATTTGATTACAGATCAGTTTCTGATTAGCCTTCCCTTCCCCCTCCCAAGCTATAATCCCCATTTCACAAACCAGAACTTCTTGGCTGTTCACCTTCCCCAATTCAGTAGTCAATCCCTCCATTAGTTCAACTTGAATTTGTCTGCCCACATGGTTTCCAACTTCCTTCACTTCCATATTGTTAACTTCTGTATCCCAATCTTGTCTTATGCTTCTGCACAGTTATCCTTGATCTCATTCCTAAGGGCCTCTATCATGATCCTCTTCAAATTTAGAAGTTCCACTTTTCTCAAAGAGCATAGCTCCTTCATCATCCATTGTAGAAGGCTCTGAGAAAGTTCCTAGGAAGCTTCCATCTCTCATTCAATCCAGCAGTTTCAGAGTTAAGTCACTTCTACTGTTTGGTGGAGAGCTATCAGCAAGTCAGTCTTATTAACATCAAATAAATAACGTCTGTATTTTCTCACACTCTCAATTCTACTTGTTAAAATCCAATTCAGTCTTATAAATATGATGAGATTCAGTCTATCCACAAAATATATGTGCTTAGATCTTTAATTATTCTCTTTTAGACATATCAAACGACAGTATTCTAATTTATTTATCCCAAACTCTTGTGGTGAACACACTCAACTCTTTAGTGCAGAAAGAAGGTGGCAGGAGAGGCTTCGTTGTTCCGTTTTAGTCAGAAGTCTTCTTCACTTTTGTAACTGCAAAAGTTTATTTAAGAGTTTTCTTTTAAAAAGCAGGTTGTTGGAATGGGACCATCATGTCCTAAGATCCAAGCAACTGTGTTTCAGGACAAGGGCAAAAAAAGTCACTCCCTTGATCCTTCCCAGTCAGAATGTGTTTACTCAAAAGTAAATGCCAGTAATGGGAATTCCAGACCCTGATGGGTAACCCCCCACTCTTCTTTTATCCAGGGGGAGTTTTTCCAGCCAGAGATCCTTCTGGCCAGCACTTTTGCCATGAAAGCTCTCAGTGCAGAGCTGCAGCCAAGAGGATCTACTTGCTAGCCAGCCAGAAGTCAAAGTCCATTCTTTTAGAGTCCCTTGATTCTCTGGAAACATATTCAAGGATAGCTATGTTGGCAATGCAGCAAAATACAACAAAATCCTCCAAACCTTAATGGACCAACTAAAATGCACAAAATATATCATGCAAGTTTAAAGCTTCTTCCTCAGGCAAAGATGCTAAAAATCATACAGAAGAAAGGTGACAATGTTAAGTCATAGGCCTTCATTTTGTCTCATTTGATTCTCTGTTCTGCCCCCTGAAAGGAGTGAAGGAAGAAGATGCAAGGCAAATTGAGCACAGAGAAGGAAGGCAATGTAGCTGGGTGCAAAAGGCAAGAGAATGGGAGTGGGAGAATGGGGGGAAAGGCACATGTACGCTTTGTGAATAATCAGATTCACAAAGGTCAGACCTGCATATGTGGTCTGTATACCGTATACTCACTAATAGGAAAACAACAATATGTTTTTCAGAGACATTATTGCATGATGGCTGTTGCGTGATATGCGAGTTGGCTTATTTCCTCAGAACATTTTTCGTTTTTGATGCACTGGAGTTTTGAGAAAGAAAAAATCTCACATCCATGTTGTATGTGCTGTGGCATGTGTTTGGCTCTCTGCTTAGAAACAGCTGCCACATGGCATTCTTTATCATACACACTGTCTGTTGCTTCAATCTGTTCCATGTTTATTTAAACACTCTACTAACCTTTCAGCCTCACTCTCCACCTCACTCCATCCCTCTATGCCATATATTATTAACAGAGATTTGCTTGTAAAATAGGAGTTGCTGCTCTATTTTTCATTGTGGGTAGGTCTGGTTTGTGTTTTATATGTGTTGATCTCCTCATCTTGATATGTTAATATGTGAAGACAGAACCAAATGTTTAGCAGGCACTGTCATATTAAAGTTGCCTTTTGAACAGTGTGTTCTGTTCTGTCAAAAACAATTCTGCAGAAAGATGGTACTTGAAAAATAATTAAGAAATATGAAAGCTTGTTTGTTTATAATATTTGTGTGCCACCTTTTCTCCCAGAATGGGACCCAAGGCAGCTTCCAAAAATAAGTTAAAAAATTAAAAACATTTAAAACAATTAAAAACATATAACATTATAAAAACCTATAGCAATGTGCAATAAATAAATGAAGGTCCCCAGTTCACATAAAAGCCTGCTTAAAGAGAAATGTTTTTGTTTGCTGGTGAAAGGAGAGCAGAGAGGGGGCCAGTCTAGCCTCCTGTTAAGAGTGCTCCACAGGGTGGTAGCAGCCACTGGGAAGGCTTTCTCCCATTTCTCTCCGTGTTCTCCACAGGCCTGGGTCTGTGGCAGGACTAAAAGAAGGCCTTCCTCAGCAGATCTTAGGGATCTAGTGGGTTTGCATAGGGAGATATGGTCTTTCAAATGGTCCAGACCTAAGCCATATAGAGTTTCATAGGTCATGACCAGCACTTTGAATTGTAGCTGCGAACAAACAGGTAGCCAGTGAAACTGTTTTAACAAGAGAGTTGTGTGCTCCCTGTAATTGGACCCGATCAGCATTCTGGCTGCCACGTTTGAATCTGCTGAAGTTTCTAAACAGTTTCCAAAGGCAGCCCCACAGAGCGCGCATTATAGTAGTCCAACTGTGATGTAATCAGGGCATGTGTCACTGTAGCCAGACCTGATGTCTCAAGGAAAGCAGCTGGCACACAAGTTTTAATGGTGCAAATGCATCCCTGGCCACTGCTGAGACCTCGGCATCCAGGCTCAGAGTTGAGTCCAGGGGAACACCAAAGCTGCGAGCTTGAGATTTCAGGGGAAGTGTAACCCCTTCTAGCACAAGCAAAGTCCCTGTTCCCTGATTTGCCGTTCAACTGACCAGGAGCACCTGTGTCTTGTCTGGATTAAACTTCAATTTGTTTGCCCTTATCTACTCCATTACATTGGTTCAGGACCAAGACAGCTTCCTTGGAATCAAATGGAAAGGAGAGATAGAATTGGGTGTCATCAGCGTATTGGTGACATGAAACCCCAAAACTCCAGATGACTTCTCCCAGCGGTTTCATGTAGATATTAAACAGCATGGAGACAAAACAGGATCCTGAGGAACCCCACAAGTTATCATTTCAAGCAATCTCAAACCATTGACCAAGAGATTTATGTCTTGACATTTTAAGGATTTAGCACAGGGGTGCAAAGGTCTGACCTTTGGCCCAAATGTAAAGAAAAAACGTTCCAGAATACCCCATTTTTGAGTCAAATGCCCTCTGGGGATGGGGGAATATTTTTGCTTTGTGGGGGCTGGGCTATTTGGGGTCCAGAAAAGGTCTTTTTAAAAATCAGAAAGTGAATGGGAAATGACTTGGATTATTTTGGATGGTAAGAAAAGACCTCTCCTGGGCTTAAAATGGTGCATGGGTGCCCAAGAACATGGTGGAAATGGCCCACATACTACAAAGGACGTTTGGCAGCATTTGGGGGCAAAACATTGGATTTGTTGTTAGATTTTGTGTTGTTCTCTGTGTCCTGGTTTGTACCCCTGGGGGTTTGCCTATCCCAGGTTGGGACTCACTGATCTAGTGGTACAAATATGATATTTGACACCAGAATCACTGGCACTGTGAATTTTCTTTTGTAGATTTTGTGTTGTTCTCTGTGATATGTTTCATATTTGAAAGAAACTTAAGTTCATGAAGTTTCAAATCAGTGAAATCCTTAATAATGAGCAGCAGTTTGGATTTTACCATACAGAGTAGAGAAGAACCCCTCTTGCCTTACATTCTTATTCTTCTTAACGTGTACATTTTCTCTCTGTAAATACAGATTTCTTTGCAACCCTCTTGAGGGACTCCAGTTTACTTCCCTGTATGCTCACTGAGGCCCGGTGTACGAGCAACATGTCTCCTTGCTAAGCAATCACTTTCCTTGTCTGTTGCCAGAATCCATACATATTAGTAGTGATGAAACGGGGGGTTAATGCACAGTGGTGCTGGATTATAATAGTATTACAGTCTCTTGAGAAAACACAGCCATGAGATGCTTGGTATGAAACATATGAAATATATAGAGGTGAGGATAGTTCATACTTGATGCTAGAAGGCACACACTAGCTCTGTGTTGGCCATTATAAACATGAAGAACGAGAAAGGCAAGCTAATTGTGATTTCTTCTGACCTGTATTGTAAAGCCGAAGACACTGCATTTGTGTAGTGATATGCAGCTAAAATACTTTTTGCTCTTGCCACTGGTCCTGCTACTAATTTGCCGGCAAAATTGTAAGCTAGTGCCTATGTCAAGCCGTTTGTCTGAAGCAAGACCTTGTGAAGATGGGCAGTTTATTAATGAACGTATTAATGATCTGTCTTTTCCTCTACAAATACTGCTCAGGTCAGCTAGCAGTAATAAAAAATTAGCAAGACTCATGATAAGCTACTTCTCTCAGCTTACAAAAATCCTGCTCAGCGGCGTATGTTGCAAGCAGCCAGTATTGTCAGTTAAATGTGCTTATTTGTAAACTGCCCTGAGAACTTCTTACAGGACGTGGTATAAATCCAAAAGTCATTTTCTGTTTACTACCAAAGCTGAAGGTTAAGCATCCTCTCATCATTACAATAGAAGAACCATACTGAATCACATTTGATGTCTGTCTTGCTTCCAGGTGGGCCAACTAGGTTCTTATGGATAGGCTTCAGCAAGACATGAATGCAGTAATGCCCTCTCACATTTTTCAGTTACTGATACACAAAGATATACTTCTTGTGATACTGTAACATTTGTTGTCAAGTCAGCTTTGAGTTAGGTAAACCCTATGAATGAAAAGACCTTCATGGGCCCTGGTCATGAGCAGCCCTCCTCTGGTCTTGCAAATTCAAACATACCTGCATTTATTGAATTAATCTATCTGAAATGTGTACTTCCTCTTTGCTTACTACCTTCCACTTTACTGAGCATACTGGCTTTGATACTGGAGGTACTATATAGCTGTCATAACAATTTTAATAATCCTGTTTTATAACTGCAGTCATCACTAAGTCCTGGGTGGAACACATATAATAACCTTTATTTGGCATCTGTATATGAGTAACAGGAGCAGTAATCTAGGAACTTTATGGGGGAGTGATGTAGGAAGCAAAAGTGGAAGCGCTACCTGTATGCACTCTCATTGTGGAACTTGTTCCAGGTTGAGCTAGTGCACAGTGCCTTGGGGCACATCCAACAGCTATACAACTGTAATACAAGTATTCTCTTCTCCAAAAGCCTAGAGCAAGCAAATGGACACAGGAACTGGAGTCTTCAGCTGAAGTTCAGTGAGGTTGAGGTGGAGCCAGGAAGACTGTTATATGCATGTACAGAGAACAATGCAATATGGCCAACAAGAGAGCTGTTGTGGTACATTGCAAGGTCTACATCTTCTAGTTTGATGCTACTACATTCTCCTATTGGACAGAACACAGAAAGCACTTTTGGCAAGGAAGAACAATTGGAAGGGGAGGTTTCGCTAGGGAAAAACAAAACTAGATATAGGAGATGTGCAATGGGAAGATAAGAGTAAGACTATCAGGGTGTATTCCTTAAGCTTGGAGTTGTGCAGCTGATTTTGAGGTCCAGCACACGGGCAATGTTTATAGGCCACTGGAAAAAGGGTAGCTGCCCGAGACTTCACAGACAATGAAAAAAGATTCAGATGCTCTTGATGATGAAAGGAATATTCCTGCAGTCCCACTAAGAATGGAATGTGTGGTGATTATGGACTACTCCTTATTGACAAGTAATAGTGTGCTATCTTGGCATTTCGGAAGGTGGTGCAGTATTATCTCCTGGGTCTCTACACAGGTTACCAAGGAGAGGCCACTGACCATGATCCTTTCCTGTTAATCCATAGGGGAAAAGTGATACTGCCAAATATTTACGTACTGCAAATGTTAATGGAGTTCTGGGTAGGATAATGAAAGATCTGTGGGACACAAGAATTTTTATAACTTTTATACCAAAGGTTATTTGAGAGAGAGAGAAGGATACTGGAAGGGAATGACTTGTTAAACAGATTGTTTCATCTGGAAACAGTCACTTTCTGAGACCATGATCTATGTTACAAATGAGCACTAGAAGGTACGTATGAAGCCTGAGGAACACATGTTGCAGCAGTCACAGGATAGGTTGCTTACGTGTAACTGTAGTCCTTCCAGTGGTCATCTGTGCCCTCACACAATCGGGTCTACATCTGTTCAGATCCACCCACAGAATGTTCCAGACCTGAGTAGTTTTTTGGTGGGAATCCCACCCCTTTCAGGCATGAGTGTAAATAGTGTCAAGAGCTATTCCCTCTCAGTTCCAAAGCTTACTTCTGTGTTGTCCTGAGAATAATTGTCATCATTTTTAGTGGCTGTATGGATCCTCTACCCCAGACACATACCATTTTAAAAATGCATGTGATTCAGTTGTCTGTTTCTTATAAGATATTAGGGATTCAACAGACTGCTCCAGCTGCCACTGCACTTTGGCCAATTGAGCTCCACAAGTTTGTCTTGAAGACAACAAGACAAATACTGTAACCTTCCTTGCGTTCTTCAGAGAGGAGAATAAATACATATTGGAAAAAAGATGTGTTCATTATTGCCACTGTTTAGCTGTTTTATTTGTAAAAGGTAAAACCAGAAATACAGCAACATCTTTTATATGTGAATGTTGTTTCTGTCCAAACATTAAGTGATATTATTTCAGGAAAACATCAACTCACAGGCTATACGTAGACAGGACACTGAAGTAATTGTAAAAACAATTAAAGGTGTTGATTTTCCACCATTAGTGCAATTTGGCTCTAAACTACTTTTTTTTCTTACAAATGATAATATCTGGTGTTGATGTTATCATCTGTAACAGTGCATGTTCACAACAGTAAGAGACTGATACAGAAGTTCCATACACCTGCTGTTCTGTACACAACTCAGTCACGTGAACTTGGAGTTTTTATTGTTGCTTTCTGCTATTTTGTTCTCAGTTATCTTCGTCCGTCCTCTGAACTTATCCATAAAATGGAAAGATCCCACATACTCTCCAGCAAGAAAAAACAATTTTGCTGACAGGAGGCTGGGAAGAGAAGAAAAACAACAGCAGCAACTGAACGTTAAACTTCAAAATTTATTCTCCCTGTTTTGACCCCCATTATTTTTATTATGTTTCTTTTCTAAAAAAAAGAAAAACTGTTTACAGGCACCTGAACATTAATTCATTTAAAAATATTTTAAAAATAGGAAAATTAGAAGCACAGCATGGCAGATAATTAAAATGGCAATACAAGCCTTCTTGTCAAAGAGAGATCCACAACCCAGAGTGGGCTTGGAAAGCCCTCTCATGCATTCCAACTACAGTTGATCCTTGACATTTGTGGGTTTGACTTAAATGGATTTGACTGAGACTTTCTTCAACCCCTTCCCTCTCCTCGGTCCAAATGACAGCATTAAACTATTTATGCTCTGGAAGGAGAGGGGCTTCTCCATATCCCTCAAACATAAGAGATATGCTGGATCATACAAGACACTGTAACACTCTTAAGATCTTCAGATGAATTGCTACCATAACCTGAAATGCCAGATTAGTTTCCCCTTCGATTCACTCTTATTTTTCCTCAAACATCTACTAGCATTTTAAAAACTTCCTTTTTTGCCAGATAAAATACTGTTGAAATAGTTTCTAGTTTGCAATATCTATGTCAAATTTCTTGGCTATCCCAAGTGGCTACACAGGATGACGTGAAACATGCATCACAGTCCCTTTCAATACAGAAGGCCGTAGAGCTCCCTTCTTGGCTGAATATTACGTGCCTAAAACCCCTAAAAATATGGCTCGAGTTTCTTATGCAATCAACAAGGCTTTTGCTCTCTTAAATGAAGGAACTCATTTTTTAAACCAATCAGCAGGCTTTAGAACAAGAGAGAATGAGAAATGGAGGTAAAAAGGAAAATGTGTTATGGTTACCTTTTAAGTGCAGTGAAAAAGTATATACTTCGTGGCATATAAACATAAATCTGATCCCGCAGCACAGCAGACACAATTTTTTCAGCCACATATTCTGCATCTAGAATGGGCAGGACACGCGGCCACCTGGTAAAAGACATTAATGAAGCATGGGTTTGGATAGTCAAGACTTTTCCCATTCTTCACTGCTTGTTTCAGTTAAGTGGTTTTAGATATGAATGCTAGTTAAGCACCATTCACTACATATGTTCAACAAGAGATACAGATGTCTTGGTGGAGAACCTGAACACCAGTCATGTGGCAGCTAAGAAAGCCAGTGCAATTCTAGGCTGCATCAATAGGAGCACAGTAGTTACGTCAGGGGAAGTAATATTACCATTCTATTCTGCTTTGGTCAAACCTCACCTGGAACACCGTGTCCAGTTCTGGGTGCCACAGTTCAAGAAGGATGCTGACTAGCTGGAACATGTCCAAAGGAGGGTGACCAAAACGGTCAACAGCCTAGAAGCTATGCCCTGTGAGGAGTGACTTACATTCAGTCTGAAGAAGAGAAAGTTAAGAGCTGACATGATAGCTGTGTTTAAATCTTTGAAGGCATGTCACATGGAAGATGAAGCAAGCTTGTTTGCTGCTGCTCCAGACTAGGACACAAAGCAATGGCTTCAAATTTCAGGAAAAGCAATTCCATCTAAACATTACGAAGAACTCCTGATGGCAAGAGCAGTTCAACAGTAGACTACACTGCCTGGAAATGTGGTGAAGTCTCCTTCTTTGGAGGTTTTTAAACAGAGGCTGCATGGCCATCAGTCAGGAATGCTTTGATTACTCCTGCATGGCAAGGGATATATTTGATGCCCTTGTCTCTTCCAGTGCTATGATTCTGTGAAATTGACAGCCCTTTCAAAATGCAATTTTTTTCTTTAAGGAACACCACATTACAAGTCCTGTGACAATATAGGTATTCAAGATTTTTAGAGGGAGGCACGACATTTCGTAGAATAGATATAAATGTCCATAGATAACATGTTATATTTCATGTGAAGTATTACATCAGGTTATATTTCACATGAAGAGGCAGAAATTTACCAAGCAGTTTCTCTGACAACAGATATTATTATGGGGGCACAACTGTGCTGCTCAAGTTTTATATGCTTAAAACTGTGACACTTATAGGAACAGAGGAAGCTGATTCATACCAGGTCGCAGTATTTGTTTATTGGGCACACTGTTGACTATTCTAAATAGCTCCAGTTTAGGAGTCCTTCCTCATCACCTACTAAGTGACCTTCCGCACAGAAAGAACATGCTCCATCATATGCTAGAAGGTTTAATCCATACTTCAGTTCCCTATGTAATTCCTGTTGATTCAGAGTCTCCTTCCCCAAAATAATGTTCTTACACTGAGCAAGACTACTGATCTATCTACCTCAATAATGCTTGGTGCTTGATCAGTGGGCATCTTTACTAATTTGGATACTGAAAGTTTATTTGGAAATTCTTTGATTGAACTTGGCAATTCTGCATGAAAATTTTTGAAGATTTGAATAGGGCAACTGAAAACCAACAGTTTTTTAACCAAATATTTCGGGGAAATTATCATTATGTAGAAAACCCTGTGATAGGTTTGCCTTAGATTCACCGTAAGTTGGAAATAAATTGAAGACACACAACAACAACAAAATGCTTCTACAATGCGAAGGTTGCCTTACCTTGAGTTAAAAAAAAACTTGAAAAAAAATCTCTTTTAAGTGGTGAGCTGTGTCTAGTGTTGCTATGTGCCTTTAAGTATGGCAGACCCAAATGTGAACCTATCACAGGGTTTCCTTGGCCAAATTTGTTCAGGGGAGGGGTCCCACTGCCTTCTTCTTAGACTGAGAGTGCATGACTTGCCCTAGGTCACCCAGTTTTGAACCCTTACTGGAGTCCTAGTCCAACAGTCAAAAGTATTATACCAGCTCACTCTCTCCAAGTATAATACTTAACCAGCATAAAAATGCATGTCCCCCAATAACACAGGAGTATTGTCCGCAACCACAGGAAACATGATTAAAATAGAATACCTATACCTCAAAGAGCAATCTCTGACTGCCCAACTAAAGCATCTTGATCATGTTCAAATACAAGAATGGAAGGGGAGGGTAAAAAGGTGAAAAATAAAATTAGAGGATTTTTGTGAATCTCCACATGCATGTATAATAGAGCATTAAAAATCAATGCACTAATTTGCCTGGGGTGGACACTAGGCTAATGAGCATCCGAAAAGGTATATGCTACACATGCTATCTTCCAGAAAGGAAGTTTGGTGACAAGCTGCATTGTTGTCATATTGACAATTTTACTTTTCTGTTAAGAACTGCGAATGCCATCTGGACCCAATTAGGCCAAATAACTCATCTGGTTACTTCGGTTTGATTCAGGTGCCTTCCTTCCTTCCTCCCAATAATACTCAGAATTTATCCAGATTTTTGGTAGTTTGGTCCTCTTTTCTAATTGTGTGTGTGTGTCTGTGTTAAGTGAGTGGCTATCTGCTTCTGTTGTATTCAAAGACATGTTTAGTGCTTTTCTTATTGTCTTCACATTATGGTAGTGGTTTTTTTTCCCATTTGTCATCAACTGTTTTGCCACAATCTGCACTCCTTTTTATTTTCCAAATTTGGCAACATTCCCATTCTTTATAGAAAATGTTTTCAATTGTGCTTATTACTTTGTAAATGCTATTTTAATAAGTAATTGCATAAGCACATGAGAAAGAGCATCTATGGCATTTCTTTGCAACTTGTTGTTAGATTAGTCATCTTCTGGTACAAAAGTATCTATTCTGAATAGCTGGTAAAGAGGAGACAGCAAACACACACCACTACCCCAAACATTCACATCCATTCATCAACCTATTATGCAGAATGGGTTCCCACTACAACCTGATTTCAGAAGGATCAGGATTCTGGAGAACCTGCTGTTATGTTTTAATTCATGTTCATTACACAGTCAGTCATTTTAAGGTTATAGGTATGGAAATACATGAAGTTAACTCACTTTGTTTGACAGCCGTCAAACATTCCCGTGTTTATAAAATATGGACAGACAATTGTGGATTTAACACCGGTCTTTCCCATTGTCAACAATTCTACAGCTAGAGATTCAGCGAAGCCAACAGCTGCAAATTTACTTGCACAGTAATCTGTAAAGTGAGAGGGAAGATCTAGAAATATTGTAGCAGTACGACTTTTGTGGAAAGTAGAACTGGAGATCATACAGGTCTATCACTAGCTGAGTATGCAAAAAAATCACACAGGGGTGATTTTGTGAGAGCCAAAGCTGCTTTAACTTCATCCATAACTTCATTTAAAAGTTGCTGATCTTCTTCAAAGTATACGTCATGTTCAATACAGTATTTCCTAAAACCTTTATCTCCTCTATTGTCCCTCTCAAATTTATTTGTACTTCATTTGTTCATCTCATTTCTGTTCTCGTCAAAGCAACACATTACAGCTTAACATGGACACAAAAGTAATACTGCATCTAAAAATTCCTCCTACAGAGACAGGTTTGAACTTATCACACCATACTTACCAGATGTTCAGCAAAACTATTTCTGCCACCTACCCCCTTTATGTCTCCATTATATTCTATGATCTGGTTACCAATACTATGTACAAAAGAGTCCATTGTTAGTTTTTCCACTTACTTCAAATACTTCATCAAAAACTGCATGAGGTTTCTGTTTCTTTCCTGGCAAGTACCATACATCTGGAAGATTATTTGACAGACTAATTTATTATTACAGGGGATTTCCCATGATTTTGGGCCTAGGAAGATGACACTTCTTGCAGTTGCTTACTCCCGTTTCCATTCACATCTGTTGACTGGAAACACAACATGCTTCACAGTTTTGGCAGCCTCAAGTAATAGTGCAACTGTGCAAAACATCCTGGCAGCTGAGGTGTATTTTGTTATTCTTTTCCATTTCATCAAGCCAATTTATGTGAAAAGATATCAATCAAAACGTGAAATTTACTATCCATTTCAACATGAAAGTCTGATGGGGTTGATTTCATTCCAGAAGATCTTAGTATAGCTCCCAACGTTAGGTCAGTTCAGAGGCTTCTGGGTCAGCCTTCTCCAACCAGGTGCTCTCAAGGCATGTTGCTCTATAGCTCTGATTAATCTCAGGCAGCTGGTTAGCTATTATGGGAGTTGCTGTTTGACACATCTAGAAGGCATCAACCTGGGAAAGGCTGCTGTGGTGAACAATGATATCATTGTCTCATTATAAAATCATCTGGAACATCCTGTAAAGCTTGCACTGGATGTTCCCTACCGCCCCCTTTGCAGAGTACTGGAAATGGCCTCAATCTAACTGGTACAAGATTTCAGCTAGTATGAGGACCCTGAGAGTTTCAGAAGTAGCATTCGAACTTATATTGTTCCTACACACCTCATACATAAAGGGAGCGCCAGAGATTTCTAAAGTACATAGGTAATCTCTGGGGCTTGCCTGCTGAACCACTGGAGGCAATTAGGAGGGCTGTTACCTTTCCATCCCTGTTTTCATCTAGTGAGAAAATGTAGATTTTAAGTTCACCAAGAAAGGGGCTTGAGACCTCTCCCTGGCCATTTCTGCACTACACTCTTATAGTGGGATTATTCCACTTTCAACATCCTATGGAATCCTGGAGTTTGCCCCTCCCCAGTCGGCCCCTCCCTAAACTGCAAACCCCAGGATTCCATAGGATGTTGAAAGTGGAATAATCCCGCTATAGGAGTGTAGTGTGGAAATGGCCCTTATGTTAGCACCATGTATTTTGATCCTATGATTAAATTTTGGCCTATAAGACTACTAGGCACTGCAGCAGATTCCACCAAAATATTCATTCCAATTGAAATTTGCCACGTTTATGTGGAAATTAACGTGGCAGCGTTAGTCTCACCAGATCCACCCACAGACGTTGTCTTCTGCACACATGACACAAGTTGTGAGTACCATATCAAGTTAACCCTTTGAACTAACATCCGGATTTTAGCATGTCCCCGTATATCCCGTCCAAAAACATGGGTAGGGAACCGCTGCTAAAACAGTGAAAGTGCTGTGTCATTTGTGCCTCCAGATAGTTCTTCAACACATCTGCTGTGTACTAACCTGCCAGTCCCGTGACGCCAATTAACCCAGCCGTGCTTGCAATAGTCACCACGTGGCCACGATTAGAGGCCATCATTGCTGGAAGAAAGGCTTTGACAGTCTGTGAAGAAAACACGACAGTCAGTCATACTGTGACAGAGGGACAGGTGTGTGCCTTGTACTAGTTGTGAGAGGATTTACCCTTGAAAGCTTCATGAACCTCATCAGGTAGCCAAAGTACCATTTCACGGTCTCCTCTTCTACTATTTCAGCATTGCCGGATAATCACAAGATTATCAGTGACTGAAATAATTTTTACACAGGGAAACTATTGTGAATTATATGGCAAAGCAGGCTGCTCTACTTATCTTCTAATATTTTGGTTACAGATATTAACCATTGTCCATCCATCCACACACACCCACACGCACGGACACGCACTGAATGTTCTGGAATGTTTTCTGACACTGAGCATTACAATGTATTTCAGGGAATAAAAAACATCCACAATAACAAAACACCCAGAAGCAGAAAACACATGTTCATATAAGGCTGAACATTTTTTCTGAGTGACGGACAGCCTACCTTTTTGTGTGGATCAATGTTACTCATGCGTCCAAAAAATACTACTGTCGTTTTCTAACTGGACAAAAAAGAACTTGTTAAATTAATGAAGAGACACAAATGTTAAAACTGTTTCTAGGAATTTACTAGAAAATGTAGTGCTAAGGGCATCTTGGGGATCATTTTCTACACAAGTAACCAAACAGTTTCTGCTAAGATAAACGTCTCCCAATGAAATGCCATTGTTAGTACTGTCCAGCTTAGAGACGACCAAAGCATGTTACTTAGATGCTGCAGTGATTTTTGCAAGCAAATTTCCTACACGTGGTACAATGTCTTCTGGTAAAAGCAATCAGAGTGGGGGATGAGTGTGGTTTATTCTGTCAAAGAGTACAGACTGTTTCATTAGCAGACTTTCTGCCAGTTCTAAGTGGTTGAAGAAACTGTCTCCTAAATTTTGTTCAGTGTGGAAATATGGTTTGGCTAGTGGTGTTACCACAGTGTAATCAAGCTGAGTCTTATGACATAAAAGGCTATCTCCCTAGGTAAATATTTCTCTTCAGAAGACAGCATTTCAGCACCACCAGACTCAGGCTATATGTTCCTGGTTTACTTGGCATAATCAACACACGCTTTAAAGCTGCCCAACATAGTGCACGTGTTCTGACTCTACACATCACTCGTCTTTCTCTGTTGCTGCACCTCAAGTACGTTGTTGAATGCATAAAGACCATTTCTGCACTTGACTGTTACAGCGCTATTATTCCACTTTCAACATCCTATGGAATCCTCAAAGGCCCCTCCCTAAACTGCAAACCCCAGGATTCCATAGGATGTTGAAAGTAGAATAACAGCGCTATAAAAGTCTAGTGTGGAAATGGCCAGTCTGTTGAGGTTCATCACTGCTCTGAAGTGACAGCACTCTGAGACCAGACAGCACAGTTCCTCCAAGGCTTTACGGTGTCCATGATATACTCCTGCCAGTAGCAACAGGCCAATGTATACTTCCAATTCAGTGATGTCAGCTTCTACACTGATTTTCATTTCATGTTCTGAATATGTTTATTAACAAGGCTTCCTTCTTTGCATCCTTCATTGACCATTGCTATTCATGAATGTCTCTAGCTGCTCTATGGTAACTGTGGATTTCTGTATCAGGGGACAGGTCTGTTGTTATCTGAGCACTCGTATCAGCTTCTCCATATCATGACCCAACCACAGAAATGGTATGGACATTTTTAAGATCCCCATATATTACACTGTGCAGGGCATCAAAGGACTCAAATGGCTAAATGCAACGTATTTATTGGTACAACTTGTCCTACCTGTTTTGTCTGTAAAATAACTGGAACATGGCAGGTGGTTGAACCCTGGGGATACTGTTTAAAACCTTTCATGTGACAATGTTATATAATGTCAAGTTCTATATAATAGATTCTGCAACAAAACATGACTTTGGGGTATTAAAAAGGCCCACTTGCTAGGCTGAGCTTTAACTTTGTTTTCATTATAAAACATTATTATTGATAACATTTATATCATATAAAATAGATTAGAAAACATTAAAAATCCACAAATTTATTCCAATACTCATCTTCTTCTAATACTAAAAAAGGGATTAATTCAACTTTGCAAACTTGCCTATTCTTTGTCTTCCTTACAATTGGACTGAGTTGATATCTGCATAATATACCGTATCTCTGTAAGCTGTTCTTTACATTGTAGGAGATTTATTAAGTTTACTTTGGTTTTTAGCAATAGTCCTCTTTGCTCTGTCAGAAATTGGGAGAGCAATAGTAGATGTAGAAGCATTTTAAAAACTTCATGGCATAGAACTGTTAATACTGTTATGGGATCCCAAAATAAATAGTGTTTTGCAAAGTATATTTATCAGTAGAACTGCTATTGATAAAAATATACAAGCTGCCAAACTTTGCATAGACATTCTTATTCAGATGAAGTATATGGTCCTTTCTTGTACAACCAGTGTAGATTAATGTAAGACATTTGATAGTGCCAGATTTCTTTGTTGTCTCAAACTTTGTAGGAACAAATAAATTCTATACAAGGAATAAACCAGATCTTCACTTTGTCTTTGTTTTTTTTGGATCACCCACTAGGTGGCACCATCAGCTAAACTATAGGCAAAGACTTCTTTTCTTGGGTCTAAACTGATTTAATCAAACCTCACATTTTTCTATGGAAGACTAGCAGCAGCAACAGCTGTCTTTTTTTGTTTTGTTTCATTTTTTAAAAAAAACCTATGTTAACTGAAGACTTTTTACCACCATTAATCAATGTTATCTTCCAGAATCTACTTCTGGGAAGTAAAAAAAGGCAGATTTATCACAGAACATTTTTGTTACCCCAGCTTTGCAAAAACTCTCATGAAGAACAGCTTGACAAACTATATCACTTTGTGAGCTGCACTTTGTATCATCTCCTCCTCACCCACTGATCTTAATGGATCATTTTCAGGAATGGGGAATATGTGGCTCTTCAGATACTGGACTCCAAAAGCCAGGGATGGTGGGAATTATAGTCCAACAATATCTGATGGGCCATAGGTTCCCCACCATTATCTATCTAAGCCCCCAAACTCTGAAATTAGAGTTATACTAGTATGTACATGCTATCTCTCTCACACTTCCAACAATGTTCACAATGCCAAGCTGCAAAAAAAACTAGATAAAGGTATACATGGTTCTAAATGCTGCAAGTGGTTCATGAAACTATTAGATATCAACTACATTCTACCGTGCCACTTTGAACATATGTAATCTCTTCTGGTTTCAGAAGATAACAAGTGTTGAGTCTGCTTAGTATTTAGATAGGAAACTACATGGAATGCCTGTTACGGCTTGGAAAGAACACTACCTGAAACCCTGGAAAGCCACAGAACTGACAATACCAGGACAACGGCACCACTGACTCAACACAAGCCGTTTCCTATGTACATTTTTGCTCCTTTTTCAGACCTAGCACAATGCTGGGCAAAGTGTGGGCCTCTAGAGGTACTGTCGGACTGCAGCTTCAACAACCCTAGTCAGCATAGCCTAGTTTGAGGGATGCTGGGATTTGCAGGGACATAGTTTGCCCATTCCCGATCTAGACATAAATCTCAAGCAGCTACCTTGGTGTGCTCACTTCCCTTTCTAGAGGAGGGCACCCTCTGTCCCACCAAATCTGGGGGAAAATTAAGCCCCTTTCATACCTTCTAGATATGGTAGGAAGAGCAAATTTCCATCATGTGTGCCCCCTCCTGGCTTGTTTTTAGGTCCAGGAAAAGACTTTTTCAATCAGAAGTCACTACCAGCTTTCAGAAAAAGCCTCCTCTTGGGCACAGAATGGGGGTGGGAAGGACTGCAATTATCCTTCCTGGTTTTGGCAGGGTTGGGGGATGCTGCATGGCCTATCTCTGTGTCAGAGGCAGGTCATTTGACAACAGGAAGAGGTGGCTGTCCCTTACCCTTACTCTCTCCACTGCAGAGCCAAGGGAACAAGCACAAAGAAGCAGGTAGAGGTGACTGCCCCTGTAGTCAGTGTTGCAGTACCCCAAGTGTAAACAAGAGAAACGGGAACAACTGTGGCCTTTTCTTGCTTCCCCTAACTCCATGCAGCAGAACAGGTGACTTCTTGGGTTTCCTAGTTTGTGACTTGGCAGGCATACTGGTGGGGAGACTTCTCTGACCTTTTGTTTTCTCAAGAAAAGGGATGGAGGATTGTTATTTACTACTTGGATTAGCCCCTCTTCATTGCTAACAAGCTGGGTCCCCCCCCCCCCACTCTTTAAAAAGAAATAGCAGTGTTAAACAGCAAAAATGCTCTAAAAACATTTAGGGTGAAGTTTAATCCTTGCTATTTCTTATTAGTAAAGATAAATCATAAAATCACAGAGCTGGAAGAGACCACAGGGGCCATCCAGTCCAACCCCCTGCCATGCAGGAACACACATCTTGCTCTTCTCTCTCCCCTGAAGTGCCTGGTATGTCTCCACACTTTTAAATTTGTGCTACTCATGGAAAACAAGTTTCAGAGCTTGCCCTGGCCTTAGGCTCATTTACCTGGGTAATGGAGGAGAAAAGGGACATCTGCCCAACAGCAGGATCAGATAGCTGCCATGACAGTCTTTAGGAGTTCTTCTTGAATTACTGCATTTTACAGGTACTTATGGAGTGTCTCATTTGCTGTGTTTGTTGTCCTTTCACCTAGTGTAAGTCCTCCTGGCTTTCCTCATCCTGGAATTACCGTGTCTCATTGGTAAGCCTGACTACCATACTGTTCACAAGCACTTCATAAATTCACAAAGAAACCTAAAATAGTCCAGGGTAGGTGGTGATGCTGGCCGTAAATCCTTGCTTGACTCCATGCATTATGACAGTTCCATACATTCTCATCCTCTTTTACCTACTTATTTTCTGACTGTAATTACTGATATTGCTGCTGTTTAGTATTTTCATACCCCACTTCAGTTCACTGTCCACCTGCAGGGCCTCACAAGAACAGCACAGAAAACAACATAAAGTAACAGAAACAACTGGATTTCTTAACGCATGTCTAAGACTTCTTTGACAAGAGACCAGAGTGAGGTGGGCAAAGTGCATCCTGTGGGCCACAGGCAGCCCCAAGCTATTTTGTGGCTCCAGAGCTCAAATGTTTGTCCACAAATCCATTTTAGGGAACATGAAGGCATTTTTCCATGATTTTGGGACCCTTTAACAGTTTTGGATTGGGGGGGGGGCAGGCTTCTTAAAAAAGGAAACCCAGAAACAGAAAGCTTATTCTGGTTGAAAGACAGGGCATAGGAACAGGGAGAAGAATAACAGAAGTGAACAACTGGCTCTGCAAATGAGGCCATAAGGAAAGATCTGGCTCTGTGGACCATGGCCTGCACTTTCATGAAGGACTACTTAAAAGAGATGGGATGCACTTCACAGCAGCTGGTAAGAACATATTTGTTAGAAGCCTTATAAAACTGATCAGGAGAGCTTTAAACCGAGTTCAATGGGGAAGGCAGACAGTATTCCAGACATCAGGGGGACACCAACTAGTGGGAACAATCTCCTCAATGATACCGGAGGAATTGGGCCAACAGTACATGAATGCAAAAGCATGCAGAAAACAACACAGAATCAACTGGAGAGAGTGACGTACACTAATGCAAAGGGCGTGGGAAATTAACATGACAAATTTGAACTCTTAACACAAATATGATTTAATAGGCATCACTGAAAGCTTGTGGGATGAGTCTCTTGATTAGAGTAATGGAAGACTACAATCTACTACAAAGAAATAGATTAAACAGAGGGGAGGAGCAGTAACATTGTATGGCAAGGATGTGAGGAGATCCATGACTTATAGCATGGTAAACAGTCTGAGAGG
Source organism: Cyclura pinguis (assembly GCA_030412105.1). Classification (NCBI taxonomy): domain Eukaryota; kingdom Metazoa; phylum Chordata; class Lepidosauria; order Squamata; family Iguanidae; genus Cyclura; species Cyclura pinguis. The sequence goes on from CM059602.1 coordinate 214,681,471, forward strand.
ATTTGGATAAAAATATAAAGATGAGAGGAACAACACTGACCTCATTATGTGTGTCTACTATAGCTCCCCCTGCCACACTAAAGATTTGGATGATATCCTCCTAGAACAAATTACCAAAAATTCACAAAGGAGAGATATAGTAGTAGTGGAAGACTTCTATCACTCTGATATTTCTAGGAAGTCAGACTTGGCCAAGAATGTAATACCCAACAAACTCCTCACCACCCTTGCAGACAATTTCATCGCCCAGAAGGCGGAGGAGGCAACAAGGTGATTAACCATTTTGGATCTGAACCTTACCAAGATATGAACTGGTCAATGGGGTGGAAGTACTGGGATCCTTGGACAGGGGTGACAATGTCCTCTTGGGATTTGTTGTACAAAGGAAGGGGGAGCCAAATGTAGCCAGACATACACTCTGGACCTCAGGAAAGCTTATTTCAGTTTCCTTAGGGAAATACTTGGTGAGATCCCATGTAAGAAATGCTCAAAGTTCATGACGCATGTGTGTTTCTTAAAGGTGAGATAACTGAAGGGGCAACTGCAAACAATTCCAATGAGAAAGAAAAGTGTGAGGTATTTAAAGAAATCAGGACAGATATATAAAGAAATTTCAGAAGAACTGAGGAGTAAAAGAGACATGTATAAAAACAGTTCTTCCTGCTTCTTCCCAAACTAATTCTTCTTCTGCTCTACAAATCCTGCTCTCTTCTACCTGGATCTGGACTCCATAAAGTTCTCCCTCCTCCACGCTGTCTTCCCAGAGAAATTACACAGATTAGCATGACTAACAACACCCATGAAGGCACCCACCTTCATGAACTCTAATAACCTATTTAGCTAAAGCATATTTTGATTTCAGTGTTAACTGGACAATCTATTTATTTATTTACTTATTTATGGAATTTATACCCCCATCTTTCCCCCAGGATGGGGATCTAAGTGAGTTAGGGTATACTGCTAGAAAACCCTAGCAAATAAACACCTTAAATAAGTTAATTGCTGAGTTAATTCCAACCTCTCTTACCAATACAGTCAGTCCTCTACTTTCGTAGGTTCAGCATTCAAGGATTTGATTACTCATTAGTTATTTAATTTAATTATTTAAAAAATCTTAACTGTACTCGCTCCTGCCATAGAAAAAAATATATTCTTTCTAGGAATCTCTATGTCCTTCAGTGCAATTCTATGATCCACTTCTGCCAGAAGTGTACCACAGAATCATGCTGGAGAACATAGAAATTCCTAGACAGAACACTTCCCTAAGGTATGGATTACTAGGTCCTCCAGTGTGACTCTGTGGCTCACTTCCTCTGGAATCTGACCACAGAATCATGCAGCAGGATGTAGAGATTCCTAGAGAAGCGTTCTGAAGATTTTTAAAAAAAGAGTTGACAAATTTTTTTATTTGTAGTTTTTTCACTGGGAAGTACCGCTGTAGAAGGGGGGGGCTGACTGTGCACATAATGACAGGTGTTAGACGGATAACTCTTTAGTCTTCCCATACCCTGGATGCCAACCGTGGCTACTTTCCAATCTGCTGTAAGGAGAAAGATTTCTCCTGCCCCATCCCCTAGATTTTACTTTAGAGAATCACTGTCTCTAGCAAATGTGATTCTATTCTTGCCAATCTTCAATGAAGGTTGATTAAGACTGTCAGGATAAGTCTCTATTTAAATTACGCAAGCCACTGGATGCTGTATCTATTAAACTTTCCATATGACAAGTACTATAAGACTGTTGTTTATATATCAAATTCCAATCCATGTTCAAATGGGCTTCCACAGTTAATTTCAAATTGTTACCCAGAAGTGTGCCATTGTGTTCACTTCAATGGTCTTCTCTATCAGCAAGTCTGGAGATTCCAAGAATTTCTTCCCTGTTACAACGCCTGCATTGTTAATCAGGATGCTAACATCACCAACTTCTTTTTTCACCTAGAATAATGACAAGTTTATCACAGTATGTTCCAATTTTACAGATTTTAGCAAATGTAGAGTTTGAAAGGAGAGCAATCTGCAACCAAGATCAACCTCTATTTAAGAAAGGATTGGTGGGATTCTTCATATCAGATATTGTCCTCTTACTGTATCAGTTATCCTCAGAAATCCCCAATGTCCTCATGTCTTTTCAAAAGGCATATAATGCTCTTTAAAAATACTGAAGACAGCAATGAGTTTCTTGCAGACAAATTCCTACCTTTTTTTTGAATTAGCAGCATACTCTGTGGCCTAATTATAATCAGCATAGTTCCTTTGGGAAGAGGTTGTTTAAAACAGCCACATCAGTTTTTAAAAAAAGGTTTTCCAAGTGCATGTAACAATCCCCAAGCAAACAGGGGATTATTTGCAAATAGTGAGTGTTCCTTTGCTGATAAACTGCTAGGCAGAGGCAATGTTTTATGATGCAGCATTTCATATAGGAAAGCACATGGGCACCAGACAAAGGCTCCATATCAGAATAAGGATCATGGTAAAATCTGTACTAAGCAGGACAGGGGTCAGTGGTTTCAAGTGGAAAAGCGGTAGTTAATGGATACTTGTTGCTTTTTGCTCCCCAGATCTCAAGTCTTGAGAACCAGAAAAGCTGGTAGATTGTGAAAAAATGGGCTGAGAGAAGAACAGTGGGTTGAGTGTGGAAGATTCCTCACATCCCTCTTATCCACTAACTCTTTGCTTTTCCCCATGCACACTTTATAGACATTGACAATGATTTGTACTCTAAATGTATAGTCACTTTCTCACGATTAATACAAGAAAAACAGTCCAATCACATCTCTGCAATCTCATGGGTCAATGACTAGGGATAAAGTATATGTGTTGCACACAGAATGCATCATACCTATTTTTAAAATTTGAAATAGCTTCTCATTCTGAGAAGACAAACAGCAGATTTGAAAGTAAAAAGAACCTTTTTTTTTACCAAAGATAAATCATTACTATGACAAGCAGGCTGTGTGCTTACAAAACAAATGGGCAAAACAGTAACTGTGTTTTCTTGCCTCATATTTCAAGGTGTACAAGAACTGGAATTGTTTCTCCAAATGAAAGGTGAGAATTTCAGGGAATCGTTCACAGAGGGCAGGGGCGCGAACAGCCTTCCCTGTCTTTCCTCATTGTAGATACTTTTATTTATTGTTTCACTTCCCAAAATATCAAAACATCACAAAACCCCCAAAGTCTAAGCAAAACATTATGTCAAGTAAGTAGCTACCTGATCTGCCGTTCGATAAATTTCTTGCCTTTTGCTGCAGTCACAGATGTAATCATGTACTCTTCCAGTTCCAATTTTTCTTGCCAGTCTGGCAGTCTCTTTGTTCCCTTCTACATTGATATCCCAGAGAACCAAAGTGGCTCCAAGACGAGCAAATTTTAAAGCCATAAGCCTTCCGATTCCACTTCCAGCTCCAGTTATAAGCACTATCTCACCAACGACATTCTTCTTTCGCACCGGGATAAATAACAAAACAATAGCCTCCAGTGTGTAATATATATAAAGAGCAATAAAGCTGAGTGTTTCCAGGAAAAAATTCATGTTGGGGAAGTCTCTTTTTTTCCCCCCAGCTGTTAAATTAGTAGAAACCTGTTGAAAAATTACAAAGAACAATTAGACGCAACTGCCAGTAATGCATGTCAAAGCTATATCGTCACCCTCATTGAAAGCTAGTATCAAATGTGCCTCAACAGTGCTGAAAAACTTGCAAGTTTTCCACAAAACTATGATCCAGATATTATTCTTCAGCACTGGTAAGTCTTAAAATCTTGGACCAGGAAAAAGGAGAACTGCTACTCCTGGAAACTTCAAAGAACAGAGATTCACTTTTAAAACAAAAGGCAATTCTCTACATCTTGATTCCCCCCTCAAGGTATTTTTATCCCTACTCTAAGATGGTTTTCATGGGCTGGTGAGGCCTGTGGCATATTCTGGGGATTTAAAAAAAAAAAGTTGCTTGGACCATTTTCTACCAGGAGTTGCATGTCTCACGGGTCAGAGCTAGGAGGCCCAGCTGGTCTGATGAACGACCTGTGCATTTCCACCTGCCATCCCATGAACACTGCTCCAAGGAGGGAAAATCTGACAGCACAATGACACTACGTAAAGGCATACCTAACCATGCATGCAAGCAGAAACACATACAAAGGAGAATACAAGAACATAGCCATTAATGTAAACGTAAATCTGTGTGTGTACTTATTACTCAAAGTCCCCAGCTCACGCAACCCATGAACCCCCCAAATACAAAGCAGGGGTCAGACCTCCCACTTGCATACGTATCTCTGTGATACCCACCACATACAGGTCTCTGTAGTACCAATGACATGAAACCCAATCCCAAAGAAAGGACAAAACCTCCAACTTTCTGTGCACTTTGTGAAAGTGAAGACACATGCAAACTAGAACACATATTATGGAGATGAAAACAGATGCACACATACAAGGATACATTATAAAACATCTGGATGCACATACAAGACTGTGGGTGTTTCTGCTACATATTTTAAGTCAGTATGGTTTGAGATAAACAAAGTTCACAATCTGAAATTCACAAGAGTTCCTCTAGGCCAAATACCTTGACTGTATGGAAAGGCAAGTCACACAGGATGAACGTGTGTCTGTGCGCGTGTGCGCGCACGCATGCGCAGCTGAAGCAACTCTCCCTCTTCAGCCCACAGGGCCTGTCTAGCCACCAAGGCCACACACAGATTCATAGATGGATGGTCTCAATATCTAAAATATCTGTGTTTACAATCCACCAGTGTCACACTTGCCATGTGGAAGCAGAGACCAATTGTTTGTGAAGGTAATGGATGTGGCTGGTGCGCTGGCTGCTACCAGTTTATGGGATAATGGAGAGACTGACTAGCAGTGAATACAGATGCCTATTGTTCCATAAAGAAAGTGCTTGCTATGCTTGTAAACTGTTTCTTATACTTCCAGAACCCTCTGTGGGCTGCTTCCTGATATCTGAGACTGTATCTCTATCATGCTGACTTTTGCTCCATGCTGTGTGACCAAAAACGAAATTTGTACTACCTGTGTTACTGGTATGCCACAATGGAGGGCCGGGACGGGACACAACCTATTCCCCCTGAGGCACTCTCCAGAGGATTCATGGGGAAGCAGTGGAGCATGCACCAAAGGGAGAAACATCTGTACCCACAGAAGAGAACCTGGTGGTTTCAGGGGAGAAAACTCAAAGGTGGTGCTACTGGTAGGGTGCAGTTTGATAATGATTTAATCCTTGCTATATGCCACATCTTGACTGCTGAAGTCCCCAGATCCTGCCACAGCAATGGAGGTTTTCTTTAGAGCCTGGCCTCATGGCATATAGGCACCACAGCTTAACATGTGGAGTGCAACACAATGCTGTGACTTGACAGTGGGCATGATACACTTTCCCCGTGATAAGGGATGCTGCATCAATGTAGAGACCTATGACACCAGTATTTCAGCCTGTATTTGATCAAAGCTGTAAAATTTGTGGAAATTTTGAAGCCAAGAAAGAAAGCCACCCCCTGCCCCATACACACACACACCACAAAAATCCTCCCAGTTTTGTTTTGCTTTGAAAAACTGGGGGCGGGATACAATATGATCCCTGTTTGCAGACTGAAGGTCATTTTGTTACTTTAGGAACACAGAATGTACTATGTGTAACCTGGCTTGGCATAAACATATCCAATATTGTTGTATTATGCATAATTTGGCTTGGCATAAATATATCAAACATGATACACTAGAAGTAGCATTTTTCTTTCCAGAAAATAATCACAAATCAAATCATTGTTGCTGCTGCTGTTGTTACAAACTGAGCTACAAGGTCTGAACCATAAGCAATTTCTTTGCTTTTGACAGTTTATGCAGATCTGGGGAAAATACAATAAAAGCAGGAGAAGCCATTAACATTAGTAAAACAAAGAAATTTATTTTGTCTCTTCGAAGAAAGTTACTTTGTCTACTATATGGTCAAACAGACATAAAGCACTCATTCCCATAAAAGATCTGAGAAATGGAATGTCAATCTGAAAATGCCAATGATGTAAGTTACTCTACTACACAATATTACATAAAAGTTTGCCTTCTTTTGGAAATACTGTGGGAGGAGTAAAGACATAAGCACTTTGTCTTAAACACTTTGTTTATTCTAAAAGAGAACATTATATAACACATTTTTCAATTTTTCTGGAGAAACAAAGGCATGAGAAAAAAATCCCTTTAAGAAACTCACATTTTTCTCCATTTTTTATCAAACTTCCACATCTCTAGGACTGAGGAGAAAGTGGTCACAAACCCTGTAAAACTCATGACCTCTTCCTCCTTCCCAAGGACCTCTAGGAATAGTCAAAACAGTAGCATGGCCAAGCAGCCCAAGACAGCAGCAGCCTGCCAAGGTCCCAATAAATGTCCTGGAACAATTCATGGTAGTGTAGGCTGAGGATTGCAACAGATGTTAAGTACAGTGCCTTCGGCAAGGTGTCCTTTCCTGCCAGACAGGCAATACTTCTTTGGCATACACTTATCTTATATATTCCCTGACATATACCTTTTGGTGCTATATACTGGCTAGGTGAAATTGTTCCTCCTGCTCCAAGGGAAGTAACTGCTCACCACTGTTCTGGTAAATACAGTGTGTTTCTTGGACACCAGACTTGGCCACCTTAAGTAGCACAGGGCACAGCTGGCAGAACCTTTGGCCCAGCCATTGGGGCAGCAGCAATACCTGGATGACTATTTATCTTTTTGTTGGAAAACTTTTAAGCTTTTGTTAAAAAACCTCTTTCTGATCCTCCAATAGTGGCATGTGTTGTTCTAACATGGGTTGAACAGGTATGGACCTTAAGCAATCAGAGAAGGGAAAGAACAAAAGTGGCACAAATGAGGACGAAGAAATAGGGCTTGACCAGCAAGATGGCATCTGTTACTGTGCTGTCCAGAACTGGTCAGGGTAAATAGATCTAAAGGCTTTAGAAGTGAAGGTAAAGCTGGGAATTTTTTTTTGGGGGGGGGGAGTATTTCCCCCCATTTTTTTCTGGAGAAATAAACCATCACATCATGGTAACTCTTCCGAAGCATTTTACTTTCTTCAATATTCCTCTGCCATCCTCCAGACCCTGTTCTTTAATTATGTTTCATGACCCATCTTCAAAAATGCCCAGATTCCTACGGTTTTTGTGCAATTCTTGCTGCAGCCCCTTCTCTCTCCAAATGGCAATGAGGTCCTATGTCTCTGCTTGCCTCCAGACAACAACCCAATATCTATTTCCCATGTTGAGAACGGCACTGCCTATTTTGTGAACACAAATAACCTGTGCATGCACAAACCTCCATATGCTCCTCCCTAAACAGCAAACCCCAGGATTCCACAGAATGTTGAAAATGGAATAATAGCGCTCTAACAGTGTACTGCAGAAATGCCCTAAGTGTTTGGATACTGTATTAACTAAACATAATGATACCAACTGATATCTTTTCCAGAGCCTATACAACCTGCAACTTATTTTTATCACATTTGCTCAAGTTGTACTTATACTCTTCTTACCCACTCAATTTCTCTCTCCTCCTTTCTTCTACTCAATACCTATTTCTGTTTACCAAGATACAAGGGTGTGCCCAAGCCACAAATTCCGGCAAAAACACACAAGACCTAGTAAAAATGCAGGTTGATTCTCATGCTGTTAATCTCATAATAACTTTCCAGTTCCTCAGTTCTGGTTAAATTTACTTATAGATAAATCCTACTGGTTCCGCATTCTTAAGTAACAGTAGAGATGTGTTATGCAACATGCAGACTATCGCAAGAATAAGTACTCTTTCTAACCCACAAATCAAAAACACAATTCTATAGTTTCCCCATGAAATCTCTGTCCACTGCCTTATGCACTTTTCGAGAGGTTTTGATATGTGCAATCACAGGCCAATGTTATGGGAGCAAAGCATATTGTCTTATGTACCAAACGTTAGACTACATGTGTTCTACTGATGTCAATGAGATTTAAAGATAACAAAACTATGACGTTAAAATATGGGTACAATCCAGCTAAATATCCTTCTCTCTGGCAAATACTAGACTAAGTTTTCCTACCTAAGTACCCAATTACTGCCACTTTTGTCATCACATTTTAAAAACTTCTAGAATAAATAGCCGCACTCCATGCACGTGGCAGTGGAAATACTGAATATAACTATTACTAGCATATTTACCCAGCATTGCCCGGGGTTTTAATTTTCCTCATAAGAACTTACCAAAATGTTTTCTCCATTTCCTGTAACTTTGCTCCATACTTCCCAATGCAATCTGTATTCAGTTATTTACATACACAGTTTGGGTTCCTGAGGGAATACACTCTCCTCCTGCTTGCTGCTTGGCCTCATCTACATAGCAACCAGCCTATTCCAGCACCTATAATTTATCCCCACATTCCCCAATCCAATCTGTATTCATAGTTGTTAACATAACAGAGATTGGGTTTCTGCCTTGCTGCTAGACATCGTCTCCATAGCAATCAGCCTATTCCAGTACCTGCAACTTTTCCCCATAGTCCCCCATTCAATTTGTTTTGTCTGGTGACGTTGATATACTGACTGATTGATTGACTGATACATTTTGCTTTGCTTTGCTTTCTGTTGAATTTGTGCAATGGTTTTGCGTTTTTCTGGAAGCATTTTTTGTTTTGAATTTCAGCTTTAAGATTCCTCACATGTGGAACCCATACAATCTACTGTGTGAGGTGAGAAGACCTTGAAACTATGGCCATTTCTGCACTACACTTTTCAACATCCTGTGGAATTCTGGTGTTCGTAGTTTACTGAGGCCAAAGACTTCTCTGGCTGAGAATTCTTAAATGCCCCTCCTTAAACTACAAATCCCAAGATTCCATAGGATGTTGAAAGTGGAATAATAGCACTATGACAGTGTAGTGTGGAAATGGTCTATGTTGCGTATGTCACTTCAATTTTTCTCACATATGCCTCCCAAATGTTTTCTGGCATCCTTATTGATGGTAGGCCTCCAAAGCAACCGCCCTGGGGCCCAAGAGCTCGCGGCTAAACTGCCAACCCCGGGATTCCACAGAATCTTCACTGCCAGCCAGCCAATCATATGAGGTCTTCTCGCCTCACTCAGCCAATCGTATGAGGTCTTCGCCTGCCTGATGCAGACAAACTTACAAACATTGACTTTTATATAGTAGATGACCGCATAACTGCAGATGCTGAAAGGTGAACTCACTATAACTGTAAGCCTAAATCAGAGGTTTATGTGATTTTAAGGCCTAAATACTCTAAAAGCACCAGAGCCCACCTGATCTTGGAAGCTAATCACAGTTAGCCCTGGTTAGTACTTGGATGGGAGCCTGCCAATAAATACCAGGCACTCTAGGCTATATTTCAGAGGAAGGAACTGGCAAAACCACCTCTGAGTATTCCCTAAGAAAACCCTATAAAATCCATGAAGTCACCATAAGTCAATAGGCAACTTAAGGCACGTATACACACATATGTGATTTTCCAGATGTTGCCATTTCTTATCCCCTGGAAGCTTGACTGGTATCAATGCTGGGATCATTTGGCCACTAAGTCCAAATCTGGCTTTTAATGATAGCCTTTGGGCCTGACTCATTTTACTGTACATGCATGTCTACTGTACATGCATAAAATGTCTAGTTTTTAATTGATAAGTTAACCAATTTTAATATTTCAAAATTGTTATTATTTCTTGTTTTAAATTGATTTTATTGTAAATCAGCCTAAGACCTTCAGATATAGAGTTGGATATAAATATTTTGATAAATAGTAGCAAGGAATACTGGGAGCTGCAGTCAACAACATCTGGAGGGTCACATGAATCCTACCATGAACTAAATCCAAATGCTAGTTGCAATTATAGCATACCCACTGAATTAACTGCTGGATGGTAAATGAACACTTACATAAATCCCTTTAATGGATTTTTATAATAGATTTAATGTTCTCAGTACAACTGGTTAATACGGAAATTCTCTTTTTTTTCCATATTAGTGATTTTCTCAAATAACAGTGTTTCATTTATGATTTTTTTGTACTGCTTTCCTACTGCAGTAGCCCTCAAGGCAGCTCACAATACAGTAAATCAGCAATAATAATTCACAGGAAATATACTAAAGCACCAATAGCCATAAAAATAACACACACATTTTTAAGAAATCATATCCAATAAATTGAGTTGTCATTAAGAGCATGAGTAATACAAAAAAACTTAACTCAGCATCCAAAACAGGAGGGGTGAATTTGTGGCCCTCCTAATGTTGTAGAGATTCTAACTCCCACTGGCCTAAGTCAGTAAAGGCAAGGAAATAATGACAGTAAGAGTTGAACAGTAACTAGATGGCAGAAGACTCCCCAACCTGTTCTAAAGTTGGAAAGATGCAGTACTGAGACTAAGCAAGGAAGAACTTGAAGAAGAGCGTGAAAAAAAATCTCATCGACAGTTTCAGTTTCATATGGGCGCAGGAAGATATCCTGTGGCCAGACTGTTCATTAAGATATGTATATCAAAAAACAAAACTGAGTGTAAAATCATGGTGAATCTCCTCTAGGAACCCTCCTAGTCTCCATGTACCTCAGCTATTCTATTGACATTTTTAAAATTATGCCCATTGAACGCATTCACATGTTCAAAAGCCCATATAAGAGAGGACTGTTTTGCTCTATTTTCCCCAGAACCTTCACATATTTACATCTCTACATTCCTAGAGTAGAGGGAAAGTACATTACACACAGCAAGCAACAGTTAATAATCTGGCGGTCATATTCTAGACTGCTTGATGCTTCTGAACCATTTTTACAGCAAGCTGACATCCCATTTAACAGAGCATCTATAAATGTGTTAAGTATTCATTAACAGACGTTCACTCTAATAAAGATCAACTCACTGACAGTACAGACTAATTGTGTGGCTTTTGCCATCAGCATTGCCAAGTTACATACACAAGACTTTCACAATGGTTGCACAATCTCTCCAACTGCCCTGGAACTGCTGTACTTTGCCTCGTTTAAAATACAATGAACTTAGTACCACTTACTTATGAGTAAACATGCTTAGAACTGCATTATTACTGTTATCTCCCATGTCCCACTTCATTGCTCCTTTATCTTCTACAAAGAAACCTCTGGAGTGTTTGCTTTGCTTATTAATGCCCAAGGCATGCCAACAACTGAGAAAAACAGATAGAGAGTTACAGTACGTTTTATAGCCTACAACTGTACCTCATTTTTTTTCTTACTCCAAAGTAATTATGTACAGGCCTGATCCTGACTTGGACCACTGTGCATGGCTAGGGAAACTTTAACTCCTAGCCACTTTCCCCTAAATTCTGCCTTCCCCGCATAGAGACTATTGAAAGCAGCGTCCACTGGTAGCAAATGAAGTTTTTTTTAAACCCCCAAGTGTGCCTGAATTTATAAAAAGAATATGTTCAGGAGGGAAGTCTAAGTCTCTCCTACCATTGTGTGTGGTGGTAACAATCTAAATTAGGCTTACATATACTTTGGAGTAAGAAAGTCACTGAGGCTGAGCCACACTTTATATATCTAACAGAAGTATAGCTTACTCCAGAATCATCCTGTGGCATTTTGCAGCCAATAAACTAATGGTTTCCAATTTACCACAAAGAACAATCTGAGAGTTATTTGCCTTGCTTAAAAAAGAAATTATACAACTACCGGTAGGAGGGCCGGTAAACAGAATTTTACTTATGCTACTGCCAGATCACCAAGTCAAGTGTTTAATCTTCAAAAAAATGGCGTGACAGCTTAAAAGTTAAGCTCTTTTATTGCACAATCCTAGAGCTGTTTACTTAAGTAAGGCTTCCCGGTTGGAGTAGGACTTCCTCCCTATAAGCCTCCAGCATTAGAACCCAGATCCCACCGATTTAAACAGTCAAACAAAATTCAACAGAACTGGAAAAGTGCTCAACCTAAGCAGGACTCCAGACAGAATCATGGACATAATACCTTTAATTCAGCCTAATCTTACAAAATATTACCCACAAACTATCCGCCTCTCTCTCTCTCTCTCTCTCTCTCTCACACACACACACACACACACACACAAACACAAGGGCTTTTGTCTCTTTAAGGCCAATTCCACATTACGCTGTTATAGTGCTATTATTCCACTTTCAAAATCCTGGGGAATTCTGGGGTCTGTAGTTTACTGAGACCAAAGAACTCTCTGGCTGAGAGTTTTAAAGGCCCCTCCCCAAACTGCAAAGCCCAGGGTTCCATAGGATGTTGGAAGTGAAATAGCAGCACAGGGTAGTAGTAGTAGTAGTAGTAGTAGTAGTAGTAGTAGTAGTAATAATAATAATAATAATAATAATAGGAAGTCAGTGTAGTATGGAAACGGTTTAAGAGACACCAAGCAAGTTTGGATTTACTTGTCTACTGCATTTCTCACTTCTCAACAGCAGGAACTCTTCGTGCACCCCAGGGAACGTGGAAGCCAGTCTTGAAAGGTGCATTTCTAAAATCCGTCATCTTTGGACACGTTTAGCTTTCTGGAATGATAACGGCATTTACTGGCGCTTTAGCCACACCCTTACGCCTCCAAAAACAGGGGGGGTTCGGTAGCCCCCCCCCCGCTCAGACTCAGACAAGCTTCCTTTTGACCTTCCAGTCACGAGCCATTTCAGGCTGCGGAACTCTCGGCACTTTGGGCTGAAGAAAGTGGCTTCCAGCGATTCACAGGACTAGCCGGACCGAAGAAGAAGAAAGGCCCCTCTCCTTTATTTTCCGCATCCCCGGAGGACTCGCTGGCGCCCCAGATCTGAGAATGAAGCCGGCCACGCAAACAAACAGGAGCCCCCCGAGGAAAGCAGTGAGGAGGAGCCGCCGCCGCGGCTGCCCAAAACCCGCGCGCGCCCTCCGCGCCCCTCTACCCCCCCCCCCGCGCCCCGGCAGGTAACGCTTCAGAAATGCAGGAAAGCTTCGCGCGGGAAAGATTACCTCGGCGGAAATCGCGGGCTGCGTTGCAGAGCGGAGTGAACAACGCCCGGGCCAGCGGCGACGTCCTAGCAAGGCGCCGGGATCCGCCCGCCCGTTGCGTCGCCTCCACCCCCTGGCTAGTCGCAGTTGCTGCACTGAAGGCACCCAGGGCCTAGCCGGACGCTCTCTGCGAAATGGGTCTTCCTCCGGGCGCCTCCTCGTCTTGCGAAGGAAAAAACGCTGCTTGCCGGAGGACACAGTGGAACGGGAGGGCGGCTCACCCGCTACGAATTGCTCGGCTTCCCCCAGCGGGCCCCCCCTATGACCTTTGGCTCTGTCGGGCGCGAGCGGAGATACACAAGCACAAGAAAGCAGCAACCGCTTTTCCCTCTCCCTTGGTCTTTCTCTTGGGCGCCGCAGTGACAAGGATTGGGCCCGCAAGGCTGCCTTAGTTACCCATTGTTTCCTTTGGTTAAGAGTTGTCATATTGCACTCCCTCCCATCTAGGCATCTAATTTGAATATCATGCAAATTATTGCAATTATGGAAATCAACTCGTTTGCATTCCAGGCGTGCAAATCAGACATATTCGTCATTGCGGGTTTTCCTCCCATTGTATTGCAAACTTCATGCAGCTTTCCTAGTTATAACTGATCTGAGAGAACAAGCAGGTTTAAAGTTTTGGAGCAGGCGCACCCAAGTCCAATTCTCTGTTTAATCATGGAATTTGCTAGGCGACTGGGGGCTGCCACTGCTTCTCAACAAAACTACCTTACAAGATTGCTGTGGGGATTATAAGAGGGACAGAAGGCGTTTAAAGAGGTCATGTATATTTCTAGTGCAGTAAAGGTACGATAGAAACAATATCCACAGGCATTTCCACTGGTATTCTCATCATGTCACTACTTTTGGTCACCAGTTTTTTGTTGATGGTAGAAAGCTAGGGATGCGTGTAAATACCACAGGAAGCCCTTTCTACATCCTCACCTCTGCAGTTGCTGCTTTGATAAACTTAATAAAGTTTTCATTGTGGAGGTAAATGATATCCCTCTCATGCACTTTTTTTTTCTTATGCACTTTCAACTTAGTAGGACATATCTGTGAATAAATGGTTCAAATGCTCATAACATACTCCCAAGACATATGTGGAATTACAGGTGGCCCTCCACATTCTCTAGGATTAGGGGTGCAGGACCTTTATGGGAAAAAAATTGCAAATATCAAAATGTGTGCATGTGTCTCTAGGAAGGGGGCCAAGGCATGATGGGGAGAATGGACAAACCAAGCCAGGGAAAGGAGAGGGAAGGGGGTGGGTTGGCATAATGGCCCTGTACTTCCTCCCTCACCCATCTCCTTCTTTGGGTGTGTGGGAGGCATTTGGAGAGGGTTTGTGATGCTGAGAAATTGGGCTGTGAACTGTCCTTAGCTGGCCAAGCAGCAGCTGATGGAGAAGGAGGACGACCACAGATGGGTTTTTAAAGGTCAGTGTGGCCTGACCAGAGCCGCTGAGAGAGAAGGTTCCCCTAAAAAGAAGCACCAGTGGAGTGAAAGGGATCGAATAACACAAATAATCACATCTGTAAAAGAACCGCAATTGTGGAGGACCAACTGTAGTCTGTCAAAAAGGACTTTATCTTCGTAATTGAGTCAGTTTCCCAAAATCTGAAGATTCACATCAAGCATTTACCTCAATCATTTTCTGCTTGCCCTCTCCCCTTGCCTAGTCACAGCAACTCCTTTCCTCCTAGTAGCATCATCAGCTGGCTGCCTCTGCTCATCTTCTGGAGGACCTCTGCTGCTGCTGCTGCTGCTGCTGCTGCTGCTGCTTTGCCTCCATTGCTGTGCTCCTAATTTGGCCCAGCCTTATTCCTCCTTCTCCTGGACTCAGGTCATGTTTCCCCCGTGCTCCCCTCTCTTGTTCCTTGCACTGTGCTGCTGTACCTCCGATCCCCTCTCTCCCTTTCCAACTCCACGTCTCCTCACCTTGCACCTTACCCCCATCATGCTTGTCTCTATTGCTCCTTGAATCTTGCTACTGCAACTCTCATGTTCCCTTCGGCCCTTTTTCCTCCCTTTTCCTTGCCTCATACATCCTGCTTCATCTCAGCTCCCACCCTTACATTGAGCCCTTGGCTTGTTTCTTGCATATAGCTGCTTATACTGCTCATTCTTTTGTCTCTCCTAAATGCTCTCTTGCTCTGCCTCACATTAGCCCAGCCAGCATAGCTAAAGGTGAAGAATGCCGGAAGTTGTTTTCCTACATCTGGAGGGTTTTATGATTCTTACCCTTGGCCTAGATAGTGTAGTATCCCAGCCCTTGCCTGCAGGTTCTCTGCCTCTGTGTGGTATCATCCTGCTGGCGGGGCCAGCTGGGTCAATTCGTTGCACACCACACGAGCCAAGATGGGTAAGCAAGAAGAGGAGAAGCCAGTCTTCCTGTGTTTTGCTTCCTTTCTTCCTCAGCTCCTGTGGTTCTTAGCCTCTCAGACCGTGATTCCATCAATCACGTTGTCAAAGATTCCAGATCCCAATCCCATTTCTACAGAAACAGAATTGTGTGACTATATTTATCACTCTTAAAATTCTAAAGATGTTGAAAATTGCAGTAGCTTTGCTGGGAGTCAGCAAAGGCAAAAAAAAAATAATAATCAGTCTTCTAGTAGATGAGAATTTAATAATCCACCTGAGTATAAGTTTTAATGATTATGTTGTGTGTAAAACAGAAGATGGTATATCACACTGGAAGGAGGATGTGGAAGTTGAAAGAGACTGAAATCTTAGAAACTATAATGACATTTCCATCTCCCACCAATACTACGTGTACCACTGGTTGAGAAGCACTGTTCCTCTTCACCCCATAAAGTGAAGCAGGGCTCATGAGCTGACAAAAGAGGACAAGATCCACTAACTGGGTGGCAGGGTAGGTTACACAGAATTCTATGGGGAGTCTCCTTAATGTGTATTGCCCAGAGGAGGAATTAAAGTAAAGAAATGAGAGGAGTTAGTGGCTGTACATTTCACACACAGCCCTGTATGTTGTGTTCTACAGAGAGAGAGGAAGGCTGTGTGAGCATTCAGAGGTCACTGTTAATGCTGTGTCTAGGTGTGGGCAATGCCATTGGGGGCAGGGCACATTTTCACTTTCATTGTGTATTGAAACTTGAAGTAACATGAAGTTAGTTCCCGTTTTGCATTTGGCATTTTAGTGGTGCAGCTGTCTTAGGAAGGGGGGGGGGGAGAGAAAACCATTGCATTTTGCCATTATTTTTGACCTGTTTTGGGGCTCCAAATGAAATGCGGGGAGAGAAAGCACCAAGGGCTGCAGAAAGGGAGTTGGGCCCACAGGCTACACTTTCCCTGCCCCTTCTCTAAGCAATTTCCAAACTGCATAAATGCTAAAAAAAAGGTAAGAAAGAAAAAACAAAGTACAGTGCACCCTCTTCTGGAATGATCTCCCATGCATGAATGTGACATTGTAGGAATCATCGTGTCCTATTATTGTTAACGGATGCAATGGATGTGCACCCACACTGCAGCAAGTGTACACACATTGCATCCATTGACAACAATGAGATGCAACGTTCATATTTTTGTTTTACACGGGAGGGGGGCGCGTATCCTGGAATAGAACACCCACATATATGGTGGATACGCTGTATAAGGAGCAATCCTTGCCTTATCAAGATTGCATACTCTGACCACAGAAGCATGCCATCTTAGGAGAGGGTTGTGGCAGTTCAGTGACACTCCAGACCCACCAACCCACAGGAGAAAGATTTTTGTGTGTACAATAGTTTAGCTTAACAGAAGATTAATTCTGTCTGTGCATAAACTTCAATTGTCTTTTTCTGACTGCAGCTGAGTTGGTTTTTAGTGCTGCATACTCAAAATGGGTTTCCACTTAAATACTAAAATTGCACTTAAATACTAGACTTGATATCTGTTCCCATACTGTGTTAAGCATCCTGTAGTTCCACATGCCCGTGCTGTCAAGAGTTCACAAATATAGGAACCTGTGACTGTGGAGGTTCTGCCTCTCCCTCTGTTGCCACCAACTATGAGAGTTTCAACTTGGCCCAACCATTGATACCAAATGTGCAGGTTTTCCCTTATCCCCACTCTACCACCAATGTAAGGATCTCTTCTGTCACACTGTCATGGCCACCAACTGTGGGGAACTCCTAGATGCCCGTGTGGTTCCTGTGTGAGATTTTATCTTCTATTTCCATCAAATACTGCCACCGTTGATTGACTGCTGCCATTGCAGACACTGTATATGAAATGAGTGTAATGTTCCCAGAGGTGGGAGAAAGCGTATACAGGAAGCCCCCACCTTTTGACGTCCCATTGTCTGGCAACTTGCTCTTTTGATGCTTCCAAATTAAACACGCAAGTTACATTAATTAATGGAGATTCTACTCTTTCATCAGTTCTTCTTGCCTATGGAAGCTCACTTGGAACCACTCACATGCACACGCTGCTTGCAGAGTGTGCTGAGACTGAGAAAAAGGGGCTAAGATGGCTGAGAGATTTTGCAAGCAGCACATGTATGGTCAGTAACAAGTGAACTTCCATAAGTCTTTCATGCTTCCTGGAGTACAGTACATGGGTTCCTCTTTTCAAGTAATTCCATTTTGTGACAGTGCACCAGTGGTAAGTGGGAGAAGCTCATAAGACAAAAATAATGACCTATTAAACAGATGTAAACATAATACCACAGATTAATTATTTAATACACCAAAATCACATCTCTTTCATACCTGCTCATTCATCTCCTAGCTAAATGTTACCTTGACTCTAATGCTCCGAAACACTCAAACTCCTAAACCCCACTAACTAAATCCTCATTTTGACTGACTCCTAATCCTAACTTTGACAGACCCAGCCCACACTTTCTCTCACTCTGAATAACACCTGCCTTTTTAAAAAATTCTTAGACAGCCAGCCAATTACCACTCCATTCTCTCACATCCCCGCACAGATCCTTACCGTATAACATCTAATACACAGTGCATACATCTAATAAATGAAACAACATTTTCCCTTGAAAAGTCCAAAACATATTTTTATTACTCAGTTAAGAAGCAAAACTGTTGTTATTGTTATCCTATCTGTTTCACAGCCCTGGGGCTAAAGTTAGCTTCCAAAGCTGAAACAAGTACAAACCCAAACAAGTAAAAACAAATTCTTTAAATTTGTGTTTGAAGAATGTAAAAGCAAGATACCTATGTGTCCTGTAGCCATTTTAAAATATACTGCTGAATATAAAGTTTCCTATTGGAACTCTTTCTCTCCCCATGGCCTAAATCAGAGTGTGGCCTTTCCGGTGTTGCTGGAATGAATGCCCCAGCAGCCCTATCCAACATAACTAAGGATGAGAAGTGCTGGAAGATGCAGTCCAACTACATCAGAAATGTCACACAATTTCAACCCCAGGGCTAAACTATAAATGCCTGGACAGCCAGGGTCATTGTACAAAAGGAGTACTTCTCCACCATTTGTTCTGTCTTTTTTCTTACTACAGAAAATCTGTTAAGGAGGGAGAGATAGAATAACAGCAAATTGTGTCTTGATAAGTAGCACCAGGAGCTGTCCATGTGAAACATAGTCAAAATGTGTGCTATGTAAGCAGAACTCACCAAAAAACAAAACAAAACAAAACCCTCCTTATATTAGATGACCTGATTTGAAAACTCGGTGCAGATTTAAAACACTTTTTCTGCCTGAAGCTCAAAGCCTTAGTTGGTCTAAAGCAGACTTTCTCAATTTTTTACTCTGGAGGAAATGTTGAAATAATTTGCAGGTTTCAGGGAACCTCTGCATAAAAATTATTTGTTGTTCTTTGCCTTCAACTCGTTTTCAACTTGTTACATCTAACAGCTTATTTTAATCTCGTGCAGAACACCTAGCAATGTCTTGCGGAATCATGATTGAGAAACTGTGTCCTGAACTGTTGGCTTTAGTGGATGAGGGGAAACTGAGGTAATCTTTGAATCAAAGTTTACCTCATCTTCTGTTTCTTTACTAAGGCAACACTTACCACTTTATCACATGAGGCTGGTAAATTGAAATTGTAGCGGGACAGTAGCATCTTTGGCTGAGATTTATTACGTGAAATTTTTTCTCTTCTGTTCACCTGGTGGGAAACCATTTGAAAAGTATTTCTTTTTTTTAATTAATACAAAAAAAACCCCTGTTAGTGACCTCCTTTGTAAAAGGAAAACTTTCCAAATGTTCTTGCCTCTGGAGAACAACAAAAGAGGAACTAAGTAATGTAGTGAGTCCCAGCCAAAGACTCTTGCTGTAATTGCTATTTCCTTTTCTCATGTGATAAAGTCCTTAAAAATTCCTCTATAAGTTCCTACCTACATCTGTCTCATCCTCCACATGATGCTATTCAAAGTAAATTATTTTCCCCTGCTTCATGATAGAATCTGCCTGATCAACACTAACTCTGAAGAATGTGCTCTGGAGTTTGGATGCTGCTGAGCAGGGAATCAAACTCTAATCTCCAGGGTCATAGTCCTATGCTCAAACCACTATACCATGATAGGGTTAAAAACAAAGCCTGATCACTTTCATTTGTTGATTGGTTGGTTAATTGTTTGGACCGGAGTGGGTAATTTCAGTCAGTGCAGGGTCAGATTTTCATGCTTAAATACCTGTGGCAAGCCTCACTGGTCCTAACATTGTGAGAAATTGGACAAAAATCATGACCAGAAATCTACTTCCAGTTGTGATTAGAAGTTTAAAGAGCTGTAAAAGGAGAGTTAATTGTTAAACTGATGCTCCTAGAGGCCTCTAGGAGCAGCAATTGGCTGTTTTCAGCCATTTTTGGTTGAGTTTTTCTTGTTTCCTCTTGGAGAGGTATTGGGGCAGTCCAAGACAAGCCAGAGAGCCACAAAAAGGTTTTAGTGCTGGCTGTGGTCCAAGTACTATGCTATGCATAGTCTTGATTTATTTGGATATTTCAAACTACTTTCCAAACCCCAAATCAGTTTACAGTGTTGCAAATTTCAATTCACAAAATGCAATAAAAATTAAGTACTGAAATGATAATACAGTGACAAAACAAGCATTCCATTCCAGTTAAATTTACCGAAGGCACTACTACATTGGCAATTCCTAGAGCTAGGCAGTAATTGCTGTTTTCTGTGAGCTAGAGGCAGAATTGTAAATGATTCTCTAAACTGACTTTGGAAGTATAGAGTTTTTTCCCCCAATGTGTACATTGTTCTCAAATATTTCCACACTAACGGATGTGATTTAGCCATGTTGGCAGAGAGCACTCAATTCAGCTGAGTACACCACTTCAGAAAACATTTGTTCATTCCTTAAAAAAAACAAAACTCATTTTAAAGTATGTTAGCCTTTTTATTTTGTGTCGCTACTGTGCAATTACTGTAATAACTTTTTAAAAGGTAAGCTAAAAAGATGTTCTAGCATAAATTTAAAAAATTGAGGAGGGGAAACAGTACTAAAACACCATCAACTGGGAAAATGGTATTAAAAAAAATCTTTTGAGTAGACCTAACACACTTATTAATTCAAGTGTTATTAACTGAATATTTTAACACTTTTTAAAGTAAAATGGCATTTTATTAGAAAGTGAATGATCAGTGTAAATTGCTGTTGGAGCATTGCTGATTAGAAAGGAAGAACACAGGCACGAAAGACATCTGCAGTGACAGCACTGCTGTTTTGCTCTTTGTAAAGCAAGTGCATTTAATGGAGTTTGTAAAACAGACAACAGAAATATGAAAATATGCAAAGACATCAGTGAGAATAACATTCGGCTCTTTCACGCAGCACAAGTATATCATTATGTTTTTAACAACATCTTATGAAATGCTTGGTTTGCTGAGGCCCTTGAATTCTCTGTCTGTTGTTGTGTGCCCTCAGGTTGCTTCTCATTTATGGCACCCCTAAGGTGAACCTATCATGGGGTTTTCTGGGACTGAGAGTATGTGATATGCCCAAGGTCACCTCCTCTCTAAATTGCAAATCTTAGGATTCTACAGGATAGAACCATGGCAGTTGAAGTATGAAAGGGTGGAAACCTCTGAGCTGCTTAATAATAATAAAATAAATATATTAACAAAACACCATACTCTACATCATATGGAGGATTTTAGCATTGCTAGTTTTATGTTTAGAGTGCCACTGTGGTATAGGGCTTGACTGTTGGACTAGGGGCCTTTCCACACTACATTGTTGTAGTGCTATTATCCCACTTTCAACATCCTGTGGAATTCTTGGGTTTGTAGTGTACTGAGGCCAAAGAACTCTCTGGCTGAAAATTCTAAATGCCCCTCCTAAACTGCACAACCCAGGATTCCATAGGATGTTGAAAGTGGAATAATAGCACTATAACAGTGTAGTGCAGAAAGGCCCTAGGATTCTGGGAGAACAGAGTTTGAATCCACACTCAGCCATGGAAACCCACTGGGTTACCTTGGGCAAGTTGCACACTAGTAGCCTCAAAGAAGGCAGTGGCAAACTCCCTCTGAACAAGAAAACTCCGTGGCCAGAAAACCCCTTGATAGAGTTGCTTTAGTGCTTCCATAAGACAGTAACAACCTGAAGGCACACAACAACATACTTTCTGTATATACCACCAGAATTTGAATTCTATTGAGGGCAAAATCAAGTGTTCTCATAAATGTAGTTCTTAAAAACTATTATTTACCAAAATGTTAGGGGTGGGGTGGGGGCACAGGCAAGAGAAAACTTGCCGGGAGAAAGAAGGCTATCTGCTAATTCTTCCTGCAAATGCTTTTTTGAGGCTAGAAGTTGAGTTTCCTTCCGTTTTCAGATCCTTGCAATTAAGTTTCCTTTTCCTTTTAGGTCCCAGTCAGTAAGGAGATTTTTTAACGTTATATAATTGCAGCACTCTGATGCCACTTTAACTGCCATGGAAACATCCTAGAGAAGAAGGAATCTAAAAATGAACCTATTATGGAGTTTTCTTTGTGAGACATGAGAGCTCTCTAGCAGAGAATTTTAAATACCTCACAAAACTACAAATCCTAGTACTCCACAGAGTGTGGAAACAGAATGCTATAACTGTATAGTGCAAAAGAGATCAATTATTAAACATAAACTGCAGACACGTGGCTTTCCATGGAAAGACTATATCCAGGGCAAGGGTTATGATGCAAACCTTGTCTGTTTGTTCTTTTGTGCCCCACCTTCCATTAGCTTTCTGAGGATTAGCAGGACCAGGAGCTCATGTTCCCCTCATAGCAGCTAGTTTGACCGTAAAAAATGCAACCCTGAAGCTGAGGTGAAAATACAATTTTGAATCACCTTTGCACTTTTAACAACACTTCCACCAGTGTCAGAGACTGACATGGTTCCACGATGATGACAGAACAGTCCTGAGGATTTCATTTTCTCTCCTGCACAGTAGCTTTGTCACACCTGCCTTTTAGCATGTTGCATGAAGAAAGCCTGAAGTCTGAAACATAAACAAAGGCACAGTCTCAGAGAGTTGTCTTTGAACAGAGTCAGCATGGTGTACTGGTCTGAGTATTGTACTACAATTTTGGAGACCAGGATTCAAATCCTTGCTCAGCTATAGAAACCCACTGGAAGACCTTGGGCAAGTCACACTCTCTCACCCTCAGCAGAAGGCAAAGGTAACTCCCCCACCAAACAAATCTCGCCAAGAAAACCCTATGAAAGTTTCATCTAGGGTTGCCGTAGATTGGAAACAACTTGAAGGATCACAACACCAAAGCATAGTAGAGCAGCAAGGAAAAAAATTGGACTCATCTTGCAATCTACTTGAGTTTTCTTTTCTTATTAATACTCTGATGTTGTCTCGCTAGTTGTTGGTGATGTGCCTTCTAGTTGTTTCCAATTTACGGTGATACTAAGGTGAACCTATCACATGGTTTTCTTGGCAAGATTTGTTCATAGGGGGGTTTCCTTTGCCTTCCTCTGAGGCTGACAGAGTGTGACTTGCCCAACGGGTTTCCATAACTGAGAGGGGATTCAAACCCTGGTCTCCTGACTCACAGTTCAATGTTCAAACAGTCACACCATGTTGGCTGTCTACTAACCAGACCCAAGTGCAAAGTAATGGGAGGAATGAGTTTGGATAATGAACATTGTTGTTGTTGTATACCTTCAAGGCGTTTCTGACTTATGGTGAGGCTAAGGCAAATCTATCACAGAGTTTTCTGGGGCTGAGAGTGTGCGAGACCCCCAAGGTCACCCATGGCTGAGTGGGGAATCAGACTCTGGTCTCCAGGGCCATCGTCCAATGCTCAAACCTCTACACCATGCTGGATCTCATAAGAAACATGCCACTTTTGAATTAAAGACTGCATACCTCTAAGCTCACGCCTACACATTTGTTTTCTCCATCAGAACTGAACTCAAAATTGCTTCAAACAAGTACACTCCTAGTTTTCCCTTAAGCTCCTTTAATTTCAGCAGCATAATTTATTTTTAATTAGTTGTGGTTGTTGTTAAACAACAGAGTCAGCAGCTCTTACTGATCTCACCAGTAGATCTGGATCTACATTCTGCTTACCCCTGAGTGGTGAGCTGATCACTAAGTCCTTCACAGTCTGATACAGCAGCAGCCAGCAAAACTTGAAAGGTGTTATTTTTAACTTATATCGTGTCTCCTCCCCTCGCCTGCCTCCAAACCAGGATTCAAGGGAGCTTACAAATAAAAAAGAAAATATAGAAAGAAAATATAGTATACTCTCTAACTTGTTTTTCAGGAATGTCCCCAGTTAATCCTCTGTTGTCCTACTTTCTCAGCTGTTTTTAAAAGTTGTTTTGTCCTCCTCTCACTCCTCCCTTTTCTTTTCCTCCTCCCTTTCCTTTTTTTCGGTTGCTGGAAATTGAATTCAAAGTGCAAAAGTACTTTGCGTTCAGTTAACTCAGGAGGGGTGGAGTCTTGCACTTGGGCAGAAGTAAACTGCTGCATCCTCTCCTTGTTTAGGAACAGAATACACCCTGGTGTGTAACTTCAAATTGTTTCTTGAGGTAAGCAAAAGGAATAAACACACTTTATATAAAGCAGGGCAAGGGGAGAACCCCGCCAGTTGAGAGGGGTTTTTCTTGATGAGATCCCGTTTCAATACAGCACACCTGGAAATGTACACATCTCACTCTGCCTTTCTCACAAGCATAGGTATCCCTCCACACACTGGGACCTTCTGCACTACACTGTTATAGTGCTATTATTCCACTTTCAACATCCTGTGAAATTCTGGGGTTTGAAGTTTACTGAAGCCCAAGAGCTCTCTGGCTGAGAATTCTAAACGCCCCACCCTAAACTGCAAACCCCAGAATGCCATGGAATAATAGCACTCTAACAGTGTAGTGCAGAAAGGCCCTCTGTTTCCTAATTTGATTTTTTGCCTCATCTGTTCATTTCTGATTTGTGTTTGTTTTTTAGATTAACATAAAGGTTATGGTTTAAGGTTTAGTTTTACCGGTTTTCCCCCTCCACTCCCTTCTTTTTGATTTACTAATCCTTTTTGATTTACTAATCCTTTTCGATTTACTAATCCAGGACTACACAGTGCCACAGGGAAGAAACTGCAAGTTGTAGAGTTCCCATGCCAGGAGAAAAGGCAGGGTAGAAATGAAATAAAATAAATAGGGGTTGAACACTGAGAGAGACTACTTAGTTTGAGATAGGTTTTGAGAGGTTTATTTCCTTGCAGTGTGGGAAGGGCATCCTTGACTGGGTCTTATTCCTTCAGAGCCAGGATGTTCCCACCAGATGCAAGCTTCAGTCTAAGGCCATTTCCACACTAGACTGTTATAGTGCTGTTATTCTACTTTCAACATGCTATGAAATCCCAGGGTTTGCAGTTTAGGGAGGGGTGGTCCCTCCCAAAACTGCAAACCCCAGGATAGGATGTTGAAAGTGGAATAATAACACTATAACAGTCTAGTGTGGAAATGGGCTAACTGGTCCTCCAGCCTAAGGCTGGAGCTTGTACCTCCCATCAGTTCCATCTTGCCTGGTGTACAGAAGAGAGGGCTATAGCTTCACTACAGCAAGGGGTTTCTGGATGAAATGGATTATCTAGATCCATTTCAGTCTGGTTTCAGGCCAGGCTATGGAACTGAGATGGCTTTGGTCGCCTTCGTGGACGACCTACACCAGGAACTAGACAGGATGTGTGTGTCCCTGTTGGTTCTGCTGGACCTCTCAGCAGCTTACGATACCATTGACCATGGTATCCTTCTGGGTCGCCCAGTGGGGATGGGGCTTTGGGGGCACTGTTTTACAGTGGCTCCGTTCTTTCCTGGAGAGCTGAACCCAGAAGGTAGTGCTGGAGGACCCCTGTTGGACCTCCTACCTTCTGGCCTGTGGGGTCCCTCAGGGTTCGGTTTTGTCCCCCATGCTATTTAACAGCTACATGAAACTGCTGGGAGAGGTTGTCCGGAGTTTTGGGGTTCAGTGTCATCAGTATGTGAATGACACCCAACTTTATTAGTCTTTTCCACCACAAGCCAAGGAAACTGTCTTGGTCCTAAACCAGTGCTTGACATCAGTAATGGACTAGATGAGGGCAAGCAAATTGAAACTTAATCCAGACAAGACAGAGGTGCTCCTAGTCAGTAGAAAGGCAGATCAGGGAATAAGGATCCAGCCTGCATTAAATGGGGTCACGTTCCTTCTGAAGACAAAGGGTCGCAGCTTGGGAGTGCTCCTGGATGCAACTCTGAGCCTGGAAGCACAGGTCTCAGCAGTGGTCAAGAGTGCATTTACACAATTAAGGCTTGTGCGCCAGCTGTGCCCGTTCCTTGAGATGTCAGACCTGGCCATGGTGACACATGCCTTGGTTATATCCTGGCTGGATTACTGTAACATGCTCTATGGGGGGCTGCCTTTGAAGAGTGCTTGGAAACTCCAGCTGGTCCAAAGAGCTGCAGCCAGGTTGTTAAATGGAGCTGGTTACAGGAAGCACACAACACCCCTGGCTGCAACAGATCCACTGGCTGCTGATCTGTTTCTGGGCACATGTCAAAGTGCTGGTGATGACCTTAAAGCCACCTCAGGTCCAGGTTATTTGAAGAAGCGTATCCTCCCCTACGAACCAGCCTGGGTGTTGAGATCTGCTGGAGAGGCCCTTCTCTCAGTCCCACCACCCTCACAGGTGCGTTTGGTAGGAATACGGGAGAGGGCCTTCTTAGTGGCTGCTCTCAGGCTCTGGAACTCCCTGCCCGAAGAGGTTAGACTGTCACCCTCCCTGCCTACCTTCAGGAAACAGCTAAAAACATTCCTCTTCCAGCAGGCATTTTATATGTAATTGCTATCGGTACTGGTCATTTTAATTGTTATTTAATTGATATTTTAATGCTGTTTTTCTGTATTTTAACATGCTTTAATTATTATTGTGGTTTAATTTTCTTTTAGCTTTTGTATACGACAGTTTTTAATTATGTCTCTTTTAATGGCTGTAAGCTACTTTGAGTTCCCTCGGGGAGAAAAGCAGGATAAAAATAAAGATAACAACAACAACAACAACATAGCATTTAGCAGTGGTTGCCTTCTGTAGCCAGCTCTCCAGTCTTACTTGGAACTTCAGTTAGAGGTTATTAGTAGGAGCGATTTTTAGGTGGCTGAAAGAATGGAAGGAGCCAAGAGTCCTAGCCTTTCAATGACTTCTTCAATGGTGGAGTCCAGAGTAGGTGGGAGAAGCCTGGTGGGTGGGAGAACCCTCCTACAGATTTTCCTTCTTGCTTAGCAGATATGCTTATATGGGGGCAATTTGATGCTGTGTTCTTGGAAGCTGTGGATGCCAGCCTAGATACAGTCCAGTTTGTTTCTCACTCCAAGGAAGCAGATCTGGCTACAAGGAGGCAACTGTGGTTAAAAAACTGGAATGCACATATCAGATCTAAAGCCATCCTTCCTGTAATTATTTATGGATGTGTTACCCGAAGTTATATAGTGGAAGCAAAGGATAAAAAGGAAGCCCTTCCCCTAGTCCTTAAAAATGAGGACAAAAGGCTACTCAGGACTGGGTCTCAGTCCTTTTGATCCTTCCAACCACAGTTTAGACAGTGACATTTCAGACCTTTATGGTTCTAGTGGAGGAATCTAGGCTACAGCCTAGACAATGGGAGTCACCCTCTTTTGGAAGAGGCTCTAATTCCAGCAATATAAAGAACAGTTGGCACGAGCCACCCTCCTGGAGACTCAAAGTTGCTCCTTGTGGGAGCACATCTACTACGTCTACTACATTTTACACACCACTAGCAAGAAACCTTGGGCACTGAGAATCATATCAGAGGGGTATACAGTAGACTTTGCTTGGATGCACCAGCCTTTTTTAAATCAGTCTCAGTGCCAGGAAAAACATCATCTTATGCTGGCAGCAATTTAGCATTCAGTTCAGATTAGGGCCATAGAATCAGTTCCTCAGAATCAGAGGTATTCTGTCTCTTTAGTCCTGTTTCCTGTCCCAAAAAAGAACAGGGACTGAAGAGCTATTCTGATTTGAAAAAAGTCAACCACTTCATCTGAAAATGCAGGTTTTGGATTGAAACACTATTTATTCTGTAGAGCATTCAGGGCAAAGATATCTGCTTTCTCTTGGCCCACAGGAAGTCTATTTTCATATTCCAGTCTCTTCTAGCCACAGAAAATGTTTGAGCTCATGTACTAGGACTACCACTACCAGGACAGAGCCACTCAGGCTCGAGAAGCTAAGCTATGGCAGATCACCTATACTAAAGACTTTGGATTATATATGTCAGAAGTTTCCTGAGCATGTCCCAGTGTTTCCCAGTGGTGAGTGGTTTTGTGAGCACATCGCCACATTCTCCTCAGATTGACAATATTCTAATCTGATCACACCACTCTCTACTGTATGTTTCACATTTTGGTATTTAATATCTACATGCTTGGTCCGCCCTCTGGTTTTATCATTACTGGCCATGTGGATGCATGCTTGGGAATCATCAAATACCGTTATAGGGATTGGTATGTCCACACCGAGATCCCTTACCAGTTGTGTGTACCAAGTTAGCTCACTGCACCGACATGAGAGACTTCCATACTTTGCTTCCGCACTTGAAGTGGCCACAGAACTCTGCTTTTTAGTCTTCCAGTGCACCAGTGTGCCACTGTACATAATTAGGATTCCTGACGTTGACCTCCGGTCACACAGGTCCTCAGCAAAATCGCTGTCACAATAACAAACCAGTTCAGGTTTCCCAGAGGGTGACACACACAGACAGTGCTCCAGAGTGCTTTTTAAGTACTTTAACACTCTCTTCACACCCTGCCAATGTTGCTGTGTGGGCTTAGAGCTTGTCCTGCCTAGAATATTAGGAACCAGGGACAAATCTAGTCTGCTATACCCAGCCAAATACAACAGAGATCCCACAGCAGACTGGTACATTTCTTTGTCAGGGAACATTTTGTCATCCACAGACTTTGTAAACCCTTGTACCATGGGGGTTTGCACACCTTTGCAATCAAGCATGTTGAACCTTTGTAGCAGTTGCAATAGTTTCTGCTTCTGGCTATGCAGAAACATGAGAAACTGTTCTCTGTACCTCAATACCCAGGTACTGTTTGGTGGACCCAGGTCTTTAATTTGGAACTTTTCACTCAGTTCCTTGGCAAACCTTGTTACCTGTTCCTTTGTTGCTGTGACCAGACACAAGTCATCAACAAAGGCTAGCAAGATTTCCTGGTCTTTCCCAGACCCTTTGGTGTACACACATGGGTCTGCTACACTCTGCTTGAAACCCAAGCACAGCAAAGCACCATCCAGGCACTTGTTCCAGCAATGGGCAGATTGTTTGAGCCCATAGATAGCTTTGTTTAACCTGTACACCAGATTTGGTTTACCAGTTTCATACGCAGATGCCTGCTGCATATAGATGGTCTCTGGCAACTCAGCATTGAGATAGGCTGTTGTGACATCAAAGTGGTGTACCAAAGCATTTCTCTGTGCTGCCAGAGCTAACACCAGCCTGATATTTCATTTCTGGCCGTTGGCACAAAAGTTTGATCAAATGACTCATTTTTCCTTTGTGAAAAACCTTGAGCCGCAAGCCTGGCTTTGTGTTTTACCTCCCCCAAAGCCAGGGGTTTGAGTTTGTACACCCACCAACAGCCTACCGGAGTCACACCATCTGGCACCTTACACAACGTAAATACCCCATGTTTGTGCATGGACTCCATCTCCTGGTCCATGGCATCAAACCAGCAATCAGCCTGTGCCTTTGGCAAATGCAGAACATCGTCAAAGGTTTCAGGCTCACAGGAATCTTGGCATACTCTCACACTGTTTTGCACCACAAACCTCTGTGGAGGAATGCCTTTTGTTTTCCTCCCAGACTGCCTAAGTATTTGTAATTCCCCCTCATCATCAGATGATCTGCCTCTTTTGTGGCCAGTTTCTCCTCCCCATCAGGCTGCTCTGCACTCTGAGCCACTTCTCCCAGCTCAGTTTCTGTCTCCTCCTCCTGCTTAACCCTTGAAGGGCTGGCTGCAGGAGAAGGCTGTGCTGCACTCTCAGCATCATTTTCATCACTAATTGGAAGGAGTACCTCAGAATTTGCATGCAGCCTCTTCCAATTACTGTGCTCTTCAAACTGAGCATTTTGGGATATCACCACCCTTCCATTACAGAGATCAAAGCAATACCCTGTTGGGGCGTACCCTACAAATCTCAACCTGCAGGCTTTGGGCTGCTCCTTCCTTCTTTGGGCTTTAGGAATGTGCACCCAGGCATAACTCCCAAACACCTTCATATGAGCAACATAGGGTTCCTTATCATACAGTTTTTCAAAGGGAGTTATCTTTATGACAGAGTTCCAAAACCTGTTACGAATGTAATTGGCAGTAAGCATTGCCTCATCCCAAGCTTTCTGAGGCACGTTAGCGTCTGCCAACAAGGAACTCATTATTGTCTAGATCACTGCCCCATTATGTCTTGCCACTCCATTCTGCTCTGGAGAAAAGGGGGCAGTTAACTTGTGATTTATGCCCTTTTTCTTTAACCAATGCTGCAAACTCCCAGCCAAATATTCACCTCCCCTGTCAGTCTGGAGAGCCTTGACTTCGTACCCAAATTGACGTTCCACATAGGCACACCAATTTTTAAACACTCCACACACCTCGGATTTCTGTTTCAGGAGAATGTGCTATTCAGGAGAATAGCAAAATGTGTACCTGCTGTAGTCATCTACCAGGAGCATCACATACCGTGCCCCACTCTGAGACTTTGGCATGAGACCAATGAGGTCAGACTGCACCAACTGAAAAGGCCGCGTAGATACCCTGGTACTAAACTTAGGAAAAGGCTGCACCTTTGATTTGCACCATTTGCAGACAGCACAGTCCAAAAGGGCATCACAAGGGTTAACTCTTCAGTCTTTACAGCACTCAGGCAGTTTCCTTAAAACTTGGAAACTGGCATGCTCCATCCTCCTATGCAACAGGTGGATGCAATTATCGTGCTGGGGCTTATTGCTATATGCTATGTGGGTATTTTGTTTTGGCAAGAATTTGTACAGCCGGTCTTTGGGCTCACTGACTGCACACAGAGCCCCATTTCTGATTACCTTATCCACATTTCCAGAGAAAGGAACGTCATGCCCACTCAATGCCAACTCAGACACTGACAGTAGGCAAAATTCTAACGAGGGCACATAAAGCACATTGTCAAGGTATTTCCCCAGAGAAGGAACAAAGGCTTCCCCCATGCCTTCCACCCTACATTTAGACCCATTAGCAAGGGAAACAGAGTTAATGTTTGCTTTGCCCAGCTTCTTAAATATACCTCTGCTATTAGCCAGATGTTGAGAACACCCACTATCTAGCAGCCAGAGAGCCCCTTGGGTTGCACAGCCCTTAACCACGGCTGCAACTGTGGTGACTCCCTCTGTCCTTGGCTCTCTTGCCCTGAGTCTTTGGCACACTGCCTCTGCTTTCCGGACAGTCCTTCCGCAGATGCTTCATGGATCTACACTGAAAACATCTTTTCACAGCATTCATCCTCTCAGTAGACTCAGATTCAGTCCGGGGAAAGTCAGTGTCCTTGGCATTCTTTCTGCCACCACTGCTGCTGCTGCTCCTGTTGATAAGTTCTTGCTGGCTCCTCTCAGCACGCCTTTGCTCCTCCTTGTACAGACGCCCAGAAATATACTGCACGGTGAGTTCCTGCTCCGGCATGCCTTCGATGATAGCCGCGAACACGTCCCAGCTTGCATCTAGGGAGCAATAGACTCTGTCAGGCTCGGAGATCTCCTTCCCCCTCTCTTGTAAGGCAACAAACAGAGAGGTCAAATGCTGGAGATGGTCCCGCATGCACTCACCAGGCTGCAGTTGTGCCCTGTAGAGACTCCTTTATTACCCTGTTTTCTGGGGGTCCCGGGAGGGACACCAAATTGCTCTCAAAATTATACAAGTTGGGGAAATTAGTCAAAGAGCACAAGTTAGCACTGCAAGAGGCAGGGTAACATAGTGAGATCTTGAACCCAATGTCTACGGGGTCAGGCCGAGTCAAGGAGCACACCGGAGTGAAATAACAGATGTGAATTTTATTAAAAATACAGTCAATCAGTGTATGCAACACAAACACACAGAGAAACTATAGAAATAAAGGTTGGAGTGGGATAGAGGGATTTTTAGAGGAGTTGTTGGTTTGGGTAATACTACAGCTGTCCTGAAGCCCGGTCAGAAACGGAGAAGCTGGGGAGCATGGATCTCAGCACGTGGAGCTGAGGGGAAGGCTCGCTGGACAAAGCGACAGCAAGGCGGGATGGAAGCCAAGAGCGATCCGAAGAAGCGCTCAAAATCAGGGGTTTTTATAAGGAGAATTGTGACCGCAGGCTAGGTCGGACTTGGGGAAAACAACGGATTTGGGGCTGGGGACAAAGCCTCCAAAAGGTCAGAATTTGAATGATTGAATTATGGGCAAATTGTCAATAGGGTAGCCAGTATGCAAACGTGGAGTACTTGAGCGGTGTATAGTCCGATCGTCAAGCTGCCAGCACGGGGCAGAGGATCTTTTGAAAGTTGCGTGCATACATAATTGAGTACTTGCCTTGAGGTCTCCTGAAGCTGCGAGTCAGCTATTTCTGGCCTGACTGTATTGTTTTGGAATATTATGGCAATTATCGGCCGAGCCTGTATGCGTGCTTGTCCGGGGGCCTCGCAAGCATGTGGAGGGGAATGGGTACCTGAAGCTGAATTATTGATATCAAGAGATATCTTTCCATATCCCCCAAGCTCGGGCTAGCCAGGACAGTAACACCTTAACCCCTGTTAACAGCTTACTCCCAGCCATAGGGCAGATGTACATGGCCCGCAAAGCATCCCAACACGCCCGTGCCGTGGTGAGGTGCCTGACATGGTTTACCTGGCTATCTTCCAAAGCCAGAAAAATGTTACTGATGGCTTTCTCCTCCATCCTGGCATCTGCTGCACTGAGGGGAGGCCTTGGGAGATCAGCAACAGCCTTCCACAACCCCTCTCTCCACAGATACATCTCCATCTTCATTGCACAAGTGAGATAGTTCCTCTCATTCAATCTGTCCAGGGGAAGACTCGCACTCCCTGTGGACGCCATCCCTGCAGCCTTTCTCACCTTCCAGGCCCCTCCTATGCCAGGACTCTCACTTACCAGAGACTGTCCATGAGCAGGCTCTCAGCAGGCAGCTGCAGACTGGAACTGGCACTTCACTCGGTCCACTTGACCCTCTGGTGCATCAGGAGCGTGAGGCTGGGCCCATAACCTGTCAGGGTTGGCACGATTTGGCTTCTCTGAGCATGAGCAGAGTGCAATCTGTGAAGCAGGGCTTCGCCACAGCAGAGAGTCCCAGTGAAGCAGAAAAAAATCCAGAGGCTCATTAAGTAAGACTTAGAGTACTGATTTATTGTCACACTCTTAAGATAAGGCTTAGCAAAAACATGCTAGCTTTCCAGCAATCAGACAAAGAGGAGAAACAGAAGATAACGGAGAAAAATTGGGCAGCATTTCCCCTTACACACAGTATACTGGCAATGGCATGGCAGATCCAGCTAGGGGGTCTAACTAGCAGCTGGTCAAGGCAAACACCAGCCTTTTTATGCTATCCTGTCACCCTGAAACTAGTGGGGTGACTCAATCAGTGCTCTGGGTGTCGCCTTCTCTAATACACAAGACATAGCCATAACAATCCTGCTGGCCTTGCACCTGGCTGTCTGGCCACACTGCCTCTTCCCTCTGCCATCCGCTCATAGGAAACCTTTGCCTACTCGGCAACAAGCTTGAAAAGAAAAACATCTGGGACATTTTTATTCCAAGCTATGTTGCTTGCGCATTTGTTCACCAAGCACCACCCTTCACAGATACTGCAATCACATTTTGGCTTCATCCATTCTTCTTTTGGCCATGCTCCCACTGGTGGTATGTGTCCCTTAAGGTCTTTTACTGACTTGGATTGACAAAAATGTTCCAGCACAGTATGCATCAAGTTCAGGTGATAATGATGATGGTAAGTCCCCAATAAATATCATTTTACCCTTTAATTTACATGAGGGATGTTAATTACTGCTTATTGTCACCTGCAAGACGAAGAATTTCAAAAGTTTTCTCTGCACTCGTCATGATTACAAGACTTTAGGACATTTTAAAATTATTTTTCATAGTTTAGGACTTTTCTTTGGAACATTTTGTGTGTGTAAAAAAAATGTTTTGGAGCAAAAACCTTGCATTTTGCATGAAATTTCGGCATCCAAAATGTTCAAAAGGAGTTACAAAGTGTGAAAAATGTCATGGAGGTTTACAGTTTCTACAAAATTTCCAAATTTTATGAAAACAACAACAACCCTGAACTGTGAAAACTCTTGTAGAAACTGTTTATAAAAAACAAAAACACACCAATGTGTCTTTATGCAACATCGTTTCCTAACGGTTTAATGCTATAATAGCACAACAGAGAAGGATTTCAGGAGCTTGAAAAAAAAAGTTAGTTTTCCTTTCCTTCCACATGAATCTGTTTACCTTTCAAGCCCATCAGTGCTACAAGGTCTTGTTCCAGACTGACTATAACCACTGAGCGATAGCACATCTGTTAGGAGTGGAGACTTTTTTCCAGGCCCTTATTTGTTATCACTTAATATAAGTAAAATGGGAAAGAAATGTAATTAAAACAGAATGGTAGCAGTCTCTAAGACTGATATTAGTTCTTCAGTAACGCTATTTGTGTCAGCCTGCTGTAATATATGAAACTTGAGAAACAGCAGCCTCTACAGGCAAGGAAGAAGAATGGCTGAGTTGTTTTTGATTTTATTATAAAGATCTGTAGCTTGTGAGAAAATAAAAAGAAAATCTCCCCAGATTTGTAAACCGGAGTCCAAGTAGAAAGAAACAGAAATAGAAAGAGAGGAGTGAGACCATTAGCCAAAACTGATAAGCCTAGCAAAAAATGAGAAATCAAGCCAAATCATAAAATGGCAAAGAAGGGAAGAGAGACTCAATTAGTAAGATAATGCAAGAGAAGTTGGTTTAACTTTGTGATAAAAGAAGGAGCGAAATGAATGTCTTTCTCATGCAGGTCTTAGGAACAGTTTTGATGTTTAAAAGATATGCATTCATGGTAGTGCTGATGAATGGTAGTGCTAATGATTCAGGGTATCAATTTGATTAGTATTTCAGGCCATTCACTTGATTGGCGTTCTAGCCCTATCCAGCTTGGTTCCAAGTCATCTGAAGAACTGTACTCGTATATAAAGGCCTACCTGATTTTGGGATCTTCAGGGAGATCATTCTCTCCCTCCTCCCGTAGGTACATTTGGTGTGATCATAGGAGAAGGCTTTCTTGGTGGCTGGTTCCTTCCTAGAGAGTGTGCTGAATTCCTTTCCTGTAGAGGCCAGACTGGATGTTTGCTTGCTGTCCTTCCAATACCAACTGAAAACCTTTGGAAACTGGTATGGTGTAAGGGCTTCTATTAATGTGCTGTATTTTTGTATTTCTTGCTTTTTAATGGTTATGCTTTTATAGTGCTTTTGATTCTACCGATAGTTTAATTATATTTTTTATATGTTTTTAATGATATAAGCTTTTGTCTGTATCTATTTAAATTTTTCTAAGCCTCCTTGGATTGGAAAAAAGAAAAGAGAGAAAAGACTAAAATAAAAGAATGCATGGATGGATGGATAGATGAATTCTTTTCTTAATCCAGAGTTTATATGCAGAAGGATTACGTCATGATTTGGGTAGTTTGTTCCCCAGAGTTTATATTTTGAGAGCTCAACTGTTGCTAATTCTCTTAAAATTGTCAGTGGAGCAACATGATTCACAACCACACCCCATACTTATGTACTCTTTGAAGCACGGTCTGTGGATGACTGCCATCTCCTCTGCTTTCTCCATGCATGTAGTTGGAGGAGGATTAAATCTGATCTGACTGAGATGCTGCTGGAGTGTAACCTATGTGGGTGGGGTGTGGGGAGGCAGGGATGGTAGGGCAAAATGAAGACTTTGTCCTCCTACAAGAAGTCTGACATACTAAATGTCTCCAAATTTCTTGCATTTCAGTAAATTTATTCCCCAAATTTCTAGTATTGCAGTAACCTAAAACTTCAGTGGAACATATACTCATACAGATTAAGCATCCAAAGGGGCAGATAAAGTTCCCAAGGGAGTGTGAAAACAGCAAATAGAAGAGTTTTACATGTGAACAATTTTCAGTCTCTCTCTTTCTCTCAGTGATGCTAGAAATCTAGAGACTGTGGCGGGGACAGTGGTCAGAATTCTTAATTCTAGGGACAATGCCTTCATTCCACCCCAGCCCCTGTAGCTGCCTTACTGGGTGCTGGATGGAGAGTTTCACCTCCAACTGGCATGTTTATTAGGGAGTAAGAGTCACTGTGCCCACTGGCAGGGGAATCTCATGTGGGGTGAATGTGGACCCCAACCAAGGCACTGGCTGGTGAAGCTTCACTCGAGGTCTTGCTGATCACACAAGCATAGGCATGACTCTGCCCTGTGATTTCATCCAAACCACAGGGAGCCCTGGATGGGACTGCTACGCTTTTTACAAGAAAATGAAGACAAGTGCCATATTTTGTTTGTTTTAACAGAGTGTCTAACATTTAATGCTATGTATATCTACATTATATGATACACAAAGGAAATCTTGTCTGAAAGAAATATATGAAACAACAGATCACTGCAGTATCCAGCACACCAGTTATCAAGAACTACAGCATTTCCCAGTTCTCTGTTTTCTGTCCTCTTCTAACCTGACCTCTAAAGTGATCTAATTATTGAGGAGTCCAAAATATTTCGCAAGAAGGAAAAGTGCTTTCTTAGGAAGAAATCTGAAGAGAAAACAATGCAGTGTTTTTGGTTAGGTCTGGAAAAAAAAACAACTTCCTTTGTAGGGCTGGTTAGGAAGTCCACCTCACCTTCTCATCTCCATTCTCAGATTTATAACATTATGAGAGAATGAGCTGGAGAATTTCAAATTACTTCATTGAGTTCAGGTGCATTGGAGGATGAGGCCAAAGAGCTCTCTGGCTGAGAATTCTAAATGCCCCTCCCTAAACTGCAAATCCCAGGATTCCACAGGATGTTGAAAGTGGAATAATAGCACTGTAACAGTGTAGTGCAGAAATGGCCTTCATTAAAAAAAAAAAATACTGTGAAAGCCTCTCACACCCTGTAATGGCTACAGGGGTCATATCTGCCAAGTCCTGAGGGAATTCTTGCCCTGTTTAGGTCTAGGAGAAGCCTGTTTTCTATATAAAAGAGATCTCAAAATTGCTAAAGAATGATATTGGATAATCAAATATGTTTTGGCATATTAGCTGTCAAATGGAATGCAAGTTCCCTACAGTTGCCCCTTTTCCTGTTTACAAACTTCAGACTTCAGTCAGACTTGCAAATGCAGCTTGTGTTTAAATTCCCATGATCAGTCACAAAGCAAAGGATGACAAATGGAATATACCTAGGCAAGGAAAAGCACATGCTATGACAGACAGACACCTTTCACCACTTGTGGGGAGAACTTCTGCAAAAAATGTGTGTAATGTGTCCTCTAATACAGAAACCTGAATGCAATATTCAGAGTCAAACCTTTGCTTCATATCTATCTATCTATCTACCTATCTATCTATTGAATCAATTATACATGTTATTGCAAAAGGAGGAAAATATCCTTCCTGTCAATTTGGATTTGCTCAAACCATTCATCATATTTAAAAAAATTACTGATGGACATTATTATTAGCATTTCCATCTTGTTACATAAGTTGAAGCAAACTATCATTATGAAGTAAAACAAAATAAAAAAAAAATAGAAATGCATGCTGAAAGAATAATTTAGCAGATGTCCAGAGCTGCATTCCGATTTCAGTTCTACACCATAGAAAAATTTCTTTTGCTTCATTATATTATTAGGAAAATTTGAACACTAAGATAAGGAAATATGTATTCTTACAGTTTAAAAGGAATGAGTCATGTTTATGATGGCAAAACTGCATAAAGTTTCTTTTTCAGAAAACCATCCACTGTCTCATTGGCAACATATTCTTTATCCAAGATAGGAAGTAGTCAGATAACTGCCAGACATTCTTGTGAAAATGTCTTAAGTGGCTTTAAAAAATAGAATAGGCAAAGGACAATACTCTGGCTAATGGCTATGAGAGAAGTGCATAACTGCAGTGCATAAGCCGTATGCACAGACATTATACACTCTCGAGCACTAGAAGCTTAGAATAACAGTAGACGAGTTCTGTTTCTTGCTTAAAAGCTTCCGAAAAACAATGGTAGGACACATAATGTCTGAAAGGGCTGTCAGGTTGTGTGGCTAAGGCAGAGCTTTCCAAGCTTTTCATGTTAGTGACACACTTTTTAGACATGCATCATTTTGTGACACAGTAATTCAGTTTTACTAGCAAACAGGACATTAAACTAACCCCTTATAAGAGATACAGACATATACATAAATTGTAATAAAGAAATGTATGGAGACACAACACATCTCATGAAAACTTTTCATATATTTTTAAGAATATATGATTTATAAATAATAACATACATTTCCAAGATTGTAGGCAACACATTTATACACTTTAGGCTACACACTAACATGTCACAGCACATTGTTTGGAAATCCCTGGGCTAAGGGCTCATTCAAACATTCAGAGATAATGTGTGGCACAAGCTTGCCTATGCAGATATGAGCACTTTGTGTTTGAATGTTCTTCTGTGCAACTCAACCCTGGCACTTTAAAACTTGGCTTATCTGGAAAAGGACTAGACAAAAATCATAGCAAGCAAGTTCTTCCATGTCTACATTATTGTTTGTTTCTTTTTATAGGTTTTCTTGTTTTACAGTGAATCCAATCTCACATTCTTACTTAGATAGAGCTATCCAGGTTCTAGTGGAGTCCTAGCTTCAAACCACCGTAGCACACTGTTGTTTGAGCCTGCTGATATGCCCCTTGAAGAAAAAAGAGGTAGGCAAACCAAGATCTTTTTCTTATTAATCCTCTGTTGTTGTTGTGGGTCTTTGACTCCCACTTATGGTGACTCTATCACAGGGCTTTCTTGGCACAGTTTATTCAGAGGAGGTTTATCATTCTCCTCCTGGCTGAGAGACTGTGACTTGGCCAAGGTCACCCAGTGGGTTTCCATGGACAGCTAGCTCCTATCAAAGTACTACCAAACTCAGAGATAATGAGATCTGTAACATTATAATGTAACAATTTAAATTTCTGTGTCATTTCCCAAACTCTGGGTTTACTTTTAAATTCTCTAGAGTCATACAATTAAGTTATTCAAAGAAAATACAGAACTTTCTGAACAGATTGATTTCAGTATATTCAAGTCAGCCAAAGTCTGCATTAAAGAAATCAGAAAGGAGAGAGAAAGGCTTCATATTAGGAGAAGCAAAATGAAAAGAATTATAAATTAATTAATATCACCTTGCTAGAGAAAATGGAGATTCTGTAGGTTTCCTTTTTCTATCACCAATGACACTTTGATTTCCCAGATATTCCTACATTTAAACCATGCATTTATTAGTAAAAAAATTCCATATAGTTTGATATGGAAAAAAATAATTACCCAGAAATGAGCACTAGTGTTCAGTTCTATTGTTGGTTCCATATCAGAATATGGAAGATTAACAAAAGTCTCTCTTAGAGATGGGACGAATACAGAATTTTCCAAATCCAGATCTGAATCCCAGGAAGGCTCTGGGAATCCACGAATCTCACGAATCTCAAATCTTTCCAATCCTTTTTTAAAAAAACGTTTAAAAAGCAAGGGAAAGGCAAACTTCCCTCTGAAGAAATCTGGCCAGGCCAATTGTCATAGTTTTGCCTTAGGATCTCCCCAGATTGAAAATGACATGAAGGCCTTTTGTACACAGTCGGGAATATGTGGATTAATCCCACATTTTCCTGCTTGTGTAAACAGGGCCACATACTACAGTACAGCGATAATCCAGGTCAAAACTAGATTTTCTTTGCATAGCTCCTTATGGCATCCTGGGGTCTGCAGTTTGATGATGCACCAGCACACTTTGGCAGAGAAGGCTGTGACACCTCGTAAAACTACAAACCCCAGAATTGTGTCTGAAAGAGGTTGGCAAGGGAGCTATGCAAAGGAATCTTTCAGCTGTCCTTGAAATCTCAAGCCTGTACCTTCCAGTCAAGTGCTGAACTGAAATATGAAATGTTCAGTTTAAATATCTTACAATACAACCCCAGCTGTAATTTTTGAAATTGTTAGCAAAGGCCATTATTATTCCAAGGGAAAAACTCACCTACTTGCCATCTCCTCTTGTGTGTTTGGTCTCTCAGATTTTCAGGCATCCCGGTCTCCAACAAACTATTTGGTAGGTGGATTCAAAAGATTTGGTTTTCCTATTTTGGCACAGGGATTTGGATTAGCGAATCTTGAATCCTTGCCCAAGATTCGAGGATTTGAGGATTTAGTTGGCCCATCCCTAGTCTCTTTTCAGGATATCTCCATTGTCGATCAGAATTTCTACATCACCCACTTCCCTTTTAACCTGCAAAAATAAAAAGAGAAACTTGAAATGTCATGGGCAACACACATTCTGATTTTTTTTAACACAAGCTACAGAAGTGATGAGCAAAATGAAGCATACAGCTCTGAAGGTAATTATATTTGTATAAAAACTGAATTGTGTTAAACATGGAAGGCTTCTTGTGTCATTTGCAAGCCTTACCAAAAGTAAGTCCTTGACTGGCTACACGTATTTGATTCAAATTTCATGTCTATATATGGTATAATGCTTTTGCTTGAACTAGATGTTAACTCTGGATGTTCAACTATATCATATATACAATATCAGTATCTAATATCAGTATTTATCAATGGTGTTAGCTACATTTGCAGACTTTGTTTCATTAATTGTATTTTATATTTGCTCTTTCAAGAAAGGATAATTTGAGAAAGAAAGAAAGAAAGAGAAAGAGAGAGAGAGAAAGAGAAGACTGTCTTAACTATGCCTATAGGAGGAAACAGTATGAACTTCAAAAATTCTTGAATTTCCTCTTTAATTTGAAAAAAAATGTGAGAGTTAAACTTCTTTTTTTAACAATGGCAGAAGCACAGAAGGTGTAGTCTTCTCTGAGACTTGAAATTTACTTCTAGGCCTATCAAAAGCATTCACTTTGCTCTATTTTATGCACTGTTGCAAACATTCACTGTTTTTGGACCAGCACTGCAAAATTTTATCATGTTCGTATAATGAAGAATAGCTGAATCATGCATTATTTTGCATTGTTCATGCATTATTTTGGGAACTGCATATTTGGTAAATTATCAAAATATGAGTGCATGAAATCCTCCCCAACTTTTAGCTACCTCCTAAAATAAATGAAAAAGAATAGTTATCTGTTAGAGAGCCAAGGTAGTGTAGTGGTTTGAGCATTGGACTATAACCTTGGAGACCAGGGTTTGATTCCCCACTTGGCCATGGAAACCCTGTGTGTCACCTTGAGTGCATCACATAATCTTAGCCTTAGAAAACCCCATGATAGGTTTATCTTAGGGTCACCATAAGTCAGAAATGACTTGAAGGAACACAGCAATAGCATTCTCTATTATTGGCTTGTAAACTAGTTCTACCTTCTGTAGATTTTCCTGGGCTCATGTAACAGTCAGATAATTGTCAAAATTCAGTTTTCTAATAGTTAATGGAGCAACAATTATATATATGTCATTTTTGAAGCATAAACAAATAAAATCAGCAAATTTCCATTTATTTACTTGATCTGCCACTGCATAGATTGCTTCCCTTTTGACAAGTCACACTTGTAGGTATAAACAGCCAAAGCCTCATTGGCATCGACATATTCTGCTGTTTCTGTGCTACCTTTTTTGTTGATGTTCCAGAGAACAAGAATGGAACCAAGACATGTGAAGTTTAATGATATCTCTCTTCCAACTCCATTTAATGATCCTGTGACAAGCACTATTTTCCCAGAAGCACTTTTTGAACACAAGAGAACATAAAAATGAATGCCTCAAAACAGTAATAGATAAACAAAATGATAGACTCAATGCTGTCAAAGATGTTTCTTATTACAAACATAATTCTGTTGTTTCTTGTTTAAAGAACAGATTTCTGGTAATATTCTGGTAATATCAGTGCAAAATGTGTTGAATTATTTAAAAAAAGATTGGTAATTCTCTTTATAAAATTTTGGAGTTGATCCTTTCTTCTCAATAAGAAATGCTATTGTCTAATCTATCATAGCGATAAATATTTCAAAGTGCCCTGTATTTTTGGTAACTTACATGAAAGTCACATTTGCCCTCTCCTCCCAATTACACGTAGATATGATTAGACAAAGAATATTCAGACAAGGGATTATGGCTTTAATTTATCAAGATTATGCACCAGAATGGATATGTAATGAAAGAGAGAGAGAGAGAAACTCTTCCTTAAGCTCTTGATGATATTCCCGGCTTGGCTTGCCACACCCTACACTTAAGGACTTTAGCAGGTAAGCTTCTGTTGCTCCCGAAAAATACATCAAAGTCACTTGCTAAATGTCGTATCATGTTTAATGCCAAAAGTAGACCATTCAGTGCTGAGTTACATCTCCCTAGGCCAATGGGCAGTCAACAGCAATTTTCAGGTCTCCACAGCAAGTCGAAGGCTTTATGAGAGACTCATGGTGAGAATCTCACATTTTCTCTAACTTGGTCATCTTCTTCCTGGGTATACACCAATAACCCAAAACATTTATAAATTTAGCCTAATTGCTAACATAGCTTTGGAAGGATTTATTTGTTTGTTTGTTTATTTTTTCTACAGCTCCCAAAATTTGTCATCCTGGCTGGGCCATACTGGGTGTTGTAGCTGTAGCAATTTTTCAATGCCCTGATTGCCAAATTGTAGTAAAAAAAAAAAAAAAAAGACAATTCTAGCCACTGTTTGTCTGTTCTAATAAGCTCTAAAACACACATACACACAGATCAGTATTCAGTTTGGTACATTCAAGGATGCCTCCCATGAGAATTCTGTTTCCCCTATTTAAATATTCCTTCAGTCTCCAGATTTCTAACACTGCAGAGAGTGAGATGCTGAAAATCTTTCACACTTAGGACTCTTCTGTGGTTGCATTCCTTTAGTAATTTTGTATGTTTGTTTCCTTTGGATGCCTAATCTAGAGAATGTATTTACTGATGTATTTCTAATTTTTCAACTGAAATTTTAGATTATTGCAATTTGGAGAGGCAATACCCTCATCCTCCCTGCCCCTCCGTTATACTCCTGATGCGTGCACTGATAGGATTCTGTCATAGGATCCAGGATGAAATGATTCCTCCAAACTCAGGCTCCCAGCACCCTCAATATTTCATCAGACCAAAGTGTAGAGTGTGTGTGTCAGAAGGATGACTGCATGGGGACTGAAGGCAACTCCTGAAACTTCTATCACTGGATGTTACACACTTGGATTCTGGCTATAATGTTGATGATCAGGGAGAAAAAAGATAACGTCCATGCTCTGAGGCATGCCTCCACCCATCTTGAAGTTCTTCCACTCTTGAGGGGATACCATGCTTAATTCCAATCATGCTGCGTCTACTTCAAATGGCTCAACATACAGTGTAATATATGAAAGAATGAATGCATTAATTCTTTTGTTAACCCAGAGTTTATACATTAAGGGATTAGTTCACAATGGAAATATTTTGTTACCAGAAGTTGCTGTTTTGAAAACTCTGCTGGTGCGTCTTGATCCACATGTGAATTCAAAAAGCTCTAAAATTTTCATTGGAGAAGCATAACTCACAACCATACCCCAAATGCATATATGCTGTGAAGGAACTTCTGTGGATGCTTGCCAACTCTTTTGCTTTCTCTATGCGGTGAAATGAAAGAGCAACAAATTTGTCCTGACTGAGATGCCAGAGGAGGTCTGATCCTTGGCTGGGGGAAATCCACATGGAGTGAATCTGGTCTGCCCCCAAGACACTGGCTGGACAAGCTTCACCAAAATTCCTGCAGACACCAGGATGGGAATCGATACGATAAGTCAGCGATTATGGGTGCCCACCAAAACATCTGGACAGCTCCAAGGTTTAAACCTCCTGATGTGGAATATGGTGGTAAGTTCAAAGTCTTTGATAGATGCTTAGTATTTACACATTTTTATCAGGGACTGTGATAGACACTCAATAAATGCACCTACTAGATCTCATTCTGAGCTGAGACCTATCCCAAGCTTTCCCAAGTCCCATCCATTTTTGCCAGTGTGCCACAGACTGGTTTACATAGAAGTCATTAGACCGGGGTCTGTGATATGGTCTTTGAAAGATCAGTCTTTTTACCAGATAAAGACACAATGCTTTTAAAATGAAAGAAAGACAAATGTTACCAACAGTGCATTTTATAAGATTTAATAGAGTATCTAACATTTGAAGTTATTCATCTATAGGATAAAGGAAAGGCAAAAGCTTATTTGAAAAAAGTATATGAAGCAGCAGATCACCAGAGTACGAAGCTCACCAATTATCAAGAAGAAGAATTCTCGTTTTGGATAAAGTACAGCATTTCTCTATTTTCTGTCCTCTTGTAAGATGACCTCTGAATTAAATTACGCCAGAGTGCAGAGTACTCTACAAGAAGGAAAACTACTTTTGTTGGAAGAAATCTGTGGAGAAAACAATACAGTATTTCTGATTAACTCAGAAAAAAAAAATATTTTTGGTGCTGGCCAGGAAGTTCTTCACCACATCCCCTATCTCTGGGGATGAGCTGGAGAATTTCAGATATCTTCCTGGAATGAGGGACTTAATTTTTTTTTATGCAGCAAGAACCATTAGGATAATCCAGCTGTTCCTTTTAAAACTTTTCTCTCCTTTTCTTGCTTCAAACATTTTTTTAAAAGTAGCTAGAGGTAATAGCATATTTCAGCCCTTTAAAACTTCCCCAGTTCTTTTAAAGACATATTTAAACAATATGTCTTTCCTGCTGCTTCCTTTCTGGGGTGGGTGTAGGTGTCATTATCTGTCAGGACCATCTTATGCCACAGTTCATTTGAACAGGAAAGACATATGCATTGTAGGATGAGATAGCTACTGAAGTAAGAAGATCAAGACCACTGTGGGAAACTCTTAGCCAAAAATTGCTTAAAGGAGGGAAAAAGAAAGAGAAGTCCCAAACTGTGCTCATATTTGAAAGCAATCACACATAGGGTTCCAGTCCACTTTATTAAGTCCCTTTCCTTCTAAGAGTGTGTCAAAATTCACCTGAAAACAGGGATGTCGCGAACATTCCTAATTATTGTTTCATGTAATGCCAGCTACATTCTCTCCCTCATACATCTAAGGCAGAAGTGAATAACTTCTTTAAGGTCTGAGAGCTATCCCCTCCTCCCTTGGACTTAGGCTGTTACCTTCCCTTTTCTTCCCCAAACCTATAATGAATAAATATACT
The DNA here is from genome assembly GCA_030412105.1 of Cyclura pinguis. Classification (NCBI taxonomy): domain Eukaryota; kingdom Metazoa; phylum Chordata; class Lepidosauria; order Squamata; family Iguanidae; genus Cyclura; species Cyclura pinguis. Next base: position 214,726,361 of record CM059602.1, read on the forward strand.
TAGAAAGTGTCTTGCAGCTTCTAATGGCTATGGGGGATTATTTGTCATGTTCTGAGAAGTCCCTAACCTGTTTTAGCTCCATGATTAGCTGGTTTTCCCTAAAGAGAGGATACACTCTAAATACTGAAAAATGATGGTTAAAAACTAAAACCTGTGAGGCATCACTGAAGAAATGGAATTTCTTCCACTTATAAAAAAAAAGAAAATCTAGATTTTTCAGGCATACCCTTCTCTTCCAGTCTTGTTCTGTTGCCATTGCATTATTGGACTGTTTCATCATTTACATATGAAGAAAATTCTATTGGTGTATTTTCAGTTGGTAGCAAATGATAGCAGTATTTACCAGATTAGAAAATTCTACAGACTTTTCATTTAGTTAGGCATGTACAGGCTATATGTAATGAGGAAGTATAATATGTTTTCCATTCCATGATGTTTATGTATCTCTTTATGTGTTATCTTCTATATCGTCTTTATAGCCTATTTAAGAAACCCTTTAAATATCTGTAGGAAACCCTTCCAAGGGCATTTGAATGATGAAATTATCATTGTTTACCATCTTGTAATGTGTCTTCCTTCTTCAGTGGTGGCTTGTACCTTCCATGTTTGTGGAGCAGTCAATCTGCTCTGAGTTTAATTCAAATTGTAAAAGAATTACTCAAAGTGCTGAACCTCAATCTCAATTAGGCCCAGTACCTTGGATGTCTCTTTAAAATCCAAACTGTATGTACAGACTAAAGTTCCAATAAGGAGAAAGTTCACCACCATCACTCACATAAAAGCCAAAATGGCTATTTCCATAACTGACCTCTTTTCTCACAGAATATAATTCTTCATAAGGCTAAAAATGGATGCTGTATGTAATCCCATGATTATGAGAAAGCAGTAATTAAAAATATACTATATCTTAGTTAAGGTGAGTCAGAGTGATTGTGCCAACTGGCCCTGAAGATTTTCCCTTTCAAAGAATAATTATAAACATCCTTTGTATTTTTCCTTTAGGTGGAAGAACAACTTGGCAAGTAGTTTTTCTCTTAGATTCTAGTAGATGCAACATTTGACAGATGGTCCATGGTCAATAGAGAAGGACAAGGTTGAAAAGCTTTAAGAAAATGAATGGCGGAGATCACCAGCCCCTTTCACTCCTTACCATTATAGCATTGCAATTTCACTTTTACTGTCATGGCTACATCCCATGGAATCCCATGGAAACTGTCATGGCTACACCCCATGGTGAGGCACTGGAGCTCTCTGGATGAGAATCTAAGTTAAACTGCAAATTCCAGGATTCCATGAGACAGAACCATGATATTTAAAGTAGGATTATATTGCTACAATTGGGTATGTGAAAGGGCTCAAGATTTTTTGGAGAGGAATCAGGTTTGGAGCCAGGAGTGCAGTGAGAAAATTCTGCTAAAATTTTGTACTCAGAATAAAATATACTGTGACTGAGTTAGTGTTTGAATAGAACTGTATAATAAAAGTGCTTTTGGAAAGCAAGGATGTATATCTATCAAATAATAAAAGAATCTATGCTTGTCTCCTCCTACATGTTTGAGTGAAGGAATAAACCAGGATTCTTTTTGGCTTTAACAGATATATTGCTTTGCTATGTGTGAACCAGGAATGATGGTTTAAAATAAACATTAGTTTGGTAAACAAGATATCTGTACACACCTATACTTTGCAGGTAGCTTTCTCATCAATAGACTTGCATTTATACTAAACCATGACTTCTATTTCTACATGTGATGACAAGCCAGGAAACGGAAACTGAATCCTGGTTTATTTGTTCTTTTTATTTCCTTGAGGCAGAAAAACAAACTAAAGAAGCCCCATGTTTTGCAAGGCCCCTTTTTCTTTATGCATGTAATACAAACCCATGGGTTTATACAGGTATACGGAACTTCACATCTGGCCTGCTATGTGATTCTCTGTTTTAGTTTATACTGTGAGTTGAGCTAAGGCCCTTTCCGCACGGAGTTAACATGGGTCAATGTGTTTTGGCACGGAGCTGTTCTGCACGTGAGAGAGAACTAGGTTTTCTTTATTTACCATGGTTCCACATGTAATCCCGAGTTAATGCGCCCTCATGTGGTGGGAAAGCATACTATTTGAAAACCGGAAAAAATCCAAAAGAACTTTTAAGATCGAGCAGATTCAGACTTTTGCAATGGTGCAGATACACACATTCGCACCGATGCAAATTGGTGGGCAGCGGAGGGTGGACTGTGGGCGTATTCACCTTCTCCAGCTGTCCCCACCCACCAAAGGACAGGCAGGTGCCATTTTTTGTTTTGTTCAGCAAACTTTAGAAAATGGAGTAACCGGACAAAACATGGCACAGGCATGTTAAAAGGGGAGGGCTGTTTTCTATTTTGCAAATGTTTTACCGTACTTACTGGCATCAGACACACTGCCCTATAAGAGCACCCTATTTTTGGACTATATTATTTAGGAAAAAATATTTTAGTACTCTGTTCCTGGTTCCTGTCCTATCTGCTTGGGTGGGGGGAACGACCCTGCCCGGGCAGAAAGAAGAGGCTGTGTGTGTGTGTGTGTGTGTGTGTGTGTGCGTGCGTAAGAAGCTCCTTCCCCCCATTCCTCTCTGAGGAAGGATTGTGTCGGTGGCAGGGCGGAGATGAGCGGGGGAGCGAGATCTCTCTCCCAAATTTGCTCTCCCAGGTGATCTGCCTGAGTGGGGGGAGTTACCATATTCGCACTCCATTTTCAGAAGGTATTTGGTGGGGGGAGTGCCTTTTATACAGTGGCAAATACGTACCTACATAGGTACATAGGTACATACAAATGTACCAACCCAAAAGAGAAAAAAAGCCAATCACAGCCACCGGGGCAGGGTGAGGGGAGTAGTGGGAGTGGTCACTGCTGAAGTAGTGCGGATGCATGAACTCGCACTCCTCTGAATCAAAACGAAACATATAGAGGAGCTGTGTGGAAGCAAATGAAGGAAAGCCTGTGTTATTTGGATCCAATAAGACATAAGAAACAGCATGAACCGCTTCAAGTGCCTCATGCGGAAAGGGCCTATGTCTGAGATTGGGGAAAAGGTGGAAATATAAATTGGTAGCTAAACAAAAACATTTTTTTGTTTGAAGCTTAATTATGAGGGAAAAAGTGTAGTGCTTTTCCTGTATCTTTGTTACATAACTCTTGATTATTGCTTGAGATGGCATGTAAAATGGGTAAACATATTTACTTCTGAGTATACAGCCACAGAATCACATTTCAGGCATAACCGTATAGATGGAAATCTTCACTTACTTCATTCTTGCACCCAAGAATTTTTTTTAAAAAAAATCAAATATGTCTCTGAAATCCAATTTTACCCACATTTTTTTTTTCACAGTTTGGGACTTTTTAGTGAACCTTTCATGAAAGAGATTTTGCATAGCATATATAGTTGATGTTGGCAAAATACAAAAATTTTTGCAAAAAATATTTAGGGTTTTGTAAAAAAAACAAAGGGGTTTTTTTGTTTATTCAAAACCACCTTTTGTGCAATTGATAGAAAGAAGTGTCTTTTCATACTACACGATTATCAGCTCTTTGTTTGAGAATTCTGAGTATTTTTGTCATTAACTGCTGATGGCTTTGACTTATGGCTATTCTATGAATGACAGCCCTAAAAGACAACTTGCCAACAACTCTACTCAGGACCAGCAGACTCAGGGCTATGGCTTTCTTGATTGAGCCCATCCATTTCTAATGCAGTCTTCCTCTTTTCCTACTGCTTGCTATAGTAGTAGGTATGTAATAGTCGGTACTAAGTCTTTTCCTTTTACCTACTACCAAGTATTGCTACTACCTACCAGGTAGTCTTTTCCTACTACCTTTGCCAAACATAATAGTCCACTTTGCCAAACATAATAGTCTTTTCCTCTAAGTGATGTCATCTCATGTTATGGAAGTAGTATTATAGCCTCAGTTTGGTCATTTTGGCTTCTAGGGAGAGTTGCATCGTGATTTGCTCTAGGAGCTATTCATTTGTACATTTTGGAAGTAGAATTCTCCTGCAACAACACAAAGGGGCTGATTTTTTTCCAGTCAGCTTTCTTACTGTCCAGCTTTCACATCCATATATAGAATTGGGAAATATGGTGACATGGATGATCCTGATTTTGGTATGTCTTTACAATTAGGAGAAAACTAAAACCTCTCCCTAAACTCTGGGATTCCACAGGATGGAATCATGGCAGTTAAGGTATCACCCTAGTGCTATAACTAAAGTGTGAAAGGGCAGTTAATACATTTTTTAACCCCTCATACCTCATTGTTCTTATCCCATTCAGATTGACTCCTGATGGAACGTAGCTGCTTCCTCACACAAAGAAAGCCTCTTCCTGATGCATATTCAGGATGAAAAGTGTTTGGCATCCCTTTTTTAAAAATGCTATCTGTAAATGAAACATTTCATTTAAGAAATGCAGTCATTGCAAAAAAAAGAAAAATCTCAAGCTATGTGGGGAAAAAATTAAGCAAAATTTCCTCCAATTACTTAATGTTTAAGGCTTGAGTTCATTTGTGGGTTCATTTGCTTGCTTGAACAGAGTATATAACTTTTAATGCCGTGTATCTGTAGGATATACGATAAACAAAGAAAAGTCCTAAACAAATAAATATAACAGCAGATCACCAAAGTATCAAGCCTACCTATTTCAAGAGGAAGAATTCTCATTTAGTCTTCTTTTTTATTTCCTCTTTTAACTTGACCCTTGAAGTTATCTAAATTATTGAAGAGTCCAAAATATTCTGCAACAAGGAAAACCACTTTCCTAGGAAGAAATCTGGAAAGAAAACAATGTAGGATGTTGGGTTAATGCTGGGGGTGGGGAAGCCTTTATTCTTAGGTCTGGTAACAAAGTCCCCCTCCCTTTTCCTCCCCAGGCTATGGTAGTAAAGAAGTACTTTTTACATATGAGAAGATGAGCTGAAATATTTCAAATAACTTCACTGAGTGAGGGATTTAAGGTTACCCAGAAATGAGCATTAGTGTTCACTTCCAGTGTTTCTTCCATATCAGAGTCAGGAAGGTTAAGGAAAGTCTTTCCTTTCAGGATACCTGCATTGTTGATTAGAATTTTTGTACATCACTCACATCCTTTTTAACCTACAAAAATAAAAAGGAAAGCTTGAGATGTCATGTCCAATACTCACCCTGATGTGTTAACACAGCCTACAGTGGGGGTGGGTTAAAGGGTAGCACCAGGTCCCCTATGATTTTTTTCTGGGGTACTGCTGTTTTTCTGCTGTAGAAGCAGCAAATTTGGTCTCAAAGCCTCTGGATGTTGTCCACTCCTGGACTTGGTTGTATGAAAAATTAATGTTATGCATTTTGATGAAGCAGGCATTGACATTGGATGCGCCGCTATGTATTCACGTATATAGTACATGATGTAAACATTTTGCAAGGGTGTTAGTTTACTTGTGGACTTTATTTTGTTAACTGAATTTCATATCTGTTTTTTCAGTAAAGGTTTATTACAAGAGAAAGAGGGAGAGAGAAAAAAGACTTAAGACTTTATAGGACGAAACAGCATGTGGTAAAGATAAGCGCACTTTCCAAAATTAGTTGTGTAGGGATGTGGGGCAGGGAGGGCAATTTGCCCTGGGCGGCAATGTTTCTGGGGCATCCCTGCCCATAGTTACACCTCCAAGAGCCCTGGCCATGCCCCCACACGCCTTGGCCACACCTCCACGCATCGCGGCCATGCTCCCACACACAGTGGTCACGCCCCTCTTGCTATAGCCCCTCCCCCTCCTCCCCCCTCCACACACTCCAAGCTCTGCCACTGTCCAAAATTTTTGCATTTCTTATTAAATTTTGAAAACTATAACATTTAAACTGTTTTTCATAAAGGAAGGGAAGCACAGAGAGTACAATCAGCTGTGGGACTGGAAATTTGCCATGGGGCAAATAACTCTTTATTTATCTTACTCTATTGTATTCATTGTTGCAAACAGTTTTGGGGTTTTGGAAGTGCATTGCAATTTTTTGTGACATTCATATAGTGAAGGATGCCTGTATTCTAAATACACTTATGTTACTGGAAAGTGCACATTTGATAGATTATTATCAAAATATGAAATTAATCAAATACCCCCCACAAGCTTTCGTTATTATGACTGTAACATAAATTGGTTTAAATCCAAGTGTTCTTTCCACCTGTAGGCTTTCCTTGGCTTACAGAATACACAGATAATTTTCACAGTTTAATTTGCCAAACTCTTGCTTAAAGGAACAACAATTAGACATGACATTTCTGAACCGTAAAAAAAGATCCACATATTTACCCGATCTGCCACTGCATAGATTTCTTCCCTTTCGCACAAGTCATACTTGTAGGTACAAATAGCCAAAGTTCCGTTTTCTTTGACCAGCTCTGATGTTTTTTTGTTCCCTTCTTCATCGGTGTCCCAGAGAATGAGGATGGAACCAAGACGTGCAAAATTTAATGCAATCTCTCTTCCAATTCCATTTACTGATCTGGTGACAAGCACTATTTTCCCAGCCACATTTTTTCTCAAACAAAAGAACATTAAAATGAATGCCTCAAAACAGTAGTAGATAAACAAAATGATAAATTCAATGGTGTCCAGGATATTTCTTATGACAGACATGATTCTATTTAAGATATTTCTAAATGTAAATATCTAATATTCTGCTAATAACAATGAAAACTGTGCTTAATTTTTCCAAAATATATTTCGTAATTCTCTTTTTATAATGTTGGAGTTGTTCCTTCTGTCTCAGCTCCCTACTGGGCCATGATGTTGTCTAATCTATTGTGGGGATAAATCTTTCAAAACACTCTGCATTTTTGAAAATATGAATGAGAATACTGTTTGTCTTCTCCTCCCATGTGCAATTAGATTTTGTTATACGGACAATATTTATACAAGAGATTATGGCTATAATATAGCAGTATGCACCTGACTAGCACAGATATGTGACAAGATATTCCAGTCCATTCAGCCCTGCCTCACCCTACACTTAAGTACTTGAGAAGGCAAGTTTGCTCCTATATCACTCCTATTATATATATAATAGGAAATCCAGCAAATATCCCTGCCATATGTGTGTGTGTGTGTGTGTGTCTATGTATGTATATATAAACATATAGATATGTACATATACAAATAATACAGAAATACATATGGCAAGGTCATTTGTTGAATTTCCTATATATGCCACATGTGAAGCATTCAATGCTGTGTTAGATCACCTAAGGTAGGCAGGTAGGTGTGTTCTTCTGTGCTCCCTCTCTCTCCTCCACCCATTTCCAAGAACGAATGTCTTCACATAAAGACATAACCCAATAGACATGCACTTTTAGAACTTCCATGATGAAATCATTTCACTTTACACATTACCAGGTTTTGGTTTGACCCACTGCGTGGTAGAATGTAGGCAATTCTGACGGGTATATTTACGTGTATTGTTCCTAGTGGGTTGAAATTTTGACAAATAAAAAAAGAACAGTTTATTGTAGGAACTGGCCTGTCTACTGTAAATCTGTAAAAGAACACATCCAAAAGAGTGGGGGTGGGGGGAATGGTAACAATATACAAATCTTGATCCTTTGATTAATTCGGGAAAGGAACTCGATAGAGTTCAATGGTAAGTGCAAATAGGATGGCAACCTAAAGCTGTATGTATATACATTTTTATACATATTCGTAAAAACATAAGCTTATATAATTTCATATTAAAAATTAGGAAATTTGTCAGGATTAAGCACTCCTAGCAAAAATCCACTGAAATATTAGTTCAAACTATGACTTTGAATCTCTCCTTGTTTTTATAAGAGTCAATCATATACTGAAACACATTCAAATCAGCATGATATACGCAGGTAACAAGGGAAACCAGTCCTTGTTCCAGCAATGTCCTTGTTTAACCCATCTGAAGGAGAGCCTCAAATTTAAGAACACACCTCCAGATAGTATAACTCCACCCTTCTCTGCCAGTCCACAACCTGGCACCTTTCTTTGACTGTCAATGCATATCTTTGGTTCATCTCTTGCTTTATACGTATGTTGCTTTCTGAAGGCATGATAACAAAAACCTAGACATCAGAGAAGTAAGCAGGCAGCCAGTTGTAGTTAAGAGTTTTTCCCTGCTGGGGACTGGGGTGGGGAGAAGGGAAATTCTTGAGTGATTTAAGCCTGCTTCATTCTGGCTGCTATTCTGTTGCAGTTAATCTTGCTTGGTGCACTGAGATGCCCTTTCTTATGAAGGGTGGGGGGAAAAAATCTAAATATATTTTCACATCCTTAGTTTACACTTCACCCAAGTGTCCTGAGGGCAATCTTACTAATGATTTAATGCTATAATTGCATAACAGGGAAGGATTTCAGGAGAGTGAGAGAGAAGAAGCCAATTTTATTTTCCTTTATTCCTTCATTCCCTTTGAAACCAGCGTAATTCCCATCTTTTAGTTCAGGGCCTGTCTTATGTTTGTCAGTCTGCATCTAGCTAGACTTCCTTTTTATTAGTGTCGTTCTGTGTTGTTGTGTATCTTCAAGTGACTTCCAACTTATGGCAACCCTAAGGCAAACCTATCACGGGGTTTTCTAGAGCTGAGAGTGTGTCATGCACCCATGATCTCCCAGTGGATTTTCATGGCCCTGGTCTCCAGCATCCTTGGAGCAAAATCCAAACCTGTATACCATGCTGGATCTCACAGATCTCCAAACGGTTTACCATTTTGATCCTTTCCTTTCTCCTGAATCTGTTAATGTCTCTAGGCAATCAGCACCACAAGGTCTTGTTCCAGGCTGAATACAAACACTGAACAAGAGCACACCTATTAGGAGCCAGAGATTTTTTCTTCTGGCCCCCATTATTTTATCACTTAATTTACATAAGGTTGTAAGGAATTGTAATTAAATCAGAATGGTAACAGTCTCTAAGACTGATATCAGCTTTTCAGTAAGGCTATTTGCTTCAGCCTATTGTAAAAGTCTTTTTCAAGCTGAGTAAACAGCAGCCTCTACAGGAAAGGAAGTGGAACAGCTGATTTAATTGTTTTTAATATAAAGCACTGTAGCTGGCAAGAAAATCTCTCCAAGTATGAAATTTCAGCTCTAGGTGGAAAGAAAGAGATATAGAAAGGACACAATCAGCTAAAATCAATATGCCTGGGGGAAAAAAAGAAAGAGAAGCCAAGCCTAACTATAAATTGGCAAGTAAAAGGGACAGGATTTACCGCTACAACAAAACAAAAGGAATTGGGTTGGTTTTATGAGAAAGTGAAGAAGCCAAATGGATGGCTGTCATGCATAAGTCTTTGGAACCAAAGCCCCTGGAACTGTTTCAAATGGGGAGTGGCTCAGTATGGGTAGACAGGTCATTATTAGTTTTGTGGAAAAAACTAGAGACATCTCTTAAGGTACTCAATGAAGTAAGGTTTATTGGTAAGTAACCCAATGCACTTCATTCTGTATAAGTTTTCAAAGACCTTCCTCAGGGAGTATATGAAATCATAGAAAGAAACAACACATCAATACTTAAGAAGACAAGGCTGGTTTTTTTTTTTTTTTTGGAGCTTTGCGCATAAGTGAATTACAATCCCGCCTTGACTTTCACAAACTTTCAGGGTGCAGAACCCTTATGAAAGTAAAACAAAAACAAAACTGCAAATAACTCCCCCCCACGAGCACTCTCATTTCCTTCTGGTGCTTCCCCTCCCATTCCCTTGCTTTTTGCCTCTGGGTGTGCCTTCCTTCTCCGCAACTGGGCAAAAGGCAAACAATTGGGAGGGGGCAGCTCTGCAGGTGGAGAAGGCATGCAACACCTCCCCTCTCTATTCTCTTGCCTTCTTGCCCAGGTGCCCTGCCTTCTTTCTGCATGCCTAGGTGAAAGGCAGGAAAATGGAGGGGGAAAGACCTCTTCCCCCATTCTCCTCCCTATTCCCAAGTGTATTCCCTTCTTTCTGCATGCCCAGGCAAAAGGCAGGAGAAGGGAAAGGGAAAGATCTCCTCTTTCCATTCTTCTGCCTGTCGCACCCTGCCTTCTTTCTGCATGCCTGGGCAGAAGGGCAAGCGAATGGAGAGGGAAAAGCTTGCGCACACACCAGCCTTCTCCCCTTGCCTTTTGCGAGGGTGCAGAGAAGGAAAGCAGCATGCCTGGGCAAAATGCCAGGGAATGGGAGGGAGAGAAAGGAGTGCAGATGAGTGAGAATCAAATATGTGAAGGTCAAACCCACAAATGTGGAGGGAGGACCGTAGTTGTAGAGGCTAAAAGCAATGTTTCTGGTAGAGCTATGGCTTTGGAGATGCATAGTTTGTTGATTATAGTGTAGTTTTGGGAATTCAAAATTCCAAGATTGATCAAAGAGGGGTGGGGGATACATTACAGTTGAGATGGTGCTTTGATCCAGCACTATGCCTGCATGTGTTTTGCAATGTTATGTGAAGTTTGGCCGGGGGGGGGGGGACAAATGTGTTGTTTTTTCATGTTCATCCCCCCCTCCCCCCTTCACTAGGTATCACCTTTGGACAGTTACCTCAAAAGCCTTGCAGTGTTTGGGCATCCATGAGGTTAAGCTTGGCACCCATTCCTCTGGAACTGAGGCTGCCTCTACTTCTTCTGTGATGGGCTTTGGCCAACAGGATGTCCAGTGCATCAGGTGGTAGAAATCTACTGCTGCAAAGAGGTATATGTATCCTCTTGATTATTGTGATTGTGTCACCAACTTTGTTCCTGCTTTCTCTGTTAGATTGTGGGTGCAGTGTGGCAAGATGAGGGGTCTTGATTTGTGGCCACAGCATGGTGTTCTGGGCAGCGCAACAAGTCCAAACTTGCCATTTGAGAACTCAACTAGGGTTGATCAAAGTTGCCATCATAGAGTGGCTTGACAAAAGAGTACTCCAGAGGAGTGGTTTGTTGCCTCTTTTGCATACTTGAGTAGCACTCTTGGCCTCTTCCTGATGTTTTAGTCATTCACCTTGGTATGACTTGGGCTTTGCAGGCACTGCAGGATTTCTACACCTTACAAAGTTGTTGGCCTGAAGTTTCCCTTATTTTTTTCCTGCCATTTTGCCCTGATTAGAATGGTGGGAGGCAGTTGATCCCAGGTTCATTAATCATACTCATAGGAAGGCCAACACTGAGGTATGCAGGGCCCTGGGCAGGGTGTTGAGCCACTTCAACCTAGCATAGTTTTCTGACAGCAGGAGCTATATAGGGCTTATGGTGTTCATTTGTAAGAGGAAGGCAATATGTTTTTCTGGAGGAGTTACAAAAGGGAGTGAAGGCCATTTTGGCCAGCCTCATGGGGGAAAGAGAGTAAGAAGACACTTGTCCCTTGTCCATGGCAGGTAGTGGAGGGAGACTATAAGACTTTGGAGATCACCTCCTGGCACCATTTTGGTATAAGATAGGGCTCTGGAACCCCCTTTTAGGGTCCTGCTTCTCAGGATGTAGGGAAGAAACCTACTATTGAGGCTACCCTGGGATTTAGGCTCTCTCTTATAGAGTTTTACAACTTGAATGGGAATCAGTGGATTACCTTCCTGTATGCTGCCCCCCCCCATGATATAGTTTAATTGGCAAATATTAATTGGCATGAAATATAAATCATATCCTGCTATCGCTGGGAAGCCTGCTGGCAAAGAGGAACTGGCTGCACATATGCATTGCAAAGCTGGGCCAGATCGAGACCTCAGGGCATGGCTAGGTCATACTCAGGGAAACTCTCTGGGTGGGAATTCTAGATCCCACTCTCTATAACTATAAATCTCAAGATTCCATAAGATAGAACCATGACATTTAAAGTAAAGCTATAACTGTGCAATGTGAAAAGGCCCATGATTTGTTGGAATGGAGCCAGGCTTGGAGGCAGGAGTGCAGTGAGAAAATTCTGCTAGAATGTTGTACTCAACAATAAAAAAATACTGTGACTGAGTTAGTATTTGACTAGAAATCTATAATAATAGTACTTTTGGAAAGCAGAGACTAATGTCTATCAGACAACAAAAGAGTCTACTCTTGTATCTTCCTACCCGTTGCAGTGAAGGAATAAACCTGGATTCTGCTAGGTTTTGGCAGATATATGGCTTTGCTATATGTGAACCTGGAATCACAGTTTAAAATATACTTTAGTTTGGTAAACAAGCCTAGAAATCTAGACAAATCTAGAAACCTGAACTTTGAAGGTGGATTTCTCAGCAGTAGAACTGAATTTATTCTAAACCATGACACTTGTTCCTACATATAATGACAAGCCAGGAATCTGGAAACTGAAACTGAATCTTGGCTTATTCCTTCTTTTTACTTTTTGCAGGACAAGTATGAACTACATGAGCCCCATGTTTTGCTTTATGCATGTAGTGCAAAACTGTAGATTTGTACAGATATGAGGAACTTTCCCTTCCCCCATCTGGCCTACTAGGTGGTACTTGTAAACAGCTTATGTAAGTGTCACATGCATATTCTTTACTGTTGCCCCCTTTCTCTTTCCAAAATGTGATTTAGTCAGAGACAGAAGCTTCAGCAATCATACTATGTTTCACATCCAAGGATCAACTACAAAGCAAAGGAGTAAATTTGTTCTGACTGAGGTGTAGCTACAGTGGGCAAATGAAGAGTTTGCTTCCCTATAAGAATTCTGACTTCCTAACTAAAATTTCCTTCAGTCCCAAAATACCTAGCATTGCAGTGAACTGAAAGTTCAGTTTATCCTATACACACACAGTTTTGACATACAAAGAAAAAGGGAAGACATTGTTACCAAGGAAGTACGAAAACAGCAAACGGAATAATTCTACATGTGAATGATATTCACTGTCTTACTCCCTCTGATGCCGGAAATCTAGTGACTGAAGGGAAATATCATGGCAGTGCTGAATTCTTATTTGGAGAGCCATTGCCTTTTCCCTGCCACCCTTGTATCTACAACATTGGTTGCTGGAGAGAGAATTGCTGCTCCAACTGGCATCTTGATGGGGGACCCCGTGTCACCGTGTCTGGGAATGAAGTGAATCTGGACCCTCATCAATGCCCTGGCTGGACAAGCTCCATCCAATAGTCTGCTGCCTGCATAAGCGTCAGCATGGCCCTGCCCTCTGAGGCCATTTCCACACCGGGCTAGTAAAATGGTACAGAGCGACCTCTAACAGAGGTCTTCTGCACTGTAGAGTGGACTGGGGTGGACTACTTTCTGTAGTTCCATACCTCAGTCCACTCCAGAGCGACCGGAACTAGTCATGTGGAGTGTTTTTTAAAAACCTCTTTTTAGAGGTTTTTGAAAATCACGGAGCGCGCAACCCCGTGCCACTCCGTCACCTGGCTCCAGAGCAGATTTGCAGGCACGCGCAAGTGCGTGCCTGCAGATCTACCGGGGGCGGGCTTCTGGCTGGCGAGCTTCTCCGGTTGGTGGAGAGCCTCCAACAACCAGAAGCCGCCATTTGGGATGCGGAGGACTGCGGAGCAGTGAACTCGCGCTGCTCCTCGTGGCGACGGACTCGGCTGGCCGGAAAACAAAGCCGGTAAGCTCTGTTTTTGGCCGTTCCCCCCCACACACATGCGGAAAGGGCCTGAGTTCCTCCAAGCCACAGAGAGCCTAGGATGGGAGTGCTGTGCTTTTACAAATAAATGAAGACAAATGTCACATTTTGCCTGCTTTAACAGAGTATTTAATATTTAATGCTATGTATCTGTACGATATATGACAGACAAAGAGAAATCTTAAACCAATAAATAAAACAGCAGATCACTGAAGTATCAAGAATTTTTGCTTAGTCTTCTGTTTTTTCCCCTCCTTTGCTAACCTGATGATTTAATTATTTAAGAGTCCAAGAGATTTTACCAGAAGGAAAACCACTTTCTTAGGAAGAAATCTGGGGAAAAAAACAACGTAGTATTTTTGGTGCCTTTAAACCACACCTTCATTCTGAGGGCTGGTCAGGAATCCTGCCCTGCCCCTGGCTTTTCATCCCTAATCTCAGGCTGTGAAAGTAATGAAAGCTTTTTTGCTTATGAGAAAATGAGTGGAAGAATTTTAAATAACTTCACTGCGTGAGGGACTTAAACTTAGCAACAGTAGCGTTGTCAGGGCTGTTCCTTTTTAAATTTCTCCCAGTCTTTCTTGCTTCAAACAGACTTTTTTCCTGCTGCTTTCTTGTAATGGTAGGTATCCCCCCTCTGTCAAGGCCATCTCATGATATATTACCTCTAAAGATCAGCCTCAGGTATACCTTGGGGGAGGAGATAGTTATTGATGGAAGAAGATCAAGGCCACTGTGGGAATCTATCAACCAAAAACTGCTTAAAGGAGAGAAAGGTCTCTAACTGTGTTGCTCTCTTCCACTGCTACAAAATAAAATGTCAGTCCCACATCATCCAACATTTCACAGCTGAAAACCTGGACATGTGTCCAAATGACATTAGACTATGGTGCAGATGGCAAAAATAATAAAGAAAAACAAAGAAGCTGGCAGAGGATGCAGCAGTTTCCTTTTGCCTGAGCCTACTGGGAAGGGTAAGATTGTATGTCTCCTTTCCTCTGTCCCCTGCTGAATTAACTGAGTGCTACCCTCTCTCCGCCATACATCCAAGGCAGAAGCAAGCAACTCCTGCAAGTTTGGTGGTCCACACCCAGGATATAGGTAAGCTGCACCACCTGTTGTTTCCCCAAATGTTCAGTTTAATAAAATACTGAGAGAGCCCCTCATACCCTCTAATGTCCATGGGCATAACTGCCAGGTTCTGAGGGAGTCTCTGTTCTGTTTGGGCCCAGGAAAAAGCCTGTTTTCCATATAAGGGAGATGATTTCGATGCTAAAGAGGGATATTTGAGAATTAAAGGCCAATTTGGGTGTTAAAGAGAATGTACTTTCCATACAATTGTCCTCACCCCCATTTAAAGCATTTAATTCCACTGACACCCCCCCCCAAAAGATGACAAATGAAAGATACATAGTTATGGAAAAGCACATGCAATGACAGATAACATCTTTTACCACTGGGTTGGGGATGGGGTTGGAACCTCTGGAAGAAAATATGTTTTGAGTATCATCTAGTAACTTTCCTTCATTTCAAAAGTCTGAAGCACATACTCATTGTGAAGGAAAACAAAATTTTAAAAAATAGAAAACAGCTCAAAAGTTAATTCAGCAAATGTCAAAAGCTGCATCCCAGTTTCAATTCTAAACATAATAATAATCTGCCTTGTTTCTTTTTGTGTTACTCAGGAATATTTGAACATAAAGGTAACAAGTAACAAGAGACAGAGATTCTTACATTTTAAGAAGAATTAGTTGTGCATATGATGGCAAGACCAGGTAAAATTTCTCTTTCAGAATACCATCCACGATCATCTTGCCAATGTAGCCTACATCCAAGACAGGAAACAGAAATGCCTCACTGAAAGAAGATATTAAAACAGTTGATTCAATAAGCTGAAAAATTCCTGTTTCTAACACACCAAGCAATGTGAGAAGGAGTTCCTAGTTCATAAAATCTCAGATGTGAAAGAGGCCCCAAGGGCTCTACCATTCAGGAATACACAAAAACATGCCCATCCAACTTCAAAGACCTCTCAGGAAGGAGAATCCACCACCATCTGAGGCAGTCTATTCCACTGTCAAAAGGTGTCAATAAATGGAAAAATTCCCCATTTCCAAAGAATTGTACAGTTCTAGAAAGGTGGTTCCAGTTCATGCACCCAGGTGGGTTTTGACTACTGTTGCATGATCAGGAGATTATCATGCTACATGGCAAATCTCATTTCAAACTGAGATTTCAAAAGCAGGTCATGACAAATCACAAATCCCATGATGTGTGCCCAAGATCTGTTCTTAAGCATTGAATTAACATCTGTGAATGTGCTGCTGCTTGAAATTCACTATTGTTTTTTCATGAGTACCTAGTTCAGTGTCCACATAAGAAGGACAGACAATGGTGGTTTTTATGCCTTTCTTGCCTGCGGCTCTCATTTGAAAAGCAAGGGATTCCAAAACCCCAAATGCTGCATATTTACTTGCACAATAATCTGAAAAGTGCAGGAAAAAGAAACAAAAGGATAACATGTACTATATTCTGAATAAAATGCCTACAGAAGTAATATGAAAAATATGAAATCAGATAACTTTTTAAAACCATGGTCTCAAAATCCAGACTTAGGTCATTTCCTGACTACACTTTCAACACTCCTGTGGAATTAAACACAATTCAGCAAATAGGTATTTAGAGGGAATGCAACAAATGTTGTAGTAGCAAATTGTTTCTTATTTTTAACTGACATTTGGTGAATTTTAGGGACTTGGTTCCAGAAATTCTCGTGAAAATGATACAGATAACTTTTGAAAAGAACTAGGCAAAGGAAGATAGGTTGCCTAATGGCGATGGTAGAACAGAGAAACCCCTATGTATGCACAGAGCTTTTATGGACCTGTGCAACCTAATCTGAGAACAATTGTGGATGAGTTCTATTTTTCTGTCCAGAATGAAGCTTCTGAGAAGCACTAGTAGAAGTTAGAATATCAGAATGTTTTGTGACATTGTGTGGCTGAGGGGTCATTTAAACTTTCAGGAATAACTTTTCGCACAACTTTTCATGCACAAATATAAGCATTTCATGTTTGAATGTCCTTCTGTGTGACTAATCCCCCCTCCACCCGAAAACGCGGCCCATCTGGGAAAAGACAAAAATCATAGCATGCTGGCTTTAACATGTCTATGTTATTGCTTCTTTCTTTTTATAGGTTTACTTGTTTTATAGTCAGTCCAGTCTCACATACTGTTACTCAGATATAGCTGCCACATTATTTTCAAAGGTGCTTACTCTCAAGTCTGACTAATACGAAAATGCATCCTATTCAGAGCTTTGGGTGATGGTGACTAGGTGTTTGAACTATAATGCCTTTGCTTACCCAGCCCCACAAAAAAAGCTAACAACATTTGTTGAGAGGGAGTTTGTCATTGCCCTCCTCTGAGACTGAGAGAGAGTGACCTGTCCAATATCACTCAGTGAGTTTCAGTGGCCAAGTGGAGATCCAAACCAGTTCTACTGGAGTCCTAGTCAACACTCAGGCCACTGAACCACCTTGGCTCTCATCAACTTAGCTGCATGTTCTCTTAATTCTTTCCCAAACCAAGAGACTTTGATTTTTACCGATTCAATTCCATTTATATCAGTTATCCTTGAGTCTATGATTGGATAGGATGGATAAAGAACAGATACATAGATTACTAACCTGTTGCTTTATTGCCCCCCACTAGTGCTGCTACACTAGCAATAGTAACCAAATGGCCTTGGTTGCTGGCAATCATGGCTGGAAGGAACGCTTTGCAAGTTTGCGACACAGTTGGTAAATCATAACTAATAATGGCATGTTTCGTGTTTCATCTGATTCCCATATTTGCTTCCTCAGAGTCATCAGGCAGAACATTACAATTAAAAGACATATGCAGGCATACTTGTTCAGTTTTTTAAAATACAAGTTTACCCAAAGCTAGGGAGTAATACATTAAAAAAAAAAGCAACACATTACTTGCACTTCATTATTTAACCAACTGATTGACACTGAACATTAATATTATCTGAAAGGATGCACTGGAAGGAGTTAATTCATCTACTTGGCAATGACAATAAATGGGTTTTCCCATCTTGGTCATTTCAGTGTTGTGATAGGAAGAGAAGGAATCACATGGCTGTTCACATGGCTTCCTGGCTTGTCAGACCAACAAACAGAAAACAAAGAAATTTCAATCTAGTAAAGATATGGGGTGGAAGAACCACACCTGTGTCATACTCCAACTTTTGATGATGTTATTATAGGATTTTCTTGCCAAGGTTTATTCAAAGGAGGTTTACCATTACTTTCTTCTTAGAGCGAGAGAGTGCAACTTACCCAAGATCACCTGTGGATTTCCATGGCTGAAAGGGAACTTGGATCCTAACCTCCCAGATTCCTAGTCCAATAGTCAAACCACTTTTAGCCCTCTGCTGTTTACTCAGTGACTCACTGTCTGTCTGTCTGTCTGTCTGTCTGTCTGTCTCTCTCGCTCTCTCTCTCTCTCTCACACACACACATAGTGGAAAATGGAAGATCAATATAGCTGTGCTAATAATAGCTAGGACAGCTAGCTGCAATCGAAGTACTACTAAAATCAATGATAATGAAGTTTGTAGCATTTAACGTAAAATGTTCTATTTTTTAATCATTTTCCTAGCTCTAGGTTTGCTTTATAACACTCTAGATTTGAACAATTAAGTTTTTAAAAGTTTTTTAAAATTAAAAGTTTTTAACTTTTATGAACACATTGATATCAGTATGTTTAAGTCAACTTAACTCTATACTAAGGAATTTAGGAAGGAAATTAAAAAAAAAAGGACTGCACACTAAGGGAAACAACAAGAAAAGTGATATAAATTCATTAATGCCACAGCACTAAAGAGCACACAGATTAATTTTCTCACCCCAATGATACATTGATTTCTCATGTATATTTAAATTCAAACCAAGCATTTTATTAGTGAAAGAATTTCATATAGTTTTGTATGAAAAAAGGAAAGATTACCCAAAAGTGAGCCTTAGTGTTCACTTCTAGCATTTCTTCCATCTCAGAGTCAATGAGATTAATGAAAGTTTTTCCTTTCAGGATACCTGTATTGTTGACTAGAATTTCTACATCACCTACTTCCTTTTTAACCTACAAAAATAAAAAGGAAAACTTGAGATATCATGGCCAATATGCACTCTGATTTGTTAACACAGCCTACAGCAGGGGTGGGCAAAAGGTAGCACCACAACCTGAAAGTAATTTTAGGTCCCCTATGAGTTTTTTCTGGGGTCCTGTGGAAGCAGCACATTTGGGCCCAGCACCTCTGGCTGTTATCTACTCCTGGAATTGATTGTATAAAAAGTTAATTCAATTAAACACATAAAACCTCTTGTTCATTTGTTAGTCATATCGAGATCAAGTACTTAACTCATTGCATCTCCTCCATTCAGATTTCATGTTTTATAACGAACTAGCGTATTTACCTGGTGTTGCCCAGGATTTTATTTTCCTCTTAAGAACCCACCAAACTGTCTTCTCCAGTACCTGTAATTTCTCCACATATTCCACACATATGCAGTCTGTATTCAGAGTTATTTACATATATAGTTTGGGTTCCTGAGAGAATGCACTGTCCTCCTCCTTGCTGCTAGGCCTCATCTCCATAGCAGCCGGGCTGTTTCAGTACCTGTAACTTTTCACCATATTTCCCAATCCAATCTGTATTCAGAGTTGGGTTCCTGCGGCAATACACTGTCCTTATTGCTGCTAGACCTTGTCTCCATAGCAACCTACCTATTCCAGTACCTGAAACTTTCCCCCATATTCCCCAATCCAATCTGTATTCAGAATTGCTAACATACAGAGCTTTGGTTCCTGAGGGAGTGCACTGTCCTCCTCCTTGCTGCTAGGCATCCGCTCCAT
Organism: Cyclura pinguis; assembly: GCA_030412105.1. Taxonomy (NCBI): domain Eukaryota; kingdom Metazoa; phylum Chordata; class Lepidosauria; order Squamata; family Iguanidae; genus Cyclura; species Cyclura pinguis. Next base: position 214,745,813 of record CM059602.1, read on the forward strand.
AGCAACCGGCCTATTCCAGTACCTGTAACTTTTCCCTATAGTCCCCAATCCAAACTGTGTTCTCTGGTGACGTCGATGTACTGGCTTTTGATTTTTTTGCTTTCTGTTGAATTTGTTCAATGGCTTTGCATTTTTCTGGGAGTATTTTTTGTTTTGAATTTCAACTTTAAGATTCCTTACTTATGGAACCCGAAGAATCTACTGTGTGAGGCAAGAAGACCTTGTAACTATGTTGTGTATGTCGCCTAAATTTTTATCACATATGCCTCCCAAATGTTTTCTGGCGTTCTTATTGACGATAGGCCTCATCTCCATAGCAACCTGAGGCCCAAGAGCTCTTGGATGGGAATTCTAAAGGCATCTCCCTAAACTGCCAACCCCAGGATTCCATAGAATCTTCACAGCCAGCCAATCCTATGAGATCTCCTCGCTCACTCAGCCAATTGTATGAGGTCTTTGCCCGCCTGACACAGACAGACAAACTCACAGACAACCATTGACTTTTATATATACAAGCTGAACATGAGTCAGCAGTGTGATGCGGCAGCCAAGAAAGCCAATGCAATTCTCAGCTGCATCAATAGGAGTATGGTCGAGGGAGGTACTGGTACCACTCTACTCTGCTTTGGTTAGACCTCATCTTGAATCCTGTGTCCAGTTCTGGGCACCCCAATTCAAGAAGGACATGGTCAAGCTGGAGCAGGTCCAGAGGAGGGCGACCAAAATGGTGAGGGGCCTGGAAGCCATGCCCTATGAGGATAGACTTAGAGAGCTGGGTATGTTTAGTCTGCAGAAGAGAAGGTTGAGAGGGGACATGATAGCCATGTTTAGATATTTGAAGGGATGCCATGTAGAGGAGGGAGAGGGCTTGTTTTCTGCTGCTCCAGAGACCAGGACAAGGAGCAATGGATTCAAGCTGCAGGAAAGGAGATTCCACCTGAACCTCAGGAAGAACTTCCTGACGGTCAGGGCTGTCCGGCAGTGGAATATGCTGCCTCGGAGTGTGGTGGAGTCTCCTTCCTTGCAGGTTTTTAAGCAGAGGCTGGATGGCCATCTGCCGGGAGTGCTTTGAGGGTATTCTTGCATGGCAGGGGGTTGGACTGGATGGCCCGTGTGGTCTCTTCCAACTCTACATTTCTATGATATAGTAGATTGCGCATTTGGATGAAATAGACTTTGATTTTGGATGCCCAGCTATAAACATATATACAGCACATGTTATGAATATCTTGCAAGGGTGTTAGTTTATTTGCAGACTTCATTTCATTAACTGAATTTCATATTATGTCCGTCTGGGTGCACTTTCCAAAATTTTTGCATTTGTTATTAAATTCTGAAAACTGTGACATTTAAACTGTTTTTCATAAATGAAAGGAAGCACAGAGAGTACAAGGTGGTGTGGGACTGGAAATTTGCCACTGAGCAAATAACCCTTTATTTAACTTGCTCTATTGTACTCATTGTTGCAAATAGTTTTTGTGTTTTGGAACTGCATTGGATTTTTTTATCATGTTCATATAGTGAAGGACATCTGCCACATATTATTCTGGAAAGTGCACATTTGGTAAATTATTATCAAAATATGAAATGAATGAAATTCTCTGTAAGAGTTAGTTATTATTACTTTAGCCTAAAATGGTTTAAATCCAAATGTTCTCTCTTACCTGTCTTGTATACTGGCTGTGTCTTTCTATAGATTTTCCTTGGCCTACAGAATAGTCAGATAATTTTATTTGCCAAACATTTCTTGCTTAAAGGAATAACAATTAGATATGATATTTTTGAACCATAAGAAAAAGTTTAAGTGCTTATCTTATCTGCCACTGCATAGATTTCTTCCCTTTTGCACAAGTCACATTTGTAGGTATGAATGGTCAAAGCTGTTTGACAAGCTTTGCTGTTTGTTTGTTACCTTCTTCATCGATGTCCCAGAGAATAAGAATGCGAAATTTAATGCAATCTCTCTTCAAATTTCATTTGCTGATCCTGTGACAAGCATTATTTTCCCATTTTCTACATTTTTTCGAATACAAAAGCACATTAAAATGAATGGCTCCAAACACTAATAGATAAACAAAACGATAAATTCAATGATGTCTAGGATATCTCTTATTAGCAACATGATTGCATTAAAGATATTTCCTAATGTAAACAATATATAAATATTCTGGTAATATCAATGCTAACTGTATTTAATTATTCCAAACAAACTTTGATAATTCTTTTTTTATAATGTTGGAGTTGATCCTTCTGGCTCAGCCTACCAGTAGGAAATGATGTTGTCTAATCTATTGTGAGGATAAATATTTCAAAACAATCTCATATTTGAGAATGTACATGCGAGTTCAGCTTGTCCTCTTTTTCCACTTACCATTGGATTTTATTGCTAGTAATTCAAACAAGAAATTACTACTATAATGTAGCAGGATTATGCACATCATGAGCATGGATACGTGACAGGATATTCACATCCAGCCAGCCTGGCCTCACTCTACATTTAAGTACTTCAGAATGGAAGATTTCTCCAGGAAGAAAGGCAGGTGTGTCCCCTTGTTTCCCTCTCCCCTCTACCTCCCCTCCAGGATGAATGTGTCTTCTAATTGGCATGTTCTGTTGCAGGACAAGGTAATTAAAAACATACACATATTGAAAAAGTGCTGAACTCATGAAACAACTAGATGGTTCTGTACAATATTGTTAAATCACTTGTTCTTCACGCAGTGGGTAGAATCATATAAGCTGCAGATATGTTCAAATATATCTACCTCTGTATGTGTTGGGGATGATAGGAGTTTCAGCCCCACGGAAACGCATGAGTTCAGCGAGCCAACAGCAGCAGCCTTGTTCCCCAGTAAGGATACTCACACACAGAGGAGTTTCTTCCAAAACAGGAGGCACTTTATCTTGCAGCAAAGTTCCATTATATACAAAACATAGGACAGACGGACAAAAGCTTGCACCAGGCACCAGGTTTGGTCAACAGACAAAGACATACTGGCGTTGCTTTGTTATATACATATCTACAACCAATCAGGTAGAGGTTTGTACACCTCCCTCTACCATCTGCACACGACCCCAGTTTCTTATGCAACCTTGCAATTACCCACAGCTGGGGCATGATGCAACATCTTTGCAGTGGGCTGATCATTTTCCCAGGGTCCCCTGCCTGGAATCCCTGACAATCCCCTCCAAAATGGTCAGGCCACTGTGTAGGACATTTTCACAATCCATACATGTCATACAATACATGTTATATAATACCTACACTACGTACATTCAAGAGTACAATTCATCTTCCACCTTACACTCTGGTGGCAAGGCCCAGTTTACTTGCCAACTTCTCATGACCTACTACTGGAAGTGCCTTTGTGAGCAGATCCACAGATGGACAATACCGCAAGCACAAAATCCCATCTTGGACCATTTGCCTCACATTTTGATACCATACCCTAATGTAGTCCTACACTCAAATTTTCTGCCTCAGTCACACAGGACAACAAAATACCCTCCTCCTGATCTTTTAGGGATAAGCATAACTTTACTTCCTGACTCAGCAAGTTGGGTACTTCCTGACCCACTTTCACTGGAACCACTGCTGGAACTAGTGCTGACCTCAGTGCGAGGCTCTCTCTTGACCGTAAATGCAGGTTCAGCGCTAGGCGGCGGTGTTGAACTCTTTGGTGTGACGTTGAGTGAGATTTTTGGCTTCTCCTCCTCAGTACTTTCCTCAGTACTTTCTTCTTCATCAGCAGCCATCACCGCCCCTCCATCTTCAGAGCTTTCAAGTGTATCTGGGACACTGTCCTTTTCCTCATCAGACATCACTGCCCCTCCATTCTCAGGAACACTTTTGTGTCTTTTACCCAGGGGAACCAAAACCTCTTGATTACAGTGCAGTCTTTTCACACTTTTCACACTTTTACCCAGGGGAATCAAAACCTCTTGGTTACAGTGCGGTCTATCCCATCCTGAATGGATTTCAAAGTTTGCACTCCTAGAATACACTATTTTGCCAGCATGGTGTAGAAATCTATATTTGTTACCTTCATATTCCACAAAGCGTAACCGTCTAGATTTCTCCTCTCCAGACTTTCTGAAACTTGGGGGAACATACACACTAGCAAACTGACCCCAAACACGTAGACGCTGCAGGTTTGGCGCTCTACCATACAATAGGTAATATGGAGTTTGCTTCACACTTGAACACCACATCCTGTTTATGTGGTAGTTTGCTGTCACTATTGCTTCTCCCCAAAGTCCTGCTGGGGCTTGGGCATCCTCCATCATATAGTTCTTCATTTGTTTTAACAGCTCAATTCTTCTTTCTGCAAGACTATCCTCCCCAGGAGATGCAGGGTTGGTGGTTTTATGCCTTATGCCTTTCTTACACATCCAGGCTTACAGGCTATTGGACAGGAATTCTCCCCCTCGATCTGACACAAGACTAGCTACTTTATAAGGAAATTCCCTCTCAACAGCATTCACCCACTCTTGGAACTTTTCAGCTGCTTGACTTTTCTCTTTCAGCAGATAGACATAGGAGTACCTGGTGTGTCTGTCTACAATTACCAGGACATACCTATTTTGCCCTTCAGTTGGCTTGAATGGCCCAGCCAAATCTGCATCTACAACCTCAAAAGGACGTTGGGTGACACACTTGCTTTTTTTGGCAATGGGGTAAGCCTTTACCTTAACCTTTTTGCATACAGAGCACTCTAGGAACTTAGGGCAATTTCTGACCTGTGACCCAGGGCAGACCTTTGCCAACTCTTGCAAACCTTTATAGCTGGCATGTCCCATCACTCTGTGGAGATAATGTACACAATTTTCATGTAGAGGTTTGTTACACAAAGGGTTAACGTTTGCCACTTTTCCTTTGGGCAACATGTGGTACCCCTGCTTTTTCACCCCTTTTGCACAAAAGACACCATTTGCAGTAATTATACATTTCTCCCCTTCAGACACCACTTTGTAACCCTCACTGGTCAGTTGGGAGACACTCAAAATACAGTTCTGCAAATTTGTCACGCACAATACATTATTAAATGATTTACCAAAGCTTGGCACATGTGCAGTACCTTCTGCACCTTGCTTGGTGCCCCATCTGCAAGGGAAATTGCTGTTATACTTGCATTTGTAACATCACTCAACAGCTTTAAATTGTTCACCATGTGGTGAGTTGCACCACTGTCTAGCAACCACGCACCACTCTCAGACTGTTCTTTTGCCACAAACACATGGCCTTCAGCCTGTGACGACATGCCCCTCCGCTTCTGGGCTGTCTTCTTCCCTCTGCTCGGCGCTGGCATTCTGCAGTCCTTCTGGAGATGGCTGACTCTCTTACATCTGTAGCAGCGTCTGGCAAAGCTGCACACTGCTCCTTCTTCCAGGTCAGATGCCTCCTTGGGAGCTGCCTCTCCCTTCTGGCGACCGGCTGTTCTCCCCTCTGACTGCAGTCTGGAATCGAACTGCTTACGTTGGACTTCCTCCAAAATCCTCCCGGCTACCAAGTCTACAGTCAGCTCTTCCTCACTCACACCCTGGAGGCTGTACATCAAAAAGTCCCACTCCTTAGTGAGGCTTCCCAGCAGAATAAAACTTTTCTGCATTTCTGGGATATTTACCCGTCTGTTGGCTACCTCTTGAAATAACTGTTTCATCAGGATGAGGTGCTCTCTTACACAGCTTCTGGGACAAAACTTTGTGTTATACAGTCTTTTCATCCATAGCATTTTGGACAAACACGAGGAAGATTGATGCACACGCTTCAGAGCCTCCCAGAGCTGATATGCTGTGTCCGCAGCAGCAGCGTGAATCAACTGGGAAGGACTTAAAGTAAGCAAAATAACTGCTTTGGCTTTTTCGTCAGCAACCCTGAATGCTGCTATTTGAGCAGCAGTTGCTCCTTCTGGGGGCTGTCCCTCATTTTCCAAAATGTGCCACAAGTTTTCCTTCGTCAAAGCAGCTCTCACTTAAATTTGCCAGCTTTGATAATTAGCGTCGGTCAACTTTTCAAAACGCAGATAACCTCCCTCAGCCATGCTGCTGCCTTTGTAAGGAAAATTCAACAAACAAAGCAGCTGGCTGCAGTGACCTTGATGAGCTCCAGACTGAAGATTAACTGTCTCTCTGCCAAAACACAGACTCCCGAAGCACCGGAGAGCCAGCCAAACAGTCAAAAACAGTCCCAGTATCCAGGGGAAAAACAACTACAGGTGCTCTGTGGATGCTGTGCACTCTGGGCCTGGGCCCATAACCCCTGTTGGGGATGATAGGCGTTTCAGCCCCACGGAAACGCAGCGGAAAAACCAGAGTTCAGCGAGCCAACAGCAGCAGCCTTGTTCCCCAGTAAGGATACTCACACACAGAGGAGTTTCTTCCAAAACAGGAGGCACTTTATCTTGCAGCAAAGTTCCGTTATATACAAAACATAGGACAGATGGACAAAAGCTTGCACCAGGTTTGGTCAACAGACAAATACATACTGGCGTTGCTTTGTTATATACATATCTACAACCAATCAGGTAGAGGTTTACACACCTCCCTCTACCATCTGCACACGACCCCAGTTTCTTATGCAACCTTGCAATTACCCACAGCTGGGGCATGATGCAGCATCTTTGTAGTGGGCTGATCATTTCCCTGCCTGTAATCCCTGACAAGCAACTGGCCTCTTTGGTCCTGAAATCCTGTGCTGTGGATCTGATTGTCTTGGAACTCTGCCTGTTTGGACTACAGTTTGGATTTACCCTTTCAGATTTGTTTGCTCTAGGCTTCCTTTCTGTTTGGACATTCTTTGACTCTTGCCTCGTAAGTAGGAGCTGTTCCTCTTGTGATTTACCGCCTGCTTTGCCATGGACACAACAGCCACTGAGAGAAACTATCAGCCAAAAATTGTTTAAAGGAGAAAAAAGTTTTGAAAGAAGGAGTATTCTGATTGTGTTGCTGGCTCCTACTGCTACAAAATGAAATATTAGTCACACATCAGCCAAGAATTCACAGAAGAAAAGCAGGATACTTGTGTCCAAGCGATATTAGACTATGAAAAAGATGGCAAAAGGTAATGAAGAAAAACAAAGAAGCTAGGAGAAGCTGCAACAGTTTGCTTTTGCCTGAGCCTGCTGGGAAGGGTAAGATTCTGTCCCTCCAATCCTCTCCCCCCTGCTGAAGTAGCTTAGTGCAAACTACTTTTGAATTCTGTTTGCAGCAACTGAAGTAAGCTGTGGACAAAGGAGGTAAGTGGGAGGAGGAGAGGGAAACTGGGACATTTTAATGGGAGGTGAAAAAATAGGATGAAAGAGAATTGGGACTTTCCCTGCAAAATAGGACAGTTGGAAGGTATGCATTCCCCACCGATCTGAGTCCCTCATGCAAGTGTTGCACTTTACTCTATTTTGCCCCCTTCCTTCTACACATGTGCCAACACTCACCTGAAACTATTTTAAACTTCCCTAAATATTTTAATGCCAGCTACCCTCTCTGTACCATACATCCAAGCCAGAAGCAACAACTGCAAGTTCTGTGGGCTATGCTCTGGATATAGGCAAGCTGGAAATTCTGCTCTTCCCTCAGACTTTTAGGGCCTTTCTACACTATGCTGTTATAGTGTTATTATTCTACTTTCATCATCCTGTGGAATTCTGGGGTTTGAAGTTTAGGGAGGGGCATTTAGAATTCTCAGTCAGAGAGCTCTTTGGCCTCAGTGAAGTACAAACCCCAGAATTCAACAGGATGTTGAAAGTGGAATAATAGCACTATAGCAGTGCAGTGTGGGAAGCTTTTAGTTAAAAAAAATTACTGAGAAACCCCCTCATACTCCCTTATTTCATTAAGTAACTTGGGAATATTTTGCCACAAAGTTAAGTGACAAGAGACAGAGAGAGAGATTCTTACATTTTTATTATACTGAGTCGGACAAATGGTGGCATGAAAACCTAAAGTTTCTCTGTCAGAATACCATCCACAATCTTCTCGCCAATGTAACCTACATCCAAGATAGAAAACAGAAATGGCCAGCTGTAGGGAGATTTTTTTTTAAAAAAATGACTGAACAAACAGAAAAATTCCTCATTTCCAAAGAACTACACAATTTTGGCAAACAACTTCCAGTTCATGTGCCCATGTGGGCTTTGACTTTTTGCATGAGTAGATGCTTCTCATGCCATGTACCAAATCTTTTTAAACTAAGATTTCAAAATGAGTTCCTGTTAAGTCACAAATCCCATGATGTATTCCCAAGCACTGAATTAACATTTGCAAATGTACTGGTACTTGAAATTCACTACTTATATTGTTTTCACCCCAGTGACTAATTTGGTGTCCCCATAAGAAGGATAGATAATGGTGGTTTTAATGCCTTTCTTGCCTGCAGCTCTCATTTCAAAAGCAAGGGAATCCAAAAACCCAAATGCTGCAGATTTACTTGCACAATAATCTGAAAAGCGCAGGAAAAAGAAACAAAAGAATGATCTGTGAGGTTGTATGGCTGAGGGCTTGTTCAAATGTTCAGGAATAACATTTGGCACAACTTTTTATGAGTAGATATAAGCACTTCATGTTGAATAGTCTTTTGTGCTGCTCACCCCTTGCCACTTGAAAACCTGGCCCATCTGGGAATGGACAAAAATTCGTAACTTGCTAGCTTTTCCATGTTATTCTTTCTTTCTTTTTATAGGTTTTCTTGTTTTGTTGTTGTTGTGTGCCTTCAGGTTGTTTCTGACTTATGGCAACCATTAGGCAAGCCTGTCATGGGGTTTTCTGAGTCTGAGAGTGTGGGATGTGCCCAAGATCACCCCATGGGTTTCTATGGCCGAGCAGGGGATCAAAACCCTTGGTGTCCAGGGTTGTAGTACAATGTTCAGACCTCAACACCACGCTGGCTCTCTTGCATTGCAATGAGTCAAATCTGACACATTGTTAGATACAGCTATCAATGTTATTTTCAAAGGTGCTTACTCCCAAGTAAGACTGATATGAAAATGTATTCTGTTTGGGGCACTGGCTGAAAATGCCCTGATATTTCAGCTGCAATGCCTTTGAAAAAAAATTGTTCAGAGGGAATTTGTCATTGCCTTCCTTTGTGATTGAGAGAGTGTGACTTATCCAAGGTCACCCACCGGGTTTCCATGGCCAAGTGGGAACTCAAACCCAGTTCTACTGGAGTCCTAGTCCAACATTCAAAGCACAGCATCATAGTGGCTCTTATTAACTTAGCTGCATGTTTTCTCCTAATTCTTTCTCAGGTTATGATTCATTGATTTGCACTGTTTCAGTTCCAATTGTGCTAGTTATCTTTGTGTCTAGGCTTTGACAGGATGGATAAGTAATAGAGACATAGATTGTCAGAAAAGGTTGGACCAAACCTCAAGAAAATACTTTGTGGTGTAAGTGTAAGTGTCATGTTGCTTTAATTGTTAAGTACACCTGTGGAAAGGAATGTGACTCTAATTGAGTAATGCTGAATCATGCTGATAAGCACTAGGTGCAGACAATGCAAGGGTTGGCCAGGATTGGCTAGGTGTCTGTATAAAGGTAGCACAAGCCCAGCCAACAAGTGCACATGTTGCTTGATGCATGTTGCTGGAGGCTCTGCTGGAAAGAGCAAGCTAGATATACTGGATTGCCTTCTGGTCTTTGTAAATATTGTATATATTTTGTAACAAAGAATAAAGAGCCTCCATACTGGAAGATTACAAGCTGAGTGGGTGAGTGTTACTGGCTTAGTGCATTTGCTGCTAAAGGTGTTCTCTGCTGCTTGGCATGCTTTGATAGCTGTGCGGAGCTATCTCTGCTTATCTATATAGAGTTTTTCTTGGCTGGCTTTGTTTTTTCCCTTTGTTCTTGGGACATAGATTACTGACCTGTTGCTTTATTGCCCCCAAGTAGTGCTGCTGCACTACTAGTAGTAACCAAATGGCCTTGGTTGCAGGCAATCATGGCTGGAAGGAAGGCTTTGCAAGTCTGTAATGCAGTTGGTAAATCATAATTAATAACAGAAATGTTTTATGTAACTCCCATATTTGCCTCATCAGAGTCATAAGACAGAGGATTACAACTAAAGGATATATGCTGGCATACTTGTTCAGGTTTTTTTTTAAATTAAAAAAAGCCAATTTACTGAGAGCTAGGAAGTAGTGTATTAAAAAAAGTAACATATTACTTGCACTTCATTATTTAACCAGTTGATGAGCATTGACCATCATTATTATCTGAAAGCATGCAGTGAAAGTAATTAATTGACAACAATAACAATAAATAGCTTTTCCTAAATTTCTCATTACAAGGATGTGGCATGAATGTAATAGAAAAAGAAGGAATCACCTAGTTGGTCATGTGGCTGCCAGGCTTATCATGTACTGATGTTTCATGCTGTTCCTGTGGGATATCAAGCAGGAACAGCAGGACAGAGCACTGCAGTGAGAAAGCACAGGTAGTCAAGGGTGGAAGATTTGTGTGTGTGTGTGTGTGTTTAAAGGGTAGTGGCATGGTGTGTGGAGGGCCTGTACTGTTGAGTTGCTCTTGAAAACTGTTCTTCCATTGCAGGAATCTATTCCTCAGATTGTACTCCTGACATCTTGGTGAATGAGAAATCTGACACTTCACCTAATGTGTCTGTGGCCTCCAGCAAAAGCCATTCTCTAGTATTACAACCTTGTACAGGAAGACACCCAGTGTACCAAGCCCTAGGATCCCAAATCCTGAGTATTTCCTTCTTAACTGCTGAAGACGCTGTGTGTTAGTCCCATACTTATTGTGGTCTCTTTAACTAATGATGATTTTGAACCCACTGGATTCAGTAGCTAAATCATGGACAGATTAATTTGTTGTTCATGTGGGCCACAAGTATACCTTTTCCTGACCCTTAGGCCTGTCAATACACACCTTGAAGGAAAAAAAAGAGGCAGACAAATCAGTATCTCTCTGTCATCTTCAACTTATTCAACTGATTTGGTGTTGTGATTCTCAAAGTTAAATCCCTGGAATGCTTGTGTGTAAGACAGCAGTTTATTATGAGTAGCATATTAGACATATGCTGTCATAGGGTTTTACTGGCAAGGTTTATTTAGAGGAGGTGTAGCAGTATTTTCCTCTTACGGTGAGAGAGTGTGGTTTGACCAAGGTCACCCAGTGGGTTTCCATGGCTCAAAGGATTCTTGAACCCTGGCTTCCTAAAGTGCTAGTCCAACAGTCAAACTATTACACCACTTATAATGCTCTACTGAAGACACACACACACACCCACACACACACACACACACACAGTCAATGTCAGGCAGCGGCTTAAGCAGACAACGGAGGCAGGAGCCGAAGTGTATGGCTTTTAGTAATAAGTAGTAAAATAAACAAGAGGTTACATCACCCAAACGAAAAGAGGCAGCAAACTCAACAGCTAGGGTTGGCCTGGAACGAAACTACAGGATGCAGATTTCCTGGATGGAAGATGGTTGTTGCCCCATGCCCAACTCCCCCCAGCGTCTGACTTAAATACATAGTCCTTAACCCAGCTGGCCTGATCAAGCGTCCGTTGGCCCAGCTCACAGCTGAGGGCCCTCAGACTTCAGAAGCTTCTCTTGCAAGGATTTTGATCTGCGAACCGCCTCCTTCTCCAGCTACCTCTGGAGGAACGTGGGGGGAGGGTCTGCAGCAAACTCCGGGCTGGAGTCAGGAACAGCAGCTTCTGTCGAACCCAAAGCACTGGTCTCATCTGCTGCAGGTACTGGCTCGGGGACCGCTGTGGGGTCGCTGGCAGGCCCCTCCCTTGCCTCTGCAGGAGCCCCCTCTCCCTCCCAGGGATCCACCCCTGGCTGGGGTTCCCCGTCTAACTCAGAGTCCCTGTCTGAGTTGGCAGCATGCTCAGCTGGGCTCATGACACACACACTCTTATATGAAAATGGAAGAGTAGTACTGATGTGTTAATAATGGCTAGGACAACAATCTACAATCAACATATTACTAAAATTAATTATAATGAAGTTTGTACCATTATCAAGTAACAAGTTCAAGTTTTGAGTCCTTTTCCTAGCTCTGACTTTGCTTTTTAACACTCTAGATTTGAAAAATTAAGTTATTTAAATTAAATAGAGAACTTTTTGAACACATTGATTTCAGTATGTTTAAGTCAATGTAACTCCACATTAATTTAGAGAGGAAAGGGGGGGGAAAAGGACTGCACACTAGGAGATTACCATCTTCCCTCCACATTCATGGATTTGACCTTTGGAAATATGATTATTCACGAGGTACGTGCATGCCTTCCCCCCCACGTTCTCCTCCTCTCACTGCCTTGTGTTTTGCCAGGCTTGGAGAAAGAAGCCAAGCACTTGGACAATGGGCAAGGCAGTGGGGAGGGGAGGCATGCCTGCACCTTCTTTCTCCCTTTAGGAGCTCCTCCTCTCATTCCCTTGCCTCTGGCCCTGGCACTGAGAACTCACACCAAAGCAAAAGGCAAGGGAATGTGGGGGGGAAGGTTCGTGTGAGCCTTCTTTTTTCCCCTCTGAACCTTCTCCCTCTCATTCCCTTGCATCTGGCCCCAGTATGCAAAAGGCAAGGGAGTGGCAGGCGGGAGCCTTGGAAAGGAATGGAAGGGGATCGGGGGGGGGGGATTAGTGGCAGTTTTTCCACTTTCATGAGGGTTCTGTGCTCATAACTCTCACAAAAGTGAAGGGGTCACTGTACCTAAATTCAAACCATTTATTTGTCTGAACTTATTAATAAAAAAAATCCCTGTATAAATATATATAAATTATAGATACAATTTTTATATATAAATTTATATATATTTATATATGAAATAATTTATATATCTATATCTATCTATCTATATATTTATATATAAAAATATAAATATATATTAAAAAAGATTACCCAGAAATGAGCACTAGTGTTCACACACACACACTAGTATGCACACAGACACCCACACCCCCAGTAGAAAATGGAAGATTGATATAGCTGTGTTAATAAGGGCTAGGACAGCTAGTTGCAATCAAAGCACTACCAAAATTAATGATAATTAGGTTTGTAGCATTTAAAAAGTTCTATTTTTGAGTAGTTTTCCTAGCTTTGGGTTTACTTTCTAACACTCTAGATTTGAACAATTAGGTTATTTAAATAAAATATTGAATTTTTTTAACATATTGATATCAATATGTTTAAGCTGGCTTAATTCTACATTAAGGATTTTAGGGAAGAAAGGGGAAAAAAAGGTCTGCACACTAAGGGAAGTAACAAGAAAAATGATATAAATTCATTGTCATAGTACTAAAGAGCATGAGATTAATTTTCTCACCCCAATGATACCTTGATTTCTGAAATATACCTAAACTCAAACCAAATGTTTACCAGTGAGAGAATTCCATATAGTTTTGTATGGGGAAAAAAAAAGATTACCCATAAATGACCCTTAGTGTTAACTTCTAGCATTTCTTCCATCTCAGGACCTTTCCACACCAGACAATTAGAACAGGGCAGTGCGTCCTCGCACGGAGGTCATCTGCACCTTGGAGTGGAGTAGGAGCGGACTACTTACCGGAGATCCACACCTCAGTCTGCTCCAAGACGACCCCAAGTGGTCCTCCAGCGTGTTTTTGAGAGACCGGAAAAAACAGGTCTTTATTTTCCTTGAACGCGCCATTGCGTTCCTGTTCTCTTGTGTAGATTTGCAGGCTCGCACCAATGTGAGCCTGCCATCTGCGGAGGGCGGGCTTTAGGGGTGGCGAGCTTCAGTGGTTGGTCAGGACCCACGACCAACCGGAAGCCGCCATTTTGGAAGCCGGATCAGTGTGGATCTACAGACTTTGCACTGCTCTGATTCTCCCTGGACCACGGAGGAGCCCTGCAGAAGGGCTTCAGGGACAGTCCGTGTTGCTTCGGACCCCAGAAGAAGCGGAGAGTAACGGCAGGGAGCGATTCCCTCGCCTCGTGCGGAAAGGGCCTCAGAATCAGCAAGATTAATGAAAGTCTTTCCATTCAGGATACCTGCATTGTTGACTAGAATTTCTACATCTCCCACTTCCCTTTTAACCTACAAAAATTAGAAAGGAAATCTTGATATGTCCAGTACCCATCCTGATTTATTAACACAGCCTACAACAGGGGTGGACAAAGGTAGCACTGGACTTTGGAAGTAATTTTACATCCCCTGTGAGTCTTTTCTGGGATCCTGTGGAGGCAGCACATTTGCCCCTCAAATCCCAGAAAGCTGTCTATTCCTGGACTTGTTTGTATAAAAACTCAATTATATTAAACAAAAGAATTATTGTGTCATTTGTTAGCCTTACCATAATGGAGTACTTGACTCACTGCATCTCCTTCATTCAGATTTCATATTTGTATAAGGAACCATGCATTTGGATGAAACAGACATTTACTTTGAAAAACACAACCATATACATATATACAATACATAATACAAACATTTTGCAAGGCTGTTAGTTATTCAACTTGCAGACTTTGTTTCTGATTTTATATTTGCTTTTTCAATAAGGGGTTGTTTAAGAGAGAGAGAGAGAGAGAGAGAGATAAAAAAAGAAAGACTTAAGACTGTGTCTGTAGGAGGCAATAGTATGAACCAAGGAGGAACGAACCTTCTGAAATTTTTTAATTTCTTATTAAATTTTGAAAAATGTGACATTTAAACTGTTTTTCATAAATGAAGGGAAGCACAGAGAGTACAACCTGCCGTAGGACTGCAAATTTGCCACTGGGAAAATAACTCTTTATCTTATTCCATTGTATTCATAGTTGAAAACATTTTTTGAGTTTTGGAACTGCATTGCAAATTTTTATGACATTCATATAATGAAGTATATCTATTCTAAGCCACATATTATATTGGAAAGTGCACATTTGGTAAATAATTTCAAAACATGAGATGAATGAAATCCTCTCTCTCTCTCTCTCTCTCTCTATATATATATATAAAGCTATGTGTGTGTGTGTGTGTGTGTGTATAGTTATTAAGACTATAGCCTAAAATCCTCTCCAGAGAGAGAGAGAGAGAGAGAGAGAGAGAGAGAGAGAGAGAGAGAGAGAGAGATACGCCTATAGCTTAAAATCCTCTCCATATATACATAGAGAGGATTTCTTTCATACACGTGCGCGCGCGCACACACACACACACACACACACACAGAGGCCCTTTCCACATGTGGGGTGGGGGGAATGGCCGAAAACAGAGCTTACCGGCTTTGTTTTCCGGCCGGCCGAGTCCGTCGCCATGAGGAGCAGAGCAAGTTCGCTGCTCCTCAGTCCTCCGCATCCCAAATGGCGGCTTCCAGTTGGTGCAGGCTCTCCACCAACCGGAGAAGCTCGCCAGCCGGAAGCCCGCCCCTGGCAGATCTGCAGGCACGCACTTGCGCACGCCTGCAAATCTGCTCCAGAGCCGGGTGACGGAGTGGCACGGGGTTGCGCGCTCCTTGATTTTTAAAAACCTCTAAAAAGAGGTTTTTAAAAAACGTGCCACGCGACCAGTTCCGGCCGCTCTGGAGTGGACTGAGGTATGGAACTACAGAAAGTAGTCCACCCCAGTCCACTCTACGGTGCAGAAGACCTCCGTTAGAGGTCGTTCTGCACCGTTTTACTAGCCCGGTGCGGAAATGGCCATATATGTATGGTTATTAAGACTATAGCCTAAAATGGTTTAAATCCGAATGTTCTCTCTGACCTGTTTTGTAAACTGCTTATATAAACTGCTTTCCTTGGCCTACAGAATAGTCAGATAATTTTCATAGTTTGATTTGCTAAACATTTTTGCTTAAAGGAGCAACAATTAGACATAACATTTCTGAACCATAAAAAAAAATCCATTACCTCATCAGCCACTGCATAGATTGCTTCCCTTTTTCGCAAGTCACATTTGTAGGTATAAACAGCCAAAGCCCCATTTTTTTTTTTGGAGAAGGTCTCCTGTTTTTGTTCCCTTCTTCATCGATGTCCCAGAGAACAAGAATGGAACCAAGATGTGCAAAATTTAATGCCATCTCTCTTCCAATTCCATCTGCAGATCCTGTGACAAGCACTATTTTCCCAGCCACATTTTTTCTCAAACAAAAGAACATTAAAATGAATGCCTCAAAACAGTAATAGACACACAAAATGATAAATTCAGTGGTGTCCAAGATATTTCTTATTATCAACATGGTTGCATTATAGATATTTCCTAATGTCAACGACATCTAATATTCTGTTAATATCAATATAAGCTGTATTTAATTTTTCCAAAAAAGTTTGGTAATTCTGTTTTTATAATGTTGGAGTTGATCTGTCTGTCTCAACCTACCAGTAGGAAATGCTATTATCTAATTCATTATATTTCAGAGCACTCTGGATATTAGAGAGTGAATGTGTCCTCTACTCCCACTTATGATCAGATCTGATTAAATAAACGGTTTTCAAACAAAGGTTGGACTATGACTATAATTTGTCAGGCTCTCCTTGGTTACGCACATGACCAGCATGGGTATGTGACAAGATATTCAAGTCAGCTGGCCCTGCTTCCCCTACACTTAAGTAGTTCAAAAAGGAGGGTCCTGTTACTCTTGTTATATTTTATGCAACAGTAGGGCATTCAGTGCTGGATTAGATTTCCCCAGGCAGGCAGGCAGGTGTGAGCCCCTTCCTCCCCACACCCATCCCCAAGGTGAATATGTCGTCTAATTGGACTGTGTTGTTGCAGGACAAAGTAATTAAAAATAAATACATCTGTTGAAGAGTTGCTGAACTCACAAAACTACTAGATGGTTCTGTACAATAATGCTAAGTCAGTTGTTCTCCATGCATTGGGTAGGATTATGTAAGCTGTGGTTATGTTCAAATATACCTCCCTATGTGTTTGTGCATCTACCTTCAAGTAGCCTGTCCTGTAACATCCCACAGTTTCTGCATTCACTGTGATTTGTTGGAAACTGCAATTGCCTAAGGTACTTCTGGTACAAGTCTGGATGAGACAAATTCTCATATAAAGTTAGCAACACAAAACTGAGGAAAACTGGACATTTTCCTTGAAATTATAACTGATAACATTATCACCATTATTAGTTTTTTTGTGTGACAGAATTCATCATGGTCTAAAGTACTTTTAAAATTTTAAAAACAGACACCCTGTTCATCTATTATAGCTTATATTAAAAAAGTTTTAGAAAGACAACTTCATCCAACTCTGTAGAAAGCTTAAGTGACTAATCAGATTGACTATCACATAAAAACATAAGGTTTTGACAAAAAATAAACAGATTATTTTAAGGACTGTTCTCATCCACTGTGAATCAGAAAAAGAACACATTCAAAGTGAAGGGAAATGGTAACGATTAAGATGGAAACCTTGACCATCCAGTCTGTCTAACAGCATTGTTTAAAAAGGACTTTGAAGAAGTTGAAAATATTTTTGTGTGAGCACATAATCCTTTAATTAACATCCCAAGGATGGAAAAGGTTGGCAAGTCTACAGTAACACTTGCCCCAGGCCATCATTGTAAGAACTTGTTTTGCTGGGTGCTACTATGTTTAAGGAACATGATTCTTGTAATCCCTGGGTGTTTTGTAAATACACCCATAAATGTCCATCTCCCTAAGACAACACCTACCAAGGAGTCTCTGGGAAAAAGCAATATTAATACCACCATCCCATCTTTTCTGGCCCTTTAATTTTTTATTTTTTTTTTTAATTTTGCCATACATAGATTGTTGTAAACAAGTGTAGGAAGGGGGTTGGGAGTAATTACAAAGTTCAGTGATCAGTCACCATGGACACAGCAACGGTCACAGTTCATAGTTTGTTGTCCCACAGCTTTAGACTGGATTAATCGTGGATCTTATGTAGAAAGATGATCTGTAGTGTAGTTAGCGAGGCCAGAGTTCCATACAAGTGTCCATTTTTTATTTCCTTCTGTTAAGCAAAGCATGGGAGATTATTTTTTCTGCTAAGGAAGCTCACCTGAGTCTGTCCTAATTCTGTCCATCTCCTAATTCTAATTCCTCAATTTCCCAGAGAAAGTGGAAAAACGCTTGAGCCAAAGGAATGCTTTTTCCAGTCAGCATTTTTTTTAAAAAAATATTTATTAATTTTAATACAAGCAATCTAATTCACGATCCAAGTAATATATATTCAGAAAAAGAAAAACAGAAAGAAGCAAAGGAAAAAAAAGGAAATAAACCTTAAAATTAAACTTAAACACAGTAGTAAACATTAAGTTAAAACACTGAAGACTATCTAAAACACTATATGCAAAAGGGCTATGACCCCTCAAGCCAAATTGTAATGAAAAAAAAAAAGCATATCACTGTACCATTACTTATCCAACTAAATAATCCCAGTAGAATTTCACAACAGTTTACACAGAAGTCACTTGGCCAGGAGATCTGATACCACCCTTGAAAAATCAGTTCTTTTACAGTGAAAGGAAGACAAATATCACCAGCACATTTTACTAGCTTTAATATACTATCTAACATTTGAAGTTATGCATCTGTAAATTAAGTGAAAGACAAAAGCTGGTCTGGAAGACATTTATGAGGCAGCAGAGCACCAGATTATCAGGTTCACCAATTATCAAGGAAAAAAAATCTCATTGTGGATATAGAACAGCATTTCTTAGTCCTCTGTTTGCCGTCCTCTTTGAATACGACCTCTGAATTGATCTAAATTATTGAAGAGTCTGAGATATTCTGCAAGAAGGAAGACTGCTTTCTTAGGAAGAAATCTGTGGAGAAAAAAAATGTATGGGTTAGATCTGGAAAAACAAACATCTTTTTATTTACAGCCAGCCAGGAAGCCCCCATCCCATCTTCCTATCCTCAATCTCAGGTGGTGAAAGTTAGGAAAAGTTAGGAAAAGTTCTTGATTGTGAACTCTGCATCTCATGAATTTTGGCTGCTTTTCCTGCTATAAAGAAAATCAAGCAAAACTGCATTTGCCCTGCTAGCTTCTTGCAGCAGTGGGTTTTTCTGCAATGCAGGGCAAATCGCAGATGAGACATTTTTCTGCCCTGGTAAAAGAAGGGAGGGGATTGCTTCTCTTCGATCTCCTGCCTGTATTATTCTTATCAGAAGACACTTGGGAGAAAGTTATTATATAATAAAAAAATCATTTTTATGCATTATCTTGAGGTTTTACTGAACTGATATCTTACTATGCAGTGTGGCTCAAAATAGATTGAGGGGAGCAACATTCCTTGGATGCATAGGTTTTTGGAATTCTTAAAAATTGTTTTAAAGGTGTTTTTCCTCATCTTTTTTATGCTGTCAGTCACTTTGGGTTCCATATTAGGAGAAAGGTGAAATATACCTTCAATGATTAAATAAAATTATTTTTGAGTTGAGACTTATTTCTCAGGAGAAAGGCATATTTCTGCTCTACTTTTTATAACATATCTCCTGCTTATTGTTTGCACTTTGGACGGTATCTACTTTACAAAAGACATTCATTTCTTAATAGACAGCCACAGAATCATATTTTAGCAATGCCACTATAGATGTAAATCTTCACCTATTTCATTCCTGCACTTAAGGATAATTTTTGCTCTCAAGAATATAAATGTTTCTCCCAGCTAGAAAACAATTCATTTCCCCCCCTACATTTTGATGATTCCCTAGCTTGGAATTTTTAGTGAACATTTGATGAAAGGAGTTTTGCACAGAATTTTGTGAATTTTGGCAAAATATAATGGCTTTGTTCAAACCTTTGGGGGTTTTTTCCCACAAAAACAATGCATTTTGTTCAAAATCACAATTTGTAAAATTTATACAAAAAATGGCTATGAGCCTTTTTCCATGACACAATTATAACACAAACCATCCCACTAATTGTTGTAGCTGCATCCTATGGCAGCTGAGTTTTGTAATTTTGTGAGGAACCAGAGCTCTCTGGCTGAGAATTCTGAATAGCTCTCTCTAAACTGCAAATCCCAGGATTTCATAGAATTTTACCATGGCAGTTAAAGTGAAATCATCATGCTATAATTATTTAGTATAATTTGGGTGCCTAATATGTGGAACATCTTATGGCAGTTCATCCCTGCCCTATCCTATTTTAATCTGTTGATGGAAGCTGCCTTGGGTCCTGTGCTGGAAGAAAGGTGGCATGCCAGTATAATAAATAAATAAAATCCCTAACTGCTATTATTCTCTTTGGTCTCAGCCTCTGGTGGGAACAGATCCAGAAACTTCCTGAAGAGGAATTCGGTTTTCAGGGTGAAAAGTGTTTCCCACCCTCTATTTAGTGTAGCATGTGAATGAAACTTTAATAGCAGCAGCAGTAGTAGCAATCCTCATCCTCCTCATCCTCATGTATTACCATCCTCAAAAAACAATCTCAGCATATTTAAGGGGAAAATTAAGCATTCCTCCTCCATATTAGTTATTGCATGAGGCATGAATTCATTCATGGGTTAATCATTTATAGGGTTGTGAACCATTTATATAAGTGTCAAATGAGCTCTCAAAGTGACCGCATGTTTGCTATAGTTGCTCCCTTTCCATTTCCCAACGTGATAGAGGTCTCAGCAATCAGATTTGCAAATAAAGTCTCCGTTTCCCATGCAAATATCAATTTCAAAGTTAAAGATGAAAAATTTAAGATCCATAAGCAAGGAAACCTGCATACTATGATAGATGGGCATCTTTCACTATTTCGAGAAGCAATGACAAAAATATGGTAACTGTATATCTAGTGCATAAATTTTCTCCTAAAGAAGTCTGAATCAAGGTATCATTAGGAAAAAAACAAAACAAGACAAAAAAAGAAAAAAAAGAAAAAAAGGAAATCAAGTATCTGAACCCAAACATTAATTTAGCATACCTCAAAAGCTACATCTGAATTAATATTCTAAACTTTATAGTAACTTTCCTTATTTCTTTAAGTTACTGAGGAATTTTGTTGTGTGGCTTCAAGTTGTCTTCAACTTATGGTGACACTTAAACAAACCTATCACAGAGTGTTCTCGGCAAGATTTGTGCAGAGGGGTTTTTGTCTTTCCCTTTCCCTGAGGCCCTTTCCACATGAGGCTGGTGAATCGGTTCGTGCCGTTTCTTACCGGATTTTCTGGGCTCGAAATAAGGAGGACTTTCCCTCATTTCCTTCTGCACAGCTACTGCATATGTTCCATTCTGATTCAGAGGAGTGCGAGTTCATGAATCCACACTGCCTCCACCATGGCCACTCCCACTACTCCCCTCACCCCACCCCGTCAGCTGTGATTGGCCCTTTTTTTTTGCATGGTTTAGTACGTCATTGCGTAAGTGCATACGTGCGTATGTGTGAAAGTCCATACTACCCCCTGGCCTCTCCCATGAGAACCTCCCCTGACCATCAATTCGCATTGGTGCAAATGTAGATGTCTGTACCACTGTGAAAGTACGAATCAGATCGATCTGGAAAATTAGAAAACCAATTTCTTCCGGTTTTCAAATAGAGCACTTTACAACCACATAGGGGCACATTTAGTTGGAATTATATGCAGAACGAAGGTAAATAAACTGAACCTAGTCCGCTCCAATGTGCAGAAGACCTCCGTGGCAAGATGCATTGGCCCGCCTTAATAACCGTGTGCAGAAAGGGTCTGAGACTAATGCCTTTTCTGCAGCACCCTCCCATCCCACCATGAGGAGGATGGGACCACAACAACACTTCTGCATGATGTCATCACAGTCCCACTCCTCTCTCATTGCCAGGCAGCATGATCGTGGGTTAGATCATGGATGGGTTTTCCCTGTCAATGACCCATGATCGTGCCACCATCCTGCACTTACCTATCCTATGGAAGGCCCAGAAGCATGATGGCGGCGTTTCCTGCCCCAGTGCAGCCTAGGAAAGTACCCAGCTGTGCTATGGAAGGAAGCAGTGTGTCCATTGTGCTCCCTTCCGCAGTGGGCCCGTCCCATGTGGAAGAGAGTGCTGCTGTTGCGCTCCCTTCCTGGCAGAGTCACTGCTGGGATTGCCACCAGATGCCACTGCAAGAAAGCAAGCTGCAGAAATGGTCTTAGAAAGTGTGACTTGCCCAAAGTCACTCAGTGGGTTTCTGTGCCTAAGGTGGGATTTGAACCCACCTGCAGCATCATAGTCTTACATACAACCACTAAGCCATATTGGCTCTCTAAACCATGCTGGCTGTATACTTGAACACAAAGAAACCATTCTTACATTTTAAAAACAATGAATCGTCCATATGATGGCAAGAACAGATAAAGTTTCTCTTTCAGAATAGCATCCACAATCTTCTTGCCGATGTAGCCCACATCCAAGATAGGAAATAGAAATGGTTGGCTGGAAGAAAATATTTAAAAAGCTATCTCAATGAGCTGAAAAAACTGCATTTTTTTTTTTAAAAATGACATAGTTCTGGCAAAGAGCTCCTAGTTCACAGAATCTCAGAGCTAGAAGGGGCCACCAGGGCCCTGCCATGCAGAAATACACAAATAAAGCACTTCTGAAACCTGCCCACCTAACTGTAAAGACTTCCAAATATGGAGAGTCCATCATCCTTTGAGGCAGTTCTTACAATAAAAAAGCTTTTCCCAGTATTTCAGTGGAACCTCTTGTCTAGTTATTTGAATCAATTGGTACTCATTCTAGTCTCTGAAACAGCAGAAAACAAGCTCACTCCATCTTCTGTATGATACCCCTTAAGATAACTAAAGTCAGCTATTATGCCACTTCTCAGTATTCTCTTCTCCAAACATATCCAGTTCCCTGAGCTGTTCCTTGTAAGGTTTGGTTCCTAGAATTTTAATGATTTTGATCATCCTTCTTTGGACATATTATAGATTGTTAATCTATATATAGATTCTTGAACTGTGGTGAGCAGTTTCTTGTGATGTCTGACCAAAGCAGCATAGGGTGGCACTACTACTTTTCTTGATCTGGATACTATATTCCTTTTGATGCTGTCTAGAACTGCATGGGCTTTTTTGTCACATCAGGCTGCTAGTTCATGTTTAGTTTGTGGTTTACTAAGACCCCTTGATCCTTTTCATGTGTACTACTTTCAAGCCAGTTGTCACCCTTTCTATATTTATGCATTTCAGTTTTCCTACCTAGATGTAGTACTTTACATTTAACACTGTTGACATGTAGTTTGGTTAGTTTTGGCTCAGCTCCCTAATTTGTCAAGATCATTCTGGATTTTGATCTTATCCTCTAGACAAGATTAGCTTCCCCACTTTCAATTCTGTGTCATCTGCAAATTTAAGAGTCAAAGTCCAAATCCACAGGGGTTTCATGCATGCATATAGGTCTGACTTTTATTGCCTGAGCTTCTCATGTCACATGCCAAACCCCTTTAGAAATTCAGATCCTTCAAGTCCCATGAGATAAGCCCAAATTCCGTGATTAGCTATTGCTGTATGTAAACTTCCATGAATGTAGGTTACTTCAAATGCAGTACTTACATTGTTTTGACCCCAGTAACCATTTCTGTGTTCACATAATAAGGGCAGACAATGGTGGTTTTAATGCCTTTCTTTCCTGCTGCTCTCATTTCAAAAGCAAGAGATTCTGAAAATCCAAATGAGGCTGATTTACTTGCGGAATAATCTGAAAAAATGCAGAAAGAAGAAACAAAAGGATGAACTATGTTATATTTGGAGTAAAATACCTACAGAAATAATACAAAAAATATGGAGTCAGAGACACTTTTTTTAAAAAAAACATTTTCTCAAAATCCAGATTTAAAGACATTTCAACAGGTAGGTAGTTATGACTGAATGCAACAAATATGGAACAAACTGTTACTGCATCTAACTAACATTTTGTGAATTTTTTTGGACTTTCTTCTAGAAATTCTTGTAAAAATGATACAGGCGACTTTTAAAAAGAACTAGACAAAGCAAGAAAGGCTAGCTACTGGCTTTGAGGGTGAAGGGACATTTCTGTGCACAGAATTTATATATACTGTGCGACAGCTTTTGTTAAGAATTGTGGATGAGTTTTTTTTTCTTGTCCTGAGTGAAAGCCTCTGAGTGCCATGGGCAGGACATAAAATGTCAGAATGATCTGTCAGGTTGTATGGCTGAGGGTTCATTCAAATGTTCAGGAATAATGTGTGGCATAACTTTTCCCTCACAAATACAAGTGCTTAATGTTGAATGCTCTTCTGTGCAAACTCCCACCTCACCACTTAAAAATCTGGCCCATCTGGGGAAAGAAAGGACAAAAACTGTAGCATATTAGCCTTTCCATGTGTTTGCTTGTTTCTTTTTGTAGAAAGGTTATGCATGGAATTAATGGTCTAAATCATATGGTTCGTCCTGACCAGAGCAGTGCTATCAAATTACTTGATTTTACTTATATGTTGACCCACCATTCTACAACTGATTCAGTGGGTCTACTCTGGTTGGGACTAACCAACAGAATGTCGGCTGATATTTGCCAGCTAAACTGGCTCAGTGTAGGAAGGAATAATTTTAGAGTGCCTGAGATCTTACACACCACTATTCAAATGTAGCTCTCATTGTTGACAAATTAGTTTACTCTCAAGTACATCTAATACTAAAATGTACCCTATGTAGGACTGCTGTTGAAGATAACTAGATATATTAACTAGCACAGAATGCCTCTGCTAGATGGTGCAGAGGTGTGGTCAAATGGGATCAGATTACCGGCATTAGAGATCTACAATGGAGACTCACGTTGCCTTTTATTCTTTGCATGATAACCGTTAAAGCATCCTTTTGTCAAATGCCCTCCTCATGAAGGAGTAGCTGGTATTGTACCTGTAATTACATAGATTACTTGGCTGGGGATTTTAAATATGTCATTTGGCCATGATTCTATTCATGCCTTTTATTCTTTTATGATTGTGCTTTCTTGCTTTTAATAGATGTGCAGCTCTCCCTGCCCTGGTATATGTTGATGATTTTTTCCCCCTAAATAATCAAATAAGTATATAAAATGTGTATAGAATTCTAGAATAACACCCCCATCTGCCCATATAAATTCTCCGAGTTCTTTTCCAGATTCATTCATTCTCTAGGTAACTACTTCCACAAATTAAGATGCTTGATTTGCACTGATTCTGATCCAAGTATCCCAATTATCTCTGAGTCTATGCTTTGATTGCAAAGATAATGAATAAATAAATATCTTACTGACCTGTGAGTTTATTGCTCCCAGAAAAGGCTGATGCACTGCTAATAGCAGCCAAGTGGCCTTCGTTGTGAGCAATCATGGCTGGAAGGAAGGCTTTCCAAGTCTGTGACACAGTTGGAAAATCATCATTAATACCAGGCATGCTCATTGTAATACTCATCTTTAATTCAGCCTAGGCAAGGAACAAATCATTACAGTTAAAGGACACACGCTGGCATAGTTGTTCAGTTTTTTTAATAAAAGTTTACACTGAGCTTGTTAGTAACACATTAAGACAGCACATTACTTACAATTCATTATGTTACTGACTAATGAGAATTGAACACTATTATTAATTGAAGGGATTTAGTGAAAGGAATTAATTTCTTTACTCTGTAATGACTATAATTGGGTTTTACCATCTTTGCCATTAAAGGAGTGTGGCCTGAGCATGATAGAATGAAAAGGAATCACAGAGCTGGTCACATGGATATCTGGCTGGTCATCTAGTTTAGTTTAATATTGTCTCTGTTTTGTAGAGTGTTATCTGGCAATAGTGATGGAGTGTGCCGTGCAATGAAAGCGTGGTCAGGAGTGCAAGCTTTGATTCTTTCCTTTTCTCCTTCTTTCTTTCCCTCCCTTGCTCCCTCCCTCCTCCAATAATTTTTCTTCAAAGGGGAGTGGTGTGAGGGATCTGAACAAGAGGGCTCTTTGCCTGGCACAGTTATGCTAAAGTGCTATTCTCCCATGATGGGAATCTGTTCCTCATAGGAGGCCCCTTATTGTAGCGCATTGGTCCACAGCCTTTACATTAAGAGACCCAGTTCTTGACCAGTTCCCTCTTAAATGACTGGCTTCCTAAAGGAGCAAGAACACCAGCCACCTACTCACTGTGGCCTCCTAAACTTAACATGAACACCAGAGAAGAGGAAGTCGTCTTAACAATATTCACGCAGGCCCTTCATTTTGGACCGAGAGTGCTCAGTGGCCAGGTTGGTGCTGATGAGGCCTCAAGTATGTCTATTCCCAACACCTGGGCTTACAAATCTACACCAAGAAAAAAGACACAGAGAAATCAGTGTTCCTCCTTTACTAACCTTAGCAGCAAGAGTACTGATATAAATTGTTTAGCACCAGAAGAAAAGAGAGATTCTGTTGGTTTTCATTATATTTTCAACATCAATTCTCAGTTATAAGACGGAAATGATTACCCAGAAATGGGCTTCAGTGTTGACTTCCAGTGTTTCTTGCATGTCTGCATCACCAAGATCAACAAAGGTCTGTCCATTCGCTATACCTGCATTGTTGATAAGAATGTCTACATTTCCTACTTCAGTTTTAACCTACAGAAATAATAAAAAGGAAAACTTATCGTGTGCAAGACACTCTGTGATTTACTGACACAGCTTAGAAAAGGGATGGGCAAAGTGAATTCTGCAGCCTGCACAGGGCCCTGAAGGCAATTTTGGAGTTCCTGTGGACCCCTAGCGAAATCTGGCAGGATAGGGCAGAGAATTTTATTTATTTATTTATTCCTATATTTGCAACACCTTTCTCTGAGAGTGGAACCCAGCATGGCTTCCAAAATGGTTAAGAACATTAATAAAACATTTAAAACAATTAAAAACATTAAAAACATATAAAATTATAAAAAAAACTACAAAAATTTTTTTTGGTTAAAAAAAGAAGGGGAAAGGAAGACTCAAAACTCTTTAGCTTCATGTATCTGCAAGAAGAAACAGTATGATCCTAGAAACTTCCAGAAAGAACAGTTCTCCTGTAAAGGAAGGTGTGTTCCTTTGCTGCAATGAAAAACGAAACAGAACAGAACAAAACAAAACAAAACCCAACTCATTTTGGATTTGTTTGTTTGAAAACAGCAGAGAGTGAAATGTACTCATGGATTGAAAATTTGACCCAAACCTTTGCTGTAATGTATGCATTGATACAAACATTTTTAGGTTTGGAAATTGCTGTACCAAATTCTATAAAGTGATAATACTGATTCTATTATAATTCACAATATTATTACTCAGACATTATTTTGGGAAGTCCACATTTGGTAAGTTATCAAGATATGGAATGAATGAAATTCTTCCCAAACTTTAAATCTTATGACCACATCCTAAAATAGTTTTAATCCAAGTCTTCTGTCTACCTGCCTTGTAAACTCTTTTCTTTCTCTTTTTCTAGGCATTACTTGGTTTATAGAATAGTGAGATAATTATCAGAGTTCAATTTGCAAAACACTTCTTGCTTAAAGAAAAAAACAATTAGATGACTTTTTTGTCCCTTAAAACAAGATGCATGTGTTTACACAAGCTTATACACATACTATATTTTCACTTGTCTTTTAATCCAGGTGACTACTTATTGTATCTATTTTGAGGTGGGTTCTGGTGTTTATCCTTTTTTTTGTTAACACAGACTACAGGAGGGGGTGGGCAAGGGGTAGCACTGGGCCCTGAAAGTAATTTTTAGGTCCCCTATGAGTTTTTTTCTGGGGTCATGTGGAAGCAGCACATTTGGTCCCAGAACCCCTGGATGTTTCCCACTCCTGCACTTGATTGTATAAAAAATTAATTTAAACACAGAAGACCTCTTCTACCATTTTTTAGTCATATCAAGATCAAGTACTTGACTTACTGCTTCTCCTCCATTCAGAATTCACATTTTATAAGGGATTATGCATTTCGATGAAAGAGCATTGACTTTGGATGCCATGTTATAAATACACATATATAGCACATGATATAATCATTTTGCAAGGGTGTTAGTTTACTTGCAGACTTTGTTTCGTTAACTAAAATTCATATCTGTTTTTTCAATAGAGGTTTTTTATCAGAGAGAGAGAGAAAGAGAGAGAAGAAAGGCTTAAGACTTTGTACGAGGAAACAGCATGTAGTAAAAATGGGTGCACTTTCCAAAATTTTTGCATTTCTTATTAAATTTTGAAAACTATAACATTTAAACTGTTTTTCATAAATGAAGGGAAGCACAGAGAGTACAACCAGCTGTGGGACTGGAAATTTGCCACTGGGCAAATAACTCTTTATTTATCTTACTCTATTGTATTCGTTGTTACAGGCAGTTTTGGGGTTTTGGAAGTGCGTTGCAATTTTTTATGACGTTCATATAGTGAAGGATGCCTGTATTCTAAATCCACTTATGTTACTGGAAAGTGCATATTTGATAAATTATTATTAAAATATGAAATGAATGAAATGCCCCCCACAAGCGCTTGTTATTATGACTGTAGCCTAAATTGGTTAAATCCAAGGCCCTTTCTGCACCTTACCTTCTTCTGGCGCTGGGGTGGGGGGATTGTGCGAGCAGCCTCCAGCGAGAGGCTCTCGTGTCTGGGGTCCTTTGACTCTGCACGAGCTGCCTGCTCGCACGAGAGCCCTACCTCTTCCTTCCACAGCAGAGCCTGGGAGTTACTCAGGCTGCACTGGGGCAGGAAGCGTGACCGGCGCGGCTCTGGAGGCTCCACATGCCAGGTAAGTGCACGCGGGGCTGGGAGCAATGTGCGATCGGGCACCATTTTCAGCTTCTAGCCGAAAATGAAAAGGCGCATGATCGGCACCTGCCAGCCCCTGGAGCATCGCACGATTGTGAGTGCATCGTACAGATTGCTCCTCACAATCACGAGACGCTCCAGGCCCTCTTTTGCATGGAAAATGCCATGTGAAAAGGGCCCAAGTATTCTTTCTACCTGTAGATTTTGCTTGGCTTACAGAATAGTCAGATAATTTTCACAGTTTAATTTGCCAAACTCTTGCTTAAAGGAGCAACAATTAGACATGACATTTCTGAACCATAAAAAAAGATCCACGTATTTACCTGATCTGCCACTGCGTAGATTTCTTCCCTTTTGCGCAGGTCACATTTGTAGGTGTGAAAGACCAAAGCCCCATTTTCTTTGGCAAGCTCTGCTGTTTTTTTGTTCCCTTCTTCATCAGTGTCGCAGAGAACAAGGATGGAACCAAGATATGCAAAATTTATTGCAATCTCTCTTCCAATTCCATTTGCTGATCCGGTGACAAGCACTATTTTCCCAGCCACATTTTTTCTCAAACAAAAGAACATTAAAATGAATGCCTCAAAACAGTAATAGATAAACAAAATGATAAATTCAATGGTGTCCAGGATATTTCTTATGACACACATGATTCCATTAAAGATATTTCTAAATGTAAATATCTAATATTCTGCTGATAGCAATGAAAACTGTATTTAATTTTTCCAAAATATATTTGGTAATTCTCTTTTTATAATGTTGGCGTTGTTCCTTCTGTCTCAGCTTCCTAGTACAAAATGCTATTGTCTAATTTATGGTATTTCATAGCACTGTGCATATTTGAAAATGAACGGGGGAGTGCCACTTGTTCTCTCCTCCCAATTATAATTAGATCTGATTGCACAAACAGTTTTGAAAGAAGGGTTGTGCTACGACTATAATTTATCAGGATTCTCTTGGTTATGCACATGACTAGCGTGGATGCATGATTTAAGAGCATGAGAGACACATTCTTACTTAAGCCCTTGATGACATTCTCAGACTGCCTCAGCACGCTCTGCACTTGATAACTTCAAAGAAGAAGCTGTAGTTTCTTGTGGTTTAAATGTTGAAAGAAGCAGCAAGTGCACACAATGAACTTCCTTTTATGTTGTATGTCAAAAGGAATTGGTCAATTATCACTATGTAGAGATATAAAGTGTGTGGGGATATTTCACCTTGACTGATGTTTTTGAACTTGTTCAGAAAAAACAGGGAGTTACCAAGAGCTCATGAAGATTATGGAGAGCTCTACAAACTGAGGAATAGGCATTAAAATGGCAGATATCATTCAGTGTTAAGTAAGCTATAGCATTATTCAGTGCAAGCAAATGCACTTAGTAGCAAAGAGATCAAACAGCGTACATACATGTTGATGTGATCTGGGCTGGCAGTGACTAAAAGAGCAGCATCTTAGGGTTGTGGTGGATAGCGCAATGAAAATGTCATCCACAATGTTCAGCTACTGTAAATGTTGTTCTGCTCTGTAACCAAAATAAACTCATTCCTTCATTGCAAAAATGAAAGATTCTATGTTGGCCATATTTAAAAGAGGAATCAAGTCAGACTGCAGGGCTGACAGATGGTGATTTGTTTAATATAAATATTTTGTTTTTAATATTAATTTTATTATTATATTTTATTAATTTCTATACTATTAAATTATAAATTGAAGATCAATCACATTAACGATGTTACAAGGCCATTTCCATACCGGGCTTCTAAAACGGTGTAGAGCGACCTCTAACAGAGGTCTTCTACACCGTAGAGTGGACTGGTGTGGACTACTTTTCATAGTTCCACACCAGAATCCACTCAGGAGCGGCGGGAACTAGCTGGGCTGCGTGTTTTTTCAAAACCTCTTTTCCGTGCCGGGGAGCCTCCACCAACTGGAAGCTGCCATCTGGGATGCCGGAGGAGTGTGGAGCAACGAGCTCGTGCTGCTCCGTGGGGCGACGGACTTACCCGGCTGTGGATAAGCTCCGTTTTAGCGTGTTTTCGCCCGTTCTCCCCCCCCACGTGAAAAGGGCCAAAGAGGTTTTTGAAAAACACGCAGCCCGGCTAGTTCCGGCTGCTCCTGGGTGGATTCTGGTGTGGAACTACGAAAAGTAGTCCACGCCAGTCCACTCTATGGTGTGGAAGAC
The DNA here is from genome assembly GCA_030412105.1 of Cyclura pinguis. Classification (NCBI taxonomy): domain Eukaryota; kingdom Metazoa; phylum Chordata; class Lepidosauria; order Squamata; family Iguanidae; genus Cyclura; species Cyclura pinguis. The sequence goes on from CM059602.1 coordinate 214,776,576, forward strand.
CGTATATTCTGTCCTGTCTAAGTAACCAATATACTTTCTCTTGGAATCACTCCTACTTCATTATCGTTCATTTATCATTTCATTCAAGGGAAGCATGTGGAGATTGGTTTCCCACAAAGACGTCCTCTTTAGACAATGACTCAAGCTCGAATGTAGAAATAGGGAGGAGGAAAGGTGGGCACTTACAACATAACTCCCCAGGTAGACATTCTTCCTCTCTTAGGAAGGATATCAAACAGGCTTGGAAGACAGGCTACCTGTCCAAAGCAGGAAATTGTGAGTTCAAGTTTCTTAGTTTGCATTAACATATGCTTTGCTTTGAATCATGCAGAATTGTAAGAAATAAAGCTCACACTAAATGTCAGAAAGAAATTTCATCACTTGAGAGATATACTGGCTATGAAATACAGCTAAGTAAAATTAATATACTAAAATTTGAATAAAGGATTCAGGACACTGCATTTTGAAAGCATTTACCTGTAATAGGCCATTTCTGCACTAGGTTGTTACAGTGCTATTATTCCACTTTCAACATTCTATGGAATCCTGAGGTTTGCAGTTTCAAACCCCAGGATTCCATAGGATGCTGAAAGTGGAATAATAGCATTATAATAGCCTAATGCGGAAATGGCCATAGAAATGGTATAAGAAATGTTGACAGCACAATTTCTAATGGTGGACATAGGGATCCCCTGAGATCCCCTGATAAATGACAAGGCTTGTATTTTATAGATAATACATGTTATAATATATTCATACTGATAATCTGTGTTGTTCCTTTTTGCAGTATTCAGCATATAGCATAACAACAAGCCTTAGTAATGTTCTAAAAATAATTAAAATATAATCAATCAATCAATCAATCAAAAATATCAGCCAAAGAGCAATCAATCTGCATGTGATGTTTATTGAACAGATATATATCAGACTGAATAGATGTTTTGCTAAAAATATCAACCAACTTGCAGTATTAACATGTTAATTGAGGAAATATATGCAGAAACAATGTGTATGCTGACATCCTGATGACACAGACAGAACTGAAGTTTGAGTATCGATACCTTCCAGCATGATGGGATGGATCACTGTACTGGAGACAGCTATCTGAAAGACCCAGGAATTTGGGGAGTAATGAGTGTTTCGTTAGCACATTAAGTGTATATACATATTATGATTGCTGAACATTTAATATGTCTGTTCTGTGCATTTTATGCATTTAAAAATAGTCATTTCTCATAGTTATTTCAGAAACTGGTATTCTGCCTTTTTAAAATATTCCTTTCCATCACTTCATAGTATTTTATTCTTTTTTCCCCCTTTGTTTCTTCATTCTCTCATTATTTCTGTCCTTCTTCCTTGATTCTTTCATATTCTCAAGCAATGTGAAAGTGCAGGGGCTATGTAATGTGGTTTTGCTATGTCTCATTGCTGTGCAACGCAAGAGTAGCTGAGATCCGACATGGTCAAGCATAGTGTAAGAGTTCTACAGATGGAACTCTGGCATAACTCCCTGTGTACCACCCAAGGACTCATAGTGTGTAACAGTGTCCCCCTCATAGATGGGGCAGGTGGAGAGTAGGGTGGGCTGTGGGGAAAAAGTGTCTGGCTGTGCTCCATACTGAGACACAGATTGATGGCATTGTCTGTTTCAGCAGATGATGTCCTTATGCTGGTTATGGGACTATCCAGATGCTTCATCAATTCCCTGTGCTTTCTACCTGCAAGGGAATAGGTGTTCTGGAGGCCTAATGCTGAAAAACTATGAGTCCTGGGGGAGTTTTGGTCATTGTGGAGGGCAGAAGAAAATACAAAAAAAAAAAAGTAAAGACATATGTAGTGGTAAAGAGGACTTACTTGTGGATGTCACTACCAGGATGTCAGTCAGTGCTGCTTGTGCAACTGTTTATCCCTCAGAATGATTTAGAGGAACCTCCTCCTAGATATATGGCAGCTTAGAGACTAAGTCAGCCAATTTCATTTCCTAGTATTGTTTTACACCACATTCTGCCCCAGAGAAATCACCAGCAGAACTTCTAATGGGTGGGACACACCACAAAGCTGGACTGTCTACATTCTGATGATGATACTTAAATATGCAAAAGTCAGAAAACATAACAATTATGTCACACCAAGGAGGCTAGTAAAATATATAACTTCACATTTGGAAATGGATCTCCTTGTGTGGCAAATTGCATTACAGCGCAGGTGGGGCCGCGTCATCGGTGGCGAAATTGTCAGGTGGGAGGAATACTGGGTGACATCAGATCAATCACCTTTATAACGATGTTACTGCCCTGGCTAGCCCAAGCTTTGGGGATATAAAAAGATATCTTTTGATATCACTAATTTGGCTTCACTTATCCCTTCCATGTGCTTGCGAGACCCCCAGACAAGCACGCACACAGGCTTGGCCGATAATCGCCATAATATTCCGAAACAATACAGGCAGGCCAGAACTAGCCGACTCGCCACTTTAGGAGACCTCAAGGCAAGTACCTTCATTAGGTATGTGAGCAACTTTCAAAAGATCCTCTGCCCAGCACTGGCAGCTTGATGACTCTGCGTTTGCATACCAGCTATCCTATTGACAATTTGGCTGTAACTCAATCATTCAAATTCTGACCTTTCAGAGGCTTTGTCTCCAGCTCCAAATCTATTGTTTTCCCAAAGTCCGACCTAGCCTGCGGTCACAATTCTCCTTATAAAAACCCCTGACTTTGAGCACTTCCTCGGATCGCTCCCGAGTTCCAGACCGCCTTGCTGCCGCATTGCTTGGCGAGCTTCTCCTCAGCTCCACGTGCTGAGCTACATCGAACCCCAGCATCGCTCTCCATCTTCTTCCGGGCTTCAGGAACAGGTTTCGTATCACCCGAATCAACTATCCCTCTGAAAATCCCGCTATCTTACTCACACCTTTATTTTCTGTAGTTATCTGTGTGCGCGTATTGCTTACATTGTGTGCCTGTATTTAATAAAGATCATTCATTACTTTCAAACTGGTCTGCTTCTTGACTTGGCCTGACCCCGTAAACGTTGGGTTACAAGATCCTGCTAAGTTACCCTGCCTCTCGTAGCGCTAAAGTGGTGCCCAGAGCTAATTTTCCCCACCTATTGTTGAGCACATTTTGGTGTCCCTCATGGGACCCCCAGAACATGGGGTAACAACCATGTCTCTTGCTCTAACTCAATCTTAGTCTCTGTCAGTGCAGAGCTCAGATGGGCAGAACCAGATGCAAGTAGGTGGTGTCCAAGGAGAGATGTGTCAATTACTAGAGGGCTGACATACTGAAAGAGTGGTGCAAAGAATGTATGCTGAGGGCAGCCCAAAGTCAAGTGCCTGGTATCAAATGCCTGGAGATCAGACCACAAAGGAAATTATGGCCTCGGTTCTATTCTAACTCCCAACTAGGATTCCAGCCAAGATCTGCAGAGTGTTCCTATTATGGTGTCTTGGGACAAGCACTTGTAAGAGGATCCCCAGGTGTTTCCTCAGCTTCCTAAGGCTCTCTGAGACTAGGAGAGCACTATGGATGTCATTTCTCAGCTCTCTGATCTCTAACATCTTGGAAATAATATCACTGGGACACTGCCAGGCTGTGAAAGTAGCCTTTTTTTGTTTTTGAGGGGGGTGTCATTATTAGTTGCAACTACGATGACAGACCTTCATCATTATATTTATGACAATGCAAAATCTTTGTAACTGTTTTTTTGTGCAAAAATCCAGCAGTTTTGAACACCCCCTCCCCAAGATATTTCTGTGAAGGACAACTTCCCAAAGCACTTTACAATGTGCAAATGTTGGGGAAAAAACAACATTTTTGAGGTGCAGAAAGCTGCACGAATTTTTGTCGTCAACTGGAACAACAAAATAGTCAGCTATTTATGTCCCAGTTCCCAAGCCCAAGGCAATACAAATTTACAGACACAAGGAAGGTATAGATTAAGACCAATAGATTTGTTATTCATTGCAGCATACATTGAGATTTATCTGTGTTTTGTTTTTCAAATTCCTTTTGCATTCTTCTTGCCTGTATGTATAACTGATAAGCTGCACTAGAAGGTGGGGTATAAAATGTGTTCATCTTGCGCCACCTAGTGGACAAAAGTCAGAAGTATTTTGTCAGAAAATTTGCAGTTGATTTGTGCTTGCAGGGTGGGATTTCGAGATGGATGCCAGATGAAAAATTGCGCAAAAGGAAGCAAGGAAATAAATCTGTCATTGTTGCAACTTTCTAGAATAGCTTATACATTTGATATTCTTCTATAGCAATTGCTGGAGAACAAAAAGAGTTAGGGTGCCCTTATGCCCTCCCTGTGGTTTTTATGAGGTAAAGGAAGGTATAAATCAAAGACAAATATTAGCAATAAGACTATGCTCATGTCCACTTTGTAAGCAATACAAAGTGGCTGGTCACTTTGTGAACAGGATACTGGACTTTGGTCTGATCTATCTGTGTATCTATCTATCATTTTTCTTTATCATTAGCCTTTCTCCCAAGATTGGAACTCAAGGTGGATTACAAATTGAAATGATTACCAGATAAATAAAAGCATACATAAAGTTAATATTAAAATAGAATTAAACTAATAGCCATGGCCAGAAGAAGCCTCTACCACAGTGTACATTACATAACTTTATTTATATTTCCCTATGTAGCAGAGACACTAAACAACCCCGTTAGTGAATTGTGAAGATGTGTAATGAGATGTTTGCAAAAGTGTCCCGGTATGTATTGGCACTCCCTAGCTGGTGTACTACAAGAGCAGCATACATTGGTTCTCTTGTGCATTGGCCCCAATGTGCATCACTCACTTTGCTGGTCCCCCAGTGTAGTGACGTAACAGCATCCCTTGACTGGCTTTGGGAGTTAACTGCCCAGTTCTAATTCTTGCAGGTGTAGATCCATCTACAAAGACATAAGTCCCCAACAGGACACTGGCCTATATTAAAACAGTTAAAAATGGTAGCTTGCATCCTGTTGAGAAGTTACAAATGCTTTAAGCTAGACTTACATATTTGTAACTGTTTGATATAGATGTTTACCATCATGGCACCATTGCCACAATTGCAAATCACCCCTCAAACCTACCTAACAATCAGTGGCAGGATCCCTGCTGCAACTCCTTGTTGCACCTCAGATCTTGGGGGCTGGGAGGGGTGAAAACATTATTCTGCTGTGCCCTGATCACCACAGAATAAGCTTTCTGTTACCCTGAAATTCTGGGGGTCCCCAAAGGAAACCTTGATATGCTGCAAGTAAGGGGGAAAGTAAACTCAACAGGGCATCAGCAATAGCAATGTGAGAGGCAGGATAGCCTAGCGAGATCTTTTACCCAGTTTTCACGGGGTCAGGCCCAGCCAAAAATCACACAAAAAGGTCCAATGAATGACTTTATTAAACATAACTATCATGCATCAACGCATATACTCACACACATCCAAGGGGTAAAGAAAAATAAAGAGTGGAAATAAGATAGAGGTATTGTTAAAGGATTCGTAGTTTGGGTGATACTGCACCTTTTCCTGAAGTCCTTGGTCTGGAAAGCAGCGAAAGAAAAGGAACTCAGCAAAGAGACGCTGAGGGGATCGCGCAGCTGTCGGGAGGGGGGAGTGGTCAGTTGGTATGACCGGGAGGTATGCAAAGAACTAGTCAAAAAACAGGGACTATTTGTAGGAAAAATGTACCTTGAGGGCAAATCCTCTCCTGGGGAGAACAAAGGGGACAGCATCGGAAAAAGAACTTCACACCGGCACCTTCTTTGATATTAGAAGATAACAAGGTGTCGCCCAAGTATCAGGATCTTCCACCACTTTAGGCTGCAGTGTGAGTCTATGTAGATGGTCCTTGCCTGATAAGATTTTATTGCTTCCAGTGCCCAACTTTGTGGGAAAACTCTTAATCCCTTTAAGTTGGCTCCTTAAAGACTGAGGACCTTTTGTCCACCATTGGCTGGCACAGCTTGAGGTCTCCTGTGGCTACGTGATGGGGGAGTTTACTGGCCCGACCTGGTTCTTCCGATCATACGACCGTTGTTGCCTACGTGCTCATCCGGGTGACCTCTCTGGTGGGTTAGATTAGGTTTTATATCAAAGTTGTAGACCCCGGCACAGGGTTTGCCAAGGTGGCAACACTCCTTCACTTGGTGCAGCTAGTAGCTGTTAAGGTTTGCTTGGGGAATCAGTTCAGGGGATGATATGTAATTATGTATGTGTAACTATGTCTGTGATATGGGATCTTGGCCATGTACTTTAAAAAGATTTTTAAAAAGAAACAGTTTAAAACATGGGAAGAAAACCATAACATTCTGGCTTTCCCAAACAATCGTTGCTGATTTTCTTTTTGGAAGACAAGAGAATTTAAGCATAGAAGTCCTCATCTATTGTTGAAAGTGGCGCAGCCTATGAATGACTACATCATATGCTGTTGAATTACTCCAGAATGAGTGGGAGCTGGGAATGCTTGCTTAACAGTGAGTCCAGTCCTACACAGATCTTAGAAGTCACTGAAAAGAAATCAGGTCTAATGTGACTACTCTAATGCTCTCTTCATGAACATAATACCCAAGATTCAAGTACTGCAGAAGGTTGCCACTAGAATGCTGACAGGTGTTCCAACCTTTGTTAGGTGAAAACCTCTATTTACTTGGCCATTTTAAGTTGGTTAGTCTGCTTTATCATGCTGTTGCATGATCATGTTTTATTTTTTAAAATATTTATTTATTTATTTTTTACTGCCCTGGTAACCAACGCCTAAGAAGGAGTTTGTAGATATCCATACAGGATCCCTAGACTTCCCTGGATCCCCATTTGGCACACCCATGAGAGTGAGTGAGCAGAGGCAAGGAGCAGCTATCATTATCTTCTTGCTGTACTCTTTCATTCCCAGGCTGCCTAGCAAAAATCCTGAAGAATTGTTCAGACACAAGTTTGCATTGTGAAATGCCAACAGCCAGATGTAGGATTTCCCCTAGTGGATCAGACTGATTCTAGCCTAACTGGGGAACATGTAAGCAGGCTTCAGCTGAGTTACTGAGTTGGCTCTGGATCGCCCTCACATTCGTTCCCTGGCATCAGTCTGGTCACAAAGATCTCTACATTATATGTATACTCAAGCACAGGATTTTATTTCCTTTCTGTTTTTATTTGAGTCCTGATTCTAGAAGGTCATTTTGACAATGGGCTGAATCCGTTTGGAGGGAAAGGAGCCTGTGAATTCAATCACTTTATAGATCCCTTTAGGAAATCTTAGAGGTGAGGCCTAATAGAAGCAAGTCAAACCCACTGTGTGTCAGTGGAGAACCACACAAAGTAATTTATATCCATGTAGGTCCCATTTCTTACCATTTCATGGCTTCCCTCAATAGGAAGGTTGAGGAGAAGAGCTTCATTGGGTGGCAGATGGCTTCCTGATGCCAAGATCCATGCTAAGGCTCTAAGAGCTGATGCAAATAAAAGTGGTGGCCACATTTTTACTCCAACAATGTTCCATGTATGTTTGTGGTCCCTCTCCTTCCCTTTTTAAGTGCATCAGTGGTACTTCTTGTTTGTCCCAGGAAGAGTAGACCATTAAGTCAGTAGGTCTTACGTAAGCTTTCTTAGGCCCTTTCTGCACCTTACCTTCTTCTGGCACTGGGGTGTGGGGATCGTGTGAGCAGCCTCCGGCGAGAAGCTCTCACGTCCGAGATCCTTTGGCTCCGCACAAGCTGCCTGCTCGCACGAGAGCTCTGCCTCTTCCTTCCGCAGTGCAGTCTGGGAGTTTCCCAGGCTGCCCTGGGGCAGGAAGTGTGACCCGCACGGCTCCGGAGGCTCCGCATGCCAGGTAAGTGCGTGCGGGGCCCGGGACCAATGCTCGATCGTGCACCATTTTCAGCTTCTAGCCGAAAATGAAAAGGTGCACAATCAGCGCCTGTCAGCCCCTGGAGTGTCACACAATTGTGAGTGCGTCATGCAGATTGGTCCTCACAATTGCATGATGCTCCTGGCCCTCTTTCGCATGGAAAATGCCATGCGAAAAGGGCCTTAGATTCTAGATTTCTGTACCACATTGCGATAGTGCTATTATTCCACTTTCAACATCCTATGGAATTCTGGGATTTGCAGTTTAGGGAGGGGCATTTAGAATTTTCAGCCAGAGAGCTCTTTGGCCTCAGGGAACCACAAACCCCAGAATTCTACAATGGAATATGGAATACAGTGGAAAGTGGAATATGGGCACTATAACAGTATAGTGCAGAAAGACACTAAGTGTTGATCTAATTGGGCATAATAATTGGATTTCACAAATTAAGGTGATTTCTTTTGCACACTGGTTCTGCTGCAACAATCTAAATGAACACATATACTGATCTGTGATTTTCTTGGCACCAGTCAATGAAGTTAGACTTACATTAGTAACCAAATGTTAATATTAGGCATATTTCGTGTAACTCCCATACTTGCTTCATCACGATAAGAGGCCAAAACACTGCAAATAAAGGACATTACTGTATGCTGATTTCATACTTTTTTTTAACTCTATGATTAGGGAAAAAATCCTTGATATATCATGTCAAATGCACACTCTGATTTAATAATGCAGCCCGTACTGCATTTTCATAGAATCCTTATTCTATTAGATATACTGAAACACACAAGATCTTTTCCGTCTCATAAGTCTCTACTCCATTAACTTTTCTGTTCAATATTCTTACTGCAATTGTAATTCTATTGAAGCAAGACTGAAGGTTGTTAAATTTCATTTGTCTATAAGAGGAACCCCCAATATGGACATTGTGACACCAGCCACTTTTCTGATAGTAATAATGGGAAAAAAGTATTTGCAATTAAAAAAAACACCAAAATTCTCAGTTGCCACTCTAGTTGTGCTGGTATTTAAACCTCAGTTTCTTCTTACACTGGAGATGAATATGCAGCTAAATGAGATTGTTGAAAAGTTATTTTTTGTACTACAGTTCCCTCAGTTCCCCACGTAGCATTGCAGCTGGTCATGCTGACTGAGGGATTTGGAAAGCAACTTTTCCAAGCACTTTGAAAAACAAAGAAAATTGATGGCTGTCTGAAGGCATGCGAAGGTGGAACAACTTGCTAATGTTAACATGGGACTCCCAATTCAGGTTTCTTTTATCATAGTTATTTTTTATATATATATATATATATATATATATATATATATATATATATATATATAATTTGTTCTACATCCTGTTTTTTTCTCTCGGGAAAAAAACGCAAATGGAAGTATAGACAGTATAAATGGACAGTATAGAACAAGTGGGAGGGAGGAGGTAAATCATCCCCTCAATTACTTACTCACCATTATACTATCCTGAACATTCAGGGTCATGTCTGGTTTTCAGAAGTTAAGCACCATTTAATCTATTTAACACTTAGATGTGAGACCACTAACAATACCACAGATATGTAGATAAGGTTAGATACAAAGAACTGTTCTGAAGATCTAGGAGTCACAGCCAGACAGATTTTACAATACTGGGCTAGATGGACCAATGGTCTGGCTCAAAACAAGCAGCTTCCTGTGTCACCATGTTTTATCACCTCACGTCTTACCTGAATACAAGTCTAGCAATCAGGGTGGTATGGAAGAGAAACCTGTCCACAACATTTCTTCATCTGCAGTCATTCCCCAAAAATATTTCTTTTGCCTTGAGATAGTGAAGTCTAGGAACTCATGCTCACTATCTTTAGCTTCCTGCCCATTAGACCAAAGCTTTGGTAACAGTAGTTCAACAGTGGAATACTCTGCCTTGGAGTGTGGTGGAATCAACTTCTTTGGAGGTTTTTAAATAAAGGCTGGATGGCCATCTGTCATTAACGCTTTGATTATGTGTTCCTGCAGGGCAGGCAGTTGGACTCAGTGGCCTTGTGGTCTCTTCCAGCAATATGATCAGAGCAGATTTAGTGGGATGGGAGGTACAGTAGCAAGAAATGGTAACTGAAAATTTTATTTGTCCACTTTGCACTGCTGTGCAACTCTGTTTCCAGCTGGAGATGAAACAATCTCTCAGCCTTTGTTTTTCTTAGCTTTACCTATTTCTATGTCACTTTGTGTTCAAACTTTAATTACCTTTCCGCAACTCACCCATTTTCGGCGCTGGGGTGCGGTGCTCGCGTGAGCAGCCTCTGGAGAGGCACTTCTTTGCTTCTTTGGCTCCGCACGAGCTTCCTGCTTGCATGAGAGCCCTACCTCTTCCTTCCGCAGTGCAGCCTGCGACCTTCCCAGGCTGCACTGAGACAGGAAGCGCAACCGGCCTGGCTCCCGTGTGTGCGGGGCCCCAGAGCAATGCACAACCGCGCAGCATTTTCGGCTTTAAGCCGAAAATGAAAAAACGCGTGCACAGTCTGTGTCAGGCCCTGGAGTGTCATGCAAATATGAGTGTGTCATGTGGACCGCTCCTCACATTTGTGTGATGCTCAAGGGGCCCTTTCACATCTGAAATGCCATGTGAAAAGGGCCTTGGAAGTACTTTTGTGTGCATTTCTTCCTGCATTTTTAGTTGGATGCTTATTCAAGATAATTACTTCCTGCCACTGGTTTGACAAGCTGTTTTATACTTTTTTCACCAATGAGGGCATTTTTGGGCATTCCTTTCTCCAATGTATGCATGTTCAAAAACATGCATACATTGTGAGAGATGCATCACAATTTTTTTTTATTGTGAGAGATGTACCACAACCTTTTTATAAAGTACAGATCCTGAAGAATATCTGTGTTGTGTGTTCCTACAGTGATAATGGAGGATATTCATATGAAAATGAGAAGTGAATAACATATTCACCAACTCTTATGACTGCTCCGTAAAATATCTCAGTTCCAAGCATTGCATCTAACCTGATTGTAAGTTGGTTCTGTCTTTCTTTAGACTGTAATTAATTTCTCAAAAAAACAACAACAAACAAACAAGTTTTGGAATTTCCTTTTTAAATTGTTTCAATTAGCTCTCTGTCTGTCTCAATTCTGTCTGAGGCCCTTTTTGCACACAGTTTCAAAGGCGAAAGGGCCCCTTGAGTGGTCCATACGACACACTCCCATTTATGCGACGCTCAAGAGCCTAAAGCAGGCTGTGTACACATTTTTTTATTTTCGGTGTGTCGGATGAGCCGGACCGGTCGCGCTTCCTCTCCCAGCACAGCCTACAGCTCCCAGGTTGCGTTGCGGTAGGAAGGGGCAGGGTGTTCGCGTGGCCGGCAACCAACTGCGGTAAGGAAGGAGAAACCTAGTGCAAAAGGCTGCTCGCGTGACTGCTGCCGCCCACCTCCGCGAAAAGGTAAGGTGAGATAAGGGCCTCAGTCTTATAATGAGAATAGTTGGGCCTAATCCCACATGGTCACTGTTATGAACTTTAGTTTGAAAGGAATGTGCACATTTTCCCTCTCCTTTACTTCACAATTAAATTTTTTCATGCTAACAAAATTAAAACAAATCAACTCAGATTATAATTTAATACAAGTTAAAATTAAAGTGAACAAGTTGAGTCATGTTATAATTTAATATAATTGCCCTATTAAATAAAACTCATTCATCTTTAAGGTGCTACAAAACTTTCTGTAACTGTTACTTAGTCATGTACATGACTAATATGGATGCTTGAGGTCTCTTTGTTAAGTATATTGTTGAAACCCTTCTGAGCCTATCTTGCCACTTAGGACTTTCAATAGGAAACTGCTGCTGGAAAGAATGCCCAATTTTACTTCCTTTTATATTCGCATGTCAAAAGTAGGACGTTAAGTGCTGTGTTAGCTCACCCTTCTTGAACAAAGAGTGCAAGGTTAAACTGAGAGGAAAGAAATTCCAGAACCATGTCCAGTTCTGGATATCACAGTTTGGATATCAACAAGCTAGAATGTGTCCAAAGAAGATATTGAAACCATGACCTATGTGGAATTGCTGAAGGAGCTGCGTATGTTTACCCTAGAGGGGAGAAGAATGAGAATCATCTTTAAATATCTGAAGGACTGTCATGTGGAAAATGGTGCAAGGTTGTTTTCTACTGTGTCAGAAGGTGGAACCTTAACCAGTGGAAGCAAATTACAAGAAAGGATGTATCAACTAAACATTAGAAAGAATTTTAATAGCTATATTGATTGATTTTTGGCATTTTATGCTTGCATATGTTAAAGACAAGCCTAAAAAATAAGGTACTCAAAACTATATGAAACAACAAATCACTAGATATCAAGTACAATAAAGGCCAAGAAGAATAATTCTTAGAGAGCGTATAGTACAACATTTGTAAGTCATCTCTTTTCTTTCATCTTCTAACCCAACCTCTGAAGTGATCTAAATTAGATTCCAAGATATTCTGCAAGAAGAAGAACCACTTTTCCAGGAAAAAATCTGTGAAGAAAACAATACAATATTTCAGGTTAACTCTGAAAAAATTGATATTAATTTTTATGACTGGTGTTAATTGCTTCCACAACTTTTCAGGTATGAAGCTTAGGAAATGTTTTTTCCATGCCAGAGGGGAAAAATTCAGATAAGTTGCCAGGATCAAAAATGACCTGGGGGGAGGGAAAGCACATGCACAAACAGTCATGGACTGCACTTTCCCACCTCTCTACCTTAAAGCATCTTCAGGGTGAAGCCAGCCAGGAACAAGATCAGCCTGCAGGCTATTTGACATGCTTCACCCATAGGTGGCAGGAGCAGCAACACAGTGGCTTACATCTAAATGGACTTCCTATTTTCTGCCATTCTGTTGTTTTCCCCAGCAGAAGGACAGGGGAGAGGGACTTCACTGAGTAGCAGGCCAATTGCCTGATCCATGCCCTATGCTGTGCTAAGGACATATTTCTGGTTCCCCCTTCTTCTGGTTCCTTGTTAATCATTGGGTCTGGGAAGATTTTTCCCTCTACTCATCTCCCTTGGGTGTTGATGTAGCCCTGGTGGTTTCAGATGCTTTTAAACTTTGTTGTTGGCAAGCTGATTCTGACTGATGGTACTTCTATCCTAGGATTTTCCTGGCAGGATTTATTCAAAGGAGATTTGTCACTGCTTTCATCTGAGGCTGATGGAGAGTGACTTGCCCAACATCACCCTGGTGGTTTCTGCGGCTAAGAGATTTGAACCCTTGCCTCTGGGAAATTTGGTCCTACACTCAAACCACTATACCATGCTGACTCATGTTTTTAAAGTATCATCTTCCTTTGGAAAAATACTTGTAAAGAACACAACATAAACTGGTTGCATAGGAGGAGTGAGGAATGCAGAAAAACTTTGCAAGCTCCTTTCTCCTTGTGTATGCTGCCCAAAACCACTGTTTGGCACAGATATGAGAAACCTTCAATTCTTCATCCAGCTAGTCAGGTTCTTTCAGTATTGGGGAAATGAAAGAAATTATCTCCAACCCGCAGAGAAATTCCCTGATCTGTAGAAGATTAGAGATAAGCTCTTATTCTTTCACAGAAATCTGAGGAAGCACATTTTTGCTGTGTTTTGCAAAAATTCGTATCTGAATGCTTATATTTTTATTCTCATCTTACTTCTGAGTAGAGAAGCAGTGTAATGTGCTGTGCTTTGTTTGACTGGCAGCTGTTATCTGTTTCTTGCACTTTAGATGATAAAGTAATCTGTAATGTGTTTAGTTCTGAGTAGACAGGCCTTTAATCACATTTTGATCCTTTCCACTTACCTTTGTCTCTGCCTGCTCCTGAAATGCAGTTCCCAAGAATTTTAGCAAATAGATACTTGGCCCTTGGACTGAAAATATTTTCTGTTGTTCGTTTAATGTTGCACATGAATGCGTAATCTTATAATAAGAAATCTACTAAGTGTTCACTTGAAAAATGGATGAAAATCTCAATTGCTGTGGAATTTAAGGAAGCATTTCATTTACTACAACTTTCAGAACCAATGAGTTTGCTTATGAATTCTTCTATAATAATCTGTACAGCTGCATACAGTTTTATGTAAGTAGACACCTTACATTTCGGGAGAAAGATCAGATATAAAATCAATCAATCAACCAACCAATCCCAGGTTGGATATTCAGGTTGGAAATGTTTGTTTCATTCTTATTATGTACTAGGGGACTTCATGGATTTTGGCTGGAATCCTGCTTTAGGAGATACACATCTGACATGTAACTACATATCCGGATTCTACTCCCTCAGAAAGCCACCTTTTATTCCATGCAGTCTCCCCAACAACATGGCCATTTTTGTGTCATTGGAGGGTATGTGTGGGATGCATTAAAGCAAGTATCTGCAGAGAATTCAGGGGGCTGCATGAGCTCACTGTAGATCATCATGTGATAGATGCTGCTGCTGTGATTGAGGAGCAACTGACTGTGCATGGGGCCAAGCCAGTGAGTGGGATAGATGATGCCTCTGAGATCGAGGAGCAACTGACTGTGCCAAGGACTGGGCCAGTGAGTGAGCAAGTCAACCTGCAAACATCCCCTGCACTGGACGGTCAAACAGAGACAGAGTTGCCCCAACCAGCTCATGATGGAAAGGGAACCAGCAGTGATGCAGAGGAGTGGCAGCCACCTGTGCCCATCAGCCCTCAATCATGAAGAAGGGTGAAACGGGCTGCTCGGAGGGAGGCTGCATGGACTAGGCTGAGGAAACAATAACGAGCAGCACCTGCTCACAGGGGCTATTTAAGTCGGTCAGCATGGCTGCTCTTTGCTTGCAGCAAATTACTAGCAAGCTCTCACAACCTTCGTGGCTCCTGCTTCCTGAAACCCTCCGGACAGATCTCTGCCTCCTGAACCTTTGGACTGGACCTTGACCTGGCTTGGCTTGTGTTTTCCTGGTGTTTGGTATATTCGGACTCTCCCTGAAAGTATTCCTGACCTCCCTCCTCCCTTGCTGGCTGCAGCTCAGCAGGGAGAGATTCCTGACGATCATACTTGTAGTGCATCCTGCCACATGAAAATAGCTGGATGCATTTCTGACAATCCGCTTTCCTACTCTTCAGTGATGTGGCAATGGCCATGAGGGAGGAGGGCCACATGGCTTAAAAGGTGAGGTTTAGGGTGGCGGTGGTGGTGATCATTGTTCAGCTGGTCTGATCTGAGCAACGACCAAAACAGTGGGTTACAGTACCATAAGTTAGACTTACATTATTGTAAATCAGTAAGAGAATGCTAGACTGTGTAAGCTACCAGAAAAAAATTATTTCTAAAACAAGAAATATTCTTCCCTGAAATTTGGTTGTAATTAAACCATTAATGATTTGAGGAATTTATAAAGGTGAACATTTTTACAACATGTATTTACCCCCAAAGTGGCTATTTTTTAAAACTTGTGTTCTTTTTGTTTTTCTTCTGCGAAACACTTAAAGGAAGTTTCACTGTGAAATAAAACAAAATGAAAAATAGAAAATAAAACATTGGATGCCAGATATTAACTGAGGTTAACTGGGTAACCTTTAAGAAAAACACCCTCATTTAAATTCCACAGTTTTCAGTTAGTTCCTTTGTTTCACCAGGAATATTTGATGAAAGAGAGAACTGATGGAAAGAGACTTATATTCTTACATTTTAAGAAGAAGGAGTCGTGCGTATGATGGCAAAACCACATAAAATTTCTCTTTCAGAATGCCTTCCACAATCTTCCTGCCCATAGATTCTACATCAAAGGCTGGAAGTAGAATTGGCCTCCTAAAGGGAGATAAAAAAGTTTTTTATAAATCCTGGAAGAAAAAAAAAACCTGGATTGTATGATTATTGAGAGTTCTGACAAAAAAAGCTCCTAGTTCCAGGGACCCATATGATTTTAGGCTTCTGATGAGAAGCACTTCTGTTCAGGTGCTTCTCATCCGACATGGCAAATCCTATCAGATGTGCCCAAGCCCCACTTTTACTGAATTCAATTGTTATTTACAATCCAGGGCTTACCTTGTTTCCATATTAGCACTTAATTTTGTATCCACGTAACCAGGACAGACAATGGTAGTTTTAATGCCTTTCTTTCCTGCGCATCTCAGTTCAAAAGCAATAGATTCCAAAAAGCCAAAGGCTGCAAATTTACTTGCACAATAGTCTGAAAAGTGAAGCAAAAAGATGAAATTTGCACTAACCAAAAGAACAAAAAAAAAAATTCTGAATATAATATTTAGAGAAAAATATTAACAAATCTGATGTCAGATAAATCATTATTATAAACCTGTCTCAAAACTCAGTCATAAAACTATTTCAGTAAATGACTACTTATAGGTAAATGTAGCAAAACTGTAGTGTCAGAATGTAAAATGTCATACATTGTTAGTTTAACATATACATAGATAAACCTTCTCCCTTTTCCCTGTTTTATTCCATTTTGTACTGGTTCAGATCCAATTCTTCTTAGGTCCATGTTTTAACTGTGTAGTTAATAAGAAGATATAAAGAGTGAATTAATTGCATGGATAATTAATAAAATCCCTTGGCAGTACTACATATAGGGACTGTAACAAATGATTATCTTACTTCATTCAGGACACAAGCACATATGTAGCCAGCAGAACTGCTAAGTTTATAGTCAGGGCTGTTCAACTGAGAAAACAATATATAAAACATACTGAGGTTGCAGGTAAAGACAATGAATTAATCTAAATACATACTAGTTTTGTAAGTTATTATTTTTCATCTTATTACAAGACAAGATGATAACCTATTATTATAAGTTTTGATTTTTCTTATAATCTTCTATCTTACTTTTTTATTTTTATTTTATCCTTATTGTAATTCAACATACCTTATCTTATTTTAGCCTATTATATCTTATTTTACTGTATTTTACCTATCCCATTTTTTTGTATTTTATAGTGTTTGATGCTATTTCCTTTGATATGACACACACACACACACACACACACTTACATAGATATATTCCTCTTGTTTGCTTTCTCAATATTTAGTCTCCCTGCCACACTTCCCTAGTAACTAAGGGCAAACTCCAGTTGATAGTTCCAAATAAATTAGACCCACTGAATCAATGTCACTGATGTGAATCAGTGTCACTGATTCCAAGCATCAACTGTAACTGGGAAAAAATAACTGGATTAATGTTATCCTTGCAGTCCTAATATAAAGATGAGTAAACACAGCAAGATTGGACTAGGCACTTTGGACTAGTCTTAAGATCTTCAGTGTCGGGTAGCCCTCCATATTTTAGTTACGGGACATGTAGTAGGAGTTAAGTAGCAGCTTGCTTGTAACAAAGTATGAGAACCAGAGACCGTTAGATAAAACAAAGCTAGGAATGTAGTGATAAGTGCTGCCAGGCTAAACCAGAACTCCAAGGTCTCTTGCGGGCAGGATGAGAAACTCTTTGCCTTTAATGTTTTGAATTTTGCTAATTGCCTCCAGTTTACTCACTGAAGTCCTGTACTATGTATCACACTCCTAATAAACAGTGTATATGCACTGTTATATTTGTGTGTGTGAATTCAGTTCCTGACAGAGTGAGTGAACTCCTGTAAAAAATATTAACAATATGTCTCAAAAAAACTGAAGAAGAGCCTGAAGAAAAGGGAGCATCCGGCGGAGTCGTCGAAGCTCCAGGCGAGGGAATCGCCGAAAGAGACGAGACGGTCCCCAGCCGGGCCCTGATGCGAGACCCAAGACACGGCCTTCGATTCCTCCATCCACCCCGACTGGAGGCCAAACTTGGGCCTGGGGAGAGAGACCAGAAACTGCTCAGTGCCAGTGTTGCCGGGCTACAAGATGGGACACATCGATTGTCGAGACCAGCTTAATGGAACAACTTTCAGCCAGAGAAGAAGAAGTGGACAAGCAGCGAGAAGAAATTTCTAAACTGAGAGCTCAGCTGCACAACTGGAGAATCCTGGTGCCTCAAGGTTGGACGAGTGCCACCCCAGGTTCCAGCAGCGACAGCTGCTCCGGCGGCTGCTGCACCTGCACCTCTTGGGATACCGGCACCACAAGGGTGGCCCCAGCCTTTTCGAGAGTTGAATACCACTTACGATGGCGATGGAGCCACCCTGACATACTTTCTCAACATGGCCTCTAATTATATGATCGACTGCAGGAACCAGCACCTCAAAGGAGAAGCAGCGGAGTGGGTCGCCAGCCTCTTTGACTCATGAGCTGAAGAAGCAGCTGACCTGCAGCTGTTCATGCATCAACTTAGAGAAAGGTTTGAGGATCCTTTCTTTCAAGAACAAGCCAGATACCAACTGAGAAAACTGAGCCAAAGAAAAGGAATAGTTGGCGAATACGCCCAAGAATTCAGAAAGTTAGCTACTAAGGTCCCAGAATGGAACGATGACATCCTCAAGCAATTTTTCCGAGACGGATTAAACCCCACCATCTTAGATCACTGCCTGAACCAAGGGGATCCTGCCAGTCTCCTGGGATGGATGAAATTAGCCGGAGAAGTGGAAAGCATCATGGAGAGGGTCCAGCTTGCCCGGCGAAGACAAGCGCAAGAAAGTGGTCACTGAACCCCAGCACCCCAAAAAACCACTTTCCTGAGCAGCAAGGAGAAGAAAAAAAGACTCAAAGAAAGCACCTGTTTCCAATGTGGGAAAAAAGACCACATCACCAGCGAATGCCAGGGATCAAAAAAACCTGTTGAAGAAAAGTTGGGCACCCCCACAACCCGACCTGTATCCCGCAAAGCTGACACCCCGAAGCTGACAACCAAACGTCCCGCCAGTGGAACTGCTGTTGGAACTTGCAATGGTGAGGATAGCCCACTGACCACGTCTGAGTCGGATAGCGATGATTGGGATCTCGGCCAGTCTGCGACTGTTATATTTGTGTGTGTGAATTCAGTTCCTGACGTTCAGGGTAGAGTTTTCTCTCAGACCATTTCTGCACTAAACTGTTATAGTGCTATTATTCCACTTTCAACACCCTATGGAATCCTAGGGTTTGCAGTTTAGGGAGGGGCCGGTTGGCCCCTCCCTAAACTGCAAACCGCAGGGCCCTTTTTGCATGCAACTTCAAATGCAAAATGGCCATGGGAGCAACGCGGAATTGTGAGGATGGTTCTGCATGACATTCTCACAATTGTGCATCTCTCCTATTGCGATCCTGAGGCAATCGCACATTATACTGTTTTCGGCTCTTTGCCGAAAATGATGCATGATTGTACGTTCTTCCCGCATCTCTCCCATACTTGCCTGGCATGCAGAATCTCAGGAAGTGCGATGGCCACGCTTCTTCCCCCAGCCTGGGGAAGTACCTGGCTGTGCTGCGAAAGGAAAGGATGGCGCTATTGCGCTTCCGTCCAGCATGGAGTTGGTGTGGAGGAAAGCGCAGGGGATGCAATTCCCTCTCACAAGAGGCTTTTCGCACGATCCCCTGGCAAAGCCAGCGACATCAGGTAAGGTACGAAAAGGGCTCAGGATTCCATAGGGTGTTGAAAGTGGAATAATAGTGCTATAACAGTCTAGCGCCGAAATGGCTTCAGTCTCACTACCATCAGAAGCCCATGTGGTGAGGACTCAGGAAACAGCCTTTTCAGTGGCTGTTCCCAGCCCTCTCTTCCATGGGAGCCTAGGCTGTTCCCCTCTCTGCTTTTGTTTCACTGGCAAGCAAAGATCTTGTCTGCAAATAGGAATTTAATGATTAATGAGTTACAGGGAGCCATTGTTAGGGGGTTTATGTGTTGTGTTTTTAATTTTCTTCATGTGCTTTCAAATGATTCTACACTTTAAAAAATTAAAGGCATTTTAATAGGTTTGTGATTTAACACAGTTATGTTTTTAGCTTTTTCTTGTTTTAGCATTTGTAAGGCAGCTTGGATCTCACACTGGAGAAAGCTGAGATGCAAAATAAATGATTACATAAAGCAAATAAGCCTCTCCTCCCAGGATAAATGTCCTTAGCTTACTATAAATTCTCCTCTAGTGCCACATTCTGTCAACAGAGATATTAACTTGCTGGTTTACATGCTAAGCTCTTGCAGTAAAAAGGCATCTTCCTATAACAAGTGGTGGAGAAGCATGAAACCAAGGGCAAAGGTCGAGTTACGCAAAAGATCCAAATATCCTACAGCTATAGTTCCAACACAAAAAAAAGTCAGGGGCAGAGTCATCCCAAAAATCTTTCAAGATGTTTAGTCAGGGAAGGGGTTTGAGGTGTTAGAGCTGTTTGAGGTGGCCTAGCATTGGCTCAGCTGCCATTGGACACCTACAGATTAAAATGTAAGGATTCAGATGCAGTTATCTCTGATTATGCTTGAGTAATAAATGGATAATAAATATGTACATGGCGTACTGACCTGTGAGTTTATTGCAGCCACACAGTGCTGCTACACTTGCAATGGTTATCAAATGTCCCTGGTTGCAAGCAATCATGTCTGGAAGAAAGGCTTTGCATGTCTGTAATAAAAATGGGTAAGCCATCATTAATGCTAGGCCTGTTTCATATAATTTTGCTGGTTGCCTGTGCAAAGTAATGGGTCATCACATTATAATGAATGCACATGTGCTGATTATGTTCATAACATATATAAGTTGTTAAATCATGATAATAAATAGCATTAGTTCAAGATCTGAAATCAGTTTACCTTCTGAATATTTAAAAGAATGAAGGACATTTGGAAAAACAGAGCTCTTTCTGAACTCATTGATTTTGAAACATTTGAGGATGCTTATATCTGTTTTCACTGAGGTATTAAGGAAGGGAAGAAAAAGGGAGTGACCAGTAGAAGAAAAAGAAAAGATTTAAAATTAATTAATCCAACAGTATTAATAGAGTTGCAGTTTATACTGTTTAGTTCTGCTTGTGGCTTGATCTTTCAAATCCAAGCCATACAAGTTTTAAATCATAAAAAATTTCAATTAAACAATATAGAAGAAAATGATTACCCAAAAATGTGCCTTAGTGTTAACTTCTAATGTTTCTTCCATATCGGAGTCAGGAAGATCAATGAACTTCTTTCCATTCAATATACCTGCATTGTTGATTAGAATATTTACATTTCCTACTTCTTTTTTAACCTGCAAAGGAAAACTTGAGATATCATGTGGAATGAACACTCTGATTTATTAATGCAGCTTAGACTGTATTTTCACAGAATCCTTCTTGTGTAGATATATAAAAACACGCAAGGTATTTTTTTAGTCTTGTAAGACAGGAACACATTTCTGTTCAATATTCTTACTAAAATTGTTATTATGTTGAAAAAAGACTATAGGTTGTTCAGATGTTTGTATGCAAGAGCAAACACATAGTGGATATTAGCTACTGCTGTGATTGTGGTAGTGGGACCAGTGGTATTGTGATCACAACATGCTTGTTTTTCACTGTTTCAGTGAAAAGTCCGAGGCTTCTTGCACGAACATGCACTGAAAGCAGACTTTGGAAAAGATATGCTTCCCAGAATTCTGTATCTGGCATTGCAGCTGGTTATGCTCACTGGCAGAGTCTGCGAGTTAGAGTGTGGAAGAGTAATTTTGCCAAGCTCTGAATAAAACTAAGCAGATTGTTGGTCTGCCTGAGTATTGAAACATTTCTGTTCTTTTTGTTTTGATTTTACCTGCATATTAGTGGTTTTGCATCCAAATTCTTTCTTGGGATATTTCAGGTTTCCCTCATTCTCTCCTCCCTTGGTTTTTTTTTTTTTTTTAAATTCCCCTCTCCCACTGCCCACATGTCACATCTAGACATTTTAGCAGTAGCCTTTCACTAATTTCCACTGGGACCTCTTTAATTATTATTCAAGAGTTAGAGTCAAAATGCTTTAGCAATATTACACTAGTTGAGTGTTGGAATGATTTTATTTTGTTGCTAGCATTCTGCTTTCCATCACTTGGTCTCCACTGGATCTGCTGTCTTGGGAACAGTTGCTATGTTCCTCGGTGGAAGCCGTCTTGGCTACCTCTGGGATAAGAGAAACACACTACCACGGAGAGGCACATTTCAGAAAATACTGGTTTAATTTAAACTGAGCTGGAGAGTGTGAATAAAAAGTCCTCCTAACTGCTGGGAGTTCCCTGGGAATACACCAAGATGGTCAAACACCATGTAGCGTGGAAAACAACAACAACAACATCAGAAAAATGGGAACAAAACCATGTCTGGATGGACCCTGAAACAGCAATATGTCTGGACTGACTTATAAATATGAAAGAACACAGGACTCCTAATTACAGCTTTGCCTTGTCTCACTTACTGAGTTGCTGCCTTTCTCCCACAAATCGGGTGAAATCCTAATGGGAGAGCAAGTGGAGAACCAGTGAGTGTCATCTGATTTTTCAAGATAAACCTAGTTACCATTTGGATGGAAGATCCCCAGAAAAAAACACAGATCCCCAGGAAGATCAAGCAAAATCCTGGATGAAACTTTGGACATAAGAGTTATAATTTGGGGACAGATGCACCAAAGGTCTGACTGAATATAAAGACGCCTCCTATATTTCTGTGTACTACATGAATAGGAGTTCAAATATTAGGATGGTAAAGGGGGAAACAAACTAAGCATGAATAATATTTTCCTATTGGCAGTTGCTCTTTGAAGATTATTCCCCTCCTTCTAATTAATTTTGTCTTCAGATATTGAGTCTGGTAACCCAAGTTTGCTGAGCAAATGTGTAGTCCTACCTTTGGGTTCAAGACCCAGTCACAGTAGACCCTAGCAAATTATGTGGAAATCATAGATACATGACTTCCAACGAGAAATTACTTCCAAAGGGTCTCCTTTCCTTTGTGCGGGCAACTGTGATCTGATGGAGAATCTCATCTGGAAGAAAGGGGAAGGAATGGTGCTTTTCATTCCTGCAGCGCTTCTTCACATCCTTAAGGATGCATACATGCCAGGGTCCTCAAACCCCAGAACATATGTGGAAGGGATGGGGGGGGGCAATGGAGAGAAATAATAGTTGGCAAGTTTTGCCCTACACAACTTCGTTTCCAACTAGGAACGAACAAATCTGACTGCTTTTAGTTATTCTCAGTTTCTATTTTTCCCCTTAAATTTGTTCTGTTTTGATTTTGTATCAGAATATGCTCAAATATTTATGTGCATTTGTGCATGCTTGTCTTCCTACAGTATGCATTTTTCTGAAGGTTGCTTAAGATAATTATTTGTTGCAAGTGGTTTGACAATCTCTTTTGTATTTTTTTACTCTATACATTTTGTGCACATTTTACTCTAACATATGCATATTTATAAACCATATTCTTGCTTGATTGTTGCATCACAACATTTTATAAACTGCAAATACTGAAAAATGATATGTTGGGTGTTCCAGCTCCCACATTGATTTGAGAGATATGCAAAGCAAAATGAGAAATAAATGAAATCATCAAGCTCTAGGTCTAACCATATGACTCCAGCCTGAAATAGGTTAATCCAAGCATAAGTTACCTGACCAGTAAACTATTTAAGTCTTTCTTTAGACTTTCGTGTATCTATGCAACAGATAAATCAGATAATTTTCACACATCCATTTGCCAAATATATTTTTGGTTAAAGTGACTACAATTATATGAGACATTTCCCCAAAACATTGAGAAAGAGGATCCATATATTTACCTGTTCTGCCACTGTGTAGATTTCTTCCTTTTTGCGCAAGTCACACTTGTAGGTATAAACAGCTAAAGCTCCATTGGCTAGAACAAGATCTGCAGTTTCCTTGTTGCTTTCTTCATCAATGTCCCAGAGAATGAGAACTGGGCCAAAACGTGCAAAATTTAATGCAATTTGTCTTCCAATTCCATTTGCTGATCCTGTAATAAGAACTACTTGCCCAGAAACATCCTTTTGAGCAGGAAAGAACATCAAAATGAAGGCCTCAAAACTGTAATAGATAAACAAAATGATAAATTCGAGGGTATCCAAGATGGTTCTTACAAACATGATTCTGTTGACAATATCTTCCTAATCAAAAAAAAAAATCACGTTTTTCTAAAAGTAATCCAATCTACAAAATTTCCAGAAAAGTATTATTAAAAATAGTTAAATTATTTTTAAAAATATTTGAGGTAGATCTCTCTTAGCCTCAGAATGAAAGTCATTGTACTTCATCTGCCATTGTGGTGGTTATGAGGTTATATTGTAAAGCACTCTACATAATTAGGGAGTGCACATATCATACTTAGTCTTCCTGTTCCTGTACTTATGATTAGTTTTGCTTGTACACAACAAAATTAAAATAAAGGCGTGGACCAGGACTAATTTACAATGATTACCTTGGCAAAACTTGTTAGTCTTTAAGGAGAACTTCCCTTTTAGTGTAAGCCAAAAGTAAGGCAGTTGATGCTGGGTCAGATCTTTCCTCTGCCATTCAGAATATCTTACCCACCTATAGGAGAGGTTACACAGTTCTTGCATACAAAGACAACTCTTGTTTTCTGACCTTGGATGTGACTTTGGGTGCCCTGCTAACAAATTGAGAGAGACTGTCTGGCAGTGAAGTGTTGACAGGAGAGACCGAGACTGAGGCCATTTCCACACCCGGCTTCTGTAATGGTGCAGAGCGACCTCTCACGGAGGTCTTCTGCACCGTAGAGTGGACTGGCGTGGACTACTTTTTGTAGTTCCACACCAGAATCCACTCAGGAGCGGCCGGCACTAGCCGCGCTGCGTGTTTTTTAAAAACCTCTTTTTCGAGGTTTTTAAAAAGCACGGAGCGCGCAGCCCCATGCCACTCCGTCGCCCGGCTCCGATGCGGATTTGCAGGTGCCTGCAAGTGCAGGTGCGTG
This sequence comes from Cyclura pinguis, assembly GCA_030412105.1. Classification (NCBI taxonomy): domain Eukaryota; kingdom Metazoa; phylum Chordata; class Lepidosauria; order Squamata; family Iguanidae; genus Cyclura; species Cyclura pinguis. Next base: position 214,801,206 of record CM059602.1, read on the forward strand.
CAAGCGTGCGCAACTGCTCCGCGTCACGACGGACTTACCCGGCTGCTGGTAAGCTCCGTTTTTGGACGTTTTCACCCGTTTCCCCCCCACATGTGGAAAGGGCCTGAGGTTTGCATTTAAGGGTGGACTATACCCCATCTCAGAAGTGTTTTGTGTAGCAGGAATCCCATTCCTTTCTTCTAGGAAATCAGCCATTTGTCCATAAAAACTATCTGGGACCTCTACTCTTTCCACAACTTTGCGATAGGCATACATAATACATTCTGCATCAAGAGTGGTGAACATATTTCAGACCGAGGGCCTGAATGGCTTGGGGCCTTGTTATCTTACAGGGTACCTCTAGCTACATGTGCCTGCTGAGGACTGAGGTCTACTGTGGGCCTTCTCTGTATCCTACCAGTGCAGTGAATACACTGTATAAGGACATGGGAGAGGGTCTTCTCAAGTGTGGCACCCCAGTTGTGCAATGTTTTCTTCTTAGAGGCCTGATTGCCACCAAAGCTGGTTTTATTTATGCACCAAGGAAAAACATGGCCATTTTTTAAAGCTTTTGATTTACTTCAAATGGTATAAGCAGAGTTTTAAAACTGTTTTAATCTTTTAAATTCATTTTAACTTGCTAATGTGTTTTAGTCTATTTAAATTGTTTTTCCCATTTTAAATTGTAAAAACCACTAAGTATTGATTCTACCTGAATAGTACTCTGAGATCTTTTGAGATAAGAGTGAGCTAGAAATACTATAAAAGAACCAGCATGGTATAGTGGTTTGAGCATTGGACTATGATCCTGTAGACCAGGGTTTGATTCCCCACTTAGCCATGGAAACCCACTGGCTGACCTTGGGCAAATCACACATTCTCAGCCCCAGAAAACCTTGTGACAGTTTTGCCTTAGGGTTGCTGTAAGTTGCAAACTACTCAAAGGCACACTACAAGAAGAAATGTTATAAATAAATAAAATTTCCATGCTTACCTGCTGAAGGCTAAACAATGAGCTTGTATTTGAATAAGATCAGAAGAAACTTTCCTTAAAAAGGGAGTAGTTAAGACCTCACTCTGGAATAATTCCTTAACACAGAAGACAGATCATTCACTGTACTATATGAAGGCAGGTCAAGCAAAATCTGACAATGTCTAAGAGCAACTTTTTGGAATGTCTTTGACCTGAAAACTGAAGTGAAGAATGGCATTAAGTCTACCATTTGTCAATCCTTTCCACATTGACACACAATTAGCTACTGATGCTAACTCTTACCTTTGTAGGCTTTGCTTCAACTTCTGAACATATCACATGCACTGAACTAGTTCTATCTGTGTCACTGTTAGGAAGTAATAGTCACTACTGCCACTGGGATAGCTTTTCTTATGAAATAGGCTGCGTAAATGAGATCTGAAATTATCTAACATTTTATAAGAGAAAGCAATTTGAACAGGTGGAAGATTTTTTTTATTGAAGTGTTGTACATTGAATCACAATGCTTTTCAGTCTGAAATAACATTTCTATTAGAAAAACATTACGGTGATAAAAAGTTTCCAGTTCCAGTCCAACCGTATGTGTTCTTTCCCTGAAGAAGGTAATTCAAGTAAAAAAAAAGGAAGATTCTTGGACATCTCAAAAATTAATGATCTAATGCTTTTTGGCATACTAGAATATGTCCAAGCTGAAAACTGCTTTTGTGTTGATGGATTGTGCTGCTACTTTGATTACCATAATCTAAACGGAATTTTAAATTTTAGAGAAAATAAGGCCCTTTCCAACGGATGACAGTCTCTCTTGTTATCTTGTTGCAATCCCAGCAATGCCTCTGCCAGGACCGGAGCATGTTCCCAGCACTCCTTTCCACACCCAACCGGCTGCCTGCAGAAGGGAGTATAAGGGGCATGCTCCTTCCTTCTGCACTGCTGTTGGCCTTCTTTCCAATCTGCAGTGGGGAAGGAAATGCTTGATCATGCTTCCAGCCCTTCTGCATGGCTGGTTTGGACAGAAGGCTCACGTGATCAGGGGTCAGTGACAGAGTTCCTCTTTCAATGATATACCTCATGCTCACACTGGCTGGCAATGTGAGAAGGGTGAGACTGTGATGACATCATGTGGAAGCATCATTGTGGTCCCGCTCCTCTTGTGTCCCCGGGCCAGGAAGCCACCATCCTGCAGAAAGGGCCTAAGTGCTTAGGCATAACATATTAATGTACGATGCAATCTTCTTCTGCCTGTATCATGCATAGCACTGTCACTCAGATGACTCCTTCAGAAAGTAGTGGGCTCTCCTTCCTTGGAGAATTTTAAGCAGAGTTGAGTGACCACCTTTCAAGAATTAGTGCACTGGCAAGACATTGGACTACATGGTACTTGGGATACATTCCAGCTCTATAAGCCTATGGCCCTTTCTGCACCTTACCTTTGGGGTGGGGTGCGGGGATCACGCGAGCAGCCTCTTGCAAGAGGCTCTCGCGTCCCCGCTGCTTCGGCTCCGCAGGAGCTGCCGGCCACGTGGCCGACAGCGTGAGGGCTCTGCTTCTTCCTTCCGCAGCACAGCCGGGTATTTTCCCAGGCTGCGCTGGGGGAGGAAGCACGAGGGCCGCGGCTCCGGAGCTCCGCACGCAAGGTAAGGGCACGTGGGGCCCCAGAGCAATGTGCGATCACACACCATTTTCGGCTACAAGCCGAAAATGAAATAGTGCACAATTGGCGCCTGCCGGCCCCAGCAGTGTTGCACAATTGCGAGGATGTCATCTGAAATGCTCCTCTCAATCGCGTGATGCTCCGGAGGCCATTTTGCATGGCAAATGCCATGCAAAAAGGGCCTATGAGTCAAAGCTGAACCATCAGTGTCTCCAAGTTCTAAAGCAGGAGCAGTCAACTGTGGAAGGCTGGGGCTGTATTAGTACCAGAAGCCACCCCCATAGCACTTCTTGCAAAAAATCTTTTTTATCCCCAAATATCTCATACACCCTCTAGCAAGAGTAGCATTTCTGTCACATTTTTAGGTTCTCCTGAGTCATTCTAGGCCAGAAGAGGTCCTTTTTAACAACAGGAAATGAGTGGAAGTAATTTCTTCTTTACTTCCTGTTATATATATGGGGAGCATTTTTTCCATGTTTGTGCTTCAACAGGGCCTAAGTGAATATCTATGTGTGTGTGTGTGTGTGTGTGTGTGTGTGTGTGTGTGTGTGTAAATATAAGTGAATATATATATTGGGAGGGCTTCAAGAGACACAAATTGGAGTCCAGAGGGCCACACACAGCCCACAGCCTAGACCTTGGCCACTTCTGGCCCACATTATGGCCTTCACAGAGCCAGGTAAAGACCTGGCCTTGTATTTTAGAAAGTATCTTCTGTGCCTGGGACCTCTTTGTACAGGCTGAGAGGTACTAAGCTGATGCTGGTTTTACTTTGGTTTTGTATGGTGTAGTATTTTTAACTCTTTACTGCTGACTTTATTCTCGATTTCATTAAGTGCTATCTCTACTCACTTTTTGGGGGGTATATTATGTTTTAAAATGTTGTACCAAGGAATTGCCTCCTTTCTTCTGACTACAAAGAGCTGTCTCCTTTCCTCAGTTTCATAGATGATGATGTGATTTCTGTGGAATTTGAAATAGAATGTGGAGGCCATGCTCCCACAATTAAGAAGATGGTAGAAGCAAACCTGGAAACAAGATGACAAACTGATTATAGGTCAGCTTGCCTCATCATTATGGTTTGACTTTGGCACAGGTCTGAGTTTCAGTACAGTGCTTTACATTAAGTACTGATAAAATTTAGCCACCCGTGGCAGAAATGTTTGGCTGGATCTTCATACTTACAGTCCGCTTGGGTGACAGGCTGCATGCTGCCTCCTCCCTGCTGTTTGTGAAGTTGCCACAACCTGGCAGTTGCTGAGGAGGCTGCCACTGAAGTAAAATGAGAAATTCCAATCATCTTCCCATTTGGAAAGTAAAGAGACACTTTGCCCTGCATATGTTGCAAGTTGGCACTCTAAAAGCCTCCTGTGCCATAGACTGCTGGTGCTGCCATTGCTGTCAAATTTTGGTGGTGGTCAACAGTGTTTCACCTGCAAGCTCAGAGGGATCTGAGGAGTACCCCATAACTCAACAGCTGGCCATGCCAGCTATAGCCTTGGTTTTTCTGTTCTCTCGATAATACCCACCTTCTTCCAAGCACAAGCAGAACTGGAAAAAAATTATTTATGAAAGAAACTGATATCTAAGCACAAGAGAAACAAAACCAATATTAGTACAGGGCTGCTTTCAGCATTGTTTAGCCCAGAAGAGAGATTTATAATAATACTTTCAGTTGAAAGCTCAATTTGTACCTCTTCAAAATGAAATGATTATAGCATGTCTAATTTGCTTCATAACTACAGAGGTGTTTTAAATTGATTAGTTCTGGATGGCCAGCAAAAACATGAACGTTGTTTACATGGTGTGCATTACCTAGTATGCATATAAATCCTTAATTTTCTGTCAGTGTGTCCAGTTGCATATTAAGCAAACGTCTCATCCTTATATCTTTGTGAAAAAAGCATTTTTCAAAATGTGGCAACCCTGGTTTATAAGAGGATTAGCTGCATTTTTTGCTTCTCATCATAGATTTCTTCTACCTTTCTCTGTCGAGGAGCTTATAAAAAAATGCTAAAGGCTATGTACTCTCACATGATTCGATTTCATGTGGGATTCTCTCATTACTTAAGCAACTGAGGAAGGAAAAAATGATAAGATTATAAGTAAGGTGATACATAAGAACTGTTGCATTTTTCCTTTATTTACTCCATAAACCACTATGCATTTATTGCTTCACTCACCTTTTATATAAGCAGTTGTTTAAAGCATTTGCTGATCATGTGCGGTTATTCTGAAGTAAATATGGATGGCAACCTAAATGGATCATTCTCATCATGAAACGGTGTGGGACCACAAGATTAATTTTTTTAAAAGCAGCAAACTATTCTGATATGCCAGTAAAACCTGGTAATTATGAATACAAAGCCTCAGAAATGCACTTCACTTCAGATAATGGACAATAGGTATACTGACATGGGCTTGAAAGATGTTGAAAGCTACAACAAGTGTGTTTGCAATCACAGAGAAATTCCTCGCAGAAAGTAACCAATTTGACATATTTAAAATAACATCAGATGTTTTAGCATCCCTCCTGTGATACTGATAAGCAACAGTTTACTATTTCACCCTGCTATACAGCCCAGTGTCACTTGAGAAAGTTACATGAAGAATGGGTGAACAACTATAGTCTTTCCTTTGCAGCATCAATCTATGTTTTAGTCTGGTTGAAGGGGAATATATGACCCTTTAGTTGTTGTTGGAGTGCATCTCCCATCAGCCTTAGCCAGCCTTAGTAATATGAGATCATGGAGACTGCTGAGTAAGTGGAGGGCTACACATTCCTCATCTCTGGGTTAGTCAACAATGGCTTGTAGTGTTACATGTCACCTTTCTTTCTTTCTTTCTTTCTTTCTTTCTTTCTTTCTTTCTTTCTTTCTTTCTTTCTTTCTTTCTTTCTTTCTTTCACTACTTAACAGAATGCATCTCATGCTTAGGGTACCAGATGCCAGGGCATTTTGATCTAAGTATTTGATTTCATGAACCATCCTGGGCTCACAAGTGGATTGATGCACCTGCAGTGGGATAATTGTGTAGAAACGATGCATTACAAGAAGGAAGGCACAGCTGGGACACTATACAATTGGACTTTTGTTTTCCGTAAAGGTAGTGATAAGTTGCTATAATGAGAGGACTGACAGGGCCTTCCCTCTCCCACACCTGAATTCGTACAAATAAGTAGACCATTACTGGCTTTGGAATATCCTTTATAATATAGGAAGGCTAAACTGGCCCCCTCCTTGCTGTCTTTCTGTCAGGAAGACAAGACCATTTTTATTTCAACAGGTTATGAGATCTCAGTGTTTATAAGGAAATGACTTTTAATAGGATGCTGTAACGTTTTTTAACTCCTGTTTTAAAACATTTTATTATTTTTAGTCCTATGTTTTGAATGACTGTTAATGTTTCCAATAGTTTAATAATATTTTAAGATTAAGCTTTTGTATATTTTAACTATACTGTACTTATTTCAGCCTGTAAGCTGCCTTGATTCTCCTTTTTGTGAAAAAATATGAGAGATAAAGAAAGCTAACAAAACTTTTCTTCTTTTTCTGATCTGTTCTGGTTTTATGTGCCAGAAATAATTCTTATTATGATACACTATTCCAGTCATCAGTGTCACAGCATTTGCTATAACATGCTGATTGCTCACAGGGATTGTTCATCCCTGTGAAATATTGTTTCTTGATTAAAATAAAGTGGAGACATTCAGGCATCTTGGTGTGGGAGTTGGTGGCTGAGGTCACTGAGACGGTGAATCTGATCTTGGGCTTAGGCTGAACTTTAGAAGAGTTCAGCACCTTGGATATCTCCTTTAAAGTTCAGACTAAAACCCACACTGGATTCACTTCTCCACTGACATGGAAGCCACTGGCTGCACTGGAATCCCTACCTGAAATTTATAATTATGAATTATACATTCTAAAATGCTGGCCGGCATTTAGAACCCTAGACATGTCATTTTATTTTCCATAGCAGTGTGAGTAAGCAAACAATACCATCCTTCATAGTAACATTATGACTGACATGTAATTCAGATTATGACGAGTTATTAAAATATGTTAGGCAATTAGTACAGGAAAAAGCAGACTCAGCTGGATGTCTGCTCTGACATGTTACAAGTAATCAGTAGCAAGAAGATCAGTAAAACAAAAAGATACTAATCTGTGGCACAAAGAAAGATATTTATCCTAATGAAGTAGAACTCTATTAGTCTATTTTATTAACAAAATGTGCAGTAAATCTTCTTGAAACTCTTTGAGTATGAATATATAGGAATTGTTTTAGTGGTTGTTAACGTTTCATTCCAGAATTAAATATCTTCCTATCCTTCATGATAGAGTTAATTATAATATTGATGACTGTGGATAAACCTACATGTAATGATGAAGCCATTCATTTGTTGATACTACCTTAGTGTTGAGATTTGCCCTGAAGATAGTTGGTGGGTGGTTAAAAGAGGCCTATCCATGGAAACCTCTGAAGAATAAAATTATCTTTTGGACTACTCCCTATTCATCTTGCCTGCTTTTGAGTCTTAAGGAGGATTGAGGATTACTGCTTAAATACTAGGCGTGCCCACTAAATATGTGTTGGTCAAATGCTTCTAAATATTTGAATGTGTCATGTCATTTTGCCAATAAACGCAGTAACACATTTCAGTCCAGTAAGTAGAGTAACTCAGGGCCTTTCTGCCCTATACTGTTATAGTGCTATTATTCCACTTTCAACATCCTATGGAATCCTGAGGTTTGCAGTCTAGGGAGGGGCATTTAGAATTCTCAGAGAGCTCTTTGGCCTCAATAAACTACAAACCCCAGAATTCCACAGGATGTTGAAAGTGGAATAATTGCACTATAACAGCATAGTGCAGAAACGCCCTACGCATATCCCACTAATTAGAGATTAGTGATAAAAAAGCAAGACAAAAACAAACAAATCCTGAAGCAATTTAGAAAAACACCCCAGCCTTCTTCTTTGTCTGTCTTCCATTGTGGGAGAAGTCAAGACGGAAAGCAGAGGGTAGTGCTACATTCCTATGGCTCCTGAAATCCAGTTTAGATGAGTTAATCCAAATGTCACCCCTAAAGTGGTAGGGCTTCATTTGCATAAGTGATAAAAAAGCCATGGTCAAAACACTACTCACTCACACCATATGTTTAGTTGTTGTATGATAGGAAGACCTCTGCTATTTTTGTAAACTCATTCTATTTAATTAATGCATTGGGAAAATAGTGGCAGAAGTAGTATATGAAAATAGATGAGTGGTATTCTGAATTTCTGTGTGCTTCAAGGACTGTGGAACTGTTTTCAAGAGGAAGGGAGTGTTCAGTATTGGTAGGTGAGTTATTAATTTTGCCTATTTGCAAGTACTTGCAGGGGACAGAGCAAATTATTTTTCCCCATCCATTTAATAAAAAAAAAATTGAATATGAAGATTCTTTATATTCATTGTGCACTTTGAAGTGCCCACTCTGTGTTCAGTGTAGCAAGTAAGTATGCACATGGTAGATTGGAGGTAGTCTTTATTCTTGGGAAGGTTCAGTGATAACAGCTGTCTTAATATTTCTTGTTGCTTGATCATTTTGTACACTTCTCAGCAATTACTTCTTTGGAAGCTCAACTGCATGGGAGTTGTGGTGATCCAATTTTGCCAGAGCATTTTGGTGGGGGGTCATCTCCCCCAATCTAATCTTGGGGGGGGCGGGGAAGCAAGCTCCCTCGTCCACATTTCAGGGTCTATGGCGTACTGTGATCATAGGTATATATTGCTAGAGTAGGCAAGGCCATCAATAGTAAAGCAAGGCCATCAAGTGTCAGAGTGTATGGCGGATTTTACAGTCACTATCAATGTCTCTTAGTGCGATATTTTTTCCCCATAGAAGTGAATGGTAACGATTCAGTTGTACATATGGAGGTAAAGGGATGCATTCAGAAAAACCACTGTGATACAGTTAACCTCCTCATTCTCCCTGGATGGTATTGGTTGACATTTGGGTAACTTAGCTTCAGTTGCATGATAAAATCAGTGAAATAAACTCATTGTGGAAGTAACCACAATACTTTAGCAAATACGTATCACCCAAACAAAATGTCTGTTAAGGCTTTTAAAAGCGGCAGTTTCCTGACATTTTGAACCTTGAAGGAACTTGAAACCCCTTCATAAAACATGTTGAACTGAATATTTTTGGTAATGGATATACAGTAAAAGTGCAACCTATTGCGATTTGAATGCTCTTATCCAGGATTCAAGACACTCCATTTTTTACCCACTATGTCTGATTTTCTTTTTTCTCCTCAAGTGATGGCAGTATTTTGGTGCACTGAGTATACTCCATCTCCATTCACTGTTTTCTTGTGTGTGTGTGTGTTTTAAATGCGTACTTCTAGAAGGCTTGGGATTTCTTCTAGCCTGGTGATACCTGCCACGATGTGGATAGTGCCATTTTGGGAAACAGAAAGCTTGGTACGTGGAAAGATGAAGTCAGATTGCTTGTAGAAGATATGACTGTGAGATCCAAACAAGACAACATGCATAGTCCATTTTTAGAGTTTTCCCTCAAGTTGTGAAAGTTGTCTGTTTCAAAGCATGTGATTTTCCTTCTCTGTGTATCTTGCATTTAACATGGGATTGGTCATTTGAAATAAACATGGACTTAATTTGCAAGTCCAATTGCTGAGGGATACATGTTTGAAAAATCCTGTTGTAGGAAGGAAAATATGTTAATAGGAGGAAATATGAATTTCCTTTAACATCTCGTTTGACTCAGATTCTTGTTATATTTTTATCCACAGAGGAAACAGTAGGAAGCACTTAAATTTTTCAGTATGTTCTCCCACCTCATGTGCTGTGACTGCTGAAATAATATCTGGCTTCTGTATGTCGAATGGAGGCTGGTGCCATTCTGCCCTTTGCCTTAGGCAACAAAATATCATTGGCTGACCCTGGTTAAGAATGCAATAATATAAATAAACTAGGCATTGTTGAGTCATACATATTTTAAATGATGTAACATCTTCCTTATTTGAGGGTTTAGCTCTCACATAGCCATATAGTTGAGGAGACAATTTTCTGTGGACAATACTGAAGAATTACTATACCTATGCCGTATTAAGCAGCCGGAACTATGTTTTGCTGTTTACTGACTGCCCCATCTTTTCTATAAAGTGATTAATTGCAGCAGTGACAGCCATGCAGTGAATTACTAGATGTAATTTACATCCACACCTAAGGATATATCCCAGTGTTTGAAACACACTGAACCTGTGAGCCTAACTCATAGAGGTACATAACTGAGAAAAGTAGTAAGAGGATATGAATGCCAAGAAATATAGACCAAAAAACAAAACAAAAACCCACATCTTGAAAAGCTTATGCAAATTGAGAAGATTAATGTTGCCACTCATTACAAGGTAAGAAGATGCATGTTTGAATTGTTCTGATATGTTGAGGTTCTTCTAATTCTGGCAAAGGGACTAATAACTGCATGTGGGGCTCAGGATCCCAGGACATTACTGCAATAGAGCTATTGCTACCCGAGCATATTATGTCAAGATTCTGGAAGAATGCAAAGCAGTATGTTTTTTAAATATTGCAACAGAATTGATTTGAGCAGGTTGGTAATTTATTACAAGCCAGTAGTTCCACTGAATTTAAGAAATGCCTATTAGCATGTTCACAAATTGAGTTTTTAATGCATTTTAAAAATGGAATCCATATGGTCTTGGAAAATGTATTGCTTGGTCAGTTCAAAAGTATGTTGTACAAATGGTAATAAAAATAATCTATTCATCAATATGCATTAAACTAAGGTTGACTGTCTGTTAGTGTGTTGGTGGTTATCTGCTCTGTATCCCTGTAAACTACATGCTTACAGTAAGTAGTTATTTTGACTTGAAAAGTATCACTGAGTTTGAAAAAATATAAATATTACTGATATACTTGTGATTGAAAAAGGAGGGAAAAAAAGGAAATTGAATTTCAGCTTCTGTTATTTGTAGACTGAATCCCATCTTGGGAGAAAGGCAGGATATAAATTCAATAAATAAATTGCACATATTTCACATTTGAAGAAATATTCCATTTAAGAAGTCTTTTTACAAATGCAGTGATCGCTGAGGGGGAAAAAGTACTTCAGGATATATTATGCAGTTAAGATGAACAATTTATTGTATATACAATTAAGCAATTGCACTGTTTTAAAGAAATGAATATGATAACTAAAACAGATTTAGCATGAATAGTACGACATATACGAATTAGACTAATTGTTGACTTAAAAGAGCACAGAACTTGAAATAACAGACACCAGGTTGCATTATCACCTAGGACAGTAAAAAACTGTACAGTACAAGCAACACATTACAATAAATTATGATCAATGAGGCAGTCTTTGATTTGGGACAAAAAGGAGGGTATTAAAATCTCATAAATCCGCCATATCTCTTCTCCATTTCTGGAACCTCTTTGGAGTAACTTTCTCCATCTTCATCTGAAGGAAGAAATGAATCAGCAAAGCGCTTAAAAAATCCACCATATCTTTTCTGATAGTCCAGCCACCACTCCGGCCTTCCCACTCTTCTCATGAAGCCGCCATATCTCTTTTGCAACTCTTTGGCATCATCTTCTGATTCTGGACTACGCTTTATGCTTCTCATAAAGCCCCCATATCTTTTGATGATCTCCCCATCATTATCATTCAGGTCCCGATAATGTCCAGCTTCAGCATTTTCCCCCGTTCCAAGAAGCTCCTTCAGCAGGTCAGAGGAATTAGCCAAGGCATCATCGTCTGAGTCCTTCTTCATAAACCCTCCATATCTTTTAGCAAGGACTTCTCCTCCATTAGGCTCCTCCTCTGGTTCTATATGATAGAGCTCATCCATTTTCTTCATGAACCCCCCATACCGTTTCAAGAACCCACCATATTTTTTGGCTAGCAAATGACTCTCATCCTGTTTTGTATTGTCCCCTATGGCACCATTGCCCTCCTGGGAAAGATCCAGTTTAGTCAGTTGAAGGAGCTCTTTGCAGGTTTCCCAAGCTTTGGCAGAAGGCAGCTTTCCTTCACATTCTAATGTACATGCCTGAAAAATATTGTGATTTACACATGTGTGTTAAAATATAAATCAATATATATTCAATAAGCCTTGTTTATTAAAAGCCTAGCGAAATATAGAAACCTATGCTTCAGAATATATCTTAACTGAAGATACATTCTGCCCCCCATACATCAAGTTATATATTAGGTACGGGGAAATCATCACTGTGCATTTTAATTTTTTTTTCCTAAAAAAAAAAGAAAAAAAGACAAAAAAAAGACAGTGCTCTAAATGATCTGAAACTGTGCTAGTCAATCATGTTAATTGCAATCAGAAATTGCATCGCACTTTGCAAATATCCATATTTATACCTTTAAAATTAAACATGCTGTGAGGCATACAGGCATAGATAACATTGTAATATGTAATACTGCTTTGAAACACAATGGAAAGTGCATCAAATCAAAATGAAGTAAATATTCACCCAACTCTGCACTGAAAAGCATTGCTTCTCTACCTCCTTCATCTAATGCAAATGGAATTTTGCTAAGTGGTACTTTGAATCCAATCCAGCAAGTTGAATCCAACTTATTCATGCTTAGATTTAAGACCTATGGAGCAGACTAGTCATGATTACTTTAAGTCTCATTGATTTGAATGCATTTGCTCTAAGCGTGACTATGTCTGAATCTTGTCCATCTTTATAAGCAGGTAAGTAATTTATGCAAACTGATAGACTTGTTCTGGAAACAAATTTCATTACTGCTATAAATCCCTTTTGCACTGTTTCTGCTTCTTATGCAACAGCCAATAAAAATGGTTAGTATGTACCCATGTTCATTCTATGTTCATTGTGTGATGAAGGTGAAACTGGAAATGATAAACGATGCCAGTCATCTTTGCCAATCTTGATCTACACATGTTGTTTTCAGCACTGCATTTTAATTTCTGGCAAATACTGATAGTATCAGTCTGAGGATTATTTATTTGGAACTGGGCTTCTAGAATGGAATATAGCTGAAGTGAGAGTCCTGCATCCATTTCTCCCCAAAGATACAAACATCTTGATGCCCAAACTTGTAATGTTAATCACCGAGTGAGTTGCTAGATGCACAAATGTATGCATGCACATAGCTGCATAGAGTGTTTGTCAATGTAGGTACCTTTTTGGAAAAAGGACCTCTAAGTGCCCCCTAAAAATATCTAATTTCATTATAGGGTATTTCTTCAGTTGTGATAAGACTGATCCCAAAAACAGTAATACAGTTTCAAAGGAATGAGTAATTTTTGGATTGTGGAGCTAAGGAATTGAGAAAAGTGTTAATGAAAGCAAAATAACATTTTGATAAGCGTGAACTGTATGTTTTCAGAAATCACATAACACTATTTCTCAAAGAAATAGCTGTGTTTGAATTTAGCAGCACCCTTTAGACTAACATACATTTTAGCATGTTTTTTGTGGATATCAATCCACTTCAGACTTCCCAAAGATGCCTCTGTCAGATTGTCTGAGGAAGTGCATTGATATCTATGAAAGTTCATACAAAAATAGATCACTTAGTCTTAAAGATGCTGCTAGATTCCACCCCCACTTTTCCGTTCATGTATTAGTATTTAATTGTGTAATTTCTTCCCCATATTATATATAAATAGTTTAGGTTTGCACGTCTGCTAGTTTTATGTCTAGCAGTTACCTCTTCATATATCCTATACCAACTGCTTGATTTTCAATTGCTGATTATCTAATATGTAAAATATGCAAAATATGCACAATTGACAAAATTCAATTGTCATTATCTAATATGCAAAAAGAATTAAGCCCACCTCTTCAGGGAACAGAAAAGAGCTCAGCATCTTGGAGGATAAGCATATCACATTGCACATGATTGGCATTTAGTATAATGTTAGTTTTAGGGGTTTTTAAACAGCTTACTTTTTTCATAATCTCTTCATCTATTTGATTCAATACATTATTTTTGGTTTCTAATACATTGGACCCTCCATGTCGGTGAGGGTTCCATGCAACTAGGGAAAAAAAAACATGAATACTCATGTCCTATGTTATTAAATGGTGGTGACATGCACATGGACATTTCAGCAGTCTGCATTCAAATCACCACCATTTTAGGTATAAGATGAGACACTCTGCTTAGCTGGAAGTTGCAGATACAGAGGTTTTTTATAGACAGAGTCCACTGTATATAGCTTTGTTTTAAACAACTGTGTTGGGAACACCAACATCACTAGAAAATTTCATTCCATAGCATAGCCCAATAATGATCTTGTGGACCACAAAAATACTTGAGTAGATGTTCATAGTCTAAGGGTGCTTCCAGATGAGCTTTACACTGCATAAATCACAATGCCTTTCTCACGGAGCTTTACAGGGATTTCAAGCATCATTGTTTTCAGTTTGTACCCTCCTTTGTTTTTACACTGTATCTCCCATCTTTTTTCTGCTATGGGAAAAAGATGAAATATCTACCTAGTGCTTTTTTCACTGTGAGCAATAAGAACTTTCTGGAAGCAAACTCACTTAGGGGTGGCAAGACTTCAGAGTTTGCTAGGTCTAATTTATTTTTTCACCAGAAGTAAAGAAGATATATCAATCAGAGTCATGTAAAAAATACATACATGTAAAATTAAAGCAGAGGATGCCTCTGGGCACATTCTAAGCTCAGGAATTTGTTTTCAGCATAAGAACTGAACTGAGTATACAGCCCTTTCACACAACAGTCTATTCCTGGTTACCTCAAGATCTTTTTATTTAGTAGCCTAATCTAGATGAGGAAAAACATTTTATTGTCACTGTTAAACAACTGGAAATCAGGAATTCTTCCTGATGTACTGAGAATCACCAAGAGATCTTCCAGATCTACCTTCTGCTCACCCCTGGTCTAAGTGGTATGATCCACATAATAGACTAAATTCAACTATTAGTCCCAACCTGAGTAAATCAATTGAATGAAGGAGACTTGTTGGATCAGCATACATGTAAGCTCTGTTGATTCACTAAGTATATCTTACTAGAACTAACAACTAGATTTAGCTTGATGTCAGTAGCACTACTGAGCATGTTTATCTAGAATATCAAAATCTGATTCACGGCTTGTAGGAGGCAATTCTTCTATGTGCACAGCATAGGGAGACCTCAAGATTTCAATTGTGGTTTTTCATCAATGAATCCCTGATATATGTTACAGAAGATGAACTTCAAGCCTGGAGAATTTCCTTCCTTCCCTTTCTTACTATGTCCTAACCAAAATTTTGGTGGTATTCGAAAAGGAAAAGGTATGCAGTTCTTTATGGACTGGAAACAAGCTAGTTAAATTCTCGCAGGTCCAAGTACATGAGATCCATCTAAGAGAAGTTTTAAAGTATATCTATAATTGCTAGGAAGGGTATCAGGAGCTGCAGGGGCAAGATCCTGGAACCCCAGAAACTCATGTGCCTTGTGTGACGGAATAATAGAATCATGAGTTGGAAGTAACTGGAAGTGCCATCTAGTCCAATCCCCAGTGGGACAGGAATGTATAACAAAAGCACTCCCTAAAGATGAACATCTAGCCTCCATTTAAAGGCCTCCAACGAAGACCCCACCACACTCTAAGGCAATCTTGAACAGCTCTTACAGTAAAGAAGTTCTTTGTAATATTTAGGTGGAATCTCTTATCTTGTAATTTGAATCCACTGGTTCACACATTAATCTCTGGAACAGGAGAAAACAAGCTTGCTCCATCTTCAGTATGACATCCTTTCAGTTATTTAAAGATGGCTATCATATCAGCCCTCAATCGTCTCTTCTTCAAGTTAAACATACCCCCCTTCACTCCCTAAGTCACTCCTCATAAGGCTTGGTTTCCAGACCTTTGATCATCTTATTACTTTCCTCTGGATAGGTCTAAGCTTGTCAATAAAGGCAGGCAGTAAAGCAGGTATGAGCAAAATATGCAGCCTTCAATCCTTCCAAACTCCCCGTACTGCCCTCTTCTGGCAAAAAGAAAAAAGGTAAGTGGCCTCTCTTGGAAGTTTACTTTTTAAATAAGGATCTCCTGTACTGTAACCTAAAAAACAAAACACAGCCATACTACCTCAAAACTAGAAATGGACATAGAGGGTCTAGTGGCACAAAATGTACTTTTGGACCTGCTGCAGTTGCCCATCCATGCAGTTATTGGGAATGTGTGTAACTTTGGCCCCAAGACTGAGCATTTGCTTTCTTCACAGGAATAAGTACCTGTTTAGAAAGGGATTTGCCTAGCTAATCATGATAGCTATCGCTGGCTTGTTTTCTGGGTCTGGCTGCCAGCTTGCCCTGCTAGCTTTCTCTTCTCTCCTGGCTTCTGGACTGTGATTCCTGGCTTGATATGCTCACTCCATCCCTCAATCTGAAATCACATTCTTCAATCTGTTTGGCAGTTGCCTGCATCTCAGCTCCCCTACAAGGGCAGCTGAAATTAAGTACATATAGAACACGCTAATTTCCCAGCCTCTCCTACATCTGTGATGGAGAAATCTTGCAAGATTAAGTATCATAACAGTACATACAACTAATGTCCCATTTACAATTAATTTCAACAGAACTGGGAGTAAAGTTCAGAGCATCGCATCATATTTCACAATATAATTTGTACATATTAAACTCTGGTAATTTTTGTATCATTATGTGGACTGACTTATTTGGTTATTGTCTTCTGTGTAACTGATGCAGAAATATAAATTGGTTTCAACTTCATAAAGAATTATAATAAATGGCCACTTGGGTGGAGTGATTTTACTGATTTTAATAAAGCAGTTAAGTATGGAGTTAATATATCATGCTCAATTAACACTGTCTTTTAAAATTAAACAAAAACAATCCATTCTTAATATTGACTGGATGTTAGAATACAAAATAAAGGTGATTGTAGTGAATATTATGACCTGAATCCCATTAGTAATCCCAGCTAAAGTAGACTCATTTAATCAATAACTGAATGGTGAATCAACAAATAAATCCTATTGATTCAATGGATTTATTATAGTCAAGACTACCAACAGGATTCAGGTTTAAAACAACAAAATCACGTGTTTAAACCAATTCTATTCAGAGATGAAATGTCTATTCCAATGTCGAACCAAATGTTAAGTCCCAATATGTAATCTGTGCATAGCTTAAAATGGAAACAAATCTAGAACACAGTATTTAGTTTCCAGTCATATACTGAGAATTTGCAGATACTGTATTCTCAAATTCTCAGATTTAAAATGCTGCCAGCAAGTCCTTAAAAAGTGACCTCGCCAGCCTTGTGTAGTGGTTTGAGTGTTGGCTATGACTCTGGAAACTCTTAATCCCTGCTTGGCCACAAAAGCCCACCAGGTGGCGTCGGGCTAGTCACACTCTCTCAGCCTCAAAGGAAGGCAGAGGCAAATCTTCTCTGAAGAAATTTTGATAGAGTCGCCTCAGGGTCATTGTAAGTTGGGAAGAACTTGAAGGCAAACAACAAAAGCAGTCTGACCAGACCCTTTTTAAAGGTCTTTACATACGATTGCACGTATGTTTACTCAAAGGTAAACATATTCTGTCCCAGGCAAGTCACTTTAGCACAGGCTTTCTCCCTCACAAAGATATTAATGATATTAACCTGATCCTTCAGCTTTTAATAAGGTAAATAGTGTTTTTACTGGCATGAGAGGAATACCACGGTGATACTTTCAAGCTGGCCTTTTTAGTAATAGAAATTGCCCATTTTTGTCTTTGCCATTTGCTTATCTTTTGTTTTTCCAGTTCTTTTGAGTGCCTGACTTGTCCTATGTAATAGCCCTCTAGAATGCACAGTTACAAATAAAATAATGAAGAATAATATTTATTTATTTAATTTATACCCCATCTTTCCTCGAGTATGACACACAAGGCAGCTCACAATATAAGTTACATAAATACATTTGAAACTACAGTAATAATAATAACATCCACTGAAATAATAGGAACGATCTTGAACCAGAAAAGGAAAAAATCCCCATTTTCACTTTGATACTGTATATAGAAATATAGAAAGATGGCATTTTGTTAAAAATATGTTCCTTTGCATTTACCCTATTACTTATTCAAAAATGCAGGCTTGCATCATCACAGTCTCTAGCAACTTTGATCTAAAGTTGGGATGGGCAGTTCCTGCCCTTGGAATGTGGGTATAATAATTAAGGATGCTTCCAGATGAGGCATTTATGATGCAATCACATTGCCACTTTCAGAGAATTTTATGCGGCAGTGAGAGACCAGACAATGCATTCAATTTGCAGCCTTTCTATGTTGTACCTTTGCTTCTCCCTTCCTTTATTTCCCAGCAGAAGATAAATCAAGTTTTTTTAAAAAAGGTAGAATGAATGCACAGTTTTTTTCAACTGTGAAAGTGATAGGAGCCCTCCATCTCAAAGCACCACAAATAGCTAATGACCCTTTTGTCCCATGTTGCTCAAGACATCGAGGCTCAGAGCATAAGCAAAGGTGTGGTGTTTCTTTGGGGCTGTCCTTCAGATGCTATTTCTCTTGTTGAATCATCGGCTAGGAGCCTAAGGGATTGTGTTTACAGAACTCATGGATTTTTATGTACTCTGTTCTGTTTTATTTTCCCTTTTCTCCTTTCAACAACAGATCCCGCCTCCCCCCAAAATATTACAAGTTACTTTAAAAACCCATCTCAATTTGTGTCAAACTGGAAAAGGGGAGATCATATTCAACTACTTATTCATCCATCCAGTTCATTGTACAACCACATTCTTTCTTTTAGCTTTACTTAAGTTCAGTTATGTTTTGAGTACAAAAAGGGAAGTGGGAAAGCATATACATCATATTAAGGTATTTGGGGAAATTGTGTGATACAGTGTAGCAAACACCTATAACGAGTAGAGGTGGAATTCATTTTTGTTTTTCAAAAAATTGCTTTGCTATGTGACACAGAGGACTGCTGTGTGAACAACAGAAGTTTAATTGCCTCATGTACACACGGACTCAGGCCACACGGTTTGAAGCAAACCAAAAGCCAACTCAGTTCAACACATGTCAAAAGGATCAACACTTTCCTGTACATTTTGATTAATCCATACAATCCACATCACAGAGGATCTCAGTCAGACAACAAGTGAAGTTCAAAATAGTTCAAAGAAGCAATATTCAAGAGGAAAGTGGAAAAACCTTACTCAGAAAAACTAAAGACCAGATTCAAATGGAGATCATATACTGTTAATGATATTTGGGAATAAAAGAGGACAGCCAGTCCTTCAGCTGCGCCTGCTGAACATTTCTCAATCATGACCACTTTCTCACTTTAGATGACTATATAACCCTTGGTGCCTCTTGCTGTTTGTGATGCTCAATCTCTTCATCATACTAGAACCTACATAAGATTAAAAACGCTCTGCAAAAACCAAGAAAGCTATCTATTTTGCCACTGTAATGTGCTGAATATAGAAGAGAAAGATAATAATGATCCATGGGATTGAAGTTTTCATTGTTCATGCCAGTCCTGGACACAGATCCTATAGCACCCATAGATGCCAGTATGCAATTTAGGGTGGCAAATGTTCCATCGTACTCAGTGCAAAAAGAATTCTTATCCCTTCTGCTTTGTTCCCTGTACTTAGCTGTCCCCTAAAGATTGCATAATCTGTCGAGCAGGGTCTAGTATTTAAACAGTGACAAACATAGTTCTCCATGGTGCTGAACTAATTGAACAATCTATGGAAAAGCAAAGGGATATCGCAGTCCCTGACGCAGCAAAGTTTAGGAATATTCATATTTAGGACAATGAATGTTTATTAATCAATCACAGAAACAGGCAATTTAAATATTAGATATCTAAAATAAATAATATATATTCTGTATAACTAAAATCAGGTTTCAGTGAATATTCTGCTACAGAGTGAAAAGTGCATGCTTAAGCATATTTGAGAAAAATGATGTGTCTGAAGATATATGCTTAAAATCACACATACTCTGTATTGTTAAAGCAGAATAACTACCTCCTTCACACTCAGTTTCACTGACACAGATTAGAACCAACATATTACACATAATGATATGTGGGAAATGACACTGAAATATTATTCAACTGCTCTTTGAGGATTACTAACGTGGGCAATCAGCATTAGTGATCTACAAAATTTTGAGCTGGCTCATTCCCACAAAGCTTTTTATAGTAATAAATCATCTTCTGTTCTTTGGTTTGGTAAGAGTTGGAATTTTCAGAAAATAAAAAGTTGATTCTGCTTACCAGGGGGTTGATATTGGCATGATATGCCAATCGGTGGGTACAAGATGCACAGTCCTTGCTACATTCTGCCTGAACAGTAAGGATGAGGCATGTGCTAAAAGCCAAGAGCAAGAAATGACATCTCAGAAGCAATGTCATAGTCTGCAAAACAGAGGAGAACAAAGTACTGAGAGATTAACCCGAACAGTCATTTGATTTCTTGTTCCAAAAAAACATATCGTGGTACAAATTAATACACTAAAAGAAATCAAGTGTGAAAGAGCTCTAACTATATACACCAACTACAATCCCTACACAAATTTGAACAAATTTGCTTACAGTGAAGCCCTGGAACATCAGAAGGTTAGTGTTAAGTCTTTCACATACTGGGTAGGTGGAATCCTGTATTCCCTCACTGCCTCCTTTACATGAAATACAAGTGAAATGGGCTTAAAACCTTTTTAATATTATTTATCAGCTACACTTATATCCCACAGCTCTTCCACGAGAATAAGGTGGTGCACATAGTTCTCTTCTTCTCCACTGTATCTTTCCCACAACTCTGTGAGGTTGATCAGCATGAGATAGACTGGTATGAGACCATGCAGAGAATTTTACAGATCAGTCACACCATCACAACATTACACCACACTACTATTATGAGATGCAATAAGGCTTTGCTGCTGCTGCTGTATTATAAAGCTTGACATGACATGCCTGCCTGCCTCCTTTCTGGCTACCAAACAAGGAATGTGAGAGTTGAAGTTGACACATATATAAAGCCAAATAAATAATAATCATTTTCCCCACAATTACTGTTTCCAGGATTCTGTCAGATAAATCCTGGGGAAATAACTGCAAGCAGATTTCAATGTGCAGTTCAGTTGTACCTGAACCTTCCTTGCTGGGCAAAATGGTTGACAGTTGGTTATTTAATATTCCCTATAGGACTGGTGAACTGGGTACTCATCTATACAGACTGGCCAGGACAAAGACATGTGTATAAAAAACAGCAGCCAAAAGAGAAAAGAAACCCACTGAAAATTCTGTGGAAAGACCCTCACAGCTTTTAAGCAATCACCAAATGGATAAAGTGGTAAATATGGCTCTCTTCCTTCCCACTATATCATCCCCATAACGCTGCAAGGCAGGTTAGCCTGAGAAAGGGACTGGCCTGAAGCTGTCTAGGGCCAAATACATTACTGTCTGCCTCTTTATTTCTTACCCCTCTCTGAACTGCTGTTAGGGCTTTTCTCTCACGCTGGTGGAGACTTGCACTTGAATGGCAAGCAAACCTACTGCCACCAGAGGTTGGGTCTATATGTAAGCTTTTCTGGAATAAACGGGAGTTGTGCTAGAATTCTGACACTCCGATCAGTGGCAGTTGGGGGACTCATTGTAGAAAATGCTCCACTTCTCCTCCATTCTATCTACTTTTATGTTAATCAAATTCAACATTACATTGTAAACTATTTTCCCTCTTTAGAAGCTCGCCATATGTAATTTTTCTCCATACCTTCAAAGGAGGATGTGGAAAGAGATGCTGCTACAACCACTTTCTGTATATATTCACCAGGAAGACACTTTTTGAGAGGGGACATGCAAAATGCTATAATGATGCTTTAAAACAAATCAGCAGTATCAAGTCACCACAGTGGATGAAAAGGTTTCTGTCTGCTTTCCTCTACATTACACTTCACTCATGCACACCCTAAAGTCCTTTAAGAAGCATTCTTTTTGCTCCATCAAAATTGCCCAGTTGTTTATCTTCTTTCTTTTTTACTCTAAAAAAGCAAAACATAATTAAAAGGAAAAGCACCTGGAAAATGTAATTTTCCTTTGGTAAATGAAACTCAGGACACATTGTTGTGGATAGGGACAAGGAGTGTCTAAGACAAGCAAAACGCATCTGCCTTGGAGGGGAAGACAGAGAGACACCTCTCTGCACCTGATCCCCAGAGTCACTCCTACCCCCAAGAATGACATCTAGTTTCCATTTTCAAATCTTCCTCTGGAGTTTCACCTTATAATTTCACCTCTAGTGAGGAATCCATGGGCTGTCGGAGGAAAAGAAGGAGAAACTCCTTGAGGCAGGTTTTGGACCCACTTCCACACAGAGAATTAAGAGACAAATGTCCAAGAGAGACACTGGGAGGAAGATGTCTTGCCACGAACACACACATATATACTTGCATGCACGCACACACAGAAGTCGCCTCAAGTGGCCCTAAAAGGAGACCTTTAACTCCAAGTTCACCTGGGGGATGATCCCCCCCATAAGAGCAAGAATCAAGCAGAGGACCCAAGCTCAGTCTCCTAGGAAGACACCACAGGGAGACCCTCTCAATGCCCCCACCCCTGCAAATGTGGTGTGTGAGGGTCACTCCGACTAAGACCAAATCCCTTGATTAAAATGACACAGAATGGGAGCGGGAAGGTGACCCTAGAGTACCTTTGTATAACACGAAATGATGGCCAGTTCCGCACTATACTGTTATAGTGCTATTATTCCACTTATGGAATATCCTATGGAATCCTGGGGTTTGCACGTTGGGAAGGGGCCCTGAGAATTCTCAGCCAGAAAGCTCTTTGGCCTCAGTAAACTACAAACCCCGGAATTCCCCAGGATGTTCAAAGTGGAATAATAGCACTCTACCAATGCAGTGCGGAAATGGCTGGCGATTGAGGGAGAGTTCGACCGCAGGTTAACGGTATCCACATTAAGCTGTCATGCGACGGAGTCTGGAGTGAGGTGTATTGGCTGCAGTTACTCTCAGCCTTTGAGGAAGAACCCCTCTCAGCTGAAGGGAGGCAGAGAAAGCGGCGCGAGCAAGCGCAGAGAGAGAAAGGGAGCGCCTTGGCGGGACCCTGCGGCGTGCAGGCGGCGCTTCCCGCAAGCTCACGAAACGCCGTGCGTCCCATAGTAAAAGAAGTTAACAGAGAAATTAAACAAGTCCACGAAAGCGGTACACTCAGGCTATTTCCACACTAGACTGTTATAGCGCTATTATCCCACTTTCAACATCCTATGGAAGCCAGAGGCCCCTCCCTAAACTGCAAACCCCAGGATTCCATAGGATGTTGAAAGTGGGATAATAGCGCTATAACAGTCTAGTGCGGAAACGGCCTCAAAAATGTGTCCCGCGTTGCTGTTGAAGCGCCCTCCCCGAGCGAAAACTTCAGCGGGAAAACGAGCGAACAGTGGGCGTTAGGGAGACACCCCCGTCACCCTTCCGCCTCAGCCCGGGACGGCACCCTCCCCGCGCTTACGTTCCTTTCCCTCCGCGGGTCCGTCGCCGTCGGCCCGAAGTGAGTCCCGCCTCAGTCTCTCGCTGGCGAAAGGTGGTTCACCGGGGCGCGCGGCGACGCCTCGCCTCTTGCGGAGCTGCGGGAGCGGGGAGAGAAACCAAAGGGAGAAAATGGGTGAACGCGCAGGACGGAGAGAGGGATTGAGACAAACAAACACGCAGCCGCCACAAAAAGTATGAAGTTTGGTTTCGAGGGCAAGGGCTGGTCCTCGCCGCTAAAACTTACCGAAGAGAAGCGACGAGCGGAGGGCTCGCGTTTTCCCTCCCGAGACGGAGCTCCTCGCGGGACGGCTGCGAACCTCTCCGGCAAAATCAGGCGCCGGGGCGGCGAAGGCGCACACTTTATAATTAGTCAAAACAGAGAAACGCCGCGCGTTCCCCAATCGCTTCCAGCCTCCATGTGACGCAGCGCTTGCGACATCCAGTAGGAGCTTGGGGGGGGGGGGACGATAAGCTGAGGAGGGGGGCGCTCGCGGTGTTTGTACCCGCCTGCTCGGGGCCAAGAGACGGCTCACGATTCGGTTGTTCCCCGGGGTGTGTGGGTCGATGTGCTACTCATCTCCTTCCCCCTCGCTCCCCCTGTCCCTGGAGATCAGGGATCAATTTCGTTCCAAGCCAGCACTCCCCCGTCGTATGTGTGTTTCTGTGTTCCCATTGAGGAGGGGGAGATCTCCCCCCAGCCCCAGCGATGAGGAGCGGGTGTCAAGAGAACAGATCGCTTCCTCTTTCCGCGCTATCATCCAGAACCCCGATCGTGGAGAGATATTGGATGTGAGCTAACTCCTAGCACAGCCTATTGGGAGGGATGGTAAAGCAAAACTTTGCATTTTCAAAAGTTTGTCAGCGAGGATGATCCTGAGCCTTTCATCTCCTCACTTCCACACAAGCCCCTACTGTGATGCAGGTTCTCATGCCGAAGATTATAAGCCTAGTCCTGGTTCTTGCCACCTGCATGACCAGATGGAAGGAGGTTAGATGTCCTACTACAGGGATGGATGACTAGGGTGGATCTAGAGGCCATTTATCTACTTCTGGGATCCTGAGGAGAGGACTGTTAAAAATTAGATGGACAAAAATAGGTATCTTTAAAAACGTTAACCAGGATGAGGAGAGTGCCTGAACTTGTCTAAAATGCCTTGGTTCTCGGTGAGGTGATTTGCCCATTTTTGATGGTGGTGGGGTGGGGGTGGAGGGTAGTTCAGGGACACTGGAGAGGTTGAGGGCCTCAAAACCAGGCTTGGAGAGCACGGTGGTTCCAAGGCCACATTTTCTCCATCCCAATCTAAATATTCCACTTCCCAGCGGCCACTGCTGTTACTGCTGCTGCCTAGATAGGTATTTTCCTTCTTGACAAAGGGAAAGTTTGAAAGAACCACACCACTTCCCATAGTTCCCAAAATGAAAAATGTGGGTGGGGGGAAAGGGGGGCTCCTGTATCTCTAATGGCTGTGTAGGGGCTGGAATTTCAGCAAGGGTTGCTTGTCACACAACCAGCAAATTCTACAACACTGGCTAAAAATTTCTTCCTCGACATCGCAATTAGAGATACAGCAATCCCTCTCCAGTTTTCACTCTGGCAACTTGATTTGTTACATTGTTAAATATAATATATGTGTGTGTGTGTGTGTGTGTGTATGTATATGTATGTATGTATGTATGTATATGTATAAATAAATAAACAGAGAATTTTTGAACTGCCAAAGGCATTGATTATACACATCTGATGCTCAGCACGTAGGGACTAGACTCTGGGGTAGGTAGCTGTGACAGGCTGTTGTGGTCACTATCTACCTCCAAGTTGTTTTTGACTTGTGGCAACCCTAAAATGAACCTATCACAGAGTTTTCCAGGGCTGAGAGTGTGTGACACACCCAAGATCAGTTAGTGGGTTTCCATGGCAGAGCAAGAAATCAATCCCTAGTCCAATCCAAATCAATCCAGCTCTCAAACCACTACACCACAGGTGGCTCACTTCATGGGAGGCTGGGGAGATGCAATTCCTGTTCACTTTCTAAAAAAAAAACAAAAACCCTGCCTCTTCTGGGCTTAAAATGGCCCTGAGAGCCACAAAAATGATCTACACAATGCCTACCCTACAACTAGACCAACACTTGTGCAGATCCCAGCTAGTCCAAACTGCAGAACTGAGGCAGTTCTAAAAAGCTATTGAACATGGAGATGGTGTTAGGGAATGCAGTACTTTTGTATTTATTTATTTATTCATTTGGGCAGTATCCCTACGCCTGCACCATGACATGAAATGAACCATGGAGGAAAATGTTACCTGTACAAACCCCTGCCTGCTTCTTGTCAGGTTTAGGGGCTCCCTGGCTGTTTTAGTCTCTTTCCTTGGAGTCTGACACAGCATTACATTCCCTGGAGATGTGCAAAAGACACATGTTGTGCCACAGTTGAGCTGAGGAGCATGATTTTCTCAGGTAATAGTGGGCATGTGGACATCTTTGTGTGGATCCCTGTGGGGTGGCCTGCTCTATTCAAGTGCCAGGAAAGAAGACAGCCAGTTTCCTATGTGAGCTGGCTGCAAATAATGAAATTTCACTCAAGGAAAGCATGAAATTTTCCAGCTGCAGGGACAGAAAGAGAGGAGGCTTGATTTGGAAGCTTGTTGAACCTGATGCCTATTAGTTCCTGGTGAAAAATCTGATGAGTTAATTAACAGTTAACAGTGTGCTAAGGAGGGGGAGAATAGAATGTGTCTGTCATGATGTTCAGCTCTCTGTTTTCAACCAGCGTCTGTCACAGATTATCTCTTTTCAGCTTAATACACATTATCCAGATGGTTGTGTGATGAGCAGAGAACAGAAGTGAGCGAGTCGCACCAAGACAGAAGTGTTTGCTGGCAAGGATTGGTTTACTGTAATAAGCAAATTTAACATGAAAGATTTTTGTGCCATTCCAAAACAAGCTTTCTTTTTATTTACATAGACCCAGCAGCTTTGACCAAATCTTAGAGACAATTACAGTGGCCACTTTTTAAAAGGATTTTCTGATCAACAGAGAAATAAGCAAAACCTGAAATATCAGTGGCTCAGAAATATGAAGCGTGAGCTGATTTCCAGATAGATTGAACAATACTTCTTAGTACATAGAAGACATACATACTCACAAACACATTATAGTATATATATGTGTGTGTGTGTGTGTGTTATTTATTTATTCCATATATATAAAAATGTAAGACCTGGGGACTGCCCTAAGTTTGAATGTTTTTGAGAAGCATATAAACCCAGTCGTCAGATAGAAGCAGAATACTACTGCTAGGAGAGTCTCTGCAATATTTCTGAATAAACAGTAAAGCTAATGGAAGATGAGCTCTTCTCTTACATTTTAGAGCCCATGGGCTTATTGCTCCTCAGGAACATCTAAAATTCTAGCTAGCTCAGTGATTTTATATACTGAGTATCTATCATAGTAAGCAATCAAATGGGTGTATCAAAACACAAACTCCTTTGCATTGGTGGATGGACCTGTGCCTCAAGACATAAATATGGGTCTAATAAAGTATTTAGAAAAATGGAAAATGATCAAATGCTCTTAAAATGTACCGTGTTTTTGAAATTTAACTTTGAATGCATTTTAACACCAGGACTTTGGTTCTTCTCTTCGCTCCCCACTCTTCCACTGAAATGTTTGCCCTTGCCTACAACAGTGGCTCCACACCCTCAAATCCAATTAAAGCAAATACTAGAATAAAGGGATTAGCTGTATTAATCTGTAGGGCCGGCTGAAAATGTTCTCTAATTATTTCTGTTGTGAATGGTCATGGTATTTATCTTCTACAGGCTTCCCCTGCCTATCTGACAGGTTAGGGACTGGAGTGCTCAGAAAGTGAACGTGGTTGAAAAATGGAATCCATCTACTGTGAGGAATATAAAGGACTCATGGAGGCTCACCTGAGACCAACTGATGGTACACACTGCTTGTAAAATCTCTCATCTGGCTTGTTCCCAAGCGAACCTCCATAGTCAAGAAGAACTACAGGAAATCCACTGTTTTGATGTTTGCAATACAGAAAAGTTCCATCATTTCAACCAGGGGATCTACTCTGTCTGTAGGCAAGTCTTGGGACCACACATGCATGCAGGTCGTCCCAAGCAAGCCTCCAAAGGCAAGAAGAACTGAAAAAAGAGTGGACCCAGATCAAATTAATGGGATTTATCCATAATTTGGAAGCACTGACAAGAGTAAGTTGTCAGATGGAGGGCCATTGAAAGGCAGGAACTTCCTGTGTATGAACATTGGATAGAAACCTCATCCACTGTACCTCCTTGCATTTCATGGATTTTAGGATTGTTCAGTTGCATAGGGACAGAGTGGGGCGATGGGGGCGGTGCAGCCCTGGCAGCAATTTTTTGGGGGCACCGCAGCTCCTTGCTTGCCTTCCCCCATGTGTTGTAGCCCTGCCCAGTCCATCGTAGCCACACTCTGTCTATCATAGCCACGCCCCTGCATGCTGTAACTACATGCCCACACAACATAGCCCCGCCCTGTAGCCCCACCTCTCCACGCACTGTAGCCCTGTCCCTGCGTGCCGTAGCCGTGCCCCGCACACTGTAGCCATGACCCTACCCCTCTACCTGCCTTTCTGCCCACCCACCCTCCATGCACTCCAAGCTCTGCCACTGGGATTGTTAACATCCAGCTACCCCATATCCATATAACAAATCATGCAACAGAGGAAGTGGAATCTAGTCCCATCAAAGCTTATGTTATAAGAAATTCATGAGGTCAACACAGATGCCTGAAGACTGTGTAGTTTCTGCGCAGACCTTATATGGAAAGGATATCCCCAAAGGACCAAAGTCACAGCTTCTGATGGCTTTTATTTGTTATTAGAATTCATGATAAACAGACAGATGGCTGATGAGCCCCTTCCAAACCTGAGCTTACAAGAAGCGAGTGTCAAAAGACACAGACATCTGTGCTGAAAGCAAAACAAACAGAAGGGACAAGTTCACTGGAGCATTGTGTCATGGCTATAATTTAAGAAGGAAAAAGAGAAGGGAGGCAGGACACTAGAAGTTCCCCCCATTTTAATAACAACTATGGAAAGCACAACACATCCTGGTGTGTACTTTCCTTGGGGCAAAAAAAAATACTTCAGTAGGACATGATGAAAATGTGCCCAGCTGAAATACTGCAATTTATATTCCTTTTCCCCTATGGAAGTTATATACAAAAACACACTGGGGATTTCATATCTGTTGTTTTAAGTTTCCTGCATCTTAATTCTACCCTGAAGCTTTGCCCTCCTCATTTTTGCCTTTAAGCCACAGCTTGAGAACACATGTGAAAGGGAAAAGGAATGTTTTTTGTCCTAGGTGCCATCCTTTTGCCTGCTCATTGTTTGAGTTGCTACCTGCCCTATTCTTGCCAGTCTGCTCACTAGAGGGCACTCAACCCCTTTCAGGAGAGGTTGGAAACAATCCTGTCTTTAAGGGCAAAGAAAGTTTATTTAGTAAAGTAGAGACACTGATTGGAAACGAGGCACTAGGGCACAGTGCTCCAGTCACTGCTCATAATATTTGGAGGTGCAAGTGCATGAGGACATCTCAAAGAGACAAGCCATAACTCAAAGTCTTAGATTCAGATCACAGATGGCGAGGCTCAGAAGGGCCCTTCCTTGGGACATTGGAGAATCACTGCTCTGAGATACTGGGGCAAGGGAACAAGTGTTCTTGTGGAACTGATATAGCTGGACCAATAAGCTGTGTCGAGCAGTATCAAGTGTTCATTGAAACAGAGATATACATATATGGACACACTCATATCTGTCTTCATATCTACTGGGTAAATGGCCTGTATAAGTCTGGCTGTTTGTTCATCTAGTTAAGTGCTATATATTGTGTATTCCATAATTCCATGATTTCTGTATCTTGCATTGTCTGTTCCACTAATGTGTACAGCTCTGTCAAGGCTGCAAGCCTTTCGAGATCTGCCTCTGCATTTGTGGAATAGTCTTCTTTTGGACCTCCAGCTGAAGGAGGATCTCACCTGTTTTCGTAAATGGTTGAAGACCGTCCTCTTTGACTCACCATCTTAACCCACTGAGCTGTGTGTAAGGTGCTGAGATGGGTACCCACTGGTGGGGTGTTGGGGATTTTATTCCATGTATTGTTGTGGTGTTCTGTTTTATTGTCTTTGTCCCTGATCGTGTATGTCGATGTTCCACCCTTTGGTGTAAAGGGCATTATAAATAAACGTTATTAACAGCTCCTGATCTGACTGCATTGTTCTTTGAACACTGTTAACCTTTCACTTAGGATGTGACTAGCAGAGGATTTCATAAACATATCAGTAAGACACAATCATTAAACTGACTTAAGTTTCAGGAGGATTATATTTAGGTAAGAGTATGCAACAATGTCCTTGTGACACTCGTTGACCTGAGTAACAAGCCCAATGTCTTTAATTTGTTAGGCAGTCTTATCTATGTCTGTGCATGTCACCAATAAAATTGAATGAATGTAATACAAATGCAGAAAAAAAGGACTTCATGAACTCCAGGTATCACTGTATGGGAAAAAAACTGTCCCTATTTCTACTAGCCCAATCATTCAGTAAGTCATGCATCTTTCAGATAATGTTTTTTTTACTGTCTATAAAGCAGTATTTATATTGCCATTTCACGCAGGCAATTACACAGAAAAATGAGTCTTTTGCAAAAGAATGACTGCTGAGAAAAAAAAGAGGTAACATTCTAACCACTTCGTGTACCCTTTCCATGATAAAACAATGTTTGTCATTAAGATGAATTACATTGTGTGTTTAAAAGAATAGGTAGGTGGTTAAATACTGAAAGCATCAGCAGAAAAAAAAATGAACAATTATTTTTCTGATCTTATATAGGTTGTAGTAACTGAGGAAGTAGCATTTTATTAAAATGATAAAGCTAATGAAGCATTCCTTTAGGTCAGTATTTCTTATGCTATCTGATGTGGGCTCTTGCAGAGTGTTTTTTTCCCAGTGTGCCAGAGAGCAGCACCGTGGCATATCTAGCTTCAATAGCACCTAGGGCAAGCATGGAGGTTGCACCCCTAGGTGCTGCTTCTCCTGCTGGCTCCACCCAGGACCGAGAACGACCCCAGCGAGGGCAGTGGTGGTGGTGAGCAGGTCCAGGTGGAGGGGCTGCCTCTCCCACCACTGCTACCACTGCTCTGGGCCAAGAACAATCCCAATGAGGACGGTGGCGATGATGGTGGGGAACACTGCTGTTTTCAGGGTGCCCTGCTGGGCTGACTATTCTGAGCAATGGGGCTGGGGTGCCATGGCTTTTTTGTACCCTCTGATATTGGTACCCAGGGCACGTACCCTATTTTGTCCCATCCTAGATATGTCTTTAGAACTGCACCATATTTGTGCCTATTAACTACAACTGTTTATTTCTTTTCTTGAAATTCTCCAGGGATGAGCAAGACGATAGCTCACAGGCCAGCACTCATCCAGGGACCACTATTTTGAGTAGCATTGTTTTAAGTCATCTTGTCCTTCCAAGACAAAAGAACTAATAGTCCCACTATATTCTACACTAGTCAGGCTTCAACTGGAGTACTCTGTTCTATTCTTAGCACCTCATTTCAGGCAGCACATAGACAAGTTGAAGCAGGGTTTAGAAGTGGGCAATAAAGATAATGATAGATATGGAGAAAAACACGAGGACAGGTTGAGAGAGTTAGGTATGTTCCGCTTGGGGAAGAGAAGACTGAGGGGTGACATGGCTGTACTCTTTAAATATTTGAAGGGCTGTCACAGAGAGGAGGAGATAGGTTTGTTTTCTGCTGCCTCAGAGGGTCAGGCCAAGTCTGATGGTTTCAAGCTACAGGAGGGTAGATTTTGACTGAACATTAGAAGGAGCTTCTTGATAGTAGGAGCTTTCAACAATGGAACCAATTACTTAGACAGATGGTAGCATCTGTTTCTAAATATATTCCAAAAGAAGCTAGACAGCTACCTGCTGGGGATGCTCTAGCTGGATTTCCTGCATTGAGTGGGGGGTTGGACTTGATGGCCCTTGAGATCCCTTCCAGCTCTATGATTCTAGTCCAAATTTCTGCTCATTTTACAATTATATTAAACCAATACAAATAGTTTCATAATAACTAGAAGAACTGAGTAAAACATCATTAAGTGCATATTGAATTTTGGTTTATTAGGTATCATCACAGGCCTAAATGCTGTAAAGGCACCAGATCCCCTCTGACTGTGGAAGCTAAGGAGAGTAAGCCCTGATTAGTACGTGGATGAGAGACCATAAAAGAATATCAGGTATTGTTGACTATATTTCAGAGGAAGGAACTGCTAAAAAACACCTCTAAGTATTCCCAAGTAAACCCTATGAAATTGAGGAGGTCACCATAAATCAACAGGCGACTTGAAGGCACATACTCAAAGGAGCCGTAGGAGAGCATATTTCCAAATGATAAACTACATTTGAGTTTTAATGGTGAGAATACAGTTAGCATAGAGACAAGTTAATTATTTCAAACATGAATAGACTTAACTTTTAAAAATGAGTGTAGGAGAATATACAAACAAACTAAAAGCTGTAATTTTGAAAAGGAAAGGGATTAAAATCCATGTGATGTATGAAATGGATTACTTTGCATAATGCAGTAGCCCAAGGATTAGCAGAAAATTAAGGATAAGATTGTGATTGTGGGGAAATGACCACAATTTGAAGCTTTGTTGATAAGCATTAGCGAAGGAATTACTGTATCAACTAGAATACCTGCACTGTACTGCACAAAGTGAACTGCATTATCCATTAGCTTATCTACAAGCATATCTAATAATACAGCTACATTTATTCCAGTTCCTTGGATATTGATTTACGGGTGGAAGATTTACATCAAGCATTCTTAAAACTACAGTACCACACAGGAAAATGAAGAGATAGATTGATAAAGCTGAAGCAGTAATCAGGAGTTGTCTACTAAAGGATTGGCCCAACAGAGAATCTGAAAGAATACTATTTTATCATTTTTAATTTTTTTTTTGAAATAATGTTTTATTATATTTTTAATAGAAGAAATAAAGAAATATAAATATAAATCAGTTGAAAAAAACATCCATAAGATGAACACTGTACGGTGAATATTATCATTACTTAATGTGTTTTCAAATTAACAGTTGTACAAAAATAAAGTCTTTAAGGGAAAGTCTGTATTGACTTGAGATATACCATACTGAAAAATAATTCTTTCTATAAAAGAATTAAGTTCTTCATTTTAAGTTCATGTTGACGAAGGAAACACAGGTAGTGAGTTACTCATTACTAGAGGCATTTCTCACTTTTTTTTTAAAACTTTGGCAAGTGGTACTGAGTCTTTAGTCAGCTTACCTGCTTACATGACAATTGAAAATGCCTGCAAAAGAGACCACAACCAAGTTTAAAATCTGTGTATGGATGTACAAAGCTGCTTTGGGATGCTCCCTACCCCCAAACAGCCATCCCCCCGATGGCTGAAAGGGAAACCAGAAGTGACTTGTCATCACTTCTGATAATCCAAAATGGTGGCCATGAGGATGCAATGCAGCCCTTCAGAGCCCCTTTGGAGATGAAAACGGGCTCAATGTGGCCTCTAGGCTATGGAACATGTTTGTATTATTCCTTTTCAAGCTGAAAGAATGATGAAATAATGTGCTTTGAAAATTGTATGGTTTAGATTTTCCTTCAAAAATTTTTTCCTTTTGCATATTTCCAAAAGGCAGATAAATTATTGCAGCTGTGGGGTTTGAGGAGGGGGTTCCAATATTTATTTATTCATTTCCCATGTCTCCATTCAGAATTCCACTGAATGCAGCTAATATTACCAAGAAAAACTGCTGTTGTGTACCTTGCAGTCATTTTCCAACTTAAGGCAAACCTACCATGGGTTTTCTTGGCAAGGTTTGTTCAGTGTTCCCCTCTGAGACTGATAAGAGTATGACTAGTCCTAGGTTACTCAGTGGGTTTCCTTGGCTGAGCAAGGATTCAGACCCTGGTCTCCAGAGTCGTAGTCCAGGATTCAAATCACTACACCATAGCCATTTCCGCACTTGACTGTTATAGCGCTATTATTCCACTTTCAACATCGTATGGAATCCTGGGGTTTGCAGTTTAGATGGAAGAGCTAAGAGCTGGAGCAATCAGTCAATCAGCTGAAGCTCTAATTACAAAAAGTAGTAACTGTCTCATTCTCTGCTTGCAGATAGGGTAGTATGCAGTGAAGTGTTTTTACTAGCCAAAATCTGCTTCAGCCAATGTAAGTGGGATGGTTCAACTCCCAGAAACCTGCTTTGGGTTGTGGGGATACTTCTACCAGTAGATTTGAAGCACTGTGAAGGGTTGCAGCAGGGGTAAAGGAAGTCCCAATGCTACTGCTAGTGTCATGTTAGATTTAGCCCAATGTTTCCATTTGTAGCAAGTCTATACAGATACAACTCCCACTGGAAATGCATCAGATTGCAATCATAGGTAATTTCTGCACTATGCTGTTATAGTGCTATTGTTTCACTTTCAACATCCTGTGGAATTCTGAATGCCCCTCCCTAAATTGCAAAGCCCAGGATTCCATAGGATGTTGAAAGCTACAGCTCTTTAGACCAGCTGAATACCCTTCAAAGGTAGCCCCAAGTACAGCACGTTACAGTAGTCTAAACAGGATATAACTAAGGCATGTACCACTGTGGTTGGATCTAGCATCTCAAGGAATGGGTGCACTTGCTGCACAAGATTTAAATATACAAAAGCATTCCTGACAACTGGAGCAACCTGAGCCGCCAGGTTCAAAGCTGAGTCCAGGAACACACCCAAACTTGTGTCTTCAGGGGCAATGTAACCCCATCTAACACAGGCTGAATACCTATTCCATCTACATCTCTCTACCCAGCCCCTTCCAAACCTACTGTATAAGGCTGGTACCTCTGCCAAAGGAAGGTTTTCTGAAGTGTGGGGCAGTGAGCAAAAAAGCTTCCAAACCTACTGTATAAGGCTGGTGCCTCTGCCAAAGGAAGGTTTTCTGAAGTGTGGGGCAGTGAGCAAAAAAGCTTCCAGCCCTCTCTCAGCAGTGAGATGCTTTTCAATCTAGAGAAACTTTGAGACTGTCACAGTTGCTGTCACTGTTGGGAGAGGACTGTGAGCTTCTCCCTAGTGCTTTGGAAAGCCCTCTGTTGGTAGAGATGCCAGGCCTATATGTTAGGTTATTGGTAGTACTTACGGCTATTGCACTGAACCAAGACTGTAAATGTGGATCGCAGATAGATTTATAGGTTTGCAAATCTCTCTTCCAAATTCATAAATACTGAACAGGATGCCAGCTGTAGTTTATAATATAATATAGCATGTTTAGTTTTAATATAGCATGGAAGGATTAAATTAGTGGATTAACAATGGCATAAGGCCTCAAGGTAACTTTCCTGATTTCAATTTCTGAAAGAAACAGGAAGAATAAAAAAAGACAGAGGGTGGTCCAATAAATCAATGGATGGCTCTTTCTGCAACTTACCTCATCTCAG
Source organism: Cyclura pinguis (assembly GCA_030412105.1). Lineage (NCBI taxonomy): Eukaryota > Metazoa > Chordata > Lepidosauria > Squamata > Iguanidae > Cyclura > Cyclura pinguis. Next base: position 214,835,925 of record CM059602.1, read on the forward strand.
AGCCATTGCGTTGGGATGCAGAGGAAGCCTCTCCCAAGAGGGGAGCACTTCTGTCACATTCCCGCTCCGCACTGACTGCCTGCTAGATGGGAGGAATCACGATGGCTCCGCCTCTACCTTCCACAGTGCAGCCTGGCAGTTTTGCAGGCTGCGCTGGGGGATGAAGCGCAGCCATTGCACTTCCTGCTGTTCTGCGAGACAGGAAAGTGGAGGAGATGGGAGGACTGCGCAATCACATGTCATTGACAGGAGAAACCCATCAATGATTTAATCCATGATTGCAAAGGGGTGGCCATGGGATCATCATGGGATTGCGACGTCATCATGCAGAACTGTTGTTGCGATCCCGTGGCAATCCTGTGGCCATTGCAGTTTGGGGGTGGTGTGCAAAAAGGGCTGATATTATAAAGATATTGGCCATTTCCACACAGGCTTAAAGAAACGGTGCTCCAGGGAGGACTTCTGCACCTGGGAGCGGACTGGGTTGGACCTACTTAGTGTAGTTCCGCACCTCAGCCCGCTCTGGAACGACCTGAAGTGGTCGTCCAGCATGCTTTTGAAAGACCACTTGAAACAGGTCTTTCAAAAGCACGGAGTGCGCCACTCTGTGCCCGTGTTCCGGTGCAGATTTGCAGGCTCGCACTAGTGCGAGCCTGTGATCTGCCGGGGGCAGGCTTTCAGCTGGTGAGCTTCAGTGGTTGGTGGAGAGCCTCGACCAACCGGAAGCCACCATTTTCATCCCTGGAGCAGTGCAGAGTGGCGGCCACTCACTGCTCCGGACCAGCCTGGACCCAAGCGTGGAGCCAAGAAGTCCGGTAAGTACTGGCATGGGGCGGTTCCCTCACCCCGTGCGGAAATGGTTTCTGTTGATGCAACAGTTCTTTTCTAATTTCAGTCATCAAATGTCACTCTTCCAGAAGATTCAGATCCGAATATTTTTTGGTAGCCTCAACTACAGTAAATATATTGAATCAATTGTTGAATGGTGAGTCAACCATTCCACTGATTCAGTGGGTCTGCTTTAGTTGGGATTTGGGCCATCTCCACACTATACTGTTATACTGCTATTATTCCACTTTCAACATCCTATGGAACCCTGGGATTTGCAGTTTAGGGAGGAGCATTTAGAATTCTCAACCAGAGAGCTCTTTGGCCTCAGTAAACTACAAACCCTAGAATCCCACAGGATATTGAAAGTGGAATAATAGCACTACAACCGTCTGGTGCGGACATGACCTAGGCCTCAATCAGCTTCACAACTGTCTAATGCTCCACTGAAATGTTAGCTGAAAATAATGAAGAATGGCATGGTACAGGAGTCTAGTTTATTTTCCACCTTACAGGTTATATTTTGCTATGAAGAACATCATTAGACACTGCTCTGTATGACATTGTGAGACTTCTTGTCTTGCTACTTATAATAAGATGAAGACTGGCTGTGTGACAGGATGAACTTACCATCAAATACCCTTTATATAAAGTTCATTCGTACACATAAGAAAATACCAGGGGATTAATATTCCTAGGGTGACTCTCAGATAATAGAAGATGAAAATAAAAGTTAACTGAAAAATCCCAAGTTGTCACTGAAACTGGTTTGGTAAGTGTTAAAATCTGTTACCGAAGAATTGTGTGGCAAGTTTTATCGTGCTCATCAGTTTAGACATGCTGGCTGTGAATCTACAAGAAAGCAAAGAAACTCTGCCACTGGCAACTGAAGGTCAGATGGTCCTTTTCAACATCCATGTAAGGACCAATTATTTCTTCAGGTTCAGTGGGGTTTGAGAGATTCTAACTCTTGACAAGTGAGGAAACTTCATATTCCTCTGATCTGCTGTAGCACAGCATGTACTCACCTATACAAAAAATGGCAATTACATCACTGAAATGAGATGAAATGAGTCACTTGTGAGTTGGCAGCAGAGATAATTCTAGCCCTTCTTTCAAACTCCAAAGCCTGAGAGTCAGGAGGAAAAGTACGACAGCAGCCTTACACAAACTAAGAAGGAGATTGCTCTGTTGTTTTAGTATGTCCTGGATTACAGTCAATCTGATTCACTACAGAAATTAGACAGTGAGAACATGGAAGCAGTTCTAAAACCAGCTTGATAGGCAGGCAAGGAGCAACAATGTTCCTTTTGATCGGAAGCAGGCATCTATGTAGGCATCTGTGTCAAGTGTCTATGTCAGATATCAGGTAGTTATGAATGATTTCCCTAAACTTGTTCAGAACTTAGTTTTTCATCCAAGCAGAAGGATGGACAGTTCCGGAAATTAGAAATAGATATCTGTGATCTTTCTAATCTAGGTTTCTGCCTTGTTAAAATCTGAAGCTGAGCTAAATCTAGAACATCAATTGTGTGTATGCAAATTCAATGTGGTAGTATAAATGTGCACAAAAATGGAATTATATTCCAAATACTTCATTTTTTAATATGACAGAAAATATATATGAAAATATATTATGCACTATCACTTGTGGTTTATTTTGCATATGACTAATAATTACAATGAAGATGGCAATAATCCCACAGATAATTTGATAGAGGGACTGATGAATTCAACTGTCATTGAGATATTGGATCATGCCCGCAGCACATGAGGAAGAAGAGTAAATCTTCTATCTTTTCTCACTTCACCTCTTCTCAGTCTTCATGCTCATGGTCTCACCAAAATATCTCTTCTTGAACCTACAATTGGAAAAAATAGGAAATAGGAATTTTGTTGGGACCATGGTATGAAGAAAAGAGTTATCTCCTATTCCCTCTGTGTTGCATTCTTGTCGGGTTGATTAACTCCTCCTTACTGCCTCTCCCTTTTTTTTTTTTAAAGACATGTTAAATGCAATCATAAATTTTAATATATCATCTAGTTTGGCTTTTAGGAAACTTACTGCTGTATTCTATAGCTTATTTGGAACTTAACTGAAGGACTGGTAACAGTGTTTCTGTTGCAATGCTTGACCTCATCAAAGACTATTGACACACTCTTCTAAAACCAGAGTCCAGACAATATGCAGTATTTCAGATACCATCTGATCTTTGCCCACTTACAGTTTGGACTTTATATCAGTCTAGCAACTTTTCAAAGGTGAATAGGCTTAATGATGAACTGTTAAGATTTTGAGCAGCTTGCCTAAATTATAAAGTCCTGTATAGTGTACCACACAAGTAACAGAGATTCGGACAAATCTGATAATGTTTTCTACTTGATTTGTTATGTATAGGAGAGCATGAGGCAGACATACATTCCCATCATATCATCCATAGACATCCTTGTTAAATATCCTCACTCAAAACATGTCCTCAAACCAGTGCATATCGGCCAGTGCATCACATGGCTGATTATTACATGGGTGGGAGCACAACATCCTATACATGGTTTTATTCTATGTGGGTAGTTTTTATTAATATGTATATTCTTGTGGATAGGATGGGAGATGAAGGAGTGATCTAGCAAATGAGCAGGGAGGGAAGCATCAGTGACTTTTGGTCCAACACGGAGGAGCAATATGTCTCTCCCTATCCCAGATTGGCCCACAGACTGTCCATGGACAGTAGACATACTTGCATTCAGCTCCCTATGATGAATCGGACTAGGAGAAAGCACTATCTGTCTTACAGTTTACTAGAGATAACTCAGAAAGTTTTTTTTTTCCTGGAACATATCTGTACAAATCAGCAACCTAGAGCCAGCTATAATTTCATTCCTGGAGCCCTTTCATAATTATACTGCTATAATTTCCCCTTTAACTACAGTCACAACATCTTATGGAATCCTAGGATTTCCAGTTTAGGAAGGGGCATATAGAAGTCAGCCAGACATATCTAGTGCCGCTCCAAACTACAAACCTCAAGATGCCATGGGATGTTGTTGAGATGCAGTAAAAGGTAGATCATAGTGTTATAATTGTGTAGTGTAAAAGTGCTCCTGGAATACATTTGGGAGTGGGTTTAACAAAACCTCAGTCTGAGATGATTAAGAAGGCCATCTGAATATGTTCCATATGTTAAACAAACTTTTTCTTGACTTTTTTTCTTTGTATAGGATATTGTTTTATCTTGAATTGTTTGACAATAACTTAACCTCTCCAAAAATTCTTTGAAAACAATAAGAGGAACAAGATGTTCATGACAATAATTAACATTTTCTGACAACATCTGATTTTACATTGCCCTGATTTACTAAAGGATTTATTTCACATCTGTAGTGGTTTGAGGGACAGTTTGTTTACAAGAACTTAATGGGAAGAAACACATGTTTTTTGTCAGGAAAACCCTTCCCTGGTAATGCAAAGTATGCTGGGATTGATGGGAAATAGCCCCTTTCACACCATAGAATGGGTCCTGAACTCACAAAACTCAAGTATTTATGACAGGGTTTGCCAGGCTCCAGACCTCTCTCTGCTGACCAAAGCTTGGATTGTTACTTTGAGGCATACAACTATCAGAATTTCCCAGCCAGCATGGCAAGTGGGAGATAGCTTGGGCATTCTGGGAGTTGTAGTTTTTCTAAGAGTCTTTTCAAAGCTTTGGGTGCACGTGTGCTTAACTGTATACATGCCATGTGCCTCACGGAATACAGTTCCATAACATGGGTCCCAGTGACATGGAACAGGGTTTTTGCTACCATAGTCAAGGACTACTGCATCAGTGCTGTCAACTAAGTTGCCTACCATGCCTTCTGGTTCTGCCTTTGCCCCACCTGCTTCTCCTACGTAGGCTTCTCAGCAGCAACAAATATAGTGAGTAGCGGCTACAAACTATATGCCATTTAATGTTTTCCTTAATGTCTTGTAGTAGCATTGCTTTGGACCAAGGCAGACAATTGAAAACATTGAATAGAAACAAACTGGGCAGGATTGCTAAATCCATAGGCATATCAGACAGTATTCTAGTATTTATAGTGACTGATGCCATTTTGATGTGGAGTGTTGCACACATGCTTGTAAGAGTCACAAGGCAGGTATGATTTTAAATACATGTAAGATGGGGGTCCATGGGATGGGCGTGGTAGAGTCTGCTATGCCCTGTTATAGGTGTACTAATTTTACATGTGGAAAAGCTGACCCTGGGTCTGAAAAGGGTTGATCTCTTATAGTCAGGCCAGATACAGAAAATCTAAAATGCTAGATGTGTTGTCATTTTAAACAATTCATGGGACATTTAAATGAATGCAGCAAATGGAAGAGTCAAATGTTTGTATTATTCATTTATGTCTGCTTTGCAGCCTTATGATTTTACTATAGCTCACAGGCCAGGAAAATGACTATATTTTGGCTGTCCTCTTTTCTCTGTTCCAAAAGGCATTCCTGATGATAATTTAGTGAAAATTTAATGCATTGTTTTCACAGAATTCTGAAATGTACTTGCTAAGAATGATAGCCTTTGCAATTTGTATGCCCTTGTTTTTGTGGTTTGCATATTGTATAACATAGTGTGTTTAATGGCTTTTGTGCGTGATGTATTAGATACTGGCACTTGCTCTGAAAGAGTAGTTTATATATTTAAGGAGAGGCTGGATATGTAGCACAGTAAAGCTAGCCCAATAGTTCTCTGAGAGAACAGTTTCTTAGGATTCTGTCACTCAGTCCTCATTGTACACAAATAGGGGAACCTACTCCAAAACAATGCAGTGTGGAGGATCAAGTTCAGAGTTCCATCTAGTCAATTATCCAAGCCCTTTTCCAGCCTGCACCATACTATTGCCTCCACCTCCAACATTAAATTAATATTCTGCAGCTGCTGAGTAGACTTAGGTTTTAATTTTTAGCTGTGCTTATTGATTTTTATTTTATTTCCTCATCCTACCTGGTATAGTTTTCCTCCTAAAGACTCTTTGCACTTCTGCAAACTGTAATTTTCCCTGAGTTTACTGATATCCCTCCAATGTCTGTAATGCTTTCTTTGTATGAAGTGATAGTTTATATATATCTCAATCTTGTAGTATGACTTCAATATTGTTAGTGTGGGGGGACAGGAAGCAGCTGTGGCCAACTTTTGAGGAAGTGGCGGCCAAGACAACAGCATAAGCTGTTGGAATAAAAAGGCAACACATATATCTCCAGTGTTTATATTTTCTTAGATCTATGCACTTCAAACTTCTGTTTCCTATCTAGTTGTATAGGTCATTTCCTCCTTTAAGAAAGATAAAGTTTCTTTGTCTCAGAAATGGAGAAGCTTCATGGGGTCCTGAAGGAGAAACTTATCCAGTTGTGGTTGGAAGAAGGGAGAAACAGTGAATTCAAGGCTGCAGTTTGCTTAACGAAACAGTGCTGGTTTTCTGAACACTGGTTCTCTCTATCAACACAGAAATTGAGCAATCTGGCACTAAAATAAACATGCACCTCACCAATTATAGTATATAGCTTTGCAAAATCTATCCAACAACAGCATACAACAACATAAAGCAAATCATTCTGTAGAAATGTTAGCCAATCCAGAGATGGGATTAAGCCATAATGGAAAAGTACCAAGCAGGAACCGAGTAAAAACCATTCATGTTTAACCTTTTCCTTACAGTTCAGATTGTCATTGGTATTAATAGAAAGTGCCAGTTAATTGATTGTAGACTCTGAAATGTTTTCGCTTTTCCCTGAGATTCCTAGTAGCATAATCACTGCAGCTTCAAAATCTTTCCTTGACTCAAAATACTTACCCCTTAGAATGATTCTATTTTTTTTATTTTTTTATTTTTTTGGCCTTATGGTCAATATCTGACCTTTCCATTCAGTTTCTTCCCCAGATATGGATGCTATCCTATCCCTATGTATGGAAACTAACTTTAGAGGTTCTTTTCTACGACATTAAATTTACACTTTCCTTTTTACCTTCCTAGAGCATCCAGAATAATTGTTTCTGTTTTTATCAGGAGGTTTCATGTGCTAGGACATTACACTGTGCTAGCATAAATACCAGGTAGTCTCATATAATAAAAGATTGAGTGCTGAGTGGAAGAACAGAGAAAAATTTTGGACTCAAGTGGGATTTCCTACATGGTGATAATATATCAGTGCTGTTGCTATTTTTCCTGTTATATTTGAACTTGTCTACAAGCTTTCCACATTAGACAAAAAAAAAAAAAATGAATTGAATGGGTTGGATCCATAGAAGCACTTAGCAGAGGTCCACTTTTGTTGGAGGAAGCGAGCAGAAGGGTGGTCTTTCTGACAGCAGCCCTGCTCATTTCCACTGCAGAAAGACATTACCATAAGACAGTTATGGTATGTGCAGTCCTTTGATGTGTGTCATTTGTCAACTTATGGCAACCCCATGAATTGCATACAGTTTTCTTAGGCAAGGTGGTTTTGCCAGTTCCTTCTTCTGAAATATAGCCTACAGCACCTGGTAATCACTGTCAGCCTTCCATCCAAGTACCAACTAGGGCTGACACAAGTTTGCTTCCAAGATCAGATTTAGCAGTCTATGTTATTTGCTGTTGTGTGCCTTTAAGTCAATTCCAATTTATGACTACCCTAAGGTGAACCCATCAAGGGGTTTTCTTGGCCAGATTTTTTCAGAGGGGCTTTCCCTTTGCCTTCTTCTGGGGCTGAGAGAATGTGATTTTCCCAGGCTTACCCAGTGGCTTTCAATGGCTGAGCTGGAATTCAAACCCTGTCCTCCAGTCATAATCCAACATTTGACTTTAATGCATGATTCCTTCATTAAATCTAGCACTTTAATAGCCAGTAAACTGAGAAGCAGCTGTGTCATCATGCCCTTATACAAAACCATCCCAGCAGCTGCAGTGTCAGACTGAGCAGATGAACGCTTGGCAAAAGCACCAATTCATAAGCCATGAGAAAATCATCTAACAGGAAAACTCAAACTAAACTGTTAATTTGCCGAGTTGACAGACTGTAGTGTGAAGCCCTATATTACAATTATTCCAAGCAATTCTTATTCCATTTATCGCTTATTCACATCCAGCCAATTGTGCCCTGACTCCTGGGAAATATGATTATGCAACTCAAGACTCAGCATCCACATGCCTCTGTCTACCAAATAACGCAAGAATCTGAAGAATAATCTATATCTTGAACCTTTTATGTTCCTCATTAATTACTACCAGAAGGAGACCTTTGCAATCCAATGCACACTTCCCAAGATCACTGACTTTCTGAGATGTCTAAGTAATTGTTCATATTTATCTGCACTACATGTATTCCATCCAGGCACTGCAAATCCAAAACAGTACTATGATCCATCTGCTTAGTTATAGACCAGTAGATGCCATCTGTGATCCTGGAAATGTGGGTGGTCCCTGCAGTATTTTCTTGTTGTCCTTGGAGACTTGCTGATTCATCTGGCTTCTCTTTAGTTCCAGTTGCCAGATCTCATCTAAACAGGAGCAATGTACAAAACCAAAACATGCTCCAGAAATGTTACTTAACATGATGTAAGCATACCCCAGGTTTTACATTTCAGAAAAAAAATACAGAGAAATAGCATAGCTGTCAACAACTGACTCTGTTCTAAAAGTCAGATTTCAACCCAAGAACTTGAGAAAAAACTTGAGAAAAAACAACAATAAACAACTTTGTTTATTACCTGGTACTTAACTGTTTCTCACTGAACGACTGAACCAAGAGAGGAAGACTACAGGCAATGAGATATTGTTCTCCTCCCAATTCCCCTATGCTGCTCAGCTGATTCAGGGCAAAAAGTTGAAGAGCAATGAAGAGACGTCTTTAGAGTCTCACTCGTCAGCTGAGCATCAGAAATTTACTTCCATGCTTCTTCTTCTCTGGTGCTCAGTTGTCCTGCACCACATGTGAATGATAGTGTGAGGAAGGGGTTTGTTTTGGTGAAAGGGTGTGAGCGAGAATGTGGTTATATGGGGTGGAACAGTTTGGAATGGTATGATACAGGAAGGAAAGTAGAGTGTCTGTACTTATCTATGACTTTGTCTGTTTGCAGTCTACTCTGACTTCCTCTGCTACAAGCCGTGGTGGCTGGTAGTTTCCATGTCAATGGGCTGGTGAATTTACCTAAGGTACCAATATTGCCAAAAAAGGTTCAGTACCTTGGATAGTGACTTTTAAGTTTAAGCTAAAACCCAGTGCAGATTCACTGACCCACTGACATGGAAGCCACCAGCCACGACTACCTCTGGCCATGCCACATCCTCCTCTAGTTTGTGCCTCTGACTACTTTCTCTTGAGAGAATGCATCCTCAATGCAAGGGTGGCCCATAGTGTCAGCAGGAGGGAGATGTCACCCTAGAATGGAGGAGAAAGGCACATGTTGTCCCTGCTTAGAACATAAACCAGTACCTTTAACATTTCCCCCCTACCCTTTACATAAACAATGGAGTTCAATATATCTTCATAGGCAAGGCACAGCTGTCATGAGGGGCCCTTTCACACTAAAAAATTATAGTGCTATATTCAGTTTTAACCACCACAGCAACGTTTTCTGAAACCCTGGGATTTGCAGTTCAGGAAAGAGTATTTAGAATTCTCAGCCAGAATGCTGTAGTGCATCATGATCTACAAACCCCAGCGTTCCATAGAATATTGTCACAGCAGTTAAAGTGAAATATAGTGATATAATTGCGTAATATATAAGGGTCACAGGGGTACTATCAAATATGACGTCTTTCTTCGGATATACTGTTCATGAAGATACACATTTTGCTAGGCACTTATTTGTGTGCCTTTCCTTTTTCAGGCCCTGTCACCAGGATCAGATACTTTCGGAACAGTAACTTTCAGCAAGTTGTTATGTGGACTTTGGATGGCCACAATCTTTTGTAACAGAGCAACATCCCCAATAATGTCATTTAAAAAGCATTCCACAAAGCTGTTTCAACAAGCATTCTACACCAGATGTGAAACTGTTGTAAACTGTGCATTTTTAAAAAGATGCAGAAAGGAAAAATGTACCCATTAACTGTTGCTAAATTATAATGGAACAACATTTGCTTTCCAGCCCCATGAATACTAAGCAGGTTTGTTATGATTAGAGCTACAGTATTACAATGAGTTCTGAATGTTATTCATAATAATGGGCCACAATGGAAAGTGCTTATCACATGCACATTGCTTAATTGTATATGGCAGCCATAGTCAGATACTTGGGAAGCCTTTTCCAGTGGTAAAAATAATAAACCCCAGTAAAATTACAGGCAATGTCCTAGACCCAAAGAACATGACATTTACATTCTTTGAGGGACTTGAACTGTCAAATGTTTTCCAGCAACTTTTTCTAATGAATATTTTGTGTCCTGCTCTCCTGTCACCGTAGACGTGAAGTAGGAAAAATAAATACATTTTTAAACACAACATTAAAAATACGTAGCTGTTTTGCTGAAGAAAGGACTGATTGGTTGTAGAGGGTCCTTTAGATGAAATTACATTGGATAACAACTACTTTATTATGAACATGGAAATGGTGTTTTATCGCTCATTGATTTTTCAGGACAGTCTTATTCTTACAAATCTGATTTTTGAATTACTCCCTGGAGGTTGTGCACCTAAAGAATATGAAATGTAGACAACCCAATAAGAAAACCTAAAGGATGCTAATTTCTTTAGGAACTCAGAATTTAGTTCTTATTGTCCAGTTTCTATAGTGGGTTTCAAGTAGAAAATTAAAGTAAACAAAAATTAAATAAATGTATTATGCCGGCATCAGAGAGCTGGGTGCATGGAGAGTCAAAAGGGGGTCATACCCTCCTCCTTCACTTTTGAAATTCCCCATACTTTAAAACGGGCTGCTTGGCCCTTATATTTTTTGAATTGTCCTGTTAAAACAGATTTGAAGCAAGCACACTGGCTTAAACAGCAGTGTAGTGGTGCCAGGACTCATGGGATTTGGAAAACTGGAGTTTTCTGATTAGCAGAGAATACTACATTGTATCTCTCTCTCTCTCTCTCTCACACACACACACACAGACACACACACATCAGCTTCCCTGTTTAAGACTGAATTAAGTCACTATCCTCATATTACCTGTGTGTGTTTGGGATGAGTGGGTGGGGTGAATTTATCCAGTGAAAGTATGTTGCTATGAGCAGCTCCTATCATCTTGAAAGGTATTGTAGGGGATTGGTTTTGAACGGCTAATTAAGACTGTCAGCTTTACAGAAGATATGTTGTCCTAGTAGAGATGAAAACTGCTAGGTCTTGTTTGTTGATATTGATGAATACAACTGCTTGCACTTTTAATTTCACCTTACAGGCGTGATTGAGGAGATTGTCACAATGAGCACCTACAGTTCAGAAGTTACCACAATACAACAAGGCATAGAGCTTAAGAAAAGAGGTAAAAAAAAATAGGGTTTTTTTGGTACTGTTCGTACATATGCTGGCATGACGCAAGACACACAAGCTGTTGTTTTACTGGACATGTTTCTCTTCTCTGATCCATGGAGGCCTGACCCTATTTTTTAGAATCTATCATTTCCCTCTTCCTCATCCTTTTTCAAATTATGCAGTCACATCTCTCTTTTTTCCTTTTGTTTATTTTCAGCCAGTGTATAATGAACTTCCACATTGTCCAAACATATTTGCACAGTGTTAATTTTAAAAGTTTGATAGGTGTTGTTGATGGGTGATGTGTTGAGTTGTTTCCAGCTTATGGCAACGATCAGGCAAACCTAGCTTTGGGGATTCTGGGGCTGAGAGTGTGTGACGTGCCCAAGGTCACCTAGTAGGTTTATATGCCTGAGCAGGGAATCAAAATCTGGTCTCCAGGTTCGTAGTCCAGCACTCAGACCACTACATAATGATAGTTTGATTGACCAGAGAGCATTGTGAGTCCCCACAGACAACACTGACCTCTTGTCTAGCAGCAGCAGAAACAACATAGGTTGTGTGTTTTGTACCATCAGGCAATTTCTGAAATCAGTACAATTCTAGGATGTATAAGCTATTGCTGTAATTTTCTTTCTCAGCCAAGAGATCATCCTAATATTTCTATAGAGTGTAGTCCTTACAGTTACTGTCTGATGTTTGATTTGGATCAGCAGCATGCTGAGCATGGGAACCCTATCTTAAAAATTTGTTGCTCTGGTGCAAAATAATTCGTGAATGCCTCTTTTCAATATGTTATTGCAATATATTTCCAAAATCATATTGCCTTCTTTCTGCAGCTTTTGGCATGTATGTAGTCACCCTATTTTTTCCATTTTCATATGTTCAGTAGTATTCAAAGATATATGTGTATTAATCTGTCCTTCAACATTAAAAGATACAAAGAAATCTTGCAGCACCTTTGAGATTGACATCGCATCTGATGAAGTGGACTACAGGCCATAAAACTTTATGCTGAAATGTCTTTATCTCAGTCTCAAGGGTATTACAGAATTATTTTATATCCTTTTTATTCACATTCTGGATTAGGGAGGCTTCCATTATTCCCATTTTATACATAGCAGAGAATGTTTAATGAGATAGAATCTTTTAAATATATTTAATGAGTGTTGCTTGTCACTTGATGACTGCAGCCATCAAGTAACGACCACTATGAGTTGTCAGTATCCAAATGCTACACTATGTCATGTTACCACAAAGCCATGGCTTTCAGGGGAGAAAATGCCTCATTCTGCAAAACTATAATTCCACCGATACTTCAGCCTGTCATTTGCACATGCATATTTGTCACTTCATGGTGCAAATCACTAATCACTCATATAACACTTTCATATCACCTCAACACAATGTGTGGAAATCAAGTGCTGAGGAAGCACATGGAAAGAGAAGAAGCTGTAGTTGGCTGACTTTCCAGTATGCAACACCACACTTATAGTTTAGCTGTCCTCCTCTTGTCTTGTGCACAGGAACATTTATGTGAAGAAATTACTATTTTGAGCATTGCTGTAAGCAACATCAGCAAAAAATTGCCCTGCAGCTCCTTTTTAATGGGTCTATGAATGCAAGCAAGTTATTAAAAAATAGATGAATCTGGTAGCCTTAAGTAACTTTCATTTCTTACCAAACACAGTGTCATTCCTCAGGCTTTTATTTTTTGGCCAAATGCAGCGCAAGAACACAAAGTAAGACAGTAGTTATAGCATAGGTTGCAAAGAAATGTGAAATGTATGAAATGGAGGCAGAAATTCTGCACCAGTGGCAGAGCTATGACATCGTAGCCATGCTCCATCACTTGATCCAACCCCTGAAACCCACCTTAAAAGCCCGTCAGCCATCCTGAGTGATGAAGTTCTGTGCCACTGGCAAAGAGGTGTGCTGGGGAATGATGTGACCAACCTCTTCCCACCAGCAAGCAACAGAGTGACAAAGAGTTATGACAGACCTTTGAATCCCAGTGTGTGCTCCTTCAGCCTTGGACAGTGTCAGCTCAGTGGCTTTAAGATGGGCTTTAAGGGCATTTACAATTACGGTAATGGTTTCATGATTATAAATGTAAATAGGAAACAGTTATGCAGCTATAAGTCTAACTTGCAATGTTATAACTGACTAACGGGATGCTAGCCAGAATACTTTGGCACATTTTGGACCGAATATTTATCTATTATGCATCTCCCCCACCAGCTATCATAGAATCATAGAATCATAGAATCATAGAAATGTAGAGTTGGAAGAGACCACACGGGCCATCCAGTCCAACCCCCTGCCATGCAGGAACACCCTCAAAGCACTCCCGACAGATGGCCATCCAGCCTCTGCTTAAAAACTTCCAAAGAAGGAGACTCCACCACACTCCGAGGCAGCATATTCCACTGCCGGGCAGCCCTGACTGTCAGGAAGTTCTTCCTGAGGTTCAGGTGGAATCTCCTTTCCTGAAGCTTGAATCCATTGCTCCTTGTCCTGGTCTCTGGAGCGGCAGAAAACAAGCCCTCTCCCTCCTCTACATGGCATCCCTTCAAATATTTAAATATGGCTATCATGTCCCCTCGTAACCTTCTCTTCTGCAGACTGAACATACCCAGCTCTCTAAGTCTATCCTCATAGGGCATGGCTTCCAGGCCCTTCACCATTTTGGTCGCCCTCCTCTGGACCTGCTCCAGCTTGACCATGTCCTTCTTGAATTGGGGTGCCCAGAACTGGACACAGTATTCAAGATGAGGTCTAACCAAAGCAGAGTAGAGTGGTACCAGTACCTCCCTCGATCTGGACACCATACTCCTATTGATGCAGCCGAGAATTGCATTGGCTTTCTTGTCTGCCGCATCACACTGCTGACTCATGTTCAGCTTGTGGTCTATTAGGACTCCTAGATCCCTTTCACACGTACTGCCATCCAGCCACGTGTCCCCCATCCTATATTTCTGCATTCCATTTTTTCTACCTAAGTGTAGGACCTTACACTTCTCTCTGTTGAATTTCATTTTGTTAGCCTTGGCCCAGCTCTCCAATCTATCCAGGTCATTTTGAATTTTGATCCTGTCCTCTGGCGTATTAGCAACCCCTCCCAATTTGGTGTCATCTGCAAATTTGATGAGCATGCCCTCTATTCCTTCATCCAAGTCATTGATGAAAATATTGAAGAGCACTGGGCCCAGGACAGAACCCTGTGGCACCCCACTAGTCACTTCTCTCCAGGATGAAAAGCAGCCATTGGTGAGCACCCTTTGGGAACGGTCAGTCAACCAGTTACAGATCCACCTGACAGTAGCCCTGTCCAACCTGCATTTTACTAGCTTCTTTGCAAGAATGTCATGGGGAACTTTGTCAAAGGCCTTACTGAAATCGAGATATGCTACATCCACAGCATTCCCTTCATCTATCAAGCTAGTAACTCTATCATAAAAAGAGATAAGATTAGTCTGGCATGACTTATTTTTGAGAAATCCATGTTGACTTCTCGTGCTTACTATCGTGACTATCATCTCTTGGTCCAACCTATCACAAAGGTTAAGTGACATTCTGCACATGCCTACTCAAAAGTATTTCTCATTGAGCTCAATGAGGCATACTCTCAGGTGTACACGATTACTGCCTGAATTTCCTATTGGTAAGTTAAGATTTTAAGAAATTCTGGAAGTGACAGATATTATCTGAAAGTTAAGAGAAAGAGTGTGGGCGATAGCAGTGTTCACAAAATCATTAGATGAGCTGAGGACACTGAACAGTCATAATGAAGCCAACGTAATTTTAGCTGACCTCTTAAGTGCATTTTAGCAGCTGGATAAAATAGTGGTAAAATCATTTTAACATAAGCAATCAACCTCCCTTGAATGACCAGCAGCGTGTATTCTTCAAAGCCATAGATTGCTTTGGCTGGTACTTTAGATACCTAGATTTGCAGTTATAACACCTACCAGTCTGGGGAATGGCAATAGGTCAGTCGTAGAACACATGCTTTCTATGCAAAAAAAATCCCCACATCAATTCCCTGCTGTCTCCAGATATGGGGCAATGGGGAAGACGTGATTCTTGTCTATCAGAAATTATAGAACTGTAGTTTTCAACTGTTGGTCTGGATTTCAACACCCGGAATCTGCTGCTATATGAAACATTTATGGTACATGTGGATATGAGACAATTGTAGATATGTTGCCCAAAATTTCTGAACAATACAGTGTATAGCATACAATTCACTTTTACATTCCAGTATGGTGTAAAATTTTAATGGAATTCTTACTACTATGCTTAGTTTTCCTTCACAATTTGAAACAATCCTGGGAGGAGAAAAAACAACTGAGGTAGGAATGCTTTGAAATGGAGAAGTGGTTGTTGAGAAGAAAAAAAAAGTTTTATCCCTGGTAATTTCTGCTCGTTTTCCTAGATTGGCTTTTCACAAAGAAATAAATAAAAAAGAGATAAAGGGGTTCTGCTAAACATATTTGCTTGCATTGTGTGAACATTTCACTTTAAAAAAAATGAGATAAGGGTATTAAAATAAGTTTAACTCAATTGTACTTCTTGCTTTTCTGAGGGTAGCTGACATACCAATATTTGTTTGGCCCAGAGGTCTCGATACCACAACATCATGTGTTTGTTAGTTGATATTCATCACAGGTCCTCTCCTGATCCAGCTGTATCACTGGTCACAGGAAAGAAAGTGCTCCAGGCAGTAGATAAAATGTGTCGTGAAAGCATGACAAATTGTGTTTAATTTGCAGTTATTATGTTGTTACTGCTAGGGTGAGGATAGGTTCTTGCATTATTTTCTGCCTGGCTGTGGGCTATGGGCAAAATGCACCTTGCTGTTGTTCCTCAGGCAGCAAAATGTCTTCAGTCATCCCTGGGCATCATCCATTGATTCAGCACATTAATATCGCATATGCCTGAGTCTATGGTGATATGCCATTCATGTGACATCTCTACTTCAAAACCTTTACATTTTTCTTTATTGCAAATGAAGTAGTTCAGGATGTCACTGAGTCATTACTGTCAGAGGAACAGCATTGTTCAGCAGTCCAAAGAACTCTGATATAGAAAATGTAAGACCCACGCTTCTAATCAAGCATCTTGCTCTCAACAGTGGCTATCCCAAAGGCTGGAAAAGTTGAACTGTTTGGAACTACACATCCTCCCATCCATGACCAGCATTCATCATATTGGCTAGGGAATTCTGGGTTTTGTATTAAAAAAATTAACTCTCCATTGCTTCCACATTGGATTAGATGGGAGTGGGGATGAATGGAGGAGTAGGTATCCATTCTGCCAGCATGTTTATTCTAATGGCAGAGGCACTCCAAAAACTGGTGAGGTTTGCATTAAATATAAGGAAATCTGTCTGATGTGTGTCTGAATTTTTAAAATGATCTTCATTCCCTGCTATGTATTGTTGGATATTTTATAGTTCTATTCTATAGAACTATTCTATAGTTAAGCTTAATACCTTTGGATTGCTAGACCAAGCCTAATGGCCCTCATTGTGTCAAAGAGGCAGACAAAAGGGTACAAAGAAGGCAAACACATCATAAGTCTCATAAAGAAATAGAGAAGGAAAGAAACCTGGAAGTCTTTTCATTATAACAATGTCTTACCTGCTGAGAAGTTAATAATCCGTTCCCCCTGTTTGCTCCATCTGAACATTAGTTTGAAGAACATCCATTATTTTTCTATGAGCAGAGCGGGAAACAAAATCTTTGCATCTGCTGTTGTGAAAAGCAAAGAAACAAATTGATCTGCCATTGCAGTCTTGAAACAAACAATACACTCTTTTCAAGGATCGAGGTTTTATCATGTCACATGTAATAAACTGTGATTATTTGAAGGCACGTCTAACTCTGCTTCTAAGCAACCTTTCTGAGTCATGATACAATCCAGGAGTTCAAGTGCTGGTATTTAGGCTTCTAGTCTTTGAAATATTTGACAGAAATTGATCACCAACAACAACATTGATTATATTAATATCATATATCATATCATGTCATATATATTAATTCAGTCACTATTGGACTTTCTGGAGTGTGCACTTTTCCTCATGTAATATCAGTTGAGGAAATTAAACTAAAGTAGTAAAGTATTTGCCCAAGCAAATGAATGCTCAAGATTGGCATTCCAGGGCCAATTTCAAATGCTGGTGAGAAAAGGATCTTGTTGTAATAATAATATTGTTATAAAAAAGATATGTGTGTGTACATACACACATATATATAAGCATGCAATTTATTGGCCAGGATTAGACAAGAAGCACAGAATCTGTTTAAACTAGGGATGGAAAAATGTGCCCCATCTCCCACATACAACCCCAATCCTGCTCTTTTTTAACACTGCAGAGTAAAGTTATTGAAGACAAAATCATCATCATCATCATCATCATCATCATCATCATCATCTCCTCCAGCAGACAAAAGGCCTCCAGGAGTGGTAGATCCCTGTAAACACTACCTAAAAGTCACGACTGGAAGTAGCTTTTGTTTGTGGGGTTTTTTTCCTGAAAATGGCACAGTGCAGCCTCCGTGGGTGCATGGGGGCAAAGCTTGGTTCCTGACACAAGTTCAGAACCTAGATTTAACAGAAAAATAGGCTTAGGTGAAGTCAGGAGAAAAGAGTGAGGAAGTAATACCACACTTGGCGTGGTAGTACCACACTTGGAGCTATTGAGTGAATCGATGATGGTGGGGAGATATGCAGAGCATAGTTCATATGCAGACTACAAGGTACTTTTGCTGTCAGCTCTGCCACCAGGGGCCCTTTCATGCTACACAGTTATAGTACAATAATTCCACTTTAACTTTCAGGGCAACATCCAATGGAATCTGAGGTTCTGCAGTTTAGAAAATGGTATTTAGAATTCTCATTCAGAAAGTTGTAGTGCCTCTGCAAACTGCAAACCCGTAATTCCACAGGATGCAGATATGGCAATTAAACTGGAAACATAGAGCTGTAATTATGTGGTACGAAAGGGCTGCCAGATATTGTCACTGCCTGCACAGCATCACTACTCAAACTTTGGTGACAACAGCATAAAATAATGCCTGTTTTTGAAGTGGAGGATGTGCTTTGTTCTGAAGAGTTGCAAGTATCTCTGATGCATTAAAGTTCTCTAGTACTGCCCAGTGCCATAGAAAATTGCTGTGGTCACTGCTGAATTTCAGTAGCAGCTGTGATCATGACAGGGATATTGGCAATGGTGGTGGTGGTAGTGATGCTTCTGATGGGGTGACAAAAGGTTCCACTCCCAGCAAGTTGTGCCTTCCTGATATAAATGATAAATGCTGGCAGTAATAGCACTGACAGCACTGCGCACAGAGGCTGCTGTTACAGGGAGTGGACATTGATGTATAGAGACCATTGGAATAATTTTTCTGGAAGAGGAGGGTTGGAGGGCACAGAACAATCCCAAAGTCCATCAAATTGCAAAAGGATAGATTCCATTTTGCACATAAAATGACATAGCAACTTGATTTTCCCTTTCAAATTATCTAGAAGAAGATATTTAAAGAGAAGGCTAATTCTGGAGAAAGTGAAATCTACCAAGTTCAAGTGGCAGTCTGGATTTAAAGTGAAACAAACTCTACAAAATCTTATTAAGATGTCAGTGCTCTCTCCATATCTGCTATGCAACTTTTGCATGGACAAAATATTGAGAATCACCACCAATCTTGCTGTGTGACTTTTTTTTCTTGGTAATGCATTTGATATCTGTTCTTTGGGAAACCAAATGTCATTAAAGAATTCAAAGGGTGTTCTTTGCACTATCTGTTTGGATACTGTACTAAGAATACAGCACTATGAACACACAGCTGCTATCTGAATGCATCCTTGCTAGGCTGTTTCTCTTAAGATGTTCTAGGCATCTTGATGTAGGCAGCGTAGAAAGCATCACAACCCAAGTGTTTCAGGTTTTGCAGATACACAAGACAAAACTTATGTCTAAATCTTTAAATATGTCAATGGAATGGTGCTATTATATTGCAGTCTTCTTTGGATGACTAGGTTTCTACAATATAGTATTTCTTTCTGTTATTGTTGGTTATTATTTATAGTAGAACCCCCTTAAGAAATAACACAGTGAAATGAGGCCTTGGTGAAGTCAAATAACTCCTGAATGGGCAACTGTAAAGAGTATTCAAATATCTCTATGTGAGAGACTGCTTTGCATTTTCAGTAGAAGCTGGTTATTATAACTATTAGTCCTCTTGTCAGAGGAACAGAGGGCATAAATACACGAAAATGTAATGTAATGTTTTGAGGAAATTGGAAAAGTATATGGACTCCAGAAGTAACTGGCATACAGTGAAATAGCTTCACCATTAAAAACAGTTACTGGCAGTGCCTTACTGCCCATTTAAAGATTTCTATGTTCTTATTAGTGCAAATGTCCATGAAGCTTCAAAATGAAATGGTGCTGTATCTCCCTGCTAGCTAAGAATTCCTATTATCAGTGTAAGTAGTTAGTTACCAAAGATTCCTGGGAAAAGGCACTGAGAAATGGTTCACCTCGTAAGAAGAAGATACCTTTTCAAGGTGAGGATCTCCAACCTCTTGGTCCACAAGGTAACTGGAAAAGTGAGACCTGGCACTTAGTTAAAAATAAATTGGTCATTAGTAATTACCCTAAACCTCAAGGCATATTATCCCAATCTGCATGAAGAGTCCACCTTGCATGTACATTGGGATCTGCAGCTCATCTGATTCTCACCCCCTTGGAAATTCTCCATGGAGAATATTTGTTTTACAATTATACTCATGCCTGTGCAATTATAACTTTTACAAATGAGCAAACTGCAAAAAAAGTACATTCTTTTAGGTCCAGACTTTTAAATAAGGGTAAGGTAACTTGCCGCTTCTTTGAAAACAAAGTCCCTTCTATTTCATTAATTAATGGCACACCTAGCATAAGCCCTAATAATAACAACCATAGTACGACAACTAAACTCATTGATTTCTCTGATTCTGCACAGTGCCCAACTCAGCACCCTCAAGATGAACAAACTTTAGTAAATACATTCAATGAAATGACTGGAAAGGAGGAGGAGTCTTTATTGAAAACGTTTCAGACCTTGCCAACTTTATTACAAATTGAAATCATAGATAGACTAACTTCCCTAACAACTACTCTACATAATTTACAGGTAAAAGGGGAAAGATAAAACCTACTGATATGTAGATGGTTTTAGTAACAGACGATTTAGAGAACAACAAAATTTATGAAAGACCCTCCCAAGGGCAGAAAACAACACACAATATTGATCATTTGGGTATAATAAACTGCAGCAAAGGCATCCCCTGCATGTAGATACAATAAGGTGGCAGATGTGGAACACAATGCCAGGGATGAGCATCATGCTTCAAAAAGAGGACACCAGAGGATCAATGGAGCCATATTCCATGATGAAAGTGGACATTTGGCTCAGGTTCAAAAAATGAAGTGACAATTAGAGGACAGTGTGGAGGAATTTGAATTTACTGAATGGCCTGAATTTCACTGTGTTTCCTTAGCTCCTTACAATATGAAATTATCTCCTCTGACAAAAGGTCAGGTTCATTTCTTGTCCTGGAACACAGAGGGATGGAACTCTAACTCTAAAGACTGCGAGGTCTCTGATTTTCTATGGGAATTTGACATAATCCTGCTCCAAGAGATATGGTCCACAACAAAACTAGACATTAATGGCTATGTTGTTATGGAGCAACCCGCTGCAGTCCCACCTGGAAAAGGAAGACCAAAAGCAGGGCTTGCCATTTTGATTTCTACCTCCTTACATGTCTCCAACAAATGTCCAGCTTCATGTGTTCAGATTGCTATGGCATGCTTAATTGATTTTGGATTTAAGCACCTATTATTGGTTAATGTGTATATTCCTCCAATGACTGATAGAGAAGAAATAACCTGGCAATGGGAGACATTAGAAGATTATATAGATAAGCTGGAAGCACAGTTCCCTAAATCACATTTACTTGTGATGGGGAACTTTAATGCTAGATTTGGGCCAGATAACAAGACAAGATGCCACTCCTGGCATCTTGATGACCTGGAGGAGTGTGTACTTAACATCAACAGACATTCTAAGGATATAGGGATTAACTATGCTGCCATATGTCTTGTAAAGCTGTTGGGGTGCCTTGCATTAAGAATAACCAATGGGGACCCGAAGTTTGAACAAACTAGAGAATATGCATATATATCAGGAAAAGGGAGCAGCATGATGATTATGTATTAGACTTCTATTCTATCTACAAACATATAATGCAGTTTTTTGTGACAGACAAAACTGAGATTGATCATTTACTCTTCTTCCTTAGCTTGGGAACCCCTCTTAATATCTGTCTAAACCCTCAACAACAACTGACAACTCAACAGTGACTATAAGTCAGAAAAGGCTAAGATGGTCTGATAACATAAGTGGTAAGATCTCAATATTATTAAATCCACCAAGGTACAAGGAGCTTAAAAGCTTTATTGTAGAAACACAGAATGTACATGTTGCCTGGGAAAACTATTCATTACTCATTGCATTGTTGAGTAAGATAATAAAGAATATGAAAACAAGCTCTTGCACTGTTAGACATAAGACAATAACCATAGGATTAGATAAAGAAAGCTTGGAGGCAAGGGACCACTCGACAAAATTGTATCTCAATGTTACCTCACTGGAAAGCCCTGTCCCAGGATCTACAATTTTGATATTAAAATATGATTCCATGTGCCTGAGAGGTCACCTGGATGAGCTCGTAGGCAGCAACAGTCGAACGATAGAAAACCAGGTCAGGCTACTAAAATCCCCCTTCATGTAGTCCCAGGAGACCTCAAGCTGTGCAAACCCACAGTAAACAAAGGGTCATCAGCCCCTGAGAAGCTGACTTGAGGGGATTAGCGTGTTTGCCCCAAGTTGAGCAAAATCCTATCAGGCAAGGACCATTTACAGAAAGTCACACCACAACCTAATGCCGCCGAAGATCCTGAGACTTTGGCAACACCTTGTAATCTCATCACACAAAGGAAGTTACCATTGTGAAGCTTCTTTCCTGTTGCAACACCCATTGTTCTCCCCAGGAAAGGATTAGCCCTCAAGGTACTTTTTCCCCTACAAATAGTCCCTGTTTTTGAGCGGTTCTTTGGATCACTCCTGGTCATCCCAGCAGACTGTTTCTCCGTCCGTTGAGTAATCCCCTCAGCCCTCTCTGTGCTGAACCCCACTTCTCCACTGTTTTTCCTGGACCACGGACTTCAGGAAAAGGTGCAGTATTACCCCAGCTACAACCCGTTCAATATTCCCCTATCCAGTTTCCTCTCTTTTGTCTCTTAATAGGTCTTGAGTGAGTGTGTGAGTGATAGTGTTGGTGCGTGAGACTTTTCATTCAATAAAATCATTTTATTGGACATCTTCATTTGGTTTTTGGCTTGGCCTGACCCCATAAAAACTGGGTAAAAAGACCCCACTAGGTTACCCTGTCTCTCGCTTTGCTATTGCTCATGCTCTGGCTAGCTTCCATTCCCCATCACGTGGAGCACATTGAGGTGTCCCCCAAGGGACCCCAGAAATCAGGGTAGCATCAAGTACAGGAAACACAACTTCTGTACCTTGCCGAAGGGCTATCATACTACTAAAAAAATTATAAAACATTGATTGCAAAGAAAATAAAAGGAAACTAGGTATAGGCAATGCTCGACATTGTTAGCTTCCTCCCTACAAAGGAACACCAAACAGTTCCGGACTATTGTCACAGGTATGCTAAGTAACCTTGAGGGAACACCTCAATGTAATACACCAGCACACATATGGGAAACCTATTTCTCCACTTTGTTTAAAGATTGCGAAGAGCTCAAAGCAGAGCCATTGGAAGGCAAATGCACTGCCTCTGTGAAAAATCTGGCTACTCCACACTGGCCCCCAGTAACCCACCATGAAGTTGCAACTCTAATCTCCACAATGAGATCTGACAAAGCCCCAGGGCCAGACTTAATCATGCTTGAATTATTAAATTTCATGATGGACACCCTTATTGGCTACTCTTTTTACTCATATTAACCAGACAGCCCAAATAGCTGTCTCAAGCTGGTCTCAAGCCATCATCATCCCCATATACAAAAAAGGATACAGAAATGACCCCACAAACTACCGTCCAATAAGCTAATTATCAGTATGGACAAATTATATGGCCACTTTGTTAATAATCATCTGATGGAATGGATACAGACAGAAAGAATACTGAGGGATGAACAAGCTGGTTCCAAGAAGGGCAAGTCAACTATAGATCATTGTGTAGTTCTAAATCATCTGGTCGAAAAATATTCAAAAGCATATAACAATAGCCTTTATGTTGCTTTCATGGATCTGAAATCGGCATTCGACTCAATACCTAAAGACAAACTCTGGGCCAAACTCCCTGTTTCCTCTATTGACAAAAGATTACTTGGATTGATTATAAAGCGATATAGCAACAGCACAATACAAGTGAGGTGTGGAGTACAGGGTAATCTTACTAAAACTATATCAGTGAAAAGAGATGTTCAACAAGGATGTATTCTTGTGCCCACATTATTTAATTTGTATCTCAATGATCTTGCTCCATTTATCTCTTCGGAGACTTTTCACCCTCCTAAACTGGCGTCAGTTAGTATCCCCATACTTTTATATGCGGATGATGCAGTTCTCCTTTCCTTTACTAAAATTGACTTGAGATGAGTAATAAGAGCTTTCATGGAGTATTGTGAAAATAACCAGTTAATCATTAACTATAATAAATCTGAAATCATGGGTTTTTTCCCCAAAAAACACGCTGTACTCAATTGGCTCATAGCTGGCCATAAAATAGAACAAGTGAGGTAATTTAAATATTTGGGGGTTACTTTCCACACATCTGGTGCCTACCCATCACACTGAGCAACTGCTATACAGAATGCAACCTACAGCGGCAAAGAAATTGTCTGATTCTTCTATGCCAAAGAAAGACAACTGATCCCTACTGCACTTAAGATATTCCAGGCTAAGGTTCTTCCTCAATTACTGTTTGGTATCCCAATATGCATCCTGTGTTTTTTGCCAATAGTGGAATGAGTACTCTCGGCATTTCTCAGAAAATTATTTGCTGTGCCAAGTTGTGTTCCATCAGCAGTCCTACACTTGGAGGCTGGCTGTACATAGATTGAATGCACTGCATGGAAATGGGCCTTAGGGTACTGGCTGAGAGTTCTCTTTGCAGGACCAGCGGCTGAATATGTTTATCTGATGCAAAGATATATTTATATTATTCACCTGTCTAAAACCGTGAAAGAAAAATTGCAGCTATTAGGCCTCTCCGATATATTTCTCCTCAGTTTTGACTGGCCCAGGGCCAAGTTGATCCTTGGACAACAGATTAAAGATATTGACACCCAATATTCTACATCTGTTGCACACACTACTTTCTCCCTCATTAGCTTGGATTTGAGGTTTAATCCATCTGGGGGTGGAAATTATCTTGAAAATTTTACAATCCCCAAATACTGGATGGCATTTAGCAAAGCTGTGGGGAGGGACTAGTAGAATTTTTACTGCAGATACTTTTCTGTTACTCTTTTTACAAGGATGATAGATTAAGGTTAGTAGCATCTCTCCTTAGCAAGTTCTCAGGAAGACCTTTGGAATGATACCTAATATATCTATTAGGGGATATAGAAAAAAGAGTAACAGAGGAGGTTGCAAAGTTTTTATTTTGTACTATTAAAACTCAAAGGGCCATGGAACAGAAATGTTGACAATGGGCTACCAAAAGTTGTATGCCAGAAATAAGGCTATATGATATTAATAGAAATTTTTATATGTGATTAAATCTCAGTGTTTTCTATCAAATTTTAAACTTAACTTATTAGGCTGTTTTTAAAATGCATTTATATGTAATTAATTATATCCTGTGTTTTATTTTAAAACAGAATGTTTATATTTTTACTTGTGTGTAGAATGTATATAACTATGTACCTGTGTGCAGAATGTATATCGCCTCATGGTTTGTTGACTGCAGTAAAGGCTTGATGATGATTAAAAACAGTTGCTGGCAGTGCTGTATTGCCCATTTAAAGAATTCTATTTTCTTATTAGTGCAAATGCTCATGAAGCTTAAAATGAAATGGTGCTTTAACTCCCTGCTAGCTAAAGAATTCCTACTATCAGTGTTTAATTATTCAATAAGAAATGTATATTTTGGGGAAGTCAAAACATTACATTAGGGTTGTTGTTAGAAGCTACCTTTTCACAGCAAATCTTTTCCAGAAAGGGATTAACATTCTGCTACACTGACATGAAATTGTGCATGACAGCTGGGAGACTCTCCTTCATTAGTCTAGTAACTTCAAAAGAGTGTGAGCCTGACATGGGAAAAGGACAGCCAGACCCCCTCCTGAAGACTGTAGGATTTCTCTTTGGCCATTTTTATTATGAGCATGTTTTTCTGGTTCCAGTTGCCAACCCATTGGTGCTTTCAATAGCTTCTTCTGAAGAAATATTCTCAGTTTTTCAGCTTGTATCTCTGCTATCATTATTCTTAATCATGTGCACCTCACACTATCTGGGATGTAAATCTACAGTAGATGTTGGTGTTTTCTTGCAGTTCTGATCCCCTACTTTACCATAAACCTTTACCCCACCCTAAGTGTTGTATTTATTTACTATATTTTAATACTACACACTTTCTAACAAGATGGCAGGATTTGACTTATGTGGAAACATACATGAGTACAGCAGCATGCCCAAAAGTCTCCCTGCTATGGGTGTCCCTTCTACATATTTGGATGCTGATGGGAGTGGGGCTGTAGAATTATGCACCATCAGCCCAGGTCAACATAGTGTGCCCCATCATTATTTGTGTGGTGAGTTTCACCAGTCTGAATAGGGCTTGAATAGGGCTAAGCTATTCCAAGCTCAGAATGCTTCTTGGCCCACACTCACTCTCTCAAGTTCCATTTCTTTATTGCCAGGTGGTGAATCAAAAGGGCACTCTCCTTTTCACAGTCTCCCTCCTTCCCCTTTCTAGTGATCTTAGTGACTGAGGGGATAAGTTACTTAAGTAGAATTTGTCTCTCCCCAACTGCATGATCACGCATGGCGGAGGGTGTGCCTTTACTGGCCTCTCATGAGAGGAGACCATGCAATCACCATGCGACCATGCAATCACTGCGTGACAAGGGTCACTTGGTGGGAAAGGGAGGGTTAGGATTAGGCAGACCCCTGTTAGGGCTGTGCCAGCCTTTCCTCAGCCTCTTTGTTTGCTGGCAAGGCTGACGGAGGGGGCTGCTGGTGGTTCTGAAAACCAGCCACATGGTGGGGCCTGGACCGGCCTTTGTTCACAGCAGCTCAGGGAGGCAGCTGGCGGTTGCATCCACGGCCACCCAGGTTCAGGGTTTTTTATCTCTTTCTTCTCCCTTTTCTTTCTTTCTTCTCTTTTTCCCTCTTCCATGCCTCTTCCCCCCTCTCTGGGCTGATTCTCATCAGCAGAGGGGGTTGCTGTGCCCCCCCGGGCCCTGGGGAGGGCTGCTATCATGGCTGTGATGGCAGAAGGGTTTTTTTCCCTTTTTTCCCTTTCCTCTTTCTTTCTTTCTGCCTCTTCTGCACCTCTTCCTCCCTCCCTGGGCTGATCCTCAGTAGCGGGGGGGAAGTTGCTTTGGGCCCCCCAGGCCCTGGGGAGGGTGACTGTTGCAGCAGCGGTGGCAGAAGGGTTTTTTCCCCTTTTCCTCCTCTTTCTTTCTTTCTTTCTTTCTTTCTTTCTTTCTTTCTTTCTTTCTTTCTTTCTCCCTCTTCTGCACCTCTTTCCCCTTCCCTGGGCTGATCCTCAGCAGTGGCAGGGTAGCTGTAGGCCCCCTGGGTCCTGGGGAGTGCCACTGGTGCGGCAGCAGTGGCAGAAGGTTTTTGTTTTTGTTTTTGAACACCAGGGAGATGACCACTGGGCTTGGGTAGCCTGGCTGGGGGCAGCAGCCTACTGGGGAGTCCCTTAGGTGTTTGGGAGCCTATTTGGGGAGGGCAGTTGTTGTGGCTCTCCCTCCTCCAACTTTTTTTTTCTAGGGGAGTTTTAGAATTTATTGCATTTGGTCGGGAGGGGGACATTTTTCCAGGTTTCCTCATTTTGGGCTGAGAGAGTGTGAAAGGACTTACTCATTTACATGCTTCCTGGTCTCAGAGCTGAGAGAGTGTGACAAGTTGTGCTGATTGAGTTGAGAGAGTTTTGAGGTACCCTCTCAGTGGCATGATTCCCTGCTGGTGGGTTGGGGGAGTGTAACTGATTGTGCTACTCGGGCTGAGAGGGTGGGTTCTGGTCTTGTCGGTCCATAACGCGTGGTGTGCCTGGATTCATTGCATGATGGCCGGATTTTCATTTGGGGCTGGTGTGATAACTGAAGCCCCTGTCAGAGCTGCTGATGACAAGCAGCAGCTGTTGGTCCCTGTGGCTCTGGCTGGAGATGAGTCCTGCAGCTCAAGAACTCCCCCTGCTGCCAGGGACCAAGCAGGCTCGTACATTCCTCTGCCTGCTCCTTTAGGGCAACAGGGATCCAGCTGTGATCCCGAGGATGCCCTGGAGCCTGTGTCAATCAGCCCACAAACAAGGCAGAGACTCAAGAGAGCTGAGCAAAGGGAGGCTTCCTTGATTAAGTTCAAGAAGTGGTGCCTGGCCACACCTATGCCTGGGCTATATAATTGCCTGCCTGGAAGCTTTCCTTTGCTTGTGGCAAACTTTCTACAAGCCCTCTCCTTTCCTGTTCCTTGCTTCCAGCACCTGGCTCCTGATACCCTGGATTGATCTCTTGGCTCCTGACCCCTAGATTTTGGACTCTGACTACGGCTTTTGCTTGTCGCTCAGGCTTAGGTAAATGGACTGCCTATGAGTAATTGCTTGCTTTGACTCATCCTGGCAGGACTCTGCTATCTCTCCCTCTCCCTTCTCCAGGCTGCCTTGCTGCCCAGGTCTCTGACCTTGACAGTCAGGACAGTGCAATTCAATCTCTCCTTGGGGTTTTGGCTGGAAGATTGGCCTAATTTGCCAGTGGTGCTAATAGCTTCCAAATGAGTTTCATCAGCATCAAAGGGTAAGCAGACCACCAAGAAGGCCATGCCAGCCAAAAAGGCCACGCCAGTCAAGTCCTTAGCTGCCCCCATGTCAGTGACCTCATCTTCAGACGAGGATGGGGGAGGAAATGTGGTGGCTGCCATTTTTGCTAAGCTTCGGGCCATTGAGAATGGCTGGTGGCCTGCGGGGCAGAACAGAGGAAGGGAGGAATAGAGGGTCTCCATGCCTGTAAGTGTTATTAACCAGATTTTGACACAGCTAAACGCTATTGAGAAGGACGGATCGGGTGAGAAGCGGAGCGAATCACCTTCAGAGAGGTGGGAACAAGCATCCTCATCACAGCATGACAGTTGGGAGGCCGGGCCCTCGGGAGAGTCGGAAGCAGCAGAAGTGGCGCTGGGTGAGTCTATTGGTCACAAGGAGGGCACTGCATCCGTAGCATGGCCCTGGAGCTTCATTACCCCCCCAAGAAATATGATATGGGCCCCACCAGCAGGTTTCCCAGAGCTATCATTTTCTTCTTCCCCTGGGGAGCAACTGTCACCCTCTCAGCTGCCATCGGGGTGACACTGCATTCCCAGGATATCCCTGGACCCACTCAGGGTGGGGTCCTGGGATCACAGGAGTCAAGCAAAGATTCAGGCCTTGAGGAGAAGGCAGGTGAGCAGTCAGAGGTATTGGATGACCACCTGATGCCAGCCACTATTGAAAGGATTCTGAAAGGAGAACACGTAGACCTATTCTCCCTTTTGTATCGAGAGCTTGATAAGAAAGAGAAGGAGGATTTGGACACAGGTGAGGGAGAAAAATTGAAAAAACACAGGATCAACAGAAACTGGACTAATTGGTTTATAAGTTATCTCATTTACATGGATGTGATAGTTAAGGCCCAACCATCAAGAGCTCACTCCCTGGTGGTGTATTTGAACATGATTTTCAGGGCTTATACAGATTTTGCTGGGACTGGTTGGCTGCACTATGATGAGAAGTTTGGGATGAGGGCGGCAAAGCAGCCAAGCCTACACTGGGACAGCATCCAGCCCAATTTGTGGATGCAGACGTTGACCCTTGCTCGCCCCATTTTTGGTGAGAGGTCCCACTCCAGTCATTTGGTGCAGTTCAACAAGTCCGGGGGGCCTCCCCACACTCAGGGCTCGCAGGAGCAGCAGCAAATCCAGCTGTGCTGGGAGTTTGGGATGCAAGGGTTTTGTGCCTGTTGCCCTTGCAAATACAAGAAACTATGTGGTCTGCTGGGCCTCTCACTCCATTTGCAACTGCACCAAGGGGAGAAGGGGAGGGACAAGCCTCAGGGATGGAGGTGGCAAGCGAGGGCCAGGAAATCAGCCACCACTTCACAAAGGGACCCAGTCCAATTAAAGTTGAGAGGCTGTTGGCTTGGCTCCACTTTTACCCAGACTGGGCTGCAGCTCTATATCTGGGGGAGGGATTTACTTGGGGGTTCAGGATCCCAAGTGTGGGACCTCAGCAGTGTTTTATGGCCAATAATCTTAAATCAGTAATAGGCAAAAAACACATGGTGAGGGAGAAAATTAGGAAGGAGGTTGCTGAAGTCAGTGTGTTAGGCCCATTTGACCAGCCTCCTGCTCCCAACATTAGAGTTTCCCCACAAGGAGTTGTCCCTAAGAAGGCTTCAGGTGAATTCAGGTTACTCCACCATTTGTCTTACCCCAGGGGTAAGACCGTTAATGATGCCATTCTGGCTGCATTATATTCTGTTAAGTATACTTTGTTCGATGCAGCTGTACGGGCGGTGTGCAGGTATGGCATTGGGGCCGAACTGGCCAAGTCTGATATCAAGTCAGCCTTCTGCCTGCTGTCCATACATCCATGTGACTTTGAGCTTTTGGGATTCGCCTTTGAAGGTAAATTCTATGTTGATCGCTCCCTCCCTATGGGATGTTCTGTGTCTTGCTCTGCCTTTGAGACATTCAGTACCTTTTGAGAATGAGCCATTGGACTTCCGGTCGCATGGTAGGCACGAAAGGCAGCACAGAGTAACTCTCTGCCCTGTGTTGTCACCTGATGTGGACCAGCCGGTAACTTGTCCATCTGGGACAGGTCATCAAACCCCCTCGGTAAGGGGGATTCAGAGGGGGTCTGGATTCTGATGCCCAGCTCCTGCGGAGGTATCTGAAGGAGTGGACGGGGGTCGAGGGGACTGAAGAACCATCCATGGCTACATTGTCGTTGCTGCTAGATCAGCACAAGCGCCACCACCTTTTAAATTGAAATTCCAATAAGCTTTCTTTTTTGAAAAGAGCCAAGCTAGAGCCGATAACAACTAAGACTCCAACCCTTAGGTTACTGAAACAATTTGCAGGATCAGATAAGATATTGTAAGTTACCCAATCCATTAAAGAAACACAGTTAATTTTCCTTACAACATTAGGCGTAAAGTCCGGTGAAGTGGACATCGCTACCTAAAGGAAACCCTTTTAACACTGACTTCTTCTTCGCAGTCTGATAGAGAAGGGGAAAAGCCCATATACAAACTGATTTATTTACAGAAAGGACAATTTTCTGACTTTTAGAAATTAAAAGCAAATTGCTTGAAAGGGCTTGAAAATGCTTGAATAGTGCCACAGTGATGTGGACTGGTTGACATGAGAAACTAATGTTGGGGAAAGACTATACAAGATCTTGTACAACAAAACATCTGTTGATTTTGGGAGGCTTCAGTGGATTTTTGGGTTCCTCTCCTTTTGGTCTTGATCCTGAATAAGCAAGTACGACACCTTTTTTATATATTTTTTTCTGGATTATGGACTGTACCTAACCTTGGACTGGACTGAGAAACCCCTTGTTTATTTTTTAAACAAGAAACTGAAAACCTTTAATTGGGATTTCGGACCAGTTAAGCTTCTGTACTGTAACTTGAATTATGCTATGACTTGGATCTTGTCTTTTTGAACTGGTCTCCAACTTGCTGACTAAGTGGGTTGAGAGATAGCAAAACGAGGAAACGTTTCTTTTTTGCCGACATTACAGCGACGATCGGATCTGTCTCTTAGATTAAACTACCTTCCAAGGACTCAGACGCTGCCTCCTGATCTCATGGATTAATAAGAGTTTCTGATGTAACAGATCAATGTATCAAATAACATAACTATACAGATTGGACCATAATATAGTCTTTTTATAGCTTTCTTATTGATCAATTATATATCAATATTAGGATATTAAGACACTTTAATATATCTATATTTAATATATCTATATAACATATTCACTAGGATACTTTAATATATTTATATTTTACATTCTATACTTTATTAAGTAAGCTATACTTGTTAATTCAAAAACTAAGCAATCAACTTAAACTTATATAAGCTTGGAAATCAATTTAAATAAATGATTATTCATTTATGTATTAGGTATCAACATTATATAATTCTAGTATCTAACTACTTTATCTTATATATTACTTATTCAACTGAATTGAATTCTTTTAAGTGAACAGTGGGATATTTTTAGAGAAGACTGTGAAACAACACTAGAGTAAGCGAATGTTTAAACAGACTTCTGTAAAGCTTACAGGTTTTGCTTGTCCTTGAACATGATATCTGATAGAAATGCCCCTGAAAGATAAACAGCTGTTAAAGAGGGGGAAGGAAAGAGAGGAGAGGAGGGGAAAAAAAAACAAAGAGAAAAGAGAAAGAGTAAGACAGAGAGAGAAAGAGGCTGATTGAACCAAGGAACTGAGAAAAACTTTTCTTTTTAGATATAATATTGCCATCTTCTGGACAAACAATTTATTTATAGATTTCTCTTCTCTCCTTGCTCTTTCCGCTCCTGTCTGAAAAACAAAAGACTTATATATTCCAAGAATTTAATATAGTATATTACATTATATTATAATTAACATGTTGTGAATTGCTAAAGCTCTTGACTGGAAACACTGTGGAAGGATTAAGCACAGGGAACTGTATAGTAGAACTATAAGTTGAGATCAAACTAAAAGAAACAAAGAATAATGGATCTTTGTACTAGAAAAGGAACAGTTGCAGCCAATGCAGCGGCAGGTGCTAGCTCATCTGCTACACCTTCAACACATACAGCCCGAAGACCCTCAGCAGATACGACTCCTAAATCCCATGATCTGATGATACAGATGATGGAAGAATTCAAAAGTTTTAGGGATGAAATTAGACAAGAGCTGAAAGAGACTAGGTTTGAAATGTGGGCAGATATGACACGAGAATTGGACGAATTGGGGAGAAAAATGGACACTATAACAAAAGATATAACTAAGTTAAAATATGAAACCAAATCTTTAAAAGAGCAAGGCCATGGAGCAGAAGAATCAATTACTTTGATTCAAAGGAAACAGGAAGAAGAAGAACTACAGCTGGGATTGCAAGAACTCCGCTACCATGACTTTGTTTGAAACTGAGAGGTATTCCAGAGAACCTTCCTGAGAATCTCTACAAGAAGCTAATACCTCTACTAGCAGAGTTCATCGAGAGATCAGAAGAAAGACTGGAAGCTACAGTTGATCTGATTTTTAGATTTTCTTCTAAAACAGCAAGAGAACATAATTTGCCCCGTGACATTGTTGTTTCCTTTACAAGAACTATCATCAAGGAAAAGATGCTTCAAACAAGCTATGAGAAAAAATTGCTGATTGATGAAAAAGAAGTGAAGATATTTAAAGACATACCCTATGAGATACTTAAAAAATGACAAGAATATAAACCCCTGGCTAACTTCCTCGCAAGAAATCAGATTAGCTACAAATGGGAAAAATCTGAAGGTTTATCATTTTCATACAAACAACAAAGATATAAAATTAATTCAATACAAAAAGCTAAAGAAATGCTGGAGAGATTGAAGAAAGACTTTCAAAAAATGACTGAACATG
This sequence comes from Cyclura pinguis, assembly GCA_030412105.1. Lineage (NCBI taxonomy): Eukaryota > Metazoa > Chordata > Lepidosauria > Squamata > Iguanidae > Cyclura > Cyclura pinguis. The sequence continues at coordinate 214,869,150 of CM059602.1, forward strand.
ACAAGGAGAATCAGAAAAAGAAGAAAGCTTCTGAACAAAATCAAGAGACAGCCAATCAAGAACAGGAACAAAATCAAGGAGAAACAGAGATGAGAGTAGGAGGTGAAATGGCTGGAGAAAGTGGACCAGATAACTATAGATCTGAAGAAGAGGAAAAAGGGTCTGATGAAGAAGAAATCTGAAAACTGTATCTATTAAATCAAGGAAAAGTAGTATAAACCCTAAATAAAGATGGCTATTAAAATACAATCTTGGAATACAAAAGGTTTGAATTCCATATTTAAAGAAGAGAAATATTTCATTTTCTAGAGAAACAACATCTGGACATTATTTGTCTTCAAGAAGTGTGCCTCAGGACTCAAGATCTAAAATACGGTCAGAATCCCAAATTGGGAAAATGTTTTGTCTCAACTTTCAAAAAAAAGAAAAAAAGAATTTTGATATATGTTAACAAAAAATATATAGCACAGGAGATCTTTAAAGACAACAAAGGACAATATTTAGGAGTTGAAGTAAGTAACTCACAAAGCAAATTACTGATTGTAGGAACATATGCACCAAATGGAACTAAAGGCGATTTCTTTTCTAAACTACATAATGAGAGCTTAAATTATATACATGAAAATAATCATTATAATATTGTCCTTCTAGGGGACATGAATGGAGTAATTAACCCTTGTGTAGACAGATCCACACAAAGGAAACTATTGAGAAATAATGGTAAATTGCCTAAGAGTTTCTTCAATATGGTGGATGATCTTATTTGACACATGGAGATACAAGAATGGACAGTCTCAAGGATATACCTTCTTCTCTGACCGACATAAGACAATGTGAAGAATCGACTTAATTCTAGTCTCAAAAGATTTCTTACTAAAATAAAAAAGATGGACATTTTACCAAAACTATGTTCTGACCACAATCCCATTCAAAAAGAATTGAAATGTAGAGTCAAGGAAAGATCCTGGAGACTGAATGATGAGATATTTCAGAAGGAGGAGTACGTCCAAAAAGCAAAAATGGTAATTACCAACTACTTTAGAGAAAACTCAACACCAGACATTGAAATGAAATCGGTTTGGGATGCCAGTAAAGCTGTCGTGAGAGGCTACTTCATTAAATGGGCTTCTGAAATAAGAAAGAAAAAGAGAGAAGAAGAGCAAAAGATTATAGACCAGATGAAAGAACTAGATAAACAGCTGAGGAAAAATCCAGCAAACAATATTATTGTCAAAGAGCTTAAAAATTTACAACTACAATTAAATGAACTAAACCTGTTTGAAATTGAATACCAAATTAGACAAACTAAATACAAATTCTTTTAACAAGCCAATAAATCATCTAAGTGGTCGGAAAACAAACTACGGAAGAGAAAAGTGAATAAAACCATTATGGAGATCAAAAAAAGCAATTTCAGGCTGATGAAACAGGAAGATATCAGGCAAGCATTCTTTGAGTACTATGAGAAACTTTTAGATGCAGCTCCAACCCCTTTTGAAGAACAAAATATCTATTCGAATTTGGAAAAATGTAATATATTTAAATTTTCGGAAGAACATAGAACCATTTTGAACAGATCAATATCTATGGTAGAAATTGTGGAAGCAATAAGGAAATCGAAGCTGGACAAAGCCCCAGGCCCAGACAGATTCACATCGTGCTATTATAAAACATTTGAACACGAATTTTCTTTACCTGTTCAAAAGACAATAAATGAGATCTTAATTACAGGTATACCAGACACTTGGAACAAGGCCAACATAATGTTAATTCTGAAAGAAGGTAAGATGTAACAAATGTTAAAAACTATCACCCGATTTCATTGTTGAATGTAGACTACAAAATCTTTACTGCTATGCTGGCTGACAGATTAAAAGAAGTCCAGCAAGACATAACCCATGAGGACCAAAATGGTTTCTTACCAAAAAGAACACTAAAGGACAATATAAGAACTGTATTAAATATTATAGAACATTATGAAAACTACAGTGAAAGAAAGCTTGCTATGATATTTATTGACGCAGAGAAGCCCTTTGACTTGCTTAATTGATCTTTTCTAAAAGCCATACTGAGGAAGATAGAAGCAGGATCTAAATTCATGGCCTGGATTGATGCGATTTACGATCAGCAAGAGAAGCAATTACTGATAAATGGGGAAAAAACAAGACCAATAATTGTTTAAAAAGTGACAAGACAAGACTACCCTTTATCACCTTTACTATTCATAACTACAATGGAAATCTTAAAGAATGTTATACGCCAAGATGACACAATCAAGGGAATACAGATGAAAAAACATCAATTTAAATTAAAAGCATTTGCAGACAAGCTCGTCCTGTTCCTTTATGACCCATCAAGTAGCCTGAAACATCTTATACAAATTGTCACTGAATTCGGTGAACTTTCTGGCTTTAAAGTCAACAAAGATAAGACCACAATCTTAACAAAAAATATAAGAGAACAAGAAGAAAAGACCTTAACCAAAATATCAGGTTTCAGTATAATCAAGAAAACTAAATATTTGGGTATTTGGATTTCTAGACGAAATAATGAACTATTTAATAATAATTATGAAAAGAAATGGAAAGCGATTAAGAAAGATTTAGAGACCTGGACTAAATTACAACTCTCCTTTATGGGCAGATTGGCAGAGATAAAAATGAATGTATTACCGAAGGTGGTCTTTTCGTTTCAAAATTTACCTGTTATTACTAATAACAAACCCTTTTTACAATGGCAAAAAGATTTATCTAAATTTATTTGGGAAGGCTGTAAATCATGGACCAGGTGGAAGATTCTTACTGACTTAAACACCAGAGGTGGTGTTGGTGTTCCAGATTTCTATATATACTACAAGGCTGCTGTGATGACTTGGCTTAAAGACTGGATAACTTTGCAATGTTTATTAGCATTGGAAGGTGCAGACCTGAGAACGGGCTGCACGCCTATATTTGCTACGACAAAACTAAGGTGGATAGAGATTTCTCCCATCACTATATCAAGAAATCACTGCTAAAAATTTGGAATAACTATAAAAAGGCAACTATTAGACAAATGCCAATGTGGATTTCCCCTCAAGAAGCTTTTTATGGCAGATGGAGAGATACCCTAGATCAGTTAAGATACGAGGACATAATTGATAAATCTTCTCTAGGACTGCCTAAAATTAAAACTAGAGAGAAGTTAGAAGAAGAAAGTATTGTACTTAACTGGTTTCCGTACTGACAACTGGTGGAAAGATTCTATATAGACTTAAAACTACAAGGTTTTGATACAAAAGAAAAGGATGTCGTGATAAAACCCATACTCTAAAACCCGCCACACTTGCTGGCCAAAATATATAAGGAACTATTGAAGCAAGAGAAGGAAGATGAAACAATTAAAGCAACAATGATTACTTGGGCCCAAAATATAGGACATACAATAGAATTGGAATACTGAGAACGTAGTTGGAAAATCACACAGAAATTCACAACTGCCCAGAACCTAAAGGAAAATTACTTTAAGATTTTCCTCAGATGGTACATGACACCAAACAAACTTTAAAAATATATAATACAGGCACGGGAATGTGCTGGAAATGTCAGAGGGAAGTCAGAACACTGTACCATTCATGGTGGACCTGTAACAAGGCTAAAAAGTTCTGAGATGACATACATAAAACAATAAGTAAGATCCTACAAATTGAATTCAATAAATCTCCTGAAATTTACTTATTGATCAGAACACACTAAAAAAAACATTGGAAGATCTTACTTTATATGATAACAACAGCAAGAATTGAGTATGCTAAACTTTGGAAAAATGAAGAGATCCCCAAAGTGGATCAGTGGCTATTCACTCTGTCAGAAACAAAAAATGCCAACATATTAACTCAGAGACTGGACAGATGAAGAAACTGATAAAGAAAGGGACCTTTTGAAACAATTCCTTCAAAATTGGAAAACACAAAATTAGTTAATAAACAGTTCTTGTTAATTTTGTAAAGGTAAACTATTATGAAAACGGGGTAACATACCTATGAACCATATATTCTAAGAAGGAGGTAAAAATGTCTATATGACTTTGTGAAATTGGAAAAGTGTCTTAGATTTGACAAATGAAATAAAGATGTCAGATCAGACTATAATCTATACGCTAGATAGATCAGAATTTACAGGAACAAGCAAGTCAATTCAACTTATTTTTGTGTAGTACGGTTAGCATTTAAAACATTAAGAGTGTTCGGTTCTAACTGGAAGAAGAATTATATGAAACTTCAATGAGCTGCAAAATATTGAGAAAAAAATCGAAGCTGTATTGAATGTATTTTATGTATGTTTATATTCTAATAAAAAGTATTTAAAAAAAAGAAAAAAAAGAATGGGTCATCAAACGTAAATTGGGCCTTAAGGGCATTGTGCATTATTTGGATGATTTCTTATTCGTGGGATGCTATGGTTCTGGGCAGTGCGCATTTCTCTTGGCAGAATTCACATCTTTCATGGGGGAGTTGGGCGTGCCCTTGGCACATAAGAAAACTGAGGGCCCCACGCAGCAGCTTACATTTCTGGGCATTGAATTGGATACAGTCAACCAAACCTGTAAACTACCACCAGCAAAGGTTCAAGATCTTAAGTCAAGGGTGGCTTCCGTCATGGGTAGGCACAAGGCTACCCTTAAGGAATTTCAGGAGCTGGTGGGGCACCTGAATTTTGCCTGCTGGGTGGTTGCACCTGGCAGGGCATTCCTTCGGCACCTGTGAGATGCCATGAAGGGCATCACCAAGCCGCATCACAGAATTAGGATCACCAGAGGGATTAAATTGGATTTTGGGGTGTGGCAGGAGTTCCTGGCTGACTTTAACGGTGTCCCTTTTTGGCATGATGAGATCAAGGTCAGGGATGCACTGAAAGTATCATCTGATGCAGCAGGATCCATTGGTTTTGGTGTCTTTTTCAGGGGCAAGTTGTATGCACAGAGATGGCCTGAGAGTTGGGCAGAGGCAGGCCTCACAGCTGACCTTACATTTTTGGAGTTTTTTCCAGTATTAGTGGAAGTTCATATCTGGGCATGTGAGTTAGCAAATGCCTCAGTCCACTTTTGGTGTGACAACTTGGGCACGGTCAGGGTGATTAACTCTTTCTCCTCTAGGTCGCAGTGCGTCATGTGCTTGGTGTGGGCTTTCATGCTTCAATGTCTCTGTTTTAACATAGTCTTCACAGCTGTATACGTTACCGGTGTGGATAATTCCCTGGCTGATGCTCTTTCCCCTATGCAGATGGAACATTTCAGAGAGCTGGCACCAGACGCTGCCATCCTCCTGGAACCGATGCCCTTCGATCTGTGGAAGCTTGGCAGGGTGAGGTAGCACAGATCATTGGTATGTCAATTGCACCCAGCACTAGAAAGAGCTACAATAAGGCCGCTAGGGATTTCACTAACTTTAGGAAACCTAATGAGTTACAGGATGCATGGCCACTCCCTGTGGACCACATTTTGCAGTTCTGCTTGTCCTTTAAGGAAGCAGACCTCTCCCCTCAATCCATTAGATTCCACATGTCTGCTCTGGCCTTTTGGTCTAAGGCATGAGGCTTCCCTGATCCCACTAGCGATTTTAGGATACACAAATTTATTGAAGGGTGGGTCAGGCAAAAAGGGATGGCCTGAGATTACAGGCAACCACTTTCTCCTGACATTCTGAAGGGTTTAGGCGACACATGGAAGGTTCTTTGCTCTTCTTCATACGAGGATCTCTTGTTTCACTCAGCAGCTCTCACTGGCAGGGCCCTAGATTTTAGGAACTTGATCTGGGGTGAGCAGGGATCAAAAACTAATCAGGCGAGGCGGGACACTGTGGTTACATTGCAGGAATGTTCTGATACCACTTTATGCCCTGTCAGGGCTCTGAGGGCTTATATAGCCAGCGGGGGGGGGGGATCACATTCGGGGCCTCTGTTTTATCATGCTGACACAACCCCGCTCACTAGGTACTAATTCTGGGCCATCACAAAACAGGCTTTGACCTCTCTAGGCCTACAAGGCATTAAGTTTGGCACACATTCGTTTTGCATAGGTGCAGCTTCCACTGCAGGTCTGATGGGCATGACTGCCAAACGCATCCAGAGGATCGGGAGATGGAAGTCCATAGTGTACCGGTGCTATGTCAGGCTGATTCATCTGTTATAATGTTTCTGGTTTAGTTTCAGATCATCCTTTTCTGGCCGGGAGGAGGCAAGTGCTGATCTGTGGTCACAGCTTCATCTTTTGGGCAGAGCAGCAGGCTCGTGATGTCCGTTTTGGCCCGCATTTGGGATTGGGTGACTGAGCCTCACTCCAATGGCTTGGCAAGAGAGGCCTTCGCTGGCATGGCTTATTGCCTATGCTGTTTGGGGAGTGTCGTGGGCCTCCTCCTGACGTGTTGGTCATTCACCTGGGTGGTAATGACCTTGGACTTTTAAAAGGAAAGGCCTTGATCATACAGACCATTTATGATATGCGGCTCATTTTCAATACTTGGCCTGGCATTTGCATTGCTTTGTCTGCAATGATTCAAAGAAAAGTGTGAGGTGGGGAAGGGGATACTCGACCATTAGAGTTCCCTCATAGGCGAGCGAACAGTGAAATTCGCAATGCTTTGGGACAGACCTTGGGTCACTATATTCCTCACTGTGACATTGTCTTTGATAAACCTGAGCTGTAGAGGCCCGAAGGGGTACACTTGTCATCTGAGGGCAATGAAATCTTTTTAAGGGATTTGCAACGGGGGCTTGAAGCTATCCTGAGTGGGGGTTGGGGGGATAAGGACTAAGCAGATGCTTGCCCTTATGCATGGCTGGTGGGGGGGGGGTCTGAGGGTTTTGGTGAGTACCTATGGCATCCTTTGGTGTAGGATAAATGCTGTCGTTGGGGCAGGCCCCAAGGATGCCCTACCACAGCGTCACAAGATGGGGGGGTTGCGGTTTGGGGGCTCACCTTCCAGAAAAGGACCGGCCGAAGTTTTAACCCAGCTGCATGGATTGGCTTCGGGGCTCGGTACCTCGCCCAAGGAGGGCTGAGGAAGAGGTCTGAAGGTGACCCTTGCCTTAGCCTACCCATGCTGTTGAACCCCCTTCTCAGGTTATAAGTTCAAATTCAAGTTCAAGATCAAGTTTAAATTCAAGTCCAAGTTCAAGATCCAGTTCACTACTAGCTTTACATTAATTAGGCATACATTAATAAATTGCCCTAGTTCAACCCAAGCCCTGTGTGTGGTCTCTTAATTTCATGGGTTGGGCAGCAAAGTGTTTAACTTGGCCCAGTGTGGCATTTCTGTTGGATCTCTGAACTTCCTGCCCTCTCTTCATGGAGGTCAGCTGCCTAGGGCAGGAGGGCATAAAGCTGGGTATTTAATAGTATTTTAGGGCAAAGGTCTCATTTCTTTAAAAATTCTCTTTTGTATCCCCTCCTCAAACATTCTACTTTAACCCTTAACTGCCTTCTCGAAATTCACAGCTCTGATAATTATACTGTAACTAAAATATTCTAATCCCTTGGAGACCTAATTAAAACAAATTGGTGATACATTCATTCAGTAATAATGGATTATGGTGCCTTGCATTCATTTCATAATTTAATGAGGATGAGTCCAATCAAAACAAAAATGATGCCACAAAACAGCTCCTGGGCACAGAGTAACTGTTCCAAACATGTTTGTTTCTGTAGAAATCATGATAGCTGATCCTAAAGGCATGAATCACAGTCACATTCCATCAGTCTGCTGGACACAGTTGCTGTTGCCATTTACAAGCCAGAGTAGGATACATTTTCAACATCCATTTATTAATTCCCTTAGCAATCACTATTATAAATGCATCAAGTGGGTCTGGCAGGAAAATGTTATAGTAAATGCCTTCCTATACCAGCGTGGTGTAGTGATTTGAGCATTGGACTATGACCCTGGAGACCAGGATTCAATTCCCTGCTTGGCTATGGAAACCCACTGGGTGACCTTAGGTGCGTGGCACACATTTAGCCCCGGAAAACCTTGTGATAGGTTCATCTTAGGGGCACAACAAGTCAGAAAAAACTTGAAAGCACACAATAGCAATATCACGTGAGCTTCTGAAAACTCCTTCATATAGGAACAGGGCCTTGTATACGTCTCTAATCTGCTGGGATGGGCACACAGATATGAAAAACCTCTCAGTCACCTTTTAGTTGCATTTTTGCAAATTCTGTCTGTATTTTTATCACTAAAGACTTAGGTTTCTTTCTTCCTTCATGGAAATTTGTATGTCTCTATTTTTATGCATTTTCCATATCAGATGAAGTATGTTAAGGTATGTTTTTCAATTCTATACATTTTTAGCAGTTCTGATTTTTTGTTTTTTGTTTTTTCTTCAGCTTTTTTTGCAGAAGTGTAGATGTGTACTTTTCTGCAACAGGGTGCACTTTGTCTCACAAAAAGCCTTGGGTAAGGTGAAATGGATACTTCTGTTGTGAGTCTCTACTTTAATGACCTTTCCCCTCCCCACTGGCAGATGAGATTCAGGAACAGGGGAGGGATAAAGGACACACACTCCCTACCACCACAACCAATTCCTCCTCTATTGTGCTATATTTTACTAAAGGATTGCCACTCAAAACTTAAGTATTTTTAGCTATATATAGGTGAGCAGTTATAGAGACAGGAAAAGTATTCCACTGGCCTTTCTCTTTCCTATACTTTTCATGAGTTGTCAAGAACATGAGCAGGTCATCCCCAGCCCCCCAGAACCTTTCAAAGTACACAATTATAGCTCTACAATTCCACTTTAGCTTCCATGGCTACTGGGAGTTGTGGTTTGGTGAAGTTTTAGAGCTCCATGGTCAAAAATTCTGAGTACCCTTCCCTAAACTACAAATCTCAGGATGCTATAGGATATTGCCATAGCAGTTAAAATGGAACCACCATGCTATAACTGTATAGTGTGAAAGCTTTCTTCTTCTCCTTCCTTCCCTCCCTCTCTCTTGCCCTGTCTTGCCCTCTATTCTCCTTTATTTCCCCTCCAGTGTAGACTCGCAAAAACTTGGTGTCTCACTTGTGAGTCCACCTGTCAGGTCAAGATTGTTCCAGGTGCTGAGATATAAGGGCCAAAACCTAAGACAACCCCTTGTGATGTCCCAGGAGGTGGTCTCTGGTGATGTTGCAAAGGGCAGCCCTTGGTGATGTTACTAAGTATGATGCATGAAGCACAGAGTATGCTATTCAAATAAAAAAATACCAGGTCTAAAAAATGAGAAAAACTTATCCACACACACTTTTCAAGACGGTGTTCTTGCCCTAAGATTCCTTCTCTTTGTTCTGAGGAGTGGAGGACAGGATGTAAGCCCTGAGACTCAGGGCTAGACTCTGAGATCTGGGAACCTTACTTGGGAATGATCCTATCTTTTTCTCTGCCTCCCAAACCATTGTGCATTGGGAAAATGGGAGTGGGGAGGAAAGGAACAGTTCCTTTTTTCCATGGAAAGAGATGTTACCTGGATGACAGAAGAGACTAGGACTAATCCTCCATCATCCAGATCAGAGTGCTGTCTCAGATCTATACAGTCTTATCCACATTCTAATACTGTTTCAGAAAAGCTTTTCTATGTCCTGTCTGATACCAATTGTATGGTAACTTGTGAAGTTTCTGTTTTTGTCCTGTCAGGAATGACAATTCAGCCAAGATTTATCACTGATACTGCAGTTAATTGTTCTGGGGATGCTCTTATTTAATTAAGGGGATGCTCTTATTTATTTAAAATATTGGCTGAATTGTCATCGCTGCCAGGACAAAAACAGAAACTTCACAAGTTACCATAGAGTTGGTATCAGATAGGACATAGAAAAGCTTTACATTCAATGTGTATTGAATGTTTTTAAAATATTCAAGAACCATATGCTATTTCAGTAGTACTTTCATATCGTTGCACTTTTATATTGTATTAATTTATTTTCTATGCAAATAGCTTATTGCCTAAGCATTAATAAATTATAAACAAGCAAACAGCTTAACTCTAACAGCTGTTTGACAGTGGAATAGATTGCCACAGATGGTAACACAATCTTCTTTGGATGTCTTTAAACAGAGGCCAACTTTTGAGTGTGCTTTAGTTATATATTCCTGTCTGACAGGGTCTTAGACAAGATGGCCCTTTTGGTGTCTTCAGACTCTACATATTCTAAGACAGGTAAATCAACAACTAATCTGGTTTTCAAGTGTCAACCTCAAAACCCAGGCTGCAAGCCAACTGATTAATTAATTAAGTAATATTGGCACCTGACTTACACATGTTCCCAAGAAAGCTCAGAAATGATAAGATAAAGAGATGGATTTCTGCCAGTATTTTGTTTACTAGGTAGTATCCATTTGAAACAACAAAGCACCTGCTCTTTAAAAACGTCTGTCTGGAGAACACAGCTGCATATGAGCAAAGATGGTATCCTGCATTAAGTTTAATAAAACCAAACTTTCTCTCTCCATCTTTCTTCCTTGAAATATTGCTTCTTTCTTTTTCATTTCAAGATTTCTTTGTATGTAACATTAAGTCACCGCGCTTTCCTTGAGGATATTTCCTTCACATAACTGGAAAACAACTGTTTTCAACAGTTAGGTAGAAGCAATAGCTACAGACCCACTTGTGAGACCCCAGCAAAACAAAATAAGATACCTGACTGTATATCTCTCTGAGAGAAAAGTAGTTATAGAAATGTTGTTTGAACTAATTAGGCCTTAGTTTGCTGACCAGCTACTGTGAAACAATACAAGAATAATTTCTAATACTGGAGATCATGGAACTGGTAGGCCTTGCACACTCTTCTCAATATATCAATGTTATTATACTAGTAATTATGCTGGTAAGGCAAAAGTTTAACACTGAGGGGTGAGCCAGACACGCACACAAATACTGAACTGCAGGATGCAACATTGTTCTTGTTGCTGTTGTGTTTCTTTAAATTGTTTCTGACTTATGGTGACCCAAAGGCAAACTTACCACAGGGTTTTCTGGGGCTGAGAGTGTGTGATGAGCCCAAGGTTACTTAGTGGGTTCCCACAGAGAATCGAACTCTGGTCTCCAGGGTCATAGTCCAATGTTCAAAACTTTACACCATGCCCCTTTTCGCATGCCATTTCCCATGTGAAATGGCCATGGGAGCAATGTGGGATCACGAGGACAGCTCCGCATGACGTCCTTGCAATTGTGTGTCGCTCCCGTAACGATCACACGGCAATCGTGCAGTATATCATTTTTGGCTCTTTGCCGAAAATGATGCGCAATTGCACGTCCCTCCCACATCCCTCCCACACTTACCTTGTATGCAGAATGTCAGGAAGTACAATCATTGCACTTCCTCCCCCAGTGCATCCTGGGAAAGTACCCGGCTGCACTGTGAAAGGAAGGGGCAGAGCTATTGTGCTTCCTTCCATCCAGCAAGGAGCTGGTGCAGAGGGAAGCCCAGGGGATACGATTACCTCCCAAAGGAGGCTTTTCGCATGTTCCCTGCACGATGCCAGTGGCATCAGGTAAGGTGCGAAAAGGGCCCATGTTGGCTTTCAACGATACTACATAAGAAAGACAAAATGAAAATTCAGACCAAGTCATGAAAAATGTCAAAGTGAAAGTACCTAAGAATATCTGCTACATACGTTCTCTAGACTTTATGGGGAACATATAAACAGTCTGCATGCCAAGAATTGTCTATATTTTGCCAATTATCTGAACAGCTACATTAGAAAAGCATTTTGTGAAAGAATGCAGTGGTGGTGAGGGGCTGATGTAGGGTAGTGGGAGCCAGGACCAAAACACAAACTACATATATGCCCACATTTGGAAGAAAACTGGCTACAACTTTAGTTTAATTACAGATGTATAGGTTGGCTTGGCATGAAGCAAAATTCCAGAGACTGAAACCAGCTATCAAATAACACAAAGCATTAGATGCATTGGCTTGACCCAAAGCAGGAGGCAGCAACAGAGACAGCAACAGAAAACCATTTGGTTGTCCAGCCACTGAGTGGTTTTCTGACACCTGGGGGAGAAGCAGGTCCTGTCCCTAGTTGGATATCACCTGGTGTGCCTTCACCCCTGGAATGCCTTAAGGGGACTTCTCCCAGGAATTATGGTTCCAATGCCTAATGCCCAAGACTGGATCTTGCCCCATGTCATACCACCACCAGAAATGGCTGCAGAGTGACCACTTCCCACCAACCCTATTCCAACTGAAACCATAATCATAATGTATCATATCCCATACAGCCAGGGAAGGCAGCTAAACTTGAAATCCTCACAGGCCTAAACCCATATTCTCCAGGCAGATCAGAGTGAAGTGTGCTGCTTGAAGATCTGGTACTTGGCTAACACCCTTCCCCTGCCCCATTTGCTGATTGGCTGCTTCTTCACAGGCCTGCAAAAATGAAGAAGATGCTTCAACAATGTTGGAAAATGGTGGCTCTGTGAAACTTCTGCCATAGCCTTCAACCTACCCTCAGGTAGATCTGAAGGATTCCCTATTATGTCAGTATTATAAAGAATCAAAATCTCAAGGAAGATCAAATACATGTTGTATTGGCAGATTCTGTTCCATCAATGATTTTATTAACTTTCTGCTGCTTTTTATTGTGCCAGTCAAAAGGGTAAAAGCAACTTTGTTTATTTTAGTATTATCAAGATGTCAAATCCAAAGCCTGATTACAAAACTCAAGCCAAAAAACAATAGGGACTGGGCTTTAAATCCTTGGGGAATAAAATATTAAAAAAAAGAAAGAAAAGAAATGTAAAATGAGTTAAGCTCCTGTATTCTGGCAAAAGTTCAAAATTCCTGGTGAATTATGCTTTCAAGATTTAATTTTATAAAAAAATGGCATTGTTACAATTCTTACTTATAAAATGGAACTTAAAGTTAACCAAAGACTTTTCTAGCTGGACTTGGATGCAAAACTGATCAAAGTATCATCACACCCACAAAACCCACACTCATCCATTTTTAATTTCTTCCTTCATCAAATACATTATAAGCATAAAAGAATAATGTATGTACCACTAATCATCTGGAACATGTTTGATCTTTAATCACACTGTCAGAAGTCTTCCTAGGTCTTTTAGCTTGATTACATAATCACACTCTGGCTAAGAAAGAATGAAAAGCTCCGTCTTTTGAAATTTAGTTTCCCATTTTATCAAATGGACTCAATATCTTTGATATCTATAGAAATGAATTTTTCTAACTGAAGATTCTTTTTCTTAATTACACTGACTTCCATCTTTATCTTCTCTTTTTTGGTATTTTCTTTTGTCCCTAGGATATCCTTTTGTAAGCAAAGAGTAAAAAAGGACGTGAGTGGGTGCAATCTTAGACAATTTAAATCCTTCACTTGCCCCTTTGTGAATACTGTTGTGACTTTGGCTGATTTCAACAATGGGTGTGAATAATCAGGGATATGACACTTAGATGTTAATGCTTATTCATGATTATGGCCAATCCACACAGAAGATGTGGCTCATTTTCACTAGAATCAAAGAGTCCACTCAGCTTGAGGAAGATGGATGCAGAATAGCAGTTAAAGAAGGCAGACACTGATTTGCAGACCAAAGTACCTCTGAGCACATGTTTAGCCCAGGAGTTTCATTTCAGTATCACAAACGGAAGGGTTGCCTGCCAATACATTTCAGCCTTTCTTCTGCCCACTCCTGTAATAAAATGTCACAGTATGAGAAACACAAAAGTACAAACTGAATGGAAAGAGAGAAGGAAAGTATTGACTAACTGTTGTAGGGTGGTGAAGCCATTGGAGGAGGAGCTGGCTCACTCCTTTCTCCAAGGATCTGCATAAATGCCTGACAGCTTCCAATGTGTTATGCACGTATCTAAATAAGGCAAATATTACAAGGACACCAACACTTCTTTTATTCAAGGGAGATAAACCCAGTGACACTGTCCTTCAAACTTTGCATAGATCAGAAGGTGGCAAGTATGTTAACACTCCATAATCTGTGGAATTTAATGGCATTTGTAGATAGCTGGCTAATTTCAGATTCTTTTTTTTTTTTTTTAGTAATTTATACATTTGCTATAATCCAAAATCCTCCACAGAACTTCTACACGTGATCTGAGGCTTCTTCATTTATGCAATTACCAGAGAAGATTAATATGCAATCCTTGATGAAACACAGAGATTTTAATCCACACTAAAGTGGAAGGTCTGCCATTGCTGTTTAGGGTCAAATTCTGTGTTACATTATTTGCCTGATGTTACAGGTTTTTGGATACCTAAAGAGCAGTCATGGCGACCTGAACTAAGCAGTATTTTGACATTGGGATGGATGGAGAAGGAGATTTTAATCCTTTTTGCCATCTGTGGCCCTGATATTATTTACCAGCCCAGCCCAGAGAAATCCTTTTTAAAAAATCAGAGGGAGCAGATTCATCTGCCTTCACTTTAAAAATTCCTGAAGCCAAAAGCTTAGGCTCTGCGTTTTCTGTTTTACATATCAGTCAAGCCAAGTGTAAATCTTTTAAAACCCTTGTTGTTGTTGTTGTTGTTACAAGGTTCCAGCTTCCACATGGGGATTCTACAAAGTATCAGAAACGTACTACAACTGAAATATCAGAAACCTGCTGTTACACTAGTGTGTGTTCAGAGCTCTATGTCCAACCTTCACTGTATTTTTTCTTTATGTTAGACCTATTGAATGCACACATTGGTGGCTACACCATCCATTGGAGATTCAGCTGCTGAAGAGAATAAAGCTTTTCTAAAACAAAAACAAAAATAAACACACAAATGTTGGACACATACTTCTATTTACAAATGAAGTGTTTGAAATACCTGGAGAAGTGCAGAGGAGACGTTTCAAAGCCATAAGACAGCCACCTTCACTTGTCAATGGAAGTAAAAAATAATTCATTTCCAAAAACAATCAAGTGCAAACTGACTTCTAAATTAAAATTCAATCAGACTGATCATATTAATAAAAAAGGCAGTAAGCAATAGTCCAATATTTAGCATTAATAGTTGTTTAGCAAAAACCTCTATATTCAGCACTTACTTACCTTAGCTACTCATAGCGAAAGGCTCCTAATTGCTGGTGTAGAATGTTTAAAGCCACATTCCTTGGTATAAATCCAATTGTTAATCTTTTTTGCAATCAACCCACTGATGCAATAGGAAACTGGTAAGTCAACATTTGGATAAGCTTTATTCATTCAATGGCTCTGCTCTAGTTGGGCCTAACAGCTGGATTTAGGTGTTATTACTTATTTTACAGTAAGTCCTTTTGAACTCAGTGAAATTTATTTATGAGTAGTCATACATAGGATTGCTCAGTAAAAAAGGGAGATCTCAGAACTTCAGCATCACTAAGGCCATTTCTGTACTACACTGTTTTGGTGCTATTATTCCACTTTCAATGTCCTGTGGAATCCTGGAGTTTGCAGTTTAGGAAGGGGCATTTAGAATTCTCAGCCAGAGAGCTCTTTGGCCTCTGTAAACTACGAACTCCAGAATTGAACAGGATGTTTAAAGTAGAATAAAAGCAGAAAGGACCTTAATATCTAGAGTCATCGGCCATTTCTGAGCTACCCTGTTATAGTGCTTTTAAGGCTTAGATCACTACACTATGCCTCAGGTTAGCCTGATCCTTTTCCAGACACTGGCATAGATCAGGACTCCTTTCTCTGGTTGATTTATCTGCAGATGCCTGATTTCCTCTTCTGCTCAGATGCATCCAGGTATTTGCCTGCATAATTCTATTATATGCATGGAAACAGCTGTGGAATTTTATGCTTGCTTCCATCCCAGAGACGGAAAAGAAGCAGGGCTACATGTATCCAAATTATGCAGCATTTTGCATATTATTCTGAACCTTCCAGTACATGGTATTAGAAAGGAATATGCTCATCAGGAAGGCAAAGATGGATGACTCTTGTCACTTCCAATATTAGAGAGTCATAGAATGGGCAAATAACCAGTCTAATAGATGAGAGCTAAGAGGACATGATAGCTTGGTACGAGCAATTCTAAATACTAAATTCATCAATCTGCTAAAGTGTTGTGTGATGTACAATTAGACAACTGGATTTTCTTAATACCTACTTCTAATACCATTTTCCTCAAGAACTAATAAAGACATGAGTATTTCCCCTTCTGATTCAAAGCACTCAGTTTTTATTTCCTTGTAGGATTCAGGGAAACTAATTTATACTTGATTTCTTTCTGCGAATTTGATTCAGATATTGTAAGAAAATTCACAGGAGTCATTGAAAGACTCCTGTGGAATTATTTACAATGTTCGCCTTCATTTTACAGCTATTTACAGCTATTGCATATACTGTATGAGAATATGACTTGACTACATCTACGCATATGCACTAAGGTTTGATATTATTATTCAACTAAAGCTGCATGTTAGGGCAAAATGACCTGAAGTGAAACCAGAATGACTTGCAGTGAAACAGACTGGGGATAAAAGACTGGCCAGAGAAAGAAAAGGCCTAAATTATATGCCTGTTTCAGATTTGGCTATTTCTGTGTTTCTCTATGTGTCATAATCCTACAGAGGGAATAGAGTCTACTGAACAGAATGCTTCTGCTTTGGAAATCCAGAATAAACATCACTGTTGTCTTCAAGTCAAATAAATTGGATTTTCGAGTTGTATGATACACTGAGTTGTGATCTGTAACTGTGGTTGATAGCTTAGACAAAAGAGTACTGTGGGCATATTTGATGTGGACTGAAGAAAGCCCGGAATTACCACTATTATGTGCCAAAAGTTTTTGTGAACAGGCTGTGAGATTTGCTGAATCAAGATGTGAACTTTTGGCAAAAATGATTTGATTTTTGCCAAACTTCACTTTTCCCTCCTGCTTGCACAGTGAAACTCAGAGCAAAATGTCATGTTTAGACAGAGATGTGTAAATGCATTTCTGTCAGAGGAGGAGAAGAGAGATACCATATTACAGAGTTTCAATTAGCAATAATCGCGCCTCGGATTAACCTCATTGGCTACGATACTGCCACTGCGCAGTACAGAGGTATCCAGTTCAGATTCAGACAATAGCATGAGGTAAGGAGGGATGATAATGCCGTTTGGTTTTTTTGATTAGAATTTTACAATATCTGCATATATTTTCATCTATTCTAGAGACAGATTTTTTTAAAAAAGTGACAGTGAGATTTTCAGAGAAAAGTGAAATTGGCAGACTTCCCAACCAAGAAGAATGCTTTCTATGCTTAGCAATGAAAAACTTGGCTTTGTATCCCTGTGTTCTCAATCATTTCTTGTGGTGCTAACTTAGGGGTTTGTTTTTGTTTTTGTTTTTATTTGTTTTTGTTTTTTGATATGCTGCTCATGTCAAAAGTGAAATGGAGACAGCAACAACATGGTACTCTACATATTGAGAATAGACACACCAACTGAATTTAGCTGGTGCATATGACAGAGAATTTTGTTCAGTTTCACACAACAAAATTCACAAATTTATTTAAAATTTCAGTGGAATCCCACTCCCCTGCCTGTTTGCCAGGTCTTCTCCCCCCACCTTTGTGAATGAGAAGGATGCCAGGAGGCATGCAGCTATGATGTTTCTATTGCTGCATCAGTCAGTATCTTTAAGGTGGGGACTGTCTCCTTCACAAGGGAACTCCAAGAAGCTGCAGCACTGGGCCCACAGTCCAGGGCCAGCTGAACAATTCAGCTGGCTCCACTGGTCAGTTTCCTGGCACTGTATTTCAGCAGACGGACAACTGCATACCTGGCTGGCATATTTTTCAATGTCTTTCGCATTAGTGCTCTGGAACCTCATGTTCAGTCCACTTCTGGCAACCAAGCCTCTCTTTGAGGCAGAGTGTATCTGGTGCTTGACAAAACTGATAAAGAAATCCAAGCAGGCATGGTGGCAGGGTCTTTCTTGTCCCAATCTTAGGTTGGTACACAACTTGTCATTCCCTAAGTAAATGACAGGATCCCAGGTGATTTCTGTTCTGTATGTTTCACCACCTTCAAAGGGCCCTTAGGATGATGAAGCGTGTGGTTATGGCGCCCTCATTGGGGAGCAGACACATTTTTTAGATAAATTTGGAGGACTTATCTTTATCCTTATCTCATTGCATTTTATTTTAGGCAGATTACATTGCCCTCAACATATTTGGAGTATCACATTACCCTTGATGATATTAAACAATAGCATTGTGACTCTTGACTTGGTTCCTTTGAAAGGTGAGTACCACAGTTGTTCTGCAGGGTCTTCCTCTCAGTTCAGTAAGTGGTACCGCAAGTTCAACAAGCTACTGCTACTGTTTGGACCAAATGGTATCAAAAGATCTTAGCCCTCCCAGGCTACAGCTGTTATAGTCCATTGGAAGGACAATGACCAGTAAAGTAACCTGCTTGATTCTCCTGGTACATTTATCTTACCATACACTACACAATTATAGTGCTATATTCTACTTTAACTGTCATGGCAACATCTCATGTAATCCTGGGGTTTGCAGTTTAAGGAGACAGTATTTAGAATTCTCAGGCAGAGACCTCTAGTGCCTCACCAAACCCAGGATTCCATGACATGTTGCCATGGCAGCTGGAGAAGAAATATGGCACTATATTTATATGTTGTGAATGGACTCCAGATCTGCATTTTTGTCATAAAGAAGTACTCTGCTTTTAAAAATAGGGCATCAGGTCTGTCAATATAAGAAATCTATGCATTAAAGAACTATTTTATTCTGGAGCTTTCAAAACCAAATACACTGACATATATGATGCAGCTGGCCAAAAATTAATAATCTTATTAATTATTCAAGTCCATTAACATTTGTACTAGTGGGAATAGCAGCTACTTTGCATAAGATGTGACATTGTTTTAGCTTTGTGTGCTTCTGAAAAATCTTTTTTTCAAACATTAGGTTGCCTTCATAGCTTGCCTATCTAAATTGATTAAAGTATGACTGTCTTTCTTGAGGTATGGATTAACCTCAAGCATTTGCATAAAGGTGAAAACAAACAAGCAATAATCCATTCCCGCCCCTGTGCTCCAAGCAGTTCGGGGGGGGGTAGGCAACTTTGCTGTCCCCCCTTGAGGAGGGACCACATCACCAGCATGACCATTGCTAGGGAAGTTGGCGGGCCAGGTGGGACCTTTAAACCACAGCTCTGCCTCTCCCACTGGCCTCTTCTTTGCTGCTGGCAACCCACTCTCCCACCCTTGTTTGTAGTGTAAGCTTACTGGTCATTTAGGGGTTGGGTACGAATTTTCACCCCCAAAGAGTTTTTTTCCCCACGTACTCTACACTGCAGCAAGGGACTGGGCAATTGGCTTGCAGGGTCTCCCGGCAGGTGAAGGGGGGCACTAAGGCATCAGTGTATACCTTTGGCACACAGTGGTGTAGGATACACCTCTGGAGCTCCCTCTCCTGGTTGTCAGGCAGGGGATGATGGGTGAAGAAGGAGAGCATCCTTAGGGCAGGCCAACTTACTTTATGCCCTCACTTCTGGGCTCTGTGGCAAGTGGTGGGCTTTTCATGGGGCACACCTTCTAGAAGTGGCAACCCAGGTTAAGGGTTTGCCCTCGGGACCAGATGTTTTGATATCATGCAGCCCCGATGAGGTCAAGCTCGATGTCAATGTCAAGTTCAAGGTCATGTCCAAGGTCAAGGTCAAGTTCATATCTAAATAGGCAATAAAATTGCTCATAGTTCATCCCAAGTCCTGTTGTGTGGACTCTTCATTTCAAGGGGTGAGCAGCAAAGCAAATACTTTAACCATGATCACTCTCCAAGCACCATTAAAGATTAATGTTAAAGATGACTAGAGTCTCAAGAAAACACCATGAGTTCCATTCAACATGATGCAACTGCTCACACAATGGAACTTCCCCTTCCACTCCTCTCCCATGATTGCCCATCTGTTTCGGAGTGTCCTTCAGTCCTCTGGAGAAGATTTCAAGATCATGAAGTGGATCACAGGGGGAGGAAGAATCTTCTGCTGGACATGTCAAATTATTGCTGGTCCATAAGCCATTGGCTGCTGGTCCACAGAGCCCAAGAACATCTGCTTGTACTTGTGAAGTATATAAAAGCACCAGTCCCACTGCCTTCTCTCAAGGGAGGCAAATAAGCCATTTCCTCTGGATAGGGGATGGGATGTTGGTGGGACAAGTCAAGAACTGTATGGAGTATCTGCTTAAGAGGGTCCCCTACTCTAGTCATTAAAGAATCAGCACATGAAGGGTCAAAGTATATTTTATTGAAATGGAAAGGAGGTTTTGAGTTAATGCTTTGTGTTCAGGTTTTCAATGACTCACAGCCTGAGTCTTCATACACTCCTTTTCTACTGCTTTTATAGTTTGAGGAACAGGGAATTTCACAATCAAAAAGCATCTCAGTGACATAAAATACTGTGTTTGTGAGAATCCTTCTGCAAGATAACGTAGATGCCAACAAAACAAAGCACTTGAAAAGCTTGGCAAGATAGATTTCAAATATTCTTTAATAAAATTGGACACAGGGTCAGGCATCCACCATAAATTTACAGCAAAGTGTCACTCTTATAGTATTCTCCTTCTAAACTAAGATCTCAGGAGTAATTTCCAAACATCAGTCTTGTTTTGATATAATTTGTATGCTGTTTGTCTTTTATTGTTAAATAGAAAATGTTTGGGCAGAAATTGAGAACGAAATATGCAACATTGTAACATTAAATTGAAGGCATAGTAAATAACTTATTCATTATAATTTTGCCACTTTGTGTTCCATTTTGGGAGAAGGACGTGTGTGTGTGTGTGTGTGTGTGTCTTTGTGAGGAGATTTTGCTGAATTTATTTTATACCATTTATATTTTATATTGAAATATTTATTTATTTATTCATTCATAACTTCTCAGAGCATGAATATTTAGGGCAAGGCCTCCCCAGAGATGCTGCTCAGGAAATGCTGAAATGTATATATTAGGAGACTTTTCCCCACACACATTTTGGGGTATGGATTTGTATGTATGTGTTTTGAAAAGCAACTTCTGGTTTACAGCATCAAAATTTCTGAAAAATTATATTACCTTCCAGCAATTCAGAGATCAATATCAGAAAGCATGTGGCCAAGTAACATCACAGTGTGGTCAAAAGGGTATGGTCAGGCAACAAGAAGGCAAACATTATTAATGGGGAAGAAAACACAAAACTACTGTTTTAAGGAAAGAAGCCCTGGAATCTATTTACTGAGTTTGGGAAAGCTTGAAAAAACAAACAAACAAACAAAAAATTACCCTTTTGGGAAGAACAGTGATTTGCCCCCTCTTCTACTCCCACTCCTGCTGAGTTAACTGAGTGCAAATTCCATCTATTTATTTATTTATGAATGAATGATCATCAAGTATCAGACACAGAGGTTCTAACCAGATGAAATTCATGTTAAGAAACAGTTCTTAAACAATTGTCTCATATTTCCCAGATTCCTTTTTTTCATAATTGTACTTGGTTTTCATCCTGGACAAATATATTGCAGTGAAGTGTACATAAATTTATTTCTGCATTCATGTAGAAATGGCTTGGGACCATAGTTTGCAAATAACACTGAAGACACAGAGACTCAGTATCTTCTTTGTTCTTTGTAACTCTGAAAATTACTGTGTTCATAAAAAGGAGCTTGTTTCCAGATATGCTATTGGTATAAGATTGACATACATTCTTTGGAGCTATGTGATTGATAGAAGATTGACGTATGTTCTTTCCAAGCAGGTCTAAGAGAATAAAAATAGGTAAACAGTAAAGATTACGAATTATTATCTCCCACTTTGTGCATTTTCCCCTTCTTTTTGTGTGGCATTTGGTTCAGTAGGTTTTCCTCGTCATTGCCTTTTTGTACAATCATATATAAGCAGATATTTTTAAAACAAGAAGCAATTTAGACGTGGTTGTTGCCAAAAGCACACTACGGCACAACCAGTGGAAAACTCACTTTTGTTCCCAACTGTCAACATGACAAAATGGGCAAAATTAGCTTTATAAAAAACAACATAAGCTTATAAGAAGTGATGTCAGCATAATTGAAGGCATCATTTGATAAGAGGATAATGTACTCTTTGTACAGTAATGGATAAACTCTGAACCCAGTTGAGTGTGCATTACTCTTGCTTATAGATCATGTCCTCAAATTGCCCCCACCTAATTCCACCAGGAAAGTAGATCCTCAGCATTAATTTTATCTTTGATAAATAGGGTATGCGTTCATGCCACCTCATAAGGCTCCTTGATATCACAAGAGCATGGACCCTATGATTTCTATACTATATCAGAGTAGGGCTGAGACATCTGGTTTCCAATCAGCCATGAAGTTAGAATCATAGAAATGTAGAGTTGGAAGAGACCACAGGGGCCATCCAGTCCAACCCCCTGCCATGCAGGAACACCCTCAAAGCACTCCTGACAGATGGCCATCCAGCCTCTGCTTAAAAACCTCCAAAGAAGGAGACTCCACCACGCTCTGAGGCAGCATATTCCACTGCCAGACAGCCCTGACTGTCAGGAAGTTCTTCCTGAGGTTCAGGTGGAATCTCCTTTCCTGCAGCTTGAATCCATTGCTCCTTGTTCTGGTCTCTGGAGCAGCAGAAAGTTCACTGGCTCACCTGAGGCCTTTCACTTTGGCTCAGCTTGAATGCTTTTTGTGAAGATAAAAAGAGAGAAAGCTTGAACTCCTCAGGGAAAAGAGAGAATATCAACCTAATGAATGAATGAATAACATTTTTCTCCTTCCTTATCTCTTTTGCCGTGATTACTTTCTCATTCAATTTATTTTCCCATTTGTCTAGTTACTGTTCTCTGTCATCGTGCATATGCTGGAAGAAAGAATCACATATAGAATCAGTTACCAATAACTGATTGTTACACCTGAAGGGCAGAGTGCAGTGAACTCCAGGCTCTAAGAGAAGACTCAGAAACCAGGTTGTGAGTTAATAGGAGTGGAGCTTCTTGAGAATATTGGTTTGATTTAGGAAAAGAACTGCAACTATTTCATAGTTGCTTTCTTAAAGAAACAATATTCTTTCAATTTATATCTATTTTATTCATTTATCTCCTTTTCCTCCCTACTTTCCAGAACTGCAACTCAAAGTGGTTTACAAAAATTATATATAGTTAAAAAACAGACAATTATCTATACAATTAAAAACAATTCACAAAGTATTCATTAAAAAGGCAAGAAATAAAAAAAAGTACAGTACCTTCCTAAAAGCTCTTTCCTCATAAACAGTCAGTTCCACAAAGCCCATCAGATGAAAGAAGTTTTCACCTGGAAACAAAAGAATGACAAAGAAGAAATGACAAGGAAGGAATCTAGCCTCCCTAGGAAAGAAATTCCAGAGCCCTTCTATGTATTCTGTTCCATTGATTCTCTTAATAAGTTTATTATCTTCTTTTTACTTATATGAATCTCTGCTCTATTTTGCCCTATCTATTTTGCCTCTGCTCTATTTTGCCCTATCTCTACTCAGCTACTGTAGAGATAAATAAATGAGTCCCTGTGTTTAAGTGGCAATGATGGGATAGTAGGAAGACCCAAAGGGAATGAGCATGCATGTTGCTCTTTCTCTTTAGTAAGTCTATGTTGAGATTTAGATCTTATTTAGCGGATCTTAACATGTATAATTTTTGGAATATGTACCGGGTCCTAGATCAAATCTTCTTAGAAGCTAAGATAACTAAACTGAGGCCCTTTTCACATGTCGGGGGGGAAACGGGTGAAAACACCCAAAAACGGAGCTTACCTCCAGCCAGGTAAGTCCGTCGCCGCGTGGAGCAGCGCGAGCTCGCTGCTCCACACTCCTCCGATGTCGCAGATGGCAGCTTCCAGTTGGTGGAGGCTCTCCACCAACTGCAGAAGCTCGCCAGCCAGAAGCCCGCCCCGGCAGATCTGCAGGCACACACTTGCGCGCGCCTGCAGACCTACTTTGGAGCCGGGCGACGGAGCGGCACGGGGCTGCGCGCTCCGTGCTTTTTAAAAACCTCTAAAAAGAGGTTTTTAAAAAACTTGGAGCCCGGCTAGTTCCGGCCGCTCCTGAGTGGATTCTGGTGTGAAGCTACTAAAAGTAGTCCAAGCCAGTCCACTCTACGGTGTAGATGACCTCCGTGAGAGGTTGCTCTACGCCGTTTCCCCCCCCCACATGTGAAAAGGGCCTGAGATTGGTGTAGTTTGGACATATCATGAGAAGATATGACTCCTTCGCAGTGATGTATTTTAAGTCTTTTACTCCAAACCTCAAGTCCCTACCTTCAAGTTTCAAGTCAGATCTCAAGTCCTTGCAAGATAATTCAAGTCAAGTCTCAAGTCAAGTCTCAAGTCTGGGAGCCAACTTCAACAGAAAAATAGGAAGCGGTGATGGTGTGTGGTGAAGGTAAGTTGAGAGCAAGCAAGATTGGAAGACAGCTTCAACCATTGAAGAACAGACAGTCCTACAACTGTCCCTTCCTACTTCCGTGCCTGCTCCACTGTCTCCCCACTATCTCCTGCCACTCATTATCTGGCTTTGCTGAGTGAGACCCTCCAGGACATCCCCCCATGCTGAAACTACTCCACACCCACACGCACCCACCAAAAATGGAAAAACCATGTTTTCCCCTCTTCAATCTTCCTGCACTTTACTTACTTAAAAATGGCTTTTCAGAAAACACAGGAAACAAGGGAGAAGCAGGGATGAGGAGCATGTGCAACTCTAATTGCATCATCAACATAATGTTCCATGGCTGGTGATTGGGAAAAGGCTGGGAGAGCAGCAAAGGCAACAAGTTGGTCACTAAAAATAGAGGAGTCACAAGTTGAGTTGAATTAGGCCATCATTCACTGCCAAATTGAGTCCAAATGAAGTCACTGGAGTGACTTGAGTCCTACTTGAATTTGAGTCAATCAACTCGTGTTTACATCACTGCTCCTTAGAAAAGGCAATGATAGCTAGCAAGTTAAAAGGCAGTAGGAAGAGAGAAAGACTTCATTACAGGCAGATAGATTCAATCAAGGAAGTCACAGCCCTGAATCTGTAAGACCTGAGCAGAGCTGTTGATAACAGGGTGACTTGGAGGTCTCTCATAGGGTTGACACAAGTCAAAATCAATTTGATGGGGTTGACATAAGTCAAAATCAACTTGATGACACTTAACAACTTGACAAGAATGGAGTATGGAATAGGAAACTGACTTCCTGTGTGTGTGTGTGTGTGTGTGTATATCAAAAACCCTGTCACAGGTCTAAAACAGCTGGCGAGGAATATAGATTTTTTTAAAATAAAAAATTTTCATGAATGGTGGCGCAGTGGGAGTGCAGCCCTCCAATACTACATTTATCTTTCTAACATCTGGCAGTAGCCCATCGCTGCACTAGATGGAGTTGAATTGGAACAAAAAGTCTGATTATTCCAGTATTGATACAACCTTTCTACAGTCCAGGCAGGAAGGTACTGCAGAGAGACCTGAACAAGTAGTGGATGAATAACATACTATAAAGATAACCAAAATAAGAACAGGGGATACTAATCAAGAGACTTGATACACTGAAATGAACTATCACAGAGAATGCTGTTCAAGTGTGATAGATAATGGATGGCATTTTTATGTAACCAAACATCATTTGGGGTTGGATTCCTTTGTGCTTTTGTTTAGTCATGGTTATCATTTTAATAGTTCTTAATTCGCACAATGAAGAATAGTCATCAGACTAAAGAAAATGGTTCTTCTCATCCACAATTGTGCATTAGAAATAATGTAAACTCTGAACAGTCTTATATTTGTTTTACAGTTAGTTGATGGGCTGTTTCATGAACTAAACTTTGTATATCATAATAATGTAGGATTAATAACTCTTGGATAAATATAAAAATCAGATGAAGTTGCTGGAATACATAATTTATCCTACAGTCTTCATAGAAAGCAATGAAAAAAAATAAGCTTTTCATCTCTATGTTGGAGTACACTTAGAAAACTGTATTTATAATAAACACACGTAGCATAGCTACATTCAAATCAGAGGGATTTAAAATAGTTGTGCATATCTTAAGTCCCACTGATTTGAATGCATCTGTTCTAAATATAACTAAATCTGGATCTGTCCCAGTTGTGGTTGTTGTTCACTGTTGTCAAGTCAGCTTTGGCTTATGGTGACCTTATGAATGAACAACCTCTAAGTCACCATGTTATCAACAGCCTTGCTTGGGTCTTGCAAACCCAGGGCCGTGGTTTCCTTGACTGAATCTATCCACCTGTACCTATTCTCCACCATGATCCAAATATTTTTTCCTACCTTCCCATCTTCATGAATTTGTTTTATTCCTTGCCAATCCATTATGAAAATGCCACACATTCGACTGTTGAAACATTTGGATCAGCCTAGTATTTTCTCCTTCTCCGAAGAAACCACATTACATTTCTTCCCTTGTTCCTTCCCCACATTCTATATATCGCTCCTTTTGCATTCTCTGTGTTCTATAAGCTCACAGGAGTTGGCGCACACTCTATGCAAGGTGATTAATAATCCATTCATCTATTGCAAGGTATTCACATAACACTGCAGTTTAACCATTTGTACATCTAAATCTCCTTCCCCTTTTTCACACTGCATCACTGATTCAGTAGTTTTGCTGGCCCATAAACGGTGTAATTTAGTCATGATCATCTGCAAAACTGACCCTCCATTTTTAATGACAATTATTGGAAAAAAGAGGTTTACTCGTGGCAATTATCATTTTAACCACAGCAAGGTTAAATTTAGCCCCTCCATTTTTCTACTTAAATTTTACTTTACTATCTATCTACCTATTGTTCCACTTCTCTCTCTCTCTCTCTATCTTTCTTTCTTTCTTTCTTTCTTTCTTTCTTTCTTTCTTTCTTTCTTTCTTTCTTTCTTAACTAGACTTCTGTCTTACCAATGGTAATGCTAAAGGTAATTAATAATTTTAATGGTTTGCAAGTTGTTCTTGTGGTTGCCATTTTTAAAAGAAAGTGTGTATTAATCCTTTGGACTTTTATTAGTATTGGGACTAGTATTGGGACTTATGATCCCTTTTTCTTTCCACACGGTTTTTCAAATATTTTAACCAAACTTCATGGATCCATTGTAACTAGGGCAAGGTAGTCCTCATACAGCCTCTGTTAAAATACATCTTTTATTTTTGACCCTTTTATCTCTGTTTGATTTCTTATCACTATGGTGAGAGCCTCCAAACATAATACAAAGGCAGAGCTGACAAACAGCTCCCCTTCATTTGCTGTAGATTATGTGACATAAGTTCATTTCTTAAATGAATGCGTTTGGAACCACAGGAATTGCTTGCACACATACAAGAAACTTCTGTCCATAACGCTGATTGCTTAATGCTGTAACTGCTACAGGATCAAACTTATGAACAGCTCAATCCTGAAACATTTCTCTGAGTAATGTAGATCACAAGTTGAACATGAGTCAGCAGTGCGATGAGGCAGCCAAGAAAGCCAACACGATTCTTGGTTGTATCACTATGAATATGGTGTCTAGACTGAGGGAGGTAATGGTACCACTCTATTCTGCATTGGTTAGGCCTCACTGGGAATACTGTGTCCAGTTTTGGGCACCTCAATTCAAGAAGGATATCGACAAGCTGGAATGTGTCCAGAGGAGGGCAACCAAAATGATGAAGGGCCTGGAAGCCATGCCCTATGAGGAATGGCGTAGGGAGCTGGGTATATTTAGTCTGCAGAAGAGAAGGTTAAGAGGGGACATGATAGCCATGTTTAAATATTTGAGGGGATGTCATGTTGAGGAGGGAGTGGGTTTGTTCTCTGCCACTTCAGAGACTAGGAGAAGGAGCAATGGATTCAAGCTACAGGAAAGGAGATTCCACTTGAACCTCAGGAAGAACTTCCTGACCGTCAGAGCTGTCTGGAAGTGGAATATGCTGCCTCGGAGTGTGGGTGGATTCTCCTTCTTTGGAGGTTTTTAAGCAGAGGCTGGATGGCCATCTGTTGGGAATGCTTTGATGGGTGTTCCTGCATAGCAGGGGATTGGACTGATAGCCCCTGGAGTCTCTTCCAACTATATGATTCTATGATTCTATGAACACCCATTTTCCTGCTATTGAGGTAGATATCTTACAAAAATCACATCTGACCTTATTTAACATACTTGATACCAATTTCAGTGCTGGGTAATACAATATAGGGAGTAATCAGCAAGAATTCCTCCTCTGTATTCTTGCATTTTTTTTTTAAATGCTATTTTCAGGTAGATTTTAGAAATCATGATAAAGGATAAAATCATAAAAGACAGAGACTACTTAGTCCAGTCAAACCTAGAACTATCAGCAGCTTGCCCTAGATGAGGAGTTGAGCTGCTTCAGAGAAGCTATGAACTTTAATCTGGGCTGTCAGTCTCTAATCAATGTAACACAAATGGGTAATGAAATTAGGTCAGTGTCTGGTATTTCTAGATATAGTTCCAAACTCTGGAAAAATGTGACAGGCAAAATGCTATTTTCAAGCTAAATTTTACTAATCATCTTAAATCAACATAATTTCAAATTCATGATGTGAACACTTGGACCTGTAGACAGCTTTTTCAGTAGTGACTGGTCCACACTTTTGAAATACCAATTTATTTGCTAGTGTCATAGGTTGCTTGATATTTAATAAAATCTGAAGTTAATTAACATACGCAATTCAGATTGCATCATATAACATAGAGCTTTGTACTTCATAATTTTAAGAAGTCTCTTGAATATGACCAGTGATCTGTTGTGTCACTTGCATTTATTTGTTAGCTGGTTTTGGAATGAGTTTGTTATAGAAGCTTCTTGATGCCATCTGTCATGAGAGACTGCATGATGCCACTGTCTCATAAATGGACTGTTTCTTTGAGAGTGCATGCAATTATCTAAAGATATTGCTCATTTTGGATGTAAGGACTCTATAGGAGAGCAGGTCTAAAGCTGAGTTAATTACAGAAATGCATGTGAAGTGCTTCGAATACTTTAAAATGTGTTATATAAATGCTAAGTATTAAACTTTTATTCACATACGCCCACGACAGCAGTTTCTTCTGCACTATGGTAACCTAAATCCATTGTGAGATGCATCTTCGAGATCATGCATGTCTGAAAAACTCCAGCTTACAATATCATTTGAAACACGGGTTTCTAGTAATGACCCATGGAGAATCAAGAATGGTGTGGACTGAATAAACAATATGGAGACTCCAAAACAGAGTGCAAAATTTGTACATTTTGTTTTATTTTGTCCTGTACATGATTTTATCCTAAGCTTACTTTTACTTTGGCTTTCATTATGAAGCTTTTTTGGGGTAGGGCGGGGGATACGTCTTGCTCTTTGTATCAGTCAGTTAGTCATTCAGTCAAATTCACA
The DNA here is from genome assembly GCA_030412105.1 of Cyclura pinguis. Classification (NCBI taxonomy): domain Eukaryota; kingdom Metazoa; phylum Chordata; class Lepidosauria; order Squamata; family Iguanidae; genus Cyclura; species Cyclura pinguis. The sequence goes on from CM059602.1 coordinate 214,898,498, forward strand.
GAACTGTTCAGTTGTTCTAATCCAGTTCTAGTAAATCACTTTGTGTGGTACAGTCCTCTCACTCTTCTGGACTAATCCTTTCTTTTGAAATCAGTGACACTTGAAGTGATTAAATATGGTTGGACTGTGGTCCTATGGTTTTCACTTAGCATATGTTTGGAGTAATTATTTCTTTTACATTTGTGTAAAAGAAAATTGTGCAGGTAACATTTATGTTATCATCAATGGGATAATACAAAAACAAAACAAGAATATAAATATAAAATAATGTATATCCCAAAATTGTAAGCGAGCTGGAAGATCAGGGGTGGGGAACTTGTGGATCTACAAATTGGAGTGCAATTCTTATCAGCCCTAGCCCAATAACATCAAAGTGGATGGATGATTGCAATTCTAATCCAACAACATCTGGAGGATCTTAAAAGCCTATTTAGGAGTATGTATGATTTGCTGAGTGGTGTGTCAAGACATATGAAAATTGAGCCACAGTCTTACTCTACCAGCACCAGTAGCAGATGGTGACTTACATGCCATGTGGGTGGTGAATCCACTCTAGGGTCTATTCTGAGGCTTTGTTGTTGTTGTATGCCTTAAAGTCATTTCTGACATATGGTGACCCAAAGGTGAATTTATCACATTTGGTGGGGGGATGAGAGTGTGTGATACACCCGAGGTCAGCCAGTGGGTTTCCATGGCCAAGCGAAGAATCAAATTTGGTTTCCAGGGTCATTGTCCAATGCTCAAACCACTACACAATACTGGCTCTTATTCTGAAACTTTACTATAGCTTAAAATAGGCTAACCAAAAATCTTGGGGAGTGCCTTTAAAGTCTGATTTACCATCCAAAGCAGATTCACCATCCTACTGCTGTGGAAGCTGCCAGTCACCAGTGATCAAGTCAGATGTTCAGACTCTTGGTGTGGGTTTTGCTGACTGATAAATTGCACAGGGCTAACAAAATAGAATAAAATCTAAATCCATAAAACACTGACACTTTTATTGGGGCAACTAAAAAGCACAAATTACATTGTGCAAGCTTTAAAAGTTTTACAGGGCTAATGATAGTTTTTAATTTGAGGGACAGTAAGATAACAAATCCACAATAAAATGATGTACGGGATGTGTGAAATTAGTACTAATAGTCCACTAACCGAGCCCTATTTCCATTCAGCTAATTGACTCTATCACCTCCCATCCTCTTCTCAATTTCTTTTCTGTCCATTAACCAAATTCTCACCACTCTTGCGTTCCATGCTTCTTCCAATTGCCTCTTTCCATTTACCTTAACATTCCATACATACCTTAACATTCCATGAGCAATCTCATCCCCATTTCAGACATAAATATTAAACACTATTCACTGCATGCTAGCTAATACACAGACTTAAATGCCATTGCTAGTGCCTAGAGTAGACATATTGAAGCAGTGAAATTTAAATAAGGGTTAATTTAAAATTCTGCCATTGATTCTGTGGCTTTACTCTTGTTGGGATTAATGACCTGATTTAGGACATAATGCTTTGCATCACAGCTTAACAGATGTGTAAAGACCATTTAATAATTGGAAAATTAAGATAAAAATCTAGAGACATATTTCAAGTGCTCATTATTCCCAATAAAAAGAGATTTCTTAGAGACCTGAACAGTTCACTATTTCATGAAAGTCATCTGGACATCTGACAGAGTCAAGTGCTGAAAAGCATTCTATATACTGCTCTGTATAATTAGATAATAAATACCACCGGTTCAAGTTTGAAATGGATAATCCAATCATTTCAAAGGGACCTAGAAAAGACAGTCTTATTCAAAGTGATCACTCAAAGAAGAAAATGGAGGGAAATTAAACCAAACTTCTATTCTGATTACAAATTTATGCAGTGTTCTTTCCATCATTTCACCTCAGTCACAATCTCATTAAAGGATAAGCCATTACCCTTTTAATGTCAATCCCAACCTTTCCTCCAGTTTGGAAATTATGTGTACCAACTTTACCATGGTATAAAAACTGAGGAGACAATACATCTGAAGCAATATGAACACTTCAATGCAACATTCCTTGTATTAAATACACAAGTTCTTGTAAGAATAATATCTACCTTTGAGGAAAGCTAGCATTTACTCCCCTTTGACCAAAAGCAAAAGAAAACCAAACCTCAAACTCTTCATTTTTCTTTTTTGTGTCAGTAATTTCATACCTCCTAAAGAAAGAAAGAAACAAAGAAAAAGTCCCACAACTTCAAAAGAGGAATGTCTGTCATCAGAAATATGGATTTTCTCATTCTTACTTCTAGCATTCCTTCCCAATTATAAGTCAAATCACCATGTTTATTCCAGTTTTCCCATGCTACTTTGTGAAAGGTTGTGCTTTCTTAATAACTATATTGGGGTGGGATTGTGTGGCCCTCCAGACGTTGTTGGGCTGCATTTACCAGCATTCCTCACAAGTTGCTATGCTGCCTGCAGTTACTAGCCAGCATAGCCAGCATTGCTAGAGTTGCATCTGGAGGACTGCATGTCTCCCACCCCTGTACTACATGATCAGGAATTTCAAGACCATAGCCCACCCAGTCTTAATGTAGTCAACTTTTCTGCCATTAGACCAGGTCTTTCACACATTAGAAGAAGAAGAAAAACAAAAATGAATATAGCTGTCCTCTCCAAACAGTGAAGAAGAGGTTATCAACAATAATTATATCAGATGGAAATTTTGAGGATAATTTGAGTGGGTGGATAATTCTGCTATTGAGAAGAGTATTGGTTGAGGTCTGCAGTTCTGAATACATTTATAAGGATAAAGTTTAGATTTTGGAAGAGTTACCTATTTGAACTATAATTCACAGATTTCCCCAGCCACCATAGACATGCTGGCTGATACATTTTGTGAGTTGTTGTCGAAAAAGTAAAATTTCCAAGCTCTGTGCCAATCCTGTTGAACTGGATTTTAATCAACCTGTTTTGATTGCAGGTGGGAGATGCTTCAAATAAATGTCTTGTGGCAGCTTCATTAACTATATTCCAGTCAACTAAATTTAATCAATTTAAAGAGTAAAATAGCCTCAAAGTGGACTTCTGTTAGTATCCATCTCACATTTAAAGTGTCCAGCTTTCTTCCACGGAAATGAACTTTCACCTGTGGTGATGGCAAACACAAGGATACACATTCTCTGCTACTGCTACTGCTACTGCTACTGCTACTGCTACTACCGCCATCACCACCACCATGAGCCCCAAAGTGTTTTTAGTAATAACCACAGGCTGTCAGTGTTTCACTTTGCAAAATGCCAACCTCCCAGTATTTTTATTCAAAATAAAAAAAAAAAAAATCAGGAGAGGGAGGGAATCTGGTGGGAACCAAGCGGAGTGAGTTGATTAAAGTCTGAACATAGCCTGTAGGACATTTTTGTTTACTAGGTAGCAGATCTCTCTACCCTTTCCAAAGACAAAGCTGGAGCCAGATACAGAGTAATCATTTCTCCATAAAGCCTGTAGGCATCTTCATACTACTTCCTTTTGCAAGCTACCTGAACTCTTTGCCCAGTACATGCACGCTGTGTACTGGAGGAGAATGAAACTAAAGGAACACTGGGTTAGAAAGAAAGAAAGACCAATGAGAGAGGGAAGGGACAGAAGAATAAAAGCAAAGGGAGACAGAAAGTACGTTAGCTTTCCATAAAGATGACATTTCAGACAAACAGGGCTGCCATTAGGCACTTTAGGCACAGTGACTAAGGTCTACAAAAGTTTTAGGACCCATGAAAACAGGATTTTAGGGCCTACGAAAACATCGCTTGTGGTACATTGAGGTGAGCTGAGGAGTGCTTAGGGCCTACAAAAACCGTAATGTGACTCCGCAGACAGGAACGAGATGTTTATTTCTCCTGAAAGCCTGTAGGAAGCTTCAGGTAGTGCTTCCTTCTGTGGGTGTGGTCTGTATATGTTAGCTGGCTTGTGGGGTTTTTGTGTGTGTAATGTGTGCTTTGCCTGCTGTGAGGATTTCCCTTAGCATTACAGGTTTGCATTCTCAAAATTAGCTTTGTGCACATAAATATATTTGATGTGGGTTTTGAGACTCAGACCCTACTTCTGTCTTGCAATCAGTTTCTTGATCAAGTTACTTGTACTTGTATCAGCATATTTTTTGGAAATAAATGTTGGAACAGAAAACTGTAGGTTCGAAATAGTGTTTTTCTGTTTTGCATCCAAGATCCCACACCTGACTTGCACACAAACTCTGTGCTAAGTTACTTTTCATTTCACCTGACTATTTTGCTTCTTGGAAATGAGTTATTTGTGATGGGAGCCATTGTGTCTCTGCCCTAAACAACACCCCTTGAAAATTTCACATGTGCCCACCAGCCCCCCTCTGCAAGATGATAATCTCTGATATGCATAAAGTAGGAGTGGCCAAATACATGGAGGTTAGGGGACAATTATCCCCAGGACCCTCTGTAGGTTGCCTCCCCACAGCAAAACCAAATACCTTCATTTTCGATTGCATGCCCCCTTAAAATGGTGTGTCACTTCCTGCCACCATTTTCAGAGGGACTGCAGAGGAAAACAGGACTACGGTGCTCGGGGTGCTTGTATGGGTGGGGTAGGGTGTTTGTGTTTTCATGGATTTGGGAGTCTTCTGTGTGATTTGGAGGCAGAAATTGCCCCAAAATTGCACCAATTTTATTTTAAAAAATTGGAATGATTGGAGAGCTTGAGGGACTGTTGGGGGATCTGGGACCACAAAAGTGGGGTGCTAGAGCTGCATGTGGCTGATGGCCCACACTATTCTCACTCCTAGTATAAAGGTATAAGAACAACACACTTTTGTGTGTAAATTAAGTGTGAATTCCAGTGAATTTCCAGAGCCACTCTTTCGTCCTGTCTTTGAATATAGCAAAGTTAAATGTCAACCTCTAACATCTCTCAAATTGGCCATTTCCTCTTCATGCCTCTTTCTGGCTGCACTTTATGCTATATCGTGTCTCGTCTGGAGTTCTATAACCTTTTCTTTCCAGCACCTGAGTTTCCTCCTGTCATTTTCCCTTCTCTTCAGTAGTTATCTAAATACATAAGAATGCATAAGAAATTTGTACAGAAAAAAGTTTTTAACAGTAATAAAGAAGAAGGAAAAGCATGTATAAATGTCAGTTTCATGCTTGTCAAAAGTTATACAGTAAACTGTCAAATATTCTTCATACAAGAACCTTGCAGAAAAGAAATATTCATTCAGAGTTTACTTCTGTTAATTATTATTTCTTTCATGTCAATAAAACCAGAAAATTATTTAAGAAAAACAGGCAAAAACTGTTCCTATAATTTATTTTGCCATTTTCAGATATTTGAGTGAATCAGATGCATCACTGGAAATAATAATAATAAAAAAATTGAAATCATCATTCTTTCAACAAATCTAGAAAAGAAGTAAAAATTAATATTACTTCCTAACTTACAAAGGCAAATTAGGCAACTTTGTTTGTCATATTAGGTTGCATCCAATTGTTAAATTTAACTGTATGTGTTATTTAGGGATGGGATGAATCCAGAATTTTCCAAATCTGGATCTGAATCCCTGGAAGGTTCTGGGAATCCATGAATCTCACGAATCTCAAATCTTTCCAATCCTTTTTTTTTAAAAAAGGGTTTAAAAGGCAACTTTTAAAAAAATTAAACTTTTTAAAACTTTGTAAAGTTGAAGGTTTTCACGGCCAGAATCCATAGGTTGTTGTGGGTTTTCCGGGCTTTGAGGCCATGTTCTATTAGTATTTGCTCCTGACGTTTCACCTGCATCTGTGGCTGGCATCTTCAGAGGATCTGGTGGCATGGAAGTGAGGCAGAGTGTATATACTTGTGTAGTGCCCGGGTGGGAGGAAGCAATTTGCATATGTTACAGTTGGCCTGTGTGATGGCCTGTTGTTAAATGGGGTATCCCCCAGTGTTGTATTGTTAGTCTGGGGATATGCATTAAGTACATTAGCAATCCACTGTATTGTTTCCTGTAGAGGGACCTCCAGAGTCTGGATGGTGTTCATTGGCATATTTTTGCGTCTTGATTTTAGTGTTCTTCAGTACTGGTAGCCAAATTTTGTTTACTTTCTGAATTTCTTCTTTCCAGTTGAAATTGTCCATGTGTTTGTGGATTTCAATGGCTTCTCTGTGTAGTCTGACATAGTGGTTGTCAGAATGGTCCAGAATTTCTGTGCTTTCAAAAAGCATTCTGTGTCCAGGTTGGTTTATAACATGTTCTGCTACTGCTGATTTTTCTGGCTGGATCAGTCTGCAGTGTCTTTCATGTTCTTTAATTCATGTTTGGATGTTGCATTTTGTAGTCCCTATGTAGACCTGCCCACAGCTGCAAGGTATGCAGTAAACACCGGCAGAAGTTAGAGGATCCCTCTTGTCCTTTGCTGAATGTAGTATTTGTTGAATTTTCTTGGTTGGTCTGTAGATTGTTTGGAGGTTATGTTTCTTCATCAATCTCCCTGTACAGTCAGTGACCCCTTTAATGTATGGTAAAGACACATTCCTTTTAGTTGGCTGCTTATCTTCACTTCTGTGGTTTTTTCTGAGTCTTTTTAAAACTTTTTTTAACAACCTATTTTTTGGTTGGAGGATTTGAAAGATTCACCTCACCTATTTTTGCACAGGGATTCGGATTTGCGAATCTTGAATCTTGCTGAGGACTCAAGGATTCAGCTGGCCCATCCTTAGTATTATTACGTATGATGAGCCAGCATGGTGTAATGATCTAAGAGTTGGACCTTGACTCTGGAGAACAGGGATTGAATCCCCATTCAGTCATATAAACCCACTGGCTGACCTTGGGCAAGTCATACTTTCTCAGTCTCAGAGGAAGGCAAAGGCAAACACTCTCTGAACGAATCTTGCCAAGAAAATCTATACCATGATAGATTTGCCTTAGGATTGTTCAAGTCATAAGTAACTTGAAGGCATATAACAACAATTGTGATGTATATTGGGCTTGCAGTTGTTGTTGAACTATGTATTTTCTCCTTGTCAAAAACAAGAGCTGAAAGAGGGGAATATTGTAACTTGTTTCACTATTTTGTCCTGAACAGATGCAAATATCATATTATAATTAATGTTCAATACCTCTGATGTATGATGTTAAAATGAAATGCCTGAAAATAGAATTGTAGTGCTGCTTAACTGCATATATAAATATATGTGTGGAAATATAAATATACTAATATTTATAATATTAATATAATAAATATAAATAAATATAATATGTGTAATAATTTAAACTGACATGCTAAAGGATATTTAAAATCATTACATTTCCCCCTGTGAGTCTTACAAAGATCACAGGGAAACATATATTTTCCTCTACCTTCCACATTATTCTCAATATACCCTTGTGAGGTAGCTAGCCCTGGAGAAAGTGGCTGTCATCTTGTTAGTGGCATACACATGCATAAGTTTCCCATTCACTGTATATGTAGTTTTTTTGGGGGGTACCATGGAAGCTGGTGTTCCCTTTCTTCTTCTGCAGCACCCAAAGGCCCCCCCCCCCGCCACTTAACATACAACCTTTGAAGGCCACCTCTGGCAATTCCATGCCTTATGGGGAATGAGCAAGATGAGAGAAGCATCTGGCTATGTCTGGATGCAAAATGATTACATCAGCACTGAATCCTCTAGCCAACCTAATCATTTTGTATAAGGCTCAAGGGACATTGCCAGGTGCTTCTCTGATCCTGCCTGCTCCTCATGAGGCATTCACTGGCTGTGAGGGTCAGGGGTTCAAAAGTACAACACCAAGTCTGGGTAGTGGTGGTATATGATTCAGCCTGACATAAATCCGCATGTGGATCGAACATGCTATGCTGTCCCAATTATTGAGATAACCTTCATTGTTGGGGCAGGATTTAAAACTGTTTCCTAGTCCAATAGTCTACCTGGGCTATTTAAACCTGCAATCTTTTCTAAAGGTAACATCAGGAGGCACATTGAATTGTTTCGCTCTAAAATATTCATCAGTAGGGTTTGGGTATCTTCCCCAGAGCAAAGGAGAGGGATTTTAGAGTAAAAGCAGTACCTTGAAAAGTGTATGTATATGTCTACATATTACCGTGTGTTGTTGGCCCTGCTTTGGAACGGTGGCTGCAGACTTTCAAGAGGGTCCAGATGATCAATTTCTGCCATTCACTGCCCCTCTCAAACACAACTGCAGACTGTCTCTAATCTTAGGGTATGGACCCTGAAATCTTGGGGCCTGGGGTGTTTCTGACTTAGCAACCCTACGCATCAGAGATTTAGAACTGCAAATAGTTTTATTCATCTGTGGAGTCCAGTATGATATAGAGACACGTATTTGTCTTCTAGATCAAGTTGGGCAAAGTTCTGTCCTCCAGATTCTGTTTGACTGCAAATACCATAACTTTTTATGCCTTCCCCAGTCTACAGTTATATGAGCCCATAACACTGGGAAAAAAAACTGGCAGAAAAACTTATGTACACGCATATTTCACGTTACATGAGAAGGGTTCTGTGGAAGGTCTATATGAAGGTTTGGATTTGCCACCTGTGTATCCTGTATAGGATTACCCAGGACTTTGCTCATCACTCTTCTATGAACTGGGAAGGCATTTTTAAAATCTGGATTGGAACTTATTTTTTTCCCCTTCCATGCAGTATCACCCTGAGAAATGTACATCTCACCTATTTCATTACTTTGCAGTTGCTTAAAAACAGTGCAATTTTACAAGGTACAGAATGAGAAACTTAGAATCTACATTTAATCAAGTCAGAATACATAATCAGCAAGAGTGAGACCAGCAGGGGGCCACCAAGAAGATTTTGGGCTGTTTATTTTTGCATCCTTTCATCTATCAGTACAAGGCCCAAGTGCTCAAGAGCTCAAGAACAGAACCTGCTGCATCCAGGAAACCTGACCACACCAGGCTGGAAGGCTCAGGAATGAGCTCAATATCTGGGGAACCAAATACAGGATAGATAGATAGATAGATAGGCCAGCTCCCTGGACAAGCCAGAGAACTGACTTTCCAAGTCCTCCCTCCTTTCACTTGGTTCAATTTGCCAGTAATAAAAAAGTATGGCCAAATTCTAATCCAAAAGCCTGTTTACTTCTTTGTTCTTTTATACAAGGAGTTTTTCCATTTGCAAAAGAGCTTATCTGGATCCAACCCAAAGACCGTAAAAAGCAAACCTCTTTTCTCACCCTGAGAGGGCTGTTTCATGCTCTGAGTCCATCCTCTATCTTCAGTGGTGATGTAATTAGGAAGCTATAGTGAGTACTGGAATCTAGGACTTGGTATGACCACAGGCTATTTGGGAAATAAGATAGTGAGAGCTGTTGTGTTTTTCTGCCATGGTTATAGAGTACATTAAGTACAGGAGCAAAAACTAACTCTCTTCCATTAGAGGCCAATAGTCTTACTGGGTATTTGTGCAAGGACTGCAAATTGATTGCCTAATTACACTGCCTGTGAGTTTTATTTTATTCCATAATAACTTTATAGTTCTTTCTACAGTTGTTGTTTTTTGCCTGGTGTGATCCCATCTTTTTCTTTAAAGCAAAATGAATTTTGAAAGTTGTCATCAAAGATCAAGCTTACTTTCTCTAAATCTTTCTTGAGTGTCTGCTACATGCAGTTCAATGAGCCATATAGACTCATTTACGGGACAAGACAAACAATTCAACCTCCATTTAAGTTAACCTGCATTGGCTTTATAACTTCTCTGTCAAAGCTGTGGATTCATATTGAATTGTGCATTCCTGTTTGCAACAAGAATTACTAAAATAAATTAGCATTGCATGCTTGTACAAAGTATTTTTTAGTCACACAGCTTAAAGAACCTTTACTCATTGGGATTCTTTCAATGAAAGACATGTGCTAAATTTCACTAGAATTCATCACAGCCATTGGAGAAATCAGTGTTGCAGTGAGAGAGCTTGACACTCTTGGGGATAAGAATCTGGATGCCAATACTTTTAACAGATGCAAAGTTTAATCAGTTTCCTTCCTACACCAAGTCATTACCTCTTGTTTGTTCTTGTAGTCCCTCCTATCCTTCTGGTCTAAGTCTCAGGGTGAAGTAGCCTGAGATTAATCCAAGGTATTCTGAGATATTGGTTTAGATCAAGGAATGAAAATACCACAAATAGTACAAATTACTCCCTGTAATTTGAAAGTAACAAAAATAGTTTATCTGAGATGTGATATTACACAGACAGTAAAATAAGTGGGAGGAGAGGTTGAGTTGTAATGAAAGAAAAATAGCTACATGGCTTCAATCTCTGGGTGGTAGGTCACATTTCGGAAAGGGAAACAATTTATGTAGGTAGACAAAACAAGTGCAACTGGTGGGGAACTTGAAGTGTGTGGAGGGAAGTGGGTTGGGTTGAGGGCTACGGTGTAGGGGAAGGGACTACAGCATAGGGGGGCATAGCCATGGTACAAGGGAGTGGGGCTATGGCATGCGGGGGCATGGCTATGAGCTGGGACATCCCCCAAAAAAACTGCTGCCGGTAGCAAGCTGGCTAGAAGCATTTTACATACATTTTATTCATATAAAATTAAATCTTAAAAACACGATGTGATCTTTTTTAATATGAGAAAATACATTAAACATTGTATTTCCCTCTCCTTTCAGTCTAGAGTGGTACAGTCTATTTTATAACCACAGGATTCAAGGCTCTATCACACTACACTGTTGTAGTGCTATTATTCCACTTTCAACCTCCTGTGGAATTCTGGGGTTTGTAGCTTTCTGAGGCCAAAGAAATCTCTGATTGAGAATTCTAAGTGCCTCTCCCTAAACTGCAAACCCCAGAATTCCATAGGATGTCAAAAGTGGAATAATAGCACTATAACAGTGTAATGTGGTAGTGCACACAGTCATCTCCTTCTTATAGATGTGTAGATCAGGCATGGATTTTGATATCTGGGTTGATCCATGATTTGGTTGTTGAAGCTATAGGAAACCTGAGAACAGCAGTTCATCAGTAGTTCATCCAGACTGTCAAATGTCTAGCAGCATTACAAAATGGCCAAAGACATGAGTCTTCATGCTGTCAGAAAAAAAAAAAGATGGAAACTTGAAACACGGATCTTGTGGATCTGCTCCAGAATCACCTCAGAATCTGTGTTTCTCTAGCCTAACAAACTCTGGTTTGTTAAGTCAAGAACAAGTGGCATACCTGCTTGCTCACTACCCTGGCCTTCTCTTTAATCTTTATAAATCTGCTTCAATACTAAATTAAGTTCTAATGGGAAATGGAACTTTCTGCACACAAAATAATATTCCTGTGCAGAAATGTTATTTTTATATAGAAATACCATTTCCCACACAGAAAATAATATTTCTGCACAAAACTGTTTCCTGTGCAGAAAATGATGTTTGCTGCACAATTTTGCACACAAGAAGTCCTAAACTGCAAATAGTCTTCAACTATTACAGTTTTTGAAGACTTTCTCTCAGTTGGAAGAAAATTGCTAAAAACTACCTATTGCTTCTGTCAAAAACTAATATAGTAAAGAATATAGTAAAGTATATTCTAGCAAAAAATATACTAAAGTATATAGTGTAGAACATATTAAAGAATTACATTCCTGCTCTTCAGACAATCCTGATCAACACTGAGTGCTCATGGATGGGCTTGATTGGGTATGAGGCTGGAGAATGCTTTCCCATCTCTCCCCTGTACATTGGCTTTCAAAATGCCTGAAGAAGGTTTAGATAGTTCTGCAATTTATACTTGTCTGTATTCCACTGATAAAGCTTATGGTGGGTGACTGTATTTCTTTGAATGAATGAATGAAAATGAAAATTAAGAAAAAGGAAAAGAAAAACAGAATATTAATTGCTAATTGAGTCAGACCCATTGTATAACTTAAACATTCCAAGGCTAGTGTACAGTATTTCATCTAAAAAATACTTTGGAAAATACCTTATCATACATAATTTTTTTAAAAATATTCTTCAATAGTAATTCTTCAGTGGAAATATCAAGAGGAAATGTAGCAAAGAGAGAATCTTATTCTGCTAGAGACTGAAAAGTGCTTTTTAAGAATTAGAAAGAGGAAGCTCTGCAGAAAGGATCATTTGCCTCGAGAGCACAACAGGACTGGCAGCATGAAAAGCTACTTCATGGGGTTTGGTAAAGGAGAATGCAGTAAGCAATTTCTGTCTTGTGGTGTTGAAGCTTTTTCAGAAGAAAAATCGTGACAGTCTTATCAGTGTAATAAATGCACTGCAGTTGTTTAGGATGTAAATCTTGCAAACTTCTTCCACAAATTATATCTCACATTGATGCCAGTCTTACTAACAAAATAGGGTTTCCATGTCTTGTTTCTGCAACACATACTCCCCCCCAACATTACTTCGCCTGCTTTAAATAATGTTTGCCGTGACATGTAACCGTACCTATAACTATCTCTCTGAGTTTTGTTGTATTCATGTCTTACATGGGAAAAACTCATGGTATGGACTATTTCCTTTTTGTTTACCTGTAAGCACATGCATGTGTGTGCACACACATACAAACACACACAAAATTTGGGAGATTGTCAGATTTGGTTGCCTACTTTTAACGCAGAATGATAGAACTGTATGATGAGAGATGATTTACAGCACCAGCACAAAATCCTCCCCAGAACCGCTACTCTCTGGATAAATAGTGTCTCAGAGGCAAGCATAAACATAGCAGAGATTCCAAACAGCAAAAAGTGTGTGCAGCAGAGTACAACTACAGCATCAGCTCTGACCCCTCTACCCACTGGTTAGTAAACTCATGGACACAGAGTTTGTCATCCAAAATACCTGGAGGCTTTAATCTTCACGGTTGCAGTATATACATCTATACACAGGATACGCAGATCCACAGGCAGAGATTCAGCATCAGAGATTCATGATCAGAGAGTCAGGATCAGAGAGAGAGTAAGTATTCACGCTCCTCTTTTATACACACCTGCTTCCATGTCATCACTCAGGGCCTCTAGCTAATGCAATCCCTTGCCATGATTTCACTATCATGACCCAGCCCTTTACTCCATGTCCCCAAGGGAATGAGTCATACTTTGCCCAGTCATTCCCCAGGTGTCCCATGACATGCTTATCAAATGTATTTTCAACTGGGGCAAATGTCACCGCATTTTTAATCCAACACTGTATAGATGAAAGGAACTCCAAGCATTGTCAAGTCCAAACCCGTGGCTTGGATTAAAGCTTACCAGAAAGGATTCATTTCCATACTTACTCAAGCAAACAAATCAACATACATATTCAAGGAGAAACCTTCACTCTCCCAGCAGAGCTCACACTATCCTAGAATTAATTCATTGATGAACCACATTTATACCTTGCCTTTTCTCTAGGGAGCACAAGGTTGTGTGCAAGTTTCTCTTTCTCCTCAGTTTATTCTTGCAACAACTCTGAGAGGTGGGTTAGGTTGAAAGCAAATGACTAACACAAAGGTGCCCAATCAGTTTCATGGCTCAGTGGGCACTTGAACCTGGTCCTAGTCTAACCCTGATTGCTATGTCTCACTGACTCTCAAGGCATCATGCTGGCTCTGAAGAATTTTCCTTTGCATACCACTTTCTTGGGGGGGGGGGAGTGTTGTTTAAATTCTCTATTGACTCACAAAAGAGTAAACAAAAGAACAAACAAACAACCAAAACCACCAACGTTTTGGTATTTCTCAGTACCAATAAGACATTTTGTACACTTCTTTTCTCTTACACCAGTTATGTAATGTTTAACGAAATACAGAAAGACCAGTTAAGTGGAATAGACACCAAAGAATATATCAACATGAACATACCATTTATTTTTAATACCAGATGAGTCAATGAATATAAATGGGTAAAGTATGGGTGATTTAGCTTTTAGGTGAACAAATTGTATTTTAAGCATTTCACAATTATAAAGATCCTTTCAGCCATTGCAACTCCGGTAACTCATGTGATTAAATGGCTAAGGATCATTTATACCCTGCTCTTCCCTGAAAGGGGTCCCACAGAGACTGGTATATGATCAACAAAACCAAGACAGTCCCTGTCTACAATCTTCCAGTCTAGAAGATACAACAGAAAAGGAAAAAGAAAAGGTTTGGGAGTGAAGAGGAAAACCAAACAAATTCAGACATCAGTTCCTAAAGTTAAATACTATCTTTTATGTACAGAACCCTGCCCCCACCAGGCAGACAGGATGGTCATTTTGTGGCCTACAGGACTGACATGATGAACAAGGAACTATCATCTTCTTCTCTGTCATCTTCTTCTTTTTGTGTGGCTCATCTTCCCATCACCTTGCACATCATTCTCATGAGAAGCAACCAATCAACAAGGTGGATGCCTTCTTTGAGGGAAGGTGAGATCTTCCTGACAGACTTCACTCAGGTCCAACAGGGCTGTATTTAGCAGTGTCTCTGAAGCTTGCCCAACATTCAGCCGGATCTTCTTTTCCTGCCCTGCTCTTGAAAAATGACCACTGGAAGTGGTCATTCACTGCAACATTGTCCGTGAACTGCTCCTGTTTTGCTAACTGTGTAGTGTGCTTTGTTTCATCTAGTCACAACATTGGTGGCACGGCATGGGTCAGGATCCAGTTTTGGAAGAGAGGTAGTCTGTCTGCCTGTCATTCCCTTGTGTTTTGGGGGTCTCCTTATGGGACCTTTGGGATGGAAGCTAACAAGATCAGACCTAGCCTGGGGACTGATGGCAAGGAAACTACACAGTGGCCAGCATCCACATGCATTCCAAAGCTGTCACTCCAGAGTTCTCCTCAGCAGGCAGGCTGAGAGGTGATTGTTCGTCAGACAACAGGTGGGCCATTGATGCCTGAATCTGTTTCCCCATGCTCAGTCAAGCCTTATACAGCTGTCAATAATAAAAATGCAGCTTCATTGTTCTCCAGCAATACTGTATGTTTAATTGTTTGCTCCCCAGGTCCATTACTGCGAGGCCACAGAATCACCAGCTGAAATAAAGGCAGGAAGAGAAGGAGTCTGATGGAACTGGTCTTTCAGTAGAGCTGGGGTAAGGAACCTCTGCCTATCCCCAGATATTGCTGAACTCCCACTAGCCTCAAACAATATATCAGCAAAGCTCAGGATCAGGCCCATCTTCTTGTCTAAAATGTGAAGGTGTCCTGATTCTATTAAAATTCTTGGCAAAAGTCCTGTTAACTAATATGGAGCAGGGTGCTTTGAATGGCAGTTAGTTAAAAAAAATACAGTTTTAAAACTCTTGTAATGGTTTTTTAATTGAATGGGTAGCTTTTAGAAGCTGTTAACTCAAAACTATTTGACCTTCTGAGAGATTGACTGTTCTCCAATGATGGCACAATCCTGTTTTAATGGAACTGTGCTAACAAATCAATACATTACAATAATCTAATGTCAATAATTCAAGTTCATCACTCTAAAGGGAAGGATCTTTGTCAGGAGAGCTCACTAAATCTGAACTGTATGTTAGCCAGAGCATAGCAAATCATGTCAAAAGACAAGGGGCCCTGACCTAGCACTGACACTGTCTCTTGTGATGAACGTAAAAGCCAATGACATGATTGAGCTACTTTGCTCCCATTCAGGAATAATTATATAGCACCACATGTGTGTACTAAGTGATAGCTATTGTGAAGTCCTGTGAGGCCTACACCAAGATTAAAAAAAAGACTGGGCAAGCTGAAGCCACATACATATTTCCTTGGATGGTAGAGGCCTCTTTCATTATAGTGGGGATTACTTCCAAGTGAATGTGTATAGGATTTCACTGTTAGAGGGATACAAGTTGAGATGGGTGATAATTCTGATTGAAGTGTCTGGAAACTGCCACAAAATTGTTAACTATGGCCATATCCACATGGCAATAGCAATAGCAATAGCATGTGTATTTCTGTACCGCTTATCAGCTAAATGCTCTCTAAGCGGTTTACAATGTGTGCTAATTGCCCTCAACAAACTGGGTACTCATTTTACTGACCTGCAGAAGGCTGAGTCAACCTTGGAGCCCAGCAGGATCGAACTCACAACCTTGTGGCTGCAGTACCAGAATTTAACAACTGTACCACCAGGGCATCACAGTCCTGCTATGGGGATGGGGTGGCAGCGGTCCACAGGTTGTGCTTTCACACAATGTTGTTGCAGTCCCACTGCCATTCCATCTCCGTGCATCGCAATTGTGGGATATTTATTTAAAGGATTAAATCCATTAAGTGCCCATGATTGCGTGACACTCCTGTACTTACCTGCCATGCAGAAGGGTAAGAAGTGCGATAGAGGTGCTTCCTTCCCCAGCACAGCATGGGAAACAGCCCAGCTGTGCTGCAGAAGGCAGATGCATGTCCCTTGCGCTCCTTTCTGCAGGAGCTGGTTGGGTGCAGAGGGGAGCATACCTGTCGTGTTCCCCTTCCAGCAAAGGCACTTGGGGGATTGCAACAGGACAATACAGGAGAGCGTTGTCTTGTATCATGCACTGTACTGCTTCCTGGACAATGTGGTGGTTGTGACATATAAAGCCGTATAAGGCTTGTGATTAGAATTTATCAAAATTCAGAAAATTCAAATCTGGGAGAAAGATAAACTGATAGATCTTCTCATCCCCTAGGAAAGGTGAGGAATTTGTTTCATCTTAGCCCATTTCTACAGTGTACTGTTATAGTGCTATTATTCCACTTTCAACAACCTGTGGTATTCTGGGATTTGTAGTTTACTGAGGCCAAAGAGCTCTCTGGCTGACAATTCTAAAGCCCCCCCCCCAAACTTCAAACCCCAGGATTCCACAGGATGTTGAAACTGGAATAATAATACTATAACAGTATAGTGTGGAAATGAGCTTAGTTTTGATCAGGATGTGCCAATAAACACAAAAGTTGAACACAGGAAAAAGCCAAAGTGATTTGTCTGTCTCATGAAAAGGATGCAACTGAACAACAAAGATTAATATCATTTAGATTCTTACATCAAATATATTCCCTCCCCATCCCTGATGTTCCCCATGACTGATGCTCCATGGAACTATTCACTAAAATTGAAAACATAGCTTGTATTTTACTCAACTGCTGAGGATATTTCAAAATACAAATAACTGTGTTGTATTCAGTTTATGTATAGTTGCTTACACTATGTAGCAGGTATGCAGTTATGCCAGGACAATTGAGGAGGCATGCTTAATTTGGAGTGCCTGAAGGATCTGTATCCACACCTTGCTTTGACTTTTCTTTGAAAGCATATGGAGACTCACTGACCAACGTAAAGAGCGCATGACTCCTCTACCCCCACAATCTGTAAGGACCACACTGTATGCTACTGTGTCCATAAAGCAAATATTCTTAAATAGAGTTCAAGGACTGAGCTAGATAGAAAGACTGGAGGGATAGAAAATGATATAATTTCATGAAGTCCAGAGAACTAAGACGGTCTGGCCGAGGCTGTGGCTATTTCATGATCATAAAAGTAAAATTAAACTGTAGATTGCACTTGAAAATATTTATGAATTTCCACTTCTCCCTGTTCAGAGGTTCATTTACACTACAGAATTATAGTGCTATTATTTCACTTTAACTGCCATGGCTCCATCCCTGTGGAATCATGGGATTTGTAGTTTAAAGCATTTAGGGGCATTTAGAGTTCTCAGTGCTCTAGCACCTCACCAGACAACAAATCCTAGGATTTCATAGGAAGGAACGATGGCAGTTAAAATGGAATAAAAGCACTATAATTCAGTAGTGTGGATGGCCTCCAGACCTGGGAGCTTTGCTAGAACCACTCAGAAGTCATGTTACAGCAGGGGCCCTTTCTAGTATAAAATTGTAGCACTATGATCCTGTAGAATCCTGGGATTTGCAAGTTAGAGAGGGACATTCAGAATTTAGAACTTAGTACTTCAGCAAACTACAGACCCTAGGATTCCATAGGATGTTTCTATGGTAGTTGAAGTGGAATGTAACACCATATGTATGAAATGTTAAAAGAATTCAGAAGAAGCAAAAGTCTGAATAGTGAATTTCTGGTCCAGACCCTTGTTTAGAACAGCAAGTCTAGTTTAACTTGCATAGTTAAATTAGAACTCAAAGTTTAAGAGACAAACGTGTCTGTGGTGGTCTATGTGATATGTTCTCATGAGAAGAACCTGCCCAGAATTCTCTGTAAACAGGTAGAAGGGAGGGACAGTTCAACAATGAGACAAAGTATCACAGTAATCAGAGATATTGATCATGTAGAGAAAAAGAAACGGAAAGAAATCCATTGTGGATTGATGGGAGAGAACACTTAACCTGTAGCAGAATGAATCAGCCACTCTTACTAAGCCAGCAGGCCTCCAGCCAGGTTTTCCAGTGGCTCAGTTGAAAGTGAGGAGTAGACCACGGACTCCACTCTAGGAAAAAGGCCTGGGACAGCATTCTGTGATGAGATTTCCAGTTTTCATATGTTTTCGATTTTCACAGTAACATTCAAACTTGAAATGCGACTATTCTGAGATTTTGGTATTTCTTGATTCTTTTATGTTTGGCAGCCTTCAAATTAGAGACATGTAAGCTGTCAAAAAAACTTATCATATTAAGCAATGTCTCTCAGATGCTGCGTGATCAAATTATATGACATGTTAACTGTCAAAGGTTAAATAAAAATTTAACAGCTTTGCATGTTCATCATTATTGTCAACTATATCTTTGGCTTTCTAACTGCCTGTTAGGGAGCCATGATTTTTTAAAGGCAACTGTCTTCCAGGGAAGGTCTGTTGCTCTCCCAAGAAGCCCAGTGCAAATATTAGGAAGAGTGCAGAAACCTAGTCAAGAGGTAGCACTGCTGGCACTACTGATCTTCCTCTGAGATGCTCAGCTTCAAGAGAATCAAAGTGTTATTTATAGGCCTTGCTTTGCCTGATGGAACATCTATGGTTGTTCCTAGGCCCTTTCCACACGGGGCAATTGAAACGGTGCAGAGAGACCTCCGACGGAGGTCTTCTGCACCATAGAGCGGACTGGGGCAGACTACTTTTTGTAGTTCCCCACCTCAGTCCGCTCCGACTAGAGGTTTTTAAAAAGCACGGTGTGTGTGACTCCGTGTCGCTCCGTTGCTGCGCTCCGGTGCAGATTTGCAGGCACGCACTAGTGCGTTCCGGGGGCGGGCTTTAGGCTGGCAAGCTTCTCCAGTTGGTGGAGAGCCAACTGGACGCCGGAGCAGTGTGGAGCGACGAGCTCGCACTGCTCCTCGTCCCAACGGATTCGCCCGGAGGCTGAAGAAGTCCGGTGAGTAGCGTTTTCATGCGGCTCCTCCCCCACATCTGGAAAGGGCCCTAATATCTTCCTTCCATGAACAGAAGGAACCTTCCATCCTGTGGAATAGCTAATTTGGATACAAACATGGTAGGGGTGCTAGATTCCAGGATCTGGCCCTGAGTTTTCAGTTTTCATGGAACATCTCCAGGCAGGAAAAGAGGGTGCCAATTCCCCGGTTTGGTGGGCTCAGAGTTGGGAGAGAGGAAGAGTATGTGTGAAAATTCCAACTCAGCTACTAGACTACTAGCTTGCTACAGCTTGCAAGGATTAATTGATTTGTTGCTGAAACTTGCAAGGATTCTCCAGAGGGTCTAAGTATTTATTTGTTAGCTTCCCCCTTCCTCTGGTCATTGTGGCACCAGGGCTCACCTCCACTCTGCTCAACATCCACTTTCTGGTTATAAACAACTAGGCTAGATGAAATGTCCCTTATCCCATCTTTCGAAGCATGTGAAAAGGAATAATCCCCTCATTTCACCTAGAACTGAGAACCACTCCTTTAGCTAAGATTTCTGTCTTAATATGCAATCTGGAAAATATGCTCTCTCTCTCTCTCTCTCTCTCATTTTCTCTCTCTCTCTGTGTCATCTTGGATTAGAAGGTGTGAATAACTGTGGTTGGTATTTAACACATCTTGAGGGGCTTGTCTCTAGGTCTCGGGTTTTGGCCTGGAAACTTCAAGGCCTGGCATGATTCTGAACTGACAGCCTTAAACCATAGCCATTTCTGCACTAGACTGTTATAGTGCTGTTATTCCACTTTCAACATCCTGTGGAATCCTAGGGTTTGCAGTTTAGGGAGGGGCCTTTGAGGCAAACCCCAGGAGGTAAACCCCAGGATTCCATAGGATGTTGAAAGTGGAATAATAGCACTATAACAGTCTAGTGCAGAAATGGCCCATGACACAATTTAGAAAAGAAAGCTTATAGTACACATTAATTGATTACAATTGATGGTAGTGATTCGAACTCGTAGCTGGGAATTTCAGATTATGGGCTTGATCCATGCTTAATAAGGACATTTTACTATTATTCAGCCATTGTTTATCCTACATTTCTCTTAATCCAGGAAAGATATTTCTAAAGGGAATAAATAGGGATAAGATGACTAAACAAAGAAGGATGGTAGAAAGGAATTAATTGCTGCAAGATCCCTTGCAAGGTTTTTCTGACTTTTCCTAATTCTTGTTGCAAAAGGAAATTGCTGCTAATCTTCATTACACTGACACTGATTTCAGAAAAGGTCATTTCTCAGTAGTCGCTCTTAAACTGGCACATACTGTAGATGAAACGCTTGTCTTCACACACTCAGAAATTCTTTCTGGAAAATTAGTTTAAAATAAGTGCAGCTTGTATGAAGTTGAGGGATGAGGAAGTGTAGTTTGAAGATGAGAGAGCAGTTTAACAGGCTATATTAAAAGAGCAGACTGGGTTTTTTTAATATAAAATAATGGACTGTATTCTCAATGCAGTTGTTATAGAGCATTAGTAATACAAAAATAATTATACATAATTAGAACAACTTCACAAGCAAATGGTAGGCAGTCACAGAACTTTGCATTATCCAGAATGGTATTGGATAAACATTTCAGGTATGTTTATGTTGAGCACTGAGTGATGGTAAAAACATTACTGTCACCAACATATTAACACTCCCCGCCCCCTCCCCAAGTTATGTATGTTTGGCTGCCAAAATAGAAATATGAAGGCTGGTAAAATAAATCATCCTGGTTACATTTTGAAAGAAACCTTCAGGTGGTCTCTAGAAGCTTCACATTTTTTTTCAGTTATGCAAGGCTTACCTGACCTCCTTGTTTCATTTCACATATGCGCATTGTTACTTCTGAAGAAATGTTTGCTGAAACACATTTAATTACTCTTTTTTTTTGTAGTGTAGAAACCTATTCTTATTCCTTCCATGTTTTTCCACCATTGGTACCAAATTTCCTATGAAAGGAGTAACACCCAGGAACACATCCACTTTGTTGACTGTGGTATACTTCCATATCTAGAATCTGAGGAACCAGCGATGCCAACAAAGGAAGTATTGTGTCTGAACACTACTTTCAATCCAGAGGTAATCTGCCCACAACCCTAACTGGAGAATTAAAGTTACACTTACTTCAAAAATTCAATAATTTCAAAAGAATAGTTTCAAAAGTTTTTTTCCCAGCAGGCAAGATTATGAAGGTGCTGGTTAATTTTTTCATTTTGGAGTTTTGGTTTTTTTGGTTTTTTGTTTTGTTTTTTTGCAAAAAACGGTCTTTAAAACCCTTTTTTGTGAAGAGGGTACTGCAGGCAAGCAGGCAGGTAGTAAGGAATTGCAAGCTCAACAAGGGAACAATTGTGAAAGAGCACATTGTCAGGAAGGAATGAACCACGCTATTTGCATTTCTGACTTTTGTCGAAATAGTTCAGTCCTTCCTTGTTCAATTGCTACAAGTAGTCAATTTTCCATCTGATCAGCTAAGGCTACGTTGCTTTGTTTATTTCTTGTCTTCGGTCATTATATCGTGCACTAACTTCTTAGATGGCAAGATGTGACTGCTGATGGACTTACATTTCCAGTTTTTCATAAACAGACGTCTAGCAATCAGCAGAAGTCCATGATGTAATATCTGGCAAGTGCTACCATGCAAAATGGATAGGTTGTAAGAGGGGAAAAAAATTGTTAACTACCCTTTTAAATTAGCAAGTGATTTTCGGTTATGTTCACATTTCTAGTAGTCACACCATGGCAGAGTGAGATCATACTCCTTTGTTAACTTTGAGGTTAAGAGATTTCTGAGAATGCTTGCTTTATAATCTCTCTCTTTCTCAAGAGTAGCATAACAATATTTTCTGTATTTCTGCACAAGCCAGGTAAATGCTATTAACCCTATTAAAACCTAACTATACAGCAGGGCAAAAGGGAAAACTTTCTTATGAGTTCCCAGTGATTATGGTTACTATATACCATGTACATGTTGTATCTTCTAGGAGGGGGGAAATTACTACCACCGCTGCTTTTTGAGTAATCTTATGTAGAGAAAGAATGTCTTGGAAGAGAAATTTCTTCGTCATCCTCAATTCCCTTAATTTGATGGCAACAAAATATAATGGAGAGAAATCTCAAAAGAACCAAGAACCTCTTCAGTGCCTCTCTGAAGAGAACGATTATTCATGAATTTAGGATAGCTTTTCCAGTTCTCTCTAGTATGCTGAAAAGTAGGCCAAAGCCATTTCTTTCTCCTTTTCAGCTTTTTAGCTAGCATAATTGAAGGCGCTGAGCTATTTTGTGCTTCCCATGAAAGACACTTTGTAAAATTGGGATAGGCTTCTTTCGTACTGCCTTTGAGGGCTTTTAGCTCTAAATGCTCTTCTCATGATATAGAGTACCATCTTAATTACTTAACACATTCTTCAGCAAGCCTTGGATATTTGAATAAGATAAGTGTGCATGAGGTGTAGTTTATCTTGCTATACTTCCTCTAATGTTTATGATTGCTCCTTGGATCTTTAACTGTTTCTATAGTATATGAATGTATCTGCGTGCGCGCGCACACACACACACACACACACACAGAGTTATATACAAGGGATTGCCATGTAAAGGTCCCATATGATCCAAGATTCAAGCCATTCTTCAGCTTGTCTGTGTGAGAGCTGGAGCAATGGGGAATTGTAGACCTCCCTGAAAGTTTCTGCCCACTATGTCTTATCCCCTCATCTTCACAAACTTCCCATGTTGAACGGAGAGGCTTGAACACTAGCAGAACCCTCCGTGTGAAACAGAGTTTCTGAGCAAGCAGAGATGTCCTGCCCCATTGAGATTGTATCATCACAGCAAGTCAGCAATTTAGGAAAGAAGACACAAAGTAAAACAGCTGAAGAATCAGGTCTATCTGTGTTTGTGTGTGTGTGTCTGTGTGTGTATGTGTGTAGCTTAACATAATGATACAATGAATGGAGGTAATATACACTTTGTCAGCTGCGGGTATTAAAGACTATATTATATGGATTATTATCCTTATAATAAGTTTACAGAGTCCAACAGTTACATTTTCTTTTCTTTTCCTCTGTATCTAGTCAAACTGCAGTCTCTTCTTACCCAGAGACAAGTAATTGCTTCATCTTTAGGTGGATAGGAGAAAGTCTGATCAGTTTTTCCTATTAAAACACATTCCCAAAAACCAAGTGGCCAACCATTTAGTTCCAACAGTAATGTATATCGCCCATAGCTAATCTCACAAAAGTATGTGCCCAATCAGATGTGGCACATTTATAGTTTCCTGCATTTTTAAATTTTTGTTTCATGGTTCAGTAAATTGCTTCAGGATTTTCTTCAAATGAAAAGTAGTACTGACATATTTTTAATAATGGAACAACAAGTTAACTTAGAAATGTTAATAACATGCACCTTTGCTATTAAAGACAGTTGTGATTGTAAGCAGAATTCCCAGAATTGAGAGCATGCCCCCAAATCTCAGGACTAGCCCCTCTTCTCCAGGCTCTCAGAGTGCAGGAAGGAATCTCAGAGTGAGATCACACCCCTAAAAAGAGTTTTTTTTAAAAAAAAAACCTGTATGTTGCTGGTCCCAGTCTCCTCTGGAACAGCTGCTATAGATGCTCCAGAGATCTTCTCCCCTTTCTCCTTTGTCTCGTTTGTTAAGAATTTTAATAATTGGAATTACCTGCTCTGAGTAATGGTGATTCATGCTAAATCTTGCTCAGTGATACCACCGGACCCCAGAGTGAAATCTCAAAGCGTGTGATGTTCCTGACCCAGCAACCCTAATTACAAGGCACCTGTCCAGTTGATTTCCTCCACAGAAACATGTTAACAAGAATGTTCTTTAAGTGATTGGACATTCTTAAGTTGGCATTCCCTCTATACCTTTTGCCAGAAAGAACACAACCCAGATGTGGCTGTGCCTGCTTTTTCTCCTTACAGACTGGTGTGGCAGCTTCCCCGGTCTTCTAAAACACTCTGTCATTTCACTCAGCTCTACCTTCCTCTTTTAAACCCCACCTTTGTGAAAAAAAATATTAAAGCCTTTCAATTGCTATTTAGACCTCTTTAATGATCTATGGTAGCGTGGTTCTGTTTGATTATAACTACAGAAAATCATTCAGGTGAGTCAATATTTATAAAAAAAAAATACTATAATCTTTACTAAAATAACAACCAGAATAAAGTACTGGTTTTCATATGTATGTCCAAGCTCAAACAGATCTTCAGAATGCATTTAGACAATTTCTTATATCGTTACATCATAAAAGCACAGGTTTCATGCACACAGCCATTTGGCTACCTTTTTTGCCCAAAGGCTCAATTCCCAAATCTAGGTCATCCTTTCTGACCACTTTCAAAAGTGGTTTGATTTCTCTTCTGCCTCTCTCTATAGGCTTTCTCTGAGAAAACATATCCCCTCACTCAACCCCCTCTAGTTGACTGAGAAGCTTTCTGGCTGAAGGACTGACTCTTAGCCGTTTCTCACTGAAGTCTGGCAAAACTAATTCAGTGTCCTTCTATATATGCACATTTCCCTCTCAGGCCACCAACCCGTTCTTCACACTAATGGTCTGGGTATCTCTCTTGAGTGGCTATTCTGGTTGCCTGGCAACCTATTGCTGGATGGCTCTGGCATCCTTGGTAGCCACTCCCCCTAGACTTCATCACACCAGGTCATTTAATTCCCCCAAATGAAGGATTCACAAAACTTTGTATGACTATGCTTCTGTGCTGTCCCTAGTGTCTGTTTCCAATCTATGAAATTTTCCTCCTTCTCCAAATGAGGGTCTCCAGCTGCTCTACCTTTTGCTTAGGCTGGGATAATGGCACTCGACCAAGGATGGAATAATATGACTGTGAAATTAAGGCTTTCAGGGAAAAGAAAGTGTGTGGGGTGATTTATAAGGAGCCAGGAAATTCATCATACATGGAAATACAAAATACATCAATACGCAATGGGCTATGTTACTTTACCATTTACCTAAATTAAGAAATGATCAATATGGCAGATATCTGCTAGCAGAAAGTTACTTTTCCATCCCACCTGCCATTCCCAGGGCAGGAAGCAAGAAGCTCAACCCCCAATAGTCCTTTACAACATGCTGCTCTTTCTAAACCGTTGTACTAATCCATTCTACTACTCCTTAAGGACAAGTTACAAGGGAAGGTATACACTGATGATGTATTGCACTGAGTAGACAGTGGTGTTAAAAATCAGATGGACTAGAGCAGATCGCAAAACATGGATTTTTAAGGATGCATTTCTATTAATACAATTTGCTCCTGCATGTGCATAGGGAAATTCATATAATTATCTGAGTGTGTGTTTGTGCAGCTGTATGCATACACGATCATCTCTGAAAACCGCTTTACCATCTTACGCTTATATAGTACTTATTTTATTTTTTTATTTTTTTATTTATTCTATCTATCTATCTATCTATCTATCTATCTATCTATCTATCTATCTATACATTCTCCAAACATGGGACGTGAAGCAGGTTACAACAAGGCTAAAACAAAATTAAAAATCTAGTGATAAAAAAGTTGAAAGACAAATATGATATCATATTAAAATGCCACTGATTTTAAAAGGAGCAAAATCATTATAAAAGTATAGCTTTAAAGATAAAAGTACAACACAGGCACATACCATAAAAAGCCTCCTTGTGTGCACTTAACCATCAAATGTCTACTTAAATAAAAATGTCTTAGTAGTCTGTGACTGCATAATAAAAAGTTGGATTGGATAAAAATGTATTTGCTTGCCAACTAAAGGTAAGCAGAGAGGGCTCCAGGCTATGGTAGGGAATTCTACAGCCTTTATGTAATATGATATATGACGGGAATACATTGTCAGAATTAGCAAAGAAGCTTCAAAAGCATTTATGTAGTTATGGCACAAGATAGCTTTAATTTAATAGTTTAATTGGACTGAATCAGAAATTGTTGTCCAAAAATGGAAGGCATTCTATCAATGGCAGGACTTTAACTGCTGACAGCCAATGCAAGCAACTTTTGTCAGTTTCCTTCCCTTCTGTCCTACAGCAATGAATTCTGTTGTTGTTATATTCTTAACAATAGCTGGGAATTAGAGCCACTTCACACTGGATAGTGTCCTACCATTTCCACTTTGGAAAGCCACACATACACACCACAACGACATACAGAAGGACAAAGGTTAAGATCCAGACTTACTCATGTTTAGAAAAAATCCATTGAAACCAATAGGACTAACATATGTTGTAAGTAAGTATATATCCAATTCATTAATTGTCTGTACTGAATAGTTGGATAGAGAACCAATCCAAACAGTGTTGAAGCATTTAGTTTCATTCAGGTACACAACTACATAATATACATAACTATCAATGACAAATAAGCTGCATATTGCTAAAATGTATAGCTCCTGCAAAATCAAAATGTATTAATCCCTTCAAAATCCTCTTAATACAAATACCTGATATCAGATACGTGGGAAGCATTTAATCTTTTTGTGACTATGTAGCTGTAAGGCATTGATTTTTCTTGTTGTACTTAACAGCTGGACAGTCCCCTCTCCTGTCTCTATGGGTAGGCAAGTGTGTGTGTGTGTGTTTATTGTTCCTTTATCCTTTTCTAAAAGACACACCCATGTTAAATGGACATGCAAAAAGCAGGCTTAATAACTAAGTAAAAGCAATCTTGATAACAGGCTGCCAAGCCACCAAAATAAAGTGCCTGCCAAAAGAGAAGATGAACAGATTAAAATGTTTCATTAAATGAAGCAACTATTGCATTAATATTATTTTTCTTTTGAATACTGTAATCCACTGGATTTGTACACAATCCTCTTCTGCTAAATGGACCAGGCAGTTTTAAAAATCTAAACCTCTATGTTGTGGTGATTCTTTCACCTGTTTGTGCATTTCTCTTTCCATTCCTTCTGCAGAAACCTCTTCAAAATCAGAGAGTTTGGGAAAGTTACTTCCTTTACAAACTTCACAGGGTTTGGGAAAGTCACTCGCAAAAGTTATCTGTCTTCCTTTCCACAAGCTGTCTTTCTTAACCACTAATCTTGCACACTAAGGATTAAATTTTACACAGTTTCCAACGTTTCACACAAATTGTCCTTGAGTAGCTGTCTGTGTAATCAATTAAACACTTTAATATGTAATATTTAGTGTAAATGAAAAAAGTAATAGCTTCCATCTTATAGCTTATTTCTTTCGAATGTAATTTTTACACACACCTACATACATACATACACACACCTCCCAAAATATTTTCTTTGGTTTGATCGATTTTTGTAGTTGTGGATATTAACTACATACGATCTAGATCATCTTGAGTTTTCACACATTTCTAAAGTCAGGTGTTATAATTCTTATTAATGTTGTTTATCGTATAAAGAGTTGCACCTGATCTTACTATCATTTCAAAACAATTTTGTCCTCTGCATACTATTTTGATTTTATCCAATATTTTTTGCCTTCCCTTTTCACATCCAAATGTTATACAAATCAGTGCATAATTGTGCTATGACCAACCATAACCAGGTCTTTAAGGTTAATATGCTCCAATAACCTGCCAGTAAAAACGGTGGAAGAAAACTGACCAAAACAATGTAACAACAGAAGCCATAAAGAAATATGGTACATAAATTACTTTTAGCTTTCATTTGCCCTTCAAACATCTTTTTTCTTTAAAAAATATCCTAGTTGGAAGATGGGAGTGCACAAATGTGAGAAACTGATTGCTGCTTTGGAGAAATATGAAGAAAAACTGTGGAGGATCTTGCCCTGGGGTTGAAGTTTGTTTTTGATGATTTTGTTCTTCCTTCCAGCTGTGTGTATGTATTATATTATGGTTTATTCTCACATATGACTGTTACAGCTGAGATCACATTGCTTGACAGTGGGGGCAACAACCTGTTATATAATGGGGAGGCTCCAAGGGCTTTAACAAAGTAATTAAATCTATATTTGCCAACATATTTCCAACTCAAAGTATTTCTTCTTGTCAACACATAAAAACAAAACAAATCTAAAACAGAAGCAACATATTGTCAAACCTTTCTTAAACCAATTGGCTTTTCTCCACAAGTCTGAAATGTGTCAGGAATCTTGGACTACACAATTTTGCTTATACTGATAGACATTTTCTGTTTCTTTGATATCAGCTTACCGAATTGACAAGTGGTGCAGGGGACTTCATATCCAGTTTGGTAAATCTTTGTATCTCCAAATATAAAGTCAAACTTCCCATTGCAAATGGAAAAACTTAAAGGAGACTGATTTACAAATTAGTCTTGGAAATGCAAATGAGGTTGATGCACTTAATAACGAAGAACAAATGAAATTCTCCCTCACCCTAGTTATCCAGGCTCTTGGTTAGCATTAGGCAGAGAGCTTTAGTACACAGGTGGAATGCCTCTGTGCATATGGATTTTAACTTTCCTTATCTAATTCAGTGGAAGTATGGCATATCACACACAAGATCCTGCACTGGAACCCTGGGCTGTGACATTGTTCACTTTAATCCAATATTGAACCAATCTATGCCCACTGCCATGTGTGATGGAGTTTTATTTCCTTCTCCTTTCTCCTGCAGCATTCCATGTCACCCAATACCTGTGCTGGAGATCTTGCAAGTGCTTCAGATCAGGATTTCGGGGTGTACACAAAGAGAGGACATTTCCCCTACTGGTTCCACTAAGGAAAGCAGTTCTATCAGCAGAATGACAGCACCAAATCCACCCAAGCTGTGCTGTTGGCTACACACTCCATGAATGTGTGGGGGCTAATATTTTCTCCTATGACACTTGAGAACCTATATTTATCCATTACTAAAGACAAAACAGGCAGTTTGAATGATTAAATCCAAAAGAAGCTCTTGTAGCCAGTTTATAAAATGCCAACCGTTGTTTCCTTAATTGGTTGTCAAAGTGACAATAGACTAATCAAGCTCTTGTTTACTAACCAAAACAATCCACTAATGAACAAGACATGTTGCAGCTGCATCCCAGCTCAAGGTTCAAAAATTTTCGTACATTACTTACAATACAATAATTTAAAAGATGTGCTGGAATCCTCTTGATGACTTAAACTAGCATACTCTCCATTAAATCAGCAAAAGGCACATTTTGAAGCTGTGTGCTATGACCGTGGGGGGTGGGGGAGAAGGAGAATCATAGAGTTGGAAGGGGCCTCATGGACCATTGAGTCCAACTGTTTGCTCATTGCAGAATTGCCAGTTAAAACATCTGCTGCAGGTAGCTGTTCTGCCTCTTTTAAACATCCAGGGAAGACATCCAGGGAAAAACGCCCTACCACCTCTCTAGGCAATGGAGTTCCATTGCTGAATGGTTCTCACTGTTAAGAAGTTCCTTCTAACGTTCAATTGAAACCTACCGTCCTGAAACTTCAAACCCTTAGACTTGGTCCTACCCTCTGGGCCAACAGGAACAGGCCTGCCCCCTTGTCTCTGTGATAATTTCTGAGGGATTTAAATAATACAATCATGTCACCCCTCAGCCTTCTTTTCACCAAGCTGAAGATGCAAAATAAATAAAATAAAACTGTGTGTAAAGGTGCCTAGATTCAAATCCACTCAGTGTCACTGTTTGAGAAAGATGATGATGATCGACCCAGACACTCATAAAAATTCCCAGCTGTGTTTTTATGAAGAGCAGCCGATCTTCATAACTTGAAAAAGCAGTTGAAAAAGCTTGAAAAAGCAAAAACCTACAAAGTGATTTTATGAATACTTTATTTGGTAGCTTATCAATATTTAAGGCCCATCCTTTAAAAACGTTTCCCACTGTGCAGTGAGTGAAAAGAAAAAGGATCATACTGTAGTACAAAAAGACAAATTCAAATGGTTTTGAGTTCAGCTATCTTGTCTTTTTCTCTTGTCCCTAAGTGTTAATAGCTTCAAAGTGCTGCATGAATATTACTACCTCCTTCAAAGAAGTTTTGTTAAGATTTTTTTGCTTTACAACAAGATGTTCTGAAGAACTGGCACAACACTACACAGGCAAAAATTGCTTGGCTCCTGTCTGACTTGGATGCTGTAATTGATGCCAGTCCAGTAGATGTAATCTTGTCTCCTGTTTGTCCTATGTTGTGTGTTTCAGTTAGTGCAGCCTGAAGATATGGACAGAATCCTTGGAAAGATGAGAGCAACCAAGTGCGTACTAGACCTGTGCCCTTCCTGGCTCATGAAGGCAGCCAAATGGGGACTGGCCAAGGGGAGTAGTGAATGCCACACTGCAGCAAGGCAGGTTTTTATTTTGCCTAAAACAAGCTGTAGTGAGGCTATTACTGAAGGGGGAAGAAAAAAAAAGACCTCCTTGATTCCTACCATACTAGAAAATTAGAAGCCAGTC
The DNA here is from genome assembly GCA_030412105.1 of Cyclura pinguis. NCBI lineage: Eukaryota > Metazoa > Chordata > Lepidosauria > Squamata > Iguanidae > Cyclura > Cyclura pinguis. Next base: position 214,929,124 of record CM059602.1, read on the forward strand.
TCTAATATACTCCCGTGTCTTAGAGCATTTGATAGACTCCTGGATGAAATGGATTATCTAGATCAGTGGTTCTTAACCTGGAGGACTTGGACCATGGTGGGGTGGGGGCCTGTGACATTCTCACGTCCTCACATGGGGTATGCAAAGGCTTGAAGGCTGCTCAACCAGTCTCCTCCCCACCATAGAGCATCCACCTGACAGGAACCAAGGCAAAGGCAGCCAGGCAGTCAAACAAGCTGGCTGGGCCCGTGCATTGCTGTTCAATCCACTCCTGCCTCAAGTTGGCAGGGAAAGGCAGGAAAAAAGTCTTTCCTCTCCCTCTAATGCCTCTGAGGGAAATGTGCATTTACTTATTCCTCCTTTTTCTCCTAGGTTAAAAACTATTGATAAGCAACTTAAAGTAATTATTTGACCCAAAGCACTCCAGTGCTTTTAAATCTTGAGTCAAGTGTTGGTGGGCCATGGCAACAAAACATATTTAAAGGGGGTCTCTGGTAAAGAAATTGTTAAGAACCACTGATATAGATTCATTTCAGTCTGGCTTCAGGCCTGGTTATGGTAAGGGTGTGGCTTTAGCCATCTTGGTGGGTGATATTTGTCAGGAACTAGACAGGGGGAATGTGTCCCCATTGTTTCTGCTGGACCTCTCCGCAGTTTTTAATACCAACAACCATAGTATCCTAGGTATAGGGACTTACGGTCTTTACAGTATTTCCAGTCCATCTTGGCGGGGGGGATGAATTCAGAAGGTAGTTTGGGGGTAACTCCTGTTCAACATCCTGGCCATTGACTCATGGTGTTCCTCAGCTTTTTTAAAATGTCTTTTGCTCTTTTGCATAAATATGAAACTGCTAGGAGAGGTTATATGGAGTTCGAGAGTTCAGTGTCACCAATATATTGTTTTCAAGTATTGAAGTTTTAATATGGTAGTTTATTTCATTGTTTAAAAAACTTTTTTATCACTATTTTTAATTCAAGTTGTTTTTGTTGTTGTTGTTGTGTGTCTTCAAGTCATTTCTGACTTATGATGACCCTGAAGCAACCCTATCATGGAGTTTTCTGGGGCTGAGAGTGTGTGTCATTTAATAGATTTTGCTCTCACCAAATCTAGAAACTGGTATGTCTGCTGCGATATATAGATCTCATTATGCAAACATGACACTTTGTGAAAATGTACATACAGTGTGGGTACAGTGTATTCAATACAATATTGGATAGTTATCAATGCAAGTCAATCTATTAAGAATTTTATAGATTAGTATCATGCCCACTTTGGCTGTTTTTTATGAAAATGAAAAGACACCCAAGTCTGTGTGTGAGAGAGATCTGTGAAATCACAAATCTTTTCCATGTTATGTAATTTGACCCTATTTCTATGAAAATTTTACGGGATTTTCCTCTTTAATTAATGAGCTGACTACAAGTTTCACGAAATTCACATTTGGACTTCATAGTTGTTGTTAACCACCAGCATGTAGACTTTGACTTATGGCAACTCTATTATTAAGAGATCTCCAAGTGATCCTATCATCAACAACCTGCTCAAATCTTACAAACTAGGGTTACTGTTTCCTTGAATGAATCTATCCATCTGTAATGTGGTCTTCCTCTTTCCCTATTGCCTTCTATTTTGCCAAGCTTGATTGTCTTTTCTAGTGAGTTGTTTCTTCTCATGATCAAACTATGGCAGTCTCAGCTTAGTCATCTTGGCTTCTAAGGAGAGTTTAGACTTGATTTGGTCTAGGACCCATTTATTTGTCTTTTTGGTAGTGACAGATCATTTGGAGTAACAGATCATTATTTTACAGCCTGATCATTCCCAGAATGTGCACATGTACTTAGGCAATTTCTTCTTCCTGAGTCTGAGATTCTGCAAGTTTTTACATACATTTTGTATGGAAATTTTGAATTTTGAAAACAAAGTTATAAAAGCAAATTGATCAGGTCACACCATATTTATATATTATACATACTATATTCTTAGTATATTATAATATATATACTATATGCTATAGTATGTAATATATATTATATTCTTAGTACTCAGTAAATTGAAAACTGAAAGGAGACAGGGATGATGCTGTCCCAAAGAGGTTAATCAAATGTAGCAATAGATGTAAATAATGTAGCCTGTATCACTAGGTCCACCTGTTTTAATTGCCTAGATATTTCAACGGGCATGTATTGCCACAAAATAGTAATGTCCAAATCTATTTTCAGATAGCTGGTGACTGGTTAATAACAAATTCATTTTGTGAGTAATGTATTTAGTACAGGCCATGAATGCACAAACTGGGGATTAAAATCACAGGCTGGCATTTGGTTGAACTTGACACGCACAGCAGGCACTTTCCTTTAGCTAGAGGAATAAACAAAGCAAATTCAATGCGCCTCCCCCAGTATTCAACAATATAGCTAAGCCCAAGTCAGGTTTCAGTCTCAGCTGGATGACAAAATCAAACATTTGGAACACATTACAGTGAACCATCTGCTAAAAGAGAAGCCCATCTAATGCCGTCCCCATCCTGGAATCAACCTAAACAAACTGAAAAGTAGCAATGCCTTACAATAAAATAAAAAGTGTGTTGGTGGAACAATAAGAGCAGACGATTTGTGCAAGCCAGTTCCCTTGTAGAGAGAAGAGTGGTGCTTTATTTCTAGTCTATTTGATTTAAAAACTCAATAAAACAAGAGGAATAAAAAATCAGTTTGATTTGCTGAAAGTAACTATGCCCAGATCCAAAGGAGGCAGTTAGCTAGATTAAGTGCCTACCAAATACAGCAGGTATATATTATGGATATCCTCTGTACATGCCTGTATCTAGTTCATAGTGTAATTGCAAAAAAAAAAAAAGGCTATGAGTCAAAGTTCTTTGAGAAATAAGTAACTAAATTAAATTGCCATGGTCCTCCCAAAGCCAATCCTTTGTAAGTCTTGAGAGTTTTAACTGGAAATAGATAAACATGCACCAGATTGACTACCCCACTGATATGAACAGTCATGTGGTAAATAAAATACAGAAACTCATGACAGTATATAGACATGAAAAGTATGAAATATACTATCATATTTATTAGGATCACTATGGCCATTTCCAAACTAGACTGTTATAGCACTATTATTCCACTTTCAACATGCTATGGAATCTTAAGGTTTGCAGTTTAGCGAAGGGCCAGGCAGACTCTCCCTAAACTGCAAACCCCAGGATTTGATAGGATGTTGAAAGTGGAATAATAGCGCTATAATAGTCTAGTGAGGAAATGGCCTATGACTGCAGTCTTGTCCATAGTTGTCTGGAATTAACTTGTGGTGCTTATGTCTGACTGCACAGGTTTGATTGCCCAGGTTCAGCTTCTAAAACAGCATACCTTTTACAGAAGAATCCTCAGGTAGGAGAAATGAAACTTTTAATTAGAAGGGAAACACTCCTGCAAAGAGGTATTATTCTTTAAATTGCCAGTGTGAAGAAGGAATCCTTTCAAAAGAAGAAAGATGCATCTGTCTGTTAAATATTTTCCTTATTTTCTGATATTCTCTAGGCTGATCCATCCAAACAGTAGTAGAACTTCAAAACCTTGCCACCAACTCATTCATTTGGCAGAACAAGAAGGATCTATTATTTACTCTGACAGGCAGATGATATCCCTGCTCCTGCTCTGAAAAATGTCCCAGAATTGGGCTGTATCTGCATCCCTTCTCCACAACACCATAAGAAATAAATGAAACTTGTTAAGCGCTCAACTTAACTGTTTGTGTCTTTGGATTTAACAACTTACTTCAAATAACCCACTACCTTAGAGATGCTATCTGGACAGCTCTACACTCTGCAGTCGCCTATCTTCCTTTTTAAGCAGTAGATGTTTAATATTTGTATAAAATTGAAATCATTATAGTAAGCAAATTAGAAAAGATGGTATTCTGTAATACTATATTCTGTAATATAGGTATCTTGGCTGCAAGGAAAACCATTGAGCTTCCCCTTAGAAATGTTGGAAGTGAAGTGCAACCATACCTGCACAAGGAACTGTATGTCTTTAGGGGCAATGATGATAGGGACAGATGGCTAAAGTCACTCAGCTTGTTCCCATTTTTGTCTTATCAGACTTTTTCTCACTTCTAATTACCTTCATATCCCCCATTTCTCAATCTTAGCTACTTCTTTTCCCCAAGCATGTAGCTACCATCCCATCTCAAAACATCTATTTCTACATGTACCTCCTATCATAAGCAACTCTGCTTTCAGTTAGAAAAGTCCTTGCCACTTATGTGAAGCCCAGCTTCCACACATAGGGCCTTTCCACACTACACTGTTATAGCGCTATTATTCCACTTTCAACATCCTATGGAATTCTGGGGTTTGTAGTATACTGAGGCCAAAGAGCTCTCTGGCTGAGAATTCTAAATGCCCCTCCCTAAACTGTGAACTCCAGAATTCCGTAGGATGTTGAAAATGGAATAATAGCACTATAACAGTGTAGTATGGAAAGGCCCATAACCAGCAACAAAAGGCTCTTCAAGATGAATCTAATGAAGTGTGACTTCTGATGACATAGGTCTATGGGTTTTTCCAGTTGCTGTCTCCTCTGCATCCACTCATTTCTTTCTCTTGGGAAACTGCTTGTAGCAATTTCTTGGATCTGCACTTGTAGTCTTTCAAAATATTTTTGGGTTTTGTTGAGGTGGTTCTATGGAGGGCATATTTTCTCTTTTTAGATATTTCTTTTTTTCAAAGATGTGGTTATGCCAAAGTGTCATTGCATCAATGCACTGATGCACTCCAATTTAAGCAATAAAAATAAATGAGAAAGGAGTGGAGGATGCTTGTTCTCCTGTGCCTCAGAATTAAAACCAAACCCACTCGAGAGTGGAATAACATGTTGCAGCTTGTGTTAAGAATTAGTCCACAGCAACAGGACCATTAATTGAGATATTTAAACAAACAAACAAAAAAACCCCCTGAAAACAAGAACAACAAATCTTGCAGCCTCCTGGCCCATTTGCCCCAGCTGGAGGAGCCAAAATTCTCAGTCTGAATTTTGAGGAGCAATCCAACTTTAACAGGAACAAGTCATATTTTACCTTTACTGCACTCTTTTAAGCTGTGTGAATTAGGTTGGGAAGGGATAAATTATTTTTTTGCAAGGCAGTGGGACTATTCATTTTAGTGAACCCATTTTGATTGAGTTCAAAAGGAGTCTGCCTATCAAGTAAAATCTATCTGAGTAAAAGTACAGTCTAATTCACATATCAGCTAAACTGAAATAATTGAACTGATGCCAGTTTGTCTCCATTGATTTCAATAGCCCTTAATCACAGTAACTCAATGGTGTATCAGCCTGAAAATTTTGTTCATACATCTCACAGAAATCAATAGGGTCAGGTTTGTTAGCTATTTCTGGATTGCAGCAATAAACACAGCCTCTGACTGTCTTCATTATAAATACATCATTTTGGAGGGCGGGGTGGGAATGCTTTATTCATTTGTCCTTTCCTTTTCTTCCACTATGTTCATGTTAGCGTATATGGGATCATCCCACTAATGGTGGTGGTTGTTTTTTTAAAGCAGAGCAAACTCAGATGCTAGCAATCTGAACAAAAGAATAGTCAGAGAAATGACTGTGTTACTTTATCCCTTCCCATTCCATTGCTTTTTCTCACAAAGATATCTGAATCAAGCTGTTTTCCCACCCATGGGGAAAGGGTTGTTGTATCCTTTTTCTGACTACCATGGAGAGGGCAGTTCCAGAGCAGATAAATGGGAGACAGCTAAAGAGTTAAGCATACTCTTAAACTGGCATTGCTCTGCTTAGATTGACAATCTTATAAAATGACAAGACAATCACCAAGGGGGGATCACAATTGATTATCACATGTATTTTGACATGTGATGTGGAACTGCTGTAGCACCAAGCAAATGTGTCTCCTTCCCAAAAGCCTGATACATTTTTACCCAGAAGAAAATGCAGCATTTGCCTGTATTTCACAAAATATTGTTCCCTTGATAGCTGAGAAGTACAATACACTTTCTCTCTCTGGAAATTCTTTCTTCCCAGCATCTGCTGAATGGCTTTCTTAGACTGGCTTAGTATTTAAGTTTCTGCACCAACCCTTATTTGTTTTGTACTAAATGGCTTAAACTGTGATAAATTAATCTCTCTTGTTTCTCTTTTGCTCCCAACTCACACTTTTTCAAGGTCTGACACGTACAGCACTATCAGCAACGATCTGTTTTATTTCCTTAGAGGAACGAAAAGAACTCTTATTTCAAGTGCACCCGCATAAACCAGAGGAATAACATTGAGCTGAAAAGACATTTAGACTATGGTGGAGTAATATATTTTAATATTTAGAATGGATCATAGTTATTATAGTTCTGAGGAGGCATACATCCTGCTCACATAAGCACTAAAAGTGGGAAGAGCACAGGGCATGCATTCAATGCCCTTCCACAATACTCCCATCTGCTCAATGTACACTGAAGAGCAAGGAGTTGAGGCTTCTAGTAATATTAAAATGAACGTGAGGACAAGTCACTTGTCACAAATCTGGACCAAGACCTCTCAGAGGCTGAGTTCTCTAGCAGTAGCAGTAGTACCAAGGAGCACTGTTCAGTCTGTCCCAAGTTGGGTCTTCCAGCGTGAAGACTCAATCTTGAGTAGGGATTGTTGCCCTCTGACTCTGGGAAGCAGACCTCAGATCCTTCAAACAAGAAGAAAGACCCTGGGCAGAATTATTTGGCAAGATTTTCACTCACAGATTCTCTCTCATGCACTTGTACCAACGAAACCAATGACTATACCGCAAGGCTTTCAAAACTTGAAATGATTGAACTCCCAGAAGGACACAGCTAGCCACGATATAAAACCCTAACAGTTGCTCCAGACCATTGCCAGGGTAATTAGTCTTCCACCTTAGCTACAAGAATGATCCTAAATCCAGCCAAAATCTGTGGCCTAGCATGTGCTGTACTGTCCAGGGTCCCGAAGCATCTCTGACAGAGAGAGAGGGAGGGAGGTTCTAATAATTCAGAAAGTGCTGTTGGTGCCATCTGCATGTCTATTGTTTCATTTTGTAAAAAAAGAAGAAAAAAGTAAGAGTATTTTATATGCTGACAGACTGAAAAACACAAATCAGTACTTTCTATTCAGTCATTTAGGCAATTAGCAAGTGTTGCAAAAGAGAGAGGGAGAGGAGAAGGGAGAGAGACATGGAAGGAGGAAAAGGCTGATGGGGAGCATATCATGTTGTTCATTACAGTCTAATTGAAAGGCAATTTACAGAGCACTTATGTTCTTCCATCATCAGAACCAACGTGCATAGTTCTCAGGTTCAGTTCTTAAACAGTTCTTAAATTTAAGAATGTATCATTAGGGAATAGCCCCTTATTTTTGGCTTTGCATTTAGCCTGTTTGTCCCCTGTTTCTGGCTTTGCATTTTGCAGGTATATTTGTGGGCAGAGAGGGGGTAGTTTGTGGGTTTCTCAGGAGTAAGCATACAGAAAAAGGAAGGGAATGATTGAGAAAGTCCTTTGCAAAGAGCATAGAGCAGTTAATTTTGGGGGTGACAACTGCCAGAAACCTATGGCCAACACAGCCAATTCTGGGTAAAGCTACCAGCAATGACTTTTAGATACAAAGCAAGCCACTTTTGTTCTAAATCAGGTAATATTCTCAATTTCAGAATGACAACCTGAGGCCTTTGTTTAAAAACCTTCTCTTCTCTAAACAGAACCTGGATGGTGATCTGTTGGGAGTGCTTTGATTGTGTATTCCTGCATGGCAAGAGGTTGAACTGGATGGCCCTTGTGAGCTCTTCCAACTCTACAATTCTATGATTGTATGAATCTATGAAGCAGATGCGATAGGATAAAGGCAATGTGGGCCATGTTATGAGAGACCCATCACCAGAGAAATGTTATAGCTTTCCAGCATTCTACTAATTCTCAGGTCAAGAATAGCATTTGCCATGGGGAGGCAAGGGTCACAGGAAGCCAAATATAGCTCATGTTAGGACCCTCCTTTATTTTTATTTTTTTAAAAGAATTGGGATTAGATAAACAGGAATAAAATACCAAAGCAAGGGATATGCAACAAAAGCCATCTTTCGTAAGTCCAGTGTCCTACTGCAACACTACATGGGGAGCCAATATATTCAGAGCAAATGAAAATAGCAGTAGTTATAACCACCTGATTACTATGCATCTTTTCAGTGTCAGGCTTTTTTTTTTCAGCATCATCCTTTGGCACTGACCCTGTGGGTCCTACCTGCTCAGAGGCATATCTAGAGTGGCGCAACTGGGGCTTGTGCCCTGGGTGCCAATGCCTGGGGGGGCGCCCTCCTGCTTACCACTGCCCCTGTGCCTGCTGTCACCCCCCAGGCTGCCCTCACCACCCTGCACCTGCCCATTGGCCCTGCATCTGTCGTCACTCTGCCGCGCCCGTGGGTCACCCCTCCATGCCCGCTGCCACCACCACGGGCCCACCTGTCATCCCCCACACCTGCCGCTGTCACCCTGAGCCCGCTGCCACAACCCCATGCCCTCCTGTCACCCCCACCGTGCACCATCTCCCACCATGCCCACTGCCGCCCCCTCCAATAGCAGTGCAGAGCACCTAAGGGCTCAACTTCTGCGCTTGCCCTAGGTGCTGCTGAGCCTTGATGCGCCACTGCATCTGGTATTATGCTGCTGTCTGCCACCATACTTTTGTCGGATCCTCAACTGATCTCACTACTGGCCTCATAAGCACATTTGATGGGGCCTACTTTGTGCTAGCTCTGCTACTTTTGATAACAACAAGTTGGGACAAGAGAGGGAGCATGCTTCCCTTATGATATTACCTTGCCACTCATTGCAATTTTACAATAGAAGACGAGCAGAAAAAACTGTAGTGGTGGTGATAATGATGAATAATAGACTTTTCTGGTCACCTTTTAAATGGACTATTAAGACTGATTTCTTTTGGTAGGCATCTTCTAGCTAGAATTTCAGCTGTTGCTGATACAGTTTTATGCTGCTGTTTATACTGCTGTTAGGATTGCTTCTTTTAGTTGTGCAATTTCTGTTTTCTGTGTAAATCACCTTGAGACTGATTTTATCATAGGATGGCAGAATAAATAACTAAACAAATACAGTTTAGGAGCATTAGGTTCCTTTGTTGTTTTGATGGTATTTATGGTTGTTGGTGTTACTACTAACTCTCATTGGAAGAATTTTTATCTTGAAAAGCAAGATACAAATAACTGTATTCAATAAACAGGTGCATTCTCCATATGAAATATTTCAAAAATAATTTTAATAGATACAATAAAAATGTCTACTAAGCCTCCCAAATAACAATACAGTTCTTTAATTAGAATGAACAGAGATTAATAAAAACTGTGTATAAATATCAACCCTTTAAAATCTATGTGTATTCATTCATAATAGCTTATATAGAAGCTAAAACATCATCCCACAAATTGGCATGAGTTTTTGATGGAAAGACATTATGACAATAATGTTTGGTAAAGCAGAAGGCAGTAGAAAAAGAGGAAGACAACACTACAGGTAGATCGTATTAATCAAGGAAGCCATGATTCTGAGTTTACGAGATCTGAGCAGGGCTGCTGGTGTCTAGGGCCATTTCTGCTCTATACTGTTATAGTGCTATTATTCCACTTTCAACATCCTGTGGAATTCTGGGGTTCGTAGTTTACTGAAGCCAAAGAGCTCTCTGGCTGAGAATTCTAAATGCCCTTTCCTAAACTATTAACCCCAGGATTCCATAGGATGTTGCAAGTGGAATAATAGCACTATAACACTGTAGTGTGAAAATGGCCTAGGGCTCTTGGAGATCTCACATGCAGAGTCACTATAAATTGAAGTTGACCTGATATCAAGTAGCAACAGATTAAGACTGGCATCTTGTTAGTTACAATGTCATGAATTAGACTTATGGCCTCATAACTACTACCTGATTATATTTACAATGATGATACCATTCCCACAATCATAAACAGCTCTAAAACTCACTTTAAATGCATCTAGCTGTACCAAGTGACAGAGGTGTATGGTGCTGACAGGAGTTCAGCCCTCTCCCACCAGCAAGCAGTAGTATGATATCAGAAGCAAAAGCTTCGCTTACTAATAAACTAACTCTCTTTTATATGACTACAAAATTGTCACAAATTTGTTTCCCCTTCCCGTATATTCACATATTTCTTAAAAGATGCATCAAGTTCAGCCATATCAAAAAACTTTATAGCTAATATTTGGTGTTTATGTAACAAACTGTGCTGTGCCACAGTTTCAAAGACATTCAATTGGGTCAGATATTTATCACTTTGTTAGAAAATCAAATTGATCCTCCTTAATATAGTAGTTAGATAGTAAAGTCAGTCTTTCTGCCAAGATGATTAATAGTGAAATTGGACAATAGGAACAGACATCATCAAGGTTCTTGTCAGGTTTTAGAAGTGATATAATTTTTAAGAGCTACCAAGATTGTGGAAGTGGTGCCCCTAATAATACTGAATTGAGAAGTGAATGTAAATAAGGAGCAAGTAAATCTTCAAAAGTTTTATTTAAAAAGGAAATTAAAACTGCCTAATCCAGGAGGTTTGTAAGGTTTTCATTTGTACATACCTTTTGGAATTTCATTAAGGGCAATTTCCTGGAGTTCTTTTTTTTAATGATCTTCAGAAAAAAATATTAAGTTAAACAACTTAACTGGTTACATCTGGAGAGCATAACACTCCCCTTCTCTCTTTTTAAAATATGTATATATCTATATATCTATCTATATCTATATCTATTGTCTGCAAATAGAATATGAGATTCATTGCCTGTCACAACACAAAGGAAGTACTAAAGAAATGAGGTCTCTACTTCTTCCCCAGAAGCTACATCAATTGTTCTTGGTAAGTTAACCATACATTATTAATATAATGTATAAAAATGGCAGAGCTATGCTGGACTACAGGAGTGGATATTTTGAGCTGATAGCCAGAGATGTTGCTACCAGGAATGTTTCCATGAGGAAGGAGGGAAAAATGTGAATATCGTCCTCTCAGAATATGAATTCTGCCACCATAATGAAAGTTCCCTTCAGTTTCCAAATTTCTAGCATTATAGAGTGAAAACCATTCACATCTTGACTGCCTATATTTTCTGTGTTCACATTCCTGTGATACTTTTCTCTGACCCTTTTCTTTGGATGCCTAATGTCTATTTTTAAATGCTCAAATGAAAATTTCCATTACTGCAATGCTACAAATTTGAGGACTAAAGAAAAATCTCACTGTTGGGGCAAAATTCCTATTTAGGAGCAATGCTCTTATTTTATCATCCATGTAGTTGCATCCCTGGGACCACCTGAAACCACCCGCCCAGGACCCTATCCTTCCCCAACCATGCTTCATACTAGAGAAGCAGTGGTAGCAATAGGAGCAGCTACTGCTGATCGGAAGGAGGGCTGCTGCAGGATCAAGACTATAATGTGGACTGGCAACCATGAAGAGGGCAGAGACATCAGCTGCACTGTTGCTCCCAGCTGACCTGGAAGGGATATCACACCTAGAATTCAGCATAAAATTGGTTGGTTGGGAGAATGTGGGGGACAAGGGGACTCATTCACTTCCATGGGAGGATTAGGGAAAGCTATTGCTATATCATAAGGAAATAAATGCTTTTTGTGGTGGCTTGGAAATAGCGTTGCTAGATTCAAAGCTGGTGATACCTCCTGTGCCTTTAATGGTTGTATAGAATTTTAGCCAATTTTGCTTGTTACCTGGTTGTATGACAAGCAGACCTGCTGAAAATCCCTCTTCCGCACAATCATTAAAAGGTACAGGAGATCTCTCCATTTTTCAGTCTGGCAACCATACTTGGGAACATCTTGGGTGTAAAATTGAGCTGATTAAAAAAAATGGGTGATTTGGAAGCTTGAGGGGGCTCTTCTAGGAGACCTCATGGACCACAGGCTGCATTTTAGCACCCTTGGGCCAGTAGCCCTACCTTTGCATCCGTTCCACTTCCCTCTTCATCCCACTTGACAGACCGCACCATTAGCAATGAACTTGTCCAGGAGCTCCTTGGTGATGTCAGACAGCTAAAAGAAGACAGCTGGAGAAGCTAGACTGCAGGAATGGGAAATGAAGGTTGACGGGTCTGTAGTTATTCTGTACTCAGCCATGCTCCATATCCATGATAGTGGCACAATTGCTGTGATCATAAATGCTCCCCCCCAAATTCACCTTAATAGCCAGCAACTGCATTGGGTGACAGAGGTTCTTCTGGCAATTGGACACAGCAGGATGATGTTTCAAATCCCCTCCCTGCAGCTGTCTGCAGTGTGACAGTCAGAAGCAGGACCCCTGTCACAACTCCTTGTTGCGCTGGAGATTGCTGGCAAGAATGGGTTACAAACATCATCCTTCTGTGCTCCCATCACCAGCATAACAGATCTCCATCACTCAGTGCAGCTGCTGCATGTTAAGGTAGGTTTTGAGAAGTTAGGTAGGAAGATGAAATGTAGTTAGGTAGGGAGATGAGATGTGCTGTAGGGTCTCAGTAATTCTGTCCATTTTCAACTGTACTGATATCTTCCCTTAATCTCTCTAAGTGTGTAAGGGTATCATTTGTATCAAATAATTACACGTAACAGAAATAATTAAACATAACCAGACACAGTTCTATACAATATAAATTATAATTTACAATTTACATTCAGTAGTTACAATTGCCTGTACAAAAAGTGATCCCATCAAGAAGATTAAAAACAGTAAGACCCCCTCAAGATTTTACTTGGGGAGACTGTAACATTCATGCATTAATATTTGCATCAGTAGTTTTTAATTTTGGAACCACTGTGGTGGTAGTGGCTTGTTCGATTAGGAAACAGGAAGACCATGGTTCGACTCTCCACTCAGGCATGCAAACTCACTGGATGACTTGGGCAAGTCACAATCTTTTGGTCTCAAAGGAAGGCAAGGATAAAGCTCTTCTGAATAAATCCTGCCAAGAAAACCCACAATAGGTTTGCCCTAGGGTCAACATAAGTAAAAAATGAGTTGAAGGCACATGACCACAACAACAATGTATTTAATTTAATTTTCTAGAGTTTTCTTAGTAGTCAATAGTTTTAAATTAAAGCAAGCTGTGAAATTGTAACATTTATCACTGACATGTTTTCTTTTATTTACTGTATACATTCTGTGTGGAAAAAAAAACCCTTGGCAATTTTTGGAACTTGTGTCATTGAATAAAGTACTCGCTGTACTGGGGAACAGAGGAGCAGACCATAGTTACCTCCTGCTCCCTTGATGAAATGTTATCAAATAGAGTTATTGTGGCCCTGTGACTTATGGCAACCCTATGAACAAAAAACCTACATAAGCCCCAGTCATCAAAAGAACTGTTCAGGTTCTTGCAAACTCAGGGCCATGCCTTTCTTTATTGGGTCAACCCATCTGTAATGTGGTTTTCCTCTTCTCGTACTGCCATCCACTTTACTGAGAATTATTGCACATCATGTTGTCTCATGAGATGCTTGAAGTGCAATATCTTTAGTGGTCATTCAGTCTTGTTGGCTTCTCAACAGAGTTCAGAATTAATTTGCTCTCAAACTGATTTATTTGTCTTTTTGGTGCTCCATGATGTCAACAGAACTTCCTCCCAGAGCAACATTTCATATTAGTCGATTTTCCTGTCAGCTTTCTTCACAGCTTTCAGACAGGTACACAGAAATTAAAGAACCCATCCTATGTATGATTCTGGATGTACATTTCACAACCGTTAGAGGTTCAACAGCTGAAATCAGCGTTATGTTGATATCACCTCTGAGAGTTTATAAGATATAAGTAGCAGGAAGGGCTTCTGTCTCACACCCCTAAGACCTGCTGCAAGAATAGGCCTAGTGTGGGCAATTTAAGCTGGAGAAAGAAACAACGTTTGCTACTTCGATCCTCTTGGGGGCTTCACAGACTGCCAAAAATGTCCAAAGGGAGTGGAACCAAACCAGAGGTGTCCAGGATTCCTTATTTACTTACTTACTTACTTACTTACTTACTTATTTATTATATTTGTATGCTGCATTTCGCCTGGATTGGGACCCAAGGAGGCTTCCAACAGTACACTAAAATATTAAACTATTTAAAACAATTAAAACATTAAAAACATATAAAAACAGAAAAACCTACAACAATATACACTGTAAAACAAATAAATAAATAAAGCTCCCCGGCTTACATAAAAGCCTGTTTAAAAAGAAAAGTTTCCGCCTGCTAGTGAAAGGAGAGCAGGAAGGGGGCCCGTTTTGAAAATTTAGTTTTGTTATTTTAAGGATCATATGGGTGCTGCAATCTCTTCAAAAAGAGAATTATCACTCCTTTTGGCTCACAGGAAAAACAATTCACTCTTTTTAACAAAACAAACAAATAAGAAAAGAAATAAGGCAGTCCAGAAGAGTAAGGGAAGATAAGGTTGTAAAAATAATCTTGAGATCGGCATGCAGTCCAAGACCCACACTTTACTCTCCTCTGAAGTGGGCAGATACTGAGATGTATGGACATGGATCAGTCACACTAGACACGATTGTTAGTCCCACCTTCAGATGGACCATTGAATCAATACGATTTACATTCAAACACTGCTCTGTGAATAGCATTTGTTCCCACTGATTCAATTAGTCTATTCTGTTTGGAGGCAAATTGCTGATACCTGCCTATAACTTCTACTAGTTCAGCAGCCCCAGTGTATTATGTAAAAGAGTTACAAATAATAACTAAATTCAAAAGCTTCTGAATCTGAAACTATTGGAAGCAACCTTTAAATGGGTGGAGTTGCTCTTTATCTTATGTCATTATCATGATTGATAAACTACCTTTTTTAATACTCTATAATCAACTCCTTTTAAGAATAACTCCTTTGATCAGAAAATTAAACAACCCACTCAAAATGAGCAAAATAAAGTATATTGTTTCTTTGACAAATTAATTTACGCCTATGTGCTAATTATCAAAAGCTGAACTTTTGAAGAAGTTTATATTCTGTGACATTTTAATGAAACATGTTCTATGAAGATCCAACAATGACATTTGCTGTGTCCTCAGCAGAAAATAGACACTTGCAATATTCCTGTCAGTGCCACCATGCACTATGTTACATTTACAAATGCTCCTCTGGTTCAGCCACACCATTAAAGTGTATTTTAACCCATTGAATACACAGGACATAGCAACCTGCTGTGATCTACAAGCCTTGAGTAGTGCTTGATAAAACTATGCTATATTACTTACTCAAGATTCAATTTAGTAGTGCCAAATATTGGAACTGTAACATCTAGAATGGCATTCTTGCTTCTACAGTTGCAGTGACATTGAATTGGTATAATTGCAAATGAAGGTCCAGCCTGCCACAAATGTATTGCATATCACTTTCAATATTTGATGTTATATAAATTTCTATTCCAGTGATGAGACTTTCCAGTAGAATTTTGTTCTAATTTTATATATTTCTCACAGGTTAAAATGAGCTGAATTTTAGGAAAGCTTCTTCTAGAATGCACTAGTGGAAATGACATGAAAATGACTCAGGAGTCCATAAAGGGAATGAAATGACATCCGAAATGCCTCCTGATGGTGCCATTCTCATCCTCTTAGCAAATAATGATGCTTTTCTCTTCCTTGTCGTCAACTAATATGGCCTCTCTTATCCTCATAGTCCAGCTGCCAAGGTCTCAGAAGAATTACATCATCCACTGAGGCTTTTAGAGATGCCTGGGATGATGTCATTATTATGCATTTGGCTATAAGGACATAGCCAGACTCATCCACAATACTCTCTACTTTCCACTAAATGGCTATGGAGTGGGTCAGCTCCTGCAGCTAAAAGGTAGGTTTTTGAGGGGTGAGAGGGGAGATACAATATAGTTCCACGTGTGGAACTTTTTCAGCTATATCTCTGCAGGATCTTGGTGAAATCATTTATCTAAATTCTACTGTTAATTCCAACCAGAGTATTGAACCAATTACATTTACCACCATGTTGGCACACTATTCAACAATTTATTCAGTGGGTTTGTTCTCGAGACTAACCAACAGGATTCTAGCCATTGCACGGGAACAAAATAAATTAGCATATTTCACCTCAAAGAAGATATGGGAAATACTTCTCCATCCCACTGCTGCTACATGTACATAATAAGAAAATGCACAGCCCAATTGTGTTGTTATTATTATGACCATCAATTATTCAGATTGTATCCAATAATGCAGGATTCATTGAATTATTATTAGATAATATGGCACATTTCAAGCAATGCAATTTTCTGTAAATATACTATTGTGGTCTTATCTGTGGAGATTCCATTTCATTCAGATGCTTGGTCAGTTTATTTGGAATTTCACTTAGAGCACTTACCACTACTTTTTATACCTTTTCCAGGTTGCAGGTGCCTCCTCCTCCTCTGATTCTGTTAATAATAATAATAATAATAATAATAATAATAATAATAATAATAATATCATCATCATCATCATCATCATCATCATCATCATCATCCTTGGGCTCAAAATAGCTTACTAAAATGAAGTTAATAACTGATAAGACCACATATAACAAGTACTTAAAATACACATATTAAAAGGCAGTTACAATATACATAGAATTAAAAGCATTTAAAACAAAACCATTAAAAAGAAAGAAGACAAAAAACAACACACTACTAAAAAAAAAAACCCTTATAGTTATTTCCTAAAAGCCTATTGGAACAGAAAAGTTTTCACTTGCTGATGGAAGGAAAGCAAGGATGTAGCCATCTCAGCCTTTTTAGGGAGGGAGTTCTAAAACCTAGGAGCAGTCACCGAAAAGGCTCTCGCCTATGTTCCCACCAAACATGCTTGAGAAATGTGAGGCCAATAAATGGGCCTCTCCTGAAAATCTTAGAGACCAGAAAGGCTTATATAAAAAAGATAAGGCCCTTCAATTTTTGTAAACTTTTTGGTGATTATACATTCTAAGGCTATGAGCAGAGGTCTGTTTTGAATCCAATAGACCTATAACTTGATTTTTACAAAATTGCCTATTGCCTATAAACAATAGGACTAGTAAAGTATTATACTCAATGTCACTGTCTAGCAGGGGCTCCTATGTCCATATGCTAAGACTGAAATCTTTGAACATTCATTTGGGAGTGAATTAACAACTGTTAGTTGTGAACACCATTTGTAAGATTAGTTGCATGATTCCTGCTGACTTAGAGATGCTATTCATTAAAAGGTTTTGGGCAAAAAGTCATTATGCTAGAGCAGTGACTTTCTTCCCAAAGCTCTAGTGGTTTACTCTCTACCTCTTATAACTTAGATGAAATGTAAGGGTCAGGAGTCACTGCGCTGAAGCATGGCTTAGGTGGCTGAAACATCCTTGATCAAGTATTTAGTGCTCTCAGGTTCTTAAAAATCAGAGGTGAGACCTTGTCATGAAAAGATCTCTTCTTCTCATGCAAGTCAGACAGCATGAGTATCAAAGAAGATGGAAGGGGAGAGGATGCTAAAAGATGGAAATAGAGACAAAAATAAATGATGAGGGGTTGAAGTTATGAGAAATTGTGGTAATGATGACAACACTGACATTGTGATTTAGGACTGTGTAGTAATAGAGAAGGGGAGAGATGAGCAACACAGACAGTGTGTGAAAGAAATTTTTCAGTGGGCCATGAATTACTATATGTATGGTTTATATTTATTAACATTGGCCATTTCTGCACTGGGCTTCTGAAATGGTGCAGAGCGACCTCTGACGGAGGTCTTCTGCACCGTAGAGTGGACTGGCGTGGACTACTTTTTGTAGTTCCACACTAGAATCCACTCAGGAGCGGCCGGAACTAGCCGTGCGGCGTGTTTTTTAAAAACCTCTTTTGAGAGGTTTTTAAAAAGCACGGAGCGCGCAGCCCCATGCCGCTCCATTGCCCGGCTCCAAAGTGGATTTGCAGGCACGCGCAAGTGCATGCCTGCAGATCTGCTGGGGGAGGGCTTCCAGCTGGAGAGGTTCTCCAGTTGGAGGAGAGCCTCCACCAACCGGAAGCCACCATTTGGGACACCGGAGGACTGCGGAGCAGCGAGCTCGCGCTGCTCTGCGTGGCGACGGACTTACCCGGCTTCAGGTAAGCTCCGTTTTTGGGCGTTTTCACCCGTTCCCCCCCCCACATGCGGAAAGGGCCATTGACTACAGTGCCTATGTATGGCCACTCCATACTATAGTTGTAGGAGAAGAACATAGATTCTTTTTTCATTACGAAAAAGATAAAATACTCACCTTTCATATGCCAGATAATAGTAATAATAATAAGGAGAATAAGAAGAAGAATGGTAGCAAGCATTCCTTATCTCCTCTTGTATCATTTCCTTAAGTAGAATTTAGAAAATTGTGTGCAGGTTTGGATTAATCGCTCAGCAAGTGGTACATTTCAATGGAGGTCAGGCAAAACTATTGCCACAGCTAGGTTTCAGAACAGTGGTTGGAATCTTACTTTCTTTGGCACCATGACAGTTACTTAAGATGCATGAGTTCTGACAGTTGCAGATCAGATATACTCTTTTATCAATCAGATACAAATATGTTAAATCTCCCATTACTCACTGCAGCATAATAACCACTCATGTGTTTTATTCCACCCATGTATTTTATTCCTCTTCTTTCACAGATCTAAACAAAAGTGCTATGGTAGCTTAGTTATACAACAGAACAAAAGAGAAAAGAAAAGACCCTGTGATTGATAACATAAAGAAAAGATAATGGAACAATGGTGTTTAAATATATTGACACAATGTAGGACAATAAAACAATGCATTTAAATAGTTCATTAAATACATCAATGCACAGTGTATATATGAAATGTATTATGGAATGACAGCTGTTTCCTAGGGATGTGATCAAATTAGGCTGTGTGCAACCAGAGCTTCATTATATAGAGGTGGCTAATGGTCCTTGAGACTGTAGATCTCTGTGTGGGATAGACAAATTCAGTCTGCAGGTAAAGGGAAGACATCATCAAATATTCATCCATCAAGGGGAAGGAAAACCTCATCCACTAATCTACTACCAATCCCATGACCAGAAAACTAGCAAATGGAGAGAACTCTTGGATAGGACTCTTACCTTTGATGTCTGGTTTTCTATGTGCAGGCAATCTTCCTTCCCTCCTTCCCTCCCTCCCTCCCTCCCTCCCTCCCTCCCTCCTTCCTTCCTTCCTTCCTTCCTTCCTTCCTTCCTTCCTTCCTTCCTTCCTTCCTTCCTTCCTTCCTTCCTTCTTCTTTCTTTCAGTAGAGCAGTGTTCAGTTGTGTAGGCCCCTTATTTCAGTCTGAACTCATAGAATCCACGCACTGATTTAGCACTGCAACGGACAATGAATCTTTCCACAAGGAAGTTGAACCTGTCTCACTTTTCAGTTGACTCACTTCAGAAAAGGAGAGCAAAGGACTTTCAAAGCTCCTTGGCAAAACTCCCAATATAATCCTCTTGATTTCAAACGAATTGTGATGGTGGTGGTGATGATAATGTATGCCATCAATGTGTTTTAGGAACAAAGAGAAACATAAAGATACAGCTATTTCTTTGTAATTGATATGCTTATATAAGCAGAAGCTCTGGGAGTAGGCATCACAAAGCTATCTAAGTTGCACATAAATCTCTGTAATCATAATGTACTTCACTCTCTGGAAGTAACTGAAATGAAATAATCATACCTTCTCACTGAGACAAGTGAAGAAAAAGATGTTGTAAACATTTGCAAAGAGCAAGCTGTAAGTATCAAAGTGAATACAGCCCTTGTTGCCACCTTGATCCTTTAAGTTTCTCATTTGTTTAGTCCAAAGTCCAGAAACAAAACTTGAGGCATAGGAAAGAGGTGGGAAACAATGGTCTTTCCCTATGATGGATTGGAATTTCCTGAGAATTGCCTCTGGAATATTGATGCTAATCAACTGAGCTGTGGTTTTTGTATCATGACAAGCCCAGTTTGAGTTTCACAGTTTATTGTTCTAACTTACTGACTTTAGTAAGTTATTCTTTATCAACCCTTTGAACCCTTTGATACTTTGAACGATTTCTGTTGCTATATGATGGCTAACTACTTCTTCTTCTTGCCAATTTTAGACATTCTGGGGACATTTTCCATGGTCTGGAAGCGTAGCATGTAGTCATAATTAAGTATGACAGCTCAATTAAGAGGCTTAGCTTTCAGATTAAAGTCCTTAGCCACAGGACTTTACAAAGTTCAGATTGAAATCACACTTATTTACTCTTTGTGTCAGGTTTTTACAGAGATCAAAATCGTGTATTATGTGAGTTCTGATTCCCTCCCCCAGCAAAGAATGAATTTGAATGTCCTGCCTCTTGTCCAAGGGAGTGTTAGTGTGTCCCAAAACACTCACAGCCATTAGACTTCTGCTCTCACAAGGGGAGCGTTTTTGCAGAGTAGCCATTTGCCCACCGATCCCCATAAACAGAGTACAGTCAGCAGTCTCTATCTACAGATTCTGTATCCATGGATTCAACCAACTATAGCTTGAAAATATTTTTTAAAAAATCCCCAAAGGAAACTTTGATTTTTTCCATTTTATATAAGGGATGTCATTTCACTGCATCATTGTACGTAATAGAACTTGAGCATCCATGAATTTTGGTATCCATGGGTGTTCCTGGAACCAAACCCTAGCAGATACTAAAGGCCCAGAATAACCAACATTATATCTAACAGTAGATTTTTGGGGACTTTTTTGCTTTAGCTGAAATTTGAGGACACTGTCTACAGCTGTACTGGAGGCAAAAACATAAAACCCCTACAGTGCAGGTCTAGTTCCATGTGGAATAGACAGAATCCAGTTATCCTTATAGGCACTAAAATGTTCTCATGACTGAGGGGTTAAACCTAAAGTATCATTGTTCCAGTGAAGGACTATACAAGGAATATGAAGTTTAACTACTTAATGTTGGATCATAGAATCGTAGAATCATAGAGTTGGGAGAGACCCCAGGAGCCATCAAGTCCAACCCCCTGCTATGCAGGAACACCCATCAAAGCATTCCCAACAGATGGCCATCCAGTCTCTGCTTAAAAACCTTCAAAGAAGGAGACTCCTTCACACTCCAAGGCAGCATATTCCACTGCCGGACAGCTCTGACTGTCAGGAAGTTCTTCCTGAGGTTCAAGTGGAATCTCCTTTCCTGTAGCTTGAATCCATTGCTCCTTCTCCCAGTCTCTGAAGTGGCAGAGAACAAGCCCACTCCCTCCTCAACATGACATCCCCTCAAATATTTAAACATGGTTATCATGTACTCTCTTAACCTTCTCTTCTGCAGCCTAAACATACCCACCTCCCTAAGCCGTTCTTCAGAGGGCATGGCTTCCAGACCCTTCACCATTTTGGTCGCCCTCCTCTGGACACGTTCCAGCTTGTCGACATCCTTCTTGAATTGAGGTGTTCAGAACTGGACACAGTATTTCCAATGAGGCCTAACCAATGCAGAATAGAGTGGTACCATTACCTCCCTCAATCTAGACACCATACTCCTATAGATGCAACCAAGAATCATGTTGGCTTTCTTGGCTGCTGCATCACACTGCTGACTCATGTTCTGCTTGTGATCTACCAAGACTCCTAGATCCCTTTCACACGTACTGCTATCCAGCCATGTGTTCCCCATCCTATATTTGTGCTTTCCATTTTTTCCGCCTAAGTGCAGGACCTTACATTTTTCTCTGTTGAAATTCATTTTGTTAGCTTTGTCCCAGCTCTCCAATCTGTCAAGGTCATTTTGAAATTTGATCCTGTCCTCTGGTGTATTAGCAATCCCTCCCAATTTGGTATCATCTGCAAATTTGATCAGCATGCCCTCCACTCCTTCATCCAAGTCATTGATGAAGATGTTGAATGGCACTGGGCCCAGGACAGAACCCTGTGGCACCCCACTAGTCACTTTTCTCCAGGATGAAAAGCAGCCTGGATTCTTAACCTGAGCCATGTTTAGCCTCGTGAGCAAGCTTTCAACAGCATAGTGCACCATTAGACATTCTATGATCCATCTAAGAAAACTATAGAACTCCATTGGCTAGATTCACTGAAAATATGCTGCTTTGAGGCAATTGTTCAATGTAAGTGACAACCTTTGATTTTCACATCATTCTGGAGCATGGTGAAAATTGACATCCCTCCTACATTCTTAGTTTAACCAGCTTTTCCTGAAGTTTCCTGATGCCATTCTCATTTGATTTGTCAGCTTCTAATGTTCAATATTTTAATGAATTATATGTTTTTTCCTGATATCAATGTGAATTTTTGTTATTTTTTTATCTGTGTATATAGAATATAAATTTTATTGTTGATCAGTTTCAGAACAAATGTCTTGTGGAATAGTGATTAGTACATATTTATTGCTACTAATGCTTTGACATCAACTAATTTAAACATCTTCCCTTTGAAATATAATGCTCTAGTGATAACTTCAGTTTCTTTCATGGACAGCTAATTATATTTTCTAGTGAATTTGTGGCAGTCCAGATGCTAGTGGACTTCACTTGTCCTCATTCTCTCCCTGCCAATGTGCCTTGTAGTGCAGAATAAAGGAAAATAATAGTTCATCAACATCAAGATCCCATAGCTCCACTGTCCTTACCTAAAAAAGGTATATAGATGCAGCTTATCAGAATACTTGTGCCCCATTTAGAATTTATTTATTGATTTAATATCCCACTTTTCTTCTGGCATGGAACCCAAGGCAATTTAAAACAAGGCTAAAACAAGACCATAGGCTATAATTATGTTGTATTGTATTGTATTGGTTATTTATATCCTTTCTTTTCCCAAAGCTGAACTGAAAGAAGCTTACAAAACAAAGCACAAGTGGGAATAACCAGATCTGAAGCCAAACTGAAATGCATTTAAATAATTCCTCTCATCTAGGATCCCCTGGAGTTGTTTCATCCAACCCAAATATTTTCATTTTGTTATATATGCCAGATACTTTGAGCATAATTGTCCAGTTATGCAGTTAGAGAATACAACAATAAGATGTCACCAAGAAAATTCTGTATAAAATGATAAACATGTGATCACAAGTATCAATGCTACTGAGATTTATCACACAGAAAATAGTTTACTAATCTGGGGCCAGCAGAACCGAGATGAAGGCAGGAGTAGGAAATACCAGTTGGAACCCTTATCTGATAAGAAAGTACCAAGAACATGGCACTAAGACCCCCCTCCCCCCAAATGCTCTTAAAGTCATAAGTCAATTAGGAATACAGTCTAATGAGGGTTTCGAAGGTGAGATTTTGTTGAGGGAAAATTAGAGTGTCTCAGGGCATATCCACATTACACAGTTATAAACATTTGATTTCACTTTATGTGCCATGGGTCCATCCTATGGAATCCTGGGATATGTAGTTTTCTGAGGTACTTACAACTCTCTGCCACAGAGCTTTAATGCTGTAATTCAAGGGAGCACAAAATGCTCTGCTGCAGCATATCAGTTATGGGACAAACTCTCTTTGGAGGCCTGCTTGGCATCACCATTGCTGTCATTTTGGCATCAAGCAAAAACATTGTTGTTTACTATAGTTGTACATGTTGAACTACTTCACTGCTTGAATTTTTAACATATTTAGACTTTTAAAATCATTTTCATTATTTATAACGTAAATGTTGTTGTTGTTGTGTGCTTTCAAACCATTTCTGACTTACGGTAACCCTAAGGCAAACATATTCCAGGGTTTTCTTGGCAGAATTTGTTCAGATGAAGATTTCTCTTGCCTTCCTCTGGGGCTGAGAGAGTGTGACTTGCCCAGGATCATCCGATGGGTTTCCAAGCATGGATCTGAACTCCCCCAGAATCTTAATCCAACATTCAAATCATTACACCATGGTGTATTCTCACTGTAAATATTATCGGTGTGGGGTATGAGGATTTAATCTTGTTGGTAAGATGCAGCCCAAAGGGGCATTAAATGTTACCAGTTGAATCTGTGCTAGCTGCCAGTCTGGATGAGTCCAGAGCTGGATATTCCTTCTTCTATCAGTGACAAGAATAGAGCAGCCCTTGGAGCCAGTGCTCTGAGAAGGGTACTTGGGAAAGTTACTGAAAGCACAGTATTGGAAATTTTCCTGTACATAGCCATCCTCCTGTGTGGTGAGGGAGTCTGGGGCACCTCTGTTGTAAATGCATAGGGATTATTTTGAAACTACCAACTATCAACATACTATCAGCATAGAAGTATAATGTCTTAAGAGAAATAATCCTGTGCCTGTGCTTAGGTCTGCAACTTATTTTAATGTGGTTCACAATATGTAACCTGCTTGAAAGCTAGGAACAATATGGGCACCAGACTTCTATTAGTTAAATGAAAAATAAATATAAGGAAGACACATTCGTTGATTCTAAGACTAACTGAATGGTTAAAAAAAAATCTCATCAGGGAGTACGAAATCTCATCCAACCTGACTTTGCAAATCTGGTAAGCAGCTCCTATCATTTTGTTCTTAAGAAAAAGAATGTACTGTGTTGTTCTGTACTTGGAAAGCATTGTACGAGCTATTAGTCTTTTCTAGCATTGTCTTTTCTAGCATTTCTAGCTTAGGCTTAATTAGTAGAAGAAAGACAGACAAGCCTGGCCACCGACTGATTCCTGTACAAATAAATGTCACTTGGTTAATGAGGAAATTTGAGCTTCTCATATTGTCAGGCTAAAGGTGGCAAGAAACAAGAAAGCACACTCTGAGAGAAACCTCAAAGAAAAACCTTATCATAATCTGAAGTTTTATAAGGCTGTGTTAAAATGTTTCTGTGTAATAAAAGTAAGTGAAAGTAATTCAAGTCTACAACAGTGATACAAACTTTTGCTCCTCCAGATATTGTTACAACCACGTCCGTCAGCCCGTCAGTAGTTGATAATCAAGGACAATCAGATCTTCCCCTGCCTACCTCAATCTGTTAAGTTATGTCTTCCAAATATAATTTGAAGAAAGAATAGAAAATAGCAATCAATCTCCCCCCTGCCCCATCCATCAAGAAAAATAAACATCTTCAAAGGCTAAAAAAAAAAAATGAAGAATATTTTTTCCAAGTCCTTTGCTTTTGAATATAACGTTTTTCCTGGTTTATCAGTAAGAAAACTAGGCTGTAATCCTAACTATGGCCATTTCCGCACGGGCTAATAGAGGACGTCCAGGGAGGACATCTGCACCTGGGAGCGCTGGGTCGGACCTACTTAATGTAGATCCGCACCTCAGCCCACTCCGGAATGACCCCAAGTGGTCGTCACGCATGCTTTTGAAAGAGCGTTTAAAACAGGTCTTTCAAAAGCATGGAGTGCGCCATTCCATGCCCGCTCTCCGGTGCAGATTTGCAGGCTTGCACCAGTGCAAGCCTGCGATCTGCCAGGGGCAGGCTTTAGGCTGGCAAGCTTCAGCGGTTGGTTGAGACCCTCGACCAACCGGAAGCCACCATTTTCGTCCTCGGAGCAGTGCGGAGCGACAAGCACGCACTGCTCTGGAGCAGCGTGGACCGGACCGGGGAGCCAAAAAGTCCGGTAAGTAGCGGCATGGGGCGGTTCCCTTGCCCCGTGTGGAAATGGCCTATGCTAACTGAACATTCTGATCATTAAAATTGGAAAGTATTTCATCGTTGTTCTTTAGAAATATGTGAAGATAACAGTGGTAGATAAGGAAAAGGATCACATGGTCTTTCCTTCCACAAATGACACAAAGTTGAGTTTGTCTATCTGCTTTCCATCCAGGCTGCTGACATACTCAGTGACATGTCAGTGACAGGCAATCTATGTGTGGGCAATTTTAGAAGGATGTTTTGTGTGAAAGAGAGACATATTTTCACATTTCCAGATTGCATTTTCTATTTTGCTTTCTGGAGGTGGTAGAATATGTGTGTCCGTGTTGCTTACCCAGGTAACAAGGATCTGATTTTTCTTTTAAATATTAAATCATGTCCATAATTAATTATTAATAAGCAATTTATTTATTTAGGAACGGATGAGTCATATTCCTGAGAAATTGCTGGTTTGTATTATTGTGCCAGTCTAAAGCTTTGTCCTCACTTCAGTTCAGTTAACTAAAAACAGAAGAATGGTAAATACCCAAATGTCCTTACATATACATGTGAATATAATTCGAATGATGCACCTGCTAGCAAAGCATGCATTCTACATTTTGTACATATATCCAAATCTTCTATGAAGGACCAAACTGAGATGTTCCTGGTTTTTCCTCCAGTTTGCAGCAGAATTAATCTGATCAGCTGATTGCTATGATGTCACAAAGAATCGCACTTTTTCTATGATTTTTCTAGCTTTTAAAAGTTGTGATTTTGTTAAAAATAAAATACCACATTAAAATCATATGAATCATACTATTCTTTAATCTATTTTTGTGAAGTAAGGCGTTATTTAAGAAGTAACAATAGAATGTAGATGACATACATTCTCATGAAAACTTATGCTAGAAATTTTTTCCCCAGTTGATCTCAAAAGTACTACAGAATTCCTTTATAATTTTTCATTCTGAGACAGACTAACATTGCTATGTCCTTACATCTGATTTTAGATTTTACTCCTGTAGGGTGGAATGAAACAGTAGGGAAAAAGCTTCCAGATAAGTACGGGGGAGAATTTCATTTAGTTCATTTTTCTGACATGGACTTACTGAATCCCAAGGCAGTTCCTCACTAGACTGTTCCTAGACTGTTATACTGCTATTATTCCACTTTTAACATCCTATGGACATTTAACTTTTAACATCCTATGGACTCCTGGGGTTTTCAGTTTAGGGAGGGGTCTCAAAGGATGTTGAAAGTGGAATACCATCCATAGGATATTGAAAGTGGAATAATAGTGCTATAACAGTCTAGTGCAGAAATGGCTCTAGAGTTTTCTTCCATAATGCTGCAAAAAGAACTTGATTTTTTTTTTAAATGAATTTAAGAGAAAGCAAGATTAATGCATTACTGCATCCAGCCAATCAGTTGATAACTCTACAGGTTATAATGGTGTGGGAATAAGGATGGGAAAGAAATGAACAGATATGAGTGCTCATGTTGAGTAAAGAGTTGCGGCGAGAATGTGCTATGCTAGTAGATGGAAAAAAGAGGAATCTCCCGAAGTAGAGGATTGGTTATTAAAAATATATGAAATAATGGAAATGGAAAAATTAACGGCAGCACTGTCACAAAAATCAAAAGAAAGGATAGATGAAGAATGGGATCTGATCATCCCCATATTGGAAACTAAATGGGGGACGATGGCTATTAAAGGAATAAGGTAATAGTGAAGCGTGTGTTAAAACTTTGGTTTATGTAGGAAATGATTAGATCTATAAGTTTAAAACGGAAAAAGGGGAAAAGGAATCAGTATGAGAAAATGGGAATATAGAGGCTAGGAGGACTTAAGGAAGGAAATAGGGAAATTTAGTGAATTCGAAGAATGTTAGAAGGAAGTGGAGTAACTTGAGGGTATGTTTAAGTTATTGTTGGACTGGAAAATCTATGGAAGAACCAACTAGTATAGGGAAAAGAAAATACGGGAAGGGTTTTTTTTTTTTTTTAATACATATATACCATGATTAAAATGGAGAGATCGGAGATTGAATTGATTTAGATAAATAAGTGTATATATTAAAGGACAATTAAAAGAAAGAAAAAGAGAGAAACTTAAGTTGATCCCTGCATTGTTTGGCTCACTTGCCAGCTGATGCCTTGTCACAACCCAGCTGGGATAAAGCAAGAGTGGGGAAAGAGTGGTCTGCAGGCTATGTGTGCCCCCCCCCAAATCCTTTTTACAACAGCCCATGCCCCTTTTCCTCCCCAGACATCCCCCCCAAACTTTGGGCTGCAAGTAATCACCTGTATAATTACAACAGTATATTCCTGGCGGTGGAGAACATCAATGCCCCAGCAAAAGACCTAACTAAGAATTGTAGCTTCCTGGTCTACCACCAGAAATGCATACTGTCCAACTGTCTTGATTTGGCAATTGGACAGGGGCAGTCCCTCTGCCATCTCACTTTTTCAGCTGTTTTTAAAATGTCCCAGTTTCTTTCTGCTCTTCCCACTTCCCCCTTTGTCTTCAGCTTGCATCAATTGCTGCAAATTGAATTCAAAGTGTAAAAATAGTTAACTCAGCAGAGGAGAAAGGAAAAGAGGGAGAAGAGTTTCACCATTACTAGGAGGCTCAGTCAAAAGCACACTGCTGCAGCCTCTCCTAGCTTGTGTTCATAACTTTTGCCATCTGTACCACACTGATGTTGCGTGGTCCCATGTCTCCTGGTTTTCATCTGTGAAATGCTTCACCCAGCATGTCAGCCTTAGCTTTCCAATTTGTCATTGGGAGGGGAAGTATCTGGATACCATTAGGATTGTTGGACTATGCTCCTCCTTGTTTCCATACACACCACAAGTTGCAAGCAGAGGTGTCTAGTAAGTGGAAGTCTGGACTCTTAATAGTTGGTTCTTAAATATTGGGCTTTGAATCTTTGTGCAAGCATCTCTCCTCATACCTTACTCAAACAAGAAGCATCAGTTGGATCGCTATGTCTACTGTGAATTGAAAAAAATATTGCATTCATGGAATGATCAAATTGGATCCAACCTATTGGTGACTAAATTTCACAATTATACTGGCAACATCAAAATAGGCACAATTCCTCCTAATATGTTTATTTTTCTTTTCCTTGAGCTGGAGGACTCATTTCTGGGACCAAAAGGGATATCTTTTTTTTCTGTTTATTCCTTGTAGAACAGGTTTCAAGCATCCATGCTGATGGTGGAAGAGGGAGGTTACTTAAGGCATGCTGTGGTTGCATTGTTGTGTGCCTTCAAGTCATTTGTGATTTATGTGACCCCAAGGTGTCATCACACATACTCAGTAGGTTTCCTACCAGTAGGTTTCCATGGCTGAGCAGGGAACTGAACCCAGGGTCATAGTCTGCACCATGCTGGTTCTCTTGCTTAAGGCATATCTCTTGGAAATTAACTCTTACTAAAGGTCACTCAGCTATCAAATATTTTTATATAGTGTCCCCTTCCTGGAGATTCTTAACTTGCTAGACTGAAACTGCTTTAGTTGCCTAATCCAGATTGGTCATGTAATGCCTAATCGGTCCTTTGAGGCTTGAAGACTCCTAGAAGGTTTTGGAATGGGAATGCATTCCATTACATGAAGCTTGAAATTAGTTAGTTCACTCCACTGGCATTGAGCCATGGTAAATACATTAAATAAAGGGTTGGTATTAATAGAGCTTTTATATCTATAAAACAACTGCTGTTAAATTGATGATGGGAGACTGCATGACCTGACATAGTAGAGTAGATGCTATTAACCTCACCACTGGGAAGCTGTCCTCTTTTGTAGATAAGTAGCTTATATTCCATTGCATGAAAAGTACCATTGGTGTGTTTAGAAATGATATGACTGGCAAACTGCTGCTTTAACAGAACAGTTTCTTCCTTTGAACAGAAGATTTCTCACCATGGTCTGTCAATGGAAGACATGTTTTCATTATTGCAAAAAAAGTCATTTTTATAGAGACAATAAAGAACACAAAAAGTATGCAGATTGTGACTTTTCTGGATGCACTGACAGCCCTTGTTTACTTTTGTTATAGCCTTTTTTTTGGAGTTAGAAATTTATAAGCAGTGTACACTGAGGTAAATTCTTTACAAGAGAAAAAGTCTATGCTGTCATTACACTGCAAAAACAGTTTATATCTTTACCAGGTACAAATCTGTAAAATTCTATCACCATTTAACTTAACTGACAAAAGCTTAAATCTCATAATCATTATATAGGGTCTGGATGCAAATGATTTCAGACAAGTTTTAGCACTGATACAGGATTTGATTTCAACTCAGCTGAGGTTAAGTTCTACTGAAATCAATTGGGACAAGGCAGTCATGAATGTTCCATTGATTTCAATAAGACTTAACTCTAACTTAGTTATTTGGTACTTATTCATTGTAAAAGTCTTTTAGGACGGTATACACAAACATGTACTACATTAATAGTAGCTAAAAACAAACAAGCTCTGATAACTTTCAGTTGCCAGGCACAAGTTTTGAAAATATGTTTTTAAATCTTTGCAGATTGATTTTCAGATTCATTTCCCTTGAAGAAGACCATATAAATCATTCTTAACCAAAATATATTCAGAATAAAACTTTCTTTTATATATCATGAGATTTCTTCTGTCTTTTGCATTCTATTAACCACATCTGTTGTCCCTGTAGTGTGCGTACAGGATACTGTTTCACAATTAATGATAACAAAATACAGCCAGCTGCACAACCTAGGAGAATTAGTACTATACCAGCAAAAAGCTTGGCCTAAATCTAAAGTTTACTAGCACCTACTAAATGATTGGGCAATGAGTTCCAGCTATTGAAGACCATACCTCAAATACCTTCTTCTCTACTGCATGCAGTGAATGGAAGATTCAGGAGGTGTATCTTCAAGCTGCAATTAGCAGATGGCAAATATAACATTTTCTCCCCTCTGACACTAGAATCTAGAGTTATCCACTGAAGCTTAGTGCTGGGGGAGATGGAGGGCACTTAATAGGAGATATTTCTTCACATTGCGCATAGTTAAACTGTGAAATTGACTACCACAAGATGTAGCAATAACTGCATATTTGGACAGCTTTAAAAGGAAGTAGACATATTCTGAGAGGATAAGGTTATACATGGCTGTTACGTATGATGACCATATTTTATTTCCCGTATCAGAGGTGATGTGCCTTTGTACACCATTTCCTGGAGAATATTACTGAAAGACACTATGTTCTGCTTGGGAGCTTCACATGTGAACAGCGAACTGGACTGTGTTAGTCTGATCCAACCTAGAACTAATTTAGATTTGTGTAATCTATCCTCAAACATGAAGTTTTTCTTATGTTCTTATGACTCTTCTATGTTGCCTCAGAGAGTTTTCTGCTTTTCCTTGGTATCTCCAAACCTCAGTATAGTTGGAAGACTAATCAATAGTTTTTCATTCTCTCATACACTGCACAAATATATGTGATTTTTATTGTCGTTTCTTCCATAAGGTAGTGTCATATTTGTTACACTGATGGGGTTACATAGGACAGCTAAGTATGAGGATATTTTTAAAGGCAACCAGCTTTTTTTACTTTCTTCATTCAACATTCAGCACACTAAGTGTTTTCTGGTCCTTTGGGATAGTATTATGTGATAAAATCGAAAGAGGGCAGAACATTAACATTGATGTAATTCCTTTGTTAGTGAAATAAAATAACATAAACTACTTCCACTTAAAAACCAGTGTTTTCCCTTGAAGGCATGCAAGAACAATTATAACTGGTATGGTAAGCGATTCATGTGCAATTGGTCACCCATGTGGATAGACTAATTTTATTGGTATAAACTTCTCTTAGACGTTTTATCCAATGCATGGGAAATTGCCTGTATGTATGCTGAACTGTATGCCGAACTGTATGCCTAGCTTACTGCATGATACGGTACGATGTGAAGTAATATAGAGCAAGAATTTGTCATTCATGAATTGATGGACTTCAGCTACCATCATGTCTCTCCACTGGGCTGTGCCAGTAAGAGCTGATGGGATTTGTAGTCTAACAGTTTTGGGGAAAGACATACATTTTCCACTTCTGAGTGACCTCCAGATGTTAGCTATGATCACATATATGGGAATATATATTTTGTTGTTGTTGTGGTGGTGGTGGTGGTGGTGGTGTGCCTTCAAGTCACTTCTGACTTATGGTGACCCCAAGGTGAACTTATCATGGAATTTTCTGGGGCTGACAGTGTTTGATGCTTCCAAGCTACTCAGTACATTTCCATGGCTGAGCTGGAAATCAAATCCTGATCTCCAGAATCATAGTCCAGTGCTCAAACCACTACAACATGCTGGCTTTTTATTAATTTACTTATTTAATATCCTACCTTTCTCCCAATATGGGATCCAAGGCAGCTTACAGTACAAAATACAGACCATCTCATGCTCCTCAAGCTGCACCCTCCAGTGCAGTCCCACTCTCTGGGCATTGCCCCTGAATAAACATTCTGCTCCCCCAATGAAATTTTCCTTCACTCTCCAAATTTCTCATATAGCAGAAAGAGAAAAACACTGCAAACTAAACAATTTATAATACAGATATTTTAAAACCCTTAGATAGAAAATACTATTAAAGATTAATTTGAAAATATTTCAAAAGCATTTAAGATAAATTTAAATCATAAAGAACAAAGACTAGCGCACCCCATTAAAAATCCTTCTGTAGAACCAAATAAAATTCAAAGACATGCCAAAATAAAAAAGGTGTTTGCCTGCTGGCAAAAAGCAGAGAGAAGGCCAACCAAGCCTCACATGGAAGGGAATTCCATAATTACTTTAGCTACATTACTTGCTTTCTAGATTTCAGATCACTGTAGTCAACTGAAATTGCTTTTATTATTGTTGCTATGTGCCTTCAGGTCGCTTCCAACTTATGGTGAACCCCATCACAGAGTCTTAACATTTTAAAACTTAAGATTTTGTTTTTTAATTCTATGCACACAGACACACATATTTACTGAAACTGAAGGGAACTTATGGAAACTAAATTTTCAACAATCTGGTCAATTAAAAATATTCCCCTAATCCACGATATGGCCTATGAAAGAAAACCCGTTGTGAAAAGGGCATTTTTCTTGCACAGCCAGCTGTAAGAATTCAAGCCAGCCTCTTATGTCACCAGACCTAAGAGACTAGCCTTGATATAATTTGTTTTAATATTAGATTTTATTTCCTTGCTTCTGATACTTGAGATCTCTGGGTTAGAGCCCTTAAGGTTTTTGTAGGCCCTAGGCACTGTGCCTAAAGTGTCTAAAGGATAAGGCATCCCTGCTCTGAGTACAGTTAATTTAAACCGTCAGTTTTATTTACACTAATGAGGACTGGGAAGAAAATAAAGTAGAAAAAAGCTACAGTACCACAGGCAGGATCCCAACTTACAAAAATAATAAATTTTATAGGGATTTGCAATCCTGAACATTAGACTTATTCCCATTAAATGAGGAGATGCTTTTAGAGGCTTCCAGGCTTGGAGGAGTGATACATTTTTGATCATCATAATATTTTCTAAAATCCTCTGTCTGTGGCCAAGTTGAATTCTCACAATGATGATAAGTAAGTAATCTAGAATATAAAATAGAAGGCAGGAAGGTAAATAATGGCATCTTCAGACATTGTTGTCCTCACATAGGGTCAAATATATAGATGGAGATGGACTGCATCTCCTGGGATTCCCTCATGCCTCCCTACTTCCTGGATATCCATGTGCAGAGAGGTACCAACTTACAGGCAGCTGAATTGCTGAAACAAACTATACACTCATGATACTGTGAATTGGGGGGAGGAGGGAGCAAGAAAAGAGCATTTGTCTCAAATAAGAATTCTACCCACTCCCATGAATTTTTCCTTTAATCTCCAAATTTCTAGTACTGCAGTACCTTTTTAGAAGTATAATTTGGGCATCCAGAGAAATGGGGCAGGCAAATAGAAGAGTTCTAGGTATCAGTAATTTGCAATGTTTTTCTCTTTCTGCTATATGAGAAATTTGGAGAGTGAAGGAAAATTTCATTGGGGGAGCAGAATGCTTATTCAGGGGCAATGCCCAGGGAGTGGGACTGCACTGGAGGGTGCAGCTTGAGGAGCATGAGATGGTCTGTCTCCACTTATCCTTGCATATCTTGTACATATGGATGACAAGTTACAAGAAAACTGAGCCTGATACAAAACCTTATTGTGTTCCTGAAGCCAGTTAGAGCACTCTTTTGCAGGAGGTGGGGTGGGGTGAGATTGGTCACTACTTGCCCAGCAAAAGCCCTATGAATGGTGTTTTTTAAAAATTGTTTTTAACTGTACATGACTGCTTATTTTCCCTAAAGAACAAGTCTCTGGGACCTCACTTTTGCAATGAAGGTGACTCTGTATACTCACTGGTATTGCCTTATTAATCTTATTCTCCACTGCTCTGCCAATTGTAACTGATCTATTTAAATTAGCACTTGTTGCCCCCACCTCCTTGTTGGGCACTGAGTAGAGTAGAGAACCCATTTGCCATAGCCAATCAAGTGATGAAGTCGTTCTCTACTTTACCCAAATAGATGACAAGTAACACCTACAATGGAACTTCAGGTTGGGCATAAAAATGCTCTCCAAATGTGAAGAAGATCCTTTAGAGTACTGAGTGGAACAGAGCTCTGATCGCTTGGTATGTCAATGTTGTGTGCATCCATATGGCCTTGTGCATTTGAACTTGTGCTCTGTCCATCTAGAGGAGCTGCAATGCCTCTCCAAATTTTTTCAGTCCTGTGAGAAAGAGGGCAAGCAATGAAGTCTTGCTTCTTATCATGCGCAGTGTGCGAGAGCATGTATCCCCTAGTGCCTGAATCCTATTGGTAATCTCAACTAGAGTAGACCTATTGACTCACCATTCAGCAGTTGATTCAGTGAGTTTACTCTGATTTGGATTATCATAAGCATACAGGCCTAAAATTGCTTCTACCCTCTTCATCACATGAATCTTCTATGCCCCAGGGTGGTTAGTTCTGTAATCCAAATTCTACTTATTTGGAAATATGTCTTAAAGAAATCAATGCATCTTTTTTCCCCCCAAGCAGATTAATCACTATTAAGCGCTCAAAAGCAGGATTTTACGAATAACACATTGTGCAACTAAAACATTACAAAACCCTTTGCTGTATTGATCTTTAGGGACACTACAAGATGCTTTGATCACTTTCACATAACAACAAGATTTCTGTCATTATGTATAATAAAAGATAATTTCCAATAGCTCACTTCCTGCTTATTTCAAATGAGCACAAAGCCCAATATCTCAATGCATCTTGCTGCTCAAGATCATTGTAAAAGGTATTAATGAAAACAATTATATTCAGTCCTCTATATTCAAAGTAGTGCAGATGTGAAACTTCGCATGTTATAACTTGGATGTTTAATCATATGTGGGGGAGTATGAAGTCAGTACATACATTAACTAACTGCAATGACAAGTGAGCAGCAAATAAAGAAAACGAAATGTCAATTTATTGAATTTTGAGAAACCTCTTGAAAAATTAGCTGCTGTCAGAAGTGAATGTTTCTTACAAACAGGTAATTATTCATAATGAATTCCATAGAGAATTCTTTCATTTTCTCTACTGAGTTGCTTCAAGATATCAATAGTGACAGGCTGCAGTACACTTTTAAGGAAACAGAACATTGAAAGTCTTGGCTGTTTCAACTGGTGGGTGTTTGATATGTATTATAACACTGTCTTCTTTTTAAAACAATTTAATAGAAAGAATTGAAATCCCTAAAGAACTGTTAAAATGCTTTAATTTCTCCACACTAGCTGTCATTCCTGGAAAAGCTTAATTCTAGGTCTGAATATTTCGTCTTGTAAAACAGTCTAAAGTACACTACCTAACATAAATCTAGGTAAAATATTCAAAAGATCTTCAGAATGGAGTGGTGATTTGTCACTACTTAATGATAGATGAAGTCAGGGACTCACATTTTATGAGAGCACATATGCATTCCTGCTAGTGAATACTTTCCTCTAAAAAATTCAGATAGACCTGTTTATATATCTCTGCTGAGGCAGTTTGTGGGTAGGATTAGTAATCAAATCTTAATAAGAGGTGCCACATCTGCCATTTGAAAAACAATATTTCTAGAGACCTTGCTCAGAATCTATAATTCTCCCTTATGTAGCTTTTAATTGATGGATCAATCAGTTAAATTTTATTGTCTGACCATTGCTATTTAATTTATTATTGACTACTTGCATTGATTTATGTGTTTGTTAACTTCTCAAGAGCAACGAATGCTCAAAATTTCAGTATATAAATTTAATGAGTGACAATAGACTGACAAATAGCTAGATAAGAGAGATAGCTCAATTCAGTGGGGCAGTGAAGCCAGAATGGTGTAGTGGTTTGACCACTGGACTATAACTGTAGAGACCAGGGTTCAAATCCTTCCTGAGCCATGGAAACCCATTGGGTGACCTTGGACAAGTCAACACTCTCTCAACCTCAGAGGAAGTCAGAGACAAATCTCCTCTGAACAAATATTGCTAAGAAAACCCTGTTATAGGTTTGCCTTAGGTTTGCCGTAAGTTGGAAATAATTTGAAGCCACATAATAAAATGAAGCCAGGGCTCATAGGATTTTCATATCAGTAGGTACTATGACAGCATCTGCCATCCCCTTGGGCTCCCTTCATGTTTCTGAACTCATTTGTATTTTTTCTGTATTTTCAAATGCATTTTTATTCTATCAACAATGTAATGTTATCAGCCATCTCTGTTGTAACCCAAAGTGTTCTGAGGTGATGTAATCTTGAGTGAGAAACCATTTTATGTTACAGAATACCTGCTCTGATTGTGGATGAAAACTCATTGCAGCCTGCATTTTTGGACTTTCCTGGAAGACATTGCTTAACATAGCTGCTCCAGAGACTAGGACAAGGAGCAATGGATTCAAGCTGCAGGAAAGGAGATTCCACTTGAACCTCAGGAAGAATTTCCTGATGGTCAGAGCTGTCAGGCAGTGGAATATGCTGCCTCAGGGTTTGGTAGAGTCTCCTTCTTTGGAGGTTTTTAAGCAGAGGCTGGATGGCCATCTGTTGAGAATGCTTTGATGGGTGTTCCTGCATAGCAGGGGGTTGGACTCGATGGTCCCTGGGGCCTTTTCCAACTCTATGATTCTATGATTCTAAGAGACTGTCCTGAGGGCCTACACTTCCAAAGTTACCACTGAAGATAATGGCCAGGAGAAGGCCAGTACACCTCCAAAATTGAAATATAACATATTTTATTTGTTATTCCCCTAATCAAGGGTTTTTTTTTTAATGTTAAGCTGCCTTGTGAATGCTAAATATTCATCCCCATCCAGAGATGTGGAATACTTGGACTTTTTAAAACCAACACTGCATTATTCGTAGTATTAGTATTATTATTACTACTACTACTACTACTGTTGGAACAAGATGTCTGCAAAGGATGATGACTTAAGAAATCCTTCTTCTATGGAATGTTCCACTCTTTCTTCATATATCCATTGGTAAGCAAACAGATGTTTGCAAACAGAGATGTCATTGAAACAGAGAGGATGCCTTCTCCTTTTCTTTGATAACCCCACCTGAAAGAACTGTAGCCTTGTCTTGTAGTGATGTAGACTCAAGTCAATAGACTCGGACTCAAGTCATACTTAAGTCACTTCAGTGACTCGACTCAGACTTGACTTGGCAAAAAGTACACTCTGACTCGACTCGAGTTGAGACTTGCATATTTTTAGTGACTGACTTGCCGCCCTTGATTCAGTAACATAACACATTTATCCAGAAAACTTACAACTTATTGGTCACATGACAATCTGTCCGAAGGCCAAAGTGTGGACACATTTCTCAGAGGGAACAGCAAATGGGTTGGGCAATGGGCTTGAGGTGGGGTTGAGGTCTGCTCAGCAGCCAGTCCCTGCTACATATAGGAGGAGCTTTCTAAAACTTTTCCTAAAAGCAGAAGGCAAGACTCATGCCCATAGTACAGGGTGCATATCTCAGAGGGGAACAGAAAATGTGTTAGGCAGTGGTCTTAAGGCAGAAGGATCCTTCTTTCTAAAGCTCTTAAAGCTTCAGTAATGGGTATTAAGAAGGATCCTATTCCCCACTTCTGAAAAAGCCTCCAGCTTTGCAAATGGGAAGTAAGAAGGATCCTATTCCCCACTTCTGAAGCTGCGGATGGCAAAATCACAAAAGCAGAGGACCAACTCTACTTAAATTGTTAAAACTGACTTTCAACTCTGTCCAGAAATTCTGGAATACAGGTTGGGGTATAAAGTTGGCTCCCAGACTTGAGACTTGACTTAGGACTTGAAGGTAGAGACTTGAGACTTGACTTAAGACTTGGAGTAAAAGACGGAAATACATCACTGATGTCTTGCTTTGCATCAAATCACATGAAAGAGTAACATGACAGAAAGCTGATAGAAAGCCTCTGGACAGCATAACTTGCCTCATTTTCATGTTGGGAAAAAGGAACGGACCATGTGGGTCAAACCATACAGTGGGAAACCATTTTTCATCTTACCACAAAGTGTCTCTTTGTGTTGTGAATCCATGTGGCTTTAAACACAGAGAGGTTCTGAAACAGACATATAGGAACACTCCAAGTGGAAGTCAGTGACGGCTGAAATCCGTCTCCTAACCTAGCTTTACATATGTTTCTAAACTGACATGATTGTAATAAGTCACCTTTATAGGGGGAAATCATGTGAATCTTCCCTTGTTGTAGATTCATAAAGTGTAAAAGAGATTTTATATTTATTTTTTACAAGTTTGACACTTAAAACTGTACAAAACAATGATAAACATGAGTAGAATTTTAACCATGTAATCATTATTATTATTAAATACATTTTATGCTCACTGTTTTACCATTCTTAAACTGTTTGATTAATAATTATGTTGGCTGTTCACATGCAAAAACCTTGAGGAATTTCCCTGCTTGTGAAAAAAGAAAATCTTTAATTCCCTCTAATTAAAACTAATAGCTTGTGCTTACTTATTTGAATTCATGGTTCCTTTTGGTTAGAAAACCAGTTCAAATAAAATTGGGGGTCGTTATGGTAAATAGCCTAGGATTTGTTGACATAATTAACCACAGTGAAAACATACACGCCTAAAAATTAAAATAAAAATGGAACAAAGTTTTAGGAGAGTTTGGTATCCTATCCTGTATGGAGAAAACCAAAACCACTGCTGTTTGTAGTTGTCACAGAAAATCCACTCTGAAAGGTAGGTTATTAGAGAAATACTACTTTATCTGGATAATGCTGGCTGGCTGGAACCAAAAGTCAGGGTAGTTTCCAAACTTGAAATGATGCCGAGACACAGTAGCAACACTAGACATTTAACAATATGACAGATAAATGTTCTATGTGATATACTGTAACTTTCAAAGGGGGACACTATAGTACCAAGCACTTGGCTGAAAGCTCTCCTGGCTAAAGGTGGAAGAGGAATTCCCCCTTTCATACCTTCATGATGTGTCATATACGGTGTAGTGCAGCCAATGGGATCAACAGTGGTAGCCACCAGGCAAGAGCTGCTGAGTTTCTGGTGCTTCTTTTATCACTAGTAAGTTCTACCTGTGAGATGCTCCTTACAATTCAAACTCCCTGCTAAAAATCAGTGAAATACTTCATTATTTTGAATGTCTAGGGCAAGAGTGGAAAATTGTGGCCCTCTAGATATTGAACTACAATCTCCATGATCCCTCACTATTGCCTATGTTGAGTAGGGCTGATGAATGTTTAAGGCCAACATCTGAAAGTGCACATTTGCTCATTTCTGGTAAAGGCGGATTGTGCTGCAATCTTAGACTTGCATCCTCTTGGGGCAAAACAGTCGCATAACCCCTAAGTGCATGAACAGTTCTATATTCTCCTTGATTGAATAAGGAGTCCCATACTTCCTTGTGCAAGCAGTTCCTTGAGATTCCTGGCTTTTGTGAAGAGGCCAGGTATGCAATGGCCCTGGCCAATATGCCAGTTGGACAACAATGGGGCACATGAGCACAGTTTTTCTAGACACAAGGGGTAGGGAATGGGAAGAAGAAAGCAAAACTAGGACATTTTGATAGCAGCTGAAAAGTTGGACAACAAGGAATTAATTGGAATTGTCCCAGCCAAATTGGCATAGTTGGAAGATATGATATACTTGTAATCCTATTATCATGTATCGGACATTGGCAAGATACCTACGTATAAATATAACAGAGCAGATTCCTTGAACATGTGCACACATCAAGCAAACATAATTATCAGAAAATAACTAACCTCTGAAGGAGAACTAAAGAGTGGCATGAGACTTGGAAAAGAAATTCATACAAGTTCTGAAATTTAACCAAGCACTAAGTGACACCACCAATGGGACCAATACAGACAAAAGCGTTCATCTAAATCCTGACAAATTTGTGAGTCTTGAACATGTAACCATGGAAATATCTGATAATCTCATAATGTACCAACATTTTATTTGCAATTTATTCTACTAACAGCTCAGTCTTATGCATATTTATTCAGAATACTTATTGAAATAAATGGAATTTACTCCCAGCAAACTGAAAATAGGATTACACTCTAAATTTAAGGTTCCCAGATCACAGGACCTGCGTCACCTCTTCTAGTCCACAGGACAAGAGGGAGGAATCACAGGGTGAGAGTACTGGAGTGGGTGTGTTCCTTATTTGCTATTTTTAAAAATTATTATTATTTGAATGGCATGATCTGTGCAATTGTGGCTGATATTTGAGTTATCATGGTTAATTGTTATCACTGACCATGTAACATCACAAGCGGTTACCCCTTGTTTTCAGGCTAGTGTTTCCCAGCCCCCATTCTGACTTACCAGACAGCAGCCATAGTGAGTGATAGGTCAGTTTTCCTGTCAGTCAAGATGTAGTAGAATGTCACTCTCATGGCCTCACTCCAGCAATCTCCAGTACAACAGGTAGAAGCAGGATCCCTGTTGCAATTCCTCCTGACACCAGAGTTCACTGGAGGAAAGGAGTGAGAAAGTCCATCTCCTGTGTATGATCAACAGGAAGACAAACCTCTATTGCTCACCGTGGCTACTGCCTAATAAATCAGAACTGAGGGACTTTCATGATTCCCACATATTCCCTACAGAATTGAATATGTAGAGATGTGAATACAGTTTAATTATGAATATATAACTCTAGGGCCCTTTCCACAGCTTATCTCTGTCCTAGCAGTGTACATTGACAATGGAGACAGTGGCTCTACCAGGGAGAGGAGCATAACGGAACCCATACCAGCTGCCTGCAGGATCCAGGAGGCCATGCCTCTTTCTACCACAGCACAGCCAGGTACTGTCCCAGGCTGCACTGGGGCAGAAAGTGCAGTCATTCTGCTTCCAGTACCTCCACAAGCAAGGTAAGTGTGGGCGCGCAGTGGAAGGGTGGCACAATGTAAGGTCCAGTCTAAATTTACTATGGCAGTTTGAGGACTGGGTCTCTTTAATCAGATATATTAAATATTGTTCATAACTTGCAAGTATATATAGTCAGGAGTCCTTGTTTTTTTGTGTATTATAGTTGATGGAACTATGAGAAGTCTCACATATGTATAAGAACCCAGGACTTCTGTACAAGATATGAGATTGCTATTTGCATACTTGCAGAAGACCAAGCCTCAGATTTCAGTCTTCTTTTGAAAAGAAGCATTTTGTGAAAGAATTCTCTCTCCTCTAGAGATGTGGCACTTATTAGTAGGAATTGCAGATAATGGCCCAATGGGAGAATGTTGTCTAGGAAAGATATGTTGCGGTGGAATGGTTCCAATTGGCTGATGAAGACCAAGTTCATGCTGACTACGATAGGTAGTTCGAATCATTTCTGCAAATGTTTGGGACCCTCCTTTTAAAAACCTACCCAAAAAGGCAACAAATGCTTTCTTCCAAATTTGGTTGGTTAATTACCGTTACTGGCCAAAGAAAATGGATAACATGTTTTGTCAAAAGTGCCTAAATACAGGATGTCAGATCAGTAGAAATTTCTATTCGTAGTAAATGCTATTTGTATTCCAAGTACTGGAATGGAAATTTGTACTCAGGCTCTAACGAATGCATCTGTGAAGTCTTCCAAAAGCCTCTTTCTCTGGTGAAGCAACCTTGGGCACCACTTGGGATATGATTGACTACGGTGTCTTCAAAGGATGATACTCATAAAATTCACAAACATTTCATGAAATATTTCTTGTTATATTTTTTATTATCAACTGTGGCTGATGGTATTAAGCAACTGTAATGTATAGTGATAATAGTGCTCTCCTATGCAAGTGAACAGCTAAACATCTAGTAACAGGTAAGCATCTAGAGACTTAGAGGCAGCTTAGTTTTTGTACCAGGAAAATTGACTGAAATCACAGCTGAGCCTCTACATTTTATAGCTTTCTGTTTTCAGAGAAGTAACAATTTGGCACTGTTAGATTTAAGAAACACTACTTAACACTTGCTCTTGAAAATATTTGACATTTAACAGGTGATTCTATGCTATCCTATTGGCTACAGGCATTGGTTTTTATACAAAAATGTGTACAAATTCATAACAGAGTTGTGTGTGTGTGTGTGTGTGTGTGATGGAATGATATGTGATCAGTTTCATCCTCCCATTCTATGTTTAGAATGGTGAAAAATCAACAGTTGCTTCATACACAGGGAATTGCATTTTTGTTGTTGTTGTTTCTCTACTGGGAATCTCAATATTTACCACAACATCTGCCAAAAAGAAAGATTATTTATATCTTACACATTAGGAAAGGAGATAACATCCTATTTTGATTTATTCTTTTCGGTGAGGCAAAATCTCTATGGGATCTCTATCGTTTTCTCTATGGCAAAACCTTTTCTTATCTGTTCCATTGTCTGTTGTTGATTTACAAACTGTCTAACCATCTTTTACATGTCCTTTCTTCTTCTTTTCTTCTTTTTTCCCTCTTTTTGCTCCTATGCAACACAGAGGTACAGAGGTAGTCATCAGGGATATACAGTGATATAACCAATCATAGATACTCATCATCTATTAAATTTAATTATGTGGGTTTTTATCTTAAAGAATGTCTGAGTCCCCCTGAGAAGCCTTTGTGGTGGTTGCGGGGACTCAAGATCTCAGCAAATTTGCAAGGAAAAATGTGAAGTATCTAAATTCTAGATGATATTGCCGGTGCCTGAAGAGAATGTGCATTTGTAAATGGGAACAAGGCTCCCTTCCTTAAAAGTGCACAGAATTTCGCCTTCAAATATAAACAAGACTGGAAACCTAACTACACATCATTCAAAATAAGTTTCACTAAATTTAATGGGTCCAATTGACTTCAAAGTAAACATTACAGGATAGCATTTATATAATACATTGTATTAATATACATATTTCTTCTTTGACAGTTCCACCAGTGATTGCTTTCTTGTCTTGTCACCTGCTCATGTTGCTGTGTTATGACAGAATACATTGGGAATATTCAATTGTGGGCTTGGCTGGTAGAACAGTAAATTCTAATGGCCCTTTCAAACTGTGCAAATATAGCATTTTAATTCCACTTTAAAAGCTGTGGGTGCATCCTATGAGATCAAGAGGCTTCTAGTTTGGTAACACACCAGAGTGATCTGGTAAAGAATTCTAAATAAACCCATAAAACTATATATTCTAGGATTACACAAGATTGAGTCATGGCAGTTGAAGTGGAGTCAAAGCCCTAGAAGAAGGCAAAGACAAACCTCATCTGAGTAAATCCTGGTTCTAGTAGGACCTTTCATACTACATATTTATTTAGAAGAAATTGGCTATTGCCTTCTGCTAAGGCTGATAGATCATGACTTGCTCAAGGTCACCAGTGGGTTCCATGGCTGTGCAGGGCTCCTAGTTATGAGTGCAAATATTGTGGGTTGGGTTCAGAGTTCTACAGGATAAAATTCTGTGAACTGAACACTTAAATTCATAGAAGGAAAAAATTTTCACCATTGTCAACACCTCTATCTCACCACAATATTTTGAAAATCTGTTCCAGAAGGCTGAAGGACGATCCAGAAGAGTGTGGAAGGAACAGAAGTTGGTGAAATTCACATTTTCCATTTCATCTTTTTAGTGGGTTGGGAATTGCCCTGGATCTGACTGAACTCTGCATGAAATAGACCTTTTGAACAGGGGTTGAGGTTGGGACTCTGGTTTTCTCCCTCTCTCTCTCTCTCTCTCTCAATATTCAGACAACGTGATTGGTTTCAGATTTAGGACAGAAGCCAGACTGGCTTATATCGCTCACAAGTGAGTGAGTATGGAGTTTCTCTGTATAAAAGAAAGATCTCTGCTTGGCCAGTCAAATTGCAAAACTGAGGGTCAAACTGAATGATATACTAAACTGAATTGATGCTCCCTAAAGTGGTGAAAGACATCAGTTTGCTTTCTCTCACTTCCACATTGTGCATTCCAGCAATATATTTTGTTTTGTGGTTGGTCAAAAGAAAATAAACATGGGCTTAAATTACGAGTGTGATTCCTGAAGCAAGCACATATAAGGAAATTCTTGTTTGGAAAAAGCTTGTTAACTGTTGGGGATTTTTTTTTTCTTAACAAGGAGTAACATCATATATGCTATATAATTGAATTGTAGCATAACAATATTCCTCAAGCCATTTTGCAAACTGTTCCTCAGCTGCTGAAATCATTCCACACAATGGTGCACTAGGTGTTTCATAAACTGTGTCACAAGCTGTTGGACAGCTTATTACAATTTAATTGGACTAGATATTGTTTCTCTTGTGTGTGTTCTCAGAGGGTGGTCAATTGTAAGGGTCGGGGACTGCATTGGCCTTCCAAATGACTGTGGAGTGCCACACTCCCCCCCCCCCAAAAAAG
The DNA here is from genome assembly GCA_030412105.1 of Cyclura pinguis. Lineage (NCBI taxonomy): Eukaryota > Metazoa > Chordata > Lepidosauria > Squamata > Iguanidae > Cyclura > Cyclura pinguis. The sequence goes on from CM059602.1 coordinate 214,973,622, forward strand.
CCAGAGGTGGTGGAGGAACCTTTTTCACCACATTTTGGCCTCCTCAGGATCATTTTAAGGGGCAAACAATGACCCCTGGGCAGTGCCAGGGGCCAGAAAAATGGCCCTAGTGGTTACATGTTGCCAACCCCTGTAATTGTGCAAGTCTAACAGAACAACCTCTCCTATCATACTTTTTCTGCTGGCATAACACTGGATGTAATCCAAAATCATCTTCAAGCTGCTGTCTTTCTGATTTATATAAGATACAAAGACTCCTATTTGTTAACTGACTGAGAAGGGGAAAAAAGTAGCAGCAGCAGGAGAGAAGAAATTTAAGTGGATAAAGATTATCAAGAAACAGGTACAAAAGACCTCTCTGCGCTCCCAGCTACCACATCCAGCCCTTTGTTCAGCTTAAACTGCCCACAACAACTCTTCCTGGTGAAAAAGTGGATGAGGAAGCAGCAAATTATGGCTTTAGGAGTACATGTGTGAGAGACACTGCTTCTCTCAGTGTATGTTGTGTCAGCATAGCTAGTATTCATGCATTCTGTAGGAGAGAATTTCATAGCCTGGTGGCCTGGTGGCAGCCAGTACACCAGGCTTTCTCCTGTGTCCTCACTAGCCATACTTGTGATGGTGGTGGGATCAAAACAAAGACCTCCCCTGAGGATCTTAAAACTTGGGCAAACTGTATCCCTCATGCTATTAGCTTTATTGGAGGTGGGTGGGTTGGGGTTACTAACAGCAAACTGAAGAAAGATTATGGTGCAGGTCTAGCTGTGAATGTGTTCAGCTTTGCTTCTACATTGTGGCCATTTGTAAGCTCAGGTACACCATGAATACTCTTTGTCAGCAGATTTAGGGTATCATAAAATGGCAGCATAGTCTTTCTTTCTTTCTTTCTTTCTTTCTTTCTTTCTTTCTTTCTTTCTTTCTTTCTTTCTTTCTGTTATTATTGTATTTTTACAACTGGAGTGGGGAAGAATGCTTCTGGCATTTTCTGCCTCATATGTCACAATAATTTGGCTTACTTTCAGTACTGTACTGGCTCTGCTCTATCAGTCCTGAGGAGCTTTTCTCCCCCAGACCCTGGATTGCTCCTGCTACCAGAACTTGTACACCAAAAAGGTTCACAGGTGGTAAGGCCAGCACTCCTCTAAATGTACACAGCTTGTTTCAAAACAGCACAATGGATAGGGCTGGCATATTCCACTTTAAATCTGGGCATATAATTTGCAAAGTATTCTAATTATACAAATAATTCTAGTTATCCAAATCTGGTACATTCATTGTTGTATTTTTAATTCCACTATGTTTCAGACTTCAAATGATTTTTTACAGTTCCAATTGATCTGAGATAACCAGTACAAAGCAATGTTTAAAGTGCTGCACTTGGTATAGGGAGACCCAAGTTTAAATTGTGGCTTGGTCATGAAATTCACCATTTGAATATACCTCTGAGCAAATCTACCTTACAGGCCTCTCCATGGCTTCTTGTACTTCTCACCTGAAGTCCTCACCCTCTCTTCCCTCCTGCTCCTTCTCTTGCCTCATTTCACACACTTGCCTTCCCTCATATCTGAAGAGCAGCAGCATACTTGTTTCTGGCAAATTAAATTAACTAAAGAGTGCCTCCACATTTCCATCCATAGCTTCTCTCCTCCAAAGACTGGAGACGCTTAAATTAAAGCCTGGAATCTAGGGTGGATGATGGTCCAAATGGGCACTGAGTGGCATGGCTAGAAACTGAATAAAACCTGAACACACTGAGGGTCTGGCAACTACAACAATGATGATAATGATGATGATGTAAAATGAAGCGGTCAGATTGTTGTTTGGTGTGCATATGAGAAAACACATAGCAACAGTAGAAACTCCACTGGTTTCCAATTTCCTCTTGAGTTCAGCTCAGAGTGGTTGTTTGACATACCAAGTCCCAAATGATTTGGGACCAGGACAACTGAAAGACCATTTCCTCCTGTATGAGCCTGTATAATTTAAGATCCTCAGTGGAGTCCCTCTTACATTTTCTATCATTCTAGAATGCCATCTTGGTGAATACACATGTCAGGGCTTTCTCAAATACCTGCTGCAGTGATGACCAGCAGCACACAGTTTTAAAAGAAACTTTGTTCAAGGCAGTGCTGATATTTTCCCCCTTATCCTGAGGTCCTGAGGATAGGGGTAGTGGCTTGACAATGGCAAATCCCACTCCCAATAACCCATGAAATAGCTGGGGATGTGCAGTCTGTGCATGAACATAAGCATTTTCTTGTGTACATTTCTTATTGTGCATGTTCAGTGTGGCATCTGACTCCTGCAGTCCTTGGTTGCAAATATGTTGCCCACTCATGCCCTAAAGCAAGAGAAGAAGGGAATGCTAGTGCAATTTGATGGCAAGTTGCTAGGCACAGGAATAGTACCTCAAAAATGAAACCCAGAACAGTGGTATGCATGAGAGGGGCTAATGGATGAGAGGAATTCTATATAATGCAAAGTTTCTATGTGTCTCGATGAGATCTAGATCAGAGAGCGTGGCTGAATTGTGTTTAAACAGCTGAGAAAAGACACAGAGAACTGTATCTAAGGCTGGAGTTACTGTCAGAGTCTGTCAGAAGTTTGAATGGTTAAATGTATCAACACTGTACCATACAGGAACTCTAACAGGATACTTTATTTTCAACATTACTATATGTTATAGTTTGTTTTATAACTACTAAATCTAAAGTCACTGATAACAAACAGAACACCCTACCTTAAATAAACTGTTTAGTTCTTAGTGAACACTTAGATCTTGGCCCTGTTATACAAAGGTTATGATAAAAGAGTAAAGTCAGAAATAAGCAATATTGACAGGGTGCCTTATTAGAGTGGAACTACCAAACTAATCTGAGGAGATATAAGGGACTGTCACGTTAGAGTTTTGGAAACATTGAGCTAAACCTTTATTTTACATAAGTTTTTAATTTCGTTTTTTAAAAAATCTATTTAAAAAGCATACAGCAGGATAAAACACACATGAAACATAACACTGCATTCAAAACCCTGATGTCACATGATGTAAGAATCAAAGTCTTGCCTAATTTTTTTTTTAAAAAAATCTTTGCTGGCTCAAAGAAGAGGACATAGAAAAGGACAACCAGACTACAGATGTGCCTGCTATGGTGGTAGAACTAAGAGAAAGCCCTTTGAGAGTTATAGCCCAGCACCCGGTTAAGGAAGACTGATCTACACTGTGTGTGTGTATGTGTGTGTTATCCTGCTATTTTTCATCTATGCATTTATACCTAAAGGAAAACCCTAGTGTATACAGACTATACATTTGAATTAGCACATGGGGCTCAACATATGCACTAGCATCCCTGTGATATCAGTAATTATAGTTGACAAGAATCCTCATTCATATCTTGGAAGTCTATAATGGGGAGAGGGTCATAGTGTGTGGGAGAGAAGAATCAGCATTAATACTACAGTTTAATGACCTTCATGATCCCTGCATGGATCACACCAAGTGTGAGCAAAATTTACCCACTGAATCTCCAACCATCTTAGCAAATCTTGGCATGGAACACTAGCTTCTATACAAAGGAAGAATGACTTCACTCTAAAATGTATTAATAATCTTCAGTACAGCAGTGAAAATATTATCACAACGGTATCCAAGCAAGCACCATTCAATAACTAAAGACTATATACATTATAATCCCAAAGGCCTGAATAGCACATTTATTCTGCATGTAGCCCATTTAATTTGAGTTTTTTCAGTGTGAATAATAGCAGAGCCTATCTGTAGAAAGCTGACTACTTGCAGTAAGCTAGTCTTTCTCTCTCTCTTATCATTTTCCATACGACAAACTCACATGGCACAGCACAGATGCCCTCTTGGATGCATAAAATTTCCCAAGAATGCATTCAAATGTTTCATAGTTCAAACTTTGTTATTGTCTCACAACAGGAATTTGATGATGGCCTTGCACATTAAGCCCTTGGATGTTATTATTCTGAAAAGTAGCTGTACATGAAAATGAGTCACAAGCTTTCGCATGACAAATAGTTTTGCTTTTATTTAGGATCATTAAAAGAGTCTTATGAAATAACTGCTTTTATCAATAATTGCACACCACTCGTGAAAACTAGATTTTTATTTTTTTAAAAAATTATTTAGGTTTGATGTGTCATAGTTTTCAGAGGAAAGAATAGTGTGGGGAAATTTCCCAAGAGAATGGGAGAAGGGAGGAAAGCTACTCAGAGCAGTTGACTAACTCGGGGAGAAGTAAATTGTCTGGAACTTTTAATCTATTGCTTCAGGTTCTCTGCACTGAAGGAGACCAGGACATTGAGGTTAATGCAGACTTTACACTTGCTGTTTTATTCACAAAGAGTTTTACCATTACCTCTAAAACATGACCACATCCTCTGGGGATATACAGTGAAGAATCTTGTGGCACTTTCAAAGATACATACACTTACAAGCTTCACCAGATACAGACTGGGAGATCAATCTATCACACACACAGTTGTGGACAGCAAGGGAAAGGATTGTGAGTAGACAGATTAGAAGGAAATGTTTTCCTATGAGTACAGCTTTTGATGATTTCCTTTCCTTCTAACCTCACTGCTCACAATTTCCCCTCTCTAACAACATGCCTATATATCAGCAATTTAGGACAACACTTTGTGCATCTCATTAAGTGACCTCTGGTATATGAGAATATAAATTTGCTAATTTTTAGGGTACTACAAAGCTCTTTCTCATTTTCATTATAAAATGGACTAACATGATTGCCCCTTTAGAAACTGTTACCTTGGAGATGTGACACTGTAAGCAGTGAAATAAAGATTCAATTATACCTACTAGAACAGTGGTACCTGTTCAAAAGCTTGTCTGATTATCATTAGAAATGACCCTTGGGCATTTGGGCATCTAAAACAGAAAATCCAGATGGTGCCTCTTGTGATTTGTAAAGTAGAATAATGAAATAATTTTCTGCCCTTTAACTACACCTAAACATTGCAAGTATTGCATTTCTTTCTAATGCAAGTCTAACCCTAATTAATATTTTAGAAAACAAGGAACCAATTATTTTCCCCTGAGAATACACCTAATTTTGTTTTCTTGGCTGGGGTTCATACAAGACACATCTAAATCAGTATTTATGGATTTCCTAGGCTCAGAAATCCCTAGTGTGTGCCTTGATGTCAGTTTAGAACCCCAACTGCTGAGAAAAAACAAACAAACAAATAATCCCTATAGAAATAGGAAGAACAAGAGAACAGCTTTCTTAAGGGCAATTTCTGACTCAGTGCTTTCTACATGATAAGCATGCATTATATCCATAATAAAGTAAAAAACAACCAGGGAAATAAAATAAGATTCCAAGCTACATATAATTTAAAGATGTATAATATAACATATACATGTGCACACTGGTATTTTTAAGTGTATGCACATTTGTTTTCCTGAGTAACACTCAATTTATAAGTAGATTACTGTTTAATTACTGGAATTACTATTGAACTACTGTAATGCATCAAATGGGGCCTACCGCGACACTCCCTTTCCCTGCTGTGAGGCAAGAGGCTATGCTGATGGTAGCGCTGCTTCAAGAAGAGTCTCCCATATCGGACTGGCTTTTGCTGAGAAGCCAAACTAAATGTGCCAAACAGCTATTGAGCAGCAGTAATAGTAGGCGATGACACTGGTGGAGGGCCTCTCAAAGCCAATGGCAGCAGTACCACAGCTAAGACATGTTAGTAGTATGCAGAGGGAGACACCAGTACCTAATATCTTTTACTATGAAAATCTATGATGCAACAATCCAAAATGAAACAGGAGACAGTGTCAGAGGATAAGAGTTCCAAGTTGGAAGGTACTTAGTGAGGTACTGGAAAGAACAGAGGTCAAGTGCAATTAACCCTGTAGCCAATTCTGCAACTGGACTCAAGCTGAAAGGACATTCAGCTGTTGACAGGCTCAGAGATGAAAAACAATTCCAAAGCTGCATAACACATATTATAGGAACATAGATTGTGAGAAACATGCATCAAGGGAACCTAGACATTATAAAACAAGAAACTGAATAAATAAACATGCCAACACTTGGAGCGAGCAAGCTAAAGTGGACAGGAATGGGACATTTATAGTCAGATATTTACACAGTGTTTTACTCAGGAAATTACATTCTAAGAAATGGGATAGTATTACTAGTGAGGGGAGATGTAGCAAAAGCAGTCAAAGGATATAATGCAAAGTCTGACTAAATCATATCAATAGGACTTCATGGAAACACCATCAGTATAATCATAATCCAAGTTTACGCTGCTTCAGCAGAGGCAAAAGAAGAAGAAACTGAAAGATTCTATGCTAGCATTCAGGAGGAAATTGACCACAGATCAAAACAAGACAAGTTGATTATCATAGGCGATTGGAACATAAAAGTAGGAAACAGAGCAGAACCAAATAGAATTGTTGTAGAATTTGGCCTAGGATAAAGAAATGAAACAGGAGAATGACTGATGAATTTTGTTTATTGCAAACACATTAGGCAATCAATTGTGATTGTATACATGGCCATTACCTGATAAAGAAATTGAATTATTATCTATAAAAGAAAATATTTTTTTGGTGCTAGCACCTGAGATTTAGACTGATCTTCTGTGGGAGGTTTCCCTGACATTGCAAGCGCCACATTCTTTACAGTAGCAGGTCAACACTTTATTTGCTAAAAATTTAAAAAAATCATTTTTTTAAAAAAGAGTAAATGTGTAATTTTGATGCTGATTGACACTTGCAGTTTCGTGCTTAGATTACAAGTTCTTTCACAATTTAAAACGCATATTGCTAGCATACGAGCAAAACTTACTTCTTACTGCACATTTTATTTTCCTATTGTATATTGTATAAAATGCATTTAGCTACCCCTTAGAATAATGCCCGATCAAAGAGCATTATATGACTGTGGTATGGCACTGGATGATATCGAGATTGAACTCCCTCACAAGTAGTGGCCCAAAACATAGGAAAAATGTCCCCATATCTCCTATTTTGGGGGCAAAAACATTTCTAAGCCTGGGGGAGCATAACAGCATCTCTGGAGGCTATAGAAAGCTCACAGGGCTCCCTTTTCCCACCCTGAACTAACATATTGTGCGCTTCAGGCCTCCAACTCATCTATAATGTTATTTAACTTCAACATGAAACTAATAGGCCATATGCTAAATCTCTTTCTCTCTCTCTCATCTTTCTCTCTTTCTTTTAATCTTTAGTCATAGTGAGACTATGGACAGTCTCAACATATATTTAGCAGGTGTCTGGCAGTGGGGGATTAGCTGAAGCTTCATCCAAACAAAACAAAAATATCGGCTCTTTCCGCACCACCCTCCCCACCTGCCATGGAGATGGGAGAAGGACGGGACGACGACAATGCTTCTGCATGACATTGTCACGGTCTCATCTTTCTCCCGTCCCCAGTCATGGATTGCATCATTGACAGGTTTTCCCCATCAATAACCTGTAATCATGCCACCATCATAGACTTATCTGTCCTGCAGAAGCCTGCAGACAATGGCTGCGCTTCCTGCCCCGGCACAGACTGGGAAGGTACCTAGCTGTACTGCAGAAGGAAGAGATATGGCCACTGCTCTCCCTTCACAGGGAGGCAGCCAATGTGGAGAGAAATTCTCCTGTTGTGCTTCCTTCCAGGCAGAGCTGATGCCAGGATTCCCACAGGACGTTCTTGCAAAAAGGTAAGGTGCAGAAAGGCCACTGTCTGCAGGAGGGTCCAGGATTAGTTCATTACCATTGTTTGGATGGTGTTGCACTCCCCATTAAGAAGGTTTTATGTTTAGTAATGTTCCTAGATCTAGCAGCCGTTTGTCTCAAGCTTTTAGAATTGTGGAAACACTGACCGTTTCCATAACGGGCTTCTAAAACAGTGTAGAGCGACCTCTAACGGAGGTCTTCTACACCTTAGAGTGGACTGGCGTGGACTACTTTTCGTAGTTCCACACCAGAATCCACTCAGGAGCGGCCGGAACTAGCCGGGCTGCATGTTTTTTAAAAACCTCTTTTTTGAGGTTTTTAAAAAGCACTGCCCCGTGCCGCTCCGTCGCCCGGCTCTGGAGCAGATTTGCAGGCGCTTGCAAGTGCGTGCCTGCAGATCTGCCGGGGGCGGGCTTCCAGCTGGCGAGCTTCTCTGGTTGGTGGAGAGCCTCCACCAACCGGAAGCTGCCATCTGGGACGCCGGAGGAGTGTGGAGCAGCGAGCTTGCACTGCTCCGTGTGGCGACGGACTTACCTGGCTGCGGGTAAGCTCCGTTTTAGCGTGTTTTCGCCCGTTTCCCCCCCCACATGTGAAAAGGGCCACTATCTGTAGGGTTGTGTCCATTTTTGCTTGCCCAAGGGTGTGAAATGAAGGCTCTTTTGTTTTAATGACCGTGTAAGTTCAGTTCAGTGACAGATATGTTCTCAGCTCTGCTGAAATTGGGAGTGTTTAAAAGTCATTAATCGGAAACTGTGAACTGGCTAAGGTCATCTAGGTTTTGTGCTTCCTATTTTACAGATTGTTAACTTAGTTAATGCTTTCTGTTTAAGATATCTTTATTTCTTCTTATGAGCATTTGAGATTAATGTAAGGAGATCAACCAATGCATAAAATGGCATGAATCAGAAAAGCCCCTGGACTTAATAGCTAAATAGGAGTTTCATAGGATGAAGGGTTGCAGGCTTCTGTTGTTTTTTCTCTTTACTTTAATCAGAAAAGCATAGAAACACTGCATCATACTATATATATTTAATGTATTTTCAGAAGAGATTATACCTGAAGTGATGAAAAGCATATCTTGGGCACAGCACATAACTTTTGTCAGTGTTGATCCTTGCATTTAGAGTCCTTTTTTTTTTTTTTTTTTTTGTGGTTGATCATTGGGAGGAAACAAAAGTTTAATTTCAAAATCTGATTTTTGAGGTATATCTTTTCCTTTGTGAGAGAAATAAAAAGTTAATTAGAGAAAATATGCATTGTTTTTAATTTCTAGTATGACTTTCTTTGTCCTTGACCAATTGGTCCACCATCTTTCTTGCCCTCTGCAGCCTAAAGACTGCCTGATTCAAAGTAGTGTAAGAAAAGATATCTGGCTCTACCATTAACCACAGTAAAGGGGGTGCCACTTCTGGCAGGGAGAGGCCAGTGCTGGTGCCAAACACCCTTTCACCAGCCCATGAGCCCCATGAAGCACTCTCATTCATTCTGGCAAAACCCTGGCAATGGCAACTTCTTCTGGCTTTCACAGTCATGCTTTTTACAATACCATGCTTACAGCACCAGTGAGAAAGTTTCTTGATAAGAAAGCAGACAGAGAACTAGCCAGCCAGTTCATATACTCCAAGAGAGATAGGTGCATCTATTGGTCTTTTATTGTGACACATACTGGTGCCACATTTGTGTGATTGGGGAGTGAGCAGCTGGGCTCTGCAATGTGCCCCTCAAGTCAGCTTGCTGTGTACAATGGAGGAGACTCGCTACATCACTAGTTCAGTTGCTTCTCTATGTGTAATGTGGAAAATGGAACATCTTTCCCATCAAAGCATTTTAGGCTGGCCCTATTAGCAAAAAAGTTGGTATTTACATTCAGAATAGCTAAAAATAAGATGAGTATCCCTGGTGGGCATCTTTACTGAACTGGAGAAATAAAGAAGTGGTGACAAATGCTGAATAAATAATGATAATGAAGTAGAGAACATTTGAGTGTCATTGGGGAAAAGGGAGACTGGAAATCAACTAAACAACTTGTGGTCCAAAATCTTACCAGAGATCAACGTTTTGCTTTTTACAGAAAATGGAACCATAATCAAAAAGAAAGTAAATCTATATGATTAAATTGCTATCAAACATAGTGACATAATCACGAATGAGATTACCTAGGTTAATGATACCATTACAAATCCCTTGAACAGAAGCCAATTCTAACGGATGGAATGAAGTTAGCACTGAAAGGAAAGAGGGAGAGACTTTAATGGCTGAGCAATTGATTTGAGCAGAAACCTTTACCTTGTTTTGAAAAGGCAATTGGAAAGGATTAAATATAGCACCACCTTTTAAGAGGAAAAGGGCATCAGGCAATTGTGAATTGATAAATAAATAAAAATGGAACAGAGAGAAAGATGGAGGAAAATAACACCTTTATAAATTTTGCAAGGGAGTATTTTGATCTCTAGTACTTTGTATCTTTCAACTTGTTTCATATTTGTCCGAAAATCCAGATCTGAGATTCTAAGAGGAAAGGGAATTATTTTGGTAAAGCTCAGATTGTGAACTAAACCTTCAGAAGGTCAGCTTTCTCAATTAAATGAAAGTAAAAAAGAGAAGTCAAAGGGCCTTTGCACTTTTAAAACAAAATGGTTTATTGTGAAATCTTTCACAGTGAGCTACTTGCTTAATCAAAGGCATTCTATGCTTTTTCCAGTGAATGAAACTCATGGTGCAATAAGCCAAATGAATCCTGAACTCTTAAACACAACTGTTCTCAAGATAATTCAAAGGAACTTGCAATGCAATCTCAGGTGGGGGCACGGGTTGAAGTGGAGTGAACTGGTTGATCTATGGCCACTTCCAAAGCCTTTCTGGCTTGGTCCAATGAGGAGGAGAATGGAGAAAATACTTACCTTTCTTTCTCTGATGTATTTTATTATAATTTTCCGTATCATTAGAGAGGGTCATATGAAAGGGTAGTGCAGTCCTGGGGCACTACAGGAGAATAGACAGAACCTGAAGATATGGCCCAAGCATCTATAAAAAAAACCAAAAAACTGGTCAAACTTGCAAAAAAACTCTCAAACCATAGCACAATTTCATGAATTCCAAAGGAAAAGTTTCTCTTCTAACTCTATTTTTTCTATATTTCTCCACATTCCAGACTTGGGGTTTTCTTTGTTGTTGTTGTTGTTGTTGTTGCTGTTGTCATCATCTTCAAACTGACTCTGACTTATGGTGACCCTATCATGGGGTTTTTCTTGGAAAGACTTCTTCAGAGATATGCCATTGCCTTCCTCCAAGGCTGAGAAAGTAAGACTTGTCGAAGGTCACTCAGTGAGGTTCTATGGCTGATTTGGGATCTGAACCCTCACCTCCCAGATTCCTAGTCTGACAGTCAAACCACTTCATCATGCTAGCTCTCTGGGATTGTCTACTTGTATCTCAGAATGCTACTTCACCTTTGGGTGTTTTTGTAATAACTTAAGATCTAGCCAGAAGAAAAGTCCTACAATGTTTGCTAATTATTCTGTAACTGTTTGACTGATCCTAATAAAAGCACTACCATGCCATTATTTTAACTGTTGTTTATTCAGATGGACTAATACCATTACAAATATTTTATAAGCAGACTTATTGATTCTGTGGTCTTATTTTTATGGTTCCAAAATCACAAATCATCTCCCAAGACTTGCAGCCTCACGAAATACCTAGCAACTTATGCAGCCCCACAGCAAAATGCTATATTCACAGCCATAAATTTCAACATGATGTATGTATGGACTAGTCATTTAGGGTGCAATTCTGTGAGTTTGTAAGTAAGACCCATTGAATGCAATACTGCTTACTTCTGAGTAAACACTATAGGATTGTACTGTATTTTGCATCTATTTTCAAAGCATAAACCCTACTAGCAGCACTGGACCTCACTGTTTCTGTGATCAGTGGTGTTGTAGCCCTCCTGCCTATGCTCAAGGAACTTTGCTTCTTCTGTACTAGCTGATTCTAATTCTGATTGACTCTTGCAATTCTCAAAATATCTCAATGATTGTTAGACAGAGGGAAATCATTTTTCATAAATGTCCAGAAATACAACCTGCTATTTAGCCTTTCCCCTTTGGGAGGCATAGTAATGGGGCTGCAGTCTGGCTCAAGCCAGTCTGGGTCTCCAGGTCTCCATCAAATGCACCCTTCTCCTCCCACAGCTGAGACCTGTCCACAGCCACCCTTACAATGGCCTGTTTGGACGTAGGAACTCCAGCACAGAACTTTTCTTGAGTTTAAGTTAACTGGGGAGACCCAGCATGGAGAAGTGGTTTGAAATATTGGAGTATGAGTCTAAGGACTAGGGTTTAAATCCCTGCTCAGCCATGTAAAGTCATTGGGTGACCTCAGGCAAATCACACTATCTCAGTTTCAGAGAAAGTCAAAGGCAAATCCCCTCTGAACAAATCTTGCCTAGAAAACCCCATTATAAGTTGGAAACAGCTTGAAGGCACAATAACAAGCTAATTGGGATTTCAGGGGCAGATATTCCTGCTTCCGTTGATAGAACTCCTACCTCAACTACCTTCTAACCTCTCTCAGATGACTATCCAAAGATTAACATATGTGCACTGTCCTAGTGAGTTAAGATATATAAATGGACCACATATCCTCACATCAGTATGTTGTTGTTATAATGGTGGTTATGCATTAATTCCTAAATATATATCCATATGAGCCTGCCCAACTGCTAATATCTTTGGGAAGAACTTCTTGTCACCACCCTTATCACTGTTGCATTTGCTAAGGGCATGGGAGATAGCCTTCTTGGTGGATATCAAATTGCTGTTACCATCAGGAAGTTCTTCCCAATGGCTGCTTCTAGGTTGTCAAGTTTATTCCCCCACAGGTTACTTGGTTGACCTCTTCCCTGTTCTCTTCCCACTGGTAAGCAAAGAAGTTTATTTGTTTGTTTGTTTTACTTAAGCAGGCTCTTGGCTCTCCACTTATTGTGGCAGAAGGGTCTTTTAATGTGAAGTGTTAATTCCTTATCCTTTTTTACAGTGCTTTAATATACTTTTAATCTGTCACAATTTAATGTTTTTCACAGAATTGTTTGCGCAATTGTTTTAACTTTGATATCAAATATTTTTCATCTGTAGTCTGTTTTAATTTGTTGCAACCTGATTTGGGTTCTATACTGGGGAAAAGGTGACATATAATTAAGTAAGTAAGTAAACGAAATATCCATATCATCGCAATCTCAAAAGTAGACTGAAGTCTTAAATGCAGCAGGGAACAACCATAGACGGTCTGGGGGCTTCATCCATCCCCTTTCCTACCCACTGGATTCATTGCAGGTTACATTTCCTTTTTCCATTGAAACTGGAAGTGACCTGAAGGTCACTTGCCATTTTTTTAGAGTTTTAGGAGCTCTCAAGGTGTTGGAGGGTATGCCTTGTTTTAGTCAAGAAGCATAACCCATGAGATTTCTGGCACATAATTTTCTGTTCTTCAGCAAATGGGCAATGTTGTATTACTTAAGTGGTGTAGGGGGGATTTTGCAGCCAACAGAAATGCAGAAGTGCTCTACTGCCTTCTTCAAGTAATATTCTAGATAAATTCAGAACAGGACAACTTATGCAAGTCCTGACTGCAGGACTGAAAAGAATAGTTCAGTTTTAACAAGGAAAGCATGAATAAATACATTAACTGTGACTGATGGGATACCTCTGCAGTGATTTGGGCACTCAGGGTATTATAAGACATCTTAAGATCAGCTGTCTAATCAAGTTCAGATCTTTTGCGAGCATGGCACATCAAAGCAAAACATTTTGTAACTCCTTGCCATGTCATTCAGCCTTACATTACTACAGTGCAACTGACTTGCAAAGGAATCTTACACCTTAAAAAGCTTATTTTCATAACTAACCATACTGTATAGAAAAACGTCAGCTGATGTAAAAGAGGACAAAACTAGGGAAGGTTTTTTTTCTTAAAGGATTGCACTTCACATGGCAAATATGCTTCAATGTGTAGCATCTTTCTTCATTTTATGCTACACACTGACATTGGATCTTTTGTGCTCAAAATGAGCAAGCGGGCAAATATGAAGCATATTTGCTTTTGCAAAACTTGCTTTTAGTTTTCTTTCAATAGTATACCATGGGTCACCACAAAAGTCAAATAAATGAACAAGAGCAAATCAAGCTTGAACTCTCACTTGAAAACAAAATGTCTAAACTACTGTACTTTACCCATATCATGAAATGATATAGCTCACTCAATAGCATCATAATGCTGGTGAAAGTGGAATGTAGTAGAAAAAGAGGAAGAGTACATTTACAAATGGATTGATTTGTTCAAGGCAATCATAGCTCTGTGTTGATGGCCAGGGCTCATCAGAGGGCTGCCCACAGTCAAAGGCAACTTGACAGCAAATAACAATAATTGACCCACCTGTCAGTGCTCCTCTCTTGGCATGGCTTGTTTTATGTAAAATAAATATTTTGTTTTCGCAGAAAATCCAATGAAAATGAAAAAAAAGAAAAAAAGGGGGGGGAACCTTGGTCTTCTCACTCTTATCCAAGAACAAAATTTCTTCCTCAACAATTTTTTGGAAAGGGTATATCAGCATGTCAAAGCCCCCTCTGTTACTTAGCATGAAAAAAATGTGAATATTATTTTTATCTCTACTGCAGAGGACCAGTGGTTGGATTACTTTTTTTGTATGTGCCTCCTTGAAAACATCTGTGTGGATCTAGAAAGTTTGTATACTCTTTGGCCATTTCCGCACTTTGAGGCCTTTGAGGCCCCTCCCTAAACTGCAAACCCGAGGATTCCATAGGATGTTGAAAGTGGAATAATAGCACTAAAACAGTCTAGTGCAGAAATGGCCTTCCACTAAAGTTAATCCAATAAAAGATAGCTCTTTTATATGTGATCTGATTATTGGAAACAGAAGGTGGTGAGCTTATATTTTTTCTATGAAATGACACTAACCTTTTAGTTTACTACTGACATGATCTATTAAGTGATGAGTGAATTGCTTAATTATCTACAAGCTATTGTTTGACTGTAGGTTTGACTTAACCAATGTGTCTTTGCCATCCAATATAGAACTGAAAATGTTGTAGTTCTTTGAAGTAACTCTTGGTGAAGTGGTGTTTTTTAAAATTACATATAATTTCCTTCATTTTGCATAGCTGAAATGATTGCCCAATTCATAGCTTGTAATCAGACTTATTCAGTTCAGTTCATGAAATTGTGGTACTCTGTTGTACCACTTATGTATGGTTAGAAGTGCCCAAATCATATTTTTCTTAAATTTCATAATCACTATCCTGGTACTGCTCACTGCCATTATTTATACAACAATTTGTATGCATGTACAATCTCCTTCCCTCTTACCTTTCCCAGTAGTTATACAGGCAAATAGCAGAACATTTCACACCTGCAAAATGTTTTATTTTTAAACATTTTCCACCTCATTTCTCCCACAATCCCATTCTGTTCCTTCTTGTTTGGGTTCATTTCTACTAAACAGCCTTCCTCAACATGGTGACCTCCAGATTTGTTGAGCTAAAAATCCCATCATCTTCAGCCATCCTGTGTACATGAAGAGTGCCAGCTTAGGAAAGGTCGTCATAAAATCAAACATAAGGATTTGTTGGATCAGGCTGAGACTACTTCTAACCCTGTATCTTCCTGCCTACCATGCGCCCTTGAGAACTTTGCTAAGTAGGACGTGGATGCACTTTCTCCATTATCGTTCAGAGGTATATTGCCATCAAATATGGATGCTCAGATTTAATTATGATGGGTAATAATAATTAATGACCCATTTTAAAAAAACTTTAAAAAAACCTCTGCCCATCCCAATCATTTAAGATAGTAGCCTCTGAAAATGTTTGATAACTAATTTCATAACTGTAGAGATTTTTCTGAATCTATTGGCCGCCCATTTCAGCGCACAACTGAGTGTGATGAGAGATTCTCCCACACGCTCTTTATATAGCCTCTTTTCCATAAACCATTAATAATTGGTCCTGTTATTACCTTCTTTAATCATGTTTTCATCCATGTGAATGTCTTAAATATGATATTAAAAGATACCTTGTTACATAAATGTGATGCAATTTTTGAGGATAATATGAAAATTACTGTGTTTTTCATTTTATAACTCTATAACAAGAGTTTCTTACATAGCCAATCCTCCTAGATTGCCCTGCTGTAAATGGAGCCCTAAAATCTGTTTCTTCATTTGCCAGTAGCAAAGTACACACTGCTTTCTCTCTCTCTATCCTTCCACCACCTATTCTTTTTCTTTTGTGGTGAACCTTCTTTCCCTCCACCTGATACTCATTCAGCCTCTATCCGGTTTTCCCCGGGTTGTAAAACCCCTTTGTCCCTCTCATCTTACTGCTGTTTCCCTTCATTCCTCTATCAATCTTTTTAGTTCTCTCTGGTCTTTCTCTTCTTCCATGCTGGTGCTTGTTCAGCCTCAGATAGGTCCACCCCAAGACCTTTTTTTTCCCTAGGACATTGATGGCTTCCAGCTCAGTGGGCAGTAAATCTGTCCTTGTGTTTAGAAATGAGCTATCCAAGGTGCTGAGCCTACTTTGAGGGCATAGTTCAGCACTTTGGATAGTTCCTTTCAACTTCAGACTAAAGCCCAGAGTGGATTAAGTGATCTGTTGTCATGGAAGCTACCAGCCACCACTGCTGGAGGTTGCTATTGTGTGCCTTCAAGTTGTTTCCATCTTATGGTCACCCTAAGACAAAATCATCATGCAGTTTTCTTGACAAGATTTTGTTTGCAGTGGGTTTGCTTTTGCTTTCTTTTGAGGCTGAGAGAATATAACTTTCCCAAAGTCACCTAGTGAGTGTCCATGGCTGAGTGCGGATTCAAACCCGGATCTCTAGAGCCATAATCCAATCCTCAAACCACTACACCACACTGGGTCTTCCACTGCCTGAAGTGGGGGAGGTAAATGGTATCCCCACCTGGTCAAGTTAAGGGTTTATGGTACCTAAAGCCAATCAGGTTATTTTGGAATATGGCAGAATCACACAATTACCTTTCTCCCTGCATGGCAGTAAAAATAAAACAATAATAAAAGAAATGACCACCATCCATCTCTTGACAACAAAATCTAATGCCTAAGGCAGCTGTCATACTCTGCATAATGGGGGGCTAGCCTTTGAACATTCTTTCTTATCACCACAGCCTTTTTGGGTTGCAATTGAATATCATTATTTATTGTCTTGTTTGTGGTATGCAGCAGAACATCTTCTCTCTTTCTGCCTTAAGGAAATTTTTTAAAGGGTCTGAAGACTGTTTGAAACATTTCCCTTTCAATTTTTTTCCTTATTTTTCAAGCTAAACAAAGGCAGCTCTCTCAGCTTTTGTTCGTAGATCATAATTTTTCATGCCATCAATAATTTTTGTTGATGTTCTTTCTAACTTCCCTAAAGTGTGGCTCCCAGAGTTAAGCTGCATTCCACAAAGAAACAATGGGGGGAAAAAACACGTCTTCCTCAAAATTTGTCTATATGTGAAACTCAGTGAGAGGTTTGCCTCTCTGCAAGTGCACCATACTGCTCACTTGCTATCAATGGCCACCTGAATTCTTGGGTAGCCTTCAGCAACCACTGAAAGCACTTTGCTCAGTGTTCTCAGCACTGGATAGCCTGCTGCCTCCCCATTTCATATCTAATCTTAGATATTAATCTTACGCTTTGGATAGAGAGCTCGAAGGAAGTGGCATGGCTGGCTATGACTCCCATGCATTATCTTGGAAGACAGGTGTGCCAGTGGCAATGTTGAAGGTACCAGCATTTGGGGAAGAGATGAAAAATGGACTATGTGTACAATGCTGTTTTTCAGTTAAGATACAGCTCGTGTTTTTTCCCAAATAAGCTGCAGCAGAAGAGATAAGACATCACAACACATGGGCTAGAATTTCAGATCAGTTCATTTTTGATAAGAATTTACCAACATTTACATATTAATTCATACCTGGAATGGCAAAAAAAAACCTTGAGAGTATAATGTTTTCCTTTAAAAAAATTGGTATTTATCGTACAAGCGTTCATACAGTGTGTCAGAAACATCAAAGCAAACTTTTGACAGACAGACAACTGAAATGTCTTGCATTCATTTTTTTGAATTATCTGTCCATCTTATTCTTACACCATTGCACCACAGAGAAGTTAATATTAACCTGAATGATTCTGGAGATTTTTTTAAAACACACACACGCAAACACACACACACACACACACACCTTGTTGTAGGATTCATCTATCCAAGCCCAGAGCTTTATGGTTTGAGTACTTGTGTATTCAACCATATTGGTGCCAAATTGGGGATGCTACCTATTTTTTTCTGCAGGATCCCTCATCAGCAGAAAATGTCATGTCAGAGCAGCAACTATCCACAAAATACTGCGAAAGAGGGTACTGACCATTTAAGAGACTTGTAACACTCTTGGCATGCTACTAAATGGATAGTAATAGCATTTTAGGTAACAGTACTTTGTTCCAACCCGAATTATTTGCTTATTAAAAACAGTGGCTGATATATTATTATTGCTCACATCAAAAGTGATTATGTTTTAGGCACTCTGAAAATCTCAAGCATCTTTAACACACAAGGATCTTTCAGTATTAGAAGCAACATGCCTTATGTATATTAGTTGCTGGAGAACATAAGATGCCTTGAGAACATGGTCCCAGTTGTACTCATGTTTTGCCCCAGGCAACTGACTGGCCACTGCATGAACAGAAGGCTGGATTCAATGGGCCTTTGGTCTGATCCAGCAGGGCTTTTCTTGTGTTCTAGTTTGTACTCTTTTAATTCATCTGATAAAAGCTTGAGCGAGCTGTTTAATTCCTTTTGTCCATTTTTCACTTTTCAAAACAGTAGTAGTAGTGGTGGTGGTAATTTAGTTGTTTTACCTCCAGAGTTATCACTTGGTAGCCACATATGTCCTCCTGTCTTCATACATTTTGATTCATTTACACACAGAATACCCAGTAAAGAGAGTAATACATATATACATGCTCTCACATGTGTGTTTATTTTGCCTTTTTTCAGTATTTCAAAAAGATGGTTGTCTGCCTGACTCAATTCACTTACAGCTATTCTATGTATATATAATCACAGAAACACAGGACTGCATCAATTATTACTAACCCAGGAGAAATCAGTTAACATCACTTGCATAATGAATAAAGGGCAAGCTTTGGCTTAATGTGAAAAGCAACAGGAGCCAAATAACAGCTGTGTAAAGTTGGCACAGAAGCATAATGAGCTATTGTAAAACGACTGTACACAAGCAATTCCCAGATAGAAATTAAAGGTTAATACAAGCTCTCTGACATGAATGCATTTTCTGATACCTGCTGTGTTATATGTTTGAGAGCTACATTCATTCCATACAGAGCTGTTATAACAATAACAATCAAATATTAATTAGAATTGAAATTAATTTGAACAATGCATCAGATATTTGTTCTTCAAAAAACTCAGCTGAGGATTTGAAAAAAAAATTTAAATGTACAAACATTTTAATGTAGAAACACACATACAGCCTCAGATTTTCTGTTTCAACCTCAGCCTGAGACTGGAGTTCTGTAATACTTAGAGAGACTTAAAGGCAAAGTTATCACATGAAAGCATTAGCTCCAAACTGCAAAAAGTTTCTATCCAAAACTCTCATGTCTACTTTCACACATACACTGAAAACACAATACTATATATGTCTACTCAGAAGGAAGTCCTATTAAATTCAGTGGAACTGACTCCTTGATAAGTCTGCACAGGACTGCACCCTAAGGCTTTGGAGCTACTGGTTTACTCCTGTGAGAAATTCCTATGGCCTATAACTGCTTGCTCTAGCTAGATTTCAAATCTTGCCTTCACAATATTCTTTGCTGGTGCTGAAATGTTTGCATGCGCAGTCAGTCTATATTTTACAGATATGGCATCCGTGGATAGACAGTCTTAGTAGCGGACAACACGCAGGCACATACATTTCATTTCATTTAAAGCATTTTAATCCCCAACCCAGCTGAAAATCTCCTGAAGTAACCAATATAAGCTGGAACATTACTGGGGCACGCAATAGCATAACAGTCTATTACGTCACTGGTTTAACTTTCATAGTATTTATGTAGGAAGGCAGTTGTGGCAACAAGAGCCCCTGCTGCTTCTTTCTGAAATGCCTTATTTTGGAGAGGAGGTGCACAGAACCATGGCTGTATGTGAGGCAATGGCTTGAACAATCACTTGTTCTACATGTGTTGTAGAACTACAAAGAATATAATCAAGTGAGGTTTGCAAGAGACTAATATAATCTCTACCTCTGCTATTACTACTGCATTTGTTGGGGACTGTGAAACCTAATATTTTACTGCCACTGCTGCCTGAAACCCCTAAGATACAAATTTACATGT
The DNA here is from genome assembly GCA_030412105.1 of Cyclura pinguis. Lineage (NCBI taxonomy): Eukaryota > Metazoa > Chordata > Lepidosauria > Squamata > Iguanidae > Cyclura > Cyclura pinguis. The sequence goes on from CM059602.1 coordinate 214,993,804, forward strand.
TATCTGCCTGCTTGCCTGCCTCTCTAGCTGTTTCTCCCTCCCTCTGCTCTTCTCTTTCTCTCACACACATAAACACACACACACACTTTTTTTTTTTAAACAAGCCCTGCCAATTTAATACCAGGCTATCTCAGGTCAATTCAAGCTCCACAAAGGCATAGAAGTGGAAGCTAACGCTAATGCCTCTGTGATCAGAAATGACGTTGTACAATTAAAAATCAGAAACGGTTGTTTTATGATGACCTTTTATATTTTGAACAAGATAGCCGGGAGTTCAAATCAAGCGAGATGCTGCTTAAGGAAGTCAAAGATCTTAATTGGTTTGCTTACATGCAACTCAAGGATAGATTTAATCAACATAAGAGCGACCTAACCATAGAGGTTTGAGAAAATGAGCTTGATTTAGAGTAGTGTAAAGATAATGACTATGTAATTTAAAAAGTAAACAAATACTTTTTCAAACAAGAGACAAAAGACGAATCTGTAAAACACTATATGATTAAGTGGCCTCAAAATTTTGGGCACTATGTTCAGATTGATGTATGGAGGGAAATGTGGTCTAAAGATATAAAAGTTATTTTGTGTAGTAATTTAAAAGAAAACATCCATAAATTGATGTACAGATAGCCTCTAACCCCAAATAAACTGTTAAAAATATCTTAAGAATTTTTCAAATCAGTGTTGGGGATGTGAAGTAAATTCTTTCTCTCATATGTGGTGGACTTTTCAGAAGGCAAAAAGTTATTGATCTAACGCCTTTTCCACACTTCAGCCCCATCCTGGCATGAGGACGTGTTGAAGCCTGTCTGTGATGTGTGCTACCTCACAACATCGTCTCGTTCCTGCTCCTGTTGCGTCCCCAGCCATCGCGATTGCGTGCTATTCTATTGCCGGAAAAACTCTGGTAACAGGCCCCTTTCTCATGATGACTGCATTGGCTGGGGCTGTGCGGGAAGGGCGGAAGTGCTATAAATGTGCTTCCTTCCTCAGTACAGCACTGGAAGAGGCTGGCTGCACTGTGGAAAGAAAGAGTGTGTCCTGAACACTAACATCTGCTAGCAGCCTGCCAAGTGTGGAAGGGAGAGTTTAGGACACCCTCCCATCCCGGCAAAGGCACTGCTGGGATGACTCCAGGACATTGCAGGATGCAGGTAAAGTGTGGAAAGGCCCTAAGATTTACATGTTAATAAAGAAAAAAATTAAAGGTGGATTTTGTACTGTCACCAGAAATATTTTTACTGGGTGTTATGGAAAAAGAAATAGATATAAATATGAATTACATCTTCAATACATGATACAACAGCAAGAATATGGTTTGCTCAAACGTAGAAATGGACTGAAGCACTGACGGAAGAATGGATTGTTTAGGTTGCTGAGTTAGCTCAAACTGTCAAACTAACGTGGATTTTAAAGGATAAGCCAACTGAAGGTCTTTTTTAAGAAAAAAGATTGGAAACTATTGATGTACTTTTTGAGCAATAAGAAATCTAACAATGCAATAATCTGTGGCTATGGTTACTGGTAATGCTAGTAGGATTATTTAGTTGGATCTGTAATGGTAGAATAATAGTTCTAATTTAACAACAAAACCATAGTTAAAAGCCAGACTTCTAAGAGCTAAAGAGTTAAAGAGGCAACAACTCTAATTTAAAACTACAACCATGGTTAAAAAACATGCTTTTAAATGCTAAGGAGGTTTGGGGAAAGTTCTTAGATCAAAATAGAACCATTCTATTCCATCACTTGTTCATGGACCACAAGTGTTTTCTAACATTATTGTTCTCCTTTCTCCTCTGGAACGGTCCTCTTGTTGTATAGTCAGATTTTTTTGTGACCATCTGGGTTTTCGCCAGTTCAGCATGACAAAAACCTCCAGGTCTTTGGAGGATGCCTGCTGACTACTCACATTTCAACATGTTGACCTCACTGAACTTATGCTCAGCGTGCATATCACAAACTACAAAAATTAGTTCAAAACCCAAGGGGACAGATAATTTATATCACATTGTGTTAATGATTGGTTGGTAAAGAATAAATGTCATAGGTTTTATTAAAGCCGTAGTCATGTAAGACACTTTAAAACATTATTACGTTCTTAAACTTCCCAGTGAACTCAGATTTTACCTATAAAGTTTTAGTGAAGGAAAGCTTTCTAATGTAATAAATGTTTAATAGACAAACACTCAGTATATGATCCCTTGTTGTGGTTTACTTTCCATACTATTATTATAGCCTGCTTTCTTCTTTTTAATGTCGGCTCAGAATAAGCATTCTTCAACGTGGTAATTTTGGAGTGACAATACAGTCAGAGAACCCTGGACATTTATACTCCTCCTTGCTATTTCGCATGGATCTCTTTTGGTATACTTAAACTCTGTGAATGAAAGTATATCCATTCTCAACATAATATGAAGGATGGCTTTGTCATTCAAGATCACTGGGGAGCGTGGGAGATTCCATGGCTGGGCAGAATTTGAACCTTGGCTCCCAGAATCCCTAATCCAGCTCTCAAACTGCTATATCACACTGGCTCAGTACCTCACATAGGGCCTTTCTGCACTACACTGTTATAGTGCTATTATTCCACTTTCAACACCCTGTGGAATTCTGGGGTTTGTAGTTTACTGAGGCCAAAGAGCTCTCTGGCTGAGAAACTGCAAACCCCAGGATTCCATAGGATGTAGAAAGCCAAATGATGGCACTATAACAGTATAGTGCAGAAAAGCCCATAGATGTGAACAAGACATTGTGAAAGAGATGTGCACATCCTTTTCACTATATCATATCAGGTGAGGAGATCCATGAGTAAGTGATGAAGCAGTGGCTATTTTCAAGGCATCTGCTTGCTCAGTATATATTTTTGCAAAATATTATGAAATCTTATTTCCTTTCTAATTTTATTAGATTTTTTACATTCCCTAGCCTAGAAACTTCATTGGTTATAATCCCTGGCCAGCACACAGTCAAGCTGTCATCTTCTTCACCATCTGTTCACTTCATGTACTTTGTTGTATTAGTTCACATAATTTGCCACACTATACTATTAGACTGTCCTATTTCATTCCCTGCAATACGGTTCCTTCACAGACAGTTACACATTATTGTAGAGTTGTTGCTGAAAGGTGGGGTGCATGCTTTGAATACTTAAGGCAGACAATCAATAATCAGAAGATTTTATTTATAAGTGGTAAATATAATAGTAACTTATTATGTCAGTAAAGTGAGGAAACATGTAAATTATGCCTATAAACTAAAGCATGGGGGAAGTGGGAAGGCTTTATTAAGAAGAATATGTTAATCAGGAACCAAAGGAAGTTAAAAAAATTTAATTAATTAAATTAATTTTTAATTTTAATTAAAATTAAAATTAAAATTAAAAAATACAGTTATGTTTGGGAAATGAAGGAATGTACCAAATTTATATAATCTAACTTTAAGTTAAATAAGTTAATCTTTAACTTCAAATAATAAGCTTCATAAGCTTATTCATATATAAGCTTCATTTTCATTTTATAACTGAATATAATAATGTATTTTTCTTATAACTTATGTACAATTCATAATCTACAACTAATTGATGCTGTAAGATTACTTGTAATTCATGTAATGGTTTATTCTGTTAGCCCTCTGATTTAAGGATGTGGCATGTACATATTTAATTTTTCCCCTCTTTCTTCTCTTTTAATATATTTGTTGTTTACATAAAAATAATAATAATAATTTTTTAAAAAATAATTAAAAAAATGAATACTTAAAGGCATAGACTCAATCCTTGAACTTTCAAGGTAAGGCTGGGAGACACCCACCTTTAAAATCTGAAGAGCTACTGCCAGTCAGAGTAGATAATAATGATCTAGATGGATGAATAGCCTGAATTTGTATGAGGCAGCTGAACAGTCCTATATTCCATTGCTATTTCTGACTGTGGACGTAATTGATTTCAGGAAGTGACCACTACAGATGTTCTTTTTCATTCTCTACAGAGACTTAATCTCAGTTTGAGAAACACGACACCACATAATATGGGCATCTTGACACTTGCTCTTTTTGCTACATATATGATTTCCACTTAAAAAGCTTTACAAAGCCACACTTACTGCAGTTCTGATACTCTTTGATTTAGATCAGTCAGTTTTGTAAAGAAACACCTAAGATATTGTTAGAATTAATAACCTTTGCATGCCTGCAGTTGATAGTTTTCAAGTTACACTGTAGGTATTTAGGCACCTTGTATATTTATGGTGACCTCCTGATTCTAAAGTTTTCTTCACACTCTCTCTCTTCATGCATCTCTCTAACTTGCAGGCATTTTTTTTCCTTTTCACTCCATTAGACTATGCATTTGATTATGGGCAAGTATTATAAGTAAAACTGTTCTTTCTTATGTATTTATGTATTTATTTATTTATTAAAAGAATACAGAATTTATTTCTTTTTCTTGTTAGAATCTGTGGTTGGGTAGGTGGGTGTGTTATTGGTTGCTGTTCAGCTTCTGTCTTCCCAGTTTGATTACTCTGCTTATTACTTGCATTTCTCAGTATGTATTAGACTCATCTGCCATAAAACGCCAGTTGGTGGATGTGTTAATGTGCAAATGATTATTACTGAGGTACAAAAATTTGTCTTTTGTCTACCAAATAGCCATCTGCAACATCCCAGTCCTTTAGTACACTTTTGACAGTGTAATTTTACACGAGTCCCTCTTTCCCGAACAGCAGAATAAATTATTAATAACAGTACAGCACATCCAAAGAATTAACCACTCTAAAAAGATGCCAAGCAGACCAGGCAACATTGCTTTCTATCCAGTGGGCTTGCATAGATGAACAAATGAAAAGATTCATTTAGTGAAATTTATTGTTCAGCTTATTTTTTCATGTGCCACTTACTTTTTCATGTTCTACCAACAAAAGTTAACAGCCTGAATGTATTACTGGAACGGATATCTGTGCTGTTTAAATAGAGGGAAGACTTGAATTCTTTTCATATGAAACGAGTGTGCATGAGCTAGCATATCAATTATCGCTTTTAATCTATTTCTGAATAGGGAGCTAATTATGCCTAAAGAGCAGCAATGACAAACCGAGGCTTGTACTCAGGGAAAAAAATGCATTAGTTGTCAAGTAATGTTTACTGCATTTTCTCCCCACTATTCTAGGTGGAATTATTTGGCTCTGAACTAATGAAATTTCTGCACTTTAGACAGATAGACTATTGAGACACAGCAAGACTTTCTGATGTGTCTTCCAGCAGACCAATATTAATCAGAAATATTTTTCCCTTGTAGGCAGACACATTTTGCCCCCAGCTGAATTGCTGGATGTTAGGCAAGAAATGGTCAAAAACATAAAAAACCATTTTTCCTCTCTCTGTGTTCCATGCCTTGGAATCATCTTTTATGATCAGATGCAAATATAGTGTTTTGGGTTTTTTTACAACCAATTGTAAAGTGATGGTTTAATTAAGCAGATGGAGTGCACTGACTGGAAGTCTGTGTTCACAGTTCCATACAAAATGATTAGGTCTAGTATATGAGGATACATTTGCTGTCTTCTTCTCACATGTTATAACCTCTCCATGGCAGTCTATCCATTTGTTTCTTTTGGAATAACACCTTTCTCATGAGGCATAGAGACATGGCCTCTCCTGGAGACAGTTCATGAACTTTCTCTGAGAAAAGCAGTACTCATTTCTAACAACAGGCAACCAATATTCTACAGGATAGGATCAGGATTCAAAATATCCTTAACAGATTGGAAAGCTGGGCCAAAACTAACAAAATGAATTTCAACAGGTATTACATTTAGGCAGAAAAAAATGGCATGCACAAATATAGGATGGGTGACATCTGGCTAGACAACAGTACATAGAAAATAATCTAGGATTTTTAGCAGACCATAAGCCAGGCATGTCTCAACAGGGCAGCCCCAAAAGCCAATGTAATTCTAGGCTTTATCAACAAACATCCAAATCAAGGGAAGTAATAGAACCACTCTCTTCTTCTTTAGTCAGACCTCACCTCGAATATGGTGTCCACAGTACAAGAAAGATATTGACAAGCTGGCATATGCCCAGAGGAAGCAAACAAGATATTCAAAGTTCTGGAAACCAAGCTTTATGCAGAATGGATTAGGAAGCGGGGTACGTTAAGCCTGGAGAACAGAAAACTGAGAGGTGGTATGATAACCATATTTATGTATGAAGCAGTGTCATGTAGAAGGAGGAGCAAGCTTGTTTGCCACCACTCCAGAGATTAAAACATGTATCAATGGATTCAGATTACAAGAAAAGAGATTCTAACTAAACATTACTGTAAGAGCTGTTTGACAGTAACATTGACTAGCTGAACTTCCCTTCTTTGGAGATTTCTAACAGCGGTTGGATGTCTATCTTTCAAAAATGCTTAAGTTGCATATTTCTTCATGACAGCAGTTTGGATTCTTCCAACTCTATGATTCTATGATTTCTCTGATACCATGATTCCTTCAAAAAAAATCAGGATTATCCTATAAGAAAATAGTATCAATCTAACACAATATTCAGAATATATGAACAGAATATATGAAACAATCTTCATTTAGGAATCATGTTAAGAATGCTGACTGTAATAGACTAGACAGTGTTTTTCATTTGGAGGCTCCATTGGATCTAAAACTTTGCTGGACTCTTTGCTGGCAGGGCAAAAAAAAACACCTCTACTTGCAAGCAATGGAAGGGAAAATATGTGCTCTGATGTACATCTAAATTTTGCTTCAATTTGGGGGCATGGGTGAAGACTATGAAGACTATAGACCCATCTGATCCATGTTCTTTCCCTGTCTGTCGACTGCAACTTCTCTGAACATGCATCTTTTTCCTCCCTAGAAATGCACGTGTGGGGGAATTTCTGACCTTAGGAAAAGTTTACTACAGAAGCTATGGATATTTTACAAGTTAGTGGGATAGTAAATCCACTATGGATTTTAGTCCAGACTTTAAAGTAGCTATCCAAGTTGCTTAAACCTATTTTGAAAATAAGTTCAGCATCTTAGATAGCTCTTCTAAAGTTCTATCAGGAGCATATTCATTATCCCATTGATATGGAAACCATTAGGTTCCATTGCAGAAATCTCCAGAGGGGCTGGGCAGTTCTTGCAGAAAGATGTGAAACTAGATCTTTTCCTCTGGAGTTAGAGCATTAACAGTGAAAGCACTTTGATTCATTCTGTGTCCCACAGATGCATTCTGAGGATGACAGGATTGTAGGGTAAAATTATCATAACTGAAATACTTGAATTATCCTTTGTCTTGCACTAGAAATAATGATTTATTGTGTCCTACAAGAGTTTTATGTAAGAAATCTTTACTATAACAAACATATAGCATGCATCACAGGTTCAAAATGTTAAAATGTCACAAGTTCAAAATTAAAAGTTTCTGGAGATTAAGGATTCAAGTTCCCTACTCAGATATTGGGTGATCTTGGGCAAGTCACATTCTTTCAACCTCAGAGGAAGGCAAAGGCTAACCTCCTTCGAACAAATCTTGCCAAAAACAAACAAACCAACAACCCCCCTGTGATAGGTCACCTTAGGATTGCCTTGAAGTGATTTGAAGGCACACAACAACAAAGTGCTGCTGACAGGGAGAGGTTCTTTCTAGCGATTCTGTCTGTTCCCTTTGAAAACTGACTTACAGTAAACCTAGCCTGAGGGTTTTCTTAGGAAGATTTGTTGCCTTCATCTTTCTCTGAGGTTGAGAGAACATGACTTGCCTGAGGTCACCCAGTGGGTTTCCATTGTGGAGTGGGGATTCAGATCCTGCTCTCCAAAGTCATAGTTTTGGCTTATGCACAGACCTGCTACCAAGTCCCTTTCAACAAGATTCTTCTTGTAAAGGTTTCTTGACACTGGAAGAATGTTTTTCAAATATTTGTAAACATTATTTTTATTCCTAATAAAGGTTACCCTGTAACTACGTAAATGAAAGCCACAGAAAATTATTACGATGCAGCAGTGGGAGGAGAGATATAAATGCTGATGGACAAACTCTGGTGATTTAAATGTAAAATACGATAGATTGAGGAACAGGCTAGTTCTTTTCTAAGAACTTGTCTTTTTACAGACTGTTTGAAATAGCCCGACAGTGTTCATTCACTGTCAAACACACACTGACTACTTCTCACGATCAAAAAGCCAAGGAGAATGCAGAGCAACACTTCAAGAAAAGAGCATCAGAGCATGCTAAGAATTTGTCACGGTGATAGCAGCAGTCCTCAGCTTTTTGAGCTCTCCTTCTTGCTACTCCCTCAACCCAAACTGGATCCATTTGAAACTGCCAGATATTATGTCTACAGGAAGCCATTATGAGCTCAGATGAAGCCCAGAAGGATATTGGCTTTGGCTTAGGGATTCTATCTATGACAGTGTTTTCATCACTTGATGTAGGACTCATAATTTGTATACCGATTTATTGTAGTTCTTCCTATATGTGTTTTCTAGTACTTCTGTGAGAGTTCTTTACCTTCTGCACAGTCATATTGATTTAATGCCTAAATAGTTAAGCTGTTCTAACAGCTTCAGTAGCAATTAAACAGATATATTTAATCTAGACCTGTACAGTTTCAATGTTGCCCTGGAGCAGAGCACTCCCAATTCAACGTCTTGCCAATTTAAATGTCCCTGCCTCTGCTGTAATCTCACCCTCTTGACTATCAGTGTTCTCTTTCTCTAATGCATCAGAAGGGAAATAAAAACTGGGAACTTCTGCACAAATCACTGTAAAATTTAAATGGAAAGTAAAATCACATTAAGCCTTGACACTCAGTTAATGAAGCTTTTCATTTATTTATAGGTAATTTGTGAGCAGACTCCTATTTCTAGGGATTTTGTTACAAACATTTCACTGATAAACAAATCAACACCATCCAGAAAAGCAGAAAATCCAGTTAAGTTCATTTAGCCAGTGTAAGAATGCTGCTGAGATGTCTCATGTACATGAAATTGAGTGTATGGTATTATTAAAATACCTCCTAATTCTCCTCCAGGCCTAAGATAATTTAATAAAATGTTTGTTTATAGAAACTGAAGGATTTACTTTTTCTACAGCAGAATGTCACCATAACATTTCTGTATCACTTTTCCCTGAATTCTGACATCATAGCATAATATTATATAAATATTAACAATAAATATTAATCCAGTACCCTTATTTTGTGTTTTAGTTTCTTCCTTTCTTCCTCCACAAAATCTTATCCACCCAAAACAAATTTCTTTTATTATGACTTATTCCCACAGTAGTATGTGCTTCCAACTTTCAGTAGGGAGGAGACAGTATTTAGGTAATGTAAACATATAAAACTAAATGTTGGCGGAATTACATTTATATTTTGCATTTGTTCATAACATTAACATATTTGAGCACCTAATTTGAACAAATGTTGACATGGAGTAAACATGTTAGCAAAATTGAGGCCGCTATGCCACCCCCAATTTCTCATCCAATTTCAGAAGCTAAACAGGGTCAGGCTTGGTCAATACTTGAATGGGAGACTCCCAGTAATGCTAAGGTAATACTAAGGCTAGATGGTTAAAGAATCCTACCTGGAACCCTAGAAACCTTTGACTCAATTGACTGATGGTGTGACTTTGCATAAGGCAGTTTTTTATGTTCCTAAGACTCAAGCAACTGATCCTTTTACTGGGGACTCAGTACTTATAGAGTACTGATCTCTATGAAGGCTGTATTCATCATGTAGATGGCTTTCAAGTGAGAAAATATAGGAAGCTGCTTCATTCAAATTTAAGTCCATTGGTCCATATTCATTTATTAGGCTAGCTACCTCAGTTCTGCCTACATTGTCTGACAGCTGTTCTTCAGAATCTTAGTCCATTTCCACACTATACTGTTATAGTGCTATTATTCGACTTTCAACATCCTGTGGAATTCTGGAGTTTGTAGCTTACTGAGGTCAAAGAGCTCTCCGTCTGAGAATTTTAAACACCCCTCCCTAAACCAGGATTCCACAGGATGTTGAAGCTGAAGTAATAGCAATATAACAGTGTAGTGTGGAAATGGCCTTAGACAGGGATGTTTCCTAGCCCTTTCTGGAGATACTGAGGCCTAAACCTGATACCTTTCACTTACAAAGTCCATGGTCCACAACTCATCTACAGCTGGGAATGGCCCATTTGGGGTGCTGCTCAGCTTGTTATGAATGCCACATGGAACAGCTACCAACACTATTTTTTTTGCATAGTATGCAAAAGGTATCTGTTCTGGTATGAAGTATCAGGATTTGGTCCAAGGTATTTTGCTAGAGTGCAAGTTAAGGGGCCCATTCCCCAAAGCCACCCAAGCTGTTTTACTATATTGGGTAGAAAATCCTCAAAGCAGTAAAACAACAATCAAATACCTGAGAATTTATCACCCTTTCATAATACCTAGCATCTGCTGCCTGAGATGGCTGCCTTTCTCTGATTAATGACAGAGACAGTCCTGTGAAATACACAATAGGATTGAAATCAGGGGTTTATCCCTTTTTATAAAAAGCCAGCCAAATAGTTACGGCCAAAGGTACAGCCAAACACAAATGAAAAAACATGCTGAATTAGTTGTCTTAAAATTCTCTACCTCTAGCTTTCTCTCTCTTTCTAATCTGAGAGGGCTCTATCTTTCAGTCTGTAATACCAGAAATGTCAAGGGAGTGGAAAATGGTTGTCAGTAATACAGGTGTGCTGCTGGGGCATCTCAAGGGATGCTTCCTCTGTGCAGATATATTTCCTCAGTTACCAGGGATGTTGTCTAAATATAGCATTGTGACTGATACAGGATCTGAACATTTACTATGGATTATCATTAAGACTTTGGAAAGTAACTTTTAGAATTAATTAGTTAGTTATATATTAAAACTTTCTCATTTCTCAGAAGTAAATAAAACAGTTGCTTTGAGAAAAAGCATCCATTACACAAAATATGTTCTTCTATCCATCTCAGCATCACTTCAACACACCCACAAGAGAGCATGAAGCAGCAGCATGAGGCACAAAAGAAGACAGCAGTTAAGAAGTGTGGGCTGGCATCCTGTTGTTTAATTCTAATGGCATAAAGTCAGACTTGCATCATCACAATTCACTTTTTTTTTTTTTGGTCACTGTGGAGGTCAGAATTCATTGTCAACTGTGCAACCACCAAAATCCCCCCAAGTCCACCCTTCTCAAAAGTAGGCCCTGAAACCCTGGCTATTTCCCAGTCAGTGGAAAATGTGGTGCAGGTGACAGAAAACAAAGATCCAACTATTTTCCTACTGCCAGATGGAGAGCAATGACACTGCCCACAGGGACCTCTGGAGGACCCCTAGAGGATCCTGCAGATGCCTGATACTCTGTGCTCAACTACAGGAAAATAGATGGATGCTTTTCTTTTGAACTCCACAAACCAGAAGATGACCAGGTTTGAGGAGGGCAGCAGCTGAGAAAAGGTGAATTTGGTGATCCTAGCCATAACATTCTTCTTCCTCTATACAGTGAGACCATATCCCTGTAACTAAAAAGCATCAGTTCAACTATTTAAAGTTATATTGCAGTTATATTGCAATATAATTTACTTATACCTAATTACAAGTAACTGATTGTTTTTAGTTATTAGTAATATTATCATATATACTTATGTATACTCACTGCTCTGCTCAGAAAAAGTAATGGTTAGTTTCTTGGTAAGAGTTCAGGTACAGTATTATATTGACTGATTGAACAGTTGACCTAAGATTTTGGGTCAATTTTTGACTAAGATTTTTAGACTTATACATGAGTATATATGGTAATATTAATAAGACTATACATAATATTAGTATTCAAAGTCTTTGTTTCAGTGGCTGTGTCAGTTTACACATTTAATGTGCTTTTAATATTTTTTCATAAACCAAGCTACTAGCTTGAGGCACACTTACTTCAATCAGTCTCAGAAGCTAAGCAGGGTCATATCTTTTTAATACTTGGATGGGAGACCACCACGAACACCAGGGGTCTCCAGGTAGTGCTAGAAAAGAATATTTCCTGAAACCCTAGAAAGCTGCTGCCAATCAGATGATAATACTTGGCTAGATGGGCTGTTGGCCCGCCTCTTCCTAAGTTGCTAATAATCTTAATGTGTTGCAGAGATGTTCCCATCTGTGCCCATTTCCATACCGGGCTTCTGAAACGGTGCAGAACGACCTGTCACTGAGGTCTTCTACACTGTAGAGTGGACTGGTGTGGACTACTTTTTGTAGTTCCACACCAGAATCCACTCAGGAGCGGTCGGAACTAGCCGGGCTGCGTGTTTTTTAAAAACCTCTTTTTCGAGGTTTTTAAAAAGCACGGAGCGTGCAGCCTAGTGCCGCTCCGTCGCCGGGCTCCAAAGTGGATTTGCAGGTGCGTGCAAGTGTGTGCCTGCAGATCTGCCGGGGGCGGGCTTCCGGCTGGCGAGCTTCTCCGGTTGGTGGAGAACTTCCACCAACTGGAAGCTGCCATCTGGGACGCCGGAGGACTGCGGAGCAGCGAGCTCACACTGCTCCGCGTGGCGACGGACTTACCCGGCTGCGGGTAAGCTCCGTTTTAGTGTGTTTTTGCCCGTTTCCCCCCCACATGTGAAAAGGGCCTGTATCAGCATAAATAGAAACACAGCTCTAACCATCTTAGCCTAAACAGAAGCTCTTAAAACCAGATTATACTCTAAACAGTTTATTGAATAATGCATAATACAGAGTAATGGGGAGTTGTTCAGGGAAGACAACTTGTGGTTGAACTATAAATCTTCTGTCATAATGATGATATTATCTTCAGCATCTGCATCCTATATTATTACGTCAGCCATTTTAAATAATAGATTTTTTTTCAGCTAAGCCAAAGATGTATTTCATTTTTTAAAGGACACAGGGGACTAGAAATTGTGCTGTTCTATTATGTAGACATTGAAGCTTGTTGTGATGCATTTGAAAAGTATGCCAACACTATCTGATCACCAGATACTGTTAACAAATGATATACACTGGCTGTATTCTTCACTATAGCGTGATACATAGAGCCTCTGAATTAGGTACACTAACAGCAGACTCTGTATACATCTACTTAGGAGAGTACATCACCGTGTTCAGTACAGCTTGCTCCTAGGTAAGCAGTTATAGGATTCTAACCTAAATGTGTCTCAGTGACTGGTCTGTTGCAGAACAGACCCAAAAGACAATTCTAAGTGTAGAACACTACAGAAATTCATCCTGTAACAGTCTATACCCCATAATATTAGCAAGCACGAAACGTTATAGTCACCACATTATTTCCAACACAATATTAAGCATACATAAGCAGAACTTTGAAAGTTCAGTTTGAGAAGAATGAATATAATGACATGGTGAAGCCATCAATAACTGAGTAGCACCGGTGATCCAGACCATTTTCCTGGCACTGTTTAGTTACAGATGCCTTCCTCCCATTAATTCTTCTTAAAATGAACTTTTCCCAGTTTTGTATTTAAGTCCAGTGATTTCACTACAATAGACTGTGGCCATTGGATGTGTCCAACACTCTTATGGTTGGATGTCAGTTCATAGAGACAGAGAGTTGTAGAAGTAAAGAAAGAAAAGGAAAAAGGAAAGCCAAGTTTTGCCCAGACTTCTTTGAGCTCCATTCAATATTAACTGCCCCCAAAGAGTATTACTTTGTAACAAATTCAACCCTAATTGATATAGCTACGAGAGAATTACTTGCTGTATGTACATGCCCTGGGATTAGAGCTAATATCACTAATATGGTCCTAGCAATCAAAGCAGTCTGACACGTTTATTTTAGCTTATTACCTGAAGCAGCTATAGTGTAGGATGTAAGTGCAGAAATTAGTTGTGACTGCCAGTAAGTCATGCTTACAATCTTGACATAACTCATAATCCATTCCCTGATCAATACAATATGGAATGTGGACTGGACTAGACTGGACAGCTGCTGTACTGAACAAAACTATAGTAGCTAGTTATAAAAACAAAGCTGCCTTGTACTATGCGACAGATCACTGGTCATCTGGCACTATATTGTCTGCTTGGCTTGGATTGGCAGCAGTTCTCCAAGAGTCTCAAGCAGTGGCTCCTCACCCCATCTTTCTACCTGTGATCTTCCAAACAGGAAATATCAGGAACTGGACATGGGAATGCCTGCATGCAAGGCACATATTCTTCAACTGAATTAGCTTCTACGGCCCAGTAGTAATCAACAAAATGAGTATGACTTTAAACCAAAGTGAAGGTCATGTCATACAACTGACAAAGTTCCATATGAAAACCCTGCATGTAATGCTTACAGGTTTTATGGTCTCCAGGCAATACCAGAGATCCGCATTGTCTGTGGAGAGTGAGTGTGGTGTAGTTGTTTGAGTGCTGGAGTGGGATTCCAGGAGACCAGGGTATGGATCTCTGTTTAGTCCAGAAGCCCACCGGATGACCTCAGAAAAAGCATGGTTTGCCAGACTAAGGCCCTTTTCACATGTGGGGGGGGGGAACGGTGTAGAGTGACCTCTAACGGAGGTCGTCTACACTGTAGAGTGGACTGGCATGGACTACTTTTCATAGTTTCACACCAGAATCCACTCAGGAGCGGCCGGAACTAGCCAGGCTGCGTGTTTTTTAAAAACCTCTTTTTTGAGGTTTTTAAAAAGCACGGAGCGCGCAGCCCCGTGCCGCTCCGTTGCCCGGCTCTAAAGTGGATCTGCAGGCACGCGCAAGTGCGTGCCTGCAGATCTGCCGGGGGCGGGCTTCCAGCTGGCGAGCTTCTCCGGTTGGTGGAGAGCCTCCACCAACCGGAAGCTGCCATCTGCGACACCGGAGGAGTGTGGAGCAGCGAGCTCGCACTGCTCCACGTGGCGACAGACTTACCCGGCTGGAGGTAAGCTCCGTTTTCGGACGTTTTTGCCCGTCCCCCCCCCCGACATGTGAAAAGGGCCTAAGAGGAAGTCAATGGTAAATTTCCTCTGCATAAACAATGCCAAGAAAACCCTGTAATAGGGTCACTATAAGCTGGAGTCAACTTGAAGGCATGCAACAACAATTACAATCATTGGCATTATTTACAGGTTTTGTAAAAGAGTTCCTAATTGTTACCAGAATCCAGTTTCAGATGTATCCCATTAGTCCTTAGCATTCTGAGTACATTGTTGTATGGCGTCAGAGCTGCTAAACCAACAGCAACCAGATCAGCCTGCGAAGCCCCACTATGAGATGAGCAAAGATCAGCTATCAGCTGCTTGGATGACACACATCCTGTTGGCTTGAGTTATGCCAGTTTATTTATATTTTGATCCTCAAAATCCCTGTTGCAGATTGGTAGCAGACACTACAAATAAATGAGCCAGCATAATTATTATCACTAAAGAGAGCTTACTCAGTGGTAGAAAAAGATGCCTAGAGGGAAATGTCTGTTTCAAAAATCCTCCTTTTCGCTTATAATCATTTTCTGCGTTATACAAGATTATCTCGAGCCCATTACTTGTGAGTCAGAATTGTTAAAAAAAAAAAAATCAAGCCACCCAGCATTCTGATCTAGTCACACCTTGACTAGATTGAGATTCTTAAAAAATTGTTCACTCATTATGTTGATTGGGGATGCCAAGCTGCAAGTGCTTCCGGAAATGTTGATAACTGTGATTCAGTGAATGACAATTCCACATTAAGGGCAACAGTGGAGCAATAGTGATTTGATGTCATCATGGATTACTCTCAACAAGTTTATACCTTCTGAGAAAATCATGGCTTTATTAGCATTTCTTTCATAACTCCACATCATGCATGGTCAAATTTTATCCTACAGGGACAGCAGCAAAGGATACCAATAAGAATCAGGATGGGTTTACATTTTGCTGTGATTTTCCGGCACTCACTTATTTTACAATTCTGTGTCTAGATGCTGAAGTGGTTTGCATCAAAGAAAATTAATCCACTTAAAATTAACAGTATATTGTCCACTATCAGTTCCTAAATTCACAACTGTGGAACAGAGATGTTCAAAAAAAATTTTCAACGCATATTTTTAAACAAGCCAGCCTGAGTTTCACTTCCTTGTCTACTATGCATTATTAATGAAAACAGGTTCATTATCATTTTTTCTTCTATTGTTATTTAAATTGCTTTCAATTCAGTTGTTATGAATATGGTAATTTTGCCATATTAAAATATTTTAATATAGTAACTTGTTTAATTTTATTTTAATATTATAACTTACTGTGATTTCAGTAGCATTTGGATTTTAATCATCCTGTGAACCAGGGTACAAACAAAATAAATAAAAAGTATATATAAATATTTTATGAAAAATATTTAAAATATAACAAGTTTACACGTATATCTAGATATAGACATAGGCTATTTCCACAATATTCTGTTATAGTGCTATGATTCCCCTTTCAACATCCTATGGAATGTTTGGGTTTCTCAGCTGTTGTTTTCTATGAGTCTGCAGTGTAGAGAGGGGCATCTGTTGTTCCCTGTAGGTTTGCAGTTTAGGGAGGGGGATTTAGAATTCTCAGCCAGACAGCTCTTTGAACTGAGTAAACTACAAACCACAGAATTCCACAGGATGTTGAAAGTGGAATAATAGCACTATAACAGAGTAGTACAGAAACGGCCATAGACATTCAGAGTTCATATTGAAACAGGATTTAATCAGCTTATCAAAATATGTGAGACTACCATATGAAATATGTGGAGGTAGACTGATTTATTCAGTTATACCTTAGGCATACTTGTTTATCATTTTTTCCCCTAAATGAATATGAATATAGTCAATCAGTACAGATTTTAGCCAAGCAAACCTAGACCCAAAACCAAAAAGGACATTTTTTTTAATGACTGATTGATGAGTTTATGTGATCTACCTATAAAACACTTTTTAAAAAAATAAAATTTAATAAGTAAAACTCATAAGGAAAAAAAAAAAAAGCACCCAAGTGCCACTGTGGAAAATTGGGAAATCTGATGTTGAGGAACATTTGATTTGCTCCAAGAATATTGCTGTCATGTTTTAGTGAAGAGGATTAAAAAAAAATCTTTGCACAACTGAAACAAAATTACCGTTACAAATTATTTTTATATTCCTCTTGGAATTAAAGCCATTTGTCATGTGTTATTGAAAACTACTATTCAAGAAACAAACATGTAAAAACACTGGTAGGTGCACCCCTGTATTTCCCTGGATTATAGCTCTCGTTATTAATACCATTAGCAGTTGCTCTACCAAGACAAAGGCACACATTTTCATACTACACAGTTATAGCACTATGATTCCTGTTTAAATGACATAGTTTCATCCTACCAAGTCTTGGGATTTGTAGTTTAGAGAAGGGGTATTTAGAATTTTTTTCCAGAGAGCATTAGTGCCTCACCAAACTATAAAACCAGGATTCCATAGGATGTTGCCATGTCTATTAAAGTAAAATTACAGTGCTGTAACTGTGTAGCATGGGTGGTCCCCTGTAGTCAAGTACTAGGTTCCAATAAGTAAAATGCTGGATATCTGTGAATTTCCTTTTTTCCTCATCATAGCGTACAACTGGGCATCAATTGTTCACTTCTAGTACTGTCAGAATCCAGGGAAGAGGAATGCTGAACTCATGCACTTTCATTTCTAGCTCAGAACTTTATACAAGGAACAAAGTGACTGTAAAAATGAAATATCTATCAGATTACTGCTTACAGTACCTTGCCTATGGTTGTGGGGAGAATTAGACTTTGATGAAAACAAATTGGCCCTAGTGTGAAGGGTTCACCTAATTGTATATTTTCCTAAAGCACCACTCTATAATCTACATAGCACTAAGTGTACATTTTACCTATAAAAGCC
The DNA here is from genome assembly GCA_030412105.1 of Cyclura pinguis. NCBI lineage: Eukaryota > Metazoa > Chordata > Lepidosauria > Squamata > Iguanidae > Cyclura > Cyclura pinguis. Next base: position 215,011,638 of record CM059602.1, read on the forward strand.
ATAGCATGGTGCAATAAACATAGAGAACACTGTTATCACATTTTCATTTCTGCAAAATGAGCTATCATTATGAAGTGGTCTCCAACAGTTTTAGTGCTAGGTATGCAATACAGACTTGCCAAGAACTTCAGTTTTCTTCCTGATGGGTAGTCACTCTTATTCAGGGGGGAGAATGAAGAATTTGAACTGTTCACCCTCTGAAATGGAGACTTTCACAGCTGTCTCTCTGGTGCCTCTGTAATAACCTGTCAAGGAGAAATTTCTTTTGCTGGGTTGCTGAAGAGAGCTTCATTACTTGAGGTTTTACAACTCAAGTAATTTCTGCTTGCTGCTGGGGTGTACCTGTCATCATGATATCAGGCTTTTTAAAAATAAATGATACTGCAATCTTCTGGTTTCATGCTTATAGAAGTGTGGGGGAAAAAATGAAAGGAAACAACAGAAGAGAATAAAATAAAACCAAAATGATAGCCAAAACGATCCAGGGTAAAGAAAAAAATCCAGCAATATTTCTATTAGGGTGAAGCAAAAATGCAAACATTTAAGTTCTCCCAAGCTCTTCATCATGCTTGATGTTTTTTTTAAAAAAACAAAACAAAACAGAATATCAGGGAGGGAAGGAAAGGAACACCAGAGAATGGTGATGGTGAGAATTTCAACTTGAAACAGGCAGTAACTAAATAATAGCATTAAGGCCTTGGACTAAAATTCCAAGGCTTTGTACTGTGACCACTGGCCTTTCCACATATTCCAGCACGTACATGATGTCCTCGCACAAAATTGATACTTTTATTTTAATCTAAAGTACCAAAATGTATATATCATGTTCAATGTGTCATCTCCTTAAAGTAGGTGTAAGATGTCTCTATAAAAGTCCTATTCGATTGCCCCAGCTTGGTGTAGGGATGAACCTGGGTTTTCAATGTTTGCACCAACAGAAAATAAGCTCTGGTAGGTTCTACCAGACTAGTAAAGCTTTGGTTATGGCTTCAGAGATGGACTCTGTGCATGTCATCTGAGGACCAACCTAGTTGAATAGAGCACAGTTCATCACCAGAAACATGACAATGAGGTTAAAAATTGGCCATAGACCAACAGATAAAGATGTTAGTGAAAAATATGGGTGCAGAAGCTCACATAGGATTGATGGGAAAATTGGGATTTAAAATTGAGAAGAAAGTTAAAGATTAATGTATCCCTTCATATGTCAAGGTTATATGCTGGGCCAGGCATGGTTTCCTCTAAGTGGACGGCAGAGGAAGAGGTGATGTGGCCAGACAAGCAGGTGCAATGTTATCAGGATTTTTTGACTATAACTTGTTTACTGGGGAAGGCCACACGCCAGAACGCTGATTGGGTCACCCCACTTGTTCAGTGTGACAGGGAGACTTAAAAAGGCTGGGTTTTGCCTTCACAAGTCACCGGTTCGGTTTGCCTAGTTGGTCCTGTCATGCTGCTGACAGTTTGTGCCTTGTAAGGGAAGATGCTGCCCGTTTATCTTCTGTTGTCTTTTCATACTTAATTGCTTCTGGAATATTTTGCCAAAAGCCTTTATCTTAGTGTGCAGCAATAAATCTGCCTCTAAGCTTAACTTTATGAGACTCTGGAATTTTTTCCTGCTTCACTGAATGCCCCTGCCACAGCGAAGCCTTGCTTCACTGTTTGAACTCTGCACATGCTCAGATAAGCCAGTTCCTGCTACCCCTGACATCAAAGTAATACCTAATTTCAAAATAATTATTTTAAGACATGGAATGGAATCAAGAAGGACAGGTCAAAATGGGAGAACTAGTCTTTGCTGGGGAGAATTTTTGTGATTAAAATGAATGTCCTACCTCAAATGATAGTCTTATTTCAGACAATACCAATTTTGAAAACAGATGCAGTATTTAAAACAATGACAGAAAGATATACCAAGCCTTGAGGCCCCTCCCTAAACTGCAAACCCCAGGATTCTGTAGGATGTTTAAAGTGGAATAATAACACTATAAGAGTCTAGTGCGGAAATGGCTAAATTGCTAGTTCCTTCACAGTTACCTTCCATGTCCTAGGGTCTTTTCACACCTTACCTTTTCCAGGTGCTGGGCTGCAGGGCTCGCGCAGGAAGCCTTGGGAGGAACGCTCTCGCATCCCTCCTGCTTCAGCTCCGCAGCTGCTTCCTGGTCGCACGAGCGCCCCGCCTCTTCCACTTGCAGTGCAGCCTGGGACTTCCCAGGCTGCACTGAGGAGAGGACGCGCGACTGGCCCTGCTCCCGAGGCTCCGCACACAAGGTAAGTGCGTGTGGGGCCCCGGAGTGATGTGTGACCACTCAGCATTTTTGGCTTTGAGCGGAAAATGAAAAATGCGTGCTCGGTCCACGTCAGGCCCTTGAGCATCGCGCAAATGTGAATGCATCATATGGACCACTCCTCACATTTATGCGATGCTCAAGGGGCCCTTTCGCTTCAGAAATGCCATGCAAAAAGGGCTCTAGTCTTCTTCTGATTTCTTGACTGTTGTCTCCATTCTAATTAATAACTGAACTAAGGTATAGAAACTCCTGAACTATTTCAATGTCTTCATTGTCTACTTAAAACTATGTAAATGATATGGGGTCATTATTTTTGTTTTCTTAATGTTCAGCCATAAAGCTACCTTTGCCCTTTCTTCCTTGACTTTCTTCATCCAAAGTCTTTGCTATTTTCTGCTACTAGAGTGGTGTCATTTGAATATCTTAAATTGTTGATGTTCCTTCCTCCAATTTTCATGCCTCCTTCTTCCAAATCTAATATTGCTTTGTGTATAGTATGTTCAGCATACAAGTTAAACAGATAGTGTGATAAAATGTAGCTTGCCTGATTCTCTTACCAACTGGAAACCACTCACTTTCTCGTATTCTGTCCTTATGGTAGCCTCCTGTCCTGAGTACTGAACAATCAAATGTTGTGGTACATCCATTTCTTTAAGAACAATCCATAGTCCTTCATGATCAGCATAAACAAAGGTTTTTGCTATAATCTATAAATCATAGGCTAATTTTCTTCTGAAATTCTTTGTGTGCTCCATTATGCAACATATGCTTGCATTATGGTCTCTAGTGCCACTTTCATTCCTGAACCCAGCTTGGACATCTGGCAAGTCTCACTCCACATATGGTAAAATCTTTGTTGCAGAATTGTAAGCATTGCTTTGCTGGCATGGGAAATTAATGCAATGGTCCTGTGGGCATTGCAATTCCCAGTATCACCTTTCTTGGGGACTGGAATGTACATTGGGCATTTCCAATCTGTGGATCATTGTTTTGTTTTCCATATTTGTTGGCAGATTTTAATTAGAACTAGAGTAAATTCTTTCTCTGTAGCTTGAAGCAGTTCTATTGGTATGCTATCTGTTCCTGGTGTTTTCTTTCTCCCAAGTGTCCTGAGTGCTGCTTCCACTTCACTTTCTAATATTGTAGGTTCATCTTCAAATAGTTCTTCTTTGAATGGATCTGTCATTTTTCATCTCTTTTATATATTTTATCTGAATGTTGTTTCCATCAGCTTTTTATTTGTCCTTTATTGTCCACGTCATACACATAATATGTTTCCCTGCTAGTTGTATAACATCCCTACTCTTGCTTTTTTTTCTTTTGATTTCTTGAATCGTGTGGATGATTTCTCTTGTTCTTCCCCTTTTTGTTCTCCTCTTCCATTTCCCTGTATTGATTATTACAGTTGTTCTCTTGGTCCTTGCACACAAGTCACTGAACAGCTGCATTCAGTGTTCAGACCTTATTTCTCATCTGTCCTTAACTGCTTGAAGAGTTTCAGTTGCTATCCACTAAAGCTTCTCTTTCTTTTTGGCTGCAGATAGTGTCTATTTTCATTCCTCCTTGATGAGGTTCCTAGCTTCAGTCCAGAGTTCTTCTGGATCCTGGTCAGGTAAGTTCAATAGTGCAAATCTATCTTTTATATTACTTTTACAGAGATGTTATTCAGGTTGTATTTTAGCATGATGATTGGTTTAGTATTCTTCTTTAACTTCTCTAATTTTCAATAATAGCAGTTCATGATCTGTGCCACAATCTGCTCCTGGTCTTGTTTTTGCAGAGAGAATGGAGCTTCTCCATCTTCTGCTTCCATATATCAGTCATTTATCTTCACTTAGCAGATTTTTAAACTAAGGTAAACTAATGCTAAAGCTCTGAATGGAGCTAAATGTCACTGCTTTAGTATAACCATCCAGTGCAATAGATATTTTGGTGATCAGTTTTGCATATTTTTAAAATCCTGATCACTTTAGCATCAAGTTTTAAGTGCTTCTGAATGCAACATTGAATGAGACTGGAAGATAATCTATTTGCATTTGAAATCTTCTCTTTCCCAAATATCTCCCATTAAGTGAAAATTTTTCCAAAAATTTGTTTAGGATTGCTGCCTTGAACTCTATTGTCAGTTATTAAGATATCATCTATTTTATTAAATCATATATATTCTAACCCTACCCCTCAAAATGTTTAAATTATAATAGATTAGTGCCCTAACTTTGATATATGTTACTCTGAGGAGGTGTATGGAGCACCACTCAGGGAAGTGAATTTCAGTTTGTTCTCATTGTTTAGATCTCAAAGCGATTCCTCTTTGCTTGGAGTGGTACTTATTCCTTTAAGGAGACCATTAGAACTTGCTTTAGGTTTCCTAAAATGAAAATCCAGCTCCAGTGATCATAATTCCAGCTCAGAATCATTTACTTCAGAATGTCATATTTATCTTCATGCTCCATAAGATATGATCCTAAATCAATGCATTGAGAAACAAATTCCACTGAAATAAAAGACACATATTCACTAAGAGGAAAGAAACACTGGCCTGAGTAGAGGGAACTTAGTTCTCGCCATATCAGTGATCTGAAAAATTCCTTTGGCTCTAAAAATCATTCAAAGCAATAAGAGAAATCTACATTTTAAAAGAAACTATAAATCAGGTCCAGCTGATTTTGTTGCTAGAATATTGTGTTCTATTCATCTTAGAAAATATAATGGAAAGGGATTTTTTTTCAACAGCTTTCCATTCCTAGTCTGAAAGTTAACTTCTCCCAGCTAATGAAAATGCATTTTAAATTCACAAGGAAGCTGCTACAAGACTACAAGAAGCCTTTACAGTATTTTTTTAAAAGTCAGGAAATGTTTGGTATGAAAATCCAACGTTAAGGATGCAAGAGTCTTACTCAAAGCATATATATTTAATGCAATTTTGATTCATCTATTTTTAGAAGTGGGCATTAATTATTTTACCGTGAATGTGGAAGATAATTGGCAAAGAAGCAGTACAGGAAAAGAGAAAGGTCATTGTCCATTTTAGGTTGTCATAAGCAACCACTGAAATTAAAGTTAATCCTAGCAGACTTTTGGTGGTAGCAGGCAAGGAATAGAAAGGACCAATACAGAGAAAACAAGAAAACCTAATCTAGAGCTATTTATAAATTCATTAGATGAGAGTTGCCATGTTATTGGGTGCTGGGTGAAACAAAAACACAGAGAATGAACCCACTGAAACAAATAGGGCTTTAATAATAATAATAATAATAATAATAATAATAATAATAATAATAATTTATAATAATTTTATTTATAATTATATAATTATATTATATATAATTGTATAATTATAATAATAATAATTTATAATAATAATAATTTATAATAATAATAATTTATAATAATTATTATTTTAATAAGATTATTATTATTATTATTATTATTATTATTATTATTATTATTTAAGCCCCATTCTTATCTGCCTCTCCCTATGGATGAAGGTATAATAACAGATTAAAATGAATCAACAAATAGACACATAATACAGTTAAAAACATAAATTAAAAATACATAATCATTTAAAAGGGCATAACATCAGTTAAAAAATCACACTTATTAAAAACAATCAACTCTTAATTTAAAAACGTATAATTTAAAAACCAAGGCTTGCCTGTCTTTCTCAGCCTCAGAAGAGGGCAATAACAAACTTTGCCAAGAAAATCTTGTGAGAATCGTAATAACTCAGAAGTTACTAGAAAACTCACAACAATAACAACCGCAAGCCCCATTGATCTCCATGGTCTTCAGTAGATGTGACTGGATTTGGATACAATCTGCACACTGTAAAAAATATTTTGCAGTTTAGATGTTTTCTGTTAATGGCATTGCTGCATGCCTCAATCCTGTCATCTGTTTTCCTTCTCAGAAAAATTGTTAGCCTGCCTATTGAAAGATGAGTCAAGTATATTGTTTATTTTTTTATGATGTGACATTTAATGATTAGTCTTTGAGACATATGAAAAAGTTAGTTACTGAATAGGTTATCTTGTATGCTATGCAGAAACAACCCAAAGTGTTGGTTGTGTAGGATTTTGAAGAAACAAACTTTCTGAAAAAGTTCCAGAGAGTTGTACCTACAAAAGGTAATATATAGAATATATATATTATACATAAGACTATACAGCTGCCTGGGTTTTTAATAGCCTATGTATGGTTATTAACACCATAAAACAATTTCCCTTCTTTCTTGGTATTTTCCAGAAATATAAAGAGATAATAAAGAAAAAGACCAAAGAGAAATGATTTTGTGAAACACATGTTACTGAAAGTTCAGAACAATTTCCACTGGCAAAAGGTGGTACAAAGCATTGACACTATGATGTTTATAGCACTTGCACTATTTCATTTTCATTTCATCACTTTGTTTCTCTGACTCCTGTTCTTACATACAGTCCTGAATTTTCATTGACCTTTGTTATTACCTTATTCCTGAAATGTAACCTCTACACCTTTGTTACAATTAAATGGCATCATGTCCTATTTATGATAGCTAAAGACTTCTTTTAAAAAATTCATGCGCAAGAATAAAGGGTTTTGATAACCAACCATGGAATAATGAGACCAGACACAGAAAATTGGCTTAAATAAGGGCCACTTTATTTGACCTAACCTATTTAAAGTTGCATTCATCCAGAATTGGAGCAAGAGGGAGCAACAACCTGATGTGGGTCCAGCTGAGGTCAGATGTCAACCCTTTGACAACATACTCAACCTTTCTTTGAGTGAAACACCTCAGTTCTGAGGGCTATCCAAATTCTTGGGTTGCTCCCTGCCAGCTTTAATTAGAAAGTAACCCAGTGGACTCCCACCAAAGCATCAGAACTCTACAAGTAAGAGTCTGGATCCCAGATTAAGCTCAAGGGTAACCTTCTTCCCTACCCCTTGGGCCTCAGAATCCTACCTGAGACAGTTCTAGAGCTTTACCCTACACCTAATAGGTGCCAAAGTTGATCATGGAAGACTTATCCCCCCCCCGCTATTTATTTATTTGTTTATTTATTTATTTAGTATGCCGCCTCTCTCCTGGCATGGCTACCTGCCATAGGCAAGGAGAAACATCTGTTTAGTCTCTTTCGGCTACCAGGTTGGCCAATGTGCTCCTCACCCTGTATTGCAATTCCCTCAGGAGAAACATATCACCCTCTTCTGACAAATAAGTGCTGTCAACCTTGTAGAGCTCTGGCTGTTGGAAAACTATAGTGGGATGTGGGAGAAAGTGGCCCAACCCCATGGCTATTGATTTACAAAGTTCCCTATTTACCTTTATCTGGACAAGTTCAATGTGTTTGGGATTACCCTCCCCACACCACCCCTGACAGGCCACAATGACAGAAAGAACAAGGGAGACTCCAGGCCAATGACTTTTTATGTTTTGAAAATTCTTCAACGCTTGCAAAACTGGGGATTCCCCTTCAGTAAGCTCAAGTCATTGTCGCCAAGGTGAATGACTAAAACAGGAGGAGGCCCAGTGTACTCCTCAAACAAAAGAGATGACAAACCAATCCACAAGAGCCTCTTCTGAGAAGCCACTCCACAGTCGCAACATTGTTCAACCCCAGTTGAGCCTCAAAATGGCAACTCTGAGCCTGGCATGCTGTCCAGTACACCATGCTTTGACTGCATATTATCATCCACTGTCTTGTCATTTAGCATCTAGAAACAGAAAAACAGAACTGCATTAGTTCAGCAAAGCAATCTAAAATTTAAGGGGACACATGTATCTATTTGCAGCAAAGACTTCCAATGCCCAGTGTGCTAAATGGCTTGTGGGCCAAAGGCCATTGAAGAAGCATTAGAGGCAGCCCCAGCCCTAGAAGAATAGGTTCCAGACTTAACCCCATGCAGGCACAAATACTTCAATGCCTTTGAGATAACCACTCAAAACTCATACCTGGTGAGGGGCAAAAAGTCAATATGAGAAAACAACAGCAGCCCCCGAGACAGCAGAGAACAAGAAAACTCCAGGCCAATGACCTTGTATAAGACAAAAATCACTCAAAGCCTTGCCCTTCAGCAAACCCAACCCATTCCCACCAAGGTGAATGACTAAAACATGAGAAGGCAGCCCAGGGCACTCCTCAAACAGAAGAAGCAACAAACAGCTCCACCTGAGGCCTCTTCTCCCAAACCACTCCACAGTGGCAACATCGCTCAACCTCAGGTGAGCCCCAAAATGGTAACTTCAGCCCAAGTGCACCAACCAGTGACCCATACTATGGCCACAGATCAGAACCTGTCATCTCGCCAAACAGTACCCGGGAACTAACAGAAAAGACAAAGAGCAACAATGTTAGTATGTCATAATGCCTTGAAAATCTATGAGGACACACTTTGCTCTTTGCAGCACGTGACCTCCAGCACACAATGTGCTGGATGGATTGTGGGCCTAAGCTATAGCAAAAGCTATCAAGTTAGCACAAATACAGAAGGAATGGGTGCCAAACTTAACCCCTTGCAGGTGCAAGCTCATCAAGGCCTTCAAGATGACAGTCCAGAACTGGTACCTGGTAAAGGGCAAAAAGTCAGCATGGCCAAAAAGGAACCCAGGTCTAACACACACACACCCTGAAGATAACGCTGCAGAGCACGAACTAGCATAATGCTTGCTTGGCATACAACCCCAACTTGATTGTTGCCTCCTCACCTCTCTGATCAGTCTTGGAACACTTAATCAGCAGAACTGCTTCAGACAGAATTAGGTCGTCAAAGCCAGAGCTCTACTGAAATTGCTTCTTTTAGCAGCTACCACTAACTCATTAGTGCATAAAGCCCCAAAAAGCACAGTCAAAGCTGTTGCATGGAAAAGTATAGCCTCATAAACAGAACTGCAAGTAACAGATCACACACTCCCTAGCCTCTAAGAACCTCCAAGGATAAAAGCTTATAATGATTATCAAACTGCACTTTTTCTCTGGTCCACCCTTCCAGAACCTTGTACACCCTGAAGTCACAGGTGGCATCTTCATACCCCTGAGCTTTAGCAGCAAAAGACAATACTGACAGTCTAGTCCTGCTGGACCGCAGAGTCAGCTCCCTGCCCCTGAAAGAAAGACAAGACTGCAACATGTGGTCAACAGGAATAGGTCATGATGCCTGCAGCCTGTTAGACAACCTGAATAACTCAAACTCCCTTCCAGCCTTCTGATAGTTCCTCCTAGTACTTGGACTTAAGTAGAGCTAAGTAGGACTTAAGTAGAGATTAATGACTCAGACAACCTCACCCTCACCTTCACGCACAAGTATCATATAACAGCCCACTGGCTACACTCCCACCAAAGGAGTGGGCACTGGGACAAGACAGGAGTCAGTGTCCAAAGCACCGTCTGAAGTGCTCCAACTGTTGATGAAAAAGATCCACATCATTCACATCCCTCATGGTCTCACTCAATCAAGCAGCCACAGTCCTGCTGAAATCAGCTCTGATACTGACTAGACTGTCAGAGCCATCTGATGAAATTGCTCCATCTAATTGTGAATAATTGCTTATCCCTGTTGTATGTTACGTGGTGAACAAAGACATTATGGAGATCTCTAACCATGAAGGCTTGGACCTCACTATTGGCAATCCTGGATAGTTACCCACCCTGGCTTTGATGTTGTTGTTTGTTGTATGCCTTCAAGTCATTTTCAATTTATGGTGACCCTGAGGTGAACCTATCATAGGGTTTTCTGGGTTTGAGAACATGTGACATACTCAAGGTCACCCAGTGGGTTTCCATGGCTGCATGTTTAATTACCTGTTTTTTCCAATAAGAAAACAGACTTTTTCTGTCTTTTCCATATTTGTGATTCTAGTTTCTCAATGAACTGCAGCACACTTGGCTATTTTCACTAGATTTATCCATTAATCTCATATGAATATTAAGCTAATCTTTTTAAAAGTTGTGTCTTAGGGGAATGTTTGACATCATGAAATATGCACGGGAGGGGAGTTTATATCCTTAATTTTCATTAGATAAAAAAACAAACATGAAGAGTATCACCATGCCTTCCCCATTCAAACCATAAAATCAAAACCTTAAGTAAGTCCTTTCTAACTTACTCTAGCTCTATAACAAGAAGATAAGTGACCATAAGACTATTACAGCTTCATCTTACCTGTGAAATGAGTTTTTTTTAAGGGGGGATTACTTGTCACAGTGACACTAAAACGGGGGGGGGGGTAAAAAGTGGAAGTATTGATGTGGGGCTCTTTCTTTTGGTCTTGTAGAAAGCTAATAAAACATATAGTCCTCCCGCCACAAAAAAAAATAAAAATAAAAATCTGGTGATACTCAGTTACCATGAAGGTGGGTCTGAATTATATTAAATTGCATTAAGAGAGTTCAAGCTGAAGAAAAGAGCATTAAAATCTAAAGTTAGCCATGAATAAAAAACTTCAGGACTGTTCTCATTTTAACCTACCCATACCCACTGACCTTAGCAACAGATTGCAGGAAAGGTATTAGATTTTAGAATGCAAGAAATAATTTAAAGATAATTTCTTGTTGTTTTTTAGCTTGTCTAGAACTTTGAGATTGATTTGCATATACATATCTAGATGTATATTTACTATTACCTACTATTATGCCTTGTTATATTTCTATTAGTATATAAAAAAACAACTTTTTATACAATCAGCTCTCCATATTTGCGAGTTTCACTTTTGTGGATTGTTCATGGATTATTTGCTGTCAGCCCTGCTGCCTCCCTCCCTATACCATTTTTAATAGGGACTGCAAGCCTTGTGAGACAGGGGCCCTTTCTGCACCTTACCTTGTTCTGGCACTGGGGTGTGGGGATCGCGCGAGCAGCCTCTACCAAAAGGCTCTCTCTTCCCTGCTGCTTCAGCTGCCTGCTCGCATGAGAGCCCCGCCTCTTCCTTCCGCAGTGCAGCCTGGGACGTTCCCAGGCTGCAATGGGGCGGGAAGTGCAACCAGCCCGGCTCCAGAGGCTTCGCATGCCAGGTAAGTGCGCACGGGGCCTGGGAGCAATGTGCGATCACGCACCATTTTCGGCTTCTAGCCAAAAATGAAAAGATGCGCGATTGGCCCCTGCTGGCCCCTGGAGCATTGTGTGATTGTGAGTGCGTTGTGCAGATCACTCCTCGCAATCGTGCAATGCTCCAGGCCCTCTTTCGCATGGCAAATGCCGTGTGAAAAGGGCCTGAGAAACTGCAAACGAGGCTTGTAAATCCCTATTAAAAATGGTGTGGGGCAGCAGTGGAGGTGGCAGTAAGCCCCACCAGCCACCCACTTCTGCCTTGCAAAAGAACCCTGATGCCTAAGAGGAATCCATGGTGGGTTGAATATGGTGATCATACTTTTTTTTGAGTTAAATATGGTTTGAGCCTAGACTTGTTGACATTTTTCCCATATTCATAGGGGTCCTGTGCCCCTAACCTTAGTGAATGTGGAGATATGACTGTATAACCATGTTTAGGAACTCCCAGTTCTGTTCTCTCTCAAGAAGGGAGTAACTGGAGAACATCCCTTGCAATGGACGCTGAACTTACTACTGTTATAGGCCTTTACTTCCTCCAGATTGGTGTGGCAGTTACCAGTCTGATAAGGCACCCTGTCCTTACGACACAGCTCTGCCTCCCTCTTACAACACCACATTTGTGTAAATGGGTGAAGGTTTTCAAGGTTTTGTTTAGAACCACTCAATAGTTCTATGGTAGTGTGTTTTCTGTGTTCCTTTTCTATACTGTATATAACTCAGCTGAGTCAGTATTTGAAGAAATAAACTATAACATTTATTAAGTTAACAATCAGAATAAAGTAGCCTTTCAGATTTCAAATGCAGGTCAAGGTCGATATATTTTCTCAGTGCACTTTTTAGCCGGTTCACTTATATCTTTGGATGCTCATATAACGCACAAGTATCTTATAACAGCCCACTGGCTACACTCCCACCAAAGGATCAACCCCCATCTAGGTCACACTCTCTGACCAGATTCTGCTAAGGTTCAATTACTCTTCTGCCTCTCACTAGGCTTCCACTGATAATTAAACCTCCCAACACAGTCACAGGCCCTTTCCACACGGCATTTGCCATGCAAAAGGGCGCCTGGAGCGTCGTGCGATTGTGAGGAGTGATCTGCATGATGCACTCACAATCGAGTGATGCTCCAGGGGCCAGCAGGAGCCGATTGCACACCTTTTTATTTTTGGCTGGAAGCCGAAAATGGTGCGTGATCGTACATTGCTCCCGGGCCCTGCGTGCACATACCTGGCGTGCGGAACCTCTGGAGCTGCACTAGTCACGCTTCCTGCCCCAGCACAGCCTGGGAAAGTCACAGGCTGCACTGTGGAAGGAAGAGGCGGGGCTCTTGTGCAAGCAGGCAGCTCATGAGGAGCTGAAGCAGCAGGGATGCGAGAGCCTCTCACTAGAGGCTGCTCATGCAATCCTCGCATCCCAGCGCCGGAGAAAGGTAAAGTGCGGAAAGGGCCACAGTCTCTGTCTGGCTCAGGCACTCCACTCCCTAGCTTCTTGCTAGGATCTCACTGAAGAAATGAATACCTACAGGTAGTTGGCTTTATGTAACTTTTTCTTTCAGCCACCAGCCCCTCCCACTCACTACTGTGCTGGGTTTCTCTCCAGAGGAGATATTCTGGTTGCTTGGCAACCTGTTTCCAGGCTGCACTGGCACTTCGGATAGCCATAGTCCCAGAACTTCATCACAATTACCTACTGGAATTAACAAGAATTCAATAGGGTAGGCCAATGGGCTGCAAGAACAGCCTGTTCTGTTGATTTCAGTGGGGGCATACATTCAATTTTTTTGGTCTGGAACTGAGTCTCTTTCCATCTTGTGTTCCTCCAGTGAGGAACTTGGGCCAGTAATGTAGAGTGATTCAGACTGGCAGTACACATTCATTTACAGCAGATACATACACATATATATATGTAGCTTTCCAAATTTTTAAATTGAACGTTTCAAGCACTAAGGGTTTTCACACTTGTTGGCAGCTGGAGCACAGTGGGATGCAAGCATTCTTAATTCACATCATAATGTTCCATGCTGAGGTTCTAATATTTTACAACAAATTCATTTGTGTTTTCTCTTGAAGAATGAAAAATCTAGGAAATAAAACTACAGCTCTGATAACAGCAATCAAGATACAGTTTTTAAGGTATTACATCTTCTATCCTTGTTCTCTTTGAACTTAGCAGTAGGTGAAGCTTTATAATGTAATATCACTAGCAGATAACAGTGAGGATTTCACCGTTCTTCCATACAACTGGGAAAAGCCAGCTGCCTGGCTCACCCACTAAATCATCCTAATGGCAGATCTAGCAGATATCCACATTGTACAATTACAGCAGTTTAATACCACTTTAAGTGTCATGGTTCGTTCCTGTAGAATCTCGGGGTTTGTAGCTAACGGTGGTACATAGACCTCTTTGAACTGTAGGGCTGAAGCTGTCTAATGGAAAATTCTAAATACCTTATTAAACTACGAATCCCAGGATCCTGTAGGATGTTGTCATGGCAGTTAAAGCGGTTTCAAAATGCTATAAGGAGTACAGAGTGGTTCCTCTTTTAATCCATTTACTAAAGTTTGCTTCTTTGTCCTTAGCTGGAAAGGCAAAGACACAAACGGAAACAAATAAAAAGACACTGGGAGGAAATGCCTTTAGGCTACAAATCTAGTCATAGGCCCTTTTCACACGTGGGGGGGGGAACGGGCAAAAACACGCTAAAACAGAGCTTACCCGCAGCCGGGTAAGTCCGTCGCCACGCAGAGCAGCGCGAGCTCGCTGCTCCACAGTCCTCCAGCGTCCCAGACGGTGGCTTCCGGTTGGTGGAGGCTCTCCACCAACCGGAGAAGCTCGCCAGCCGGAAGCCCGCCCCCGGCAGATCTGCAGGCATGCACTTGCGCGTGCCTGCAAATCCACTTTGGAGCCCGGCAACGGAGCGGCACGGGGCTGCGCGCTCCATGCTTTTTAAAAACCTCGAAAAAGAGGTTTTTAAAAAACACGCAGACCGGCTAGTTCCGGCCACTCCTGAGTGGATTCTGGTGTGGAACTACAAAAAGTAGTCCATGCCAGTCCACTCTACGGTGTAGAAGACCTCAGTGACAGGTCGCTCTGCACCATTTTAGAAGCCCGGTATGGAAATGGCCATAGTTACTATGTGGAATAAGTCCCATTGAACTCAGTAACATTTCTCTTCAAACAAACATGGTTAGATTGGTCCTGGGGTTTTTTTTTTGGGGGGGGGTGATTTGACACAACAACTTTGTGTAACTTTTGTCCTCTTTTTGCCTGGTCACACCCTTTGGACCACACTCCGATGTTGCCTGACCATACATGCCCCAGATTTCTTCTATCCAGTGTTGAAGGATATGAAGTGGCCATTGTAGAAGGTCTTTTCATTGGGGTTTGCTGTATTTGTATCCTTACAATTGTGTTTTAACTGCATTTTTATCAGTTTTAAATCAATATTTTTAATATGTTTTTAAATTCAATTTTATTTTTGCATTATTGCTTTGGCTGTATTTGCTTTTATATTGCTATGCTGAGTCCCATATTGGAAGAAAGGCAGGATATAAGTTAAATAAAATACCTGACTTTATTCTAGTTTGGATTTCCATATCACTACATACTGATCTGAGGTTCATATAACAGTAAATATTGCAGTAAAAGGTAGTTAGAACCACACCTGGAACGGAATGATAAACAGGATGTTTATGTTCACTGCCAAACTTTTTAATTTGGTTCTCTGCTGTGCCCACGTAACACTCAACATTTCTGCATTGCAGAAATGCCCTTAGGATCAGTTTGTTAAACACAGAAGCACAGTAAGGATTTTTTCCAGGAAGAAATCAATAAGTAAAACTATCACTTTTGGCTCAAAGGTTCTTCTAAGAAATTTTCTGAACTCTTTACTTTTGAAATTAAAGGCCTAGTTAATATTCTGAAGTACTGCTGGAGTTTCAAACAGTTTCAGAAGAGAGCAATCTTATTCTACCTTGGTAACAACTTGCAATCTTTCCTACCATCTCAGATTCCTTATAATAAGAAATATGCGGTACATATTTCATTCTCCTTTCCATGCTCTGAACTAATTTGCTTCAGCTGAACTCCTGAAGGACTTCAGAAACAAGATTTTTCTGTCTGTACATTACTTCAGAGAGTTATCAAAGGGTTTCATACTTTGCTATTAGCCAGGTACATTAAGTTGCAGCAAATATGATAGTTACACTGAAAAATTAATTCTGTAATGTTGTTGGAAAGCTTAGAACAGTTTAATCTGGTTTCATTTTCTTTAAAAAAGATGAATCTCAAAAGAAGCAATTCTTTATTTCAAAATAACTAGCTTCCTGTGAGAATGTAATCTAGTTAGCAGATAAATGATAACAATTTGCCATCACGGAACTTTAATAAGAAGTTTTAAAGAGTGTGAAAATTGCTGCAAGCAAAATCATTTTTGTAATAAATTGGACCAGTGTGCCTGCCCACACCCCTCCACCCCACCCCAAGCTTCCTCTTTTTACAAAAATAGTTTCAGGGAAACTAAAATGTACAACACCCTTCCATTTTCCTTCCTTGACAGCTATGCTAAGTCAAACCGACAGATTGTTTTAGGTATCAGTTTGCTCTCTGCCATTTGAGTCTTTTGTCATTTGAGAGCCAACCTGGAAGCTTTCAAATGACTGTGAAAAGAACAGTTTTTACTGTAAAAGTACAGTTTGAAATGTCCTTGCCTATACCTAGTATAGAAAATATTTTTTAAAACCTAAGTGACGGTAAGGATCTCTTTTTTACATTATTAAAAGAACAAATATGTTCATGGTAAATCAAACACTTACTCTTAAAAGCAGAAAGTGACCGATAGCCCCAAAGACAAACTAATGCTGATCTGTAAATCGGAGTTCCATATGGAGCTGCAAACTGACACAGAGCTTGCAAAGTTATGTTTAAATCTAATTCAGTCCCATAACTCATTGCAATGAAAAGTAGCAATAGTATTCATTGCAACTCAAAAGGTGACTTGTCAAGTTGCCTGTTCTATTTCTCATCACTTTTCTATTACACTCTGTTATTTTACATTTTTGAGAGAAAAAACTTAGGACAGACAGAATGGCATAAAATTTTAAAAAATCATGGCAAAGAACCTCTAAATTACTCTTTAAAGCTAACTTTGAGAGTAACAAATTAGGATACATGATGAAATTCAAAGAATCTGTAAAATGAACTTTGAAATGATACCGGAATTGTATTTGTTAAATATGTTAGAACAAAAAGGGAGATTAGAAGTCATCAGAAGATATTGTTATACTTGATAACAGCTGCAAGGTTGATACACGCAACATTGGAAAGAAAAGAAAGATATTGATTTAGGAGAGTGGAAATTAAAAGTTCTGGATATGGTAGAGACAGAAAAATTAGCATTTTCATTGAAAAATAAACCTATCCATAACTTTGAAAGGGAATGGAAAGCAGTTTTGGAATGGATAAAAATATAAAAGTATATGAAATCAAAGAAAGAGATAATGTAATTGTCTGTCTCTTCTGTAAATGGAAATATAACTGTTATTCTTTCTTTCTCTTTTGGTAAATGGAAACAAAGAAGACTCAGCTGAAGTAAAATAATATGGAAGTGGTGGGGAGGGTGTGATATGTCTGATAACGGGGTATATCCACTCTGTTTTTTATGCAACGAAATTTTTAATAAAAATATTTTTAAAAAAACAAATTATACAAATAAAGTGCTTTCACTGTTACTCATTGAGTTGCTTTCGAAATCCAACTTTGTTACACTAATTATCAATCAGTAACTAGTTACAGGTAGCTCTGTTACTCAGGGCACTGTCAAGTCCTTCAGCTTATTTACATCATCCTTCTGCTCACTGTGAAAGTGGCAGGAAGAGTGGGAAGGAAAAAGAGCAAAACTCCTTCATAGAGTCATATTGAGGTAATACCTTTAATAAGCCAATCAAAATGTCACAGAAAAAAAATATTGGTGGTAGCTTTTGAAATTGGAGTTTGCTTCATAACACAAACAAGTTTTCTTAAAAAAGCGGGGGCGGGGGACTGTGCCAGTTCCTTTTGTAGTTCAGGTTTGAAGAAAAAAAAATCAAAGAACCTTTTTTGGTGGCTTATTGGGAAATGTGAAGGATGATACTGGATCCGTTGAACTGAGTTGATAGACAGACAGACAGATATTTTATTATGGCCATAGACCAGCATAAGAGCAATAAAATCCAAATAAAAATACATATAAATATATAAAAAGATACAAATGCAGATAGGTATTGATCAGTCAGATAACAGAACCCATCCAGTCCTAACAGAGCCCAAACAGACAATCATTATACTAATCCATGGTGCAAGTCATCACCCAATGAATTTTAAATGCTGCTGCAAAACATTTAGGCACGTCATAAATTATAATAGTATTAGAATCTGAAAGTAGCAGCAGAGTAAACAAATTGGCAAGGCAGATGTTGAATAATAACTAGTCCCACTGACAAACACAGGGTTTAGCAGAGAAAAAAAAAGTCCTGTCTTTCTTGTAAAATGTATAAAAGTAGCTTTAATTACAGTACTTGTCCATAATCAAATCCACTGTGTAATGGAGAAGAAAGAGGGAAAAGAAAATGGATGCAGGTTAGACTGAAGAAGGAAGAAAGTAAGTATGGGGGAAATGCTTTAAAAATAGGTAGTCGTAATAAATATCTGCAGTGCTTAAACTCTTAGTGAGTAACATGCACAACTAGCAATTCAAGATTATAGGTATGCAAAAATTGTTAACTCTAACACTAACTGGGATAGAGGGGGTGTGGCAGGAGGAAGCACAGTGCCACATCAAACTCCAGAATGAAGTCAATTACTTTTCTCCTAGGTGGCCACCCATAGAAAATACAATGAAATGTTATTGTGTGTCCTTATATAACAACTACCCTGTATAGGGTTCCATCCAGCCATGTTCCTTTTCAGAATACTCATGCCATCCACCACTTTCGCACTCCACACACACAATCAGTCCATATGATAGAGTCATTAAGTATGCCATATCATTGTTGGACTGGTTTGTTTTGTTTCTGCAAACCTACTGATCTTCCAAATCTGCTGAGATTTCCCTCTGGTGTACATGCCATTTGGCCTACATAGGGAATCCAGAATGGAGAACAAATTCAGTATTAATAAATAGGATGTATTTCAAAGGAGAGAGCCAGTGTGGTGCAGTGATTTGAGCACTGGATTGCAACTCTTGAGACCAGGGTTCAGTTTCCCATTCAGACATGGAAACCTACTGGGTGACCTTGGACATGTTACACACACTCTCAGTTCCAGAAAACCCCGTGATAGGGTCACCATGGCCCTTTTCGCATGGCATTCGCCATGTGGAAGGGTCTCTGGAGCGTCACGCAATTGCGAGGAGTGGTCCACATGACATCCTCACAATTGTGCGACGCTGCCAGGGCTGGCAGGCGCCAATCACGCACTCATTGTTGGCTTGTAGCCAAAAATGGTGCTCGATCACGCATCGCTCCAGGACCCCGTGCGCACTTACTGTGCGTGAGGAGCCTCCAGAGCCACAGCACTTGCACTTCCTGCCCCAGCACAGCCTGGGAAAATCCCAGGCTGTGCTGCGGAAGGAAAAGGAGGAGCCTTCATGCTGCCTGCTCGCCAGCAGGTAGCGGCTGCAGAGGCGAAGCAGCAGGGATGCGAAAGCCTCTCACAAAAGCCTGCTCGCGTGATCCCCATGCCCCAGAGCCGCAAAAAGGTAAAGTGCGGAAAGGACCCATAAGTGGGAAAAAACTTGAAAGCACACAACAATAATTTCAAAGCAAAGAAAATAATGAAACAAACACACAAACAAGCCATCTGTTTAAAGACTGAGAAAATAAGTATGAGTAGGAAGTCCAAAACAACTTACTCAATTGATATGATGACAAGAGAAAGTTTACACTTAGTCCAGAACTCTGTGTGATAAGAACTTCATGTAACATTTTTAAGGGAACAGACCTAATTACAGCATGGGTCTCCAGCACAGCTCTGCTCTTTGTATGAACTTACCTAAGACAAAATCAAAAAGACAAGAAAGACTGCAACAAAATGCAATACAGAACTTTCACTAATGACTAAAGTTATGGAAAACATTGCCTAGTTTCAGGAGGTGGTCCTGGCTTTATACCATCAGACCATTAACTCCTCCATCTGTTCAACATTTTCTGTAGAACCTCAGGATGGCCACTTACCCATTGCTTCCCCAAAAGGGATAACATATGACTGAGATTTGTATAAAATATATGTAGGATAGTTAGTATATACTATACAAGTACACACAATACATATATTCATGCATGTATGTGTATATACATACATACATACATACATCCACACACATCCACACACACTATCATAATATAATATCAAACAGAGGACAGCCTTCTGTAAAGGAGGACACATTGCCTGGCAGCTGCTCTGTGTTTTTGACAGGGATTTTTCCCAGCCCCACCTGGAGATGTCATGTGTATCTATTTAATTATACCCTACATTTCTCCAGTGTGGGACCCAAGAAGCTTAGAATACAATTTAAAATGATTAAAACAAGCAGGATTGCCAGACTGAAAACTGGAGAGAGCTCCTGTGCCTTTAATTGTTGGGTTCAAGAAGGAATTTCAGTAAGTGTTGCTTGTCATGTGTTGCTATTCCTTTATCTTTGGTCACAGAGCAGCCTTATACTAGCCATAGTGCTTTGCTGTGAATCCCTACCTTGCTACTGTATGTGCTCACTGTTTGCTGGAACTCTTACGGATCGATGCTTTGCAGTGCTCACCATGACAAACATGAGAAGAAAAGGCGGGGGAGGGAAAGGACCAGTGCTGCTCTTAGACAAAGTGAGGCAGTCACCTCAGATGACAGACGTTGAGGAGTTGAGTCTCTCCATTGTACAGAAAGTGCTATCCCTCAAGTAGTGGAGTATCTGCTTTTTCTTGGGAAAAGTTCCAGAATCTACCCCTGAGATGTCCATGGAGGGCTGGGAAAGACACTTGTTTTATATGAAAATGGCCTCACTTAAAAAAAAAATTGAAATATCAGGCTTTAAAGATTCCTTTTGTTCAGCACGCAGAGGGTTTCTACTTCTTGGAATTAGAAGGTGTTATGCATCTATTGTGTCTTTTTTGTTTTCTTTAATGGAACTTCTCTGGTAATTAAAAAAAGACAACAGAATAAAGAAAAGAACAACATGGGAGGACTACAAATGGGAGAAAGTTTTATTTGCATCCTCCACAAACTGGAGTGAATGGGGCATTCTGGGACAATGATAGAAATACAGTGTGGAAGAGGACCATGCCATTGGGCTGCTCAACTTGCCAACTTCAGTTGTCATTCCTCATGAAAGCTGCAAGTTGTCATATTTGTTGAAGTGCGGGACTGAAACTCAAAATATTGATGAGCTTTCCCCAACATGGTGCCCTTCCGGTGTGCTGGACTACATTCCCAATCAGCATAAACAAAACATCATGCTAGCTGGGATTATGAGAGTTGCAAATCCTATTATCAGGGACCAGGATGGTGAACCCTGGATTATAATGTAAAATGCTGCCAATTTCTAAAAGAGTAGTCCTGGAAAATATAATTCTATCTGAATCACATCTTTCTCTCACTTGCTCTCACATACGCACACACTCATGCACATCTATCAATCACATCAAATCTCTACAACTCATCAAAATATTTCAGAAAGTACTTTCAGACTGATTTTATCTTCCAAAATGTTCGTTTCCACAAATTACCCTGCTTGTAACTTCTAAGCATAATCCAAAACCCTTTCTATGCAATGAAGGAAAGAAAGGGGGCATGACAACAGGGGGAGGCTTTTAAATGCAGCATAATTTAGGAATGAAAAGCCTGAACCCCACAAAAGACACTTGGTTTTTTCACCCTTTCTAATCTCAGGCCTTTGCTCAAATGGATAGAGGCGTTTGGTTCATCCCCCCCCCTTTTTTTTTGCAACAGAGTAAATCAATTTTTACATCAAAGACATGTCTATATATATCACCTCCGGCCTCACATTCTCTAGCATACTGAATAAACCATTTTTTTGAAGTTCTACCAGCTTTGTGAGAAATTAATTGTTACGCATTGTTCCCTCATTTAACATTGCATATATTTATTCTTTGCCTCAGCAGTTCATTTAGCATATGAAATCTTTTTGAAAGGTTTCCTTAGTAACCAGCAAAGCAATTGCTCACTGTACCACTAAGTAAATGTTCAACATGTTATCGAGGGAAAATGGTTCATGTGGGAGACAATGTATTTCTCTCTTCATGACTTTGTTGTTTCCATTAACAGTGCCAGCAAATACTGTTTCTTCTAAAATTTATGATGTTTCCTCTCATCTTTATGGCACCTGGTTCTGCAAGCTTCTTAAATGGTGGTTTTTGTTGTCATTGTGGAAACCCATTGAAGAGTCCAATAGGCCAGTATTGATTTGTGATTGTAGACTAACCAAATCAACTTGCAAAATAATTTTACATAAGTTATTAACTCATACAAGTTTCCACCATTCCATTTCCCCATGTCTACTGATGTTAATCATTTGTGGCACATTGATGGCTTGAAAAAGTAATTGCGTTTCAGAGGAAGAGAGGAAGGAAAGGAAGGATAAAAAAATAGTTCTTCTTCAGTTCATGAAAAGTTTGGTCACCTCAAGTTGATGTTTACTCATCACAGCCAAGTGGCTATTTATAATTCCAAACCAAAAAACTAATCCAATTTGATACCATATATCAAGGATGGGGAACCTGTGGTCCTTGGGATGTTGTTACTTTCCAAGTCCAATCAGCCACAGGCAGCATGGCTAATGGCCAGATTTGACAAGAGTTGTACAAGTTGTGAAAAAGTACAGGATAGATTCACCAGGGAAGGATTGTTGCTCAATGCAGACAAGAAGCTCAAGAAAACTTATATGATCCTCTAGATGCCATCCTATTATCAGAACAACAATCTGATGAGGTACATCCATCTCACAGTTGCTGACTGGGCCAGTGAGCTAGGCCATTTTCACACTAGACTTTGAGGCCCCTCCCTAAACTGCAAACTGTTGAAAGTGGAATAATAGCACTATAACAGTCTAGTGTGGAAATGGCCCCATAAGATTCATAGCAGGTCTGAAGTTTCAAGATTCAGTCATGTGTGACTGGGCTGATGAAAATGAATTGTTCCTTCTTTTCCTTCCCAAGGGAAGCCTTCCAGCTGAAAATGCTACAAAGAGGGTTGGGGGATACACTTGAATCGACTGTGCAGTGATCCTGAACAGAGTCTCCCAAAACTGGATGGAGGTGCCTTCCATGGGTGAGGTCCTTCACTCCGTGTAAGGCAGATCCTGGCTCTAGCCTAATGAAGGAGACATTTTACTTTGTTAAACTTATCCAAATTAAGACAAAATCTAAATCTATGCCCCTCAAAATGGTCTTTCCTTGACTAGTGCTGGTTCATGAGCTATCAGCAGCTGGTCAGTGGTGCATTTCTGGGAAAGAAAGCAACAGTACATAGAATCACAGAATCATAGAATCATAGAACCATAGAGTTGGAAGACACCACAAGGGTCATCGAGTCCAACCCCTTGCTATGCAGTAGCACACATCAAAGCACTCCCAACAGATGGCCATCCAGCCTGTGCTTAAAAACCTCCAAAGAAGGAGACTCCACCACACTCCGAAGCAGCATATTCCACTGTCAGACAGCTCTGACCATCAGGAAGTTCTTCCTGAGGTTCGAGTGGAATCTCTTTTCCTGTAGCTTGAATTCATTGCTTCTGGAGCAATGGAAAACAAGCCTGTTCTCTCTTTGATATGACAGCCTTTCAGATATTTGAACATGGCTATCATGTCCCCTATTAACCTTCTTTTCTGCAAACTAAACATACCCAGCTCCCTAATCTGCTCCTCGTAGGCCATGGTTTCTGGACCCTCCACCATTTTGGTCACCCTCCTCTGGACATGTTCCAGCTTACCAATTTCCTTCTTGAAATGAGGTGCCTAGAACTGGACACAGTATTCCAAATGAGGTTTGACCAAAGCAGAATAGAATGGTACTATTACTTGATCCTTGATCTAAACACCATACTCCTATTGATGCAACCAAAAATTGCATTGGCTTTCTTGACTGCCACATCACACTGCTGACTCATGTTCAGTTTGTGGTCTACTAAGACTCCTAGATCCCTTTCACACATACTGTTGTCCAGCCAGGTGTCTCCCATCCTATATTTGTGCATTTCATTTTTTTTCTGTTTTTTTCTGCCTAGGTGTAGGACCTTACATTTTTCTCCGTTGCAATTCATTTTGTTAGCCTTGGGCTAGTTCTCCAATCTGTCAAGGTGATTTTGAAGTTTGAGCCTGTCCCCTGGAGTATTAGCAACTGTGAGACACACATACACACATGTTCAAAGGCAAGAAAAGAAGACACAAGACATTGGTAGGATACTACATAGGCTGGCATCCTGTTAGCTTATGTTTGTTTCCCTTTCATCCTTAACTTTTTTGTCACCTGATTCATCAGTGATACTTATGTGTGGGGTTTTTAAAAAAAATATTTTCAGTCTCCATGTAGATTATTTGAATAGGTAGATTATAAATCTTTCAAATAAATGCATTAATATGTAGTTAAATGGCACTTGCCAGCAATATCATTTAGGTTTTATACTCTACTGACATATTTATCCGGCGTTGCCCAGGGTTTTTTCTTTTCCTCTTAAGAACTCACCAAACTGTCTTCTCCATTTCCTGTAACTTTGTTCCATATTTCCCAATGCAATCTGTATTCAGAGTTGTTTACATACACAATTTGGGTTCCTGAGGGAGTACACTGCCTCCTCCTTGCTGCTACGCCTTATCTCCATAGCAGCCAGACTATTCCTGTATCTGTAAATTTTCCTCATATTCTCCAATCCAATCTGTATTCATAGTTGTTAACATGCAGAGATTGGGTTCCTGCGGGAATACACTGTCCTCCTCCTTGCTGCTAGGCATCATGTCCATAGCAACCAGCCTATTCTGGTACCTGTAACTTTTCCTCATAGTCCTCAATCCAATCTGTGTTCTCTGGTGACATTGATGTACTGGCTTTTGATTTATTTATTTATTTATGTATTTTGCTTTCTGTTGAATTTGTGCAATAGCTTTACGCTTTTCTGGAAGCACTTTTTGTTTTGCATTTCAACTTTAAGATTCCTTACATATGGAACCCATACAATCTACTGTGTAAGGTGAGAAGACCTTGTAACTATGGGCATTTCCACACGGCATTTGCCATGCAAAAGGGCATCTGGAGCATCTCATGATTGTGAGGAACGATCTGCACAACGCACTCACAATTGCGCAATGCTCCAGGGGCCGACAGGCACTGGTTGTGCACCTTTTCATTTTTGGCTTGAAGCCAAAAATAGTGCACGATTGCACATTGCTCCTGGGCCCTGCGTGCACTTACCTGATGTGCGGAGCCTCCAGAGCCACGCCAGTCACACTTCCTGCCCCAGCGCAGCCTGGGAAACTCCCAGGCTGCACTGCAGAAGGAAGAGGCGGGGCTTTCGTGCAAGCAGGCAGCTCATGTGGAGCTGAAGCAGCAGGCACATGAGAGCCTCTTGCCGAAGGCTGCTCGCTCAATCCCCGTACCCCAGTGCTGGAAAACGTTAAGGTGCGGAAAGCGCCTATGTTGTGTATGTCACTTTAATTTTTCTCACATATGCCTCCCAAATGTTTTCTGGCATCCATATTGATGGTAGGTCTCATCTTCATAGCAACTGGCCTGAGGCCCAAGAACTCTCAGCTGAGAATTCTAAAGGCCCTTCCCTAAACTGCCAAGCCCAGGATTCCATAGAATCTTCACAGCCAGCTAATCATATGAGGTCTTCTCACCTCACTCAGCCAATTGTATGAGGTCTTCGCCTGCCTGACACAGACAAACAGACAAACGCACAGACAAACATTGACTTTTATATAGTAGATGGGGAATATTTGGACTAATTTGTTACACCAAAAATGGGTGAGTCAGGGATCCACCTACAATGCCAATGCCTTGGTGGAAAGATGGGCAATTATTAGTTCAAAAGAGAGTCCTGCAAAGGGGGGGGGGGAACTTCCAGGATCTTTTCACTTGTCTATACCAATACTTATGCAGGGACATCAGTTCAGTCCAGTGTAGTATGGACTGTCTGGTTCGGATCCAGTGTTTAAATACCATTTTTCTGTCCTTAAGGGGAAGGTGTTAATGACTCTCTGGGAGAATAAACAATGGGGTCCAGAACAGGCTAATGGTCTTAGCATTAAGTGACAAAACATTGATGGGAATCAAGATTGCTTCTTAATGTCTGGGCAGATGAGGAAACAAATGAGAATTTTGGCAGGAAGAAGGAACAGGTTGATAACCATTTGTTGTTCTATTGAGACAATTTTGTGTGCTATTGTGTTTGAAGGTTAAGATGTTGAGGGGATTATCGCAAGCTCATCAGTACCAGAGTTTCCCAACAGATCCCTTGAGCTTATGACTTGGCTATGCCCTGATGTCCCATCTCACCTACTTTTGAGCATGTGTGCAGCCAATCCTCTTTGCCAGCATGGCTTTTCAGCCACAATAGTGTATGATTTATATTTTCTATGCCAATTAAATAATGTTCATTGCCAATTATATGATATCATGGAGTGAGGTGTACAGTATGGTAACAAATTCAACAATGTGTAAGCATTTTAAAATGAACACCACCAAAGAAAACACATAAGGCTTATAATGAGATTCTAAATACATCTCTAGTTTTTTTTAGTTTCATGAAGTTTATCCAGGAAATTGGGTACAGGATTCTATTCTTAGATGGGAAAAATACAACTAAAAAAATACTTTAAAAAATACTAAATACTAATCTCTTTCTACAAGGAACCAGAGTAGGAAGTTGATTGAAGTCACCATTAAATGCAACCAGGCACAATAGGGATGTATAGCACGTGAACTGTAAAGAATGGTAACATAGGTTGACTTCCCAAGGATCATATTCATACCTGATACCACCCTGTAAAGGAATTCCCATGCAGTAAACACTTGAAATTCAAAACAAAAAGAGAATGGCTATACGAAGAAGAGGAAGAAGAGGAAGAAGAGGAAGAAGAGGAAGAAGTCGTCAGATAATGAAAGCAGTGGAGTGAGAATCCAGCCAGACGGGGTCTTTTTTCCATATGTAGTGGACATATAAGATAGTAAAAAGAATTTGGAAGGGGGTACATGACAAAATCCAAAGAATTTGTAAGCTGAATTTTGAAATGAAACCGGAGCTTTATTTGTTAAATATGCTAGGGCAACAAAGGGAAATAAGAAGTCATCAGAAGATATTATTATATCTAATAACTGCAGCAAGGTTGACATATGCGCAGCACTGGAAAGAAAAGAAACATACTGATACAGAAGAATGGAAGTTAAAAGTTCTGGATATGATAGAGGTGGAAAAATTAGCATTTTCTTTGAAGAATAAATCTATCCAGAACATTGAGAAAGAATGGAAAAGAGTATTGGATTGGGTGAGGATATAAATGTATAAGAAATCAAAGAAGAAATAATATAACTGTTCTTCTCTCTGAAAGATGGAAATTATGTTTGTAGTGGAATGGAAATAAGCAATTTCAACTGGAAGATTTAAGCATGGAAGTGTATGTGGGGGGGTTATTTTCGAGACAAACTTTCAATAAAAATTATACAACAAAAAAGCAAGCCAGCTACTGTATTCACTGCCTGCAATAACTGTAATAGATGAAATATGTTACTTAGAAGAGATGAAAGGACAATTAAATATGTGAGATGCCATATGCAGAGAGCTGCTGTCATTGCAGTTTTGCCAACTGTTTCCTGTAAAAAAGTGTTGTGATCAGAGAAACTTGACATTGGAATCAAAACAGATGGTGTTGATATTGAAACCAGAAAGGCGTTATCCTATGGACTAAAACATGGGTGGCAGTAATCGACCAGAAAAACAGCATAAACATAATGAAGTGCTAAATATCCTAAAGACTGAGAGGAAAACTGAAAGGAAATGTTGAGTAATACAAGCAGACAAATATGTTTAACATAATCCACTGTGTTCAAATGTACCACAAGCCACAGAATTTCTCTTAACCTAACATTAACAGCATCTCCCTAAAGCAAAGATTTATTCTGAGAATGTGGTTGAATGTAATTTACAGTTTTGTGTAATAGTAAAGCCTAATATTATTCTCTGATCACAGTAATTAAGAAGTGACCTAGAAAAACAAATCCATAGACAGCCACACTTATCTTGTTTTAACTTTGATTGATATTTGTTTTTGGTGGGGGTTTTTAAAAAAATAAAGGCTGGACACTTAAAGCCAAAAAAAAAGTAAGAAGGAGGTGCTTGTGATGAACCCTGGGGGGGGTGGTGGTTAGAATGGAGGCACCCTAGCAACCCAGAGGGTTCAAATTGATTGGCTGGTGCAAATGGAACCCCAGGTTGGCCAGGGGAAGGGGCTAGATGGGGGGAGTGAGCAACAGAAATCTAACTGAAAAATTGAGGATTGAGATTAAGAACAGAGTTGAGAGTTGATGGAGAAAGTTGAGTGTGGATGTTGAGAAGAGAGTGTGTTTGGGTTTGAGAGAGAGAGAAGTGTTGTACTGGTTTATGAATCCTTTCTTACCAAATATCTATTACCTTAACAGTGTGTTAAAGATTTATTTATACTTTTTTAATAAAGAGTTGTCTCAATTGCTCAGTACTAGATTACACATGCTACCATCAGTACCATCAGTACTATCAGTACCACAGTCATTGGAGAGTTATATCATTGCCTGTCCTTATATCTGAGAAGAGTGGGGATTTAAGGAAAGCAGTAGGGTGAGAACCTGAGAGGAGAAGCCAGTGGGGGACACAGAGTGAGAAGGGGCTGCATTCTCTCAAGAGGGAGAATAGGAGCAGACCTGAGTGTCATGGCCCTAGCTTGATCCAGAGATCTCCCCAGCTGTTCAGACCTAGATATAAAGAGATGTCAGGATGGGCAGGCCTCAGGGTTTTCACAGTGCTTTCCTCCCATTAGTTGCTTTTTAAAATATGTTATGATTCTTTGGGAAAATAATGGTCTCATACTGCAATTGTACTTCTGATTCAAATGAATCCCAGATTCTGAAAGAATAAGGTTGGATAGATGCCAGATTTAAGAATCAATGAAAGTGAACTGAACCCAAACCTGAACAGACCTGTTTCATTAACGGTTGGGATTCAGAAGGAGACAGGGATAAGGCAGTGGTTTCCAAATGCTGACCTATGTGGGAATAAGAGGAGTGGTGGTAGTCTTGTTAACTGGCAATTTGCCAATTTTCCTATACTCAACAAGAAATGTAAACACCCCCTCACTGTGTTTGGTACTTGTGCGCAAAGAAAGAAGGAAAAAAAGAAAGAAAAGGGAGGAAAGTTTCTGCAAATAAGCTGCTTCCTGTGCAAACAAAGTGTCTTTTGAGCAAAATATATTGTCTGCTATGTAAAATATTCATTTTTATGCAAAAAATTCATGCAAATTAAGTTTTATCAAAAAAGATCTCAAAATGTTAGAATCTTCAAAATGCATAAAATGTCTCCCACGCTTGTGCAGTAGGGAGAAAACTTGTTCGATTTTTCATTCTTGCATGCAAGAACAAAATAAGCAAATAATTCAACTCCTAAATTACGTATTTGCGGGGGCTTTCCACAATCAATGTTCTTTAGGGAAGAAATGTTCAGGTAATATTATTGCACAACTTATCAGTAGTCAGTACTTGTTTCTGTCTCAGCTTCAGGAATATTTAAAAGTGTTTTGGTGGAATCTGTAGGTCCTGGGAGAGTGTGCCATTTGATCAAAAATGCTGATGCCCAAATCCCTCTTCTTTGCTACTGTGTACTCCACAGCTCTCACTCACACCTTTGTTTCTTCCATTTTCTGTGACTTTGGTAGCAAGTCAGCATAAAACAGAGAAATAGTTTCTATACTGTGAAAACTTACAGAATTATTTAGATTTACCCTTGTGTGTTTATGTAATTTTTATAACAATCAGCCTTTAAAAAAAATATACATGGGGTAAAGAAGTCCCATAGGCCATTTCCACATGGTGTCACTGTCCCACGATTCATACACATTGGGGATGCGTTGGGAGATTTTGTACAACATTGTCGTGGTTCCGCTGTCAATGTGCCCCCACCTGTTGTGATTGTGGGATATTCCATTAATGGAAAAAATATGTTAATGGTCTGCAATAACACAACACTCCCATTGCTGGCAGTCATGCGGCATGGGCAGAAGCAGAATTTAGGTGCTTCCTTCCCCAGCACAGCATGGGAAAGAGGCCAGCTGCACTGTGGAAGGAAGGCACGTGTTGCTTGTCTTCCGATCCTCAAGCAGCCAGCTGGGTGCAGAGAGGAGCTTTGGGGACAGGCTCCTATCCTGGCAATGGTGCTGCCAGGATCACAACAGGACATTGCTGGAAGGAGATAAGGTGTGGCAATGACCATAGACAGGGTAAACAAGTCCCACTACACAGATGAAAACCAGGACAAATGTGGTAAAGCAGCATTAGAATGTGGTCGAAATGGTAAAAGTTATTAATGAGGAAAAGGAATAAGAGTCAAACTACAAAAAGCTGCAGCGGTTTTGCTTTCATCTAAATCTGCAGGGAAGGGCACGATTTTGTCCCACTCTGTTTTTTCTACTGTGAACTCAGTTCGCAGCAGTTGATGTAAGCTGAAGACAAAAGAGGAAACCAGGAGGAACAGGCAGCAACTGGGACATTTTTTAAGCAGCTGAAATGTGCGACCACAAAAGACTTATAAGCACTGTCCCTATGAAATAGGGAAAGTTTGTGGCTTTATCATCCCTTTATTGGAGACCTTCAAACTGGGCAACTTCATCAGGCCCAATGAATCTTGAAGAGTCACACCTCTTCCCCATTAATTCTACCCCCTACAAACATCATACCCACACCCTCTGGCAGCCATTTCACAGGGCTTCCTCCATCGTGTTTTAGGACCAGGATGGCACTTTTCTCAAAATAAGAAATGACTGTATTTTACTTCCCAGTTTTGAGAAACAGCCCCCACCCAGGATTAAATCAGGGCCTCAGCAACTCAGGGCCCCAGCAACATTGCAGAATTGCTCCCCCTGCCAGATAGAGTAGTGAACTTTTTTCATTTTTTAAAATGAGAGTGCAGAGACATGGAGGCATGAAGGTGTGCAACTCAATTTTTTTCATTTTTTCCCCTGGGTTGACCACTCTCTCAATGCAGCAACCACTCTCCTGGGATACTTGCAGTGTGTCTCTGATTCCAAAATAATAGGAACAAAAGATTGCTCTGTTAGACTAGAATTGGAAATGCCATACAGAATGAGAGTCTCATTCTGCATAATTTGATTCATTTGATGAACACAGGGAAAGAACATCTAAAGCATTTTTCCCATGATGAAATCTTTATTGCAGGCATTTCAAGATACAGAAGCTCTTGATATAAAATGATGACTCAGGCCCTTGTATTTCATATTAGGAAAAAAGGAATAAACACATATGTCTGGGATGCTAACGGAATGTAAGCTAATTATGCTTGTATCTAAGTTAATTATGCTCCTGGGAATGAGATAAAATGGAGTATGGTATACCTCTATGTTAAGGTTCCATAAGGAGCAACTTTAAAAGAATTATGCAGAAGCTGGTTCCGGAACCATGACATGCAGCGCGGTGGGGAGAAGCTGAATTTGTTTGGTCCAAGGAAGAGGAGACTTGGTCAAAGGTTGCAGTGCACGGTGTGAGGACATGAAGCATGAGAAAGCAGAGTCAGAAGGTTTATTAGGCTCTATCCACTCTCTCTACTTCTTCTTTGGATCTGGCAATCAACCTGCCTGCCCTTTTTTGTACTGTAAGCATTGCCAGTTGCTTCTGGGCCAGGTAGAATCCCCCCCCCCTTTTCACAGTTTTCTGCATACTCTTCACTGTATATTTGGGAACTGGCAATTGGCTAGAGGTGGATGTCTTATTTAGAAAGTTAGCCACAGTTCACAATCTCTAAATGGAATCCATAATAGCAATCACAGTCAAAGTTTACAGAAACCTGGTTTACAATCAATCACTCTTCTTGTTTCAGCAGTCCAGGTCAGCAATAAATTCAGAGTGCCAGTTTAAGAAAGTATCCAGCAGCATAGTCAGCACCCAAAGCAAGACTGAAGATTTTTTCAGGAACACAAGCCAAGGATCAAAAGAAAAATGCATTGCTTCCACTAGAATTAACAGTCACCTACAACAGACTTCTCCAAGCACCCCCTCTGGTATTTACTGGCCACCAGATTCCTGCATCTGTTGGCCTGATTGAGACTTCCTGTGGTCTGAGGCCATGGGCTCTTCCTTTCTCGTCTATGTTGGGCTGCAGTAAGCATTGTCCTGTTCATATTTGTGGGTCTTGGCTGTTAGCAAGGACCCTGTCTTTGTTTGCACCTGGGTCCAGGGACTGGGGCATGACAGTCGGTTTGTAATTAGGTAGCCACTTGGCAGGTTTTGGGGAGTGAAAAATAAGATTATGGTGAATACCATTTGATAAAAGGACTGCCTCTGGAACTGCCTTTTTAAGTCATGGGAATGGAGGAGTTGGGGAAGAAGATTACCATTTGGGCTTGTCTGGGGGCTGTGCCCTTATTTTGAGTCACAGGACTTGGAGAGGGATTCCCTGGGTTTGCCTTCCATTGGAGGGCCATCTGGGGAGCAATCCAGGTATTGAGGTTTCCTTGGGGCTCTGGTGTTCATGCAGGGAAAGCTGAAGAGGGAGTCATAGAATCATAGAGTTGGAAGAAATCACAGAGGCCATCCAGTCCAACCCCAGGCAGCCATGCAGGAAGCCGCATCAAAGCACTCCCACCAGATGGCCATCCAGCCTCTCCTTAAAAACCTCCAAAGAAGGAGACTCCACCACACTCCAAGGCAGCATATTCCACTGCCGAAGACTTCCCACCTCAGTTGGTCCCTCACCAAGTTGCTCCCTCATATTGCTTGTCACAGAGTTTAAATTAGTTAAATAGGTTGATAGGTCAATAAAGTGGCCCTTAGTCAACCCAATCTCTTGTGTCTGATCTCTATATTCCTGTTTTGAGTCAGCAAACAGAAATGAAAACAAGAAATAGAATTTAAAATATGTGATGATAACAACAATAGTAAACACCACATCTTTCTTGGGTGTTACACACCCTGATCTCCATAAAAATATGTCAGGATAGTTCAAGGAAAACCTTGAGAGACAACTAAATTAAAAACAGTGCAGGAAATGGCACATTAGGAAAGAAGTCTGTGGCCATTTCTACACGGGGTAAATAAAACAGTGCAGTGCGTCTCCCACGGAGGACGTCTGCACCTTGGAGCAGACTGGTCCGGACTACTTACCATAGATCTGCACCTCAGTCCACTCCGGAGCGACCCCATATGCTCCTCCATCGTGTTTTTGAAAGACCTGATTTTTCAGGCCTTTCAAAATGCCAGCGCACGCTATTGCGTGCCTGCTCTCCGATGCAGATTCGCAGGCTCACACCAATGCGAGCCTGTGATCTGTGGAGGGTGGGCCTTAGGCTGGCAAGCTTCAGCGGTTGGTTGAGACCCACGACCAACCAGAAGCCACCATTTTGGATGCCAGAGCAGTGCAGATCTACGATCCGGTGAGTAGCGGCAGGGTGCGATTCCCTCGCTGCGTGTGGAAATGGCCATATGACTAATCCACATGTGGTGGCCCTAATATATTGTTTGGATTTACAGTCTTCTACCTAGAGGCGTATCTAGGGTGGGGCAAGTAGGGCACGTGCCCCTAGTGCCAATGCCAGGGGGCACAAAAAAGCTGTGCATGTAGAATGGGGGGAGTAGGGGTAAAAAGATAAGGGCGCAACTTCCACACTTGCCCTAGGCGCTGTTTTGGCTAGATACGCCACTTGAAGTATTCTTGGCATTTTCAGTCAGTTTCTCTGAAATATCCTGAGAACTATCATTTGATGATTCCCTGCATTCATTCCAAAATATTCTTTCATCTTCATCCAGTGTGTATGTGCAGTGGAAAGCAACATTTTTCTTGGACTTTAATAATATTTAAAGTAAAAGGCAATATGCTTTCCTATGTTTAGAATCTGATATCTGTGGCAATCTGATCATTCTATCAGCTTTAGGTGGGGTCTCTAATGTGATCAGAGTTCAGTTTGGAAGATGGATAAGGAATGTGCCGGTGAGTGGAAGCACTTTAGTTGCTGACTTGACCTACTGCACTAGAAAATGTTCTGTTTTGAGCTCACCATTTTGAGATCTTGATTGATATCTCTGAGAGACCCCATCATTTAGGTACAGATAGTATATCAAGTAGGACCTAAATACCCTTAAAGGTACCAGAACCTGTCTGATCTTGGAAGCTCAGCAAGATCAATGCCAGTTAGTACTTGTCTGGGAGACCACCAATGAATAGCAGGTGCTGTGGCCTATATTTCAGAGGAAGGAACTGGCAAGAGCACCTCTGAGTATTCTGTGCCTAAGAAAACCCTATGAAATTCATGAGATCACCAAAAGTTGACAAGTGTGTTGAAGGCACATGCACACATAGCAGATCTAGCAGTCACTCTGATCAGATGCCATCTTAGAAGATGTTTAGAGAGTACAAATGAATTTGAGCACAGGTTATCTCAAACTTTACATATAATAGCCAAATATAGATGACACACTTGTTTTGGCATATCACAAGGCATGACCCATATTTTTATGAGAATCAAGTGAGAGAATAGACAAACAGTATAGTAATACTAAAAGTATGTATCTGGATGCATCTTACTGTCAAAGGCATTCTGTCAATTTGGGAGGGTAAAACCTGTATTTTAAGTTTCACTGCATTAGCAGCTTCATTTCTAGTGTAAGTAGCAGTTTCAGTGGGCAGATATAAATGTATTTTTTCCCTTGAAGCATAGGAGAAAAGGTCAACTCATGAATAACTTAAGTCCTACTAATTTTAGTGGCTTCACTCTAACTATGACTAAATTTGTAACCACCTAGTAAGCATTACTGTATGTATATTCACTTTGAATTCTTCATATGTTTTTTCTGATCCTGACATCCCATTCAAAAAAAAATTTTTGGAAAAGCATGCCATAAACAAATAGACAATCCTAAAATGTGACAATATAATGAGAGACAGTCAGTGTCTTTGTGCACTTTTCTTGTATATGTATGTTTGTTGTCAGGTTGAGGAACAGTTAGCAAACTGTTGGCTTCTAATCTCTTGCACTTCTGGCTATGTTCGTGGCTACAAGACACAACTAGTTGTTCACTCTAAAGTCTTAAACATACATTCATGAAATACTGAAGTCGCTAAATAATTCATAGAGGGGATTAAACTAGAACCACTCTTTAAACTGCAGTTTATTCTATATAGCACTGTAATACTGAAAACTTTGCAGCAAAATTTATTTCTGTTATGAGACTTCTTGGAAAAGGTTTTTCTTTTCTTTCAGACAGCTAAAATTCTTGAAAAATGGAAAAGCTGTGCTTCATTTCTCCCAACAATAGCGTTCACCCATTTTTCACAAGAAGTGAATGCAGATAAATGCATTCATTGGAATGCAAGTGGGATGTGAGAATTTGTTTTAAACTATGGTGCAACAGCTCTTTGACCATGTAACGTTTCATTGTAGTATGTCAGTAGCAATATAGTGGAAGCATCTTGCTCTTCTAAAAGTACATCTTTTGTGCAAGCAGAATGAAAACATCGTCAAGATAAAGTGACGCATACTTTTTGCATTTGATTTGCTCCAAGCTTGGAATCTCCAAAATTATATTAATTTCTGCTTTTCTGTGCTATTGTGTGATAGCTTTCTTGAAATATATTCTTCTTTGTCACAGAAAGACATTACAGAAGACCAGAAATGAGATTGTGAAGGCTAAACTCAAGGGGCTCTTTCGTATCAAAATTTTAGTTTTAAGCTGAGATAGATCTCCCACATCTAATTATTTCAGTGTATCCTAGTAATAACTATTAATGTTAGCAACAAAGGATGAACTATTCACAGTTTTCTAATAAAGGGCATAAAATGGAGTGGAAAAATCAGTTACTCCTGAGACAAAAGAAAGGTTTTTTCAAAAAATGAACAAGCCATATAATGATCCTCTGTTTGTTCCACAATGAATACATTACAGTAGCATTTGCAAAATATTTCAAGAAAAAGGTTCACAGATTTTGTAGAATTCACAGAACATGTTGACTCAATTTCAAAAGCAATGCTAGCTGTATCCAGCATATTTTTTTAAAATATCCTAGAGAATCTTGAGATTTGCAATTTTCTGAAGCACTTAGAATTCTGTGCCAGTGAGCTGTAGTACTGTAGTTCAAATTCTAGGTACCTCACCAAACGACAAATCCCAGGATTCCATAGAATAGAGCCATGGCACTTTAAGCAATGTCAAACTGATATAGCTTTGCAGTGTGTGAATACCACCTGGTCTCTTCATCAGGCAAGATATTTTAAAAAGCAGCAGTGAGAGGAGAGAAAAAAACCCACAAAGAAGTCATAGTGTCTGCATGATGTCTAAATATAGAGTGAGGGAGGAAGGATTGGCAGACATTCAAATAACTCATGCACAGGTGAGGTTATTATTTTGTGTTTCATCTGGAGTAAATCCTTGATATTCTCAGATCCATGTTTGAGCCCCTATTAAAAAAACAAAAAGAAAACATAAAATCATGCTGTAATCATATAAATTCCCGCCTTTGCCCTAGGCAAAATAGGCTGTCTCCTTTATCAGCAGAAAAGAAAAGGATACTAGATGATATTTATATACTGAATGAATAAATAAATAAATAAGGA
Organism: Cyclura pinguis; assembly: GCA_030412105.1. Lineage (NCBI taxonomy): Eukaryota > Metazoa > Chordata > Lepidosauria > Squamata > Iguanidae > Cyclura > Cyclura pinguis. The sequence continues at coordinate 215,047,801 of CM059602.1, forward strand.
GATCATCATTCAATTGCACTGATTTTTATTTTTATAAATCTTTATTTTTAGAAAAATTAATCTTTATGTTCCTGTTCTTGTGTTACCAGATCACAAAAGTGCAAGCATTCAGGATATTTCCTCACTGAGGGGAAATAACTTGACACTAGTCTCATTAAAGTCAGTAGGTTTTACTTCCGTATAAATAGAGATAGGATTGGGTTACACAAGGCTCTACAGCCACCTGTAAGTTTGCTCTTGCTATGTTATAGCCATGGCACTTTGGGGTGTTCCAAAACCTCTCCTCAGTCAACAGCTTTAGCAGGACTGTGAGCCCTCACTCTCTCAGCCTAGTCAAAGAAAGTTTCACTCCATAGCCAAAGATGGACTTTACAACATGAAAATACCTAGAAATGTGACTGAAATTAAGTGCTGGAAAATCCTTGCTTCATCTCATCTACTTCAGATTACCATGCAAGTAAATCTTTTTTTTAAAAAAAATTACAAACCAATGCTGAAGAGAGGTAGAGTATGACAGAGGATCTGACACTAAGGCCTGTCAGCTCACACCATCCAGGGCAAAAGGGGGTTATTGTCTGTTTCCTCCTCCTTACTCTCTCCAATGAGAGGGGATTTGGTGGGAACTGCAGGAGATAGCTGTGGGTCTCTCAAATAGCATGATCATGTTGGCAAGGCAGAAGCTGAACAACAAACAGTCACATACCCACACAGTCTAGCAGAGAAAACAGATGAGTGTAGTCTTTCTTTGTAAAACGTATAAAAGAACTCTACTTACTAGTGCCTAATCAAACACAAAGTCCAAAGGAGGAGAGAGAGGAAAGAAAAGTTGGCTGCAGGTTAGAGTGATGTAGGAAGTGAGTGGGTAGGATAAAACAATCAGTCAGGAAGTCACCATAGCGCAAACCAGCAATTACTAAGTACAGACTTGTAAAGATTACTAACTCAAACAGACTTGACTATGTCAGCTTTTAGGCAAGTCTAATTCTGGTTCTGTTTGAAGGACTATAGGGAAGAATGAGAGGAACTGTGGATATTTTATATCCTTTGCTGGCCCCAACATGACCATGCATCCCATTTTTAAGACCACCTCAATGGGTATACATTAGCAGTGGGGCAGCCAAAATGGCAGAAGGTTACCAGCAGTCATTTCTTCCTGCTCTGGAAGGAAAGCTTCACTCCATTTGCCTCTTGAGAATACCCCCCACCCCCGTGAACCATAGGGTTTCAACCTTATTGCTTATTTTGTTTTCCTTTTTACATTTGATTTGACATATCACATTGCTGTTATAATGAGGAGGCCTTGGATGCTATCTATCTGGACTTATAGGGAAGACACCATTTGCTGCTCACCCTCAGACACATGGCCGACTTCCCTTGAATGATTTCTCACCAAATCCCTAACCTATTTATTTTGTTTTTAACATGGAAAATTCAGTTTAAAAGAAGTTGGAAGCTTTGAACACTGGATCAAAAAGGAATATGTGTGCATGCTCTTTTGGATCACATTTTAAAACTAAATATCAAGATGGTTTTTAAACAGCTATAAAGTTGAAATACAATGTTTTAAAATTAAATGAATTTCATAGTGCTATCAGCATTAGCAAAAAGCTCGGAAAGAACAGATAGCAGCTTTTGCTGTAGAAATAAATCAGAACTGAGATGGCATGCCTGGCCCTTAGCTGTAATAATATTATAGCTAATAAATAGGAAAAGCATACATTAACTCAAGCTGACTTTACAGTCCTTTTAACTGAAAGTGTGTCACTGATTCATATTCATATTGTACTTTAAGACTTTCCTATTACAGTATATTTTCCTACTTTATATCTTCTTGAAAAATGACTCATCAACAATGGATGACGTACAATTTTTAAAAATGTTCTCTTTATTGTGGGGCAGATCATTGCAGTTTCATATAAATATTTAATAGGTAATAATTTAATTAAGAATGTCATTCTGTTCAGAAGATAAATTATAAAAATCTCTTACAATATCCACTGATATGTGCCACTGATTTAAAAGAACTTTTGCTGCGATCAAAAAAGCTTTTGCATCTCACAGAATCAGCAGATGTTCCTTAAGCAATGAAGTTATTGATGCTGCTAAAAATCTACTTATCAAGAAACATATGTTTCTTGATAAATATGTTTCTTGATAAATCCAGAGCATCCTCCTAGAATGCTAGACTTAAACTCACTTCTAGACAACCTTGAGAACCTTGGGTCCCATCCATCCCTGTGCTAGAGACAATAACCAGAACCAAAACCTTTTTGAGGATGGAAGGTAATTCATTGGTAGGGTATAACACTTTGCATTCAGAAAGTGTATAGCCAAGTTCATGTATCTGTAGAAATATATTGTTTGTTATAATTTATTTATTTAATCCCACTTTTCTTCAAGCACAAAACTACAAGAGGTACACCAGGTGTCCACTTATCCAAACATTGACCAACTCAGGCCTGCTTAGCTTTTGGAAGGTGATTGTGTTATTTTTCCATATATTATGTTCTGGCATTTTTACTAGAGACCTGTCTTGAGTAGGCAGCACTAAGCTATATGTACTAACCATCCAATTGTTTCACATGTTCATGAATCCTAAGCAATCATTTTCAGTGTCTTCGTAAGTTCTTCCTTCATTCTTCTGCACTGTGGTATATTTAACAGCTTATCTTCCATATGGACAGCAGGCTCGGGGAAAGCATTCTGCTCAAATCCAAATAAATGGATTACAGCCTTCTGTTAGGTTGGTAGAAAAACAACAATATAAATAAGAGAAGAACTTGTCTTTAACTCTCTAGGGGAAGTCTAGTTACAATTTGTACAGTTGTACAATATTTCCTATTCTCTGTGCCTCTGGTATTTGCTGTCCTATGCAGCATCTCTACCTACAACGATCTGGAAGAAGCCAGCTGGAATATCTTCAAAGAACTGTAATTATCTTTAATAGCATACTCCAGAAATTAACATGAGACAAGGATTACTCAGCATGCATGACTGCTGCTGGAAATTTCCAACTTAATCCAAAAATATAAGGACATAGAAGTAATGCTGTAGTGAAACAGGAGCAGAGGTGGGGCAAAACATAATATTCAATTTAAAATAACAAGGTTGAGAGGAATATGAAGAGACATGCAGTTCAACCTTATTACACATGATGATTCTAAGGTATCTTCCATTTAACTGAGATGTACTACCAGATAATATTACTAGGTATGGCCTCAGATATATAGTATATAATATACTATTATAGTGCTATTATTCCACTTTCAACATCCTGTGGAATTCTGAGGCTTGTAGTTTACTGAGGCCCAAGAGCTCTCTGGCTGAGAATTTTAAAGCCCCTCCCTAAACTTCAAACCCCAGGATTTCACAGGATGTTGAAAGTAGAATAATAACACTATAACAGCTTAGCGTGGAAAGGCCCAGAGCATATGAATGCACTCATACATGTTCCGAATACACATGTCACATGTCTTAGGCAAATTGGAATCAATAGCTACATTAACATAGAACTCTCTGAAAGGGGAATTTTACTGAACACACAACAATCAAGATATACATAAGAATTGCACTAGGGAATAGTAAATGCTATGGTGAGAGCTAGCAGGGCATAATAATTTGAGCGCTGGATTATAACCCTGGACACTGAGGTTCAATTTCCTACTCAGCCATGGAAACCGATTGGGTGACCTTTAGCACATCACACACTCTCAGGCCCTGAAAATCCCATTATAAGTTCATTTTAGGGTCACCACAAGTTGGAAATGACTTGAAGGCACACAACAACAACAACAAATGCTATGGTAAAACTTCTGAAATGGCGAACAGTACATATGAAATACAAACAAGTACCTAATAGAGTGCAGTTGCTATAGGATGGAGTAATACAATCTAAAAATGAGCAAATTTGCAAGGCTGTGAAGGTTTGGAATTAAGCAATGCAAAGCTTTAGATGTTGCTAAGACGAGCAACAGACTAGAGAAAGAAAGCACTAGAAAGGAAAGGACAATACAACATTTTGCCTGATATGGGGGGCGGGGAGGTTTGAGAACTGCAACAGAAGGGGAAATACAGATTTTTGGAAGGACAAAAGTTACCACTCTGTGGTCCCAGTGGACCTTTCTTGGGAGAAAGTAGGGAACTTTGGAAGTCCTGGCTGAAACAGTGTCAAGAAAAGGAGGACATGCTTACCAAGGTCTTCTATGCCAGATAAGGATTTTGAGAAAGAGAATTATTCTCTAGATTCTTTAGCCGCCACCACCACCCTAGATTCTGGGGGGTCTGAAAAACTGGTTTCAGTTTGAAAGGAAAAGACCTAGGGATTTCAGCAAGAGGACTCCAGAAAAGAGGTGGCTGCTTAGAGTTCCTGACTGATGCTTCAAGTTGACATGCTTTGTTTAACAAAGGGTACTTCTGTGTCAGACAGGCACACACTTAAGAAAGAAATTACAAACACTTTGAACTAATAACCAGAAGTGACACTTCCTATCAATGCCATTTCTTGTCCATAATGCATTGTTTGCCAACTGTAAGCCTGGTGGTATCACTTGTGTCCTAATACTTTAATCAGTAATCTTAGCCCACCTGGTAATGGTAAATAATGGAGTTCTGTCTGGGTATGTGCTTTAAGACTTGACCAGAGACCTTTTCTGATAACCCTTTCAATCATCAGCCATACAGTCAAAGAGCTTCATACACGTGTACATCTTGTCAAGGGTTTTGTAGAAACATGGCCATCTCATAACATTCTCTCCTATGGAATTCTGGGGTTTGCAGTTTAGGGAGGAGTGATTAGAATTCTCAGCCAGAAAGCTTGAATGCTTCACCAAATTACCAGTCTCAGTATTCCAAAAGATGCAGCTATGACAGTTAAAGTGGATTATAAAGTTGTTTTTGTGAGAGCCAGCAAACCAGAGTTTGATTCTCCACTTGGTCATGGAAATTCACTGGGTGACTTTGTGCATGTCATACATTCTCAGCCCCAGAAAGTCCTGTGGTAGTTTTCCCTTAGGGTTACCATAAGTTGGAAACAACTTGAAGGCACACAGCAACAATAATTTGTGTTAAATGAAAGGGAGCTAGAGTTTTCTGGCTGATAATTATAAATACTCCTCCTTAATCTGCAGACCCTTGGATTCCTTAGGCTGTTGCAATGACAGTTAAAGTCCAATCATAGTGCTGTCAACTATGCACTATGTGCACTATGTGACAAAGCCCCAAGAATCTCCTAGCATCTGAAAGACAAACAGTTATTTTGTGGCATAGGTTTTCGTAGACTAGTGTCCACTTTAGCAGATGCATCATCATCTATCTGCAAAGCCTAATACTTTTGTCTCTCTAGAAGTTGTCGCTAGCAAGTGTGTTTAGGAAATCAGACTTAGATGATCATTGCACCATGATTGGCCTATAAAGCATGGTGCTTAGCATGGCTATGTTATGAAGCAGATGTAGAAAGGTTTGTTCCTACAGACGTAGTTGGATTGCAAAACCCAGAATATAAGCACATGCAAATTACCAGTTCCAGAGAATTCTAAGATGTATGCCTACAGTAACAGGCACATAACTATCTTCAGCAAAGGACCTGTTTGAGTTTGCTAGTATTGATAAAATTACTAAGAAGATTTAATGAGCAGATTCTTAGTAGAAAAAAGCTAAAAAAGCAATAAAACCAAATTTGCCATCTTAAATCTAATTCATTGTTAGAGTCTGAAAGATTAGAATAAATAATATTAGGGCTACCTAGAAAATCTGCTAAAATGTGGTTATATATAAAGAGTGGTTAAGAAGTTTAAAAGATGACAGAACAGCAACCTGTTTCCATGGCAGATTTTATTCTGGCCTGGAAGCTTCCAGACAAATGACAATCCTATTAATGTTTAAAGAGCAGTGGCTATTTGAGATGCTCAACTGCTGCTTATTGCCTAAAGGAGAAGACATTTTAAAAATGTCTTCTCTCGTTATGTTCTTTTTCATAGTAATGACAAAACAGTGTGATGGTGGCTATTTGATATAGGTTAGCTGAGATGTGGTCAACATTCTTAGCCGATGATTACATGTTCGTAGCTAATTAGCTGGGAACGCTGGGAAGTGGTTCATCTATTTGATGAATTATTTCTTGGTATGAAGAGTTTTGCTTCAGGCATCTTCCTGACAGGTATGCTTTTAATGGGAGTCACAGTTCTAATAGGCAAAAAGGTCCCTTCTTGGGTTCATTCGTGGTTTTGCTTCCTTCAAGGACATAAGCTATAATACATGGGTTACTGGATAATAACATTCCTTCTAAATACTAGCAAAAGCCCAGATTTGTTTATCTTGAATGACGGAAAGACTCTCCAAAGAACTGCCTTTTTTCAAGGCTTCATGTGTGAATACATTATAGAGATGGTTTATCATTTATATACTCTAAAAAGTTCTCCACAGTAACCCCCTTCCCCTCCTTCGCCGCCTCTTCCTCCTCCCCCCCTTTCTTTTCTCCCCACAATAACTGTTGGAATGGATAATTGGATCTTGGATCATAAAGTACTGGGGCTGGGTGTCAACAGCTTACCAGTAGCCACACAATGAGTCTGTAGAAGAATTGGGGATCTAAACCCTCAGTTCTAGGCCTTAGACCTTGGGAGAAGGACACTAAGAGCAGGCTTCTGTGATCATTTTTAGGATAAGCCATTTCTTTTATACCCTCACTAAAGGTGCCCTAGTTAATTCAGCAAAAAAGTTGAAAGGATATCTCTGGGCATCTTTAATTTAAGCAAGGAAGGAAATATCCAAGATTTAAAAAAAACAAAACAAAACAAAAGCAAGCCCAAATGTAGAATCAACTTCATCATTATGTAAACCATCATACAATATCTTGCATAAATCAATCCAATTTATCTTCCCCCCGAACGAGACATAAATGTATAAGAGCAATTGATGCCAGAATCCACTTTTATTCCTCACAGAGGCCCTTTTCTCACCTTACCTTTCCACGGCGCTAGAGTGCGGGGATCGCATGAGCAGCCTCTTGCAAGAGGCTCTCGCGTCCCCACTGCTTCACCACGTGAGAGCTCCTCCTCTTCCTTCTGCAGTGCAGCCTGGGGCAGGAAGCGTGAGCGCCATAGCTCTGGAGGCTCTGCACACACAGTAAGTGTGCGCGGGGCCCTGGAGTGATGCGCAATCGTGCACCATTTTTAGCTAGAACCCGAAAATGAAATAGTGCACAATCGGCGCCTGCTGGCCCCGGCAGTGTCGCACGATTGCGAGGGTGTCATGTGGATGGCTCCTTGCAATTGCGTGATGCTCCAGAGGCCCTTTCGCATGGTAAATGCCATGCGAAAAGGGCCTTAGTCTCAATTGTCTAATTATCTAAGCTTTCTTGCTTTGCAAGAAAGCTCAATATTGCAACACAAGCAACATGGTGATTATATGAATACAGAACTCAGTGATTCGAAATGCTCACTTTCAGTCTGAGGTGGGCATTACAGCCCCATGATGTTTTTTCCATGGATCGGACTATAAGCCAAATAGGCAAGGACAGCTTGCCTTCTTTGTACTTTTCTATTTACATTCCTCATGGAGGCCATGGTAGTGATAGCTGGAGGGGTGGTGGCCTTGCCTTCGATCTCCATCTCATTCCTGCTGATTACTAAAGTTTAGCATCCAGGTATTAGAAAACCCATGGCTCTGGGTGATAGTGGCCAAGATCATACATTGAGTTTGTTTAGTGTAAATCTCCACATTAGTAGTTATTCAGTCTTTTTGTTAAAATGGTTGCTTTGTACAACTGACACTCAGTTGTACACATACATCCCATTTGCATCCACACGTACATGGGTTCACATGGGATCCCATGTGCATGCACATCCATGCGCATACACATCTGCAGGTGCAATGGCCTTGCATGCACAACAGACAACTTTGAATGCAGATATTCTGCACTAGACAAAAAACGTCCAATCGCTTACACAGGAAAACTTGTGCATGTGTTAAGACCCCAACCAGATTGCAGCTATAGTTTTCTGATGTTTGGACATTAGGGATTGTGGAAACTGCATGTTCTGTGGCTCATCATAACAAGAGGCAGAATTGGATGTGTGCATTTTGTCTGTTATAGATTGTCTCAGAAGATTTATTATTTTTCACCAGTGAGTAGATCTTGGAGCACTGACATTAGAGAGTGCTGGCACTGCAATGCAGTTGTGAGGAGGATGGAAGATGCAGCCAACTGCCAGTGGACATCAAGTTACAGAATGTCCCTGTTGCAGATGAAGTCCCTTCCCTCTGCACAGGCTGCCAGAAAACTGTTATTTGAGGCAAAATCCATTTATTTTGTTTCGCATGCAAGGGTGTATAATTTCAAAACTTTCCTCCCCACTGGGTGAGATGGTACCACTGGAATTCTGTTGTTGACTCCCAATTAGATTAATTGAATCAATTGTTCAATGGTGAGTCAAAATGTAGGTAAATTCCATTGACACAATGTGTCTACTCTAGTTGGAACTGATAATAGGATTGAAGTTTATGAGGGTTTTTTGCATTTTTTTGATGAATTTTTGCAGAAAACCCCATTTTTGCACAAATAAATTGTTCAGAATAAAGACCCAAATTATGAAAAATCTCACAGTGGGTGGTGTGTCTCAGTATATCAAGGCAACCTTTCTTTCAAGGATGCAACAATTTACATCTTTGAATATTCTTTATGTTGGTACCACACACATACTGCAAATGCTGTTATGACCATATCTGGACCTTAACGCAGTGGAAGTTGCCAGTGTGAAACTATTTGTACCTATGTCAGTTTGCCATTGGCCCCTTCCTGGAATCCCTCCGTGTCTTAAAATTACGTAGCAGGCAGATGCAGTGAGATCCAACATAGGGATAAAGTGATATGTAAAACTGCCTGTTTGCTTATCACGTAGTGAAAGGCTCTTTCATTGCTACTTAATTTTGAAGGTTGCTTTGTAAACATTTTTGGTTAAGGGAAAAGAAACAAAAAAATAACAAATAGAAACAAATGACAAAACCAATGAAATACAAATATTCCTGGTCCCATTTGAGTTCAAGTGGGCAAGTGAAAGTAACTGTGAGATTTGCTCTTTCTTCTCAACTTCTTCTGGGCTTGAATAATGGAGTGGCCCATGTAATTGCAATTTTGGCTGTCTAAACCTCTTGGGAATGTGTCTCTGCAAGAGAAATGCAAATAGTGAATGGGCCTCTAAAGAAGTTGGGTAGGCCCCTATTTCTTCTGAGTCTCTCAGACTACACCAATACAGGCAGCTGCTGGCAGCTTCCATATTAGGGTTCAGCAAATCTAATTTGGGTTTTATTCCCCCATTCATAAGAGCTGTCTAAGCTGCTGATCCAATTTTATTCCAGTACCTTTAAAATCTGGAATAAACCAAGGTTTGATTCACTGCACCTCCAAATGGAAGCCACCAGCTACTACTGAGCAACAGGGATGTTTAAGCAAACACGTGACTGGCAGACTGCAATATAAAGCTGTACTGAGCTTGCCTGGTCTCAAGTATCATAGCCTTTATTAAAACAGTCAGTGCTTCCCTTCTGGATAACACTGTTAAGATCATGCTTCCCAAACTGTTCAGGCAACAATGTGGGATATTAAAATCCTGCTTGCATGCATAGGTCCAAGATAATGGTATAGAGACAAAGATCGAGAAATGGAGAAGATGAAGAAATGTAAGAAAGGAAGCATGTTTTATGTAATAACAATATTATCTGAAGTTTCAGCCTTGAACTTCTTCAGTCTACAGTGCATTCAAAATCTATGGTTTCAGAAAGATACAGGTTTTTAAACGTGAAGCAATACTCCCCCTCTGTGGTGAAGTGTAAAAATTCCTTCTCATGTTACCATATAGGAATCAACAGAGTATGTTAAATGCATTTTAAGAACTATCTTGAATAGAAATAGTCATCCAATCTATTTGAAGCTGAACAGAAAACAAGAACCACCAGATGCACCACATCCAAGAGGATGATCTTTGTCCCCAACTATGGCATCTGCAAAGTCATGTACTTATTGCTTTGAAAGTGAAATTGGATAGTATCTATGAACACAGAAGAGATTTAGAAATCTATAAAGTAGGCAGAAGAATTTAAATTAAAATTTTGTGTTATGACACAAAAAGTAGTCTGACAAGTGGCTATGAATTTCCAGAATTCATTTTTTAAAAAAGTAAGAGCATTCCCTTGAGTCTAGGGTAACTAATCTCACTGTTTGGAGAAAGAACTTACGAGTTCACATTGAATGTCACAGATAGGAACTTCTGCCATTGTTATAACTTGTTACTGAGGGAGAATGTTATTGCTTCATCAAAGCTAGGCCAAAATATACATGGTAAATATTTTTTTGACTCACCTTGGGGACAACTCACTACACAAGATGTCATGATGAGTGTATGTATGTCAGACTATTCCATTGTACCATTTGACAGACAGACAGATAGAGGGGTGGGGAGGCAGGCAGACAGACAGACAGATTCCTGACTGTGTACTGTCCTTAGGCTTGAGTCTAAGCCATATCGCCTCTTTGCTGCTCTTGGTGTATATCACCCACTTCACCCTAAAATCTCACTATCTGAAACTTTCCTCCCATTTCCTTCAGTTAACCTTGTGTGATAGCTTGACTGTTTGCATCTTGTGTATATGGTTGCAATTTCCCCAATAAAACACATTAACCTTACTTTTTAGATCTCTGGCTGGTTCCTCTCTGCTCTAGCACTGGTAAACATAGCTGTAAAAGGTCTTGTAAGATTACCCTGTCTCGCAGGCCTCCTCTTTGAGCTAATATTCCCCACCTTCTTGTGGAGGCACTGGCCTTGTGGGTGGACCCCTGAGTCACCCACATTTTGGGGTGGCAGTACAAGTAAAATAGATTTCTCAAAGATATCCACAGGGAGTGGATAATTTTGTACCAACTTTATAGAAAATATTTTCTAGCAAGACATTAGTTTGGCTAGGAAAAAAATTCTTATAGCAGATGTTATGCAGCCCTTTTGATATACAATATGGCATATTTGCATCAGAATACATTTATTTTTCACTAGCCAATACCAAATATCCTTAGATTATTGTTCAAATCTCCCAATGTTAGGGACATTACTAAAGACAAAATAACTGCTTAACATACTGAGCAGTTCTTCTTTGAATCTCTGAGGAATAGGAATTCAATCAATAGAGAGAAATAATATATCCAACAGCTGCTCCAGAAGCACTGATACACCATGTTTTAAACATTTGTTACGATAATATTCCATTTGAGAAATCAAGCACAGTGGCCTGGCAGCTGCTGAAGTACTTGATGTTACCATGAATCTCAAGAGGTAGAAAACATTTCAGTCACCTAAAAGCTGAAAAGTTACCATGAAACCCTTTTCTCAAGTCTCATTCCAAAGTTATACCATTATGCCATCATTTTGCTTTCCCAACTTTAAACAGTTGTATCCATCATATCATGGCAAATCTGATACAGTAAGAGGAAGAAGTGGGTGGAATTTATTATTTAAATTGTATAAAAGCTTTTGTATAATGACCTTCAATCCTAATAAGAACTCCCAAGGCAGTTTGAAACTCCACATAGGTCTATGGCAAGAGTTTGAAGATCCCAGGTCCTAAGATTTAAGGATCTAACCTGATATCAAGAAACGACCTCTGTTGATGTCACAAGGAACAGAGCTGGTGAGGTCACATGGGGCCATCCTAGTGGCATCATTCAGCATGATAAATTGTCAACACTGTGTACAGAATATGTCAGTCAAATAAAAGAGATCAGATCTAATAGACGAGGAAAACACACACTTTTCAAGGCAGTGCTGTCTCTCTAAGGACCAGAGAAGAGGGTTCGGGCTCTGAAACTCAGGATCAGGCCCTGAAATCTGGGAACACTATGTCATATCTAATTAAGGATATGGACTGCTTTTTCTGGCGTTGGTAGAGTCTTATCACTTTTGCTACCTAGTGATTGGTTTCTTAATGTACAAAGGTAATATGGAAATGTCATTAAGAGTGGCATTGTGAATGATAGGATAGGGATGGTATTGTTTGGCATGTGGTGAGAATGGCTACACAGTTTCTTACCACTGAAATTGTTGCTGAAGCACTAACAATATCCAATCTAGCTATGTAATTGTAACTCCAGCATGAACAAGGCTATTTTAGATGGTGCATACAGAGTTGGAAAGTAATACACTAGAAATAACTTTATCTGTAACATGTTTGTTCTGAAGGAATGAAGGCATACTTATATATTTTTTAAATTCCCTTGAATGTTTGCTGCCCCTTCTTCAATCCTCCCCACACTTTTTCAGGACAGGTTTCAGAGTAAATTTTTATACACTCTCAACGTCTTTCTTGAAACTTCAGCACCACTCTGTCACTCAGTACTTGATGATTCACCAGCTGAATGTCTGAACAAATACTGGTGATAAACATTGTGAGGTGACATGAGGTAAAATCAAGATCATTTCTCCGGTGTCTCAACCATGGTAAGTTGTTCACATACTCAGATCACCACTTGATGCTGAATGTGGATACTGTTCTTAAAACACCAGCAACAGGAAATAGGAAGATATTCTTCAAAATATCCCCAACAAGCCTGCCATTTTAAGCATGTCTGTAGATGTTCCTAGAAAATGCCATCAACCAACAAGCCATTTAGGCAATATGGATATGGTAGGGTACTCCATGCTGTCAGCTTCACTAGTCCCTTGGATGTGGATGATTGTCAGAGGAGAGCAGTCTACCTTGATTTGAACAGATTTGTTTGTTCATTGTTAGTGGGCTCTGATCTTGGGAGGTGTCTTTGCTGGAGCAACATCTATACTACATTCCACTGGAACAGTACCCCATCTGCAATTTACTTCTGACTCTTGATTTTAGTCAATACAACCCCAGAGTTGAGATAAACGGCATTATCTTAATTTGGCACCAAATGAAACAATCATCTGAAACAGCTGAAATTCTTTGGAAGTACACTGTACTTCCAAAGTATACTTTATGACAGAAGTACCAAAGCCACAAATACACTTTCTCATGATTCTTTAGTATACACCTCCCATGTGCATGTGAACAATCTTATAAGTATTCCTCAATATCTGTTTGACTAGCATCCTACTTGTAGCCTCACATCTGCATATGTCCTTTCTGGGGTACTGCAGAAATTCTCATTCCCTTCCTCCATCTGCAGCACCCAAAGCCACCCCCCTGCACTTTACTATACTTTACTGGATATTGTTTGAATCTCTCTTCTCCTGCATGGATAACCCACATAAAGCAGGCAGGATTGGGTTGTGTCCCCATAGCCAGACACAAAATGATTACAACAGCGCTGAGATCTCTGGAGTATCCTGGCATTCTGGTCTCCAGCTATGGAGAAATAAGCCAGGCACTTCTCCAGTCCTGTCTGCTCTCCTTGGCATGGAATGGCCATGCAGGTTGGGGACAGCAGCTTCAAAGGATGTATAGTAAGTCCTGTGGAAGGACATATGGCTCAGCCTAGTACGTGTCCACATACAGAATCATTATGCTACACTGAACCATAAAGGCTTGAAATCGAACCTATATCTACTCTGGCAAACCTCTGAAATGTGGATTGAGACACCAAGTGGTCAGTTTCAATACAGCAGTATAATCATTAGAAGCTAAAGGGGTCTTACCAAAATAGTTGCACAAACTTTGATGCAAATCAAGGTCATCATTAAATGCCCACCTATATCAAAATGTGTGTTTAATTTTTTTATAAGAGAATTTAAATAGAAAATATTCTATCAAGATTTTCATGTACATATCACTCTACAAATGTAGCACCATCACATAAACAGTTTATTTGTTTGTTTATATGCCACTTTCTCCTAGAGTAGAACCCAAGGCAGATCATAAAAAGAATAAACAAAAACCTAACAATAAAATTTTGAACAAAATTAAAAATCATCACTTTAAAATGATGGGCTATAAACACCATAATATCAATGAAAAGCAGGCAAAAGCTAAAAATAAAGCACACACCCCTTTCTGCAAGCAATTGCACATTAAAAGCCTGCTTGATCCAAAATGTCTTTGTCTGCTAGTGGAAGGAGAGAACAGAGGGGCCAGCCCTGCCTCCCATGGAAGGGCGTTCTAGAGGATGGGAGCAGCTACTGAGAATGCTGTCTTCCATGTCCGCACTAAACATAATGGAGGCAGGAGCAAGAGAAAGCCTTTCACCACCACCGTGGATCTTAAGACTCTGACAAGTTTGTATAGGGAGAGACAGTCTTTCAAGTAGTCTGAACCTAGAGCTGTATAGGGTATGACCAGCACTTGGAATTGTGCCCAGAAATCAACTGGTGGCCAGGGAAATTGTTTTAACAAGGGAGTTATATGTTTACTGCTAGTGGTCCCAGTGAGGATTCTAGCCACAGATTTATGGATTTACAGAAGTTTCTGACCTGTTTCCTAAGGCAGCCCCACATAGTGTGTTACGGTAGTCCAAATGAATGTAATCAAGGCATGTGTTACCATAGCCAGGTCTGGCATCTGAAGGAACAAGCATAACTAGTGCACCAGTTTTAATAGGATGAATATACTCCTGGCCATGGCTGAAACCTGAGCATCCAGAGTTGGGGCTGAGTCCAGGAGTAACCCCATTCAACACAGGTAAAATCCCCATTCCCTGATCTGCCTTTCAACTGACAAAGAGCACTTCTGCCTTTCCTGAGTTAAGTTTCAGTTTGTCTGCCCTCATTCAGTCCATTACTGATAACTGGCATCTGTTCAGTACCTGGACAGCTTCCTTGGAATCAGACAGAAAGCAGAGGTCGGAGTTAGGGACCATGAATATATTGGAGACATCAAACTCCCAAACTCCAGATGACTTCTTTCTGCAGGTTCAAGTCCATGAAATATCAATAGGTGTGGACACAAAATCTACCTCATCTGAATCTCGGAGCCTTCTACACCACCAGTGGGATAGATCCTCTATTACATCTGAAAGCAGCAGAATAGATTCAGAAGTACAGGGAATGCAAAGGCCAGCCCTGGTCATTGGAGCCCTCATAACTGCAGGAAGAATTTTGGTGCACATGATTATCCATAATGACAGCTGTTGGGTTAATAAACACTTTTACTGTACAGTCTAAAAACCTTTATTTGCTCTTTCGTGAGACTGAAATAACAAGTCCCATGTGAACAATAATGACATTATAAATAGGCATGGTCAGCACTGTGAATGTTCTTACATACAACCCACCTCCAGTTTTATTAGGTGTCTACGAAGTATTTCATGACTATTAATGAAACTTAACAAAGTACAAATAGGAGATAGGAAACTGGAAATCCAATGAGACAATTTTCTTTGATGAGACTAATTTGCATTAATTAGATGCATAACAAGCCATCCTTTAATCTTGATAAGCACAATAAATGCTTTTGCAAAACCAGCCTGAGGCTAAAATGAACTAACCAGAGCTCAGAGAATTACTGATAGCTGATCAAAGCAATTTCTTTATTGCTTGCTTTCCAGTAACCTGGAAAGCCTTTCTTAAAATTAATTATATTCTTCAATGATGTGTTGTGGTTTCTCATTAGTGCTCTATTACACAATTCCTAATTGAGTTTGATTTTCACTTGTACAATGTATATATTACCATACTCACACTGTGATGCGTTAATACTCTTTCTTCATTTTATCCCAGCTTTGAGCCCCATCTGTTGGTTTAGAGATATTTTTCATCTTCCATATTTGCCAGCTATAATGATGTAGCTGATGAATATTTTCCTTGAAATCTTGGGTAACGTGGAGGTTCCTCATCTAAAGGTTAGTTTCTCATTTTTATCAAATCACCATGTTTGGGTTAAAGCAGTGATAATTTTCCATATCCCCTGTCTGGGATCTGAGATCAGCTGAAGAGGCTTTAATCATGATGTCCTTGGTGAGTGTGGCCAATAGGATAGCCACGTGCGACAGGGCCTTCTCAGTGTCAGCACCCTGGCTGTGGAATTCCCACCTAATGGAGATGTGATTAACTACCCATCCTCATTGTTGTGTTTAGGCATCAGCTATAAGCTCACTTATTTGTGCATGATTTTGCATGATAGATAAGTTTATCATTTGTTCATCATTTGATCCCTGTTGATGGTTTTATTGTCCTTTATTATATCTGTGATTTTAGAATTGTGATAGTAATAGTACTTGTATGTTATACTGTGTTTTATGTAGGTCACTAGGTGCCCTAGGCTCTTTGTAAGGAAGGATGGGATATAAATAATTAACTAGCTATTATATCAACCAGTAATAGGATGGAAACAATATTTGAAAGTATTTGAAAATGGTTGAAAAACATGTTTTTCACATGTTAAGAATTTCTGGACAGATGAAAATCTTTGCAGTTCAGGACTTAACCTGCACAAAATTTGCACACAGTTGTTTCCACTGAGAGCAGCATTTTCTGTACAGAAAGGTTACTTCCTGCACAGAAAATGCTGTTTTCTGCACAGAAAATGCTATAATTGAGGATTTATTTTGTGTAAAATTTACACATGGTTGATTTGCACAAAAACCAGCACTTTCTTCACAGAAAACAGGGTTTTCTCCATAAGAAGTAATACTTCTGCACTGAAATATTGTTTTCCAGACAAAAAATGTTGTTTCCTCCACAGAAAACAACAATGTGCAAATTCTGTGCAGAATATGTCCTGAACTACAAATAGCCTTTGAAAACTTTGCGGTTTATGAAGACTTTCTTGCAGCTGGAAGAAAATGACTGAAATTACTCATTGCTATCTTTGAGAAGAAACTTTCAACATCCTAAACTGCAAACCCCAGGATTCCATAGGATGTTGAAAGTAGAATAATTGCGCTATAACAGTGTCGTGTGGAAATGGCCTTAGTGAAGAATTACATCCCTAGCAATGTTCTGTCTCTCTTTACTGTATGGATTGACTTTTCTTCATGAGCTTTCAGAAATTATTTCAGCCTACTGGCAGATTGTAACTGTTGACATTTGCAGTCCAAGACGGCTCTGTATGTTCCTATGTTAAGGGTTAACTGTGTTCTTGTTTACTGCGCTGTCCTCTCTGCTAGCAGAAGCCCAGCAGTTCCCAGCACACAAAGCAGATAAGGGTTTTCCCTGAGACCCTCTTCAGCCTTCGCTTCACATAACAAAGGTAGTGTTTTGACTAAAAAAGTTCTCTGTCCCTCGTTCATCCCATGGTGTGAAGAATTGTTGACAACCTACTACTTAAGGGCAGCCTGAAAACAGGCAGTGTGTACTCTCTCTTTATGTATTCTCTTTGCTACTGATGTCTTTGTCCAGACATGGATTTTACTTAGACCTGCTGAACATGTACTCACGCTTCTTTCAATAAACTGAGTTGTTTTTAGCCAAACCTGCTGGCCTCATTCACTGGCAACTTTATGGGACTGAACAATATTTTGTCTTGCTTTTAAGGACAGTTAAACTGTGGGTCATGCTAGCGATCTGCAGCATGCCCCCCTGCATTTTCCAACAGAAACTGTGCAACACAGGCAGCCTACAGGAAGGATGAAGAACTTTCCATATGTCAAAACGAAATATCACAGGGGGGGGGGGAGATTATTGCATAAAACTTTTAGTACTCATTTCCATTTTCAGTGTACAACTTAAATGTAAATCTTAGTCCCAGTCAGAGTATAGTCACAGGAACAATAAGAACTCAGGTGAGTCAACACTTAGATGCATTCGATTAAATCAGTGGGTCTCCTGTCATTGGGACTAGGAATGGAATTAAGTGTATGTTTTTTAAAAAATGTCTCTATACTCTGATGGGTAGGAAATCTCATGGCAATGAGAGAGCAGGTAAGAAATCAGCAGTACAGACCCATCAAGACTTTGATCAAAGATACACTGGAAAGGGAAAAGTGGAGAATTTTGGTACACAATAGAAAAGAACTTCTTAATAAGGCTATGGAAAGTGGCTTTAAATAAATGTAGTGGGGATGGGTGAGGGGAGAACTGGAATGTTAGGAGTTCAAAACCCAATTGTGCCATCATGGCGTCAACTTCCGTTTCCTATGGCGTCGTGACTGGTCGCTTAGCAAAGGAGCTCCCGCTAAGCCACAGTCAAAAACAGGCTAGCCAAGGCAATTTTTTTTTCTTTTCCATCTCTATTTCCCAATTGGCCCAGTTTACTTCTCCAGAAGAAGAAGTCCAGAGGGGGCTCAGAGGGGACCCTAGAACAGCCCATCTAGCCTCTTTGCCTCAGGCAAAGGAGTGAAGACTGGGATGTAGAGCAACCACAGCCATTTGTCAACTGCTGTCTTTTTGGCAGCACCAGTGACACCACGGATTTTTAAATAAAAAAGAAAGCGTTAAGATTTTATTTTCTACTTGGACAAGAACTTATCCTCTACTTGAAAATTTTCTATATTTCACCGGGACAACTCTGTACACAAGAATCAAGAAGATAATAGGAAAACAGATTTCTTATTAGGAGTTCATCTATGTCTATGTCTCAAAGACTGTTGAAGTAAGGATTTGAACGTTCGTAAAGCAACATGAGGGGAGTGGAAATCATGCTAGGAGGGAGATTTCTTGAAACCAACAGCAGCTGATTCAACAAACATTAAAATGCAGCAAGCATAGAAGTTACAAAACAAGGAGTTTTGTTCAGACAAAGAGAGAGGAGAGAGACAAAACTTTCCTGATATAAAGCCTAAAGGTAATATCCTTTTTTTCCCGCTGAAGTAATGAGAAAATAAAGAAGTAATCTCTTTGAGTTACATTAAAGTATTTACAACAACGTTGGTTTTCTTATCTTTGAGTATTAGGTTGCCCTATACTACCAGGAGAAACCTGAGAAGGCTACAGAAAAAGGGGAAAAACAGAACACAAGATGGTATGAAAAACCAGAAAACTTACCAGAAACAATAAATAATGCTGAGAGGTCATTAGAAGACAAGAAGATAAGGAATGTGAAAATAAATTCAGTTAACAGAACTATTGCTCAAATTAATGCATTTGGACTCTAATTAATGTATTTGCTATAATCAATTTAAGTTAACTACTGGGACAATTATTATTGCTATAATCAATTTAAAAGATATTTCATTTGACAGGGGTCCACATAGGAGCTATACAATAGAATGAATGTATGATACACAGTGAGTGAAATTGGAACACTGGAAGAATTGTAATTAATTTAAACTTAATTGTTTGAGTATATTGTTAGAAAGTATCGGGAATAATGAATTAATTAATTAAGCTGAAGTAAGCTGAATTAAGTTAATTTTTATATTTGTTACAAATTTATAACTGTTTGGTGCTTATTGATGCATTAACTGTATTGAAAGATATCGAATCTATTGGAAACTGATTATATTTTATTCAAAATCTAGATGGAATTCCTGAACATCTATAAACTTAAGTATAGATACCTAGCTATCCAGAGTATATAGAGCACATAGAACACACAAAGTAATCAGGTCAAAAATAGATGATAGTAAATATATCTATATCTATATCTATATCTATATGAAATATAAAAATAGAAATACATTTATTTAATATCAAGACTAAGACAATTGACTTTGATAATACCTTTGGAAAAAAAAATTTTGACTATTACTTTGTATATATACAGTACATAATATAGTAATTCATAGATATAGCAGGTATAGAAGATTAAATAAAAACTAGAACTAATTTAAGAAATCTACCTTAGCTACACAACGCTATCAATAAACCATTCTATAAGTAATGACAATTACATATACAGACTTAGGGAGTGCACAACAATCATACACAACAACAGACTATGAAATCAAATAGAATGGCTGCAAAAAAAAAAAAAGCCATGATATCATTAACTCAATCTCAAATAGTAAAAGATAGAAGGCCTTCTATAGAATTACTCTCAAGTACAACTGATATAGCTCAACCACAAACATCAAAAGGAAAAGGACCACATATGGAACTATCTACAAATTTAGCTGATGTGTCATTGCAAATAACTGAAATGTTACAGGAGTTCAGGAATTTCAAAACAGAGATCCATGGGAAGCTAAAAGATACAAGAACAGAAATTAGAACAGAAATCAAGAAAGAATTAAACTCCTTTGGGAAAAAATTAGAAAAAATCTCCAACAATATTACATCTATGAAAACAGACATAGGAATTTTGTACAAAAAGGCTGAACAAACAGATATAACAACTCAACAAATACTTAAGACGCATATAAACTGCAAGCCTATGCCAATGACCTGGTAATCTTTCTGCAAGAACCACTTGAGAGTATAGACAAACTTCTAAAGATCATTTATGATTTGTTGAAAGTGCGGGATTTAAAATAAATTAACAGAAAACTGGAATTTTAACAAAAAAATGTACTCCAGGAAAGAAGAACAACTTATTAAAAAATCCGGTTTTCAGATTCAAAAGAAACTAAAATACTTAGGTATTTGGGTCACAAGGCAAAACACAGAGCTTTTCAACAACAATTATGTAAGAACGTGGACAGAAATAAAGAAAGATTTAGAAAATTGGAATAAATTACATCTCTCTCTTTCAGCAGAATCGCGACAGTGAAAATGAACATCCTTCCTAAAATGATCTTCCTTTCTCAAAATTTACCAACAATAAAAAATGATAAACCATTTCAAGAATGGCAAAAAGACCTTTCAAGGTGTATTTGGGAAGGAAAAAAACCAAGGATAAATTGGAAAAATTTCATAGATCAAAAAAGAAAGAGGTAGAGTAGTTTACCAGATCTTAAGCTATACTATTATGCATGTAGGTTAGCTTTGGATATCAGATTGGATCAGGTTACAGAATAGAATAATATTAACACTAGAAGCAGCCGATAACAGAATGTGCTGGCATGCCTAGCTTTGGTACAATAAGGCACAAATAGATAGGGAGTTTACAAATCACTTTATATGTCAGGGTCAGAGACCCGGGCGGTGAGACAGCCCGGAGAAGGGAGTGGGAGAGCTAGCAGAGTCCTGCCAGGAGGAGTCAAGAAAGCACTTACTCAAGGGAAGTCCATTTACCTAAGCCAGAGTGACAAGTGAAAGCCATAGTCAAAGTTCTAAAAGCCAGGGGTCTGGAGCCAAGAGATCAATCCAAGGTATCAGAAGCTGGGTGCTGGAAGCAAGGAATAGGCAAGGAGAGGGCTTATAGAAAGTTTGCCACAAGCAAAAGAAAGCTTCCAGGCAGGCAGTTATATAGCCCAAGACACAGGTGTGGCTAGTCACTGCTTCTTGAACTTAACCAAGGAAGCCTCCCTTTGCTCTCGAGTCTCTGCGTTGTTTGTGGGCTGATTGACTCAGTGTGCAGGGCATCCTCGGGTTCACAGCTGGATCCCTGTTGCCCTAAAGGAGCAGGCAGAGGAACATCCGAGCCTGCTTGGTCCATGGCAGCAGGGGGAGCTCTTGAGCTGCAGGACTCATCTCCAGCCAGAGCCACAGGGACCAACAGCTGCTGCTCGTCATCAGCAGCTCTGACAGGGGCTTCAGTTATCACATTATAAGAGGATCTTTATTGAGAATCTGGATACAAATAAAGAAAAAAACTTACAACAAAATCCCAGCTTGGATATCACCCCAGGAAGCTTTTTTTGGGAGATGGGTCAATATTCAAGAAAATGGTTGACATACAAAGATTCATTAGAACTAGATGAATCACCTACACCACAGTTAAGAACAAGAGAAAAACTGGAACAAATGGGTTTTAAGCTTTCATGGTTTCCATATAGGCAACTTCACAAGAAATATAAAATAGATTTAAGGCTAGAAGGATTCAATTTGAAGCAAACACCTAACAAGTTGGAGAAGATTATATTCAGTCAGTCAAACCACGTTATATCAAAATTCTATAATTTCTTATTAAATTATAAATTGGAAGAGGAAATGGTCAAAGACACCATGATATCCTGGGCTAACAGCCTAGGTCACACAATTGAACCAGAACATTGGGAAACATCATGGAAATTAACCCATAGATTTACACTATCCCAAGATCTTAAAGAATATTATGTGAAGATGTTCTACAAATGGTATCTAACACTGGCCAGATTGGATAAAATGTATAACACACACCAAAATAAATGTTGGAAATGCCAAGAGAAAATCGGAACTTTCATACACATGTGGTGGAATTGCCAAAAAATTAAAAAATTCTGGGAACAGCTGAGTATAGCTCTGATGGAAATATTTGAAACCCAGATACCCATCAGACCAGAAATCTTTTTATTAAATATGGTTCAAAATATATATTCAAAAATTTCAAAGAAATACTGGAGAGTTTTGTTATACCTCGTTACTGCCGCTAGAATATCAATGTTGGAAAACTAATGAAATCCCCCCTTTAGAGCAATGGATGATTAAAATATTGGAAATGAAGGAAAATGATCAGCTTACCTGTAAAATTAAGGGGAAATCTGAGAAAATATTGAAGGAATGGTACCCAATTGCTATGTTTCTCTGTAAAAAATGGGGTAACTCAATTAGTGAATAAAACACTAATTTTTTTGTACAAAAATTTACAAACAAACATGGGACTTGTAGTGATTTTTATAGACATCATCACTTTGATTGGACACAGATACTTTTGTAAAAAGGTTAGTCTACATGCACATAATGATGTATGTTTGTGTGTGTGTATGTATATCTATATATTGTGAGTATATATGGACATATGGGAGGAACAATATCAATTAGCACAAAGAAAACACAGAAAGAAGTTATATAAGGAGAGGAAGTTTAAGTGATAGGTAGTAAATCTATGTTATTTTTCAAGGAGAGGTAAAGTTCTAACTAATGGAAGTAATGTTATATCATATACACATATATTCTGTTTGGTTTTCTTTTTGTTTTGTTTTTTGTTTTATAATAATGTAACTAATGCAATATCAGAAAGTATTCCTTTTTCTCTAATATTTAATGATTACTACTAGAAGATATTTGTTGACTGAGAATAACTCGGCTCAAGTTTAATTTGTTCAAGTCCTTCTCAAAATTACTTTATTTTTTCAATTAAAAACAAATGGCGAAAAAAAGCCACTTGTGCCATGAACTCATTCAATGATCTTGCAATCTGTTTGTATCCTAGCATGTGTTACCACATGGCAGTAATACTTTTGGATAATACTGACTTTCTTCACAAGTTTCCAGAAAGCATTGCAACTAAACATCACATTTAAAGTTTATCAAAAACTTCAAAGCACGACATGGATGTTGAGATCTTTCCTTTTTTCCTTCTTCTTCGCATAGTGTAACAGTTTTCCAAAGAATTAATCTAATCACATTAATAGGGAACCACATTCTTCTTGCCCTACAACTAGAACCCTTTGATTAGACTTTTTTATTAAAAAAAAATTAGTATTTGCTGGTGCTGGTTTTAAATGCTGCTTTAAAATTTAGCAGCACTCTAAAGTCCTTAAGATTCAAAGAATGCAAAAAAAAAAAATGAACATTACATTTAGATTTCTTCCTACTTCAAGACACATCACATTTCTACCTCCTTCATTTGCCACAAAGATAAGGACCATGAATGATTTTTTTCTGCATTCATTGTTTGTTTTATTCTTCCAGCAGAGAAGCTGTAGCCCAAGGTAATTGCAGTCTAATTATTCTTTTAGAGAACACATCAATTTGCACAGTCAAGACCATTCAACTGTGATAACAACCAGCTTTTAATTATCTTCAATTAAACTGTATACAGCAGTATACAGTCTCTAACATCAGATATAACTCCCTGGCCATCTGGTTTCAAACTCAGATAAAGCCATGCAAAATATGCATAAAAATAAATGATTCCTCTCCCCTCCTCTGCAGACTCCTTTTCTCACTTAGACACTCTCACCCACAATTTCCCGTATTTTGATCTTAACCATGTATAATATGTCACTGCTCTCCGTGGGCTTACATATAATTGAGAACTAGTTCTTATATTACAGAATGATGTGGGTGCCACTCTGCTTCAACTTTGTTGAAAAGTGGTATGAAAGCAACATTGTTCCTTCCCACACCAATGCTGATTCTCTTTGAGATGAAGGGCTGAATTTGGCATAAGCTGTAATCATGTCATCAGCCTCCCAAATGGCATCTTGCTGCTTAATGCTATGGAGTGCCATGGGATACAACTGTGTGTTATGACACCCTCATAACATTACAAGCTGTCCCAAGGATATTTAGGACCACAGCTTTAATTGCCTGAGCAGCTTTTGTTGTTATTATGCAATGATGTATTTAAGTCTTTTACTCTTAGACTCAAATCAAGTCTCAAGTCTCTACCTTCCAAGTCTCAAGTCAAGTCTCAAGTCCTTGCAAGATACTTTCAAGTCAAGTCTCAAGTCGAGGAGTCCACTTTATACCCCAACCTGTATTCCAGAATTTCTGAACAGATTTGAATAAAGACAGTTTTAAAAATTTAAATAGAGTTAGTCCTCCACATTTGTGAGTTTACCCTCTGCAGCTTTGGAAGTAGGGAATAGGATCCTTCTTACTGCTCCTTCCTGAAGCTGGAGGCTTTTGTGTCAATAGGCGTACAAGGGTCTGCAGTTTCGGAAGTGTGGAATATGGTCCACCTTACTCCCCATTCCCCAGGCTGTAGACTTTTGTGTCAGTGGGCATAAAAGATCCTGCAGCTTCTGAACTCGGGAATAGGATCATTCTTAGTCCCTATTGTTGAAGCTTCAAAAGCTTTAGAAGGAAGAAGGCTTCCTCCTGAAGCCCATTGCCTAATCCGTTCGCTGTTCCACTTTGAGGCCCTTTCCACACGGCATTTTCCATGCAAAAGGGCATCTGGAGCATTGTGCAATTGTGAGGAGCAATCTACATGACGCACTCACAATCATGCGATGCTCCAGGGGTCAGCAGGTGCCGATCACACACCTTTTCATTTTCAGCTAGAAGTCGAAAATGGTACATGATAGCGCATTGCTCCCGTGCACACTTACCTGGCATGTGGAGCCTCCAGAGCTGCACCGGTCGCTCTTTCTGCCCCAGCGCAGCTTGGAAAGGTCCCAGGCTGCACTGTCAAAGGAAGAGGCAGAGCTCTCGCTCAAGCAGGCAGCTTGTGCGGAGCCAAAGGACCCCGGACGCGAGAGCCTCTCGCCAGAGGCTGCTTGCATGATCCCCGCACCCCAGCGCCAGAAGAAGGTAAGATGCGCAAAGGGCCTGAGAAATGAGTCCACACTTTGAGCTTGAGACAGACCATCATGTGACAAGTAGGCAAAAAGAGATGGAAATGTTGTTCAAAGTTGTAAGGTTTCTGGATGAATGTGTTATTTTTTTTTAAACAATTTTTATTAAAATATAATTCCAAACATGAATCTCATGTGTCTCATTAATACATTGTTTACACAATTAATTTCTTTATCAATAATGTATGGATTCCTACATATCTTCCTACATATAGTTACTGCAATTATTGACATCTAAATCTTTTCGAATATATATTTTAAAACCTCTATCCGTTTCCCTCCCATATCCCTTGTCTTCCCCCTACCTACTATCCTTTTTTCTGCACTTTCTTCAAGTCTAACCTGCTTTCCAACATTTCCAACATACATATAATTTATGTATTATCTTTTTATTGTTGTGTGTCTAGATTATATTGTTGTACTTTTAAATTCTTAAAACCAAAAAAATTTCTTACCTACCTATATATTTACTGTTGTTAATTATCTAGTACACTTTCTCTAATGCCCTCTTATAAATCTTCTGTTTCTCTCCCTCTTAATCCACAACTACTAAATCAAATTTATCTTATTATCTATCCTATTACTATAATTACCTTCCTTTTACCTATTCTGTAACCGGCTTCCAATTCCTTTCGAACTGTTGGTTTGATGCTCCTTTCATTGAGTTTGACAACTTCTCCATTTCCAATAGATCTGACATTTTTAGTTTCCATTCTTCTATTGAGGGTGCTTCTTTTCTTTTCCAACCTTGTGCA
Organism: Cyclura pinguis; assembly: GCA_030412105.1. Taxonomy (NCBI): domain Eukaryota; kingdom Metazoa; phylum Chordata; class Lepidosauria; order Squamata; family Iguanidae; genus Cyclura; species Cyclura pinguis. The sequence goes on from CM059602.1 coordinate 215,073,709, forward strand.
TAACATAACCTTGCTGCTGTGACCAAGTAAAGTATGACTTTCTTTTTTGTTCTCAAACTTTCTTGTCCAGTTATATTCAACAAGTATGTTTCTGGAGACATTTCATATTTTATACTCAGAATCCTCGCAATTGAATCATGTATCCCCTTCTAAGATTTCCTTGCTATTTGGCATGTCCATCACATGTAATATGTTCCAATCACTTTCCCGCATTTCCAGCATTGTCCATTTCCTTTATGAATTATCTTCTTCAATTTTTGTGGTGTCACATACCAACAATACATCATTTTGTAAAAATTCTCTCAGATTCAAGCACAATGTAAATTTTATGTCTTTAGTCCATATTTTCTCCCATTTAGCCAATTGTATATCATATCCAATATTTTGTGCCCACTTTGTCATAGGTTCTTTGATCTGTTCCAATTCTAATTCTCTCGTTAATAACTCTCTGTATAATTTAGAAATTCTTTTAGTTTGATCTCCCAGTAGAATTCTGTCTGACTTATTCTCTTTTTCCTCAAATCTCACAAATTTATTATCAATTGAGAATCATTCTTTTAGTTGTCTGTATGGGAACCAGTTTAGTTCATAATTTTGAGCACTTAATTCTTCTCTGGTTCTCATAACTGGTTTCTTTCCTTCCCATTTAATCAAATCTTTATATCTTAGCAATTCTTCTGTTTTGTTTTCAGTTATTTTAAAAGCTTCGTGTGGTGACACCCAAATTGGTAACTTATTATAGAATTTCTTCTTAACAGTTTGCCATACACTTATGAGGGATATTCTAAGATAATGATCTTTAAAATCTGTTTACTTCTGTTTTTTGATAGCAGAGATAGCCATGCCAACCAAATCTTATATTATAACTTTCTAAGTCCAATAGTTTATTATTATTGAAGTCTATCCATTCTCTAATCCAATCCAAACAGCAAGCTTGATAGTAGACCTTCAGATGGGGTAATCCAAAACCACCTCGTTCCTTACTGTCTTGTAACAATTTCAGTTTTATTCTTGGCTTTCTTCCTGCCCAGATAAATTTTGTTAATCCTTTATTCCAGGTTGTGAAGGATTTATCATTAGAATATTTTGAAATAGAAACATAATTTGGGAAGTACTGTCATCTTTATTGTGTTAATCCATCCCAATAACAAAAGATTAAATTTATTCCATTTCTGTAAATCTGTTTTTATTTGGTTCCATATTTGGTTTCCTTAATTTTATTTATATTCTGTTTCTTTAAAAATGTTTCAATCTTTTGTTTTTCTGAAGAAGTTCACTTTGTTTCTTGAAATAAATTTGAATAATATTTAACAAAAACATGTTTTATCTTTTCTTGGTCAGTACGAATTTTTTTCCTTCTTTTATCTCTATGATTAGTTTTTTTTCCCTTCCTTTTCTTGTACACCAGCCATTTCCCAGCTTTATTAGCCTGTTCAAAATTATTAAGTCTCAAATACTTCAGTTTTTTTCTATCTCTTCTATTGACAATTGGGACAATTTCTTTTGAATTATTTTAATTCATAATTTATCTTCTTCTTATCCAAGTCTCCCTCCAATTCTTGTTTCTCTTGCAACTCCCTCACTAGCTTCTGAATCTTTTCTTCTTCTTCTTCTTCTTCTTTTTTTTTTTTGCAAATACTGTTGTTGAAGGAAGAAACTTCTCATAACAGCTTTACCTGTGTCCCATACTATATGCATCTTCATGTCTTCTTTTATATTCTCCTGGAAGTTTCTTTTGCTTTTTGTACGATTTCTTCATCTTTTAAAAGACTACCATTTAATCTCCAATTAAATTGGGTTTTTTGTTGTCGTTGTTGTTGTTCTCTAAGGGTTATAGTTACTGGATTATGGTCGGACATCAATTTTGGAAGGATTTCAGCTTTCTTCACCTCTTTCTGTAAGTTCTTTGATACTAGTATCATGTCTATCCTTGATGATGATTGGTGAACATCTGAAAAGAAGGTATAGTCTTTACTCATCAAGTGCAGAGCTCTCCAAGAATCTGTTAAGGTTTGCTCCTCCTTCATTTCAAAGAAGGTTTCGTAATTTCCCTTGTAATTTCTTTTTGGTCAGTTTTGCTACTTGTTTATCTTTCTTTGTATCTAATACCCCATTCCAATCACCCGCCAAAAATAAGTTATCATATTTGCATTCTTGAATTCTTTCATTCATTTCTTTATACATTTTTTCTTTATTCTCATTTGCAGTGTAGATCCCAATAAATTATATTTTCAAACTATTAATCATAATTTCTATGCCATTTATCCTTCCTTCTTGGTCTTTGAAAATCTGTTTTGCTGGGATTTTTTTTTTCATGTATATCGCTACTCCTCTTTTCTTTTTCTCATAAAGGGCACTGAAACATTCTCCAAGTTTTTTGTTCTTCAGATATTTCTCATATTTTGCACTTATATGGGTTTCTTGGAGGCAAATTATTTCTGCATTAGTTCTTTCTAAGCAATGAAATACTTGCCTCCTTTTAAACTGGGAATTTATCCCTCGTATGTTCCAAGAAATTATCTTCATCTTATTTTATATTTTATTTTATTTTTTGTTTCTCTTTTTTCCTTTTTGATTGTTCTTGTTCTTAATCAGTAACGTCTGTTAGTAATTCCTCTGTTCTTCTTTGTAATTCCTCTTCTCGGTCTGAAAGATTTATGATTTCTTCCCTTTCTTGTTCTTGGTCTTATTTTTGATCTTCCCCTTCTTGAGTAAAAGTTCCTGTCTTGTATTTACTATTCTTTATAACCCTGTCTTTCCTTTTTCCTTCTTCTCTCTTTGAACTATCTTCTTGAAAATGTTCCCAACAAAATTCTTTAGCTTGTTCTATTGAAGATAACTCATACGGTTTCTCTTTAAAGTAGAAAAAAATCCCTTCTGGAAATTCCCATCTATATCTTATACTTAACCTTTGTAGTTGTCTTGTTAAGATGGAGTATTCTCGTCTTTGCCTTAGAATTGGTGCCGGAATATCTTTAAATACTCAAATCTCAGAGTCATTTATTACCAATTTATTTTGGTAACTTTGTTCTAGTATCAAATCTTTTGTCTTTTCTCTTGTAAAGTAAACAACTATGTCTCGTGGTAATTGTTTCTTTCTTACAATTGGTGAATCCACACGAAACAGTTTATCTATTTCCAATTCAAATTTTCCAATTCTTTGTCCTAGGAATGTTGCTAGCATTTCAGTTACTTTCTCATATAAATTTTCTCCTTGTTGTTCTGGTAATCCTCTAATTTTCAAACATTTATTTCTACTTCTTAATTCTAATTTCATTAATGTCTCTCTATCTTTTTGTTGATCTTTCCCTATATTCATTGTTTCTTCTTCTATTTCTTGAGTCTTCTCTTTAAGTGCGTCTACTTTTTTATCTCTAATTACTATATCTTGAGTTAGTTTTCTCAAATTCATATTCATCTTTTTGATTTCTCTTTTGAAATCTTGTTTCATTTCTATTCGTGTCTCTTTTAATTCTTCTTTTATCTCACTTTTCAGTTTTTGAATTTCCTCCACAAGAAATCTGATATTGGGATCTATTGCTTTATCTTCGAATGATGGTCTTCTCCCTTATGTTTGGATTTGGGTTTGTAGTTGCAACTGGACTGTCTTCTTTTGTCTCGATGCCATATCTTCCTATTTTATATTCCTTGTTTTTGTCTACTTTGAATTCTTGCTCTTATTATTCTCTCTGCTTCTAACTTCTTTCTTTTCTCCTTCCCTTATATTATTTCCTTTTTCTCTTCTTGGCCTTCTTCATCCTCTCATTCCCTGTCCTTTCTTCCCTGTTTTCATTTCGTACCTCTCTTATATTTATAATGCTTTCGTATCTCAAACCCACACTGATATCTCAATATCCTTACAGATTTCTATCTTATGGATCTATAGGACTATACTTATTCTTCACTCTACAATCTTCAATCTCCATTTAACTACCAATATTCCAATATTTATCTGTTTCATTCTACAGTTCTGCTATTTCCTCAGTTTCCTAATATTCCTCAATATCTTGGTTTAATAAATATATAAGGTCTATAAAGTATAAATTAATTAATAAACAAACAAATTTTATGTGTCTACAATGACCGTTTCCCAAAATATATGTCTATATGTAACTATAAATATACTTTCTTAAACTAATTCACCTTTTCCTTTACTAATTATCTATTTCCTTATATATTACACTTCCAATTAAATCATTTAATTCCTTAAATATATTCAATTCATCATCTGATTAATATGAGCAATATAATCAATGTAAAATAATCAATATCCCATCAAACTCATTACCTTCAATATATCAATATCGTATCATACTCAATTGTCAAGGTCAGAGACCCGGGCAGTGAGCCAGCCCAGAGAAGGGAGAGGGAGAGATAGCAGAGTCCTGCCAGGATGAGTCAAAGCAAGCAATTACTCATAGGCAGTCCATTTACCTAAGCCTGAGTGACAAGCAAAAACCATAGTCAGAGTCCAAAATCCAGGGGCCAGGAGATCAATCCAAGGTATCAGGAGCTGGGTGCTGGAAGCAAGGAACAAGCAAGGCTTATAGAAAGTTTGCCACAAGCAAAAGAAAGCTTCCAGGCAAGCGGTTATATAGCCCAGACACAGGTGTGGCTGGTCACCGCTTCTTGAACTTAATCAAGGAAGCCTCCCTTTGCTCAGCTCTCTTGAGTCTCTGCCTTGTTTGTGGGCTGATTGACACAGGCTCCAGGGCATCCTTGGGATCACAGCTGGATCCCTGTTGCCCTAAAGGAGCAGGCAGAGGAACTTCCCAGCCTGCTTGGTCTGTGGCAGCAGGGGGAGCTCTTGAGCTGCAGGACTCATCTCCAGCCAGAGCCACAGGGACCGACAGCTGCTGCTCGTCATCAGCAGCTCTGACAGGGGCTTCAGTTATCACATTCAATATCTCGATATCTTCAGTACTCTCAATACTCTTTATATTCTTCTCAATATCCTCAATACTCAGTGAAATATATTTTCAATATCTTTGATACTCAATAGAATATATTCAATATGTTCAATACAGTATATTCAATTCCCTTTCTGATTAATTCCTCAGTTTTTCAAATTATTGTAAGCTATAACAAAACTCAAATCCATTTAAATGAATCCTTATCAATATAAATTGCTGTAGATTACATTTATGTCTGTATAAACAAAAGGAAAAAAAACACAACCTTAATTATGTATCTATACATTAACCAGTTTATATATATATATATATATATATATATATATATATATTTATATTACATTTTACATATTTTAGATTTTACATATATTAGTGTGTGTGTGTGTGTGTGTGTGTATATATATATTTATACTAATATATGTAAAATCTTTGAAAATGAGAGATAAGAATAAAAATGAATATATACCTTATATTCCTATATTCAACTATGAATAACAATGAACAATCCCATAAGGCAATTTATTCTGATTGCTACTTTTTAAACTAGATACCCCACTCTCTCACACACACCAACAGGCACACTCTTATTCAGGTACCCACTGACTAGATTTATATTAGGGGTTACTACCTCACCCGTCTACTCCCTCCCCTCTCAGTAATCTACCTCCCCCTTTTATTCCTTTCTAATATATTCTGTCGCTTATACTTTCAAATGTACTTCTTTTGGTTATTTCTTCTACTTTTCCTCTTTGCTAGGTGCTTCTCTCTCTCTTGCTCTCGGTTTTTCTTTTTTCCTTTTTCTTTCCTTCCTTCTTCAAAATCAATCTGCTCTGTGTCTTCTCCTCTTTTTCCAATCAATGTCTTTACCGCCCTGCTAAAGTCATTAATATCAGTTCTGTAATATCTTCAATATCTTTTCTCTCTAAATCTGAGCAATATCCTTTTTTCCCCCCTTTCTTCTTTCCCTTTCAGCGAGTTCTAAACAATGTCTTTCTAATATTCCAAACAGGGGCGGCAGCAGCGTCCCAAACTGTCTTTGTGGTCCAGACTCAGATATCCCTTTCTCTCCTCTACAGTCCCCGAACTTTAGTCCGTAGTACAAGTTAAGTCCAAGTCTCTTTTCCCTTTTTATATTTTATTTATAGTCTTTCTCCCTTATACTTCTAGATCAGCTTTGCCTGGCAGCGGTAATTCTTTCTTCCTCTCGCACTTTCTTTTTAGTCTACTGCTTCCACTAATCCTCCGCCATTATGATCGCTCCCTCCTTCTACATGTTGCTTTCTATTCCACTCTCGTAAGTCCAAAAAGTCACCTCTTTGCAAAGGAAGTGGAAAACAATGACACAATTTTTCAATCTGTAGCTTTGTGATGTTTTTTCGCTGCAATGATGGGAAACTGCAACTTTTCTACAAAGTTTGAACAACTTATCTGGAAACTGCACAGTTTTCTGAAAACTGCACAGTTTTTGGCATAGAAACTGAAAAGTGTACAGTTTTCCTCCCAGAAAGGAAATTGAGCAACATTGAAACAGGCAAAGACCGCAGCTTAACTGATTCTGAGTTTCTTTTCCTTCCACTTAACATTTGAGTTGTGTGTCATTCAAACTGGCAAAGGCTGCAGCTTCAGTCCACCCAAGTTTCTTTTCCTGCAGTGTAAGATTTGTGCAAAATTCAGATTGTGAAAAGCTGGAGCCATGGGGTCAAACCTCTCCCCAGGTTGTCAGCAGTTTTTCCTAGTACATAACAAAAAATAAGTAAGTGAGGTTTTTGCCTGAGAAAACTGGGTAGTTTTCTGTGTGTGGTGAAAAGACTGGAAGAGCAGACTTTTTCAGCAAAACTGAACAGTTGCTCAAACTCCTCTACAGTCTTCAAAAACTCCATAGTTTATGTTATGTTGGGAACAAAAACATGTTTCCACAAGTTACTGGAACTTTCAATGTGTCATCATTTTTTTCTCCCCTGCACCAGCTTCTTGAGGAGTTGAGAACTCCAGATTCAGCCAGGAAATTAACAAATTCCCATTCCTTCTCTATTGCCAACTTGTTCCTTCGTGTGTTTCTAAGGTCAGGTTCAGGTTCAGGAATTGCTCTTTGCAAATCAGCTTTTTCCAAGAAACTTCTTTCTTTCTTTTTTTAATAAATATTTTTATTATGAGTTTTAAAGACATACAAATCAAGAAACTTCTGAAGGACATAACTCTGAATAAATTCCCTGATGGGCCAATAATCAACAATGGAAAATGGAAAATTACTGTCGTTTCCCTGACAGTAAGCTTCATAAGCCAAGTTACTAGGTGTGCTTCCTTGCTTATCATTTGATGCAGGTTTGGTTAGACCTCTGCTACAATCATTTGGAGCAGTTACCTATCATGACTATATAGACCTGTGGGATTCAGTGTGGTGTAGTGGTTTGAGCACTGGGCTACAACTCTGGAGACCAGGATTCAATTCCCCACTCAGCCATGGGAACCCACTGAGTGACTGGGCACATCACACACTCTCAGCTCCCCCCCAAAAAAATACCATGATGAGTTCACCTTAGGGTTGTCATAAGTTTAAAGTGGCTTAAAGGCACACAACAACAACAACAACAACAACAACAACAGCTTGTTTTAGTGCTTAACATGCATTTTAACCAAAAATTGAAAAGACTGAAACCAAGGTACAAAATGGGATGTGTCTAATTCCATGTGCTACTACAATTATATTTTTTTTTCCAGAGACATTTCTCCATCTGACATATCTTTGCTCATACATTTGTTTTGACTGTAACGATAATTTTCAAAGAAGGGCTATTCTGATTTTATTCCTTACATAGGAGTTAGAACTTTTAGCTAAATGCTTTAAAATATAAAATATGTACTTAATCAACTATATGTTCACTGACTGAAAAATCATATAAGCTGGTAGCATGTGTAGTGTCCGAAATTCAGCAAGTCTTACTATTTATTCCATTATTGGGCAAATGGTGCCCTCTGGTGGCCAAATGGAGACATTTAACTATCATTTCATAACATTATTCTTTTTCACTACCATTGAGCTAACAGAAAACATTCTCATGCAGACCAAGGGCCTTAGTGGGATTTGCAGTTTAGGGAGGGGCCTTTAGAATTCTCAGCCAGATAACTGTTTGGCCTCAATAAACTACAAACCCCAGAATTCCACAGGATGTCGAAAGTAGAATAATAACACTATAGCAATGTAGTGCAGAGAGGCCCTAAATGATATTTGGCTGATTGTCATCACCCCACTGACAAAACACCTACTGCAAATCTTTATATCATATCCCTGTTCCAAAGCAGTCCCAAAGGAGCCTCCAAGCTTTAGGAGCAGCCTTTCCTGGTATGTGTGATGCAGGGGGCAGCAGTGAGTTCTGGAGATCAATGGCAGTTTGTGTCTCCCATGCAGAATAGCTCCTTTAAAGTTCAGACTAAAATCCAGAATGAATTTTTCAACCCAGTCACATGGGAACCACCACCTATCACTGCTGGAGATTACATGGCTGCCCTATGTGGCACAAGTAGAAGCGCTTGTTTGTTTGTTTGCTTGGAGCTACTTGTCTACAGAACCTAGCTGTTGAGAAAAAAGTCAACTGGAAACCAATAACAAGGCTATCAAAAGAAGGAAAAGAATTACCAGGAGACTTGGGCAGAAAATCTGAAGCACAGGAATGACTAATTTTTCTTTTCAAACTAGCAATGAGCAATTAAAATTCAGTGATGCTTTCTGAATTGTCACATTAACACATTGACTCTTTCTTGGTCAAAAATGAACTTGTATTCCAGTGAAAATGTTGCACTTATTAAGACATCTGTTATTACTCAAGCCTTCGGGAAAGGTAGATAAGAAATATTACTATTATTATTATTGCCAACTGCAAATCATGTTTTGCTTTAGATGCTATAGTAAAACAACCAGCACCAATGTATGTCCAGGAATATGGCAATATATTTTATTTGTATTGACTATTTTATTGCAATGTTTTTAAAGTGTGTTATTCTTGTAGGAAAACTTCGTATATCAGGAAATATCCTGTTATGACATCCATGCACATATCCGTGGTTTATGTGTATGTATGTTTCTTTTCGGGAAGAATTAAGTTCCATGAGTTTACTGCTTTCAGGTCTTTCTGTAGTGCATGTTGTTTCTTACGATATAATGTAAAGTATAAACCCAACACTTCTCACAACTTTTCAGAACAAATCTTATCTAGCAACTAAACAAATCTTGATCATATATGATGTTTTTAACACAATAGGAATTAGTTATTTGAGTTTTTTTTTAAAGAAGATTGATTTCCCAGCCACCTTTAAATCTAATCCTTTAAACCCTCACGTCAGTTTGTTCCCTAGTTTTGATGTTTTTGAAATCTCTTTGTAATATTAGATACGTATACTACTTGTAATCAGGAATTAAATGTTTAGTCATTTATCTTCTGCAAATAATCACGATTGAAATGGATAATGCTTCTGCACTGCCTCACCTAAAAAAACTCTCTAAGTTACTCTGCAGTGATTGAGCAGGATTAGGAGATTAGAAATGAGATTTAAAGACTGGTCAGTAGTGCACAAATAAGAAAACATAAACTCACACATAAACTCAGGAGGATCAAAGGCCTGAAGGAAACAACTGAGATAAAACAGTTGTTGCAAACCAAGTTTGGAACTTAATGAGGATTCTAATGCATTTTTGCTTAATCTTATGGATTTAAAATACTTCCATCCAAAGCATTTCATTCTTACAGACGTAAGTACCTTAGGGTTTCTGTCAAAACTCTGATTCAGCATCCTTAATCAGGGAGAACTAAGGATGACTTTAATATGCTTATAAATTTACCACTAAAAGCCTGCCTGCAAAACATTTTTACCTGCCTGCTTTTTACTTCAGGGTTGAAACTTGGGCAGAGCACTCTCTTCCTCCCAGAGCTTAGAAGATGATGTTTTAAAAAATAGTCTGCCACTCTTTTGCGGAAGGAACTCATTAGTGTAACTTGTTTAAAGAGTTGTGCAATCGCAGCATGTAACTAAATTGTTACTTTTTAGCAACTTTTATTTTAGAAAAAATAAGTACCTGAAAATATAAAAGGGCTAAGAATTCTTTCAAATGTCTCACAGAAGCATTAAATAAATAAAGATAAACAAAGATTAATAAGCAATATTTTAGGAGAGCCAACATGGTTTAGTAGTTTGAGTGTTGGACTATGACCCTAGAAATTAGGGTTTTGATTCTCCACTTGGCCATGGAAACTCTCTGAGTGACTTCATCACACACTCTCAGCCCCAGAAAACCCCATGATTGGTTTGCCTTTGGGTTGCTGTAAGTCAGAAATGACTTGAAGGCACACAACAACAATAATTTTACACTATATTTTACACTAAAAAGTGTAATATTACAATTATCAGTGGTTGCTAAGGTGCCAAGCATGTGGGAAGGCGCACTCTTTGGCTCAGTCCATATGTTACCAGAGCCAGTTATTACATAATTTTTTAAAAATAAATATATGTATTTTTAACATTTTTATCACCTCATATTCCCCACGAACAAGGGGGGGGGGCAAAATGCAGCTTATAGGCAGTATGTGGCCCACTGGGTCCCCGAGTGCAGTCCCTGAATACCCCCAAGCTTCAACATCCCTCTCCAAAATTAACAATTTTACTGGCATTCCTTTGCCTTTTCTGCAGGACAGCAGCATCCCAGCATGGGGGCATGAGAGGATCGGGACCACAATGACTCTTCCATATGATGTCATTGCAGTCCCGCCCTTCTCAAGTCTCTAGATGGCACAATCACAGGGTATATCATTGATGGTAAAACTCTGTCAATAGCCCCCAATCACGTGAGCTTTCCATCGCCACCAGCCATGCAGGAGGGCTAGAAGTGCAATCACATGCTTCCTTCCCCACTGCAGCATGGGAAGAAGGCCAGCTGTAGTGAAGAAAGAAGAGGCATATCCCTTGCACCCCCTTCCAAAGGCAGTTGGTTGGGTGCGGAGGAGAGCAGACATGCTCCCATCTCGGCAGAGGCACAGCTGGCATTGTGATGGGACAACACTCAAGAACTTCATCCTGAAGAAAGGGCCTAAGTCAAAACTGCATTTTTCAGCAGTTTTGACCCCCAGAATTCCCAGGACCCCCACATGCCTCAAACGCTTTTAAAAATAAAATAATGAAAATTGGAGGAAAATGTAACTGAAAGTGGCATGGCATCACTTTCAGCCCTGTTAAGTGTGCTGGTGCAGCCCACTGGGTTGGGGGGGCGGGTAGGAGACAGCTCCTGCTCACTCTGCAGTTGCCCACCCAACCCCACCCAAGGGTTACAGGTAATGTTAAAGTTTAGGCAGTAATGTTAAACCTCAAGCAGCCCTGAATGCCTTAACAGAAAGCATTCTTCATCATGGGACATCCTCTTCCAGTTTTAAATGAACACTGGCATGAGGTTATGCACTATTTAAAGCACCAGCAAAGTATTTTTATTTGTTAAAGAAAATGGGAGGGGAAAGAAACTTTCTTTCTTCTTTCGAACTTCTTCCTACATGTTACCCCCCCCCAGGAGTTTCAAATCTCCCCTGAAGGTAATTAAATTTTCAGTGAGGATTTTCAACACACACACACACACACACACACACACACACACACACACACCTTTGACAGGAAGTATGAACCAACTATTTGTCTCAGCCTTAGACAAACTAGCAGTGATGAGGACTTGAGTTGGTAAACTCAGGCTCAAGTCAGACTTAACTCGCTTCAGTGACTCGACTCCGACTCGGCTTGGCCATAAACGATGCACTGACTTGACTCGACTCAACTCGAGACTTATATATTTTTAATGACTGACTTGATGCTCTTGGTTCAGTAACATAATGCCTTTATCGAGAAACCTTATGACTTTGAACAACGCCTCCATCTCTTTTTGCCTACTAGTCACATGACAAGCCCAAAGCGTGGGAGCATTTCTCAGAGGGGAACAGCAAACAGGTTAGGCAATGGGTTTGAGGCAGGGTTGAGGGTCTGCTCAGCAGCCTGTCCCCACTGCATATCGGAGGAGCCTTCTAAAACATTTCCTAAGAGCAAAAAAGACAAGACTCGCCCGCAGAGTGCAGGGTGCATTTCTCAGAGGGGATCGGCAAATGTGTTAGGCAACAGACTTGAGAAAGAGGGATCTTTCCTTCTAAAGCTTTTGAATCTTCAGTAATGGGGAGTAAGATAGGATCCTATTCCCCACTTCTGAAGTTACAGATAGCAAAATTGCAAATGTGGAGAGGCGACACTGCTGAAATTGTTAAAACTGAATTTATTTCACTCTATCCAATAATTCTGGAATTTTAGTTGAGGTATAAAGTTGGCTTCCAGACTTGAGACTTGAAAGTAGAGACATGAGACTTGACTTGAGACTTGGAGTAAAAGACTTAAACACATCACTGAAAACTAGGAATATGCACAATACTTAATATTCACATTCTTAATGAAAAAAGGGGATCCTCAAACTAAAAACACCCCACCAATGAACAGGAGATCAGCCATTACTTTTTTTTTTAACTTCAGAATTTTGGAATAATTAATTTGTACAAAATTACATATGGTTTTCTATGCACACTTTTTTTGGGGGGGGGGGGATGTTGGAAACAAATTTACAGCACAAAAAGAAGCCAATGGATTGTATACCAATCACTATATTTGTGCAAAATACACTCTGTGCTGTCCAAATTATTTACCTTTTGCTCTACGTGGCAAAAACACATTTTCCCAGAAAAATCACATTTTCTGCACAGAAAAACTACATTTGTTTTTATGCAAACAAATGTTCCCAAAGTCCAACTAGTGCTCAAAAATTCCCCAGCCATTTCGCAGCCAATGGATGTCTTCACAAGAGGGTCTCACCCAGGGACTTATTGTTTTTGGTACCAAATGTTTAGTACCTTATGGAAAACTTTCAAGAATTTCTAAGGATCTAGAATTTTGAAGCTTTACGATCTGTCTGTCCTGTGATACATTTTGGAACTGATTTAATTTATCTTTAATGCTCTGCGTTTTACACCAGAATTGTATTAGGAATTGTTATGTATTATGCTTTAAATTGCTGATTTATACTTCCCTGAGGACTTTGGTGATTAGGTGGCATAGCTACACCATATATAAATTACTAACAGGATGCCTACATCCTAAACACTGCATGAAGAACTAGTCAGAAAGGATGCCAGGGATCCTCTCACACTACACAATTATTGTGCTATGATTCCACTTTAATCGCTATGGCAGCATCCTATGGAATCATAAGATTTCAGTTTATGGAGGGGTTCTTAGATTTGCTTCAGACTTCAAATCCTAGGACTCCACAGGATACAGCCAAAGCAGCTAAAACTGAATTATAATGTTATAATTGTTTAGTGTGAAATGCCCCCGGGTTTTAATTTACGAGAGAGTTAGGACATTTGAAGGAAAGGAAATATGACTGAGTGTGTAATGTCTTCTTTCTGTTCCGAGTCCATGCGTAATCTTTTCTCATGTGATGGAATGCTGTATATGAAGACATACATGCACAAGTGATTGCACAAGGCCAGAAATATATAAGTGTGATGGTCCTATGGTTGTTTTGCACACTGTTCTGCCACATAAAATCACACACTGGTAGGTCAATGTGTACATAAATCATTTTATCTGAGTGGGTTTAGCAAGAGTTCAGCTCTATGTTGGATTGTGGCGAATTTGTCCTGCCATTCCATGGATGCTAAGCCCAGTAAATCTGTAAATAAGAAGCATTGCTAGCAAGCCTGGTTTACTGGAAAGAACATTCAGATCTTGGAATGGTAGGTTTTTCCCCACTACAGCTCCCAGAATCCCAGCAAGACCAGTTGGCATGATGGGGTCGGGGAGGGGTTGGAAGTTGTGATAGAAAATATAAGTTTCTCTTGCTCTTCATTCAGCCCTCATTCTGACCTTAGTCTGAACCAGCAAACCTACCACTGGCATTTCTCATCCACTCAGACAGTAGGAAACAACAGGAAATGTATATATTTTCATATATACATATGAATTGAATTACCTATAGGCTTTTGGTGCTCTGTGTACTTAATGTTTCTCACAATATTATTTAATGTTACATTAACACTTTTAGATTATCTATTTAAAGGTTTTACTCTTACTACTGCCAGCCAAGCTGGTGGTAGGGAGAGACAACCGTTCCACCAGATTGCCAGCATTCCCAACGAAGTCTCTGATGCCTTTCTTACCACCCCACAGAATGTGATCAAAGCAGTGTAGAGCAAAATCTCAGGCTCTTGTTATTTTATATACGCTGAAGAGCAGAGAAAGCCAGCTATCACAACCCAGATATAATTATAGAAGACAGAAATGGAGCTGAGAGGAAAATTAGGGTTACCTTTATTAATGTAAGTCATGAAGACAAAATCATGCAGTTCAGGAGGACTGGGGAGTGAGAGTAAGAAGTGCCATCCAGATAGCACTGTGCATGCACAATATATAACAAGTATGGGGTAGATGCTGTAGCTCTGTGTTGGAGAAATCCTTTGCATTCAATAAAATCTCCAACATCTCTAGGTAGGGCTAAGAAGAAAATCCTGCACAAAGCTCTGGAGAGCTTCTTCTAATCATGGAGATGTTGGTACAGATAGCAATGCTGGTGATTAGCAAGAATAACGACAACATTAGTCATCGTTTCCACATAACATCCTGACTCTCCTTAGAGTAGCTGGTAGGGTGGAGGGAATCCAGCAACAACAGCTCAGCACTGTCAGATTTGACTAGCTCCAGCATGGCAATGATACCAATGCTTCCATGATGTTTCCAGAATTGTAGGCATTGGATTGTCAGAGCTTCAGCTGTCTGCCCTGCCACCAAAGACTCTGTCTCCCTGCCATGCCAAACCTCTTTGAAAACTGCATAGTCAGCAGGGAGAAAACTGATTAAATTATTGTTTCTCCCTTATGGGAACAAATAATTAACATAGCACATACATACACAAAGAGAGAAACAGAGAGACGGAGACAGAGAGAGAGCATATATACATACATACACACATAGCATCATCTTTGATGTATCAGCAGATGAACAAAGCCTTTAAAAACATGCCAGTAGCAATGTCAAATTATGTGACAAGTGTGACAAGTCATAGCCATAACTTCATTTTATAGCTAGATATGGTCCAATGTGTATTTATATCCAACTGTCTCATTTAATTCATTGTGCCGTTTTGAAGGAGTTATTTTCAAGGTTGCAGGATTTTCAAACAAAAGAGATCAGGCAGAGGGAAATGACTTGCAGAAGTGTGGTCAAAACATGAACCAAACATGTCCTAAAATGCTTTAATGCCCTGTCCAGAAAGTTGCTAGACTCATGAAAAGGAGTACATCTATCTCGGCATCAACACAGCACCACATTCTGTTATATTCAGTAGACAACTGACAACCTTTGAAATGCAAGCACTCATCATGCCTTTCCCCATGGCCACACAGCCAGAGTTCTAAAATTCAGACAACTGTGTTAGTTTCAATGTGTGTGTTCTGAATCCACATATACAACTCACAATAAGATGTTGTTGCTTAATTTCAGCCCCACCAGCTGAAGAGAGAGGAGACTAGGGATGCAAGACTGGGGATGCAAGGAGAGACTGGGGATGACATGGGGAGCAAGGTAAATGATGCTATTATTTTTGCTAATCACAGACACCACGATCTATCCCAATATTGCCATAAAGTTTCTCAGGGCTATAGACAATGCACTAGCAGAGATCCAGTAACAGCTTAATAATGGCTCTGCCAAGGCATTCACCTGAACTGAGAGCTAAACATAGTTGTCCTGCTTGATACAGGCTGCAGACTGATTTGCATCCTAGTTTATGAATTTAAGGCCTAGAAAATGAAAATACTAGCTTTATAAAGCATGAAATATAAATCAGAAAGCTCTTTGTGTTATGGAATGTGTGTATATCACTGAGACAGTCCCATTCCAAGCATAACACAGACATAACTATCAATAAGATAAGGTAGTACAAACAGTGAATCGACCTATAATGATGGGTGCTGAATTAAAAGAATAGACTGGTGCAGTCAAATGACTGATGTACACAATGTACATCACCTTTAGGAAGGAGACCTGTAAGTGTCTTTTATCTCATTGGAACTATAAGTCAGCTGAGGGGGAGGGGAGGACAAATCACCTACCTGCTACAACAGATGTGGCAGCTAGGCAGGCCAAGCTGGTTGATAAGACAAAGATAAAGCTGGTAATAGAAAACCTCTGTTCTCGGCTAGGCTATACTAAATAAATATATTTCCCTTGTGGTAGTATACAGCCAGCCCTCCACATTTGCAGGTTTCACTTTTGCAGATCTGATTATTCACGGATTATTCTGCTGCCTCCCTATATCATTTTTCAATAGGGACTGCAAGCTTTGTGAGATTGAGAAGCTGTTAAGTCCCTATTAAAAATGGTGTGAGGTAGCAGTGGAGGTGGCAGTAAGCCCCACTGGCCACCCACTTCTGTCTTGTGAAGGAACCTTGATGCCTCAAAGGAATCCATGGTAGGTTGAATATGGAGATCATACTTTTTTGTGTGTTAAATATGGTTTGGGAGGGCCAAGAGTTCTCCATGGTTTTTCCACTTTCACCGGGGTCCTGTGCCCCTAACCCTAGCGAATGTAGAGGGATGACTGTATAATGGAAACTACTATATATAACGCAAGGCCCAGTGATTAACCCCCTGAATTCCTATGAAGTTAGCCACAAATGTAAAGTTTAAGTTCCCATGAGTATTAGCTATAGAGAAGCCTGCTACACAAATGCAGAAGACATACAGTTTCAGTCCTTATGAAAATATAACATCCTATGCTGTATAAATTTTACATCTTCTACACTGTAATGTATAATGTATAATGTATAATGTCTTCCACATAATGTAATGTAATGAAAGCAATTTGCCTAAATATTAACATATCTATGCTTCTCCTGAATGAGAGTGTGTATGTTTGTATATCTATGGCTGCATACAATAAATAGTATAAAGCAAGCCTGCTCAGTCTCTCATATGAATATCCTGAGATTCCAATATTTAAGAATGCTTAAATGGAGTACTGTTGTTGAATCCAACCTTTCTGGATTCTACCATTGGTCACAAGTTGGATGCCCAGGTGGCCAGAGAGTTATAAAAGGGATCCCAAGCCAGATACAGATTATCTGACAAATGGCAAAAGACCTTCAGCTCCTCAGGTTAAAGAGATGGGGTGGGAAACTGCACTGGAAAACCAGCTGTTATGTGCAGATTTCCAGAATAAGATAGTTACCAAATGCTTGGGGCTAAGGAGTTCTGTGACTAAAGCACAGTTGATCTCCTAGGACATTCCTTTCATAACACCTGCCTTTAAGGAAGGACCTCCTCCCCAGAGCTAAGTAGTAAGAACTGACCAGTTCTGTGCAGAGTAGTAGATAGAACTTTTAATGATAATACTGTTGTACATAGGACTGTTATGCTCTCTTCAGACCTTCATGCTGAATGCCCCAAGATCTGAAAAAGACCACATGTAAAATGAGACATTGGTGATGGAGCTAACATGTACATACATTCCCATCTGCTTCCATAATTTTAGCCCTTGTGTGTCCAAGCAAACTCTTGAACAAGTTTGTATGAATCAGTGAAAGAAAAACATAATATTTGGCCACAGCCCAAATCAACTTGCTTACAAGCATGTCCCATTGAGACTAAAGGATGAAAAGAAAAATACAACGATTATCAATAATAATAATAATAATAATAATAATAATAATAATAATAATAATAATAATAATAATAATTCTGGTAAACCATTTAATCCCAAGAGGCAAATTACCTTTTTCCTATATCAGGACAAAGATGGGATATAAATTAAATAAATAATAAACTAGATTAAGTGTGCATACTGGAATGAAACATATTGGGTTTATCAACATGGGGGGGGGGATTTTTAGGCTTGATCTCCATACATTTTCATCCGTGGATGCCTGCTACCAGCAGGAATTTCTTATTCTTGCAATTCAAACCAATATAACAACTTAGTTCAGATTAATTTAAGTCCCATTGCTTTCTATGTGATTTAAGCAGTGATCTGACGAACACCTGGCTCAATGCATGAACACTTCAAGTATATTGAATACATTTGGGCTTAACTACTAAGTAAATGTAGATGGGATTATACTGTCAATCAGGACTAACTTCCTGTTGAGCAACTGGCATGGAACAAAGCAACCATATGTTTTACTAAATCAGAAACAGGTTTTTTTCTTCCTAACTCCAGAACTGGCTATTATTTTTATACCGCATGAGCAAACTACCACTTCAATTTAGCTAATCTCTTGTGTGAGCATAACAGTGTGTTAATTTATTTACATTCAATAATGTGCTGTGCAATCTTATTAAAATGATGATTTGCCTCATCTTAATGAAAATTAAAAAGTAAAGTGAATGTGGTATCTGCTGCAAAGACAGACAGGAACTCTTCCATTGTTGTAAACAATGGTAATTACTTTAATTAAAGTTAAATGTAAGTAGCAAAATGCAACTGCACGGTTTAGTGAGTACTTCCACCTGGAACCTGCAGATACTCAAAGTCTATTTGTGTTGTATTCATTTGAAAACCTAAGAAGAATGTAACATTTGAAAATTAAAGTAACAATGTTGGAATAAGTTCCATGAAGTTCAACAGCACCATATAGCTAGATGCAAGCTGAAATGAACTCAGTAGAAGTTACTTATGAGTAAACATTCATAGGACCAGCCCTCACATTTCTTTCTATTTTATAACATAGCCTTCACACATTTACATGGAAATACATTAATTCAATGGAATTTACTTCTGAATGGAATGGATTGTACTATTGATCTTGTATTCAACACTGTAATTCTTGTAGATATCACATAATGACAGCTTCCTTATGAATGTGCTATCATGATAAACATGCTGAAAGCATTCAACATCTCAACTATTATCGTTATTATGGCTACCACCATGCTTTCAGTTAAATGATTAGAAATTGACAGCTTTTCATTGTCATTCTGTCTAACAAGTTAGATGTTTTTCAGTCATAATATGAAGAAGAGAATATGGTTATGTGTGATTGGGTCAACGTTTCCTCATTTCAAGGGGCATAGAAACATCTTCTTTAAAGTTGAAGTCTAAGGACAATCATGAACATAGTGAGTTCCTAGTAGCCTTGGGCAAATGACTTAGCTAATTTGAGGGCTGCCTCCAGGTTTGATGAAGCCCCCTGAAAGGGGCTCCCAGTGGCCCCAGGGGTCCCCAGTAGATATACTCATCACTAATAGGCCATGATGCCAGCAGGACTGCAATGAGTGCCACAGAGCTTGGAAGCACCATTTTAAATTTCCACAGTTCTTCAGAACCATGCTACTATGGGAATGTTACTGTAAAAATTTACCCTGTCAACAACCCAAGACCTACCTGATTGGCATGAGAGGCCCTAGATAATGTACTAACATATTGATGTACCTTGTTGGAACCTTGGCATGTTCCTTGAGTTGACATGTGCTAGACCTGAGCTCAATTCAGATGAGCTTAAGCATTGCAATTAAATGCTTAATTCTATTTATTTCAAAGGGACTGGCGATTGCTCTGGGTAGCACCTGTTACTTCTTGATTTTACTAAGTGAAAACAACAGCCATTGTTTGTTAGAGGCACTCAGAGCTTCAGATTTCAGGTTGTGATTCTAGTCTTCATTCTCAGAGGTGGAACATTTTAGTCACCGAGTCACATTTAGCTTCCAACTTCAGACAGAACTAGACCTAAAAGAACTGGAATGTTATGCCATGGTCACCTGAAGAACTGTAAACAATGTTCCTGAATTTTGGCAAATTATCATTATAGTTTTTTCTTTACCAGCAAAACAAACAAACAAACAAATAAAACAGACAAAATTGCTTTTTGTCATTGAGGCATATTTTTGACCCAACTACTTTAATGCATCAAGATAAATAAATAAATAAATAAATAAATAAATAAATAAATAGGCTTTTGTTACTGCCTTGCCTAGTCCGAAATTCGGGGATATTAAAAGATATCCTCTTGATATCACAATTCGGCTGCACTTCTCTATTCCCTTCTATGTGCTTGCGATGCCACCGGACAAGCACGCAACCAAGCTCAGCTGTTAATCACCGTAATATTCCTAGACAATACAGGCAGGCCAGAAAATAGCTGACTTGCTGCTTTAGGAGACCTCCAGGCAAGTACTCTAATTAGGTATGCACGCAACTTACAAAAGAGCCTCTGCCCCGCGCTGGCAGCTTGATGGGTAACCTATACAATGCCCAAGTACTCTGCGTTTGCATACTGGCTACTCTATTGAGAACCGCTACGATAACTCAATCATTCAGATTCTGACCTTTCGGTGGCTTTGTCTCCAACTCCAAATCTATTGTTTTTCCCCAAGTATGGCATAGCCTGCAGTCACATTCTCCTTATAAAGACCCTTGATTCCGAGACCTTCCTCGGAACGCTCCCGAGTTTCATCCCGCCTTGCTGCTGCTTTGCTTGGCGAGCCTCCTCTCAGCTCCACGTGCTGAGTTACATCGCACCCCAGCCTCGCTCTCTATTTTTCCGGGCTTCAGGACAGGTGAAGTATCACACAAACCAGCAATGCCTCTAAAAATCCCTCTATACCACTCCAACCTTTATTTTCTTTAGTTATCTTGTGTGAATGTGTCGCATACACTGTTTTGCTTATGTTTAATAAAACATCATTTATTGTTTCAACTTTTGTGTGCTCCTTGGCTCGACCCGACCCCGTAGACATAGGGTTCAAGATCTCGCTACGTTACCCTGCCTCTCGTAACACTAAGCAGTGCTCTGAGCTAATTTTCCCCACCTTTAGTTGAGCACGTTTTGGTGTCCCTCCCGGGACCCCCAGTACAGAGGGTAACACTTTTCTCAGTGGGCATGGTACCAAGTGGCACATTCTGATTGTCAGTAGTTTATCCCTATTAGGGGAGAGGGATTGGAATTTTGATTGGGTTCAAGAACTACTAGATAGGTAAAGTAACCTAAACTCTTACTGTTTCAACAAGTTGGACTTCCCATGGAGTCAGAAAATACCTAGAACTCACTCAATTCAATTTTTTGCTTTTAAATCCACCTGGGTTTAAGGACCAGGTTAAAGATGGAGTACAAACCAATTTTTTCCTGCCTTTATTGGTGTCATCACCCATATAATCACCGATAGAGCAAAGTAATTGTGAAGTCTTAGTGAAAATAGGTTTTGTGAAAATTCCTTTATTATTTAGAGGAAGGATGGCAAAGTGTGCCTGATAAGCTGTATGCAACTCTTCAGGGTTGCTTTTGTGGCTCCCAGAGCCCTCTATGAATCAAAAATATTTTTTGCAAAAAGGATGCTGGTAAATGCACTTTAGAAGGGCATTTACACCACATTTAGAGACCTCCTGGGTCTCTCAGAAGAGAAAAAGTAATATTTGCAAAATTTTTCAAAGGAATTATTTTGCTCCAAAATACTTCCAAAGGGAATTCCTGATACATTTTATGGGCCCAGAAGAGGCCTTTTTGAAACCAGTAAGTAAGGCCATTTCCACACAGGGTTTTTAAAACGGGGCACAGCGTCCTCCAGGGAGGACGTCTGCATCTGGGAGTGGACTGGGTTGGACCTACTTAACATAGATCCACACCCCAACCCGCTCCGGAATGACCCCAAGTGGTAGTCCTGCGTGCTTTTGAAAGACCGCTAAAAACAGGTCTTTCAAAAGCACGGAGTGCACCACTGCAAGCCTGCTCCCTTATGCAGATTCGCAGGCTTGCATTGGTGCAAGCCTGCGATCTGCGGGGGAGCGGACTTTAGGCTGGTGAGCCGCCATTTTTGATGCTGGAGCAGTGCGGAGCGACGGCCATGCATTGCTCCAGAGCAGCCCAGACCAGACCGGGGAGCCTTAAAGTCCAGTAAGTAGCATCACGGGGCGATTCCCTCGCCCCGTGTGGAAATGGCCTAAGTAAGTAAATAAATAAATGGTGAAAATCTCCCCATAGTCCCTAGAAGCATTAGAGGCTTTTTTTTTCTTCTGCAAGAGCAGATGTGGTTGTCCAAGTTCTCCCAAAGGACTAATGTGGTCCTCTAGCCCCCACCATTGCCCACCCCCAATTTAGAGTACTTATACCATGCCCTTCAACTCAGAAGTTTCCCAAAGTAGCTTACAAATTGTCGGCTTGACAGTTCCTGCCCTTAGGTTTACAATCTATGTAAGAGATGATATACAAGGAAAAAAAGATAGTAGCAGGAAAGGAGATTAGGCTCAGCAGATGCTGCCTCTTTTTTCTCCCTCAAAGGCCACAGCAAAGGTGGCATGGAGAGAGAACCTTTCATCACCTGCTGAAGTCAAGATACGATGGAGCTGTCCCTGCCTCTTCTTCTCTCCCACAGAGACCAGTTTCCTAGTCCTTGTGAAAACAGACTTGGAGCTATGAAGAAACTAGGCATTATCCTCCTCCTCTTTCTTCTTAAAAGGTCTGTGATCAAAGAAAACAATTCGCTATGAACTCCACACATGAGTATCTCTACACAGTCATGCTGACTTCCCCCCTCCTCTCCACCAAGACTTAATCAGATATGTTAACAAGGTTCTCAGGAAGTCACCTGGAGCAATATCCTCCCGGGATATTGATTGTTTGGTTTGCATTTTCCTCTCTGGGAAGTACCCAGCCCTCTGCACCAAGGAATATGTGAAAGAAACTGTCCTTGTTTCCTTGCGGCTGGCAAGCGGACAAGACTGGTCTAACTTCTGCTACATAGTCCCAGATCAGAGTGCCAGCTCTGGAGTGCCTTGAGAAAAGCAGTTGCAGCAGGATCCCAAGAGGCATCTTGTTGCCTGTTCTTTACATGCTCCATGACCATGAAAGTGTTGCAGATATTATCTCCCAACACCCTGACCTACAATGCCTCAGAAATCTTACAGCTGAGATGTTGCCAGGCTGAAAAGGTAGGATTTTAGGAGGGAGGGAGATGATATCCTCAGATGTAACTATTATAACAGAGCTCCATCACTGACAAGGCCTATATTTATAAATTAGCATTTGCAAGTATTATGTAAATCTTTGTTCTCTTTTCTGAGGATATTTTTCTTTTGAGGGGTATATCACAGAGGCTATTCTATCACCTCATGGATGGTCCCACTTCAAATGGTATTCACTTTAATATATACTGCATTTAAAAAAAAAACAGGGAGAGTGCTACAACAGAATTGTTCTTTTTTGCTTCTATGGATTTTTAATGGAGGAACATTTCAGTCATATGAGAAACCAAAGAGAATTTGAAATGGCATAGTCCTTCTAATTTTATTTTAACATCTCAGTGACAATTAGGCTTCACTCTTGTGTTGGGTTTCAATTTTTTGTCTGTTTTTTCCAACAAAGATTTATATACCAAGCTGATAGTCAATACAGAATTGGTTTTGAATATATATATTAACTGCATGCTATTATCTCAGTGTTGTAAAGCTATTGCCTACGTATATATTAGAGAATGGAAGACTGGACTATATCAAATTAAACCAAAGACTCATTTTGGTCAGCCAACCAACTATCACTGGATTTAATAGTAAGTTTTGTTATATACATTTCTAAGATTCAAAATCTTCCATTAAAATACAACCTACCTGCCAAAATGGAGATAATTTCACTGGTCTTTCCAGAGGGGTTATTTATAACCTTTCAGTGAAGGAACATTTTCTGTTATGAAGTCTAAACAATTCAATTTGGATCTGGGAGGGATCTGACTGCTGAACGTTTATGATTTATAAAGTGTTTTAAACTTAAGCTTTTACATTTTAAACTTCAAATCAGTCAGTTAGATATATGAAATTTGTGTCTTGTGTATGTTGCTTCATCTTTAAAAATATTTACCTGATTCAGATAAAGCATGCAATATTGTACAGAGTAATGTTGTATGCTTTATGCTGGAGGAAAATTACCTTGCTGCAGCACAGTAATCTTTTGCAACCACCAGAGGTCCTGCTCCATCTTTGATAAAACGTAAGTGGTTTTAAAAGTCAAAACATAAGCTAAAAAAACCAAACCAAAATCTTTCAGATTTAATTGACAAATCACTTAGGTCTTCCAGGAATTAAATGACCGCAGTTTTATCTGACTCCTGGTAACATAAGAAAGAATAACAGTGAAGCCATTCACTTGAACATCATCATCACACCAAGTTATTGTCTTACTTTTTTATCTATTATTGGAAAAGCAAATTTACAAAAAAAAATAATAATCACAGAATCATAGAATTGTAGAGTGGAAGAGCTATTGAGTCCAACCCCCTGCCATGCAGGAATACACCATCAAAGTATTCCTGACAGTTGGCCATCTCACCTCTGTTTAAAAACCTCCAAAGAAGGAGACTCCACCACATTCCAAGGCAGCATATTCCACTGTCCAACTGCTCTTACCATCAGGAAGTTCTTCCTAATATGTAGATGGAATCTCTTTCCTTGAAGTCTGATGCCATTGCTCCATGTCCTTGCCTCTGCATCAGCAGAAAACAGGCTTGTTCTAACCTCCATATAACATCCCTTCAAATATTTAACATAGCTATCATGTCACCCGTTTACCTTCCCTTCTCCAGGCTAAATATATCCAGCTCTCTAAGCTGCTTTTCATAGGGCATCATTTCCAGGCCTTCTATCATTTTTGTCACCCTCCTCTGGACACATTTCAGCTTGTTAATATCCTTCCTGAATTGTAGTGCCCAGAACTGGACACAGTATTCCAGATCAGGTCTAACCAAAGCAGAATAGAGTGCTTCTATCACTTTCCTTGATCTAGACCTTGACCTAGACTTTCCTTGATCTTCCTATTGATGCAGCCCAGAATCACATTGGCTTTTTAGCTGCCTCATCATACTGCTGACTCATGTTCACTTTGTGGTCTGCTAAGACTCCTGGATCCTTTTCACATGTACTGTGGTCAAGCCAAGTGTCATCCATCTTATATCCATGCATTTCATTTTTACTGCCCAAATGTATTACCTTAACACTTCTCTCTGTTGAAATTCATTTTGTTAGTTTTGGCTTAGCTTTCTAATCTGTTAAGTTCATTCTGAATTCTGATCCTGTCCTCTGGGATGTTAGTTACCTCTCCTAATTTGGTGTCATCTGCAAATTTGGTAATAATGCCCTCTATTCCCTCATCCAAATCATTGATGTTGAATAGCATTGGGCTCAGGACAGAACTCTGTGGCACACCACTAGTTACTGAAGAGGATCCATTGTTGAGCACCCTTTAGGTTCAGTCAGTCAACCAGTTACAAATCCACCTAACAGTAGCATTGTCTTGTGCATATTTTACTAGCTTGTTTGCAAGAATAATACTAATTAATATGGTTTAATTAAAAAAAATCACTTTTGGAGGCTTCAGGCATTTTAGTAGTGTTTTATTTCTACCTACAGAATTGCTCTCAAAAATAATTGAAACAATATTTAGCAAGGCATGCAAATCCTGTTGACTCTTAGCAAGAAGCACGTCCCATTGATTTCAGTATGAGTCTACAAAGGATTTTGTCCTTCTTTGAAAGGGTAGAAGCTTGCGAATATGGATACTTAGCAAGAGTTCTGCCATAATTCTCTATGAATGACCATAAACTACATCCCAGAGGAGGTACAACAGAAAATCCAAAGACACAGACAAAAAGAGTATCGAATAAGAATTGGATTTGTAATGGATCTTAATCCTGGGGGGAATGAATTAGACCTGTATGAGCAATTGGGAATATATATTTCACTTTATATTGCTGAAAGCCAATGCAATACAATGAACATAACAAACAGTGTTACAGCTTAGGAAACCTCTGTTCAAATCTCAGACTGTCACTAGGCATACTGAAATGACATTTTAATGAAATTCTAGACCTGAGATCATGCCCTGATCTCAGCAATTGTGAATCCCCAGAGCTGCTACTGTGACTATGAAATGGTGATGGAAGTGGGGGGAGCAACAGAGACACCTCCCCACCCCACCGCAGCAATCTAGATGTGAATTAAAATAAGGTTCTTGTTCCTCCCCTTCTTCCTCTGTAAAACTATAGAAGAAAAAGAGTTAGTTCCAACTTCTTGGTCAGTTCTCTTCTCTCTCCCCTTCCTCTTCCATGGCCATAGCAGTGCCCCCTGGGCTTGGCAGTTGCTAAGGAGATTTTGCATAAAGTACATGAGGAGGGGTAGTGAATAGCCCCTTGCACCACACCCAAAGCTACATCTATGTGTACACTTATGTGTGCATAGCCTGAAGTTACATGCATGTACATCTTGAACAGGATTATTTGCAAGGAATATTGGCTGGAATGACTTTATATCCCACTTCACATCTATCAGTCCTTTTTATTCCAGTTTGGAGCAATCTGTTAATGGAATGTGCATGAGCAGAAATAAGCCGGCACAACATCTCAAGCTTTCTTGAGCCTTCTCCTACATGACCAAGAGGAGGAATAAAGCAGAATTTAGTGTACTTAAATAGATGTGCATACCCATTTTGGCAGGGACAATCTCAACTGATCTCCCCTCTTCCACTTTTTCTGCTGCTTTAAAAATGTCTGAGTTTCTCTCTCCTCCCACTTCCCCTGTTTGTCCTCAGTTTACTTCAGTTGCTGCAAACTGGGTTCAAAGGGCAAAAATAGTTTGTAACCAGTTAAGTTAAAAGAGGGAGACGAGAGGAGGGTCATAATCTTGCCCTTTCCAGTAGGCTCAGATGAAAACAAAGTGCTGCTACCTAGAATGCTTGTACATTCTTCCTCATTCATAACTTTTCCCCTCTTAGCCACACTCTGATGTTGCTTGACCACACATGTACTGATTTTCATCTTTGAAATGTTGGAGGGTATGGATGCATTTATGGACTAGGACAATGGATTCAAGCTTCAGGAAAGGAGATTCCACCTGAACCTCAGTAAGAACTTCCTGACAGTCAGCTGTCCGGCATTGGAATCTGCTGCCTTGGAATGTGGTGGAGTCTCCTTCTTTGGAGGTTTTAAAGGAGAGGTTGGATGGCCATCTGTTAGGAATGCTTTGATAGGTGTTCCTGCATAGCACAGGGTTGGACTCGATGGCCCCTGTGGTCGCTTCCAACTCTATGATTCCATGATTCTATGATTCTATGATTCATTATATGCAGATCAAGGAACATGGTCAAAAATAAATTCTAGTCAATTGCCGAGCATTCTAACAACACTTTGTAAGTTGTTCTCTAGCTTATTTAACAAACTTTTTTAGTTTGTATGGAATATGTTAAAAAAAACTCAGTTCTTCATTATTTCTCTTTTCAGCCATATGGGAGAGAGACAAGGAAGAACTGAGTACATGAATCTGCCATTTTGCATCATCTCCTTTCTTTTCATGTATATGTTACTAAGGCCCTTTCTGCATGTGGGAAAATAACTGGGCGAAAACGGGACTCATCGGATTTCCTGAGCGTCCGGGCGAGTCTGTCGGGATGAGGAGCAGTGCAAGCTTGTCGCTCCGCACTGCTCTGGCATCCAAAATGGCGGCTTCCGGTTGGTGGAGGCTCTCCACCAACCGGAGAAGCTTGCCAGCCTAAAGCCCACCCCCGGCAGATCTCCAGGCACGCACTTGTGCACGCCTGCAAATCTGCACCGGAGCGCGGCGACGGAGCAACGTGGAGTTGCGCACTCCGTGCTTTTTAAAAACCTCTAAAAAGAGGTTTTTAAAAAACACGCTGAGCGACCAGTTCCGGTTGCTCTGAACCAGACTGAGGCGCGGAACTACAAAAAGTAGTCTGCCCTGGTCCACTCTACGGTGCAGAAGACCTCCGTTGGAGGTCGCTCTGCACCTTTTTAATAGCCCGGTGCGGAAAGGGCCTAAATTATACTTTATAAGTATGTGGCAACCCAGCCATTGAACAGACTTCATCATGCCATTATTTTCCCTTCTTAATTTCTCTTTTGTGCATGTATAATTGAGTCTTTTTCTCCAGTAAATTCAATTTAATACAAAGTGAATCTTTGTTCATCTCTGAATTGATCAAGAGTATTAAACACAGTGTATATCAATACAAGGGGAGGAGCCTTAAGAGTTATTTTGTTTATGCTTACATATACATAGAGGAAAAAAGAGACTTTAATATCAGTGAAATGGTAAGCCACATGCCTTTAAAGAAATGAATTCCAAACCATTTCATCAATGCAGAAAATAACGTGGTGGATGTTAAAAGAAGAAGTTGAAACACTGGCAAGGCATTAAAGGCAATAAATAAATTATGTTTTGCAAAGTTACCTGATGGGGTGTACTTTTCTCTGAGCCTGTGATCAAGCCCTGGCCAGTAGCTCATCCAGCAAACAGGAATTATCCATTAATGAAGTCAGTTTAAAGTAACGGAGCAGAAAAGCTTATATTGTATGGAATGTGTTGAATTTTTGACACATATCAAAAGCCATGTTTTATTCTACCCCAAAGTGCCACATTTCATTCAGGGTGTGTGAAATTTTCTACAACATAATGGTTAAATCAAGCTTATTTGCAAAAATATATGCTTATTTCATATATGATTCATTAGTGGTAAATTGGGGCTGAATCTCTTGCTCTGTTTCACTCAAACCAGTTTGTCTTTTTAGAAAATCCAAACATTAAAAATTAAAATACAGTCTTTCAGCAGTTTATCACCGTTACTTAAGCTAGCTCTTTGGCCCTTTCCGCACAGCATTTGCCATGCGAAAGGGCTCCTGGAGCATCGCGCAATTGTGAAAAGCGATCTGCACAACTCACTCACAATTGCAAGATGCTCCAGGGGCTGTCAGGTGCCGATTGTGCATCTTTTCATTTTCAGCTGGAAGACAAAATGGTGCGAGATCGCTTATTGCTTCCGGGCTCTGCATGCACTTCCCTGGCATGTGGAACCTCCAGAGCTGTGCCAGTCATGCTTCCTCCCCCAGCAGAGCCTGGGAAACTCCCAGGTTGCACTGCGGAAGGAAGAGGCGAGGCTCTCATGCAAGCAGGCAGCTCGTGCGGAGCTGAAGCAGCAGGGACGTGAGAGCCTCTCGCCGGAGGCTGCTCGTGCAATCCCCGCACCCCAGTGCCAGAAAAAGGTAAGGTGCAGAAAGGGTCTTTGTGAATATTTCCACTTATTTCAGTAGAACTACTTGGAAGTAAACAAATATACTTAGTAAGCAGAAACTGAGATTGGGAAGTGTAAGATCATAACTTAATTTTATGTGCATATACTAGGATTAAGCCCCATTTAAGTCTATGAGGATTCTTGGTTAAGCCTTCAATATATGTTCATCTTACACAATCAAACACTGACTTCTTTCGGGGTGGTGCTGCCACCAGGATCCAACTCTCAGAAGTGTAAGAAGCCTGTAACTTTTAGGTTGTAATGAATTACATCTTTGTTGGTATGACCAAGAAGTACACTGCAATCAACAATAAAGATTATGCTAGCAATTGTAAGTTTATAATGTTACATAATATTCAACATAATATTAGTACCTTCCAACTCATTACATTTTACTGTTGCATAATGTCAACAATATTGACCTAGAAATCAAAGTATCAAACACAAAAATACAGTCTTCCCTCACACATTTAAAATTTTTCATCTTGTGACTTCCATCTTTTCTCCTCAAATATCCAGTTCTTATCTGATTCTTTCAAACTCACTCACAATGCCATATTTCAAATTGTGTCTCCTTCTTTTCAATATCTCAACTGATCTTGGCACAATGTCTCCTTTTTTTTAATGTCTCAACCAATCTTGGCACATTTGCATATACGCACTCGCTACCAGACATTCTACATGTGTCAATAACCCTTCATACACACTCCTGACATTTCTTACATTTCTGTAAAGAGATATAAACTATTTTACAACATGAGTGACATCCAGACTAATGGAGAGTGAACATTTACATTGATCCAATGGATTATTCTAGTCAAGACCACGAATAAGATTTAGACCATCATTGGCTGAACTGAACTGAAATATGAGCTTCAGTTTGACAGAAATTGCTGTAGGAACACAGGCAGGAGAAATAGTAGAAAGGCTGAAAGACATGGAAAAATTATGCTGGATGGGTACTTTAAGGTAAACAAAAGGCACAGTCTACAGGAGCATGCAGTCAACTGGCAAGAAGCTGTACCACATAACCAATGAAGGTCAAAGAGGCTCACTCATAAAAGCAGAGGTAATGCAAATAAATAAGCACTTTGAATATTTAGTGAATTGATGTAGTTTCTGGGGAGATTTGTGTCTGTAATTG
The DNA here is from genome assembly GCA_030412105.1 of Cyclura pinguis. NCBI lineage: Eukaryota > Metazoa > Chordata > Lepidosauria > Squamata > Iguanidae > Cyclura > Cyclura pinguis. The sequence goes on from CM059602.1 coordinate 215,103,885, forward strand.
CTGGCAAGTTCTCCAGTCCAAGCCTGGGTATAGAAGATAAGGGAAGCTATTTTTAGAACCTGAAATTGCCTTAGACTCACAAATGAAACATCAATAAATTGTGAAAAATTTCTTTACTGTCGTAACACTTTCAAACTTGTATGAGAAAAAAAAACATGATGATACATCACCAGTTTCTTGGATGAACAATTTCCCATTTTTTAAAACCTTTTAAAAATGCTGCCCTCTTATAGACTTTATAGTTTTAGTGCTTCCATACAGTAATGCTTCTTCTGGTGTGGCTGAGTTTAAAAATTTATTGGTGTCCATTTTGTTCACTTTGAACAGCCAACACAGGTGTTTTGTCATTTCCAGCATTTAATCTTCACTTTGCTGATGCCTGAATTCAGGTTATTTTGTTCCCTGTCTTTTCTTCTCCCTATGTTTTTTCCTTCAGAAGCTGTAGACCATAGATCCTTAAGGACATTCTAAAGTCAAAGCATTGCTCTTTCATAAAAGCATACCAAAATAAGATATCGTGCTGTAAAGATATGGTAAATGACTTGTGTCACAAATAGAAGGAAAATATTCCAAGATATTTCTTATCAAGAAGTGGGGTGTGTGTGTGTGTGTGTGTGTGTGTGTGTTGCAAAGGAATATTGTAGTGTAAGAATGACTGGTGCACCCCTGGTCATTATTACAGTACAATCCACCTTTGCTGGCCAACACAAATTCACAGATCACTTCTTCATAAGAAGCATCTTGAAATATTTTCCTTCTCTTTATGATACAAGTCATTCTTTTGCATGAGAATATCTATTTTGATACCAGAATATTTCCCTCCCTGCAACAAGAATTCTGGTCTCCAAATGAAACTTTGCCCTTCAATCCCTAAATTTCTATCATTACAGAGTAAGACACTGAAAATCACTTATACCTAGAACTCTTACATTTGCTCTGTTTATATTCCCTTGGTAATTTTGCCTGCCTCTTTTCTACGGATGTTGAAACGTTATTTCTAAATGCTCAACTGAAGGTTTAAGTAACTCCTTTGCCAGAGATTTGGGATCTGAGTTAAAATTTAACAGGTACTAGAATTCTTATGGGGGGGGGCAGTTTTGTTCCCCACTCCCAGTAGTTCCCCCCCGGAAATGACATGAGAAATTCAAGAACCTTGCACAAAATGTGTATAATTCATTGGATCATGACAGTAAGAGGTCATTGAAAAACCAGACATGTGACAAATACAGATAGGGAAAAGAAGATCCTGAAAATCATAACATCAGGATTTGCACTTTATTTTGTGGAAGACAAAGGCCATTTTTGCACTACATTGCTATAGTGCTGTTATTCCACTTTCAACATCCTATGGAATCCTGGGGTTTGCAGTTTAGGAAGAGGCATTTAGAATTCTAAGCCAGAGAACTCTTTGGCCCCAGTAAACTACAAACCCCAGAATTCTACAGGATGTTGAAAGTGGAATAATAGCACTATAACAGAGTAGAGCAGAAACGGCCTAAGATGCACCTATTTATGGTCCAGGTATTTGCAAGGCCCTCAAGGACCTGTTTAGGCATAGTGTAGTAGAGTGTTTTGGTCAGCATGGATGACATTATCTGTCACATCCTCAGACTTCCCCATTCAGAGCTCAGCTGCAATCCTCACAATAGCTGTGGAGGTGGAATGAATGGTCCTAGCCACAAGATATAGTTGTGAGCTGGCCCTTGTACAATGTAAATAGGTAAATTAGTTTTCCATGGGCAGTTAAGATTCATTTTCTTTACAGAAAATTTTCCTTGCTCCTGGCAGAGATAAAAATGCCACATGCCATATGACTAGTTTGTTGATATTAATTGGGACAACTGCCTGCATTTCTCAGAGTTTTTGGGAACAAAGCCATTAGACTGTCACAATGAGTGTCTGCTACGGACCAAAAGATAGAGAACAGAGTGGTTTAGAGAAGTAATAGTACCATTCTATCCCGCTTTGGTCAGAACTCACCTTGAGTACTGTGTCTAGTTCTAGGCACCACAATTTAAGAAGGATCTTGATAAGCTGGAACATGTCCAGAGAAGGGTGACCACAGGATAAAAGGCCTGGAAGCCATGCCCTATGAGGAGCAGCTTAGGGAGCTGGGTAAGTTTAGCCTGGAGAAGAAAAGGTTAAGAGGTGACCTTCTTTGGAGGTTTCTAAACAGAGGCTGGATGCCCTATGTTGGGAGTGCTTTGATTGTGTGTTCCTGCATGGCAGGAGTTTGGGTGGGATGGCCATTTTGGTCTCTTCTAGCTCTCAGATTGTATGATTCAATGAATATTAAGGGGAAATGATTCATGGTATTAAAAAAAAAAAAAAGGAAAACAGGTGTCTGAAAGCCCTGATAAAGAGAATAATCATTCCAGATGAAAATCTTCAATTCAGAAATTATTCTGCACAAAATAAATAAATAAATATTAAAAAATTTAAAAAATTTTTTAAAAAAATAAAATAAAAATGCATTTAGTTTTTCTGGGAGGCAATTTTGCCCTAGAAGCAGCTACCCCTGTTTTCTGGGCAGAAATGTAAAGAAAGTGCTGAGGTTTTTTGTTTTTGTTTTCCACAGAATGAGTCATAAACTGTAAACAGCCTTCAACAACTGCACAGTTTTTGATGACTTTTCCACAAGGAGAGAAAAATGGTAAATTATTTGTTCTTGCCTGTGAGAATGAAATATATGAAGATTTATATCCCTACTGTCTTCCTTTGAAACTTTACCACTACACTGTCTCTTGCATTAGTGAGTTTCCTTCTAGGCAACTGCCGGTCTCTGGAACTCCCTGTCTGGGGAGGCTAGGCTAGATTCCTCCCCTGCTCTCTTTCTAATAACAGACATAGATCTTTTTATTCTATCATGTTTTTGGCAACTAACTTTGCTCGCAATAGCAGGGGATTTTGAATGAATGATTCTCCCTTTCTGTTTCATGAGTGTGTTTTCGCATTGCTTTTTAATTTTTTTTATGTACAGCATATCAGAATTTTGGACCACAGCTGTTACAGTCCCTAGTCATGCTGGCTGGAGCTTTGGGGAGTCCAAATTCAAAATATTGGGAAGGCCAAAGAACCTGCAGTTTCTAACAAACCACCAGGCGGTGCAAGAATTTAATCTACTGCAATTTTGTTGCCACCATTTATAGAGCGCATAGTTCATTAACAGGAACTTTTCTACTCATTGTAGAACTGAAAATTAAGGTCTGATTTACAACTGTGCTTAGGAAAATTTATCTGTGCTTACATTAAGAACTGCTTACATCCCTAAGAATCTGTCCAGTCCTCTATGATTAGCCAAGGCGCTGATACTGTCTGATCAGCTCTAACCTTTCATCGACCCCTCCAGTAGGTCCAGTGAAGTTGGTAGGTGAGAACCTTCTCTCTCCACCTCAAGAAAAATGTTCCACTGTGTTCTTGGTTTGTTTCAGGCGGGACTCAAAGGACCTTTTATTTCAACGCACTTTTGGATACAGAAGAGGAACGTTTGTGTTTATTTATTTAATATACCTATGTTGTAAAATGTGTTTTTACAATCTTTTTTAAAATACTTTTGTATGATCAGTTTTCGGGTACATTCTTATTCTGACATTTTTCCTTTTCTCTTTTGAAATATTACCTAAGACAGGGCTTCTTAGGCCATTTCTGCACTACACTGTTATAGTGCTATTATTCTACTTTCAATATCCTGTGGAATTCTGGGATTTGTAGATTACTGAGGTGAAAGAGCTCTCTGGCTAAGAATTCTAAATACCCCTCCCTCAACTGCAAACCCCAGTATTCCATAGGATGGTGAAAGTGGAATAATAGCACTATAACAGTGTAGTGCAGAAACTGCTTTAGGCTATCTGACATGGGAACTGGCTTTCTATGATGTGGAGACCAAAATTTTTTTCTCTTCAAGTACCAGCAACTGGTGACATATCCATTGGCTACAACTCTTTCTTTCTTTTTCTTTCTTTCTGTCCTGTAAACTCACTGACAGATCAGTACTGGGCCACTTTGAATAACAATGGCCTAAGAGTACAACATGCACACATACATGCATGCACATGTACACATTTACAGTACAATCCTACGGAAAGTCTGTTCAGAAATTATGTTCCCTTGAACTCAATAAAATTCCCTCCCAGATAACATATATGAGAGTCCTTTTTAATGGTAAGGTGATTGTACAACACACAGGTTCTGTGATGTGATTCATATTCGCCTTCATATGCCATATCAAACTTTGATTGCAGCCTTGGTTAGATAAGACTGGTTCAAAGACATGAGGCCATTTGTTCACACAGAGTTACAATAAATCCAGCAGTGTTGGCACTTAAAATTGCAAAGGAAAAATGCTGTTTGTCAGGCATATAGAAATGCTTTTTTAATTTATTTTAGAGATATGGTGCCAATTTTCCCAATTCAATGTCACCAGAAGGAACCATCCCCAACTCTCAGATCTTGGAGCCAGGCACCATTATTTGCAAAAGGATTATCTAAGAAAGCAAAAAAATTTTCTAGGAGAAAGAGTGGATAAAACTGAAAGAAGTTCTGCAAAGATCCTTTGTTCTTTTTAAAAAGAGCATAACAGTGTAGTAAAACACATTTCTTACTAGGTACTGGGTTTTGTTTTCTCTATAAGTCTACTTGTAGTTCCAAATGTCACTTTTTTTTGGAACTACACCTGTTAGACTCCCCCAACCAGCAAGATGAAAATAATCTCTGGCATGATATGCTATGATAGTCATTGAAAAGAAGGAAACACTAATCAATAGAAGAAAACATTATATATGGATTGGATTTATCTGACTACACTGTGCCAATAAGCATGCTAAAGATATCTGGCTAGTTAGGTAAACAACAAAAGAGTTAAATCTCTCCATGGAAATCTGTTGGGATGATCTCAATACCAGTTTGAATATCAGTTTGTTTGAAATTTATAAAGTGCTTTAGGAAAGAAAGGAAGGAAGGAAGCAAGCAAGCTGAAATAATCTGTTTTTCATAGAGTCTCCAAAAGACTGACTATGGGAGAAACCACAAGGAGGAAAAAGAAAATGAGGAAGAAAACTCATTTGCATGCATGGGGAAAGTGGCCAAAAAAAAAAATTATGGTTAGGTAGGCTATTCCCTCTCCATTTCACAATGTAGAAAAGCCACCCAGACTGGCAGTGAAGTTGGAGAGCTGAACTAGAGGTGAACATTAAAGATGCCTTTTCTCACTTACTCTAGAGGAGGGGTGGACAAAGTGCACCCCAAGGCTATTTTTGTGTCCCTTAATCTTTCCAGACCCCTCAGTTTAATTCATCTTTTAAAGAAATTGCAACCTACTGGGGTTTTTTGTTTGTTTGGTTTTTGTTTTGCTCTTTTGGCAGTTCATGTGACACACACACACACCAAGGGTCCCAGGGCAGATAATTGTCTCCTTTACCCAACCCAGTTTCTTATCCCTGCTCTAGAATATATGCAAGGGATCCAGATCAGTACCTTATTTTAGGGTACAGGAACATTAACACTTTGTGCACCTGGGGCCTGAACCTCAAAATTTTATTGCTAAAAAGTGACCTTTTCTATGAAGTGATTCATTTTTGGATAAGAAAAAATGCTACAGGGCTGGTGTCAATCATGGCAATCTTGACACTGTGATCAGTTCCAGATGAGCTTCTGTATCTCATTCTTGGCCACCTGGCCTGCCTATCTATCTATCTATCTATCTATCTATCTATCTATCTATCTATCTATCATCATCTATCTATCTATCTATCTATCTATCTATCTATCTATCTATCCATCCATCCATCCATCCATCTATCCATCTATCCATCCACCCACCCATCCATCCATCTATCTCTATCTATCTATCTCTCCTATTGTAACATTCTATCAAGTGGCAAGGTAAGTATATTAACATATTATTCATAATATGATTCCTGACATAGGTCTAACTCAGCTAAAATTGGTTAGCATGATCATATCAGGATGATGATACAGTGAAATTTCACATGGATGTGAAATTGATATTCCTAAAACCTTTCCAAGGGTAAGGCATACAAATTGGATCCAAAGGGTGATTCCAACCAATGCTAATTTGTTATTTTAATATTCTCTTTGATGTGCACAATGTATTATTGAGCAATCTTTTTAGTATACATAAATCTCTCACTCAGCCTACTAAAATGTTTCTGAATAGGTAATATATGGATTGTACACATCATATGTGTCTTCCGCAATAATAATAAAATGAAACAGCATTGTCCAGTCTGTCCAATCTTTAGGGAGACCTCTGTTCCTTGAGTTCCTTCTTTTCAGGAAGGTACCTGTGATTTACATCTTATCCCAGACGCCCAGTGCCCTTGTTCCTATAGGTAGAAGCTTTACCATGAATTTCTTGATGCCCCAATACTTTTGAATCCCTTGATGCCACAGTCTATATCTGGCAAGAAAGAATTAGTGGCCATATTGCTGATGTCTCACTTTTCTGGAGGAAGGTGATTCCTAATATTAATCATCTCCTTCCTTAGCTTATCCCTGTGCACCAAACATCAAGCAGACCACCTCACTGGCTATTAGCCCTTAGATGTCATTTACCTGAGTTGGTAACATGAATCATGGTCTCTCAATTTCTGTTGTTTTCTGAGTAGGGATGGAAATGGTATTTGTTTTTCATTCATTCCCCTGCAGAGGTACTTGCATCATGGTCGGAAGAATAATGCAACAGTGCTGTTTCTGTGCTATTTTCTCTTGATAGTCATACCTTGTGAAGTGTTCTAGTACACAGAAATACAAAAGGTTTTTCTGTGCAAAAATTTTAAAAAAACACATGTTTTTGCACAGAAACAGTGGGGTTTCATGCAAAAATACACTGCAATGCAGAAAACATATTTTCTCTGCAAAGCCTCTGTTTGTGTTCATGTAGAAATAACACATCTATTTCTGCACAGAGGAGTTACATGGGACACTTTACAAGGTTGAAATACCAATAAAATATGACAAAGAAATATTTGTTCTCTCTCATTATAGAAAGAAAATTATGAGTATTATTTAGCTGAGTGCAATATACGAGAAGATTTATACCACTATTTTGGCTATCTTAAGAACCTCCTAAGATTACTGGACTCTCTAAGTAAATGTTCTTGCTACATTGGATTGCCAGCATTGGAATGGGACAGGGGATGTAAAGCCATCCGGGATTTTTGGACTGCAGTGCCTATCAGCTGTAGCCAGCTGGAGGGATGCTCTAAATAAGTGATAATAAGTAATAATAGCCTTTTATTGCACATCTTCCCTTTATCTTCTCATTTAATAATATTAATTAATTTCCATACTTAAGCTCAGGATAATTGGAAGAGAAAATGTTCCTTCCATGGTGTCCAGATAGGTTGACCTTTCTATAAAACTTTTAAGGTAGATAAGGAGGAAATGGCAGGCTGATGGTTAACCAGCTGAAACTAGTAATTTGACTAGTAGTCCCCAATCCTCTAATAAATAAGCTTATCTCATGGGAAGTATAGCTGTTTCAGCTCAACAGTATGTGGTGACGGATGCAACAAGTTGGAGGACACTTCCTTAAAAGTGAGATTTGTTGAAGGGGATCTCCTCTATGTCCTGGTAGGACAGTTTACTGTTGGAGGATGTAGCACAGAGCCATGGAACAGTCTCCTCTGAGAAGCCTGATTGCTACCAGCAATTGGATCATTCCAGCACTAAGCTTTCATGAAACTTTTCAGGGCCTAACTGATTTTATTCAGTTTGCACAAGTGTTACGGTTTATGTTACTTCAATTGTTTTAACTCATTTTAAATTGTTAAATGGTTTAATATGCTTTTAGTCTCTTAAAATTATAATTCTTGCTTTAAGCTGTTCTAAAATACTTCTGTTGTTCACCACCCTGAGATACTCAGATATAGGGCAAAATATAAACATTTTAATAATAAATAAATAAAATAAACCTTAATAGCTGTCTGCTCCACAGAGTTGATTCTGAAGCACAGGATTGATTCTGAAGCACTGTTGTGGAATGATGTGTTATGAAGACTTCCTAAGCAGCATTTGATCTTGCATTCTTCCACTATAATAGACAGACTCTTTTCTCACACTGGGCCTTTTGCATTGTGGCCGTATAGGAAATGAACAGAATCCTTCAGCTGGCCCCAAGTTATCCTGGTAATTTATGGCCATAGAAGCACTCTAAAACCAATTATCATATCTAATACAATCTGAATTGCTCCATATCTTGCCCCCAACCCATGTTTGCTTAACATATTGACAGCAGCAAAAGACACACTTGGATCAAGGATATGATGTGCCATTTTTTGACAGCACTCTTAAACATAGTTGACCCTGATGTGGCACACAGTGCATATTAGAAGTATTTGAGTGATGATTGTCATGTGCTGATGAAAGGCTTCTCTATAATTGGGAGGCTGATAAGATGTTGGGCTACATTCTGTTCTGTAAAGGACAGTATTTGCAGTAGACCCAGAATGAGATGAAGAACGAGATTTCATTATTCTCACCTTATGAACAAACACAGAGGTCGTGAACCCGATGTACATAAATAAATGAAGTCATGGAAGATTGCTTATCTTCCTCACACATTCTTGAGCTACCTCTGCTTGTTTAGCTTTACTCTGGGGAGAAAAACTAGCATATTTTACAAGAATTATTCTGATGTGTTTGTTTGCTGTTTCATGGGTAATATTTACTGGCTAATAGTATAAAACTGGGCAGAACAAACACACACAAATAGCTGTCTCAGTTTTAGAGACGCTCTCATTTGCTTCAGCTGAACCTACTCCACAGGCAGAAAAGCTGTGATTGTATATAGGAATACATATGAGCCCCATCAGCCTACAGAAATCAGATTGAATTGTACCTTCTAGCTTGATTTCTCTTATTTATAGGTAAAAAAGCCATAACTGCAGATGACAACACCTATGTGTAAGTGCAAGTTTGCCCCAGTCAGCTATAAAGCAAGAAAGAGCACAAGAGCTTTGTAAAGAAAGAAAGAACTTTGTAAAGAGCAAAATGGACATTTAGAATGAAAGCATTGAACTTTCCCTCATCAGTAGCTGACCTCCGTGACATCACTTTTCCTGCAAGTGGACTTCATTATCAGAAATGATCCCGTCTGGGAGAAAATCATCAAGTGAGACAGGCTATGGAGAGATCACCATGAGCATTGCTATCAGCCTCCCTTAAACATGCACTTTACATCCCACTTTATACATGAATATATATGGATGGGGCAGCCCTGGACCCACATACTGCTTTCAGGTAGGTCTAGTTCTGGATTAAAGAGACAAAACTATGGATATAAATCTTCTCATTTCATTCTCACAAGTAAGGACAAATAAATCACATTTTCCTCCTACTTGATTTTATACATATTTTTGGTTATTTTTCACATTTCTGGACTTTGTGAAAATTTTACTTACACAAAAAATGTGGGCTTTTTTTTAAAACAGAAGTGAAGTGATTTGTACTTTACACAATATTTTGTGCAAACAAAAAAAACCACACCCATATTTAATGCAAATTGCAATGTTTTTTGCACAAAAATGTCTTCGTAGAAAGTTCCCAAAGGTGAAAAATGGTCAAAACAGTGCAAAATCTTTTCTAATATCTTAAAATATACCAAGACACCCTTTCTCATTAAGTTCAAGAACACTGGTAAATATTCTTTACATTTTGAGGCCAAATTCATGTGTTAGATGGCCATGCCAAATTCCAATAAATCAGAGGTCGAGATGCTTGAAAGTGCATGGGAGGCGCAGGAAAAATTCTTCCTTTACCCAGAGGTTCTGGACCAAACCAGAATCCCACAAAGAGACAAAAACTGAAATCCTGCACATGAATAACCATGGTTATAAGTATGTTCCTTCCTCTTCCTCTTCCTCTTCCTCTTCCTCTTCCTCTTCCTCTCCCTCTCCTCCTCCTCCCCCTCCTTTACCTTTTTGCAAGGAAGTAGCCAGCTGCACAATGACAGTCATTCCAGACAGACCTCCTATCTAATTACACACAAGCCTCAGACTGGATCTTGGCCATTATATGCTGACAGTGGTATAGACAATACTAGGTTCTTAGGACCCGATCACAAGGGTTTGTTGATTAGCAGAGAGGATGGAATCTTCTATTATTCTCTCAGGTTCTTCCCATCTCCTCTTGGCTACAGTTTCTCATGGTAGATGAAAGCTATAAGCTATCCCTGTTGTAATGCAAAGTAACTTGGCCTTGAATGGGCTATTAAGGCCCAATTGCCTTAATAGCCAATGGACCTGCTCCTAGTGAAGATGAAAGCAGCTAGTACTGGTTTGTTGATATGCATCAATATAGTTGCTTGTACTGACAGTCTCCTTGGGACTGAGATTATGGAGACTGTCAATGTTTTGTGCAGATATTTATAGTATATCCACAGAAAAGTAATTCCAATTAAGCACAACCTGTGGCTTCTGAGAGTTGACCATATCTCATGATAAGCAGAAGAATGTTAAAATCAGTTGAAAGGGCATCAGAATTGGAGTGCTCAGCTGATAGGAAGGACATGTGGACTCACTGATTTATGCACTAGCTGCAGACTTTAAATAAAAGTGGCCCTGATTTTATCCGTCATTGCTGTCTGCCTTTTTATTTCTGGGTGGCTATATAAATCACTGTATTCAGCTTTCTCTAGATAGTTTGTCACACACTAGGAGAGACTGTTTTTAGCTGTATTATAGCAAAGGTGCAATATTTGCTGAAACAGAACTTTTCTTTCCCACTGCCAAAATGTTCTGGCACATGTGGCTGCTTTTTATATGTGTATGTTTACGTGTGTGGCAAGCTTGGTTATAGTGCTTCTCCCACAGAATGGACTGTTTCATCCACTTCTCTTTCTGTCTCCATGGAAACAGCAGACTACATTACCAACAAGCGCACAGGCTATTTTGTTCTTATTTGTCTAATTGCTCCAATTTCAAAACCACTTTCCCCAGCTGCAATACACATATATTTCTAGTCCCAGGTCCAAAACATATAAAACATAGTTTACTTTATTCACAAATCTGGGTGGGAAGAGAGAACTAAGTAGCATTTACCACAGAGTTTCTTAGATTGGGGAGTTCTGTAGTATCAGAACATGGAAAAATTTATTGAGAAACTGCATATACACAGAACTCATGCTGAAATTTTGGATTTATCCTCAGTATTGAAGAGAATGTGAATGGTCTACATTTCTGCCTGATCTGAAAATAGTGTGAGTGATTATGCACAGGTGTACATGTGTGTGCAGTCGTGTAGTGGAACCAAGCCTCAGATGGCTAAAGTATCAGGACTTTTTGATTAGCAGGGGTGATGCTCCCATATGGCACCACGCTCAGACTTCCTGTTCTCCCAAGTTTAGCTGCAAACCTCACAGAGGAGGGAGAGGCAAGTTATAGAATTAGTTTGTTGTCTATGAGATCAAGCTTTTCTCCCTGTTGTGAAGAACAGAAGCTGTATTATCGATCGATCGATCGATCGATCGATCGATCGATCTATTGAGCTATCAATCTAGTTAGTTTATATCCCACCTTTCCTCCAATATGCCATCCCAGATAGCTCACAGTTTTTCCAATCTTGATTTTCCGTTCTTGGAAATAAGTTGTGTTCAATTGTGTTTTAAGCCTGAAGAGCCTGTTCACACATTTTGTTTATATAACAGCTGTTCCATAGTGGACCAGACTTCCTGGAAGGATGGTAAATTCTTCTTCATCAGACGTCTTGCAACAGAGGTTGGATGGTCATCTCTCAGGAATGCTTTAGTTGTGTATTTCTGAATGGGAAGGTTGAACTAGATGGCCCTTACTGTCCTTTACAACTCTTTGATTCTATGGCCCTTTCCACAACACCCTTCCAACCTGCCATGGGGATGGGAGAAGGACGAAACCACAACGATGCTTCTGCATGATGTCATTGTGGTCCTGTCCTTCTCCTACCCCCAGTGGTGCAATCACGGATTAAATCATTGTTGGGTTTTCCCTGTCAATGGCCCACGATAATGCCACCATTGCGGACTTACTTGTCCTTCAGAAGCCCAGGAAGTGCAATGGCTGTGCTTCCTGCCCCAGCACAGTCTAGGAAGACCCCCAGCTGTGCTATGGAAGGAATGTCAGAAGGATGGTGAATGATGGGAGCTACACAAAAACCCCAGTAGCACTTCCCTCCAGCACTGAGCTCTGGCAAAAAGACAGTTCACCAGAGTCAAGTGTTTAAAAATCACCATACAGCAGAGTTTACTCACGCATCTTGAAGCATCCCAGCAGAGTGTTTAACATTAGCAGCAAAGCCCTGAAGCCAGGAAAAATAATCCCACCCAAATGCTATCTTCCAACAGGGGGCTTTACTCTTGAGTTACAATACATACAGTATATACAATTCTCCAACAGAGTATGCAGCATTCAACAGCATGCAACACATAGCCTTTGGCCACTCTCCAGACAACAAGAGGGCTTAGTGGGCTAGAACACACCCGCTTATATATAGCCATTGCTGATGCAACTCTAGCCGTCCTTGCTAGATCGCATATATGATGCAACCTTCTTCCCTAGTTACACACCCCAATGACTCAAGCAGGTATTACATGGGATTGCATCATCCACTGTCATTCCCAGGTACAAACTTTAATTTACATCATATATATTTTATTTGGACTTAGGTTCTGTCCAACCTTTCCTCACAAGGAAAAGGCATGGCCATCGTACTTCCTTCACTACGGAGCCAGCCAGTGTGGAAGGGAGTGCTCCTGTCATGCTCCCTTCCCAGCAGAGCTGATGCCGGGATCCCTACCAGAGGACTCCGGGAAAAGTTAGGGTGCAGAAAGGGCCTATGTTTGCCTAGGGCCAAGTTAAGCTGTTTCTTTAAGTTAGCAATTAGGACAAAATCCCCCCTCAATGCAAATGAGATCTTCCAAATAATGTTTTTGGTCAGGACCACAGTAGGAGAGGAAATGCCTTCTCTTTACTTCCTGAAATCCTGATCTTTGTCTCTCTCACACATAGTGAGGCTTTTTGCATTTTTTTGATCTTAAGTGTGCATATGTGCATGGATATGCTTATGCTGCTTTCTTGTGTTTATTTTTTATCTTCTTCCCCCATTTTTGTTAGACTAAATCCATTCTATAAGATGCTAAATTGTGCTGTGAGGGCTATTGGCTTGTCTGCTGAAATATTACTTGCCTATTGGTTTCACCCATGAGAAAATGAGAAAATGGGAAAGGTGTTGGAGTAGAGGGAAAGCATGCTAGACTGAGGGCTCAGCATTATCTCACTAATGCAGCCCACCTCAACTAATGACTGAATTTCATTGTGCTTCCGAAAGCTTTGGTTGGTAAGAAGTACCTTTTGCTGACGGAGGGCCTTTCCACTCTACACTGTTATAGTGCTATTATTCCACTTTCAACATCCTACAGAATCCTGGGGTTTGCAGTTTAGGGAGAGGCATTTAGAATTCTCAGCCAGAGAGCTCTTGGCCTCAGTAAACTACAAACTCAGAATTTCACAGGATGTTGAAAGTGGAATAATAGCACTATAATGCAGAAAGGCCCTGAGACAAAGAACAAAATGGTTCCTCTACTCACAATTCTGCCTGGCAGCACTGGTGGTGGTATGTTGTCCACCTCATTTTAAGGTTTCAACTATCTTAGGTGGTGCAGCGCAATCTCTGTATAATACCCAGTTCTATGCCATAAGAAAGGGGAATGATCACTGGGTTTCTACCATTACCTACTACATGCTGCTCATCATGTGCCAACTGTGATAACTTCCTCATTCTACCTAACGGTAGAGCTGACTCTTGCCTAGAGGGGTGGGGAAGGTGGGTTTACATCATTGGATGATGATGACAGTGACAACAACACCAACCACAGTGTAAAGCAGGGAAATATATGGTCACTAATTAGTCTAATCTGAGTTAGGAGGTGTCACAAATAAGTCTGACTGACAGTGAGAGGATAAGAAAGAGGGGGGAAAAAACTCATGGCAGAATCATGAAAAAAGTTTCCAGCTATATGCAAAAGAAATTCCAAAGGGTGGGGGGGAACAGTGATTTTTCAGATAACCACAAGACTCTTTGAGGGTTACACGAGAGTCAGTATTTTGGAGAGAGGCAAAGAAACAGAATTTTTGGCACTACAATGTTATAGTGCTATTATTCCACTTTCACCTTCCTGTGGAATTTTGGGGTTCATAGTTTACTGAGGCCAAAGAGCTCTCTGGCTGAGAATTTTCTAAATGCTCCTCCCTAAACTGCAAACCGCAGGATTCCATAGGATGTTGAAAGTGGAATAATAGCACTATAACAGTGTAGTGCGCGAATGGCCTTTCTTCTACAGATCACAATTCACTTTGCTATCTGAGTTTGCTCCTCCTCCCCTACCGCCTGTTTATAGCTTTATTAAAATGGTGACACCATCAAAACACTGCTGTTCCAAGTAACCTTCCTCAAATACTTAAAAGCAAAATAATATGTGCACTATTATATAAGTACTAGAAAAGTAAGACATATGTATACTTTGTATATTTATGTCTAATGGGGCTTATTCTCAGGTTTGTGTGATTGCCATGTCTAAAACACATATAAGAATTCTGATTTCACTTTTAAAAGAAAAAGAAATTGTTTAAGTATTTTTAGGACCATGCAGTATTGCTTCCATTTCGTATGCAGGAGCTTTTCCCTTGGTGCCATTGTCCTAAATAAATAAAGTAATGACAGCATCACATTCTTGTGGAATACTAGGGAAGACATTTTCACTTGACATTTTCTGAAGACTTTCCTGGATGTTTAAATCAAGTATGCTGTCTCTAGTGAACAGTTGTGTTCCTTCTGAGTAGATTTATGCCAGTGCCTATTATGAATAGAGGTTGGAGAGCAATGCAAAAACTCCATAAAGTAGGCTGATCTGCCTTTGAATATTCTGTTTATTTTATGCAGGTAGCTGAAGGAGATGATGCGTCTGTTCTGTTGCAGTAAGTCATTGCGACACTGCAAAAATGTGTCTTGCTGAGCCTCACTGACAATAAACATCATTCTCAACTTCTGCTTAATTGCAAAATCCCTTCATTTCCCCATCCTCCCAATGAAATTGGATTACATCAGACTATGGATGGAAAGAATGTTCAAAAATAATTGCAAAAATGATTGAAAAATGGGTTTCTCAAGTGATGGAAAACCCTGAGGAGGAAAAAAAAATATTTGAAGTTGGGAGCTCTGTGCAAAAAAAAGACCAAAAAAAATGTACATGGGGCTTTTTATGCAGAAAACAGCATCCACGTTTCTACACAGGAGGAAAAAAATCATGAGCAGAGAACAGCATTTTCTATGCAGAAAATGCGAGGAAGTGTTTTGTTTGGCTCAACCGTCTTCATAGGGATGTTTGGTAAGGACACAAGTAAGGAAATTCTTGGTGACTGCTGCCAGGTGATAGAATTCCTTTCTGCCAGAGTCTAGGCTGGCTTTCTCTCTGTTCTCCTTCTTCTGACAAACAAAGACTTTTTTATTCAGGCCACTAACTTGCTGATGAGGAAATGCCTTTTACTTTTTACTTTTTCTTTTCTTTTTGGTTGTGTTTTATAGTGCTTTAAGCCTTTTAATTCAGGGTTTGGTTTTATTATGATAAGTTATTTCATTAATTTTAAGTTATTCTTCCATTTTATGGTTGCTTGGATTTTGACTCATTTGTAAACTGCATTAGGTTGTGCACTGCAGGACAGTAATAAATAAATATTTTTAAAAAATATTTTAAAATATTTTTTTGAAAAAAACAAAAACCAAGCATTGTTCTATAGTAAACTTGACTTTCCCTTTCTGATAAGAGTGTATGAAGTTAGACAACTAGACTTAGGCTGCTTCTAGATGTTACATTCCTATTGTGTTAGTGGCAACCGCAACTGTTTGTACACTGATGTAAGGAAAGGGACAATTGTCACTCCCATCGTTTCACTACAAACTGCAACCAGCCTCAGAACTGTTGTTTCCCCCTCAAAACAATCCTTTCCTTTTTTGGGCTTCAAGGTTCTAATTTGCCTGGTATTATTTTGTGAACATACATTTTCACACTTCCAGTTGAGTATTGTTATGTGGGGATAGGATGGGGATGGCAGTGTGTTGCCTAGCAAACTAGGAAACTCTTTCATTCTGCATTCCTAATGCTGTGGGGATAAAATAAGTGATTCCTACCATTCTAGTCCTCCCCTTTTGTGAGTCACAGCTTCTAAATAGCTTTTGTCTTCCGCCTGCCAGTCAGAATGTTTGTTTGGTTTGGCCAGAACAATTGAATCAATGAGTATCATGTTTGCCCTACTCTGCTATTCAAGACAATGGGATATCTCCACTGGATAAACACATACGTAAGATGTATCTGACTGAAGCCATACCACTTTCCACTCTCTCCGAGGCATTTGCTTTTGTGAAGGTTGTCCTGTTTATCATATCAGCTTCCCTGTAAAAGAATAAGATAGGCTAGTCTTAGATGCATTATAAAAAAAAGGTGTGATGTCTGATGAACGTCATTTGTGCTGACACAGTTCTAAATGGGTTTGAAAGCAGGCTTTTCACATGAGTACTCTCACGGGCCTTGAGCTTTCAAGGCCAAATCTTAAATCCAGAGATGATCTGTTGTGATATCACAGAAGTAGTCCCTGGTGATGTTACAAGGGACAGTCCCGATGATATCATTAAGCGTGAGGGTGACCAAAATGGTGAAGGGTCTGGAATCCATGACCTATAAGGAGTGGCTTAGGGAGCTGGGTATATTTAGTCTACAGAAGAGAAGGTTAAAAGGGGACATGATAGCCATGTTTAAATATTTGAAGGAATATAATGTCGAGGAGGGAGTGGGCTTGTTTTCTGCTGTTACAGAGACTAGGAGAAGGAGCAATGGATTCAAGCTGCAGGAAAGGAGATTCCACCTAAACCTCGGGGAGAACTTCCTGAACGTTAGAGCTGTTTGGCAGTGGAATATGTTGCCTCGGAGTGTGGTGGAGTCTTCTTTTTTTGGAGGTTTTTCAGCAGAGGCTGGATGGCCATCTGTTGGGAGTGCTTTGATGTGGGTTCCTGCATGGCAGGGGGTTGGACTGGATGGCCCCTGTGGTCTCTTTCAACTCTATGATTCTATGATTGAGTATCAAACATAGGTGCACTGAGTATCTCATTAAAATCAAAACACTGACTGGCATCCTGCACTGCAGTTACAGACCCATAAGCGCTTCATATTCAACCATACTACACAATCATGGTACTATTGCCATAATAGTAAATACCTCCCTGGATCTATCGTATCCTCAGGGGAGCTGTTCCATGTGATGGGGTTTTGCAGTGTGGTTATGCAGGCTCTTCAGAATAATACAGCTAGCCCCCTTCCATCCTTGAGCCACAGTGCAACAAGCTTCTCAGGGGTGGAAGGGGGATAGCCAGATGAAGCACCCCACTCAAACATGGCATACACCTCCATCACACAGAGTGGCTTCCTTAAGTTTAAGATAGATTCCAGGGGTTGCTTCCATAGGTCATTTGTAACTATTTATTAGTTATGGATTTGATGCTATGAACTAGTTACAAATGCAATGTAGGATCTCAGTTGCAATGTCTAACATTTGAGGGAAATATATAGCATACTTTTTTTTCCAAGAGTGCTGTCATCCTGAGATTCTTCCCTTTGGTCTTCTTGACTGGAGAAGAGAATGTAAGCCTCAAAGATCCAGGAATCTCAACTAGAAGTGTAGATGCTTGCCGTGGCATAAAACCAGTGTTGTGAGCAGAACATCAGAAAGTTATTTTTGTACTAACAGAGTCTTCAAACCAGCATTTTCCAAATAAATTTTCCAAGCTCCAATTGTGAGCATTTTCTTAGTGATCCCTGTCACCTTCCTTATTATTCATACCTGGCTTAGTTACCCTAAGAGATGGGGGACATTGGGGTCCACCCACAATGCCAATGTTTCCTTAGAATTTGGGGGAACTATAGCTCAAAGGAGGCCTACAAGAGGAGGGTAACAGCAGGATCTTTTCACCTATATATAGCAGTACTTACTGTAAAGAGGACTCCAGTTAAATTTAAACATAAATATTTTATCTAGATTGACGAACACACAAGAAATCAGACACTAACAAGAACCATACAAGGCAGAAACCTTTTCCAATCGGAAAGCAAGGCATGAAAAGCTTGGATAGAGATTAGGTGTGAAGAGGCTGATAGTTACAAGTTCAGAAGGAGAAAGTTAAAGCAGAGAGACTCAGGCAGTATCTGAAGGTCACAAAGATGAACGGTAGTCTTGGCACCACATATTATGATCAAGTACTGCAATTTGCTGTGGCTGAAGCTAGGGTTTACATACCCTATTTTCTACTCCGAAGGGGATGCGTAGACAAAGCAATAATAACTTTCTCACAGGATTGACAAAGGTTCTGAATTGGGCTGATTGCCTTAACTCTAGGTGACAAAACATTGATGCGAGTCATGACAATTTCTCAATGTCTGGTTGGACGGGGGTTATAGGGAAGATTTCTGTAGGGCGAGATCATGGGATGGTGCCTGATTGCGTTACCTGGGCAGTTTCACCTTCCATCGTATTTGAGTGTGCATGGAGCCTGAGGTGTTGAAAGGATTATTACTACCTCATTAGTACTGAGTTTCCCTACCTAATCCTCTCTGAACTTATGACCCGACCATGTCCCAGGTCAGCTTGACCTGGCAACAGACTCTCAAGTCAGTGTGCCTTCAATCATGTTTTTCAGTCATAGATATGCTCAGTTGTGAAAATGGCACATCTCACAGGATGAGGGGTGTAGGGTATCGTAACAGCTTTCAGTTTTTCTTTATAGCTTGAGCCCAGAGGACAAACTGCTGGCATTGCACTAGCATCATGAGCTCAAACACCAGCAATACAGAGTGCTTTCAGATCGCTCAGAATGAAACCATGCCCACTGATTAAATGACAGATGACTAGTGATCTAGTGCTGCTGAATTTTCTGGAATGATTGGACAACTCTCATTAATAACTCCTGTCCAATAACTGCTTATTTCAGGCTTATAGACTGTTTAAAGAATCCTGATACTTTGCCACTTTGGTGATGGATGAAACTGTCTTTGCACCTTTTTCTTCTTCCACAAAACAATTGTGTTGGTTTTCACAATGCTGTTTCTTGCCTAAAAATGCATCTTAGTCAGGACCTACCTCTGTCACCAATCAGAGTGAAGTGGACACACCATGGGTGACTGGTTTGGGGGGTTATAAAAAGTCAGCAAATTATTCATTATCTAAATTACTTGTATTAAAGTATATTATTTATTATATTACTTTATTTTTACTGCTACAGAATGGGTGGGGTGGTTCTTAGAGCTTCTGTGTTATGTCAGAATAACTTGGTGGCATTTGAATATTGTATACATGTGATCATGTGGGGCACACAATTTACTGTTCCATTTCCATCACCAACATATCATGAGCCATCCCTGTATGTGTGATGACTGTGATAGTTTCTCATCAGCAGGGATGTACTAACTGAAGAACTACATAAAGTATGGAAGTGATGCCACACTGATGCTCATATTGTTGCTTTATTAGACAGCCCTACATGGTTTTAAGTCTAGGCTATTAAAAGGACCATAACCCCCTCTATGAGCCCATTAGAGCTCTAAGATCTTCTGGAGAGGCCCTTCTCTCAGTCCCATCACCTTCTCAGGGTCACCTGTTAGGAGCAAAGGAAAGGACTTTCATGGTGGTTGCTCCCAGTCTTTGAATTTCCCTCTCTAGGATGGTCAGGGTGGCCCCCTCCTTGTTCTCCTTCCATCAGCAATTGAACATACTTTTGTGCCACAAGGTTTTTAGAGACTGAATGGGATGGGTTTTTTAAGATCTGCTGGACTGTTTGTATAGTCTTTTAGTTAAATTTAATATTTTTAATAAAGTTTAATGTTTTAACTATAAATCATTTAATTACTTTTAAAATAACTTGTATATTTTGTTGAAGTTTTTGTATAGTTTTTAAACCTGTATTCTTTTTAGATATGTTGTTAGCCACCTTGAGTCCCATTATTCAGAGAAAGGTAGAACATAAATGAATAATACAACAACAGCACATTGAAGAGCAAGCCAAATAAGAAGGCTTTTTCAGTGTCAGCTATGGCAACAAAAGCCATTTCTGCACTAGCCTGTTATAGCGCTATTATTCCACTTTCAACAACCTATGGAATCCTGGGGTTTGCAGTTTAGGGAGGGGGCTCAAAGAGCCCTCCCTAAACTGCAAACTCCAGGATTCCCCAGATTGTTGAAAGTGGAATAATAGCGCTATAACAGGCTAGTGTGAAAATGGCCAAAGATGTGAACATCTATCCACTTCATTCTCACTGCATTTCTGAGAATCTCACAAACATTCTTATCCTACCTAGGTCCATATTGGGTTGTAAGGCTTTCCCCATCTTCCAACATGGAAACTAGTTTTTTTTTAAAAAAAAAATGCACATTTTGACTCATGTGCATTTAACTGGAAACAATTCACATATGAAAAGCAAAAAATCTGATGCTTATGGCCACCCTTAAGGAAAAGGAACTGAAAGGTATACCCACACTTTCATTAATAGTGTCACAGACCATGAACTGGATACATTCATTAAAGATTGTTTAATGCAAATTTCTTTCCCATGCTTATCAAAAGACAAAATATAACACGAGGCATGTTAAAATATCCATAATACATATTTGCGATTCAGTGTTCCAATTATAGTTAAATGATATATCAGAAGAAGAGCAGTGAGAAGAATAATCCTTCATACTCATCTTGAAGCACAAGGAGAGTACTTTTTCTACTGCCACACCAATATAGAAATTTAAAATGCTTATAAAATTCCCCCCAACATCTATTCTGTCCACCCACAACCTAGTCTTATAGCAGTCCTGCAAAGTTTTATTTGACCAGTACAGATTGCTCTGAGTAATTTCCTACATAGCCAGATCTATCATTTTGACAGAATAAAAACAGTTTGGTGCTTTAGAGAAATCATTTTGGTCATAGGTGGTAGGATGGACTATCCAAAAGAGAATGGGTGAGAGAGAGTGCTCAGGTTGAGTCATAGGCTGTTGCATGCAAAATCTAGAATTTTATGCAAATCCTGTTCTCAGAGGTTCTCTGCCTCATTGGCTGCTTCTTCTTTCCTTGTGTTTGAATGTGTAAAGTTTTGGTTTTCTCTTTCTTAAAAAAAATTGCCTCAGTTTTAAGAAAGAACAAAACAATGGCCATTTCCACACTGGGCTTCTGTAATGGTGCTGAGCGACCTCTCACGGAGGTCTTCTACACCGTAGAGTGGACTGGCATGGACTACTTTTCGTAGTTCCGCACCAGAATCCACTCAGGAGCGGCTGGAACTCTTTTTCGAGGTTTTTAAAAAGCACGGAGCTCGCAGCCCCGTGCCGCTCCGCCACCCGGCTCCAAAGTGGATTTGCAGGCGCGCGCAAGTGCGTGCCTGCAGATCTGCCGGGGGGGGGGGCTTCCGGCTGGCGAGCTTCTCTGGTTGGTGGAGAGCCTCCACCAACCGGAAGCCGCCATTTGGGACGCCGGAGGACTGCGGAGCAGCGAGCTCGCGCTGCTCCGCGTCGCAACGGACTTACCTGGCTGCCAGTAAGCTGCGTTTTGGGGCGTTTTCGCCCGTTCCCCCCCCCCACATGTGGAAAGGGCCAATGTCTAAAGCTGAGAAGATTAGATGCTTTTGAAATAATCAGCTCTACGTTGCGTGTGACATCATTGCTTCTCTTTGGCATGAAATGTTAAGAAGCAAGTCTGCATAAACCAGCAGAACTGACTAATAGCTTTCAGTTTATCATGCAAATTATGTGTGTGTGTGTGTGTGTGTGTGTGTGCGCGCATGCATGCATGTGTGCTTGCCTGGGCATTGTGTGTTTTCACCTGCACATGGTCATGTGAGAGTGGAAACAATGTCTGGCATTCTGTCTTGCAGCTACCAGTTCATATCCTAGAGTTACAGATCCATAACTGGCCCATATTCAAGACTATGCAAATACTCCTCCAGTCCATCAGCAATTGTATCAACCAGTGGAGGTTTGTTCAGCTGTTGAGTGGGGTGCACGAAGCATGCTGTTTCCTTCCTCTTCCCATCAGCAAGTAAGGCTGTAACAATCAGAAACAGAACCCCTATCACAATTCTCTGTGGCAGTCTCACTTGCCTAGGGGTGGGTGGGATGTCATCTTTCTTGTGCCCCAATTGGCAATTGAATAGATTGCCTTCAGCCGATGTGGATGTTGGCTGTCAAGATGGGCTGGGGGTAGGGTTGAGCCAGGAGGCATTTCTTGGTTAGGCATACATTACTAAGTAGCTGATATAGAATATCAGTGACCAGCAATAATTGTACCAGCCAGATTCAACAACTTGATCATCCTTGGCTTCAAGAGAAGTTGCCAATTCCTTCTATTTATGATCACTTCTAAGAAAATAGTCTTTCAAATAAGAGTAGATATACTTTCCAGTTTAAGGATGGGCAAAATGTTAGATTAGGTCAACACATGGCAGGGGAAGGCACATAACATTTGCCCTAGCCAGAAACGTCCCTGCTTCAAGTAGGTACTTGGCTCCACACAAGAAAGGCATTTGTATAAGTTTTGGACTGACACTTTTAAAAAGCTTGTTATCCTCTATGTCCAGCCATTCTTACCTCTCAGTGATATAAACTAATGGTGACATTCCCTAGATTAGGTCAATACTTGGTACTGATATCTAGGTAAACCAACACCTTACCCTGACAGCAGCACTGACCATTACAAAGTGATGTTACCAGGCTGCATACCCCCACACTCTGATATAGTTTAATTGGTGAAAAATGATTTCATTGGCAAAATATATCAATTGGCATTGACATAAAATACACTCTGATATGACTGTATGGTCGAGCTAAACAAAAGGAAGACACTGGCTGAATATGTGTGCTGAAAAGTAGGTCAGAGATCCCCTCTAGGTGTATCCGGTCATACTCAGAAAACCACCAAGTAACTCCAGAGATAATAGACTTAAGCTTAGCTGTAACAACTCTGCTTTCAGACAATAGTGACGGGGAAAGATCCCACCAAACCACTGATTGTTTCAAACCTTTTTCCTACCTACCTGTGCATTTCCCACATTGTCCACACCCCTGTCCAACCATTACAGAGCTATCATGACCGCCATTAACTCTTTGTCACCTAATGCTAAGATCATTAACACAGTCCAGACCTCATTGCCAGCTCTGCAAAGTCCATTGTTTACTTGCTGGAGAGCCATTCATACCCATGCCCTCCAGGTAGAAATTGGGTACAAAAACTTCTGGTTTTGAGCAGCTAGTTTGCAGTATCTCACTTGCTGGTGGCCACTCTGTTGCTCTGATTTCCGAATGAGTACTGTCTTTAGGCGTGAGTCTAAGTCACATCACTGTTTCTTCACTGCTTTCTGGATCGGTAAATGACATCCTCATCATGCTTAAACTTCACGATCAACAACTTTCCTCCCTTTCTCCTTCAGCTAGCATTGTGTGAGTACTTGTGTCTTGCTTGTGATTTTTGATTCACTTAATAAAATACATTTTAGCTTACTTTTGAATCTCTGGCTGTTTTTTTCCCTGCAAAGACCCCGTAAACTTTGGTGGAAAGATCTCACCAGGTTGCTCCCCTCTGGCAGGCCTCCTAATTTTGACCTAATAATCTCCACCTTTGGATGGAGGTGCTGGCACCACAGGTGGACCCCTGACCCACCCATTTTTGGGGGTAACAGTGAAGTGGTTGGCCTCAAGAAATTGACTTTGAAGTATGAACAACCTGTCAGAGTAGAAAGCTTATGTGTAGAGTACCTGTCCTGCACCCCACCAAGCTATCTGGCTGTCTTCAAGGTTGGAGGAGGATGTTCTCTTAACTATCATTGTTTTTTAAAAAAATACTCTACTGCCAGTCCAATTGGCCTTTGTATAGTGGAGTGAGAGATATTATTCATTCTGTTTCTCAGACAGCAAAATGTCGTAGGCTGGCTGTGATAGACTGTGCCATTTTTGAATGACTCTTCAGGTGAGTATAACTACTCACCTACTATGCTTCACAGTTCTAACGGCTGTTGGCATGCAAGACTCTGGCTACAGATGTGGGAACAGGCACATTAAATTTTTCCTACAAGGTCTTGCGTTTATTGTATTGCAAGAGAAAAAAAACCTGTCTATCATGCTGTCAAGGAACAGTTATATGTTATAGACCCTACAATTTTATGGCAAATTGTAACAGTAAATACTAGTGTGGAGACAGTGACTCTACCAGATCACGGAAGGATTACATTAATGACTCAACATTTCATTCCCCAGACTCTCTATTTTTTTTTTCAGCCACAAGCCTGGCACTTGCACTCTCTCATGGCTCCTGAACTTGTAACACTCCATAAATCTAGAGCACACATAGCTCAGATACTTTCCTTTAACCCTGCTTGGTACTGAAATCTGACATATTTCAGTATGTTTATTATCTGCAATTTAGCTGTTTAATAAAAGCAGATGGCAAGGTCTTGGATCACAAACATATGCCACAGCCACATAATTTTTATTACATGTCTTGCGACAATTATTCCTATTTTAATTGGCTCCAGTCTCAGACTTAAAGTCTCGATATTGTCCTCCTAAACCCTGGCTATGATTATATATACACTATAGGTTTCTGCCATACAAAGGAGAAGTATACTCATTCAACAGCATGGGGCTTCATTTCATTATATGGTTTCCTCCACTTGCAATAATATTTCTCCGAAGTCTTTTGAAGTAGTGGGATTGGGTAACAATCCCTGAAGTCTTGACAGCATCTTTCCTGATTTTTTATTTTCTCACCCTTGCTGGTTCAATGCTGTAAATGTCAAGTGTGTGTGTGTAGAAGGGATGTCGTTTCATATCCTCAAGACATAATCTGTCATCCATGTCTGTGCTTTTATGCTCTCTGATATTAATGCTGGATATTGATTATCTTTGGAAACAGTAAACATGATGGTTTTCAGGGCATTCTGTAAAATTATGCTGTTCCTACATATACTTCATGAAAAGAAAATCTGATTCCCTTAGAAAAAGTTCAACAATTTGCATTCCATGAAATGCTATTGAACAGGAATTCCTGTCATCCTTCATTGTTCTCTGTACTTAGTAAGACTGATAAGATTTGCAGTCCAGCCTCTGCACTCATGAGTTTGACATTCACGAATTTATTTGTGAGCGTGCATGCTTCCATCCATTCTTCTCTTCCCATTCCCATGCATTTTGCCTCAACACAAAGAACTCATGCTGAGGCAAAATAGAAAGGAAAGGGGGTGGGGAAAGGTTTGTGTGAGCTTTCCTTTCCCCCCTCTCGAGCTCCCCTGCCATTCCTATACATTTTGTCCTGGCGTGGAGAACTCATGCTGAGGCAAAACGGAAAGGAATGGCAGAGGAGAAGGCTTGCATGAGTTCGTGTCTGAGCAAAATGCATAGGAATGGCAGGAAGGTTCCAGAGGGGGAAAGGAAGGCTTGTGCGAGGCTTTCCCTCTGCCCTTTCCTTCCATTTCACATGGACTGAAGGGGAATGCCCCAGAATGGAATGCGAAAGAGAGCAGGGGAGAGTTACTCATGTTTTTCCCATTTGCATGAGAGTTCTGAACCCTGAACTCTCACAAAAGTGGAGAGACAACTATATTGTTGTTATATGCCTCCAAGTCATTTTGAGCTTATGCTGATCCTAAGGTAAACCTATCACAGGGTTTTCTTGGCAAGATTTCTTCAGAGAAGGCTTACTTTTACCTTCCTCTGAGGCTGAGAGATTGTGACTTGCCCAACATCCCCCAATAGGTTTCCATGGCTAAGTAAGGATTTGAACCTTGGTCTCTCAGAGTCCTAGTCCAACACTTAAACCACTATATGATATTGGTGCTCTGTGAGCTACTAAATGCTGCCAAATATCAACTCTCAGGAATAAAATATCAAAATAAAATAAAATTACACATGAAATACATATTGTGAATCATAGGAGAACATTTGGCTAGACAATAGCTCTTATCTAGACAATATTTGACATCAAAATGTGGAAAGGCAAGATTTGGAGATGTGTTTTTGGTGTTCATCTATTTCATTTCCACTAAGTATGCAAATGGATCTTGTAGAACTTTTGAGATTAAGTGAGAGAAAGAAGCTCATAGCATAAGCTTTCATAGATTTAAGTCTACTTCATCAGATGCAATCCACTGAAGGCCACTGTTATAGACCAAAATACACTGACTTAGTCAAGGACCTTAAAGAACATTAATGCACATGTTTCTGTAATCTTCTAATACCTGTCATGTCTGCTTCTATGGACTTGTTTCAAACTTGGCATACGTTAAGCAGTATTTTCCCTAAGATTCAGTAGTAGTGAATGATGGACAAATTTTCCTAAGCATTGGATCTGATTCAGAACCTCAGAAATGTTGGCAAACTGTAGAAGAGGCTTGACAAAATGGGCATACTCAAATATTCTGCCAATGTTTTGAACACTACTGAGACTGTTTCATTTCAGTTATGAATTTTTAAATGAAAATATTCAGGAAAAAGTGTCTAATATGAACAAATAAAGTTAAATGCCAGCAAAAGTAGAAACAAAAATCCTTTCTGCTATCATAAAATACAAAAGATATTGCTTGAGGTCGCAGATCATTTAACTTATACTCAATCCTAAACACATTTCGTCTGAAATCAGTGGGAGCGCTTCCCAAGTATGCAGAGGTTAGGACCGTCAATTGTATAAAACAAGCAATCATCATCTTCATCATCATCATCATCATCATCATCAAACGTCTCCATCATATATTTTATGATGATCTGCCTTTCTACATTATTGCTTTTGTTAAACTGTTTGCAAAAGAAGATTTTTTTGCTATAAATCTTCACTACATCTCCTTGACAAACAATTGCAGCAGTGGTAGTGTTGTAATATTTTTCATATGGTCGAAAACTACTCCCTCCAATGCCACCACCATTCAGCAGTGGTGGGATTGGCTATGCTGACATCAACAAAGCTTCTGCTTAGGATCTAGACAGGCTTTTGCTGAGGAGTCAGACTAAATGTGGGGGGGAACTGGCAGAGGATCTCTCAGAAAAAATAGCCATGGCACCATAGCTAACACTTGTTAGTACTGCACAGAAGGAGGCAGAGCAAACCCCTTTTGGATGTCTTTTACCATGTAAACTCTATGATGAGACAATCCAAAATGGAATAAGAGATAGTACCAGAAAATTAAACTCCCAGGTTGGACGGCATTCAGGGAGCTACTGGAGAACAGCAGAGGACAATAAGGAGTCTAATGACACAACTGGACTCAAGCTGAAAGCTGACAACATTCAGTTGCTGATGTGCTCAGAAGTGAAAGGAAAGCTTGAAGTTGCTCAATACATATAATAGGAACAAGGAAAGAGAGACACAAATGGCCTACAACAATGCTGTCTACCAAAATACTGTGCACATCTCTTTTGAAATGTTGCATGGACAGAATCATACAATCATAGAAAAGTAGAGTTGGAAGAGACCACAGGGGCCATCCAGTCCAACCCCCTGCCATGCAGGAACACCCTCAAAGCACTCCCGACAGATGGCCATCCAACCTCTGCTTAAAAACTTCCAAAGAAGGAGACTCCTCCACACTCCGAGGCAGCATATTCCACTGCCGGACAGCCCTGACTGTCAGGAAGTTCTTCCTGAGGTTCAGGTGGAATCTCCTTTCCTGCAGCTTGAATCCATTGCTCCTTGTCCTGGTCTCTGGAGCGGCAGAAAACAAGCCCTCTCCCTCCTCTACATGGCATCCCTTCAAATATTTAAACATGGCTATCATGTCCCCTCTTAACCTTCTCTTCTGCAGACTAAACATACCCAGCTCTCTAAGTCTATCCCCATAGGGCATGGCTTCCAGGCCCTTCACCATTTTGGTCGCCCTCCTCTGGACCTGCTCCAGCTTGACCATGTCCTTCTTGAATTGGGGTGCCCAGAACTGGACACAGTATTCAAGATGAGGTCTAACCAAAGCAGAGTAGAGTGGTACCAGTACCTCCCTCGATCTAGACACCATACTCCTATTGATGCAACCGAGAATTGCATTGGCTTTCTTGGCTGCCGCATCACACTGCTGACTCATGTTCAGCTTGTGGTCTATTAGGACTCCTAGATCCCTTTCACACGTACTGCCATCCAGCCACGTGTCCCCCATCCTATATTTCTGCATTCCATTTTTTCTACCTAAGTGTAGGACCTTACACTTCTCTCTGTTGAATTTCACTTTGTTAGCCTTGGCCCAGCTCTCCAATTTGACCATGTCATTTTGAATTTTGATCCTGTCCTCTGGCGTATTAGCAATCCCTCCCAATTTGGTGTCATCTGCAAATTTGATGAGCATGCCCTCTATTCCTTCATCCAAGTCATTGATGAAAATATTGAACAGCACTGGGCCCAGGACAGAACCCTGTGGCACCCCGCTAGTCACTTCTCTCCAGGATGAAAAGCAGCCATTGGTGAGCACCCTTTGGGAACGGTCAGTCAACCAGGTACAGATCCACCTGACAGTAGCTCTGTCCAGCCCACATTTTACTAGCTTCTTTGCAAGAATGTCATGGGGAACTTTGTCAAAGGCCTTACTGAAATCGAGATATGCTACATCCACAGCATTCCCTTCGTCTATCAAGCTAGTGACTCTATCATAGAAAGAGATAAGATTAGTCTGGCATGACTTATTTTTGAGAAATCCATGTTGACTTCTCGTGATTACCACATTGCTTTCTAAGTGATTAGAAACTGACTGCTTAATGATCTGCTCCAGGATCTTTCCGGGTACTGACGTCAGGCTGACTGGGCGATAATTATTTGGGTCCTCTTTTTTTCCCTTCTTGAAGATGGGGACAACATTTGCCCTCTTCCAGTCTGCTGGAACTTCTCCTGTCCTCCAAGATTTCTCAAAGATTATAGCAAGCGGTTCCGAAATGACCTCTGCCAGTTCTTTTAATATCCTAGAATGCAATTCATCTGGCCCTGGAGACTTGAATTCATCCAGTGTAGCCAGGTATTCCTGTACCACCTCTCTACCTATTATGTGCCGCATTTCCCCTGCTTCCTCACCTGCTCCCCAACCGCCAGGTTGAGCGCTTGTATCCTTCTGGGAAAAAACTGAGGCAAAGAAGGTGTTAAGTAGTTCTGCCTTTTCTCTTCCCCCTGTTAGTAATTCACCATCTTCTCTGCACAGCGACCCTATCGTCTCCTTCTTTTTCCTTTTGCTGTGGACATATTTAAAAAAGCCCTTTTTATTGTTTTTAATGTCTCTGGCCAGCCTAAGTTCGTTCTGTGCTTTAGCCTTTCTGACCGTCTCCCTACATCTCCTGGCTACTTGCTTAAATTCTTCTTTGGTG
This sequence comes from Cyclura pinguis, assembly GCA_030412105.1. Taxonomy (NCBI): domain Eukaryota; kingdom Metazoa; phylum Chordata; class Lepidosauria; order Squamata; family Iguanidae; genus Cyclura; species Cyclura pinguis. The sequence goes on from CM059602.1 coordinate 215,133,278, forward strand.
GTTTCCCCCCTCTTCCATTTCCTGTACACGTTTCTCTTCACGCTTAACTCAGCTGAGAGTTCTTTAGTCAACCATTCTGGTTTCTTCAGATGCCTTCCATTTTTCCTCCTTATTGGTACAGTTTTAGACTGTGCCTTCAGTATCTCCCTTTTAAGGAACTCCCATGCCTCCTGAACTCCTTTGTCTTTCACTATTCTTGACCATGGAATTTCAGCCAGTAGCTCCTTAAGTTTACAGAAGTCTGCTTTTTTAAAATCTAAGATGAGTGTCTGGCTACACTTATTTTCTCCTTCCCACTGAATGCCAAATTCCAATAGGGCATGGTCACTCCCCCCTAAAGATCCAACCACTTCTACCTCATTAACAAGGTCATCCCTATTGGTCAGGATCAGATCTAGAATATTTGGTCCCCTTTTCACCTCTTCCACCTTCTGGACCATGAAACTGTCTGCAAGACAATCAAGAAACTTGCTGGACCTTGTTGTCTTGGCAGAGTTTGACTGCCAACATATATCCGGGTAATTGAAATCTCCTATTATTACTGTATCTCTCCTTTTTGAATGCGTGGTCATTTGGTTGAGGAAGGCGTCATCAAGGTCCTCAGTCTGGGTTGGAGGTCTGTAGTAAACCCCCACCAGAATATCCCTATTGTTTCTCACTCCCTTAATTCTTACCCAGATGCTCTCGACCTGGCTTTCTGGGTTTAAGTCATGGATCTCTTCACAGGTGAAAACATCCTTGACATACAAGGCTACTCCTCCTCCTTTCTTGTTTGGTCTATTTCTACAAAATAGGCTATACCCCTCTATTCCAACATTCCAATCCTGAGACTCATCCCACCAGGTCTCAGTGATGCCTATCAAATCGTATTTATTTTGTTGTACTAGGAGTTCAAGTTCATCTTGCTTGTTTCCCATACTCTGCGCGTTAGTGTAGAGACACTTAAATCCCCGGGCCCTTCCTGTACTATAGTTTCTACTCCTCCCACCATTGGATGCTTGTACTACTTGGTCAATATCTTTTGGGCCTTTTCCCCCTGTACTCGCCGAGTCTTTGCCCTGAATAATATTGTTTCCCTCCCCAGCAGAACTTAGTTTAAAGACCTCTTAATCCTCCATGCAAGACTGTTTGCAAAAACATTCCTGCCAAGTTTCGTGAGGTGCAGCCCATCCCTTGCCAGAAGCCCACGTTCATGGAAATTCAGGCCATGTTCCAAAAACCCAAACCGTTGCCGGCGGCACCATGTGCGGAGCCAGTTGTTGACCTCTGCTATTGCCCTTTCCCTTTGTGCACCATATCCTTGAACAGAGAGGAGAGATGAAATGACCACCTGCGCACAGATACTGGAACATTTACGGTTCCTTGAGATCATCCAGACTGATCCTTGCCGGGTAGCTGAGTGGGTGCGAAAAGTTAAGGCTGCTTGGCTAGTCATAGTTTCAGCTATGGACTATGCTAAAAAATACCTATAAAAGGTACACCGATCAGAAAAGAACTCAGAATTGAAATTTTAAGCCAGAGGACATGGGGTATTTATCCATGAAGTTTTTGAAATTACCCCTACCTTCTAAACAGTTAGGTCCTAAATATATAGAGCTGTTCCACATTGGACACACATGGACATTAGAGGCCTACTTGCCCCAAAGGCCTAAGAAAAAATGGGCACTGGCACAGGCCGGATAACCTAGCACTACAGCAGGGAAAGCTCTATTCATCCACCCCCAACCAATCAACTCTCCAGCAGGGTCCAATGGGGCTGAAAAGACCCAATCACTTGCCGGCTTATTCCCTTAATTAAACAGATTCAGTCTGATTATTAATTAACTCCACTAGTCATTTATCTGGCCCTCTGGGGAAATCAAAAGAAATTAAAGAAAAGGTTCAAAATATACCAGGCCAGTAAGCCCAATCATGCAACAGCTCCACAAACCATGTTGCTGCATTAGGCCCAGCCTCTCCAACAAGAAAACAAGGATTTCTCTGAAAATGAAGGTGAAGTCGATAGAAGATAAAGCTGATCATCATTGGGTTAAGAGATCTGCACTTCACAAGGGATAGGCTAGCACACAATAGAGGCTCCTCCCTGTTGCTCCACAAGATGTGTATCATTCACAAGTTCAGGGAAAAGAGGCAGAGCAGGGGTGGCTCAAGCTTTTAATCACTCTGGCTTTGCCCCCTCCCTCTCTGGCCTGGTGTGCTTTGCAGGATGTATATTATTGGCTTCTCATCATAGGAGGCCAGCAAAGTGACTCCCCCAGCAACACAACACTGCACAGCATGATGGTGAGGGATTCAGATTCTGTAAGAAAAATTAATTTCTTTCCCAGCCAAAGTATTTTCCCATGTCTACAGCATGAGAGATGGCTAGATAAACTTGTACCAAGAGTTCATTCATTCTGTCTCACCCCAGGAGAAGATAGAGCTTTTTGCCTGCCTTTAGAACTTGGATCTGGAAGGACTGTGGAGTATGTCCTGAATATAGGGGGCTCAAATAGTCATGAGGGAGGTCAGATTTGGCTTAAAGGGACATGATTTTTCTTTGCATTTATTTCTTATTTCGGCTTCCATACAAGATATCAACTGTGTAATCAATAAACTGCCATCTTGTAGCATCTGTGGCTTTGTTTTGTTTTGGCCGTGTTCAAATCTGGTTTCGCTGGGAACTGAATAGATCAGCCCTCCTGGATCATTACATCTAAGTTTGGTGGGTTCATTGTCTAAAAATTCAGAGCCAAGTGCTCTATGGAAAATTTACACAAATCCTAAAAAAGTCTTCTACAGGGTGTTTCTAAATCTAGCTGTTAAGGCTCCGTAGAGAATACAAGGGATATAACCATGGGAAAAACATGTCTCATGTCTGAATCCAGTTATCTTAGTTTGGACTGCTTAGTGTGCAGTCCTCTGCTTGGTAGAGAAGGACAAGCACCACTAGGGAGAACCTGTATGAGCAGAGCAGAATGAGGGTGGCCAAGTGTTTCAATGTAAGAAACTGGATCTTCTGGAAAGAAACCTTACTGGCCACACTGTACAGTGGAACAGTCATAAGAATGCTGCCTTGCTAGTGAATTATTTGACCATGAGGATGTTCATGTAAAATTGATCTTATCATTGTATTTCCATTTCAAAAGAATGACTACATGAACCACAGCCAGAATTTGCATTTGTTATTCTTTGGCAGCTGCCTGGGACTGAGCGCACAGGCAAAGTCCATAGCTAATACCTGCATTGGGTTCCTTTAAAAAAAAAGTCTAGGTTGCCACTCTAAATAATGCCAGACAGCTGGGTCTACTTTTCCCAGAGCTGAGAGAATATAACTTTTGACCAAAATTCTCAGAATACCTCAAGGGCTCTGAGAGTTGCAGTCCAAAGCAACTTTTCCAAACTCTGATTCTACCTACCCTTGCCTTTTTCCATGATAGTCAGAGAGAGGCACTGCTCAGACCTCTGATGCTGCTATTCACTGGTATCATGAAAGACAACCAATGACTAATGACAGTGGCCATTTTGTGCAGCTCTGCCCTTACAAACTTGGAGCCAACACAGACTTCAGAAAAGGGAACATTTTCATATATTGAAAGACATCTGACCAGCCAAAGAAAATGTTGGACAAGAACGAATTGGACCCTGGGTCTTGTCCAGTAAGACTTTTCTCATGCCAAATATTTGCTGTGCCAGTGAGCTATGGCTTCTGCACGCACACTACTCTGCTGTTCTAAATAGCTTCATTGAATTGAGAAAATAAATAGTCTCCTTCTACAGTGGTTGTACTTCTACTTCAGTTGTGTGTTTAATTACAGCTTTTCATCTACACAAACAAACACACATACACACTTTTATTCATATATATCTGTGCATGTGTCTCTGTGTGTGTTGCATGCACCTGGGATAGCAATTAGGTATACTATGTAGTATTTCATTTTCTTTTGTCAGCCATAAATCACTATGTCATCTTCAGTTATTTATAAATATTTGAATTCCAATCCCTTTTTGTGGTGAACTGCAATAACTTTGAGAGCAAAGAAGGTAACCCAAAAAAGTAAATTATATTGTCAAATTGTATATTTAACACAGTGGGTGACTTAATAGCTAAGAGCGGTTACTGAGTCAGGAGAGGAAATTGCTCACAGAAGGGCAAACTTATTTAGAGCTGGTTTTTTCTCACAAGTTAGTTGTTCAGTTTTTATCTGGAAGAAAGCTGAAATAACTCTAAATTAAGCTTGACTTCATAAGCACAGCCTTGGCATTGACTCTCATTCATTTTTTCCTTCCTTCACATTTTCCGGACATTTTCTGCCAAACCGTATAGACTCTTTTTCAGAGCAGATTACTGCCAGCTTTCTCCTAGTTTCCTTTTCAGTGAGTCCCTTTGGGCACCATAACAGTCCTTTTGAGCTACTCTTTCCTTTGAACTGTGAAAAAGCAGAACAGAAATACCAGACTTCTGGGAACTAGTGATCTGGAGGTACCTTGCTGTATAAGAAATTAAAAGTTATTATGATTCAGTGACTATGTGGTAGCCTTAATTGAAATGTGTATTGCCTTTAGGAAAGACATTTTTTATGCTTTGGAATATTTGCTTATTCATAAGTTATTGAACTAGATGATTGAATCAGAGTATCTCCAGAAATATTAATAATCCAGGAGGAGCCAGCATGGTGTAGTGGTTTGAGTTTTGGAATAGGATTACAGAAAACCAGGGTTCAGATCCTCACGCAGGCATGGAAACCCACTGAGTGACCTTGGGCAAGTCACACTCTCTCAGCCTTAGAAGATGACAATGGTCAACTCCCTCTGAACAAATCTTGCCCACAAAACTCTATGATAGGTTTGCCTTAGAGTCACCAGAAGTTGGAATTACTTGAAAGCACACCACCACCACCACTGCCACGTTAGTACTGACTAATTATTTGAAGTGCAGTTTTATTATTTTAAAGATTTTGTTCACTAAGTATAGACTGGTGGCACAGTGGTTAAATGCTGGTACTGCAGCCACAATGTTGTCAGTTTGATCCTGCAGGGCTCCAGGTTGACTCAACCTTCCAACCTTCCGTAGGTCAGTAAAATGAGTAAAATAGTAAAATGAGCTTGTTGGAGGCAATTAGCTAAACACATTATAAACCACTTATTAAGTGCTTTGCACTAATAAGTGGTATAGAAATGTAACTGCTGTTGCTATTGCTATTGTTAGACACTGTACTGTATTTACTGGCGTATAAGACTCACTTTTCCCCCCAAAAAAATACTGTTCGAAAATGGGGTGTGTCTTATACTTTGGTGTGTTTTTTACATGGGTCCGTCTTATACATGGAAGCATCTTATATGCCAACAAACACAGTATCTTTCCTCTGCAATTTCTACACCATTTCTTATTATGTTTCTTCCTTTCTCTCAGAGCAATTTATTCTGCTTTTATGTTCTTATACAGCAGGAGTAAGTCTGTGTCATCTTCTTGGGTTAAGCCATGCATCATCAACTGAGTCCCTTTACAATCCTTAGGATCATCTGAGAGTGTCTTCTTTTATTTATTATAATGGTTAAGTTGCAAATCTGATCATACATTTATCGTATGAAAACAACAGATGCTCCGAATACTAAAAGCTAAGATAAACAACAGGATAACTCTGATACATTTATGTACTGCTTATAAGTTTTCCAGAAAATCTCTGGATCACTATTGTTGGAAACAGAGCTTGGAAAAGTTATGTTTTTAGATTACACTTCCCAGAACCCCCAGGAATCATGGCCATGGGCTATCCGGCCAAAGGATGTTGGAAGTCGTAGTCCAATCAAGTAACTTTCCCAGGCTCTGGTTGGAAAGTGGAAACAGAATGAGGAACATCTTGATGTAAATTTTGTCTGACACAGAAGGTATGAGCTACTACATGAAAAATAGTATTAAGTTAATATTGATATTAAATCATTCATTCCAAAGGAAAAGGAATCTGAGTTGACCCAGCTTTGTAAATTTAGTTCTTACTAGAAAGATATGGTAGGGGAGAGAATGAAAGCAAATCATGCTTCCATTTCAGTCTTTTTTCAGCAGTGAGTAATTGTGGGTCAGTAACTGCAATGCTGGATTGAGGTCTGACGGAATCATTTTTTGTGTCCATGAATGTTGAGCTTTGATCACAATTGCTCAGCATCAGTTCTGCATCCATAATATGAGATTATTAGTAATGCATAGAATTGTAACTATGATTGGAAGAGAATAAGTTAAGGATGTATTGTAACCCTCCTCCTTCTGTGTGTTCTCTTTGATGCTACACAGTGGCCATTTCCACACTAGATTATTATAGCTCTATTATTCAACTTTCAACATCCTATGGAATCCTGGGATTTTCAGTTTAGGGAGGAGTATATAGAATTCTACCCCAGAGAGCACTAGTGCTTCACAAAACTACAGATCACAAGATGCTATAGTATATCGTTATGGTAGCTAGTGGGATCAAAATTCTGTAATTGTGCAGTAGGAAAGAGACCTGTTTCACACTTGAAAATTGCAAGATACCCGGTCATTTCTGACAAGACAATACTTCCTATATCAAATGTATCTATCCAATTGGTTTATGCTCCTCTTTCTTCACTTCTTGACTCTTCTACCAGTTGGTTTCTTTGGGTGACTCTGAGCTCCAGCATTGTGAGAAATCATGAAAAATTCAAAACCTCTCTCAATCTACTTTCTCAATACCATACATAGTTTTATTAATCTGTATCATGTTTCCTCCAGGAGTAACACATGATTTCAGCACTGTATCAGGGAGTTGTTCTTCAATGGCAGGAAGAGGCACAACCAAGTGTACACTATGAGTTGCTGGTGATCCTTTTCCAGTCCTTCTGCCGCTTTACTTCTGTAGAAAAGCCATGGTTTTCTTGGAAATCTGATCCTGAACCCTAGTTTCCAAGAAGTATGAAGGTCATAGCATTTCTGTGCTTTGCTGTAACCAAACCAATGTATTTCCCCTTTAGAGTTTTATGACTTTTCAAGACATTAATTTGTTAGAGTTTCTCCATCTGGCAGTTTTAACCATTCTGTGCTGAAGTTAACCAGATCTCATTGGCATTTTTGCCATTGTTTTATTATCCATTATCCATTATTTTATTGTATTAGCCAACTGACTTTACATCTTATTGAAAGTAGCAGAATGCAAATGGGAAAAAGAAGATGGAAGTTCAAGTAAACATGTCAGCAATCCCTGTAATTTGATCTAAATCTATATGGAAAGAAATGTATTGTTCAGAAGGTCATGAGTACTGCTCTGCTTTATATTCCATGGCTGAATAAGCTGACCCAATTAGTCTAACAGGCTCAGAACCAAATACAAGAACCACAAATACTTTGTGATACTGCTGACAATACTTGTGATACTCCTGACCATAAAGCTTTCTCATGTCACCTTATTCAAACTTGCACACTATTTATCCACATAGGAAAGAAACATGTAATGTAAAAGGAAAAGAGTCTCACCACCACCCTACTGTAAGCATGCAGTGTTGAAGGAGCCAAGTAATTAAGTCTTTTTGACACTTTGTTCCCAAGATGCCACAGCTCTCCAAGAATGTGCAGAGGTACACAGCTGCTTCCTTAAACAGCGCACAAAACCTGCTGCCCTGAAATTGAGAGTAACTGAGAGTAACAATCTTTGGATATATCATGAGAAGACATGACTCATTAGACAAGAGAATAATGATTGGTAAGTTAGGAAAAGAGGAATAATATATTCCAGATGGATAGACTCAATCAAAGAAGCCACAGCCCCGAGTCTGCAAAACCCAAGCATAGCTGGTGATGATAGGGTGACACAGAGATCTCTCATTCATAGGGTCACCATAAGTTAAAGCCAACTTGACAGCAATTACCAATAAAATATATGATTCCATTATTTAGGCTTGGAATATAACAGGTTGAGAATGTTGTATTAGTGGACAGACACACCAAAACAAATCTGCACACCAGTCTCATGACCCTTTGAGAACATGAAGGCTATCTGTTAATCATATTAACCACCACCTGGTTGTCACATCAAAATCTAACCCCTTGCTAGAGAATGTCTCAGTCCATATGGGTACTGACATAAAAAAAAAAAAAAAAATCCAGAATCATAAGGTCGTGAATTATGTCACTCATGGCCCAAGCCTCAGGCCAGGTCTGACTGTATGAATAGCACTGGAAATAAACCCTAAAGCCTATACTACCCGATGCATTTGTCTGGACCTTTAGGTCTGCCCCCAGCTCCAAAGTGTCCTACCAAATGGAAACTCCATTACAGTTGCCGAAGAAATCCAACCAAACCTGAACATCATCCTTGATGCCTTTTGTGATCCAAGTATGGAAATGTAGGGTGTTCAGACCAACTGTAGCTCTAGCCAAGCTTACACTAAAGGCTCTGCCCTGTGACTCAATTCTGCATGAAAAACTAAGGTGACCCAATACTACCTGACCTTCTTTGAGAGAAGTTTTTGCCATGTACAGACATATGTGTTCCCATAACATCCTTGACTTCTTACCCAATAGTCAAGAAACCACACGTACAGAGTCAAGAAGAGTGCTCACTAAACCAGGGATGTACTGGGCTCTTCCATTTTATCCTTAGGTGAAGGGCCATCAGCTTTCCTAGCTAGGTCCTGAAGGGGGTTGAGTGGAATGCCACAGGCCTGTCTGCCAGTGAGTCTAGGAATAAGAACTGTCTAAATAATGGGTGACAAATGGGGATTCAGGTTTCCAAAGCAGCATGTGACATCAAGCATCCTGTAGACATGGCTTTATAGCTATATCAGTAGCTATTGAATTTAAACCCCAGCAGTTCTCTGGATCAACCAGGAGCAAGTGAAATGCTGATTGTATATTGTATTTGACTACTGAAGGAGAGTACAAGAGAACTGCTTGGTCAAAGGAGATGTAAAGCACTGAGCAGTATTCTGATGGGATAGCATTATTAACCAAAGGCCCTTTTAGGTAAGAAAGATAGTATATAAGCCTATGGAGATTTCTATGGCATCACTCCTCGGGCTGTTAATGCGAAGCCTGTTAAACAGCCTGATGACCCTGCCTGCTCTATATTCCTTTTCAATATTCCCTGCTGCTATGTATGTCAACTCCCTGGCTGATTTAAGATTACCCAAATTGTAAACAATGTGCAGGCCCACAAATAGGATAGCAAATCGTTCCTTGATATAATGTTGTTGTTGTTGTCGTTATCTGCCTTCAAGTTGTTTCAGACTTAGGGCAACCCGAGGGTGAATCTATCATGGGACCTTCTGGGCCTGAGTGTGTGTGATGTAACCATGGTCACCAGTGGGTTTCCATGCATGGTTGCAAGGTTCCATGCGAACCTTGGTCTCCTGGGTTATAGTCCAGTGTTCAAACCACCACGCCATGCTGGCTGTCTTGATGCAGCTTTCCTATTTGGGTATTGAGCCAGAAGGAGAAGCATTGCAGCCAAGCATCTCAGTTCACTTATTAACGTTCCCCAGTCAAGCCTCACCCTCTGTCCTTATTTTCTGGTTGTAGTGGGACATGCATCACTGGTGGTGTCCCCTCCCTCCTTCCTAAAGGCAGAAGGTAGAAACTGGTCAGCCAAGATAAAAGGACTGATGGGTGACTGATGGGCAGTTACAAGAGGGCCAGGGGTGGGGACCAAGACAGCTTTCCCAGCTGTTATCAAACTGGGAATGGACACATTGACCTTTTCCTAGACTAAACACCCAGCTTACTCATTTACCCCATCGTCCCTCACCAAAAGGGCTTTGAGCTCTCTCCTCTACATTTCAAATAGGGCCCAATAATAATCAACCACAAATCTGTCATTATGGAGGTCTCATTGTACTTTTACACTGTAGGAGTCCTGCTTAAAGTCAGCTGAAGCTGTAATGATTGGAAGCCCCTGTTATACCCCCTTACACAACCAGAATGAAGCCTATGCCTCAGCTTCTCTTGTCCTATCTAGCAGCCAGTGGTTTTGAATCCTATTGCCTGGTATATCTCACTCCTTTCCAAAGCCTGCGCAAACTGCACAGGCTTTGGGAAAGAAGTAGCCAAATTAGTTGTGCCCAGCCACTCCATTTTGCCACAAGATTGCAAAGTGTCTCCCTGGCCAGTTAGGGACCATTAAAAGATTAAGAAGCACAAGAAAAACACTAACTTAGGGGGCAAAATAGTAGATTTAATTTCTGTAGACTTTTTGAGCTGCAGAATAAAAGTGTTAAAATCTACAGAGTCAATCATTAGTGCTAGAGCAAAAAGGAAAAGATTATTTGAAAAGAAAAAAAATCAAAGGAGACAGTAATAGGATGTTCATCTGAAAGAGGCTTCCACAGTATAATAACGCTTTCCAGTTAAGACAGCTCTTTCCTTTTCTACATTCAGATCTACAAAATCCATGTGTGATTAGTGAACCAGAAAACTTCCTTGTAAGTGGAATCCCTTTTACTTTCCAGTTTCAAACATGAAATTTCCAATATTGTTAACTCATTCAAGTCTGGAGCAAACAGATGCTTAATTTGACTTCTCCAGTATCTCCACTTATTCCACTCCATTCCCACCCTCTCTTCTATCACCTGGATAAATCTTGGCAATTTAATGAGTGGAAAGACTTAACAAGAAATAAAGAAGTTTATTGTGAAAATAGAAAGGACAATAAATTAGGGAGATATTTGCTAAAAATAAAAGTACCACAGTTTTTTGTACACTAAGTGCTAGACTTCATTATTAATTTGCAAGTAGCACAACATAGCACCAGAACCCCCTTTGGTAAAATAATATTATACAGATAAAGCTCTAACAATTTAACTTGTAATTTGAATGAGTAACTACAGGGAGGGGTCACCTCTGCAACTTCCTATACCACTGCATCAAGACATACCTGGAGTGATGTCACATCATTCAGCAATGCAGTGTCTTCATTCAAATGTGGAGATAAACAGCCTCCATGCAAGGGTTTTGCTTCCTCTTCTTCCAAGAGTCTGGATTCGCAGAACCAGCCAGTTCTTTACCATACCCAAGGAAGGGGGAACTTGAGTCTCTTCTCACTGGAGGAGCCTTCCAGCAGGAGGAATGACATCTGTGCAACTTTACTGGCATTTAGGTTTTCTGCACCCTGCCCATCTCCATTGTAAAAGGACTAGGATTCCCAAATTTCAGGGCCTAGACCATGTTATCCAATTCTTAGGGGGAGGGTAAGGAATCTCAGGATGAGAGCACTGTCTTGAAAATTATGTGTTGGGGAGTACATTCCTCATTATTTAGAGTTGTGTTCTAAAAAATTGTTTGATGCACTGTTAATTTATCGTGCTGCTAACATAACCAGGGATATCACAAGGGGTCATCCCTACATCTTAAGCTTTAGCCCTGAAATTTCAGGGCCTGGGATAGCCCTGGTGAACTGGCAACCCTAGTCTGGGCCCTCTTCATGCACCCCAATGGCTTCTTATTAGCAGCTTTTGCCTGTATATTTATGGATTCACATTGGACATGCTCTCACTCATTGATCCTTCCTTTTTCCTGCCCTTGCAAGCCTTGCCCAGGTACTTTATTTCACAAAGATCATGAAATGTCTCTTCCCGATGGTAACCTGAATGCTAAAGGTCCTGGGACCACTTATTTGCTGGAATATGCAGAAGAAGAATTCAGTCTACTAGGAGTGGCTGGAAGCACTGCAGGATATTACACAGAAGAGTGGAAGACGTACACAGTACATTTCATAAGGAGCCCTTCTTTTCCTTTATTTATGCTGAAGGGGCTCTTTAACATTTCTGCAGCAGAAAAAAATGTACTTCTGAAGCCAATTCAATATATTCATTAATCTTTTGAAATAATTCTACAAGGAAAATTAGAGTTATAATTGAAGTTATTTAATTACCTGCCATGTCCTTTTCTTAATCACCTGTAACAATATTATTGCTATATACTGTCAGATTCTGATAATAAAAAAAACTTAAATTTATGGGAAAAAAAGCATGATCTTCACTTTTACAATATGTAACTGGCAGATGGTACCATGAAATCCGATTCCTCTAACCAGCACTTTTCAATAAACTGCCAATTTCCAATAAATTGGAACATTAAACAACATTAAAAAGTGGTCTGTCTGCAATTTTAATGCATTTAATGTAAGAACTAGACCCCTATGTAGATGTAGACATATATATACATACACACACACCAAACTTCGGTGTGACAATACTGCAAATGGCTGTTTCTCCAGTGTATGGCTGCAAGCCCCCACTTGTCTCATTCTTACACGTGACTGAGAAATAAAGTGATTTTTCTCCTTATTTGGGAGATGGTAAGATATTGTGCTCTTTTCAGCAATAGTTCTCATATTTCAGAGAACGATTTTTGTCTTACCTTCCAACTGTCCTGCTGTGGCAGGAACAGTACCAATCAATCCTGTTTTGTCCCACCTTTTTAGTTTCTTTTAACATGACTCACTTTCCCTCTCCTCCTCACACTTTCCCCCTTTGTCATCAGGTTACTTCAGTTGCTGCAAACTGAGTTCAAAGTGCAAAAGTAGTTTATACTCAGTTAACTCAGGGTGGGGGAAAAGAGAGGAGGGACAGAGTCTTGCCCTTCCCTATAAACTCAGGCAAAAGCAAACTTCTGTGGCCTCTCCTAGCTTGTGTGTTCTTCCTCATTAATAACTGTGGTCATCTTGATCATGCTTCAGTGTTGATTGGCACACATGTCCCTCTTTTCCTCTGTGAAAGGTTGAAGGGTATGATTTTTGTGCAAATTTTATAAGTGCAACATAGCCCAAGCCTACAATAGCTATACACAACGATGATGCCTGCTGTATATATCTTTAAAAGTTAAATGCAAATAAATGGATGATTTTTATCTTTTTCATCATATGACCACTCTTCCTGTGCTCCCTGAGTATATGTGTGATTCAGTCAGAAATACCTCAGATTAGAGAAACTTCAGTGGAAAAAGAACCATGATGTATTTCCATTCTGCCGGTGATAACTTTCACAAACACTGGTGACCTCTGGGATGGGACACTCAACAAGAACAAAAATGTTTGAAAATATTTTTTGCATTCCTCCCAATGTGCAAGGGCTTCAATGTAATTTTTAATGATGATATTATCTAAGAGCTATGAATTAGATTAAGACTGAAGGTAAAGAGATTGAAATCAACAGGACTTGGGTCAGTCGTCTAAGTATGCTGATAACTGAATCTAGCTTACTGATAATCTTCTCACTTTTGCTATAAACATTCACTTAAAAGTACGTTCTGTCAGCCTCAGTGGGGCATACTTCTGAACAGATACATGTAGAATTGTGCTGGGGAGGTAAACAAAACAAAAGCATACAAACCAAAGCAAACTGTAAATGAAGTAGAATCAAAACATTTAAAAGCATGACAATAAAAAAGGTGAAATGTGGGAAATTAATGAAATTTATTTTTGAGTAAATGTTTTGGATTGAGATTCAAAAACAGTAATGGAGAAGCATTATCTCTTTTAAAAAAGCAGAAGGCTTTATATGTTTTCTTTCTGGTGTTACAATACATTTGAGGATACCAAGAAGAAAACTTTTGGAGGCTTCAAGAGCAAACATCTATGTCTCTTCCCCCCAGGGTCAGGTCCAAATGGGAGAAATACACTTTATCCAGCTCCTCCTCATCCTACTTGCTTCTGTCAACAGAACCACTGGAAAGTTTGCCTAATCTATTTCCTGCCACTTTTTGAATATCTCCTGGCAGTTTCAGTGATTTGTCATCTTCTTCTGTCCCTCCCCGCTTGCTGGGTCTTGCCTGTTAGTAATTTTTGTTGCCCTCACAATGATAATTCTATCTGCCCACTCAGTTTTGTGGTGTCCATCTGGAATCTCTGTAATGTCAAAGCACCTGATACAACACGCCTCACAGATGCAACAGCCTGCCTCATTTCACCAGCTAGGTTTGGTGATAGGATGGCATTTCAGGTACCCTGTTTTAGCCATAGGATCAGCACTCTGAGTCAAGATGAACATCTAGGAGTTTTTGCTTTTTGTTTTAGGATCTGCCTTAAGCCCTCAGTCAGGAAAACTTGGCACCCCAATTTGGATATGTGGGAAGCAGCCTTTTCCTCATCATCTCTCCCTTTCCTTTACCCTGTCCTTCACTTACCCACCAGATATGGGTCAACTGCAGTATTTATGTAAAGCAGCCAACAACGACAGTGTATCACCTATCAATTAGCAACATAGACACGCCACAAGATATCCTTTCACTTGCCATTTTCTCCCAAGATCAAAATGTACCAGTGAAAGTGTGCATGTTCTAGCCTTACAGTTAATTCAAAGATGCAGTCAGTGTACAGAGAGTTCCTTTGTGTTCCACAAAGATGCACAATTTGAAAGCATTGCAATATGTTGTTCTGATAAGAAACGGCAGCAAATTGGATGCATCACAATATAGAGTCCCACTAGCAAATGATAGCAAAATGGTTTCTGTAGCTCCTTGTGGTCCTTGCAGTTAAAAAAAGGAAGGTGGTATTTCCATCTTAGCAGTGATTTCTGCCAGGGTCTACTTTTTATTTCACCCAGCACTGATTACAGGATAGGGTCTCTACAACAAGGCCGATCAAATCTCTTTTTCAAGCACTCAGCAAGAAGATAGTTAATCTTTTATAGACTCCAGACCTGCAATATCCAAGAGCAACCAGCCAGGAATTTCATCTGCATTCCAAAGTAATTCCCAGTCTCAACCTCTATTTCTGATCTGCTCAGCACTTTTCCTTACCTCAGTGCAGCCCAGGACCAAGATTTACTGAGTGCAACTAGTTGAGAAAGAGGAAGTGTCCTGAGCACCCATTTGTTCCAATATATTCTGTATTATTATCAACCTAATATAAGCATAGCCTGGATAGGGATGTGTGATTTTCTTTTCCTCACAGCCAGCATGACTCCCTGCTTTTAGTAAACTCATATTGCAGATCCAAGAGGTGGCCTAAGCTCTCCCACCATTTGAGATGGCAAGCACACACAAACACACATATATCACATATCACACTCTGCTGGTGGTGGAGCTCCCCAAGAAGAAGGCATGATGATGGCACTGGAGTGTCCATGGGCCCATTTACACTACACAATTATACCTATGGTCCCAACCTATGGAATCCCAGGTTTAGGAGTTAAGGAAGTTATTTAGAATTCTCAGTCCTGCAGCTTCAGTACCTCACCAAAATGCAAATCCCAGGATTCCATAGGATGCAGCCCATGATGGTTAAAGTGGAATAATACTGCTATAATTGTGTAGTGTGAATGGGCCCAATGTCTCCAGCCACTCAGAGCCAGAAAAATATGCAGCACCTGCCCTGACATCACAGGCACCAGCTGCCACTAGTTAAGATGGGCAAACACTTCATCCCTATTTCAAGCTCCCTTGAAAAATCATTGGAGGGGTGGTCTTCTCCACACTCTGAGCTCCTACAAAAGAGGGCAGAATGGAAGTGCTTTAATAAGGAAATAAATAAATAAATAAAATGAACTAGCAAAACAGAGCAGGACATTCAACCCAACTACACATTCTTATGTGTAATGTGCAATGTTATTCTTATAAGAATCTTGATTGAGGTTTAGGCTGAACTCCATGACTGAATACATATTTATAGCACAATCATGTGTATGTTTGTTCAGAAGTTGCACTGATTTTAGTGTGGAGTTTATTTTGAGGGACAGTGCCACTATGGTTGCTCAAATACATTAATCTACACATTTGCCTTTGTAAAGATGGCTAAGATTTTACAAGCTGAAATTTAACTAATGGAGAAAGCAAAAAGTCAAGGAACTCTCATCTCACAGCCTGGAAAGGAAAGGCAATTGTGGATTGACAAAGCTTGTTGCATGCAAATAAGTTGCTCACCACAAAAATTAGTCAATTAAAAACACTGTTTACTACTTGTTTTGTATCTTTTTCTCTGCAACCTTCAATTTGGTTGTCATATTATTAGCAAAAGTACATAACTGAGTTAACGTTATTAGTACAGAGAAAATTCCACTTTGAGAAATGTACCAAGATAAACGACATTGTAAATTATTCAGTGTGCTGTGTGCAATTAAACAAATGAGATTTATTGGAGTTGATACTTAATGCAGAGCAGATTTGGTAATTCA
The DNA here is from genome assembly GCA_030412105.1 of Cyclura pinguis. Lineage (NCBI taxonomy): Eukaryota > Metazoa > Chordata > Lepidosauria > Squamata > Iguanidae > Cyclura > Cyclura pinguis. Next base: position 215,149,373 of record CM059602.1, read on the forward strand.
GTGCCATCCACCTGAACCCTCATTTTATTAGCGTAGCTTAAAATGTTATGGACAAAACTGCAAAGTATGATAATCATGCAAACAGGATCATATGTTCAGACTAATACTTTTTCAGAAGTATCAAGCTGAGGATCAAGAGCTTCTGCCCCTCCTTTCAGTGTGTCATAATGAACCAATTTTTCTTTCAGACTGAAGAGCTGGTCAAAAATATTTAATTCTGTTTCATTAAAAAAGAAATCCATTCACCTATGTATGGGCATTCAGGATTAGCATCGAGGAACAGCATCCACTAAGACCTGCATTGCAGCAGCCCTCAGGGTTCTATGACTGTTTTTCTCCCTTCCTTGTTGTCACTGGTGAGCTTTATCTGACTTTTCAGAGCAAGTGAGTACTGAGACAGGAGCAACAGTCTCCATTTACCTTGCCCACACTTTTTAAGCGGTTGTGCAGATTAGGTTCAGGGGAACTTGGCAAATGAATCATCCATAACAAGCAGGAAAGAAAAAAATAATCAGAGATACTTGGTGGATCCACAAAGGGTATCTGGTCCAAGAGTTCCTTTCCTCATCTCAAGCTTGCATTATACTCTTGAGTCCTGTTAATTTGTTTTTTGCACAGTGTCTCTCTGAGAATCAAACAGGTTCTTTCCAGCACACTGCAGCCCCTTCTCCTACTATCATGCTTGGCACTAGTGAGAGCTTCTTTACTGTTCCTAACTGATGTTGTTTGGTTGGGGGAAGCTTGGGGAAAGTCACAGCTGGGCAAGAAAGGTAAGAAAAGTAAACTTCACCTCCTCATGTGCTAAGGACTATGGGGGCTTGGACAGGAAGCCTGCATTTTCTTTTGAGGAAGAAAAAGCAGAGCTTTACTGCATGACACCATGTATCAGGTATAATAAATAGTTTGCCTGTGAAATACACACAGTGACAGTTGCTACCTTCCACATCAGTGTGGAGATGAATATATTCCAGACTTTAAAAATGATACCCATGGTGCTGAGATCTGTGACCAAAAGAAGTTCATCACCTTGGACAGATCCTTTATAGTTCAGCCCAAAATCTAGAGTGGATTCACTACTCTGCTGGGTGTCCAGGTAGCTGAGCTGCCAGGACAGGAAAAAGAAAGGCTGCAGGTGATGAATTCTAAAATCCTGATTTACTTACTGTAGACTTATAGCTCATTTTATCCTTATGGCCAAGAGCAGGCAGTGCTGGCTTATCTCATCCATCCTTATGACAACCCTTCAGTGCAGGTTGGCATTATATTGATGTTACAGGTGGCAAACTGGAGCTAGGAGATAATGACTTGCTGAAAACAGCCCAAGGGTCAGTAGACCAACAGACTATTCACCAGGCTACACTGGCAAACCTTTAAAAAAGCAGTTTGAATTTATCTTTATAAAAGCATAGGTCTTGGGATTTCTTTTGAGAACTGAAAAAAAAAAGAGGAAATACAAATAATATTGTAAAACAAACAGCTATTGGACAAGAGGAAAAAGCCCAGATTTGTACATGCAAAGCATCTGTACAGTTGTGGGTGTGGAATCCTTTTTTCTCTTTTTTTTCAAACACAATGTAAGCTCTACATAGTAGAACTGAAAGTTTTACTTACCAAGAATTATGCTTTCTGTTGCTATTACATCTGATGCATCTGTACATCCTCCCTCCCCCCGTTCTGCATGCTGTTACATCCACCTGGCTTAAACAGATGGAAAGACTACAGTACGTTCACAGAAGAACTATGTTTTATACTTTGTCTGGTGCTATTTTTGGCAACCTTTTGTTTAATAGGTCCTTTGTGGCCTTTTTTTTCAGTCTCCTCATTGACAGTCTTGGCAACATATGAATGACAACATATGAATGTGTGGCAACATATGAATTATGAATGGCAACATATAAATGTATGAATGAACATATGAAGAATTTATCTCCTCACAGTGTCAATGATCGGATACAGTACTTGACAAACTGATGCATTTGTCCTCCTTATTTGCACTTACCTGGAGCATCTGCTTTGAACTTTTTCTTTTCTTTATGTCTCCTCTGCCTTCCACTTTAGGTTCCTGACAGTTTGAGTCTTTTGATATATATGTACTTCCCTATCCTTTAGTGTCAAAAACGTTCTCTGTGAAGGAAAAATATGTGGTGTGAAAATTGAAGTTAATAGAGGTACTTCAGTGAAAATTAGAAGCCTAGATTGGTGGAAAAGGAACTCTATGTTTTATGGTATTTTATATATAGCCTACATTATATTATAAGGATTATCAAAATGTCAGAAAGACCTTACAGAGAATTGAAGGGTTAGTTGCTAAGGAAAACAAATATTCCACCTTGACATTCTTCATTCCAGTTAAGACATTTTCAAACATAATTATAATAATGTAGGAGAAAGGCCTCAGGAATCTAGTCCTTTCAAAGATATTCCAGGACTCTTTCCTGTAGTTTCAGTGGTTTTTTAAAGGATATCCTCATGCACCAAGATTTAAAAAAGCAGAAACAAAAAAATTGAACTGAATGAGATGTAGGGCTGTTTTCTGACACAATTGGAATTCTTGTTGCTGACGGTTATTCAGAAGTTTAGCACTATGGTCAAAGATTAAAGTTAAATGTTTTTCCTGAACCCACTAGGAATTCCAGTGTCTCTTTCTAAAAGGGACCAGCCTACTCACAACCACAGTATATATCCCTCACTTCTTGGAATCCTGGGACCATTCTGCATTACACAGTTATTGCATTATGATTCCATTTTAGATGCCATGGCTACATTCACAGGAATCCTGGGATTTACAGTTTAGGGGATGTTATTTAGAATTCTCAGCCAGAGAGTAATAGTGCCTTACTAGACTACAAACCCCAGGATTTCACAGGATGTTGCCAAGTGGAATTATAGTGTCATAACTGTGTAATGTGAAAAGGTCCATGATTCACCAAAATATAGCATGCGTGCAGGTGGAGATTCCAATCGGTCCAATTAGCTAGAACCAAAAATAGAATAGAATAGAATAATAAAATGGCAAAATGCTATGTCTCTATTGGGACAATTTTTGTTTCAACTGTTTTTTGTCTAAAAAAAGATGAATTGTTCATGGCAAGTGGCTAAAACCTGGGAACACTGTCACCTGAAGAACTGTAAGCAATGTCATAAAATGTCTACCTTGCAGATCTAGATATTGTATACCAAAATATGACTGTGGAGGACATGTCCCATCTGGATCTATGAGGCTTAACACTTCTAAACCATTTTACTAATAGTAGTAGTCAAGGCAAATCGTATCAACTTTGTTTTACTCAACTTTCCAGTATAAAATAAACCTCCCCCCACCTTCCAAGTGTACTGCCCAATTTGTACAAAAGGGCTTTTAAATAATGATATTAAATGCTTTGTTTTACTTTTACTATGTTTTTAAAATAACTGTTAAATAGCATTCTTATTTCTTGGGCTATCTTTAAATATAATAGACTGCCCAGATACAGATTTTTCATAGCTGACATTGGTTTATATGCCTTCTGTTCTCTTGCCACCATGACCCCTTCCAATTAAATTTCGGGCTACGGATCTGAGTCTGAATTGTTGTTGATTGTGAAAATTGTATTTGTCTCCCATTTTCTAGTTAATGATGCTACCATTCTTTATATGCTGCTTCCACTATGGAGAAAGGGTCTGCTTTTATGGCCCAGTTCTCTCTGACATATTAAAATGCATTGGGTTGGTCCAGGCTTAGGCCATTTCCACATGACAATGCTCTTCTGCGTCATTGCGATGCAATCCCAGGTCCAGAAAGGAGCATGTCAGCAATGTTTCCCTCCGTACCTGCTTGCTTCATGTGGAAGGGAAAACAATGGCACCATCTCTTCCTTTTGCAGCCCATTCAGGCACTTTCCATTGCTGCGTTATGGAAGGAAGAATCATCATTGTGCTTCCGTGGCTTCCTCATGGCCGGGAGTGACAGGAGCACTGTGTGATCGCAGGTGCAAAATAGATTTTTTCCGTTTTGTGAAAACTGCATAGTGCAACACTTGGGGATGGGATGACAGTGGGCCAGCGACAACATTGTGCAGAAGCACAGCCTGCCAACGGCTGCCATCCTGTCCTAGAAGTGGCACAGCCCCATTGTGTTGAAAAGGCCTTAATCATATTTACAGTAGATCCACTGAAGTAAATGGGTCCATTTAAATAAGTAAGTAAGATTAAGTCTAGATTTAGTTCATTGTATGTGATCCCTGTTCTCTCCTTTGATGGGTTACATTCAAATAAGGATAAGAAGAACTGCTGTCAGAAGATCCATCTTTCCTATGTCTGAAGCTGTTTGAAAAAAACTGTAGAATCCTTTTCTGATCACAGAAAGTCTCCCATTCACCCCATACAGAGCAACAATCTGCCACATCTAAGAAGTTTAAGAAGAGATGTGGCTTTAAAATGTGGTATACCATTCCAATTTATGTTCATTTTTTTAATTATTATAAAGATTTACATCTCACCTTCCTAAGACGTGTATTTTACCCAAGATAGCTTACAATACTTAGATGCATAATTTGCAACTCTCTGCTGACTGAATGGTTGTTGAATCCTTCAGTGTTGGCATTCAAATAGGGCTTTTAAGAAACTCTCTTCTAGCCTGTATTTTAGGGTATTTGAGACATTGTCACCCCCTTTTCTGTACAGAATTCTTATGGCTTCATTTAGATACATAACACCAAAGTACTACCCCTTAACACTTTGTAGTATTAAACATTTATCTACTTACCTTTTTTAGCATATGTATGCCACTTTCTGAGGTGGCTTTAAATTCTTTCAACAAATAAGTAATCTTAGAACCTAGCAACAATAAAAACAGTTTTTAAAAAATGGGCAAGTATAGCAAATAAAACACACTCTTCATAAAAGACAGCACAGCTATTGCTTCAGGGCGAGGGGAAGGTGTGGAGGAGAACCTGATTTTTTTTTCTTGTCACCAGATACATGGTTCCCTCACTCTCTGTTGTGTTGAGATGGCTGAAAGTGGGGATTTGAAACGTAAGAGAGGAGAGGTACCTCCATCCTGCTTGATGAAGCTCAACAGTATGCCATCCTGCTCCAAGTTAAGGATTAAAGTTACAAGAGCTGCTCTGGATAAAATCTGGCAATCCTATCCTAGGGCCATGTGGACTAGCCCTGTTAGCTCACAAATGGCCTATTGACTACCCTTTTTTCCCAGAGACACACATGAAAAGGGTTCTGTGTATGTACTTGTCAGAGTTCAACTCCCTGGCTGTACTTTCCTGACAGCAAGGGAAGGAAGGCAATAGTACACAGAGCTGAGCCAAAGGCCCTTTCTGCAGCTTACCTTTTTGCAGAGCTGGGGTGCGGGGATCACGCAAGCAGCCTCTTGCGAGAGGCTCTCGTGTCCCCATTGCTTCAGCTCCGCAGCTGCTGCCTGCTCGCGAGCAGGTAGTCTGGGAATCCCTCCTCTTCCTTCTGCAGTGCACCCTGGGATTTTCCCAGGCTGCGCTGGGGCAGGAAGCCCAAGCGCAGCAGCTCCGGAGCTCCACACGCATGGTAAATGCGCGTGGGGCCCTGGAGCAATGCATGATCATGCACCATTTTCAGCTCAAAGCTGAAAATGAAATAGTGTGCGATCGGCACCTGCCAGCCGCTGGAGTGTCGCGTGATTGTGAGTGCATCGTGTGGACCACTCCTCATAATGGTGTGACACTCCAGGGGCCCTTTTGCATGGCAAATGCCATGTGACAAGGACCAAAGTCAAGGTCAAATCCAAAAGGTCCAGAACATCAAAGGTCAGTCCAAAATGCTCAAGAGAGCTGGAACACAAGGGTCATAGGCTTGAGAAGCAATTTATTAGAAACAAACAGCAAGCCACACCGACCAACTTATATACAGACAAAAACAGGTGTTACTCATCATTGTTCTATTTACTCAACCTTGCCCAAAGGGCTTCCCTCTGAGCTGCTCATTTCAGTCTCCTCCATGATTGGGGGCTGGTGGGCTAAAGGTGAATCTAATTCCTCTAAATCATTGCTGAACTTCTCTCCCACTTGCACTGGTTGTGGCAACTCAGTCTCAGCTTGTTTTTTAGCTGATGGGGGTGTTTCCATGATAGTTTGGTCTATCACTGGCTCTGTTTCTGGCACAATCAATTGCTCATTGACCTCAGAACTGTCATCTATCACAGTACCCATATGCAAGCATGGCGCGCCTTCTCATACAAGGGGATTCTGATCAAGAGCTTCCTCGTTCAGAAGATCTCTGCCTGCGTATATTGGTCCATGCACACAATGCCTTCTAATGCATGTGCATTCATGGACTGGAGTACTTGTGGACACCTCAGCTCCAAAATTTACAACTCCGATGATGATGATGATGATGATGATGATGATGATGATGATGATGATGATATCCTGCTCTTTTACTCAAATTGAAACTCAAAGCAACTTACAATTTAAAAGAACAATACCACTTCAAATATACAAAAAGTGAACATTAAAATAGAATTCAACTATTTACAGTCATGAAACAATTCACTCCTCAAGTTAAAAGAACAAAATGCAGTTAAAAAGATAAAAATGTCTTAAACAGTTTAGTAAAAATAATATAGCACGCCCAGCCTATTATTTTTTTACAAAAATCTGTTTTAAAAGCCTATCAGAATAAAAAGAATTTAATTTGCCAATGGAAGGACAGGAAGGAGGCGGCCATTCTGGTCTCCCTCGGAAGGAAGAGTCTAGAGGCAGCCACCAAAAAGACTCTTTCTTGTGTTCCCACCAACCCTCCTTGTGATTGTGGTGGGACTGAGAGAAGGCCCTCTTCTGATTATCTTAGAGCCTGGGCAGGCCCATAGACGGAAATATGGTCTGTCAAATAGCCTGGACCCGAGCCATTTAGGGCTTTATAGGTCATAACCAGCACTTTGAGTCATCACATATTATTTGAAATTCTCTCTCTCTCTCTTTCTGTAGTCATGTCAACTGACCTTATGACTGTGAGCATAACATGCTGTTAAAGCAGGTAAAGAGTATCATCAGAAAGTCTCTGTTTCTTTAAGGAAAATATTCACTACAAGAAATTAGAAGCTTCTAAACTTAAAAATAACTATGCTTATTCAGCCTATAAATTTGTTACTACCGACATAAAGATGATACAATACAGATAATAATAGTAGCATGATGTCATGGGTATTAAAGAAAAATTATACTTATGGAAGAGTGCTGGCTATGAGAAAACGCTGATTTTCTGTTAATTACAGTGAAGCTTCACTTGAAAATGTTCTCGCCACACCTCACAAGGTTAGCTGGCTGTAACCTTTTGGTAGTCATTTACTTTATAAAGTATTTTAAAAAAAACCTAATTGCACTCTTTTTTTATTTAAAAATGAGATTGTAAACTTTAAATCTGAAAATAAATAAATTTTGAATTGATCATACATGTATTTTCTACACACCTTTACTTCTCTGTATTTTAAAGATCTTTACAACCCCAGCTTGTTTGCAATCAAGCAGACTAATCAAGCCTGCTCTTTATTACTTGCAATTAATTGCTTTCTAACAAAAAAAAAACAAAAAAAAAACCTGATGCCAATCTTTTTTTTTCCCTATTACAGAAATCTATCATAGGACATAAAACCAGCTTTAAAAAGCAACTTTGAATACGCTATTAAAATTTCTGCAATAAAGTCTGTTAATATCTTGGGTACCATTGCAACACATCATATAAAGCAAAACATTAGCAATAGGATAGCTATTGCATTTGAAACTGGCTTCTTTCACAACCACCCTTTTGCAGCTTGTTAAAGACCTACTCTGGATTTAGATTGGATATGGATCAGCATAACGTTGCATTCTCACTGACACTGGGTACTGTAATTCATTTTCAGTTATAAAGGGAGAAGAATTTAATTTAGTTTTCCTTCTGCAAATGAGCTCTGTACCAAGGACAAAATTCATATTACCTGCACGAAATCTGACTCCTATAGTTATGGAGCGGCAAGGATATAAGGGACAAGTACAACCTCAATAAAACATTGCAGAGTAGAACTTACTTATTCAAGGTTCCAGGCAGTTTGCCAGCCATATTCTTTCCCAGCACACTCCATTCTGCATAACCACCAGTTTTCCATCCCTGCTCCCCATCACCACCCACATGGCTGCACAGCACTGTGCTGCTGAGCATGATCAGTCCTCCTTGAGCTCCCCTGCTCGTGATTTTCTCTAACGTTTGTAATTCTGAGCATTCTGGAATGGCACCAAGCCTGCTGGTGGAACGCTCTTCTGAACATGCCATTTTGGTTACCTGAGGTTCTCTGATAAAATTGCTAGAAGTACATTTAGCTCTGAATGAAAAGAATGTTTTGAGGAAAAACCATCAGAGCCAGTCTCAAACACTATGGCTGCTTGTTCTGGAGACTTTGGAGGAAAAAGCAGAGGAGACCAGGGTTGAGTTGGAGAGGACTGGAGGAGCCAAACAATATGGGGAAGGAGAAAGTGGGAAGAAGCAATGAAATAGGAGAATGTTGGAACTGTTAGTGTGGGGTAACCCATTTGGGTTGGGGTGAGGTGAAGGATCTGTATGGTTTCACTCCTGTTTGGAGGCTGATTTCAGAAAGTGATGTTGGCAGACCATTCTGGAATAAATCCTATTGTTAGTTCCAACTTGAGTAGATCCACTGAATCAATGGCAATTTGATGAGTCAACACATACGTAAGTTTCCTTCACTGAACAGGCCTACTGTGGATGGGATCAACAATATGATTTAGACCTTGATGCTCCCTTGTTAATTTTGTCTTGGGATCCTGTGCAGCTATGTAAAACTGTTGGAAGAAATCATCCTGATGTTTGAGCTAAAGTGTCATGAATGAGAAGATTACACCCAACTTTTTATCCTTTTTCACCAGATGGCAGTGAGTGTGGGGCTGTCCATATTTGGGCATACTAGCCAACTATTGTTGTTATCTGTCATTAAACGAACTTCAACTTAAGGTGATCCTATGGCTGAAAGACCTCCAAGAATATCCTATCATCAACTGCCCTTCTCTGGTTAAGCAAACTCAGAACCTTGATTGAATAAATCCATTTATAGTGCGATCTTCCTCTTACCCTACTGCTTTCCATTTTACCAAGCATTCTTGTCTTTTCCAATGATATATCAAAATATGATTGCCTTAGCTTAGCCATCTTGGCTTCTAGTGAGAGTTTAGGCCTGATTTCCTCTAGCAGAATTTATTTGTCTCCTTAGTCCTCTTATTCCTTTATCTACCATTTGAAATGGAAATTACCTGCAAGGCACATCAAGAATTTGTTAGACAACCTATGCTTAGTATACATAGGCCATTTCCTCACTAGACTGTTACAGTGCTATTATTCCACTTTCAACATCCTATGGAATCCTGGAGTTTGTAGGATTCCCCTCCCTAAACTGCAAACCCTAGGATTCCATAGGATGTTGAAAGTGGAATAATAGCACTATAACAGTCTAGTATGGAAATGGCCATAGTTTTCTAACAGATATGATGGAATTGAAGTCCCCCATAACTACTAATTCTTGCATCTTTGAGATTTCTGAGATTTGTCTCTGAAAAGCATCATCCACTATGTCTTCTTGGTTTCATGGCCCATAGTAAAATGTGGCCCTTTCCGCACCAGGCAATTAGAATGGGGCAGTGTGTCCTCTCATGGAGGTCGTCTGCATCTTAGAGTGGACTAGGAGTGGACTACTTACCAGAGATCCACACCTCAGTCCGCTCCAAAACAACCCCAAGTGGTCCTCCAGCGTGTTTTCTAAAGACTGCGAAAAACAGGTCTTTATTTTCCTGGAACGCGCCATTGCATTCCTGCTCCCTTGTGCAGATTCGCAGGCTCGCACCAATGCGAGCCTGTGATCTGCGGAGGGCGGGCTTTAGGGGTGGCGAGCTTCAGGGTTGGTCGGGACCCATGACCAACTGGAAGCCGCCATTTTGGAAGCTGGAACCACCATTTTGGAAGCTGGAAGCCGCCATTTTGGAAGCCAGAGCAGTGCAGATCTACAGACCTTGCACTGCTCCGATTTGCCCTGGACCAAGGAGGAGCCCTGCAGAAGGGCTTCAGGGACAGTCCGCTTTGCTTCGGACCCCAGAAGAAGCAGTAGGTAACGGCACGGAGCAATCCCCTCACCTCGTGCAGAAAGGGCCTGTGACAATGTTGCATTCATTTTATTTCTCTATTTATTTTTACTCAAATGCTCTGTTATGATCACTCACATGGATTTCTGTACGAATGAATTTGTATTTGACATATAATGCTACCCCTCCCCTTATTTTTTGCCACATCTGTTCTTTTTGAATAGGATATACCTTTCAATTATATTATTCCAATCATGGGAGTCATTCCGACAGATCTTTGGCCATTTCTGCACTACACTGTTATAGTGCTATTATACCACTTTCAACACCCTATAGAATCCTGGAGTTTGCAAGATTCTGACATCCTATGGAATCCTGGTTCCATAGGATTCCCAGGATTCCATTGGATGTTGAAAGTGGTATAATAGCATTATAACAGTCTAGTGCAGAAATGGCCTTTGTTATGCCCATAAAGTGATATTTAACTTCTTGCACTAGGACTTCAAGCTCATCTTGTTTGTTTCTCAAACTCTGTGTATTGATGTATTGACACTTGAAGCTTTGTTTGTTCATACTCATTAATTTACTGTCAGTTTTTCTTTGGATCACATTCTCTCCCACATTCTCTCACTTTAGGATTCATATCTATGTATTTAGAGCTTACCTTTGGGCTGCTGCTTGAGCTATCATCTCCAACCCATCATGGATTTAGTTTAAAGCCCTCTTGATCAGACTTATTACCAAACATATTCTTCTCAATCTTCAGGAGGTGTAACCTATCTCCAGTCAGTAGCCCTCTAAGAAGTAAAGACCATGGTCTCAAAAGCCAAACCTCTCCTGTCTACACCATTCACCTAGCCATTTGTTCACTTTGTGTAGTCTTCTACCCTTTTCTGGGTAGAACTGTCAAGAATACTAACTGTGCCTCAACCCTCTTCAGCTTTCTGTCTAAAGCTTCATAGTCAGAGGTGATCTGCTCAGAGGTGTTCCTGGCAGTGTTATTGATGGCCACATGAATAAGGAGAAAGGAGTACTGATCTGTGTTCTTGATGAGTTTTGGGAAGTTCTTAGTGACATTGTGAATACACGCAACAGGAAGACAGCATACTTCCCAATTCATCTTGTCAAGCTGGCACTCAGTGCCTGAGTCCCCAACCACCAGCACCTTCCTTTTCTTCTTGTTGGAACTGGCAGTTACTTTGACTGCTTGCTCAGCATGCAGTATCCTTTGTTGCTGGTTTTCTGTCTAAGCGTCTTCACTAGTGCTATCCTCATGAAGATGCAGGAAACAATCAGTTAGAGAGGTTCTGAATCCCTTCTATATGGTCTGCTTCTGATGGTGATACTGCTTAGATCTCAAAGTAAGCTAGTTTTTCTATTGCTAATGGACTTGAAATTTTATTTCCTGGATTTTACAGCTCTTTGTCTCCCAGTGCCTACAATGCCTGTAATGACATCCCTCCAGACCATCTTAACTGACAACAACAAAAACAACATTTTGACAAAAATATAGGCCTGTGAATCTGTATGGCCAATAAAACTACCACAGATATTTCTCCAGAGTGTTTCCTCAGCATTACAAGCCTCGTCATTTTCTTTGGCAGTTTCTTCCTAACGGTTCTGTAGCATCAGTTCTCCCTGTGTTCTGTCAAGAAGTCCACATGTTCTCTGATGCCCTGAAGGGACTCAACACATAGTAGTAGTGCACTGACCTTCTCCAAGAAAGTTTGCACTTGCTACAGGTGTAGTTGATGCAGTTTTCTGGCAAGAGGACAAAAATTGCACATATATTGCAGCAGACAACAGCATCTCCATTTCTGCATTTAGTTCTTTTCCTCACTGTAATACCTATAGAGGATATATGTGACATAAGTGAATACATCTCTAACTAGAAAGCTTACTGCTTCTCCCAACCTGGCCACTTTTCTAGTCACAGCAACTTCAGCAAAGGCTGATGGGGAAAAGCATGAAGACGAGCTGCTACAATTCCACAGCTGTGTTTTCCATGTTTGTTTTGGAGATTTTTGTTAGAAATCGAATGGAGTCTTTCTCTATAACTGGAAACAGTTCTATTGGTTTGCTAACTGCTCCTGTGTGATTTATTTCTCCTTCGAGAGACTTTTCCATTTCTTTCTAAAATTGTGGGTTCATCTTCAAATAATTCTTCCTTGAAGTAATCTGTCATAATTTCTTCTTTTTTGTATATAGTTCCTCAGTACTTCCATCATCTTTTTATTTTGTCCTTATAATACAATGTGTCACACAATAGATTATGTAGCATCCTGACTCTTGGTTACAATTTCCCTTTAATTTCTTAGTTTTTGCAGAAGTGGTCTCTTAGGCCCTTTCCGCATGTGGGGGGGGGAACGCTCGAAAACGGAGCTTACCGGCTTTGTTTTCCGGCCAGCCGAGTCCATCGCCACGAGGAGCAGCGCGAGTTCGCTGCTCCGCAGTCCTCCAGCGTCCCAAATGGCAGCTTCCAGTTGGTGGAGGTTCTCCATCAACCAGAGAAGCTCACCAGCCGAAAGCCCGCCCCCGGAAGATCTGCAGGCACGCACTTGTGTGCACCTGCAAATCTGCTCCGGAGCCGGGCGACGGAGCTACATGGCTTCGCTCGCTCCGTGCTTTTTAAAAACCTCAAAAAAGAGGTTTTTAAAAGCCATGCTGCACGACCACTTCTGGTCACGCAGAACCGGACTGAGGTGTGGATCGACAGAAAGTAGTCCACCCCAGTCCACTCTATGGTGCAGAAGACCTCCGTTGGAGGTCGCTCTGCACCATTTTAAATTCCCAGTGAGGAAATGGCCTTATTCTACTTTTTGTTGTCTTCGCCTATTTCTTTTCATTGGTTATTATAAGAGTTCTCTTTGTCTCTGTGCACAAGTCACTGAATAATTGCATTCAGAATTCTGGCCATTTCCACACTACACTGATATAGTGTTGTTATTCCACTTTCAACATCCCGTGGAATTCTGGGGTTTGTAATTTACTGAGGCCAAAGAGCTTTCTGTCTGAGAATTCTAAACGCCCCTCCCTAAACTACAAAACCCAGGATTCCATAGGATGATGAAAATGGAATAATAGCACTATAATAGCATAGTGCGGAAATGGCCTCTGACCCTCTTTCTGTCACCTTTTACTTTCACTTCTTCTCTGTCTATTTGAAGAGTTTCATCTGTCATCCAGTAAGTCTTTCATTCTTTTTGGTTACAGATAGTATCTTTTTGCTTTCTTTCCTGACAATGCCCTTGGTTTCAGGCCAGAGTCCCGTCTGGTTCTGTGCCGATTAGGTTTAGTAGTGCAAACCTCTTCTTTACATGGTCTTAAATCTATAAGGGTAATATTCAGGCTGTGTTTTCGCATAGTGTGTTTCTTTAGCTTTCTCTAATATTCAGTATTAGCAGTTCATAGTCTGTGCCACAATCTAATCCTTGCCCATTTTTTAGCAGGGAGAATGGAGCTTGTCCATTTTCTGCTTCTAATTATGTAGTCTATTTGATTTCTTTATTGGCTCTAGAGTGACATCAGGGTATACTACCTTCAACATTGTATTTTACCTCACTGCACACATAGTCCCACCACCATGAAAAGGTACTGCCAAGGTGGGAACTAGCTGCATCACAGTGAATAAGCTGACACTCAACAGAGGTAAGATGGAAGTACTATTGGAAGTCTGTGGTTCATACACCTGGATGAGTGGTATCTAGCATTTATTAACAACAAGAGTAACTGTGTATCACTCTATCAGAGGAATAGTCATAAACCTAGATCTTATGTGGAGGGGACTCATTTTTATTCAGGCCTTTTGTTTGTCTTTACTACAGAATGTGTGTTTTCCTCATCTGATTCATCTATACATATTACATAGTTGTTTGATCATAAATCTTTGGTGCACTGCTGACTCAGGGGCCCACTTAAGCTCACTGGGTGAATAGCTGAGAGAGGAGGTGGGTCAATAAATTCTGCCAATACATTCTGTTGCATAATGTGCTAAAAGCAGTTCTTAAAACAAACCAACAACAGCAAAAAGACTTAGTGCTATTTGCTGATTTGCAAAAAAGATAATAAATCAGATCCTTACCTTGAATCTCACTCTTCCATTTAGATAGTAATTTAGCACTGAAAAAGATCCTGACAAAAGCCAGTGGAACTGGAGGGAATTCTGGCTGGGTGCTTCTTGAAGAAATTGAATTTAACTACAACTATTTCAATAATCATGATGTTTTCAAGATACCAATAACCTCTTGATGTGACAAAGTTGGATTCTGATAGTGGCATGCACTCAAGATGAAACATGATGTTTATCCCTATGCAGATGTACTTTAATGATTAAAAAAAAAAGTAGTGTGGAAAATAATTATTCTGTACCAGGAATGTGCAATCTGAATGCCTCAGGAATGGGATAGTCAGAAGCTATAAAATATTTTTTTCTGAATTCTTAATGGATGGGAGGGTATCATCAGTATCACCTGTGCTATTTTTGTAGAACACACTTTTGCATGGTTGTGGCAGTGAGGACAAAAACCCAGAGAAAAATGTGACATTGAAACATGGAGTCTTAGTTTTTTTAACTTTTGAAAATAAGGTTCTATTTTTAATAAGTCAAAAATGTCACTTATTAATGCAAGCTTAGCAGAACCTGAAAGGCTTCCAATAAATATCTCCCATCAGCTGCCATGTCATAGCTTTATATCATTGATTATGAATTTATAATGTTGCTGCGGCTTTATTACTGGGTACAAAATCTGTTTGTCACACAAACCTATTATCTTAGTGTAGGTAATATTCTTCCAACATGATTTCTAGAAGGCGTATTGTCTAATTAACGAAAAGAAGCAGAACATAAGTTTCTGCTTCTGTTTCAAAAAGTATTATTTTAAATAGGAAATTATCTCTTTTTTTCCCATTCTATAGCCTATGGGCTCATTGGCTTAAATCCAATGTAACACTAGTGGTAAGTTACTTTGGGATTTTGGCCATTTCCTTCATCCCTTCAACTTTCACTAACACTGAAAAGCTGTCCCATGGAGTTTCCCAATGTCCCAGAGATTAGAGCACATAGGGAGCTAGATGAGGGAGGGAACTGAACCTGACCATTTGCAATTAATTTGAGATTTATACGTTATCAGAAATTCTAGACTGTTGGAAAGCTGTACAACTTTCTCCTTTCTTTATTTTCTTCAACCATTCATCAGTATTTCCTCACTGTATCTATAAACCAGCCTAAATACCACAAAGGCAGCTGATCCCATCTGATTTCAGAAGCTAAGCAGCATCAGCCCTGGTTAGTACTTGGATGGGAGACTGCCAATAAATACCAGGCACTGTAGGCTATATTTCAGAGGAAGGAACTAGCAAAATCACCTCTGAGTATTCCTTGCCAAAGAAAACCCTTTGGAATTCATGGGGTCGCCACAAGTCAACAGGCAACTTGAAGGCACTTGCATATACAATATTCTACTGTGTGCTCACAGTTTTGAGAACTCACTCTCTTACAGTTTTCTTACAACTGGAAAGGAATTCATCCTGCCTCCTGATACCTCTCCTGAAGTTTCAATTTGGGCCTGAAATGGTCAAAATATATCTTTTGGACATTTTCAATTGCATTTAAAGGTTTTGTTGTTTTGTGCTTCCTGTGAGTTTCTGAAACCTTTTGAGACATTTTGTTCCAGGCTTGATAGAAAATGTTGCTCCTATATGCTTCCATGATGGCTAGGAGGAGTAGCAATAAATTTATTTTTTAGTGTATACTCCACACATGGGATGGTATTACTGTAGTAGTTTTAATCACCAGTTCATCAGCATGATGAAGCTGAGTATATATCCATAAAGAAGAGGGATGAGGAGAGTGGAGTAGGAATGTAAACTCTCACAGTCAAGGACAAATAATTAAAGTGGTTTTCTGCCTGCTGTGGGAGAAAACACATTTAACTCCTCTATATTCTCCATATTTTCCCTAAAACTATCATCATAAGGCTAAATATTTGTTGTTGTTGTGTGCCTTCAACTCATTTCCAACTAACAGTGAACCTAAGGCAATCCTATCATGGGGTTTTCTGGGGCTGAGAGTATGTGACAATCCCAAGGTCACCCAGTGGGTTTCCATGGCTGAGCGGGGAATCAAACCCTGGTCTCCAGGGCTCCAGTGCTCAAACCATTATACCATGCTGGCTTTCAAGGCTAAATATACCATGTGGCAATTTGTAGCCAGAGACCCAGCCAGAATAGGACCTCCAAGACAACCCAGGATGAACCAGAACATGTCAAACAGGTAAACACAGGATGGTGGTGCAGCCTCAATGTAAGGCAAGGGCATATTATAGATAAGGGCTCCATACACACTATGAGAATCTAATTTCCCTTTAAGTGCCATAACAGCATCCTGTGAAATCCTGGAGTTTGTAGTTTGGTGAAAGGCACCAAAGGAGCTCTCTGGCTGAGAATGCTAAATATCTATCCCTCAACTACAAGTCTCAAGATTCCATGGGATGTTGCTGTGACAGTTAAAGTGGGATGATAGCAACATAATTATGTAGTGTGATTGGGCCCTAGGTTTAAAAATGAGACAGCCAAGAGGAGACATGGGCTCTTTCCATACGACGCCACTGTCCCGCTTCTGCCATAGGATGGCAGTGGTTAGCAGGTTGTGCTTCCGCACAACATCGTCGCCATCCTGCTGCCATCCTGTTGTGAAGCATCACATTCATGCGGCATTTGCAAAACAGAAAAAATCCGTTTTGCATTTCCAATCCCACAGTACTCCCGTACTTACAATTATGCAGAAGCCACAAAAGCATGATTGTGACACTTCCTGCCACAGCACAGCAATGGCAAGTGCCTGGCTGCACTGTGGAAGGAAGAGGTGGTGCCATTGTGCTTCCTTCTGCACGGAGCAAGCAGGCGTGGAGGGGAGCATTGCTGACACTTTCCCTTCAGGACCTGAATTGCAGCACGATGATGCGGAAGAGGATCGTGCAGAAATGGCCCTGGAGTCAACAGGCATGTAAAATAAGAGAATAGGCAAACAGAGGGAGGAGGAACAAGTCCTGGGTGAAAGAGGAAAAGGGAGGCTGAAAAGAAAGAGAGCAAGCACAATATCCTTGGGGCCTTCAACTAATACAACTTGTATTGGGACATGGAGGCTGCAACTAACTGAGCCCAGGGAAAAAGACTGGTGTGATAGCTCACAAGTTACTGCAACAGTGGACCTGATGGGGAAACCCAGATGAAATGAAAGAGGGGTAGCAACAAGTATAGCAATACCTATAATGAGAATCAGAGAGTGGTGCTATCCTGAGCCCTAAGAAGCAGGAAAGGAGAAACAGGAGGGTTCAGTAAATCCCAGCTTAAATTCGATGTAACTCTACCAATTCTAGAGGATTTTATTTGCAAAGGTATTCTTTTAATATAAAACTGTACTCTGGGGAATTGCTCCGGAAGCTGCATGATTTAACCTCCGCCCCCAGGCACAGCATTGTAAAGATACAACGACAGTTACATGTGGTAAAGTCCCAATTATTAGAACAAATGATGTTCATATATAACGCTATGTAACAAAGATGTTACAGTCACTTAACATTGTGTGCATTTCAGTTGCATCTTCTAAGCCTTTACTATAGCATAAAAAAGAATTTATTTTGTCTTCTGTTGATCTTAGCAGAATATTAAAATGTCATGAAATGAATAAATATTAAATATGCAGAGTCTGGATCATAAAATGAAACAAATTATAAAAACATGTTTATAGTTGAAAAAAGGAAGATAAATATCTCTTGAAGTTATACTATGGATTTGGTTATGACATTGACACAAATTTTATGCACAAATTGGTTTCATTTCACATATAGCTTAGTGTTCTTCGGGTTTACTCAAATATACAGTAGAACCCCCATATCCGGGGGGGGGATGGTTCCAGGGCGCCTGTGGATACTGAAATCTGTGGATAGGAGCAAACGCTCTGTTCCCCGCCTGCCCCCGGCTGATCGAGGTGGTGAGGAGCCACCGTGGGAGCCATTGCAGGGAATCGCACTCCTCGCTCCTTTCCTGCCCGCTGCCGCCACAGTTGGGCCCTGGGCAGGAGGCGGCGATGAGTGCAATCCCGCACTCCTCGCTTCTCTTCCACCTGCCAGCACTGCGATCAGGCCCAGGGCAAGGGGCAAGAGGCAGTGATGAGTCCCATGCTTCTTGCTTCTCTCCCATCTGCCAGCACCAAGATCGGACAGGGAGCAAGGGACAGGAGGCAGCGAGGAGTGTGATCGCATGCTCCTGGCTTCTGTCCCACCTGCTGCTGCTGCAACTGCAGCAGCGATGGGGAGCCAATCGCAGATAACTGAATCAGTGGATAATGAATACAGGGGACCTACTGTATACAGGGGATACAGGGGACCTACTGTATCCCATAAATTCAGGGGTATTCACTGTCAAGTAAGCGTTCATAAACTAGAAACCTTAAACCTGCAGACCTATATACCTTGATGTTGTGTGTCTTCAAGTCGTTTCTGACTTATGGTGACCCTAAGGCTAACCTGTCACTAGGCTTTTTTGGCAAAATTGGTTCAGAGAGAGTTTTCCCTTGTCTTCCTTGCAAGCTGAGAGAGTGTGACTTGCCTAAGATCAGCCAGTGGATAACCAACAGTTTCCAAAACTATTCTTCTCAGATTATAAGGATGTAAATCTTCAGCTAGTTCATTCTGTATGCACAGAAGAACAATTTCTATAGTTTTCCTACCACTGTGTGATATTTCTGCAGTTTTCTTCCTGTTTTAGCACATTCCACATTGTTGCAGACGATTATCTTTCTGAGGAAAAAAATAAAAATAACAAATAACAAATCCTGGATTTTGTAAAAAAAAAACATATTTCCTGTACAGAAAAAAAAGTTTCCCATGCTTGGAACATGTTTTCTGCACAAAATCAATGTTTTTTGAGCGAGTAAACCATGTGCATTGCTGTGGAGAATAAGCTCTGAAAAAAACTTAAGTGAATACTGGGTCAAAATACTGGGTGAAAACTGTGGAAGCTGCACAGAAGACTGCATCATTCTTTTACAAGGGATTTTCTGAGTGTTGGGGAACCTTTTTTTTCAGCAGCGAAATGAATAACTGCAAGCACTTTTCCATCCCTCTAAATTGTGCTTTTGTGTTCTACAATTGCCATTGCCATAGCTATCATGCAGAAGTCCAAACTTGGAAGAAACTAGTTACAGATAACTAATGAATTGTAATTGATTCTGTTTTCAGTAACACAATTATGTAACTGTATTGTATTACGATTATAACATAACATGAGACAACTTCATTCCTTTCAAAATCTTGCACTCTTTTTGTAGCTATAACCTTTGCTTATCTTTATAGTGATGGGGTGTTCCTCACCAAATGTCAGAATACTGGTTTGTCTTATGCTTCATACTATACCACTCCCTTGTGCTCTTTTGTGGGTGTTTAGGGGATGACAAGGTTGATAAAAAGAGAGTGCACTTTGTACTGCCTGTAGCCTTCAGATTTTAAGTAACTAAGGTAATTATGTAGTCACATTTGACTAATAGGATGGTGAGTAATTACTTTTAAAATTCATAATAATTCTTTAGCCTGGTAGCTTTCAGGAGTGGGGGAAAATCATATTGTGGGGAAAAGCCTTTGTGGGTATAAATAGGCACACCCATGTCACTGTGATCATGTACTTTTAGTCATTACTTTTTTCATTACTTTACTTTTCTCAGTACTTTAGTGATTACTTTTTGCTATGACTTTAGAAGTACTAAAATACTTTTCAGGGGAAATTTGAAAAGATATTGTCATGTTTTGAGGCATTTTCTTACCTTTCTGTTTTTTTAAAAAAAAATGAATGAAAAAGTAACAAAGGGTTATGACTATAGTGATGAGTTATTAAAAAAAAATGTAATGTTAACATTAATTCTTATTTGAGGAGGTCTCTGTAATGAGTTATATAACAAATTACTTCCAAAAAGTAATGTCTAAAACTCTGGAAGAATGCTAGATTCTAAAGTTATTTTCCTCTAGGTTCATACTGGACTTAGACCATGAAGGCTTTTAGTAGCCTTCTTAGTTTAAATTCTTATTTTTGCTACTAAACTATAGTAATAAAAACTGTACCCTGTGTGTTTAAATCACTTCTTTGCATTGTCCTGGCTTCTTGAAGAATCTTTGGCTGCAACCCTATGGATTCTTATCTGTGAGGGAGTCAAATTGTACTCAGTAAAATATACCTCTGAATAGGCACAGAAAGAAGTACATGTATAAAGATTAAGCCATTTCTTACTTTTAAGTACAAATGCAGAGGACTGGGTCTAAAAAGGGAAGCAAATAGCAATATAGAAAATGAGCTGGAGAATTATTTCCCAAAGAGAATGTGGAAGTGAGTATCTGTTCTTCCAGTCCACATGGGGCCTCACCTGTAAAGCTTAAAATATCAAACATAATATCTAAATTCAAGCAAGCTGCCTTGTTCCTTCAGAAGATTTTCTTTTCAAAAAAGTATGTCATGATGACACCTCATACCTTTTTCAACATCACTGGGCTGTATGATCTTCCCCGTCCTAAAGTTTAAGCCCTTCTACAGTTTGACTGCTTTAGAAATAAAGCAACGAAACCATTTCCAGTTTAATAGAATAACATGAAAAGGTTAGGCTAAGGTGAATGGTGATGGCCTCCTCTGCTGTCTGGAAAAGAACTCTCAGGGGACAGAGCTTTCTTACTTAGAAGTCAAGGCATTCTCTTAGTATGAGCTACCCTTATACCATGCTCTTCAGAAGGTAAAAGGCAATTTATTTGCTGCTGTTGAAAATCTCAGGGAAATTGAAATGTGTGTTACACCCTGTGAAACTGCCACAATTTACAGTCTTATTGAGCCATTCAGGAAAAACAAAAGAGGCCAATATTGCTAAGTTTTATGCCGCCTGGCTTCAGAATTTAACACCAGACTGAACTTTTCAGTTCTATCATACCGAGGGTCTTTTCTGCTACTGTCAAGGTTACAGACAGTGCACAACTGCTTATCATACTGGATGTGATTTTAGCAGCACAGACACTGTGCTTCTTTCCAACATTATTTTCAACAGTAATTCACATGTCTTATAAAGATCCTGCCTCGGAAAAGAGGTTGAAAATGTTACTTTAGGCATGAAGATACTCACTCACTAGAATTGCTTTGTCTGTAAAAATGCTATGTAATTGTGATTGCTGCCTTTCCTTGTGCACCATTCTGGGATTACAGCACTCATTAACACCAAAAGCTTATCGCACATAGACTTCCTACACACTACCTCCTCCAACATTTTCCCAGTCTCTTCATTGTTTCTTTTCTGAGAAAGGATCAGGGATGGAGGGTGGGAGGAGAGAGCACAGGCAAGCAGCCACCTGTCTGAGTGTAGCACCAAATAAATGCCAATTGGGGGTCTTACCTCAGAGAAGTCTCCCCCACTTCCTGTCCTTCCTTCACACAGTTTGCCATCATGGTGTCATTGAAGGGGACACACAGAAGGTCAAACCCATGAATTCCTGTCTTCTCTCATGTTTCTCTTCAACTCTGATCCTGTGCACCGCAATCCTACATTGGCACAGGTGTGAGTGTGTGTATGTGTGTGAGAAAGAGAAGAGAGAGAATGAGGTGTGGCATTATACCAGTGTAGCAACATAGACTCCAGAAAGGGGCCCACTCAAAACACACACTCATTGGCCACCCCTTGACTACCCAAAATTGGCATAACAGCACTATTGGGCTTTTGCATAGGAAAACAAATCGTGACAGAACTGAGAAAGGAGGTCAATAATGGATTTTTTGTGTTAGTAAAAAAGAAACACTTTTTAAATGGTCTCCCATGGGACAATGACTGAAGAGTGGCTGTGTCATGCATGAAGCCTCAACTGAAGGTGCTGTTATCCGGATGCAATCATGATTTACCTGCCGCACGTGATAGGGCCCTTTGTTGGACGACTGCTCCCAGAACTTCCCTTCATAGCAGGCCCAGTAGCTGTGCTGGTGGAGGGATTCTTGGAAGCATAGTCCGAAAAGTAGTATTTCTAAGCTCTTCCTTACAAGAACATGGTGTGAATTCTATTGCACCCACTAAAGACTTCCCTGTCTCATTTTGTTTCAACGACAGGAGAGATCCAGGCACAGATCTGAAGATATGTGTCAGCTATTGAAAGCAACAGGCCATTCCTGAAGGGAACTAACTGTCTTGGATCCTGGCATACATTAATTCCAATAGGGGTATAAATCCTCAACTATTTATTCCTCAAATGTGAGGACAAAATGTGTCATACTATTCCCCATTACAATAATTCCACTGGCTGCCAATTTCTTTCCGGGTACTATTCAAAGTGCTTTGTATAGTACCCGGAAAGAAATTGGCAGCTTTCTAGAGTGCTTTGTGCTTTGTAAAGTGCTTTGTAAAGCCCTATATGGCTCAGGTGCAGGCTATTTGGCAGACTGCATCTCCCTATGTGAGCCTGCCTGGGCCCTGAGATCATCAGGAGAGGCCCTGCTCTCCATCAACTATCACCATTGCAAGTACAGTTTATGGAGACATGAGAAAGGGACTTCTCAGTGGCTGCCCCTAGACTTTGAATCTCCCCTCCCAGGGAGGCCAGAATGGCTCCCTCCCTGCTGTCCTTCCACTGGCAGGCAAAATCTTTTTATTTCAACAGGTTTTTAAAACAGAAAGTCTTTAAATAATAGGCTAGGGGCATGCTGTATTGTTTTAAACTAGGGATGGGACTCCCCTATTCCCACCAGATGTCCTGTGAGGATAGTGGGGGTAGTGGGATGGAAAGACAATGTCAAGACGTAGGGAGGCTTATAAGGGAGAACATGTACCTTCAGACAATCTGGACTTAAGCTATATAGTGCTCTGTATCACTAGGACTTTACATTGTGCCAGAAACAGACCAATAGCCTTGGGGTTGTTGTAGCTAGGGAATCATATGCTCCCTTTAACTAGACCCAGTCAATAGTCTCTTTGGACCAGCCAAACAGTCTTCAAGTGTCAAATACAGTACATTACAGTTAAGTAAGACATGTGTCACCATCACAAGATCTGACATCTCTAGGAATGAACACAGGAAGCACACAAGTATTACTGTGCAAATACTGCCCTGGATTCTTCAGAACCTGAGCTTCCAAATTCAGGGTTAAATCTAGGAATACATCCAAGCTGTTAGTCTGTGTCTTCAAGGAGAGTGTAACCTTATCCAGCATGGGCTGAATCCATATTATCTGATTTGCCTTTAACTTGACCAGGACCATGTCTTTCTTGTCTGGATTAAGTTTCAATTTGTTTGCCTTTGTCCAGTCCATGATTTGTGATAGACACCAGTCTAGAACCAAGACCATTTCAAAGCTGATGCTGTCCCACAGCCAGGCTAGAAACCAGTTGGAAATGGATCTAGATAATCCATCTCGTCCAGGAATCCCTGGAGCTGAGAGATCCCCGCATGTTCTAACACCTTATCCAGAAATGGAATATTGGGAACTATCAGGTAGCTGTTCAATACTGTAATGTGGGGGCCTTTTCCACTATGGTCTTATAGCTTCCTCTTTCAGGCATAAAGGATCTCTACGTTGTGTTAGCAAGGCATTGACTACTCCCATCACCCACTTAGTCAGTCCTCTTCCAGCTTTTTTTAAAATTACCTAGAAAGGTAAGGGTCTAAACAAGGCTTAAAGTGGGACCAGACTGATTCTAGTAAAATAACAGCCTTTCTCAATAGTTGGTAAGTTGCTCAAACCTCTCTGTATAAAAACATCCTTTGCCTATAGAAGAGGGAAGGGTGCAGCCTAGCCTCTCCCAGGGAGTTTCAGAACGTGAGAATCCCCCCCCCCTTAGTTGATTTAGAACTCTGAATTCCACAGCAAGAATTTCATATGTATTGAAACCTATACCTTTGACCTTGGACATTGACTGCAAAATCAGAAGGCCAATGCTACAAATCCTTTGCAGGTGTGAATATGTAAGGCATGCTGTTGCATTTATCCAGCAGTTCTGAAACAAGGGTGAGGTGCTGCAGAAGCAACAGCTATTAAACTTCTTCACCACATGTTGACAAGAGAACAGCCTCCACAATTTCAAAGACTGTGAAACCATCTAACAAGGATGCAGATTTCCTGCTGTGAACTGTAACAGGACATGACTGAATTTCACTTCTTTACCTTTATGTGAGATTACTGTACAGTGACATGGGGA
Source organism: Cyclura pinguis (assembly GCA_030412105.1). Lineage (NCBI taxonomy): Eukaryota > Metazoa > Chordata > Lepidosauria > Squamata > Iguanidae > Cyclura > Cyclura pinguis. The sequence goes on from CM059602.1 coordinate 215,173,664, forward strand.
GTTCCTTAATAAATTGCTGTTCTCACTATTATTTCTCATTACAATAGGTATTATCAGCACACATCACTATTCCCTAGACTTTCCAGATTCAATCATTTTTCTTCCTAGTGATGCATCTGTAAATTACCATTGGCACTTCAGTGTTTTCTGCTATCATTTATCTCCAAAGAAAAGGTTGCTCACTTACTTTTAACTGCTAAAACACAAGAGGCATAGATGCTATGTCAGGTTTATAATTACTTCCCCAACTGTTTGGTCTGTTAAAGAAATGTATTTAATTCTCAGTCTCCAAGGACAGAGTTCACTGACAGGGTCAGTCTGATGATTACCTTAGGGCTCTAGCTAAGTCAGATATTCCTAATGTTGTCTTTACACATGGTTTGGCAAGCACCCAATGTGTCATTCTTCCCTATGGACTGGACGTATTTATGATTTCCCCAGTCCAGAAGATGATGATGCCCCATTTATCATACGTATTACTCAGAGAGATTAATAGTGATTAAAATACAATAATATACAAAATACAAAATACAATAATATTCCAAAACAGCACAGTTCAGACACTTTGGCTAGTCCAGAATGTTTTAATCGGACTGTGGTGTTACCCCAAAACATGGATGCCACAAGGGCCAACCCACGATGCCAGTACCTCCTTGTAAAGGTGGGGAATTAATTAACTCAAAATCAGGAGGCTAACAAGAGGGGGGCAACGTAGTGAGATCTTGCTACCAATGTTTATGGACACTTGCAGGAAAGACTTAGCCAACACAGCGATATAGAGGAATCAAAATTGTGTTTTATAACAATAAATCCATGCACATAATCAATGATCCACACGTACACACACTCGCACAAGAGCTAACTGAAAGCGAGGGAGGAAAATAGGAGAGTGACTGTGAAGGGTTCAGGCAATATTTACTAGATCAGACGAGAAGTGGAGAGCAGGATGAGGTGGCTCGGGTGCTGGGCGTAAGGGCAGTTCTTGGTTCAGGAATTGGACGGACAGAGAGATGCTCAGAAGGGTGAGGGGCTATGAGTTGCAAGCCTGAAATCAGGAGTATATGTACCCAAAAAATAGCCTGTGGAAGGGAAGTTCCCGGGTGAGAAACAACAGGGGACCTTTGTCCTAACAATGGTCTATTCACCTGTTAATGTGCACAGTGTTTGATTGACAAGGACATGATGGTTAATCCAATCATGAGTGAGGGCTGGAGAATGCAAGGATCCATGTAATACAAGGATCGGAGTAAATCTGGTGGGCTTCTGGCTTGGTGTCTTCGCAGGGAAACATCCTGCTTCTGCCTAAATCAATCATCTGCAGGGCATTGGTTATTGTGCCTGGCAAACGACCTAATCTCACTTTGAGGGTCTTAGGCTGACTCTCACACATTTACCATTAGAACAATTCCTTACCCAGTTTGACCTTCCAGTCACTTCGCAGGCTTTAGTTTGATATCAAGGCTAATTAATTCTCTTCCCAATTAAACATAGTGCCAATTGGGTATGGTGCTCATCCAGACCCTACTGGTATCAGGGATCCCCAAAGTGGGGTCTTACAGTAAGTTACAGGGAGCATTTCATCCCTTTGCTTTCACTGACTACTAATTTGTTTCTGTGCTTATTTCAAGGTTTTGATTATGACTTGTCATAGGGTATTTGAAGAAGTATATTTTCCTCCATGAGCTTATGTGAATTTTAAAATCTTTGAGGGAGGTGCTGCTGTTGGGCCTATTTCACATTACTCAATTGCAGTGCTTTGATTCCACTTTAACTTCAATGGTTCCATACTATTTGTGTCTGTGGTTTTGGTTTTTAGTCCCAGAAGACTTAGCAACCACAGCCAATGGTGAAGAATAGTGGGAGTTGAAGTCCAACCATATTAGGAGAGCCACATGACCCATCATGTATTTAACGGGTTTTGCCAACACATGCCATTGCTAACCTTTAGAAAACTTGAAACAGGTAAACTTTATTACTAGTTTACAACAGAATTGTGTGGGTCTCCATATTGTCTTAAACTCCAGTTAGCAACATGCTTCAAAGCTAGTTCTGTTGGATAGAACTCTTGGGAGCTGCACTTCAACAACACCTAGAGGGCCACAAAATTCCCATCGCTGGTTTACAATGATGCATAAAACCTTGATTGTTCAGCTGAATTGTTATTCTGATATTGTTCTATTTTGTAGCTTAAAAATTGGTGACGTTGCTGCCCTTAATCTAATTTGCAATCCTTGACAATTTAATTAGATTTTTTTAAAACAACTAATCTACTATACATAACAAAATACGGGAATATAATACCCTTTCTAAAGTCTATTGACTCTGCAATTAAATTTACAAATTTATACAGGATAATGTAAAATCTTATTCTAGCAATTTTTCTCCAATAATCAATGCACTCTTGAAATTTCCACTCAATCAGAATGGAGTTACTACTCCAAAAGGTATTTCTACTGAATCAGTGGGATTTATATAAGTAGTTACTTACCATTTAGCAGTTGATTCAGTGAGCCTGGTCTAATAAAACTGGATCTTTCCTTGCTTTGTTCTTAGATACACGAATGAACAATTTCAAATATTCTGTCCCCACTGGGTGAGTTTATAAGCAGTGGAAAATTGATATCGATTCAACACATTTCTTTCTTTCTTTCTTTCTTTCTTTCTTTCTTTCTTTCTTTCTTTCTTTCCTTCTTTTTGCAAAAGTTTTGATTGCATAATCAATTTATGGTTTGCACAAAATTCACTGTTTTCTGCACAAAACTATTGATTTTTGCACAAAACCCAAGTTTTCTTGTAGCAGTTATTTTCATCCTCCAGAAACTATGGCCATTTTAGAATCATAGAACTGGAAGAGACCACAGGGGCTGTCCAGTCCAACCCCCTGCTATGCAGGAACACATATCAAAGTACTCTCAACAGATGGCCATCCAGCCTCTGTTTAAAAACCTCCAAAGAAGGAGACTCCACCACACTCTGAGGCTTTTCTTGAGGATGAAAAAAGTTTTGAGTATTCCTCACAATCATCCTTGAGACTAATTGTTGTCCCTTTGGGCTAAACTATACAATACATCAAATGCAGTATGCATTTTTTACCTTTTTTTAAAAAAAATACTTCTAAGTAAGAACAGGAGGCCTGATCCAAGTTGAGGCTCTATCTGTATGAAGGATTAAGCCTGAATTCTCCCAACAGAGCAGACATGGTAAAAACAATAAACTTCTCAAACTTAGCATTTTAAATGCTCACTTATACAAAAAGTGCTTAGCTGGCAAATGGCCAGTGCAGCAGGGATAGAACATTTCTATATCATGAGTTTGCACTTTTGTTGTTGTTGTTGTTGTTGCTAGTGCTGCTGTTTATAATAAATCAGGTGTGTGACACAGCAATAATAATATCTGTACTTGTTACTTGCTGTCTAGTTCTTTGATTTATGGTAACCCCTTGAATGAGAGGTCTCCATGAACCCCAGGCCTCAACAGACCTACTCAGGTCATCTGATCTCAGAGCTGTAGCTTCCTTTATTGAATCAAGCTGTCTATAATATAGTCTTCCTTTTTTTTGACTGCCAGTGTGCCAATTCAGGCCTACCACCTATTTCTACGGTTATTAGGATGCCTCAAAAACATAACAGACAGAGTTTTCTGTATATAATGTCATATAGACTACAAGTAAATCTATATTACACTGTTATATCAGTTTGATACCACATTAACTATTATTACTCCATCCTGTGGAACCCTGGAATTATTTGGTGATATACTGAAAATTCTGTAGTAGAAAGCTATAGTCCATCCTCTGCTCAAGAACAATACTAGAATTCCCTTGCACTCTTTTGAGCTACAAGTCAAAAAATACCTGCTGCATTCAGAGAAAAGCTATACTACACTGTTACAGTAGTATGATTCCAGTTCTACTGTCATGGCTCCATTTTTAGTCTGGTGAAGTACTTAGAATTTTGTACTAGCTTTTAATTCAATGGAGCTATCCAAGGTTCTGAACTTATTTGCCACCCACTATGTGGTATAAAGCAGATAAAATATCATGCACTGTAAATATCACATGAATATATAATACTTACTCATTTAAATCACTCATACGCAGATTCCCCAGCATCATGATACATATTTGCTGGAATTTTTGGATCAGGATTTGAATATATTTTTGAATGCTGAAGTAACTGTATTGTAGCATTCAGCACAAATTTCTGTGGGATTATGCTGCTCATATGCTGGAATGTCTCTTGCTTGTACTCAGTCTTCACAATTGTTTGAAACTGTTTTATTGACCCTACCCTGCACTGCTGAAAAGCTAAATTAATTGCAGGTTCTTATGATTACATTCTCTGTGCCAAAGGAAAGCATTTTCATTATATTTCACATCATTTCTTTCTTTACTATGCTATGGCAGAATTCTGCGCAACATGTAAGACCATTAGTTCTTTATAGACTTCCGTCCTCTAACTTTACAGCCCAAATTACTAGATGCCTCATCAGCAATGTGTAATCTTTAAAGTTCTTTTTGGGTCCATTTTCTATATGCCTTCAGTAAATTTATTTTAACTGTCTGTACTTATTTATTTTTTTAAAAAATAGTTATTTTCCACTTTCTTTCTGAGAAAAGAAATCATAGCAAAAAATGAAAAGTTTTGTTTTTTTAAAAAATAATACATTATCCATCAAACTTGGGAAGACACTGTTCCAGTTCACTGGCAATGGGCTGTTTGGTAATTTGGTCACTATTGTTGTGTGTCTTCAAGTTGTTTCTGACTTCTCATGAACCTAAGGCAAGACTGTCATGGGGTTTTCTTGGCAAGATTTGTTCAGAGATGAGGTTGCCTTTATCTTCCTCTGATGCTGAAAGAGTGGGTTGCCATGGCTGAATGATGCTTCAAGCCCTGGTCTCCAAAGTCATAAGCCAATGTTCAGATCACTACCCCACACTGGTTCTGCTTTACTCGCTTGTATTAATTTTTTTGACTTCCAATTCAACACACAGACTTTTCCATGAGGAGAATACCCCTCTAGCCCCTCCAATGTTTTTCACACTTTTGATAGCAGGGGAAGGGTCTGACCACCTTATCATTCAAGACCAATTAATGGAAGCGTACAGTGTTTTTAGTTGGTCGCTGGCCCCAGCTAAAATATGTAGTATTTTAAATTGATTTCAGCATAGTAAAGAATAGTGCTGGGACTCATATAAACTAAGGATCTAAATCTCCTCCTGTCTAAGTCCCTTCCTCTCAACCAGATTAATCAGTTATGCATTCAGCTAAGCATTTTTGTTGACAATCAGTTATGCATTCAAGTGTTCAGTTTTCCCCTGGACTCCAATTTTATTCTTTTTACTTATCTACTCTTACTAAAACTGAATAAGATACCACAGTCTTTGCATGATAACATTATCACTTGGAAGCCCTTGTAAAGCAACAGAAAGTTGCAGGTAGCCATCAGTTTTTGATTGAACTGTATTTAGTGAGTTCACAGTATTTGTGGTTTCCAGAAAGATGGAGAAATGAAGGATATCTTTTTGAAATATCTTGCGCCCTTCTTAATTAGCATCATAAACTTAAGATGATGCCAAATGACTCTAACCAGGTGTATCCTGCAGCTGTAATAGTAATTTAATGAATTTCCCTGGCTTTTCTTTTAATTAAGATAATAAAAGGGGGGAATGTACTCAAGTTGTATATAACATAATCAAATCAGCTAATTATGTGATTAAGTAAATCCTTTTAGACTGAGTTGTTTTAAAATAGTGCTAGAATGAATACCATTCTTTAGATTGCAAGCTGCCTTGACTATTGAGGAAAAGGCAGGGGAAAGTGAGAGAGAGAGAGAAATGTTTTATATATATATTTGCCATTGAGGGCTAAGCTCAGACTTTGTTATTCATTTTGTTTAAAATAACTAGGAAGATGATATGATTCAACTACAGCTTGTGTAAAGCCAAACCAGCATTAGTCTGACTTATTTGAAGTGGATTGGATAAAGATAAATAATCAAAAACATATTCCACAGCTTTGTCCGTGTTACCATTGATTTTCTGTGATGTAAAATAATGAACTGCTCTACTATGGTTATTCACTACTACTCCATAAATTGGCATTTAGAGAAGCAATCATTTCTGAAAAACATAGAAAGTGTTAAAGAAGTAGCCTTTCGGAAGGATTAGGCCAGAAAAGTTGGGAACCTGTAACCATCTAAATGTTGAGCTATTACTTTCATTACCCCTGGCCATACTGAATGTACTGTCTGGAGCTGATAGGAGTTGAATATGGAGTTATTAGTGTCTTCCCTTGTTACCAGGCTATACACTTCCACACTTTGCTATGGTTTAATTGGTGAAATATGTCTTAATTGGCACAGATATAAAACATGACCTGCTATGGCCATATGGCCAGGCTGGATAAGAGGAAAAGGGCTGGATGAACACATGTGCAGTGAATTAGGTCAGAAGAACCCTCCAGGCTTAGCCAGGTCATAGTCAGGAAACTACGAGGAAACTCCTGAGATAATAAGCTTGCAGTTAACCTTAACAACTCAACCTTTTTAGACAATAGCATCTGGAAGATTCCCACAAGACTGCTGATTGGCTTAGCTCATTATCCTCTGACCAAGCAAACCTTTCCATTGTCCCAAAACCTCTCCAACAAGTACTGAGCTATCAGGACAACCATTAGCCCTTTGTCACCTAATGCTAAGATCATTAATCTATTCCAGACCTCATTGTCTACTCTGCAAACTCCATTACTTACTCAGCCAGAGAGCCATTAAAACCCTTGCCCTCCAGGCAGAAATTGGGTATTTAAACTCCCTTTTTTTGCCAGTCAATCTACAGTATATTGATTGCTGGTCACCACTCTGCTGCTCTGATTTCTGACTATGTACTGTCTTCAGACTTGCATCTAAGCCACATTGCTTCCTCCCTGCTCTTCTAGATAAATATCACTCACTTTCCCCTGAACTCTCACTATCCAAAACTTTCCTCCCTTTCCCTTCAGTTAGCCTTGTGTGATTGCATGACTGCTTGGATCTTGTGCATGTCATTGCAATCTCACCAATAAAACACAATTAAGCTTACTTTTAGATCTCTGGCTGATTCTTCCCTGCAAAAATTCTGGTAAACACAGGTGTAAAAGATCTTGTTAGGTTACCCCACTTCTCACAGGCCTTCTATTTTGAGCTAATAATTCCCTACTGTTCTACGGAGGTACTGACATTCTAGGTGGACCCCTGAATTGCCCTTGTTTTGGCATAACAAGCTGTAAACTTAGCTTAGCTGCTAAAGCCCTAACTATACTTCAAATGGACTTTATTTACTAACATTTATTATGCTCTTTTTAAAAAAGGACAATAATCCCAAGATGCACACCAATAGGTGCCCCGAGTATCCATGCCATGTTTAGGCAACTTTGTTTTATAATCTCAGAGTCATGCTGGAGACTGATACACTTTTTTTTTTTTAATTACAGGGCTGGGCAGCTGTGCTGGGAACAAGGACCAGTTCTTAGCCCTGCATAGCCTCAGATACTATGCCACACATGCCTGGCAACATGCCCCATTTAAAGCCAGCAAGTGCCCAGATAAGCACACCTAAAGTCTTCAAGGACTGACAGGGGAAAGCTGAGCCAGATCCAAGGCTTTACATGAGGTGGCAAGCAGGAACATGGTCCAGGAAGCCCAAGGTTCAAGAGAAGAATCAGTCCAGAGCTGATTCAAAGCCAAGAGAGGTTTGTCCGAACAGTGGTGTAGCCTGGCAAGAGTGGGGTAGGGGTGGGGGTGGGGCTACAGCATGCTTGAGTGGGGCTACAGCATGCATGGGCATGGCTACGGCACATGCGGGAGGAGTTACAGCACTTGGTGGCAGGACTACGGTGCATGTGGAGGCAGGCAAGGAGTGGCAGCACCTCAAAAAAATGACGTGCAGGGTGCACTGCCCCCCTCACCCCCCCAACCCTACATGACTGTGTCTGAAAGTTCAGTCCAAAATTACACACATAAGGTCAAAGATTCTGGAAGTCAGAAATGTTTGTGAAGTTGTATGTGAGTTTGGTCTGGCCTGCGCTGTCAGAGCTCAACTGAGCTCATTAGCTCAGCATACTGCATTTACAGTGGAGTAGAGTGTTGCTTAATTATTTGTTCCTCGTAATTTGTTTTACAACATATAAAAGGATGAAATTCTTCTGCTTCTTCCTCCTGATCTGCTGCTGCTGTTTGGGATGGACCAGGCTTTGCCTCTGCTTGCATCATGATAGGACTCAGCCTCCTCCAGCTCCGACTGAGACCTGTCATCTTGGCTCTCCTCCTCTACCTCTTCTTCATCCGAGGAAGCTTTTTCCAGGTAGGTCATGACACAAGCAAGAAATGCTGCCACATCATTTCTGCTTTTGCTTTTGGCCAAAAATCAGCTAAAAGTTTGTCCTTTTCTTTAAAAATTAATCTCATTATTAGACATAATAATAATACAATAAAAGTAACACCACTCACCCCATTTTTGCTATCTAGAAGGGTGGAATCACATAGCCCTCCAGATGTCATTGGACAGCAGTTCTGAGCTTTTCTCACCATCAGGTATGCTGGTTACATATTGGTTAGTTCTGATTCATCAACATCAGGAGGTGTGCTAGCTTCCCACACCTGCTCTAGAGTATCTGGCATCTTTTGTGAATTTTTTTATGATGAAATTTTCTGTAGGACAGCATAATCATGTTGCAGCAAAAACAATAAGAAACCTTATTTCTTGTTGAAGACTAAAGCTCACTAGTCTTTAAAATGCTACAAACCTCCTGGTGTCATATGCATATAGTCTGGAAGAATGCAGGATCTGTGAAGGCAGTATGCAACTAGTACAACTTGCCACTGTAATTTCTTTCCCCCGTGCCCTTGAGCATCTTGTATTCTTACACTGGGCATCTGGAAAACTGAAAAAGAGAAGGAATTGAACTGTTAAGTGAAATTATGCTGTTCCTATTACAATTCTTTGATGTACAGTTCACCACACAGCCATTTATAGAGGTGAAATGGTGAGTTTGCTATATCTGCAGCTTCAAAAGCCAACTCTGTTGCTTGAAAACATTTGTAAGATAGATGAAAGGGTTCACCTGAGCATCAAAACTGACAAGAAAAGGCAGAGAGAGCCAAAGAATTAGGAAAGACAGGACAACAGTCACCGGTTCAACAGAGATTTCCACTGGGTCCCAATTTAAGTTTCAATTAACCCTCATAAGGCAGCATCAACAGTGAAACAAGAACCGTGGTGTTTATAGTTTTGGCAAGCCCTTAAAACTGGTATGAGGCTAGAAACATATTCTTACACAATGTTGGGTTGAATTCTATTGTGCATGAAACGACTTCTTCCTTATCATTTTCCCCCTACTAATCCTAGTGACTCAGAAAGGTCTACCTGTTCCTGCCACTCTTCATGTGACAAAGGCCACCACAAAATGCTGTGGAGAGTATATGGAACCACAGAACAAAAAACAATGAAATAATAGGTTTCCTTCTAAGATCATGCTGACCAAAAACCAAATTACGGCACAAGGCATGACTTGTTTTCATTTATATGACTTCTCAATTACTTGAATAGTTCTAGTTATTTTTGAAATAAAGAAAAACTGAAAGCTCCTACCCTTTCTCTTAGAATGAGAGGAATGAACATATATTCGTGTCTTGGGATTTGTTCCACTTATCCTTCTATATAAGTATGCAGACTGTGTTAACTTGACAATGAGGAAATGTGAATTTTCATAACCCATACACTAGCTAAAGCAAACCAAATATTAACAAAGATTGGAATAATTTAGAAGATACTATGGCCAGTCTATGGGACTAAATGCCCTCAAGGCACCAGATCCTGTCTGATCTTGGAAACTATGCAGGGTCAGCACTGGTTAGTACTTAGATGGAGACAGCCAAGGAATACCAAGTACTGTAGGCAATATTTCAGAGGAAGGAACTGGAAAAACCACCTTTGAGTGTATGTTGCTTAAGAAAACCCTATGAAATTGATGGGATCACCATAAGCTTACAGGTAGATTACAGGCACATGTATACAAACACACAAATACACACACACGGCCAGTCTGGTGTGTTGGTTTAAGTGTTAGACTAGAACTCTGGGACATCAGTATTTGTATCCCCACTAAGGCCATTTCTGCACTACACTCTTAGAGCGTGATTATTCCACTTTCAACTTCTTATGGAATCCTGGGGTTTGCAGTTGTGGAAATGGGCTAAGCCACAGAAACCCACTGGGTGATCTTGGGCAAGTCATACTCTCTCAATCTAAGAGGAAGGCAATGGCAGACCTGCTCTGAATAAATCTTGCCAAGAAAACCTCATGATAGGGTTGCCTTAGGGTTGCCACACATTAGAAATAATTTGAGGGTATACAACAACAACAACAACAATAACAACAACAGCCAATATGTGTAAAAACAGGACTACATAGACAGTAAAAGATACAAGATTCTGATGCAAGACTTGAATATGAATGTGGTATTTATGAAACAGAATTTAGTGTTTATTACAAGTTAATTTCATTTAGAGTTTGCTGTTACTTCTCAGCTATAACAGTTTCCAAACATGACGTTCGTTCTTCATGAGGCTGTAATACCCACTATACAACACAATGATTCTCTTAGAGCCCCCTGGCCTGTCCTAAGATCTTGCTCTGGGGGATTTCCGAGCTCTTCGCAGCATGTTTTCAGCACCCTGGAGGACTCCAGAGGGAGAGAGAGGGAAATGCTCACATGAGAGCAACATTGGATTTAGCCCAATTTTTTTCACAGTTTTTTTGGGGCGTCAGTTTTTCAGTGCTATCCACTACAACATAACAACACCTTTGGTGCCAATTCTGCATTGTCTCTACTTCACTACCTGCTGATAAGGAGTAAACATTAGGCCTAATAAGCAAAAAACAGATGCAAAACATATGATTAAGCATACATTCACATCATACATTATTTTGAGGCCAGCCATCTATCAAATCTTACACACACTCTGATCTTTCCCATCTTCCAAGCCAATGCTGACACATTAGGATCAGTCCAGATTTTTCACATGATTCTTTATTATAGTTGAACTGTTTCACTGAAACACTATTTTAGCACTTCTAGCTATGCGAGAAGTATTTGTGTGGATGCACTTTTAGTATCTTCTTAGGGAAATGCAAATTGCTGTTTAGATTAAACTCTGCTGCAGAAGAATTTTATAAGATAGCCATGGAGCAGTTTAGTAAGCTAATATAATCATATTCTGCCCCTCAAATAATTTTGTTCGTGTAATTCATAAAACAGCAATTATATCTAGCTATATATAATTAATCGTTTTTATTTAAAAAATAGCTGGCATCCCTGTTCAATATTTGCAGGCCTGCAATCATGTTAATTTTGGGATCTTGTTAATGACCAAATGTGATGCTGCCGCCACCCCCAACCTATCTCATTATCCAGGCACTGCCCCAGCTGAAGTATTTCTAAGGCACTACAGATAGGCATGCTGGGAAACAACAACTGTGGTGCTCTTCCAGTTGCAAGATCCACTGACACAAACAGTTGCAGCAGGACACCAAGGAGTCTCCCCAGCTGCCCATCTCAACACACCCTGTGACCATAGAAGCATAGCAGTTATCATTTACCAGTGCCCTGATATGCAGCACCTTGGGCGCCCTTTGATTGGGGTACTGTCTGTATTATGAAGTAGTTTTTTAGGGGATGGCATTGGCAGAAGTAGCTATGTCTGACAATGCAGGATCTCAGCTACAAAATACAATCATCCGACGGTCTGAGCAAAAGTCTAGTGGATCTGCTGATCATCTTGGACTGGACTGGAGTGTTTGACAGTGGCGAAGCTTGAAGTGTGTGAAGGGAGGGGGTGTGGCCACTGTGCAGGGGGCATGGCTGTGGTGCATGGGGGGCATGGCCAGGGCACACGGGGGCATGGCCAGGGTATGCGGGAGTGTGGCTACAGGCTGGAACACCCCAGAAATATTGCCACCCAGGGCAAATTGTCCCCCTGCCCCCATGTTCCTATGCAACCAGTGTTTGAAACCTTAGAAAAAAGATTCTTTCATATTTGCACGGAACAGCAGGGGCCCTTTCACACCATATAATAATAGCACTATGATTTCACTTCAGTTGCCATGGTTTCATCCTATGTAATTTGGGGATTTGTAATTTGGTAATGATGAGCTCTCTTGAGAATTCTCAATAACCCTCACTAAAATACAAATCCCAGAATTCCATAGGATGTTCCAAGGCAGTTAAAGTGGAATCATAGTGCTCTTATTGTACTGTGTGAAAAGGCTCCTGCTGTTCTATGCAAGTGGTTTTCACAAGGTGAACTGATTCAGTATAGCAATGTTTATCTTTTGGGAAATGGGTACAACTACTACCTAATATAGGGGTGGGAAGAATGCACCCACTGGCCCTGAACATCTCACAAGCCTTCCCAATAGAAAAGAACTGTGTGAATTTTCACCCTCAGATGCCTTTCAGATGCTCAGAACTGCTTCAAACACAGTGGTTTTGCTGCCCTCCAGCCTCATCCTTCAAATCTCCCCAAAGTCCAAAATGGTCCAAAAATCAGCTGAAAATGAAAATGACATCATCTCACTTCCAGTGATATTTGGAAGTAGATGTAAGGCATGCCATGGATTGTGAGGGAATGTTCGAAATCTCCCAGCACTGCTACCCACCACAGACCTAATTCAATGTTCCATTGTTCCTTTAGGCAAAAGTTGAGTTTTTAGACCTTTAGGTTGTTACAAAAAATGATCATTTCCCACCCCACAGAAAGCCATTAGTATTCAAAGCTTCTTGTTTTCTGTATTGTGAATAATTTGCATGCACTGGTTGGGTAAAGCATCCTTCTGTTTGCAAAGTGGTGGCTCTGTTACAACAGAATCTGTGTTGTGCAGGGCAAGTGTTTGGATCACTTTTTCATCTATACCTTTAGCAGACTGTGCAGGACAACAAGAGGTTTTATGTATCACTGTTCCATTTACTTTGGGGTCAGAAGGATCTAATCATATCTACTCAGAATTAGATACTACAATGTTCAATAGTACTTACTCCAAAATAGGGGTATGTAGGATTGTGACCTTAAGCCTGAATCCTATTGTTAGTCCCAGGTAGAGCTGAAAGTTGAATCAAAGAGATTGGCCTACATGTTGTCTCACCATTCAACAACTAATTGAATGTGTCTAATCCAATTGGGACTAACCAATAATATATAGGACTTAATTTGCTGTATCAATGCAAGTTCCAATATCAGCTTTGATGTCACACTTAGCGTGTATCTGCATTGTAGAGTTATAGCAATTTTATGTTGATTTAATTGTCATGGTGCCGTGCTATTGAATTCTTGGGATATGTAGTTTGGAGAGGTACCTAGGATTCTCTGCTACTGAGCTCTGGTACTGTAATTTAGGGGGATGTACTCTAGAGGTAGCTCTTTAGCCAAAAGCTGAAACCACACTACAAATCACAGCATTCTATAGGATGGAGCCATGGCAGTTAAAGTGATATAATTGTTTTCATTGAGTAGGGCAGATACATTCTTGGTCTTGTGCTGACAGTTCTAAATGGAGCTTTTCCACCAAATTGATAGTGTAAGAATTGGTGGGGTTGAAGTAGTTAGAAGCTTACAATCTTCAATGTGCTGGCAATTTGCCCCCGCCCCCAATTTGGGGGTCAGAGCACTTACATTTATAAAGACCAACAGTAGAGACTTCTTTTTTAAAAATACATTTTGCCACCATGACCCATGACAAAGTGACATTTTACTCTGCAGTTCTTCTAGAAGGAAGCTACTGTATTGGTTATAGCTTGGGCATGCAAAATAACTGTAACAAAGGCAGTGTCTTCAGTAATGTTCTTTGCTCTTTAGAACTAGTCTGCATCATCCGCCATATTTGCTTCTGTGTGCTGCACAAAATTACATGAATTATAGTCTAGATGTGGAGAGTGGGTGGTATGACCCTAACTGCATTGAGTGGATTCTTTGGAGAATTTCATACTTGATGTTTATCATTTTTGATGCCAGTTTCCCGTCTGTTTCCAGGTGGTGGTTTAAGTGTTTTCTTCAGATTGAGCTGGGGAGGAAAAATAGGACACTCGCCTTAGAAAAAAATGCATTATCCTTTTTTTGGCTTTGTCACTGCAGCATACACCCATCCACAGATGTCTCCTTCAATTCCTCATACCTGTTTTTATATCTGTAGAATGCAAGGAATAACTCTCTACATTACCATTCAGAGCTATAAGTGGAGGAAAAATGTGAGTCATCAGTATGAGTAAGAGATCATTTTCAGCTTCATGTGTAACTCTACTACTGATTCACTGCATATTCTAAGTTTGCCCTCCTCACTTCACAAATATATATTTAACAGATTTGGTTGGAGAAAAGTTTTTCTCTAAAATCACAGTAGGTTGAAGTAATTTGATTAAGTGATCTTCATTTCAGTCTTTATTTCAGTTTATCTTCATTTCAGTTCCCCACAACTTGAAAAAAAAATATCATTTCAAGCTACCAAATATAACATTCAAACCTCAATGAATATCTAGAATTTGCAACTGGAAGGTGATAAGGTGAGAAGCCAGGTATAGTAATCCTCCAATGATACTCAAAGTAGTGGTTCCTGAGCCTTCAGATTCTAGCTCACCAGTTCCTGGTGAGCTTCCAGGGAAGGAAAAATAAAATTGTAGATAATGGGCACAAATATGGTGCTTGTCTTTGGCACACTGAGAAAAATTGCCAGTCCCCACTGCTTTAGGGGAATGGCCACTGGGTGTGGCAGTACAAATTAATGGCATCATTGACCCAGAAAGTCTGCTAGAAAGACTGCTAGAAGAATCCATACAGGCACAATAGATCTGTGTGCACTTCATCCAAACTGTGCCCTCTCCCATTCATCAGCTGTTTCTTGAAAAGGGAAGCCCATTAGCAGAAATTGGAAAAGCTAGTTTTTAAATACAGCTCTCAAAATTCCTCAGTGAAACAATCAAACAAAAAAGTGTTTAAGTTTTTTCTGTTAGGAATCTTCTTCTGAAAGGCTTCCACTGATACGAAATGATGAGGGACCACAGCACATGCTTACAGATGAACTCTCACTACTGACTTTACCACTTTTTACATTTGGCTGGTGTGCTATAGCAGCATTTGCTCCTAAGGCCCAGAACAAACAATGGAATTTATTATATGGGATAAGACAGAATCTGGCCTGTCCATTGCCACTGGGATGAAGCCTACAGAAATATGTTTGTGTTCTTTTTAACTAGCTGGAACTGCCAGAGAGAACATATAAACTGAAGGAGCAATTGAATGCTTGGCCTGCCGTCTAAATCTACTGTTAAATGCATATTTAACTATTCATAATCTTAGAATGACTGCCTTAAACATCTTAAAAATTTTAAGTCAGTTACCATAAAGCTCTTGGAACAGTGACATTAATTTTATTAGCTGTGGATTTATTCCTTTCTTGGTATATTTTCTCTTGGCTTTGCTTACTGGAATAATGATTGACTGGGACATGTAATGTTAAAGAAAGCAGTAAATATTAAAGAAAGAAATAACAATAAACATTAAACCATTTTGAAACAGTTACTCAAACTAACTCAGCAGGTCTAGCAGTGTTTTCTTACAGATACTGCCATATGCATAAATAAATTAAGGCTCTTTCAGAGCTAAAACGGAGAGAGAGGATGCCTGAAATAACAAGCTGCCACTTAGTATCTCATGTCTTTCCCATCCCTGAGTGAGGGAGTTGCACACAGTAATTGTGTCTTGGCAGGACAAATCAGACCACCAATAATAAGAATAAGTGAATAGCCAGCAAATGTAGGGAGAAAGTCAGAAAAGCTAAAGTGCAGAACGAGCTCAAGCTTGCTACAGAAGTTAAAAACAATAAGATGTTTTTAAAACATCCATAGCAAAAGGAAGAACAAGGAAATGGTAGGTCCACTAGACATGAGAAGATGGTGAAATGCTAATAGGGGACAGCGAAAAAGCAGAATTACTCAACACCTTCTTAGACTCAGTCTTCTCCCAAAAGGAATACAGCATTCAACCTGGGGAAAGTGGAGCAGATGATGCAGTAGGGGAAATATAGCACAGAACAGGTAAAGAGATAGTACAGGAATACCTGGCTACTCTAAATGAATTCAGGTCTCCAGGGCCAAAGGAATTATATCCAAGGGTATTAAAAGAACTGCCAGAAGTAGTCTCATAACCACTGGCAATAATCTTTGACAATTCCCAGAGAACAGGTGAAGTCCCAGCAGACTAGAGAAGGGCAAATATTGTCCCCATCTTCAAAAGGGGGAGGTGGAAGAGGGCCCAAACAATTATGTCCAAGTCAGCCTGACATCAATACCAGAAAAGATTTTAGAGCAGATCATTAAACAGATGGTTTGTAAGCACATAGACAGGAATGCCATGATCACTGAAAGTCAATACAGGTTTCTCAAAAACAAATCATGCCAGACTAATCTCTCTCTCTATCTCTCTCTCTCTCTTTGACAGATCGATAAGCCTGGTAGATAAAGGGAATGCTGTGGATGTAGCATAACTTGATTTCAGTAAGGCCTTTGACAAGATCCCCCATGATATTCTTGCAAACAAGTTGATAAATGTGGGCTAGACAATGTTACTGTTAGGTGGATTTATAATTGGTTGACTGACCAAATCCATCAATGGTTCCTCTTCATCCTGGACAGAGGTGACTAGTGGGGTGCCACAAGGTTCTGTCCTGGGCCCAGTGCTATTCAACATCTTTATCAGTGACATGAATGATGGAATAGAGATCATTATCAAATTTGCAGATGATATCAAATTAGGAGGACACCCCAGAGAACAGGATCAGAATTCAAAATGACCTTAATAGATTAGAGAGCTGCACTTCTGAATTTCTGAAACTGAATTTCGACAGGGAGAAATGTAAGGTATTGTACTGTCTCCGACCAATCAGTGGCAGTAGGGCATAGTGAAGATGGAGAAAGGATGCTGTAATATGGAAGGAACATCAGTGAGAATACAGCTACTCATCTGCTTAAGGCAGAAGAGTATGGAAGAGAGTGCTTCCAACCTGCTAACATTGCGTGAATGGCAATGCAGGGATTTTAACAGAAGAACGTGCAAATAGGGCATGGTGCAGAAAGGGCTTAGGACACAGAGCAATAGCTTCAAACTACCAGAAAAGAGATTCCTTCTAAATATTAGGAAGAACTTCCTGACAGTAAGAGCAGTTCAACAATGAAATATACTGCCTGGCAGTGTGGTGGAATCTCCTTTTTTTGGAGGTTTTTCAACAGATGCTGGATGGCCATCTGTCAGGAATGCTTTGATGGTCTATTCTTGCATGGAAAGGAGTTGGACTAGATGCTCCTTGTATTCTTTTCTAACTCTATGATTCAATTAGTCTAAGTTATATTAAACTTTGCCAACTTCAACTGGTTATGGGGTTCCCACATCTCTGGATCCTGTCACAGAAGCCACATCTCAGGGCAAGACCCATGCCAAAGGAAGTCCAGTCCCATGGATTCCTGCCTGAAATGAAAATGACAATCTTTTGGATTGGACTTAGGGAGATGATATGGCACTTCAAGAGGTCATTCTCTAAAGCATTCTAGAACCAAATGGTCCATCTAAATGACTTTCCAGAATAAGGCTCTCAGACTCCACAAGTAGGTGCCGGATCTTATCCGTGATGCTGACAATATTTCCCTTATTTCAGCTTTCAACATACCTAAGTCTTCCTTGGTGGAGAGCCCTGGTGGCGCAATGATTAAATGCTGGTACTGCAGCCATAACTGTCCTACCTCAGTCCTGGCACAGCTGATAAATCAAATAAAACAAACTGAACATCTCCCAGCTTGTTACTTACTTGCCGACAGTAGACAAGGAGTCATAAATAAAGTCCAACATAAATAAAGTCTGGCAGGGTTTCATGGCAAAGGAGTGTCTAAAGTCAATCCAAGCATTTGCCAAGGCATCCAGCAAGGTAGCAGGTCAGATAAGCTCTGACAACTCCTGGAGGGGAAGGACGCCAGCTAAATAGACCCAATGCCTAGCACAGCTGTAACTTGATTGATTGTTGCCAGTTATAAATTCTGAGAGAGTGAGACTAGGTCTCTCTTTGCTGCCTGTGCTGCACAAATCTAGGTCTAGGTAAGTATTCTTCCGTATCTGAAGAGGCAGGACTCTCTGTTGGAGCTGGTACCATCTCCTCTTCTGTTTCTGGCACTGTAACAACTCTCTGTACAGTAGGCCCTGTCATGCCTTCTGTTTCAGCCTCTGACGTGCTCTCTGCTTCAGACTCTGAGTCAGAGTCCAGAGCCCTGAGTCAGGGCTCCAGGTTGACTCAGCCTTCCATCCTTCCGAAGGTTGGTAAAATGAGTACCCAGCTTGTTGGAGGCAATTAACTTACAACTGTGTAAACCACTTAGGGAGTGCTTTGCACTGATAAATGGTATAGAAATGTAACTGCTATTGATAACTACTATTGCTATTCTCTAGTTTATACCTCCTGGATTTGTCCCTGAGAGGTGGACTGGCAGAAGCTAGACTATGTAACAGCATGGGGTGCACAGGCAATAGATGTAAGCTGCTCCCTTAATGTAGCTTTCCTAGACTCAAAGCCAGTCAATAGAGATTGTTCCCTGGGGCTAATGTGCCTTCTCAGGGATAGGGTGGTCTGTTTGGCCACACTATAACCACCAAATCTTTCTTCTGCCAAGTTGCCCCTGGGGAGTCTAATCACCTGGTAGCCCTGCTACAGACTTCTCTACAGCTGAAGGAACTGGAACAGCTGTGGTGATCCATAACAGTGTGCTACAGTATAAATAAAGACTTAACATGGCATTTTCTTAACAAATGTCCTCTTTGAGACTAAAGATGGCCACAAAACCAGCCCTTTGACCTCCATTAAATAAAGCTAAATTAGAAAATCTTGAGTAAGGATTACTCCTTAGTAAGAATCTCTACATTACTTCAGTGCTTCACATACGGGGCCTCATCTGAAAATGTCTGTAAAGTCCATCTAACCAAAAAATGGCAGCAAAATTGTTGATCAAGACTGGAGAATTTAACCTTGTTATACAGTCCTTCCACACCATTTCGTACACTGCTTTTATCCTTTAATGTAGGGTGTGTAAACCTTGGACTTCTGTATGTTTCTCACTATATCTCCCATAAATATGTACTACTTGGATGCTAGCTGGGACTTCTAGGAACTAAAATCAAAAACATCTGGAGGGCTAAAAGTCTCCCCCTGAACCATAGGTAGTTCATAGCAGCCACAGAGATGGCCTTCTCATTGGTAGCACCCTATTTATAAGATTTCCTTCCCAGAGAAGCTTATTTGCTGTCCATTTTGTATATTTTCAGTTCCAAATGATGGCTTTTTAATATTCTTTGAGACTTGTTAAAGCCTCTAAAGATTTTTAAAGGCCTGAACTTCTCTTGCTGTTGGAAACATTTGAAATTCTAAATTTTATTGAATTCTATCTGTACTCCTTGAGAATCCTGCTTTGATTGGTTTATCATATATTGCTAAATTTTATGCTGCAGATTTATAAGATGCTTAGTGGAAGGTAAAAGAACATTCTGCTTATGAGTTGGTATAGAATGTTGTTATTAAAAATGAAATAAAATACATACTGAGTGTGCTTAGGATTACAGTCTTAGGCATAGACTGTTTTCAACATAAATATTCCAGTCTGAAGACCATGGAAATTTGTGGCTGCAGTGGCTGCATTTCCATTGTTATGGCCATTTCAGCCATGCATATATGAGATGCATGTCTTATGGGGATTTTCCTGCTGATCTGGCTGGTGATCTTGTCAGCACCTTAATTGACCTCTGGAATACAGAGGTGACTTGGGCTGCTGACATAATTGCTCCTAGATGCCATCATTCCCCCAGTAGGGTTAACCCAACTCTTTAATTTCCCCAAAGCTGGAGGCAATGAAATGAGCTGAATGCAAGCCAGACTACAAATGATGAAAGATTCAGGGATGCTTCCCAGTGGGAAAAGATGACAGCTTTACTTCAGTCAGTGTTTTAGATCTGAGTCTTTTGCCAAGACTGCTATTGTTTTGATTTTTGGCTATACTTCACATTTTGGTTCAGTTTATTTTAATACTGTATCAGTTTGAGGACACGGTTATTACTATTTTTGCTGTTTATTTGTACTACATTGTTGTTTTCCATTTCATTACTGTAAGGCACCCTAAATACTTTGCAGACAGGTGAGGAATTAATATACTTCTGCCTCTATTACCTTGGCATATCAACATATTCTGGAATGGAATGGGAAAATGCAGGTGCCTATTGCTGTATGGGACCAAGCTGATTTGGGAGCTTTTGACCGCAAACATGCATGAAAGAATGAAAGAAAGAATTACTTAAAAAGCAGAACTAAAATTCCTGTCACACATGGTCTAATGCCCACTTATATAGTGCTCTAGAAAGTTAAAGAATAAGATATAGGGTTATAATGGAACATTAGCTAGGATGGTACAGATATAATGGGAAGAGTATTAACACTTGCACTGTAAGCTTAGGCAACAATGTTCAGGACCTTCTGATCCGAATACTGACAAAGTGATGCCTGTTCTTGTGTGTCACAGCAGGGAAAACAGCGCGTCCACAAAACCTTCTGAGATTGTACCATGCTTACATTATCGGTGGTGTGCACATTTCAGACCAGCCACACCATCATCTTGGACACCACATGTATTTTTCAGACTATGCCAGGTTTTTAAGAAGACCCCACACCCCTCTTCTTCTTCTTCTGACCTCAAGCCCTAGCCAGCTTTGTTTCATGCATAATACCACACACTACTGTACCACATGGATAAAGTTGATGCTGCAACGATGCCAAAAATCACCCATTCTTCTCATTTAGATAGAGCCTGTGTATACACACAAATATATAAATACCCAGCTGCACACAATGCCATCAGTTTTCTTGGAAATTCTAAGTCACTTATGATAGTTCATGTTGCTTCATATTGCTCCAATAGCTTGCTAATTTTGACAGATATTTATATTACTATTATACATCATCCTGAAACTGTGTGGTGTGGAGACTATAAAATGCCTTTGATTGCAATGTATTAATAGAGGAATGAGTGCATGTGAAATATATTGTTTAGCTCAATGTGCCAAGAACATCAATGAGTTTAGATAGAATGAGAATATTATAAAAACATTTCCAAGATGCTTCTATTTCTAGCTCTAAATTTCATGTGCCATAATATGGCACCTTCTTATTTTTCTCAGCTAGAAATATGGTAGCCTAATAGTTGGCTAGGCAATTGTTTTTTAACAGTTTTCATTGCATAATCAGCTGATTGCACATGGCATGAGAAAGTGATTTGCTTTCTTACTGATTTCAGTGGAATGATAATGCAAAGATGTGCCAGCGGTAGAGCAAACTAATAGGCAGAAACTGGCTGAACTACCTTAGCAATGGAATAACACCTTTCTGCTGAGATCACCCTACAGAAAAGCCCTTGCTAAAGTGGAGAAGAAGTAGAGTGAGATAAGAGCCAAATTATTCCAAATCCAAACCTCTCCAGGCCTAAGGTGTCAAGTACAGTTGGTGGGAATGCAAGAGAGGGCCTTCCCGGTGGCTGCCCCTAGACTCTGATCTGTACTTCCCAGAGAGGCCCAAATGGCTCCTTCCCTGTCATCCTTCCATCAGCAGGCAAAACCCTTTTTACTCCAACAGGTTTGTATAGCAGAAAGTTGTTAAAGAACACCCTAAGGGGTGCTGTATTGTTTTAAACAGAAGTGATTTAATATCTTTTTATATTCTTTAATTACATTTTATTCTTTTAACTGGAGGCCTGAATTGTTTTAATAATGTGAATAGTTTAATTCTATCTTAATGTTCACTTTTTGAATATTTTTAATTGTATTCCTCTTTTAAATTGTAAGCAACTTTGAGTTACACTTTTGGGAGAAAGCCAGAATACAGATGAAGATGAAGATGAAGATGTAAATGAAGATGTCACAGCCCAGAGTCAGAGCCAGAATCATCCCAACTATCTTCCAACATCCATAGGCTAGGAGTAATTAAGATTTAACACAGTTTCAATTGACCAAAATTGACTTAACTGGCCTTCAGCCATGTTGGTAAGATAGCATTATTCCTTACTTGTTTAGCTGAGCCCCTGGAAAAAAAATATGACGTTTGACATTTTATTTTCAATAAGCACAAGTAAAGAAGTTGAATAGGTGCATTTAGAGAAATAAAAGTATCATACAGGGGCAGGGGGGAATCAGTACTAATCTTACAAATGTCTGAATAGGAAGCTGCCTTGCCCAGTACTGTACACTCCAGAGAGCATCTGCTGTCCAGGATCCCAAACGGAGATAACCAATATCTAACTGAAACAATGTAAAATCAAACATTCCAAAGTCCGTACATCATAAGATGCTAAGTATGCATGAATTATTATATGGTGATACTAGCCACCATATAATTATGGTTGATGACAGGTTTCCATGTTATCTCTCCACAGAAAAGAATTATGGATGCACTTTTGTGTTGCTGTTTGCTTTGTTTTTAGCAATCTTTTCAATACGGCTGTGTTTCACCGCTGTTGCAGTTCTGGCTCTCAGTCCTACCACTTCTGAAAGCCTGAAATCTCCAGTTGTATCTGTGGCCCAAGTGGACAATGAAAAATTGTCAATTATAGAGTGAAAATTGTGGTTTTCTCATATTTCTTACCCTACAAGTAGGGCTAGTTTTTGACTGAGCATGTCTGATCTTGCAGTGTGTTTCAGGGTGAAGAGGTAGCTTTGACCAACACACTAGCATGCTCTGGGAGATTTCTTTATGAGTAATACTTTACCGGTAAGCAGGAATGGTCTCTTTAAGAAAGGGAAGGGAAACATGAAGCCTGGGAGGAATAGTCTCTGGCCAAAGGAGAGTTCTGCTGAGTTTGGAGAAAGTGCTTACTTGGAACTCTCTCAGATGATGCACTGGGTGTTCTTGTAGTGCTGCCTATAAAATACACACACATACACACGCACACAGTTTTGTTTTATACTGTGTGTCACACACTCTCAGCTGCAGAAAACCCTGTGATAGGTTTGCCTTAGGATTGCCATAAGTCAGAAATTACCTGAAGGCACACAACAACAATAGAAACACTGTTATTCTTGAAACTTGCCTTTATTATTATTCGGTGCTAACCACTGTATGATAATGGTTTACTACATGTTTGCATGTTACATTCCCTGATTTTTTTTTAAATCAAAAAGAGGATAGTGAATACTATGTTCAATTTGTATGTAGTTTGGTGAAGTTATTAAAAGAAACCAAATTATCCTGAAAAAAAGAGAGAGGGGATTATATCAGTTCAGTTCTATAGTAAGGGCCTTTCTGCACTGCACTGTTATAGTGCTATTATTCCACTATCAACATCCTATGGAGTTCTGGGGTTTGTAGTTTACTGAAGACAAAGAGCTCCCTGGCTGAGAATTCTAAATACCTCTCCCTAAACTGCAAACCCCGGGATTCCGTAGGATGTTAAAAGTGGAATAATAGCACTATAACAGTGCAGTGTGGAAAGGCCCTTAGACAGGCACTTAGTTTGCCTTGAGAAATATATTTTAGGAGACTTGACTAAAGCTTTCTAGCACAGAATTCTAAATATCTCACAAACGACAAATCACAGGTTTCTTTAGAACAGAGCCACAGCAATCAAAACAGTATAACTGATATAACAGTGTAATGTAAAAACAACCTCAAGTCTGGTTGTAGAAGCTGAGATACAAATGCAAATATGCAATCACTTTTTCCATCCACTTGCTTTTCCAAAAAATAAAAAAAACTTGTTACAAGTGCTTAACCAATAGGTAAATAGCTGTAACTAAATTTATGTTTTGGACTCTTAAAACACACAGCGTAACTTCCTGATATAAGTAATGACCACACATACACACCAGTGGCATACTGTCATGAGCCCGGCTGAGCATGCTGCCGACTCAGACGAGGACTCTGAGTTAGACGGGGAACCCCAGGCGGGGGTGGATCCCTGGGAGGGAGAGGGGGCTCCTGCAGAGGCAAGGGAGGGGCCTGCCAGTGACCCCACAGTGGTCCCCGAGCCAGTACCTGCAGCCGATAAGACCAGTGCCTCGGGCTCGACAGAAGCTGCTGTTCCTGACTCCAGCCCGGAGTTTGCTGCAGACCCTCCCCCCACGTTCCTCCAGAGGCGGCGAGAGAAGGAGGCGGTTCGCAGATCAAAACGCTTGCAAGCGAAGCGTCTGAAGTCTGAGGGGCTTCAGCTGTGAGCTGGGCCAACGGACGCTTGATCAGCCCAGCTGGGTTAAGGACTATGTATTTAAGTCAGACGCTGGGGGGGAGTTGGGCACGGGGCAACAACCATCTTCCATCCGGGGAATCTGCATCCTGTATTTTTCGTTCCAGGCCAACCCTAGCTGTCAAGTTTGCTGTCTCTTTTCATTTGGGTGATGTAACCTCTTGTTTATTGTACTACTTATTACTAAAAGCCATACACTTTGGCTCCTGCCTCTGTTTTCTGTTCACCTGATATTGGCACATACAGAGGCTCAACAGTGCCCAGAGCAAGGGGGCAGGGTGAGCTGTGGAGGGTGGGAGTGGGGCAAGTGTGCAGGGGAGAGGCAAGCACATAGGGGAAGCGTGAACAGTGGCTGGGGGGCAAGTGGTGAGTAAATGGGGAAGGGGCAAGTGGCAGAAAGGGGAGGAGTAAGTGTGTAGGGGAGGGGCAAGCAGTGGGCAGGGCAAAGGGCGAGTGGTGGTAGGGGAAGGGGCAAGCACGTGGGAAGGAGCTAGTGGCAGTGGGGGAAGGAGGAAGTGTGTGTGGGAGGGGCGAGGAGCGGCAAGGGAGAGGCAAGAAGTGGGCAGGGGGAGGGGCGAGCATGTGGGGGAGGGGCGAGCAGCGGCGGCAGGCAGAGGGGCAAGTGGCAGGTAGGAGTAAGGTGAGCGGTGGCAGGTGGGGGAGGGGCAATCAGCAGTGGAAGGGGCCCAGATGGGGCGGTTTCTTTTTTTTTGTGCCCCCCCAATATTGGTCCCCCGGGGCATGAGTCCTAGTTGCCCCACCCTAGATCCATCTCTGATACACGCACATGCAGCCTCTGACCCTGAAAGATAGAACAGCTTAAGCATGTGATGTGGGTAGGTGGCATTTGTTCCATTTAATTGCATTTTGCCTGCAGCTGAGGTCTGGGAGGGAGATTTAAGGAAGTAAAGTTGCCTTGTCAGTCATTCTGGCTTTATTTCAGGCTACAGTTCATACTACGTTCACTTACTTAGAAATACTGTTAGCCCCATTGAACACAATGCTACTTGCTTCCATGAAGACTTGAATATGTATATATACCTATTTCTTTCAGTCAAAGACCAATAGAAGACTTGAATGTAATTGCATTGATAGTTAACTTTTCAAAAAAAGAAAGTAATCTTATGGAAAAGATGGGATGACCTCTGCACATTTTTGTTCAAAGACAAGCCTGTTTCATTAAAAACGTTACTGACCATATAAAGCACTTTTCCTACATCTTTATATAAGGATAGGAAGTCTTCAAAACAAAAGCCTGTTTCTTTAAAAATGTTCTTGAATGTATAAAACATGTTTCCTAGGATATTTCACTCATCCTTATAGTAAGGATGAACAGTATGTGGCCCTCCAGATGTTGTTTAACTGTTAGTTCCATCAGAACAAATGAGAGGAATTTTGGGACTGCAACTATACCCTTTCCTATTTTGCAGACAAGATGTGGGCATGAAGCAGAGCGTAGGTGCAGTTGGGGAATTTTCTATGCCTAAAGCAGTTGGGTAATTTTACATGTCTCTGAAGCTTTTTTGCAATTCTTATGCCTATGAAGGCAACACCTGTTGACTATCTGCATTTCCTGCGGATGATGTTAAAGACATGGAAGGTCCAGAAGGAGAAAATAGGATCATGGGGTTCCAGAAAAGTTCTTGGGCTTTAGCTTGCAATCCCCTGCATTCCATGCAAAAAAAAAAATCTAAGAAACTCAAACTTTCCATTTTCTACCTATGAAGGAGCTTTGGGAGCTGTGTTTCTAAGTGAGAAATCAGTGGGGTGCATCTACAGGCTGCTCAACACTTTCCTGGCCCTCCACAGAATTTGAGCAACTGGGAAAACATGCACATGATGCTGCCTGAATTTGGGGAAATAAATTCTGGAAATGATGAGAAAGCTGAAAACAAAATCCTGATGCCTTGTAAGGATGGGGAGGAGAATTAGAAGATGGAAAGGCTGAATTAGCAGCCAGATAGATGGAAGTAAAGACCTGCGAGGGACGAAAAAGCTGGGGTGAGTGAGACAGCATTGGGGTGAAGGCACGACTAATGGGGATTTAACATGAGTAAAGCCCAGTACCTTTGCAAGTAAATTTTGTTGTTGTATGAAGGCATCTACAGAGAGAACCTGGAAAGCTACTTTCAAAAAGTAATTCATTCCTGTTACTCAAGCAGGGCTGGATAACTGGCTGCTTTTGTTCATAGTAGTATTGAACAAAGCAACTCATTGTGTTGCTTCTGTGCTACTCACATTTTTGTTACTTTCTGATTTTTTAATATAAAAATTAGATTTGAAAGAATTTAATGATTCCTGTCAAAATACCCCTAAAAGGCTTTAAACTGTTCTTTTAAAGTAACTTATGAAAATAACTAGAAAAGGTTACTCATTACAAAATACGTTGTTCTTATTCATTGCATTACTTTTGAAATGTGGGGTTGCATGCAAGGGTGGTGAATCAATCTAAATACATATTGCCTGTGTATTTTACTATTTTTATCTTATCTCAAGATGATAACCTATTATTACAAGTATTAGTATTTATTTATAGTCTTTTATATTATTCTTTTTATTTCATCTTATCATATTTTATCACATTTTATTGTATCTTACCTTATTTATTTTATTTCACTCCATCATATTTTAGTTACTTATTTTACTGTATTTTATAACATTTGATGTTATATCTTTTGATATGGTCAACTGACTAATCAATAAATTCATACTACTATTACTTTTGAAATGTAATTTTGCTACACCCTCATTTACACACACAGCAAGAGTTGTGTTGCTTGAGTCACTCAGGAGGCCCATGTTGAAGCTGCAGAAAATGGCAGTTGATAAGGAGGGTGCCCTCTTCAGAGTTGTGGCACTTCTGTCCCAAGGGGGGCAGCACAGTTAGTGTGGACCACCAATGAGTAGCACACAAGGTTGAAAAGTCAGGGGATGGATTGGCCGGCTGGGGTGGCATTCTCCAGATACACAGCAAAACAATTGTCTTCACTCGGGTCTAGTTGAGGAGCCTATAAAGTGTTTCCCAGCCCCCAGTCTCCCAACTGGCAGTCCTCTCTAAGCATTCCAGGAAAGAAGCCTTGGAGGAAGACCCTAGGAAATGACAGCAATAATGAAGATGAGGAGGAGTCAAAGGAAGGTGAGTGAGTGCAGAAGGAGCCATGGCATTGGAGGAAAAGAAGAGCTGAGCTGTTGAAGATAGAGAGCCATGGCCTCAGCAAAAGCACAACAAATAGCAAAGCAAGCAGAGTAACAGCAAGGGTTATGCCTGAAAATGAGCAGGCACCAAGATGCTATCAGGTTGGAGCTGGCAACAGCTATTGGTGGGCTGCCCAGCATCTCTGCTCTCTCACTTCCCCCTTTTTTTTGGGAGGGGGGCATACTATAGAGTTGAAATCACTAGGAGAACTCTCCTACCTTATGTCATTCAACAAATAAAGTCAGGTGGTGATTGTCCCAAAAACTGTGTCTGTCTTTCTACATTTCAAACAATGGGGGCATTCTGAATGAGAGAGACCAATGTAATGATCTGAGACTTCAGCTATGCCCTCCAAAGAAGGGAAATTAAGATTACAATCCACACACATCCACAAATTTTCTCTTTTGGAGGATATGTCCTTATTATTGATGGTAGTACTAGGTTCTCAAATATACCCCACTCATATTTCTTGAGGTTAGTAGAAAGTATCAACAGAAATCTCTGGCGTGCCATCCTGCTGACTAACCATACTGATCTCTCTCTGCATTACAGATTCATTTTTATTCTTCAGATGTCTTGAGGGAGATATCAGATAAACACCTACTGCTTCTTTAAGTTGTAATGTAAAAGATACCTGTAAATGTTCCAACCTGAGAAATCATTCTCTATGCAACCCTAGACCTAATGTTATCCCTGGAGCATACTTATCTGCTTTGCAACATTATTCCAGGAGCTTATTCATTCTACTTGCATCAGTGTTATCCATCAGCACTGATATAGAGACACTCACAATCTGGCAATGCCTCAAGGGCAGAGAGTCATTTTTCCAATCAATGCTCTATCAAGAAATCATTTACTGCCCACATCTAGTTAGACAGCAGAAGCCAACTTTGCTTCTTTGCTCTGTTTAAGATCAGTGACTTCAGATGAAAGCTGGTAACAACTTAGATTTCTTCAATCTCATGTCAGATTGGCATGGTACCAAAGACATTTACCAGCAAGGTAGATAATTCTCTTTCAGATCATTCCTGTTGGAAGAAGAGATGTAACATCATTATCACCATCACCACCACCACCACCATTATACATAGCCATCGCAAATGGGGTTCTCATCCAAGGAAATGGTTTATTCTGTATCTCATTCTTCTTTCAATTAGGCCAGTTAGGGTCTGCTTTTCAAACTCATATTTAACCATAAAATGCTAAGCAAAATCACAAGAATTATCAATTTAAAATAATTAATCCATTCAATATCACATCAAACCAGTGGCGTAACCACATCCTTTTTTTAAAAAAATTGCCCACACCCAGTTCCATGCCACATTTGCTGGCCTCTCAATGAAAAGAAGGCATGTTTAACGTGTCATGGCACCATGTGCCATGACAGAGAGGGTTGGGTGGTTGAGCCAGAGTTTTTAAGAGTTCATGCCAGCCCCCCTCTTCCCCATCTGACTCGCTTTTGAGGAATTAGTAAGCGTGCATGAGTCTTCCCTGGATATTTAGCGGAGATTATGCCTTCCCTTCAGTAAAGGAGTAAATTTGGTTTAGTTTGCAGCAGGGACAGGTGGCATAACAGTGCCTGGTTTGAGCACTGCCTGACAATCTGATCTACATGTTTTCTCTTAATTTTGAGCTTTCTTTCATATACACAATGATCTGCGGTTGTTGGGACCAGTGGGGTTTGGGAAGGCACACACTTGCTGCCTCATTCAGCAGTTCATACCTTTGGGTCCCATTTGGGTGAGATGGAATAATTTAATTTCCATCTGCTTGTGGGGTTTGAGTACCTCTTAGGAGTGTGAGGTAGTGATCAGGCCCATTGTGTGTGTGTGGGGGCTGGCATTGCAACCTGCATCTGGGCTGATTGGGTGGTCAGAGGGGATTGATTTATCACAGAGTCAGTTTTCCCCAAGCTGCCCTGTGGTTGTATCATCAGTGTCCATCTCCTTGGCTAAGCCCTTAACTTTAGGTCCCAGACCAGCCTAAGAGGTAGGTCTCTACTTTTCGCAGGGTTGCCACAGCAACACTGTAGGCCCATCCAGCTATTTAAATAAAGTGGAAGATTTGAAAGTGAGGGTGCAGTAGTTTTGTTAGGCAGAAACGCAACACCGAGAGAGTTTCAAGACCTCATTAGCTACCTGAACTTTGTCTGTAAGATCTTGGCTCCAGGTAGGATTTTTTTCATGTGTCTGTGTGATGCTATGTGCAGAATAGGTAGGCCACATCATGGGAGTAGAATAACTCAAGGAATTCAACAGGATATGGTAGGAATTTCTAGCAGATATCAATGAGATTTCATTTTAGGGAGAAGAGACAAAGCTTTAAGATGTACTGTAGGTCTCCTCAGACACTGCAGGTTCACTGGACCTCAATGTGTATTTTAGAGGTCGTTTGTGTGCCCAGACCTGGCCTACTGACTGGACTGAGTCTGGTAATTACTGCTGATTTAACATTTTTAGAGTTCTTCCTTACTTATTCTCAGTTAAGATTTAGGCTGAGGAGTGCTCTAACTCCTCAGTTCAGTTCAGTTCAGAACATGCCCACAGTTCAAGTTATCAATTCACTGTGTTCCAAATCAGCTAGGTTGACTTGGTTGATTAGGGAATTCACCATACAATGTTTGCATCGCAACATGCTGTTTATGATACTTCATGTTGTAGCATAGATCATTTTTAGGGGCACTTCATTAACATTATTAAAATAGTCATTCTTCAGCCTCCAGCCCCCTACCTTTAAAAGACTGTCCATATTAATGTGAAATTTCTCAGTTGTAAGATATCTCCAGCTCATACAAACAAATGCACACACAAGGACATGAACATGCCATACAGTGCACTGCCTGCCATTTGTACATGCTAAGCAAGATCATTTTTAAAAATAAAAAGTGGTAAGACAAATCAAAAAGTGATTTGAATTTTGGATGAGAATTCTGAGGGACAAGGGTTGAAATCCCTGCTCAGCCACAAAAACCTCGGGCAAATCATACTCTCTCAGGCTTAGAGGAAGGCAAGGGCAAACCTCCTTCAAATAAATATTGCCAGAAAAACCCTATGCCATGGTTACCATAAGTCAGAGTCAACATAAAGATATTTAACCACAACAAGGACAATTGTATTTTCCTAGTGCATCCTTTCCTATAACAGGAATGAGAACGTTAAGTTCTACAGTTGCTGTTTGATTGCAGGCCCAGGAACCCTAATCAGCATAGCCAGTGGTGAGAATTTCTGGGATCTGCAATCCAATAATATCTGGAGAATAACAGAACATCTACTGTCTTTGACATAGAGCAGGGCAGTCTACTGCAAAGCAAAACATACAATACAGTAGACAACAGTCAAAGGAAAGCTTCTTGCAGGGATCTAATTGTGAATTCTGGAACAAGTACAAGTATATCCCCATTTTCAGCTGTGAAATGTTGAGTGGTGTGGAATCAGTATTTATGAAATTAAATGTCCACGTTTTTCAACTCTCACAATTACTTGCCTTTGGGCATTGTTCCTTTACTCACACACACAAACACTATTTAGCCTGAGGGTTCAGGAGCTCATATCCCACTTCTGTTCCTGCTGGTTTGTTTAACATTTATCTGATCCTCAAGGTGTGTCAGGCACTGTGGAAAACTCAGATATCATATGGTTCTTATTGAATGGTCTGTTGCCCACTTTCTACCAGTGCCAGGATAAGCATGACTATAGATAGACCAAGACTGTTATATCTGGGGATTGAAAGAGTTCCAGTGGCAGATGCAAACTGCCCAATTGTGCCCATTTCTCCACACTGACCTGAGTCTGCATTTTCAT
Organism: Cyclura pinguis; assembly: GCA_030412105.1. Classification (NCBI taxonomy): domain Eukaryota; kingdom Metazoa; phylum Chordata; class Lepidosauria; order Squamata; family Iguanidae; genus Cyclura; species Cyclura pinguis. The sequence continues at coordinate 215,204,995 of CM059602.1, forward strand.
TGATTTTAGGCCAGGGCAGTTTACTTTACTTGGAGCCTAGGACAGCTAATTCTCATAGAGCAGGTTGGCATTGTGAAGCTGTTTGCAATGAGATATTCTGCCAAGGAACTGAATGAAAAATTAGCTGTTGTAACCATTACTGGTTGGCAGTGTTTTAATGTCCTGTGGGGGCTTACACTAAAAAGCCAAATAATTAGGATTATGCTTTGACCGTTTCAGCCATTACACTGTGACATCTCCTGTTACTGCCATAGCTAATAATACCTATTGGGCACATGCCTCATAGAGTTTCCCTTTTCTGAAATTAGAAGCTACCATTCTGCCCCTCTACAACACTTTCTTTATGTGCCAATAAACAGTAACCTATCTATCACCGTGTCTCATGCCGACATGCCTGAAATTGTCAAATTTGTAATCAGTCCCCCAGGGACACAATCAAAGTTCCAGTTTTCAAGTGGGGCAGCGCTATATACATCCTTTTCAAAGTTTCCAGCAAGCTGGCATTGTGACATGATAGCTGAAATATATTTTATATTAGTGTTCCCTGATACATTGCTTTTGAATAATTTAGCACAGATGGTGAATTCAATGGCCGTACCCTTTTGCTGCCATGTCTGCCAAGTTTCCTAACTGAAGAAGTGATATCTGGCAAAAGAGAGCATTCTCAAGCTTCCCACTTACTGCTCAGTTTCATTTCTAGCAAGGCCTGCCTGATACTGTTTCCTTTCCATCCTTTGGTATCTTCCCTTGCCACATGCCATTAGAGGTTTTATTCCCTTCTCTCCTTGTGAAGAAAGCTGGCTGACACTGTGCCCTGTCCTTTCACCTCTATGTCAAGCTTAGAGACTCCTTATGGGAACGGGACTCTATCGCACTTATAAGTTCTTCCTAATGTTTAGGTGGAACCTCTTTTCCTGTAGTGTGAAGCCATTGCTCTATGTCCTAATCTCTGGAGCAACAGAAAACAAGCTCAACCCTTCTTCCATATGACATCCTTTCAAAATATTTAAACACGACTATCATGTCACCTCTTAATCTTTTCTTCTCCAGCCTAAACATGCCAAGTACCCTAAGCCACTCCTCATAGGGCATGGTTTTCACCTCAGTAATCACCTCACTCCTGAGGTCTCAGCCTATATTGTAACTGCACTGCTTAAATCCATAGAGTTTGCTCCTTTCATGACTTTTCTACTAGTTGCCAAGCCTGTACAGACTGCTAAGACACTGATTCCCCTCATATATATCTGCTGGGGTTGGTTATGAAATAGCATATGGTAAATCTACAGAAACAGGGTTCATTTATTTATTAATATCTGTGCCCTGCTTTCCGCCACCAATAGATAAGAGGTCCTTTCACACTGCTCTCTTAAGGTGGTATGATTCCAGGTTACACCATGGCAACATCCCATGGAATCCTGAGATCTGTAGGTACAAAAGCTCTCTGGCCTGGAATTCTAAGTATTCCTCCCTACACTGCAGATCCCAGGATCCCATAGAATATACATGAGTCATAGCACCATGATTGTGTAGCATGAACAGGCCCAGGGACTTGCCCATGGTAATCCAGGAAGCTTCATTGCTAGGCAAGTACAACATTCTACCCATTACACTACACTGCCTCTCCCCAAAAACGTTTTCACTAGAACCGGCATTTTGAAAGAATGGAATGGAATATTAACTGCTGGCAATGGACAGAATGCTATCTAACCAATCTGAAGTACTTTAACTTTATACATGATGAATATTATGTTACATTCGGGATATTTTTGTGAAAACATTGCAATTACCATTTCATTTAATGGAATAGACATAATTTAAAAGGTCTTGTTGCTGCTTGCCTCTTAGCAGAAAAAAATAATAAAAAAAGAAATAGAGCCATTTTTCTAATAATGAACTAAAAGCAACATAGAAATTTGAATGAATACCACACCATGCTGGTATGAATTAGCCCTGAATTTTATGCTTTGTCCAATAAATAAGCAAAACTAAATTTATGAAAGTACATCTGTGTATATACATATTTCTTAATGAGTAACTTGGGTAGCTTTTTTTTTCAGTTAAAGAGGTGCTGCTAAATAGATATCTACAAGCTCTGATTATACTGTGATGTAACAAACATCCTGTAAATCAAACTGAAGAACAAGTATAGTCCTCAGGCCTGTTATTATCTTAGCTCTGGAGAATATAAAACTGTTGTCACTGTTCTGGTTAGCAAAATGTCAGTGAGAAGAAAAACAATTGCCTCCTTCCCTTAACATAATTCAGATTGGGAAAGAAGATATTTGGACTGGCAGCCAGTAATCAAATACAGAGCTAGGAAAAGTTACTTTTCTGGACTATTTGTTTATTTAATTAACATGTTTCTATTCTATCGTATAGCAAAAGGTATCATTGCAAGATATAGACAAAAAAAAACTAAAACAATTTAAATCTGTTTCAAAGTTCTGCAGCCTAGTTAGGCCATGATTCGTATGTCCCGAAAGTCTCATGCCCTTCAATTGTCCCAGTTTAGCAGGAACAGTTATGATTAATCTGCCAACATTCCACTTTGTCAGTTGCTTTTAAAACATCCCAGTTTTTCTCTTCTCTTCCCACTTTCCCCCATCATAACTCATCCCTTGGCAGACTTTAGATGATGAGGAGGAGGAGGAGGAGGCAGCATATTGCAAGGAAGCTGCAGTTTTCTCTGAATCCTAGGAGACGGGGATGAAGCAGTGGAGGATCCTGTTTCCCAGCAAAATGTGGCTACAAAATGCTGAAGACAACACCCCCTCATCCTTCATTGTGAGACAGGGCAAAATGCAGAGTCCAGCCCCATTTAAGTAATAAACACTGACTGAATGAGTACTAATGAGACACCTGTGACCTTGAAGGAACAACTGATAAATATTGCCAACAATTGCCTCCTAGTCTTAATGTTGACAACAGTCCTATCTGGTTACTTAGGCCCTTTTCACATGTGTGTGTGGGGAAACGGGCGAAAACGCCCAAAAACGGAGCTTACCTGAAACCGAGTGAGTCCGTCGCCACATGGAGCAGTGTGAGCTCGCTGCTGTGCAGTCCTCCGGCGTCGCAAATGGTGGCTTCCGGTTGGTGGAGGCTCTCCACCAACCGGAGAAGCTCGCCAGCTGGAAGCCCGCCCCCGGCAGATCTGCAGGCATGCACTTGCGCACGCCTGCAAATCCACTTCGGAGCTGGGCGACGGAGCGGCGCGGGGCTGCACGCTCCGTGCTTTTTAAAAACCTCAAAAAAGAGGTTTTTAAAAAACACGCAGAGCGGCTAGTTCCCACCGCTCCTGAGTGGATTCTGGTGTGGACCTACAAAAAGTAGTCCACGCCAGTCCACTCTATGGTGTAGAAGACCTTCGTGAGAGGTCGCTCTGCACCATTTCAGAAGCCCGGTATGGAAATGGCCTTAGCAATAGCCTCTCGTGTTCCTATTTTGCCTTGGACCAACTATGTTTTGGACTATTCTGTGTACTCTTTGCTGGCTCATGCACCTGGACTTCTGACCTGCTGGACTGGCTAAAGACTACCCTCTTGCTTCTCCCTGCATCTTGATCCAGACTGGACTGACTACTTTACTGCTCCTACACACCAGCCTGCTACCATGGGCACTTGCTGACTTGTGCTCAGAACAATTCCATCTTCTCCTCAGTATACTTCAAATGCTACAAGCTGGGTTCAGTTTGCAAGAGCAGTTTGCACTCAATTTACTCAAACGGGAAGAGTAAAGAGTCTTTTCCTTTCCAGCAGGCTCAAGCAAAAGCAAACTGCTGCAGCCTCTTCTCCTTCATTAATTACTTTTGCCATCTTCGTGATGTTGTTTGACTAAGAAGTGTCCCAGTTTTCATCTATGAAATGTTGGAGGGCATGAAGCTTTGGTGAAAAGCTTTGTGCAGTGTTGGGAATACTGCTGCCTGTTGATGTTTTAATATAGATCCTTCTCAGTGTGGAACCATTGCCTATGCTGGCTAAGGCTTCTGGGAGTGGCAATTTAACAGCATATTGAGGGTTGCACAATTTCCATGCTTGGTTTAGAAACAAGTAATATTAGAAGACAGCATTAAAGACAGTGCTGCTCACAATTGCCAGGGAGTATAATAATTCTGAGTGAAGGCAGTTTTTGCCTATCCTGTTAAAATGTCATAGAATTTGTGGTTTGGCGGAGCGGCGGAGGTGATACAGCTTAATCATAATAATCACCTCCTTGGATGGATAATGACAGGTTTTTATGTTTACATCACATGTGGACCTTTTCATCAAGACCACTCTGCCTTGCTGTTTGTTTCAGAGGATCCCATGAGAGAATACTGCCCCTGAAGCTTGCAGTCTACTAATAAGCAAAGATTTGTGGGAGGTTTTCCCCCCCCCCACCTGGTTTCCCATAGTTTTAGTGTTCTTTTTGGGGTCATTCCTAACCTTCCATAGAAGGTAGCTTTCCTCAAGATCCATTGATATAGGCCAAGATCCACATGTGGAACTATGCTATGTCTCCTCTCTCCCTTCCCTATACTGAACTTTTTGCTGCATCATGACCCCCACCCACATCCATTTTGTGACTGGTGGAGAAAGGGGGTACTGAAGAAGCTATATTTTTATACTCAGATGCAGAACAATGACTTTACCCACAACTACTTTTGGAACTCTCAGGAGAGTTTGTCATTGTTCTGTGTCTGCCTACATATATGTCTACATTTCTGTCAGTAAAATTCTGTTAATAACAGGGATGTAAATCCTGATCAGCTTTGCTCTTGCACAGTAAACAAGATGATTTAATGTTTTTCCTCTTCAGTGTGAGCTACCATGAGATGACAAGTTTCAGGGGCAGTTAGTATTTCATCAGTGCTTGTTGTCATTTCTATAAAATGTGCTCTCTAACTTGATTCCAACATACCTGCCCAGGGAAGAGGATTTCTCATTGTTACAACCTTAGTCTTGTTTCACATGAGAATTTTTTTTCACTTTTTTATTTTTGGCTGTGTTAGAAAATGCATCACAGGCACACTCCTTACAGTAAAATAAATAACAGATCCCAGTTCCCAATTTGGCACCTTCCAGATCTGTTGGACTGCACTTTTCATCATCCCCAGCCAGCAAGGGAGTGATGGGAGTTGGATTCAAATACATCCAAAGAACACCAGGTCAGAGAAGACCGATCTAGAGACGACTAGAAGAAAAGCAATCATTCACTGCTAATTTCTTTTTGTGATTCAGACACAGACACAGTCACTGGCTGAATATCAATGTGACCCTGATAAGGGATGCACATTACCTACATGTACAGATCCATGATCTGAACTCTTTCTAAAAGCAGGCCATTTATAGGAAGGTTTGCATGTAATCTGGATATGCCTGGGATCCTTCTGAGAATAAGAACAACATATGAATGTCCAGCTTAAATTGATGGGGAATATTAATTTGAGTCTGAACAATTTTTGAAAAGAAAACTTGAAATGGGTATTGAGATTTTTGGGAATTAGTAAAACATGGTGATGTAACTACATATACACAGAGAAATGGAGAAATAAGAGGTTAGGCAGAGACTAATTTGTTTGTTTGTATCCTACAAAATATATACAGTGGAATATTACAGTATGTCTAGGAAGCAGATGAAGAAAGCTTGTGATGAAATGCAGCTGCAGGAAGACTGAAAATGAAATTGATCCTATAGCAAACTGTTGTGGAGAATAACATGAAAGGATGTGTGTGCTTTCCCTTCCATCATTTTGGAGGTTCATCATGATTTCCCATTACCCTGTTGCTGGCTGGGTTGATAGTCTTTAAACCTTACTCTTAGGCCATTTCCGCTCTACACTGTTATAGTGCTATTATTCCACTTTCAACATCCTTTGGAATTCTATGGAATTGTAGTTTACTGAGCCCAAAAAGCTCTCTAGCTGAGAATTCTAAATGCCTCTCCCTAAACTGCAAACTCCAGGATTTCATAGGATGTTGAAAGTGGAATAGTAGCACTATAACAGTGCGGTGTGAAAATTGCCTTAATCTGTCAGGCTGAGGTGCGTTCTTTTCCTTTCCCCCAATAGTGTGTGTGCATTCATGTGCTTATGAGTATACACACACGCATGCATGCATGCATGCACATCCTACAAACTACATAGTATGATGTATTTAAGTCTTTTTATTCCAAGTCTCAAGTCAAGTCTCAAGTCTCTACCTTCAAGTCCTATGTCAAGTCTAAAGTCCTTGAAGATACTTGCAAGTCAAGTCTCAAGTCTGGAAGCCAACTTTATACCCCAACTTATATTCCAGAATTTCTGGGCAGAGTTGAATAAAGTCAGTTTTAACAATTTAAGCAGATTCGATCCTCCACATTTGTGATTTTGTTACCTTCCGCTTCGGACTTGGGGGATAGGATCCTTCTTACTTCCCATTTCAGAAGTTGGAGGATTTTTCAGAAGTGGGGAATAGGATCCTTCTTACTGCTCATTACCGAAGCTTCAAAAGCTTTAGAACGAAGGAACTTTCCTCCTCAAGCCTGTTGCTTAATACTTTTGCTGTTCCCCTCTGAGAAATGCACCCTGCTCTCTGTGGGCGAATCTTGTCTTTTGCACTTAGGAAAAGTTTTAGAAGGCTCTTCCGATATGCAGCAGGGACAGGCTGCTGAGCCGATCTCAAGCCCGCCTCAAGCCCATTGCCTAACCCGCTTGCTGTTCCCCTCTGAGGAATGTATCCACACTTTGGACTTGAGACAGATTGTCATGTGACCAGTAGGCAAAGAGAGATGGAAGTGTTGTTCAAAGTCATAATGTTTCTAGATGAATGGGTTATGTTACTGGACCAAGGGCAGCAAGTCAGTCACTAAAAATATACAAGTCTGGAGTCAAGTGAAGTCAGTGTATCATTTATTGCTGAGTCGAGTCAAGTCACTGATACAACTTAAGTCCAACTTGAGTCCGAGTCAGTTGACTCGAGTCTATATCACTGGGAACAGTTGAATGCCCAACAAACCTGAGACAACTAAAAATGAGCAGAAGATTACTTTTGGTTCTTTTAGAATGCCATCAGGCAAATGTAACACTCCTGAGCCATTTGTTTAAAAGACATTTTATACTGTAGTAATATGAATACCAATCTACTAATCAATGCACTAGAGATTGATTTCCCCTCCCCCCCCCAAAAAAATTATTCTGGTAATTGTTAAGTTTTGTTACCCCAGTGGTTTGTAACTGGTAAATTCATTTAGCAAAACAATAGAGCTGGTATGTTGGGAACATGGTATAGTGGTTTGAGGGTTGGACTAGGACTGTGGAGACCAGGATTTAGATCCCTGGTTGGCCATGGAAAACCACTGGATGACCTTGGGCCCCAGAAGAAGGCAAAGGCAACCCACCTCCTAAGCAAATCTTGCCAAGAAAACCTCATGAAAGGTTTTTACCATGCCTTCAACTTTTTCTCGGCATATTCTTTTAAGAACTTCTAAAGTCATTATGAAAAACAATGGTGAGAGTGAGTAGCCACCACTACTGTTTTGATATCATATTGCATTTAGATGAACAGAGATGCCTTTCCTTTCCTAGGAACTATAGACTTAACTGCTCTGTCACAAATGGACTGTACAGCATTAGCTGAGGCAGTGGCAGAGCTTGGAGTGTATTGGGAGGGCAGGAGAGGGTGGGGCTATGGCATGGGGGGCATGGCCACTGTGCGTGGGGGCATGGCAGTGGTGCATGGGGGCTTGGTCAGGGCATGCGAGGGCGTGGCTACGGGTTCAGCCACCCAAAAACATTACCGCCAAGGACAAATCATCCCCATCACCCCCCCCCATCCCTACACGACTTTGCTGAGATAACTGAGCTCTAAGAAGTTTGGATATGGATTGCATTTGAATATTTATATTAATATTAATATTTCAATTTCAGGTTCCATGAACACTGAAAGTATTACTCTAAGTTTTCACATCACTTCAAGACAATGGAAAAGTTTCTTCCACCTGTCACAAATGGGTGGTTCTTGCTGTCACCTCACTTGAGTGATTGTGGATCTTTTTCCATATCATTTTTCAGTGATATGGAAAGTCAAATGCTTACAGTTTGGCTTCAGGTGACTCTTTTTTCCTAGCGCACCACCTAAATAATAATTGCTAGCATTGCTTCTATGCAGTTTGCACCCTGCATGGTATTTCTGCTCCATGTTTACTCTGGAGCCATATGTTTTGATAAAGGCAGTGACTAATTCACTGAACGTCTTGCAGCCCTTTTTTGTTTAGCAGGGGTGGGAATAATGCAGCCCTCTAAAAATTTTTGACTGCAAGTCACAGTATATCAAATTGTGCAGAATGTTGGAAGTTGCAATCCAACAGCTAGAGCTCCATATTATTCCCATCACTTTTCCGAAGAGGTTGAGAAAGCCAATTGATTTACATACCTTGAGATATAAGGTGGTACCATCACAGACAAACTATTTCTTTCAACCTGCATCTTGGGATTTTAATTACAAATCATAACTTTAATATTCAGTCAGGATGATTTTTAGATTTTGCTGTTACTCCAGCTCATTCAGTTCTGTAATGAGCAGCATTCTGAAAGACTCAGAAGCTTGCCTATTTATAACATTTAAGTGGTCTAATAAAGATATTTTCCAGACCTGATTTTCTATTTTCCTCATGGGCTACATGGCAATCGTCCTTTTCTTTATATGAGATCAAATAATGAAGTGGAAATGTAACATTTAACAATGGAAATTATCAGTTTTGAAGTGCTACTGTCATTTCAGCTATTATGTCTTTGGTGGAAATGATGTTGACATAGAGATACTTTTGAAACTTTGTACTGAAAGGTGGAAAAATGACATTTAAGATAAGAATATGATAATCTGTCTCTCAGCATGCTTTCATACATCATGAAGCTAGTCTCAAATCACTTCATAGCTTCTGGAAGGCAATTTTCTGTTTGTATTAAGAGTCAGACTTCTAAACTTTATAGGCCAACTTTATTTTACTATATTAGCACAATGCAACAATATCCATGGACACTGGTCCAATAATGTATTTTGGACATGAAGTATGATCATTGCATCAATCAGTTCCTTTCCCCCATTTTACACTGTCTTCAGCATACCAGCATTTAGTAGCTTTCCTGGATCCTAATATATCCAGTAGAAATGTTTGGCTGCTGGTAGTATGCTAAAATTTCCCTAAACAATCCAGAAGAGAACAGTAATTCAATCTTCAGTGCCAAGGACAATGCACTGTTACACATGATACTGTAATAATTCACATGGAAGACCAGAGCACTTATCCTTTTCAAACTTGCATTCTTGTGGAAATATATGGCTTGCCCTTGCCACCAAAGTAGAAGAGTTACCGTTAAAATGTGAGCTGCATGGACATTTCAGAAATTAAATGCAGTCTTTCCAAAAGATAAAAGAGCTCCCCTGCAAGCAATCAGAAATTTACACACAACCAAGAAGCCTGGATAATCTTTCAAATTGCCTTGTTTGAAAAATGATTATCTGGGTAGCTTTATGAGACACTAAAGTCTCATCAAGCAGAAGGATTTGGCGTATTTCTCATTAACTCCTCATGCAAGCATATACGGTCATGAGTTTGTTTAAAAGATATCCAATTAATTATTAGGAAACTGTTTCAATTGCCTTTGAATTGCAGTACTGGATAATGGAAGGAAGAATATAGTAGAATTAAGCCAATATAGAGACTATCTGACTGATGATATGGTACACATTAACATTGCCTAAAGAAACAGACCCTTATTCTGGATATAGTAGCATGGAATGTTCAGTGTAACTAGCAGCTTGAGACAGGAGGCAGGAAAATGTGTTTTTATTCACATTGCAAAATGCCCGTGGATGCACTGTAGTGCAGATGGAGATGTTACCAGATGCTTTGAAATACCATAAAAGACACTGGACTTAGATGCTGGGGGCAAACACCTTAAGAAAAGGAGGTGAATCCTGTGTACAGGATTAGGGCAAATTGAAAAGATGCTTAAAATAACAAGTTCAATATGCAAGAGATAAGGGCTACTGCTTCCTTATAGTTCCCTGATGATGCAGAAAACATTAAGTTATGCTTTCATAATACTTTTTTTTCCCAAGGAAAGAGATTTGTGGATAAAGCAAAGCACTGTGCCAGACTTATAGCACACCAGAACTTCTACAGCATCAAGGGGAGAAGAACAGAAATGTTTATCACTTGCTACACTGCTGGAAAACATACTCTTGTTGGTCACATCTAGTTCACATTGCCCTCTTACAAAATAGTGAGGATCAAGGGCAGCCCCATCATTAAAGAATGAGGCAACTGAGATATGGAGAACAAGCAAAGCTGTGTAGGCCTCATGTCCTAACTGAGAGATATGTAGAGGATATATACAAATTTGTTCACTCTCAATATCTTGAGACAGTCAGACCAAAAACAAAAATCCTACTATGAGGCTTTTCACCTCTGCATGAAAGAAAAAGACCAATGCTGGGTTTTTTTTTCTTTTTGTAGTTTTCATTGATACTTCATGAAAGCATTGTTTTTGTGCAAATACATTTTTTCCACAAAAATGTTCTAGTTTGTATAAATGCAGTATTTTTATTTTAAGAAATTGCATAAAAGCATCATGAACATTTTGGGGAAAAGCCCCAAAATGCAATCAATCAATAAATCAGTCCAAAAGTGTGCAAATCTCACTCAGTGAGGAGGAAATCTTTGAAACATTTCATCTTTGTCTGTGGGAATGAAATAAGTAAAGATTTACATCTCCCCAGCTCTAAGCCACTAAGCAAAGCTTCTTAAGTCAGGTGTAGCAAAAGATGTCATCCCATCATCAGTGCCGTAGAAAGATTCACTCAGTGGTGGAGTTTGGAGTGCGTGGAGGGGGGGCAGGAGGGGGGCATGGCCAGTGTGCGTGGGGTGGCACTATGTTGTGAGGGGATGGGGTTATGGCACACAGGGACATGGCTACAAGCTGAGATACCCCCAAAAAAATTACCACCCAGGGCGAACTGCCGTCATCGCCCCCCCCCCATCCGTATGCAACTGGATTCACTGGCCAGCCCAGTTTTGCATGTTGAAGAAGAAGGTAATGTTTTGTCCTTTGCCTTGGACATCAAAATGTCTTGAGGCAATCCTGGGGTAGGTAGATCTATCCAAAATGGCTAGAAATATTAAGTTTTCGGACAAGATGGAGTACAATTTTTCTTTCTTTATAATCTTCCAGGTTTATCTTGAAGGCCTGGAAGCAAGGGTCAGAGATTTTGCTTTGGCTGCTTGTAGGAAATATGAAAGTTTCCAAGGACCAAGAAAATTTGAAATTCTGAAAGACCTCTGCGGCAATCCCTGCATCCTATGACTTATTTAGAGGAACAACTGAACAAAGGAGAAGTGGATGGGAGTGAGAAAGAACTGTGCCAGCCTGAAATGTGAAAAGAAGCCCGTGAACACCTAGTATTCCTGCAATGTTTTTCTTTCTTTTCTTTTCTTAAGTTGGAGTTGTAATGGTCTTTTCTGCAATGAGTACACAGCTACAAAGCTCCTGTAAAAAAAGTGGCAAAATGTCCGGTAGGGAGAGGGAGGAATGCTTGTGTGTTGGTTTTGTTAAGTTGAGCACTTCTTATATAGGGTGAGAATCTGTAAAAAAAAAAAAAAGAAAGAAAGAAAGAAAAGAATATATAATTTTAAGTTAGTACCCTATCAAACATTCCTCTGTAAAAAACAGTTGATGCAAAAGTAGACCACTAGCCTCCCCTGGCTACTAATTGCCCCACTTGGAACCTCCTTCCATTTCTCCCTCCAATCTTGTATCGTATTTTTTTATAAATGCTGATTTCATACAATCAGAGATTATTGTGCATGAAATGTCACCAAACTCATGCAGTCAGCCCAATTGCCTATGTGGCAACACAACAAATTCAGTTCAGAGTGAGGGCAATGCTTTCTGGATCACTACTGTTTTTTCATTCTGGTGAAATAATTTTAGCTCCTTTTGTAACACATCCTTAAAAATTTCAAAGTAGTAGCTACTCTTCTTAGCTGACGACCACTTACACAAAAAACACTCCCTCTCAGATCACCTCTAGCTTAAACTGTACTGGTACATATGACCTTCTTCTGTTCCTTCTGTCAAGCACTTTTTCTGTCACTGATACTTACATGTAGCAAATGTTTGTGCTTCCCATCTTTATGGTTTGCATCACCACTTCAATGAGGACTGAACTACTTTTGGCCCTTTCTGATTTGCCCTCATTCTAAGAAGAAAGCAGGGGCTTCTTAGAGCAAGAAAGGGTGGAAGAAAGCAGGTTCTCTGTGCACAGGAGAGCTGAAGCAGTTGTTCTCTGTCTGCACTGCCTATTTTTCTCATAATGTTTGACTCTGCTGTTTGTGGGTCTTCCAGATTTAGACTCAGGCTTCTGTCAAATGTCATTTTATAAATATTAATAGCAGCAGCAACAACAGCTGTGGTATAATGCAAACCATCAGGTGTACACCTGTATTAGTATAAAATTAAGCACATAATGTGTTGACACATGAGGAAAGTAATATTGAGAAACTGGCTTGAAACGAAATCCATGGTTGAAGTACCTTGATGTAACCTGAGTATTTTCTTTGAGATGCTGGGCCAGAAAACTTAAGATTTGTTTTATATTAGAGGTTCTGTTTCATATTATATATTGTTTTATTGTTTTTGACTTTTGTGTATTTTTCATTTGCAAGATGCCTAGAAACTTTTTTTTCTTTTAGAAAATGCCATCCAAGAAATGGAAATAGCAAGTGGTGGTGAATATGAAGGGAAGCTGTCTCTTACACTAAAAAACAAAAAGGCCTTTTAAATAAGAAGCACAATCTAATCAAAGTAGTTAAGGAATAATTGGTTCCAGTGGAATAATTTAGAAACATGCTTAACTGATTCACTGAAAACAATGAAGTTGAAAAGGGATTATTTGGGGCTGACTCATACCCGAATTAAATATTATTGCTAAATTGTTTTTATATATATACAGTAACGTCATTTGTATAGCTGCAAACAACAACAACAACAAATTTATTCACTTTGAGCTATCATTGAAGGAGAACCAATATAATTCTAACTAATATATGGATTGTTCTTTGGTGGAAAGGATAGTTATTGACTGAAAAATATTTCTGTATTTTGTCAGATAAATGTGTCTTGTGGTCAAATTCAAAGTATATTTTAATGTTTTCTGTATTGTTTATAGTAGTTGCTGCCTTACTGTAGGCAATGGGATTGTAGACAATGCCACATTGTTGTGCATGGCATGATATTATCAGAGTTTACTGGCAAGACTACTACAGCAATCAATACAGTAGAAACAGCATTCAATTTAGGAAGAGCAGCAACAACAAAAGAATCTGCTGTGTCTTAATGAAAGTACTTGTTTGTGAGGAAACAAGGCAGCCAGCCAACTGGAGGATTTTTCATGCTTCTGAAGAGTCTGTGAGAGGATGTAGGCAAGAACAGAGCTAATCTATGCTGATGGGATACAGAGCAAAGGAAGAAGATGAGCAGAATTCAAAGGAGAGACATTGCATTTAGAAAACAACAAAACCAAAGCCGGTCCTCTCACTAAGAAGAATGAGGTGGCTGCTTCATTCGGCTGATTTTGGGGGTCATAAAAGGGGCATAAAATTATTAGTAATCTAATGTGTTGCATTTTTACTCTTAATGTAAAAGTACTTCTGGAATTTCTGTTGTACATTGTGCATGTGTGGGGGGGTGTATTTCAAGGTGGGATGGGTTCATTTTCATCCTTCATCCTTTCTTTTCTAGCACACTCACTCAGTCTTTAAGGAGGTGTGAACTGGTCTTCCTCCACATTCAGTACACGGTTCCAAGCTCCATGAGGGAGCATATAGTTTGTGAATCATAATGTCCCTTAGTTTTTTCAAAGTTCCATTCTCTGCAGTGAGTAGAAATTCTGTCTTGTGTTGGTCGTATGTAATTGTATCTTGACTAGAAGGTAGGGGTGTAAATCTTCACTCATTTACTCTTCATTTAACTAAAACTTGACTTATTTTGCTTATTTGAAAGCAAATCTGAAGGACTGATCAGAGCATCTGAAGATGCCAGCCACAGATGCAGGCGAAACGTCAGGAGAAAATACTAATAGAACATGGCCTCAAAGCCTGGAAAACCCACAACAACCTATGGATTCTGGCCGTGAAAGCCTTCGACTTTACATCGAAAAACAGGATTCTTCATCAGACAGGGCACGGAGAGACGAACTATAAAGTCCTCATGGTCTGGGAGGTTTTTGTTTCTCTGTCCATGTCCCTCTGGATGAAAAAGACATGAAAGATCACTCTTTTATGATGTCCTAGTTGTCTAATAAAGTATTACTCAATCCTGTATTTGATTTTGCTCATGGACATGACTGGTGTTTCCTTTTTTAGTTATTTGAGTTTTTCTATTTTGCTGTTTTTGCAGAACTAACTGTGTTGATCAGAAATGCATATAGTATTCAATTACAATTTTAGTGGCTGTATTTTAAATTTCTTCTCTAATGATCCCTGACATGGAAGCTGCCCTTTCCGTGGCCACCAAACATGTTTTCATTGAGCTATCAACTACTGTTTCAATTCCCCCCCCATCTAAAGATTGCTAGTGTTAGCAAACTTTGCATTCTTGCATGCACTAATTGCTGTTTTACATTATGGTGACTTCCTGTTTGCTTGTTCTACCATAGTCCCTATCTTCTTCCTGTACCACTCTAACTTGCAGCCATTTTCTCTTCCTTCCTTCTTGTCAGTTAGACTATGACCCTTCTTGTCAGTTAGACTATGACCCCGTGCCCCGCAACTTACCTTTTCTCAGAACTGGGGCATGGGGATCGCATGAGCAGCCTCTTGTGAGAGGCTCTCGTGTCCCTGCTGCTTCGGCTGCGCAGCTGCTGCCTGCCTGCCAGCCGGCAGCATTAGGGCTTCACCTCTTCCTTCCACAGCGCAGCCTGGGATTTTCCCAGGCTGCATCGGGGCAGGAAGCGTGAGCGCCACAGCTCCGGAGGCTCCGCACGCACAGTAAGTGCGCGTGGGGCCCTGAAGCGATGTGCGATTGCACACCATTTTCAGCTACAAGCTGAAAATGAAATAGTGTGCGATCGGCCGGCCCCAGCAGCATTGTACGATTGCGAGGACATCATGTGGATGGCTCCTCACAATCATGCGATGCTCCAGAGGCCCTTTCTCATGGCAAATGCCATGCAAAAAGGGCCTATGTATCAGATTATGAACAGATTTTGTAATTAAAGCTAATTTTGTACGTTTTACAAAGATCAAGCTTCCTTTGGTGTCTACTACACTCTTTGTGGCTGGACAGGCATGGAACTGGTTGTGGTTCAGCATCTGCCTTCCAATTCTGATTACTCTGCTTGAGAGATCCACTACTGTCTCTCACATTTCTGAACAAACAGCAAGTCAATGGGTAGAAAATAAAGGACAAAGGAGTGAAAAGATGTCCTGTCCTCTTGCAATTCCTCCCTTCCCCCACTTTGCAGTTCTTCCCAAGTTGTATACAGGAAACAGACGTACATCTATACAAATGTTTTCAGGTGTACATCACTCTATTTTCTTCTAGATTTTGGACACTATGATTGTATTTCTTTTTCTCTTTGAGGCATGAGCTTTATCAGCTGTGTGTGTGCAAAATATTATTTACTTAGATCCTACATTCTACATTTGTCAGAAAACCATAAACTTTTGTCAATAGCTCCCTGAAACAGATCAGTTTTCTTGATGTGATTATTACTTTGTACAATACTTTCTGATTTTTTCCCCAAAGATTTCCCATTAATCTCTTACTTTTTAAACATTTAAATGTAAATCATCCTGCCCTCCTGCCAGCTCTTAATATTCTGGAGTGTTTAATTCTAAGTGGTACAACTTCAAAACTCCTTTTAAACATTTTATACATGGTTCCGAGGGGACTAATTGCAGGTGTCCAGCTCATTTCCATTTTATGTCACACATTCTCCACCTTGATAATCATAAAAGGTGACATCTTGTAGTCTTGGTTTCCTTTTTATTCCTTAAGGAATATAATATTTTATATGTATGTCTGGTTATTAAATTATATATTACCTCAGCAGCCTCATCTGCCAATTTGTTCATCCTTTGACCAGTATTATTGGTTCCATAGATTCCTTAATGTTGGCATATATAAAATACTCAGTCATGATCTCTTCTGAATTTGCTATTTCTTTTTTGCCCATTAGAGTTTTTTAACCAAAACATTATAAACATTTGTCTGTCTTGAAAAATAAACCTTGCAATAATAATTCTCATCATTTGTATGTAGCAGCTTACCACCTTTATATCTTGCCTTTTACTCAGGAACAAACAGTGTTTCAGTTTCATAACAATGCTTTAAAGTAACTTTAGGTTTTAAAAAGTAGTGATTTGACAGGAGGGTTTCACAGCCAAACAAACTTGAACCTGGGACTTTCCACATTCCAGCACATTCCAGCCCAGCACTTTCTTTCTACAACAGCATACTGGTATCTATTTGAGCAATCCAGTGATATATCCAAAAAGCATTTTTCAGTACTATGCATATTACTGTGTTGTGTTGGTAATGACTAAGATTTTCTAAAGTGATAGGAATGATGAAATTTGTAATTTAACAACCTGGTTGGTTCTGCGATGTGATGGCAAATGTCAGGGGTGACTGTGTTACAGTGCTTTCTATGCATGAAAATGAAATGTGATCAATAGGCAAAAGTTAGTTTTTGAGCCTTACCAGTGAATATCAGCACTGAAGAGGACTAGAGCAGAGAATTTGTCTCAGTTCCCCACATCTCCTCAATGCATTGTCTTTGATATTACTTATAATCTGATATAGACAAAGTCATCTGCTGCTGTACAGATATACAGCTACAACCATTATATGACCTCTATGTCCCGCATTGCTGAGATCATTACTCATCATCAGTCTGATCCCCAATATGTAACTGTCACATTAGGACACATTCTCACTAAAATATTCACTTTAGACCTTTCTGCACTATGCTCTTATAGTGCTATTATTCCACTTCCAACTGTTGGAAAAATTCCAACATTCTCTCTCCCACACATCTTGTTCTTAGAGCAAGTGGGCATAGTTAGCATAGGGCTTCCTTTCTCTTTTGCATGCCAGAGCTTCACCCTTTGCCTTTGTGTCATTTAATTGCATGATCATAAATACCGTTGGTGTTCAGGTGATCAGATCATGTGACCCAGGTTTGTTGCTTGGGTCATCAATCATATAAAAGAAGGAGACCCCTTCTCAGATCTCTCTCTTCTCCTCCATTTTTGCTTCCTCTTCCTTCTCTCCGACCATGCTTCGCATCTCCATCAGAAGATGGTGAGTTAAGAATGAAGCTACTACTACTCATTAACTAGTTAGGACGAAGGTTCCCTGATGCATATGTAAATATAGAAACCATTAGTAAACTTTTCTAAGTTTGTAATCTGAAACTGCCTGCATTTGTTTTGTCTTCTTAGCCAGTTTCAGATCAGAAAAGCCACATAGAAATTTGGGCATTCTTTTCCTGATACTCTGCTAAAAGGAGGCTGAATCCTTACAGTTTTACCTTCCATAGAATTTCCCAATAGGGCTAACACCATGGGAAACTCTAATTCACAACACCAACATCCTGTGGAATTCTGAGGTTTGTAATTTACTGAGGCCAAAGAGCTCTCTGGCTGAGAATTCTAAATGCCCCTCCCTAGACTGCAAACCACAGGATTCCATACGATGATGAAAGTGGAATAATAGCTTTATAACAGCGTAGTGCTGAAAGGCCCTTCCTCTGGTCTAAGTTTCTGTAGGTGGTCCAGAAAACATGCTTTAAGGATCAAGGCTTCATTGCAGCTACCAAACCATTCAAGAGTGATCATAACAAAGCACCTGGTTTAAAAGAAGGTATATTGGTGATTAAGAGATGCATCAACTATCTTACAGCAGATAACAACTTTCATGCCCTTTGGCCAATGGAAGCCAAAATTCCTCACAGCCAGTGGCCTGGTCCCCAAGTAGCACAAGGCACTTCCCCTCTGCCAAATAGTTTCCCCATGCTAGCATCTGCTGTCCACTGTCACCACCAACATAAGACAAAAGTTGTGCTCTTGAGCAATTGGTTTATAACCAACAGCTTACACAAAGAAATTTTTAATATGTAGTCCTCACTTTTTTGATATTTTGAAAAGAGAAAAGGCAAACCACTACAGTTTAATCACTCTCTCAAATTTCTTGAGGTTTGTCTGAAAGGTGGGAGCATTCATATTCTCACAGAACAGAACTCTTGTCCATATTTGCTGGAATGATCTGCCATGATTAGAAGTGACTATTCTTTAAGTGTAAAATAACCCCATCTGTGCCAAGCTGAAGTTTTGTAATAGTGCTCTGTGAACTAGGCTGGTACCCAAAACTGTCTATTTTAAGGGCAAATGCCACACCAAGCTTTCCAATGTACAACTATCAAATGTATGGAATTCACACCAATTTGAAAATCTATCCTAGTACCTAGGTTTCGTTTACTGATCTCTTTTGAAACCCACAGTCTTTATCGATGGTGTGTTGGGTGTGTGTATGTTCTTTCCTGTTCTCTGCAGAGATTATACAATCATTTCAGAAATGAGTTAATTTCTTTCCCTTGTATCTTTTCATATGCCGTTATTATTATTGGCACTAGTGAGAACTGTGTGAGTGTAATAGAATATAATGGGAAGTAAGCTTGCCTGTAAAATTCCTGAAGTCAGAATTTGTCTTGAACCTATATAAAAATTGAAAGGAAAATGTTGAATTTATCTGCCAGTACTCTTGATGTGGCCAGTTCATCTTTACATTTAGTAGGTTAGAGAACAGTTAAGAAAAACTTCAAAACTATGTTTTAGAAGCACACATTTTTGACTGACTTAATTCTCCCATAGTCCTCCTTCTCTTGTTTATGCAGCTTATTTGCATTCAAAGAATCACTATTTGAAATTGTCAGTATACTATCAAACTTGCAATTATTTGTAAGGTTTTTCACATGAAGGAGAGTACTGTAAGGCTTTTAACATGCCCTGCTTCTAAATAAAACATAGTTGTTCCTAAAGCAATGCAATGAATGACAGAGAGAATATTTCAAAGTGAATCTGTGAAGAGTACTTGCTTCTCAGCATTATGAGATATGCACACTAAATACACGTCAAGGACACTTCTTACATCCCAAAGATTTTACTGAATGATGTAAGCTTATATGATTATTCATTTAGTGGATTTATAACTCTCCCTTTTTCTCACTGCAGCTGAAATTCCAGGTGGAATCAGTGTGGCTTAAATGTGCTTATCTTTGTTCTTGGTGCATGTTCAGCTTTTGCCAAAGTATCTTCTTAATAAACTTACCATCACAGGACAAAAGAATAGGGTTTTTTCTGCCATAGTTTACAGATGGGTCAAGAAACAGAAGTTGTTATTGCAAAGAGTATCAATAAATGACATGTTTTAGAAGAGAGGGATGTAAACAGTGGGAGCCCCTAGAGATTTATGTTGGCACCAAAGTTAATTAATTTATGAATGATCTCCTATCAGGGCTGAGTAGTGAAAAAAGTCAAGCCTGTGGTTCAAGATAGTGCATAGTCAAGCAGACTGCAAAGAATTCTAAAAGGATCTAGTCCAAGTGGATGAAAGGGTATCAAAATAGCAAATGATGCTCACTTTCATTGGTTAAAATGTATACTAGGTTTTGGAAGGAGGAGGAGGAGAAGGAGAAGGAGGAGGAGAGGAATCCTAAAATCCCATATATGCTTTTATGGGGCCTGAACGAGAGCTGGCTAGCTGGAAAAGAAATCTGAGGTGAAAAGTATGTCAGTGAAATCATTTGTCCTTTGTGTTATGGCAATGGAAAAGGCAATTTTTTGTACTAGAACTATTAAAAAGTGGGTTGAAAATAAAGCAGACAGTTATCATCCATACAGGAATTCAAATGAATAGCAAGTACGCATATGGAGAAAATCAGAAAGCTAAAATACACAATGAGCTCAGGTTTTCTGGAGAGTTTAAAAACAATAAAAAGAAGTTTGTTTGTTATGTCCATAGCAAAAGAAGAACAAAGAAATGGTAAGGCCACTATGTACAGATGATGGCAAAACATGAACAGGGGACAGAGAAAAGGCAGAACTACTCAGCACCTTCTTTGCCTTGGTCTTCTCTCAAAAGGAAACAGTGCTCTACCTGGGGAAAATGGAGCAGATGATGCTGTAGGAGAAATGAAGCACAGAATGGATAAAGAGATTGTACAGGAATAGCTGGTTACTCTAAATGAACTCAAGTTTCCAGGGCCAGATAAACCAGATCCAAGGGTATTAAAAGAATTGACCAAATTAATCTTAGAACCACTGGCAATAATATTTGAGAATTCCTGGAGAAAAGGTGAAGTCCCAGGAAAATGGAAAAAGGCAAATGTTGTCCTTATCTTCAAAAAGGGGAAAAAAGAAGACTTAACCGACCAATCAGCCCAACTTCAAACCTTCTGGCCTTGACCTCCCTTCCATGTTCTTCCCCAACCCATGTAAGTGCCAACTAGATGTTCCATAAGTAAGTGTGTAGAGATCTAAGGTCTAAGGTATTAATCTTTGTTTTAATGTTGGAATGAACAGGATCTCTGAGCCCTTCTAAAGCCATAGAGTTGTTTCTGAGCTTCCTGTAGTCACCTGCACAAATCCACACATTTCCTCTATCAGGAGATGTTCAGTCCTCCTAGATCTTGGCTGCAAATACTAAAGGAATAAAAAAAGAAGATACAAAAGATCTGCCAATGTTAGCAGCCTGTCCATCCTGCAACTTTGTGCATACCCAGGTTGGCATCCTGTTTGTGGTATATATAGGCGTAAGTCAACCCTATGCCTGTGTATGTCTGTTTTTGGTCAGTCCAGATGCTAGTATTCTCTTCCTCCCTCCAGTCCCTTCCTGGACAATCATAGAGCTGCTGAAACCTACCCCCAGCCCTCGCTATAACCTTTTCATGCTTAGAGGAAAGCTTAGGGATCACAAAAGCAACTGGCCACATCTCCCCACCAAAGTGAGAAATGATTATATCAGCCACTAAGACTTCTGGAGGACCCCAGCAAACCTCAGCAGATGATATAATCACTTTGCTTCTGGCAACAGGAACAGCAAGAGTGTAGGTCAAGGGAGTTGGTAAATTACTCAACATATCACCTTTTCACACCTCACCTTTTCGCGCTGCTGGGCTGCTTGGCTCACGCACGAAGGCTTGAGAGGAATGCTCTCGCAAGGCTCCTGCTTGGGCTCTGCAGCTCCTTCCTGCTCATGCGAGTGCCCTGCCCACACCGCGCCCAGCCCCTTCCTTCCGCAGTGCAGCCTGGGAGTTGGAGGCTAGCGCTGGGGCAGGAAGCGCGACTGGCACAGCTCAGGAGGCTTCACAAGGCAGGTGAGTATGCCCAAGGCCCCTGACCGGTACGTGAGTGCGCACCATTTTCAGCTAAAAGCTGAAAATAAAAAAATGTGTATGCGCTGCACGTCCAGCTCTTGAGTGTCGCATAAATGTGAGTGCGTCATGCAGACCGCTCCTCACATTTACACGACACTCAAGGGGCCCTTTTGCTTGCAAAATGCCATGCAAAAAGGGCCCTGGTGTAGTACCACATACAGAACTACTAGTCTTTGCTGGGCCATGTAGGTTTGCAGCTTCATTCTGTTGCCTAAGAACAGGCCCCTGCCCATAGTCTGAGCACCAGGACTCTCAACATTTCTTTCAATACTTTCTTGTTTAATTGATTGTCTCCCTGAGATGAATATCACAAGTGATTTCTGAGCACTGAGTTCAGTAGAACTTGTTCCCAAACAAGTATGCATACACCATGTGTGGGGTAAGTTGAGCCCATTGGCCATGTGTGGCCTCAGTCCTTTTTCAAGACAACCCACCCACTTGTGTTAGAACATACACACAAACATCAAAAATAGATTTGTAAACGAGGAACTTCTGGTTATAATTCTTCGCCAAAAATGTGGCAGTACAATCTGCCACAGCTGCACAGGGCCAAAATTTGTCCCCCACTACAGTTGCTATCTTTGAGTAGATGATGCATCCCAAGCCTGCCAAACTGTCTATCAATAGTCCTCTTTACATTGATACCTAAATTCTCAGCAGAACACTTGCCAGATTAATCTCAGTTATATAAACCTAGAAACAAGCATTACTTTATGTAATTTAGGCATGTTACCACATTAGGTTTCCCCTTCTATTTCAGTATGGCAAGGAGACAGTTTTCCTGTGACTTCTGTATCTAAAAATCTCTTCAGGTAATTACTGCAACACAGTGATTGTCTACCATTTTCTATTTCTCTGAAATAATGTTTGGCTTCCATTCTTGCTCCTGATTCCAGCATTTGCCATTTGTTAGAGAGTGTCAGTCACTGTTTATAGAACATGGCCTTAATTACAAAGCCAGCTGGGAGCTTTTCCGAAGTACATTTCTCAAAGTCAGTTGTGGTGAGACAAAATATTAGAAACTACTGTTTGGTTTCTAATATGTTCCCCTTCCTGCTAGTTTATGCCAGGCTGTACAGCTGCCACAAAGAGGATAAAGTGTTTCCTTCTGGAATCCTAGAAAGCTGGCTGTTTCTTGGAAAATAAGTATCCAGTACCAAACAGGTTTCACACGCCATGTACAAGACAGAAAACATGTTTCAGGAATCAACAGTCCAGGAACATATCTAGGTGTGTAGCTGCAACACATATCATAATATATCCTAACATTTAATACCAAAGCATGAAGGGGAAAAACAATTATATATCGTTGAAATAAACAGAGATAGGTCACTATAGAATGGACTCATAAATTGGTAGCAGTGTTCATTTCTTGTAAAACTAACACTCATATATCTCCCAGTTATTTGGAAACTGTAAGGCAGGTCAGTTTTACCTATGGACCATGGCTAGTATTCTACATCACCTGCTTAGTTAACTATACTTATCTATGTAACCTCTTTGGGCCTACCTCCCCACTTCAAACCTGACAGAAATGTCATTCATCCATGCTCTTATTATTGACAGAAAGGACCTCCTTGTCCCCATGCAGCTGGTGCCTAGTAAAGTAAGTGGGGTGGGGGAGGGATTTACCATAGTGTCAATATGGTCATGAATCTGGATCAGATATGGATGAGCAAGTCTAGGTAACTGTTCTGTATTCATGACTGCCACTTAGTCATGACTGTGACACTATTGTCATGATTGTAAGTCCCATTTTCCACCAACTGTACTGGGCATCAGGTGTGAGGGCATAAGGAACTTGGTGATAGGGGCATGGGGGAATCATGGTTCCACCAGGTTTGGAGGGAGGCAAGAAAGTTTGCTTAATTAATGCCATTTACTGGCTGAGTGGGAAGCAACCAGCAGTATTCATGCTGTGGCCCATTAGCAGTTGGGAGGAAGAGAAATTATTTCTCCTGAGAGAGTGCCTCCTGGTTGCAGAACCACTGCTGCCTCGTTGCCTTTCTCCTTCCTCTTCCCCATCCAATCAATGGCCTTGTCAGTGCTCCTGGGGCATGACAGAAGCATGGCGAGATTTTGATGTTGCACCAAGAGCAATTGAATAACTAGTACAATATCTCAAAACAGACATATGCATCCACAACCCTGAGACGGGTCAGAGAGAGAGAGAGAGAGAGAGAAAGAGAGATAATAGATAGATAGATTTATTTTCCTACCATTATCCCAGTATGAGACCCAAATTCCATGCACATACAACACTAACAGGATTCCATCCATAATATACAAAACCACGTATTGCATGGGAACACTTATCAAGTAGTCCGAATTGGCTCTAGTGCCCTAGCAAGTGGTCCCTCCATGGCAATTCTAGGTGCAGTCCATGAAGCAGTAATGAAAATATTTGTTTTGTTTTAAAAACATGTCAAGGATATTATATATCCATTATCTGCTCTTTTTAAACATTATTTACAAAATTCCCTTGCTGCAACCAAGACTGACTTGCAGATAATGAATCTTCTCTTCATCATTTAGGCAGAAAGGGATGTGATGTTGGATTAAATAGATATGCAAGTGAAGATGGTGAAGACAGCCAGCTTGCAACACCAACTGGGCCTACACATGCCCCAGCTTGATACAGAATATTGCAGCAATGTCCTACAGTGTTAGAACAGACTACACAATTTTAGACTGGGTCACATGTTACCCCACATAAAAAACTTTCTGCAAGTAGAAATCTTCCAGGAAAAATTCTGTCTTTCCACATTTGTCCATTGTGTTTGGCTCTGGTACATTTGGCTGGAGAGCGCGTTAACGTGCAGATGGTTTCAAAAATGGTTTTGTTAATATTCTAAATATAAAACAAATGAAGAAGAAAGGCAACAAAATAAAATACATATAGCTGAAAACTAATTATTGGCACAGGTGATAGATATATTTACTACATTTCCCTATTTTCCTTTAAAATCAGAAATATGAAATATAGTCATTAAGTTCTTTGATATTTTAAAAATGTGATTCTTCATATTACAATTTGTATTTAATCCATTTTCCGTATTCCAAAGAAGGTCTTGGATGGACGTTGTTGAATACCCTGCTGATTTATATGTGAAATGAAATCGTGTGATATTTTATAGAAACCAGATATTTTAGTTTTACTTTTTAATTATTCTAAGTTCTGCCAATTTTCCTGGTATAGCTGTTTTCCCATAGTTTTACTGTATATACTAAAAATTCAGCATTAATAGTTCTACAGTTTTGCCACAGTGTGATATAATCTCGTCAGTTGCTATCAACTGACAAGATTGACACTGTTAATCCCTTAGATGTAACTTACTCATTTTATGTCTCCTAAAGTGTTTTTAAGGTGAATGCTAGGGTGGCATGGATAGTTTGAAGTGTAATGCTGATAATTTCTATAAATATCTTTTCCGGTACTTATGCCCCAGCAGGAGATGACCAACACATGTACTTTGAAGTTTCTCCACTCTCTTATACTGTATGAATAGTTTATCCTTGCCAGACACACTAGTGTTATATATAATCAGAGCCAGTGAGGTGTAGTAATTTGAGTGTTGTACTACAACCCTGGAGACCAAGGCCATTTCCTCACTAGACTGTTAATAGCGCTCTGATTCCACTTCGAACATCCTATGGAATTCTGGGGTTTGCAGTTTCGGGAGGAGCCAGCGAGCCCCTCCCAAAACTGCAAAGCCAGGATTCCATAGGATGTTCAAAGCGGAATCAGAGCGCTATTAACAGTCTAGTGCAGAAATGGCCCAAGGTTCAATTCCCCGTTTGGGCCTAGAAACCCACTGGGTGACCTTGGGTGCATCACACACTTTCAGCCCTAGAAAACTCTGCCATTTCCACACTACACTGTTATAGTGTTATTATTCCACTTTCAACATCCTATGGAATCCTGGGTTTGCAGTTCAGGGAGGGGCCTTTAGAATTCTCAGCCAGAGAGCTCTTTGGGCTCAGGAAACTACAAACCCCAGAATTCCACAGGATGTTGAAAGTGGAATAATAGCACTATAATAGTGTAGTGCAGAAATGGCCTCTGTGATAGGCTCACCTTAGGGTTGCCATAAGTCAGAAACAACTTTAAGGCACACAACAATATCAATTTCAAAGAATTCTCTCTAGAGGATTTTTAAAATGTAGGAAAAAATTGCACCCCCTGTGCACAATCTGAAGGAGCATATTCTTAGCATCACAACATGGTCACTTCCTCATCCTGCACACAAATAGACAAACAAACAAAATAGCCACTCCTTCAAAATATCCCAAATCAAAATGCGGACATGGTCTCCCAGAGACTAAAGGGGAAATCAGATGATGAGATACAGAAAGAATGGCAAATTATAACGGGTAATTGCTGGGTTTTAACAGTTGGGAATACGTAATTCATGGTTAAAGTTATATTACGTGTGGGTGACAGGTATATATCATGAAGCGGAAATATGAAGAATGAAATGTAAGAACTATCAGATAAACTAACAGTATAATGTTGTACAGTACCTTAAGTTCGTAGAAATCTGGAAAATGGAATCTAGATCAATGTGGAAGATCAGATATATTTCTAATGAAGCTGACAATTGAATATCTATGTTTTTTTATAATGAGAATTTTGAATAAAATGATTTAAATATATATATATATCCCAAATCAGCTGCCTGCAAAGGTGGCAAAGGACTCATTACTCTCTCAGCTAAACCCATTTCCTTCTCCTACTTTTTCTTTTGGAAGCAGTTATCCCCCCCCCCCAAAAAAAAAGTATGGCAGCGTGCAGGGTGACTAACCTTTAAAAATACTGTTTCTCCATCTGTTCTTTTGTGTAGTCATTGGGTCCGTTTTCAGCAAGTTGTGTTAGGCTGTTTTGAAAACCTGGCTATAAACACCACAAAGGTCGCCCGTATGAGCTATAATATCTGTGAATAGGGATGATCTTGAGTAAAACAACCAGTCTGCTTTCAGTATGGCCATTTCGGCAGTACAGTGTTAAGAGTGCTATTATTCCACTTTCAACATCCTGTGGAATTCTGGGGTTTGTTGTTTACTGAGGCCAAAGAGCTCTCTGGCTGAGAATTCTAAATGCCCCTCCCTAAACAGGTTATGTACCAGAGCACTGTCAGAAAGTGGAATTGGTTGAAAAACAGAACCCATGTACTGTACTATGGGGAGCATGATGGACTTAACAGAGGCTCACTTGGAACCTATTCTGTGTGTGCTGTTTTCAAAGCCTCTCAGCTGGCTTAGTGCCTTTTTTCTCCTTTCGCAGTCCACTATGCAAGCAGCGCATGCATGTGAGCAGTTCCAAGCGAGCCTCCATAGGCAAGAAGAACGGATGAAAGAGCAGAAATCCTGTTGAATTAATGGAACTTGTCCTTAAGCTGGAAGCATTAGAAGAGCAAGTTGTCAGATAATCGGATGTCAAAAGGTGGCAGCCTCCTGTACAGTAATTTTCCTGGTAATACTAACATTTTTGCCAGCTTTGTCTCATAACAGCTATTTCACTAATGGCTTATGTTTCTCCAGAGTGGAGACGACGTGAAAGGAACACAGGACACTGTAGCAGCCTATGGTCTGAAGAGTGTGCACACTTCATTCCACCAGTGCAGAATGAGATCCTCTCCCTACCCCCAGCTTAGACCATCAGCCATGAATAAGAAGTTGCTATATACCAGAATAAATGCTACGCTTAAATATTAGCCACATTTGCAGTTGCTGTCCAGTGGAGATGTGCCTCAGCATCTGGTGGCTGATCTGTTTTTTCAGTAGAAACACCAGTATCACACCTGGAATGTTCGAGTATGTGTCCTGTGTCTAAAATGCAGCACTTTCCCCAAGCCTCTCCCTACTAAATTTCTGCTTTTGAGAAAAATACAATAGAACAGATGCTGTTTTGGTTCATTTTTAGGTAAGGAATTTCCAGCAGTTCCCAACAGTGGTAATAGTTGAACCTATGCCAACATCATTTAGAGAGCTGGAATGAGGTCACTGGAGCTGTAGTTCATGACCCTGATCTGAGATGCTAATTGCCAGACACTCATCTAAGCATTTATTTCAGAAAGTATTAGGGTTGGGTTGTAGGGTATGTTCTGTATGTTACTTGGTGGAGGATTGTAATTCCTCTACTTAGACTTTGTATTACAAAGAAACAAAGGAAAATATATCACTGTGTTTCAGCATTCTAGTTATAGTGATAAAAATATTAAATAACATCAGTGTAATCTCTGCACATATTTAAAGCGGTTTCTTCTGCCTTCCCTACTGCATACAGTCACTCAAACAAGCAGAAGGAGGGAAACAAATTACTTCCGATTACCTTTATATTAATATCTTTGGAATATTGATGGGTTTAGCATAGAAAGTGCAAAATCCATGCAAATAATCACATTTTCCTTAAAACTGTAAATGTACTGAGGACAGATGGGCCATGTTTATATTAATTACGTCTATGCAGCCATGCATATAATTATGGGGTTAATTAAAAGGCAACTGCAATGTACACATTTGCACTGAGTTGATTCCAGTTCAATAGAACTCTGAGCACTTAAAAAGGGAACTAGCAGCCACAGATATTTTACTGTCTAAAATGTTTAAGTCTCACACATTCTTTGAAGGAAGAACAAAGATTTATTCTTGCCAACATAATTCCCCATTGTTATCTCTGGAAAGCAGATCCTAGTAATCTCTTCCAGCTCTTCAATGACCTATCCTTCATGGATCTAAATTTCCACAGCTGAATTAGAAGCAGTAATTATTTATGAAATCATATAGCATGATTTTCTGACTATAACCAGTTTTTCATTACACGTTTAGCAAAAATAGTATGGCAGGGAATTCAAGCCTGAGTTTGAAAATAAAATGGCTTTTTCTGGCTGGATAAATGACCTTCACGAGGAGCTAGAGAGTGGGCTGTGACCTTTTTGGTTCTGTTGATGCTCTCTGTAGCTTACCATACCAGTCTAGGATCACCAGATTTCAGGGCCTAGCCCATCTTCACAACTTCTCAAGGGCAAGGCCTTGCTACAGGCCTACATGCCTTAGATCAGTGCTTCTTAATCTTTTTTCTACTGGGGACCCCCTACAAATATAATTTGTTGCCAGGGATCCCCAAGGCTTAATTCAAGATTTAAATATTTGTTTGTTTGTTTGTTTGTTTGTGGCTTCCGGAAACTAGGATTCAAATCCCCACTCAGACACTCGGTGACCTTGGGCAAGTCACATTCTCTCAGTCTCACAGGAAGGCAAAGGCAAACCCCCCCCCCCAACATATCTTGCCAAATCTGTGATAGGTTCACTTTAGGGTTTCCATAAATCTAAAGTGACTTGAAAGTACACAACACCAAATTGCCGCTGAAAGGGGAAGGTTCTTTCTAACCATCATGTCTCTCCCCTTTGAAAACTGACTTATGGCAACTCTAGGTGAACCTATCATGAAGGTTGTCTTGGCAAGAGTTGTTGCCTTTGCCTTTCTCTGAGGCTGAGAGAATGTGAATTGCCTGAAGTCACCTAGTGGGTTTCCATGGCCTAGTGGGGATTCACACCCTGGTCTCCAGAGGTGTAGGCCCTCTCTGCATGATGACTGCATCCTGGCATGGGGATGCAAGAGGAACGGGACCACAATGACACTTCTGCATGACGTTATCGCAGTCCCGCCCTTCTCCCATCACCAGCCAGTGTATTCCGGGGTAAATCATTGAAGGAGTTTCTCCACCAATGACTCCCAATCATGCAAGGCTCTCATACTTACCTACTGTGCAGAAGGGCCAGAAGTCCAATGGAGGCACTTCCTGCCCCAGTGCAGCATAGAAAAAAGCCCAGCTGCCCTGCAGAAAGAAGAAGCATTGTGATAACTGAAGCCCCTGTCAGAGCTGCTGATGACGAGCAGCAGCTGTTGGCCCCTGTTGCTCAGGGTGGAGATGGTGAGCAGCAGCTGTCGGTCCCTGTGGCTCTGGCTGGAGATGAGTCCTGCAGCTCAAGAGCTCCCCCTGTTGCCATGGACCAAGCAGGCTTAGACGTTCCTCTGCCTGCTCCTTTAGGGCAACAGAGATCCGATTCTGAAGACAGTTTGGAGCCTGTGCCAATCAGCCCACAAAAAAGGCAGAGACTCAAGAGAGCTGAGCAAAGGGAGGCTTCCTTGATTAAGTTCAAGAAGCAGTGACTAGCCACACCTGTGTCTTGGGCTATATAACTGCCTGCCTGGAAGCTTTCCTTTGCTTGTGGCAAACTTCTTTCAAGCCCTCCTCTTGCCTGTTCCTTGCTCCCAGCATCTGGTTCCTGCTACCTTGAATTGATCTCTGGACTCTTAACCCTTGGCTTTCGGAACTCTGACTATGGCTTTCACTTGACGCTCTGGTAAATGAACTCCCTCGTGTAAAGTGCTTGCTTGTCTTCTCTTGGTTGGACTTTGCTGGCTCTCACACTCCCTTCTCTGGGCTGGCTCGCTGCCCAGGTCTCTGACCTTGACAAGCATGTTCCTTGCACTCCTCTCTTCAGGGAGCTGGTTGGGTGTGGAGAGGAGTATTCCTGTCATGCTCCCTTCCTGCCAAAGGTGGTGCTGGGATCATGACTGGAGGACAATAGCATCAGGTAAGGTGTGGAAATGACCATAGTTTGGACATGCACACATGCCTACCATTGTGTCCCTTTCATGAGGAACACAGCAGCAGGGTATATTGCATGCGTCCAAACTGCTCTCATGTTTGCAAATGAGGGATCAGTTTCATGCATCTGCAAACCTCCTGCTGCCACATCCCTGTTGCTGGTGGTGGTGTCCAGCATAGGGTTTCACAGACCCACTGTGAGGGCTCCATGGACCCCCAAGGGTACTCAGACTCCAGGTTGAGAACCACTGCCTTAGGTCATCATTTTAATTCTCCTGCAAATGGGATTGCTGAATTATCCATTTCTTCTTCAATGTCAACAGACAGAGCCAACAAATCAGTATTTCAGTACTGTATTTCCTTCTTTTTTGCATCTCTTTGGGCTTTGCAATCCATGGAAGTACATGTAGTTTATGACAGGCAATTTATGACAAGTCCTACAAGAATTTTTTTTCCATTTCACTTCTGCCCCACAAACAAACAAAATTGCTATTGTTACCACTATGGGAATCCAATTGACAAAACTCATTTTGCAGAATTTGCACTTTCAAAAGTTACTTGCAATCTTGCCAGCAAGAAAAAGGACATTTTGCCAGGCATGCAAATCTGTCCTGATGTGAGTATATTCTGAAGTGGATGAGCATGAACAACCTAAAACAATATTTTAAATGTGACCATGATTCATCATGCCTCCTATTCTCAATTGAAAATAAATGGTCATGAATTCTGGCTCCTAACTAGTTCTGGATCTCCTTGCACCATAATTCTTGCTCAGCTATACCAAGCATTGTTTTCCAGAGTTTAACTGGGAAGGTCCAGATATAAACCTAAGGATGTATGAAGGGCATTCTATTGTTATCAGAGGATGTTTCACTGCCTCTCTTGAGCATAAGTGCATACAGAATATGTGACAAAGTTTCTAAACTAGTGTGGAATCATCAACCATTTTTCCACATGATTTTGACCGCTGATAGGGGAGTCCCTGTATTGCAAATGAACAGTAAACCATACACCAGACGTGATCACCTAATCTTCAGATGTGTTTTGAGAGCCTCTGGATGTTGCCAAGTATTTCATATACACAATTCAGATAAATGAAGAAACTGCAGGAACCATTAAGGGATGAACTTTGGAAGTTATGAGGGCCAGACATCACAGAGCTAGTTAATTATCTGAATGGGTTTAATCCATTATTATGATAAAAAAAAACAGATCACTTGATATGAGAAATGTAAACTCTAACGTAGCATAATGATCTAAATCCTCATATATGTGGTTGAATCATTAAAGTGGCTTTTTCCTTGCTGTGTAACAAAATCAGTATTTCTCTACAGTATTCTCACCTTCAAACATCTAGAAGTGCTGTGCAGGAATTATTCTTCAGATAAAAAAACTATGGGTTTTTTCAGGACAAGAAGTTCAATAGGAAACTCTACAATAGGCCATCCAATTGGGGCACTGATGTATTGGAGGCACTGAAAACATCAATGCACATCAATTTGATGTGCTCGTCTGGTACCTCAAAATGCATTCTTTTCCTTGTGCAGGAAATAGAGTTTTCTACACAATAAATCTATTTTTTTGCACAGAAAATGGGAGGTGTTTTTGCACAAATAGCATGTATTTTTCTCTGCAGAATAATTTCTGTGAAACACTTTGAAACATTGAATGCCAGGAGAAAACTGCACAAAGTTCTCACTGCTCTATTATTCTCTCCAACAGGGGTTCCTGGATGTTAGAAAACTTTCTTATCCAGACAATGAATAAATAGGAATATTATTTTCATCACCAACATAGTAACAGATTGTCATTCCTTACCTAACGTCAATGAAATGCTGATTAACTCTGAAGAAACTTTCAGTCTTTACAAGATTGCATATCATCAGATTCCTACCAGGGTTTATCACACTCGACAACTGTAACAATTTAAAAGGCTACTATTTGGATTGGCTTCTGCAGCCTCTGTATTTCAGCAAATTATATGTACAGTCTTTGGTGATATGACAAGGACCAAGTACTTCAGGATGAAATCTTAATTTATTAATTTAATTGATTAATTAATTCATCTTAATTTATGGCAAAACTGTTGCAGATCATAATGCTACTCTGAAGGAGGTGTTAGATAAACTTCACCAACATTGCTTTACCATTATTGTGCAAAACCATCAGTTCAGTACTAATGTAATTACATATTTAGAGCCCACAAAATCGCAGAAAGGCATAATCTTAAGGGGACTTAGTGGAAGCTAGAGCAGAAGCAGAATCCCAGAATTAAAACACATTTTGACCCTTCTTAGGATTTGGTGAGTTTTATTCCAACTTTGTGAAAACATGGAATAAGTGGTAGATCTCCATGTCTAGCACTTCCTTCCACTGATATCAGCACAATAACAATTCTTACAATAGATGCTTAGGGATATGGTCTGGATGTTTTCTTAATTTGGTTTTTAAAACAGAGAAGAATTTTTGCCTTTATATAAGTTAAAGAACTGGAAAAAAATTCTGCCATTCAGTAGGAGCACAGATGTGTTCGGGGCACTGCAAGCACACCAGTATTTGACATTTTTTCTGGTATCTCAGAATGACCACATCTGTGCAACGGGAAATTAATTTTTTGTTTGGATTACAGACCACTGTCAACTTTATTTACCATCAGGTCCAGCCAACACCAAGCATTGCCAAGTGGAGTGCTAAATCAATAGACTTTAGTTTTCAATTCATATATTCACCAGGTTCTCAGAATTCCACTGTTGTTTGTCTGCTCACTTTTCAATCTTGAACCAAAAGACAACAAAAATCAAAATACTGATTTCACTTCTACCATCAGTGTTATTCTGTAATAAGAATAACAATCTATTAGCTACCATTCTTAAAACAAGCAATGTAAATAGTCTGTACAACTAGATACCAAAGTATATTAGCTACAGGTGTTTACTATTATTGAAACTTACAGTATAAAGCATAAAGCAGCATTTTTCTGTGGCTGAGATGTCAGAAGAGCAATTTTGAAAGCAAAATAAAATTGATTATAAATATAAATAGGGGAGAATGAAGCTTACAGGTTTATTTTCTAAGAAATATTTATACTTTACTTTTTTTTTATCTCCATAAACACTTAGTGTATCCAGTAACAAAGACCCTTATGTGAAATAAATTAAGCTGCACTAGATTTAGACTTACTGTAGCTCTGTTGCTGTGGCATTAATCCCAAAAAACGTTCTCTGCCTTTTTGGTTGATTTCATCCCCTGGACAACCACATTTTATAAACAAACTTCTGTTCCATTCCCACCGATGGAGAATTGGTCCATACCTATGCTGATGCCAGAGGGCTTCAATTCAGAGGCTGCCAAAAGTACAAAATGGTGTCAAAACATCTCCTTAGGGTTGAATGACAACATCACAACTCTTGCTACAAAATATAAGTACTGTACAAAGGTTTATTACAAATATTCACCAGGGTTTTACTAACAGGCACTCTTGGATTTTGCTTTTTGCCCATTGGTTCAGTTTTTCATTCATTTTTCTTGCTAACAGTGGAAACTAATACCTGTGGAACCCAAAAGTCATTTTATTGCACATGCTTAGAATCAAAACATCTAGTTCTTAAAATATAATATATTCACCGCATGAATTTACTATTTATTAAAATATTTAATATCTTCCCCTATACCTAAAGATCTCAAGGCAGTGGACAATAAAAAACATTGAAACTTTTAAAGGTTTCAAATTGGTTAAAATTACATTTTTATTTGGCATTAGAATCTCTCTCTCTCCCACTCTCTCTCTCTCTGTCCCACTCTCTCATCATCTGATAGTGGGCAATTTAATCCTAATTGAAAGATGCTGTGATTCCAGGGAATTCGAATTAGACACTAGCTTCTGCCAGCAGAGCTTCTGCTGCTTTCAGAGGTTTGCCAACAACAGAGCTCCTCTGCTGGCTAAGATCTTCTGCTGGAAGAGCCAACAGGGAGCAGAAAATGGATGGAATAAGGGAGGAGTTGAGTTACAGTTCGTCCCCGCTACCTTCCTCTGTCACTGATGTAAGGTTGCTTTTTCTCTGAGTGTGTGAGGGAGTCCTGTTTAGGAGGTCAGCCAAGGTTCGCAGTCCTTAAAAAGAATCTATCAGGCAGAAGAGATAGTAGCAGCCACAGTCAGGTTTACAGAAGTTTATCATTTCTCTTGTTCCAGCAGTCTAGGTCAGCAATAAATTTCAAGTGTCAGTTCAAGGGAGTGTCCACTAGCATGGCCAGCAAACAAGGCAAGATTCAAGATCTTTTGGAAACATGAGCCAGGAATCAAAAGATAAAAGTGTTGCTCCCACCAGAAAGGTTGCTTATCAGCAACAAACTTCCCAAAGCCAAGGCTGTGATATTTATGGGCCAGCAGCCTCCCTCAGTTGCCTGATTAATGAGCCTTTCCTATATAAAGACTCTGAGCATTGTGGACCCTCCCTCTCTCATCTATGCTGGGCTGCAGTAGACATTGTTAAGTTTATGCCTGTGTGTCATGGCTGTTGGGGAAGGTTACTTTCCATGTCAGCATCTGCACATGTGTCTTGGGACCAAGGCATGACAGATAGTAGCTGGAACATGCCTGTGTATAGCACCACAACCAAAACAGTGGTTGGAAGAAGGAAGTTGCTCCTGGGAGCACCATGGCCACTGTTGCACACCCTGCACAAGAGACATTGTACAAGAAGGTACTTGACATCTCCTGCATAATAAGCCTCCAAAGTACATACAACACTGTAACCAAAAATGACTCCAGTATTCATTGCTTACAGGATTCTAATCGTAATCACAACATCATAAGAAGTCATATAAAATAATAAACATCCAGTTGTATATATGATATCACAGCCTTTGCTGCAGAAAGCTGAGTGGTAAAATATCCAAAGCATGCTACTTTGTTTAAGGGCTTTTAGCTAGTATTCTGCACTGTTCCATATGTATGTATAGACCAGTTAATCAAGTGGATATAAAATACACTGTGGATGCATCCTCCTGCTAAAACTGCATGTATTACTGGTACCAAGAACCAACGGGTGTAGCAAACTGCTAAAGCCTGTATTCAAAGATTAGAACTAACATAAAAATTTAGAACCATGGCAGGAGACTGGGTGACCCGTAATGAACAACTGTTAAGTTGCTAGTATCAATTACATTGTGTAGATTTCCACCACTGAAGCATAGGGTCTGTTCACCAGAAATGTTTTCAGAAGGCTATTTAAACAAATCTGCTTATATGTGTTTGTGTGACTCACTGTGGCCATGCTGTTTTGCAAGCTACAGTTTCTGAAATCCTTGTGCTTATATTATTTGCTTTTGGGGGTTTAACTTTGTTTTTGTAATTATAACTTACTTTTATGATTAATAAGCAAAAGGAAGTAGAAGTATAGTAAATCTTCTAAGGCCAACATATTTAGCAGTTAAGAATGCAACCTCCATCTGTATAGCTAGGATAAGAGTATTATTTCCATTATGATCCCTATGCAATTTTCCATTTCTTTTCCACTGAAAACTTCAATTGAAGATGCTACCAAACCAGTGGAAATGTGACTTTGGTATTCTGCTACATGGTTTAGGCAACAATGAAATGAACACATATAAGATAGGTGACACCAGTAGTGTAGCTTGGTGTGAGGGGGGTAGGGATGGGGATGGGCAGGACAATGGTGTGCAGGGGTGGGGAGATGGTGCACAGGGAGCAGGACGACGGCACATGCAGGGGCAGGCAAGGAACAGCATCGCCCCCAAAAAAGTGCCACCCAGGGCACACCGCCCTCCTTGCCCTCCTGTCCCTACGCCACTGAGTGACACCTAGCTTGACAAAAGTAAATGTGAAAAGGATTTTGGAATTTTAGCAGAGCACAAGCTAAACATGAATCAGCAGTGTAATGCAGTGGTTAAAAAGCCAGTGCACCAGCAGCAGCATAGTGTCTAGATCAAGGAAAGTAGTAGTACCAGTCTATTCTGCTTTGGTCAAACTTCATCTGGAATACTGTGTCCAGTTCTGGGCACCACTGTTCAAGAAGGATGTCATCAAACTGGAATGTGTTCAGAGAAGAACAAAGATGATCAAAGTTCTAGAAATCGAGTTCTACAAGGAATGGCTTAGAGAGCTGGAAAAGAGAAGGCTGAAAGGTGACATAATTGTCTTTAATTCTCTGAAGGGATGTCATTGTAGAAGGTGGAGCAAATTTGTTTTCCGCTGCTCCAGAGACTAGAACATTAACCAATGGATTCAAATTAGAAGAAAGAGATTCCACCTAAATATTAGGAAGATTGTAAAACCTGTTGAACAGTAGAGGGTGGGAGATTCTCCCTCTCTGGAGTTCTTTAAATAGAAGTTGACTAGGCACATTCCTGGAGTGATTGGCTTGTGAATTCAGGGCTGGCAAGGAGTTCGACTAGATGCCCACTGTGGTTCCTTCCAACTCTGTGATTCTGTAAGTTTATTTTCTACTTATTTTTAGAAATAATAGAATAAACATATCCACCAAGGTATACTTGCTTAAGGGTTGGATTAGGACTCTGGGAGACCAGAGATCAAATTCCCACTCAGTCATGGAATCCCACTGGGTGACCTTGGGTAAGTCACACTCTCTCAGCCTTTGAGGAAGGCAATGACAAATCTCCTCCAGACAAATCTTGTTAAGAAAACCCCATGATAAATTCACTTTACAGTTGTCATTAGTGAGAAATGATTTAAAGGCACACAACAGCAACATTGTATGAAATGTGGGCCTTTCTGAACTATGCTGTTATAATGCTATTATTCCACTTTCAACACCCTGTGGAATTCTGGGATTTGTAGTTTACTGAGGCCCAAGAGCTCTCTGGCTGAGAATTCTAAATGCCCACCTTAAACTGCAAATCCCAGGATTCTATAAGATACTGCTATGGAATAATAGCACTATAACAGTGTGGTATGGTGGGGCCCTATATTTTCAGTCTGTCCATTTTGCATTTTTCCATTCATATGTGTGACAAACCCCATTTCCACGTTATTTGTGGTGGGAGAAGGAAATTCCACATGAACATTTGCATTTTATATCCTTTTTAGGTTAAAATATACAATTTAGATGCACTTTATCACCTAATAAAGATTTTATATGCATTTACAATGCCTTCTTAAAGTTGCAAGATGAATCCCAGAGAGAGCTGAGAGTGTGGTCCAGGTCGTAGCACAAATCAGGCCAGTTTGTTTCTAAATGCAGACCATACAAGGACCTTGCACTTCCCTCCTCTCAGGTACATGTATATAAGATGGCAGTCTAAATCTCCTGAGTGTGAAGAAATAATAATGAATGAGCTGTGATGAAGAACAAAAGAGGGAATGCTGTTATAGTAAATAGCTGTACTTTCCCATTCAGAGGTCAAAGCAAAAGAAAACCCACACTGCACAGCTGACTACTGAAGTTCAATTTTTTCACAGAAGAAACAGTGAAAGGGAAATCTAATCACAAGAACAAAATCTGATATGGAAGATCAATTGAGCATAACAGGAACTGTTGTTCAAGGTACTGGAAAAGATGATATGTGCCACCCATCCACCCCCACCACCCCATTGTTAATGTACTGAAAATTCTAGAAACCAATACTCTGTTTTTAGGACAAAATAACTTTGAGCCCACTGTTGATGTCTAAAATTAACATTGCATAACATTTATTTATTTATGGTGCATGCCATTCAACAAATTATCAGGACCACATGAAGGAGATTTTTTTTAAAAAAATCATACTGAACTGTTAACACAAGACAATCAAAGGGACTTCACAGGCAGCAAAATGACATTAAGGTTACGGCCAGATAAGCCACTGTGGAGACAGCATTCTAGATCGAGTGCTCCAGAACACCTACCCAACCAAGAATTTGGAGAAGGATCTTCAGTTTGAAATTTGATGCTGGGGGATAGCTCTATAGATACCACTGACTGCCAAAAAATCAATTAAATGCATTCTAGAGCAAAACAACCTCGACCTCTGACTAGTAAAAAGGTGACTAAACCGAGGCTACCATACTTTGGACATATCATGAGACAAAATGATTCATCAGAAAAGAAGATAATGTTGAGAAAAGTGGGAGGCACTAGGCAATGAGGAAGACCACATTATAGGGGGAATGATTCAGTCAAGGAAGCCATTCTCAATTGTGGGGTGCCACAGGGTTCTGTCCTGGGCTCAGTGCTATTCAACTTCTTTATCAATGACCTGGATGATGGAATAGAGGGCATGCTCATCAAATCTGACACCAATTAGGAGTGGTGGCTAATACCCCAGAAGATAGGATCAGAATTCAAAATGACCTCAACAGACTAGAGAGCTGGGACAAGTTAACAAAATGAATTTTAACAGGGAAAAATGTAGGGTACTACACTTAAGAAGAAAGAATGAAATGCACAGATATAGAATGGGTGCCACTTGGCTTGAAAACAATACATGTGAAAGGGATCTAGGAGTCTTAGTGGACCACAAGCTGCTAAAAGAGCAGATCCAATTCTAGGCTGCATCTATAGGACATAATGTCAAGATCAAGGGAAGTAATAATACCACCCTATTCTGCTTTGGTGAGACCTCACCTGGAATACAGTTCTGGGCACCACAATCCAAGAAGGATACTGACAAGCTGGAACATGTTTAGTGGAGGGTGACCAAAATGGTGAAGGGTCTGGAAACCATGCCCTGTGAGGAGAATCTTCGGGAGCTAAGTATGCTTAGCTTGATGAAAATAAGATTAAGAGGTGACATGGTAGCCATGTTTAAATATTTGAAGGAATGTCATGTTGAAGATGGAGCAAGCTTGTTTTCTGCTGCTCTGGAGACTAGGTCACAGAGCAGTGGATTCAAACTACAGGAAAAGAGATATCACTTAACATCAGGAAGAACTTTCGGACAGTAAGAGCTTCCTCAGAGTGTGGTGGACTCATCTTCTTTGAAGGTTTTTAAACAGAGGTGGGATGGCCATTTGCTGAGGGTGCTTTGAGTGTGTCTTCCTGCGTGGCAGGGGGTTGGACTCAATGGCCATTGAGGTCTCTTCCAACTCTATGATTCAATGACTTCATGATTCTATGACTTTGAATCTGCATGACATTAGCAGGGTTGTAAATGACTGGGGCTGTTGGACAGCCTCATTCATGAGACTGCCTGTCATGAGCCAGGCTGATCTCGCTCCCGATTCGGATTTGGACTCCGAGCCTGGAGAGGTCCCCATGGAGGGGCCTCCTGGAGGGGGGTCTCCTTCAGAGCCTAGGGAGGAGTCTGCCTGCAACTCCACAGCTGTCCCTGGCGTGGAGCCCAGGCCAGCACCTGCAGCAGACATTTGCGCTCCAGAGGCAGAGGCCGGGGTTTCTGACTCCAGACC
This sequence comes from Cyclura pinguis, assembly GCA_030412105.1. Classification (NCBI taxonomy): domain Eukaryota; kingdom Metazoa; phylum Chordata; class Lepidosauria; order Squamata; family Iguanidae; genus Cyclura; species Cyclura pinguis. The sequence continues at coordinate 215,244,429 of CM059602.1, forward strand.
GAAGTTTGCAGCGGACCCTACCCCCACGTTCCTCCAGAGGCGGCTGGAGAAGGGGGCAGTCCGGAGGTCTCAGCGGCTGCGGGAGAAGCACTTGATGAATAGGCCCTGAACTCTTGAGAGGCTCCAGCTGTGAGCTGGGCCAACGGACATTTGATCGGCCTCAGCTCGGCTAAAACTGAGTGAGTCAGACGCTGTTGGGGTTGAGCACGGGGCAACAACCATCTACCAACCGTGAATCTGCGTCCCGTGTCGGGGGCTCCTTGTTCCAGTCTGACCTCGCTGCTTTGAGTTTGCCACTCCTGGAACTTTGCTGTTTGTTTACGTTGACGTTTGGTGAAATAACCTCTTTGATTTATTACCACTAAAGCTATAAAAACCCAGCTTCTGCCTCTGTGTCTGCTTAGCAGCCACCTTGACCTTGACACTGCCATAGGTTAAACCCTACGTCAGGGCTTCCCAAATGGTGTGTCATGACATGTTAGTGTGTCACCTGAAGTGTGTAGATGGGTCACCTTCCTGGGCTGAGAAAGACCTCCCTCACTCAAGCCATTCCCGTTGCCACTGCTCTCGCTGGGGTCTTTTCTTGCCAAGGGTGATGGCAACAGACCAGGATTGGGTGGGGTGGCTGCCTTTCCTGCTGCCGCCACCCCCACCAGGGTCTTTCCTGGTGAGGGCGATAGCAGCTGGGCAGGATCTGGGTGGTTGCCTTTCCCCACCCTAGATACACCTGCGAGTACTGCAGATGCGTAATCAGTTAGTTTAACCTCTGGTTTGCTAGTAAAACTGAATTACTGTGTTGTGAAATGATGCATGTCTAAAAAGTGTGTCACCAACATGAAAAGTTTGGAAAGCTCTGGCCTACAAGATGGCCAATAATAAGATCAGTGGTGATCCTGGAACTGGAGTAGGGACATGTGGAGCAAGCAGCTATTCTGTAGCTGTGAAGTCCTTTAAAACTGAAAACTGGAATTTTGATTTTAACCAGGAAACAGACTGGAAGGACAGCACAACAAGCTCTATCATATACAGTGAGAACACATGCATAAAATTATTGTGAGAAAATAAATGCAGATAAATTTATGCTTTCTGAATGTCTACATTTTGGTCAATCAAGACTCCTTTACCTCTTGAAACTGAAAGCCCTGACTGAAAATGAAACGTAAAAAAGGTGTGCACCATAGTGTGAAAAAGTATACATTACTGTTGCTTGACTGTATTGCTTAAGTGTAGGTGGCAGATCAAAAAAAAAACACAATAGATACTGAACTGGGGAAAGAGAGAAGTGGAAAGAAGAAACAATAACAGGATTTTAATAGAAGGGAAGTGAATTATGCATTGCTAATTACTGAATGCTGAGCTCAATTTATACAACTCACTTCCCCATCACATCTGAGATTTAAAATGATAATTTTCATACTGCAGCAAAAAGGAAGATAAAAATAGCTGTAATTGTGGAAGTATGTGTTTTTGCTAGTAATAGCATCTTTCAATATTTTAAAATCTTTGAATGCAAGCTTCCTTCTCCACAATACAGCTGCTTTTTTCATCCTGCACTGAATCCATAAGCCTGTGAGTGTGTGTGAAAGAGCAATCTGTTTCCATGGAAATGAACAGGATGGCACAATTGTAGCACTATGACTTCACGTCAGGATGAAACAGAAGGAGATGGGTTTCAAGAGAGCTGCTGCAACCATCCCACTTTTAGGCTGGTATTCAGATAAGGAGGAGACTCAGAGTTGTTACAGGTGTATGAGTGGATGCAGGCTTACATCCATGGATGTATATCTGTGTAAAGCACTTTGAGGGGATTTCTAAAATAAACTGTAGGGATAACAGTTTTACCCAAAATGTCAGTTTCACTATTGTTTTACAGGTACCTGAACCATTTACTACCATCCTTTATCTGTGTCAATACAGATGAACAAAAACATTAATTAAGATGGTCACCTGAAAGGCAGCTAAGCAATAATCTTTCAAACACTCTAGATGTTTTCTGTTGCCAACAGACTCACTGAAACAGTTACATATTCTTTGTTTAAGACCTGCCACAGAGTGACTACCATGACATCTTTCATATTTAAATTGACATTCACTTCAGGTGACCCTCAGCAACAGCAAAGCCATGTTATCCAAAGCCAACTAGATAGGGGAAAAAAGAAAAGCTTAGAAGTTACTAAGAGGACACAACTTGGAAAATCTCCAAGAATCCTACAGCTGATGTGGCTACTAGCCATACTAGTGAGGGAATTCCAGCAGCTGTAGTCAAGAAAGGAACTTTTCTACCTGTGAGGTATTGTAAATTTTATTTTTTGTAATTTTTTTTTGTAAATTTGCTGTAAATTTTATTTTTGTGTCAGTTATCTGCACAAATTTGCATCTAAAATCAATAGAAATGAAAATACAAATTTAATAAATAATTTGGGAAGCTGGTAAGTGATAGTAAAGAAGTAAAACTCATCATAAATGAAATAGTAATTATAAAAACTGCCCTAAATGAATTAGTCATTGAAAGTCTAGATTATTTTTTTAAATCTTTAAAGCCTGTCTAACCACTTGAGAGAAAATTTGCCTGCTGAGTTTACAGAGCAGAGGCTGCTTCATCAACTAGCAGGTCCTGTTCCTTTTGTGACCAAAACTGGCAAAAATAGAAGTGATGAATTGTAGAATATTTTTTAATATATCTGGTAATTGTTGTGAGGAGCAATCTTGCCTCAGATAAGGGCACAGAATTCATCTCATACAGTTGCTATTTGCATCAAGAGAAAAATCTCTTATTAGTGGTAACATGAACTGTCTCCCAATGCAAATAGCAGCTACAGGGAGTGGGGTGAAATCCAGATCCAGATTGTTATAAGAGTGAAGGGTTTTTTTTTTTCCATATCCCAGTCCAGATCCATAAACCTCATAATTGCTCCCATTGCAAAAACATCATCAACCACAAGTATAAAAACAAACAACAACAATGCAACTCCTAGTTCTGTCATTATCATCATGGCTAGTTTAGGCTACTATCTGTAATGGAAATAGCCCAGACAGCAATGTTTGAAAAACCATTCGTAAAGCTGAAGGTGTCTTTGAGGTCATCGGGTTCCATATTGTTAAGAACTCTCAAGATTAATACGAAGACATTAAACTGAACCCAGACACAAATATTTAACAAAGTAGCTGGCACAAATCAGAATGGTGTACTATGGTTCCCATGTAGCATGCTAGGTTTCAGTGGATGCAGTTTGCTACCATTTGCAGCTTTTAAGCTGTCTTTAAAGGTATACTCACACAGAAAGCAATGGTTCCAGTGAATTTCCAACTATAGTTCTGATCTGATTTAGGGACTGAAAGCCTTGGTGGATGATTTGTATAAAGAGCTAGTTGGGTCTGTATGACTTTGTTGATCTTCTTAGATCTCTGAGCAGTATTCAGTACCGCTGGTCATTTTATCCTTCTTACTATTATGACAGAGGAATGCACTGTTTTTCACTGCTTCTAATTCTTCCTGCAGAGTTCTCTTAGAAAGTTTTCCTAGGAGAGCGCTGCTCTGTTCTGTCATGTTTGGTGTGCAGAACAACACAGGATTGTAAACCTCATCCTTTTTCATCTCCATGAAACTCAAGTAAGAATGTATAAACATATACCTCTGTCCAAGATCAGGATCAATCAAGGTTCCTGTCCTTGTGGAAGGAGCTCTATCTAATCCCACTTCAAAGCGACAGTGAAAACAGATCAAGTGGCCAAGGGAAGCCCAGTTCATATGTAGAATCTAGACAGTAGGGTTCAAACATGTATTTTTGATATCTCCTCCACACCTTTAAGTTCTAAAATTTAGAACTTATAGATATCAAGCATCTGAATATGGCTCTTGATACATGTGGTCCGTCTTTGGAAGAATAAATATCCTATCTTGAAATTACTCTGGAAGTAGCTGGCCTACTGATACCACCTTAATATCTGGATTTACGCTACAAGTTACCTCAGTGGATGACCTATATTGGAAACTTGGCAGGAGTAGTGTGTCCCTGATGGTTCTCTTGGACCTCTTGGTGGCTTTTGAATCATGGTGTTTTTCTGGGCCATCCCATTGGGAGGGGATTTTAAGGCACTGTTTTACAGTGGATTCAGTTGCTCCTGAAGGGGAGCACTCAGAGATTGGTGATAGGAGTTCCTGTTCAGCTCTTTGGCCATTGGCCTGTGAAGTCCCTAGGGGGTCTGTTTTGTCCCCCGTGCTATTTAATATATACTATTTTTCTTCCTCTTCATCTTCTTTCTTCCTTTTATTATTATTTTATGTATGTTGTGATTACTGTATAGCTTTTGGCATTTGGATTTACATGTTTCTTTATTCACTTTGACAATTTATAAAATTCAATAAAAATTAATTTTAAAAAACATATACATGAAATCACTGGAGAGGTTGTCCAGAGTTTTGGGCTCATTTGTCACTAGTATGCTGATGATACCTAACTCTTTTACTCCTTTTCACTTAATTCCAGGGAAGCTAACTCCATGCTAAACCACTGCCTAATATCTGTAACTGACTAGATAAGGGCAAATTAACTGAAATTTAATCCAGACATGATCAAAGTGTTCTTTGTCAGTCAAAAGACAGATCTAGAAAAAGAGATTCAGCCTGTGCTGGATAAGGTTGCATTCCCCTTGAAGAATCAGGCTCATGGTTTGGATGTGCTTGGACTCAGGAAAAGGCCCACGTTTGGGTGGCAACCAGGAGTGCATTTGCACGGTTAAAGGTAGTGAAACAGCTGCACTCATTCCTGGAGATGTTTGCTGGCCACCATGATACATACCTTGGTTACATCCCATTTCGATAAGTGTACTGTGCTCTACATGGGGCTGGCTTTGAAAAGTGCTCAGAAACCTCAGTTGGCTGGTAACTGGGACTGGCTACAAGAAGCATACAAAGCCTTGCTGCAACAATTCAACTAGTTGCCATTTCATTTCTGGATACAACTCAACATGTTGATTATGATCTATAAAGCCCTACCTGGCTTGGATGTACATTTTTTAAAAAAAATCTGTCCTCGCTTTAATCATCCACAAGTCATCTTGTGTCCTATAATAGTGGAAATGGTGGGATATAAATAAATAAAATGGTAATAATAGTATTAGTAGTGAAATATAGTAATGCAGGGTGTGGTGACATAGAAGTGGATGTCCAATTTGGCCCTAAGATGCTATAGTCCTTTAGACAGATTTCTTGTTGTTATTGTTAGTGGTGGGAACTCATGACTGCAGTTATAGATATGTAACCTAGCATTCCACATTCATAACTGAATTGTTTTCACGATCCCTGCATATTCAATAGTGTACAAAATAATAGGGATCATAAAAGTCCCCTAATCCTGATTTATCAGGCAGCAGCCTCTGCAAGCAACAGGGATCTATCCTCTTGGTGAGTCAACAGATGACATTTCTTTCCCTATCCTGCCAGCAATCTCCAGTGCAAGGAGGAATTGTGATAGAGATCCTGCTTCTGACTATCGTATTGGAGATTGCTGGCAGGAGCAAGGTGGAAATGCCAGTCTACTGTGTCTCAGATTGACAGGAGAACAGACCCCCATCATTTACAGCAGCTGCTGCCCAGTAAGTCAGGAGTGGGGATATTGGCCTGGAAGATGTAACTAAGTAACACACATAGAATTCTAGCCATCGTTATTAAAATTTATTTAGGAATTTTGAATGCACATGCTGCATCACTTATCATTCACCATGCGAATCACAAGCAGATCTATCTCTCTGATTCAAGCATATCAGATCTCACCTAATGATTGGACTGCAGAAAGAATATCTTCTGAGGAAACCTTAGAAGAAGAATCATCACTTATTGATCAAGAAGCAGCTTCCTTTTCTGCTGACTCTACAGCTTCCCTCACAATTAGAGATAATGGAGAATGAAAGAGACTGTGATGAGGAGGACAGAAAGATAATTCCATTCATTATCAATCCCCTTGGACATCAGAGGCTCTAAAAATCTTACTGAAATGCTGTCTTGCGGGGGGGGGGGGGATAGAAAATCATCATAGCAACATTAATGAAGCCATGAAAAATCCTTTACATGACTGCCAGAGTGTTGAGTAATTTACAACCAGGGCCAGATGAGATGAACCACACAGATTTCAGTGAGAATACCAGGGAGCTAAAGTGGCACCATAGTGCCAGAGAGGGCATTCAGAAATGGTTGAGTCAATAGCTCTTCACACGTGACCATTCCACAGTGAAACTAGGGCCTCAGTAGGGTCACGGTTTTCAGTCATAGTGCCCTGATACAGAATGCCTGCCTCCAAGAAGCTCAACTGGTATCTATATTAGAATATTTTCAATGTAAGCTAAATACATTTTTTTTAATCAAATCTTTCAAATTCTATTGTACTAAATTTTAGCAGGGGAAATTAATTTCCACTCCCCTCCCCGAAGTTCCAGTGCTATTTTTATAAAATCAACTGTGTTTCGCTTTTATGATGATTGTTAAATTGTGCTAGCTAGTACATGGAAAGGGTGTGTGTGTGTGTGTGTGTGTGTGTGATTATATCTTGTTGATTTTACAGCTCTGTGGATTGCTCAGAGGACTTGTTTAACAAAGTAGTATAGAAATTTAGTGTATCCAGGACTAGCTCTTCCATTAGGGCAGCTGACACTGGGTGTCATAAGAAGACAGTAATTGTAATTAATGATGTACAGTATAGCCACAAAAGCTTATGTCCGCCACAATAAATGGACAGTTGTAAGTTACTGTAGGTTTCTGTTGCTTCTTTGCAACAATCTAATGTAACAGTTCTTCTCTGTAAACTGATTGAATTGTTGGTTTTGTTCATTGTATTTTTGTTGCTAGGGATCCAGCTAGTTATAGGATTACCTGTCATGGGGACCTAAATGTTTAGTATTGGGTACTGTACATGCTGACAGTGGTGAGGTTCTATCCCCTATTCTGCCTCAGGCAGTGTAATGTATTAGACTGGCCCTTTGTATATCCAGTTCTAGCCTTTTGTGTATCCATCTACTGCCATGGCTATACCCTATAGAATCATGGAGTTTGTAGTCCACTAGATCTCTCTGCCTAAGAACTGAAATAGCCCTCCCCAAACTGAAAATCCCAGGATTCCATAGGAAGGAACTATGGCACTTAAAATGGAATAATAGTGCTATAAGCCATTTCCACACTAGACTATTATAGCACTATTATTCCACTTTCAACGTCCTATGGAATCCTGGGGTTTGCAGTTTCAGGAGGGGCCACCCTACCCCTCCCAAAACGGCAAACCCCAGGATTCCATAGGATGTTGAAAGTGGAATAGTAGCACTATAACAGTCTAGTATGGAAATGGCTATAATTATATAGAGGAAAAGGGTTCCTACATTAAGAACTGCATCTAGTTGCAGAGAACAGGATACACATATTCATTTCACAGACTCTCCTCTTTGGTAGTGTTTGGATATAATAAAGGTGGTTATCCTGCAGGGGCTTGAGGAATGGCACTCACAATTGTGACTTAAGTCACTCTCCTTTTAAAAAAATCTGAATACCTAACTGCTTTTACACCGAACAAGATACTCATCTCTTTAGTAAAAAGCTGTAGCCTACATTTTGTAGCATTCAGTCAAACTGGAAGTTGCTTAGCAACCACAGCGCAGGATCCACCTAACTGACCTCATTAAATGATGGGATAGAATTGAAGCATGACAGTATTGTGACCAAAAGTAGAAAAAATTCAGCAAAAAGATGGAAGGGAAGGTGTTGAACATGACATTAGCAAGTGAATTTCTGATGTCCTCTTGTTTATTTATGACAAATGACCCATATGCTGCAGAGTGTAGGGCTTTCTGCGAAGAAGTAGTCATGTTACAGAGCTGGAAGCACTACTCACAACAATTTCAGAATGTAGTTAATAAACCACAGTATCTATTAAAAGAATATAGCCATTGAACAGCAACAAAAGTAGGCCAAGATGTTTTACCCTTAACAACAGATATTCTTCTAAAGAAAATCCGAGATTCAGAAAGTTCTGTAATTAAGTCAACCTGAACTTTTTCAATCCACCTGATTACTCCCATTAAGCTCTGATTTGCAGGCAAGATAACACAGGTAAATACATAATAAGTTCTAGTTTACTGCCTTACAAAGATGAAGTTAATAAAATAAGTAGAGTCATGGTTATATCCAAAATTACTCACCAGATTCACCAAAAAAAAAAAAAAGGAATTGAAGAGGTATAAGCAAACAACTTTATGGTACTTTGGATGCTCATCCTTTGAATGGTAATATATGAAAAGAGAAATATTGAGGCCAATATATAGTAAACATCTCCTGTACATCTCTAGAGAAACATCTCCAGAATAAGTAACTATTTTGTTTCCCCTGATTCTTTTTTTATTCTAATAAATAAATACTCCTTTATTGCTTTTCAGAATTTCATGCCTAGCATATCCACAAGTAATGAACATTTCTCCCAGGAAATAAATTTCACTCAAATCATTTACTAGTCCTCACCCCTTCACTCAACAGACTCTCCACTTTCAATATACAAATAAAATGACGTAACATGGCTAAATTTAAAATGGCCTCCCCCTAAAAATTATTATTCTGAGAACAAATTGGTCAAAAGATTGAAAGTAAACCATTTCAAAAGTTTACTTATTTTATACCAGTATTTTCTGATGCTTCCAGAACATTTTTTTAACAAAATAAAAATGCACAAATATATCTGCTTCAAACACACTCAAGTATGATGTACGTATCTTCAAGTCCCCTGTCAATTTGTGGCAACCCATGAATTTCTTAGGGTTTTCTTAGGCAAGGAATAATCAAAAGTGGTTTTGCCAGTTCCTTCCTCTGAAATACACAGCCCACAGTACCTGGTATTCATTTGCAGTCTCCAACTCATGTACTAACCAAGCTTCCAAGATCAGACAGGATCTGGTGCCTTTAGGGTATTTAGGTTGATAAAATACACCCACTGTGTTATAAATAACACTAGCAACTGTTCAACCAAAGGACAGCAAGTGTGTAAGGGATCAAGGGACCTTTCTTTCTGATGTCTAACCTCTTTGTGTTTCCACAGCTTTCTTAGAGATTTTTCATTTTTGTTTGTGTGTGCGCATGCCATTGAAACACATTGCAAAATGCCACTTCTTTGAACCATTCACATTGGGAACACCTAGAATGCTTCTTGTGTTCACAGAGAATATAGGAAGAAGACAGGGCAGAGGATAACTACATCTAGCACTGGAAATGAATCCAAGCTTTTGCACAGAATCTTGTCACAAATTATGCCTTGAAAATACACTTTTAAAGTACTTTTGTTGTCCGTTTAACCTTAATAGTTTTGGCTTTGACCTTTCAGATCATAAGTGGCCTGGAACATTTTAGGATTATCTTCTTTCTATGCACTTGGTTATGTCTTAAGATCGTTAGAAGCCAGTTCTGACCTGTATATCTCTGGTTTAACCTCTGGAAGGCTCCTCAAAATAAGGTCTTCACAATGGCACAGTCATTATGGATCTCCTTCCTGCAGAGAAGTTTGATCTGCTTTGTCTCTGCTAATCCTTAAACACCTGGAAAAGAGGCTGCTTTATAAGGGAACATAAGAATGATGTGCTTGATCATAAGTCTAGGAAGTCCAAACTTCTTTTTGATCTGGATGACTATGGGAAGCCCTCAAGCAAGATAAGCATATCAAAGGAATTGTGAAATAACACCATCCCATTCTTATTTTCCACAACATCCTCCCCGTGATTTGTTGTTGTCATTGTTGTTGTTGTTGTTGTTGTTGTTGTTGTTGTGTGCCTTCAAGTCTTTTCTGGCATGCAAAGACATTAAGGTAAACCTATCATAGGGGGTTTTTTTTGGCAAAAAAAAATTGTTCAAAGGTTTGGCATTGCCTTTTTCTGAGCCTGAGACAGTGTAACTTGGCCAAGATTAGTCAGCAGGTTTTCATAGCCAAGTGGAGATTGGAATTCTGGTCTCCCAGATTCCTGGTCCAACATTCAAACCACTACACCTGGGCTTTCCAAATGGTGTGTCATGACATGTTAGTGTGTCACCTGAAGTGTGTAGGTGTGTCATCTCCCTGGGCTGAGAACAACCCCCCCCCCGAGCCTTGGAAATGTATGTTATTATTTATAAATCATATATTTAAAAAAAAAAATGAAATGTTTTCATATGTTGTGTCCCCATACATTTCGCCATTACAATTTATGTATGTGCCTGTATCTCTCTAAAGTGGTTAGTTTAACCTCTGGTTTGCTAGTAAAACTGAATTACTGTGTCATGAAATGATGCATGTCCAAAAAAGTGGGTCACCAGCATGAAAAGTTTGGAAAGCTCTGCACTACACCATGCTGTGTCTCCTACTGGAGATAATATGTAGCCATCATTATTATAGAAAAAGATGTTTCAAATGGTTTCTGTTCCCATAGGCTGTTCCCACTTTTGAATTTAATTATATTAGTTTTTGGTTGAGTTCTTCTTATTTATTTTACTATGTATCTTTAAAACTGATGCATACTTTTAAATATTATTATTAGCGCTGTGTAACCAGCTTGGCTGAAGCTGAGATAACACAGCAGAATGGGACTATTTGACCTATTTATATGACTTCTGTATGGGAGCATAAAGACTCAGTTCAGTTGTAGAGTGGAACAGACTAAGTCTGAAGCACTAGACCAAAATGAAGAAACAGGTATCAAAAATAAGTGGGGAAAATCCAGATGGTGTGTCTCCGACATAAGATGGCAAGGTGTTGTGAAGCAGAAGGGGAACTGGGTTTTGCTCATTGATGTTTATCTTGTGCAGTCTTGGTAAAAAAACAAAATCTCACCATCATTCTTTAACCACAGTGTCTTGGGGCCAGGATTGTATGAGGTCATTGAAGTTATGTAATCAAATACCTACTCCTAGTACCTCTTTGTTCTGCAGCAGATAATGAAAAAACTATGATAGTGGGTGCACAGTTGTTGATTGACTTCTGAGCTGATCTTGTAGAATCTTTTAATTTTCTCTGTTGGCTTTTCTCGTTAATCTATCTATTTAACGACTCTTTGGGTGTTTAATGAATCTCCGCCCTAACTGCCCCATTTCTTGCCATTATAGTTACTTAGGTGTTAGATAGAAGGCAGTCAGTCTAAGGTATCACAGGAAAGGCAGACCATTGTCTATGACAACTCTGAGATGGGTGTAGATTCCAGGACTGCTTTATCAAATGCCCTTAGAGCAGCAGGAGTGTGCTCTGACCAGCAGCCAGCACTTTAAGAGAAACAACTAAGAAGTCTTGCTCAGGACAGAGACAGAAAAGTACTAAGAGCAAGGTGGCACTGAAAAGATGCATAGGGCAGAATAAAACAGTGACAGCAACAGCACATCTCAGACCCTTTTCATACCCTACCTTCATGTGAAGTTGTCCAGTGGTTATACTGGCAGCAGTTCTGCTGGGCAGAGAATGCGATGAGAATGTTCCCCTCTGCACAGAACCAGCTCCCTGCAGAAGGGAGTGCAATGGACATGCCACTTTCTTCCGCAGTGTAGCTGAGTATTTTCCCAGGCTGCACTGGGGCAGGAAGCACTGCCATTGCACTTCTGGGGCTTCCGCACAACAGGTAAGTGTGGGATAGTGGCACAATCATGGGTCATTGACAGGGAAAACCTGGGAATGGGAGAGGAGCTGGACCGTGATGATGTCACGTAGAAGCGTTGTTACAGTCTTGCTCCTCTCCTGTCCCCATGGTGGGATGGGAGACTACTGTGGAAAGGACCTCAGTCTCTTCACCATCAGATGCATGAAGTATCTATGGACAGACACTTATGCCCATGAATGAGCAGATATGTATGTGAATAGTAATAGAATGGGTATGGTGATGAGGTTGCAAGTTCAGTTTTAACTATGAGACAGGGACAAACTTGGGGAACAAAGTTGGGATGAAAGATATTTCTTAAAACCAAGATAAGTAGATAACCAAATAATCATGGAGGGAGTTCTTGGACTGTAGTATGATACTATCTGGGAAAGTAGTTGTGATAAAATGGGCAAGAAAGCCCTCCTGAGGCTGGGGTGTTAACTAGTTTCAGAACATGTGTAATGTGCCAGAAAACCATTGTCTCTGCTTGACCCAGTTGATGGACTAGAGTTTGTTGATATATCTTAGTTCTGCTGTTTCTCTTTCCAGTCTCCCTTTGAAGTTTTGTTCTCTTTGTTTATTGTTCAAAGACTGCTATTCTGAGGTTTGAGATAGAATGTCTGGAATGACTGAAGTGTTCTGCAACTGATTTATACTGCATGATTTATACCCATTTATCTTCTGGTGCAGAGTTTCACCTATTTGCCCAATGTAGAATGCTGAATGGCATTGTTGACATGGGATGACATATATCACATTAGAGAATGAGCAAGTGAAAGTACCTCTAACGTTGTGATTAGGTCTTATGACAATGTTTCCTGAGTAGATGTGTGGGCAGAGTTGACATCTGGCTTTGTGGTAAGGTCTTGTACCCATCCTCCGTCCATGCTGTGTGTCTTTCTGTAGGTAAGTAACTGTTTGAGATTAGAAAGCTGTCTTCAGGCAAGTGAAGGCCTGCCACCAAAAGCCCTTGAGGGGGCAGCATTATTGTCCACCATAGGCTGCAGCTCATTGATGATAGATGTGAGTGGTGTCAGTTGTCTTAAAATTGTTTTTGTTTTTGGAAAAATAACAAATTTTACACATGCTTTCACAAAATTCCCTGGAGTTACCTGTCTGAAATTGGTCTGGGTTAAATCCCTCTTTAAAGTGTACGATGTCTCAAAATTCAGTGCAGATATTTGAAAAAATAAAAATTACCACCATTTTGATTTTGCAAAGCAAGTCAATAGGAGAGTGATGATAATCTGGATTCCTGAATCTCAATTCAGGTTTGAGGTACAAATCAAAATGGACTGGATCTAGATCAATGGAAACCATAGCATGCCCAAATCCAAATTGCCAAATTGGACCAAATTAGGGGACTTTGTTGTCATGAACCCTGAAGGGAGGCTTGGCAACAGAGCCTCCTCAGCAATTGAAAGTATTTAAAAGTGATTGGCTGTTGAAATGGAACCTGGGATAGCCTGAGGGAAGGGCTAGATGGAGGAGGCAAATAACAGAAATTTAATTGACGCAGAGCTAGGGAGAGTCAGACAGTGCTTGGAGTTGAGAGGGAGTGAAAGAGCCATCTGAAAGTGTGTGTGTGCAAGAATGAAAAAGAAAGTGTTGGCTGGTTTATATTTACACATGTTGTGCTGGTTGCTAATACTTAAATTACCAATTACCTTTTACCCTGACAGTTTGATAAACAAAGTATTATTTATATTTTTTAAGAACTGTCTCCAAAAGAGTTTCTTTGTTCTGAACTGGACTGTACACACTACCACAAGTCACACAGTCATTGGATAAATAAGTCCATGCTTTGCCCTATATCTGAAAGGATGCAGAAATGGGAGATAAACTGGGAGAGTAAGCCAGTTGGGGACAGAGTAGAAAAGAGGTGCTGCAGTCTCTAAGGTGGAAATATAGCAGACATTTATTGTCATAGTCCTGGCCTGCCCAAGAGATCTCCCTGGTTCTGATCTTGATAGAAGATGTGTCTTGACACATGTATATAGCCCCAATTATGATTTTCCAAATTATGCTAGCCACTGTGTAGATTTTCTTTGGTAAAAAGCCAGGTAAGATTTTTAAGAAATAAATAGTAAATGTGCCTACACCATTTAACAGATGCCACCAATATAACAAAAGCATTTTTTCCTCAGTTCCTCCATAACAAGAGAAAAGTAGTTTAATTGTTTCTCTAGAATTACACTTGTACAATATAGATCCAAATCATATGCTATAAGAGCTGGGAAAGAGCCTTTTTTTTTATCTTCCCCAAAACAAATAAATACCAGCTGAATCAATTTCCTGTGTGTCTAGAGATAAAGAACTTTTCCTTGGATAGAAGCATGAATGTTTAGTTATTAGAAAAACTTTAGTTTAGTGTGTGTTGTTATAAGCAGGGTTATTTATAACTGAAAATGTATCTGACAAAAATTGATAGATTACAGAGGATAAGACGGATACAGAGAAGACGTGGAAAATAATGAAACACGGGGCACAATTAGAGAAGCTTTGATGGTTCAGAACTGTGCCTGGCATTCAAATTTCCTATGAAATGCTGTTCAGTTGTGGCTGTTATGGGGCCTAGCCTTGCCCATAATAACATTTTAACCTTACTGATTTCAGCCGGGAAAGAATCGCATTCACTGTATTGTAGTCTGCCCAAAACAGATTTGAGCCATTGAGCCATGGACAGAAACTTGGACTTGAACTGCAGAGATCTGGATTCAGTTTCCTGATCAACCAGAAAGCTCACTGGGTACCTTTAGGCCACTGATGCTTCCTCAGCCTAATCTATCTCACAGAGATATTAAAAGGATAAAAGAACAAATTGTAATGCTTGTTGATTATTTCTAGCAAATAAAAATCAAACATCATGCCACATTCGGGAAAACACCTCAGAAGGCACTGTTTCTCCAAGGCACCCTTCTAATTCATTCACGTAAACATGATACAAGGTTCATTTCATCCAAATCTTATTGGGGCGGTCAAAAATCTGTTAAACAAAACCAGGTGGTCTTCAAAGGACAGGAAAAATAATTGAAGGAGTTCAAGACCCTCTCTTATGTGTCAGTGTCCTTGTAAAATGCAGCTGAACATTACATCACATTTATTGTATAAACATCACAGCACTGCATAAGGGCAGTCCTCCAGTGGATTTGGCAGCTTGCTATACCTTTCATTTTGTTTAATAGGCCCTGTTGTCTGGTTACGTCCATTTTCCTCCAGAGTTTCGTCAAAATGGATTACAGTACAATAAACGTCAGATTGTTAAATGGACTTCTTTGGCCTCAGCTGGTGCCAAATAGCAAGCTATTCAGTGGTCAAAAGAAGGATACTAAAGTAGAAAATAGAAATTAATTCCTTATAGAAAAGCTTCTTCTTTTCCAAAAGGACAGGAAGGAGACACGACCCAATCATCACCTTATCCATTTGTCTTCAATGTACCATAAAAAGTCTGTGCCAACTATACCTCCAGCATAGTTTGGCATGTTTTTAGAGAGTTCAGTCTAGATTTAAGTTTGCCAGCTATGCAAACAAGAAATCCTGGGCAAAGCGACATTAAAAGGAACAGTGTGAAACTCAGTTGTCTTTGGTATATTTGTAGTTGCACATAATGAAAACGCTTATTGAGTGAGAAGAGGACATGGTAAGCCACTGGCAACATTAAAATGAGACAAAACTTCATTAGGCACAACTTTGCAGTCTCAAAGCACATTACTATCACCACAGATGAGTACATTTTTTAATTGGTCTAGTGAGGAATACAGTCTTCTGTTTTCCTTAGTTTTCTTCCCCAATTTTTTGTGCCTTGAAATTAAACTGAATTCTGGATTCCCTTAACACAGTATGGTATGTCTTACCCAATCAAGAGCACAACATGAGAGAATGGAGGTTCCACAAACAACATTAATTTTAAAAAAACTCTCCAAGAAATGACTTCCTATTCTGATTTTTTAAAAAACTGCTACTGTTACTTCTTCAGTCTTGTTTCATTAATAGTTTACATTGTTTTCTATCTTGAGGAAAAGCATAATACAAATGTGAATACAATAATGCAATAAAGCAGTTCACAGTAACTTTGTTGCATATGTTCAGAAGCTGATTTTACCAGCTATCTCTATCCTTAAGACTGCCTCCGGAAGTCTTTTCAATAAATCTTTTGCCTACCTTCTTTGAGCTGGTTCTGTCTACCATCTATCATTACTAATAAAGCACTGTCTTTTATTCTAGTGTAAAAGCGAAGTGAATGTACTTTACACTGTTTTGTCGTTATCTATTTCCACATTACAGGCAAAAACAGAGTTTTGCATTATTTAGTTGTTTAAATCATTGGGTTATTTAAACAACCTTTTCATTATTTCATCCAACCCACTAGATTTGCCAATCAATACTGAAGTTAAAAATATGGTTTGGTGAATGAAATCACTATAATTCTATAGAACTCATTCAGTGGATGTCTCCCTCTGTCAGATTCTGTAAAACAAGAAGGCCTACTGCCTCAGGAAAAAGACTGAAGGACTGGATTGGAGGGCATTACATGTATTATATGGCTCTGTTGTTAGATGGACAAGAAAGAGAAAGGGAACTTTTCAGAAGTCAAGACAGAGCAGAAGAAACAACAATCAAAGAATGGAAGATAGGGAGGAAAGCAACATTTAGAAGTGAATGGGGCTGATCTATTAGGAGACCAAGGCAGTCTAGCATCCAGGGCCCTTTCAGAACATGAGGGTTTTTTTATAAAAAAACAAAAAATAAAAAAATGAAAGAGAGGTGAATGCCCCCCACAAGCCTCTATGAAAGGAAACCGGGGTGCATTCTGACCATTTTCAGTAACTTCTCCTCTATTGATTATATTCTGAACTGGTTTCTACTGATTATTATTCCATAATATTCAATCTTGTATAATATTATTTTGAGTGAACTGAAATAAGCCCCTTTGTATTCTTATTTTTCTCACAGAATACTACCCAAATGGATTATTAAGTGAAAAGTTTTCCTCAAACTTCCCTTCCCTTTCTTTCTCTCTTGGTTTCTTCCTCTCCCTCTCATTCTCCAACCTTGTATTCTATTTTTACCCACGGTCTTCTTCCTTACCTTATACAGATAAGGTAAGATGGGTAGATAGACTAGTAGGCTTGTTAAATACCCAATGGTATGAAGTGAAGATGCCATAGACTGAATTTGAGATCTCTAGCTCTACATGAAAATATGCACTCTACCATTGATCTCTCCAGACCACATTTTTTGATTTGGGAGAAAGGATGAACTGATTCAGTTGCGCAGGGGAAAAAAGTGTTTTGGATACATTTAGATGCTCTCAAATTCTGACCAAAAATTCTTCACTCTTGGTTCATTTATTGACCTCTGTAGCGAACCACTGCACTTGTAGTGCACTTGCTGTGGATCAGTGTCCTGTAGCTGAAATACACTGTTCGTTACTTACCTTTAACAAATAAGACATGTGAAGAGCAGATTAAGTATACATGATGGTGGGGCTGGAAAAAAAATAAAGCTGCAAATTAGCGTGAAACTTAATTGAAGAGGCATGAGTTCAGATGCCGTGCTTTAAGGCAGCCCTCTCAATCTGTGGATAGATCTGTTGAAATTCAACCATTCTCAGGCAATAATCATTTTATGGTCTTTGAAGTCCATATGGGGGGAAAAACCGAGATTGCAATAGGGCAAATTTTAAAAGGCACAAAAGAATCTTTATGAAGGAGCCAATAACATAATGTGGTACTATGGGCAACAGAACCTTCATGCCAATCTGTTGTACAGTTTGCCTTCCACATTCACTAGGGTTAGGGGCACATTGCAAAAATAGAAAAAACTGCAAGTATGGGGGAGGAGGTTGCTGAGGCATGGTGGGGAGAATGGGTACCCAGAGGCCAAACCAGGTCAGGGAAAGGAGGGTGGGTAGGTTAGCATGGTGGCCCTATACTTCTCCTTCTTGCTCAGTTCCTTCCATGGAATGCGTGTGGGCACTGGGAGAGGGTTTGTGGTGCTGAGAAATTGGACTGCAGGCCATTCTTAGCTGGCCAGGTAGTGGCTGGTGGAGGAAGAGAAGGACCACAAGCTGGTTTTTAAATGCCTGTGTGACCTGATCAGAGTCAACGAGAGAGAAAATTCCCCCAGAAAAGAAGTGCCTGAGGTGGAGGGACAGGGGTTGGAGAAAGTCGCAAATAATCAAATCCATGAAAGTGAAATCCACAAATGTGAAAGGTTGACTGTAAATTTCATGGAGTGTTCCTGATCTAACAAGTTCCACAATGAATCAGCTAATGATAATATCAAAAGAGTTCAAATATTAGTATTGCTCGCAATGAATCAATTTCCCAATTTCAAACAGCATTACTGAATTAATTTTTAAACCTAATGTTCCAGGCTCTGGGCAAAAATATATTTCTAACTTCTTGACACTGATGGGCAAGAGAAATGGCTCTCACTTACTGTTGATCTATTCCTGTCTCCACAGCAACAGCTAACACTCAGAACCAAGCTATCCCTCTGTTTTGGTCACTTAGGTCTAGCTACATATGCTTTAGATCAGAGGCTCTTAACCTTTTCTTACCACAGACCCCCTTAAAATAAATTTTGTTGCTGTGGACCCCCAAGACTTAAGATTTAAAAATCTAAATTGCATCAAAAGTTTAGCCATTCAGGGTCATTGACTTGCATATTCTCACTGCGTGCAGAAATAACAGCTCCCAAGTACATTTTTTGCTATCAAACATTTATTATCATAACTTTTGAACAGTTTGAGATATTGTCATGATACTGTCATGAAACTTTGTACAAATGATGTCTATCACATCAAAGTAGGAGCAAAGACTCCTACTCTTCGAAATCAATGTACGATCATCTTTCTTTCTTTCTTCTTTCTTTCTTTCTTTCTTTCTTTCTTTCTTTCTTTCTTTCTTTCTTTCTTAACTGTAAAAGCTAATAATATTTCTTCAACCTTTCTGGACCCCCTATAAGAACATCACTGACTTGGAGGGTCTGTGATAGTTAAGTGGGCAGTTAAGAACCACTGCCTTAGATTACAGCTGTCTTGATGGATATCCACTCAGGAAAAGCCTGTAGTAGCTTTTAAAATATTGTAACACTTTAGTGTGTGCTGACCGTTAACACATGTTTTCACCAAAGCATCTGAAAAATCAGTTAATATTGGGAGGATCATTTTTCTGTTGAGTTTCTGACCAAGAAGGTACATGGTTAAGCTGTTCTGTATGCTGCAAAGTTTATAGTTCTACCAAGTGTCAGATGCAAAGGCATGGTTTTAATAGTTTACCATGAGATGACATTTCTTTTAACGTTGAAGGGTGTACAATTAAAGAAGTGAAAAAAATGAACACCAGAGGTTATTTGAATATGATTATGAATAATGGTTAACTCTAATAACCTTCCAGTAAGCCTCAGTGAATTCTGTGCCACTTGTTTTTGCACAGATATCTATGGAACTACAGTCTCAGCTAGGATCTAATCCCTTATTTAAGAAAAGTATAATTTGCAATATAAAGTGGAAGTCCTAAATAAGATGTAGCTGAATTTTTAAAAAGAAGGAAATATGACAGTATGAGATACTTGAAGAATACAAGGGTAACGGCGTGAATGAACTTTGAAGTGTAATTGTAATTCCATTTCAGTTCCAGAACGACTTAGTTGCATGAACAATAGTTTTGAAAATAAATGCTTTCTGACAAAGTACATTCTGTAAAGAAATTGCTCTTAAGAAAAAATATTCCTAACTCAATCTTCAGTTTCAAATCCCTTAAATGCTAGGGGTCACCTGTCCTTGGTTTTCAAAATAAATTGTCTCTTTTCCTAAAGGTCATTCTGTACATACAACACATGGAGAAGGAAAAGCAATACAAGTATAAAAACAAAATGATTAGACTTTTAGGACCGCAGGTTACCCAAGAGAGAAAACTTTCTAAATGGTACCGCAAAAATACACTACAAATGCCTGGCAGAATTCAGTTATAGCAAACTTAGTCACAGCAGATCACATAATGTTACCATGGGAAATGTTTCTTTTGTATTTTTCTGATGAGATTTCTGAATAGTGCACTCCTACAGTGCAGTGAGAGTATTATATAACTGCGTGCCAAAGAGCAATGAAAAAAATCAATCTTTTTCTGATTGCAGTTTAATATAAATCTGAAAGCAGGTTGGGAAAAGGGAAGAGTTACCTACTAGAAAGCTTCACTGTAAAGTGGAAATAGGAAAACAAATTGCCCTTTGGTACAGCATCATTTATTTATTTAATTTATTTAATTTCTGTATTTCTGTACTGTCCCATATTGTAAGATCTCCAGACTACTTACAATAATATCAAGTGGAACAGCTTAGAATGTAGGACAATATAACTTCTAAACAATAAAAAAAATCATTTAAACATTTCAAAAACATGCAAAACATTACATAATTTTAAACTTTTGAAATTAAAGCAATATAAAACCATATATCTGTATACATTGGATTAGGTCTTTAGATCCCAAAGATTTTTATAGAAAGCCAAGTTAACTGCTTAACAATAGGAAGTTCACCCTAATCTTTGATCATATTCACTCCAAGATGTATGCCAGCTGCACTGTAGCTGACGCCCAGCATGTCATGAACTTAACCCAACTTATTTACACTCTTATTACAGTTATAATTATTGCAATGAATTTGATGTTTCGAATAATTTTTTGTGGGCCAGAATTTGAGATAAAAACACATTTAGAAAGCTTCATCAAGTTGAATCTGGGAGCATGCTAAGCAGATCATAAATAGAAGAGCTCGCATATTTCATACTTGTTCCCAGCCTAACAAGAGCACTTATTTTCAACATATTCCCTTTTATTTCCACTGGAGCTAAGAAAGTTCCTTCTAATACACTGCCTTTCCAGGTCTGAGCAGTTATTACCTCCAAGGTCCATTTTATTGGACTCCTGAGTATGGTGGCCTGCTAAGAAATTTATTCTTCATGGCAAAAAAGTAGCTATAGATAAACCAACATCAGTTTAACACTGCCAGCCTTTTCAGTAACATAAGACTTTATTGCCATCTGATTCAAATATTTAAAGTGAAAAAAAAAAAGCTCACATAACATTTGCCACATCATTGTTGTGTGCACAACTGTTTCACGAAAAAGCTTCCACAAGAAAAACTGTAAGATAAGATGGTTAGATAAGATGGTAGAATCAGTATGTGTAAATAAACACGTGCATTAGGCACACATTGTGGCAGCCTTCTCACAAGCTAGTGCCTTTCAGATATATCAGACTACAAACTCCCATGCTGGTTGAGAGATATAAGTTATAATCTAACCCATCTGAAGAGAACCACCTTGCTAAAATCTAACATGGTAAGGGCAGTGTGACTGCTTTTTTCAGCAAAATAGACAGTATAAAAACACACACACACACACACACAAAGACTACAATTCTGCTTTCATATATTCTGCTGGAGGCAAGCCAGCCTAAATACTGTAAAGGTACTGGATCTCATCTGATCTTGGAAGCTAAGCAGGGTCAGCACTGGTTAGTACTTGGATGGGAGACAACCAATGAATATCAGTTGCTGCTGGCTATATTTTAGAGAAGGGAACTGTCTAAATGACCTCTGTATATCCCTTGCCTAAGAAAACCCTATGAAATCCATGGGTTACCATAAGTCAGCAGGCAATGTGAAGGCATATACAGTACACACACAAGGAAGGCAAACTAATATAAAGTGCCTGTAGTTTGTATCTTGATATCTGATAACCAGAAAATGTTAGGGGGTTAATAAAAACAGCTCTTTGCACCAAACGACACTCTGGCCCTACTGTCTTTCGTACCTAGACCTTCAGGATTACAGTAGCTTGAGCTCCATCTCACCCTTTATTTAATCCCTACTTTTCAGCCTGTTTTGTGGAAGGGACTCCAGTCTTGGAATCTGAAGGACGGCCAAATTTTATTGTTTTGTATTGTATTGTATCATATCGTATTGTATTTGTAATCAGACAACTGGTACAAGTTAAAGCTACTGTGGAGAATAGTTGTATGTTTCGAGTCTTACCACATTGTCCTAGTATCACAGGAATGAGTTGTATTCATGCAGCTCCAAAGCCAATAACATTCCAAAAGAACCTGGTCGAACCTAGAACATCCTTGCCTTCTCAGGATGACTCAGATGAGCTCTATCGTTTTGTTTTCCTTTTGTTACTGATTATGTGGTGGCCAAGATTCAACAGAGCTGGGACTTTTTCTTTTCTTTCCCCTTCCATGGAAGCCATCTGTGTTCCCAGCTGCCTTTCTCAGAAGGTGTTCCAGATCTTCAGAGCAGGTTTTCAGAGTGTATGGGAGTCTGCAGGAAGGAAGGTGATCCATCGATCCCGGCCAAAGCCCTTGGTTTTTGCAGAAGTACATCTCTGGACTCTGGCTAGACAATTTAACTGGCATTGTCCTTTCTCCTTGTAACCAAATTCAGTGAGAATGATTTTAATACCAACAAGACAGCAGCATAGATACAAATGAAACCACAGCCATGTTTGTCTAGACTCTTTGTCCATTCCTTTGTCCATTCCTGTCCACTGTTGAAAATGTTATGGGCAATCCAGGCCTTACTTCTGTGTCTAGGCCCCTAAGGACCACTAGATAGTTCTTGCCATCATGATCTAATAATTCTCCTCAAGTGTAATTGGCAGTGGGTTATTATTAATATTAGAGTAACTCATATCAGTGACAAGAGTACTAGGAGCAAGGTCAAAAATAAATATGGGAGGAGAGGGGAAGCTCTGGGATGCCTGTAGAAGTTGCTTCCATTTGCCACCCTTGCCTCCGTCTTAGTGGGAATGAATAACCTTTAACAGCTATAAGGAAAATTTATTTCTCAAGGTGATCTCCATGCATGTTTTTGTTTATTTTATCTTGTCCCTGAGATGGGAGGACAGAAGAGAGACAAGAGCATGGGAAATGAGGGGAAATTTATGCAGGTTTCTTTGTTTTCTGAATGTTAGTAAGAAAAAAAATGCATTTTGATTTATACTGCTCTTGAATTTTAATGAATCACTTCCTGAGAGCACATCTGTGCTATGATCCTTTCCAGCTGCAGCCAGATTCTGAGGGGATATATAAAGCAGGACGGTGATTGTGCCTATCCTTCAGCTAGGTTTCCCTGAAAGCTATTTTTAAACTGCACAGCAGTGAAGGCCACTTCTCACATTATCTGTTGACAGGGCAAAATCTTTATGGAGGGACTTACCACATTATTTTCACATGGTGAGGTGTTTTGATGGATAGCCACCATGTGAAGAAGAAGAAAAAAGAATAAAAGGTTACCATAACAGAAAAAATACTTAAGGACTCTTCCCTCAAAATATCTCACCATGCAAAAGTGATGTGACAGTGTCACTGAATGAGTCTTTAACAGTCACAGCACAACTTGAAAATCTTCCCTGATAAAATATAGTCTATTAAACCAGTATAAAGACCACAAACATTCACATTTAGTCTCAGTTAATCAAATTATACCTCAATAAATTTAGTCTCGACTATTGTTTATGACCAACTTGGCCCTACATGCTGATCAATCACTCTGAACACACTTGATCTTGTCTGATCTCAGAAGCTAGCAGAGTTGGTAGTGGTTAGTACTTTAAAGGGCAACCTTTATGGAAAATCTGAGATTGCCAGGTGGGCAAAAGAAAGAATGCCATACAAGCTAATATGCAAAAAAAATTGAAACTAAAAATTGAATTAGTTCCAGAATTCTTTTTATTGGGAATTTTTGGTGCAGATAACAGTATGGATTTCTGTGCCAAAAGATTAGCTTGGCATTTGATCGTGGCAGCCAGACTTGTCTATGCTAAATACTGGAAATCGACTTACATCCCCACGGTCGATGAATGGTTAGAGAAAGTTATCAAAATTGCACAAAATGAATTACAGATTGGAGAACAAGATGGATAGTATGTTCTATAAGGCCTGGGAGTTGTTTACAGTATTTCTTCAAAACAAGGAAATTCCAACCAATGGTCTTCAGCTTTGAGTATTTAGGAGTGATTATGGGATCCCTTCTTGGACCTAGTTTATTTTAATTTTTAGTTTTATGGGGGAATATGCTACATTTCAGTAATACGGTATGTCTTCAAAGATTAAGTAGGAATGATACAATTTATTGTTAATATTTGTAATCATATATTATTGGTGGTATTCCCCAGGCAATATTCTGGAGAGAGGTGGAAGAAGGAGAAGAAGTTTTTGATGTGATTGGTTTTTCTCTGACAGAATAGGGATGTGAAAGAATACCATTAATATTATGTTTGAGACATCAAGGATTTATTGTGAATAATGGTATTGTTATTATACAATTAGAGGTTGATGCGGATGTGTGACAATCAGAACACCAGTTTCTCCCTTTCTTATATGGGGAGGTTTATTTCATGATATTTTTGAGAATATAATAAGGCTCTATATCACTCAAGGGTGAAGTTCTCTATGTTTTGGTCATCAATTTTGTAATTAGTATGTAGTATTTGCATTATTTGTATATATGTGTATTAGTATGTTTGTAGGTGGTTATGTGTAGATTGTATGTTTTCATGTAGGGTTTTTTTGTTTAGTTTTTTAATAAAAATATTTAAAAGAAAAAGAAAAAGAAAGAATCCTTCCTGAAACCCTAGTCAGGCCATTACTGCCATTCAAGAATGACAATACTGTCCTGATAGGCCAAGAGTCTGATTTAATATAAAGCAGCTTCCTCTCCTCCTATCTTCCAGCCCACATTTGACTCCTTCCATGAACAAGAGTGGCTAAACCAATCAGAAACTAGACCTTGTTTCCTTCAGACCTGAATTCCTGGTTTGTTACTCCACTAACAAACCAGAGTCTGGAACTTGTGTTTGACAGTGGTTATCTCTTCCTAGGTGAGTTTTTGCTTCTTTATTAGTTTATCATTAGTTTCACCAGGTCTTGCTGGTAGGAGAAGCCAAGCGGATAACAGCAGGGCAGTATGCATGAGCATTTTGCTAATGAATGATCACACAGAATTGTCAGCAATTCTGGCTTCTCTTTATGTGCACATATGGCCCATTTCAAAACAGAAAAATAAAATACAGACTTCTCTGCTAAGCTTTAAGTAGTTTATTACCTGTTCTGAACATAAATGGCCAAGATTCACAGCTGCTGCTGCTGTTCTTCCTCCTCCTTGTCCTAATGTATAAAAGTTAACTAAATCTCTTAAAACATTTTAGTAACTGACGTTTTTAGTACTGACATTTCTAATGACAGAAGTCATGGGAGAGGGAATACCTCAAACTCCCAGACACTCTGTCAACCACCTTAAGATGGCTTAAACATAGGAACTTCAAAGACAGATTTAAAAACAAAATTGCTAAACAACAGTTGAACAAATGATTCAGCTTCATGTCCTGTGGTTCAAACAAGGACAAAGGCTTTTTATTACAATGCATATGTTCAACCAACCCACCACCAAAGGGATGTCTGTATATTCTGCAACTGCTATTTTGTGAATCGCTACTGTTCCAAAAATTAATCCCATCTGTACTTTCTGCATTTCAGTTCACTCTAACCTTAGCACTTCCATTTACATTTGCCATCCCCACTCACTTGCCAAATTGACAATAATGCTTTGTGAATCTGGTGAGTGGCCAGGTCCACAGAAGTTAATGCCATAATAAATGTGTTAATCTTTAAGGGGCCACAAGTTTCTTTCTAGTATCACAGCAAGATAAAATGCTGGCAAGTCTGAGACTGGGGCAATTTTTATTTTATGATGCAATAGTACCATCCTCATAATGCAGCAAGAAGACTGTTAACATTTTTGTGCAGAATAAAGGGTCTAGCACCTTGTTTGTATTTCACACATGCACACATTCCCCTTACTAATGTGATTGATTTTTTTTTTTTTGGCTATTGTCTAATATCCACATTCAGCTGAAAATGAAAGCAGAATTATGCATGTGGTGCCATTACACCTCATTTCACATTGCATGTTGTGCATTACACATTGTGCATCATTTCACATTGTGCACTGATTGCACGGTTGAATCTTTTGTATCAATGCACAATGTGCATTTGGCAACAGTACAATTCTATAACAAGTTGCAAATTACAACCATTGAGTAATTCTGCAGCATAAAGTTATCAATCTTGGCCAAGGTATTTTTCATACAACAGTGGCCCCTCCACTTTCAGGAGGGTTCGGAGTGCAGAACACTCATTAAAGTGGAAAAATTGTGAATAACACCCGCTGCTCCCTCCCCATTCCCTTCTGGGACTCCCTACTTCCTGTTCCCATAAAAAAACAGAAGGGAAGAGGGGTGGGGGAAGCCTTGCAGAAGCTTTCCTTTCCCCCTCTGGAGCTCCCCCCTTCCCACTCCCATGCAAAACAGAAAGGTGGGGGAAACCTCGCATGAATTCTCCACAAGGGGAAAATTCATAGGAATGAGAGGGGAAGCATTTCCATTTTGTATGGGAACCAGAAGTGCGAGCTCTGGAGGGGGAAAGGAACACTCATACAAGGTTTCCTCCACCCACCCCATTCCCTTGCCTTTTGCCTCAGTGGACCTTCTCCATGTCAGGGCAAAATGCATGGGAATGGGAGGAAGAGAATGCATGCTTGCAAATAATCAAATTAGCGAAGGTCAAACCTGTGAATGTGGACAGAGGACTGTTTTTCGGGGGGGGGAGTCCTAAATTATGAAAATCTCACAGCATTTTGTCTATTTTTTTGATTGGAGTGTCCTGATGTGTTGAGACACGCTTTTGCAATCAGAATAGGAAAATTTGTGAGAATTCTTTAGGTGGCTAACATCTGGTCACTGCATTCTGAGGGAAGTGACTAAGGCCCTTTTCGCATGCGACTTTGAACGTGAAATGGCCATGGGAGCGATGCGGAATCACAAAGATGGTTCCACATGACATCCTTGTGATCATGCGGCACTCCCGTAGTGATCCCACAGCAATAATCTATTATATCATTTTCCGGTTTTTCTTGAAAATGATGCGCAATTGTGCATTCCTCCTGCATCCCCCCTGCACTTACCTGTTGTGCGGAACCTCAGTAAGCACAATGGCCGTGCTTCCTCCCCCAGTGCAGCCTGGGAAAGTACCCAGCTGTGCTGTGGAAGGAAGGGGCAGAGCTATTGCTCTTCCTTCCATCCAGCATGGAGCTGGTGCAGAGGGAAGCACAGGGGATGTGATTCCCTCTTGCAAGAGGCTTTTTGCTTGATCTCCACATGATGGCACTGTGAACAAAGTAAGGTGCAAAAAGGGCCTATGTCTATGTGTGAGAGTTGAGGGAAGCTTTGCTTGATTGATATTACTCGGTGAAATCAAGGTCTGAGATCATACATGGGATATGTGGCTTCAGTGCCGTAGCTCTACTCCATCTCCTAATCTAACCCCCTAAACCCACTTTAAAAATCAAGCAGCCATATTAAATGTAGGTGTTCTGCAATGCTTGCACAGGCCACTGAAGGCTGACATGTCCAGCCCTATCCTGCCAACGTGCCACAGTGCAATGAGCAGAATGAGGGATCCCTGTAGAGTCCTATTGTATTACAGCACATCCTTCAGCACCCTGCTTGCTAGCAACACAGAACTCCTTCACTTGGTATGACTGCCTCACTTTTAAGGTCTGTTTGGGGGGCCTTTGTGGCCATGGCAATGGTGCCATGATCATAAATGTGCATACAAAAAGTCATAAGGTTGTAAATCTAGCTTACAGCATTATAATTGCCTAACAGAATCCCATCAAAGGCATTCTATTGGTATTCAGAGCACTTACAACTTGATTACTGTTTCATATGTTTTGAGGAAGGGCTTTTGGACTGAAATGCAGTCCAAGGTTTAAGTCCTCATGGACCTATGGCTTCAGCCATAGTAATTCCCACAAAGCAACATAATATTCTTCTTGTGGCTATTTTTTCATAGTTTTTGATGTTGGAAGGTAATTGCTCCAGTCACGTATTGGCTGAAACCTATTTCTGGGTTGTGTAGTATATTACATGTGCCATGCAACCTTGTGTTGAACACTTGTGCATCTGAATCAGGACATCTAACATGCACCTGAATCTAAAGCATCTGTGCATCTATGTGCAGTGCACATGAGCAGCACATTCATATGCAGAGGCACCTCATGTACAATTCTACTTCCATGATCTTGTCCTGAATATGTTTGTTCTTCATTGGGCCTTGCCCATTGGCCCTGCCCAGCCAGCTGTCCTCCCAATGTATTGGACTACCATGAGTCCCCAGAAGTTAATCCAACACTTAAGAGATGGCATCAGCTTAGGGAAGGCTATCACAGAGGATGGTAGCATTGAAGAGGCATATATTATTTTAAAAACATGCCTCTGGGACATCAGGTAGCTGAAGTTTGTAATCTACACAGAATGATTCACCTGTCTGGAAAGTAGCACTTAAAAACATCTAAAAAGATAAGAGACAGAGGCCCTTTTCACATGGCATTTTCCATGTGAAAGAGCCCCTCGAGTGTTGTGCAAATGTGAGGAGCGGTCCGCACGACGCACTCACATTTGCGCTATGCTCCAAGGCCTGGCAGGCACCACTCATGCACTTTTTCATTTTCGGATTTAAGCCAAAAATGGTGCACAGTCACGCATCCCTCTGGGGCCCCGCGTGCACTTGCCATGCGTGCGGAGCCTCAGGAGCCGGGCTGATTACGTTTCCTGTCTCAGTGCAGCCTGGGAAGGTCCCAGGCTGCACTGCGAATGGAAGAGGCAGGGCTCTCATGCGAGCTGGTAGCTCATGCAGAGCCAAAGGACCCAGGACATGAGAGCCTCTCTCCGGAGGCTGCTCGTGAGAGCACCGCACCCCAGCACTGAGAAAAGGTGAGCTGCAGAAAGGGCTCTAGTTCAAACCACTGGCATAAGCTGATGCCTCCCCTGAGGTGCTGACATCTAAGCAAAAACCTATTTTAACTCCTTGGAAGCTAGCTTTATACGTTTATACCTGAATGAATTTTTAAAAATGCCATCTCAAAACCCTTTGTTTACTTGAGCAGCATGCCCGGGTTTGTTGTTATTGTGTGCCTTTACATAATTTCACATTTCACATAATTTCACAACATTTTCCGGGGCTGTGTGATACACCCAAGGTCACCTAGTGGGTCTCCCTGGCCTTGTCTCCAGGGTCATAGTCCAGTGTTCAAGCCACTATACCATGCTGGTTCTCAAGCCTGGGTTACTTGACAACAAGATCACGTTGAGAAATGTTTGCTCTGCGGGAAATACAGAGCATAGCGGACTCTTGGTATCTGCCAGGGTTTAGTTCCAGGATCCCCTGTAGATACCAGAATTCATAGATGCACATGTCGCATTATGTACAATGGGGTAGTAAAATGATGACTCTCATATAAAATAGCTAAATCAAGCTTTTTGTTTTGTTTTGTTTTGTTTGTTTGTTTGTTTGTTTTCAAGGTACGGTTGGTTCAATCTATAGATACATAATCCACAGATATGGAGGGCAGACTGTAAATAACTTATCCAAAGCCCGTAACTCCACAACTCTGCATTCTAACTAGCATTTCAAAGATCTCATTTGTACATTTTAAAGGTGCCTTGCCTTTTCTGTGACAGAAAAACTCTCATTGCATGTAATTAGGAAGTCACTGTTGTCAAATAAGCTCAAAATTATACCTTAGGTAATATTTATGGCTATCCTCCCTTAACAAAACCCTACTATGTGTCAAGAACCCAATGTAACATCTTTGATTTACAGGAAGGAAAGAGATGGCTTAGTTAATAATTTCCTGACTTTAGTGAACATAAATCAAACACTAGAAGTTCCTTGAGTTTAACTGTAAGTCTTTAACACTCTTTAACTCCTGCACAGAAGAATTAAACTGAAGACAAAAGGGGTACGGATAATAAATTTATCTTTTAAAAAGATCAATATGTGACTGACACATGCATTTTCCCCCCGTTAATATTTCAACAGTAGGGTCTAATTTATCTTTTTGAGGTTGCTGCTGTTGTTCTCCACTACAGAGACTATGGCTATTTGAAGTGAAAGAAGCCAAACCACTCACGTTTCTTCAGCAAACAGCATTACCTAACTAGTTATCAAATTCTGCATGAATGTTACAGAAGTAAGGCATGCCTCCTTGAAAGCAGAACTACCAATGCTCTTGGCATATTCTTGATACTGCAGCCTTACAGCAGATGAATGTATTGTGGAAAACCTGGAACCAGCCTTTTACTGGTCAAAAGCAAAGCTACCCTCTGATGCTGACACACAGGCTTCAGGGATGCTGTAATGAGTTTGAGTGGGTGCCACGTAAGGACCATTGACAGATCCTCCACCTACTCCTTTCCTGTCTGTTTTATCATCAGGATTATATAATCATCCTTTTGTGACTCATCTGAGCTTTGTAATGCTCTGATAGAATCACAACCCAAATGATTGTTGTTACAGTTGTCAGGTCTTGAGACAGAGGCCTAAGTCTCAGGGAACTGCTGTGTTTCTCTGAATCTTCTGGGAAGCTGAGCAGCCCTGGAGGAAGAGAACATTTTGGTTTTGTATATGAGGTAACGATTTTAGATCTGAGGTTCACAGGTTGGGTGTACTCTGCAACTCAGCCCTGACCCTGGATGTTAACATTTCAGCAATGGCAGAGAGTGCATCAAGCAGTTGAAACTGGTGTGCTTGCTGTGCCCATTCTTGGAGATGTAAGATGTGGTTATGGTGATACTTGCTTTGATTACATCCTGTTTTGATTACTATTACATATTCTTTATGGGGCTGCTTGTGAAAACAGTCCAGAAACTTGATCAAGGCTGGGTACGGAAATCTACCTCCCCTGTTAGAATTATCATTTTCCGAGCAAAATTCTAGTTGTGATGATACATCTTGTTTAATTTGGAACCATACTATCTGAATGATTGTGAGCCAGTCCAAGTTTTTAATTTTCAAGGGAAAGTTTTCTCTCAGTTCTACCACTGTCATAGGCCTGTTTGGTGAGGACATGTAAGAGGGCCTTCTTTGCAGCAGCTCCCAGGCTGCAGAATTCCCTCCGTGGGATGTTAGGCTGGTCTTTACTACTCTCAATTTGGTAGCAGACAATGTTTTTTGGAATATTAGACAGCCCTTGCCTATTAAATGCTCATTGCTTAATGATTCATAATGGGTGTGCTTGCACTGTTTAGTCACTTATTATGTTTTAAATCGTTTCAAACTGTTTCTAATTCAGGCCATTTCTGCACTACAGTGATATAGTGCTATTATTTAGGGATGGGCCAACTGAATCCTTGAATCCTCAGCAACGATTTGAGATTCCTGAATCCAAATCTCTGTGCAAAAATAGGCGAACCAAATCTTTCAAATCCACCAACCAAAAAATAAGGTTTTTTTAAAATAAACTTCTGTTTAAAAAAAGTTTTAAAAAGTTAAAAAAAATTTTTTTTAAAGTTGCTTTTTAAACCCTTTTTCTAAAAAAAGGATTCAAAAGATTCAAGATTTGTGAGTTTCATGGATTCCCAGAATCTTCCAGGGATTCGGATCCGGATTTGGAAAAGTCCGGATTTGTCCCATCCCTACTATTATTGCACTTTCAACATCCTATGGAATCCTGGGGTATTATTAATCCTATTAATAGGAGTGGGGCCATCCTACTCCCACCCCCCCAAGCCATTTCCACACCTCAATATATATCCCCTTCTCTCTGTCTCTCTCTGTCTCTCTCTCTCCATACACATACATACATACATACATACATACATACATACATATATGTAAAATCTGCTAATACATTGAGCACCCACATCTTCTATGAACAGTGTTTATGTTTTAGTTCCTCAACAGACAAAATTTTGCAACTCCTTCATGGCTGTTTGACTTCAAAAGAACTGATGCTTGGGGGGTGGGAGTGGGATGGCAGCCTGATTTTTCATTGTGGTGCTCTTTTGAATAGTCGTGAGACATAATTATGTATGTCATCAGAAGAAGAAGAAAAAATCCCTGCCCACAGCATATTTTCCTTTCCTAAACAAAAGAAAAAGAAAATATCTGATTTGTAATAAAAGAGTCCATGCAACTGGAATACTCCTCTTCTAAAAACTAGTCAGCAGCTTGCTAGTGCCTGAAGGAACATGGTAAAAGCTATCTCTACAGGGCAAGAAAATTTGCTGAACCCTTGGCATGCTCCCATTCCTTTCTTTTTCAAAAATGACAGAGAAATCCTGTTACAGCTAGGACAATGAAGAAGGGCTTGTTGGAATAACCAAGTACTACTATTCTTTGATTCATGCTTGTTTAAGTAAGAAATGACTACTCTGTCTGTTTTGGTGATGGAGCTTTTCTTTTTTTTCTGGAAAAAAAATCAATCCTCCTTTGTTCCACATTGCCACTCAAGATTTTTCTTTCCTCCAGATTAACTCCCAAATAAATGAACAGACTTCTACTGAAAAGGGACTGTACAAATGTGCCGCTGTTATGTGCCATCAAGTCATTTCCAATTTATGGTGACCCTATCACAGGGTTTTCTTGGCAGGATTTGTTCAGAGGAGGATTGCCTTGGTCTTCCTCTGAGGTTGCGAGGATGGGACTTGTCCAAGGTCATCCACTAGGTTTCTATGGCCAAGCAGGGATTTGAACCCCACTCTCTGGAGTTGTAGTCCAATATGCAAACCACTACAATATGCAAGCCACTACAAACACACTGGCTCTTAATTTTTATGAAACAAACGCAGTGGGAGTTCATTTTAAATAAACATGCAAAATGTGGTGTGGCAACTGGAGAAACTTGTTCGTTCGTTCTTTCTTTCTTTCTTTCTTTCTTTCTTTCTTTCTTTCTTTCTTGTCTTAATCTTGACTATTTTCTGTGCACTCACTCTTTAGCCAGGCTGTTTCTACAACACTGCCCACTTCCCTTGGGATGAAGTCACTTTCATTAGGTCAGGAGCAGACACCTGATGGGGTTATATTGTCTGTTCACTTAAATTAGGGCCTCTTTGAAGTGGGTTTCATGAGAAAATTAATTCAGATGGGAACAGCAGAATCAATATGATTCACTCAGATCTCAAACCTTTTTCAAAAAGAAAACATCTCGATTCCAGTCACATCTGCAAACTGCATAATTTTGTAGGCTTCGGTTCTTCATACCTTCTCTCTCCAGATGCCATCATAATGTGATACACTTTATTTAAAGTCTGTCACAACTATGACCTATGGGCCCTATTTTTATATACTGAAATCGCAACAGCTCTGTTCCGTATCCCTAATTTCTTGTTTAAAGATGCGTGAAAAAGGGTAAAATCTAAGTAATTTAAAGTACTGTTTTACTCTAAAGGACAGATAAGTAACCTATGGTCCTCCAGATGTTGCTGCATTGCAACTCCTGCCATTCTTCGTCATTGCCTATCCTGGTTAGGGACAAAAGGAGTTGCCAGCCACCAACATCTGTAAGGCCAAAATTTATCTGCCCTTGCTCTAATGCAAGCTTCTAGAAATATTCCTGAACATTCTAATGTTTTCTTCCTGCAGCCTTTCGTTGAAAGAAAGAAAGAAAGAAAGAAAGAAAGAAAGAAAGAAAGAAAGAAAGAAAGAAAGAAAGAAAGAATCCATCTGTCCCTGCAGAAAACTGTCAGACATGAAAGCTATCAAGAAAGCTAGTTTTTCACAACAGATCTTAGTTTTCAGTAATGGGATTTTCAGAGTTTCTGAAAGTAGAGTTTCTTTCATTTATCACCAGTGGGCCAAGGGAGGAAAAGAAAGAGGGCTTGGATGAAATGTTTTGTACATTACTGACCTAGAAAGGCAGTCTTGGAAATCTGTTTGGACTGGGGAGGGGGGGGGGGAGAGACAAAAATGCATGTGTCCAGAAAGGTATTGGTTGCATTGTCTGTATTCTGTATTGCACTAGACAACAAAGACAGGATCCAATTAAACAGGAGAGTGTTAAAGTAAGAGTATTCACATCAAGGTGCAGCTACAGAGGAGGCAAAATGAGTGCATTGCTCTCTCAAATAAGAATTCTGCCTTTCCCAAATGAAATTCTCCTTCAGTCCAAATTTCTAGTACTGCAGAGAGTGAGGTATTAAAAACTGGTCACACCTAGAACTCTTACATTTGCTCTTATTGCATTCCTTTGGTAGCTTGCCCATTCCTTTTCCTTGGATGCCGAAACTGGGTTGTTGTTCTTTTTTATGTCAACAAGGTTTTAAAGTTACTATAATGCTGGAAATTAAAAGACTGAAGGAAAATTTAATTTTTGGAGGAGTGGAGAAATTTTATTTGGGAGAGATGGCCTCATCCCCTCCCTCTGATTAGCTACACCCTGATTCACATCCTGTTGACTGGAATCATATCACTTTGTATAAGATGCACTATCATCCACTACCTGGAAGACCAGATGGATTGGATGAGGTCCAAACAACTGAGATTGGCTCTACTATCTACTATCTGTAGATAGTTCCTGGGTGCGGGGATTTGAAAGCATTGCTTTTCTAGCTGGAATGGCATACATCAGAATGCTAGCATGCTTATCAATTCACCATCGTCATTAGAATCTTTGTTGTAAGAGCCACCTATTAGCAACTTCAATTGGTATGGCAACTACATCTCTTCCTGAACAGGCATAGCCTGAAAAGGAGGAAGAAAGCGGCCTGGGCACTGTAGTCCATGCACTGATGTCTCTGTCTCTCTGTGTGTGTGATTAATTATAATTGGATGTCTTGAAGGTGTACAGCAAATCTTATACACAGAAACAATGGCTTAAGGAAAATGTCAAATTGATTTCTGCCCTTTCAATTTTCATCCAAGAAAAGAAAGTATTTAAAGGTGTGGGTAAAATTAACAATTTAACTAGATGTTTAATGTAAAAACAAGTAGGAAAACATTGCTCCTTAAGCCATTTTCAAATTATGGCTAGCCTAAGGTGAACCTATTACTGAAGGTTTTTCTGTGCAAGATTTCTCCCTCTGAGCCTGAGTCTTTCTCTGAGGCTGAGAGAATGTAACCCAGCAGGTTTCTGTGGCCAAGCAGGGATTCAAACCCTGGTCTCCAGCGTTGTAATCCAATGTTCAGGGAACTACACCATGATGGCTCTCATGTACAAGATTTAGTTGTACTTAAATAATTTTTATTTGAAGGAAGTGGCAAATTAGTAATGCTAATAAATTTTGTGAATTTTTTTCTAAGAGAACCTAGGCATAGTTCAGGAATTCTGCATCTCTGAATTGTGAAGTAGACCAATTCAATCTGAACCTCCTGACCTAATATTCAGATCAGTACTAATTAGGTATTGGCTTTTGTACTTCCTAAATATTATATGTAATGCCTGGATCTGAAAACATAGGAATTTATTTGAATTTTTAAGCATTACAGCTTAAAATAGAAATGGGATTAAACAGATTTATGAATTAACCCATGTGAATGTATCAGAAACCAAAAGTAAACTTATTCGTTCAGTATGGAGGAAATGGGATCAGGCAATCATACTGCCTGGATGCAGACTTCCTTGCATGGACACAGAATTATAAGGAATGATAGTGTTTTTCTAGATATGAACGTAATATTTTGACCGACTGGGACATGTGATGGCTTTAAAACAGAAACACTAGTTTATAAAAAAAAAAAAATTGCATAGACTCTTAATGCCTACCACATGTGGGTCCGCTTCAGAGGAATAGCTTGCTCTCCTCTCACACTGACACACTATGCTCATGGCATCAAGAAGGGTGAATATTTGAGACTTAATTCCACAGAAACTGTTCTTGTAAGATTAAGATGTGTAAGCCATCTGGACTGGCAGTTCATCTAAGTCTAGCTTATGGAAGTATCATTAGGATCATAATTTCTTTCAGAATAGACTCTAATATTAGGTTTATAGGGAATCTGCAGCAGTCCTGTCCCTCATGTTATCTATATCTTGGTGAAAGATCCGCTCTCCTGTTAGATGGATAGGAGGGTAGACTACAGCCAAGACTCATTTCACCTACATAACCTTTAAGAAGACGCTAAATCTACAGATCACATATGCAGATTGTACCCTCCCGAAGAAGATGAAGAATGCTTGGGACCAATTGAAAGAAGTCCACACTCAGTAGAAGGGTGTTAGTATCATCTGCCTGCATTTGTGACAGTGGAGTACTGTCCCCACTATCTTCAGAAATAAAGTAATCAGGACAGTAGATTCACAATGTACATGCACAGACACATGAGTGGGGAACGGATGGAAATCCGATAATCCTTTTTTTTTCTTTTCCTGAGTTGAATGATAACCTAAAAGTGCAGAGCTGTTAAATGACAAAAAAAGAAAAAAGAAAAAGAAAAAAAAGATACAAAACATTTTCTGCCACTGGCAAGGCTGACATGATGAATGCTTTGTTTTACAAATATCAAGTTTATTGTTCAAAGTATTAAGGTCACATTCCATACATTCTGGAAATAGCACAATTCCACAATACTTAAGTAAGATTCCAAAGCTTTATGAAAGAGTATTGGGAGGGAGTGAAAAGGTAAGTGCTCACAGCATCCCATGGGACAGTAGAGTGGTCAGTTTGGCAGCATTATAGTCATTATGTCTCAGAATCAATGAGTTCCATTAGGTGAAAGAAAATCCTGGGATTTTCTTTTCAGAAATATGATAAACTTCCTTTGCCAATAACAAGGACCTAACTGCCAACCATTATATAGCTTTTTTCCCCTCTTAAGGAGTTACAAAATTCTTGGAGGGAATTCTTATTTGCAAGAATTCCCATCTAAGAACTACAAATCTTCAAGCAGGTCAAGCACGGATGGTCCTATAAGCTTAAACAATGTTTTGCGGAGGGAAGCAGCGCTTGAAATATGTCTAGGGGATCAGGTTGTGACAGAAATCAACAGCCAATATGGCAGCCAAAAAAAAAAAGGCCATTTATGTTCTAGGCTGCATCAACAATAGTACAGTTTCTGATCAAGGGAAATTATAGGCCCTTTTCACTCCACCCTCCCAACCTGCCATAGGGACAGGAGAAGGACAGGACTGTGACAATGCTTATGCACGATGTTATCGTGGTCCCATCCTTCTCCCATCCCCAAGTGGTGCAATTGTGCCGCAATTGATGACTTTTCCCTGTCAATGACCAGCAATCGCACTGCCCTCCCACCACGCACCCGCACTTCCATTAGCTGCAGAGGCATCCCTAAGAATATCAGTCTAAGACAGTTTAGGATAGGTGGATAAAAAGTAAAGAGATTTTTGGTTACTGAGACACTAATTAACTCTATCACCTAATAGAGTTCATATAATAACATGTTATTTCCTATAGCCATTAGTATCAATGCTCCTTAACCACTGCATGTGTGCACTCTCTATCAAAGTATACTTGTACTTTATAATGTTTTGAAATGTTCTTACTGGGAACAACCAGGTCCCATTGTTTTCCCATCCCCAAGTGGCACAATCATGCAGTAAATCACTGATGGTTTTTACCTATCAATAACTGGCAATTACGCAGCCCTCCCACACTTACCTTAGGTGCAGAGGTCCTGGAAATGCAGTGGCTGCACTTCCTGCCCCAGTGCAGCTTGGGACAGTGAATGGCTGCACTGCAAAAGGAAGGAACGAAGGAACGAAGGAAGAGACAGCGCCATCACACTTCCTCCATTCACAGAGGCAGCCAGTGCAGAAAGGAGTGTCCTGTCACACTTACGTTTTGGAAGAGGCTCTACCAAGATCCCTGCAGGACACCACCAGGATCTGGTAAGCCACAGAAAGGGCATAACATACATCTAACCTCTGCATTTCCAACATACCTCAGTCAACCAATTAGGTGTGTTCTTCAGCATTACATCTTTAACAGAAAATTTGACAGAAATAACATGGAAAAATAGAGATAGGTTCCTATACAACAACAAGGAAGAGCTGTTCAACATGTTTCAGCAGATGTTTTATTCAACGTAATCTATATGCTCATATGAAAAGAAAAATCTAGGTCAGGCAAGCCTTGCATAAGTTAACAAAGACATTTTGAACCTTTTAGTGTGATGAGAACTGTGCACTGGGTTTGCTGGTTTGGAAAAAAGCTCTCCCAGGCACTGTCTCTCTGTAGAACCATACAGGTTGTAGGTTTTAAAAACAAACAGTTAACCAGAATAGCTCTAAACACAAAGAAAGAAAAGGAACCAGGTTAATGACAAACTGCAGAAAGGTCCTAAGACACACACATGGATTTTTTCATTCTCTAATGGGAAGAAAAGTCCGTATGGCTGGGTGACTGAAGATCAGGCCTTCTTGGGAGACTCTCTTTTTCTGGATCTTTCTGGTGTGTCTCTATGAAATCTCTCCTCTGGCATTCTTTCAGGCTCCTTCCTTTCAGCCATTTTCTATATGGGATCCATGTCTGCAGGTCTGTGCCTGCAAACAGGCTGCTTTCTTCTCTTAGGAGAATCAGCCATCTCTCCAAACCTCTCTCTCTCTCTCTGCCTTATGTAACCCTCCTAACTTGGGGACTGTCATCTGGATTCAGCGGGATGCCTTCTGGGAGGGACTAACATGACCTTAGTGTTATACTCTGGAGGTTCAAAACTTTAGATTTGAATATGACCTCTGCTCATTACCCTGTGGGTACCAGTAATGACTCTTAAATAGTCTGAGGAAATGCAAACAATAGATTCCACACACATAGGACAAAGCCAGTCTGACAGAATTGTTTGCTCTTTTTCAAATCCAGATGGGATTTCCCAACATCTCTGGACACTGCACATTACCTTACAATAGAAGTTACACCAGTCTGAACCTGTTTTGCAGGGTGTCCATTCAGTAGAAGTGAACAAGTCAATCAAGTACTGATTGTTCTCCAAATACATCAAGGAGCCATTTCCTTCTCAGTGGGAGTGGGGTGGGAGGACTTCCAGCTTATATTTTAAAATGAGGCTTGACTTCTCCAAGATGGACATGAGATCCAGGCAACTGCATATTGCCCAACCCCTTTAACATGACCTTTGTGTAAAAGAACAACAGTTTTCACTGTTTATTCAGAACCACTTAATTGTTTTATGGTGGTGTGTTTTCTATGTAACTTACCACTGTAGACAACTCCAGGCATGTCAGTACTTACAAAAATAAACAATAATGTTTATTAAGACAATAATAACAATAAAGTAACATGTTAGAATTCATATGCAGTTCAACGTTGACACATTTATTCAGGAAAAATTAACAATTAACTCCCTGCTCACAGTTCAGTTATAGCTTTAGACTTTCATGAAAGGCACAATTATCATATAAGAGCACTCTGGCTAGACTCCCACCAAAAGCTTAACCCCCAATTTAGGTCACACTCTCTGACCAGATCCTACTAGAGCTTTATTACTTTTTTGCTTCTCACTAGGCTTCCACTAAGAACTAAACCTTGCAAAACAGCCACAGTCTCTGGCTGACTGAGGGATTCTGCTCCCTAGACTCTGGCTAGGCTGTCACTAAAGGAATCAATGCAGCCACAGGTACTTGGCTTTACATATATTTTTCTCTTAGCCATAAACCCCTCCCACACACTACTGGGCTGGTTTTCTCTCCTGAGGTGCTATTCCGGTTGCCATAACATCGACTTCAACTTATGGTGACCCTATGAATGAAAGACCACCACTCACCCTGTCATCAACAGACCCACTCAGGTTTGCAAACTCAGGGTCATAGCTTTCTTGATTGAGTCTATCCATCTGCAATGCAGTCTTCCTCTTTTCCTATTCCCTTCTACCTTGGTAAGCATTATTGTCTTTTCTATTGAGTCATGTCTACTCGTGATATGGCCAAAATATGACATTTTCAGATTATTCATCTTGGTTTCTAAGAAGAGATCAGCCTTGATTTGTTCTACAACCCATTCATTTGTCTTTTTTAGAAGTCCCAAGTATCTGTAGAACTCCTCTCCAACACCACATCTCAATTGAGTTGATTCTTTTCCTGGCAGCCTTCTTCACTGCGCAGCTTTCACAACCAGTCAGAATATAGTGGCATAGAAACAGTTCTGACTTTGGTGTTCAATAATTTATCTTTATACCTGAAGATCTTGTCTAGTTCCTTCACAGCTGCCCTTCCAAATGTTAGTCTTCTAATTTCTTGATAGCAGTCTCAGTTTTGATTAATGACTGAGCCAAGGTATAGGAAATCTTTGACTATCTCAATGTCCTCATAGTCTACTTCAACTTTACATAAACCATCTATGGCCATTTTTTTTAATGTTCAACTATAAACCTGTCTTTGCACTTTCTTCCTTGAATTTCTTCAGTAGCCAATCCCAGTCTTTCCTATTTTCTGGTAATAGTATGATGTCATTTGCATCTTTTAAACTGTTGATGTTCTTTCCTTCAATTTTCACACCTCCTGATTGCCATGACCATTACAGATAGAGAAATACCATGGTTAGGAGTGGACAACTGGCAACGGTTGGAAGACAAAATTGCACCCCTTCCCCTTCTGTTCCCCCCAGTCCTTAATATTTTGTTTCTTTTCCTATTTGTTTTAAAAACAGAAATGCCTCCATGCCTTATAAAGACTGTGGAGATAACTTTGACATGTTGAGTGGAGGAGGGAGGCCCTTTTTATGCTAGGAAACATATAAAAGCCATCTGGAAGATGTCCAAACAAATAGTGCTTCTAAAATCTGATATTAACCAGTAGATTTTCTATCTGGCAGTCTCATTACAGAGGCTGCATATGGGCTGATGGTATAAGTAGGAAGGCCAGGGCTGACCTGGAAGGTTCAAGGTTCTACCTGTATCAGCCTAGTAAGATGGATGGGTGGACAGATAAGATTGCTATTATGTAGCTTGCTCAGCTCCTTAAAAATAGTTTTTAAAATCCCGATGAGGCAGTAGTTTGAGCTGGTTTTTTTTTTTCTGGCTGTCACTTCAGTTCATCATATTCAGCTTATGAAATCACCTAAGCAACCAAGCCTCTTGAGTTCTGAAAGTTTCTAACATCTTAGAAAGTTTCACACAGAGATTGAACAGATCTAAACTGAAACATACTCTTACGGATTAGAAATACATAATGTGTGAAGATTTCTGATAACATACACATTACTAGTTCTCACCTGTGGGATGGATGTTACTTCAAGATAGCAACTAAGGGGAAAAATGTCTTACTAGCTAGGCTAAGGCTCTTCTCACCACTTTTATAAGCCCAGAACTAAAGTTTCAAAAATTCTTTATGCTGGGATTGGTTGATTTAAATTAGAATATCTGCCACCTGCACTCTTGCCTTATTCCTTCATGCTTCATCTGTCCAATTATCAAATCCCCTGCTGTACTGAGAACATTTTGCTGTGCTCAGGGATTAACTGAACCCTCAAATATGGAATGTGCAGTGCTCTGCATCTTGTAAAATACAATAACATGTGCAGCAGCCAGTTTTTAATCAAGTACGCAATGATACACTCTCACAAGCTGAGTAAATGAGAACTCCCAAAGATCACCAGAAAAGGGATGGCACTATAGATAATACAGCAAAAGCATATTCATAAATACTTGACAGATCAGTAGGTACAGCAATATATTTAGTATTGCAATATGAGCTGGAAAAACCTATTTGCGAAAATGAGGTTCCCATTTTCTTGCACAGCCCTGAATTACTCAAGAGACATTGTAAGTAAGTTGTTGTGTCCTTGTGATTATGTGCATCGAACAGATTGTTGCTTTAGGCAGAAATAAAACTACTCTGAAGTCAAGAAACGTGAATCAACACTAGTAGCAGCAAAGCAATTTACTGTCTTATGCAATTTTTTTCTCCCACTGATATCTCAGTTGCTTTTTCAGCTGCAGGAATAAGGCCCAAACAACAAGGCCCAAACTGCTGAAGTGTACACAGGGGGGCAATGTGAGGGAACAAAATGAGGGCCTTGTCTCCCCAAATAAGAATACTGCCCCCAATAATTTTATCCGTCCACGGAGAACGAGAAAACTGGACACACTTATAACTCTGGCATTTGTGATCCTCACATTCCCATGGTAACTTTGCCCGCTCCTTTTCTTTCTATTCCTAAAAGCTCACCTGAAGTTTTAAGTTATTGTAATTCTAGAAATTTGGGGACTGAAGGAAAATTTCATGTGGGGAGAGAATTCTTATGTGTGTGAAGAGGTAATGCCTTCGTATCTCCATAGACACATCTATGCTTCCATAGTCTCCCAGTAAGGTGTAGCTGAAAAACCCATTTAATGATGTATTTATAATAAGAATTTGCCTACTTGTTTGTTGAATTTATACC
The DNA here is from genome assembly GCA_030412105.1 of Cyclura pinguis. NCBI lineage: Eukaryota > Metazoa > Chordata > Lepidosauria > Squamata > Iguanidae > Cyclura > Cyclura pinguis. The sequence goes on from CM059602.1 coordinate 215,286,244, forward strand.
CTGCTTTTCTCCCAGGATAGCATTCTAGGAGTTTTCTTGCTTCTTTCAAGTAGTAACTAATGAGACAGAGGAAGGTGCTGGAGATGGTAAGAGAACATTCTGTATTGGGTGGCAGAATGAGTTTAAAAGGCAAAAGGAAAAGAAATGAAAGAGTATTTGTGGCTGCTGTTATTTGCTATCAAGTCAACCTCAAGCTGATAGAAATTTGAGAAATGAAAGAACATTTCATTAGCAAGATAGAATTCTTATATGGAGAGCAATCCTTTCATTTGTAGTATTATTTTTATTTATCAGTAATAATATAGGACAAATATCACACCTTACAAATTACAGTAGAAAGAAATGAGAAAAAGGATAAAAATAGAAAGGTATATCCATACATCCATACACTTTCACATCTTCTCTATCAATTCCTTTATCTGTTCTAATAACTTTACCTCTTACATTTGTAATTCCATTTAAAAATACACTCAGTACCACACTTCTCCAATACAAAACAGATTTTCTATAAACAAATCCGTTTTATCTTCCCTTATTCTCTTCTTCTGTTTTCATTCTGGTGATTGTCTATTTAGTATTCACCAACAATAAATTATCAAATGAATTTCATTTCAGAAAAAAAAAGAGAAAAAAAAGTCTACTTTTCTCTAAATTTCTAAATATTAAATCAAAATAATTAATTTCTTACTCAAGATTTTTGTTTCATCTCTCTTTTCTTTTTTCTTTATGAGTGGTTTCTGTCCGAATATGGTTTCCTTATCCTTCTATCTTATTTCAAACTTTAACTTAATTGAATTAATCTATTCCCCTCTTTATGTATCAACGAGAAATTTATCCCTATCTCCACCATTTTCTCTCTGTCTAAATACAAATGATTGTTTTTACTTTTACTTCTTCTTTTCCATATTTCTCTAAATTTTTAGATTTGATTTCTTTCTATGTATTTAAATATATGTTTCTCTATCTCTATCTTTAAGCTTCTATCCTATTTCAACCCTATAAAGCTATACTTTCCAATAGTTTCAATAGATTTCCTTTTATGAGGAGAGTTCATCTTCTATCCCTATTATTGCTAATTTCCCCCATTTTTCTTCTAGAATTGGTAAGATTGGAGTCCAAACTTTTTTAAATAGCTCTAACGAATTGTCTGATAGTATTATTATCAGTCCATCCATCTCCATCAGATCATATAGTTTTATCAACCATTCTTCTATACCAAGTACTTCCTTTTGCTTCCACTTTTTAGCGTAAATCATTCTATCTGCTGTCACCATAAAAAGTAATAGTTTTTGTTGTCTTTTTCTAAGTTGCTGTATTCCATCTATCATATTTTACAGATATATCTCGGATATCATTGCAAATTTTATTTGCAATTTTTTTTCAATATTTCCGTGAATTTGTTTCCAAAACTTTTTCACCTTAATACACATCCACCAAAGGTGGAATAGAGTTCCTTTTTGGTTACATTTCCAACACGTATTCTTAGTGTTTTTTGTTATTTTTCCAATTTGTACGGGAGTGAGATACCATCTGTGTAGGATTTTATAATAATTACTTCGTAGAAGCATTCTTTTAAAGAATTTTTGGGTCCCTCTCCAAGAGGCTTCCCAACTCTCAAGTTAGATTGGGTGTCCAATATTCTGTGCCCACTTTATCATATTTTCCTTTATAATTTCTTGCTCTAATTCTAGGCTAAGTAACAGTTTGTATATCCTTCCTATTAGATAATCTATACCTGGTGTTAGAAGTTTATCAAACTCTCTTTCCTCATGTTCAATTCCCGGTGTCTTAACATCCATTTTAAATTTTTCAGCCAGCTGTCTCTGTAGAAGCCAGTGTGATGTATACCCATGGTTTATTCATTCTTCTTTATCCTTTAGAACCACCTTATCCCCCTGTATTTTAACAAGATCTTTATAGGTTATCCATTTATTTAACTGAGGCTTTTCTCTCCTATAGAAGGCTTCGTGCACTGATACCCACAATGGTATTTTGGAATAGAATTTCCTTTTATATATAGACCAGACTCTTAATAAAGATTTTCTAACGAAATGATTATTAAATTCCCTAGTTACCTTTGATTTTTCATAATATAAATATGAATGCCATCCAAATGGCAAGTCGGTTCCTTCTACAGTTAATAATCTATCATTTTCTAATTTTATCCAATCTATCAACCAGTTAAGGCAGCAGCATGGTAATATAATCTCAAGTCCAGCAATGCTTTCATTTGACCGCCCACATCCCCATAGCTACAAGTTATAGTTACTGTACAAAATAAATGACATGGGTCATTGTTAAATTACATTGAAATACAATGCAATTATAGCTTTGCTATTGGGAAAATAATTTATTATGAGTTACTACTTGCTTGGAACTAATTATATCCAAGCTTTGTTCAGACTGTAGGCATAATGCAACACTCGTACTGCACTGCCAACATAAGGGGACTTCCTTTCCCTTTTCTCTGTCCTTCCTTTAGGTAACCCTCAGAACTCCTCCAAAACTGGCTCTATGGGATTTCTCATCCTTCTAGAGTGGGGTTTTGCGGGTGCACAATGGACTGCAGTGCTGAACAGAATTATCATCTGCCTTCATCTGCTGGGCTCTTATGTTCCATCAGTAAAAATCCAGCATTGAATTTTTTTTATAGTATTGTAAAGTGATAGATACATTTTTAATTAATAAATAAAGCTGGAAGACAGAGGACACTGATATTGCTGTTCTTACAGCAGGCATTTTAGGTTAACTGCTATGCTGAGTCCTTCCCGGAGTGAAGGGTAAGCTATAGTTCTTTGGATTCTCTCACTGAGTGCTATCATATGTGTTCTTGAGAAATGGAAGAAACAACTCTACAGTATTTCAGACACAAGGGGATACCTGACAACTATAACAACATCCCTGTATACATAGGGCATATAATAATTCAACATTGTCAGGCTGCAACATGGATTCTCCATCTTGAAGATGTATCGTACTGTAGATTGCTCATGGCAGTTGTTTTTATAGGCATGAAGCCAATGCACAATGGGCCTATTAAAGATGACAGTACAAATATACCTGATTTGAATAGCTTTACAGACTCAGATCACTAAAATCCACTAATCACATAGCTTAGGTAATTTCAAACTTTCAATTTAAAAACATTACTTTTGAATTAACGGCATAAATCTTTACTACTTTCCACCTTACCTCTAGCTGAAGTTTTCATTTCAGTTCCTTCTTCTGGCAGGCATGTCTGAAAAGATTGTTGTTTTATGGATGCCTTCATAAAAGTGAGACGTTTTAAAAACATTTTAGAACTTTCTATACACAGTTAGATTGAAAGAATTACTTCTGCCTACTAATGTTGACCTTTTGCTCTGTATTTAGCATAACAGCATAAGAGAACATGATAGATCTGTGCTTCTTTCAATGTGACCTTCAGCTGTGTTAAGAGGCTGATGTGTCAAAACCCATTACCCACATGAATAAAATCAAAATGGAATTTGTGTAGCAAAAAATACCTTTGGAACCAACACGCTGTTTTTTTCTTTCTGTGTTTTTCCAAAATATGCCTGACATACTGTTTGCTGAAGATCTATTCAAACTATCGATTTTTAAAAAATTAAAAGGGGGCATGGGGACTGGTGGTTGCAAGAATGACTGCCTGAATCTGGAAGTAACAAGTTTTTCATTGAAATGCAGCAAGACATTAATTGACATAAGAAGATGACAATAGAAAGGAGACAATATTCATCCTTTAGTCTCAATAAATTCTTGTGGGAAAACACTGTCGAACTTATTGAACACACCCACCCCTCCCATTCAGGGGTATGAATATCTGTCCATATGCACTTCATTCCATGCATCTGGTGAAAAAGACCAAGCCTACAAAAGCTTATGCCTCAAACTTCCTTCTATCAGTTGGTATTAAAGGTGCTACCAGATCCCTTTGTATACTGTTGGACTTAGTTTAGCTAGCTACACAGTATATCACATGTTGTATGTTTTTCAGCATAGACATACAGGCACATCATTTTTTACAATGCTTGAAAAATAATAAACATCATGGAGAAGAATGACCAAGGTTTGCCAGGCTTTCCTGGCTTTCTTTCTCCTCCCACTTCACCATGTGGGGAAGTGAGAGGAGGATCACAGCTGGTTGCATATGTTGCATTGACTCTGTGTTACTGGGGAAGAAAACCAAACGGTAACCCTGTAAGGGTGCAATACTATAATTTCTCATAGGAATATGAGGGAAAAGTCTGATTGTTGACTAGAGTTTTCTCAAGACAGGTTATCCTGACACAATGAGATATCCCACTGAGGAATCTCCAAACACTAGATAATTATAGTGCTGTGTTTCCACTTTAACTGCCATTGTTCTGGCTTATGGAATCCTCGGACTTGCAGTTTAGGGAAGGGTACTTAGAATTCTCAGCCAGAGAGTTCAAGTGCCTCAACACTACAAACTCCAGGATTCCACAGCATGTTGTTCTAACACTTAAAGTGGAATTGTGGCACTATATTTGTGTAATATAAGAGCGCCTCAGATGAGACATCTTGGTTCCAATGAAAGGCATAGGTTCCAAGCTGTTCTTCTTTATCCCATTCATCATAGTTTCCTTCAACTACACAAAAATATATCCATCCAAATCTAATGTCTTTTCCTGAGATATGTAAAGAATACTTGCAAATTTTCTCCTCTTCAAAGAGAAAGAATGTCTCAACGTGCTGACACAACCCACCGAGGAAAAAAACCCCTCACAATCTCTGCAGGAGTGAAAGAAAAGAAAAGAAAAGAAAAGAAAAGAAAAGAAAAGAAAAGAAAAGAAAAGAGACTAGTGCATTTTAATTTTTTTCTTGTTTTTCTGCAAAATAGGTTGCATTCTGTCACATTTTGACAAAAGAACAATTTGCTCACATATTTGCAGAATTCTATTTTGCAGAAAATAAAAAAAATCATTTAAAATACATAAATATAAATATTCCAGTGGGGAGAAAACATTTCAAACGTTTCATTCTCACATGTGAGACTAAAATATGAGGAGATTTAAATTTAGATTGCTAATATTTGGCCTTTGTGAAACTAAGCACACCCCCACAGCAAGTGCAAAGGGGCTGGTTGATTAAGCACAAAGATGCAAACAAACTATCTGTGATATTATTTTTCCAAGTTCATGCTGCAAGGCAAAAGTTACCACAATTTCAGAACTATGCATCGTATAAAAATGCACAACAATCAGCTCTCAAAATGTGTAGAAGCTGTTTGAGACCAACAAAAAAGTCCTGCCCTTGTGAATCAAGAAGTTTGTTGATTTTTTTTTTCAATGATGTAGACTCAGGTCAATTGACTTGTACTCAAGTCAGACTTAAGTCACTTTAGTGATTCAATTTGAACTTGACTCAGCAATAAAGGACCCACTGACTTAACTTGACTCGTGACTTGTATATTTTTAGTGGCTGACTTGCTGGCCTTGGTTCAGTAACACAACACATTCATCAAGAAATTTTACAACTATAAACAATGCTGTCATTCCTTTTTGTCCTACTGGTCACATGACAATCTGTTTCAAGCCAAAAGAGTGAGCAAATTTCTTAAAAGAGGAACAGCAAATGGGTTAGGCAATGGGCTTAAGGCAGGGTTGAGATCTGCTCTGCAGTCTGTCCCTACTGCATATCAGTGGAGCCTTCTAAAATTTTCCTAAGAGCAGAAGGCAAGACTCACCCCCAAAATGCAGGGCGTGTTTCTGAGAGGGGAACAACAAATGTATTAAGCAATGGACTCAAGGAGGAATGATCCTTCCTACTAAAGCCTTTGGAGCTTCAGTAATGCATGGGGATGGGGGAGGTAAGAAGGATCCTATTCCCTACTCCCAAAAAAGCCTTCAGCTTCAGAAATAGGAAGTAGGGAGGATCCTATTCCCCACTTCCGAAGCTGCAGATTCTTCTATGCCCATTGACACAAAAGTCTCCAGTTTCGGGGTTAAGAAGGTTCCTATTTCCCACTTCTGAAGCTGCAGATGGCAAAATCACAAATATGGAGGGCCAACTCTACTTAAATTGTTAAAACTGACTTTATTTGACTCTATCCAATAATTCTGGAATTTTGGTTCGGGTATAAACTTAGCTCCCAGACTTGAGGCTCGACTAGAGACTTGCCTTGAAAGTATCTTGCAAGGACTTGAGACTTGAGTTGAGACTTGAAGGCAGAGACTTCAGACTTGACTTGAGACTTGGAGTAAAAGACATCACTGATTTTTTTGTTTTCTTTTTTTTGTGAGGACAATGCCAGTCTCTAGTCTCTTATGGTCCTCCTTCTTCCAGTAGCCTCCTGTTTCAGTGGCACAAACTCTTTTTATCACTAATGGCAGAGGTACAATGATAGCAGTGACGAAAACCTTCCCCAATGTTTCTTTTTGCCAACAGTGGTAGGGGGGAAAATGGAATGTCCTGCAGATGGGCTTAAGAAGGCCTTGCACTCATAAGAATATGTTTCATTTTCCAAGCATGCTTTCCATGGAAAAGGAACAAAGCCAGCCTTAAAAATGGCATAACGAAAAGGGCTGTGGAGTAATGCCAGAAACACTCTCTGCCTTGGCCAGTAGGATCCAAGGAAGGCTTCAATGCAATGGTTATCACAGACAGCCATCTGTGTTAGCTGGATAATTCTGAGATCTGTAGTCCCACAAACCTCTAGACAGAATATCTGGTTGAAAGAAGCAGTGATGCTCTCTTCCAGCAAGAGCTGTTGTGGTAACAACAAATTATGTCTTAGGCACATCTGTTGGTGAAGTCAAAATTCAAATTCATCAGCTCATGAGTCTAATCTCGCAGGTTCACTTTTCTCAAATGCTCAAAGAGCTTTGACTTCATTCTCACAAATTCAAATGTTTCATAATTCAAGAAGAGATTAAGGGGTTAATTTATATTTTCCACACATCTGTGTTCTAAATGACTGAGCATCTAAACACTGCTATGTTTGTATATGGTGAGATGTTAATTGCTACAAGCAAGCACATATGACAACAGCCAATCAGAAGGATACATAATGACACATTCCGTCATAACATTTGGGCTGGAAAAAAAATACCATATTGCACATGTCATATGCCCATGATGCACTCCTGTGACAGGCAGGCACAAGAATTTAGAGATAATTCAAAAACTTTGAATATTGGATACCTTCAATCCAAATTTATAACACTGTACAGTGATCCCGCCACATTTACTAGGGTTAGGGGCACGGGACCCCCATGAAAGTGGAATAAATGTGAATAACTCTAAGGCCTCTCAAACCATATTTAACACACAAAAAAGTAAGATCACCACATTCAATCCACTTTAAATTCCTTTGAGGCATCAGAGTTCCTTCATAAGGCAGAAGTGAGTGGCTGGTGGGGCTTACTGCCACCTCCACTGCTGTCCCACACCATTTTCAGTAGGAACTTACAGGTCTTTTTCGGATATTCTCAGTCTCATGAGGCTTGCAGTCTCTATTAAAAATGGCATAGGGAGGCAACAGAGGTGACAGCAAATAATCCATGAATAATCAAATCCGCAAAAGTGAAACCTACAAATGTGGAGGGCTGACTGTATTCATATTTCAGAAAGGAAATTACCAATTATTTTGCTACACTTCTGGATTGAATTGCTACACTCTTGAATTCATGGTGGAGTGAAACCAGATGAATTGTCAGGGATTCCAGGCAGGGAACCCTGGGAAAATGATCAGCCCACTGCAAAGATGTTGCATCATGCCCCAGCTGTGGGTAATTGCAAGGCTGCATAAGAAACCGGGGTCATGTGCAGATGGTAGAAGGAGGTGTGCAAACCTCTACCTGATTGGTTGTAGATATGTATATAACAAAGCAACGCCAGTATGTATTTGTCTGTTGACCAAACCTGGTGCAAGCTTTTGTCCGTCTGTCCTATGTTTTGTATATAACGGAACTTTGCTGCAAGATAAAGTGCCTCCTGTTTTGGAAGAAACTCCTCCGTGTGTGAGTATCCTTACTGGGGAAACAGGCTTCTGCTGTTGGCTCGCTGAACTCTGGTTTTTCCGCTGCGTTTCCGTGGGGCTGAAACTCCTATCATCCCCAACATCAATATCTTTCCAACATCATCTGTCAAATGCAGAACAGAAACGTTTTGGTCAACAATCTTTAGAAACTATTTTTCAAAAAGAAAAAGAGTCAGGGACAAGGACACACCTGGTGAGAATGGGAGAATTCATAAAGGAGAATTTATTCTCTCCTGTACATGGTGAGCGATTGCTGCTCTTACACGTAGGGAGTTCGGTGTATAATGAAAGGGAGGCAACAAGGGACACAAGTACTGGAATCTGGAATCCTGTGGTTTGCACAACAACACAGAAGTATCAGGATCTTAGTATTTGGAGAAAGGGTGTTTTTTTTTTAATGATCCATCTTTCTATTTAGTAACATAGGCAGCTAGCATATAGGAGATTGTATCAGTCTAGCCTAGTACTGTCCACTCTCACTGGCACAGGATCTCTGGGGAGAGGTATCCTTTACCACCTGATTTTTTTAAGCCATGTGTTGATGGCAGCTCAGCACATATTTTAAAACAGCGATGTAGACTCGAGTCGATTGACCTGGACTCAAGTCAGAGTTAAGTCACTTCAGTGACTTGACTCAGACTTGACTCAGCAAAAATTACACACTGACTCAACTTGACTTGAGACTTGTATATTTTTAGTGACTGACTTGCTGCACTTGGTTCAGTAACATAACACATTCATCCAGAAACCTTACAACTTACCGGTCACATGACGATTTGTCTGAAGCCCAAAGTGTGGACACACTTCTCAGAGAGAACAACAAATGGGCTCAAGGTCTGCTCAGTAGCCTGTCCCTGCTTCATATAGGAGGAGCTTTCTAAAACTTTTCCCAAGAGCAGAAGGCAAGACTCATGCCTAGATTGCAGAGTGCATATCTCAGAGGTGAATGGAAAATGCATTAGGCAATGGGTTTGAGGAGGAAGGATCCTTCCTTATAAAGTTCTTGAAGCTTCAGCAATAGGGAATAAAAAGAATCCTGCTCCCCACTTCTGAAAAAGGCTCCAGCTTTGCAAATGGGAAGTAAGAAGGATTCTGTTCCCCACTTCTGAAACTGCAGATGGCATAATCACAAAAGTGGAGGGCCAACTCTACTTAAATTTTTAAAATTGACTTTATTGGACTCTGTCCAGAAATTCTGCAATACAGGTTGGGGTATAAAGTTGGCTCCCAGACTTGAGATTTGACTCGAGACTTGAAAATATCTTGCAAGGACTTGAGACTTGACTTGAGACTTGAAGGTAGAGACCTGAGACTTGACTTAGGACTTGTAGTAAAAGACTTACACATATCACTGCTTCAGAACAGTGATAGACAAAGTCAGCCTGAAGGTCATATGCAGCCTGCAGGTCTCCAGGTGTCACAAGTTTTTTTCCCCAATGTCACCCAATACTCTCTGAGAGGTATGAGGAAATTTTTTTTACCATCTTCCTTGACCAAGGCCATTTTAAGCCCTGGGGAAAACTTTTTGTAAAACAGGAAATGAAGAGGATGTGACTTCTGGCCACTGCCAGTTACAAAAATTGGCCCAGGGGTCCAAAAGCATAGTGAGAATGATCCCATAACCCCTACAGAGTATTTGAGGGCAAGAAAAATAGATTTGTCAGCTGAGATGGGGTGGAGTGGCCCTCCAAGATTTCCCCCTCTCCACCTTCAGAATAAATTCAAGAAGTGTAGTTATGAAAATTGGATAACTGAAGGGCTGGCCCTATAATTGGCTAAGTGAGGCAATTATTTCCCTTCATTGAGGTGTAACTGAATGAGGTAACTACCTCAGATAGCAGATGCTCAGGATAACACTGACAGGTCCCCCTCAGCTTTTCTTTCTGAGCCCTCTTGTTTTTTACCTCTCTTAAAGGACAGTGTTGGGTGTCCTATATCTCCTTAACTGGTAGAGGCCCTAATCCTACAGAAAGCTTGAACAGTGTTGAAGATTGAACTGCAAGTCCAGTCAGCTTACATACATGGAATGGAAAGGGCCTCCATCTTGTCCTTTACCTTAGGTAGCAAAATAAATTACTCTGCTGGGTAGATTATCATAAAAAATTTATATGAAAAAATGCTGACATTTCCTTTCTCTTCTTCTGCCCACCCACACACCAGCCCCCATGGAAGGAAGGAAATATTATGAGAATACACACCTTGTCATATCATGTATCTGGGATCTGGGCATAAATCTTATGAAAAGGGAAGGGTATGGCCAGGAAAGTCTATACAAGAGATCAGTGTTTATAGCACCTAAGAGAATTTTTCTGGAGATGCTCAGTGCTTCAGGTCACACAGAATAAGTACCATAAGTTGCACAGCTGGCAAAATGCACATAGGTTCGTCATTTGAAAGGACGCTGAAAACTTGGACATGAAAAAGAAATCCACTTACTACAACAGCACTGATGATAGTGACAGGTTTACAAATATCTCTGCTAACAATGTGTAGCTGAACACAATATACTGTAAAAGCTAATCTGAATTCATCAGAATGGTTTTTTCCCCCTCTATAATGGAAATGAAGTAGCATGTTTTTGTTTTGTTTTTTAAAGCTAAATACACTAAAATGAAAAGTATCCTCACTAACTCCTCCATTCTAGATATTGACTAATAAGACCCACTTTTCAAAAAATGATTATTCTTCTGATAATTAAATTCTGATTTATAATAAGTTGATTTAAATATTAAAGTCACTTTTAACATCTTCCTTAACCAAGTTGCTATTCTTGGGGTATTTTTTTTTCTGCCAGACTGGGCAATACATATTTCAGCTATCATGAGTAAAACATTAATCATCTATAAGTCAACGTTTTCTACAGTTGTATTCAATATGTGTAATAGGATAGTTTTTGGATTTGGGAGGAAACTATATGCTGTTAAATAATTTATGATAGACAAAGGAGAGGTCCAGATTTTTTTTCATTTTTCTGCATTCTCCCAAAATGTGAAGGTAGTCAGCTTCTGCAGTTTTATATCTCCAACAGAACCCTTTAGTATGATAGATCTTTGTTTATGTGGAGTATGCTACTGTTGGTAAATAGACTATAAAGATTTTCTATAAGATTTGAATTTATCAATAATCTTATAGGACAAGGATACCGACATGACTGGATTTGTATTTTAGTAGCTGAAGAACACATTGAGGGCATTTGCCTTTCAACTCTCAATTTTTTGTACCTTCAAGTTACTTTCGACTTACAGTAACCCTAAGGAGAAACTGTCATGGGGTTTTCTGGAACTGAGAGTGTATGATGTGCCAAGGTCACCCACTGGGTTTCCATGGCCAAGCAGGGAATCAAGTCATAGTCTCCAAGGTCATTGTCCAATGCTCAAAACACTACACTACACTACATTACACTACACTGGCTCTGAACCTTCACTATTTCCACTGAATGTCTTCATATTTCCAGGACCCGAGTGTGTGGCTAATGTGGCACAATGGCACTTCTCTACCTTGTCAAATTATCAGGAGTAGCTAGTGACAGCTGCTGACCTCCTTATCACTGGGTCAGTGACTCTGCTCCAGGTTTTACTTAAAACTCCAAAGGAGCTATCCAATGTGCTAAACCTATTTTGATGAACCAAGAGTGAATTACCACCCCTGGACATCAGAACCACCAGGTCCCACTGCCACTTCAAATATTTTGGTATCTGAGACAAAGCAGCAAGTGATCCATATGGACACACACCATGTCAAGTTGCTTCATGTCTAAGGCTGGCCAAAGTATTTTGTCACCTGAGATAGCAAATTCTACTGATGTCTCTCCCTGAGGGCATCTCTAAAAACAATAATGAATTAAACAGTTAAATTTGCTGCTGTTTCATCGTAGGGCTGGTCCTGTGAATTCTAAAAGGGCTAATCAACTTTGGAAGCTGGCTGTCATGAGATGTATTGCAACAGATCTGTCATAAACTATAACCTGCCTTCTCAGCGCATATAAAGCATAATAACATGTTCCACACTGAGCACAGCAGTAGCCAAAAACTGTGTATACAGATCTAAACACTTTAATTATTTTTTTAAAAAGAATTACCATGTCCATCACTGTGGTTATTTCTAGGGTAGGTAAAAATGTTTTGTCTCTGTAGGATGGAATTACAAGAATTTTTGTGCATTTTTTAAATTTTATTTTATTTAAAATATTTATTTTTGCCTTTTGGGACTTTTTATCAAAGAATTGCTTTTGAAAGAGACTTTGGGATTTTTAGAACTCCCCAGGCCAATATTTTTATACAAAACTGTACATTTTGTGGAAAAGACTCTCTTCAGGGATTTGTGAGCATGTTTTACATTCCTGTTCTAGGCAGATTATTCATAGTGCTATCTGTCTGAAAACGTTGTTCTGCTGTTTGCCTTCTTCACAGTTTTTCTGGAGAGAAAAAAAAGACAGAAGCAGCAGCAAGAGACTTACTGACGACAACGATGAGATACCTAAAGAGACAGGTTTGCTCTGTGACGTGTAGATCTAAAATCCATTTGTGTCCTGGACTATGTCTATCAAAAAACATTGTCTTGAGAGAGATCTGACGGTTTTCTCAAATGACCTGTAACAGGAATACCTACTACTACCACTACTACTGCTACTACTAATAGTTGCCAGGTCTCTTTTGACTGCCTTATATTCTGCATCAAGCCAACCGCATTCTGTCTCCTGTGTATTTTTGTCTATAACTATTATTAAACAGGGCCTAAGTTCTATAACAATTTGTTGGTAGATATATAAATGATTCATATATTTATCTCAGAAAAATCAGTGCATATTTGCCAAATAATTACTGTGCAATTTCTTCTGAATAGTACTACTCAATCTAATAGAACACTTCAGCCTCCTCTCACTCAACATTTCTCCAAAAAGTTCCTAAAATGTGAAAAACTGACTGTGGTTGACTTTTTCTAAAAAATTATGTGTCTTCTTGAGTCACGACTCTCTCTTCAAAGTTTTATTTTTTACATCCCTATTCCAGACATATTATTCCTAGTGCTTGCATTCTGAAAATGTTGTTCAGCTATTCCATCTTTGAATTCTTTACAGATAGTCTGAAGGAGAAATACAAAACCAGTAGTGGAAAATGTAGAAAGGTTGCAAGTGGAAGATGGTGTAAAGCAGGGGTGGACAACTGCATGGAAGCCAGGGACCAGTTTCTCTCCCTCTGCCTCATGAACCACATTTCCTGTCATCATTTTGACAGGGACTACTGTGGAAAATAGAGGCAATTGGAGGTAATATGAGATACTTGAGAATTTGCAGGAATGGGTGGGGTATTTACCTTTTTCACCTGTTTTAATACATTTGTGGGGGCTTTCTGCATGCAAGGAGGAGTATTTATTTATTATATTTGTATGCAGCCTTTCTCCCGGAATGGAAATTGGAATGGATCCTGTTTCCGATGGTGACACCTGAAGTGGAAACATCAGTCTTCTGAATGCCAATCAAGAGGAGAACCGAGCCCCATTGCTCACAGCAGCAGATGCCTGGAAAGCCAGGACTGGGGGACTTATATGATTCATACAGATTTGCTACACTTTTTAATATGTAGGGATCATGAATACAAATTAGTTATGGATTCAAAATGGCAATCTCTCCCCGCTTCTTAAAAATTTCACCCCAAAGTAACAAAATAATGTCAGCCATTAACCATTATTTCCCACTCCACCCCACCAAGTAACATCACTGGCATTTAACCTTAGAAATCATCCGATTTTGAAATTGTTAACATGTTTAGGGGCAAGAAATTAATTTTGAATACATTATTTCCAAGTTTTTAAAATGAATGGCTACCAAATTGTCTCAAATGTGACCTTTTCTATGTGTCCATGTGCTTTTTTGATGCTGGATGTCAGTTTTTCAAGAAGTGCCAAGAACCACACTCCACCTCCTGATAGTTAAGACTTTCAAGACTTTCCACATCTTAGAAATCTCCAGCATGGCAGTTCCCAGTAGCAGTACTATCAAGGTCTCATGTTATAAATGTTAATTTGGACCCTCATAAGATGTTGAGTAACTTTCGTTTTTCACTGTGTGTTGGTCACTGTTCACATCCAATAAACCATTGCTCTCTTTTTGGTCACTGAACACAAAATATATTTTTAATGGAACCCAGAAGCAATGTATCTCTATATCCTTTTTTCTGCTTACTGAAAGAACAGTATTTTCACAGACATTTTAATTAAAAGCTTTCTTTGTGAGCCTTCTAATTAAAATGGAGCAACTATGCATGAACGTAGTAAAATTAACTGTTTGGAACATGAGTATATTTCTGTGAAGATCATTTTTTCACTCCTCTTTCAAATTTTCCTTGCAAGAAGTGTTGCTGTTGTTTCTTTGTAAATATGGTCTCTAGTTGAGTGGCTTAACAAAATAAAGACAGATGGCAGTGGATTATGTGTAACACTTTTTTAAAAAATAGCAGCACAGTCACTACAAATCTTTCTAATGCACTCAGTGAAGGCTTGTCCAACAGAATTTTGTTACAATTAAGTCACAGGCCAGTCAGGGAGTACCAAATTGAAAGAAAATTGTAATTGATATATCCTAAAAATGCTAATAGTACCATCACATTATGCTGGAACACAGGCTCCTGCATAGGCTTCACATGGGTGAGCGCCAGGGTTCCCAAGAATGGAACTGAACCCATGTGATGCTCCTGCTTCAAAAAGCAGTAAGAGGGCAAGATATTTTTGCCAAACCTTCCTTTTTCTTGCAGTTTCTATGTGTCCCTGTAAAAGCTTCCCTAGGAGGTTGGAGGGGACCCTCTGGAACAGCATGTTAGATGGAGCTTGATGGTGCAGGGACGAGGTGGAACTGATAGAATTCACCTCCTTCCTGCAGCAAGGATGGAAGTGATCTACTGCATAGGTGGGCAACTTCATGGGACAATATCCCCCTCTGACCCCTCTTGATGCCCTCTCCATCAAACCAAAATGCCTTCATTATCCTTGCAGTCTTTCTCAAAAGGGTGATAGAGAATAATGTTGATAGAGAGTAATGTTGATAGAGAGTAATGTTGAGAGTAATGCTCTGTCACCATTAGAGGAAAATGAAGGTATTTGAGGGTGGTGCAGGGTTCTAGGATGCTTGCAGAGATTTGGTCTTTTTTCATACTTTTGTACTTTCATACTATACTTTTCATACTTTCTGCGTGATTTTGGGGTGAAAAATCTCATCTTTTTTTTTAAAAAAAGCAGGGGTTGGCAGGCTTTGAGGAACTGGTGGGGGCTTCACAGACTGCAAAAGAGAGGTCCAAAGGGCTGCATGCAGCCCAGCAACCATACTATGCCCATCCCTTCTCTACTGGATCTTAGTCTCTTCTAAAATTGAAAGACATTTGCAAAAGTCCTAATCTAGTCCTAATAGTCTAATAGTCAAAATGGCTTATTTGTTATTTGCTTTACTTATTAGTTATATCCTGCCATTTCTCTCACAGGCCTGAGACAGCATGCTTCACTCTCTTCCATCCCACAACTTTATTTCCAACAGCAATCTTGTGATCAGGCTGAGAGACAGTGATTCACCCAAGAACAGCTAGTGAGTTTCATGGCTCAGTCTAGGACTGCTAGGTCTCAAGCTGGTGGCTGAGATTTCAGGGAATTATGCTTCTTTGTGTCTGCAGGCAGGAGACAAATCTCAAAATGAGGAGCAGTAGAGAAGGAGAAAATTTGATTCATAAATTGTGAGGAAGCTTCAGAACCTGAGCACACATCTCCACCCATTGCCAGTTAACAAGAGAGATATCTGGATCTGTGCAAAGGTGTTTGTATGTTTGCTGTACTTAGGCAACATCAATGAACCAGAAGTCCAGAAGTAAAAAGAAGGGAATGGGAAGAGATATGTTGGGTTGAACATTTGCCATTTGAAGTAAGTGAGAGTGCTGTGCCAGCAAAATGACTCATGAGTGTCTTTGTTATACAAGTCATGGCAGCAATGGGGAAGAAAAAAAGAATGAAGGAGTGGCACTGAGATTTGTATACGTCCCAGCATCAGCACATTGACTAGAAAAACTTCCTATGTGTCTTGTGTGCTGCGAGTAAGGCCAAGAGGGATTTGAAACCTAGTGAGAAACGTGGCAACTGCTTCAGCTAATGGACAGATCTGGCCACCTGCTTACCTATAAAAAAATAAGTTGTTCCCATCCCTGTTGGCTCTGAGTTGCCATATTATCTGATAAGCTGGATTTTATCCAAATTCTGGGCCCATTTACCCATATTGCCCTTTCCATCATCAGCTGGTCCAGAAGTAGTTCCAGCCTGACCAGATGGGCAGTCCCAACCTGCCTCCTTCTATAATATCACTAGGACTTACCCATTAAGTCTTACGTTTTTACCCTATACTCTCTGGAAATTGGATTCTGCTGACCTGGAAACCCTGGAATGGCCACATTTGGCTGCCTCAGTTTGAATGGATCCATAGTTTTAGCACAGCAATCTAACTACTACATTACACTGGCTGTCATGTTTTGTTTTGGTCATGTGTCTGCTCCATTTGCATATAAAGGATGCATCAAAAGGCAGAATCTTAGAGTTGTTAAATCACAGGACTGGAGAAAACTACAAGGGCCATCAAGTCTATCCCCCTGTAAGCATGAATGCAAATTTAAAGCATTCCTGAGACATGGTCATCCAACCTCTGTCTAAAGACTTCTGAAGAAGTAGACTCTACCACCCTCAAAGGCAGTTTATTTCATTGCCAAACAACTCTTACCATCAGGAAGTTCCTTCCAATTTTAGGTGGGATCTCTTTTCTTGTAAATGGATTCCATTGGTTGAAACCCAAGTTTTTGGAGCAGCAAAAATCAAACTCACTCCATCTTCCACACAGTACCCCTTCAGGTGTTTAAATATGGCTATCATATCACATCACAATCTTATCTTCTCCAAACTAAACATATTTAACCCCTAAGCTGTTCCATGTAAGACTCAGTTTTCAGACCCATTGCCATCTTGGTTGATCTTCTCTGGATAAATTCCATCTTGTCAATATACTTCTTCAAGTGTGGTACCCAGAATTGCATACTGTGTTCCATATAAAATGGGACCCTCCCCTGCCTTATCCGCATGATAGAATTTCTCATCCCTTATTTTTCATCCCTTATCCTCCACTCTGGTTTGTTTCCATCAGTGGAGCAGGACTGACAGAAAGAGAAAAGTTATTTCAGTACAGATACAGCCCTACATAGATGATGATGATGATGATGATGATGATGATGATGATGATGATGATGATTTCTTTTCTCTTTTTCCATTTCCACATCTTGGACTGCCTTTATTCTTGCCCACATCTCCCTGATGAATGGTACATCTGCTTCCAGGCAGAAAAGTGGCTAGGCCAGTCGTCAGACAACTTTGCCTTTCCTAGCTACGTGTGTGAATCTACCATAGGCTAGCCCCAATTTGTTTGACACCTTATCTTGTAAGACCCCCATAGCCCTATTTATTTCTCTATGAAGCACAAGATGGGTATGTACATACAATGCCATTGTCCAGAGACTGATGGTTTGACCTTGAGTACTATGCAAGACAGAGCTGCGACCATAGCTTTGCTAGAATTAATAAGACAGCAGAAAGAACTGGATTTCTGTATATTCTTTTGAAATACACAATGACAAACTCATCTAAATAATGTTATAATACTTGCATCTTAGCCTTTTCTCTCCTTTCTAAATCATCCGGAAATACCATAAAGAAAGATTGAAATGCATCTGTTGAAACATACTGGTTTTCTTTCCTAAAGTGTATCATATAAACTAGTATAACACATTACAATCTCTTTTTGCCAAAAATAAATAAAAGTCAGCAATATCACATAATCAACAGAGAGTTTGTAGTCAGAATGACCTCCAAATGTCAAATAGGTTCATTCCATCCCCATTACCATCAACCTAAGCCAATGAGTTAAGGCCCGTTTTCACACACAGGTTTGTCACTTCAGTAGATGTGTCAGTGTATTTATCACTGAGTAGGCAGAAGGTAACCTTGCCACCCCTCTTTTCAATCACATTAATAGTTTGGTGAACATTTGACTGAATCAGAGCAATGAATACAAAGGCTGAGTTCTTGTATGCAGAATGGCATTTCATTTCTACAGCAGCAAGTTTTCATGATTGTTATTATATCTGATCTGCGTTGTTTATTCATCCCTGTTGTCTGTCTCAAGGTCAGACACAAGCTGTAGCATACTAATAGGTGGATAGCTGTGTTGACCACAAGATACATTCTAAAGTCCATGTTGTTAATATCTTTACCACTTTATTAACATAATAGCTGTTAGTCACTTAATAAGGTTTAAGTTCAGTTTACACCCGTGTAACTTGCTTTTTTGGTCTTTGGAGAGGTCAGAATTCAACAACCAAACTGTCCCCCAAACCCACCTTTTAGGATTCTGCAGTCTCCACAGCACAGGCCAACGGAGAGCAAGGTGGAACAGCACTCAGCTATGTTCCTACAGCTGGAGGTACAGCATATCATTTTCCACCTTCAGAGGAGCCCCCAGATGGTCGTGGAGGGTGCCTTTCACTGTGTGTCCAGCTATAGTGACACAGCTGGATGCTGCTCTAACATCTCCTTCACTGGCCAGTAAATGGCTGAGTTATGGGTTACAGCAGCTTAAAAAGGGGGTTGGAGCGTCATGGGAAGTCATGTCATTGTTCTGCCTGTGTGGAACTTCATAATGCGTTTCCCAATACAGGATCTTGATCAATATGTTCTCACCATCTGGTCCTAGCAAGCACATGAAAAGCCATGGTCTGCACCGGGTAGAGGTGCTATAATAGCAATGAAGTATCCAAGAAGCAACTCAAGCATACTGTTGTCTGTTAAGAACAAGTTACCTGAAGTGAGGTGTAGACAAAGTGTTCCTCTTAGGCTGCATGCAGCCCACCTGGGCCATTTTTGTGATGATCCTCCAAGCTCCCCTCTTATGTCTCCATCCCATAAAATAGTTTTTTTGATATCCTCCACTGGCAATGGTGCCTCCTGAAGCCTCTGGGGAATATGGAAAGTGTTTTTTCTGTATACTCATAAGCCATTTTAAACCTGCGGAAGGCCTTTTTTCCCCCAAAAAGACCCAGAGTAGCTTCTGGTTCCTTCTGGTTTTGGAAAAAGGACACTTCTTGGCCTAACACTGCTTGTGGAAAAACAGCAAAATTGTCCCCCATGTCCCTTAGAAGGCATGAAGAGTCTTTCTGGTTGGAAAAATGGGGTGTTAGAC
Organism: Cyclura pinguis; assembly: GCA_030412105.1. NCBI lineage: Eukaryota > Metazoa > Chordata > Lepidosauria > Squamata > Iguanidae > Cyclura > Cyclura pinguis. Next base: position 215,305,497 of record CM059602.1, read on the forward strand.
TGTGTTGAGGATACAGCTTTCAGAGCTCTGGTAGGCAGGAAACCCCAAGCTTCTGGAAACTTCCCATCCCTATGGATTTCTGTGTAAATTATATGAGATTTGGACCTTCATTCTTTGTTGGTTGCTCTGGATGAGTTATTATGAAGACAAACTCTGGGACTTCAGAAACATGAATGGGTTTTATTTGAAAACAAACAAACTAGAGATGAGCAGGTTTCCCCTGTTCTATTCTTTTATTGTTCCATGAATATGCTCTCTCTGCATGTTTTGTTTCTCCTGAACTTTGGCAGAACTTGAATAATTTTAATGTTATTTCTAGAACAGAAGCACATGCAGTTTGATGTATTTCTCCCTCTTACAATTCCTTTAGTTCAACTGCTTTTGTTTTTCACCTATACATTACCAATGGGCACATGAACACTGTTAAAGAAAACGCTTCCAGACAAAGGCAACCTCAACATTTTCAAAATATGACTGTGTCAAGGTACTTTTTGTATGGTAGAACACCGTACAAAAAGAATCTTGATACAATCACAGATATGACTGCATCACAATTACTTTTTTTGTTCTATTTTTTGAATGAGCACGTATGAATGAACAGAGGAGGGGCAGGAAGACAAGATCAAACTGAAGAAACGGGACTGTGGCAAACATATTCTGAACAAAATTCAGATACAAAAATGGAACAAACAATGAAGGATTACTTGTGTTTCATTACCATTTCAGAAAGAAGATTCTGTAATTTGGAATGACGTAATACAGTGGGGTGGAGAGAGCTGAACGAAGAGAATTTCAAAAGCAGTATACAGGCATACTTTGTATGTGTGTGCCTTCAAGTTGCCTGTCAACTCACAGAATACCATGAATTTCATAGGATTTTCATAGGCAAGGAGTACTCAGAGGTTGTTTTGAAATATAGCCTACAGTACCTGGTATTCATTGGCAGTTTCACATCCAAACACTAACCAGGGCTAACCCTGCTTAGCTTCCAAGATCAGATGGGATCTGGTACCATTAGAGCATTTGTAATCCTTTACCAGACATAAAATATATTGCAGGGTGGACAACTTTCCAGCACCAGGGGGCTGTATGAGATACCATTACTGGGGATTTTTTTCATGTCCCCAGAATCCTGATACTTACAAAATGGCTCACTTCAATCAGTAGGGTCCTACAACATTCTGTTTAATAGTTTTCAGTAAGGTGGAGTAGCTTCCATGGAAAAGAGGAGGGGTAAGTAATACACAAGTAGTACACCATGTGCACTAAAAGTAAAGGAAGGAAGATGCTAGCAACAGACCCTCCTGGTCAAGCAGAAGAGAAAAGGAAGCTTCAGTGTGAACAGATATGATCATGTCAATTGTGTCAAGATGTAGAAGGACAGAAGGAACAACTGAATAAAGGGAGAGTGAGTGACCTAGGAGGCAGGGAGGAAGAATGAAGGAACAGACCGAGGCAACACCACCAACATGTTGACTGGCCAAGGGTGGTGGTAGTAGCGGCGGTGGTAGTGGTGGTGGTGGTAGTGGTAGTGACACTAGTTGAGAGGATCTTTCTCAGGCAATGCTCTCACTTCTGGAGTTTTTGTAAACTGATGTAGAGTATCTGAAGGCGACTGCTTGTCTTAACCTGGCTATTTCATGAACAAGCCTCTTCTGCGCAGAGAAGATGGCGAATTACTAACAAGGGGAAGAGAAAAGGCAGAACTACTTAACACCTTCTTTGCCTCAGTTTTTTCCCAGAAGGATACAAGCACTCAACCTGGTGGTTGGGGAGCAGGTGAGGAAGCAGGGGAAATGCGGCACATAATAGGTAGAGAGGTGGTACAAGAATACCTGGCCACACTGGATGAATTCAAGTCTCCAGGGCCAGATGAATTGCATCCTAGGATATTAAAAGAACTGGCAGAGGTCATTTCGGAACCGCTTGCTATAATCTTTGAGAAATCTTGGAGGACAGGAGAAGTTCCAGCAGACTGGAAGAGGGCAAATGTTGTCCCCATCTTCAAGAAGGGAAAAAAAGAGGATCCAAATAATTATCGCCCAGTCAGCCTGACGTCTGTACCCGGAAAGATCCTGGAGCAGATCATTAAGCAGTCAGTTTCTAATCACTTAGAAAGCAACGCGGTAATCACGAGAAGTCAACACGGATTTCTCAAAAATAAGTCATGCCAGACTAATCTGATCTCTTTTTATGATAGAGTTACTAGCTTGATAGATGAAGGGAATGCTGTGGATGTAGCATATCTTGATTTTAGTAAGGCCTTTGACAAAGTTCCACATGACATTCTTGCAAAGAAGCTAGTAAAATGTGGGCTGGACAGAGCTACTGTCAGGTGGATCTGTAACTGGTTGACTGACCGTTCCCAAAGGGTGCTCACCAATGGCTGCTTTTCATCCTGGAGAGAAGTGACTAGCGGGGTGCCACAGGGTTCTGTCCTGGGCCCAGTGCTGTTCAATATTTTCATCAATGACTTGGATGAAGGAATAGAGGGCATGCTCATCAAATTTGCAGATGACACCAAATTGGGAGGGGTTGCTAATACGCCAGAGGACAGGATCAAAATTCAAAATGACCTGGACAGATTGGAGAGCTGGGCCAAGGCTAACAAAATGAAATTCAACAGAGAGAAGTGTAAGGTCCTACACTTAGGTAGAAAAAATGGAATGCAGAAATATAGGATGGGGGACACGTGGCTGGATGGCAGTACGTGTGAAAGGGATCTAGGAGTCTTAATAGACCACAAGCTGAACATGAGTCAGCAATGTGACGCGGCAGCCAAGAAAGCCAATGCAATTCTCGGCTGCATCAATAGGAGTATGGTGTCTAGATCGAGGGAGGTACTGGTACCACTCTACTCTGCTTTGGTTAGACCTCATCTTGAATACTGTGTCCAGTTCTGGGCACCCCAATTCAAGAAGGACATGGTCAAGCTAGAGCAGGTCCAGAGGAGGGCGACCAAAATGGTGAAGGGCCTGGAAGCCAAGCCCTATGAGGATAGACTTAGAGAGCTGGGTATGTTTAGTCTGCAGAAGAGAAGGTTAAGAGGGGACATGATAGCTCTGTTTAAATATTTGAAGGGATGCCATATAGAGGAGGGAGAGGGCTTGTTTTCTGCCGCTCCAGAGACCAGGACAAGGAGCAATGGATTCAAGCTGCAGGAAAGGAGATTCCACCTGAACCTCAGGAAGAACTTCCTGACAGTCAGGGCTGTCCGGCAGTGGAATATGCTGCCTGGGAGTGTGGTGGAGTCTCCTTCTTTGGAGGTTTTTAAGCAGAGGCTGGATGGCCATCTGTCGGGAGTGCTTTGAGAGTGTTCCTGCATGGCAGGGGGTTGGACTGGATGGCCCGTGTGGTCTCTTCCAACTCTACATTTCTATGATTCTATGATTCTAAGCCAATCATGAAAAAGAAAATGCAATCTAGAGAACTATCATAAAATGAATTCAATGAAACTTTGGGAAGAAAGGATTATGTGTTAACATTACTTGTTAATATTTTCCTTTGGGGGAGGTAACAAGGGTAAACTGATATTATTTTTACAAAGCAATGTGATGACATTGCTACTTTTTTGTCTGGTAATTACTACTACTAAAATGTTGGTGTTTTGGAGGTTATTCTTGGCCATTTTTCTACACTTAAGTATATTTTTGTAAACATAAAATGTGATGTGTTAATAACATGATAATAACACGTTACTCTTTAAGAAATGCATAATGTCCAACATGTTATTTTTCTAAAACTGATGACTAAGACTAACCTGTTACCTTTTTTTAAAATAACTCTTGATGCTCTGAATTCAAAGAACTGTGTAGCTAATGGAATTTTGCCCAAGGGAATTTGGTCTTGTGTCTCTCAGACAGCTGCTCTTCATGTCAAGTGGCAACAATTAAAAAAAAAATTAGGGAAATTTAGAAAGTAATTTATGATCAAACACAATCGTCTGTGCTTAAAAGAAAAAAGGTCAAATAAATTGCACTAACCATGCCCAATCGCTTGGGTGTACCAAAAATAGCTCTTTGTTTCCCAACGTATTTTCGTTGGTGGTATATTTTTGGAGTTCTGGATAGAATTGTGATTTAATGAACCTGCAGTACTTAAGTACAGCAGTAGTCATTCCTTAACTTCAATTTCACACATGCCGCCCAACAGTTTCGTAGCTAACTGTAAAATCCGGCCTTGTACCAGCAGTCCAAATTAAACATGCTTTAACTAAACATTTTATCAAAGCTCTGCCGTGTAATCTAATTTTCTATCGCTACTTTGTGTAGGACTGTGTAAACCAATGCCACAGAGCTTTAGTTTAAATTTGCCTACTGAGGTTCCCTTCTGTAACTTCTTAAATAAATAGGAAATAAAATGTAGCCTTTTCATTCACACTAAATTAAGTCCAATTTCCTATCAAATTACATGTTATGTTAGAAATTTAAATTCCAGAAAACTATGTCGTGTTTAAAATGTTTATTGCTATAGGTGGCAAAAAACAGGGAAAGCCTTCATTGAGTTGAAGTGATATTTAGAGATGTGGAAATATGACAGTCTTGATTCTGCTATTTGTTTGTTTTCTTTAACTTGTATTTTCAACCCACCCTTCATTTGTACCAAGTGGGGAGGGTTTTTTTTTCCACACATGGAAACTGATATGCTTTTTTCACATATATTTCCCTCAAGTTTTCGGGGGGGGGGGGAGAGATGTGTTTTTCTTGCTGTATGTGTTTTGTATACATTTCTCCCATTGACTAAAGTGTTTTTCTACATACTTTTCAATTGTATGTACCATAGTTGTTTACATTTTTTAAATGGGTGCGTAATTCAAAGAATATTCTTATTTTTCTGAAACTCATCACAAGCCTTACAAGTGTTAATTTTCAAGGAGAGTTGTGTGGTATCTCACAATGAATCTCATTAAATGGATACTTTCATCAGTAAATGTGACTCTGACAAAATTATTTTCTATCCTTAGTGATATATCATGTTAATTCCAGTTGTATGAGGAGGGTAAAGTTAGGGACAGGGCAATGTTTGGGGAAGGAATCAGCAATGGAAGTACTAGAACCAAATCACTGGAAATTGTACGTATGTATGTATGTATGTATGTATGTATGTATGTATTTAAATATTTATATTCCACCTTCTGTCCAGAGATCTTTGGGTGTCATATAATAAAACCAATGTAACAAACTTTTTTTAAAAACTTAGAATTAATGTAAAGGCATACTAAACATATAAAACATTCAACATACTAAACAAGTAACAAACTATAATACCAGTTCAAAAAGCTAAAATTGTTTAGAACACATTAAAACCATGTACATAGGAGTTTTTTTTGTAAAACCAATTTGTCTCTAAAAACTTCCAGGAGCAACCATGTTTTCATTTGGTGTCTGAACAACAGCAGTGATGGCTCCAATCAGTCCTTCTAAGGGAAGGTGTTCCATATAAATTGCTCCCCACTTGCCTGCACAGATTTTAGAAGAATGTGCAGGAAGAAACTGTTGCACGTAGAAAAGAAAACTTGCCTGTAGTGAGTTGATATATAAAAACAGTTGCTGAACAGAGGCAAAGTGTGGCATCTTTGATGTTCTGCTTTGTGTGTAGTTTCTTCCATTTGAATGTGTACTCTTTATTACATTTGTATTCGTGCTTGCACAGGATAATATTAATTAAAAGAAGACTTCCCTAACCTAGCATCTTCCAGATGTGTTTGAGCACATAGTTTTGAGCACATATCCAGCCCATACATAGCCCAATGAATCTGACGGCATCAGGTTGTGGAACCTGATATGCCTATTGCTTCAAGGAGAAAAAATTTCAGTGATCCCCCTGTAACATCTAGGTACATTCAAGTATCCAAAAAGAAGATGTATGAACATGAGCAACAGAAGGCTTCTTGGTGAGTGACCCCTCAAATCTGGAACTGGCCATCAGTACTGCAACAGAGGAACACAACACTCTTCCCAAGTGGCCACATCATGTATTCATTGCCACTGCTCAGGCATGTGTGTAGATTCAGCAGTGAACATGTAGAACTCTGTAAAAGCAAGGCTCCTCAATTCACTTCAAGGCTGATTGTTCACCTGTGTCTGTGTTTCAGTCCAGCAGAGATGCTGAATTTGTGCTCTAAGAGTTCAGCTCTTAGGACCACACATCATTGAGTTTTTCAGGCTTTAAAACCAGTCATAAACCTCACTAAGAAACTCAGCAGTGCAGTCTCCTGTTTAGCACTGTGCTTCTTTTGCTTAAGCACAAAGGGACCCACATGAGCTGTTGGGTCAAAGTCAAAACTGTGTGAATTAGAAATTGTACAGACAGAGTCTCTTTTATGTGTTCACTTTAAAGTGAGTGAATGGAACTTGTATTTGGCATTTGTGTCAAGCTTTGAAACCCAGCGCAGAAAGAAGCAGATTATGCAAAGTAAGCAAATGGATTCCTCCACTCCCAGTTTTTGGAATTATTATGTACAAATATTTTCTACATTCATTTTAATTTCATTTTGCAGAAGGGCAATGTCAAGAATAAAGCATTCCAGCTTCCAAAGGTAAAAGGGGAGGGAGGACTCTTTAAAGGTGATTTGCTTTGCATACAATGAAATGACTGTTACTGTGACTGTGAACTCTAAGGCCATTTCCACATGACGTTTCTATCCTGCAACAGCAGTGTGTTGTTTCTGGTCCAGCAGTCATGCAATGTTCCCACTATCCAGCTGCTATCCCATCCCCAAGTGTCGCAAAACTGCCTTACACCATTTCCAGAAAATATCCATTAAGAGCCTCCTTTAGCGCTTCAATCCCATCAGCTGGCTCAGTGCAGTACCGTAACAGTGCTTGATGGCCCTTCTTGTCCTCCCAGATTCAGGAGCGAGCAGGGTGTGGGCACACCCAGCTTATCCCTCCCTCAGCTACTCCCATGGCATGGTATCTTCAAAACCTCTCCCTGTTTACTTAAAATTTCTCCTTTGAGTTAAAACTTTTTTTTAAATACAATTTTAAGCATTATAGAGCAAAAGTGCAATAGTGTACTGGTGCATCATGCCATTACAACATTGCTCTGCTAGTATGGCTTCCAACAAAACTCCGACCAATCAGGAGCAGTGGAGCGGGGTGCAGGCGGAGAAAGGGAGTGGCCAAAGACACTGCAGTGCAGAAGGAACACCAGTGGCAATACCACTACTCATCCACTTAAGGTGGAAGGGTGAGGAAGAGAGCATTTCTAACTTGCTACCATCGCATAAATAGCAGTGCTGGGATTGTAACAAAAGACCACACTAGTGGGGTATGGTGCGGAAAAGGGCCTCAGATTAAATAAAATGTACTCCATTTGCAATGTAGTTCTCCTGATCAATATTTATTTATGCTAGCTGTACCAGAGACTGGCAATACATTTTTTCCAAGGGACTTTACTTTTAAGACTTCAATTATGACCATTGGCCAAAATATTGCAGTTTAAAATAATATATTTCACTTGAATAACTTAAGTGGGCACACCTAAGCAATTTAATGTTCTATGGGTGCTTCATTTTTTATGATGATTCGGTTTGTGGTGATTCAGTTTGTAATATTCCTTTGTTCGTGGTCTTTTATTATTGAACCCTTGGAATCATTGTATGAATGAAAGCACTGTACAATTAGATACACTGTAGTGTTATTAATATTTCAACAAACATTTATGAAGTGCAAATTTTTAGGTAAACTTATTTGAAAGCAAACTTCACTTTTCATTCATTCTTATGGACATTCTTATGGACACTTAACTTGAAAATGTCTCTGTGAAATGAATGGCAGTGAGACCTACTTCCAAGTAAACATAGGAGTAAGTTGTATATTATTTTAAAAGAACGTGCAGACTTTTGTGATAGAATTTTCTACTTTTCATTTACCAGAAAAAAGAAGACTATTAAACTAAGCAGATGGGGGTATTTTTTTTTAATCCAGAGAAAATAGAAGCATCTAATAGAAGTATCTAATATTACAATTTTCTTTCCAGATTTCAGTGTATCTATGGGAGTAGATCCAACCCACAGTCAATAAGGAATGTCTATTGGCAACAACAACTTGATTTGTCTGAGAGTATTGGTCAAACCAAATACAGCATTTTATTTACCATTGTTTAACTTATTTCTTTCGTATTTTCCAAATGAAATGACATTTTTTTCACAAATTAGGAAGCTGGATTCTGCTGCAGAGCACACTATTTGTTCCAAAATAAATCCCATTGTGTTCAGTGAAGTGTTATTTCCAGATAAACGTGGTCAGGATTCTGACCTTTTTAATATCTTGGTGAAATAAATCTTGACTCAAACATGTAAAACACTGCTGGACTGCCTTCAATGCAACCACATCAGTTTTAAACTCTGCCTTATTCCACATTTCTGCAGCAGATGAGACATAAATCAACTGGTCTACTGTCAACACATTTTAGGTTCATTTACAAATTATTCATCAATGAAGGGTTACACTGGTACTTCCCAGAAGAGGATAACCTTCATAATCTATGACTCAATATGATTTATTATATCCAAAAAGCTCTGCACTATTCAACATTTTCCTGGCAGTGGACCTCTTCTCCCCCCCGCCCCCCACATAACAGAAATCTCTGATCATCTGCTGTCAGTCAGGATGAGTCTCTGACACACCTTAATTTTGTGTCACACCAAATCACAAGGCACCTGTAACTCTAGTCTGCCTAGCTGAGGAAGTTTATTAAGTCCTCCTGCCTTCAGCCTAGCTTTGGAGGAAAATTAAAAGAAAAGCACTTCCTTGCTCAAAGCTTAGACAACATAAACCCTCTGAAAAACCCAAAAAGCACAAGTGTTAATTTCCAGCCATGCTGACCTTTAATGTGCATAAGCATTTGATGCAATTTCGAATTAAAATAATGCAGCCACATCTCTCTGTCTCTCTCGGCATGTGGTTGCATTATTTTAACGGGAAATTGAACCAAATGTTAGATTGACTCTTCCTTTGCCATCCCCCTTATTTCTTTCTTCCTCCCTCTCTCTCTCTCTCTCTCTGTCTGTCTGTCTCTCTCTCTCTCTCTCTCTATACACACACACACACACACACACACACACACACAATATGGGGGAAAGGAGGAGATATGGCAAGGGAAGATAATAATTACAAACAAAATTGATAAACTCAGTGTCACTCAGCTAGCTACAGATTAATCACTTGAGTGGAATATTGGATTTTAAAACACACATACTGTTCATTACAGAGTGATACGAGACAGAGCATCTTGGTTTCTGATTACAGTGGGCCCTCAGCAGGGGTTTGGTTCCAGGACCCTCTGTGGATACCAAAATCTGTGGACGCTCAAGTCCTATTACGTACATTGCCATCAAATGGGGAGAACTTAAATGAGTGCCAGAGAGAATCTGAGGATTTGTGAAGTGGCAGCAGGCTACAGGAAGATATGCCGACACATCAGCATAGTACTCGCACATGGAAAAACCAAGGTTTGTTTTTTGGATTTTTTCCCCAAATATTTTCAAGCCATGGTTGGTTGAATCCAGCGATACAGAATCTGTGGATGTGGAAGGCCAACTTACATGTAGTTAGGAAGATAACAGGGAGAGTTGCTCTCTGTTAACTAATCTATTTTATTGAAACTGTCAGGAATTTTCCTCTGTCGCTTGATAGTAATACATCATTTATTCTAGGTTCCTCTAATCCTGTATCATCTCCCTCTTCCAAGTCATTGAGGAAGACACTGAAGAACACCACAGAATATCTCTGAAATCTTAGCTCAGATTTTATGTAAATCTATAGTGCCTTTTTGATGGTTTTTTTTTCAACCAGTTGTTTTCTCAACTAATGATCATGTGACCATGGCCATTTCTGCACTAGACTGTTATTGTGCTATTATTCCACTTGCAACATTCTATGGAATCCTGGGGTTTGTAGTTTAGGGAGGGCCATTTAGAATTCTCAGCCAGAGAGCTCTTTGGCCTCAGGAAACTACAAACCCCAGAATTCCAGAGGATGTTGAAAGTGGAATAATAGCACTATAACAGTGTAGGGCAGAAATGGCCTATACCTTTCTTTCTCTTACTATCTTCCAAAGATATCCTATGAGGAAACCATAAAAAGTCAATTTAGGCAAATGTGCTTCCCATAATACATCAGCAAGTATAACTATTGGATGTACTAGCTAAGGGAACGTCTCAGAACTCCCTCACCTGGTACATCCAGTAGCCATACTTGCTGGTAGATGCTGGGAGGCATAGGCTCTGTCTATGAGGTCTAAGAAAAGAATGACAATGGCTACAGTTCCAAGAAGCCGTATTGCCAATGGACCCTCCTCTGTGCAGTGATGCTTTGACAGTAGATTAACTGCACAACTTGGAGGACTTCCTTCATTTGCTCTAGTTAAAGACATTTCAACATATTGTGGAATGAATAAAGGACATAAACTAGTAAGAGGGAGTGTTATTCTAAGAATCTTCAAAGGCTACAACAAGATTGCTAATCTCATCTACTGTCTTTGAGGTCCAGGTTTTAACAACAGACTCAGTTTCTGGATATACCACACCGGAGGTGATAAAACAAGAAATGATATCACAGTGAGGAGATTTTAAAGTACTGTTGGAGATAACAAAAATACATGGAACTTTAACTATATTAAATCTTAGATATAGAGTTGCCATAAAGATTCTTTAACTGGCTTAGTAGAATGGATTGTAAGCAGTGTCTAAACATTCTGGTAGTATATGAATGATTTAACAGTGCAGTCATCTGCATATCAACTTGGAAGAATGTTCAAGTGAATTCAGTGGGAAATGGGACTTAGTCCCTGGTAGGCACATATAGGATTGCAGGCTGAAAAGGTATGCAAAATCCTTTTAAAACTCATGCTATGGAATACTTTGAAGTTTGAAAATTGTTCAGCTGTCAAGATTACCAGATGGCAAGAGTGTTATTTGAGTATACCAAGGGAACTGATGCTTTGATATAAAGTTTATGATGCCTAGAAGGATAGCTATTTAGAACCACAATTTCTTGTGAACTGTTCCAATTTGTGCTATAGTACAGATATGGACAGCTTTCACCTCTGAGGAAACAATAACAAAGAATCTACATTTCCTGCCATTCCACATAATCTAATCATCACCAAGCAAGTAGATAAATAAAGAATAAAGCACTTTCATTGATCAAAATAAAGTAAATAAAAATGAAAAAACCAAGTATTTAGTTGCAATGAGTAGTTAGCTCATAACAAGAACAATTGTCCTTATTAGGTGGTAACCATTTTTTAAAAAAGATCCTGGCCTGCCTTGCCTTAGTTTGTTTGCCTGCCTCTGCCTGCCTGCCTTCGTTCGTTCCTTCCTTCCAGCATGATTCTTAATTGTCTTTGGGACAGTATTGGACAGTATGTTTATTTGCTTCACTTGTTTGTGAACAGGTATCATTAAAAACAGCCTGAGTAAACATTGCAGCTGATTTTGAGCCTTCTGGACTCTGAAAAGAAGAATATCACAATCACCACAAAGATGGTAAGAATACATTACATCTTCACTTTGGAATTTGTGTTGACAAGAAATGTGAAAGGTGTGACATAATATCTACATACAAATAAGATCAAAGGAGTTTCATAGAATCACAGAATCACAGAGCAGGAAGAGACCACAAAGGTCAACAAGTCCAACCCCCTGTCATGCAGGAACATATCACCAAAGCATTCCCAACAGATGACCATCCAGCCTCTGTTTAAAGTTGCAGCTGGAGTTGCAGAAACCAGGCTTGCTCCATCCTCTGTACGACATCTTTTCATACTTAAACATAGCTATCATGTTACTTCTTAACCTTCTCCAGGCTGAAAATACTCAGCTCCCTAAGCTACTCCTTACAGGGCATGGTTTCCAGACTCTTCACCATTTTGGTCACCCTCCTTTGGACATGTTCCAGCTTGTCAATAGCCTTCTTGAACTGTGATGCCCAGAACTGGACACAATATTCCAGGTGAGGTTTGACCAAAGAAGAACAGAATGGTACTATCACTTCCCTTGACCTAGACACTATGGTCCTGTTGATGCAGCCCAGAATTACATTGGCTTTTTTAGTTGCTGCATCATGCTGCTGTTCTGACATTATTTTGCAACTTGTTGTACTATTTTATGTTTATTTTAACCAAGAATGCAGAACTAACAATCTGAACCTTAGTCAGTTTTGTTTTACTAACACAATTGATACAACATACAAGGTATTTGTACTCAATATAAATTATGCTGTATAATCTACAGGTGATATTTCATGTCATATTCCATGCTATATAATTGTATTTAAAAACATATATGTTACAGGTCTCTTGCTTAGCATACCAAACAACAGCTTTTTAATTTTAGAGTGTTTATCCTAATCCTGAGGTTCTGAGATTTGCTAAACAAAACAGGATAGCGTGGCAAGAAGCACATTCTGCTGTTTTGTATATTTGAACAAAATAGTAAAGATTTACCACAGAGTTAGGAGGATTAGGAATAGAGCTTTGCTATGTTATTCACAATCAGTCATATCAGCAGCAGCTTTGTGAGACATCTGTGCTATTCTCTAGGCAAAATACAAATAAAGAAACTCTATTTATTACTTCTATATAACAGAATTCAACAGTTTAACCTCACAACAGTCCTATTTAGATCATCAGCTGTATTTTATGAGTTGGGAAGTAAGGCCAGAATAGTTGCTTATTAAGATCACCTATGAGTCTATGGGTCAACAACAATTTGGAACTAGGATTCTCTGACACAAAGCCCTATGTTCCAAATCCAGTCACTAGTCACAACTCAAGTACAATCATTACATTCTCAGAAAATACAAGGTACAACTACATTTTAACACCTAAGGATACTCAAATAGATATTTCATAATTATTTTCCTGAGAAAGATGAAGTCTGAATTATTTTCCCTGATGGAAACTTGAATTCTGTTCGACCTGGTTGTTGTTGTTGTTGTTGTACAGTTTCAAGCCATTTCTGGCTTACAGTGACCCTATCATGGGGTTGTCTGGGGCTGACAATGTGTGATGCACCCAAGGTCATCCAGTGGGTTTCCATGGCTGAGTGGGATATCGAACCTCGGTATCCAAGGTCATAGTTCAATACTCAAATCAATACACCATGCTGAATCTCTCTAGCAACATAGAAAGCTGTGTTATACCAGGACAGAGTATGGTTTCATCCACCCCATTACTCTCTGCTCTAAGTAGCAGCAACTCAGCTCAGGTCTTTTCCTACTTTATCTGTTCCATTCCAAGAGATATGCTCCTTTGCTTCTTAATTCTCCCTTTCAAGTGGCCTTCATGACTAATTTGCAATGAAACAATACTCAGTGCATATCTCACCTTCTTTCTGTCAGAAGACAACTAATGGACTCTGTTTTGAGCAATAGCGGAGAAGAAGCCTTCCCATCTCCCAGTTTAACCCCAGTGAATCCAGGTTTTCTAGAACTGGTATACAAATTGGCTTATAGACAGAACAGCCAGCTCTGCCATAAGAAAAGAATCTGGGCTAATATTAGACCAGGCTTTTTGGTGGTATATTCTTGAAGTCACCATGTATCCTAAGCTTCAACTCTCTAGTCAGTCACGCCTACTGGCACACTTAGAGCCCCCTAATAATAATGGCATGGCTCTGGATGAATCATGGGCAGTCAGCCTACAACACTCCACCCACCCATAGTTGGGTATGAGAGAGAGACATGCATAAGTATGAGAAGGGAAAAGGTCATGGCTGCAAAGAAATCATGACACACACAGTTGCAAAATGCCTTCAGGAAACTGTAATCCTTTTACTGAAGTTAAGATATGGAACTTCTCCTTCCAAATCAGTGACAAAGGTGTCAGATAGCAGAGCACATAATAGAAAGTTAAAATTAGGCTACAGGAAATCTAGGTAAATAATTAATTCAAAAAAGTAATCACACTCAATCCAGTAGGAATTGCCCTCAGAGGAGATGGTTCATGCTCCAAGCTGGTACATCCTATGCTCTGAACATTCTAAGATGGGGCACCATCTTCCCACTCTTTACTTTGCTAAAACCTATTCTACCCTTCAAACCTTAATTCCCTGTCACACACACTTTCAAGAGAGTATATACCCCTCCTTCCAAATTAACCTTTCTGGTACAGGTTTACCTTAATTTGTGTCCTTCCCTAGATAACCCACTCTTCTATTTTACTATTCTTTGGTGACAAACCAGCCCAGTGCTTCTTCTCTTGCTCCTTCCCTTGACACTAGTCACCACCTTCACCCATCTCAGACCTAAACCTATCAGCCTTAGTTTTCCTGCATTCTTTATTTGTCTGGTTCTGTCAAGCAGATAAAAAATCTAGACGTCCCCTTTGATAGAATTTCTGCTAGTGACTCTTGGGAAAATTCTATGTCTAGAAAATTCATGGAATAAGACTCATTTTAGAGCTTCTAAGGTAGCCATCTTTGCGTGGCACCATCACTTTGGAGTACTTTTTCCCTAGAGCTGTGACCAGAGCCAATGTTGCAATCTTTTTGGCAATAAAAATGGTAAGATTTCTCCCAATTATATTTGAAGTTCCTCTTGCAGACTGATGGGTTGTTGTTTTTTTAGAAAAGGTGTGTATTGTACAGTGATTTTGATCCTACTTTTATGTGTCATCTTCCTTATAGACCATGGAAGAAGTTTTTTTTTTAATTTTTTGAAATAAATTAGTAAAGTAGCCATGGCTCTTAATAATGCACTGCTTCTTCTAGCAGAATCAGAACTTTCTTTTTCTCTTCATTCACAAAACAGCCTTTCACGGAGACAAAAGTCTACCGCAGAGTGCTCTCCAGCCTTCCAGAGCAGGTTTTTAACATGCACTGAAGTCTGCAGGTGGAAAAGAGTTCATCTACTCCTAATTCTGCTGGTGAAAGCAGTGGAATCTAATGGATGCACTGAAGCCTAGCCAAAGACTTACAGAAGAACATTGTGGTCCTTGGATGGTGACCTTAAGGTGCAACAACCCTATACTAAGGTGTTGTTGTTGTTTTTTTGATTGTGTAACAAACAAGGGGGTATAGGCCTTAGTTGAAGTTCAAGATAATTTTTTGCAAAGAACACTTGAAATCTTAGGCCACACTGTAATCAATGACAGAAATAATTTGTATCTTTAATGGAAGTACAAAGAAGAGTTGTCTTGAACATCTCCAAGAGCCTTGGCCATCAATTGCCACTCAGGTCTTTCAAACTCAGGGCTGTGGCTTCAGGTGAATCAATCCAGCTGTAATAGGGTCTCCTCTTTTCCAACTGCCTTACTTTGCACAGTGTTATCATTTTCTCCAATGAGTGAACCAGCACGGTACAGTGGTCAGAATACTGGACTAGAACTACAGGAGACCAGAATTCAAATCCCTGCTCAGCCATGGAAACCCACTGAACATGTCACACTGTCTCAGCCTCAAAGAAAGGCAATGGCAAACCTCCTCTGAAAAATTTTGCCAAGAAAACCCTGCAATAGGTTTGTCCCAGCATCGCCATAAGTCAGAAACTACTTGAAGGTACACAGTGACAACAAAAACAACACGTTTCTTATGGTGTTTCCAAAATATGACAGTCATCTTGGCTTCTACTGAGAATTCAGGCCCAATTTGCTCTAGAACCCACTTTTTAGATATCCCCGGTATCAATACAGCTCTCCATTAGCACCATATTTCAAATGCATTGATCTTCTTCCTATAAGCTTACTTCACAGACCAGCTTTCATACCCATACATAAAAATCAGAACTATAATGAGATGGAAATATGTGGTATAATAGCCAAGAAATTCACAAATGTCTTATGCTTCAATTCTGTACTCACTTACTTGAAAGTAACTCCCATTAACATGCAGATATGTCTTTGACTGAACCTTTACTTTACTGCAATTTACTCCATTATGATCTATGGAACTTATGAGAGTAGGTGACTGAAGCCATTACCAGCAATAGCTTCAAAATATAATACATGGGTTTGTCTGTGAATTGGCTTCAATAGGGATGTATATTTTCACTTACTTCATTTTGCAGAGTTTTAGAAAGTTTTCTGCTCACTTGGTGAGATTAAAAGAGTTTTGTGTAATTTTTAATTAATTTTCATATTTCTGGACTTTTTCTGAAAAATTTCATTTCCATGAAGTATACAATTTTTCCCCACAACAAACTGGGTTTTATGAGGAAGAAGAGGTTGTTTTCCCTAATCATCATCATCATCATCACCATCATCATTGCAATTGCCTATTTTTTCAAATGCCTCCAGTCACCATTTCAATCAAGGAAAATAACATGATGAGTAGTTTTCTTTTTTTACATTCCTAGTTTGTAATACTTCTGTGCCAAAACAATTGACTTTGGTGACATGTCTTTGAATTTTTCACTGATCTTTCAGCTTAACAGTGACACCAAATACGTACTTATGAAATCATGACAACTTCTTTTTCACATTATTGTACTAAAAGAAAATGCAATTGTACTAAAAGAAAATCCATTCTTCGCAGAGAAACAAATCCACTACCACCTGTGGAAGAACTGAATGAACTTCATATAACTGTAACTAAAGTGTTAGAGAATGTAGTTCCAATAAAATATGACAGCTTTAAGAAGATTTGCATCACAATAAACTGCATGTGTATCCAGAAATAATCCACATTTCTTCTATAAACCTCCTCATCTCTGCATTTAGAACTGCAGCCTTAGTGCTATTAGGTGATAGTTTTTAAAAAGTATAAGATACCCCTATACAACCTGAATAAGCAATATATGAAGCTTAGCAAGGAATAATATAAAAAAACTGTATGTTGGAAAAAGGAAAGGAAGGAAGTAGACAGCTAATCATTTTCTAACACAAGGGCTATAGTGGGTCATATCACAACAAGAGTCAGCAGTATGAGTCAGCAGAATGAAGAAATTCCAAATGCAGACATGGAACTCCAGAAGTGAGAAAATTAGAATGTAAGACTATCTCCTGCTCAGCTCACAAGTAATCTTACAGGCCTTTCTCACTACAGAATTACAGCACTATGATTCCTCCTTAAATGCCAAGGGTACACACTATAGAATCCTTAGATTTCCAACTTAGACAGTTATTTGGAATTGTTAGCCAAGGAATCCTAATGCTTCACCAAACAGCAAACCTTAGGATTCCAAAGAATATGCCCATTAGAATTAAAGTGGAATCATAGTACTATAATTTATGCAAACATGCTGCTAATTTTGCAAAGCTTTCCTTGGGAATTTGGAAGCATTTGAAGGGCTTAGTAAGTATCCACAAGAAATATTTGGAAGTGCTATAATGGCATATTTTATATGCATCAATCAACAACCAACATCATCAAAAGTAACAATGGGGAAATAGCTGGTGATAGGAGGGAGCTTTTGATCCTGGCAGGAATGATAATTCTGATCATGAGCCACAGAGCAGTCAAATTTAGAGCAGAGATGGTTAGATCATAATCAGAATGTATTGATAGGGTGAATTGCAGTAGATCAGCAAATTTACCTTATGCCTTCCAACAGCAATAATTAAAACGGATCTCTCCTCTTTTTGTCACTCTCAAAATACTGTAGGTTGGGAGGGGGGTGCTCTTACAGCTGAATTAGGAGTGAACCGAATGTGAAAGGACATGTGAGGTTTCTTCCTATTTCAGCCCAGATCCCAGATTTTGCCTTTTGTTCCTCCTGATAAACCTCAGAGTTCACGTTAAAAACAAAACACTAAAGCAAACTAGATCTTGAAAACCAGAAGTCTGCTGAACCCTATTTTAAAGATATACTTATTTCTAAAGATCTACCTGCTTAGTGAATCACACTCTACCATCGCAGTGGTCTTTCTCTCTGAAGTGGGAGGAGTACTGGTAGTGGAGCAGGGGACATTTATGACTTAATTTGATCATTGATGATAAGCCTAGGTAGACACAAAAAGGAGTGCATTTCAAGTCTTTCCCTCATCCATCAATTATTTGCTAGAAAAAAATGGGCAATTATAAATTACAAATGTATTATTTACAAATATATTCTTGTTATTCTTACATGCCTTTCAGCTGGCTCTATCATGGGATTTTCTTGGCAAGATATATTCAGAGGAGGGTTAGCATTGCCTTCCTCTTAAGACAGAGAGTGAGACCTGCCCAAGGGGCCTCTCAGACTCCTAGTCCAACGTTCAAACCACGAACCATGCTCCCTATCTTACAAAAATATACAAAGAAATACAAATACATATCCATGAATATATAAAAATATAAAAAATAAAAGCAACTAAATTACTGAATCAGAGGCCTCACTATACCTGACTGAATATGTAAACATGGGCATTTGCTTCAAAGCCTTTCACAATTGTCTGTTCTCACTGGAGCTCCCTATGAAGCAATAGCAGGGAGAGGAGCTTTAATAGGACATGGAGATCTCAGTCAATGGAATGAAAACAGGTCTTGCCTTGTCCTTTGGATTCTATTGATACAATCCTGTAGCACTTTAAAGATTGGAAGAACAATTCTAACGGGGTCTGGGGAGGAGCAAAGTGACCGGTCAACTACTGCATCCCAAGCCCTGCCAGTTTCAGCCGTTAAGGATAGAAGGAATGTATGGTTACGTGTTTAGGGAGACTAATCTTAGCTTGCTGACATTTTCAAACTAGTAGATCTTTGTAAGTTAAATATCTCCTCCATGAAAGCAATGAGATAAAATTAATAACGCCATTTCCAGGACCGGGCCTCTCTTGGGAGAACGCTGTAGCTTTGGATTCAGCCAATCCACATTCAGGTCCTTCTCCACCCACAAAGCCCTGCTTTGGGATCATATGCCATTTACTGTGGGAGGGACCACCAACAGCTTTATGCCTATCAAGTTGTCAATGGACACCCTTCAAATTTATAGCGAAGCCCACACATCAGTGAAGGGCAATTCTACCAATATATCCTCTATTTTAGAAAAGTAAAAGAATAGATGAAACAGAATCCTGCTTATTGTAGTGTAAAGAAGAAATGCATTACAGTCTTCCTTTACATTTTAAGTAATTACAATGGTCAAAAGAAAAATCCCTAAGTCCATCTTGAGGGCAGTGTCTTCATAAGGCCAAAACAAAGGTCACAAAAGACTGTGAAAGCTTTCCTGTTCTTCATGTATCTTCATGCAAATAAAGCCAGGAAAGTGTGGAGGAGAGAAAATGTATCTGAGGATCAAGCCATACAATCTGTTGCATTCTTAAATGGAAATTAGGATTTTGTAGACATTCAGTCTGAACTCTACCAGGTTCTACAATGACTTTGGGATGCATATGAGGGACTCTCCCAAAGGTTGCTGGGAAGGAGGGAAAAAGGAGGGACTGTTATTGAATATCTATTTTGAAAAAAATATTAAATCCAGCTATATTTCTGTTAATCTTAAAACACGGTAGCTCAGTATTATTACTACAGTCATGACCTATGATCTAGAGTTGAGCAGCAGCCTAGATACAGACTTGAGAAGCTGAGGAACCCAAGGGTTGTCAGCAGAGGAGATGCCAGTTCCAAGTATTGTTGGAAAGCCTGAGACCCTCTGAGTCACAGGCTCTGGTCCTGAGACCCATAAGATGGGACCAACACTGGCAATCTCTGAAATAGAGCTTTGCTCTGGCACTCGAGCAACTCACCCTTGTCTAAGAGCTTCACGTGGACAAATGCCAACCTAAATTCTTGAAGAGATAAAGGAGTGCTAGGCATAATGCCAAAGACTCTTATCTCTTTAAGGCTTCCTGCTTTGTAGGAAGAGGAGGAACATAGGAAGGGTAATCTTGGCCAAGAAGGCTCCAATTGAGTTTCAGATGCTGTAGGAGCAAATTGTTCATTTGGAGCTCTTCCAAGCACTGCTACATTGCATCTGGTCTTGCCTCACAAACTTATGTCTGTTGCCTTTTGGTACTGGATGGTAGAGGATAATTCCTTCCCCACCCCACATGGTACAGAGGGGGAAAGAAGATTGATACTGAAAGAAAGTGGCTTCCCTAAGACCACCACACTGTTTATACTCTGCTAGATATTGTTATTTATTTATTTATTTATTTAGTGTGTGTGTGTGTGAGAGAGAGAGAGAAAGAGAGGTGAGAGAGAGAAGGGCAATTATTAATCAGACTTTAAGGATAGATGCAGTGAAGGGATGTTAAGGGAGCTACAGGTTTCTCAGGATCATGTACCATTCCTAATTGGAAAACTTACTACTTATTAGATGAAGACAAGTTGTTAGTAAAATTTCAACTTGTAACACATTTTTCTTTTAAAAAAAATGGGCTAAATGAAACTGTTTCAAAGGTAATAACAAGCAGAAATGACACAAGTGTGTCAAGTAAAGATTTCTTCTTCTGTTTAAAGGAATGTCTTGCAGGATTTTCTGTTTTTCATATGTATACCGATTTTTTATCCATATTAAGAGTAAAGAAATGAAAAATATGCAAAAGAAATACAGTAGGAAAGATAGAGACTATATATAGTAGTAGCAGAAGAACATTTATTTATTACATTAGTCATAGGACCACAGCAGATTTAAATCAAGATGCAGTACTATTTTTGCCCTATTTTGTTATTAATTCCACCAATGTTTTGTGATATGTTATGGTGAAGTTTGAGTACTGAATGTGTTTTCATACACTGGAAGCTATAGGATAAGGATTTGACCCTAGAATGTGGGCTAAGTATCTTCAATGACTATGCATACAGTGGGCCCTGCTGGGTATGGTTTCATGACACACCGACACACATCCCATGGATAACAAAATCATGGATGCTCAGGTCCCATTATATACAGTGTCATACTAAAATCATATCTCTTATATAAAATGATGAACAACTCAAATGAGTGCCGGAGAGAGCTTGAGGATCTATGCCCACGAGTCAACATATTGCTTGGCATGCAGCAAAATCAAGGTTTGCTTCTTGGATTTTTTTTTTCCAATTATTTTCAAGCCATGTTTGGTTGAATCTGTGGATGCAGAACTCATGGATACAGAGGGCCAAGTGTAATTGCAACAGAGCTTAGACTTTGCTGCTAGACCCATTTGTTGTTGTTGTGTGCCTTCATGTTGTTTCTGACTTATGAAGATCCTATCATGGGGTTTCCTTGGCAAGATTTGTTCAGAAGGGTTTGCCTTTACCTTCCTCTGAGACTGAAAGAATGTGACATGCCCATCATCACCCAGTGAGTTTCCATGGCCCAGCGGGGATTCAAACCCTGTTCTCCAGAGTCTAAGGCCATTTTCGCACTATACTATTATAGTGCTATAACTCCACTTTCAACATCCTATGGAATCCTGGGGTTGCAGTTTGTTTAGGGAAGGGCATTTAGTATTCTCAGCCAGAGAGCTCTTTGGCCTCAGTAAACTACAAACCCCAACATTCCACAGAATGTTGAAAGTGGAATAACAGCACTATAACAGTTTAAGGTGGAAATAGCCTAAGTCCAACACTCAAACTGCTACACCATCCGGGCTCCAGTTACCTGTTTAGCATATGTCTCACTGAACTCAGTGAGAGTTGCTGCTAAATACATGCACAGAGGACTGTGTTGTCAATATACCTATACTGCAAGTATACCTTACCTAAAGACCTGGAAAACATTTAGGCCAGCTTACTATTTACAAATGAAATGGATGTCTAAGAATCCTTAAGCATGTCCAAATCATCTGCTTCTCATAGTCATTTTTAACCATGCTTGCAACATTTTTTGCAACAAGAGAACTAAATTAGTATCTCAGCCCCACTGATCAAAAAGAAAACAATCACTGGCTGCAAACAACACATCTTAATCTGAAAAGAGGCAGCACCCTCGGTCCCAGACTGCAGCCCAACACATGCTGAGACAGAAGGCTTTCCTTACTATATTTTTACCGTAGCGTAAACCAGTTCAAGGAACAGCAGTTAGTTCTGTGAGCACAGAGGAGCTTATTCTTTTGCAAAATGATGGGTATGCTAAGTGCACGTCAACTACTTTGCAGGGCGGAGATGCTGCTGAATTTAAACCTCCTACAGTATAATAAATATGAGATTAAAGCACAGATTTAGCCTGATAGTAATGGTGAGGACGATAACGGCAATGAGGATGAAGCTGGTACCTTTTCCCTTTCTAAACGCTGATTTATTTGACCGCCTGCATCGGCTAACCACGCTCTATGTTCTCGCTGCTTTTTCTTCTTCTTCCTCCTCCTCCTCCTCCTCCTCCTCACATCTCTTGGTGCAAATTCAGAACATTTCCTTTAAAGCGGGCTGGGGGAAGGGGTGGGAGGGGGCGAACCGCTTCCTCCGCCGCGACTGCTCCGTTACATGGGGGAGGCCAACGCGAGCCTATTGTGTGCGGGGAACACAGGCAGCATCCCCCGCCCCCTTCCCCATTTCAACACGGACCAAACCATCTAGGGAGAGTGAAGAGGGGGTAAGCGAAAGAGAACTAGAGAGAGGCAGAAGCATTTGGAGAAAAGAACAACCAAAAACAAAACAGTGACAGCAATAACGCCTTTCCGCTGCCTTGCGAGAGCGTTGAAGGCCAGGCCGCGGGTTGGCCTTCACGCTGCCTTTCTGGCTTTATCCTGGGAGACAGCCTATGGAGAAAAGGCTGCGTTGGCGAGAAGCAGCCCCGTCCTGTTAACACCCCTCCGCGTTGGCAAAGCAGTGGGAAGGACGGGGCTCGGCGCCGCGAGCGGCTACAGCGGCAGCAGGAGCGGCGGCGGCAACTCGGTCGTGGGAGAGTTTCATTCAACGCGCGCAGGGAGCTCTGCGCCCGGGCAGCCCGGACGGCTTAGCAGCGGCTCCCTCAGCTCCTCGCCGCTTCCGAGGCTCCCGCTTGCCCGTCCATCCGTTCACCTTTGACGAGCTGGCGCCTCCCCCCTGGCGCTGAGCGGAGGACCGGAGCGGGGCAGGTAAGGCGCTTTGCTTGCCCAGCCGGAGCTGCCTCGGGAGCAGCCCGAGAGGCGCGGAACGGGTGGTCGCCTCCCGAGAACACCCGGGCGGCGGTGAGGAGGGCGGCGGAGGCACCGGGGAGCGGGGAGGTCCGGTTCTCGTCTGGACCATCCTCTAGAGAGCCTTCGCCTTAGCCAGCCGCCTTTCCCCTCCTGCCCCCCGGGTCAGCGCTCTCGCTCCTCCGCCCGAGTCTGGGATCTAGAAGGAGCCACCGCCGCAGCGACTGAAGGCTGGCAAGGCGGGGGGGGGGGCGGCGGCGGCGAAGGGGACTGTTGCATTGTGCATGCGCCGACTCCCACCACCTGGACTGTGCACCCCCTTCCCCAATGTAAGGGAGGAGGGGACTGTGTTGGTGGAGACACCCGGGGAAGAAGGGAGGTGCTTGGAAAGCGCTGGGAGAAGCTGTGAGGGGGAAGTACCCCCCGGGCTTGCTCGGGAAGCGGAAAACGGGGGCTGTATTTGTAGAGGAGAGGAGGAGGCTAGGTTAAAGTCGTTCTCTCTCCCTCACCCAGCCTCACAAGATTTCCTCGTCTCTGTGTGTGTGTTGCAGGGAGAGAGTGTTTCCTTCCACCCTTGCAGAGATAGAAGTCATTTCAGGAGAAAGGAAAGCATGAGAGGTTTAGGCACCTCGGAGTCCAATCCTTTTGTGACTGTCTTGGTTTGCTCTACCTGTGTGATTGGGTTCCTGCTTCAGCTTCTGGTTGGAGGATGTTTCCTCTAGGACCTGGGCATCCTTCCCTCTTTACTCCTGTTCTTTTCTTGAGCTTGAAGGGAAGGCAGACCCACAAACATTCCCACTGGGGTGCAGGCACGCTGAACGCGGAGCTTCGACCCTGTAAACGAATGCCTCAGACGTTGGTGACAAGTGTATTTAAAGGAGATCGTATCAAGCCTTGAGATGTCAGTCTGGTTTCATCCTCAGTGAGGTTTACTTTTTGGTCAACATGCTCGGAAGGAGAATGTCTGGCTGCTGTGAAGTGCGTACCTGGACTTTCTTCTTGAGTGTTGTGAAGCATGTCTGTGAATTGGCAGTATATACCAGTTTCATGCACTGCAGTGCAACTCTCAAGTATAGTTTTTATGATAAAGTCACAGTGTAGGGTACACTTCTTGGTAAGTGTGTTTATGATTACAGCTTTATAATATCCATCTGTACTTTTTTTTCCCTTTCAGTAGTCAGTAGTTCAGTAGTCCTTGCAGCTATTCTTAAGTTGCCAAGTGACCTCGGAATAAGCCTTGTTTAACAAGTACCATGTTAACATCATATCATTATACAGTTAGTTTGAACTTAGCATATCATTATACTATTTTGTTAGTATAGTTTTGTAGAATTCTAGTGTTGCTCTAAAAGTAATGGATCTAGAAGAGACTGTAAGGCCAGATTCCTCACAGAGAGACAACTTTTACCCAAAATACCCTCAATAGGTGTCTGTCAAAATTCTTAACCCTTTTAACTTTAGTTTCTTCCTTTACATTGTTATACCAGCATACCAGCATTGTCTCTGTCCCATCACAGAGCCAGTGCAGTACAGTGGATGAGAATAAATTATAGTCTGAGAAATACCTGCTTTGAATGTCAGCTCTGTCTGAAGTACAGGAAAAATAGGTTCCCTCTCCTTCAACTGTTATGTGAGGATAAAAGTATAACTGACTTCAGAGGGGGGAGTTCTCCCCCCCATGATGATTGATTTAGCAAGCTAGATGATAGTGCTACCAAGTGGATGCACAGCTGTTTGGAAAACTGTAGACAGAGAGTAACAGTCCTGATCAGACTCAGGGGACTCTTTGAGTGGGGTTGTGCAGAACTTTAGCCAAGTATTCTTCAATAGTTGTTGTCAGTAACTGAGTTTGGGAGTGTGGGACCTGTGGCCTGCCAGATGTTGTTAAACTGTAGCTCTTATTACCCTTTGTCATAAGTTAGGGTAGGATTTGCACTCCAGCGATAATTGCTCCTGGCTTAGAGGTTCCCTGTCAGAAACTTTATCTGTCAGATTTTCAGAAGACACAAGACTTGGAAAGATGGCTCACAGCTCAGACAGCAGCCTAAAATTGAGTATGATCTTTGAGTTTGAAACTGGTCTGAAATGTAAAGAAACACAAATATTCTGTATTGGGGTATAAATAATGCACATGTATAAGACTGGGGGATACTATCTTTGCCATAGAACCTGTGAGTAACTGCAGTCCTTATCACAAGCTGAACATTAGCTAGCATTTTGATGTAGCTGAAAAAATAAAAGACTATTGTGATTTTAAGAAGCAGGAAAAAAGATAGGCCATTTCCGCACTACACTCTTATAGTGTGACTATTCCACTTTCAACATCCTATGGAATCCTGGGGTTTGCAGTTTAGGGAGGCAAACTCCAGGATTCTATAGGATATTGAAAGTGGAATAATCATGCTATAAGAGCATAGTGTGGAAATGGCCATAGTCTGCCCTAATCAAGTGCATATAATATATCCAGCTTGGCTTAAGGAGGATATAGGCAAAGTGGAATGGATTTAAAGAGGGACAGTGAGGATGACCAGTGATATGGAAATGTCCTGTCAGAAAATTGAAGGGAAGAGGAAATGTTTTAGTCTTGAAAAGAGAAAACTAGTATGTTGAGTGTGTGTGTGTATGTGTGTATGAGAGAGAGAGAGAGAGATGGAGGGGAGAGAGAGCAAGACAGAGAGCCCTTTTTGAAATACTGTTGGCTCTCCATATTCATGGGTTTAACATTCACAAATTTGATTATTTGTGAGTGTTTCCAATCTCTGCCCCCCCACCTCAACTACTTCTTTTCTGGAGGAACTGTCCCTTTCAGCAGTTCCAATCAGGTTGTGCAGCCTTTTAAAAAACTCATCTCTGGTCCTCCTCCATCACCAGCCACTGCCTGGCCAGCTAAGAATAGCTCACACCTCAGTTTCTCAGCACCATGAATCCTCATGACTTCACATACCCAGGGAAGGAGATGAACAAAAGAGAAGTAGCACAGGGCCACCATACCAACCCACCCTCTTTCGCTCTCCAGTAGTAACTAGTTGGAGCAAGTCGTCTACAAGTACCTTTCCAATCCCTGTGGTTCTATGAAACATTTAGTGTGCTCGGGAAACACAGCAAATTGTACTACTTAGTTATTAAGAGACCTCATAAGGAGACTATGGAAAAATGCTTTCATGTGAGGAGACTCTATCCAGTAGACTTAAAACTGTTTTGTGTGCTGACCCAGTCTTCTAGATCAGTGATTTCAAAACTCCTGAAGAATTACAGCTTTTGGGAGACTAATCAATAGTTCCTTAGTGAGAAGATTAATAATAGTAGGCAGACTGCTTTGACAGACAGCTTGTGTTCTATGACTGGTCTTATTTTGAAGTCCAGGTCTGAGGATAGACAGCTGTGTTGGAAGACACGCACAATTAGTTCCTGTAAGATGACTGGGAAAACAAGTAGGTATGGCCAGTACCTCCATGAAGTAAGTGTATAATCTAAAATATGTAGATATTTATCTGCAGTGTGCTAGTATTCTGAGGCAGATGTGCAGGGATTCCTTGAAAAATAAGCTGATATGAAAACTTTATGAAAAGATAGAAAATTGGCAAATCACTGGTGTTGCCTGCATACAGAAACATTTTCATAACCTTCTGTGTGGGAGACTGTAACCCTTGAATTGATTTCCCCTTTCTGAGAAGCTTGTGATACTGGAATAAAAAGACGTTGTGGTTATTTCTCAAATTTGTCACAGCACCCAGAGAGGAAAAAGAAAAACCTACCTTTAAGCATTTGACTTTCAAAGATGTCATGATTAACCAACATCTTGTGAGATACTGTTGTATCCTTACAGTACCAGTCCAAGTTAGTTATTCTGCACTAACCAAGATTTATCCTGTGGTTTTGTATTTCATTGTAGATCACTGTACCATGTTGTATATAAAATATTTGTATCCTACTATTCTATTTTATGAAGTGGCTAGCAAGCCAAATATTTTTTTTTTTGAAAAAAGCACAAAGGAAAGATCATAAAATGTAAAAGCTATCATAACACTGGGCCAGAAAGATTACATATTTATGACTTGATTTAGGAGCTGACTTGAGTGCCTTCATTCTGTTGTGAATAAATAAAGACAAAGCTCCTTCCTCTAGGCCAGGCTCCTGCCTGGTCCCAAATCTGGTACCCATCTGTCACAACATTATGTGAAATTAGGCTTCTATGAGGGCTGACTTCTTAAAAAGCTTGTGAAGTGGTCAAATTTCAAAGGAAAGGTTTTTTTTTCCTTAGAGGGGAAAATCTAGAGCAGAAAAATTCCACAGATGTAGGTAGAAACTGCATTATTTTCATATATTTTCTAACTTTTAAAACTCTAGTTGGTTGCCAGTTAATTGATTATTGTTTGACAGAAGAGAAATATATGCCATCATCCAACAATCCCCTTACTTTGATGGCACCCAAACATTTTTTGTGACATAATGATGTCTTCTGACAGAAAGTTCAAGAAGAGGTGTTCCTTCCTACATGTTATCAGATGTAGTAGAGCCTCATAGAGTATCATGCAATGTTTAAAGGACATAAGATCAAGTTACCATAACTGATACTGGCACAGAACAAAAGAAAAATAGACCACTTGGTTGTTCAAAACCATTAGTGTAAGGCCAGATGAGTATAATAATCACTGTTTCTTTCATTATTGTTGAAAAGAGTGGTACTCCTTGCACTCTAGCTATAATGACTGAAATTTTCACTAACTTTTCCATATACTGTTGGTTGTGCAAAATAACGTGGATCAGCTTGAGGAATAAGCCATTGAAAACACTAGGGAGAAAGACCTTTTGAAAATTGACATGTCTCAATTTAAGATTAGAAAAAATGACAAATGGAGACTTGTCTCAGTATACAGATGATGAAGAAGAGAATATATTGATCATATGCAGCTAAAATGGTTGCATAGGAATTTGTTGTCGTCCTGTTACATTTGTTGCCATGTTTTAAAGCTGATCTTTTGACTTTCAGGCAATAGGTGTCCACTGCTTGATCTTGTATATTTATATTACAATATCGCATTCTTAACACCATGCTTCTGTGAGGAGCATGTTAATTTTGTTTTATGGGAAAGCCATTGATAAAGAGTATCAGTCCACTATACGTGACATTTTCATAAATTAATTAACAGCAAAAGAAACAACACCTCTGGTATGGTATGACAGTAGAAGAAAAATTAAAAATAGTTAATTTAAATTATATATTAATTAGTGTTTAATTTCTGTATATGAAATTGCACTCTGTTGGGAATAATTACATGCCACTCTTTTAACCTTTAGAACCCTTTGCACTTTGCTGCTCATCTGCGTCTGGTACAAAGTCACTTAGAAGCTGGTTTGTTGTCTCCAGTAAATGAAATAGAGGATATTGTTCCTAATATACCAAGGACTTAAAATAGGAATATGTATTGTGGGCTTTCCACATGGATGTTGCTTGAGAGGTACAAATTAACTTACAATATGAGAGCTAACTTTGGTTTAACATCCACAATCCTTCTGTTGACAAGATAAACTGAAAATGAGTGTGAACTGCTATTGACAAGTAAACTCACTATATTTCATAATTCATAAATATCTCTAGATGTGAGGGTCACTTTAATCTGCCTTCTGTATTGTTGCACCATACTGCAATGAGTAGTGCAGTCCTGTGGAGGTGCAGAAGTGACGTTGGGTCTCACCCTGGCACAGCTACCAGTGAGGGGTCTCAGAGTATGTGTCTGGGAATGGTGGCATGAAGGAGTGACATGCAAACCATGCAACTCCACCATCATCTGACTGTTGAAGGGAGCAAAATTTCTACCAGCACAGTCAGACTGCAGCAACAGCCATCCCCAAGCATACCTGGAGTTCCAGGGAAGAGAGGGAGGGTGAAGACACTGAAGCTGGGGAAGGGAAGTGGACAGCTTCTCACTGTTTGGGGAGAAGTGTGAATGGGGACCTCTGGAGAAGAACCAGTGGCCTCACCTTGGAAGATCTTGAAACTGTATCAGAGTAGGAGGGGAGAAAGGGCATATATACTGTAACCTGATCCCCTAGAAGTATTATGGGGGAATCCCCATCTGTAACTTACTAGTCTCATGAAGTATTTAAAAAGGGGACTTTGCCTGCAAAAGGAGGTCTTGTTCCTAAATATTTTCACAGTAAAATTTAACCTATATGGCCCTGGACCTGAAGATACTTATCAGTATGACCAGAACCTGAAGAGCTTTATTGGTCAGACATAGGGAGTGGATAGGAGGTACCTACCCACATATCTTTGAGCTGAAAGTACTTCTCTGTGATATGAAAACACAGTTAATAAATAGCTGTTGTTAACGTTCAGTTGGGGTACAACTTGTTTTCTGACAAATTATAACTGATGTCTACGAGTTTGAGATCTGTCCCCCAGAAGGTCAAATTCTCATCATAGATCATTTTTAGGATAGTGTTTTGCATATTTAAAAATGCGTGTTGCAAAGATTCATTGTATCAGTGTTTTTCACCTGTTATGCTTTCTTCGTCTTTTGTTATCACAAGATGTTTGTAAAGGATCCTAATAACTGAATAGAATCCAATTGCACTGCATGCAATACAGGAATAGAAATCATACAGCCTTTAAATACTGTCGAACTGCACTTGCAGCATTCCTTAACTTTGGCTGTACTGGCTCAGGCTGTAGTGACTCTCAATCTAACAACATTTATAGGGCAACATGACTCCTACCCTGACATAGTTGAGACCTACTGATCACAGAAGGGTCACAAAAACCCAGGCATATTTAGTCTGTCCTCATATATAGCTGGAAGATTGGCAAATGCTCTTAAAACATATGCTTTACATGTCTAAAGTGAGACTGTTTTACTTAGATCATGCTGTCTCATGATGTGTCCAGTCAGAAAAGATAATAATGGTTGATAAAGTGGAACGCAGAGGAAGACCTCATTATGGATGGATTGACACAATAAAGGAAGCCACAGCAAGACCTGAGTACTGCTCTGGATGATGACTCCTGGAAGTCTTTTATTCCTAGAGTCAGCATGAGTTGAAGCCAGCTTGATGACACGTGACAACAAATGCTTTCAGATGCCCTTTCCCCTTTCATTTCCTTCGGAAGAATTATTTTATGCCTTTGTCTATATCAGGTATTTTATCTTGGTTGTACTTTGCTTTTCTGTCATTTCTTTCTCCCGTCCTTCCCTGATAGACTTTGCTACAATACAGGTCAGACTTGGTGTGGTTTTCTGCTTTGGCACAGTGATCTTTCACCATTTTCCAGTTTCATGCATTCCTTACTTGGTTTCATTGCCAATATCCTGAATTGTAACGTTATTGCTCTTCATTTTTTTCATCAGGCTGCTGTACCTCTAACTGTATTTCCACTGACAGTCTTTTGCAGATTTCAAGTACTCTTCTGAATCTCATTTATTGTAAAATCCCTTGGGATGTATACTGTGAAAGAGATGAGGAAACAACTTGTGTGATGTGTTAGTTAGGATGTTTTTAGTATATTGAAATGGGTCAGAATACAAAAAAAAATTGTAATATTTATTTTAAGTCTTCTTACCCTTCTTCTCAGTCAAAAAATTCAAAACTGTTCATGAAGATCAGAAATAATGAAAATGATTTTTGAATATTCTGGTAATGAGGCACGGAATTCAGACTTGTTTCGGAAGGGCAAATATGATAGTTGCTGGGGTAAACTGTTGGATCTGATCATACTAGTTTTGTGACCTAGGGATGGATCATATGTTTTCTGCATATATACTTTAGTATCTTGTCTTGTCCAGACTCTGTGTAGGGTAAGAGTTTGGACCTGTAGGAGTGGCTTAAAGTGAAGTATAGGCAAAACTGGGCCAACAGGCAGGTTGATAGAAAGGATCAGGGAATGATCTTTACAGGACTAGTTTCCATTTCTTGTAGAACATCATTCTGAGTCATACAAATCTCCATCCAGAGATGTCTTCAGACTTCAGAAGGATGCATTGCAAAGAGATATCTTTAGCAATCTCAGATTTTTTGCTATATATTAAGGAACATTGATTTCAAGATAAAAAATTATAGCTCTGTTCTTTTCTTTTAATATCTGTTTGGATTTCAGGGTAACCAGTTGTGCCATTGAGGATCCTGCATGTCTTTTGCTTTTCGTCTGTGGTGCATTGCAATCAGTAGAATCTTCCAAAGCCAGAAAGTCTGTATTTGGAATATTTGCCATCCAGTGGCAATTCTGTTTGGATCACAATAGCAAAGGATTTTTTTAAAAATCATTCCTTAGGTCCTGGACTTGGTGAGAGGATATGATGTCTTTAGGATGGCTTATTCTTGAATGTGGATCACTTTGCATTCTTACTTCATTTCTTAAAAAAATTTGCACTGAATGATAATTTAATCACTTTCATGTGTTTTTAAAGGAGAGATTTGGATAGATGAGAGGGACGTGAGATTAAGTATGTGCAGAAATAATTGATATATAAATGAATGACAACAATAAAAGCTTTGGATCTAACCTTCAAAATGCAAAATATAACTAATCTGAATATGTTATGTCTGACACTTTGTGTGAACACTTGATAGCTTGTCTGTTACACAGGTGTCTGCTATTTTTTTTTCCCGACCTAGTTTCTCAAGAGGAAGAATGAAATGATGCTTCATACTACAGTGAGTAGGAAATAAGGGATTTTAATGGCAAAGTTATAGAATATAAGGAGTGTCCTAATAATGGTTAAGTAAAAAGGGTTACATTCTGTTTAAGAACTGGTTAATAAAGACATGAACTGGATCCAGGTGAAGTTTGCCATTCCTTAGTCCCTTAGAAAGCAATAGGGTAAATGAGTCATCTCTAAATTATGCTTCTATGAAGTTAGTGGGACTGAAGCATGTCTCCCTTCCTCTGGATCGAGCCAGTTTTGTGTTCAGAATTTCCCATATGGATTTTACACAGTTTGAGTTTTCCTTTAGTCAGTGAAGTAGTCTGTTAGGTGAAAGCAGTGGAATTTGAGATAGGTCTACAATTATCAGTAATGTTCCCAATATACACTTCATTTAGTATATGCACTTTATTGCCATGATATCCTGCTTGGGACCAATTGTGCATGCATCTACATATGCATACTGTCTCCTTTTTATCTTCCATTTACCTTTGATACTTCAAAACTAAAAATAACCTTCCCTATAATGGCTTATGATGAAATCACCTATGCAGTTTTATAAGGATCTGCTTTTTAGCAAAATTCTACCTTGGTAGAAGGCCTCCGCAAGAAGTGTTAAGTAAATGTAAAGTACTCTTTTTTTTTCAAAATGCCTGGTTGTGGCTTTGTATAATCATAGGACACTTTGCTAACCCAGTGTAACCTCTTTTTAAATTGAATTTAATCAGATAGGTAGATGTCATTTCATCTGTTTCTTCCTGCCCACAGCAAAACATGACCTGTACTATTTGTACAAAACTGTCTTTGTTTTTACCTTTGATCTATGAAACTGTGCAATTCCTTTGGGAGAAGCCTTCCTCTCAGAAAGAGTTTGTTCCGTTTTAGGCCAAAAGTGACAAAATTATTAACTGGTGACAGAGCATTCGTTAGTTCAGTAGTCCTACTTTTTTATATATAGGATTTTTTTTGCCAGCTTTTGCAATATTTTTAACAGTTTAGTGACTAAAAAATGCTTTCAAGAAAGTAGATAAAACAGAATTTTTGTTCCATTTCTCTTCACTGTGAAACCTAGTGTGAAATTGGAGAAGGTCAAAGAACTGCATATACAGAAGTTAGGAATTACCCCTTTGAATATAAAAGTTACGTTGCATTATGAGATTGATAGTTTTTAACATGCTATTTTTATCACAGCATAAGGCAAATATTCCTTATATACACCTGAAGGTGCAAAAAGTAAATATGTTTAAAATAAGCCTTTTGGGTTTTTTTTAAAAAAGACATTCCATTGGGACCTTGCAACATTTTATTCTTGCATAATTTTTTCTGATTTATGTCAGCTTTCTTTTCTTTTTAATTCCATCTCCTACTATGATGCTTTAACTAATGAGAAGCTGCCAGTACCATGGACAGAGATAGCTCTGTTGACCCTGTCCATCCAGTTTGGCTGATCCGTGGTGTTTGTAATGGTGTTTGAAAGACCCATGGGTATTCTGGACTACATCTTGTATTGTCTACCTCTCAATGGAACTAAAACTACTAGTGCAATTGTTTTCCCCACCCTACTGCACACCCTCAAATGTTCTCCAGAGGTTTGAGAGACTCGCAAGGTTTGGGATGTGTGGGATGTCAGGATGAGGAGGAGGTCCTCTTGCTTTAGTGCAGGTCTACTTGTGTATCATATATTTGTGGGTATATCTAATGGAAAGATATTGTGCCTTCTTCAGCTTCTTGGAGAGTTCCTCAGCTTGCTACCTACAGACCTATATTCTTGATCTAGAGAATTTTTCTTTTTCTAAATGAAATTCCACAGGATGAAAAAAGTTTAGCAAAGGATTTTCTTCATAAATATTTGGAGATGAAGTTTACTGTCCTAACTAGTGAAACACATCACAGAATATGTCCACATGAAATGTTTGTAGTGATGCTGTGTGTGTGCACACACACTCAATGTGATAGCTGTTTCTTAAAATAATATACCCTGTTTGAGCATTTTGAGAATCTTCTTGTGATGTGTATATTGTAAGTTGTGACCCTTAAATCAGGAATGCGAATTATGCAGCTCTCCAGATGCTGCTGGACTGTACCTCTCAGGATCTTTTACCATTGGCTATGCTGGCTAGGGCTGCTGGGACTTGCAATCAGCAACATCTGGGTTGCTAGGACTTGCAATCAACATAATGATTTCCACACCTGCCTTAGATGAAAATCCTTATGCTAGACTACTACCTTATAAATGTATTCCTGAAGCATTTCTTGAATGCTTGAAGTGTTTTTATTTTTGAAAAGTTGGTACATGGGTTAATAATCAAAAATCCTTGCAAAAGACTCATAACTGGATAGTTGTTCTTGCTGAAAACAACATTGCTTATATGATTTCAAAAAAAAAAGGGTTATAGATTTTTGTTTTTCTTTTCCCTCTCTCACTCTTTTAAAAAGCAAATTGTAAAATGATGACATAGATAGTAGTCATTTAGTAGTGTGGATTTTGCAGAAAATTGAAACAAGAAATTTTTGTATGTGCCAAATTGATTGGTATCTACTTGGTATGTTTGATTTGAATTAATTAAACAAAATAAATATGGTACTCCATATTAATTTTTCATAATCCCTTAAAGTATTGAACATTCTTTTCCCATAGCTGCCACTACTTGTTGAACTGAAATACTTTATTTGCATAAAAAAATACTAATAAAGCTTGCGGGCTAGAATCATAAACACACTTACAAGAAAGTTTGAAGACAGAGGAATGTATTTTTCAGTAAATACCCATATTACACATCAGTGTGGAGTAAATTTTATCTTAGGGCAAATGCAGAACTTTGTTAGGAATACTGGAATATTTCGAGATACAGCAAGAGAATAGCACACTTTTCCTTTATATTGTTTAAACAGGGAGGCAAATTCTGGTGCTGGTGGTGGCAGTAGATCTTCATTACCCGTCCTTGACCTCACCAGAGATAACAGTCTCCAGCCACTGTTGTGCTCACACAATACCTCACAATTTCACTTTAAGGTCTATGAGAGCTCCTCTTTATTAAATACAAAGGTGCAAGCACAGTTGCTGTTGAAATTTTTTAACCCTTTAGTGTGGGTGGTAAGAAAAATGAGGAGAGGTTTATGTTGCCCACTCCTTATTTAAATGTTCTTTAAATGTATGTGTGTTTTTAAAATGGTACCACTGAAGACTGTTAAGTATGGAGGGCAATTCTGTACATGTTTACTTGGAAGAATGTCCTACTGAATTTCACTGGAGCTTGCTTCCAGGTAAATGGGTACAATCTTGCAGGCTAATCTAAGGTACTGAGAGGTATACGTGAAGGACATATAACACATACTTGGGGGAATGATCACCTTATAAGTGATAGTTTGGGGGCTAGTCATTTTAAAAGCAATTATTTTCAACTTTGAAACTGCTCGGTTTAGAAAGCCTTATATTAGTTTATTTTATTACTAATCAATTCTTATGAAGCAGTATGTTTTTAGAAATGGAAAAACTTCAGAAAAACATAGTAGTTTAAATTTTTCAGTTATTGGAAACTTTCTATTCTGTATCACTGCTGAAACCTCAAGACAGATTTGATTGGAAATCTGAAACAATTATTTCTGCAGTACATGGGTAGCAGCCTAAGAAAACCTCATGGGTCTAAGTAGGGTGTTCTTCACATGTGTTAACTTTTGGGTCACTGTTCTCAGTAAAGGGATTTCTTAACACGTTCTCCATTTTGAGTACAGGCATACCTCAGTTGATGAAGTGGATATGTTCCTGGTCATTACCCATTTAACATAAAATTTGGTACCGGGGGAGAAATAGCATGGAAAGAATAGGAATGTTTCCTGCATCACAAAAAAAAAAAAAAAAAAAGAGTAGTTCAACATGTTTAAGTAAACTTTTTTTTAATCCAAAATTAACAATCTGTACATGTGAATTAAAACAACTAGATCAGGTAAACCTTGCATGAGTAAACATAAGCATTTTGAACCTTGAAGTTGTCTGTCACCTTTTTGCCCTATCTACAGCATCCTGGTAGCCCCTATACAAAGGTCCTTTAACATGCATATTGGTCCTGGCCTGTTTCAGCCATATAATTGGCAGTTCTTGCTGTTCTAATCACTAGGATGAAAATGTGCCTTACAGTTTTTGGTACCACCATAATTTATGGCCAATCAGATGTAACAACTAACTTGATGTAAATAAATTTAGGGACCTTTTGACATGTGCTTTGAAGAAACAAGTTTTACTATATCAAATAAGCTCTGCAGACATTTAATGTGGCACCAGTATTTAATGCATGCTGTTTTGGTGGTTTTCTTATCTTTAGGTGAACCTCTCATAATGTTTTTTGTGCAGTGTTTGTTCAGAGATGATTTGCCATTGCCTTCCTCTGAGGCTGCAAGAGTGTGACTTATCTGAGATCACCCAGTCAGTTTCCATGGCAGGGCATGGATTCAGACTGTGGTTTCTCAGGGTCTTATTCTGTGACCATTTCTGCATGAGGCTGTTATAGCGCTATGATTCCACTTTCAACCCCTCCCTAAACTGCAAACCCCAGGATTCCATAGGATATTGAAAGTGGAATCATAGCACTATAACAGTCTCATGTGGAAATGGCCTAACACTCAAACCACTACACCATGCTAGTTCTGTGGGTGTCATATTGAAATACTGCAGCAAACCCTTCAGTCAGGCTACCAAAGCAAGCATTGTTCCTTGCTGATCAGAATTCTTCTTTGCTAAAGAAACTGGCCAGGGTTTTCTGTAGCCTCAATTGCAGGGCATCTTTCTATGCAGAAGGTCTCAGCCCTTGACATCTTGAAGTAGGGCTTAGGCCTGTCTTACAGAGCCGCTTCCAGCTGCTGTAGACAATACATAGGCCCTTTCCACATGTGGAGGGGGAAACGGGGGAAAACGCGCCAAAACGGAGCTTACCGGCAGCCGGCTTAGTTCGTCGCCATGCGGAGCAGCGCGAACTCGCTGCTCCGCACTCCTCCGGCGTCCAAAATGGCGGCTTCCAGCTGGCGGAGGCTCTCCACCAACCGGAGAAGCTCGCCAGCCAGAAGCCCGCTCCCCACAGATCTGCAGGCACGCACTAGTGTGCGCCTGCAAATCTGCACCAGAGCACGGCGACGGAGCTGCACGGGGCTGCGCGCTCCGTGCTTTTTAAAAACCTCTGAAAAGAGGTTTTTTAAAAAAAACAGCGCCGCCAGTTCCAGTCGCTTCAGAGCCAATTGAGGTGCGGAACTATGAAAAGTAGTCCGCCCCAATCCACTCCACGGTGCAGACGACCTCCGTGGGAGGTCACTCTGCACCGTTTTAATACCCCGGTGTGGAAAGGGCCTTAGTTGGATTGACCAATAGACTTTTAAAGATCCTTCCTAAAATGCAGGATGAGATTGCTTAAAAGGATCTTAACACAGCCATCACCACCCTGGTACAGATCTTTTGTCTTTAAGAGACCTCCTAAAAGTAGGTAATCTCCAGTTGTTTTGGGTTACAATTCCAGTCAGCTCCAGCATGGCCAGTGGAATTTGTAGGGCATCAAGTTGAAGAGGCTCTTTTAAAGGTGTGAAAAGACCATTTGTGAGGGAAATGCTAAAGCAAATAAAATAAGGAAGGTGTTTTTTTTCTGTTTTTATACTCACTGCAGGCCAAGGCTCTGGGTACTTATCTGCTGCTTGCATTTTACCTCATAGGGTCAATAGTTCATTCAATCTACCATGAGTCAATTATCAGTGACCCTCACATCACTCCGACTAATACTTCATAAATGTGGGTTGACCAGAAGTGGGATAGATGGCAGTCTGAATTTGTAGTTGAGCAACTGTCTGGCTGTGCGTTCACTTTTCTAGTTCTAAACATTAAAGTTATCAGACCAAATCAATTAAAATGTAATCCTCATAAGTGGCAAAGAAACCACATTTATATAACACTTTCCAGATGTACTTAGCAATATATGCTCTTTTTCTTCTTAGCACTGTAGCCAGATCCACCTCCCTCATGCCTGCCTTTAGCTAGTCCATGGGAAATCAGGAAGCACAGCTGGTGCGGAAAAAGACATATGCTATAGAAATGTTCTAGTAATGTGTTGGTGAGAGGTGATGGCAACAGAGGTGAGAAGGACTGAATAAACCTGCTCAATGTTACTTATGAGTAGCAGACACTCAGTACTTCTTAATGATTGTTGTCGTTGTGTACCTTCAAGTTATTTTCAACTTACAGTGACCCTAAGACAAACTTATTGTGGGGTTTTGTTGGAAAGATTGGTTCAAAAGAGGCTTGCTTTTGCCTTTCTCTAAGGCTGAGAGAGGGTGACTTGCCCAAGGTAACCCCTGAGTTTCTGTGGCTGAGCAGGGATTCAAACACTGGTCTTCAGAGTCATGGTCAAACACTCCAACCACTAGATCATGCCGGTGCAATGTTACAGCTCCATTAAGATACCTTTACTAGATAATCCAGCAAGTGGCAATCCAGGTGTAATACTAGTAACCTGTCATAAGAAGGGGCATGTGTTTGAGTTTTGAAAGCAATGAAATCTCCTTATGTCTTCTGAAAATTGTCATGGGCTTCCAGGACCTAGACTCAGACGCAGCAGAATCTGCTCTGAACCCTGGCACAGAGACTGCTGCAGCAGAACTTGCAGAGCAGACAGTACCACCACCTGCTCCAGAGACAGAAGTGTCAGCACCAGCAGGGAGCCCTGCTCATTCTGACACAGAGAATGATCTACCCATACCTACCTTCACCCAGCATAGACAGCAGAAGCATCTCCTGTGTTGCTCCTAGCAAATTTATGCCAAGCACCAATTAATCAGGCACCAGCTGTGCTGACCTTGGAACCTATAAGAACTGAACCTTTCCCTTCTAGCCTTTGTCAGCAATCAATTGACCATTTCTTCTGTTTGCTTCCCCTGCCTGTTCTGCCATTTTGACCTGTGTTTATATTGCCTGCCATTGATTTATGGATATTGCTGGGATTATTTGCTTCTCGTTTATAAGGTTGTTTTCTTCCTAAAGTAAACTGACTAATTGCTAACTACCTGAGCTTCTTGACCTGTATTATCAGCTTCTCCTGGCTGCCAGCCCAGACCAGGCATGGACAAAAATAAGCTCTTTAATTCAAAATAATATGTGCCTTATCCGAAATTGTGTATAGTATCAACAATCTAACATAAATATGCTAGATTTAAGCTATTTAAGAAGATGTTGCCCTTTTGAGAATAATTTTAAATAATGATGGTCAGGTTTCAGTGATTGTGAAGAGTAAACCATGCTCTGAGAACTGAGAAACCAAGGCTTCCTCTGGACTTTGGAACTGTGAAGGAGAGTTTATGAACTCTATTGCCTCCTCAGTGCCAAATTTGGGCTTAAAATTTGGTTTGTCTGCCCATGCAGAATCACAACAAGCCTTTGTGTCTTCTGAAGCTTGGAGCGGAAATCTTGTTCTATGACTCCAAGCTTAGCGCTTGGGAGAGAAGCAAGGGAGTTCACTTTGACTCCATACTATCCTATGAAATACTTTGAATAGGTATCACAAGTATGGTTTAGTGTTATAGTGAACCTGGATGCTTCCAACACCGTGGTTTAAATGTTTCTCTAGCATTTTTTTAATGCAGTGTGATATTGTTTTGTTATCTTAGGTGTTTACTTGTGCATCATGTGTGTAATTTCATAGCAGTCTGTGAGAGATAATAAGGGGTTAAAATTGAGGAATCTCTTCAATACTTTCAACCACTTGATCGCTCCTTTCCACCATCTGATCAGCTGAATGCTGAGTTCACATGCACAATATTCTTCTTTGACAATATGTACTGTTTATTTTGGAAGAGTCAGTATTTTATTAATGATAGATACGGTGGTTTGAACATCCAGACAAACAAGCAAAACCATTGTTTGGATATGTTCATCAGCATTTGTTTCTGTTTGCTCAGCACCCCTGTGTCTATGACAGATCAATCTGCAGAGGAAGGACCACAGCTGTGGTGATACTTTCTCAAAAGAGATGTTACCCCACTCTTCAGTTAAGACAGACTTTTACTTGAAAGCCTTTCCAGCTGATTTTGAACTACAGGTGAGCCAGATTGGAAATTGTGCTGGACCACATACAGCTCAGTTTCCTCAAACAAGAGTCAGTGCATTGTATAAATTTAACTTGAGATTTAGGTGACGAAAATGGCTGTCCCTTTGTCAGGTGTGTCTCTCTCCAGGGAGAACTCCTGTTTCAAGAGATTGATAACCCTGTAAAGTGTTTCTCTATTTGATTCTATTATTTTGTTTTGACATTTGTTTTATTTTATGAGTTAGCTTAAATAGCATTTTGATGATAAAAATGCAAACTTTTAACCACTTCACATTTTATTTGTTGTGCTGATGTGTATTTAAGAATATAGTTTGCAGAAATAAAAATTATATTTGGAGATCTCTATAGGAAGTTCAAGCTTGATATGTTGTGTTAGGGATGACTATGCAATATTTGGTGAAATTTTTATAAAAGTAACAGAAGTAGTATGATAAATCTGGTTTTGTAAAGAAATATAGTTTGAGTTCATATGATATCTTTATATTATATGCAATCAGATAAAATAGACTCTCCTTGTTTTGTCCCTGTATAATGCAATTCAGTGTGTGATATAACATGTTGCTGCCTTTCTTTTCTTTTCTTTCTTTTTTTTTAAAGAAAGCAGTCTCTCTTTCTTCCTTGTAGCTAGGGGAAAAAATCTAGGTCAAGAGATTCTGTCTTATTAATAACTTAGGGCTCTGTTCAACAGAAATTATCCTCAGCAGTTTTCGGGCCTCCCTTGTTTCTCAGCTATTGTTCAGAAATACAAAATGTCCCTTCTGCCCTTCTCCCATCCACCATTCTAGACATACGTTTTTGTGTATATGTGTGTGTGTGTGTGTGTGTGTGTGTGAGAGAGAGAGAGAGAGAGAGAGAGAGAGAGAGAGAGAATTTATTTGGATTTTTATGTTGCTTCCTTCAGTGCATGCAGGTCTAGTAGATGTGTTTCCTATTGTGAGTGGTTTACTAGATCAGCACAGCACATGTTTCCTCAGAGAAGCAAGTCGTTTTGATTCAGTTAGAGACAGGAATCGTGTGATCCTCCAGATGTTGTTGGATTGCAACTCCCAGCAGCTAGCATAGCCAGTAGTGAAGAATACAGCAGCTGGCATAGTCAGTAGTGAGGAATGAATTGCAATCCAACAGCACCTTGAAGTACCGTATGTGGTGTATTGTGTTGTAATCTCAGACTCTTCAGATATATGAGGTATGTGGCAAAACTTCTCACTCGCTCATGTCCCTCTGCATCATGGGATTCTCCCATCCAAACTGGAAAAGATCAAGGATAAGTAGGCCACAGTCCCTAATCTTGCAAGAAAAAGGAACCCTCCTGCTGGAATGGATTTATCTGTGGGCTACCTATCCTTACTAAATATTGGAGAATACAACCACAGTGTGATGTCCTTACGGATTTGAACAAACTTCATTTAGCTAGTTTAATTTTGATTGGTTGGTTCTAAATACACAGTCATCTGTCTCTTTATGACATGTATACAGTCTGGCCTAATAAATCAGATTTTGCCTTTTCTGCTATGCCAGATCAACCAAACCGTCTGTTTGCAACTGTTAACTCCTACTTGCTTGCCTGCTAGTGCATCTGCTTTCCTACATATCTACTGTGACCTTATTCTTTCCATACTTTAATGTTTTTAAAAACAGAGTTCTGCTTATGGAGTGTACAGAGGCATCCAAAAGAATCCCTTTATTCCATGAACATTGCTTTGGCTTGCATGATTGCCCTTTAGATTATGCATTCCCCTGGGCATAAGCTGAATTCCTTTTAACATTCTGTAAAGTTGCTAGCACATTTGAAACATTACCATAGATGGCTAATAAATATATGTTTGTTACATTGTTTATTTGACTTTCTGGTCTCCACAAAGAGGGTGATGGCAATGGTCATGGACAAGGAACAAAAGGAAAAATTAGATCACCAAGA
Source organism: Cyclura pinguis (assembly GCA_030412105.1). Taxonomy (NCBI): domain Eukaryota; kingdom Metazoa; phylum Chordata; class Lepidosauria; order Squamata; family Iguanidae; genus Cyclura; species Cyclura pinguis. Next base: position 215,347,031 of record CM059602.1, read on the forward strand.
AATTTAAAATCTACTTATTTGTGAATTTGCATGTACATCATTCTCTGTGGCCCACACAAGCAGAACTGGTACCTGGGTCCTTTAACCCCTGCTATGTTTGTTCAGTGCTATCAGATTTAGATACAAGAAGGAAAGAAATGTGTGAAGTAAAATTTTTGTTTGAATTTTCATTTTTATCAGGACTGAACTTTTGCGAGCCTTTAAAAATGGGGAAGGTTAGCAACCATGTTCTACTTAATACCATGTTCTACTTAAAACTTTTTTTGTGCGACTGCCCATGGGATTTGTAACTTAGTTTCTCTCCCCTGTCTCACACTGACTGAATTGCCTTGTTTTCTAAGTTTCTCGGCAGGGTTCTTAAAATACGAGAGAGAAGTTATACATTGTTACCTTGTTTTAATTGTATTTAGTTATATTTGTGGTCTAAATTTTAGCAGTTTGGGAAACTGGTCCCATTTGCTTTAATGGAAGTAGTCACTTTGCCTCTATACACTTAAGAGGTCTGCCCAACGTTTTAGATACCCTTGTTTTCTCAGACAAGTCCTGTGCATAGTCTTACACCCCTCCACCACAAAACAAGCCATTTTTACTGGACTTATGTACGTTTATATTTGTAGCCTGGCGTTTGTCTGTTGCCTATTGCAGCTGAGAAGGTCTGTTTGAATTTGCATCCAATTGGAAAAGAGGTTATTTTCAGAATGCTGCTAGATCTATGTGCACCTTGGGAGTAGCTTTACCTAGTAATTTGTGCCTCTGACTCCCAATTATTCCGTGCCCCCCCACGCACACACAGCAGAAATAGAATTAGACAAATCATCTGACCATCGGGCAATTGGAACATCTATACTTGAAACTGATCCTAGTAGATGACTTTATCACCTTTAGGTGCATGAGCAGATGAAGGATGTTATGCATAGAGACTACCCACAGTAATCAATGAAGTTAAGTGAGTTTCAGTGTGTCAGCTTTAGTATCTTGAAGTTAGAATCCAACCTAATTAGTCTGTTGTTAAGGTCCAGAAACATAGGTAAGATGTTAATAGTGAGCTAATAATCTCTTTAGAAATGCCTGAAGAATGGAGAATTTTCTTGACAGTTGAGTCTATAAGCAGGGACAAGGAACGTGTGCCTCTCCAGATGTTGTTGAATCACAGGTTGCAATACTTCTTAGCATTGCCTTTGCTGATTAAGAGTGATAGGAGCTGCAGTCCAGCAGCAGCTGGAAGGCCGAAGATCCCCATTCCTGCTTAGAAAAAACACTGTTTATTCTTTGTATAATCAGGTTTTCAAGATGTATGATGCATACTACTACTTTCTTTGTTAATGATAAAACTCTTTCGTTTATACTTGTTAATGATGTGTTACTCATAAGTGTCAGCATGTTCACACCTTGCAGCAGTACTTTTTTTTCCCCCTCTTCGAAGGATTTATATAGTAGCACCAAGTAATGTCTTTGGAAACTCAGAGGCATGTAGGAGAATGACGAGAAAATGTTCTTCATCTGCTGTTGCAGAACTTCTGTGTGTAAAATCTGTTTCATATTAAGTGTAACTATAGAAGACACAAACATGTTCCAGCAGGGCTGGATGTCAAATAGGCATTCATAAGTAAGAGGTACAGAAACTAAACATAGAATAATAGCTACAAGGTGACTAAACATGTGATGTGTAATTCTTTTGCATAAATGTCATTGCCTTCTGTTCTAATATTTCAAGGTTGTCAAGAAGGAGGCAGTGGCTTTTGGCAGTGGTAAGCTGAAATGCCAAGGCACTTGGGCTGATGCTTCCACACGCCAATATGATAGCTTGTAATTGATTCGTTGCAGCATAAAATGGTTGGGGATGTGCTTTCATTGGAAAATAGTATAGTACAGATGGATATATTTATTTGGATGAGAGTGCCCATCCATATTATATTGCTTTCAGTAACATGTATATTTAAATATGTACCCACAATCACGTTCTGCTATAGTTAGCCAGACTTTAGAATTTAAGCTGAGTTCTAGGCTAGAGCAAAAGTCTTGTTGCACAGTGCAGCATGGTAGCAAAACCAGCAAAGCCAGAGGTTGTTTCTCCAGAAACATGGACATGTTCTTTCTCTCCATCCTCACTGAAGGATGGAGGGGGAAAAGAAGCTCTAAAAATGACATTGAGGCAATGTTAATGTATACCTGTGATCAAAGACAAAGGAAGAAGAAGCCCTACCCCACCCCAACCAGTGTTTAAATCTCTTAAAACCTTCTGTCATTCTTGCTGCCTGAGTGTGAACATTTTGACCCAGTGTTAATTTTCATTCTGAGAGCTACAAATAGGTAAACTCAAAAACCTCTATATGCACCAAGATTTTACAATTGAGCAGATAGCAGTGTGAAGTAGCAATCATCTACTCCCTTTGTATTTTCTAGGCCTCCAGAAAGAGGATGTGACATTGGCAGTGAACACAAGATGCTCGTATCAGTGTCGCTTGCACTTGAAGGCCAAAAAAGAGTGGGGAAGGCTATGTTCACACTTAAAAAATAGACAAAGACTTTTTTCAAGCTACCTTACACATTATAGCCCCAATTGCACATATTTATCATGCTTTAGGGACTGCTCATATAAGCAGGCATCAAAAGTATTGCCAAGCACAGTTTTTAATGGCAACCAGGAGATGTTAGTGATGTAGTGGTCTGAGCATTGGCCTAGGACCCTGGAGACCAGGGTTTGATTCCCTGCTAAGCCTGGGACACCTTGGACACACACTGAGTGTCCTGAGCACATCATGGACTCTCAGCCCCCAGAACACCCCATGATAGGTTCAACTTAGGGTCACCATAAGTCAGAAATTACTTGAAGGCACAAAACAACAAGGATGAGAGAAAATTGATGATGGAGAACCTGACACTGATGACCTCCATCGAGTCAAGTTGCTATATATATGAGTCCATCTTCCCTTTATGCTAGGGGGAGAGGTATTCAACAGAATATCTGTTGTGCAGATAGAATGATTTCTGCTTAGTAAAATGCTGGTTCATGGTAGAAGAGTTAATACACTTGTTTAAAAGCAGGTAGAGGAAAGGAGTGGGATTGTGCCTGCTGGATCTGCCCACCTCTGGAACTGCATATGTTCAGTATAATGCCTAAAAGAGCCTACATATATAGGAGCTGTTGGCTTGTAGGCTTTTTTTCCAGCATAAGTTCCTGTGAATTTGTGCTCATGCATCAGTTGTATTTAAAAAAAAAAAGTTGCATTAAGTTGTGGGGTATTTTATGACTCCAGTGAAAATTCCATAGTATTGATGGTTAGTGTTGTGGTTATAGGCAGGGTTAAAGTTGTAGTATAATGCATGATCCTTGATGAAAATTTCAGTGTCCTCCACCCTCACCCACAGCAACCAGTGTTTCTCATGCCTGGTTCACTGTGTCAAGGTTTGCTGAAAAATGGCACGGAAGATTTTTCCTCAATTTATTACACTGCCTGGAACCAAAACTTACCACACAGTGACAAAAAGAAAATCTTTGTACAGGTTGTTTTTTTATTGTGTTTGTTCCCCTCCCCCCACAAAAAAATACAATGTAAATGACTGAAATGTGAGGAAGCACTAAGGGTGACGGTGCCACAGAATATATACTGTATTATAGTAAATATAGTCTCTGTTTTTTCCAACAATAGATGACTGTGACTGACTAGAATATCCTATCCTTGTGCTTGGCGCAGAAATAAACAGTAATTGGGCCTCTGGATATAGAGTTGCTGCTGCTTCTCTGCTCATTCAGGCAAACATATGCTATCATCTTCCTGCATGTTGGCTGTCTTCACTGTGTTATATCAAAATGTCATCTTGAATTCCAATATTGTAGAAAAAGGAAAGAGCAGTTTCTGTGTTATCTGTTAAATTATAATAACTGTGAGCATTTTACCCAGATCATGAGCCAAAGGTTCTTGATAAAGGAGTGACAATTTGAAAGACGTTTTTGTTTTTACTGAAGAATGACATTCTTGGGCTTTAAAAGAGTTTTATTTTGTTTTGCTAACTTGCTGCTGTTAGTACAGACCTATTAAGAATTATGTCCCCATGTGTTTTGCACCTCTCCTGCTTTCTTCTATATATGCTGAGTTGCAGGGAAATCCAACCTGTCCTGTGTAAGATAACAGAAATTCTGACAGAGTTTTTACACTGTGTATCACAACTCCTGGCTCCCGTATATCGGCCAAGAAACAGGCAAGTAAAATGAGCATCAGAAGTACACAAGAGAGCAACTGTACAAGAGGTCTGTGACTTCCAGGTTAAATAGCAGTTTGCTTGCGTTTTTTAAATAGGTGGAGTCAATTGGTACTGAGTTCACTTGTATTTTTAGAATTTAGTTATCATTCATGTGTATATATCCTCCAGTAAGAAAATCAGAATAGAATGTGATCTTCTAGGTGGTTAACACCATTGAAACATCTTCAATTCTATGTAAACTTCAGTTATGTGAAATATAATGCTGCTGCTAAATAAGGTGTGTTCACATAATAGACATTCAGCAAGCTGTGGAAGAAGTAGTGCCATTATTAAGGTTGTATAGTGCTCAAAAGAAGTGTCTGTGAATTAAAATCCCACTTTCCATAGTTTTTGCATGGTCTTTTTCAACTGGTGTTTGTCTTATCTGTCATCTGCTTGGACACTATATTTTGAATTGCACCAGAATTAATGATTGCAAGTAGTCAGCAATCGCAGAGTGAACACAATGGCATTGTGGCGCCACACTACACATCAGATTTTCACTGTGTTTTTAAGACTATGAAGAGTAAAGAAAGCCCTCGCTTTTGGGATGGGGGAGTGATTAAATGGATTCTGTTTTCTACAAAAGTAGGAAGACAAGCTATTTTGGTTTAGAAGTAGGCTGAATGTTAATCTCTGTCCCCTTTCCAAACAGAATACTCAGAAAATTCTTATATCAGGGTTTCTATATTAGAATTTCTACCAGGTTCAGATCCTCAATTAGTACTTTAGAAAACGAACCCATTTGCTCTACTTCATGATATAGTCTTGGGATTTAACTCCTGACACTGTTTGAGGTTTAGCAGTCTGAATATTTGCACCTCCCCTTGACTACCTTAGAATTTTTAAAAGAATTGTTGCACCCTTTAAAAAGTATTTTCAAATTGGATAAGATTGTTAGATTGGATAAGATTGTTAGGAAGAAATTACACCTGCCAAATTTTAGACAAATAGCTGGAGGGGATTGTATGCTACACACCTTTAAATGTGATCTCTTTTAAATGCAACTGTCAGCGCGTTCCGTGTCTTGACAGATTTGGAAGAAATCTGGAAGCACTGTTGACTCCTTTGAATGTGTCAAGGCAACCAAGCATCAAATGAATATATATATTTTGTAAAATAGTCATCACTACATTTGAAGGATGTCCAAACCAGTAGAAGCTTATTTTCTTATGTTCCTTGTAGACTATTCTTCTGTAAATGACAGATAGTGTAGAGGTGACCCTAACTAAGAAACTTAGAGTATCAGAAAAGTAGGTGCAGTGGCTTTCTGTACAAGGGGAATCTTAAATAATGTAGTTAAGTGTAGACTAATTTGCTTCCTTGTTCTTTCCCCTGTAATTTTAAGGGTCGTTTATGTGAAAATGGCATACTTCATAGAGGTGTCCCTAAGCAAGAACACTTCAGAATTTTGGAAGCATAGGTAGAAAGACTAGAGGATTATAACAACTGAAAATCAGTTGTGTGGCTTTTTCTTACTGTAAACCACGGTGGTACTGGAAGCATAGCCAACTCAAAGCACCATCTTTGCCTCACTGCCTACTCCATCTTGTGTAATGATAGCCATCCTGTTTATTTGTCATGGTCTGCTTTTAGTGCCACTGCAACAGCAGTCTTTCAAGGCGAGAATTAAAAAGTTTTACGCTGTTACTTTTTTTTTTTGAGTCAATAACTATGTAAAGGCAATGTAGTTGAAGAGTTTGGTTTCTGCTGCTTTGCATACTAGTATCCTGCCGTTTTGTTATTGATAGTGTGGCAGAGATGGAGAGGAGAATCCCGTAGGCATACAGTTGAGCCATTTATAGTGTTGATATTCTGCAGATTATTTTTTTAAAATAATTTTTATTCACATTTCAACATATAAAAGAAAAAAAATACAAATTTTATATAAGGTACAATTATATAATCAATTGTAGCTTATCAAGTAGTATCATTCTTCCATCTCTTCTTTATCAGAGCATATAATTACTCATTACTGTCACATAAATAATATATATAATAATAATATATAATAATAAATATAATATAATAAATATATATATAATAATAATCTACAGATTATTTTTAAAAACATTATAAGAGATTTTTTTTAAAATGAACTTTTGTGGAAGTTTTTAAAGGAAAACATGTTGGATTTTTTTTAATATTCTTTTGTTATAGACAGGACAGAAAAGGAATAAAGCATGAAAAATTCCTTTTTTCAAAGGAAAAAAAACTTTTGAAATGGGGCAGTTTTGCTCAATTGCTTCCCTGCCTCGCTTCACTTCTTCTCATCTGTGTTGGAACGCCCTCAATGAAATACAGCTCTGTCTTTAGTTCTGTGAAAATACTAGTCTTGTCAGGGAGGACTTAACAAATACTATTGTTCTTTCCCCCTATTTCTTTTGAACTTCAAGCTTCAGCAAGGAAACAGCAAATGAAACTTCACATGCATACCTGATACTGCAGTTCCACTTACTGAACCAGTATAACATTGAGTAGTGACCCATGAGGCTGTTAGCATTAGCTAACTCATGAAGTCCATAGTTGGTGGCAAAGGTGGCAATTTAAGGGCCAGCTGAAGAATCGCAAAAACATGTTCCAGGAGCAAACAACTGATTAGCTTTTTCATAGCAACATGTGTCCTTTTTACCTGAGACCCTTCTGTAAGGAGTAGACAGTGGAGTAAAGTAAAGGTTTCCTATTTGTTATTTTTGTTTTATTCATCAAAGGGACATCGAAGAAGGCAAGGGCAAACCCATTGATGTAGAGGAAAAGGAAACCTGGGATTTTCCACACGTATTCTGAGCACACCCAATATTTCTATGATGAAAAATGCATTGGGGTGATCTGTGAATTTATAGGGGGCATGCAAGAAAAAGCCCTCTACAAAATATCTTTCTTGTTTATGGCTATTTTAAACAGCTAGAGAAAGGTGGTATATGTTTCTGTGAAAGTTGTACTAGACATTAGCCACATAAGGTTCACATTACATAATTTGAAAGTTTTATTACATTAGGCAGGAGCCAAATAGAGGCAGTTTGTTTCTGCAGCAGGGAGAAGAGAAGTTGGATTAATAAACTATGCACAGTGAAGAAGTGCAACAAAAACGAGACACGTAAGCTGAACAGCAGTTCTGCAGGAGGTTAAAATCAGACTATAGTGAGGTAAAGATTACACAAAAAGCACTGCAGAAGTATGATTAACCGAGGGCGTGATTTTGAAAGAAAAAAGTCACCACATTCCTAGTATGTACTTGCCGGGACTTGGAAAACATCCTTTTTTGGACTGTGCCTTGCAGAATCTCCAGTTTTGAGAGATGTCCAAACATAACTTTTCCAAAACCTGGTACTTGGATAGTTTGACTGTGACATGGTGGGAGCCAGTTAGCCTGTGTGTAGTTTGACAGTTTGATTGCTAGATGATGGTACCTATGTAGGCTGCATCATGTTGACAATTTACTTGTTGGTTTGTTCACTAAAAGTGCAGCATAAAGGAAAAATACTGGATTACTTGAGGCTCACAGTTTCTACGAGCCTGTATCAAAGGAATGCAGCATAAGAAAGCCATGGTAGCAAGGACCAGCAATAACAGTAATAATGCTGCTTAGGCTGCACTGGCAGAGGAGGCAGTGCTGGCTGGAAAATTTACTGAACAAAGAGGCAGTAGTTTGCACTAGAGTATTATGTTGGCCCTACAAATGAAATACATTCAGATGCATTTTAGGTCCTGCCTATTAGCATAGACAGCCTAAAGTATAAGCTGTGGTGTTCATACATGTTGGGCTGTAAGGACAAGTTGATAGGCATTACAGGAAACATATTTTGAATATTTTTACTTGCATATTTATGGTTCTGAAACTTGTCATTGATTTTTATATAAGCAGCTTGGTGCGTGGGAATGGCAGAGAACTCTGTTTGAAATGTTAACCACTCTGTGAAATGTACACAAGTGTATTTATTTAGTTCTTTAAACTATAAATGCACTTGTGGTGTGATGTGGGTTGCAGTAACCTTTAGGCCCCAAAGTCCCATCTTTATTTGGGCTTTGATTGTTCCTGTAAAGAAAATGTATATACTTAAAAAGGATAGTGACTCAGTCAACCTGTCTCCATGAATTGAGTCTGTGTTTCCTACAGACTGATTTTCTTTGTCATAATGTCCACTGGCAAAGAGCTTCTGTTTCCAATTAGATGCAAGGCCAGGATCTCCCACACCTTTTCTGTTTTGTCAAATCACTTCATCTTGTCTGAGAATAGCATTCAGCACCCTGGTTCACTTGCAGAGCAAAAACTGTTCAGATCTGCTTTGGAGCAGACTGCTATGTTTCAGCTATATAGTTGCAACACTTTGTAGCTGTCTAGTCACAGTTAATATTAGCATAATTTGCTATCTTTTATTAGTATGTTAATTCTGTTCATCATATTAAAGTGCTGTATCAGTAGCTTTCATATGTTCCCGTTAAGTTTCTAAATCAGCACTGCTTATCTGTTTAAAGCTGAATAATAGATTATAAAGACCTTTCAGTAGGTCTGAATGCATGTAATAGCTCTTTCGGATAAGAAATCAATCCAACCTCATAAATTTGTCCTAAACTGACCTTGGGTTGTTTTGAGAACTTAGTACTGTGTACTTTCACAAGCACTGGAATGTATACAGCAGAGCGAAGAGAGATCAGGCTGTGTTAGATGAGCAAACTGTAGCTAAAACAAACAGAATGGTGTCCCAGAATGGTAATATTAGGGCAATGGGCTGCTCAACAATTAGAGATTATTGAATTTAAGAGTGGAAGGAGATGCACCAAAATGGGAAGTGTTCTGTTAAATAGCTAAGTCTAAACAGAGATGACATTCTTCAATTAATAGGTACAAAAAGATTATGCAGAGTTGTTTGGAATCTACAGGATTTCATCATAAAGTTACAGATTACCATGTTCTTGCCAAAAGTATGTGGGAGAATGCACCTTCACAGTAGAAGGTCTCATACCAATGACTCTAAGAAACTAATATGTAGGAATATCCAAGGCTGGCACTTGCCTGGCTACTAAAACAGCAGACCTAATCCTTAGTCAACAGCAGACCTAATCCTGTATTCTACCCTGTAGTCTATGGGGCTGTAGGATGCTTGAACAGTTGGGAGTGTTCAGAGCTTCCATTTGGCAAAAGACATGGTTTACCTAGACATTTCTCTTGGTATTAGAATAGGCCATATCGCACCCCTGATGAGGCTGATCTGGAATTTTCCCGTATACTTTTATGCATTGTGCAGTGCATCTTCATTCTAAGCCAAAAAGTATTATAATCTTTATTCCTCATTCTAAGCCAAAAGTTATTATAATGTAATAAAAGTGTTATAATGATTATGCTACATACATAGCATTAAAGTAAAGTCTGGAGCTGGTTGCCAAACACTGGTGAACAGTAACTGTTGCTAGCATAACACTCTGTCAAGCAGATAGCCCTTTTAAGTTGGAGCCTGGATGGATATCCAGTCCAGCATCTAGTCTCTTAACTATGGCTAAAGAGATCACGAGTGTTAAACCTACACTGGATGTAAAATGGAAGAACACGTTTTATAGAATGCATCTCTTTTTCGTTTGATACTTCATTTTGTTTTGTTTGGTTACTTCTCTCCATTGTAAGATAACTGGCTTTCAGAGATGATTTGTGAGAGAGTGGATGTATAAACTCACCTCTAGATTTTGCGGCTGGAGAATGGCTTGATCAAAGTAATCAATTTGCAAATGAAACAAAAGATAAATTGTCAAAAGGCATGGCAGGTAGGCACTCAAGTTGTGTCAATACATGGCTCAGAAAATAACTCAATGCATGAAAGGCTTTTCATGTGTGTTTTCTTCCACCTGGGACTGTCATGTACATATAAAGTTTGTACTGCCAGACCAGTGTTCCATGTAGATTGACTAACCAGTCCAGGATAGTTATGTTGGTGGCCAAGCATTTTGACATTTGCTGCAAGTCCAAAATATGAGAAGCCACTTCAGAAGCCTGCTGTAGAAATCCAACAAGTAAAGTTTTTCATAATGTAGAGTTGTGGTGGAAAAATCTATCTATGTTATGTGTCTTCATGTGATGCGATTGTTGTCCCTTCAGTTGCTAACCACTTTTTTTAAAACAACAACAACAACAACATTGGCTACTTGTTTTTATGAGTTTTATATCTATCTCTCAGTGGATTGTAGGAACACCAGCTGGCACATGCCTGCATGCTCTGACTGGTTGCATGTCCTCTACATTGGCCAATTGAGATCTGTTAACTGCTGTTACCCAAAGACTGAAGATGAGATCAAGTTACCACAAAAAGAGCCCTGCACCTTCTCTGTATAAACTTATTTTCTCCCACCCCGGTATCAGTATCTTAGTTCTACTCCCCTTTGCCTGTGAAATATGTAGATTATTCTCAGCTCTCTTACTTACTTAGTGTAAGGCCTTGACTTATAGATGCCATAATATTGATTTGGAATTCAGATTCTCCAAGCATAAACACTTCTAGATTGTTTCTCAAATTGAGCAACTGGGCTGTCATTCCTGGAAATTTCATCTTTCCCTTTGGGCCTGTGAATAGGATTGTCTTCATGGGAAAAGCATTTTGGCGTTTGGTGCATGCGTGAAAGTAAGGTGTGTTGTCCTTTAAAGTGTGCTGTGACATTTGTTTGTTGGTTGGTTGGTTGGTTTTGCTATAAAAGCAGGCAAAAATTAAAAGATTCCCGTTCTCTTAAGTGCAAAGCATTGTCTGTGAGATGCTGTGATATATTTACTACTGAAAGGAATATGACATTTAGCATTGTTCATTCCAGACTGTCAGAAAACTAATTCACACTCACAGAGATGCTCTTGAAATCTTTAGGGCTAGTAATAGAATCTGGAAAAGCCTATATTTTGGACTATAAATCCCAGATTCCCCCAGCCAAGATAGTCATGCCAGCTAGGGGAATCTGACAGTCGTACTGCACAGTGCATCTTTTTCCAAGCTCTGGGTAGAACTTCTTTACAGTATTTAAAAGAGATGTCACAGTGACTGCAAATACAAAATAGACTTTTTTCAAAAGGTGTGACTTTGTGCGAAATTGTTGTGATTACAGATACCTTAGGACGTTTTCTCACACAATGGCTGAGTTCTGCATCTTGTGATAAAAGGGTATATGTCCATCGGTAACTCCCTTCTCTTGGCACAGCACTGAGGGAGATTACCAGTAAGCTTATGCAACACTTGCTATTTGAGGAAGAGGTTTTCTACCAGTTGTATAGTTCATAAAGTAAGCAGCTTGGTGCATTTTAAACAAATATTATCTGTTCAAAGGGTGTTACTCTAAGCATTTGCTTAACACTTCCAGTGTAATTATGTTGAACTTAAAGGTGTTTAACTTTGGCTGGATCGCACCCAGGGGTTTAACTTGTCAGATGTAGTATTTGTTGAAACCTACAGTTCTTGTTTTCTTTTTCTTTTTCTTCTTTTTTTTTGGGGGGGAGGGGGCAGTAATGGACTTTTCTTTTTCTCTCTTTCCTTCTCTTTCTCTATCTCTCTGTCTCTCCCCCACTTCCTGTCTCTCTTATTTGAGAGACTGTGGTAGAGGTGACTTAAAAAGTACAGTTGAAATTAGCCTGATCTTATCTTTGAAATGAAAACATGTATGAGCTTATAGAAATGAATTAAAAAAATTTTAATTCTGTCAACCCAACAAAACAAATCTTCTGACTGAATGAGGAATTTCAAGAAACCTCTAAATCAGCAGAGTAATCCTATGCTCAGTCTCCAACATATCTAACTGGCAAAGAAAGAAGTGAGGGAGGAATGGCTTCTTGCTATTTTGAAAAACACCTCCCTCCCATTCCTCATAACAAGAAGGAAATTCTTCATGCCAGCTGCAGGACCAGCATAAAGTTTTCCAGTGGGGTGAAGATGGTGTTGGAGATTTCAGAGGTCCTGGATCTTTTGAATCCAAAATCTTCTCTGTCCAGGTCATTGTGCTGCTCCTTTTCTTCTCATCATTCTCATCCTTCTCTGATACTAGAGAGTTGAGGTCGGTGGATCTTTCCAAGGAGCAGGGAGAAGGTACCTGAACTCAGATTTCTCCTTCCAGGATAGGATCTGTCTGTTTAAGCTCATAGGGAAAGACTGGGTGTTTGCTGTGAACCTGTCTGCACTGCATCAGGGACCTTGGAACCAACACAGTGAATTCTAGTTTCTTTCCTTTAGCCTGTAGCACGATTTTAATCTCTGAACTCTTTCATGTCACAGTTAGAGCACTATGATTTCACTTCAAATGTCATGTTTCCATCATGTGGAATTTTGGTTTTCACTTTAGGGAGGAACATTTAGAAATCTCAGCCACAGAACTCTAGTGTCCTACCGAACAACCAGCCTTAGGATTCCACAGGATGAAACCAAGCCTGTTAAAGTGGAATGATAGTGCTACAACTGTATCATATGAAAAGTCTCTGGTTTTAAAAAATGTAGTCCAAACAAGAGAGCTTGACTATATCTGTTCTTTTCAAAGTTCTTATCTTGTCAAAGTTCTTGTTTTGACAAGAACTCAGATAACAGGGATGACCTTGTTAATGAGGTAGAAGTGGTTGGATCTTTAGGGGGGAGTGACCATGCCCTATTGGAATTTTGCATACAGTGGGAAGGAGAAGATAAGTGTAGCCAGACACTCATCTTAGATTTTAAAAAAGCGGACTTCTGTAAACTTAGGGAGCTGCTGGCTGGAATTCAGTGGTCAAGAATAGTGAAAGGGAAAGGAGTTCAGGAGGCATGGGAGTTCCTTAAAAGGGAGATACTGAAGGCACAGTCTAAAACTGTGCCAATAAGGATGAAAAATGGAAGGCATCTGAAGAAACCGGAATGGTTGACTAAAGAACTCTCAGTTGAGCTAAGTGTTAAGAGAAACATGTACAGGAAATGGAAGAGGGGGGAAACCACCAAAGAAGAATTTAAGCAAGTAGCTAGGAGATGTAGGGAGGAGGTCAGAAAGGCTAAAGCACAGAACGAACTTAGGCTGGCCAGAGACATCAAAAACAATAAAAAGGGCTTTTTAAAATATGTCCGTAGCAAAAGGAAAAAGAAGGAGACGATAGGGTCGCTGCGCAGAGAAGATGGCGAATTACTAACAGGGGGAAGAGAAAAGGCAGAACTACTTAACACCTTCTTTGCCTCATTTTTTTCCCAGAAGGATACAAGCACTCAACCTGGCAGTTGGGGAGCAGGTGAGGAAGCAGGGGAAATGAGGCACATAATAGGTAGAGAGGTGGTACAGGAATACCTGGCCACACTGGATGAATTCAAGTCTCCAGGGCCAGATGAATTGCATCCTAGGATATTAAAAGAACTGGCAGAGGTCATTTCGGAACCGCTTGCTATAATCTTTGAGAAATCTTGGAGGACAGGAGAAGTTCCAGCAGACTGGAAGAGGGCAAATGTTGTCCCCATCTTCAAGAAGGGAAAAAAAGAGGACCCAAATAATTATCGCCCAGTCAGCCTGACATCAGTACCCGGAAAGATTCTGGAGCAGATCATTAAGCAGTCAGTTTCTAATCACTTAGAAAGCAACGCAGTAATCACGAGAATTCAACATGGATTTCTCAAAAATAAGTCATGCCAGACTAATCTTATCTCTTTTTATGATAGAGTTACTAGCTTGATAGATGAAGGGAATGCTGTGGATGTAGCATTTCTCGATTTCAGTAAGGCCTTTGACAAAGTTCCACATGACATTCTTGCAAAGAAGCTAGTAAAATGCAGGCTGGACAGAGCTACTGTTAGTTGGATTTGTAATTGGTTGACTGACGGAACCCAAAGGGTGATCGCGAATGGCTGCTTTTCATCCTGGAGAGAAGTGACTAGCGGGGTGCCACAGGGTTCTGTCCTGGGCCCAGTGCTATTCAACATCTTCATCAACGACTTGGATGAAGGAATAGAGGGCATGCTCATCAAATTTGCAGATGACACCAAATTGAGAGGGGTTGCTAATACGCCAGAGAACAGGATCAAAATTCAAAATGACCTGGATAGATTGGAGAGCTGGGCCAAAGCTAACAAAATGAAATTCAACGGAGAGAAGTGTAAGGTCCTACACTTAGGTAGAAAAAATGGAATGCGGAAATATAGGATGGGGGACACGTGGCCAGATAGCAGTATGTGTGAACGGGATCTAGGAGTTTTAATAGACCACAAGCTGAACATGAGTAATCAGTGTGATGCGGCAGCCAAGAAAGCCAACGCAATTCTCGGCTGCATCAATAGGAGTATGGTGTCTAGATCGAGGGAGGTACTGGTACCACTCTACTCTGCTTTGATTAGACCTCATCTTGAATACTGTGTCCAGTTCTGGGCACCCCAATTCAAGAAGGACATGGTCAGGCTGGAGCAGGTCCAGACGAGGGCAACCAAAATAGTGAGAGACCTGGAAGCCAAGCCCTATGAGGATAGACTTAGAGAGCTGGGTATGTTTAGTCTGCAGAAGAGAAGGTTAAGAGGGGACATGATAGCCATGTTTAAATATTTGAAGGGATGCCATGTAGAGGAAGGAGAGGGCTTGTTTTCTGCTGCTCCAGAGACCAGGACAAGGAGCAATGGATTCAAGCTGCAGGAAAGGAGATTCCACCTGAACCTCAGGAAGAACTTCCTGACAGTCAGGGCTGTCCGGCAGTGGAATCTGCTGCCTCGGAGTGTGGTGGAGTCTCCTTCTTTGGAGGTTTTTAAGCAGAGGCTGGATGGCCATCTGTCAGGAATGCTTTGAGGGTGTTCCTGCATGGCAGGGGGTTGGTCTGGATGGCCCGCGTGGTCTCTTCAAACTCTACATTTCTATAATTCTAAATGTACCTTTTTGCAAAATAGGACTTCTGAGGCTGTGCACCCATCAGCCTGACTATCTTCAGATGCTACTTGCTATGGACCACTGCAAGAAATATCCTAGAATAGTTTGTTGATGACTCCTACCTTTAAGTCGATGATTCAACTCACTCTTCAAATTGGAACAGTGCATTACATCAAGAAACTACTTGTGATACAGAGTGTCACAACAAAAGCATTGGAAAGTACACTCCAAAAGTATTGGAAAGCATAAGTATTGGTATACAGATATTCTGTAGATAACCTTTAAAAAAAAAAGAGTGAAATTTACAACAACAACAAAATATTTTATTCAGTTGTACAGGTGACTTGTTTGTGACTTAGTTATCATTGAAGCAGATATCTGTTGTGATTGTGCTACTTTGGTGTACGTTTGAGAACTGAAGCAAAAACTTTCTTCCTGGTAGTATGTTATTGTGAAGTTGAAGGTCAGACTTAGCTCCTTCACTCTGACATTTAGTTTGCTCTTTACTTCTCTTTCTCTCTATATAAACTGCTTCTTACTACTGCCTGAAAAAGTTTAGTCAGTCTACCAGAGAATTAGTGGCACCATTGCGAAACTAAGGATATAGCAGACGTTAAAACTGAAGTCTGGAGTTTAAAGCTTCATCTGCTGTTATACTGGATTCCAACCATGCTAGTGAGGTCATTTCGTCTAAAGCTTAGATGGGGAATGTCAGGGATTCCAGGCAGGGAACCCTGGGAAAATGATCAGCCCACTGCAAAGATGTTGCATCATGCCCCAGCTGTGGGTAATTGCAAGGTTACATAAGAAACTGGGGTCGTGTGCAGATGGTAGAGGAAGGTGTGCAAACCTCTACCTGATTGGTTGTAGATATGTATATAACAAAGCAACGCCAGTATGTATTTGTCTGTTGACCAAACCTGGTGCCTGGCGTAAGCTTTTGTCCATCTGTCCTATGTTTTATGTGTAACGGAACTTTGCTGCAAGATAAAGTGCCTCCTGTTTTGGAAGAAACTCCTCCGTGTGTGAGTATCCTTACTGGGGAACAAGGCTGCTGCTGTTGGCTCGCTGAACTCTGGTTTTTCCGCTGCGTTTCCGTGGGGCTGAAACTCCTATCATCCCCAACAGTGGTTATGGGCCCAGGCCCAGAGTGCACAGCATCCACAGCGCACCTGTAGTTGTTTTTCCCCTGGATACTGGGACTGTTTTTGACTGTTTGCCTGGCTCTCCGGTGCTTCAGGAATCTGTGTTTTGGCAGAGAGACAGTCAATCTTCAGTTCGGAGCTCATCAAGGTCACTGCGGCCAGCTGCTTTGTTTGTTGAATTTTCCTTACAAAGGCAGCAGCATGGCTGAGGGAGGTTATCTGTGTTTTGAAAAGTTGACCGACACTAATTATCAAAGCTGGCAAATTTATGTGAGAGCTGCTTTGACGAAGGAAAACTTGTGGCACATTTTGGAAAATGAGGGATAGCCCCCAGAAGGAGCAACTGCTGCTCAGATAGCAGCGTTCAGGGTTGCTGACGAAAAAGCCAAAGCAGTTATTTTGCTTACTTTAAGTCCTTCCCAGTTGATTCACGCTGCTGCTGCGGACACACCATATCAGCTCTGGGAGGCTCTGAAGCGTGTGCATCAATCTTCCTCGTGTTTGTCCAAAATGCTATGGACGAAAAGACTGTATAACACAAAGTTATGTCCCGGAAGCTGCGTAAGAGAGCACCTCATGCGGATGAAACAGTTATTTCAAGAGGCAACCAACAGACGGGTAAATATCCCAGAAATGCAGAAAAGTTTTATTCTGCTGGGAAGCCTCACTAAGGAGTGGGACTTTTTGATGTACAGCCTCCAGGGTGTGCGTGAGGAAGAGCTGACTGTAGATTTGGTAGCCGGGAGGATTTTGGAGGAAGTCCAACATAAGCAGTTCGATTCCAGACTGCAGTCGGAGGGGAGAACAGCCAGTCGCCAGGAGGGAGAGGCAGCTCCCAAGGAGGCATCTGACCTGGAAGAAGGAGCAGTGTGCAGCTTTGCCAGACGCTGCTACAGATGTAAGAGAGTCGGCCATCTCCAGAAGGACTGCAGAATGCCAGCGCCGAGCAGAGGGAAGAAGACAGCCCAGAAGCGGAGGGGCATGTCATCACAGGCTGAAGGCCATGTGTTTGTGGCAAAAGAACAGTCTGAGAGTGGCGTGTGGTTGCTAGACAGTGATGCAACTCACCACATGATGAACAATTTAAAGCTGTTGAATGATGTTACAAATGCAAATATAACAGCAATTTCCCTTGCAGATGGGGCACCAAGCAAGGTGCAGAAGATGGGTACTGCATATGTGCCATGTTTGGGGAAATCGTTTAATAATGTATTGTGCGTGACAAATTTGCAGGACTGTATTTAGAGTGTCTCCCAACTGGCCAGTGAGGGTTACAAAGTGGTGTTTGAAGGGGAGAAATGTATAATTACTGCAAATGGTGTTTTTTGTGCAAAAGGGATGAAAAAGCAGGGGTTGTACCACATGTTGCCCAAAGGAAAAGTGGCAAACGTTAACCCTTTGTGTAACAAACCTCTACATGAAAAGTGTGTACATTACCTCTACAGAGTGATGGGTCATGCCAGCTACAAAGGTTTGCAAGAGTTGGCAAAGGTATGCCCTGGGTTACAGGTCCGAAATTGTCCTAAGTTCCTAGAGTGCTCTGTGTGTAAAAAGGTTAAGGTAAAGGCTTACCCCATTGCCAAGAAAAGCAAGTGTGTCACCCAACGGCCTTTTGAGGTTGTACATGCAGATTTGGCTGGGCCATTCAAGCCAACTGAAGGGCAAAATAGGTTTTTCCTGGTAATTGTAGACAGACACACCAGGTACTCCTATGTCTATCTGCTGAAAGAGAAAAGTCAAGCAGCTGAAAAGTTCCAAGAGTGGGTAAATGCTGTTGAGAGGGAATTTCCTTATAAAGTGGCCAGTCTTGTGTCAGATCGAGGGGGAGAATTCCTGTCTAATAGCCTGCAAGCCTGGATGCGTAAGAAAGGCATAGGGCATAAAACCACCAACCCCGCATCTCCCGGGGAGCATGGTCTTGCAGAAAGAAGAATTGGGCTGTTAAAACAAATGAAGGACTGTATGATGGAGGATGCCCAAGCCCCAGCAGGACTTTGGGGAGAAGCAATAGTGACAGCAAACTACCACTTAAACAGGATGTGGAGTTCAAGTGTGAAGCAAACTCCATATTACCTATTGTATGGTAGAGTGCCAAACCTGCAGCATCTACGTACAATATTGCAGATTTCCTCACACAGGCCCTTCCAGTAGTAGGCCATGAGAAGTTGGCAGGTGAACTGGGCCTTGCCACCAGAGTGTAAGGTGGAAGATGAATTGTACCCTTGAATGTATGTACTGTATGTATTATGGAACATGTATTGTATGACATGTATGGATTGTGAAAATGTCCTACAGAGTGGCCTGACCATTTTGGAGGGGATTGTCAGGGATTCCAGGCAGGGAACCCTGGGAAAATGATCAGTGCAAATATGTTGCATCATGCCCCAGCTGTGGGTAATTGCAAGGTTACATAAGAAACTGGGGTCGTGTGCAGATGGTAGAGGGAGGTGTGCAAACCTCTACCTGATTGGTTGTAGATATGTATATAACAAAGCAACGCCAGTATGTATTTGTCTGTTGACCAAACCTGGTGCCTGGCGTAAGCTTTTGTCCGTCTGTCCTATGTTTTATGTGTAACGGAACTTTGCTGCAAGATAAAGTGCCTCCTGTTTTGGAAGAAACTCCTCCGTGTGTGAGTATCCTTACTGGGGAACAAGGCTGCTGCTGTTGGCTCACTGAACTCTGGTTTTTCCGCTGCATTTCCGTGGGGCTGAAACTCCTATCATCCCCAACAGGGAACCTGTGGTATCATCTAGCTACCTAAATGTTGCAGTATAATTCTTCATATCACCACTCTGGAAATCACTCCCTCTTCTCTCTTTTACTCCCTCTCTCTGTACGTGGCCTGTTTCAAATGAAAGTTGTGTGTGGAGAGTGTTTCCATACCATCAAAGGTTGATGGTGACATGAGGTCGTTGCAAAACATGAGGTTTTCCAAAAATCAAGTATAGGGGATACATACAGCCTGCAGTTCCTGTGCCCTACCCCAGCTAATTACACCAGTTAGTTGGGAGAGGGGGTTAAAGAGAACAATAAGGTTTTTGTACACTTTCTGCTTTTCTTCCTTCCCCGAGGTTTCATTGTTAATTGAAATAATTTCAATTACTTTACAGCAGTGGCTTTCAAATTGGGATTTATTGAAGTTTATCAGCAGACGAGCAACAACAAGATCGGTAATATATTAAAAGCTGGCCAGCACAGAAACAGCTTTTATGTTTTTCTGGGGGAAGGGGAATATAATAGTTAGATGGCGAAAGCATATGCATTATGCATTTGCCTATCATTTCCAGGTCCTCTTGCAGAATTGGGGAAAGTGAATGGAAATCAGTTGACTTGTTACATTTTAGGTCTCATTTGCTCAGCTCATGTCTCCATAAGACCAAACTACAGGTTACATTTAAAATGTAGGTGTGCAACTACTGCTTTGCAGACAATACCCAACTCTATTATTTCTTTTCACCTCACTCAAAGGAAGTTGTTCCTTTGTCCTAAACTGGTGATGGTCATCAGTCACAGACTGGAGGAAAGCAAACAAACTGAAACTTGATGCAGACAAGACACAGGTGCTCCTGGGCAGTCCAAAGGCAGGTAAAGAAATAAGGATTCAGGCTGCACTGTATGGGTTTACACTTCCCCTGAAGAGCAGGTCCACAGTTTGAGTATGTACCTGGATTCAACTCTGAACCTGGAAGGTCAAATCTTGCCATGGCCAGGAGTACATTTGCACAGTTAAGGCTTGGGTGCTTGCTGCACATATTCCTTCAGACATGAGACCTGGCCATGGTGACATGTGCTTTAATTACATTCCATTTGGGTTCTTGTAACATGCTCTACATGGGGCTTCCTTTGAAGAGTACTTGGAAAATCAGTTGGTCCAAAAAGCTGTAGCCAGACTGTTAACTGAGGCTAACTACAGAAGGCACACAGCTCCGTTGGCTGCCTGCCCATTGCTAGACAGTATTGAGGTGTTGGTGCTGACCTGCAAAGCCTTATAGGGTTTAGGTCCAGTTATTTTAAGGATTGTACTCTCCTGTACAAGCCTGCCCATGTTTCAGGTTCTTCAGAGGAGACTCTTGTCTCTTTTCTGCCACCCTCACATGTACATTTCATGGGAGAACAGGAGAGAGTCTTCTCTTTGGCTGCCCCCAAGCTCTGGAACTCCCCCAGAGAGGCTACACTGATACTCTCCTTATTGCTTTCCTGCAAGCAGATAGAAACCTTTTTTTTTTCTGGCAGGCCTTTGACAAGTGATTTTTTAGGGGAAACAGGCCTTGTATGATGAGTTGCACATTTATTTGTTGTTACTGTTTTAATCTGTTTTAACTGGTTTGATATCTTACAGTGGTGTAATTGTTTAACTTTTGCATGCTGTTAATTTTTAACTGTGTTTGTTTTATTTGTTATTTATTTTATTCATTTATATCCTGCCTTTCTCCCAGCAATGGTACTCAAGGTGGATAACAGCATACTTTAAAACAATACAGATCGACAACTATGCATATTGGTTAATAAAAGTATAAATATAAGAGTTATATAAAAAGAGATTAAATAATTTATAAAATTAAAACATCAAAAACATTAAAATTTGTTGAAAGATGATATGAAAACTTTAAAAACTATACTGCAGAGCCTCAAAAGCATTAAAGTTGTGAGCCAGTTTGAATCACAAAAGGCAGGATATAAATAAATATAAGAAGAAGAAGAATTTGAATTATTCAGAGATCATTCTGAATCAAAACCATTATGTGCAAGGAGGGCTAGAATAAATGTACTCTCTTGCAATTCCCCCTGTGAATTTTAGAGAAGAGAAGGTAACATTTATTGGCATGGTGGATTTTTTTTTAACCCAGAAAAGGAGGGGATGTTAATCCTTCTCATGTATGGCAGTGTACCTCCAAGATCTGCAATTAACAAATACGGAAGCAGCTGAATGCACCATCTTTAACAGCCCATGTAGCTTGGCTCTTTGTAAGGCATCTACTTCTGCAGGAGGTACTAGGATTTCTTGGTGGTGGAAGAGTTCCATGCAGCTGTCCAGTGCACCAGTATGCACACTGGCCCTGCCTGATTCATTTGCCAGTGTATTGAGCAGGAGGCAATTGTACTGTAGCCAAGTGTGTAACTGTTTGGCTAGAAGCCTGACACATTTATTTGACTGGCACTAGGAACAATTGGAGTGACCTGCAGTAACACAGTTCATCAAAGTTAAATGTAGGCTATTTTAAAAGCATGTTGCCAACTTAGCACTTAGAAAATGAATAACTGAATGCATAAATTTAATGCTTCTGAATGGAGCTCTTTTAAAAGAAATGTCATCAATTTTAAAAATATCCTAAATAATGGAAGCAGCTTGGGGTTAGCTATTCTTAAAACTACAGGATATTTATCTTGCAAGGCAGTAGACATTCAGAACTAGTTTTCTGTTACTGAGAGACGCAACTTATACTAGACATCTGTCTTGATGAATAAAATAAGCAGGAGTGCTGGAAGCATGCTCAAGCCCTTCATCATTTTCACTCTGTGGAGTTCAGTCACTTACTAGGCCAGCTGTCTCTTGAAGTTTGCTTTGAGATTTTGTTGACACTAAATACTCCCATATGAAGCACAGAAAAGGTGTGAGCCACCTACTGCAGCTATTTAATAAGTGTGGGTGTATATCAGATGACGGTCCTAGTTCTATGAGTCAAAAAGCATGGTGCACTTGTTCTGCTTTTTCTATCTTAACATTTTTTTTCTGATGAGGATGAAAAATGGTGGAAGAAGCCAAGGGGAAACCCAGGTGGCTTACCAATGAAAGCTAATGATGTCTGGATTCCTTATAAAATTCTGTGTAGTGTTTGTAGATTAGAAGCAGACAGAGCATAGAAGCAAATACAGTTGTGATATTTGATTTTTATGAAATCAAATCATTAAAATGTAATACATTAGAAGGGCAGAAATTAGGTTTCCTGCATGGCAAATTGAGAGTTATTTAGTATGTCACAGTCTGCAGGCTGACTCAGGAAATATCTCTGTACAAAATATGCTTAGGATTGTTGTTTTGTATCACTAGAAAGGTAGAAGAATTTAAGTTCCTTTAGTATCAGGTGGTGGGTGGCACAAGATGGAAACCTTGCCTTGAGTATTCCTCATTGTAGCAAATCAGTATGTTGCTTCGATTTCCCTCAGATTGGATCGGGGGTAGGATACTAGTAGGATGTCTTTGCTGTGAGAACAATGGCAAAATATTCAAGGAAAATGGAAGGTTCTCTTTAAAGTTGTCAAGGTGACATTTGCCCTAGTTTACTTCTTTCCTGAAACAAGTTTAACGGTTGCTGTAGAATATATGAATAATTGATCAAGAATACCTTACATGTTACCTGAAGTGATATTCTGTCACTGGCTGTTTTGTTCTGGCACAGTCCTATTCATATGTTTGTGAAGATCCATCCTCCAGAAAAGGTAATGGCTTTGGCATTTGTTTCCTCCATGATCTAAGTGAAAACTACAAAAATCAACGTTGCAGTTAAACAAACAAACCAAAACATATATATACACACACACACCCTTATATCTGGAAGCTCAGTAGCATGAAGTGATGTTTTCTTGTAAATCTGGATTCACTGCCTTTAGAAAAATTAAACATGAAGGGTTTGCCACACTGTCCAAAAAAAATGAAAACAGAGCTGTCTGTATCTGCTGCACTGTTATTAGCTGAAGACATTTATTTTGCCTTTTAAAGCCAACCCCGAAAATGATGCAATTCAGCTGAAGTAGATTTATGGTGCCTTTTCCTCCAGAAGTCAATGCAGCTTAGATAGCCTGTCATGGGAACAGGCTGACTGAGATTCAGCTGTGTTCAAATATAAACTTCTGTACCACAAACCCACAGTAATGACTCTTGGTTTTTGTTTTTAGTCAGCACTTTAGCTTTGATACATTATAGGGTAAGTTTTAATTGACTGCTTTGTTTCCATTAGGAACTTACTGAAACTTTGCTCTAGCAAATTCAGCAAGTAAATGTGATGTTCCCAAAATAAAGAAGTGCTGTTCTTGCTTACCCTTATGTAAAAGAACTTCTTTACAAAACATTCTGGGTCTTTTCAGTAGCATGTTTTTGCCTGATCTCTGTCACTGATTAGAGAAAAAGAACTGGAGGAACTCCATGCATTGAATGGCAGATTTCATAGGCCAGACTGGGCCTTTAAGATGGAGATTCTCCTCCCCTGCCATACAAGAATCTTCAAGAATGACACTAGCAATTTCTTTTTTATTCTTGTTACTCAGCTGGCCACAACCATAATACTTTTAAGATATATGTGAGATCCTTTTGGTTTCGTATATAAAGTAGAGGGACTCACTCAGCAGTCCTGATAAACTGTGTATTAGTCGTAATGCACTGTGGAGGAAATTGCATGGAGCCTGAAGGAAGCAGGAGTACATCCAACAAATCAGTGCCTGCTCTTCCACCACAAATTTATTTATTTTATTTATTAAGCTATTTATATCTCCTCAATAGCAGAAGATATCAGGGAGTTATATCATAAAAATCTGTTGAAACAACTGAAATTTTAGTGTAGGAAAAGATAATTAAAATGCTCTGTAACATGTTTAACAATATGACAATTTAAAACAAATTAAAACATATTAAAACCATGTACGTGTATGAATCGGGTAAAATAATTAGACCAGGGTGTGTCTCTGTGGAAGACTAGGGGGCCATATTTGCACTCCAGGAGAACTTAAAGGGATGAACCCATGACCATATCTGCTCCTACCAAACAAACAAACATGCCATCAGTCACCCCCTCTGGGACTTGGGAGCATGCTTTGGGAGTTCCTTTCATTTTGATGGCGGAATCTCCAGACATGGTAGAAATGCATTGCACACCTCCTAGTGATTGTTTATGGGCATTTTGGAGCTAAAAAGAAAAAAGAAAAATTGTAGCCAGAGTCAAAAAGGTCCTGGGGGGCCACACTTTGCCCTCCCCTGCATTAGACTCTAAATGTGTTATTACAAAAGTCATGTTTTTACTTGGCACAGGAATGAAGCTACCGTTTGTGCAGTTGGGCCTCCAAGGGGGAGGTATTCCAGAGCTAGGGCACCACAGCAGAGAAGTCACTTTGTGGTTCTTTGAGTCATAGTAAGAAAGAATACTTGAGAGATTTGAGAAAATAGATTGTCTTAGAGTCAGGGGTACTCTAAACTATCCAAGACATCTTTTGCATATACCTTGAATATCAACTTAACACTGAAATCTTGCGTAAATTCAGATGTAAATCCCATTAATTAAGTGTTCACAAAATTAATATATCCAAAACGATAAGAATAATCAGAAGGAGAGTCTCCTCAAAATAACAGAGGGAGTTTAGCTGCCTTGCTGCATAAGTTGTGTGATCCAAAGTTAGCTTCCACTTATAAGCATCATATATTTTTCCAATGTCTCTTTTATCCTTTTTTGTAACCTAAGAAACTATGTAAAAAAGGAAGTAGGGAATTGTTGTGCAATGCACTTTGAAGAGCTGTTCCTCTGGAATCACCCTTGCTCTGTATTCTTGAAAAACCTGTGGCTTATATGGGGGTAGAGATACGTGGATTATTATGATGGTCAATGTCTTTTTGAAAAAAATGTTAAAACATTGGGGTTTGGACCTAAAGTTCGAGGAAAAAGAAGCTTGTGTGTGTGTTTTAACAGAAGAAGGGATGGTTTAGATCCAACCTACTGAAGACTGGAGAAATAATCTGTATTCGGGTCATCTGTGCCCTAGACGTGCATAATTGTGTAAGGGAGAGTAGGGATGGGGTCCCGGCCTGATAGCCAGCGTACAGCTGCAGGATGAACTTTTGAACTTCCCTGTTTGGTTTCAGATCCCATTCTTCAGGCTTCTGAATTGCACAAGAGACCTGTGCAATTGACACATCCTTCTTGTTGCAGATGCCCCAAAACAAATTTTTTGTTCTTACATGACATCCAGTTTGCTTCTTGGATTATAAGCACACTCATGTGGGCACTTGTCGTCCTAAAGCAGGACAAATCAATTACTGTTGGAGGCATTATAATGGTACGATGAAAAAAAGGTGTAACTAGGGGGCACAGTCAAGTGTGATCCCTATTTCCCACTAAAGTACAGTCATTGAGTCAGCGGGATTTATGTGAGTGTTGACTTTCTTTGTGTTTGCTATTAGGTTAGCTTCAACTTATGGTGGGCCTATGTATGGAAGATGTGTTCTTAAAAGCCCTGCTCAGATCCTGCAAAGTCAAGGCCGTGATTTCCCTGATTTAGTTTATCTGACTGTAATGAAGTCTTCCTCTTTTCCTACTGTCTTCACCTTTGCCAAACAGTATTTTGTTTCCTAATCAGTCCTATCTTCTCATGAGATGCTCAGAGTATGATAGCCTCTGTTTAGTCATGTTGACTTCATGTGAGAGTTGGCTTGATTTGCTCTTTATTGTTGTTACATGCCATCCAGTTGACTTCAGCTTACAGCAGCCCTAGTAGAGATCCCCAGTCATCAACTGCCCTTTTCAAACCTTGCAGACTCAGGGCCGTGACTTCTGTGATTGAATCAATCCACCTGTACTGCTGTTACCCTCTTTTCCTACTGCCTTCCACTTTACCAGACATTATAGTCTTTTCCAGTGAGTCAGATCATCTCATGATATGTCCATAGTACAACAGCCTCAGTTTACTCATCTTCACTTCTAGTGACACTTCAGGTTTGACTTGCTTTAAGATATCTTCATCTTTTAATTAATTCTTGGTATCCATGGAACTTTCCTCTTGCACTATGTTTCAAATGGGTTGATTTTCTTCCTGTTATCCTTCTTCACTGTCCAGCTTTCACAAGTAGAGATAGAAATTGGAAATTACTGTGGCCTGGATTATTCCGACTTTGGTATTCAGTAATATATTTTCACACTTTCCTTTTTTGAAAAACAAGTGATGATCAAATACCAAATAAAGTCCAAAACAAAGAAACAATAATGCATGAAACAATAATAATGACCTATTTGCAGTTTGCAGGATAAGAGCCAGCATAGTGTAGTCGTCTGAGATTGTTAGAATGCTGGGGGACTAGGGTTTGAATCCCTGCTTGTTGATGGAAACCCACTAGATGGCATTGGGCAAGTCATGCTATCTCAGCCCCAGAGAGAGGCAAAGGCAGTCCTCCCCAATGAACAGATCTTGCCAAGAAGAGGCCATCATAGTTTCTCCTTGTTGTTGTTGTTGTTGTTGTTGTTGTTGTTGTTGTGTACCTTCAAGTCGTTTCCAACTTAACATGACCCTAAGGCAAACCTATCATGAGGTTTTCTGGGGCTGAGAGTATGTGACACTCAGAAAGTCACCCATTGGGTTTCTATGGCTGAGTGAGGAATTGAACTCTGGTCTCCAGGTCATAGTTCAATGTTCAAAGCCTTTCTGGCTCTCAGAAACAAGGCACACAGCTACAGGAACAATGACAGAACAAAATATCATCAAACAAGAATAACAGTTCATAAATAAATACAAAAGCAGGAGTAGCAGTGTCAGTGGTTGTCTCTCTGTGAATATATTAAACATTACACCTAATTTTGCTGAGTTGCCAAAAGACACATTTGTAACTGGCAGGTTGAATATAATTGCTCTGATGTCATTTTTTATTTTAAATATGTACCTTTTTTAAAAAAAATCTTTAAAATGAATCTGAGTTTAATACACCCATGCTTACATTTATACCTGCATTTAGATCCTACCATCTGTTCAGGAACTTGCTCACTTCTGGCAGAGTGAACAAGATAAATGCCTAGTGGTTGGGGAGGGGGGGGGGAAGAGTACCATAGGTAATTGTATATAATACAGAAGGGTTTGAACATTTTTTCTCTGTTGCTGAAAGAACAAATTAATATCTTTGATCTTGATTGTTTCTTTTGTTGTTGTTGCATTTATGAGTAAATGCAGTTATGACTTGGTTGTTGTTGTTTTAAAGAACCTCATTGGCAAATGTAGCCACGGGCTGAAAAAGGGTTCAGTCAAGAAATCAATGCTGTTTTTCCATCTGGCTGCCTGGAAGACTATGTAAATTAAATGTGCTTAACCATAAAGTCTGTCTACATTGCTAAAGGAACAGTTGGCAGTTACAGACTACCACCAGTTTCATTTTGGGAAATGAATCAGTATATGTTTTTGAAACCCATTGCGATTACAGTTTCTTGGAATTTTTTAGAGCGACTTCCAAAACAGGTAATAATGGTTTTGTTCCTCATGAAAGAAATATGAGAAAAAAATCAAGGTTCTCCCCACACAAACTTTCTTAGATTAATAGAGTATAGAGCAAATACTGTAAACTGCACTGGACTCTCTTTAGCACAAATTTTAATAGCATAAAAAGTATTTCTGGTTTTGGTTACTTAGTTTTACAAGAAAGATAAGATGTGACTGAGAAATGACTTTATGGGTGGTATGGACTGCTTCTTTTTTTAAAAAAAAGCCATGCTAATTTGAGAGA
Organism: Cyclura pinguis; assembly: GCA_030412105.1. Taxonomy (NCBI): domain Eukaryota; kingdom Metazoa; phylum Chordata; class Lepidosauria; order Squamata; family Iguanidae; genus Cyclura; species Cyclura pinguis. The sequence continues at coordinate 215,374,697 of CM059602.1, forward strand.
GAGCGAGAGAACACAAGACGGATTGTATTGTCCGACAGGGTTAACCATGTTGAACAAAACAGAATGGAAAAGAAATAGTTTTTTTTCCCTGCTTATCTTCAAAGTCTCAAGCTGGTGCATTTTGTTTGTTGAGTTACAGTTTTGGACTCAGGTGGTCTTAAATCGACCTGAAAGTCAGCATAGTGTAGAGGTTTGTGTGTTGAACTAGGACTCTGGGAGCCAGAAATGCACTGGGTGACCGCAGACAAGTCACACTCTATCAGTTTTAGAGGAAGCCTCCTCTGACTAAATCTTACCAAGAAACCTCTATGTTAGGGTTGCCAAGAGTCAGCATTATCTTGAAGACACTTAATAACAAGAAATGGAGGTGCATTAGTTGCATTAAGAGTAGTATCTACTAGTATTTACTAGTAAATACTGCTGCTAGTATTTACTAGTAGTGGTATTTGTTGTGTGCATTCAAGTTGTTTCCAGCTTCTGGCAACTCTCAGGCAAACCTATCACAGAGTTTTCTGGGACTGTGTGTGACACACCCAAGGTTACCCAGTGAGTTTCCATGCCCGAGTGGGGAATCAAACCCTGGTCTCCAAGATCATAATCTGATGCTCAAACCACTATGCCACACTGGATCTCAGTGACCTATATTACCTCCTCATAAGAAAGCCATAAGAAAAGCTCTGCTAAATCAGACAAAAGTATCTCATCTAGACTTCTTTTCTCTCAGTTGCCAGCCAAGGAAACACGCAAGCAGATCATGGATGTAATAGCATTCTTCCATTTGTGGTCCCCAAGCACTGGTAGACAGAAGTATTCTGCCTCTGATATTAAAGACAGTTTATAGCCATCATGAATAGCAGCTGCTAATATCCTTATCCTTTATGAGTTTTTCTAATCACCCTCTGAAGCTCCTCAGACTATAGCCATCATTACATCTTGTGACAGTGAATGTCACAGTTTACTTTATAGCAAAATCAAATACCTTATTGCCCAACACAAAAGTGCAAAATACATCATGCAAGCTTTTAAAGTATCACTGGCTGCTTCATCAGTAAAAGATGTTAAAGATCATACAGGAGAAAAAGAGTGACGATGTTGGGGTCAGAAAGGCACAACTCTACAAAGTCATCTCTGGTCTCATACATTTCAAAAGGAGAAGCTTGCTGGAAAAGAAAAAAAATTAGAATTATTAAGGAAAAATTAAATGGAGGGATCAAGAAGGGGACAAATCCATTCAGTAAATGCAAAAGTTATTTAAAGGAATGAATGGAGAAGCTCAGGATGTATACCACAAATTGGAAAGGTACGAACAAGTCCCAGGAGAAAGTCAATGTGCTTTGAAAGCAGTGCAGAGACAAGCAAACTTCCTTTAAGAAGTGGAAATTGCCTCAAATGAAGAAAGGAAACAGGAGTGCTGATTCTAGCTAAGCCATGCATGGTGGCAACAGTAAATGAAGAAAAAATATCAGCTAATAAGATACAAAAAGGCTGTTCTATAATGTCTATTCTGTAAATCGTTTGTGAGCACATGGTAAGATTGTGACCTATTTAAAATGGAGTCACCATTCCTTGCAGTTTCCAGAAGAAACAGTTCATCTTCTTTTGCCAGAAAGAGGTGAGCCTACTAGAGTCTTGGCGGGGGGGAGGAGATTCAAAGCCACCAAAAGCAGCCTTTGGGCCACCTGAAGCCCCAGGGCACCCGTTGTCCACTCATGGTGTAAATGCTTCCCTCTGTGTGATTTTGTAATGGTATTAAATGTACCTGTGAATCTTTTCTGTCATGTTCCAAGGGGGTAGTGGTAGCCTTCTGAACCAAATGTGTATATTGTCATTTCTCTATGTAGTATTGATTTTGGTTTTGTTTCATGGTGTCGGAAGGAATTTTCAGACTTAAGATCTTTTTCTGTCTTTGGGTTGCCACTTGCACTTTACAACAGCAGGGACTCAAGGTGGCTTATAACAGTTTAAAAATAATTTGAAATTCATACAAAAATAAGCACAAGTTGAAAAGTGATTAAAGTATCACAAAATTAAAACTAGTTGAAGGCATAAACAATTGAAGAAAAAAAATAGCACAACAAAGATAACAAATAGAAAATCCAGCACATTGTTTAGTCAAGACAAGCCTTGTATGAAGCCCATCAAAACAGAAAGGTCTTCACCTGTCTGTGGAAAGAGAGTGGGGAAGATGCCAATCTAATCTCTCAGGTGAGGGAGTTTCTGAATCTGGGGGCAGACACATACTTGATTTTTCAGAATCAGAAGTATGGTTTGGCTCACCAGTTGAAAAGTCATATTTAAGAAAAACATGATAATCTAACAATATAATACTGTAAAAGGCATACTACTGAAAAAACTTATATTCTTCCTTTACAAAAGTGTAATGTTACCTTGTTTTTTTCATTTACCTTGGTTTTTTTCCTATCATATTCTAAAAGAATATAGTTTTCTGTGTGCCTGTTTAAAGATATCTAGTCTAATTTTATTAGGGTATAGAATATTCTTCATAAATTGATTTATTAGGTTTACTCAAAGTGGCAACATAGGTCAGAATGCCCTTTTAAAATAAAACTGATGAATCCTGAAATGCACCTAGCTGTATATCAAAGAGTAATTCAGCATCCTCACTAAAGAAACTGCATGCTATTTTTTCACATTTAAAATAATCTTGTAGGAAAGGATAATAAATGGAACTATCTGAATTTCTAAAGGTACTAACATTTCTAAGTTCCAACCTTGAGAGGAAAACCCAGCATCTAATGGGCATTTATTTGACATAAAGTGTTCCTGAACAAAATGAACTAAAACATTGCACTGCTGTGCATACATAACATTTACAATATTTGCAGTGTTGTTAAGATCAAATAAAAGCCTAATAATCTCTTCTCCTTTTTTAAACATTGAATTACTTCTCTAAAACTGTTTTTCCTCCAGGGTGGATCAGAAATTTCTCCCCTTCCTTGTGTTGTCCAGCTGATTATATCTTATTAACTGTATGCACATCTGGCTATATAAGACTGATGTGCTTTGACCGCTCAGTAGTGTAAGAGGTTAAAAATAAACTTTCGGGGTTAAATCCAGGGCTCCTTGATGACAAGAAGGCTTGCTTAAGGGGAATTCCTATTGTTTCTTCCTTTCACTGTTGTTCTGCATCTTCAAATCGACTCCAATTTCTGGCAGCCTAGCTATCATGGAGTTTTCTTGGGATAGTTTATTCAGGGATATTTTGTCATTTCTTTCCTCTGAATAAAGCCTAGAGCACCTGATATTCCCTGCTCATTCCCCTTCCAAGTATTAACTAGAGCTTATTCTGCTTAGCTTCTGAGATCAGACAAGATGTTCCTGAGGATTGGGGGGACCCAGAGGGAAAGATCTAGGAAGAACGACAGGCTGGAATGGGAAAGGGAAGAGGCAATTTTTGCAAGCAAATGATTTTCAAGTAAGGTGAGGAAAATTATTTCAGAGTGCCTGTACTGCCGAGGTGGCTGGGCTTGACCGTGCATGCATACTCATGCAAGAGTAGGGGAGAGGATGGGAGAGGGGAGAGGAAGAAGGGAGAAAGGGGGCATCCATCTTATCCCATTCCCATCCATATGGGTGAGCAAATGCCTCCTCTTGTCCCATCCACTTCTCCCCTCCCACCCATGCAGGTGAGCGAACACCTCCCCTCCCTCCTCTTGTCCCACCCCCTTCCCTGTCCCATGCAAATGAGCAAATACACAATGCGCACACGCCCTCCTCCCAGCCCACCCCTTTCCCCCTTCCTGCTCATGCAAGTGAGCAAATGCATGTGTCCCCCCTCTTCCGTCCATTTTGCCTGCCTGCCTGAATGAATGAATGACTGAATGAACGTGCAGGAATGCCCTCCTCCCATCCCATTCCCTTCCACTCAAGTGGCAAACACAGGCGCCCTTCCCCCTCCTGTCGCATCCCCTTCTCCCCAGTAATCCACAAGTAATGAAATCCATGAAGGTCAAACCCTCAAATGTAGAGGGAGAACTGTACTAGTACTATCCCTTTTTATAGTTAGTGAGCTTGATGCCCAGACAGATGTACTACATAGTTTTTCTACCAAGAAACAAAATGCTTTTAACTCTGGACGTTTACTGTCTATTACCCAATGTACAATTACCTCTAACTCTTAACACATTTTACTTAACAGTAACCTGCACAGCCTGAAATTGGCAAAATATAACAGCTAACCTATAACATGGGTGTTTTAAGTCATGATTAATCCTGTTTCAGTAGAGCCAAAACTTACGAGGACAAAGTGTTAGGACTATTGATTAGCAGGGACTATACCATCAGTAACACCACTGCCACCATCTCTGAACTCCCTCATAACCTCTGAATTTAGCTGTAAGCTCCACAGTAGCTGAAGGGGAGATGAATTTCCCCTGGAGCAATTATTTTGATGAGGAGTCTCTGTTTTAATGCAAAAATATTTGGAAATGGTTTTTCAAAAGACCTGTATCTGATAGAGATGAAAACTGCTAGAAATTGTTTTAGATCAACACAGCCGCCTATACTTTTGCACTTTCCATGGAGATGTTGCTTTAGAGACTGTCTTGGGGAGGGCCTCTGCTTCAAATTTTGCCACTACACTGAAAGGTAAATTCTTGTTTTCTTTATGATACTGCGTCACTTTTGCTAGGTCACTTGCAAGCAGTTTTTAAAATTATTTTCATTTAAGTTAGCATTGTGTTTATATGAAAAAATGCAACATTTTTTTAGGGTGCAACCATTAGAATGTTTTATTTGTATGCCATTTCTGATGGTCTGTTGTCCTTGACCTGCAATATTATGATTAACTTTGTTTAAAATAGAGTATTGGTTACTCTGATTAATATGCTGAATGATGGTTAAAGCCTTTAACAGAGGTGAGGAACCTGTAGTACTCCAGTATTGGAATAAAAATCTCATCATCCACTGGCTACTAGAGAAGTACGTCAGGAGTTGCAATCCAGCAACGTTGGGGCAGGGGCCTACAAGTTCCCTACGCCATCTAAGACTAGACATTTGACCTGTGACTGCAATAGATCTTTAGCTCAATGAAAAAAGCTGTACTGTGTTTTGAGTGAAAAGTGAATAAAATAACTTAGGAGTTCATATTGCTCCTTAAGGACTTTCAGGACTATTTCATATGTTTCAGGAAATGCTTGTATATGCATTCTTATGCATCTATAAACCATTTTGTATGTGTACATTAGAAAATTAGGCCAGTCAGATTTCCCAGAAGCATATTTTACAACCGTAATTTCAACATTTTGGCTGAAATTTGCCACCACTGTTCTCACATGTAGTGCTGTCTGTCTGGTAAAAAGCTTGTTGTTAGGAACCAAATAACATGTTATTTTAAGTGATGGGTGGCCAGTGTGTGTCCTTCCTCATGTTGCTGGATTATAATTTCCATGATCCTTCACCATTGGTTTTGCTGGGTGGGGCTGAAGATGACGAACAACATCCGGAAGACCAGAGGGGACCAGAAGAACTGTTTTGAAGACATCGCTGATCAGTATCTTTTTTTTTTTTCATTTTCAAGTTCATTTTCAAATAAGAGCAGCAGACGCAATCTAGATTATTATGACGATGGATGGTTGATTGATTGAATGTATATCCCCTCTTTCTCCCCAGTATGGAACTCAAGGCAGCCTGCAATAATTTTAAAAAGGTCCAGCTAAGCTAAAACATCGATTTTTGTAAAAGTTGAAAAGAATTAAATATCAGTATTATTAAGGACATGATTAAAGATAGCAAGATGATTTAAAACATATTTAAAACATAGCTTCAATAAAAAAAAATTAAAAATAGTCCCTAGTTGAGAGATAGGAAGACTTTAGCCCTTCATTCCATATTGCAGTCTAAGCCTGAATCAATGAGAGGGTAGAACCCTGCTCAAAGGTTTGGATTGCCCAAAGGTTTCTGCTTTTGTTTTTTATTAACAAGAAGGGCAATTGTTGTTAACTCTTTGGCAGGATTTTATCCTGTTTTGGATCAGTCAGGAGTGATCTTAAACTCCTTCTACCCCTTCATGCAATAATTCCAGTCTGAATTGGATCCCGTGTGCCTGCATTTGAGTTTCTGTAAACCAAAAACAACAACAACAAAAGAAAACAATTTAGCTGCTAGCTACATATTGTAAACAACATTACTTTTGATTCTGAAATAGGCACGTGTGTATGAAGTACTTGCATGTAGTTTTAAGTAATTAACTGTTTCCTAACCAATGCAAGGTTTTGCTCTGCCTGCCTAACATCCCCGATCGCAGTGGCTAATCTCCCCCCACACACACACTTCCAACACAAACATGCGGTATATGAAGACCACTGTAGTGTCAGCAGGGCGCTGCTTAACCACAAGTTGCACTTGCTGATTTTAGGTCAGCTATTCTTCTTCTTCCTAACCTATGTCGAGAGTCTGTCATGAAACCAAAAGGGACAGAGACCTATATGTTTGATCTCGAAGTATTTAGAGAAAGGGCTGGGTTTAAAAATAAAATCAGCAGTGTGAATGATTACTAGCAGCAGCTATTTGCTGGGAACAGATATAACAAGGGGTTCTTTGAAGGCTGGAGGAAGAAGTTTATCCCTTTCTGCTCAAGCTCTGGGTCCCCATGGAGGGAGACTGTGTCAGTGACTGCCAACCGATTATTTGTTGAATGAATTCTGTAGGAGAAAGTCAGTGGGATGCAGTTGGAAAGAACCTGCCTGTTTCTAGCAGCGATGCTTACTGTGGCAAAGGATGCAGATTTGTTCCCATAACCTTTTTCCCAGATTCCAGCCTGTTGATAAATATTGATGGGTTCAGTTGCTGGACACTGAAATTAGTCCAAAAGTGATACAAATGTGACAACAGTTCCAATGTTTCAAACAAATAAATGTAATAAAGCTTCAGTAGTTCTGGCCAGCCCTTGTCTGCCAGCCCTACCTGTGTGTGACAGAGAGACAGAACCCGTGCATTGGCTTTTATATAAAAACAAACCCTGCAGACTAAAAACTTTGGGTTTCTTTGGAAGTCTTTGTTTCAATATATATGTGCGCGCGTAGTAACAGAGAAGGTGGCAAACAATTGTTCTGCTTCTGAAAATACGTACGTTGTTTCCTTGCCCCGGTGTTAGCGGACTCCTGGGAGCACTGCTTTGCTTCTAGTTGGAGGCAGCTCTTTTCTTCCAATCACTGTGATGTATGTATGTCGGGAGCAAGAGCTCCTTCTGGGACGGGAATACATATCATAGCTTGACTCCCTAGAAGAAAGTTATCTACAAGTTACCACATTTGTCTGAGATGCACTTGTAAAGTTCTCTGCAGAGAAACGTAATGAAATTATAAAATGTTTTTGTGGCATATGTTTAGGTATTGGACATACTTTTAACAAAAGGAGAGATGTCCAAGTAAGAAATACCTGAATTAAGACAACCTGCTGCAGTCCTGTTTCATCCTCTGGTGGACGAAGATGGACACCAGAATATGGTTAGTATTGGTCATCATTTAGATTAGTTGCTGAATCGTGGACATGTTTGCAGTGATGTAAACATGGCAATAGCCCCAGTGTTTCAAACAAATAAACATAATAAAACTTAAGCAGTTCTGGCAATTTGTCATTATTTTTAAATAGTCAAGTCTTTATTATTTGACACCAAATATTTCAACCTGTATATTCATCCTGCTTGTTTCAGGATAAGCCCAAGGACTACTGAGGCTCTTTCCATTTTTGAGTTTTTTTTTAAAGAATTGAAGTGCTTGGAAACTGGATGCAGTTTTGTGCCTGCTTCTTGAATTTAGTGGACTGGTTTCTTGATAAACCTGGATAAAATTGGATTGGAAATCTAGAAAACAACTTCCAGAGGTCTACTCGCGTTCATCTATGAAAGCAGAAAAAACAAAGGCTTATAGCAACAAAATATGTTAGTCTTTATGGCACTGTAAGACTCTTGTTTTTTTGTATTTTTGTTTTTTTTAAATAGAGGTTATGAGCAAAAATTATGAAGGAAGCTAAATTATGCTGGTAATAGCCCCATAAATTATGCTTGGCTGAGCTCTTCTTTTATAGCAGTTTCTCACTGCAATGAAAACAAAATATTTTTGTTGTCTTTATTTAACTTATTTATGCTTTTTGTAAAATCTGCATGTAAGGCAGATAGATACTTCAACTCTCTTCATGCTTACTAAATTCCTAGTCATATCCAATATGAGTAATATCTTCACTGAATTTAAATGTTCAGGTAGCATGCCAACTTCACCTCTAAAGATTTTTTTTTTTTTGGCACAAAATTATTTTTAAATCTCAAACAATTTATCAGCTAGCTTAAATTTAGTGGCAACAATTTTCACCTATCTTGGCTGCTGCAAACAAATGGTAAACTGAATTTCTGCTATCGTAGTATGACTAATGCAGTAGGAAGATAAAAATCATAATCCTATGGAGAGGGAAGTATATCATAATCTACAGTATTAGCAAAAAGAAAGGGGGAGCAGGGAATCTAAAATTTGCATTGCAGTTCCTCACATATCTACTCAGTAAAAAAAAAAACCTCATTGAGTTCAAATGAACTAGCTCTCTCATGTTTGGGATTATAATAGGCACATAGCACCTAGTCTTAAATTCATGTCGGTATATCAAGCACAGCTAGGCTACCATGCTAAAAATGTATTGCCAGTGATTGATGATGGGGCCTCAACTGAATTAATATAGTTGGGGAAAAATTCCTATAAACTCTAGAAACAGTTGCTTATTTATTTCCAGTATTACCTCAGAGGCCAGAAGGGCCCTTAAGGAGATATACAACCAGTACAAATAATAAGAATACTAATAAAATAAAACAATACAAAAATAAAAACTTTAGAAAGAAGTTTAAAATAATCTCTTCAAGAGCTTTTGAAAACAATCTGAAATACTCTTTAAAAATAATTGTGACTTTGACATGAGCAAAGATGATACAAATCTTGATGTTGAACATATTAGGATTGCAGTATTGCCCATTAATCTGTCAGTGATTGTTGATTGACCTGTAATTTGAATTTGTTCAATTTACTCCCTGATATTCCGTGAAATCAAGAAGCCTTTTGTATAATACCAAACTTCCAAAGTGTGTTTGCTAACGCACTGTTATTTGTTGTTTCTAGTGTTTCATTTAATTTGCATGGGAACATTGATAGAAAAAAAAAAGGTGGTTGCTTCAGAAAAAAGCTTTACACATATTCAAGTGAAACACCTTCCTTATTGGATAATTACTAGTTATAGAATATGGTAGGGCCACTGACTTCTAAGTAGGCATTGTGGAGCAAACGAAAGAAATTAAAGTGAAAGACTGCTAACATTCCGAACCTAATTCCAGAAGTTTTAATCACGGTTTCTTATCTACATCTATTAACTGGGTTATCCAGCACCAGGGTGTTATGAACAAGTGTGAATAGCCAGTGCTACTGATGTAATTGTCACTGTCCATACTTTCTGGATTTAATTTCCCTCTCACCTCACTATTTGTACAGTTCCACTCACAACCTCATGTAATTGTATGTGGGGTGGGAAATATATATACCCTAAAATACTAGAGAACACTTCTGCCATCTGGTGAAGAGGGTTCTGCTTCTTGAATACTTGTAATAAATTTGTAAGCCTTTATGGTGCCACAGGACTCTTTGTCATGGCCATTAGGCCATCTCTTTGAAGCTCTTATTGGCAGTACCATGTCCAGGTCATATAGGGAAGGAGGTGGTTTGTTCAGTGGGAATGTTTGCTGAAATGGAGGAGTGCTTTCTTCTGGTAAATTTGATCCAAGCAAAAGTTGGATTTCAGTTAAAAACAACAATAAATGCAGTATCGTGATTCAGCAAACTACTCAAGTATATCAAAAGTATCAGTAGATCCATTTGAAATAAGCATGTACCAATTGAAATAGGCATGTGCCAGAAGTTTGCCAGGCTTGTAAAAAGAAGCTACACAATCTTACTAGTGTGCAAAAGGTTTTTCTAGTTTGCTGGCAGGATCAGAGATGGGCATGCTGCCTTGAGCCTTCAATTTGATTTTTGTGCTGAGTACAAGGGAGGGACAGAATGCGTTATCTTCCTTATACTTGGCAGCTCACTTGCCTGTATACATTTCCTATTTACCTGTGCTACTACCTATATACATGGCTAGTTTATACACATTCTCATTCTCTTGCACAGCAGCTGAGATTGAAATCATTTCATCTTTTGTATTGTTATCTGTGATGCATCAAGGAAAATGACAGTGCTTTATATAAATGCAAAACATTAATGAAGTAAAAAAGTAAACAATATATTGTAGTAAACACCCCTTGTAAAAGAAGCAGGTATTTAAGGCGTGCTGATGAATTCAGATACCACAAGCATTGTTGTTGGAATTTTTAGCATTTAAAGAAATCTCTGTATAAGCATGCACATTTTTCCCCCACCCCATGGTATATCTACCTGAGGGTGGGGGATGATTTTCTTGGTCATATGCCCAGCTTTCATAGTACTGTGCTAGCAAACTGCTATAATTAGATTAGCAGCCTGCTAAATAGCAGTGACAGTATCCAAGCCTCAGAGAGCATGTGCTAGATTCTGCATGTGCCTTTCTCCTATTGGCTGTCGACATTTGCTGCTTGCCAATTTGATAGGTTTCCACAGTAATCTTTGTGCTGCATTAGAGACATAGATACAGGAGTATAGTGTTCAGGCAACGGTGGAGGAACTCTCCCTTTTCTTGTGTAGCATGAAAGAAAAGCCTACAGACGAGAGAGGCATTGCTCTTTGTTATAAACCCATCAACATTTAACAACTGCTGGCTGCAAACAGAGGTCAGTGAAGGAGTTTCAGTTCATGGTAATTACTTTCAGGTCTTTATCTCCTCCCATAAAACACATCCATGCATGAAATGAATACAGTTAATCATGTCTTCTGTTTGATTTGCTCTTACTTTCATTAATATCATTCAAGCGGAATGGTCATCACATTACAAAACACACCATTATACTTAGGATTTAGCAAGGAACTATAATATACGTTGCATGAAGAAATTTCTCTAATATGAAATCTGGAGCCTGGCAAATATCTTTTTTGTTGTGATGGTCAGAACAGCATTGATGTTTGTTTAGATTTCATAAATAAAAATTACTGAACAATTGAATTGGAGCATGAAGGACTTTTTATGGTGAAGATATCTCTACATGATGAACAGTTAGCAGGGAGAATTTCAACAGATACCCTTTAATTCAGTCAGGGCAATACAAGCATACCAATTTATGCAAATATATGGATTAATATATTCCATTGTCTGTCTGTAGTGTTCAGTTTGGGTGGATTCTTTGTCTGATCTTTTGAATTTCTTATTAAGTAGCCTTTGAAAAGGAACCACTAAAACCTCATCCACAGCACAGCAAATCTGCCACTGCACACTCATTGTTCCCAAAGGCCAAACAGTGGACTCAAGGCCGTGTTGTGTGTGTGTTAAGACCTTGCCCTACATAGAGTAGAATGGAGTGAGCCATATTTGTATGGTGCAATGATATCATTGACAAGTTTAGTTATTAGGAAGAATGATCTGAGGGGAAAACCTGTTTCCCAAATACGATTCTCGCATTTAGTGCTTGCATTTGAGATTTGCTCAGTGTCAGATCCAAATTTCCTCAGAATTGTATTAGTGTTACACAGCTAATTGAGAAGATATACCCTGCTGGATTATTTATTAAAGGAGCAGAAGAAGAATGAAACACTGCAAGAGAGATACATTCCAATGTAGTTGCAGTTCTAACAGAGCGTATCTTTGGTAGGAATGCCCTGGGAAAGTGTTCTGTGTAAATTGCATTGAAATGTGCAAGAATGAGCACATGATAATGTTTGTTTCATTGTCCTGGTGGTTTCTGCAGAAGAGCTTCCTTGAGGTTTTCTGGCTGGTATGTTTTGACGGCTGATGGCCACATAAGCATGCATTAGGTCACTCGTCCAGCTGGCATTTAGCCACCATGCGTCTGGGTAACAAACAGGAGACTGAGTAATAGTGTGAGCTATGGATTTTGGCTACTTTGGTTTCACTTTTTATCTCTGCTTCTAATCTCTGGGTCCTCCTATCCTTTAAGTTTTTGCGCTGCATAGCAAAGTAAAATCAGTTGTGTCGTTATGAGCTTTTAATTAATTAAAAATAGATTTTGGTAATTTGCTTCTTTATTTTAAACAATGGTGAATGTTTAAGTTTCTTCTTAGACAATTTCTTTCTTCTGGATTTTTTTTTACATGGTTCAGAGTACTGTTGTTTATCTTGTTGTACTTGTAGAACAAGAATAGAAATTAAGCCTGACATCTCAAATTTGAATTTCCTCTCTCAGCTGAGAAGAGATAAATAGTTTTTACAAGCCTCTCATACAAGCCACCCCAGTTGTAATGCAATACAGATTCTTTCACAGGGCTGTTGGAAGCTTTGCTAAAATAATATATGCACTTAGAGTGGAAAAAAAAATAGCAGACACATTTTATTTTCCTGTTTGTTGCCATAAAGCAGGAGGGGCAACCCGTGGCCATATGTTTGTCTCTGGACTCCAAATCCCATTGGCCAGGCTTACTAAAACTAATAGGAGTTGAAATACAATGACCTCAGGAGGGCCCAAGTATGCCTGCTCCTTCTTTGCAGGAAGAATGCATCCTAAATATTCAAAACATTTGGTAAAGACTGTATCAAGAACCATTCCAACTGCCCTGTAAGCACTGCACATTTCCAGAAGGTAAGCACTCCGTACATTATAGCAGAAATCCATTCTTTTGCCTTTTTTGTTTATCCCAGTACAAATACAAGCTATGATCCTGTGTATTATAGACTAGCATGAGTCAGTGTGGTTGGGATTATAGCCATAGGATAGTCTTTCTGCATAGCAACAGTTAAGTCAAAGACGATGATGAATGGGGAGAGTGGGTGCATGCGTACAGACTTCTTGCTTGCTTGCTGTCTGCTTGTCCGACTGTAGGCTATATTGCCAATTTAATTGTTCCATATTTTCCGTTTCAAAAATAGTCCTACTACCTCTCATCATTATCTGTATAGGTAGATAATAAAAATGTTACGGTGTTGTTTATGGTATGGCATTTTATATTGCCAGTCCTAGCAGATGTTGGCACTTGCTCATGTGACAGCTCGAGACAGCTTTAATTCCAAATGGGAATTTGATCAGTTACATATGACCAGTTTGGGATCCCTAAAGTATGGTATGTTTTGTGTACATCTTTTATTAAGAGGTGTATACAAATCCTTATGCATATGATACCCTTCTCTATTGGGAGCTTTGTCTGACGTCCTAACCCTTTCCCAGCATGTTGATATCTCAGAACAGGGGTGTAGATAGTAGTTTCTAAGAGAATTAAGATGGTAGGATTCAGATTTCCCATGACAAAAAACTTTGAAAGGGCTTAAATCTAATAAATAATTTGTCTCAGTAACTGGAGAACTCTCAGGAAATTTGCCAGCTGTATGTTTCTGGCCCTTTATCTCAATATCTTGTGAAGATACATATCTGACGGCTGCTGTTTTCTCTCACTTTTTAAAACAGTGCATGGGGAAGTAATGTTAGAAGCACCCCTGTGATGTGGCTGCTTGAACTAGTTATACTCATGTGAGTCTGTTGTTTTTAAGGCACCTTGTTAAATACAAGCATTCATGTGATCTTAAAATTAATTTTAAAAGTATCAGATTTAGATTTTGCTTGTAAATAAAGAAGCTGTTCTTCGTTTTGCAAAGCTGTGGTTCCTTCATAAACATGAGTTAAACGTAGTACATACAAACCTATCCATAGTCCTTAGTTTTGGCTGCAAAGTGAGTTTCGCTATGTATTTCAGTACACTGCGTATTGAATCAAAATGTAGAAAGCTCTACGCTTACAGCCCTGAAGTCACAAAATATCTGTGCACCACTCTTCTGCAGTATATGTACACTGAAGTTTGGCAGGCTTTGCAGAGAACTGCCTAAGCTCAAGTTTCTTCAGTATTCCCCAAAAAGTGAACACTCACAAAGAGAAAGAGAGGGAGAACCAGATTTGTGCCACTGTTCACTTTCATCTCAGGTCTGTTTCAAAAGCAAGGGAAGAAGAGTGGTAGAGAACAAGCGAAATGGCAGAGAAAGAAGTGAGGTTGCTTTAAAAAGCAAAGTGGCCCACCTTGACACAGTAATTCAACTTACACTGGAGTGAGAGAAGGGATTGTGAGGAGTCTTTAGAGAGGCGTTGCACAGAGAGAGGGAAGTAAACATAATATAAAATCCAAGGTGTTTTTTGTGTGTCTGTTCCCATATATTACACACAGCAATACCTGTCACCTCTACGGGATCCTTTCAAATAATTGAGCTTAATTAAATATTTGGGAGCAGATGTCTTCCGAGACAGCTGTCATAAACACGATCTTTGTTTGAAGTCGCTGGCATCTTTCTGCTACTTGATTACTTCCATTCATTTGTTCTGGTTTATTGCTGTTTCTTGTGTGTTGTTTGTAGCATGCATTAAAAGATATGCAAAATCAAGTGAGGCCTTCAGAGAAATTTGAGTGAATGTGTATCCTCTCCTGATTACTATGCAATTTTTTTTATTTCTCAAGATCTGCCAGATCTGAAAAGAAGAGTTCTGCTTAATGTTGATTTGTTGTTCTTTATAACACTCCAGCAGTAAGGGAAAGAACATGGGGAGGAAAATCACAGGAATTTAAGGACTTGCTAGAGGGGAGATATTAGATGAAATTTACATTTGATATCCTGTGATTGTTAAAAATTTAAGAATTATATTTTTGGAGGCCTGACTCCTGAGTCAAGATCTCATTCACTGAAATTGTTTCTCCTTTATGTCTTTCAAATATAATCTCTCCTTTTCTTCCTAGTAAATTGGATTGAACTGTACGTAAAGATTGACTTTGTAATGCTGATTCAGGGTCATAACCAGGTAAACTCTGAAAGATGCCATGAGAACTTGGAACCTAGAAGAAAATTGTTCTAGGAACATTTGCCATTTGGGATGGTTAGCATTTTTAACAATCTGTTACTCAATTTGTGGTGTTATAGACATATGTAAAAAGAAGCTTAGCTTCATCCCAGAGCAAGCAGTTTGCAAGTGTCCCACGATCAGTCTCTACTAAATAGGTTCTTGGATAGATCTTTGCTCAAGACCTTGGAGAGCTGATTTTTGTAGACTAAACAGTTTTGACCCAGCCAGGACTTTGGCTCAGTATAAAGCAGTCTTCTTTCCTGCTCTTATAGGTGACAGGTCTTTCTCATTCAAGTTGCAAGTCCCTCCATATAAGCAATCTCCACATCCGCAAATTTAAACAATCGCAGAGCACTGCATGCTATACCTAAAATGGTTGTGACATGTGTATGACCCACTCAGGCAGAAGCACCCATGCCATCACCATTTAATAATATGGGGCATTAGCGTGTTTGCTTTTTCCATTAATGGAAACCATTAATGGAAGAACCCTCATCCCCAGCCAAGATATGGAGGATCCACTGTATTCTGGTGACATTTTGTTTAATAGCCATAATTTTGCTGTTTAAGATAGTACCTTTTTGTGTTACATCTTATTGGAACTAAGACAGCTAATGTTCTTTAACACTGTTTTTATTCAAACTTATTTTAAAACACTCTTCAAGGCTGGAACCTAAGGCAGCATAAAAGAAAATAGAAGCAGTCCAAAACAGTGCAGTTTAATACACAGAATGGTGTAAAAGATAACACAAGTATCCTCTGAATTAGGAACAAGCCAGTTGAGGACAAGTGAAGATCTACGTGGAAGGAGCATGATGACCCCCAGTTGCAAAAGTTTGGCCTGTGGACCACATGCAGCCCCCAGAAGGTAATTTTGTGGCTACCAGGGCCCCTTTAAAAAGATACTCCAAAATGACCCCAGATGATCTCCATGGAGAGTGGACAGCATTTCCACCATGTTCCTTGGATGCCCCTGGGTCAAAACAATTTTTCTGCAAATTTTTTCAAAAAAGATTTCTGCCTCAAAATGCCTTTGAGGGGGCCAGGAAGAGTCAAAACATGGTGAGAATGCCCCCATGTCACCTAGAGGGGATTTTTCTTTTCGGGGGTGGGTAGTAAACTTGTTTTTTTGGGAGCAGGTACAGTTGCTGTACTCCATGGAGTCCTAGAGTATTAATGTAGTCCCCTAACTTTCCACAGGTGCCCGTCCCTGCTTAGATAATATTGCAGTTCACATAAGCAGTGGAAGATGAATGCTGATCTTATGTGCAATTTATAGAACGAGATGAAGAAGTACTATCGCCAGTACTTAATCTGTGAAGCCTGAATAATATCATTTGTAATGAACATCAGTAACAACTGTGATTTTCAGATTCTGCAAAATGCAAGAGATTAGAATAGAGCTTTTAAAATATTTTGACTTCCCCTCCAGTTCTCTACAGCTAGGCAAAAACTATTTCCATGTGGGATAAACCATATGGTTTCTTTCAGCTTCCACATGGAAAGCTGTATTCAGAAATCTAGGAAACCTTGTTTATCTACCCATGTGGTGCCTTGAACTCCTTCCACGCTTCTGCCTGTGGTATCTGCAAATAATGAAATATTTGTTCTTTCTATGCTTGGATGTTTGGTAGCTATGAAGTTCAGTCTGTGACATGTCTACACCAAATATACTTCGCAGAATTTTTGCAACCATAATTGGGATAACCACGCAACCTCCCTGGAGCAAAAGTAGAATACTAGTGTTTAGGCCTTCTTCTCAAAGAAAGCAAGTAATTTAGCAGTTCTTCCCACTGCAAAAAAGTGTTCAAAAAGTATAGCATTGTCAGAGAGTATTCACAGTTCAAGTCTTATTCTGTGTGAAAGGCACGTATGGTATGTTTGCACAGAAAGTGGCATTTTCTGCATAGTTAACAGCATTTTGTGGCATGAAATAATATTTTTTGCACAAAACCATTATTTTCTAAGCAGAAGTTGCTATTTCGTCAGGTCTGGCCAGATCCTGAGAAACTCAAAAGAGAAACTTCTTTCTATCTGACCACTTTCACAAGTACAGTTTTCAAGATTACAATGTATGGCCTTCTTGGTGGCTTCTCCAGACTTTGAAAAACTCAAGACTTTTTTATTCAGACAGGCTTTTAGAGCTGATGTCTTTTAAGGAAAAGGGCTGTAAGAGACTGCATTATTATTTTAAATTCTGCTATTTTAGCTTTTCTTTTGATCTTTTTAAAGTGTGTATTTTAAACTGTTTTAATATGGCTAATAGTTTAATTCTATTTTATTGTTGACATTTTGTATATTTTCAATTATGCTGCAATTATTTGAACTTGTAAACCACCTAGAATCCTACTCTTGGGAAAAAGATGTGAAATAAATAAGGATAATAATGATATTATAATCACTTGCAGATTTTGTACAGAATATGTCTCCAACTACAGATCCTGTCAGATCTTATCTTGAAAGTTAAGAAGGGTAAACCCTAGTTAGTACTGGGATGGGAGACCCAATGAATATCAAGTGCTTCAGGCTATATTTCAGAGACAGGAACTGGAAAAACCACCTCTGAATAGTCTTTGCCTGAGAAAACTGTGAAATTCATGGGATTATCATAAATTGACAGGCAATTTAAAGGTTCATATGTATACAAAGTATTCTACTCTGAAGTTTCTCCTCTGCTATTCCGGACATAGAATTTCCCTTAAAATCTGGGTGTATATTCTTTTTACAATGACACAGAAAAAGTATGCCCAAATGAAGGAGTTTTGTTGTGGGTTTTTTTTCTCTTTCACTTTCCTTCCTTCCTTCCTTTCTTTCGGGTTTTCTCTTTTTGGAAGTGACATCTCTGTTGTTGTTGCTGTTGTTGTATGCCTTCAAGTCATCTCTGGAAGCCTATTATGGAGTTTTATGTAGCTCTAACATACCACTATAACCCTCATTTTCCATTCTTTGTATCTGAAAACAGAATTGGGGGTACCTCATTTAATCTGAGGAATAGAAGGAAGATTTTGTTTGCAGTAAATAGAGATTTTCTTGATGAGAATTAAAAGGCTTGTACAAAGCAGAATCCCACCCAGATTCTGTTCAGCAGTTGTACAGTCAAACTGTTATCAAAGCAAGGTAAAGCAGGCATTAAGCACATGTTTGAGGTGAATGGGCAGTTTAAAAACAATAAAATAAACAATCATATCAAAAACCACTGACTTCAAAACAGTTCAAAAAATGTAAGCAAAAGAAGAGATGAAAAGTACACCACCACCACCACCTGACATTTAAAAAATGCTTCCACAACATCCCAGCTAATGTCCAAAAGCTTTCTAAAGAAAAAGCTCTTTGTTCCCATTCTGCCTTTTCTTTGGAAAAAAAAAGGGGGCAGTAGTTTATTTAAACAACTTCCTAAGTTTTGTAGATTGTCAGCAAAGTAAAACTTGACCACTTGCTTTAAGAGAAGAGCTAGGACATTTAAAATTGGCTGCCATCCTAGAAATTGTCAGTTAAAAAACAGGGCCTTCACATCTTCATCAGGCAGCAATAGATCATAATGTTTTGTCTGACTATAAATTGAGCTCTGTGCACCTCCATTTTCCATTAGTCTTTCAGCTTCTTGTCTCTTTCTCTGCAACTAAAATGAATGTTCTGTGTCTTCTGCATGTATGTATACACACACACACCCCGCTGTCCTGTTTCCTTTCACCCAGTTACTTGTTTTAGCAGATGCAAGCTTCTTCAGAAATTTGGCAATGAACATCTTTCTAGAGGAAATATTGTCCAGTCTGGGAGAATCAGTTTGGCATGGAGCAAATTTGAAAGAAAACCTTTTCCTCTGTAAATAATTGATTTTGTCATTTGAATGTGACTAACTTCATGAAGATAGTAAAGTTTCAAAAACAAAAAAGTCTGAAATGTTGATCTTGCATTTTTTTTCAAATGTCTGAATCCATATATAAAAACAAACAAGAAATTAAATTACTATGTTAGTACAGAAAAACTGGTAAGAAATATGAGGGAATGTGTGCGTTAAGGTAAGATCTTTAAACTCCCATACAGATCAGCCTGAATTTTACTGTTGGTTAGGTCTTGATATTTTAGGTGTTTAGACAAAGTTATTAGATAGCTGCAACATGCTCCTTTAACTTTATAACTATACATGATGTAGTGCAGTGGTTTTTAACTAAGGCCGTGGGGGCCTCTGGGGGTCTACAGAGACTTGCTGCTGGACACCCAACGGTAGGAGTAGCAACAGGGACATGGCACCGGGTTGGTGGGGTGAGCATTGCAGGTGCTGAAACTGCTCCCTCATTTGCAAACGGGACACAGAAGCAGGGATGTGCTCACTTCCAAATTATGTCTCTGAAGACCAGGGTTTGAATCCACACTCAGCGATGGAAACCAGCTGGGTGACCTCATGCAAGTCACATTCTCTCAACCTCAGAAAAAGTCAAAGGCAACAAATCTTGCCAAGAAAAGCCTCGTGATAGGTTTGCCTTAGGGTTGCCATAAGTCAGTTTTCAAATAGAAGAGACATGATGGCTAGAAAGAACCTCCCCTTGTCAGTGGCGTTTTGTGGTTTTGTGCTGTCAAGTCACTTGTAGTTAATAGTAACCCTCAAGTGAACCTGACAGTTTTTTGTTTGTTTGCTTTTGGGGTTTTTTGTTTTTGCAAGATTTGGTCAGTGGGGAATTGCCTTTGCCTTCCTCTGAGGCTGAGAGAATGGGACTTGCCCAAAGTCACCCACTGTCTGAATGGGGATTTGAACCCTAATCTCCAGAAACCTTTAATAAATAAATATTTGAATATTTAAATCTGAATTTAAATATTTAAGTCTTGAGTTAAGTCTTGGGGTCACTGGCAACAAATGATATTTGCAGGGGTCTCTGGTAAAGAAAAGGTTAAGAACTACTTGGTGTGGTGGCTTGAGTATCAGAATACAACTCTGGAGACCAGGGTTTGAATCCCTGCACAGGTATGGGCACACAACAGTAAGAACATTGAAATTTTATAATAGCAGGAATTAATTGTTTATTTTTAAAATGTTTATACAATGCTTTCAGGGCTATTTACATATGTATAAAAATAAAATAGAGTCCAGAAATAAAGTGCAAATGCTACCCGGTTAAAAAAAAATTGCTGAATTAGCTTTATCTGTTTGCCTGGACTGTGCAATAGTATGTTTTATAAAACTGCTTTCCTTCCGAACCTGCTGTTTACAACCTCTCCCCCAATATATTTGTTTATCCCCTTCTACCTCAGGAAAATAAGCTATGCATCTGGAATGCAGCTCTTAGAAACACATGTTGGAGACTACTCCTTAACAGTTAACTTCAAACATGACACAAACAGTACCCCCTCCCCAATTTAAAAAGCTCTTCCACAACATCCAGCTAATGGCCAAAAGCCTTTTAAAATAAAAACATCTTTGCCCCTTTTTTGAGTGCTTGGTGAATTATGTTGTGTTCAACCTCTAAGTAGTGCCAGTGAGACTGAGACTGAATTTTGAATTTCCCATCTGCTAAGTGAGACTCTTAGCAACATCTGTACTTTCCTTACTTCCCTGTGGAGTGTCAGACTAGCTGTACAATTCATTTCACAAATAATGTAGCAGTATGGTTATAGAAAACTACTGTGAGGAAAAACTCTGGATTCTGACTCACCAATGCTGCTGTTTAAAAAAAAAAGCAAGCAATTACACTGGGAGGTTCTGAAATGTGGCTTATGAATCTGTGTGTTGTTGCTTTAAGTGACTCTTGCTGCTAATCTATGCATTAATTCAATATTGGAGAGGTTCCGAAACCATTCCTGCCCCACATGAGAGGATTTTATACACATACTAGCATATGTACCCAGCGTTGCCCGGGATTTTATTTTCTCACAGGTAACACTTGTTTTTAGAAAGATTTGAGATCTTGTGTCTCTAATTCCCCAAACTGTCTTGTCCAGTACCTATAACTTTTCCCCATATTCCCCAATCCAGTCTATATTCAGAGTTATTAACGTGCAGAGGTTGGGTTCTTGAGGTAATACACTGCCCTCCTCCTTGCCGCTAGGCCTTGTCTCCATAGCAACCAGCCTATTCAAGACAGACACATTTGACTGTGGCTCAAGAGTTCTCTGGCTGAGAATTCTAAAGGTTTCTCCCTAAACTGCCAACCCCAGGTTTCCATAGAATCTTCTTAGGCAGCCAATCATATGAGGTCTTCGCCTGACACAGACAACACAGACAAACTTTGACTTTAGATGAAACGTGTAGTGGTATCTTCTGTATCTTAGCAGCCTGGATGCTTCTCCATGCCTACTCGTGTTATTCAGCCATTGCATCAATGCACATACATAGTTTCGAGAACCTCTATTTGAATGGGAAGCTCTTCAGGGGATAATCTCTCCTTCCTCCTGCAAAGGAGATTAAAAGAGCAAAGGGATTTGCTGCTGGTTTCATTAGGAATGCCCCTCTGATGATGCAGGTATCAGCACTGGTTTCCACATAGGCAAGTGAAATTGGGAACCTGAGATATGTTAAGGAACATCCATAACTACTAGAAGAGCTAAAAAAGTTCTGCCAAACCAGACTTAGAAATGAAGGTTTAAAAAAAAATTACAGACTCACACTCAGCCTATCCCAAGAAACTTGAGTAGTTTCCAAATCTAGATTAAAATACAGTCATCCCTTCACATCTGTAGATTCGGTATCCATGTATTCAACCAACCATGGCTTGAAAATATTTTTTAAAAAAATCCAAAAAGCAAACTTTGACTCCATTTTACTATACCATTTACATAATGGGATTGAGCATTCGTGAATTTTGGTATCCAGGGAGGGTCCTTGAACCAAACCCTAGTGCATACTGAGGGCCCACTGAATGGTTCACACATCTCTCATAACCGTTGCTGCTTGCTCTTCTTACTGGGAAGGAGTAGTTGAGCTTGGAGCCACCTGTTACCAGCTCTTTGGCTCCTGAGATAATGGAAAAGAATAAACTCTGACTTCAAAACCAAGTTGAGAAATCAAGTGTTTGTTTTAAAGCCAAGATTCCTTTGCATGATTCCGTATATTGATTTAAAGTATAATAAGGAGCAGTGGAGAAGATCTAGACATTTTATACAATGAAGGAACCTCTTTAGGTAAGTACTGTAACCTGCACTGCTCAACCTATCTCACTGGGATGTTCTGAAGTTAAGGTGTAAGAAGAAAGAACCAGTATGCAGTCTTGAATGCCTCAGAGTAGAAAGAGGAATATAAATACAATAACTAATCCAGGATAGTTAGAAATGTATTTCAACTTTGTAATACCATCTTGTAAAAAATTCATAATGTCTACTTTGTCTGAGAGATCTGATTTTCCTTAGAAACATAAATATTGCCTTTGACAAGAGAATGTCCTTCTGACAAGCAGTGAAAATGTGATGTTAAACTTTAATATTTTAAGTCAGGTGGGCAATCAAACCAGCGGTGAAGACACTGAAGGATTTTTTTCTTAAAAAAAACCCCTTTACCACACATGGGTAGTTTCACTCTTAAAGTAGTTTGATTTTAAGGGAGTGAATGATATGAAATAATCTGATTGTTCTTTAGTATAACAAAGGAGAGAATCAGAACTACTCAAACTGCTAGAGTTGTGTGCAGTCTATCCAATGGCAAACCACCTATTAAGCTAAAAGTCCTACAGTTTTGAGAAAATACAGGCATCCACTGGTATTTCTCAGATACTATACTCTACTATCTCACTATTAATTTGTCTTGTCAGAAATAGTGTCTATATCATTATTTTTCAGTATTGGAACATGATACGCTTGCTGATGGTATTATTATCTCATGAAGTGTGGGAACATAATATCTTTCAAAGGCATTAATTTGCATTTTAAGAAGTTGAGACCTATTGTCATTCTCCATAAAAACAAAGCTGTTTACATTGTCTATATCTGTAATAAACTTGGAATCTCTTAGTCCGGGGATGAATTTTGTTCTTCCTATCTGTGCACTTTGGCCATTTCTGCACGAGACTGTTATAGCGCTATTATTCCACTTGCAACTTCCTATGGAATCCTGGGGTTTGCAGTTTCGGGAGGGGCCACCTGGCCCCTCCCAAAACTGCAAACCCTAAGATTCCATAGGATGTTGCAAGTGGAATAATAGTGCTATAACAGTTTAGTGTGGAAATGGCCTTCATCAACACCTTCTTCATTGCCTTCACCACCATCTTTACTGTCACTTCCTTCTCAGCCCCAGCTCCCTTCTTACTATGGGTCATAACCAATATTTCCAGGATAGAAAAAGTGACACAGTAGTTAGGGTATGGGATGAAATAATGAATACATATGGTACAAGCCAAAGTAGTCCATTGCAAATTTGACATTATTTTTGTGTGTGTGTGTGTGTGTAAATAAGTGTTCTAAATGTGTATATATTGTGCTTGTGTGCATTGTTGTTGTGTGCCTTCAAGTAATTTCTGATTTATGGCGACCCTCAAACCTATCACAGGGTTTTCTGGGGCTGAGAGTGTGTGACATGCCCAAGGTCACCCAGTGGGTTTCCATGGCCAACTGGGGAGTTGAACCTTAGTCCCTAGGATTGTAACCTAACACTCAGACTACTAAGCCACTCTGGTTTTCTGCTTGCATGGATGCACATTCTTATTTCACACATCTTCAAGGACACTTAAGTTAGTAAATTGAGATTTTCATTGTCTTCTTGCATGCCTCCCCAACACTAAGGTCCTCCAGCTCTGTAATATTTTTAGAAACATCCTTTCCCCCTTTGCCAGCTTTTCAGATCCTGCTCCCATTCCTTTCTCCTTTTTCTATAGAAACTGAAACAGTTCACTGTGTAGTCTCCTTCTAAAGGGTAAATCTTTACTGGGCGGCAGTCATTGGAATTCAGAGTGCAAGGAAGAAGGGAAAAAAAGAGCAGCCAAAGTCAGCATTCCAGGTAGCAACAGAGCTTAGAGACTGAAAGATCAGGAGCAAGGAGCAAAAATGGATCCTCTCCATCCCAGTGCCACAGTCAAAAGAGCCTACTTCTTTTTCCCCAGTGCAAGTGCTCCCCTCTGTGAATATACATATACACACACCTGCTTCTGCCTGCATCCTTTCTGCTGTGGAAGAAGGAAGGGGAAGAAGCAAAGATAGTGCCTTCCTAGCAGTCTCTACACATTGCTGAGAGAAGAAGAGGCGAGGAGGGGGATGGAACACAGACAATTTTCCCTGAACACCATTCTATAGTGTCTCTGCTCCACCAGGCTTCCAACATAATTGCCAGGCTTTGCATTTGCACCTTCTCCTTTTCTTGGCAGCATGTTAGAAGGGGATACCTGGCTGTGCTGTTCAGTCTCACTCTTCTTCTTTCAGGGCCTGGGAGCAGGGCAACGTATGTGGCAATGCTGTTGCCTTGTGGCTCAGGAGTTTTGCCATCCCCAGACCAGCTAAATTCCGCTCTTGATTCAAATCCAAAGATGCCTGGCACGGGGTGGGGTTTGCTGGAATTGGGGCATAGAGTCAGGAGCTCCAAAACTTAGGAATGGTCTGTCTAAAGAACTAACAAAGACTGCACAGGAAAAAACAGAAGGAAGGCGACTCACTGAATTTAGTTACTGAAAGCCATTTATAGATTTGGATGTCACAAGACCCTCAAAAAAAGATTAGTGGTCCTGGAATACCAGTTTCCAGGGATACAAAAGAAAGACAAGGTTTTCTTTTCTACTTAACATAGGAGTGTGCTTAGACTTTAATTGAAGTATAGGACTCAAAACCTCAGGGCTAGCCTTAGTAAATTAATAAGTGTTACTCTAATTAGATTAGGAATTGGGAAACACCTGGTCATTAATGGTTTCTGGAACCCCAAAGCCCTCCTTATGTCGCTCCATATGTTGATAGACCTCAACTCCCATCAATCCTAGTTGGCACAGTCAGTGATAAAGGATGTTTATTCTGGTCCAACTACATCTCTTGGGTGACATATTTCCCAGCCCTTTGTAGGCTGTGCTGGCCTGCAGCTCACCAAATTATTTATCTGATTTATGTCCTGTTTTTCTTTCACTGCAAGACCTAAGGTGACTGACAACATAAAACTATACACCTAAGAACTAATACATCACAATCTTAAAGAGTAGTTAGAAAAAAAAATAAGAAAAGGGAAAAAGATACCACACACATAGGCACAGGTTCTAAAAGATCCTTCCACAGCAGTAGGTTAAAAAGCCTGGCTGAATAAGTCTATGGCTGCTGGTGAGAGGAGAGAAGAGGAGAGCCAACCTATTCTTCTGTAGATGGTATTTCCACAGTGTAGAAGCAGCCACCAAGAACTCCCTGTCTGTGTCCTCACCAGATGTAACTGTGAGAGAGTTGGAATGAGAGAAGCTCTTCTTTCGAAGGTCTCCAAACTCAGACATGACTTTGCTGGGAATTTCAAGGGAACTCTTCTGCAGTTTGTCTAGATCCTTGCAGCTCACCTTTCCAGACAAGACTGTAACCTTTTGAATGGTTGCAGAATATTGCTCTCTAGCAGCAGGCTTTGTTATCTTGCCAGTCAGGACTCAAGTTGGTATGGGTGCTACAATTAAGCTTCCTACAACCTGCCACAACAGTTCTAGATCAAGACTTTCCAGCAGAGAAGTCCTACCATCTTGTAATTAACTCTTCTGTAATTTGGGACAGGAACATTGTTGTTTTTGTTGTTATGTAGATTTCTATCCCACCTTTTTGTCAGTTAAGGACTCAAAGCAATTTGAGTGTGTGTGTGTGCATGTGTGTCTTCAAGTTGCCTGTCGGCTTATGGAGGCCTCATTAGTTTCATAGGGTTTACTTAGGCAAGGAATTCTCAGAAGCGCCTTTGCCAGTTCCTTCCTCTGAACTATAACCTAAAACAGCTGATCTTCCTAAAAACATATAGTCAAAAATTCACAAAATTTAAAATTTAAAAAAAAAATCAAAGAATTAAAATCAGATTTAAGCATACCTCACTAAACATACATTATTAAACAGTGCAACAGTTAGCAAGATCCAGCACATTGTTTAGATGAGACAGGGTTCATAAAATCACTCATCAAATCCCTTTTGCAACAAAGAAGTCTATACTTGTCTGCAAAACGAAAATAGTGAGGGTGCTAGTCTAACTTCTGGGGGGGGGCTAGTTCCAAAGCCTGGGGGCAGTCACTAAAAAGATGTGCCTGTGGGGGTGATGGGACAGAGAGATGGGCCTCCCTAGAAGATCTTAAAGCACAAGCAGGTTCATAAGAGAGAGTTGTTGTTGTTGGGTGTCTTCTAGTCATTTCTTACTTATGGCGACCCTAAGGTGAACCTTCACGGGATTTTTGGGGGCTGAGAGTATATAAGGTAAGAATATAGTGCTTCAGATACCTTGACCTGAGCTGTGGCACCCTACACTAGGCTTTAGACTAATTTCCAAAACCGGTGAGAAGTATTCAGTTCAGACTTCTGGTCTGTGACAAAACAACATGGTTATACCACCTCTGTTCTCTCTTTAAAATTTTAATACCAGGGTCTGTGGAATCCCCTGCTGGAATGCTCAATAAAGTTGTCATACCTCATTAAGTAAGTTGAAGCATTACTTAAAATAATGCTATTGTAATTATGATTTTGAAGACCATAGCCCCATTTGAACTATAAACACTTGAATTTTCATTGCAAAGTAAACATTCTGTACCTTATAAAAACTGAATAGCCTAAGTTCATTTGAGGTTGACACCACCACTAAAGACAAATGAGTACAATGAACAAAGCCTGCAATTCTGTAATGCCATGGTTCTTAACCTGGGGTCCAGGGACCCCTGGTGGTCTGTGAAGCACTTACAAAGCCCTGCTGCTGGACACCAACAGCAGCAACAGCAATAGGGACATGGCAGCATGGGGTGTTGTGGGTACTGAAACTGCTCCCTTGTTTGCAAATGAGGGAGCAGTTTGGGCATGTGCACATATACTCCTCCCCCCACTGCTGCATCCCTGATGAAAAGGCTATGGTGGCATGAGTCTAAATTATGACTCTGGAGACCAGGGTTTGAATCCTCACTTGGTCGTGGAAATACACTGGATTACCTCAGGCCAGCCACATTCTTTCAGAGAAAGGCAAAGGCAACAAATCTTGCCAACAAAACCCACACGATAGGTTCACCTTAGGGTCGCCATAAGTCAGTTTTCAAAGGGAAGAGACATGATGGCTACAAAGAACCTCCCCTCGTCAGTGACTTCTGACTTATGGCAGCCTTAAGCTGAACCTATCACAAGGTTTTCTTGGCTGGATTTGTTTCAGGGAGGTTGCCTTTGCCTTCCTCTGAGGCTGAGTGAATGTGGCTTACCCAGCATCACCCAGTATCTGAGCAGGGAGTTGAATCCTAGTCTCCAGAAGCCTTCAATAAATAAATAAATAAAATTTGTAAATTTAAATACATGTTTGAATATTTAAATCTTGAGTGAAGTCTTGAAAGTCTCCTGCAAGAAAATATATTTGCAGGGGGTCCCCAGTAAAGAAAAGGTTAAGAACCATGAATATAAAGTACAGTGCACCCTTTTCTGTCTTGACTTCTGCATGCGTGAATGCGAGGTCGTGCAATGTGTTGTGTCCCATTATAGTCAATGGACGCAATAGGCAAGCTCCAACACTGCCATAGATCTGTGCTCATTGTATCCATTGACTATAATGGGATGCAACTTTTTTTTTGTTTCACACGGGGGTTCTTGGAACCCCCACATACACAGTGGGTACGTTGCAGTGATTTATAGATTCTGCCACTTGAAAATATACATTTCTTGGGTTAAATACTATTACAGTTCTTAATAGTCAAAAGACTCTTTCCTAACTAAATTATCAGTAAGTTTTTTGGGGGGTTTGGGAACTATAGAAACATGTGAATTTCCCTAATCTTCATCCCCATCTTAAACAGGAGGAAATAACCTACAGTACTCTCCTTCTGCCTTAAGTTTTTCCTACAGCTTCACGGTTCATATCTTTCAGCAGTTTGAAACCCACTTGTTTTCAGGGCTTTTTTTCCTTAACTGATCACCAGGTGTCAAACACCAACAGAACTTCATGCCCTTGCCCTCTGATTTTCTGGTTGCTTACAGACAATCTTTTAGTGACAATCCAGTGATTACTTACAGGTCTCTTAAACACCAATCAAATTTGCCAAGCCTTTGATCAATCCAGGTTGGAATTTGACAATCTGGCTGATACCTATGCTGATAAAGGCAATTTCTTCCCTTTATCCTTTTCTCTTTTTTTTCTCTCTTTTTTTTCTCTCTTTTTTTTAATATTTTTATTACACAGTAATATAAACAGAACAATTCTGATAGTTTCATATATAAATAAATACATAAAATAAATGATTGAAAAATAACTTCTACATAAGAAGAATTTACATTCAAATTGAATTGTTATAAATGAAAGTAAAATCTTCCCCCGCAAATAATCTAACCATCCCTTGATTGGGATATAATTCCAATGTTGTCATTATATGTACTCTCTGTGTATAGTTAACCTGTATGAGATATACTTTCTTTCTTTTTTTTTTTCATTCTTTATTTATAAAAAAAAATATAATAAAAAAAATAGTATAATATTCTAATGACATTTTTCCATTGCAAACTGTATACATTCCTCTTAACAATTTTATATTATTTCTTCCCATTTTTGAATATATTTACTATACGAATTACATATACAGTGCAATATTTACTAATTTTTCAGTACCTAACTTTTACGGCTTTACCCTTTCTCTGACCTTTCTTTACACGCTCTATGTTTACACCTTTACTTAGAAATTTCTTACATATTTACTTCTCCAAGTTGGTACACTTTTCCCCTAATATTTAATTGTCTGTCCATTTATATATTTTTTTCCTACTTTAACTTCTCCATTCTTAGATTCACTAAATTAATATAGTTACCACTTCTGGATTTTCCATACTTTATATCTTATTTTCAAATTTTGCTTCCCATCTGCCCGAAATGAACTTAATAACTGGTTCCCAATCCTTCTCTATTTCTTTAACTGATTTACCTTTTACGTAATGAGAAAATATATCAAAATCTTTGTATTCTAAGACTTTCAGGTACCATTGATCTAAATTGGGTATTTCCGGACTTTTCCACATTTTTGCAAAAATTATCCTAGCCGCTGTTACCAAGTTCATTAGTACTCTGCTATTTTTCTTAGTAAAATTTTTTTCAAGTGCAAATGTCATGTTTAAAAAAAAAAACTCCGGTATCATTGGGAATGTTACACCAAACATTTCTCTTATGCTTTCATATATTTTCTTCCAATATAATTTCACTTTTTCACAAGTCCACCATATATGATAATAGGATCCCACTTTCTCCTTACACTTCCAACACTTGTTATTTCCTGAATGGTAAATTTTATCTATACGTTCCGGAGATAAATGGTACCTATACATCATCTTTATATAGTTTTCTTTCAAATCCTGTGCACATGTGAATTCACTTGTCTCCTTCCATGCTACTTCCCAATGATCTAACGGAATCTCATGTTGGACATTTTTTGCCCATTTTATCATTGTTTCTTTTATTGTCTCATCCGCCAATTGCCTCTGTAAAAAGTATTTATAATACAAAGATATCTTCTGCTTAGTTTTAGTAAAAACTATAGTTTCTAATTCGTTGTATTTTCCTTGAGTAGCAAATCCTTCTAATTTCAAATCAATTTTAAATCTTTCCTTTAATTGCAGATAAGGGAACCAATTTAATACAATTCCTTGTTGGGCAAGTTCTTCTCTCGTTTTAAATGTTACATTCTTTCCCAGGTCTATTAAATTTTCATATCTTATCCAGTTGTCTTTGTGGTCTGCCCATCTTCCGAATAAAGCTTCCTGTGGTGAGATCCATAATGGTATTCTGTTGTATGTGTTTCTCTTAATGGTAAGCCAAACTTTCAACAATGCTTTCCTTAAATAATGGTTATTAAATTCTTTATCTATTTTTTCTTTTCCATACCAAAGGTATGCATGAAAGCCAAATCTCAAATCTGCCCCTTCGATCTCTAGTATTCTGGTGTCTTTTAACGTTATCCAATCCTGAAGCCACACCATTACGCTTGCTTGATAATAACCTGTATGAGATATACTTTCAAAAACTTTTTTTTGATGGGTTTGCAATCAAAGCATTAAATAAAACAAGATACCTCTATTTCCATGTAAATAAGCAGTTTCAACCTTTTTTTGAAATTTCTACCATTACCTGTTTTCTGCCAATATATATATATGATTTCATATCACTCTACATGCTCATTTAATCTACTAAATACACTCAACAAGACATAATATTGCAATGTTCAAAAAGTACAGCAGGCATAAATTTAACATTCATTACTGCACTATTACATTCTATATACACAGCCCTATACTGGCAAGTTTGAATGTTAAAAATATGTAGTATCAAGTACATATTTGCAAATATGATTGTACTGGAGACCCTTCAGCCTCACAGTCATCTTTAGGACTCTCTTTCAGTATTCTAGTTAAGATGTCACAACTCTTCATTTCAAGTAATTTTATAGTCCATTCCTCTATTTCGAGTATTTTATCAGTCTTCCAATACTTTGCGTATTCTATCCTTGCCAAAGTTATCATGTATAAAATATAGTATTTCTTTATCAGAGTTTGTTCTGTTTCTGGCAGTATATTTAATAAGAAAAGTTCCGGTAGAAATGGAATGTTAATGTTTAGAATTTCAGGTATTGTTTTATATATGGTTTTCCAGTATGTCTTAACACATGGGCAGGTCCACCACATGTGAAAAAAAGTCCCATCTACCCCATTGCATTTCCAACATTTATTATTAGAAGTCTTATATATTTTCTCTAACTTGGAAGGATGTGAGTACCACCTACAAAACATTTTCAGGTAATTTTCCTTCAAATCTTGAGACAATGTAAATTTTGGGGTTCTACGACAGCTCTTATTCCAGTCTTCTAATTGAATTTCTTTTCCAATAGTCTAAGCCCATTTTATCATCACATCTTTGATGATTTCTGATTCTAATTCTTGGTCCAAAATGAATTTATAAATCTGTAAGGTTAAATGAGTGGACTTTTTCAATATTGCAATTTCAAATTCGTTTATATATATATAATATATATAAATATATAAGAAGAGCTTCCCTTTATCCTTTTCAAAATGAAACTTTAGCAAGGTAAAAATCACAAGAAGTGTGGTTCCAAGGATTCTTTACCATTGGCTATTTTTGCAACGGCTACAGTTCAAGAATGCCCCGGCGGGCCGTGGGGGGCACACAATTCCTATCCAGTCGGTCCTTTCTCATTACTCAGTTGCTGTACTCTATTCCACTTTAATTGCCGTGCAACATTCTATGAAATCATGAGATCTGCAATTTAGGGAGGGTTTTTCAGAATTCTCAATCAGAGTGCTCCAGTGCCTCATCAAACTACAAATCCCAGCAATCCATAGGATGCTGCCATGTCAGTTAAAGTGGAATCAGAGAGTTAAAATTGTGTAGTGTGAAAGGGGTACTGGTTTAAACCAATAGCAGCTATAATTAAGATATCAACTGTAGCTCGGAGCAAATACTTTCTTGTGCCCTGTGCAAGCTAACAAAGCTGGGTTTCTGACCTACATGGTTAGACTGCAGACTCATTCAAAGGTTACTCACAAGGTAGAAACACTATGAGACATAATGTTTCATGTATTATTGATATACACCAGTTTGAAATTCCTTGCATTTAGGCAATACATGCCTCCGTAAGTAATAAATAAGTAAACTGTTGAAAAGAGTCTTTCTTCACTAGTTCTTTTCCTTCTGTTTGGTGGGCAAGATAGAAAAGGATGTTGCAGAGAAGAAAATAGCCCTGGTCACTTTTTACTCTGGCTCTTCTCTCAGATAGCTATCATCCCCTGATAGATAACTCCAGAGTCTTGGGTGCTTCTCCCTCTCCTGCACCTCATAACCTTTCTGACACAAACCATGCAAGAATATATGATTTGGTGCATGCCAGTAGGGATGATAATGGCAGTGGTGGTAGTAGTGGTGATGATGATGATGATGATGATGATGATTCAGTGAATTGGTCATTGCCTAGATAAGGGACATGTTTTTTGTTTCTCTTGTGAATAGAAATAGCTGCTTTTATCTTGAAGAAGCAGCAGCACAGTAATCAAGAGCAAGTTAATTTCAACTATCAAAAGTGTTCAGCACACACAGACATGTGCTTGAAATGAGAGGCAGATTTCTAGGGGCTCATGAATCAGCAAACAATATAAATTCTGTTTACAGTATCCAAAGCCTGTCTCTGTATGTATGTATGTTGTGTGTGTGTGTGTGCATACATGTCTGTAAGCACATGCATTCCCACACAAAAGATTCAGTTAAAGACATCCTTATTATACTTCCCACATCTTCCGTGAATGTGATCGCAACAACAGTATCTCATTCAAAATGGTAATAGTACCATTCTATTTTGCTTTAGTCAGGCCCCCCTTGGAATACTGTGTCCAGTTCTGGGCACTACAGTTCAGGAAGGATATTGACAAGGTGGAACTTGTCCAGAGGAGGGTGACCAAAATGGTAGAAGGCCTGGAAACTATGCTGTATGAGGAGCAGCTTAGGGAACTAGGTATGTTTAGCCTGGAGAAGAGAAGGTTAAGAGGTGACATGATAGTTATGTTGAAATATTTGAAGGGATATCATATGGAGGCTGGAGCAAGCTGGGTTTTGCTGCTCCAGAGACTAAGACATGGAGCAGTGGATTCAAACTTCAAGAACAGAGGTTCCATCTAAACATTATGAAGAACTTCCTGACAGTAAGAACAGTTTGACAGTGGAATACACTGCCTTGGCATGTGGTGGAGTCTCGTTCTTTGGAGGTTTTGAAACACAGGCTGAATGGCCACTTGTTGTGAATGCTTTTATCATATATTCTTGCATGGCAGGAGTTGGACTCAATGGCCTATGTGGTTATGATTCTGTAAAAATGGAAGTCTTGGACTCATTTGCAGATAGCAAAAAGTTTTGGCGACACCTTCTGCAGAATTATAGCCTACCTGATTTATCAGTGTGTAAACTGTCACAAGTTTGTGAGTCCAAAATACCTGTGTATACACATACACATATTCTACAGGCTGCCAGGTGGCTTTCTTTGCAATAGTGTGGAATAATTGCTTGTTGTTAATATGTTGCCATAGAAGCATACCTTGCCAGATTCTATAAAAGAATAGCCTTCTTTGGGAACACTAATGTCAGTGCCTACATACAAAGATGATAGGGAAAGGTCCAGCATCTTAACTGACTATTACATATTTTTTTCCAGAAGAGTGTATGCATCAAAAGTCATCATGAAAATTGGAAAAAAAAATGCTACAAGAATTGCTTAATTCTGGATTTAAAACTGTTTTAAGTGGAAATGCCTTTAAGAACCCTTTCAAAATGCTTTAGCTATAAAATATCCCATTTTTAGATCCAGTCAGATTTCAAAGGCTCAGTAACATGGTCAGGCACTGAGGTTGCCCAACCAGTTAGGCTCCAGTGCCTTATTCCTCCTGCACCGCCATCACTCTCTTTCTTTTGCAAGTCCAGCAAATTGAATTTCTTGCTTTGCTGATGCCATCTAAGCTTGCAATACCACTCTGAAGCCTGAAACTGAAGGCAAACCCTCATCTGTTAAACCTTGTAAAAAAAAAATGCCAAGACTTATGAGTTCATAATTAGTGGTCAGCAGATTTTGATGTGGATATTATACTAACCAAACTCTTGGGGCCTACTAACTCCCATAATAATTGCAGAGAACCTGCTGGGGGGGGGGGTATTCCTAACTTGACTTTTTCCAGATGGTTCAAGTTGTATACTGCTGCTGTCTCTTTGAAGAGAAGAGAAATCTCCCACTACGCCTTCCTCTACATGGGGAAGAGGTGAAGAAAGGACTAGTAGTTATATAGGTATCAGGGGTCTTCTGTGTGTGTTTAATATAAGTTTTTAAAAAATTCAAAATCAGAAGAGGTCTTCCTTGTATTTCCAGTGTTGTTTTGTTATGCTACATTTGTGGCAGTCTGTACAGTCCCAGAGGTACAGAAAATTGACTTCTAGACTTAGTTACCCTCCTCTGGAATAGATAATCTGAATTCTGTAAGAGCCCATACCACCATCCCACAACCCCTCTCTCTGTCTCCATGGCCAGAACAACCAAGGAAGGCTTTTTTAAGAATAGTTATACAAATCTTTAAAAGCAACTATCACCACTCCCTGCTATAGTGTGGCATTTTCCATTCTCTGGACCCACCTAGCCAGGCTCTTACAGCTAGGCCATATAAGCCAAGATGGACAGTTGTCAAGAGGACATGCACTTGGTTATGTTGCTGAAAGTATCCTGTCCCCTCCTGAGGCTTCTGAGAAACTGATCTCACAAAATAGAGTAAGACACCTCGTCTGGTTTCATTACATCTTGGAGTCAAAACTGATGTGGAAACAAGTGGTTTTGGCCTCAAAATAGTGAGTGGGGGTCTCTGAGTCACATGGAATGTAACCTTTAAATTATGCATCCTCTGAACTGTCAAAACAATTGTAACCAGGTTTGCTTTTGAAAACACTCAATAAAATTAGTTTGCCCTTGAAACTCATGAGTTGACCAAGAATCTCAGGCCCTTTCCGCATGTGGGGGGAGGAATGGGCAAAAACGCCCAAAAACGGAGCTTACCTGAAGCCGGGTAAGTCTGTCGCCACGCGGAGCAGCACGAGCTCGCTGCTCTGCAGTCCTCCGGCGTCCCAAATGGCAGCTTCTGGTTGGTGGAGGCTCTCCACCAACCGGAGAAGCTCGCCAGCCGGAAGCCCACCTCTGGCAGATCTGCAGGCACGCACTTGCGCGTGCCTGCAAATCCGTGTCGGAGCCAGGCGACAGAGCGGCACGGGACTGCACGCTCCGTGCTTTTTAAAAACCTCTCGAAAGAGGTTTTAAAAAAACACACCGCGCGGCTATTTCCGGCCGCTCCTGAATGGATTCTGGTGTGGAACTACAAAAAGTAGTCCACACCAGTCCACTCTACGGTGCAGAAGACCTCCATCAGAGGTCGCTCTGCACCATTTCAGAAGCCTGGTGTGGAAATGGTCTCAGTTGTTAATACTTCAGAGGGGTAATTTCACCACTCTAGTTAGCACCCCAATCCTATTATTGATCAGTTATTTTTATTGTTTATTGGTCACTTAATTCAAGGTCTGAATATTTCTGTAGAATATACTCTTGATATTGGCAAATAGTGATTCCCACAGAGAGCCAGTATGCTGTAGTGATTTGAGCATTGGACTACAACTGTGGAGAATAGGGTTTGAATCCCCCTTAGCCATGGAAATCCACTGGATTACCTTGGACAAGTCAGGAGCAATCTGGACTTGCCAAGAAGACCTCGTGATAAATTTGCCTTAGGATTGCCATAAGTCAGAAATGACTGGAAGGCTCTGAACAAGAAGTGATTCCCACAATCTTTATCATACTTAAAGTTTTTTTTAATTTTTTTTTAATTTTTTTTAACCGGGGGGGGGATTTAGTGCCCTTTACAAGTAATTGGATTGTAGCTTTCAGCACCCCTCACCAGTGACTTTGCTGGATAGGGCAAATGGAAGTTACAATCTGACAGCATCTGGAGAGCCACCCATTGTTCACATTCTTTAACTACTGAGCAAAAGCCATCAGGTTTCTTAGAATCTGGCATCTTTTCTTGCTGTGAAGACATATCAGGCTCTCAAAACCAGTAGTTTATTGCTTTGAATCATCACTGAACAATCTACCAGATATTTTCTTATGTTATTCTCAGCTAGGTTGGCTAATTTCCAAGCTCAGTTTGGGCTTTCTGAGAAGGGGTGAACGTTAATCTTGTCAGTTTTTGTTTGTTGGAGAGAAATATATATAAGAAAACTTCCTCATTCTTCCCCCTTCAGATTCTAGGTTTACCTAAGAGCTACAGTAATCATTAATGGATGGTGAATAGATGCAGTTGTGGACAACAACTCTTAGAATCTCTAACCATTGGCCATGCTAAATGGGATAGTGGGAGATGATGTCCAAAACATTTGGGGAGGCCCAGATTGCTTACTCTATATGTGTTATACTGCACCCTGTATCAGCCCCAACTTCCTGGACAATTATAAGAGATTTGGGGAATTGTAATACAGACATCTGGAGTGCACCATATTGAAGAATGCTGTTTTGTAGTGATTATTAGTCAATCATTTTCCATGATTTTCAATCATTTTCTGTATCCTGCCCCCCATTCATCAATATATGCGTTATTGCTATTTGAAGATATAAATATGTGTGTGTGTAAGGCATACAACAACAATGTATCTGTGTAGGTCTATGTATTTGAAGGACTGTATCTTGCCATACAAACATACTCAAGCTCTAATGTCTTCAGGGGAGTCACTTTCTATTCTACCACCTTCACAGGCACAGCTGGTGGAAACACAGGAGAAGACCTTCTCCATGCTTCTTCCCGTACTTTGGAATTGCCTCCCTAGAAAAGCTAGGACAGCTGCTTCTTTGTTTTTGTTTTGTTTTTTTGTTTTTTTGATGACAGGTTAAGGCCCTTCTTTTCCAGCAAGCTTTTGGAAACTGGTTTTAACAAAATGACTTTTATGGCACTGTAGTTTTTAATTTGTTTTAAAGTGAGATTTTAACTGATTTTAATTCTGTTGATATTTAATACAGTTTTAATCTTGGCTTCTATATGTTTTCAATTAGATATGTTTTACTGTATTCTGTGTAAGCCACCATGAGTCCCAGGCTGGGAGAAAGGTGGGGTATAAATAAAACAAAAAGGATAGAGGGATGGATGGATATGTGTGTGTAGAAACAGATACAGATATTCTAATTACATCCACATATATCAGTTTTACATTAAGGCTTCAGCTTCAGTAGCACATATAGTATGACTAGAGAAGGGAAGAAGCACCTGACAGAATTCAGCACAGCTTCTTGTAAAATAGAAATTCAGAAGACAAATGGATAATAAAATAATTCTTTTATCTGTTCTATTTAAAGGGAAAAATAGCAAACATAAGTGTTATATAAAGTCAATATATAAAAAAGAAAATATAGTCAAAAAAAGTTAAAATGAACATGACCAATATTGGCGAGTAAAATAGAAAAATACAAAATATATCAAATAGCAAAATACCACAATCAAGCAGGATACTATACAAGGACAAAAGGCAACAGCAAAGCAGATAAACTCACTAAAGAAAACACTACTCTTATAGAGGCTTTGCAGCTGCTGCAAATAACATTTACAGCTGAAGGTCCCCTCTATCTCACTAATACACAATTAACCCTATAATGATTGAAGTTGTAAGTCTTGTCTATATTCCAACACTTCCTTCCAGTTTTTTAGAAACAATCCATGGCAAAATACATAATCTGTACAACATTTCACCTAAGTAAATAAGAAAAGGAGGAGGGGGAACGTTGTTGTTTTAGAGCAACTTGACTTCACTTGGATATGGAATCTGTTCTTTTTGCTTCTAGGTTTCACTCTCCTCTTTCAAGTGGTCTTCTTTTCCTTTCATTTCTCTATGCTATTTAAATTTTCCAAACTTCATTGCTAGTTTCATAAACCTCCTGCGTCTTTTAGCCTTCCCTGCCCTGTCCTTGGGCCCTTTGTTTCAAGTGTCCTTCTCTCTTGCATATTCCTGCTTCTCTCACGTGTTCTCAGGACCCTTCTGCTTAAACTCTAGACCACGAGCAGCTGGATGCTCCCCTCTGTAACTCTGTGACATTGCATCTTCTCCAATAGCTAGCATAGGTCTTGGTGTCCACTGCTACATGTACCAAAACCATTTGAACACCACTACATTATCAAGATAAGCTAGGACAGTGGCCATCAGTGTTTTCATACCTTGGAACCGTCTAAACAGCACTTCAACATGGCACCAAGTTTTAATTTCTTAAGTTCTGCCTTCATTGTCATCTGTTTTCTCACTTTCTCTAGCTTGCTTTTCCTTTTCTTTCCCAAGACACATCTGCACTGCAGACATACTGGTTTAAGAGGTGTTTTATTTTTAAGGAAATGCTGAGGATTATAGTTTGTGATCACAGTGAAAATTAAGTGAGTTCTCAAAAAGTTGCATCAAACAACAATTTAAGGCATTCAGGCAGAGCTTTGAAATGTTATTTTTTGGGATACAGCTCCCAAAATCCACCAGCTGGCACGTTCAGTAGTCCTACTGAGTGGAGACATTTGGAGATTCCCCCCGCCCGCCTTGCAATAAAAGGAAAATTTCAAAGCTTTTGATTTAAGGGTGGGGGAGGTGGGATATAATGGCATGACAAAACACTAGAGCTGAACTTTTCAGTGTTACTAGTAATGTGTGTATGTTCTCACTCTTTTCCTTTGTCTCTATCTTTCTAATTTTTTAAAAAAAGTTACTCAACTAATGCAGGTCACTTTAGCTCAGTCCACAATTCAGTTGAGGTTCCCAATCTACTACCTGGTCCAGTGTTCTAGAGAAATTCATCATATAATCCTCTGCTCTTATACTGAAAGTTGCCCATATCTTGAGCTAGGTGGCCCCTGCCTTAAACATCCCATAATTCTCATAAACAGCTCCCCAAGCTGTTCAAGCCTTCTGTAATATATTTGTCTTAGACAGTGTGGATATACTTTTTGAGGTTGACAGTGCTAAATATAGGATTGCTGAGAAATATCACCCCACACAGATATGTTCAGTAGCAGGAAATCTTAAACAGAGTGAGCCACAGATAACATTTGGATGAACATCTGGATGTAGTATGGTGTCCCACCTTTTTTTTTTTCAGTTGTAGCACAAGTGAACACCACTTCATTATGCTGCCTTTCTTTCACTTTGGTTGCTCATTCTTTTTCCCACCCCAATCCCGTGCCATCTTACCTTCTTGCATTCATACATTTTGTTTATCTGTATGTCATTTCATATTGGAAATGATAATGTCACAAGCAGTTTACCAGTAGTCAAAAGGCAATTGGATATTGCTATGAATGAAGGTGTTCCTTTGTAAGGTATGTTCTGGAGGTGTCTTCTGTTCCATATCTATAAGTAGGTTGCATCTGCTGTGGTGGGAGTGTGGCTGATCCTCCATGGTTTATTGTGAGTCCACCAGTGCTCTGGCTTGTCCTTCTTCTG
This sequence comes from Cyclura pinguis, assembly GCA_030412105.1. Taxonomy (NCBI): domain Eukaryota; kingdom Metazoa; phylum Chordata; class Lepidosauria; order Squamata; family Iguanidae; genus Cyclura; species Cyclura pinguis. Next base: position 215,413,762 of record CM059602.1, read on the forward strand.
ACAGGCCAGAATCATGGTGTTCTTGGGTCATGACTCTGGCCTATGGAAGGGGAGAAAGGCTGGCCACATAGAATCTTAGGAGGCATGCATTAGTATGCTGGATTGTTGAGACTAAACCAGATTCCTCATCATTCTTGTCTTGTGCTCTCCAAATATGTCCATATTTTAATTGTTTTCACAATAGGAAGTTGTCTGCATATGTATGTATATACAGTATTGACCCTAATTATCCATTAGTCTGAACAAGTATTCTGTGTGCCTTTGCAAAAATGAAGGAGAAATAGTGAAAGGCCAGAAGCTTCTTTTTCGCAGAAGCTTTAATGAAGCTGCAGCAAATTTTGGAGATTAAGGGAAGGGACAGCTGTGAATTGACTTGAAAATACTTGTCCATTCAGATAGACATGAAACCCTAAGTAAGTTTTTATTGCATCATTATGCGGTCACATCTGGCTACTGGTTTTTATGTTTACATCAGACTTATTGTAAGGTAACTGGCTGACAAAATTCATGTATTTTAGGACAAAAAAATACTGTTTGGGTTTGGGTTTTAATGCAAGTATTTGCTTATTGGGCACTATGCATCTTTCAAAAAACAAAGGCGTTTAAATGAATGTTTGGGCCCACTGAAAATTCTCCTTGTTGCACAGGAAATGTTTCTCACTTCTCAGGACTATGCTATTAATATTTCTTATTTTTTAGTTAATTTGTTATTTTGCTGTTGTTATGTGCTTTCAAGTCCTTTCCAACTTAGTGTGACCCTAAGGCAAACCTATCACAGGGTTTTCTTGGTAAGATTTGTGCCTTTGCCTTCCTCTGAAGCTGAGAGAGTGTGACTTGCCCAAGGCAACCCAGTGGGTTTCCATGACTGAGTAGGGATTCTAATCCACATCTCCCAAAGCCCTTGTCTAGTACTCAGATCACTACACCATACTTGCTCTCCATTTGCTATTTTTTATTTTATATGTTGCTTTCTTCCGAGTGTAGAACCCAAGGCAGTTTACCATGTTGATATTAACTTTGTTCTGTTTTAATCTGTCATTACAATAAAAAATATTATATAAAGTGTCACACTAAAATAGCATTGAATTAAAAATTAAATTTTTGACATATAATACTGTAATTGTTCAATTAACTCTAAATATTGTGAGGCCATCAGTAGAATCCAAGGTAGTATTCCATCTTTGTAATATTTTCTGCATAAACTAGTAATTTGTGTTTGTAGCAGCTGGTATACTCAAGTTTTTATCTGCACCCCTTTCCACTTTGTAAAACTCATTCCATTGGAGTTTCAAAAGCAAAGTCAAATAATAGTTTCAAGATAGCAGGATCAATTCCTGGTTGGGTTCCCCATTGAAAGGAAAGATGTTGTATGAATGCTTCCTAACTTTTTTTTTCCTGTTAAAGAAAAACAAAATCAATAAAACCAAAGAGTCTGTTTACAAAAGTGGAGAGAAGTAAATGTAACCTACATTTTATTTATATATTTATTAGACTCTTACCCTGTATCTATGTATCCCATAGGTATACTACCCCATTTTGAATATTCTGTGGCAGGGAAAACACAGTAAAAACAACTTTTTTAAAACAATTTAATTAGTTCAACAGTTTAATTCAACACATTATAACAAAACAGATGACAAAAATCCACAACCCAGCAGTTTCAAAAGCTGAAATCAGGCCTCCTAAAGTGCGAGAAACAATGTTCTAAATGAACAAATCAAGAGAAACAAAGAGGACCACTTAAGCTTTGTACTGCTTGGATTTATTGAAAGTGTTGCATAATATCACAGTTTTTGAGGTAATACCATCTAAAGGAAGTAGGCTAGCTGTAGGGTCATGTTAACCAGAAGTTAGTTAATCTATATTGCATTCATAAACATGGAACCTGCACTACTCAATGCAGAGAAATTAAAAATACTTTAAAAACTGAGACATTTACAAACATGTGTATTAGACTATACATCAGTGAGGAAATGAGTAGTGCTGCTGATGACTTTTTTTCCCAGGAAGACATCCCTTTTTTCCTTGAGATTTTCTGCTGTGAGGTTTTGACAACATAACAAACAGTCCATAAACTTTGCTCATACATACTGTTTAATTGTATCAGAAAGTGCAGGTTGCATTTATATCTTGTGTTACGTGTTTTCCAGTCAATTCTGACTTAACAGCAACCCCATCCTAAGGTTTTCTTGGCAAGATTTCTTGAGAGGAGATTTGCCACTGCCTTCCTCTTAGGCCGAGAGAGTGTGACTTGCCCAAGATCACCCAGTAGGTTTCCATGATAAAGCATCTTCAGTTGTTTTTGTTTTTTTGTTGTTGTTTTTGTTGTTGTTGTTGTGTGCGTTCAAGATGTTTCTGACCCTAAGGTGAACATATCACAGAGTCTCCTGTTATGCCTGAGGTCTATGCTTACTCATGTTTAAAGTTGAGCTGCTGAAATCATCCAGACTCAAGTTAGTCATAATTCATTTAAGTCTCTTTGGTTCAATGAGTATAATCTAGGCATGACTAAGTTTTGATCTGGCCACATGAATGCAGCTTCAACAGGTACCTTCCTTTACTTAGATTAGCAAAGATCTAAAGAATTCTCTTTTAATACCTAAATGTATTTCTAATTTCAGTGTGTTCAAGCAACTAAAATCTTTAATGTGAAATGTTACTGTGAACAAATTCTTATTAAGTATAAATTAGGGACCAGCTAAGCAATGCAGAGGACCCTATCCCACACTCTGGATGATGCATCAGAAAAGCAGTCATCTTTTCACAGCATGCCAGATACCTTTAAAAACAGAACTATATCAAGTTCCTGTCTTTGGGAATGTCTGTCATTGGCTTAAGAATTACATGAATTCTCAATAACAGTAGCTGTTATGATTTTAGCATTTTGCCTAACCATCTGTCCTGACAGATGTATGTTATAGAGGACTTCATGAGTTTAAACTTTCTACATAGCTCTAAATTTAGTATATGGAAAGTTACTGATAGAATGCTACAAGAAGAATATAGCAGTTACAAAGTGTTGGCTAGCCTCGACAACTGATGGTATGCAATTCCTGAAAAAAGGTGTTGATTTATTTCTGATCTGTGTTATTTCTTCTAGGACTAAAATTACTGCAACACTGACTTGTAATTTTCAGTATACATCCTAGAACATCTTCAAGAATATAGCTCTTATACTTCTAAAACACAGAAATAAAAAGCATCAAAAGTGGCAGCTTGATTTGAATACAAACTCAGCGGCTCCCTCATTTGTCCAAGTTACACAATTTTCACCAATGCATTTAATTTTAATGTGCTATATAGAATAGCAAATTGTTATGAAAGAGATTATATGTTAGAATTTGAAGTGCTTAGACTGTGTTTCATCTCCATTTTGTTCGAGCCAGTGGCTAAGCTCCTGTTGATTCTCAGCAAAAGGTATAACTAGAATCACTCTGACAGAACTGAGAATGGAAGGATAAACATTAGGTGTTCTGTTCTGATAAAATCATATTATCAGAAATGTTACGGGTTTTGTAAGCAGCAGTGCTTTTACAGTCCTTTTATGTGTGTATGTTACATATCATTGAAATACCATGTGGGAATCATACACAATTTATTTGATATTTTTATGATTTCCTATACCTACATGCATCTGTTCTGGAAAACAAAGATTCCTGAGAAAAAGAGAGCTTAAGCCAATGATCTTTGTCTCCCTATATTTGTTCCCCAACCTTGGTGCTCCTTGCCTATATATATAATCTCACAATATCTCTTGTCATTTTTGTGACCGTTCTTAGTTGTTTTTGTGACCATTCCTACTTGACCACAAACAGCTCAGCCCTATCAGTGTCTCTTAATCTAATCTGCCTGATTTTGTAATCATAAAATAGAAAGGAACCTTCAAGGAAAGACAGGATGAAAATGATTAGGAGCAATTTTTCCAAAGGGTTGCTATGAACGAAATGTAAAAGAAATGTGCAACTTTTCTCAGTTTCTCAAGCTTCTCATCTTGTCTTCACTGCAAGATTAACGCTTTCAGAGCTTCCTCGTTCAAACCCATTCACATCCAAAAAGATACTTTGTTTTTAATGTTTTCACAACATCATATGTATGAAGAAAATGGAAAGGAACCATTTTATGGAACCAGCTGATTTCTGGGTTATACTCTGTTGGGTAAAAGGCCTTTCCTTGGCCTAAGACGGCCCCCAAAAGGCTAGAAATGTGGTGAAATTTCCCCCATTTTCCAGGGGTAAAGGGAGGCATTTGGGCACAAAAAATTAAAAGCATATTGGCAATTGCAGCCCTCTGAGGTGCCGAGAGAGGCCAGTGCAGACATCTAATCTTGACAGTTGCCTGTATTTGCTCCACTAGAAAGGAGACATAGTTATACAAGAGTAGAACAGAGATAGGTAACCAAGGGGCCTGCACCTATGTGGAACTACAGCTCTCATAGTTCCAGTCTAGCACACCTGATGCTGAGGGATTATTGCAGTTGTAATCCAAAACATCTGGAGAACATCATAGATTAATTTCCCTTTAATCTATGATAACAAAAGAGAGTGTGTCTGTGTCTCTTTGTTTCAGCCACTACTCATCAGAACATTGTGCTATGTGCATCAAAACTTCACTGAGTGGTTTTGGTGCTTCTTGGAGTTGGCGTACCCAGTTTTAAGATGAAAAATTGAAAGGGTAAAGAGGAGCTTCCTAATGCCTAGAAAAATCACAGTTGATGCCTGGAATTTTGAGAGCTCTAGGGTGTCATATTCACTTCATTGTGAACAGTTGACTGTGGTGTTTGGGGGAAAAGAGTTTTCCAAGGATTTCGTGTTTTGTTTTCAGGTTCCTAAGCAATTCTAAACAAACCATTCTATATTCTTGCAAAGACTTTGTCAGAAGTGAAGATAGTTAACTGAGAACATGCATTTGTTTGCAGCAAGAATGATGCTTACGTTAGAACATTACAATAATCTGCTGTCTGTTCCCATGTCACATTTATGTTAAGCAGTTCCTATACACATGTTCTGTTTCTTTGGAAGCTCTATAAAAATCCTGATGTTTCAATAAAACTTTGTTCATCTGATCAGATTACTGTTGCAGCCAAGCTGACAGCAGGGCTGAAAGGGTGTTTCCTCTTGGCCAAATGTAATTGGGTGTGAGTGGGGGAGGGAGGCTCCTTCCCAACCTGTTTCAGGATCCAATTTCATTTCCATGATTCTACCTGGGAAAAAGGTTGGATGGTATTTCATTCACACCCAACAGTGGAAGTCTAGAATAATGAACACAGGTATATAATTAAATGAAGAACTGAAAAGTATCCTCAGCTGTTTTAGATATTAACTTCTTTCACATTTTTGAGATTCTCTTTTGTGTCTAGTAAAATATAATTAAACATTCATTTAATGCTGATTTAAAATAAAGCACTTTGCAAATGATCAAACTGGACTTAAACGTATAGTGAAATATAAATTAAGTCTAGTATTAGAAAGTAATCAATAATTAGGCATGTTCAAACAATCCAATTTTGGCTTTGTAATCCAAGAAATTAATGTGTGTCATTTACTACATACAGTTACTTTCCCTCTGTTTATGCAGATGGGGAAATAAACCAGGAAGCCTCAGTGAATCATAGCTTCCTTGGTGAATTATGATTGATTGCTTCCAAACAAGCCAGGGTATGAAACCAAAGTGGACTTTTAGATCCTGGCTTCTGGGAAAGATTTTAACCATAATTTCTGCTTTGGGGATAACCTTACACTGTGATTAACTGGTGGTTCCTCCTTTACTTCATGCTTTCATGAAGAGAAAAGCAAAGCAACTGCTTACAGAACATCTGTATCTTCAGCTGAGACTTTATTATTCAAGTTTGGATACTAACATAACATTACAATATATGACACACACACACCTGGTTTTGATGACCAAAAAGAATTAAGGAACATGAAGGAACAATTAAGAAGAGAGAACACAGTGTTCAAAATAATTAAGAAGAGAGAACACTGTGCTTAAACAGCTAGACAAGATACTTTGAGTATGTACACACAGTTCACCCATACTAAATATGTTAAAGAGCCATTGAAAGAGTACAGCATATTTTTATTTAATGGATCTTCAAGGTATGAAATATAGATGGACACACACACCCCAATACTTATCACAGACAGTCAAAACCAAATAATTTTCATTGTACACAGACCTTAAAAACACTACTAATTGTAAAATTATAATTTAATGATTAAATTTTTGTAAATTTTTTAGTCTAGATTTTTTTTAGTATACTTAAAGCAAAAGAAAAGAGAGATTTTAAATTTTGTTAAATGCGTGAAGCACTTGACGCTCTTGATATGATTTTGCCTTGAATTTCTAACATTAGCATTTAGAGATAAGCTTCATCCCTAATAAAACAGTCATCATGTTGCCTTGAGCAACTCAGTGTTCAATGAAGACTGAAAGTAGGTAACTAAATGTGAATGAGGATGATGTTGATGATGATTACGATTACTATTACTTAAACATTTATTGCAGGGGTATTAACAAGGCAGTGAAGTGAAGGAATTGGCCTTCAGCCTACCTTTGGGGAAGCTCTGTAGTGTGGAGATATATATCTCTGTGTGAATATAAATCTAAAAATTTTTTGAAGCATTTTGAGTTGTTAGACCGTAGGGGGAGCAAACATCCCATTTGCAGTGTATTGGTTGTGGTGAAATATGTCTCTCTCCAGCTTATGCACAATTTATATATTTTATTTTATCTTATTTTATTTATTTTTCCAGGAAATTCTGGCCCCTAACTTGTGGTTACCATTCTGGACTACATCTTCCAGAATCCTCTACTCTAGGAGATTCTGTGAACTATAGTCTTAAGACTTTTCTAAACTCTGATTCTGCTATTACCATACTGAAAGTGTATAGAGTTGCATAAAATCTTCTTAGAACTTGATGTTCATAGAAGTTTTTAACATATCAGAAGCTGCTACTGTTAGAGGCTGTGTGGAATTGTTCTTTCTTCTTCTTTTCTTTTTTCTTTTTTTATCTTCTGCAGAAAGGAATTGCTTTACATATGCATTCAGTAACTTGCAAAGAACTACACATTTCTTCAGACTCATTCACCATAGTGTGCAGAATACTCCTCTGTAATTTGTAAACACTGCTTTGCATCGTGGAAACAGCTTTCTTGTAAAGTGCCTAGATCTGAGAGTCATGCCAAGCTTTCTATGAATTGTTTCCATAGAGAGGAATGACTCAGAATGCAGTTTATTGAGACCAAATTAAAGAAAAAAAAGTGGCCTGCTTGTGCCACAACAAGTGAGGTTTGATAAATTTAAATGTTTTGTAAGTGGATTTGATTTCCCACCCCAATCACTGTTTTCCTTTACTGCTGAATACTAACATTGTTTTCAAAAGTTGACTGAATGCTCGGATGGGTAAGTTTTTGGAAATTTATCTTTTGCAAAGCAAAGGATGTCATATTCCACAGTGGGTGTTCTGCAGGCTTGTAATGTGGACAAACAAGTTGGATAGTTCTCCATTGTTCAGTATGTCTTTCCTTCATTCTACTTGACATTTTCAAACAACAGTCTTGATTCACAGAGTTAATTACAGGAATGAATTTATTGTTCCTCCCTCCAGAGCCACTCACCATCTCCCTGATCTGAGATTTTCCATTGTTTTTAATTAATTGGTATCATGGCATTGTTTCTGATTCTTCTGAGATCTTACAGAGCATGGAGTGAGGAGACTTTTCAGCTCATAGATCATCCTCTTTTCTGGACTGGAAGCATTGATCACAAGTACAAAAATAAGTGAATATCACCCTATATTCTTTTGTGTTTGCCTTTATACAAGTACACATAACCACACCAAAGTGCTCCCAAATGCATATGGGGGATTACAGCAAGGGAGTTACTTGCCATTTTCAGTAAGCTTCCTTCTACTGTGAGGCAGTTAGGTTTGTGGAAGGATCTCCCACTGGTCCAGATGGGAGTCTTCTTGAAATGATAGTTGCCACATAAGAGTATGGCTGAGCAAAGGAAGCTCTGAGGTAGTAAAAAGAGGAGTCCGTATGTGCCTGCATTTGGACAGGGAACAGAATTTGGGATGCCTCGATTCTCAACAAAAGGGCATGCTTCCATTCATTCCCTGTTTTGTGGCAGGAGAAATCCACACAGTTTGGGGGGTGGGATTCTTCCTCTGCACCAAGTCAGACCTTCACAGTAAGTTTCCAGAGTCTCTTTTCCTGATTGTCATGAGGAGGATTCCTCCCCTGCAGCAACCCAGAAGGGACTATCATGTTAAGTATTCAGCCCCTCATTTTCTAGCATGCTAATTTTTGATGTGTACTCTTAGTGTCTCCCAATGGATAGACCCTGAAGTTGGCATGTTTAACCCATCCTGTCTCTTAAGGCAGGGACTGAAAGTTCTTTGCCATTTAGGCACCAATCAGTATATAGCAGGAGTTCCTTCTTGCTTACTGTTCTGGTCAACTAAGTTACCAGCTTTGCCAAGTACCTTCCAGTAGATAGATTAACATCAACATTCCCCTTAAGGCTGTGGTTTTATAATGGGAGGATAAACAGGTGGCTTTGTAATCTTCCTTGCTATTTATTGAATTGCACAAATCATTTGTCTACTCCCCAAGGGAGGATCATTACACACACATCTCAGTCTAGGAACATTCTGATAGAGGCTTTACATGGTTTAAATTTCTGTGGACCTTTCATAGTTTACAGTGTCCAACCACTATGGTCATTTTATTTTTAACCACATTGTGTAGGTTTTATGCATGTTATCTCACATAAGAAACATATCTCAAACATATAAGGAACTTGGTATTTATACTACAAAATATTTGTCATATGCAAGCATAATCGATCTATCCTGTGTTGCTTATTGAAAGTTTTGGCACATCTCATATAGGCATTTATTTATACTTATCCATATTGGTAATACTACAATACATTCATATATATTGTTTTATCCAGCATAGCTATACCATTTTTCAGAGAATGAACCCTGTCTGTTAAACTGTCATTCACAAGGCTTTGTTTACTTATCTTGATGTAATCAGTTTCCTGGTCCTTTCCTATAAGCCAATGGGTTCAGTGCTCTTAGCAAGGACTTTTGTTTATCCTGTCAACTTAAATCATTAAATCAGCACTCAAGAAAGGGGCCACAAATTAGCAGCCACTAGCTTTCTATTTGGCTCTCTGCCTGGGTTTTCTTTTACGTCTTTGTTTTCATTCTGCACCTGCTGATCTTATCTATCACCAATCAGATATGAGTTTCACTGGGCTTTCAAAAGGACCACTAACTAGATACCACTAATATCTTGATCTGGCTCTCAGCCATCAAGCCTAAGTAAGGCAATCATGATGCTGGATTCTACCTGGCTAGCTTCCCATTTTTTTCCCTATAGAACAGTAATCCTCTTTTTTATTTGCCTTCATGTTACCTCTGTTTATAGTTAGCAGGCAGCATACCCAGACAGTCTGTGCATTTTTCCAAATAGGAATAATGCTTTTAACTCCAGAAGTCACCATCCATTAACACTGCACAATTGTCCAAAACCAGCCCTCAGAGCAGTGGTGGCTAATGATCCACTGCCAGTGGGGCAATAAATTCACTCTGAGTTTTAGTTCAGACTTTAAAGAAGCTATCCGCAGTGCTATTTGCAGATAGGGGTTAGCACATTGGATAGTTCATTTAAAGTCTGGACTAAAACATTGTCTCCATGATCTAGGAGCCACCACTGCCTCAGTGGAATGTATATGTTGTTTGGTAACAAGAAATGAATTCTTTCCTATCCATGAAATGGTAACTAGCTACTAAATAGAATAGGTTTGCATCATTCTAGTCCATGACCTGTTTCTTCCTCCTGGTCTCTGTGCCTCACACAATGGGAATCTTTGCGCATGGGCAGTAGCTTTTGGAAAGTTCCAGAGCTGAGCAGCATGCTCAGTCCCGCCAAGCTAACGGTCTCTGCTCAGTTTCTTTTCATCAGCCGACCTGTTAGCAGCTCGGAAAGCCTTTTGCTCGCTGAGCAGTTTGCTTTGCCTTTATTCCTTCGTTTCTTCATGTTTTCTTCTGGGGAAAATATGTAAGAACTCTTCCCCTTTTCTTCTATGTCTTCTTTGTTCAAACTTTGTGCGTCCTGCGGTCGCAAGGTCACTTTGTCGGACAGCCACTCTGATTGCCTGTTCTGCCTCAGAGAGGCCCATAACATCCGGGCATGAACTGACCCAGTCGGATCATCTGATATATTTCACACATGTATGAAGTACTAATGGATCTATTTTAGAATAGCATGGAATTTTTAGTTTGACCAAGTATGTGAGTTATTCTTCTTAAAGGGATGGTATCTGGTTCTGCAGATTTGTAGATTCTTTGCAAATATGTGTGGAGCTGAGCATTACTTGAATAGGATAGACTTCTTCATTTGCTGTCCTCAGAAAATGTGCGGTAGGGCATAATAGGGACTAATAACAGACATTTGAGGCCATAATAAAGCTTAAGAAAACAGCCTTTTAACTTTCTAATAACTCAGTCATGTCTCTATATACAATTTAGAGATAACATTTTGTACTCTGCTAGACTTTGAACCACCTACTTTTTTTATTCTTTAAAAATCATGTGACATCAATTACCTACAAACTATTTTTCTAGTCTGTTGCCTCCCAGTGCCTATGAATTTAATCCTGCTGTATCTATCTGTGGTTAAACACGTTGTTGTGCTTATGTCATTAAAAAGAATCAAGGTCTTGAGATCTAAATATGAATGATAAAAAATACATTTGAAATGCTGACAACAATTGCCACATTTTGATATCTCATATGAGCTTGTAGTGAGTGGAAATGTTTGATCTTCAAAGTATCCCAAGGTGACATTAGCTGTTGAAATGCCAAAGAGATTAAGAGAAATATAGTAGTAAGACAAAAAAAGAAGGTCTGCAGTATATAACTTGGCAGGAAACTTGTGGTAGATACTCAAGCATGCCACTACAGACTACCTGTCATACTCAAGCGTGGATTGAAGGAGTGATGAAGGAGAGGAGTTTGTGTTTTTTATTTTTTTTAAAGCCTTTATCCTTGATGAAGAACTATGAAGAAGTACCTTTGTCCAAGGCTGATATTTGAACTGGGGGGGGATGCTGCTAGTTGACAAAAAAATCATACAGCACTAAACTATGCATTTAGTACAACATGTAGCTTACCCTCTAGTCTACCACTAAGCATTCTTATTCCAGATTAATTGTCACAGAATTCACTCAGATTTCCTTATGAACAAGAATGCATAGGATAGGCTTATAACAGTGAAAGATCCTATATTAATTGTATTAGCTGCAACCTTTCTCCACTGACCTGTTACAGGTCATCGTATTGCATTTTCTCTGTTGTTGTTGTCAACCAATTGGCCTTTAGAATTTCAAGAAATGCATGTTGTTACTTTTGATTTGTGAGAGCAACATGTTAAGGTGAACAAATAGGACCTTGAAGGAATCGTCTCATGTGAGCCAGTTGTGCAGCAATATGTCAGTGAATGAAATGATGTACTGCCCCCCATTGCTACTTAAAGTTTCATGAAGAATCAGATAATACCAAGTTGTATGTTTCATCTCAATTTAACTCTCTAGATCAGTGCTTCTCAAAGTGGCAGTCTGTGGACCAGTGTTGATCTGCAAGCCATTGATGCTTGGTCCTTGGAGATTTTTCAGGAAAGAAAGAAACAGCTGTAATCAATTGGGACAAATATGGGTGTTTGTCCCTGACACATGGGGGGGGGGGGAGGAATCCTGCCAATAACCCAAATCAGATAGTTTAAGAAGCACTGCTCTAGATTACAACATTTGTGTTTGAAGGAGTTTGGGTTTGATTTGACTTCTGCAGCACAGAATAATTCTGCAGTACACTGCTTAGTAAAGAGACAACACATATTTTCAATATTGTTTATAATGTTTAATTCAGTAGCCAAATATATTGCTAATCCTTAATATTGTGATTCTATGAGACTATTCATGTTCAGAAATGTTTTGTTTGCTACAAAATTTGTGTGTGTGTGTATGTCTATTTTTTTTCTCAGTTTTACTTTTCCTGTACTTGTTTGGATGACCAAAACTCAGATACGTGTGTTTTGGAAGCAGAGAGTGCAGTTCTTTGGTATTCTTTGTTCTTCAGTTTTGCTTGTACAGAACTAAGGGGTTACCTTTTTTTAATGACATTTTTCTGTAAATCTGCCAAATACTCCAATTTGATATGCTTACTAAGTGACACATGATGAACTTTATGTGTTGAAGCTTTAGATAAATTCTAGTTTGAATACGAGTTTACTGTGTAGATTTTTAGTTTTAATTTTCCATCTGGGAATGTAACTTCCAAATAAGTATGATAAGCTGGCCTTGCCAGTGTGCTGAAGATTTATAAAGTTATTTTTAATTTAATTTTATTTAATTATTTATACTCCACTAGTCAAAGCAAAAGTCTTCACAACATGGATTAACAATATTAAATTGGTTTGAATAAAATTTAGCATAGTAAACATTCAGTATTACATCCAAAACAATGGAAAAAGCTATTTATTTAAAAATCAAAATAATGTTGAAAGAATTTCTGAAATAGGGATGTTTTCTGAACACAAATAAAAAAACATGAAGGAAAAGGCTGGAAGAGATTTATCATTATAAGTCTGTGAATTTTAAAATAGAACTTACCTGTAAATAAGAACAGAGAAATAACACTGTAAATTTTACAAAAGCCAAAAATGAAAATGAAAAAAAAATTAATGGCTTCATTTTTCCCTTCCTCTTGATAGAGGCAGGGATGTGTGAAGGAAAAGATTCCATGCTAGTATTTTTGAAGTGTGAATTTCCTGGATGGCAGAAATGCAGTCTGAAAGCTTTCAAAGAAAATAGGCCATTTAGTTCTAAAGGAGAAAACATTGGGTATCACAAGAGACCGTGTGGCTCACACAAAGAGAGAGAGAGAGGTAGAGAGAAAGGAGAAGAGATACACAGGACTTTGAAGAAGTTGAAAACAGATTCTGGGCAATGTGCCAGTCTCCTACTGTGCTTTGCCCTGTTAATCTGCACAGAGATTTTTACAAGCTGAATATATGGCATCTGTGTAAGGGTTCTTGGAGTACCAGAAACAATTTTCCTTCTACAGAGATTGGAGTCAGCTGAGAATGCTAAGCTCAAGGACATACACCCTTCAGGATAAGAAGAGAAATTTAAATTATTTGGATCCAAGAGCCATCACTATAGTACAACAAGAAGGAGATGGTGATTTAGGGAAAAACATCACTGATGAGACAGGTTGCATCTAACAGATACAAAGAGAGTCTGCAGTTTGGAGTGTTTGTTCAACATATCCCTCCCTTGAATAATCTGTCTGTCTGTCTTTCTCCCTTCCTTCCTTCCTTCTTTATTTCTTTATTTATAGTAAAGACTGTATTATTAAGGAGATTTTAAAAAGAACTTGAAGTTGAGGATAAGAATTAGCATTGGGATGATAGTGCAAAAGAAACAAGTCTTTGTGATTTTAATGTTGATATATTCAGCATATGTATTATACAGAAACTTCAGTGCTGAGCGTTGAAGTCCATGTAGCCATGGTCATACCATAAGATTCACAGAAGTAGAAAAAGACTTGGAGATGGAGCTCCAAGGGACACCCTTCCTCTCAGTGTGTGCTGAGCATGCCAAGTTGTTGTTGTTGTCGTTGTTGTTGTTGTGTGCCTTTAAGTCATTTCCAACTTATAGCAACCCTAAGGTGAACTTATCAAGCGGTTTTCTGGGGCTGAAAGTGTGTGACATCCCCGAGGTCACCCAGTGGGTTTCCCTAGCCAAGTGAGGAATTGAACCCTGGTCTCCAGAGTCATGGTCCAATGCTCAAACCATTATACCATGCTGTTTCTCGAGCATGCCAAATACCAGAGTGGAAGCAATGAAGTATTCTGAAAAAAGCCTGCCCAAATAAGAAAACGCCACATGTCAACAATATGTAGCAGGTTCCAAACATGATACTTGATTGCAGCAGTCATTATCAGAATCAGAATAATCCATTTTGTAGTATTTGCAGTTCCTCTGTACAGCTATGAAAAATGTTTAAAAAGAAAGCCATCCCTTCCAGATAGACCAGATTTTATCAATTAGTGTGTGAGTTGTGTTCCATACAGTGGCTCCATCTTGATCAATCTCATCCCCATTAACATCCCAGGACGGTTACATTCCCATCTGTGGTTTGACCAACCAAATTCTCCTTCTTGGTTAGCTAGGTTCCCTACATTTAATTGCACTATGCTCTATAGAATCTGTTCCACTAGTGCCTGTTGTTTTGTAGTTGTGAGAATTCCCAGCTTAGGAATATGTTCTGGGCTGATACATTGTCCTGCAGGGCCCCAAGAATTTGAAGTCTCAAGTGATGCCGGGAGAGGCTTCTTTTGCCCATCCTCTAATTGACGTAAACAAAGAAAGAGCAGGTCTCAAAATGACCCTCTGCAAAATATGAGGTTTATCCAGTTAGATAAAGTGGAATTAAACCAATATATATTAGAGAGAAGCCTAATTTATATTTTGGTGTCTCTGAAAAGTATTCTTTAAACAAATGACTGATAGCTGCTTGTTTGAAGCATATTTTTCAAAGATTTCTGCAGCCTTATTGTTCCCCCGAAAAAGACCCCAAAATATATCTTGGACTAAAGTGCTTGAGGTTCATTCCAGTTAATCTAAATCAGAAGTGGGCAAAGTACAGGACATGGACTGCATGCAGCCCCAAGGACCATTTTTGTGCCCACCCAACTCCCGCCAGGCCCCAGGGGTCAAAAATATTTTGTTTGGCAGAATTTTTTTTTTAAAAAAAGTGCTCTGTAATTCCCCAAATGCTCACCAGAAATCTTTTTTATTATTATTATTGGAAACCTAAACATGGTGAAAATGTTCCCATGTCCCCTAGAGGCATTTGAGCAATGGGGAGAGGGAGCCAATGCAGCCCACCAAAGTCTCCAAGGGGCCTAATGTGTCCCCCTAGCCTTCCATAGTTGCCCACCACAATCTAAATTAAATGTCTGGGTTTTTTGTCGTTTTTGTGGTCTGCTCTCTTTATCTTCACCATAACTAGTAGCTATCGATAGCTTTATTTTCCCTGTCTCCCTGTAGATATTCCTTCACCTGAAATTATTTGAGGTAGTACCAA
Source organism: Cyclura pinguis (assembly GCA_030412105.1). Taxonomy (NCBI): domain Eukaryota; kingdom Metazoa; phylum Chordata; class Lepidosauria; order Squamata; family Iguanidae; genus Cyclura; species Cyclura pinguis. The sequence goes on from CM059602.1 coordinate 215,428,926, forward strand.
ATATAGTGTTACAGATTTTTGCTTTTTCTCTTTGGAAAAATATAACTTTTGCACAGAAGAGGAAGCTAGATTCCAGGCAGCCATTTTATAGGAATGTGGGGCATTGAGGTCTTGTTGTTGCTGCTGTGTTGGCTTTACTCTGCTTACCTTGGTTGGTAATGCACAGTTTGATTGCACCGAGAGCATTCTCTGTACTTTCAGGGTGCTTTGAGAATTCTGTAATGATGGTCTCCTGAGTAAACTACAGTGGGTACACTTAAAGGCAAGTTCTAAAGGGTTTAAATTATTAATAAAGTACAAGAGAGAAGAAGAAGGGAAGGCAATAAATAGTAACCTTTATAGTATCATTATTGCTCCTAAGGCTATTTTCTAAAGAGCAATCAGAATGCAAGGAAGTCTAGTCCCATAAAGTTTTATGAATCCCTCTTCAAAAAACAGGATGACATTTCACTAACGCATTCTGAACTCTTAAGTGATTTGATCCCATTAGAAACTATATGGAAAGAAGCACACATTGTAACTCTGTTTTCTAGTCTTTTGGAGGACTTGTTATTTGCTGTTGAAGACATGATTTATGGACCAAGTATACAAAGTGTTTTAATTAACTCTGACACAAAGTTTGCTTCCCACAATTTGATTTGTAGGTCCTCTTTTTAGGGAAGAAAATCCTAAGTATAAACAAGAAGAGCCATATAAGAGTATCAAAACTGACACACAGGCAGATTAAACATGTCTGATCTTTCTTTGGGGTTCCATTTCTTGTAAATTCATACCTTGGCTATGCAGCAGGCATATCTTCAAATCTTCAAAAAAAAACGAAAAAGGAAACATATATCAAACTGTTTATCAAGCAAACAGCAAACACAAAAAGTTTGAGCGTACATAGAAATTTCAGCTGCAACTGTCGGATGAGTCAACAGGCTTATAACAAGACCTCTATTAGTCTGGTTTATTATGGTTGTATGTTTTTATGTTTGATTACTGCAGTTGTTGTTTTTTCTTTTTTCTTCTTTGTAGATATATTATGTTCTGCTCGATATTCTGTTGCTTTTATATATTCAGTAAAAAATTTTTAAAAAAGGACCTCTATTAATAAGCAAAATTGTTTATTTCAGCCTTTCCTCTACATTGATAGGTGGTTTCATCTGCTGAGTTCCTATTGTGGTCTTGATCTTTCTTTCACAAAGGCTCAATTGCCAAAACAAAGATTTTATTCGGAGCTGCTCTGCAGGAAGTTTTGTTCTGTTTTGTTTTGTTTTTTTAACATTGTACTACGCACAACAAAACTTCTACAGGGAGAACATAAGACTACTTCTTAGTATAGCCTTCCATTGCCCCACACTCACCTTTCATGCAATTTGTAAAGGTAGACTCTTAATTCTTTTATTTTTGGACTGCTGCCTCTCTCCCCAGGTAACACTTCTGTGATATTCTGAGCAGGGATTCTCAGCAGAGGCACTGCTGTTGCTGAACTCCTCAGTGCAGGATACCAGCTCTTTATTTCCTAGTCCTAAGAAGAAGGAGGTATTCGAATAATGCTGCACAGCTATAATATACAAACAGCAACACAGAGAGATACAATTCATGAAAATTTGACAGCCTGAACATTTTTGGTGCTATTGCTGACTTCCCACCTCCATCACAGTTCCGTCAGTTGCATCACTGGGAAATTTGGGCTTATCTCAAAACGTGGTATCATGTTGCAAATGCAATAAAAGGAACAAGTGTCTGCTGAAAGAAACCTTGTTCTGTACTCATTTTAAAAACTTTTTGATAACAACTGATATGAAAAGTTTTCTTTTATAAAATGAACAATTTTTAAAATAAATCTACACAAAAAGATGAAACTAGCAGCCATGATTGTGATAGCCATGCTTATGAAAGGGAATGTAAATTGAATAAATAAATAATCACAGCCATCAAAAAACAAAACTTGGGCAAAATCCATATTTAATCAAAATACATTAATAGCAGCAGACATGACACCTCACAAAAAGCTCTCCTTGGAGGGCAGATCTTGTACCTTTTAGATAAAGCCAACAGTTCAGGATTCGGTCGACACAAAATTTGCATGTGATTATTTTGCACAGATTTATTATTTACTGTGCAGAAAATGCTATTCTCTGTGCAAAACAACCACATGCGAGTTTTGCACAAGATAATTTCAAAATTGCAAATAGTCTTTGAACGCTGTACCATTTTTAAAGACTGTGTCACAGAAGGAAAAAAAATGTTAATATTATTCAGTGCTTTCTTTGAGAGGAAAATTAGTAAAGAACTACATCTCTGCAACAGTACTATTTACCTGAGATCCTGGTGGTAGGAGGTGGTAATGGGATGTTAGATCAAAGCAAAGTCCCTTCCAATATTGTTTTACACTCTCATCAAGAAAAATCTGTAAACAGAAATCCAATTCCATTCAGAGGAAGTCAAAATATACATAGTATCTAAACAGAACAACAGATTCAGGAATCTACTGATGACATTATATATTTGCAAGATGACTCTAAGAGCTAGTATACATAGGAAAAATTAATCCTTACCTAATATAAGTAGCAAGTTAGTGATAGGTAATTATGTATGATTTCCTATGTTTCTGTTTGTTTACCTGTTCTGGAGCCTCAGGGGGGAAAAAACAATGTAAAAGCTTAAGTGTAGTGTTTGTATAGCTGGAAAAGTAACACACCACAGGCACAGACATCTGAAGTTTTGGATTCAGTTTCTCGTTGACTATTCAGTACTATATGTTGATTAATGATTTTGTAGTCTTAGCACTTCATAGTTTGCTTTGTAATATGTATTGAAATTTCCTCAATATTACATACTGATTTTAATTCTGATTTTATCACAGTTTTTATTTCAACAAAAGAAGTGCAACAAAGCCACCATGCTATATTAAAGGTCAGATAAAGAACTTTTAATGAGTTAGAGCCTGATAAGTAAATTATACCAAGAATGAGCATGAACTAGAGACATGCTAATTTTATAGGAAGAAAGTATAAATATTTTAATATTTTATATAAAGATAATGTTCCCTAGAAAGAAAGCTAGTTTCTTTCAATGTGGCATGCGACATTTGCTAGATGTTTTCTATAAAATGTTATCAAATTATTTATAATTGCCTTGCTAGCAACATATTTGGCATATTAAAAGGGAACTTTTAATTTGTTCTGTTAGGAAAAAGCAAAAGAAACTGCCTTATAACAGAAGAGACTCTGGCTTCCATTGCCAGTGGGGCAATGAATGTTCTGAGAGGTTTAGTTTGAACTTTAAAGCAGCTGTCTGGTGCTGAACTCCACACACAAACCCAAAATATAATAGCTCCTATAAGGAACGTTCAAATGACAGATATACACTGTAATATACATTCCCTTCTGCATTTACCCTTCTCCTCACTAGCACCAAAACAGTTACATACTAATGTCTGTAGATGAGAACTCTTAGTTTAATATCCAGGACATCAAAGCTGCTGCTATAATTGCCTTGCTAGATTAAAGGCATTTCCACACTATACTGTTATAGTGCTATTATTCCACTTTCAACATCCTGTGGAATCCTGGGGTTTACAGTTTAGAGAGGGGCATTTAGAATTCTCAGCCAGAGAGCTCTTTGGCCTCAGTAAACTACAAACCCCAGAATTCCACAGGAGGTTGAAAGTGGAATTACATTCAACAACAAAACAACAATGTAGTGCAGAAAGGCCCTAAATCAGTCTTCTTTTAGCTCAGCATTGTGTCTGTTACCCGTAGCCATCCAGACTCTACATAAGAGTTTTCTTGCAACGACTTATAGCCATAGCTTTGCCCTCTGGTTTCATCCCAGTGTCAGACAACTGCTAGAATATTGTGGGAGCAGTGCCACGTGGATGTTAAGTTACCAAGTGACCTATACCCTTAAATAAATTTGGTTTCAATTATTTTCTTTTCTTGCATTCTTTAATACGTAACAAAGATTAAAGAAACACAACTTACCACCAATGAGAAACAGCAGTAACAGAAATAACACAAATAGGCAGTAAGCCGAGACAGAGGGAAGCATAGGAGGTATGAGATAAGGAAGAGGTCTGGGTCTAGATGGAGGCCTTGCAAGTAGAGGTGAAACCAAGCAAGCAAGAGCTGAAAGAGCTGAAATTTGCAAAGATTCATGAAATATTGTACAACTGACATTAGAGCTGGGAAGCGATATGAGAGAAAAAAAGATCTGTGTAATAAATATCTAGTTCTTATATTCATAATGTATATTTTTACTTTAGAAGGTACAACAAAAAGCATTTCTGTTTGAATTTTATAGAACACACAAATTAATAGCACTTAGGAAAACATCTACATCTATAATCCTGGTTTACTTTTGTGAGATGGATATAGTAAGGGATAGAATGGATTTATTCCTCCTAGCTAAAAAGTGTTTTTCTGTACTGCCTATTTACCATGATTCAAGTGACCAGCAGAACTACCAGCATGATTTTTAGGAGGCAAGAAGCCAGAATTCACCTTATAAGCCTGGGTCTTTGTCACATTAATCTTTTACATCATTTTAACCTCAGACTTGGAGTTCAAATATCTAGCATCTCTGTAGAGTGTGTAAATATACCTGGATTAAAAGTGTTAATGGAGAGCATTACCTTGCTGCCTGATTGCAATTGATGCTGCTAGGTGAATGTGTGATAGAATGTTTTGGCTGGAACAGCCCACTTCCATAGCTCAGCCAACAGACGAAAGGGAGGGAGAGATCTCTGTTGCTATAGCTGTGATATCGTACACTGTTACTAATATGTGGTTGGTTACTTTATGTTTCAGATCACTGCTTCTAGTTGAGCACAAAGAAACCAGCGAGACTTCTACGTCCTTCGTTGAGAAGAAAAGCCAACAGAGCAGGATTAATATAGGCTCATTTCTGGTAGCCTTTTTGTACAAAGGCTGCCTTCAAGGGAGGCAGAAAAGAAAAGAATATTGTGATATTTAATGAGCTGTGAAATGAAGCGCTGGTGTTGCTGCTGCTGCTGCACCTCCTCTTCCTCCTGCTAACCCTCAGATTCTGAGATTCATCTGCTATTCATTGTGTTTAATATACATGTTTCTGCAGTGTGCATTTAGAAGATCCCAGAAAGGAATTCAAAACGGCTGCCGGGGAAAGGCCACCAAACATGCCTACAGAAACACTACAGACAGGTAGCATGGTCAAACCCGTCAGCCCTGCCATCACATTCACCTCAGCTGTTCCTCTCCGCATCTTAAACAAAGGACCTGACTATTTCCGTAGGCAAGCTGAACCTAATCCAAAAAGACTTAGTGCTGTGGAGAGGCTGGAAGCCGACAAGGCAAAGTACGTAAAGAGCCAAGAGGTCATCAATGCCAAACAAGAACCAGTAAAGCCAGCTGTGCTTCCCAAGCCACCAGTGTGCCCAGCAACTAAGCGGTCCCTGGGCAGCCCTACCTTGAAAGTTTTCAGTAACAATGCAAAGACTGAGAGTGGTGTTCAGAGAGAGAATCTCAAGCTAGAGATTTTGAAAAACATCATCAATAGCTCAGAGGGGTCCAGCTCAGGTTCGGGTCACAAGCATAGTTCACGCAACTGGCCTCCCCACAAGTCTGATTCAGGAGACCTTAACCGGCACTCATTTGCAGAATCCTTAAAGGTTTACCCCACCCAAGGCCGTAGCAGTCCTCAAGAAAGCAACTCCAGTGTGAGTAGGCGGCTACTGGAACAGTCACCAGAGGCATTCTTGCATGTTTCTCATAGTTCCTCAGACATTAGAAAAGTATCCAGCGGTAAATCTTTAAAAGCAATACCTTGCAGTAGTTCAGCTCCACCTCTGCCTCCTAAACCCAAAATTGCTGCCATCACCACATTAAAATCACCAGAGATGGATGCAGTGGAATCCAGTTGTGGAGTCAGCAGACGACCTTCCTTACAGCGTTCAAAGTCAGACTTAAGTGACAGATATTTTCGAGTCGATGCAGATGTTGAAAGATTCTTTAACTACTGTGGACTGGATCCTGAAGAGCTTGAAAATCTTGGGATGGAAAATTTTGCAAGGGCTAACTCTGACATTATCTCTCTCAACTTTCGCAGTGCAAGTATGATCAGTTCAGACTGTGAACAGTCTCAGGACAGCAACAGTGACCTTAGAAACGATGACAGTGCCAATGACCGCGTGCCATATGGCATTTCTGCAATTGAAAGAAATGCTAGAATCATCAAGTGGTTATACAGCATCAAGCAGGCTAGGGAGTCACAGAAAGTATCCCATGTGTGAGTGAATCTGCAGGGGGCTGGGGGGAAGACAAAGAAGGACTGTATCTTTGTGAATATTCAGTTGTGAAGGGTTGTGAAGTCTACTTGAAGTCTTAATACACTTCTCAGATCTCTTTTTTGTGTTGCTTGTTGTGCAATGTTTTCAAGTTGCATGCCTGTCAACATGTGAACTGACCTGGCTTCCACTTGAACAATAACTAGCTACAGAGCCTGGCTGAGCATATACACACATTGTCTGCCAAAAGTTTAAGAACAGAATCTAAATAGGGCTTTGTTTTTGAATCAGTTGTTTACATTTAATGGTTATATGGCTTCTTTTGAATAGTCCTGTAATCCCCTGTGGGTTTTGGTTTTTTTTAAAAAAAAAATACCTTACCATTTTTAGTATCTTAAGCACAGTATAGTTAAGATACAGGTGTCTTTTGAACTTAAATTAAGATATTTTAAGAGAGGAAATTGCAAAATAGGGCCATCATAAAACCTTACCTAGAACAGCATAGTAGTCTGTGGAATAAATGAATGAGCTGACCCTAAATTCCCAATGTATAACACATTTGGGTTCCTTTCCTTCCCCTTTTTTTTTTTTTTTGGTAAGTTTTTACCTTTTAAAGAAATGGCCTGTCATTTTCTGCCCACTACCACTTGTTCCCACACACAGCCTTTTTTTCAAGCATAGTAGTCTAGAAAGATACCACAAGTTTATTAACTACCCTTGCAGGTGTTTGATATAAACTCTAATGTCTTGGTTTCACTAATCAAATGGTATTTGGAATGAGGCTGAGAAGATGACACATGAAAACCACAGGTGACATTTTGAAGGGAGGGTCCTTGTCTTAAACTTTTGACATGAATTGTTAGATCCTGTTTGCTGATCTTGAATGCCTTTAACTAGACAAAGCACATCATGATTACAAGCTCCTGCTGCTGACTACGTTTTTGTAGCCCTGTTTGAGCAGTTCATGAACAGAAAATGGAAGTACACAGCCATATCAGTATAAGAGCCTCTTACCCAGAAGCTGAACACACTCAATATAGCTGAACTATATCTGAGAAATTGTGATTATGTTGTCTTAAATATGTTATATCTTTAAGGCTGTGGAGGTTTGTTACAGCTCTAGGAAACTGTAGAAACAAGACAGTATGTAGCTTTTTTTTTGTTCTGTTTTGTCCTCCTCTCTTCTTCCCTTGCCCTACAATGTTTAGTGCTGCACGTCAGTCTGTTACACCTTTTTTTGACAATCTTGTGTCTTCCCAATGGTTTAACTGTCATGTCAAGGTGACAGTTGTGATGAGTAGCGGCAAAGTTGAAAGTGCAGTGGTCTGCTTCATTACTATGATTATGATTATTCTTCATGCTTTGAAGTACTTTGCAGCACTATCTTATACTTCATCAGCTAATAGGAATCTTTTTTTGTGTGTAAATGCTGTAAGACTTTGTACATATTTCAGTTCTTACAAGATCTTTAAAAAAAGTGTTATGCTAATAAATAGCTCTTGGTGCAACTGCTGCTTCTGTGGTTCTCTTTCTGTATTATTAACATCCTGTTTTAAAATGGGCACCAAAAGGAGATATACTGCAACAATAGAAAAAGAAACTCACAATTAAATATTTAATAAAAAGACACTTCTCACCATCCCACCATTACTCTGGGACTGAAATAGATAGATATTAAATTTGTGTAAACATGTAACATGATTGATATTTGTTTTCTTAAGTGATAGTTGTAGATGGAGGAAAATCAGCAGCACAGCAGTTACAAGAAAAATGCTGTCTCCCAGAGAAGAATCTCCAAGAAGAATTCATTATTTCCAGTGAAAACTTTCCTTGTATGGGTAAAACAACTGGGTGTCAGGAGTTTTCATCAGGACTGCATCAGGGAAGAAAGTGTTAAACTGTCTTCCTCATGCAGTGCATTCCTAATCATGCATCTTGCAACTGCTGTTTACAAAACAAATATCAGGTACATTAACATGCTCGGTTGCATTTTAACATCATATCTATAGGAGTGACCTTTTTTAATCTAGGTTAATCTGGTCCTAGGGAAGAAGAGGATTGAGTAGGAGTTTTTACAGTTCTAACTAGTGATGTTTCTAGTAGTCCCATTAACTTAATAGGCACCCATTAATTTGTTAGACATTGTGGAACAAACCCTGAATGCCTCAGAGAGGCATAGACTTATAGCTGCAGTTCGTGTGTCCTGCGTATTTTACCTCAAAAGCTAGATTAGAGATAGACATAAGAAGACTTCAGGCTCTGACAGTTAGCTATATTTTTGTGACCTGCTGTCCTGGTAGAGAAGGGATGGGAATCATATTGCCCTTCAGATGTTGTTAGACTGCCAGCATAGTCAGTAGCAAGGAATGCTGGGAGGTTTTATCATTTCCTCCCCTGTGGCAGCGTTTCACTCAGGGACAGGAGCCGCCAGCTGGGCCTAATCTAACTGTGAGCTTCAGAGATAAGAGGCTCTTTAAAGCCCTAGAAGGTTTTGCATTGAAATGAGCTCTAGTTTGCAGTACGGGAAGGATTTGTATGGAACAGGAGCTCCTTCTGCAGCAACCCGTTGACACTTCTGTTGTCTCAAGCTGTGTCTTTCTGACTGGGAAGATTTTGCATGGCTAAAGGTTGTTGCACTGCAGAAGATGTACACATGGTCTCACCCAGTTGCTTTTAGCCCTTCCCTCTACTGGAATTTACCCACCACAGTCCATTCAAGCTGCCCTGATATAGCGGTCTGAGTCTTGGACAAGGACTCCAAGAAATCAGAGACTGAATCCCTGATTAGGCACAGAAAGCCTACTAGGTGACCTTGAGCACCCCTTCTGAATAAATCTTGTCAAGAAAACCCTGTGATAGGGTCACCTGAAATAGTATATAACATGAAGGAACACAGCGACAGCTGTGGGGCCAAAGAATATTTCTCAACTTGTAAAAATTTTCCCAGGCAGACCAACAAACTCGCACATAATTTAATTTCAAAAGCAGAAACCCTGGGAAAAGAAAAGATTCATAGAAGGAAGCACTAGTAGGGTCACATATTTTTACTAGAATCTAACAATAACTTAAAACCTCAGAGTAAACACCCCAGACCGGCCCAAAATTGCCATAGAAACAGAAAGTTAAGTGATGAGAATAAAAAAAACCAAGACAAATACAAGTTTGAGGCAAGCAAAGTGATCTGGTGGAGCATATTGCTAAGAGCTTTAGAACAAACAAAAAACATGTAAGTATCTCCAGAGCAGAATACCAACCAGGAAGACATTTGGACCAGTAGATGGAATTAGCATGTAAGGAATTGCTATAGAACAAGGGTGGGAAAACGGGAGCCCCCAAAGCCCTTCACCAGTCTTCCAAAACTGGCCCACTCTACCACTTTCATATTTAAAATTATTTTTCAGTATTATTTTCAGATGAAAATTGCCTCCAAATCACACCTAAAGCCTTTAAACATGTGCAAATGCCCTTCCCCACCATGTCTCTCCCATACCTTCTTTTTCCAATGTATCCCAGCCAAAATGGCAAACAACAGCGTCCACTTCCAATCACCATTTGGCAAGGATACAGAGGAAGAAGAAGGTATTTTGGCATGCTCTCAGGCAGGGTGAGCAGCAAGGGGTAAGGGAATATTGTCCTCCAGCCTTTGCAGAGCTCCAGTTGCCCACCCCTGCTACAGAATTATGATGGAAGAACTTGAATTATTTTGTCATTGATAATCACTGTGAACTCTTGGACACATCCTCATGGCTTAATCACTCTTTTCCAGAATGAGCATCTAAAGGTCAAAATGTAGAAAAGTGGGTAAAGTTCTAAGGCCAAGCAACTAACTAAAAGTCAATTTACTGGAACTGGATGTCATACATGCAAGACTTTTCAAATAAGGCAATCTAAAATGGTGACAAAATATACAACTTATCTCTAAAATTCTTAGTGAAATATAACAGCAACAGCACCTTCGTAAAAGAACTCTAGCATGGATCTAAGACCAGTAGCTAGTTAATATTTGGCCTGGATAATTTTAGGGGAAAAAATAGTAAAGCAAGAAACATTTCTTGTTAATGTTTCATTTTACTGAAGTAGAAGTACATGTAAGGCAATATGGCAAAGGAAACAACCATGATAAATATGGATAAGAGAGCATCTAGCAAATACGACTGAAGTCATGGCCCAAGAGACATGTAAAGTAGATTAAAGTATGATCACTATCACCAGCCAGATATTTGTATCTTTCCAAAAGGACAAATGAGATGTACCCCAACCTTTTGATGCAGGAGATGAAGGGAAACTATGGTTCAAAGAAAAGACCTCATTTAGCTGTTCTTCTTACCAGTCTTCTTTGATCTGTTAACATTTTAAGGCAATGCCAAAAAAACAGATCCTTTTGAACCAATTCTGGATTTGAAATAGCAAAGGAGCTTTCCCCAAACGTGCATCTCTATTCCAGTTGTTAAACAGAAGAATACAATGAGGTATTTCTGGAGCAGATTTGATTTTCTTGACCTACTTCATATATTGAAAGAAGCTACTAACCTGGGGTTACAGCACAGGTATTTTGAGTTGTCAACTGTTCAGCCTGCTCATATAACTTTAAAGAATGGAATTTACCCTAGTATAGCCCATGAAGTATAAGATAATTGGCATAAGAACTAATTCAGGCAGGTAGCTCTTTGAGACTGTGAATCTGTATCAATCAGGATAATTAAGGAACTGGCTATAATCTAGAATAAATACCGGATGCTCTGGAATGTAAACAAGGTAAGAACTCCACAGTCCTACACAAAAGAGGAAGACAGTCACTAGTCTCACCCTGAAATGTGAGTAGGAGATGACCAACAAAAAAGGCACCTGGTCACTAGATAACTCTCCCTAGGTACAGGTTGATGATAGGTAGTTACAATGCCACAGTACAACAGACAAAGTTGTATTTTAAAGAGAAGAGCAAAGGTAGGGAGTCTCTCTGGTGTGATTTATGTTGATTGGTCAACAGACATATTGAGTGGACATATGGAGAGAATAAAAAAAAAGCTGAGAGGTTACCATACTGCCTTCGGGCATGTCTCCAACAAAGAAGTATGCTGTTTCTGACAACCATGCTGTTTGTGATAACCTGATTCTCAATCTCAGTTGCCCAAGTCACCTTCAAGCTGTGTTTGAGTGCATACATAATGACAATTGGCCCAGACATGTTGCCTAAAACATACTGAGATACTGGCATTGGTAAGGCTAGGCTAAGAAAGGTGTATGTCCCATAATGCTTGCAACTTTTGCCTATTGTATGCTCTGTAAGTTAATAATGTAATAGTTGCTGTTGCAAGGTACTAATGTAAGAGATACTGTTGACAACAGAGTTGACAGTGCTCAATGAGATCAAGCAGCATGATCTCAGGTGCAATGTGATCCTGCGTGCTCGCAAGTTTTTCTCCTTTTTGCCCTTCATAGGATTCTTCTTGTTTCACTGATAGGTGGAAGGAGATGCTTTCACCTGAGAATGATGGACTGGCCTTTATTTCAGCACATCCTATGCTGTGCCATGGGTCACATCTTGGCATCACACAAATTATATCATTATGTATGCACTTAGAAACAATTCAAAGATAACCTGAGCAACTAAGCATGAGAATAAACTTTGTGGTAGCTGCAGTTTTTAAAATATTCTAAAGGAAACCTACATTTGTTTGATTTCAGTACAAAGCTAAGACTGTAAATAAGCATTGTGGAGGATTGCTGCAGGGACTGCAGGAGTAGCCAAAACAAAGCAAAACCTGCAAGATCTGTAGGACCTGTCAAGAATTGCTTGGGTACTAATGTCTAATAAATATGCAGTTTCAGAGTGTGATCCCAAAAGCAAGTTCCCAGTTTCTGTCATTGACACTTATGTATGAAGATCCCCTTCCTTCTACTCCCCACAAGCACAAGGGAGACACTGTTTTGTTAAGGTGATGCAGGTAAGTGGAAATACCATCTACACAAAAATTTCACAGAAGCTTTGTCTACTGCAGCTGAAACAACATGAGTCCATACAGATGACCCATGAGGCACTTTAGTAAAAGTCCCTGTATCTATTCCCATACCTTTTCTGGAACTACAAGACTGTGATACTAAGGGCCTTTCTGCACTACACTGTTATAGTGCTATTATTCCACTTTCAGCATCTGTGGAATGCTGGTGTTTGTAGTTTACTGAGTACAAAGAGCTCTCTGACTGAGAATTCTAAATGTTCCTCCTACACTGCAAAACCCAAGGTTCCATGGTACGTTGAAAGTGGAATAATAGCACTATAACAGTGTAGTGAGGAAAGGCCCTAAGATACAGGCAGACCTTAGTTAACAAAGCCTCTGACAAAGAAGGAACTTATTACAGAGCCTTTTTACAGCCCTGTAGCCCCTACTGCATTTCTTCATTCTTGCCTCTCTAACTGGGAGTTTTTTGAGCAGCATTGGCATTGGGAAGATCCCGGAGAGATGGAGATACACAGACTTTCAGTGTTGGGTTGCCTCAGCCTTTTTAACAATGCAATAAACAGTGGGATTCCATTCTCACCAATCCTACTGTAGCCATGGCTCTAGAATCACTTGCTGAGCATGAATGAATACCAAAACAGAGAAAAAGAAGGAAACCAGATTATCCTGCCTTGCTAGCTTCACCAGCATGTTAAAGAATCATGGATCGGTGTTTGGCCACTAAGATGAAACTCATGTGAAAAGTGAAGGCTTGTGAAAGCAAAATTCACCCCTCAATGCATTACGGAAGAAGCTTTCAATTGGTCTCTAGAACGTTTACTATCTTTTTGTTTACTTACACAAGGCTTACCTGACCTGACCTGGTTTTTGTTGTTGTTGTTTTTCATTTCACATGTATTCTGTTAGTTTGGGATAAAAAGTTTGCTGAAACATGTTGAATTGTTCTTCCTTTTTGGTGCAGGAATCTACACCTATTCTTTCCATGTTGTTTCTGCCCCAGTACCAGTTTTTTTCTTAAAGAAGCAATACCGAAGAACACATCTTCATTGTAAACTGAGTTGTATCTCTAATGTAAAAGACGACTCGGGAACAAATACATTGAAAATAACAGGGACTAAACTTTTAGGTTTGGAAGTAAAAGTAACACATATGTCAACTATCAGGTTGGGGAAAGCTGACATACATTTTCAAACGCTTTCAAAGATTTAACTGCCTGCTGAGTTCTTAGAAATTTAGATGCAAATTATTTTATTTGATGTTTTTGCAGCCAGTTAGCCTGATTCCTTGAAGTTTTTCAGCAGGCTCTGCTTTGATTAGCAATCTGAGTCTGGCATTTTGTAAAATTTGTGGTTTTTCCACTCTGTGAATTGCTGTACGTTTATACACTTTAGTGAAACGGGATTACACAGGAGTCAGGCAATGAACACAGCACTAGTTTTCTAAACCAGGCCATTCACACTGTTATTATCCTAAATGGTTTGTGTATTTCTGGGGCCAGGGCTCCAGCATCAAGCATACTGCTGATATAATGACTTCCCTTAGGCATATCACCCATGCCTTTATATAGACTTGGGGGCAGTGAAGTCCCACTCCTAGGGATTATGTGATGCCCCTTCATGAGAGTCATATGTGAAGGCGTCTATCTTTGGAGAGAGACAAAAAGAGAACTCGTTCAGCATGTTTTGTATAGGTAATGACAAAAGATTGTCAGAATAAAATTGTGTGCTAGGTGTACTTTGTATTCTCCAATTCTCAGGAAGCCTGAAAGGCTCATTACTGAATATCAAATTCAAAGAATACAGAGACAAGCCCTTTTTCGTAATTAATTAAAAACCAAGATTCAGAAAAAGAATAAACTGACATACATCACAGTTGGAGGAAGAAAGGACTGAGGTATTCCAAGGATCTGTTTTGAAACTGGCGGTGTTTAATTTGATGAATGATATGGAGTCAAAGGTAAGTGCTCAGTTCATCAAGTTTTTGGGAGCAAACTGGGGTTGCCAGGTGAAACAAAGGGCTCTTGTAAAAGAGTGTAGAAGAGGGAGTTTCAGCAGGTGTTGATTGTCATGGAAGCAACACTTGCTGAAATTCCCTCTTCTATATATCATTAAAGGTGCAGGAGCCCTGTGGTTTATTTCACTTGGCAACTCTAAAGCCTCCTGATATTGATAACCCAAGGAGACTGAAAAAAAATCACAAATATCTCTTCTGACCAGATGAATAACGAGAGCAAGCAAAAAAGTTATTCCCACCTCAGCTGTTGTACTACCCCGTTTGCTCACCCGCTCAACAGCTGCTTCAGGATGTAACAGTGAAAGAGTGAGGTCCCTCTCAGTTGAACAGGCATCTGGCAAAATTTAAAAACAAAAACAAACCAACATTAATAGCCAGGTTGGGAGAGGAGAGTTATGCAAGCATATCACTAATGCCTGTCTGTGAAGGAGACATGGAAGAGAAAGAGGCAGATCTGACTACTGCTGATGTGCATGTGTTGAGAGTATGAGAAAGTATTTGTACTTCCTGCATGCCTAACTTATTGGTCATGCAGTTTATATCTGTGACTTGGCCTGGGCTATTTTTGCTTTCTGTCCTTCAGAATACTATTCTACATTGTGCTACAGCAGAAAATGGAAACTGGTTTCCACATATTTATTGATGGTCTAAATTACTGGTTCTTAATCTTTTCTTTAGTAGGGACTCCCTACAAATATCCAGTCCTCTCTCCACATTCACAGGTTTGACATTCACAAATTTCATTATTTGTGATGTATGTGCATGCCTCCCCCAGCCTCATTCTCCTCCTCTCATTCCCTTGCCTTTTGCTGGGTGCAAAGAAGGGAGGCTAGCATGCCTCAAGAAAAGGCAAGGGAATGGGGGGTGAAGCATGCAGCATCTTCCTTCCCTCCTCCAGAGCTCCTGCCTCCCATTCTCTTGTCTTTTGCTCTGGGGAGGAAAACATGCACTGAGCCAAAAGGCAAGGGAATGGCTTCCTTCTACCCACCAGAGCTCCCCCTCCCATTCCCTTGCCTTTTGCCTTGGTGTGGAGAATATGCACCAAAGCGAAAGCACACACAGACGCACACATCTTCCTTCTCCCTCTAGACCACTCCCCTCCGATTCCCTTGCCATTTGCTCTGGGGTGGAGAATGCTGTTCAATGCCCACTACACCATGCTGGCATACATGCCATTAATTAAATCAATAGCAGAAATTTCTGGAGCGGTAAATACACTCTCTTTATTAGCTGGCTTGATAAGCAATAAAAGACCATCTCAATTTTTAATTGTTTTTAATTATTTTATTATTAAAAAGTTTTTTGCTATCTCCTTTTGCAGTTTCCTTTTTCCTTATTCTTATACTTCATACTAGCCGTCTGTGAAATGGGCAAAAGTTCCTTTCATTCTTAATTCCTTGAAAACTGATTCACATATCATGAGTATAATCATTACACATTATAATGATTTTATAATGATATATAATAGTGAATGATTATAATTATATTTAGCCATTTGCTACATGATAATTACAATCATATAATATATGTAATCTAATAAACATTGTATTATAACGTCTTGATCTAAATTTGAAGCTTGTCTCTTTTTGGTTTGTTCTGAGATATTTAGGTATGCAGAGGATACTGCTTTGTCAGTGGCAGAGCTTGGACTGTGTGGGGGAGGAGCTATGGTGTGAGAGACATGGCCACTGTGAGTGGGGATGTGGCCGCAGTGCGTGGGGGGCATGGCCAAGGTGTGTGTGGGGCGTGGCTACAGGCCAAGGTACCTCAAAAACATTGTCACCCAGGGCAAACTGCCCCCACCTCCACACCTATGTGACTGTGCTTTGTAGAGGAACACTTAAATAATAAGTCCCATTCCTGTAAACTGAGACCTCTCCTATCCAGCAAATCACAGGATCCTCAGAGGCAACCAATTATTTTTTTCTAATTTCACAAATTAGCAATTATATTACCAAAATTTGCCCCACTTAATTGATGATACAAATGGAAAGAGTTGCATGCATACACTGACAAACTTAAGCAAGAATTTTCATTTGTCAAAACCAGTGTTTTGACAACAGTGAGGCTGTGTGTCTTCCTCAGTTGTTCCAGAATCCTGAATCAATTACTTCCTTCATATTCCCAAAAGAGAGAGAATCACCATAAAGTTGAAATGCAGCTGTTCTTCCCCTACTTCCTCACATTTTGCAATTAAATGCTAGTAAAGAAGTAGCAAAGCAGAGTTTATGGAGAGAAAGTTGGGAATGAAGTTATGAGTTTTGTTTTTTTGTTTTGTTTTTCCCCAGAGAATGCTGTGTTTGTTCACAAAGGAACTGCACCAGCTGATGATCAAGGGCTTTTGAAGGGCAATCATAGAAGGAATAATGTGTTTGGCAGGAATTCAACAATCAAAAAACACATTTAGAAACTGCAGCCAATCAGCATTGCTGATTTTTTTTTCTTTCTTTTTTTTTTCCTCACTGCAGTTTCATCCATCTATAGAGGCTGCACATATTTGATTCGAGTCTTTCTGCTCATTCAGTGAGAAACAAAGTGCTTAATGGAGCTCTGGGAAAGGGAGTTGAATAAACTCTCTGCCAAAGTCTATCACCTGGAAAGTGCCAAGTATTAGCAGCTGGAGCAGACTTGCATTCGCCTGTCTGTACCCAATGCTCCAGTTTTGGATTCAGACAAAAACAGTTCTTTTTAGTAAGTGTAGAAGTGGCATAAAGAGGGGTGTAGCTATAGGGAGGGCTAAATAAGGGCACTGCCTCACCAAGAAATTTTCTTTCAGATCCCAAATTGCAGAGAGTGAGACACCGAAAATCATTCACAGTAAGAATGCTTCTTAATTTTGCTGTGTTTCCATTGCCTTGCTTCTTCATCAGATGAAGATGTTAAAAATCATATGGGAGAAGAAAGGTGACAATGTTAGAATCCCAGTCCCACAATTTGTCTCAAATGTTAGCTGTTGTCAGTTAAGATGATACTGGACTCAATGCAGGCACTGGTCACTAACTTTCTTGGCCCTGTGAGGACTAGGGACAAAGGGCAACAAAAGACCGTTAATAAAATTTCAGCTCCATTAGCAACAGAAAAGTAATTTCTCTTGAGATCCAGCGCTCCCTCTCCTGTGTGCAGATAGCTGCCCCTTTCTTAGGTGGAGATTTATACAGCATTTTCCAAAAGTAACAGTCCAGAAACTCCTTAAGAAATTCAATTTTCTCTGCTGTATTTGTAAATGCTCAAAGTTTTAAGTTACCACAATGTTGGAAATTTGGTGCTGAATTTTCATTGGGTGTGGCAGAATTCTTTGGAGGGGGGTCAATATCCTTATTTTGCCCCATCTCTGTAGTTGCACTCCAGCATTTAATGGACAGGGAAACAAAAGGCTACAACATGCTACAAGAGGTGCTCTGACAGTTACAGCACAAGATCTTCCCACAGGCTATAATGTAATGTATCCAAATATTGTGGCAGTGCTGAAGCCAGTGACAATTAATTGTGCTACCTGAGTTGAGTTCTTATGAACGTTTTAACTATGTTGGCACAGAGCAGTCAATGGTATAGTCCACTCTAGTTTATTTGTACTTATATACTGCCTTTCTGTCATAGCACCCAAGATGGTTTAGAGTTTAAAATCCCAATATATAAATAAATAAAATGGTAAAAGGGGAAAAAAAATAAAAACAGAATTCTTTCAACCTCTCAATAGTCTCCTCAGGAGATAAGCCAGGATAAGCTCCTCTTCCTCTGCTTTTCTTCTTAACCAACAGGTCTTGAATAACAGTGAATGAAGATAGTTCTCTAATAGTTCTCTAAGACCACCATGAGGGCTTTCAAGAGGTAACTGTCCTTCACCTGGATATCTACTCTAATTAGAGCATCTGGGTCACAGGGAGAGAGGGTTATTTCACAAAAAGATCTAGAACATGATGGGATGGGATGGGAGAGGCTGGGGAGGAAGACAGAGAGAATGAAGTAGAGCAGAACTTGGACAAGTTACATGTTTGGACAACATGTCCCAGAATCCCCACCACAGCCAATAACCATGTGGTTGGAATATCCTGGGAATTTATTGTCCAGCAAAATAACTTTCTAATCCACAAATACACACTGCAAAAAATGCATTTACTGTAACTGAACCCCAATGCTTTTGTGAAGAAATTTAGAACACAGGAAAGAATGTGGCCTGTATCCTTTCCCACACTTCATTTCTACACCAAATGTCTGCCAAGTGGCATTCCCTTCCTCTTGGTTCCAGAAGTATGTTTGCCATCAAAGGCCCTAATAGGGCTCCTGTACTATTTCAGCATTGCATTAAAAAAAAAATAACGATCTGGTAGGGGCAGTTTCCCACACCATAAAAGCACAGTGATGGAAAAGTCAACCCTTCTATACAGTTCTTCAAATTACAAGGCCCTTCCCTGTGAAATTCTAAACTTGTAAATTCCTAAAGAAAGCATGCATGACAAAGAACTATTGGTGAAATAGGTGAATTTCATAAATTTAAATAGTTTGAGCAGAAGAAAGAGTAAAATAAAATAAATTTATATTCTGGATCTTTTAATTAATAGAAAAGTTTGGGTCAAGAAGAAACAGCTGATTAAGCTTAGATATGAGCACATTAAGAGAGGGACTACTAAAGTATGACAAAGAAAAATGAAGAAGTCATTAAGAAGCGAGCTCTTCCATTTACATGCAGTGTTATGCCCATTGTTTCATCAGTCAGAAGCCCGTGACCTGCAAAAAGTAGCTATTGGTTAAGGGTGATCAGATTGCATGTGGAGAACTCCAGTAGCAAACCCTCACTTTGCTGTGATGGTCTCATTTAGAACTTTCAAAATCAAAAATGCTTGCTTGAGAAAATTCATTTTCTAGAATTAGAGGAGTGTGTTTTTCACATAAAACAGCAAACAGGGTTTTTTTTTTCAGAAAATACATTGGGGATTTGATTTGGTTTGTTGTCCATACCTCTGCCAAAAGTTGGTTAAGTAGAGATAATGAGGGGCTAGACAGATGGCCTGTATGATACCTATTTTCTAACTCGGTATTTAACCATTCAGTTAAAAGAAATCTAGTGACAAAAATTTAATTATAATACTCTGGACACTATATGCCCTGAACATGCTATTCATCTTTGTCCCACTGAGGGACAAAGGGACACAAACAACTCATATTTTGCCAAGTCAGTGTTGGCAATCTAATGACTAAGCATGCAAGAAAAGCCAAGAATCTGGTAACTCCTTAAACTGCATTGTTTGCCTTCAGAAGTGAAATAAATTCTTATTAAGCTACAATTAAAGGTCTTCTAGTATCTTTAAGACTAATCCATTTATTATGGCATAGGAACAAGAGTCCACAAGATAGTCTGTGTTTTCTGCTGCAAGTATATAACATCGCTGTCCTTCAGGAATTACGCTCTACCTAGAATACAACCATATACCCACTTACTTGGTAGTATATCTCAGTGAGGACTGAAGTGCCAGTAAAGTGGCCCAAACCAAAATCCAAATGAGTCAGTTGCCTGCATAAATAAATAGCCCAACATGACTTTCCGGTTGGATGTTCAATTTGAGAATTCTCTTATGCTTCACTTTTTGTACTCTTTTAAAAAAGAAATAGTCATTGCCTTCAGTCTGTGAATGACCAATGGTAAATGACAACATATCTGTCCTGCCTTCAACTCAGAGATGGAGAGGTGAAGTCATTAATGAAGCATTATCAGCTTATAACGGTCTCAACAGCAAAATATAGGCAGCTCCTGGTATTTCTAAACTACTTAAATTAATAGGATAACTAACATCTTAAAGTGAAAAAGAAAAATCTGTAAGATCCTGGAAATAGCATAATTAACATTGGCAAACCGTGCATCTAAAGAGGAGAAGAGGAGGGAGAGATCAAAGAAACAAGAAAGAGATAAGCATTGTGCTCATGTAAATATCATTAGAACATTCAGCTTTATGAGAATAGAAAATGAGGGAATGTGTTGTTATGTACCTGCAGGTTGTTTCTGACTTATGGTTACCCTATCATGGGGTTTTCTTGCTAAGATTTCTTCAAAAGAGGCTTGCCTTAGCCTTCCACTGAGGCTGAGAGAGTTTGACTTGCCCAAGGCCACCCTGGGGGTTTCTATGGGCTGAGCAGGGTTTGGACCCTGGTCTCCCAAAAATACTGGTTCAAAACACAGACCACTACATCACATTGGGTCTCCATGAGAGACCATGGCTTGAGGCTTTTAAAAAGTGTCCTGACAGGAGTGAAGCTACAGGGGAGCCAAATTAGGGTGTTGCCTCCACCCAATAAGAATTCTGCTTTCCATGAAATTCTCCTTCAATCCCCAAATTTGTAATATTGCAGTAACTTAGCATTTCAGTTGAGCATTTAGAAATACAATTTAGGCACCCAAAAAGGGGGCAGATAAAGTTATCCAGGAAATATAAATACTGCAAATTCAAGAATTTGATGTGTGAATTATTTTCAGTGTTTCACTCTCTGGAATGCTAGACATATATGGGGAATGAAAGTAAATTTCATTTGGAGGGGCAGAATTCTCATTGGGAAGTATGATGCCCTCATTCTTGCCCTCCACCCCTCGCATAACAGCTTTTCAAGCATATTATTTTATGGAACTGGTCTTGTCTTGAGGAGGAGATTGAAGTGTGTGTGTGTATGTGTGTGTGTGTGTGTGTGTGTGTGTGTGTTCATATTCTATTACATTTGTAGATGATATGGGGGGTGGGAGGTTGCCCCATTCATTTTAAAGTAATAGCATATTATATTGTTTTATCCTCAGTGTTCAATGAATTCATTTCAGTTCTAAGTCAGACAACTTCCACATATCTTATCCATTACTCTGACCTGCAAATGACTTGGGAATGTGTGTTCTGCTAATGTGCCTCTCTGCATGAAAATTATAGCATTAAATCTCAATAAATGCTTAATTCACTCTATCCGTGTTAGGCGTATATCTGCAAGCATATCAGATTACAAGTATTTGGCACAAGTGAACTGATTCTCTTGAAACCTTTTCCTGTGAGCTTATGGATTGGACTCCCATCTGCTGATCTTTCTGTTGTATAAAGCGTTAGTGAATAAAGATTGCTGTCATAATGCTTCAAGTTTCCCAAGGTTCTCATTTCTAACTTCACCAGCTGTTAAATGTAAAATGGGAATTCAAACATATTTGTAGTAGCGTCCTTTATATAGTTAATGTGCGTATCCTAAAGATTTTCGGAACAGGCAAAAACGCTGAAAGGAAAAAGATTTTTCTCTACATGTAGCCTGCAGTAGTAACATATGAGTGCGGAGATATACGAGCTATTCACATAAGGCTCTAGCTGTCATAGGCCTTTTCCGCACAACACTCTTATAGCGTGATTATTCCACTTTCAACCTCCTAGGGAATCCAACCGGCCCCTCTCGAAGCTGCAAACCCCAGGATTCCCTAGGAGGTTGAACGTGGAATAATCGCGCTATAAGAGTGTCGTGCGGAAAAGGCCATAGTGAAGAAAGTGTTTCGAATGCATCTCTATACAGTTTTAGCTTGAAGTAGTACCAAAACGAATTCCTTTCCACAATATCTGGCACTTTGATTTCATTCATAAGAACAGCCCTAGTTATAATATTTTCAGTTGGGCAAGTTTTTGCATGTATTGTGAGTGGAAACTTCTGACTAAAAATGTCCAGAATTCACTTAGGGACATATGCATGGGTAAGTCATATTACACATGTTGGGCAAAAATTCACCATTGGGCAACATATTCTGCTGATAGCAGCAGAAGTAGAGTTGTACAGACAGCATGTTTATCTGTACCTTGTCTTGCAAGATGTACATTGTGGTTGTGCATAGTGTATTGAGCATTGCACAATGGGTTCCAGTCATTGACATGTGTTACAGAATGTTGTTATTCTGCATGGGGTTGTATAATGCTGCTGTGGCATAGGTCTCCACACAGGCATTAACACTATGCTGAAGAAACATTGGATTGAGGCCTATGCTTCCATACTTCAGGTATGTGGAAGGTGACAAAAATGAGATGCAGAAGCGTTGGTCACATATAAGACTCAGATGCTCCTTCAAAAGATAATTCCAGCTTAATGGATCTTCACTTACAGGATGAGGCTAAGGCATTTAGTCTTTGCAAAACAGCAAATCATGGCATAAGTTTCTCTAATATTGGCTCCATTATCATTTTGTGTGTGTGTGTGTGTGTGTGTTTGACATCAGAATACCAAACAATCCATATAATATTCAACTGCCACACAAAATATTTTTCTGTCCACCATCAGTACAATTCCACATCCTAGTAATGATGATATAGAAACTTCATGCAAGCAAACTCCACTGTTGGCTCACTCCCCACTGGCGATTTTTGTAAACAAGAAGCTAATTTGGTTTTCGTAAAGGCTAATGATTGTATGTTTATGTTTGTATGTTTTTTTAAAGCAGCTTTTCCATCAGAACTCTGAGTGGAATAGCTTAGAAGCATGCGCATGATCAAAGCACCAAAACTTGGCAGAGATTTTTCAAAAGCACTAAAGGTATATTAACCTAGATTGAAAGCGTTTCTGTTCCAAACACAGCTGCCAATGTCAGGCTCAGCACTATACAGACTATGAGAGAAGGAAATGGCAATGAATATGTAGTAAAGATGAAAGCTGCAGACTACACAGATAAGTATAGCCATAAAGCTTCCATAGAAGATCTCTTATTTGTCTCCCATGCTGTGTCCAGAGAAAAACAAACAGTAAAAGACAGATCTGCATACTCCAGCATAGCTTTATGTTTCAGACTTACTCTGTTTCTGCAAATAGACCTGGCTTAATGAAGAAAAACCATTTTCTGTGAAACAATGGTGTCTGCAATGCAAGACAGAGAGGACAATGACATACAGTTTAGGAAACTTATTGGATCTAGATGTCTGCAACATCTAGAAAATAGATAGACCTGCACTGAAGCTCTAATCAGCTGAACATCTACAACACATCAACTGCTTTGAACCTAGAAGTGTTACTCAGGACTATCATGATATCTCATACACGATCATGAAAGCATCAATTGCCGAAGGTAATCTACATTTGGATTTATTTTCCTGCCATATCCCAAAAACTCTGTGGTAGATCATTATATAATATTTTACTGTTCTATAGCATTTTTTTAAAAAAAAAGAGCATTTCCCATACATTGGATAGCACCTAAAATCAGCATCCAATTTTTTTCCAGCAGCTGCTAAGGACCCATGGATGCTACCACAGCCCTGACAATACTTCTGATTTGTTTTTTAACATATCAGCTTTTACAGTTTCCTGCAGTTATTTGCCAGGGTGCTACTATATTACAACATTGTGGGGAATTTACAGAAGTTGGTGGGTCACAGTCTCTGAATGATCACTACTGCTGATAAATCCACTGAACAGGTGGAGATTTTGGAATGACGAACTATCTGCTGGCAATTTTCAGGGACTGAATTTGGCCAGTGCTGATTTCTCCACATTGACCAACCAATATTAGAAGAATGTAACTTACCTAAATGGATTTATGGTCAAGGTTCAGAAGGTTCACCAGCTTCAGAATTTTAGTGTGTGACTAATTTGCTACCTGCCATGCCCCCATCCCAGGACCCAGACAGGGCCCTTTCCAACAGTCACAACACAAAGCCATGAAGGACAGTACTTACTGTAGTCAGCACAGGTGAAAAGGGAGAGTTCATGAGGCTTGGAGTGTTTAGGCAAACAGCTGTGAGAGGCTCTCAGCCTATATAAACAGGAATAGGAATGAGAGGAAGCTGTTGTAAGCAGCTGTTCCTCTTGGTGGATGCTACTCAGCTTACATTCAGATTCCTTGCTTGCACTCCTAGATACCTTGAACTTCACCTTGTGTATGGACTTTGCTACTGGACTGTTACTCTAGATTTACTCTGGATTTGGACTGCAAAACCATGACCAGTAATTTGCCCTCAGGTTTACAACCTAAATAAGTCATGACACATAAGGAAGAGGGAATAGCAGTAGAGGACAGGATTAAATCCAGTTGACAATGGTTGTTTTTCTCTCCCTCAGAGGCCCAAGGAATGGCAGTTGAAATGGAGGGAGGACCTCTCACCAACTGCTGGGCCTGAACCTGAAGAAACTGTGTCTGCCTCTTCTTTTCTCCCACAGAGGCCACGGCAGCAGCAGTTTGAATATAAATGGAGGGCATCACTAGCTGTTTTGGCTAAGGTACTAAGGAGCTATGGCTGACTGTTCTTCAAACAACACCCACATGTCACAAGTTCTCAACTGTCTAATCATAAGTTGCTAAAGGAGGTGGGGGAGCAGTTGCTTGTTTGTTTTTACTTTAGAAGATTAAAAAGTTTATCACTTTCCTACAACATTTTGCCCCATTTTCATTCAGTAAACTGCAGAAATAATCAGAAATACAGCAAAAAAAGAGCAGCTTTTGAGAATCTATCAAGTCCATTGCTCATGTGATTTTTTTGAAGCTATATCTTTGTCAAGGTTTTGAGGGAAAAGAATAAGCCATACTTTTACTATGGGGATTTGAGATTAATTGCTTTACAGCTTGTATGCCAGTTTTGTTGGCCAAATGTGTGTGCATGCTTATGAATATCTGTAGGTTTTTAAAAAAGATGTTCATGTTTTGTAGATTTACTGCCTCATTTTGTAAGAGTCCAATTGATAATATGCAGGGAGAAGGGGTGTAGCATAACATCATAAAATGATAAGAACCAGAGCTTTCAAATACTGTATTTTTAAGACTTTAAAATTATGCTTTCCAGTAAGTCAGAAAAATACTCAACTCAGAAAACCAATGTAATGTTCTTTCCTGTTTGTTAAGCACCATAGATCCATCACCTTTACTAGGATACACCTTAAGGAGCATGGTTAAAGCCAAAGACAAATTATTTTCCAAATGGAAAGCAGCTGGAAAACATGGGAATTCTATCCAGGACTCATACTCAAAACAAGGTCATGGGACTGTCCACACTACAAAGTTCCAGTGGTAAGATTCCACTTTCACTGCCACAGCTACATCCAATGGAGTCCTGGTTTTTATAGTTTGGTGAAGTTTGGTGAAGAGCTGTCTGGCTGAGAATTTTAGATCGCCCTTCCTTAACAGGGTAAAATGCTAACAGGAGACACAGACTAGGTAGTATTATTCAATACCTGCTTTGCCTCAGTCTGCTCCCAAAAGGAAAACAGTGTTCAAGCTACAGAAAATGAAGCAAATGATAAAGTAAGAGAAATGCGTCAAAAAACACTTAAAGAAGCAATACGGGTATACCTGGCTACTCTAAATGAATTCATGTCTCTAGGGAGAGAAGAACTAATCCAAAGAACTGGGAGAAGTATTCTCAGAACCATTGAGAATTCCTAGAGAACAGAAG
Organism: Cyclura pinguis; assembly: GCA_030412105.1. Classification (NCBI taxonomy): domain Eukaryota; kingdom Metazoa; phylum Chordata; class Lepidosauria; order Squamata; family Iguanidae; genus Cyclura; species Cyclura pinguis. The sequence goes on from CM059602.1 coordinate 215,454,521, forward strand.
AAGTTGCAGCAGACTGGGAGAGGGCAGATGTTGTCCCCAACTTCAAAAAGGAGGCCGGGGGAAGAGACAACACAAACAATAAAAAGCCCATCAGTTTGACATCAATGCCAAGAAAGATTCTATTAAACAGACAGGTTGTAAGCACTTAGAAAGGACTGCATGATCACTGAAAGTCAATATGGGTTTCTCAAAAAAACTCATGCCAGATTAATACTCTCTCTCTCTTGTTTTTTTAATAGAGTGACAAGCTTGGTAGATGAAGGGAATGCTGTTGATACATCATATCTTGACTTCGGTAAGGCCTTTGATAAAGTTCCCCATGATATTCTTGCAAAGACGGTAGTAAAATGTGGGCTAGACAGTGCAACTGTTAGGTGGATTTGTAAGAGGTTGACTGACTGAACCCAATGGGTGCTCACCAATGGCTCCTCTTCATCCTGGAGAGAAGCGATTAGTGCAGTGTCACAGGGTTCTGTCCTGGGCACAGTGCTATTCAGACTTCATAAATTACTTGGATGATGGAATAGAGAGCATGCCTATTAAGTTTGCAGATGACACCAAATTAGGAAAGGTAGCCAATACTCCAGAGAACAAGATGAGAATTCAAAATGACCCAACAGTTAGAGAACTGGACCAAAACTAACAACGTGAATTTCAAAAAGGGAGTAGTGTAAAGTACAACAATTAGGCAGGAAAAATGAAATGCACAGATATAATGTGGGTGACACCTGGCTTGACCACAGTACAGGTGAAAGGGATCTAGAAGTCAGTAGACCACAAGCTGAATGTGAGTCAACAGTGTGATGCAGCAGCTGAAAAAAGCCAATGTGATTCTAGGCTGCATTAACAGAAATATAGTGTCTAGACAGAGGGAAGTAATAGTACCATTCTTTTCTGCTTTGGTCAGACATCACCTGGAATACTATGTCCAGTTCTGGGCACTACAATTCAAGAAGGATATTGACAATCTGGAATATGCCCAGAGGAAAGTGATCAAAATGGTGAAAAGTCTGGAAACAATGCCCTGTGAGGAGCAGCTTAAGGACCTGGGTGTATATGTTTAGCCTGAAGAAGAGAAAATTAAGAAGTGACATGATAGCCATGTTTAAATATTGGAAATGATGCCATATAGAAGATGAAGCAAGCTTATTTCTTTGCTGCTCCAGAGACTAAGACATGGAGCATTGAATTCGAACTTAAGATAAAGAGATTGCAGCTAAACATTACGATGAACTTTCTAATATTAAGAATGGTTTGACAGTGAAATACACTGCCTGGGAGTGTAGTAAAATCTCCTCCTTTTAAATAGAGGCTGGATCTGTCAGGAGTACTTTGCGTATTCCTGCATGACAGGGGTTGGACTCAATGGCCCTTGTGGTCTCTTTCAACTCTGTGATTCTATGATCCTAAATGCAAATCCCAGGGTTCCATAGGATGGAATCATGGCAGTTAAAGTAGAACCATAGTGCTATAACTTAAGAGTGAAAAGGTCCCCAGGCTTAAAATTCTTTGATTTCATATCATTCAACTTTCCTGATTGGCAGGGACAGTCTGGATTAATCCTCTGCTCTCCCACTCTTTCAGTTACTTTTAAAATTTCCCAGTTTCCCTCCCCTTCTCCCACATTCTCCCTGGCTTACTTCAGCTGCTACAAACTGAACTAAAAGTGCTAAAGTAGTTTGCACTCAGTTAGGTGAAAGCCAGGATAGTGAAGTGGTTTGAATGTTGAAGTAGGACTCTGAGAGACCAGGTTCCAAACCCTGCTCAGTCATGGATACCCTGCAGGTGTCCTTGGACAAGTACCACTCTCTCAGCCTCTGAGGAAGGCAGTGGAAAAGCCCTTCAGAACAAATTTTGCCAAGAAAACTCCACTATAGATTCACTTTAGGCTCACCATAACTCGAAAAACACCTGAAGGCAAACAACTGGGAGAAGAGGAGGGCGAGCAGAGGAGGGGGCAAAATCTTGCTCTTCCCAATTGGCTCATGCAAAAGCAAACAGCTACAGCCTCTCCTTACTTGTGTATTCTTTCTCATTGATAGCTTTTACCATCTTAACCATACTCTGTTATTGGTTGGCCACATGGGTCCTAATTTTCATCTGTGAAATGTTGGAGGATGTGTAATTCAAAGTGTATGTTTTGACTCAGTTGCACATCTTCACTGTTGTTGTTCTGTCCCTTCAAGTTGTTTCTGACTTATGGCAACACTAAGGCAAACATATGACAGGATTTTCTGGGGCCGAGAGTGTGTAATGTACCCAAGGTCACCCAATGGGTTTCCATGTCCAAGTGGGGAATTGAACCATGCTCTCCAGAGTCTTGGTCCAATGCTCAAACCACTGTTGCTCGCTGGCTATCTACGTATCATGAATGCATTAATTCATTCATGGGAGAAGAAGTTAATATTGCACACAGCACACTTTCAATGTGAAGTGCCTCATTTTTGCCAGAAGGGTATGATTGAGTTTGAGTGAAAATTGCTTGTTACTTTAAAATTACTTTTATGTATATAAATATTTTCTACAGTTCAACTATCAAACAACTGATAACAGGTAAAATAGTATAAGTGTTGCATCATTTGGCCTTTGGTTTGTTTTGTAGTTCCTCTGTATTGCAGATTGCTGGTAACCTAGGAAACCAAAGTAAGATGGGACTGATTGACAGCACCATCAGATTACTTACCCTACTGAACTGTGAAGTTGTCATATCACTTAGATTAGGTAGCCATGCATAGTTTAGTAAAAGAATGGGAAAACATTTGGGGATCCAAAAGAAATAGTGCTGAAGATAAATCCATTTGTTTTCCCTGTTGACAGTCAACACTGTCTGAAGAAGCCATTGCAGTGCTCTGCTGTTTGACTTTGCACACTGCTTGGTTTATCTTCTCTGACTCCCTTTTTGTTCTTTCCCTTGAAGGCCTGTGTCTTCTCTTCCCTTACCTTTTTTCCATCTGTGTCACTTAGGTTGCAAGCCCTCAGAGTCTGAATGGTAATGGAGTACACTTCCGCTTTTCCCAGATACAGAAAAAGAAACATTAAAAAAAAAACTAGTTGGTGAAAATCAACACATGTGAAAATCAGCAGAAAAAAAAAAACATGTGAAAATCAACAAATATGAACTTCTGAAATTGCTATATCATGTCCTTCCGCATACCATACCTGAAAACCAGGGCACATATGGCTGAACATCATAGTGTGGTAAAGATGGCAAAAATTATAAATGAGGGAGAACACATAAGCTAGGAAATACTGTAGCAGTTTGCTTTTGCTTGCACCTGTTGGGAAGATTCTACCCCACTCTTCTCCCCCATGCTCATTTAACTGAGTGAAAACTGCTTTTGCCCTTTAAACTCAGACCATTTCTGCACTATACTGATACAGTGCTATTAGTCCACTTTCAAGATCCTGTGGAATTCTGGGGTTTGTAGTTTACTGAGGCCAAAGAGCTCTCTGGCTGAAAATTCTAAATGCCTCTTCTTAAACTGCAAACCCCAGGATTCCATAGGGTGTTGAAAGTGGAATAAGAGTGTAGTGCCTCAGTCTGCAACAACTGAAGTAAGCCAAGGGCAAGGGGGTGAGTGAGTGGATGCGAGCCAAGCCAAGCCATTTCAAAAGTAGCTGAAAAAGTTGGAGAACAGAGGATTAATAAGGACCCTGCCAGATCAAGACAGTTGAAATCTATTCTATATATGGAGCTGTGCCACTGTTTTCCAGTCTGCTCTGGTTAGCAGTATTCAACCCTCGAGGGCTTTTTTCCCGCTCTTGTATCTGCAGTCCTTTAACCAAGACTGAACCTGGCAAAGCATGTGCTGTCCATAGCTGTTTCCATAGGAGGTACAAAGAAGCTGCTGTCTAATTTTGCCTAACAACCTTTCTCTGTTCTTTCCCTCAGTCTTTCAGTGACCATGATGTGGAATGTTTTGCCCGTGCCTGGTGCCATAATTATGCACTAGTTAAGCTACAATTCAGGAAATTATGCTCCCCTTCAAGATAAAAATGTGGCTTCAAGGCAATGACCGAGGGCCTTTTCAGTAACTGCCCCCAGGCTGTGGAATTCCCTGTCAGGGGAGGTGGGGCTGGCCTCCTCTCTGTACTCCCCTGTCGGCAGCAAGTAAAGACTTCTTTATTTAAACAGGCATTTGATGATTAATGGGGTGTGCAGAAGGGTTTTCTAACGGGCTACGTGTGCTGCCTTTTATCTTTATCTTTTATCTAACTGCTTGTTGTTATATATTTAAATGAATTTATACTGTTTTACAAAGGCATCAGAATCCATCTGATCTTGGAAGCTAAGCAGGGTAAGCCTTGGTTTGTACTTGGATGGGAGGTGCCATATTTCAGAGGAAGGAACTGGCAAAACTACCTCTGAGTATTCCTTGCCTAAGAAAGCCCTATGAAAGTCATGGGGTCACCATAAGTCAACAGGTGACTTGAAGGCACACACACACATTATGGGTATTTTTACATAATAGCTAATTTTTTTAAAGGTATGCATCATCAGGTTTTTGGGTTGTATCTTATTTTAGCATTGTCGTTGTAAGCTGGCTTGAGTTGGCTGCTAGGAGAATGGTAGAATATAAAATAAATAGATAAATAAACACCATTTCATGTAGGATTATAAGGCATAATTTGAAGAAGAGTTTCTTAGGTAGCAAAATGTGACTTTTCCTTGTTTTGGGATGTCCATCATGGCAAAATATGTTTGGATCTCTCTACAGCAAACAGAATTGTGCTTTTGAAAACATCCTCTGGACACTGGATTCATGGGTAAGACTGCACACTTTGGAAAAACTTTGTTGGAAAAACACTTCTTCAGGGAAGGCTCATAACGTGTCAAAGGGCAGGAAGAAAGTAAATGAAAGTAAATATTAAATACTAATTCTATTAGGAGACCTTAGGGTAACTGACTGATTAGGACCAAGGCACATAATTAACCAAATGCCTTTTGCTGATGCACAGTTCAATTTCTGGTTGAGCAAAATACCCAGTTTTAATTTGGGCATTTGTGGAACGTGAACTGTTGAATAATAGATGCCCATGCTTGCTTAATGTGGGACTTCAAGGCTTGTTCTAAAAGCTGATTGTGTCTTACAAGCAATACTGTACATCATTAGATTTCTGATGAGTTGTCCCCAGTTTGCAACAGTATGCTGAGACCTCTTTTAACATACCATGTAAAACTTCAGTGGAGTGTTTGAGTCTGTGTTTATGATGTTCTCTTCCAATAAGCATCCTGCCACAATAATTGCTGGTCTTTCAGACAATCCTTATTACAAACAAATTAAGTTGTTTCTAGCCATGGTGATTCTAGCCTTATACAGGTTGATATAAATCACATTTAATGAGTTTCCTCATTATTCAGAGTTAGTAACCAATACGAATAGGGGAAAAACTGCTATACTCTAATCAGTGTTGGAACATATTCCCTACCTATTAACAACAGCTCTACTTTTGCCTCATAAGATTGAATTGAAGGTGTACTTCTGTAGTATTCAGTGAGCACTGAAAATAAGGAGACTTTTAACAAAAGATTGCAGTGGCTCCAGACAGTCATGCATGTCTTCTTCTAGCAGATATTTCATTCCATTCTCTCTGCTCTCCATGTTTGATTGCATTTTTTTTCTTCAACAATCAGTGAGCTTTCCATTACCATTAGCCATGCCCAATTCTCATTGCGCTGGGGGGCATCCCCTTCAGGGCTCTCCCCCAAAACATATACACCTTTACATTCCTTTGTACTTCAGCAAAACTTGTGGTTTCCTTGGGGTTCCTGATTCCTCCTCTTGACCATGGGTTTTGATCAAGAAACAGCTCTCACCCTTAGTCATTGCTAATACACATTAAATGACTGTCAACATAATATTGTGTGCTGGACCTCTAATAGGTTCTACATGTTCAGAGACATTTGGAAATGTTTCTCAAATATCAGTACCGCATACTAAACCATTTATGGGGAGTTTCAAAAGAAGTTTATGATTTACCTGGTAAATACATAACACAGGACCTTCCCAGTTCTAGAATCCAGATGTTAACTTGCTCCCTCAGAAGCACTGGCCCTTTCAGTTTTTGATAGGTTTGTGAAGGCAGCCTTGTGTAAATGGGCTTCCAACTTGAATGGAGTTTTCAATATTGCCGCAATGATGTTTTGCAGTTCTCATTTGGTTCTAGGGCCTTTCCGCATAAGGCTGATACATTGCAGTAGCGTCGTATTGTCCCTTTTACATCTGCACCTTAAAGCAGTTTGACGTCCGTGGTTCCACACTAGTTGAGGTCTTAGCGCGATTAACATTGGCGTTAAACTGATGTATTGTAAAAATGGAAAAACTCTGATGTAAACAATCCAAACCGTTTCTGCTGTGTTTTTTTCCTACATGCAGAAGTGTTACATCGATTCATACCACTTGCGCTAAAACATAGCAATGGTTTTTAAAACTCTTTTTTTAAAATTGACCAATCAGTGGCAGTGGAGTGGAGCAAGGGAGGGGAATAGGAGTTCCACGAGAATTGACGATGCAGAAGCTACATATGGTTTTCTCCACTACTTTGATTGAAACCGGAGGGCGTGCAGATAGGAATCAGGGTAAGTCAGAGTAAAAAACCGCTCATGAAGTGGTGAAACGCTCTTCCACTCTAGTGCAGAAATGGCCCTATTATCTTTATATCCTGTGCCAGTATTTTTTTTTCATAATTAATTATGTTGGTTTAATAGTCATAGTGGCAGGTAGTGGTGGTGGTCTGGGAATAGTGTTCCAAAAAAGTAACTTTCCAAAGTTCTAAATGAATTGGATTTAAGCCTTCATAGATAAAATTTGCAATTGGGGTGTTCTGAGGCATTTAGGGTTAGGTTTAAGGCTAGAGTTAACTGTCACATTTTGTATTCCCTGAACTCACTGAAACTTCCACTGGCCCAGCCCTAAACAGAGTAAGGACCTTTCCACATGTGGGGGGGGGGAATGGGTGAAAACGCCCAAAAACGGAGCTTACTGGCAGCCGGGTAAGTCTGTCTTGATGCGGAGCAGTGCGAGCTCGCTGCTGCGCAGTCCTCCGGCGTCCCAAATGATGGCTTCCGGTTGGTGGAGGCTCTCTACCAACCGGAGAAGATCGCCAGCTGGAAGCCCGCCCCCGGCAGATCTGCAGGCACGCACTTGCGCGCGCCTGCAAATCCGCATCGGAGCTGCGTGACAGAACGGCACGAGGCTGTGCGCTCCGTGCTTTTTAAAAACCTTGAAAAAGAGGTTTTGAAAAAACACGCAGGGCGGCTAGTTCTGGTCGCTCCTGAGTGGATTCTGGTGTGGAACTACAAAAAGTAGTCCACACCAGTCCACTCTACGGTGTAGAAAACCTCCGTGAGAGGTCGCTCTGCACCATTACAGAAGCCCGGTGTGGAAATGGCCTAAATCTACCAACAACCAAAATATGTCACTTCTGCTTCTCAGCATCATCACTCACTGAAAAATGGCATGGAGCTGTTTTGTTTTGTGTTCCAATAAATTACTTGGTGCAGTTCTTATCCTAATCGGGGTTTTTTAATCTGTAAAAAAAAATGTCAAGTGAGTATAACTTGAGGCCTTTTCACACTACATAATTATAGTGCTATGATTCTACTTTAACTGTCATGGCTGCATCCTCTGGAATCCGAGGTTTTGTAGTTTCATGAGGAATTAGAGTTCTCTAGCAGAGATTTCTAAATAACCCTCCCCAAAACGCAAATCCCAGGATTCCATAGGATGTTGCTGTGGCAGTTAACGTGGAATCAAAATGTTATAATTATGTAATGTGAAAAGGCCCTTGGGGTCTAAAACCAGAATCTCGTTAGGGCTTTATGCAAGTGCGGGTAGTTGCAGCAGGAGATAAAAGGCTGAGGGTTCAGCAGCCTTGAAAGAAGCAAGGCATTAGAGAAATAGGCTGTTTCGATCTGGTAGATTTTTTTTTCTTTTCCTTTTTTTTCTGTCCTTCGCTGCCTCTGTGTGAACTTTTAAATGTGCAGCCACTAGCACAGTGAACCAAGAACATTCCAGCCATTGTTTACCTCTCTTCATGTGACAATGCTGTTAAAAGGCTCACTTTGTTGGTTTAGTTCTGTGTGTATTCTGCAACAAACATGACTGTAGGAAACTAAGGCCATTTCTACCCTATACTCTTGTAGTGCTATTATTCTACTTTTAACATCTTATGGAATTCTGAGGTTTGCAGTTTAGGGAGGGGCATTTAGAATTCTCTGCCAGAGAGCTTTTTGGCCTCAGTAAACTGCAAGCCCCAGAATTCCACAGGATGTTGAGAGTGGAATATTAGCACTATAACAGTGTAGTGCGGAAATGGCCTGAATTGCCCCATGGAAGTGGATGTGGGTTAATTATAGTTCTACATATCTTTGGAGGCTTTGTCAAAAAGTGGTCTACACATTTTCTAAAAATAAGTATAAATATGGCACAGGAATGGAGGGAATTGGAATCTCACTGGAATTTGGGAAGACTCTGTATCCCCCCCCCCCACAAAGCAGCTCTTGGGGCTCATTCTTCTTCTGTTATCTGGCATATCAGGAAACTAGTTTGGTACTCTAAAGAAATCATTGAGGGTTTTCTGAAATACAAGGGAGACTGTCCCTTGACATCCTCAAATTACCATTTATACTTGTGTATAAATTGATCTCATGTACAAGTCGAGGGTTGGTTTTGTGGCCAAAATTATGGATTTTGACCCATGCTTGAGGGTCATTCAACGGAGAGGAGAAAGCATCTGCACCACCTCAGGGGGCCAGCTGCTCCTGGCCACCACCACCACCACCACCACCACCATTTTACCACCCAAGTATTCAAAAACAAGTTTTGCTGCTCAGAAAAGAGGATGGTTCTTTTCTTAAAATAAAGTTAAGGTACAGTATTAACTCATATCAAAAAAGGAACCATCCCCTTCTCTGAGTAGAGTGGCAAAAGACAAGAGCTTAGTCCATTCCAGGCAAACCTAAAATAAGCATTGACCCCCTCTACTCTCTAGGTGCTTCTTTGAGAAGAAGGCCCTCAAAAAACAAACAAACAAACCCAGAAGCAGCATCATAGCAGAGAGAACAGATGGGGTGGTGCTTCTTTTAGGTTCTCCTGGAATGGACCAAACATGTGCCTTTTGTCACTCTACTCAAAGAAAGGGATGGTTCCCATCATCATCATCATCATCATCATCATCATCATCATCATCATCATCGGAGTTAGGGTACAGTACTTAAATTGACTCATGAATAAGTCAACCCAGGGTTTCCTGGGTCCAATTTTTTACCTTTTTTTTAACATAGACTTACACATGAATATATGCCCATTGGCTCCTTCCTGTGTTGATGCTAAAGCCATCAACACTGAACAAAAAGAGCCACGGTCTTCTCCTCAATGAAAGTCTGCCAAATCTCTTTAGAGGAAGTGGAGCTTCATGCTATAGCAATTCTTCACAGACATGAAGGCCTTGCAAAGACAAATGCTGCATGTGACTCTCTCCTCTTCAGACCTACACTATGTTCAACCATTGAAGAGTGGGGAATGTGGTTTGCATGCAGAACATAAGGAAAAACTGTGGGACTACTACCAGGGAATGAGGGAAGCTGGATATTGTTAGGAAGAAGAAATAAATAGGACACTCATAGCTCTTTGTTCTGCTTCCAAAAATCTTATCAGCACAGACACAGAATAAAATTTGGCTGTGCTATAAATAATAAAACTTATCTTCTCATTAAAAGGGCTGTAGTGCTGGTAAAGAATCCAAGCTGATCTGTTACAAAACTATAGCCTGGACAAGATGTTTCCATTTCCAGATATTTCTCTTTTTTGCTGCACATTATGCTTTGTTATTGCTTTTAGCATTAATACAGAAGCGTTTGTTAATAATAGCATTATCTTGCATAGTGTACAGGCAATTCAATTTCTTCAACCCAGAACCAGGAGCTTTGCAAACAGTATCCTTTTGCTGTTGAAATGAGATGCCAGTGGCAGACATCTTCGTGAAATTTTCATTTTTTCTTCTCAGATATGATGCAACACAGAACATCTCTGTCTTTCTGGTGAATAGTTTGAATGTTCTTTGGTTTGTGACTGTTCTTAGCAGCTTCAAATAAGAATTGTAATGGATATAGAAGTTTAGAGGCTGGGAGATTTTGTAACTGGTATTCAAGGACTGGTCCAAACTAAGATCAGAGAAAGATGGTGTATTTCACATACTGCTTTGGACTAGTAGGCTAGTAGAACAAATTATACAACAGAGAACAGTAAGGATTACAATAGTTGTTATATACATTGGATACTAGCATGGTGCCAGAGCCTTAAAAAAATTGTTTATTTTATTTATTAAAATGTTTATTGTTGTTGTATGTGCCTTCAAGTCATTGCTGACTTATGGTGACCCTAAAGCAAACCTATCACATGATTTTCTGGAGCTGAGAGTGTGTGAAGCACCCAAGGTCACCCAATGGGTTTGTATGGCCGAGTGGGGTATCGAACCCTGGTCTCCAGCATTCTAGTCCAACCCTCAAATCGCTACACCATGCTCACTCTCAAAATATTTATATCCTGTCCTATATCCAAAGATCTCAAGGCAGTTTACAATAAAATCACTTTAAAACAATAAATAATAATGATAACAGTTTTAAGGTTAAAAATGTAGGTCAAAATCCAGACGAGCAGCTACAAATATTCTACAGTTACACATTCATAACTGCTACTTATTCACAGTCCCTATGTAGCCCTAATATAGAGACTGGGCAGGGACTGTGAAAGTCTCCCAAGCCCCACCTACCAGTAAGCAGCCACTGGGATTGACAGGGGTCCATTCCCCTGTTGCTCAAGAAGTTGTTCCCTGATATTCCCACCCACCCTCAAGTGAATGATGTCAACCACAAAGGGATTTGCACCAGCGTGATTTTCTGCCTGTCATGGCAGAAATCACTTACAGGAGAGGATGAGAATGTCAGGCAGTTTGTTCTGGACAGAGGAACTAATCCCCACTGGTCCCAGCAGCTGCTTACCAGTAAGTGGGGTTTGGGGAAGTTAGGCTGGAACCTACTATGTAGCACCATTATTACAGAGCTACACAGTATGTAATGGTCATATAAGATTTCACCAATTTTGAATAGTACAACCACAAGACATGTGCAGCCTGGATAAAATTATTGGCTCCAGTTGGGCCTCCATAGAGACAGAGTTCTATAACTAGGATGCCACCACAGAGAAGACCCTCTTCCATGTCCCCCCACAATGTATTTCCCCTACTGGTTGGACATAGGGGAGAGCTCCTTTAACAGATCTCAGTTCTTGGGGAGGCATATACAGAACTACCTTGTCAGTAACTTGAGGCCTTTCCACACTACACTGTTATAGTGCTATTATCCTACTTTCAACATCCTGTGGAATTCTGGGTTTTGCAGTTTACTGAGGCCAAAGAGCTCTCTGGCTGAGAATTCTAAATGCCTCTCCCTAAACTGCAAATCCCAGGATTCCATAGGATGTTGAAAGTGGAATAATAGCACTATAACAGTGTAGTGTTATGACCTTAGGCAGGGTTCAAATCCAGTAAGTCTAAATATTCACTGAATGGACTTAGGCACATTAATGTGCATCTGATGAAACATGAAGTGGCCCCAAGGATTGCACTCAGGGAGAAATTGGGAGACTCTGTTCTGACATATCACCAACATCCCTAGTTTGAGGGTGAGGGTAATGAGTGAACTATGAGATCTCAGATTTAATGACAAATGAGGCCTCCTCATTTTGGCAAGAAAGTTTTTGACATTAAAAATCAAAGAGGAGCACTGAAGGAAGAGTAGGAGCTTCCAGATAAGGTTAAGTACCAGTAATTGTCCAACAGTCAAATTAGACATGACAGAACATGACTGCCCCATTTATACCAAAAGAGTGTGTGCAGACATGCATGAAAAGATCTGCTCCTTACATGAAAAGAAACATCCAGGAAAAGAGAGAGATTTCTTTCCTGTACTTTCCTTCATATCACATTTTTGTCCTCCCTTGTTTTCCATAGCTATTCCTAGGCTAGCTGTTATACTACAACAACAATTGTCTTGTTGTTGTTGCTTAAACAAAACAGTGCAGGCAGGTAATGTGGGGGAAATGGACCTGCATATTCTCCTTTTCCTGTAAGGGGCAAGCGTTCCCTCACTCCTGCTTTCTATGTTAATCTAACAGACAGATAAAATGCAGATGGCTCACCCCTCCTGTCTAGTTTGCCCCTTACCTGTCATATTAGTTTGCCTCACAGTTGTTATAAGACTGAGGCAGAATAATCTGCATATGATCTTCTGGAGAAAAAATGTAATGCAAATAAAATATTGACACTGAAGGAGTAAAATGTACACTTACTAGTAATAAATTAATTGTAATTGGTCAAATGGTAATCATGGAGGTAAACATAAAGTTTGCTGTTGTTACAAATAAATGTGTTGTTTTCTAGTTTTCTCTTCTCAGGTTATATGAATATGTAGAGGAAGCAGGAATGTCTGCAGTAGTCTCTTGTAAAAGTCTAGTCAAATATGTTAATCTTTCCCAAATGGATCTCAATATTTACGAAAACTGTAGACTACGAAATAGCTTTCCAAGTATTAGAGATATTATTAAAAATTTTCTGTCTCTCAAGTGCAGCCTTTGTTTGAAAAAAACAACAACACCTTATCACTCCTTTGCTTTAGGATTGGTATCCACATATGTCATATAACATACAACCAATTTAAAGATGGAAAACCTTAGGAAGCAACAGATTTAAGTCTGATTTTGCTCTGGTGCTGAGGGGGAGGGAGACTGAGTAAAGGTACAGAGTGAGGACTCAGGGGTTTTTTCATTCTTTTTCTTTCCACTTTGGATCAGCTTAGCTGCCTTGGCTTCAAATGAATGAAAACAGCTGAATGCTGGCTCCTTGCACTCAGATAACCAGCTGTTTGTGTCTCATGTGGAGACTGCAGAGCTTCAAGGCCTGTCATCTGCACAGTTAAATTTGATTCCCAGACTTAAATTGAAACCATATTGCTTTCCTTTTTCCCATAGAATAACCATTTTAACAGATCTTATCTTTTAAAAAAATTTTTTTTCACAAACAGGCCTTCTGCGCCCATGTCCTGTGAATTTTCACCTCTGACTCTCACCACAGTACTTCAGTAATTTCTGAAGATGTAGAAACAGGCTTGAGTACCACATTGACCTAGTCTGTTCTTTGTGTCTGTTTCTTTCTTTCTTTTGATGGAAAAGAACTGAAAAAGATAACCTTCAAGTTCTGCCGGATAAAAAGCCAAGCAGATCCAGGCACAAATGTAATGTTTTAATTTGGGAAAGCAAGTGCACAGAGAAAGAAAGAAAAAGCCAGATAATTTGAGAAGTATTAGTTAATTTTTTAAAAAGTACACTCAAAATGTTACTGAAATGTCACATCATATATTTTTTAAAGAATTAACACTGAAAGGATGACAGGTTCCATCCTGATGTGCTAGATTTATAATATTGTGACATTTATATTCTAATGATAACGAAGCTTTGATCTTTCTGCAAGTTGTAGAGATAAAAGAGCAACTGGCTAAGTCGAAATCCTTCTCCCCTTAGGGAGCTCAGAAGCAAAGAGCCAGCTTGACAAGGGTTACACAAACATAGACCAGAGTACAATACTGGCAAGAAGAGCTGTTTATACTGAGTCTGTGTACACTGACATGGGACTGAACTGTGTTTGAAAAAGTTCTCAGTCCTGAATACAATGCCTCTACAGTATAGGTATGCTCCAGGCATTGCAAGCAACTGCTGAATAATGCAAAGGATAGAAGTGCTCAGAATGAAGTCTGGAAATGTTTCTGTTTCAGGCTACATTTCCCAGAAACCTCCAGCCAACATGTACCTGAAAAATTAGCTTTTCCAAGTTCTAATTTAGAACAAAAGAATGGAACTGGATTTTACGCCTCCCTATTTGTGGTGGCTCATTGGAGAGGCGGGAAGATGGTTAATTGTCCATGAACTATTGAAGGCCTCTTGGTCAGCACACCATGTATGGAGGTGTCAACAGTTGTGGTCTGCGAGCTGAGCAGCAGGACCACAGGCCATACCAAAGTGACAAGGGTGAAGTCCTGCACTGTGGTCAGATCATAAGCCACTGCTAAGTTTCAACTGACTTGCCCACTAGCCTCTTTCATCATTGACAGAGAAAGCCTCTCTGGATTATCAGCATGGAAGGTTGTCAAAGGAAAAGATTGCTCCCAGCCAAAAACTACCATATGCATGTCCCATTAATATAAATGCGTGTTATCTACAACATAAAAGTCAAAGTTTGTATGTTTGTTTATCTGTGTCAGGTGAAGACCTCATAAGATTGGCTGCCTGAGAAGATTCTATGGAATCATGGGGTTTGAAGTTTAGGGAGGGGCCTTTAGAATTCTCAACCAGAGACCTCTTGAATAGGCCAATTACTATGGAGACGAGGTCTAGCAGGAAGTAGGAGGGCAGTGTATTCCCTCAGGAACCCAACCTCTGTATGTTAATAACTCTCAATACAGATTGGGTTGGGGAACATGGGGAAAAGTTACAGGTACTGGACAATACAGTTTTGGGAATTAGAGGCCCTTTCCAGACGTGGGGGGGGGGAGCTGCGTGAAAACGGGACTCACCGGACTTCCTGAGCGTACGAGTGAGTCCGTCGGGATGAGGAGAAGTGCGAGCTCGTCGCGCCATACTGCTCCGGTGTCCAAAATGGCGGCTTCCGGTTGGAGGCTGTCCACCAACCGGAGAAGCTTGCCAGCCGAAAGCCCGCCCCTGGAAGATCTGCAGGCACGCACTTGCATGCGCCTGCAAATCTGCTCCGGAGCACGGCGACGGAGCGACACGGAGTCGCGCGCTCCGTGCTTTTTAAAAACCTCTAAAAAGAGGTTTTTAAAAAGCACGCTGCGCGACCAGTTCCGGTCACGCAGGACCGGACTGAGGTATGGAACTACAAAAAGTAGTCCGACCCAGTCCATTCTACGGTGCAGAAGACCTCCGTCGGAAGTCGCTCTGCACCATTTTAAAAACCCGGTGCGGAAATGGCCAGAGACACAGGAGACACAAGTATTACCTATGAGAAAATAAAATTCCGGGCAATGTACTAATTAATTAATTGATTGATTAATACACTAATTAACAATTAACCTCATTTCCTTATCAGTCCTTCCAAACGGCAAGAAATCTTGAACCACTGGCCAATCTGGAGTACTGCTTAAGGAAAGCCTGTCTGTCCTTGATCCTTTCCTTGATCTTTGAAGAGAGATTCATTAGATCTTGAAGCAAGCAAAGTATTGATTGTTTGAATGTTTGAGTTTTGAATTTTTCAATTTTAATTGTGTGCTTCATTTTAATTCTTGTTTGATTGTTTAATTTGAGTTTTAACTTGAATATTCCATGATTTTTAACTTTTTTATTATTGTTATTGTAAGCTGCTCTGAGTACTTATCAGGAAAATTAGCAGAGTATAAATGATGATGATGATGATGATGATGATGATGATGATAGATTACAAGAGGCAAATGCTTTGTCATCAATTAATGAAATAAGATAGTGATGAAAGCATGACAAGGAGGCTATAGCTTGCCCATAGCTTGCTTAGGATATCGGTAGCCAAGGGTGGAATATACCAAAGATGTGAAGCCTGTTGATCCTCATGAGTCCAAAAGCTTGAGTAAGTTCCTTTTTCAAGCTATATTTTTGCAGAATCTCCCAGCCAGTACAAGCACTAATAGTGACCCATAATGTGAAAAAGTTGGGTTTTTTTCTGGCATGCTTGCATAGTCCAAAAGAGGAGAGGTTATTTTACTTGGGAGATTAGATTAAACCTACTATATTTTCTACCTGTTTGTTTTTTAGGTACCATTTGCTTTACTTTGACTTCCATCCAACATGCAACTAGCAAAACCAAAAGTAGCTATTTGTATGTTCTGCTGAAATATTGAGCTTCCAGCTATGGGAAGTTGTCATCTTTTGTGGATTTAGTTGTGAGGGAAATGTACAAAACTGCTTCTAAGTGGTTTGTTTCACTCTTTTACATTATGCTAGTATACTTACTGGTATGATATCCAATATATACAAGAGGAGGTTCATTCATTATACCTCATAATGTCCTTGCCAAGAGATATTGTTTCACGGGCTACAAACTGTGATCAAAGCCTTATACAATCAGCCCTCCACATTTGCGGGTTTCACTTTTGCAGATTTGATTATTCACAGATTATTTGCTGTCACCTCTGCTGCCTCCCTATGCCATTTTAATAGGGACTGCAAGATTCATGAGACTGAAAAACTGCAAATGAGACTTGTAAGTCCCTATTAAAAATGGTGTGGGGCAGCAGTGAGGTGGCAGTAAGCCCCACCAGCCACCCATTTCTGCCCTGTGAAGGAACTCTTATGCCTCAAAGGAATCCACGGTGGGTTGATTATGGTGATCGTACTTTGTTGTGTGTTAAATATGGTTTGGGAGGGCCTAGAGTTATTCACGTTTTTTTCATTTTCACAGGCCCCTAATCCTAGCAAACGTGGAGGGATAACTGTAGTTTCTTGACCCACCACCTGGGCAACAGTTTGGACTTCAACTTTGATGAAGTGGCCAGATCAGAAAGATCTGCAGCAGAAATCAGGGTAAGGGTCCAAAGAAAAGGGTAAGCCCCGCTCCCACCCCTGAATTCAAAGTACAGTCAAGGGAAAAGTACACATAGACAGACAGACACACCAGTGCTTCAGCCAGACTAGTAACTAAATCTTACTTCAGTACCAGCCATGAGGTAGAACTTCATAGTTCAGCAGACTATATTTGGGGTTCAGGGCAGGCCACATGACACACAGATCCCCATCTGCTCTCCAACCCTTCATGCCTGCTGCCTGGTTGTCAGAGGCTTCATGAAACAGCCTGTTCTGGAAGGAGAAGAAGTAAATCCAGGGTCTAGTTTGGGCCAGAATCTTACACCCAAAGATATCCCTGCTAGGGGCCCAGGCCAAAAGATGAACCATTGAGACTAATCACTCTTCAGGAAACAATTGAGATCTGAGAAGGTACTCTGGACTGAGAAGCATAAAATGCCTCATTTGGAGACCATTAATTATTGGTGATATCTGAAGTCTCGAAAATGACTAGGAGGTCCCTGATATCTTCAGACTCCGCTCTTGCCTTCTAGACTGCATGACTGTGATCTGTGTGCACTGAGGTCTCTGACTTGAGATAAGGATAGGTCTATCGCTGCCATTCTCAACTGATTTTTGGCCACAAGGGCTCTTCTCTTAGGAGCTCTTCTCAAGTTCTAGCCCCCCTCTCCAGTCAAACAAGAGTACAACTTGAACAGATAGTCAGAAAACCATTTACTACTGATTACACTTTTAATATTCCAATATACTGAAGAAAACTTTTTAAAAAACCATATGAAGCATCTATCAAGCCTAATATGATCCTTGAGCCTGGTGCTTTTCTACAGGTTTCATGATATTGAGTGCCAAATTAGACAATGACTGTTGGAGATCCCTCTTGTCACAATATCAATTCTGTTCTTGGATTTTGTCAAAGAAACTGTCAAATGGTGTGTCTGAAAGGTATTATAAATAGGAAGAAATCTACTGACTGCAATTAAGGTTGTTGCTTGGGTATTTCTTTGGTTCAGTTACCAGGGGCCCCTAAACTGTTGGGGTTCCTCTTCTCACAGTTTTTAGTCTGTAATCCCCTGAAAATGTGCCAGGGCCCCCTTGGGGACCATATGACTCACATTGACAGTGGCAGGTCTATAGAACTATACAGATGCCACAGTTTTATGAATGTGGGAACAGGGAAAGACATAGTCTCATACTCCTCTTCATTGCTTTTCCCACATGGAAAGTGATGCATTCATAGAACGTCCTGTTTCTGTGGGGGCTTTTTATATGAGTAAGATCCCTGATTTTCCATTGTTCTAGTTCAAGTGAAGAGCCTCACTGTGAATAGGAACTTACCTTTAGAAATGTCATTTTCCATGTGAGGAAAGCAATGACTGAGGTGGGAGACTAGGCACCCCTCTACTCCCTGGTTCGAGAAAGTATGGTAAGAAATTACCAAACAGGGCCGATATGCAGATTGTTACCAAGTATGCTTTCAGAGCAGAGGTATGAATTCATTTTTATTCTGTATATACCTGTCTTATGAAAAGGATGGGAATCACACAACTCTCCAGATGTTTTTGGACTACAGCTTGCAGCACTCCTCTCTGTTGGCTATGAATCTAGGGCTGCTGGGATTGCTTTCTAGCCTATGAGCAGATTTGCTCCAATAGTTCAGTATTGCCCTGTTTTTCCTCATATAAGAAACTTAAGGGTGGGAAGCAGGGAGAATTAGCACATAAGAAAGGAACTGTTTCTACATGATTCACTTTATGGTGAGTGTCTACTTTCACTACTATGGCCCAGACCTCTGATTCTGCTACTTCAAGTAATGCAGACTTCATAGAGTTGACAATACATTCTTAAAAGAAACACACTGTTTGATGGGCAATATGCTTTTAAGAGAGAGCACATTAGAAAGGTTTTTTTAAATTTATTTCTGTAGTATATGTATGTATGTGTGTTAGATATACATTTCTACTTTTCCTGAACACTCGGTGCTTTCTTCAGGGATACCAGAAAAGGGAAGACACAGTATTTGCATTGTGGGTAAAATATTGACATGCCAATGATTCTGCAAGCAAAATCTCTTTGTACAGTGGACTCATTGTTCACACTATATCTTCTGAGGCCAAAAAAGAAGAAAAATTATTTTTCCTTCAGTAGTTTCTTTCTTTAAGATGAAATGCTGTTGAGTTGTTTAAAGGGTTGTTTTATATGCTTTGAGACCCTGGGAAAGTGATGATTCTTTCTTCAATTAATTTGGAAAGAAACTTTTACTGTGTCCTTGTTAAAACCTGTTACTCCATCTGAAGTATGAGATGGGATGTTAAAATAGACAGATATTTGAAAATGAGAATCATAGTTTTTTTAAAGAGCTGTGTATAACTTTTGCCTTTTATCAATGACTTTATTTAAATTTATTTGCAATGTAATTGTTTAATAATTTATTGGTTAATTATAAATACAGTCTTCCTTCCACTTTCTTGAGGCTTCAGGACATAGAACCCTTGTGGAAGTGGAAAAATCAGGAATAACTCTTCCATCTGCCTCCCCTCTCATTCCTTGCCAAGGGTCCTCCCTTTCCCTTCACATGCAAAATGGAAGGGAATAGGGTGGAAGGAATGGTTCCCAAGGGCCTTCCTTTCCTCCTCCAGAGTTCCCCCCTTTCCTTTCCCATGCATTTTGCCCCAGTGCAGAGAAAATGGATGGGAAAGGGAGAGGAAAACTCCAGAGGAGGAAAAGAAGGCTTTTCAGAGCCTTCCCCCCATTCCCTTTCGTTTTGTCTCAGTGGCAGTTCTCTACACTGGGGCAAAATGCATGGGAATGGGAGGAGGAAACTCTGGAGGAGAAAAGGAAGGGTCTTGGGAGCCTTCCCCCTCACTCATTTTGTTCCATTTTGCCTCAGTGCGAGTTCTGCATGCTGGGGCAAAGTGCATGGGAAGGAGAGGGGGAAACTCTGGTGGAGGAAAGGAAGGCTCACAGGCGCCTTCCCCCACCCCATTCCCTTCTGTTTTGCCTTGGATAACTCACCTGGGGCCAAATGCATAGGAATGGGGGGAGGAGAACTCGGGGGAAGCATACACACGAATAATCAAATTCATGAATGTCAAATTCATGAATGTAGAGGGAGGACTGTAAAACTAAAAACACAAGGGTAACAAAGACATTTAAAGAGGTTATTCTTAGAAGCAAATCCTTATGACTTTCCTTTGACCTGAACGGCCACCTTTGATGGCTGTGGCTATTTTCAAGCCCTGGCCCAGCCTCACAGCCCTGGGAAATTTCTTCAAAAAGGGTAGCTGCCAAGCAAGAAGCTACTGGCGACCTATTATCAAAACACATAGGAAGATTTTAGAAATATCCAAGAGTGAGATCAAGAAATTCCAATCAGCTAGTCTGAGTAATAGCTAGTATTACAGCATTCACATAAATGCAACAAGCTACATTAAATGTATGTGTAGATCTCATTTTGGAGGACATGTTTTACGCCTGTGCTGTTTCAATCTAATTATGCACAGAAGTACATTCCTTACCTTTTAACCATAGGAAGAATTACTTGCAATATAGATATGCAGAAGAAAGTTCTTACCAACTCTCTATAAAGCATTCAACAGCTGCATATATGGAGAAGATGTCCAGTTGCTGCTCATGTAAGAAACACTAAACAAAGGCCATTTCCGTATTACACTGTTATAATGCTATTGTTCACTTTCAACATCCTATGGAATCCAGGGGTTTGCAGTTTAGGGAGGGGCATTTAGAATTTTCAACCAGAGAGCTCTGTGGCCTCAGTAAATTACAAACCTCAGAAGTCCACAGGATGTTGAAAGTGGAATAGGGCAGCACCTCACAACTGTTGGCAGGAATGTTTTTGCTAACACTCTCGCAAAGCAGATCAGGAGGTCTTTAAACTGAGTTCAGCAGGGGAGGGAGACAGTATTATTCAAGGCAAGGATTCAGTGAGTGCTGGGAAAAATAGCCCAAATGATATAGATAAAGCAGGTTAAGTAGTACTAGAGACCAACCATGGGAGGAAAAGCAACTTTAGTACTGGACTTGCAGGAAGGGCACATGGTCTTAAGTGTCTCTACACTAATGCACAGAGCATGGGAAATAAGCAAGATGAACTCAAACTCTTAATACAGCAAAATAAATATGATTTAATAGGCATCACTATAACCTGGTTGGATGAATCCCCTAATTGGAATGTAGGAATAGGGGGGTATAACATATTTCACAGAAATAGACCAAACAAGAAAGGAGGAGGAGTAACCTTATATGTCAAGGATGTTTTCACCTGTGAAGAGATCCATGACTTAAATCCAGGAAGCCAGGTCGAACACATCTGGATAAGAATTAAGGGAAAAGAAACAATAGGGATGTGATTGTGGGGGTGTGCTACAGGCCTCCTGGTCAGCCTGAGGATTTGGATGATGCCTTCCTGGAGCAGATGACCATACATTCAAAAAAGAGCAATGCAGTAGTAATGGGAGATTTCAACTACCCTGATATATGTTGGCAGTCAACCTCTGTCAAGACGGCAAAGTCCAACAGGTTCCTCGCTTGGCTTGGAGACAATTTCATGGTCCAGAAGGTGGAAGAGGTGACATGGGGATCAACTATTTTAGATCTGATCCTGACCAAATGGGATGACCTTGTTGATGATGTGGAGGTGGTGGGATCCTAAGCGGGGAGTGACCATGCTCTATTGGAATTTGTCATTCAGTGGGAAGGAGAAGCCAAATGTAGCTAGACATGAATTCTAGACTTTAAAACAGCTGATTTCTGTTAACTTAGGGAGTTACTTGCTGAAATTCCGTGGTCAAGAATACTGAAAGAGAAAGGAGTTCATGACAGATGGAAGTTTCTTAAAAGTGAGATACTGAAGGCGCAATTGAAAACTGGGCCAATAAGGAGGAAAAATAGGAGCTGTCTAAAGAAACCAGAATGATTGATGAAAGAACTCTCAGCTGAGCTAAACGTTAAAAGAACATATACAGGAAATGGAAAAATGGTGAAACCACCAAAGAAGAATTCAAGCAAATAGACAGGATATATAGGGAAGAAGGTCAGAAAAGCTAAAGCACAGAATGAGCTCAGGCTTGCCAGAGACATTAAAAACAATAAAAAGGGCTTCTTTAGATATGTCCACAGCAAAAGGAAAAAGAAGGAAATGATGGGGTAGCTGCGCGGAGAAGATGGCGAATTACTAATGGGGGGAAGAGAAAAGGCAGAACTGCTCAACACCTTCTTTGCCTCAGTTTTCTCCCAAAAGAATAGAAGTACTCAACCAGAGGGGTAGGGATCAGATGAGGGGGAGGGGAATGCAGTACAGAATAGATAGAGAAGTAGTATAGGAATACCTGGCTAAACAAGGTGAATTCAAGTCCCCAGGGCCAGATGAACTACATCCAAGGATCTTAAAAGAACTGGCAGAAGTAATTTCTGAACCACCCACAATAATCTTTGAGAACTCTTGGAGAACAGCAGACTGGAGGAGTCCCAGCAGACTGGAGGAGGGCAAATGTTATCCCCACCTTCAAGAAGGGAAAAAAAGAGGACCCAAATAATTATCGACCAGTCAACCTGACATCAATACCAGGAAAGATCCTAAAACAGATCATTAAACAGTCAGTTTGTAATTACTTAGGAAGCAATGCCATAATCTACAGTCAACATGGATTTCTCAAAAATAAGTCGTGCCAGACTTATTTTTACGGTAGAGTTACAAGCTTGATAGATGAAGGGAATACTGTGGACGTAGCATATCTTGATTTCAGTAAGGCCTTTGACAAAGTTCCCCATGACATTATTGCAAAGAAGCAAGTAAAGTGTGGGCTGGACTGGGCTACTGTTAGGTGGATTTCTATTGGTTGACCAAATGAACCCAAAGGGTGCTCACCAATGGCTGCTTTTCATTTTGGAGAGAAGTGACTAGTGGGGTGCCACAGGGTTCTGTCCTGGGCCCAGTGCAATTAAACATCTTCACCAATGACTTGGATGAGGGAATAGAGGGCATGCTGATCAAATTTGCAGCTGACACCAAATTGGGAGGGGTGGCTAATAGCCAGTGGACAAGATCAAAATTCAAAATGACCCTGACAGATTGGCGAGCTGGGCCAAAGCTAACAAAATGAATTTCAACAGAGACAAATGTGAAGTCCTACACTTAGGCAGAAAAAATGGAATGCACAAATATAGGATGGGGGACGTGTGGCTGGGTAACAGTACATGTGAGAGGGATCTAGGAGTCTTGGTAGATCACAAGCTGAACATGACTCAGCGATGTAGTGTGGCAATCAAGAAAGCCGATGTGATTCTTGGTTGCATCAATAGGAGTATGATGTCTAGATCGAGGGAGGTGATGGTACCAATCTATTCTGCATTGGTTAGACCTCATTTGGAGTACTGTGTCCAGTTCTGGGCACTCCAATTCAAGGATATCGACAAGCTGGAGCGTGTCCAGAGGAGGGCAACCAAAATGGTGAAAGGTCTGGAAGCTGTGCCCTATGAGGAGCAGCATAGGGAGCTGGGTATGTTTAGTCTGCAGAAGACTAGGTTAAGAGGGGACATGATAGCCTTGTTTAAATATTTGAAGGGATGTCATGTCAAGGAGGGAGTGAGCTTGTTTTCCACTGCTCCAAAGACTAGGACAAGGAGCAAGCTGCAGGAAAGGAGATTCCACCTGAACCTCAGGAAGAACTTCCTGACGGTCAGAGCTGTCCAGCAGTAGAATATGCTGCCTCAGAATGTGGTGAAGTCTCCTCCTTTGGAGGTTTTTAAGCAGAGGCTGGATGGCCATCTGTTGGGAGTGCTTTGGTGTGTGTTCCTGCATAGCAGGGGGTTGGACTGGATGGCCCCTGTGGTCTCTTCCAGCTCTATGATTCTATGAATAATAGCACTATAAAAGTGTAGGGCAGAAATGACCAAAGGAATTAAAAATGGAAATCAAGGTCATCTCTAGAAGCTCATAGCACAGTTTTTTAAAGATCCTATTTATAATGCATCAACATAATAATTATAAGAAGAAACTAGATTAGCTGTGGTTGCATGTATAATTTAAAGAACTGAAATGCTTTTTATACAAGAATCAAAATGACAGCTAGAAGGAACAGACTGAAGATATTCACTAAGATATTTACTGAGGGCCTAGAAAACCAAAAGGACAGTGCATGGTCTCAAAGTACAAAAAAGTATCAAATGACAGACAAGTCTAGTTTATCATTTAAACCGAAAGGACTTATATTTCAATTTGTGAATCCAAAATGCTTCTATTTTAACGAAAGCATCAAAAGAAATGCTTAAATGAGATGATTGTATGTGTTCCAGTCCAAAAAATCTGAGACTGTCAGGAGAATAATTGCACATGCCATAACTTTACGGTCAGTCACTCAAAAAGCTTCAAAGCTAAATGGAAATGACCATGCTGTGTGTGTGTTGGGGTGGACTACATTTCTTTGTAAATTTGTCAAAATCCAGTTGGCATTAGCCATTCTGATTGCATTCATCTTCCTTGTATGACAGACTATTCGTATGCATAATAGTAAACATATCCACACTCAATCTTTAGACAAAGACATCTGTTTTGAATCTTGTACAAGGAGTCTTCCAGAGCTGGGAAACTACTTATGAAGAACATCTCTGTGGAGCTACTGCATCTCTATTGCAGTGTGCCTCCTTCCTTCTGTAGGTGAATGGATTCTCTTTTAGCTTCAGTTTCCAGCACTTTCCAATTGAGGTTCCTATGGGATGATAGACCAAAGCCTGCTTTGCTCTATTCTTTATCTGAGAATGCTCATGCTATAGCTTCCAATACCATTGCAATGGGACCAAAGCATAATGATTCTGTTCTAGATCAAACATAATCATGCCTCCAAATCTGAACATTTATTCAGATTTAGAGACATTGGCCCAAACCCTAATGCAGTGGTTGTTAATCTGGGGTCTGCAGACCCCCAAGGATCATGACGCCCTTTCAAGGGGTCCATGAAAGGCTCAAAGGCTGCTTAGTCTGTCTCCTCCCCCACAACGGAGTGATGATGTAACAGGAACCAAGACAAAAGAAAGGAGGTTGGCTGGCTGGGCAGGTAGGCTTGCGCATTGCCTGTCAGATGATTGCTCTGCTGCAGGGAGGAGGCAGGCTCAGCAGTTGAGTGACAGAGCAGCTGACATTCTGCCAGTCAGTCAACATTTGTCCTTTTCTTTCTCTCCCTCTCCTCCTTTCTAGCCAAGAACAGTCTACTATCAGAAACACTCAAACACCCCCCATTTTTGTCTTTTCCCCTCCTTCCCTCCTTTGTCCATCTCAGTCTCCTATCTTGTTGGTAAAGAAGGAAAAAAAGTGGAGAGTTGCTTGTCTGTTTCTCATAGACTGGATGGATGAGGGAGGGAGGGAGAAGGGCAAAAGCTGGCTGGCTGGGCCTATGTGTTGTTCAATCCACTCTAGCCTTAAACTGGTGGGAAGAAGCAGGAGAAAAATCGTCCATCCACCTTCCAGATCTTTTCAAGGAAATGTGCATTTACTTATTTTTCCCTTTTCTCCCAATTTGAAGATCCCTGATGAGCAATTTTAAATAAATATTTAATGCACTTCAGGATTTTAAATCTTGAGTTAACTCTTGGAAGTCCATGCCAACAAATAATATTTAAAGAAGTTCCCTAGTAAATAAAAGGTTAAGAATCACTGTCCTCATGTTAATTCTGACTAGAGTAGAATTACTGGGATTTACCTATGCATTGACATTCAATTAATTAGCTAATTGAATGGATCTACTTTAGCTGGGACTAACCAACAGGAGCCAGATACTGTTACGTTAGATCTAGGCTAGATTTGTTATGTTTTCATCCCATTGCCATCAACATGATATGATTTAGTCATGCCTAATTGGGACTCTGTTTTCAAGGGCAATGAACTCTTGTATACAACTTATTCATAGCTCAATTTGATACATGCCTACTTATAAATAATTTTCACAGAGTTCAGGGGAATTGTCACCCAGGGAAGGAAGTGGGGTTTTGCAGCCTAAGAATTCAATGTGCTTAATCCAGTTGTTTATCTGAACTAGAGGAGACCTTTTGAATGAATGGTACTTGTCAACTCTGTCAACTCTGGATTTTAGTTTTAACATTAAAGAAGCCAACCAAGTTCTGATCCTACTTTGGGGATAGAGCTCAGTTACTTGAATAGCTCCTTTAAAGTTCTGACTAAAACCTCGGGTTGATTCACCATTCCACTGTCATGGAAGCCACTAGTTGCCATTGATTTTAGCACAATGTAACAGAATTCCTTATTTAAACCTTTTTTTAAAAAAAAAATAGGTTGTATAACCTGTTTTCCTGCCCTTCCTTTCAAACTTTTTCAACCCTTTACATGGACAGTGTTGGAAAGGGAATTCTAAATATACAGAGAAAAGATGAAAGGTGAAATATGAACATTTTGCTTGTTCAAAATGGGGGATTGATTGCCAACATGACAAGAAAAATTAAATTGGGATTTGGAGACTCTTTTTTTCCCACTGCAGAATGAAAAATATTTTGGGCTTTTCTTTAACAACCTTGTTCATCATCTTTTTGTTGTTATCTAAAACCTTAAATGAGGACTTTTGTGCTTCTTTTATTCCTGCCACAAATCCTTGGAGTAAAATTGCTCCTATCATGTTGGGGCAGGGGGAAACAGAATGGTGAAAGAGACAACAGCAGAGAATTATTGAAGAAACTGTCCACATTGTGGGAGGCAGAAAGCAAGAAGAAAGCAAGAATTCCTAAACTTTATTTCTCCTACTAGATGTTGATTTTCTCTTTCCTTCACCAATTACATATATACTTATTGTAAGAATAGAATGTTATGGTGCCATGTGCTA
Source organism: Cyclura pinguis (assembly GCA_030412105.1). Lineage (NCBI taxonomy): Eukaryota > Metazoa > Chordata > Lepidosauria > Squamata > Iguanidae > Cyclura > Cyclura pinguis. The sequence continues at coordinate 215,480,985 of CM059602.1, forward strand.
CAGAAGACCTGCAACAATGACTACATAGGTAATAATGGGAGATTTTTTTGTTACATGAATTCATGATCAGTTGAACATTTTCAAGCTTTATCAGCAAGATGTGAAAAAGTAACTCCGTTCTTTCTAAGGCTCCTTTCCCATGCTATTATGGGGCATAATGATTATAATATTGTCATTACTTAGGATTCCTGGATCTCAAAGTCTGGCCCTCAGTTTCCAGGCCTGGATTTTCTCCAATCCTCAGTATGGGTAGTAGCAATCTCACGGCAAGAGCGCTGCCTTGAAAACTCTGTGTGTGTTTGTGTGTAGGTGTGTGTATTCGTCATTATTTAGACTCCTGAATGCAGGAGTGCATTCCAAATGTGGTTCTTGGAGATTCCTGTTTGACACCCTAGTCATTGATCTGAGGTGTTCCTCAGTGCAGCTTCCCCCCATGCTATTGAACATATACATGCAGCTACTGGGAGAGGTTGTCTGAAGCTTTGACTCTCCTTTCCATCTAACTCTTTGACTCTTTGACTCTCCTTTCCAGTTGCTGGGAGAGATTGTCTGGAGCTTTTGACTCTACTTTCCAGGGAAGCTGTTTCAGCACTAAGCCAGTGGCTATTGTTGGTAATGGAGTGAATGCAGGAAAACTGCAGCTTGATACAAACCAAACAGAGGTATTACTGGTCAGTTGGAAAGGAGATCAGGGCATGGTGATTCAGCCTGTCCTGGATGGGAATACATTTCTCTGAAATCTCAGGTTCATAGCTTGGGTATCCTTCTGGACTTAGTCCTGAGCCTGAAGACCCAGGTTTCAACAATGGCCAGATGTTTATTTGTTATTGAATTTATTCTCCCAAATGATAAGCATTAAAATAAATGTGGCAGTGATGTATTTTTCTGTAAATATCAAACTGGCCATAATAATACATGTCTTGATTACATTCTGTTTGGATCATTGTAGAGAACTGTATGTGGAGCTGCCTTTGGACAGTGCTCATAAATTTCAGAAGGTCTAAAATGTTGCAGCTAGATTGCTGCCTGAGGCTGGTTATAGGGAGCATATAACTCCCTTGTTGAAACAGTGTCACTGGCTACCAGTCTGTTCCCAAGTGCTGGTTATGGCTTGTAAAGTCCTTTACAGCTTAAGTCCAATATGAGGCTGCCCGAGCCTTAGCGGAAGGGCTTTCTCTCTGTCTCACCATTCTCATAGACTCATCTGGTAAGAACAATGGATAGAGATTTCTCAGTGGATGCTCATAGGCTATGGAACTCATTCCCAGGGGAGTTCAGCTGGTGGAACAACTGTGTCTACTCCTGCAACACTTAGCCCTGTCACAACATTGTAAGTAGTTCTGAACCTGATGTATTTATAGTACAGCTCTATTAAATTTCACATGCAACAGTAGCCTTGGTAAATACAGGTACATTATCCTTTATCCAGAAATCCAAAATCCAAAAATATCCATAAACCAAAACTTTTTGCTACCAGCTGCCTGCTTCCACCCTCTAAGCAACGGTGGCAGCACTTGTGCCAGTTCATCTCCCAGATCCTCAGTCTCTCTCCAGCCTCCTGTCTCATATACAACACAAGCAGTGAACAAATGAGACATGAGGCTGGAGATAGATGCAAGGATCTGTGAAATGATGGAAATCCAAACATAGTGCTTGATGCAAAGTGGTGGTTATGAATCATAGAATCATAGAAATCATAGAAATGTAGAGTTGGAAGAGACCACACGGGCCATCCAGTCCAACCCCCTGCCATGCAGGAATGCCCTCGAAGCACTCCCGACAGATGGCCATCCTGCCTCTGCTTAAAAACCTCCAAAGAAGGAGACTCCACCACACTCCGAGGCAGCAGATTCCACTGCCGGGCAGCCCTGACTGTCAGGAAGTTCTTCCTGAGGTTCAGGTGGAATCTCCTTTCCTGCAGCTTGAATCCATTGCTCCTTGTCCTGGTCTCTGGAGCAGCAGAAAACAAGCCCTCTCCTTCCTCTACATGGCATCCCTTCAAATATTTAAACATGGCTATCATGTCCCCTCTTAACCTTCTCTTCTGCAGACTAAACATACCCAGCTCTCTAAGTCTATCCTCATAGGGCATGTCTTCCAGGCCTCTCACCATTTTGGTTGCCCTCCTCTGGACCTGCTCCAGCCTGACCATGTCCTTCGTGAATTGGGGTGCCCAGAACTGGTACTCCTGGTTGTTCATTTGTGGACTCCCCAAAGATTGCATTTTATGTATATGCAAATATAGCTATCCCAAAATCTGAAAAAAAAAATCAAAAATATGAAATACTTCTGCTCCCAAGCATTTCAAATAAGGCACACTTAACCTGTAATAAAAATAAAAGCTATAGGTTACAAGATAAATTGGACTGTGCAAGTAGTAGAACCTCTGGAGTGCAATAAGTCACAATTTTGGATCACAGCTTGACTTCTGTTTCTTAATACTCTTGCTGTCTGGTGTGCAAAAGTACATTGGTTAACATTCTGAGCTCTAACAGAACTCATTCTACTTTTTCTGTGCCAATAGACTTCTGATAATGGCTCTTCTGTGGTGGTGGAGTAGTGTGTACAGGTAAATTGCTTTGATAAATTATTCTTGAGTGTTGAGTAACAAAATATACCAGATGTGTTCAGATAACAAAATTTAAAACTATTCACAATTTTTCTTGTCTTTGACAAGAAAGGATGTCTTGACATGTTTTGACCCATTATGAAAGTTTTTGCACATTCTTCAATAATTTTTCACATTTGAGGACTTCTTGTGAACTTCTTGTTTGCATAAAAACATGAGCCAAAGTCCTACATTATTTTTGCCAGGGCTAAACCTATATTCATGTAGTTGTACAGTGACCATGAAACACCACTCCTCTTCTTATTGCCTGCTTATTGTCTGCAATAGGGAATGCATAGTGGCAGTTTCTACAATCCCATTGAATAAAGTGGTACATTGAATGCACCATAGAAGAATGCATATTGCATGGCTAATGTCCTATTGGTTAGACCCAACTAGTGTAGACCCTTTGCATCAATTATTGAATGCTAAGTCAACATGAAGGTAAATGATTCACAGGACAAAAATAGGAATATGAAATTTACGCCTGTGGAACTCTGCCGGTTCAACCATGGACTGAATTATGGCCCTTGTACAAAGGTCAAACTAGTATACTAATATCGGTAAGGGAATTATGCATGTGTGTGTGTCACCAACAGGATTCTATCTGTGATATTTTGTGCAAAGCAATAATATTTTATGCATAAATGTTATTATTTCTGAAAGACACAATGGCTGATATCCAGCATGAGAAATGTAGCTGTGATGCCATAGCTACACTCCATCTCCCCATTCACTCCCCTAAAATCCATTTTAAAAACCAGGCAGGTGTACAGAGCAATGGAGATCTGTGATGCATCCAGCTCCCCGCCTCCACAAGTGAGCCATGGTACAAATGCAACATGACCCTACACGGGTCCCTGATTCCGCTTGTCATACCGTCGCTCGCTGGTGGGAACGGACTAAGTACGTCATCCTTAGTGCTCAGTTTGCCTGCACCGCAGAATTCCTTCATTCGGTAGGGTTGCTTGGTTTTCACCATGGGTTTTAAGTGCTTTTGCAATGATGCCATGATTGCAAATGTGAATATAGAACAGTTATGAAGTTGTATGTTTAACTTCTGACATCATGACTGCCCAACAGAATGCCAGCCATTTTTTTCGAAAAGGCTAAATTTTTGAGTGAAGATTTTCTCAGGAAAAAAAAAAAAAAGAATCTCCCCTGAAATGCAAAAAAAAAAAAAAAAAACCCCTCCCAAAATGCAAATAGATTCCTTTACACTGATTTTTCTTGGCTTTTCCTAAAAATAGTAGCCTGCTACCTGTGCTAACCACATGGTGGCACTTTTCTTGCTCTCTTTCTGTCTCTGTGTGTGTGTGTGTGTGTGTGTGTGTGTGTGTGTGCATGCACGCATGCACACCTGTAAACATTGCCTAAAGTAGGGCTGGGGGCTGCATATCATATGCAGGGTCAAAGTACCCAGAACTCCCAATTTAAAAAAAAAATCCTTGGTAAAATTTCATCAGTAAAAATCTCAGCAAAAAACATTGAAAATGGTTCAAAACTGCCACAAAATTTGGCAATTCTGCCTCACAAGCCTTCCAAGATCTCCCAGCACTCATACCCCTGAAAACACCAAAAAAAATCCATCGATAATTGGCCAGAACTAAAACTGCTGTAGCATCACTTCTGGTTGCACCAGGAGTGCTAGTGCAGTGTACAGAGGTTGTGGTAATGAAAAAAAAAAAAAAAATAACACAGGTGTCCACCATAGCTCCAAACAAATATGCTGGAGTAAAATCAGAATTTTAGTCTAATATGGAAAATTCAGTATTTAAAGTATAAATCATACAATTACTTCTTTCTTTTGCATACATCCTTCAGCAAAGAAAACACGGCTTATCTTTAGCTCAACTTATTTTGCTGCCAAAGGGAAGAAAATAGCAGTGCTCAAAGTCCCTTCCTATTGCTGATCCTGGAATCTTAAATGGTTATTTTAAAAAAAATGAACAACTGTTTTGTTCCTTCCGTCTTCATATGCTTCAGTAGGGGTGATAAAAAAGCCAAACAGCTGAAGCAACTTCCCCTTCCTTGCCCTCAACAGAAGGGGGAACTAACAAAAATCTGTGCTAGTAATGATGAAAGAACCAACTATATCTCTGTTTAAACTTCAAGGAAATTGCATAAATTCATCCCTCCTCCCTGCCACCAAAAGGTTTGTGCTAGAACGCTGCCAAGACTGCTGAATGACTAAATCTGATGAGAAAGCAGCCTTTGAAAGAGAGTGGCAATCCTTTTGAGCAGCTCAGCATTCAGTTGGCGGAGGCACTGGTTTTTCGCCCTGTATCCAAACTGTGACATGCTTATGAAAATAAAAGATTTAAGTCTAGCTGCCACAGGAGGGTTCCAGCAATAGCATAGAAAGCCATGTCTTCATTGCATCAGAGTGACTGCCAGTGATGTAGAGTCAAGGTAGTTGACTCAAACTGGAGTCAGACTCAAGTTGCTTCAATTATTCAACTTGGACTTGACTGGGCAATAAATGATGGACTGGTTCAATTCAACCTGTGACTCATCTATTTTTACTGACTGACTTGCTGCCCTTACTGCCCTTGGGAGTCCCACCTCCTCCAGCCTTTTTCCAATCAGCAGTCAGGGAATGTTATGTTGATGACTCAACGAGAGTGGCACATGCTTCTTATCCCTACCTCTCTCCTGTGTTTTTGGAGAAGCCATGTATAGGAAAGCAAAAGTGTGGGAAAATTGAAGATGGAAAAACATGAGTCTGCAGCTTTTGGGGTGGGTGGTGTGGGCATGGAGTTGTCTCAGCATTAGGTGTGGGGAGAGATTCTAGAGGGTCTCACCCAGCAGAGCCAGATAAGGGTGAGAGAGATGGTGGGGAGACAGTGGGGTGGGCAAGAAGAAGAGTTGGTTGTTTGGCTGCCTGTTTTTCAATGGCTGAAGGCTTCATCCCAGTCCTGCTTGTTCATGAGTAAACAGGAAAGGCAGGGCCTCTTCGTGAGCTATGGCAAAGTGGAGAGCAGTTTCTTCCTGGAGGGCCTGTCTGTTCTTCACTGGCTGAAGGCTTCCTTCCAATCCTGCTTGCCAGCAACTTCACCTTTCTCACACACCACCACCACTACTTCCTTTTTATCTGTTAAAAGCAGACTCCAAGGCTTGAGACTTAGGCCATTTCTGCACTACACTGTTATAGCGCTATTACTCCACTTTCAACATCCTATGGAATCCTGGGGTTTGCAGGTTAGGGAGAGGTATTTAGAATTCTCACCACAGGGCTCTTTGGCCTCCGTAAACTTTGAACCCCAGGATTCCATACGATGTTGAAAGTGGAGTAATAGCACTATAGCAGTGTAGTGCGGAAATGGTCGTAACTTGAGACTTGAGTTATCTTGCAAGGACTTGAGACTTGAAGGTAGACTTAAGACTTGGAGTAAATACATCACTGTTGATTGCTGTGTCAACACAAGACAGTCTAATTAGCACTTTCCTTTATTTGTCAGCCTGAAGTATTCTGTCCTCTGATTCCTCTGGGCACAGGGAATTTTCCAAGAGTCCAAGACAGTTTTCTCAAAACATGCTTGGCTCTGAGAACCTACCTGGAAGCCAGGCACTGGAAAAACAGCTGTTCACCTTTTGCAGACTTCATTTCTCAGTGATGACAGAGAATCAGTCCACACAGGGCTGAAAGTGCAGTTCTGCCCCATTTCTAGACCCACGTTGTCACATGACCTTCACTGATTCCTATAGCAAGTTTTGTTTTCAGAGCTTAAACTCAGGATAGAAAATGTCACTTTTTAATCTGATTTTTCCCTATAACATCCCCTGCCCCTTTTTTCCTATCTTTTTTTCCCCAGTGTGTTCTGTGCCCTGGTTTACTCTCAGCTTTGATCCTGCACTACAGGGTGGGCATGGCGTCTATTGATGGTTTTGGTGTTCCTTCCTAAGAACCAGCTTTTGCTTTCTTTCCAACCCAGAAGCATGTGTGTGCATCACTGCATAGTTTTTGCCTAGAAAGTTAAAAAAAGAAGAAATTCAATCAGGCCTGTCCCAATCCATGTGGCTAGAAGAAGACTGGATTTCATGCAAATTAGACACCTTTGAGCATATTGCTGGAACTCCCCCTTACTCTGGTTTCACACTTGAAAGCCAACTCGTGTAGCTTGTAATACCATTCAGAGTTGGGCTAAAGGCACCCAAGAGCTGACCTGGATCAAAAATAAACTGAAGAAAATTCAATAGAGAACATGCTGTCATGAAGATTCTAGCAGAGATGGCTTGGCCTGCTTTTCTTTGCAGCCACTGCACAGCTATGCAAAAACTGCATTGTACTAGTGTAATGGACCACTAGCGTAGGATGTGTGTATTATGTACCAACAAATCATTTCCAGCTTATGGTGACCCTAAGGCAATTCCATAAAGGGTTTTTTGTTTTGTTTTGTTCTGTTTTTTGACAAGATTTATTCGGAGAAGCGTGGCCACTGCCTTCTTCTTAGGCTGAAAGAGTGTACCTTGGCCAGCAGACTTCCATGGTTTAGAAGGGATTGTGGTCTTCCTGAGTCCTAGTCCAACAGTCCAACTATTACACCTCACTGGATCCATGATGTAGCACACCAGCAGGAATTGCCATCTCTCCTGATAACATTTCCAAGCTGTGGTTCTGAGACTGTAATACAGAACTCTATAGATGAGAGGCTATTGTTAATGTACTTATTTGTTTGAAAAGAAAGGAAAGCATCCATGCTGTCTCTCAATGGAGAACATGGAGAAAAAGGAGTTCTACCTCTTTGGAACTGGAGCTGGGCCTTTCTCAAGTCTGCTTTTAGTGATATATGCAAAGTCGTTCAAAAAGGCCTTACTCTGTATTAGTATAGCTAAATTAAAAGGATTGATGTTCATTAAAAAAAAACAAAACACTCAGCACCAAGAGTAGCTCTTTCTGAGTCTGTAAAGCACATCCAGTAAGCAAATCAGCTGAGTTGCTGCTTTCCACTAAGAGCTCCTTCACAGGGAAAAGGAGATAAATCAATAACGATGTGAAGTTTTGGAAGGGCAAAAGATGCCTCAGGAGAACCACAATACAGAGTAATGTAGCTATAGTTAGAATCAGCAGCTCTTTTTAATGCACCATAAAAGCACAACCTAGACAACAGGAAAATCAGGCGTGTCCAATGCTGCAATCCTAAACATACCTTCTGGAAAATGCATCCCATTTAATTCAATGCACCTCATCAACAAGTAAAAATGTTTAGAATCAGGCTGCATGAAGATGACTTTTTCCCATTATAGAGCAGAACTAATTTTTCCTTTAACATGCTTGTAACATTAGCCCTGTACTACCATTGGTAGATTGATTATCCTGCAAGCTTAATGGGGCAGGGACTGATCATAGGGGGAAATGAATTTGCTTTTCCCCATGCCCTAATTCATCATTCCAGCTATTTCTGTTTTTCTTCATTAATTAATGTCCTTAATCTGCTTTTTTTGGAAAAATGAAAGGAATCTTGGACTTACAAAATAATTACATATCAACTATCCTTGTTCATGTTCTCTTGAGAATTTTAATCTAAAATACAAATGAAACCAATTCTGTACAAAAGCACTTTCTTCAAACAGTCTTATGTTACCATGAAATACTAGTTAGGCCTACTCAGATATAAGAACACAAGAAGGACTGTGCTACATCAGAATAGCCCAGTCCAGTTGTTACTGCCCTGGCTAGTCCGAGCTTTGGGGATATTAAAAGATATCCTTTTGATATCATAATTTGGCTTCACTTCTCTATTCCCTTCCACATGCTTGCGAGGCCACCAGACAAGCACGCAAACAAGCTCGGCCGTTAATCACCGTAATATTCCTAATACAATACAGGCAGGCCAGAAAATAGCTGACTCGCTGCTTTAGGAGACCTCCAGGCAAGTACTCTAATTAGGTATGCACGCAACTTACAAAAGAGCCTCTGCCCCGCACTGGCAGCTTAATGGGTAAACTATGCAATACCCAAGTACTCTGCGTTTGCATACTGGCTACTCTATTGAGAACCTCTGCGATAACTCAATCATTCAGATTCTGACCTTTCGGAGGCTTTGTCTCCAACTCCAAATCTATTGTTTTCCCCCAAGTACGGCATAGCCTGCAGTCACATTCTCTTTATAAAAACCCTTGATTCCGAGACGTTCCTCGGATCGCTCTCAAGTTTCATCCTGCCTTGCTGTCGCTTTGCTTGGCGAGCCTCCCCTCAGCTCCACGTGCTGAGCTACATCGCACCCCAGCCTCGCTTTCTATTTTTCTGGGCTTCAGGACAGGTGAAGTATCACCCAAACCAGCAACTCCTCTAAAAATCCCTCTATACCACTCCAACCTTTATTTCTTTAGTCATCTTGTGTGAATGTGTCGCATACACTGTTTTACTTGTGTTTAATAAAACATCATTTATTGTTTCCACTTCCGTGTGCTCCTTGACTTGGCCTGACCCCTTAGGCATAGGGTTCAAGATCTCGCTACGTTACCCTGCCTCTCGTAACGCTAAGCAGTGCTCTGAGCTAATTTTCCCCACCTTTAGTTGAGCACATTTTGGTGTCCCTCCCGGGACACCCAGTACACAGGGTAACACAGTGCTCTGTTCACACAGTGCTAACTTAATGCCTATAGGACACCCAAAGAAAGACAATGAATGGCACAACACCCTCTTGCTTGTTTGCACTAGAATCAATGGATTCTGGTGCACGCCATGGATAGTTTTATCTTGCATAAATGCATCATGCATTATTTTATATTCTTAAGGCATGTCTTCTCTTAGTTGGCTTTTTTCTAAGCTAAGAAACTCCAGGCATTGTAGACTTTCTTCACAGAAGAACTTAATCCAGACTCCCTGATAATTTTGGTTGCTCCTTTCAGCAGTTTCTCTGATCCTACGATACCTTTTCTAAGGAGTGGTGACCAGAACGCCACACAGTATTCCAAGTGGCTTTGCACACAATGGATTTCTCTAACACGGTGATGTTGGCTATTGTATTTTCAGCTCTTTTTTCGTAGACACCTAATATGGAATTTGCTTTTGTTGTTTTTCTTGACCTCAGAGGGAGAGGCTAGATCTTGGGTTATATGCTCACTGTTCCCACATATCTTTCTGATATTGGATGGGGGTGAGAGGCAGTAGGTAGATTGGGGCTGAGGCACAGGCAGCGAAAGGAGACAACTCTGGACATGTGGTATATCTCCCAGACCAGCACTGAGGAGAGTGTTCTAAACCAGCAAAAGCTGATCTAAATACTACCCTCCATGGGAGGAAAATACTTTTGCAAAGCAAAAAAAGGAAAGAAATGTATGGCAACTGCTGCTCTTCTCTTCCTTTAGCGCTGCTAGCTACCAAGCAGCAGGATTTAAGAAATATAAAAGCAGTTCTACCTCATATTGTATATATGAGGTAATATCGTAGATATTTGAAATCTCAGTTAATATTAATGTAAGAATTGGAAAAGTGCTGCCCACAGTTTTGTAGTGCCTCAAGCTCGCCCCCTCCCATAACCACACTTTTTTTTGTTGTTTGAAAGTGAAAGCTTTTCAGGGAGAAAGGAAAGTATTTCCCCCAAATGCCCCAAACACTCCAGAGGGGGTTTGGAAGGTATTTTTGCCATGCAGAGACCTTTTTTACTAATAGGAAATGACCTGGAAATTGACCTTCTGTTCTTTTCTGCTGGAAAAAGGGCCTGTCTTTGGCTTAAAATAGCTTTGGATGGTACATAAGAAAAGTGCCTGAATCTCCTAGGCACTGTTGAGGAGCATTTTACTGGGAAAAAATGATTTTTTTTTTTCTTTTGGTGTGCTGTGTTAGAGGGAGTACGATCCTGCTAAGGACCTCAGGGCCCTACACAGTCTTGTAAGTTTCAACAGTTGCCTACCTATCCATTAATGGAACATATTTAAAATAGTTCTTTCCGTTAAATTTTGCACAGCATGCACATATGTTTTCCAGAGATATTATGTATATACGGTCCTAAATCATGAGGCCAGTTACCAGCAGAAAGGTATATCCTATTAGTAGGCTTTCTTATCACTTAGTAAACAATGAATTCTTTATAGCTGAAGATTCCTTTCTTATCCTTTTAGATGCCTAGTATAATTCTTAGTCAACTACTGCACTAAATAAGATCTAGTTTGTAAAAAAAAAGAAAGTTAAAGCTTCTGTCTGTCATCCAGCCTTATCATATGACTGCAGATCTTTATGATTCCTTTCTACAAAATCTTACAATTAGTCTGACATTTAAAAAGAATTGAGATCCATTTTATAAATTGATAATGCTGAAAATCTTGGTTTTGTAGAGTGATTATTTTAGAATCTCTTACCACACATATAGGTTTCAGCACTGAGAGCCCAGCATTGTTGAGAGGCAATTTCTAGTCATTTTTAATGGTTGAGGAACCTGTAACTATGGCCATTTCTGCATGTTATCTTGTCCCATCATCCTCTGGTTGCAGTCCCCGCAGCGCCTTTGGCAGGAACCGCACCACAGTCAGCTCTTTCCCGTGCTGTGCTGGGGCAGAAAACACCTCCATCGTGCTTCTAGCCCTTCCACATGACAGGTAAATACAGCAGTATTGCACAACATTGATAGAGAAGCTCATGACTGGCAATGCAAGAAGGATGAGACCACAACAACTTCTTGTGGAAGCATTGTCACTGTCTCACTCCTCTCACGTCCCCATGCTGGGATGTCAGCGTTGTGCAGAAAGGGCCTATTATTCCTATCATCTCATCAATCATTTTGGTTGGCGTTGATGGAACAAGGGGCCAACAGTATCCAGACAAGCACAGATTTGCCACATCTCTTTTAGCTTTAAGAGATGCTGCTGGATCAGGCTAAAGACTGGCTCATTCAAGAAAGCAATGGTCAACCAGACACCTATGGAAAATACAAAAGGAAGACTCAAGATCATTTGATGTTGTTCCTACTTTTATTCTGATTCTGAAGGATGCCCATTGACATCATGAATAGAAGGGATTGGTCTCCTTGTCTCTCATGAATTTGTCTAATCTTGTCATGTCCTACCTGGAGGAGGCCTCCTCAGACACAGAAGAGGAAGTAGAAACCTAAGAAAGTAGGTGTCACTCAGAACCAGAGGAGACTGGCAGCTCTAGCCTGGACACAACTTCCTGGACACAACTTCATGTAGATTTTGAAGAGGGCAAGTTACTGGTTGGGTCACTTCATTCTTCAGAGTACTGTAGAGTAAAAAAGCACCAACAAAATCCAGGAAAGGCCTTGGCCTGCCTTAAAAGAGAAACACTGAGGTAAATAAGCCATCTATGGTGATTTATAGCTAGCTAAAAAAATAGCACAGCCAAGGCCATTTCTTTGCTGTGAAACAATAGCTCCAAAATCTCCATTTGTCATTGTTTACTATTCCTTGCTCTCTCATTTCCTTTGATTCTCTTCTCTGGTGACTCCGTAACTGGCATTTAACTCTACTCAAAGTGCTGTCCATGCTTAGAGGCCAAATTGCTTTGACTGCACATCTGCTCTTGCTGGCTGGTTGCATATGACCATGGAATCACAGATATGTGTTCTCTTGGAGTATAGGTGCACTCCCCTGGACACTTGCCTCCCTAACGCTGGAGAAGTCAACAATTGCTTGAAGCAGTATAACAGCATGATGAAAAGACCATGGAGCATAGCTAAATGCAGTTGGTAGTGCACACTAAAGTACAGTCATTGAATCAATGGGATTTATATAAGTGTTGATTTTGTTGTTGCTGCTTATCATCAAGCTGGCTTTGACTTATGATGACCCTATAAATGAGTGTCCCCTAAGGCACCCTGCTGTTCACACTCCTGCTCAGGTCTTGCAAACTCAGGACCATGGCTTCCACTTTGGGAGACAATCCATGTGTAATGTGGGATTCCTTGTTTCCTATCGTCTTCCATTTTTCCCAGCATTATTGGCTTTTCCAATGAGCTTTGTGTCTCATGATGTCCCCGAAGTATAATAGTCTCAATTTAGTCACTTTGGCTTCTAAGAAGAGCTCACTCCTCATTTGCTCTTGGACCCATTTAATTGTCTTTGTTGGTAGTCTATAATATCCATTGGACCCTCATCTAGCACCACATTTCAAATGAGTATTTTTTTTTCCCGTCAGTTTTCTTCAGTGTCCAGCTTTCACAACCATACACAGACATTAGAAATGCTATGGCATAGATGATTCTGATTTTGGTATTCAGTTAGGTACACTCAAAGATCTTACCTAGTTCCTTGAGAACTGCCTTTCCATGCCTTAGTCTTCTGTTATCTTGACTACCGTCTCAGTTTTTATTAACGATGGAGCTAAAGTATAGAAATTCTTTAACTATTCAATATCTTTACCTAGTTTAAAATTATACAAATCTGTGGTCATTATTTTTTTTTCCTTGCTATTCAGCTATAATCCAGCATTTGCGCTTGCTTCCTTAAATTTCATCAGTAGTCCTTCTAAGACTTTGCTGTTTTCTGCTTATAATAATGGCATCATCTGCATATCTTCAATTATTAATGTTCCTTCACCCAGTTTTAGACAGCTTTCCCCAAGTCTAATCAAGTTGAAAGTATCTCAGTTGGTCTACTACTCTAATTGAGACTGGTGTGGAATTTTGGCCTATGACAGGTTGGAAAGAATGATTTCCTCACATGAACAGTAACAGTTAAATAATACCTTTTACAAAATATTGTTCTTACATGAGGTTCATTCACACTACAAAATTATACCACTATAATTCCACTGAAATTGCCACAGTTCTGTCTTATGGAATCCTGGGATTTAGGGAGGGGAAATCAGAATTCTCTACCAGAAAGCTTTCATTCCTCATCAGACAATAAACTCCAGGATTCCACTGGACTGAACCATAGCAATTAAAGTGGAATCATAGTGCTATAATTCCATAATATAAATAGGTCCATGGTCTCAAGCAGACAACATCAGACACTGAAACTTTTAAACAGCAGTGGTTTCATTGCCACTAAAGGTCACTTCTAGATGCTCTCCCTAGCAAACACACTATTGTCTCCACCATCATCATTTTATCTGTATGCCATTTTCCACAGTACAACCATGCTCAAAGCAGCTTAGAACAAAAGAAAAGAATTTTACATAATAAGATATGGCAGCTTTTCCAAATAATTCACTATTTCAAGCCATGCCAAGTTTTAAATAAGCTAACAAATACATCACACATTAAACAATCCACTAACAATTCCAACTAAGGCCTGAGGCCTAACAAAAGGAAAATACCACATAGATATAAATAGGTATATACAGATAAATGATATTTGCCCATGTGCCTTGAAAGATTAACTTGCAGCAGACTGCACACAGATCTGTGTTCGTCATTCCCATCTTGTTGTTGTTGTTCATTCTCGGGCAGTTTTGCTCTTGATTCTTCAGGACAGATAGATAGATGCATAGCTAGATAGACAGATATACACTCACACACAGGGGAAACATGAAGAAACTTTCAAAGAATGACAATGATGACAATGAAAAATACTCAACCCTTCCCGTTACTTCCAGTTACTTCAGAGCTCCCCCACATGTGTGTGCGCACACCCACACCCACCCACCCAATCACTTCTGGCTTCAATTTCTTCTGAAGGGGAAAATATGAAGACTGAATAGGAGAAGACAACTGCAGGAAAGAATTGCAGATCTAAGAAAGGTGCAGCACCTATTCCTGTCTGTTTGCAATCCTGTCTCTTCTGCAATTCCTTACCACCAACATCCACTGCTATTGTTGCTATTGCTACAGGACTGTGGCTTTCTTGATGACTCCATCTGCCTGTAGTTTCTTCTCCTTTTCTTACTGCCATCAAGTTTGCCAAGCATTATCATTGTTCTTTCATAGTATGTCCAAAGTACAATAGCCTCTGATTAATCATGTTGGCTTCTATAAAGAGCTCAGGCTTGATTTGTTGTTGGACCCATTTATTTGTCTTTTGACTGTACTGGTAGCCATAGAACTTCCAGCATCACATTTCAAATGAATTGATTTTCTTCCTGCCAGATTTCAGAGCCAGTGCGTTGCTTTCCTCATTATGTTGGCTCTGGCCTCGAGATGCCTTCAGTGCTCCTGGAAGTTTACTCTTAAACTGTGTCTCATGACATAATTCTAGATGGAAAGATCTTGGTGCTCACCTATCCAAAGGACATTGTACAACTCTGTCATCTTTTCCTAGTTAATAGGTTTTCTATAAGAAAGAAGAAAAGATGGAGAAAACAGTGGGAAAGCATGAAATAGTTCCAAATGAAAGATAAACTATTTGGATCCGCCTAAAATTCCAAAAATAAGGACGTGCAATTGCACTATAAAATCCCTGCATGCAATCACTCTTCTATACTGAATATTTAAAAATGCAGAGATATGGTTTGCTTTCAAGTCAAACCATTATTTGGCATCTCCATAGTGAAAAAAAAACCCACTAACAACTAAAGTCTGCGCAGGCCACAAAGGGATAATTTTATTCCCACTAAGAATAAGTAATCTGTTTACAGCAACGCACCCTCCAGCACGAGGTACAGAATGCCTTTACTACATAAATCCACATTTCCTTAATCCTAAATGTCTGCAGAAAAGAAAAGAAAACTGCTATCATTTGTTAAACTAGAAGAAAGGATTTTCAAAAGCTCCTAAGTGACTTAAGGGCCATGACTGGGTCCTTGAATCATAATAAAGACTTTAAAAAGCATACTCATTGTGGTAAGTGCATTTGAGGGCAATAATTCCTAATTGGAAGCAGTTATATTTACCAGTCACCAGCTTGTTGGGGCTGATGATCCCCTCTAAAATAAGAATCAACAGAGAGCACCCAGATTGGATACACTGGGGATGTGTAATTGCTTATTGTCATTTAAATATTGTAAAACTTTGATTTTTACATATTTTGTGTTTTTGCTGCAAAATACATAATTATTTGTTTTCTAGTTCAATTTTCATTTATTGTTGCAGAAATCATCTTAAAGAGGATGTGAAGAGTTCTCTCTCTTTTGGTTTCTGTCTCACATACACACTATTTCTAGCTGAAATAAGGAAGCTTTAATGTTCTTTTATCTGTCCACTGTGGCAAAATCTTGAATATTTGATCAAGGTCCTCGCAAATATGAGTGTCCCTGATTGAATGACTGAGAGGAAGATGGGGATAAAGAACACTGATTTGTGGGCAGCCTGCTGCAAGATAGTCTTTCAAGCCACATGAACAAATTCTAGGGCCCCAATAGAACCCACTGTTGCTGTTACCACCACAACTTATATGACTGAAAATGGAGAGGAATGGAAACTGGGAGTGGTTTGTCTTGGCCTGTGCAATGTGCCTTAATTTCACAGGCACTAACACCTGAATTATGCCATTCCTAATACTAATATCCAGTAGGGACTGGAGTGGTAGGTAGCCCAGAGTACAGTGCTGTAATACACATGCATGTATTCACTATACTTATGGGTCTATTTGTATAGGGATGGGATAACTGAGCAAGTACAGGCATACTATTTAGGTCTGGACATTCATACAGCACCACCAACAATTAAATAAGGAGATGCCACTTTGTGATGAAAAGAGAGATAAAGCTGACAAAACATTGTGCAAAACTCATACCACATAAATATTGCATTGTATCTCTTTTTAATCATGATACTATTATATTTCATTACTGGGATTTATTCCCATTGGCTGCATTGATCACTGTCTAAACCCCTAAAGCAGAGCTTTCCAAACTGTGTGTTGCAACACATTGGTGTGTTAGATGCAGTATGTAGGTGTGTATGGTGAATGTAAACGGGTTGAGGTGCTGCCTCTTCCGCTGCCGCAGCAAGCCACATCTGGAGGGGCTGCCTCTCCTACCACATTGCTGCCACTCCGGGCCAAAGAAGACCTCAGTGAGGGCAGCAGTGGGCCAGGCCTGGGTGGAAGGGCTGCCTCTCCCACTGCCACTACCCCCACCCTGGGCCAAGGAAGACCCTAGTGAGGCCAGTGGCAGCAGGCCAGGCTCAGGTGGAGGGGCTGCCTCCACTTACTGAATTATTTAACTGAATCATAGAATCATAGAATCATAGAAATGTAGAGTTGGAAGAGACCACATGGGCCATCCAGTCCAACCCCCTGCCGTGCAGGAACACCCTCAAAGCAGTCCTGACAGATGGCCATCCAGCCTCTGCTTAAAAACCTCCAAAGAAGGAGACTCCACCACACTCCGAGGCAGCAGATTCCACTGCCAGACAGCCCTGACTGTCAGGAAGTTCTTCCTGAGGTTCAGGTGGAATCTCCTTTCCTGCAGCTTGAATCCATTGCTCCTTGTCCTGGTCTCTGGAGCAGCAGAAAACAAGCCCTCTCCTTCCTCTACATGGCATCCCTTCAAATATTTAAACATGGCTATCATGTCCCCTCTTAACCTTCTCTTCTGCAGACTAAACATACCCAGCTCTCTAAGTCTATCCTCATAGGGCTTGGCTTCCAGGCCTCTCACCATTTTGGTTGCCCTCGTCTGGACCTGCTCCAGCCTGACCATGTCCTTCTTGAATTGGGGTGCCCAGAACTGTACATAGTATTCAAGATGAGGTCCAACCAAAGCAGAGTAGAGTGGTACCAGTACCTCCCTCGATCTAGACACCATACTCCTATTGATGCAGCCCAGAATTGCATTGACTTTCTTGGCTGCCGCATCACACTGCTGACTCATGTTCAGCTTGTGGTCTATTAAAACTCCTAGATCCCTTTCACACGTACTGCTATCCCCCATCCTATATTTCTGTATTCCATTTTTTCTATCTAAGTGTAGGACCTTACACTTCTCTCTGTTGAATTTCATTTTGTTAGCTTTGGCCCAACTCTCCAATCTATCCAGGTCATTTTGAATCACTGTGTTGTGAAATGATGCATGTCTAAAAAGTGTGTCACCTAAAGTTTGGAAAGCTCTGCCCTAAAGGCTGCAACAGATGTTTGTCTGTATTTATTACTTATCTATTTATTAAAATATTTCAATCCAGTTCTATATGAAAAAAAAATCTCAGATCAGTGTACAGTGTACAGGATCCCTGTTGTGATTCCTCCTTGTATCAAAACTCACTCTTGGCATGGATGCTGTGTAGTTAAGTGTACTTAACTATATAGACTATTTAGCATCTTGACCATAGTAAATATGGCAAACAAATTAAAACAGTTTTAAAAAGATTGAAACAGTTTAAAAAACATGTGTGTTAACATTCTGAGAAAAGTCAGTGAAGCTCAAAGACTTTAATAAACAGTAAATGTTTTAGTTGGCTCCTAAATGAAACCGGCTTTGGCATCACTCAGGCCTCCAAGGTGAAGGCATGTCATTACTGAGGTGCCACAGCTGAGAAGACACTCTCTCACATCCTTGCACAATGTACTGACCTCCCTAGTGGGACACAGAGGAGAACCCACCTCAGCAGGCCTCAGGCAGGCACATATAGGGACTGGTGCTCTGTTCAGTATTGGAATCCCAAGCCATTTAGGGCTTTAAATATCATGACTAGGGCCATTTCCACACCTTACCTGAATCCATGTCCTCCTGTCGTGATCCTGGCAGTGCCTTTGCTGGGAAGGGAGCATGATGGGAACATTCCCCTCTGCACCCAACCAGCTCCGTGTGGAAGGGACCACAAGCGATATGCGCCTGCCTTCTGCAGCATAGCCGGGCTCTTTCCCATGCTGCGCTGGGGAAAGAAGCACCTCCATCACAGTTCCTGTCCTTCTGCATGGCTGAGAAGGACAGAAGTGTTGCACGATTGCAGATGCTTAACGGATTTATGCTGTTAAGCAAATATTCCCTGATCATAACATGTAGGGGCGGGATGGCAGTAGGACTATGACTTCGTGCAAAAGTATAACCCCCAAACTGCTGCCATCCTGTTCCCATAGCAGGACTGCAACGCCATGCGGAAATGGCCAAGCTCTTCGAATTCAAATTGGAAGCACATTGGCATATTTTATAATTTAAAAAATAAAATAAAATAAAATAAAAATTATCTGTTTTAGCATGGCTTTCAACCCAGCCGCTCAACACTCCCTCTCAGGATACTCTTGGGATCTTAGTGGAAATGGTCCATCCTTTGTCTTCACAGCTGGGTTTTTTTTTTTAATGGATCATCTTTAGCAGAAAGACAAATTAATATTGCCTGTCTGTCCCCTCACATCACCGGATTTATATTTGGGGGCACTGAAAGAATTGTTTTCTTGGTATGAATGGGATCAGCATGACAATGTCTGATCTACATTTGTTTTCAAAGGCTCTTTCATTGTCTCTAAACTTCCTATTTGAAAACCAACTACAGAGATTAAGTCTTCAGGCAGTTCAATTATGAACTCTTTCCCTCAAACCCTACCTTCTACTTCTCAATATTGCTTTTGTTTTTCTATGCAACATTCCTCAACATTACTTTTTATGGTCCTACTTAGATTCAATACCATCTGGTTTACTCAGTTAAAATTAATTCAATTACTTTGTGGTAAAACCCCTGCTGGCTTAACTCCAAAGCTTCCATTGTATCGCTATCAACAAATAATGAGGAAAGTGAGCTCATACAGTCTAGCTGATTTTCTTGCCTCTGTCTTTTTAGCAGATACAATAGCACTCCATGCTTGATTCCTACAACTACTTTTTGAGGTAGTCATCACTTTAGATCAATTTTGTATGCTAAAGCTTTTAGCTGAATGCAAGCTTCACATGATCAGACCTGCCATTTGCAAATTAGGGCAATCTCATTTTCACTGGTTTCCATTCATGTGATGCACTCCAGTTCTTCTCATGTGATGTTAGATTATAGTACACTGTTAACTGTGCATGTTTGGCATAATGGAGGCATTACCACATAAGAATTGTTATGATAATTCACCCAGACACTCTAAAAATTCTTTGCTCAGGTGAGGGCACTATATTGTTACCACCCCTTACACACCCCATCTTGCAAGATAGCAAAATTGGTGACAAATATCATTTTATAAAAACTGGACACTTATGACTATAAAAGTATGTGGCAGGGAGGGCACTGGATGTAAGCATAGGCCAGGTCAGGATGACTTCAGCATGGCCAGGTCAAAGTTGAAGACCATTAGGTGGGAAAGTTCAGTGCTAATGGGCTTCCAATAATCCTTTCAATATTACTGGCAACCAAGACAATATTAAATAAAACTGCCCAAGTACAGCAGACAAGCAACTCTGCTGTGTACATTTCCTTCAGAGACATTCCACATTCTCTTTACCCAACCAGGACATTAAGCGGCTGTCAGGACTCCCATCAATGTTTGTCACCTTAAGTAAGACACTCACCCTGTCCTGATCTCTTTTGTTTACTCTGCTAGAGAGCCATTAATGCTCATCCCTTCAGAGTAGGAAAAAGGGTATTTAAACTCTTGCTTTGACCCCAGCAATTTGCTAGCCCTTTGAGAATTCATGCTGCACCTCAAGATTTCTGTTCCTCCGTGCTGCCCTCAAACTCTTGTTTGAACCACACATTTTTGATCCTTTGCTCCAGAACGTGTAGATATTACCCTCTATGACCAAAATCTTTCTCTAGCCAACTTTTCTCACTTCTCCCTTCACTAGCTTTGTATGGTTCACGACACTGCTTGGTTTCTTTGTGTGTCTGCTAATTTTTAATAAAAACACCCTGTTTACACTTTTAGCTAGAGTCCTACAGTTAGTACTGGTATACCCAGGTGAAAAGATCCTGCCATTACTCCTCTCTTGCAGGCCTCCTTTGAGCTGGAAGTCCCCCAATTTCTAAGGAGATGCTGGTACTGCTGGTGGACCTCAAGGTCCTCCACCTTTGGGGGTAACAACATCTTATCCTAGTCTACATACAGTGAAATATATTCTTCCATACAACTCATAAATATTTATAATAATATAATTATATATGACAGGTGTTATTTCCTTACTGCCCTCTCTGCAAATTTCTTTATTCCTGACTCTTGCTTCCTTACTTCCATTTATCTTCTAAGTGGTTACATAAACAAATCTTCTCTGAATTTGTCAAATGTTTTATCTTTTAGGAACATAGTTAACTTGTCCATTTCCATAATATCATAAAGTTCTATTGGCCAATCATCTACCTCTGGTACATTATTATCTTTCCTTTTTTTTTTTTTTTTTTGCAAATAAAATTCTAGCCATTGTGATCATAAATAAGAGCATCTTTCAACATATCCTACCAACACATTAGTCATATTCAATAAGTACAATTCAAGCTTCATTGGGAATTTTATCCTTAATATCCTTTTAATCTCATTGTTAATTAATTTCCAGTATCTTT
Source organism: Cyclura pinguis (assembly GCA_030412105.1). Lineage (NCBI taxonomy): Eukaryota > Metazoa > Chordata > Lepidosauria > Squamata > Iguanidae > Cyclura > Cyclura pinguis. The sequence goes on from CM059602.1 coordinate 215,501,844, forward strand.
TTTGCCATATTGTACTAGCAGTGGGAACTCTAAGTACCTATACAAACTACAAATCCCAGGACTCCATAGGATTGAGAGATAGTAGTTAAAATGGTACAGAACTAATATAATTGTGGAGTGTAGGTATATTTTTAGACTCCCTCCTCCCTCCAGTTTATCTGTCAATGATTCGGCACAAAAGACCCACCAAGTTATCATGGGGTTTTGTGGGTGCTGAGTGTATGATGTGTCCAAGGTCACCCGGTGGGTTTTCCTGACCAGGCAGGGAATCAAACCCTGATGTCCAGGGTTGTAGTCTAGCACTCAAACCACAGCACCAAGGCTGGCTTTCATAAAGGTGGTATTTAATTTTACAAATAAGGGAAGTAAGAGGGTGCCCTGCAAAAACAATTGAGGGGGGGGATCTTGCCTCTGAAGGATCTTCTCTGGAGCCATTCCCCACCCACAGTAACACTTCCATGCTCTGAAGGGGGGGAAAACACCACTGTTTGAACTTCTGTTCCCAGAATCACCAGTCAGCACGGCCGGTGGGTTTCAGCTACATTGTGATGTCTTTTCCAAACTCCATTTTTGCAGAACCAACTAGCAGGCAGTCTTTGACAGCGTTGTTTGGCCAGCGGCAACCCCAGTGGGGCATCCCTTGGGGTGTAGCTACAGGGAAGCAAAATGAGGGTTCTGTCCTCCAAATAAGAATTCTGAATTCTAACCTTCCCATGAATCTTTCCTATGGTCTCCAAATTTCTAGCACTGCAGAGAGTGAGATGCTGAAAATCACTTACACTTAGAACTCATGTTTGCTACATTTGCATTCCCTTGGTAAAATCCACTGCCTCTTTCTTTGGATATCTCAAACTTATTTCCAAATGCTCAATGGAAATTTTAAGTTATTGCAATGCTAGAAGTTTGAAGACTGAAGAAAAATTCATTGGGAGGGCAGAATTCTTTTTGGTGGGCAACACCCTCATTACGTTACATCCCACCACCGCCACCACAATACCTACATCAGGATTAAAGCATTTCCAGGCAACCAGAGGTCAGGGGAGGCTTACTTGCTATTAGCTGCATTTGATAGCTTTGTTGTAGTCAGAGTGTCCAGCCAGAGCTTCTGCGAGCCAGACAGAGTTTTCATTTGGAGGGCTTTGGAGGCAGCTGGGTGAGAAAGGAGTAACCCGGGAATTCTTGCCCAGCAATGGATTTAATCTTAGCTGGGGTAGCATTCAGGGGTTTGCAATGCTCACATTCTGTGAAGACAAACATTATGAGCCCCTGAAGTTTAATTCTGACCTCATGCCCAGCAAGCTTTGCTGGCATCTTGGAATTTAATGGTTCTCAAAATGATAAGAGAACAGTAGTGATGGAACAGTTTAGATGCAGCAGATTGATCTGAGGCAACATCAAAAAAGGTGATTTGTTTTTCCCTGAAACCTAACCAACTTTGTATATAATACATACTGCCATCCCAGTTTATGAATTATGAAATTATGTTTTCATTCATGCAATAAAACTAAATAATAAATGATGCTAGAATCTTTTTATTCTTTAAAGTATGCAGATTTTTTAGATCAAAGTGATAATAAGCCATCATATATCTTTCAGGAAGATGATGAATATAGCTGTGCCATTTTGGAGTTCATTTCTGAAACTCTATCAGCATTCCAGTGTTTTTATCTTCATTTTTTTCCTTCTTTTTATGGTTCAGCACTTTTGATAATTGAAAATGTAAAGAAATAAACATTTGTCTAGGTCACAGTAGAAAAAATGAAAATGTATCCAAATACACAACCAGCAAAACAATTATTTTCTGAAATGGCATTTTATTATAGCTGAGGCAAAGGATAATATATTCAAAATTATCACAAAGTTTAACAAATCAAGCTGAAGTTTCAGTGCGTTCTGATATCCTACAGCAATTGTGACTGCAAATTGTTAGGAAGAAATTTGATATAAACAAGTATACAGCTCTTATAAAAACTACATTTTGGACTACAAAAAAATATGTTTGGAACTGTTGTACCAAACACTAACATATCCAAACTCTACAAGTGAACTATAGACCTCCTGCCCTTTATCCAAGTGCTAGTCATAATGAGATAAATAGTGACAGAACCTGTTCATGGACTGGTATGAAGGGAAACAGATCTCATTGTAGCCTTAAGAGGATTTGGGGTATAGTCCTGATGTTACCTGTTGATACCAACCTCACCTCATGCACCCAGTCAGATTAAGCATTACCACCTCTGGCTGCTGCTATCTGGGTGATCCAGCAACATCACAAATGCAAGTGACTCTCCTGCTCATCCCATAAGTGGAGATGGTATTTTCAGATGGAAGACAAGAGCCTGCGTTCAGGATTTTGTGGCTGTCATCTGATATTTCCAAAAATGCAAATCTTCTAACAAAATGCTGGGGACATTATTTTGGAATCTGTAGGATGGTGGTCACCAGGCACTGACCGGATCTGAGTGGCTCCCAGCCAACAGTGTTGCTATCAAGTAATCACATCCAAGGAATGGAGAGACTGGTGAGTGCACAGCTAAAAACACTACCAAGGGGAATAAGTGGCACCAGGCACAGGCATGGTAGATGTTAGTTCAAGTGAGTCTTTTCATATCCCTGCGAATTGACCAAGTATACCAGGTGCTGACACAAAGCCTCAAGGAGCAGAATAGAATCCAGACTCCTGCTGCTTATTGATGGAAATAATTCATGATCTGACCAGTACTGTTCATTTACAGTCCTAGCTGCTAGACTGCAAAGAGCCACAAGTATGGTATCCTACTTTCAGAAAATCAAAAATGAGAAGTGTAGTTAATCTTTCACAATTTGTCCTTTAGAACTATGTATTAGAGCAAACAAAGCAGGTTAGGTAGAATAGTGTAGGTTAGCTGAGCAAGTCTGGTTGCCTTGCTAATAGGCTTCATACAATAAACTGTACCAAGCAATTATTGCTCCCTATAAACCAGGGTTGGAAGTCATGTAACCCTCCAAATGATGTTACATTGCAGTTCCCAGCCTTCTTCATCGTTGACTGTGCTGGCTAGGGCTGCCAGAATTTGCAGTCCAAGGTATAGAGGGCCACACAATTCCTACCTCCGCTATAAATGTTCTGGCAATTGCTTCAAGCCAACCTTTCTCTCTCTGGTGAGAGATGTTATTCTTCATTGTCTCTTGGGAAGTCTAAGAACTGATTTCCTCCCCATTCTTTTCTGAATAGGTGAGCCCTGGTGACATGAGATGGGCTAAGCTCTTCATTTTCCAAATAATGAACTCAATAGTACCTTCTAGAATATGAGTGGTAACTGAATATAAAATATAAAACCTCCATAGCTTGATGAGTTTCTTTGTTTCAGCCTTCAGGGGGAAAAGTCAGCTCTCCATTTAGGTCCACAAAGAACAATCCTTTACCATAAATACTCAGTAGCTAGGAGCCCTTTCACAATTTTGACACTGTGATTCCACTTTAAATGCCATGGCAATATCCTATGAAATAATGGGACATCCAGTTTGGTGAGGACCTCTCTTTAAATTTTCGGGCTTATAATTCTAAATAATCTTCTCTAAACTGCAAATCTCATAAGATGAAAGCATGGCAGTCAAAGTGGAATCGTACTGCTGTAACTGTGTAGTGACAAAGGGCCTCATATATATATACTCTACTTTAATTACCTGAAGGGACACGTGAGAACTTTACTTGCATTTGTTGTTGTTTCTGCATCCATGTTATCACCTGTGAACCACTATTAAAGCTGTCATTGTATAGCATCAGTGGCACTGTTTTATTTCAGCTACTCTGTGAATCTGATTTGGCCAGGACCTGAGTAGATCAGGCCCTCAAGATCATTATACATTCAGCTGTACATATAATTCCTCATCCAGCTTGGGTTACGTGTGCGAAGAAAATACAGCACAGCTGGAGATGACATCACAGCTTTATTATGTCCTGTGGTGGTTTTCTATTTGACATACAGCCAACAAACTCCAGCCCTTCTTCTATTTCATCAGTAATAAATGTGATTAATATTTGAAATGAGTGATTTCAACTATCTGAGCAATTCTTAAGGAATAGGGTCCACTGAATAGCTATGTTTCAGGCTTCGTGTGAATGATAAAAACATGTAGTGTGCTGATATAGCACATCAAAACTATATTTTACTACTGGAGACAAAAGGTAGCAATCAACAAACTGCTAATCCAGGAACAAATTCATATAGTTCTGGGAAACTGATGACGTGTTGAGATCCTTGTTAGAAACGGTGACTCTTGTTCTTCCTGGAATTTTATTTGGACATGTCAGATGTTTCCAGATTTGCACTTAATGCCATTTACTCCATAAATTGAGGCTAGCCAAATTCTTTACAGTGAACAGTTACATGTTTATATTTTCATATCTCAAGTAGCCATTTAGCACACAGCAAGACCATTATTGCATGGGCTTGTAATTTGTAGGAGAAAAACACACTTTTTGGCCATGTTGTCCTTGGATGCCTATACCTCATAAAGTGACAACTGCTTCTTCTTATTACCAAACTGCAGAACATTCATGTAGTAAAGTATGTTCTCCTTATGGACTTCAATGTGACTAGCAGCTAATTTTGTAGTATGAAAAGCTATTAAGAAGACTGTCCATTAAATATTCTTTTTAATTTTGTTCATTCCCTTTAATAGGCGGAAGTCACATTGTAAATGCTTGTGATTCTTGGCAAATAAGTTGTCTATCCCTGGCACAGATTTTTTTCAGAAGCAGTCAACAAAGTCAAACTGTTCTAGCTAATTTGTACCTTAAGCAGTCAGTTTCTAATCACTTAGAAAGCAACGCGGTAATCATGAGAAGTCAACATGGATTTCTCAAAAATAAGTCATGCCAGACTAATCTTATCTCTTTTTATGATAGAGTTACTAGCTTGATAGATGAAGGGAATGCTGTGGATGTAGCATTTCTCGATTTCAGTAAGGCCTTTGACAAAGTTCCACATGACATTCTTGCAAAGAAGCTAGTAAAATGCAGTCTGGACAGGGCTACTGTTAGTTGGATTTGTAATTGGTTGACCGACCGAACCCAAAGGGTGCTCACCAATGGCTGCTTTTCATCCTGGAGAGAAGTGACTAGCGGGGTGCCACAGGGTTCTGTCCTGGGCCCAGTGCTGTTCAATATCTTCATCAACGACTTGGACGAAGGAATAGAGGGCATGCTCATCAAATTTGCAGATGACACCAAATTGAGAGGGGTTGCTAATACGCCAGAGGACAGGATCAAAATTCAAAATGACCTGGATAGATTGGAGAGCTGGGCCAAAGCTAACAAAATGAAATTCAACAGAGAGAAGTGTAAGGTCCTACACTTAGGTAGAAAAAATGGAATACAGAAATATAGGATGGGGGACACATGGCTGGATAGCAGTACTTGTGAAAGGGATCTAGGAGTCTTAATACACCACAAGCTGAACATGAGTCAGCAGTGTGATGCGGCAGCCAAGAAAGCCAACGCAATTCTCGGCTGCATCAATAGGAGTATGGTGTCTAGATCGAGGGAGGTACTGGTACCACTCTACTCTGCTTTGGTTAGACCTCATCTTGAATACTGTGTACAGTTCTGGGCACCCCAATTCAAGAAGGACATGGTCAGGCTGGAGCAGGTCCAGACGAGGGCAACCAAAATGGTGAGAGGCCTGGAAGCCATGCCCTATGAGGATAGACTTAGAGAGCTGGGTATGTTTAGTCTGCAGAAGAGAAGGTTAAGAAGGGACATGTTAGCCATGTTTAAATATTTGAAGGGATGCCATGTAGAGGAAGGAGAGGGCTTGTTTTCTGCTGCTCCAGAGACCAGGACAAGGAGCAATGGATTCAAGCTGCAGGAAAGGAGATTCCACCTGAACCTCAGGAAGAACTTCCTGACAGTCAGGGCTGTCCGGCAGTGGAATATGCTGCCTCGGAGTGTGGTGGAGTCTCCTTCTTTGGAGGTTTTTAAGCAGAGGCTGGATGGCCATCTGTCGGGAGTGCTTTGAGGGTGTTCCTGCATGGCAGGGGGTTGGACTGGATGGCCCGTGTGGTCTCTTCCAACTCTACATTTCTATGATTCTATGATTCTATGATTCTACCTTGTTAAGCTCTAGTTTTTGGTCTTGTGGGGCCATGCCCGGTTCAGGAAGATGTTTGTCTCTTCCTAAACCTAATTCCCAGTCTGTGTACCTGGGCAGCTGCAACATAAATTGATCCTAGGTTGCATAAACAGGCATGAAACTGCCTAGACACAGCCTGGTATACATCAGTTGAAAGTACCAGGGTATGCTTAACATATTGATTACCAAGTGAGGTGGTTACCTTAGCAACTAAAGCTGTAAAAGCTTAGAAGCTCTTGCTATACTTATGCCTTCCATTACCTTTCTGATTTTTTTTATCTCATAAAAAGGGAGAAACAGATAATGGGAGGTTATATGGCACACACTGAGTTTCCACTGGCTGCTCACTTAGAGAGACAGACTTGTGTAGCAGTGGATTTCTGAACTCTGCTTGATAATGAATCTAGGCCAAACATCCTGTATATAGGTCACAATGGCTGGAATCTTGCTGGCATCTTATGCATTTGTAAGTTCCCCTACAGAAGTGGTTAGACATTTTGTCTGATCCAGGATGGCTGTGTTCAGTTCAAGGTTGTGGAATCAGAGTTGACTATGCAGTGCCATTACATATGGATGTACGTGGCACATGGATGTGCATGCACACAGTTGCACACTGCAGAAATATATGCACATTTAATTGTGCAGTTAGTTGTACAACATCACAACCCACTAATAAGATGCTGTTGGGTAACACATACACTCCATCTCCACAGTGTAGCATCTCAACCACTGTCTTTGTAAAATCTAGGATACAGGCTTTTTTTTTACATGAAATATCTAAAACTGAAAAGTATTGTCACAAACCCGGGGAGGGAGGGAGCCAGAAGAGCCGCCCTAGCAACAGAGAGAGATTTAATTTGATTGGTTCACTTGTTACCCTGAAAATTGAGGGTATCTCGAGGACACCCAAACAGACTTCAAATTAAGGGAATTAACAGAGACGCTCAAAGCTTGCGAGAGGTCAGGGCAAGGGATCTTTAACCCTATGTCTACAGGGTCGGAACCACGCAAGAGTCAGAGGAACAGTCTAAAATAAATTTATTAAAACTAACAGGAAAAGTCACAACACACGTTAACAAATAATCCTACAATCACACAAAGGCTACAGGAATGAAGTTGGAAATAAGAGACAGTTGAGAGAGAGGGCATACAGACCTTAGTCTAGGCATCCTGGAGAAGGAGAAGATTAGCGAAGGCTCGGTGTAAAGCACCAAGGAGAGGCTGGATCCCGGGGCTGGAAGGCTGGAAGCAGTGGGGTTTCGTGGCAAGTCAGATACGCGAGTCGCGTTTAGCTCTCAGCAGCGTCTGAGAGGCTTAAGTGGGACACCTCAGTAGCAGCGAAACGGGCCCTTGTCCGGTCTGGGAGGCTGTCCGAAGAGGCTCAAAAAGTGAGGATTTTCATAGCCAATTTCTGTCCTCAGGCAGGGTATAGGCTAGCAAAGTGGCGGTAATGGGCGATGATTGGGGAATATAATGTTAGGCAAATATCATGACCTCTCCTTGGTATTGTCTCTCCCGGGAAAGTCCAGGTACATGATAGGGTTATCATTCCAAATTGATAGACGTTGATTGTCTATCCTTGCAAAGTTCATCAGCATGGCTTGGGGCTGAGGCAACCTTTTTATTAATCAAGGAGAGAGTCTATTGTGGCTGCCTAGAGATACGTGACTTGGAACAATAGGTCGTTGTCTTTTAACCTAAAGGGCATTGTCTACGTTCCCATACAGCAGCAAAGGCATTGTTGGTCTTGAGAATTTAATTCAAAACCAATTTTACTTGCAACCGACCTTTGCTAGCCAATATCCAATATGGGGGAAGTCATGCCAATTTAGGGGCCCTCTCTTAGGGTTACTCTGGAGTGTGACACACTGACTATAGAACCCAGTTTAGCCAGAGAGAGGGGCTAGGTAGGGGAGTCAGCATAACAGAAAAATAACAGAAACAAGAGCCATTTCCACACTAGCCTATTATAGTGCTATTATTCCATTCCTCAAAGGCCCCTCCCTAACCTGCAAACCCCAGGATTCCATAGGATGTTGAAAATGGAATAATAACAGGCTAGTGTGGAAATGGCCAAGGTTTGGAAAGACAGTTTCATCTGTGAGTTTGAAAGGAGAGGAGTTCCTTCAGAGAGAGAGAGAGAGAGTGAGTTGGGCAAGCATTTGCCTGTTAAAAGCTGAGAGTGCTTTGCTGTTTGATAACCTTTAATTGCCAAATACTTTTCTCTTGTCAGTTTGTTTAACAAAGACTTCATCATATTTTTCTAAAGAGCAATTTCCATACAGTGTCTCTTTAATCTGAGCTCAGCTACACACACTACCACCAGTGGCACATTCATTTGGATAAACCTGAAACACTTTGCCCTATATCCACAAGGGTTGTGGGTTTAGGGAAAGCAGAAGGGAGAGATAAGTGTGGAGAGGGAGCCAGAGGGTGGTAAATACATAGCAGCGTGCTGCTTCTCCAGGAAGGAAGACTGAAAGCAGACTTGATCTGTCATAGTCCTGGCTAGCCCAGCTTTCCATATTTTGACAAGTATTACATGCATTACGTATTGCTTAACATACAGTTATAACAGGTATTCACTGAAGTCAGATCAGATAGGGCCCTCCATGAGCCTGGAGAAAAATAAGGGACTAAATCCAAAGCTACCATAGTAGACTTGGTCACAACATAATTTTCTCTCGTCCCTCTTCAGTAGCTCTCTGCACTAGTTGAAAACTAACTCCAGGGGGTTTCCCAGCTCTCCAGGTCTGTGTGTGGAGGCTGCATTGAGGGGAGAAGATCATAGCTTCCCATTTTCACCACTCTGCCAGCAGAAGTCCACCACTGGACCCTGGCCAAGATGTTTATGCTGAGTGTTTAGGTAGAACTTTCTTTTGAATGGTGAGGAACAGAAAATAATTATGTCCTCTCTATTTCAAAATCGAATCAAAGTTCTCACTCTGAGATTGGGTAGACCCAGGAATTAAGTTAGATGAAAGGCCTTATTAAATTAGCTCAGGGAAATATCTCCAAATGTACTAATATAAATTGACAAGTTAGATTGCAAACAGTAGAAAACACACATTTAAGTCAGTGGGGCACAATGATCTACATGCTTTCATGCTGATGATTACAACTGAGTGCATTCTGTGTTTATAACCTGAGAATGGGACATGGTTTTATAACATTGAAAAATGGCCCCCAGACTTCTTAACACTTCTACTGCATTTTGATGAATACATGTAATGTACTTCCAGTATTGTTCCTAATCATTTTATGCATCTGAAGAAGGAGATGATGTTTGCCACGCATAACAAGAACTTGTAAAAATGTCTTCTTTTTTTGAATTACAGCTTTCAGAAATCCTGAGTAGGCAGGGCCACTAGCCATGCTTGGTAGAGGATTCTGGGAGTTATAGCCCAGAAAGTGAATTTTCCAAGCTCTAGGCAAAACTGATTATTCCAGAATACAATCCAGCAGCCCATAATCCCTCACTATTTTTGTCTTACACATTGTTCTTTGGGATATATTCAGTTTAATCTAACTCACATACACTCTGAAATAAGTCCCACTGATTTCACTGGAACTTACTCCCAAGGGTCTGTGTTTAAGATTAAAGCCTTAATATGCTGTTTTACATTTGTCATTATTCCCTGTTCTACATTTGCCATTGCTGTGTTGATTCATGTTTAGAAAGGCTGGAGAGGCCCTCCTCTGTATCCCATTAGTTGGGGCAATATGCTTTCAGAGGAGGATAGGAGAGAGCCTTTACTGCTGTGTTAACTCCAGTTATGGAATGCCTTCCTCTTAGAAATCTAACTGGCACCTATGCTAGGTCAAAGCATGGTTCTTCACAAAACTTTTTTAGGCCTAACTGGTTTGATACAGATGCAAATATGTGCATGGTTTTGAATTGTTTTAAAGTATTTTAACTGCTATAAAGAAAATGCTGTTAATTTGAAGGGTTCATTTAAAAATAGCATTTCCTGGAAGGAGCCTACTCAGGTGTGTTAATACTTCAGAAGAAATTCTGTTTCCAACCCCTTTGGCAGATAATTGGCTGCTGCCTTCATTTGAAAGCAGGTTCTGTAATTGGCCTGTAAGAAAGAACAAAAAGATGGGACGTTGATTGTATTAGAGGTGAGTTTATAAAGAGAGAGAGAGAGAGACAGACAGACAGACAGACAGACAGACATTAAGCCAGGAACTGGGCAATCCTTTTAGGATTTTGACAGATTCTGTCTAACAAATTGTCATCCCTGTCCCCCTATGGTCACTAAATCTTCCAATCATAACCAGTAGTACCCCTCCTTAAGTTTTCCCCAATTCTGAATAAAAGTGTGCTTGAAAAGCTGTAATTAATAGAGGTTACAAATAATCTAAATCAACACAGCTGGCCCTGGAACAGTTCCAGCACATAATCACCTGTCATGTGTGCTAATTCCTGCTATGATTAAAGCCTATTATTTCCAGTAGGGTCAGACAGTTCCATTGTCAAAAATGTCATCCCTTAATACAGCAGACTTGAGTTTGTCTGCTTCTGGCTCACAGTGTTTCCTATGTCAGCTTGAGTTAAGGCTGTGTGTTAACGCTTTGAAAGATGGGGGTTTCTTCTCCCCCTTTCTTTTCCCTTTCACTAGTCCTGGACCAGTATTGTCAACAGGAGACTAAAGACAATGTGATTATCTCATATGAAATACAGTTGAGGTAACCATGTCGAGAAATTACACGGGCTTGACTTTCCAGTAATGTTGCTGTTATAAAAGGTAAATGGGTGCCGCAGCAAAGGAAGACAACACAATAGTTAATTTATATAAGTGGAAAAAAGCTAGTATGTACCACATTCAAGAAGCATTTATTTAGCACTTTCCTGGAAACAATTTTTTTTTCCAGTTCTGCTTTGTTCTCCCAGAATTAGTTAAGAGTAAGGAATCATACACTTTGTTGAAAGATCCATTTTAAGCTTCAAATGTGCAGTTTTCTCTGGGTACTTTTGCATAGAGAAATGTAAAGTGCAACCAATAAACCAGTAATTCTTGACTAATTTACACTAAATTATTAATTTGTTCATTTACATTTTTATCTCTCACCTTTAAAGAGACAAATCATTCAAAACATAGCCACAGAACAATATCAAAACAAAAATTCAAAATGATCCTTCTCAGAGGGCAGATGTCTAAAGAAGATTCCACAGTGAGGGTGGGACAAGGCAGCTGGAGCATAGTCTTTGGTTCTATTGTTCCACCCCACTGGAAAGTTGAAACTTTTCTCAAGGTGAGGTTAAAATATTTTAATAATAAAATAAACCAGTGAAGCCCCACAACAGAATGTGGCAGTGTGGAGTGCTCCTGCTCAGACTTGTTTGGCATGTAGAAAAAATGATCACTTTACTACCAACTCTGTTTTGTTACGAGGTATGTTCTCAGAGCATGCATATGAACTCATACATGCTCTGACTACATATGACTATAAGGCATCTTATTAACTTTGCAGTTGAGCATCTTCAGTAAAATGTGGGTCCATAACTCACATCTGCACAAACCTATTGAAAAAGGAAATGTTATGGTATGTTAAACACGCACAAGACTCAAAACATAGACAATAATTGCTTTGAGGAACAACAAATACTATGAGAAATACAAATAACTACCTAACCAAATATAGTTGCTTTAGAATGGGGATATATTAAATGAGAGAATTTATAAGACAGTTGGGGTTAATCAATCTGAAGTTTGGGACAACTAAGAGAGGATAATAGAAAGAAAGAGATTAAAAAATTAAGGACAATATGATAATTTCCCCAATCTACACACAGTAGACAAGAAAAGATGACAGATTTGAGAAGCTGCAATGTACAGGAAAAGTACTCCCCCAAAACAGATTTTAGGGGCAGCAGAAGTTACTTCTTCTTGGTCCCATTGGACCTTCTTGGGAAGAAGGTGGGAAGCATTCCACTCCTGGATGGATCAGTGCAAAGAAGATGACAAGCAAACTGAGGTCCTCTAAGCCAAACAAGAGTTTTGAGGAAGATAATAAGCTAATGAGATTCTCTGATCAAAATTCTGGATTCGAGTGAAGGCTGAAAAAGTGATTTCAGTTTAAAAGGGGCAAGCTTAGCCTAGGCGGTAATTTCAGCAATCGAAGAACGATCCTTAGGCAATGATTTCAGCAAGTGACCTCCAAAAGCATTTTCTCAGAGCTCTTGGCTTCAAGTAGACTCCTTCCTCAGAACCAGATACCTCTTGAAATCCTGTTTAAAGGATTTAAGGTCAGCAAGACCCTTAATTTGCTTAAGTGTGTGTATTTCACAGTCTTGCACTGTCTCAGCATATAGCAGCAATTTGCTGGCTAAGACTCACCTGAGAGAGATTATTTCTTTCTTTTGCATAACCAGGAGAGGGAAGTGTTGAGCTGGTCGCCCCACACCCCAATGGTGACATTTGCTATTAATGACATTTTTGTCCATAATGCATTGTTTGCTAACAGCAGGATATCACACTTGGAGCAATATAACCTGGTCTGTGAGGATATTCAGTTGTGTCCCAACAGCTGAAAAAATATTCTTGACACCTGGTAGTGATACATAATGGAGCTACATTCTTTCAAAAATGGGTGCTCGCTACATGAATTGACTGGAGAGGCTTAACCAGACAATTAAAGAGGTTCCATTTTAGAATATATATATATACACATGTTCATGTTATCAAATCAGAGGGTTTGTCTGGATGCAGAGAATTCACAAAAAGTTTCTATTGCTTTTAAGGAGATCATTATACTAGCAGATATACTATGTTTGCTTGCTGGTTTGTTTAATTTATATCCTGCCTTTCTCCCAGTGCAAGACCAAGGCTGGATGACAATATAAACTAAAATAATATAGCTAAAACCCAATGTTATAGCAATATAGAATAAATTGAAGAGCTATGATAATAAAAAATAAGCATTAAATTAAAACAGTTTCAAATATTTTCCAAAAATATATCAAGAAAGTGGGGGAGTGCAACATTCCCCATTAAAAGCTCTTTGGCAATAACCAGAGCAAGTCTAATGAAAAGGCCTTTGCCTGTCAGCAGAAGGAAAACAGACAGAAGCACCTCAAAAATATAGTTTTCAGCTATATAGTTTAGTTTATATTGTTAGCCGCTTTTGGTCCTGCACTGGAAGAAAGGCAGAATGTAAAGAGAAGAGTCACTAAGAAGTCCCTGTCTTGTATCTTCATCAAGCATAACTGCAAGGTGGTAGGACCAAGAGAAAGGCTCCCCCTGAAAAATGTGGAGGTTCATACTGTCTTTCAAATAGTCTGGGCCAAACCATACAGGGCTTTATAGGTCATAACCAGCACTTTCAGTTGTGCCCAGAAATGGGCCAGTAGACAATAGTAGAGAAAAGCTGTTGTAACAAGGAGTTTCCCTTCCTGTTGTGACCAGCTCCGGTCAACACATTGGCCCTTTCCACACGAGGCTGGTGAATCGGTTCGTGCTGTTTCTTACTGGATTTTCTGGGCTTGAAACAAGGCGGACTTTCCCTTATTTCCTTCCACACAGCTACTGTGTATGTTCCATTCTGATTCGGAAGAGTGTGAGTTCATGAATCCACACTACCTCCGCTGTGGCCACTCCCGCTACTCCCCTCACCCCGCCTCATCAGCTGTGATTGGCCTTTTTTTTTTTTTTTTTGGTATGGTTTAGTACGTCATTGTGTACGTGCGTACATGTGTAAGTCCATACTACCCCCTGGCTCCTCCCATGAGCCCTCCCCTGACCACCAATTTGCACTGGTGCAAATGTACATTTCTGCACCACTGTGAAAGTATGAATTGGATCAATCTGGAAAATTGGAAAACCGATTTCTTCCAGTTTTCAAATAGTGCACTTTACCACCACATGGGGGCGCGTTTAGTCAGAATTACGTGCAGAACGAAGGTAAATAAACCGAACCTAGTCTGCTCCAAGGTGCAGAAGACCTCCATGGCAAGACGCATTGGCCCGCCTTAATAACTGCGTCTGGAAAGGGGCTCTGTCTGTATCATCTTGGACCACCTGAAGTTTCTAAACATTTTGCAAAAGCAGCCTCACATGTAATGCAAATAGGGTATAACCAAAACATGTGCCACTGCAGCCAGATCAAAGGTCTCCACCAACAGAAACAGCAAGATCATTACTTTTAGTTGTGCAAAAAGCGTTCCTAGCCACTGCTGAAACTTCAGCATCTAGCTGAGGGCTGGGTCCAGGAATACAATATATTCAAGCAGAAGACCTGAGTTTTTAGTGGAGTTGTAAACCCTATCCAACACAATCTAGTCCCCATTGAGTTGTTTTTGTATGTAGGATGTGTTCTCTAAATATTTGTAGAGTGTTTTTTTCCCCATTCCAATGTATCTTGGAGGATCCTCAGATATACCAGTACCTCTTTATTCTGTATGAAGGTGCCATTTTTGCTACACAAAGATCCAAACACATCTCTGAACTTCCAAAACAGATAGAACATGAAGACTGCACAGCCCTAGCAACATATAATATTTGAAGTCAAAAAGAAAAAAAAATACAAGGTAAATGAATAAAAATAACTGGTGAAGAATAAACCTAATGTGAGTCAAATTTACATATCTGGTATTCAAAATTGTTCTTTGAACTCTGAATATGATTTAGTTTCTTGAATTTAATATCTCTTTACCTCAGGCTTATTTTTCTTGGGAGGAATGCAGAATTAAAGTGGTGAACTATCTTGCTCCTGAGAACCGTATCATAGAATAATCAAGAAATGTGCTTCATTATCATTGGCATGTAAAACAACCGCAACACTTTCCACATCTGTAGATTTTTATCCTTCCTGTCACTTAGTACTAAAACTTTCAAAAAGTGTGAGACTCTCTGTTAGTTACTGAGCTAAGTAAAATATTATTATTTTTAAATTAGGTGACTTCCATACAGATTTCCATTATTCAACTACATTTTTCACATAAGATTGCCTTTAAAAGAAAGAGAAATATGGAGGGGAGTCGCTTTGTTATCTTAATTAATCTGCTTCTCATTCCCATGTTCATGACAGCTAAGCTCTTGTGGGAGTTGAAATTATGCTGGAATTTGATGACATAAGTGCTTAAGCATATAGGAGTTTTCTGCTATCCAGTGCTGATGAATAATAAGCTGCCAGTATTTGCAAAGGCGGCAGCACTCCCTCAATAATGAGAGAACTGGCAACAAAATTTATGTGCACAGAACCTGTGACAGAGGCCTAGGTGTTCTTGATTTGTCTCATAAACTCATTCATTCTACCTTGTATACCTGGAGTTGTTTGATGTAAGCAATTTTGTTTTCTAACTCAAGATGAAGATGAGGCACTCTGCTTCCAGAGCTATCCTGCAGGAGAGGATACAGATAATGGGACAAACTTGTGTGATAGGTGCAAGAAGACATTTTAAATTTTTAAAATATTGCCCCTAGGAGAGGGGATGGGTGGCAGTTGGTCTCTGCTTCAGGCAGTAAAATCTCTTGAGCCACCACTGAAAAGATAGATAGGGGAGTGTCAGCTGTTCTACATGAATTGATAGCTCTAATCTGAAAGGGAAAGAAGAATACTGTAATATACTTTCAGGATAATTATCTTTTAATTCCTATTAATTTTACATCAGGAAGCCTGTCTTGATTTCCTGTAACTCCAGCCCTGTCCTGACCTACTAATGGCTCTTCTTTTTACTTGAAAGATTGCACTGGTCTTCATGTGAAATGAGTTGTTTTCCTTCTGAACATTTTACACTGAATAGAGATCTACTGTGGATCTATAATGGAACCTTTACATTCAAAGTGAAACTACTTTGTTTTTCTGAATGAAGGTTTTCATTTTTAGACATTTTAACATCAGTTTCTGCAGATGTGGTTATGTACTGTTTGCTGTTCCATGTTTAATCTTATGAAAGATTTGCTTTTTCTTTGAAGGTGTCTTTTAAAATGTGTCTGAATGAATACATCCATTACAGATGCCAGCCAGGTGACACTTTAATACCAAGGCCTTATTTTGTTAACAGGCTATTTAGGATTAAATGTGAATGTTGAGGCTACAGAAGCAATTTCATCCACAGAAGTCTAAGCATGGCTGAATGGAGGCATAAGTTGATATGACAGAACATTTCCACTCATTTCCCTATTCTGGCCTGTGCCATATGCTAAATGATAGCTTTTCTTTTTCCTTCTTAAACTGAGAAAGCAAAGCCATTTACTATCAATATTAGTTTCAAATGTGCTACTTAATTAGCTTCGATATTTACTCCCAAACATCGATCCAGTTGGTAATCCAATAATTTGCAGATTACAATTTTGACTGCTAGTTCTTCCAGATGGAAAAAGCAAACCCTCAACAATGACTGCTTAGTTAGAATCATAGAATCATAGAATTGTAGAGTTGGAAGAGACCACAAAGGCCTTCAAGTCCAACCCCCTGCACTGCAGGAGTATACCATCAAAGCATTCCAAACAGATGGACATCCAATCACTGTTTTAAAATGTCCAAAGAAAGAGCGTGCACCAAACTCCAACGCAGCGTCTTCCACTGTCGAACTGCACTTGCCATCAGTAAGTTCTTCCTAATGTTTAGGTGGAATCTCTTTTCCTGAAGTTTGAATCCATTGTCCTGTATCCTAATCTCTGGAGTAGCAGAAAACATTCTTGCTCCATCCTCCATATGACATCCCTTCAAATATTTAAACATAGCTATCATGTTGCCTCTTAACCTTCTCTTCTCAAGGCTAAACATACACAGCTTCCTAAGCTGCTCCTCATAGGGCATGGTTTCTAGGACTTTTACCAGTTTGGTCACCCTCCACTGGACATGTTCCAGCTTGTCAATATCCTTCATGTACTGTGGTGCCCAGAACTGGACAGAGTATTCCAGGTGGGTCTGACCAAAGCAGAAGAGTGGTAGTGTCATTTCCCTTCACTTAAGCACTATATTCCTATTGATGTTTCCATTCATGCTCTCCTGGAAACAGAAGAAAATCTTACATTTGTTGATCCACTACACTGGACTGATAGGTATAACTTGCTCTACAATGATTTATAATACAGTGTCTAGAGAAATTTGGATAGTCTAAGGTTCTTTAGACCAAACTGACTAGAGAGAATTTTATCCATGCTATGTAGGACCTCAAGATACAGGGCATATTTTTATTTTCATTCCTGTTTCAGTTTTAAGGGCTTTGTCCATTGTTCTTATTCAGATAAGACTTACAGTTATATTTTGGTTCACATGGCACTTCCTTATTTACTACATTGTACTACCGTAATAGATTCTTCTCTGTGTTCTTATGTAGTTATTTCAGTTTACACCATATTTCTTTATTTTTCATTATATATCAATAATCATTTAATTCATTTCTGCTGCAGTTCTAAGTCCTTGTCCCAAGTTCAGCTTTACCCTCTTCCCATTTGTATGTGTGTAAATTCAAACCTAGATAAAGACCCCACTTTTAAAATGGTGTATAGATAAACAGGTCTAAATACATTAAGGCATCAGATCCTGTTTGATCTTGAAAGCTAAGCAAAGTCAGTCCTGATTAGTACTTGGATGGGAGACTGCCAACTAATATCAGGTGCTGTAGGCTGTATTTCAGAGGAAGATCTGGCAAAACCACCTCTGAATATTCTTTGCGGAAGACAACTCTGTGAAATTCATGGGGTCACCACAGGTAACTGGAAAGCATATAGACACACACATATAAAGATAAATATCCATATCGAATGCCTGTTTAGTCCCATTTTTAGTCCAGCAAATGTGGACAAATTCTAATAAAAAGTAGCACTGTTTAACAATAATAAAACACAAGAACAACACAGTAGTCAGAAAGAAGGATAAAAATTATCTTTCTTGCTAAGGGAAATTTCTTAGGCTGGACCTACTGATAGACCTTTTGTTTCCTCTTTTTTTTTTTCTACTACAGTAGAAAAAGAAAAATACACATGGGAGATGGACAGTGCTCAGATATTTCACATAGCTCTCCTACATGTTATCCTTTAGACATTGTAGAAGAAAAGTCAGAAAGTGGAAATACTTGCTACATGTACTTCCACTTGTCTGCCTTTTCCATGAAGTTCAAATGCAATGTTTATCAATGCCAGGAGGCATGTATTAAATGCACAAATGGAAGAAAAGGAAGAGGAAAGTTATAGCATTTTCTCATCTGGTAAGGAGGAAAGATCCTGCTCGCACCACAGCTGTTTAAGTGAAGAATATTTCAGAGTCATCCATATTTACTTGGTTTAATATGCTCAACAAGTTTGGTGTCAATAAACGTTGCACATCACACCATTTGAAGATGCACTTTAATCTTTTGGTTATATGGAGCTCAGACTAATGGACCTCCTACTCTGGAGCTGAAAGCTAGGCAGGAAAACAGGAAGTATGTCAGCTTTTCATTCTGGATATTGGCAACTATGGGCCTTTTCACACTACACTGTTATGGTGCTATTATTCCACTTTCAACACCCTGTAGCATGCTGGAATTTGTAGTTTACTGAAGCCAAAGTGCTCTCTGGCTGAGAATTCTAAATGTCTCTCCCTAAACTACAAATCCCAGGATTCCATAGGATGTTGAAAGTGGAATAATAGCATTATAACAATGTAGTATGGAAAGGCACCAAGTTTCATGAGTGTTTACTGAGAAGACAGATGGGGAGAAGAGAGAACCTGATAGAACAGAAGTATTTCTAGAATAATATTTGTTACTGGAGGCTTCAGCTGTTCAGAACTGCTTTGACCAGCTTGGTCAGCTTGTTATCTCTCACCATTCCTGGTCAGGGATAACCTGGCCACAATAATTCTTCCACTGATATTCTCCTATTTCAGTTAGAGCAATGTGTCCTGTGTGCAATTGTCCTTGAAGATGAATCAGAAGCTTCAGATACTGCAAGTTGTAGTAGCTAGGTTTCTGCCTGGAACACTATATAGAAAGCTCATAACTTCGGTTTTAAAGCAATTGCATTGGCAGCCAACATGATTCTGGTCACAGTTTAAGCTGTTTGTGATGATATTTAAAGTGATAAATGGTTTGGATCCTGAGATCTGCGGAAGGTACTCCCTGTATATATCTTCCACAGACTGAGGCCATTTCCGCACTATGCTGTCACAGTCCTATTATTCCACTTTCAACATCCTGTGGAATTCTGGGGTTTGTAGTTTACTGAGGCCAAAGAGCTCCCTGGCTCAGAATTCTAAAGGCCCCTTCCTAAACTGCCTAATTGTATATACCTAATTGTATAGTCTGACCCACACAGAAGCTGATTTAAACAGGCATCATACAGATACAACTTGGGATGACAGGTAAGATGTAGAGAATGCCTGAGCATGTGGATTGTCCTTATCAGGTAGAATGTATTCTGGTGGGAACTATAGGTAGCATGCAAGCTCATTATATACAGCGTTGTACACTGAGTATCACACAGACTTTCATGTGCCGTTTCCAAGCCAATTTTAGACCTCAGAGAAAGCTTTAAGTGCAGCCCTATGACAAACTATCAGAGCTTTCTGAGCAGAATCTATAACAAAAGGGGTCCTGTATCTTAAATATTCCAGTGTTTATTTTCAACTGCTTCCCCTTTCCCTTCTCCAGTGAACCCAAGTCATGCTGTGACCTCATCCCTGAAACTTATCTAGCTAATTATCTTGCCAGAGATAAGTCTTGATTCAGCCCAGAGGACGTAGCTCAGCTATCTAAATATCACCATTTCCCTAAATTGCAGGCCTCAGAGCAAAGCTGCAATAATTGAAAGATAGCTTTTTAAAATAGGGATAAAGTTTGCTGCCAATTGAAACATTTAGGCGGCCAAATGTAGCACTATTGTACACTAATTGTGGAGCTCAGAACAGCCACAATATGTAAGCATAAAACACCAAAAGCAAGAATGTGCTTCAGTTCAAAACAATTGATACGTTGAATCATAAGCACACTTACAGGGGAAAAAACAGTTCCCCGGAAAATGAAGAGATACCTTACCATGTGGAAAATATGGTGATATCACAATGCATTTATACAAATCCTCTGTCAGGAACTGAATTCACATACACAAATATAACAGTGCGTAAACACTATTTATTAGGAGCATGATACATCATACAGGACTTTAGTGAGTGAACTGGAGGCAATTAGCAAGATTCAAAACATAAAAGGCAAAGAGTACATCATCCCGCCTGCAAGAGACCTTGAAGTGTCTGGTGTTGTCTGGCTGCGCTTATCACTACATTCCTAGCTTTGTTTACCTAACAGTCTCTGGTTCTCATACCTTGTTACAAGCAAGCTGCTACTTAACTCCTACTACATATCCCATAACTAAAATATGGAGGGCTACCTGACATCCATGGTACAAGCATACTTGGAATACATTTGTACCATTCTGGACTGTAAAGCTGGAAAAGGTATGGAAAGGGGCAAGCAAAATGGATTCCAAGACTGGAGTAATTCCCCTGTAATGAAAGGTTTCACTGTTTGAGTCTGCTAGCTTATAAAAAAAGATAAGAAAGGGTAGACATTGGAAAAAAATGCATAAAATTATGTATGGTGTGGTTTGTCTCAATCTCTTATGACAGAATTTGGGGACAGACCAAAGGAAGTGCTTTTTTATACAGTTCTGTAGTTAGAATAAGGAATTTGCTACCACAAGATGTGGTGATTGCCTTCAGCCTGGATGAGCTTAATATAGATAAATTAATGTAGAATGAGGCTATCAATGACTACAAAAGCACATATCACCACTACTGCAGTAGAAATGTTTTAATCCCAGGAAATACATATTCTTCTTAATATCTCATTTGACCTGCAGACATCCAAATTATTTAGTAACGGTGGTAGTGGTAGCAGCAGTACAGTTGGTCCTCCATATCTATGGATTCTGTATCCACAGATTCAACCAACCATGGCGTAAAAATATCTCCCCCATCAAAAAAAAAAAAAAAAAAAAAAAGGAAAAAAAAGAAAACATTGCTTTTGCCATTTTATATAAGGAATGCCATTTTACTACATCATTGTACATAATGAGACTTGAGCAACCATAACTTTTGGTGTCTGGTGGAGGTCCTGGAACCAAACCGTATCAGATACCGAGGGCCCACCATATAGTAACTAAAAAATATTTCTTGTATTCACACTCCAGGCCATATCCCTGGAATCTGTCACTGGAAGCTATTTTTCATATAAAAACATCACAGAGTATTTTGGAACGTGCTGTCCTACAGACTTAACAGTTGGTATAAAGATGTTCCTGATCCCGAGTTAAGATGGGTTTCCAAATAAGAGGTCCTAGCAACTTAGGCCAGCACTATTACAGCATGTTCTGCAGTAAACCTTAATAGCCAGCTGCCAGTTCTCCACTCTCAGCATCAGAGGATGTTTTTGAGATACACTGGATGAGTTTTTGTGTGGCCATTGCCAACTCTGATAACACTACCAGTGCTTTCTTGAGAGAAATAAGTACATAGAACAGTTCTGGCTTAATTAGCAGCTTAAAATTAGTTCAGAATCAGCACTGATTTTATATTTTATCATGTTTATAAGTATATATTCATGTGTTGTCCTTTATTTTCTTTCCCTTGATGAAGGCCTTAAAATATCTACAGGCCAGACCTATTCAACTTTAAACTATTAAATATCAGCTTTCAGCATCCTGAGGCATTTGGTTAGAATAAGACAAAAATCTTCCCAAATGAATATTATGTACACTGCCACCGAAAACTGAACTGTCAAATTAGTTACTTCAGTTTTAGTCTTCTATAGTGTACATAGGTTCACATCCAACAGTAGATGTTTTGTTAGTGGAAAGGGTAGAAACTACATTAAATGGGGAGGAATGATTTTCTGTTTCCAGTGCAGCATCTGCAAAACCTGGTCCAGAGAGTTGGGAGCCAATTTTTGGATCTGATTTTTAGGTGCCTCCGAAAATGGGGTAACAAGCAGTGGGACAGGGAAGAAAATTCTATGAAGTATGGCAGCATCACATTGCATTTTGGGCTCAATTTACAGTGTGAAAATTAAGGATGAATGAGACACAATGAAAGCCAAAGACCTTATCCCATGGATATATTATTTGTAGTTGAGCTCAGCTCAAACAATAGAGATTACTGAAGTTAAAATTTAACCCCCATGGAGAACAGGAACTCATGAGGAGCTTCTTTGTTAGGAATGCTGCTGCTGTGCAAAACAGGAAGGACATTGAGGAGAAAACATCTGACTAAAGCTGCAGGAGATTTTTGTTAAACAAGCTATCTGAATTTATCAAACTGTGTCAGCTTGTGCCTTTTTGGATGATCTTTGCCCCAAATTCCTGCTAGCACTACGTAGAATAGCCAGTGGGGAGGGATAATAGGAGATGAGGACTAACACCATCTGGAGGCCTACCTAGGGCCTAACTTTGCTACAGAAGAATCTTGACCATGAGGTACAAACTGTATTAAATGCTGTGTGTACTTAATATCATAATTCTCCTTCCAACTATGGAAAACCAATCCCTCAACTGTGGAAAAGTACCGGCTAGAATTTGTCTCTTTGTTCTTGTCTCTCTCTCAATCTCTCTCTCTCTTTCTTTCTTTCTCTCTCTCTCTCTGTTTAGCATACAAGCCACTGAATCATACAAATTCTTGTGCTTCCATGTCTGGCTCACTGAATAAAGCCACTGAAATGGTTTTATTGATACCTGAAGTTTTTAACTTTGCTGCAGTTCATCTAGCCCTTCCTTCCATCTTTCCAGGCATCCTGCTTTCTCCTTGAATATTATATTTTGCCAGATCCTTATATCAGCCTTGTCTCTTCCATCTAGTGACTACAGATGTGCTCTACTGCATGGAAACCAGATGGGAGAAGACATCTTCATATCATTGTGAGACATGTGTTATCTAAACACTCACACACATAGTCCTTCTCTGAGGCAACTCTGAAGGACATTTCATTGTTCAGATATAAGTGATGTTCATATTTTCAGAGCAAGTGTTCAGTCAGCTATAAATTTTAGTAGGAAAGAGAGTTTCTGAGGTAGCTGTGCCCAGTAACTAAAAGGAACCATGAAGAGTGAAGTTGTCAGAGACACTCTTACTTGGCAAGCAGGAGTGATGCAAACCACTGAGCAGCAAAAGGAATCATAGAAGATTGACAGCCTTCTCATCTTCTCTTCTTTCAAAACATGACATAGACCACAGACACTTTCATTTGAAGAGCAAACTGTGTATTGGCAATGTGGGCCACATTAATCTCTATTGTAAGGAGTTGAATCTTATAGATGAACAAAGAGCTTGAATGGCCTTTCCAGACTCTGGGGTACAGTCTATGCTCTGAACGTCAAGGAAGGGGTGGTCCTAGGAAGGAATTGCCTGTCTGTGGATTCTGGCATTTTTCTTAGGCAAGTGAAAATGGCATATGCTGAATCAACAATTAGCCTAATAATAAACTAAGCCCTTTAAAAACTTCAAATGGAAGATATTTAAGCATGTAGTTTGACAGAACCAAGGCCATTTCTACACTACACTGTTATAGTGATTATTCCAGTTTCAACACCCTATGAAATCCTGGGGTTTGCAGTTTATGGAGGAGCATTTAGATTCTTAGCCAGAGAGTCTTTGGCCTCAGTAAACCACAAACCCCAGAATTCCACAGGATGTTGAAAGTGGAATAATAGCACTATAACAGTGCAGTGCAGAAATGGTCCAAGAGTAGTCAAGGCTGCATCAGAGCAAAGGCTCATTTGATCCAGCATTCTGGTCCTACAGTGGCCTACTAAATACCTCCTGGGAAACCCACAAGCAGAAATGAGTGCAATAGGACATTAGCTCATGCTCCTCAGCATCTAGTAGTGACAGGCATGCTAAGGATAATAGCTATCATGAACAGTAGCCATTGACATCCTTGTCTTTCATTAATTTGTCTACTTTTCTTTTAAAAATATCCAGTTAAGTGATCATTAGTAAGTTTCAGGAGAATGAATTTTGTATTCCTATTAGGTATAGGAAGAAGTGCTTCCATTTGTTTTTCTGAATATTTCACCATGTGGCTTCAGTGGGTGAACCCAGGTTATATATCATGAGAGAAGTGAAACAACCTCTCCATATCCCCTTTCTCTTACACTTTTAAATGCAGAAATATAAATCACCCTTTGGAAATTGTTCTTGAAATCTCATACTGATGAAGATTACATGACAAGATATACATTCACAATTATAATGTTTTCATAACAGCTAACATTCTTTTTTCTGCTTGTGCTGAAGCTTGTCAGCTTTTACTTTCTTACCTTCTGATCACCTATAAACAGTTGCCCCTTCCTTAATTATGTGCCAAAACACAGGTAGAATATGAAAAGAACAAAAATTATATGTAGATGTAGAAGTGACGAGTAGTCAGCTGTACATAGAAGCACTCAATCTAATGCAGAAAATAAAAAAAACACCCAGCAAGATTCTGATTGCTACACTGCTGGATATCAAGAAAAACAGAGTAATGACTACTACCATCTAATTATAATCTGTTCAAGATAGATTTTGAACTGAAGGTGAAGAATGAAGGCAAGTTAAAATAATGTTTAAATATAAGAAATCTAGCCCAAATTCATACGTAGGGCACACTTAATAAAGCTTTTATCATTGAGATTGGGTATTAGTGAAGATAGGTACTTGTTTTCAGTGTAGTTTTACTTTGTAGAATATTGTAAATGGCCAGAAAATTGTAAATGACAAGCTATTAAATTCAATCCAAATACAATTGGATATAAAAAATGATCATGTGTATTGAACTCCATGTCATCACACCTGAAACACATAATTTAATAATACAGTTAAACTGCACTTTCTTATTGGATTCATCTGTTCTGTAGAAAAGAAGTATGTTATAGGAACAGTATATAACAATACACAGGAGTGAAGATAGTTTCTAGGATGTTTATTGGGAGAAAATAGTTGTATATTATTTATCTTTACTGTTGTTGAGACAGTAAATTGTTCTTCTGACAAATTCTTCTTTTTATCACACTCAATATTCTGTAAGCATCACACCAGCAGCCAGTTGTTCTAAACTCCTATCTTTCAGAAGATCCCAAATACATATTTCTTCTGTTTAAAGAAACACTTGCTGAGAGGACAGTGCATATATTTGGGCATGGCACCAGTTGTCACTCTTGTGCAGATACAAAGTGAACTGCATAAGAGAAGAGCATTCACAAGGAAACAGAGGTGGAAGAAAGGGACGAAAGGCAGAAAGAGTAGGGGCAGGACTGAGAAAGCTAAGTTCAGAGCCCATATAGCCAAGACAAAGAGCCAATCTAATCTGCATTCTTGTTGCTTCTTTTCTTGATATCCATGGAGCTTTTCAAATCCCTTGTGCATGTAATAACAACCAATCTTTTTTATCTCCCAAGTCTTTCCGTTAGCCCCTTGAGATGGATATCTTTTAGTCTGTCAGTATGACAGGGCAAATGATCTAATCAAACACTCTCAAGGGCAATTGCATAATAATGGGGACTTTGATGGCTTGATCAGATGTGAATCAAAAGATTCACTTTCAGAAGGGGAACAGATGATTTCTGTTTAATGTAAATCTTTAGGAATATGGGCAATTATAAGATACAACTGAGGCACAATTCATCTGTTGTTCTATTGTACAATAAGAGTTGTATTATAATACGTGAAAATTATTGAAATTCAATTAATCAATAATCTTCTACTGTAATTTCTGTCCAGATTTCAATTGTTTTGATGGAAATTATATCAGAGAGAGATAGAGATGTACATATGCACGGCGTAGTCAATTTCAATCAGTTTGAGCATGAGTATTTGAATTAGTCTGCTTGATATTAATCTATTTTCATCTGCTTTAGCATATAATTTTGCTTGACATCACAAAAACACCCATATGTACAATCAAGTTTGGGGGGGGGAAATTGTTACTTCCTTCAACGGAAACTTAGGCAGCTACTTCGAGTTAGTAATCAGGTCAAATGAGGTATTTCAGAATTCTGTTCAGAAAAATGCCTTTTTGTGGTTCTTTTCTTATTTTGGTTTCTTTGTTAACATATTTCTAACCCACCATATCTCAGAAAATCTCCAAATAGTTTACAACCCATAAAACCAATTCAATACAATTTAAAAATTATTTAATATATATTCATAAACACAGTCAACATTTATAATTCATTAAGTGGAACCAAGATCCAAAAGCCTCAGTAAAAAGCTGAGTATTAACTTGTTGCCAAAATGAGGCACTAGCCAGGTTTCTGGTGGGAAGAGAGTCCCTAACCAGACTGCAACAACTAAGAATCTTCACAATGGGACAGAGGGACAGAGGTTTTGCAGTTTAGGGAGGGGCATTTAGAATTCTCTTTGGTCTCAGTAAACTACAAACCCCAGAATTCCACAGGATGTTGAAAGTGGAAAAATAGCATTATAACAGTGTAGAGTGGAAAGACAGTTTGCCTGGTAGCTGATGGCATCCATATCAGTGGGGTGGTGAATCTGCTCCAGGTTTACTTCTACACTCTTCATTCACACAGGAATACTTACCATTTAATAATATTAACCAGTTAGTAATCTATGCTGACATGTCTGATTCTGCACCTCTTATAGATGGGAAGAGAGAAAGTGAAAGGTAGGAAGGCAAGTCAAAGAATCTTCTAAGCAAAGCTAAAGCTTGTCTCCATATTCTCAATCTCATAAAGGAAGGATAGGTGCGGAGTGGGCCATAGGCTGCATGCGCTTGGAAATACAGAGCATAATAGTGTATCACTAAAGCAGAGTAATAAATATTCACAAGCAGAAGGTTAGTGCGATGAAGTTGTTTTGGGACATGTGGAATGCAAGTGTAACTTGATAGCAGGTTGCTAGACAACCGAAGTAGTGCCTTGTTACCCTGAAAATCTGGGGGTCCCAGAGGGACACCTCCATATGCTTCAAGTGATGGCGAAAGTAAGCTCAACGGAGCACAAGCAATAGCAATGCAAGAGGCAGGGTAATCTAGCGAGATCGTTTACCCAGTTTTTACGGGGTCAGGCCCAGTCAGATATCACACAAAAAGGTCCAGTGAATGACTTTGTTAAACAGTAGTGGCACTCATCAATGCAAACACTCACAAACACATCCAAGGGCAAAAGAAAAATAAAGAGTGGAAATAAGATAGAGGGATTGCTGAAGGATTCGTAGCTTGGGTGATACTGCACCTTTTCCTGAAGTCCTTGATCCGGAAAACAGCGAAAGAAAAGGAACTCAGCGAAGAGACGCTGAAGGGATCACGCAGCTATCGGGAGGGGGGAACGGTCAGTTGGTATGACCAAGAGGTATCCAAAGAACTAGTCAAAAATGGGGACTATTTGTAGGAAAAATTTACCTTGAGGGCAAATCCTCTCCCAGGGAGAACAAAGGGGACAGCAATAGAAAACAACTTCACACCGGCACCTTCTTTGATATTAGAAGATAACAAGGTGTTACCCAAGTATCAGGATCTTCCGCCGCTTTGGGTTGCAGTGTGAGTTTATGTAGATGGATCTTGCCTGATAAGATTTTATGGCTTCCAGTGCCCAACTTTGTGGAGAAAACTCTTAATCTCTTCAAGTTGGCTCCTTAAAGGCTGAGGTTCTTTTGTCCACCGTCGGTTGGCACAGCTTGAGGTCTCCTGTGGCTACGTGACTGGGGAGTTTACTGGACTGACCTGGTTCTTTCGATCGTACAACCGTTGTTGCCTACATGCTCATCCGGGTGACCTCTCTGGTGGGTTAGATTAATTTTATATCAAAGTTGTAGACCCCAGGACAGGGTTTACCAAAGGGGCAACAGCCTTAAGAGTGAAACTTAGCACAGTGGTGTGCATGGAAGGGGCTTATGGATGAGAGGAATTATATATAAGCAGAGATTCTGCTTAAAAGGGGGCCTTCATTGAGATCTTGGCCAGAGAGGGTGGCTGTGATGTGTTTTAAAAAGCTGAGGAAAAGACATAGAGAACTGGTACCTAAGACCTGGAGTTACTGACATAGTAAGAAGTTTGAACTGGTTAATGTAACAACACTTTACATGAACTTTAATAACATACTTTATTTCTAATGTTACTACAATAAAAAATAACAATTAGTTTTATAGCTACTAAGTCAGCCTAAGTTGTCTAAAGTCACTGCTAACAAAGAAGAATACGCTACCATAATTAAGCCATTTGGTTCTGAGGGAACACTTAAGATTCTAGCCCTTTTACACAAAGATGGTTTTAAATGATAAGCGATTGTGTCAGGGTACCTTAGGTTGGAACTGCAAAACCAGTCTAGTGAGAAATAAAGAGCCTGTCAGAGTTAGCATCAACCAGTTCTACCTAATACCACCAGATACATACAGGATCTAGCAAAGAAATAAAGCAGCTTTGGTTTTCTTTGAAAAACATATAAAGTTGATTTACTCACAAATATAAAAGGTTTCATAACATCTCATGGTGAGAGCCTCTGTAACATGTGTTCTTCAAACATGGAGGAGCGAGAGAGAGAGAGAGAGAGAGAGAGAGAGAGAGAAAGCAAAAGACTACAAAATGGAGGATGAATATACTCAGATTAACTGATGTAGGAACAGGGAATGTGTACTAAGACCAACAAACAAGAAATGCCATGAATATATGTGATGACTAATCTCTTAAAGAGACATGCAAACTAGTAACTACTGAGTGTAGGCACACTAAGGTTGCTACCTCTAATCCCATGTGGCGCCAAGGACAGAAGTTTCACAGGGGCATGATAAGTGCCTTTTCCAGAGGTGGGCTTTCAAGCCCAAGGGAACTGGCAGACTCCATTCCTGGAAGTTGCCCACCCTGGTCTGAGTAACTTCCTAAAACATAAAAAGCCCAGAAAGAGGTTGTTTTTGTTTGCCTTTTAGTCAAAACTCAAAGTTACTGACTGCGAAAAGGGAGCAGAGACCTTCACTCTGCACATGTTCGCTTTTCTCTAAATATCCTTCAAATAGAGCAAGGTATTAGTGCTGAAAGAGGTTCTAGGCCTAAGCCAGATGGTGCCACCAATTCACACCTGCCAGTTTCTTCACATTCAGGAGTATGCTCAGTAGTTGCAGTTGGGCTCCCACCACCATGTTCTTTTCTTCATAGGAAATATATATTTTATCCAGATCTTTTCCAGATCCTTAGGGATCCCTTGAAATGCAATTCTTGTCTTGCTTGCCTTGACAAGAACAAGGCATGCACAGATGAATGTGGATCAAATTCAAATGGAATATAGGATGTGGGTAAGGAAACAACTAGATAGGAACTAGATTAGACCTATGTACCTCATTGTTTGTTTTAAACTAGGAATGGGCAACAATGGGACACTAAGGAACTGTGTTTGCACACACACACCGGGGAGACCTCCATCCCCACTCCAGAAAAAAAAAATTACCCCCAAAACTTGCAAACACTACCTGGAAGTATGGGGGGAATTTTACCAAGTTCCCCCACACCAGAACATTTTAGGCCCAGTAGAGATCTCTTTTAGCAGCACTAAAACTTCTTGTTCTGGAAGAAGGCCTCTTCCAGGTCTGAAGTGGCCCAAAGGTTCAAAACATATGGTGCCGCTAAAGAGCATTTGGAGACATTTTGTGGAAAATGCTGACTCTTGAGGGATCCTGAGGGCCACCGAAAGCTGCTCTTTGCCCACTGTAGTTTTACGATAAGCATTTCACCAGAAATGTTAACTACAACATCAAAGTATGTATAGCATATAGGACTTTCATAGCAAGCTGACAAATTACTTGTAAGTTGTCTAGTTTTCTGTGCTCTATATGTACACTGTGAACATTAGAACCTGCTGTTCAAAGCAAGGTTGTTTATATCTTTTTCATTTTAAAAATAATCTTTTAGTGTGGATGATTTTATGGGCTAGTGTGTGCGTTTGTGTTTTCTTCACACTTTGCCATGAGGGTAATGTACAAGAAAACTTTTTAACTTGGTTGGGGTAGAAAGAAATGACTGAAATTGCTATGATACGTTTGACATCAGTAAGCACTACTCGTTTCAGAAAAAAAATCGAGTGAAGTCAATTGAATGTGGCAATGTCTTCAACTTACTGATTTAAAAAAAATAAATAAAAAGAAAATCTACCATTTCATTTGCTTCATGCTTTTTGGTGGGACTCTGGCTTCATTCTAGCTTCATCAACAATATTGATATTTTTGGATACAGCTTGCTATGTGATTGTGACTAGCAAGCAGTGACTTCATCATCCTGCCTTCCCCCAAGTGTTTTCTGTCTGCAAATACTGTTTGCTCAACAGAACTAATGATAACGTTTTCTGCAGTCATTTCAGCCGAGGCTGCTCCACTGAACATAAACCTGTTCAGTATATAAGACTCCCTGACATATTCTTGGAAAAGAGTAGAACAGATTACTGTATATCTTATCCTCCTTCAGTGAATGGAGATATGAATATTTAATAGGTGAGAATCAAACAGAAATTTGGCTGTAATTCCAATCTTCTCATATTTTTTTTTTACAAAAACACTGATAAAGAGTGTTGGGATATTAAAAAGCTTACACATTGCCAACCTTATTAACTTTAATATTATTTCAAATGGTCCTTTTTCAAATAATGAATATTTACTTATCTGTCCTCCCCTTTCTCTGCTCTGTAGCACTAAGGGCTGACTTTAACCAAGTGCTGAATATACAAGAGCCATGTTCTGTGTATCCTGGGATCTGTCTATCAGGGTTCTTAATCTAGTAGCTGGTCTCTACACTGGCAATTGCTTTATGGCTTGGTCATTGGCCACTAGTATGTATTGCAGAAGTAGATAATGCATGAGAAGAGGCCATTGAACCAAGGACTCTACAGCAAGATGCCAGAACTTAGGAAAGTCCACATAAGTAAGTGTTCTGTGGTCAGCATCTCATTCAAAATCTCCTTTATGGTATTTATTTTTTTTAAAAAAAAAATGAAATGTTTCAGTATAAAAATTTCTCCACAGGTTATACCCTCCAATGTAGAAAACTTTACTATAATCCTCGTTTGGCTGTGAAAATGAAGCACTCTGTTCATGTTGTAGAACATTGTAAAACTGCTTCACATGTTCTGCACTGCTTGTAGAGTTCAGGGCTCATCTCTAGCATCTTCAGATTCCAGTTAAACCATATCCATTCCTTTCTATGTGACCAGAAAGAAAGAATCTGCCTTTTTCCCTTTTGGTAAAATATAACCCTTTCTCAAAGGTTTGTAGTCAAATATAACCAAATTCTTCCTGTTCCGGAGTGACTGTGCTAAAAGCTGATTGGCTAGCTGCTGTCAAAAGCAGCCGCTGTATTTTCCTTTCTGCAGTTGTGCAGAATGCTAATTTTCTGGCCCTTGTGACAATAATAATTTTCACATCCTTGGTCCAGTCATTTTGGCTTTTGACCATTAAAGACAAGTTTGGGAGCAGGAAAGGTACAGTTGTAAATCCAGTTTAATGCCATCAGAGTGAAACTCCTTACTAGCACAATTGCATGCTTACACCAGCAGGTGTGCAAAGCCATTGAATAAGAGATTGCAGTGTAGCTGGTTGGATACAAGAGGTTTTAGAGCCAGTTGCACCATTTGCTTCACAAGATGTGAGGCAGCTGTTTGCACATTAACATTGGCATTAGATACCACTCTTACATTAACTCTGGAAATGCACAAATGCTAGTGCAACATGCCTTCTGCTGACAATGATGGGATTCAGACTTATCTTTTTACTATCTTCAATGAAGCCCATCACTGAAAACAATAAATCTAGTTTAGGCTTTTATAGGCCAGATCATTCAGTTGCCAACTCAGTGACCTGGGCATATAATTTTGAAGTACAGAACGCAACCTAGTGTGACCTATAGAGTGTAAAATATATAGCATAATAACTAATGCAAGCAGTTAAATCTGTAGGAGCATGTGCTTGCATCATTCAGAATTATTATCAAATGGGCTTCAGCTCCAACCTAACTAAAATGCCAGGCCATTGAAATGTAAATAAGATAAGAAAATGGTGGCACAGTTGTAATCAAGAGAGGACCAATACACTAGCTTGACCATGAATAGACCTCCTTGTAGGTACACTGGCTGAGGGAAGTGGGATAGTTACAAGGTTATGGATAAAATCTTTATTTTAATTGGATAGTGAGTCCTTAATTTTGATTGGATAACCAATTAGCTG
Source organism: Cyclura pinguis (assembly GCA_030412105.1). Lineage (NCBI taxonomy): Eukaryota > Metazoa > Chordata > Lepidosauria > Squamata > Iguanidae > Cyclura > Cyclura pinguis. The sequence continues at coordinate 215,534,078 of CM059602.1, forward strand.
AGTGAGTGAAAGAGAATAAAGGAGCTAAGATAGAGCTTCAAAATTAGACTGCTTTTGGCAGTCTCCAACAGGAAAGATGACTGTCTCAGACAGCCCACACTGTTCCTGATAAACTAATAGACTCATAACTCCTCCAAAATGCTGCACAAACATACTGGCAAAGCTAGGCTAAGATATAGATATAGATATAGATATTTACCATTATGTTTGTAATGGATGTTCATTAAAATGTTTATGTGGCAATGAATGCTGTTGAGATTTAACACTGCTCAAGAGATTAATCCTTGAATGCCTGTATAGACGCAGAAACTGTTAGAAATGTGTTTCCTCAACAGATAAGAATGAATATTTCAATGAATGCTATACTAGAGGTATCACTAAGAAGTCCATGAATATGATGTAAGAGACAGAATTCAGTTCATGTAAAGGCCTTTATGAAATATCTGTATAATGTCTTAGCCATCACTATGAAAAGTTTGAAAGAACCTGATTATGTTGATGGTTAAATGGCTAAAGTAAGAGTTTTAAAGGGTTCTGTTACCACAAGGTTAACTATTACAAAGCCTGTAAAAGATATACAGAAAGATAAAAGCATTCCTAGGAAAGCCCTTATGAAAGTGAACATCTTGAGTGCCATATGATGTTATGTAATGAGTATATGATACCTTGTGTGTAATGTAATGAAGCTTAAGTTCCCAGACAATGACGTGTCTGTGTTTCTCCCTAAAGGGGAATGTATATGTTTGTATATCTATATAACTACATATAATAAATAGCTCAAAATTGAACCAAAGAGTCTGCTTATTTCCCACATAAATATCCTGAGATTCCAATACTTAATAATACTTAACTGGAACGTTGATGTTAGCTTGGCCTGTCTGGTTTAACCACTTTCATGACTGGTGCTCAGGTGACCGGAAGTGATAAAAGTGACAACAGATGACATCCAGATTAGCTGACAAGTAGCAAAGACCTTAGTCCCTCAGTCTATGAGATAGGGGTGGGGAACCATGGCTGTTTCAGACTCTCTATCAAATGTGTTAACATGTTCACTAGAAAAGAAAAAAAAATCTCCATTTTTCCCCATACAGAGACCCAGACATCAGAAAACCCAATTGAACAAACATTTATCTTCTTGTGAGGCATCTGTACATTTAGAGATCCAAGAAGCTCTCACAATGTGTGCATGAAACTCGTATTTGATTCTGTGCAATTCAGCTCAATCTCATTTAAGCTCCACAACTGACAATGAACTTTTTCAATGGCCATTTCCGCACTAGCCTGTTATAGCGCTATGATTCCATAGGATGTTGCAAGTGGAATCATAGCACTATAACAACCTCATGCAGAAATGGCTAATGACTGGCAAAGGTAGGGATTTGATTAATTTCAACCATATGGCAGAATATTGTTTTAAATGTTGTGCTCTGTTTTTCTATTTTTCTATTTTTTTTTATTTTTAATGATGTTTTAAATATATTTTAAAACTGTTTTTAACTATATGTTTTTAATTGCACCGACATTTAATTGTATTTTAACTTTACTATTGTACATCTTTCACCCAAACTTTTATTTTAAATTTTGTAAGCAACCTTGGGTTCTCTCATAACAGAAAGGTGTTATAATAAACAAACAAACTAATTTCATTGCAACTATTGCAAAAACGATCTAAAAGCAGCATAACAGACTTACACTCAAGGTAAAATTCTCAGTAGAACTTTTAAGACTGAGGGTAATTCTGAGTGCTTTTGAAGAGCTAATGTCTCCAATATTTTCAATAACTGGATTTTCTACTATTTATAATTATACTAGTACATTATTACCCTATAGTAATCTCCCCTGTTCCAGGCATGCATGGATTATACATATATGGGGAAGCAGCTCAGTGCTTCTTAAGCTATCTGATATGGGGGATAAGCTATTTCCCCATACACACACAATGTGCTAAGGGCCAGTGCCATTTTTTGTGCCTATTGGGTATAATTGCTTCTTTCTTTGCTGGAAACTCTCTAAGGACTGGCAGCTGATGGCTTTGAGTAGCACTGATGTAAATGATCTTTGTATTTAAATCTTTTCTCATATTCAGATCATACATTAACAGCATAGCACATAAATCATTCTAGGAACCATATCTTTTTCTTCCCGTGTGTTGCATATATTTTTTTAAATTGACCCTGAAAAAAAATGATTCAGATAAACATCTTAGATTTAATCATCCAGTAGTAGGTTTTATGCACATCCACACACACACACACACACATACATATGTACCAGCTATATATCTAAATGTATTGTTTATTGTCATACTTGCTCAGGAGCTTTTTAAATTCCAGTTCTATAGTGTTGAAACAGCTTTGGAGAGGAGAGCCATTTATGTCATGCAAGCCCAGTGAATGTTTTAATGGACTTGATCAAGCTAGTCATCTGTAGTAATTTAAATAAAACTGTTAATGTCTCTTTTATGAATAAGTTAATTTCACCCACAAAAGTTCAAATGTACTTCTTTTATTCGATAGTTTTGTCCAATTAAAACAGTTAATGGCTCCTTTCCATCCAAATGAGATTTATACCCATTAGATTCTATTACACCACAACAGAGACATCAATCCAAAGTGATTCTACTTAATTTATATGCTCCTGTCCACTGGTCTAGAAAATTTTACTTTCTTTCTGGGAAAACCTCTACTTCCACATTGAATTCTAACACAACTTCCACAGTTCACACCAACGCTACAACAGATTGACTTGTAATTAATGGCATTACTTAGTTCAGACATTGTCTCAGTACCAAAGATATTCCTTTGGAACTGAGCATGCAGTCAACCTTATTTTAATCTATTTCATTTCCTTGCTTTTTGAATTTGCATGCTATCCGCACAGTCATTTCTTCCTTTTTCCTTTTCCACCATGCTTCTGCCAGGAGACTACACACGGAGTCTATCTGCATAAGTCTGCTTGTTTGTTTGTTTGTTTGTGAAAAAAATACGACTGTAATAAATGTGTCTCTCTATCTGTTGGCTTTCAAGTAACCTGGCAATTTATGGCAACCCCATGAATTTCATGTGGTTTTCCAGGGAAGGAATACTCAGAGGTAGTTTCCCTACCCATCCAGTGTTTCAGCTGTTTTGCTGTTATTTATTTATTTTCAGTCTAACTCTTCCAGCTTCTCCAAATTTTGTTTCTTCTTCGTCTCTACTGTGTATCACACCATCAGAATTTCATGGTTAGGAGAACCATTGAAGAGAACCTTTCCTTCCTTTCAAAATTAGGTTAGTACAATGATGCAGAAAAAGTGCCCATGAAGTTCATGTTGGACTTCATACCAGCAACTTCATGCATGCAGGAAGGTATGAACTACAGCAGTGTTTTTCAACCTTTTTCTGATCGTGGCCCCCTTCTGACCTTGTCTCCTTCCTGTGGCCCCCCTTTCCTACCAGTAAAATGGTAGCTATTTAAATGTTTTGTTTGTAAATAGAACATATTTTATTTATAATTTTTATAATTTATACAAAATACAATTACATAAAATTACAATTACAAGAGAAAAGAAAGAAAAAAAAGTAAATTCTACCTGGTAAAAAGTTTTTAAAAAATCAAACAAGCAAACAGGTGATTAAAGTAAAAAGCAGGAGCAGGCATACTGAGAGAGCTCAAAGAGAGCTGCCAGGAGAAATTAACAGGGGCAGCTTCCATTCGTCCTGTTGGAAACACCAGTTCTAAGATGAGGGACAGAACAGAATCTGCAGCAGGCACTGATTTCATGGGTGCAGCTATAACAGCCTATAAGCTGCAGTGCTTACAGCATCCTTTGATTGTTCAGAGCCTAAAGGCACTGCTAGTGAGTACAGCCCAGCAGCAGCAATCCATGATGGCACAGTCTGTCCAAGCTCAAAAGCCTGCAGGTCCACAGACTAGACAGTGATCCTCCAGAGAAAATTATTGATTGGGTGGACTTGGACAGGCTGCCTGGTATTCAGACTAGTAGCTCCAGTGCAGTCTTGAGAAAGACTTTCCTTGTATCGAGCAAAAACAAGACTGAGAGAAGGAGACTCCACCACACTCCCTGGCAGCATATTCTGTTGTTGAACTGCTCTTACTATGAGGAAGTTCTTCCTAATATTTAGATGGAATCTCTTTTCCTAAAGTTTGAAGCCATTGCCCCATGTCCTAGTCTCTGGAGTAGCAGAAATCAAGCTTGCTCCATCCTCTATGTGATATGCCTTCAAATATATAAACATAGCTATCATGTCATCTCTTAACCTTCTCTTCTCCATACTCAGCTCTCTTAGCTGCTCCTCATAGGGCATGATTTCCAGGCCTTATATCATTTTGGTCACCTTCCTCTGGACACATTCCATCCTGTCAATATCCTTCCTGAAGTGTGGTGCCCAGAACTGGACACAGCATTCCAGGTGAGGTCTGACCAAATCAGAACAGAGTGGTACTGTTACTTTCCTTGATCTCAACACTATACTCCTGTTGATGCAGCCTAGAATTACATTGGCTTTTTTAGCTGCCGCATCACACAGCTGACTCACATTCAGCTTGTGGTTGATTAAGACTCCTAGATCTCTTTTACACATACTGTTTTCAAGCTAGGTATCACCCATCCTATATCTGTGTATTTCATTATTTCTTCTTAAGTGTAGTACCCTACATTTCTCCCTGTTAAAATTCATTTTGTAATCGGTGAAGATCATTTTGAATTCTGATCCTGTCCTCTGGGGTATTAGCTATCCCTCCTAATTTGGTATTATCTGCAAATTTGATAAGAATGCCCTCTATTCTTTCATCCAAGATATTGATAAAGGTGTTGAATAGCACCAGAACAGAATCCTGTGGTAGCCAACTAGTCACTTCTGTCTAGGATAAAGAGGAGCCATTGGTGAGCACCCTTTGGGTTTGTTCATTCAACAAGCTACATTGACTGAGTTTTGTCCATGAAAGCCATATTGAAAAAGTTGCTGTTTGCAATTCTTTATTCTTAGGGCTCAAGTCTGAATTCTATGGGGTCATAGGATGCTCAAGTGTATACCTAATAATTAAAGGTGTGAATATGTCTACTGACCTAATAGAGATCAATAATAGATTTACTCTGAATGCCTGGCCATTTTCCTCCATGCCATGTCACTTCCTTGAAACAATGAATACTACCAAGAGTATATCCATACTGGACAATTATAACAGTTTGATGCTGCTTCAGCTGCCATGGCTGCATTCTTCACAATCCTCGGATTTGTAGTTTGGTGAGATAATTAGATAGAATAGTTAAAATTCTCTTCTAGAGAGTACTAACCCACTCCCATGAACAACAGCATTAAAGCTCTGTTCTATGCTACCTAAAAACACTAAATGTACCAGAGCCTGTCCAATCTTGGAAGCTAAGCAGGGTCATCTCTCATTAGTACTTGGATGGGAGACTACCAATGAATACCAGCTGCTCTAGGAGAAAGGAGCTGGAAAAACACCTTTGAGTATTCCTTGTCTAAGAAAACTATATGAAATTCATGGGGTTGCCATAAGTCAACAGGCAACCTGAAGGTACATACACAAACACACAACAGATAATTCTAAGTCGCTCATCAGACTATAGCTCCCAGGAGTCTGAAAGAGCAATGGGACCTAAACTGATGTAATTGTGTGATATAGATACATCCCAGATCCGTATCTCAGAGAACTAAATATTATAATAAATGCACCTATACTTTTTTAAAAAATGATGTTCAGAAACTAGAATTTTGCAGCCACTAGGATGATGTGCATTGAATATTAATGGACAGGCATTCATATTTTATTCTTGAATAGTACCCTGATTATATAATGATATTTCATTTGTGTATGTTTAAAATAATAAATCCTGAGTACAGATATGTTTGGGAATAAGTATATTAATTCTGAGGAAAGAAGGAGACTTTCTTTTTTAAGAAGTGCAAAATTATTTGCAGCACCAACATTCAAATGTAAAGTGATCTCTTAATCTCTTATTTTCAAGTTCTGCCAGTGCCAGACCTATGAGAGGCATAATTTCCAAATGATGGCTGCACTTCCTGAGTTACAGAAGAAGAAGAAGAAGAAGAAGAAGAAGAAGAGGAGGAGGAGGAGGAGGAGGAGGAGGAAGGCAGGAAAAGTTAGTAAGTGACCTTTGGTGTTACTCAAGCTTTGTACAAAATCCAAATAACCTAGATGAGTAGTTAGACTCTAGAATCCATCCATCACAGTAAATCCCTTGTTGTATTGTTTCTTAGAAAATGGTTTCTTTGATAGGGTGATTCAATATTGCACATGTGAGCCTGCCAACCCACTGAATGGCTCATGAATATCCCAAGCACCATTCCAGGCTCAACTCTGAGACAGATTTTACTTAATCATAACCAAATATACAAGTTTGGCATTGTCATTTACTCCTCCCCCTCTTGTTCTGTGAAGGATAATTTTGATCTAGTAGGCATTCAGAACAATGATATGGCTCCTGAATTGCTTAAATTATATTACCATAATAACAGAAGACATTACTTTTGCTCTTCATGTCTGGCACGTACACAGATATAATGAAGTCTGACTTGCTTCATTTATTGAACTTAAAGTTACTGCTTTATGTAAAATGTTCAGTCAAAACATAGGCATAGTTCAGCATCCCTAAACTGTACTGGGAGTATATTTTCATCCTGTTTTAAAATTCAGCTAAATTGTGTTTGCATGGGCAGTGAGGCAAGGGAAGAAACCACCTGTTCAACCACAGTACTTTCATATTTTAACCATCTTGCTGATTTCAATTCAGCTTTTAAAACAAAGAACAAATATTAACAAATGTGTTCAGTTTAGTTTCCCTGAACTGATGTTGCTTATTTTGCAAAGTGGATAGAAGTAGACTGATCTGGGAACTATTCAAGGTGTTTGCATTATAAGCAGGAATTACTGACAAATTGAAATCAATGAAACAGGTTGCTTTGTTGTTGTTGTTGTTGTTTTGTAATTTTGTGAGATGATGTATGATATGGAAATACTTTAAATAAGTAAACAAAAAAATAACCCAGAAACAAACATTTCCTATTACACAAAAAATGAAAATACAAAGACAATATACAATATAGGAAGAAATGCTTAGAAGAGTGATACCCAGCCTGGGGTATGCGTACCCCCAGTGGTACAAACAAAGCCATTTTTGGGTATGCAAAAAATAAAATTGAATAATGGTGGGAAAAGGATAAAGTATAAACCATTTTTGGAGGACATCACAACTCAACGAAGTTCTTGATTGCCCACAGCATTGACATTCCTGTCCTAGAAACTCAGGCCCTTTCCAGACATGGGGGAGGAGCCGCATGAAAACGCTACTCACCGGACTTCTTCAGCATCCGGGCGAGTCCGTCGGGACGAGGAGCAGTGCGAGCTCGTCGCTTCGCACTGCTCCAGCGTCCAAAATGGCGGCTTCCGGTTGGTGGAGGCTCTCCACCAACCGGAGAAGCTCGCCAGCCTAAAGCCCGCCCCCGGCAGATCTGCAGGCACGCACTAGTGCGCGCCTGCAAATCTGCACCGGAGCGCAGCGACAGAGTGACACGGAGTCGCACGCTCCATGCTTTTTAAAAACCTCTAAAAAGAGGTTTTTAAAAAGCACGCTGCGCAACCAGTTCCGGTCGCTTCAGAGCGGACTGAAGTGCGGAACTACAAAGAGTAGTCCGCCCCAGTCCACTCTACAGTGCAGAAGACCTCCATCAGAGGTCGCTCTGCACCGTTTCAATTGCCCCGTGTGGAAAGGGCCTCAGTGGCATAGGGACGGAGGGGGCGAGGGGGGCTGTGCGTCCTGGGTGGCACTTTTTGGGGCATACCACTGCTCCTTGCCTGCTTCCCACATGCCGTCACCCCTCCCCACACACCATCGTCCCGCCCACACGCCCCACCGCCCCACCCACGTGCCCCATCGCCCTGCTCATGCACGCCATCGCCCCCACCCCTACCCCGCTCATGTCAAGCTACGCCTCTGTAGAAACTTAAAGGACAGGGGAGTGGAATCATAGAGATAAAGAGAAGAATGACACACAAGCTAAAATGAAACCCCAGGGTTCATTTAGATGCTTCTAATGGCATCCGCGAGTTAAAGTCCATCTGGAAGGATGGGCGAGATCGCAGGCCCTGAAGTTCTGTTTTTGACAAGAGCCAGCTCTCTTGTCAAAAAGGAGTTCCCCGACCCATAGAGAACCCTGAGGATCTTCATAGCAGCTGACTGGGGATCTGTAGGAAGCTGTTCGGGAATGGAGCAGTGGCCACAGAGCCCCAAACTGTAGAAGATTAATCACAGACTAACTCAGACTTCTAACCCAGACTTCTCTTCTAGCCCCACCCGCACTAATGGCTTCTTTAGCCTTGAGTGCATGCATTCTTATCTCCCCCTTCCTTGTGTCCCTCTCCACAAGGAGAGACTGTGTTTGATAGGGACATCCAGTTCTGCCCCAAACCTGTCTGAGAGAGGGATGCAGAGCACCAGTCACTCCTTCCCATGCCTTTGACCAGGAGCAAACTGAATCCTGAGACCACATTGAGTGTCTAAGTGGATAACAAGGCACAATGTGATGGAGAGGCCTGACTAGGGTGGCTGGCCTGACAGCTTGCCTTTTCTTCCATGGGTGTGGGGATGTGTCTTCAGAGCTCACAGAAGCGTTTTGTTTGGGCTTTTCTTCCCCTCAAAGAAAGGACATGACGGGAGGGGGTTACAATTTATGGAAATGGGCTGCCAAGAGGAACACAAGTGAAAAAAGGTTGGGAAGCACTGGCTTAGAAGAAACAGACTTGAAAAAGATCTAGAGTGCACACATAATCTTAGGCCATTTCCGCATGGCGCTGCTATCCTTCCATGGGGACATGTTGGCAGTGGTCTGTAAATGATACTTTCACATGATGTCATCACGGTCCCACAGCCAGCACATTCCCATCCATTGTGATTGCGGGATATTTGTTTAATGGGAAAAAATCTGTTAAGCGCCCACAATTGTGCCATGTTTTAACATGTCTGTTAAAGAAGTAAAGCCTAGGAACACATCTACTTGGTTAATTGATGTATACCTGTAGTCACCCCCTGCCCTGCCCTGCTCTCAGCAAGCACCAGCATCTCTAGAAGAGCTACTAACAGCAAGAGTATGCCTATCAGTTTTGAAAAACACTTTTAGTATCAAGCAGCTATTCAATGTAGCAGGAATCAGATTTGGCAAAACACTTGTTGTCTTATCAATGAGTCACAGAAAAAACGAATTTGGCAATGGAAAAAGCCAAGCTGGTAAAACACAACAAATATAGCTTTGGGTTTAAGTGTTACTTCACCACCACCTAGTGGCAAGCTGTATCTCTCTAAAGGGCTCTTTTTAACAAAGCCTTTTCTACATTTTATGTGCACTGTATAAAGAAGGGGGCAGTTTTTCTCCTCCAATAACAGTAAATTTTGTGCTACTTGCTATCCAGATAAGCTTTTGAGGAGTAAATTAATTATCCTATCATCGTGAAATCACGAAACAATTTCATGGTATGTTAATGACTAACTTATTTAGAGCATCCAAGCTTTTATGGAGTCAGAGCTCAGTCAAGTGTATGAAAACAATAGATAACTGCTTTCTTTTTTCATATAGTGAGATCTAACTATCACGCATGCTAAAGAAGGCTGCATGAATATTACAATACAGTATGGAACACAAAATCAATAGAGATTCCAGTCAAATGAAAACAGGTACAAACAACATAACCAGGATTCCTTTAGACAGGTTGAAAAATAATGGCATGTTGCAGTATTTATGCTGCAGTTCTCATTTAAAATAAAAATCCAAACAAGATTTCTGTTGTCTCAGAGTATGTTCTGGCAATTCCAAGAAATATTTTTTTACCACCTTCAAGTGGTTTCTTTTTAGTTCCAAGCCATATCAGGACAATATGGTCTTTTCTTTTTAAAACAACATTTTCTCTTTTTTTAAAATTTTCTTTTTAGTGTTATAGTGCAGTAGCACCTCAGTACAACAGTGAAATTGCACTTTTGCACTATAGCTTATACCTCTATACAAATCCTTTAAAAAATCAGAGAGAAGCAAATTTGTCTTTCAACTAGTAGAAACCACTTCAGTAATCCATGGCCCAATTACAAAAACATCAACAGCAACATCTTTGGAAGAGTCCTAGTGTAGGTCCAAGTAATCACTACAGACAGTCCCTCAAAAAGAATGGGTTGAATGGACATGGAGGCAACACCAACCAGCAAAACCCGAGAAGCAACATCATGAGAACTCATACTTTTTTTGACCAATTCCTGTAGCCCCAGTTCATCAGCAAAAAACCTGTATCCTTCTCACTTAAGCCTTCTAAAGCTGTCCCCAAAAAAACACTGAACAATAAATACGATACACATCTGACATTAAAAATAATAGTTTCTTTAAAATATAGTGGGAGGATATCAACCTCCCTAGACATTCTGCAACTGACCTTAAGATGGCCATTCTTAACCAAGGAAACTTCAAAGTCAGATTAGTACACAAAACAATTAAACAATTCATCAAAAGATTCAGTTCTATCTCCTGCAGCTTGAACAGAGACAACAGTGTTTTTAAAAATTTGGCGCCAATGCATGTGTCAATCAGTTTACCAATACAATGGCAATGCTTCCGTGTTATCACCTAGCAGCTGTGTTGTGAATGATCATTGTTCATAGTGCAATAATTACAGTCTGTACTTTCTACATGTTGTTTCTCTCTGACTCCACTGTTTACAGTTTCTTAGGCCCTTTCCGCACCTTACCTGTTTGCAGAGGTGGGGGGCGGCACTCGCGCAAGCAGCCTCTTGCGCGAGGCGCTCACTTCCCTGCTCCTTTGTCACCGCAGCTGGCTTGCTGGTCGCGCGAACGTCCTGCCCCCACCCCGCCCCTTCCTTCCGCAGTGCGGCCTGGGAGCTGTAGGCGGCGCTGGGGCAGAAAGCGCGACCGGCCCGGCTCCGGAGGCTCCGCAGGGCAAGTAAGTGCGCGCAGGGCCTCGGAGTGACGCACGACTACACAGCATTTTCGGCTTTAAGCTGAAAATAAAAAAATGTGTGCGCGGTCCGCGTTAGGCTCTTGAGCGCCACGTAAATGTGAGTGCGTCATGTGGACTGCTCCTCACATTTACGTGACGCTCAAGAGGCCCTTTCGCTTAAAAAATGCCATGCGAAAAGGGCCTTAGTCTCCAACGTGTCTAGGGTATGTGTCTGTGTGCATTTCATGTATTTTATCAAGCAGACAGTAATGCATGAAAACATAGGCCATAACAAAATTGTTACTATTACAAGTAGAGTAGACCCACTGAGTCAATGGAGAATATGGATTTACCAGCTTCCCACTGATCGAGGACATTTCCACATTACACTGTTACAGTGCTATTATTCCACTTTCAACACCCTATGGAATCCTAGGCTTTGCAGTTTAGGAAGGGGCATTTAGAATTCTCAGCCAAGAACCCTTTGGCCTCAGTTAACTACAAACCCCAGAATTCCGCAGGATACTGAAAGTAGAATAGTAGCACTATAACAGTGTAGTGCAGAAATGGCCTTAGTCTTGCTGCTGTAGTCTGGACTGATACTTAGATTTAGGTCAGGGGTGGAAATCATGTCACCTTCCAGATATTGTTGGATTGCATCTCCTACCAATCCTAGCCCATGTGGCCAGTGATGAAGAAAGCTGGAAGGCCACATGATTACCACCCAATTTAGCCTTTAAGAGTGACTACAATAAAATCTTTACTATTTTTGAGACAGCAGACTAACATGGTAATAATTCATATGTAAGTTTATTAATATGATGAACATATTGCTACATAATGGTAGTTTTACCACAGAGCCAGGCTGCCAGGGCAAGAGTGGTTCCAGATAAGGCCAATGTTAGCTTTCCAAGGTCTATGGTTTTGCTGCAGAGCAGTCAGACGGTTCTCTCTCCCTGCTTCATTTTAGCCAAAGATAATGTAAGGTAGGTTGGCTGCTCACTATTGTTACTAGTTCAAGGTAGCCTAGTGGGCTTCACAGCTAAGTAAGGATCTGAGTTCTGTACTGCACTTTGGTTCAGTCATGCTACCTAACTTCTAAAAATATAAGTATGCTTAGTCTTTGGAAATATGGAAGTTTCTTCTCAAAATTATTTCAAAACCGATGCTATTTCCTCTTAAGAACCTAATAATAGTTTTTAGTTAGGTACACTTTTACCTACAAAATGGCATATATTGTAATTTTATTTAACTGGATATTTTTACTGGTTCTAATTACATTTTGCATGGTTTGATTCTACTTTTTTTTTTAACTTTATATTTTATTGTTAGTATTATTGCAGTTAGCCACCTTGAGCACCATCTGGTAGAAGGCTGTGTTACAAATTTAACAAACAACTAAAATAAATATAGGCTGTATTTACAGTTTCTTCCTCAGCAATTTTGTAACATTAGAAGTCACTTGGTAATTGTTTGGTAATTAAAAAGTAACATTTCAGACTCCTGGCTTTGATTTATCTTCTTGCTATAGTTTCTTTGCTACAAATTTGCTACAGATTCCTACATAATTTGTCATGGCTGATGAGGATGGTGTGAGTCTTAGTAAATCCTACTGCTTTCAAGAAATCAAAGCTGAACAATTCCGAGGCAGACTGTTCTAAAAGTTATTTCTAAAGCCTGAAGAAGGATTGTCCCAGGAGACAGTAAATTTACTGCAAAGTGCTATGAAAAAGATTGTTTCATCTTAATTTGGAACACCAGTGCTAACACCTTTTGGTTTGATAATATGCTTTAAACGTGCAGCCCAGAAATATCTACTCAGAAGTAAGACCCATTTATTTCAGTAGGCTTTAATCTTAAATCAGTGTGTTTAAGATTAAAGCCTACATCACCAATGCTTCTTTTAAACTATTCCTTAGTACATACACCAAACAAGGTTAACTGCAGTTTTCTGCTCACATATTTTCAGCTTTTTTAATTTACTTTCAAGCTATTATTTTAATTTGGATTCTAAGATCTATTGTGCATGAACTGAAAAGGGCAACGGAGGAGGGTGTTCCAACGTGTGTTGGCAGCCACTATCCCTGTTATAGTGCTATTATTCCACTTTCAACATCCTGTGGAATCCCGGGGTTTGCAGTTTAGGGAGGCGCATTTAGAGGGCTTTGGTAAACTACAAACCTCAGAATGCCACAAGATGATGGGAGTGAAATAATAGCACTATAACAGTGTAGTGTGGAAATGACCCAAGGCATTTTGGATTCATTTCAATTTAATTTCATTGCGGAGCGAAATAAGGACACAGAGGCCATTTGTGCGCTACATTGTTATATAGTGCTATTCTTCCCCTTTCAACATCCTATGGAACCCTGGGGTTTGCAGTTTAGGGAGGGGCCTTTACAATTCTTAGCCAGAGAGCTCTTTGGCCTCAGTGAAATGCAAACCCCAGGATTCCATAGGATGCTGAAAGTGGAGGAATAGCACTATAACAGTCCAGTGCAGAAAGGGCCAGAGGGAGGGTTAACTGGGAGAAGGGACTACTCCCCGGCCAGCGCACTCCCCTCTAAGCCCAATTCACCGAAAGCGGCGGGCGGGGCGGCCAAAGCGAATGACGCACGCGCAGACAGGTGCGAGCGAGCGGGCGGGGCGGGGCGACAAAGACACCTGAGTTGGCCTTGCGGGCGGACCTGCCCAACGTGGTCCTGGTCCCGCGAGCTCGTCGCCATAGCAACACTTGCTGCCGGAAGAACTCTTCGGCGCGCCCGCCTGCCCGCCCGCCTCCCTGAATTCCAGTGTTGCGGAAGGCTCGGGCTCCGTCGCCGCTGCTGAAGATGGCGGACGAGGGGGCAATCGCAGGGCGGCAGGAGGAGGAGGGCGAACGGCAGATAGCAGCCGCCGCCGCCGCAGGCACCAGCGGAGCGCGGCGAGAGAAGGGGCCCCGTGGAAGCGGTCGCCCCCCCACCGTTCGGGACCTGCAGGTACGGAAGGCGAGGAACGGGGGAAGGGCGCGCGCGACCCGGGAGCGTCGCCTCCCCGCCTTTCCGAGCATCGCCCCGCCTCGAAGGCTCGAGCCGCGGTCTTGTGGCGCGACGAGCAGGGCTGCTTTGGGGTGGTTTTGAAGCGGGGGGCGCCAGAATACCTCCCTCCGCCCGCTCTGGGTTGTGTAACAACAAAATGGGGGCTGCCTTTTTCTGGGGGACTTTCTGGCAGGCTTATTGCTTATTTCTTGGCGACGAGGACGAGGGCTTGGGCCACAGTGATGACCTATCTTTTCAGGTCGGTGGCAGTCTCTCAAGGAGTGCGTTTGCAGAGCTACAAAACTGTTGTCCTGGGGTTTGTTTATTTATCTTCATATAAAGGCAAAGCTGGAAATATTGCTTCCCTAGAACTTCACACCCAAATAAAATCACTTAGCCGAAACCGCTGTGATAGTGAACGCCTGTATAGGGTTGGTGTTGCTGTGTGCCTTCAGATCGTTTCTGCCTTGATGGCGACCCTCAGGAGACCCTATAACTGGGTTTTCTGGGGCTGAGAGTGTGTGACACCCCCAAGGTCACCCAGTGAGTTTCCATGGTTGAGCAGGGATCCTGTTCTCCAGGGTCGAAATCTAATACTCAAATCAGTACACCAATCTGAAGAAGCAATCCCAGTTCAGTTGAGTGAAGCTTGTTACTGGGTAAAAAGAAGGAGATATTGCCAGATAGAGATGTTGTTCCACAGTGTTACTTCTATGCTCAACAATTTGATGAAAAGTTCTAATCACATTGTTAGCCTTCCATTGCTAAGTTTTTGTTTACTTGTTAAATAATCTTTCTCAACTGGTGCTTGTTTATGGTATAGAAATATCAGAAACATGGAAGGAGTATCCTTCAGAAATCAGAGGTTTGTAAAATGAATTTAACTTGGGGGAAAAAAACCCACCAGTGATGCCACAGGTTCTTATTCAGCATCTTAAGCTTTGAAATATATTTTATCTTTATAGTCTAGCTTTTTGTGGCATTAACAAATTATTTATGAAAAATATGTTACAGAGCTTTCTACACAAATCATAAAAGAACCTGCCGTGTAAATGCAGCTAGTTTACTATTTGTAATCTCTGTCATAATAGGGTTTACATATTGGAAAGATCAGTTGCAATAGAACTTGAACACATAGGGAAAAGCTACCAGATTATAGTATTTGTGGTTTTGAGTGGAAATAAAATATTTAGCAGCATTTCATTTGATGTGGGTCCCTTGTGGATTTATTTATATTTATTTTTGGTCATTGGTTTAGGGCCGGTTGTAATGCCAATGCAACCCATAATGTAAACTTATTGGCACGTAGTTTTATTTCTTTGACTTCTGGCAAGATAAGTATCTTATCTTGCTCACATATTCCACTCAGTGTGGACAGTATGGAAGGAAAAATGTGAAACAACAGTGAGCATATACAATTATGCACTTTTATAATAATGAAATTGAAATAAATAATGAAAATGGAGGAGAGTTCTACAGGTATCATGGACTGCCAAAAAGATAAATAAATGGCTCTAAAAATAAATCAAGTTGTAACTCTCCTAGAAGCCAAGATGACTAAATTGAGACTGTTGTACTTTGGACATATCATGAGAAGACATAACTTGTTAGGAAAGTCTTGGAAAGGTAGAATGCAGTAGGAAAAGAGGAGCATGTCATTACAGGTGGATAGATTCAGTCAAAGAAGTCTCAGCCCTGAGTTTGCAAGTCCTGAGCAGGTCTGTTGATAACAGGGTGACTTGAAGGTTTCTCATTCGTGTAGTCACCGTAAGTCAAAATCAGCTTGACAGAAATTAACAACGTGCATTTTCTTCAGTTCACTATATTTGACCTTACTATACTGTTCTATATTGAAAGAAGAATAATGGTCAGCATCATAAGGAAGATTTTATAACTGCTGGGCTGAGAAATATAAGTCTTTACTTAGAGATTTTAACATGGCAAATAACTATTTTTTCAACTTGGCAATTTGATACAGAAAGTTCTCATAACTATAGCTGGCCACTGATGGCATGTGTTACAGTGTGAGCTGGCCATAATTTTTCCCTTGTAATGTTGAGTTTAAATATAACTTGTGTTTCTTTAGCCAGAACACACTGCCTAACATATCTAACATTCTTCATAGCTGGCGCTCGCTGGATTATATGAAGATGAAATGAAAAGACAACCACTTCATTCTGAAAAAACAGCAACTAGAGTAGCCAGTCATCCAAGATTACCAGTGCAAAGGTAAAGGAGATGTTTTTGTTAATGATATACGAAATTATGTACGTTACCGGGAATTAATTTTCATAGGTCCTTTAACCAAGAATCTCAAAAACTAGTAGTTAGATACAATTTCTCAATGTAAAGATGTAAAGTGATTTACATCCTTATAAGGGAGTAAATCTCACTGAACACAGTGAGACTTATTTCTGAGCAATCATGTTTAGGATTGAACTGAGTGGCTGTTTTTTTTTTAATTAGGAAGCTCTGCTGAAATTCTTGCAAGTTTACAGGAAAAACTGAGTTATTGTGATTAAGACATCAGTTTGTTGTAAACAGATATTTGCACAGCACTTACGTGATATTATCATAGCTAAAATCTTCAGGATTAGATTTGCCTGTCACAAAATAGTAGGGATGGGCCAACTGAATCCTCGAGTCCTTGGCAAGGATTTGAGGTTCGCAGATCCGAAACCCGAGGGCAAAATTAGCAAATGGAATCTTTTGAATCCTGAAGTGCCCATTGCTCCCCCCGTTCCCCTCTCACATTCCAACCCTCCTCCAGGAGCAGTGTGCAGGGCACACCAGAGCCTGCGCGAGCGTGAGCGCCCAAGATAAGGCCCGCAGGGGCAAGTAGGTATAACCATGGCCACTTTCCCACAAGCCCCGAGGCCTGAGCTCGTGCAAGCACCTGGGATCGGGCCTGCAGGGGCGAGTAGGCACAGCCATAGGCACTTTCCTGCAAGCTCTGGGGCCTGCGCTCGCGCAAGCACCCAGGATCGGGCCCGCAGGGATAAGAAGGCACGGCCATGGCCGCTTTCCTGCATGTCCCGGAGCCTGAGCTCGCTGCGGCAAGGGTGTAAAAAGAGCACCATCACCCCTTCTCTGCACCCCCACCACTGCTGCTGGTGCAGGTGCTTCGGAGGCAGCCTGCAGGGGTATGCAGAGTGGATGATCACTTTTTAAACCGTTTTTTAAAAAAGGATTCGAAAGATGTGAGATTCATGGATTCCCAGAACCTACCAGGGATTCGGATCTGGATTTGAATTCAGAAAAATTCTGGATTCATCCCATCCCTACAAAATAGGCAAACTGTGCAGCAATTAGAGCATCACAACATTCTTTCCTGTGTAATTTAATGTAAGATTGGTAGCATAAATGAAATTACAAATAAATATTTCTTGGCTGGTTTCTTCAGAAGCTTGAAAAAACCTGAAAGAAGTATGAGTGATGACAAGAAGAACCAAAGGTACTGTAAAATAAGTTTTTAATTGCTATTTAGTAGTAATTTATTATAATGTGTTTATATCTCATTTCTTAAACTTTTAATATCTTTATACTGATAGCCGTGATCATAATAAATAGATCATGATGCTGATTTTTTTGGTAGAAGGTAATAGTGTTATAAGTTATGTAGCTTTTATTCTCTATTATTTCTGTCTAACATCTAATTTCTTTACAATCTCAGATGGAAAGTTCATTGGACAGCATCTTTTCAGAATACTTAGTTTAATTCCTGCTTTCCATAATATTTTGTTTTTAAAGTTTGAACCCTGGACCAGCTGTGTCAGAATCATGTCTGTATGTCATACGTGGAATCCCAGCTTCATCTTCTTTCTTAATAATAGTAAATGTCCACAGCTCCTTTTTTGATGATCTTTCTGTTTTTTTTAGCAATTTCCACCCACTTCAAATATTCCTTTTAGAAGCTCTGCCAATGAGAAGAGCTTTCTGAAGTTGCAGAAGGATGAAGTATTAGGGAATGCCATGGTGTGAAGAATACTTCCACTTGTATGTAACTTGTTTTTGTGAAGAGCTAGAAGATTCAGGACTTAGAGAAGCATGGGCCAGATCCAACACTTGGCTTTGTCTGGTGGAAATGCACCAAAAACGGAATGAGGCAATCTCACTGTCTCACTGCATACAACCCCCAAAAATCAGAGGGCTATGAAATCCTCCAGAGCTGGTTTTCAGTGAGCTCTGAAAGATACAGAGAAAAGTGAAAGTAAGTTTCATAATGCTGACATTGCAGTGCCAGTCTAGTGTTGGATTTATGCCTCAATTGGGAATTTATGACAATAGAATCCCTTGTCTTTCAGCCTTGTAGCAGCATTTCAGTTGGAATGTGGTTCTGTCTGAAACTTTCTTAAAAGCTTTGACCAATTAATACTGTTTCTTTCTTTTAAAAAAGATTTTACTTAGGTGATTCAGACTGCAGAATTGCTGAACCACCTAGTAATGTAACTTCCAGTAAAATTGTTGATGAACTTTTCAAAGAAGCAAGAGAACATGGGGCAGTCCCTTTAAATGAAGTATCAAGAGCCTCGGGAGATTATCACAAAGCTAAAGTGCGTACGTGAAATCATTTTTTATAGGGAGAATGTAGTAATTTTAATACAAAATGTCCTATTTTAAGAGTTATAGTACTTGATTTTTTGTTTTTAACAATTGTACTTGAATATGTTTGTTAGAAAAAATGCTGAATTTGTGAAGGTGAAGAGAGAACTATATCCAAATACCGTATTTGCCGGCATATAAGATGCACCCCATTTGTACACTGGCAAATACTATTTGCTGGCGTGTAAGACGCACCAGCATATCAGACACATCACATTTTCAAACAGTATTTTTTGGAGAAAAATGTGAGTCTTATACGCCAGCAAATACAGTTCTTATATTTAGTTTTAAGAACTTTTCTGCATGCTACAATTGGCAGGAGTTACTGTCCTGTTGTCTGGGGATACAAAAGAGAACAATATATTATCTGGATGGGATGGAATAGCTGGGTCTAGCAATTGCACCACACCTTTATGTTGGACAAAAGTATGATGAGTAATCAGAACTTAGAAAAAAAAATTAGATAATAAATCCCAGAATCTACCAGCCAGCATAGGCAGTGGATATGCTGTCTGTGCTATTTTGGGAATTGTAGTCCAAAAAGGTAACTGGCTCTGACAGCTGCCTTGAATACTTTGTCTGACTTCCTACAACAGTTTCATAGTTCATACTAACCATAATTTAGAACCCAAACCATAGTTTGGACTTCCAAATACTGAATAAAGAGATCATAGTTTAGAGCTCTTTTTCTTTGTTCTCTGTTTGCTCTGCAGTTGGCTTCATAAACTCTTGTATGTTTAGCAGATTCCAGATGAGAAACAATGATTTGTTGATGTGGTCATTATACCCAAATATACTTTAAAAACTGACTTCAAACTTCAAGCAGATTTTAGTTGATTTGTCAGTCACGAGCCATAGTTTGGTCTAGTGTCTGAATCTGACCTTTGGATTTACTGCAGGAGTTATAGTGTAATTCAGCTGCTATGTGAAATGACTTTTCCAAATATAAGCGAAGCATGCTCAAATGTCATTATCTGTAATAATACCACTTTGTATATAGTTATTACTTAATCATGTTAAGATGAAATCAGATGCCATTGGTTCTTTTTTTTTAACCAAAACGTTTTTCCTACCAACCAGAATGCTTTATTTCAAATCTACAAAGTGTATATTTTGCAATTTATTTACTTAACTCACTAATCAGAAATACCATAGTTCTAACATTTGACTTGAAGTTTCAACAGGTGTACTGAAAGTTTATAATCTCACCCGTGTAATTTATAATAAGTTTATTTTAAAGAAATGTGAGTAGCCATTGCTGCTTTGTAACATGTGTCTGTATTATAAATATTTTACTAGTCATTTTCTGGTGGTGGATACAGATTGGGGGACTCTACTTGGAAACGCTCTGAATATATTTATGGAGAAAATCAGTTTGGGCAAGATGTAAGTAAAATTATAGTGAACAGAATTCTTAGATATGCACAAGAGATGCTTGACTGAAAATAGTAACCCTGTGATTGCAGAAATTAGCTAAGGATGAAAAGAATTCCTGTGAGGCTGTGTCTGTTATTGACAGTACGTATTTTCCAGGATCATTCATAAAACCATAAATAGTCCCTTGGTTGGTTGGAAAAAAAGAAGAATATTTGCTGGGAAATAGTATCCTCATCATTATGACAGGCAGGGAATATAAATCTTAGAGCTATTCAGGACAGGGATCTAGGTTGATTTTTGTTAATAGGAGCTCTTATTTGAGTAAAAGCTTTAATTTACTTAATATGTACAAAATGCAAATGCTGTGGTCTTTAAATACATTGGTTTCATAATGAAAATAGAAGGGGAAAAACTATCATTTGAGCTTGATTTTTTTCATTTATTTTAGGGAGGAGCTCCAGCTTGTGGACCTAATCTGATCCATGAAGATGAGCTATCCATCCTGTGGAGGTTTTCTACAGAATCTCTCCATATCCTGGCTTGTTGGGAGAGCTGCCCCCTCTATCTGTGCCAAGGGATTGGAGATAACATGGATTCCCTTCTGTCCTGTCAGAGGATACCAGCAGCCACAATCTGAGACCCTGCATCTGGAAGGGCCAGCTGAGAACATAGAAGTGATCCTTGTCATCTCCATTGGCTGATCAGAGATATTAGAAACTCATCTCCCATCAAACAAGGATAGGGAGGGATTCTGTAGAGAGCACTCCTAGGTCAGAGTAGCCTTAGAGCAGAGCTTTCTAAACTTTTCATGTTGGTGACACACTTTTTAGCCATGCATTATTTCGTGACACAGTGATTCAGTTTTACTAGCAAACTGGAGCTTAAACTAACCGATTATGCATGTGCAGTACCCAGAGGTGTATCTAGGGTGGGGAAAGGCAGACCCCCGATCCTGGCCTGCTGCCGTTGCCCTCACCAAGAAAGACTCAGGGCAGTGGCAGTGGGAAAGAGAGCCTTCCTACCTGATCCTGGCCTGTTGCCATCGCCCTTGGCGAGGAAGGACCCTAACGAGAATGGCAGCATTGGGAAAGGCAGCCCCCCTACCCAATCCTGGCCTGTTGCCTTTGCCTTTGGCAAGGAAAGACCCCAGAGGAAGCAGCAGCAGTGAGAATGGCTCGAGCGAAGGGGGTCTTAGAAGGCGACACACCTAGACACTTCAGGTGACACACTAACATGTCGCAACATGATTTGGAAAGCCCTGCCTTAGAGACTGGAGGGTCTCCTCTCTTTCTGTGTTTATTTAACTGCACCAGTACTGTGAAACATTGCTATGGGTGGCCTCTTCCCACTTGTATTTTACTGTATTATGAAGACATCTTTGTTCTCTCAAGTCTTTGGCCAAAAAGATGGTACTTTGAATACTGTTGATAGTCATTTTGTATGCCAAACCTACTTCTGTTGTATTTTTTTAAAATATAGTGCTTTATGCTACATTTTTTAAAAATAGTACTGCTTTATGGTACATTATAATTTTAAGTTTATATCCAACCATGACTAATAACTGAATGTAGATTTATTATATGCTGTCTGATTTATCATTTTAAATATGTCTGATTTTAAATATGCCTCATTTATTATAGGTTCAAATCTTGCTCAAACTGTGGAGGAATGGTTTCAGCTTAGATGATGGAGAGCTGAGATCTTACACAGATCCAGTGAATGCTGAGTTCCTTGAGTCTGTTAAAAGAGGGTAGGTTTATATTATCTTTTACTCCAGAAACATATTTCCTAAGGAATGTTGGGTTAATAGCTCTTCCATAAGTTTTCAGAGAAATCATGGCACATCATATTTGCCCTTCTGTGAGTAGAAAAGAGCCTAGAGCTTCTCCTTCTGGAGAAAAGGGGAAGGAAATGTTGACAGATTTCTCCCTCTCCATCCCGCACCATAGCCCTCTTCACCACCACCCAGTACCAGGGATGTAGCAACAGGAAGCAAGTGAGGGCAGTATGACCACACATCCTCCCCATATGAAATTTTCTTTCAGTCCTCAAATTCAAACATTTCAGTAACTTAATTGTTAGAAATACAATTCAGACATCCAAAGCAAGGTGGGGGCAGAATGAGATATCTGCTTAAAAATCATTTTTGTCCAGGCAGTGGTCCAGGAAAGATGTTTCAGGAGGTTGAAAGGTGTACAAGGAGAATAAGGAACCTATGAATTCCTCTCCCCTAGCAAGAGGGTCCTGTGAGCAGATTTCCTTCCACAGCAATACTAGATGCAGCTCACTTTTTTAAAAAAAACTTTTATTCTGTACCGGATTAAACAAGTTTATTGCAGCCTGATACTTGGATTAAATTTGTTGAATGATCTTTGAATCTTCCACCTCTATGTCTGGAGCAGTCCTCCCTACCATATCTGTTATCCTAAGAGGTGGAGGATGTTGGGGGTCCACCCGCAATGCCACTGTCTCCTTAGAATTTGGGGGAATTATGGTTCAAAAGAGGCCTGCCAGAGGACAGTAACAGTAGGATCTTTTCACCTTTATATACCAGTACTAACTGTAGAGAAGACTCCAGTTAAAGTTAAGGGAGTATTTTATTTAAATTGACAAACATACAAGAAATCAGACACTCTTGAGAACCATAGAAAGCTATTGGAAAGTGAGGCAAGAAAGGTTGGAGAGAGATTGTGAGGAAAAGATGATTGCTACCAATCCTGAAGAAGGGGGTTACAGTAGAGTGTCTCAGACAGCATTTGAGGGTAACACAGAACAAGGGCAGTCTGTGGCACCACATGCAATGTACTACAGTTGGTGGGGATTGAAGCTAGGGATTTTATGTCCTGTTTCATACCTGAAGGGGTGCATTGACAAAGCTGTAATAGCTTTCCCACGGGACTGACAAAGAGGTCTGCAATGGGCTGATCACTGAACTCCTAAGTGACAAAACGTTGATGGGACTCATGACAACCTCTTAATGTTTGATCAGGTAGAGTGTATGAGGAAGATCTCCGTAGGATAAGATCGAGAGATGGTATCTGATTGCTCAGCAAATTTCATAAGCAAAAGGGTCATAGGTGTTTGGTTTCTGACGAACTGGTCGAGTTAGCTTTCAGTTGACCCATACTGTAGGAAAGGCATGAAGGTAGCTGCCCTTACGTGTTGTAGAAGTACTTATTAAGGAAAGGAGCAGTCATTAGCTATCTGCTAGCATCTAAACAAATTATTTCCAGTCCAAAGAAATAAGTGACAATTATTTAAAAAGTCCATGTGTCCTGGGATTGATCTCAGCATGCAGCACATCTACAAAACTACATACCTGATTTTCTTAAAATAGCTTTGTTTTATGTTGAAATGTATATATGTTTGAAAATTACTAAGAAAGTAACTTCTTTTCACAAGTGGCTATTTGAACCCTAGCTGCTGAACAGTGTATGAACATTAAGCTTTATGAAGCATGACTGTTTTTTATAAAACGTTTTTTATAAAACATTTTTATAAAAAATCAAGTTTTTTATAAAAAAATAATTTGTGGCATGTACCTTCAGCATGAGGTTAGAAAGTAGATTATAGATAATTGTCTCTGTTTCCCTATCCCTCATCCTATACCACACATTCCCTGTGGCATTTCTTCAGTGTGGAATGTATGTTGAAAATGCAGAGAGAACCAAGGCAGCACTTATCCTACACAAAATACATAAAATGCTCTGATTTGTTTATAATACAGATTTACAAATGAATTTTATATCCTGTTTATATATGTCACTCGTAAGCGAATGCTTCTTTGTTCTTTCACTTTTGTTGTTCCTTTACTGTTCATCTTTTGTTCTTGCATAAAACAAATAGTTTGCTTGTTTGTTTCTGTTATTAAGAGAGATTCCAGCAGAACTTCAAAGACTGGTGCATGGAGGCCAAGTTAATTTGGATATGGAAGACCACCAGGAACAGGAATACATAAGGCCTAGACTGAAATTCAAAGCTTTCAGTGGAGAAGGACAGAAACTTGGAAGGTTAATTTTTTAAAACAAATCTTAGTTTGCAAAAAATCATTATCTTGACTGATTTTTTTTTCCAAGATAGAAACACACTGTAGCTTAGATCATACTCCTGTCCTCCATGCCATCTGCATCGTATGTAGTTCAATACTTTTCACCTCCCTTCCAACACTTTTCTAGTCTTGATTTAATCATTGATTTGGAGTTGGAAAGCTACAAAGGATGAACTAGAACAATAAATTTATATTCCTTTACTAGATTTATGTTGCATTATTAATTCATATGTTTCCTTTGGTAAGTTGGTATCCTCCAAATATTTTAGACTAAAGCACCTATAAACCCCAGCCAGAATGGCCAAAATTAAAGGATTATGGGAATTGTAGTCCAAAACACCTGGAGAGCACCAAGTTACCTATCCTGGCTTTAAAAGTGGTTGCTTATTGATTAGAAGTACTGTGATATTTGAAAATAATTACTTGGAGTATAATCTGAGGCTAATCCCATTTAATTCAGTGGGAATTGCTGCCAGGTGCTTGTATAGGGAGAGACAGTGTGGTTTGAGTGTTTAACTTGGACTCTGAAAGACCAGGGTTCAAATTCCTACTCAGTCATGGAAATCCAGTGGGTGATCCTGGACAGACATACTCTCTCAGCCTCAAATGAAGTCAGGGGCAAAACCCCTCTGACCAGATCTTGCCAGGAAGAAAGCCATGATAGGATTGCCATAAGTTGGAAATGACTTGAAGGTTCACAATAGCAATGGCCCTTATGAGATTGCAGCCTAATCCTATGATCCTGGAAGTAATAGATTGGATTATAGCAGAGTTTTGTGCATGATTATTCAGAAGTAAGTTTTATCTTTCCAGTTGTTTTTTCCCCTGGAATAGTAATAATTTGCCTTGGATTAAAATTTAAAATATATTTTATCTTCTCATTCAAACTTAAACACCCCAAGGCTTTCTTTATTGAAGACTGCTTATTGCACCTATCCACTAAACAAAGTGCTCAAAGCAGCTAAGAAGAACACAAAAGCCACTAAAAATAATGAAACTATTAAAATAATCCTCACTAAAAATAAGAAAACCATAAAATAATAAAATCAATATGCAGTAAATATCAAAACAGTTTAAAAGCACTGTAACAGCATTGAATCATTGCATGGATTTTTTTTAAATAACTAAAACCAATATAAAACAATTGCCACTGAATCTTCTTGCACTACTAGCCATGTAGTTTTCTTGCTTCTATAGTAGACCTTTCAGATTAGTTCACAGAACTGGATTTATTTTCTTAGAATGGGCTCTAGAGCACAATTATGTGGAATGGGCATTCTTTTCTAATTTGTAACTTCATAAAGGTTCAGTTAATTAAACTGACATACCAGGAAGTTTAACTGAACAATATTTATTTTCAAATACGGTAAGTGTCAAAAGCTCAATTACAACTGAGAAACCAAGTATGAAGAAAATAACTGTGCCTGGTAACTGTCAAATTTGACTATTTTTTTCCTTCACACCTGACATTGTAGCGCTTTTGTATTTGTCCTATATTTGTTAACTGAGGTAAACTTAACTGCATGTCTTTATTTTTAAAAACAGAAGTCAAGTACAAATGTGCCATATTTAGATAATGTTTTCTCCCTGCCAAATGGCAATTTCTGTGTCCATTGAAACTGCATTGGTAATATTTTATGACAGCTTCTGCTCTGTCATTTAGAGTAAAACAGTGTAGGGGAGTCTTCAGTCTCTAGAGCTGGATCCAGCCGGTGGAAGACCCGTGGGAGTCCCTTTCCCTTTCTGAGGTTCAAGCTCTAGATTGGTGAAGATCTTGCTCTGTACCTTCCAAATAGGAAGGCAAATGGAACAGAGAAGAATCCCATTGTTACCACTAGTTGTTTGTTTTCTGTTATACGATGTTTCAGGGGTAAATGTTGTATATGTGATTGTCCTCAGTATTGCCTTTCCACAGTCCTTCACTACTTCACTTACATTTTTACTTTGTTTTAGCCTTACTCCTGAGATTGTCAGTACACCTTCTTCTCCAGAAGAAGAGGAGAAATCCTTTGTTGATGCTGCTGTTCTGGTAGATGACTCTGTCCCAACAACAAAAATTCAAATAAGGCTAGCAGACGGAAGTCGTTTAATACAGAGATTTAATCAAACACACAGGTAAGCTTAACTGTTTATTGTCCTATTTCTAATCTTGATTCAAGGTTACCATCACTCTTTGTCTTCTAAATATTATTGTCAGCTTTCAGAGCAAAAATCAGTTCTGACTTTTTTAAAGTATATAACATATTCTGTTGCTCCAAAGACTAAAACGTAAATCACTATGTTCTTGCCAACAGGATTGTAGATATTCGAAACTTTATTATCCAGTCTCGCCCTTTGTTTGCTAACACTGACTTTGTTCTTCTGACTACATTTCCACATAAAGAGCTTACAGATGAAAGCTTGACACTACAAGAAGCAGATATACTGAACACTGTGATTCTTCAGCAGCTAAAGTAAACCTTCAGCCTATCAGTAAATCTTCAGCCTATAGCTTCAGTGAATGGATAATGTTCTCTATTGTTCTACTACAATGCTTCCAAAAAGAAAGGAAGAGAAGAACAGAAAGAAACCAAGTTTTTGACTTTAAAGAGGTCCACTGGCTTTTAATACTCCTCTGTCTTCCAGTGATAACTGTCTTAAATAGAATTCAGAAAGATTTGTTAATGAATGTGCATTGATTTTATATCTTTCTAAAACTAAACTGGTGTGAATTCAAGTTTTAACTTTTGTGTGTGGTGGGTGTGGGAAAGGAATTATTATAATCAGGCATTTTATAAGGGTGTAAAAGCCATTTTTTGGATACGGAAGGATTCTTTTTTCCACAGACTTTTAAGACTTGAAATATGGGAAAACTTTATGCTGCAGCAACTAACAGCCATTAAGAAATTCAGTGTGTCAGCTGAGATGCATTTGTGCCCCATTGTGAGACTTGGAAGTAGTCTGTTTATACGTTGAGATCTTCCATGTGTCTAGCTTGATTTTAAAACATTCTATTAGTATTGTGCTGGTAAAATATTTGGCTTATTCTATAATTCTCTTTTAATCTCAGCTGTAATAACAATACTTTAAATGAGAAAGTTATTGTCGAACAGATATAAATATTATCCTATCTTTAGTCATTTTCTGCTGCAAATCATGACCCTTAATCTTTATCACAGAAGAGAAAAAGATAGAGTAACAGATTTTAAAAGAGAAGCTTCAGGCTTAAGTGAGAAATTTGGAATTGTATTGAAATACAGACAAAACTTGGGACTCGTAAATATAGCTATTCAACCAGTCAGATCCAACTGTTCTGATGGATCAGATGCTCCAGTGTATACCTTGAGTGTTCTTTTCAATGGACAATACTCAACACGCTGACCTAAATCTGAAGTGTAACATTAGCAGAGGAAATCCATGTATTAATGAAATCCCATCAGTTTTTCCCATTGTGCAGGTGGTAGCAAATTTGTTCTTCTGATTCATAGGCATGCTACTGCTTGTGCGTCCAGTTCTGAGTCCAGAAGCTGCCTTGGATGTCCCCTTTGGACATAATCTGGAACTTGGTATCCAAAGTCGTGGCATCATTTGCACTAGCTTAATGGCACTGCATGGAACTTGAAAGGAATTGATTTGGAATTTAGGATTCCATCTAGAAGTACACTAACTTCATTCCAGTGGCAACTGTTCTTTATGGAAATTTTTGTGGCTTCTTAGAAACAGAATACGATGTGATAAAAAGAAACAAGAAATAAAAAATTCTTGAAAAAGAAGTGTCAGGAGGGCCCAGTGGTGACCTCAAATAATGTCTGGCTTTTAATGGCGACTAGAATTTGATGGCTGGACCCACATACAGATATCACAATATTCTCAATAGCCACTTGTGTACACAAATGTCTGACAGTGTATGATGGTATGCTGCTGTCTCTGTTTAACTGTGTATACGGTTTGCACTTTATCTTTTGAACACCATACATGAATATTTTGCCAGTGTATTGATAAATATAAAGACAATTGAACAAACGTATCGTTTTCCTTAAGTGTGTGAAGACCTGCCTGTTCTGAAAAAAGAACAACTGAGAAAAAAACTTTGAAACAGCTTACTCAAGCTGTGTAATTCAAACTCCCATGGTAAAAAAAAAAGGAAAAAATACTTTTTTCAGTATAGTTTGTCATGGTAGCTTCAAAATGAAAGTGTGGGAAGAAAATATGTTCAAAGGGAAGAGGGTCTACCTTTTAGAATGTGGGGAACACGCCTTTGTTGTACATTTTTTACAAACTAATTTTTGAATTTAGCCATTCTTCTGGTCAGTATAATTTTAGATTCTTGTCTTGAAGTTGTCACACATCTGTACTTTCAAAGATATAAGTATTGTTTCTAGTTCGTTGAAAATACTTCTTTGAACTCAAGGAAGATTTTATAAGTCCAGCGTCTGCATGATTTAACCAATCACAAATTCTCATTGTGTGGTAATCAATAAAAAACATGCTTTAATTCTATTCCTTCCATATTGGATTATTTAGAAAAAAAGCAGAAATACAGTTATGTGGGAGCTTGCCTGTCATACTCAAAGGAATAAACAATGAATGCATGCCTATTCAGAGACAAGTACTATTGATTTCAGTTGGGCTTACTCCCAAATATGTAGTTTAGGGCTGAACCTTAAAGGGATTTTAGCTGACTCTGAAGACACTGGTGCTTGAATCAGTACAAAAACAACCCTGTTTCTGTTCCATTCCCTTGGGTGCACAAGGCCCAAAGAGATACGGTAAAAAAAAAATCCTCTTTCCCTAAGCTAAGGTGGACACCTAATAAGTCATAGTCCCTTCAGGTACCTTACAGGTTGATTCTTTTGTCTTGAAAGTGACTATGCAGCTTTTCCTGAGTGTGTAGGAAATTTGAAGCCATAGGTGAAAGAAAATAGAGCATCCATTGGTGTTAGCTGCCAGGAATGTCTAACATCCATGTTGGTGGACACAGTGGCAGCTGGTGGCTTCCATATTATTGGAGTTGATTCTCTGGCAGGCTTTATTCTGAACTTCAAAGAAGCTGTCCAAAGTACTGAATCTAGCTGGGGGCTAGAGTTTAGTAACTTGGATTATTCCCTAAAGTTCAGATTAAAACCAGGTGTGGATTCATTGCCCCGCTACCATTAAAGCCATCAGCTCCACTGGCAAGATGCCCAAAGGTTACATTTTGTTTGCTATTCACTGTGGTAGCTACTGCATCCATTAGAAATTAAAATGTCTTTGACATCTGACAGAGCCTTTAAATAGTGGGTGCATCTTTATAGATGTCCTACTGTTCGAAATCTGGCAGGGCTGTGCAGATATACTATTAAGGCTTCAGCATTTTTAGAGGATATAGGTTTTACATAGATTTCTAGCAAATAATATGCATGTTGGTTTGTTTCCTCTACTGATTATGCTAGATATTACAGTCAGCTCCCTACATTTGTGGGTTTCACTTTTGCCAATTTGATTGTTCACATTTTACTTGCTGTCACCTCTGCTGCCTCCCTATGCCATTTTTAATAGGGACTGCAAGCCTCGTGGGACAGAAACTGCAAACGAGGCTTGTAAGACGCTATTAAAAATGGTGTGAGGCAGCAGTGGAGGTGGCAGTAAGCCCCACCAGCCACTCACTTCTGCCTTGTGAAGGAACCTCAATGCCTCAAAGGAATCTGCGGTGGGTTGAATATGGTGATCATACTTTTTTGTGTGTTAAATATGGTTTGGGAGGGCCTAAAGTTATTCACGTTTTTTTCACTTCCATAGGGGTCCTGTGCCCCTAACCCTAGCGGATGTGGAAGGATAATTGTACTGTGTTTTAGTTATGATGCATTTGACACCTCGTTGAGCATTTATTGTCCTGTTCAAGAACTTGAAACACAAACTAAACTTTTAAATACAAAAAGTGCAGTGATGCAATCTGAAGCAGATACATACATAGAATTATTATTATTATGAACTTTATTTCTGCCTCACTTGATTTGCAAAGCTGGGGTCCTAGGCACCTTACACATTGAAATACAATACAGTTAAAATAGACCTAAAAATCAATATGAAAATGGAAATAAACTACCAATAATATTTTAAAACAATTTAAAATCTAACAGTTTTTAATATGATAAAGAGCAGTTTTAAAAGGAATATGGTAAAAGAATAAAACAATGCAGCACCCTCCTAAAACCCACTTCTTCAAAAACCTTCATTTCAAAAGTCTGTTGCAATAGATAAACAAAAAATCTTTGCTTGCCAAGGGAAGAATTTCAAGGAGGGAGTCATTCTGGCCTCCCTAGGAAGGGAATTCCACAGCTTAGGTATGGCCGCAAAGAGTCCTTTCTTGGGTTCCCACCAGTCATATCTGTGAAGATGGTGGGTCTGAGAGAAGGGCTACTCCTGCAGATCTCAAGGCTTGGGCAACCGCATATTTGGAGATACGGTCTGTCAGATAGCCTGCAACTAAGACAAGTGTCACCATGGCGGATCAGGCATTTCTGGGAAAAGGCACAGTTAACACACAAATGTTAGGTGTGCAAAGGCATTCCTGGCCACCACAGAAACCTGTGCCTCCTTCATATTCAGGGGAACTTCAATTCCAGCAGAGACTGAATCTCTATCCCATGACCTGCCTTCTGATTGTCTTTTCTGGGTTAAGCTTCAATGTGTTCATCCTCACGCAATCCATTACCAATTTTTTTTCTGCTCATGCTGGCACCGAGTAGACTTTCAAACAGGCTGTAGCAAATAGTCAGTCAAGCTCACTCAGAGTCATCTTCCAACCTCACTCTATCCATGAGGTCAATCTCATTAGTTTCAGTACTACCAGCTCTCTAGAAAAGCAGGGACCAGATTTTTGCTTGGCTACATTCCATAAGAGAGGATAATCAAGAGTGATTGTGTCCAATGCCCTGATCATTTTCCCATTCTAGATGTCAACTTGGGCTTTGATAGTATCTCCTGCCAAGGCGATGGGAAAAATCCAGAGCCATCAGGATACCATTCACATTTATCAGTCTCCCAAGACCAACCGCCTTAGTCTCCTGCTGAGGTTCCAAATCTAAAATCTAAATTTGACCAGATAGTGATCTGTTCATGACAATTAAACTACCAACATTTCCTCCAAATCATCATCATCCTATTGAGACAAAAAAAAGCTCCAGAGGATGATCAGCAGCCAACATACTGAGAACAGACTTATGG
The DNA here is from genome assembly GCA_030412105.1 of Cyclura pinguis. Taxonomy (NCBI): domain Eukaryota; kingdom Metazoa; phylum Chordata; class Lepidosauria; order Squamata; family Iguanidae; genus Cyclura; species Cyclura pinguis. Next base: position 215,565,283 of record CM059602.1, read on the forward strand.
TTCTTATGGAGGCCCTGAAGTCCTGAGCCACTCATAACGGCAGTCCCGATGTGGATGTCTATGTCCTTCAGCACCACAAGCCAAGGGGGATCATACACTATCCTAGGGACTATCCCAGCTAGCAAGACTTGAACAGGTTGCATAGTACACCAACAGAATTGCTGTTCTGTTTTGGCCACTCATGTTCAAATAAACACACTTGAACCTGGCAGTTTGTGTGATAGGGCACCTAGTCATGGGGACAGAATCATGATAGACCACAGCAACTCCACTTTCCTACGCCCGAGCTCTTACCTGCTGCTGCACAGAGAAGCCTAGTGTGAAAAGCTGAGAGGTATGACCACTAACCCCCACACATACTTTGCCCAGCCAGATCTCTGTGATACATGCCTGATGCATGCTCATTCAGAATCTAGTCTTGAATTGGACTTCTATTTCCATCCATTGACCTGGCATTCAACAACATTTTCAATGCAGGGGATTGTCAAAAAGCCTGTTTAGACTACTTCATCTGAGAGTTAGTCTGCAAGCAGCCAGTACCTTGTTGCATCCTCATCTCCCATAATAACAATCTCCTATCTTGATATCTCCCACTAAAATTCTGATGGTTTCTCCCTGATTCCTTCCCCTGCCCCCTTCTGTTGGAAACATCATTCCTTCATCAGGAAGGCAAAACCCTTGCTCTTAAAAACAGACAAAAATACTATACCAACAGAGAGACAATAAATGCTGGTAGTAAACCCTACTCTCCGTTTATTAAAAGATAGGCCCTTGCCCCCTCACTCACCCATCCCTTGGCTCCCTCCAAGGTGCAGCGCTCCCCTTTGTTGTCACCCTGTTGGGCAGCAACCTCACCAGCAGCAGGCCCACCCCCCAAGAGTCCTGTGTAGCCCAAACACAAAAGGCAGGTTTGTGGGGTGGGTAGCAGTCCCTTCTGAGCCAGTCTTGCAAACAGCAAGGCGGTCCATTGGGAAGCAAAGCCAACAGCAAATTGAAACCTCTTAATCCTTGCAAGCTCCAGATATCACCCATAGTTTGCCTCATCACAAAGTGCTATGAAGCAGGAAGCTTGCTCCCATTCATGAAAGTGCCTAGACCTAATTTTTGACAATTGCTATATTATTTCCTGTTTGTCACAACTCACTCCACAATTTTCTGAGATGGCCAGAAGAGTAACCTTCCATCAACCCCCTGGATCAAAGACATGGTGTGTTCTTTAATCAGGAATTATTTCTCTTCTTGATTTATCTGTTATAAAGCACCTGAATACATCCTTATTTTGCCATAAGCTTTCACTGGTAGATATCCCCTCTCCTGCATTTCATCTCTAAATAAAAAAAAACACTATATCATATTCCATGAAAGAAACACTTCCAGCAGAAAATGTGTTGAGAATAGCCACTTTCAGTTACAGATTAAAGACAATATTACCTCTTACATTTACCACTTTTGTATGGTGAGAGTTCTTTTCTTTTTAATCAAACAGCAGACACAACAGCAGTACTATGAAAAGTATTAAATAGTTTAAAATTACAGAATATGTGATTCATATGATTTACCATTTGTTAATGACTGGTTTGTTTGTCGTTTTAATCTAAAGTTGTTGGCCCAATTTGTCAAGTACTCCAAGATCTGGATTTTAAGTAGCGCTCCTTCTATTAACAGTAACCAGGGACAGATTTGATTACATTTATGTAATCTGCTTTATCTGCTTTGCTGATAAAGACAGAATACCTTTTAAAAGGTGACATCCAACATGGAAGTTGCTTCAACCTTTGGTCCAGGGAAATTCAGAGACATATCACACAATTGTGAGATAATTAAGGTAGACCAATAGTGCATGTGCTGCAACTGAACACATGAACAAGGCTTAATCAGACTGAATGTCTGTTTAGGCCAGTATTCTGTTCCCACGTGAAGGACTAGATTAAGGAGAAGTGTAGAGTGCAAGAAGGAAAGCAAAATGATTAAAATACGACACATTCCAATGATTTCATTATTTCCTTAGCAAAGTTGAGAAAGGACTTTATAATCCTGAGGACTTTTGCAACATTCTTTCTATATATTTGAAAAGCACATTCATAGTTCTTATGCTGATGATCCTTAATCATTTGTCTCTTGGAAGAAATAAAATTATTGTAAAGACTAGGAATTAAAGGAACCCCTAAGTCAGAAGTTTGGTGTGTGCCTCCAAGTCATTTCTAGCTTATGACAACGGTGACCCTAAAATGAATATATTAAGATTTGTTTAGAGGGCGCTTGCCATTGCCTTCCTTTGAGGCTGAATGAGTATGACTTGCCTAAGGTCATCCGGCATATATCCAGTGGCCGTTCGAACCCTGGTATCCCAGACTACCAGTCCAATACTCAAACTATTACACTAGTGGTTTCCAAACTTTGGTCCTCCAAATGTTTTCAATTTCAGTTCCCAGAATTTCTGACTGTTGACCAAGCTGGTTAGGGCCTCTAGGAGTTGAAGTCCAAAACACCTGGAGCACCAACGTTTGGGAACCATTTCATTACACCATCCTAGCTCTAAAGCCCAAAGTATGCATCCACCAAAAAAAAAAGGAGCAAGGGTTGGCTACAGCTCTGATTCAGTATTCTGGCTTTGCTTTCTTCCAGTCTCTCTCCACTAGAATGGGCAATTTCTATTATATATCCATATTAAGTGTAGGTTGAGCCATTATTGATATTCAGGTATATGGAATTAACTACTTCTGGAAGAGACTGCATGTTATGTATCTGTATGAGCCACTAACCAGAGGTTTTTCATCATTCAGCTGGGAGGTATGTCCAAAACGGTGCCGTCGCAAGGTCAAACTCAGGGCTGTGAACCACATGCAGCCCCCCAGGACTGTTGTCATGGATTCTCTGGCCCACCAGGCACCCTCTAAGGGAATGAAGGCATTTTCACCATGTTCTTGTCCCCTTGAATCATTTTAGGCCCGGAAGAGCCTTAAAAAAAAAAAAAGGTAATGAACCAGAAGTGACTTCTGTGTCACTCCCGATTCTGAGGGGGGGAAAAAACCTTCTCGGTTAAAAACAACCTAGGAAGGGCAAAAGTGTGGCCAAAAATTACCCTAGAGAGGATGTGAATACAAAAAAAGGTTGTTGTTTTTTTCCCCATGAGGGGTGCAGCATTCAAAGTCTCCTGGTGGACCTACGCAGCCCCCATAATCTCTGACAGATTGCCCATCCCTGTTCACACTAAATATAATGCATACAAGAGTTTTGTAATAGGAATTTCCAATGTTTCTCTTGCAAAACAAAGAAAGGCAATACCATATCTAAACTAGGACCATACTGAGAATTAACCTTGTTTCTGATTAATGCATTGAGAAGTCATTCTTTTCCTCCTCTAACATTTTATAGAGGAAAATCACCTCCTTCCAAGCCCCACATATAATTGCTATTTGAAATTTTTTCTCAACTCGAGCAAATAGAAAGCATGTGATGATGTGATTTTCAGCATTAAAACTGTGGGAGTTTATAAGGCTTATAAAGCTCTTCTTCGCCTGTCTTCTGCCACAGTATACTATGTTCAGAAACAGAATTAAGACATAGAACATTCCAATCATGTGTCTAATTTGAGTCACAGAGCCATAGAAGTTGGGGCTTTATAAAAAGAACTCTGAAAAAAGTTTTTGAGTCAGTATTCACTTTTGAAAAATGTATTGATTACTATTCAGGAAACTGCTCTGTGGCTGTAGTAAACATGATGCACTAAGGGATGGCTCTAAAGATGGAGGTTGGCAGTTCATGAAGGATTCTAGAACATTTCTTGATCTCTATGCATATTTAGGTAGAACACACTTGATTTGCACATAAAAACTTTCTTTTGGACATGCAACATTGAATCCTTACTGGAGACAGAAAACATTTCACAATTCACACAAGGCAAGGTTTTTTGTTTTTTAAATCCTAGTGGATAAAACTTAAACTCAGCCAAGATTCAGTTCAATCAGTCATGCAGCTATTGTGTGTGTGCAGCTAGACAATCATAATGATCACAGACTAACATATTAATAAATATAATATATTTTGCACTGTAATATCTGAGAACATTATTTAATGGAAAAATCACTTTAGTTGTTCAAAGGTTCAAGGAAATCGATGGTGCGGTCTACTATATTGGTGATTAAAGATACCGGAGTACTAATGAAGGTCCTTGAAAGTACCGTTCAAGGCTATGTGCTCAAGGCTAAATGCATAATGAGGCAAGCTTATCAAATAATCATAGAGTTCCAAGGACTCTTATCTTGTATATTGTAAAAGACACGTATTTCTGTGTGCTGATGGATATTGCCTGAGGCTCAAACTACATCTGACATGGAGCCAGACGTTTGTATTCCCCATAGAAACCAGAGGGTGATGAAAAGAGCAACGAGGGCTTTCCTACTTGTAGCTTATCTTTGATAAAAATAAGACCATATGGGAGAAACTGACTGAGCTGGGAAGGTGACTTGAGGAGAATTAAGTAGTAGGCAAGGAGAGCAGGCCTTTGCCTACTAGTAGGCAAAATGAGGTAGTTACTCAGGCACCAGAGTTTTGGTTGTCATGATTTTTTTACTTTACTTTACTTTACTTTACTTTACTTTACTTTACTTTACTTTACTTTACTTTACTTTTTTATTTTATTTTATTTTATTTTACTATTGGGAAGGAAAAGAGATGCTTGGGGAATTTTCTGGTTCATGTGCTAGAATAATAACCGACTTTAGACTTGCTAGAATAATGACTGGCTTTGACGTTGGTAGGTATGAAGTACCATTTGCTGTTCTGCCTCAGGGAGCAAAATGTCCTTATCTGGCCCTGAAGAAGAGAGTTTGTGATGGTCTGAGCAAACCACAGTTCCTCTTCTTGCTCTTTGAATTGGGTTGACTTCAATATTGTCACTATTTTGTGTGTGAAGGTTGCCCTTTCTTCCTCTCAGTACTCCCTCCCCCCTCCAATATAACTTCTGTCATCCCTCTTCCATCTTTTCTGCCTCTTCAGTCCAACACATTATGCTCAGTGTAGATTAAAGGGATCTAAAAGAGCCCCAAGGCCTCCGTTACAGAATCACAGAAGCAGAGTCACCGAGGCCCTTTCCGCATGGCATTTTCCATGCAAAAGGGTGCCTGGAGCATCGCGCGCAATTGTGAGGAGCGATCTGCATGACACACTCACAATCGTGCAACGCTCCAGGGGCTGGCAGGTGCCGATCGCGCATCTTTTCATTTTCGGCTTGAAGCTGAAAACGGTGCACAGTTGCGCATGGCTCTTGGGCCCCATGCACACTTACCTGGCTCGCGGAGCCTCCGGAGCCGCACCGGTCGCTCTTCCTGCCCCAGCGCAGCCTGGAAAACTCCCAGGCTGCTGCTGTGGAAGGAAGAGGCGGGGCTCTCGCGCAAGCAGGCAGCTTGTGCGGAGCGAAGGACCCCGGGCGCGAGAGCCTATTGCCGGAGGCTGCTTGCGCCATCCCCGCACCCCAGTGCCAGAAGAAGGTAAGGTGCGGAAAGGGCCTTAGTTTGATAGAAAGACCTTCAGCACTCCAAGCTTCTCCTTTATGTATTGCTCTTCCTCTTGAATAGATAGATACTTATACACTGACCCCTTCTGTTCTCAACTTTATTGTGTCACAATATTTTACCCCTTACGTTGCTCAGTCCTATATAATTTATATTCCAGGTTTTCTCCATCTCGTGTCTAGGCCTCCAACAGTGCAGTTGGCTGTAGTGTAAAAGTATGGTTTTCCTGTGATCTCTAAGCCAGGATATATATCTATAGCTACATCTATGTCTATGTCTATGTCTATCTGTCTGTCTGTCTGTCTATCTACCTACCGAAAGAGAGAAAAAGATGTATCAGGACATAAATACATATATTTTAAAAGTGCAGTCTCATATACACTCCTTTGTGCTGGATTGCTTAGGTGATTGAAAACACATGACAACTGGTATGGTTCCAGTATCTCTCTGGGCTTGTCCAGACTGGTCTAAATAAGTGTGAGTTCTAACAACATAGCTCTTTGTGTTTTGCCAGGTTTTGCTGCCCCCTCCCATGTCTACTTGTTCCACTTTTGGGAAAAGGGATGTTTTTAGTGATTTCCTGGATTTGCAATAGGGCTTCTCTAAGGATGTTCAAAAACAGAGACATGGCTTGCTGAAGTGATCCTATGATTTAAAGGTGAAATTTTCTCTTTTAAAAAAAAAGAAAAAATCTTACAATTGTAGTGATATAGTACAAAAGTTCCATTTCACTGACCTACTGATAAACTACAATACTGTAACTCCAAGGAAAAAATATAAAAAGAAAGACAGGAGGGACAGAGAGGGAGACTTTTTTTTTTTTTGGCTGTTTTGATATGTTTCAGAATTAAAAAGTAACCCCCCATGTTGCAAGTGCTGCTAGGAACTGACAGACAATAGTCCTGGATATCAGAAATGTCATTTGATATTAAAGAAAGAATGAACGAACAAGAACTACAGCAATAAATACTCTAATTTCCTGAGGTTTTTTTACTAATTTGAAAAAGGTCTTTATTTGGATTGGAGAAAAACTCTTTAATATCAAGAATTTACTATTGGTATGCTCCAAAATAGGTACCAAATCAAGTGAAATTTGTTCTAATTTTGGAATTAGATCCCTGAGAATTAGATATTAAGGGTCAATCAACAAGAACAGATTTGGAGGAAAACAATCCATATTTTTCCCTGAGAATGCTGAAGATCAGGGTTGCCCCTACACATGCCCAGGTTTTGCATGAAGTGAAGGACAAAATTTTCTCCCAAGTCCATTGCATTCCGCAGGTTCCACCCATGTACATAAGCTAACAGTGTTATCCCAAAATGTGGGTGACTCAGGCCATTTCCACACTAGACTGTTATAGCACTATTATTCCACTTGCAACATCCTATGGAATCCTGGGGTTTGCAGTTTAGGGAGAAGCCAGCCGGCCCCTCCCGAAACTGCAAACCCCAAGATTCCATAGGATGTTGCAAGTGCAATAATAGCGCTATAACAGTCTAGTGCGGAAATGGCCTCAGAGGTCCACCCCGATTCCAGTATTTCCACATGACAGAGGGGAATTAATTAGCACAAAATTAGGAGGCCTGCAAGAGGGGGGTAACTTAACAAGATCTTTCCACCAATGTTTATGGGGTCACACAGGAAAAAAAACAGACAGAGAATCCAAAACGTAAACTAAAAATGTGTTTTATTGGAAGATTCACATGCATGCAAAAGATCCAAGTACTCACACAAACAAGGACTAACCAAAGGATAAAAGGCAGGAAAATTGTGGATAGAGAACTTTTAGGGTTTGGGTGATAATTACCAGTCTGGAGAGAGGCAAGAAAAACCAACAATGTGACTCAGGTAAGCACCTAAGGACTGTTCTCATTCAGGAATCTGGGCGACAACATAACATTTGAACCACTCAAAACTAAGGGTTTTTATACCCAAAAACTATTCTGTGGGTATCGGTGTGAATGACTCTCTCAGCAAGTGGACAATGGGGTTGCAACACAAACAATGAGGCCCGGGTAGGGTTAATGGTCTTAGTATTTAGGTGACAAAGGTGTAACGGCTGTCGTAATAGCTTGATATTGTGGACAAGTTTGGGAGACAAAGCAGAGAAACACCAGGTGTGAGGGGACAGGATTGAAACAATCACAGTTTGGTGAGAACTTCCCTTTTCTGCACAGACATGTCTGACTTTAGCTTTCTCTTCTAGCTGAGCGAAATAACTGGAAACTTTAAGGGGAGGAACTAATAAGCTTCCATTTCTGATTCCCTCTGCTCTGCCCCACAATTTTGGATGGCCTAAATACAGGGCTGATTCTTCTGAAGACAGTCATTGTTGTCTGTGTGTATAAACTCATCCTGATATTCCAAGAACATTGATTTTTAAGTAACAAGTTAAACAGTGGGACAAAGGAGATAGATAGGTAGACAGACAGATAGATAACTCTATACAGTGATTGATGATAGATAGGTAGATAGGTAGATAGGTAGATAGGTAGATAGATCGATCGATCGATAGACAGACAGACAGACAGACAGACAGACAGACAGACAGACAGACAGATTACAGATACAGATACAGATACAGAAATAGTTTCATCTTTGGTAGCTGAAGGAGATGCCAAAATATTTTCATTTGATATATATTTTTAAGTTTCGTTTGTTAATCACTTCTCTCTCCCTCTCTGTTTACACACACTCACACACATAAGCAGAGAGAGGGGGAGTGATTAATAAACAGAATGTTGCCTCTGTTGTACTGTTTCCTACCCTCTTTAAATTGATTGCCTGCCTTCAATATTAGTCTCCTACTTGGTGATCTTTCCTGAAAAGATGGTGTGGATGTCCCGTTTTACTCTAGACGAATATGAGCCCAGTGTTTCTAGACCTCTTAAATGTTTACTTATAGTCTCCTCCAAAGAGTGCTCGCATTTGATAAAGACCACTTGTCAACAGCTTCATAGAACAAAATGGGAAAGGATGTGTTCCAAGTTTTCAAGCAGACTAGATGTGTAGATTCTAGGATGATTATCAGGCATTATATTTACTGTGCTGAAGTCCGGGGGTACTTCAGCACAAGCTGATACAAGTCTTACTTGATACAAATCCCACTTGTATTTTTTGAATGTCAGGTAGCTAGGGTACAAACAATGAGGGAAGAGTGTTACCTCAACAGACTCCCTTCCTGTCTTCCACAATGTGTATTTTAGATATTGGAGATAAGGGAAAATAGCTAAAGAAAGTACAGGTGACCTTTTTTCCCAAAAGCAGACAAGAACAAAAGATAGGAGAAATCACCATGGATTTTTTTTTTTTTTACCATTGAGCAATTGTTCCCTGACATTGTCAGGAATATCCACCTCCAGATGTCTAAGAAATGTTTCTACCATCCATTTCAGTAACTGTTAGTCACACCCTAGTCGTCTGGTACTATTAATAAATGGGTAACAATGAGTCCCAGTTTTTCAGAAAAGGTGAAATATAGAGTTATCAACACTAACAACACTATTGTTCATCAAATTGTGATCTGAATTAGCCACTGGAAGTTATCTTGTGAACCTCACTGAATATTCTATATCTCTTCTTCTTTGGTTTTCCTGCACTAGCATTTTTTTTTAAGACAGCAATGTGGTTTTTTATGAAAATTCAAATGTTTTGAGAAGTATTTCTTGTTGTTGAGGGCCTTCAAGTCATTTCCAACCAATGGAGACCCTAAGGTGAACATATTGCTGGGTTTTCTTGGCAAGTTTTGTTATGGGGGAGGATTGTCATTGCCTTCTTTTTAAGCTAAGAGGGTTTGACTTGCCCAAGTTCTTCCAGTGGGTTTCCATGACTGACCAAGTATTCAAACCCTGCTGTCCCAGAGTCCTAGTCCAATACTCATACCACTACACCAAACTTGAAGAGTATACAGATGTCCCATCTCCAGAGGAATGTTTTTAGGTGCAGAATCAAGTGTATTTTACCCAAGCAACCAAAGCAGGAAAATACAAGGTGAACTAAAGTAAATCAAAATTAAATTTTAAAACAAAACATAGAGTTGCTAGATTATGGGGATATTTCTTGACTGCAGCAAATCCCTTTCCAACCCACTGTGGGAGAAAATTTGATTTCCTCAACTTGCTGGTAACCAAGAAAATCACTTTTGCCTCACCAAGTCATGATTTGCCAAATCACAAGATTTTTTTTTTACCCTATACATTACATTTCTGGGACAAAAATGTACCCCTGTATCAAAAGTCAGTAGATTTGCTAGGACTCTTTCTTTTTAATAGTCCCTGCTGGTTTTTGCTTGTAGGTGGAAAAATCTGTACATGTTATACATGTCAGATCTGTTGACATTATTTACAATTATCCAGGTGACAAGATTGTAGAATGCCTACACTAAGGACTCCTTCTGTGTGGATTCAACAACAAAACATCACTCTGAGGAAATAAAAGTCCCCACTCCAGAGCATGAACGTTAAATTGGACAAAAGATCTTTGTCAACTGGAGTTATTATAGGTTAAGTAAATAATGGCTGGGATCAGTTTTTCAGATTAGGAAAATTTGCACCATTCTGCAGATTTTAATGAAAAAGGGGTCAAGTGGCAGAAAAAGTGTTTGCTCTCGTGGGGTTACTTTAGTCTAGTGATAAGAAAACCACCCTTCTCAGTAAACCAACCCACCTCCTATTTGCTCATGACCCCAAACTGTGTTTTCTGAGCTTTCCTTGGGATCTTTCATAAACATGTCACACTGCAGGCTACCAACTTTGTTGGTATCTTGCACTGATGATGAACACTTGTATGAAGGTGAGAAGAATCCTCACTGATAGGATAATTATCTGAGCTGGAGGAATTCTATCAAAGATGAAGAATTATCCTACCAGCATCTTGTGCACTGATGCTGCATTTTTTATCTATTTACTCATAAACAGTGATCAAAACACTTTACTGAAGAAAATAATATCATATAAAATTGGAAAGAACAAACAGTACAGCCACCTTCATACACACATACACTTTCATTTGACAAAAATTTATGAGGTAAATTCAATTGTTAGTCACAACTAAAATGGTCCTGAACAGGACTTGTTAAGTCAGAACTTATGTAAGTCTTATTGATTAAATGGGTCTCTCCATACTTAAATGATCAACTTCATTTACTCACAAAGCAGTGATTATTTGATGTGCAACCACTCTGAATGCTGCTAAGGCCTTAAAGGAAGCAAAAACCTTGTCTGCATCAGCTTTCTATACTCTTCCAGACATCAGTGATAGTATCCTACAAATGGTGCCAGATTTTAACTCCTGAACCCCTGCTTGTCCGCAACTTTTGTCTGCAAGTAGATGAATGGCAGAGTGATAAAAGGAGGTTCTATAGCATGTGGTGAAGTAATCCCTGTTCAGTCTCTCAAGTGAAGTGATATTCAATTATATACACTCTTTCAACATACTTTATTCCTATTGTGGCTCAAAAATTCCACTGAACACCTACCAGTAACAGATTTACAGTGGAAACATATTCTCAGATAAAGGTGCATAAGATTGCATGCTTAGTGGACTATGCCTTTTTTTATTACAGAGCTCCCAAAATGTGCCCTAAAACCAGATATGTAAATACACATGTTTCCTATACATTTTAACAACACTGGCAGTTTCTCCAAGACCTTTGGAGCAAATTTCTTGCAGGGACCTTTTTGTCGCTTTGTGAAGTCAATGCAAGGAAATAGTATTGTTCCATAAGTTCACAGAACTTTGAATCTGTACTTGAAACTAATGTCATTTGTTGGTTGTAAGACACCAAGTCCTGCCCGTGACTGGTCTAAAGAAGGGCATTTCACGTTCATGTCAATGAGCTCCACTTCAAAATAGGAAAGCAACAAAGTCAAAAATTGCTTAATTTCATGAACTGCAAACAGTCTTCCGGGGCATTTTGCAAGTCCTGTTCCAAATGGCATATAATAATATTTTAATCTGCAGCCACTGCGGTAGAAAGTTGTCTTTTCTTCTCCATTTTCTTTAAGATAGCGGTCATACTTGAATGTCTGCAACAAAGTAAAAAAATGTAATTGTAAACTCAGTATCATTTAAAGTCATGGTAAGGTTATTTCATCTTGACAAATGAAAATGTGAATATAGGTTCATAGATGAAAATGTGAATATAAGTTTCTTGAATATTTTAATTTGAAGCGAGAGAGAGAGAGAGTTTCTCAACAAACTTCATTATTCTTCCAGCTTTTTCCTGAACTGCCCTTTTTTAAATAGATAGACCACATATCATGATAAAATTCATACAGTCAATTAAATAATATTAAAACCCAAGCTTTTGGGGTGTGGGTGTTTTTTGGGGGATGTCGTCTTTTGTAGATTTTAATTGAACATTAGAAGGAACTTCTTGACAGTAAGAGCAGTTCAACAATGGAACCAATTACCTAAAGATGTATTGAGTCTTTTTTCTCTGGATGTCTTCAAAAAGAGGCTGTATAGCTACTGACTAGAGATGCTGTAGCTAGATTTCCTGCATTGAGCAGGCAGTTGGATTTCATAGTTTATAGGAACCCTTCCAATTCTATGATTCTATTATTCTAATTCAATAGGTAAAACTAGAGCAGACCTACTGAATTACTAGGATTTATGTAAGTGTTAACTCACCATATAACAATTGATCCAATAAGTATACTCCAATTGGGACTACCAGTAGAATTCAGGCAACTATTTTTGGTGTAGTTATAAGTAGCATTTTCTAGTTACTTTTAAAGTTAACTTTAACCGCATTTTTTAAAACAAAATATTGAGTAGAATTTTTTTTAAGTTTTATATAATTCTGTTATCAATCTAAAGGGGAAAAGGAAAGATTTCATTTGCCTTTTCACTAGCAACTGGAGCTTGGGAACAAGCATAGGCACTGTTGGATATCTCCCACATCCCTGCCATTGTATAAGGGAGCATTGGGCTCTTAGGAAGAGCCTGATAGAACATGGAACCTCAGCCTTTAATAAGAGGAGCTTAGATAGTATGACAAGCTATTCTTGCTTCTTGCAACATAAGTATGTTTTCGGCCTCTTTAATCTTAATGTTTTACAAAAATTAGAGTTTATTTGACATTCAAGTACTAGTCCAAGTGTTCCTTTCTTGCTACACCCCAAATAGTGAGTGAATCCTTTTCTGGCTCTAGTTAAAAAGATGTTATTCACTCTTAAATTCATGTAGCATTCGCATGGTATAAAGTGATGACAATGCTCAGGTCAAGCACTTCACTGCAAGCAACATCCAAACTTCTGCTGAGGTGTATGGTTTTCTCTGAAGCTGTAAATTACTCACCAGAGGATCAGCATAGATTTCTGGATCAAAATGCAACAGCTGGGGATAAAGGGCAACAATGTCATCCTTGCGGATATTGTAGGAGCCGCTGCCTAACTGCAAAATGAAGTCTTCCTTGGCAACTCTGACTGTCATGGATGCACTGGAGAGCCTTAATGCTTCTTTGATAATACTACCTGGGTAGGGAAAAAAAGACACCTTTAACCTAGATACAGAATAAGATGAGCAACTGCAGAGACTGCAAAACTGGAAGTTATGTGATACAAGAAAACCAGAAAATGTCATTGAGGACAAGAATAAAATCCCTTGGATTTAATTTGCCTCTTTGGAATACCATTGCAGCTAAAAAGTCTGACTGGTGTAATATTTAATCCTATGGTCAATGCTAACAACAGTGTAGTTTACTTGTTCTTATAATTAATGATTCCCAAATATAGGCAGTTGTTTTTATTGATCATGGGTATGAACAAATGCTAGAAGTGCTGCTACTGTAACATGACTTATGCAGTTGTACCTAATACAGGCATGTCGTCCAACTGTTTTCGATTCAAGAGAACAGGTTTCCTATTTGAGTCAATATTTCCAGAAACATTTGTTAACACCTTTGTCACCTCTTCAGTAGCTGCTTCCATTGCATTTGGATTCCTGAAATTAAAAAAGACGTACTAAAATTGCAATACTAATATTAATCATCATATAGTCTATAAACTAAACACTCACAAAATCACAAGTATCAGTCACTGGTGAGAGATATCCCATAACTGGGGTGAACTGTAGGTAAGCTTTTACCAAGCTGGGTGGTATTTTAGAAAGCAATTTTTTTGGAAGACGAAACATGGTCACTAGTTGGTTCCAGCCATGCATATACGGTTCCAATAGTATGACGACCTATGCAGAAGCTCAGGGTATTCACCTCCATCTTATGATCAGGACAACTTAGTTGTTACTTGCCAAACCCCAGCTTCCTCCCAGCAAATTCTGTTCCTGATCCCTGAACAGGAGCAACCTGAATATTTAAGTCACTCCATCCTGACATTTACAAGATCCATTCTGTGGGAATCTGAATATTGCACAATTTAAGATCAACAGAGCTAAACTGATGTTAGAACTAAATTCACATCTGAATGTGAAGATGGCAATAGCCTGTGAAGTTTATAGAGCAAATAACACACAGGTAAAAAAATGGATGTGAAACCAATTTCTATAAGAAAGGGTCTTGGAAAAGAGGAGCTAGTTTACTGAAAAACTTTTCAGGGAAAAAAAAATGACTAAACAACATTTCTAAGTTTTTCTTTAGTCCATGAATGCAGGTATGTATATTGTTGTTGTGTATTATAGCATAATACTTATACTCACTGATTAGGCAGGATCTATGCAACCATAACTTATGTTAGGCTAAAAACATTTCAGGGGCAAAATGCACTATGGGCATTGTGATGCATTTGGTAATAGAGTAGATGTTTTATTCAAAATATCCATAATATAGAAATGACTCCTATGATATCCTTTTTTCTTGCTCTTTGTTTTCAGATTTCCAAGATCATTATGACCTCAACAAGTTAAAAAAGCCCATAACTTTCCAAGCTCTCAAACAGCCCAGCAAGAATGCAAATACAGGAACAGGCTACGAAGGCAATGACCCATATTTGCTTCCAAAGAGTTTTTAGATATGTACTGCTTCTGAACACAGTTCAAGTTCCACCTTGCTATTCTGGCTAGAAACTGTTGATAAACATATGCTCCATGATTTTGATCAGAAATCAGGGAAAACAGAAAGCAAATCAGTAATACAAGGCAATATATACCACTTGACAAGTGACAACTTCTCCATCATGTTAAGTTCTATTTGGTAAACTATAGGCCAAACTGAGATTCAAAGTAACTGTTACCAAGACAAACAACAAAGGAAAATAGCATGGTATAGAATAATGTCACTCTACTTGTAGATTGACAAAAGTTGCTACTCACCTAAGAAGATGGAACAAGGTCCAAAAGGTAGCAGGAATTGTATTAGCTTGTGAAGCCCACAAGACTGCAAGATGGGTCTTTGCTTTTTCCTTGTCACTAAAAGTGGACAGCGTGTCATTCAAGAACATGCGAAGAGAAATTAGTTCAGAAATGTTCTCTCTTTTTTTAAGTTTGTCATGGAGCAGAGCTTCAGCTAGCTTCTCTCTTGCACTGTGGGCACTTTTAAATAGGTGGATTGGTAGACCTGCTACAAGAGCTGGAAAGATTTGGTCAAACGCCTTGAAGTTCTCCAGGGCATTGAGGATATGTGCTCTTTGGTCTTCTTGTGTAGAAGAAAGGTTCAAGTTAAACTCAGTACCAAACAGGGTTAAAAACCCAGATTCAAACATCACACGACAGCAGAATTCATAAAGCTTATCAGTGACCCAGCCACTGGAGCTCATTTTTGCTTCACTTGATTCCACCATGACATAGTACAAGTTTTCCATCATGGCCTCACTGAGAAATGTTAAGGCATTACCCTGCAGTGTTCTAGTGAAGGTCTGTTGCATATTCTCAGTAGTGTTTCCATCACTTGGATCTATACTCCCGTGTCCAAATGCCTGTCACCAAATACAATGAAAATAAATCATATTGATCATGGCAATATTTATCCATACAATGATTTGTCCCATTCCCTTGCCAGCACGTGAACAGAGAGATGTTTTGCATGCATTTATGTACAGTACTTTGCATCTCACAGGATTTTGAAGACCACTCCAAACACTTGACTGTAGGTGACTGCTATCAATTGTCCCCAGTGGCATCATTCTACTAGCACACAGCAGCTGCTTTCAGAAATCTGATTTTTATTCTTGTGCAAGGGTCAGATCCATTACTTGGATCCCCCTTATGCCAGCCTATCCACTAGATATTCCACAAACCCTCATTAAGGCAAAAAGGTGCTTATTCCACTTGTGCTAGTTGTTCCACTACAGTCGAGCAAGTGGCAGCCACCTACTGCACTTTCTCTGCTACCTTTATATTTGATACAATCCTAATACCTGGAAAGTCCACCTGAAAAGCCACTGTGGGGAAGCAGAATACTATAGATGGTGTTTTGACTCCCATGAGAAATTGGAAAATTGTTAATTTAAAACATGAAAAAAAAAAGTACAGGGACAATCAAACATGCAATCTACTGATGGATGCTAAATTGTGACCACTTAGGACTCATATCCACTATCCATTAAATTGAAGAAGACTCCTTGGTTGTCCAGTAGAAGCTGGTGTAGGCTCTGATTTTATCAAGCAGATGTAAATATGATGTTAAATATTAAATTTAAAAGTAAATCCTACTGTCCTTCTTCCAGGTTATAATGTCCATCATCTTAAGGGCTGTCTGGCAAAGAAGGTTACCGTATTTGCCGGCATATAAGACACACCCATGTATAAGACACACCCTTACACATACTATTTGTCAGTATATAAGACACACTCCATTTTCAAACAGTATTTTTTGGGGGGGGGGAGTGAGTCTTATACATCAGCAAATACTGTGCATTTTCAAGAAAGGCAGAGGTTACTAAAAGCCATTAGTGTTGCAGCTTGCTGTTACCTATATGAAGCTAAGCTTTCCTTTTAGTCATGTAAAGAATTGAAGTTTTCACAGTAGTAAATCTCATAGGAAAAAATAGATGAGGCTTCAGCATTGAGCCAATAATCCAGAGTATGATATGTGCCTTCAGGCCTACTCCAACTTAGGTTGAGAAAGTGAGGGAGAAGGATAGAGAGGGAAGGCGAGACTGAAATAGGGAGAGTTGTCTAGAGAGAACCGAGCTGTGATCCCTCCCCTGCCCTCTGCTGCAGGCAAGTGAACATCCACATACATGTCTCCAATAAAATATCATATAGCACTTGAAAATTTTTGGTTAACATTTACCCATTTGGGAGAAAACATTGTACAGAACTGCTTGTTAATTATTTTGAATGACACCACTGTTCATGGTCACCGAGAGGGAATTCAGGAACAAACAGAGCTTTCAACCCTTGTCTTCCACTGTTCTAGGCCCAACACTCAAAGCATTATACTGCAGTGGCATTTATCCACAGTATACTTAATTTGAAATAAACCTCACTGACAATTGAACCTTATGCATGTTTACTTAAAAGTAAAGTTCACTGCCTTCATAAAGTGGGACTTACTCTCAGGGAAGTATGCATAGGTTTGCAGAATCAATCACTTCTACTACTCCTCAGTAAATGTGGTAGAATTGGTCCATGGCAATATTAAATTGAATACTTTTGCCACCAGTATATTTATGAAGCATTCCATGGAAATTACTCAATACATAAGCATCTCTTCTATTTGTATTTCACTAACAAGGAGGTACCAGTATGGATTCACTGAAAACTATAAGTAAAATCAATTCCTGTGTACTTGAAGCCTCCTCCTTATAATGGAGATAGTTTGAATTGTTAATGCAATTCAGTGCATCAGCAAATATGCAGATATGATGGGAAATGTATTAGGCTTTGGTTTTACTTCCAGCAGCACTCAAAATAGGAAGGAGATTTTGATGTACTACTAAGGTCAGCTGTAACTAGCTGTCTGCTGGCACAGTTTTAAACTGGCCAATTCCTTTCCTTTTACTAAATGTTAAAAGGAAATCAACTTTATCAACTTATCTAACTGCGAAATCTTCTAGACCTGATCCCTGCCTTTTCAACTCATATTCACCTGGCCTGTATTGTTGCAATATAATATTATGTACTATTATTAATATTAACCTTTTGATGTTCCTGCAAGCCTCCTTGGACACAGTTTTTATCACAGAAAAGGAGCATACAAACTAATGATGATAATCATGATTATGAAAATATTTCCCCCCCTCAGGAGCTACCTTGGCAGAGGTAGCAAAGTGGAACTTCTTCCAGTCCAGATGTCTTCCATGTTGCATGACAGCATGATATGAGAAGGGGTCTGTGAGAAAGTGGACGTATTTTCCAGCCAGATGGCAAGTGAAAATGGGGCCATATTTCTTTTCTCTTGCCCTGAGGAATTTGAGTGGATTGGCTCCAAACTGCAAAGCACATCCAAGGTAGGGCAGTATCCCATTCTCTAAAGGTGGCTCATTTGGATGTCTGCAAAAGGCAATATATACACAGTGTAGAATAAGACTGTAAATTAATGTTTGACCTTTAAGTTTGCTGTGCAAGCAAGCATCTATTTATAACTTGCAACTTTCATGATTGCTAGAAGGAATTACCCTCCTCTGAGTAATAATTCCACCAAGGAGCAGTAGATAACCAGCAAATAATGACCTTAGAACAATACAGAAGCTTGTTATAACCCCAATAATGAGAATACATCCCATTCATTGTAAATCAAATTCAGTGAAATTTGCCTTCTGTTTTAAACATATTGCTTTCTACTTTGTTTACACTTGGGAGTGTTATGGCTAATCCATTCTAAATGGAAATGATGGTTCATGGCAAAAAACGTTTGCTCAGATAAAATTTGATTACCAAATGAACACAGTAGTTATTGTTGTTTGGCACATTTGAGGTATGTAGGTTAAATCTGAGTGGCTGAATGAAAGAAGCCACCTCTGGGGACTTTGGCAAGTGGCCCAGATCTATGTTTGGCAGACCAGTACACCAGATGCAATATCTGTTTTGTTTAACTTTCAGCTGTTCCATTTTGTTTGCACTTCTGAATAACATGTCCACTATTGCTGATGTGTACATGTTTGTGTAGAAATCAAGTCTGATAGCTCTAGTTTTGAAATGGAGAATCAGTGCAAAAACAGCCTCCCACAGGCAAAAGCCAATGAAGAATGTGCCTCACTTCCACATTGTGATGCTCTACAAAACCACTTTGAACTGATCAGTTCGCTCTTTGAAAGTATATCCAGATGTCCTTCCTTCATCTAAAGTCATAATTTGCTACATGCAACAAACATGACTAGATCGAGCCTTGGGTACAAATTTATGGTATTACTAGTATGAACAAGCTGTGGTCTGCCACATTGAAAAGCTGCATATTACATCTAAGAATTGTCTGAAAGCTCTGAGTTCTCAGGTTATCTGAAGGACTATATTCTCTCATATGAGTCTGCCTGTAACTTGAAATTTGGGGTGGGGGATTGGATCTTCTCTCCATCCCACCATCGTCACATCTGGTGGGCAAAAGGGAGAGGCCCCTCCCAGGCTATGAGACTTCCTCTACAAAGAGGCTAGACTGGCTCCCTCCCCATGTCAGGCAAAGATTTTTTTTTCAACGGGCATTTGAGAACTAACTGCTGATGAGGAAAGAGCTTTCAAAAGGTTGTTGTATTATCTTCTTGTTGCTGCTACTGTTATAAGATTGCCTTTAATTCTATTTATAACATAATCATATCTTAACTTTTGTATCCTTTAACAATGTAGAATTTTATCTGTGCACTGCACTGAGTCCCAAGGCTGGGGATAAGATGGGATATAAATAAATAACAATAACAACAAGGGATTCAGTACTTCTGGGAACAGAAAACAGCCGAGGTTCCAGCAATGATAGATGCTCTGGGAGCAAGTCAAAATGGACTCAAGAAACATAGAATCACAATAGCACAAATACTTTTTTAAAAAAAGCACCACAACACTGACACTAATTAGAACCAGCCACGTTATCTAATGATACCTTGCTGATTCCCAATTCTTGAGAGGTGGAATAAAAAGCAAGGAGAAAAGCTTTTATTCCATGAGTGGGGGAAGTACAGCCTGAGGACCACACACAGCTCCTCAGGTACATTTCTCCAGCTCCAAAACCTATTTACGTTGTACCAAATAAGATAACGGGGCACATCCCACGTGATCTTCTGTAATGTATATGCATTTGCAATTGAAAAATCTTTTCTATTGCATAGTTAATCTATTTTTGTTAAACATAACATTTTTTTAAAAAAAAGATATTAAGAGAATAAAACCTTCAAAAATCTGCAAAGAATGCACAAAAGGAATTCTCCTTACCTCCTCCTTGTTCCCAGAGAAATCCAAAAGGCACAGCACAGCA
Organism: Cyclura pinguis; assembly: GCA_030412105.1. Taxonomy (NCBI): domain Eukaryota; kingdom Metazoa; phylum Chordata; class Lepidosauria; order Squamata; family Iguanidae; genus Cyclura; species Cyclura pinguis. Next base: position 215,585,099 of record CM059602.1, read on the forward strand.
TCACTACTGTGCCCCATATCAAAAGCAAGGTTAACATCTTAAGACAACTATAAAGAAAAATCAAGCAAGAAGCAATGGTTTACATGAAAACCTGAGACTGATTCAAAAGATGTCCAAGGGCCACTCTTTATATTCAGCCAGATCACCTATTGACTTCACTGAACTGAAATAACCTGTGCAAGCTATTAATTAACCATTTCTGGACAAAATTTCTATGCCTGCACTTGAACCAAAATCTTACTAGAGAATTGGACTGCACACCTCCGATGGTGGCCTTGAGCTGATTATCACTTATCAGTGAAGGTCCAAAGCAATCAAGGAGCTTTAATAGCTCACAAGTGTTATTTGACATAGATGTTCATGGACTCCAGCCAACTTTAACAGATATATACCATAACACTATTTTGTTATTGTTGCATTTGCTACCACAAACAAAAATACCTTCTCTCTGCCCTACCCGAAAGTCCTTAATAGATGATCATTTAAATTATTTTTGGATGTCTTTTATGTATACTGTTGACAGACAACATACAATCCTAGTTTAAATTCATCATTAAGTGACCTTCTAATGACACTAATTCTGAGAAAGTCTGGTGTGGTGCCAAGAATAAGACTGGGATAAAATGTGGCCAGGGTGGAGCCAAGATGGAATTTGATGATTAATGAAGGTGCCTAGCTTGTGTTGCTGAGCAACTGAAATACCTAAGTCATCAATAAATTTCCCCTGAGGCTGGCACAGGGGAAAAAAATATCATATCTACCAGTAGTGATGTTGTTGCTGTGTGTTGTGTGCCTTCAAGTCATTTCTGACCTAAAGCAAACCTTTCATGGAGTTTTCTTGGCATGATTTGTTTAGAGGAGGTTCAACATTGCCTTCCGCTTAGGCTGACAGAGTGTGACTTATTTGAAGTCAGCCAGTGGGTTTCCATGTCCAAACAGGGATTTGAACCCTACGCTCCTGAGTCCTAGGCCATTTCTGTACTAGACTGTTATAGTGCTATTATTCCACTTTCAACATCCTCTGGATCCTGGGGCCCCTCCGTAAACTGCAAACCCCAGGATTCCATAGCATATTGAAAGTGGAATAATAGCACTATAACAGTCCAGTGCGGAAATGGCCATAGTCCAACATTCAAACCACTATACCACACAGGCTCTCAACTGGGTAGGGATACCCAATTGAGATTTTTTTAAGGTAGACATTTTTGCTCTTGAAGAGGCCCTAAAAAAATATTCTTTGCAATTGGCTAATTAAAGCATGGTTCCCATCAGTAATTCATATCTTTAAGAATTAGAAATTAGTTACATCGTGAGTGTTCAGCAGCTTTGAACAGACTTGCTTCTGGTGAGCAGCACTTGTAGAAGTAAAAGGCTGAGGAAATCAAAATTTCTACCACAGATCTGTAGCTGAGTATTAAAAGTAGCTTTAGTATGGCTTTACAAATTTGGCTGTGCATTTTATATACAAAGAAGACTACAAATATTTGCAAAAATCTGAAATTCACCTCAGTGCCTTGAGTATAGGCTTCACTCCTTTTACACCTGCCCTGGTCTTGCTTTTGTATGCCTCTGCTTTAGTATCACGCGACATCCTGCTGTAACGCCTCTAGTTCAATCACCCTCAGCTATTCAAAGGAGACCTCTTCCATTAAATGATTCTGACCTTTCTCCCTTGCTGAGAGTTATGAATGGAAATGACACATCTCAGAATACTGCAGCAGCTATGGCAAACAAGGAAGTCACACCATTTGTTTCTGCAATCACCTTTTCCATCTCTGTGCAGTGGGCAGATATGAGGACAGAGTTTGCCAATTCTTTCCAGAAGTCCTAAGTGGCCACTTTCTGACCACTGAACAGAAGTTACCATTCCCAGATGGCTTTAGGCCAAGAGCAGCACATGTATCCATGTTTTCCACTTCTGTTCTAGATTAAAAGCTAATTAATTAAATTTCTGCCAGAATGACACTTAAGTCAATAATAAAATTCAAATCAAAACAGAAATATGCTCAAAACTGAGCAAGACATGAAAATGCAAATACAAGCATATCAATAAAATAAACCCTCAACTTATTAGAGTCCCTTCAACAGTCACTTAACCTAAATACCAAAGACCCTGCTGAATGAAAATACCTGCCTGCTGGCAGAAAAACAGAACTTCGTATAAAGTGCCTTGCCACTTTATACAAAGTTCCAGCCTTCCCTAGAAACGCCCCCTTTGTGTCGACAGGGTAAAGCCTGTCAGTTGTTAATTAAATCTCTTTTAATGATTTATGGTAGCATGGTTCTGGATCGTTATAACCACTGAGAATCGTTGAGACCAACTTGATAAGAAAATATAGTATAATCCTTATTAAACAGAAAAGAGAATAACATGTTGATTTTGTATGTATAAGTTTAAACAGATTTTCAGAGTGCATTCAAACAGTTTATTAACTCTTTACAACAGCATAAAGGCAGAGTCGGTCTCGGTCTCGCTCTCTCTCTCTCTCTGTCTCTCTCATTCCCTCTCTTTCTCACACACACACACACACACACACACAGAGCCCTTTGGCTTCTCTCTTTGTCAAAGGCTATGTTCCCAAATCTAGGCCACTTTCTCTGGCCAGAATTAACAGTGGGTTGATTTCTCTTCTACTGCTTTTCTAGGCTTTTTCTGAGAAAACACCTTTCTCATTCAACTTCCCCTCAATTGAATGAGTACTCCTCTTGCTGAAGGATTCGCTCTTTGCCTTGATCCCTGAAAGTCTGACTCTTCTGGAAACCTCTGTCTCTCATCCAACCCAATGTGCCTGCTATAAATACATTATCACTCAAGCCTTGAACCCCTCCTTCCCAGTAAAAGGGGTAGAGTTTGCCTCTGGAGTGTCCATTCTAGTTTCCTAGCAACCAGTTGCTTGGTGGCTTTTCTACCACTCAGGATATCACTCCATCTATACTCTGTCACAGGCATATATAAATGTATGTTTCCTTTATACCTCCACATGTGTCTTTTTTGGGCATTTCAGTGGTTATATTCCCTTCTTCCCTCCATAGCACTTGAATCTCCCCGTAAAACTTACTATATTACCTCCTAACCCCCACTCCCCCCGCACTATTCTATACCTTTTGGAGAGCAGTCAGGATAGGAAAAGCATCTCGCTATGCCCCTACCCAAATGTCAAATGACTACAGGAGTGCTGAGACCTCTAGAGAACCCCAGCAGATCTCAGTGCAGATGTAATCATCTCAACTCTGGCTACGAGGACACAGTCAGAGTCTTCATCTATCCTGCCCACTTCCCATAAGACATGGAATGCTAAGCAGGGCAGGGGGGTTCACAAGTTATACTATAAGTCTGGAGGGTGGTATATGGCTCAGTCTGATCAAAACAGAATAGAATGTCAGTATTATTTCCCATGATCTAAATTCCCATGATTCTATTAATTCACCCTAACACTGCAATTTTTTTTATTATTAAAGTTGGTTTTGTTTTTAAATCAGTTGGTATTGATACAGCATACCCAGCATAAGTGAAACTCCTGGAATTTACTCAGATTAGACTCTAGGTGTCAGTTACAAGTAAAACAATCTGTATAGGTTTTATTTCATAAGGAAAAATTAAGACAATATATGCACAGAAATGTTCTATCTATAAGAGAATGATCAAGTTTCTGCAAAATTTGGAAAACCCAAAATGGCTTCCCTGCCAACTCAGGCTTGAAATTTCTGTCTCCTTCTAATTCATTATCATCACCCTAGGCCTACACTCCTACTAGTGTTCTCTTCAACAACTCTGTAGCTTTTCTGTTCTGATTGCTCTCTGAGGAGATGATAACAAGAAAAGCATTGCACTTGCCAAAATGAGAAGCATAAAATGAAGGAGGAGGGAGTGCTTATTTGGGACCTTTTCAAATACCAGTCAATAAGAGAACCGGCAGGATCTCCCTTATGACTTCCGGGTTCTTGTTTTAAAATAATCTATATTGCCAATCATCTGTGCCCAGTTCACTGCTGCTGGTAGAAAAACAGGAAGGCATAGAAAGCTGTGGTATGAATATGTGTGAGGCAGATGGAATATTGAGATAAGAATATAGAGGATGGCTTTGATGTGAAGTGGTTGTGTAGGGAGATGCAGATGTTCAAACAATGTGCACAAATTGCTTGGCGGGTGGACTGCTTGCATTTGATCTAATGTCTGCAAGGATGCAACACATTTACCAGCCTACTTATGGAGGGCTCTCCCTGCATAATTGCATATCTGGTTTTTCCAGGATTTAAGCTGGTGTTGACAGAACTGTGCATGTATACATCTGCACAGATGTAATCTCCTGGGTATGTTAAACTGACGTGCATAGGCTGGGGTATAGTGCTGCCACCACAATCCACTTTCTATTTCAGTGTGCAGACAAAAATTCTGTGAAATGAGCTAATGAGGAAGTAGTCATCAACCACAGTTATGATGCTCAGGATTCTAAACATGAGAAGCATCTGTTTAAACAGGAATTTATTATCGATTTGTGTTTTTATATGTTAGTGTTCACAGTATATAAGTGAATGTATTCAAATATGGGATAAAAATAATAGAGGGCAATTTAAAAAATAGGAATAAAAAAGGTGGTAAGAGGAAAACGTTCCATAAGCATCATATACAATATAGGCAAAATTATTTTCAACCTCTGTCTACGTTCAAGGCCATTTCCACTTTCACCACTTGTAACCTTTTTACTAGCAGGCAAATTAGGAAAATATAGTGAAGCGCCAGTACTTCTTTCCATGTCAGCTGAAAAATCACTTTGGGGGTTTTCATTTACCACTCGGCTATTTTCATATATATGTTACCCTTCTACCCTACTGTGTGTGGATTATGTGAAATATCTGATTTGCCAATGTATGAAAGCTACATAGAATATTAGGAAAATGTCATTTGTGAAGCTCAGTTTCCCACTAGTCTAACTAAAAATCTAATTTTAGGATTTCCAGTAGAGGGAGCCAATGCAGTAGAGCTGAGTTCCCACAAACGGGCACACTGTATCAGGACAGCTTTGGGTGCTACCTATTCAAAAGAAATTGGCCAGCCATTCTAGTTCTCTCCTTCCTAGGGATGTAATTCTTCCCTAATTTTGTTCTCAAAGGAAGCAGTGAATCATTTTAGCAATTCTCTTCCTTCTGTGAGAAAGTCTTCAAAAACTGCCAAGTTTCTGAAGACTATTTGCAGGTCAGGACATACTCTGTACAAATGTGCACATGGTATTTTTAGTGGCATGCAGAAATACTATATTCTGTGTTCTGCACAATAAGCCCATGTGCAAATTTTGCACAGGATAAATCCTAAATTGTGAAGATTACTTTTAGTACAGTGTTCTCCTCATCAGAGTTTTCTGACACTTGATAAACGTGATTTTTAACCCCCCCCCTTTTTTTTTGAAAACTGTTTAATATTCTTTCCATTCCTACCTTCATAGATTTTTTTTTTTCTGGAAAGAAAAAAAAATAAGAAAGACCTTTTGAGAAAATACAAGACAGGTACAAAAGGAAGTCATTTGGATTTCTGTATAATTCCATGAATGAGGCATTTATTTGAATTCATAATAAAAGCCTGGAATGGTATCCAGTGCTATTACATAAACAGCTTCTATGAGCACAAGCGAGAGAGGAGAGTCGCTAAAAATCTACTCCAGAGGTTTGGAAGCTCTCCACATCAAATTTTCTATTCCAAAGATGTCTGCAGGGGAAGGAACCCCAAATCCAAGCACTACCACAGGCATCATGTTGCATTTAGACCGTGATCAAAATTCCATGGAACAATGTATGACCTACTTCTCCATAAACATGAATAGGAATGTGCCACCAGTGAACTTATATACTTTAACTAATCAATGGCAGTTGGTGGCTCTGATAGCAGTGAGATGGTGAATCTGCTCTGGGTTCCAGTCCAAAATTTAGAGGTGTTTAAAGCTGCTAATGCTAACTCTCAAATAGGTTCAGCATCTTAAACAGTTCCTTTAAAATTCAGATTAAAATAGAAAGTGATTTACCATCCTGCTGACACTAGGGCCACTAGCCTCCCCAGACCAGGATCTGATTCTAGTTCCCCCTAGCTCAAGTCCACCATGCTGCTACAAGTTACAACCTAAATTCTGATTTGACATTCTACTTTATGCCGAAGGAAATTCTTAGAGTCATTAAAATGCACTAATGCTTGCCACGTACTTCTTTGGATGCACCCCTGTACACACATACTTGAGAGCAAGACCCATTGAACTTCAGAGCGCTTTCTGCTGGGTAGACATTTATAAGATTCCACTGCTGCTTGAAGAAACTTTCAGCTTTTAGAAGTCACATATATATCATAGTCATACAGAAAGTAAAGAGAAGGTTTCAGCTATCTTTGGTTGAACTGCTGCAAAACAGTGTTTAACTGTATTTTCATGTAAATAGAACACAACTGGTGACATAGCATTGTGACAAAATATATTGCATTATCAGGCCCGGGATAAATATTACTAAGGAAAAGTACATAATAATAATTTGAAACAGGAGCCCTCAAGTTAAAAGGTCAACTCTGCCATGAATTCCTAGCATCTCACTATTTCTGAAACTGAACACCCTGATACTTAAACTGTAATGATAATTCTAGTATGAGAGTGCATTATACCAGTAGCTGAGGGAATGCACAAATGCACACGCATAAGTGCATGCACATTCCCTTCTAAATGTATTTATTATTATTTGTTTTTTTGAAAAAAAATACTTTCCATTTCAAATTTGTGCAGAAATGGAAATTAACAGCAATGCTGTAAGGTCAGATCTATGCAACCTATCCAATGCAGTTTTTCTTGCATCTATTACTGTTCCTACAATGTCCCAGTAATGTCACGTGTAAAACATATCATGTGTCTATATCATTATAGTGGACTGAGTAGTTAGATTTGATAAGATATGCAAGGTGGTTTTTTTCCTCCCCAAGTCACCGCTTACATCCATCATGGCCAAAGTTTTACACATAACTGCTGTTCCAAGGTATATGTGCACTGCTTTTATCTTTTTTTGACATAGCACTTAAGTCGAAACCACTCCTTTACCGTGAACAAAAAGGGTATTGAGGCACAATTAAGATCCACAGGTAAAACAAAGCTCATGTGTGTATATATGTACACATTTGAGAGTTGTGCTCCATGAGATACTAGTTCCCTCTCTTGAATGTATTACTATTATTGAGTTGTAAAGGAGTATTTAGTATTTCATAATACTAAAGCATTTTTTTGGGGAAAAAACCCACAGGTCAAGTGCTTAATAAACTTACTGTAAGAAACGTGCAGCAAGTTTTCTGCACTAGAAAATGTAGTGGGGGTGTGGAGAAAAGGAAAATAAATTCCTCAGTTGCATAATGTTCCAGTTACAAAGATTATCACTTTGGCTACTAAAGCATGTGACCACTTGTGCTGTGCTTACTCAAACTGATGAAGCAGGAAGTTTGAAGCAGCTCCTTAGAGAAAACATGATTTAATCATTTAAAAGCCATAATAAATCTCTGTACTGTACTGGATTAGTCTACAGCTCTCTGTTTTAGTTTTCTGTGTGAACAACTGTTCTGCCTCTGGAAATACCACAGAATTGTTCCATTACAATAGTTAATATATTATAGTATCAAGGCTGGAAAGACCAAAAGAGCATGTACTTCAAGTCTATGTTCCATCCTGGAATGTTTCCCCTGAAATGCCTGGTTTGCCTAGTCCAGACCATGGTGACAAATATGTTCCATGACCAACATGGATTCCCACATTATGTTTAATTGAGTTTAGGACAAGAAGTGAAATATGTTAACTTATTCAGTTGGGTGTTTATGGCCTTCCAATTACCCATTCCTCCACCCATGTAATCGTTTTAGCAAGCATTAAAACTTGAGACAGACAGGAAAAGAGATTCCACCTAAACATTAGGATGAACTTCCTGACAGTAAGAAACATTCAACAGTGGAATATGTTACCTTCGAGTATGGTAGAGTCTCTTTCAGGATGGCTATCTGTTGGGATTAGTTTGGTTATGTATTCCTGCATGGCAGAGGGTTGGACTGGATGGCCCTTGTGGTCTCTTCCAACTCTGTGATTCTGTGATAGATGAATATTTAGAGCCTTCCTTGAACCTGGGATTTTTAAAGAGCATTTATTAGTTGCTAAAATATTTATACCTAGCCCTTCTTTCACTAATGGGAACATATCTTCATAATTAGCAATCAATCAAAAATATTTTTCTTGCTGAAGCCTATGCTAAAATATTAGTTGAGATCCATGAGGAAAATGCTCCAATCTTATATTCTCAGGGAGTAAGGCACAGAAGAACAGGAAGTCAGTGGGCAGTCATGTATATCGTTGATCTGTTAATTTTTTGAAATAATGAATATACAGCATTTAGTATAATAAGGAGGCACTTCTCTCAGTCCTACCACCATTACAAGCATGTTTAGGGAGAACATGGAAATAGGCTTTCTTTGTAGCTGCTCCCAGAATCTGAAATTTCCTTCCCAGGGAAGCTATCCTGTGTCCTTATTGCCCTTCCATCAGCATATACAGATCTTGCTATTCCACCAAGCTCTTGGTACCCCACCATTTTGCAATAAAAGGACTTTCCTGGTATGCTATCCTCTCTGCTCTCCTTCCACGAGATATCTCTTAAAATTTTAAGCAGGCCTTTGGCTTTAACTGGTTGCTGTAGATAAGCCTTTTAATGGGGGGCGAGGGTTCTTGTACTTTGATTTTCATTACTATTTTAAAATTCTTTTAAGCTGTTTTAACTTAGTGGTGTTTTTTTTAAAATAGGTTAGCTTATGTTCTTTAAGTTGTTTTTGTTACAATGATTGCTTTTCTATGTGTGTTTTGTTTTAATCTATCTGGATTTCATATTGGGAAGATATGGGATATTACATAAATAAATAGGAAGAGAAAATTCCATGGATTTATAAACTTGGTAAAGTACAGATGTGCAGCACTGTTTGCTGGAGGCAATGATGCACCCAAATATACCAGTATTTGCACTGGGTCTCAATTCTGAACACTGGTTTTGACTGATACCATCAGCCAAAATAGCTGAAGAACCACCAGGTCATCTATGAGCCCATCTACCTGCTCAGGCTCTTATTTCAACTCTTGCTTCCCTTTCTACATACTTTGGCACCAAGGGCAGTTTTAACATCAGAAGCAGGGAATTTTTTTGTTGTTGATTGTCTCTATTTATAGAATTCCCTCCTAGGAGACGATTGGTTGGTCATTTCCCTCCCTTCTTAAAGGCAAATAGTGTAGGAATTTTTCCCAACCCTTTTTTGGGAGAACAGGAGCTAAACTGGTTCTATACTTCTTTCTGTTGTTACTGTTGTTATTTATTTTATTGATCACTTAGGGTACAGTTTACAAAGATGCCACCTTGGGTATCTTCGGGAGCTGCATTGGTGAGATATAATACACAATCAAAATAGTTATAAGACAGGAAAAAATATTACGTCATTTGCTTCACTTTATTACAGTATCTGGTAGTAATATTCCGTTTGAGGTTTAGCTACAGGAAAAGCACAGTTCCTTTGGTTGTTAAACCAAGACAGCACTCCTCCCACATCCTGCTATACCTTCCTGTGTCTGAATTCTTTGACAGGGCCCATTATACTGGTGCATAAAGAAGCCTAATGCAGACAGTAAGTGCACTATGATTCATTCCGTGTTGTGTACTCTCCCCTCCCCTACTCAAAATGCTCTTAACTGGTCTGGTGTGTGGCATTCAGAAGCTATCGTCCAGGAGCATGTGAGCATGTAAAAATAATTGTCTGTGGCTAGAGGGAAAGCCACAGTTCAGCTGAGTTATCATTACTGCTCTGAATAAAACACTGTCAGAATGAACCCACAGGATTTTTAGGGTGCAACTCTGATCATGGTGTTTCAGTGTATCCATTCCTCCCCACACCCCAGTCAAATAGCAGCTATGTAGAGCTCTCACTGAAAGTACACATATAAAACTGGAGTAATAAGCTACAGTCAGCACCAATCCATACATGGGAAAGAAGTATATCACTAAGTCAGTGACATTTCTTGCACTAGATTGGGTATCATCAATATGCTGATGACACCTGGTTTTTCAGTCCTTAATGAAGCATCTAAAAGCAGCTACTTCTGCCTTGAAGCACTGTTTGGAGGTTGTGGTCAAGCAGAGGAGGAAGTTAAAATTAAAATGAAATTAAAATGAATTAAAATGAGAATCATATGTTCTTTACTACTGATCTAGCCTGCCTATGATTGATGGGTTCTCAGCGAACCTGTCCGGAAAATTGCTTGCAGGAGCTTTAAAAAACGGAAATCAGGGTTATTGCAAGGAATATTTTCCACTTTTGGCTAATAAGGAAAATTTCTCCTTTCTTGGTCAAATTATGCTTTGCTACTTGGATCCATACCTCAGAATCTTGCAGTCATAATTATTACCGAGCATTTAATATGAAGCTGCCCTTGAAAACAATTTGTGAAGAATATTGTTGTGTGTCCTTCAGAAAGTGTTGGGAAGGAAGCAATGACATACTTTTTCCACATGCACAAGAGTTAGGGGCACAGGACCCCCCCCAAAAGCAAAAATATCATAAATAAACTGAAGCCCATTTTAGAAGCATCTGGCAGGGCCAGTCGTAGCCAACGGAGTTCCTAGCCACCCTTCTCCTTCTCCTACTGCCCCTTCCCTTTCCTGCCCTCAACAGCCTCCCACCATCCAGTACCTCCCCCCACTTCTCTTCCCCACCTCCTCAGGGCTCTCTCCTGTCCCAACTACAGCAACCCCTTACCTCTCTTCTAGCAAACACTGGAAAATTCAAGCCTCTCCCAGATTCTCAGACGAGGAAAAAGAAAAGGATAAAACCTAGTTGAGTTTTCCTTGAGTTTTCCTCAGTTGAGTTCTCCAGAAGTCCTAGAAGATAATATCATTATTGCATATCTGACTGTAGGAATGTAATTGGAGGTACAATAGTAATATCCTCTGGTGGACTCCTAGGAGGTCCTGGGTGATGCTTTTGCCATTGTGTGTCTGTCCTATAAGGACATAGATATTCCTTTTTCATGTCACTCTTTACCAGCCACTAAATGGTCATGTCAAGAGGGGTGGGCAGAAGGACAAGGCGTGTCCTACATGAGGTAAGAAGGCGAGTAATTTCACCTGGGTTCAGCCATCTTGTCATACTGGTTAGAAGCAGTAGTCATTGTCTTCTTAAAGAAATAAAAGGAATCTTTGTTGGATCAGTCCAATGGCACAGCTAGTGAAGCATGCTGCTTTTGGAAGTACTCAACTCATTGTCTATAGGAAACCTAGAAGCTAGATTTAAAGGCAATAACCCAATCCAGCTCTTGCTTTCCTATACTGGTATTCTGTAGTGTATTATCTGTGAACTAGTAGCAAATGACAGAGCACCTCAAGTCTTCAACATCCATGAGCATAATCAGAGGTGAGTGTTCTGTTTCCTATCCCTCTACCATAACCTCCTGTCTGGACAAAGAAGGTTTGCAGTGAAGCTATAACTGCCTTCAGGTTCCCAATTGTCTGAAGAACTGCAACTGCATCTAATAGTATTTCACTGGAGAGCATTCCCATCAATATTTAGCACATGCTAAATGCTGAATCTGCAATTCCCTTCCCAAGCATGTTTATTAAAAAAACATAATCTATACATTTGGCCACAAAAATGGAAATCATAAGAAAAGGGGAAACGGGGGGAAGAGGTTGGGCGTGTTTTCGAAGAAGCCTTCTGGTGGTCTCTAGAAGAATGGTTTTGTTTACTCTTGCAATGCTTACAAGTCTGAGTTGTTTCATTTCACATGTGCAATTTGTTAGGTTTGGGGTGAAAAGTCTGCTAAAACATGTTGAACTGTTGTTGGTTTTGTTGTTGTTATTGTTGTCTCCAGTACCAAATTTTTTGTTGAAGAAGAACTGCTCAGGAACACACAGACTTTGTTAACTGAGGTATATCTGCTTTGCAGTATTCATACAAGTAGCGAAAAGTCAGATTAAATTAGATAAAAATGCTTGCATATCATAATTTTAAAAAGGTTTAGATGGCATTTTTGGTCATCTCAGTATAATATTATCTAATACATTTGTTCCATGTCTAAAGCTGTATTTACATTTATCTCAGGTTGCTAAGTCACCTGTCCTTGTTCAAATATTTTCAAAGCTTATGAGATGCATGACTCCAGCTTCTTTTTTTTTTAAAGTGCCATGAACTCCTACTTCCTGCTTTAGCTATTTTTATTCCTCCACTGTCTTTTCACATTCCTCCCATCTCCTAGTGCATGTAAAACCAATACAATACATAATATTAACAGAATTAAAAGAAACAAAAAACATTCAAGACTAATTGTAAAACACTGTAAGGTAGAAGGTGTTCAGTTAGTTAAAGCCCACAAAACAAGCAACTAAGAAGAGTCCCTGACCTTCAAGATTTTGATGGGCTACAACAGGAAGAAGTCCTGTGAAGAATATAGAAAGTTCCTTATATAAATAGTTCATATGACTTAAGAAGACCCATGACTCAAATAAAACAAAAGTTCATCCATTTTGTTTCCACAGTAGCCAGAAATCTACTGAAAGCCCACTAGCAGTCATGGGCCCAATAGCATTTTCTTACATGTCCTCCAGAATCTGGTAAAGAAAGTCACATTGGCCCCTATACTTGTGGCATATAGCTATGCATCCAATACTGGGAACACATAGCATACAATATATAGCTATTGTGACTAGTAGCAATTGTCACTGATAGCCTTGCTGTCCATGAATTTGTCTAATAATTATCCATCTAGCATAGTGCTGTCATGGTTGCCTTTAGGTTCTCAGGCAGATATATGTACTATCACCTATGCCAAGGATTCAAACTGGGACCCTCTGCTTTCAATGCAAGGACCCTCTCAGTGAGATTTGGTCTTTCTCCATGCTATCAGTGGTAGATGGGATCCAAATCATTTATGTTGTTACACAGGAACATAGGAAACTGTCTGATACTGAGTTAGATAATTGGTTCATCTAGCCCAGCATTATCCAACTTGACTGGCAGTGGTTCTCCAGATAGCATTATTTCCTAGCACTCCCTAAAGATTCCTAGTGTTCTCTCATCCAAACTCCAACCAGGACCAACTCTGCCTAACTTCTAAAATCAGTCTGGGTGTGTTCAGGGTGGCATGGTGTTATCCTTGTCCATTTTGTGCTTAATTACTTCTACATAACCCTTTTCAGCTTAAGCATTCAACAATAATGATACACTTGGATTATGCGTGTATTGATAGATTTTCCATGAAATCTTGTTGATATTGTTCAGTAAGACTTTATGTTTTATCTCCTGATTGTATCTAATTGCTACGTTGTTGTTGTTGTTGTTGTTGTTGTTGTTGTTGTGTGCCTTCAAGTTGTTTCTGACTTATGTCGACTCTAAGGTGAACCTATCATGGGGTTCTCTGGGGGCTGACAGTGTGTGATGCACGCAAGGTCACCCAGTGGGTTTCCATGACTGAGCCAGGAATTGAACTCTGGTCTCCAAGATCCTAGTCCAACACTCAAATCACTACACCATGCTAGCTCTCATGCGTAACTATTAATTTCACCCATTTCTTCTTAGCTTGTCATTTGTACAGTAAAACACTATGTAACATATCTGTTCACTTTAGCTCACTCATTCCAAAAACTGCAATGTTTATACTTTTAATTTGTTTATAATTTCTAGCTTTCCCTGGTTCATCCTTTGCATAATCTATGCTCCTATTGTATGTGTTGTACAGCTTTAGACTTTCTTATATGTGTTGACAGTATGCAGCATGTACCCAGTCATGTCATTAGACACAGCATTATTCATATTTATCCTTTGTTATTCTCCAGTAGGTAGTTGAGTGCATTCTAACCAGGGACTATATATTCCAGTATATATATTCCAGTACTATATCCTGCTTGATTTTCAATGGTCCCTATAGATATTAAAATCTAACATCTATGACTCAAATCTACCTATCGTTGTCATAGGGGTATTCAAATATTCTGAGAGATGGACTCAAACATAAATATGTGAACAAATGTGGAAACAAATATGGGAAGAAAGCCTCATACATTCTGATATATTAAAGAATATATGATTAAGCTCATTCATACACTGGGATACCCCAGTGCAGTTAAGTCAGATTTCACCAGATCTAAATTTCTGGTGAATGATAGGAAAACCCAGATGATAGGAAAACCCAGTATCTTACATGCATATTTGGTGGCTTGGCAAGCTATGTTTAAAGAAATTTGAACTATAGTTGAATGGGAGATCTCTTAGGACTCTTCTGGAGATCCAATGAATCTATCCTACACGAAGAGTAATTGGTGTTTTTTGCCTAGCTGCAAGAGCAGAAAAAGCATGCCAATAGAAAGCTGCAATGGATCTGTCTCTTCATAATTGGAAAAAGAGACTTTCATCTTTGCCCTTATGGAAAAGCTAGCCATGTATGTACATGCAAAAAGTATAGACCAACTGCATAATGTCATATGGGACACATTTATTAATTATTCTAACTATAACAACCAACAGCATTGTCCATCTGTTTCACACTGTAACTTTTGGAAAGATTTCCTTACTAACTGTTATCACAGTAATTAATATGGGTGACATTGGAAGGTGTTGTGTTCTGTGTTCCTTCTTGCTGTGGGGATTTTATGCATCATGTGCCTTCTTTTAATTTAAGGGGGAAAAAAGACATACAGATATAGTTTACCATTGACTCCATTTGTGCACTACTAATGACAATTAGCTGAAGTGTCACTGCTACTGTCTCTGAGAGATCCTCTGCCTCTTCATCCACCATTACCCCACTACTGCTGTTGCCTATTAGATTCCTCTTACTGAGTTAAGGTGTTAAGCTAAACACATTTGACATGCTAAAAGTGATACATCAACATTTCGGAAGAAACTGCTCAAATTCTGGAATTATTTAAATGTCTCTTTTCTCTCAAAGAGAGAATTCAAGGCATGCCTTGAATTTTTGAGGGGAGGTAACAGAGTTCAAACGTGGTTTCCTTAAGAGCTGCACAGTCTGCAGTGACATCAATGATTAAATAGAGTACATTAATAAAGAATGGGGACTGAAACAGAAATGTTAGGAGGCTTCATAAGCAAAGTAAACTAGTTTCATAACTGCACAGGGAAACAAAACATGAGAAGGAAAAGATGGATATACTTCATTTTTGAAAAAAATACATTCACATTCTTCAGAGAGCAAAAATGACACTGAGTACTGTATCTAGTAATGAATTGACAACGCACATTATATCTTATCAGCCATATTGTATTTTGAACCATAACACATGCTGTATATTATTTTATTCAATTACCATATTCATTTATTTCCCACTTTTCCCCTGAACTGAGACAAAAGACAGCTTACAGAAATTAAAACTAATGCAAATAAACAAATACTGATAAACACACAGAAACAAACAAAACAGTAGTTACAATGTAATTAAACTATCTATAGAATTAAAACCATTTCAAGCACATGCAGTTAATAAGGCAAGAATTAAAAACTACAAAACAATACAAATGTCCTTGCAGTCAATTTTCAAAAGTATTATGTTGGATTAAAAATGTTTCTCCCCACTGATGGAAGGGCAGCAAGAAGAGAGCCAGTCTTATCTTTCTAGAAAGGGAATTCCAGGGTCTGGGAGCAGGCACCAAGAAAGTCCTCTCTTGCATTCTAACCAAATGTGCTTGTGTGGCTGGGGGGTGTCCTACAAAAAACAAAGGAGTCCTAGAATCATGATATGATTCAATGATGGAGACAGATAATAGCGTAACCATGAAATAATTTGTTTCACAGCTGAGAAGAAACTGTGAAGATTTAAATTTTCTTAAACAGGGCTGTATTGTGAAAATGAATCTGAATCAACTGTAGGCTTTACAGAGAATCAGCAAAAGCAAGAAATCAGCTGCTCAGACGTCAGAACTCAATCTTCCTTCTTTGCAGCAAATATAAAATATGAAGAACACAGCTGTTTGTCACAAGACTGGTTGGGAGAAGTGAGTGCAATTACATCATGCTGTTTTCCCATTGAGCAAACTTGTCAGGGATAAATGCTGTTCAAAAGATTATAAAGTACTACTGTGATTCAAAGAATCGTGTTGCTTTGATGTTCCTCCATATATACATGTATACCTGTTAGAGAAAAAAGAAGGACAATGAAGCAATATGCATGGGCCATCATAGAACATAAAGAAGTTTCAAATCCACTCATGGAGCTGATATCGTCAATAAGCCTTTTCTCCACAACTTTGTGAATTTTGATCAGTGGAAGTAAAATTAGACCCCACCGCCACAAAAAAACTGCCTGCAGCAAGAGGAACAACCTGTTCACTCTCCACTTCATTTCATTCTGTCCTTCTCCTTTTGCCAGACTCCACCAAGGCTGAGGAACTGGAGCTATCTCCACAACAGGATCTCCCCACCCTCCTGTTCTGCATAGGATCTCCTGCTTTTCCAGAAGAGAATCTCTCTGAATTTAGCAAGATGAAGCTCTGAATAGACATGCACACATAGGTTTTGCATCCTAGAAGCTACAGTCCTTGGAGCGTCCCTGGAGTGGCTTATCATGTGCCTTCAAGGTGGACTTTGATGTATGGCAACCCTCTCATAGGATTTTCTTGGCAAAATTTATTCAGAAAATTGCCCTCCTGTAAGACTGAGTGTAATTTTTCCAAGGTGGGGGTCCACAGCTGAGAAGGTATTTGAACTCTTGTTTCCCTGAGTCCTAGTCTGACACACAAACTACTACCCTTTACTGCCTCTATAGCTCCAATGTAGTACCATTTAAAGCATTGTCCATTTTATATGTGATACCTAAAGTAGAGAAACATAGAAGACTGCAGCTGTGACTAGTTACAAATAATTATTTGGGAAATTTTATAATAATGGAACTACCACAATTTCAGAAGTTATAGCATGGATTCAGATATAATCATGTTTAGAGGAGATCCACTGAAATCCATGAGGTTTAGCTTAATCATAATGATGTCCCAGTGATTTCAGTGTATCTACTCTACACATTACTAAGGCTGGTTCACCCTGCCTGCATAATGTTGGTCAGTCCCAATTAGGGTAGACCCAAAGAGCCAACAAAGAGGTCACTCTCAGTGGGTTTACTCTATACTACATACACGACATTACCAGGCACAGTAATATTTGAAACAGCTTAGATACTACATTGTTCACTCTTGTAAGAATACTTATATGAGCAGTTAGAAAGCTCAGTCAGCCATCGTAATGTCTGCATAAGCTAAAGATGTGTTCGCTGTGCTTACACTACACACTATACTACACATATTCAGTTTTATGGTTCTAACCTATGGAATCCTGGCATTTGCAGTTTGGTGAGGCACTCTCTGGTTGAGAATTCTTTTTTTTTTTTTGAATTTATTTTTATTCAACAAAACAATGGAAGGGAAGGGGGAATTAGTAGGAGAGATACAAAATAAAAAAACACACATTCCACATGATGACATAACATAACATATATATATATAACATAACGTATATACACATGACATAGATAACAACATTTCACGGATGCTTACAGAGCATACATCGGCACTTTCAAATCTAGACACAGGCATATCAATCCATCCACAGTACTTTTTGAAACAGCATCTGCATAGCAGTGTCATACGTTAGTAAAAGTCTGTATTACAACAGCCAAAAAGTTGGTAAAATAACATTCCCTAACGCGCCAAATCTAGTCCAATTATACAAGTACTTAAGAACATTCTTGGGCTTAGGGTTACACAAAAATATCTGACAATTAGACATATAATTACAAAGGGGACCTCCCCCTCTGATGACAAAACAGCATGAAATTATGTTCTTATCAAGCCCCCTCCAGGCTAAGAATGAGACTATATATATAAATATATATGAATGTGTATATGTATATTTGTATTTTAACCTGTATGTTAGTCAATTTCACTTTTAATGTATGTATATTGTTAGCACAAGATATACAGAAAATTTCCTAGTCTCATAGTTACAAAACAGCCATATTCATGGATAGTTAACTGTAACAGCCCTTTCTGAACCCCTTTTTCTAGACTTCCTACTTTAAATCTCCAGTTAGATAAACTCTCAAATGCATTTTCCTCTTAATGCATTAGTCAGTTCCAGTTTTGGTATGTAAATACTCTAACAATTGTTGCCAAGTTTTTAAGAATATATCATCTGGTTTATTTTCGATCATACAGGTAAGTTTTTCTATCCCAGCAATTTCAGCCGGTTTCTCTAACCATTCTATCTCGAGTGGTATCGACTCTTTTTTCCAGTGTCTGGCAAGGATAATTCTTGCTGCCGTAACCATATGCCGCATCAGTCTACCAAATTTTTCTTCTATTTGCTTGTCCAAATGGAAAATACTCAGCAAGAAAAAATCTGGTTTTAAATCTATTTTGACGTGCAATATTTTTTGGATTTTAAAACAGATCATCCTCCAAAATTTCTTAACCTTTTGGCACCTCCACCATTGGTGAAAAAAGTTGCCGATCTCTTTGTCACACTTCCAAGATCTATTCTTAGCTCTCTTGAACATTTTGGCAATTCTCACAGATGGAAGATACCACCTGAACCACATTTTCAGAGCGTTCTCTTGCAAGATGTAAGATGGGGTGAATTTGAGACAGTTTTTCCATACCATTTGCCAATCATCAAAGTATATATTGTGGCCTAAATCACATGCCCATTTAATCATGTATTCTTTAATGGTTTCCCTTCCCAAATCAATCCTCAATATTAATTTATACATTTTCAACAGTAAGTGGGTATCCCCACCCTGCCACAGTTTTTCTAAAAGTGGAGGTTCCAAAGTTATACCACTTCTTTCCATATCGTTTCTGAACCTCTCTTTGATCTGGAAGTATGGAAACCACTGTATAACAATACCCTCTTGTTGACGCTTTTGTTGGTTTTTCAATTTGACTGCCCCATCTTCTAAAAATGCTAAGTCTTTATAGGTAAACCAATCTCCCTCTCTCCTTAAGCTTTTTATCTGAAGTGCTTCTGCTGGGGAGATGGAAGGTGGCAATTTAGTATATAGAATGGGTTTGTACTTAATCCATATCCTAAAGAGGGATTTCCGAATTACATGCTGGAGGAACACTTTCTGCACCTCAGCCTTGCCATACCATTGGTAGGCATGCCACCCGAAGTGCAGATCGTGCCCCTCCAGTGCCAAGAGTCGACGATTATTCAAAAGTATCCATGATCTCATCTATACCAGGCATGCAGCCACATAATATGTTCTTAAATCAGGCATGGAAAATCCACCTCATTCCCAGAGGTCGGTCATTTGTTTAAATTTAACCCTTGTTTTTTTCCCATCCCAAAGGAATCTTACTATCTCTTTTTTACAGTTGTCAAACCACCTATAAGGGATGGGTGTCGGAATCATTTAGAATGAGAATAACAAGTGCGGTAAAATACTAACTTTAAACAATGATATTTTTCCCAATAAAGTCAAGCCTAGCCACTTCCAGACCACCATTTTCCCCTGAATAGATTTCCAGGCTGTTACATAATTATTTTGAAATAGTCGATTATTATTATTTGTAACCTGTATTCCCAAGTATTTTACACTATGAATACATCGGATTCCAGATAATTCCTCTAATTGGCTTTTTTCTTGGTTTTTGATGTTTTTAGTTAACATTTTTGTTTTTTGTTTATTGATCTTAAACCCTGCCAACTCTCCAAACTGATTTATCTCTCTAGTTACATTAGCTATTTGGAGTATCGGGTCTTCCAGGAAGAGCACCACATTGTCAGCAAATGCCTGGGTTTTATATTCGTCTTTCCCAATCTTCACACCTCGGATATCCTCCTGCTTTCAAAGGTTTCTTAGAAGCACTTCTAACATTGTAATGAGCAATAGCGGGGACAGAGGGCATCCCTGCCTTGTCCCATTCTGAATGGGAAATGTTTCAGATTGGTCGGAGTTTATAATCAAGCATGCCTTTTGCTCATGATAAATACACTTGATCCAGGTTAGGAATGTCTGTCCAAACTTCATTTCCTCCATTACCACCATCATGAAATCCCATCTGATGTTATGGAAGGCCTTTTCTGCATCTAAGAAAAGTTAAGCTCCCTTCTTCTCATTATATGACTCAAAATATTCCAAAATATTCATTACAGCTCTCTGGTTGAGAATACGTCTCCACAAACTGCAAATCCCAGGAGTTCTTTGGATATTGCTATGGCAGTTAAAATGGAATATACCATTATAATTTGTGTGTGTGTGTGTGTGTGTAAAAGGCCTCACAGTTAAAACAAATTAGTTATCACCATAGGCTAATCACACAAGTGATGCAATTACAAATTTTTGTTTTTTAGTGTATAAATGGGCATCTGAAGGAAGGACATTTGCATGACTACTCTGTGTGTGTTTGTCGCACACCTTCAAGTTGCCTGTTGACTTTTAGCAAGCCTATGAATTTCATACGGTTTTCTTAGGCAAAGAATACTCAAGAGGTAGCTTTGCCAAGTCCTTCCTCTGAAATCTAGCCCATAGCTCCTGGTATTTGTTGGCGGTCTCTCATCCAACTACTAGGAAAAGCTGACCCTGCTTAGCTTCCACGTCAGATGGGATTTAGTGCCTTTAGGGTATTTACAATTACCATGTACTCATGCAACTCTTACAATTTTTGTAGTTATCAACTAGTGCTTTTAAACTCATTTTTAACTGGTCAAAGTTAGGGGAGAAAAGTGAGGTGCCTACATTTGCTGATAATGCCAAATTATTTAGGGCTGTTAAAAACAGATTGTGAAGTACTTCGCCAAGCTGGGGAAATAGGGATTAAAATGGTGAATAGTATGGGATGTAAGCAAATGTAAAACGATTTACAGTGGGGGCAAAAAATGTCTCAAATTCAGATATATGCTAACAGGCAGAAGGAATCATGAGTAAAGAAATATATCCTGGAAAAGAGATGACTATCTCAATGAAAATGTTGATCAAAGGAGAAGGTGCTGTGATTAAAGCCAATTCCATGTTAGATCTAATTAGAAAAGGGACGGAAAATAAAACTGCCAACATTATATTGTCACTATGGTGCCATCCCTTACAACACTATACCCAGGTCCGGTCACTACAAACTTTATTTTTTTTAAAAAAAAGGTCCGCATGCATCCTAAACACACACACACACACACACACACACACAGATCCAGACCGTCCACCTCTTCGGTGGAAAGGCTATTCAGTTCCGCGGGTGGGCAATTTAGGACCCCTTCCGCAACGCTTCTGGACTGGAACTGCCGTCAACTTTGCTCACTGGCTGTGGAAGCTAAGGCTCATGAGAGCTCAGTCCGAAAACACCTGGAGGGCTACGCAAGCTGCTCAGCACTCCTGAACAAAAGTTACTCAAGCAAGCCTAGGCAAAGCCTGAGCCACCCTGACTCATCCCAAACTTCCCCCTTCTTCCTCTTCACCCGCTTCGCCCACGGTCACGAGTGCCTTCCAGGCTGGCGCATGCGCATAGGACCTTCTCCCCCCCTCACAGCTGGCCGTGGTTAGCGCTTCGACTCCTCCCCTGCTCCGCAGAAGCCGCGGCGCCCGAAGGAGCGAAAGAAAAGAAGAGCCTTCGCCTCGAGAGTCGTCGCTTAACGGTCGGGAAAGGAAGTCATCGCCGGCCCGCTGAGCATCTCGTCCTCGGAAACCGCTCGGTGAGAAGGAGGAAAAGGGGTGTCCGTCCCGGGGGAGGGGAGCGGCGGGTGTTTGAGAAGGGAGGTCGAACGGGCCTGGGCCTGACCGGCTTAGACCGGTGGAAAAGGGAGGGACGGTGTGAGGCGGGCGGCTTCTTTCTCGCTCAGAATTGAGGCTCAGACCCTCCCTGGACCCGTTTCGACCCACAGCCCTTGACCCCCGAGGTTTCGGGTTGGGCCGCGGAAGGGCGAGAGGAGCGCCGTCTCCATGGAGACGCCCCTGCCTTGGCGTTCTTCGCCCGCGTCCATCCTGGGCCAACCTGAAGAAGAAAAGGGTGGGGGCGGGGAGGGAGAAAGACGCCCCCTGTTTTGTATGGCGGCCGCCGCTCCTCTGGGTTTAGGGAGGGGGCGGGGCGTGTCGGTAGCGAGCGGGGGCCCCTCGCCTGAGTCTGGCGAGGGTGGGAGGGAACGGGGGGGGCGGGGGCGCCTGGCCGGGCTCCCAGGCGTTTTTGGAGCGCCGGCTCGGCTGGGGGCGGCGGAGGGAGGTTTGCGCCAGCGCCGCCCTGGCCCGCTTCTTCCCGCCGGGGGCGGAGATCGAGGGTTGAACGGGGAGGGAGGAAAGGCTGGCGTGGCGTGGGGGTGACACGGAAAGCTTTGCCGGTTAACTTCGTAGAATAGTTAGGAAATAATTGAGGCGCTTTGATTGCTCAGAGTGCGGTACGAATGACGGAGGAGGCCGTTTTCAGTTTCGTTACGCAGGCTGTTTACTTAAAGGTGGGAGAAGGAAGCTGTTGCTGGTTTTGTGCGTGCCGAGGAGCCTTTTCCATTTTTCCGGGTGTGTACTTTCCATGTCACCAGGGGTTGCCTGATTTTTTTTTCTAACCGCAAACAAAGAGGGATCCTATTAGTTGTGTGGTTACTGCTTTGGCTCCAGCTTTGTCTTAATATGTACATTCTCTTGTCATCTATATCTATATGTGCCCGGATGACTGCTGTTGATTAAATTCTAACATGTTCTACACGTTTGTTTGG
The DNA here is from genome assembly GCA_030412105.1 of Cyclura pinguis. NCBI lineage: Eukaryota > Metazoa > Chordata > Lepidosauria > Squamata > Iguanidae > Cyclura > Cyclura pinguis. The sequence continues at coordinate 215,607,826 of CM059602.1, forward strand.
AATAAGCCCTGTTAGGTTCGGTGAGGCTTAATAACTAGTAAAGGTGTTCAGAAGTGCAGCCTTAGAGATCAGGTGCTGTCAAGCCCAGTGAAAAATCTAGATCGTGCAAATACACACACACAGATATATTGAGTGACTAGCGTATATACCCGGCATTGCCCAGGATTTTATTTTCTCATCTGAGGTCTAAACATCTGAACTTCCCAGCACCTTCAGTAGTACTTTTTCTTGAGGTACAAAGTTCTCTGGAGGAATTAGATGCAGTTGAAATACACAGATTTGAGATCCTGTGTTCTAATTCACCAAACTGTCTTTTCCAGTACCTGTAACTTTTCCCCATGTTCCCCAATCCAATCTGTACTCAAGAGTTATTAACACAGAGAGGTTGGGTTCCTGAGGGAATATATTGCCCTCTTCCTTGCTGCTAAGCATTGTGTCCATAGCAACTGGCCTATTCAAGACAGACACAGTTGACTGTGGCCCAAGAGCTCTCTGGCTGAGAATTCCCTAAACTGCAAATCCCAGGATTCCATAGAATCTTCTTAGGCCACCAATCATATGAGGTCTTCACCTGACACAGACAAACAGACAAACTTTGACTTTTATATATTAGTGTTCCAGTACTACAAGAAAAAGAAAAACATCTACTGTTTTCTCTCTTTGTTTTTCCTCATCGCTTCTCAATTTTTTTGTTAATATCAATTTTTTTTGTTAATATCATCATCTTTTTTTCTTATCTGCTTTCTCTATTGCTAAAGAGGGGTACAATCCCCCATCACAGTTTTTGAAACATCTGGGACACACCATTATCCGAATTTTTTGGTGAAGAGATCTCTCTCTCACACACACACACACACACTCTTATTGTTGCTTGAAATATCTCCTCCATGCCCCTTAGGAGGCATCATTAGCAATTTTCCTGTGTTTTGGTGCCCTGCCATCTGAGGCCCAGGAAAGACCTGTTTCTGGAAACTGAGGCTGTGCCATACCTAGGTTCATACACCATTAGCATTTTCCCTTATTTGAAATTTTTCCAAGCTAAAAAACATTGTTACTATTCTTATAGTGGACCTGCTCCAACTCAGTGATGATTTGGATGCCTATTTTCTATGTTTTCATCAGTTCTGCAATATACAGGCAGATCTCATTTTGTGTTGGGGTTGCCTTCCTAGATTTGTGGTACAACTGAATTTAAATGGGGGAAGGACCGGTTCCTTATGGAATCATTGGAACCAGGAGGATAACTGGAGTTAGCTGTTTTGGTCAACTCACTACCAGTGGGCATTGTTACTGCTACCCACTTACAGAGGGTGGTCTTTTCCCATTGTAACTGTCTCACCTAAGCAAGCAGAAGAAAGCTTTCCTTCCAGCCACATCAAAACTTGAAGATTCCAGTTACTTTATCCCTCTTTTACACACATCTTGTTCAAGCAGACAAAGATAACCCCTTTCTTCCAGCAGTTGCTTTCTCATATTCCCCCAGCCTAGGTAGGTAAGGAAGCACAATCGAGTCAGTTTATTTCATGCCAAAACTCCAACTCAGGTCATACTCTCTCATACTCTCACCTCTCCTGCCTCATTCAGGTGTGCTGGGAGAGTTATTTATTTGTTTTAATGTAGAGTTGTAAATCTAACATGTTCTACATGGGGATAATGTAAATTGAACTTGCATGTATCTTTTGAGGTAGAATGATCAGAACTCTGTGCATTATTTCAAGTGTGAATGCAGCACAGATGTGTACAGAAACATTGATATTTATAGCTTTATTTTCATTTCCTAAGTACCCACTATAGGGTAATTTTTTACAGGAATTCCATATAGTGTAAACATGTGCATTGAGTTATCCACCGTAACCACTTTCCTCATCATTCACTATCCTTTAATATGTATGTGATGGTAGGAAATTTTTAAATGTTTGTTTACACTGAACTGCCTTTGTTATTTTAGTGCCTGTTCCCCCAGTTTGGAACTCTGCAATTTCTTTTTTTTTTAAACACCTTAAATAATTTTGATGTAGTCAGTTTGGCCATTTCATTTCTCAGTCCTGTCTCAATAACAGTTATTTATGGACATGTTGAAAAGACCCAGTTCCAGCACAGAACTTTGAGAAATGCTGTTTTTTACAGCCTGTCAATACAAGATACATCCACGTATTTTTACTCCCTGTCTTCTGTACAAAGTAGTTACTGATTTAAAAGAGAACTTCTTCTCTCATAACTTCTATATTTGGTGACCTTTGATGAGAACACCATTTGGACCCCATGATTTGTTCTCATTTTTGTCACTGGAATGTCATCGCTTTGTCACTTTGTTCCTTTGCCTACCTTCCTGAGAATATCAGTTGAAGCATAGTTATCTGATCTCCCTATTAGGAAGTGAAAATGGATAAGTTTCTCTACAGTCATATAATCTTCCTTTAGTGCTCTTATAACCAGTCATCCAGTCCTCTTTATAGCTTCTTCTCGTCTGTCTGTCTGTCTGTCTATCTAATTAATTAATTCTTGGAGTCAGTGTTATTAGATAAATTCATCGGTTCTTTTCTGTTGTGCTTCTTATCAGCTTGTACTTTTATCACGTTTGTATGTATTTGGGCAAAAATCACCATATTCAGAGGAAACTTTTAATAGTAGCTTTCTTGCCAGTAATTACTGACGGTGCAGATGACCTCTTTAGACTTGGAGATGCCTTTCTGCTCTGCATTATACCTTCTGTTGGGGATTCTTTTATTGTTGTTTTGAGTAATTTTAAAATGTTCTGGCAGTGTCTTTCTTATCAGTGCTTTCATTTTTGAAGTTGTTATGACTGTATTGGATTTCTCCAGTCATTCCACTTGCATAAGAATTACATTTGATACGGCTGTGGTCACTGTTTCCAGTTGGTTCAACAGCATCTTTTTTTTGTCTTAGGGCTTGGGCACCATTTAGGGTTAACAATCACCTTCCCTCTGATCCATGATGAGCTGTTCCAGGGCACAGTCATTTGGGGTATTCAGGATTTCTTCCCTTTGTTAGCATTAGAATGTACATTCATCCAGTTGATGTTGGGGTAATTGTGATTGCTCACTACTACAGTACTTCGTCATTTAATTGCCCTCTTGATTTTATTCTCCATTTTAAGATCATTCTGAGTGTTTTGGTTAGGCCATGAAAGCATGTCCCTGATGTTAAATCAGTTTTCCCCACCCACATAATTTTGTCACCTGTAATAATTCTATAATGGAATCAGCTGTTTCAATGTTTCTATTTTTACATTTTGTTTTCTTTGATGTGCATAGTACTAACATCCCAGTAACCCTTACCTGTAGAATTTACCGTATTTGCCAGTGTATAAGACCCACCTAGGTATAAGATGCACCCCATTTATACACTGGAAAATACTGTTTGCAGGTATGTAAGACACATCAGCATATAAGACACACCCCATTTTCAAACAGTATTTTTTTGGGGAAAAAGTGAGTCTTAATATGCCAGGAAATGCAGTATATCCGGATATAATGGTGTCCTGCTAGTTTTCCTCATTGCACTAACTTTACATTATACCTGTTACATCTATGTCCTCCTTTAAAATTAAACTAAAACTATACATGATGTCTCTCTCCAAATGTCACAGTCATATGCACTTTCCTTTTTGGTCTTTGTGACTCAGGAGTCCTTTCTAGGGTAGATTGAGTTAAATCAATAAATTAATTATTTAATTAATGATTTAAATTGAGAAAAGAGTTTAAATAGATTTGAACCAAGTTTTTGCAATGCTATTTCATGTTTTTGAACATCTGTGCAAATCTATAAAAATATTAATTTGTCTTTCAGTAAATCAGTTTACATAATCTAGAAAGATATATTTTCTGTAATTTTAAAGGTATATTTATCTGTATTACTTAGGATATGAGAGTCAATAGCAGGGGGGTGCTCTTGTGCATTTTGAATGTGTGTTTTGGGGGCATGATGTCACTGATCAGGTAGCCCAATAGGCCTTGCTTTGGGTCCCATGACCCTGCCAAACACTTGCCCTGGCTACCTGCAACCACAGGTTCAGAACTTGGTACAGCTGCATCTAGGCAGCACTGTAGGGCCACACCTGTCAAGAGGGGAGAACTCCTGCCTGGCACCCTACATGCTCAGGACCTGGGCAAGAGGTAGAAGAAGGTTCCCCCTTCTTCCACACCAGAGGATGGCCATGAGCCAAGATGAGGACTTAAGAGCAGGTCCAAAATCTCAGGTGGATGGAGGGCAAGACAAGCATCTGGAGGAGGTCATTCCCAAACCAGCAAATGTTTTTCATGGAAATATCAGTGGATGAGGTCCAAGATGTCTTGGACTGGGACAGTGAATAGTGCTGCTAACTTGTTAGGATGTTGTAGAGGCATTTTGTTAAACCTGAGACATGGTGGTTCAGTGGAAGGAAGAAGTTGGTATCTCTGTCCTTGGCTGCAGGTAGCATTTTTTAAAAGGCAGTTACAATATAATGATAAAAGTGGAAGCAGAACATACCTGTTTAAAAATCTTCCGCAATGGGCAGTCAACACATAAAGGCTGAGTAAACAGGAAGATCTTTGCCTGTTGGTGGAAAGAGAGAGTATATGTAAATAAAACTTCTGCAGCTAGCCTTGATCTTCCACACTGCACTGCTGTTTCTTTTGGTATTAAAACCAAAGTGTGAGTTTTCCTGATTTTCTGTGTTTGATTGTAAATCAGTGTATGAGTATAACAGAGTGTTTCATTTCAGTGAGACGATCATGTTTGTGGTGTAGTTTTAAATGACAGTTGTGTAAAATTCAGACTTTTATTTCTGATTTTTTAAAAAAAGAATCAGTTTTTTTTTAAAATCAATTTGTATCCATTCTGTGCCCTTTAAAAGTTTTGGACTACATAAAATAGCCTATGTGGTGAATGGTCAAGGATTTGGGGGAGTTGTAGACCAAATCATCTGGTGAATACCAAATTGCATACCCCTGAATGTTCATGTTCTGTTATATTCTCATGGTCTTTTTGTATGCTGTCCCTATTTGAGCAAACATATTTTCACCTTCATTTCCGAGGGATGATTCATCCTGAAGTGGATTTTCCTCAGCTTATATTTGCTTTTTCCAGGGGTCAGTTCAAATACTCTGTTTGCTGGTGTATAAGACTCACTTTTTTTCCTGAAAAATACTGTTTGAAAATGGGGTGCGTCTTATACGCTGGCAAATAGTATTTGCCGGCATATAAATGAGGTGCATGTTATATGCTGGTGCGTCTTATACGCTGTCAAATGTGGTAAATTCTGTTCTGCCACCTTTTTGATATTCAGTAGTGACAGTGTGATGCAAGTAGAATCTGTCTCTTTTTCTGTACATTCCCTATTGCCCCAAGAATGTGAACCTATCACTTAGATAAATGCTATAGTTGCACTGTATCACTTACACACTGATACTCCTCAGCTTCACTTGTCAAGCTGTGCATTGAACCAGAGGATCTATCCATAACTCCTTTTCAGTAATTGCCAGTTGTACATGTGACATTCTGTGCAATATACTGGATAGTCTCTGCAGCCTGCTGGCTTTCAACTTTCGTAGTTCTTTTTTCAAATGGTCTGGTATAACTGAAAAGTAAAGTTCTTATTATCAGGAAGGGGAACAAGAGTCTTGCCATGTAGCTATATTCACAGTGATATTTGACTTGCTTTGTGCTGGGATGTCTTGTTACTGGGGCTTCAACACCTAGAGCTTTCCCTCTTGCTTCTAAAGTTTGGCCCCAAATATCCAAGGTGAATTATGGAATCTTGTTTGAAAAAAGTTTTGAGATATTTCCAGGTGGAAATTTGTCTCTGAAATGTGTCTTCTGTAACCTTAATGAAAGCTGCAACTGGTCTTGTTTACATATGAGTAATATTCTGGGGAGAACTGAAATGTTGGCAAATCCTTAAGGACTTTTATTTCCTTAGATCTGTATCCATTGTGTTTTGCCTGTGTTGTTTTTTGAAATCCAAGGTTCTGGCAGGTCCCCAAACATCTCCTTAGTTACAGGCAACTCTAGAAAAGAAAGCTTTTCCTTCCCATTGCCAAATATTAACATCTAATTAAGTGGGTATGCAGTCCCTTAGTAAGCTTCAGTGTATATATGGATGCTTCAAATTCTTGTTTAGAAAAGATTATTTAAATCATCTCTCCCCCCCCCCATCTGTAGTCACACACAGGAAAGAAAATTACTTCATTTTATTCCATAGCTTGAGATAGATACAGGTTTTGTTGTAAAAATAGAGATGGAGGGTGACTGACCAGCTATAGTGTGCTAGCCTAGTATTGATGGATTTCTGGTCTGATAGATATTTTGGAGGTTGTTAATGGAATCTTTCTCTTTTAGCTCCTATCATCTACAGAAGGGCAAAGACTATTATCTAGTAAGCTGTTAGAAAACCAAGTGTGGAAGGGAACAGTCTGAAACTGGCAGTTCTCCCTGATGTATACTTATTTAAATTCCCAGGGCAAACAGCTCCTCTCAAGTGATGGGGTCAATAATGAAAATGTTGAGTAACATAATAGCTCATAGGAAAAATCAGAGCTAATGCTGTCCAACAAGGAAACAATTTTTAAAAAAACCCTTAAAAATCCTATTTGCGAGTGGGGGTGGTAGAGCATGACCAAATGGACAGTGGAGGAGATAATGAATTTTGGCTTCCTGAATGTTCTTTCTGTATAATTTTGAATAGCAGGAGGATTAGCTATGACATAAATCTCTGCAAGATATATTTGCATATTCAAATAATTATTAACCTTCGGAACTATCCACCCTCTCTGTGAGGAGCATATCGAAAGAGTTCAGCTATGTAGACCTAAGTATAAGAAATATATGATTCTCTAAGTGGTGTTGGACTATTGTTCCAGTCATTATTCATCATTGGCTGTTCTGGTTAATGCTGATGGAAGTTGTGGTCCAAAAGCATTTGGAGAACCATATGTTTTCTACTCCTGGTGTTGATCTTTACTTGGCTGCAAGCCCTGGAGAATACAGTTGAACTTACTTCTAAGTGAACATATTTCAGATTGTATATACAGCAGGCCCTCCATATATGCTTGGGTTTGGTTCCAGTACTCCCTGTGGATACAGAAATTCGTGGATGCTCAAGTATGATTATGTACAATGCTGTAGTAAAATGGCGTCCATTATACAAAATGGCAAAATCAAAGTTTGTTTTTTGGATTTTTTTGTGTGGGGGAATATTTTTGAGCTATGGTTGGTTGAATTTGTGGATGCAGAATCCATGGATATGGAGGGCCAACTGTGCTGTCATTTGTATAGTGAGTTGTAAAATTATTTATCAGGCAAAAAAACCTAGAAACTGAAAGGTTATATTACAAGTGGACATCATAATATTTAATTTACTCATTTTAGGATTCCATTTTTGTGTGTTTTTTCCCCTTCCAGTGAAATTGTCTGAACATGTCTCTGTATCCTTCTCTGGAAGACCTGAAGGTAGACAAAGTAATTCAGGTATGTCAGAGTGTATTTTATAGTAGAAATTAGTTTTGGATGAAAGTTGAGGGGAACCTCATTAATAGGTAATTTAACTTCTGAAATAAGCTCTGCTGTAGATTATAGGGCAGCCCCATGCACTGAATTGGCATTCTCTAAGCACCATCTAAGTGCACCTATTTCTGCTCACCCTTTGTCTTATCCCACAAGGGCAAAATGAGAAAAAAATGAGAAGTGGGTAGTTCCTACAGACTTTGCAGCATTAACCAAAATAGAATGTCAGGAGATGTGGTCATACCTCTGGTGCCAGTTGGCCTACGCAGGGTTAGGAATCTGACCCAGTAATACAAGTGGGTTCCCACCTCAAGGACAAGTATATAGAAATATACTTGTACAAATGTTAGCTTTCATTACATGTGTACCTTAATGGTTGCAATAATTATCCTAAGTACAGCATCCTGTCAGCATTGGTTTGCACCACGCAAAAATCTAACTTAGTGTTACTTAAATTCTGCCCTTGTCTTCCTCTACTCCAAATGCCATACCACAAATTACTTTTTAAATTCCCTTTGTTAGAAAAGTAGGTTTCCATGTGGCTTTGATGAATGATGTTTAAGAAGCCCAAGTCCAAAGCCCTCCTAGGTATATGGAGCAAAGGAACTGAATAGTTCTTTTGAATCTGGATATCAGATGTTCGGGTATTTCAGTTTGTTTTCAAAAAGTGTTGTGGTGGTCAAGCATAATCCTGTCAATGAAACTCAGAAGTAAGGGCTGAACTAAGAGTTAGAAATAGAGGTTCTTTGCTTGACCAGTATAGTAAACTGGTGGAGATACGTGTTTACAGTGCCAGTGAACCTGCAAAGCTTGCATGATGTATTTTGTGCATTTTCATTGGCTCAATTAAGGTATCCCTGTTTTGTGGATTTTGGGTTCTATTGCAGATTGTCCGTGTCACATGTAACCCAGATCTTAGGAACCTAATTCTTTAAACCATGTTGTCTTGCACAGTGAGGAAATCAATATAAACAGGATTACATTATCCATTTGTTAGAAAAGCTACATACAATTTTCAGATTTTTGTTGTTTTTAAACAAACTCCATAAAATACATTTTATTTCATCTTTCTTTGTGTAGGCGCAGACATCATTTGCTTCAAACCCAGCTAATCCAGCAATTCTAGCTGAAGCTTCAGCACCTGTTCTTCAAGATGGAAGTAAGTGACTGTGGGGCATGAGGGTATCACACAAAACCATTCTTTTAAAAAAAAGGTAAGAGTTAAATCCAAAGAATATAAAAAATGGCAAAAGGAATTGGTCAGATGCTTGACACTATTCACACTAGTTGTTACATCAACTCCCACAGTTCTTATATTTCTTGTTATGATATTTATTCATAGTCCAAATGTGCATCAATTTCCCAAAGATCTCTGAATCACAGATACTTCAGAGAACGTGAATGAGATGTTTATATATAAAACATATATCTTGCTTTTCTACCAAAAAAGCACTGTAGGCATCTAGCAGAAGTAAGATTCAGATTAAAACATGAAAACAGATTTAAATCACATCAGTAAAAACAATGCACAGTACCAGCCTGGTCAGACTTCCTTGAGCACCAACCCAGCGTAAGAGTTCTTGCAGATGGAATTCTACTATGTCTCACTATTCATAATCCCCAGGACTCAAGAGTTTTGCTGTGATAGCCCCATTGAATGGCCATTCCATGGTTGGTGGAGAGCAGGGAACAAAAGTCAGAGAAGTATCTGGCTGTGCCCCATTGCCTGGTGCACACCAGTGATGTCATCCTCTGGGGTCCTCTGGAGGTCTTAGTTGATGATGTTATCAGCCTGCATCTGGCTATGGACTTCTCTCATGGCTTGATGCTTCTGAATGGAATGGCTGTTTAGAATGTTTATCACAGCAAAACCAGGTCCTGAGGAATAAACTGTATTACTAATAAATATATCTGCAGGTGCTAGAACACACGTTTTAAGTAGTAGAGGGAATTTCTCAAGTCTGAGACTTGCTCTTGTTTGCATTATGTGTAAGGTAGTAGGACAGAGATACTCTCAGTAGGCCTTAGATGATGATGATATTGCTGGTAACAGTTTATCACTTACCTATGTTGTAAACTTCCTTTAGGTTTATATCCCAGATTGTATCCTGAACTTTCCCAGTATATGGGCTTAAGCCTGAATGAAGAAGAGATACAGAGAAACATGACAATTGTTCCTGCTGCAAATTCTCAGGAGGTAAGTGTCATTGTAATGACATGAAGATTTTAGATTATTTGAGCTTTCAGGATTGATTTACTGCTTTTAAAAAAAAGCAAGAAGCTTTAGGTTATTTGAATGTTCTTCCTTCCTATGCAAAGTGTCTCATAAAAAGCAGTTGATATGTATATTCAGCTTGAAGCTACCCATTTCTTGGGTTCTGTGCTGGAAGAAAAGAAGGATATAGGCCATTTCTGCATGGGCTTAAAGAAACGGTGCAGAGCGTCCTCCAAGGAGGATGTGTGCACCTGGGAGCAGACTGGGTTGGACCTACTTAGTGTAGTTCCGCACCTCAGCCCGCTCCGGAACGACCCAAAGTGGTTGTCCAGCGTGCTTTTGAAAGACTGCTTGAAACAGATCTTTCAAAAGCACGGAGCGCGCCACTCCATTCTTGTGCTCCGGTGCAGATTTGCAGGCTCGCACCAGTGTGAGCCTGCCATCTGCCGGGGGCGGGCTTTAGGCTGGCGAGCTTCAGTGGTTGGTGGAGAGCCTCGATCAACCGGAAGCCGCCATTTTCGTCCCCGGAGCAGTGCAGAGCGGCGGCCACGCACTGCTCCGGACCAGCCTGGACTCAAGCGTGGAGCCAAGAAGTCTGGTAAGTACCAGCACGGGGCGATTCCCTCGCCCCATATGGAAATGGCCATAATTAGTAGATAGGTAAGTTGCATGATGGTGCTACTTGTTATCTGCATGAATCATGAAATTATTATCTAGCAAATGTGACTTAGGACATTTATGGATGTCATGCTCAAATCAGAGGCTTGTAAATGTGTATTTCCTAATTCTCAGATTGTTGCAAGGCCTTCTGCAGTGAATTATATGGTGGCTCCTGTAACTGGAAATGATGTTGGAATTCGTCGAGCAGAAATTAAGCAAGGAATACGTGAAATAATCTTATGTAAAGATCAGGATGGAAAAATTGGTCTTCGTCTTAAATCAGTGGACAATGTATGTATGATAAAAACAATGTCTAAATTTTAACTTTTGCTGTCGAGTTGAAAACTGGCAAGGTGTTACAGAATTGTTAATCCACAGGCATACTTCTCTAGCTGAATTTTGTTTGTTTTCTAAAGGTTTAGACAGTCTACTTTGTCACCTGTAGTCTTGTTGCTGTCTTAATACATGTGTAAGTTTCCTTGTGGGAATGGTTGGACATTTCTGTTCAATGTGGAGTGTTGGTTATTTAGTTCGAGGTTGCAAAAGTGGATTGGCCCTGGAGTACCATTATGCATGAATGCTAGTTGTACATCTGGTTGTACATTTGATGTCTTGGTTGTTAGCACTCTTAAATGGAGCCTTTTCACAGATAACAAGATTGATTATATTAATTACACAGACAGACAATAGCTGAACATCTTTTCCTAAGTTAATCACATATTACTGGAATAAGAATTTTGTTTGGGAATGCTAACAACATTGAGATTGAGAACTTGCTGTTTAAAAATTAGTAGGTAATTGCCAATGCATATGTTCTTAATTCTTTCTCTTGAGTATTTTTATAATGCACCTGATGAAATGCTTGGTTTATCTTAACATGCAGTTGTATCTTTACTAGGGCATATTTGTCCAATTGGTTCAGGCAAATTCTCCAGCATCACTGTCTGGCCTGCGGTTCGGAGACCAGGTTTTGCAAATCAATGGTGAAAACTGTGCAGGGTGGAGTTCTGATAAGGCCCATAAAGTTTTGAAGCAAGTTCCTGGAGAGAGAATTTCCATGATTGTTCGTGACAGGTAAAGCTTCAGAAAATCTTAATAATTTTTTGGACTGTATTGATAAGGAGAGTCCCTAAGATTTTGCTTGAGTCTAAAATAAAATTGTGGTGCAATGTGAGATCAATTGGTTCACATACAGTTCATCTAAAACATTTTCTGAATGCAACTCATTGGCACTTTATTACAAACACATTTTTTTTAACAGGCCTTTTGGGCGAACTATTACCATGCACAAGGACAGCACAGGACATGTTGGCTTTATTTTTAAAAATGGAAAAATAACATCAATAGTAAAAGACAGTTCTGCTGCTAGAAATGGACTTCTGACTGAACACAACATCTGTGAAATTAATGGACAGAATGTAATTGGCCTCAAGGTGAGTACTATGATTCTTTTGAACGTGTGTGTGTGTGTGTATGCACGCGCGTGCCTGCGTGCGCATGAATAAGTAACCTGGGGAACACAGATTATGACTAGTGAATGCATGTGTAGATTTTTTTTCTGGTTTGTTGACAGCAACAAAGGGCTAAGACTGACAATGTAAGGATTTGGCAGGTGAATTCTTTTGTGTGTTATGTGCTTTAATTTAATTCTAAGAGTGTTGTGATGCTAGAGACCATTTATATGATGGAAGCGATTTTGATTAGGCACTACAGTTTGCATATCAGAGATTAATCTGTAAATGTTCTTCAGGAATATTTTAATTGAACATATGTGGCCCAGTGGTCCATTTGATTTTCAGTGTTAATCAAGGGAGGAGCAGCAGTCATTGTATCCGTGTGGTAGTGGTGAAGCATATTTCTCCCTTGATTTGAGTAGATTATCACCGTCAGCCATCTTCCTAGGTGCTTCTTCAGTTCTCACTGTCTCTTCTGATGTAATGCCCCCCTTACAACTAGAGCATCCAGCTCCGTAAGGCATTCTAATTATTGCATACATTATTCACTCCTGCTTCTAAAGAGTTGCTAGCTATTCTGGTTATTGATAGGCAATAACTAGAACCATATGTTCAGTTGTTTAGTAGAGGCTATGCACATGACACATTTTATTGCTAGCTTTGTGCTGATTATGTGTATGCAGTACGGAGGCACTCTGATGAGACTGTGAATCTGCCATTAGGTTACAGGGCAGTTAAGAGTCAGCTAGGTAAATCCTTTCCAGAATCCTGTTTTTTTAAGATTGGCTTCCACAGAAATAAGCTGATTCTATCCTATACGACCATATGTGTGTGTGTATACATATATGACGTTTGTGCTGAATAGAGCTGAAGGTTAGCTGAAATTAAAATTATTTTTTTCAATGAAGCAAAGATCATATCAAAACAGCTTCTCATAAATAAGGTTCCAAAAATGCATAAATGTTATATCTTTACAGGATTCCCAAACTGCAGACATCTTGTCAACAGCTGGAAATGTAGTGACAATCACTATCATGCCTTCTCAGATCTTTGAACATATGTTAAAGAGGTTTGTGTAAAATATTTCTCTATTTTAAGTAGGTGAAATAAATACTTTGAATAGATACTTTGAAAGGATTGAGTACATGCTGAGCAGGTTTTGATTTTACTTTTTATTCTTGAAGGTATGGGAACTAATATAAAACATGTTTCTGCTGGAAATACACTTATGGTCCAAAATATTTTGTTGTTCTTTGCCTTCAAGTTGTTTCTGACTTATGGCAATCTGAAGATGGACCTGTCACAGGTTCTTTGGTAAAATTTGTTCAGAGGGGGTTTGTCATGACTTTCCTGTGAGTCTGAGAGAGTGTGACTTGCCCAGTGAGTTTCCGTGGTCAAGCTGGGATTTGAACTCTGGTCTCCATATTCGTAATCCAACACCCAAACAATTACACCGTAATGTTTTTCTTTTTCAGTAGTAGATAGGAATGCACTATTCCAAGGCAAATTCAAACCCCATGTAATCATTTTAGGTGCTATGCATTTACATGAAATTCAAGCATGTGCCCATTGTTAAGGGGTATAAGGGTGAATGGTCATCTGACCCAGTATAAGGAAACTTCTTATCAGTGGAGGAGTGAAGTATCAGCACCTTTTTCTGCCAGATAACCATACTATTAGCAGAAAATAGCAAAGACTACTGAAGAAAGACGAGAAAGTGCAAAGGCAGATTTACAGTTGAACATTAAGGAAACAAAAATAATGTCCACAAATGATTTATGTAACCTTAGACAATGAAGACACTGAGATACTGAAAAATTTCCTTTATCTTGGCTCAGTCTTTAATCAAAATGAGCACTGCAGTCAAAAAAATCAGAAGATGATGAGGACTTGGAAGGGCAGCTATGCAGGTACTAAACAAGATACTAAACTCTGAAGATTGGATATTAATGTCAGGATTGTCCATGCTGCAGTATTTCCAGTTTCTATGTATGGCTGTTTACAGTGGACATTTAGGAAGGCTGAGAGGAAGAGAATTAACTTATTTGGAAACTGGTGCTGGAGTAGAGTTGTGAGGATAGCCTGAATTGCCAGAAAGACAAATATATAGGTTCTAGAGCAAATCAAGCCTGAACTCTCCTAGAAGCCAAGATGGCTAAACGACGGCTGTTGTACCTTGGCCATATCATGAGAGGACACGACTCACCAGAAAAGACAATAATGGTTCATAAACTAGAAGCCAGTAGGAAAAGCGGACTGCATTACTGGTAGACTCCATCAAGGAGGCCATGGCTCTGAGTCTGCAAGACCTGAGCAGAGCTGTTGATGGCCAAGTGACCTGGAGCTCTCTCATTCATAGGGTCACTGTAAGTTGAAGTCAACTTGATGGCAATTAACCACAAACGTTGATAGGAAAATAATGTAAGGCTTTGCCAGTATGCATTTGTCCTACATAGAGGTTAGTAAATGTTGCAAGTAATTTCAAGTTTTGTTGTCTCTCTCTTGTATTCCTGTGGCTTTGGAATATTTTTACCATGTTCTTTTAATCTCACTAAACATTTCTTATTTTCAGGATGGCTTCAAGCATTATGAAAAGCCTGATGGATCACAGTATCCCTGAAGTTTAAGATGGTTTTGGTTGCATGCAATGAAGAAACACTGCTGACTCTGGCCTATTACTACTCTGCAACATTTGTTCTGCACATGAGCCTTTCTTTAAAGCCAAGACGAGAGATGCTGCTTTGAGCATTTGCGTTACATTATGGCTGGGAATGTCCAATCCAACATATTACCTTGTTCAGATTGCCTTTTGCAGCCTTATACTAGTTTGAGAAAACAAACTATTTAATGTTTTTTTCATAAAGTTATGCTGTATAGTCCAACACTTTCTATAAGCCACTGGCATAGATAAAATTAATGTCTATCTTGCAGGTGTTAGTATTTGCTATCTGTGATCGAAGTATACAGCTGCTCCTTGCATTTTTCAGACAAATTAGTTTTTCTACTATGGTTTTGTCTGCAATGATATTAACGATTATGTGTAGTGCTAGCTAACTGGTTCTAGTAATCTTGTTTACAGAAGCATGCCAGTTACACTGAGCATAGCTCATATTTATCATTCCATAGACATTTTTAAGTAGTAGGTTGTACAGATGAGCATTTGCTTGTCTAATTATGCCCTTATAAAATGAATATAATTTGCTTGAAGTCTGTTGCCTTAATCGTCTTAAATGAGAAATAAAAAATACACTTTTTACAGTTTTTGGTGCCACTGCACTCATTTCCCCTTTCTAAGCTTGTAACATGATAGCGTCAAAAGAAGAAAACATTATCTCTGCCATGGGGAGCCATGGTCCCTTTTTCTTGGATCCACAAATCCAGTTGTTTAGATAACTTCTTTAGTGCCTCTTGGGCTCTCAGTGCTCCCTTTTTGCCAGCTATGTAACCCTCAGATTTTTTACTTGAAATGAATGTATGATCACTGAAGCTGTTTAACTCCTGAACATTAAAATTAAGTTTCCTAAAGGAATTGTGAACAGTCATTCTACCGTACTTGATACAGTAATCTGACAGCCTAAGGTAGAGCTTTGCAATAATCAGCTGAAAGTTATAATGTTGCAACATGTTTGTTTGTTTTGAGAGAGGGGATAATAACATAATTGTTATACTTGGGAATTTAAGGATTTAACAAGTAATAGTTTTTCATTTCCTAATTACTATTTGCAAAATTATTTACCTGCACTGCATTACAAGAAGCAATTCAATATGCCACTTGCATGCAGATTTCCATTTTCCTGTCCTTTCTAATGTTAATGATTAACTAAACAACCTGATGTGTTTGTGCCTCACCCAAGATTAACAGATTTTAATTCAGTGGTTAATGCCTTTTTTTTGGGGAATACTTCTGTTCCATTACCTGAATGAGTGCACGAGCAGCCCACACGTGTGGAGTATGCCTTCATGCCAGCAAAGCAAGTCCAAAGTTCTGTTATAAAAAAAAAAAATGACTCCACTTTTCCATTCACCGGTTTTTACTTTCTTGTTCTGCCAGCTGGTTGAATTTTCTGTTCTTTCCTATCTACTGCTTTCTTGTCTATTACTTAAATAGAGAAGCTTTAGAAGATGCTAAGAGTCCACAGATCTTGAACTGCTTTTTTACCTCTGTTCATAATGATGTGTCTTTGTTCCTCTTAGAACTTAAACTTACAAGTGACACACTTAATGGCCTGAATCCTGCTGCTTAAATCTCAAGTAGCACTGAACAAGTTGTTTTACCTACATGTTGACCCACCAGTCAACAATTGATTGTAGCTGGGATTAACCAATACGATGCAGCCTACTGCCTCGTTGCTGAAAAAATGTAGTCTACTAATGCTTTGAGGGTGTTCCTGCATGGCACGGGGTTGGACTGGATGGCCCGTGTGGTCTCTTCCAACTCTACATTTCTATGATTCTATGATCTTTTGCTCCGGGACCAGTGAATATCACCCCTTCCATGCAAAATCTATCCAGCCTTTTTTGCATTTTCCTTCAATAGCCTTGTATGATTTGTGAGACAGCTTGCTGTGTATGTGTGTCTGTGTGTCTGTGTTTCCAATAAAATACCCCTTTTAACTAAAGTCAACTCTACACTTAGTACTGGTGTACACAAACGGTCCTGCCATTACCTTCCTCCCATATCCTAAGGAGATGCTGGCACTCTGGAGGACCTCAAGGTCCCCAGCCTTTTAAGGTAACACTGCCACAAACGGTTATGCTGTGGCCTGAGGCTTTATCTCCTCTGTGCTGGGAAAACACATGCACATAAGCTAGGACTGTATGGGGGGGGTCTTAGTGTAAATCTATGCATGCTGTGATTGTGCTACCTAACATGTATTGAATGGCAACATTCGGCTGAATCAAGACATCAAAGATACATAAGCCATGAACAGAGTTCCAGCCAACTAGGTCACTATGATGGCTAATTAAAACATCATTGGTTACAGAAAAATAAGTCTTTATTTTCAGGTAAGTATTTAGACAAGCTTGAGAAGCTGAAACGACATCTGTAAACAAAATACAAGTGCATACTGTAGTTCTGACACAAGTTATTTCAGAGCTTTCAGCTAGACACTACAAAAGCTAGAGGCAGCCAAACTCTCTCTGAACTGCAGCAGGCATCATCATATGCAAATAAAGTCCTTTAAAAAGTTTGGTTTAAAATATCTTCAACACTGATACTTCAAGAGGCAAGGCACTTAGTATTGCTGTTTCCAGAATTTGATTTGTTTATCTTCTCCTCCAGTGATTATGTTGCTACATTGCTCATTCATCCACATAGAAGTCAAAGCACCTAAGGGGGGAAAAAAAGACAAGCTGGTTTGACTCTGAGACGGATACATCTAGAAGTTATGGAATACTTAAGCAGGTAGAATATATATCCCCACATATGATCTTGAAGAGGTTAGGTTATATATGTACCTCTTTCAGCTCTGGTGCAACTTTTACAGATTTAGGCACTCAGGCAATCTGTTTTGAAAAACAATTTCTAACCTTTAGCTGTAATACTTCAGGATGATTAAGATGATGACACCCCCAAAGCAAAATATGAGCAAATTCAACTCCTAAATAGAAACCACCAGATTCTGTGGGATCCAGCACAGAGGTCTGAATTCATTCGAGGGTGTATCTTATTTGGAAAATATCTGAAAATATTTTTTTAAAAAATTGAGAATTCAAAACATACCTGTATGTCCTGAGATTCTTTCCACTATTTTCCCTCCAACTATATCCCAAACAAACAATTCTCCTGATTGACTTCCTGATAAGACGACATTCCCATCCCACTTGAAACATCTGTAGAAGTATACAAAGCCACACTGAAATAAGATTTTACTAAGTCACCACATCCCACTTTCTAGAAAGACACTTGGTAAGTTTTGTACGTTTCTTAGAGACACTCGTTATTTTTGGGTAAGCGGAAGAATAGTAGCCCAGTACTATTACCATCAGCTTGTAAAGGTACAGCATCTCTTCCAATCATGGGTAAGTAAAGAGTTCAGTACCAACTCTGGTACTTGGGTTTGAATTCATGAGAAGGTATATATAACCCATCCCATTTTACTAGAGAATTCATCACAGGACTCTATTGTTAGAATGTAAATGGACAGTTTGAATTAAAAATAGACAGAACATATACTGATATTAAATATATGTATTCACTACATAATAGATTAAAAGATATTATTATTCACAAATGCTTTAAATTAGCATATTTTATTTAAAACTACATCAGTTCAGTGTAAGGCTTAAGTACATTAATGCACTAAGCACTACATAGTCACAACAATTGCTAAGAATGTCATTTCAGATTATAACAAAGTGAAAATACATTTTCCCAAACTATGTTATTGGTGCTTCGGGTGGCCATATATGGTGGTGGTATACTTCATTTATTATCATACTTCATTTATCCATGTTAGGAATGCCAGTCAAATTTTTAGCATTCATGGTCACTAAGCGTTAAAAATCCAAGGCATGAACTGGTTCACAACTCCATTTAGCAATGACTTCCCTAGGTTATCTTCAAGAAATATTTCTAGCTCATCTTAAACAGCTTCTTGTGAAGGCTGCCAAAATAGTGGATATAAACACTGGATATACCTATTTTCACTTTTTACAAAATAATGCTCTACCATGATTGAAGTTGATATTAGTTCAAATAAATCCAAACACAGTATCACTCATGTCATAAAACTCTGACACAAGGTAGCAACTCCAAAAATTCGCACATAGTACGCTTACCTTTGGGGTTGCTCTGCAGCAAGAGATGATATAATCATTCCAGTTTGCACATCTGTGATTTTAAAACAGCCATCTTCTCCTGTGCTTAGAAGGTGACGGCTATCTATAAAATAAAACAACTGTACTGGACATCTAATTTAAGCATGCTGTATCATCAAACTATAACATTCTTTAGGACCAAGCGTATGAAACCCACTCCCGCTTGGTTTTACTAGTTAACAAGTAAAGAAAGATTTCCTACATAACCAGCTAACTAATAAATAGAGGTAACAACTAAAATTGGCTTTTTTGGTTTAGTTTCCTTTGACAAAAAGGAAAAGGATGGAACTCAGTAACAGTTGCAGTGGAAGAGCTCTGTTCCCAGAAGGTGCCTTAGCTGATTTCACAGGATCCTTAGCTTACCCCATTTGGTGCTTTTGAGGGTGGCCTGCTGTGGGAAGGAGAGGGCACACATTTGATTGTCAGACGTTCCTCCAATTCTAGAGCCAACCCAATCAACACTGGATCCCCAGGTATTGGATTACAAAAGCCTAGCAATGCTAGCAGTGAGGCATTCTGGGATTTATAGCCCAATACTGTTTGGGTACCCAGAGGTTAGGTATCTAGGCAACCTGACATAACCTACTGAAGTTTACTGGGCCTATTTCAAGGAGCAAATGCACTAGAAATATGACTTGATAGTATGCACTGGTTGGCAAGATACTAATAATGTTCATGTACTACCCTGTTTGCTGGTGTATAAGACTCACTTTTCCCCCCAAAAAATATTATTTGAAAATGGGGTGAGTCTTACATGCCAGTGTGTTTTATACTTCGGCAAATGGTATTTGCTGACATATAATTGGAGTGTGTCTTATATGCTGATGTGTCTTATATGGTGGCAAATACGTTAATTTTTTTCTTTTCTTTTCTTTTTTTTACCCAAGAGGAGCATTTACTTATTAAAATATTTATACCTTGCCCTAAAGCAAGGATCTCAGGGTGGCTTACAAAAAGCATTATAAGAAGTTACATAAATTTAAAACAATAAAATTATTAAATAAACTAAACACATTTTAAACTGCAGTAAAAAGTTGAAAACAGATTTGAAAGGTTTAGGTTTCTTAAAACAACTATTTACTCTGAATTTGAGATGACTTAATGAGGCCCAATGGTTTGATAAACAGTCAAGCTTTAACTTGGCCCCTAAACATGAATGTTGGGGCCAGTTGGGCCTCCGTAGGAAAGGGCATTCCACATTTTGGGTGCCATGGCTGAAAAGGCCCTGTCACCAAGGACCCCCCCCCCCCAGCAGATCTTGGACAGAGAGGCGTGGGGAGAGGCTTTCCCTCAAGTATCACGGCTCCAAGCTCTTTAGGACTTTAAATGTCTTCACAAGCACCTTGAATTCACACTGGAAAAACAAATTATATATTGAGATAACAGAACACCAATCAGAAAGAGAGAAATATTTTAACTGATCATTAGGACTGCAATCTTAGATAGACCTACCTAGGAGTAAGCCCACCTGAATATAGTGGAACTTACATCTGAGTGAACACAGAATCGTAATGAGGTTATACGCTTCTTATACCCAAGATTAAGATTCAGACAGTGGTTCTGAATTTCTCAGTGACAAACTGATTTTTTTTCACAGTATTTGTAGTTTAGAAAATTTAATACAACATACCAGGACTAAAAGCAGCATCAAAGATAGTCCCTGAATGGCATGCAAGTTGATGCAACACAGAGGCAGTCGAAACATCCCAGATGCTAATAGTCCCTTCTTTTGTCCCTGATGCCAGGAGCGTATACGCATCGTTTAAGTTGATTGTATTGACCTAAATAATTCATTACATGTTATTTATTTACTCATTATTAACAGAAGCAGCATGAAAGAGAAAATCAAGAAAACATTTAGAAAAGCACACAACATTTTTGTCATGAAAATTTATCTTTTCTGAGTCCCAGAGCTCTTAAGCATTGAAGGTTATGACAACTGGGATATTCCCACTGCTAGAAGCAAAAAGAAGAGACATTAATCTTTTGCCAGCTCTCTTCATACTCTGCACCTTCCTATGACCACTGATAATTTTGTTGGGAGGGCTGGGGAGCCTTGCAGAACAGCATGGAAGATGGCACTGGGGGCTGCAGGCAGAAAAATCATTTCTTTGTCCCTGTTTTCTTGAATGAAAGACTCCAATGCTTCTGTAAACCAGAAAGGCAGTTTAGGATCCAAGGCAATCTTTTCTCTCTACATAGCCAGAAATTAGTGGCATCACTTTGTAACAACAACTCTTTAATACTGATTTTTTTTCTTTAGTGCAAAGAGGCTTAACAGCATTCAGATTAGCCCGGCTGACTCAAAAAAGGACACATGACAGAACGGAAAAAATCCACGACGATAGTGTAAGGAAGTAATAACTCCCAAAATTGCAAATAAGCCCACCTCACACACACTAAACAATATTACAATCATGCACGAATAGCCAAGCACAATCCCTGTACTTGTTACTTCAGGACTGGAGTACGCCATACATTTTAATCATCAGAATGTATTGCTGCTACCTAAGTCTTTACCATCCTTTCTGGCAATGATGATAAATTGAACTATTATTGTATTGCTACAGCATTGTACATCTACAGGTAAACCTCAGTTAACACCTCTGACAAGGAATCTCCTTTTTATAAAGTTTATAAAGCCAGCCCCTATTTTCTTTCGCTTCTGGGAGTCTTTTTAGCAATATCAACATGATGAGGAGGATGAAGGAGGGCTGGAGAAGGATGATGAAAGAACGGTTAAAAAAAGTAGAGGTTGATGAAAGAAAAAAGCCATCTGTGGATGCATTCTGTGATTTAATATTTTTTATTGAAAGTTTTCAAATATAATAAAATACTACAAATACACAAAAAGAGGAGAAAAAAGAAAAAAATGTGAAAAAAGAAAAAAAGAAAGATTAAAGAAAGAGATTACTTCCATTCTTCCTTTCAACAGTATATGGCATTCAAATTATTTCAACCCTTGCTACATAAAACTCCAACAGTTCTCTTCTTTCCGTCTCCTATTACATTATTTCTCAACAACCAATTTTTTCCCTTCTTCCCAAGGTTGACATATTTAAGATTAAAGTATCAGTCAATGACTTCTGTATTCCTAGTAAACATCTAATCCATCACATCACGATTAGTAGTAGATTCTGTTTTCTCACTGTTGATAATAACTAACCAAACTGCATAACACCAATTCCTGCTAAACATAACTATACATCTTACATCTTTTAGATATCACTAAATCCATTCTATTTTTAAACTCTCTTGTAACTCTACAGTTTCCACTGTATTAAACTTTCACATTTCATTCAAACTTACTCCTATAAAACCTTTGCGACATTATGTCCATGTCCAAATCTCATAGCCTTATTACTGTCTCCTATTTCATTTTAAATTGAACCCTTGCTTACCTCTTCTTCCATCCTAAACATAATCTTCTGCATCCAGCTACTATTTCCATTTCCTTCCAATCTTCTGCTTTAAAAGAATTATCTTGAGACAGAGTTCTTCCTTTTTTATCTTACTACTAGCACATTTACCCGGCATTGCCTATGATTTTATTTTCCTCTTAAGAACTCACCCAACTTCTCCATTTCCTGTAACTTTGCTCCATATTTCCCAAAGGAATCTGTATTCAGGGTTACTTACATACACAGTTTTGGTTCCTGAGGGACTACACTGTCCTTCTCCTTGCTGCTAGGCCTTGTGCCCACAGCAACCGGCCTATTTCTGTACCTGTAAATTTTCCCCATAATCCCCAATCCAATCTTTATTCAGAGTTGTTAGCATTCAGAGGCTCGGTTCCTGAGGGTATAAACTGTCCTCCTTTAATTTTTCTCATATATGCCTCCCAAATGTTTTTTGGCATCCTTACTGATGGTAGGCCTCATCTCCATAGCAACAGCCTGAGGCCCAAGAGCAGTTGGCTCAGAATTCTAAAGGCTCCTCCCTAAACTGCCAACCCCAAGATTCCATAGAATCTTCACAGTCAGCCAATCATATCAGGTCTTCTCACCTGACACAGCCAATCATATGAGGTCTTCCTCTGCCTGACACAGCCAAACTCACAAACAGACAAACACTGATTTTTATACAGCAGATCAACACAACCCCCAGTCCTACAGGCTGATTCCTTCATGGGTTTGCTTTTCTACCAGTGTAAAGCCCTTAGACATCAATTCCAGATTATCCTCCTACTTCTTCCATTCCTGCACTGTAATTTCCATTTTACAATCCAGTACTAGTTGTGTGCTGTTCTGCTTAGTTGTACAGGCCACTCCCTCAATTAAGTCAGCTTGAATTGGTTTATCCATAAAGTTTTCATTATCCACCATTTCCAGATTAGCAATACATTCCCCCCCCCCGCCCCGCATTACCTCCACCAACAGTTCTGTCTTAATACCAACAATATCCAGTCTCAGCTCTTCCTTCAAATCTGACCACAACCTCTTCATCATATCTGGAAATGTCTGATCAGAACAGATCTTGGGCAATAGTTATTGCAAAAAATCTTGGGGAAATCCTATCTTTCTTCAACCCACTGTTCAAACTGTTAACAATCAAGCTGTTGTCTCAGCTTCAAGGAGTTTGTACCGTAACTTTCCCATAACGTAATCTGTCTTTACTAAAATTCAGTTCAGTAACATAAATGAGGAAAATCCAATCCATCCACAAACATGCATACTGTTAAGTTCTCTATTATTTCCCTTTAAGCACATCAACATCCAGAGTTTTTGTATAAATCCTGATCTTGTGGGGTACACACACTTATTCAGTTCTCAGCTGTCAAAAGAAGACAACTTATTTTTGACCATCTTAATCAGAAGAATTCTTCATTTATATGACCCGAAGGTTTTATTTAAGAATTTTAAGAAAGCAGATGACAACTTAGTGTCCATCAGATCTCTCAGATCAGAACAGCTGCTGTTAAAGGCAAGAGCAAAGATGTAACTCCCTCAGTCTCTCCTTGTTTATTCCATATTTACTCAGGAATAAGAGCCAAGTAACGAGGATTCCAGACCCTCATGGGCAATCCTCTCACTCCTCCTTTAATCCAGGATGAGTTTCACCAGCCAGAGATCGCTCTGCTTGGTGCTTTTACCATGAAAGCTCTCCTCCCTGAAGACACTCAGCGAAAAGCACCAATCTGCCATCCTGCCCAGAAGTGCTCTTCCATCCCTGGATACATTTTGGAAGAAGCTTTTGAACATTCTCAAAAAGGTTCAGGATGTTTTGCATTTGCTTATGTAAGGCTTACCTGGGCTGGTTGTTTTATTTCACATGTGCATACTGTTCATTTTGATTAAAAAGTTTAACAGTTCTTCTCTCTCTCTCTCTCTCTCTCTCTCTCTCTCTTTTTTTTTTGGTTTAGGAAGCATTTCCTATTCTTCCCATATTATTTCTGCCTCTGGTTATCAAATTTTCCCTCAAATGACCAGGAACACATCTATTTTGTTAACTGAGGTAAATTTGTATATTTCAGTAATCTAAGGATGGACTTGCAATTTAGTAAGACCCAGTACAGATAATGCCCCTACAACTTGTAAAACTTGTACATTTTTTAACAATATATTTTCACAAATTTTTTAAAAGAACAAATCTACATAGGGATGTTATATTTTAATTACTCAAGCATACATAACATGCCTGCCTAAAACATCAGGAAAATATCTAGGATATGATAAAACAATCACTTCTTATATTTGTGTAAGAATAATATCTCATATTGATATTACCATTTCACCTCTACAGTAACTGACTATTTGACAATCCACCTCTAAAAATGATTCTTCAGTTCAATGTTGTTGAAAGGAAAAATGACTGAACAATTTACGAAGACTGGGACTTCTTAATTTTTTTAAGAAAAAAAGAACGATTTAGAGAATTGAGGGGCTTCTTGTTTTAAATTTTAAGAGATTATAAAACAACTAAAATATTATTTCAACAGTTATCTTTACATTGTATAAATGAGTTCAGAATTGAAGGAGGAGCGAAAAAGAAGGGGTACAATTTATAGAAAGTACCATGATCAGGAGTAGAGGAAGTCATGAAGGAGTTGTAAGTTTAGTACAGCATTAAGAATAGAAAAGTAGGGATGAAGAATAAGATAAGAAATAAATCAAGAGCTGCAGTTTAAGTGAAAGTCAGAACAATATGTACTATATACATATGCAAAGATTTTGATTTTTTTTCACTTATTGATTCTGGTTATTCTGATGGAAACATGTGTTGTTGATTATATGATGTTAAGAATATATATAAATACAATAAAAATTATAGATGAAAACAATAAAAATGAATCTTCACTATCTACCTTTAAAAATAAACAATCTTTCATCCTGTTTCCCCAAAATTTGTTTTGTGTTGAAACTTAAATGGAAAACAAATTAGTATTTTATTTTGCATGTCAAAGAATACATGTGCAGACACTTTCCTACTTACACTAACATCATGTTCCAATTCAGCAAGCAATTCAAAATGCTTCTTAGAGCCCAGTTCTGTAGGACTGCAGTGCCACACCTAGAACACAAATATCTGAGATAGATGTATGTTTCTCTTTTACACATTTATGTCAATTTAGGTAACATGTTCGATTATTCAAAAAACTGAAACAAACTACATAGGTACAGAGTTCTACAAAAGTTCAACTTCTTAAAGCCTCAGCAACATATTACTACCAGTGTATTACTAAGAAAGATCAAACAAAATGACCAAGTGTATGTCTCCATGCCACCCTTTATACCCTGACAGCTGACTGAAACTACCTCTATTCCACTATGAAGCAAAGAGCAACATGCCACATCAACTCACCCCAGCTTCTACAGGAATTTGCTGTGCTAATCTGCCCCAGGAATGTCTGGCAGTGGTATAGGGAACAATGGGGACAAGTCACGTGATCAACTGTTCAATGTGTTTTACAGACGTTACTGGTAACAGCCACCATACAGAGATTTTGAAGAGCTTCCCTATTGCAGTTGTACAGTTTAAAATAATCCTTATTCAAAACATACAAGATAACACAATGAATTGATTTGCAGAACTTAAATCTATCCATACATGTAATGAGGAAAGAAGTCTTTTTAATTTCTATTGCTCATGTGGCAAGCAGTCAATTTTGACAAGAGAAAATTTTGAGAAACAACAGCCAACCCACAGAGTTGCCTCTGGCAAGGTTAGAGAATATTACTGATCTCAGCTCGAAATACTAAAAGCTATGAAACTGCTACTGATTATTCCATTGTTATCAAGGCAGTAAATTCATAGCAGAGGAAACACATATACCTTTACAGTAGAATCCCAGGATGCAGAATATAACCGATTGCTGTGCCAGCAAATCTTGCTGACAGCATCATCATGGCCTATTAAGGTGTCGTGCTGTCTTCCGAAGGCTACAGAATAGAAATAGCTAGAAGAAATAAAAAGGAATATAAGTACATTGTGTAACAGTCTAGTTCCAGACAACAGATATATTCATATACACACTTAAACTGAGTTCATGTATTTATTGCAAAAACTCATATGAGTTTCCAGTTCTGTAAAAGGGCTTACTAATGTACACTGAGCCAGTTCGCAGATGGAAGGAGCCATCATTTCTCTTTCCAGTACAGCAACATTAAGAAGCAATCATGGGATGGTACTACACATTGATATATAGGTTAAAAAAGACAAAAACCACATACATATTGTTGTCCCAGGAAGAACATACGACAGTGGTATCACCTGGTAGGATTAAACAGCAGGACAAAGCCTATATGACACAAAGAATACACAGTGTTTAGTTTGACAGACCTGCAAGAACACTAGTCCATTTTTGCCAAGTTCCATTGCAAGCATGACTTGTATTCTAGGAGTTAATGAAAGTATTCCTGCAGTAGCTACAAAACAAAAGTGATTTTGCTATGCCAAACAAGAATAACACATGGTAAAATTAACTAAAGCTGCATACATGAAGCAAAAAGACCTCAGGTCTCTATAATCAGAAGTAATTATACCACTAATTCAGGAGTAGGTGAAATCCACACTCTGAGACTGACTTCTCCAACCTCTGAAGCCCCTTGGCAACTTTCCAAATCCACTCCAACCCTCTTCAAAAATTGTAAGAGTTTTCTCCACTGATTTTCATGGATTTTTTTTTATTTTTTTTTGGCCTCAAAACCAGCCAAATAACCCACCTTAGGCCTTGTACAAGTTGAAAGACAGGACAAAATTTAAACAATCAAAGCAAACCAGCCAGAGGTATGGTGGCTTATTTAACCTGGCAACCCCCAAAACAAAGAACTAAAAACGAAACAAAACAAAACAATACCTCTTACCCCCAAATTGGCAAAAATGGTGGGTGGAAGTGATGTGACATCACTTCCAATGCACCAAAATGTGATGGTGCAGCCAGCTGTGGGGACACAGGGGAAAAATCATTGGCACCTGCCCTCTAGGCAGTTACCCACCCCTGCACTAACTAGAAGAACATGAACACTATGTTGCACATCTACAAGTAAAGCTCTAAAAATCCAAAGCAAATCTAAAGCGCTTACAGCTTAAGCAGGTAAAGTGATTTTCATTAGACAAGCAATTAGCTGAATTAGTCAACAGTGCTGGAGTTATGCAGAACACCTTTAACTTTAAGTGAAATTTGTAGAGCACCTTAAAGATACTGACAATAAGGCCCTGAAGTTTTGCCTGATAATGGTTTTGCTCTGCGTTCTGAGTTGCTTTTGGCACTTTAGATAGGTTAACAAACACTGGGCTGTAAATGGCTCTCTGCATTTTTTGACAAGCAAAAATGGAAAGAAACTCACCAATAAGCTACAAAGGCAAAAAATGCAGTATTGCATTAAGGTCATTCTGGACAAGAATCATTAGGAGGGAACAACTGCAAAAGACTACCAAAAGTTTTGGAAGCACTGACCATGTTTGAGAAAGACACACTCCTCTGGAGCATTTTCGATTCTGTAGAAAACATTCTCAAGGTTGAATCTGATGCAAATTGTGAAAAAAAAGAATGAAAACAGTGAAGCATTTAAAGGCATCAGTAACTTTGCTTGCTACGCAAGTCAAATAATCGCAGATTCAACATATTCCACCAACAGAAGAAAGAACTGCTTGTACATCTTTCTATACAGATGCACAAGTACTACCAAAATAAACTAAGCTACATGTGAGACAGTGACACTGGAGGTTCCATCCCACAGAAGTACTTACATCACATAAAGTAATTCCCATATGGACTCCTATTTTGTTTACACAAGGTTCCAGTGTAGGCTTTGCAGGCAAGGTATAATACTGTTTGTAGAACTGCCAACATCAATACACTATCTAGCCAACTGCACATGTGTTTAAGTGTTCTATGGGAGAGGAAAATACTACAGCAGTTCCAGAGAAATTTTTGCCTTCCATATGCTTTGAACTCTTAGTACTGGCCCACCCTAGCTGGGCATTTCTGGGAGCTGAAGTCCAACAAACCTGGACAGACAAATGTACCGATTTTGGCCCTCAAGATTGGAGACATTACTTCCTTTTACCACTTGGTGACATATTCAGACATGCTATTGTCAGACATATGGACTTGTCCCCTTACATTGCAGGGTGTCCCATACATCTTCACAACCATTAGCAAAAGAAAGTATCTGTGTGTGTCAGGGTTTGGGAATGTGAAGCCCTTTAGACACTGTATTGCAGTTGCCATTGGCTCTAGATAGCACAGTCAATAGTGAGGGATGGGGTGATGAAAGCTGCAGTCCAACATCATCTTGGAAGGTCACATGATGTGACCCCTATTTTAAATGAGCACAAAGATTTTTTTTAAAAGGAAGCTGATCTCTGTACCCATACCACACTTTGTGCTTTTTCTGCACTCCCCCAGAATTGCAGTGTTCACACAACCTTCAATTAAGATAGCCAAGAAAGTAGTTGGGCAAATTACTGTTTTAAGTTTAAAAACTTGTTGATGTACAGGGAAATCTTTGGGTTCCTGCTTTTACAAAACAGAGGACTACACTGAATCCACTTCTAAAATCTAAAGTCACTATAAAAGGCCTGTGCTGAACAACGGAGAGGTCTGAGTAGAGCATGACCTACCTTGAGATGTAGTGAAAACAGAAGACTGCCTAGAACTAGAAGACACAGCAATCCCAGTTATTGTCCTATTTAAAACATAAGTGTTGCAAAATGATTTTTAGTGAGTATCTCAGTCTTACACATCTGTTACTCAGATGCACAATCCCTTTAAGTGCAACTGGACTTACTCCAGAAATACGTGCCAGAGTCTGCACATGGGGCTTCAGCCAACACCTTGAAAGCCTTTACATCGACCTTTACATAATTCCAGATCTGCTTAAGTCACATAACTCTAACAGTAGTCTGAAGGTTGTCTGGTAGCCATGAGTCTGCTTCCTCACACACTCATCCCACTGCCATCAAACAAGATACTCCATTGTCCACTTTGCAGTAGTCATGTACATTTCCTAATGACTACAGCTAGTACTTAAATGATAAATTACAATGCTACAGTGCTTAAAGTACTGGCTTTCCCTTTAAAAGCCCCCAAACTGTCTGGGATTGGAGTATCTATTTTTAATTTTATTTAAATCATTTATTTATTGCCTCTTGGACCACCAGGCTCCTGAGGTAATGCATAACAAATATAAACATTCTTTAAAAATGAACTGAAACAATTTGTTTTTAAAAAGTTTAAAATCACACAGTTGAAACAGCGAGAGTAGCAACCTGTGCTTTTAAAGACTAAAAATCATACAACATAATGCAGTCGTATCTGTTCACTGCAAGTTCGAGAAGGATGTAGCCATCCTGACTTCCCTAATGACGAACAGTCACCTTCGTTCACAAATAACATCTTTTCTAGTAGAAACTACCAACTATTACCCTATGAACTCAAACTGAATTCCATTTGACTGTTGTTGATATTGCATTAGAGATCTCAATTGAAGCTTTTAGTTTATTTTGTGTTTAATTTTTGTTTGCTGCTTTGAGCACCTTATAAAAATGGGCAAAAATGCTGTAAAAAAAAATAAATTAACCAATGACATGCGTATAATCGTATTTGGTACAATTGGGCTAAAAATTGGAACCCCTTGTGGAAAAGCAGAATTTTCCCGTCACCACTAATATTTTTCTTCTCATAACAAAACTTTACACAGTAACTATAGTGGGCACTCATTACCTACTAGGGTATTGTTCCCCAACCCCACCACCACCACAGATACCAAAATCTGCAGTTGCTCAAGTCCCCTTATATTCAATGGTGTAATAAAATGATGTCTTTTATATATAAAGACAAACAGCTCAAATGAGTGCCAGAAAGAGGCTAAGGATCTGTGAAATGGCGGAAGACTAAAACAGGGTATGCCTACACATCAGCATAGTGCTCAACACATGGCAAAATCAAGGTTTGCTTTTTGGATTTTTTCCCCCAAATATTTTCAAGTCATGGTTGGTTGAATAAATGGACGTAGAACCTGTGGACATGGAGGGCCGACTGTACTAAGTCCGAAACATTTACCTGTCTGTATGTCACAGAGCTTACCCTTTGTGAATCTTGTATTGGCTGTCTAGTTTTAATCTGGTCATGTTGTTCCAGGCAAGTAGGATGCTCTCTTCCGTCAGATCTTCAAATGATTCTTCACCTGGAGAGACTGACAAGTAAGAAAATGTGTCAGATAAAATATTTTAAAAGGCTGGAAAGGCATGGAGTGGGAGAGAAAAGAAATCTTAGCACTTACGAGGAAAGGTAGGTATAAACTGAAAATCATCATCTATCTTATATTGACTGTCATCCTGGTACTGATATACACAGGTGTAAGTTGTGCTACACCTGTGAAGTAATTTTTTTTTTTTTTGGATAATGTGTAATGGTTGTACCCAGATGACGGAGGCTTACACAGGGTTGTGCATTTGGACTTCTATGTATGTGGCAGTGCATTAGAGTACAGAGAGTAGTGTGTGAATGTGCACTGACTCCACATATTGGCTATGTGCATTGGGTGTTGCAATTGCACAATGGCTTGTCAGCCATGTACCTTGACCGTTTATCCACATAAGATGCACTACATTGCTATTCAGTGTAGATACCGTGTAACATAACTCTGCTCGCTGAAATTATGTAGGATCGCAGCCACAAGAAATCAAGCAGAATTCAAGAATTTAACTTCTTTCATATTCCATCTGTCTCTGAAATTCCACTGCCCCCAAAGCACATTTTATGACAAGTGCAGCCAAAGGAGTGAGGGAACAAGGAAGGAGAAAGACATACACGGATAAGTCATGGAAAGCCACACCAAGATGTGCAGCAAAGGCGAGGAACCTTTGGCCATTCAGAGGTTCAGGTCTAAAATTCTCACCAACCCCACCACTGCACAGCAATAGTAAGGTAACTGAGAGCTGTACTCCCAAAAACATGCAGGATGAAAGGTTGAACTCAGAAATTCAAGGTAGTCCTGTAAAACATCTGATTAAAAAGCTGTTCTTTTATCCAAAGAAAACCCAAGTTCTAGGTGTGCATGATCTTTCTCGAACTGGTAAATTCTACAAAATGATGCGTCATAACAGCTCCTCACCACTTCATCACATTTTTAGGGGGGAGAGGGGTGGGGATAGTATTTTAAAAACTGAAAAATGGTGTTTTTCAGTAAGTGGAATTTCTCTGTGGTAATTTAGACTGACCTTACTGGAATAAAGCAATGCAAACAAAATCAAATGAGCTGAAAATATCAAAGACTGAGTTACTGGCATATTTACCTGGAGATTCAGCCATACAATGATTACGACTAGATGCTTGAGACAGATTTTTTAACTTTGGAATTATTCTCCGAGGATGAGAGATTGTAAATAACTGTTTTGGAGTCTGCCCAAACTCTAAGATTTGTGTCAGGAGAGCTACTCTCTCATTGGGGTCCATAATTCTATGTGAAAAAAGAGAAAAAAAATATGACACTGTGCTATGCCAAATTAGCCCACTTAGCTAAGTACTATCTACTTCAAGTAGCAGCAGCTCTCTGAGATCTGAGTATAGAGGTGTGTGCGTGTGTGTGTTTTTCTGAGCCCTGCCACTAAAAAAGTGGAAGATTTAGAAAACTATTTCTGAATTACTTTTAAACTAGAAAGCTGGACCTGCTGCATGAAGCACCTCTTGTTTACTGTTTCAACCAACAAGCAATGCCTGCCTCTTCCAGGATGTACCATTCCACTCCTATCCCCTTTTCCCATTCTCCATCAAGTCAGCCAGAATTCTGTGGCCACTGGAGATGCCAGGTCTTCACTGGGCTTTCTGAGATGTCCATGGCCAACTTTAGGATTTCCTTTTAAATATCTCTTGGTATTCTGGAAATTCTGGAACTCCTTGAAGCCTGCAAATTACCTCAGCTCTACATGGAGCAACACTCTGGCCTATATCCAGCTCTTAGGCAATTTCCACACTAGACTGTTATAGCACTTTTATTCCACTTGCAACATCCTATAGAATCTTGGGGTTTGCAGTTTTGGGAGGGGCCGGCTGGCTACCGCTATAAAAGTCTAGTGCAGAAATGGCACCAGTCCCAACTGAGATCTCATTAAATCAATTACTGGATAGCCATTTGAAATTTGGCTAAATTCCACTGATTTGACAGGTCTATCACCTGGATTTAGGCCACAGAGAACTAAACTTGTTATAACGTATACGATACTTGACTTCTTTTGAAATTCAGGATCACACAAAATTCCACCCTATTCAGTGACATTGAGACAGCTTAACTTTTTTTAAAGAAAGGCTAGTATTGTAAGTAAAGAAACCCTTTACTATCTCTAAAGCTGTTCTTCACCCCTTTATAGAAATTCAGTTACCTGTTTAAATCTACTCCTCCTTCATAGGTTAATGGATGAAATACTATAAAGAAATAGAGGGGGAAAAACACAATGTCATCATTTTTATCAGGGTGATACATTAAGAAAGAAATACTACATACATTTTGTTTATATTTTTAGATTACAATCCTATTTCTCAATGTACATATCATAAACTGATTCTGGCTATAAAAAACAAAATAATTAGTCCTCTTTCTTGGTACAAATTCCAAGACATACCACTCAAAACACTTTTAAAAACAACTTTAATTTAATCAGGGAACAATCCAGCAAGATTAATTAAGCATTTTGGGTTTCATATATTAATTAGCATTAGAACTAAAGTTTTGTATTCAAATTCATGCACATTACTGAAATCACCAATTATTGTTGTTATGTACCTTCGAGTTGCTTCCAACCCTAAGACAAAACCACAAAGGGATTTCCCTGGCAAGATTTGTTCAGAGGGATTTGAGTCTAAGAAAGTGTGATTTACTCAAGGTCATCCAGTAGATCTCCATGGTAGAGTGGGGATTTGAACCCTGGCCTCCAGAGTTACAGTCTGATGCTTAAACCACTATACCACACTAGCTCTTACATTCCAATCATAAATTCATCTATTCAACTTATAGTATGTTCCACTAAATACCGTGTTTCCCCAAAAATAAGACACTGTCTTATATTTATTTTTCCTCAAGAAGACACAGTATGGCTTATTTTCAGGGGATGTCTTATTTTTATTAAGTATGGTACAACAACAATCTACATTTATTCAAATACAGTTAAGTCCAGCCTTCCCTCCTCCGCCTCAATCCCTTGGCAGCCCGTTTCCTTGCAGTTCCTCCTTAACGCCACTCGTCTCGACCACCTCCGCCCACCGTCGTGTTTGCAAACAAGCAGGATTCCCTTCCCCTCCCCAAACCTCCTTACTCTCGGCTTCAGCATGGTGGTGTAATCCCTCCCTCGCCCCCTCCAATTGTTGGGAGGATCGGGCGGGCTGGCGCGTTGTTTTGGGTCTCCTTTCCTGGATCGGTTTTGGGGCTTTCCCCTCCCCTTCCTTAACCTTCGCTAGATTCAAGAGCACAAAGGGGGGAACGCCGGGGGGGGGATTGTCTTACAAAGTTGTGTAAAGGGGAGGGAAGTGGGAGGGGAGAGGTGGGGTCCGGAGTGTACAGTGGAAAGAGGGGGGGAGTGACTAAAGGAAAGCATCCAAAGGAATTCTATATCCAGGATGGATTCTGCGAGGGGGGGGGTTGGAAGGAGGAGAAAAAGAAAGTTTGCAAAACTTGGGAACTTTTGCTTTTTCGCTCCCGCTTCTTCCTCCTGCTGCTTCTACCCTGTCTCCCTCCATTCCTGAGCTTGTAGCATGCACAGAATGACCGGGACCTGACAGGGGGAGCCGACCTTGTTGATGGGGCTGCCCGCACCAGTACGCTGCATAGCCACGCCTATCACTATGTCTTATTTTCGGGGTATGGTTTATATTGTGCAAATGCTTAGAAATCCTGCTACGGCTTATTTTATGGGTATGTCTTATTTTCGGGGAAACACGGTACAATAGGACTCATTTGTGAATAACTGTATACAGGAATATACACATTCTTCACAATGAAGAATTCAAATTACACAACTATGTGTCAGTTTCAAACCATAATTTGCTAACAAAAAAAAAAAGAAAAGAAAAAAGAAAGAAATACCATTGTGAGCAGCAATAGCTTCCCTTCCCTTCTGCTTGTAGCCAAACACTAAGTCAATCCATTCATTGAGATGCTCTGAGACATACTGGCTTTCCAAAGCTTCTCGGCTCTTCTGAAGGAAATCATCAGCATCTGAAGGAGACAGTGCCAAAAATAGCTTTAAAGTAAGAACAAGCCTCCACTCCCTCCTTGCCATCTCCTTTAAAAGGAAAAAAAAGCTCCTTAAAGAAGAAACCTACTAGTGGTATTAGCTCTTCAAAAATGTTGTTTAAATCTATTTAATTAGAATTATACTTACTAAAAATGGAAACATGCAAAAGGCAAACTCCGAATAATAACTTGTTTGGCAATCGTTGGCCTAGCCCCAAACATTTGCTTCCTGAGACAAGAGACAAAATGGTGCCCCACACTACCCCTCCACATACGGAAACAAACTGGACTAGCAGCTGAATGGTGGCAGACTGGGTGACAGAGTGGCATCTTGCACCACACCTCAGGTTGTGTGACACACAAATCTCTTTACTCTCAACACTGACTTGTCTTTTCATCCCTCTTTGCACCTACCACTTCAGGTGGCTATCTCAGGTTGCCTCATGGGCACACTGCCCCAGAATCTAAGTCTGGAATCCACAGTTCGGTTTACCTGATGCCCAAGGGGGAAGTTCTACATTGTCAACCATCTTTCCTCCTTGTGTCTTTCCCAAGTCCAGTTTCAAGCTATTTAGTAGGAAACTAGAATCATTTTCATAGAATTCAGGTATCAACTGGAACACATAAAAAGCATATGGAATTGTAATTACTGGAACAGGATGATATTTACAGTTTTATAGTTACGTTTCAATAAAATATCTACCAGTGTGTCCAAATCTAGCAATTTTACTAGATTTTAGTAAATTACTAGACATTCATATTACATTCAAAAGAATTTACTGTTCCAAAGCCTGACTCCCAACAGATGTCCACTAGAAAACAGGACCACATTCTTGTCCAAGTACACATTCATTTTAGCAGTCTGTTCAACTGAGATAAAAGAAATTTCCTTCAAATGAATGCATTTATAACTGACCTATTATGTTTGAACACTTAGAACTACCTTAAGGGAAAGTTACCCAATTGAAACCATCCCAATTAAGAATCAAATGAGCTGGTTTAGAATATTTCAAGTGAGTTTTTACTAATGTTAAGCTCTCTCCTGTGTGCTAGTAAAGTTTTTCTAAGGGCATCAAGTTTCATGCAAAAAAAAAAAAGACAAAAATAAATTACATGCCAGGTAAAAATGGATAGCTTGGCTGAGTTTCCAAGCAGAAATTATTGTTTAAGAAGTCATGATGCAAACAACGATCAACAATGGCTGCCATCCAAAACTCTGTACAACCTGATCAGGTTTCAGTCTATATGAGAAAGTTACTTAATTTATAGGGCTCAGTCTTGACTAGCCATTCTATTATGGTACTGGAATCTGCCTACAAAATTCTAGCTACCAGGATCTAGTTACCAAATCCTCCTTTCCCGATTCACCATTCACACTGTTCTGAAAAGTAGCTTTTCAGAACAGCTTTTTAGCACAGTTGTCTCCTCTGTGTGTTTCTATGAGTACTTCTACACTACATATTACCCTGATTTCTGGGGGTCCCGAGAGGGACACCTAAATGTGCTCTTAATTATATAAGTTGGGGAAATTAGTCAAGAGGACTGCCTAGCAATACGAGAGGCAGGGTAACGTAGCGAGATCTTGAACCCTACGTTTACAGGGTCAGGCTGAGTCAAGGAGCGCACACAAGTTGAAATAATAACTGTTTTATTAAAAACACAATCAAACAGTGTATGTGGCACACTCACACAAGATAACTAAAGAAATAAAGGCTGGAGTGGGATAGAGGGATTTTTAGAGGAGTTGTTGGTTTGGGTAATACTTCACCTGTCCTGAAGCCCGGTTAGAAGCGGAGAAGCTGGGGAGCGTGGATCTCAGCACGTGGGGCTGAGGGGAAGGCTTGCTGG
Organism: Cyclura pinguis; assembly: GCA_030412105.1. Taxonomy (NCBI): domain Eukaryota; kingdom Metazoa; phylum Chordata; class Lepidosauria; order Squamata; family Iguanidae; genus Cyclura; species Cyclura pinguis. The sequence goes on from CM059602.1 coordinate 215,644,002, forward strand.
GCAAAGCGACAGCAAGGTGAGATGGAAGCCAAGAGTGATCCAAGGAAGCGCTCAAAGTCAGGGGTTTTTATAAGGAGAATTGTGACCGCAGGCTAGATCGGACTCAGGGAAAACAATGGATTTGGGGCTGGAGACAAAGCCTCCGAAAGGTCAGAATTTGAATGATTGAATTATAGCCAAATTGTCAATAGGGTAGCCAGTATGCAAACACAGAGTGTTTGAGCGTTCGATAGCTCGATCGTCAAGCTGCCAGCACAGGGCAGAGGATCTTTTGAAAGTTGCGTGCATATTTAATGGAGGTACTTGCCTTGAGGTCTCCTGAAGCTGCGAGTCAGCTATTTCTGGCCTGCCTGTATTGTGTTGGAATATTACAGCGATTATCGGCCGAGTCTGTATGTGTCCTTGTCCAGGGGCCTTGCAAGCACGTGGAGGGGAATGGGTATGTGAGGCCGAATTATTGATACCAAGAGATATCTTTTTATATCCCCCAAAGCTCGGGCTAGCCAGGACAGTAACACTGCACAACTACCATACACTGATACCACTTTATCTCCTCGGCTCCATCATATGAAACTCTGGGATTTGTAGTCTGATGAAGTACGTAAAATTCTCTACTGCATTCATTTGAACTACAGAACTAGAGCTTTCTGGTAGAGAACTCTAAGTCCCTTACCAAACTACAAATCCTAGGATTCCATAGGGTGGAGCCAAGACTATTAAACTAATATCAAAATGTTATAAATTTGCAGTGTGAATACAGCCAGTGAGCGTGAATGTCCATGCTTTGTTCCATGCAGAAAAATTAGAGTAAAAGGTGAATTGCCTCACCTGGAAGTCTCTGGGAGAGGCAATTCACAATTTAAATAGCTTGCCGCCCTCCTGAACTATTTGACTTCATAAAACACTTTTGTGTCAAGGGCAGAAGTAGACTTTCAGCCATTTCCATGAGAAGAGAAGGGAAGAGAATTTCTGGCAGTGTGTGCAGCCCCCTGAATATTGGTTCTTGGGCCTGCAAAAATGGCCCACCTCTAGTGTAGACTGAAGCAGAAAGATCTACACTCCCACACTGCTATACACTACCCTAGATCCAGCTCTTTGTTTGGAACTGCATCAGCAGCACACTGATGAAGCTGACAGAAAGAGCAGGCTGGCATGGTCTTCCTTTCTCCATTACAAACACACAAGAACACTTCCTGAACACTGTGCGGTTCTCTACAGTACTTCATTTTCTGGCAGGAAAATCTACAGTAGGGAGCCATAGTATTGCTATATGTTAAAGAAAAAAATTCAACATGTACTTCTTATTTTCTCCACTACTCTGTACCACCAGGAAGTTGCAACTGTATTTTGTGGCAGCTGGGGATGAGTTGCCTTACAATGTGTGCTCCAGGGAGAGGGTGACATAATTGAACTTCTGATCTGCATTCTGAACTTTTGACAGTGCATTCTGGAATCCATTTTAAGCTTGTGGACGCTGCCAACACACAAAACAACAATAGGACAGAAGCCTTATCTGACATCACAAGTGCAGGACAGTGTCAAAGAAACTTTCCAGATCATGAAGGTATGGTGCCTGATTTGACTCATATGAAGCTGCCTTCTACCATTTCAAGCTATTTTGCCTGTCCAGTCCAGTAATTTCTGATTGATTTCTGTAAATCTTTACAGCATCAGAACTCTCTGCACCTACGACCTGATCCTTGTAATTAGAAGAAACTGAATCAAATCGGGACCTTTCTGCAAAGCAAAACATTTTCCCTACCAGGAAATTGTGACCAAGTCCCTGGAATGGACTGAGGGCTAAATCTGCTTCTAGATTCTGTTTCAAACTGCAAATTTTCAACATCTCATTGTAAAAAAAAAGGAAAAAGGGAAAGGAAAAAGGAAAAAGAGGAAGCAAACCAGTTTGTTCAGACTTAAGTGCAAGCAGACAGTTTACCTCTTTGAAGTCTGTTGCTCCATCTAAACAGTTCTTCCAAGTTTCTGCAATACTGGATAAGAACACAGAATAGAACATGTAAGTTTTAGACATGTTTAGTCTTAAAATAATATTTGGTATTACTCCAATACACCAAAGACTAGACCAATGGCAAGATCCAGAACAAACCTATTGAACATTCTGTCAGGATGGTCGTATCTTCCATTTTGCAAACAAAGCATGTATTCTGGTGCTGTGAAAGCAAGAGAGATCAAATATCAAGCTAGTTTAATCAATCTTCATGACTACATGCTCAGCAGAATCTTTGCAGATGTCTTACCAACTCGAACAAGATAAAACAGAACATAACCCGGTGAAGAGTAGTGGCTGCCATACATAAACTTTGGTTCTGGCATTTCCCGATAACGTACCTATTAATGAAACAGAGAAAAACTGCTCAATATTCTCTTGTGCCTAACAAGGATTTAACATACACTGAAAGCTGAGCCAGTGTTTTATTTCAGTTCATGCTGTCTCATCATTTATCCTATTGGTTCAATGGAAAAATCACACGCAACTGGATAAGTGGAAGGGCACATTTCCAAGTTAGACAATACACAGAGGCATTGGAACATATGAATATAGAGTTTGCTTACGCACTGTTCACCAAATTTAGTAGATAAGGTCCATATTTGCAGCTTGATATTAAATACATTTGGAAGAATTATGAATCTCACTACATAAACAGTATGCCACAAAGTCCTAAATTTTCACCTCCTCTTTCTTGTTCACATTGTTGTGGTATATGAATAAATAGCTTTTATAATAATAAAGTCTATGAACAGCACCAGCTTCTAAAATCCTTACAAGATATAATGTACGTTCGCTGTTTACCTAGCGTGGTTCTTCCTATAATATGACGGCCCATTATTCACCATGACCAGACCAGGGTTGGCTCTCCAGATATTTTTGTTCCAGATTTTTCAATTTGATGGGATTAGGTAGGTAATTGCTATGAATGTAATTTAACAGACTAATGGCTCTATATGCCAAGATGCAGTTTATGAAAAAACAGAATGAAAACACTCTGGAAATAATTCAGTTTTATTTCAAATGCTGCATTACACAACTGACAGTATTTCTAAACACAACATACTTTTATTTCAAAGAAGTTTTACTGTCTACTTACCAATAACCTTTCCAGCCTCTCTTTATTTAGTGCACCTACTGGTTTACTGAGGTCACGAAACGTTCCAGGTTTTGTCAAATCTAGCAAGGGAGTGGGGGGAAAGATTTCAGAGCTTCCATTACAAAAGAAATGCATGTTGAGTAATACTGTCTATAATGTTTTCTTCTCTTCCCATTTTAATGTAAACAATTATCACTATTTCAGATCTTACTCAGTTGCTATATTTCTCACTGACTCCTGAATCTTTATGTTATAACCACAAGCTTTGATTGGCAAGGATCTGGACCAAACCAGATATGATTATGTTGGCTACAAAGCTGCTGTACATCCATCTGCTACATTTAACATTAAATGGCACACATAAAACTTTCGGAACCTTGTGCAGAAAGACCTTATGACCCACAGACCTTGTAACCCACGTTATGCAATAGGTACAAACTGGCTACAGTGAACTGTGCTGGGATAAGAAGTCCCCTCTCACAGCAGAAGGACAAGAAAGTACAAGCAGCCTGAATGGCATCATTCCCCTTGCGTTCACTCTCAGGTAAGTTAGAGAACAATCAATCCATGGTTCTTCTTTCTACAAAAGCTCTCACCTAGTTCTGAGCTAGAATAATCTGCTATGATCCATGGAAACACAGGATACTGGGACAGATCATTGCAGCTCCGATCAGCCAGATTATTGAGATGAAGAAGGTATTGGTAGTTTGAAATATGTCCTCGCTGCCATTGTAGCATATAACTCTCTGCCGTATGCTCAGTAACATGATTCTCTAGGAGGACAAAGAAGTATTACTGAGTGTAGCATAGAAGTGAACACAACTTGCAATCAGAGACGTCTAGGAGCACATTCATTCATTAGCTATTTCATACATAACAGTTTACACTGGTCCACAATTAGTGTGAATCCTCTATTTCCAACTTCCAAGGTCTCTACAGCTATCTGCCACCACACACTGGAAAAGGAAGGTCAATGGCCTGACATATACCTGTCACAAAGTGGAATAAAGCATCCTCCACAAACTCATTACCAAGTCAGCTTTTTCCCCCTTGACATATTGTCATATTTCTGTAAAACTTTCAAGCTTCCCCAAGTCTGCTGATGTTTCCCTTTTGTATATGTGTTGTGTCATTCTTACTATATTTTTTCTATTCAGACAATGTCCTCCTTTTTCTTTCTGAACTCTTAAATCCTAACATTTAAAGTAATTTTGGAGGGCTTTTACAAGTAACTCTGAGCTGAAAATTAAATTATTAGAAGTATAAATTGTTTTGCACATTGACTGAGGAACAGAAACAAACCCAAGTTATCTCAGGTCTATCTCCTAATTACTCTTGTATGAGATACATAGGTAAGATTCTAATGAAAGATTTCAGTCAGTTGATACTTCAAAATAATAGCTATATTCAGATGCCAAACAGAAAGTGAAAATGGTTTGGCTTAAAGCTCTCGTTATTAGGCAAAACAGCACTGATTAAAAAAAGCTTACATTATTCCAGTCTACTTCCTTAAACCCGAGGAGAAAATAACTGAAAAAACTGGCAAAAACTATTGACAAGTTGATTTAATGAATGAAAAAAAAATAGAATGTGTCAATGAGGTGAAACATAACCAAGTTAAAGTGGCAGGAAATATCATATGGCTTTTCTGCTGGTGCATCTTACTAAGGCCATTTTCCACATGGGGTTTTTAAAATGGGGCAGAGCGTCCTCCAGGGAGGATGTCTGCACCTGGGAGCGGACTGGGTCGGACCTACTTAACATAGATGGGCACCCCAGCTCTCTCCAAATGACCCCAAGTGGTCATCCAGCGTGCTTTTGAAAGACCGCTAAAAACAGGTCTTTCAAAAGCACGGAGCGCACCACTGCGAGCCTGCTCCCTTATGCAGATTCGCGAGCTCGCTTTGGCGTGAGCCTGCGATTTGCTGGCGGCGGGCCTTAGGCTGGTGAGCTTCAGCAGTTGGTCAAGACCCTCGATCAACCGGAAGCCTCCATTTTCGATGCCAGAGCAGTGTGGAGCAACGGCCATGCACTGCTCCGGAGCAGCCTGGACCAGACCGGGAAGCCTTAAAGTCCGGTAAGTAGCGTCACGGGGCGATTCCCTCACCCCGTGTGGAAATGGCCAAAGTTTGTTAAATTAAATGGAACAATAGCATGGATTCGAATGGAAAAGAATTATATTCCAGGCATAGTTGATTCCTTTATCTTTTCGCCAAATTACAAGGAAAAACCGCTAATGGATTGAGACGCTCAGGATATTGTTTAAATATACTTGTTCAGTTAATCTTCTTTATACTTATACAACCTCATTTTCAGCAGGGTGACAAATGCAGTCACCTTGCTTATAAATGACAGACCTATATCAGAAGAGAAATTGGTAGAAAAATTGAAAAAACATATCTCCAGTTGGTTGAACAAACTGTAAATTCTCACATTTGCCTCCAGGTTACACAGGGTTATGGGTCCACTCCACTCCCTTACACGCTTTCAAGACATACAATCTTGACAATTCTAACAGGACAAAGGGAGTGACCTCCGAGATTTACAAAATTATAATTAAAACTACTCATGAGCCAACCAGAGGAGCTGAGCTGAGCAGGTGTACAGAAAATAGGACAGTCATAATATCCCTCTCCCACTACAGTTTCTAAACAAAAAGAAACCATAAAGTGATTGAAACCTAAATAGGTTGCCACGTAGAAATAGACGTTATCGCGGTCCTGAGTGTTGTAAAATTTCAAATAGATGTCCGAACATAGATCATTCTCTGTGCAAAATACTTCCAGACCCTTGAAAATACAGAGGGAGAAAAAAATGATCTGTAGCAAAGTTCAATCTTGCTATTCACGATACAACATGGGAAGATTTTATTTAATCTCTGTTGTTTTCATATTAGAAGAAATTTGGTAGCACAATTCTATTTATCAATGGAAGTCAGAGCCAGCTGTTAGTTCTAACTAAAGTATGCTCTTGTTGAGTTAACAAGTAGCTAAGTGCCATTGATTCAATAGGTCTATACTGATTCAGACTAACATTTTGATTCAGCTGATATTTTAAAATCTATTTCCTTTAATCAGTAGGCTGTGTGCTACTTTCATTTCACTTCTTCTATGAAAAACATTAAGCCCCCATAAAAAGATGGCCTAATTTATCTCAAACAGACATATGCCATGCATACAAATCTTTTAACACCTTCACTTCTATGGAGTGACTTACTATGCCACAAACTGCTGTACAACTCCACTGTAACCAGTGACCTTTTTACACATCATACTTGGCTAGTACTACTGACTGCGGACGCAAATCTTTGCTTATTTCATTCTGACCTCATAATGACAAGAATGAATAATCTAAAATTTTTTCTTTCCACTCAGCAAGATTAAGAGGGCTTTTGTACTTTTTTTCTTTCTCTCTCTTACCTCCCATTTCCCTCCTTCCCCTCACCCCCCAGCATTTCTGGACTGCTTTGTGAAAAAAATAATTTGTTCCAAAAGCCTTGTTTTTTGCAGGAAAAAGTATACATTAACCAAAATATAATAAGTAAATAATGTCTTAAGTGAAACAAAACACCTTCCAAAAATAATTTTGCAGTGTTTGTTCACTTTCTTGGCAGGATATTTAGATCTGTTGAGACGCTCCCACAGAGGACAAGAAAATTATTTCAGATAAGAGCAGTATGAAGGGCAAGAGAATAAAGTGCTTCCTAAGGATATTCAACAGACAAACTAATATTATGAACAGAAAAAATACCAAAGGACACACAAGCCAATTTCACCTTACCAAAGGTGCTAGACTGTGTCTTCTTTTATAGATGCGTCTGACACTATGCAATGTCACTTGAACCACAGGTTTCTATAGGGCAAGGAGAAAGAGGACACTATATTTCCTTACATATCAAGTATACAAGTTGTTAACTTCTATCTACGGTTCCACCACCAGTGCATCTGTTTTATAAGAAAGGGTTGTAGCTGCTGTTAACATTTCAAATCAAAATCATATTAGTTCTAGAATAGCAGTGCTGCAATTATTCACTCGCTTTATGTTTCCTACGAATAGCTGACATAAAATGGTTGGACAGAGGAGCTATTTATTAGCCGGGGAAATCTAGCTTGTGACTCGAGATTAAGTCACCACTTCTAACATATTACAAGGCACAGAAGAGTTGGAACTTTGAACGTAATCTATCATGTTTCTGATGGATGGGAGAGGGTGGAAACCCATCTCCAAAGAAGAAATTCCTTGTGCTTATGTCAGACAAACAGATCATCATGCATATCAATTTGAGAATGAGAGCAGGAAGATACTATGATTCCTTCTAATGGAATTAAGCTACACTGTTATTTTACAATTTTCTTCAAAATAAACAGAAATAAATATTTTACTACCTGTTAGCATTTTATTGAGACCACTGATTAATTTCGAATAGGTAACTTCCAGAAAACAGGATCTGGAAGTTAAGTTTTGTTACATAAGAAGGTCCCAGCTGGATCAGACCACAGGTATACCTAGCCCAGCATCTTAGCCACATAGTGGAAAAGCAGATGCCTATGAGACCTAAAAGAGCACAGCCAGAATATGAGTGAACTAGCACCCCTCTACTCGTCTCCCAGCAATGTGTATTGAAAGGCTATTATTACTAGCAGTATTTTTTTAATTTTTAATTTATTTCCCAGACAAAATAGGAGAAAAGACAATCAAGATGACAAATCACAACACAGTTAACTAAGTAAGACAAACATTATTTCCAAAATCAGCTGTTGGCATAAAGCTCACACAAAGTACCTTTAACAGCATAACCATCTTAAAATCATGAAGTCCCAAATGATTGCTGATGTGGATCCCCTCTCCCAGTAAATCTTGCTTAGTTCTTAAAGTGATGAAAGGACCCCAGACTACGGCAAACATATCTTTTTAAATTTCCCATTCAGCCATTCTAACTCCACAGGTCAATTTTTCTGAAAAGGCAGATCTTCACATGGGGTTTAGCCAATATCAAAATAAAAAACTGACACTTGCTGTAATATATGGCCATCCTGACTAGTACTCACTGCATTGTGCAAGGCACTGTAACAACTAGGGCATATTTCAGGAGACAGAATGTGAAGTCTATTTTGTTTATTTATTGAATTTATATCCCACCTTTCTGCAAAGATGGGATTCAAACCAGCTTACTGTAATTAAAAAGATAAAGGTAAATTATTAATGAGTCTCTGTCCTATTATCATGAAACTCTAGTTGGTACATGCCTGTTCACCCCAAATGTCCAAAAAAAGGAAGGGGTCTGGGATATCCTTTTCTACAGATTGTACAAAGAGATAAATTTAAAGTGCTACTTTTATTTATTTAGTTTATATCCTGCATTTCTCCTTGTACGTGATCCAAGGCAGCTTACAAGCAATTAAAAACAGTATCTACCAGTGAAAAAAACTGTATTATTTACTTCAGGGCTAATGAAACTGAAACCACTAAGGTATTGATGGAACACTAACCCCACATTCCTAAACTGAGGTTGATAAGAACTGGAGTTTACCAACATCTGAAGGACTACAGATTCCCCAGTCTAGATTTATCTGTTATATCTACATGCCTGCCAAAAAACGTAAAACCCAGAAATAAAACATAAAAGCGGGTACAGAAATTGTTTTTATTGGAGCAATACAGGATTCAATACACATGCATTTTAGACATAAAGTTCTTCCTTCACAAAAGCCAAACAGAGAACATGCAAAAATTTCAAGAAATTAAGCTAGAGATGCACAGAGGTTGCTTCTTATAGAGTTCAGAGAGAAAACATTATGATGTGCACTTAATATTTTAGATAGCAATTTGCTCATGGTTCAAAGCCCAACAGGGAGGAAAATTTAAGTAGGAATTACTTACAGGGTAGCCATTAAGAGGCTGGAAATACAAGTTTGTGTCAGTGATGCATACATGTCCTGGATTAGTCACCAACGGAGTGACCATTTCAGCTTTACATTCCATATGCAGTATTTCAGAAACATTCTGAAATCTATAGAGGTAACAATGTATATATAGATGGTTAGTTGTTTGGCACTTCTACTTAAACACATCTTTCAATCCTTTTCATCTCATATGTCAGGGGAAGACTTCATCCTTATATTTCTATTACCAATATTTTACATCAGTTATTACAGTCCGCAAGAGCTTTTGTTTCTCAGCACATCTTTTAACACATATTCCAGTGAAAAAACAGAAAGAGAAGAAAGGGACTTTTACTATTTGCATTAAAGAAACATACCTGTTCTTATCAAACGGTGTCCTGGCCAAACGTGACTGCAGGATAGCAGTTATCTAATTTCAAGGAGAGAAAGTGCAGTACTTAGAATTTTAACACTTGATCACCATAAGAAATTGGTTCCCATGATTACTGCATTCAAAATATTTGCATACCATAGCAGCCTGGTCCCCCAGCTTATCCAAGCAAGATGCCCTGTAGAGCTGTGAAAAAGAAAAAGTAAACCACTTGAATTTAGATATTCCCTAAGATTAGCGGCAGGCAAAATACAACTCTGGGGCCACAAAGGTCTCCCATGCTGCTTTTGCAACCCTTGATCATGCCAGATTCCCTGGACTGTTGTTCCTCTATTTAATAATGAGATGTGATTAACCTTTGGATTGCAAGGTCTCTTGCTCTATCTGTTTACCATCAAAAAGTTTCCTTTTATCAAAACCAGAAACTGATACTTCTGGTTGGTTGGTTTTTCCCATTTTGGGCAGTCTGTGGGGTGCCAGAAGGTCCAAAGGCAAAAAATCATCCCCTAGATGGGATGAAGTCCACAGGAATGGGTCACACCCGTATCAGAAATACCAAACTCTATGCCATATCCATTTCCAAACATTCGTTACCGTAGAATGTGTGCCTACACAATCACATGTCCAAAATCAATGCGCTGCATGAAATATGACTTGTGTCAACCTTCCCCACCCTGACACCATACAGATGTGCTGACCTCTAAATTCCACTATTCTCAGCCAGCACTACCATTAGTTAGAGTGACAGAAGTCATATTCCAACCTATCTGTAGAGTACCAAGTTGTAGAAGGCTAATCCCAGTTCTTAACAATATTACTTTATTTTAAGCAGAGATGGACTACACATTTAATTATAATGAGAATTAGAACTTCTTGTTTCAGAACTTATCTTACAAACAACAAAAGAAACACACCGACTGCTCTTATGAAAGACCATCAAGCTGTCTCCTTGAACTCTGAGCTAATAAGAAAGTATGTTACTTTGGCAACTAATCACTTTTTGCATTAATAAGCTTGAATAGAGTTACGTTTTGCCTGAAGTGGCTATAGCTGTAATTCATTACCTTTCAAGGCAATGGGAACAGGTAGGTTACCTATTCATCATTAATGGATATGTGCACTAACTCACTGAGTACAAGTTAGGAGGAAGAGGAAGGATCACATGGGTGACTGCCTTGGAAAGAGAGCTTTGTAATGCCTTTTACATTTTTCTCAGCATTTACGATGCAACATCTGAATTGGCCACTTCATGGAACCAATGTGTTTCCATGTATTTTCCAAAGGTGTAACAGGAACACTGATATATTTTGTTAGTAATAAATAACAGAACAAGTGACCTTTCTAAATTGCAGTAGCAGTGACAAGAATGGACCTAAAGTAACTAGCTTTTTTTATTTCTAAAATAACTACCCTCTTTCAAAAGTTAAAAGGGACTGCTTAAATCTCAGCCAACCCATCCTGTTATCTACAAAGATCTATGTTCAATGTCTGACAAGAACACTTTTCACACAGGCCATCTTACAAGAAATCAGCTATTTGCACAAGAAAATCTATTTGCATTACAAACAGTTCCATCTATTCATCACATACACATGACTACAAGGAGACCTCTAATATCTGCCATGTAAATCAAAGACATGCGCTACTGCCCTCTGGAATATTATCAAGCTATATTCTTACCTGGTGAAGCGTATGTACAACATCTTCAACCTTCCCAGCAACATCCAGCTGAAATATATATTCAGTTTTACCCTAATAAAAAGAAAAAAAGAGAAACTAAGTGAAACAAGATTGAAATCTCATTACCATAATTTCTCACCTGATTCTAAATACAAACAAATTTCAAAGTATGGAAAGGCTATCGCATAGCAAAGGACAGAGTGTTTTGCATGAGAAAAAAAAAGCCTGGCAGGTTCAATCTCTGGCATCTCCACACAGGGCTCTAAAAGTTCTCTGAAACTTTGGATTGCTGCTTCCAAACACTGCAGACTAAGCCAAGTGAAGATGGTTAATAATCTGATCTTCTTAAGAACAAATTGCTCTTGACCATTCAACATATAAGAGGTGGGAATCCTGTGGCTTTCCAGGTACTTGACTTCCAGCAGCCTGAGCCAGCATACCCAACCCTATAGTGGGAGTTGCAGTCCAACAACATCTGGAAGGCTGCATGATACCCTTGGCACACAAAATTCCAAACACATTGCACACCCACACCCAGACCCCCACCCATACACAAAAGCAGGCTAGAAAATAACACAACTACTTTAATACCTATTTCGTGCCCTGTTACCAAATAACAAATTTGAACTGTCCACGTTAAAACAAAAATTGCAAAAGAAGCAATTTCACAGGTGTATGTTGATACATCCCAGCGTGGTATAGTAGTTTGAGCACTGGACTATGATCCCAGAGATCAGAGTCTGATTCCCTGCTTGGTCATGGAAACCTACAGGGTGACCTTGGGCACATCACACATTTCAGTCCCAGACAACCTGTGATAAGTCCACCTTAGGGTCATCAGAAGTTGGAAATGACTTGAAGGCACACAGCAACAAATTTGATATATGCACATACATCCCTTTGCTGCAAGTATAGTTTAGCTGATGATGAACTTATTATTATTAGCCTCTTGGTACCAGAGGAAGCCTGGGTGATAAAAAGCAAAGGATGTCAAGTGCCATACCAGCATTTTTCATTTCAGGCAGTAGTATCCATCTGGGGAAAATTATAACACCTTGTACCAAGAAACATGAACTACTTATATATCTCACTACAGGAAATGTGGGCTCGCCAATCACTTGCACACCAACTTTGCACAGTTCATATATCACAGTGATTTGTTGTTTCAATGCAAATCCATTTTTCTTACTGGTCTAATACCAGGAGTATAGAAAACAAACAAATGGATACCATGTAAGCACCATTCATCTATTCTTTCAGACTCCTTTGGGTCTCAAAAATTTGTTTACAGCTTGTCACAGCTGTTAAAAGAAACATACCTTAAACTTCATTCAGCGTCAAAGAAAGTATCTTTGTAGCTCTCCAAATAATTTTCTTTTAGGAAGAAATCAACAAGTTACATGAAATTCAACTTTTTTTGTTGATGGGGATTAAAATGTGTACTCACCCTTTCAGTTTTAAAAGGTGCAATGATGTTTTGTTCTTTCATGAGAAAAGCCTGAGGGAAAAGATAAAATTTCATAAAAATTTATCAATAGCACATTATGATTTTGTTGGATTCAGAAATGTAGCAGGATTTGCCTCTTCTGAGAAGGTAGGGAATAGTAAAGAATTTTAACATGCTGCTGCCCATCCAAATTTCATCTTTCTACTGGTTCTCCACTTTCTACTGTATTCAGTTTAAGCTTCCCCCTTAGTCAATATCTCTTCTTTTGTCCTTCTGTCACTCTCTTCCTCTTCTTCACAACTCCCTCCATAACTCACTTCATACTCTTGCTTTGATTTCTGATTTTGTTCCATGCTTTTTCCTTTTTGATCTGACTTTCTTTCTTGCCTTTTTCTTTTTCCTTTTTTACTGCTTGAAATGCTTTTCCCATCTCTTTAGAAAGATGTCTAAAAACTGCCAAGTTTGTAAATACAAATAAATACAAAAAAAAATGTAAATTTAAAAATACCTTTTTAAAGCACACAGTGGCACTACATTATACTCCTTGAACTTATGTTCCCACTGAAATTAACAGGACTTTGATTTACTGATTTCAAATTGGGCCCAAGTGTCTTTACATGTTAACAATCAATCTTGATATTTTGACCTCTGGGTTACTTGTATTTATTTCTACAACTTCTCTGTCAGACACAGAGATATGGTAAAGGAGACAATTTTATCTTTTTCATTTGTAGTTTTACTTCTAAAATGAACATAAAGTACTTAGTATATAAAATGAAATCAAAGTAAAAAAAAAAACACAACAGAAAATGTGCAGCTCTTCTCACCTGTTTTGAGAAAAAGTGAGAGATTTTGCTATCTCTTCATTAAAAAAAAACAGAATCAACTGTATATTAAGTTTTGTACACTTCCTTTTTAAAAAAGCGTGAATCAACTGACCAGCTCTGGTAATGTGGTTTTGGCCTGGATTAGGGACTCATGGAAGTTTTCTATTCCAAATCAAACCTCCTCCCACAATCTGTTGCAATAAATAGCACCATTGAGGCAAAAGACAAAAAGAAGGAGGGACATCTGACAAGAAACTACCGTGGGCCCCCTACCTGGAGCACAGGTAAGCGATGCAACTTAGCTCAACCTCCTACAGTCCTCCACAGTTATGACAGATATTTAAAAAAAAAACTTTTGCAGATGAGCCAGTATTAGAAGCCATCTAATTATTACACTAGTTAGCCTAAATACTCCAGATCCTGCCTGATCTTGAAAGCTAAGCAAGGTCAGTTCTGTTTAGTATTTGGATAGGAGACCATCAACAAATGCCAGGTGCTGGCCATATTTCAGGGGAAGGAACTGGAAGAGCCACCTCTGAGCATTCTTTGCCTAAGAAGAACCTGTGAAGTTCTGGTGATTTGAAAATACACAGGCAGGCAGACACAATTATGCACCACCTATTAATACCTGAACTTCTAAATATTTTACCTGAACTGTAAGTTCAACTGAGTACCATTCCAACGGCATATCTTGTTATTAATACTCCATTTTTAAACAGTGCTAGTGATATACTTTTTTTCACAATATTAAATTAACATTGTGGATTGTGATGCAACATTCTCCAATCTAGGTGTGCATCTGCACACAAGTATTTTCAAAAGTCGCTTTAATCCTGTTACTTGTAAGGCATCACCTTGAGTTTGCATTAGTTTGCTTTTTAGTAAATGATTTTAAGATTCCAGACTTAATAAAGGAAAAAAAAATTATTTCTTAAAGTTAAGATTTAGGAATACCTACTACTTACCTGATTGGTTAAAATAGCAATACGCCCAAGGTTGCCCCTAAAAGACAAAATGGAAAACTAATAGTCACTCCAAATAATTAAAATAATTAAAAAACGTATACTCTTTTATGGCTTTCAGAACCATAGGTCCAAGACAACGGACCCTAGTTAAATGAAACTAGCACACATTTTTCCCTGAGGTCATGCCCATGTGAGCAGGCATGGCTCTATCATGCCTAGGCCCAGCATCAGATAAAAGGTCCTCCTTCCACCCCAACTGCCACTGTACTGGCCTCAAAACAAGAGAGGAACTGGCAGTATGTAGCATTTCTTTTCCTTGTGTGTCACGTCTTATTTAAAGCCTGAGGGAAGGGAACTGTCAAATTAACAGTTTGTAAGCCACTCTGAGAGTCTTTGTGGCAGAATAACTTATATAACTAACTTTTAGTTTTTAAAACGTATTAATTAATTTTACTTGAATGTAAACATGTTTGTGAATTTGAAGTCTGCACTATCAGTTTCAGCCACTAGGTGGCAAACCTCCTAACCAGTACATTGTGAATATAGTTTGAAGCCAGAGGTGGAGGGTTTATGCCTTTCTTCCCGAAATGATTAGCCTTCCCACACCAACATATATAGGCACACCCCTCTGTCACAGGGCTGTAGGTATATCCTACAGCAGAAAAGGGTTCTAGGGGTCCCAACAGCCATGATTTCACTCAAACAGGGCAAGCACAAGGTGCTTAATTCTAACAACCATGTAACTTTGCTAGAAGGCTTTAATGCATCAAAGTAAGAGTTATTTCTAAACTGTGAGAAACTGAGTATTTTTGCTAGTTAAATTTAAAACAAAAGTAATGTTCTTAATAAATATTCAAAATCACATACTCTGTAAAAGGATTATTTCTTTCATCATCTTCTGGTCCTTCTATTTTAATACAGTCTCTCAGCGTGATCTATATGAATTTATGGAAAAACAAAATAAATTTATTTCTTTCATTTTGAAACTCAATGGACTACAATTCTCTGGTATCAGTACCAACATGTTTACCTTAATAATGGGATGGTTTATCTCATCAGGTTCAAATATTACTGACTTTGAGCAGATTTTTAATGAGCCTCTGATTTGCCTAAAAGTTCAAAAGACATGTAAAGGTTATTACAGAACTGTAAACTGATATACCAACACAAAAGCTCTGGTGTTTTTAGTTTATGGAAGTGGTATCACACCTTTTCTTGTCATCATCCTTGTTAAAAATGTAATTAGCTCTATGCTGTTCGAAGTAGTATTCTTCCAGATTAAGAAGTAGCAGGGAAAACCTAAAACAACAATAAACAATATGAGTCACTTTGGGTTAAAGAATTCAGTAAAATCCCAGATTTTACTGGGATTTTACTCAAGTAAACAATGAATTCTCCCCATGTTTAGATCACTGTCCCACCCAAAAAGTTTATCGCAGATTCTAGAAAATGAAAGATTGACATGTTCAATACAAGACAAGAGAAACTAAACAATAGTTGTTCTCTATTTGTGATATTATATTCCTGGGGATATGTGATATTATATTCCTGGGGAAGGTTGTACTTGCCCACTTTCCTCCACTTAAACAGGATCTGGCGTTCTTAACAGCAGAATCTCCAGCTACAGAATCACAGAGTTGGAAGGGGTCTCATGGCCTACCAAGCCCAACTCTCTCCTCAGTGACTTTTCTTTTTTTTTAATTGAACATTAAAAACATAACACACAAATGAATCAATAAACAATTCCATAAACAATCATATACAAAACCATACACAAACCCAAACCAACAAAAAATACATTACAACAACCATAAAGCAAGAAATCTTACATAACTAACAATATAAACTGTAACTAAACTAACAAACAAAAATGGAAAAACTGGTTTCCATCCTCGTTGCAGACAGCTCTTACTAAATAATTGTACTTAACTTTAAGTCATTACCTAAGCTCTAAGTTATTTTTGTTGCTTGCAATATTGATATCTTAAACAAAGCAAGTACCCAATAAAGCAAAAAGAAATTAATTAAAAAATTATAACAATGAAGATTATAACAACAAAACCTAACAGCTTTCCTTAGAAATATTAAACTAAAAACATGTAATTAATCTCCTAATAATTGTAAAATAATTAATAATATCAAAAGCAAAAAATTATTTTAATCGAACAATATTACATCATCATCATTAAAGTAATGGCTAGATTTTAAAGGTTATTAGTGAATTTTAAAATAATCATTTAAGTAAATGTTACAAAAAACATAAATGTTCTAAAAAGGCAACAAATTAAAGTCATCTAATATTTTCAAAATAACTTTCTCATGTAATAGTAAAAAAAACCCTTAAAATCTTATACAAATTTAAAAGCCTAGTATCATCAATTCACCCTCAGTTTTTCTTAAACATTAAACATTTCCATTAAGAAAGAAATTTCTCTTCTGTTTGATCGTCTAATCTGACTGTAAGTTTATCCATTTCCACTATTTTTTCATCAATCTGTTGAACCATTCAGTCATCGAAGGGATCTCCATCTTTTTTCTAGTACTTTGCATAAACTAATCTCACTGCTAGTAGCATATATTATATAAATTTCTGCTTTTGTTTGTAACCATGATATCTTCTTCCCAGATTCCTAGCAAGAATAACTCAGGTTTCTTAGAAATTTGGTATTTCAAGATTTTTTGCATCATGTTTTGTATTTTCCTCCAGAATTGCTTAACTTTTTCACACGTCCATCACATAAAGAACAACTTCATCTTGATATTTCCATATTACTGATATCTTTATGTATCTTTTTAAGTCTTTCTGGGATAAGATATCAATAACACATCATTTTATAGCAATTTTCTCTGAGGTCATAGCAAAGTACATTTTTAATTTCTTTTGTCCAAAGCCTTTCCCACTGATACATGTATGCATATTAATATCCATAATTCCTTGCCCAACTAACCACATATTCCTTAACCTGATCATCCATCTCCATTTTTAACAAAAAGTTATATAACTTAGCAATCAAATGCTCATCATTAATATATAACAATTGTTCAAAGTACAAGTTATTCTTCTCAAAATCTTTATTCTTATCCTCATTGTATCTTAAATAGAATTGTCTGTGTGAGCTATTGCATATTGAAACCTTCCTCTTGTAATTGCTGTAATGATTTCATTATGGCTGTCTAGCCTCTTTTTGAAACCACCCAGAGAAGAACCTATTACCTCTCTAGGCAATCAGCTCCATTTCTGAACCATTCCTACCATCAAGAACTTCCTTCTAACGTTCAATTGAAATAGACTTTCCTGTGACTTCAAACTATTAGACCTAGTCCTATCTTCTGGGGCCTACCCACTCCTCTCTGTGACAGTTTTTAGATATTTAAAGATATTTAAAGAACACAATCATGTCACTCTCTCTTCTTCACCAAGCTGAGGTGCCCAGAACTAACAACCATACTCCAGATGAGGCCTGACCAGAGCAGAATAGAGTGGAATTATTACTTCCCTCAACTTGTAAAATATTAATTCAGGCTAAAATATCACTCATCTTCTTTGCTACAGCTTCACACTGCTGGCTTATGTTCAACTTACAATCAACAATAATCCCAAGGTTTTTTTTTTTCACATGCAGTACTGCTGCGCCAAGCATCCCCCAATCCCATGCACGTGCATTTGTTTTTTTCTGGCCTAAATGCAGAATTTGGCTTTTGTGTTTACTGAACTTCATTCATTTTATTAATTTCTGCCCAATTTTCTAGTTTATCTAGGTCTTCCACCCACTCCAGTTTTGTGTCACCTGCAAACTTGATAATGATTCCTTCAACCACATCATCTAATTCATTCATAAAAATGTTGAAGACTAATGGCCCTAGGACAGAAACCTGAGGTATTCAACTCGAGACCTCCTTCTAGTCTAAAGTACAGCCACTGATGACAACTCTTTCAGCACATCTTCCATCCAATTATGTATCCATCTGACAATGTCCTCACCTATTTCACATTTAATATGCCTACTAATCAAAATATCATGGGGGACCTTATCAAATCCTTTGTTGAAATCCAGGTAAATACATTCACAGCATTCCTACTGTTTACTGAATCATGTGATTTTGTTGAAAAAGAAAAGATGTAAGATTAGTTTGTCAGGATTTATTGCTGACAAACCCATCCTGGCTAATACTGATCACTGCATTGTCTTCAAGATACTTGCAGATGGTCTCCTGTATATTCAGTTCTAATATTTTTTGCTGGTATTGAGGACAGGCTAACTGGTCTGCAGTTTCCTTGATCTTATTTTTGGATTTTTTTAAAAGAAAGGGACAGTGTTTTTCATTCTCCAATCCTCTGGCACCTCATCTGTTCTTCAAGATTTCTCAAAAATGATGGCATATAATCCAAGTGCAGTACATCAGCATGTTCCCTCAGCACTCCAGGAAGCAGTTTGTCTGCCCTAGCATATTTGAACTCATTTATGTCAGCTGGGTATTTCCTGACAATCTTTCTATCGATCCTGATTTGCAATCCAGGTCCCTTGCCAAGGTCTCTGCTGCTTCATAGAAGCACATAGTTCTCTTTTTGGGAAAAAAAGAACTGAAGCGAAGTGATTGGATAGGTCTATCTTTTCACTTTGAACTGTTAGCCTTTCACCATCCTTACAAGTCATTTTGAACCCCACAAGCAATTTTCTTAAACCAAGAGTTTAAGGGGAGAAAAAAATCTACTACAATTTTATAATGTACCCTGGCAGCAGCGCTGGCTCAAGGCACTGAGATAGTACTGCAAAGGGAATCCCTGCTTAGCTCCTATCAAAGTTCCTAATGTCCAAGGCTAGACAAATTATTTTGCTACTTGAGGCAGTTAAGACCAATATACTTCCCAATTTTTTACAAAAACAAGATTGTATCTATACAGAAATAAGCTCTGTTGAATGCAAGTGGGTTTAAAACTGGAGCATAAATTACAGCCTAGGTCAGTAACAGGTCTGTCTTGGGCAACCTCGCACTGTCTGTTCCATGGGTAGGAATCAAAACACCTTCCAGATGTTGTTGAACTGCATCTCCCCCAAACCAGCATAGCCAATGATGACACATGCTGGGGGTTCCATGTAATTTCCACTCCTGCTCCCTGCTATCTAATTTTAGCAAGTCTGTGACGCCCATTACAAATTTAAAAACACGTAAGAATCTTTTTAAAAACCAGATGAACATTAAGATTTAGCCTTTATCACATCAAATGGAGATCAATGCCCTTCATAAATATCTAGTCTGATAAAATCTCTCTAAATACTTGGTAGATGTGGGACCCTGTCCTTGAATGAAAAAGCACTCTCATGTGCCACAGCTAGTCCAAACAGTGGCTCTCAACTGTTTCAATGCTGTGGTCATTGCTTATTTTACATAACACTGTTAACCAAAGAAGGCCACCAAGGCACTTTACAACATAAAACAAGAATAATCTGATAAAGTTTATAAAAAAGACAAAGCATCAATTCAACAGAAGAGCAACTGAAACAGCAAACCTTAAGTAAAACTGATTAAGAAAAAAATGATCAAATAAATACTGATCAAAAGTTATCAAACGCTTAGCTAACGTAAATGTTTTTAACTGCTGTCTCTAAACAGTAACAACAGTCTCTCCTAAAACCTAACCAATACAACAGAGGGGAAAGGGCAAACTTCATCACACAGAGTTTTCATTATGCCCTGGTGGCCTTTGCAGTGGGTAAACCTTTTCTGAGTTATGAACATACCAAATGTTAACTGCAAACATGGACCATTACTGGAAAACCAAGTGTTTAAGAAAATAACTATTTAGCACGTTAAAGATGAGAAAAAAAACCCTCTTTCACAGTATTGATAATGTTGTAAAACTCTTTCTTTTCTTAAAAAAACACACACACCTAGGGGCTTAGGGAGGAATCTAACCTTGATCTCCCAGAGTCCCAGACCAACACTCAAACCATGTTGCTTCTTTTCATTTAATGTTCAGTCAATTTTACTAAGCAATTTCAGACAGACTCCCATATATTTTCTACACTTCAGCTGATGCCTAGCACTACACAAGTAGGTAGTAGCTTGCACAGCATATCTTCACCTTTTCTCTCATCCACTTCGTATCACTCCAAAAGCCTTCACTTACCAAACATTATAGGGTTTGGCAGGGCTATGGGGAGAGGGGTTTACTGGAAACAGGAAGAGAAGTTTTCAACTATTTCCATAAGGTTCCCACTTCCTCAAGGTATAGCTAGTATCAACTATCATTTGTTGCTTGGACAAACCATCGTTAACCAAAAATGAAAACAAAAGCTTCCTGACAGGTATCTCTAAGGTTCCTGGGATGAGTGGATAGACATGAGCCCAAAATTTAATTAAGCTTGTGTACATCAGGCTAAACCAGACAGCCAATATTTGGGCCCCCAGAAGTTTAAGACAATAGCCATTTTTGCCCTACATTGTTATAGTGCTATTATTCCACTTTCAACATCCTATGGAATCCCAGGGCTTGCAGTTTAGGAAGGGGCATATAGAGTTCTCAGCCAGAGAGCTCTTTAACCTCAGTAAACTACAAACCCCAGAATTCCACGGGATGTTGACAGTGGAATAATACCACTATAATAGTGTAGTGTGGAAATGGCTGACGACTAGAATCTTCTTGGGAATTCCACCAGCAGAATTACCTTTTTCAGATCTTGTGCTAGGAAGTAACCAGTATTTCCTTGAACAGATAGCATGAAATGAGAAGCTGGGAAAGCCTGAACAGAACCAGGCAACACCACCTCACGGAATGCTGTGAGGAGGACCTATGGGGGGGAAAAGAGATAACTTAGAACAGTGGTTCCCAAACGTTGGCCCTCCAGGTATTTTGGACTTCAACTCCCAGAATTCTTAACTGTTGGCCGAGTTGACTAGAGCTTCTGGGAAATGAAGTCCAAAAAAAAAATACCAGGAGGCTCAAACTTTGGGAACCACTGACCTAGTGGCTTATCTATTTTAGGGCCCATTGGAAGTATAGTTATGACTGTTGGTAAGAAAGGAATTGATGAGATCTAGACAGTTTTGGTAGCTGAGAACATGGGAAGAATTAGGAAAAAGTGTTACTTTTGTTTGAAACTGAGGTGTCATAGTGTACTGAGTACAGAATGAGCCTAAGGCTAGAGATTTGCTTTAAGAGCTGTACAATAAGTCTTCAATGTTTTTGTTTTCTACAGGTTTATTTGGATGTTTTTAATTTAATAATTTAATTTAATTTAATAACTAATCAGGAAGACTGTCCACACATTACCACACTGGACTCACTGACTGACACTGCAGTTGTCCTGGATAGTGGCTAATTTGAAACCTGGGTACCATATCCAAGGATCTTGAGAGGAAAGGGCAAAGTGAGTAGAGAACTGGAATGTCACGGTTAACCTGGATACAAGTTGTGTCAGAGGTAGGAACTGTACTATCTTCTAAATGCCGGACTGCAACTCCCAACATTCCTTACCACTGGCAGTTTGGCTAGGGATAAGCAGTCCAATACCACCTGGAGAGCCACATGAATCCCACCTCTGCCCTTGAGCAATCCTTCTCCCCAGCTGTACAATACTGATTGCCCATGGTAGGGTTCCTGGACATCATCTGGCTTTTAGTGAACAGCCAGGGGAAAAAGAATAGCTATGTTCTCCTGGATCTCTAACATGTAAATACACTGTAAGAGTGTAAATACACTGTATCAAGCAGGTCATGGGTCTTCAACACTCACCAGCTGCAAACAGCATGACTGCTGGTAAGGGATTCTGGATACTGTAGCCCAAAATACATCTCAGAAGGCAATCTTGGGAACTACTGATCTCAACTAAGACTTAACGTGATGTTCAGACAGTGCTACTACGAGTTCTCTTTTCGGGAATTAAATAAAATAACCGCTCTGCTCAGTATTAGTATCTGTTTATTTAATTGACTAAGATCTCACCTTTCTCCTAAAATGGCTTACAATAAGTTTAGAAAGTATTAATTTATAAAAATAAAATGAGTATTCACCAGGAAAGCCTGAAGGCTGCCTATCTCTTCAAACAGTGCTAACAGACAAGCACTTCAATTTCCTGAACGTGAAGCAAAACATCCTGCAATGCATGAACCAATGAAGATCTTGTTACACGACACCAACTAGCGTCACCCTACATGAGCACAGCATAATAATTAGTAATACAAACCACAAGGGAACAATCCTTCAACAACAGTGATAGCCTCATTACACGTTCAGTTTTGGTCCCAAATGAAATGTATTTCTTTTTAATTATATCATTATGTAAAACTGAACAGTGTACTTGATGGAAAAATTAACATATAAGCTTTAAGAGTAGATTCTCTCAACAAAAGTTGAACCTTAGGAGGTTTTCACGATATATTTGCAGGAAGAGAAACTAATACAGCAATTCAGATCTGGAATCTAAATTTTTATGACACTGCATTATGACACTAAGCCAGCATGGTTTAGTAACTTGACTGCTGGACTAGAATTTCAGGAGATGGGGGTCTGAATCCCTGCTTAGCCATCAGGAGGCAACATGGGCAAGTCACATACTCTCAGTCTCAGAGGAAGGCAACTGCAAACTTCCCTCTGAACAAATCATGTCAAGAAAGCTCTGTTGAAGGGTCGCCATATGTCAGAGGCTACCTGAAGGGACTTAACAACAAGTTTACAAAGCAACCACCATGTTGTCCTCCTCTAAGTAGGTAGGGAGGTCAGATGTTTTATGACAGAAGATTTTTAAGCAGTTAGGTGCTAACTTTCTACTCAGCTCAAATGTAATGGTCAACAACCAGATCTGAAAATATTAATGATCAGTTAGGAAACAAAACACTAATGAGAGCAGAACAATCCCCGCAATATGTGCAGCTGTGCAACAGCAAAGTTCCTACAAATAAGCACAGATTATGTCCCACTGGACTGCACAGCCCTTCCTTTTCTGCTTATGATTTATAGGTATTGGTATTACAGGGCAAAGGATACACTAATACCAACTTAACACTCCATTCTTACATAGACAAAACTGCACCACCCACACAGAAGACAGGTATGGCCAAGAACTAGGGGAAACCCAAAGTACTGCAGAAGTACAAAAATATCTGCAGAAAGAAAAAAAAAACACCCTTTTAAGTGTGTGTAGAAGGGGAAGAGAAGGACTCCAAATTAGCTGGTGAAGATCAAGCACACTCAATAGCTGTATAATGCCGACTGACTGTTGAGAAGGGCCAGCAGAAAATGATAGCAGTACAGAATGAAGTATACTGGAGAAAGGAGTGGCTGGCCAGGTGGAACCCTTAACAGCAACACTCTACACTACAATCTTGTGTTGTACGTGCCATTTTTATTACAGGTTAAGTGTCTGCAGTTAGCATTATTCATCTCATCAGATAGGCAGCTACTATATGGCCCTCCCTCTTTGGCTTTGAACACTGAAAAGACCAGAAAAAGAGTATCCATTAAGAAGCTTCCAGACAAATGTTAGAAGTCTTATGTTAGACGGGTTGAAACAGGTTAGAAACATCCAGCACCAGTCTGATGAAAAATAAGAATATATATGGAGCAATAGTAGTTGGGACTCTTTTAAACCCATCCAGTGTAAATTGTGTTATTATTATCACTGATTCCTTGGCATTCCTTTAGAAGTAGGTCATGGAATAAAAACTAAGCAGATAATAAACAGGAACTAGGTTTTTGCAACCCAACAAAGGAAAAGCAGGTTTCAGCATACTAATACCAGAGAGTTTTAACACTGTAAGACTAAGGGGCACTAAACCTTTCTAAGAATGCAGCTGGTGTGAGTGACCTACACTCCACTCCCAGCTCTTGATCTATCAGTTCTAGCCAGCTCAGCCAATGGCAGAAGACGATGGCAGCTGCTGTCCAACAACAACCGGAAGGCTTACCTCCCACCATCACATTTTATATCTTCCTTATAACTTATGTTAAGTACTTATTTCACACACAAAATGAAGACAAAGTTAATCAGACATGAGAACTGTAGAGCCCTCCAGTTGTTAAAATGCATCACTCAACATTCCTAGGGCTTCTGGGAGATAAAGTCCAGCAACATCTCAACCAAACATCATCTCTGCAATAATTTTAGTTATGCCCTGCAAAACCTGTTCAGAGCACCTCCCTTTCCAAACTATGACCAGCCACAGGAGAAGAGAGATTAATAAGAGAAAAAAAAAACACAAAACAAAACACAGATCTGGGTGGAGGCAGCCTTCAGTCCTGAGGTCTTTCATATGCAGAACTTAATGCTGCCAGTGGACTAGTTTGGCTGACATGATAATCCAGTAATCTGTGGGAACACTGATTTCTTTCCTATGAGCAGGGTGCTGCCATGTGCTGTCACTCCTGTCTGTAATAGGAGCAGGTAAACAAACCTTCTAGTGATAGCTGATGGCTCCCATCTACTCATAATTTTAGTCCGAACTTGACTTGCCTATTCAATGCAATTAACCTATCTGGGAGACAGAGTACAGCACCTTGAACAGTTCTTTTAACCTTTGGGCTAAATTCTGGGACAAATTCACCCGCCCACTGACATGAGGAGGCAATGTTTTGTTCCCTAGTTAATTCTTCTCAGAAGATGGCAGAGGGGAAAAAGAAGGCAAAGGGGAAAAATCTAGAGTTTGTTTTACCCTTGTTTCACTGGTTTGCGAAGAAATCAGGAACACAATACTAAAACAAACTCTGAATTCCTCCCCCACTTTATCTGCCCCCAATAGCTCATGATTTTTTTTCTGTTTTCTCATATAAATTTCATGCAAAGCAAAAAAACACTAGCAGCTTTGGAATGACAAGCCACAGTTCCTGTACTTCTTTGGGTAAGTCAAAAAATCCAACTGGATCAATAACTTGTTCTTTTCATCATAAGATACTCTAGCCCTTTTAAAGTCCACCACTCATACCCATGAAGTTCTTATACTCTTGAAAATGCTATTTTATTATTACTAATTTTCTTTTGGTTTGCAGAAAATTATACCTACAAAGACAAAAGTATCAGAGGTACTATTAAACTAGTGGCCCTGTAAAGTATTGTTTCCTGTTAATGTTGAAGACTCAAGCTTATATTTTCTTCCTCAGCTTTTCCACTGTTTCATCCTCATGTGACATTCCTTGTTTAAGGGTAAGCAATCAGTGATTCTCTTGCATCAGAAACAGATCTGTAAAATAGTCACATGTGGCCAGTACACCACCCTCCCGAAGGCAACAGGCATATGATTACACAGAAATAAAAAGAATTTCTCATGCATGACAATGGAACAGTACTGGAATCTACTTACAAACAGGATGGGGATAACTCACATTAGTTTCAACACTGAAGGACCAACTACAACTTATTTACATTGAGGAAATCCTACAATTGGTACCAGAGTGGAATTCTACCGCCTCAAGTAAAAATCAGTTTCAAGGAAGAGATGTCAGCTCCCTACTCTCAGAACTGATGCAGCATTTCCAGAAACTGTGGTACCTTTTTTCCCTCCCTAGGGCTGGTCCGCCACTTTGCACGTACCTCCACAATACTCCATTCCATTTGTCATCCTCTTCAATAGCATTTTCTAACCAGGGAGAGACTAGCAGTCATTGGATTATCCCCACATATGCTTTTAAAGTTTTAAAGGTAAAAATGTTTCATACTTTTCCTGCAACACTTGAGGCTCCAATGAGCTTGCTCTGTTCCACCTTGAGCATTTTTAACTACATAAGCACTGGGGATTTTGAGAATGTACACTGAAATCTTCAGTGTTTTTCTCCATCTTAAACAAACTGATTTATCCATAAAGATGAGGAGTTTGATGAGTTTCCCATGTTCAACTTTTTGTTGAGTGGTCTGTCTTTTCTTCCCTATTTACTGCATTTATTAATGATGTACCGTAGCAGAGAGATAGTGATCTGTAGTTAGCACACCAAACTGGGTCTCAGGAGGTCTACTGAGCCATCAAACTCAACGGAGACAATGACCTTGAGTGGGTCACTCACTTAGCCCAACCTACCTCACAGGATTTTTGTCATCAAAACAAGGAGGAGAACATATTGCTGTCCTACTTCCACTAAAGAAAAGGCAGACTATTAACTTTAGTACATTGTATAAAAGTTAAAATATAATTAACAAATTTTATTTAACAAATTGCTTCTTCACTAGACTACTGTAATGCACTCTACATGGGGCCGTACTTGTAAAGTGTTCAAAAGCTACAGCTAGTCAGACTGTTACTGAGTATAGACTTCAGGAACTATGTATCACCCCTGTTACCACACTGCAGGGCCTTCTAATCCACTTTTAAGCTCCAACTAATTGATTTGGCCTACAAACCTCTAAACAATAAATGTTTTTAATTTTACTGATAGTTTAATTATATTTTAACTTTTATACAATGTATTTTTAATTGTATTTTAACTTTTGTAAGCCACCTGGACTTCCAGACTGGGGCTATTTCCACACTACACTGTTACAGTGCTATTATTCCACTTTCAACATCTCATGGAATCCTGGGGTTTGCAGTTTAGAGAAGGGCATTTAGAATTCCCAGCCAGAGAGCTCTTTGGCATCAGGAAAGTACAAACCCAAGAATTCCACAGGATGTTAAAAATGGAATAATGGCACTATAACAACGTAGTGCGGAAATGGCCTGGGAAAAAGACAGGTGGAAGAAGATACAGCTTGGGCTAAGATATCTGAAAAACTGTCTCCAGCTACAGGAGCCTGGTCAGAACTTGAGGTCCTCAGTAGAGGGCCTGTTAAATGTCCCATCACCCTGAGAAGATGGGTTGGCGAGTACATGTGAAAAGACTTTCTCTGCAGTAGCACATTGACTGTTGTGGGCCAAGCTGGGATTTCCTTCCAAGGGACTTGATGCTGCCTCCACTCCTCTTGAACTTCTGATGAGCGTTATTGTGCATAGTCTTCAGTACTTAAAAACAGTGTTTTAATGGTCTGTGGTCTTTAAACAATTTTTAAAAGAAGTTGTTTTTAAATCTGACTTTTATCTGTTCACATTTGATGTTTTATTAGTACATCACCTCTGGTGGACAGAGATTAAATAGTTAAACGAATAAAATAAACACTCACCACAGCCATGTGAGATGGGTTAAATGAGCCACAGAGACAGGGTCAGGTTTACTTAATGAACTCCACGGCTGAGTGCACATTTAAACCCAGGACATCTCGGCATGATATTCTAAACACGCTTTCACGCACTGGAAATGTGTGCAGTCTCCCAGAGGTTGCTGGACTCCAACTCCCATTATTCATCACCCTTTGCTATGCCAGCTACCACTGATGGGAGCTGTGATCCAACAAATCATCTCAAAGGCCCCACATTCCTCAATCCCGCACGGTGAAATCTCTCTGCTTTTAGAAAAAAAAAAGAGAGAGCTGCGTGAATAGGCCCTTGTTATGCTTAAGAACCCCAACTGTGGGCACATTCAGACAAGTAATCCATTTCAAACAAGGCCGCTCTTTCCTTACGTTCTGGGAAAACTCTGATAAATGACATGTTTGTCTTTGGGTTCCCGACGAAAACTGCCGGCTAATCCTCGAGAGTTCTTCGTCATGGGTTCAACCACCTCCTTGCTCGGACAGAGACACCACTAGTCCAACCGGTCTTGCGCCTGTGCGTGTGTGTGTGGGGGGTGTGTGTGGCTTGCTAGGGGAACGGACCGCCGTCTTTGCCGCTTTAAGAGCCGAGGCCGGACCACGGGCAGACCGCAGTGCTCCGCAAAAACAAATCCCGCTCGACTTCCGCGTTGCTGCAGGGCTGCGTTCACAAGCAGCCAAAAGGACAGGGCCGTTTCCGCGCGAGAGTGTTATGGCGCTGTCATTCCACTTTCAACATCCTACGGAATCCTGGGGTTTGCAGTTTAGGGAGGGGCCTCAGGCCCCTCCCTAAACTGCAAACCCCAGGATTCCGTAGGATGTTGAAAGTGGAATGACAGCGCCATAACACTCTCGCGCGGAAATGGCGCAGGGCGCCTCCAACGCCAACAAGGAAAACTCGTCGCCGCGCACCCGAAACGAAAGCAACCTTCTTCTCCCTCACACGCCCATAAACACGACCCTTCCTCTCCCCCTTGACCGACACGTAGCCGCGGGGCCCAACCCCGGTCCCACACGGGCTGCTTTCAGGGGGCGACGAAGAGCCCGCCCTTCCCGTTCCTGGGGACTCCGAGGACGCTCCGGGAAGCCCTCCTCGCAGCCGGCGCGCATTTCGGTAGAGAGCCCCCGCCCCCGGCCCCGCTCCTCTGCAGAACGACATTTAAAGCACGTCTCAGCGGCAGCTACACTTTGCTCGCCCCGGGGGGAAAGGAGGTGGCGCTTGCAGTGGACCAAGCCGAGGGGGAGAGGGCGGCGGCGGCTCCTCGCACCCACCTTTCCTTGGAGTAGAGCTCCTGTTCCTGCCGCCTCTTCCGAATGAAGGCCATGGAACCGACCCGGCGGCGCTTCCGCAGCAGCGCCTCTGCTTCGCGCCTGGCAGGAACTGGCCCGGCCGGCGAGCAGGCACCTCGCTCACCGCCAGGGGCTCCCAACCGCACCGGCGGCCGCTGCCATCGCCGGCCATTTATACCGCAGAGCCTGCCTCGGTCCCATTCCCGCCGAGCGGGCCCCGGGTTGCGCGCACGCGCGCCGGGCATCGCCTGCCCTCTCTCGGCTGCGAGGGGCCGCGGTCTCGCGGGCCCCGTTTCCAGGCGCGCGGTGGGAAACCGGATTGGGTTGTGCGAGCCTGCCCCGTCGCGGTCATAGATGCTCCCGGGAAACTCTTGCCAGATTGGGCTGGGGGTAGTGCCATCCATGCTTCCATATCCCAGTCTCAGGCCATTTCCACACTAGACTGTTATAGTGCTACTATTCCACTTTCAACATCCCTTTCAACTCCCTTTCAACATCCCAACATCCCTTTCAACATCCCTAAACGAGGGGCATTCAGCATTTTCAGCCAGGGAGCTCTTTGTCCTCAGTAAACTACTGAGTAAACCCCAGGATTCCACCGGACTTTGAAAATGGAATAATAGCACTACAACTGTGTACAGACATCCCTCCTCATTCGCTGGGGTTAGGGGCACAGGACCCCTGAGGAAGTGGAAGAACCTTGAATAACTCTAGGGCCTCTCAAACAATATTTAACATACAAAAAAAGCACAATTGCCATATTCAACCCACCATAGATTCCTTTGAGGCATCAGGGTTCCTTCGCACCGCAGAAGTGGGTGGCTGGTGGGGCTTAGTGTCACCTCCACTACTGCCCCACACCATTTTTAATAGGGACTTACATGCCTCATTTGCAGTTTCTCAGTCTCAGGAGGCTTGCAGTCCCTATTAAAAACGGCATAGGGAGGCAGCAGGGCTGACAGCAAATAATCTGTGAATATTCAAATTCACAAAAGTGAAACCTGCAAATGTAGAGGGCTGACTGTAGTGCAGAAATGACCCTGGTTATTTGAAAGACAGGGATGTGCGCTCTGGATCCTTGAGAGTCACAGTTCTTGGGGGACCACTTGGGGTGCGACAGAACAAATGGGAATGTTCCACCTATTGTTGCACTGTGGCTCTCAGCATTCCCCAACCTTGGCTATGCTTGCTTGCAAGGGCTGCTGGAGTTAAAGGCCAGCATCATCTGAGGGCCACATGATTTCCCACCATGTCACAGAACAGTGTTTCTTAAGCTCTCTGCTGTGAGTAGGGTTGCAAGAGTGAAAACTGAAGAGGGCTGGTTGTGGAAAGGAGGGAGTTTCCACACGGGTAGCTTGTCACCCAAACAAGCAATCCCTTCTTGCTGAAGTTCCTGCTTCTATACAACCATTAAAGGTAGAGGAGCCCTCTCCAGTTTTCCTTCTGACAACCCTAGATGTGGGGGAACAGCAGTGCCCATCATCAGTCCACAGAGTAACCCAAAGGAAAAGGGTGAGTGGGATTGGCCAGGGAAGAAGATGGCGCCCCTTGCAGTGGTCTCCCTGGCTTCCTCTTCTTCACTTGGACTCTTCTCCAGGGCGGTATAGCACACATGGGAAGTGGGTTCATCTGCCCCAGTTCCTGCCTACTGTGCTGACCAGGAAGAAAGAGGGGTGAGCGTAAACATGTCAGGAAAACAAGAAAAGGCAGCAGATAGAGAAAAGACTCCCGGTCGTTTCACTGGCTGGTAGTGCTAAGTCAGATGTCTCCTGTGGTCTAGCGCAGGAGACGGGTGAGCAAAATGCAGCTGGACTGCAACTTTCATCAGCCCATGACACCAAACAATGGTGAGGAATGGTGGGAGTGGATCAATTATCATCTGGAAGGTGAAACTTGCCCTCCCTAGTGAATCTGCCTGAGTAAATAAGAGGTAAAACAAGATGCCTAGTAATGGAAAAGGAGAGGATTTCAGCAGGTGTAACTTTTATGACAAGCCACACCTGCTGTCCCCCCCCCCCTTTTTTTTGGTAGAATTAAGAAAAGTGTTGGGGCCTATTATTTTTTGCATCTAGTGCCCTTGTTTGTTTCTGCGCTTCCTTAGTGGGCGATAGGTCAGCAGGCAGGGTCAACCCTGTTATTGCTTTGTGCCATTAAGTTCATTCTTAACTTGTGGCAACCCTATAACAGGGGTTTCTAGGCAAGGTTTATTTAGAAATTTTGCTGTTCCCTTCCTCTAAGGCCGAGAAAGTGTGACTTGCCTTTTCTCTTTTCATAGGCTAGAAAGAAACAGTATCTCATGAATCCATGTAGAGCTATCTATTTTAAACTGTGGCTATTCTTATATATATATATATTGCATTCTAATGGAAATATCCATGGACAGCCTATATTTTAAAGTGTAATACATTAATAAACAGCAGTTAGGTTTACCATAAGTCAGAAATGACTTGAGAGCAAACAACAACAGGTAGGTAGAAGGTATATCAGAAACTACTGATAGATCAACAAGGGTTTAGGAATCCCAGTTGTTTAATCATACTAAGAAATGAAGGAAAGTTTTATACCCCAAATTAGACTGTTGCACTCAAGGGCAGGGAGAATATGGGAAGAATCATTGTGTGTGAAAGCGGGTGTGAGATACAGTTCTAGGCTGATGCAGAAAGGTGCTGTGAGATACATTTCAGAGGCACGTTGTTTCCTAATTCTCTAAGCACCATGGGCCCTTTCTATCTGCTAAGGTTTTGTTCCAGGACCTTCAAGTCTCATTATGTACAATGGTGTAGTAAAATGGTGTCCTTTATAAAAGATGGCAAAATCGAAGATTATTTTTCATATTTTATTTTATTTTATTTATTTATTTATTTATTTATTTATTTATTTATTTAGGAGTATTTTCAAGTTGTGGTTGGTTGAATCCATGGATACATAATCTGTGCATATATTCAATGAGGCAGTTGTGTTAGTTTGTTTTACCATAAAAGGAGATGAAGAAATCCAGTAGCACTTTTGAGACTATCTGGGAGCAAGAAGCTTCTAGCATTAAGTCCACAGTTTCTTATGCTAGAAATTTCTACTTTCCATTTGGTCTCAGAGGTGCTGCTGGATTCCTTTATGTCTTTTTTTTCCCCAGAAAGATTTAAGTTGGAGATGTTTTAAGAAGAGTAGTAATATCTTCTGCAGGGGAGTTTTCAGATTTCCGTTTCAATCTAGTGAATCTTATTAAAAGTAATAGGAAGAACATTTGGTCTCTTGTTCCTAGTTCTCTCCTCCTGCATTGGCAACCCAGAAACCGCTTTCCTAGAGCATAGTTGATGCATTATTCCAGTAATGGGAAGTGGTTTGTGGACTGCATGCAATCAGGAGTAACTGTCTCTCCATACCTTTGAGCCAATTTTTTGCACCCATTTGCTTTGAAAATGTTGAATTTCTCTTCTGTAACAAGAAAACATTTTGTTAGCTTGTTGAAACCACATTCAAGGTGTGCTCCTTGGCTGATAAGACAGTTATTTGTTAGGACAATGCCCAAATATGTTGTGCACTTCCATTTCATTTTTAAATGGAGAGAATTAGAGTTCCCTTGCTATTTCTCCCCATTAGACACAAGGTATCAGTTAAGTAAAGTCTGTATTTAGAGGTCCCCCTCGTGGCTATAGGTAGTTATAACACACACTATCTTTCAATTAAATTAAATATGTGGCAGGTACTTCATTTTAAAGTTAGTTAATTAGACAGTGAGTTCAATAAAATTACTTTATTAGGGATTGACTGCTACAGAAATGAATTCTCTTAAAGCAATTTAAATTGGTTAGCTCAGTGACTAATTGAAGACAAATACCTTCTTGCAAATGGAGACTACTTGTTTTTTTTTGCCATCATGATCTATTACTGTGAAAGAGTACTGTCTTTGGTGCTGCTGCCAGTGTAACTTTGGGTAATCATAGAACCCTTTATAAATAGTCTCACGGAGGACCTCAGTCAGTGTGTGTACTCTTTCTAAAGACAGTTCCATCAACAGTCTTGTGTATTACTGTGAAGTATTTCTAGAAGAGAAATGAAGGACCTGTATGACTTCCAGGATCACATGCCAATGGAGGTAATCTTTGGGCCACCTGCACATGCCAGAGAGACCTGACAGAGATTTGTATGTGTGTGTCTTAAGATCACTACCACCGCCACCCCATTCTCTTACTCTCCTTCTGACTTACGTGAATAATTGGGTGGAATGGAGTATGTATGTTCACATGGGTTCGTGAACATACATTGTAACAGCCTCTCTCTCTCAATACTATTAAATTGTTTCAGTATAGAATCATAGAGCTGGAAGAGACACAAGGGCCATTGAGTCCAACCCCCTCCCATGCAGGAACACACGATCAATTCCTGACAGATGGCCATCCAGCCTCTGTTTAAAAATCTCTAAAGGAGACTCCACCACACTCCAGGGCAACATAATTGCACTGTTGAACTGCTCTTACCATCAGAAAGTTCTTCCAGATATTTAGGTGGGATTTCTTTTCATCATGTTTGAAGCCATTCTTCTGTGTCCTAGTTTCTGGAGCAGCAGAAAACAAGCTTGCTCCATCTTCCATATGACATCCCTTCGAATGTTTAAACATGGCTATCATGTCATCTCTTCTAAACATATCCAGTTCCCTAGGGAAAGAGAATGAGCTTGGAAAATGTTGAACTACAACTCCCTAAAGTCTTCAGCAAACATAGCTACTCAAGAAAGTGTTTTCCATGGTCTGTACACACACCACATAAGGCATTTCCTTTGAAAGCATGGTTCCAGCTGGATCCATGTTTTCAAGGTGCATAACACTTCCTGCTCAGGGGAGTGATATGTGAAGTGTCCATGCCCTCTGTACCTTAGGGAACAATGCCTTTTGAAAGTGCAGCAACTACCACTTGCAAACTGTATTTTCAAAGTTCTCAGCTTTGTTAGGGAAGGGGTTGTCTCCTTCCAACCAGGCAGGGAGGCCCCCAGGGTCCCTCGGCTCTGTTCCAGAAGACTAATTTTTTAAAAAGACTATGGAAATCAGCAGTTGTTTTTATAAGATTCATTGCCACTCAATGGCTTTAAAATTTGTGCAGGATTTGGCTGTCGATGGCTGCTAGTCAGGATGGCTATGTATGACCTCCAGTCTTAGAGACAGTATCTACACCAACTATGGGGGAAGCATGAGGGTGCAGTTACACTCATACCCTACTGGTGGGTTGGCCATTGCGGGAACAGAACAGATAGGTCTTTGGTCTTATCCAGCAGCGCTCTTCTTATTTCTATACCTGTGTCTTCAGGAAATTGTTTTCAAAAGAGAATGAAAACCAAATATTTCTTTAGGACAAAGTCTTCAATGCATTTCTTTTCCATGGAGCCCTTTTGAAGATCTTTTGTTGTCACGGACCACCAAGATTTAGAACCCTAAAGTGCATCAAATATTTACTTAAAGTTGCTTATCAGGGATCTTCAAATTTGGAGAGAAGGGAGAAATAAGTAAATTTTCATATTTTCATAATTTTGGATGGTTGGAGATATTGTTGTGAAACTTGGACTCAGTGGTCCTTGTGGTCTCTTCAACTCTATGATTGTATAATCATTGGCTAAAAAGATTCTTGCTCTTTGAGATCAATGTATGACCTTCCACTTGTCTGTCTGTCAGTCCATCTGCCTGCCTGCCTGCCTTCCTAACTGTAAAAGTTCATAACATTTCTTCAAGCCTTCATGGACCCCCTCTGAGGACATCATGCCCCCCAGCGGGGGTCTGCAGACCACAGGTTAAGAACTGTTGGAATAGTGTTTTTCTTATTAATATTTTTCTGTCTCAGAATTTTGCCTTGCATGCAAGTACTGTAGCTAATAATTATAAATGGTTACATATGGAAACACTGCAAGTTGTAGGATTCAGAAGAAATAACAGTTTTGAATCTTATTGATTAGGTAAAGGGATAATTTAGCTAATGTAGATTCTGCCTTATAAATTGGGACATCCATTAACTACTGTTCCAACTGTTTTCTAATGGGTTGTAAAAATGGTGCACACTATGTGTGATTTGCTGAGTATCATCAGTGGTAAATTGAATTGCCATCCACCTCCACTGCCACCCTTGTTTTGCAACATGAAGAGTGAAGAGAGTGTCTTAACCAATTTAGCTATAAGAGATATGGTTATTCTCTTTTGAATGTGCAGTTGTTTAAAATAGATTATGCAATCCTCTTGTCAAAACAACTTTCAGGCTTCAGGGAGTATTATTACTTTTAGCTTGAATCATGCAAAGCAAGAAATTCAGGATTCTTTCAGAAGCTCCCCATTTGGTTCAAATTCCACTGAAGAATTTTCTTTGAGTCAGAGTTTATAAAGAAGGAAGTTTATTTTATCAATTAGTATTTTGGCCCTTTTAGATTAGTTGGATTTTTGTTTTGTTTGTTAATAGATATTTTCCTTGTAGAAACAGCAACTTGAGTGCTATCTGAGATTTAAGCACTTCACTGCAGTACAACCCAAGCATATTGATTTAAGAAGCATTGTGATTCTTTGTTATTCATAAGTTCTTGATTACTGTTACTGATTCTTAGGCCATTTCCGCATGGGGTGAGGGAATCGCCCCGTGACACTACTCACCGGACTTTTGGGCTCCCTGGTCCGGTCCACGCTGCTCCAGAGCAGTGCGTGGCCACCGCTCCGCACTGCTCTGGGGCAGAAAATGGTGGCTTCCAGTTGGTCGAGGCTCTCCAACCGCTGAAGCTCGCCAGCCTAAAGCCCTCCCCCGGCAGATTGCAGGTTCGCACCAATGCGAGCCTGCAAATCTGCATAAGGGAGCAGGCTCGCAGTGGCGCGCTCCGTGCTTTTGAAAGACCTGTTTTTAGCAGTCTTTCAAAAGCATGCTGGATGACCACTTGGGGTCGTTCCGGAGCAGGCTGGCTCACGGATCTACGTTAAATAGGTCCAACCCAATCCGCTCCCAGGTACAGACGTCCTCCCTGGAGGACGCTCTGCACTGTTTTAAAAACCCCGTGTGGAAATGGCCTTAGACTGTAAAAGGCAGAAAGAAGTGTTTTTGTTGAAGAAGGAAAGTATACCTGTCTGTGTAATTAAGAATGTAATATTAGGTCTTCTCTTTTTGGTGCTTTTAATAGGCGTAGATTGAATAGACATAGATTGAGTAAACGTGCTTTGGATTTTACTGCACTAGAATGGACAAGTGGTGTCTGATTTTTTTTCCAGTTAATATATGCTAACAGCATATGTCCATTATCTGCTGTTTCAACATAGGGTAGAAGAAAACAATTCTGTTGTCAGGTTGTGGGTCTATTTAAAATGCTGAAAGTGTTGTGCAAACACATGTTAAGAGTCACATTATGGCTGGATGAAATCATGGCATCAAGTGCGCACATGTTTGTATATTCAGAAAACACACTCAGCAGAGGTGGGCTTAATCAGGTTTGTGATACATACATATATAATGTTCAAAAAGGACAACTGTGCGTGCTTCAGACATGGTAGTTTTAGCAAATGGATAACACAGGCCTATAATATGTGCCCATTCAAAGTATAATGTGAGCAATGTTTTTCATATTTCTGTGCTGCTTTAGTTCCCTATAGTATGTTGAACCTATTCAGTACATGAAATAGAAGAGTACTAAGAACAGCCATATTATTATACATGTTTCACCTTCAAGTTGGCCAGATATATTTGAAATTGACTTCTAAGTGTTTGTGAATTTGTTTTAACAATATTGGCAGAATAAATATTCATATCTGTGCTGGATAGGAGATACACAGCTACCATGCCAGTGGAATAACTTCCAGATCCAATGCATGCAAGAGCAGTCAATTAGAAAATACAAACGCAACATAAAGACACAGTATTGAGGAAATGTTGGTTTTCCCAGTGATTTTACTCCTATAGCATTTTGCATGATGGAAGCATATCTAGTATCCCACCATTGTCCTGAGGCATTTGCCAAATCCTATAGAAAACGGGCTGTTCTACAATTACAGGATTGCACTGACCAAATCCATTTTCATTATGTTGCAAAATAAAACATGCAGTGTCTTTTCTCATTTTTGGTCACTTGGTGGCACTCAACTGACATGGTAGATACGTTATTGCACCACAGCATACAAAGCACTCAAAGGTGTTCTGCAAATAATGTGAAATGGTATTGTTTACATTTGAGTTCCATGTTCTGTGTGGCCAGATTTCAGCAATAAAAAAGATCTTTAAAAGTCCATCAAAACACAGCTGGCAAGACCAAAACAATAAAGAGGTCTCAAAAGCTCTAACACTTCTTGATTTGTTTGGCCTGTTTAATAAGCTTATTTGTTTGTTCAGTTTTAATAGTTAATTTATTGAATCCTTATTGAATAAATGAGTTAACTGTTTACTTTCCCACTCAGCATACTTAAGAACATTTTAGAACTGCCAGAGATCTCCTTTTAGCCATATTTAGTTCTCCAAACTTCATATATACGTGTGTGTGAGAGAGAGACAATACAGCCAAACAGAGCTTCCAACAGCCGTTGTTAGGCAAGGAGTGCAAATACCCACCTAAACTTATATGTGACTGATGGTACATAAGGTCATCAATAAACATCATTCATTCATTCATTTCATTTATTACGGCAAACAGTCAGCAGACAATAAACATCTCTCTACTGTTGCTGGGAGAAGCACATGGAGCTTACATTAAGATATTCAGTATATACAGTTCCTTGGATGAATGGTGTAATAAAAATTAAATAGTATTTCAGTGGAAGTGATCTCTTTTAACTTGCATACTGAAATCAGTGGGATGTGAAGTATTTAACTGGCATAGTGCCCCCAACACCATTTGTGGTTGTTTTATGCTTTCAAGTCATTCCTGACTTATGATGGCCCAAAGGTGAGCCTATCATAGAGTTTTCTTGGCAGAATTTGTTCAGAGCAGGGTTGCCTTGGCTTCCTCTCAGTCTGAGGGAATGTGACTTGCCTAAGATCACCCAGTAGATTTCCTATGGCCAAGTGGGGATTTGGACACTCATTTTCCAGTGTCCTAGTTCAACACTGAAACCACTACACTACTCTGGCTCTTCCAGCACCATTTCCTTCATGTTTTCCTTGTCGAGTTGATCTGCTAGATCAAAGGTGGGGAGCTTAAATACTTATTTAGGAAACGTGTCAAGGGCAGCATCCAGATATAGATGGGAACAAACCAAGATGGGTGGGGCCAGATAGAATTCATATTAATTAGGGACATTGTTCCACCAAGTATTCAAAACACAGGTCAGTTTTATGCATGACTACTCATACATAAGACAAAACGCTAGCTGTTGTTGGGTTGCTGTTGTGTGCCTTCAAGACATTTCTGGTTTATGGCAACCCTAAGGCAAACCTATCATGGATTTTTCTGGGGTTGAGTGTGTGATATTCTCAGCGTCACCCACTGTGTTACCATGGCTGAGTGGGAAATCAAACCCTGGTCACCAGGGTTATAGTCCAACACTCAAACCACTACATCATGCTAGTGCTGTACAAATAATGTAGTAGCCCATTACAGTAGTACAAATAATGTGACACCACTTTGAAAGGTAAGCCTTTGGTGCTGGAAGGCAATGAGTGAAAATCCAGAATGTCAAGAGCCATAACTGGCTCTTGTCTAGAATGCCGACCACCGAAATCTCAAGAGGCAGATGAAAAGACTATACAGGAAGGTACAAATGAAAGAAGAAGGTACTCCCAGGCCACTTAGGGTGGCAAACCTACCCCTGTAAAGTCAGGGGTTGACAGCCTGCAACCCTTGTCCTGGTATTGTACACTCTTTGGCCTCGTTTGCAAAGCCTTCTACAAATGATCAGTTCAGCTCTCTGTAAGAACAGTCCATTTATTCCCCAGGAGCCTCCTTACTGAGGAAGAAGATGGAAAGAGAGATAGGATAGATTAGCTTAATCTTGGCTCTGAATGCCTGCCACAAGTTTTGAGTCCACCCACCACTGATCTGTGGCCTCTGATAGATTACCCCTGAAAGAATGCAGTCCTCAACTGAAAGAAGCTTATCCACTCCTCATTACCCAGCATAATGTGTTCCATTTGGTCAGCCCCAAATCAACATTATTGCAACAGAGCCTCCAGATATTTTACTTACACTGAAGCACCTGTTCCCCTTTAGGTCTTCCTCAAAGACTACTACTCATTGTCTCAAGGAAAATTAGGTGATTTGGTATGTTTGTGTCTATAGATG
The DNA here is from genome assembly GCA_030412105.1 of Cyclura pinguis. Taxonomy (NCBI): domain Eukaryota; kingdom Metazoa; phylum Chordata; class Lepidosauria; order Squamata; family Iguanidae; genus Cyclura; species Cyclura pinguis. The sequence continues at coordinate 215,682,919 of CM059602.1, forward strand.
TGTGGCTAGTGTTGAGGAATTGAGAGAATTTTTAGTAATAAGTTTCCCAATCAGCAAAGTATTTTGTAATGCACAGGCAGAAGCTGAACAAATTACCAGTCCCACTTTATCATCTCCACCCCAGACACACTTAATCTAGCTCAAAATAAACACAAACAGTTTGATTAAAAATATGTAAAAAGATTTACTCACAAAATCTTGTGCATCGTCTATACAGGTTCAATTCTTGAAGAAAGTAAAAGAAATTAAGCAGTCACATGCTTACAGGGAAGCATGCTTGACAGAGGATCGAAGACCACATGCTTGCAGGGAAGCTGAAGAACAAAAAAGGGGGAAAGGAAGAGAACATGCAAGGGACGTGTGTGTTGACCAAAACAAACAGGAAGTTTACTCTAGGCAGTCCCCTCTACGCCTACAATAAACATGCAAACTATCTAGCCAGTTAATTAAGCATGCAAAAGTTGCCACTCTCAACAGCTAGAAGCCATGACACAAAACAGTCCATTAAACAAAACAGATTCAGACAATGATTCAAGAAAGAACAGCATTTTTTTTTTCAATTTGAAGACACTCAACAATGCCAGATTGGCTTCCTTTAGCAATTTTCTCAGCCATACTTCTATCAGTTCTTGACCTTTCCAGCGTTTACAGCTTTCCTTTCACTCAACTGGCTAAACTCCTGATGCCAACAGCCAATCCCCTTTTCCTTCTCTTCCCCCATTCTCAACATGCTTTTGCAGTTTACTGTTTAAACCCTTCACAACATTCCACTAAATCTCATTGGATGAACCCAGAAGAGGGTAGACTCCTGTTTGTCTGTGTGTGTGTGTACTCCCATGTGCCTGCCTTCAAGTTGCCTATCCTCCTATGAAGACCCCGATAGGGCTTTCTTAGGCAAATGATACTGAGAGGTGGTTTTTCCAGTTCCTTGCTTTGAAATATAGCTGATAGTACCTGGAATTTGTTGGCGGTTTCTCTTCCAAGCACTAACCAGAGCTGGCCCTGCTTAGCTTCCAAGATCAGACAGAATCTAGTGTCTTTAAGGTATTTAGGCCTTTGTCACAATTACAGTAATAAAATTTTGGACCCATTGAAGTATTACAAGATTTTGAGTTGCATTGTGTGACCTCTCTTAGTTTCAAAGAGAGGTCACTATTTCTAAGCAGCTTTATTCCAACCCTTACAAGTTTTCAAAAAAAAAGAAAGAAAGAAAGAAAGAAAGAAAGAAAGAAAGAAAGAAAGAACCTAGTCTTGACTGTTGCCCAGAAGACAAAAAGAAATAATTGACCCACTCTTACAATACTCCATAGAAATGTCTTTAGACATTAAGTCCAGAGAATGTCTTGATGCCACACGTGCTGTTTGTGCTAATGTTTAATTCTCACAATGTGGTCATGTCAACACCTTCTCCACAGCTAAGCCAAGGTTCACCTTCACACAGAAGAGGCTTGCATTTTTAAGAAAAGGATAATCTACAACTCAGTGATAGTGGGGTTAGGAAAAGTGATTGAAATATATAAACCAAGCTGGGACAACTCTGCTGGCAGTGTGCTCTAGCTGAGAGAGCTTAGCAAGAAACAAAGCTTTAGAGATTTCTATGTTTCTCTACTTCCTTGTAACTTGGATTTTTATCAAGAAAGAGAGTTTGGCAAGAACAGTGTCTAATGTTTACATGTCTGCAGTGTTCAATTTATCAAATAAGAGGGGTGCCAGGGCACAAAACTGTCACTGTTAGGTTGGCAATGGTTACTTTGTGGTGAAATAATGACATACAGCAGATGCTCGTTGACATATTTGTCATAATCATTTCACATATAATAACTAAGACTAAGACGTAGTTCAGACCAACTGCTGTGCATTATATCAAAGGCATTTTATTATCAGATGATTTTGGGTGAGTTTTTACTAGTGTATTTACTGGGACAAACTTTGTATCAGAAACAAAGAATGTAAGAACCTTGCTGGATCAGCACAGGTCCATCTCATTCGACCTTCTATTGCCACAATGGCCAGCAGATGCCCATGAAAAGCCCATCAGAAGGATGTGAGTGTAATAGCACATTCCAGGTCATATTCTTTGATAAACTGGCATTGAGGGATTGAATCAGAATCATAGATCTGGATGGGACCACTGAGTCCAACCCTCTGCTCAATACAGGATCTCCAACTAAAGTATCTCTTACAGTTAACTGTCCAGCCTCTTTTTGAAGACGTCCAGAGAGAGAAACTCCACCACCCTTCCAGGCAATTGGATCCATTCCTGAACTGCTCTTCCTGGCCATTTCTGCATGATGTTGCCGTCCTGTGATGGGGATATGTTGCCGCCGATCCATGAGTCGTGCTTTTGCACGACATCATCACAGTCCCACTGCCAATGCATCCCCACCAGTCACGAGCGTGGGATATTCCATTGTTGGAAAAAATCTGGTAATGGTCCCCAATCACATGATGCTCCTGTCACCAGCAGCCATGCAGAAAGGGAAGAAGTGCAATTTAGGCACTTACTTCCCCAGTGCAGCACAGGAAGTGACTGGCTGCACTGTGGAAGGAAGGCACACATCTCTTGTGCTACCCTTCTGCAGGCAGCTGGCCAGGTATGGAGGGGAGCCTTCGGGTTGCACTCCCATCTGCTGGGATCACAACGGGATGAATATGGAGAAGAGTAATGTGAGGAAATGGCTCCTGTCAAGTACTTCCTTCTAATATTCAGTCAAAATGTACCCTCCTGTGACTTCAAACCACTAGACTTGGTCTTACTCTCTGGATCAGCAGACAAAAAGCCTGTCCCACCCAACCATGACAGCCTTTGAGGTATTTAAAAAGGTTAATGATGTCAACACACCCTTTCTTCACCAAGATGAACATACCTAGCTACTTCAACCTTTCCTCATATGTTTGTTTTCCACACCTCTCATCATCCTTGTTTCCTTTCTTTGTTTCCCTTCCCTTCCCTTCCCCCTTCTTCTGTTCCAACTTGTCTATATGCATCTCTCAAAATGAGGTGCCCAGAACTGAATGCCAACCTCCAGATGAGGCCTGACCAGTGCAGAATATAGTGGGACTGTGAGTTCTTTCAACTTGGAAACTATGCTTCTATCAATGCAGGCTAAAATAGCATTCATTTGCAAGCTTAGCTACACATCTATACTCTTCCTTGGTAATTTGTCCTTCCTTTCATTCTTTGTACATACTCTTTTTCCCCTCCTTCCTCCTTGGGTTTGCTATGCAGTCACATTGGCTTTTTCAGATGTTTCCAATTTTTCTTCTTCTGTGGGATTGTTTGTGATTGTGCTTTTTGCATCTCCTTCTTCAGGAATTCCCTCCCTTGCTGAGTGTCTTTTTCCTTTAGCATGTCTAGCCATGGTGTTCCACTCAGTATTTCTCTTAACTTGTTAAAATCAGCTTTTGTGAAATCCAAGATCTGTGTTTCATTATACTCTTCTTTGCTCTGTCCCACAATCATGGATTCTAGCATTGCATGGTCATTTCCCCCTAAGTATTGATTACTTGGATTCCAGTGACCAGCTTCTTCATCTTAGTTAGGTTCAAGTCCATGACTACTGATCCCTTATTCTTTCCTCTGCCTTTTGAAATTATTTTCAATAATCAAAGTAGACTGCCTCTTCATTTGTATATAGTCATCATAGTGGCCATTGATATCCTTGTGTCCCATGTGCTCTGAATCTACAAGAGTAAGTTGAATATATTTTATTGTATTTATTCTCAGCCACATTTTCAAAGATGTGGACAGGGTACTTGCAGCAGTGAGGACTATCACATGTTTATTCATCTCTTGCCCAGCTGTTAAGAGCTGCCAAGTGGGACTGATACCATGATTAAGGGAAGTGATTCCAGAAACGTGCTCTTGACCCAGGGCTTTTGGCCAACTGTGGGCTGGTCTTGAATTAACCATTCTTGGTAAGGTGACTGAGAAGGTGGTGGCTCTATAACTCCAGACACGCTTTTGGATGACACTGAGTATCTGGACCCATTTCAATCAGATATGATAAGAGAACTGATTTAGTACATGACCTTTGTTAAGGGTATGAAGCCGTGTCTTTTCCGATATGGCCTTTAAACTGATTCAGTTTACCTTCACTCACATCAATGGTTTTACTATATAAATTGCTTTAAATTGTAAGGCATTCTGTTTGATATATTTTGGAGGAAAGGCAGGATAAAAATGGAATGAATGGACAAACAGATGAATGAATAAAGTTAAATATACTGTATATTTCTCATTTTGATCTTCAGTCTGACCAGATAAGGATTTAAAAACATACAGAAAGAGTCCCAAGAGACTATCTTAGTCCATTGACAAAGGCCAGAATTATCTTCCTTTTGCTTCTGCAGACACCATACAACTGGCAGTTAGTTGAATAAGCAGAGTATGAAAAAGGCAGCTACTTACAGCTGTTAATTTATTGTCTGGTGAATGGGCCTTGTCTTCCTCTTGCCATGTTATTTTTCCCAGTGGAGTCTCAATAAACCTTGTTCTTCTGGCTGATAGCAAAGGCCTGAACCCTGTTGTTAGTCCCAACTGGAGTAACCCCATTGAATTAATGAGATTTACATATGTGATGATTCACTATTCAGCAGCTGATTTAATGGGTTGTCTCTATGTGGGACTAACCAACAGGATTCAGGTTAATAATGTATTCAGTTCTGGTGTAGAAGTGGCACAGTTCTGTTGCTATGTCTTCCCCCTCACTTCTGCATTAATCATTAGTTTGTCTGAAGGCAAAGTAGAAAAAATTGAGAATTCTGAAGCATTATGTAATTGATCTCTGGAGACTCTGCTTTGAGTAATGCCTTCAAACCTATGCAACATGGAAACAGGAGGAAGATAATGTTAAATACCCTCATATCTTAACAAAGCCTTTATTTGAGTTTTTTGTAAATGAGGCTCATCTTACAAGTGACATTATCATGGTCATTAGTGGTCTCTTGTCTGACCAAGTAATATGTACCATTGCTGTGGTAGTCACTGACAAACAAGTACTCTTGCAAAGAAAAATAGCCTCGCAACTTCAGTTTATTTAATTTAACTTCCCAAGAACAACTGCATTTCCTGATTCACCATGAGTGCCAATTTGTAGATCACACCTGCAAGTGAAGTGAGGTTAAGTACCCTGTTCCAAGGGCCAGGGCTGCTTCTCTTTCCCAGAAGGCCCTGCAATTTTTCCTCTGGTATGGAAGTCCAACCAGTCAGAGGCAGCCTGATTGGCTAGCTGGGGACAGAACTTAGGAGCAAATTAAGACTTCATTCAGGTCCATTCCTGGCCCATATAGGCTGCTTCTCCCACCAGTCAGTTGGTTACCGTTCTCATCCTTACTTACCCTTTTAAAAATAGGTAATTCTTTTGTTAGTTTTGTTAGTCTTTGGTTAGTTTTATCACAGCAATTGCCACAGCTTTTGGCAGTTTTGGCATAGGAAACTGGATCCAGTTTGAGGGTAGACAGGGCCTGTATCTAGTATGGGTTCCTCTTAAGGGACCTTGGTGGTGCAGAGAACCAGGTTATTCACAGCACGGCAGCAGATGGTTCTGCCTCACTCATACAAGGCAAAATGTTCTGCCTCACTTGCATGAGGCAGGGGAACCATACAGAGTGAATTCCCACATCTGTCGTTCCAGTACAACCAAGCAGGTGTGCCAGGTAAGTGGGTTTTCCTCAGCCAGCAAGTGAGTTGACTGATGACCCATGCTGTGGGCCAAGCCTGTTCAGCTATAAAGTCATGCCTTTTCCATTCCAACAGAATGTGGTCTGTGCTCATTCTTGCTACAGTGAAGCCCCACGCTCATGGCTGAATCGGGGATGAAAGCTGCCTGTATCCCAAACCTACACATGCAGGATAGACAGGGGAGTACTGGATTTTTCTCTTTAGCCTTAATACCTAGTTTTCTTCAAAAATCCTCCCTCATCACTCCCAAAAGGAACAAATTCCAGGGCTCAACTTGTTTTTATACCATTTCAGGACTTGTTAAAGAGGACAGTCCCACAGTCTCTCCCAGTCCACCTCCTTTGTGTGATGTGTGATGTTAGACATCCAACATTGCAGAAGCAATGGCTATGGATCTATCCAGAGCTACAAGCAGAGAATTATGAGCTTCCTCTCCAAGAACCCCTCACTAGGAAAAGATCATAACACCCACCTAGAGTTAATATGTTGTCTGCTTTGTTGTGTGCTTTCAAGTGATTTCCAACTTATAGAGACTCTAAGGCAAACCTGTCACAATTTCTGGGGCTGTGAATGTGCGATTCATCCAAGAACACCCAGTGGGTTTCCATGGCCGAGTGCGGAATCAAACTCTGGTCTTCAGGGTCACAGTCCAACACTCAAACCACTACAAAAGCTAACAGAGGGGATGTGAAAAGTCCACCCTAGTCCCTGACTGATGGGGGTAAAAAGGAGCAGCCTTGCCATCTTTGGGCCCCCCACTAGCTATTTAACTCCCAGGAGAACCTTTTTTTCTCAATGAAGAAGTGAACTTCAGTGAAGAAGATGTGGAATTTCAGTTCTAGTTAAATTCCTGGCTAAAATAATGACCTCTTCTGGGCCTATAACAATCTAGGAGCAGGAGCAAAAAACATGGTGGAATTGCCTCATGGCTGTGAGGGTGGGGCGGGTTTCCATTTAGTGAAATAAACTTTTAACAATTCAGAGTGTATGGCAGAAGGGGGTGAAATATCTAAAGCTCCCATAGAAGGCCAGTGCAGCCCCACAACCCTCAACAGTTGCCCATCTCTGTCTTAAATCCAATTATTAATCCCAACTAGAATTGACCCATTGAATGAACAGGACTTTTCAGATCATTATGTAAATCCCATTGATTTGATAAATCTACTCCATTTGGGATTAACTGAATTGACAATTGAGTTTTGTCTTTTTTCTGTAAAGGTCATCATTACTTTCATTTTCTGCAAAGGATTAGCCTTTTGGAGTGTATCCCAATTCTGGAATTCTCTTAGTTGGCAAATTTGTCCAAATTTAGCCATGAGCCTCTTTAGCCATTCCTGTTACTGAATCATTTTAACATCTAGGCCTTAGGTATTATTGAAGCGATGCATTGTAGGTTTTAGAATGCCAATTCTATAAGGAGTGGGTCTAGTTAAACTCAGTGGGATTCCCTTTGTGCAAAAAAGCATACATCTGTGCTGTAATATTGATTGAGTTTTGTGACCCTTTAATCATAATATTTTATTGTGTTTTGATCCAGCATAAATTAACTGTCACAGTAATATATGATCTGGGCATCTACAATGGTCAGGATACTCTTCATGATACTGCTGGTAAATAGTTGCTTAAAAAAAACATATAGCACACTGTGGAAAAGGGGACTGTATGAAAATTAACGCAGAAAAACAGTTTCCCGATATTAGAAAGAAAATCTGGGATAAGCTTCTTCTTATCTTGCTCAGCCAGAGGCTGTCCATAGGATTTTCAAAGAAAAATCAAGGAAACTGTGTATTTTAAGAAAATTGTTAGGGCAACTTATAACCAACAGGACTGCCAAGAATGAGTTTACAGTATATTGAAGCAATGTCAGTGATGACTAATAATGGTAGGAGAATAGAATAAACTTGGTGATACTATCAGGTTTTTTTTTTTTTAAAAAAAAACCCTACATAGATCTTTTTTTCTTAATCATACAGAAAGTGCTCTGCATAAATGCTGTGCAAGATGAAACGAAGGACAATTTGCTGATAATTTTTGGGCAGAGGCATGGTCTAAACTGGTGGTGCTGGGGAATGCAATAAAATGTGAAAAAATGAAAAGAAAGAGCAGCTATATGAAAAGAAGCATATAATAGAATGCTAGAGACTTAACTGGAATATTATGAAACCAGCAGGTACTTCTTGAGAATTCTAACACTGGATCATTTTAATTGGATTTGAAGCCTGGCTTTCACAATTTCCGCAACACTTTTGTTTTCACTGTCTACCGTGGAACAATGAAGCAATGGAATTCAGCTGTGGTAGAGACCCCAAACTTGAATCAAGAAATTATAAAGCTAATTTATATTGTACACTTAAAACACGAAAGTTCCTGTGAAAAGCCTCCATGTAGAAAGTGATTTCTGCCTGCCACACCTTCAACAAGCCAGAAGAACTTGAATTCTAGCTTACCTTACTCTTTTTGAACAGGTTTTACACCATATCCAGGAGACATCAAGATATTTCACCATCCATACAAGGCCAGACATTTATGTAGTAAACAGTTTTAAATTTCACATCCATGGCATGGATTATTAGCTAGGCTTAAAACTGTGGTTCTCAAACTTTGGTTCTCTAGATTTTCTGGACTTCAACTCCTGAAAGCCCCAGCCGCCCTGGCTAATAGTAAGGAATTCTGGGAGCTGAAGTCCAAAATCCTAGAGATTGAAGTTTGGGAACCACTGGTTTAAAATCAAAGAACTTAACTCTCATCACAAGTAGGAACTTTCTCCTCCTCCTCCTTCCTCTTCTTCTTCTGGAGTGACACATTAGCATTATTTTTTTTTTTAACGGGGTAACACATTATTTATCGCTTAGTGAGAAACACATTACTAATTCCTTTTTTCTATATTATTCTTATTGTTGCTGTTTCTTATCAAAATATATTTTAAAATGACAAATGGCAAAAGCGAGTGTTTTAGAGGTAAACATTACTCATTATACTAAAAAAGTAATGATAGCACTGGTTGTTACATTAACTTGTAAAAGTATGGTTTTATTTCAATAGATAATGTATTACATATGAAGTTGTTACTCTTAACATATTTTTTTTTCAAGCTCTAAGCATGCCATCTTTGGTTCCAAAGAATGTGCTATATCAGTTTGAGACTTTATTTCAGAAGTCAAACCAAGCAGATTATTTTTTCAGTTATGAGTCTTCCATTCTGAAATTTCCTTTATCAACCAGACACAAAGGTAGTTGTGACATATGATGCTTTAGTTCAGTAAGAAGACCTTGAATATTGTTTAGAAGTAAACTTTTGAAGGAGTGCTTCTTACTAACACCAGCTACAAAATAGAGGTTGTTGTTATTATTATTATTCTTTATTTCTATCCCACTTTTTGCCCCGAGGGGACTCAAAGCAGCTTACAAAGATAAAAAAGCATAATTAAGAACTATAATATACAAAAGTCAAAACACAGATTAAACATCAGTTATGATTAAAACAATGTTAAAACAATATTAAAACAGCATACAAAAAGCTATTAAATAGCATTTAAAATAACCAGCACCATTCTATATACAGATTACATATTAAATGCCTGTTGGAATAGGAATGTCTTCAACTGTTTCCTGAAGGTAGGCAGGGAGGGTGCCAGTCCAACCTCTTCAGGCAGGCAGTTCCAGAGCCCTCTCTGGAAGGCCCTCTCCCGTGCTGCCACCAAATACACCTGTAAGGGTGGTGGGACAGAGATAAGGGCCACTCCAGCAGATCTCAATGCCTGGGCTGGTTCGTAGGGGAAGACACAGTCCTTCACATCATACATCATATATCAAAGTGGAATCAAAGCTCATGTGAACTCACTTGAGCATTGCACAAACTGTAAATATATCAAAAATGTCAATTGATCACAAATGCTGTACAGAATAAAGTACACAGTATTTATTCCACATTTTCAGTGTTCAGTTGCATGTTTCTGTTTGCAAATAGGTGCCCATGCCAGAAGATACATGTCAGAATAGAGGTACTGTTATGTGTCAGACTCAAAGACCATAGAGGAAATGAGTGAGTGAGTACTTTAGAAACATACAGAAGAAAAGATTGGGAGCCCTTTAGCAAATCATTGTATATATTTAAAAAAAAAAACCTGAAGAATTTTTCTTTTCAATGACAGAAAAAAAGGCAAAAAGTGGTTCAGTCTTTTCCTCAAGGGGAGATGTTCTGGATTGTGAAATTCTGGAAAACTGAATTCAAAAGTAGTTTTCTTGAGTATGTGGCAGTGTTACAAATTTTTGATACGGATTAAGAAGACAAAGTAAAGAAATAATAGGAATAATGTAGAGAAGCAGTTCCCCATAGTGATCAGTAGTATCTTTTCACAGCTGGAGTCATTTCTGGGTGATAAAAACAGCGTGGGTTTCACTCTTGGTTCCTAGTCTGCCTCACTAGAGGAAAGAGTGTAGGAGACTGTTGCTACAGAATGGGGAAAACGGAGAAGTAAGCAAACAAGCTGTAATTTTTCTTCCTTCCCCTTTTCCTTTTCTTTTTCCGAGAGAAATGTGTATTTAGAGTTTCAGTGCTTTTATATTTGCATATTAGCCTGGTTCTGTTTCCTGAGGGTGTATTTTAACTGTTTGTGTCCTGAATGATAGTGCCTTTAAGTAAGAGAGTGCCTACTTTCTAAAAAAGCATTTTTCTGCCATAATGATTTATGCTTGTGGTATAAGTAGTCATTATAATACAACTTATAGTTTTTTAGAAAAGATTGTTATAAGAAAACTCACATACTTGCATCTTCATTTGATTGCTCAGCCAAAGAAAGTCATAGCTTTCTCTCCCATATAGGCAGTTGTTCAGTGAAATTCACATTAGAAACTTGTACTTTCTGTGCAAAAGCATTGTGAACTTCACTCAATTTTGGTACCAGAAGCAAATTCTAGGCTTACAATTTATTAATTCAAAATACATGGTCAATATCCAAATATCTCTACTGAACTGTTGCAAGGCCTGCTGGATTAGCAACTGCATGTTTTCCAAGTTAGTGCAATGGTGGTATGTAACCCTGTTTGTGTTGTGCAGCTAGCTGTACAACCTCTTGTGCCTTTTTTTTTTTTTTTTTTTTTGGTACAAAATAGCTAGCTACTTGGCAACTTGCTGCACTTGCAGATCTGAAGATCAAAAACAGGTAGAGATGAGGTAGAGATTTCTGTGGATGAATGGTGGAAAAACATAATGGCCAGAATCCTCGAGGTAGCTTATAATGGCATAATCTTGGGGTGCATCAGTATAAGTGCTTTCAAAGATAATGTGATGGGAGGGGAGACATGCACATGTATTCCCTTACTTGCTCCTGTAGGCATAGAGGAGTTATCAGTGGTTTTTCAACTTTTGCAAGGGTTCAGACCCCTGAACCCTCGCAAAAGTGGAGGGGCCACTGTATATGTTTTACTGAAGATCTGCAATTGTCGATAGTTTATCGTGTAGTGAATCACTAACTCTTTTTTGCATGGTTTGTCTAGCCCACAGCCTACATTTTGGTTAAATGTGATACACCGAACAGATAACACTTTTTGGTCTGTAATAAGCTAAGATTCCACAAGTGTTCCATATTACTCAGGAGTAATATTCCACAAATATTATTCTACTGGTAGTAATTTTAGGCATAAATTTTATTTATGAGTTTGTCATGCCTGCAAGCCTTCTCTTGGTCACTAATGATGCAGCTTCTGCTAGTAGTATCAAACTGCTAGAGCTAAAAAAGAAAAAAAATCTTTTTCCTTCCATTCTAGAAGCCAAGGAGATGCTTTGCTTTGCTCCACAGCCCTCCCAGAAGTTTAAGAGAGCAGGGGATCTCCTTGTACAAGCAAAATTAAACCTCCAGAAGCCAAGCCATGATCTCATTGGCCCCAAAGGTTCAAGTAAATAGACAGGTTTTAACTTTGTACTGAAAAAAGGTCAAAGGTTTCACCGCTTGGGACTCCAGTGGAGAGACATTCCAGCACCAAAGCACTACAGCCAAGAAAACCCCCTGCTATATTTCAATATGAAGCTGTGCTCCCAATAGTAGATAGTTGCTTATCTCTGCCATAAACCATTGCTCAGTCCCAGATTTATGGCAATTAGTTACTCCGATTTAGGTTCAAATATGTCTATACCTGAGGGTCTTATATTAAGCAGAACCTGGAGGCTTTTTTTTTTTAATGTAGAGGCCAACTTAAGAGCATTACTTAAGCAGGTGCACAAACAGGTTCTCAAGGTTTTCTTGATCTCTTGCAGCCCTCAAGCTCTCCTAGAAAATTAACCACCTCCAGTGCTGTGGTATCTGGACCAGCTACAACAGATCACACAATCGGCTGCCACATGCAAGAGGGCATGCCTATTCTTTGTGGGTGGTCTCTTAGGAGAAGAATCTTTTCTATAAGTCCAATGACGAACAGGATATGGTGAAAATTTCATCTTTCATCTCTGATCCCATAATTCTTTGTGTCACACTCTGTTTTAACTTAAGAACTATACTGACAACAGTCAGCTATCTGCTTCAAGTATTTTATTATTGGCGAGTTTCCTGAGCACTTGGTGCAGAGGCAGTATATTCCTTCATTTGAAGCTGTTGCTGAACATTTCTAACAAGAAATACTTTGTACTGCATGATTTTTTTTTTCACTGTGCCAATTATTAGAATTTCATTCCTCTCAAGGCAAGTTCAGACATGAGTTCTCCCATGTAAGTGCCAGTGAAAAGCTTTTCCCTGTGGTAACATTTTATGTGATAGTGATAACATCTAAAGACTTCTTACTTGAATGCATGCTGTTCCAGTACTGCTGATAGGCCATGCCAGCACTACATGTTTTAGATGTTACTTCAGGTTGACTGAATGCCATAACAGGGAAGAGGTTTTAAGAAGTACGTCTATAACTGGGGTTGATTAGGGATGCTGACAAAGTTCATCTCTGAGACTGGTTGGGAAATGGACTTCGGAGTCTCTTAAAAATCCACTTCAAATGAAAGCTCATATTTCATAGGTCACTGGGTCCAGGCATACCAATATGCTTGGTGTCAGCCTGACAGGATACCAAATCAGCATATGTGGAAAAACACCTTCGTCCTTCTTTCCCAAGCAGGTGGCCACCGCTTCTGCCACTATTGTCCAATCAAGAAAATCCTTATGTGTCTAGCAGAGTTAGAAGGATGTTTTGAGAATCCCAGAGGGCTGGTGAGGAAGGATTTCATTTTCGAAGGCTTAACTTAAATAAGAACTAACTCAGTTAATTTCCAAGTCAGTCCATGTTGGGGAAGGGCAAGTTCATCCATCTGTATTGTTAATAATATTTGTACTCTTAATAATCACACATTTACTGGCATCCTATTGGTAATATACACAGGTATAAGTTGCATCACAGGTGCATGTGGAATGATTTTTTTTTTACAGTGGCTAACAATATTATGCAGCAAATGGGGACATAAGTGGAGTTGTGCATGTGAGACCATTGTGCATGCAGTAGCACATTAAAATATAGAGTAGGGGGTGAATGCACATTATGTCTATTCATTGCATTTGCACATTATGCATTGCAATTTCACAGTAGGTTTTCAGCCATGCACACTGGCCAGTGGTCCACATCTATTATGTTACATTGGTATGGAGTATAGCTGTTACATGATGTGACTCTGACAGCAGATATTTACACTACACTGAAGCAAAGTAGAATCCTGGACGTTTTGATTTGCTATACCTTATATCATCTGGTAACTAAATACTCAACAAAAGGTGGTCAACATCTTGCTTTTATCTATTTAGAGCTGCCTTTGATGTCTAATTAGAGATTGTCTATCAGTTACACTGTTAAACACCAATGTGAAACTAAGACTGTTGTTCTTAATGAAAGCTCTTAATTCAGAAGCATGTTTGAAGGTTCTCCTAATTCAAACCTGGTCCTTACAATTGTGTTTCTAACACATAAAGATGTACAGCAAGGCTTACGATGTTAATCTATTTCCTTTTGAGTTTTTGTAGAATGCTATTGTTGAATTTTTGTACAGTCAGAATTACCACATGCCCAAAATTTTAAACATAGCAGAAACATTTTACTCTGTGTGTATGACATGATGTTACTTTCAGCATAACAGAAAGTGTAAGACAGTTCAGCTCCTATTGAACAGGAAATGGTCTGGTTATCATCAGTTCAAAAGTAGTTGTTCTTTAGCAAAAAGAGAAAAGTCTACAAATGGTTTATTACTCTGAAGAGCTAGAACAGGTCAAATCCTGTGGTTATCTCAGTATAACTACTTCAGGGTTTTGGCAGCAACAAAGGAAAATGAATTGAATTGGGTTGCCAGTGTTAAAACTGGAGAGGGCTCTTATATCTTTAATAATTGGGTAGAAAAGAAAATTTCAGGTGTTGCTTATCTAACAATAACTAGAGTTGAATTGTATGGCCTGGATACAATCCTTAATCAGACTACTGAATCTTAGGCCCTTGAAACAGGGCAATTGAAACAGTGCAGAGCGACCTCCGACGGAGATCTTCTGCACCGTAGAGTGGACTGGGGCGGACTACTTTCTGTAGTTCCACACCTCAGTCCGCTCCGAAGCGACTGGAACTGATCACATAGCGTGCTTTTTAAAAACCTCTTTTTAGACCTCTGAACCTCTGAAGAAGTCCGGTGAGTAGCGTTTTCATGCGGCTCCTCCCCAACGTCTGGAAAGGGCCTCAGAAACCCAGAAACTATATCTCCAGTTTTAAACATTCTCAAACCAAAGGTGATTTCAATATTAATGCTTGGTGCAGAAATTTGGGGCCACAGAGATTTTGCCAAAAATTGGAAGAGTTCAATACCATTTCTATATATGATATGAGGGGTGGCAAAATTCACTTCCACTTGTTTAGTTAGAGCAGAGATGGGTATGGAAAAAATCACCAGTCAAATTTGTGTTAGGATGTAAACTACTGGAGAAGTGTAAAGCTGCTGATGGAAAACAGATACCCAGGTTTTGTCCTGAGGAACAGATACCATGTAACCTAGACAATTCTTGGCTACAAAAATTCTCAGAGATAATATCCAAATCCAGTTTCTTCTTACAGGCTTTTAAGTCCACAGGGAAGTGCTACAGGACACAACTTTGAACAGAGAATTACGGATATTTATGCCTAATTTTGACATAGTTGCCTTCTTATCTTCCAGTACATCAAGGTGACTGGGAGAGGTTAAGCAACAGTAACAATATGAAGACTATCTTTGGTTCTCCATAATCATGTAATAAAGAAAAGGCTTTCAGACATCTCTGTGTTGAACAAATGAATTATATGACACTGTTTGTGAAATGTTGTAACATTCCTGTGTTTATGGAAAACCAGTTCTGGAGGACCTAGGATGGACTTGTATGTCAGTTATATACTGACATCAGCAAATGCTATTTAGATCTCTTTCTAAAGAAACAGAAGACTTGCAATGCAAAGACGAAACTGAGATTTTTGCTGCAAGCAACTGCCAATATGCCACTTGGACGGTTGCTATCTTTGTAATAAAGGCTGCTAAATGCAGGAAAAGTGTGTGGATTCCATTTTGGTAAATTGTCAGAGAGATCTGAAAATATGAGAGCTATTCCTGACATAAATCTTAAGAAGTTATTCCCTCCTCCTGTCAGTACTATTGTGTGTTTCATCAGTATTCTCTCTTCTGGTTAGTAATATTTTGTGTTTTATTATAAGGAATATGTGCATACATGGCACGCATTGCCTATTTTTAACAATCCATCATCTCCATGTGAATTATATTATTACTACATTATGATTCATACTTTACCTTTACACATAGTCATGGGTTGCTTCGTAACATTACAATTTCCTTAAGTATGAATGCCCATGTTTCAGGAACCTGGAGTAAGTGTAAGATAAATGTGTGGCTGTGCAGCAAGAGGTCTAGGAGCTTGTCAGTGGCCACTAGTGGCTTCCATGAAAGTAGGATGATGAATCCCCTCCAGAATTTAGATTAAACTGTAAAAAATATTTAAGGTGCTGAACAGATTTTAGGGATACTTCAGATTAAATACAGAATGGTTTTATCACCTCACGAATATGAAAGCCACCAGCTGCCAGAGAAAGAATGTGGGAAAATTTTCCAATACTCCATTCAACAGAATAAGAAGGCTCCCCAAAAGCTGCAGGGCTAGTTTACAAGACTTGGAAGTGAGAAGCAATGTACATTACCATCTGATGGAGGGGGATGTGGCCATTAGGCTGTCCAGAGCCTAAGAGTCAAACTACATGTTAAGAACAGAACTGGGAAATTGCAAGTTACAGTGACATGGACCCCAGTAAATAGGTACATTTAAAATAAAATGTAATCATAGAATCATAGAATCATAGAAATGTAGAGTTGGAAGAGACCACACGGGCCATCCAGTCCAACCCCCTGCCATGCAGGAACACCCTCAAAGCACTCCCGACAGATGGCCATCCAGCCTCTGCTTAAAAACCTCCAAAGAAGGAGACTCCACCACACTCCGAGGCAGCAGATTCCACTGCCGGACAGCCCTGACTGTCAGGAAGTTCTTCCTGAGGTTCAGGTGGAATCTCCTTTCCTGCAGCTTGAATCCATTGCTCCTTGTCCTGGTCTCTGGAGCGGCAGAAAACAAGCCCTCTCCCTCCTCTACATGGCATCCCTTCAAATATTTTAACAGAGCTATCATGTCCCCTCTTAACCTTCTCTTCTGCAGACTGAACATACCCAGCTCTCTAAGTCTATCCTCATAGGGCTTGGCTTCCAGGCCCTTCACCATTTTGGTTGCCCTCCTCTGGACCTGTTCCAGCTTGACCATGTCCTTCTTGAATTGGGGTGCCCAGAACTGGACACAGTATTCAAGATGAGGTCTAACCAAAGCAGAGTAGAGTGGTACCAGTACCTCCCTCGATCTAGACACCATACTCCTATTGATGCAGCCGAGAATTGCATTGGCTTTCTTGGCTGCCGCATCACATTGCTGACTCATGTTCAGCTTGTGGTCTATTAAGACTCCTAGATCCCTTTCACACGTACTGCCATCCAGCCACGTGTCCCCCATCCTATATTTCTGCATTCCATTTTTTCTACCTAAGTGTAGGACCTTACACTTCTCTCTGTTGAATGAGTAAGAGCAAGACAATTTATTAGTGTAATGAACAACAGTTACTTTTGAAAGTTGATTTTAAAAGCATTTTGATAGGAATTTTCCAAGTGTTATGCCATTCTTTGGTGAATCCCATTTTTTTTTCTCTAAAAGTAGCAGGAATGTAACTAGCAGCACAGCTAATAAGCCCTTTTTGAGCACTTCAGTGAGTACTTTCCAAACACTGTAGTTTGTAACTCGAACAAAATTTAAAAGTAAAGTTTCAAGATCAGGTTAAAGAGAATGTGTAGTCCCAGAGATTTAACATTTTCCCTTGTCAAAAGGGGTTCTCCAGAGGTACATGTGTCAGCAATCAGACTTGCAAAAGCGATGGATGACAAACAAAACACTTCTAGATAACATGGCAAATGTTTTGTCTAGTTTGTCCCTAAAACTACCATTTGGATGATTTCTGAGAATTTATAGATGCACGTCAGAGTAAGAAGCCTATGCTAGCATCAGCTCCCGACAATTTCCTTTCGTACAAATTATGCTTGTGTTGAGATGAACTGTAATCCAAGACATTACTGTGACTTATGAGCTGCTGTGGATCTACATTTTCTTTAGTGATATCCATGCTATTAACTCACTTGGTGGTGGTACCACTCCAAGCATGAAAATCATTAATCTCTGAAGAATGCAAATCCTTTTATTTGGACAAAATCTGGATTAATTTGTCAAAGCATGCAGACAGAGCAAGCCATTCTCCTTTGTGTGGGGACTAGTGATTAGATCTATATGTTGTTCTTGTTGTTGTTGGGCGGGGGTGGGATGTCCTAATCAGTGTCTTTATACAGCAATAATAAATATTATAGCCTCCTTTGCTTTATGTTTTTTGAGCTGTGCAATCTGTCAACCAGTTTATCTTCACTAATTAGGCTGAGAGCTTTGGGGGATTTATGTACTGTAACTCCTTAGTTTCTTTCTCTTGATAAGCACTGCACTTACATTCCCAAGTTGCTACAGCTAATATACTTTGTGAATTTTTATTTAAACATATAACAATGCTATAGCTGAGTTCCTTCCTTTTCAGAATATCTGTCTAGATTCAGTGAGTCAGTGTCGTATTGTGGTTTGAGCATTGGACTAGGACTCTGAAGAACCAGATTCAAATCTCTGCTCAGTTGTGGATGCCCACTGGGCAACCTGGGGCAAATCATACTCTCTCAGCCTCAGAGGAGGGCAAAGGCAAACTCCCTCTGAACAAATCTTGCCAAGAAGACCCCATGATAGACACAAGCAGTTATGTCACTTTTGTGATACAGTGCTTCTGATTATTGCTGTTCTCATACCAAAGTTCATTGCCTAAGAATTTCCCCTACTATCGCTGAATAATGATCAAGGCTCTGGCTACATCTGATTTGGATCCGGATTACCTATACTGTGATTGAAAGATCTGCCTTTTTTTTTTTTTGGATTGCAGCAGAGGCTCCCTGTGAAGTAAGGGGCTAGAGAAGTTATTTCCCTGAATTTCCTTTGCATCTTCTTGTTATCACCTCCCACAATTTTCTGGGAGATCTCCCGGGCCCCCAGAGCATCTTTGGAAAAATTTACAATGGGAATTCATTTTTTTAAAAAATAGTTATTGTTGTAAAACCATTAGTGCTGTTGTTACAGTTAAACTTTGTTGACCTTTCCATTTTTCAAAAGTAACTGAAAGTTGAGTTTCATTGATTTTTTTTTAAAAAAGAATGCTATAATCTGTGATATAAACTGTGATATAAAATACACTCTCCTTCATCTTATCATCTCACACCCACAACAAGAAGACAAGATAGCAACATGAGAATTATAGTGAGTTAATATTTGAGTCATACCATTTTCTTCTTCATCCATTGCTATAAAAATATCTTTAAAATTATGGGTATACTGCAAAAGTTCAGTCACATAAGGACGTGTGGGCAGAAGGTGATTCACCCCGGGAGGCAATGTTTTTGGGGCATCCTGGCCTGTAGCCACACCTCCACGCACCCTGGCCACGCCCCATGCACTACAGCCACACCCACACCCACAGTGGCCACGCTTCCTCACGCCATAGCCCTGCCCCCTCCAAGCACTCCAAGCTCCGCCACTGAAGGTGTTACATTAGCCCTCATTAAATAATTAAAATTGTTGTATGACTTAGTGCCTTATTAACTGGAATTGTTTGTCTAATTATTGTAACTATTGCCAAGTGTTGGGCTTTATTCGCTCCTTTCTTCTTTTCACCTTTGTCCAACATAGTGAAGAACATGTTCATTTCAAGAAGATAGGTAGGCACACTCTCTAGAAATATTGGATTCTCTTTTCTAGGACTGATTTAACTCATCTTATACTTATAGGGATTTTTTTTTGTAAATTGTAAATTTGTAAATTTTGTAAATTTCTGAAGAGAAAAATCATTAGCGTTCTTGAAAACTTCAACTTTTTGGGTTTTGTCTCTTTCCTTTAAAAATGAACAAACACTGTTTGAAGCTACCTTTTGTGAGACACAAAGACATTGGAGAGAGAAACTGTTCTGTCTTGGATATTGGACATACGGAAATAGATGTGGTTAGTGTATAATCACCCTCAGGTTATAAAGAACGAACAATTAAATCCTTGAATGATAATGAACAGATGCTTCCCTTGAACAAATGATTTTTCATACCAAACATAGGCTGGCTTCAAGATTTTATCAGTGTTAAGAGTTTACCATTAAACTGCAAGATAAAAAATGCAACTTACCTTGACAGTATCCCATCTGGTTATCATCTGTTCTTGGTTTTTACCTTTTGTGAGCTGTTTGCTTATTCTGTTTAACTGAGAAACCTCACCACACACCCCTTTGGGAGAACATAAAGCAAATGGGCATGTGGCATCTTTTTAGTCTTGCAATAAACAACTAAGACACAATAGAAAATATTCTCCAACCTATTGTAATATTGTTCACCGTGTGCTATTGTAAGGCCAATGCTACTCCTGGACAGATGAAAACAACAGAGTCCTGTGGCCCCTTGAAGTGTATAAGATCTATATGCAAAGAAGGGGAAGGGGTGAGTGAGTTAGCTTCTCCCTTCTGTTGTTGTTCTTGTTGCCTTATAAAAGTAGAGGGAGACTATCTGCATTGGGAAGCCATATCTATCTGGGACTCTTCATGCTACAGAATTAGAGCCATGGCTGCATCTTTTGAGATCTTAGGCTTTCTAGTTTGATGAGGAGTTCAAATTCTCTGGCTGAAATTTTTAAAATGCCTGCCTAAACTACATATGCCAGGATTCCATAGGATGAGCAGATGACAGTGAAATTGGAATCATAGTGCTATAATGGTGTAGTGTGAAAGGGCCCCAGGAGGCTAACAGTTTTGATTTTCTAGGTGATGACATCCAAAACCAAAGAAGGATCCCTGTGTATGTGGAGGATATCAAGAATGGTGGCCAAGTGAGTTGGAGTTAGAATCTTCTCTCATTCCTAATCCTACTTTGTACATAGACCCTATATTTTTTTGAATCCCTAGCATTGTAAAGTTAGAGTACAGTTGTTTACGGAATACTCTCTACAGGTTTTCCATCTCAAAAAAAGGAGCTCTAGAAAATATGTGTTGTGTGCCTTCAAGTCATTTCTGAGATGGTGATTTTTAGGTGACTCTATCACGACGTTTTCAGGGGGCTGAGTGTGTGTGGTATGCCCAAGGTCACCTCGTGGGTTTCCATGACTGAGGCCATTTCCACACTGGATTGTTATAGCGCTATTATTCCACTTGCAACATCCTATGGAATCCTGGGGCTTGCAGTTTCGGGAGGGGCCAGCCGGTCCCTCCCGAAACTTCAAACCCCAGGATTCCATAGGATGTTGCAAGTGGAATAATAGCGCTGTAACAGTCCAGTGCGGAATGGGTCTGAGTGGAGAACTGATCTCCACTGTGGCTCTCTTGATTCATTCCTGCTGAATGAAATGTCAGTATCAAAGATGTGTATATGAAATCTGACCAATTGGTATATGGTGATCAGTCCTTTATTTCTGTGGGAACTGAACATGGTTACAGATATACTTCTTCAGGAAGTTGATATGTTCTTGGGCATTACTTCTTTAACAGAAAATTTGGTGTCATATGTGGAAATGATATGAAAAAATCAGGATTGCTTTCTGCACCAAAAAAAAGAGCAGTTCAATGTGTTTCTGCAAACTTCATATTCAAAACTAACAATATGCATATGTGAATGGAATAATCAGGTTGGCTGAGGCTTGCACTTAAAAGTTTCTTTAAAAATGCAGTTTTCTTTCTTTCTTTCTTTCTTTCTTTCTTTCTTTCTTTCTTTCTTTCTTTCTTTCTTTCTCCACCCTCCACTTTTCTTATCATTTCCATTTTGGTAGCCAAACTTACCTATGTTCTTTAACATGCTGGGAGGTAGCTGGTCTCCCCCTTTCTCAGTTATCTTATCTGGTCTCCCCTTTTCTCTCAGTTTTGCTGTTACAGCATGCTTAGTAAGGGATTTTGGAGACATCTGCTGTTTACTTGCCTGTTGTAGGCAGGCCCATACAAATTACAGTGGGATTGGCTAGAGTAGAATCCATCTTTCCCATCTGGTCCTGAGTATCTATGTTTCTGCAGCTCTCCTTTACCATCCTCTCAATGCCAATGCTGATTAAAAACAAAAACAAAGAAAACTTCCATCTAAACAGGAGAGTGGGGATGCAAAAAGAGGGTTTGCTAACTGAGGTATAACTATGTATGCGAGAAATTGTTGTTTCTGCAGCTGAGTAAAGCATGTATAGCTAACGTACACAGGAATGGACATCCCATACAATCACAACAACTTTTTAGATTGTATGAGGAGTTTATGGAGCAAGGGCTGGTATTTCATAATAGAGATAAAAGAGGTGAAGTGGAGGATTACTCTTACCAAAATAATAATAGTCATCATTATCATCATGATCATCATCATGATCATCCTCCTCTTCCTCCTCCTCCTGAATTAAAATTTTATTTTAATTTCATTATTTATGGACGATATATTCCCTGTCTCTGCAGTATGACAACATGGCTGGCTGATACCATGTATTTCTAGCCTTGGAGGGTAAGCTCATTTTACTGTTATGCATTTAACTTTCTAGAACAGAAAGTTTCTGCATTTGAATTTTTTACCTTCTATTGATCTTGCTAGGACTAAGACTTTGTAGGGGACCGCTGATCTCCACCATTGTAGGTAGGAGTGACTGACAGATAAGTCACATCAGTGGCACATTAAATCATATCACTGGCTCAGTGTTGTAAGAGCATTCCTCTTCAATGGAATTGATGCGCTGTCTCCTGTTTTAGATGTAGCACAGGCACTGGCACATGGAAATCAAGATATCAATAGAGTGCTAATTCAATGCATGAAACGCAGCGTAAATTAGCAATTACCCAGGAGTTGAATAATTTATGTTGATCAGTTTTCATATAGACATCTTTTTTATAATAGAAAATGAAGCATAACTAATATGAAGACAATCCACATGGTTGAACATAAGTGATATTGATAGCAATAATAATGTGCAACAGCACCAGCAGGCTGCCTTGGTGCAGATCTGTTATATTTTTCAACCCACTGCTTGAGTTTATTATAACAACATTTGGTACTACTTGTTTAGTATCAAAGTCATCAAACAGAAAGACTTTTATAACCAAAGGACTACAATCAAGGCTTATATGCAGTTACACAGAGTGATAGATTCAGTAATAAATTTAGAGTACAATAAGAGGCAGGAATAACAGTTGTGACCTTCCATAAATGTATAGGAAAATACTATTTTGATTTTCTGACAGTACAAATCCTATAAATTATTCTCCAAACTGGTGTCTTCTAGATGTGTTGAAGCCGGACTGAACTCTTGAGGTCATCAGGAGAGGCCCTTCTCTCAGTCCCACCACCATCACAAGCATGTGAGAAAGGGACTTCTCAGTGGTTGCTCCATCTTGCCCTTCCATTGGCAGGCTAAAACCTTTTTAATTAGGGAGGTTTTTAAAACAAAGTTTTTAAAGAACAAGTTATGGGGTGCTGTATTGTTTTAACTGAACTGTTTCTAAGAGGTTTTTTTTTTATCTTTTTAAATATATTTTATTCTTTTACCTTCATATGTGAACTGTTTTACTACTGTAAATAGTTTAATTCTATTTTGACGTTCCCTTTCTATATGTTTTTAATTGTATCATTCTTTTAAATGGTGACTTTGTCCCAGTTTTGGTAAGAAGTGAAATATAAAAAATGCTGTTGCTGTTATTGTTGTTACTGAAGCACTACAAGCATTATCTCCAGAATGCTTGGCTTGCTGGTGATAGGTGATCGGTTTTGTGGTTCAGCACATGTTGGGGGCACATAGTTGAGGAAAGTTGATATCCATGTTTACATGGAAGTAAATATCATGGAGCTGAATAGGAATCCTAGTTGGTATATATAGATTTTAAGTCTTATGCTTTGAGCTACTACTGAGGTTGCAGTTTTTCACATTTTAATGTTATATAACTGTTTTACATCTTGGTCAACTTTTTTTTAAAAAAATTATTACAGTACAATAAAATGTCAAGATAATGTGAAAACAAAGAAAAAAGAAACAACAAACAAACAAAAAGAGTGAAAAAAGATAATAAAATGCAAAGATGATAAAGAATAACCAAAAAAAATACACTTGACTTCCAGTTTTCCTAGTGAAGATTATACGTGACTATTTAAAATAACTTCTCCAATTGCAAATACCATTCAAATACTTCTATTGCTTATTTTTCCAGATATACTAATTATGAAAGCCTACAGTTAACATGCTGTTCTCTTTTTCCTGCAAAAAAGCCTATTAAAGGTTTCCAGTCCTTCCAAAAGATCACCAATGATTTTTCTCTCATTAGTATTGTTAATATCTCCATTTCCACTAAGTTCATAAGTTTTATTACCCTCACTCACTAATGTTGCTCCATTTTTCTATTTCTACGCATATAATAATCTTGAGGCAGTATTCATGTATCATAGTATCTTCCCATGATTCTTCTCCAGTTGGTTATCTATTAGTCCCAACAAATATAACTGAAGTTTCAATGTAATATTGACTTTCAAAACTTTCTGTACCATACAATGTATTTGGTTCTAGATTTTTTTGGCCTTTTCACAAGTCTATCATGTGTAATAAAAATATCCCACCTGTTGCTCACATTTCTAATACACATTAGAAACCTCTTTATGCATTTTTGGCCACTTTTTCTGGTGTCAAATACCAATGGCACATTATTTGGTAAAAGTTCTCTTTAAGATCAAACATAATGTAAATTTCATTGCCTCTGACCACATTTTCTCCCATTGTTCCAACTGTATATTATGTCTGATATTTTACGAACACTTTATCATATAGTCTTTGACCTGTTACTTTTCTATCTCTATTTTTAACAAAGGTTTATACGTCTTGCCAATCAATGTCCATCATTCGAACACAATTGCTTCTCAAATTCTGATTTACTCAATTCAAAATCATACAGTTTTTTGTCCATTTTAAATTTTTCTATTATTTGTCTATAAGAGAACCATTGAAAACTATAACCTTCTGACAATAATTCTTCATTTGATTTAATTCTGTATTGTTCTTGATCAAATCACAAGAGATCTTGATAAGTTAACCCACTCTTACTTTGCTGTCTCCTTCCTATTAAAACCTCTTGTGATGAAACCCACAAAAGTGTTACTGCCCTGGCTAGCCCGAGCTTTGGGAATATAAAAAGATATCTTTTTGATATCAATAATTTGGCTTCACATACCCATTCCCCTCCATGTGCTTGCGAGGCCCCCGGACAAGCACGCATACAGGCTCGGCCCATAATCGCCGTAATATTCCAAAACAATACAGAACTAGCCGACTCGCTGCTTTAGGAGACCTCAAGGCAAGTACCTCCATTAGGTATGCACGCAGCTTTCAAAAGATCCTCTGCCCCGCGCTGGCAGCTTGATGATCTGACTATACAATGCTCAAGTACTTCACATTTCATACCGGCTATCCTATTGACAATTTGGCGATAACTCAATCATTCAAATTCTGACCTTTCTGAGGCTTTGTCTGCAGCCCCAAATCTATTGTTTTCCCCAAGTCCGACCTAGCCTGCGGTCACAATTCTCCTTATAAAAACCCCTGAATTTGAGTGCTTCCTTGGATCGCTCCCGAGTTCCAGACCGCCTTGCTGCCACATCGCTTGGCGAGCTTCCCCTCAGCTCCACGTGCTGAGATAGATCAAACCCCAGCCTCGCTCTCCATCTTCTTCTGGGTTTCAGGAACAGGTTTCATATCACCCGAATCAACTATCCCTCTGAAAATCCCACTATCTTACTCACACCTTTATTTTCCTTAGTTATCTGTGTGCATGTGTTGCTTACATCGTGTGCCTGTCTTTAATAAAGATCATTCATTACTTTCAAACCGGTCTGCTTCTTGACTTGGCCTGACCCCATAAACACTGGGTTACAAGATTCCGCTGCATTACCCTGCCTCTCGTTTTGCCAACCAGTGCTCTTGACTAATTTCCCCAATTTGTGTAATTGCAAGGTTATTTAGGTGTCCCTCCCGGGACCCCCAGAATACAGGGTAACAAAAGTATCTTAGGGCATAAATTTCGTCTGCATCTGTTCCATATTCTTAACAAAGTGTGTAGTAGTTATTAAAGTCTGCATTCAATTTAGCTTTATCATACTAGAAATAACAATGCTATCCAAACCTCAAATCATGTCCTTCTAAATCCTTCAATCTCTTATTCATAAACACAATCCAGCCAAACCAAGCAGCATGTGTAAAAATACAATTTCAATTTTGGTAATCCCCCTCTTTATTTTACATAAAGTATAGAATGAAGTACAGAATCATATCTCTTGGTAAATTTCTCTGAGTAACAATGCAAGAAAAAATCTGGCACACACAATCAAGTTTGTGTTCTATCTCCTTGCTTTGTTTCTCCAGTAGGTTTGCTATAGCATCAATAATTCCTTCCTGAATATTTTCATTAGGTTGTTCTGGAATAGCTCTAAAACACAGACAATTCTCTCTTTCCCACATTAAGGCCATGGCATCCAATTCATGCTCAAATTTCTCTGTCCAATTTTCTCTCTTTTCCTCCTCCAACTTCCCTATTTTTAGGTCCGAGTTCTAGTTTTTTTTCATTCATTTGTTTTATCTCAGATGTCATATGGGTCAGAGACTGTTTCACCTCATCACACTTAAAAAGAACAATTTAGGAAAAAAAGAAAAATTGATTGCATTAATTTCTTATGACACCAGATGTCAATCCTTGCTTATATTTCTCTAGACCAGAGCTTTCCAAACTTTTCATGTTGGTGACACACTTTTTACACATGCATCATTTCGCAACACAGTAATTCAATTTTATGTGTTATAAATCAATCAATCAATCAATCATAAAGTGTAAATCATATATTTTTAAAAGTATAAATGAAAGGTTTTCATGAGATATGTTGTGTCCCCATACATTTTGTTATTATAATGTATATATATGTCCATATCTCTCTTATTTCTTATAAGAGGTTAGTTACTAACAAACCAGCAGTTAAACCAACTAACCTCCAACCTCACCAGGGTGTTTCTCGGTTCAGGGTGGCAGTGGCGACACATCTGCACACTGCTGCCAACACACTAACATGTCACGGCACACAGTTTGGAAAGCTCTGCTCTAGAGAGATGCTATTCATAGCATTCATTCATGTATACAGCAGTCTGGCTTCAGTTTTTGTTTCAGCAGAAATGACCTTGCTGTTATCTTGCCATAAAGGTAAACAACACTCTGTTCTCAGACATTAGGTTTTCTAACATCCTTATTAATTTTCATGTTACTTATTATTTAAAATCTATTTATTTCTTCAGTTAATTATAATTTCTTACATGCTTTTTGCTCTCTGTTACAGCTACTTAAAAAAAGAAAATCCCCTTAAACAATCTCAGGTCAGTTTACTCAGAAACCCTTGGTCACACAGGGATGTGTTTTTGCAAGTACAGGTTTCATCCATGTAATCAGAAAGCTTTTTTAAAGTTGGATTCCTAACGTTTTGTTTCCTCAAGTTTAAGAAAGAGGCTTTGCAGCACTTTTTGCTCTTAATAACCAGTTTCTTCATGTGACAGGGTGGGTTGATAACTTTGGTCCTTATTCCCTCTATCTGCCATTGTTCACCACTTCCATGGAAATTAGATTAGCAGTAGGGGATCTTTGTACACTCTTTAATGATCCTCTGTGGCCTCTTTGATCCAGGAGATGATTTTTGCTGGTTTGTGACATCCAAGTCTAGTAATCACCATGTGACATGTGCTCTTTCTGTAGAGCTCACAAAAGAGGCAAGTGGTGCACTTCCATGCCTCCAGAAAGGACTTCTGGCAACCCATTTCTTGGTTACCTTCATTATTCTTGCACCTTCATGGATGTTAGTCTTCATTTTTAAAATGTATTTTCTTCAACATTCTTTGGACTGTTTTTTCCACATTCGAACTTTTTTTTTTAAAAAAAGAACATTAATCACAACACAATTGGTACCAAGAGCAGATTGACTTCCACCAGAAATAGTAATTGAGAGTAGGTGGAATTTTTATGGGGAACACTGCAAAAATATGCCTTTACTGTAATGCATAGTTTGGTCCTATGTCTGGTGTTCTTTTTTTCCCCTGGGATCTTGTTATCTGTAATCTTGTAACTTTCCCCAACACCTACAGATAGATCAAAGGGATAAATGATTGTGTCTCCTAATGACATGTTATTTATCTGAAACATTCTTATTCCATTGTTTGTCCAAAAGGTGCTCCCAGAGTGGTTTACAAAGATGCTTAATAAATCAGGCTCCTTCTAATTGTTCCACTTTGGTAGGAATAGCCCCAATTAATCCTCTGTTATCCCATTTTCAGATTTTTTAAAAAAATGTTCTAGTTTTTCTCTCTTCCTCCCACTTTCCCATTTTGTTCTCAGCTTGCAAACTGAGTTCAAAGTGCAAAAGTAATTTGCATGCAACTCAGCAGGAGGGGAAGGAGAGGAGAGGAGAGGAGGGGGGCAGAATTTTTCCTTTTCTAGTAGGCTCAGGAAAAAGTAAACTGCAGGAGTTTCTGCTAGCTTGCACGTTCTTCCTGCTTAATAACTTTTGCCATCTTGACCAAAGTAGGCTTTTGAGATTTTTAAAACTTTTTTTTAAAATGAGTTTTAAAATACTGCTTTAGCCAGTGTTTTTATCTGTTGTGTATCATTTTGGAAGCCTCAGTGGATTGAGAGGTGATAAATACAGTTTGAATAAATAGGAATGGAATTTTTTTTTTTTAAAAAAAAAACCTTTCAAGTAAAATACATTCCAGGCAAAATGTCAGACAATATTTTTTGTAAAAATAAAAAAATACACAAATAAATCTAACCTACATCGGTTGCTGCAAAAGCATTAATGTGGGATGTCACATATAGGGGCCATCAGAGACATCTTCTGACTATTTTACATAAAAGGAGTAGAAAGGATGCTCTCTGGAGAGGTCTAGACAATTAACTTGCTTTTGCCAACAAATATATTCTAGTTTCCAGAATTCTCTGTGCATGAAGGTTAAAGTCACAGACAGACAAAATAACAAACACTTAATTTCAAGATTCAGGCTTGTGTGCTTGGTTAGGAAGATATGGTCAGGAAAGGTTATTTTGTCTCAGAAAAACCTCGACAGGGAATTGCATTTCTTTAAAAATGTAAAATTCAAATTGAGTATTCAACAGTTCATATAGCTGGAGACCAACTGGAAGTGAAGTTTTAAAAGAGATGACTAGTAGCTGCATTTATGTGGGTTCTCATTATGTCCACACTGCATAAATATCACAAGCATAATTTTTAAGTTGATGCTACTTACTCAAAGTTAAAGGAATGGTGTTTGCACTATGCTGGTTTGAAGTTGAATGTGGCTGTTGGTTCTTCAGGACACAACCGTAGTAACCTGTAGGCTGCACCTGCCCGTCCACCCTCTCATAGGTCCACTAGTTAGCCCAGATTCTAAGCGTCAGATTAAAAACAAAGAGCAAGCCTCTAGCCCTTGTTGAGATACAATATAGCCCATTTGGGCACAATTCTGGGCAATCGTTTTGTTAAAAACAAGCTTGTGATAGCCCTTCAGGATATTTTGGCAAATTAAGCCACAGCCACACTTGATGTTAGCAACCCTTAGGGATAAACATCGGCTTGTAATAGAATAACCACATTGAATGGAATTCCTGTTTCATTTAGAGCCAGGAATACCATTTGGTCTATGCAGTTTATGTACTAAATGGTTACTTCCCATAGAAAACAATAGAAATATCGAGATTTTCGTGGTGATTTTTGTGGGTAGTAGTATTCTAGCTCCCCAAGAATAGGCAGCAGCAACAATAGAAGTTTATGCTGTTTCTAACACAATTCTTATTTGATTTTTTTTTTGTACCTATTTAAAATGTCAAGGAATGATGCCTACCTTTATAAATGTGAGAATGGGTGTGCAGGTGGGTGTCGGCACTCTGACTGAGGATAAGGCAAATAGCCTTTGTTACATTGGAAGAGGGCTGAGACTGGAAAATGCCACCTTATCGCATAACCAGTGTTTATCCAATCTGCCGGTAGGTTCTGGTTTTTAATAGAGGGGCTGTGATGCTAACAGCTAGGAGAATGCCAGCATAAAGCTTAGTAATAATATAATCATGTACATAACTGTTCAGTGAAACAAGGCCTATTTAGCTCAATGGCATACCCTCCCACTGTCCTGATTTGGCAGAAATGGTCCCAATTAGTCCTTTGTTGTCCCACTTTTTTCAGCAGCTTTTAAAATGTCACAGTTCTCTCTTCCACTCACTTTTCCTCTATTATCATCTTACTTCAGTTGTTGCAAACTCAGTCGAAGTTTTAAAAGTAGTTTCCACTCAATTAAATCAGCTGGGGAGAGGAGGGAGTGGAATTTTGGCCTTCCCTGTAGGCTCACACAAAAGCAAACTGCTGCAGCGTCCCTTAGCTGGTCTGTCACTCTTCTTTAATAACTTTTGCCACCTTGGCCACATTTGCTTGGCCACGTTTACATTTGTGAAATATTGGAAGGTTTAAATGAACTTTTAACTCCTGGTAAGAGGGTGAGGAACCTTAGTCTTGTGGGTCTAATCTGATCTTCAGAGAGTCCAGATGGTTTCTCTCTAGCTGCCCCCATGAAGTTCTATTCCCCCATCAAAGTTGAGGACATTGGCTTGCATGCGTCTCACTTTGCAGTTGGAAACGTGTGGCACAGCGAGAAAATGCTATTATCATTACACTTTATTCACAGGTTGGGGAAAGCCCACTGTAATAGATGTTTATTCAGAAGATTGTCTTGCTACTTTCATTTGGTCTATTTCTTAATTCATATGGGGCAGACAGCCTAGCTATTTTGAGGCCCCTGCTGCAGCCACAGCAAGAATGGCATCATTGCAATCCTTCTGCATCAATATTTTCCCTTTCCTTCCAGAAGAGATCTAGACACTTGGAGGCAGACGAGGAAAGGGTCTCTCCCAGAAAGCTGGACACTACTGCCTTTGACAGTGTATGTGTAGTGTGCAGCCTTAATGTTGACTAGACTGCTAGGTTTACTTTGATGCAGGTCCTTTTTATTTAAAAGGGATGTGTATTCCAGGTATGTTTAGCTGTGCAGCCTGCAGTCCTGTGTGATAAATTATATTGAATTCAATGAGACTTACTTACAAGTAAGTGTACCTATAACTGTGTCCTTGCAACACAATCTTATGTACTGTATGTTTATTCAGAAGAACGTTCCACCATATTCAGTGGAGCTTGTGCCTACGTTAGCGAACATAGGGTGCCAAGCCCAGTTAAGTAACAAAAAAGTTGTTCATAGCTTGCAACCTGAGATGCTTGTCATCTTTTGAAAAGCTGATGTTTCTCTTCTCCTATCTTTACATTTATGAATTCCTGAAAAGTTCCTTCTTCCTAAATGGACTAAGCAATAAGAGTCTTATGTATCATGGTGAGCTGTTGCACATGCATAAATGTTTGTGTGTGTGTGTGTGTGAAGATAAATCCCATCCTTGTTCTCCTCGGCTGCATCTCACACTCCTATACCCTAAATCCAGTTGTTGCTGCTGTGGTGGAGACATAAAACAACAAAGGATAGCCTTCTCTCTCCCTTCAATAATCTGCATGCAGCAGTAGTAGTGACCTGGTGAGTTTTTCCCCCCTACTCTGTCTAGTATAATGAAGATCTGCAACACTATAATCTCTGACCATGCTGATCAAGGAAAAACTTCTTTGTATTATAGGAGCAGGCATCCAGGAGAAATATGCATCAGTGTACAACTCTGATGAAAATTGTTGTCATCATCTGACATGGAAAGATTTTGTTTCGTGACCATGTTATCAAAACGTCCCTGTCCTAGACATGTATCCGCCAGGCAATCTGGAGAACATTGGCCCTTTAAGGGTTACAATGTTACAAGGGTTCTCTGCAAATAAAATTCACATCTGTTCTGACAACTTATTTCAGCCTGATGCAACTTGAAAAGGTCGAGATTAATCCCAGAAAAAAAAAAATCAGAGTTCTATTGGAAAGGCCAAATCAACTTTAATTGTAGCACATGCTATTTATATTGACATTTAGCCATAGTGGAACATTATTCTTTTTATTGCTAATGTTTTGTTTTATCCTGGAATCTCCATGATGACTCTTACTTGATGCTATACTGTGTTTTATGTTGCATAACTTAAACAGCTTATATAGCTTTATGTTAGTTTCACTGACCCAAGACATAGGGTGCATATACTGCTGTTATTGCATTACCATTACCTAATAATGTTTAACTTAACCAGTAGGTGTGCTGTCGATGGGCATATTTCAGAAAGCAAAAGGTGAAGTTGGGAACTTAACATTTCTTATAACCAAGACTCAGAGACCTGTGAAAACAGTTCATGAGCTCAAGGGGAATTTAGAGTTGTGATTTCTCCCCTTGTCTTTGGCAATCTTCTCTAGCAATTTTGGAAGCAATATAACCTGATGTTTCTTTTCTTGGAAAGCAAGTCCCACAGTAATTCAGAGAAGCCTAGTTCCAGATATTGATGTCAATCTTGGCTTAGTTCATTCTTTCATACTAGAATCAACAATTCCAAAGTTTTCTCTCTGCTAGATTTGATCAGAAGATTTTTTTTTCCTCCTTGGTGGTTCTTTTGCATTATGTGAGAGAGTGTTTGTTTTGCTGCAAAAAAAAAAGTGTTGTTTTTTTTTGCCAAGAACCCAATAAAAATATTTGTTAAAACGTCTTTGCTTTCACCTAGGGTGAATATTGTTATGGAGGCTGACAAGTTTTTGATGGGATATCTTGATGGGTTTCCATGATCTTTACATCAAGGATGAGAAAATTTGCAAACAGATCCCTAATGCTAGGTAACAATGCACAATACTGCAGCCTAAGTTTCAAAAATAGCTCATAATATGATCTATGTGCCCAACTGTTTAACCTTTAGACATGAGGATAAACATGCTTGCAACATGCTTGTCACTTCTGGGGCATTTTCTGACTCCTATATTAAATTCCAATGTTTTGAAGGTTATTAAAGTGACCCAAAGATGGTGAGTTATGTATAGAATCAAATTTGTTCCAACCAGACAACCAAGTGCAGAAAACCAAGGTGGAATAAAATAAATAAATAAATAAAAGTACACATTTTTGTACTGTGGGACCTTTCCGGACCTCAGTGAATTCCAGTGTCCTCCATGTCCATAGAAAACATTTCCATTTCATCTGAATGCGGCTAACCTACTGATGACTAGACCATGTTCCTTCTGCATTACTCAGATATGGGACCTTTTTTTGGTCTGCCAGTAGATTACAGTAGCTGGACCCAAAAAACAAAAATAAAGAAGCATCCAGTGAAAGAAAGCAGATTTGTTGATATTTTGTGTACTAGCCACTTTTGGGGAGAAATCTGTATGAAGAAAGTGACTGAAATATGAAGACACACTGTATTAAATGTGAAGCCACAATGTCATGGCTACAATCTGATCCCTGAAACCCACCCTAAAATCCTGCCAGCTGCACTGAGGGACACAATTCTCGAGTGCCGACAAGCAAGGCACTGAAGCATGACATATCCAGCCCCTGGCTCTAGTGGCTGGTGCTTCACCAAGCACAAGCAGGGACCCTTATGGGGGTCCTGTCACATATTGTTGGCGCATAGGCTATTTCCTAGCAGGAGGGGACCAAACATGTCATCCTTCAGCATCCCACTAGCCAGTACTGCAGAACTCTGTCCCTTGGTGCAGCTTGCTTAATTTTAAGGTGAGTTTCAGGATAGATTTACAATTCTGGAAATGGCACCATGATTGTACATGTTACAGAGCTGTAAGTGTAATTTGGCATTGTAACAAACAGGATGCCAGGAAAGATGTACAACCCTGGGGGTAAAATGGTCTGTTGTAGCCCATGAGATTTAAAGACTGTCAGAATTTGTATCTGGCTACCACAATCCCATTCCCTGAATCTAGCTATGCTTTTAATCCTAGACTTTGCCTGCCTGCAACTGTTGAGTGAAACAATTATGAATAGTGGTTTCTCGTATTTCTTTAAGAAAAGTACCATTACAGCCACAGTCAGTGTAGGGAATCTTGAGTTTCAAGAACCTTCCTAACTGCCTACTACCTTCCAGTCCTTGTTATCAGCTCTGCAATGAACCAAAAGTGTAATGTTTGGTGGAGAGAAAAAGACTCTCACTTGGTAATACTTAACTGTTTGGCCTGGAGAAATACTCAGAAAGGTATAAGGGTGCTTTAAGTAAGAGCTGGAAAGCACCCAGGCATGAGCTTTATCTCTGATAGGAAGCACATGCAGAGATGTTGCCAGATACAGCTGTTTAAGAGTCTTTACAAACAGCAAGTCAATACTGATCTTAGCCACATTAATCTTTTCCTTGATAGTCCACATGGACAATTATGCTCAGGCTTAAGGTAAGCTTCTGTCAAGGGGGAAAAAAGCCACTGTTCTGCAACAGGATGGAGCTTCATGCAGGGTGCCCTTTACTATTTCAGCACTGCTTTCTCTCAGCTTGTATTTTGCAGATCCAGTTTAAAATGTAGATGAATTGGTGCTGAAGTAGGAAATCTGTAGCACCATATGACTGCAATTCATACTTGTGCAGCTTTACATAAAAGAGTGAGTTTCTTTAATCAGGGAACAGCCCTAACAGAACCCAAAATGTCAGCAGCTACTGAACAGGATTTTCTATTTATATGAAGCGTTATGTTTCATATACTTGAGGGGAAAAAAAAAGATCTGCCAAGAAGGAAACCCCAACTCACACACAGGAATAAGATGTTAATAGATGTATTTATGCTAGAAGTTTTGTAATATTATACCACTGCTGTAAGATAAGTGATGGACTGCTTTGCCAGAACTTAATACTGTTTTGCCGGTTTATACCCATTTTTATCAGTGGTAAAATTAACCATATGTGTTGTTTCCCATCTGGCAGGATACAGTCTTAACACCAGTTTGATGCAGGCTACACATTTTAATTACATCCTAACAGCGGCTTTACAAATGTTCTCCTCTGATGTCATTACTTTTGGAGGACCACATAAATTCAGCAAGCAGCACCATACTGGAATGTATGTAAAAGGAAGAGAACTGTCGTGTTAAGTTATTGCTTGTGCCTTAATCTTATACACTAATGGCAGCCTTAGCTAATAAACTACCGTGCTTAGAACTGAATCTCTTACTTGGAAGAAGAATAGATAATGATGCAGGTTCAGCTCAGTAATCGAAATTACGGTCTTACATGTGTTTACTAAGAAGTAAACCTCACGGAGAAAGCCCCATTGAGACTTACTCCCAGGTAAGTGGATTGCAGCAGTTTTAATATTCTTTCTGGATGACTGTAATAACATTTTTCTCTAGATATTTTGTGATAACCCCAATATCAGGTTGGCTGCTCTTTTCATGACTGGATGCTATTTTCTAATAACATCTGCAGGTCACTGCATGTTTCACTGCCCCGGCATAAAAGAATACACTTAATGTATACACTTCCTAGACACAGAAAATAGGACCATTGGTGAAAAAACTAGTCATCTTTGATTGGAGAGCCAGTGTGCTGTAGTTTTGAGTGTTGGACTCCAGGAAACCAGAGTTGGACTAGGTCTCTAGGAGACCACTTGACCATGGAAACCCACTGGGTGACCTTTGGCAAGTCACTCTCTCTCTCTCTCTCAGAAGAAGACAATGGCAATGGCTGTATCTCCTCTGAGCAAATCTTGCAAAGAAAATCCTATGATAGCTTCCATCTTAAGGTTACCACACAACAACAAAGTCTTTGATTGCTGGTGTATTTACTGCAACAAATATATTGTCTGAACTTGGATTAACCTGTGGAGCACCAAAGGCTTTGTAAATGCAACTCCACCCTACAGGACCCATCATTCATCACCACTGAATATGCTGGCTAGGGTTGATGGGAACTGCAGTTAATACCAGCATCGGAAGAACTGCAAGTTGTTCAATCCTTTGACAAATAAAAGGTTACCCTTATTTCCAAGGCTGCCATTTTGACCTCTAGAAAGCAGTTACCTTATAAGATAGTACATTATACCAGTCCATTAAGCATAGCAGCTCAAATCAATACACATACTGGTAGAGCACAAGTCTTCACCTATACACTTTTGCCACAGGAAGCAGGAGGCTGGTCCCTTTTTCCCACTCCCTCCCTAGGTGCACAAAAACATCTGGATGGAGTTCCAATCACATGATGTGCTATGGGTGTGTACACCTAGTCATGTACCAGCTGGTCTTGCATGCTGGGGGAACAAGGAACAGCCTCCATAGGCAAAGAGAGTTGGAATGTGTCCAGCTGCAACCTCAAGTTGTTGCATATGTGGGGCAAGTGCAATTGTATAAAGAGATATAATGATATCTCTTTGTGCAGCATCCAAGAAACACACTTTGGTACCTGTGTATATCATCAAAAGGATTCTACACAGAACTTGCTCTATGGAACAACTACGTGTACATTTATGTAATACCTATTTGTTAGCCATATAGGTGTTAGCCTTTAAACCATAGCAGGTACTTAAAGAGCAATACCTCCACACAGAAATAGTTTATGACATACTGTTTATTGACATTAATATTTGCTTCTAGTTTGAACCTTGGTTGGCTACTGTATAAATGGTATACGTGACAGCACAGCCTCTGCTGATAATTCAACTCTCACAGCAAATCCTGTCAGAGCTGATTCCCATAACCACCAATCGCCTGCTTTTTTTGTAGATTTAATCTGAGTGGGAAATGAAATTTTACCATAACAGAATTAAAAGGGGGGGGGGCTAATTGTTAGTGCTGGTACATTTCTAAAGTATTGAATATAAAGACAATCAACTAGGAATGTAATCATGAATTCCTATACGGATTCTAGGCAAGAAAATTAGAACTCAGCTACAGTCATTTGAATAATCACATCTGATCTGCATTTTTTATTAATTATTACATGCTCAAGTGATTCAAGTTTGTACATTGCCTGATTTTATTTGAAAGCAAACATACCATACTTTTTAGGCATTTTACATGGGGATAAGTTAGAGAGATTGGATTCATACAATGTCTCTATTTCACGTCAGAAACAGAATCCAAATGGCTACCAGTTTCTTCAGCACAACTTTGCCACAGTAAGCATCTCTTAAGATAAAGCAACTATTGTTGTAAACTCCCCCAAACACTGAGAGATGCCTTGTCTGGTAGAGCTCATAGTCCGGGACAAGCCAATGAAAAGAAATGGGAATGATGAGAACCAGTTCACCCCAAACAGAATCTGATACTTGTTTGGGATGAAAAGAGGGAGGGCTCAAAGGGGGAAAAAGGGTTCCAGAAAAGAAGAGTGCAACATTAATTGGAAACTGACAGGTTAACTCTTTCCAATGCTGTGCAAGGGATAAGAAAAGTGAAACTGCCTCTCTTCCAGAGTTTAGAAAGGTTGCTTTTTTTCAACTGCAGCCTTCTGAATGTGCCTGCCCCCACCAGCATGGCCAGTGGATATGCTGGGGGGATTCTGGTAATAACAATGGAAAAAAAGTTTTTAAAGCTTTACCTCTTTCCTAGGAAGGCTATGGATATCCTCTTCCATTTGGAAAATTATGGAACCAGCAGCATCCAAGATCTTAAAACTGTTTGCTCCTAGGTCCACGACCTACACCTTAACAAAAACCCACTCAGTTTTCCCTTTCTTAGTCATCATTCTACTCTTGGGCTATCCAGTGATTACCATGGAACTGGCCTTGTTTCCACTACCTCCTACTTATAAAGACAATGCTACAGCCGTTTCTTGCTATCATAGCTGAAGCATTTTTGGTAACTTTAGATTTTGGTTTTCTTTTTTTGTAATAATCCTAATTCATTTTTGGGGAAGATAATCTTTGAATGTCTAAGGCCTCCACTTACGGCTGTGGCTATGCTCCAGCAACTCCCTGTAGAATGCATGGGGCTGGACATCTGCAGGTTCTTCTCTGCTGTAATCTGTGAGAAAGGTAATTCACCTGTGTATGGAACACAATACTTGTGAATGTGCAGAAAGCTTTCTTCCACAGAAGACAATAGAGAAGTCCTTGTGCACATTCTAGTTTTGATATTCTCTAAGTAAGTCTCCCTACCTATCGCTAATGCTTT
Source organism: Cyclura pinguis (assembly GCA_030412105.1). Lineage (NCBI taxonomy): Eukaryota > Metazoa > Chordata > Lepidosauria > Squamata > Iguanidae > Cyclura > Cyclura pinguis. Next base: position 215,720,363 of record CM059602.1, read on the forward strand.
AAAAAATGTTATATGAAAAGCCTTTTTTCTATGACCAGACAGACACAGAGAAGTTTAACTCTCTTCTCCCTAATTTTCTTCTTTTGGTCTCACATCAATATATGAAGTGCAGAATAAATGCTGATTATCTTCATTTTATCTTCATGTTCTGCGAGGAAAAAAAAAAGCTGGTTTGGCTTTATTCAGTTCACCGTAAAAACTAAAAGTGTTCACACCAGCAGCAAATACATTGATGCCAACAAAAGTAGTTTAAAAAATCCTCTTTAAGATGCTAACAAATTTACTTACAAACACCTATATTTATTATTTCATAAATAGGCGCAACAGCTTCCATAAAAAAAGATTAAATACAGACACAGTATTAAGAAACAATAATACATAGCCATATGTAAAGGTTATAATTTAGCTGTTTCCAATCTGTTTCTGCATCTAATAAAATACCAAGAAAGCATTTGGCAGTTTTATACATAAGAGGACATAAATGACGTTTACTAACTGTTACACATAAAGTGATAAAAAAGCAGTTTTAGGCAGTACAAAATAAATGTGTTTGCTCTTTTCCCAACACTAGACTTTTTTTTTGTATAACTAATGACACAGTGCCAATTTCTGTTTAATTAAATTCATTTGGGAATAACTTTCCTTTTTTTTTCTTTTCAAAGAGTTTGAAAATATAGAACTATTAGTCAGTTGCTTAAAAATGAAGTAAAAATATGAATGTTTGCCAATTTAACCCCCTTTGTGAAATCAATAAACTGGAATGAGCCAGTTTCAAATTACAATTAGCTACAAAAACATTCACATTTTATACTCTAAGAGAGTGTAACATAGATGCTATTTACAAACTTGCTATGACTGCTACATCAAGCCATTTAAAAAGTCTTTAGTAGTTTCATATAAACACCCATTATGAAAACCAATGGAAAATCCAGGACTTTTATCCAAGACATCTACAGTTGCTAAGGCAGTTACTAGCGCAGCACTTCACAGCAAAAATAAAAATCAACAGAATATCAGAATGGTCCAAGCCTCCTTCCTTAAAGAAAGAAGAAAAACAATGTCCATTAAAGGATGCTGAAGGAGAAAGGGGAAGGGGAGAAAAAAAAGAAAGAAAAAAGGGGGGTGGAGGAAGGAGCAAGACTGTTTTTTTTCCCAGAGTGAATGACCCACCAGCTCAAATAGTCCTAAGTGCTTAGCAACTTATATTTTCTAAATAAATGCAGAACTGCCTTGACTGCATAAAGCAATCCGTGATGGAAAGACTTCCCTGCATTCCTCATTGGAGAGAAGAGCTGCTTCACCAAACATTTTCAGGTAAGGTACAATGCTTTGTCCCTCTGCATGGCCCTGTTGAAAAAGAGAAGGGGGAAACAAAAGAAGAATGCTTACTGATAACATTCAACATCAAAAGTTACATAGGGGTGATGCGATCCCTTTAAATCAGTATTCTGGTATCTCAAGGATGTGAAAGGCAATAATATCACATGAAATACATGGCCAGTTGAGTCTCACACTAAACTCTGGTGGAATATCATATCTGCTCCAAGTGTACAGGATCATGAAAAATATATTGTTCATTATGTATTATGTTGCTGCTGCTGTGTGCCATTAAATTGTTTTCCACTTATAGTGACCCTAAGTTGAATCTATCATGAAGTTTTCTTGGCAAGATTTGTTCAGAGAGGGTTTGCCCTTGCTCTCCTGAGGCTGAGAGAGTGTGACTTGCCCAAGGTCACCAGTGAGTTTCCATGGCCCAGCAGGAATCTGAACCCTGGTCTCCAGAGTCATAGTCCAGCAATGAAACCATTATACTATACTGGCTCATTATATTTTACTGAAGAGGAATCTTTGGAGAAAGAGTCAAGATCTTCTCACAGTTCTTTTTGGATCTGATATGATGGAGTATTAATTTGCTTTGCAGCACATCAAATCATTTGGTCCTTTCCAGAATATGCAGCTATTACATCATTTTTGGACTGGCAAAGGAAATTTTTCATGTCAGTTTCCCTCTCCAACAGCTGTATTACTGAATGCTGCATAGAACATAACTTGTATGGGTGAACCTAGGACCATCCAAACTTCATATGTTTTATCACAAGCTTGGCTCCAGACACGTGGGAGTGTCACTCCATTCATTCAGTGGGGCATTCCATATGGCTTCCGACCTCAGTGTTTGAAGGATACTTCTCTCTGCATATGCGCACCTACCCAAGAACTGAGATCTGCTGGAGAAGCTTCCTTTTGTGTCCTACCAGTGATGGCAAAATATTGTGGGAGGAGAGGGCCTTATCTGCTGTGGCATCCTGGTTATGCAATGTCCTTCTTCTTAGAGATCCGAGTAGTACCAATGCTGGCATTAAGTCTGATGCCAAATGAAAATATGGCTTTTTATTAAAGCCCTCAGGGCCTATTTGATTTCATCCTGGTTGCATATGTATTATGGTTTAGGTTATTTTTAATTGTTTTAACTGGTTTTGAATGATTTAAATACTGTTTAATACTATGACAGATATTGGGTTCTATTAGCAGTAGAGTGGGTCCTCCATATATGCCGGAGTTCTGTTTCAGGAACTCTCACAAATAATGGAGTTTGCGAATGCTCATGTCCCATTATATTCAATGGCAGTGACATGTGTACACATGCTTCAGTGCATCTGTGTGCATGTCACCACCATTTTAGGCGTAGGAACATGACACTTCTTGTGAGCTGGAAATTGTGCACATAGAGGTCATGGGTAAGGAAAACCCACTGTACGATTCAAATCCAAGGACATTTATGGTACAGTACAGTTATCTCCAGCTCTGGGCCAGTAAATGAAATGCGTAACCGAAGTCTTCTGAATTTGGATAGATTTATCACAATTTAGCACAAAAATACAAAGAGCAGGGTGTAGTGGCATGTAAGGGCAGAGCTGTGCCATCTCCGAATCCTTACTTGTAATGAAGATTCATAGTGTTCATAGCTTCAGGCAAAAGAGAGTAAACAATGCCAGGCATGACTCAAGGAACCTACCCAGCTCAACTGAACTGCAAGTTTGTTGCTCTGCTCCACCCAACTCCACCAAATACTTCCATTCTATTACAAATAAAGATACAAACTGTTTTAATCAAGAGAATCTTTGATTGTGGTACATACAGATAGAAATACATGGGCTATACTATGAGACCAAGTTGTCCAAATGTTGCTTTTTGTGTGTGCGTTCAAGTTGTTTTTTGACTTACAGTGACCGTATCATGGGACTTTTTTGGCAAGAGTCATTCAGAGAGGGTTTGCCTTTCTCTTCCTCTAGGCTAAGAGAGTGTGACTTGCCCAGGCTCACCCAATGGCTTTTCATGGCTGATAGGGAATTTGGTCTCCAGAGTTGTAGTCCAATGCTCAAACCACCACACTACACTGACTCCACTGCCCAGATGCTGTCGGACTGGAATTCCCAGCACTGCTCACGACTAACTCTGCTGGCTAGGGCTGGTGGGAGTTGCAGGTCATCAACCACAGGAAGGCTGCCTGAGTCCCACCCCTGCATTACACAAATGGGGAATTCTTGCTTTATTGAAGCAAGCTGGCTTGTAGACATATCCCGAAAATGCTATTCAATAATTCTGTACTTTTATCAATATATATATATATATATATAATGATACAATTGCCTTTTCCTGTATGAATGGCATTGTTAGAAGTATTTTATTTATTCGAGTATGATTTTAAAAATACTTCAAGTAGTCCCTTTTTTCTCTTTTTCCTGCTGAAGATGAATTAAACTAGATCCTGTATCTATCACAAGCTGGGCTAAAAAGGAGAAAAAGAGATGAGAGACTTACATAGCATAAGCACAAATATTATTTATTGGTCAAGGGACCTGCAGACAGCGCTCATTGTGTTAATAGTCTCTTCCTCTGACTGCAGTATTTTGGGTCAGTACTTTGATACAATTTCCTATTTCGATCAGAAATGTTAGGGAAGAGTGACAGTTAACTTGACATTATATACATGCAGGATTGTGGCCCTTCTTCTCCTAAATAACTTCCCCAAGAATAAAATGTAGCTGTTTATTATATTAAACAAGCAAGCTGCAACTTGTTTGTTAATGATTTTACTAGAATAAGCAAGGGAACCAAATCTTGTAATCTTATCTAGACAGTGAAACAGTAAACACAGCTAGCATACTTGTTGCCCTGCTTTTGTTATAAATATTAGTCAACACAAGATGGCATCCACTGGCTGCTCACCCATTACTGCAGTAATCATTATTCCAGTCCACACTCTGTGCTGGGGGATTTCTGCACCCTGAACGAACATACTCCATTGCTTGGGTAACAACTTGTGCAGCTGTAGATGTTGGGTTGATAATATTCTGATAATCAGGCTGGAGAGTAAAACCCTACAATAGAACAAAAATAAAGGTAAGGCTTGGTCATCCAACTTAACCTCCTAAGTGCATGTCTTCACCAAGTCCCAAGTTGTATTTCTGCATTCTCAGATATGAAGTAAAAGGAAAAGAGAAAGATGGCTTATGTCTTTTCAAGCAGTCATTTTAATTGGTGGAGAAGGAATGCTAGATAACACACTGCAATAGTGTAGAACTCAGAGACAAAGAACAGAGACACTTTAAAGTCATGAAAAACAACTCATTCAACTCAGGAAAATAAAAGAAAGGTTTGTGTGCTCTTACAGCTCATATTTCGATTCAGCCGAAGGATACACTATTAGTTAATTCCAAGAATATGCAACAGAATCTTTTTGAAGGATGCAGGCAGCAGGTGGCTGAGTGTTTTATCAGACTACACCTATTCACGATTATTGTTCTCAAGCCCCTTTTATTTGGTTCAGTCACAAAAGGACCATCTGCTGCTTCTTTTATTTGCACTTCTTTCTCAACTACACAAAAAATCAAGCTTTTTAACAGTTGTTGGACTAATGTAGCAAAAAGCAGGGGGGAAAAAAGGCAAAACAAAGCTCAACTTGCTGTTGTTTTCACTGAGGAGGCAGCATGCTTAAATGTTGTTTTCCAAAATCAGCAGACCTGATCAGATTTTCAAGAATGGTATGCATTGATTTTCCATACAGCAGTTAGCTTAAATAAACAAAGAATGTTGCTGAAAGGCTAGGAGAGCCTTATAGTGCACTGTAATAAACCAACTAATGCCTTCTTGAACAGAACACGCTAGATTGCTCTACAGAGATAAACTTCCCAAGGACATCGGAACAATGTACACCATCTAAAGCAAAGATGACATCTGGCTGAATTGAGCTTATTTTCTTGAAACTTCACATTTTCTGATACAAGTTTACATCTGGCAAATACAATAAATAGTTAAATCAAGAGTTTTCTCAATAACAGGCATAATGAATATACAGAGTTAGCTACAACTTGCTACTGTCACTTGTCAGATTAAATTCATCAAATGAGTGGAAGATAAATTCTACTTCTGGTTACATGTTTTACTGCAAAATTTATTCCGACATCAATGTACAATGTGATCATTCTAAGACAGGACTGGGGAGCTTCTAGTTCTCCATATTTTTGGCTTGTTGAAGAAATAGTAGTGTATCTCACAAGCTGAAGGTGAGTAACACCTCCTTATAAAAGGGTCTAGCAGAGAAATAAAGCAGGCTTAGTCTTCTTTGGTAAAGACATATAGTAGCTTTGCTTAAAAATATTAAGGGTTTCATAATATCCCATAGTGAGAAGTTCTGTGCAGTCAGCCCTCCACATCTGTGGGTTTAAATCACAGAGAATTATTTGCACATTTCTCCAACCCCTGCTTCCCCAACTCAAGAGCTTCTTTTCTGTGGGAAGCTTGCCTTTCAATGGCTCCAATCAAGCCACCTCTGGTTCTCCTCCTCCACCAGCCATTGCTTGCATCATAGCCCAATTTCTCACAAATTCTTTCCCAATGCCTCTTCCACACTCAAGGGAGGAGATGGGTGAAAGAGGAAGTACAGAACCGCAATGCCTGCCCACCACCTTTCCTTGTTCAGGAATTGACCCTAGATCCCTGCTTTCCCCACCAAGTGTCAGCCCCCTCCTCACAGAGAGACACATACAAACATTTTTATATTTGTGGTTTTTCCATTTTTGCAGGGGTCCTGTGCCCCTAACCCTAGCAAATATGGAAGGCTGACTGTAATGTGCACTTTTAACATGGAGAAGAGAGATAGAGAGAGTTGAAGACTGCATAACGGAGGACAAATAAGCTTCTAAATCATGTAGATGCAAAGAGTATGTGAATACAATCAACAAACAGGAAATGGCATAAATACATGAGAGAGATGCAAACGAGTAACTATTGAGTATTAGTATGCTAAGGCTGCCACAGGACTCAAAACTAAATGGACTCAAATTCCAGTTAGTTCCAGTGTAAAAATTCTGGCAGGCAATAAAATCTTCATCCTTCTTACAGGAAAATACCACCTTCAGAGTAGCAAACAGCTGAAATTAATGTTTATTTTTTTTAATAAGTCTACATGAATCCATATTTAGGGTATTTTTTTATTCCAACCAATGAAAGCATGACGAAGTAAAAATGCAATAGCATGTACTGGAGTTTGTTTTTGTTGCTGCTGTGTGCTTTCAGGTTATTTCTGACTTATGGAGACCCTAAGGAGAACCTACCATGGGGCCTTCTTGGAAGATTTGTTCAGAGAGGGTTTGCTTTTACCTTCAACTGAGGCTGAGAAAGTGTGACTTGCCCAGGGTCACTCAGTGGATTTCCATGTCTGAGTGGGGATTTGAATCCTGGTCTCCAGAGTCATAGTCCAACATTCAAACTACTATATCATGCTGATTCTTAGGTCTCTGATACATTGAAGTACTGGGATCATCATCATCATCATCATCATCATCATCATCATCATCATCATCATGATCATCATCATCTCCCACAGTACACAGAACAAAGTTAACTTTGTAAACATACACATGAATTTGTTCTGGCATGGTTTTAGTTTTTTGATGTTTTTGGATGTAGGTTGGAATAGTAGATAGACAACTGCCCAAACCAGTTGTCGATTTCTTTGGTCCTGTTGTATAGTTGAAAATCTAACGTACACTGTTACTTATTAACTAACCCAGAACCATGATAATAATGCTGGCTACTAACTGTCACAATGAAAAGCCATAGCTGAGAATTTGTACTCCTATTCCTTCAGCCCTTGTCTCTCCAAACAGTCCATTTAGACATGGTTATGGCTAATAATGAAATGAATCCTCAACAGTGCCAATGTTAGAGGCAGGACCCAGTCATGTTAATTCAGCTTGACCCCATTCCTTCTGCCAGAACCAGTGAGTCTCCCTCCCTCTTGCAGTCCTCCATGTACCCTGAAAACCTCTGTATTTTCCACCACAGTGAGAAAGATAGGGGAAGAATATCCCAGTTCTACTGATGCTGGGGTACTACTGGGCTAGGGCTCCAATTTCACCAGGATGAAAAAAATTGTTACTTTTTCTTTTTAATCATTTTAATTGGAGAGGAAAAAAAAGAATGTGTGTAGAGAAAAAATGAGCAAACAAAACTACACAAGTTTTAAAAAGGTAAAGGGAAAATATGCATAACAAATAACATCCTGATCTAACAATCCCACAATCAACTTATATTTTAAATTTTAAAGCATTCTTGCAATTGCCGATTTTAAATGACAAGATATTCTCCAATTCAAATGTAATAGATTGAATTAATCATAGTGGCAATGTCCCAGAAAATATCCCCAAATATCCCAACCAATCCAAGGGAAGCAAACCGCTCTTCTAATAGAAAGCTACTGAAATTTTTGCAGCAGTATAAATTAATGGACTATTCCTATATCAGAATTCCCAAAATTTCTTAATTAAGATAAGTGGTATTTAACATTGGTTTTATTTTCTCACAGTATCAAAATACAGAGCCAGTGTGGTGTAGGGGTTTTAAGTGTTGGATTATGACTCTGGAGACCAGGGTTTGAATCCATGCTTGGCCATGGAAGACTACTGGATGACCTTGGGTAGGTCACACCCAGCCTCAGAGGAAAGCAAAGGCAATCCCTGTCTGAACAAACTTTGCCAAATTAGAGCACTGGGAACAGAGCTGGCAACGGACACAAAAATTTACTGCAGCTCAGAACCTAAAAGAGAACTATTATAAGCTTTTTCATAGATGGTACATGACACCAGAAAAATTAAAGAACATGTATAATATGGGAACAGGTCAGTGTTGGAAGTGTCAGGAGAATGTTGGAACACTATTTCATACATGGTGGTCATGTCCTAAGGCTAAAAAATATTGGAATGATATATATAATATGATATGTAAAATATTGAGGGTTCAAATTGATAAGAAACCTGAACTGTACTTATTAAATATGACACATGTGTTAGATGGAACTGTTGCAAAGAAATATTGGCGAATAATGCTGTATATGATTATGACAGCCCATATTGAATATGCAAGGCTATGGAAAACTGGGCAGATACCTACAATAGAGCAATGGTGGGCAACTTTTATTGAAAATCGGAATTCAGATATAGTCTCTCGGAGATTAAAAGGAAAATCAGATGATGACATTAACAAAGAATGGCAAAATGTTCTGGAAATGGGTAGGGTGTTGACAGGTAATAATTCTTAATTCATGGTAGCATGAGTAGTTAGAAGTAAAAATCAGTGGAATATCATGGAACATGTAAAGTAGGGTCGAAGAGCAGGATCTATCTTGTATGTTAACAAATGCAATGCGATGCATAATGTTGATATGTCAATGAAATAACACTACTGAAATCCAGAGAGGAGTGGTAGCGGTAATAGTTCGGTAAAATGTACAATGAGAAATGTTGTTTTATACGATGTAATCACAATAAAATTAATTAAAATGAACAAACTTTGCCAATAAAAGCCTGTGATAAGTTTGCCTTAGGGTCAGCATAGGTCAGAGATGACTTGGAGCAAAACAACAGCAATAAAAATATAGGGAGATTTGTATGTTCCTCTTGTCCACATCATTAATATTTATCACATCAAACTTGTGCATCTTTTTAAATTATAGAGTGTGTGAATTACTACACAGTAATCCATGTAATATTTTAATTAGAAACTGTTTTAAACTAAAAGAGCTACACTGAAGCTCGCACAAAGGGAACTCCTCTTTGACCTCCTAACTGGGCTTCTTCTCGTTCTGATACCCCCAACCCAGCTACAGAAGATCCTGCATCCTTATGGAATAGATCTGGGAAATGACAGAATGTCAAGTATTATGATATCCATGAATTGGTTAAGCCAACTCTATCAGCTGTCTTTAGACTTATAGAGGACAGTCTATCCAATTGAATACAGTTGGCTCTCCACATTTGTGGGGTTGACTTTCACAGATTTGATTATTTATGAGTTCCTTCAACCCCTGCGCCCCCACCTTGGCCACATCTTTTCCAGAGAAATAATCCCTCTTGGCAGCTCCAATCAGGCAGCGCAGCCCTTTCAAACCCGCCTCTGGTCCTCCTCCTCCTCCACCAACCACTACCTGGCCAGCTAAGAACGGCTTGCAGCCCAATTTCTCATCACCACAAACCCTCACCCAATTCCTCCCGACATCCAAGATGATGAGCAAGAGAGAAGAAATATAGGAACATAATGCCAACATACCCCCTTTCCCTCTCCTTTACCTAACGTGGTTAGGACCCAGGGTGCCCACTGTCTTCACTATGCCTCAGCCCCCTTCCTTCAGACACACACACCCATTCTGATATTTGCAATTTTTCTACTTTTGCAAGGGTCCTATGCCCTAACCCTAGCGAATGTAGAGGGCCAACTGCATATTTTATTTGATGCTTTTTATTTAAAAAGCTACCAGATTTTTTCTAGACTCTCTGGAATCCCTCAAAGTTTGCAATTGCTTTTTCTTACTACTACTGTGATTTCTTCTATATTATATTTTTATTTACTTTTATCTCCAGTTTTCTTATTGGTTTCCTCATCTCTCTTAATAGATTCCCTTGAGTTTGAGCTGATGGTTTTAAGGTATATTTACCTTACTATAACCACCCACCTTCCCTTCTATTGTGAGTATTGACTTATCCTCCCCAGATTACTCTTATTCCCTCCTTATCCTCTAATTTTCTTTCTAGAGATGATAAAGTCTTGTCTAGTTTTTAAAAATCGTGCCTTCAAGTGTATACTTTGATTTTAAAAATCCCTTTCCAAGTGGATGTGACCACTTTTTTCCTTATATAATCTGAATTTAATTGCAAAAGCTTCATGGACTGCCTATTCCAAATAAATGATATGACATCTTAATTTTTGATAGTTCTCTGATTCATGTAGTATTTCCTGGGATGCATTTTATCAAGGGAGGAGTTTTCTTAACTTGACTATCATGATATTCCACAAATCTCCCAAAATGTCTTAGATCATGACATGCTCCCTATTTTTTCTTTCATTTATTTTATTTGTAACAACTTAATCCCAATAATATAATTTATTTATCCAACAAATTTATCTAACAAATAAATCAAGTTCAATGAACAAAATCAGTAAATAAACCTAATAAAATACTCTAGATTTATTCAGCAACTAAAAATAATAACAAATTAATTAAAGTCATTCATTGCACAATGTATCTTCAAACCTTAATCAAATAGAGTTAGGCATTCCCTGTATCTTTGGCACCAGTGCTCAGTTCATTAAGTACAATCAAACTGCCATTTCAGAACATCAAATCTCTTAAAAGAATAAAATTAACTGATATACCTTTATAACATATGTTGATGAGAAATAATTTTCTCTTAAATCAAAGTAGAATTCATCAAAAATATAAACATTATTAAGAGAATATGGTAAAATGAAGGGATAAATCCAAAGTTAATCTTACTTTGAGTGGTCCTACTGAAATGAGTGGGACTGGTTAGTTACAATCAACTTAAGTCCTATTGATTTCAATGGATCCATCTACTCCAGGCAATGTTAATATTGGATTTAGTCCCAAATCAAAAGTCTTTAAAGTGTTGCCTCACTTGTACCTAAATAATTTCCAAACAGCTTGTGTAGACAAAACAATTTGTTTTGTTTTGTGTCTTATTTCTTCAGGACTTCCTCCTTCACATTTAATATTTAGCAGGGATTAATTCAAAGACAAATCATTTTTGTCTTTACAGCTAAGGGAATAAATTTTTACAGTTTATGTTGCAGAATCTTCTACGTTTAATTAACTTCAAATTTAAAAGATACATTAGGGTAAGATAAAGGATGAATGCAACACAAGAAAGCCAGTCATACAGAGTTCCACGTGAAACACCTTGTTGTAGAGCTGGGATTGCTTCTCTATAGCAGGTGTGGGCAACTTGTGTGAGCCTCCAGATACTGCTGGGCCGCAATTCCCACGAGCCTCAGGCAGCATAGTCAATGATGAGAGTTGATGGAAACAATAGTCTAACAAAATGTGGAGGGCCAGAAGTTGTCTAACTCTTCCTCTATGGTGATACATCAAAAAAGGAGGAGGGAAATAAAATATACTGCTGTCATGATCCTGAAGCAGCTTTTTGAAGCGTCTCTTACCAAGTGGCTGTACTATTCTGCTATACTGTTTTGGAGTGCTGCCAAGCTTGTTTGTTCGTTCGTTCATTCATTCATTCATTCATTCATATCCCACCTCTTCTCCAATAATGGGACTCAAGGTGGCTTATAACTTATTAAGAATAATACAAATCAGGAAGTACACAAAAACACCGCTAAAAGGTATGAATATAACTTATTTAAAAAGACAAACAATTTCTAAGGTTCAAACCATGAAAATTCACAGGACACTAAAATCCCATCCCAGTCTGCTTCTAAAAGCCTGATGATATAAGAATGTTTTTACTTGCCAGCAGAAGGAGACAAAAGGTGGAGCCATCCTTCCCTCCCTAGGGGGGAGTTTCAAAGTCTGGGAGCACCCACTGAGAAGATCCTCTCCTTGTTCCCGCCAACCAAGTCCAAGAAGGTAGCAGAACAGAGAGAAGGGCTACTCTTGAAGATCTTAGGGTTCTAATGGGTGAATGTCCAAGCAGCTGTAAAAGAATCCAAAGCCACCTTCTAACAGTGCTCCTCCAGGAAAGAATGGAACCACTGCAGAACACCACCTCCAAGCTCCATCCCGGTGAGCTGATTTAGAAGGACACTATGGCTGGTCGTATCAGAAGCCATTGGGAAGTCTCCCTGTCCAGTTCCTCATTCTGGTTATCCATGAAAGTGACTAAAGCTGTCTCCCTCCCATAGCCAAGCCTGAAGCCAGACTGAAATGGCTCTAAGATCATCCACTTCATTCAGGAACACTTTGGGCTGAGAAGCTGCCACATGCTATAGTATCTTGCCCAAAAATGGAATGTTGTAAACTGTTCTACAGTTATCCAATATAGTAAGATCCAGGGAAGGTTTGTTCAGAAGAAGTCTTACAACGGTCTCCTTTAGGCACACTGGGATTCTACCTTGTTTAAACAGCCACCAGTGCTGCCAAACAGAACAGCTACAAAAGACACAAAAAGCAGAATATAGCAGACTCCTGCCTGGTTTTGAGTAAAGTAACAACTGTCTACAAGGGCAAGACAGTGGAGCTGGCATCTGCAGTGAGGCTGAGATTGGTGGGACAATCTTTTAAAGGCATTTATGTGTTTATTTTAGTTTTGATGTTTTAAGCATGGGTTACAGCCCACCTCTGTTATGGATGAGGTATGTTTTATCTAGAGATTTCCTGCATCATCAGCAGGGGTTGAATTTTGTGTGTGTCTATATACTTTTCCCAACACACTTTGCTTCATTATCTGAATCTGCAATTTGAAGTGAGTTTTGAATAGTCATGTTTGCCAATGATTTCAATGGTTCAGAATACAAATTTCCCTCTCCCAAAAGTATAACAAATCAAATGACATTACCCCAATTTCTTTTTCTAATCTCAAAATGCACTAGAAAGTTTGGCACATTCAAAGCAAACACTTTTAGTTGAATCTTCACTTAAAATCTATGCCCTGGACAATCATAGCTTAGACAGAGATAAGCAATATTCCCAAAGGAAGCCTTTAAAAAAAAAAGAAGCTTATAGTGAAGTTAAAATTCCAATACAGAAGAAGAGCTCTGCTGGACTGCAATAGCCTATTCAGTCAAATATCCTACTCTCCACAACACGAGGCCTTTCACACTTCACACTTACAGCACTGTGATTCCACTTTAACTGTCATGGCAACATCCTATGAATTCCTGGAATTTGCAATTTAGGGAGGGACATTTATAATTCTCAGCCAGAGGGCTTTAATGACTTACCAAACTACAAACGCCAGGATTCTATAGGATATTGCAGTAGCAGTTAAAGTGGAATCAGAGAGCAATAATTTGTTACTGTGAAAGGGCCCTAGATCATTGGGTTAGGAAGCTTCTGTGTACTTATTCTGACACTACAGCTTGTTTTTACCTTTGGCTCCGGGGGTTCATTGAAATTGGTTGCAGTTCCATTGAGCAATTTGGTGGCACTATTTAGCTCTGTCTGAAATATGATAAGTGTCCAGGTCTTGACCAAAAAATGCCAAAATTTTCATAGTAAAGTATAGCCAATATTAACTATTTAAAATCACAGTATAGCATATTAGTATTCTTTACATATTCTCTAATGAGCCCATGCAACTGAATATATTTTATTCAGTGGGTTTGCCCAAAGTAATGATGAAGTCAAAGGGACTAAACAACATCGCTCTTTACTCTGAAATGATACTTCCACCCAAGAGTTCAATAAGTCTTATTCCCAGAAAAACGTACAGAAGATTGTAGCCTAAATCAACATACAGGCATACTTTACTTTAAGATGCTTTGCTTTAGAATGCTTCACTAAAATGGTGTTTTTCAATTATGCAGTATAGAACTGCTGGCCAGAATCCTCTGTGGCAGGTATGGATGCACTTGTGATTATTATGTATTCACAGTCCTTTCGTAACCCTTAGTTTAGGGGCTACATAGGTACTGTGAAAATTCTCCAATTTCCACTTACAAGGAAGCAGCCACTGCTTTAAGGCAGTGGTTTTTTAACCTGGAGTCTGTGAACCCCCAGGGGTCTGTGATGTCCTCACAGGGTCTGCAAAAGGCTCAAAGGTCACTTATCCTATCTCTTCGCCACAATGGAGTGGTAACGTGACGGTAACCAAGGCAAAAGGAGGCAGGCAGGCAGGCAAGGGCTGTGCGTCGCCTGTCAGACTACTGCTCCGCTGTGGGAAAGAGGCAAGCCCCGCAGCTGACGGACAGCAGAACTGCCATCCATCCAGCCATCCAGCCTTTGCTATTCTTCTTTCGCTATTCGTCCCCTCCTTTCCAGTGGAGAGCAGTCAAGTGTACCATCTTTGCCTTCTTCACCAGGAGAGGAAACTGAGACAGGCAAAGAAGTAGAAAAGGAAAAAAACAAAAAACAAAACAAAAAAAGTAAAAAAAAAAGAGGGTGTTGAAGGGGAAAAAAAAGGAGGGGGTGTTGAAGCAACCTTTCTATAAAAGACCCCAAGTGAGCCTTCTCATTTCCATTCCATCTGTCTGAATCAAGTGATGGCTTACTTTGCAAGCAGCGATCCCTCACTCCAGCTTCCAGTGTCTTGCCAGGGGGTGGCACCTGCTGCAGTAGTACCCCCTCTTCTCACTTGGCCCTACTCGTCCCTGCTATCCTTTTTCAGAGTTGGCTGCCATGCTGCATCAAGGATCCCATTCAAAACAAGGGCAAATAAGAAGACGGGGTTGCTGCTGCAGCAGGTTGGAGCAAGAGATCACCCTTGGCAAAATAAACTGTCACTCAATTCGGAGAAAAGCGTGTGCACATATGAATGGAAACGAGGCCTGGGGTTTTTTTTTATTGAGGAGATGCTTCAGCCCCCCCCCCTTTTCCCTCTTTGCTCATCTCAGTCTCATCTCCTCCTAGTGAAGAAGGAGAAAAGCGGGGAGTGTTTTATCATTTCTGATAAGCTTGATGGCTGGAAAAGAGGAGGGAGAGAAAGATTGAGAGAGAGAGAGAGAGAGAGAGAGAGAGAGAGAGAGAAGAGCAAATGCTGGCTGGCTGGGCCTGTATGTTGCTGTTCAATCCACTCCAGCCTTAAACTGTTGGAAAGAAACAGGAGAAAAATCTTTCCTCCCACCTCTCAGGGAAATGTGCTTTTACATATTTCTCCCCTCCCTCCCAATTTGAAAACACTTGATGAACAATTTTAAATATCTGATGCACCTTAGCGTTTTAAATATTAAGTATTGGGAGTCTGTGGCAAAAAAAAGAAAGAAAGAAAGAAAAAGAAAAAGAAAAGAAGAAGAAAAAAGAAAGAAGATGTTTAAAGGGTGTCCCTGGTGAAGAAAAAGTTAAGAACCACTCTTTTAAGGTGATATATGCTTTCCAGCTGTGGTGTGTACCCTAACCCACTGTATTAGCAAGGCTTGCCTATGCTATTTTAAAAAATGGTCTACAAGCCTCTTTGCATTTTGAACTACATCTCCTGGTCTGTCTCACCAAATAAATGTCTCACTGAATAAATTTGTGATTTTCCCTGCTCACCAGCATGTGCTAAAGCAGACAGTGGCAGCAGAGCCAGTATTTTGTATAGTGTAAGTTGTTTCAGGTGTCAAGATGGTACTTTCATATTTACATTGAAATTGCATTGGAATTGTCTAATTTGATGCTTATATTGGAACTGTCAGCTCTGATTAGTGGCTTTTTGGAATTTCTACTAATTGGTTTTTTTTCTATGTTTGTTTCTTGTTCTGTATACAAACCTACTCAGTTATTGATACAGACGGAAAACAATAAAGTATCTTACCATTTTTATGATGATTCTTATTTGTGAAGAATCTCTCTTCCCAGCAGAACGACAAGGTAATAAAATGGATGCAGTAGCTCCCCCGTGTTCTGCCATTTATCAGATCTGATTCAGAAATCAGTTTATTGTAATAATGCTTGCTGAAGATGTAAATGACAAAGCTAACTCAACAATTTCAAAAATGCAAAAAGTCAACAAAAGGTGCATAATTTCCAATTTTAGTAGCCATCTCAAGTCGCCCATGAAACATTCTGGCTACACATGTCACTTTGATGTAGAAATATTTCAACAGTATCGTATACAAGGGATCTGCAAACAGTGATGCAATTAAAATAAAAAAGAAACTACAGAGAAAAAAAATGGATGCTCTCTAGACTAATGAAACAGTGCCAAATGTTTTGAATTGTAATGTCCAAGATACAATCAGCAACTGCTTTGCAACATGGCTCGAATTTTAAGTTTCATTTTCTTGTGTCAGATTGAAATAAAAATAAGGGGCTTGATAAAGATTAATTTGATGTCAGGCAAGACATTTGCTCTTTAATTAGATTTCCGTATTCCTAGCTGGGGGTTTTCTGTGCAACTGTAGCAAGTACTAAAAAGCCGGCAGCAGAACCTCAACTGCGATCCTCATCTCTACACTTTACCACGAACTAATTTCATTTCCTGCCTGTCTGGAGAGGAATTTTCAACAGGCATCAATGTTTTTGTCTTCACAACTGATTTATTCATCAATCTCAATGTGATGTTTTTTAAACCTTTAAATTACATCCAAATCCTAAAGCATCTGTTTATTACACACGGAAATTGAAAATCTGTCTGTGTGATACCATACAAAGATTTTCCCTTAAGGTTATAAGGACAGTTGACAGATATTAATGATTTTTCTCTCACACTCTTAACCACTTTCTGAAACATGGGTGATGTGGTGGGGAACAGCGTGTATGTGTGTGGAAGGGAAAGAATGGGGAAAAAAAAATACAGGATGCCCAAGACATTGCCAAATAAAAAAGTACAACAGAATAAATGAAGCTGCAGTTTCTTAGTGTGCTACTCCTATAGTCATATTGGCAAAGAAACAAATAATGATCAAATGGTATTTTAAACACAAGTAATCAATAGCCTAAATCCAGTTGTTAGTCCTAGCTCATTTAGTCAATGTAACTTACATAAGTGTTGATTTATTCAGCAGTCAATTCAATGAATCCACTCTAGCTGGGCCTAGAAACTGGATTTAGGATCAAGTGCTTAAAATACAGTCTGTGCACATCTCGTATATTTTTTCCCCACGGAAATCAAGAAGTTGACGCTAGACTCTGCCAGAAGAGGAATGCAGACCTGTCACCTTTCACAATATAGATCAGTGATTCTTAACCTTTTCTTTACCAGGGATCTCCTATAAATATAATTTGTTGCTGGGGATCTGCAAGACTTAACTCAAGATTTAAATATTTAAATCTAAATATTCAAATATTTGTTTAAAGTGCTCATCAGTTGCTTGCCCTTACCACTTATTCTTCCAATAGACAATGCAAAGGAAAGGAAGCTTGTTAACGGTCTGTAGATCCTTCAAGTGCCAGGAGAGTAGAATAAAGTGGAATGTCTTAAAGGAAGGTTGCAAATGGGAGGCAGAGCTAAAGAACACTTTCTTTTGCTTTTTCCCACAAACCAGTGCCTGGAAAGTAAGGGGCTCAGGGAAAGTGTGAAAGAAATGCTGTTTCCCTCCAAAGGAGCACCTACAGAATTGAGAGGGTAGATAGAAGCACATACCCTCTCTCTACTCTTTTGGTGCTCCTTTGGATAAATTGTGTTTCCTTTTCCCTTTGCTTCCCCAAAAGCAGCACCTGGAAAGTAAGGCTCTTGGTGCTGCTTTGGAGGAAACATGAAAGAAATGCCATTTCCCTCCAAAGGAGCACCAAGAATATAGAGAGGGCAAGTGCTTCTTCTGAAAGCACCTACTTTCCCTACTCCCTCAGTGCTCTTTCAGAGAGAAATAGCATTCATTTGTGCTTTCCCTCAAAGGACCACTGAGCCCCTCACCACTTTGCTTCCAAGCAGCCACAAGAGTAAAGGGACTCCCTTCGATTTTCAGGGCTGTTTGGGAGCAAAGCTCCACCACACTGCCTGGCCCTAGGCTCAACCAGTGTTGCTATACTCTTGACACAAGGTCTGGGCTGGGCATCTTCCCTTGTCTTCTGGGCTCTTTGGTGCAGGATGAGATGCTCACCTGTGTGTCATCGCCACTGCTGCTGTCACTGTCACTGCTGCCTTTGAGGAATCCAGGGCATGCTGCATCAACCAGCCACAACTGGCCAGGATATTTTTTAGTCCCTGAAATCCAGGATTTTGCCTGTTTTCAAGGATGAATGGCAACCCTATCCAGACTCCCCTGTGAGGGCTGCACAGACCCCCAGGGATGTGCAAACCCCAGGTTAAGAACCATTGATATAGGTTATTCAAAAGAAAGAACAGGAAGCATGAGATACAAGGTCTATACCTGACTACTAGTGTGACAAAACAGGAAAGTATGTTACGTGTGAGAGGGTTGTGTTGTATGCCTTCAAGTTGTTTCCAACTTTGGTGACCTTCAATCAAACCTATCACAGAGTTTTCTTGGCAATATTGTGTGTATCTGACTGTCATATCTCTAAGATCATAAAACCTGGACAGTTGAAACTTAGAATAGATACTAAGGGGTATGTGGATGTCATGGTTATTTGTTTTTAAAAACTGATTAATTTTAGTTAATCAAAATTTGGCTATAGCAGGCAGTACTATCTTTAGGTGGCAGAAGTTTCTAACCTTCCCTGAAAGAAAAGCTCAAGACAGGCCTAGGATATCAATTTCTCCACAGTGGCTCTAAGTGACCCCATATGGTGTTCTCCTTCTTTAAATAGTTTGAAAAGAGTTGCTCCTACTGCCTGGGGAGAAGAACCAAAAGAAGTGAAGGGGAGAAATATGGGAGAGAAAGAAAAAGAAGCGAGTGACAGAAGAGATATTTTGCCCAGAGATAAAGCTTCAGGTGAGATATGGACAATCATTTCTCCAGAGAGTTTGCAGATAGCTTCATGTAGCGCTTTCTGTGAGTCCTTCTAGAAGGCTGCTGAGATCTTCCACCAGTTAAAGAGGAAGAAGAAAAAGAGAGAGAGAGAGAAGGTGCTTCTGCCTTTTAAGGAGAGGGAGAGAAGGAAAGGCTGAACAAGCACTGCCGTGGAGGAAAAGACCAGCAAGAAAGAAGAAGAGTATCTGGAGAGGCAGAAGAGAAAGAACAGTAGTGTGTGTGTGTGTGTGTGTGTTCGGGGGTGGAATTGGATTTATAACCCCTGAAAGGGAGGATATTTCTGCTAGCAATTACATAAATACTATTTCAAGATGGTTAGAATAAACAAAAAACAACTTGGGTTTATAGTGAGATCTGTGAACTTCACCACACTCTAGAACACCTTTCTCCAATTTGCTTCCTTTCAGATGTGTTGAACTGCCACTGCTTTCATTTCCCTGATACCATGGTGCTCTAGGAAACAATTCAGAGGTTGAATGGATCTGGCAGATAACCATTTCAAAAGGAATAACATATCTTTTCAAACATGCAGTAGTTCATCTATGGTAATATGTTGTAAGACAAGATTATGTGTGTCACACATGAGTTAAAGATAGATAGATTATGGCTTCCCTATCTGTAATTTTTGTTTAATTTTAATAGCAATTCCATTGGAATTTCACATGGGAGCTTTCACTCATATTAACAGTACATTCTCTTATAGTATAATAGTACCTTAATATCTACATTATCAACAGTCACACAGCAATACAAACACTGCCACTATAGTTGTGTTCTCCAAAAGGCATGAGAATATATGGCTTTCAAAAAAGAAAAAAAGAAGAAAAAAGAAGAAAAGAAGGTCATATATCAGTACCTTTATAGTACATTTTGTTTTCACCGACCACAATGCTCCTGACTAAACATCCCTAAACCTATGACCATTACAAGGCACCTGGCTTAATTAGCTAGACCTCTTTTACACTGTCTTTTACTAACAAACCCCATGATTTAGAAGGTAACATCTGACACGTGACCTGTGAGAAACTTCAGACAGAGGCAATCAGTCTAGATGAACGAGCAGCATAACAGATTCATTATCCCATACATAAGTTAAACCACACTGAAAAAATAATTGGAGAAAGTTACGTACATCGAAGTCCTAAATTAACTGTCATCACCTGAGAAAAAACTTGGGTCACTTGGTATACATTAAATGAAAACATCTGAATAATGCATACTGTTGAGCCAGGGTCACAAACAGAATATAGCTGAGATAAAAATCCTACTTGCATGTTGTGATATACATGCTCCTAGTCTCCGTCTAATGAAAAACAGCTATTTCAGGAGAAAAACAAAACACATCAAAGATGCAAGTGAATGGGATTCTTTGGAGATGATGAGTAAGTAACCAGATGTGCTATTTTAGACAACATGCAATAGAATAATGCACATCTTAAGTGTTTCTGATGAACACAAGAATAAGACATAGTGCATTTCAGAATGATTAATCAAACTATGGTTCTAATTGCTATGACTCTGCTACCAATGTTGCCTGAATAGGATCCAAAGCATTCCACACTGAAAAATAAATCCAAGAGGGGGAAGCAGCAGCTCAGGGCCTTCTGCAAACTTCCCCTTTTATGTGGAATGAACTGGGTTTTAGTTTGTAGATATCATAGATGAAGTGTAGCATGTGGCTGTGTAGCATGCCTTGGGGCTGTAGATAAGTGAATGGGCATGTGCAGAAGGTAGCAGATTCTTCAGCTGAGTGATAAAAAACTTCCATCTAAGGAGCAAAAGTGTCATTGCCAATCTTAGTCAACAATACTTGGGTCCGAAAGTGTGAAAGGTGGGATGTAAATCAAGGGAGCATGGGAGTGTGCGTCCATGTAAGTGGCAGTCTTAACTCAGTGGAAAGTCATGCTAGACACCTTAGAAGCTGACCGATGTTTCTGCTCATGATCAAAGTTGTGAGCACAGGCTGTGGCCACACGCTCTGTCATGGTTATGTCTACACAATAAAAGAATCCATCTTGGTTTTCTCCATGAGGCAGACCTATCCTTAGGCTCTGTAACTGCTATCTGCAATATGAAATTGTGAACATGGAGAAGAGGGAAGCTATACAGTGATGCACTCAACTGATAAGGATTATAAGAGATTAAAAACATTAGATAGGACTTACTTGTTGCATTGTAGGCGAATGTAAAGCAGATTGGACCTGCATTGGTAGCTGGTTCCCAATGGACTGCTGCATTGTAAGTGGCTGGTGTTGTTGTATACTGAGATGCGGGTGGATTGGAGGACTCATCTGAAGGGATGGAGGTGGAGACACAGCCATGTTGGCTATGGAAACAGTCACAGGCATTTGGTTGTTAGGCTTAGGTGCTATATTCCTAGGAATATTGGGATGTATGGCTGTTATGTGAGGATTCATTCCTGCTTGTTGGTGGTAATGGGAACTTAGATACAGTGCCGAATGAGGCTGTGTAGATCCATGGAACACAGACTGCTTTGCATTCATCATCTGAGGTTGCTGGGATACCTTAACATCCACAGGTTCATTGTAGCTCTGTTTAGGAAAGAAAAGGGAAAAAAACACAACAACCAGATAACACTTAGACAGTGATATGTGCTGTTATCCTGACAGGCACACTAACTGTCTGTATAGTGGCTTTAAGCTTGCCCTAATTTACCAATGATAAAAGATCTGAAAACACTTCAGCAGAAATGTTCTGTTCATGTTCTGTTTTTACCACTATAGAACAAAATGTGTCTTATAAGAATATTTGCATGTACTTTCTTTAAGTTCACCATTTACTTTTGGATTTTGAACTGTATGCTTGTTTTTTACAAAACACTTCAGCTGATTTACAGCAAGACACAAATATGAACTCTCATAATATGATGAATGTACAACTTTAAAAAGAAAGAAGAAAAAACCGGATGTTTTTCTTATGCCGGCATACTTACAGGCAGTCCAAACAAACAGTTGTACATGCCCCTGAAAGCTAAGCCAGAAATTAGACATCTGCCAGCCGTGGACATGTCCAGCCACTTACTTACCTGCATGGTATCATTGCCACCTCTAGGAGAACAGTCAAAAGCATTCCTGCTGTTGTCTCTGAACCCCTCCTCAACTACCTTCCTGCTGCTACCTCTTGCTTTGGCAGAATTAATTTTCCTTCTCTAATCTCTATAAGCCTTGCTGCTGCTGTTTCTAGTAACAGAAAAACAGCACAGTTCTGTGGCTGTTCTACTTATAATGCTCTCTCTTACTCTAGACTCCAGGATGTTAAGTCTTTTAGCACTGCTTGGTGGTGGAACAACTCAGAGTAGGGATGGGAAATTAGCCAATAAAGTGCCTCACTAAGCATCTCCAAAGGAAGGAAGAGGCCACAGAGAGGGTACACTTCTCCTTACAAAAATATCATCACCGAAATAAACAATGGCTGTTGTTCAGTGAATATTACAAAACTGTTTTGGGACAGGATTCCAAAATTCTGGCACAGAAATTGTCCTCTCTCCTACAGATACAAGTATGTTCCTTGCTTAAGGAAGGCAGCTGGAAGACAGCTTTTGCTGCAAATCATGATGCAGAGGCCATGGGCTCGTCTATAGTTATTTGGATCCCAAAATATTGAGGGCATTGAGGTTAGCTCCAGCCCAGTGTGTCCCAGAAACAGGCAACCAGTGCGGTTCTTTTAAAATTGCTGTGGTACAAACAAACTTGGCTGTTATCAGTTAGAATTCAAGTAGCCAGTTTCTAAACTCATTGAACTTTCCACATCATCTTCAAGGGCAAGTTTATGTAGAACACATTACTGTAATCCAAGTATTACAGCATGAATGACTGTGACCCTCAACTACCTACAATTTTTCCCATAGGCTCACTGTTCTTCAGTAAAATTGGGGTTATTTTTATATACCGTTCATCAGTAATGTATTTAAGTCTTTTATTCCAAGCGTCAAGTCAAGTCTCAAGTCTCTACCTTCAAGTCGCAAGTCCTTGAAGATACTTGCAAGTCAAGTCTCAAGTCTGGAAGCCAACTTTATACCCCAACCAAAATTCCAGAATTATTGGATAGAGTGAAATAAACTCAGTTTTAACAATTTAAACAGAGTGGGCTCTCCACATTTGCAATTTTGCCATCTGCAGCTTTGGAAGTGAGGAATAGGATCCTATCTTACTCCCCATTACTGAAGATTCAAAAGATTTAGAAGGAAGCCCGTTGCCTAACATATTTGCTGCTACCCTCTGAGAAATGCACCCTGCACTCTGGGGGTGAGTCTTGTCTTTTGCTCTTAGGAAATGTTTTAGAAGGCTCTTTCGATATGCAGCGGGGACAGGCTGTTGAGCAGATCTCAGGCCTGTCTCAAGCCCATTGCCTAACCTGTTTGCTGTTCCTATCTGAGAAATGCTCCCACACTTTTGGCTTGAGAGAAATTGTCATGTGACTAGTAGGCAAAAAGAGATGGAGGCATTGTTCAAAGTCATAAGGTTTCTGGATGAATGTGTTATGTTACTGAATCAAGGCAGCAAGTCAGTCATTAAAAATATACAAGTCTCGAGTCGAGCCGAGCCGAGCCGAGTCAGTGCATCGTTTATGGCCTAGTCGAGTCTGAGTCGAGTCACTGAAGTGACTTAAGTCCGACTTGAGTCTGAGTCTATTGACTTGACTCTAAATCACTACCCTTCATAGCTGCAGCTCACAGGCCTCTAGAATCCAGTGCCCCAGGACATCTTAACCCTCTCTCCTGCCTAGCAAACAATGGCAACTGCAGCTTCCTTCTACTTAACAGCAGAAGTCAAGGATATTTCTATAAAGCTCTATCCCCAAATTATGGCAGGACTAAACAGCTGTGATCCTATAGTGAATCAATGCATTGTCTCAGAATTTCAGAAGCTATCACTGCTGGGAGCAAATTTAACAATTCACCTATTTCTAGGGCATTATACAAATAGATACTTACGATGAGAAAATGAAATTACATTAAAGAAGAGTGCATTTTTATTTGCCTTTTGGAATAAACAGTTGAAAACTGTTTTTACTAATAACTTTCATATAACATTTAAAATTTTGCTCAGTTTCTCCCACACTTGTTTCATCCTGACTGACTTATAAACTAGATGTGCTCACATAAATTCAACAAAGAGTAAGTGATTAACTCCCAAGGGCTTACCAGTGGATATATACCTGAATAATAATTCATCTCTTAGGAAGAAGTTGAATGAATAACTAGTGAAAGGTGAAACATGCCAAGAAAAAAAAAAGACAAAATGTTCCTTTGAAAGGAAACAGTACTATGTCAAAACAAGGGCTGGAAGATGCATATATGCCCTTATTCTATAACCCCCATGTCACATTTGCTCCGTTTACAAGTCAAAATAAGTTTAACGTTACTCCAGGCACTTTGAGGTCATTGGAGCCTGTGAAGAACCATTTGTATTCCTTTTGATGTATGCACCATCACCACCAATCAGCCAATATGCACATTATAGAAATTGGTTCATTATGCACAATGATATGCAGTGGAAAAGATGATAACTTCATCTACCCAAGTCAAGCTGTAGTAATGATGGCAACAAAAATGTATTTTCTCTCTGGTAAACTGAGCAAAATTAAATGGAAATGATAAGGGAGATTCATTTCTCTGTGCATGGGTACAAATGTATGTTCCAGCCACAGGAAATGGTATCCTACTGTGCACACACTGAAAATGACACTTGCAATGGTAGCAGGACAAGAGTTATAAAATGTGTCTCCCTTTTATTAGAGCTGGATGAAAGCAAGTAGGATGGGATTGTTTTCCACACTGTGATGGCAAACAGGGTTTTCATGCTGTCTAAGAATAAGAAGTGATTCAACACAATTTGATCAGAGAATCAAGTTTCAGCTTCTACTGGCTTTGACTTGTATCAACCCTATGAATGAGAGACTTCCAAGACACTTGGGTCATTTCCACACTTATAGTGCTATTAGTCCACTTTCAAGATCCTATGGAATCCTGGGGTTTGCAGTTTAGGGACGGATCATAGGATGCTGAAAGTGGAATAATAGCGCTATAACAGTCTAGTGTGGAAATGGCACCTGTTATCAACAACCCTGCTCAGGTCTTGCAGACTCAGGGCTGTGACCTCCTTTATTGCGTCTATCCATCTGTAATGCAGTCTTCCTCTTTTCCTACTGCCTCTCACTTTGTGAAACATTATTGTCTTTTCTAACGAGTCATGTCATTTCATGATATGCTCAAAGTATAACAGCTTCAGTTTGGTTACACTGGCTTCTAGGGAGACTTCAGGCTTAGTTTGGTCTAGGACTCATTATTGGTCATTTTGGCCACCCATGGTGTCTGTAGAACTCTCCTCCAATACTACATATCAAATGAATTGATTCTCTTCCTGTTGTCTTTCTTCATTGTACAGCTTTCACAAATATACAAAGAAATTGGAAATACAATGGTATGGAAGATCCAGACTTTGGTATTCAATGATGTATTTCTATACTTGATGATTTTATCCAGGCTCTCCATACCTGCCTTTCCAAATTCTAGCCTTCTCCTCTACTACAATCTCCACGTTGATTTATGACTGAGCAAAGCTACCGGAAGTCTTTTTACTATTTTGATGCCCATAGATTACGTACTGGGAAGAAATACAGTCCTGCACATAATCCCACCAAAATTTATCTCTCACTCATATATGATTTATTCTTAAGTGCATGCAGTATTGCAGCCTAAGAACTTCAGGAATCCTGGTCCTATACAAAACAACTCCTGATCCAGGCTATGCTCACATTCAAAGTATCCCACTAGTTCAGATAAACACAGAAGAGCTTGAATCATTATTCACCTGCAGTGAGAAGGAGAAAGAATGTTCAAGTGCCTATATCTCTGGGTTGCATTTTTCTCCCTCACTAAACCAGACTTCCCCAATCTGGTACAATTCAGACATCTTGGCCTTCAAATCTCAATGCTCTTCCCAGCATGACCTCTGATAGGAATGTTGGGAGTTGCAAACCAAAACATTTGGAGAGCACCAAGCTGGGAAAGCCAGCAATAAGTGATAGGTTTTCCATGCAAACCATGAGTAAAGCAGTGCATAGCAGCAGAATAAATCAAAAGCAGGGCATGAAGATGTAGACTCAGAAAACTAGAGCTGAAAATTGAAGGAATGAAGAAGATGAGATGTTGGCAGACATGGAATGAAGAAGTTGAATGAAAGCCTAATTAGGTTTTAGCAGTTTTTAGATAAAGCTGAATTGGTTCAAAACGTGACATATTTATATTATCACTGTTTTAAAGGCATGGAGAACTCAGTCTAATTCAATGACATAGGCACCCTAATCCTCTCCATATGTTTTGGGCTATGAAGTCCCTGGCAGTATGGCCAATAGTCAGGGTTATGGCAGTTGTAGTAAAAATGTCTGGTGGGCAAGTGGTTGCCTAAGCAGACATATCGAAAAGCTTGTCGTTCTGTGTAAATTTAGATGGACAGTCACACAGCTCTGGCAAAGGAATTTGATGGCAGATTGCTAGGAGGCAGCATGTTGGGACACTGACCTCATTACCTTGAACCCCATTCACGCAACAAATGCAGTTGTTCCTGAGAGGTTCAAAGCTAGTACCTAAACGGTATCTAAATTACATGTCACATATTGATTCTTTATTTAAAATATTGATCTACCATACTTCATTGATTGCACTATTATTATTAGTATTTTCTAAATATCTTTTTAAAATGAGATTGAACTGGAATAAAACAAGATAGAACATTTTAAAAAAGGCAGCTGTTATGAAACCTGGTTTCTAATATGCTTGGGTAAATAAATAAGTTTTGTCTTGGTGCCAAAAAGAACCCAGCTAAGTTGATGCCTGCTGGGCTCCCACCGGTGGGTTGGTTTGGTTTTTTTAAAATACAACTGAGGTACTTCAACAGAAAATGTTTTCTCTTCTGTTGTCATGTTATGTACCAAGCAAAGCTAAATAGAAATGGCTGAAACCTTGGAACAGTTTCAAAAACAGCCCCCTCCCTTGTGAACTCTCCTGCTGGCACTATTCTATAAGATACCAAGTTTGGTGGTGCCTCCTGGCGCTATCCAACAGTATATCAAGTTTGGTGGTGCTGCCAGGCCAAGAGCAGGCGTTTCTGGCGCTAGAGCTCTTTCAAGCCTGAGGTATGGAGGCCGCTCTTGTCTGAATCCCAGCTGGCATGACCAAGGCTAGAGTCCCAGAAGTGGCAATGCCAACACATCACTTGCCTCTGTATTCATAATGCAGCTGGGAAAGGAACAATAAATACTACCACACCTTGGGGATGGCAAGAGGAAAAATATTTACAGCTTGCCTTTTCTGAGTGGTATTTCTTTCTTGACAGCATCATAGTTGAAGAAATGTGTGTGTATGCCAGCAGCAAAATGGAGCTGTTAGCAACAGAGGTCCCCCATGTACTGGGGTAATTACAGAACTGCAATTGCATCTTGGCATAAGAGCCCACATGGGGGTAGTGGTCTGAGTGCTTGACTACTTCCCTGGAGAACAGGGTTCAAATCCATGCTTGGCCATGGAAACTACTGGGTGACCTTGGGCTAATCCTCTCAGCCTCAGAGGAGGCAAAGGCAAATTGCCTCTGAACTAATCATACCAAGAAAACACTGTGACAGGGTCATCTTAGGGTGACCATAAGTTCAAAAATGATCTGAAGGCACACCACCATCACAACACAGCAATCAGAAGTACTTCGGAAAACTCTTTTGTGAAGCACATAATGTACAATCTGGGCAGGCTGATAAAGGAAGAGACCCTCTTTGAGTTATTGGCATCCCAAGATGATACCTAGCAATATCTTTATTGTGTGTTGAAGATGGCACAACGTGGTCTGCATAGGATATAATATTTTTTCTTTTAAGAGCTTGATATACTTTTTACATCAAAAGCTGCTGAAAATGCCTACTGAAACAGGTAAAGTCACAAATCCTACTGTCAGCTTGAATCACACACACAAAAAACCCATGGTAAGCAATAAAAATGCTTGTTTTTCAAAGCCAAAAATGCAATTCACAGCATTTTTAAATAATGCTGTACAATTTGCTATACAAACTACTTGCAAAAGTAATAAAAGTTGCAACTGAGGGCAACTGAAAAGCTTAGTCAGTATTATAAATAATATCATAATCTGAATAGCATTATATAAAATGCTTTGTAATGTGATTTTTTACTTTATATATTTATTTCTACACACATCAAACAGCTTGACTGTAGCACCATTAATTTCAATAATTCCAAAGCAGGAATGGAGAAAAGGCTTTTGAGAAAAGCTCTGGAAGGTTTCATCATCTTATAAGGTATCATCAGTTCTGAACAAACAGTGGTTACCTTTTGAATACCAGTAATCCTACCAAGAATAATAGAGAGGAAAAAGTCTACAACACTGAAATAGCAAATTTAGACTTTTCTGGAAATCTCTCTCATTCCAAGTTGCTTTAGTTGAATGCATATGCCTTTCATAGGCATGAATGACTTGATGAATCAACATGGTGATGTTTGTGACAGGTCATAGTAATAACTACAATCAATGCTCCCTCACAAAACACATCACATCAATCTTGTAAGTAGATGCAGTGTTGACTAAGGTCAGCCTAATGTAAATAAAAAACATGGGATGTGGCAGAGGCAGTTGAAGTGCAAGTGGGCACCTTGAACATGTGGCAATGACTTCCTGCCTGCACAGGACATCTTTGACTTCAACCTATATATCTACTCTGTTCAGTCTACCAAAGAGTGCATCATTCTTAATGGGACTGTCCATATAAATTAAATTTTAAATCATGTAAGACAAACAATCTACAGCAAGTCAATATTCAGAGTCCTAGTTGGCTTTGTAGAGTGACAATTCTACTGATTTGCTATACAGCATCGGTGGGAACCATGTGGCCTTCCTGATGTTGTGTGACTGCAACTCTCAGAATTCCTCACAACTGGCTATAATGGCTAGGGGCTGCTGGGAGTTCTAATTCTAACATAATCTGGAGGACTATAGAGACTACCCAACTGGGTCATCCACCAAAATATATAGCATGTGCCAAGAGTTATCTCCTACAGGCAATTTATTACATAAATTAAATTAAATGTTTGAACTGGCTGTCATTTTCTTATAAACACTTTCTTATTCAGATGACATATGACCTTTGAACATTCCTAAGTAACTTTTTTTTTTTGATATTTGCAAATTCTAATATGCTGGCCTCCTTCAGATAATCTACATTTTCTGTGAGGCATGACTTTTGGCACACCCTACACATCAACACATCATGGTGTAAATGTCATTCAGAATATCCCCCAATACCAAGAAATGAAACGGCTAGTTAGTAATCACAGTGCAACTATTCATCAGCAGACAGTGAGTTTTCCATATCAACTCATCTTTGATCTTTCATTGGTAGTACTGTTTATGCATCCAACCTGTAGGAAGGAGTGGGGAACTATGGAGGGGCAGTCAGCCCAATTACCCTGCAGGACACCTTGGAGGGTTGCATGTGCTCTCGTAAAATAAAAATAAAAATAAATTTAACAACAGGAACTGAGGGGAAGTCACCTCCTGTTCACTTCCTGTTTCAAAAAGTTCTCTCTTGGACGTAAGAGAGGGCCTGGGGGGACATAGTGGAAAGGTTCTCTGCTGCATCTCCTTTAGGGGCAAAATTTAGAGGCAAGAACATTTTTAAGGGAAAAAAATTAAGGGAAAATTTATTTTGTAGAACTTTTGCACATCTTTTGTTTGATCCTTGAGGGTCCAGGGGGCCTCTTAACATGGTAGAAATACCCTCTGTGGGCATTAAGATGGGTCTTAATATCCTGATTGATCAACAGGCAGTTTGTACTGAGAGGCAATTCATAGAACTGACCTCAAAATATAAGAGAAGTAACATGTTGCAGACCTGAACAACACAAAAATGGCTGCAACAGCTCCAATCTGCTCTTCCCTTGCCTTTTTGTCTGGCTGTTTGTCTTTGTTGTTGTTGTTTTAGAAAAAAAGTTTATATCCATCCCTTCGAAAATGTTTTCACTGGGTGGTTTAAAACAAAATATTAAATAAAACACAACATATATCAGGTTATTACCTTGGAAACAAGACTTGCCCTGTAAGCAGCTAGCTGCTTCAGATATTCTTTCTTAGCAGCTTCAGTTTTCTTTTTATATACCTGAAAGATAATGAAGAACAACACATCAGTGAACGGGCCTGTTTTGTTTTAAAATAATATCATACACTTTCCAGTACATATGGAGCAACACAAAGTCTTCAACCCTACCCAGCAGGCCAACGGTGAGCAGTTCAGCAACTGCTGGAGGGCCACATGTAGAGTTGCCAGGTATCAGGGCCTGGCCCTCCTTCTCCAGTTTTCAGGGCAAGGATGAGGATTTTCAGGATAAGAATACTATCTTAAAATGTATCTGTGTATGTACTCCACATTTTCTAAACATTTTTAATACTATACACTGCGCAATTGGGTAGATGCTTAATAGATCATACTTAATGACATCATACTGGGGCTGCCCTTTGTAACAGCACCCTTGTGATATCCACAGGGGAGGGGGTTATTTCTAGGCATCAAATATGGTCTCTAAAATCTCAGGTCCTAATCCTGCCACACCTGCCTGCTCTATAAAGTGTAAGCCTACTGTGGTCTGACTGAAAATTCCTGAAGAATGCATTAAAAATAGAGCAAGCATTAGAAACACACTTTCAGGAGTTGTTTTTTGCTCCAAATCACTTATTATTTTGGTATGGTAAGACGTTCTTGCCTTTTGATTTTATGAAGAGTAGTGGTTTTGTGGTGCACAAACTTTGGCAAGCAGGTAAACTCTGAATGTCACTGCACACCCAACAGCTTTTTTTTTACATACGCCACGATAAAGCTGAATTCCTGATTACAGGAGCTCTACGACATCATTAATAAGTCGACATCAGCTTCAAGGCACAGACACTCACACATATTGTGCTTGTTAATTTATATCCTGCATTTCCCACAGTCCTAGGACTCATGGCACATTACAGATTAAAAGAAATAGAAGCAAAAAGACATATAAATATAAGCACAACACGTTAATTTGAAAAAGCAATTAAACTATCTACAGAATTTAAAACAATTTAAAACTTATCAGTTAAAAAGGAAAAGATTTGTGTAGCACACTGATTGTAAAAGAAAAAAAATCAGTCCCCCAAAGTCTGTTCATCCTCACCTGCCAATGAAAAGACACCAAGGAGTAAGCCAGTTTAGCCTCCCTATGAATGGAGTTTAAGGGCTTGGGAGCAGTCAGTGACCAGACCTCGTCTTGGGTTCTTACTGTAGAGGTGGCAGAATCAAAAGAAGGGTCTCCTCTGAAGCCTTAGAGCACTGGAGCAGCTCATAAGGAAGAAAGATTCTTATCTAGGTTGCATATGCTATAACCAATAGTTTCATGTATATGATAAAAACCATGGGAGGCAACACTGAGCCCTGAGGAGTCCATAGGGCAGTGGCCAAGGAAACAAAGAAAAATCCTATAGCAGCATAATCTGGACTCAGCCCTCTAGGAAAGAGCTGAGCCAAGGCAAAATAGAACTTCTGAGTCCCACACTAGAGAGGAGGCCTAGAAAAATACCATGTTCTGTGTTACCGAAAGCTGACAGGAGGTTCAGCAAAACCAACAGGGACACACTTCCCCTGTTCAGTTCATACTACTGGTCATCTCCTAAGGTGACCAAAACCATCTTCACTAGGCTTGAAGCCACACTGAAATGGATCTAGGTGATCAATCTCATCTGAAAATCCTTGGAGCCAAGAGGCCAGACATATTCCAGTACCCAGAAACAGAACAGTGAAGACTGACTGGTAATTCTCTAACACAGTAGAATTCAAGGATGTCTTTTTATCCAAAGGTCTTACAGCTGCCTTCTATAGGCATACTAGAACTTAGCCTTAGTGTAGTGAGGCATTTGCTTACTCTAGCCAATTTCCTTCTGGCCTTTTTAATGAACCAGAAGGATGAAGATCTAGCACACAAGTGGTGGTTCTTACCTCTCCAGGGAGTCTTTCCAAGTCCTTATGCTTTACAAATTGAAAACTATCCATTAACAGTAAATAACCAAGAGTCAAGCCTACATCCACTGAGTCCATAGGAACAGTAGCATCCATGTTAGAGTTGAACTGAATGACTTTATGTGTGAAATATTGAGCAACTTGTTCATTGTGGGCTACTGACGGATCTGGATTTTCCTCAAAAGGTATCAGGAAACCCCTCAGATCCATCACCCACTAGAGACATACCATCTTAATTGGTCCCCCATCAATACGAAATCCCTGAGTTCCAGTGAGTCTAAACTCAATCAGTGATATATCCAATAGGGCTCTGGAAAGTTCTTCTACAAGGTCTAGAGTGTGCCTAGCAGCACAAGAGGGGCCAGATACCATTTGGGATAGATAGCTGGTTGCCATTGGGGACATGAAGACTTTAGTCACTTCCAATAGAGCAATCTCAGCATTGATGTGGATCCTCTAATACAACAAGCTGAGGGGACTCTAGTATCTCAAACAGCTCAGGAAAGGAAACAGCTGAGCAGCTTGGGTACACAACAAGAGCCCCTGTTCTGTCCTGACCACTCACCTTCAAATACACGTGCTCAAGCCAGCAGGATGGGACACCTGGTTAGAGGGATGGAATCATAAGAGACCACTGCAACACTGCCTCCTCACCACTTAGGTCTTGCTGCTCTACTGAGATCCCTTGCTGACAAAGTTGAGAAAGGCTATCCTGCCCTGTACCAGGACCATTACAGCACCTTATACAGACTTTCAAATAAAGCTCTAGGAAACTGTCAAAAATGTAGCAACATGTAAGGAACAGTGCATTCCTGAGATCTCACAAGGATTTAGCCTGCCACGCATTTAGGTGAATGCCCGAACAGGTCTATAATGAAACAGCCATAGCAGCAACTGCTGTCTGTAAGAAAGTAGGTAACATCTACAATTATAATACTTAAAACTATATTTCTGTCTGCAAGAAGAGGTATAGATATATAAATATTCAGGGACAC
This sequence comes from Cyclura pinguis, assembly GCA_030412105.1. Lineage (NCBI taxonomy): Eukaryota > Metazoa > Chordata > Lepidosauria > Squamata > Iguanidae > Cyclura > Cyclura pinguis. Next base: position 215,753,236 of record CM059602.1, read on the forward strand.
ACACACACACACACACACACACACACACCCAAATCTAAAACATGAATAAATGTTATTATTTTGAAACTCAGGATTAAGGAAAATTAATGTGATAAAATATGCTCAACAGTAGTATGGCATAATCTGAACATAACATACAGGCCAAATAAAACAAGTTGAGGGGGACTAATGTATGGGTATATACTACATTTGGAAGACATTTATTGTGCAGTGTTATCTGTAACAGTTTGTGTTGGAATGTAGTCATGGCTACCTCTTGGATGAATGCACTATTACTTAACAACTAATTCAGTGGTCTGATCACTCATTCTTCCAAGGTGCTACATTTCAATCAGTTTTCTTTCCATACTAATAGTAAAATACCATTTTATGACCACTGAGCATAAGGTTCTTTGAAGCAGATGCCTTTAGTTTTGTTTTTTCCCCTACCAGATTTCTAGACAACGTGAGTTTTACTCGCTCCTGCTGATACTTTCCTCTTGTTCACAATGTCAGAATGTCAGAAAGAGAAAGAATGACCATCACCATCCCTTTATTGTACAGACTGGGAAAAAAAAATAACAGAGGAAAGGAATAAGAGAAAAGAATTGGTGGGGGGAAAAATGGACAAACATAGTGGCCTGAATCCTATTTTGTTCCCAGCTAGAGCAGACCTGTGGAATCCAATGACATTTGCCTATACACTGACTCATCATTCAACAAGTGATGCTATAAGTCTGGTCCACTCAAGATGAATCCATAGGATTTAAGCTACTTATATGTATTTAGCTGGAAATAAGAGAAAAAATAAAGGGAAAAAGTTAGGGGTAAGGAAGGAAGAATGCAGTCAGTTACTTGGACTTTGTTATAGCTAAGAATGAAGCTTAGAGGGATAAAGTAAGGACAATGTGAAAAAGATGAGTTTTGAGGATGGATTTGATCATGGAAGAAAGGGAAACCAACTTGCTTCTAGTAGTTACTGGAAGCAGATTTGGTACTATGTAAAAGTAAAAACCCTGTACTTCCTTCTACATAGAATGGTGTAGGCATTAACAACCTACCTGCAGGTAATTGCAAATTGCAGTCCTGCAACATGCCTCCTGCATTTCTCATCAGTCAATAAATAATGACTGCTGCTGCATGAATTTGACAGGAGCAGTGAGAATAAATTTTAAAAGTAGTGGTTCCTAACATTTTTTCCCTTGCATATCCCTTGGCAGCCCATTTCCATAAACTGTATCCTACCCATTAGTGAAATGTTTGTAATTAATATAATTGGTGTTATTTCAAATTTAATAATATACTAATTGAAAAATTAATTTAAAACTTAAAACAATGACAAAGAGAAGAGATGCAGAGAAGAACCGGAAGAACTCACTCATTTGAATACTGCTCACAGGACCGACTTATATATACACCAGTACTGCCATGACAGCATTTGAATGTTCATGAAGTGGAAGAGAGTGAAAGATGAACCTGTGAGGGATGCACCACTGAATATGTGCATTGTAGTGGCATGTTCACAACACATTGTTTAGGGAGAGACTCCCCACCATTCGTCGAAATAAAAAAGTGAGGGTTTTCTCATGATTAAATAGCAAAGGAAGCCCACTAAGCCATTAGTCACAACATTTAATTCATTTCTCAGCTTTTGACTTGTATCTTGTTTTACAGTGTTGATGTACGTGCCTTTTTCTGATATTATTCCATTTTTTTCCACATACCTCTAAATGTCCTAGTTCTTATTCCTGGGAATACACATACCCCAGGTTTTAAAGTTTTAAATGAACAAACATGGATATTTGTTATAGCTCTACCAAAGTGCATGAAGCTCCAACTTCTCTTGGAATCAGTGACAGGTGAATTACCTCTGATACCACTATCTCAAATTCATAGTTTGACGTAACTATGAACATGACCATTACAACATGTATTTTTTGAACCAAGGATCTTCACAATAGCTTGCTTCTGGTAAGGGTGGCAAGGATTAAGACAGAACATCTAGGACATTATTGAGAACACATTTGTTTGGGTTTGTCCACCTCAAGAAAACTGAAACAACAGAAGCACGTGAAAATGGTATCTTGCCTGTATAGCTACTACTCTATTACAGTTAGGGTCTCTTCCTGTAACTTTAAAATAATTTATTTTCATCCTTTTATTCCACGTTACTTTAATCTAGAGTAAGCACACCCACTTCAAAGTGTATTTCCAAACTGCAACATTATTTGTGAAGTGGTGCCACATTATTCTTATGAAAGATGCTTTATTTTAGTCCATCAAAGCTGTGTTTTCAAGAGCATGCAGGTCCCTCTGATCTCTGTTGGTAAAACCCAGAGGTTGCTTAAAAGGATTAAAGATTTTGCATCCCAGGGAAACATAAGATTATAATGGAGAAACAGGCATCCTAGGATACTAAAGCTGTAAATATCGAGAGAAGAATAAAAATAATAGATTGATTCTAGCTGTGCAGCGGCATGTGTGCATTCTTTTGCAATTTCTTCAGATTACAAAGCTTGAGATCATTTTGTTTCAGAAAGGATTTATAACAAGTTGCCTCTGAGTTGATTGTTTGTGGTTATTGCTAAAATGTATTGTTTCAAGGAAATGAAACACCCTTTAGTTGACAGTTTTTCTCCCCCTAGCAGCTAAAATTAAATTTGCCTGACCTGAAAGAACAGGCAAGAATGCAAATTGCACTCTCTGTTTGAATATATCTGCATAATTTTGTTATTTCATTTTCAAAACAAAAACAGTGCCCAACAAGAATAAAAGATCACAGATTTATTCCTGGCATTTTTAATTTTGTAAGTACAATTAATGGTAGTCCTGTACAGTTTTGTATGCAAGTACTATTATGGTACCCTATCATACAGACACCATGCCATTATTCCCTATCCAATAATACATAGTTTTCAGTACTAAGCACTTCTAGGCATTTTCTAGCCTTGCTTTTAGACTGTGGCACAAGGAAACCAGTGTTAGTTTTATAGGTGAAATATGGCAACAGACCTTATGACAGTGAATTATTATGGCTTAAGAGGAAAACTCTTGCAAGCAAATCCTAAATTCAAATCCCAGGACTCAAATACTCACATTTCACCACACATTTTTTTATATTGACAAAACATTTGCAAAAAACAAAGTACTGATCATTCATTCATTATTTACAATACACCACACTTCCAGAAGCCTTGAGTTGAAGAAAAATTGACAACAGCTGTGTGATGGATTCGCTTTCCAGATTGGCCCTTCAGTTCCAATTTGTGGCTTCCTATCCCTCATCCTTCCCTTTTGCACTAAAAAACAAAAAACAAAACACCTTCCTGGTCCCCAAGGTGATGGTTATGCTGGACAGGCAGATGTGTTACTGGTGAGTTCAACTGATTAAATCGATTTAATCTAGTCTTCATCAAACAGGATAAACAACAAAGCAGTACAGATTTATTATACAGGGCACAAGTTAAGCTTCTAGCATTACACTGGCTCCATGCACAATACAGTATAACACTTTAGTAAGAACAAAGTAGCTCTTTCCCCCAAGCTCCTTCCATGTTCTCAGCTCCTATCAAACCAAATTTCCCTCTCTCACTTACTGCCCCTGTCTATTTCAAGCCCTAACCATTTCTTTGTTCCTAACTGCTTGTCTCTGACAGTTTGACAAGAGAAGCTGCTAGTTTTATAATCTTTCCCTCATAGGTCCACCCTCAAAGCACCCTCAGTTGACGAGCTCTAATTGGCTGGCTCTACTCAGGTTTGACAAGCTCTCCTCTTCTCAAATTCTTACATAAGGAAATGATACAATCCCCACTTGATTTCTTCCGACACAGTAAGAACTGATGAAATGTATTTTACATTGAACCCGAATCACATATATTCTGCAGGGCTTTTCCCCCCCTCTTTTAATCACTGTGGTTTTATTTAATTGGGGACTATCTTTTCTCACTTTGCACTGGCTAGTATCCTTGTTTGTATCGGGAGACAATCAAACAAAGCCTTAATTTCACAACTGCTCCTGCATCTTGAAGCATATATAATGTTTGCAGTGAAAAATGTATGTGGACGTTGCAGTTTGAAGTTCTGGCTTATATTCTGAACAGCCTCCTTACAGTTGCAAACTGGAATGTTTTGGCCGGTATAACAACCTATCAACTTTGTGCTTACTGAATACAGTATTAATTAATGGATTTAAATAGCTAATTTAAAAAATGGCCTTTTTTGTTTGCAGTTTAAATTATGATTTGAGCACTTGGTTTAAATCAATTTAATATAGTCCTCCTCAAACAAGACTTTTCTAGAGAACAAGGTCTTCTGGGCAGGGTAACGCACTTAACAGTGATGTCAACTGCAGTTATGTTTCACTTGGCCATCTACTAGGAGCTAGAAAGTGTAATCACAGTATTTGGATGAGGCATGAATATAGAATGTGGTGTGGTGGTGAATTGTGGGCTTGGTACAGCTCCATCAAAGAGAAGCACTAGTATCGACTAGAATACAAGAATCTCATCTTGGGTGAAGAATACAGATGTGCTTGCAGTGGAAGCCAGATCATTTCTGGCACCAGCATCAACCATTCTCTCAAACCTGCAGGCAGCCGGAAAAACCAGATGGGTGGCAATTGGATGTTTGGCAACACATATGAGAGACTGGGTGTCCTACCTATATTCTTTCAGCAAATGCCAAATATTATAGCCTTCCAGGCATACATTTTAGATGTTTTGAAGCCCATAGAGAAAACTGCAGGTGACATATATTCCTGGCTCAAAACAACAATATGAGGAATATTTCTTCTGCTTTTAAATAGGTGTAAAATCACAAACATGCTCCCTTATTATCATTAATAGGAAAATAAAGGTTTTTTTTTTTAAAGAAAACTAGTCCAGGCATAAACAAACATCTGCTGTGGTTCTCTTTTCCCACTAAGAACAAGTACTGAAAAGCATGTATTGTAATCCACAGGCAAAAGAGGAGACAAGTCTCCACGTGCTCATTGATGGTCTGCAGTTTATTCTTTAAAATGGCTTGATGAGTATCCTATTCTGTAAAAAGCCAACATGTTTTGGCCTATACACAGAACTGAAAGTCCTTCTTCAAGGGCCACAATACAGAAAAATGAAGATTCAGAACTTAAAAGAGGACAACACATAATTCATATAAAAGTCCAATAAATTGCATTAATTGTACATAGTACTAAAGAACATATATATACCATTCAATATATCAATGACAGAAGTTTCTAGAGTTGGCAAAAAAGCTCTCTCCATAAACAGAACTGTTAAAGGGTGACTAGGCTTCAAACATACTTATTTATGCATTTCAGCAGATTATCAGAGAAAAGGGGAGGGAGATCATGTGTTGTCTTCTTTTAAGTTCAGAATTTCCATTATTGTTTGTCCCTTTTCTTGCTGCCATCCTTTCTTCCTACCATCTATCTATCTGCAGTTCCTCCTGTTTCTCTTTCTGCTCCCCTTCTATGGCTTCTCTAAAGACTGGTCAGTATAATTGTGCTGCTTCAGTCTTCTTCAACATGAATCTTTTGCATTTTACAATTTGCTTTTCTAACCATCTCTTACTGGGAGGGGTGGCATAAAAGTGTACCAGTACACATTCAGATTATTATGTATCATACAGAAAGAAGATGTCCCATACTAAATTTATGATGACAAAATTTGTAAAGCAAATACAGACAATACAGATTACTTCATCATTAAGCAATAATAAAAGAACTTCCTGTTGACTTTTTCTCATACTTCATGGTGTGCTGGGGGAAATCCGCAAACCTCCTTAGGAAGTTCCATCTGTAACCTTTGTTCTTATGTCTTATGTTACACAGAAGCAAGGAAGGGCACTATATAAGTCACTTGTGCTGCTTCTTTTAATGAGGTAGCTCTGTTTGCTTCAATAAAAGCAGCTCTTAGTCCTTCTGCGTGCTACAAGCAGGAAAAGCAAAGGGGAAAAGTGTCGAGCCCTTACAAATCAAAGGTGGTCAGCCAATCTTTTCTGGGATAAAATCCTTTCTGAGCATATTCCCCCTACTCAACCCACATGGGCTTTTAAGTGCATGAACAGTCTTTTTAAACCTGGAGTGAAGTGGGAGCAATGTATGATTTTGGATAAAAAGTCCCAAACCATCCAGGCTCCAAACCATCTAACTAATTGCCCTATGAGCTGCTAAGGGCATTGTGCATTTTTTAAAAAAATCCAAAACATTTTTTTCAATTTTAGTGGCTGATGCTTTAAAGTGGTCTTTTGGGCCAGGTGCAGCCAAAGGGGCACACACTCCCCACTCTTGGTTTAGGACTTCACAGGTAAAAATCAACACCTTGAATTGCACTCCAGAATGCATTAGGACCATATTGGTATCATGATCAGGAGACTTCAGAAGAGTTGGGAACTGCTCGCTTATGGAAGCTGTTCTGTCAACAGGAAGGAATAACTTAAATACAATCCAGTCCCCCATTCTACATTACATGATAATGGATACTGAGATACAGTATCATGCTACCTAGTTATCTAGGCAGACGTTTAACAGAGGCCTAAGGCTCGTTTTGAGGCTCACTAGACAACTGTGCACAGAATTACAGTGGCCCTTCACTTTTGTGAAGGCTTGGGGTGCAGAATCCTTGCGAAAGTGGAAAAACTGTGAATAATTCCCCCCCACTATCCCCCTCCCATTCCCCTGCCTTTTGCACACCAGGGCCAGAGGCAAGAGAATGAAAGGGGGAGCTCTGGAATGGAGAAGCCAGGTTCACATGAGCCTCCCCACCCTATTCCCTTGCCTATTGCCTCAGTGTGAGTTCTCCACGCTGGAGCCAGAGGCAAGGAAATGACAGCAGGAAACTCTGTAGCGGAGACGGAAGGCTTGGGCAAGCCTTTCCCCCCTCATTCGCTTGCCCTTTGTCCGGGCCCTTGCCTTCCTTCTCCATGCCTGACAACACACAAGGGAACGGGAGAAGGAGAAAGGGGGAAAGCACACCCCCCCCTTGTGAATAATCAAATTCACGAAGGTCTAACCCACGAATGCTGAGGGAAGACTGTGCACTGAGCACAGAATTACATCTTTTAACAGGGGAAGAAAAGCTATACTTCCTAGTACATCAATATTGCAGATAAAATACAACTTCAGGCACTAGAGGTTTCAAGCATTTGGCCTCAAGTATTAGCAGTAATACAATAATGTAAATAGGCACTGCATTATTACAATCTATCTGAATGTGATCTCTTTTAAGAGATGAGATATACTCATGCATAAGTGAAGCATCTTTTTTTCTTATGAGAAAACAGAGTAAGCGAAATGGAAACCACAGTAATAATCTGTCTACGCTGCACTTCGTAGTACTTGGAAAAATGAGGAAAAAGAACAGGGGTTACAGATAATCTTGTGGATTAAAGTGGGGATGGATACACTTTAGGCCTGAAAATGGAGGGGAGTAGTATATCCATTTTGCAAGTATACATACATTCTTGGCTGCCAGTATGGATTCATTACTGCTACTGTAATCTGTTTCCTTTGAATATAAAAACTACTAAAGCATGGAAAAATACTTTACTTATTTTTGGGACATATTCTTGGATGTCACTGAACAGCTTCTAATGTGAGGCTGATTTGGAAGTGCTCTGTTTTTCGTGTGCTTTATGTTGCTCAGCACTGGACTGCTGGCTACAGTTATGAAGCAGACTTCAACATTCAGAGCTTTGTGACAGAGAGAGTGAAATGTTCATATTTAGAATTTTCTAGAAACTGGGGCATGCTGGACTAAGTGTACTACATTTTCATAGTCTGTTATACAAACATCTTGAAATTGTTATTATTTCTGTCAGTGACAAAGTGAGCCACAAACACCTTTGTTTAGACAGAGAGCAAACTGCCAGAAAAAAATGGAGTGCAAATGCAAAATTTCAAGCTTTTTTTCTGGAAAAAAACGACTAGAACTGAAAGCTACTGGCCTGAGCTTTCCTGCTTCTTAAGATGGCAATTTGCCCCCCACACGGTATGGGAACTACCCCTCAAACCTCTGGGACACACAAAGGCACATCCTGTCAAGAAACAAGCCTCCTCCACCAGCAGTGAAAGACAGAGGCAGAAGTAGAGGCAGCACTTCTGCATTCTCCTTGACATGGAAGGGGAAGAAGAGCTGAAGGCAGGGAATATGGGAAAGGTGGCATTAGGAACATTAATATTCCCTGCACACCACCAAAAAAAGGTGAGGTGGCACATGGCAGTAAATTAGTTTTATGTCTTGTTCTCAGGGGTCCTGGAGGCAAAGGCACCATGGAATAAGGGTTGGTAGAATCACCCATGCCATGACTTTCTTTCATTCCTCCTCCTCCTATAGTTGGGTGGGTATAGAGGGACATTGCTACATTCCTCTTCCTCTGGCACAGCAGGTGTTTGAAGGGAGCTTTGTAGAAGCTGCTCTGCAATACTGAATGGATCCTCCTGGCCTGGTGTCAGCAGTGATAATCAAAGGTGTGTGTGTGACACATATACCACTCTGTACACACATATGTACACACATATGGAATATGCTGCCTCGGAGTGTAGTGGAGTCTCCTTCCTTGGAGGTTTTTAAGCAGAGGCTGGATGGCCATCTGTCGGGAGTGCTTTGAGGGTGTTCCTGCATGGCAGGGGGTTGGACTGGATGGCCCGTGTGGTCTCTTCCAACTCTACATTTCTATGATTCTATGATTCTATGTCACTGGGCTTCATGGTAACACCAGCCATGGGGGTCTTCATGATGTTTCAAAACAAATTCTCAGCAAAGCAGCAACTAGTGGTAAACGGTGAAGTTAAAGAGCTTATCTTGACAGCCATCATACTCAATATGCTTCCGAGGACAATCTATCATCATATATCTTGCTTTTCCATTATTTACATTCAAAGTAGCTACTAATCTCGCTAAAAACTCCATCACAAAAATATTGAAACTGAAATCAAGCCAACCAATTTAGTTTATTTTATGGGATATTATGACAATCCTATGCTTAACTTAGTTGTCATGTGCCTTCAAGTCATTTCCAACTTATGGTGACCCTCAGTTGAACCTATCATGAGGGTTTCTTGGCAAGATTTGTTCAGGGGTTTGTCTTCCTTCCTTCCTTCGCCACTGGTGTTTACTTCCAATTGCTTGGGTATATCTTGTTAAACACACTAATAGCTGAAATGCAACCTTTACCTTTTAATAAAAAATGCAATCTAAGCCCAGCAAGGCCTAACTCCAAAGTTAACAAGCAGCATATCACACACTCTCAGTCCCAGAAAACCCCGTGATATGAGCCCCAACATTCTTAGTCATATGAACTCTGAGAAGAGGAATCCTTGATCTGTCCTGCAGTTCTCTCATGCTGTGGAGTTCTGGAAGGTCCTCTGATGGGATTTGCAAGGCCTGCAGAGGGAAGGGGAAGGTGCTGTGGGAAAACCTATTTCAGGGACAGGAATCTATTGCATTTATAGAACAAAGTACCAGTCCCATCTAGGCACTAACTCTAGGCCTGCAAAATTGCGATACTAGGTACTTTAATGGAGGTTATTCCTATTGCTATTATATATTTCAATCAATAGATTGATTAGCTACCTGGACAGTATCTATAGGCAAATTAAGTATTTTTGCTGCAATGAGAGATTTAAGCCAATGGTTTGTCCCAAGAACGGTAGACCTATCTAATCTGTGATAATTTGGTAAGTCAACATTCAGTCAAGATTCAGTGGATATACTCTAGGTGGGATTAATAGTTGTATTTTGCACAAAGTTGTCTTTATTAAAAAAAAAAATAGATTAAAAAAAAGTACAGGAACAAGAGCTTGGAAAAATTACTTTTTGAACAATAACTTTCAGAATTCCCACCAACATCACCAAAAAGTAACCTTCCCAATCTCTGATTAAGACACAAGGTACACTATTAAAGACACCATTAACAAAGTGAATGTGATTTTTTATATACACAGTATATGCTAATTCAAAGCTGGTCTTAAAGAACAAGTGATTCATGGACTGGAGCTAAAACAAGCAAGTCAATTCAGATCAATAGGATGAGAGGAAGCAAGTCTTTACACTGCTATTCCATGAAATCTTGACTAAAAGCTCTGAAAAATCAAAACATTTTCAGCAGTCAGTATCAGGGAGCAGCAACCTGCAAGCAGCCAAGACACAGAATACTTAAATGTGTCATCAGATGGAAAAAGCTGTAACTGTTTTGTTTGTTTTTGGACACAAATGTTTAAAAGATATTTGAAATGAATCTGGTGATATAAATTGTGCAAAACTGGATCATTTTCAGTCTGCAAATCTGCAGTGGGAACAATACTTGCTTTGTGAGAAGACTTCAGGCTGGATAATTGAGATAAACATGCCACTCCATCAATATATTTTATCAATCTATTTGGGTTGCAGTTCTTTAAACATAGCTTCAGTCAAAAGTGCAGAAGGCTACAGATGATCCAGTGTGTAAATCAAACTAAAATTGCTGCTGTTTTTAAATACAGTGTTGGCTTTTAAAAAACAAACAACAACAACATAAACCAAACTTCATTAAAGAACTGTACAATGAATGTAAAAGAAAAAGAATGGGAATAATCCTAAAATGGATTTTTGGCAACTTCTTCTTGGCATTGCAGTCCCTTACATCACATCTCCTGGTCAGTCAACCCAGAGGGATGGAGGCTGCCAGGAAAGTCATGAAGGAGATCTTTTTTTCCCTATAGATACACCCACCAAAGGAGGAAAGTCTGCTGGGCTAGGCTTTCTCTGTTCCATTGCTAGGGATAAAACATTGTGGGTGAGATGCAGCACCACAGCTTTGGAATACTTTCCATTTAAAGACCCAGTTCTGGCATCCAGTAAAAACATAGCTCTTTATTTTATTTAAGCATCCAGGGTCTAACTGATTTTATGTACAAGCTGTACTTGTGTATGATTTTAAATTGTTTCAAACAGTTTCACCTGTTTTGAACTTCCTTATATTGTTCAATTATTTAAAATGCTTCAAATATCCTATATTTTTTTGCTGTTTAAAATTATTTTATGTTAACCAAACTTATTCTACAGTACACTGTGTTGTGATCCTATAATACAGGTTCATAAGTAGAAATTAATAAAATGTTTTATATGCCGTTTCCTAATTGCAAAAAGTAACATTCTTATTTTATGAGCCATTCTTTCAGAAGATGTAGTCCTTTCCTTTAATGGGCAAGAGGAGGAGGAGGAAAAGAAGAGGAAGAAGAGGAAGTAGCAGCAGCAAAAGTCATATATTGCTGATGAATAAAAAAGGAGTAAATGTGCTGAAGATACAAGTGAGCAGATTTCATGTAAAAATCTTCCTACGATATGCAATTGTAAAGTATTAATTATCTATGCATTGTATGTAAAATATATGTAGGCACAGACATTCCAATTGAGGGGAGGGTTTATTAATTTTTCTACAACATTGAATTTATACATAAGAAAACAAAATAATAGTTTAAGGTACTCAACTATCTCCTGCTTCTGCTCCAATTTGGGAAAAGTAACAAAGTACAATTAAGCTGGGTATACAAAAAATGGCAACTATCCCCATCTTGGATACTCACCAACATGAGGACGAACTGGTGGTAGAATGTGGGGAAGAACAGTTGAATTCTTGCATGCTCATATGTTTATTCAGTAATGAAGACCACTTCCCAGCCCATTGAATTCTCTGTGTTATTACACAGCACAAACAAGTACTGCAGATATTAAAAAATTATAATCTGTCTGCTCCAAAATAATAAACCCTGAATGTCAGGTAAGCTAACTTCTGATGTTCTGTTGAAAAATTATGTATCAGTTTATGTTGTGCCCCTTCATTTTGTTAATCCAGAGACTATTAAACAGGAGAAAAGGTGGTATACGTTATTAGGTCTCCTTCACATTCTCTCACAGTATAGATTTAGGGCCTGAATACCCCAAAGGTACCAAACCCTGTCCGATCTTGGAAGCATCAGCACTGATTAGTACTTCTACAGGAGACTACCAAGAAATACCAGGTGCTCTAGGCTATATTTCAGAGGAAGAGACTGGAAAAACCACCTCTGAACATTCCTTGCCTAAGAAAACCCTATGAAATTCATGGGGCCATCGTAAGTAGAAAGGCGACTTGAAGGTATACACACACATTGATATTTTACAGGGTACACTGACTGCCAGAGGTATGTGAGGGTCTTAGGGGCCTCTGTGATTCTGGTAGTGTGATGCCTTCTGGAGGTCTCCCTGGAATCTGTTGTCTGATCAATGACATTCTCAAGGCACATTTGGCCCCAATACAGATTATGAGTTGGACAGGAACTGCCGAGGTAGATGAAATAGTTTTGTTCAACAATGCATTCAATAGTACCACTCTGCCTTAACAAAATAAGAAGAAACAGAAAGCCTAATATAATCCAATTAAATCAGGAGAATATGTGATTAAGAGAATACTACTCCCAATTCTTGCAGTTTTCCATACTTTATATTACCCATGGGCATTAGCAGAGTTTCCTAGGTTTGGGTGAGAAGCAAAATACTAACATAGTATAAGTCCTACCTAATAGTCATGTTTTAACCCTGGGAAGCTATTGGTTGGTAAAGAAAAAGAAGACAGCTGCAGATATCTTGACAGTATCCTTAAATGACTTGTTTCCTTAAGTGTGAGAAAGATACGATCTCAGTTTCATCCGATGATGATACACAATAAGCTGCAGCATTTGTCTAGTGGGTGTTTGAGCACCAGTGAGGAGTAAATGATTTGATTTTGTGGGCTCAGAGGATTTGTCAGTTGCCTCAGAAGTATAATTCTAGCTCTTCATATCCCTGCTGCTTCTAATTTAGCAGGACAGGCTCATAATTGAAGCAAATTAACTATTTACACTTGCCACTTCTACCAGGGGAAAGAGGACGTATCAGCAGGAAAGACTGAGTGGGAAATTAAATCCTTCCCACTTGTGTCAGATCTGCCCTTATATAAACACATTAACAGTAATTTCATGAGGCGTCAAACATAGGAATAAATACTGAGGGATAAAATAATGAGGTGTTGCTATTGAGCTGAACTGTTGCAGCTAATATTTCTGAGAACAAATTATGCAGCCTGGAAGAAAGCATATGTTACAGCACTCTAACCACTCCCTGGCATGTCTTATCTGATCATTATGCCGTGGTTCCTTAGGTACACAGACCTATATTTCTGCTACAAGGACCAAGTACAAGGTTTAAGTAAACATACATGCTCAAATTCACACATACTGGAAGCAGCTCGTTTTTGCTATGACTCAGCCCACTGACATCAGTGGTGTTACAAATAGAGGCGAACTTTATACAGTACACTTTTGAGTGGGCATGCAGTTCCATTTTTAGTATAATGGCATGTTTTACTGAGGTCTTTGGCTGAAGTCATGAAGTCAGTTAAACTAATCTAAACAAGAACATTTTGTTTGTAATTTGTTCATTCTATTATAGCTTTGCTGGGTCTCCAATTAGGGACTTAAGGTTCATTTAGTACATTTACATCTGGTTCTGATTTAAAATGATGTTTAAAAAGAAAAGAAAAATACAGAACAGGAAAAAATATCCTACACTGCCTTTTAACCCAGACTTCTGTCTGAAAGCCAAAGAAGGCTTCATCTACTGAAAGAAATTTAACTCGTAACTGCCCAGTGTGTCTCTTCTCAGACTAGTATAAGCATGTGCAAAGAAAAATAATCTATGGAAAGTTCTTTACTCAATGAAGAAGAGCATCAACTTTGTTAGTAAGCTGGGTGCAGGAAAACACAAAAAAGCAACATGTTTAAACAAAATTCCAAATTGCTAAAAGATTTGTTGGCAGATCAGTTTGTTTAAGTGGGAAATATTTCAAGACACAACCGGTCAAAAAGATGGGGATTGGGCAAGAGCTAAATGCACTATGCCATGGTTCTTAACTTTTTCTTTACCAGGGACCTCCTTTAAATATATTTTGTGGCTATGGAGTCCCAAGACTTAACTCAAGATTTATAACCCTAAACTGCATAAAATATTAATTTAAAAGTGCTCATCCAGGGTCTTCAAATTTGGAGAGAAGGGAGAAATAAGTAGCTGTACACACTCCTATTATAATTTTTATTGGAATGATTCCATACATCATCATCACCACCACCATCCCTGAACACTGAACCATGGCCTAATCTTACTTGTTAATTTTAATTGATTAATTAATGAGAAACCTGTTGCTGCATTTCACTTACAAGCCTTGTTATATTGGGCTTAATAGATGAAATCTGTATTCTGAGTTCTGATTCTACCTTTTTGCAAACAGGTTCAATACTTATTTTTAAGTATAAGATACAAGTACCATATATGCTCATGTAAGTTGACCTCATGTATAAATCAAGGGTATGTTTTGGGGCCAAAATTATAGACTTTGATATGACCCATGGATAAGTCAAGGATCATTCCGCAGAGAGTATGACAAGCAACGCACAGGCCCAGCCAGCCAGCCAGCCAGCCAGCCAGCAAACCTACCTGTGCCTTGGTTCCTGTTATGTGACCACTCTGCTGTGGGGAGGAGATGGGCTTCAAGCCTATGCAGAGTCCGTGCGAGGACATTGTTACCCCCCCCCCTTGCAGGGATGTGCAGAACACAAGTTAAGAACCGCTCCCCTATGTTAATCTAAAACTTACTTTATTCAGCATTGTAAAGTGTCAGAAATTGAAACCACAAACTTTGCCAGAAATATTTCCTCCACCTTCCAAATAAAGGCTGAAAGCAATTTTTCCCCATGAAGATAAGGGAATGTACTGTTTCAACGTTTAATCTAGACTGGATTACTAGCCAAAATGAGTCCTGAACCACACAGTATTAATTCCATAAATAAAAGGTATAAAATGCTTCCCAGAATCTACACCCATTGGAGACGGACAAGGGCTACTAGTATGCTGACTGGGCAGACTGCCTTTCTGCCTTATGTGGGAAATACAAAGGAATAACACATTTTCTTTTGGATGTTTCTGCTTTTATAATGGTGTCCCTCAGCATACCAGGCACAGTGGTCCAGGGACACCAAACATTTTGACACTGAGCTTTATTCTGAATACAATGTATGCTTCAGATGCCTGAAGCAAGCAGACATTTTCATGACACTGACACTCAAGGTATTCACATCTTACAGAAAAATTCTTGTAATCAAAGGAACAAATAATGTATTCAGCACATCACTATTTCAAGCAATGGAAGGGGCCGCATATATCAGAGCAGAGAAGTAAAAAAAAAAATCTCTAACACACCTGGACAAGCAATCTATTGCCCCAATGTCCTTACAACTATTGCTAAATAGAACAACTTTTTCTGGCAGACTCCCAAGGCCACACAATGGTTTCTTGAAATTAATGCATAAAGTGGTGATTGGCCTGAACTTTGTTCATAAATTTAAGACTTAGAAGACAATAAGTAAAAACCTTTAAGATTACTTTTGCTTTACTCTGAATTACTTAACAGATTGCACACTTGGTCCACTATAATTTACAAAGAAAAATTGCCAAACTCAAGTGATTAACACAGCTTTCCTTTAATAATCTGCATGCTAGTCAAATAAACACAGCTGGAAAAAGAGAAACCCCTGGATGTTTCTGTCAATTAGCATAACATGTCTGGCTAATACTTGGGGAAAAAAAAGAATTGTTTGCAATAATTTCTGTGTAAATTCTAAGAACAAGGGACAAATTAGTTCATCTCTAGTGAATGCTTGTTTGTTGCAAACTCCCTGGAAAGGGACAGAATGAATTTTTTGCAATTATTGGGCTTTGTAATGCTTTGATATTTTTACTATATTACTGCTAGGCATAAGATTCTGCCCTTTCATTACCTCAGATACCATCTCTACCACCTACAGCTTATATAATGAAGCATGTTTTTACTGTATTCTTTTATGACCACTGCTAACAACCAGTTCTAAATACTGCCTGCCATTGGGTTTAGGCTGTAGAATCTATGGACCAGAAGATTTAAAATATTAAACACATATTGACTGTCATTTTGTTACTGAGACATGCATGTCTAAGTTGAATTATGCATGCAGGATGAATAATGCTAGAGATGTACTGACAGCAGTAGAAGAGGAGTTGGACATACAGCTATGCTGCACATCGTGTCTGAGTACTGTGGTTGGATGTTGTCTATTGTATGCTCTAGTTGATTATTGCATTGCACAATGGCAAGCAGTCATTGACACTGTGAAATATTGCTGTTCTCCAGGGGGTTGCACAGTGCTTGTGCAACATACCTTGACATGTAGATATTTACATTACATTGAAGGGATGTTGGACTCCAGCTATAATTAATTAAAAACTTATTAAAAACATCAGAAAATAGGATTCAATGATCTAAGATTATTTAGGTTCAGCTAAATTTGGTTTAGTACTTGCTTTAAAGTGTTACTGTTTGTCTTTTTTTTGTCTGTTAAAATGCTTATAGCCAACTCTTATCTCCAAAGATCTCAGTGCAGGGCATATAGATAACTGAGAAGATATTAACAATCTAAAACCATGTGACAGTTTAAAACAGTATAGAAATGTTCTAAACAAATTTAAATTATCTATAACAACTAGAACAAGTTTAAACCACATGCACTGAATGGAATTAGTGTGGTATATCACTAGGGATCTAGAAGATTAGGGTTTGAATTCCTGCTCAGCTATGGAAACCCACCGGGTGACCATGGGGAAGTCACACTTTCTCAGCCTTAGAGGAAGTCGAGGGCAACCTCCTCTGAATTAATCTTGCCTATCTTGCTTATCATAGGGTCACCATAACCCTGAGTCAATTGAATTATGGTACAAAAACAATAACCAAAGCAAAACTTCAAATGATCCCTAGGCCTAAAGCTAGATCTTGTTATTTTAAAGAGGTTCTGTTTCCTTGCATGAATTCTCTTCCCTGTACTAAGCTAACAGCCCTTGTCTGCCGCTTCTCAAATTTTACGTCTTCTGTGGGATTATTTGCTTCTTTCCCTCCTTGCAGGCCTCCTCAGCTTCTGTGGTTTCAGTCTTGCTATCCTACCTCCCTTCTTAGATAGCTGACCCTTGCTGCCACTGAAATCCTTCAGTTTTCAGCTTTGATTTGGCTTTATCTTCTTCTAACTTCTTTCTCAGCACTCAGTTCCAGACTGACAGCTTGATTCCAACTCTGTAGCAGCACTGTGTTTGCCCTTTTACTCTGCAGTCCAAACCAATCAAAAGTTATACTCCACCAGGCAGACAACTCATTGGTTTTTACTTAAGGACCGTGAGTTCAAGCAAAATGTTCACTATGGATCTGTTACAGCCTAATCTTTTCCCTTTTAGATTTCACTATCTCATATAAAAGCAGAGGCCTCTATTGTCAACTGAAAAAAAATGTAAAAATCTCAAAGAACACATAGTCACCTCTTTGGTTATCTGCATCAGCTTAACAATTTCTCAGCAAACTGCCAAGCATAAACCTCGTGGTATCTTTTAGGTCTCAGAGGAAAAACTACCATCCTTTCTCCTTCAATCACACAATTATTCAAAAACACAAATTCTCCATTTACTTCACAATTTTACTATTGCTTTTCAAATTCTCAACTGTTTCCTTCTTTTCAAACTACAGACATACCTCATCCAACAAAGTGTCTAAAAAAAAAGATTATTTTTACAAGGCCCCTTAAGCCCACCCAGCTCCCTCTTTTCCTCCTCACGCTCTGTCCAAGTGGAAGGTTTTTTAATTTAGCAGCATCAGCATTGGGTGAATGATGAAAAATGTCAGGAGAAACTTTCAGGGTGACAGATCGCAGCAGCAAACAATGCAATAAAGCTTGAGCTGGGAAAGACTGGACTTCCACTCTAACCGATCCTACTTAGCTTGCATATTTGCCCGCAACAAGATGTATCCAGAATCCCTTACCTGAGTATGCACAAACAACAAACCAGAGAGAAGACAGGCAAAAAGATAAATGTATGTTATTAGTTACCCTAGTAAGTTAAAAAGCATAGATCTAGAAGTTTGGCCACCAAAAGGGAAACCATAACAAAAGTGGAGGCCAGTGAAACAAAACATCACACCTGAAGGTATTTTGGAAGAAAGTTTCAAATGGTCTCTAGGATGTTCAAAACGCCTTTGTTCACTTATGCAAGGGCTAACCTGGTTTATCCTTTCACATGTGTATATTGATAGTTTTGGAAAACTGCTGAAACATGTCGAACTGCTCTTCTTTTTTGCAGTGCAGGGTCCAATTCCTCTTCTTTCCCTGTAAGTTCTGCCTCTGGTGCCACCTTTTTGTAATTAAAGAAGTAATGCCCAGGAACAAATCTACTTTATTAACTAAGGTATATCTCTACATGAAATGCCTTAGCTCTCTCCAACAGAATTTGCAGGAAAATTGGAGACAAATGGCTTGAAAAAAAGAGGAAGACTCTAGCATGTTGTTGTAGGAAGGTGGATTGTGTTAAGATAAGGATAGACTTAACAGTCTGCAACTCTTCTTTTGTTGCTTTAAGGTCTGTTAGTGTAGAAATGTTCCTTCCATATAATTTTTAGTGGGCAAAATACCGCACATATATGCTGTTCTGGGAACATGGTAGTACAGTAGGCCCTTCATATCCACAGATTCAACCAACCATGGCTTGACAATATTCCCACTCCTAAAAAATATTCTATAAAGTAAACTTCGATTTTGCATTTTATATAAGTGACACCATTTTACTACACTATTTTACATAATGGGACTTGAACATCCATGAATTTTGGTATTCCTGGGCAGTCCTGGAACCAAACCCTACTGGATACCAAAGGTCCTACTGGCAAACACTATCATTTTGTTAATATGGAGTGTCCACATGTGTTCTACACTGTCTGACTAATGGCTAAACAATAAATAGTGCCTCAAGATCATCTTCCACTCTAGTTTGTTCTGCACAGTTACACTGCATTAAAGCACACAAATCTGGAGCTACATGATTCAGTTTGAAATTATAACCTTGCAACAAATGTGAGAATTATGATCCCGTCTGGTGGTCCAACTCATTGCACGTCCTATTCAAATTCAAGTAGCTGTGCCTCTTGTATAAAACTATGCATTACAACATGCCCTAAGTAAAATGATGTTTAATCATACAATGCTCAAGTAGGTTTACATAAAACATAGAAGGCAGAAGGGAAACTATTAAAATCAGATTGTCTGTATATCTCAACAAGAGAGGCAATAATGGGACTGTAAAGAGAAATGAAGTACTGTGGTTGAGGAGAGAATTATCACTTCAATGTGTATACCAAAAGGAACTCTCAGCACTTCTTTATATTCCACTTCACTATTTCTTACAATCACTGTAAGGCTCTTCTTAAACTGAGTGGTGAGAAAAGTAGTAGGATTGCCTATAAATAAAATCCATGCTATCGAACGCTACGAAATGAAGCATTTCTCAGACTCTTAATGTCTTTAAAAAAAAATAACACAGAGACAATATCTTTCATATAGGGAAGAAATAACACATTTTCCGGAGAAATTTCATATCAAAAGGAAGCCAATAATTCTTTAGTACCAGAGCAGAACCCTAGTTTGAGCTGATTTTTTTTAAAAATTGATGCAGTCATTTTAATCTAGGTGTCTTTTCACAAAATTTCTATGTATATATGATGAGGAAAATAAATTCCTCTACAATTTTAAAAGGGCAATGTACTCTCACATGGAAAAATGAGGGTCTTTCTCCCCAAACAATAGCAAGTGGAACTGGGTTACAAAAAACTCACTATGGTTATCACTTTGACAAGGCCCATAACAGTGACAGTGATCAAACTGTTGTTGCACTACTGCCACTTTATTGAATATTTTAGAAGTTAAAACAAACAAAAAACCCCAAAACAAATGTATTTAGGCTAACTACTTCCTTGCTGCAACACTAAAATACACAACATTCACATGGCCGTTTAACTGTAATGTGCAAACAACTTAATGAAACAAATAATAAAAGGAAAAGCAAACCTTTGTTTTCCTTTAACTATTGTAAGAGATCAAAGGTATAATGATGGTTGTCCTCATTCAGGACTGAAGCTATTATTGAACAAAGCAGAATACATACAGAAGAATTATCTAACGAAGCCCTTACAGTCTCCACAGTACAATTATAGTTATTAGAAGATTTCGAAGTATTACAAATACTCAGTGGCATCATACTTAAGAATGCACACCATATGAAGGAAAGCGTAATTATTCTAGACATAAACTTAATATGTGCTGTGACAATATTGCAAAACATTCATAATAGGCTTTGTAGGAATTTACAAAGCAAGGTTATGGAAGGGAACTAGAGAGTTGGCCTTAGAGTGAAAAACATGTTTTTTTGAGCATCAAGCAACCCTTACAAGAAGAATCCTGGTTTGATGAGAATCTGTGCAGTTTGGGATTTATCTTGCAAAAAATTCTTTTGCACAGAAAACATTCCACATAAGTATTATTTTCTGCACAGAAAATACTGTTTTCTGTTCAGAAAGTGCTGTTTTCTATGCATAACAATCACGTGCAAATTTTTGCAGGAGAAATCCCAAACAGGCTTTGAAAACTATGGTGGTTTTGAAGACATTCTCACATTAGGAAGAAAACTGCTGAAGTTACTCATTGCTTCCTTCAAGAAGAAAATTAATAAAAAATTAAATCCCTACTGCTGACAGGGAGAAAGGGACACAATACATAAATGTGCCAAAACGCATATTTTGAACATGAATGTGCAATTGAAATGAATAACTGATAATACTCTGCTGGTGCCAGAAAGAGTCTTCACAAATCTTCGTGAGAGAATCAGTTTGATGTGTCATTTCTTCTAAATGGAAGAGAATGTAGCTGTCAGTGTCAAAGAACAAACTATGTGGCTTATGCCAAGGAAGGAAATTGCAAGTACATGGCTCCTTTTGTAGTGCTAAGTTTTAAAGACAGTCTAAGTGTAATATCAAAACATACAAATAGCTTTGCTTATCAGACCAAAATCTGAGCCAACATTCTGCTCCCACTGTCACCACATTTATGGGAAGCCCACAGTGGCTTTGCCTATGGAAGATTCACAAGCAGGACATGAGTTACAAGCAGTCCCATTTGTGTTGTCCAGCAATTGGTACTAAGAAACGTGTTCTCTCTGACACAAGACAACAAACAGTCACTATGATGAAGAGTCATTGACAGGATTACTCTCTGTAAATTTGTCCAATTCTCTTATAATATTATACAGGGTGGCACCTATAACTACATCTTGTGACTTCCAAAGTTTATCTAAGTACATTCTAAAAGAGGGATTTTTTTCTAAAATAAATTTTTAAAAACCTTAAAACTGCTTCCTCAAATGGAGGCCTAACTGGGATTAGCACTAAAAACATGGATGTCTTTGTAGATTACAGGCGAGGGAAATCTTACTTATAGGCCACATGTGGGCTCAGAGAATCCTGTTTTGCATCCATCCCCCAGGAGACCCCTGAAACTGCTATCTCTTCCAAATGGCTGAACTTTTTTTGGTCCAAACACTTTGATCCTTTAGCCTCCTGCAGCCTCTAAAAAAAGCTTTTAAAATTGCTCATGTATCAGTCCCATCCCAGAAAGGACAGTCACATTATTAATGATGGAACAACTCATGGGATGGGGTGTGTGTGTATGTGTGTAATCTCTAGAATATTTATTACACTACACTATTTATATCCAGCCCTGTATCTTAAGATCTTTGGGTAGCTTAAAATAAAGTCATTTTAAATAGTTTAACATTTTAAAGAATACAATAAACATTTAAGCTTTTGATCATTAAGGAGAACAAATCTCTCTCTACAATCAAGGTTTTTAAAAGGAATTCTGTTCAGGTAGCAAGGCGGCTCATATACCCTCTATCCCAAGAAGTCCTGAGTCTTCTTCTTAAAGAGGTTGGCCCTTGCTCAGGAAGTGAAAATTTCCCCCTTTCCTGTGCTTATACTACAGCCTACTTTTTGTACACATTTGATGAATTTTGAGTTTACTAATTAGATTTTGATTAAGAAATGTCTTGTGCTTCTTACTCTTTGTACGGCTGTATTAATTCTGTCCTGCACATGGCTCAAGGAGATCTGTAAGAGCTCAGCCTGCCATCAACCCTCCCCCATCACAGCTTGATGCCTGACAGTAGGATTTAATCTGACACCGTGGATGTTTAATATTCTCAGAATTTTGTGAACAACATACCACAGAACTCCTGCATACCCATCTACCAGAACATTTACTAGGTTACAGCAGAATTCTGACTAAGAATCTCATTCTATCCTTCTCATTTTGAAAACTGTAATACAGGTATACCTCCATTAACAAAGTAAGATGTGGTCCTTAGCATTACTTCTTTAACAAAATTTGAAACCAGAAGCAAAAATAACACAGAAAGAATCAGACAGGTTCACTTGCTTTTCTCCATTACTGCCATAACACGCTGGAACTTTCAACTGAAGATTCTTGACCAGTGTTATTTATGTAAATGTGACTAAGATTCATGTTTGTCTGCAATAAAGGTTCTGAGAAGACACATAGCTAGGTTCTGTGGTAAAAAGAATTTTTTTCAACACAGTAAATAAAACATCTCTAAACTGAAGTGAAATTAATTGGAAGTGAAGCGAGAATGAAAGGGCATAAGAGCAAGAGGTAGCTGTATCATCATACCTGCTTTTGTTCTTCTCCCAAGCCATCCCACATGGAAGCCACGATTTTAGAAACTTCGCCAAAAGTAGCATTTGGGTTTTGTCCCTTGATGGCGGCTTGAGTGTCTCGGAAAAATAATGCATAGGCAGACACAGGCTTCTGTGGCTCATTAGGATCTTTCTTCTTCTTCTTCTTGGGAGTCTTGGGTTTCTTTCCCATATCAGAGGCAGGTCTTTTTTCTCCCCCATTGACCTGCAAACAAAGTAGAGGCTACATTACAAAACATACACACAAACAGATAAACTACCATTACTGTAAAGCAAATTAAAACTCCATTTCTCAGTCCACATAGATTCAGCCTTTTGCAGCTTAAAAGGGTATTTTAATTATATTCCTTTTCATAATCCAAACTATTGACCTCTTAAATGATTTCATCTACAAAATGCATTTTGGGTATTTAAGTTATATAATCTAATTTTATTATACATTTACATTTTGCTTTTATTTAATTGTTGCATCTAAGTTGTTGGTTTACCAGTTTATCTTTCAAGTCTTACCACTAATGGCATCCTGTCACTCAAACGTATTTAATAATACACTGTACACTAGCCACTAGTTCAATCACTGAGTGAAATTTCCATGGTGCTTTTTCCTAGGAGCTGAATTGTCAGATAAAGGAACAGGAAAGTGTATTATCAAGTGACTCTGATATGGCATACAGAATTTCCTAAGAATTTCCTACAACCACAAAAGCACGAATTGAGCAAGAGACCATAGAGTGGGAGCAAGGATGGTACTGGTGACTGGGATAACACTTCTTCCATAAAATTCTTTTTTAGCTTTGTTGTGCCTTTTATAGCCGATATATTAATCTGGTGAAACTGCAGAGAAAAATGGTCAAGGTAACTTTTCATTTAAATGTATTTTAAATCTTCCATATGAAGCCACAAACTGCATAATGATTTCTAATAAGTTTTATAAAGTTATGGGCTAACTGATTAATTGATTAATTTAACTGATTAATCTATACATGCTTTTCCAAGTCCCAATAACAATGCTGGGGTTTACTCTTAAAGAAATCACCAGAATTGCAGGCTACTACTTGTTTAGAAAAGGCTGATGTGATGCTGTGCCTTGGTGGGTGAGTAGCTAACAGTCCTTCTTGCTCACTAAGCCAGCTCTTTCAAGAGGTGAGATGGGCACTGAGCTGTGGCATCAGTACTGGAAAGCATCCATTTAGTTCCTTGTTACCCAAACTAAAGGAGAAAAGAATGGTGGATGGACATGACAGTCTCCACTTTAAAGATGGAAGAAAGCGAGAAAAGGATTCCAGTTTGTCCTAAAATTCTACTCAATGTGTACAGGACATCTTTGGAAATCATATGAAAAGATATTAACAGATTTATTTGTTTAACTGAAAAGAGACTGCAGCATAAAATAAATTAATACTAAAAGCACTGACCTTTTCAGTATCACATCTCCTTAAAATGTAGGTAGTGATGGAATAAAATAATCTCTACACATAAGTCACATTACATACTGTGAGAGGCTTAATACCAGAAAGTATTGAGCTGTGTCAGATTTAGGCTGCATCTAAAAGGATCTCAAATTCATATAAGCCAATGAACTTGCCTGCTAATCTACATTTCCAGGATCAACACGAACAATATTCATGGGCTGATTAGTTTAAAAAAATTAATGCTGCCTTTGACAAAAAAGCCAGTTTATAAATAATGTTTCAAAACAGAATATAAACTACGGTCAAAACAGAATACAAGCCGCAATCAAAGTAAATCAAATTGTAAACTATACAAATTAGTTTTTTAAAAAAGCATGCTAGAACATGTAATTCTTCAAAGCCTTTTAAAAATTTCCAGAATGGAAAATTCAGATGTTTTCATACAAATACTTAGGCAATGGAGACTTCATCCTCCAAACTAGCCCTTCTGTGATGACAGAGGTATTTTCCTAGCATTCAAATTTCAATTATCTTGTCACTAGGAAAATGAAAATCATCCCCTAGGTTTGATTCTATTGTACCTGCAAATATCTGGTTAGGTTCTACCACTTAGCAATTTTGTTATTATTACTGTTATTGTTGTTGTTGTTGATAATGATGATTTCTATAGTGCCATCAATTGTGGCATCTCAACTGTGGACAGTGACAGTTCCTTCACACATGTAAAATGTGCACCATTTCAGAAACATGTAACATTTTTGTAATATCTTAACATTGTCACCACAGCTGTGCTGCATTACTGATCTTCCAAAGTATTTACGTAGCTATTAAACTATGACTTCTTCACAATGAAAGGGAAACCATTAGAATGGTTACTTATCATGCATGCAGTTTTGGGCCTGGATCCTAGGGGGGGGAAACTGCTCATAGTATAGTGTGTTCCATGAGTACTTTCACAATGTCCCCATTTGTGCACATGGAAGAGGAGTACTGGCAGCGGGTGTGACTAGTTCTGGTTCTGAGTATATGACTGGTTCTGCGACTGGTTCTGAACTTGACTAGTTCACTGAATGTCTTTGCAGGGGGCGGAGGGAGTTAAAGCCACGACAAATATGGCTGATATGGACTGGAAATAACCTTCAGCACAACTAAACTGGTGGAACAATAGGATCTTAGCCATAGTAAATCAATATAAATAAATGAATAGATATTCTCTCTTGGGTCAGCACTGGAGTAAATGATCCCTCTCTGATCCCTAAAATGGTGGTGGAGAGGTTACACCAAAACATAGTCCTATGACCTTTATAAAGGATATCATGCTAGTTTTGTGGGGCCAGAACAGCATGAATAATGGCACTCAGGGAAAAATCTTATTTCTTCAAATTATCTGGATAAACTCTCCCATAGCCCAACTGCTTAGCCCTTTGAGTAATTGTAACGTTCACAAAAGGTTTAGTAGGAAAACTACTGTCTAGTAAACAGAACATTTCTAAAGGAATCTAAATGATCCATTGGCTCTGAACTGTTTCTCCACCTTACTACACAGTAAGGATTCATGAGGGAAATGTTGTTCTTTTTTTTTTTTTTTAAGAAAATGGAAATTAAAAAGAATTTCGCAACTAATAACCTTGAAAATAATGGGGATTATGTTCTACCTTATGCTTACAACTGTCTAGCAGTTACACAGACATTGCTGCTAACCACCAAAACAGAGACAGATGGGAAATAATTAAAAAAATCCTCATACTTATGCGGCTAAGCATAGACTTGTGCTTCAAAATCCCTAGAGGTGTAGTTAGCTCATGGTAATCCACCTCCTGTCAGGCCTTATTGCTTAATTATAGTGATGTATTTAACTTATTTATCACAAGAAAGCAATAGTCTCTCACTGTAAAAATGTGTGTATTAACCATGTTCCACAAATAATAGATCACAAGGATATATAGTAGAAGATTTAAGACTATCAAATAAGGCACGTTGTTGATATCTAAACGTCCCTTGAGAAGTTAAGGAACGCCTATGAGCATATTTAAAATAAACTGCAATAGTTTCAAGGCCTTTAATGATGGTAGGAGAGCTGTTTCATTCACACTATCCTGCAATAATCACCATAGTTTAAAATAGATTTTAATCAAGTACCATCTGCATAAGAGACTGAACAAACAACATAAAATTCTACTTATAACTTACCATATAAAGTAAAAATGGTAAAGCTTCTTTCTGCCACATAAACAGAATGGGCTGCAGCAATGCTTTAGTGATCATGTTTCAGTTAGTTAACATTTGCTGTTTACAGTCCTCTCATTACTCTCTGTTCTCTAAATTCCATGAAATCCTTTCATAAGTGAAATTGAAACAACCATGAAACAAACAGTCATCCATCTAGTTAGGAACACATATTTGTGAACATATAATGCATCTAACATGCCACAATTATAAATAGCAATACCAAAAAGTACATGTTTAATGAACCAACAGAATGAATTGTTACATAAAAGCAGTACTTGTTAAGAATACTTCACCAGTGAAAATAAGTGCATGGAAAATGACAAACTTATATTAACCCCCAGGTGACTTCTCCCAGGAGTTTCCTGGTTATATTAAATAGCGTGGGAAATAAGCAGGAACCCTGAAGTATCCTGGAATGACAATGGGGGATGTGGCTCTCCAGGGTCCTGTGGTAGTCCAATTCAACCTCCAACCCCAAGCATCTGCCCACTTTTGCTCTAGTCCAATGACCATAAACAGCAGTACCACCTTGAGCAATCAGACCTCCAAAGACTGGTGTCCCCAAGTCCTATCCCACCCAATGAATCCAAAAGAATGCTATGTGATACTATGGAAAACTAGAAAGGAATCTAGCAGAACCAATAGACCACACTCTCAGGCCAGTTCCCAGTGTCCATTGCTCATTGAAGTGATTACAACCCACAGCCAGGCCTGAAGCCAGACTGAAATGGATCTAGACAATCTTTCTCATCTGGAAATACCCATAGCTGAAAGCCTATCAAGTACACTAACACTTAACTGAAAAATTGAACACTGGAGACTAGCTGATGTATTGGAGTTCCTATAACAGTAATAATCTCATTGTTGCTTGGTTTAGGCATGATGGAATCAAGTCCTGTGGTAAAGAGGTGTTCACTCACCCACAAAGTCAATCCCCTCCCTCAGTTTTATAAGCCAAAAAGGGCAAGGGACAACCACAAACATCGTAGATCCCAACTTGCGGAAGATACTGTCTGTATTTTCCACCTGAGGATGTATATTGAAAAGTATTGTTCCAGTTTGGTGTTCATACTTGTGTTCAACCTATAACCATTAGAGGAGCCAGTGTGTAAATTAAATCCACTGGATCTGGTATTGCCTATGAGTGCTTCTCCAGGATTTCACACAAAGGTGAAGGCCTAAAAGGACTGAATCTGGGGTCAGTGTGGAAAAGTCCGCTATTGCAACAGCTGCTATAAGTTTTCATCATGATATCAGTTACACAAGTGGAAGACCTAATAACCACACCCAAGACTAAATTCAGGTTATTTTAATCACTGTGACTAGATAAGCTGCAAAGAAGCGCTGGTAGTACATGTGGGCTGGGAGGTGATATAAAAAGATCTTAAATAAATAAACAAAATGTGAATGTTCATCATTTTCTTTTCCTTTTTCTCAAGTGTACTTTTGTTATTTCTTCTGTACTCAACATACATGCTAGACTGAGAGACAAGACTGTGATGATTGAGATTTAGTGCCAATATTATTATAAAACGCAGCTCTCAATTTAACACCTATTCTGTGCCTTTTATGCTTATTGTCAGTATCATGACAGAACAGCAGACTCAATTTGCTGAGGCAGCTAAAACTGAATTTGGATAAAAGTGGGAGGGTTACAATAAAACGGTCTTCTGACAAAGGGGAGAAAAAAGGAACAAGTGGAGCTGTTATAGTGTTCCCAAGTTCCCAACCAAAATTGTGGGTGTACTCAGAAACAGTGACCAGGAGTGCTCTTGCAACTTCACGAACTTGTTAAAAATACTACTACTCTCTGTTTCAGATTTAGATTGAGTAACACTAATGCCTGACTTGTTGCCCCAACATCATTCTCCATGTTTTCCTCTCAGTTTTATTCTAGAGCACTTGTTTAATTTATAATTTCCACAACAGCTTATTCTTTCTTTTGTGCAATGTATGCCTGAAAGTGAAAGATCCAGCAAGAATTCTCAGACTTAATGAAAAGGACTTTACAGAGAATTCTTTCTCAGTGTTCCTTTGCAATCAAAATCAGCCTGCTTCCTATCCATGCGTCAAAAGTTCGTATGGAAAGACAACACAGAGAAACAGTCTCAAAATGTGCACTATGATCAGCAACTGGAAAAGTTACATTTTTGGATTACAATTCCCAGACTCCCTCAGCCAGCATAACTGATATGGATGCTAACTAGGAGATTTTGAGACTTATAGGTCGGTTTCCTGTTATTCCACCTTTAAGTTCCATTTTTTTTTTTAAATAATCACTAGCATATTTACCTAACATTGCTTGGGATTTTATTGTCATCCTATGAACTCACCAAACTGTCTTCTCCAGTACCTGTAACATTTCCTCATATTTTCCAGTGAAATCTGTATTCAGAGTTATTTACATACAGTTTGGGTTCTTGAGGGAATACACTGTCCTCCTCCATGCTGCTAGGCCTCATTTCCATAGCAACCAGCCTTTTCCAGTACCTGTAACTTTTCCCCATAGTCCCCAATCTAATCTGTGTTGTCTGGCGACGCTGATGTATTGACTTTTGATTTTTTGTTTGGTTTTGTTTTCTGTTGAATTTGTGCAATGGCTTTACATTTTACTGGAAGCATTTTTTGTTTTGAATTTCAACTTTAAGATTCCATACATATGGAACCCATATAATCTACGGTGTGAGGCGAGAAGACTTTGTGACTATATTGTGTGTGTCACTTTAATTTTTCTCACATACGCCTCCCAAATGTTTGCTGGCATCCTTATTGATGGTAGGCCTCAACTCCATAGCAATCAGCCTGAGGTTCAAGAGCTCTCTGCCGAGAATTCTAAGGGCCCCTCCTAAACTGCCAACCCCAGGATTCCACAGAATCTTCACAGCCATCCAATCATATTAGGTTTTCCTGCCTCACTCCGCCAATCGTATGAGGTCTTTGCCTGCCTGACGCAGACAAACAGACAAATGCACAAACTCACAGACAAACATTGGCTTTTATATAGCAAATTGTGAAGGCTGCCGTTCCCTTCTTCCCTCTGCAACAATCAATGCCTTCCAGGACTTAGCTATTGCTGCCCTAGCTGCCCCAAACAGCCATTCCATTGTTGCTGGAGAATTGCGGGGATCAAAAAAAAAAAAAAGGCATCTGACTGTGTTCCCATAAATTCATTCATTCATTTCATTTTTTACAGCAAACAGCCAGCAGAGTTCCCATAAACAGAAGTGAACCAATGACATTATCTTCTGAGACTTCTTGGGGACCTGATAGATCATGGTAGAAGACATTATTAGTCTACTTCTGGCTACAGACAGCCATTTTTCCAATACCTCTCATTCTCCACTAGCCTCAGAGTGGCCATGGCATGCCTATGCGGGATTATAGCAGCAACATGGTGGTCCTGGGCCTTGTGACAAGAGAACAGTTGCAGAATTCCACATACTGAATTCTCATGCTACACAACTATGTAAGATCTTGGCTGTAGTCTGAAAGTCATTTTTTCCAAGCTCTGTCCATATATAACACTTGGTTCTGGCATTTTAATGTTTCAAGGAACAGCAAATACTGCCCTTTACTCACTCAAGACAAAGTGTCTAAAGCCAGGCAAGTTATTTTAGCACATGAAGGGGGGGAATCTCTCAAGCGCTTCTTTTCATCCTCTTACCTACCAATTAAGTAAGTAACAATTTGCTGACCTTTTATGACTTCCTTGCTCTGATATCTGAGACAGTGACCTCACCCTATCCAAAGAGCCCCATCATTTTCCTTAATACACTATGAAACAATCTTGTTTTTTAATTATCTGATCTATGTAGTATTACTAGTGCCAAATAACTAGTGTTCTACATGGGAATCACTAATGCAGGTGATGTAATTTATCTATCACACATGTACATAACCTTATTACAGTCACAGACCAGACTCTACGGTTCCAAAATAAGTACAAGACAAACAGTTACAAGTCCAAGAGAATTTAAAGGTATGTGCCTAGAGGGAAAAAAACATATAACTGTCTTCACTAAAGTACCTAACTAATGAAGTTACTAAGAAAGCTTATTAGCTCCTCCCAGTACTAATGAAGTTACTAAGAAGGCCTAAGTAGCTGATTCCTAATAAAGTACCTTGAAAGTAATTTCACGGATGGAGTCTAAAACAAGGGTGGGACAAAAATTACTGGATCTACCAGGAAAATCTTCTAAAACTGGAGCAATACATAAAGAGTGGATGTCCTTGCCGTGTAGGCACTGAAGTTTCAACTGACAAGTGGCAAACACATTAGGAGTAAGATTGGCATGAGTATTTCAGAGGGATGATGGTAACGCATTAAAATAAGTCAAGATGAAGACTCTACAGTATTTAGGGACTTGTAATTGCTCAAAAAATAATTGACATAATTGCTATGATTCCCAGCTGCTGGACAGCTTGAAATGCCTACCTTATATTTCTGAAGAGCTATGTCTTAAAAAAAAATTCAGGTGTAGTAGAGTTAAGGAAACACATATTGCTGTACCCTCTACTCAACCACTCTCACACAGCTACAGAAAGCTAAAATTAGCCAACAACTAATTAGTGGAGATAAGATCTCTTTATCACATGGGCATTCAATATATAAGTGGCAATATGCTTGATAACTAGCTCATAAGATGAACTGTTTTATTCCTATGTATTTCATTTAACATCTCTGGTCAGACTTTATGTGTAATATCTTTAATACCTCACTCTTCCCCGACAAAATAGGAAAAGATATCCACTAGGAATCAGTACTTCACCATAGTGACATCAATCATATGGAATGTCTTGTCCTAGGAAGCCCTACAGAACCCAACAGTATTCAAAGACGATAGGCAAGTTATGATAATTAAGGTATTAAGGAGTCCTGTAGCACTTTAACACCGAGAGACTTTTTTAGCATAAGCTTTCTGATGCATTTGATGAAGTGGACCAGAGGCTGAAAAACTCATGCTAGAAATTTCATTTTCTGAGTTAATCTTAAAGGTCCTACTGAATTCCTTTGTATCTTTGAATGACCACAACTGTATTTGCTTGCAGGCATCTGGGGGAAAAAAGGATTTTTCAAAAAGCTCCTTAGAATCTGAAGGTTGTGACACTTGCTTTTTATTTTTACTATTTCTGTGTTCATTTTTCTGACATTGTTTTATTTATTTGTGCATTCTGGTTTTGTTTTCATTTGTCTTTCAGTTTATTAATTTTTACTTTGATGTTTATTATTTTAATGATTTTCTGTAAGGAAACCACTTCAAGTTCCATGAAGATCTAGAGGGAAATATTTATAATCCATAAATTTTGAATATTTGAGTCAGTGAATCAAATCTATTAAATTACTGCAAAGAAACATGTGAAATCAACCTCAGTGAAAGACCAAATGGATGAAGATGCTTCATTTACTGAATCATTATAACACTGAGCAGCTACAAGAAACTTCCAAGGAAAGGAAAGAGAGAACAGCACCACACAAAATCAGGCCAATATGCAAACGTGAAAAATTAACAGCAGCTGAAAGGAAAAATACTGAGCTGGTTTATGTTTATGCATTTCATATGTAAATTATTTCCCCACGTAAAAAGGGATACTGCAAATGTTCAAAGGATTAATCTATGCAAGTAAAAATGATTTCTAAGGAATGTGTATTTTGTGAATACTCCTCCTTTTAGGCAGAATTTATCTAGAGTGTAGTATACTGTATTTTCTTAAATATCTGATTATTTTGCAGCTTGAGGCATGAAAAGAGTTGACAGACCCTAAGAAGTCATATTCTAAACTTTTGGTTAAATTATACATTTAACATTCAAATCTACAAGCCAATTTTATTTAATGGAGCCCATCTCTAAACTCATTGATTTGGCCTTATTATGTCATATCCTAATTTCATATGTTAAGAATCATAAGCAATGGCTAAGAACAGAACATTTAAGGATAAAAGGTAGGAAGAAAATATCCCTTATGTATGTATGTATGTATGTGTGTATGTGTGTATGTGTGTATGTATGTGTGTGTGTAAATAGTATTTAATTAATGTATGGCAGGTGGGGTGAGGCTGTTGTTTGGAAAGAAAAAAGGCACCACTTTTCACAAATTCACTCTCTGGTACTCTAGCTAATACATGAAAGATAACAAATACAGTAGGCTCACAATATCCATGGGCTCATGGTTCAAGAATTTAACGCACTGCAGATTCAAATATACACAATACTATAAATTTGAATCTGTGGTGGGGAGCACACTAGCCACTCATGCCTGGTGGCATTTTTAATAGTGGTTTACTGTATAAGCCTCATCTCATGAAGCTTTGTAGTTTTTCTCCAACCTTGCAAGGCTTCACAATCTTACTGCAAGCCTCTGCATTTTTTGGTATCTACAGGGGGTCCTGGAACCAATCCCCTATGTATATAGCAGGCTCACTGTATGCCATTTTGATTTATAAATACGATCACTCCATTGAAGGAAATATTTAACATAGAATCACTTACACTACATCACTGTCCTTCTGGATGTAAATAGCAACCGTGAAAACATATATATTAATTTCCTATGTAGTAGTATTCAAAGATATAACAGAGTTTCAGCATAACAGGGAAAAAGAGGACCTGAGCAACTACCAATCAATCAGCTTGACATCAATACCAGAAAAGGTTCTAAAACAGATCATTAAAGTCAGTCCCTGCTCACTTAGAAAAGAGCGCTGTGATACAAGGTAATACTGTAACACCTTTGAGACTAACTGAAGAAAAGAAATTTGTGGACTCCATCACAGAGGCGATCAAGTAGACTGGACTCCATGAAAGCTTAAACTAGAAACTTCTTTTTCCTCAGTTACTCTCAAAGCTGTTACAGGGTTCCTTTGTATCTTTTAATTTCATATATTAAGAATTACAAACAGCAATTAAGAAAGGAATATCCTAAGTATATTCTATCCTAAATAGGAAGATTACCTATATCATTTTAAAATTATATATACATGTGTCTGTGTCTGTGTGTCCATGTCCGTGTGTCTGTGTATCCAAGAAAAATAGAAGGTATAGTTTTAATCATACCTTAGAAGTATCATCCCCTTCATCTTCATGAACAGAACTCGATGGTGAAGGAGTTGCAGACTTGCTTCCAGGAGGAGATGGAGAGTTGTGGGGAACACTGTTTCCACCCATATTCAAACCAAGCTGAGCACTAAGTTGTGACTGGTTAATGGTAGTCAGCTGACCATGCTGCATCATACCCGGCTGCCTCATCTCTCCAGGCTGAACTCTTGGTCTCATAGCAGCTATCTGGGGATGGGAAGTATACTGAGCTCCTTCTGTATTCCGTAATTCTTGCATCTAAAAGAAGAAAATTACAAAGCAATTGGGTCTCATTATTATACCACTGTTGGGAAGTTAATTTATCCTGAAGTGATTTAAAATGCAATTATGAAATAAATAAAAATCAGAAGTCTCATTAGCAAGTTTGCAAATATTTCCTTTGACCTTACAGTAACACTGAAGTATTGAAGAAAAATTGTGCCTAACAGCTTAGTATTTAAGGAATCATGATGATTTTAAGAAGGGGCATTCCCTTCGTGTATTACATCCTCAAAACTATCCAGAAGTGAAAATATTATCAGATGTGAGTGCATATTTAGATATTAAATTTGACACTCTCCAGATCAATGTGGTTTTCAAATAAGGCATATGGAATCCTTTAGTAGATAGAACTATAATTCTAATATATCTGAAGCTGCCTAAAGGGATCCTGAATTCTCCATATGGAGAAAGCAGTAAGGTACAGATGAACTGATTACATTGTTATGCAACTCATTTACCAAAATCACCATAAATGAAAGGCTCTAAAGTTGTGATCTCAACAAATTACTCTATTGTGTTATTTGGGCCTGAGTGTGTGTGCGTGTGTGGAGGGTGTGTGGCTAAGATCAGAAGTGAGAGGTCATCTACTTATCCAGGAGAAAAGTACATGGTACACAAGTATCCTATAAGATCTGAATAGAGAAAGGTGTCTCAAATTAATTGCCTTCATTGGGGTCTCAAATGGAAGCAGTAATAATAGAATCTTCATAATGAATAGCCTGCACCACCTAACTGGTGGAACCTGGTACAAATTACCAACATACCAATCATTCTCTACGGGGAAGCTAAACTACTGCCTTGATGCAATATAGCCATGTTAATTTTAATTTGTACTCAGTTCTCAAACTTCATCACTATCTCTCTACAGTTTTATTAAAAAGATATAGAAGGTGGGATTTTTTTTAAAAAAGCAACTTCTCTTCATGCCAATCTTTCATAAATACAGATGTGAAATCCTGAACATTGTAGGTAGGGAAATATTGCTGCTGTCCCCCCGCTCCAACCAGGATTTGGAAAACTGGACATATTGGGGGGAGGGACTGAAATAAAAGCTCTTATGGAATATCTCATCTGTCAGTACAGGGAGTGAAATACTTTTAAAGCCATGTATTAAAATAACATTGCAACCCAGCCGATTCACACTATAGGAAATCTCTTAGAGACAAGATTCAAAAAACAGTGATGTGATGATAGCATTGTTACAGTGTTTGATTATATCAAAATAATAAATCACATGAACTTCATGTTATAAATGTATTTTCAAATGTTACAGTATACAAAATGGTCTAAAGTATTTGACAGACTAACTCTGTGAGTGTTTCCAACATATGGAACAATATATTTTGCTGTTAGTAGTTTATTTAATAAAGAATTGAATTATTGTATTATTAAATTATTATTATTTGTAAACACCATTATAATTTCCAGAAATTTTACATACCCAATTATGAGCATGGAAACATGGTCCATCATAACTGTAAAATATATTAGAATGAGAAATTGGGAGTCCTGGATTTATACACTTCACTCTCCAACCCTCATTTCTAAGATAGAGGAGGAGATTGAAAGTAAATACCTGCTTCGGATTTTAAACTAAATACAGTTCCCCATCATGGTTGAATCTAGGTTCCCCTCTGACAGTAAACATACAATAATAATAAATTATTGACTAAAAAATGGTTGCATCTTGTGACAATACAAATGTGCTGCCCTATAGGCCTAGCCCTGCTAATCATAGTTCCCACACACCACAGTTCCCAAAGTTCAAACATCATGGAGAAAGGATGTTCAAAACCTAAAGCAGAAGCTGTTGGTGCACACACACACAAATACACAGAATGAATTTGCATGACACAGTGAATCAGGCATCCTGGCTTGTTAAAGCTGGACAGCTTGCAGTGGAAATGGCAAAACAAACCATGGAGTTTTATTGCACTGTCTCGCAGCCAGCAGCCCTTCTTCACTAGTTCCTCAACCCCAAGAGAGAAAGAACTCAAGAGTGGTACAAGACTTTTTCTCTTGTGTACTGTGAGGGAACAAACCAAAGAAGAAAAGGTGGGCCTTTTCACATCAGACCCCATTAGCACGTTCTTCTGTTAAAATCTCAGCACTGCCATTCACACAATGGCAGCAGGTAAGAAACGCTTTCTTCCACACCCTTCCGCTTTAAGGGGATGAGTAGTGGTGTTGCCATCGGTGTTCCTTCCGCGCTACGGCGTCCTTGGCCACTCCCTTTCCCTGCCTTCATCCCACTCCACAGTCCCTGATCGGTCAGGTGTTTTTTTGGAAGCCGTACTTGTGCAGCCACGTTGTAATCTCATGACACACCAGTACACTATTGCACTTTTGCACTATAATGCTTAAAAATGCATTTCAAAAAATTAAAAAGGTTTAATTCAAAGAAGAAATTTAAAATAAACATGGAAAGGTGATAGATTCCAAACTTGCCACACCATGGGAGTAGCTTAAGGAGGGACAAGTGGGGCACGCCCACACTCCGCCCACTCCTGGATCTGTGATGACAGGAAGAGCTATTAAGCACTATTATGGTTCTGCACTGAGCTGGTTGACAGGATTGAAGCACGAAAGGAGGCTTTTAATGGATTTTTTTCTGGAAATAGTATAAGGTGGTTTTGCAATGCTTGGGGATGAGATAGCAGCTGGACAGCGATGACAACATGTAGTAGCATGACTCCTGGACCAGAAACAATTCGCTACTGTTGCAGGATAGTGAAGTCATGCAGAAATGCCAGTGACACTTGACATCTGATAAAATTCTGGGACAAAGTTCTGTAGTTGTGTTTATCCACTCAGTGGAAGCCCTCATGAAGTGTGGACATGCATGCTATTCATCCATGCTAAGCTAGGGAACATCCAGGGTTCCGTGGCCATCCCGGCACGCTTGGCCAGTAGAAAGAGGAGAAATGGGACTGTAAAGACCCTTGGGGTTCACCAGCAGAAAACGATGGCTTCCCTTTCCAAACTAGACTTGAGACAGACCTGGTTGCCTCCTAACCAAACAGATACTATAAAAAATATACCAGGGCAGTTCCCTCATTTGTTTTTAATATATACATCGAGTAGCTACAATTCATTAGCAGCCTATGCAATCAGTTTATGATTTAATTTGTGGTGCCTACACAGGTTAAGACACATTCATGGCAGTGATTGTGTCTAGAAGACCTGGATATGCATGATTTTATAAACTGGTTTATTTTACAACCGAACATTTGGAAGTGGTATCTTTCAATATGAATTATTGTTTTTAAGACACTTCCAGTAATAAAATTTATGGCACATATAGAATCAATATCTGAGGTGGGGCAAAGGAGGCAGGACAAACAGGGGAAAATACCACTGTATGCTGTCAAATCCTGGCTTACATCTGAATCTTGAAAAAAACCTTTCAAGATTGTTGCTGGCTCTTTATTCTCTTTTTTCAAACACCAGCTTCATCCCAATCAAACATATTAGCCTTGAAAGCTATCATTATCTCTGCCTCTAGCAGACAATCTATATCTGAACAGTTGTACACATAAAACTCTAACTACTTCTTGGCTGTATCGTTTCTGATCCAGCTGTTTCAGTGAATAGCAGTTGGTGAATAAAGAACTTGAATATGGGCAGCCCTGAGGTCTTATTTGCTAATGTTAGTCACCAGCTGCTGCTTTTTGTGGTGTTAGCAGGAGAGGCCTGGAAATGTGCCAGATGCAGCAAAAACACGAAGAAGCCAGGAATCTCTGAAGCCCTTCCATTTAGCCCTGCCTGTTACCATTTGACCCCAAACATTGGAGGATCTTCTCCTCAAGGCTACTAAAATACATGGCTGGAGTTGAAAGTGTGACTATGAGAGCTCAGACAGTAATTCAACAAAATATTTCTCCTGGTATCTCTTATACAAGATTCTTTTGTTAACATGCCAACCACACTATCAGATTGCCTTTCTGATACAAAGAAGAGGCTGCAAGGATAAACTAAAGTTGAGCTTTGTTAAAATAACTGATAATGATCTATCAATTGACGCAACCATCTCCTGTTTTGCTGCAGCTGCAGAGCAGTGCCAACACAGCAGACGATGGAATTATATTACCCCTCAAGCTGGTGCTAAAACTGCAACTTCCAGAATCCCCCAGGATTGGATATGCTAACAAGAACTGCTAGGAAGTGTAGTCCAACATGACCTGGAGCTCTGCACAATTTTCACCCCTGCAACAGAGTTAGAATCATAGAATCATAGTGTTGGAAAAGACCACAGGAGCCATCCAGTCCAACCCCCTGCTATGCAGGAACACACATTAAAGCATCCCCAACAGACAGCCATCCAGCCTCTGCTTAAAAACTTCCAAAGAAGGAGACTCCACCACACTTCGAGGCAGCATATTCCACTGCCGGACAGCTCTGACCGTCAGGAAGTTCTTCCTGAGGTTCAGGTGGAATCTCCTTTCCTGCAGCTTGACTCCACTGCTCCTTGTCCTAGTCTCTGGAGCAGCAGAAAACAAGCCCGCTCCCTCCTCAACATGACATCCCTTCAAATATTTAAATATGGCTATCATGTCTCCTCTTAACCTTCTCTTCTGCAGACTAAACATACCCAGCTCCCTAAGCCATTCCTCATAGGGCATGGCTTCCAGATTCCTCACCATTTTGGTCACCCTCTTCTGGACATGTTCCGGCTTGTCGACATCCTTCTTGAATTGAGGTGCCCAGAACTGGACGCAGTATTCCAAACGAGGCCTAACCAATGCAGAATAGAGTGGTACCATTACCTCCCTTGATCTAGACACCATACTCCTATTGATGCAACCAAGAATCCTGTTGGTTTTCTTAATTGCCGCATCACACTGCTGACTCATGTTCAGTTTGTGATCTACCAAGACTCCTAGATCCCTTTTAAACATACTGTTATCCAGCCATGTATCTCCCATCCTATATTTGTGCATTCCATTTTTTCTGCCTAAGTGTACCTTACATTTTTCTCTGTTGAAATTCATTTTGTTAGCTTTGGCCCAGCTCTCCAATCTGTCACGGTCATTTTGAATTTTGATCCTGTTGTCTGGGGTATTAGCAACCCCTCCCAATTTGGTGTCATCTGCAAATTTGATAAGCATGCCCTCTATTCCTTCATCGAAGTCATTGCTGAAGATGTTGACTAGCACTCAGCCCAGGACAGAACCTTGTGGCACCCCGCTAGTCACTTCTCTCCAAGATGAAAAGCAGCCATTGGTGAGCAGCCTTTGGGTTCAGTCAGTCAACCAGTTACAAATACACCTAACAGTAGCCCCGTCCAGCCTGCATTTTAGTAGCTTCTTTGCAAGAATGTCATGGGGAACTTTGTCAAAAGCCTTACTGAAATCAAGATATGCTATGTCCATAGCATTCCCTTCATCTATCAAGCTTGTAACTCTATCATAAAAAGAGATAAGATTAGTCTGGCATGACTTATTTCTGAGGAATCCATGTTGACTTTTAGCAATTATGGCATTGCTTTCTAAGTAATTACAAACTGACTGTTCAATGATTTGCTCTAGGATCTTTCCTGGTATTGATGTCAGGCTGACTGGGCAATAATTATTTGGGTCCTCTTTTTTTCCCTTCTTGAAGATGGAGACAACATTTGCCCTCTTCCAGTCTGCTGGAACTTCTCCTGTTCTCCAAGCGTTCTCAAAGATTATTGCAGTAGTCCTGAAATGACTTCTGCCAGTTCTTTTAATATCCTTGGATGTAATTCATCTGGCCATGGAGACTTGAATTCATCTAGTTTAGCCAGGTAGTCCTATACCTATTCTGTGCTGCATTTCCTGCTCACCTGATCCCCATCCCCCAGGTTGAGTAGCTCTATCCTTTTGGGAGAAAACTGAGGCAAAGGTGGTGTTGAGTAGTTCTGCCTTTCCTCTTCCCCCTGTTGGTAACTGGCCATCTTCTCCACTCAGCGACTCCAACATTTCCTTGTTTTTCCTTTTGCTGTGGACATATCTAAAAAAAGCCCTTTTTATTGTTTTTAATGTCTCTGGCAAGCCTGAGTTCCTTCTACGCTTTAGCTTTTCTGACCTTTTCCCTACATATCCTGGCTATTTGCTTGAATTCCTCTTTGGTGGTTTCACCATTCTTCCATTTCCTGTACATGTTTCTTTTAACACTCAGCTCAGCTGAGAGTTCTTTCATCAACCATTCTGGTTTCTTCAGACACCTGCCATTTTTCCTCCTCATTGGCCCAGTTTTAAATTGTGCCTTCAGTATTTCACTTTTAAGAAACTGCCATCCATCATGAACTCCTTTCTCTTTCAGTATTCTTGACCACGGAATTTCAGTAAGTAAGTCCCTAAGTTTACAGAAATCAGCTGTTCTAAAGTCTAGAATGCATGCCTGGCTACACTTGGCTTCTTTCCCACTGAATGACAAATTCCAATAGAGCATGGTCACTCCCCACTTAGGATCCCATCACTTCTACCTCATCAATAAGGTCATCCCTGTTGGTCAAGATCCGATCTAAAACAGTTGATCCCCTTGTCACCTCTTCCACCTTCTGGACCATGAAATTGTCTGCAAGGCAAGCGAGGAATCTGTTGGACCTTGCAGCCTTGGCAGAGTGTGACTGCCAACATATATCAGGATAGCAGAAATTTCTCATTACTACTGCATCTCTCCTTTTTGAATGTGTAATCAACTGCTCCAGGACGACATCATCCAAGTCCTCAGGCTGGCCTGGAGGCCTGTAGCAAACCCCCACAATCACATCCCTATTGTTTCTTGCTCCCTTATTTCTTACGCAGATACTCTTGACCTGGTTTCCTGGATTTAAGTCACGCAGTCAGTTTAAGTCAGTTTGCAAATATGCAAATAAAACTTATATGTTACCTGGAATTTTCAGGGCTAGAAGGCAGTTTGCAATCCCTTATTTAAAAGCCAACCAATAGCATTTATGTATATTGAAGAATGCACCACAACTAGCTAAGAGATGGGAGAGGAAACTTGCATGAGGCAAGAATGTAGAGGAAGGAAATATACACTAATCACATTACTCTTTCAATCTAATATTATATATGCAGAGGGCAAAAGGATAACTCTATATAATTTTTAATAGGAAATCTAAAGTTACAAATATCCTCAACAGTGAGGGTGTTCCCACCACTGTTGAGAAGTGAATATATACTACTGTAACTCTTTATGGGAGTATTTTCTTTCAGGCTGCAACCACAAGACAGAGTGCCTTAATGTACAACAACACAGGAAGATGCCTCAGACAGACAGATAATTGGACTGTCTACCTCACTATTGTTTGTACTGACTGGTACCAGTTTTCCAGGGATTCTCAGTACTATCCGAACAAGCCTGGGATGTGGTCTACCACTGACCTACCCAACCAATTATTCCAGCTGGCTACCTGATAGAATAAGGAGAAAGGCAAGATTTAAAAAACAACACAGAGCTACAAAAACAACACTTTCAGAGAGTATGAATTATGGATAACTAAGGTTTTAACAGCACCAATGTGGTACAATATATAAAAGCTGATTTACTCATTTAGGTTATATTAACCATGCTCCTTTTTAGATATAAATTACAGTAGCTTGAAGTCAAAGGGCTTTTCCAGTGCTTCAGATGTTTGAGGAACATCCAAAATGGCAAGGGATATGGTCTGTAGCTGTAGCACAGGGCGGAAATCAGTGGAAATTGGGAATGCAAGTGGCATGAGCTGACATATTTTTCTACTAGCATCAGGATACCCTTGGACCCAAGCCCATGGCGCTAATCCAGCTAAAGTTAATTCTAATCAAAATCTGGTAAATCACCTATTTTTAACAAGTACTGTTAAAGACTACTCTTCCCTGACCACTATCCATGTTGACATATTTGGAATGCACATGTTAAGAGAGAATAAAATCAACACCTTCCCATGGTCAAAGGAGAAGACAGGTATTACATCTATATCTATATATATATATAAAAAAAAAGCTCACAGAAAATTCTTCAGCTGCCATGTGAATCCAGTTCTGCATTGAAATAAAAGACATGAACGTCAGTGAATTAAAACTGGCTCAGTCATTAGCTTCAGACAGGCTATCTGTCTTTACAAATAAATAAATAAATGCTACATAAATATCCATGGAATCAAACATTTGTCTAACCATAATTAACATTGTAAAAGAGAGCATTTATACATGCAGATCTGTTCCACAGATGGGTGCTGGCAGCATATAGTGCTTAGTAACAAAATGGAACAGAGCACCTTTTCAGCACTGGGCAGAAATTCTCAAATCTCGCAGAACTAATATTTTCTTCCAGACCTTTTCTAAGGAAAGAAACATATACAATTTGAATGGAATGCAGTGATGCTTCTCCCAGAATGCTGTGACTTCATCCCAATTCTGAAATATTACCACCACTAGCCCTGCTGTCGCCTCATTATTTCCCTTGTACGAAGGTCATGTTGTCTGGCAGGAAGCTCATAATCCTTCTTGAACCTTCAACTGCAACTAGCAATGGATGAAACCTGGGAATGAATTCAGGAATTTGGCCACTTATTATTGCAAATGGAGAGTAGTTATATGAGAATAATTCAAAATAATGAAAAGAGAAAGTGTTTATATTATGATGTGTACATTAGATAGAGATGACAGACTGACAGAGGAAAGCTGGACTTAAACACTTTAAAACCTTGATTGAATATAAGTTCTGATTAATTGTTCTACAGGAAAACTGCAGGAACAATAAAGATCAATAGGCAACACACAGCATTTTCAAATTCTTATCTATGCAAAGCTAAAATTAAAGTTTAATTCTATATTAACCTTTCACTCAATAACTAGTTAATATTGAGTGACTGGATTAATCAGAATTAAGATCTGAAATCATAGGAGATAAAAACAAAAAATAGCTTCCAGTTGTTGTTTTCT
The DNA here is from genome assembly GCA_030412105.1 of Cyclura pinguis. Taxonomy (NCBI): domain Eukaryota; kingdom Metazoa; phylum Chordata; class Lepidosauria; order Squamata; family Iguanidae; genus Cyclura; species Cyclura pinguis. The sequence continues at coordinate 215,795,764 of CM059602.1, forward strand.
ACTATTTAAGTTTGGATGCTGTTTTCATGAAAGTAGCCATCTTAAGTTGTCTTCTGTCATATCAGCTCTTGTAAGCAACCTTAAGCTCCTTTAAAACAATTAAATATTCAAATGTTAATGGCAGATTTTTTTGAGCATGATCATGTAATGACATAAATGTACTAGCATTACATTTCTTGGTATACACTTCATTTTGTGAATTTTAACATTCTCTTCTACTTGATGTGTTAATAACCTCTGAGTCACATAGGGCCAAGGTCTCAAAACTAATCATGAAAAAACCCACTGACTGCTATTCACTCTAATATAATAACCCTTTATTTAAAACAACCTCCAATAAATTTCATTATAAGAAGTTATTAAAAGGGTTAAAACCTATTAAATGTCAAAGAATTTTCCTGACTCAAACTTCCAATAAAGGAAGAGAATGGGCTTTCTTACTGAATTATTTAAATCTTTACTGACTGTGCACTGAACCATTAAATTAGAAAAGTGTTATTAGAAGTGTTCTCTGGTTTTTATAAAAGTTGTAGCCTGGAATGTATCAAACCACAGCCTTTAACTTGAGTAGTTAAAGAAATAGGTTTTTAATCCCAAATACATGACTTTCCTTGATATAAAAAGGGGTCATAATTAAAAGTCTGGCCTGCAAGCTGAAGATAATAAAACTATTATTACAGAAGCATACATGTTCATTTAGTATACTCTTCATGCATGTTTCTATTTTAATATGGACAAATGTCTTCAATTTAGTTTGATCTTGCAGAGTCCACTAATTTGGTCCTTCTCAGCAAACAATAAAGCTTTTAATTGTGATTCATTTTGAAGAATTAATGCGGAATCAATTTTAAAAATCTTTTTCAATGCACCTAATTCTAAAAGAGTTTATAGCAGGTACAGGTTAACATGAGAACTGAGACTTGAATATGCAATCTTACATCCTAGCACACTTATCTTTATCAAGAGCTTACAATTAATTATAAACACTAATTATTTAAATGCCTAATTTAAACAAAAGAAGAAAAAAGAGCAGTGTTTCTGTTCATTAAACAATTTGGAAATCCTGAATCAGCAGTATTTTGAAACAGGTTATGCTGCTGTATCAGATGGTCTTCATACCGTACAGTAGCCACATGGAAGACACTTGGGCATGCCTTTGCACCATAACATTTAAAAGCCCCGCACCACATGGAATGACCAATCATACAAGCTCACTTTCCCAACAATACTCATTCAAGAAGCAAGATGACTAGGTAGAAAGGGCCTGATTACTTCAGCATCAAGTTATTAAATGTTATAACAACAGCACAGATTGAAGCAATAGACAAATGATTCTGAAGCTGCTGTTATGCAACCCTAACATATTTTACTAGAGAGGAAAATTGACGCAGAGTGCAATACCTTGTTTTCAGGTAAGTTATATTCACATGAATTAAAATAAAATAAAATAAAATAAAATAAAATAAAATGACGCCTGAGCTGATGAGTCCAAACTTATTGAAGCTGGTTTCCTAAATTATCCAGGTTAGATGTACAAGTATATCTCAGTTAACAAAGTGTTCCACAGGTAGAAATAACATGAAAAACGTAGGGATAGATCCTTATACCACAAAAAGAAGAGCAGTTTATCATGTTTTAGCAATCTTTTAATCCAAAACTAATATACATATGTGAAATTAAACAACCAGGTCAGGTTGTAAAAGTAAACAGAAGTTAGCTTCCAGAAGTAAACAAAAACATTTTGAATTTTGTAGAGACCACTGGAAAATTTCTTCCAAAGTGCATCCAGGAATTATTTTTTTTTCTTTCACCAGCCTCCAGTTTTCTTATGATTTCCATTTTGGTGGCAAAACTATGGCTTTTTACCATGCTGAGTATAAGTGGTGAGACAGGCTTATCCGCTTTTCCCTTTTCTCTGTTTTGCTGCTGCATGCTTAGTAAGAGATTCTGGAGGCAGTTGCTGTTCAACTTGCCTATTGTAGTAGGTGGGCATACACAGCTACAGCATGGTAAGCTAGAACAGAATCCCATTTTTCTCATATCAATCTTTATTGTGCTGTTAACAGCAGACATGTTGCTGTACTTTGACAGCCAATGCCTGCGTTTCTCCAGCTTTCTGCCATCTTCCCAATGTTGGTGCTGGCAAGAAAAACAAATAATAAAAAAAGAAAAAGTCAAGCTAGAGCTAGACTGTGTACAAAAATACCTTTTTGGATGAGAGCAGACCAATGTTGGCTGACATTAAACAAGACAGATAGAGGTTTTGAAATGAAATCCTTGCAATAGTTACAAGAAGAAGGTTTTAACTTGTAATGCTTTTTACGCAGGCAGTACTATTTAAGATTTATGGAGGACAAAAAGAATAAAGATTTTGAAAAGGACATATCAGAATTTGAAGTGTTGCTTTGAACTGATGATGACCATCTGATTGCCAAATTATATAAGTTTTTGCTAAAAACAGACAATGAAGAAGAACAGGTTGAGGAATATATGATTAATTGGGTCAAGAATTTTGGTCATAATATATCTATGAGTCAATGGAAAAGACTTTGGAAAGAAACTGAAAACATACTTTACTATGATCTTCAAGAAAATCTGTGTAAGATGATGATGCACTGGTATCTCACGGGAGAGATACTGTCAAAAATGTATAAAGACATGACAGATAGATGTTGGAAATGTCAAGAACATACTGGAACTTTGTATCGTATGTGATGGACTTGTGGAAAGGCTAAAAAGTTTTGGATGAAAATACAGAATATGATTCAAAGAATTTTGAAATGCCAAATAGTTAAGATACCTGAATTATTTTTGCTAGGAATTTGGAGTGATGATATTAAAATTGATTAAAAAAACATCAAAAACTGCTTCAGTATAGACTGCTGGCTGCAAGACTTGTCTATGCAAAGTATTGGAAGAAAACTGAGATCCCATCAATGACTGAATAGTCTAATAGACTGATGTCAATTGCACAGATGGATAAATGCCTGCAAACTGAAGGGAATTTCTGATGAAGAATTTATTTCAGAATGGAGATATCTAATCGAATTTTTAAGGATAAATGAAGGTGATTTGGTAATTCTAGGGTTTTGAAGTTGCTCAATACGGTGTCTTTCTTTTTTAAAAAAGTGCTGTAGTATATCATTAGCCTGAGAAAGTAGTTGAGAAAAAATTAAATATGATTATAAGTTGTGGTTACAATATGTTTAAGATAGATTTGATTTGATTACAGGAAGTAATAATATAGTGGAATTAAATAATAGTATTTTAAAATAGTTAATAATATTGATTTTTCAGGAAGTTTATGGAACATAAGAAATGTAGGAAATTTAGAAATCAAAACAGTTTGGGAATATAAACATAAGGAGCAACAACGTAAAACAGTAGAAAGTAATGAATTTAAGTTAAGTACATTTTCATATCTTGGAGCTGTTTGCAACAAGGTAGGAGCCATTTTTAATTAGATGTAGTCTTTTTGTTGTTTAGTACAATTTAATTATTAGTTTAGTTTAGGTATGGTATATATGTATATATATTTTTTTCTTTGTATGTTTAGTGTAATCTTATATGTAGGTTGATTCTGTTGTTTGTCTTTACTATATATTGGTTTGGTTGTTTGGTGGTTGTTTTTTTTTTTGTTCGTTTTATGTATTCATGTTAATTTTTTAAAAAATCTATTTCTAAAAAAAGTCAAGCTAGGAGAAAACAAGGAAGAAACGAGGAGGGAGAGGAATGGGGATGACTGGTTTGAAAAACACTGTAAAAAAGAGCTTCTTTGTCAGAAGCTTTGTTGACTGAGGGACATGTGTATTGGCTATTTCATTTGCTACACTTCCATCATCCAATCAGTTCATACTGAATTGTAACCATCATCTGTGATGTTATATCATATCACCACCATTCACTGATAGACTGCAATTAACTACCTGTGTTTAATAACTATACCACAACAGTCGTTGTCACTTGGGTCTGAAGATTTTCTTTCAAGGCTCTTTTCGGTTTGCTCCCACCCAATAAGATACAACAGTTGGCAGCCAGAGACACGGTCTTTATATTAGCGACACTCTGGTTGTAGAATATCCTCCCAGAGAGATTCCCCTGACATCTACAGTTTTACTCTTACTGGATTCCAGGTGAATACAGTAGGTACTTGGTACCCACTAGGGTTTGGTTCCAGGACCTCCATGAATACCAAAATTTGTGGATACTCAAGTCCCATTATGTACAATGGTGTAAAAAACAGTGTCCCTTATATAAAATGGGAAAATCAATGTTTGCTTTTTGGATTTTTTTAAAAAATATTTTCAAGCTGTGTTTGGTTGAATCTGTGGATACAGAATCTGCAGATATGGAGGGACTGTACTTCTTTTGCTTTCCTGAGGTTTTTTTAGATAGCTTATTATAAGATCTTTTAAAAATAGTTTTAATTTATTTATTTATTTGATGTTGTTTTTATTCTGTTTGACTGTGAGTCTTCCAGAGTGTCTTTATAAATTCTAAGCTTCAAGGCCATTGTTACCTGATTGGTATAGAAAATATGAAAATAAATATATTATAACCTCAAGACTCACAGCATTTAAACCCGTGTATTTTGGATGGAAAAACACGCACACTAACATCAGTAAATCCGACTTTCTAATAAATTATTGATTGAAAACAATACCTAAATAAAAGCAATAACATAGCCTTGCTGATGTGAGACAAAGCAATTTTCTGCCTTCATCTTCTTGGCAATATGAATAAGATTCACAGCATCACAGACTAATGTGCCTTTGTCAATTTCATATATGTATAATTATAAGGCAAGACACTTCTAGTAAGTGATGAAAAATGGGTTTTGCTCTGGGGACAAATGTGGTATAATGATATGGTAATAAGTACCTCCTTCTCTTGTACTGTATTATTTACAACTTTGTCTACTTAATATCTGCAGGACAATTATGAGACTGCAGCAAATCAATTCAAGTATTCTATATTTAAAAACAGGAAAAATCTTAATTGTTTGATTTTGCATTATTTAGAAAATAATGGACTGAAAATTTTCAAAGAATGGATAAAAGTCAATATATAATCCAAATACTCATTATACAAGATGATACAGTGCTAATACTTACTATTTTTTGCAATTAAAAAAAAACATAAATATAAGGCAGATAGGAATTTTTATTAACGTTATATCACATCGACATTTTATAACTGAAGAAAGAACACATCAAGATGGGGGCACTCATCACTTACCAAGTAATTTTCGCAATTAACAGTCACTTCCTACACTGACTTGCATCTTATATAATTAACATTTATAAAATAAAATTCTGTTTTACATGAGATGCCATAACCTACTCCCGTTATTACAGATAAAAAAAACTAAAACAAATATAGCAGAAATCCGTAACTTCCACTTTTAAAATGAGATTGAGACACTGCCAGTAAACTCTCTAATACAGTTTTAAAAAGGAAGGTGGTTAAACAAGAAAATAACATATAACCAAATGGGAAAAATGCAAAAAGACAAGTGATTTGGGAATAAAGTAAACCAAGGTGAGAAGGATTGATTACAAAATGAATCAGAGTTCTGATCTAGCAAATAAATAAATAAATAAAGCAAGCCACTGGTTGTACAACTGACCAAAAAAAGTGCTGTACAAATATACATTGCCCATTTATAATGCGCACGCAGACTTTACAATGAGACTTCAAGTCCCTCAAGATAGCAGGGGGATGGTTGTGGGGATGGAATCCAGCAGTTCCCTGAGTCAGTTTTGTGAATAAGGAAAACAAAGAATATCAAGGGCTTATCAATTGCTAAAGCAATTTAGTCACAATTATTGTTCAAGTGAAGCCAACATTCATGCCAGGTTCGGTCCAAATAAATAAGAGGACAGAGCAAAGTTGCCTTCAAAAAGACCCTGGAAAGAAAAATAAAGTTGACTGGTCTATTTAAATCAATCCCTTTCCACCAAGAACCTAAAGGTACATTTTAATCCCTCCACCTTATTCTCACAACCACTGTGGGAGACGGGGAGGCTGAGAAACAAGGCACTGAGTTATGATCATACACTAAACTCCATGGCTGAGTAGGAATTTGAATCCAGGTCTCCATAACCCTAGTACAACATCCTGAATCATGACGGGGAAGGTGAGGAACTATGGCCTTCCAGATAATTTCAGATCACAAGTCCCACGAGCCTGTGCCAGCATAGTTAATGGCAGGGATACAGGACTTGACATCCAAAAATATTCAGATGATCACAGATGCGTACTCCTATCCTAATTCCTGCACTACACTGGCTTGAAGTCCACACATAGTCCAGACTACATAGAGGCCTTTCCTCATAAATGACTCTATGAGCATTCCATAATGAAACCAATTGTGCCTCAGTCTCAGAACATAGGCCTTGCCTCTGGACTTCCAACTTTTTGATGGCTAGTTCAAACTGCAGCTATCTGAAGTGCCCTAAACCCTCAGCTAGCACCTTAGCTTTCACAAAAACCAACTCCTGAAATCAAATCTTTGAGGAAATGGTTCAGAATTGCCATCTTTGAAATACATTGTTTTGATGATAGTAACACAATCTCTACGAGTCATCTGTTCACATTAGTACATACAGGTGGACAAAAACACTGTAGCAGCACAGTTTCTGTCAGTATATCAGTGGTACTGCTGAATGCTAGCTTAAGTGTCATCAACCTGTTTCTTGTATAATGTACCTTCCCCTCTATTCCTTTGCCTGCTAAAGGTTCTGATCTGTGCCCCTATAAAACTCTTCTATTCAAGCGAGGATCCTTGCACAGATATCTGCAGCATGATCATAATTCAGAGAATGTTAGTTTGTTCCTCTTGTCATTTCTAGCATCTTTTCACAAAAATACAGAAACTGATGAAGAAAGGCCAGCTGCAGAAAATTTTCTGTATGAAAATCTACTCAGTACAAGGGGGAAAAAAATTATTTGTTCTGTATTCTGTCCTTTCTCACCCCTCCAGGCAGCTTCTAGATTAAAACCACAAGCATACAATAAAAATACAGTACATTAATTAAATCACTTGAACAGTAGCATAAACAGGCACAAAACAATTGGGTCAATTTAAAAACATACTGCTAAGGCAGGAGGTTAAAAGAGATTAAAAAAAAAATACAGGCCAGCATTAAGTAACTTGTGGAATCTCAACTGACACCACTGCATTTATGCCTCTTTTAAAACAAACTATCGGCTCATTGGGGTTATAGTCTATAAAAATAAAGGGACAGAAGCAATTCAGAATCAAAAGAAAGCAAAACATTACTGTTAACCTTGACTGGCTACTTCAGAACAAAACTGGAACTGAGTATATAGGTTAAAATCGTGAAGAAAAAGAAGAATACACCAATGTATTCAGAAACAGTACTTTATTCTAGAGTACCTTTTATAAAGTATACTTGATTCCTCTTCTCAGTCTTAAATGCAAACTCACATCTACAAGTTTTTTAAGCCATATGTTTAAAATGGAGTAGGAGTATTATGATAAAAACTCTGTTGCTACTTTAACATTAAGAGGAAAAATAAAATTTAAACACGCACACAAAAATCCAGTTTCATTCCAGCCAGTGTAGTATAGTAGTCAGAACTGTGGATTGGCAGATGGAAAATCCAGGTTCAAATCACTATTAGCGACATCATAGTGCCAGAAAGTCATGCACTCCTGAACACGAAACTTTTGCTGTTCCCAAGGCACACAGCCAGGTATACACAAAGGAGAGGGAAAAAGGCCTCGTTACATAGGGTTTCTGTACCTCTTTTACCAATTACTTCCAGCCCACACAGCACTCTGTTCAGTGTGAGCATCTACTACAACTCCTGGCAATTTCACACTGTCTATGAAAGGAATCTGAAGGCATGTATACACATGCCATTCTGACCATTTGGTTTCAGAAGCACCGAATGAGGATTCTGGAAATCCCACAAGTCAAAAAGAGAAAGAGACAATTCATCTCACTAATATTCAATGGGAAAGCCAGCACCCAAGCCAGTATAGTGGTTTGGGTGTTGGACTAGGATTCTGGAGATGAGTGTTCAAATCCCCACCTTGCCATGAAATTCACTGAGTGACCTTGGACAAGCCAAATTCCCTCAGGCTCAGTGGAAGGCAACGGCAAACATTTTGCCAAGAAAATCCTGTCTTATGCTTGTCTTAAGTCAGAAATGACTTGAAGGCATACAACAACAATATTTAATGACAAGTATTTTATTTTCTTTCAGGTGAGAGGATGTCCTTTCTTGATATCCTATTCTGATCCTTCCTTCTCTTGCTATTCCTACTCAGTTTCTCTCAAAAACCTTGCTACTCCAATATTTATGCTGCAACTTCTTTCCCACAAAAGTTCTATAGACCATTTTCAGTATCTCATTTTCTCAATTTTTCAAATAAAGCATAATTTTTGCAACGTAATAAGCAAATGGGGCCTGATCTATCCCTAATTCCAGACATCACGCTTCCCATCAGTGGCATATTCATTTTACTCTTACTGTATTGTAACAGAATTTGCGCTAGCTGTTTTCATAGCTATGCTATCTCAGCTTAAAAGTTCTCTTTACTACTATCTGCCTGATTTAGATAGAAAATGGAGGTACTGTAAACTGAGGTGAGAAAAAGATAAGTAGCTTAAATTATTCAGCCTCAAACAATTAGTTTTCATTTGTTTTTGTTTTTTTTAAGGAAACACTAGAGTTTGCATTCACTCAGATCAAATTTTCTTTGGAGCTTCAAAAGGCTACATGTACCTTATATTGCTTGCTTTAGATGAAGACAGTAGATTGTTATCCCAATTACTCTTGACCTATGGAATGTTTCACAAAATGACATCTTGCTATGTCTTCCCTCTTGTGCATTCTGGATTGTGAGCAATGTAACTATCTTGATTTGGTAATTAACATCTGCAATTACCAGGCGCTGAAACACACGTGACTGCAAAACATAGTTACAGCATTTTCCCACAGATTTATTTTCTGTATGACACTAAATAAAATTGTCCCTTGCATGGTCTTCTTGTTACAATTTTGCACAAATACAGTGTGTTATGTCTGTTTTTTCTGCAAGAATTTGAGATCACACTCTAATCACCTCTTCTATCTCCCAGTCACCATACCCTTTCTCATCTCTTCATTCTTATATTCTGACACATCCTTTCCTGTTCTCATTCCTCATCCAGCTCCACTATTTGCTACCATCTGAAGTCTCCTGCAGCCTGAAATGACTCCACGCTTTCTTCCTTCCCCCTCCATATATGTAGAACTCTCTTGCAGGATGATTCCATCATGCTACCTCCCTTTCTTCCTTCCAAACAATCCTTTCCCTTTTTAAAAAGAAGTCTTTGGAACATTCTTCTAATTCCATTTGCTGGTGTTGTTGTGTTGTTGTTGTTGTTTACCTTCAAGTCATTCGTGACCTATGGCAACCCTAAGGTGAACTTATCATGGGTTTTCTTGGCAGAATTTGTTCAGAACAAATGCCCTTGCCTTCCTCTGAAGCTGAGAGAGTGTGCCTTGCCCATGACCACCCAGTGGGTCTCCATGGTCGAGCAGAGACTTGAACCCTGGGCTCCCAGTATCCTAGTTCAACACACAAACCACTCCACCACACTGGCTCCCTCTAATTCCATTAGTCTGCAATAATTAAAACAAAGTACCTGCACCTGAAATAACCACACATTCTTTTCATTCCTCCTGTCTCCATCTCCTACCTCTCTGTTATTTCCCTGTGTCTATTTTTAGACTGTAAACCAGAAACCTTATGGTTTGGAAGGACCATGTATCCTCACATGCATCTGCTCAAGTTTTGAGATCTAAAGGGGAAGGGTTCTGTCCATCCCACAGGCATGTTGGTGAGGTTGAAACAGATGTGGTTCTCCACCCTAAACTCTTCAGACTGACGATTCTTTGCTGTTTGTCAGCTAATCTACATCTGCCCTGGTGGCACAGTGGTTAAATGCCAGTACTGCAGCCACAGTGTTGTGAATTCAATCCTGCAGGGCTCCAGCTTGACTCAGCCTTCCATCCTTCAGTAGGTTGGTAAAATGAGTACCCAGCTTGTTGGGGGCAGCTAGCTAACACACTGTAAACTGCTTAGGGAGTGCTTAGCACTGCAGTATAGAAATGTAACTGCTATTGCTAACTGCTATTTTTTGGAGGTCTCACTTTAGAGGTCACCTGCGTTCCCAACTCATAACCAATATTATAATTCAAACAGGTAGAGTTGGCATCACAGACAGGCAGAGTTAGCATCAACAGTCAGCTTAGGCACTTTTAAGTCTTGGAATATCAGGATATTTTATATGAGAGAATGAGCAGGTTCTCTGTTAGTCCCCTAGCCTATGTATTATATAAATACACAGACATACAAATATATATTTCCCTTCAAAATAGACATAGATTTTTGTGGACACATTTACATTCATTACTTTACATATATGTAAGGCTTCATACATATTACACAATACTGGGGTATCCCAACCTGTATACCATCTGTGAAGAAAACACACAGGAATCCATGGAGATGACAGCCGTGAGTATTGGTATATACACAGAAGCATCAGTTATATTTTTATACACATCCATAACAGGTATACATTATTCATAATGGGCCCTTATCTAGTTAGGTAAGAATTACATTCAGCACATTAGAGGGCAGGGGCTCTCTTTTACCGGCATAGCCTGTGTAGTTATCAGCTAGCAACAGCACTGTCAGCATGAAAGCTGTTAAGGAACAGCTGTCTTGACATGTGGAAGGCTGATATTTGGCTAAGTCTGGCTTCTCTCTCCCCTGAGCCAGTTTTATATCTTTCCGAGACTTTTTCTGTCCAATCAGCTCAGAGAGTTTTACTGATGTAACACTTGGTGACTGGTAGTTCTTGGCTGCCTTTCAACAGATTGCATCTGCCAGTGACCCTTTAATGCAGCACTAATAACCCTTTACAGTTGGTTTTTTGGTATAAGCTAGTCATTCATTTATGTAATCTCTCATGTTTATGATTTTGTTTTTCTTAGGTTGTCTTCATGCCTGGAATTAACCTGTTACGAATATTTCTGTTTTACAATTTATACTTTATACTTCTGTTTATAATGTATATTTTATAAACATGCTATTCATGTTTCAGTGAGTTAAACTTTGCAAAATAGAAGCCAAATCAGTGTTCCATCAGTAACAAGATCATAAGGGCGGGCCTTCTCAGTAGGTTCTCCCAGAATGAGGGGAAATTCCTTCCATGGGAAGCTAAGTTGGTTCCCATGATCATGGACCTTCTTCTACCATTGAGCAAAGTCTTATTAACTGACTACTGCAGCAATGTTTTAAAATTATTCTTTAATAGAATTTGTACTAGCTGCATGTTACTTAATTCATGTTGTAAGGTGCCTTGTATCCTGAACTGGGAGAAAGACGGGATAGAAACAACAATGGAATAAACTTGTCAAGCACAATATTGATAGATGGAATTGTATAAAAACAATAACATAGAAAGAGGATTCTTGAAACACGTTATGAGTACAACCTCAGTAATATGACTACTGGTGGATAACACACACATGAATTACCATGCCGCAGGTGGCTGTGTGATTCAGATCCATGGGAAATCATCTCTGTTCACAAACCATGTCTAGTTCTAATCTGTCTCTAAGTAATAAACTTTCAAACTAGATTTTTTGCTATAAGGAATCAAACTGAGCATACAAAAAAAATCTCAGAATGTTGTTCCAATGCCAGTATTTTGATCTTCAGTTGATTACCAATCAGTTTCCTTCAGGGAAATGCACTGCAAACCAGAACACTGGCTGACTGAATTTTATCTCTCCCCTCCAAAGATGTAGGCAATTCTGTAAATCTCACAGGCAGAGGAACAGCTTTTATTTGCTTCCAGAGGCAGCATTCATATCCAGAACATTTCATCTACTGTACAAAAGACAAGTCTTATTCATTTATTTATTTATTTTGTAGGAAAAACATGCATTTTGCATAATTAAATCTTGAAGCTCTATTGCAAAACATACTCTAATTGCTAACCACAACTTTGAAAGTAGTTTTGAGTTGTTCATCTTTGAAGTGCTATAAAGAGCCAGAAATGGCAATCATGGGGATAAGAAAACTGATGGAGTTTTAAAATGATGAGATTGGCATGATTTATAATTGGTTTGTTTCTACTTAATCTACATTAATGTAAACAATAAATCTTCACTCTCACATGGGTTGTGCGAATTTTCATTTATCTTTTATGACAAGAGAGCAGAACAGGAGAGCTTAATGAATGGAAAGCAGCAATGAGGTCATGTTTAAAAGCTACACAGGTCAAATGTCTGACATTTCTGAATTCTGAAAAACTAGCAACGTGGTAATAAGTATTTTGGTCTAGTCACTGAGGTTTATTTGTGACATTCCAAAGGAAAGGAGAACAAGCTAAGAATACTCCCAACATTAAGGGCAACCAGAAGGAAAAACTGACAATCTGTTTCAGCCTTTACAGAAAATATACACAAGTAAATAAACCAAGTCACAATAAACATATGGGATAAGCTTACCTTTTTATAGTGGCAAACTCTCTGAATCATTTCCTATATTAGATGTATCTACTTTATTGATTCTGTTCATAACTATAGCATGATGATCAGAAACAGTATTACAGAGCCTAAGAAATAAAATGCTTTTGTGCCTGCATTGATTCCCTTAAAGAAAAAGAAAAAACCTCAAATGAAAGCCCTTCTGTCATCCAACAATATTGTCCACAGATCAAGAAAGATGGCCATAGTCATTAATAACAAAAGTAAACTGATCAGGCAGTCCAACAAGATTTGACAATGGCTTTTTGTCAAAGTGGATACTAATCTGTTGATGCTTCTGAAGTTCATTACAGCAGTAATAAATCAACCACTGGTGGCTTCCTAACTATTCAAACATAATATGGCAGCTGTGCTGCAAGCATGACAGCCTATTCATCCAGTTTTTCTAGCCTCTAATTGCAGTTGCTTCTCCTAGAACCATATAAGTCCAGAAACGAATCTGACCAAACTGGTCCAGTCAATTCCAAACAAAGAAAGAAATAAAGATATAAGCAAATAAATAAATACATCTTCTGGAAGGGAAAGATAGCCTTGTCACTTAATAGTCTAGATCCAACAGTGCACTGATACTGCAGAATCAGTTTGATACAACCCTTCCCCTTCTGTTGGGTCTGCCTAGGAAATGGTTGCAGGGAAGGGTATTTCTAGCCCTTTACAACAGGTTTTTGGGCTGCCTAAGAGGCTACAGTGAGAACTAGAGTGGTATAATGGCTTGAATGTTGGACCACGATGCCGAAGACCAGGGTTCAACTCCCCACTTGGCCATGGAAACCCCCTGGGTGACCCTGGGTGCATTACACACTTTCAGCTCCAGAAAACTGCATGCTAGGCTCACCTCAGGGTCCCCATAAATTGGAAATGACTTCAAGGCACACAGTGACAATGGCAACCACAATGACAACAACAACAACAACAAGGGGCTGCAACAGAAAGGGGAAAATATTATGCTCTCACATTTGTCAGTGGAGGTCTAGTACGCAGAAACACACGCCCACGCACAACCCCCATACGTGGATGTATAAACAACTGCTCTCTTTACCACTGCACATCTTTCCCATTTTTAAAACATTACTTAAAAGTTCAAAATATTCCTTTTTTTTAAAAAAAATGGGTCACTTCCAAATAAATCCATCCTTCTTACAGCAATGAAAGTTACACCTTGGCACACTAGTTCTAGTTTTGTTTGGGGAGGGGTGTCAAAGACCGAAGTGTTAATATTATCTGCAAAGCTAGTACAATCACAGATCAAAAACAAACACATAAAAAGGGGAAAATGACAGCTCTACAACCATCTGAAAAAGTATCCTCTGTATGCTAACTTAACCACCACTGTCTAAATAAAGTGTTAACTTACAGAGATCAAATGTTCATCCCCCATGATTATATCTGCGGTACAGCCAAAAAACAGCATACTATAACTATGGTTACATCTTCAGAGAGGGAGTTATTATAAACATATGGAACATGTCTTTTGTTAGGCTGTTAAATAAGTGAATAAATTGGTTTATGTAGTTTAAAGACTGATCCTAAACACATTTACCTGGAAATATGTTCTACTGATCTCAATGTCACCTGCTTTCCAGAATGCAGATTTAGGAGTGCAGTATTTTCTATATATAAAATGTCTGGACTATGCATCTCAGTACAGATTTTATTATTCTGTTTTATACCATCTTGGGAGGAATTTTACTCTGAAAGGCAGGGAATAACTCTTCCCAAAAATGAACATACTGAATCGTTCATTCAAATATGCTGGAATATCAGATTGAGATACTAAGCCAATGATTTATTCTTGAAACAGTGAAATTACAAATCCATATTAGTAATTTTTTTGTTGACCATTTTGCCCAGTGTTCTTTTCATCCATTTCACCTGCAAATTGCTTAAGACATGGTCCTTTTGTTTACACTATTTTGTATAAGCTGAAGGCATTATATTAATTATAATGAAGTAAAACTATAAGTACAATGGACTATGTGACATATTTCTGAAAAATACTTAAATACAAAGGAATCCCACTGGAAGAGAAGCCACACAGACGATACTCTAGTAGTAACTAATCTGATCTGTAAGGTCACCTGCCACTGACCCATTTCAACTTGTGATGCTAGAGACTGAACCCAGGACTTACACTCCCCCAGTGTTTAGCCAGGAGTTGTTTTCCCCTCCCTGCCTATTGGCTGGAGAGAAGCATCATTTGTGCCTTGATGATGCTGTCACTAGCATGTTCAGCGTAGCCATCTCAGCTATTTAATAAGGTAGTACAGCTCAGGCTTTGGCCTATTTTTCCTTCAGGCAGTTCCCTTACCACCTCCCTAATTTAGAATAGCCTTTGTAAGGGTTTTTTTTTCTGTGTAGGAATTTTTAATTTTTTTTTTAAAGCTTGGACTAGGACTTAGATTTTTGCATACTCCTTGCTGCATTACACACACATTAAAATTTTGAATAAAAAATTAAAAAAACTCTTCCCCACTTCCAAGCATCTTTTTTCCAATTGAGTCTGTGTTTACATTCCATACATACATTGTTTCTGTTTAGCAAACAATCTTACACTGTTACTTTTAACATTGTTACATTATAACTTATGCTTTATCATTAGTTTACATTACCAACATTATCAACAATCTTTCTTTATTCCTTCCTTTTCTTATTCTTTTATCCAATTCAAAACTTCTTGCCATTCTCTTTCAAAGTTCTGGATTGGCTTATTTTTAAGTGAGAAAGTTAACTTTTCTATCTCTACATATCCAGAACTTTTAATTTCCATTCTTTTATATCAATATAGTTTCTTTCTTTCCAATATTGTGCATATGTCAGTCTTGCAGCAGTTATTACATATAACAATATCTTCTGACGAGATCTTATTTCTCTTTGTTGCCCTAACATATTTAGCAAATAAAATTCTGGCTTCATTTCAAAATTTAAACTATACATTCTTTGAATTTCATCATGTATTTCCTTCCAAAATTTTCTTGCTACCTTGCAGGTCCACCACATATGAAAAAAGGACCCCTCCTTTTCATCACATTTCCAACATTTTCCATTCCCATTTTTTGTTATTTTTTTCAAACCTTCAGGTGTCATGTACCATCTGTGTAACATTTTATAAAAATTTTCCCTTAAATTTGAACTTGGTGTAAATTTTACATCTGTTTTCCATGCCCTCACCCCTGTATCCAATTCAATTGGGTGTCCAATATTTTGAGCCCATCTGACCATATTATCTTTAACAATCTCTGATTCCATTTCTCTTTGCAACAATATCTTATAAAATCTAGAGATTCTCTTTTTCTGGTCCCCTTTCATCAATACATCTAATTCATTTTCATTTTTTTCAAACCTATTGTTTGAAAACTATTCAACTATTCAAACCAAATTGTTGTATTCTCCACTTGAATCCAGTCTTTTGTTATTTCTAAGCAACATGCTTGGTAATAGATTTTCAATGATGGCACCTCAAAACCTCCTCTCTCCTTTGCATCTTGTAATGTTTTGAATTTTATTCTTGGTTTCCTTCCCTGCCAAATAAATTTCCGTAACTCTTTTTCTCATTCTTTAAAGATCTTTTCCCTTCCTATTATTGGTAAATTTTGGAAGAGAAACATTAGCTTGGGTAGTAAGGACATTTTGAAAGCATTTATCCTTCCTAGGAGAGACAAGTTCATATGCATCCATTTTTCCATTTTCCATTTTACTTTGAATCTCCTTCCATGTCTTCAAATAGTTAATATCAAATAATTCTTTTTATTTGTTATTATTATTCCTAAATATTTTTTTTTTTGTAATTTGATATCCAGATCTCTTCTCCAACTCCGCCTGTTCTTTTTTTGTTATATTTAGGGTCATCATCTTTGTCTTTTCTCTATTTATCTTATATCCTACCATTTGTCCATATTTTTGCAAAATATTCATCAACCTCTGTATAGATTCTTGTAGTTCCTCCAGAAATATAATTACATCATCAGCAAAAGCTTTATATTTTATTTCCTTCTTCTTTATTTTTACACGTTTTATCTGTGAATCTTCATTTATTGCTATCAATAATATCTCTAGCACTACTATGAATAATAACGGTGATAGTGGGCACTCTTGCCGTACCCCCTTCTTTATTTCAAAACTTGGTGTTTTATCTCCATTTATTATTAACTTTGCTGATTGGTCCTGGTATATCATCTCCATCCACTTACAAAATGTTTCTCCCAGGCCATATTCTTTTAAAGTATAATGCATGAAGCCCTAGGAAACATTATCAAAAGCTTTTTCTGCATCCAATGATATAATAGCTATCTTCTTTCCTGGGTTTTTATCATTCAATAAAGTTCTAACATTATTCTTCATTTGTCTACCTGGGAGAAAGCCTGTTTGTCCTTCCTGTATTTTGTCCTGTATTACGTGTCTCAATGGCTTTGCCAATATCCATGCTGCATTATATTTTGTTCTCAACAGGTATAGGTAGTTTTGCCTTTTTTTGGCAAGGGGGGGGTCACAAGTGGCAGAGGTACAGTCAGTCAAGCTTCTCTGATGGGATTCTTGAAGCACCAGAAGCTGAAGGAATGTTATCCACATGCCATTCATCACTGGTCAACTCAAAGGAAAAAATGAGGTAGTTCCTTGCTGCACATTTGAACTCCACCGCAGGCACTACTTACAGGGCTCACCAGGAACCCTCAGATCTGCTTTAGGCGGAACCAATGATGACGCACTGTGGGAACTTCCATTCACAAGCCAGAGCTGAGAAGTTGTTCTCTAAGAAGACCCAGATTAATCAGACCTCTCTGAAGAAAGTGCCGCTATGTTCTATCCTGTTGTTACATTAGGAAAGTCCAGTTAAATAATAAGGTTGTGACCATCTGTTACACCAACACTGTTGTCTGGCATCACTGGTACAGGTGGGAGGGTAATTTCTGCATGCAAAGTATCTGCTCTATCACCGAAGTATTCATTCTTGCATTCATTCATTCATTCAAAGGAAGGATTTTTTTCCTTTTTGCAAACAATATCAGGTAATGGGGTGTAATTCTGTCTATAGCAGTCACCAAACCAGAACAGACTATGATGTTTTGCCTGAACCATTCCCCTGGGAATCAAGACCACTGATTTTTCATAAAATATATACCTCTGTCAAAACAGACTGAGATTCTGACACCCAGAATTTAATCTCAGATTTAGTCATAAACGTCTCTGTCAAATCAGAAGGGAAAGAGTACAGATAACACACACTACAGATGAATACTTTCATCTGGTAATGTGACTAATGACTCCACAGCAAGCATTTTTTGCAACATTATGTATACATCTTATTTCCTGATCTGTTCTGAGCAGCTTTGTTTGGCACACAACTCTCCTTCCAACATATCTGAATAATGTAGATTCTCTTGCAATTCCTTTATTTACAGCACAGGATAATTAACAGCACAAGAGACAAATAAAGATTTGCTAAACAGCATGCTGCATGCTGTCATGTTGTTACTGTATTATCTGTTTTGGCAGGCCCATTGTTTAAATTTGGCTGCAGATAGTGTTTATATATCCTTGATTCCATCCATTAGGATAAATGTTTCAGAAATACTTACAGCCGCATTTAGCTATTTCTTTACACATTTTTATCTGCCTTATGTCTCATTCTGTCTATACTCTAAAATGGCTCTCCTAAGCCAATTCCTTAAAACACCTGGCTTTGATAAACAGAATAAATGAAACAAAAGGTATATAAAGACTTGGCTGGAATGGGATCACCCAAACAGCTTAGTCAGTTGATGCGTTAACAAGAATAATAAATAACCATGTACACAAAAAGTCCAACAACTTCTTTTGTTGTGTTAATGATCTGTAGGTCACAGAGATGTCAAAGGACCCAGTGGGTCTGGTCCTATATCCATGAATCAAAAACTCATGCAGCCAGAAGATATCTATTAGATAATCTTCTGAAAAAGAAACACACAAACATACACACATGCATATGTGTGCGTGTAGCACAGCTACTGTAGGATCACAAATTTCAATTGTTAAATTAAATAAGGCATGACATTTAAAATGAGGTGCTAAAATTGAAGCTCAATTTTAAATATGCAGGTTTTTCCATAAAAAAACCATATGCCTTTCAATATGAGATTCAAGAATGCAGTGAAACATGGCAAGTAATAAATAATTTTATGGTTAGCAAAGCACTGGGATCTTCAGGAGAAATGTTATGAACATCTGTCTTCTGTAAGGGAAAAAACAATGAAACAGCAAATTAGTGTGAAATAACTTCATCTAGCAGCAGTCTTATTAATAAATGAGAGCTGACAGAATAATTTTCTTGTAGCATCTTAAACATTAATAATATAATAAATTGTCTGTTTAAATGGGATGTTTTGTTTTGCATTCAGTATCAATCTGCTGCATTGATCCTCAAATTATAGAAGGATTTGGGCCAGAATGCTCTATTGTGGTCTACGTTATATAGCTTTACTCATACTTTGCTAGATGCTAAGAAACCCTGTCAGTGAATTATGAAGATCCGTATCAGGATACTGGTATGCCTCTGTGCCCATCGTCATTTGCTAGCAGTGTCCCAACATGTATCAGTCTCTCGTGTACTGGTCCTGTTGAGGACCAGTTGCATTGGCAGCCCCTAACGTTATGGAACTGCTCAATTCTATTTCTTGCAGACGTAATTCCACTTACAAAGATATAAGTCCTCCAATGAATTTCCAGCTTTAGTTCCTAAATTAAAATAGTTCCGCATTTCACTGATATATGACGGAAGTGTTTAAAGAATGTTTTCATCTGATTCATTGTAAACAATTTTTAAACACACCGTCCTTTAGTGTGACATTAGGATAAGCAATCTGCAAGATTTGAACCCATAGGTGAGCTACAGAGACTCACCTAGTGTTCAAAAATGTTATCATTCTCAGAGACCTCACAGCATAGAGAACAGTACAATATTTAAGCATGTCCGGCACCTACGTACTCCACAAATGCTGATTACCTTGCAATCCAAATTCAAATCCAGCCTTCCTAACCTGGTGTTCTCTTAGATGTTTTGGACCTCTTTACAGCTGGCCATGCTGACATCTGCAAGGCATCAGGTCAGGAAAGGTTATTTTAGTTCCTGTACATCAACACTGACACTACGCATAGTGATGATGAAGAAAGCGGAGCAGAAAAGAGAGTGAGCTGCTGGTACCATCTCCTCTACATTTTCTTAAGGGCCAGCAGAGTAAGACTCAAACTCTTAAAACTGACACAACACTTTCCTCAACCAGGACGTGAAGCAAGAATTTCAGGACAACTCTGTCCACTTGGCTCACACAGGATGCCTCTGTGACTATTAGAGCTTTCTGCCTATGCCACAACTGCTGGTATTGGTTAATAAATATAGGACTGTCAGTTCTTCCCCTATTTACAGACCATATTTATATATAACCTAATGTACCTCACTAGAGAACTGTCTACAAGCCCATCTTTTTTATGGCATGATTTATTAGATGCAGATGAAACAAAGCTACCAATCAAATGTCAATGAACACACAACACACACACAACCTCCCATGCTGATGAAAACCTAAGATGAACAAGCCTTTAACATTAATATAAACAGTAGGCAATGATTAATTATTATTTCTGTATTTCAGGCTTCAACTACAATTAATGTATCATATAACTTACAGTAAAATCAGATTTTTCTTAGACAAATCCATGTTTCTCATATTTACCATATATTGCCCACTATGTTAAACTCTGTCCCTCAAAGAAAAATAAAAAGTTTACTTTTGTTGCTGCTGAATGTCACTCTTAATTAGAAGTAGGTAATGGCACGCCGGATATAAGATTTTATTTCTTACTTCAAAAGAGACTGCCTAGAATTGTGCAATGTCTTTACTTTGAAGAAAATGTCTTTTATCACTTATTTTACTACAACACATTAAAATCAAATATCTCCTGTAGCAAAACGATTCAAGTCTCTGGAACTCAAATAATTTTCTAATAAAAAATGCATGAGACAAATAAATGCACTTTATGTTCCACAAGAAAAGGCAGTTTCAACAGGCTAATGCTCAGAGAAAATTCATTTTATCAACCAGCCATTTCATTCTGTGGTGCTGTTACAAGCTCCTTCCAGTTGCTAGGCAACCATAATTCATAGTACCTTTTAATGGATACTCTGCTTCTGCTGAGAACATTAAGGTGAAGAGAATAAATGCCTTGGGTGAATCTTGAAATCTTTCATTATGCATGTCATTCTATTTTTGTAATGCTATAATGCCGAAATGTTTCTGTGGCAGGCAACTGAGTTGTGGTAATTGCATATTCCACTCATATATGTTTTGTAAGCAGAGCAGCACGTACTTGTCTAAAATGAGTTATTTCAAACATGATTGAAATAGGACTTTTCTACTGCTAAAGGTAGTAAATAAGCCCAAAAGAAGGGGAGGGCAGAGAGTAGTTCTAGAGTAGGTCTTTAGATTTCCAGTAAGGCTTATATAGTATAAACTGGAAGCAATCAAACAGGTTTAGGGTTTATTATAAGCATACAAGACAGTACGAAATGTTACGTGCAAGCTATGGAACCGAACTATTTTATCTATTCTTCTCTTGTGTCTATCTCCCCCCCATTCCTGCCTAGATCTGGTAAATCCCTAAGTAATGCATGATGTAAAGATCAGTTAATCTATAGGGCCTGTTTAGACTTTTTTGTATCTGTTAACTACAATGGTCACACTTCAAAGATCTGCTCATCTAGTTATCTCCTCGACCATACCTTGCTCCACTGTGCACAGGAAAAGTTTGGCACTGGGAGAGGTACTGTTGGTGTGGAAATTCAAAATCAATTACACAAGATCCTTCTAAAGCCTAGAGCACTTTTGTGGATTATGTGGATCACATAATGGATCATGGCAAAAATGGGAGAAATGTTCTTTCCACTTTATCAGGTTATTAGCTCATCCAAATCAGTATGGTCTACATTTGTTGGTAGCACCTCTTCAAGATATGGCGGAACTAGAGATGTAAGAAATAGAATCTAGAATTTTGTCCATTCATATACGCACTCTGACTAAATTACAGATCTTCTCATCATAATATATGCAATCCCCTGATTAGAAACTCCCGAGTTTGCGATATTGATGGGCGTGGACAGGCCAGGAAATCAAAAAGTTACTGAAAGCTGACAGCGTGCTGCAGCTGGAAGCCTTTGGTTTGTGTGTGGTTGCTTACCAGGTGTAGTAAAAGGAGCTTGGGAATTCTGAACAGCAATGTATGCTATGATTCTGGATGGATTCTGTATGCACAAACTGAACTTCCTTCTGGATGCTTAGGTCAAAAAGAAATATAAAAGATTTGACGTTTTGGCTGGGATGTATTTTGTACTTCTAGCACCTGGGTACTTCATTCCTTTACAGTTTCAGCTCTTCTTTCTGACACCCTCTTTTTTCTTGACTCCCATGCTCAAATCCTGCCCATGGTTTCTACCTCCTGGCTGCCAATGGCTCAGCTCTGACATAAGAAAACAGACTGTATGTTCACTATTGTCCAATGTCCTTCAGTGAATTGTGTTATCAATGGGGACAATCAAAACATCTTTTCAGTGGAAGTGGCTATTCTTCAGCAAGCCATGTTACAATATAGTGCTGCATAATACATGACCTATAGTGAAAAGAAACCCAGAAAAATCAAAGCAGACAAATTAAATATCTGTATTCATTTTAATCATCATAGTTTTGAAAGCAGAAGCATCAGGATATTCATTTCACCATGCCTTATGTTTGCATGGTAGATTTATATAAGCCTTAAAATCATGAGTTTCCCAGAGTCTACCTTTCTTGAAAGCTTTATTCTCAGCCTCAGCTCTCCATCTGTATTGCGGGAATCTAAATATGCTTCTCTGAAGTCACAGAAACAAAAAGCAGGACCCAGGATATAGAGAATTATTTGAAAATGTGAGGAGTGCTTTGGGTTGGTGTTTCTTGAACAGCATTTCCTCAACTAATAAGTACAAGAAAAAAGAAAAAGGGGAAAAAACAGCAAAGTTGAGGCTAGAGAGGAGACTTAAGTACTTGAATAACACAGACCGATGGATGAAAGTTGGTTGAGAATATTGCCTTAAGTTTAATTCAGAAAGAAATTTCTAAATACAAAATCACATTGTTACAGTAGGTGATATCAGAATTAATTTCACTCTTTTCATTCTAATCACTTTCACAGTGATTCTACTTTAACTGCATGGCAATATCCTACAGAATCCTGGGATTTATAGTTTAAGGAGAGGTATTTATAATTTTTTGTCAGAGTGCTAGTGCCTCATCAAACCATAAATTCCAGCATTCCACAGGATGGAATCACAGCTGTAGAAATGGAACCCAAGTGCTGTAACTGTGTCGTGTTAAAAGACTTCTTGAATCTTGAATTTGTTCTGAAGTCTTGTTGGGAGATTCAATACTAAACGAAAAGTAGGAAATATGAGTGAACTAGAACTAAAGCATGTCTGAATTGTCAGTTTTCTTCATAACTCTTGAAAGCTTATACTGTAAATTTTGGTTATCAGTTTGATAACCTTAAGAAGACACAAAAGACAAAAACCCCTCACTGTTTTTGCTGCAACAGACTAATGCAGTTATCACCTATTGATATTGCTTTGCACTCTCTCTCTCTCTCTCTCTCATATTACCCAGCAACTAGGGATGGAAAAAATATTTAAATATATTCGAAAAAATATTTGGGAAAAAAATTGAAAAATTGTCCAAAACCCCCCCACATGTTTCAGATGTTGAGAAGCCCTGATGGGAACAATCCTGGACTGGTGAGAATCTTTGCCATTCAGGAGTAATTCTGTACAAAATTCACATGTGCTCTTTCCTGTGCAGAAAATGATGTTTTCTGTGCAAAACAACAGAAGTAGTCCCAAAACTGTGACTAGGTTTTGAAAACTGCATAGCTTTTGAACATTTTCTTGAAGTAGGAATAATTGCTAAAATTGCTTGTTGTTTCCTGTGAGAAGACACTTAGTGAAGAATTACATCCCAGAGAGCAACTGGTACACTGAGGCATGTCGATTCTGCTACTAAGCCATCATGTTTAGTAGCCACTGATAGTCTTCTTCTTCATGGATTTAACCAACCACAATTTCAGCCATCAGTTGGTGGCCATCATTATGTCTTGTGTAGCAGATTTCACAGTTTATGCATGGGAGGGAGCAATTGTTTTAATCTGCTCTGAATCTCCCACCATAAGACTTAAATCGATGATCCTACACTAGTATTATTATTTAAAATACTGTTCTATGTACTTTTCTATACTACACATAATTTTACGGGTCAAGTGAATCAATCATGTGATTCTATGAGGCTTATGCTAGTAGAAATAGTCTATGAACTAGAATTAATCTGCATAAAATGGGTTTCATTTCTCCTGTGTCTCTTTCTTTTTATTTGATTTCTTGGATATTTTTTAAGACCGCATCTTGAATTGAAGTCAAGAGAGCAGATTTTGTTCTTATTTCCCTCGGAAAGGGTTATGCTAGACATGCCCTCTTTCCCTCCTCTGTTTTATATACCAGTGCTTCTTTACAAAACACATTCTGTCATTCAAAAATTACATGTCTCCATCAGTACTCTGCTGCCTATTCTACAATGCATACCCATAGAGAAACAGTTTTGTATAGACTCAGGTAGACTAATGCTATACTGCAGCTTCTTTCCCATCAAGAACATCAGTAAAAAACAGACGTACAAGAAGAAAAAGAATCTAAATCTGTAGAGACACTGTCTTGAAAAAAATGTGTTGGAGAAAAGCTCTCAGAATTCTTGAAATGCTTTCCCTATAAATGTATTCAGCACTGTCTTTTTCTAAATGAGTTTAAATTATTTTTGAAGTCGAGCCCTAAATTAAACTGCTATTTTTTTCCTTTTAAAAAATCCTATTGATCTTGAGCGAAACTGACTTTAATAGAAAATTGGATACAATCTACCATTTGCAAGATAAATCCAGAACATTAATTCCGTATCATGAGAATTCAACATTTAATATTGTTTGTTTTGCATGTCCCAGGATAAGGGTCAAAAGGATGTAACGTAGGCATGCTATATTTTCAAGTGTATTGTGAGACAGAGAGAGAGAGTGGGAGGGATGCTCCATACTATTTATCAAAGAATGAAAAGAGCAGCAAACAGAGACCCAACCAATGGAAGGTCACAGTCAATAACGCTTCTGCAAATAGAAAGGGGTTGCAGAAGCATCAAATGCAAATTACTGTTTGCCGGAGAATTTAAATGGAGCTCTACGTCACATTATAAAATGTTTATTTGTAACTCCCTTTTTAATAACACCATCTGATTAAATGAAAAGATGCCCTGCTGATGGCAATTACAATCTGTCAAATAGCATATTTATTTACAGTGTGGTTTCCAAAGCTGTAAGATAAACGGGAACTCTCTTCAACTTGTCAACAAGCTATAATGTATCCTTCTATCAGTTGCTATATAAAACTTTTCATCCTAAAATGGATCTAATTATGTCTGTAGCAACAATTTTATAAATGGTTTCTTTCTATTTTCCTTCAGCTTCTATGAAATCTATCTTACAAGGGGAACAAAACGCTATGTTTAAAATTAGTATTAGGCAAGTGGAAATGCATTTTCCCCCAAATATGAACCTACACTTTTGTATCTGTAGCTCACTCTTAATCCTGCTGCTTAAAATCACAGAGTTCAGGAAATTTGGGAAGTCAGCTAGTCCAATCGCTGATCCAGCTTCAGAAATCAGGTACAGACTCCCTAAAAAGATGGCTGCCAAGTCTTTGTTTAAATACCTCTAGCAAAGGAGAATCCTATACCAGTATATTTTCCTTACATATTAATAGTACAATTCTCCCTCCACATCCAGGGATTTGATCTTTGTGAATTTGATTTTGCGAGGCATGTGCTTGCCTCCACCTCCATTCTCCTCCACTCATTCCTTTGCATTCCTCACCCCGGGCTTGCAAAGAATGTGTTTAAAATGGACATTTTTTTTCCTTTGGGGTGAACAAAGCCCCTGCCCCCATTGCTGGAGGAATGTCTCCTCTGCCATGTGGCTTCACATTCTGCTATGTAATGGCTGCTGATTGGTCATGTGCTCTTTTTGCTCTTACTCCTCCTTTTTCAAGATAGTCATCAGAATTAACTTGAACGCAAGAACTCTGCTCTTCTCTCTCTGAGGCAAAACTACTGGTCAAGCCCTTTACCTTGTCTATTTTCTTCCTTAACCCAATGCCAGGGCTGGGGCAAAGGAACAGGAGGGGGAGCCCTGGAGGGGAATCATAGAGGGGAAGTTATTCACATTTTTTCCACTTTCACAAGAGTTCTGTGCCCCAAACGTTTCTAGTCTAGAAATATACAACAGAATATCAGCTGCACAAAAACATTTCTTGTATTTCCACTCTTCATTCATGTGTAATCCTAGAAACTGCAGGATTTTGTCTAATTGTATGTCCATTTGTAATTACTGTTGGCCTAGGAGACAGATAAAAGATGAACACCTCTTTCAAGAATTCCAAAATTTCTTTGAAGAATTAAAAATACACTGACAGTTAATTTTGTCAAAATCTTTTCCTTCATCAAGAGAAATACTGGCAGTATGGCCAAATAATCACAATCATGTTGTTGTTGTTGTTGTTGTTGTTGTTGTTATTCGCTACCTGCCCCTCCCCAAGGCTTGAGGCAGGGTACAACACAGATACAATTAAAAACAAATTATAATCAAATACATTAAAATACAAGCCATTTAAAATACAAATACCTTATAATTAAAATATATCTTAATTAAAAATACAATTAAAAGTAATACAATTGAAAGTACTATTAAAAGTATAATTAAAAATAGATTGAGCAGGCCTTTAAAGCAATCAGACTTGTAACTAGGTTTTAAATAATCCATTTCCTGTCAATAATGGACAAAGTTGACCTGTGAAGATGAGAAATTATTGTTCGTTCTAAAAGAAATAGGAGTACCAAAACCCTGATTCTCTTGATCTATACTCAGTTCAAGAGGCCAAGGTCAGGACACAATATGGAGACACAGAACGGTTTCCCGTTGGCAAGGGAGTTCAACAAGGCTGAATTTTATCATCTTATCTGTTTAATTTTAACATAAAAGATATATCATATCATTAAATTCCAAAGTCAGAATCATCTAAGCACAGTATTTATGATTTCTATGTACAGTTATGAAAGCTAAACAGTGAAGAAAGGTGACAGGAAGAGAATCAACTCATTTGAAATGTGGTGCTAGAGAAGAATTCTATGGATATCATGGACTGCTAAAAAGACAAATGAATGGGTCTCAGAACTAATCAAGCCCAAACCCTCATTAGAAGCAAAGATGACTAAATTGAAGCTGTCATACTCTGGACATATAACAATACAATGTGACCCAGTGAAAAAGATGACAATGTTCAGTAAAATAGAAGGTACTGGGGAAAGTCCAGATTTATTGATTCAATCAAGGAAACCAAGCTTCTGAGCTTGAAAATATGAGCAGGGCAATGGATGACTGGGGCTCTTAGGGTTGCCATAACTAGAAGTCAACTTGACAGCAAATAACAACAATATTCAAAACAACTCGTTCAGGGGCAAAAAAACCCCCTGATTTGGGATCTACTGGAGACCACTACTACATCTTTTTGGAAAGCATGTGTCTCTTCAATTAAATGTTGGCAAAGTAACACAGATAATATTTCTTTGTACCTTATGATGTGGGCATTTCAGTTAGAGGTATTATAGCTATCAATTTTGCAGTAGAAAATGTTTTGACATTTGTGGATTCACATGTACATTTAAATTATATTCCTGCAATTTGGAATGTAACTGATGGTCAGCATGGTTGGATTCTTCATGCTTTTACTCCTTCCAAAAGACCTATTCTAATACTGGAAAATGAAACATCCACACTCCCTCAGTCAAAGGACAGATGATCTCACTGCTTTCAGTTTGTGTGCATATGTATTTTGCAGGCATACATTTCAAGCAAAAGTACTTTTTGGGCATACGGGCTTAGATCCTATATTGAACAGGCAGAGCCTAAGTTTTGCCATGCAGTTCCATGTCCTCCCACCATCCTGTAGCAGCAAGCGTCAAGCCAAGAGGGATGTCTGCTGCTACTGCTTATCAGTGAACAAGGAAGGAGAGAGAAGAAACAGTTCAGATGAAGAAGCAGCAGCTGATCTTAGCTCATGGTGGGAAGCAACAGGTGTGTGCTCACAGATGGTGTACACCCTCTTTCTCCTTCTCTCAAAGTGCAGAGCAGCCTCATTTTCACCATGTAATTTCCCTCTCCTCTCCCCTTTGTTACGCTACAGAACACCAACCCTTCCCAAGGTTCACAGCTGCAGAGGGTAAGTTTTGGACAGAGTACAAAATGTTAGAGAAAAGTATCTTTGGCCCCATCTAGAAACAGATTCATGTGCAAGTATGTTACTAATAGTATGCCACCCATGGTCAGCTTACAGTAATGTATATGCCTTGCTTATGTCCATACCCTATATTTTTTGTTCCTTTTCTTCTTTTTCTTTCTTTTCCTCCTCTTTTTTTTCCTTTTCTTTTTGTATTACATTTTTTAAAAATAAAATACTTTGTATTATATTTTGTATTATATTTTTTAAAATACTTTTCATAGTCATGGTAGTTAAAGTGGGATCAGTGATATAATTCTGGACTGCAGACACATTCTAAGTCCTATGGGATCCTATTTTACTGTCAAGCAGCTAAGATTGTTAGGGCATTCCTTCTAAAAATTTAACTGAAATCTGCTCCTCTGCAATTTCTACCCAGTAGTTCTAGCTTTACCTTCTTGTGCCACTTTCTTCACATGTCCTTTTATGCATAGGGATATTATATGTGGAAAATAATATCACATACGAAGCTTCTGGACTGAGATTAAATCTGGGAGGAAGGTTATGATATGTAGAACATGCTTTCCTGGCGAAAATACACTGGATTGTTTTTGGAATAAACCCTGTCTTTTACACATCTTGAGACTATGGGCGTTAACTGAGCCACATACTTATAGCGGTCAAATATTGCTTTAATTGGCATGGCTCCATCTGATAGAATCTTTGGATTTGTAGTTTTATGAGGCACTTACAATTCTTTCTACAGATTTCTAGTGCAAGAGTTCAGAGTTGAGCACTAGTGCTCTCTCTAGCAAAGAATTCTAAGGACTTCACCAAACTATAAATACTAGGTTTCTGCAGAACTGAACCATGACAAAGTGTATCAAAATGCTGCAACTAAGGTAACACAAACACAACCTTTCTCTCTCTTTTAGATAAGATTCCACAGAATGTTTCCAATTTCTTTTGCTTTTTTGTAGATAGGGATAACCATTATTTTCTTACACATGATTTACTAGCAATCAATGGTTAAAAACAACAGTTTTATGCAACATGATATAAAAAGAGAAAGGTGCTCCTTTTCCTCTACTGCTTTATTTTAGTTATTTTACTTGCACGTGAAAAAAAATATGCTGGGTGTTTCAGTAACTAATTTTAAGTAACTATGAAGAAGTTTATTTGCCTCAGTGTGATGAAGGACAAATGATTTCGCATTGATTTTTGAAGAAATAAGTGAACCCCCCCATAAAATCCATTTTATTTAAAAGGAACGATTCTGTAATTCCATATCTGAGTAGTAATTAGCCAACATTATGTAGTCTTTGTATCCTTCTTATTTTTTTCTCTTTAGTATTGACATCTTGAATGCATTATGTAAAGTACAAGATAATTCAAGAACTTGAAAATATTTCAGAAATAATACTAAGAATGGTATATAAACACATTTTCTGCTAAGCTTTGAAGGTGGCATTATTCTGGGCACCACCAATCTTTTCCATAATAGGGCATTAGAAATGCTGCTATAAATGCATTTCAATGCATTGATGTGCTGCACTTCCTACAGGCTTAATAGAAACATTGCTGCTTTCATTTCATGTGTCCTGCATTCTACCTACTGATGTGATCGTTGTCAAAACACTTGTTCGGTAGTCTTTAGAATTTAAAGCGTGCTTTGAATATATGCTAAGTTAGATAATAAACTCACATTATCTCAGCTTTTGTTGCTAATACTTAAAAAAAAGCATTTGGCGGAATAAATCCATCTCTTTTACTCTCTTTTGGTGTCTTTTTCCACTTTAAGCTTTGCTATTTTAAAATCTCAAGCATTCAGAGAAAGTGAAACCCATCTTATCTTTTTCTTCTGTATTTTCCAAACTATACCACGATGTTTAAGATGTGCTTTATTTTAACTGCGATGCAGATAACAGAACTTTAAAGCAACATAAATGTTCTTTTTACAAAAAAGGAAAAGAAAAGAAATGTCTATCTCAGTATCTCACTTTAAGAAAAACCCTTTTGCTAAGCAACCATTGTCAATGAATGCTGCCTTATCTCAATACAATCTGGTAAGTGCAGCACTGAATTGCTTTGGACAGATGAGCAACCAATGGCTCTGAAGCAGAAGGAACTCAGACTGTTGCAGAAGAAAGAAAAGGTGTGATGGGTGATGAATTCTGGGCTTTGGCTGGGACAATGAGGGCTACTTTTAGATAGGATAAAGGAATATGCAGAGTACAGAGAGCCCATTTGTGAAACAGACCAGCCAGATGGGACATAAGACACCAGAATTTTAAAAAAAAAAGAAGACCAAGACTATCCTATACCGCGGTTTTGGGCAGGCAAGGAAACAGACCAGCAATAGAAAATTAGGGGTACACTTCTTATATCATCTGAGCAGCTACCAGCCTCCTTAATCTTTGTATCTCTGTCCGCCCAGTAGATTCAGCTGCTCCTGCATCCTTACAGCCAACTCAGTTGCTGTGGGCCTTTGTATATAATTACCAACTAACTCCTACAGTAGCTTGCATTAAAAAGAGAGAGAGAGAGAGAGAGAAAGCGGGGGGAGCCCTAGCTCTAGTCTAATACAGAGAAGGGATGAAGCACTCCATTCCTGGTCATTTATGACTACCAGATTGGTGCTTAAAAAGGAGGCTAACACTGAGAAAGGGTTTTGTTTAAGTGATGCTTTTTCACTTCAAGTTCCTTTTTCTTTCAATTTTTTTTAATTATTAAAAAAAAGTCAGTCAGGGAAGGGGAAATATGGGAGAAAACTGGTATTGGGACAAGAATTAACTACAGCAATAACATAGACAGAACTTACATTATACCTTACACAAAAATGGAAAAACTGCTACCACATCTACATAGCTGATAAATATACAAATCAAAATAGTGAATATATACAGAGAAAGAGACAAAAAAGATGAAGGAAGGAGAAAAGAATAAAAAATAGAAGGAAAAGAAATAAGAAGAGAAAAGGGAATAAAGAGAAAACAAAGAAAAAAGAAGAAAAAAAAGAGAACTTGTGAACTTCCTCATACAATGGGGTCATAGGCTTAAATAATTTGAATGAGATATAAGCCTTCTTCAAGTTGGGAAAGGAGAGGAGATAAAGGTGGAAGAACAATGAAAAATCCAAAGTTATGATATTCATATTAGTAGTGATCTCACATCAGCAATTTAAATATTCATTCTCCCCTCTTTTTCTGCCTTGAATAACCTTCCACAGCAAGAGCCATAATGGGTAGGGGGGTATCGTATCTTCCCTCCTCTTAGTGAGATCGCCGGAGTTTAATCAATATATTACAAAAAGATAACCCCCTCCATATCTATCTAGCTTTCTAGCTATCTAATTTCTAATTCAGATACACAGATAAGAAAAACTGTGTTTAGTATAGCTTCTATAAATTCACGAAAGGCACTTCTGCCTAAAAATAGTTAGAACTGTATTGTATTTCATTCAATTAATCATAGTCTCAAAGAATTAATCAACTATTCAAATGGAAAATCCATTAACGCTTGTATCTATTTGTGATTGTAAGTATTTTTGGAATGGTTCCCAATCTTTACAAAATTTACTATTGGCTTTACTGTCTAACATGTAGGTAAGTTTGTCCTTTTCCATGAATTTAGTCAACTTTCCTATCCACTCATGTTCAGTGGGGATGTGGTTAGTTCGCCAATGTCTTGCACAAACTATTCTGGCTGCCATGATTATGTGCCAGAATAGTCTTCCAATTTTTAAATTTCTTTTTTCTTTTTGATCCAATTTTAAGGGACCTAGTAAAAACGGCTCTGGGTCTAGGTCAATCTTCACCTGTAAAATTTTTTAGAGTTTTGATCTAATCATGAATCAGAATCTCTTTGCATTTTTGCAACCCCACCACATGTGAAAAAAGGTGCCACCAAGCCTACCACACTTCCAGCAGCGGTTACTTGATCCTTTATACAGCCTGGTAATTCTGTCTGGTGAAAGGTACCATCTATACATCATTTTCAAACAATTCTCCTGTAGGTCATATGACCTGGTATAAAGTTGATTAGACAGCCATAGTTTTTCCCATTTTTCCAAAGGGATATTGTAGTCAAGATCTTTTGCCAATTTAACTATGAAGTCTTTCACTATCTCTTCCTCTAGCTTAAGTTTCAGGAGTACCCTATAAAGCCTGGACAATAGATTTTTTCTCCTTTACACAGACATTTTTCAAATTCTGTTGCTTGTAAAGCCATACCATTGGTCTTGATATCAGTTTTGAACCTTTTGAACCAAAATATCACTGTATGTTAGCCATGTATCATGGTTCCTCAATTCTTTTATAGAAAATGCTTCTAAAGGAGAGAACCATCCTGGCATTTTGCTATATAACAACAGTTTGTATTTATCCCATATCCTATACAATGCTTTGCATATCACATTACTGGTAAATGATTTTTGAACTTTGATCTTATTACAACATAGGAAGGCATGCCAACCAAACTATAGGTCATGCCCTTCTAATAATAGAAGCTTGGGATTATTCAGCAAACTCCAAGGTTTCAGTCAGACAAAAAAGCAGCATCATAGTACAAACTTACACCCAGAACCCCCAACCCCCTCCGTTCCAAGTATCTCCAGCTCCTTTTCTTGTAGTTCCAACTGATGATTGATTCTCCCAGCTGCCTTTCTTGTATTACATAACCAAAAGGAAATAGAAGAAGGAGAAGGATCCTGGGGGTACTTGCAGCAGTTTAGTGTGGAGGGTGAAACAATCTAGGGTAGAACATAATGCAGGGGACAAATCCCCATCAATGGTCCACTCCTGGATGCTTGCCCCTCTGATGTTCTAGTTGATGACCTCCAACAGATGCTCAGGGTTTGCATTTTAACTGTCATGGCTCCATCCTAGGGATCTGTAGTTTGGTGAGGTACTTCGGCTTCTCCACTAGACTTTAATCTTATTTATTACAGTGCTGTTGAAATGTGATTTCCTTGCACCTTTGTTCTCTAGTAACTTGTTTTAGTCAACTACATTACTTGTAACCCACTATTTCCAAGCTATCAAATCTCACTATAGTTAAAAGAAATTATTTTTTTCAACTATAGCCCCAGAATATCCTAGCCAATGTGGGGATTTGGGAAGCTGTCATTCAAAAACTTCAGTTTTCCAAGCTTTGGATCTCAGTAAACATTGTAAAATCTATCGTTCAGCTTTTTTTCATAACTCGCACAGCAGCAGACTTAAAAGACTGAAGCACCATGTTCTCTGGATAACAGGACATTGGCTGCTCTGAACACAACATAAGCGGTATGGAATAAGGACATGACTGGTGTGCACTGGGGCTGCTGTGTTAGAGAGCTCACTGTTCACAGCTTTAACCCCCCGTAAAGTAAAAAGCGAAAAACTATATAAAATATTCAATTAGCTGACAGTCAGTGCAGAAGTGATCCCAAGGAAGCAGAGGCAATGGCAAGACCTGGGTACCAAGCAAGGCCCAGGCACCCTGCAAAGCAGGCATTTTGCATGCTCCCTGGAGGTGGGGCATAAAGAAGAGAGCTTACAACTCTCTTGCCTCAACAACTGCAGGGTGAGGAAGGGCTTAGGTAGTAACACAGCAATGAGGGTGGTCCTAATCCTGGTCACTTGTTCGCAAGCAAGGGACCAGGATTGGGAATGATGCCTTCATCAATCATTAGGTGACCAGCAGCTCCTGGAGGAAGCTCACTGTGCTGTTGTAAGCGAGCAACCATGATTGGGACCACAGCCACTGCCAACAATTGCAGGACAGCAAGGAGCTTCCTACAAAAGCTGCTGGCCACACTGGAGCTTTGGCAGGAACATGGCAGCAGCAATTGTGCTGCCCTGCACCATTTTTTTTCGTTGGGGACTTGAAAACAATTTTTAGTGTTTGCTAGAGGTCCTGGAACCAATCCCTTGCAAATATGGCAGCCCCACCGTACACGTAATGGAAATGAATAGCTAATTTCTAGCTTCTGTCTATAATATGTATATGAACCACCGTGCTTGAAGTATGCAAGCAAAATTGTAAATATCAGGGCAAATGAGGCCATGTTATTACAGACAGGGTATTCCGCATGGAACAGGTTGCAGCATGCTATACATGCACTAAACTTTCTCTTTTGCTGCTTTCCTGGTTATTGCTCCATTTGGAGGAAACAAGCAGAGATGATGTTGGGAGGGGCTGTGGGGAAAAAGAAAAAGTACTGATAACAAGCTTTAGCCACACCTGCCCACAATACACACACATCAGTCAAACCTTCAGTTGTTGGATGCTAATATAATTACATTTTGTTTGAGAGAACGGAAAGAAAACTATATGAATTATATGTCTAGCACTGCAAAACAAATACACACACACACATACCACCTGATATTTCAAGTAAAGTTACATTTCATCCAAAAGTATTCACAGAGACCCATTTCAAAATTAAAGAAAGACATACTTTCAGGCAACAAATATTCACATTCAGAAATTTGGGCTCTTTATGATAAAACTGATGAAAAACATTCAATTATTATTCTTTTAGTAAAGCTAAACTGTATTGCAGAGGGATGAAAAAAGATAATCCTGCTTCATATTTTTTTAAATCAACTAATATGTTTTCAGTACTATTTCCCCATTAACTTCAAGTAATGAGTTTCTCTCTCCCCTTTATATATTAAGATCCCAAAAGAAGCTTAACTAGTTACACCACTTGGCCTTCATCTACTTTACCTTGCTCCAGTCGCTCAGTGTGACAATCTACAAGCACTCAAAGTTCTATTGCTCCTATTTCTTTGTAAGAGGCAGATATAAAACTTCAGTACTTAAGAAAATACTCAGCTTCTAAACTTTAATCTCAGTACAGAAAAGGTCAAGTCAATGAAGCACCACTGGAACACTTTACTGAAGTGTCAAATGCTACCATTGCCTTCTTCAGATACTTTTATAGTGTATCTAAGCTCCTCTGCATTTTTGGATCACTTTCCTTTACGTAAAGCTAGGATAATTTATTTCATCCCGAAGCCGAAATCAAACCAAGCTGAAGTAGTTCCTAGAACTCAATAACCTTTCATCTCAGCAGAACAGAAATGTTTGTGGTCAAGCACGTGACTCCCAAGAGGAATACAAAATTCAATAGATTATCTGATCCTCAAACATTTTCCCACAGTGCAGAATTCACTGAAATGAACCGCATGTTCAGGAACAATAGAGAAGAAAAAGTACTAGCAGCAACTTCTTCCCCCAGGTGCAAATAAGAATTGCTGTTTTCTTCTATGAAAACTGGGGACAAGATGGCCACTTGGGACCCTGTCCTCTTCATCTGAAGGAACTTGCTTTGCACATGAACGTAGGTTTTCATCTAAGCTAGTGACATCACCACAATCGAAACAAGCCTGTATCTGAAAGGATACAATAATTATCAGCTCATAATTTCTGGCTTTATTATGAAACAAGGGCATTTACCTTAAAAAGTTCTGTTCTAGCTTGGATTATAAGCTGACAGCCTCCCTTTACTAGCAGCCTGGAAACAACTCTTTTGAGTTTCCAAGTCCATTATACAGATATCCTATGTTCTATAAACTATGTATGCCAGGGTTCCTTCTTCCTGTGACTATTATGATAAAACAGAAGGAGGCTTGTACAGCAACCACCAGTAAGACTTCCTCCCTGTTACCTCCACCATGCTTCCAATGTCTGAGAGAAGGAAAATGGGAAATGTGGACCTTTACATGAAACTCATGATGACTGGTGGTATGATTGCTACATAGTCTAAGCAGAAAAAGTCTTAAGAACAAAAATGCCTGTTTTTTAATTTTGTGGGGATTGGAGAACAGTCTGCTTTGCTTCATCTATTTCCTCTTTAAGGAAAGGATAGTTTAGTTGACACTAAACTATTCAACATCAGACTAGGCCTTCTTTTTATTTTTTAAAAAAACTATTTAATTAAATTGCAGAACACCCCAAGTCTTTGTGTTTTACAGAAGGATATAAACTATATAGAAATACTGGAAATATGTCTCTAAATACACATACACATACACTTTAAAAGGCTTACCACAGAAAGTGAATTTGAAAGGAGTGTTCCATCTTGGCCAAGCATATTTGAGACTGTGATTTCAGGTAGGTCCATGTTTTGTGGATGGAATGGGAGTAGGCCATTATGGTTGATAGGGTGACAAAGTGAAGGATAACCAGATTCTGTGTCATTCAAATGCACAAGTGAGTGGTCAGGTAGTGAAGGTGGGGTAATCGGAGGTATGTTAAAATCTTCACTCTCGAGACTCGGACCAGGAAAAGACTGTGGAGAGAGAAAAGCCAGAGTTTCAGTTAAAATGCCCAACATCTAAGTCTTCAGAGACAGTAGAATAAGAACAAATAAATAAATAAACAAATGCTCTAAGAGCATCAAATAAAAGAACTGTGCCCTGTTTTCTAGTTTGGTAGATAGCATTAAACAACAGTTTCTGATTTGTACAAGGAAGATCATTTTAAACTCTCATACACTGTAATAAAGCAATTGCACTACTATGTATGGAATAAGCATTGCCTGAAAGGCACAAAACCTTTGATATTTTTACAGCTTCCATTAAACAGAAATTCCCTCCAACCCAGCAACTGAATTCAAGGGCCCCACTAGAATTTTCTAACAGTCTTCACGAGGCTGAATACTTTTTTCATGGGAAAAAAAGAAATGAGGAATGCAATTTATAAAATTAATATTGGATCAGAAACCTCATAAGATTCCCTGCCACTCAACAGTAAAAATAACAGAAGGAGGAGAAAGAAATCTTGTTCTTGAGCGTTGCTCTAAGGTGTACAGAAGGAGAGAGAGACTGAAAAAAAACCCCCACTGATTCTGCTAGACAAGAAGCAAATTAACCCAGAAAGAGAATGTACTGCATGCAACAGACAGGGAGTCCCGATTCAGTTCCATTCATGCCAACAGGCAAACATTTCAATTCCGTGTGCCACTAGGACTTGAGGGAAGTTCTTTCTTTCTTTTTAACTAAAACTGCAGAAATCCTCTAGTCAGTGTGGCCAATGGCCATGCTGGTTGAGGGATACTGGGGATTTTATGACAAAAAAGGAACTTTTCTATGTTCTGTACCAATTCAAATGGCTAATATCAGGTTAGTAAAACAGTTCCTATCACGATTTCAATGGAGAAAGTGAAGAGTATGAACAGCACTACCTACTGCTAACCAATCAAGTGAACAGTATTCATAGCCCCTGTGTCTGTACAGAACAGCAGCCCTTGTGGTTTCCAGGCAAATATAGGACTAATGCATGCAGC
Organism: Cyclura pinguis; assembly: GCA_030412105.1. Lineage (NCBI taxonomy): Eukaryota > Metazoa > Chordata > Lepidosauria > Squamata > Iguanidae > Cyclura > Cyclura pinguis. The sequence goes on from CM059602.1 coordinate 215,832,978, forward strand.
TTTTTAGGTGCAGGTGGATACAACCTGATCCCATACCCATACTCATGAGTCACAATCTTAAAAGGAAAAGGGTTTGCAGAGTACTGCTTCAGGTCACGTGTTACTCAGCTGCATCAGGTTATATACTTGTAAACACTTTCCAGGTTACAATCCAAGAATAAACTATTATTATTTTGACATACAAATTAATGAAAAGTCATTCACCTAAATGATAATTTGTTTGTTCTGTTTTCCATTTGCTGCTGGCTACTAGAGTCAATTAGGCAGATGGTAAATGATCAACAGAAGCAGAGTAATAATTTTCTAAATAACAATGAACCATCCGAAATATGTTTGGTGTCAACAGAGACAAATGATGAAAATTTCTACCAGAAAATTGGTTTAGGTCTTCATTGTCATCAAGTTCTTCTTCTTCAGATTTTCACAGTATGTTATGCTATCAGTTCTTCATTCTTTTTTCTGTTCTTCAGTTTGTAGGTGTTTTGTTGTAACTGAACTATGCCATGAAAGGACCTAGTGACATGCTCAGAATGTAAAGATTGAAAAAGAGTATCTTGACCCCCTGAGAAAATCTACATACAGTGAGACTGTTCAGAGTTCAGGGTTTTATTAACACAAAATTAATCCCGGTCTAAATACGTAGATTTTTTTTAAAAAAAATAAATAAACGCAAATAACAAAAAGTCCCCTTCCTTCTGAGGAAACTGTCATGAACCCGTATTCCATTTGTATGATAAAGAGCAGAACAGTAATCTTCTAGGAAAACAAACAAAACCGAATGGACAATCTTAATACACATCAGCAAATTAGTCATGTGATTCGTTCAACCTCTCTTTCTGTTATGGTATTTCAAAATGGAAGGTTGAATCTAGAGAAATGCAAACATTTATATTCAAGAAATGAGGGTTTGCCACTCTTTCTTCTCTATTGCAGCCTCGTATGCAGTCAGAAATCTTCAACTGAAAGTTGAGAACTATAAGACTGGAAGGGATTAAGGTTGGGAGTAGCAGCAACATGGGAACTGGTGGAATTTAGAGGTGGGGCACCTTGCATGAGTGGAAGTATTTCCTCTAGCAGATGGCACCTTTAGATCCTGCTCAAACCTTTTGAATTATTGGGCATAAATGTATATTTATCCAGTAGCAATTGTTTTCAAATATTTTAAGGATGAAATGATATTCTATTATCATAATTACTCCACATTAACTTCACTTACCACTATATAGACAGGCTTACACTCAGGTTTTACAACCCAGACTATCCAGTGGAAAAAATAACAAACCACCCTTCCTGATTAGATTACTAGAATAATTACAGGGAGGGGGGGAACTAATCTCAAAAGGCATTTGTGTCGATCTCTGCCTACAATTTTAAGACATGACAAAGCATTATATCCTAAAGAGGATCTAATCATTTGCTTTCTAATAAAAATCAGATTTCAGTACATATCTAACTGTAGTAATGCGAGTGAATTGACAGAGATGTAACAACTAAATGACACTGTCTATAGTCTGAGCTATGTTCTTTAGCTGGACTATAAAATAAGTGCTTTATACTTTGTGCATGAAGCAGGATGTACGGCTTAACACCCCACCTTTTCTATTAGGTTACATGCAAATGACCTTCTTGACTTTGTTGTTAATATTGTGATACTGTCTTGTTAGAATTTGACTTAATTTTGTGAATGGTTATCTATTTCCAATTATATTTTCTTTTCTCATATCTTTTAGATAGGTAGGATTTAATATGTATTATAACCAAACAATTATTATCAAAATTGACAGAAACAGAACATAACCCAGTCTCCTTGTAATGAATGGTCAAATGCTGAGTATCTTTGGTGAGTCAAGTATTCCAGTCTATAACCAATAATAGATGCACCCCTCTCAGAGATTTCAGTGGAATTAGAATACATGTAGCAAGAATCAAGAATGTAAGCATAATTTGTTTAAGAAGAGGGAAAGGTCCTACCTGCATCCTTTGATAGTCAAGAATAAATGAATACAAGTAGTTATCAGGATCTTAATTTTAAGTCCCTATATACAGCTGTTGCTCAGTGTTTTTCACAAGGCATAAGGAAAACCAGACAGTTTAAAAATATAGTATTTTTCTACAAGGGTCCTCAATCAGATATATAAATATTCTTAACGCTCAGCAAGAACTGTCCAACAGCACACTGGTATATTCAAGTCAATGATCATGCAAAGAATGTTTTGTATTTCTTTATTGGGTAGACAACAGTAATAAATCACACTCATTTTAAAAACACACAATATATTAATTTATCAAACACAAATCATCAAGCACATATTGCAGCAGAAGGTACATTTTGTGCCTGTAATGTTCATTAATTTCTTTAATTTACATTAGATAAAGGGCAGTGCTTGAAGCAAAACATTAATTTTCCACTACAGAACCAAGAGAACATTGACTACTGCATAACAGATTTTTTTTTAAAAAAAAGGCAGCAATTTCAGAGTCTCCTAAAGGAAAATAAGTGTTTGTTGTTAATTAAGCATACCATATCAAACTCCCTCCATACACCGATGTAACATTATGAAAAACAAGGTTTCTCATATCTAGGCAAAAAGTGGCATTACTACAAAAAGAGTAACTTTTCCATGTAAATTAAAAGCTGTTTAAAGCTGGGAGGTAAAGAATACTCTCAAATATTGTTGTAGATAGGAAGGGATTTCGCAACACATCAAGGTTCTCCAATGGAGTGGGGGGTGTCAAAATGGCAATGAGATATTTTGCATTTGGGGGCAGAAAAGACTTGAGTTGGAAGGATGGATGGATAAATAAATAAATAAATAAATAAGAATACATGACTGTTAATATACGCAAGAGCCAGCGTAGTGTAGTTGTTTGAGCATTGGATTACGACTCTGGAGACCAGGGTTCAATTCCCCACTAGGGCATGGAAACCCACAGGGGTGACCTTGGGTGCGTCACACACTCTTAGCCTCAGAAAACCTCATGACTGGTTCATCTTAGGGTTGCCATAACTTGGAAATCACTTGAAGGCACATAAGAACAGCCACAGTAAATACGTGCTAATACTTGTACTAAGTAAAGATTTAAACCCCAGCTTAAGTGCTAACATTTCAAAACTACTCATAAGCTTTCTCAGCTTCATGCTCTCCAGAAACACTGGGCTACAACTTCTACATCCCCAGCTCTATTGTATTAAGGCCTAAAATGTCTCAGATTTTAAACTGTTCTTATTAATTTTATTGGAAAGTTGGCCCCAGATTTTCCAATATTAGCTGGGATGACATATTGTAAATCTACTACATAAAAGTCAAAGTCCGTCTGTTTGTGAGTGTGTCTGTTTGTCTGTGTCATGCACGCGAAGACCTCATATGATTGGCTGTGTGAGGCAAGAAGACATCATATGATTGGCTGGCTGTGAAGGTTCTATGGAATCCTGGGGTTGGCAGTTCAGGGAGGGGCCTTTAGAATTCACAGCCAGTGTCATGCCCTGCTTCCAGAGCATGGACTCTGACTCAGAGTATGAAACAGAGAGCATGCTAGAAGCTGACACAGGGGACATTACAGGACCTGCTGTACAGAGAGAGATTACAGTGCCAGAAACAGAACGGGGTGTGTGTGTGCCAGCTTCATCAAAGAGTTCTGCGTCCTCAGATATAGAACATCACTTACTGAGATTGCAGAGCACAGGGAGCAAAGAGAGAGCCAGTGTTGCTCTCTCAGAATTTATAACCGGCAACAATCAATCAAGTCACAGCTGCGCTAGGCTTTGGACCTATATAGCTCGCGTCCTTCCCCTCCAGGAGTTGTCAGAGCTTATCTAACCTGATACCTTGCTGGATGCCTTGATGAATGCTCGGATTGACCTTTGACACTCCTTTGCCATGATACCCTGCCGGACTTTGCTTATGTTGGATTTTATTTATGACTCCATGCTTACTGCCTGGAAGTAAGTAACAAACTGGGAGATATTCAGTTTGTTTTATTTGATTTATCAGCCATGCCAGAAGTGAGATAGGACAGCCAGAGAGCTCAGGCTGGTTGCTTTGGGGACGAGGCCTACCAGCAATAAGGAGGGTGGTGTATTCCCTCAGGAACCAACCTCTGTATGTTAATAACTCCGAATACAGATTGGATTGGGGAATATTGGGAAAAGTTACCATTCTGATGCTGTCATTTGTGCTTTTCTGGCATTTTAGAGATTGCATGAACAGAAGAACTTCACACAACCAGTTAAATGAGTTTTAAACAATTAAAAATGTGACTACATTTTGAGAAGGTTACATAATTCTAACTTTCACCCCAAAAGATAAGACATTTTGGCTCCTGATTACATTTTGTTGCAGAACTGACACAGAACTACATCCAACAAGATAACACATGTTATGAGAATGGACTATAACCTCTTTGCCAGTATAACTCTGCCAGCAGAAGAGGGACTGGTAACAGCAGAGGAGTAAACTCAGGAGCAGAGGAAATGAAGTTGCGGCAGGTGCTATGTCAACAGAGATGGGGGGTAGTGAAAACTGTCCCTATCAGAAAATAAAGCTGTCCTACCTAACTGCCCTAAAGGCACTAGATCACATCCGATCTTGGAAGCTAAGCTGGGATAGCCCCACTTACTATTTTGATGAAAGGCCACCAATGAATACTAGCTGCTAAAGGCCATTTTTCAGAAGAAGGATCTGTCAAAACCACTTCTGACTATTCCTAGCCTAAGAAAACCATACGAAATCCATGGAGTCACCATAAGTTGACAGGTATCTTGAAGACTCATACACACACAAACATACGAATTCCCAAACTGTTTGGTAGTTGGCAGGGTAACTTTGCCACTTGGCAGAGATAGCTTGTGTTCCTGTTCACTTACCACTGCTCCACCTCAACTGAAAAAAAAAAAAGGGAGGGGCTTTCACTGACAGAAGTCCAGCCAAAGAAACTTATGCTGACAGGATTCCAACCATTGTCGCATGAAGAGGTGGGACACAATTTCAGCCATCAGCCACACACAAGCTTTAAAACAAACAAGAAAAGAATGGTAATATTTTTAAGACCCAGAAAATGTGTTAGAATTTTATGTTTTTACTAGCAAAAAGGGAAGGCTGACTGCAACTGAAACCAAATTTTCCACCTCAAGCAAATACGTTTTTTGCTTTGGGGAGTTTGGGTACTGTGGAATGACCTCAGTTCTGCATACTAAAAATCTCCCCCTTGGAAACGGGGAAGGGAGGTTTCATTCTCACTGGAATTCTCATAACCTTGTAAATTTTGGAGAACTTCTATTTACATAATTTTAGGGGCTTGTACATTTAGCAATAGAGTGGGCTGCCTCCTACTCTTTCTTTGAAATCTCTGCTTGCTTATGGTTCTTCTTTTTCTTGCAACCAAATGGCTGGCAATTAACATCTTATATTATTACTAGGACAGGACATGCTAGGCCTCCTCCATGACCAAGAAAGACGAAGTCCACAATCTAGAAAGGCAAAGTACAGAGAAACTGGGTGGCAAATATAACACCATTAGAATCAATAAGGGTGGGGAGTCAGGCAGTATCTATCAAAGTATTGTATGTCACTTGTCAAACTTTAAATTTATATATACTGTAACTTCTCATTCAGCCTGGGCCATCTTCAAACTGACCTCTTTGCAAAATTTCAAATCAATCCACTCAGACATTCTTAAGCATAAGCCATAAGCATTACTGCTTTCTTGTGATATGGCGAGGAAAATTTTCCACAAAATGTTCATATGCTTAAATTTTTTTCCTGCAGAAAATTTTTCCTTTCCAAAAGAAATCACTACTTAACAACATTTGCTACTAAATACAATTAGAGAAGAAGCTAATGTGTGGCAGGTTTCTCTTCCCTAAAGAAAGAGAGAGAAAGATAATGTGTGCTTCAAGTAGTTCTGAATCAGATTTGCCTCAAACTGAAATTGAAGTAAGTGGCACAAGTGATTCTACAGGTGGTCACAATGAAAATGCAGGTGCTCACATGACTTTAGTGAAACAAAGTTAAAGTCTTCTGGAAGAAAACAACTGGAAAACCACAAGATAGCATGCGTACCACACACTGGTGTTGGTAAAACCAGTGTATCAACTGTTTTCAGTGCCCGTCCCCTCAAAACGGAACAACCAATATCAATTTAAGGGAAGTGTATGTTATAAAAATTTTAAAACAAATATTCAAATAAAAATAATCTCCAAATGAAGACATGGATTTAATTTTTAAACCATACAAAGTGTGCTTTCATTTTTTCCTAACCAGGTATCTCAGTTCAAATATTTATGGGCTGTTCAACATGCAAAAGTTCTGTTTCTTAAACACAAGACAAACAAGGACTCTCCATTTAGGACTTTTGAAAATTTTCCAGAACCCACTAGTGCTCCCAATCCAATTTCTTTTTGTATAGGCAAAATGCAAATTATTCCCTTATCATGGGGAAACAGTTATAACACTATACTCACTACTAATTAACTAGGATGCCAGTGACTCAACCTTGTCTTTCCCTAGAAATGTCCAAGAGTAATAGAAGGATCCTGTCATACAAGGCATAGTTTCTTCTTCAACTTTCTTTAACTGTATTTCTTCTGTATCTTTTATAATCCACATAGAAGATATCAAATTTCTGCCTGATGAAACATAAGCTTTATAACATTATGGGATAAATGTTGAGTGAGGGGTTCCCTTAATAAACATACATACAGCAACTGTTGGAAGAAAAAAAAGATGCAAATTTATTGATTGCAGCTACAGAGACTTGGCTCCAATGTGAGTCTGGATCCAGGCATCAATCGAACCTACTGCCTGCTAATGAAAAACCAGCCATCTCACCTGTTGGGCATATTTGGGATGACAGTCATGGGATATCACAGGGGCAGAAGTTGCTGTCTGGTTCCTCTGTCACCTGGGAGCAGAGCAAAGCCATCTGTCTTCAAACTGGGCACAGTTCCACCTGCCCTTGTCCTCAAGGTCCCTTAAGGGGACTGCCTGTGATAGGACCTTCCTCCTCTGTCTGCATCCAGTCACCATACTAAAAAAGATTCAGGAAACCCTAAAGGAAGCATTACTGCAACCAGCAAAGCTTTCCCGTCAGCAAGTCAGGGAAACCCATCCATTCCGTCATGATTTTTATCATAGATGAATATTCATTTTTTTCTCTCCACTTCTGTTCAGAATCTGCACCACATATTTTAGCTATGGAATTGGTTTGAATAGCTGAAACTATTCCTCCCTTCTTCCCTTCCACTCTTGTACTTACTAGCCATGCTATTTCCGTTTTTTATATTTTGGCATCTCCAAAGCACAGAACTTAGGTATTAATACACATTTTGAAATAATCATGTTCATATTTCAGTTGTGAGCACAAGTACTGCAATCAATGGATCTTGCTTACAAATACTGTTTGAAAGATCAGGAAGTCAGAAGTCTGAGTTACACAGCACAGAAATGGCTTCAATCAGTAACACACCATTAAAACAATGTAGTAACCAAACTACAGCATAAAAAATGTGGTAATATTAGCATTGCTTCTATACAGCAATGTATATTATACACCACATTTAACCTGTCAGATGCTTCATTAGCATCTCTGACTCTGAAGTAGCAACAAAAATGCTGTTTTTTCCTGTGTTCACAGCATTCTGCTACTCTTCAACTGCAATACTAAATTCATTATAGCGTAAATTATCTTTTAATGCATAGGGACATACTACCAAATACATATATACAGATATATAGATATATAGATATGTAGGACTGTATAGTTAAATATAACTATATAGTGCAGCATTTTTAATATTATGGCTTTGGAAAGGCAAATATTTACTAACCCATGTTCTTTTTCCAAGGTAGAAAAGTAAAATCACATCAGCACATGATGAAGTGTTCTTTCATGCGGTATTTTATGTAATGTGAGTCATTTTTCTTTTGCACTGTAGAGCTTTTAAAACACCATCCTTCTGTTCATACTCAGCAACCAATCAGACATTAGCAGAAAATGGGAACAAGCTGTATCTCCTATACTGTCCCGTTATGGAATCTTCCAAATACTATGGCAGTTATTAGCTTCTGGGGTAATACAGTGTTTCTAAAGTTTCCTCACTTGGGCTCCACTATTTTCTCTTGCTTCACTGCTGAAATGAAACAACCTGCTGAGATACAGCTCGGCATTGTCCAGGCAATAGCAAGTGCCAAATGAATTTTGTGCCCAGGTCAAAATCATTACACACCCACAGATACTTTCAGTAAGTGCTCATCAACACATTTTAAGTGCCCATATGTTTATATATTTTCTCAAAGAACCAGTGACTTAGACGCCCAATAGCATGGCATAATGTCTATATTCATTGATATGGAAGCCCACAGATTCCAACTTACCTCACTCACTGACTGCTAACAGATAAGCTTGACTTCTATTTCCATGTATAAATATGGGGACAAAGACAATCAGCTTTCTATTTGGATTATTGCAAGGATAAACCTAAAGTGTTTTGTGCACTTATAAAACGTACAGTTGGCCTTCCACATTCACAAAATGTGTGTGTGTGTGTGTGAGAAGAGGGTCAAGGCATGATGGGGTGAGTGGGCACCCAGGTCTAAACCAGATCAGGGAATGGAGAGAGAAAGGGGATGGGTTAGCATGGTGGCTCTACACTTCCTCCCTCTTGCCCATCTTCTTTCTTGGGTATGTAGGGGGCATCAGGAGAGGGTTTGTGGTGGTGAGAAATTAGGCTGCAAGCTGTCCTTAGCTGGCCAGGCAGAGGCTGGAAGGAGGAGGAAGAAGACCAGAGGCACATTTTTAAAGGGCTGCACAACCTGCTTGGAGGCAACCAGAGAGAAAAGAACCATTTGAGATGGAGCGGCAGGAGTTGAAGGAACTCGCAAATAATCAAATTCACGAAAGTGAAACCTGCAAATGAGGAAGGCTGACTGTGCGTCATTAATATTACATTTATACATAATTGTGCTCAGTTTCAGAACATGAGGCTTGGGTGGCTTGAGCCAAAGGCTGCTTTTACAAGAAAAAACAGAGGAAGCTTGGAAGTCAAATGCTATTTTCAGAAACAAAAAGATAAAATGAGAGATCAACGTTCGATAAACTTAAGATCAAATCAAGAGAAAAATTAGAACAAGAGGGAATAACATTGAGTTGGTTCCCTTACAGACAATTAGCAGAAAGGTTTCAGATGGACATAAAAATATACGGAATTGACTTAAAAGAGAAAACTGGAGTTATTAAATGACTGTTCGAAAATCCGCCTCATTTACTAGCTCAAATATATCAAGAAATGTTGCAACAGGAGAGGCAGGAAGAAACAGAAAAGGCAACAATGCTCGCATGGGCTTTAAATATTGGACATTCAATTCAACTAAAGTCTTGGGAGCAGAGCTGGAAAAAAACACAGAAATTTACAGTAGCTCAGAATTTGAAAGAGAACTATTATAAGCTATTCCATAGATGGTACATGACACCAGATAAATTGAAAAAGATATACAAAACAGGTAATGGGCATTGTTGGAAATGTCAGAATGAGGTTGGTACGATATATCATATGTGGTGGACATGTCCAAAAGCTAAGAAATATTGGAGTGAAATACACAAAAAAATATGTGCATTAATGGAAGTTCAGTTTGTTAAGACATCGGAATTGTATTTATTAAATATGACTGATACATTAGAAGATGCTGGTATAAAGAAACATTGGAGAATATTGCTCTATATGATAACAACAGCACGTATTGAATATGCTAAGTTATGGAAAACTCAGCAAACACCTACAATAGAACAATGGTGGGGTACACTTATTGAAAATAAAAATGCTGATATGAGATTAAAAGGGAAATCAGACGATGTGATACAAAGAGAATGGCAAATTGTAAACGGTTGTGGGTAATTGCTGGGTAACCAGATGGAAATCTGTAATTCATGATTTAAGATAAATTAGGAGGGGGCTACAGTGTATATATCATGAGGTGGGAATATGGAGATGAAAAGGCAAGAATCAATGAGTAATATTAGCAGTTAAATGTAGTACAATATTATAAGCATGATAAGAAATATTGATAATGAAAACTAGATCAGTGTGGAAGAGCAGAAACATTTCAATTAAGCTGTCAGTTACAAATGTATGTTTTATATGGGAAACTGAATAAAATGATTAAAAAAAAGAAACAAAGATAAAATGAAAATACTAAGAATTATCATATACATAAGAAACAGAATTAATAAGGTGACCTATTTAAAGAGAATTAAAAAATCTTCAAAATTTTCTTCTCTCTGTTTTGAAATATACGTTTGGGATTGGGTTTCGGGATGCAAAAGAAAAGCAGCTGGGGTGGCATGTAGCTCCAAGACCAAGATAGGAAGAGTAACATCATTCCTTTCATGAGAAGAGTTCTACTCGTTTTGGGACATACGTATAACCTATTAAAAATATAAGTTTCCAAAAGAGCTTTAATTATTCTGTTTGCCAGAAATAAACTTTCCCTTTTTAAAATTTTGAGTGTGCATGTGTGCACTCCTTCAAGCTGCCTGTCAACTTATGGTGATCTCATGAATTTTACAGGGTTTTCTTATGGAAAGAATACTCAGAGGTGGTTTTGCCAATTCTTTTCTCTCAGTACTCTACAACTTGTTTTATTATCAAAATATAATAGCAAATTTGTTTTGTAATTCAACCTATCTCCAGACAGTAGATATTCTTGCAAAGAACCCTTTCTAAAAAACCCAAAACAACCACTTATTTAATTTAATTTAATTTAATTTAATTTAATTTATACCATCTTTTCTCAAATGGTATCCAAAGTGGATCACAACATAAATTAAAACAAGGTAAATGAATTGAAACCTAGTAATAAAAAATTACAAATCAAATAAACAAATTGCTATATTAGACATCAGTATTTTAAACCAATATAAAATAATTTATAAACTACTCTTTAAGGACTCTTAAAACACATTATGGGGTCTTCTAGGAGAAGATTTACTTGAGAAAATTTCATCAGGTATTTCAAGGAAAAAATTGCTCACATTTGCTCAGAACTCAACAGCACATTGTTACAAAGTCTAAGAAGGTTTCCAGTGCACTGTCTGGCCTTGGGATCAGTTTCAGTTACTGATATAAACAAGACGCTTGAAGCAGTTTGGCTGACCACACGTAAGCTCAACCCTTGCCCAACTTAGCTGATAAAATCTAGCAGAAGTGGACGGACCAGAAGTGAAATAAACTGGAAAGGTTTGCCTGAAGAAATGAGCCAAAATATGAATGTGCAACTACAGACTTTGCATCACAGTCCTTTTCCCTTGTTCCACTGAGTTCAGATGGAGTTATTTCCAAGGAAACTGTTAGTAGACTCTTCCTTGTCTCCCTGTTTTTCTGAGTGAGCTTGATTGAACTCACCAATCCCCCCTGAATGAAAGGGGGCTTATTTTGGAGTAGACATGCATGGGATGGCTCTTTCATTTTCCTTTGCCACCCCTACCCCCAGTTCTTCCACCTTGCTCCTTTCAGTCAGTCCTCAGAGCAAGGATTCCAGTTTGGGCCACAGATTCTACATTGCCTGCCAGTGCTTGGGTTTTGACAGCACGCACTGCCTTCTACAGAGGAAGTGCTCATTTGCTCTTCTGATGCTGGCTCACACCTTCTGCAGGCATGACTGACTCATGCCTCTGTGCCCTGCTCAGTCTCTGTGTTGAGCTCACTGAGTACTGCTACCTACCTGTTTTGGCATCCTGGAGATCCAAGTGAATTGCCTTCTCCATTCAGAGTATGTGTGGTGGCAGCAGTAGTGGCCATGTTGGTGATGGCATTACCATAATCATTTTCCTATTTGCTGTATTTGCAGGCTGACCCTTCTTGTGTCTCCCCCTGAATAACTATCACACCCTCCACTTAGAGTCATACCCCCACAGTTTGAGAACCACTGTAATGCACTCTATGTGGGCTCCCTTTGAAGAAGATTTCAAAGCTACAGCTAGTGCAAAATGCTTTTGTTTGAAATGGTGTAACTTATTTTAATGCTTTTTGTAAGTCATCCTGAGATCTTTAATATATGATGGGTATAAATATTTTAATACATAAATAGCTAAGACACAAATTTGCAGAAATTTTTGAAAATGGAGGTTTGTCATTTAATCTTTAGATCTGTCCATAGTACAACTGTTATTCCCAACTAGAGTAGACAATTTAATTAATGCAATTTATGTAACTGTTGACTTACTAAATTGCCATCGATTCAATAGGTCTATTCTACTTGGGACTTATCAGTGAATTAGGCTTGAGTCTTTAATTTGGATCTGCAATCCATGTGCTCTTCAACCCCAGTCAGCAGAGCCAATGGTGAGGTATGACGGGAACTACAATCCAACAACATGTAAAAGACCACACATTTCCCACTATTGTTTTAACTGGATACAAGACTACTTGTACTTACATTATAAAGACCATTACAAGTACCTCTGGTAGCTCTTCAGACATTTTTATAAACTGCAAGAAATATGTGAGCTATTAAAAGATATAATTCTGAAAAACAGACTGCCATGTGAGACGCCAATTTAAGGCAACAACATAAACAATAGTAACTTGTGTGCTCAAGTGAAGCATCTTTTTAATTTTGAGTAATGAAGATGTCAAGCCAAATGCTACTGTAGTTTAACTTAATTAGGTGTCCTATTTTTCCAGGCAGCCTTTCATTTCCCATTGAAAACTCAGCTTGTATGCAAGGCAGCAAGAGCAATTTTGTCTGTAATGAATACCTCTGGGATTGCACGAAGTATTCATTTGAATGCTATGGTGAAGATGGGCTGGAGTAACTAGTTTGGGCTTGTTGAGATGCCAGACATCATGGGACTAACTACATTAATCTACAGCAGACTGTCGTTATTGTTTCACTAGGTCAGAGGTCAATAGGTCAAGCTGCCGTTACAGCAGGAACCTCTGTCATGAGGAACAGGTTCATAGTTGTTTGCCTAATAAGTAGTCCAAAAATATGTAATGCCCACAGATAGACCTAAACAGTCATCTTATTGATGGAGTTCATTCAGTATTTCCCATAGTTATTTTTCTCACGCCTACCGTTGTTGCCCTGGAAAGCCTCTTAGAATGGAGTCTACGTTTTATGATATCTGTAAACTATTTGTACAAATGATTTTGTACAAAGAGTACAAAAGGGCATACGACATATATCTGAAAGGACATTTTACACTGGATAACCATTAAATGCCCAAGGAAATGATGTTCCACTTGCAGCAAATAAGGAATGGGCTTTAGAAGCAGTGAAGAAATAAACCCAGCACAATAGCTGAGGGTTTATCGTTGGATGATTGATTTTCTGTTTGCTTTCCTTGTGAAAAAATAATAGCTTTTGTTGTTTTTGTATTATCGATTAATACAGAAACCAGCTCTTGTTGCAGCTGATAAGAGTTGTTATAACACATCACAGATAACATACAGTGTTTTAAATTAATATATCTGTATAATGAGGCATTGCCTTCAAAAACAACCATAACAACAACAACAAATAATTGCGCTCTAAGGCTTTAATTGCACTATAAAGTGAAGGAGCCCCACTATAATATAAGCCCATTTAATGCATAGATTATAGGAAAGATGCACAGAAACTGAAGCCTCTGAATACAAAATGTATTGATCAACAAAATTACTAGAACAGAAAACTACTAGAGCAGATACATGTGCCGTGGCTTTTGCTCTAGCAGCACTCTAACTCTGGAACTTTCTGCCAAGGGAAGTCAGGTTGGCTCCATACTTTCTGAGTTTCCAGCAGGCACCAAAGACTGTGTTGTTTTCCTTGGCCTTCAAATCTCAAAACTAAGAGTGTCTCCTTTGGTTGTTTTAACTGACTGAAGTTCTAAACCTATTCTCAACAAGTCCTTTTTGGCCGTTTTCAAATGTTTTATTTGTGTATTCAATGTTTCTTGGGCTATCTGATATGGGGGTGAAGAAATTTCTATCCTAATGGGTCAGGGACCAGTACAACATTTTTCGTGCCCACTGGCTACAACTGTTCCTTCCTTGGAAACTCAGTGCAGATTCAACTAGCACTAGTCCAGGTTGAGTAAACCTGCTTAAACTATTTTATTAAGGGACCCTGGCAGGCTAAAAGGCAATATATAAAAATGTTATTAATAAATAAATACCCAAGGCTCCATCACAAGCAGTAGAAAGGATGAAAAAAAAAGGTTTACTTCACCTTACGAATAGTTTATGCTACGCATAAATATGACTTGCTCAATGTCATGCAGCGGGTTTCCACAGCTGAGTGGGGATTTGAACCCTAATTTCCCAGAATCTTAGTCCAACAACCAAACCACTAGCTCTTTAGTGATCAGTTAGACCTCACTATTTACATACAGCAAAATCCAGATGGGAGCCAGAGAGGTACAGTAGTTTGATTGTTGAACTACGACCCAGGAGACCAGGGTTAGATTCCCTGCTTGGCCACAGAAACCCACTGAGTGACCTTGGGTGTGTCACATACTCTCAGCTCCAGAAAACCCTGTGAAAGGGTCACCATAAGTCAAAAACCAGTTGAAGGTGCTCAACAACAAAATCAAGATATGTAGGGATTTTTGAAAATGGGACAATTTGAGATCTGGTGGGTTCTCTTGGATGAAGTAACTTATTCTGCAAGCATTATGAACATCTGACCAAATAAGGGCTTCTTTAATTTGCAGAAGATACAAGAATTTGAACAGACTTCCACATTAGAGGGAAGTAGCTTGCTCTGCAATATGACCTACCACCATGGTAGACAGATGGCATTATCAAGAGATACATATAGATGATGATGGAAGATTGGTATGAAAATTTGGGAAGGGACAGTCTCTGGTGCATCCTAAGGTCCACGCCATTTTAAAGTTATCATCTCCCTAAATTTCAATTATTAATGAAAATGTCATATTTTGCTACAAAAGAATGAATATGTAGATGGACAAAATACTTTAAAATGTGCCCAGGATGCACAGGATTACATTACGTATTTGTCACCAAACCACAATATTTACATATAAAACACAAGCTTAGCAGTCTTTTGGGACAAGCTAAAAGAATATCATTAATTTTTATGGTATAGTTATCTTCTGGCTCATTTCCAAGAATGGTTTCTGCGGAAATCATTTCAAGTCTAGAATTATGCTGCTTGCTTGCAGCAACATCACAGGAATAGTAGTGAGCCATATGTTGCTACTTAGCAACTTAGTACATAAGTCCCAAAGCAAGTACTGATTTCAAAATTTGAACAGAAATGATAATTGTCAAGTGATGCTGTGAGGCAAGTTGTTCTGGATTACCAAGCTATGCAGATGTTTGATGTTCTACTTTTCATGACTGACAGATGAGTTTTTATTTATGTTAGCCTAAAGGTGATAAATTGATTTTAAAAGCCTTAAAACAAGAGACAACGATGCCTCCCTGAATACAAACACATTCTTACAAACATAAGGAATAGGAAGTTTGGCTTTTGTAGTATGTTCATCTTATTTTTCATGCTGAAAGTTAAGTTCCCAAGAAGCAGCATGTCCATTTATCATCTGCAGGCCTTTTTCTTTCTTGCCATCTTGGACAGTAGATAATAGCAGAACCAGACTACTAAAATATAATTGTTTTAAATAATCAACTTCGCATTTAACATCTATAAAATATACAAGAGTTCCATAATTAAAAGGCCATTTTAGTGTCCTAAAATGCTTTCTCCAATGCTGTGCTTACATCCAAAGCTGTGTTAACTGTGTAACCTTCTTTTTACCTTATATTTCCAAAGGAATTGATTTTAATATATTGCATTGTGCACAGCATATCATCAGAAGGAAAATGGCTCTGTTGGAAAATGTAGAGGTAGATTCTTTGTTCAAAACTATTTAAGACAGACATAATGATTCTCTGAAAGGTAGCAGCTGCTTTGTAACAGCAGTCATTCAGAGAGTTTGTACTTCTACAGTTTCAAACAAATTCAATTAGCCCTTGTGCTTCAAAGCCCTTAAGGCATGAACAAGATGATGCCTGGTTGCTTTAATCTAACAGTGCTGCTAAACCTGTCAAGATAGTTTTTGGATGCAAAGGTTAAAAAAGAATATTCCTCCTGCTCTCCCTCCCTGCAACTTTTAATCAAACACTGATACTCAAAACTACCTACAGAACTCAGCCAAGCTAGTTCAATCATACTAGCTCATTCTCCCAAAAGGCATTCTTAAAATAAAATCAGCAGAGGGCTGGGAAATAATCTGCAGGGAACACTCCTTTTCCAAAGATAGTTTCTCTTAAAAAATGAATGATATGAGCCAGTAATGTCAAAATCAATTAAGTTTAAAAACCAGAATTTATAAATTAAAGCTTAAATCAATAGATGAGGCAGTTGTAAAATATTATGGCTTTGATCCCCACCACCATCCTTACCCCAGTCCCAGCCCCGAGGTGAGCATCTACATTAAAATGTTACAACAGTTTGGTACCACTTTACACATCTTGACTCCAGCCTACTGAACCCTGGCATCTGTAGCTGGATGAGGTATTGACAATTGGCTCTTGGAGAACACTAGTCTCTTCTTCTGAACCATAGTACTATAGCTCTCCAGCAAAGAACTCTAAGGACCCCAGATTCTGTTAGATGGAGTTTTGACAATTAAAGAGGTATAAAACTGCTATGTTCCTGCAAATTTGCTTTGGAGAGTTGTGGAACCCTCCAGAACAGTATGGGAGGTGTCAGAGAGGCACTGCAGGGGGAAGAAGGAATTTGCAAAAAACGCTGCTGAGCAATTTTCCTCCACCAGGAAGCCTCTCTGGATTTTTGCTCATTTGACAATGGAAGGAGGTTTTCCCTCTGTAGAGGGTCCACTCAGGATCCAACCCTACAATTTAGCTAATTCTTCCAAAAGGCACTCTTAAAATAAATTCAGCAACACACTAGGAAGTAACATTCTTGGAACAATCTCCTTTTCAAGACAGCTTTCTTAATATTGAATAATATCACTCAGCCATGTTAAGGCTGATTAAGTAATTACAGAAACAGAATGAAGTTACAAGTTAAAACAGAAGCCGATATGACGGACAGCTGTAAAATGCTGTGTCTCCATGAATATTCTACCTTAATATAATGTCATTTTCAAAGGAAATAATTCCTGAGTAATATACTTGTGAGTTAATTAAATTAAAGACAGACGTAATAATTATTTCAGTTCTGAACCAGAGTGAGAACAATAGTTTTTCATTCAAGATAGATGTTATGTGTACTATTATGAAGCTTCATGAGTGGATTTGGTATTTATTATTAGTTGTGGGTAACACTGATATTCTGTTTTTTAAAAGCATAACCAAGATGGCTTACAAGTAAACAAAGTAAATAAACACCAATAAACTAACATTTAAATGATAAAACTAAAAAGTTATAGCAACATAAAAGCAGCATCAGCACAACATTTGCACTGTTTTAACCTGGTTACAGAAATGTTTTTAATGGCTGTCCTCATTCTTCTCACACTATTGGACAGGCACCCAGCTTGCCTCCTTCAAGCTTTCATGGTAGTCAAAATATAACATTGGAAAGATCATCCTACACATTCTGCACTAGTGGATAAGGACCTGGTATCTCTATGTTTCAAATGCATGGCCTACAGTTGGCAAAAATGTATCAGTACTTACTCAAACATTTGATCCTATAGAGCAGGAGCAGGATCTTTGGCTCTCCAGAAATTTTGGATTACAGCTGTCAGAATCCCTTATCACTGGCCATGCTAGGTAGAGATGATGAGTGTTGTAAGCCAAAACATATAGAGGGTCAAATGAAGATACCAGTTCAGTTTTCACTGAAACAAACTGGGTTCACAGAAGCACAGCACCTTTTTGCACATGAGTGTATTTGAAAGATTGTGCATAGTCTCGGTTAACCTATCTCAAAAAGATCAATACAGAGGCAGCAAATACACAGGGAAAGGCAACCAAAGAGGGCGTGTACTTTTCATAAATGAAACCAGATTTGAAGCATTTGTAGAGATGACTAAGTGGGACACAAGAGAAGTTTATAAAATTATACATGAACTCTCCCATTCAATAAAATTAGGGATTACATCATTGGGTCATAGAATGAAACTAAGTGGCAACAGATTGAGGTTAGACCAGGAGCTAACAATACGAAGTAGCCACTGGCTTACACCACTTTTCAAGAGTACAGTCAGCCCTCCACATTTGCAGATTTCACTTTTGATGACTTGATTATTCACAGATTATTTGCTGCCACCTCTGCTATCTCCCTATGCGATTTTTAATAGGGACTGCAAGTCTTGTGAGACTGAGAAACTGCGAACAAGGTTTGTAAGTCCCTATTAAAAATGGTGTAGAGCAGCAATGGAGGTGGCAGTAAGCCCCACCAGTCACCTACTTGTGCCTTGTGAAGAAACTCTGATGCCTCAAAGGAATCCATGGTGGGTCAAATATGGTGATCATACTTTGTGTGTGTGTTAAATATGGTTTGGAAGGGCCTAGAGTTATTCACAGTTTTTCCACTTTCATAGGGATCCTATGCCCCTAACCCTAATGAATGTGGAGGAATGACTATATTGGCAAAACCTATTGAGGGAAATTGTCTCAGAAAACCCTCTAAGAAGGAACAGAAACACTGTACAATAATACTTTCAAGTCCCATCCCAGACAGGTGGCCTTGAAGGATACTATGGCTGATGGTATAGAAAGTTGCCAAGAGATTCAGCAGAATCAATGGGTACACACTTCCCTATCCATCTCTTGATGTAGTTCACCCACTACAGCAACAAAAGCTATCACCAGTGCACAACCGGACCTGAAGTCATATTGAAATGGATCTAGATAATACAGTATTTTACTCAAGATCTGAATACTTAAGACTGGACAGTAATTGAGCAGTATGGTGGTATTCAAGAAGGTTTTTTTCAGCTAAAATCTTACTATCATCTCTTTTAGGCATGGTTAAATCCAGCCTTGCTGTAAAGAGCCAAATTATTACACACATTCTTGTGTGGGCTGTTGAATGGTCTGCCTTCTCTTTATGTGTCTCAGAGTATAATAGGCTCTTGACCACTTGAGATAGTTCTGCTACATAACTCTGGACAGACAATGATGGCAGAGAAAAATTATTTATTTGCCACTGCCACAGAGCGCTGAGCCATAGCCCATGCTTGGTCAGATCTGCCCCAGAGTTTCTGGCATCAACACTCTACTTTCTATTCCTGGACTCACTGGCTCCACAATCTAGAAGATGTTTAGGGCGGCTATATCTACCACTCTGTCCATTTTCTCATTCCAGATGTCAACCAGGGCTTCAATGGGATCACCTGGCAAGGTGATAGGAAATTCCCAAATAGCTATCAGTAAATGACTGGATCCATCAGTCTCCTGTAGCAGACCATCTTATTCATCCCCACCATGCCTACAGAATCTCCAAGTCAGTAAATATAAACCCCACAAGGTAGTGATCTTTCCATGACAATGGAACTGCCAAAAGTTCCTTATCATCATTCTGTCCAGCACAGAAGACAAGATCTAGAATCTGGTCTAAAATATAAGCATCAGCAGAGGAGGAGGAGGCTAGGCTCCATATGCTTATGGATGGACCAAATTTTATTCTTTAAAAAATCTCAATGTGCTTTGGCCTGTTTATAAACTATTTGGCCTTCTTCAGGGGCTGTATTAAAAACAAATACAATACTATCAATATTATATAAAAGAGCAACACTGGTCCATCTATAAGCATGTGGAACCTAGCCTCCTTCTTCTCTGCTGATTCATTATATGTTCTTTCCAGTATTTGTTCCTGCTCCTGAAATATAAGCATACCATAAACATATAATCTGGGAGAGAGCCATGCTGTCAAAGAGGAAATGGAAGTCTCAGACCACTCCTGACAAAGTCTCTACAAGGATGATTAAGTCCCTTGGCAATACATTGAGGAGACTCTAGCCAGCAAGACTTCTGAGCAGTGGAGTTAGGTGGATGGTAAACTAACAAAATTCATATGCTATCCTGAGCACCACTCTTAGACAAACATAGTCAAACCTATCAGACTGCAGGATGGAACCCTTAATAAAATTCATATTCAAGAACTTCTCCTCGCTCCACCTCCCTACTGCACAGAAAACTCAAGGGGCAGAGTTGGGAGAAATCTTCCCCTTTTTCAGCTTCATCTAATCAGGTATCTGTAATAAAAGAGAAATTTGCATCAAGTTCTGGATGGTTGTTCTTTTTTACTCTGGCTTTCAGAAGCAAACAGCCTGTTGCCAAAGCTATCCAGAAAATTTGAAATGGGGAACTATTAGGGACAGCCAACCCTATGTGGGCATCTCCTTACCCCAAAATAATACAAAGATCTATGACTGTATCTCCCTTTGCCTATTAGGAAGCACATACTTCACATGGCAAGGTTCATGAAAAAGTTATGAACAAAAGTTATGGAAAAAAAATTCATAAAAATGAAATAAAAATTTCATAAAAAGTTATGAAAAAAAAATTCTCAAAATTTGGCCTCTCGTATGTTTTGGACTACAACTCGAAAGAGTCCTAGCCAGTATGGCAAATGCTCAAGAACTATGAGAACTGAAGTTCCAAACATTTGGATAACCAGAATCTGAAAACTACTGTCCTGAAAGACAATGCTCTGTCAGGTTTAAAACAGGATCTAGATAAGCTCCTCCTCCTTCCTGAGCATGGACATTGGCCCTCACATAACCCTTAGTAGCTTTCCCAACGGGGCAACCTTCCTCAGTGCCACCATTCAGCAGTGAGTCCATCTCCTCAGTAAGTCTCAAATACTGGCCAAAAGTAACTGAAGAACACTGAAGAAACTGGCTAACTGTCAGCAGGTTACTCACTGCCCTGGGGTATGTGTGTGAGAGAGTGCTGATTCGGCAAGCAGATAGAGATTTAAAGGCAGAACTTTTCTTCTCAGGGAGAAAAGAGGTAGCAGCAGATAAGCAACTAAGCACCAGACAGCATGTGCGCGCACACACTCTTCCTAGATGATGTTAGGAAGTCCTTCTTCCTTGGGATGTTTATACTCTTCAGCGGATCAGCTTACATCAAAATGGCCTTAGAGCCACAGAACCATAGGATTGGAAGGAATGCCAAATATCATCTAATCCAATCTCTGCCAGTATAGGGACCCACCGCTAAAATACCGATGAGAGGTGGCTATCTAAACTCTGTTTAAAAACCTCTAATGAAGGAAAGTCCACCACTTCTCAATTCCACAACGCCAGACAGCTCTTACTATTAGTTCTTCTTAATATTTAGCAAGAATCTTCTTATACTCCTCTGTTCTGTATTTGCCTGTTTTCACTGTTATTTTATCATCTGTTCTGAACTGTAACCCTAAAGGCCCAAACAGGCCATGTGGTGAATTAGGAAGTATTTAAACAATAAAACTATTTTTTTTTTAGATAACAACTCCCACCCACTCATCCTAGTCCTCTGAAATAAGCGAATTCCTCAGCCCAAACAGGCTTCAATGTGATAAGTAAACAATCTGTGGCACCTGTGGCTTTTAATGATTAACTTGTCTGTAGTCAGATAAACAAGTAGTACGCACCTGTAAGGACTATTTCCTAAAGGTAAAACAACTGCTTGGGAATGATCATGCTGGCAAAACAGCTGCTTGCATTCTGGAGAGCAAACAAGTTAGTATCTTCAACAACTGCCAACTCTGGCGTTTTATCAGTGCTATCTCATTAGCTGGAAACAAGGCTTAAATGCTTTGTTTATAAATTATGATTATTTCTGATTGCGGCAGTTACTGATAGCACCACTCATTTGCAATGCAACTCTTTGAATTTGTTTAATTACAATTTGAAACAAGGCAGAGAAGATTAATTAACCCACCTGGCTGGCTGGCACATACTCCTGGCTTGGCTCTGTCATACTCATATACATGTTTTCACCGTCAAACTGCAAATTTAAAAAAAAAACAAACTTTTTTTAAAACAGCAATATCTTTTAATATTTATAGCATCAAGTGACAAAACAATGCCCATAAAAACATAGTCTGGCGTGGAAGATGTGTGACTGCACATATGCAGCTCACCATTCATGTTCCTGTTGTCATCCTTATTGACCCAAGATGTCAGTGATTAGAAGTAATTAGTGCTCTAGTAATTACAGCAAGCAATGAATGGTCTCCTTTCATCTGCAATCTGTTTTAAAACAAAATAGCTCATTTTGTGCACCATGTATTCATATCACTATTGGATGCAGTGATGTAGTAAGTGAACTGAGCATTTTTTGACAAGAAGAAGAGACTAATGGAAAATACCTCTTAATAGTTACCATGGTCAATCTAATTTTCACTTCTAGCCAGAGCTGTTATAGTAAAATGCCTTCAAAATCAACTCTGGCTTATAAAGACACTGTCACAGGGTTTCTTTGGCAAGATTTGTTCAGATTTATTCACTGCTCTCCTCTTAGGCTGAGAAAGTGTGTCTTATCCAAGATCACACAGTGGTTTCCATGGCTAGGCAGGGATTTGGACGCTGGTCTCCTAGAGTGTTAGTTTCAGCATTCAGACCATTACATTGCACTGGCTCAACCAAGAGAAAACTTGCAGAAATAGTGGCACTTCTTAATTCAATACCTATACAAGTCCTATTTATTCAATACGTCTTCTCTAGTTGGGACTAACCACTTGATTTAGCCCTCTAGATCTCAGTCCTGATAAAGAACATTCAAAAACAAATAAAGTCTAATCTTAATGTTCAAA
This sequence comes from Cyclura pinguis, assembly GCA_030412105.1. Classification (NCBI taxonomy): domain Eukaryota; kingdom Metazoa; phylum Chordata; class Lepidosauria; order Squamata; family Iguanidae; genus Cyclura; species Cyclura pinguis. The sequence goes on from CM059602.1 coordinate 215,855,702, forward strand.
CCTTAATGATTAAATTAATATTATAAATAAAGAATGGTATTTTTTTGCTTGATAAGGAAAAATGTATTACTAGCTAAATTAAGATACACAAGACAATAATTTGCTAGATGGACAAATAAATTATTCCACAGCCAAAATTAAAAGTAGCATTTCAGCAAAATGATAGCATTCATTTTTTCCTTCTATATACAAGTTGGTGACAAAAACGGAATGACATGAAGCTAGATAGCAATTATAATTATAGCATGGGATTCAAGTGATTGAGGCAGAGAAATTGTAACAATACAAAGCAACAAAAGAACCACTAGACTTGAACACCCTCTGTATATAACTGTATATCTCCACACCTAGTTCTCAATCAAATTGCTTTCTAGAAATATGGCAAATTGTATAAAAACAGACTTGCTTAAATGAACTGTTTGGATTTGGATGATACTTTCTGGATCCTGATCTAGAAAGTAATTAAGTGTTACCCTTTGTAAAATATCCTTGAAAATCTCTTTGCTATATCCTCTAACTTTTCTGATTCTCCATTTTGGCATCAGATGAGATTTTCAAGGTCATGGACGGAGAAGTTTCTCCCTGGGAACCAGATGTGGTCCCCAAGTGTTCACCATGTGGCCTGCAAACCTCCTCTGTCATTTCCAAGCTGTTTCCAATCAAATGACTGGAATTAAGTTAAAGCATGTAAACTTTAATACTTTGCACTGAACTGAGCTGTGTTTTCAAAGCTGGAAAGTCATTGCATGTAATTGAGAAATACTGTGCAGGCCAGGGATTTAACTGAGATGTACTTTTAAAACCATGAAGCTGCTTGGACTCCCAAGCAGTTATGCATCAAGCTGAGCTGTACTTTGTAGGCTAGACTTGTTAAACTTAAGATATGCACAGAATTGCAGCACTGTGATCTGTATGCTTGCGGAAACAATTGAAACTCATAAAATTGCATTTGAGTCCACCCATTTTGCTTTGGACGTGCCTACTTTGTTCTTTCTTCTTGGCGGTACTCTGTGGCCCATATCCTTGGCCCTCCCCTCTGCTGGAATGAAACCGTTAAGATGCCTCCAAACTGGAGTTCAGTCCCTGGGCTGAAAAATATTCCTTGTGTCTGGTAAACACTAACTAAAGTAAATCCATTTCTTTTCTGTGTCAACAGAAATTTGTCCACCATTTTTTCACTAATGACAATTTTATTTCTCTTATTCTCAATGGAGCAACCCTGGTGTTAACGTTAAAGCATTCATTGACTGGAACCACAGTCTTCATTTCCCTTAATTTGTGTTATTAATTAGTTAAAGAATCCTTTTGCTTGAATATAGTCATTGCTGTGTTGACAATAAGAAATCACAGTCTTCATCTGGTGACTCAGTGTGGTGTAGTGGTATGAATGAGGACTTGGACTCCAGGAGTCCAAAACTTGCTCACCTATGGAAACCCACTGGGTGATCTGGGCAAGTTGCAGGTTCTCAGTCTAACAGCAAGGCAATTAGCCAAAGTTTGAGAAGGAAACCCAGTGACAGGGTTCCTTACATTACATCTTGTATTATATTAATCTTACATTAGTATTATCCTAGAGAAAAAACATACATTCATGTGTGCTAAATGATTTTTATCCAAAACAGATAACGTGAGATGAAGTATCTTTCCAGGCTGTAGTGACTGTAGTGATTATTTACCTTTTAAAAATTATTTATTTATTAATTTTAACACAATCTAATTCACAAAAAACAGTACTAAACATTCAAAGAAAGAGAAGGCAGAAAAAAAGAAGAGCAAAAAGAAAGAGAAAAATATACCTAAAACTAAAACACAATACCCTCCACACAATTACAAGAGGCTTATCTCTTCACTTCCCCACTTTAATTAAAATAAAAATCACACCCATTTCCATTGTACACGGGGAGAGGGGAGCCTTAAGGGAAATAATCCTCAGCGGAACTCCTTCCCAGTTCTTAGTCTTGAAGGCTCAGCTAGAACAGCAGCACTTCCATGTATTGGTGCTCTGAAAATCTGGCCCTGACAGCCAAACTATATGTGATTTGTGCCAGACAGGTTTATTCACCTGTTCGTCCTATTAATATAAAACAGATGAGGATTGTCTAACTTTAATGTTTACAGTGTAGCTTTGACAGTTGTCTTAACTGTAATTAGTTACATCATAAGGAGCCAGCGTGGTACAGTGGTTTAAGTGCTGGACTACAACCCTGGAGACCAGGGCTTGATTTCCCACTTGTCCACGGAAATCCAACAGGTGACCTTGGGCACATCACACACTCTCAACCCCAGAAAACACCATGCTGGGTTTACCTTTGGGTCTCCATAATTCAGAAGCAACTTGAAGGCACACAACAATAGTAACATCAGCACCCTGAATGCATCCAATCTTCACGGATTTCTGAAGCTAAGCAGGGTCAAATCTGGTTAGTACTTAGATGGAAGACCATCTAGGAGTACAATGGGCAACCCCAATCCCTGGATATACACTACCAGCCAAAGCTTACAATACTTAGCTAGACAGTACATGGCAGCTTCCCATGTTCCAAGCCAGCGAGCGCTCAAGTACTTTGTTGCTGTTACAGTCACTCTTTTAAAAAGTTACTTTTTACATGTATTTTCAATTTACATTTTAGGGTGTTTTTCTTTTTTCATTTTGAAAAACCTGAAGGCTACAAGCCCCTGGCTTGTGGTACAGATCATACTATTCTCCTGTCCGTGCTTTACTGTTGTCTCAATCCCCACAAGAGAGCATGAGGCACAGCACATGTCAGCATGCAAATTTTGTGTTATTCTTCCCTTTACTGAAATATTACTATCTCACTGAAAAAGGAGTGAAGGTTTTCCTGAAGTTACAATTGTAACAATAGTCACTAAGTCACATTTACAATTACAATAGTCATTAAGTCATACCTTGAAGTGGGCTGGAGTCCATGAAAGCTTATGCTAGAAATGTTTTTTTTCTCAGTTAGTCTCAGAAGTACTACAGGGTCCCTAAATATATTTAAAGTCACACTTTAGTAATTGCGAAAAAAGACTTAATTACTACTAGCAAGTTATTTATAGATAATTTCTTCAGATGCACCCCCCCTCAGTTTCACTTCTCCATGCTGTTCACTCAAACTCCATGCCCCCGCACAAGTGGGATGGAATTAGAGCTGTACTGCAAAAATGCCTAGGCTGATACTGATCAGAAATATGAGAAGGAATAGTTCAGCACCCCACACCTTTACAGTGTTCATAACTCGACCTGACTTGTATTTTTATATACGAATTGGACCAATGTATGAACAACCTCTGATATATTAACACACTGAAGTTCCTGGGAAGACCTGTTCTCTCCTTTCAGTCACCATGATCACTTGGACAAAGAGATAAGAACATAAAGAGCGGAAATAAATAATAGAGGAAATAGATGTTGGCCCTTATTTTGTCTAGCCTTAGACCCAGACAGTTAAACAGTCTCTTCCGGTGCTGTACTGAGGAAGGAAGCACTTCATAGCACTTCTGCTCTTTCCACACAGCTCCAGCCAATGTTGGGCTGGCAGCCAGGAGAAACTGATAATACAGGTCAAGAAGCTCAGGTAGTTAAGCAATTAGTCAGTTTACTTTAGGAAGAAAACAACCTTACAAATGAGAAGCAAATAACGACCCCAGCAATGTCCATAAATCAACGGTAGGCAATATAAACACACGTCAAAACAGCAGAATAACAGGCAAGGGAAGCAAACAGAAGCATGTATGGGAGAAATGATCAGTTGATCGCTGACAAAGACTAGAGGGGAAAGGCTCAGTTCTTATAGGTTCCGAGGTCAGCGCAGCTGGTGCCTGATTAATTGGTGCTTGGCATAAATTCGTGAAGAGCAACGCAGGAGACCCTTTTGGTGTCTACACTGGGCAAAGGTAGGTGTGGATGGATCATCCTCTGTGTCAGAATGAGCAGGGCTTCCTGTTGGGGCTGACACTTCTGTGCCTGGGGCGGGTGGTGGTACTGTCTGTTCTGCAGCTTCTGCTGTTGCAGTCTCTGTGTCAGGGCTCAGAGCAGGTTCAGCTGCCCCAGACTCTGAGTCTGAGTCTAGGTCCTGGAAGCCCAAGACACCGATCATCATGCAAAAAGGGCCTGTTATCAGATTTTTTTTGATAATAGTATACTGCATGATCATGACAGCTAGGGACACAACAGGAGCAGGATTCCGATAACATCGTTTGATAGCATGTGTTGCAGACTGGCTTCAGTACATCCCCAAGCCAGTGTGGAAATGGCCTCAGAATCTGCTTCTAACAGTACAAGGAATTCTCATTATATTCTCACAGCACTGTCAACTGCATGAGATAAGAGTGGAATATTGTGAATTATATTATTCTGATAAATTATATTTCTTTATTTGTGTACATCTGAGATTATTTAAATCATAGGTGACAATAATGTAACATTAAGAATGAAGACGTTATGAAGACTTTAAAGATCAGATTGTGATTGGCCAGGATTTTATTCAAAGACCCTTTGAGAAACAGGACTGTAACTTTACACCAAACCACCAACTATATCATCTGTTTATTTTACATAAATTAATTGTCCTATCTTACACATATCTACTTGGAAGGAAGCCCCACTGAGTTTACTAGAATCTATCTCTACAATACTGCTCACAGAATTGCAGCCTTAATTACAAAAAAACTTTGTAAAACTTTCTAAAACTTTTTGCATTCAGTGTTTGATGTCTCCAGGGCTGGATTTTTTAGTCTACAATCTGATACTTCCCTCCCTGAGAGAACATCTCACTACAGTCATTGGAATTTAGTTCTAAGTGAGTATATACAGGATTGTGCTGTCAGTGTACTCAGGGATACGTCAATAATTTAGATGAGATGGTTTCCCAGATGTCCTGGAATTCTGCCTCTTCTTGAGCTAGGGCCAGGTTCGATGAGGTTTGATGAGGGTGGACTATTTAAGTTGGGGACCCACTGAACTTGAAAAAATCCCCATAGAATTCTGTGGGGGAAGCAGTTAGGGTGTTAATGATGGACCCTGCTGGGGTACTAGGGCCTTGTGTCCACGGATGTCAGGTGCTGATCTTAGCCCCACCTTAACAATCACAGGCATTGATAAAAGTGAAACTCCCTTCATCTGCTTTACCTGAAGGTAACATGATACCCACTATAAAACACATCCCTATCCAAAAACTTCCACTGACTATGAACCAATACACAGAGATCAGGTTCTTTCACACTAAACAATTATAGCATTATGATTCCAGTTTAACTTCCCTAACAACATCCTACAGAATCCTGGTGTTTGCAAATTAGGAAGGAGAATTTAGAATTCTTTGTCAAAGAGCCTCAACAACAAACCACATACTCCACAATTCCATAAGATGTGGCCATGAGAATTAAAGTGGAATCATAGTGTTATTATTGTGTAGTGTGAAAGGGCCCCATCTATATTTCTAAATACAGATACCCAAGTGAATTTAGGTTTAATGTTAGTGCTGTCAGTTGAAGAGATAGCTAAAATTCATGACATGTAGGGCTGACGATCAGGAAGTAGCTATTAACAAGCTTGTGTTCTACTGAAATACCAAATGTGTATTGATTTCAGTTAATGTAGCCATGTATATATCTGTAAAATCAACACATTGCCCCCTTTCATATATTGTATGATGCACACATATATTGTATGAGGCACACAAGCTAGGCTGTTTTTGACAGATTCCAACAAGGTCACACCTAACTATTTCTGACAGCCTTTTTGCTGCTCATGCTGTTTCTAACTGGTAATATTCTTAAAATGCTGGCATGAGAGATGGAGAGAGAACTTCCTCTCTAAATATTAAACAGGCTGTATTAAATATGCACTTCTTATCTGGTTAAATAAATTCCAGTAGAAAAGTATGATTTTTCCCAAAGATGACTATTAGAGGTTTAAGATATATAGATTTCATCAAGGGATAATTATGTTACAGTGCTATTGTGCTGTGTGTATAATGTATATAATATGTACTTTTAGTTTAATGCCTTAGAAATGTATGTCTATATGGCCACTTATATTTCCGAAGATGAATATGAGACAGATGTTCAATGCCTTACATGAAATGTTGATGTATAAGTTAAGAGCCTAGACAATGAGAGGTATAAGTTCCTCCCCAAGGCAGTATGAATATGTGTGTGTGTACATGTATGTACGCGTATGCTACTTTGCTTAAATTCATAATGTAGCCTGAAAGATTACAAACCGCTTGCTTATTTTCCCATGTTAAAATATCCTGAAATTCCAGTGCCTATGAATACTTAAGTGAAATGCTGATGCTTAATCTGTTTGTTTGAACTATATCACTCATCACAAATAGGGAGCTTAGGTAACCAAGATGTAATAAGAAGGATTTCCAAAAAGATACAGATTAGCTGACAAATAACCCTTTATCTCATAGTCTAAAGAGACAGGGGTTGAGAGGCATGCTTATTTTGCTAGAGCTGAGCCATCATTTTGACTGATGTCAATCCAAGACTTCTTAACTTCAAGTCCTCTGGTTTAACTGGTTTGCATTTCATATTGGATTACCCTGCTTTACAGCAGTATGACACTTTGTCTTAGCTTATATACTTGGGTTTTTCAAGTGTCATATTAATGCTCGCTGAAAGTTCTGAAAACTGTTGTTATTGAAAATTAATCAAGTATTTCATACATGATAAATTACTTCTGACAAAGTTTCTTTTCACATTAAATTGGTACCGCATGAGCAGTAGGGTGAAACCAGCAAGACAAAAAAGTCACATAATTCTATGACATAATTTCTAATGTGTCTTGAAGCAAATGAAAGATTCTTATATTTTTACTAAATGGTGAAAAAAAATACATAATTAACATTGCCTCCTAACATCATGGTAAGATTTCACCTGGAATTTTAAATGGGAGAAAGTAGCATGTATTTCTTAATCAAATTACAAAATACTTAGCAAAGCACAGAGATGTACTTTTGTTTACAATCCTTAGTACTTTTGTTTACAATCCTAAGTATGCTCACCTGGAAGCGATAACACTGACTACAGTGAGACCTCAGAATAAGCATGCACAACTCTGTACCTAATTATTCTTGGATACTGAAGAAATTATTCCAGTCAAAGTAGTGTTGTCTTATCAGGGGCATCCTAGGCCCTGAGATTACAAGGCCAAAATATGAGATGTAAGGATGTCTCATGGGCAGCTCTCCAAGCATCAGTTACAGTTATTCAGAAAATGTCATTCAATTTTTAAGAAAAGGCTAACAAATGAGAATATATTTCTCCAAGTGGAAAAGAAGTGCTGCTTTTAAGAACACATAGGAGTTGGAGTCTAACCAAAGAAAGTCTTTCAAGCAATAGCTTAAACATGGGGGAGGAGGAAATCTTTCCAACTCAGTTTTTAACACTTTTGTAAGTACTGTTTTTAACAACACATGGGAAATGTAGTTTAACCAAAGAAACTTTTGCCAGCAAAAAGATTCCCCAAAGTCTATTTAGAATGGGTGATGTCATTAGTGCCTCACTCCCATTTTCTGTTGCTTTCATAATCACCAAAGTAATCATAATCATAAATCAAATTATCACAATGCTACTAATGTAATAATCTCCACAGCTGCTGGTCATAGACTAACAGGGCATAGAAACCAAGACAGCAAATCTACTCAGAAGTAAGAACTACTTAAAGGGACATAAAACTTTATAATGCTGAGAAGCTATCCCAGTAATAAGAGAGTTGGACCAGGTTACCCTCGAAGTCCCTTTGAACCAGTTTTTTCATTCTATGATTTTATGGTTACATGGTTTTCTTTAGAGAAGCAAAGGAGGAAGACCTGGAGAAACATAGGGGAAGAGGAAAAAAAGATGATAATTGTAGCTAGGAAATGTGAGGTAGAAAGTGGATGAGAGATAAAGCAAAATGTAGATAGAAGAACTGGAGAGGGGTGAAAAAGAATGAGTAGGCACAAGTGCAACTAATAAGGAAGGGGAAATACAACCAGGAGAAGGATAGAGGGAAAGGAAGGTGAATATATTCAGGAACTAGAGAGGGTGAGACCATGAAAATGACAAAGACCAGGGGGATCAAATGAGGAGTGGATGTAGCAATAGTGTGGATGGATAAGTTGAAAGAGATGAGGGGAAAGCAAAGGAGAAGACATTTAACAGGAATTGTGGAGGACAGAAAGAGGACAAAGAACAACTGAAATCAAGAATTAAAATTAAAATAGGAATCAGAATCTAGTGTCTAAGTAAAATAGAATAATTTCTACCACAATTTTTGTAAGTGACAATAGAACCCATATGCGCCTCAGACCAAGGGGGGGGGGAGTACTGCAGTTTCAACCATGTATGGAAAGATTTAAACAGAATTGAGTAAATTCATAAGATATTTTAAAAATCACAAAGCAGCAATCCTGTATTCCAGAGATCACATGGAGCACACTAGTACATCCAGGGACACAAAGTGACATAATTTTGCTTCTGGATGCCATTTTGGGCTGGTTTGGGGCAACAGAAGGGGATGGGGATTTAGCAAGTTAAACTACAATATTTGTGAGAACTATATTTGGAACTATATTTGGGGTTGAAAAAAAATCATCTAAAATTAGACCAATGTCAGTTTTGTGAATTTGGGGGTCTCCTGGAAGTCTTGAGGGGTACAAAAGTGCGTTACAGGGCCTGCATGCTGCCTGTGCACTGCAAATTCCTCACCGCTGCTATATTCAGGTACTTCTGAGACAGTGAATACTGAGGCATTTCCCCAGGCTACCATATTACCTTCTGCTGAACTCTGGTGCAGGCTGTGGTTTGAAAAACTTTGAGAGTAGGACCAGGGACAGGAGTTGGTAGCCATAGAGAGGCCTGGGGAGTCTACAGGAAGCTGTAGCACTGAGGCCAAAAACATACAGTATGCATATGCCATAATTGTGTCATCTAGTTTGTAAATAACACAAACAAAACAAAACAAAAACTTAGGCAAAAGACAACAGATAGTAAAATGAAGTAAATGGCTTAACTAGATTGTGTATTACAGCCAAAATTTCCATCTGACATACAATTTATACGTACACATTCTGCAGTAGATTAAAAACAGCTTTGAAAACCAGTGAGGAAAGTATTGCTAATGTCAAGAATCCTCCTCTGATTTCAAAAGCAGTCATTCTGAAGAAATAAACTCTACGCTGAGCCATTATGTTAATATTTATTGACCAATTTAATGTACACAGTCAGCTTTATGATTACTGAATGCTACATCTCAGAGATATGATAAAACAAATGTCAAGCTAAAATGTAAGGTGTGGGAAAAGCCCATATTAAAAAAAAAAGTCATGCAATACAATATGGAAGTGAAAAAAGAAACCAAAGAAAAAGATTACTTGCAGGAACTATTAAAATGGAAAACTGTTCCACCTTTTACCTATGGAGAGCAGTAGAAGGAAAAAGGTTAAAACACAGCTGAGATAAGGGTGAGATAAAGAAAGAAGCTAACTAGCAAAGTACCACAAAAAACATTTTTTCAGTAGCTGTAAACCTTATTCAAATTTATTAGACTGGCTGGTTGGAGAAACTGACATATGATACAGAGAATGAATTCTCTTTTTAATAAAAACCTGTGGAGAAACCCCAGATTAGCAAACCTCCCCCCACCAACTTTTTTCAGGAGGAAGAATAGTAGAATCATGCATAGGTATCAACAACAACACACATATTATATTATTACAGGGACATAGTTGCAGTCCTACACAACAGATAAATCACATTCTGACACTGTAACTAGAAACTGAAAGATTGGGGAGTAGGTGGTAGAGCTGATAGCTATAGGTAATGGCTCACTGGACTATTTTGAATCTTGGCAGTGTGGGAGAAGTAGGCTTGATGATGATCTAAGCTGATTATCAGCTAGAAGAGAGAGAAAAAATGCTTACTTTGATAGACATTAAAAGTTGATAGGGGTTTCCCCCACAGTTTCCTTCCCAAAGATATGACTGAAGTTGAACTATGTCAACTGATTTCTCAGCATTTCTTTTTAATTACTACAAGGAGAACTCACACTGTGTGCTTTGCCTAAGTGTAATGTAACATGTTTGTAGGGTTTGTTAAAATTAATAATGCACATGCTGGTCTACTGTATCTTATGGAAGGTGATAACATTTGTCCACAGTAAGAAATAAGGAACAGTTTCATTTAGAATCACAGAGCCGGAAGAAACCACAAGGGCCATTGAGTCAAAACCCCTGCCATGCAGGAATATACCATCAAAGCATTCCCAACAGATGGCCACTCAGCCGCTGTTTAGAGTTGGAATAATGGAACAGGGGTCCTGGGAAGAGAATGAAGAGGCCTGATGTAACAGCTCAGCCTGTTAGTGTGTAGTCCCAATAATGCCAAGGTACAGATGTGATGTATCTTTTTCTCTACTAGCTTAGCTCATTTTTTAATACATAGAATGAAAAGGTGTAATAATTTTTGTGGGAATCTCCGCATCTTCTCTTAGACCTTCCATAGGTGAGGCTGGTGGGAATGCCAGGCACAGGCCATTTCCACACTACACTGTTATAGCAGCACTGTTATAATACCACTTTCAACCTCCTATGGAATCCTGGGGTTTGCAGTTTAGGGAAGGGCATTTAGAATATTCAGCCAGAGACCACTTCGGCCTCAGTAAACTACAAACCCCAGAAATTCCACAGGATGTTAAAAGTGGAATAATAGCATGATAGGAGTGTAGTGAGGAAATGGCCTCAGCCTTCTTGGTGATTGTTCACAGGCTCTGAAGCTCCTTGGTAAGTGGGGAGGCTAGTCTGCGTCTCTCTCTTCTGTTTTCCTAGCAGAAGGTGAAAACTTATTTATTCCAACTGGCTTTCAGGAACTGACTGTTTTACAAGGAAAGGGGTTTTTCTCAATGTCCTTTACTATTTTTATCTTTTGCCTTTTAATGGATATGCTTTAAAGATTGTTAATTCTATAAACAAATTATTTGTATTTAAAGATAACTTCTTGACTGTGTTTATCTATATTTGCTTTTACCTCATTTTAATACAAAATAAAATCTTTTCCTCATCTTTGCCGAAAAGGCAAGTTATAAATAAACCAGTACAACACTCTCTTGCTGGCTGGAGCTATCAATGTATGTGTTTTTTATTCCTTACCCATTACTGTGAAAAAAAAGTCAATGCACAGAATGACAATTTTTCTCCAATGTATCACTGCACTGACAGATATTTGACTGTAGACTATGAAAATGTCTAACCTTAGATTGCAAAACAGTCACTTGGATAATACTTTTGCTAGAAGTCATTCCCCAAATCTCTTTCTGGCGAAGTCAGGTCTGTCCCCAGTTCTGCTATCAGTGGCTGTATTCTTTGCATCTGTCTAAAAAAGAGATGGACACCTCCGCAAGTGCAGGATAGGCAGAGCAAAGGATGTCACTTGCTATATTTAAGAAGGAAATATTAAAGTAAGACTGTGTAATGGTTTCCTTCAATGCTTCTCAGGCTATCTGATGTTGGCGGAAGCGCCCGGGAACCAACAATTACCTCTTCTCAGAATGTCAGGGACCAGAGTCATATTTGTCGCCATTGTTTCTAGTAGGTTTTTTTTGTTTTGTTTTTTTGCTTTCCTAGAAACTCATGAGGGACCAGCAGCCGTTGGTTCTGAAACTACTTCTAGACTACCACTTTGAGTAGCACTGGTTTACACCATTTCACTACTCAACATTTGATTAATGTTAACTATAGCCTGTGTTAAAACAATAAAATGATTGCATGCGTAGGAAAGAATGGCCTGTGGCACAAGGTCTCTGGTTAGAAGACAGCTTTCTTTGCTTCTCAAAATTTGACCTAAAAATGTTCTTGCCCATAAAAACATAGCTCTTTATTATACCTTTCTTTTAATTTCTTTTTCCCCTTCAGATTGGCTTTAGTCATAACAACATGACTAAAGAGGCAGAGTAAAACAGAGAAGAAACACTCGAGGAAAAGTTGCTCAGACACTTTGCTCAGCAACGCTTTATAGAGGAGAAACTGGGGAAGGGAATCTGTATAAAAAAATGATTTTATTATAAGGGAGTGCTTTTTTATCAAGGGAAATAGATGAGAAATAATGAACTAAAAACATGTCAAGAAACTGGTGGGGAGAGAGGACATTAATTATCAAGTGGAAACATGTCTATATCATTCAGTGCACTTAATTCCTTTGCAAATAAATTTAGTCAATTACAAATCAATTCTGAAGTTGGAAATCTTAGATATTAAGGCTATCCCTATCTAAAACCAGGGAGCATTTTGCAAAGTATCATTTTACTTCCTAGAATACCAGTCTCTGCACTCCGCAATGTATGGATTATCTGTCCACCAACAGCAGAAAACCACAGAGTTCCAGTTTGTCATCGTTTGGCTGCCACTGAGTATTTTGTCTCAACTAATAGATAAAATTAAATTAAAACTCCTTAATTCCTCATGCTATTCAGCATTTTTTGTGTGTGTGTTACATAAGAGCTAGTTGGGAAGAGAAGATTATCCTCTCCTGTTTCAACTGACTGAAGCAGTTGCATTAGCAGACATACCCCAGCAGATCTTGGCCAATGTGATTACCCATGGTGTTCCATTCACACATTTTCAAGAGGTGGTAAGAGCAGAATTTAAAATTCACTTTATAGTAAGTTATTGTCACATTTGGAATTTCCATGCCTACAAACAATTTGTTACAATTTTAAAGAAATACCTCCTTGGTTTCATACTTCCTGAGAGTGACTAAATTGTAACTTCGTTAGTTTTAAAGCTACAAACTATTGGCCTGTGGTACAAAATTAATCTAAACAGCCTGAAACAACCAAAAATAAACAGAGAAACACCCATTCACAAACAATAATTTTAAAAACCCTACGACAAAGAAAATGCTATTAAAGTATACCTAGAATCACTTTTTTTTGAAATCCTGTGCAAGTTACTCCAAAGCAGGTCATTGTTCAGAGAAGGTACATCAACAAAGCATTCTCAGAATGAACTCTCTAAATCTAGTTTACTCATATTTTCTCAGAAGTGAAGAGAAATGAATAGTATGTGTGGGCAACAATCTAAGAGAACATCTAAAATACATCCTCTTGAATACAATAGCAGCAGCAGCAGCAATATAAGTGATAATGATCCTAATGATAACAATAATCCAATAATGATAATAATGATAATAATCCAAACAACAGAAAAACTCTCCTTATAGGCAAATTTTCCCATTCTAGAACTACACTAATAGGAGGAAAGTAACTAAATTACTGTTATACTGCTAAATGCATGTGGTTCTGGCCCATTAAGCGAGAACAGTAATATTATTTTATATGCTGTTGTTCCTTGAACAAGGAACTCATTGCATGTAACTTTTTAAAACAAGTTACTTCCAGGCTCCAGTCTGTGCAAAATTATATGCTTCATATAGCTCTCTCTAGACTTTAAAATTAAGATAGGTAGGTTTCAGAAAGATCTTCCCACTCTCCTCAATACTTGGCATTCAGAAGAAATGTTTGAAAAGACAACCTAATGTATCAAGTGATTAACATTGCTCTGACAAGCAGTGCCAAATGCTCAGCTTTCTGTTAAAAGGCCATTTTTAACGTCCAACACAAAACTGCCAACCTCCATTATATAAGGCCACCACAATACTGTCAAGTGCTACATACTTCTTATTTTCTACAACACAACTCCTTTTCCTTTACTGTATTCATAAAAGAACATTCTATTGTAAAGACTTTAAACATTTTAAGTTGTTTAAAGATTCTGCAGGGAGAAATTACATTTAGCATTTTTTAAATAAACCAAAAGTCTTCTGAACATTCTCAAGATGTGAGTGTTTGCAAGTTTCTCTGAGCAATTTTGCATGCTCAAATGGTGGTCACAAACTGTGTAACATTCTATAAAGATACAGTTATACAAAATATGATAGCCTGTCATAGTGATGAGTGGTGGGTGATAAACATAATTACGCCAATATACTAATTATACTTAATTAGTGAGCATATTTTAATTACTTACACTGCCTAAACAAAGTAGTCAGATCTCCAAAGTGGATTTTTCCATCTTTCATATACAAAATTATCATTGTTGGTCTTTCATTTGAAATTACAACTGATTCATTTAAGTCAACGGTTTATGGATTACATCAAATCTTTGTTTTTTTTAAAAAAAATAAAATAACAGGAGAGGTTAAGACCTATAGTACTGTTTATTACAGAGTACCACATTATAAAATTAATGAGACACAGAGAGAACAAACAATGGAGCATAATAATCTAGTGATTTATTTGTATTTTAATATCTAGGATTTTGAGTGGTATTGTTTTAAGGCTGTATTATCTGTAAAACATTAATCCAGCAAAAAACCTTTCAAAGTGCAATCACTTAAAAAACAAAAACAAAACCCAGATGCAGAAAGAACAATATCTAGGATTCTTAATGATAGCAAAGGGTGACGCATGCAAGTCAGAAATGGTAAAATATGGATAAAGCAAAGATACACTGCAGAAGTAAATCATCTACTGATTAGGCTAAAGGGGAAAAATTGATCTTGTTATACAAACCATTACAGCTAAAAACAGAACGGCCTTGTAAATGATACGTCATTATAAAACTGACAGTCTTATCTTACAACTTGGCAAAGGCTGTATATGATTTACACAATAGCATAAAAATCAAAGTAAAGGTGAAGAAGAAAGGCGCTTGCTTCAAACAATACAGCTAAAAAAACCAGCTTTCGTTTAAAAGAATAAATTATTTTGTGTAAAAAAGAAAATAAAGATGCCTCTCTGTTAGAAACACCACCAAAAGAACAAGACTTTCGTGCCCCCATTATAGGTTGCACACATGAAGACTGCTTCAAAAGTTGAAAGGCAAGTAGAGCTGCGTAACTGGACCTCACTTCGACATAACACTGTACCTCCTCCCTCAAAGTCCAAGCACACAACATCACATGGCAAGCCCAGGGGTGCTCCACAGCAACAGAACATATAACTGTATATAAACTTAAGACAGAGATATCTGTATAATCTTGAAGCAATGGATGACAACTCTACATCTGCACCAGACTGTCTGTATCATCAGGTCTTCCTCCAGGTAGATCGAAGAAGGTCATACTCAGAAAAAACCAGAGGTCTGCTATGAACCTTAGACAGAGATCTTTTCCAGCCTTCAATGACTTGAAATGCTGAAAATCTCCTCTCTGCAAGACATACACTCTATCCTTGCACTAGTGAGGCCTCATGCCACCTTGTCTCTTAGGCCATTTCTGCACTATACTGTTATAGTGCTATCATTCCACTTTCAGCATCCTGTAGAATTTTGGTGTTTGTAGTTTACTGAGGCCCAAGAGCTCTCTGGCTGAGAATTCCAAATGCCCCTCCCTAAACTGTAAACCCCATAGGATTCCACAGGATGTTGAAAGTGGAATAATAGTGCTGTAACAGTGTAGTGCAGAAATAGCCCATATCTGTGGCTGCTGTTAACTCAGGACAGAAAATTTGTGGATATAGGTTTGATTCCTTATTTGCTCTACAAGCAAGACTATTCAGGTAGGTAAGAACAGCATTTTAGAATCTGAAAAATTACAGTTGTATATGCCTTTCGTTCACCTGTTGACTTATGGTGAACCCATGAATTTCACAGGGTTTTCTTAAGCAAGGAATACTCAAGAGGTGGTTTTTGTTCCTCTGCAATATAGCCTACTACAGCACCTGGTATTCCTTATGCCCTCCCATCCAAGTACTAAGCAGGGTTCACCCTACTTAGCTTCTAAGATCAGACAGAATCTGGTGCCTTTAGGATATTTAGGCCCTAAAAAAAGATTACATACTCTTCCAAAGAATTAAAATGTACTGATGTACTCATTTAACTAAAATCACCCATACACTCCAATCTGTAGGGAATGACGGAGATAATTATGACAATTTCCTCACTGGGAGTGCTAGTGGTGGTTGCTTTGAGGTTCTGAATAAGGGTGCCAGCTGGTGGTTTTGGTTTCAGTAGGGACTGAATCTGCTCCAGGTTTTAGTCTGCACTTTGAAGGCACTATGCAAGTTTCTGCAACTATTTTGGGGGAAGGATAGTTCCTTGAAAATCCTAACTAGAACACAGAAGAGGTTTTCTGCCCCCTCCTCCTTACTGACTACAAATATGCATAGATTAAAAGGTTCCCATACCCCAAAAATAAGTCTTCATTCATTCATTCATTCATTCATTCATTCATTTATTCATTCATTCATTCATTCCAACCTTCCTTTCTGCACAAGTATAGATTTACTCAAACACAGAAAAGGAATCCTACAGAGAGAGTGATTCCAAGCTAGGATCTCATGTGAGCTTTTACCACTATTACCAGGCATGCAGGAGACACCTTATATGCTGCTTTCAGTCAACCATAAAGTTCACATTAGAGCATAAGAACAGAATGGTGAGCTTTCTCAATGATTTAGCAGCAGATTATTTTAAAGCTTACCTCTTTCACTGTATACTTTACATTCTTCCTAACAAGTCTTACTGTATTGCTCAAAAGTAGAGGATCTTTTTTGTGCTAACACCTCAATTATGCAAACACCTACCTAGAGATGTTAAATTGATCAAAAACACTTTTTCCCATTCAGGTTTTATGGTTAAGATAAGGCCGCCTCAACTTAACACAGCAGTGAGAAAAATGAGCCAATTTTGAGCCCTCGAGGCCTGCCAATGTTTGGATTATTAATTTTTTCAAATTCAAATTGCCCCTATGCAAATTGCCCCCTCTAAAGGTGGTGAACACACATCATTTGCAGCCTAAGGATGGGCAATCCAACACCAGAAACCATTTTTAATGTCTACGATTCAATGAAAAGCCTGTGGGGCCCTTCAACCTCGAGAAGTTGTTCCCTGCTAGTATGCTTTCAAAGGTCTAATCTGTTTTGCTTTTGCAGGTTGTGTTAATATTTTGCTTTGTATATTACCCATTAGGGCTGAGATTTATTAATATTTTAATACACGTAAGAAAATAAATGTTACTAAAATAACCAGTCCTTTAGTTGTTTCCTTCTCTAGTTCTTATTTTTCTCTCTCCCTCCCTCTGTGTGTGTGTGTGTGTGTGTGTGTGTGTGTGTGCACGCGTGTGTGCTTCTTTCTGTGGAAACCTGGCACAGTTGAATATTTGGTCAAATGTGTGATAGAAATAGAATGAATTTTAAAGCCAGACAACAGGGGTCAAGCCTCCATGACTACACATGTTTCACTCATTTCTTGTATCTCTGACAGGAGTTAATGCAACACTTTAGAGGGACTGTAAAGTCTGTTTAGCTTTCTGCCTTGAGCTGCATGTGTCAGTGCCTGGCTGAATCTCAAAATTATTATCATCTTTCTGTACAGTGTACCAGCTGAACGAAGATGCAGCACTGAGCACAGCAGGCTAGCAAATGCAGGATCAGACTAAGTGGAGGAGAAGAAGAGTCCAGACAGAGACATGGTGAATACATCAAAGACCTCACAGGGTGGGCTACCATATTGTTTTGTTTGAGGCTGAGGGGAACTATGCACTCTCTCTGTGGGATTTGATTTTCCTTTGACCTTGAGGGTTAAATGCATTTTAAAAAGATTACTGGAAGCCCAAAACACTGAAGAATCTCTTTACTGGAGACAAAACCTATCAGACACATACAATTTGAAGAGGACCATCAATACTGCTGCTATTTCCCAGTTCAGATGGACATGCTCCATCTTTCAACAAAGGACAAGCTTTGTTGAATTCTAGTAACCTGGCTGTGAATATCTTAAAGCAGTTAAGTACCTCTCTCATTAACTGGACAGAGAAACTCTGTCTTTTATCTACATACCTTTTTTGACCAATAAGTTATAAAGATACATTTGAAGAAAGAAAACAAAAGACATGGACACTGCTACCATCTTTATTTGTGGAACAAAGCTCTGCTTCAGGTGCTATCCATCTAAGTAGAAATGATACCCGAGTCAGAAATCTTTTCTGTGGTAAATATCCTTCTGGAACTAAATAACAGTTCCTCTTCATTTCCCTTTAAAAGATGCTATAAAAGCTTCCCTTTTTTATCGCAATATTTTACAGATCCACATTTTAATTACTTTATCTTGACTTCAAAATCAACTTTATTATTTCAGGTTTGGCTTTTTCTGTGTGGGGAGAGAGTCTACGTTTTTCCAAGCTATTATAAATATAATATAGGGAAAGGACAAAAACATAAACATCTACACAAATATGAAAACAATATAGTTAAATACTGCACATATGTTAGTTATGTACGTCAGCTCCTTAAACTTGACTAACTGCAACTTTCATATTTCAGCCGCATTTTTAGAACGACCACAACCAAAATGAGGATACCTTCCATTTGTCTCTCACTCACTATAGGCATGTGTGTTTGCAAGTAATGAGGTGAAGGCAACAAAGAAATGAAGCAAGTATAGCCTTTACTTTTAGGGGAAATTTAACTTTCTCCCTTATCAGCCAATTACTATACTCGGGTTTGTATAACAGCCTATAACATCACTAGGAAAATGATTTTTTTTCTTTTTCTGTACAGAGATGGAAATGATGAGATAGATTTCAATGAGAAAATAAAGGAAAGTAGAAAAATCAGTCATAAACACATAGGCATCAACACATTTATTAAGTCTACATACGAACTGAAAAACTTTATATACAATGAGGGACAAGCATAACACAGGTTACAGATAACTATACTGGCTACTATTCTATTCACTGTCTTCCAACCTGAGCTCTGTTGCAGTATAACAATGCCAGGCTGTTGAGTGACAAAGAAACAGCAGTAGAGAAGTAGCTCCAACTATGCAACTCACTGCTTGTGACTTGAGAAGGATATCTTCCTTCTTCCTATTGGAAGGAGTTAGGGTTAGCATACTATGCCTACTATGATCTATGATCTATCAGCAATGACATTTGCAGTGGAATCCTAATTTAAAGATGTGCCAGCTGTAGAGGTCTCTTCTGCTGACTGAATTCAAACATCAGAGACAGAATTCTGTCCCAGCAAAGGTACACAGGTAAAAGAACCAAGAAAAAAAAAGTTGAAAAAGTGATAAAGTAAAGCTGATTTATACTAGATTCAAACCTCCTCCAGCCAATCACAATGCAAGCACAAAATGAAGCCATGGCCATGACAGTCCTAAACTACTACCCACCCATTTGATCTATCATGGTCTATCATTATTGTAGAAGTTGCTCATACCTAGATAAACAGGACAGCAAGTAAGAACAACGTTAATAGCAGCATGGGAGTGGGAGGGAGCATCAGCGAAACTGCTACCAGGAGACAACAGTTTAAATGTAGAAAGGAGGCCTTTCAGAATCTTTTACTCATAATCTCAAAAACCTAAAGCCAACCACTTCTTTCCAAACAAAGAGATATGGTAAGAGGTTTGATGATGATAAAGCGATCCCATCCAAAGGCTAGACACACTGGAAATGGCACGTGCATATCTATCACACTCCTATCCTATTGTGCCTTCTAGAGTGAATATAGATAGATAGCTTCTGGACATGCTCTTGCATTGTGTGGCTTACTGTGTTTCTTGCCTCCTTCATTTCCTGGATATGCTCTGTCCAACGTAACAGCTTTTCTCTATTGGGATATGAGTGGTGGTTGTTTCTTGCTTTCTATGCAGGCAGGTGGTAGCAATGGAAGGAAAAGACTGCTGGCTTTAAGTTGCCCGTAAAAGCCATATATTTCAGAAACAGGGGCTCTGAAATCTTCCCCTCCTGTCCCCACCCCACCTCTCCATTCCTTTTAAGGAAAAACTGAGAAAGAATGCTACACACATCATAACCAGGGCTCTTTCATTTTCTGCAGTAGAAAAGTATATTCTCTTCCTTTACAGTGAGGAGTGCTGTTCACAGACAGCACTAAGAACTAGTGTGTATATAGCCTTCTAGATGGTATGGATAAGTACAACCAATGAAAAAAGAAACTGTTATTTCTTATTGAGATTACTGCCTAATTGACTCCAGGACTGTACGTACCTGAAGTCACAGAACTTCAGGTGCGTTGAGCACTGATAAACCCAGAGTACCAAGAAAAGGTATAAAGTAAATATGGCAAATACTGCAAAAATTATTCTAGAACATTGAAGAATAAAACTGAAATGAACTATGACAAAAGTACAGGTTGGGATGCTGCCCCAGGTTCCTATTAGTTACAGCCCCTTGGATATATGCAACTCTTACACACACACCTGATTAAACAGACAGATTCTGCTAGAACTGAAAACCTCTCAGGCTAAAATTTCTTCTGCCTATAGAAAACACAGAAAGTTTCAATATCTCTTTTTTTCTGGAGACAAGACACTACACAGAGCTAAGTAATATAAACAGGGCCATAATCCATGATAAATTTGTTGCAGCTAATTCTGTTTAAAGTAATGTAAAAATTTCATTGAGGCTTATATAGATTTTATCACATTCATTGTGAGCAAGCTTTGGTACTAATTGTCTAAAGCCAAATATATTGATGCAGGCGCCACTTCAGTGGCATGTGTGTTGTAAAGCATAATCCTACATATTTACTCAGAAAAAAGTCTCACTGTACGGGTCTTACTTTCAGGTCAGGGTACATGGGATTATAGGCAACCACTTCCCTCCACACTACAATTCTATTTATTTTCCTTGTGTTATAAATTAATTTAATATTAATTAAATATTAATTTTCTAAGATAAAAATAAAATGAGCAAAGAAAAAGAAAAAAGACAATGCATCAAGCCTAAATCTAATTATTGACACAGGGTAGTTTATTTACTACATTTCCCTCTTTTCATTTTATAATTACAAATATGCAATAGATCTGTATCCAGAGTTATTAACATACAGAGGTTGGATTCCTGAGGGAATACACTCCCTTCCTCCTCCTTGCTGCTAGGCCTCATCTCCATAGCAACCAGTCTATTCCCTGGCTGAGAATTCTAAAGGCCCCTCCCTAACTGCAAACCCCAGAATTCCATAGAATCTTCTTAGGCAGCCAATCATATGAGGTCTTTGCCTGACACAGCCAGTCATGTGAGGTCTTCGCCTGACACAGACAAACGTACATACAAATTTTGACTTTTATATAGTAAAGCTGTTTTGTATTTTATAAAAAGAAGATATTTTAAATCATCTAAGTAGGTGTGTTAATCTTTCTACCATGACTATTAGCCACAGCTCTGTATATGAAACATTTAGTGTTAAAAATTCTGCAATTCTACAACATTCTGTTACTATCCTATTCCCCCTGAATTGTTCATAAAGGTAATGCCTGAGGCATAGTTTGCTATTTCTATAAATGCATTTTTGCAAAACTGACACTATACGACGTGAAAACCATATACAAAATTACAAAATCTGGTTGAAGTCACCTTGGGTCCTGCATCAGCAGGAAGATACAATATAAATTAAATAATTAAACACAACTTCAGTGTTTGCAACTACCTGTATTTTTTTAACCACAGCAGATACAGTGGTATAATATTTGATCAGTGTAATAATTTTAAAGAAATTTTCCTACAGATTATTTGACATAATTTGCCTTGACGAAGCCGTATAACTACGAGATAATTTAACTGATCCAAAAAAGGCAATTCATTTGCACTCCCTGATATTTTTCTGTTAATTTTGCTACAGTAAGAGAGGCCGCATTTTCACTAAGAATACCTCATTCTTTATTTCTCTCCACATCCAGAATTAAATTGCCTTTTCATTTGCTTTTCATTTTTTCTCAAAGTTTAAAAGTTGTACAAGAAAAGGATTATCCACCCATTCTACACCTCTTATTTCCCCCCTATAAACAGAATTGTAGCTGTTTTCTTTAAGGCTTCCATACCTACTTCTAAGAGTACAGATGGACCTTAACTGATTTGCCCTCCCTTCCCCCCAATATTCATATATACTTGGCCTTTCCCATCTCCTTTGATCTAATCTCTTTTGTCTCAGATTCTTTGAAAAGCTTTTATTTTACTTTTAATCTGTATTTTATTCTATTTTGGCCACCGTGCCAAATCTTTTGGGTCAGTTGTAGGGAAAGATTTGAAAAGATATAATTTGGCTTTGGCAGTGCTGACATTTTTATAGCACTAATCTGCCAGTAATTGTTAAACCTACCCAGGATCATTAAATTCACTACTCTCACTATAGCTTTTGAATTTTGGAAAACTGACTTTCATAAAGTGCTGTCCAATATTTAATTTCCCCAGAACTCCAAATATAAAGCCCCATTAAAAATGGTCAAATGCTTTCTGTGCATCAAGGGCAGACCTACTAATGGTGACGCTTTCATTTTAGCAATATGAATGGTATGAAGTATTCTGTGTATCAGATCTGTTACTTCCCTTTAGAATATAAATTCTGATTGATCTAGGGAGACACGTTCATTTATTATTAATGCTCAGTCAAGATGTGAGGACTGCAGTGGGTAACTTTACATCTTGATTTAATCATGGTATCAGCTGACAAGAATCTAGATGATCCATTTCCTTATCTGATTTTATAATAACAGCAATCTTTGTCTCTTCCTGTGATAGTGGTAGCTTCACCCCTTGTATTATCTGGTTAAATAATCTTGACACGTGTGGCAATAATAAATCTTCAAGGTGTTTTCACAATTCTAGACCACACTTATCCACACCTGAGGATTTTCAATTCTTTAGTCTCCTTTTATTGCATCTTCTTTCTTTTGCTTTCAAGGGACTTATTTAAAATATTATTATGATTCTGGACAAGTTCTGAAATACTTCATTTTTGTGAGTATTCCCAAGATGGTTTCTTGAAGAATACAATTCTTCAAAATATTTATAAAACCATTTTATTTATTCTGTACTGTGTGTTTATTATCGCACTCTCTAACTGCAATTTTGTTATTTTTTTTTAATATCTTATTGTCAAATTCATAATCATTCTCTTTTATGTATTTTGTTGTGATAAGATTGAATTCAGTAATCTTTCTTTCTTTTTGTATTTCAGGTTATTACATACCTTTTTTAAAAAATTCATTTATAATTCTTTTATTCCTGTTCATAGCTTTAGTACTTCATAATTAATGTTTTTATTTAAGTTTAGTCATCTCTTTGGTATTTTAGCCCCTCACAACAGATTTTAATGAATCCCACATCATATCTGCTTGCATTCTCTCCATTACGCATTCTTTAAAATATTTCTGTAACCCTTGTAGTATTTCTAGATTCTGATTTAGGCCATTTCCACGCTAGACTGTTATAGTGCTATTATTCCACTTTCAACATCCTATGGAATCCTGGGGTTTGCAGTTTAGGGAGGGGCCTTTGAGGCCCTTCCCTAAACTGCAAACCTGAGGATTTCATAGGATGTTGAAAGTGGAATAATAGCACTATAAAAGTCTAGTGCAGAAATGGCCTTAGTTAATAGAATAGTATTAAATCTGTTTAAATTGTTGCTGCTACCCAAGGATATTTAAGTCTACACAAGCTAAAGCATGATTGGGTTTTTTTAAAACACCAGTGTCTGATTTCACAACATTTTGCAATAGATTAGTTGGTAGTCATTTAAAGATTTTTCTAGAATAAGTACTGTATCTTGTGAATAATATATAAAATCAATAATTTATAAATTATTTATTCTCCAGGCATTGATAAAATCAAATTCTTGTAACAATTTTGGAAATTTATTTTTCCTGCATTTCTGGTTTTGTATTTTATACCTTCTCCTATTAGAAAGATTTCTGTGAATTCAAATCTCCCACCTTTTAATTTCTTCTTATGACAATAGAACCAATCTTTAGAAGTAATTCTTAAAATTGTTTCTTGTTTGGTGCATAGAGGAAAATATTCCCATATTTTGCTCTCATATTGCTCTTCTATAAAAAATATCATGTCCTTTTGGAACTCTACCTGTTCTTCTGGAATTGGAAATGCAATTTAAAAGATTATTGCTACCCCTCTTGACTTAAGAATTCATAAATGCTGAACAGTGTTGCCCATGATATCTGCATTTCAGTAATCTATCTTTTATTTCTGTTTCATGATACATACTCATTTCAGAATTTGATCCTCATATATAATTTTCAACAATAATTTTCATTAGAAGGGTTCTCTATTCCTCTAAGTACATAAATGTTAATGTCTCCTTCTGTAGCCATTTTCAAACACAAGTTTAGTCCTTCTCTGCCTACTTTTTATGTGTAGGTATTTTTCTCTCTATACATGGCTTTAAGCCCTCTGTCCAAGCTTTAATTGTGTAGGTGTTCCATCCAAAGTCTATTATATCTAAAGCTCTTCAAAGTCCATCATATCTAAAGCAACCTAGCGTATTTTGTTTAACCAGTGCTATGGAACCTAAGGGAGTACATCCGCCAGCTATTTTTCCCCTCATCTACATACAGTTACCTTTCTTTGAATAAACATGAACTCTCATATGCAAGTCCTCTTTTATTTGAATTATTCATTTACCTACTGATAGCATAATTTACAGTTCCATCTCATTAGGTCTCTCTTAAATCTTAATGTCTCTTATTTTTAAACTCCTCCATTTCAAACTCACATCTCTTTGATATTATAGGAATATCACAATTTATCTAATCTGATGAATTAAAGTTGACTGTTCATTCTTTATTCTTTTGACACTCATTTGAATTTTGCTTGCTTGGAAATTTGGAATGGTTGGAATTTCAATCATGTCTTGTGTTTTCTCTTCTTTCTGGCTTCCTATGGTATATTCACCCCTCACCCTCACCCATGTTCTCCTTTTCCTTCTGATTCCATCTGTCTTGTCAGAGTCACTAGACAAGGCTCATTTGGGGGTTCAAACGGCGATGTTTTGTTTTTTCTTTACATAACTAGTTTCAATGGAGTAGATTCCACATCTTTCATAATGTGAATTATTTGTATAACTGGTTGCAGACTTTGTCTTCCCCTAAGCTTTTCAGAACTGAGATAGCACATGTTCTATGATTCTGTGTTCAACATGGTTTAGGAATGGAAGCCTCCAGACTTGTTTAAGAAGACTGTCATTCATGGTATATTGTACAAAAACACACTAAGACAGGGATAGGCAACCACAATACTGCTTCCCCTGGGAACTCTGGAGGGCATCACACCCTATACCACACCCTCCCCCACAGCACTCAATCTTTTAATTTTACTTTTTTGGAAAGCATTTGGTTCAAATGCTGTCATTCCCCAAAAGACTTTTTTTTAATAAGCCTTCTTCCCAGGCTCTTGTAATCCTGAGAGTGGAACAGAACAAAACACATCATGAGTGGCCTAGAACAACTGCCAAAACTAGAAGGTGCTGTGGCCCAAGAGGCTGCCTGCACCCCATGATTTCCCTACTCTTGTACTAAAATATCTCAGTTTTGTGGTGACCAGTGCTCTTTTAAATAGTTACCATACGTACCCATCCAAAATCTCTTCTGTTTAAATAATTAAACTATTCAGCAAGGAATCCTATCCTAAGTATAATTACACTCCATAGCTTCCAATGACACCATCTATATGAATATCTGTATAACATCTGTCTTTCAGTTCTCCTATTGTGAATTTTATTGTACTAGTTTGGTTCTTTTATTTCTTTTTATTTTGTGTAGCTGTTTGCATACAGTGTTCTTTGCCTATATCATGTGCTATCTCTTTTATACTTTTCATATTATCAGCCATTTCCTTATTGATTATTTATTGGTTTTAACACTTTTCCATTAATTCCCACTTCAAGGCTTGTTTCAGCTTTACTAATTGGTATATCATACCTTGCAAGAGATTTACAATCTCATTCTCATTACTTTCTTTTCTGTGCAGATATGGTAGCCAACCAGCCCCCTTTTGCTGTAGCAAGTTTGTTCATTCTGTTTTTGTTTTGTTTGGAAGATGAAGAAAACAATCCATAGGATCTTGTAGGCTTGCCTCAAGTTCCTTGAGCCATACCCTTTCTTTTGCAATTGTTTTTTCATTCCGTGTTGCAGTCAAGTTTGAATGAATAGGGGCTTTTCAGGAATTTAGGTATGGAGTACCCGAACAGGACATTTGCCATTAACTGGTTTAACTCCGGCTGGCCTGCATTTTCTGTAAACAGTAGTCAGTAGTGTGGGCAGGGGCAGAAAAATGCTCAGCACTTTGAGTCCAGGACAAAGGTTAATGTAAGTAGCCTAGCAGAGGTGGAGAAAGAAATCAGACATGTGGCTAACAGCTGGATAGGTTAATGTCTCATTTCAGACTTAATGCCTAACTTCAACTGGAAGTCTAAAAATACTACATTAACAAAAGTGAAGGAAGGTGTATTGTCACAAGAATAATTAATACAACATATTATTCAGTGCCATAGATTTGTATTATAACGCAGACACTGTCAAATGTAATTTTAAACCATATAGAGCACTAGTGTAAGAGCAATTTATAGTGATGATAATGCTTTATAGAACTATATGAGGCTGGTTTCTCAGATTATATATTTTTAACACAGTACAGCTGTAACACTGTCTACCTTTGCACTTTGCACTCAACTGTAGCCATTAAATTAATTCAAAACACTTACTGGTGCAACTTCCAATGATGCCTAGTCACTTTTTGATAGACTCGTAGTACAATCTAGTACGTCAAAACTTTTCTTGTATTTTAAATACTGTATTTTTTTAATGCATGGTGTAAATGATTTGAGTATTGGATTAGGACACTGGGAAACCAGAGTTCAAATTCCCACAGAACCATGGAAACCCACTGGGTGACCTTGCGCACATCATACTCTTTTGGCCTTAGAGGGGGCGAACCTCCTCTGAATAAACCTTGCCAAAACAAAACTTACAATAAGGTTACTAGAAGGCTGGGGTCAACTTCAAGGAACTTAACAACACTAAACTTTTAGAATATTTCAAAATATTTCAACACAGTAAATACTTTAAATATAATTATCTTAAAATACTTAAAATTTATTTTTTTAAAAAGCCATTTAGACGTGTGTGTATTTAAAATAGCATGCCTCATATTGAAAACAGTATACAGTTAATGGTAGCAGTCTGACACAAAAGTCCTACTTGGGGTTGGTGCGGAAAATCCAGGGAAGAGCTACTACTGCATCTAGCAATCAAGGTGAGAGATGGTATGAGCTTTCTTTCTTTTTCTTTTTCTCCCTCACAGCCAATGGGAGGGAACTTAATGAGACAGCTTCAGGCCTTTTGAGAAGAGCTGTTCAGAAAATAAGTGAGCATAGGAACTTGTGCACATATTCTGTCCTTGGTTCCACTGCAGCTGATGGAGCAGCAACATCAGCAAATCATTTCCCCCCCAATGCCAATTATATCTCCAGCAAGAGACCTCTAGCATCTTACAATTCCCACCCACTAATATGCTTTACTAGGTTTTCCAGTAACATCTTTAATTGATCTCAGAGTAAGGAAAATGGAAGTTTGTTCTTGTTAACGAGGTAAGATATGAAAAAGGGCAAAGAAGGGCACTGATCACAGAAGCTGTGTAATCATATGCACATATCTCCTCTTCTAATTTGAGGTCAAGTGAGGGAGTTTTGTAATATATGAGTTAGGAACAACAAGCAGCAGATTCCCTTGCACAAGAGACTTCAGAGTACTTAGTCCATATCATGCAGAAGAAGGATTATTTATTTATTCATTGCATTTGTATGTCATCTTTGTCACAGACTGGGACCCAAGAATATTAATGTTTTCACGAAAAGTACTATCCTAAGTCTTAAGCAGAGGTAAGGAACATGTAGCCTTTTTTTTTTTTTTTTTTTGCTGTTATTGTACCCAGGGAACCCACAAACTGAAATTTGGTGACCAATGAATTTTGGCAGCAAGCTCAGACATGCATTTTAAAAATGCTTGCTTTAAAGGGCAGCTTGAGGGTTACTGCTGGAAATTGGTAGTAAACCACACAGATCCCATGGTCTGCCACTGAATTTCAGGAACATACAGTAATAGTGTGTAGCATAACTAAGTTTTAGTGAGGTAGAATTGCCCAGCAGAACCACAGAATTCTTGAATCTCATCTTAACCTGAGAATGATAGCCAGTGCCTTTCACCATTTTCACAGGATGAAACCATCCACCAGCAACAAAATGACAAGTATACAGTTGGTCCTCCACATTTGCTAGGGTTAACCTGGCTAAAAGCATGGATTTTGATACTTGGTATACGATATATGTAAAGAACAAGCAAAGTCAACCACAGCAGTCAACCACTGGCTCTAAAAAGCCCTCAGCCCTAGGCATTTAGTGTCAGAAGCCAGTCTTCTCCTTTCCTTATTTAAAATGAATTTGATCCTTTCAAAAACAGCCACAAATTTGCTGAGCAAGATCAGTCCTCTCACCTCTCAGTCCTCTCTAGTACATAAACCATTATAAATCTCATACAAGGGAACCTCAAGTTGTGACAAATTTAAGGACTTCAATGGATCTTGTCCTTCCTCTCCCCGCCACTTGCCCATGAGAGAGAGAAGGAATATTGTGTTATAGTCGTACTTTGGATATCTCCAGCATTTACGGCACTTCATTAGAAGTCATCCTCTTGCAGTCTGTTTTTAGAGATGAAAGAGATCTCAAAGGTAATCATGATGTAACATTACTACTGCACAATCTTTTATACGTGGCCAGTTAAAAACCTGTACTGAAGGAGGGTCCATCATATACGATGGTATGCTCAAAGTTTGAGAACTGAGAAGCTTAACGACTGAGAAGACCAGAGCTTTGGTTTTCAGTACCAGGCAGATTATTTCCCATATTTCCTACAGTTCCACCCCTCAAGTGGGAGAGGGAAGAACACTCACAGATTGCTTACAGATTAAATTGTGCTTACACATTTGTTGGTGTGGCTTCCGTTTGATTCACAGAGATTTCTTGGGTTTTGTTTTTTGTTTTTGTTTTTTGTTTTTTAGGCCAAAAAATATTCATTCCCTTCACCTTTATCTTAGGATGTGGCCCACACCTTTCAAACAGCTTTTAAACTGCATGACCATTTTATAAGTGTTCCGAACAGTCTGAACACTGATTTAAAAACTAAACAGGTATTCAATACATCACAGGGCAACACAGTAGAACTCCTGGTAATGCAGAAAGCAGTGTGAATTATGTATCTGATTTTACTTCATGCTGCTAGACACAGCCCACTGAAAATGCACAACCAGGTTCCTTCTAGGAATACAAAGTAAAAGCAATGTCATGCATTATGCTATAGCAGGAAATTCTATGTCTTACACAGGATTAGCTGACAGATTTATCAAGCAGTCTCTAAGGAGAGTCGAGTTCAAGACGTGAGCTCATCAATAATGCATAAATAAACTGAGCAATTAGGTACAAAGTGGCTATCTTGTCAGACAACTTATTAACTTATAAAATGGCATGCACACAACTGAGTATGAAAAAGAGAGGCATGGAAAGACCAGGAAGACTACATACCCAAGGTTATGCACTTATCTCTTACCATTACAAACAGTATTCTCAGGGAAGCCAACATGAGAAACATTTCTTGAGATACCTACAAAGGTGTAACTTGGCAGTTGGTGCCACAGCAAAGACTTAGGTGGGAGTCAATTTGGGGAAGACTTATTCTTCCCAGTCGGCCGACTCACATAGATTCTTAGCAAGACCCATAGTCTGGTAACTTCAGACATGACAATAGCCTAGAAGTATGAGGCCTTTAGTGTGACTTTCTGAGTACAGAAAGACCTTTTGTGGCAACCCATATGAATGGGAGCCACAATATATGCAATCTAGATTAATGTTGTGTAACTATACTGATTTATACGGTGAATAAGACATATGGCCTTTCTGCACAACACAATTATATTACTCCGCTTTCAACCTCCTGTGGAATCGTGGGGTTTAGAGTTTGCTGAGGCCAAAGAGCTCTCTGCCTGACAATTCTATATGCCCTTCCCAAAACTGCAAATGCCAGGATTCCATAGGATGTTGAAAGTGGAATAATAGCACTATAACAGTGGTGTGGAAAGGCCCATACATATGGCTGCTGTATGTGCCAAATTATCACTTATTCCATCCTGAATGACTCAGAAACTTTTTTGTTTCATCTCTAACTCTCCCTCTTTCCAGGATTCTTTAATTTTTTTTTTTAAAAAAACACAGCCTCAGGACAAATGAAGAATTATGTGCAGACACACACATGAGAAAAAGATAACAGCACTGACAG
This sequence comes from Cyclura pinguis, assembly GCA_030412105.1. Taxonomy (NCBI): domain Eukaryota; kingdom Metazoa; phylum Chordata; class Lepidosauria; order Squamata; family Iguanidae; genus Cyclura; species Cyclura pinguis. The sequence goes on from CM059602.1 coordinate 215,885,833, forward strand.
CTGTAAACAAGGACTCTCTTTGGTTATTTGAATTTTACAAGGAAAATGTGAAATAAGTTGTGACCCTAGTCATGTCTCTCAGTTTTCAGTGAAACAGAATTAAACTAGATGATTCAAACTGGGATATGTCTTACTTGTCTAGAGGTCAGGTCTGCTGGAACTCGTAGATCTCAGCTCCACACTGAGCCACAGTGCCCCTCTTCAGAGTTCAGTGGGACAATACAGAAACAGGAATACTGAATTTCTATATCACAACTATACTGTGGCACCACAACACTAGATGGTATGGTGAGTCCCAAACATGAGCACTTTAATCTGAGCATATCCAGGCTGGGAGTATATACTGAAACATATTTCTTTGGGGCCCATTATAAAGTTTGTTTATCAGAGTGTGAATCATTCTTAAAGTAACTCTAGGAATCACAAACTCCTGTATTGCCCATAAGATCAAAGGTTCCCTACTCCTAATTTAGGGAAATAACAGGAAATGGATTCTTGTGAAAGACCACAACTCTATCCTATTTCACTGTGAGGGCTGCAATAAATCTCTTTTTCCATCTATACAGTGCACAATCCTGCTGTTCAGAGGATGCTCTATAGCAGTGATTCACCATCTGTGGGTCCTCAGATGTTGTTGTTCCACCTGGACTACAACTCCCAGAAATCATTACTTATTGGCCATGGTTGCTGGTGTGATGAGGAGTTGGAAGTCCAACAACATCTGGAGACCCAAAGATTGGAACCACTCTTTTTAGCATGTCCTACTATTCTCAGAGTTATGGTTAACAGACAAGTAGGAGAATGCTTTCTTCATTTTGCATCAAGCAGCAAAATACCTGGACACTAGGAGATCAGACTGATCCCTCCCCCTCAGGATCATTAGATGCCAGATCAAAAGCTTGATCTTCAAACTATTTTATTATTCTGAGAAACATACAGATGAGATGCCTCTGAATCCTGTTACTTAATCTTGTCCTCCTGGTTATTTGTATTACTAACTGATCGTGTTTAGCTCATTCTCATATTGTTTTAAAATTGCATTGTTTCTAGAAACCTTGAGCACCTCGCTCCAAACCATACAGACAAAATGCAAATATTTTAATAAATAATATTTGAGGGTGATCATTAATTTCTAAAATCTTCAATTCACTATCTGTATTTCTCTGTGTACCACTAAGTAAAACTGGGTCCGATCTATTTAGACTCCAAAATCTATTCTCTGTAACCAATGCAGAAAATAAATAGCATATACTTTGTAATTATTATGAAATCCAAAGAATTTCTGTGCGGTGAACCTGAAGGAAATTGCTTATACAGAGCAAAGAATGCGATAAAAAGAAAATTAAGCACTGGCCCTGAAGCTCAAAAACAGAGTAAATCACTTAGTTCCTCAAGCAGAAAGGAAGTCTAATTTTTTTCTGAAGAAACCATACAAATGTTCAAGCTTCCAAAGGACTGGCATGAAAGTACATCAGTGAAAACTCAAGAGGAAATACCCTTAAAATACACACACACACACACACACACACGGGGGGGGGGGAATAGCTCTGGAAAACCCAAATGCTACATATTTTTTTAAAAAAATTACTTGAACAAATAATCCTGAATTGTTCAATTATATTAAACCTTCCACAACTATACATTCTGTTATTCATGCAGTGTTATAAAGAGTATTCTTATACCTCATGAAGAGTAAAACAACTTGACTTCTTACTTGAATATGGGATCTTTCAGAGCCCAAAATCTCTCCACAGAATTAGTAGATGAAATTATTTTTCTTAGTTCTTGTAGATATAAACACACACAGATTGTATTACACAAAATAATCAATGGATGTTATACATATTTTTTTTTGCTGTATCCAGACATGTGTATTTGCAGCGCTCTCTCTTTCTCTCTCTCAATCCCAATGTGTGTGTACTTATCTTACATTTTGATGCATTTTCAAGAAGCCCTCAGCAGCACTTACTAAAGTGGTTCTCAGGGTCTGAAGAGGGTTAATGCACTTTGAGATTATAATCAATGAAGCAATGTGATTTGAACCATCCATGCCTTCCCCAAATTTAACGTGTATCAAGGTATAGGATCTTTGTACTGGCAGCAGTTCACTACATGATGAAGATGCTGGAGAGCGCCTGTTACATTAGTTGTACCTGGGAGGCATTGCTGCATCTGTACAATGATAAAAAGAAAACTCTCAGGACCACCTCAGGCAATCTGTCTGGACTACTCAAGAAAAGAGCTTGTACTTCATTTAGAAAGAGCCGTTTTTAGATTGAACATAAAAAGTTAGAATGTGACAGGTATGCAAGTGCAACAAGTTACAACAGCAACAATATTGCTACCAGAAACATGGAAGGGAAAAAGCCCTCCAGATATCAAGGTGATATTTTATTTAATATTTTATTACTTCAGATAGGCATTCCACTTATACTTTAAAAAACAGATTTTTTTAAAAAAAATTGTTACTAGAACATCCTATCACTAATAACTGTAAACTCCAAATTGAGGCTAAATTTTACAGCTTAAACTTTTCAAAAAGGCGATTCAGAGGAACAAGATATACGTTTTAAAATAGGATGGCGCAACAGAATTCTCAGTATGAAAGCTTCACACTGATATTGTCATAACTATACGTTCGTAAAAAGTGATCATAAGTAGATTTCTTTCATGACATGTGACTAAGACATGGACTGGCAGTTGCTTCTAGAGAACTACACATTGCCCACACATAGACTCAACTATCTTATCAAAAACCCTGCTCAAAGATTATTCTTACTAGAAACTGAAAGCTGATCTAGATTATCACCAGCCTAATTTTCAAAAGAAAGCCTGTTCTATGGGAGTGTCATCACCAAGACGGCTGTATTGTTAAGGTCGAGCAGCCAGTCTTTGTTAACTACTGATATAATTAAAAGGGATCTCCATTCACAGGGGAATGATATGAGAACACAAATTCCTTTGCACACAGCTAAGTACAGACAATCAGTAGACTAACATGCATAATCTATGGTTTTGATTCTATTTACATTATTTCATTGGTGGTCTTTTGCCAAAAAAAAAAAAAAAGCCATGCGCTTTACTTCGTTATACAAGGTAGTTGTTTTTTTTTTCTCCTGGGGAGGGGGACTTCCAAACTTCCTGAAAGAACCTTTTCTAGCAGTTTAATGGTGGCAGAGAGGTTCAAAGAAATAGCCACTTTCTGAATTCCTCCTACCAAGAGGGAAAATAATGATGATAATGCAGTATTCCACATTTTTAACACCAAACTAGTGGGATCTAGAGATACACAATATGAAAATCCACTAGCCCAAAGAGGTAAGAAGATTGTGTTCTCCATACTTACCTATACACACAGACAAAATTTCAAGAAAATCTTCAGTAAAAGACATAAGTTTACAGGTTTCCATAAGTTTTTTTTTTTGAGGGGGTATTCCAAATCTTTTAAATAAATGAAAACATATAGTGCAACTAGAAAGGATATTTAATTCTTCACAGATGAAGTAAACACTAGATTTAAGCACTCTATTCAGCCAGGAACTGTTTATAAGCTTGATGTCTGTGGGTTTTTATCTCAGACCTGAACCTTACAGTCAACATATTGTCAGCCCTCCACATTTGCTAGGGTCAGGGGCACAGTACCCCGCAGAAGTGGCAATATCACAAATATCAAAATGGGTGTGAGGTATGGTGGGGAGAACCGGCACGCAGGGAGAGAACATGGCACCCAGGGTCTAAACCATGTCAGGGAAAGGCGAAAGGGGCAGTCAGCACGTTGGCCCCATACCTCCTCCCTTTTATCCATCTTCTTCCTTGGGTGTTGGAAGGCAGCATCGGAAAAGTGTTTGCGATGCTGAGAAATTGGGGTATGAGCCATCCTTAGCTGACCAGGTAGTGGCTGGTGGAGGAGGAAGAGAACCATGGTGGGTTTTAAAGGGTTGTGTGCCCTGACTGGAGCCCCCGAGAGAGAGAATATTCCTCCAGAAAATGGAGGTGGGGGTGAAGGGGTTGGAGAAACTTGTAAATAATCAAGTCCATGAAAGTGAAACCAGTAAATGTGGAGGGCCAACTGTATGCAGATATGTCTTTGCATGTCTATTCATGGTAAGTACCAACCTCTCAATTATGCTACAGGTCTCTGCAAATTAATGGTACCACTGATGTACAAGAAGCTCTGACATGACATCTTCCATCTTGAGTTAGACTCTCATATGTGTGACTAACCTTTTTTAAGACTGTTAGAGAGTAAATCAGAATTTCTGAACTCACTGAAGAAGCAAACTTTTGACAGGCATTTTATCTATATTTTTCAAATACATTTTAATTTTAGTTTTAAAAAATACATAAGTACAATATGAGGTAAAACTATTTAATGAAAAGGAAGGATCTGTGATGGCCATCTATTACTTCCTGTGGTGTGTCTGCTTTGAGTAAGTCTGACCCCAGAAGCAACATCAGCTCAATTCAAGGGCCAATACCAGGGAAGTGAATGTCAAAAAGTGATACAGAATTAATCTAAAAGAAAGGAAAGTAGTCAAGCTGTGGTTAAATAGCCACATGTTACCAGAAAGCAAGTCAATACAAAGGGTAATAAAATGCAGACACAGGCTAAGATTACAGCAAGAGCAAAGTGAAACAGACAAAGAGAAGTTCACAGCAGAATAAAGTATGACCAAAAGTCAGGACTGAAGAAGCTTTTATAGCTCAGTTGCCTGTGCCTCATCAAGGGCTCAGGTGCATGCTGTCAGCACTAGGTCTGCCTGGGAACAGGACCTTTCACTTGAAATCTCTTGCTCCTAAGAAAATCTTATTCCCAAAAGCCTTCTTTCTCCTTATAGGATCACCCTACCTTATACCTTCAAGCACTGATATTCCCAAGGACTGGAAGGGGCCCTAACTTTTTTCTCAGGGAACATGATCTCAGCCCTGATACAGAATCTTGTGCACTTGAAAGCCCAGGTTCTAATGGGCCCCTCAGTTCCTTGTCACCTTCCCACTTATGCGATTTGATGATTCTTCCATTGATCCCATGGCACTGTAACCCCTATTGAGGATGCCCTCTTCAGCTTTTCATTTCTTTTTGAATTTCAATTTTTTCCAGTGGAAAAAAGCAGGCTACAGAAACTCCAAAACTGCCAAGATTTCCCCTGGTCTAATGTGTGTTGGTAGAATGGCGGATTCCATGTGACCAAATCCAGGAAGAAAACAAACAAAAAACCTTGAAATGTGTTGTTGTTGTTAATCTTCTTCTTTTTTCTTTATGCTTTGTCCCCCACCCCCCACGGTTTCCCAAGTCTTCCCTGCCAGAGTTTCAGTAAAGCTGGAACAAAAATAGTGGGCTTCAAGAATATATTTTCTTATCAAAGTTGTAACCTAAATATATCAACATAATTATGAACAAATTATACAGCAGTACTAGCAGTACTAAGCGGTTCTTCTCATCTACAGAAAAAAGTATAGTCTAGAACAGGGGTGGGCAACTGTGAGAGGCAAAGGGGCTGCATGAGCCCCTCTAGAAAACCCTGGGGGCCACATGCTACCACCACACACGCGCACACACACACACACACGCGCACATGCACACACACACGCACACACAATCTCCAAAACATTTGAGGAGCTGGGGGTATTTTTGCCAGGTATTTAGCTCACCTGGGCCATGTTAGACCCAGGAGAGGTGTTTCTCCAAAACAGGAAGTAACTTAAAAGTCACTTCTGTTTCACTTCCCATTTTTAAAAAGGCCTTTCCTGGGCCTAAAATGGTTGGGGTGGGGGACATGCCGCATATGCCTCCACACCCCTAAAGGGTGGATTTAGATTCAGAACCCCATTTGGCTGTGCAGCTTGAGAAATAACCCTCAGCCTAATCTGCTTCACAGGATTGTTTTGAAGATAAAAGGCTATGTTACTTGGAGAAATAGCTGAATACATAAGTAATAATTATGAACACAAATAAATATATGGAAGTCGGAAAGACAATGCATTCATATAGTGTGCAAATTCAGAGCAATCTGTTATCAACACATCACTCTAATAACTTTGCATCACAATTTTTTTTCACAAAAAGATGTCCTTTTTTATTTAAAAAATTAAACAATAGGGAAAATATAGAAATACATGATTCATAGAAATGTGTTTGCTGACATAAAGACATATGTCAACAAATATTGTATTTTAAATATTCTCGCTGAATTAGTTGTTATATGGACAAACAGTAATTAAAAAACTTAGCAAATTATCATCTTAACAGTGTTTCTCAGTTGATTGATTTTTCAGATGACACATGGAAAATAAAGGGGGAAGTGAGAAAACAGACGAAAACACCATGTTAATCATTTAATTCTAGATTAAGATTTTAGATATTAATATAATTAGTTCTTCACATATGGCTCATGTTTTACACAGTTCATGTTTACAAACCATGCAGGACTATCCATTTCCCTTTATCATGACAAACATGAATCTTCATTTGCCTGGTTTTCACACTTCATCACTGGACTGGGAACCATTAATGCTTTGATCAGAGTTTCTCCACATCTTTTTGATCCACAGTGTATAAATTAACAAGATAAACTCACTACAACTCAGAACACTAAACCTGACAAGAATACGTGCAAAAGTCCATTACTTATTTACAACTCTAAAGCGAATACAGATGCCGACAGAAACTAAACCACTGCATGTTGATTTTATTTGAAAGCTAATGCTGCAATTCCTTCCCCTATTCCCCCCCACCCATCCCAGGTGGCTGCGCATAAGAATAATATTTTAAAGACTTAAACTCAAGTTATGCAGCCCTATCCACAGCTAGCTAACTCACAGTACTCAGATTTAAGTACTCCAGCTTAATTGATTTATATGTGTGAAAATATAATCTCCCTTGTGTTTAAGCTAGCTACTACAACAAACAGAAATCTATAACACAGTTTTGAGTCTCAGTATACAAGTAGCATGATTTTTCTTCAGCTATTTGCAATTCACCATCTGTTCAATATCCTCACCAAAAACACGCATGCAAGAATGGAACACAAGTAAGTAAATACTGCAAAATACAGTCAAACTGATTATGCATCTGTGAATAATTTCCCCCAAAGCTGCAGTCCTACCCAGTGTATATCCTTTGAATGTATGGTAAAATAAACATAACTCTTGCAAATGAGAGTATGCTTACACCTTCATTAACTTCATTTTTGGTCTTTCCTGCAGATGTTTCTTTTTAGACAAGCCTATCTGGATCAATCCATTCTAGCCACAGATTTATTAACGTATTTATTTTTGTTGTAATTATTTTTATTTTACCGTTTCAATTTACTGCACACTGTTCTGAAATCTTCAATATGGATTTAGTTTATAAATTCTAAATATAAAGTAGAATACATTTTCTTCCATTTTTAAAATTTATTTGTCATTTAGTAAGAGGAATATTTGTTTCTAGTCTTGTAGAAATCTTGGAATTCCTACCACACAGCTGAAAACAGAAGCACTAGCAATGCTGCTGAAATAGCATCTAGTGTAGTACTCTATTACATTATTACTCTTTCTGGTAATACATTCCAGCAAAATGCTAAGTCTCATCACATTTTAACACAGAACAACATATCCTTCATTCCCTTCAAATGGATTAAATCACTGATATCCATCTAGATCAGTCAACAGACAAGAAGAGTGTTAAAAGATTCTGCATTTAATAGCAGAATCTCCTCCTGTGGTGGTAGGTTTATGTGGCAACAGTATTATAAGCACTGAAGACGCAACAAAATCCTAAACATTCAATGATAGATCTCTACTAACCTCGCTAAATGCAAGGTTGCTATTTTTAGTACTTCAGAAATGAATGTGCTACCTCTCCCAGACCTCATCTGCAGAACAAGATGATGGGGATGTGATAATGGCAAACAATATAACTTGTTTCAAAGATGACTAGACAAGTTAATAGAAAAATAGGACTATCCAGTAACTATTAAATAAGATAGTCCATCAACCATCTAAACTGTCAGATTCCCAGAAGAACAGAAGGAGTCAACAGATAGCAATGTTCTATTAGCACTTACTTTTGTCCAGAACTGGACAATTAATTCTAGATCAAAATTCAGGGAAAACTTGGTGGGAAAAAGTGAAGCTGTTTCCATGTTGTTATTTCTAGTTATAGATGTCCCTATAAAATATTTTGTAATGATTTAACTTTATGCTGCCTTCTATCAGCTCTGACTATTTATCAAGTATTGCCTGCTGAGACTGGCCGTGACTGACCAATGTCTCAAGCAACAATTTTTCCCCCTAACTTTCTACCTGGTAATTTTAACTAGTGATGCCAGGAACTGAACCTGGAGATTTCTGGATGCAAAGCATGCATTCTGTCACCAACTGATGGCTCTTCTGTACGCAAACTTCTAATATTCTCCTAACTACTCATGAAGGTCATGTTTCCATAACATAAAGCTTTAGTTTTACTGCTTAGTTTTATTGGGAGTAACAAAGATAAAGGATACAATTGTTTAAACTGCTCAGTGAATCACATAAAAAGTGAACTTCACAGGGCAAAAAGTGGAGCTGTTTCACTTGTCAGAAATAAGGACATAAGCTCCTAACTTAAACTAGTCTTAGATATAACAAAAGTTGCCCATGCTTTTACAGCATTCTGATGAGTGTAATATGCAGAACAATCACATATGGAAGAGTCTTTCTGGCAAAAACCCTTTGATAACATTCAGATGTCAGCTGAGTATGTACTTGCATGTGCAAGCTCTCAGGGTACATGCAAGCGGTACAGTTATTTAGTTGCTGCTGTTTGCTGATGATTTTAACACATTTCATCACATACAGTTGATTACTGTTGTTGTGCCATCAAGTTGGTTTCAACTTATGGCAACCCTATGAATGACAGATCTCCAAGTACGCCAGTTATCAACAGTTCTGCTCAGGTCTTGCAAACTAAGGTCGGTGGCTTTATTTAGTCAATCCATCCATAACGTCTTCCTCTTCTCCTGCTGATTTTCGACCTAGTGATCAACTGTTGATCTTAGAATTATGGTTTTAATGATGTTTTGTGTGATGTACTGTGCTTTACATAGATTGTAGCACGTCCTGGCCTTTTTCTTACGAAAGGGAAGAAATAACATGTTCTTATTCTGATGGTATTAAACATCAAATAAAAATATTTGGGATTATAGCCTGATTTTAATTTTAATCTGTGACTCAATTATAAATTGTATGTAAAAAGTGTGTTTCCTTCAAGTAACACAGACATCCCCTGGTGGGGGCCAGGGAAGGAAGCTACCTTCATACCACTGCCTCCCTCACCACCTAAGGGTGGTTCCTTAGCATAATTCAGAAGTATCCTGCCTGGCATGTACTCAACAATCCCACCAGAGGTAAACATCATTCTCACTTTCTACAGTCCCTTATAGCTTGGTTGCTGAATTTTCCCCAACATTAACAGTATCTCCCAAAGGACAAGAGAAAACATCATCAAACCCAGTGAAGAGTACTAAAGAGTACTAAAATCAAGACTAGTACCCACAGCAGCACAAAAACGGCACCAGTCCTGCAAACCAGAGCTCCAACTAACTCATCTGCTGTTGGGCAAAACTCCCAAAACACCATGAACTTTTCCTGCCTCAGTCTGGGCAGTCAGTCAAAGGTTTGCAGCTACACAGCTGATAGCAAAGAGACAACACAGGCAAACTAGCAAGCAATGAAGCAGAGCACTTAAGGTCCAGCATTTACTTTACTAGTAAGCAAGAAGTCATAGTCACAAACAGAGTTCAGTAGCATCCAAGTCAGGGCAACTGAATCCAGAGTCAGTCAAAACAATCCAGATTAAGGCACAGACTTCAGGAACACAACAGGTAGCCAGGGAGATCATATAATTTCCGGCAACTCCCGGAGGGAAGGGCTGTATATGTGTGTGTGTGTCAGCAGCTAACACAGCTGCTGTTTAACTAATTGTTGCTTCCTATAAATCCTCTACGACCTCCTCAAGGTCTCCCTTTGTTGTCTCCTTTCAGCAAAAGTAGATACGGGTAAGTAGTTTCCTGTATCTGAGGGGTCAGGACTCTCTGCCAGAGCTGGCTATACACTCCGGTCTGTATCTAAGGCTCGTGGCTCTGTCAATTCCTCCTGCTCAGCCTAGTAGGTTGTGGAAAAGGGAGATGAGAAGACAAGCAGCAGTCCTCCCCTCCCCTGCTCTTCTCCTCATCCTTTTTTTCCCCCTTCAGTTGCATTTGCTATAGAAATCCTTGTGGCTGAGGAATGGCTGTAAATCACAGTTCAATAAATAAAACTCTTACTGTTTCCAAATAGCATGGTTGCTGCAGTCCAACATACCTGTAGGGTCTTAGGTTGAGGCACTGTGGCTTGGACCCACATGAAGATCACTGAGTACATGTTCACTGAATGCAAGAGCCACTAATCCAGAGAAGACAAGGTCATGACCTAGGTTTCTATACTTTCTAAACAGAAATGATGCAAGCCCCTTATCTCAGATCATATGACAGTATATTTTATTTTCGGAAATCTTGATTTGGCAAACCTAACAAGCTATAACCACAGACTGAGCCATTATATCTTCTTTATATCTTTGGAACAGAAAGGTTCTTACCTACCATTCAAAGTCTAGAAATAAGCTGCAATGTTTTTTACCTTCTAGTGTGTAATGACTATATAATTCTTGTCTCATTTTGTATCTTGTGCAGATTTATCTTGAAAATAAGTAATAAAGAAAAAAAAGAAAAGAAAAAAAGAAAGAAAGAAAGAAATGAGCCTGCAACCGCAGGAGTCTGGGATAAATTAAACAATGGGAACCCAGGATGTTAAAGCAATCTACCAAATTTTCTTTCCAACATGTATACCATTGTTCCAGGGTTAGCAATGAATGTGACAATCTCTTCTACCATTTTTCTTCAGTGAATCAGCAGTTTTTCTTTGGTAGTGAAAGCCTACTCTGGACTTGCAAAGGTAGGGAAGGAATGTAAAACAGGTAAACTGTGGCCCTCCAGATGCTGGACCAGAACTCCCAGGATTCCTCACAGTTAGCTGTGCTAGCTAGGGCACTGCAGGGATAGCAGGGAGATGTTGTCTAACAACATCTGGAGGACCACATTTTCCCTACTACTGATTTAATGGCTTCCATTTACACAGGAATAGTCCAATATCTGACCAGTGCTACTAAGCACTCTCTTCGTCCAGTGCATACAACCTGTTCAGAAACTTTGTGGAGATCTGACCTACTTCCCTGAGATTCTACTGATGGCCAAAATTATAGATATGAGGTGGGAAATCAATGTCAATTGGAAACTCTGGATGGAAATACAAGGTACAAGACTGTCACAAACAGGAACAGAAACACAGGAGGTGTAGCTGGAGAACATTTAAAAAACACAGGCATGTGAATGGTGAGCTAAATATTTTGCTAGTTTTGATTTCTAGATCAAAGTTCATTGTGTATCAAATGAATACGGCCTAAATCCAACTGTTAGACTGAGCAAGAGTAGATCCGAGGAATCAGTGTGAGCTTGCTAAATCAACACTTACACAAGTTTTACTGAGTCAATTAGGTCTACTCTAAGAGGCAATTAACAACTAGATTTAAGCCTACCTAAGAGAAAAATACCTTAATTGCATTAGTAATAATTCAATAAAAATAATTCATGAATTTTAGTAGTACAAGAGAGACAAATAACATCTCTACTGACTACTGAAAACAAATATGGCAATACTCTATTATTTTCTCAGCTTAGCAAGGCATGTTTTCATAACACATTGTAGCACACGTACACTTATTTAATATATATACATGTGCATACATATATGTATGTTTGTTTTGTGGCCCCAGTTTCTCTACAAGTCTTTCACTAGTAAACTAGTATATTTATATATGTGAACTATTATATACTAGTAAATACACTAGTAAACTAGTATACTTATATATGTGAAAGGCATGTAGGAAATTATTTTCCAAATATATTCAAAGGGGGTATATACAGTATGTGCCGGTATTCCCCAAGGAATTTTCCTGCTGTAGGAGCTATTATGATGGAAAATCTCTCTCATTCTCTCTTTCTGCCTCTCACACACTCGCACACATCTACTGGATAAAAAGTTTCAGCTCAAAGCATTTTTCATTTAAATGCAAATTTGATCTAAAAAAAGTAAAATAAAAGGGCCATCAGTAACTTGCCCTAAAATGGTCAGATAAAATCAATCTGAAATGGAAGAGGGAATTAGAAGAATTAATTTTATGTGCATTATTTAGTCTACTTTTAATTTTATAACCTGATGCATAACTTTGCTCACTTCTCTCATTTTATAATTCAGCTTTGTAAAAGAAATTCAGTATATCCAACATTCCTAACATTGAGAGGGAAAGGGGGGGGTCAATTTTTCCTCCCTAGGAAAGAAAAAAAATGCACACATCACAAAACAATGATCTGATGTAAAATACACATGTGTGCGTGCACACCTACAGTGTATTGACAGAGTTCTTGGTGTACCTTTCAGAGGGAGGGTCCTTTAAGAAATTGAAATCACCATGTTATATTGACTCAAGAGTACAAAATCTTCAGGCATAACTCATCAGTGTTGATACTGTCAAATACATAAAACGTGACATCTGCTCCTTCAAAAAACTCTACAGGCTATAAATCATCAAAAGAGAAAAACAGTTCAATGTCATTTCAGCCACTGTAAGCTATGGTTTACAACAGAAAGATAAAAATAGTCTTACTGACATCTAGACCACTTTCCTATTGCAGTATATCTGTGTTCTAATTTATCTTTGTGGTTGAAGAACATGCAATCAATTGTAAGCAACAAGTGTAGTTTGAGTCCAGTCAACAGCAATTTTCTCCAGCTCTCTCACTTTCCTTTAACAACACTAATATTAACAGCTCTCTAAGCACACCCTATCAACTGCAGCACCTTCCTGGGAAAAAAAATCTAAAGGTTTTAAATCTGAACTAAGAAAACAACCTGGGTAAAAAGAAAGAAAGAAAGAAAGAACGAAAGAACGAACGAAAGAACGAACAAAAGAACGAACGAACATTCCTGTTTAGAAAGTCACTTGCAAATCTGCATGGAACACAAGTAGAATTCAAAGCATGGAATGGTTTGTCATGAATTATTTTAAACGGGAAAATGCTTCTAAGCAAACTTCCTGGCTTTAGAAAAAAAGACAAAAAGGAGAATATCAGAGCCACATTCATATAGATATATACAAATGCTATTAAGTGCCCCTCTGGTATTTATTTTAGATGGTGTCACTTAGTTTTATACCGTTTATCTGAAGAACAGAAGAATACAAAGTGGTTTCATGCCAGGGAGAATATTTAATGGCCTATTCAGGATTCCTTGGTTCTGCTTTCAACAACCAGAGTAGCTTTTTTTTTTTTTTTTTGCAGTGGGCATTAGGGTCTCAAGGAGGACTTTTTTAAATAAAGTTTTTCATTAAAACAATAAGCAATTCAATTAACTTTCTATTAAGGTTTTTCACTCAAGCAAACTGAGTACTTTTAACATTGAATGACAGCTTGATTAGATTACGAAGTCAGCCCTATTGACTGAAATGGGCAAATAAATCTCTAACTTTGGTTCACCACTCGGCCACCAACAGTCTTCTGGCTTCATAGTGCTGGTGAAGCTGGAACCAAGCACAGCACAGGTCACCACTGCTGTTACTATTTGCATCAAGCTGACTTCAGCATCATGGCCATCCTACAAATGAAAGAACTCCAAGAGTTCAATCATCAACAGCCCCACCTGGTCTCGCAAACTCAGAACTTTGGCTTCCTTGATTGACTCAATCTACCTGGAATATGGTCTTTCGCTTATTACTACTTTCCATTTAAGTGAGTATTATTGCTTTTCTAATAAGACACATAGTCTCATGACATGGTTGAAGTATGAAAGGCTCAGGTGAACCATCTTGGCTTCCAGTGAGTATTCAGGCCTGACTTGATCTGGGGACCCATTCATCTGTTTTTATCATGGTCCATGGTATCCACAGAACTCTCCTCGAGCATCACATTTCAAATAAGTTGATTTTCTTCCTGTTAGTTTTCTTCATTTTAGCATCCAGCTTTCATAACCATATGCAAAAACTGGAAACACAATACTATGTCACATCCATATTCCCTAAAGACCCATATTGCTTGAATAATGCTTTTGTTAAGGGTGTGGTCCTTAAGTGCTGAAATTTCCTACTTTTTGGAGTTTCTGTGAAGATGGAAAGCCTTGACATTCTGGCCTAAATCCAGATGTTATTCACAGCTAAGGTAGATCCATTGTATCATCAGAACTTGCACAAGTACAGATTTACCAAGTTCCCACTAATAAAATATATTTACTCTAGTTAGGACTAACAAATAGGACACTATGTTAAATTGAACTGTGGAGCTTTGCAGAAAGGAGCGGGGAAGTGTCTTTGGGAACCAGTCAGTCTGAAACAGCACACAATATTCTGTAAAAGGCACTTTTCACTGAGAGAGGACTTCAAGGGAGAATTATATGTCATGCAAAGAGACTCTGAGACATTTTTAAAGCACATATTTATTCCAGTAATGAAATATTCTGATTCATGCATTTTAACATGAATTTGAGATTATTTCAGAAAATTTAGCACTACTCTTCAATAATGTCCAGAATTATGAAATAATTTTTAGCACAAATTCACACTGGCATAAATCTCAAATAAGCTCACAAACTAAGGAGAACTAATTTACTCACAACTGAGAGGCCTGTCTCTGAGTACTCTTTCCCTAAGAAAACTATGAAATTCATGGAGTTGCCATAAATTGATGGGCAACCTGAAGGCACACATATACAAATTTAGTAGCAAAATTGCTCCCTCCCATCCTTACTGGAAAAAATTAGTTTGATTGTGCTTCTTCCTGTTCATACAATCAATTTGCTCACTAGTACATGGAAAACAGAAGCATAAACTTAGGAACTTTAGGACCTGAGCTTAAAGTTAGACAGTTTTATCTCCAATGGTTACAATCATTTTTCTTCTATAAGATTAATTTCATTATTCAGAGAAGGATTTGCAGGAAATGGAAGGAATGTGGAAAATTGTGGTGAGAAGCTGGATGTTTAAGTCCAATTACAGAAAAAGCACTGAGTCAATTGTTGAATGGTGAATCAACAGGTAGTTAAAGCCAGTAGATTCAATGACTTTACTCCAGGTGGAAATAACAATAGGATTCAGGTCTGTGGGTGTTTTAAGCAGTGAAAGTTGAAGTAATTCTGGGCTGGTTCAACAAAGGCACTCTTCCAAAGGCACCTCTTCTTCTTCAACATCACACCACAGTATGCAATATGTTGTAGTTAAGTTAAATTTGGTCACTGTGTGCAATTGGGATTGGTCAACCAAGTTCCTCCTCTCTTTCTGTAAGTCAATACTTTGCTCCTCTTCCCTCCAGTCCAGACAGAGGTTTCAATCCACAATTAAGTCAAGGTTCCACTATGAACCATAGAGGGAGGAGTAGGATTTCCTTGCTATGGTGTGTCTATATGCATACATGTGCAGTGGGAGGTTCAACATTACAATTTGCCTTCCACATTTGCTAGGGATAGAGGTGCAGGACCCTCGTAAAAGTGGAAAATTCAGAAAAATCAAAATGTGTAGGAGAGGAAGGAGGGCAAGGCATGGTGGAGAGAAAAGGCACCCAGGGTCCAAACCAGATCAGGGAAAGAAAAGGGAAAGGGCATGTCAGCATGGTGGCCCTATACTTCTCTCTCTTACCCATCTCCTTTCTTGGGTGTCAGGGGGAATATCAGGAGAGGTTTTGTGGTGCTGAGAAATGAGGCTTGGAGGCATTCTTAGCTGTTCAGGCAGCAGCTGGTGGCAGATAAGGAAGACCAGAGGTAGTTTTTTTAAAGGATTGTGTGGCCTGATCAGAGCTTCTGAGAGAAAGGCTCCCCTGGAAAAGAAGCACCTGAGGTGCAGGGCAGGAGTTGGAAAAGTTCACAAAATAATCAGATCTGTGAAGGTCAAACCCACAAATATGGACAGCTGACTGTAGTTCCTTCCTGTATGCAGGTGGAATGCTCAAAGCCAAGGAAGATTATGTGACATTAAAAGTGCTGCAAGTGCTACAACTCCAAGCTTTGTAGGGACCTCTCTGTGTCTAGTGGAAGGATACCCTGCTTATGTTCAGGAATCCTCTCTATAAATAATTAAAAAAAACTCTAGTGTACATTAGGGAGAGATGTATACCTCTGTCCACCATGGCTCTGCTTCTGGCCTTTCGTAATGTCTGGTTGGAAAAAAAAATGGCAGCAGTGGCAGCTCTTTGGTGTTGCCCTACTGAGGTGAAGAGAGCAGAGGATCAGTGCTTCTTTTAGGCCCTTCCCAGATGGACTAAGCTCTCACCTTAGTCCATCCTGGGAAAACCTGAAAGAAGCCTTAATCCCCTCCATTCTCTCCCCTCTCCCACCACAATAGTGTCTCTTTAGTGCTTCCCCACTGGAGTGGGACGGTTAGAAGAGAACCTGAAAGAAGCCCCTACCCCCTCCATTGTCTCCACTATACTGGGGGTTCTCTGGTGCTTTCCTACTGGAATGAGGAGAGTGGAGGCAGTTGGGAGAACCAGAAATAAGCCCTGATCCCCTCTACTCTCCCCACCTTGATAGTGGCTCTATGTCACTTTGCCTCCACAGTGAGATTGTCCGTTGGTGCTTGTTTTAGTTTATCCTGGAATGGCCTTAATCCATACCAAAAGAAATTAGCAGAAGCACGAAGTCCTTCTACTCCTGTGATAACTGAAGCCGCTGTCAGAGCTGCTGATGACAAGCAGCAGCTGTTGGTCCCTATTGCTCAGGGTGGAGATGACGAGCAGCAGCTGTCGGTCCCTGTGGCTCTGGCTGGAGATGAGTCCCGCAGCTCAAGAGCTCCCCCTGCTGCCATGGACCAAGCAGGCTCGGACGTTCCTCTGCCTGTTCCTTTAGGGCAACAGGGATCCGATTCTGAAGACGGTTTGGAGCCTGTGTCAATCAGCCCACAAACAAGGTGGAGACTCAAGAGAGCTGAGCAAAGGGAGGTTTCCTTGATTAAGTTCAAGAAGCAGTGACCAGCCACACCTGTGCCTTGGGCTATATAACTGCCTGCCTGGAAGCTTTTCTTTGCTTGTGGCAAACTTCTTACAAGCCCTTCCCTTGCTTCCAGCACCTGGCTCCTGATACCTTGGATTAATCTCTTGGCCCTTGGCTTTTGGAACTCTGACTACGGCTTTTGCTTGTTGCTCTGGCTTAGGTAAACGGTCTTTCTTTGACTAAGTGCTTGCTTGACTCCTCCCAGCAGGACTCTGCTAGCTCTCCCACTCCCTTCTCCGGGCTGGCTTGCCATCCGGGTCTCTGACTTTGACAACTCCCCCCTACTGCAGTGCCACTTCCAGCCTAGGTGGGCAAATGACAGCAGCAAGCAACTCCACTTTGCTATGCATCCCACCCTCCTCAAGCACAAGCCCTCACTGCTGCATGCCAGCTCTGAAGCAATAATGAGAACAGGTTTCCCAACTTCCCAATTAAAGGACCCATCACCCATCATGCCCCCCATTAGTCCATCCTGCTCTTACCTCTTCTGCTCCAACCTCATTCCTCAGCCTGTTTTCCCCCTTTCCCTACTGCATTACTCCACCCCAGGAGAACCTAAAAAAAGCACAGCTCCCTACCACAGCACTGCTTCTGGCCTGGGCTGGAAATGTTAATTTAAAAGTTAATACTGTATCTTAACTGCTATGGTACTGGAAGCCATGTTGTCTGCATGTATAACTTCTACTAGCTCTGCAAAATGAGTTCTGAAAAGTTTCACCCTTGACTTATCCATAGGTTACTTCAAAATCTATAGCTCTGACCCCAAAACCTACCATTGACTTATACATGAGGTTGACTTACACATGACTATCTACAGTAATCTCTTTTTTGAAGATTACTTAATGTTTGGTCATAGTTTCATAGGAAGTATCAGAATTCAGCTTTTCTTATATTAAGCATAGCCCTGGAGGGTGGTTTCAAATTTCACCATATTTTACCAGTCCCTTTAAAGTTTTCTGCAGTTCTGTATAACCTCTAGGAAAAAATACTTGTGAAAATATATTGCCTCAATATACTGACTCAAATGGATGAGAAGAAGTGCTGCAAAACAGAAGCCATACCATGTAGATGAGGATTGGACTTCTTTGCAGGCACCATTTTCTGATGATAAGTCATGGAAACTATTTCCCCAGCCTTGTTTTTAATGGCAGAACACAAGTCATCTGACACACTCTTAAAAGCTTTAACAGTCCTAAAATCATCCATATTGCAAGAAAGGAGATCTTAATATATTAATCCCACCTTCTTTAAACAAGGTATGTATAATTGCTGTAATGGTTATACTTGGGAAAAAGTAATTTTCAGAGTGAACACCCATTTTTTTAAAAAAGAAATTATTTATAGTCTCCTTGCTACAATGTTCACACAGAAAAACACACAGAAGTTATCAGACTTTTTAAAAAGTCTCCAGCTGAATCCTTGCTTTCTTTCTCAGTGAGAACAGTAGAGAAGCTGCTAAAAACAGAGCCTGGCTGTGGTAATGGTCAATAAACACAAGCTCACTAAACGTTATCTAAAGATAATGTTACTGTGGGTGAGGGAGTGGTTGTTTTTCTCAGGAAGTCACGCACTCAGGAAGTCATGCACTGCCCCTAAATGAACAGTTTTATCTTGTGATCTTTGATCTATCTTTTCACGCTCTTTCGGTGGCACAGAGTGTCTTTTATGCTGGGAAGTCAGCTACAACCTTACCTGAACAGAGGTAGTCTGGCCTTAATGAGCCAAGATCAGGAAAGATGCCAGGTGAAATTACCGCAATATATCCTACATTAACTGATTACTGAGAACAATTCAGAAAAATTGTAGTACTTTTATAGTACTCTGATACGACTTTAATGGCCACATCCTACAGAATCATGAGATCTGTAGTTTGATGGAGCACTATAACTCTCTGGCAGAGAACTGTAAACACCTCAAGAATCCTAAACACTTTGCCACCAATAGGATCATATGTCAGTGGTTACACCAGTTGTGCTGACCCTAAGTCAACCTGCAGGCCAAATTCAAAGTGTTACTTTGATCTTTAACATTCTTTACAGCTCAGGACTAAGCAGTTTAAAAGACAGGCAGTTTACATACGTACCTACCCATTTATTTAAGACTTTCAGCAGAGAGCATTCCATCAATGTTGTCAATTGTCAGAAGCAAGTGGATCTCAGATGGACAGTTCTTTACAGAAAGCTCTACCTGCAACTTACTTAGATGTCTTTTCGACATCAGGAGAACAGCTTTTAAAAAATTTTAGGATTTTAAATCCCTTATACAGTTTTTAATCCTGCATTTTAATATCTGTTCTACTGTTCTAATACAGTAAAATTTTTATAATTGTTTCAATCTGCTTTATTTAAAATTGTTTCATTTTTATTTAAACCATACTGGGAATTTTTAATGAACATGGTTTAAAAATATCTATGATGAAAAACTAAAATATAAATATTTCAAATAGCTTTTTAAAATGACCTTTTTATATTGATATTCTCTGAAAGCTATCACAATCAGGTTTCAGATGTAGAGACAAATTATCATTTGGCACTGCATGGTTTGACACATTTCTTCCTCCAATTTCAAATGTTTTTGCCAAACCACTTTGCCACTAGATCTCAACTAGCAAATGATAGCTTTCTCTTGCTTTTCAAGCTGAAGTTGCAAACCAACATCAAACTTGGTTTATCAAACTTGGTTTATACAGTTTGCTATTTAGTGGCAAGCTATGGTTTCCTATAAACAAAAATGGGAATGTAACGATCACTGTGTGTGAAGAAAAGGAGTATATGAGCCCAAGCTTGTTCATATAGTCCCAAACCATAATATACTGTTACCTCTAAATCAAGCTTCTGTAACTGTAACTACTACTCTAAATTTTACCAAGATGCCATTAAATGGTGAACCCTATGTAAAAGTCACCATCATCTGATTATGGATAATTGCAAAATGGAAAAATCACTACCATATAAGTCATTTTATGTGATCAACAGCCTCTTCAATTACATTCTTAAGTAAACAGGAAAGATGCTAAACATAAAGGATCTTATTTGCAATGATCTGTTTTGTTGCAGTGATTCAACTATGTCATTAACAGAATGTAAAGAATGAATACACGCACAGGACTATAAAAGACCCAAAAGAGCTAAAATAGTTGAATATCATTGTTTTCAATCAGACTATGGGGGAGAAGGGGAAAGGACTGAAAAACTATCTATTACCATTTTGGTCACAGGTTTTATAGCACACTATAGCAAAGCCCCTTTGTCCTCACGCCCCATGTAATCACAGCACAGGGGTACATAACATCTATACAAGAATAGGGAAGTCATCCAAAAGCTGCCAAACAGAATATTTACATGTCAGACAACCACAGATGTGAACTGACAGAGACATATTCATTGATTATTCACCTCAAGAGCAGTGCTGGAAATATGCCCATAAAACTGTGCAGTACGAGCGGCAGTGCATGCCCAGATACGTAGTCTGAAGTGTTCAGGGCAAGATAAATCCTGCTGTTAGCACAGGATGATACTCTTCAGGCCATCTCAGTCTACGGGCACTGTTAAATGCTCCAGGAGCAAAACATGCTATTGTATTGGTACTATTGCATGCCATCTGTAGATGGCAGCATGGGTGTTCCCTACACATAGGGCCAACCATGAAGCTTAATCATCAAACCACATTCTGGAAACCCTAATGCATGACAGATCCATTATGTTTCAATATATGTGAGGGTACTTAATACATATGCACAACACACAGCATACAACTTCAGCAAGAATATCATACTGAAATTCTTCAAAAGTCACTAATGGGTTTCTTTTAGACATTAAAAAAGAGAGAGAGAGAGAGACAGAGTGAAGTCATGACACTCTATTTAACAAAGGCTGAATGGAAGAAGTTCCACTTAAATTTTAGTATCACACAGGGCTGTGCTATCTACAATTAGCAAGTGTCAGTATACAAATTAAGAGATGTCCTTCATTATTCTTACTGTTTTGTTCGGGCCGCCAATTTTCCTAAGTAGCAGCTGGTATCATTTTATTTATTTATTGTAATACTCTCCATCCTATTAACTCTTATTGTTAAATTCAGAACAAAACAGAATATAACTAAACTACATCACTCTGTTCACAGATGTCACCTGTAGACCAACTTCCATCTACTTTGGTAGGAAGAGCCTGAGCTGGCAAATGTAGTTCAACACTATAGCCATACTCAAAACCTGGTAAAACTTGTCACAGTGTGTGACCCATTAGCACAGCTTTTGGGAGACCAGATCTACCTCCACACTACAATAGAGCAGCAAGACAGGACTCTCTGGAGGTTGAAATTATTTGCTTTGTGACAATAATTTATTTTAAGGCCAAAAGAAAAAAAATTGTATAATAATCAATATATAAACAGTCAATATACAAGCAATGTATAATCAATATGTAACCAATCAATATAATAAATATATAAATAGTATATTTCAGTTAAGAATATAAGAGTGGTGGATAAAATTCAGAAAAATTTGTACTATATCAACACAAATCTGACCAAAGTTCTCCCACTAGCTGGGTAAATAAGAATAAACTTAAAATGCTGTAACATTTCTTTCTCTTATTTTAATGTAGGAGTTATTGCTATTCATGCTTGCTATTTAGTAATTTTCCAGAGATTATTTATTAGCAGTGTGACATATGAATTATAAAAATTTATGACTGCTTTATCAATATATTTACAATTTACAATTTGCTGTGTTTGAACTAGTTTTGCACACAAGGAAATGTGTGTCTTTAAGAACTTTTTCTTATGTACCAAAAAGGAGGAAGAACAATAAAACTTACATGCAAGCTGTTTAAGGTTCATTCAAAAGACCTAAAATTGTACCTAAAGTGGCTACTTAAAACTGACACACTGCCTCTAAAATACACAATTTATTACCAGGCTAAATGTTTCACTTACGAATTGGTTGCACGTTTTTCCTTTGGAGTCTTAACCATATCTTTCTCTTTCTGATCTCTCACCCCTAATGAGAAATATGAGTAAATACAGATGAAGTTGCTTTTTAAAAAATGGACATTTTAAAATATGTAGCTTGGGGTTTTGCTGCATGACACGAAGGTGAATGGCACACCACACTGAGTTAGAAATGTTTCCTATCCTCTACGAAGAATATATGAAATCACTGTGTAGCTTAAAAGAGAGCCCAAGAACCATTACATCAGTTTGCCTCCAAGTGCAAGTGCTCCAGGCTTCATAGAATCAAAGAGTTGAAAGAGACCACAATGGCCACTGAGTCCAACTCCCTGCCATGCAGGACCACATACTCAAAGCAAATGGCCATCCAGCCTCTGTTTAAAAACCTGCAAAGAAGGTGACTCCACCACATTCTGAGGTAGTATCTTCCAGTGTCGAAAGGCTCTTGCTGTCAGGAAGTTCTTCCTGATGTTCAGGTGAAATCTCTTTTCCTGCAGTTTGAATCCATTGCTCCAAGTCCTAGTCTCTGGAGCAGCAGAAAACAAGTTTGCTCCATGTTCAACATGACATCCCTTCAAATATTTAAAAATGGCTATCATGTCACCTCTTAACTTTCTTTTTATCAGACTAAGCATACCCGGCTCCCTAAGCTGCTCCTCAAAGGGCATAGTTTCTAGACCCTTCACCATTTTGGTCACCCTTCTCTGGACACATTCCAGCTTGTCAATATCCCTCTTGAATTGTGGTGCCCAGAACTGGACACAGTATTCCAGATGAGGTCTAACCAAAGCAGAACAGAAGGGTATTATTACTTTCCTTAATCTCGACACCACACTCCTATTAATGCAGTCCAGAATCACATTGGCTTCACACTGCTGACTCATGTTCAGCTTGTGGTCCACTAAGACTTCTAATCCTTTTCACACGTACTGTTTTCTAGCCAGGTATCACCCATCCTATATCTGTGCATTTCATTCTTTCTTCCTAAGTATAGTACCCTACATTTCTCCCTGTTAAAATTCATTTTGTTAGCTTTGGCCCAGCTCTCTAATTTTGAATTCTGATTCTGTTCTCTGGGGTATTAGCTATTCCTCCTAATTTGGTGCCATCTGCAAATTTGATGAGCATGCCCTCTCTTCCATCATACAAGTCACTGATAAAGACGCTGAACAGCACTGGGCTCAGGACAAAACCCTGTGGCACCCACTAGTCACTTCTTTCCATGATGAAGAAGAGCCACTGGTGAGCACTCTCTGTGTTCAGCTAGTAAGCCAATTACAAATCCACCTAACAGTAGCTTACCAACAACTGACTATGTGTGCCACAACCAAAAAGGAAAGACCATAACAAAGGTTTCAGGTAACTTCTCCTCACCCACATTGTCCTTTTATGTATATATAGTGATCTTCAGCCAAGTCATTCAGAGCTGGAAGAGATTCTAGGTTTAGTTTTTCAAAATCACATAGTGTATTCACCTTCTGTAAGAGTGCATTTCTGAAATCAAATCTGAGACAGTAAAGTGTTGAACATGAATTACAGGTTTCTTCTGATAGCCTGTGACACTAGGAATAGAGGAAGGTGCAACAATTCCAAGAATAGGGAAATTCTTTAACAACGTCTATGTGCCACATTGAATACTTTCATTTTTTAAAAAAATTCTTCTCATTTTACAAACAGAGACTAGCCTGTAAGTCCTGTACATTTCTGTTCAAAAGCAAGTCTTATTAAGTTTAATTAGATATTGTTGTGCGGCTCTAAGTCATTTCCAACTTCCGGCAACCCTAAATCAAACCTATCATGGGGGTTTCTTGCCAAGTTTGTTTAGAAAGGGTTTGTCATTGCCCTCTTCCGAGCTGAGAGAATACGACTTGCCCAAAGTCACCTAGTGGGTTTCTATGGCAAAGCAAGGATTCAGACCCTAGTCTGCAGAGTTCTATTCTCACACTCCAACCACTACCCTATGCTGGCTCGCCAATGAGATTTACTCCCAGGTAACTGCATTCATAAGTCAATCCAATAGGATTTACCTGGGAGGAAGCCCTATCAAATTCAGTGGGATTAAAATTAATAGGATGGATCTGTAAGAAACAAAGGCACCATAGTAGCTCCAGAGCAGCCGTAGAACATAATCCCTATCTCTGTTATCCAATAAAATGTACCTTATCTTCATTATTTAACAAATGTCTTACGCTTTAGATAAAGACCTCTTATTTTCTGGTCTGATAAAAGTATACTCTGCTTTATGTACAAGTCTAATGAAGCAAACACTACTATATATAATCACACTGGAATCTTCTATGTAATAAAACAACAGTAATAGTAAGCAATTAAGACGTATGTTAATACTTTAAAGTTGGACTATTTTTTAAAATATCATAGTTAAGATAGCTTTGCCTCATTTTTATCATGGCTATCCAAGTAATATCATGCCAGCTCTGCATGTCCATTGTTTATGTTTTGTATTATCTCAACATCTAAGCTTTTAATTATCATCACATTAGTAATAGATTTTTCTTCCTCTAAGTAGGATTAGGGAACAGGAGAACAGATTGTCATCCAGACAAAAAAATAAATCAAAATTCAACTGACAATATTTGGACAAACACACCACAAACAAATATTAGTTCAAACTATTAACTGAGCAAAAATACTGAAATATATAATTGGGATGAAACCTCTATCTACTCTACACGGTTTAATGACAAGAAGAATATTGGTTAAACTTTAATCCATTCTACTCTTGTCTTTGTAAGTATTACATTACCATTCATTACATGTCTGTGGGAAAAAAAGATTCTGTTATTAAACACTACATTGCAAGGCATGGATGACTAGTGATAAAGTACTTCCAATTACATATTCACAAGTATTATAGAAATTAGTATTACTATACTTATCAAAATGAAATAAACCCAATTAAAGAAATAACTGCAACAAAACAATACACGGACCCAAACAAAAAGGCAATTCTAGAATCTAATGAATCCTTTTATTATTAATTACAGATTTTCTAACAATACACTGGCACCGCACTCTGAGATTTCAGCTTACTGTTTAACAGTTTCTGACTAATTTTATTAACCTGTACATCTGAGAGGATCAACCCCCTCTGGGTTTAATTAGAAGAAAATTCAATTTAAATCTAAATGTCAACAGTGGTTACTAATTATGGCAGGGCCTGGACGAGACATCCAGTCTGTAATCAGGCAGTTCTCTGGTTACAATTAAAGAGTTTCTTTTTTGAGTCATTAACGTGTAAGATTTTTTTTTAAGAAAAAAAAGAGACACACAAACATGATCCTAGATGGGATCTAGTCCTAGATGCTCCTCGTATTAGCTATGAGCAGACATGCCGAGAAAAGTTGCCAAATTAAATTACAGAAATAGCTTGAACATATAGCTGAATAATAAGCAGCTACAAAAGTAGGTCAGGGTCGCAGAAACAGACCACTACCCCTCCCCCAGCATGCAAAATAAATATTCCCTCTGTCTCTGAATAGAAATCATTCTTTTGTTATGCCCTTTGTCAAGAACACATTATTGCAGGGGATATTTATTTCCACAGTCTTCACAGCTGTGAGCAGGACTAAATTAATCTTTCTGGACTTGACTTCATTTGCAATTTCATCATTATAAAACAAATTCATTGATTTTTTTTTTTACAAAAAAGAAAATGGAGAAAAGAAAAAGCTACAGCAAATTGAAAGTATATGTATTTTTTTTAAAATTAGGGTCCCATTTTTATTTTTGCTGTATAATAATGATGGAATATCAGAGTGATTCAAAAATTAAACTGGAATATGTTTACAATGTTTTTTAAACAAAAAGCTGAGAAAAGTTAGCTATAAGGACCATAGGCAACCCACTAAACTATATTCTAGTAAAACACCCATGTTAATCTCCTTTGAAATAAGTGTAACAAAGGGGACAAGATAAGCTATTCATTGTACATGGCAATGTCTGTGTACAACCTAAACAAAAGCATTGCTCTCTATACTTTCTAATTATTTGGGTGCTGTTCCTCACCATCTGAATGGATATGTGTGTGGAAAGCTAGCTGTACAACTGAGCAAGCAAATTTACTTTTGCTCCTTTTGAGCTATTGCTGCTGCTACTCCTACTACTGTTTATATTCTGCCTTTTTCCTCATCCTGGGATTCCAGGAAGCTTACAAACACTAGAACAGATACAGATAAAATTTCCTGTAACTAAAAAACAAACAAACAAACACCCTAGTTAAAATATAATCAAACTGTCAGTATACCCAAAGGCACCAGGTCCTGCCTGATCTTGGAAGCTAAGCAGGGTCAGCCCTGATTGGCACTTATATGGGCAGCCACCAATGAAGAACAGGTGCTAGAGGCTATATTTCAGAGGAAGAAACTGAGTATTCCTCATCTAGAAAAACCCTACGAAATTCAAAGGGTTGCCATAGGTCAACAGGTGATTTGAAGGTATATACACACAGAGAATTAAAAGCAATTTAAAAGCATTGTTGTTGTGTGTCTTCACATTGTTTCCAACTGATGGCAACTCTAAGATGAAACTATCACAGGATTTTCTGGAGCTGAGAGTGTGTGACACACTCAAGGTCACCGAGTGGGTTTCCGTGGCTGAGTAGGGAATCAAACCCTGTCTCCAGAGTTGTTGTCTAATGCTCAAACCACTACACCACACTGGTTCTCATTTAAGCGCATACCCATTTTAAAAAATACAGAAAATAGAGCACTTTATTAAAATCCTTTTCCACATGACTAGTCACTCCCCAAAGGCCTGTTGAAACAAGAGGTTTTGCCTGCTGCTGATAGGACATGAAGGAGACTGCCACTCTACCTTCTCTAGAGCTTGGAAGTAGCCATGAGAAAAGTCCTCTTCCAGGTTCCCCACCTTGTCAGGGGACTGGGATGCAGAGAAAGGCCTCTCTGAAGATTTAAAAATGTGGGCAGGCTCATATGAGAGAAAACAGTCCTTCACACAACCTGAACTGGAGCCAAATAGGGCTTTATAGAACATTTACAGAACATAACCGGCACTTTGACTTTTGCCTGGAAACATATGATAACCTGTGGAGTTACTGTAATATGTGCTCACTGTAACTAACCCCACTCAACTACCCAGTTGCAGCTCCCTGACCTGGGTGAATTTTCCAAACACTTTACAAAAGCATCCCCACACTGAGTGACCTACAGCAGTCCACACAAGAAGTAGTTAGGGCATGTGTCACCACAGCCATATCAGATGTCTTCAACAAGCACAGCTGGCCTACCAGCTTTCACTGTGTAAATGCACTCCTGGCTAATGCTGAAACCTGAACTTCCAGGATCAGGGTTGAATT
This sequence comes from Cyclura pinguis, assembly GCA_030412105.1. NCBI lineage: Eukaryota > Metazoa > Chordata > Lepidosauria > Squamata > Iguanidae > Cyclura > Cyclura pinguis. The sequence goes on from CM059602.1 coordinate 215,913,206, forward strand.
TGGAAATACACTCAAGGTCTGGATCTGTTTCTTCAGAGACAGTATGAGTTGAAGGTGAAGCCCCATCCCCTTATTTCATTTGATTTTTCAGTAAAAATCATACCTTGGACTGGAATATTAAAATACCATTCTTTCCCAATAGGTATCCTGTTACAAAACTTCTGTAGGTTGATTAGACAGACAGACAGACACACATGCAGATAGCTGTGGGAAATCTACAAGATTCTCACATAGAATTTGACTTCTTAGCAAAAATTTCACAATCTATATTGTCCTGAATGATCCTGTTCACAGGAAATAAAATCAAAACATGATTTGACAAGATTACATGTTGTGAGTGAACCTATTAAAGCTTTATTTTAATCAATTTAGGTTAATTGGGGGAGGTGTCACACTGACCTTTACCAGCACAAATAAAATCTTTGAAGCTGTTTTGTAATGCGGCCTTGTAGAGTAGGATTTCAGCCAAATTAAATGTTCTTTGACATGTAGCTTCAGAAATGTAGGCATGAGTCAGAATTTCCAACAATCTGTTTATTATGTCATATCCATGTCTCCATTTCCCAGTAAATTCCCCTTTCCTTCCAATTATGAAGAAATTTTCTGCCACTGCAGCAAAACACCTTAAGGCAGTACATTTCAGGGCAATTATCACACTATGTGACTGGATATGTTCATCCAGCCTGTGGCACTTGCCTTCTATCTTCATCTGAGACATAAAGGAATCATGGAGCAATGCTTACACTTAACTTCTTGTTTAATTTATACAGCTTTTATGGCCATGCAATTTAACTATATTTAACCTTTTGGCCAGAACTTTCAAATGATGTGTTTATTCAAGTCTCATAATGAAACTTAGAAAAACACTTTCAATTTGACATGGCAATGTTCTTTAAGGCACAAAGCATTTTAAAACAGCTTTCCTTGTTGGGGGAAAAAAACTTTTTAAAAGAATTATGAAAAGGGACCGTGCCAAGTTCACCTACCCAGTGCAACACTTCGCCTACACTAAAAAGTTTCAGCCTCCTCTAATGAAGCACAGGTGCCTCAGATTTTTTTCCCTCTCTCTCTGCCTCTCTCTCTTGCTCTGGATTGCTAAGATAGTCTGGTTATTTAGTATGCTTAACTGACATTTTGGCTGAGAGATTTTGATAACAGAAAAAGGAAGTTCACATAACCACAACTCAATAATAAAGGTGGATGGAAAAACACTTGGTTTCCTTCTACATTTTTAACATAATTTTATTCTTCATTAGAACTGCCACAAAATAAAAAGCCAAAAAAAAGTGTTTGTTCCCATGTTTTTTAGAGTTACAACAAAAACATTTCCAATTAAGCCTATTTTTTCTCCCCAAGCCACTTTTTTAATATCCATGCACACATTCCCATTAAGGAGTTCACTGGCTAGTGGGCATAAAGTGAGGTCATATTCCACTTCCTTTTTTTCCCTATGCTGTTATAGGCCTTCGAATCATTTCTGACTTATGGTGACTATAAGGTGAACCTATCACAGGGTTCTCATGGAAAGATTTGTCAGAGGGGGTTTGGCATTGCCTTCCTCTGAGGCTGAGAGAGTGTGACTTACCCAAGGCCACCCAGTGGGTTTCCACAGCTAAGCAGAGATTCAAACCATAGTCTCCCAAGGTGCCAGTCCAGCACTCAAACCACTTTACCACACTAGCTCTCACATTTTACTATAATAGTCATAAAATTATTTTGGTCAGCAAGCAGCTTCTTCACCTAGTTTAAACTGACAAATTCATCCACTTTGAATTTGTCCCCAAACATTGTATATTTAAATCAACATCTGAAGACCACAAATAAATTATTTCTATTCTTTTTAATAATAGCACAGTGCTCTGGATTTGATTTTCTTCTGACAAAGACTCACCAAATGGAACGAAAGGGGGGGGGGGGAGTAGGAAAAGAAATGCACTTGCATTTGTATTCTTTTAAAAGATGAGCATAAGGGATGTCAGATCTTAGACCCGTTCTGGTACGACTTACCAGGTTTCAATCAACATGTGAAGGGGGACCACCTAGCTCCTATCTTCTCCATTCTTGCTTACCCCCAAAGAGAAGAAGTTTTTGTTCACATTAAGACTCTTCATACAGGCAAGGAAGCTAGCAAATCATGGTTGTTTTGTCTCTTAGAGACTGCATGGAAACAGAAAATTCTCTCCAGACTCCTTGTGGTCTACCTGAGGAGAGATATGATGTCTGTGGGGGAAGGCAGTGCTGATTGAAATTGGGCTGGTTAACCCCTCACCTGTTTCTTATGTCCAGATACAACTCCTACAGTAACGCTAGAATCTGGAAGGACTGCAATCTGTTTAATGCAACCAGTGGGGAAAGCCCCTGCCATTTTCCCATGTTGGGGAGAATCCCAGTATGATCATACTGACATATACTCCACGTGTCGCAGAAACGGAAGCTAGAATACAGTTACGTACTTCTGCTGGATCCCACTGTCTCTGCCAGAATCAGCGCTGTCCTCCTTCTTGCATCCCTTAGCACCTAAAAACTCCATTCCTGAGGGCCGTTCACCTACATCCCAGTAGTACAACACAACTATAGTGAAAAGCCCTGCCCTGTCCAACCAGTGGCACATCTAGTGTAAACAGCATTTAGGGCAATTGTGGAAGTTGAGCCCCTACTTCCTTACTCCTACTCCCACTCCTACACACACACACAGCTTTCTTGCACTCCCCGGCATTTGCACCCGGGGCATGTGTCCTGCTTGTCACCGCCCCCCTCTCCCCGATATACCTCTGTTTCCCACTGGTAAGCAGATTTCCAGAGAATCACAAACATCATTTGGCATTACATGGAATGACTTTCATAATCACTAGACTGCCATTAAAATATGAATGAAAGAGATCCACTGTTTACAGATAGCAAGGGTGCAAAGGATCAATGCAATATAAACAGTATTATGGCTGCTGGATGTATGGAATAACATCAATTATCAAAGGGATATGTTTATAAAATAAGTTATCACAATATATAAGAAATTTCCAGCACTGCACAAACTAAATGCTAGTTACCTATTAAAAAGTTCTAAGAGTACTATGGAAAGATTACTTAAGCAATTTTCGTTAACTACACAATACTTTAACATTATTCTAAATGTCACAAACTTTTGAACAAATGGGATGAATTGAATGAAGGTATATATGCTACAATCATTTTTTTTTATAGAAATATTCTCAATCAAAAAGCCTTGGTTGGGAATACTCATCCTTGTTGGCCTTCAGCACGGAGTCAGGTTTTATTAGGAATCAAAAAAATGGAACCAAGAAAATCAATAACCCATGATCCTATTGAAATAATTAAAAAAGCTTTAACTTCCCACTAGGCATATAGAGTGAAAAACATGGAGCAGTACATGGAAAGAATGTAGTAATGAAAACAGACAGAAGTAGGCCATTTCTGCTACCTTTTACTTTGTGCATAAAAGCCACTGTCAAAAGTATGAAAATTTAAAAATGATTGCTTGGCTAAAAATATTTAAGCTCTCTCTTTCATTTTGTTTAATGTATGAGTGTCAGTAAGAACATAAGATAAAAACAACATTAAAGAAAAATATTTTGTAATATTAGTTTCTATACAGAGAGAGAGAGAGAGAGAGAGAGAGGGAGGGAGGGAGACAAGCTACATTAAATTTACAATCAAATTTAGTCAGATCAAAAGACGTGGGATTTCATCAAATGTTTCACTTTTTTTGTTTCTCTTCCCATTCACCCTCAGATCTCATCAAAAAAATTCTACATACAATGCCAAGGGGTTGAATGAGCACAGGGACAGAGTGGTAAAAGGGAAGTTCCCCCAAACCATATGTTGGCATTTTCTGCTAGAGGGATGGAAGGGGGATGGAGAGGCTTGGCACTACTGCACATCCATAACCAGAGATCCCAACCCATTACTTTTTTAGAGTCAAAAATACAAGCTATATAGTTAGTATCACACCTATAAAAAAGCATCTCCATTATTTTGAATGATCTGAACAATGTCAATGAAATCTCATATTTTTCAGGGGGTTCTTCACGCATAATCTGAATTGATCCAAACACAAATCTTTACCTCTTGCAAATACGACGACTCATAAGTTTAGATCTTTTCACATAATCATGATCAGGTTCAATGGGCACTGTCATATGAATCTTTTACAATTAAGAATGTCACTTTTAGAATTAGAAGTACTTCAGTTAATGAAACACACTTAAACAGAATGAGAGTTTTTGAGGATGGGGGTGATCCACTGGGCTTACTTTCCTAGAATAAACTTGTTTAGGTTATTCCATTCCACATATTTGCCAGTCAAATGAAACTTGGGTTAGTAAGGTAAAGAAGCTTTGTACATACTGAGATCTTACTATAATCTTGCAAACCACAGTTTCTATAAAACTCGCATTCTCTGAAGTGATATATATCTTTGAAAAGATATGTATCAAGGCCTGTATGAAGCAGTTTAATGAGAGTTGAATTTAAACTGAAAATGGAGATCAGGGGCAGAATTAAACATATGGATCAGTCATTGGGATGTTGAACATATATCTGTCATATCCACATATAAAAACATGTATTCCTTTCATAATTGTCCTTTACTGCTGTTCAGGTGGTCTCAGTTTTATTTCAATTGAATATATACATATACAGACAGAAGCACATCTTCTTTTACCAGCTTTTAGGAAGGAATGACCCATATTTGATATAAATCAAGTGCAGGACCGTGTCACTCTAAAAATGAAACCATTATGAAATATGAATAGGACTGCTAACAACTAAAGCTGAACTGCCCAACGGACAAGATGATATTACTTTATAATCCAAATTACATAACTGCATCTTTTAGGGAGATAAAGGAATACTGCCACTAAAAAGTGTAAAGCCTCTTCTTCCCTATACCTAAATCTCAGATATTCTGTTGTCATAAGACATATTAAAGGCTGGATCCATTCTTACATGAAAGGCTCCTTTCAGACTAGATGACAACATTCTCCATCTTAAAGCTTTGTCTTTTGAGAACCACCATGAATCTGATACAATTTTAATATCCAAAATTACAGCCACCTTAAATTAGCAGAAATTCCTAACAGAGAAGTATGTATTTACTTTTCCCCTCCCCAACACAGGTATTATTACAAGGAATTCTCAAGGTGAGTAATATAGTTGCATATACTATCCCATGGGTCACTTACCAGAATCTTAAAAATATGCAGATACAGACTAAAAAGCAACACTTAATTATTTTGCAACATAAATGGATTATCACACCAAGCAAGGACAGATCTGTAGGAAGAATTTTACAGCCTGCAGGCTTCCACCCACAAATACGAACATTTTCAAAATATTCAACCAAGGATCTCCAGAGTTGTGTTTTAACCACATATTTTCTCCATCTACTCTATAGGAAAATCAAAGTCATGATTTTTGCTTTACTTCCCGGTTTTAAAAAGCTTTCTCTTGGGCCTAAAACAGTCCAGGGAAGGGGGAAAAAGGCAAAATTGTTTTCCATGCCCCCCACATCTGTGTGGGGCATCTGGAAGAATGTTGGACATTTTGAGGTTAAAAAATTAGGAACTAAAAAAGTACAAATAAAAATAAGGTGTGGCACAGTTACCACCCTCTGAGGTCTCCTAGGGGTGACAATACAGCCCCCAGCTCTTTGCTGTTGCTCACCCCTGCACACAAACCTAATCTCAAAGCTTAAAAACAAACCACCAACTTCAAAGTTTACACTGAAGTGAGCAGGCCAGCCACAAGGCTGCTTTCACCGATATAAATTTGTGGCATTATAGAGAAGGCCATGTGACAAACAAGCAAGACAAGCTAATAAGCCACTTTTTGTTTGGGTTTATTAATTGTGATTTTTGTGGAATAACCTAACCAGTTTATGTACTGAAGTGACCTCTGCAGAATGCTAATTAGTGTACAGAATTAGTGTAACTGGGAAATCAGACTTCATAAAAGTATGTATTACTCTTTGCCCTTTCACACAGGATAGGTGGGATAAGCCTAAGAACAAAAACAGCATACCAAGATCAAAAGTTCATTAGGAAGAGTAAACTTTCTCAAAACTAGCAGATACTTTAACAGAATATGTAGAATATAAAGTATAGAATTTAAGTGTCATTAAAGTAACCACTAAAAATATTCTTCATTAGTCATGATTTATAAGCTATTTTACATGTAATTTATGTTATCAGCACTGTGATATGAGAGAGACAGTGGTGAAGAATAATTGTATAAATGCTCTACCACATTTACTCATGTACAAGTCAACCTCATGTATGCATTGAGAGCAGGTTTGGGGGCCAAAGTTATGATATGGTCCATGGATAAGTTCAGAGTCATCCCGTGGAGAGGGGAAAGTGCCAGGACCACCTCAGGGGGCCAGACGCCCATGGCCACTGCTGCCACCATCTTGCCTCCTAGGCTTTTCATAAAAGTTAAGGCACAGTATTCACTCTTATAAAAAAAGAAACCAACTCCTTCTTTGAGTAGATTGGTGAAAGGCAAGAGCTTAGTCCATCCCAAGAGAACCTAAAAGAAACACCAACCCTCTCTATGCTCTCAGTACTCCTTTGAGAGGAGGCACCATTTCCCCACCCAGGCACTCAAAAAAGCCAGAAATGGAACTGCAGCAGAAAGAGTAGAGGGGGTCAGTGCTTCGTTCAGGTTCTCTCAGGATGGACTAAGCTCTTGCCTTTCACCACTCTACTCAGGGAAGGAGATGTTTCCTTTTTTGGTGAGAGTTAAGCTACAGTACTTACGCTCACCTGTGAATATGTTGATCTAGTTTTGGGGGCTAATTTTTTTAACTAAAATTTTTAGACTTATACATATACTGTAATATATATGGTTCTAGTTTATGACTGTTACTGATAAGGCATTGTGATGAACCTGATGGGAGGGGTCTTGACAAGAGAGCCTCCTTGGCAACTGAGCGCGTTTAAGCTGATTGGCTGGTGAAATGGAACCTTGGATAGCCCACGGGAGGGGCTGGTGGAAAGAGGAAAATAACGGATTTTAACTGTCTGGGGTGTGTTTGAAGAGGAGTGTGATCTGTGGTGTGTTTTGGAGAGGTTGGAGATTTGAAGAGCTCTGTGGGAGAGAGAACTGAGAAATTGGGTGTACGAGAAATAGTGAATGAATTGAAAGAGAGAGAGAGAGAGAGAGAGAGAGAGAAGAATGGTGTGCTGTTTATAAACATTTAGATACAAAACACATTTAAAGCAACAGTGTTACAATAAATGTTAGAAGTTCTGTGTTCCTTAAAACAGTGTCACAGAGTCTTATTTTGAATCCTGGAAAATACACACTACCAATAATATCATCTTGACCTTAGTGCCAACAGTACCACAGTCTTGGAAAATCTAAGTCACTGCTGATCCTTACATCTGGGAGAAGTGCAGATTTAGAGAAGGCAGTAAAGGGGGAGAGTCCTGGAAGGAAGAAGCCAAGGGGGGACAAGAGTGAGGAAGGGACTGCATTCTCAGAGAGGGAGAACTGAGGCAGACCGGTTTGTCCTGGCCCTGGCTTGATTCAGAGATCTCCCTGGCTGTTCAGTTCTGATCACAAAGAGGTGTCAGGCTGGGCAGGCCTTGAGTGTGAGGTTTGGGTGCACCTTTCACATTCGGCACTGATGGGCAGTGGGTTTCCCCAGTTTCTACAGGCATGCTTTTAAAAAAAAAAACACCACACAGACATAATTCCATATCTCTATAACAGTACCTGCATCAGACCACTGCTGTTGAAAATCAACACCATAGAAAGTTTTAAAAACATCACTGTAACAGTAAACTAATTTATATATTAAGCAAATTATTATATCATCATGGAAATAATGTAGTGGATCATGAAAGGGCTTCCCAGCATACCCTGCTAATTTTTTGTTCAGAAGCACAGAAAACAGAAAATTGGGGTGTACCTCCAGAAGACCAAGAGGGTTGTGCACCCCGTAATTCCTTTTCTTTACCACCTCTTCTCTTCACAGAGAAATATGGCAAATGTATCTTGTGCTCTTCTTTTTTCTCCTAGTTCCTCCTTCCCCCATTCTTCCCCTCCACTCACCTATTTACTCATACTTAAGAGTATGGAGCACACAGGTTCACCAAGTAATGGGAATTATTTAGAAGTGGGAAATGTGTTGCACCAGCAATGAGAAAAGCCAGAAATTAAGGTTTAAAAAAGCTGGTCCTACAGTGCAACCATTCTCACCAGGAGCCATATCGCCTCCAATGCAGCCCTGGAACATTTGAAGGGGATCACACACTGAAAAGTGTGAGAAGGGGAGCTCCAAAGGGTTATGGAGGTCCTGGTAACTGACCTGACAAAATACCCAGCAACTGGAGTCAATTGTTTCCCTCCTATTTATAGTATCTTTCCAAAACATCTTTTGAATTTGATATGCCCAGTAAATTCATTGATTAAGCTCCTCCCACATCTTGATTTAAGAGCTAAAAAGGACCGAAGTTGAGGTTTTTGTGATACATTTCACACCCTATAGCTGCCATGCAGGGTCTCACACAGCTTCACTTCAGAATCGGTCATTAATCAGATTGCACCAGGTCAACATATCGCCACACTTCTCTGAAGATCAGCATGCCTAGCTAGCCATTTTTAGCCTAGTAACTTTAAAGTATATGTGTACAGATATATCATATGTTAAGGTAGGCTGTGAAAAGTGTTTATTATTCCATATGAATTTGCCGGGGGGAAAAATCTATATAGTCCTTTTAAATGTTTTGTCTAGTTATGCTGGAATGTTCAGATTTCCTTGGTGCTCAATAATAAATTATTTTTCTATCTGTTTGTGTTGTACCCCCATTTGATGGGGGCCCTGGAACCTGAGAAGAGCTCCTAAGGGGGGCATGGTCAAAAAACAGTTGAGAATGGCTGCTCTAGTGCACCTCCCAAAACCAGCTCTAACCCTTAGTGCCAAACCTCAAGCTTCCCCCTTTTGTAGAGCCCTCTCATCAGACAATCAACTGACTTCTGAAGAGCCCATGTTACTCCTGTGGAGTCTGATGGACCTAGTAACTCAACATAATGCTACAGGTTACAGAAAAAAAATTATTAATTATAATTAATTTAATTAATTTTTAAAAATAACCAAGAGCTTCAGGTGTCTAGATTTCATAGTCTTGGAGCTGTGCTAGATAGACGTATCCTCTCTCATGACGATCAGATGATGCTTGATATTTCTGCATCATCCAACAACAAAAGCTGTTGGGAAGTACAGTGTTGGATTTAGGATTTTATTCACAAAATAAAATTTTAAATCACACAATAAAAATATAGGCTAAATCTAACACTGTATTCCCAATTGCACCAGCAATTTTCCCCATTCTAACACAGCCCCTAACACAGAACTCTGCTGTACTAAAAATCTAGTCTGGTGACCTGAAAAACCTTCTGGACCAGGCTCTTCAGGTATGCAGAGAATTGTGGGATGGCATGGTGACGTCGCATCTTTTGCTACTGGAAGCAGCTTCTGCCATCATAAGTACTGGCATGGATACTCACAAAAAGATAAGTATGCACAAAAGACTTTTAACAGTTTAAAAGTTCAAAAAATATATGCAACATCTAAAAGTACTACACTGTTTGAGCTCTTTCAAATAAACTGAACAATTGAAAATTTGGGGGAATTAAAAAAAGTTTTCACCTTTGGTTATCTTCCTGTGATGCATTCCGTGATCTCTTCCAAAATGAGTTTTGCTTCTGAGGCTTCTGTGACAACATGGTTGTATTTTTTTTTTAAAAAAGATATTTTTTAATCCTCCAAGGAGCCCAAATTGACATATTTGTTTATCTTCCTGTCCCATTACCCCCTCGCAATATACTTTAATAGCAACTGGTGAGGAAATTAGTCTGCATGTAATCCAGTCAGAACCATTACAGAATGTCGATTTGGACTAGACTTTTCCAAATCCTAGTCCAGCACTATGACCACTACACTATATACTTCTGGGCTTTACACATCTATCCCATCAATAGTTGTCAGTACAAGTCCTTGTGAAACCAATACTTTCTACTCCAGAAGTGGACTGGAGATGTACTTGTGTTAATAACCGTTGTAATTTAAAGTCATGAACTGGGTAAATACTAGTTGCTTGCTGCTTGTTCACATTCCTTATTTTGTACATTTCTGTTACAGTATATTCCTTGTTTATCCATATGTTCACAGGCTCTTTTCAAAGCCTGAGAAGAAACTGCAATTTATACTATATCCCCAATTCATGAACACAAAGCTCCCTTTCCCTATTTAAAAAGAAACCAAGAGATTTCCTTTAAGGCTGAGACCAAGATCTGATTCTCCAACTGCACCTTCTTTAAAGGTTAAAGGTCACTTTGAATTCAAAGCAAGGATTAAATACTGGACGGGTGTTTCAGTGCACTGCATTTCTTGGAGGTTTGAAAACAAGCCTAAGAAATGGCCCCATAGGTAATGGCCAACATATGTCTTTAAGGATCAGTATAAGTAACACGAATTTGATCTGGAAGTAACAGTGTTAGGGATGCTTTTGAAGAACTGGTGTAACCTGTTCCCTATGGCTAATACTTCCTAACAAGATTAGAGACTATTTTATCATACATACTTTTCCAACTAGTCTTCCAGGATAGCTGCAAGTGAACTGCATTACAGTAATTTAAACCGAAAGTCTAAGCAGAATAAAACACAGGATTCATGCTGCTACAGACGACCAAAGAAATTACTTCTGAGAGGGAAACTGTAGTCACAGGAGACAAGCTTATTTGTTGAAGTTAATGTATCTCGCTGCTAATTTTAATGGTTTCTCACTGGTTTCTTCAGTTGTCATGGGAAAAGGATGGTCAAACCAAATTACATGAAATAATTAGGCTGGGACACTTCTGTGGAAAATCTTATGGTTTGATCACTTCTATGGTCAGCAAGTATATTGCCTGGAATTTTTTGAATGGGTACTAAAAGCTTTCTCAATCAAATCCACAGACTTTCCCGGGTGGATGCTTCCACACTATGGAATTCCTTTCCAAGAGATCATGGCTGTCCTCATCACGGTTGTCCTTCTGCCAGCAGAAGACTTTTTGACTCAGGCAGGCTTTGTCAATTTACTGATTGGTGAAAAGGAGTTTTAAGAGATGGTTGCTGCACTTTTGACATCAGTGTGCTATTAAATTGCTTTTAATTCAATTCAACTAAATATTATAATTTCATTGTATTTTAAAGCTCTGTGGTTTCATCTGAACCCACATTGAGTTTTACTGTGAGATTTCCTGAATCTCACTCAAACCAAATCAAATTTAAAAAATAAATAATGCTACATTCAATGTCACATTAGGAGATCCCTGTTAGCACTTCCTTGCCCTGCAGTCCTTTGAATTCTTCCCAAAAACACATCCAGAAGTTTTCCCTTGAGAAGGTCTTTAGTAAATATGAAGGCTACTGAATCAGTTTGTTCAATGGTTTGTGTTGCATCATGGCCAGAGACTAATTACAAATCTGAGCCTTTAAAAGTCCAGACCACGCAAATACAATGAACTACAATTATTAGTAAGTGATCACCACCATAGCACTCTGAAGACACCTGACCTAGCATGATTTGGGAAGTGAAGTTGAATCAGGCCTTGTCTGTATTCGGATGGAGCCCAGCAGAGTACAGCAGGGATCTCTAAGCAGTGATAGGAAAGAGTCCTGCCTGAGACCAGGGGACAAAGCTAGTCAGAGCTGACAATCTTGGGCTAGGTGAACCAATGATGTGATCCAACACAAGGGAGCTTCCTATGGTCCTATTTATTCATTTCATTTCAAAATGCTTTAAACTGCATTTCACCAGTGGGTTCCTAGAAAACATGTAACAGACATAAAATTATTTTAACAAAATAATCACTCAATGAAGAAATATTCTCCATAGAAGTTATAGGCTAAAAGACAGTAACCTATTATACACAATTACGAACTGTGTAAGACAATACAACTCTTTAAAATGAAGGGTAAACAGGAAAAATCTTAATCTGGTACTGGACAGCCTGTAATGTTGGCACCGATCATACCTCTTTGGGGAAGGCATACCAGAGAAGAGGAAGATGTAAACAATACAACTTTGCATCAGTAGCTTCTAATTTTATCAATAAGCTCTTTGTAGTAAGTGTTTCATTTTAAGATAATTACAGATACTATTGATTTGTGCATTTTAAGCCGTCTGATATAGATGTTCTAATTATGTCTTTCAACAACTGTGAAGATAAGCAAATCATCAGACACTCCAAAGAAAACAGGAAAATTTAATTCTCACAGTCAGGCAGCTGTTTGTAACCATGGCATGGAACAGTGCATCTTAGTCCTTTAATAGAGAAACACTGGACATTTGGAAGTTCATTTTAATTAAGTTTTTCAATGCTATTATTAGACAAATTCAAGGTACACGAACACATATTTAAGAAATGGAACATCTTTGAATTTCCCAGCCAGAGAATACATCCATTTGTAACAGTCAATAATGTTTTTTGCTAGCCTTTTACTTCCAGGTGATACTTTAATTCCAAAATCACCCTGCTTTAAAGCGCTGCATTGGAAGAGGACCAAATGCAGCTTCCTATTTCTTGCCCTCCTGTGTTTCCCTTCCACTTCTTACTATCCAAAAAAAGTATGTTAACAAAGGAAAGACTGAATAACTGTATAATGCGTTTTGATTGTAAGCACGCCATAAATTCCATGAAAAAAGGCAGTGCAATTGCACAATAAGCACCTCATCTAGAAGCAGCCAAAGACTGAGCAGCTGTACAATGACTTTTGATCAGCAGCTCTAGAAGCAGTCTGTTTGACAGTATGTCCAGTAATATTCTAGCTCTGAGTGACAGCATCATTTTAACATGGGGAATATCCATACATGTAATCCCCATGTACCTTATGAGTTAGCATATTCCTGGATGGACTGTACCTTATGCTCTTCCTTAACACACACACTGGCTCTCAGTGTGCCTTCTCATGAAAGAGTTTATATATGTATGTTGATTACCTGGTTGCTGCAACATCAAATTAAGTCTTGCATGTGTAAATAGCCATCAGAGATCAAACGCCATGGGCAGATCTTTCCTATCAAGTGACGTCATTTCAAATGTAATAGTTTTCTGTTGAGGTTACTCCCATTTTCAGCAGCACCAATTGTTTAGTAATTTGGTTATGAATAGAATTATGTGAATCGGTTCTTAACTCATGTGATAAATTGTTTATAAATATAACTCCGGCTATAATTAACATGAGAAGTATATAGGAATAGGTATATTTTTCTCCTTCTTTCAAAATGCAAATAAATTCTAGGTGTGGTGTAAGACGATTATGAAACACCAGTCAACATACTCAAATTATGGCATGGTAATCCACATTGCTCAGTTACAACAATAACAATGCAAACAATGAAACTGTTGAAATCTAAATCATAATTAGTAAGAAAACATCTAAATTAATTATTTACAATATAAATATGTACTATTATAATTAATCCCCACAGCTTTCAAGTGAAAAACCACAGCACAACTGAAACACAGTTGTGCTACAATCATTAAGCTGCAACTGCTGACCCGTTTAAAGGTCCTTTAAGTGAATTGTTTTGAAGTGCCTGTCAGTATGGGATTTTGCTGTTTTGGAGTTTGCTAACCTTAAAAAAAAGTGGTCTGTATGCAGTATCAATTTTGTCTGCACAGATGCAGAAACTAACTTTTTATGTTACCTTATAAATGACTTATTTCCTGTGCTTTACAATATCATGCTTACAACTTGTAATCGTCAGGTTATGGAAAGAGGATTTGAGCAAAGATTCATGGGGGAGAGACTGGATTTGGCCCTGAAACTCTTTGTTCAATGAGAGGTAAGAAGATGGAGAACCGGAAGCTTCTGGGGAGAAAAAGGAGAAGAGGCCATGTGGTGTAAGCTTGCAACTAACTACTCCAGGTTAGAGCAAGGAAAGGAATCCCAGGAAAGGGTAATAAGGAAACCAGGGGCTGTCTAGTCAGATCTGTTAGGTTTTCACTTCTTTTGAAAGGGATTCGAGGGCTGAGGAAGAAAACCTGGAGTTGAAGAATAATCTTTTGTTTCTTTATACCTGTTCCTGTGGGCTTGGTCTTTCCTCTTGCATCTAGAGAGAAGGTACACAGAGAGCCTGTGCTTTAAGCTAGTCAAATTGCTTGATATACCTTCTGTTAACTCTCAGTATGCTATTTTCCTTTTTATTATTATTGAAGTGCTGCACTTATAAGAAGCCTGGTTTGTTTCTTAAGGGAGAGTGTGAAGCTCTGGTCACATGTATCTATGGCAAGGTCTACAAGGAACTTGTAAAATACTACTTTTCCCCCCTTTCTCCCAAAAACATAAGGGAGAAGAGAAAGTGTTGAACCTTTAGATTCTCCAGAACCCAGGGAAGGAAAGGGAGATTGGATCACCAAGAAAGGGCTTGGTGGCAGCACTACTACTTCAGCTGCACTGGGGAGAGATGAGCATGTCTGGGCAAAACCCAGTCGTGCACCAGCCCCCCTTTTCACCACACAATATCACAGCTAGGAAATAACTTGACATTCTAACAAGTTGCCTCAGTAGCAATAAGCTTAAATAAAGCTAGTTTTTTTGTTTGTTAAAAGCATGACAATTCATTACTTTTTAGTGAAAAGGGAATGCCTAGGTGCCTTTCTCATTACTGAGTAAGTGTGCTGACTTAGTCTGAACAACACGAGGGGAAGAGGAAGGGTTCACATGGGTAGCTGCCTCATGCTGCAGCTCTCAACAAAGACAAGAGAGCAAGAAATCACGGAAGATCAAGAAATGAGACCTGCTCACAACATGAGCTGCATTAGAAACTCAAGTTTGTTGGACATTTCCTCAAAATAATATATTTTAAAAAGTTAGCCTGCCTTTTCTTCCTTCACTCTGCCTGGCCCTGAAAACAAACAAACAAACAAACAAACAAACAAGGACATACTGAGGGATGAGGAGGAAAGGGATGTGGACAGCTAGGTCCATCAGGAAGACAGAGAAAAAATCAGTGTATGTACATGGGAAAAAGGTCGGGCAGAGAATGCTGCCTTGCCAGATAGGCTGCCTCAAACCGGAAGCACAGACCAGTTTCCTGTATTCTTCAAAGACACAATAATAGCAGCCACCAACAGAAAACTCACAGCAGAGGAGACGATATGGGAAACCCTGCTGGAACTATGGTGGGGTGTGTGTGTGTGTGTGTGTGTGAGAGAGAGAGAGAGAGTTTTTGTTTTCTGGTACTGTGCTACTTTATGCAAGTTACAACCAATTGGGAGGTGTTAGATCGGTGCACTGTGTGGAGAATAGTGCCAAACTGGGTGTGCCATCATTCAGATGTCACATTTTACTACAGCAGATGATGTTGCTTCATCATTTTAATATATATTTCCACTTTTGATTACATTTTGTTAAACACCTTGGTACCCTTAGATGAAAGGTGACATAAAATATTTTAAATAACCAAATGACAAATAAACAAATCTTAGCTCACATGTAAAGTAGAACTGCTCAGCTTACCTCAAAACTGAAAGGAGTATCTATTTTAGCAGATTTTTTTATTGTCTTCTTTTCCTCAGGTTTTTCTTCCCTTTATACATGTATGCATACATATCACATAGAGTAGAACCGATCAATGTTGTGCTAGTTGTGTAATAGTTTTTTTTAAAAGAAATATGAAAAAAAAAACCCTGAAAGGAATATCTGAGAAGCCTTCAACGCTCATATTCCTCATATCCTTTCCTAACCCCCTTGTTCCAGCGCTTGTCTTCCATTCTGAATAGGGATGTGAAAAACTCTCAGTTTGGCTTTACTGTGTTTAAAACAGAAATTCATCTAAACACATAATATACTTTTTAAAAAATATATACTGGTGTATGCATTTCTTCGCATTAGGCACACTTGCCAATGCACACTTCTACTTTTCAGGATTGCACTATAATTCTCACAGCCTTATAAATATGCAAAATCTGGGAGTGTTCTGCGTTGCAACAACTCTCAGAAGATGTGAAAAACCTAATGCAATTCTTTTCCACTATTAGCCCCCACAAACCTTATCCATCATGGCCAGTGAAGTGATGTAAGTATGTTTAAGAAACAGGTATTAAAGAGTACTTTCAAATAGGTTCAAATCATGGACAGGTCCTTTAAAGTTCAAACTAAAATACAGAGCAAACTGACCACCTCACTGACCCTTGAGCCAACAGCTACCACTGCAAAAATGTGAACATAGTTTATGTCTTGCTATCCTCCAAGTTTATTGGCTCCTCCAAGTCAAGGTTGGAAGCCATAACAATGGGAACAAATTCTAAAATGCACTTTGCTGTTGAGACATCAACATCTCTCTACAGAGTACCATCCATCTCAGTATCTTTTCCCTCAAACAATCACAAGAATTCCCACAGAGACAAACCATTCCTTTGAGAGATATTATTCATGCTAAGTCCCTGAGGGCAAGCAATATTATAGAAATGAGCTCAGCAAAGCTTAGAGTAGACTCACCAACAACAGCCCACAAACTGTATCTTTGCATAGACTGAAAACCTAAAAAGGACATGCTTCTTGTAAAAGAAGACACTATACCTAAAGGAAAAGTTATTATAAACAAATCTTATATGCCAATTTTAAACATCTAGCCATTTACAACTGTCAGCTCTATTCCCTAAAATGTCTCTAATTGTGCTGTTACCCAAGAAAGACGGTAATCAGGTTTATAAAATCTACATTCCTATCTTTTATCCAAAGCCCTATAAATTTTATCTGAAGCTTTAGAGAGGGAGAGAGGGGGAAATCAATTTCCTAAACTTAGTGGGAGAAGGCTTTTGCCCTCATGTCCTGCTTGTGGGCTTCCCAGAAGCGTCTGGTTAGAAACAGTTGGCTGGACCAAACAGGCCTTTGGCTTGATTTAACAGGAATCTTCTTTCGTAACCTAAGGATGACCTCACACTGATAGTGGCAAATTCCAATAAAGGAAAAATAACGTCTTACTGTTAAGCTGACCCAAAACTCAAGGAGGTTAACTCATTAAACGGCCTGTTAAAACTGCTATTGTTCAACGTTTGTGTTTAACTGGGCAAGGTGGACATTCTAGACTTCCATTTGCTACTCCTCCCTCAAGAGTTTCATAAATGATACATCCAAAGAATAATTTCTTTGCATAATCATAAGGACATGCATTTTTTGCATCAAAAGCCATTTTACAAATGCAGACAGCAGATGAAGCGAGTTTGAGGTGAGGAATTTCTATGGACAAATTTGTAAGCAACAGAGTAGTTAGGTTACAATAAATGCTAAAGAATGCTAGATGCTGAAGAATGATACTGTGTAAGGTCAAATGTTAGCTACTTTCATTTCCATTTCACAAAAACTGAGGGTAGAAAGGGGCCTTTATCTGTGTATCTTTCAGACAGCTTGATAAAACAATGATCTATTTCACTTTGCTACTAGAGTAACACAATCTGCATGCTGGTCACTAAACCTATTTAGTTGATGTGTGGCATTTCAGTATGGCCAAGTGCCAAAATTAGGCCATACAACTACATCAACCTACATCTGACTATTCTTTGTCTCCCACACCATCATATTCAGCAACCCTCCCCTTGTTCAGGGTGTTAACATTAATTTCTTTATGGAAGTACAGCAATGTCAGAAAACTTTGGTATTCATATTCATATATGTTTGAAAGAAAAGATAGTTACATTATATGTACTATTTCCCAAGTTACCATTCATGTGCAATTTGATAAGCAAATAGTATCACAGAAAGCCTTGAACTTTACAAAGACATGAGTTTCTGAAATAAAGCTTTGGAGAAGATCCTTTCGTCTTATCGCTAAACAAACAGATAATAGCTTGTTTTTGGCAGGGATTCTTTAAAGCTAAAGTACTTTCTCCCCTAAGGTACTGTACTGTCATTTGTTTTTATTTTCAACATGAAAACAAACGGCACTGTAACTCCTAAGGGTGAAAATGACTTCAGTATAATTTTCTTCCTCTGCACTCTCACCTATTCATTTTCAGTTAGACAGAATATGGATACAGAGGTTTTCTCATCTTTTCCCTCCCTTCCTTCCCCCCTCTGGCTTCTATTGCCACAAAATGTATTCACGGACTGTACAGTAATTAACAGCTCTTGACTGGAAAACTGCCAACATGTACAACGTGACACTCTCCCTTTGAACACTAACAAAGTGCATAAGTAATTTATGTTGGATTAAATATCCCTAGCAGGGACCCTTAAGTAACCCAATCACTTTAAACAGGCTCCACATGTATGCTCCTGTACAGTGAAAATGTCAGACAGTGATAACCCACTAATAGCACAATTCTAACTATATTCCAGCCATTAGCATTTTATGTCATCAATCCTCATTAAATGTGCAAGGGTGGGGGAGACATACTGATATTTCTCTCCATTTTGCAGCCAACATCGAAAAGAAATAGAGAAAATGTAGACAGGTGTTATGTCCCATCCCTCCTCTCTCTCTCTCTCTCTCTCTCTCTCTCTCTCTCTCAAAAAAAAAAGGATTAACTTTTTTTAAAAAAATGTAGTTGCAATTTTCTGTTAGTACCTTTGTTTGCACTGAAAGAGAGACAACAAAGAGGTAAGGGCTACAAGGACCTTGATGGAATCCAGCCAAGAGTGAAAGAAAAGAGTGGTATTTCAGCCTTTGTGTTCCTCGCTAAAGCACTGTGCCAACTCATCTTCCAACCCGTTATATGAAATTTAATTTAACCTGCTATGCAATTAATTCAGATGTTCAGCCTATTTTTCTCATGGCAGAATCCCTCACACAATGCCTTATTTAAATATTAATCAGTCTTCTTTCAATTAGGACTAATTTGCTTCACAGGGTTTCTCTCATCTTCTGATTGCAGGAAAATGGAGGTAACTTGCAACGTTTGAGGATAATTAACATGGTATTTTTATAATACTGATACATCAAACGGGACCTTAATGAACCCCGCTGATTCCATTTAGTAAAGCATGCCTCAAAGTTACAATCAAGAGGAAAGCTACAGCCATCTGCTTAAATTGTTGCTCCTTTAGTATTTTACACACAGAATAGTTATTTCTCTAAATTGTCTACTGTAGGTGTCTTGCAAAGTCATTTTGTCATGCAAACTAATTGTACAGCATTTTAATTTGAACCTTTTATAACACATTTACAAACAGTGACATTATACATTGCAGAGACCCTCCTTAATTAAACATTGACAACTGTGGCTCTGTGTAGTATCTGTTAATGTTCATTTTTAAAACATGCTGTGCTGTTGCTACAAAGGCAATACAAGGAAATTTTGCCACATTTTAATGAACATAATATTTCACATTACAACTGCATGGTGCTTGGAAGACTTTATTTTATCGGCACATATTTATCAATCCTGCATAAAGCTGAAGAACGGGCCATATGCTGTCTTTTTGTTAGTTGGTAAGAAAAGCAAACAAGTTAACATTACACATGACCAGTTGCTCACTAAATGATCCATCTGCTTTGAAGAAGGTCAAAGTTCAGTCTTCTAGCGATTAGAATCAATCTAGTGTTCCTAGGTAATCTATAGTTTAAATGCGTAGGACCATCCTGAAAAGGGTTGGGGAGGACTTAGCATGAAGCAACTTGGACAGAATAATATACTTATATATTTAGTCACATCCTGCCTTTCTCCCAGGCCCCAATGTGGTTTACAACACAGACCCCAATACAGTTTACAACACAGGCTAAAACAGAATATTCCTAAATCAATTAAATAAACAATCAAATTAAAAACTGCACTGGATTAAAAACAATTTAAAGACACTTAAAATGTAACAGATAAAGGATAGATAAACAGTACAGCTCTTCTCAATAGGGGAAAAAATCCTTTCCGTAGCAACTAGGTAAGAGCCAAAAGTCTAGTGGAAACTCTATATACTTTGTTTGAAGATAGCTGTTTAAAAGATCAAAAGTAAGATCAACGGTTTACAAAGCAGTGAGAGTACTTTTAATAAAATTATAGATGTACTGTACAAGAATTCTGCCGTTACATTTTGCTACTGACTGCAGCCTATACTTAGATTATTAATGTGAGACTTGAACAGAAAGAAAATCTGTCCAAAGATGCTTCAAAAGGACAGTACGACAGGGTTGTTTTTAAAGAAAGAAAGAAAAAAGAGAGAGAGAGAGAAAACTTTTTCACCATGTACTGTGCAAACTTCCTGAAACACAGTCTTTCCAGCAGATTAAAGAATAATGTGGCTGCAGGGATCTTTTGGTTTCTCGTCTTTCCACTGGAGGGATATATGGCTATGGGCAGCAGATGGCACACCTGGTAAAGGATATATTCCAACAATCTTGCTAATGTAAAATGGTCCAAAGGGGATAATTTCAGTCAATTTAAGTCAAATAGTATGTAAATGCAGAATAGATACCCTCTGGATTGAGGAATAACCAGTAACAGGGGAAACACAAGTCCAGTGTATCAACTGAGCTGCACTTACGTGAATAATGTTACATGTGAATTCAGCACTCTTATGTACAGAGATACAGAAAGATGCCATGTGTAATAATGGATCCCAATGATTTCTTTCAAAATATTTTATCCTTATCACATTTTGACTTCCTTAGATAGAAATGTGCTGCCACTCATCTATTTATAAAAACAAATTAGAAAGCCTTCAATTCTTGTTAATTTCACATACAAAAGTATATGTCTTGCCAGTTACCACAACAATGGCTGAAAACAAGAGTGGATAAATAGAGAAGCTTTCCTGGGACAAAGAGATCTAGTACAGTTTCCACAGCTAATAAACCAGCTCTTTGAACATAATTACAATGCTATAGAGCTGGACAAACCATAAATAAGAAATAATCATTGCAGAATGTCTGTGAGTTGCTATCACTATTGTTTAGACATAAACACAGATGACATATATTACACTGCAAATATTTGGTGCAGATTATAAAGCAGCATCATGGTTTTATCCGTAAATTCTTTATGTCCTACAGATATAACTTGCATAATATTATTTTGCTAAACTATAGAAATGCATAGTTATTATTCATCACTTTGTATAACTTATGAGTACCTACAGTTACAAAGTAAACCTGGTAAATCATTGATTTCTTTTAATTTATTTATTTTGGCTTTGTAAACAATAGTCAAGAAAAATCCTTTCTGGTTAGGATGAGCCCCCTCACAAGGAAGTAAAATAAATAACATAAATGCTCTCATAATATTATAAGTAGCTAATCAAAATGGTCATCATGGTCACCAATCATGTGTGAAGCAAAACAATTCTGCTGAAACTGTGAATAATTAACACATTTGAAATAAGCCATTTATGCCAATCACCTTCACATTTGGCAACCAAGAAACGTACCTTCTGTTCAGTATCTACAGCATTCTGTTTGGTAGCTACAATATTCTCTTTCCAATAAACTTGTCCCATTTCAGTGACATATGTAATACCACTTATTAGAAAAATGCTTGTGATATTCACAGTCACAAAATACACGTAACATCTTTGACCATAAGAAATGACTGGATACCAGCATACCTCAGAGAAAGCGAAAAAAGACAGCATACAATGCCATTTCTTTAAGTAAACAACAACAGTCCTTTGTTGTCAAAGACACCTGTCTACTAGTGGAAACAATTACAAACAAAAGAACCTTTTCGTATCTTTGGTATCTTTGCAACTATTAAGCCCATAGTGTTAAGATTTTCTTCAGGAATGTACCAATGGGGAGGTGGAGATTTAATTCACAACAAAACGGGAAAATCTAACAAATAATTAGGGAAGAAGGTTGGATTATGAACTGCTCTGTGTTTAAAAACACATAAAATAAACCTGTGATGACCACACCATGCAATTATTAAAATTATCATCCCTCTCATTATTATATTGGCTTCATGGCCTACCACATTTTACTGGCAGTATCCAAGAATTTAGGAATAAGTGAAGTATCATTGGATTACATGGCACGTTTCAAGCAGTGTTGATTTTTCTAATTGTCCTATTGTGATCCTATCTACAGAGATTTCATTCACATATTTTGTTAGCGTATTTGGAATTGCTCCCAGAGCACCTATAACTATTGGAACCACAGTGGTTTCCTTTTCTCAGAGGCACTGAAAATAGTATGACAGCCACATAACTCAGTTTCAGCTGAATACCCAATTTCAGTGTCACCAACAAAAGTTCTATAAAACCATTCTAAGAAAAAGTAACAGTAGCATAGTCTTACTAATAAGGATGATATATCTCCACTTTGGAAGGGAATAAATAAAACATAACAAAAATGCAGCCTAGATTTAAAATGTGAAAATAGAATTATAATCAACAGAGACAGATGATCACTGTCACCATCATCACCACCAATACCATTAAATTGATAGTATATAGATGACACTTATATTCTAAAACAGCAATGGCAAAATGCAGCCTGTGAGCAACATATACCCCAGGGCAGTTTTTATGGCTCTAAGTTCCCTCCCAAAAGGTACCTATTCACCACTTTTTTAATATTTTTTGCTCCAACTCCAGGATGTTTAGCACCAGGAGAGACCTTTAGCTGAAATGGAAGGAAACAGGAAGTTGAATTCCAGTTCACTTCCTTGATACATAAAAGCCTTCTTTTGGACTGAAAATGTTCCACAGGGTATCAACAACGTAAGAAAACTCATCCTCTCCCAACACACACCCATTCAGGGCATGTGTGCGGTCTTTTAAGCAATAAAGTTGATTTCCTAAAAATTCTTGAGAGTGGAGGTGCAGCAGGAACACAGTGGGGTTAACTCTGCCTCCTGTCCCGCAGAGGGCCAATGTGTCCCTTTTATCCCTTGCAATTGCTCAGCCTTGTTCTCAAACTGTTGTTGTGGATGCTGTTGTCACTATAGAAATATACTGTGTTCAAAAATTATTTTCCTTCCTTTAGTGTTTCTTTTGACTTGCAAAAAGAAAAAGAAACCTCTATAACACATCTCTGTAAACACATGTCTATAACAATTCAGCAATCTCACTGTGAAATATACATGATACAAACTGTGAGGTTTTTGTACTTCTTAATTTTTTTATGTTTCAAAAATTGTTACTACATATTGGATGAAATATAGATACTCATTCTAATTCTGTAAATTTTGATTGTTAATAAAGAGAATTACAAAAAAGTGTTTTTTAAAATACTCTTCAAGATCAGAATTCCCCAGTTTCATTTTCTATACACCTTTAGAAAATTGAAACCATCCACCCATGCCAAACAAAATGCTTTCACCTCTCTTTAATGGTATCTGAGGAGAAAAGCAGAAATGTGGCTTGTCAAGTATGGGATAAAAAGGCCATCTAGTTTAAATGCATGTTCAAATGCAAGACTATCTGCCTAACCGGCACCTTACAGATCCAAATCTTTCAACATACAACCAGAACAGGTATATGGCAAGGCACACTTACACAACCATATCTCTCGATGATCTTCTGGACACAGCAGGAAAACATTACTGAACCCATCAGCACTGGTTTTACAGAAGATTGACTGAAACAAGCAATATGCCATTCTGCCACACTGACCAACACCTGTTGAAGTGTGTCCAGTAGCAATAACCAGCACTTTGGGAAATCGGTTCAAATTGTTTACGTTAGAAAGACAATACCGATGGGCTTTAGGCGCAGAATATCATCAATGCAGTGGCAGTGCTCTGCTGTAGTGGACAATACTGGACATGAGGGGCTTACAGAGGCTTGCTTGGGACCAACTGTGTGCTGCTTGTAAAGTCTCTCAGCTGGCCTGGAGCCTTTTTTCCCTCCCTGAGCAAGCAGCACATGTGAGGTCTCAGACGAGCCTCTGTAGGCATGAAGAACTGAGGGAAGCCCACTATTTCAATGCTTACAATACAGGTAAATTCCATTAATTCAACTAAGAAAATAGTACTGTGTGGACTGTTCCTGTTCCATGCCTTTCTCTAGGTACTCCATTTTGTTTCCCTTTCTATCCAAAACTACAATCCTGGAGTATAGTGGTTGATGAGGCACTAAAGTTCTCTGTCTGAGAAATCTACATGTCATTCCCCAAACTGCAAATCCCAGAATGGAATAGATAGAATCATGGCAGAGAATGCAGAATCTCTGCTGTTAATTGTGAAGTGTGAAAAGACCCTATTTCGTTAATCTCCTGTTTGCCATATTGAACAGAGTCTTTCCTACTTCACATAGGGACCTGTGCCTAAAATATACTTCTTCCTCTGGCATTAATGAAAAAACAATCAGCTATAAAAATGCCCTGAGGTAATAATCAAATATATTTCATGATCAAATTGATAGTGTGGAAGATTTCAAACCTCCAAAAGTGCAACATTAGCACATGTAATAAAATGCTTTCATTGTGTTCTCAATATTTTGCACAATTGCATAGTCAAAGTAGAACATGAAAATGCTATCTTCTAGACATGACACAATGTTCGTCTTATTTTGATATGACATGGATGTCTAAAAAAAAATACCTGTCACAATTTAATGATGTCGAGCAAATTTTCCAACAGCACTTCTATGGACTGGTATTCAACACTAGTGAACATGCATCAGTCCCTCAAAATGGACAAAATAAAAAAGACATGCAATATACATTGCACACACTAAGAAAATGCAATGTTAAAGTATAGTAAATGTTTACAAATTAAAATAAAATGTTCACTGACTACCATGTAAATTTTGCAGACAGCTTGCCAACTTCCAGAGTACTGAAATGTTTAAATTATTACTGAGCTTTAACAACAGTTACTCTAGCCGTGCCATGAGATTATGTACTCACAGGGGGAATCAATGGTAATTAAGCAGTTGATCAATGAAAGTAACTTGTTAAAGTGTAAAAGCATAAAAATGCTAATCTAGTTCCTAAAACTAAGTGAGATGTAAAGGAAACAAAATTAAAAACCTGTTAGCTTTTTCAGCTAAATACCTTAAGGGGCATTTTACATTTGTAATGGACATGATGTAGATAGGTTTCCAGGAAAAATATAAAGGGCATTTGTAGTTGTGTTCTTTCTACAGAGAGGAAATAAACTTTTATCCAGGCAAGATAACCAACAAAAACATATTTAAAGCCAAGCAATTCTAGAACTAATAGCAAATAACAGCACAATAGAACTCACTTGGGTATCACATTCTGTAATCCACAAATTGCTTCTGATAACATGAATTTCTACTGTTTCAAAAGGAATGTAAAACTCTTTAGGAAAAATTCCACTGTATCTGAGATGCAAAGGGTCATAAACGTGGAGGTGGCAAATATATTTTCTTAGTACACATTCTCTTAGAATGTTCTTCAGCCACAACTAAATAAAACTCCCAAATATGCTTTAGCTTCAAAATGGGTCTTTTGAATAAGGACATCCTTATACTTTTCTG
Source organism: Cyclura pinguis (assembly GCA_030412105.1). Lineage (NCBI taxonomy): Eukaryota > Metazoa > Chordata > Lepidosauria > Squamata > Iguanidae > Cyclura > Cyclura pinguis. Next base: position 215,938,599 of record CM059602.1, read on the forward strand.
AGGTTTAAGGCAAATAATAGAGAACAATGTGTTAAATGTTTATTTATTGTTGTTGTGTGTCTACTAGTCATTTCTGACTTATGGCAGCCGTTATCACAGGGTTTTCTTGGCAAGATTTGTTCAGAGGGGTGTTGCTATTGCCCTCCTCAGAGACTGACAGAATGTGACTTGCCCAAGGTCACCCAGTGGATTTCCACAGCCGAGAAGGAATTCCAAGCCAGATCCCCCAGCATCCTCGTCCGGCACTCAGGTCACTATACCACAAATATTTAGGTACACTTTTAAAATGTACTGAGGACCTCTGGTGATGCAAGTATTATGTCTGATGTATGATCTACTTTTAAAGACAGTATTATCAGAACTTTATTAAAATGACAATTTCCAGGAAAAATCTAAGTAAGTGTTTTGATGATTAATTTCACTAATTTGGCTATCAGAAATCACTAGATTCAATGGCAAACTTCAGAAGAATCAGAACTCCCTTGAAAGCAGGGCAATGGCTATCCTTACCATTAGGCAGAGATGCACACTGACTTTTAATACATACATACATACATAAATACATGGCTGTTACATGCACACAGTGATATGAAGCATTCAAGTATTAAGATCAGTGTTGTTTTCCACCCACCCATGCCAAAAGCAGCAAGAAACACAGGAAATGACAGCACATATTCTGATCACCCTAATAATGTTTGCTCCATCTTTTCTTTGGTTCTCTTCCTCTTCTTTCACTGGGTACAAACTGCCCTAGGCTACCACTGAGCAGCAAGTTATGTTTTTCAACTAAACAGCTACAGCTCAGTAGTAGGGTTCATGCTTTGCAAGCAGAAGGTCCTAGATTCCTCACATCTCCAGTTACGACTGGAGAACAGTTCCTTTCATAAAACCTGGAAAGCTAATGCCAAAGAGTGCTTACAATAACAAGCTAGGCAGGCCTGTGCTCAGATAAATAGTTCAATGTGATGTAGTCCTCACTTTATTAGGTGAAAGTCCTAAACATCTCATTTTCTTATGCATAAAAATTTCTCTCCATTTCAACATAGTCAGGCTCTGATGTCCCATTTCATTAAATTTTCACATTTCATTATTTCATTTGAGTTTTATTAATATTATAATAACAATATTACTATTCTCTAACAAAGATGCAATAAAAATACTTACAACACCCCCTTCTCTCTTTATCACTCACTCATCTACCCTCACAAAACCCTCTCACAAAAGATGTCACCTGACAGTGCTGTGTCTGGACCACTCTCCAATAAATTGCAACTACATGGGTATTTTTTTTTCTTTATGGCAAATACAGCAGCCAGACTAGCACAATAAACAAACTTTTAAGTACATGATGTCTTTAGGACATTTAGACAACCTTTGATACTAATATAAATAAAAACATTGTAAATATGTTACTGCCTTGTGAAGAGAATATAGTTTCTAATTAATGTAGCTGTTAATAAAAAGTTCAATATCCCATTTACTTAATTTACTGACACTTTTCAATATGACTGAACATTAAATGAAACAAGAACACTACCACATGGAACTCTTTGGCCCATCATTGATAACAACCAGACTAATGGGCTTTTCAATAGTAGCTCTGTATCTCTGGAATTCCCACCCTAGGAGACGTATGCAGTCCTCTTGTTGGTAGATTTTACAAATTTTTAAAATTTTAGTTTTCCGCTTGGCTTTCTATTGATGACTGTATGTGACTTTGCTACTTATCTGATATAATGTGGTTATTAATTAATATAAATTGTCTTTAGAAACTGTTCTTCCATAAAGGGAGGATATAAATACATAAAATGTAGCATGTGCAGTCATTTGTACTCAAACATATTTAAACTTCAATAGAGTCTATTATACTGCCTTATATATAATCATATTTGCTGTTTTATCCAATAATTTGTATCATCATTTTCCCCATTACTCTCAAAGCTATCATAAGCATAGCTGACTGCCCATGTTGGGAGTACAGCCAAGATCACAGGCCATCACAGCCATGACAGAAATCAAAGTATGTCTCTAGAATGCTGAGCAAATTTCTATGAATTTTGTTAAAACTTTTGAAACTGGGTCTTGCAGGGACTTTAAAAGACACATAGATGTTGTTTGGGGGAGAAAAACCACCCACACCATTAAAATTTGCATCTGTGGACATAAATCCTTACAGAAACTTAAGGTTAATAAGTAATCTTACAATCACGACGAAATCGGTTTCTACTCACTTCTCAAAATGGTACCTGAGTAATGGCTGCCCGGCCAAATTCCCTTTCAGTATTTTTAATACTGAATACTTTTTCACACTAGTATACGGTCAATTTGAGGAGGTTTGACTGAAGAAATATACTAGTTTTTCACTGCTTAAGAAAAAGATAATCCACTAGCTATTTTCTTTCTATTGAACAACAACAGCATAGTTTTACTCCAAATTGGTATTCTTTCAGTATGAAGTATCTCAAACTGTTGTCCCGAATAAAAACTACACCAAAGCAACCAGTCCACTTGCTTGGTACAGAAGACAGGAAGGAATGTGGGTGAGGTGAGAAAACTGAGATGACCGTGTTCAATATCCATATGAAAGGACCAACCTTTACAGTGAGTATTTGGATTCAGAGCTGAAAAAGCTCCATCCGAAATCAAGGCACATAAGAGGCCAGCTTCATAGATAACATGGTCATCAGTATATATACAATAGTCCTGCATCTTTATCTTGATCAAAAACTTATTCCCCTTTGCCCTATACTGAGCCTCAGAAAATCTTTTCTGCTTATTCACAATATCAGAACACTCACATGGGGGACAAACTCCCAAAATCAAGATCTAGATTGTTTTATGTTCACTTTAAAAGTAAGTAGATCTTTCAGCTACTTTGTATAGTGCACTTGTGATGTCTTTTTCTGGAAGAAAGACATCCAATCTCCCCTGGCTCTTGAAGTCCCTTATACTGTAGGATGAAGTATTTTCCTTTTTTCACCAACTCAAGGCAAAGAATTCCTCCAGTAGCTTCTCCCTCAGCATCTTACAATCCCTAGGTACTCACAGACAGCTTCTCCTTGTGGTTGACCGCTTTCTCCTTGCAGAGCGTGGAAAATTCCCAGACATTCAGGCAGGACAGTTTGGAAGAAATCCCCCTGGCTACAGCCTGTAAAGAGGTATTAGTGGAAGACTGGCCACCACTGCACTTGCCTGGCACCACAAGGAATCCTGAGGCTATTGTGTTATCCAGTGCATTCACCTAGTACCTGGAATAGTTTCTGAAACCATTGTCACCAGATGGGTTACTTGCACACTGCCTGGCCAATCTGCCAATAATACCCTGCTGACTTCTCCTCCATCTCATGCTTAACATTCTGATCAGCTTTTACATGGCCGTTTGCTGCTGCCTCCACTTTCTCCCAGCTGTTGATAATGAACTTGCTCAGGCCAGAATTCAGATGAACTGAATTTCTCTACTACAACTACAGCTGGCCCTACTGGTTCCTTCTTATTTCAATAGAAAGTTTGTCTGTCCTTCCAGACTCTACTCTGGTGAGGACCTCCAAGTTCTTGTAGTACTCTTTCACAAATACGGTTTTAAACATCTGTGCATCACGTTTACATGTACTTTTTCACACCTAAAAACCCACAATGGCCTACTTTAAATGCAATCCACTCTGACCAAACAGTGAGAACCTTGGGCTTTTGTACTTCCTTGTTCTATGCATGGTCTAACAGAACTTTCATGGTTTGAATAAACCAAACTACTTGGTTTGGGGAAACCAAAGTCTTCCATTGATTTTGAATCAACAGATGGTTGTTCATGCTCACCTTCTAAACTATGGAGGGAGATGAAAAAGAAATGGAGCACAGAAATTGGAAGTCTGAACCAGCTCATGTATGAAGAGCCCCTGGCAAGCAGTCTCTTCTAAAATCTGTGCTAAGCACCTGCAAGGGCCCTAATAGTGAATGGGTTGGTAAATTCTGTATTTTCTCCTCTGAAGTTTCTTCTCTGATTGAAAGATTTGGCAAGGCTGCATGAAATGGAAATTATAAATGTGCAACACTCTTGTTTAATTTAATATTGCCTCATTCTCTAGCCAGTGTGTTTATACCTCAACATGCTAAAAAAGAAAAAAAAATCCCCTTTTCTTTTTTTCAAGTGGAAATATCACAGACTTCCACAGTATAGCAAAACTGCTTTTAATATGAAGTACAAAAATACAGTTTAAAGCAAAATACTATGAATGCACACACATTTCTAATAGACATATGAAAACTAAAGTTATTTTATTAGACCTCATTTTTTTCCCCAGCAAGCTGGCTGAGTTCTGGAGGAACTACAACAAAAATACTAACACACAAACAAAAGGAGATAAGAACAAAAAGTATGGAATTCTAGTCTTGTGAGTCTGTTTCTTCTTAACACTGAAGTCATTTTTCTAAAACAGATGTCTCAAAAGTCACTGGAGTTCTGCCACTACCTCCACCCTTACACCTTTATGTTATTATAGCCCAGTTCCTCATATCCAAGTGTACCTGATAGTTCTGTACAAAACACGCCATGATCATCCCACATTCAAAATCTACAAAATCAAATTTTTCATCTATTTCCCCTATTTCTTGTGTCTGCATATTAGCCAGAATCTCACTGGCACACTAGCCTGCTGTAGTTATAGCACTGGCATCAGCAGAGGGAGAAATGCTACAAGCATTGAGGCCATGAAGTAAGACAAATATTGGGAAAATAGTCTGCTTAGAGCTGGAAGGTTTTGCCTGCTTGCCTTTGGCCTGGGACCCTGGGAAAACTGCAAACACTAGCACAGCGCACCAAAAGAATTCAGGTTGTTGTGTTCTTATCAGCAACCACCATGATCATATCCACAATACTGAACAGGCCATGAAGAGTTGAAAATAATGATTACTTCTTACCTTTATTATTAAAACTTTCTTTCTATAGTGTTCTACTCTTGCAAGTCTGTCCATTCACATTTATCTAGAACGCTACTGCCTAAATTATGAACTATACTCATGCCACTTTATGTCTGCCCCCTTCTTCAAACACAATACTTCTTGACTTGCTTTCACATCCTGCAGGAGCCTTTTCACGCCCTTACCATAAAGCCGGTAAGTAGGATTATCCTCCCCTACTCTCTCTACTTATACATCCTAATATACCCTGCATATATTCTTCACTGCACCATTCCCTCAACTCCCACTCGTATAAAGACCATCTTCAAATCCTCCATTTCTACTTTGCTGTCTCTTTTGCTTCAAGCTGCCTTACCAAAACATCAAGGGTAAGCAATTTGGCTGTTAGTTTCAATTAGATTAAATCTGCTGAAAAGCAAGTCAGCCTTTGAGTAGACTCCACTAATTCAATGTGTGTACTCTAGTTGTGACTAGCAACTGAATTCAGGCTGAGACACCTTAGACCACAACACCTATAATATGTCTATTTGCTACCCCATTTGGTATTTACAAGATCTGTAGTCTAACACATCCAATGGGCATTGGGTTGGCCACCTCTGCAAAATATTACTCTACTTCTCTTAATTTAAATCACTGCCTGGTAGTCCATCTTTTCAGTGAAACTGTCAGCACAACCAGCTTGTCTCCATGCCTTATTGTAACTAATCACATTTAAATTAAATGTTTTTATTCTTTTAACTCATTGTTCTGAGATACTTTCACAAAGTGCTATCATTTACAATCTGTCTTGAAAGTTCTGAAAGAATGCATCTTTTAACTAAATGCCTTCTTAAATACTTGACTATTAAAAACAAACATCATGACTAAGACACAATCACTGGATATTGTGATGCTACATTCCAATTTTGCAGTGCAATGTTCATTTGTACTATGAAAGCAAAATAAACCTATCACCTATTCAATAGCCTATTCAATAACCTATTCAATTCCTTCGTCTCAGCAATATTTCAAAGATTACACTCAGGGTTAGAACATACTTTTTTCCATTAAATTGAAATTTTAATTTAAAATAATTAAGAAGTTGCATTCTTTGTGCGAATTACACAAAATATAAAAAAACAGTGTAAGGATTATAATGCAATAACTTAAGACAAGACACATTCTACACAAAAAATTAGGAAACGCTTATGGATCTAGTGCACTTTTTAACTTTTTAATTCCATTTCAGCTTCTCTTCCATTCATACCATTATTCCAAAGTCAATACTAATATTACATAGATCCATATGTATGTCTGTCTGCACACATATATACATACATGCACACACACACAAATACCTATAATTCTCAATTAATTATACTTGTTAATATTAATTATACTTATATTCCTTATTTTCAATACTATTCTTCATATTTTTAAGTTCACTCAACCCTCTTGCTAAGTTCCCTTATTTCTTTTCCCATAATTGTGTGGCCTCTTCCCAATCTCCCTTCACTTCTTTTAAAGTTTGCTATTTAACAACATAGTTAATTCATCCATTTGAAACATATCAAAACATTTAAATATATATTCTTCCTCTGACAGTATTTGTTATTCTTCCATTTTTGAGCATTTTTGTTCCTTTTGATTCTTAACATTTAAATCCTTCAACATCTTCAACAGATAAAGTTCTAGGGACATTGGAAATTCAAATTTTAATGCCCTCCTTATTCATACATGGATCATTTACAGATTTTCTTAGCTGTAGAACACTGCCACCACATATTTTTTCTTCCAAATTTCCAACCTACGTCTTTAGTATTTTTTTAAATACATTTTTGATAACTTAATAGATGTTAAATGCCATCTGTAAAACATTTTGTAATAGTTCTCCATTACATTAGAACATCCTGTAAATTTCAAATTTTTATTCCATGTTATTTCCTAATGTTCAAGTTATATTGTGTGATCAGTGTTCTGGGCCCATTTATTCACATTCTCTTTTATTATTTCCTGTTCCATTTCTAGCTTTATTAATATCCTGTATATCTTTGTCATTATATGATATTTCTTTTCCAGGATTAGGGAGTCAAATTCATTATCTTTAGCTTCTATTTCTTCTGCCCTTAAGTCAATTTTGAATCTTACTATCAGTTGTCTGTAAGTGAGTCAGTGACACAACACACCCTCTAAGTTCAGTTCTTTGCTCAACTTCATTCTATATTTGTTTCTTTGCTTTTTCACTAAGGCTTTAGATGTCAATCAGTTATCAGAATATAGATTCTCATGCTTCTGAAAGGCCTCATGTGGTGATAACCGTAACGGAATTTCCTGGTAAAGTCTCTTATTTTTTTCATACTTGTCTTAGGGTGTTTTACCAGAATTCCTAGATCATCTGCAAATGCTTGTAGTTTGTATTTTTTGAACTTCAACTTCTATTCCTTTCATCTCTCTTTCTTTCCACAATTTCCTATTAAGGATCTCCAATACAATCAAAAACTGTAATGGGGATAGTAGACAACCTTGTCTCATCCCTTTTTGAATCTCGACAGCATCTGTTTTTTTCACCATTAATTATAAATTGGCTGTTTGTTCTTTATATATAGACTTAATCCACTTAGTGTGATTTTTCTTTGAATACAACTTTTGAAAACAAGGAGTAACAAACAGGATTAGTTTTCACACTGCAGTATGAATACACAACTTGACCTTACAGTGGATCAACCACAAATTTCCTTCCCAGTCAACTGACACCGTAAGGCATCCTGTTCTGTATTTAAAATTTGGTATTCATATCTATAGTCAAGGCACCATTGCCATGATTGTAAATGCTACGTAAAACCCACCTTAAAAGCCAGACAGCCACACAAACCAAAGGGCTTATGTTGCGCTAGTGCAGAGCTTTCCAAACTGTGTTGTGACACATTAGTGTGCTGGCTGCAGTGTTTAGGTGTGTCGCTGCCACCTCAGGCTGAGAAAGACCCTGGTGAGGGCAACAAGAGCGGGCCAAGCTTAGGTGAAAGGGCTAACTTTCCCGGAGCTGCTGCAGCTGGCCCTGACTGTGAAATACCCCAGCGAGGGCAGCAGCCAGCAAACCTCCGGTTTGCTAGTAACTATGGACACACACATAACTTGTAAGAATGAAATGTATGGGGACACAACATATCTTATGAAAAACTTTCATCTATATTTTAAAAAAATACATGATTTATGAGTTATTTAGTTATTTATAATACCTAAAACTGAATTACTGTGTCACGAAATGATTCATGTCTAAAAAGTGTGTCACCAACATGAAAAGTTTGGAAAGCTCTGCACTAGCAGATGCTATGTCCAGCCCACTCATGCCATCAAGCCAAAGTAATACAGTACATCTCTTGTATCCATGTGACTGGATACATATATATAATTTCATCTAACCATGTTGTAATGCAGTGCAAAAATATTTATTTGAATTTAATGAAAATTCAATGGAAATTGAAGTAATAAAGGGAAATAAATAAGCAGGATGGAAATTCCTGTGCAGTATTACATAGAAAAAGGGAGGGAATGGAAAATGATGCACCATTTGCTCATACTCTTGCACTGTCTTGCTTTTTCCCTCTGTATACACGCTATACTCCACCTGCTCACTTAGTAAGCCCCGTGGTTATGTAATCTAATCATGGCACAGTATGTCAGCATGTAAAATTCTCATGCTTGTACAATACTTTACAATAAAGTGCTTGTGCTTATAAATTGCTTCTGCTTGTAAAGTGCTTGTGTTGTCAATAGTGGTCCCAAAGCAAAAAAGTGGTTGATGATGGCCATACTGATAAACCTAAGAGAATCTGTAAAGTGCTATCCCTTAACATGAGAAGTCTAACATTCAGAAGATCTCCAGCCATCAACATTGTCTGCTCCTGACATCAACATCCAACCATCCGTATCATCCGGGTGACATAATCTACGACCACATTCTGACAATATTCCTTCTGATGATGATCTACCCTCTGATATATCATCAGAATGTCAATACTAGCTTAACACTACAATACTGAGATGCTAGTGTTAGGCTACTATTAATCTTCTGGATATGAAAACATTTAGTTCCCATTGCTTTTATTACCACATATTGTTGTCAATTTTTATATTTTTATCAGTTGTGAACCAGCTTTGGACTGCAAATAATGGCTACAAACTGTTCTTTCTCTTAGGTTCTAAAGTTCTGTCCAATTTCTGAGCCTCCCCTCCAAAGCCATTTCCACATGATGGGGCTCTGCCATTTTGGGGACAGGATGGCAGCAGTCAGCTCATCATGCTTCTGCACAATGTTGTCACTGGCCTACTGCCATCCCGTCCCCAAGCATCGCGCCCATGTGGTATTCACAAAACTGAAAAAATCTGTTTTGCGTCTATGATCGCGTGTCACTCCCAAACTTACCGTCATGCAGAAGGGCAGGGAAGCGCAATGGTGATGCTTCCTTCCATTGCACAGCATAGGGAAGTGCCTGGCTATGTTGTGGAATGAAGAGACAGGGCCATTATGCTCCCTTCCTCAGGGAGCCAGTGAGATGCAGAAGGGAGTATTTCTGGCATGCTCCCTTCCCTGCTGGGACTCCCGCAGGACAATGCATGAGGATATCATCATGAGGAAATGGTCCAAGCCGCATACTTGTCTCCATACATACACAGGGCATCTTACTGAAAAAAACAGCATTTGCTATCGACACTTTCATTATCCACACTAAGCCTAGGAACATATCCTCTGAGGATATGGGGGAATGCACCGTTTAAACATCTATGACAAGAACCCACAGGGGTCCATGCCACTGCTTATCACATGGCCATTTGCTGATGGGAGGTAGCTAGATGAATCACCTGCCCCCACCCTGCTCATCTACAGCTGCCTGGCTTTTAAGATGGATTTTAAGGGGTCAGATTGGAAGATGGATTGTGGCTACATCATCATAGCTACCTCTCCCATGCAGAGTCTCTGTGTGTTGTGGGAGCAATAGGACCTTGTTTTTTCCACCCAACGAACAGGGAAAAGGGCCACCTTGACCAAAGGCCTGTTGGTGCACAATACTGAAGTTACTATATCAGTATAGGCAATAGTGGCAGGAGCAAAAAACCCAGGCAAAATCGCCATGAAAGGAGTAAGGCACTGGAGTAATAGTCTGCTCACAGAAGGCACATTCTGTCCATCTTCCTACACCACTCCTATGTGATCTTGGAAAAAATGCAACTGTTAGCATAGTGCATCATGACTAATCAATCCAGTTTTAGTCTCCAAAGGAGTAAGCAAAATATACCTTAATATAAATCAAAGTCTATGTCTATGTTTGTTTAAATAAAAACACATATAATATTATAGCTCTAAAAGTAAGCATGCATAAAATGACAAATGGGAACTCAAAATATTTTTATGTAACATTAGTTTGTTCCCTACATAACACTATTTAGTAAAGTATAATGTATGAAATTGCTATGCATCGTGTGATAAAGGCAGATTCCTGTTTTGATGAAAATGAAAGTTTCTGAAATGTTGTACAAACATTAAACATTATCAGCTTCAAATATTGCACTTAAAAAGTATAAGCCACAAGAAAGTGATTGACATTAATATGAATCTTTTCTGCAGAAACCTTTATTATGTACCTTTTTTTCTCCCTTTTGACAGTAATAGCACTTTATTATACTCTGCAGCACCTTAACATACTCTTACAGGCATTTAAAAAATCCTGTTGAACAAAATGAAAATTAACTGTCTTTATTCAGTGGGATTTCAAACCCTGTCAGTTTAGCACTTTTTAAACAACATTCTTTGCAGATATCGATATATAAAAAGTTGAAAGAAACTATTCTGATGTTAATTTGAATCAAGTCACAAATATATGATTCTAGATCTTTAAAAGGAGGCCCACTTGAAGGAGTTTTCTAAAAGCTGAATAAAAACGAGAGCCCTGGGGCTCCACTACTCACATTTAATCCTTGAAAAATTGCTTTGGTTAAGAATAAACTTTCACTAGCTCAGATTCAAACCCAACATGGCAATGTATTAGTAGGGAAATTCAACAGCAAATAGTAACTCCTTTCATACTTCTAATAATAATAATGTATTTTAAAACTCTGTCAGGAAATAAATGACATTTTCAAAAACATCCCCCCCCCCCACACACAAAAACCTGAAAAAATAGTGTGCCCTAAAGAAAATCACAGTAGCCTTCAATGGAAAAAGAGAATGTAATTCAGCATATGACCTTAGTTAAAAAGAATACTAGTCTTTGCACTTAGCTGACAGAAACGTAGGCAATTAACTATTATGGTACAAAGAGAGGAGAGAAGTGTCACACATGTGGACACAAGAAAACATCCATCATTACAAAACTCGTATTGTCCTGGGACAGGGGGACTGCATAGGGCTTTCCTGTTTTCTCTCTGTGTTATACCTACTAAAAACTACTTGATCATAAAGCAACGAGGCTAAAAGAACAGGCTCCGTCTACAAAACAGATTTGAGGAGGCAGTATTCTGTGATGGATGCATCCCACACAACTTCGCAGCTGTACTTTAATTCACCCAAACAGCCTTTTGCATAGAAGGCTGCTTCAAAGAAAAAGCAAATGAGCCCAGTTCCATATACTAGGAAGCCTACAGTTGCTACCATTTCACTGATGAAAATATGGGCACATTTCACACTGCTTTTATACACAGGCTTCCCTCAATTACCACAGAGGAAGAAACTACAGTCCAGTTGCTGGTCTTCTTTGCTCTGTAGCAGCCTGTTTGCCAAATCAAGATAACGTTTATTGTTTGGTTTAAGAATACATATTGGCCTGTGCAGGAGAAGAGACACATTAAAAACACTTGTTCTCCTATGAAGCCAGCTTACTTTTGCCTCGCCTTTAACCAGCATTCAGCAATCATTCCATAAGGCTATAAAAAAAGAAATAATTCAAAGTAGGACCACTCCAATGGTGCAGCTAAAACACTAATGACTTTTAACCCCTCCATTCTTTGAAGTGTTTCTATTTTGGCTGGCTGTGACAAGAACATCAACAGCTTTTAGCTGCTAGGGATGTAATTTTCATAAATTTCATTCTCACAAGCAAGAATGAATCATTTTACTAATTTTCCCTGTTTTGAGAATGTCATTGAAAACAGCACAGCTTTTGAAAAGTATTCACAACTTGTGACTTTGTCTTTGCCAAAAAAAAAGTTGATTTTTTTTGTGTAGAAAACAGAAATTTTTTCCACAAAAAACAAATTTCCTGCAGAGAAAATAGTATTCTCCACACAGAAAATATCCTTTCTTCATAGGCAACAAGTTTCTACTGGAAACTCATTTTCTGCACTGGAAACTCATTTTCTGCACAAAGAAAATCACATGCATTTTTGTGCATAACAAGTCTTGAACTGTGAATATTCTCACCCATTTGGTTTCTACTTCTCATGGTTTCCCAACACTAGACAAATTTTGTTACTACCATTTTTCAAACATTTGCAAATATTCTTTCCATTGCTAGTAGCTGCATTAAAGCTGATAATTATAAGAATGCATAACATTAAGAACTGGTGTCTGAGTTTTCCTGCTTTCCTTTCCTCTGCCTACTCTTTCTTCCTTTTGTAACAAAGTATAAGAGAGAGCAGGGAGCAACTTGTTTCTCTTGATCTATAAGCTGTTCTAGGTGACTTTCAAGCTGAAAAACAAAGTATGAAAGCTTAAAGTATATTTTAGGAAACAATATAATGTTCAAGTAAAATTAAAACTCAGTGAATGCCAATATACACACTCAGAAAAAGAGAGAGAGAGAGAGAGAGAGAGACAGACAGACAGACAGACAGACAGACAGACAGACAGACAGACAGAGACAGAGACAGAGACAGAGACAGAGACTGAGATTCAGACTACTGCCTACTTTACATTAAATTGTTTCAGCAACACCTCTGCAGAGACTACCGTATGCCTGAATTAAGATCCAAGAAGAGCCGACCTGAGACAGAGCATTCCTACATGAGGGCAAAAGGAGAAAATACCAAGACCTGCCAGTTGACCCAGCTGTGTATACTGAGTATGTGCATATTTCACATGACATTAAAAGATAGACTTCCAAAAACCACACAAAAGCAGTATCAACATGACTGTAAATTAGTACCATGCAAAACTTAAGCCAGACACTGGTATAATTTCTCATGGCTAGATTGCCATCAACACTTTTGTTGCTGTACATCACTGTCACACTTTTATGCTGCACATGTGTGTGCACATCTGTGTGCACATGTGCACATGCACACATATGCACATACACAATCTAGTATCACTCCTGTTGCTAAACAGGAGTGGGTCAAACATTTTTCACAGAAGTCAAGCATCAACATTTAGATTAGAGCAGAACATCTTTTCTAACAAGAAAATGAAAATGGAGAAACATGTTTGGAGACATCAAGTTATATTGTATGGTCTACATCCATTTACTAATCCCAACTAGAGGAGAACTACTGAGGCAACTGCTTTACTAAAGTGTTGACTTGCCATTCAACAATTGATTCTATGGGTCTACTACAACTGGGACTAACAATTGGATTTAAGTAATGTTTCTTTCTTAGCCAAGAAAAGAAGATAAATCTAATTAGTGTTAATTGTACAGACTAAAAGAAAAGGATATGGTTCTGCAACTAAACTGTATGTTACATTGTCTCCACAAATGAATCAACCTGTTACACAGCTTTTACTGATTCTGAACAAGTTTAAGACTAACATTTAATTATTCACCAAAAACACTTCTAGTGTCTCCGCACTAGTTCTACATAGAAGGTATGCATTTAGGAACAAACAGCTAAGCAGGCATATTGCTGTAGCAAAAAGCAAACCCACTAGAATCTCGAACAATTTAATTTTCTTGGATACTGCACAAACACTCCTCTGTCAATATAGCACTACATTAACAGCATCCAAATTCACAACAAGGGCCCTAGAGGGAAACACTGCAATGTGTCTTCACATGATAATTTAGGTGATCAACAGATGGCTTGTTTCATATTGCAAACAAAGCCAGATACTTCTCTTTATCAGACATGTAAGATGTGTTTTCCTACCACTACAGATCCTGATATCCAAAGCCCTCAGTGTTCAAATGCTTCAGAGAGACTACAGAGTAAAAGATGATGTAGAAAGACTGTTCACACAATTTTAGATCCAGTTCAGTGAATTAGGTAGAACTTTCCTTTCAATAACCAAGCGGAAGAGTTTCAGCTAATGCTGAATGCAGTCACTCAAATACCTGTTGATGCTAAGACTGCGCAGTACTGGGTACTATCTGTTTCTGAGCCCAATTTAAACTTCTAGTACTGATCTTTAAGTTCTAAATCAGGGCTGGAAATTTTTAGCAGGGGAGGGGACCAGATATTCATCCATGCTACTCATTATGGCGTTGCACCATCCCCAAAAGCAACAGGTGGAGGTGGGGGGAGAGAAATCAGATATGACCAGAAGTCTACTCTTGCTTTTGATATTCGGCTTTTTGAATAGGCCTAGTCTTGGGATGGGGATGGAAAAGTTACAGAAATATAAACTACTACTGGAGGCTACTGTTGTTGTATGCCTTCAAGTCATTTCTGACTTATGGAAACCCTAAGATTGATGAACTCCCACAGGGTTTTATGGGTGCTGAGAGTGTGTGATTCCTCTAAAGTCATCCAGTAGGTTTCCAGGGCTGAGCGGGGAACCAAACCCTGGTCTTCAGGACTGTAGCCTAGTTCACAGAGCAGGAAAATTAAAAAGCCACCCCCAATTTAATGGGGGACCTGTGGAAGGTTGCAGGCTGCCAAAAAAGGACCAGAGGGTGCTGGATGAGGCCCATGAATGACATTCTGCCCTAAATAATTACTTGAATGACTGCTTGAACTTATGTGAAATCACCTGAGTCTTCAGAACTGCCACTTAGTCCTCGCCCATGAACTGCTGTCAGGCACACTCAAGCAGGTGAAAACACAAGGCAGGATGGTGGAGATGGTAATGATTTTGACAAGAGCTACCTATGGGACATACCCTGGAGACTATGCATAGGTACACCCATTCTTTAGGGCTTATTAAATGAGTACACTACCACATCATCACTGTGATAGCTCCTACTGCGTGAAATTTATTTTTCAATTTTTTTCCCCCACCTTTAAAGAGCACTGAAAAGCTGAGCTATATATGCTTACGAACTAACCCAGTAGATACATTGGCAAAGTGGGGAAAGAGGACAATGTCTGACTTGTGACAGTTACTACAGCAGCATTAAAAATATAAAAAGAAGCCACAAGAAATGCTCTTAAAAGTATTTTCCCACTTATAAACTTAATCTTGAATATATACAAGCATGACTCTTTGATCCTTGCTGTTAACCTCCCTACATCTCCAATGCACACAAACATGCACCAGCTACTAAAATCTGAAATAGTCCTGACAACTCTTTACCATACTTTCCTTCCTCTTTAAACACTTCTTCACTATTGTATGTACATTGAATTATTTTAGGTAAGCACCCAAAACAAAAAGTAGGGAGTGGATGCTTTGTAAATATTTTTATTTATTGCTGCTATATCCCAAATCCTTACAAAGCTGTTTCATTGCACATCTGAAAGGAACACATTCAACTCTGCTCTTTTCTTTCAGTTCTTCACGTCTTTTCCCTCTCTCCCTCCTGTAATAAATATTCTCTTTCCTTCCCTAGTACTGACAATAATGTGGATGAACTCTGCACTGTATATATCTGTCATTATTAATGACTAGAGCAGAAAGGAGCAATAGCTCACTCTTAAGAATCTGTAAGAATTTCTCATTCACATTTTCTTATTTAAATATATTTCATTAATGTCTTGCCTTTGGAAAGAAGATGACTCAAAGAATAAAACTATGTGCTTAACCTTAGCATAGAAAATTATTTATCAGAACAAAACAGAGGGCACATGTTAAAGATCTTATTTGCTTGTTGTAATGCTATCCTCAGTATTGCACAAGCTGCAATTAAGGACAGATGGATCAGCCTATATCCAGTTCATGCCAAGTTCACATGTATTCAACCCTAAGGGCACTCTGTCTAATTTCCGCATCAATCTGAGACTTTTTTTTCCATGCATGGAAAAATTTGCACTTATTTTCATATACACATTTTATTATGCAATTTCTGTGCCAAGAATTACACTGCAAACTGCAAAGAATTGTGCAGTCACACTGCATGTCTACTGGTATGTTAAGCCAGGAAGTGTGAATTAAACTGATTTACTGAAAATTCTCCTCCCACCCAGAGTTATAATAGACAGATAAGCAAGTCTCATTCAAAATGAACCTCCTTGCAATTAGAATTATGTAACAAGGAGAATGGGAACAAGCCACATCCCTATTTCCCTGTCACATCCTTGCAGATTATCTCTGCATTCTGCCAAGACTTCCAGTGCTTGGAAAGCTAGGCTTAGACTGCTTAGGAATTCAGGGACTTTAACATTTCTTACACTGTTATAAATTCTTGAACCGGATCTTGACTGAATTTCAGCCAGATCTGTCACATCTACTTTTAAATATAGTTATTTGCACCCTAGTTTTCACAATGAGTGGAATGATAGAGTATGAACATAAATAAGCCTGCCTGCCTTAAATAAATGAAATTATTAAAAGATGATCCAAATCCATGCTTGTGGTAAAGTTCCAAATACTGAGGAAAAACAACAAACTGCCCCACATTTATCATTGTAGACTGTGCTTATTTTGGAGGGGAAGGATTAAACTGGATTTAGCAGAGATTTGGATAAAATAGATGTATCTTCAATTTGTTCTTGGCTCATCATGGACATAAACAAGCATAATACTTGTGGAACAGCAGGCTTGTGCTTTAATCTCAGAGCTAAATGAACAAACAGTATTTGTTACACTGAATCCCAGCATTCAGCAGTGGTTTTTTATATATATGTGTATATAGTACATAACAGTACGCAAACATATGTATACCAAAGAAAGTTTGAAGACACAGAGACAATGGGAAGATACAGAAACAATGGAATATTCTTTTTAAACTGTTCAAATCTAATTTACTTTCAGGAACAATAATGAAGGGTTATAGTTCTCAATAGCCTTAACATTTCAGTGTTGGTTCTTCTTCATGCTAGCTTTTCTAAATTAATTCACTCCAACATTTCCATTAAAAAAAGTTTCCCTTAAAAATTGTGCATTTATAATATATATATATACACATATATATTATACATACATATATACTATACATATACATTTACAATAATGTGTGTGTGTGTGTGTGTGTGTGTGTGTGTATTATACATTTGTTTCTGAGTATTTTCCACACCACACAAATACATATGTACTTGATCACTCTTACATGATCAACATGGGGCTGCCTTTGAAGAGTGTTCAGAAACTTCAACTGATCCCAAGAGCTGCAGCCAGATTGCTAACTCGGGCAGGCTACAGGAAGCACAGAACTCTCTTGTTGGAACAGCTACGCTGGGTGGCAGTCTGTTTCCAGGCACAATTAACCTTAATAAAGTTCCACATGGCTTAGGTCCAGGTTATTTGAACAACCATATTCTCCCTTACAAACCAGCCAGTGTTTTAAGATCTGCTCAGGAAGCCCTTCTCTCTGTCCCAGCACCCTCACTGGTATATCTAGTGGGAACATGCAAGAGGGCCTTCTCAGTGTTTCCCCCAGGATCTTGAACTTCCTTCCCAGAGAAGTTAGACTAGCACCCTGCTGCCTTCTTTTGGCAGACAAGTAAAGACTTTTCTGTTTGGATAGGCATTTGATGAGTGACTCTACAAGGCCTATCTCACCTAAATGCTACACGGATCTTGCTAATTGTTGTGCCTGTGTGTGTACATGGATGGATCTAATGACATATGTTTCGACCTGGTTTTAATTTTTTCAGTGATTAATTTAATTTTAACACAATGATGATGGTGATGGTGGTGGTGGTGGTGATGATGATGATGATGATGATGGATGTTTTTGGACTGATTCTTTAATAACTAATACACAACCAGGGCAACTGTCTACAAAGAAGCCCTGACCACCATGTTCTGTGTCAGTTAGGATTAGCTTTGATATTAGAAAACCAGGTCTCAGTTGCTGTTTCCATATTCTTTTAAGTTTCTCAATGCTGGCCAAGGAAGTCTCTGAATCACAGGCTCTAATGTTTTAGTAACTCCTCTTCAAATGTGAACTCTGCAAACTGCTGTCACTAGAATACCTACATGCCCTACACAAGCTTCTAACAGAGGATAAGCACATTAAGGAAATTCATGTTTTACAAGACTGATAAGGGGAAAAAAAAATAAAAGACCACCCACAACAGGATGTCACAGTTTCATATTAATTGATTATGAAGTTGACTGCTACCAGAACAGACAGAAAAGCATAGGCAGCAAATCACAGCATCCCACCCCACCCATAATTAACATTAACGTTCCTAGAGAGATAGGCAAGGGCTGCAAGGGATCCTTCCTCCGCTGATAAAATTAGCTGTCTCTCCCTACCATCAGTATGCAATCTAATCAGAAGTCTACTTTTTACTTGTGGTCCCATTTGATTTCATTTCCTTTACAAGCAAACTAAAATGCCGCAACTAGGTACCCAAAATACACATGTATTATATGCAATTAACTATAATCTAACAGCAATCTCACTGGCTGTAGTAATCTTTTATTAAAACTATCTGGGAAAAGGGGGGGGGATACAGAATGTACATATTAAAAACCTATAAATAGTATTACTAAACATAGTAGCACTGTAAATATTATATCAACTATTAGTATTATAGTAATATCTCATTTATCTTTGAAATAAACCCTGTGAAGTTGACAAGGCTTGTTGATATTTTAGGAATCAGTAAGTGGGGTCCACATACACATGAGGATGAATGGTGCAATAAGGCAACAACTCTGTCATACATTATGATGGCATTCAAACTACAGAGTCACAATAGGAAACTCACTAGAGAAATCTGGTCCCTGAATACCTCTAAATCAAAGTCTTCTATCTGCCAAACTGGCATACCTATTTCTTTTTTCAGGCCAGTCAGGAGATGAGCAGAATACCCTGCCAAGAGGCAATACATTAAAGGTAGAGGTCTTTCAAAATCCTGTAGAATTCTAGGGTCTGTAGTTTACTGAGGTCCAAGAGCTCTCTGGCTGAGAATTCTGAACGCCCCTCCCTAAACTGCAAACCCCAGGATTCCATAGGATGTTGAAAGTGGAATGATAGCACTGTAACAGTGTAGTGTGGAAATGGCCTAAAACCATACGATCCTCTCACTAGTTTTACTCATTCTAGCTTTTTATGATTGTGACAAGAAGTACCAAGTCATTCACAGCTCTGTAAAGCAAACACAGACAGTGGATTCAGGTATTTTAGAATAGCTGCTCTTCCAAGAAATGTACATGTTATAAGACATATATGTAGTCATATGTGAGAGGCTTGCTTTCTTTCCCAATACCCACCCTACCCAAAAAGATAGCAACCAGACTGGAAACCAAAGTGCTGATTCAGCCCTTGTATTTTGGGCAATGAGATACACGATGGTATGTGGTACACAGGGATGGATAGGTATTTTATATCCATTCATTTTTGAATTAAATTAAATTAAATTAAATTATTATTAAATTTATTATTGAATTAAAACGTGGCATACAGCAAAACTAATTGGTTTTTCTATTCCCAGTGGTCCACTTACATCTAAAGACAAAGTGAATGTATCTTAACATTAGAGGCAGCCACTGGCTCTGGTGCTTAGGGGTAGTGAATCCACACTTGGTTTTAAAGGACTGAACCTGGGTTTTATTGGAGCAATTTACTGGAGCTATCCAAAATGCTAAACCTATTTGGGAGTGGGGTTCAGCACTTTGGATAGTTTCTATAAAACTCTCATAAAACCCACAGGAGTTCCTGTAAAACTCAGTTTGGATTTACCGCTCTGAAGCAAGGAAACCACAGGTTGCCTTCTATCATGAACCATCCTATTAATTTCAAACAATATTTCAGTTTATTACTATCTGTCACTATAGTCATTTCTTGCTGTTGCATAACCAAGTTAATTGCACACTGTACATAAGTTTTCTTTCATATTTACATCAACAACAGGAAAACTACATAAGTTATTTTTCTCTGCAATCTAATTATCAGTTGGTTGTTTTAACAAGATGTATTTAATCCACTAGGGTACTTCAAAGCAAAAGATTACTGTTGTGTTGATAATGGCAAATGTCCACAAAGGAACCATAAATGTTAGTCACTTATGAGGTGGCAAAGACATTACACTCTGTATTTTCCCAAGTCTGTAGTACTCCACTGGAATATTATTCTGTTACCAAATCACAGGTTATAACTTCATGTTCACACCCTACATGAGCTGTACTCTGTAAATAACTGTCACTTTTCCTTAGCATTTTATGTTTATAAAAGTTGTCACAAAGGTTACTTCTACTTACTAGAAACGAGATTTTCCACAACATAAATTTTAAGGCTTAACTGGATTGGGAGGCCTCTGTTAAAACCACTAATATGTTCTGCTAAGGCTCTCTTGTCTTCACTCAGTCTCTCTACAATGTTTTAAACAGTTTTATTGACATGTGAAATTCTGGAAATGTCAGCTCTTGGCAGCACTGTAGCTTACCACTGTCATATTAGTAGACTAAGATCAAATATAATATCAGTCCACATAGGAAGTGAAAAATAATATTTTATAAGAACAGCTCTGTCTTCCTCCAATCATTTTAGGAAAGGGTAAATTTACAGACTGCAGCCAGGATATATTCTGAATTGCTTCCAAATAGTAGTTCATTATAAAAATGTTAATAAGTTAGAGTTCTTGGGAGATTACTGTTTTCCACTCCAAACACCTGTATCTGTTAACGATCAACTAAAAAAATGATATGGCACTGGCTGTGATTCAGAAGGGTGGTTTATGAGTGCAGTTTTTGATCATTTTCTTAAAATCAGCTCTCCCCCATGAAACAACCAAGGTAGTTGCATATTTCAGGGGAAATTGTAACTATTACCAGACTACAACTCCCAGACTCCTCCAAGTAGCATTAACTTTTCTAAGCTTTGGGGCAAAGTCTTCTCTAGTACTGTGCTTTTCATGCTATCTGCTTGCAAGGAACAGCTTCCCACATGTACGAGGGACCACTATTTTATTTGTGTCCGGTGGCTAA
Source organism: Cyclura pinguis (assembly GCA_030412105.1). Taxonomy (NCBI): domain Eukaryota; kingdom Metazoa; phylum Chordata; class Lepidosauria; order Squamata; family Iguanidae; genus Cyclura; species Cyclura pinguis. The sequence continues at coordinate 215,959,678 of CM059602.1, forward strand.
AACTCCTTCTTTCTTTGCTATAGATTCTCCATGGAGCAGCAACTGATAACTCAGAGAATGACCCTGGTCCAGGGACCACAACTTTGAGTAGCACTGCCGGAGCAGGCCAACTCCTATGTCAGTGAGATTTATCCTGCATAGCTAGTCTTGGAGCATATACTGCTTACAAGGCAAGCTGAGATGGGGAAAAAGGCACCAAGTCAACTGAGAGAATTTTCAAGCAGCTCACGTGTAGATGGTCCCAAGCAAACTTCCGTAATTCCCTCATCTTCCCTACATGGGTTCTGCTTTTTGACCAATTCCACCTTCTGACAGTGCTCTAGTCCCTAACCCATTAGATAGGTAGGGGAAGCCTGTATTCCTATACAGTGAAATCTTACTTTGGCATGTAAGCCTCCTCAACAATCTGCTAACTTTCTATGTGTGGCAGGTTTCTGACACACGGGAGCACTCAAACAAAGCAGCTGCAAGTGTTCTTTCAGATGTACAAAATAACATGACATAGATCCAACAGGACAACTATATATGAAGAAGTGAAACTTGCCATATTTATTTGCAAGACAAACTTACAAACTAAATTACAAAAGTCATCCTGTACACAAGGCCCATATATACTGTCAGCTTGTACCTGGCCTATAAGACTTACTACACATAAATTGCAGAGAGGACATAACACTATGACAAAGGTCTAAACCAAATTTGCATTTACTATTTCTTTGTTAAATTCACTGCATCTTTAAATACTGCATATTATCAGCCAAGCAAATTAGTTTAGTTCAAAGAACAAATCTTAAAAAACAAGATTACTAAATTCATGGTTTTGTAGAGGTTAGTAAAAAACAATGTGCACCTATCCAATCTGTGCATTAAGTCTTTTATGTGGCCTTAAGGCACTCTCTTATGGCTGTGCCCATTATCGTGTAGCCATAGAAACTGACACATTTATTTCTTGGATTGAAAATATTAATATAATGCAGCAAATGGGAATTTAATCTAATCTACTGATGGTCAGCTGGTCATGAGAAGGTTGTGGTGCCTTTACAGTGAAAGACATATTATATCTGTTGAGTACAGCTTGTTATTATTGATTAGAAAGTTAACAGTTCAGACATTTTATGTGCTTTACCCATCTACATAGGTTCAGAGAACAAGTATCAGTTTTATCCTCCGCAAACTCCTTTCTCTTACTAATCACACAGAAGCACAAAATCTGGAGAAATGGATTTAAGTAAAATGTACTTAAAACCATCAGTGAAAAAGCAGAAATCATTGCTGAGCTTTGTAAATAAACGTATCACCAGATTGTAATACTTAGGGTGCTTTGCAAACATGGTTTCTACAGTTATGTGTACCATCTGATAGAGTCTAGAGTTCAAACATTTGGTAGTCACATGAGCATATGAGGAGCTGGATGCTCTCAGTGAGCTCATGAAGCTCTATGGACAAATGTGGATATCATCTCTTTCTGTAATACCACATTTCTTCCAGGTGCATTTCTGCACAGCATGGAACAGCAAGGTCCTATGTACATATATCTCAAGCACATATGAGGCATCACTGTATATGGTACTGTATTCAGTGCTGCACTTCTATTTTGCGGAAAAGCAGGAGCCCAGTCCTCCCTCTCCACTGCAGTCCTCCTGAACATGTGAAAGCCTGCCTTGGAAGAATGAAAATCCCTTTGGATACAATTTTAGGCTACTCTGAGGACTGCAGGGGCCACAGGCCACAGGCAAAAAAAGCTGATGCTACAGGAAGCAAGACTTATTTTTAGGCCACAGTTCTGTATTAGTTGAGTTCCAGACTCATAGTGGGAAGGGAATATAAAGTCTATACTGGAAAAAAATGTCTTTCTGGTGATAGAAAGAAGTACTGCAGCTGACTTAGTGAAATGAAGAAGCCACAGTGTACCTAACACATGCTTCCATTTTTTCTCAGCACCCTGGATGTGGTATTAAGAGTGACCCACAAGTATACACCCATGTCCGGGGGTGGGGGATCTTCCAGTTTGGTGATCTTTGCCAGTTTCTGCCACACCATTTAACATTAATCCATGGTGATTCTTAATGCTCTTTGTTGCTTCTTACCCCTTCTCTGCCCAAACATTAACTGAGGTACTTCTGGGACATATGTGAGTATGTCTATGATATGACTGTGACAGTGTAAGTAGATGCACTGAATCCTCTTTCTCCTGCTATCTTTGTCTGTTTTGAACCTCCCCTCGACACACTTCCTCATCCACCAATATGTCTCCCTCATTCTCCAAGCCACCTTTCTCTTGAGCAAGAGTAAAAAGGAAGGTGGATTACACCCCCTTTTGAAGTCAGCCCTGATGCCACTGCTGCTGGGCAAGACCTCTTTGTTGATCAGAGCGACATGACAGGGGAGGCAGCAGGAGGACAGGTTTCAAAAGGCGGTTAGTGTGGGATGGACTGAGGGATGAAGAAGCAAAAGGGATGAAGCCTGAAAAACCACTGTAAGGGAGCACTGAAGACAGAGGATGCATTCCAGAAAATGGGAATGGGGTGAGGAGAGTAGGCACATACCACACCAACAAACCCAGAAACCCCCCAAAGCCCACTCATTTTTCAGCAAGTAATTAAAACAGACTTAAGGAAGGTTATTAGTAAAATATGTTTGGAGCTTTAAAAAAAATGCTGCAGGAACAGAAACAAATCCAAAACGCTTGATCAGTGTGGGAGAGGTCTTGGACCATAACTAGGTGTGCCACTTCAGGGGGAGGGGGCAAAATGATGGCACTGCCCCCTCCAGTAAGAATTGTGTTCCCAAATGCAATTTTCTTCCAGTCCCTAAATTTCTAGCATTGCAGCCACTTTAAAGTTCAGTCGATCATTTAGAAACACAGTTTAGACACCTAAAGGAAAGGGGCAGACAAAGGGTTATGTCAAGGGAATGTGAACACAGCAAGCATATAAGAGTTCTAAGTATGAATTATTTTCAGTGTCTCACTCTTTGCAATATTAGAAATTTGAAGACTGAAGGAAAATTTCACTTAAAGGGCAGAATGCCTATAACCACTTAAGCATACGTAACTGAAACAAATGCATGTTGCCTCCCAAATTCACTCCATCTCCATTTCCCTCCTGTTCATTTGTTGAGTTTTACATAGTAATCTGCTTCTTTTGAAAAATGTCTTCTTTTGAAAAATGCTCAGCTCACTAAAGTCGCTATACAACTATAACAATAACAACAACAACAAAAGAGTAGAAATAGCCATACATGAGCCCAGTACTACTCTACAACCACATGATTTACTATATACAGTGAAGAGAAGAGAAAAGAATACCACCCTTCTTGGTAGAGTTTCTAAAGATGCTGTGCAGAGCTCCAGTACAGAACACACCTCTGTCTGTGTGTGTTCCTTCAAGTCACTCATCAATTTATGGTGACCCCATGAATTTCATAGGGTTTTCTTAGGCAAGGAACACTCAGAAGTGGTTTTGCCAGTTCTTTTCTCTGAAATATAGCCTAAAGCACCTGGTAGCTATTGGCAATCTCCCATCCAAATACTACTTAGGGCTGACCATTCCTAGCTTCCATGATCAGACAGGAACTGGTGCCTTTTGGGTATTTAGGAAACCTATATCCAGGAAAATTCTCCTGGTGAAATGATGTAAGGAGCCCAGGGAGGCAACAAGAAGCCAAAAAGATAGTGTGAACTAAAAGAAATAAGGGGGATCTGCAATTTTGCTAATTTTCAGACGCAAACCAGGCACATATAAATATTCATTCCTATTCCACCAGATCAAATTTGACTCAAGCATTTAATAATAATTCATAGTACTCAACACTTCACTATCCTTTACACTGTAGTATACTGCATAAATTCAGAAGATATATTCTGACAAGTGAAGCATTGTTGAAAAGCAAGTAAAGCACTCTGTCCTTGAAATGTTAACATGTAATGCCATAAAGTATTCAAATAATAATTTACTCAATCTTTCAGGGTAATTAATTAAAATGCTCTGGGTGTTAGAAGAAAATCACCTTGAGCTAAAAAATTGGAAAGCCTCCCGACTTTTTCCTCTCTGCATGCAAGCTGCTCCAATGAACTTGCCACATGCTTTTCCAGTTATGGTTTTTGATTTCAGCAGATAATAAATAGCCAGGATCTAATTTTGCCATGTCAAAAGCGATTATGTTTCACAAGAAAAGGTGGAGTGCTTACCTACTAGATGAAGGTGAAACGTAAAACCACTTTTATTTATGTGATGTGTCCAAATTCAACTCAAGCTGGCACTCGGCACTGGGAGTGTATAGACTTTAACTGTCATGTGGATTTATGTACCCCAGGAAAATGTCAAATATAAACATAAATTTAATCAAGGGAATGAAACCTTTATTATCCAAGAAACAAACACAGTTTCTGACAAACAATGTAAATTATCTTAATATATTTTTCATGATTTTTTCCAGAAGGTCAAAGGAGGCAACAAAAACACCACTCCTGATGAAACTGCTTTAAGCAAAAACATTACTGATATATTCTAAAAAAACAAATTCCTACTCTGTAACGACTCAAATATTATCATCCCATTCATTTCAGTGGGATAAAACTGAACCCTTCCAACAAAAGATAATTGAGTAATGTGTATTATTCTGCAGTCTTCTTCAGTTGGGTCATCTCTGAATGGTATTTTAATGGTTACAAGGAAATTGTACATGATGAATAAGGATGCCATTTTCAATTAATACAGACAAAGTATCACAGCCATATTTGGCTAAGGAGGAAGTTTTTGATGTATGCAAAGCAAGACAATTCAGAGACAATGTCATATACATCACTGCCTAGAGATATAAACAAGTTAATGACATCTTTGTGCACTTGCCCAACTACATGACTGCACATTTGTCTGGCAAGCACTGATTAACCCCAAATTAAATAGTACAATTACATCACATATTTACTTTTAAAACTAGCATTAATTTATGCAGCAATGAATAGTGATACTCCTTATATACTGCAACAATTGGACAATTGTACTACCCTTCATAATAAATGTAAACACTGATTAATATACAGCCAACCAAGATTGACAGAAGCATTTTCATAAATTTCATAGGGGATGTACAGCCAACTTAGATACTTGCAAACATTTTCATCTCTTTCATAGGGTAGGGTCCAACAGTTTCATTCCATTGAGGGAAACAGTTCCATCAGGGTAACTGGTGGAGAAGAAAGCTGAGAGAAAAGTTCAGAAATCCTGTGGAACAAGTTTTTGGACAGTGAGCTACCAGAAATCTTCTAATGAAATATTAGGTTTAGATCACACAATCCCAAGCCAACTGCAACACTGCTAAAATTTATCTATGTGAACAGTGGCAAAGCATTAACCCAGAGTGGGAATTATGAGCCCCTTCAGATGTTTTTGGATTTATTCTCTCACATTCTTCACCACTGGCTAAACTGTCTAGCGCTGTTGGTACATGCAATTCAACAACACTAAGTAGAACTATTACACCAAAATGTTCAGCCAAAAGGCATCAATCAATTAGAAGGAAAGGGAAAACTTTTCTTAAGATTAGTGGATCTTAAGAACAGTCATTTATTTCACACAGAGTGTGAATAATATGAATTATTTGGAATCACAACTGCCATGACAGAAAATTCCAGTGGACTACTCATGTTCAATGGTACTTACCTGGAAATAAATGTGTACAGGACTGCAAATGGTTTATTCATTTTTGTATTTATTCATCCATTTTGTAACTCATCTTTCTCCTTGCACAAAACCCGGAGCAAGCCACAATTAGAGTAGACTCATCTAGATTCTCAGTTGGGTAACCAGTGCACAAATGATTGAGTACATTTAGGAAATAGGATTTATCAATGGGATTAGAACAAAAAGTCCTGTTAAGCCTTAAAGATGTTAATTCATCATGGCCATGCTATTCCTATGCTGATCCACAAGCCATTAGTTGCCAGTTTGCTATGAACTTCCAGGAAAGAAAAAAAAACTGTAACCAATGTGTACAATTACTGTGCGGGCCCCTTCTGAATTGGGAGGGGGGGATCCAATTCCCCACATCACATAGGCTGAGAAGCACTGTATTATGGAATATGTTTGTACGTACTACAGATGAAATAGACACAAAATTTTATGCATAATTTTGTTGTTCCTAGTGTGAGTAATGTAAAGTGTAGACGCTACTTCATGAAGAAAATCATTTATTTATTTTTTAAATGTTGCATTTCCTTTTCACTTTTTACTCTACAAAGCACCTTTTAAGGAATAAAATGATCTACTGATTAACACCTTAAATGCTGAAAAATATCCTTGAGAGCATAATATCACGAAAAGGGCAAAATGCAAACAGAATAGTCAATCAGCAATAGAACAGTCAAGCTGCAGACCTTACTAATCCAATAAATATGAAGGTGGCAAAAATTAATAAAAACAGTAGCTTTGTAAATATGTCCACAAAAGTTACCAGCCTGAAAAATACCATTTTCTCACAAGATGCAGAAGAGAGACCATGTGTTCCATTCCTTCTCTGCCAAAACATTCATTCAATGACCCACTTCCTCGGCTCTTAAAAACCAGGCATGTTCATGTGCGAGAAAGAGGCTCGTCTTTTTCAATCCTGTGATTAATTCCAAAATCTTCTGAGGAACACATTCTGCAGAATACTCTGGGATATAAGCACACATAGTAAATCCATGGTTGGGATCACTGCAGGCACTGGGTCCTTCAGCCTTGTTTGTATCACCCAGTGGGGGTGAAAGAGAAAACTATCTCCACTAGGCAAACGGCATCCCACAGAAAAGACTTCTAGGTCTTCAAGTGTTGATGAGGTTGATGATACATTATGGTCTCTCAATAATCAGTTCATATCTGCTTTAATGTCCAAGGTAACGTTCATTCTCAAAAGAATAAGAATCTAAGTAGCAGGTTCTATTCTTCAGCACAACTTTTTCAAAGCAATGTGATCACATTTAATTTTAACCAGATTTTCTTAGCTCAAACAGAAACTATACTTCTAGAGCAAAAAAAAAAAAGGTTTACTTTAATAAATCTAAAGTGTATTTGCAGTTTTAACCTTAGATGTCTTTTGAGGGCTCTCAGAAGTACAAAATCTAATATCATATTTGACTGACTCAGGAGTCTGTTTATAATACAGTTCTGGATAAATATTTTGGTAGACGCAGGTTTTTACGCCAAGAAAGTGGACTTGGGCCCAACAACTTGCATTATTAGAGTATAATTCCCATCAGTCCTGGCCATGGCCTATGCTGGCTAATGCTGATGTTACACTGTAACTTTCCAAGGGCCCCATTTGTCCCTTCTTCTTTAGTGAAACCTGCCTTATGTTAGAGAGTGTTCTCCCACCCCTCCTAGCCATTGTCTTTTCCACATTACAGATTACTTTTGTCCATAAATGAAAAAAACGCCTAATAACAGATATGGAGAAACTGTCACTTGGTGGAAATGAGGTGATTTTCTTGAACTGGAGTGATGGGTCCACCTAGCTTGGTCTAAGAGCAGCAATCTAAACCCAAAAATGGATACTGTAGAAATTTTAATAAGTAAAGAATAAAACCACTATGGAAAACAAATTGTCCAAACAGTGTGACTCATCTCCCTGTTTCATGTGAACGTAGATGCCCAATAATGGCTTAAATTCAAAAGCATGCTAGCAGGTGTCCAGCACAGAGCAGGTCTTTCTTCTTCTCCCCAGCCCTTCACATTACACAAAAATATTGAGTTTCAGTTTCGATTTGAGGGCGCTGGAAGAAGGAAAGGGAATCTGTTTTGAGTTATGCTAAGGTAAGCAGTTCCATAAGCAAAATGGCACCACTGGATCCTGCTCAATGTTAGCCTCTAAAGAATAAGCCATGGGTATTCTAGGATAACATTTTAAGGAAGAAAACAAAACAGATATTCCAGAAGAATGTTATTAATAAGATATTTCATTGCCAGTAAAACTGGCAAGACTGGCAATTTCAAGACTTGAACTGTAAAAAACTATTAGTATGATTTAATTTTTTTCTTAATAATAAAATACCAAAAGATTGGTATATGATTACTCGCTGAACAGTGACAAGTCATGAGTACTGCTAGGCTTGGTCCCATCAGGCAGTCTTCAGTGACCCCTGGTGACAACATACATTTTTCCCTAGGCTTAACCGCCTTTTGAAGGAAGCAATTCTCAGGATGGATCACTATTGAAGATGAAAGAAGTCATCCTCCCCCCTTCACAGATGCTGCAATTGTTCTCAGTTCTAAAAATCCTGCCTTGTCCTCCCAGAGTCATTATATTCAACAGGGATTGGTGCAAATGGAAATTTCTCTCCTCTTTAACTGCCAGAAATTGGGGGAGGGGGCACAACTGGGAAAGTGCTTGCATATTTCCTATGAAATTGAAACAAACTCCAGTAATTTTTCATAGATGGAAAGATGGAGAGATTTGCAGATACCCTAGACTGCCAAAAAGACAAATAAATGAATCCTAGTGCAACAAGCCTGAACTCTTCCTAGAAGCCAAGATGACTAAACTGAGACTATCATACTTTGGACATATCATGAGAAAACATGACTCACTAGAAACTAAGATAAAGCTTGGTAAGGTAGAAAGTGGTAGGAAAAGAGGAAAATGGCATTACAGATGGATAGACTCAATCAAGGAAGCCACAACCCTGAGTCTGCAAGAGCGGAGCAGGGCTGTTGATGATAGGGTAGCCTGGATGTCTCTCATTTACAGGGCCACCATAAGCTGAAGTTGACTTGATGGCAGTTAACTACAACAATTTTTAATAATGCTGCATAAATATCAGAATTTGCAAATTTCATGCAGAGTTGTCTACTCCAAATCATTTAGGTATCTAGTAATGCCTCTGTGACAAAGTACGCAAGACAAGCTAAGTACTTGGCTGCAGAATAAAAATTAAAATGCTGACCAAAAAATGAGCTTACAGAAGTAATTCCTTTTGACATTCATGAATAAGATCTACAGCACAAAACCTGTGACATGAAGAAATGCTATTACTGCTAAGTTTTCCAAAATCCCAAAGCAATGATGAAAACAAGGAAATGGTTATTATAGAAACATGAGTATATACTTGTGAGTGTTATTTTATTCTATCTGTCTCAGCAACAGACTGTGTTCCACCTAAAGAACAAGACAGACATAAACCAGAACACAATGCTTTATGCAAAATGTAGTTATAGGGAACAAACACCATCAACGCCAGCACCAGCAGCACTTCAGAATGACTCATTCATAGGTTACCCTGAATCTGAAAGGCAATTTCAGACTCATGCAGTAAGAAAGATGTTACAGAGGTGGTACTTAATTCAGAGAAATAGATTAAAAACACAGAAGAGGTATATACTGTACTGAACCCAATAGGAGTTGCTGGATTTTTTCCCCAAACAAAAAGGGTTTCATTTCTCCACTGATCCAACATCTACTATGCACACACACACGCATGCACACATGCACGCACAAAAGTTACAGCTCAGACTGTGTTGTTCAGAGTCATAATAAATGCTGGGGCATTAGAATTTTTAAAAATAAAAAAGCATTTTTACTGGTATTATGTTCAACTTAAAAAACATGATGGTAAAACTGAGAGATGAGATGGTATTGAGAAAGAACTGCTGACAGCCATCAACGGTCTCATGCAAACCAAGTATTGAAAACATAATAAGAGCTCTCAAAGTGTATCCGAATTCTTACAATAATACATTGTGAAGGTGTAATCATAATCTAATTGCATACCATGTTAAGAAAGTATAGAATTTGATGAACTATTGTAAGTAAGGTTGCCCATAATTACCTGCAAACATGTTTTGTCAGGTAATTTAAATAAGTATATCCATCTATTGCTATCAAGACAGGCAAGGTACTATAAAATTAGACACACTACTAGAAAACCATACTTCTCAAAAATAGACATTAAAAATAGGATAATTAATCATCATAACCTGTGTGTGCGTTGGAGGAACGGATGTTGCTCCATTTGTGGTGTACAAAATGTTATCTTGGAGCTGCAGCACTTGCTGAAGACTAGGTAATCCAAAACATATAATCTATGGACATCTTACTCCTTCAAACTTACAAAAGGTGGATGGGAGAAGAACCATTCTTAGCATTATCTATCTGCAAAAAGTTTGATCATCTCCTTTTCTGCCAGAGCAAAACATCTGTTTCCAGGGTGTGGAAACTCCACAACAACCATCAACGCCCTCTGGAACCAACCATAAGCTACCCCATTCCCCACACAAAAATCAGAAATCACCAAATGTACAACTCCATTTTTGTAAAGCTCCTTTTTTAAAAAAAAATTCAAAAAGGGATAAGGAGGCAACATGTTTTATAGAAGAATCACACTCCTGGAAGCTTCTGAAAGCAGCAACTGAACAAAGAATCATCATGACAGTGTGTGGAAAGCACACAAGTGGGCTACAGCAACGCACACAGGCCAAGGGCTACCAGTAGCCCATCCAATTTACAGCGAAGCAGAAGAGAAGATCCCTCTGGAATGGAGCAAAAGTATTCCTAATGGGCACATGAACCAGAAGGAGGACTGCATTATGGCTTCACTGACAAGCAAGAGGCAGGAGGCAGGAGAAAAACACGATCAAGACACTGCCAAAGACTGGTGCTGTGCTCAGCACCACAGCCATGAGTGCGAACTACCTTCACCTGTAAGGTTAATCTGTAGCATTTGTCAGGCTGACAGCTATGAAACACTCTTTCTTCCACAACTCCAATGAGGGTTGGTAGGTCTACATTCCAGCTCAGCTCACCACCACAAAGCTATCGTAATTTTCAGGGCACATGTTTTAAGAGAAAGCACTTGGAAGAAGCTATAGTATCTGATGTCCCATGACATGCAGTGAGCAGGAAATGAACAATACAGGGAAGGCAAAAGGTGGCAATTCTGCATCTGTCCACCAGTGATGTGCAAGAGATCAAAGTACATGGCATGCTCCCTTCAGCTGTCCAGCTTCTTCCCTTCTAGGATTGCAGATGGTGGGGGTTTTTTATTAGTTATTTTAAGTTATTTATTTTAAATATTAACATACAATCCACTGAAGACAACTTAAGCAGTAACACAATTCATACACATAGGAGCATAAAAACAAAAGAGTATCAATTTAATCTCAAAACATACTATCTAATACTAACCACGTTAATAAAACCAGAAATAGTTTCAGAAAGTTCCACCATAAAAACCTGGGCTTGTTTCAAATTAATCAATAAAAGCAAATGTAAGCAGCAAGGCATTTAAACTTATTTAAAACCATACAGCAAGGGGAACACATTAATTTCCTGAGGCAAAAAGTCATACAGCAATGGGTACACGACTGAGAAGTACTGTCTCTTGTGCCTGAAATAAGTCTTACCAGCAGGGCAGGTAACAGGACTCCAAAGGCCAATACAGTAGCACCCCCATCCATGGGGGATACATTCCAAGACCCTCTGTGGATGCCTGAAACCGTGGATAGTACCAAACCCAATAGTACTGGACAGTCTGGGTTTTTTGTATCTCTCTATGGTCACTGCAAAGCTGGAGGGTCTACATCTGGTGATGCTACAGCTTCTTCCTGCAGCAGTATTAGCAGAGAGGCAGTTAAAGTGGGTGCCAAGCAGGCAGCCAAGCAAGGAAGATGTGGGTGGCAAGACCAAGAGCAGGCCAGACTAGGGCAAAGGGTGTGAGGGAGGACGGAGAGTCTGTGAAGGGAAAGGGCTTTTCCACAATTTTTAATTTAATATTTCTGGACCACAGTTGACCACAGATAACTGAAAGTACAGAAGGTTAAACAGCAGTTAAGGGGGGAATATTATATTAACGGCAGGGCAGGCTTGTTTGTCTGTGGGCAGCCCTTCAAAACATCCTGGTGCTAAGCTATTTTAGAGCTTTAGGATTTTAGGACAGAATCAAAATATTACACTATGATCACACTGAACCCACAAGCAACCAGATAGCTGCATTTTGAACCAGAGGTAGATTCTAAACTTCTTCAGGTATAGTCATATGTAAAACATAGGTCAATTCTTTATATAAAACAAGACCCAACTTTTTTTAAAAAAAAACACCCATTTTCTAGAAATTTTTGAAGAGTATCAGGTTAGAAAGCAGCAATTATTCAAAGGATGCATACTCCTGGGATTTTTGAAAAACTGAGTATTGGCTTGAAGTTTGCTTGCAATGTTTGTTTTACATGACCAAGCCCTCCCCCAAAAAAGGGTGCATAAAGATATACCTAAATAAGAATAATCAGATAATCAGGGGGTGGGTAGGCAGAGGAATAATAGCTTTAATTGAAAAGACAGTATTCAATTATCTGGTCTTTTCAGTTAAAGATATTTTTCCTCTACCTACCTACTCTCTGATCCACCTTGCCCAGGAGGGCTGAGTTGTCTCTGTGGCTTCTTGCCATGCATACGCTAGATAGGTATACCTACTGGCACTACTCAACATCATACACACATGTAATATAACATCTATTTCGGCAGAAAGTCTGCAAAGGGATATGATACCATCAGTGGGATATGCAACATCTGAAGGGGCCACAGCAGTTTCAGTCCTGTCCTTTCCAACAGTTTAGGGAACACATGAAGACATCATACACAACATGATACACACTTGTAACATCCATTTGAACAGAAAGTCTGCAAAATGGGATGTCACAGTCATTTTGCAGAAAGTATGCAAAATGGACAGCAATATCTGAAGAGGAACCACCTGCTACGGGCCTGCCCTTTCCAATAGTTTAGTGTAGGTACAAAGGAAACATGTGAAGAGAGCTATCAATCCATCTTTTGAAAATTAATTCCTCAGCTCTTTTCTTGATACTATTTTTGTAAACACGGAAAATTTGATCCAGAGCAAGAGAGAGGATATCAACTCATGCTCTTACAGGAAGTAGCACTGTATACAGTTAATGACAAATCAAAAGCACTACTTCTACTAATAGAAGATGGAATGCTTAAAAACATAGGGAGCATGCTCCCAGAATAGGAACAGTGCTCAAGTTATATACATCTGGATACAGTGAAACAAAATACAAACCACACAAGTTATCTACATTTGGATGCACCAAAAGAAAGCACAAACCACAATGAAAAAAATGTTAATCCTGCCTAGAACAAGACAATCAAAGCAACTGAATTTATTTAAATGTTGACTTGAGCAAGTTCCCATGAATCTATTCTAATCAGGTTAACAGTAGGATTTAGCCCCAAAATTTTAATCTGTTTAAATGGATTTCATTAATTAATCCTGTCTCCAAAATCTGAGAAGGATATATGTGCAATATAGTTCTATATACCATCTTTTGGAAGGTATTAACATTTATACATGACAATCACACTTCCACTCTGCTGTTTCCATCACCAATTTCCAACCATGTATCCAACTACTATTTCTACTCTAAACAGTTTATAAGCTTTTGATATAAAAGTTTGAATTACTTCTAGCAATACTACACTATTCAAATAAAAGAAACCAAAAGTAACCATATTCAATTTCTTAAATTCAAATGATCAATTATCTAAGTAAGATGAACAACGCAGCTGGTATTAACTGTAGAAGTCCAAGATCTTTGCACTGATATACTTTTCTTTAAAAAAATCTGTGTTCGCTTCAGAACACAGTTCCCATGGCTTCAAGTGACATAGGCAGACTGAAAGTGATGGCTGTCACAGTAAAAAGGTTGAAGATGAGCCATTTTCCCTTCTAAATCCATGTGTGTACCATGAAAGAAAAGTAGAACAATGGTAGCACATTTTCAAAAATAATTCAGGTTTCCTTATCAATGGTTAACTGACTTTGTGTCCACTTTATAGGGCTGCACAAGACACTGTACTCCTTAAAACAAACCAGCAAATTGTACTCCCATCAACCAGGTGAGAGATAGTACATAGTATTCAAGGTCAGTCAAGCTATTACCTGAAGAAGGAAATCTCACAAGTACCTCACCTTGATCCTAAAAACATAATACAGTTTGAGATCCTTCTCTGACAAACAAAATCTGTTTCCTGAAGAAGTTGCTTCACAATAACAGAGCCAAGCATGCCACCTCAAGTGAAGAACATTCTGAATAATTTAACTGTTTCATCTGACAGCATCCTCAAGTACAAAATGATTCAGATTTCCCATCTTGCGTAACAGAAGCAAAAACACTGTAGACGGATACCATAATTCAAAGGTTTCATGCTTTCCTTTCCTTTGCCTTTTTGAAAAAAGAAAAAGAAAAACAATCAATTATGTGCTTTTGACAAAACTCACTGACGCCTCATGTACCATACAGGTTGTTTCATATTGCTTCATCAAAAACCAAACTCAGGAATTATAAACAAATGAAGTAGAAACCAAAAGGTTTCAACACGCAGACATGAACCAAGTTCAAGGATATGGCAAAACATTTTGCAAGATATTATCTGTAAACACACATTTATATTTTTATATTTATTACTGAAAAGTTAGAATAGAAGATCCAGCTTAGTGAGTTCTGAGGCCTGGAAGGCAAAGAAGAGGAATAGAAAGTTCTATCATGCAGTGCCAGTATCACATCACTGGGCCACTGTTGGAAGTAAGTTGTATTCCCCAAGTACCATCTTCTAGGATATCAACTGAAACAGTGGTGGTGATAAGTTTGAAATAACAGAGTTAATCTCCAAGAGCAGTTGTGGCTTTTTTTTCTGTATGAAATGCTCACCATCCCATACTTATTTCTTATATAAGACTTCTTCAGGCTTTCTGAGAAGCATATGAGGGCTACAAGGGGTGACAGCGTAGAAGGCACATATGTTGACTCCACCTCCAGTGTTCCAATTTGGTCTTAACTTTATCCCTTCCAGCCTCTGTCTGAATTTCATTTTCACTTGGAGTAAGATTCACCCCACATGAACCAATGAAAATGGAAGTTCAACGATTCTGTAGATGCCTTCCATTTATACAGGTCACCAGCCTTTACAATGTGCCATGCTGAAGCCAGCTATTTGGGAGGGGAGTACCTCATTGCAAGAGTTTCAAATGTATCCAGTTAATACTTTTGTGTAATAATTAGACAGTTGATAACTTGAGCTTTAAAGGTATAACAGAATACAGTGCTTTTCATTTAAGCCATTGAAGCACAGTTAGGCATGGGAGGATCTAGAACCTTCCTATATCAGCACTATTCACATTCTGTATATGAACTGCTAAGGACATCGAAAGAGTTTTGTTCAAGCTAGAAATGCTGGTAGATTGTCGGAAGCCGCAGGAGTGTGCTGCTTGTGGCCCTCTATGTGTCACACCACCATACCCATCATCCTTGCCATTAGTTATTCTGGCTCCCGTTAATGGGAATTACATTCCAAAATCAATGTAAACATCCTGTTGTTATTCAGGTTATTGCAATCATAAACCATTCTGAATCCTCCCCACCCCTGCAAAAAAAAAAAAAAAGGATTCAGTTTTAAGCAAATAGGACACACCCTCCAAAAAAATCATATTATCTGATTTTGCAATCAGTTTGAGGACTGGAAACCACTACTGCGGAATGGTATCTTACATGTATTAGGAACATTCCAAACTTTATTTTGGCACACTGTATTTCAAAGCACCAAGTTTCCAGATCAATGGGTTAAGGCATATTGCAAGTCCTAATTTTGCCTGGGGCATTCTGGTAATTTTTCTTGGTTCTGATTAAAGAACAGAAAACAGAAAGCCAAAATTGCTTGCAAGTTTCTCCCAATGTCTGGAGCCACTTTACAAGGCCAGACATGTTTATTCAAAAGTAAGCCCCACTGAGTTCAACAGAGTTTAACCCAAGTAAACTGTGCATGGGATTTCAGCCTTAAGAGTCAGGCCTATCCAACTCCAATTCAAGCAGATGGATTCACATGTACTTAAGTCCACGTACCTGAATTGATTTGTTGAGCAATTCAACTGTAAAACGCTCAGACTCTAAAAAGCACAAGCTACTCACTTCAGTAAAATTTCCATTTAATTTTCTAAGCTAGTTTCGTAAGTACAAGGTAGCCAGGACTTTCAGACCAAATGCTGCCATAACTAACTAACTAACTAACTAGCTAGCTAGCTAGCTAGCTAGCTAGCATTCATTGGCCTGAAAGGTACAAAATAAAGATACATAATCATAATTATAACCTTAATGCATTTAGACCTTCAGAACAAAGTATATGTGCAGGAAAAATATTTTAAACAACTTGGTACTCAAGTTTTTTAAACAAAATGTCTCAACTATTTTTAAAGGATTTTTTTTTTTTTTGGTACAACTGGCCCATAAAGATAGAGTGCTAACGAGAATGAGTGAATTTGCTCTCTCTGATATGCACACATGATATACAATTAAAATCTCTATTCACATTCTTTACAAGGCTGTCACTCAAAAGAAAAGCCTTTTTGACAACATCCACTCAAGCGTACCAAGTAACTGCCAAATAAGAACTTAAACAGTAATAGTTTTGTTATCAGTAGGAAGAGATTTTTTATCAAGAGTTTGTATTCCAAAAATAAATCTTTTTAAAAAAAACGGTGAGGACTTTTAAAAAAATACAAAATAGGTCGTAAAACATTTGTTTCATTACTTATATGTGAAAAAGTCTTAACAGAAATGAGTAAACCTTTCACTTTTAGAACAATGATTACCAGAGAGGTTACTGGCTGGGAATGGGAGGGGGTGGAGGACAAAGTTTTTCCAATTAGATTTTGATCAAACTTTCTCGAAAGAGCTTCAAACTAACTTTTTTTGGGGGGGTCCAACACACTAATTGGAAGTAAAATCACTGAAGCAATCCAATCCAACTGAGTAAATGTTGGCAGATTATATGCCCATTGCTATCATTTTAAAATAATAGATGGACATACATTTTAATGTTTGATGCTCTCTAGAAAGTATTATGCTCAGAATGTAGAATGCCATACCCACAACTTACATTTCCTATTTAAGAGCTAATCAAAGAACTTCTTTAATGCCTTTGGAATATTCTATGGAAATACATCTATAAAAAGCAGGATCCAGTAAACCTTTTCTCATCAATCTGTTGCTGATTCATGTTTCTTGAGGCAGTTAACCATGCATTACTCATCTGTGCAAGTTACATGCAGAAATGGAAAGATTTGCCTTCTTACCTATCATGGTCACTGAATGAGGAGAGCAGATGCATCCTGACTATTAACAGTCATGACAAATTGCCTTGCTAATTAATGTTACACACTGAAAGTGCCACAACTGATTAAAACTACAATTTCACACTATCAGATAGAGAGAGAGAGTTGAGAACCCCAGCAGTGGACAACTCTAATGTTCTGCCAACAGGCCTTCAGGGCACAGTGTGGTATTTAGAAAAACATACTGTAAATTCCACATGACTATATTCTGAAAGGCTGGGTATATACAGAGAGAGAGAGAGGTGGGAGGGAGAAGATGTTTTGTAGAACATTACATGTAACAGCTCATATCCAGAGCTTTTGAGCTACATGAAATGGATATAATTTTAACCATTTTAACATCATTTATATTACACACTGCCTTAAAGAATATTCCTTTTGGAGTTTTCCTACCCCCTCTTCCTTCTGCCTCCCTCTGAAACATTTCTTGTGCTTTGCATTTCACATAAAATCTCTCTTTTGTCAGTCTCTTTGTTGGTGCAAAATTGGCAGCAGTTCAAATTCAAAGTACTCCTATTCATTTACTGACCATTAAACCAATGTCATTCTAGTTCACATCAGCCAGGGAGCTAAGCTCTAAAAAACATAAAAGGCTTGCCTCACCACTGACGAATAATGTGTACATTTTTACAGAGCTTAAACCCTAATGCTTTGCCTGAAACTAACAATACAATATATCTTATCATTCTTTTTTCACAAGCAAGCAGCTGCTGAAACGCTTGCCACTTCAAAATATCAATTGCTTGCCAGAGTTGTCCTCAACACACCCTGTCAAACTCATGTATATTGTGCAATGAAACTGCAGCAGTGAAAGCTCGAAATTGTGTCAAATTCTGCTGTAAGGAGATGATGTGCAAAGAACAATGTATGACAACCATAGAGACCACAAACAATAGCAATGGGGCCAAGGCACTACATATATCACAACTGTGCCTGCACATATTTTATTGTCTGTATTATATATTTAAAGCATGACAAATGAACTGTTGTATGCTGTGTACAGCACAAATAAAACTGTGTCAGTTAGTCAGGCTTTTCTCATTTCTCTTGATGATAGAAACAGCACTGAATCTCTCTGCACTCTGAACATTTGCTTCCAAATCAAAACAGGAGGGGGAAAATGCAAGGTTATCAAAATGAGTAACAGAAAACATGAGACAATAGCACATGATATGAAAATGAGATTTTGTTCAGTTGCTTCTCTCCAAGGAGACATAACCAGGGTTACCTTAAAGAATGTTAGGCTATGGAACAGGGGGTGGGTTGGGGTGGAGGGGGTGGAATATCACTATGCCCATAAATTACAGTATACCTAATTTCAATGCAGATAAGTGCTGGCCTATTGATTTGCATGTTTCCTTGGCAAAATGGAAATCCCATGTGAATCCTCTTTGTCTGGAGAAATATATTTTATAAAGCCTTTATGAATACAGCAATCCCTGCCAAAAGGGAGTATGTGAGCAATAAATAGGTTACTGGCATACAGCAGAGCATAGTAAAAAAACAAAAACAAAAAACTCGTAAATAAGTGTAGTGTAGCTGTAGATGCAAGCAACTCATCCACACACGGTCCATACAGGCATGCCCACCTACCTAAATGTATGCCTCTATATTTTGACCATGATTTTTAGAAGCTGCCAAAGGAGAGCTTTTGTCCCATGATCTGAAACTAGCCCACTCAAAACTGAGCATTCCCACTAAGTACCATATCAGTTAATTGTACCACAGCAAGCCCAGTGTTCACATAATACCACAGCTTGCTTTTAAAGGGGGGAGCGGGGGCACAGTAGCAAATAGATTAGCTACAGCATATATTAATCTATCCACAGTACAACCAAAGTGTCAAAAGCCTTAATACCCAAGAAGCTATGAGTGTCATTAACTCATACACAGTTAACTAAAATGAACAGATATGCTTTTAAGGTGCTAATAAATATTTTGGAAAGAAAATAGGTATTTTAGGTGCTTGGGGTGATGGCCTTTACCGTGTTTATTAGTGGCACAATTATGCATTATTAACACACAGCAGCTGTACCTGAACTGCTGCCACAAACATAATAGCCTTTTATAGTCATCAAGGGAGTGAGATAGGAGGCCTTTATTAACCACTAGACATGATTAGCACATTATGCAAACTTCAGTAGGGGAATTATCTGTTATTGAAATATAATGTTAGTTATAACCAATTATCAACATGATGACGTTGTTTTAAATCAAACTGCCCAGTCCAAAATTATTTAAAAAAAACAATCCTACTGGTCAGTTATTGGTTGGCAACTTCTAGAAGACCTTCTGCTTCCCCTTATGCCACTTAAGCAGTCAGCTAGGGCATCTATAGGTCCAACACAGAGTCTAACACCATATTTAAGGCTTCTTCTTCATGAATATTAATCTCAGGAATATAAAACTAAACATAAAATGAAACATTTCCAACATAATTAACTGACCTGGTTAATGAGCAAGGAACCTGATGTTTCTAAAACACATTTCCATTAAGGCTACAAGTAGGCCTTGAAAGATTAGTGCTGCAGTAAATTTTCAAGAGTTAACTTGAAAAATAACAGCATAATTTACTTCAAAAAAGCTTAATTTTTGGAAAGATTATCCTATTATCCTTAGTAACTGAATACAGCATTGAGAGTCCATTATGAGCAGTCTTTTATGCCCTAGCAGAAAGTCATTAACATAAAATAAATCATTAACTATGATACTAAGCTCTTCTATCTGTAAGTTTCTATGACTAATTTTAATTACTGCTTTTACCATATGTAAAATGCACCTTTTATGGAAAAAAAATCTTTCCATTAAGAAGAATTTACTCCTTTTTAGCATTATAATTTGAGTCTGATACATAAAGTGTGTGTCCACCTAATTTCATTCTTTACCAAAGGGTAATGTTAGACTGGAAATGTTTTCCACAGAAAGCAATTCTTGTAAATAACATTAACTGCTTTTGGACTGTTTCAGAAATAAAAAAAATTCAGAAATATCATAATGCACTAGAGCTCAAAAGAAGTATCATGTCAGAGTGGTGCCATTCATTATGCTACTATGGAAAGCCACAGAATTGTCACAAACTGAATAAGACAATTTTGGATGTAGACTTTCAGGAAAATAATCTCAGTAGCAACAAAATGAACACTATTAGAGAAGGAAGGCAAAAAGAGTGAAAAGTTGTCTTCATCTGAGAGGCACATATGAGATAGATTGTGGCCTACTAGTGAATCACTCTCCTGTTTTTGATGGAAGACCCAGAACATGGTAGGAAACATGGCACGCAGTTGATGTTTTATCATACAAATCCCATAACCCTTGACCACTGGGTGGGGGCTATGAAAGTTATAGCTAAGAGCATCTCAGAGATACCAGATTGCCTACTCATTCCGGTGTGTGCTTGCTGCTCAGATTTTTCAAAGGTATGTTGTCCTAGATTAGGCAAGAGGAACCTGGATTCTTTCCAATGTCACTGAACTGAATTTAAGAGCTGTAATCCATCAACATCTGGAGGGCAACAGGTTCCCAAGCCCTGCTTCAAATGGATCATAGGTGAGGAACTATCTCCACTTATATGTTTCCAAGCTAGACCACATATTCAAAGTCACACAACACAAATTAGCCATAAGTGAGAAACTACTTATACTTATTATATATTATATAATTATATTATATAATTATATTTATTATTTATACTTATTATTAATGTTCAGAAAACCAAGGTTCAAAATTCCTGCTCAGCCATGGAAACTCACTGGATGACTATGAGCAAGTCACATTTTCTCAGCTTCAGAGAAAGACAAGGAGGAAACCTCTTCTGTAGAAAGCTTGCCAAGAAAATCCTGAAATAAGTTCACCTTAGAGCAGCCATAAGTCAGGAATGACTTGAAGACACACCACAATAACATACTCAGAGTCATTCAGCACAAATTAGCTATGAATATGTATTTTTAAAATCACAAGGCAAAACATTTTAGCAGATCAGAGGGCATTCTAATAAAAATAAACTGACAATCCAAGAGACATATCAATCTATCTCTGAAGTACAGTACAAAGGTACAGTATAATATACTTTATTTATGCATACACATTTGGCAGCTTGGGGCTGGTCTTATTATTTCTATTTCTTTTTATTGAACTGTTAACATGCAAACATCATTACTGTTTTTGTAGGGGGGATATCAATATCTCAGTCACAGACAGATTACTACTTGCTGTTCAGACTTCTAGCCACTCCTAATCTCTGTAGGGACATGAACCAAATTTGGTTGGTTCTCTTTACCATGATCATGATAGATCCTGATATTTTTCCAATTGTGACTGCCAAGATTTCTACTGAAAGGCCTGTCAAACTCCTGGTTGATTTCTGGAACAATGAAGTGAGTAGTTGCTAAAGTAGGGATAGAAATGTGGGGATACATGTTAGCCCCATTTTCCAAACATCAGAGGCAATGTATCAGTCACTGGGGAACATGGGACAAAGAGCAGAATTACAAACATTTTAGTGGGCTCTCTATGGGAACTGACTGGATAGTATGATCAAAATGTTGGATTAGATAGTCCTTTGTTTTGATCCAATATTGCTCTGCCATATAAAAAACCTCTCTTTCTTCCACCTATTTAATTTTTTAAAATGATGACATCTAGGAGAGGACTCTATATGATGACAATAAGCTATATATTGGTATGAAAAAGTATTCCTTTGGGTAATGTAGCCCCAACTGATTTAGAGTTTTAAACAACACTTTAAATTGAGCTTGGAATGGGACTAGCCACCAGTACAAATGGCCAAGTACTGGTATAATATTACTGGATTGGTCAATTCCAATTAAAAGCCTTCTATGTTTAAATATTTGAAGGGATGCCATGTAGAGGAGGGAGAGGGCTTGTTTTCTGCCGCTCCAGAGACCAGGACAAGGAGCAATGGATTCAAGCTGCAGGAAAGGAGATTCCACCTGAACCTCAGGAAGAACTTCCTGACAGTCAGGGCTGTCCGGCAGTGGAATATGCTGTCTCGGAGTGTGGTGGAGTCTCCTTCTTTGGAGGTTTTTAAGCAGAAGCTGGATGGCCATGTGTCGGGAGTGCTTTGAGGGTGTTCCTGCATGGCAGGGGG
Organism: Cyclura pinguis; assembly: GCA_030412105.1. Taxonomy (NCBI): domain Eukaryota; kingdom Metazoa; phylum Chordata; class Lepidosauria; order Squamata; family Iguanidae; genus Cyclura; species Cyclura pinguis. Next base: position 215,981,934 of record CM059602.1, read on the forward strand.
TTGGACTGGATGGCCCGTGTGGTCTCTTCCAACTCTACATTTCCATGATTCTATGATTCTATGATATTATCAACTAAACTAAGTTTCCTCACCATTTTCAGTGTTAGCCTGTGTTACCCAAAAAGTTGAAGAATTCACAGCCACAGGACCTTGGAGAAGTAGCCATCTAATCTCTGTTTAAAAACCTCCAATGAAGTAGAATCTATCATCTTACAAGATAACCGATTCATTATCAAACATCAGGAACTGTAATGTGAAAACAATTGTTTGGATCCTGACAGCACTTCAGATATCTGATGGCTACCTTATCACCTTTCAATTTGACTTCTAGACCCTTTACATCTTTGTCAGCCTCTGGTCATCCTCTGAACACATACAAACTTGACATTCTTCTCAACTTTGATGCCAAGAATTGCATACACTATTCCATTCCTGAGACAAATGTTCCCTTAGAAACAGCGATGAATTCAAGTTTTAAATCTAATCCTTTGGGGGAAGTACAACCTCTTCCAAAAGAGGCTGCTCATCACAACCTGACCGACCAGCTACCTACAATAAGTATCCCTACTTTATGGAACTGAGTCCTCATCCACGCCATTACCTCACCAAAATCCATTACCCCACCATTTCAATGTTACTTCAGAGCACCAAATGCCTCACATGTATTTGTTGAGAAGGAGAGGTAGATCTGAGCATCATTCATACAATGGGAATACCTCTGTGCATATTCCCAAGAATATCTTCCAGAGGTTTCAAGTAGATGCTGAAAAACAACCTGACACTGTTTGCTGTTGATATGGACCAGCAAAATTACAGGCTGTGACACAAGCCAGCCAAGGAAGTTGGGAGGGAGTCAATACATTTATTTGAATATCTACTTCAAAGAGTAGCTAATCCTAAAAATTAAATCAATGCAAAATGGTTAACAACAGACACAACAACCGCAGCAGAATTTTTTTTTAAAAAAAGACCAGGTCTAAGAAACTTGAGTAAATAAAACTGTCTTCATGCAATGCTGAGGAGGCATGAACCTCAGCATTAAGTAAATTGTCTCAAGCAGAGTATTCTCGAATGAGGGCATCACCACTGAAAAGTCCTTGCAATTTGTTACCCACATGCCTCACTTTCACAAGTAGAATGGCATGTCAAAGGAGGACTGTGATACTCATGTAAGGAAACACTATTCAAAGTTATTCAGGGCTTTTAAGCAGGGGTGGAGAAAGTGCAGCCTTATAGATAACTGTTGAACTACAGTGAAGAATGTTAGGAATTGTAATTCAGCAACATGTGAAAGGACTCATAATTTCCACTACAGATTAAGGAAACTTTAGGCAACAGCAAAAGTGTATACGGCAACTTCTGATGGACTGTGCTTTGTGTCTATCCAATCTGAAGGCACAAACCAATTCTGCTATGAAACAGACCACGGTAACATAAAGATGATATGTCTTCCACACTCAGGATATATTAAATATATATTAATTTATATATTAGTCTGAACTAATTGGGTGTGTTGGGTCGCTACTCTTAAAATAAAAGTCATCCACTTTTATCCCCTCATCAGGATGTGTCATCTACTTAGAAATCTCTCCTAACAGAATGGAAGACCTGAACAGGAACTTACACAAAGAAAAAGAGAAACTAAACACTAAAAAACTTCTTGTGAAGGAATCACACAGCAACCCCTCGCCTCAAAAAGCAAATCTCTAAACTATAAGTGGAAAAATTATTTCCATCCCACATATTTGCTACATCCACAATATGAATTAATAACGTAGTATCACAATGTAAATAGATACTGTAGCATGTACGAAAGAACAGATTTAAACAGAATTTTTTGTTTAATCTATTGCCGAACTGGAATGCAATTTTCATATTAAAAAAGGTTGCCATTTTCAAGCCCAGCGCTGTAGGGGAAAATTGTTATGACCAGAAAAATCTCATTCAGGTTAAAGAAAATTCTGCGTCTTACTGCCTATAATTGTCTGTTGGCACTTGCCTTAAGAGCCACATTTTCTGATCAGTTTATAACAGGCTTCTTAATGAAAAATGATTCCTTGGGCAAAACATCCACACAGAGGAAGCACTATATGTGCATGTGCACGTGCACACTCACATATATATTAATTGTTTCAAGGAATGAACAATATGCAAGGGTATGTTCTAATAAACATGGTTCAATCCTGATCAAAATGGACAAGCTTTTACTAAGATGATTCATATTTACAATGTGTTGGCCTTGGGTATAAAGTTTCAGCAGTTCTTGTCCCTTTCCTAATGTAAGTATTCAGATGCTAATCCTAAACAGACATGCCTCTGAGCAAAGTCTGTTGGAATCAAAGGCGTTTCATTCCCAGTCAGAAGCCTAAGTATATTTTATTAAGTTCTGGATATTTTCAGCCTTCATGTTATTTCTCCTTCTTTTTTACAATCAAGATTACAATACTCTAAACTTTAGTGAAATACTTCCATAGAGCAACTGTTTAGTATTTATGGACATGAAATTTTCTAGACCAGGATTTGAGGACTACAAGCTTCAAACTACTTCATGTCAACCTGCTCAATTCTCCCACCATGCAGGGGCTCTAACCATCATGTTTTGGTTGAAACCAACATGTAATTTATGCTGAGTGCCTGGTTCACCTGGTTGGCCCACACAACCACAATCAAGAATCCTTAGAAGACCTATGGTGAAAGAAAATCCAAAGATGTGATAAAATCCACTCACAAGAACAGACTCCCTACCAACTTTTCTCATGACGTGACTACTGAAAGCCATGGCATGCAGAGAAAGCGAAGGTTTCACTACACTCAAATAACAGGACTAAACCGTACCTCAGAAGTCCTTACCAACTATAGCCCATCTTATAACTCACATGGTTCACTGTATGTAGTGAAACATTCTAAGCCCTGCCCTCTGTTTTGTCACAGTTTCTAACACTGCTCCACATTATGAGAGTCTGAAATATTTCTTTGAAACAGCACCAATATTGTAAGATTGCGTCCTTAGGCTACTAATGTTTGAATTTCAAGTCCGACTTTTCTTATCTTTAGCCAACAGGAACATAGAAATGATGGGCTGCATCCAGCCTTAGTTGTTGTATCCAGACTTAGTCAGACTTAAAAGTACTGTATTTGCTGGAGTATAAGACTCACTTTCTTCCCCCCAAAAAATACTGTTTGAAAATGGAGTGCATCTTATACACCGGTGCATCTCATACGCCGGCAAATATGGTAAATGAACTGCACTCACTAGAACTTATATGAATCATAGAAAAAGTCACACAAATTTCCAGGGACTACTCTAAGGCCGAATAAGTCTGGATCTATTAAAGCCTGTTCATGCATTAAAATAAGGAGCTCACCAAATGAACTACACTTCTGGATTTAAAATTAGAAAAGTAGGCAAGACTCAAAAAACTATATTGCATTAGCAGTGTCATATGGTTAAAAAATAGGTAAGAATTATTCCACCCTCCAGATGTTCCTGGACTGCAGTATCTATTATCCCTAGGCATCTTAGCCAATGGTAACGAATACTAGGGGGTGCAGTTCCACAATATCTGGAAGGTCACGTGATTCCCAGCCCTGGTCATTAGGTAACAGCAGAAGCCCTACATTGTCTACACTGATTTAAGTCCCAATACATGTTTACGAAAAAGTTCAACGGACTTTACGACCAAATATATGTGTACAGGCCTACACTCTAACTGTGTGGTTTAACTGGTTAATAAATCTGCATATCTACAAATTATGTTAAGGAAACAGTTGATCTAAAGGGGAAAACCCCTTTTTAAAGATAATATCACAACAGACACCATCTAAGTAGTCACAATCTCCTCTACAAAACAAAAACAAAAATGCATTTGCTATATTAAAAATAACTATATGCATTGTTGGATGATTTAGGGGTTATCCTAAATTTCAAGTTGATGGACTGAAAGTCTCTTAACAGTATTGTTACATGTAGTCCTCTTTTTGGGAAAAAACTGAAACTCAGCAGATATTCTGGAGACTGATCAAAAGGACAATCATAATCAGTAATGTATCATAAAAAGCATCAAGGCTTATTAAGAATGCTAACACAGCAAATCAAAAAATGCAAATACAAAGAACTCTCTTTAACAGAAATTCACAAGTATTTCATAAAATTATATTACTGGTGCCAAAATCCACCCTTTCAGGATAACAAAGAACAAACTCAAACTAATTTGAGTCTCTTGCATTTTGAAATTACCCTTCCCCCGCCCTGCCAAAAAAACTCCTATGTGAGCATTTAAAGTCTTCTGGATAGAATCCTAAAATTTAGCTATTTCAGAAAAAAAATGATATTGCACAACCAGGCATCAGAAACAAAGCACCCGTCTGTGGAAGAGATACAATCCTGGAACATTGTGTAAAGAGCAGTATTTAAATTTTGGTTTGGTATGATAAAGATACAATATTAGCACACTGTAATATCTTTCAGAAGGAGTTATTTTAATCTGTTAAATAAACAACAGGCACTTTATAGACTAACAAGACTTTGTTGGAAATACTCTAGTACTCTGACAGAAGTTACCTGGAAGCTATAAAGTACAATTTGCCCTATCTATTTTTTTTCCTACTGTTGCCTTGTTCCCCACCCCCATTTGTTTAGTCTAGTTTACTCTTGCTAATCAGCTTGTATTTTTCCACTGAACTGACAAGTATAAGGAAGTAAATGGCAAATGAACTGGTGTTTCTGTAATTTTCAACCAGCAAATCTCAGGAAAAAAGAATCTGCACATCATTTTGCAAGCCTAGCTACTGGAAGCAATAAAAGCCATTATGTCCCTCCTGTTCTTGGCATAAGTCAGCATCCCTATTATTACCAATGTCAAAACAAAATCATGTTAAAGCAGATACTTAATAGTTCAGCTGTGTTGAAAACAGTGGTGACTGGGAAAAAATGTAAGTGATCATCTCTGTTCACAGCACTTACGAAAACAGTGCCTGAGGAGGGTAAGTACAGAACTCTTTATGGATGCAAGTTTAAACTGAAGGTATTATATCTCCAAAGAGGGCAACTCCAGAAAATTATTTTACTATCGTGATCATACAATGCACATATCCAACAGATCTGCTTGCAGGAAGATAAAAATACACCTATTTTCCAAGATGCCAACCACAAAATCGCTTGAAATGCAGCTCTCTTACAAATTTCAGAGATGGACCATATTACCGCAAGTCTAAATTTGTCTGTCCAGCCCATGAGCTTCACTATATTATTTCAAAGGCTGACCTATATACAGCAGCATACCATCCATTCTCTCTGTTTGTATAAGAGATACCTCACACAGTTGCCACAACCAACATTGTTTGCATTGTTCTTTCACTTTTTTCCCTCTGAGGTTTAGTTGGGAAAGAAACATGAGCCAACGTAATACGCACAAAGCACTCTATGCTGCAAGGGAAAACACAGCAACAGCCAACTAAAATGTTTAAGGACATTATTTTAAGTTTATAAAGAAAAATCTCCATCATCTTTTGAAACAAAGACACCCAACAAAAAAGTAATGGAACAAAAAAGATCTATACTATTGCATATTATTTCAAACATTATACAGGGTGATTCATTATAACGAGAACCACATTCTTTCATCTAGATACTGTCAGTTCTGATACAACATGTGAACTATGACATGATGAGTCAGAAAACATGCAAACTGAGATCATTAATAAAACTTAGGTTGCCAATCCATCCATCAAATTTAGAAATGCTTACTCATGTGACCACTTACTGTAGAATATTAGGGAACAACACTAAGCTTAAACAAGATTACTCTGAAATAAATGCAACCTCTGTTAGCTACTCTTTCTATGCAAATTAAACACACCAAGGAAAAGTTTGCCCTGCAATTTCTAATCAGCCTGAAAGTATAGAGGAAACAGAAAACTGGACCTACAATTCTGGCAAAAGTTCCACTGATTTCAATTTTTTATTTCAATATTTATTTCAATATTTATATATATAAACATACATACATATACATATATATATATATACACACACACACATACATATACATTTATTTATTTGTTTGTTTATTTTTGGTCTGGCATAAATATACTACTGTTAGACCTCCAGGATATAGGACAGCCTTTGCATCTGCACCTGACAAATTTGCTGAAGAGGATGTAGCATTTAGCAAAAAGTTCTCCAACAACAGTTTACGAAAATGATGCAATGAGGTGTGTTTTTGCTGCCAGGAACAAGGATGTTATGAAATTAAGGCTTTATAACAATTTTAATGAACTTAGTTGGAGGAGGCTGAGGGAATAGAGGAAAATGAGATGTTCATTCAACACATGCCTCATAGGGGCCCCAACAAAGCTACTCTAAGTCCATTTACTATAATCAATGGTCATTGGCAGAGCTGCTTAACAGAGATATGCACTGCTTGAAGAATGTGGCCTTGTGAGAAACATTCCTGGTATGTCATTTCTGGGCTTTTTTTAAAGTCATACAAAGGTGCATTTTGGAAATCCATTATCAATCCTTGCAAAGTTAAATAGGGTGTCTTATTTGCATACTCAGAGAAAAGTTTGCTCCTTCTTTATGGCTGGACTTAACCAGCTTATTAAAAAAATAGTTCCTGGAATTGTGAATGGTAGGAAAGCCTTCTAAATTAATTTATTCAATTAGGAGTGACACCCACCCAAAATGATTTAAAACACTTAACTGGAAAACGACTTAATATATTAACTTAATTCCTGATTTTCCAAAGCATTTAACTTTTAAATTAAATGTGGCTCACCATCTTGAGTGTGATGAGCAAAATGTATATTCAAGTCATTACGTTCTTTTTGAAGCTTTAAATCATGGATAGACTTAATAACCGTTTGTCCAGTTTTCATTGCCAAACGGTTCTTCAGGCATTTTGGTTGTTATGTCATTAATTCTACCCAATGCTTCTTTACTTTTCAAAGCATAGCGGGCATACAATCCACAATAAAAGATAACAGACATTATATTTTATAGCAGCCAGTCAAAGAAAAAAAGTAGTTCCATAATCATCATTGCTGAATGCTTAAAGAGCCTTTAGAGCACATAAAGTGAGGCAGATCATTCCTGCTATCTAAACTTTGAGTTTCTCTCTCCTTTTCCACAGTAGCATACCTAGAGAAAACTTTTATTGGCAAGATTTCACCAAAGCGCCAGGTACTACGGCCCGAATTATCATAGTCTGCAGATCTAGCTATGGAAGTTCCACACTGAGTAAGTTACAAGAACATTTTAAGTCTCTTGTGCCACTCATCCTCATCCCAGACAGGAGTGGGTTCCATACATTATGATGGACAAGTGAGATAGTGCTGGAAAATTCTTGAAAAGTGGAGGGGGTTTTAGGACAGTGCGCCAGTCTGTGTTGAAGCAAGTAGGAAAGCAGATCTCTCTGTTCACATCACTTATATCTGGGCCCATTTGACCCAGGATGCTCAGAATAACACACACACACACACACACACACACACACACACGGCAATAGACAAAACACAACAGTAAGGTTTTTCTCCTCCCCATCCCTGCCCCATTTAAAGTGAACACACTGCCCTTTTGTAAGAGGACACTCTAGCAATCTATCGCTCCTTGTCCCTTGCAAAGCAAAAACCAAGCACAGAAACATCTAAAAGCAAGAAAAAGCCCAGTGTTGACTGTACAGATAGACTTTATATCGCATGTGCGCGCACACATGCGCACACACACCCATCTGGTGCTGCCTGAAAAAGTGCCAGCCTTCCAGAGTAAGCTTTTAAACAAAAGCCTAGCAGGCACCTGGGTTTAAACAAATCTTACTACCAAGGCTTGCACACAGCTCTGTTTACTCCCCCTCCCCTCCTTGGGGTGTGGGTGGTGTTTCAAATAGCTTTTTGAAAAGCCTGCACTTCCTGAATATTTTCCATGGCCAACAGTGCCCATTCCACAATAGCAAGGGGGGAGGGGGGAGAAAATGTGCATCATGCGCAATATATAGCACAATATAGCAGAAGGCTCAAACAGAAAGTCAACAGTCTATCACTATGGATTGGGGGGGGGGGCAATGAAGTGCAAAGGATCAAGGCACAGAACCAAAAAGAAGAACCTTTGGGTGCAGTCTTACTACACACTGATGATGGAATAAGTCCTCTTAAACTTAGTGGGTTTACTAAGGGCACTTCCGCACTAGGCTGTTATAGCGCTATGATTCCACTTTCAACCTCCTATGGAATCCTGGGGTTTGCAGTTTCGGGAGGGGCCACCTGGCCCCTCCCAAAACTGCAAACCCCGGGATTCCATAGAAGGTTGAAAGTGGAATCATAGTGCTGTAACAGCCTAGTGTGGAAGTGGCCTAAGTTTAGCAGGACTTACTTCTGAACAGGCATGGATACTTGGGAATTAAAATTAGTGTGGTGTAGTGGCTTGAGAGCTGGACTATGACACTGGAGACCAGGGTTCAAATCTCCACTCAGCCATGGAAACCCACTGGGTGACCTTGGGCAAGTCACAGTCTCTCAGCCTCAGAGGAAGGCAATGGCAAGCCTTCTAAACAAATCTCGCCCAGATAACCCATGATAGGGTCATCATATGTTGGAAACCACTTGAAGGCACACAACAATAGCAACAACAAGGCAGGGATAAGCACCACTCCTCTCTGTCTCTTCTGCCCTGGCAATAGGTACATTCATTCCCCTGCTTTGGAAATTCCTCCTTCACTCTACTGATAGGGAGAAAACTTTTTTTTTTTAATGACTTATAGCTGCATTTATAGGCGCTGCAGGGAGTTTGTAGAGAGAATCAGTATAGCCTGAGTCTAGAGGAAGTCCTTGGGCTCTTCCACAGAAACTTGTCATCTGATTTTGAAATTCCCACAGTCCCACAAAACCTTTCAGACGCGGGCTTTTCTTAAATGCTGACATACCAACCGGCATGTAAAAGCAGTGGTTCTCCTATCATAAGCCCAAAGCAACAAAAAAAGAGGGGGTTTTTTTGGAGGTGAGAGGGAGATGATGGACTTAAATCTCCCGCATAACCATCCCAAGCGTAGAGAAAGGTTACTTTAACAGAGACTTTTCAGCTCAGCGTCCCGTGGTCCTAGACGTCTTTCCTTGCAAAGACACCTCGGTCGATCGCCAGGGGACTTCCTCACGAGTAAGGAGCCAGAGCACAGCAAAGCCTCCCGTCCTCGACCCACCTCCCGTGAGCACGGCGGGATTTTTTTTTTATTATTATTTTTATTTGAAGAGGCGTCCAGACTATCAGATAGGGCAGAAGGCGAGGGGGGGACTTGCAAAACCGGTGACACGCTCTCCTCCCCCGTCGCAAAGCCGCCTCCCCCCTTCGGGCGCCCACAATATAAACACTCAACAAGGAAAGCAATCCGCGTTTCCCCCCTCTCTTTAAAACACGCACCCAGGCAACACGCTGGTGGTCTCCCCCCGCCCCGCCTCGAGCGTGGAGTGCAACCTGCTAAGGCTCGAAGCCTCCTCATCCAAGCTGCAGCCAAACACAAAACCACCCCCGCACCCCCCCCCCGGAAAAGAAAGAGGGGAGACAACAAAACGGCAGATCACCTTGTTGCAGTAGTAGGGGTCCAAGCAGGGAGAAGGTCCCAGGCAAGGCGCCTCTGGAGCAGTTGTAGCCTGGGATGGTGGCGGAGGTGGCGGCGGCGGTGGAGGAGGAGGCGGCGGCGGCGGCGGCGGCGAATAAAATCTTACGTCCATTGCACTAGAGCATCAAGCAAACTCCTCGTTTTCCCTCTTTTTTTGTGTGTTTAGGTTAAAGCAAGGGGGGGGGAATGGAAGGGGGCGGAGAAAGGCAAGAAAACCCAACAACAACCCGATAAAAAGCCCCAAAAGAGTTGAGGTGCCTGAGTTTACGAGAAGCAGCAAAAACCGAAAACACCTTCCCTGCCTCACATCCGTTGGTAGTTCGTAAAAAAAAGAAAAGAGGGAGAGAGAAAAACTCTCCCCCCTCCCCACAAAAAAAAAGAGCAGCCCCGCTCTCGCTTGCAAGCGGCTTGCGAGGGGACCCCCAGCCTAGGGTCTCCTCCGGTTCTCTTACGGCAGGGCAGGTAACTTCACGGAGTTCTCGTTTCCCCTCACAGGCTACTTGGCAAAGCGCAGGGCAGGGAGCTCGGTCTCTTTAGGGAGAGTTCGCCTCTTTCCTTTCTCTCCCTCCCCGTCTGTTCTTTCTTTCTTTCGCTCTCTCTTTCTCTCTTTCTTTCTTTCTTTCCAGTGGCTCTTTATTTCGGTCGTCTTTCCTTCCCCAGCCTTGGGGAGGGCAGAAAGGGGGATGGAGGGCCAGCTCCCGTCCAGCCGTTTGGGGCAGGACCGAAGCGGGGACGCCGGCTCCGGGAAGGCTGCCCCGCGCCGCTGGCTGCAGGGCGGAGAGGAGGGACTCGGCGCGCGCCGCGGCCGCTTTGCTCCGAGTGTGCTTCACACAAAGGAGCTCCCAACTCCAGAGCCATTTGCTGCTCGCCGCGGAGCGCGCGGGGGGCACGCGCAGACAGGGGGCGCTGTGGCCTCCGCCAGGCAGGGCCTCCCTTTCCACGCTCTCCCTCAACCACCCAGACCCCCTACTAGTTACTATGGCACCATCTCAACGCAGCGCTTTCCCTAAGAATAAAGGAAAGGGACGAAAGGGAGAAGGAAGGCAGGGAGACGGAGGGAGAAGCCAGGGGCAAAAGAGGAACGTGAGGGAGAAAAAGAAGGAAGAGATTTACTTGCCGGGTACTTTGAGCTGGGCTTGGGGCCCATAATTTCCTCTCTGCTTCTTGATTCAATTCCTAACCCATATTCAGCCTTGTTAAAGGGGAGAGGGATCTTTTGAGAATGTGCGAAGTGTAGTTTTTAACAGCAGTATTGCGAGTCTAGTGATAGATTTCACAGGTGCATTGCCAATTAAAAGGGTCAAGTAGCGGGAAAGCTCTCTCCTTCCCAGAGGGCAAGCCAAAGTGGTACTTAAGGCTAAATGGGACCATGAGCTGATACGGTATAAGTCCAATTTCAGGTATGGAAGACTGAAGCTCCAAAGCATCTGATTTTGAAATTAAGCAATGGACACAGTATTTTACAGATAAATAATGGCTGATATTCATAATTTGCCAGGAAGGGCCCCTTCACACTATGCAGTTATAACATTATGATTCCACTTTAACTTCCATGACTGCATCGTATGGACTCCTGGAGTTTGCAGTTTTGAGGCACTAGAGCTCTCTGACAGAGAATTCTAAATATTCCTCCCTAAGCTACAACCCTCAGAATGTTGCCATAGATGTTAAAGTGGAATCACAGTGCTATATGAGTGTGTGGTGTGAAAGGTTCAGAGATTTTTTTTTCTTCTCTTTTTTTTTTGTTATTCTGGACAATGAAAATGAAAGGTGACTGGGAAAAGAAAGCTTTAAGAAGAAATGAGTGTGGTGTTGGCAGGCAGACAGAGGAGTGGGAAAGGCAAAAGAGAGCAGATGAGGAGAGGAGGGCCAGTCTCACAGCCTGGTCCAACTTTTGAAACTGCAGCAAAGATGCTGTAGCTTGCCATCTTGCAGAATGCACTGCTGAGAAAGTCAAGATTTGTTGTATGTGTTTCTGTCTTACATCTTGAAAGCTCCAGAGGCCTGTCTCTTCAGGGTCAGAATCACAGACTAGAACTGCTGGATAAATGTTTCAGGTAGACATGCCAGCAGCAACCTCCACAGTAGAGAAGAAGCAGCTCTCACTCAGGGGGCAGTTTGGGCCCTTCAGTAGTGTCCTCTGTCCTCCTTTCCCCCTTCATCCTCCTTTCACCCAGATTTAAGGAGAGGTGGCACTCCTTTCTCCAGGATGGTTTCAAGAAGTCAGCTTCACCCATTCGCCTGCTACCTGAGTCTAGGTAGTAATAGGACCTGGCCACAACATCACCACTTACAGTGAGCACACAGGTGAGCAGCCCCTTCACTTAGGCCCTTTCCGCATGACCTCACTGTCTCGTTTCTGCCACAGGATGGAAGTGGTTGGCAGGTCGCGCTTCCGCATGATGTTGTCACTGTCCCACTGCTATCCTGTTGTGGAGCATTGCGCTTGTGCAGTTTTCGCAAAACGGGAAAAATCTGTTTTGTGTCTGCGATTGTGCAGTGCTCCCGTCACTTCTGGCCATATGGAAGCTACGGAAACGCACTGGCAGCGCATAGTGCAGCAATGGAAAAAGACCAGCTGCATGGTGCCATTGCGTTCTCTTCCGCATGGACTGAGCAGGTGAAGAGAGGAGCGTAGCTGACGTGCTCCCTTCTGGACCCAGGACTGCAGTGAGACAACGTGGAAGAACATCGTCGTGCGGAAATGGCCTTAGTTGTCTACCCAAGTAAGCAACCAAGTGAGTAAACAGTGTCAAGGAGTGGTCTTTTCCTCTCCGATCTTCTGCGTGGTTCAGTGACTGAATGGATGTGTGGTGTTGGGGCTCCTATCCAGAGACAGAAAGTATAGGAACAACAGGAGGTAGCTGTTTTTTGTTTTACTTGATACTGCCAGATTACTCCCCTTCCTCTAGATAGGAGGGAAGATTTGGCCTATTGGATTCAATCTCAGCCACTATGCCATCCGGCGAAAACACATGCCATACGGGTAAAAGAAGGAGAGGAGACACTGCCACTGCCCCACAGTGGGAAGGATTGGGCCTAGTGGATCTGGTCCCGAGTCTCCAGTTCTCATGGGTCATCTCCAGGCAGGAGGCACAGGTGCAGATTCTCCAGTTTTGGTGGGCTCAGCTTAAAGCAAAAGGAAAGGGCTGTGTCTAAATCTCCAGTTTAGCTAATGGAGCTCATTTGTTTCTGCTACTTGTAAAGATTCCAGGGAGTCTATATGAATTTACTTAGTAATCTTTCTCCTTCCCTCCCAATTGTTGCAGTGCAAGGGTTCACATTTTCCTTTACTTGTATCCATCTTCTGGCTAGAAGCAAATTGGCTAGATAAAATGTTTATAATCTTATCACCCTAAGTAGGTGAGAAAGGATGGTCTTCTTTTTTCAGCTGGGAATTCCCTCATTTCACCTTGATCTGGGAACAACCCCTTCAATTTCTGTTGTAATTTTCAAACAAGAAAATGTGTGTATTTGGATCACAGTCTATGAATTTTTTAAATTTTTTTGTCAAATTCCAGTATTGACATAGAAAATGAAAATCAACAAATGTATAAAAAGAAATAGGAAGAAAAAAGAAGGCTAAAACTTATAGCGCTATTATTCCACTTTCAACATCCTACAGAATCCTGGGGTTTGCAGTTTAGGGAGGGGCCAGCTTCCCTAAAAAAGAATGAAAGGAAGACATAATGGTAAAGAAGAAGACATAATGGTAAAGAAGAAGACATAATGGTAAAATGAATTTCGAAGAAGCCAGGCAAAACCAATTAAAGTTACCAATGCTACTCAGAAAGTTTTAAATACTATTCTTGTAAAGTCTCCCAAGTTGCTTTGCATTTAATATGTTTAGCCCAACCCGTGTTCTTCTCTTAACTAGTACTTTTACTGAAACACAGTGTGGATGTTGATTTGGGTAGCAACCTAAAATTGGAAAACACACACACACAAAAAATTGTGGATTAAAATTTCCAGACTATGTGATGTCTAGTTACAAATTTACCAAGTGAAAAGTGGCAAAAATCCAATGTGCACATATATTTAAAGAAAACTCTGCACCACACAAATTGCCCAATTTGATTGGTTCAGTTCAAAGTTTAGCATAGTAAATCAAATGATGACTGAATGTGCATAAAGTTATGAGATACTGTTATTCTGCTTATCTGATCCATGGCATCTTTGCTTCAGTACTTACACAATCCAGGTTCTTCATTCCGTTTTCTTGCTTTTAAATACTAAGGCCTAAATCCAGTTGTCACACTTAATTAGAACAGATTCATTGAGTAGACACTTATATAACTCTCACTGGTAGATCAACACTTTAGTAAATCTCACTGATATAATAGGTCTACTCGAATTGTGATTAGCAGATGGAATTAGGTCTATAGATGCAGTTTCCCACTGAATGTATTCTAGACAGGAGAGTAAGTATACCATGCACAGAACTGTTACTCCAATTTCAGGTGAGATATTCCATGTTTTGGCCATTTCAATCTATCCCTCTTGAAATCCTTTCATACAGTAAATTCAGTTAACAGATATAGCCACCTTGCTGAAGCTAAGCACATCTGAACCTAGTCATGCCTGGTTAGGAGACAGTCTGTACACCACTGTGAGATATATGATAAAGGAAAGATAGGACATAAATGCTCTGAATAAATAAGTAATAAATATCATGTTGTGAACAAAGAATATATGATGTGTGGTACAGAATTCAAGTATTTGAAGAGTAATCTAAAGTGGTAGGTCCAGATGGGACACTCCTACATAATTTTCAATGTACTCATCTCTGAACCCATGGGAGTAAACATGACATTTGAAATCATGCATCAGTGAATGTTTTGGATAATGAATGTAAGATCCTTTATTGGGCTGGAATATGTGAGTTGCTCTTGCAATATGATACCATTCTTCTCAGTTCTAATTGGTATTGTCACAAGATTAGCTCTATGAAGACCAATCAACCTAGCCTCTGCAGAGAGGTATAAAATATAGCAGTAAAGATCACGTTCCCACATTAACCATGCAGTGTTCATTAGCAGTTGTCTTTATACACAGGTTCATCATCAGTCTGTCTACCCCAGTACTTTTGGCTCTTGACTTGCAGAAGCTCTACACAGCCCCAGATAGAAGTCTTTTCCAACCCTCCTACCTAACATCTTTATAACAGAAGGTATTGAAGAAAGCAGAGTTGTTTAAGAGAAGGAGCTGAACACTGGGTATTCTCCTTCTCAAACCTGTTCTATCACATGCCTTTTGTGGTGCGCTAACAGGATTCCAGCCATAAATTTGGAGTATATATTCCTAAGTTTTATCCTTCCAGAGATGAAACGATGTAAAGATATCTTGTTTTCTATCTTCCTGTAAGCTTCCATTTTGTGCTAGCCTACTTGCATGTGCTCTTTGAGAAGCTGCTTGGACAGAAATGAAGCCTATATATTAGTGGTGTCTATGTGCATGTGCCTGGTGTGTGTGAATGTATAGAAAATCTCCTAGGAGAATCTGCCAATGTATTTATCTACATATAAAGATACCTGGTTAAACTGAGGAGATGAACCCAGACATCTAAATTGACGTAGGTTCTATTCAAATCAATAAGAAAGGCAGTCATGACTAACTTTAGTCCCATTAATTTAACTGAGGCCTAATTTAGTCTGCCTGCAGTTCATGAATTTATTTATCAGCTTACAGTCAGATCCTAAAATTCTTTTATCACTATTGTATTATCCAGTACATTGCAAATAGCACAACATCAACTTACTATAGATAAAAATAAAGTGGTACAAATACTTTCAGAATATGCAAAATATAATCAGCAACATTTTTGAATGAAAAGTTATTGGTTTTATTCTTTTACCTAACTGTAATGTCAGCGATTTCAGTATAGAAAAAGTATACGAATACCTGTTAATCAGTTGTTGAACAGTATTTTCACTTTTTTGTAGAGTTGGGATCAGATGGTCCAACTACCACCAGTCCAGGAAACCTACAATTTAAAGATACCTGACAGACCAGCATCTTGCCTCTGTTTAAGGATCTACAATGAAGAAGAGTCTATGGTAGATTTCCAAGGTGATCTCTTCCACCTATAAACAGCTTTTGTCTTCATTAACGTCTTCTTGATCTTTAATTAGAGTCTTCTTTCCAGCAATTTAATCCACTAGTTTAGGTCTTAACTTTTGAAACAGGAGAAAACCCATTTCCTCCATCATTTGTGCGACAGTTCTTCGGATATTTAAACATGGCATATTGTATCACTGATCTCCAAGCTAAACATATTCAAGTTCAAGGCCTCACCCTAGGTAATTAACCAACATTGATATCAATCCTGTGAAAGAGACCTTCCACTGTTCCTTCTGGTTCAACATAGCCTGAGCCAGGGAAAACTCAGACTTTACAGGACATTCTTGAAGTGTCTTGACAACAAGAGGAATGTTACTGTATTTCCTATTCTGACGAGTGCCAAGCCAGGATAATTTTCAGAAATCGGTAGCAATAACTACATACACTCCAACTGTTTCAACCTGACAGGGACAATCCGTATTAATTTACTGTCATTCCACTTTTTCAGTGGTTTTTCAAATGTCCTCAGTTTCTCTCCTCTCCTCCCACTTTCCCTCTTCATTCTTGCCTTACTTCACTTACTGGAAACTGAATTTAAAGTGCAAAAATAGTTTGCAGTTAGTTAACTCAATAGGAGAAGAAGACAGCAGCATGAGGAAACTTGTCTTTCACTGTAAACTCAGGCAAAAGCAAACTGCTGCAGTCTCTCCTAGTTTGTGAATTCTTCTTCGTTAATAACTTTTGCCATCTTGATCATACTCTGATGTTGCTTGGCCACATGTGTCTACCAGTTTTCCTCAGCAAAATGCTGGGGGGATTGTAGATAACCAAAGAACTAGGCGCTGGATTTAGAATCAGACTCCTCCTAGCAATGAACACACACAGCAAAAGAATTATTTAGAAGTGTATTTGCAACAAGCAAAAGAAACCTAACAAACTAGAAAGACAGAGCAGCAAACTGACAGTTATTCAGGAATATATTTCTGGTAAAAATAGAAAAGTGAAACTACCTAGCTCCCACACATATCAGACATGTAAGCATGGACATCCTAGCAAAGCAAAATTCAAGACTGTATGATCTCCACAAACAAAATGGAAAATCAGAGAAAACCTAAGAAAGAAGCTGTATTCAGTTTAATAAGAACAACTGACATAGCTCAGATGGTCAAAATTAACTAATCAGAATGCTTATAGGCCCAAACTTGTCAGCACCTTGACATCCAACCAGCTTTTGCTAAACACAACTGAAAACAGTTTTTATATTGTTGTTGTTATTGTTATTATATAACAAATCCCATAAGGAATCACTTTCACTGAAGGCTCCTGCTATCTCTACTTCATTCATTCACTAGTTCTTTGTTGATGAAAATCAAGTCTGATTCCATTATCACGTCTTCCACTTTCTGGCAAATGAACTTGTCTACAAAGCAAGTGAAGAATTTGTTGGAGTTTATGTTGTTGACCAACTCTGACTTCCAACAGGCATCAGGGTAATTGACAGCTCCCATTGCTACTATATCTGCTTTTTTAGAATGTTTGATAATCTGAAATGATCTTGTGATTTTTGCCAAAACCAAGCATTAGTTGCATGCAACATGTATTGTTCAATAATTGGTGGCTGTAGATAGGACCACATGTTTTCATCCATAAGAAAAATGCATCTCACTAGTTCAGTGAGCCTCAGTGAATGCAGAATGAAGACTACATGATCTGCATTCATTTTGGCTCTGCTTCAAACCATGCTGGCTGGGGAGCTATGGTGGTTATAATCCAACAGTAACTCTGCTGAGCTCTGACGCAAAATACCAGACCTGGATCTTGCATTCTGCCTTAATTTGTATTGGTTATAGCTTTAATTGAACTATCTTTTACAAAGTCTTTTAAGAAAATCACTGTCAGTAAGTTATTGTGAGTTGATAGTTAGCATTGTATGCCTATCTAATGAGGTGTCTTCCTGACCCGAAACATGTTTATGTGGAGTCTTACTTACTGATTACTTACTTACTTACTTACTAAGATGAAAATTAAATCACATTTTCTGAAGCAAAATTGCTTAGGCTTAAGGCCTACATTGTCTGTGTGTCCAGCTGCTTTCTTTAAAACAGCAGAAGCTGTGATGTTTGAGAATGGTAAACTATACTACATGTACCATATCATCTTAATCAAACAATCCACCCATTTAGTACCTTTTCCCAGATAAAGTCTGGCTCCATACTGTTCTCTTTGCACATGCTGCTTTTCTTGAAATAGAAAGTCCAAGGTCAAGTTGTCAAGAACAAACAGAGGTACTGAAATTGAAATTGAAATCAGGAAACCCTAAATGAACTTAGCAGGTTTTCTTACTGACAACCCACCAAGATGATTACTGTTTGTCAATAGTAACTACAGCACAGAAAAGCAATGAATATAAAATTAAGCAGATAGTTGGTATAGCATCAAGACAGTAAGCAACAGAATAATTAAGCAACAGAAAAATAAATCGTAGTTTTAAAAGATGGCCACAAACAAGAAATTTATTGATAATGGATTGATGAGATGCTACAAAAACCACTGAACCATCTAAGTCACACCTTCCCTAAGCACCACTGCTCTTAAGTTCCTCCTATCTGCTCTCTTGCAGCCACACCAGTGAGAGCTACTCATATACCAAGATAGCTAAATGGAATCTCTGTACCAGGGGCAATATATCTCTAAATTCCATAGTCAGTTGCTAGAGACAAATTGTAGAATTAGATGGGGGCAAATGGCTGCCCAATATAACAAGTTGATTGTAGGACACAAATGAATTCATCTGATGAGACTGAGACAATTAGTTGTTCAGGAACACAAATAACACACTGCAAAGGCACCAAAAACAAAACAAAAAAACAACAACCAACCTGACCCAGCTCCAAACATTAATCATTTGCCTTGCTACGTATTTCCTTTAAAAAAAAAAAAACTTTTCCCCCAGATAATCCAAATTCCCAAGTCACCCTTTTCCCTTGCAAAGAAAGAAAAGCCCAGTTTTTCTTACGTGTGAAAAAGTACCAAAGAGGTAGAAATCAAGCAAGTGGGATAAGGAGGATCGTTTTGTAAAGCAGTTGTTATCCTCACTTGAGAAATATTATACACACGTTTACACATTATTAATGCTTCCTCACACAGTGCACATTTGAATTTGCAAGTCCCTCTCCAAGAAACGTTATATAAGTTTCAATATATGTAAGTAAGGCTACTTCATATGTTTTTATATTGAAGAATAAACCTGCTTCGTATCTCTGCTGGATCCTGTATGTGGGTTGTGTGGGTTGTGGTGCTGTGGGACTGGTTGTTACTCCCCTTTTACTTGGGAATACTAAAAGATCTGCTTTTGAGATACTGTACTGTCTCTCAAATTCCCCAACAGACAATCCATCTCCTTAAAGAGTATGTGTGTATACATGTGCATGCATATGCTCACATAGCTACATGTATCAACTTCAAGAGAGTGCCCAAGGTTTCAAATAACATATTTAAAACAATTTAGGGAAAGAAAAATGGAGATGTTTCTCAATATAAGAAAAAATTACCATAAACTTATAAATGCCATAACCTCAAATATGCTGTAACCAAAGTAGATCTCAGATGAGTCCCAAAGAAGAAAGACTAGAGGCCCATTCACATTACAGAAATATAGCACTATTATTCCTCTTTAACTGCCATGGTTCCATCATATGGGATCCTGAAGTTTGTAGTCTGGTGAGGCTCTGGACTGCTCTGGCTGAAAATGCCAATTTCCTGTGGCTTAACTGCCAGCCCTAAGATCCCATAGTCAAAACTTTAGTGGAATCAAATAGCTATCATGGTGTAGTGTGAATGGGCCCTGGGACAAGGCAGGATTCAACTTCCATCACCCTAATGAAAATCATCGTGCCAGTGAAAACAAATGAAGACAAATTGATTAGCAGAGAGGCATAAAACGGGAGCTCCATGAGCTGAACAATCTTGCTGTTGCTATGTTTTGTGGCTCACTGTTGCCAGCTGCCTTTGAGTCATCATGGAGGGATGGGAAAAGTAACTGGCAGACATTTGGAGCACAAGTTACTGATCAGAGGCACAAAATTTAAATCAAGAGACAGGTACAGCTACTGAGGCCCAGTGAGCAACCACCACTTCCCCCTCCTCCCCAGTCTGTGATGCAAGAATACAGTTGTCCATGCAGGTGCTTTTTAGTGTTAGCCAGGAACAAGCTCCTCATGCTTTCCTAAACATGTACTCTGATCTGTCCACCAAATAAAAATGATTCTTGACTTTGACTGTATTCAAGCCCACCCCATCCCTTAAAGTATGTGATTATGAACATCCAAGGGTCAACATATTCTGACTGGTCAACATATTTTTCTGTAATTTTCCTAGTAAATTCAGAGATAAAGATTTCTGAACAAACTGCTGAAAATCTTTTCGAACTTACCAACACTCGCCAGTTATCTTGTTTGATGCATCTTTCTCTGATGATAGAGAGTGTCAAGTTCCACCACAACAATTACCTAGAATATGTAGGTATGTGTTCTGTGCTTGACTAATTTAACTGAGTGGGTTGTCTATAGTTTAAGCGTGTAAAAGATGACCTTGAAAATTCTGAGTTCCTGAATCAGCATTTGCAGAGTACATCAACAACCTTGACAGCAATGAGGAAATAAATTTTAACAGAATTGAGCTATACTTGAACATTTTCAGTATGAAGTATTAGGCAAAGACATATAGACCTTCGTTCTTACAGTAGTAGGTGATGTGTCAGTGATGCATCATCTTTCCTTTTCACTGGAAAAAAATATTAAAGCTTGGTGTTATGCTCAACATTTTTTATAGTGAATGGCAAATAAGACACTAAGGTTTGATCTATACATTCAGCCTTTGCAAAACTGCCTCAAAATTTAGCAAGCAGAATCACATGTTTGAATGCATCTTAGTTAACAATAAGCCCCAACATATCTGTGTACTGCTGACATGGAAGTTTTTAATGTGCTGAGTATGAAGAGCATTAAAGTTTGCAGTCTTCCCCAGATTTGCAGTCGTTCCCACAGTTTCAATGTAAATGCTTCCAGTAATGTTCAGCATTCATATGAGAGTAAAATCTAATCCACCAAAATTAGATTTTCTGGTCATGCAGGCCTCTGCCACCTCCCATGCAACCAAGATAGACTGTTCATGAGCTTGGAAAATTTACTTTTTTGGTCACCCTGGGCTGAGAACTTCTGGGAACTAATCCAAAAATAACTTTTCCAGTCTCTAGATTGTTTCTAGTTCTTGTCTTCAAAACATAAGACTGGATTGGACCAACAGTCCATCAGCTCTAGCTGCCACAGTGACCAGCCAGTGCCTTTGGAAATGCAAAGTTAGAGTGAACTTTCTCAATTGTTGCCCTTAGCAGCAAGAGATGTACTGCCTCTGCATCTGTAGGTCTCATGTTATCTTATAGTGAAAAGTCACTGATAAGCTTACCTTCCACAAGTTTCTCTTAACTCTTATTTAGATATTGTTTATTACGGTCATAGACCAGAAAAAGGTTACACCAAAACAGTACGACGGACAAAAAAACCCTAAGTACTGATACAAGTAGACATAAACATGAATAAAAACAGTGTAATAAACTGGGTCAAGAATACAATACTACTAAGGGATAACAGTCTCACAAGGATTACAAGATATACAATATGTATCTACTCACTAGCCAACATCTTTTGTCTTACTCTCATACTGCAGCACAGAATTTGGTGACCTTATATGTTATAACTCTTATTTAAAGTCATCTAAGCTAGCAACCATCATCAGATCCTAATGAATCATAAACAGACTTCCATCTGCTTATTGTGAATCTACTGCTGATCAATTTCACTGAGTTATTACAAGACCTAATGTTCAGGGAGAGGAAGAAAAATGTGGTCCACTTTCTCTATACGATAAATAATTTTATAAAGCTCTTCCATAAGCAGTCTCACTTAAAAAAAAAAAAAAGAAATAAGAGGACTATTTCTTACTAGAGTTAAATCCTGGCATTTTAAAAAATGATCTCCAACTGGCAAGTGAAGACCTGCTTCTGAACTGTAGGATGCTCATAGATTTGGTTACTAGCTCTGAATAGGAAAAAAAGAATCAGCAGTTTTTACAAATCAACAGTAGAAACAAGACCTCTAACTCATGGGGTTCATTTCAGAAAAACAAATGAGAGAATTCTCTATCTTCAAGAAAATTGTATCTTTATACAGTTTCTCTGCTTGCATGGGTGTCCTCTGAACATTTGTTTCAAAGAGCTGTAACAAGAAAGGGGACCATCTATTTAATCCTTCATCAGTGGCTTGATGGGGCATCAGGAATGTTATGGAGAAAGGATGGACAATGTATGCCCCCCTCAGGTTGTTTTTTGACCTTTGGCCCCTCCAGACACCATGGACCACTGTTTTTTTTCCTGCCCAGTATAAGATAAATTGCTTTCCCTGGGAGGAGCAATTCACTTTTTTAAAAAGATGCAGGTCTGTCCCCAACCCTGCACTCTTTAATATTAAAAAAAGTACCCCAAATTGGTAATTCATGAAGGTACCAGGGAGCAGTTCCCCCCCCCTCAATTTGCTGGCATTGCCCATTCCTGTTATAGAGGGCTGATGGCTTCACTGCTTGCTGCCCCTCCTCAGAGCCCTTCTCTGTGTTGAGCGCGAAGGGCAAAGAAGCTTAAGGGCAAGCCCTTTAAGACACCCCTCCCACTCCTTTGCTGCTTGATACCGAACAGCAGAAATCAGGTGGTGATGATGGTGATAAAATAGGATTGTTGGCTGCTTGCAGATACTTAACACTGATAGAACGCCATGAGATTGCAATCAACAAATCATTTTATTTTTTCACAACTCTGATGTAGCATTCATTACTCTGGGCCATTTCTGCACTATGCTGTTATAGTGCTATTATTCCACTTTCAACATCCTGTGGAGTTCTGGGGTTTGTAGTTTACTGAGGCCAGAATGCTCTCTGGCTGAGAATTCTAAATGATCCTTCCTAAACTGCAAACTC
Organism: Cyclura pinguis; assembly: GCA_030412105.1. Classification (NCBI taxonomy): domain Eukaryota; kingdom Metazoa; phylum Chordata; class Lepidosauria; order Squamata; family Iguanidae; genus Cyclura; species Cyclura pinguis. Next base: position 216,004,625 of record CM059602.1, read on the forward strand.
CAGGATTCCATAGGATATTGAAAGTAGAATAATAGCACTATAACAGTGTAGTGTGGAAATGGCCCTGAACTGATCCTACATCAGGTTGTTGGGAAGAGATCAAAATGATATTCTTTGCTACAGCCACTCAATATTCTCAACACCATGAAATAGAAAGGATTTTTTTTTCTTTATGGACCCACATTTTGTCTTTAGGACATGGCTCTCAAGGCTTTGTCCAACCAGAAATCAATAGAAGATAGAAGGGTTTCGAAGATAAGACCTCAAACCAAACAAGACCATATAAATAAATAAGCAGGCCTCAATCAATTCTAGAAACAGTATATAATATTTCAAATAATGCTAATACCAACAGCTTGTGCAGATAACCAGGGAAATAACAGCAATTCAGACTCAAATTCGTGCAATTCATTGCATAGATTACAAACACTCATGGAAGGCAAGCTCCTTAGTCTTAAATGTGATGAAATGAAACAGAGAAGGAATAAGGTCTGTATGTGTCTAGTCTATGTGGGATAGCAAAGTCTATGGGTAATGACAAGACAAACATACCTAGGAGTTATTTTGTTGTTCTTCAGTGGAATTATTTTCAGTTTTCAACATATCCATGGCCAATAGCTACAAATATAAACAATGCAACCTATGCAAACGCTGCCTGCAATAGTAATCTAGTTGAAAATCTGCTATAAAGCACGGCTACTATACTACGTACTGCCTAAGCTCAACACATAGTTGCATCAACCCAAGATAGTGTTTTCTTTTCTTTTCACATGAGAAATCTTTTATCTGGTTAAGCACAAATACATTTTTAAAATACATATCCATAAAATACGTATACATATAACATATTAACCTTCAGACAAAAAACATTTCCTTAACACCTATGTGCCCAACCCTACTTTCCCACACATCCGTCACATCCCTGCCCTCCTCCCTCCTTTCAAAACCTAATATCTATTAACCCCACCACCCAATTCCCAACATATCTCCCCCTACTAAATAAACCTATCTTCTAAAAACTACTAACCCTTCTCTCCCTCCCCTCCGAAACTCAGAAATTCAATGCTTATTTATCTATAATGTCCTTCTTTAAACTGGTTATATTTCTCAAAATAACTACACCTTTTATTCCTTCTTCTCTTTCTTTTCATTGACCGTTATTACCTTTTTAACAATTTCCTGATATTTCTCTGTCTCTAAGACTCCAAGTTTTCTTTCTTATAAATTTCAATCCATCATCCTTTACATAAATCATATTCTTATCTCATGAAAGTCATTGCCTTCTCACCCCAGCAAGCTTCCCACAACAGGAGTACCGTTTCCCATGCTTCCACTATTTCTTTTTTCTTATTATCTTTTAACAGTCCAATTACAATATCTGCCTTAGCCATATCATAAAGTTTAAATAACCAGTCTTCTATTCTTGGTATTATTTTTTGTTTCCACACCTGGGCATAACACATTCTCGCTGCAGTTATCATATATACTACAATTTTCTTTTGTAATTTACTTATACCTAATTCCTCTATCATATTTAACAAATATATTTGGTGTACCATTGCAAATCTTATTTTTAAAGCTTCTTGTATTTTACTATGCACTAATTCCCAAAATTTTTTCGCTTGTTTGCATTTCCACCAAATATGATAAAATGTTCTACTTTCCTCACATTTCCAGCATTTATCTCTTACATTTTTCTGCATTTTTGCTATTTGCACTGGTGTGATGTACCATTTATGTAACATCTTATAATAATTTTCCCTCAAGCTAACTGGTTTTATCAATTTCCATGTGGTGTTCCATGACTTTTCCCATTGTTCCAGTGTTATTATACATTTTATATCTTGTGCCCATTTTACCATTGTTTTTTTAACTACTTCTTGCTCATTTTGCCTTGAGAGTAAAATTTTATATATCTGGCCTACCCTATGCTCTGTTTCAGGTTTTAATACCTTATCAAATTCATTCTCTTTAATTTCAAATCCTTCTTCCTCATTATCAAGATAGTGTTTTCCAAGGTAGCACTTGCTGGTTATAATGCAGTCCATGATAAATAATTTCATTGAAGATACCATGCTGGTGCTGGCCCATGTAATCCGTTTAACAAAGAACACAACTGCTCTCATAAGTAGGTTAAGTTTACATTGGCATGTTTTCTTGCTCCTACAGCTCTGCAATGTACCTTTGTTTGTATCCCACTTTCACAAATCTTGTTCAAATCATTAGATTAATTAGAGCCTGGAAAAGTTACTTTCTGGACTACAGGCAAAGGCTATATTTGCTAGGGAATTCTGGGAGTAGTAGTCCAAAAAGTAATTTTTGTAAGATCTAATTACTAGATAATCTGATCTGAATATAGACAATCTTGCCCTCCGTAAACAAGAAACAACTGGAGGCTACAGTAAGTCACCAAAAGGTTTGAGTTTATTTTGAAGAAATTTAAATACCACTGAAATGCCCAGCAGATTGTGTCCAAATTGGATTGTTTTCAATGGTTGTATAGCTATTCTTAGTGAATGCAGTTTGTGCACTGTTGCATGATGTACAGGCTTGACTGCCACCTGACTGTAAGTATAGAAAGACCATGTATTTCAACAAGTACAGTACTCCCTCTACGTTAGCGGATCTGACCTTTACAAATTTGATTATTTGTGAGGCACAAGTGTGCCTTCCCCGAGTTGCATTCTCCTCCTCCCATTTGCATGTGTTTTGCCAGATGCAGAGAAGGAAGGCAAGCACCCAGACAAAAGGTGAAGAAATTGAGGAGAGGTGTGATAGGTGATGACTCTGAGGTCCATGACCAACTGATTGTGCCAGGAACACAGCCAGTGATTGACCCAACCAGCTTGCAAACATCCCCATCGGTTGAAAGACAAGCGGAGGCAGAATTGCCCAAGCCAGCTCCAGAGGGCGAGGGAATCAGCAGTGATTTGGAGGAATTACAGTCACTTGTGCCCCTCAGCTCCCAATCATGGAGGAGGCTGAAATGGACAACTCAGAGGGAAGCTATGTTGGCTAGATTAAGGAAACAATGATAAGTAACACCTGTTTTCAGTGGCTATTTAAGTCTGTCAGCGTGGCTTGCTGTTTGCTTGTAGCAAATTACTACACAAGCCTCTCAGCCCTTGTGCTCCAGCTCCCTGACCCCTCTGGATGGACTTTTGGCATCCTGAACCTTTTAGATTAGACCTTGACTCGGCTCGGCATTTCCATTAGTTGTTTGTGTTGGACACTCCCTGCTGCCTCCTCTTCCTTCTAGGGCAAGTAGCTTCGCCTCCCCTTCTTTGCTGGCAGAGAGGCACAGGCAGGGAGTTGGACTCTGACAGGAGGTATGTGTGCACCTTCCTTCTTCCCTCTGGAGCTCTCGCCCTCCCATTCCCTTGTCTCTGGCCCCGAAGATGAAAAGGCAAGAGGATAGGGAGAAGGCTCACGCGAGGCTTCCTTCTCCTCTCCGGAGCTCCCCCTCCCATTCTCTTACCTCTGGCCCCGGTGCACAAAAGACAAGGAAATGGAAGGGGGAGCCCCAGAAGGGAATGGAAGGAGGATCACTGGTGTGTGTGTTAGTGTGTTAGACATTTTTTCCCCACTTTGTGAGGGTTCTGTGCCCCAAACCCTCCCAAAATTGGAGGACCACTGTAATACACTGTAAGTTACAGCCACCAAATGTAGCTCTGTGTATGGAAACTTATATTGAAATATGCTGGGAACTAATGGCACATGTATGCTATACATGATAACTGCAAAATGAAGTTGTGGTTTATATGTGTAAGTGGATTATCATAAGTGCCCAATCTTGTTTGAAAGTATATTTGTATGTAGTTCAAGGGAGAGAAATCAAGTGATGTGAATGGATGTGTGATCCAGACCAGAATTAACTAATCTAGGCAGTTAATTATCCATTTCTTCAAGAATGTTACAGCTGATAGGTTGACATATTATCATACAGTTTTAACAACTGTTTAATGCACCTGAGTTGACATATGAGGAGAAAACATAAGAGTTAGTGCAGAGATGTAGAAAAAGCTTTTCATCATTATTCTTCTTGCCCTGTTTATTTTATTTTACTTTTTTAAAGCTGTACCTTAGAACTTTAAGCTATCTGGGATGCAAAAGACTGACCTGGGAACTATAGTGTACCAAATGGCTGCTAAACAACAAACGAAAACGAAAACCAGCCATGCCCCCACCTCAAGCAGAGTTGTTAGAAAGCTATTCTTATTAGGCACTTTAACAACTCGTATGGGCTGAAGAAAACTTACGCACTTCACCTCACCTAACTGAGTGAGAATCCGGAGAGCTGAGAGGCCATTCTGGGAACCTGGCAACAGAGGCCATGCATGCAGTCTAAAATGAGTATGACCATCTTCTTTTGGAGCTTTCTCTTAAAATAAAATACTAAGCACTGAAGGGGATTAAAAAGAAACCGGGCATAAACTATCAACTTAAACATTCTTGGTTTGAATCATTTTGACAATATCCTGTTCACCTTCAAAAGAATGAATTTTCTCCCAAAAAATTAGATGGAAAAAAAGTATCACAAGGAAGAAGTGAAATGGAAAATTGCTAAAGCCTAAGAACATAGAATATAGAAAGACAGCTTTCTCCCTGAAAGCTGTGAAGTGATACAAAAAAAAAAGAAAAAAAAAAGCTGGGGCTGTTGGGGGAGAGCTTGCAGTCTGAGTGTAGAAGAACCGAGGCAAGGAAGAGCAAAACTGAAAACAGAATGTGAAATAATTGATTTTCTTATGGAAAGATTGAAAAAAGAATTATATGTAGGAAGGAATATAGAGAGGCAGTTGCAAAACCATAAATAACTTTCTATAAGCTAGATTTTCCATAAAGCGCTTAAATGTAATTGGTCTGGTCATCTGTTAGCGAGCTGGATTTTTTCCAGCTCATCATGTCTTGGTCCAGAGAGCTTATTTCCTGCCCCCTTTTACTCTTAAAAAGGATGCCTCGGGTTTTGAGGTTTCAGTCTTTGGGATAGCATACTATCTGGACAAGAGGGTGGAGCAGTCCATGTTTCTCTGTAAACTGTTGCTTTAACAAAGCCCCTTTGCATTTATGTTTGTGATTATTATTCTTTTTAAAAGTGTACAAAATCTGATCTTTTTTCATTTTCAGTATTTTATCAGCTTTAATATCACTTTTACTCTAAAGAACAGGAAGGCATATGTAACATAACCTTGCAATATAGGTCTTCACAGTAACTGAATTCAAGGGTGCAAGAAAAGAGGAGGGCACAGGAAGTTCAATGCCTCCTCCTCCTGTAGTGGGATTGTTTCCTGCCCTGTTGCCTATCTTGTGGAAGGTGATCCAGGAAGAAGGTGAGAACAGCATCAGACAGATCCACCTGCTCCAGCAGAACTGCTCCCTCTGCCATCATGAGGCCTTCTCGTCCAACCACACAGAATAACAACTGTACAAGTTGCAACTTTTTTTTTCTTCAGAGGTAAGTGTCTCCTCCCCACATTTAAGCTGTCACTACAGCACACATGGAGGGAATTTAATCTTTCTTTTCCTAGCTGCCATTTCCAAAGGAACCATCCTGTCCCTGGGTGCACCTGTTCGAGATAATACTAAACCTCTTACTGGCACCAGTAGAAAATCTTTTTCCATGATCTCTGACTCAAGTGTTTCTAAGGGGCATGATGTTAATTATGGGTGCAACTGTGACTGGGAAAGGAAAGTCTAGTCTTCTCTTCCCATGTTGCAGTCCCAATCTAGATCAGCCCCCCGTGCTCGTAATTGAAGGATTAAAAAAGAGAGAATTTCATGTTACATATCTAATATAACATATAGTTTGATTTTAAGACTGATTGCCAAGGAAGGCAAGAGAGACAACACCAGACGCCCATTCCACACATGCACATGCGTGCATGCACACACCCCCACACACAGAGCCATCTGCCATCTATTGGTCCAGATGGGAGGGATTCCATGAGAGGAAAATACCTGTTCCTGTTCCAGCTAGACTGGTTTTGTTTTGTTTGAAATATGCCCTGTGCATTGTATCCATTGCAGTCTATAAATGTGAATCACTCAGGGAACAATCAGAAGAAAGCAGGATATAAATCCACTGAAACAAACTATTTGAAATAGAATAAAGGGGGTAAAGTTTCCTGGTGGTTTTTTATGGTTACGGGAAAAAAATCAAATCTTATTCTAACGCCAACATTTTCTTTAAATCAAACCAAAATTTAATTCAAGTTATGAGCAAATGTCAGTTCTTGAGTTGCTTACTGTGTGCACAATGAGAATTGTAAAATTGGTCGATACTTTTTTATTGTGACAGTAAAAACATCCTGTTCAGGAACTTTGGTGGTGTCATCCTCTTGAATGGAATCTGTTATTGCCTCCATTTTATTTTATTTTTGTATTTTACTTTTATTTTTATCCCACTTTTCTCCCAACATGGGACCCAAGACAGCTCAGAAAATACAGTTAAAAGAATGGGTGGTTCAAAAGTTTAAAAGTTTGAAAAGTTTTTAAAAATCACATCAAAAACATTAATTTGAAACAGTTTTTAAACGCAAGTGAAATATAATAGCAATGATAAAAATACCAGTATTCACTCTTGATATATGTGAGAGTGAGTGAGAGAGAGAATATTTCTGAACCTCATTCTCCAATACTTCTAAATGTCCCCAGAGCAATTTTCATACCTACTGCACTTATCCAAATGTCTTAATGCAATTCCATGTGCTTTGATGCTCCCCTTGCTTCACTGCTTGTGGGCAGCAAAACGTGCTGCTTTCTCTTTATTTGGGTCCATTCCCTCCTACTCAGGCACATCCTCCAGCAGCAGTACCCTTTTCCTTCTTTCTGTTCTTTGTCTACAGATTGGGGAAGCAGCCAATTGCCCTCTTCAAAATAAGTAGTTTGGACAAACAAATAGACCTCCTGGGGGCCAAACAAAAAATAATGTTAGTTGTACTAAAACAAAAATAAAAAACACAAAGTGTTGAAACTAGGATGTTTTATTATGGAAGAAAAAACCATCTTAGATTAACTCCTTATCCAGATTGGAGTATGTAAGTTATTTTTTTCCCCCAAGTTATTTTTCCCCACTCTGATGAGAATTGCTCCTGAAGCACTGTTTACTGCAAGTGGCTTTGGCATATGATTAGCAAGACTAGGAGCCCTTTCACACTATGCAACATTAGCATCACAATTCTACTTTAACTGTCATGGCAACATCTATCAATACCTGAGGTTTGTAGCTTGGTGAGACACTAGAGCAACTGCAAATCCCATGATTCCATAGGATGCAGCTATGACATTTTTAAGTATAATCATAACACTATAAGTGTAGTGTGCAGAGACCTGAGGATGGAACCCTGGACACGTTTTGGGTAAGGGCCCCATGGCAGCTTTTTTCCCCAAATAAATGTGGCATTTTACAAACAACTACATTCTTTTACAAACAAAAACTTATGTAACAGCCTGGAGCACTTATGAAGAAGGGTGTGGGGTGACGCTGTTGTTATTGATGATGATGAGGAGGATGATTTTAAGTCTACCATACTGCACCCCAAATAAAATTGTGAACATGGATGGTTTAGTGTCTATCAGTTAACATGTAAAATCAGATCAGTACTTTCTACATGCTTGATAGATTCTCTAGGTATAATGAAGCAAATTTGTTTTAAAAAATAGTAGAATGTATGCTAGAAGACAATTTTTTTAAAAAAAATACCCTTTCTTGCACTATTTTTTTTTCAGAAGAAAGGAAAGGAAAAAGTACCCTTTCCCACTCAACAGACAACTTCCACCACAGCCATTCCACAGCCAAGTCCACTGTTTCTACAATAATGTAGTAAAATGTGTGTTCTGTTCAGGTTTCAGTGTTCACCCCCAGAATATTAGCTAACTAGCAGCTGCTCTGAAATTTCAGGTGGAGGTCTTTTGTGTCATCTCCTATCTGGCCCTAAGAAACTAGCAAGGATGATCTTTAGGATGAGGAAGGTTGGAAAGAAAAGAGTGTCATTTTGCCCTTCCTCACCACTGCATCGCCACCCTCCATACACACAATGGGCATTCCTTAATATTCACTGTGGTTTTCACGTGTCTCATACGGTCAACAGCTCTATAAATCTTCCATAATTAGTCTTGAGACAAAACTCCCTTAAGCAAATTTTCTTTCACCTGTACAGTCCATTTAAATGAATCACTCATCTGCTGCAAATTCAGGTAACTTTCTGCTTTGAATTTTGGCAACTCCTGTCCAATTAGAAGCTTTGAATGATACCATTTCAGTTCAGAGAGAAGATACCATTTGAATGTTCTCTTTTATTAGAGCTTTCTATACTTTCACAAGATGCTAAGCACAGGATACTGAAGCAAATTCATTTTACATTTCACTGGCATATCTTTGCCTCTCTGACTGTGGCTGAAGGATGTGGTTACAAATCTGGTTCCATGTCAGGTCAATGTTTAGCTTCAAGAGGATGTGCTGCCCAGATACTAAAAGTTATGAACATCTACAGCTGTCTTCTCAGATTTTGAAAATCTTCACATTACCCGCAGACTCAAAATGTCCCATGGCTTGCATAATTACATCTGCCATATATCATGGCAATTTTTCACTCTTGATGACCAACTTTTTCACACATTATTCACATCCTCCTGCCTTTTTCCAATAAATTGTAAGGTAAAGAAAGATTACTTTCTGACACCCTGGAAGCCTTTGAAGAGACACACAGCATGCACCTCTCAAATAATGAATAAGAAACAATTTGCTAAAATGCTTTGAACTGTCATCCAAAGCACACCATTGTTAGGAGGATTCGCTTATGGGTCAGGGTATTGAGGATTAAACTAAATCAGTTTGTCTCAAAGGTGCTGCTAGACTCTTCCCTCTTGTTTCATTGTATTTAGGACTGTGCTATAAATCTGATCTTGGCCTGAATTGATATCCTAAGAAACAATACCTACAACACCGTATAGTTAGATGGTGAGAATATTATATGGGATTTATGAAACATTGAATGAGACAAAGAACTGTTTATGTATTACAAAATTTATAGAAACTGGAGGGAAAAAATGTGGCCAAACTGTTCCTAGGCAGTATTTATACATTTCAGACAATACATTCTATGAATGTGTTGCTCAAAAAACTAATTCTTGTTTGACTCATTTGAGGAGGGATACATTGATAAAATCTTGCACAATAGTTATTTGTTAGAATGTATAAGTGATGATTCATCAAAATTTTGTTTTTTTGCAGAGTAAATGGAGACTTTCATAGTACTGCTTCATCCCTGCTATTTATTTTCTTTGTATCACAAGCAGAATTTTGCTCATTTGTTCCTACGCTTTGACCAACATGACAAGATCATGGTTAAGAAAATGTAATGTGAAATTAATGTTAAGCATTATATTTCAAAGAGACTAAGAGTGTAATAGTATACATATATGCTTAAAGATATATGGTGTTTTGTTGGACAGGATTTACATTGGGGTAATATGGATAGTATTACATGCTTCCTATGCATGTATCTCTTCTGGGAGAGGGCCTTCTTGGCTGTAGTACCTCAGTTGTTGGAGGTCCATTTGGTGCCAATGTTGATTTCTTTCTGGCACCAAGCCTTTCTGGCTGGTCAAGTTACTTCTAAATGTACATGTACATGTTTGAAAGTGTTGTCATCTCTAAAGTCGTTTTAACTTGTTAATGTTTTATGCCATTTAAATTATTTTATGGCTTTTAATCTGGAATTATTTTAAGTTGTTTTATTCGTATACTGCCCTGAGAGCTGACAATAAAGAGTAAGGTATGTAATGGTTTGAGTGCTGACTAGGATTCTAGGAAATCTGGGTTCGAATCCTCACTTGGCCATGTGAGCCCACTAGGTGATCTTGGGGAAGTCACACACTCTAAGCTTCAGAGGTAGGCAAAGGTGAACCTCCTTCGAATGAATCTTGCCCAATGGAGAATCTCTTGGTTTGCCTTAGAGTTACCATAAGTCAGAAATGATTTGAAGACACACCACCAATGCAACAAATAAATATTTAAATATAATTAATTCATTAATTAAGATCTTTGGGAGAAAAACCCAACAACTGATGTTGTGATGTTAGACAGCAAATCTCCACTTATTTGATTGTGGGATTTTCTTTGGATACCATCAGGAACACGAATATACTCAGATAATTATCTAGTGACCTTTCTATTTTGTGTGGATGCTGTAATAGGCCTTGCCAATCCTTGTCCTGTATGACAGTCTGTAAATGTTATCTGAAGCAAAGAGTAACTACAACTGATTCCACCATACCAATGCCTGCTATAAATGGATCTGTAGCATTGATATACTATTGCAGAAACAGCAAAAAGAAAACAAATTAGATTTTAATGTAAGGTTATGCAACATGAATCAAATCTAAGACTCTTTTGCCTTTGCTGTACCTAACTCATTTTCTCTTCATGGCAAAAGATATGCCATAGGATGATTGAATTAGTAGGAAGGAAGGAACAGTACCCGCACAAAATACAGCACAGATGCCATTTTTACAAAGTGGAAAACATGCAGCTCAGAATATGCTGCTTAGTAAAGTCATACTCAGTCTTCATGGCTGAATGATTTGAAAAGTTGCAAAACTCAGTGAGCGTGAAAATTCTGCCTCATAGTTGGGCAGGACCAGTTACTTTATCCAATTTGCAGTCTATTTGATTGTGGGGAGGGATAAGCAATTTAGAAATAACAGCTTATACATCAGTCTCCTGAAATGAAGTACTACTGTTGCAGACTCCCTTGTGAAAGAGAGAATTTCCTTGCAGGAAAGAGAACTCTACCACAGAAGAGCTGGTAGTAAATAGAAATACTAGAACTCATAAAGATTACACTTCTTTTGGTCAGACACTTTTACAAATCATAAGGTGGGACATGTGCCAAGTATAAAATGAGTAAATGTAGGGTCTGGTGATGGAAAAACTACTCACATTTTGGGCATGGAGGACTTCTCCCCATTGTTACCCAATAGTTGCCCACAATTTCAGTTACTGGCATGAAAGTGAAATGGTCGGTCACAGAATAATCTTACACAGCAAGCACAGTGCCTTGTTTTTCTTAGTTATTTCACTCCCACCCCTTTGCTCTTTTCTACATAACATTAAACACTGGCCCCACCTTGCAGACATTGACAAAAAGGTAGCATCTAAATCATGAGTGAGACCTGTGTGGCCTCCAGATGTTGAACTGCAATTCCAAGCATTCCTCACCACTGGCCTCACCTCTGGCTATGCTAGCTGGGGCTCCTGGGAATTGCAGTCAAGCACAGCTGAAGGGCCATGTGATTTCTACTCTTGATCTAAATGAAGCAATAAATACATAAATCATATAAAAACCATTTCCCAACACTCTCTTAGTCTAGAATGACAAAGCAGAACCCAGAAGGAGGCCATGCCAGTGAAGGGACAGGACTTAAAGACAGACTCAGACTTGATCCTCGATAGCACCTATGGATAGGGAACAGATATAGCTACACACATACCCTTGCTGGTGTTCCCATGTACAGCATGAAAAAAAATGGTTCTCTTTAATCACCATTTTATTTTTCTCCAGTAAGCTTATTGAGACAGGGCAACTGCCTAACTTATAAGATGGGCAGTTTGTATCCCGGGATGGAAGGCTTTGCGGCGGTGTGCCAGCCATGCTGGCAGTGTGTTTCTCCTTCCCAGGAGGCTGTACATGCTCACGTGGCCTCCTGGGAGGGGGAGCATAGGCAGCCAATGGATTTGAACCTCCGGTTTGAATCCATTCGCTGTCCAAGCCGGCACTGGGTGCAGCTGCCCTGCTGAGGCAGTTTTCCCTCTGCTCAGGTGCTGAGGGATTTATTCTCCTGAAGCTGTGGTGCCCGGCAGTTTGTCATTCCATGTCGGTCACCCTCCATCTCTCCTTTTTGCTTGTTTGGTGGTATCAGTTTTTGTGTTCTGGTGGGTTTTGGGATCTTGGTGGTTTCTGTGTTCTTTGGGGCATTGCCTACCCTTGGGTTTTTATGTTTCTTATTAACTCATCACAACTTTTGGAGGTGGTTGCATGGGTACAGGATCTGGGATAGTGGTCGCTGGGCCTCCCTTCTTCTCTGGTACGGCCTAGGGGTCCCCTTGCAGGTTTCAGAGGCTGGGTGGAAGTGGTCATGCTGGGGCAGAAGTGATTGTGCAGGGCTCTTCTACAGCCCCTGGTGACAGGGAGGCCATCTTGGTAATCCTCACCTATGGTTTGGCTGTTCCTGTCATCCAAGTGGTTCCACCAGTGGTGGTATGTCAGGTTTATTGATCAACAGTCAGGTTGATTGATGTCCGGATCCAGTCCCAGGCATGCACCAACCTTTAGCAGCTGTAGCCCATAAAGTTGTGTCCTTCTTCCTTCCAATCCTGTGTCTGTGGTCCCTGTACCACTCACCTCTGGGCACACAAGCCAAAACCACACCAAAAATAAAGCATGTTTAAAATGTATTGAAATGGCACACAAGATCATGAAAAGCAGCAGCTAGTCATAAAGACAGTGAAAATACAAAATACGTTTCATTTAAAATAATGGTTAGAGAATATTACCTGAAGCACAAATATAATGACAGAAAGAATGATAAATGAAATGTTATGTTAAATAAAAAAGAAAAATATAAAGCTTATTAAAGCAAGTGCAAAGCACCTGTTAAATGCCCTAACATATCATCCAGTTTCACCAAAGTAAAAGCTTTGGATAAGTGTTATAGATGAGGTAAAGTATGCTAAGGCAATATATTAACTATCTAGTGTGTGTGTGTGTGTGTGTGAGAGAGAGAGAGAGAGAGAGAGAGAGAGAGAGAGACCCCATAAGAATAGAACAATCTCTACATAAAAGAAGATGCATTGACAAAGCAACCCTTCTAGAAACTGATTGAGCCCAAACAGTTCCAATACCTAATTTATCTCAAGATCAGCCCTGCTCAAGTCTGTCTACAGAATATAGTCCAGAGAGTTAGAACAAAATGCAAAAAGTATAACAGCCAAGCTTAAGGTGTAGCAGATGTCCTAGCGTAATTTGTCCACAAATTGACAGATCACACACAAATTAAATTCCAGTTAGTCATCTTTTGAAGAAACGAAATCTCAAAATAAAAAAAAATAGAAGTTGAGAAAGATCAAAGATGTAGAAAGATATAGCTTATGTAGAAATACAGCAGAAAAACAAGAGAAGGCAAAAAATAAAAATAATTTCCTCAAAGTTATCTAAGAAGTTTCTCTAAATAAGTTCAGGAGATAATTTCATTAAAATGGAGTAAAAAAATTAATCTGCTTCCTCTCTTTTGAGAGAGGTCCAGCACATTAGCAGTCCAGTATAGAATCTGCAAGCCTGCAATGCAAGAAAGAAAAAAAAAGTTTTGTCCTTTTTGGTCTTCTCAGTATTTATAATCCCTGTTTCATTTTTAAAAAAATCTCATGATATCATTGGTTCCTTCTTCTCTGTTCTTAGGAACTTTATGTCAATTAGAAATTGGTTCTATATTGATTCATCATTGCACTGAAGGTTTTAATAATTTCTTTTCATTCTTGGCTATGAAGGAACTGAGGGCAAAGGGCAGTAGAAACCAAGTAGTAAAATTTCAGTTCTATTAACACCAATAAGGTAACATTCTTTGAGATCTGGGCCATCTCTGTCCTCTGTGAGGCTACAAGGCACTTTATAGATGAAAAACAGTGAGTGCCTCAATGAGTTACTGTGCTGTCACATCTAGAGATAAGGTCCGGTGCTGTGATAGGTAAAAACAGGCATGATAGATAAAATCAAAGTGTTTTACTTTTGTTAGAGCTAAAAACCTAAGAGAGTAAGTCCTAGTCATTTTGCTCCCTCTAGTTTAGAATTTCCTTGTTGCGGCTAAGTTCAGTATGCTCAAACCCAGAAAACATATTCAAAGTAGCCTGAATGGCCAACATATACAGAAGAGAGGAAGAGAAGAAACCAGAACTATGGGATGGTTTGAAAGCGTTTAAAAGAGTGGAAGGGATTAAAATACACAGGATACTGCCAGGTCAATATTGCCTATCTGTACTAGTAATGACTAATCAAACTGGCACTGGTTCATCAGAATTTCGAGAGCAGGCGTTTGCATCGTCTCCTATCCAATCCTTTGTGTCTGACATAATGAGGTGTGAAGAACAAAATATGAGGAAAAGTTGAAGTTGCTGGGCATATTCAGCTTGATGAAGAGAAGACATGGTAGCACTCTTTAAATCCCTTGAAGGCTGACTCAGACAGGCAACTGCACGCTTTTTCTCTGCTATTCCAGAGGGTAGGTAGAACCAGATCTAATATTTTTAAGTTACAGGAGGGTACATTTTAATTGAACATTAGAAGGAAGATCTTAAAAGTAAGCAATGGAACCAAATGCCTAGAGTGATGATGGGGTCTCCTGCCCTGGACATCTTAAAAAAGAGGCTGGACAGCTACATGCTAGAGACGCTTTAGTTAGAGAAGTTACACTGAGCAGGGGATTGGACTTGATGACCAATGGGACCCCTTCCAACTCTTTGGTTCTATGATTCTATGAGATGCCAGGAACTGAACATAGGTGTCCTGTGCTGGCAGCCTGCCAGCAGTAACTAGCAAACAGTGTTGGTTAAAGAAATCCAAAAGCAGTCAAGAGCTACCGAGTCTGAATTTACCAAGACTCCAGGGAGAGAGTGCCACGAGCAGAATCCATAGTCCAGGCAAAGGTCCAAGGTCCAAAGACCATAAGCAGATAATGTAAGAGTCAGCAAGGCTGTCACTACCAATGGAGTCAATAGATTTCCAGCAGCTTTCTGTTGTTCTGACCTCTGATGATATATCCTCAGCATTCTGGCCACCTGTGGCCTAATTAATGAGCTCTTCCTTTTCCACTTGCATTGGCTGCCGTAAGTAATATCCCTCTCATGTCTCTAGGGTGTGGCTGTTGGGAAGAGGCCTGTCTAGGTCCTGGGGCAGGGGCATGATAAGAGGGTCTCCTGCATGCATGTCTCTAAATTATGGGCTTTTCCTAGTGGAAAAGCAAAAATAAGAAAGCAGAGATGGCACCAAATTTCATTGTTACCTTGTTGTTGCTATGTGCCTTTAAGTTGTTTCCAATGTATGGCAACCCTATGGCAAACCATCATGGGGTTTTCTGAGAGTGTGTGATGCATCCAAGGTCACCCAATGGGTTTCCATGTCTGAGCATGGTCACCAGAGTCATAGTCCAACAGTCAGACCATTACACCATGCTGGCTCTCTAATTATAAAAAATTGTAAAACATAAAAGACAACGAGTACAAATAAAAGGCTAATCTCTAAAAATTTTAACATATAAAGGTAGATCATACTCACTATGCATATAGCTTGAGCACACATAAAGCCAGCCTTTCACAGATCTGAATTAATTTAGATTACCCATAAACATTTACGCAAGTTCATATAAGATAAAAATTACAGCCAATCTGTACATCTTAAAAAGACTTCAGTACAAAAGTAGATACAAATATAACCACAATGCATAGAACATTACTATCATTTGTCTCTTCATATGTAAAATACCAATACCAATACCTCCTTCTCCTACAAAATAAGCTGGCTTACTGAGCACTGGCATGATATAGTGGTTTGTCTGTTAAGCTGGAGACCAGGGTTCAATCCACCACTCTGCCATGGGAACCAACTGGGTGACCTTGGGTGTGGCATACCCTCCCAGCCCCCCAAAAAACCATGATAGGTTCACCTTGTGGTTGGCATAAGCCAGAAACAACTTGGAGGCACACAACAAAAACAACAAACATTTTTTTGGAAAAACAAAATCCTAGTATGAATTTCACACTTTAATAGATTTACAGAAAAACTGCATGGAAAAGAAGTACGCAAACTGGTTGTAGCAATATACAGTAGTTGTTCTAAAATAAAGCATAAAATGAAACAGTGTAAATAAATAAAATGATGTAAATAAAAGCATCCAGAATTAGCACAATCAATTGAAGAATACAATCAGCTCCATAACAGCAGAACATTTAAAAATGATACAGTGCAATCCTAGATGTATGCACCACTGAGTTCGTGGGATTTATTCCCAAGTAAGTATTATAAGATTCCATTCTAAATTCCCAGGGAGTGCTGCTGTGGGAGTGTAGCATGTGGCTGGCAGCCTCCCCTGTATGATAGCAGAAAGGCCTGTAGGAAACTAGTGGGGCATTCTGGAAAGAGTGTTGAGGAAAACATGTATTGTTTTTTAAGCTTCAAAACCGGCAAAACATTCCACTAACGACCTCCAGCCAAGCCACAGAGAGCTAGAAGGCTTTGGAGATGGCAGACCTGCTGTCATAGATCTTCCCATTCCTTCTGACATGTAGGATTGCTCTATCCAAAGGCTATTTCACCAACAGGTGGGATTTCACAGTGGAAAAAGCCTTGGTCGTGCTGATCACCTCCATGGTTCAGTTCATAAGAAGGTAGATTTAGAGATGAACCAATGAAGAAGATTTTATGTTCATGTGCGAGAAGGCTCTTCAAGAACCCAGGCCACTTTGGATTTTTAAGGGCAGGATTCCAATTTGTACTTAATAGCTTCATAGTCATTGCAGTGATTGGCTTTTTGTTTGTTTGCCCATCCCAAGCTGGCTTTCAGTATTAAAACAAAATACAGCCAGAAGAGATAAACTGTAACATTAAAGAACAGTTAAAAACAGGTCAGCTATCGAACCAAAGCACTGTCTTAAAAATGGTTTAGTTACCTTGCTAACTAGCTATTGGTTAATAATCTTGCACTACCTGAAGATGCTGGGAAGTTTCCAGATTCAGCCTCACAAACAACACATTTGTTATTCTTAATTGCCATCAGGTTGGCTTTGACTTATGGTGACCCTATGAATGAGAGAGTCCTTAGATATCTTGTCATCAACTTTCTTGCTTGGGTCTTGCTGACTCAAGCCTGTGGCTTCCTTGATTGGGTCTTTTTATGGTGTATCTTCAAATAGTTTCTGACTTAGTGGTAACACTAAAGTGACTCTATCACATGGTTTTCTTGACAAGATTTGTTCAGAGGGGGTTGGTCTTTGCCTTCTTCTGGGGCTAAGAGAGTATCCAAGGTCACCCATTAGGTTTTTATGGCCAGGTAGGGATTCGAACCCTATTCTCCGGAGTCATAGTCCAGTACTCAAATCACTGCACCACACTGGATCCTTGAGTTGATCCACTTGTAATGAGATCTTCCTCTTTTCATGCTGCCTCCCACTTTACCAAGTGTGACCAAGGGCTTTTTCGCACTTGGCGAAGAAAATGCCCTGTTCTGTTACTTACCGGACTGGCGTGCTCCCTCGGAGGATCCAGGCTGATCCGGAGCAGTGCGTGGCCGCACTACACACTGCTCCGGGGACAAAAATGGCGGCTTCCAGTTGGTGGAGGCTCTCCACAACCGGTGAAGCTCGCCAGCCTAAAGCCCACCCCTGGAAGATCTGCAGGCTCGCGCTGGTGCGAGCCTGCAAATCTACATCAGAGCACAGCCACAGAGTGGGGCGCGCCGCGCTGTTGAAAGACCTGTTTTAAGCGGTCTTTCAATAGCACAGCGAGCGACCACTTCTGGTCATTCCGGAGCGGGCTGAAGTCCGGAACTACAGAAAGTAGTCCGGACCCAGTCCGCCCCCAAGTGCGAACGTCCTCGCTGGAGGACGCTCTGCCCCGTTGCAAATACAAAGTGCAGAAAAGGCCCAAGTTTTCTAACATATTACAGAAGTTCAAACAAGATATTACCATATTATGAATATGGTAGCAAACAAAACAACCTTTTCTCACAAACCAAAGCAGGTGAAAATTTATTTATTATATCCATACACATGCCTTTCCAGATGACACCACAAAATTCAATACCACATGCCTGATATGTTACAATTAACACCTTGAGTCCTGCATTGGGAGAAAGGCAGGATATGAATGAAGGAATGAAAGAATGAGGGATACACACACACATATCAGCTAGCCCTTTGACCTATATGTCAATACAGACATCATCGCATATATGGTTTATATTCACCTGTCTATTAGACTGGAATATGAGTGGGTTTGAAATTTTCTTTATGATTAGAATATGATCAAAAATGTGGATGGCCATCCTTCAGCAGTTTCCACTGCAGCACTATTTCATGCATTGCCCCAGACCTGGCACTGGGCAGAACTGGCCTTCTGCTGTGTTACGTGTTTCTCATACCAAAGTATTTCCCTTCAGGCATCTTTGGCTCTGCATCCATGGCCTACGTGGTCAGCTGGATATTTTGAACTTGGGACAGTTAGATGAATCTACCTTGTAGTTGACAGGTGATTGAACCGAGGAGGGTATTATGTTCCTTTCAATTCTATTTTAATGTTTTCAGTTAATCTTATTTTTTTTCTATGACCCACTTTCTGCATAAAACATTTATTTGAAGTGGTATGTCCCTACATGAAATGGATGACTAATTTCACATTCCAAAGGAGAAAAAAAAAGAGTGAGTAAAAAGAGCACACAAAACCCTGGTGACTGCTCTGAACAAAAAATAATGTTTGATTTTATGGGTCAAGTAGTAAATTGGGTAAACTGTGTATATGTAGGCACATGAAAAGAGTGTGAATGGAGGAAGAACATAAGAAAGGCTGGCCCTGAGAATGTATCAAAAGCAGCTCTCTGATGAAAGACAAATTCTTTCATCATCTGAGGCAATAATTGGTTGCTTGTGAATGGCTCCTCAGAGAATCACATTCTAGCAACAATGTTAGAGTAATATTGTTTTTCACATCAAAGAGACAGGTGGATATTTTGGAGGTTGATAAAATGGCTGTTATACATGTTGATATCTTCTGCTGAAATCAAATCTCAGATAGGGCTGGTTTTCTCTCTGTGTGAGAGGTAATGAATTAACGTAGAGAGAATGACAAAGCTAGCTCAATCAAAAGAGAATGTTCTAATTGTTTATTGAAACAAACATATGTAGCCTGTGCAATTCATTTTCTCTCCCCCTCCCCCTTTTTTTGTGTTATGCAGTGTGACATTGCTAGTGATTCATGTTGTCCTGAGGAGACAGAAAGAGTCAGATCAGATTATGCTAATCTGGAGGTGACGATGTGAAGATAAAATGCCCATCACTAACATAAAACTAGAGTAACTGTGCTATCACATTCATATTTGCTCAGAAACATCTCCTTCTGAGTTTAGCAGGACTTACTCTCAGGTAAGTGGGATACTGAGGATATCCTTGAAACATGCAGCCACAATAACAAAAATAAAAGACCGACCTGCAAGAGATGTAGACTACTACCAAACCCTATAAATTACATTCTGTCTGATCTCCTCTTAAAAGATAGAACTGAATACATTGAGTTGGAAGAGTTTTAGTTAAGTGGTAGAGTACGTGGTTTGTATGAAAAAGGTTCCAGGTTCAATTCCAAGTGTGCACAGATAGATCTACAAAAGAAGCCTGCTTGAAACTCTGGAAAAGCACTGCTAGTGCTGTTGACACTGGACTTGATGAATCCATGATCTGACCACTATAAGACAGTTTCCTATTTTCCTATATATCCAAGCAAATCAGTGGGACATATATTAACCATGACTGATTTAAAACAATATATCAGTATGTCTAATTAACTATTAATAAATTTGGATTCAAGTCAATAAATATAGACTTATTGGGTAGGGGCTACTAATCTATCTTCGTTATCTCAGCAGCAGAAATGTACTGAAATATTGCAAAAAAATCATATAATACTAATCTGCTGATCAGCTCATGGTTCGATACTATGAGGCTGAGTTTATGAGCAGGAGATCACAGCTCCATTGACTACTGGCCATAGACCCTTGATTGTATTAGAGACAGAAGCAAGTTATCTTGGGACAGTAATCACATATTAGATAACTGATCCTTTTATTAATGTTTTGTAGTGTGTATCCAATGTATCCAGTGTATTTTCCCCTTAGAGTGACAGAAAAAGACTAAAGTGTGTCATGTTAAGATCCATATTCAACTGCGAAGCTCACTGAGTGACACTGGATCACTCATTATTATATTTTAGGACCATTGGCTATTGGCTGTATTATTTAATACTTCTTGAAAATTCTGTTATAGGATTCTGTTTATAAATATTGCTAGGAATAAATCGTTAACTGTTTGTCAGCTTAATCTACCATGCAATATCATTGTGACCATAAAATTGAGGGGGCAGAAGCAAATACTTGTATTACTTTAAAGGGAAAAACAGGATATAAATATAATTAGCTATGTGTGTGCAATAAATACATGGAGAGTTATTTCCTGATATGTGGACAAATTTGCTAATCAAGTGATAAGAGGAAAATTTCATAACACCAAGTATTGTGATCAAATAATTGCCCCAGTATAGCTCTGTATATAGATGCCAATATAGGTACTGCTTTCTGTCTAGTGAATGTGTGGAATAAATACATTATCACCATATGAATACAAAAAAGTGAAAAAATGGTGACTGGAACATTAGAACTTTACTGGGAGCTTAGTGATGCCTGGATGCATTATATTTCCCATTCAATCATCCAGGCCACTATCATCTGTCACTTTCTGAAATTCCAGTAATATAATAATGGTAACAACGACAACAACAACAGAAAGCCAGTGGCACAACTGTCTCCTTGCAAAAACAAAATATCTACATTGTAACGTGCTGCCCAAGGACAATAGCAGTGGCAGTGAGGACTTTACATTATCATTTAGGTTTAAACATGACAGCGAATCCTGATTTGTCAGCACAAGTGACAGACCCATCAGTAAAAATGTATCAGAAAATAATTATCTGCTCTGCCACAGTACACTGTTGAGATGGAATTAAATAAGATATATATTTTTGGAGGAGAACAGCGGCCATAAAAAGAAAAGACACATTTCATTTTTAATCACACACCAAAATAAGAAAGTAACCTTTACTATTCTGATTCTTTCAAAATGGGAGCAAAAGTGTTGGCATGTTATGTTACTTTTGACAAAGCCTTTGCTTCGTAATACAACTGTCTTATGTTAGGGAAGTAAATCTTTGCCTATTTTGTTGTCACATATGAGAAAAAAAGAAGAGAGAAAAGCTCTCAGACGTTCTCCTTGCTGGACAGCATACAAAAGTTTTTCTGAAATTCTGAAAGAATCATAGAATCATAGAGTTAGAAAAGACCACCTGGGTCATCCAGTCCAATGCCCTGCTATGCAGGAATACACATCAAAGCACTCCCAACAGATGGCCATCCAGCCTCTGCTTAAAAACCTCCAAAGAAGGAGACTCCACCACACTCCAAGGCAGCATATTCCACTGCCAGACAGCTCTGACTGTCAGGACGTTTTTCCTTAGGTTCAGGCAGAATCTCCTCTCCTGCAGCTTGAATCCATCGCTCCTTGTCCTAGTCTCTCAAGCAGCAGAGAACTATCCCACTCCCTCCTCGACATGACATCTCTTCAGATACTTAAAGATGGCTATCATGTCCCCTCTCAACCTTCTCTTCTGCAGACTAAACAAACCCAGCTCCCTAAGCCGCTCCTCATATGGCATGGCTTCCAGACCCTTAACCATTTTGGTTGCCCTCTTCTGGACACACTCCAGCTTGTCGATATCCTTCTTGAATTGAGGTGTCCAGAACTGGACGTAGTATTCCAAATGAGGTCTAACCAAAGCAGAACAGAGTGGCACCGTTACCTCCCTTGATCTAGATACCATACTCCTATTGATGCAACCAAGAATCGTGTTGGCTTTCTTAACTGCTGCATCACACTGCTGACTCATTTTCAGCATGTGATCTATCAAGACTCCTAGATCCCTTTCACACATAGTGTTATCCAGCCACATGTCCCCCATTCTATATCTGTGCATTCCATTTTTTCTGCCTAAGTGTAGGACCTTACATTTCTCTTTGTTGAAATTCATTTTGTTAGCTTTGGTCCAGCTCTCCAATCTTTCAAGGTCATTTTGAATTTTGATCTTGTCTTCTGGTATATTAGCAATCCCTTCCAATTTGATGTAATCTTTATGTTTTTTTATTTCTGGTATTTTCTGGTGAACATTCTGTAAGAGCCTTTTTGCATAAAAAGCTTGGATTTTTTGCACAAAATGCAACAATTTTGCAGAAAAATATATTTTGTGCAAAAAATATAATGTGAAAGATTGTTTTTACATAATATATATTGCATAAGAAAGAGCAAAATATAGTATATTTCACTGTCTAGATAAATAAATATATAGCTGTTGTTACTGCTATTGCTGCTGACAAAAAGTGCTGTTCTTTTTGCTCTCAAGTGTTGTTGTTGTTTCATTTATATTCCACCTTCTTGCCAATGCTGGGAAAATTAAAAGGAAGTTGGGTGAAAGTTCTAGTTGCTATTGACATTTTTTTCAGTTTACTGCCTAGACATACTTTCTTCTTAAGGTTGAGAAAAATGTATATATATTTTTATATCCCTAGTTTGGGCATATTCATAACTATATTTGGATGCCGTATTACTTGGAGGAGTGCAGCATTCTGAATATTTTATATTAGTTGGATAGCAATGATATTAATTACATATCTATGTTTTAGGCTCAAATTTCCAAGGAGACAAAAGTGATGAAAAAGTGAAATGGAAACTAGAGTGACATTGGCAGAAGACTCGGGATGAGTCTGACCAAACATGGGCTAGAACATGTTTGAAAGTATATTCTGTGTCAGCGCAGGCAGCAAAGAAATTATTTTCTAATGCCATGGTATCTGCAAAGAGCTGTTCAGTGGAGCTGTTTCAAATGGATCAGAGGTCTGTTACATTGTGGCTTCTGGGAGGATTCACAGGCCTTTCAACAGTCTGGTCTGAAGAATTTGCATGATACTTTGAAGATAAAATTGCTCAGATCTGTTTTGGCTTAGATGCTATAATTAATACAGTCGCAGTGGACATAACTTTGGTTTTTGTTTGTCCATTAATAATGGAGTCTTTTCAGTTTATACAGTCTGAGGATGTGGACAAGATACTTGGAGAGATGAATGCCACCACATATCTACTAGACCTTTGTTGTTCGTGACTCATTAAAACAACCAGAGGAAGACTGGCTGAGCTCGTGAAGAGAATAGTCTGTGCTTCTTTACAACAAAGTAGAATTCCAGCATGCCTGAAGGAGACACTTGCAAGACCTCAGCTAAAGAATCCTTCTGCTGAAAAATCCATCCAGCATCCAGTTCTGGGCAAAGTGTGCTAGCTTCCTAGCTTCAGGGGTTCCTGGATGAAATGGGTTATCTAGATCCATTTCAATCTGGTTTCAGGCCTGGTTAGATGACAGACAAAGCTTCAGTCACCATGATGGACAACCTTTACTGAGAACTGGACAGTGTGCGCATGTTCATTCTGCTGGATTTGTCAGGAACTTTCAAGATCATTAACCATGGTATTCTTCTGGGTAACCATGTGGGTGGGATGGATGTTGGCAGCCTTGTTGACAGTGGCTCTATTTCTTCCTAGAGGGGCAAGCCAGAAGTTGATGTGGGGGGATTCCAGCTTGACTACTCAACTGCTGGCCTATGGAGTACTCCAGGACTCTGTTTTGTCTTCCATGCTATTCAACATCTATATGAAACCAGTGGGAGAGTTCATCTGGTAATTTGGCATTGGTACCACCAATATACTAATGACACCCAGCTCTATTTCTCCTTCCGATCAAACTCCAAGGAAGCTGTTTTGTTTCTAAATCAGTGTCTGGCATCAGTGATGGACTGGATGATGGTGTCTTCCAGACAAGACAGAGATGCTCTTCTGGTCAGTCAAAAGGCAGATCAGGGAACAGAGATTCAGTGTGTGCTAGATGGGATTACGCTTCTCCTAAAGGTATAAGTTTAAAGTTTGCATGTACTTCTAGACTCAGTCTTTGATCCTGGATGAGCAGGTTTTAGTGGTGGCTAGGAACGTTTTTGCACACTTAAAGCTAGTGCAAAACTGCACCCATTCCCAAAGATGCTTTATCTGGCAACAATGAGACATGCTTTGGTTACATTACATTTGGATTACTGTAATGTGCTGTACATGGGACTGTCTTTGAAGAAGGTTTGAAAGTTTCAGCTTGTACGAAGGACTGTAGCCAAAGTCTTAACCAGGGATGATTATAAGGATCTCACAACTCCTTGTTTCAGCAGCTCCATTGGCTTGTGATCTGTTTCCTGGCACAATTCAAAGTTTTTGTTAGGACCTATAAAGACTTATATAGCTTAGATCCAGGCTATGTGACAGTCTGTATCTCCACATATAAACCCTTCTCTTAGTCCTACCACCTACATGGTGGTATGTAAGATAGTCCTTTTCTGGTGACCCTTGACCCTGGAATTCGCTTCCTACACAAGCTAGAACAGCCCTCTTCTTTAACAATAATAAGCAGGCATCAACTGTTAAAGTTTGAAATGGTCTGGGACAACAATCTCTAAAGGCTATGTTCAACTATATGAATATAAATGAACCCTGGGATTAGCTGCAAGACTTTAGCCTCTGACCTATTCCTAGTTGATTTCACTTAGTGCACAGAAAGGGCAGGGTCTTCTAGGAAGTGGTGCCACAGTTATGGAATTTTTTTAATTTTAATTTTTAATTAATTTCTTTAATTTCTTCCTGCAAGGAACAATAAAAATTCTTACACATTTTTAAAAAAGAGGAAGAGAATGTGGGGAGGATTAAACTAACAGCACTGTTAAAATTAATTGATTTTTATTTTAGCATTAGCTTTCAGATGCAGTACAGAGTTTTTAATCATTTAATATTTTAATATATTTTAATTTTGTCTTTTTGTAAATTATTGTATTAATTTGTACATAATTTCAGTAGTAAAATTACCAGTTAAGATGATTAGTATCACGAATTTTTTTTTACTATTGCTACTTATGTTATTAATTTTGTTTCTGCCTTTTCTTGTTTCCTCATGATTGGTTTTATTTTACATAATACATGATTTTCATTTTGAAGGAGAACAAGAGAGAAATAGGTGAAAATAATAGAAATAAATCAATAGTGTACACTTTAGGGAACTGTGTGAACCTTTTGTTCAGATCAGTTTTTAAAGACCTGTATCATCTTATTGAGGTTTCACATCAATAAAACAGAAAGTACGGCACTGAATAACCAGCAGCTTTCAGTATGTCTTGTACACTGAGCCACTTACTTGCCAATAATCAGTAGTACTCACTCATATGTAAGGATGTGTTACAGAATTGTTCCCAGGAAAATATTGGGTAGTTTGTTGTTGTTGCATGCCTTCAAGTCATTTCTGACTAATGGAAACCCTTAGGCAAACCTGTCATAGGGTTTTCAGGGGGCTGAGAGTATGTGATACACCCAGAGTCACCCAGTGGGTTTCTGTGGCTGAGAAGGGAATCAAACTCAGGTCCCCATGGTTGTAGTCCAATATTCAAACCACTATACCACACTGGCTCTCATTGTGTGGCACCCTATTCAATATCTACAAAGTTGTAAACCAGATTTATAATTTGATAATCCCATACAATCCACCTCCTACATTCAGGTCCTCTGTGTACCATTTACTTAAACCAGCCAGGACTAGACTAGCAACAGCCACTCGGAGAACCTTTTCATCGGTCGTCCCTAGACTGTGGAATGGCTTGCTGGAAGAGATCAGACAGCAAAACATGCTGTCTGAATTTTTAAAAAGTTCTAATGACCAATCTCTTTCAGCAGGCCTACAGAGTCAATTTTTGACTGTGAATTTTAAATTAGTATATTTTAAATAATTTTCTGTATTTTTAGCTGTATTTTAATTTATGATGCACCCTACCTCAAGCCATGGGGAAAAGCGGGCAATAAACAACAACAATAGTAATAGTAGTAGTAGTAATAGTAACAACAACAACAACAACAATAATAATAAACCCATCATCATCATCATCATCATCATCATCATCATCATCATCATCACTACTACTACAACTACTATTACTACTTTTGGAAATTACCTTTTTGATCATTAATGACTGAACATGACCCCTAAAACCTACCTCTTAAACCAGACAGTGTCCAGTTAAAATGTTTTCTGAGGCACTGAAGATTGGGATGCAGAGAACTGATGGGCCCGGTGCTGTTCCAGTTGCAGGGTGAATTGAAACAAACAGCTGTGGCAGGACCCACAGGGATCCCTCCAGTTGTCTGTCTCAATGTACCCCCCAACTGGGAGAGCACTGCAATCATTTTCTAGCACCCCAATTTCCAGCATCTTGAAAAATGCTCAGCTTGAGTGCTGCCTGGCTTAAGAGGTAGGTCGAGGGAGGTGGCTGGTCTTTCTCAGACAAAAGAGCTCCATCATTGTAGCTGCGTCTGTGGACGCAGGATCTTGAGTGATATGTCTTGACTTTCCTAAGACAAGCCATGTTTTGTCAGATAATGGAAGTTTATACATTTTCACCATTCATTTTAATTTTGAGGCAATCCATCTTTAAGAGTGGAAAAGTGAGACAGAAATTTTATAAGTAAATATATACACATCTTGGAAAGGAGCCTTTAAAAAGTCTTTTGGGGAAGAGCAAAAGGAAAAATTTAATTAATATACATTCTTTGGTTTTTTCTTTCTTTTTTTTCTTTTTTTACTTGACTTAGTTGGTTTAGAATTCAATTCATGCTGGTCAAAACTGTTTTTTTAAAAACTTTTTTTCTTTGTCTTATAATCCTTGGTTGGCTTTTCTTCATCTTACCAAGACAGTCTATCTTGCTTCACCCATTCTCTTTACACAGCAAATTCTGTCCTGAATTATTCCATCAGGTCAAAGTACAGGAAGCGAAAGTGAGCAAGCTGTTGCCTGGGTCATCCTTTGTGCTCTCATTCCGAGCAATGAATTTATAACAACTTTCATTTCTTAGGGAAAATCACAAAGGAAAGTATCTAGTTCTGCTAACTGTGCAGGTACTGCAAGTCTCAAAGAAACTTTCTGCTCGGTTTAATGTCAGTTGGTATCACACTCTCCTAAGACTGCAGAAGAAATGTATAATCAGCAGAATTGATGCCTGTAAGCAGAAGTATGGCCTAAATGAATTATCAGACCCAACTAAAGAAACCAACTGAATTAATGGGAACTTTGTAAGTGAACAGTTATGTAAGTTTGGTTGATTAATGGCTTTACTCTAGTGGGCACTAATAATTGGACTGAGGCTCATGTACTGTCCACTAAATACTAATATTAAGAAGAAAAAATAGTCATGATAAAACTATTGGAGAGTTATCAACCCCACTCTTCTATAGAGAGATTTGCCTGCAATTCGAATATATTTTTAAATATATTTGCACAAATTTACTAAAGATGCACCTCAGTTCTACTCTAAATATAATTTGGTGGTGATTTATTGATTCTGCCTAAGGGAGAATTGCATCCACAGTGCTGCAATTGATATATGCTTGCCTTCCTCTTTTTTCAAGTAGCGTGGCCTGATGCATCATAGACATTTCCTGCTACAGAGCACTCCAGAACCTTCAAGAAACTATTAGAACCAGAGACTAGAGAATCAGAAACAGATGCTGGACTGAGGGAAACATTCTGCAAATCCATTCACAACACAAAACGTTGTTCTACAAGAGTGCAGTGAGCTGTTTTCTCTAGATTATTTACCTGATGTGAGGAAATGTAAAAATTATGTTATAGTTTAGACCAAAGATTTGATTTTATATTATTTCTTTTTTACTATATTTACATAAGGCAGTCCATAACATAATTGAATTTACAACATAGAACGGTAACAGACAATAAAACATGGAATATCTTATATAATTAGCAGCATAGTGTTATTTCACTTGACACAATGTCTTCGCTGAAGAGAAAGAAGTTGCTTCTTACATAACCCCAGCCTTCATAAAATTATACAGATAAACTCCCCAACACTATCAGCCTTTCTTAGACAGAAAGGACTTGACCATTGTAGTTCATGCACTGAGAACCTCCTAGTTAGACTACAGCAATGCCCTCTATCTGGGGCTGCCCTTGAAGGCAACTTGGAAGTTGCAGTTCGTGCACAATTCAGCAGCTAGACTGAGGAGAGGAACAGCTTATAGGGGCCACATAATACAGTTCTGAAGAAATTGCACTGATTGTCAATATGTTTCCAGTCTCAATTCAAGGTGATGGCAATTACATTTAAAGCCCTAAATGCTTTTTCAAAGCTATTTCAATATTTAGGAATATACCTGCCTAAGGCCTGAGATCTGCTGGATTGGCCCTCTTTCATGCCCCACCAATGGGAGTAATACACTGTGTGAGGACATGGGAGAGGGACTTCTCAGTTGTGGCACCCTTTGGTCTCATTTTGAAAACAAATTAAAACTTGGCTTTTTACAGAAGGAGACCTGATGATTTTGCCCTACATATACAGATCCATGATTTTGTGTTATTCCAAGATCAGCTTTTTAAATTATGCAATGATTAATGCTTTTCGAATGCTTAAATTATTTTTAATATCCATTTTTATTGTCTTACATTTTGAAATATTCAAGCTTATTTTATTGTAAGCTGCCCAGAGATGTTACAATATAAAGTGGGATAGAAATACTGTAAATAAATAAGCAGATTTGTTGAGACCCACACAATTGTGTGGGTGACAAGCAAAGCTGACGGCAATTTTCCTTGCTTGCAAGAACTACCCTGTTTATTTCCATTGAGATGGTGCAACATGCATTTACTGTAATTTCATTTGCTTCTGCTTATCTGTTCATCAAAGAACTAATGTATATGACATTCTGCAGGGTTGTGTGTGTGCGCGCGCGTGTGCACGCATGTGTGGTATTTTTCCCCTTTAAGAACCATTTCTTTTCCCTATGTTTCACATTTCCTCAAGTAGCTTCATAATGTATGAGATAGAAACTCTATTTAAATGTAAGACTGCTTTGAAGAATTTAATCAGCATCGCATCTACTTCTGTGTGTGTGGCTAGCTATCTCTTCCCAACCTCCAGAGTCATGGGATCCTGTTATAGCATGGGAAAGAAGAGGCAATGCAAAATGGTGGCCAGGCTTCCAATGGAGTTCTTGCTTTTACCACTAGCAGTGGCAGCACAATGAAAAAAGCCCCTTAGGAAATTAAAAAAGGAAAAGGAAAGGGATCACAAGGACCCTCTAGCCCAACCCTTGCCATGCAGGAATACACAATTGAAACACTCGTAAAATATGGCCATTCAAGTTCTGTTCAAAGTCCTCCAAAGAAGGGCCCAGAGAATTATGGGCCCAGTCTCTGAGAAACTATGGGAGAATTTCTCCTTCTGCTGGACAAATTTGATGAACGTGTCCTCCTCTCCCAAATGTCTCTGCAAATATATAAACAGAGAACTTAGGCCATTTTTGCCCTACACTATTGTAGTGCTATTAGTCCACTTTCAACATCCTGTGGAATTCTGGGATTTGTAGTTTAATGAGGCCAAAGAGCTCTCTGGCTGAGAATTCTAAATGCCTCTCCCCAAACTACAAATCCCAGGATTCCACAGGATGTGAAAAGTAGAATAATGGCACTATAACTGTGTAGGGCAGAAATGGCCTTAAATGGGGTATGTACAAATTATGCAGCTGCTCACACACAGCTTCTCTGTACAACCCAGGTATTTTTGTGATCAAGCATCTTGACTTCATGGACAGCCTACCTCTGTACAACTTCCTGTGTGTAGACTTCGCTTTTCATAAGCCCATGCATGGATGTTACCAACAGAGTTAGCCTGACTCCTTCTACATGTGGTTATCTTACAGGTGTACAATTTATCATCCCTTAAACCAAAAAAAGTTCCTCATATAGTGCATTAAGATCAGGAAAAAGCACCTGCAGTGAGGCTGAGGACCATTATTAGCATCAAATAAGTGCTCAAAGGCTTCACTTTTAATTTGTTGTTGTTGTGCACCTTCAAGTTGTTTCTGCCTTATGGGAACCCAAACCTATCACAGGGTTTTCTTGGTAAGATATATTCAGAGGAGAGTTGCTTTTCCTTCCTCTGAGACTGAGACAATGTGACTTGCCCAAGATCACCCAGTGGGATTCCACAGCTGAACAGGGATTCAAATGCTGGTCTCTAGAGTCATAGCCCAATGCCCAAACCATTACACAAACACTGTTAATTTAGATTTGGTTTATTTTTTTAACTTTAGTTTAACTTTTTCCCATTAAAATACAAAGTATCGAAGAACTATTTCAATAACTCTGGGGCCCTTTCTTCACCTTACCTGGTCACAGAGACATCCAGTATGGTTCCCGGCATCAGCTCTGCTGCGAGGGAAGCATGACAGGAGCGCTCCCTTCTGCAGTGGCTGCTTCCGTGTTCCAGGAAGTGCAATGGCCATGCCTTTTTCTGTTGCAGTGCAGCCAGGTAGTTTCCCAGGCTGTGCTGGGACAGGAAGCACAGTCCTTGTCCTTCCAGGTCCTCCACAGACAAGGTAAATCCATGATGGTGGTGCAATCACTAGTCATTGATGGGAAAAATCCGTCAATGATTTGTGGTGTGATTGTGCCACCTGGAGATGGGACCACGATGACGTCATGCATAAGCATCCTTGCAGTCCTGTCCTTCTCCAGTCCTTATGGCAGATTGGGAGAGTAGAGCAGAAAGGGCCTTAGTTAATTCAAAATAAAAATCATTACAATAGTTCCATGTTAACTGTAAAAAATTTTTTCTGAATAACTGTTATGAACCATTGGAGTTTACTTGATTACTTCAGGGACCACCCCTCTAAGAAGCTGCTAGTATCCTGACAGCAGTTGGATCTCTATGGTTCATGGTTGCATAGGGTTGTCAAGTTAACATTCATGTGACTTCAATTAATTCATTGTATCTACTTAAGTTAGAAACAACAATTAGGTAAAGCTAATCCCCACCCCTCCAGGTTTTAATCCATTTCATTCCACCTTTCTTGTTTCCTCCTCCTTTCTTGTAGCTACCTGGCTCATTCCTTTACAACGGTAATTTCTCTCGAAGGACAGAAATCAGTCCCTTTTACACCAAACGATTACAGAGCTATAATTCCACTTTTACTACCATGGTTGCACCATATGGAATCCTGCAATTTTCATTTTAAGGAGTGATATTTATAATTCTCAGCTGGATTGCACTAGTGCCTCAGCAAACTACAAATCCCAGGATTCCTTAGGATGAAACTAGGGCAGTGGAATCATAGCACTACAATTGTGGATAGTGAAAGGGCCCCCAAACTTTGTAACTGTTAACTGTTGTTGTCAAAAGAAATCCTGACCATAAAAAGAGAAATGAAAACAGTCTGGATGGATTATTTTCAGAAGCTGGGGCTACAGCATTGTTTGTGAAACTATTAACTTCTAATGGACAACTTAGATATAAATGTTATGAAGGGTTTTATTGGCTTTTCCCACTTTTCCTCTGGTCAGTAAAACAAGGTTGCTGCACTTAATAGATTATGTTCATTTTATTGGTATGGGTGTCTCTCAGAAGCTAAACAAATAAAAAGCGACTTAGCTCTTATTTACCTTCCAGCAGGTGAACAAATAATACGATGGTGAAATAAATTATTCTTCCTTCTAGCTAAGCATGACATCAGTGCTTCTAACTGAAGTAATGGAGCAGAGGAAAAAAAACCCAGTAGGTTCTCACTATTCATTTGAATAGGAAGAAATTATATCAGTACCAGTACAGTGATGAAACCTAATACAAATAATTTATATCAAGTTCTTTAGTGAAAAGTTTCTTATCATTGTAATTCACAAATAATACCTAAACTTTCTTAGAACATGATATCCTAAAAGAAATGCTAAGCAAAGCTATAATTAAACCATCTCATTGCTTTTCTCACTGAATTTTATAGGGCCTCAACACGACTTCATCAATCACTTGTAATCCTACCTTATTTTTTCAACCTTTCTTCTGTACTTTGTCTTCCTTGGAAAAATCTATTACAAACTCCTCAGGATTTTGCAGATGAAAACTAGGACATATGTGTTAAATCAATGTTAAAATATGTTCAAGGTGGCTAAAGTTATTGATGAGGAAGAACACACAAGCTAAGATAGACTGCAGCAGTTTGCTTTTGACGGAGCTTGCAGGGATGGCAAGATTCTACTTTCTCCTCTCCTCATTACTGCTGAGCTGAGTGTAATACTTTTGCACTTTGAACTCGTTGGCAACTACGGTAGTAAGCTGAAGACAAAAGGAGAAAGAAGGAGAAAGAGATAAAACTGGGACATTTTAAAAGCAGCTGAAAATAAGAATTGACAACTAATCAGGACTTTTCCTGCCAAATTGGGATGTTGGGAGAGTATGCTGTTAAGTAAAAAAAAAATGGAATAGCTTCATGGTGATTGCGAGCACACACTGATTGCAAGCACAAGGTCCTCAATGTGGAAATGCGTGGAAACTATCTTCTCTGGATCTGAGAAAACAGAAAGCTGGGTAGCTCATATCAGAGAAAATCTTAACAGTAGTTTATTAAATGGGTAGACATGATTTCAGCTTATAACAGAGATGGAGTACCTGTAACCCACCAAGTATTATTGGAATCAAGCTCCTGTCAGGTCCATACATGATGGTCAAGGCTGATGGGAACTATAGTCCAAGATGCTATGGAAGCCTACGTCTCTGGGTTAAAGGCCATCTAATCAGCCGTGTCATTGGCAGCATATGTCAAATAACAAATGCAGCAGATTTTAATATACACATGCATAAATCATTAGCTAGAAGTCTAGATCGTCTTTTGCCAAAGAACTGCCTGCAGTAAAAACACCAATGAAGGTAGTTGTGATGAGAATAATCAGAGCTGGAAGGTGCTGTAATTCCAACCCTATCCAAGACTTTAGTACTGAATATGGACACATAATACTACTATAAGATAAACTTTATTGGTGGTAAACTGATGAATTGTGTAGTCTATATCAGAGGAAAACATCACAACCCTTTATCTGATGGGTTCCATCATCCTGTTACAGTAGGTAGCAGAACCAGACCCTAAACAACAGGTTCTACTTGGATCATTCCAAGACCAAACCTACAGATCTCCATGGATGGACAATGGGTCCCCCAGAATTTGGTATATGCCCTGCCAAGCAAGGTAATGAAGTACCTACTAGAGTAGAACCACTGAATAAATGGAATTTATATAAGTGTTGCTTAACAATTCAGCAGTCTATACAGTGGATCTAGTTTAGCTGGGACTAGAAATTGGTTTTAGGACCATTTCCCCAAGGGCAGCACCAAGAATCTATTCACAATATCATCTACAGTAGTAATGTAATAACGTAGTAATAATGCAGGTCAGGACTCACTATGCAGTTAGTAAGGGATCAATGCAAACATTTGTTTGAGGGAATTGTCACAAGTAATGCCTGAAACAAGGAAATAAAAAGCAACATAGATGCTTTTTGCTTCAATATACTTCATAGGAAGCATCATTTTAAAAACAAAAACAAAAATAAGCCTCTGCAGGAGACAACATACATCCTTACAAATTTCTTTGCTGCTGCACATTCTTTACCACCTATCTAATAATCACACTCCTGACTTATGATGCATTTTAGCAGTTCTCTATTTCTTCTGTATAACCTATGTGAAAAATCAGAGACTTACTTGAACTGTGGTGCTGTTAGTACCTAGTACATTTGCTATGAATTTGACAAATAGAATGGCATCAAACACTGTTGGAGGAAAAATAACATCTTCCACAATGACAGTAACAACATTAAATGGGAAGAAATGCAGCCTATATTTTCAGTGTCTTGTTATATTGCAGCATTTGGATGCTCATAACAGTTTTCAAAATCATGCCGCCCACACCGCAGGATCTTGCTCCTCTTTAATTTTCCCTAATTTGTGTAGTGAATAACCAAATACTCATAATACAATTAGAAGATAATCAGGCTTGTAATTATGTTAATTGCTAGAGACTTACATCAATCCTCCAGCAAAGTGATAGGATTTCTGGGGAACTATTAACAAGGCGAGACAGAGGGAGAGGGAGAGGGAGAGAGGAGTAAGAGGAAAATGGGGAAGTATGCAAATTGATGAATGGCTTATGCTTGTGTCGTTGAACAACAGTGATAATACAGTAGTGCAACAGTGCAAAACTGTCCCAGGGGGAGATTATAAAAATGAGCTTTTGCATACTAGCTTGTGAACATCCCCCGTTTGCTTCCCTTTTATGTGTTTCCATGTTGAATGTGTATATGTGTTGTAATCGTTACATTGCATAGAAATCAGATCCTGGATAAATAGTTGTCCTGATTTTTTTTTTTTTTAATGCCTGCCAGTTCACTGCCTGAAAGCAGCTGCACCAACAGCAACACAATGTTTCCCTTCCCGGTCTCTTAAGCTATTCTTTGTTTATGAGAACTTGAAGTACATGTGGAATGCCCTAACACTCCATGTCCAGTTTTCAATTTGGCCTGAATCCTCAGTCAATCAAGTAGCTTTAAGAATTCCTCCAAACGATGCTTCCATCTGAACACAGTGGCACCCAATATTTCTAAGAATATGTTCAATTGTATATTAAGATTTTGTTTAATTGTGCAATGCACGGTGATTAGAGAGCAAAAGTATATGAATATGTTTTGGATGCTGAAAGCCGCAGGTTCAAACCCAACAACTCCAATTAAAGAATTAGGTAGCAGGGGATTTGAAACTGGACAGGCACAACGAGCCAGCCAGAACAGCCAGTCCTGAACTAGATGGACAAAGTTAGATGGCCTAACTTATTATATAAAAGGTTTATGTATTCCTGTGTCTACATCATAGCATAAGGCATAATGTATTTTTTTTTTTTTAGCCTATCTCTCCCAAAGTAGTTCACAGAGAGCTGGCCTGAAGATTCTATCAATTGTGCTCCAAAAAGTGACCTTTTGAGCTCTCCACAATACAGAACTTATGCACCATTAAAATTTAATCAAGAGAAGATTTTTAGGCATATTTTACAAAGTAGAAAACACTACATTTGGGCAAGGCTGTATTCTTGTCTTCTGTACTCACAGGAGGATCAAAGCCCAGTGCTCTTAGCTGGCCTTGCAAAAAACCAGCAAGAGTACACATAGAGAAGCATTTGTTGTTTCTTGTTATTTGTCATCATGCTGGCTTCCTCTTATGGCAACTGCGTGAATGTGAGATGACTTCTCTAAGTTGTCATCAGCAACTTAGGGAGATGTAAATCTTGCTCTCTCCCCAAATGTGAAGATACCCCTCCCACTAAAATCATTGCACCTATGATTTTTAAAGACAAATTCTTAGCTTGGGATACTTCTGTGCTGTATGTCATTTTCACAATAATTGTCCCCAAATGCATAGAATAGGAAGTATGTCTTTTTCTTTTTCTGTTTTGTTTTGTTTTTGGAAACCCAAACAGACAACTTAGCTGTTGAATGAAACTTTCAACATGAATTCTTCCAAAACTTTGCAGACCTAGTTAGCCCTATAAGGGCAACTGCCCCTGCATTTTCCATTCGGGCCGTTTCTGCACAACAATGCTCCTCCGCATCGTCACACTGAAATTTCAGGTCTGGAAGAGAGCTTGTCAGCGACATTCCCCTCTGCACATGCTTGCTCTATGCATAAGGTAGTGCAATGGCGCCACCTCTTCCTTCCACAGCGCAGCTGAGCACTTTCCACTGCTGTGCTACGGAAGGAAGCATTGCCATTGCACTTCCACACAGCTGGGAGCAACGGGAACTCCGTACAATCGAGGGTGCAAAATAGATTTTTTCTGTTTTGTGAAAACTGCATGAGCACGATGCTTGGAGATGGCATGGCAGAGGGCTGGTGATGATGTCATGTAGAAGTATAACCTCCTGTTTGCTGCCATCCTGTTCCAGAAGAGGCACAGCCCTGTTGTACAGAAACGGTCTCAGTGTCAACAAGAAAGAAAACAGTTAGTGGCATTCGACTCTTTTTTTTTTTAAGTTAAATTTATATTGGCATTGCCTCCTGTAACAGGTTATCTCAAATTTATTATATACATGTCACTCCAAAGAGGCTGCTACCCCAGCAAATATCTTCTAATTTTGACAATGTACCTACTTGTTGGTTTCCATGATGCTCCGTGGTAGGCACAAAGATTTAGATTTCTGAATGGAGATCTAGATTCAGGTCCAGGCTGAAATAGGTAACTTCAAACTCATCCATGTTGGATTGAACATATTTCCTTCATTGCCATGTTGAGTTCTCAACTAAATCTTGTGGCTGGTGCCCAGTGATTCCTTGATGAAGTCAAATTTTAAGCATATTTGACATGAATATCCAGGTTTGTGGAACCTACATTGGTCTTTTCTACTAGAAAATCAGAAGCAAAATAATGATTCAAGGAGGAAAGCATATGCTTACAATTAAGAAACACAATACCTCAAGCATGTGTTTCAGAGCAGAACTGAGCTCACAGTCCTTTCATGCAGATATCTACTCTGGGCTTCTTCTGAAAGCTTTCCTAATTTCAGCAACCTAATTTAGAAAAGAAAGACCTTTTTGTGTTGCTGTTGGTATTCTTCAATATCTGAGAGTTAGAATCCTTTTGTTTTTCTGTAAATGACCTTGGGATCCACTCATAGATTTCCAATTACTTTTTCTGTATAGCTGACAGTGCTGATGCTTCTTTGTCTTGAAGCACCGTCCTTGAACTTTCTGTCCTGTAGCAGTTTCTTCCAAGCCCACAGATCCAGGCCAAAGTCTGAGACTCAGATTCACATTCTCATTTGCGGAGAAATAGGTCTGGTCCTACCAATAGCCAGAGGGAAGCAACCATCACAGGCATCAAATGCTGGGAGAGGGCCACTTTTTGATCAGATCAGTGCCAGTCTCATTGTCATCATCCTTTTAGAAACCAATGTTATGTCTTAATGCAATATTTTCCAGCCTTGCTCTTTTCTGCCTGCTCTCTAAAGCACTGCAAACCTTTCTCAGTTAATACAAACCGTTGCTGGTAGGCACTAATGGTAGTCTCTTGGTGGTTCCTCGTGAACTCTCCAGGCTCTAGGCCTCTCTGTTGCACAAAAGAGCTGTGCCTCAACATGTTCTGGGCCTCTTAAACTAGCCTGCTTCAGATTGGTGGAGGAGATTACGGCTTTGCCAGTACTAAATTTGATTCAGCCACCTGTCCAGTAACCTTCAATATGTAAACTGGGAAAGGGCCACCATCTGATCCAATCAGTGCCAGTCTCACTGTCACACATTCTTTTGGAAACCAATGCTGTGGTTCAAGGCATTATTTTCCAGTCTTGCTCTTTTTTGCCTGCTGTCTGAACTGTTGTAAAGCTTTCTCAATTAGCACAAATCTTTGCTTCCATTTGGCAGGCCACAGATTTTTAACCTTACTGATTCAACTAAACTACTAGACTCCATATCTCCATGGAGTAGGTTTTACCTGTGACAGTGGCTTCTGTTCAGTGAATTTTCAATACACACAGACTCTGAGGCACTTAGAAGAGGATCTGGATCTCTTGGTATAAATTTGTAGCAAAGCCATGTAAAAACATCAATAAATCACAAGCCCGCACGTATGTATGTATGTATGTATGTATGTATGTATGCATGCATGCATGCATGTATGTATAACACAGGTAATTATTCTGAAAAAGATGATCTTACAAGTGCTCCATTTATAGCCAGCTGGTTGCAAATGGCCTGTCTTACAATCACTTTTCTTTCTCTCTAAAATCTTTGAAATAGCCTTTTTTGAATTTGTTGTGATAGCAGATACTGAAATAAAGAGAAAGCTGGGAACCATGAAAAACACAAGAATAATAATTTATTACTGCAAATAAGGCCTACAGCCATGCTCCAGGAGAATTGTAATCAGATTGTTTCAATGTTTTTGACAACATTTCCTATTAAGTAACTATTTGTCTACAGTGTTAGATTTTGTTCATTGCCATGTTTTTACTCCTAATGCTGGTTAATCTTTCTATGCATTAAATAATTCATACCTGATAAATTCCATCATAAGGAGTGTAGGACATAACCAACTTGTGAATAGAAACCATTGTGCTCACTGGAAGGTCTTGGCTGTGCTTTGGAGTTCTTTCACATTATGGTGCAAATATTACATCCCTCCAGATCCTGCTGTACTACAACTCCAAGCATGCATAATTATTGGCTATGCCAGTTAGGGCTGCTGGGAGTTGCATTTCAGCAAATCTGAAAGGACTCACAATTCCCACCCATCTTAAACTTTGTACATAGTAATCAGGCCAATATGTTTTTCTGGCTAGGCTTCACACCTTACAAATGGAGATAGATCCAAAACAAGCCATTCTATTCTTCAACTGAGCTAAGGCCCTTTTCACACGTTACCTGTTCGCGCTGCTGGGTTGGGGTCCTCGCGCGAGAAGCCTTGGAAGGAACACTCCCGCTTCGCTGCTGCTTCAGCTCCGCAGCTCCTTCCTCCTTGCGCGAGCGCCCTGCCTCTTCCTTTCGCAGTGCAGCCTGGGACCTTTCCCAGCCTGCACTGCCCAGGAAGTGCGACCAGCCCGGCTCCCAACGCACCACATGCCAGGTAAGTGTGCATGGGGCACCAGAGCGACGTGTGAGCACGCAACATTTTCGGCTTTAAGCTGAAAATGAAAAAATCCGTGCGCGTGCTGCTTCCGGCCCTTGAGTGTCACGTAAATGTGAGTGCGTCATGCAGACTGCTCCTCACATTTACGCAGCGCTCAAGGGGCCCTCTTGCTTCCAAAACGTTGTGCGAAAAGGGCCTAAGTGTTGTATAAACCTTGGTCAGCATTTCCATTCTACGGGCCTTTCTGCACTACACTATGATAGTGCAATTATTCCACTTTCAACATCCTATGGAATCCTGGGGTTTGGAGTTTAGGGAGGGGCATTTAGAATTCTCAGCCAGAGAGCATTTTGGCCTCAGTAAACTACAAACCCAGAATTCCACATGATGTTGAAAGTGGAATAATAGCACTATAACACTGTAGTGTGGAAAAGCCCTACATCTTAAATATCTAAAGGCATTTTTAAACTACCTCAGTGAGGCCGAATAATTTTGGTATTTTTGTTTAACTTAATGTTAAGCCTCACAAACCCACCCTCCAAATGGTGGTTTCTTGGAATGATACACCAGAGCCTTATACCATTTTTTTGGTATATGGTACACTTACAAATAAGTGCTGAGGCAGAGTAACTGCATTAGCATTCCAGCATATACTGCCCCCTTGCTTCTAGGGGCACTACTGGTGTCATGGGGTTCTTGTAAAGTGAAGCTATATGGATTTTCAGATCTAGTGCTATTTCCTGACCATGGTCCATCCCTAGACATTTACGCTATCAGTTTCCCTCTGGCTTGCTATTGAACCACATTCTTGAACATGCTCCTATAGTTTCTCTTGTTCTCCCTAAAGTTACTAAGGCATCATCCTCTAACATCAGTTTAAAGTATGTTTCAGTGGTAGCAACAGATCCTTTGGTTACTCAGGTTCTTATTCTTGGGTCCATCCCAATATGAGAAATTCAGCATAGATTCCACTAGCCTGCTGCTTATAAAATAGTTAGGTTTTGATTTCAGTTCATACCCAAACGTTTGGTAGTGGAAAAACATGTGGGTCAGCCAGGACAATAAAGAAATCCTTTTTCTCAATCATTTCAGTTCTGGAATTATATGTATATGTTACAAAGGAACCTTCATCCATATCAGACCCATTTTGTTTCATGTCACTTTGGCCCTTTTCGCACAGCATTTTTGAAGCAAAAGGGCCCCTTGAGCATTGCGTAAATGTGAGGAGCGGTCTGCATGACGCACTCACATTTACGCGATGCTCAAGGGCCTGACGCAGACTGCGCATGCATCTTTTCATTTTCGGCTTAAAGCCGAAAATGCTGCACAGTCACACATTGCTCTGGGGCCTCGCACGCACTTACCTGCCATGCGAAGCCTCCTGAGCCGCACCGGTTGTGCTTCCTGCCCCAGCGCAGCCTCTAACTCCCAGGCTGCACTGCGAACGGAAGAGGCGAGGCACTCGCACAAGGAGGAAGGAGCTGCGGAGCCGAAGCAGCAGGGACGTGGCAACGTTCCTCCCAAACCTTCTCGCACGAGAACCCCAACCCAGCAGTGCGAAAAGGTAAGGTGCGAAAAGGGTCTTTGTATTGCAAATCAAGATTTTTATATATGAATAACAAACTATTAAGGATCTGACATACTTGGTGCAGCATAAATTGACAGTGTAATGTCTACAAAGTTTAAATGGAGTTCCACAACACACATTGTGTCTGTAAAACCTCTAGGTATGATGGGATGAAGTTTTACTGCATTTCAGTTTGTTTGTTTTTTCAGCATGCCATTAACTTTAGTGCAGACTTAAACTCCATTTGGAGTTATGGAAAACTAATAAACTGGCATACTCTTCTTTTAATCTCTCAAGAAGGTATGAGTTATACCTATTCTTTGACTGTCTGGGTACCTCTGACTTAATACTCAGCAGCTGACATTGCTCTTTCTTATTACACCGCACAGCCAACACATATTCTTTTTCTGCAGAAATCCAATAAAAGATAATGAAATTACCCATTATTATGAAATATTATGAAATAGTAGTAGTTAGATCAAAGCTTCTCATATTTAAATTCTCTTTCATAGGTAGGTAACATATATATTACTAATTCTTCACACAGCCATTCCAAAAACAGATGTGTGAAACAAAGCTGCTACTGATTTGTTATTCTATAAGAACAAAAACCGTCTCCATAAAATACAGGATATTAGCTGTGGGTAAGCAGTGAACTGTAATTGTGTGTGTGTGTGTGTGTGTGTGTGTGTGTGTGTGTACTGTAGAATATATTAATTTATTCATAGCAAAGTGAAGCAAAGTGATCTTCTAGGTCAAAATATTTCTATCTCACAGCTGATGTGTACTTTCTAATGCTTAGGCCATTTCTGCATGGCATTGCAGTCCCACTATGGGGACAGGATGGCAGCAGTTCACAGGTCCTGCTTTTGCATGATATCATTGCGGTCCCATTGCCATCCCATCTCCACCCATCATGATCGCTGGATATTTGCTTAACAGAATAAAGCCATTAAGCACCCACAATCACATGACACTCCTGTCCTTCCCAGCCGTGCAGAAGGGCAGGAAGCATTTTGGAAGTGCTTCCTTCCCCAGAGCAGCATAGCAAAGAGCTTGGTTGCGCTGCAGAAGGCAGATGCATGTCACTCATGCTCCCTTCTGCAGGGAGCTGGCTGGGTGTGCGGGGGGGGGAGAATATTCTGGTCACGCTTCCTTTTTGGCAAAGGTGCTGCTGGAATTGCAACGAGAGGACAATGGGCGCAGGTAAGGTGCACAAATGGCCTTAGCCTCTAAAGAAAGGGTCAAGTGCCTGCTTGGTTCATTAAGCAAAGGCTCCTAGACTCACCAGAAAGCCCATTTGTAGAATGCTTGGGATGGCCTGGCTATCAAGAGGCCTGGTTCCCGTGTCATTTTTTTGCAGGACCCAGGAAATTTAACCTATTAGTAGGTGGCTTGTCTGCTCAGGAGCCCACTTCATCCCCTGGCTAACATTAGAGCAGCAGGCTTCACCCAGATCTCTCAGGAAATATATATTCTGCCCCTTGGCACTCCTCTAGCACTTAGCTGGGGCCTGCCTTCCCACCCACCGTCTGTCCCTTAAAGAGTTGGTTATTGGATCTTGACATTTAAGAGGATGAAGTTATATACTTGTTCTTGTCATACATTTGACAGATGACATGGATGCAGATCCCTTTTATTGGAGATGGTGCCAGTGGAACCATCAGTCCTTCCCATTTTTGTGGGTCCTTTAAGGGACCTTGGTCGTGCAGGCTAACAGGGTCAGGTCTAGTTTTGGATCAATGGGCTGCCTCAGTCCCAAGTGTGATAGGTAAACTGTACAGGGGCAACATGGATTCTATGACTGCCACTCCATGGTTGCTGAAAAGTAGGAAAGTTGGGGGGGGGGGTTTGCTGCCTGGATCAGTGCCTCATGCTAGTCTAAGGCTTATTATTGTTGTAAATAATAAAGTTGTGGACCTTTTTTTTCCTGTTGTTTGTTTCTTCCCTGTGCCACTGCTAACCCTTCCCTTTAGGACTAGGCCTGCAAAACTGTTATTGAATATCCAACAATTATTATATATAGTGCTTGACAACTAATTTTGGCATGAGCCACAGCTGTGCAAAACTGATCAAGTGTTTACTTTTGAACAGCTGAAATGGCCACACAGCTAAGCAACTGTTTAGGCTTAATAGCACCTAGCCTATTATTTCCTTAGCTCTTTCTATATGTCTCTTTAATATTGATCCACTGTTTATTACTTAACACATTTATATACAAGTTTTTTTTCTCTGTTAGGTTAATGTAGTTATAATAATGCAATACAATAAATCTGGTGTTCAAACTGTGCCTTTCATATTTACTGATTCAAAACAGACAGTTCCATTTTCTACAGTGGAAGAACAAGGCACTTATTAAAAGGTCATAGGAAGACTGAAGAGAAATGTCAGGCCCACAGAATGACCTATTCAGAATACAATCAGCCCTTCTTTGAAAAGACAACATCTACATTATGAACAGTGTAGATCTTACTATATTCTTTGTATTTCATTAATGCCGTTAGTGTGAATAACATACAGTGAGAATCTTAGCCTTCAAGAAACAGAGACAGCTTGGTGGTTTATTACATAGTGTGGCATT
Organism: Cyclura pinguis; assembly: GCA_030412105.1. Taxonomy (NCBI): domain Eukaryota; kingdom Metazoa; phylum Chordata; class Lepidosauria; order Squamata; family Iguanidae; genus Cyclura; species Cyclura pinguis. Next base: position 216,047,202 of record CM059602.1, read on the forward strand.
AAAATCTAAAATACTGTTCAGACACTATGTCTGGATAAGAATTTATATCCAAGAGAAAACAAACATGTAATGATTGCATTAAAAGTATCATACATAAGCAACTTGCTAAAAGTTAACATTTTTGTCCTAGCCAACAACATGAAAAATGCTGTTTATGTATTTAAGCTGAGACACTCATGATTTTTCATCCTTTTCAGGCTCAAGAACTTTTCTGTTTCATGTCTTCAAAATAGAACCTTTATTTCCCTCTCTCAGTCCTGATTTACTCTGCATACATCAAACATGCAAATGTGCTGAGAATAAGTTAACCAGATGATCCATCTTCTGTACATATGGGGAACCTGTGATCAATGATGTAGATTTGAGCCGACTGACACAAAGTCGAGTAGTCTGAAGTCCCTCAGTGACTTGACTTGGACTCGGCAATAAATGATGGGCTGACTGACTCAACTTGCAACTCACCTATATTTAGTGACTGACTTGCTGCCCTTGCTGCCCTTGTTAGTCCCAGCTCCTCCAGCCTTTTCCCAATTAGGGGAAGTTAGGGGAAGTTATGTTGATGAATCAATGAGAGTTGCATATACTCCTTATCCCTGCCTTTCCCTTGTTTCCCTTGCTTTTTGAGAAGCTATTTTATAGGAAAGTAAAAGTGTGGTAAGATTGAAGAAGGGAAAACATGGATTTTCAGCTTTTTTTTTTGGTGTGGAGTGGTCTTGGCATGGGCTGGGGTGAGGTCCAGGAGGCTCTCACTCAATGGAGTCAGATAAATGGGGGGAGGGGTAGATTGTGGGGAGACAGTGGGGTGCGGGAGAGGAAAAGGTCAGTTATAGGACTGCCTGTTCTTCAATGGTTGAAGGCTTCCTTCCAATCCTGCCTGCTCAGGAGTAAACAAGAAAGGCAGGGCCTTGTTGCCAGCCATGGCACAGTGGGGAGCACATTCCTTCCAGAGGGGCAGTTGTTGTTCTGTGGCTGAAAGCTTCCTTCCAATCTTGCTTGCTTGCAACTTAACCCCCCCCTTTTTTTTTCTGTTAAAGTTGGCTCCCAGACTTGAGACTTGACTTGAAGGAGAAGTCTCAGCAGACTGGAGGGGGGCAAATGTCGTCCCCATCTTCAAGAAGGGAAAAAAACAGGCCCAAATAATTATTGCCCAGTCAGCCTGATATCAATACCAGGAAAGATCCTAGAGCAGACCATTAAACAGTCAGTTTGTAGTTACTTAGAAAGCAATGCTGTAATCACTTAACTCAACATGGATTTCTCAGAAATAAGTCATGCCAGACAAATCTTATCTCTTTTTATGATATTGCTACAAGCTTAATAGGTGCAGGGAATGCTGTAGACGTAGCACATCTTGACTTCAGTAAGGCCTTTGACAAAGTTCCCCATGACATTCTTGCAAAGAAGCTAGTAAAATACGGGCTGGACAGGGCTACTGTTAGGTGGATTTGTAATTGGTTGATCGACCGAACCCAAGGGTGCTCACCAATGGTTGCTTTCATCCTGGAGAGAGGTGACTAGTGGGGTGCCACAGGGTTCTGTCCTGGACCCAGTGCTATTCAACATCTTCATCAATGACTTGGATGAAGGAGTAGAGGGCATGCTGATCAAATTTGCAGATGACACCAAGGCCCTTTTCACACAGCATTTTCCATGTGAAAGGGCGCCTGGAGCATCACACGATTGTGAGGAGTGATCTGCACAACGCACTCACAATCGCGCAATGCTCCAGGGGCTGACAGGCGCCAATCACGCACTGTTTCATTTTCGGCTTTCAACCAAAAATGGTGCACGATTGCACATTGATCCTGGACCCGGCACGCACTTACCTGGCGTGCAGAGCCTCTGGAGCCACGCAGGTTGTGCTTCCTGCCCCAGTGCAGCCTGGGAAACTCCCAGGCTGCACTGTGGAAGGAAGAGGCAGGGCTCTTGCACGAGCAGGCAGCTCGTGCAGAGCTGAAGCAGCAGGGATGTGAGAGCCTCTCGCCGGAGGCTGCTCACGCAATCTCCATACCCCAGTGCCAGAAAAAGGTAAGGTGCAGAAAGGGCCCAAATTGGGAGGGATGGCTAATAGCCAGTGGACAGGATCAAAATTCAAAATGATCTTGACAGATTGGAGAGCTGGGCCAAAGCTAACAAAATGAATTTCAACAGAGACAAATGTAAGGTCCTGCACTTAGGCAGAAAAAATGGAATGCATAAATATAGGATGGGGGACGTGTGGCTGGGTAACAGTACATGTGAAAGGGATCTAGGAGTCTTGGTAGATCACAAGCTGAACATGAGTCAGCAGTGTGGTGCAGCAGACAAGAAAGCCAACACGATTCTTGGTTGCATCAATAGGAGTATGGTGTCTAGATCGAGGGAGGTAATGGTACCACTCTATTCTGCATTAGTTAAGCCTCATTTGGAATACTGTGTCCAGTTCTGGGCACCTCAATTCAAGAAGGATATCGACAAGCTGCAACATGTCCAGAGGAGGGCGACCAAAATGGTGAAGAGTCTGGAAGCCATGCCCTATGAGGAAAGGCTTAGGGAGCTGGGTATGTTTAGTCTACAGAAGAGAAGGTTAAGGTGGGACATGATAGCCATGTTTAAATATTTGAAGGGAAGTCATGTCGAGGAGGGAACGGGCTTGTTTTCTGCTGCTCCAGAGACTAGGACAAGGAGCAATGGATTCAAACTGTAGAAGAGGAGATTCCACCTGAACCTCAGAAAGAACTTTATGATGGTCAGAGCTGTCCGACAGTGGAATATGCTGCCTCAGAGTGTGGTCGAGTCTCGTTCTTTGGAGGTTTTTAAGCAGAGGCTGGATGGCCATCTGTTGGGAGTGCTTTGATGTGTGTTCCTGCATGGCAGGAGGTTGGACTGGATGGCCCCTGTGGTCTCTTCCAACTCTATGATTCTGTGAATTATCTTGGAAGGACTTGAGACTTGAATTGAGCCTTGAAAGTAGGGACTTGAGACTGACGTGAGACTTGGATTCAAAGACTTAGATACGTCACAGCCTGTGGTCCTCCAGATGTTATTGGATTCCAGCTCCCATAAGCTGCAAACAGCATGTCCAGTGATCCCAGTGATCAGCAATGATGTGAGCTGAATTCAACAATGTCTGGAGGACCGCAGGTTTTGCATTCCTGTTCTACACATAGATGGGCATAGAGGTGGTATGCACATATCCTGTCTTATGTGACATGAAGGAGTTTCCACACAAACATGCAAATGTCTGATTGAAGAAATCATTTACCTGCTTGCTCGTCTTTTTTCGAATAGGAGGGATTCAAGGAATTAAGTATGTAAAAATTTCATCTTGTAAGCAACCCTCAGGAAGCTTTGAAAGGTGATGAGGTGGGGCAACATCAATTTCTTTAAACAAAGATTGTTGTGGACAATCTTGTGAGGCTGGAATGGAAATAAGAACTGAAAGTTATCGTAACACACTCCTTAGAATTGAATTAAAAGACAGAGATTTATTTTTTAAATGGTAATACAGCTTTGCTCCAGGAACAACATAAGATTATATAACAAAACGTCCTTTAAATAGCCAAAGAACACAGACCAAACTTTTTAACTTGCTAAGAAAGCAGTACAGAATATTTTTATAAATTAACTTGAATTACTCATAGGAGTAGCCAACACCTACAAATATGAACAACCAATGTATTTTTTAATTTGAAAAACTTTTACATTAGTGTCTTTCCAGAAAACTGTGTTTTTTTACCTATTAAATGCAGACAAATTAGTCATTTTTTACATTTTCTCAGACATCCCTCTCCTTTAAGGATTTTGTTCTGTTCTAGGAAATCCTATTTTCTAGTACAGAAAAGTCAAATATAGGGCCTTTCTGCACGAGGCAGTTAAAATGGGCCAAGGCGTCCTGGCATGGAGGTCGTCCGTACCTTGGATCGGACTAGGTGCGGATTATTTAACTTAGTTCTGCACCTTAGTCCGATCCAACCTACCCCCAAGTGGTCCTCCAGCGTGCTAAGTAAAGACCGGAAAAAACAGGTCTTTACATTTTCTGAAATGCGCCATTGTGTTCCTACTTACCTGTGCAGATGCGCAGGCTCGCACCAATGCGAGCCTGCGATCAGCAGAGGGCGGGCTGTGGGCATGGTCAGCGTCAGTGGTTGGTCCACTCCCACGAAGACAGTGGAAGCCGCCATTTTGAGCTGGAGCAGTGCGGATCTACAGACCTCGCGCTGCTCTGGTTCGCCCTGCACTAATGGAGGAGCCCTGTGGAAGGGCTCAAGGGAAAGTCTGCGTGACTTCGGGCCCAAGAAGAAGCGGTGAGTAACGGTACGGAGCGATTCACTTGCCTCGTGCGGAAAGGCCCATAGTTTGGAACTGAGATTTTGACTCCTCTTCTTTGAGTGATTCTGTTATGCTAATAAGTACATAGAATATAGTTATAGAATCCCAACAGGATAATACCTGTTCAAGAGAAATCAGTCACATCACAGGAAATTATCAAGCAAATTTCTTTATATGGTCCACTGAGGGAATTTTAAATGTTATTTTTAAAAGTTATTTTAAATTTATCAACAGCACAAACCCACAGTTCCTGGGCCAGAGGATAGATTGGTTCGCTCCCTTCAAGAGTTCAGATCTTAAAGGGAAAACCAGTAGGACTCAGAAAAGGAGTAAATTTAGGAACACTGAAGATCCTGATGTGCTTTAACAAAGCAGTGGGCAAAGGATGGGCCTCATCTATTGGGCTACAGTTCCCACCATTCTCCACTGTTGCTTATGCTGGCTTGAGTTGATGGGAGTTGCAGCCCAATAACATCTGGAGAGCTGAGGTTATGCACCCCTGCTTTGACATCATGTCCCACAGTAACTCTGTTGGTCATCCTATCACCAAGGAATTAATTAATTACTTTACTTTCTAGTGTTATAATATCTTGTATGTTGCCTTAGGGATCATTTGAACAAAGGGAAGGATATTTTGAAGACCCAGGGCATTTCTGCACTATGCTCTTATAGTGTTGTTATTCTACTTTCAACATTCTGTGGAATTCTGGGTTTGTAGTTTACTGAGGCCAAAGAGCTCTCTAGCTGAGAATTCCAAATGCCCCTCCCTAAACTGCAAACCCTGGGATTCCATAGGATGTTGAAAGTGGAATAATAGCACTATAACAGTGTAGTGCGGAAAAGCTCCAAGATTCAAAGGAAACCTGAAATTTTCTTGTTTGGATGGATAGATGATAAGACAGACAAGAATTTGAGGAGAGTTTTCCAATATATGATTACAGTTGCTCAGGGATGGATGGATCCAACTATTCCATCGCAAGAAGAATGGCTGGTGAAATTGCTTGACTTGGCAGAAATGGATAAATTGGCTACTTTAATTAAAGAAGGAACATAATGTAAATTTAAGAAAGAATGGGATGTGGTGATAACATATTTGACAACCTTTTTGAGAGAGACATGAACTTTAGGTTTTGATAATTAATTGTTATTGCTAGCAAGCAGAAGTAGCTGTTAAATGCTGCAGAAGAATATTTAGATATTATCATTTAACCACCAGTTGTAGGGCTGGAAGTCATCTATTTTTTTCCCCTAAACCCTTAATTTTTTAAAAAAATTAGTTTAGTTTAATTCAGTTTAGCTGTGGTTTCATTTGTAGTTTACTTGTGTTTTATCTGTAGGGGTGTAGGGTGTATTGTCTATGTGGGAAGAACGGTTTAGGGAGTTTGAAAGCTTTATTCAGAACAGCAAAGAAAACATCAGGATACCTTGGCAATTGCCAAGACGGAAGGACTATTGGATTTGCAGTACCTTATAAGCTGTAACATTTCAAATTAGTGCACACTAGCATTCTGTTTCCTGGACTTTCCCTCTCCCCTTCCAGTTTTCTCATTCATCTTGCCAACAGGGTGACTTTGCAGCCACATCTGTTCACACTTATCACGGATCACTACAGTGACATTCCCTCATTCCCAGCCCACTGTTTCTCAACCAATCCCATCATTCCCTCACAGCACAATTAAGCCCATTTTAGCATCAATGCAAGGCAACTACCTGACACATGACTCGACAGTCTACAAAAGCATGTAAACTGAAGCAAAAGTTCTCAACATAATTAAAGCTTTTTACCAAGAGAAAGTCTAGATGGTACTTAAGTGAGCATGTGCTAAAGAACAACTAGTCACAGGTAATACTCTGTTGTGTCAGTTGGTTAGGTGAAATTCCTCAAGATAGGGGAGATCCTGGTAAGAAAAGATACAAGTCTGGCACAATTTATATATTGATTTGATTTATATCATGCCTTTCTCTCTGTGCAAGATCCAAGGTGGCCTACAGCACTTAAAAAAGACTACGAGTAAAACAGTCTGTATAAAAAAAAGTTGAAAAAAAATTAAATAGCAGTTCAATCATAAAAGCAGAAGATTAAAATGATAGAAGGACACAATTCATAACTAAAAAACCCCCCACAACCCAACCTCAAACCCTGTCTGCTACATAGATTTTGAACCAAACGTCTGCCTGTTGCCTCCCAGCAAAAGGAAAGGGCAAGGAGCAACTGAACTTTCCATGGGAGGGAATTCCATAATCTGGGAGCAGCCACTGAGAAGGCTCTCACCACCACCGCGTGCCTGTGATGCTGGTGGGACCGAGAGAAAGCGTTCTCCCAAAGATTTTAAAATTCAGGCAGGCTCAGAGAGAGATGGTCTTTCAGATTAGTTTCAAGGAGACTTTTATAGATTGTATAGATCGTTGTTGGTGTTCAGGGACTCTGCTGAGTAAGTTACATTGTATTACACACTCCATTGTAGTAACATGGGTCGAATCAATGCAAAGCTGCACCCACTGGCTGTGCTGGCTGAGGGATTCTGGGATTGTTTTTAAAAAAGGAAACATAGTCTGAGGCAGCTATGTTGGCCATGCAACAAAATCCAAAATCAAACAAAATCCTTTATTGGCCAACCAAAAGGCAAGCAATATACTACGCAAGCTTTTGAAGCTTCACTGGCTTCTTCATCAAGAAAAGATGTTAAAAGTCTTTTCCTTTCCTTTCCTTTCCTTTCCTTTCCTTTCCTTTCCTTTCCTTTCCTTTCCTTTCCTTTTTAAAAAACTCTGTTAATATGTATTGCTGAAATACAGTATTTCATATCCAGTTTTAAGTACTTGAAAATGCTCCAGTGTGATTTGCAGATACAAAGAAGAGATCAAATTGAACACTTTATTCAAAAGGGAATAATAATTGGGTAGAATTTTTTTTTTAAAATGCCCTTGAAAATTCATATGTAAGTAATGTATTAATAACAGTGGGCAATTATACCCAGTTCTTAAGCATCTGTTGCACTCTGATATCATCAAGAGATGGTGCTCAGATGATAAACAAGGATGATTCCATGTCTTGGGAAAGTTAATTTTTGGGAACTACAAATCCTAGAATCTCACAGAAAAAAGTAACTTCTCCAGACTCTAGATGATTCCTCAGACTGCAGCCATCCACTACATGTTAAAGGTTTGGCTTTCTAAGGTTGGAATTGGCTCTCCAGACTTAACTCTCATGGCAACAATGCTGTGGAAGAAGCAAGGTGAGGGAAAATGTTCTGCTCATGTTTTCCCATTCTGCTGTTTTTCACAGGTTCTGCTGTTGTCAAAGCAAGGGAGCAAAGGGCACCGGGAGTATTAAGCCCATGGTTGGTACATCCCTGTGTGCCTAGCAGGAGTGGTAACAGGGAGTGTGAAGGAGGGGAGGGGGAAGGCGAAACTCCTGTTAAATTTCTTGTCACCCTCTTTACCATCATTCTCAACAAGCAATACTCTAGTGGTAAATAATGAATAAAATGTGAAATATTAAGTTCTCAGTGTTTGACATGAATGCAAATGGAATGCTATTATTACAGATACTCAAAATACACTTCCTAAGAATTTTTCTCACTCCTCACAGTATGAATTCAAGGACCAGAGTGCTTTTCTTGGCATCTGGCAGTAAAACATGAATGTAGATTATTAATAACCTTTCCAAAGTCTATCATTAATGTCAGTGGGTGCGGTTTAAGGACTTTTCTTTTGGCATGCCTAATGTGTTAACATATTAACTGACTGCTCATATGGCAGTGGTAGGAAAGCAAGCCAGAGAAGGCATTTCCTGCCAGCACTGAAGACAAACCTTGTAAATGCCTGATTTTCATTCTCTCTCTTTCTCTCTTGTCTGAAGTGCTTAATCATCTGTTAGCTTGTTTAAAATACATATAAACACAGAGATCTTTTGACTACTTTAGTTTGATCATAGTATGAATGCAAGCATTATTATTACAGAATGGTTTATTTTCTGTTATTTTAAATTGCCAATTCCAAATAGCAGCTACTGGACTCAGAAATGATTCAGGCAGTGGCCCTTCTTAACAAAACAATGTGAGTCAGTGAAATTATCTCTCTGTCCTTTTCGTTTTGCCGCTTTTACAGCAGGGTGGGCAATTTGAGAAGGTCCAGGGCAAGTTTCCTATACACTTTCCAGAGTCCACCATGGATTCCACAAGGCTAAAAAATGATTAACTTCCACTCCTCAAAACAGAAGGGACTGGAGAGCGAACTCTCTGTTTGGAGTTTTGGAGTTTTGGGGGTTTCTCAGCTTAAAGAGACTCATGACCTGTTTTAAGATCAAAACTGCATACCCTCCAATTGATCTGGCAGGGACAGTCCCAATTTGTCTTTTTATAGTCACTTTCAAAATGTCCCAGTTTCTCTCTCCTCCTCCTTCTTTCCCCTTTCATCATCAGTTTACTACAGTTGGTGCAAACTGAGGCCATTTCTGCACGATGGGGGCCTTTGCAAGTCATCCCATCACAGTCTAGGCACGGAAGGAAGCATGACAGGAACACTCCTCTCTGCACAGGACTGACTCCCTGTGGAAGCGAGCGTGATGGCCCAACCTCTTCCTTCTGTAGCTCAGCCGGGCATTTCCCAGGAAGCGTTGCCATCACACTTCCTGCCCTTCTGCAAGACAAGTAGGTACACAAGCATCGTGCAGTTATGGGTGCTAAATGGATTTTATCTGTTATAGCCTGCGAGTGTGACATGTGGGGATGGGATGATAGTGGACCAGTGACTGACGTCATGTGGCATGTGGAATCACAACCAGCTAATTGCTGCCATCCTGTTCCCATAGCAGCACAACCTTGTCGTGCGGAAATGGCCTGAGTTCAAAATGCAAAAATTTGCACTTAATTGATGCAGCTGCAGTCAGGGAGGGAGGAGAGGAGAGAAAACAATGAAACTTTTTCCCTCTCAGTAGTTCAGGCAAAAGCAAACTGCTGCAGACTCCCCAAGCTTGTGTGTGTTGAAAATGCAACAATGCTCAGTGTTTAAAGACTTAAATGTGCCTTGCAGAGAGGAACAGTGGAAAGATTGATGAGTGTTTCAGTGACCTAAAATCTCCACATGTCTTAGCCACCTATTCTAACCTCTCTTAGACTAAGATGCTTAGGGATCACTCCACCTTCTTCTCTCTGTCTTTCACTGCTAGAAAAGTAAGGCTATTATAGACTATCAAGAAAAGGGTATGTTATTTTTTTAAAAACAACTATTTTAATGCTTTGTTCTTCTGCCTGGCTACCCTAGGCTGAGGAAGAGAAGATAATAATAAGGGGACATTTGGGGGGAAAAAAGGTAGCTAAAAGTTTAATCCATAAAATGTCCTTAATATCTGCCCATTTTTGTGTTAAAATGAATAGTCTTTAAGTGGATTTCTTCTCTGCCAGTGCCACTGAATCTATCATGAAGCTGTAAGTCACTGATAGACAGTTATGGAATTATCAATAAAAATGCCTGTGTACAGTAGGCTTGTCAATGGCCTGCTTAGCATTTTCCTCAAGCTTTTCACTTTCTGACACAGTGGTTCTAGAGAAAGCCAGAAAAATGCTATGTAGTACATCCCATTTGTTAACCCTTTGATGGAGGACGGTGTGATTGTATTGACTTCATTGCAGATTTCTTGTTGTTGTTGTTGTTGTTGCTGTTGTGCGTCTTCAAGTCATTTTTCACTTACAGCAACAATAAAGTGAACCTATCATGGGGTTTCCTTGTCATGATTTGTTCAGAAGGGGCTTGCTATTTTTTGAGGTTTCCATTGGATGATCTTGATCAGTTTCTGGAGTCATTGTCCAGTGCTCAAGCCATTCTACCACATTGGCTTGCAAAGTTCTTAAGATGTCATTAAGAACATCACAACCCTGGCATAATTTCTACTCGGGGGGAATTTCTGATGTATCACATAAGTTTTGTTGTGTCATAATTAAATTACAACATGGTTGTAATTTAACTCTGATTAATGCCAGTTTAGAAATGAAAAATATACCATACCTGGAAGATACTGAAGCCTGAATTTTAATGGAAACCTGGAAAAGAGAGTTTCTTGGCTGTGGATCAATGTTCTTGCTGTTCAAATGAGGTAGATGATGTGTCACAGCACAGAAATGAACTGCAGATGTGTAGAGTGCATTCCAGTGTGGATGAAATGCTGCAGCATTTCTGTACTGTAATCATTTTGACCCATGCTTGAGAGGAGATGGAGTGCAACATTCCTCACAAGCTAAAACTTCAAGATAGTCAGCAAGCTCCAGAATTAAGCATACATACGTTAATATAATCCTAACGGTGATGGAACTGAGAAATGAAAGGAGGGGAGAAGGGAGATTAAATGCTTCTCTTACCTGTCACTACTGTCACTCTACAGTAGTGATCTGCTCCTGAAGCATTTCCTTCAGTGGGGGTACATGGGCAAACTTGCAGTAGGAATTCAATCCTGAGGGAAGGAGTTGCTCCACTTCAGAAAAGATTGAGCAGTGCATGGTAATCATTCACTACATTTCTCATATTTGTACTCCTAAATCAGCTTTTTAAAAACTGTTATGCTGAGCTGCATGCAATGTCTGGGTTTGGTGTAAGGTGACCTGATCAGGAAGGAGTGTATTACAGTAGTCTAACCTTGAGGTTAGAAAAGCTTTGGTGGCATGTATTGAGTTCTGAATGGACAGGTTTATTACAAGATAAAGCCTCTGTAGCGCTCACCACTCATAACTACAGTACACTATGCTAGTCACAGCTGTGATTCCTGAAGCAATCTATGACACCATGCTATAGAGACCAAAATAGTCAGTATTACCCTTGTTGTTGTGTACCTTCAAATCAATTCCAACTTCACAACCCCATCATAGGATTTTCTTAGCAAGACTTATTCTGACGAAGTTTGCCATTGCAAGACTGACTTCTCCAAGACCACCACGTGGGTCCCCATGACTGAGTGAAGATTTGACCCTGCTCTTCTAGAGTCTTAGTCTAACACTCCAACCAGTACACCATGATGGCTATTATGTGCTATGCTGCCTATACATCTCCAGAAACTTGAAAGAGATGTGGCAGAGCTCTCATTGCCCAAGGGGACACACAGTCATAGATCATTTTTGTCCCTCATTAGACTTGGCAGGATTTTTTTGCGGGGAAGAGGGAACCAGTACAGAAAGTGAACACACTAGAGAAAAGTGAAAACGAGTACTCTTGAGGAAGAAAACTGTAATCTTATACCCTTTAATGTATTGGGGAAGAAGGACTGTGATGTCCACAACCCATTTGAGTGTAACATAAACCCAATAGCATCTAAATAGGGTGACTTTAAAAGTTAGTCCAATATAGAAATGGCAGTTGCTTGTATCCTGCAAGTAGTCCTGCAGGATATGAACAGCTCCTCTGTGTAGCAAGAATGCAGATTAAAACAACATAGTCGAAATTTTGAGGCTAATGAGATGTAGTTCTCTCTCATTCTGTCAATATCTTCCATCCCAGGCTGACAGAGTGTTGATGGAATAAGAAGGACCCACTTCATTGCTCCTGCTGATATACCTGCATTATTATCCTATGTGTTCATTCAATGTGTGATTGCACCATGTGGATATGAATGAGGCCTTGCTGGAACACAATTGAAAGAAACAGTGCAGAGTCACTAACATGATACTATTCATGACTGGAGAAAGCCTGGGTGGTAGTAGTGGGACATTCCTAATTCCTACTCTTGTCTTTATTGCAGGGCAGGTGAAGGAGCTGGAGGTGAGATGGAAGGTGAATGTATCTAGGAAGTCGGAGAGCTAAAATCTTTCAGTATATTTTTTGGAAACCACATTGTACCAACAATGCCCTTACTCAAGTGTACCCCATATCTAAATTAAAAAGGCAATGACCAGTAGAAAGCAGATGATGAAGAACAATCTGCCCATGGCAAGATGTAGTCTCTAATGACCATTAGAAATCGTACAGACTTCAGCGCTGCTTTCTTTTCTAATGTCTTAATAAGTTTAGAGAATTTAGGGAACTGACTGATTACCTCAAAGTTGACATGGAAGCAGTGAACATTTGGGTGTTTGTTGGAATTGTTAATGCTGTACCCCCTAAAGGCACTAGAATCTGTCTGATCTTGGGAGCTAAGCAGAATCAGCCCTTGTTAGCACTTGGATGGGAGACTGTCAGCAAACAACTGGTGTGGTAGGCTATATTTCAGAAGAAGGAACTGGTAAAATCACCTCTCAGTATTCCTTGCCTCAGAAAACCCTATCAAATCCATGGGGTTGCCTTAAGTTGCCAGGCAGCTTAAAGGCACTGGCGCACACACACACAATCTACCTACACTAAACCTGCATGTATGTAATAAAATATTTCATGTGGTTCCAATTAGCTTCTTACCAAAGCCAGGTAGTACTGTGCTTCTGGAAATGCTCACCAGCTGGTGGAGATGGGCAAGCGTAAAATGAATTGCAAGTAGTTCTGATTTAAAATATGCTGAATAATAACCAGTTTAAGGAAAGGTATTTTTAAGTCTTGCTTTTAGTACAGCTGGACAGAAGAGATGGGATGCAAGGAAAGATATATTATTTGAATGTTACCTTAATATGTGTAAAGAGTTAATCTTATCATATTACACTTGGCTGAGCTTATATAAGATAAAAATCACAAACAAGTAATGCACAGTTAGTTGTTACATATTCTTCCCATTACAGTTGACAGGTTCATTAATCACACAACGTATTTTACTATTAAGAGCTGTAAGGGAGATCAAATCTCCAGTAATTTTTCTTCTCTTTTGATAAGTGTGTTGTTTCAGTATGCAGATAAAATATTGTGTCAGTCATAAACAATCCCATGAGGTTTATACTTCTCCAGTCTGAAAATTCATTCTGATTTTCAAACTTAAATTCCATGGGAAATACATCATTGCCTTGACCATTAGATTAAGTAAAATGCATGTGTTCGGATACTCACAGACAAGACCATCCAAAATGAAGTGCCTGTGAATATGACCATGGGTTTAGGTAACAGAATTATTATTTGCTACATGTTGAAAACATTAGCAATGAATGCCCCTATTCATAACATTGCATTGATTCATAATTAAGACCGCATGAAAATTACAGAGAAATCTGACATACTCGGCAATACGATCGTGGTGCATCTGTCAAATTGTACAGTCATCATGAATAGTCTGTCAATAAAGGGAAAACAAACTTAAATGGGATCAGAGCTATGGAGTAATAATAACATAGTGATTCTGAAATTTTGAAATCAATGTGTCTTTATAAAATGTTCGTATTCCAACCAGGGAAAGTAGATGAAAATACTAATTTTAGGCTCATTTTTTATATCAGAATCTTCTTGCAGGTAGATGAATGTATGGTACAGCTTTTACATTTCAAAAACCATGTTCAAACCATTTGACAGTTCCTCAGGTTTCTATCCTCCCATGTGGGACTTTCGTGCTCTGTTCGATAGAAGCCACTAGCTTTCAGCTGTGCAATATAATCCCTATGGTTGTCTCAGGTTTCTCTTCTTTCTTTTTTTAAAAAATACAAAACCCTCTTTTTTAATCAGTTTCAAGACCATGGCTGTTAATACTGTATATTCAAATAACAGATCCAGTTAAAACAGCAATGGAAGTATATCATATTTCACCAAAGATTATTGAAACAACTTGGGTGGGTATCTAAATTTTTACTGATAGAAGTAACAGAGAAGAAAATCCTATTGTTCAGAAGACAAAAGGATCAGCCTCAGTTTCTGCCAATCTCTACAGTTAATTCAACAAAGGGAAAACTGGAGCACGTCACAGCTTATTACAAGTGATACTGCTGCTGCTTCCTTGTGACTCCATATTAGTATTATGAGATTTTCTGGCACAGTGGTAGCAAAGGGAAGAAGCATATGGAGAAGGAATATATGATATGTAAAGTATATGTAATACATGGGTTGGATTTATTTGATTGTGTGTTTTTACTTTCCCCATTTCTAAGTTGAGAGAAACAATAGCAAGTGATAATAACTTCTTTTCCTTTTTGTATCTTGAGTTACAGCCTTGATCTCTAAATCCATCAGCCTTTTCACACTGCACTATTATAGTGCTATTATTCCACTTTCAACATCTTGTGGAATTCTGGGGTTTGTAGTTTACTGAGGCCAAAGAGCTCTCTGGCTGGGAATTCTAAAGGCCTCTCCCTATATTGTGAACTCTAGGATTCCATAGGCTGTTGGAAGTGGAATAATAGAGCTATGATAGTATAGTGCGGAAGGGCCCTATATTGTCACATGAGGAATCAAACTGTGAGGAAAATATTAAAGTGTATTGTTAATATAAAAATAAGAATGTGATTTGAAAGGTAATATCTGGTTTTAAATAGTATGAACAGTGAGATTAAAATTCAGCTCTCTGTGAAGGTCACTGTTCTTTTTTCATCTGTTTCCTATGAGCGGCTTCCTGTCTACCAGTTGGTGCAGAGAAGATATCATGAACCTGCTAGTTCACGGTCTTATGAGTGCATCCATTAGATCTGAAGGTTTAACATGTCTAGATTTAATAGGTCATTTATGGACATTCCACTAGCTGTCACTGGCTCATATCTACAGACCAATGAGCCCATAATTGTAAGTCAAAGCATCTTTTTATTCACTTGCAACCAAAGGACAGTTACACAGCATATAGGAGCAACAGTACTGTCTGATGGTTATTGCCAATGGAAGCTAAAGATGAACAGATTAGGAAGAGGCCAAAACTGAACTCAGATAATTTAAGGCAGAAACGATGAAAGCTGGCCTGGAGAGTAAGACCCCAGTGGCAGTTTTCAAGGACTTGGGTCTAGAAAGCAGTTGTTCTAATGTCACTTTAATACTAAAGGCCACTTTAAATGATACGGGTGTGCATAACTAACCATCTAGAAGAGTTTCCATAGCGGAGAATTTAACTATCAACCCTTTTTTGGATAAAATGCCTTCTCACAAAGACTTTTGTGTTACATAGTTGTATTTGCTAATTACCCCATATTGCATTCTAATGTGGTCCCACAGTGGTTGATTGATCTCAGTAATATGTTGTTATGCACGGAAGATGGGCATGATCCGTGGCCACTTCTCTTTTAAAATATGAAATCTTTCTCAGTTCCTTGTGACTTCTTCATATTATGTCATGAGAAATAACATGTTCATTTGGAAAATTTGTAGTGCAATAAGCACCAAGAATCTTGCTTATATGTTGTAATGACTAAAGGAAAAAAAAATAGATGTGTAACATTAATGAAATGGAAACATTCAAATTAAAATAGAAAGAGAGAGAGAGACATTGAAAGAGAGAAGAAACAGAATGAGACATTTTTGTGAGGTATATCTACTGTGCCTTGTGACTTCATTTTCACATCCCTCATCCCTCTCTATCGTGGCAGACTGAGAGAGTTTCATTAAATCTAGGTGAAGCCCTGTCCAGCTCCACCAGAAAACCCTGTAAGGCAGGAATAGTCAAAGTGCAACCATCCAGATGGTGTCAGACTGTAACTCTCAGTTTTTTTCACCAATGGCAAAGCTAACTAAGGCTGGTTCAATGATACCTGGAGGCTGCACTTTGCCCACCCTCTTTAAAGAGTATAGTGTGAGGAGATAGTGCCTTTCTGTCAATGCAAAGATGGGCATATCCGATGTATGCTCAGCCTAGAAGGGAGGAGAAGAAACACAGCCAGAAAGTACGAACATTGATGATCATACATTGCAGAAGGACCATGACCCAGAGCATCCCTAGGAAAAAAAACTGCCTCTCCCCTCCCCAGCTTACATTTTACTTGGAGAAAAACGTATCTAGGAGTCTCTGTGTTAGTCATACAGCAAAATTCAACAATATCCAAAATACACAAAACAGCAGTACGGGCCAATTGGGCCATCCAAAAATGCACAGTATACATTGTGTAAACTTTTGAAGCTCCGCTATCTTCTTCATCAGGCAAAGTTGTTAAAAAAGATCATATACAGGAAGAAATAAAGGCCCTTTCCGCGTGTGGAGGGGGAAACGGGGGAAAACGCACCGAAACGGAGCTTACCGGCAGCCGGGTAAGTCCGTCGCCATGCGGAGCAGCGCGAACTCGCTGCTTCGCAGTCCTCTGGCGTCCAAAATGGTGGCTTCCGGCTGGCGGAGGCTCTCCACCAACCGGAGAAGCTCGCCAGCCAGAAGCCCGCCCCCGGCAGATCTGCAGGCACGCACTAGTGCGCGCCTGCAAATCTGCACCGGAGCCTGGCGACGGAGCTGCACGGGGCTGCGCGCTCCGTGGTTTTTAAAAACCTCTGAAAAGAGGTTTTTAAAAAACACGCAGCGCCGCCAGTTCTGGTCACTTCAGAGCGGATTGAGGTGCGGAACTACGAAAAGTAGTCCACCCCAATCCACTCCACGGTGCAGACGACCTCCATGGGAGGTCGCTTTGCACCATTTTAATACCCCAGTGAGGAAAGGGCCAAAATGAGGATGTTAGGATCACAGGCCTACATTTTGTCAAGCTGTTGTTTTTGTTGTTGTCAGTTAAAATAGTCTGGAGGGACATCAATGCAGGCAGAGACCATTCTTGTCTTTGGCCATGTAGGCACTGGGAGACAAAGTGTCATAAAACAGAGGCAATTTTTTTTAACTCCATTAGCAACTGAAAAAGGAATACAAAACGGGTTAGTTTTTCCCAGATCTGAATATAGTTTGTAACCTGAGCCCTTTTGATACTACACAGTCATAGCACTATCTTTCCCTTTTAGCTGCCATGGCACTATCTGCTGGAATAGTGGAATTCGTAATTTGGTGAGGCACTGGGGCTTTCTGACTGAGAATTCTAAATATTCCTTCCTAAATTGTAGATCCCAGGGTTCCACAAGATGTTGCCATGCCAGTCAAAGTGGAACCATAGTAGTGTACTAGTGTGGTGTAAAAGAGCCCCTGCACAGAAGGAAATGTGTAGAGAAACTTCCACAACCAGGGACACCGAAGCTAATCAGGAGGAACACTACATTGATCAATCACTCCTGCTCTCCACATGGGCTAACAACTGCTTTTTGGTCCTTCCTCCATTTCCCAGCACTCCCTGGTACTCTGCCGGTCCTGAAGGGCAGCATCTCGCCATCCCCTGCCAGCAGCAGCCATCCTTCTTGTGCACTGTCAAGAGTACATTGCAACTGACTGAGCAGAGAGAAGAGGGCTACTACCTCTGCAATCATTGCTTGCTATCAAGTTCCAGCCTGAGGCTGTTTCACCTTGTATTTCCCAGTTCATCCAATGCTCTCAAACTTGAAGAGCAAAATCACAGAAAATGTTGCGGTGCAGATCATATCACAACCAACTGAAAGGTTAGCATTGATTTTCATGACTGAGCTTTGCCTCTGGTAGCTTCCACATTAGTGGAGCAAAACATCCACTCTGGGTGTTAGTTTGAAATATAAAAGTGCTAACCCCCAAATAGGTCCAGCATATTGGATAACTCCTTCATGGGCCAAAAACTGCACATTAAAAGAACAAACTTTTATCCACATCTGAAAGTAGCATGGCACTAAAATACAGAAGGAAAGTAGCACTTGATAAATATCTTTAAAAACAGGCCTGTTGTGATACATATGAAATTTCTACTGTATTGTGCTTATATTATGCTGTTACTGGGGAGTGTTTTTCTTGTATTTGAAATGTGCAGAGTTACACTGTGCTACTATTCTATGCCATTACACGCTCTTTTCTATGCCAGACTGGTAGACAGCACTTTCTATGTCGCCTGTCTTATGTAATCTATTGTAATATATGTATTATTACAGCACATGCTGATTAGCATTTTGTGGCAACTAGCACTGTTTTCCCATCTGGTGCTTGACTGTTGCTTGTTTCTGTAGATCCTGTCCAACATGGACCATAATTCCAACCCTATATTTGGTGGCAGGTGTGTACATGTTGACCTCAGCATATTCAACTGTCTCCTATGGCTACTCAGGTGGTTATGTAGCTGTATAGGCCTGTAAATTATGACAATTCAAAAACCACTACAGTGTTGTTCCAATGATGAAGACAAGATCAATCTAATGTAGCACTGGGGGGAGGTGGGGGGGGACATAATTCCAGAACAAATTAAGGGCTACTCATGCACTGTCCTGCTGGCTCTTCATGAAATAAAATGCTTCATTATGGGAGAAAAAACTGCATTATAATATTTTGAGATTGTTCTGTTTAAATTGGTTAGACTTTCAGTTTCATCTATTGTATGCATTTCAGAGGTTTTATTTTTTAAAAAAATTGCTCTTTCTATCATTGATGGGTAACAATAAAAATCAGACCCTCACCCCAAACAATAATAGATTGTAATAGAGATCCACTTGATGCAACCACTGCAGGGTTTTTCTACAGGATGAAGCTAGTAAAGGTGACATTTGGCTAATCTACTGTGAATGATTGTTACCGTTTTTTAAAATAGTTGTATATTTAAATCATAAGCTCAGCTTGTGATCAGAGATGGTCCAAGTTATTTCGGTGTGCTTGGTGCAGAAAATCCAAAGGGCATGCCAAACCTCAGATAGCTGTGTATGGGTATGTGTGTACTGAATTATCAATCATTTTCTTTCCTTTAATAGCACCTCAGCATGGGGCTGGTTGAGGTGAGTCATCCTGTCTAATGGTTAGGCTGCCCATTATGGTAAAGCACTTACATGATTACTTCATCACCACAGTTTCTATATATGGTATTTCATGATTCATTTCTTTGATGAAACCTGCTGTCGATTCTTTCAGTCTGATTCTCCTCTCTATCCTGGACCACTTCTTCTCATGCAAAAGGAGTCATTGGTTTAATAACCCCGTGAAGACTTTTCTTCTCCCACTTATTCTCTGTTTCTAAAATAGTGTTCCATCTCAGTCACTCACTGAAATGAACCTGATCATGACAATAATTTCTAACAGATGCATATATATATATGCATATGCGTGTGTATATGTGTAAGTGTGTTGCTTGAGACCTCCTAGAGATTGCTCAGGTGTTTCAGTTTAAATAAACTTATAAGTAATTCCAGAATAAGGGCCAATACAAGCGATACCTAAGAAAGCAAACATCTGAGGTTTTCATTTCCTCTGCCTAATTCTTTTTTGCTTTTCCAGAGGGAGAGAATCATTTTCTTTGCCATGTCTCATTTCACTACCTATTGAATTTTATTTTTTCAAAGGGAACTTATACACCATTTTTAAAAAGATACACCATTTCTTGAAAGATACAAAGCCACAATGTTGGTTTCTGAAAATACTCTGAAACTTAGATATATGGTACCCATACATGATTGCAAAAATCATCTGGAATTCATTGACATACTGAGAATTAAATTAAACCTCATATGCCCACTAAGTCAGACAGACGGTTTGGCTTTCTATTTATAAATTGTGATTTTTTTTTTGAAGAGAGTTATTCTATTTGTTTTGCTTCCTTGCCCAATTTAAATGAATGTCCTTTTCCCCTCTCTTTTACTTTCATAGATTCATCCCTGTAATATAACATAAGAAATATGGTTTATATATGGCATTTCAGACTGTGGTTTCCTAGTCTGCCAAACTTTCAGTTAGACAATATGCATGTATAATTTTGGTGCACATAAGTATTTGCTGTTTGCTGGTTTCTTGCCTGATCAAAGCATGTGAAGACATGTTTCATTCTGTTATCTTGGATGGTACACTTATAAGAACATCAAAGCAAAGTGCTGCACTAAGAAAAACAAGTTAGAAAGGTTATGGTGGATATGATTTACATGGAATGGGGTATAAAGATTATGATCACCTAATCTGTCCTGTAGGCTGCAATCCTAAACCCACTTAATTGAGAATAAGGCCATTTCTGCAGGATGGCACCCTCCTGGCATGGGGATGCGAGCGGAGTGGGATCGTGATGATGATTTCGCATGATGTTGTTGCCATCCCGCCCTTCTCGCATCCCCAGCCAGCACAATCACAGGATATATCATAGATGGAAAAACTCTGTCAATGCCCCCCAATTGTGCAAGGCTCCCATCACCTCCAGCCATGCAAAAGGAGCAGAAGTGTGATTCATGCTTCCTTCCCCGCTGCAGCATAGGAAGAAGGCCAGCTGCAGTGCGGAAGGAAGGAGTGTGTCCCGTGCACCCCCTTCCGCAGTCACCCACCTGGGTGCAGAGGGGTGCATTTGGGACATGCTCCCATCCCAGCAGAGTGCTGCCAGGATTGTGACAGGCCGACATGGGAGAGCAGAAATGGTGTATGTCCCACTGAATTTATGAAAAGACTTAGGTGAAGAAGATTGTGCATTTCTTGCAATTAGCCTCTTTTTTCTCCTACAATGGAAATTTCTTGAGTTATGTGCCTCAATAATCACACTTGCAGATTAGTCCCATGTTTGTTGATGTTGTGTGCCTTCAAGTTATTTCCAACTTATGACGACCCTAAGAAGGACCTATTATGGGGGTTTTTGGAGCTGAGGGTGTGACATGTCCAAGGTCGCCAAGTGGGCTTTCATTGCCAAGGAGGGTATGAATCAATCCCTGGTCTCCAGGGTTGTAGTCCAACACTCAAACCACTACATCACTCTGTCTCTCATAAGCCTGTGTTTACCTGAACCTAGTCACCAACCATGGAATAAAGCATGCTAAATGCAAGATATACCATTGAGGTAAATTTGTTGCTATAACAAACCAGTGTCTTTCATTCAAGTATGTATTTCTTCTAAAAATGTACTACGTCCAGTTTGATCCTGAAAAGACATGGATAGGATTGTATCATTAATTCCATAATCAGGTGAACGCTGAACATAATTGGTGACTTATACCTTTACAGACTGAAAGTTATGCGAAGTGCATGAATGCATTGCAAACTGGGTCTACAATCAGAATTTCACACACATAGCAACAGAACTTTTGAGAAGAAGTGAGAGGGCTGTTATGGCTGTTCAGTTGGAGTGCTTATTTGGCTATTCAAGCAGATACTTAACACACACACACAATCTTCTAAATTTTAATTAAATTAAAGTTCTGTTTCTTTCTTGTACTAAACTCTGATGGCTCAAGGAAGTGTAAGTGTTAATCGCTTAAATATTTAAGCTTAAACGCTTACTAACCTTGTTGACAAGAGTGACTGAAAATGTGGGAGGTCCTTCAGGATCAGGATGCTATCTGTATTATTCAGTAAAATGCAAAGGACCAGTGAAGCTATTCTCTTTAATCTTAAACATGGCATTAGTTTGCCATTTAGATCTTTGCTGCAGCTGCAAGTGGAATACTAAAATGGGGTTCCGCATCCAACTTTAAAAATTCACATCCACATATAGTGGATAGCAAGAGAGTGGCCTCTTCATCCTTTCCAGTTCTGAGGTTCTACAAACTTGAAAAACAAACTTCTAACAAAATTCAGTTACAGAGCTCCTTAACATTTCATATCAACAAGTGACAATGTGGAGATATGAGATAATGAATTCTTTAAAGCTATCCAGGTCCAGATTTAATATTGTCACCAATATCATAGAATCATAGAATCAGAAGAGACCACAAGGGCCATTAATCCAACTCCCTGCCATGCATTCCCAACAGATAGCTGTTCAACATCTGTTTTAAAAACTTCCAAAGAAGGAGACTACACCATTTGGAGCCTTCGTGTCATTTTTGACTTGCAGATGTCCAGGGTGACTTATTGTTTCATGTTTGGTTCATGTTTGGTGTGTGATGGATAGTTCATACATGGAAGTTATTTAATTAAGTTGAAGGCTTTCACTGCCAGAATCCATAGGTTGGCATCTTCAGAGGATATGGTATATAGGATAGATGCCAGCCACAGATGCAGGCAAAAAGTCAGGAGACAATACTAATAGAACACGGCTTCAAAACCCAGAAAACCCACAACAACCTATAGTTATTTAATTAATTTATATTTTACCTTTCTCTTTGCACAGGTTCCAAAGTGGCTTACAACAATTTGAAACAAAGTTCAGCTAAAATCCTATCTTACAAAAGTTTTTTAAAAATTAAATAATTCTACTTTAAAAAGCACATAATTAAAACAATTTAAAGCACATTTAAAACATACTATAAAATAAAAACACACCACACTACCTGAAAACACCCTTCTGACAAATGGTTTAAGAACCAAAAGCCTGCTTAAATAAATTTTTAAAAAAATCTTTGCCTGCCTCTGGAAAGATAGCACAGAGAGGGCCAACCAAACCTCCTGTGGGAGAGAGTTCCACAGCCTAGGAGCAACCACTGTGAAAAATTTCTCCTGCTTCATTACTAATTATGCCTGTGATGGTGGTATGGTCAAGAGAAAAACCCTCCTTTTCAGAGGTCTTAAGACTCAGGTGAGTTCTTATAGGGAAACATGGTATTTCAAATATTGATAGGTAGGTAGATAGGTAGATAGCAGCTGTACGTGCTATCCTTATACCATCCCTGTGAAACAGGTTAGATATTGCTGGCATTTTAACCTCTGTTTATTTTAAATAGTGTTGTCCTTAGTTGAACCATAAAGTACTTTTGTTCATGCCCTTTGGAAACGGGATACAGCAAAGAGGTTATTGTGTGTCACAGTAGCCACTGGGCCTTAAATGTCAGAATAACACAAAGAAAATCCAAGTGACTCTTGAAACATATTTTATTAAAAGATTCCATTTCGGTTTATGACTATTGACCTCACATCTGCTTGGATGAGATGAAAAATGAGGTTCTTTCCAACTCTGATCTATTTTTAAAAAATTCTAATTTATAAAGAAGTATGGATGCGTGATTCTTTGTTAAGATCTGCAAAGCCTAGAAGCAGCATTATTCATAAACCATTTTGAAATATTAAAAATGAAAGTCAAAAAGAGAGAACAAAGACTGTAACTCATTGTGAAAAAAAAAGCAGTTTCATTGGTTTCAGTATGACAGGCCTGGTACCCATTTACATATCACTTGTAATATTAAAATTACTGTAGTTAAATAAATCACTCCCTACACTTTTACATTTTTAATTACCTTTTACTGCACTTGTGCTTTTGTTTACAATTAACTAATAAAACATTTATTTTATCTCACAAATATAACAGGGAATTTATATTTTAATCAGATTTTACCCATAATCTTTTCTCACCCTTTTAGCATCTTTTTATGACCCGATACACCACAGGATGTTGTTTTGCAGAAAACCTCATTATTTTTTAATACATGGCTATTTATTAGAGTATTGTGTGTATAACAGACTATGCATTGCTTTGAATTGATGAATACATTTACATTCATTTGAGGATCTGAATTGCTTTATCAGTTAATCTCACATTTTTCTGGCTGTGCTACCCAAAGAGTATGAGGGCTGCATGTTTTTAAGTTGGAAGCTGCAAGTTGAATAGGGCAGAATTAACAAAGGATTTGTTAAAGAAATGTTTACAAATGCACACTTTAATTATTTTCAAGGGAAAATATTGGGCACAAGAGGAATACAGCACGAAATTCTAATTTGCTTGCCAATTTTGACCTACTCAGTTCAGCTTCATGCACTTTGCATTTCACATCCTCTACTGGAAGATTTCCTTTTAGAAGTGAGTATCATTTTATACAAAACCCAAAAGCATGTTAGATCACAATCTGTATATTTTTCAACACACATGGTCTGTTTTACCCATGCTAGTGCTAACTTGATGCATGCACAATATAAGTCTTATCTGCTTAAATGCACTGAAAACATCTAGGTGATGATGTAGGCCAGCTGTCCACAACTTGGTGCCTTCTAGCTGTGTTGGACTACAGCTCTCACCATGTACATTTGAAGAGATCAGCTTAAGTAAAGAAAATACTTTTGAAGGTCCCACACTGGAAATTTTCCCAATGTAGTTCAATGAGCAAGAAAATATGTCTTGTCAGAAGTCTCCATAGTCTGCCAGATGTGGTGGTGGCCAGTAGGTTAACTAGTTTTTAAAAGGAATTAGAAAATTCAGGACTGGCAGTGGGTACGATATACACTCACTCAATGGAACTTCTAATGGTGTTACAGAGGGGACATGCAGGATAAGGAAGCTTTAGGATTTCTTTTTCCCGGGGTGATAACATCATCTGCAAGACCACAAGGGCAAGACTGGTAGGCTTTCCTTACTCTGGAAAATGGCTAAGTTGATAATCGAGACTTCAGATTTTGCTGTTTGTGACAGATTAGTGCAGAAGCAAGTAGTCAATAAAGAAAATAGTTAAACACTGGGCACTTCTTTCCTTTTCTTCTATGGAGTTCCTGTTTCATACAAGCAATTTAAATGATAATATTACATTGCAGGATGGTTCAGTTTATAATTAAAAGCTAAAGTTTGCATTTCAGCTAACTGATGGTCTTTTGTTAAAGTTCACTGTATTTTACAAGCTGAATCTATGCTAGGGAGGGGCAATTGCTGCAGGAACAGGGTCAATTCTCAGCCCCTGGCACCTGCTGAGATTGCCAAAAATAAAAATATGAAGGCAGCTAGAAGTCCACATATATTTTAAATGAAAATCAATGCACTGGAGGCACTGAGAATTCTTAATTCTCAAGGCTTTCAGGAGAGACAGTTCACTCACTCTTCTTTTTGGGACAGATAAATTATTGCCCGTGCAGTCCAGAGATTATGGGGGGTTACAAAACCAGCCTTGAGATATACATATACTCCTAAGGGCACACGTTGTTGTTGTTGCATTCCTTCAAGTTGTTTCTGAGTTATGGCAACCCTAAAGTGATCCTATCATGGGGTTTCTTGGCAAGATTTCTCAGAGAATGTTTGTCTTTGCCTTCCTCTGAGGCTGAGAAAGTGTGCATTCACCAAGGTCATCTAGTTGGTTTTCATGGCTGGGTGGAATTTGAACACTGGTCTCCAGAGTTGTAGTCCAAGGCCCTTTCCGCATGCGATTATTAAGACGGGGCAATGCGTCTTGCCACGGAGGTCTTCTGCACGTTGGAGTGGACTAGGTTCGGTATATTTACCTTTGTTCTGCACATAATTCTGACTAAATGCGCCCCCATGTGGTGGTAAAGCGCACTATTTGAAAACCGGAAGAAATTGGTTTTCCAATTTTCCAGATCAATCTGATTTGTAGTTTCACAGTGGTGCAGACACGTACATTCGCACCAATGAGAATTGGTGGTCAGGGGAGGGCTCATGGGAGGGGCCACGGGGTAGTATGGACTTTCACACATACGCACGTATGCACGTACACAATGACATACTAAACCATGCAAAAAAAAAGGGGGGGCCAATCACAGCCGACGGGGCGGGGTGAGGGGAGTAGCGGGAGTGGCCATGGCGGAGGCAGTGTAGATTCATGAACTTGCAGTCCGAATCAGAATGGAACATACGAAGTAGCTGTGTGGAAGGAAATGAGAGAAGGTCCGCCTTGTTTTGAGCCCAGAAAATCCGGTAAGAAAGGGCACAAACCGATTCACCAACCTTGTAAGGAAAGGGCCCAATACTCAAACTATTACAGCAAGCTGGCTGCCGAAAGGCACACTTTGCTCACCTTTATACTGTACAGCCAAAAGATCACAGATCTTGCTGGAGTTTACTTCCATGTAGGGAAGCATAATATTGGAATCACATTCTTTAAATTTAAATATGATACTAGTAAATAGATCATAAACAAATTGATATGGATATTTTTCTCCTTCTTCTTGGTTATCAGATGTCTAAATAGAAATATTGCAATGTTTCTCAAAAATATATTTTTACATACACATACAAAAAAATCCTCATAAAGAAATGGCTTTAAATTCCTTAACATTTCCATATCCTTTCTATGATGACATCATGAACGGCAAATAGAAGTATGATACTGTATTCCTCAAATGTGTTTCAGAAAGACATGGCTTTGAATTCTTTATAATGTCCATATCCTTTCAATGATAACATCATGAATGTCAAACAGAAATGATACACAATCTGTTTCCTTTTTCTTTTTTTTAATGAGAACACTGTTGCAAAGTTTATAATCAAGCTAGTTTTTATTATTAATTATCACAATATTTTCATCCTGGCTTATATTTACTGTAGCTAATGACTGATTTACCCTGCGTCCAAGAACATTAGGATGATTAAAAAATGATAGGAAATAGCACACTGAAAATCTCTATCTTGTTAGGAATTACAGTAGCAAAAGAGTTTGCTCTGAAAAGTATCATGCTGGACCGCTGGTAGTATGTAGAACAGCTGAAATGACAACAGTTTGAAAATATGTGTATGAATTATGCAGGGAAATTTGAAAGATATGATTCATCTCACAAATGGTGCTGAGTCATTTACATCATTCCTACTCCCAATACTGATATATAGTACCTATTATTACAGTGTGAAAGTCAAACTGTGAGTTTTCACTGTTAGCACTATAATTTTTTTTTCTCTTCTGTCCTCTGCAGGAATAAGTGCCCAGTCCTATCACATACTTCTTGATGATAGAAATTAACACATTGATAACTTCTATACTTTTGTTGCAATGAGCTGTGTTAATATCCCCCAAAGTTCCAATCCATTCAAAGGCTGAAAGCATCAGAGAAAAGTTCCATGTGGTGCATACGCATTACGTTTGGAAAGGCAAGAATGTAATTATGTGAAATGAATCATTGCCATTTTCTATGAAAGGAAAGCTGACAGAACAGATGTCTGTTTGACCATAATTCATATCTCCATGTGCCTATTTTCAAAAGATTGGAAGACATGATTCTTATGAACATTTTTGTATAGAACTGCATCACCAGCTAGCTCTGAAATTGTAACTTCTGCTGTTATAACACCACACGCATGGCAGTGACAACAATGTTTAAAGCAGGGGCAATTGTGACAGGTCCGTAGGGCAATTTTCTGCCCCTGCACAAAATTAATCACAAAGCAAAACCAATTCCACTCTGGTTTTGAAAAACATTTTTAAAAATGTTTTAGCAGCGGCGTCCCTGCAACTTATTTAAATGGTGAAGTTTCCAGGAGAGAGTTTCCAGGAAAAAAAAATTAACCTTGTTTTAATGCCAGCAAAAAGCAGTTTGAGAAGTCTAGAGTGGCTGAAGGCTGGAAAAGTAGTCTTGGGTCCCAAAGTTCCATTTTGAGCACCACTGGGTTAAAGGCATGTGGTGGAAGAGTGGTACATAGAGATAAAGAGGGGTGTGGGGCATGAATTTTTTTTTGAGGGGGTGCCATTTTCTTTTGTGGACACAGCAAATCGCTAAGGAAGTCAGCATTATCAGAAATGTATTGAGATCTGACTCACGTGATTCATGGGCTCTTTCATAGGCAATTAAATGTGAGCAGTTCTTTGGATTGGTAGCTGGTGAGTAATTACTTGCCATGTTGATTCACTATTTTTTATTTGTCATACTATCAGTGCAAATCTGCAAAGCTGGACTGAAACTGAAAAGATGCCCACTTTTACCTCATTTACAAGACGTTCCCTCTGTTAGGCCCTTTCCGCATGATGGCAGTGTCCCAGCATGGGGACACGAGAAGAGCAGGATTGCAGTGATGCTTCTGCATTCTGTTGTTGTGGTCTTGCCCTTCTCATGTCACCAGCAAGCATGATCACAGGGAATATCATTGACAGAGAAACTTCATTAATGACCCCCGAATGGCACAAGCCTTTTTTTGCAGCCAGCCATGCAGAAAAGCTGGAAGTGTGATCACACACTTTCTTCCCCACTGCAGTATGGGAAAAAGACTGGCTACCATGCAGAAGAAAGAAGCATATCCCTTCTGCTGGCAGCTGGTTGCGTGCAGAGGGGAGCACTGGAGACATGTTCCCATCCCAGCATCATCCCTGGATGATGACAGAGCAAGTTAAGGTGTGGAAAGGGGCTAAATGTAAACCATACTCACTACCTGTATCTTATACATATTTGGAGTCAGATACCAGAAAGGCTCAAAAGACAACAGGCTTACACAGAAGCGATTTCTTCACTACACTGTTATTATTCCACTTTCAACATACATCCTGTGGAATTCTGGGGTTTGTAGTTTATCCCAAGATCCCATACGATGTTGAAGGTGGAATAATAGCACTATAACAGTGTAGCACAAAAATGGCCAGAGTTAGGATTTATGTTCTTTCAACAGAGGGAAGGCCAAAATGAAAGTCTATGTAAGCTGGCCTTCCAGAGCTCCACCCAAAGAAAGCTGTTTCTAAAAAAGAAGCCATGTTACTCTTGCAGCATAAAAAAGAGAAAGGAAAAGAGAGAGGAGCAAAAAGAAAAGAAAAGGAATGTAGCAACATATTTAAGACTAATTGGTTTTATTTTAGCATGAGCTTTCATGGATATAAACCCACTTCTTTGGATGCAGTATGCAGCAATATTAAAGCTTCTGGTATCAAGCATATTTATACAGTTGTGGGAGTGGGACAGAATGTAATAGGATCCAGAAGGGTGCAAACTATGTCCCTTGCCCTAAATATTCAAAGGGCTGGATGAGATGATACAGGACTTTCAGATCTTTACGTAGTCAGTTAATATTGATGTGTGAGAGCAATAAATCTGCTTACCAAAAGTCAGTTTCCTAGATTCAAAGCCCTCTGAGAAGATTCCTTTTGTTATCTTTACATCTGTATATCTATATATCTGTGCTCTGTGTGTGTGTGTGTGTGTGTGTTCACAAGTACACTGCCTATGACTAGATGGGTGGGCTATATCCAGCCCTGTTCACCAGCTGTAAACAAGGATAACTGTGCTAATCTGAGACATGAAAGGCAAATCCTTGAATCATAAAGTCATAGAGTTGGAAAAGACCACAGGGGCTATCTAGTCCAATCCTCTGCCATGCAGGAACACACATTAAAGCACTCCCAACAGATGGCCATCCAGCTTCTGCTTTAAAGCCTCCAAAGAAGGAGACTCCAACACACTCTGAGGCAGCATATTCCACTGCCGGACAGCTCTGACCATCAAGAAGTTCTTCTTGAGTCTTAAGTAGAATCTCCTTTCCTGCAGCTAGAATCCATTGCTCCTTGTCCTAGTCTCTGGAGCAGTGAAAACAAGCCTGCTCCCTCCTCTACATGACATCCTTTCAAATATTTAAACATGGCTATCATGTCCTCTCTTAACTTTCTCTTCTGCAGACTAAACATATCCAGCTCCCTAAGCCTTTCCTCATAGGGCATGGCTTCCAGACCCTTCACCATTTTGGTGGCCCTCCTCTGGACATGTTGCAGCTTGTCAATATCCTTCTTGAATTGATGTGCCGAGAACTGGACACAGTATTCCAGATGAGGTCTAACCAAAGCAGAATAGAGTGGTACTATTACCTCCCTTGATCTAGACACCATACTCTTATTGATGCAACCAAGAATCGTGTTGGCTTTCTTGGCTGCCTCATCACACTGCTGACTCATGTTCAGCTTGTGATCTACCAAGACTCCTAGATCCCTTTCACACATACTGTTATCCAGCCATGTGTCCCCCATTCTATATTTGTGCATTCCATTTTTTCTGCTTAAGTGCAGGACTTCACATTTGTCTCTCTTGAAATTCATTTTGTTAGCTTTGTCCCAGCTTGCCAATCTGTCAAAGTCATTTTGAATTTTGATCCTGTCCACTGGCTTTTAGCCACCCCTCCCAATTTGGTGTCATCTGCAAATTTGATCAGCATGCCCTCTACTCCTTCATCCAAGTCATTGATGAAGATGTTTAATTGCACTGGGCCCAGGACAGAACCCTGTGGCACCCCACTAGTCACTTCTCTCCAAGATGAAAAGCAGCCATTGGTGAGCACCCTTTGGGTTCGGTTGGTCAACCAATTACAAATCCACCTAATAGTAGCCCTGTCCAGCCTACATTTTACTAGCTTCTTTGCAAGAATGTCGTGGGGAACTTTGTCAAAGGCCTTACTGAAATCAAGATAGGCTACGTCCACAGCATTCCCTTCATCTATCAAGCTTGTAACTCTATTGTAAAAAGAGATAAGATTAGTCTGGTATGACTTATTTTTGAGAAATCCATGTTGACTTTTAGTGATTACGGCATTGCTTTCT
This sequence comes from Cyclura pinguis, assembly GCA_030412105.1. Classification (NCBI taxonomy): domain Eukaryota; kingdom Metazoa; phylum Chordata; class Lepidosauria; order Squamata; family Iguanidae; genus Cyclura; species Cyclura pinguis. The sequence continues at coordinate 216,077,457 of CM059602.1, forward strand.
AAGTAGTTACAAACTGACTGTTTAATGATCTGCTCTAGAATCTTCCCTGGTATTGATGTCAGGTGACCAGGCAATAATTATTTGGTTCCTCTTTTTGCCCTTCTTGAAGATGGGGATGACATTTGCCCTCCTCCAGTCTGCTGGGACTTCTCCTGTTCTCCAAGAGTTCTCAAAGATTATTGCAAGTGGTTCTGAAATGACTTCTGCCAGTTCTTTTGATATCCTTGGATGTAATTCACTTGGTCCTGGAGACTTGAATTCATCTAGTTTAGCCAGATATTCCTGTACTACGTCTCTACCTATTCTGTACTGCATTCCCCACCTTCCTCACCTGCTCCCCACCCCCCAGGTTGAGTACTTCTATACTTTTGAAAGAAAACTGAGAGGGGGTTGTGATCTTCCAGATTTAAAATTATACTACTATGCCAGTGCAATGGTTTGGTTACAGGACTGGATTACTTTGAAGGACAAAAGACTCCTAACTTTGGAAGGGTCGAACATGAGATTTGGATTTCATGCCTATTTATGGTACGGGAAAGATCTATTGTATCTATTTTAGATACAGATTTTAATAATCATTACGTGAGAAAAGCATTGATAAAGATTTGGAAGAATGTGAAGAAGACTATTTATAATAAAATACCATTATGGGCTTCTCCCCAAGAAGCTTTGTATGGGAAATGGAAGGACCCAAACCAGAGTTGGCTACGATATAAAGACCTTGTGACCCAGGACAAGCAAGAAGGAATCAGAATGCAAACGCGTGAGGAACTTAGTCAACAAGGCATAGAACTTAACTGGTTTCCATATCTTCAACTGAAAGAGCGATTTAAAATGGATCTAAAATTAGAAGGCATCTCAACTCAAAGGACATACAATGAATTGGAGATTATAATATTTTTGAAAACTAAACAGAAGATTTCACAGTTTTACAAATATCTCCTAACATGCAAACTGGAAGACGAGGTAGTAAAAGATTCAATGATAAAATGGGCACAAAACATTCAACATGAAATCCCCTTAGGACACTGGGAAATGGCTTGGAAAAGCACTAATGAATTTACCAGTTCTCAAGATCTAAAAGAAAATTTTATAAAAATGATGTACAGGTACTACCTAACACCAGTAAAAATTAGTAAAATGTATCAGTCAGGCAACAATAAGTGCTGGAAATGTAAAGATAACATTGGGACATTTTACCATATTTGGTGGACCTGCCCTATAACAAAGAAATATTGGATACAGATATATGATGCTATAAAAGAAATACTCAAGGTACCATTTCCAATGCAACCAGAGCTTTTTCTACTGAACATAACGCACATGGTTGATAAAAACTTTTTGCAGCAAAATAAACGAGTACTGTTATACTTAATAACAGCAGCAAGAATGTTATTTGCAAGGTCTTGGAAGGCACCGTATGCCCCAAATATTGAACAATGGAAGTTAAAAATAACCGAAATGAAGCAGTTTGACATATTTTCACATCATTTAAAAGGGAAGAGAACTGAGTGTTTAGAAAAAGTATGGCAGCCAGTTATAAATTATGTAAAGGACATGGTTAGCTCATAAATAAATTTGTGGAATATATAATTTAACAGGTGTTAGAAACATTGAGAATTCAGAAGATTTTGTTATTTTAGGAAGATGGATATACATGGATGGATATGCATATATATGTATGTATACGTATGGAAATTATGGAATACAGTGAGTTCTATAGATTTAGATAAGCATAGGTTTTCTTTACTTATACGGCAAAATTATTGTAATAATTAATCCTTCGTAAAGAAACAACAAGAAAAATGTGTACTCAACATTTTCTAAACAAGGGGAAATAAGGGAATTTCATATGTAAAGCGAAAGCAAATTGATATTATTCTAGGTATTTGGCAAAGGAAGTTATAATGATTAAATTTATTTACAATTGTTTAGCATCGATATTTCAAAAATTTAATGTTTATGTACATTGAAATATGTAAACATAATTATGAATTGATATTATTTATTCTTACACTGTAAGTCTTTTTTAGTTATATGTTTGTCTTTTTGTATAAAAAATAAACATAAAAAGAAAGAAAGAAGGAAAGAAGGAAGGAAAGAAAGAAAGAAAGAAAGAAAGAAAGAAAGAAAGAAAGAAAGAAAGAAAGAAAGAAAACTGAGGAAGAGAAGGTGTTGAGTAGTTTTGCTTTTTCTCTTCCCCCATTAGTAACTGGGCATCTTCTCTGCACAGTGACCCTATGATTTCCTTGTTTTTCTTTTTGCTGCAGCCATATCTAAAAAAGCCCTTTTTATTGTTTTTAATATCTCTGGCAAGCCTGAGTTCATTCTGCACTTTTGTTTTTCTGACCTTCTCCCTGCATATCCTGGCTATTTGCTTGAATTCCTCTTTGGTGGTTTCATCATTTTTTCATTTCCTGAACGGGTTTCTTTTAACACTTAGCTCAGCTGAGAGTTCTTTCATCAACCATTCTGGTTTCTTTAGACAACCTGCCATTTTAACTCCTTATTGATACAGTTTTCAATTGTACCTTCAGTATCTCACTTTTAAGAAACTCCCATCTGTCATGAACTCCTTTCTGTTTCAGTATTCTTGACCACGGAATTTCAGCAAATAACTCCATATGTTTACAGAAATCAGCTGTTCTAAAGTCTAGAATGCATGTCTGGCTACACTTGGCTTCTCCTTCCCACTGAATGACAAATTCCAATAGAACATGGTCACTCCCCTCTAAGGATCCCACCACCTCCACCTCATCAACAAGGTCAGCTCTGTTGGTCAGGATCAGATCTAAAATAGTTGATCTCCTTGTTGCCTCTTCCACCTTCTGGACCATGAAATTGTCTGCAAGGCAAGCGAGGAACCTGTTGGACCTTGTGGTCCTGGCAGAGTTTGACTACCAACATATATCAGGATAGTTGAAATCTCACATTACTACTGCATCTCTCCTTTTTGAATGTGTGGTCATCTGCTCCAGGAAGGCATCATCCAAGTCTTCAGGCTGGCCTGGAGGCCTGTAGCACACCCCCACAATCACATCCCTATTGCTTCTTGCTCCCTTAATTCTTACCCAAATGCTCTCGACCTGGCTTCCTGGATCTTCAACCCACTGAAGGTGGGTTTATTTCTGGAAAGAGCTTCTGCTACAGTATTCTTGCCCACTTTTTCTACATAGAGCTTTCCCCAGTGATGTGGATTTTTATGTCACTTCAATGACTTGACTTGAACTTGACTCGGCAATAAGGACACACTGACTTGGCTTGACTCTCAACTTGTATATTTTTAGTGACTGACCTGGTTCAATAACATAACACATAACATAACATAACACATTCATCCAGAAACCTTACAACTTTGGACAACACTTCCATTCCCTTTTGGCTACTGGTCACATGACAATCTGTGGGTGCATTTCTCAGAAGGAAACAGGAAATAAGTTAGGTAACGGGCTTGAGTCAGGGTTAAGTTTTGCTCAGCAGCCTGTCTCCACTGCATATCAGAGGAGCCTTCTAAAACTTTTCCTGAGATCAGAAGACAAGACTTGCCCCTAGAGTGCAGGGCATGTTTCTCAAAGTAGAATAGCAAATGTGTTAGACAATGGGCTTGGGGAGGAAGTATCCTTCCTTCTAAAGCCTTTGAAGCTTCAGTAATGAAGTGTAAGAAAGATCCTATTCTCCACTTACATAAAAAGCCTGAATCTTTAGAAATGGGAAGTAGGAAGGATCCTATTCCCCACTTCTGAAGCTGCAGACTCTTTGATGCCCATTGACACAAAAGCCTCCAGCTTCAGCAAGGGGGAGTAGAAGGTTCCTATTCCCCACTTCTGAAGCTGCAGATGGCAAAATCGCAGATATGGAAGACTTATATACTTAAATTATTAAAACAGACTTTATTTGACTCTGTCCAGAAATTCTGGAATATAGGTTGGAGTATGAAATTGACTCCCAGACTTGAGACTTGGCTTGAAAGTATCTTGCAAGGACTTGAGACTCGACTTGAGACTTGGAGTAAAAGACTTAAAAACGTCACTGGCTATCCCTCAATAAGTTTCTTCCTGTACAGACTCCAAGGAGCACCAGAAAGAGATGGGAAAATGCTCCCCATCTTAATTCAGAATGGGCTCAACCTGTCCCCTCAAGCTTTTTTACGTTATTCTTGGGAAACTGAGATTTTCGCAAGATTTCTCTGAAACTTGACCAATTCAAAATGCATCAAATTTTTCACTGTCCCTAGGTTTCTGTATAGTGGTTTTCCTGCTAGAAAATGTCTCTAAAACTTATCTTGTAAGGAAGAAGAGAGAAAAGGATCCCCAGCCTCCACCCTCATGGTCTCACCCTCCTCTTTGTTCCCAAATTTACAATCTAGAAACACCAGCTTGTGCATTGGAAGACTTCTATTCTTCAGACCTGCACTAGGCTCTAGTAGAAAACATACCCAGAGAAAGTGTTGGAGTATCAGTAATAGCTTGGAAATGCTGGAAAAATATCATTTTTACAATGCAATGCTATATTGTTACCCTGATTTCTGGGGTCCCTTGGGGGAGACCTCAATGTGCTCCATGTGATGGGGAATGGAAACTAGCCAGAGGATGAGCAATAGCAATGCGAGAGGCAGGGTAACCTAGCGGGGTCTTTTTACCCAGTTTTTACAGGTCAGGCCAAGCCAAAAACCAAACGAAGATGTCCAATAAAATGATTTTATTGAATGAAAGTATCACACACCAACCCACGCATTCACACACTCACTCAAGACCTATTAAGAAGCAAAAGAGAGGAAACTGGATTGGGGAATATTGAAGGGGTTGTAGCTGGGGTAATACTGCACCTTTTCCTGAAGTCCTTGGTCCGGGAAAAACAGCAGAGAAGTGGAGCTCAGCACGGAGAGGGCTGAGGGGATTACTCAACGGTCGGAGAAATGATCTACTGGGATGACCGGTAGTGATCCAAAGAAATTCTCAAAAACTGGGACTATTTGTAGGGGAAAAAGTACCTGGAGGGCTAATCCTTTCCCAGGGAGAACAATGAGTGTTGCAATGAGAAAGAAGCTCCACAATGGTAACTTCCTTTGCATGATGAGATTACAAGATGTTGCCAAAATATCAGGATCTTCGACTGCATTGGGTCATGGTGGGACTTTATGTAAATGGTCCTTGCCTGATAGGATTTTATTGCTATCAGTGCTCGACTTGGGGCAAACATGCTAATCCCCTCAAGTCAGCTTCTCAGGGGCTGAGGACCCTTTGTCCACTGTGGGTTTGCACAGCTTGAGGTCTCCTGGGGCTATGTGATGGGGGATTTTACTGGCCTGACCTGGTTTTCGATTGTTCAACCATTGCTGTCTACGTGCTCAACCGGGCAACCTCTCAGGCACATGGAATCGTATTTTAATATCAAAATTGTAGACCCTGGGACAAGGTTTTCCAGTCGGGTAACAGTATGTTCCTACTTACTCTTACTCTGAGTTCAGTGGAGCCTAGTTCCAGGTAAGTAACTTCAACTGTCTCAATTTGGCAGGAACAGTTCCAATTCTTCTTACATCATCTCACTTTTTCAACTGCTTTTAAAATCTTGTGAAAATCTCATTGTTCCCAAGAATAATGTAAAAAAGCTGTGAGGTGGGGGAATGAGCCCATTCTGAATTAAGATGGAGGGAGTTTGCCCATCTCTTTGTCATGCTCCTAGAGACTTTGTACAGCAAGAACCTTAACTAGTGAAAGTTCTATGTAGAACAAGTGGGCAAGAATATGCAAGCGGCAGTCCTTTCCAGAGATAAGCCCATCATCAAAGATTTGCCTTTCGTGTCTCAGATAAGTATGGTTACCCTTGTTTACTGCTGGGGAACATGGCTGGATATGGCCCACCCATCTGGTCAGGGGCACAGTCGCTTACGGGCATGTGCACACATAGACACAGTATCTGAGTTGTAAGAATTATCTGAGTTTCTTCTTTCCCTATGCCAAAAGAAAAGCCCTGGGCTTCAGAAAGGGAGATAGATGCTTTTAATTAAGTTAAGGAGTGAACTCATGGTGAACACACCATGGTGTCCTATTGCATTTCACATTCATGCATAATTACATGCTGCTCAGGTCCCACTATTGCAATATACCCTCTTGCCAAGCTTTAAACAATAACACAATATACTTCATCACCTGTATTATATCAAGCACTGAGGTGTGAGGAAGTTTTATTTTCTTCGTCCTTTGGATGCAAATAGTTCTCCTAACAAAATAGTTTCATTTTATGCAACCTTAAATTCCACAATCTGCTAAAATTCATAAGGATATTGTATTGTAGAAGATCAGAGTAAACTCCATGTGACGCACACAGCTCTGAAGCTTGTGCAAGCTGTTCTAGAGAGATGTGGTGTGGGTGGAGAGAGAAGAGTCTTTATAAAAATTCTGTGACCCTGCTTTTTGCCATCTGAATGGTCATGGTTGATTGGAAAATCAATGAAGTGCTGTGAGAATTGCACCTCAATGTTGCAGACAAGCCACACAAAAATCCAACTTTTCACATGAGATGAAGATTGCCTTTGGTTCATTTACTCTCTTAAGACACATTAAAATCAAATCTATCACCCCATTTGGCCATCTGTCAATTCTCACCACATAGTAAATGGGGAGACTTTGTTCTTCCGTCACCAGAATAGGAGAATGTTTTGTTGTTTTAATAAATGGTTTTAGGCCTCAGAGACAGAAATAAATCAAACCAATTTATAAAGTTGGGCCTGAAAATGTTAGGTGCAGTTTTTTAAACTACAGAGGATTATATATGGATGAGTTGCAATAAAGAAAGCACAGCTTTAATAGTGTGGTTTTTTTAAAAAAAGATAATGGAGATAAAGAAAATTAATGCATTGTCCCCCTTTCTTTAAATACTTAATAAAAGGAAGATTAAATTGCAAGTCAAAAATACAGCTACTTTAAAAAGTTAATGATAAAAATGATGAAAATTCACATAGTAAACAACCCATAAGTACAAAAAACTTACTTTCTTATTGTAACTTGAGCCTCAGATCTAAGGAATTTTGCCTACTAATGTAGATCCTTTCCTTGTTAATAAAATAAAATGTATTCCAGCTATTAAGCTGAATAAAACTGATAGAAAAAATATTGTGCTTGGCAGTTCCACATCCCTGTCATTCTCACCAATGTCTTCATGGCCTCAGTATCCCCCTTCTATTTCCAGATTGAGGAAGACACAGTGGCAGGATAAAGAATCCATTTTTGGATTTATCACCACTCCACTCACAGCGGTTTTTCTAATCTTGAACCTTATCCCTTCACAGGTTTGTTTCTTGCAGAGCTCCCATTCAACTCAGAGCAATTGTGGGATGAATGGTGGTAAACTCAAGTGCACATCTGATTCCCCACAGTGGCAGATCCATTAGCCCCCCCCCCCCCATTCCATACAGGAGCAAGATTCTAATTCTATTCTGTCACCTGCCACTATGCAAGCACAAGCATGTGGTGTGCTAGCTCAAATAGTACCTTTCACTGAATGCAGCTCATGGGATCATAGAATCATTGAGCTGGAAGGGCCTCATGAGCCATTGAGTCCAATCCCCTGCTCAATGAAGAATCTCCAACTAAAGCATTCTCAGCTGGTAACTGCTCAGCCTCTTTTTGAAGGCTTTCAGAGAAGAAGACCCAGCCACCAGACTATGGCATTCATTCCATTGTTGAACTGCTCTTATTGTCAAGAACTTCCTTCTTAATGTTTGACTAAAATCTACCCTCTCATAATTTTAAGGGATTAGACCTGGTCCTACCCTTTGGGTCATCAGAGAACAGGTCTGCCCCCTCCTCTCTGGGCCATCCCTTGGGATATTTAAAGAGTACAATCAGTCTTCTCTTCACCAAGCTGAACATGTCCATCTCCTTCAACCTTTCCTGATAATTTTTCTTTTCCACACATCTTTCAATACTTTCAATACCTTCAATAGCTTTTGTAAAATATTCAGATTGTATTATCATCCTCATTGTACCCTACTTTGCTTCAAAAAAAAAAAAATCCCTTCAAGTCAAAGATACAGCTACTTTAAAAAGTTAATGATAAAAATGATGAAAATTCACACAGTAAACAACCCAGAAGTACAAAAAACTTTCTCATTGTAACTGGTTCTGGTAACTGTAACTGGTTCTTCATTGTTTAAATATTTTGCTAGTGCAACATTGAAGGGTGGGCAGGACAATCTCCTTTTTGATGGACTGTCCAGCTGATGTCTAACTTAAAGATAAACCATAAAAATGTCATGCAGAATCCTTCAAGTTGCCTGTTCATACCTGCTCATCAGACTGAGCAACAAGCACACAGATTGTGTCATGCTTCTTTCCCATTATAGCAAGATGTCTCTATATTTAAACTATTTTGATTAGTTCTAACTGTGTATACACGTATACAAAGTAGCATGTGCTAATTTTATACAAATATGTGTCCTCTTTTTTGGTGATGCAGTTTTATCTTTTATTATAAGCAACAAAAAATACCTTAACACCATGGCAAAAGTGCTGGAAAGTGAGACTGAAGCAATTACCCTAGACAAGAGTGGACAATTTTAGAGCATTTGGGTGCTAATTTTTGATTAGCCTCATTTGCACTACAGGTTGTAGCATCCTTCACATTGAAATCAGAGGCCTATTCACACTGTGCAGTTATAGTTCTATGATTCCACTTTAACTATCATGGCAAGAGCCTTTGGAAATCAGTTCAGGAAGGGGCATATAGAATTCTGAGTCAGAGAGCCTCAATATGTCACCAAACTAAAGATCCCAGGATTCCGTAGGATGTCGCCATGGCAATTAAAGTAAAATCGTAATGCTATGATATTTAGTGTGAAAGGGCCTCAGCAATTGTCAGGAGTCCAGTTCTAGTGGGTTTTTTTAAAAACCATTTTTTTTTCTTATTCAAAAAGGATGTGCACTTACTGTGTCCCCATGGCTTAAGGAAGAAACATACATGCTAGAGTGCAATAATCCACATTTTAACAATACATTAAAATAAAATTCAAGTCCAAAAGACTTCACAAGCTGCAGAAATAGAAAGACATGGATCCATGAGGAAAGGTGAAATGGATGGACCCAATTTCCTCTGTTGCCACCCTAAAAAATTCTTATTCACTGAGGGGCAAATTGAGTTGTATATAGACTATAAACGTTTTCAGCAATAGTACAGCAGCAATAATGGTGCTACCTCAGTAACAAAAGTGGAACTAATACATAACCTCAGAAAACCCCTTTCTTGCAGCTAGACTATCATGGCCTAAGTACACATCATGCAAAATTATCACTTAGAACTGTACAACTAAAAAAAATACATAGCAGTTGTAAAAACTAATCAGGATCATTATTTTATTGCACAGAGGTGGCTTGCAAGTTAGTTCTTTCCCACAGGTTGCAGTTCCAATTAAAATTTCTCGCAAAAGCTGATGTTTCGTACAAAATCTGGTATAATGAGAGATAAGTAAAGAGGTGGAGCTAACATGCAACTTCAGAAAATTTGTTTGTTGGTTTTCTTTAGGTCAATGTGTCCCTCACTTCCTATCATGAATAGCTTGGGGACAGGGTGGCAACGTAACAGGAGAGTGAAAGAGAATGCTATATTTTATGAAGCTAATGTCTTTTTTTTCCTCCACTGTGATATTTGAACGCATATTTTTAACATGATCTCTTTTCCTGTTAGTCTATGACTATGTCCTGCTGTTCAGTGAACCAGAACAAGCCAGAGGAGATGCCACAGCCTTTATTATGGATCTCTTCTTGTTGTCCACACAAAAATGCTGTCACCTTTGTCCATTTTTGTTTTTTAAGAAAAAAAGAGCTGTCAACATTGTCAATTTCTTCTTTTTCTCTACCTTCTTTTTCAGACTCTCAACCTATCCTAGAACTTTTGTTTGTTTGGAGTAACTTTCCTACCAACATAAAACACATGGGTAAGATTTTCTCTGGAAATCTACAGATGGTAACCTAGGCAAGATGTCTCAGTCTGCATGCTTCAACTTACCTCAAAGTAAAGCCCTTTGAAACAAGCAAGTCTTACTGTTAACATGTAAAGAAAAACAGGAATAACCATTTTGAGTACAAAACAAATGCCAAAGCCCTTTTCGGGTAACACCTTTATTAGGCTGTGAAAACTTTCAAAACACACATTTTTTCTGTAAAATGTATGCAAGGGAAAGAATGCGGAGTGATGATTCACATAGTCTGCATGTAGGTTTGAGATGCTATGATGAAATGGTTTGCAGACTGTCAGATAGGCTCATCAGGTCATCAAGTACCCCACCAAGGTCATTAGAAAAGGCATTAAAACAAAAGCAGTGCAGTTTAATTCTCCATTTGAAAATACACATATATGTATGTGTAACTGTACACATGGATACACATATGTGTGTGTGTATGTACACACACATACATACACACACAACTCAAACCCTGCCTCTATCCAGTATAGAGGTCACAGGTCCCTTTGTAGGAAGAGAGCATAAGCTCTGCAGAAGGCTTTATATAGTCAGAGTATATTTCAACACAACATCAGGTAAAGCATGTTGACAGGAGCCTAGTTGGGTACTCTAACCTTTAGCTGGGGAGAATCAACATGGTGTATTGGTTTCAATATTTGACTACAACTCTGGAGGCCAGGGTATGAATCCCTGTTTGGCCAAGGAAACGCTCTGGGTGACTTTGGGCAAGTCACACTCCCTCAGCCTGAAAAGAAGTCAAACACTAATCCTCTCTGAACAAATCTCACCAAGAAAAGCCAGTGATAGGTTTGCTTAAGGTTGCTAAAAGTTGGAAGTAACTTGAAAGCACACATCAAGAACAAAACCTTTGATTGTAGAGAATAAACCCACAGAAAAATTCATCCCAGTTTAAGCCAGTATAAACCTTTCTGTTTCCTTATAAGATCCTACTGCTGAACAGCTAAATTTGGTATTCAGAAGGAATACAAATACCAAATTTGAGCAATAAAATTTGTTTTTCTATCAGAAGTCCATATTCTGGCAAGGCCACCAGGGCAGCATTGCAATGCTGGTGATGCTAATTTCCTATAATTCAGGGATGGGGTATGACAAAGGGGTAAAAATCATATTAAAGCACAACATGAGTAAATGGGAAGGAAGTGGTAAACTCTTGCCTCTTTTCTTTTTGCCCTAGGCACTCTTCTCTTGCCAAGATTACTTCTAGCCTGAGAGTATCTCTGGAGCTAAAACTAGCTGGTAAAAAGCAATTTTAGTGACAAAGAAAGAGAATGGGGATGGGCTTAGTTTCTCCTACCTGACCTGCATTTAAAATTAACATCACATACACATTATAGGAAATAATGGCCCAATTCTGACATTCACACCTCTACCAACTGACAATCTTGTTTGCTCTTCATTTATTAGATCTGAGAAACAGAAACTGAAGAAGATCCATTGTATACACATACCCAAGCACTTTGATAGGAAACTTGAATTACGCCCTGAGTTTGCAACTGCTACCACTAGTATTTGGATATTTAATTTGACATGAAAAGCATGTTAGTGGCTCATGTGGGTTACAGTGGCATTGACCTGCATAATCCAATGAAAGCATATGTGTCATTTTTACCTTTTCAGATTAAAGTCTTAAAGAGATGCTCAGCATCATTCTCCTGCCTCTACCATGAAGCCAGCTTTTTTTGAGCAGGAAAGAGCTGTGTTGTCTCTTTTCATTTCACTTGACAACATTTCTGTGGCCTTGGTGACATCATTCTTAACTTGCCAAATACTGTGAGCAGATACACATCACTGGCAACAAGCAGACTCACTGGAGCAATTGCAATCTCAGCCCAAGTGTACATATTTTTAATATGGTTTATTCTATATTCTGTATTTGTGACTGCCTCCCTCAGAGGACAAATGTCTTACTTCCTTGTGCCATCTTACAAGCTCAACTGTGTACCGATTAGTATGCCTAAGCCTCAAATGACCTGCACGATATATCTGGGATTACCACTCTCCTGTTTCATGTCTTTGACTAGCCATGATATTGCTGGCTGACTGCTATTTTTCCAAAATCCTATAAGACTGCATATGTTGTTTTAGTTATGTATAGAGGTGTTTGGTTCTAAGAATGCATTAGTGTGTTTATAAACTCAAAATAATGAGTAGCAGAGAACAGGAAGCATCCAAAAATGACTGTAGGGACTATAAACACTTTTAGGAGAAATACAGTTCTATAATAACCAGAGAATAAAACCTGGAATATGAAATTGCTTCTATGGTCAATCTACATGAGACCTTAAGCACATGTTAAAACTAGTGTGCTAAATCTGGCCACTCTTATTAGAGAAATATCAACCATGAGGCCCTCTACCAAAATATGTTTTCAGTTCAGATCAACATTCCATGCTAGTTTTATTTAGAAAATTACTCCTCCCTAGCAACTATTGTTTACTCCTGAGAATGCTGTTTGTGACAAACAGGAAGGATAAACTTTCAGGAAAAAAATAGTGCGAGGATGTGACCTACACCAAAGCTTTGGGACTGCTTTTTCTCCAAAATAAAAGCAACCAGGTTGAGCATTTTTATTTAAATATATGACTAATTTTCTCTTTGTTTGGTTTGCTTTATTTGTCCCTTCTTATTGCTTGTAGAGGATTCCATACAAATTGGGGAAGCACCTAAGTTTTTATATCCCTGTCTTGTAAGGACCACCATCCTTCACAGTAGAGCTGCCGCACTTACTCTTCAACTTTCAGCTCTGTTAATTTGATTATTTTTAATCTTGTTTGCCTTATTTATCTTGTTGACTAATTTTATATATTTGATCCACAGAATGGCTTTTTGCTGGTAACAGAGGTAGTACAGATTTCTGACTATCACTGAATATAGCTATGCTCAGGCTTGTTGAAAGTCATGAGGTTCTCCAATGGTACAACAAACATTCCAGCTTCTCAGGATACTATGAGATGCTGTTTTGTTTTGTTATATTTTTTTAGAACAGATTTTGATTTATAATATCTTGATTTGATAACTAATTGATATGATTCTGTACTTACAATGTGAAGTCTTGGCTGTAATTATTGCTTTGTCTTTGCTATTTGTGTGGATTATGCTTTATTTCATTTGTTTTAGGGTTTGTAATTTAATTTTAATATTTTCATTGCTTTTAACAGTGAGGCTGTTGTTGTTGCTGTTGTGTGCCTTCAAGTCATTTCTGACTTATGGCAACTCTAAGGTGAACCTATCAAGCAGTTTATGGGGACTGAGAATGTGTCACCCAGTGGGTTTCTATAGCCAAGTGGGGAATTGGACTCTGGTCTTCTGGGTTGTAGTCCAATGCTCAAATCACTCCACCATGCTGGCTCTCTGCAAGCCACTGTGAATTAATGTTAGGAAAAGAAAGATACATATTAAAAAAAAAGAAGAAGAACAATTTCCTAATGTATACTTGCTTTTCTATTGATACCATTCATTCTTTAGTTTGTTTTAACTGGTTATTGTTATCCTTTTATTTATTGTAATCCTTTGCTTATTGATTTACCCATAACAAAATTTAAGCCTTTTGTTTTCTTCATTTGTAAGACACCTGCCTGTCTTATTTTTCTTCCTGCAGGTTTGATCATATTTTCTTTTTCCTGCTATTCATTCTGCATTCAGCTGAAGATAGTTATTGCTTTAAAATATTACATTTAAAGTATTATCTCCTTATCTTTATATACTTTCATTATAATCTCTTCCCCAGTATTTGTATTTATTCTGTCTCATTTTAAACATGGTTTTTACCACTTCTCTCTTATTTGCACAGGTCTTGGAACTGTTTTAAAGATGTATATGTGTGTGTGTGCGTGTGCGCGCGCGCGCGCGTTTGTGGTCAACACTGCAGTCAGATGTGTTACTTATTTTGCTTGCTAAGGGGGGGGGAGGACAAATTAATTTTCCTGTCCATCATCGCTGAAATATCCTTAAATATGAAGACTCTTACAAGCATAATGCATACTTAAGAGTGCCCTTCTTCTGTTCATTGTAACTTACTGTCAAGTCAGTGTTCATAGGATAAATTTCAAGGAGCCTTTCTTATTCCTGGAAAGGCTAAACAGTTATAGCAGTCTTAATATTTCTTAGTGCTCAGTAAGTTAGTACACTTCTTGGAGAGGTTCAGTTACGTATAGGAGGCTTTATCACTTTACAGAGAGTCTTGACAGTCTAATTTTGTCAGATTATTTAGGGGGAGTTCATCCCCTAGTTTTAGAGGGTCGTCAAGTGCCTCTCCATCTTCTTGTTCTTCGGCCCATGCTCGTTCATTGGCATTTCTGCTTTTTTGCTTTTTTCAGTTGCAATTTCCTTCTTGTTAAAGTTTGAGAGAGATAGCATGGTGCAGAGGTCTGAATGCTGAACTGAAGCCATTTCTGCACTAGACTGTTATAGCGCTATGATTCCACTTTCAACATCCTATGGAATCCTGGGGTTTGCAGTTTCGGGAGAGGCTGGCTGGCCCATCCCGAAACTGCAAACCCCAGGATTCCATAGGATGTTGAAAGTGGAATCATAGCGCTATAACAGTCTAGTGTGGAAATGGCCTAGGACTGTGGGACACCAGGTTCAAATCCTCACTCAGTCATGGAAACCTACTGACTGATCCCTGGAAAGTCACACTCTCTCCGCCTTAGAGGATGGCAATGGCAAACAAACCCCTCTGCAGAAATCTTGCCAAGAAAACCGCATGACAGTTTGGTATTAGGATTGCAAGGCACACAATAGCAGCAGTGTTCAGTCACTCTTTCCCATCATGGAATAAGCAAAATGATGTTTTCAAATAAACATATGTTTGATTACTATTTGATTCCTCTTCTGTTTTCTATACTTCACTATTCCTGTCCTCCCCTCTGCCTCTCCAACCAAGATTTAACTGTCTTCGTGTTTGGAGACAGGGCTTGTAATTTTTTTTTTAAAAATAGTACCAAATCATTAGCAGCAGAACCACTAACAGGCAGTAGATGAGAGGGAGGCCTTACTGCTTTGAGATTCCCCCACCCAAGTTTGTGGCTAGCTGGCTAGCCCAGACTTTTGAAAAAATGTTTTGAACTATAGTTCACAGACTCCTCATCCAGCAGAACCAGTGGCCATCTTAATTGGCAGATTCTGGGAGTCATTGTAAAAAAAAAATTAACTTTTCCCAGTTCTGAGATAGACTTGGCTTCAGAATCAATGGAGCACTGAGGGTAGCTCCAACAGTAGAGCAGGGCAGCAGCCCCCAAAAAGGAAGGGAGGGAGAGACAGAGGGAAGGAAGAACTCATTTCTGGCAAGCAACGTACCATTATATTTCCACGTGTCATAATAGCCATATGTCCCCCGAAACAAACTAAAATGACTTGCGGTCTTGTATAGATAGCATGATCAAATTTGCACATTCCTGTTGTCAGGGCTGATTTAGGACCTGCTAGCAGTTTTGCCTGTGATTTTATGTGGCAACTCCACACTGGTTTCAAAATGTCCCTCCCAGGGCAGAACATTTTGAGACCAAACTTATTCCGTGTAAGCTGAATGTACTCTAAAAGTTAAATTAGGATTGGATTGATTTATCTTGATTGATAATCATACATGCAAACATATTTTACCTATATAGCTTGGCCTATATACATGTGGCCTAGCTTAGTCCCAAGATGGTGAGAACATTTGTGTCCCAGGTTTTGGGACTTTGAGTCATCATAGTATCAAAACAAAAGGGACTGTTGGTTTACAATTGAAGGCATTTTTATTTTGCTTCACATGTTATTTGCTTGTTGGTTGCCAGAACTGAAAGTGTTGTTGTTGTAGTTGTAGTTTTCTTGACATGGAAAGTGATTCTTTTTGAGACAGAATAGCTGTCATACTTGGAAAGCACCCTTCCTCCACTTCAGGCTTCATCGTCATAAATCTTGCAAAGCAGACCTGATCTTTAGGAATCTTTGTTCCATCACTGAGGAACTTTGTTCCATGACTGCGCATTTCCACTGATGTGCTCAGTGTATACAGAAATACCCCAAGGGTCCAATTCCCCTAGACAGCCTTCTTCTCCACTATGCTTGAAAGTCAGCATGGAGTTTTAGACAGACTCAAATATAGCTTTGGCACCAGACATACCTTCCTTCCTTCCTTCCTTCCTTCCTTCCTTCCTTCCTTCCTTCCTTCCTTCCTTCCTTCCTTCCTTATCCCACATTTCATCCATTCTGGCTTCCAACAAAGTTAAAATGAGATAGAACTAAAAACCTGATGATAAAATAGTTAAAATGCAGTTAAACAAGTAATCATATGAAAACACAATAGGTTTTAAAAGTATAATAGCATTTGAAAACACAACAACAAAGATAAAAATATACAGTTGCATAGGGATGGGGGGAGAGAACGGTGCCACCAAATATGAGGTTTTCTCTTAATATTCCTTGTATAAAATTCTCCAAGGTACAAGTGTATAATACAACAAAAAGTTTATTAAAATATAAACAAAATATTACAAATTATTCATTTAATTCACATATATCATGACTGATGCTGACTAACACATATCTCTCACTCTCTCACACTCATTCTAATGCTGAAGCTGACTCCAAGGCCCTTTCCACTCCACTCTCCCAATCTGCCATAGGGATGAGAGAAGGATGGGACTGCAATGATGCTTACGAACGACATCATTGCTGTCCCGTCCTTCCCCTGTCCTCAGGTGGTGCGATAGTACCGCAAATCATTGACGGGTTTTCCCTGTCAATGACTGGCGATCATGCCATCATCATGGACTTACCTTGCCTCTGGAGGCCCTGGAAGTGCAATGGCTCTGCTTCCTGCCCCGGCACAGCATGGAACAGTACCCAGCTGTGCTGTGGCAGGAAGAGGCATGGCTATCGTGCTTCCTGGAACATGGAGGCAGCTGATGCAGTGGGGAGTGCTCCTCTCATACTCCCCTCCCAACAGAGCCAATGCCGGGACCCACATCAGATGTCTTTGTGACCAGGTAAGGTGTGAAAAGGACCTAACTCTCCTAACCATTCAAGCTCCTTAACCCCCTACTTCTTATTAATCCTTACAGCCTCCTCTAACAGATTCAAGTCTCACTCTTCCCCGTAACTGTCCTACCAGCCTTTTCAAAATTCCCTCAGACATTCCACCAATCACCACTCACTCTCAAAATTCCATTCTTCTAATCTTCTCCCAATAAATCCTTACATTAGTTTATCTAACAAATGCTACAACATCCCCACTCACCTCCCAAAATTCCATAACATTGCAATGGACTCTTCATGTACTAGTGTTCGTGGGGAAGGGCTGCTGTTCAGATCTGTTGCAGCATGGAGTCTCCTCCCCCCACCACATTTCCTCCGACATTACCTCCTCACCCCCTAGACTGGAGAGTTTGATTCGAGGAGCACATTGCTTCTATGAAACTTTCCGCACACAATAGCAAGCACGGAGATTTGGCTTTGAGCATCTCCATATAATCACATTTCATTGGGTGCACTACATTGTCATGAGAAGCTAAATCCTTTTCAACTTGGTTTCATGGCAGTGCAAAGCTGCCAGAGAGATTTGATTCTGTGATAATGTCAGAAGAAAAATCAAAGCGTGGCCAGTGGTTACTTTCCTCATTCTGATGTCTTGAGGTTGAAAGGTAGATCACAAATGCCACCAGCACCAGCTAACTTAATTGCCATTATGGTCGCTCTGTAGTTTTCCTCACTTCTCAAATTCCCGAAAGGGTAGAACTATAGAGCGAAAAAGGAGAGCAAGAAAGCAAAGAGGGAGGGAATTTCAGGTCAGCAATAATACACTTACTAGACATTCTCAGTAGCTGATGTAGAAATGACGGGGGGGGGGGTCAAATGTAAAGATCGTAAAAGCATAATTGCTTTTCCATTTTTAGGACCTATATTTTAATTTTTACCTAGAAAGCTGAGAATAAGACTAGTGAAGATAAGTCAGATGCTACAAGTGAGAGATGCATTGACTTGTTAGTATTTCTGCATCACTCTTTGGCCACTCTACTGGTGGCGAGAAGTACTATCTGCTATTAAATTATCATTTATTGCTACTTATGATAATGTGCAGAAGACTATAACAGATAATGACTTTCATTTTTCACTGATTAAGACATATTGTTGAAAATGTGTGGCAGCAGCTTTCTTTTAAAGGAGATTAGCTGCTACTTAGTAGTTTCATTGAGCCTAGAGATGCTGAATCACACTTTATATCATCATTGGTGTCATTGCTGCCATTACTAAACCTTCTAGACACTACAAAAACTATACACACAGACACACACACTATGTTAGTCATTCCTATAACTGAATTGTATTTGCAAATTTATTATATGTATAGACTTCATCCTTAAACATTCATAAACTTTAAAACAGAAATAGGTAATATCTTAATTTATAAGCTGGTAACATAACATTCCATTAGTGCAATGCAGCTTTCTATAAACCATGTAATCCATGGATGGAGAAAACAAAGGGGAGAAACTTGATACATATAACATTTGTGGGAATCCAATAATTTTATCCAATAATTTTTTAATTAACAGAAGGTGTAACGAAACTTAAGACTTGACTTAAATTTCTTAAGTTTCTTAAGGTGTAAGAAACTTAAGACTGACTTTAACCTGAGACTTGATCACTCAGTTGTAAATGCTTATAATAAGATACATTGTGATAGATAACCATCCTTCATTTTAGATGCTATTCCAGAACATGGAAAAGTTATGTTTTCTTAAAATGACAGTTCTCAGAATCTCTTGGCCGGCATAGCAATGGCTATTTTCAGAATTGTAATCCAAAAGCTTATTTCCCTCTGAATTATGACTGATTGTGATCTCCTCTTGAACACGTTGTTGTTGTGTGCCTTCATGTATTTCCAACTTGTGGCAACCCTAAGGTGAACCTATCACAGGGATTTCTGGGGCTGAGAATGTGATATGCCCAAGGTCACCCAGTGATTTCCATGGTCAAGAAGAGAATTGAATCCTGGTCAACGCTCAGACCACTACACCAGCTCTCTCCTCTGGAACATACATTGCAATTAACTTGGTAGATAACAGAATGTTTTAAAAGCTTGATTTCTGTTTCCTTCTCTTTAAGTGTTCTGAAAAATGCAGCTTCACTTTCTTGTAGAGTCTGTTTGACAAAGTATTTTAGTCTTGTCTAGGGTGTATACATATAAAGAAGATGGTTTAATTCTGTTTAATCCTATTTACTTCTGTTTTAAAGTTCATGAATGTTTAAGGATGAAGTCTATACGTATAATAAATTTGCTGTAGACATAGCCTATCTTGACTTCAGTAAGGCCTTTGACAAAGTTCCCCATGACATTCTTGCAAAGAAGCTAGTAAAATGCAGGCTGCACAGGGCTGCTGTTAGGTGGATTGGTAGCTGGTTGACCAACTGAACCCAAATGTTGCTCACCAATGGCTGCTTTTCATCTTGCAGAGAAGTGACTAGTGGGGTGCCACAGGGTTCTCTCCTGGGCCCAGTGCTATTCAACATCTTCATCAATGACTTGGATGAAGGAGTAGAGTTCGTGCTGATCAAATCTGCAGATGACACCAAATTGGGAGGGGTTGCTAATACGCCAGAGGACAGGGTCAAAATTCAAAATGACCTTGAAAGATTGGAGAGCTGGACCAAAGCTAACAAAATGAATTTCAACAGAGACAAATGTGAAGTCCTACACTTATGCAGAAAAAATGGAATGCACAAATATAGGATGGGGGACGTGTGGCTGGATAGCAGTACATGTGAAAGGGATCTAGGAGTCTTGGTAGATCACAAGCTGAACACGAGTCAGCAGTGTGATGAGGCAGCCAAGAAAGCCAACGTGATTCTTGGTTGTATCAATAGGAGTATGGTGTCTAGATTGAGGGAGGTAATGGTACCACTCTATTCTGCATTGGTTAGGTCTCATTTGGAATACTGTGTCCAGTTCTGGGCACCTCAGTTCAAGAAGGATATCTACAAGCTGGAATGTGTCCAGAGGAGGGCGACCAAAATGGTGAAGGGTCTGGAAGCCACGTCCTATGAGGAAAGGCTTAGGGAGCTGGATATGTTTAGTCTGCAGAAGAGAAAGTTAAGAGGTGACATGATAGTCATGTTTAAATATTTGGGGGGATGTCATGTCGAGGAGGGAGCGAGCTTGTTTTCTGCTGCTCCAGAGACTAGGACAAGGAGCAATGGATTCAAACTGCAGGAAAGAAGATTCCACTTGAACCTCAGGAAGAACTTCCTGACGGTCAGAGCTGTCCGGCAGTGGAATATGCTGCCTTGGAGTGTGGTAGAGTCTCCTTCTTTGGAGGTTTTTAAGCAGAGGCTGGATGGCCATCTGTTGGGAATGCTTTGATGGGTGTTCCTGCATTGCAGGGGCTTGGACTCAATGGCCCCTGTGATCTCTTCCAACTCTATGATTCTATGTATACAGGTGCATTGGTGCATTTTCAGACTGAATATAAGGGATCTATTGCCTACTGTTCTGAAGACTACTTAATGGTCTTAGGACACAACATAGCGGCTTGGATCCAAAGAAATCTAAAGTGGGAAAACGTATTAATGTGATTCTTGAGCTCTTGTACAAACCAGAGAGGGGCTTCTTACAGTGCAGTGCCATAGTACTACAGGTTGTATTGTACTACAATATGAGAAACAAGGTGATTATGCTAGATACAGATAGATAATGAATTGTTGTTGTTTGTGTTGTTGCTGTTCTTGTGATTCTTTAGGTTATTTCTGACTTATGGTGAGCCTAAACAAACCATCATGGGGGCTTCTTGGCAAGATTCATTCAGAAGTGGTTTGCTATTGCCTTTTCTCTTCACACAGAGAGAGTGTGACTTGCCCAGTGCCACTCTGTGGATTTTGATAGCCGAGTGGGGATTCAAACCCTGGCCTCCTGGAGTCCTAGTCCAACAATCAAACCACTACACCAGTCTTGATCCCTAATGAATCTTGGTTCTGAGTAAAAAGTCTTAACTGAGGGACCCAAGACTTTAATGGTGAATATTTTTTCTATTGTTTCATTGAAAATTTCCTTTATGTCTCTCTTCAATTTCCCCCCAGTATTTCTCCTTATTTTGTTTTCTTCCTTTCGCTTACATTTTCAGTCCCGTTGCTTATGCCGAATTAAAGAAGAAGGTAGCTTGTTACCACCATTTTCCCACAAGGGGTTCCTTGACCTTCTAGGTGCGGTGGACTTACTGATGAAAAAAAGATTCCCAGTCAATCAATCAATCAATCTATATATTCCATAATTTGGCTCAAAATTCAAAACACATTAATTAAAAATGTCAGTGCTTCTCACACTATCTGATGTATAAGACTAGCATGACTTTTCCCCCAATGGCCCAAGGACCAGCACCATGTCCAAGGGCTACAACTTTTTTTTCTCCAAAAAACCGTGTCAATATTTCATATCTAGAACTGGTCCATGGATCATCTTTTTTGGGTAGCACCGATTTTGAATGACACTCGGCTGTAAAGCTTCCAGGCTTTTGAACTCCTTATCTATGGAAATTACAATGGTTCCATCTTGTTGTCCTTCCTTTAGCATGTGATCCCCCCCCCCCATTTGTATAAGCTTTTAGAAATTGACTGTCATGAGGGTTTGTTGGCAAGATTTGTTCAGAGGGGTTTGCCGTTGCCTACCTCTGGGGCTGAGAGAGTGTGACTTACCCAAGATCACCCAGTGAAGTTCTATGGTTGAGCATGGATTTAAACCTTGGTCTCCCAGAGTTGTAGATCAATATTCAAACCAGTTCACTACGCTGGATCTCTTTAATTCTATGCATTGTTGAACTGTATTTCAAGAATAATGTTTATATATTTTAATGATTTTTATTATTCTAGTTGTATTTTTATTTTTGTAAGCTTCCTTAAGTCCCAGTATGGTGGGACATAAAACAACAGCAGCAGCAGCAGCAGCAGCTTCATTTATGTCCCAGCATGAAACCTGAATCACTGAGTGGCTTATCATCATCATCATCATCAATAGCCACCTCCACCACCTATTCAGTGATTCAGGTTTCATGTTCCAGCATCTGTGCATCTAGAATACAAGAAGTGTCTTTAATGAAACAAGTGCAAAGCTATCAGTTTGGGGGTGTGGAGAAGTAGTCACAACTATAGATACTACTGCTACCATGTCTCTGGACAGGGTAAGTGTTATGCATTTCAAAGGTTCCAGGATCATCTTCTGGTATCTCCAGTTAGAGTAGGAAATCTGGACAGGTGCTGACAGTCCATGTTGACAAATCTGATTTAGGTGGATCAATGATATGAGCGGATATGAAACCCAGAACATTCTATCTTCTTGTGTTTCTACATCCCTTCACAACACATTATAGTTTCTAAGTTTACCTGCTTGATCCTGTGATTCTACTTTGATTGGCAGATGCGACAGAAGAAATCCTAAAGTGATTCGGAAGCACTCTTGAGAAAGGAACACTCAACACACTGACTTTATAATCCCGCCAAGCAAATATGTGTGTATGTTACTTTTAAACTGAAGAGACACTTATCACATCTCAGTTGTTTAAATTAAGAAGGAATTTGACTTATGGAGGACATAAATGAGGAAAGCAGCTGGCTGCTGGCTGGTAATTTAAAGGGTAATTTGGTTAAAACATTGGAAGACGTTCAGGGCAAGGCATTATTGTATGATATCAATGCAAAGCAGATCTGAGCCCAGATAATCAGGTCTCATTTTTCTGAGACATTTTTACACCAATAATAATTTATTTCCCCTTTCCTCACACTTCTTTCTTGTGGCTTTAAAATATTAAACATGTGTCTAATTTCTTTATGCCAAAACATTAGGCCAAATAGAAGTGGTGGAGCCTGTGTGAGATAAACATCGTTTTAATTTACAAAGAGCCAAGATCTATAACAGTTCTGGAAAGAGCGATGATGCTAAGCTTCATTCTTTTCGTTTTTCAAATCCTCTCTGGTATTAATCAGGCAGTCCAATAATAAGGGCTTGCTTTAACTCTTAGAGTCGACTAAGCAATGAATTTTCCTTCAGCATGGAAAGCAATTGCTTAAAAAGGATACCCACTTAAGCAGTGAATCTACCTCATTCTCCATTTTCCTACCCTTGAGGGCCACCCCATCTCATAAAACTTCCTTGAACATGTTGGCTGAGATCCTGCATCAGCAGATATAAGCTACAATGATGTAGCAACATCTCCCAATGCTTATGCCCCCCACAACCCCCCCACCTCACCACCAGGATCGTGCTGGGCACCTCATCACTCACCATGCTGCTCTTTACTTTTACTGAAATTTCTCTATTCAGGGGGCTACATGGAACAAAGATAGATTGGGAGGGTCACTTTTGTTAGTTGTGATGGTACAATGACGATAAACATGAATTAGTACAATTACAATATTGTAATCATAATTACTGAATAGGATATCAATCATTATTTTTTTGGACTACAGGTCCCAGAACCCTCTAGCCATTGGCCGTTCTAGTTGGAGATTCTGTGAATTATAATCTAGAAATAACTTTTCCAAGCTTGTCCAGAGATACCATTTTGAAACATTCCAGGGAATCCAAATGTTTTGTGATGACCCTTTGGATCTCACACAAGGGGCCTTGAGTTAGCCGGGCATCTTGTTTACACCCCACACTCGCAGCAACTCCGCAAGAGGAATGCAGTACAAGTGTCACAACCTATTCTGCATTCTACCATCACAAATGATATTCAGATAGTGCGATTAAATCAGGGGAGGCTGGTGGATCCATTTCTAGGGGACAGGGAGGGCAAATCCATTTTTGGTTTTATGGCTGCCATTGCTACAGCTGCCCGAGGTTATTATATGAGCCACCCACCTCTTTTATTCTATTCCTGACAGAGGTTTAGTACCAGGAAACTGAAAATTTTTTCCTCCAAGATTTCATATTGTGGATGCCAGCACCTTAGCCAATTTCTAAAGAGCCAAGTCATGTCATGAGAACCAGTGGGGTGTTGTGGTTTGAGTGTTGGGCTGTGACCCTGAGAACCAGTGTTCAAATCCCCATTCTGTCGTGGAAACCCACTCGGCGACATTGGGCACGTCATACAATCTCAGCCCCAGAAAACCCCCTGAAAGGTTTGTTTTAGGGTGGCCATCAGTCAGAATGACTTGACGACACACAACAACAACAATTGTCATGACACAAAAACAAAAGTGAAGTGCTAGAATTCTATATACTTTCAGGCTCCAGACAAGAATTCTGAGAGTCCTTAGTACAAAAATGTAACTTTTCTATTTTTGAGCAGAAGTCCAGGGCAGGCATCAACACTGGGCTTTGCTGTGGCATTAGTGTCATGCCAGTTGCCCAGCAATGCCAGGTACTGAGCTTCCCCCTCTGAAAAGAGACAGAAGGATGTATTTGTGTCAGAAGGGAGATATGAGGAGGGAGGGAATGGTTTAGTTACATACGCTAAGATTCTCTGGCAGGTTCAGAGGAGCAACCCAGAGCACTGTGAGTTAACCCTCATGCCTCCAGATGGGAGGGGAGTGATGTCACTTTTGATCTGCTATGTTGATTCCATTACCCCTCTCTTCATATGCTCCAACTCCTGCCTTCATACAAGCAGAGGTTTTTTTTTTTTTTTTTTTTTTAAGAATGCAGAGTATTGGACAATTTTCTCCAGTTGAGAATTAAAATCTTCTGGGATCTTCCCTATCTCTGTCCTCTTCCTTCTGTCCCATCTTTCTTTCATAGGAAAAAGGTAAATTAGTTAACTGTTAAAAGGTATGGATCGTGACCTTTCGAGCGCTCCTCAAAGCTGCACAGCCACTGATGAGGGTGACATGAAAAGCTATTTCCTTTATAATGAGATACCATACAGTTCTGTCTTCTTTTAGGACCTGGCATTTAAAAATACATTTACTTCTATTATGGACTGGCCTAACCTGCACAGACTATTGCTTGTGACATATTACCACAGCAGATGTTTTAGACAACCTGCTGGCATAACAACAAAGAAGGAACAAAGTTTCTTTCATTATTGACTTAATCTCCACAAACAGTTGTAAAAGTTTTCTTATCTAAGTGATTGATTGCAGGTTTGTCAATGATTTACCCTAATGTAAATTGCCTATTATTTTTCTTTCCCCACTGTGCAGCCAAGTAGAGTAATATGGAGAAGTCAAGGAGGAACAGATACCTTGAATCTGCCCGCCCCCCAGACATCTGTTCGCATTATTTGAATCTTTTGCAGCTGAAATTTGTCTATGACCATGTGAATACTATCAAATTGAGGAAAGGTACAGAAGAAGAAAGTAGAAATAAAGGGGGTAAAGGTGATGTTAAGGACATCTCCTCATACTTTAATGAATCAGAGAAATAAATAAAATGAGAAAAAGGGAAATTTCAATAAAACAGACATGAAAAGCTATATATTTGACTTAGAGGCAAACAAAGTGAACAGCTTAATTCTATGAAAGTTTTTTTTAAAGTAATTTTGCTTTTGCATTTTCCTTTTCTCACTTGACCTTTCTGATATCAGTAAGAAAACACAATTTATTTAATGTTCAGTGATGATATTTAAAGCAGAAATATACAGCATTAGATTATATAATGCATTGTTAAGTTTACATTAATGTTGGGAACATTTCTGTATTCTCTGTGGGACATTATGACATAATGGAACATATGTGTTTTACAGAATTCCTTTATATTTTAATTTCTATTTATGTGTTGCTTGGAAATCATATAATCACATAGCTGGAAGAGATCGCAAGGGTCATCAAGTCCAACCCCCACCTATGGAGGAATACACAGTCAAAGCACTCCCATCAGATGGCCATCCAGCTATTATTTAAAAACTTCCAAAGAAAGAGACTCCACTACATTCTGAGGCAGCATATCCCACTGTTGAACCGCTCTTACCATCAGGAAGTTCTTCCTAATGTTCAGGTGGAATCGCTTTCCCTATAGTTTGAAGCCATTGCTCTCTGTCCTAGTCTCTAGACCAGCAGAAAACAAACTTGTTCCATCCTTGATATGATATCTCTTCCAATATTTAAACATAGCTATCATGTCACCTCTTAACTTTCTCTTCTCTAGGCTAAACATGCCCAGCTCCCTAAGCTGCTCCTCACAGGGCCTGATTTCCAGGTCTATTACCATTTTGGTTGCCCTCCTTTGGATGTTCCAGCTTATCAATATCTTTCTTGAAGTGTGGTACCCACAATTGGACACAATATTCCAAGTGAGGCCTGACCAAAGCAGAACAGAGTGGCACTATTACCTCCCTTGACCTAGACACTATACTATAGATGCAGTCTAGAACTGCATTGGCTTTTTTAGCTGCTGCATAACTGCTGACACATGTTAAGCTTGTGGTCTACTAAGACTCCTAGATCTCTTTCACATGTACAATGATCAAGCCAGCTGTCATGTATCCTATATCAATAGATTTCATTTCTTCTGCTTAAGTGTAGTACCTTACATTTCTCCCTGTTGAAGTTCATTTTGTTAGTTTCGCTCTAGCTCTCTAATCTGTTAAGGTCATTTTGAATTCTGATCATGTCCTCTTGGCTATTAGTTACGCCTCCTTTCTCATCCTTAAGAAATCAAGAAAGAAACAATCTTTTTCAATATTTGTGCCTGAAGAGCAGGCACAAAACATCCCCACTGACTTAGAAATACTGTTTTCAGCTACATCAAGCAGTATTGTTTTTTCTTTCCAGTATTTGTGACTATTTGTCATTGCTCCTAGTCACTGTGTATTGCTTAGTATGTAGAAATGAAGGGAACTATTTCATCCACTACTCATATTCTTAGGCAGTCTTTACAGGAGCTCAGTTGTTAGACCAAGGTAAGAGTTTGCAGTTGAAATCGCATGTGAAAACTCACAGGGAATTCAACAGCAAGTCAAACGAGAGATGAAATACCCATGCTAGGAGATCCATGTTTGGAACTGGAGCAAGAGTGTTAGGAGGATTTCTTAAGGCTTTCTCCCCAGTTTGAACTGCCCTCAAAAGAAAGGGGAAAATCAGTTAGCGTCATACTTATGGTATTTTTCAGAATCCTGCTGTTCTGTCCTGGTTCTGTTTCAAATTACCAACCTTATTTTTCTTCCTGCTTGGAAATGAGTGCCTCTTTTTGTGCATGTCCCACTAAAGTGTACATTTTTGTACACAATTTATAATGTGTACATATTGCAGGCATTTTCCTCATTGACTAAAGCTATTAGTGCATGTTTTTAGTTGTGCATTTTTAAAATCTACACATGGTGTTGTGCATATTTCCATATCATCCAACACTGCACAGGCAAAAACCAGGACTCATGGAATCATGCAACATCAGAATATAGATAAGATGGCAAAAATTATTAATGAAGAAGGACATACTTTAGGGAAGGATATAATTCTTCCCCTCCCCCTCCCCCTCCCCTCCCTCCCTCTCCTCAACCTACAGTTAATACAATGCGAACTATCATATTTGCCAGTGTATTAGACACACCCATGTATAAGACGCACTCCATTTATACATCGGCAAATACTATTTGCTGGTGTATAAGACACACCAGCATATAGGACGTACTCTATTTTCAAACACTATTTTTCAGGAAAAAAAGTGAGCCTTATATGTCAGCAAATACAGCACTCTTGCTTTTTGAATTCAATTTGCAGCAGATGATATAAACTGAGGACAAAGGGAGAAAGTGGAAGAAGGAGAGAGAAACTGAGACATTTTAAAAGTAGCTGAAAAACTGGCAGGATGACAGGGGATTAATTGAGACTGTTCCTACCAAATCGGGACAGTTGAAGGAAATGCATTTCTTTCCTCCAAAAAGTATTATGAGCATCAGAAATGCATGGATTTCTCAGGCAAGATGCATATCTTTCTTTTCCCAGTCTCAGGAGGTACAAAATTGATAGTTCCATGGGGAAAAACAGTTCTACAAAGATTCAATTTCCAAAGCTAGGCTGCAAAGCTTCTATGAAAAATGTAGTCTGTGTACACACACACACACACACACACACACACACAGGGAGAGAGATTGAGAGAGAGGCATGGTATATAAATGTTTCATCCACTGCAGTCTAATAGCAGCTTTAAGAAATAATTTAGATTGGGAAATAGTAGAGGGGACAGGATTATCTCTGACATCCCAGTACCTCTGCTCCGTTCCCACTTGTAGAATGTATGGCTGCTTTGCAATTAAAAAAAAGACAGATCTGAAAGCACATGAAATCTGTTTCATCACGAAGGTGAATACACACTCTTTTCAAATATATGCTATTTTCAAACATTGTATCAGAACCAACCCCTGCTGACAGCTCACACAAAGGCTGCAGAAGCCTCCTCAGACTTGCTGCGGCAATCTTTTCAGTAGGACTGGTTAAGTGGGACTGGTGAGATGGCAACATGGGAAATGAGGAATTGCTCTCCGACCCCAAATTAATGCTGATCAAAGAAACCAAAGGTAAAAGAGCCATGATTGTATCCTTGGGAGATTCAGTTAATTTTTTTTTTTTTTACGATTATATGGTCAAAATCAACGGACTGAACTTGAAAAGTAGAGAAAATATCTCTTTTTGGTAAGACTATGACTATGGGACTTAATTCTGAACACATGCACATATGATCATACAGTTGTTGAAACAGCATGCCCAAAAGGGACAGTGGGAGGAGAAAACATTAAATTGTCATTTAAGTAGCCCACCACATGCATATGTAGGCAACAGTTGTTAGGGCGAATGAAGTCACTTTGTCCATTAATGGCCACTTCCTATTGATTTAATTTTGTGCTGGTTTGACCAAAAGTCAAATTGAGAAAGCAGCTGAGTAAAATCTGTAGGCACTTCTTCTGTATACAGTCATACCTCCACATTTGCTAGGGTTAGAGGCACAGAACCCCCGTAAATGTGGAAAAAACATGAATAACTCTAGGCCCTCCTAAACCATATTTAACATCCAAAAAAAGTATGATCACCATATTCAAACCACCAGAGATTCCTTTGAGGCGTCACGGTTCCTTCACAAGGCAGAAGTGGGTGGCTGGTGGGGCTTAGTGCAACCTCCACTGCTGCCCCAGACCATTTTTAATAGAGATTTACAATCCTTGTTCGCAGTTTCTCAATCTAATGATGGCTCGCAGTCCCTATTAAAAATGGCATCAGGAAGCAGCAGAAGTGATAGTAAATAATCCATTAATGATCAAGTCCACCAAAGTGAAACCTGCAAATTGGGAGGGCTGACTGTAAATAGAATACAAGCCCTTATTATTTATAGCTTTGATACATAGTAGGTGCTATACAGAGGAAAAATGAAGAAGTCTCTTTCCATGCATCTATAATCTAGAAAAATAAAAGGGAAGATAACTTGAAAGGAGAGGAAATATTTTCTATTTCCTGGGTGATACTACAAGAAAACAGAAAAGTTAATGTAAAGGTTATTTTTTTAAAAAAGGTTTATAACATCGAGTAGAGAATGTAATAAAAGACCTCATGCAAAAATGGACTTGACTTCTTAATTTTTAAATTAATTTTGACACAAACAATCTAATTTACAATAAAAGTTATATGCAATCAAAAAATAGAAAGAAAAAAAGAGAAGGAAAAAAGAAGAAAAAGAAAAAAAATAGAGCTCTGACCCCCAATCCTTACTGTAGTGAAATGAAAACAGAACAAAACAAAAACCCTATCATTACAGATCCGAATAAATAATCTTACTAAATTACTAATAGCCATAGCGACAGATTATTACATTGTTGGATTTCGTATTGCTCATAAATCCCATTAGCCACTTCCAATCTTTCAAAAAGTCTTCAACAGGCTTATCCTTTAGAACCCATGTTAATTTCATCATTTGGGCTAATTGAGCAACCTTAGCAATCCATTCGTCTGTCATTGGTGCTTCAGTCGATTTTCAAGTTTGAGCAAACAATATTCTTGCTGCTGTTGTCATATACTGAAGAACTAATCCATATTTACTCTTCAGTTCTTTATCTACAATGCCCAACAAAAGTATTTCTGGTAACCTTACAAAATCTACCTTTAATTTTTTTGGATTAACATATAAAACTTAGACCAGTAACTTTTTGCCTTCTCACAAATGTAACACACATGAGAAAAGGAACTCTCCTTATCTTGACATCCCCAACATTGGTTTGAAACATTCTGGGACATTTTCAACACCATAGTTGGGGTTGGATGTTATATATACATCATCTTATACAGGTTTTATTTTAAATTATGGCACAGACTAATTTTATATTTTTGGACCACATTTTCCTCATATATCCCCACCTTATCATGTACTCTTTTACAGGCTCATCTTCTCCCTAATTTCAAAAACCATTTATGCATTTTTAAATTATATGGTCATAGTCTTTACACATCTCTAAATAAAACTCATTTTCTCTAACCTCTATGGCTATGTTTCTCTTATCTTGGTTAAATCTTTCTTTAAATTACACATAAGGAAATTAGTTAAGATCTTTGCTTTCCTTAAGAATCATCTTTCTTGATTTAAACTTCCATCTATTTTGTTCAAAATACAAAAGATCATCATAAAGCAACCATCTCCAATTTTTAACCCATTCTTTCCATAAAAAAAAAAGGCTTCTGTGGTGAGATAGCTAATATTATCTTAGGAAAAAGTCTCTGTTTATATTTATACAAAACTCTTAGGAAATCCTTTCTAGTGCAATGATTTTTAAATTCAGCATGTAAAAATGGACATGACTTTTGAATTTCAGTAACTGCAATGTGCATGACAAGCCAACAGCTGCTGAAATGCTCTCTACTATGTATAGAATAAGGTGATCATTGCCTCTTTGAGGTGGACCTGGCTCTATGTTCTAAAGGACCAATTCCATAGCCATAATAATCCAGTTCATACCTTTGGATCTCTGACAGATATCACAAAGTTTTCAGCTTGCCTTTTAGAGTTAGTTGCTGGGCAATATGGTGATATCTCCATTCAAGCAGAAAAGATTAATGATTATTTAGGTAAATTTTAAAAGAACTCTAGGCTGTTCCTGGAATGGGAACAGCCTGATGGTTGACATAGGGAACTAGATGGGAGGAGAAAACCCTGTTGGTTCTCTTGAACTTCTAAGTGTCTTTCAATACCAGCTCAGTCCGTTGTATGTCATGAAAGGTTGGACAAAACCTGTAGTCCAAAGAAAATCCTTTGTGATGTAAATTGTCAAGTGCACCTGTGAAAAGCCATGTGACTCTAGCTGAGTCATGCTGAGTCATGCTGATGGGCAATCAGGGGAGAAAGTTGCATCAGATATGAGGAGAATGCAATGGTAGGTCAGGATTGCATCAGCTAGGTGTGTGTATAAATGTAGCCAAGTACTAGTCAACATTGCACATGGTGCCCGAATGTGTTTGCCGGAGGCTCTGCCAGAAAAAGCAAGCTGAGGAATCCTGGAACACCTTCTGGACATTCTTGTAAATATGTATATATTGTAACTCAAGAATAAATTGCCTCCTTGATGGAAGATAACAAGTGGCATGGGTGAGTTTTTCCTGGCTACAGGGCATTGCTGCTAAGATAATCTCTGCTTACATAGCTGTGCGACCAATCTCTGCTATATTTGGGCTTTTTGTACACATGACTCTGGTACAGCTTTTTGGCCAGAGCTCAGTGGTCAGGAGGGAACTGCTATTGTCGTTTTGTGTAGCTCCCAGCATCCCCAACCCTCCCAGTAACATAGTATTCTTCTGTAATGCTCACCTCAGTTATATCTAGGGCTCAGAGTGATGTGTTGTACTCCCTGAAAGATTGCTTTCAGAAAGTGGTGTTGAAGTACTGTTGCTCAATCTCATGAACTTTAACATATGGGTTCCACATGGTTTTATGTCACCTGTATCCTATTTAGCACCAATAGAAAACTAATAGGATAAATAGTTTGGAGGTTTGACCTATGGTATCATGATGTGGAAGACATCCAACTCAAGATCTTCTTAGATTTGCTATCTATAAGCTCCAATAAAGATGTAGAACTCTTGAACAGGTGTCTGAAGAAGATTTGGGGATGGATGATGGAAAACAAGGTCTTGCAATTCTGGGAGCCTCATCTACTCAGGTCCCAGCTAAACTAGATTTTAGGATTACCAGAGTTAAGCCAAGCACATATGTTACAAGATAACATTCAGTTTACTAATGACATATGATGTATATATGGATGCAGAATTTAATGACAAACAAGAGAGAGAGAGAGAGAGAGGGAGAAACAAAGATTTATACATGTTCCACAGCTGCTGGAAACCAAAATTCCTTGCAGCTGATAGGCAATACAAGCAATAGATGGTAGGAGTGCCTATTACCACTGTAGGCTGTCATGCCATCTTGTGACCCTATCTAGACAAATATGAACTTTCCATCATTATGCATGTGCTACTCACATCAAGGTCAGATGGCTGCGATGTGCTTTTGAAGGTGACCCAACTAGTGTAGCTACCAGAGTATTGAAGGGGCTGGATGATCAGAATATGGGAAACCAATTCTATAACAGTTGCACCTGTTTCCTGTGCATGTTGACCCCAAGTCAAGGTGTTGGCTCTGATTTACAAAGCTCTGAACAGTCTGAGATAAGTTACTTGAATGAACACTTGCACCTAAACAAACCTCCCTAGGCATTAGGATCCACCTTGGAGGCTTTGCTTAACAGACCCAGCTATAAGCTCAGTTTAATCAGTGGGTACATACACATTTTAATAGCACCTCCCAGTTATGAAAATTCCTGCCTAGTTATAGAATGCTCTAAAGTTTGCAGGGTTTCAACCTTGAAACTTTAAGAACTCATTTATTCCTTTTTCATGAGCTTTTCATTGCTGCAAGTCTAACATCAATGGAATTTGTATGAAATGTTCAACTGTTTGCATTTGTTACTCATTTTTAACTAGCCTGTCTTTTTAAATAATTTCATGGTGCTGTCAGATCACTGCTCATAATTTTAATTTATGCATTTGGTGATGATGATAATCTCAGCTGCCTTTGGAAAGCTGTGCTTTAAAAGTCAACTGGAGAGTATGTACATAAATGAAAATAAATGAAATTGTCATAAGCTTCTTTTATATTGAGGAAAGGAGTCCTAAAAAACCAAGCTGAGTTCTAAGAATAGTGGCACCCACCACATTCTGGTAGAGCACCCACATGACGTTCAGGAGGCCAAAATTTGGACAGTATTAAAAGCCTTCTGAAAGCCCTCCAGTTTAAACAAAGTTTTTTTCTGGCTTGTAAAATATATGATGAAGGTGCTCTGTTTTATTGTTTTAATATATCTTTGTCCTGTATTTATATTATATTTCTAATTTAGATGTTTTTATAGCACCCTGTGTGTAAACTGTTAAGAGACTGTGTTATATTAAGTAATATATGAGTACCTGAAAGACAGAAAGAGACAACAAAAGACAGGGAATGTCCAGCTCTTTAAACCCGTAGGAATTTACATCTGAGAATAAGTGGATATTTTTAGTACTAGCTGTAGTATTCCAAGAGCGTGTTAAGGCACTGAATAATGGCCTTTAGAAGTTATCTTATACCATACATACATAAGATATAACTATTTGCATTAGTTGGATGAATTCAGAGTTGCTCATAGTTGTATTAGCCAAACAGCAGGCTAAGTTAGTTATTCAGTACTACTTAGAGGAGACCAATGAAATGAACAGGACTTGTTCAGCACTACTAACTTGATTCCTATTCATCTCCATGAACCTGACCTAGGCCAGACCATCATTGGACATCTTGCGTTATGCTCCTGAAATGACAGCAACAGAATCACAAAGGTTTTGACACATTATGGCTTGGATTGTTAAACCACATGAGCAGAATTTTACTCATGGGATGCTCCTACTGTTGAAAGGAATAGGGGAGATTATCTTTGCTGATCCTCTCTTTTCCTTTCAGCTATCTGTGCCTCCCAAAAATCTGCTCTGAAGGAATGAGGAACACTCTGGTAGTGCTATGAGGGACTACACAAGGAAGGAGAAAGAACGATGCACCCCTTTTGTCAGAACTAGGAATCTTCTTCCAGTTGGTCTAAGGAACCCTTCTGTTAGTCAAAGGTCAATTTAGGATTAGGGTAGCCAGATATGTTGTTTTAGACTCTTCTATATTCTTCTGCTTGGAGGACTTCTGTTTGAAGAACTGTCCAACTGAAATCTGATTTAAAGATTTAAAGAGAGATCTTCTATTGGAAAAATAAAAATCATTCCTATTTTTGCATCTCTACATATATTAGCAAATGCAATTTTATGCAAATGAGTGTCTTCTCTTGCCTTCTTTTTTAGTGTTGT
Organism: Cyclura pinguis; assembly: GCA_030412105.1. NCBI lineage: Eukaryota > Metazoa > Chordata > Lepidosauria > Squamata > Iguanidae > Cyclura > Cyclura pinguis. The sequence goes on from CM059602.1 coordinate 216,111,694, forward strand.
ACAAGTGGCTACACTACTTGACAACCAAACCTACATTTGCCAACACCATTTAGCCATGTGGATTTCACTGCCTGTTGTCCTGCCAGCATTTTCTCCTTCTGGCTGCCGGAGACTCTTTTTAGTTCTACAAACAAACTAAAGACTTAATATGAATGAAAGTGGCTTCTCAGGACTGGCTTCAGTGAACTTGTATGTGCACAAATGGATAGGCATGTCCTAAATCAGGGATGAGTATGATGGAGGCTGCATCCAGTTCTATGAAGAGGGGATGTGTTCTACAGTCCTTGCCCTGGATTGTCAAGGAACCCCTCAATCCCCACAATAAAAAGAAGGCTGCAAAAATGCTTTGTGGGGGCTGAAAATGCTTCTAGAATGTGCAGCTTTCCTCTTCAATGCTGTTTTGAGGTCTACCCTTCTGAAAACCTGCATGGTATAGTGGTTTGAGAGTTGGACTACAGCTCTGGAGACAAGGGTTCAAATCCCTGCTCAGCTGTGGAAACCCATTCAGTGACCCTGGGCAAGTCACACTTTCTCAGCCTCAGAGGAAGGCAAGTAGAACTCCTTCTGAACAGATAGTGCCAAGAAAATCCATGACAGATTTGCCTTAGGGTTGTGCTAAGTCATGAGTGACTTGAAGGCACATAGCAACAACAATGCTGAAATGGCTAACACTCACATGAAGAAAAAGAACATGAAGAGCATGTTGGCTGTTGAGCCCATGAGGAATTAGAAGGAGCCAAAAATTGTCCCTTGCCTAGGATTACCATAATCCTTATTACACTGGTTACTCCCCTTAGATTCTAGGCAAGTGGCCTGGTTCTCATCTGGAGCATGATCTCACCTGGATTCCAAGTTTTACTTTCTTCTTTTTTTAAAGTAAGGCCATTTCCGCATGCGATGAGGGAATCGCTCCCTACCGCTAGTCATCAGATCTTCTGTGGGTCTGGTCCGGTCCAGGGTGAGGAGGAGCAGTGTGTGATCGTAGATCTGCACTGCTCTGGCGTCCAAAATGGCATCTTCCGGTTGGTCGTGGGTCTCGACCAACCGCTGAAGCTCGCCAGCCTAAAACCCGCCCTCCGCAGATCACAGGCTCGCATTGGTGCGAGCCTGCGAATCTGCATTGGAGAGCAGGCATGCAATAGCTTGCGCTGGCATTTTGAAAGACCTGAAAAATCAGGTCTTTCAAAAACACGATGGAGGACCACTTGGGGTTGCTCCAGAGTGGACTGAGGTGCGGATCTACGGTAAGTAGTCTGGACCCAGTCCGCTCCAAGGTGCAGACGTCCTCCGTGGAGGATGCACTGCACCGTTTTATTTACCCCGTGTGGAAATGGCCTAAGTCTCTAACCCTTGTAGGGGTAAAGATGCATCAGAAAATGTGGAGACACTCTTCTGTGGAATTGTTCAGGCACTCTTCTGTGGAATTGTTCTGAGAGAAACAAACCTACCCCTGCCTTTCAGCTGCAAGAGAAGACAAGACAAGCTGTGAAGTCGAGGAGTACAAGAAGGAAGGGAAAGCCCAGTGAGGGCACAGTGGCAAGCGTAGGAAGTAGGAGGCAAAGAGAGTGTGAGCAGCAGCATGTAAGAAACAAAGGCATTTGAGGGTGCAAAATGAGGTGAGGGTAAGAAGGAAAGAGAGAGGAAACACTGCAAGCAGTGGATTGCAACAAGCAGGAGAAGGAAACGTTGTGAGGGTACAAGGTGATGCAAGGGAGAGTGAACAGTGTGCGCAGCAGATTACAAGAACCAAGGGAGGAGCACAATCTGAGATAGTGAGGTGAGGTGAGAGAGGTGGTGGGAAGGGATTGAGAATGGGTTGTGAAAGTGGTAGAGTGTAAGAAATAAGGGGGATGTAAGGTTGCTTTACTGAGAAGTAGTGGTGGCCCAAGCTCACATGTTAAATTCTCTCACCAAGCAGGGACTTGAACTTAAATCTCCCTATTCCAGGTCCAGCATATTAAATGTTACTCTGTAGGGGTTCACTTGGGTCAAATGTAACTTTAAGAAATTGTATGTCAGAAGAAAAAAAAAATCCAGCAAGTAATGTGCTAATGTGCATAGTCAGAATGGAAACAAGAATATTTCAATAATTAGAAACTCTTACACACTGTGCAAATTAGAGGTCCAAATCTGAGGAAATGGACTGTGACAATAGACAATGGCTTCTGAGTCATATCCCATAGACCATGCATGCCCACATTGTGCATTGTAAACAATAACACTGATTTGTGTGTTCTAAAAGTACTGCTGCATTTTTATATTCACTTTTAGCATACCTGCTTAAGAGTCAAGCCTGTAATGGTCATGTATGGATGATTGTAGAGGCTAAGCAGGGTCAGCTCTGGTTAGTACTTGGATGGGGGACTGCCAATGGATATCAGGTGCCATAGGTTATATTTCAGAGGGAGAAACTAGCAAACACACTTCTGAGTATTCTGAGTATTCTGTGCCAAAGAAAACCCTATGAAATTCATGGGGTCACCATGAGTGGACAGGTGACTTGAAGACACAAACAAACATACACACACAGAGGGAAAGATACAAAAAAACCCCTCAGCGTGGAATGCAATTTGTTAACAATTAGGAGGAGAACTATGACTGATTAGATCCTGGGCAGAACTTATGACGTAAGTAAATTTATGGCTGAGCAAGGGGCAGATGGAGATCACAAGGACAAAAACTTCTAATGAGATATTTTAGTTTTCATAAATCTCATTTCACAATTTATGAACTGAACTGGTTATAATTATGTTGCTCATAGACTATGAATTTACAGCATGGCAGAGAAAAATCCTTAGTTGCTGACATCTTTCTGTTGAATTAACATTGGATGCATGAGTACGATGGTGAAAATACAACTAATTTGTCATTTGTATAAATATTTGTATAAATAAAGATATACATATGTATGAATACATAGTACACACAGGTGGTAGTCACATTGTTCAGTGTTTTCTTCTCCTTTTTGTTATGAATTTTCAAATATTTTACTTAAAGAAAAGAAATTGTATGTATGTTTGATTTAATGTATAGTCAGCATAATATTAACTGAGCCACTTTTCCTGATTAAGTACTCTTCTGCTCAATGGATAGGCAGGCTATGATGGATAGATTTTCCCATCTTCCTTAACTTGCTCTTCTAAATACCTAAGGACATAGTTTAGGAAATGTAAAAGAAAGGTATTATTTTGCCAAATAGTGGGAACACCTGTCAGTTTAGGCACTGATAACATGACTATAGGAGATCTAAGCAGATGCTGAACAAATTAAAATAAATAAAAATTGTTTACCGTTGTGACAATTTAACTTCATATTTCTTGCTTCTTAGAACATCTGGGACTCTGAATTTCTTTCTCTCTTTAACCCATTTATTCTCAGAATGTCTGCATTTCCGATCGTTACTGGCAAGCATTTTTCCAGGGAGAAACACATTCAGAAATGCATAATTAGGAAACAGAATTTCTGATTGACTGAATTTCAGCAGTGTGGTCCATAACTTGCATAGACATTTGATTTATACGCTTTTCACTCTATATGAATACTAGCAACCTTGAAGGCAAAAATAGAACAATTTTTTTATGGGTAAGTTGTTTTTCTTCATTAACTAATAGGCAGTTTCATAACTCTTTGTAATGGCACAGATTGCTTTTGGCAGGAGATACCATTTAAAAATCCTACTCAGCCAAGAAAAAAAAACAAAAAACAGGTTGGGAGGAAAGAATCACTGTAAGACTATTTTTTCCTAAAGCCACTGTACTCCATTAATCCACTTATTAGATGTATAAAAACACTCTTACTGTTTACCTCCCACATCTCTGAGTGGTATGAAGTTCACAAGAGGCTTTTACTGGGTCAGTTTCCTTGTGTGAGAGAACAGCGGAGAATTATGGTGTCATGTATAATAACTTACAGATGTATAGGTTGAGCAGATGGAACGACGCAGTCAAGCAGTACTAGTCTTAAAGGAACATCAAAATACTGCTCATACTCTAATTATTTCAGAGATAAAGAAACTTGATCCAAATAGTGTTCATTTGGTCCATTTGCAATTGTCAGAAAAACAAATAGGCATAAACTGGTGGCTTGTCTGAGGTGTCCATTCCTTCCTATGCTTCTTCATCATCCTGGCTGCAATATCAAAACAGAGGATGATCATAGTGAGATGAAGCCATTGGCTCAAAGGGAGATTCAGCAGTGTTTAATGAATGTAGCATCTCTTCATATAAGAGAAATGGCATCTCCCCATTCAATCATAATCTGGTTCCACAGCTAGAAGGTAGAATCCCTTAGAAACTCTCAAGTCTCATCACATGTAAACACACTTTCCATCTTGGAATGAGGTCCAAGTTATGGTCAAAACCAGAAAGCTTTTTATAGAGTGTCTCAGAAAGGTAGAGAAAGAAATCTGTAGTGTGCAAAGGTGAATCTCCTCTTTTTAAAGTATGAGTGGACAGGAAAAACAAAGTGAACGTGAAATTACTCCCATGCACCCCCTCTAGATTGGCTGAAATAGTCTCAGATGAAACTTGATGCTTAGCTCCTACTCTTATCTACCATAATGCTCTGGCAGGATGAATAGTGAACTGTAAAAATATGAGACTATGAATTAGTATTCTGAAACTAGGTGTGTACTCCAAAACCACTTTCTCTGATGGTAAATACCATGCTTATTATAGAGACATCAGAAGGAGCTCCTGACGGCCACCCTTTCCTTCTCAATGCAACTTCACTGAGAAGGAACTGGTGGCCACCATCTAAGTTGTCAGGGGTGAATGGCAGCTGCTATTAAAAATTGCATCCACTATCCTCTAAATTTTCCTGAACAATGTTACAAATGGCATTGTTGAGATTGGGGAAGGGACGGTAGCCTGAGGGAGCAACCACTGATGTCCCCTTTACTATCACCACTGCCAAAAGGGGGGCAGAAAAACAAAAGCAAATATTGAAAAGAAGAATTAGGTGAAGAAAGAAATATGAAACTTACACACATTTCGTTGAAGGAAACATGGCATAATACTTTTAGGCAGGTAATGAATGGAATTTTCCTGAAATGGAAAAAGAAAACATGCACATATTCCTACTCTTACTCTTGAAATTGCTTGTTGCTTCCTTTTATCTCTAAGCTACCTGTTCTAATAAGATCCAAATAGAGACTCTTGCTCACATTTGAACTACAAATACTTTTTCTTTCAGCTGTTACCCTGTGTAATGGGGGTCCCGGGAGGGACACCAAAATGTGCTCAACTAAAGGTGGGGAAAATTAGCTCAGAGCACTGCTTAGCTTTATGAGAGGCAGGGTAACGTAGCGAGATCTTGAACCCTATGTCTACGGGGTCAGGTCGAGTCCAGGGGCACACAGAAGTTGAAATAATAAATGATGTTTTATTACAAACACAAGCAAAACAGTGTATGCGACACACTCACACAAGATAACTAAAGAAAATAAAGGTTTGAGTGGTATAGAGGGATTTTTAGAGGGGTTGCTGGTTTAGGTGATACTTCATCTGTCCTGAAGCCCGGAAAAATGGAGAGCAAGGCTGGGGTGCGATGTAGCTCAGCACGTGGAGCTGAGGGGAGGCTCGCCAAGCAAAGCGGCAGCAAGGTGGGATGAAACTCAGGAGCGATCCGAGGAAGGTCTCGGAATCAAGGGTTTTTATAAGGAGAATGTGACTCCAGGCTATGCTGTACTTAGGGGAAAACAATAGATCTGGAGTTGGAGACAAAGCCTCCGAAAGGTCAGAATCTGAATGATTGAGTTATTGCAGAGGTTCTCAATAGAGTAGCCAGTATGCAAACGCAGAATACTTGGGTATTGCATAGTTTACCCATCAAGCTGCCAGCGCGGGGCAGAGGATCTTTTGTAAGCTGTGTGCATACCTAATTAGAGTACTTGCCTGGAGGTCTCCTAAAGCAGCGAGTCAGCTATTTTCTGGCCTGCCTGTATTGTCTAGGAATATTACGGCGATTAACGGCTGAGCTTGGTGGCGTGCTTGTCCGGTGGCCTCACAAGCACGTGGAAGGGAATAGATAAGTGAAGCCGAATCATGATATCAAAAGGATATCTTTTAATATCCCCAAAGCTCGGACTAGCCAGGGCAGTAACACAGCCCCCACTCAGGAAATGTGTATGAGGGTAACACAAGAAATGAAATGTAAATACATTTCCACTCTGTTCAAACCTAAGCTCACATCTTGCAACTGTCTCAGTTCAGCTGGAATTGCCATGCTTATTTTCTGCCTTCCTGTTTTCTCAGCAATTTTTAAAATGTCCCACTTTTTCCCTCCCCACAATATAGAAGAGCTATATAAAAGGGATGAATGGATGACAGATTAATTCAGCGAAGAACCACTTGAAGATGAACTGACAATTTTAGAAAGTGAAGTGGAATCTGCACTTAGAGCACTTGGGAGAAATAGATCATCAGAAACAGATGGAGTACCAATAGAGCTGCTTCAAGCTACAGAGAATGAAGCTACTTTAGTTCCAACTAGAATCTGTCAACACATATGGAAAACCAAAAAAATGGCCAGAGATTGGAAATGCTCAATACCCATTCCAATTCCCAAGAAAGGGGACACCAGGGATTGGAGTAACCAAAGGACCATTGCATTTATTTCCCATGCAAGCAAAGTCATGCTCAAAATTCTATAACAAAGACTTTTACTATATATGGAGAAAGAAATGCTAGATGTCCAAGCTGGGTTCAGGAAGGGAAGAGACACTTGGGATTATATTGCAAATATATGTCAGATAAAGGAACACACCAAACAATTTCGGGAATATCAGCCTGTGCTTTATAGATTATAGCAAAACCTTTGATTTGTAGATCATGAAAAACTATGGATCAGTCTTAAAGAAATGAGGGTGCCGTAACATTTGATTGCCCTCTACTCAGGACAAAAGGCTACCATTAGGACAGATTACCAAAAAACTGAATGGTTTCCAATTGCTAAGAGGATCAGGCAAGGTTGCATTTTACCACCCTGTGTATTTAACTTTCATGTTGAACATGTGATACATAAAGTAGGATTAGACTCTGAGGAAGAAGGAGGAGGGAAAACTAACTGTTTAAGATATGCAGATGACACCATGCTACTAATAGAAAATAGCAAAGACTTGGAACAACTACTGAAGAAAGTCAAGGCAGAAAGTGCAAAGGCAGGTTTACAGTTGAATATTAAGGGCATTTTCACACTCCACTATTATAGTGCAATTACTCCACTTTCAACATCGTGTGGAATTCTGGGGTTTTCAGTTTGCTGAGGCCAAAGCGTTCTCTGGCTGAGAATTCTAAATGTCCCTCCCTAAACTGCAAAACCCAAGATTCCATAGGATTTTGGAAGTGGAATAATTGCACCATAACAGTATAGGGCATAAATGGCCTAAGAAAACAAAAATAATAACCAAAGATGGATTACGTAACTTTAAAGTAGACAACAAAGATGTTTAAACAGTTCAAGATTTTCCATGCCTTGGTTCAGTCATTAATCAAGATGAAGCTTGCAGTCAAGAAATCAGAAGAAGACTAGGACTTTGAGGGATAGCTATGAAGGAACTAGGCAAGATCTTGAAGTGTCAAGATGTATCATTGAATACTAAATTTAGGATTCTTCATGTATTTCCAATTTCTGTGTATGGTTGTGAAAGCTGAACAGTGAAGAAAACTGACAGGAAGAGAATGAACTCACGTGAAATATGGTGCTGCAGAATCATAGAATCATAGAATCATAGAAATGTAGAGTTGGAAGAGACCACACGGGCCATCCAGTCCAACCCCCTGCCATGCAGGAACACCCTCAAAGCACTCCCGACAGATGGCCATCCAGCCTCTGCTTAAAAACCTCCAAAGAAGGAGACTCCACCACACTCCGAGGCAGCATATCCCACTGCTGGACAGCCCTGACTGTCAGGAAGTTGTTCCTGAGGTTCAGGTGGAATCTCCTTTCCTGCAGCTTGAATCCATTGCTCCTTGTCCTAGTCTCTGGAGCGGCAGAAAACAAGCCCTCTCCCTCCTCTACATGGCATCCCTTCAAATATTTAAACATAGCTATCATGTCCCCTCTTAACCTTCTCTTTTGCAGACTGAACATACCCAGCTCTCTAAGTCTATCCTCATAGGGCTTGGCTTCCAGGCCTCTCACCATTTTGGTCGCCCTCCTCTGGACCCGCTCCAGCTTGACCATGTCCTCCTTGAATTGGGGTGCCCAGAACTGGACACAGTATTCAAGATGAGGTCTAACCAAAGCAGAATAGAGTGGTACCAGTACCTCCCTCGATCTAGACACCATACTCCTATTGATGCAGCCGAGAATTGCATTGGCTTTCTTGGCTACCGCATCACATTGCTGACTCATGTTCAGCTTGTGGTCTATTAAGACTCCGAGATCCCTTTCACACGTACTGCCATCCAGCCACTTGTCCCCCATCCTATATTTCTGCATTCCATTTTTTCTACCTAAGTGTAGGACCTTACACTTCTCTCTGTTGAATTTCATTTTGTTAGCCTTGGCCCAGCTCTCCAATCTGTCCATGTCATTTTGAATTTTGATCTTGTCCTCTGGCATATTAGCAACCCCTCCCAATTTGGTGTCATCTGCAAATTTGATGAGCATGCCCTCTATTCCTTCATCCAAGTCGTTGATGAAAATATTGAACAGCACGGGGCCCAGGACAGAACCCTGTGGCACCCCGCTAGTCACTTCTCTCCAGGATGAAAAGCAGCCATTGGTGAGCACCCTTTGGGAACGGTCAGTCAACCAGTTACAGATCCACCTGACAGTAGCCCTGTCAAGCCCACATTTTACTAGCTTCTTTGCAAGAATGTCATGGGGAACTTTGTCAAAGGCCTTACTGAAATCGAGATATGCTACATCCACAGCATTCCCTTCATCTATCAAGCTAGTAACTCTATCATAAAAAGAGATAAGATTAGTCTGGCATGACTTATTTTTGAGAAATCCATGTTGACTTCTCATGATTACCACATTGCTTTCTAAGTGATTAGAAACTGACTGCTTAATGATCTGCTCCAGGATCTTTCCGGGTACTGACGTCAGGCTGACTGGGCGATAATTATTTGGATCTTCTTTTTTTCCCTTCTTGAAGATGGGGACAACATTTGCCCTCTTCCAGTCTGCTGGAACTTCTCCTGTCCTCCAAGATTTCTCAAAGATTATAGCAAGCGGTTCCGAAATGACCTCTGCCAGTTCTTTTAATATCCTAGGATGCAATTCATCTGGCCCTGGAGACTTGAATTCATCCAGTGTGGCCAGGTATTCTTGTACCACCTCTCTACCTTGTTATGTGCCACATTTCCCCTGCTTCCTCACCTGCTCCCCAATCACCAGGTTGAGTGCTTGTATCCTTCTGGGAAAAAACTGAGGCAAAGAAGGTGTTAAGTAGTTCTACCTTTTCTCTTCCCCCTGTTAGTAATTCGCCATCTTCTCTGCGCAGCGACCCTATCGCCTCTTTCTTTTTCCTTTTGCTGCTGACATATTTAAAAAAGCCCTTTTTATTGTGTTTAATGTCTCTGGTCAGCCTAAGTTCATTCTGTGCTTTAGCCTTTCTGACCTTCTCCCTACATTTCCTGGCTACTTGCTTAAATTCTTCTTTGGTGGTTTCCCCCCTCTTCCATTTCCTGTACACGTTTCTCTTAACGCTTAGCTCAGCTGAGAGTTCTTTACTCAACCATTCTTGTTTCTTCAGATGCCTTCCATTTTTCCTCCTTATTGGCACAGTTTTAGACTGTGCCTTCAGTATCTCCCTTTTAAGGAACTCCCATGCCTCCTGAACTCCTTTCTCTTTCACTATTCCTGACCACGGAATTTCAGCCAGCAGCTCCTTAAGTTTACAGAAGTCCGCTTTTTTAAAATCTAAGATGAGTGTCTGGCTACACTTATCTTCTCCTTCCCACTGAATGCCAAATTCCAATAGGGCATGGCCACTCCCCCCTAAAGATCCAACCACTTCTACCTCATTAACAAGGTCATCTGTATTGGTCAGGATCAGATCTAGAATATTTGATCCCCTTGTCGCCTCTTCCACTTTCTGGACCATGAAATTGTCTGCAAGACAATCAAGAAACTTGCTGGACCTTGCTGTCTTGGCAGAGTTTGACTACCAACATATATCCGGGTAATTGAAATCTCCTATTATTACTGTATCTCTCCTTTTTGAATGTGCAGTCATTTGGTTGAGGAAGGCGTCATCAAGGTCCTCAGTCTGGGCTGGAGGTCTGTAGTAAACCCCCACCAGAATATCCCTATTGTTTCTCGCTCCCTTAATTTTTACCCAGATGCTCTCGACCTGGCTTTCTGGGTTTAAGTCATGGATCTCTTCACAGGTGAAAACATCCTTGACATACAAGGCTACTCCTCCTCCTTTCTTGTTTGGTCTATTTCTACAAAATAGGCTATACCCCTCTATTCCTACATTCCAATCCTGAGACTCATCCCACCAGGTCTCAGTGATGCCTATCAAATCGTATTTATTTTGTTGTACTAGGAGTTCAAGTTCATCTTGCTTGTTTCCCATACTCTGCGCGTTAGTGTAGAGACACTTAAATCCCCGGGCCCTTCCTGCAAGTCCTGTACTATAGTTTCTACTCCTCCCACCATTGGACGCTTGTACTACTTGGTCAATATAATTTGGGCCTTTCCCCCCTACACTCGCCGTGTCTTTGCCCTGAATAATATTGTCTCCCTCCCCAGCAGAACTTAGTTTAAAGACCTCTTAATCCTCCATGCAAGACTGTTTGCAAAAACATTCTTGCCAAGTTTCGTGAGGTGCAGCCCATCCCTTGCTAGAAGCCCACGTTCATGGAAATTCAGGCCGTGTTCCAAAAACCGAAACCGTTGCTGGCGGCACCATGTGCAGAACCAGTTGTTGACCTCTGCTATTGCCCTTTCCCTTTGTGCACCATATCCTTGAACAGGGAGGAGAGATGAAATGACCACCTGCGCAGCAAGGTCCTTAAGCTTTGTCCCCATAAACTCGTAGTCCTTTGCAAGAGTTCTGTAGATACCATGTGCTGCTAAAAAGAAATTAATGGGTCCTAGAGCAAATCAAGCATGAACTCTTACTAGAAGCCAAGATGACTAAACCGAGATCGTTGTACTTTGTGCATATCACGAGAAGACATGACTCACTAGAAAAGACAGTAATGCAGGAGGCAGTAGGAAAAGAAGAAGACTGCATTACCCTGGGATAGACTCAATCAAGGAAGCCCCAGTTCCTGAGTCTTTCAGGGCTGTTGATGGTAGAATGACTTAGAGCTTTCACATTCATAGGATGTGAATTCTGCACCCTACCTTTTTCTCGAAGTTGTCCTGTGGGGATCCCGGCAGTGGCTTTGCTGGAAGGGGAGCATGATGGGAGTGCACCCCTTCACACTGGCTGGCTTCCTGCGAAAGGGAGCACGATGGCCATGTCTCTTCCTTCTGCAGCTCAGCCAGGTACTATCCCAGGCTGCGCTGGGGCAGAGAGCACAGCCGTTGTGCTTTTGCAGCTTCCGCAGGACAAGTAAGTCTAGGATGGTGGCGCCATTGTGTGTCATTGATGGAGAAAACCCGTGGTTGTGTCACCTTGAGACAGGAGAAGGACAGTACTGTGATGATGTAATGCAGAAGTGTTGCCGTGATCCTGTCCTTCTCCCGCCCCCATTCCAGGATGGGAAGGTGCTGTGAAAAGATCCTATAAGTCAAAGTCAGCTTGGTGGCAGCTAACAACAGCAACTTTTTTTTTACTTTATTCAACTGCTACAATCTTTTTTGGAGCTCCTTAACTAAGCAGGGGGTTAGACCTGAATGCCCCTAGGGCCTCTTCCTATTCTTTGATTCAATGAAGCTATGATTTTATAAATTCAAAGTACAAAGTACATTGCACTAAATTAACTCAGCAGGGTTTAATCTTTGCTCTGTAGAGGAATGGAAGGGGCAGAATCATGCCCTTCCCAGTCAGAAGAAGAGCAAAGCAAGAGATTAAGCGTAGTTGCAGTCATTTTGGAGCCTGTTTTATGTGACTGCAAACTGCTTCTTGTGGTGAGCAAAAGGAACACATACAACTTCTGCAAAGCAGGGAAGTGGAGAGTATTGACAACTAAAAGAAGCTTTCCTTGAGAAGTTCCCTTTTGACTCTTCAACTGAGAAAATTCCCGTTGAATTTTCAGAACTGTGGGTTCTCTCAACCTTTCTCCTAGGCAGATGCACAAATTCCTTCCTCCACACCTGAATGGATTTTAGACCGGGAAATGGTATGAAGGAATTGTTCACTTTTGGTCTATTACTGTATGATCAAATAATTCTGTATTTAGGTATGCAAAATTCTTTGCCAATCCTTGCTGCAAACTTCACAATACAATCCTTTAAAAAAAAACTATGTAAGGTAAATTTGTATTATTAACATGGGAAATGGGAGGTGGCATTGGAGGTAGGTTATTTGCCTAGGGCCACCAAATGAACTGCTGAAAATAATTTGAGCCAGATGCTTTCTACCTTGTGGCTAACCATTGCAGCCACTATTAAATCACTGAATGAACTGCCAAATGTAACTGTGAATGTATATTCTTCATAATCTTTATTCTAGAAATAAAAGAAGACTGCAAAAGATCACAGAAAACTTCAATTTTTGTGACAATTTTGAAATCACTTTAAAAGATAAAGTGACAATGGTGAGAAGCAAATTATGTAGAGATAAGGCTGTCCCCATATCCTGACAACTTTGAGAGAAAGATCAATGCAGCACCTCTAGACTTATATGTATCACAAAGCTGTTTTAAATACAGCTACCTTTTCAGTCCAGTATGGATTCAACCAATATGGATTCAACAGAGCATAAATCTTACTAAGCACAGTAGACCCTCTGTTTGACAATATGTGCATAAGATTGCACTGTACATGTGTTCACTTGATCATTTGCATTTTTTCTTTTAACAGTAAAAAGCATTTTGTTTGACTGGCCATGAGTTTGCTTAGGTTCAGCTGTCAAACTGATTACAAAAATTGTTTTTCCTATGTTCTTGCCAGATGAAATGCTTGTGCTTTCAGGCTAAGAAAACCAAATATACCATTAAACTGATGGACTTTTTGACAGATTTGGTAAGAAATCAACATAGTTTTTGTGGTTTCAACAAGGAACCAAACAAGTGCAAATGCCATTAATTCTCTTTGCATTAGTTTGCTGTGATCAAAGCAGATTTTGAGGAAGACTAATGGGCAAGCTAGTGATTGCAGCTTCATTTCTCTAATTTAATAATATTTGGATTCCATGATAAAATTCTCCATAGCTGAAGCGGCTCTTATATATGTGGTCAAGAAATAGTATTGGAAGGTATTATAGATCTTTCCTTAGAGTAGTTTTTCAAGATGAGAAGTTTTTATTTATTAATCTATAGCAGTGCAGTCCAACTGCTGTTTCTTAGGTGCATTTTAAGTTTCCAAAAATGAGCATGCAAAGTCAGTAGCTTTGTTATTTACAAATGCCAAAGAATTCTGAATTAAACTCCTGATGGAAACATTCTACTGTATGTGATCATGGGGTCCATCTAGTGTATGTCACTTACAAAGCCTATCCAAGCATAATAAAAGAAAAAGGTGGGTTCTGTCTTCCTATATATGCAAGGTGAATTCTAGATACACAGAAAAATACATATGCTTTAAAAAAAAAGATATGTTAAAAGCAATTATGCTCATGTTCTAGCCCTACGAATACAAAATAGATCATGCTACAAACTAGATAATTCAATCTGACTCCCACACAAAGTCTTTACATTTGATGAAAAATGCTGTCATTTGGGGCTAGAACAGGATATTTTCGAACTTGGAAATGCCCAGGTAAACTGCATCAAAGAGAAGAGATGGTATGGTAATAGCCTTATAACAAGGGAGTATGACAAAAATAGTTTTATCTGTTGTTGAATGAAATGAATAAGTAATACAAAAGAAGAAGAAAAAACTGTTCTGCTTTTTATTCAATGATTCATCATTTGTATTGCACCCAGTTGAAAAGTTTTGTTCATATTCCCCAGGGGAAAAGAAAGAGATTTGTTTATATATAGCTCCATCTATCCATATTGATCATGATATCAAAGTATGTGAGGCTTTTATGCATTATTTTTAATGTTAATGATATTATTCTTTTAGTTTGTATCTTTGTACTTGTTGAAAGCTCTCAATAAAAGAGTCAGTTTTTTGGGCTTGTAGCCATTTACCAAAGTTGAAAGCATTTGCTGTTTTTTCCAATATTTGTCTTGATAATCTATATTATCAGGGTTTATGAGCTGAATTGTGGTTGAAATTAACTAAAACTGGTACGTAGTGTTAGCAGAGTTCATGGTAGGCCTTTTCCCTCTCTCAGGAACTTATCTGTTCCTGATTTCTGCTCTCTAGGTGACACTCTGGCCATTTCTACATTACATTGTTATAGTGCTATTATTCTACTTTCAACATCCTATTGAATCCTGGGGTTTACAGTGTAGGGAGGGGCATTAAGAATTCTCAGCCAGAGAGTTCTTAAGCATCAGTAAACTACAAACCCCAGAATTCCACAGGATGTTGAAAGTGGAATAATAGCACTACTAACAGTGTAGTGCAGAAATGGCCCCTGAGTCCTGTTCTTCCCACCTTGTGTATTGAGCATATGATGCACCAATGTAATGTAATGACTGACCTTACAGTAAGGTGTAATACTTACTGGCATTGCTACACAGTGGGTACACTAAAAACCAATGTTTGGTCATATAGCCTGGTCCCAATAGCCTAAGGTGTCCACTGAAATCCACAACATTATTGCATAGAGATCACTGAAAACTTTCACATGAGTAACACTTTTGTCATCCAGATTAAAAGTACAGTTGGCTCTCCATATCCACAGGTTCTGCATCCATGGATTCAACCAATCACAGCTCAAAAATATTCAAAGAGAGAAAGAAAGAAAGGAAAGGAAAGGAAAGGAAAGGAAAGGAAAGGAAAGGAAAGGAAAGGAAAGGAAAGGAAAGAAAAATTTCAAAAAATAAATCTGGCTTTTGCCATGCGCTGAGGTACACGTTGATTGTAGGCATACCCTTCTGTGGCCTCCCACTGTTTTATAGACCTTCAGGCTCTCTCCAGCACTCACTTGAGTTGTTTGCCATTTTTCTACAAGGGACACCATTTTACTATGCCACTGTATATAATGAGACTTAGGCATCCACAGATTTTGGTATCCACTGGGAGTCCTGAAACCAAACCCCAGAGGATACCAAGGGCCCACTGTACTAATTCTGTTCAAAGTCTCATTTTAAAACCCAGATAGAGTGCAGACTGTGGAGTCCATCAGTAGTATGTACTGTAGCAATAACATATTAATGATTTAGACTAGAGAAACACCATCATCCCATACATTCGTTTCAAACATTCCACTTCAAACATTCAGGGGGGGAAGTCAAGGTCCATAGGAATATCTGATGTGGCCAAAATCCCAGTGGGACTGCAGAGAGTAGTCACTCTGTTATATCTTTATTATGCAGACTATTAGGGGTTTTTTTTCAATGCCTGCCCCCGCTTCATGTCAGAACAGGAATACTGTACATTCTATCTGTTTACTGATGCTTCACGTGGATGGCGGCTTTCTTCCATACAAATCAGCACAAAGTATTTCCATATGTGCAGGTGGGAGGTCCTTTCTGGATAGTTTTTTTTTTCCTGTTGTCTTCTATAAAGTGGCAGAAAAAAAGCCGCACACAGCAAAGTGTGTGAGTGAGTGAGACCAAACACCACTGGGGTAGCAAGGCTACTCAAGATGAGCTGTACTTTCCACTGTTTCTAACTTGAACAGTGCTGCTGCTTCTTTTAATTCTATTTGATTTCTTGAGACCAGAGCCTGAAGTGATTCACGGCCATTCTGGCTGGGAAATTCTATGGGTTATAGTGCAACAAAGTAAATTTTCCAGTGTTTGCTTGAAACATTCCTAATTCAGTTATGATTGTCCAGATTCAGAATTGTCCTCATGAGTTTTACCTCGCTTTCAAACTTGTAATTCAATTTAAAAAAATAATGAAATGATATTTATTTTCATCCTCTATCATCAGGGCTGAGGAAGTGTACCCATCTCTAAGCCCTTAAGAAAAAGAAGTAAGAATCTATTAAAACTTTTAAAATGTTTCTTTGACTGATGGCTGGTAACCTTTCTGAGTTGAGGATATGCTTCTCTTGTTTGAAGAAGATACAGGCCACACTGCTCTACAAGCTTCCTTTGTCTACATTTTTCGTCTGACATAAATGTTTCTAGTTGAGATTGCAGATCTGATCATATTACTCAAAATACAAATATTTTCCCCCTCAAATCCCTGACCTTTAATGCGCTCTTTTAAAAGATAAACATGCTTTCCCCTGTTTGCGACGTTCTAGCGAACACAGTGTTTGACAATCCATATGGAAGTTAACATGTTCTTTCTTAAACAAATGTGTAATACAATCCCTTAAACATCCCTTTGTTGTGGTGAGAAATGCTGCATGTTCTCTTGTTATTACCAAGAGACTTTCTGCTCCAGGCTGTGCTAGTCCTTGTCACAGAATCATAGTTAAGGACCTTTTCATAACCCAACTCAACCATTTCCAGAAGATTTAAAGAGATACAGAGCTATTAAGCTGTGTAACTCACATGGGTATACTCAGTACGATGATGCCAAAACCGAAAGAAGAATCTACAGCTCACCCTGGCCTTAAACCATTTGTCTTATGATTTAAATGAACATGAACTGTATGTTTCCATTCAAATTATATTTCCACATACATGACAGATATAGGGATTGCTGCCTCTGCACCCTGATCCTGTATAACACTTTCTAAAATTAATGTAGGGAGGATATTTCCCACTAACAATTAGAATGTGAAATCAGTAGCTTTAAATTTCAGGGAAGGCTTCCGCCTTAAATGTCATCAGTGGTAGTCATTCCAGTGGAGGGAGATGAGATGAGAAGAAGAGCCATTCCACCAATCCCACTGAAAGGCTGCTTCCTTTCCCCACTCATCTGTTTCTTCTCAGGCCATTTCTGCACTAGACTGTTATAGCACTTTTATCGCACTTTCAACATCCTATAGAATCCTGGGGTTTGCAGTTGCAGGAGGAGCCAGAGGCCAGAGGCCTCTCCCGTAACTGCAAACCACAGGATTCCATAGGATGTTGAAAGTGCGATAATAGCGCTATAACTGTCTAGTGTGGAAATGGCCTCAGTCTCTGTTTTCCTTTCACATCATGTCTTTCTAGATTGTAAACCTTAGACTTACTTTTTTAAAACAAAAACCCTGATTGTATATAGGAGTCAAGATTTTTTTTTGTTTCATTTTTAACGATTGCTTTAAAAATATCACCCCCAGCCATTTGTATTGCCTCCAGGCCCCCCCAATGCCCCCAAACCGTCTCTTTGGGGCATGGGAGAATTTTTCTCACAGTTTTCTTTTCCCAGATCATTTTAAGTTCCTGCAAGGCGTTTTTGAAAACAGGAAGTGAAGTTGAAGTGTCCTGGGGAGGGGGCGGGCAAAAGCATGGTGAAAATGCCCCCACAACCCCTAGAGAGTGTTGGAGGACCTTGAGAGGCAATTTTTTTAAAAAAATTGTAGGGGGTTGTGACAAGGTGCAGCCCCCATGGTCTCCTGAGGGGCAAATGCAGATCCCTACCCTCTGACAGTTGCCCATGCCTGTTTGAGAACTTTCATTAGCCACATCCTGCTCTTTCTTCAACTCGTACATATCTTTCACTTTTACATTAGCCAACAAGTTTGCTAAATGACAATTTCATTAACAAACGGCCATTTAGACCTTAACTGCAATCATTAATACTATTGCAAAAACCAAATTCTAATTTCCGAAATGAAAATCCAATAACATCATACAGAAAGATGCTATCAACAGTATAACCCTTGATTGTATATAAACCTCTGGGAGAGCCTTTTCCACTGAGGAGTGTGATTAAAAATACTAGATATAAATAAAATAAAAGTTAAAATGATTCAGTTAGGTTATTCCTAAGCTGTACCTGCACTGCTGAGATTGACAAAGCTAGTCTAGCCAGAAATGTTGGCTAAAATTATTTCTGGTGATATGGTTGCCAGATGTCAGGGCACTGGCTGAAGTTTCAGGGAATTTCTAGGTTACCAGGGACCTGTTCACACTATGCAATTATATCTGCATAGATTATTGATCTTACACAAGTATATTTTTCCATATGTAACATTCAACGTATGTACAGTGGGCATGATCACTAACCGGTACATTAGCGAAGTTATTCATGTAGAATGGAACATGCATATGTCCATATAAGGGCTTGTGAGCTTACATTTGCCCTAGTCAATCATTACGTAAGCATGCTGAATCAACAGAACAAATAGGAGAGCATGCCAACCATATCCCCTTTATCTTTAGTTCAATATTGTCATCCTATGTTGAACAAATAATCTGAATACAAAAACTTCCCCTACAACACGGATGCTCTCCATGCAACTAAGGTGGATGTTATTTATTCTTTGGTTTCGAGTTGAATATTTTCGCTTGTCTACCCAAACTATTAAAAATATATCTGTTTTGTACAGTGTTTTGTAAATACATTCACTAAAGACACTGCTATGATATTTTGAAAATAGAATAAAAATGCTCATAAAAAATAAAAAAAATATTGCTGATAAGAATGTATTTAAAAAGAAGTGGGAAAGTGGGGAAGAAAGCAATAAAAACAATTCAGATAATTATACAATTGAAGTCTCAAAACAAAATGTGCATGATGGAGGCCTGAAAAAAAACACTGCATATCATGTGTGTTGTAAGTAAGGTCAGGTAGGATAGAAGATCCATGAACTAAGTGAAGATGTTTGGAGGTGAGGAAGACCTGCTTGTGCATAAGAGTTCTCTATTGTCATCTATGCTCAGCATGTACATTTTGGGGACAAATCTGTATGCCATTAGGGGAAGGTCCAGCAACACAGCCCCACTCCTTCTTGTATGAATGACTGTCTTAACAAGCGGATAATGATTGAGTCAGGGCTCAGCAGAGTCTTCAGTTAATCCAGATCTCCAATGTTAGAAGTACACATTCCAGCCAAATCAGGGTTGCTTAACTTGTGATACATAAAGTTAAATGTACTCCACCAGGAATCTATTGTGCATTTATTTGATTTCAAATCCTAAGACGCAGTAAACATAGAACGCTTGGAGGCTCACCATAAACCTCAGCTATCAAATTCACTCTCCACAGAAAAGTTGTCAACATAACTGATTTATTTATAGGTCACTGCAGTGCTCCTAACTTAGGCCTCCAGCAGGTATTCTCCTGTCTAAAGGAAGGACAAATGTGGAGTCTGGATTCTTTTTCAAGCAACAGTACATAGAATCCTCTACATATAACACGTAGGCAGCGGGCTTCACTTTCATGGGACACAGGCACAAATTGTACAAGTTTGTATCAGATGATACTAAATGCTGTTCCCCTCTGGATGGGACTAGGAACTGACATGTTTTGGCAGTTCTATGATCTACTCAGGAATCCACATTTCCACTTAAATCCCCCCTCCCCTCTTTACAATTGCAGTTTTGAGCTAACCACCAGTCTCAGCAAACCACTCAATTCATTCTTGGATTTAAAATTCAAAATGACTGCCGTGTGACTATGTGCCTGTGGGGAAGCTAAAATAGGGTTTCTTCTTGGAGAGATGAAGTGATTGAGTTCAGTGCCTAAGGGCACAAACCTCATTTTTTGTGACTGTTAATATGTAGAACTTACTGAAAGCCAGATTGTGAACTGCTACATGTATTTTCTTTTTCTATAAAACCTAGCATTACACATTCTACTCGGGAAACTTGTTTTCTTTTGTAGCAGAAAGTGAAAAGGTGCCAATTGAAACCTACAGTGTGTCACACAATCAAGGGAAGAAATGCTCACACTGGGGAGAACAGTAGTAATATTTTAAAATTTTACTTCACGGTCCTTTGTTGTGCTACAGATAATTGGCATGTTGTTTAAGTGTTCTGCCACTCCTTTCTACAGATTATACCTGCCTCAATAGTAAAATATAATGTGAAGAATTTCTAGAAATGTGGCCACATCAGCATGTTGCCGCAAATAAATCCTTCAGAATAGGAAGTTCTGGATATTCTTGTCAATTCCAAACTATCCCCAGCACCCCTCATACCAAAATAGTATCATTCTTTTCCTTTCAGGAGCAATACTGATAAGAGGCAAAAAGGAGGTATCCTCCCATTATTGTCTTTCTCTTTTAACTGTCATGCCATTCTGGAACACAGTGAATTCTGGGTGGGTGGCTCATTTAAACCCAGGTTAGTGCCTTAGCTGTCCTGTCTCTCTTCATTAGGTTCACCAGAGTTAGGACTTGCAGAGCTTGTACAGTTCTCATCAGTGGTGTCTTAGGGACCAAGCAGGAATGGGTGGCTCACCCCAAAATAACCTTCTTTGACTATGACAGTTATGGGCAACTGTGAGATACTAGAGGGCTTCATTAACTCCTCTGAAGACATCGGAGTGCTACACTCCTGCCACACACACCACACAAAAAAATCAATTTTGCTCCCAAAAGTGAGGACATAGGGGTCATTATCACCATCACCATAGTGAGCATAGGAGTCATTATCACCATGTTTTGAGGGCTCACTGGTCATTTTAGTCTCAGAAGAGCCCTTTTGACAACAGTAAGTGATGTGGAAGTCACTTTCTGTTCACCTCCTGTCTTTCAAAAAGAACACCCTTGGATCTAAAATGGCACTGGTGTAAAAATGTGGCTGAAATGTCCCTATGCTCCCTAAAGGATATCTTGGGAACCAGGCAGGGATGAACATTGCAGCCCAAAATAGCCTGCTTGGTCTGTGACAGGGATGGGCAGTGTAGGTGGCTGTATTACCTTCCAGGAGAGCTTCGACAGCCACACTCCCTGCAACATCCTTCTGACAAAAAAAAGAAAAAGGTTTTTTTTCTTTTTTTTTGCCCAAAATGTCCTCAAATGCCTTGTAGGCCTGCAGGCTGCACTTTACCCACTTCTAGTCTATGAACTGGCTATGCTGCTTGTAATCCAAGACTTTCCCGTGGGCAAAGGATGTGTTGGTAGGTTCTGCAGGATTTATGAGGCAGCAGGCGTGATCACCTAGCACACGTGTCAAACACAAGGCCTGTGAGCTGAATCGGCCCACCAGGCCATTTCATGTGGTCCTCGCACCTCTCCTGCAGCTGCAGCACTCCCCCCACTGGGCAAACCTGATCCCCACATTGCAGGCCCCCATCTGCTGGTATTCTGAAGAGGGGCCCAGCAGCAAGCACTCATGATCTACTTCTACTTCTGACTGCTCCTCTGTCCAAGTCTCGCTGTCAGAACGTTGCCGTGGGTTACCATGGCAATGCTCCACGCGGCTTGCAAGAATTGGACAGAGGAGCAGTCAGACGTAGAAGTAGATCACCAGTACTGGCTGCTGGGCCCTTCTTCAGAACACTAGCAGCTGAGGCCTGCAATGTGGAGATTGGGCTCACCAGGTACAGAGAGGTGAAGGGGGACAGAAAGACACACAGGGGAGGCGGGAGCAGAAAGAGGCACAGGTAATATTTGTCTGATGATTAAAAAAAATAAGTTTCTGTTTTCAAAACTCATTTTTCAATAAATTATATAATAGTTGTACACTTGAATATCTGTTTGCTATAATTTTTCCTAGACTTCTAGTTTCAGAGCTAGTTATTATTAAAACCAGTACTAATTGAATGCAGAGGCAATTATTTAATATGATAAAAGAGTAGATACATTTATATAGTCTTATAGATACAACCGGCCCTTTGAGAGTAACCATAATGCTGATGCAGCCCAAGATGAAATTGAGTTTGACACCCCTGACCTTGCAGGAAGCAGCAATATTCTGAAGTGTTAGTTGGTTGAGACCTGGTGTTTTAATTTCCCACAATTCGCCAAACTCATACTACTTTAAGTGCTTTGCAGAAATTATAACAGCTATTGGACTCAACTGACTAGAGCTGATCAGGGTATCAGCCTATGGTGGGATGGAGAACGGGAATTAAAGATGACCCAGCATATGCATCAGTGTGTCATCTTTAATCACCTTGCCATGGTACTGAGGTCCTGGTTGATACTGAGCCATACCAGGTATTGATGCTGTCTCTGGCAAAATAAAAATCTAGCACTAACATGAGGTCTTTGGTCTATTTAGTTTAGTGGTGTATACTCTGATGCGGGAACCTGGAACTGTTTTTTTTGGGGGGGGGGCAGATGTCAAGGCTGGCAGGTCTGAATTTTGCCTTCATGTATGCATGTTTTAACAAAACAGTGAAAGCACAGAAAATAATGCATTAAAACAAAACAAAAGCGAATAAGACAAACACAATTTTAATACACAGTAGTGGAACCAAAGTTTCCAAGTTAAGGGAAATAATTGTCCCACTATATTCTGCACTGGTCAGGCTTCATCTGGAGTTCTGCATTCAGTTCTGGGTACTTCATTTTAAGAAGGATATAGATAAGTTGGTGCAGAGAAGAGCAACAAGAATGATATGAGGTAGGGAGAACATATGAGAAGCGGTTGAAGGAGATGAGCATGTTCAAATTGGTGAAGAGAAGACTGAAGGGCAGCATGATTGCACTCTTTAAATGCCTCAAGGGCTGCCAGAAAGAGCAAGGTGCAGGCTTGTTCTCTCCTGCCCATGAGGGTAGAACTAGGACTAATAGTTTTAAGTTACAAAAAGATAGATTTCAATTGAATATTAGAAGTAACATCTTGACAGTAAGAGCAATTTTGCAATCGAACCAATTGCTTAGAGAATTGGTGGGGTCTCCTTCTCTGAGATCTTCAAAAAGAGGCGAGAGGATGCTCTAGCTGGAGATCCTGCATTAAGCAAGCAATTGACCTTGATGTCCCATAAGGCACCTTCAAACTCTATGATTCTATCAAAACAAGAACAGCCAACTAAGTAATACTTGAGCAATTAATGTGAATATCATGAAGTCAGTGTCAAAATATGAGTGAACTATTACAAAGTTGATTAAAGAATAAAATCAGTACATTACAGGAAAATATGTAAGACCCTATTAAGTGAATGCAAAGAAATGGATATAAAGTCTTCTACACGCCCTTCCTTAAGAGTATATGCTGTGGACCTAGTATGTTGAAGTCTGCAAACAAAACTCCCAAAAGAAATGCAAAATGTTTAAGGGGTAAAGAATCTCCTAATACAAGACTTGGAGTTAGGGATGAGTAATGAGATAGGCAGGTTTGCTAATAATATTACTTTACTTAGGATCGGAAAAATGAAAACAAATTATGAAGAGATTGAAAAGGATCTCTTCAAAACTGAAAAGGGGCCTCCTACAACACTGTGATACAGAGACATCCTTGAGTGAGTAGTATCCAAAAATATGTTCTTTTTCAGTGATTTTTGTACTCTGTACATGCTCTGAAGCTACTTTAACTAATTTAGTGCTTTAGGATATCAATGGCTCAAATCTGAATGGCTCAGAATCATAAAGCTGGGAGAGGCTCAGAGGCCCTTAAGTCCAAAACTTGCTGTTGCAGGAATTTAAAGCACCCTTAAAAGATGGCCATCCAATCTCAGCTTATAAATTTCCAACAAAGGAGAGCTACCAGTCTCCAAGGCAAGTCCTCTGAGTAACTTTATTGCTCATAATATAGGCAGAAGCATGAACCTTTATTCTCTCTAATTTTATCTTATTTTATTTTATTTGTAGTCATAATGGTAGCATGGTGATCAACCCACTCAGGAGTACTTTTCAACAAGAATATATTCCTAACAGCACAGGTGAGAGAAACCAAAATTACTACAGTAGAAGTTTGAATGGTATAAAGGTTTAATAACCCATATAAATAGGTATACCTTAGTTAACAAAGTAGATGTGTTCCTGAACATTACTTCTTTAACAGAAGACTTGGTATCAGAGGTAAAAAAGAACAGAAAAAGAACAGGGATAGGTCCTCGCGCACACACATGCATACCCCCGCAGATCAACAGCAGATCAACATGTTTCAACAAACTTCTGTTCAAAACTAATAGGCACATGGGAAATGAAACAACAAGGTTAGGTAAGGATTGCATAGTGACATTTTGAATCCTCTAGAGACAACCTGAGATCTTCTTCCAAAATGCATACAGGGATGAATTTTCCTTCACTTGTCTCTACTTTTCTTATCATTTCCATTTTGGTGTTGAGACTTATAGATCTACGGTTTTTTGACATGCTAAGGGCTGCTAGTAAGAGAAGGCATATCTGACTTCCCTTTTTTCCTCTATTTTGTTGTCCATGCATATTCAGTAAGGAATTTTGAAGGCAGATGCTATTCATCTTGGCTGTTGTTGGCAACCACCCAGCTACAGCAGAATCGGCTAGAGTAAAATCTCATTCTTTCTTAGCTCAACTTTATTGCAGTACTTAATGCAGATATACCAATACACTGTGATTTTTCCAATCCTCCACCATTCTCCCAATGCTGCTGCTGCTAAAAACAAAACAAAACAAACCTAAACCTTCTTGCTAGAAAGAGGGCTAGGAGGAAAAGCAGGGTTGGCTGGTTGTAAAAGGACTTTGTGAAAAGGAGCTTCTTTATCAGAGGCTTTGTTAACAGAAGTGTGCCTGTAAATATGTATTAATAAAGAGCACAAATATATGTTTGTCTTTAAATCACAGAATTACAGCGCTGGAAGGAGCCTCCTGGCCATTGAGTCCAACCCCCTGCTCAATGCAGGATCTCTAGCTAAAGTATCCACAGCAGGTAGCTGCCCAGTCTTTTTTCCCTAACATGTCTGGGACTTTTCCCAGAAAAGAAAGCAAAATCCATATTTTCTTGCTGTTTACCTAGACCAAGAAGAGCCTCTTACTTTTTTCAGTGCTGTGCATTGAACTATATTTGTGTGTATCTTTGAGTTTTCTATTTCATTTTGAGAGTTGTCTTAGGGCTGATTTAAGAATGTAAAAAGCAGTCGTGTTGGATCACACCAAAGGCCTACCTAGTCCAACATTGTGTTCATGGAATGGCCAACTGTTTGCCTATTGGAAGCTCACCACCCAACCACAAATGTATTTATGCCCTCCATCTTGTACTCCCCAATACATAGCAACCTCTTTGCTATGTGTCAACCTTTTTAATCATTTTTGTTTGTTTGTTTGTTTAGTCTGCAAAAACTGGGATTGCCCTGGGACTTTATATGGGTTCAAGTTGTGCTATACAACTCATGCCTGTATCCAAAAATGAAACTAATTAATGCAAGGGTGAAGTTGCTAGTAACTGCGCATTTTCAGAGTTAGCCAAAAGATGATATCCAACAGTATTTGTTGTTCAGGGTTGTGCAACCAGTTGCATCCACTGTGCAACTGATTGAACAAATGTTTGTGCAAGAGGCTGTGCAAATGGTTTTACAAGTGATTACACAACAGGTTATGCAAGTGGTGGCATAGTTGCCCATGCAACTATGTGTACAACTATGTAATCCAGTTGATCTGTGCTAGTGAGAGATTTTAAATTCAATTAGGTTAAATTTAGGCCTCAATTGTGGGTTGCTCTTTAGCCCTAGTATGAAATAGGCCACAAGAATGATTCAAAAGAATGCCATCATCATTTGTAGTTATCATGAAAATTCCTCAGAATCTACTTCCAGTTTACTCCAGAAAGCTGGGCTTTAAATGAGAGAATTGAAATACCCATCCCAAAAGAGCAGTCCTAATTTTCATGTATGTGCGACAGTCATTTGTTTTAACTCACAGTCAGCCATCAAATTTTGTGGTGGGCTATAAACTTGTTGAGTCATTAGCCTGCTTGCTTAATGGAGGAAAACTAAATTCCTGTTCCTGCATAATGACACTTATTCACTGTAGACATTTGCATCACTAGGAAACGATAAAACCTCATCCTTCATAATGAAGTTCTGAGCTGACAAAGAGGAAAATATAGTGTGGTGGGACAACTATGAATATAAAACAAGCTTAATAAAGAAATAGTGACAAATTATATTATGCAAAATACAATGCAATAAAAAAGCATTACTAACTCATTGGAAATGTCATAAATAATCTAAATAGCTTTTGACTGTCAAAGCCATGAAAAATATATTTGCGAAAACTGAGGTGCAGAATACATGCCACTTTAATTGCTATCTTGTTTTGACAAGCATGGTAACCTTGTCTTAGTAGATTTGCTAATTTTGGCTTACTTATACATTAAGAAATCATGGAAGGAGCACTTTTAGATGTTTTGGAATTTTTTCCCTCCTTTTCCTTTTACAAGTTCCACTGTTCTTGTTCATTATCTTATTTGTAAGCAGAGTGAAAAATTAATCACATACATTTCATTAATATAAAATAATAAGTTGGTCAGTAGGTCAAGTCAAAGGATAAACATACACACCTGGCTAAATCTACATAGATTCTTTTTAGTGTATATATCATACACACACACACACATGAGGGGAGCTAGTTATTTATTTATTCATTCAGATACAGAGACATATTTGGTCTTTATCAACAGTATGGTGAAAGCAAGAGATTTTGGGGGTGGGAAATGGTGAATCTATCTATTGCTGTTTCAATTTGTTCCCAACTTATGGTGACCCTAACGTGGACCTCTCCTGGGGTTTTCTGGGGGCTGAGTGTATGTAACATATTCAAGGTCACTCTCAGTGGGTTTCTATGGCCAAGCAGAGAATTGAACAATGGTCTACAGGGTTGTAGTCCAATGCTGAAATCACTATACCACGCTGGCTCTCTGAATATATCTGTACTATGCAATTATAGTAGCTTGATACTGCTTTCATCATTGCTTCATCCTATATAATCTTGGGATTTCTGGTTTGGTGAGGTAGAATTTTCTGTTAGGGAGCTCTAGTGGTGTTGTTCAGAGGGAATGGACTAGAACTTCTTTAGCAGAGAATTTTAAATGACTCATCACACAGCAGTTCCCAAAATTTCATAGAATGGAGCCATGATCGTTGAAAGTACACCAAACTGTTTCCAATCTGTAGTATAGATAAACTTGGAATTTCTTTCTTTCCTCTTGCTTCTCCCATTATATCCTAGTAGCAGCTTCCTCATGGGATGGATTTTCTTTGGAATGGACTTGCTGGATGCTAAACTGAATTGCTAGTCCCACCTGAAGTACGGCTTTTGACTCAATGAGTACTTGGAAAGTCAACACTTGTGCAAGTTTCACTGATTAAGTGGCTCTGCTCTAAATAAACTATTATATTGATGCTCTAGACTTTGGGCATGATGCTTTAAACTACAAGTACTTCAGAGGGCTAAAATGGCAGAGGGGTCGGATCCATCAAAGTGATTAATATCATCCTTAATGTGGCCAAGGCTGATTCAGTCCCCCTAAAAGGTCCAAACTAAGATTCAACTGGGATAATCAGTATCATCAAAACCACTACAATTCTCTCTCCAGGACCTTCTCCCAAAAGCGAACTATCAGTTATTTGTCATCTAGTTTGATCCTGAGTCAGCTTTAAGTTTAGGTCTGTATCTGTACCAAGAGATCAGTAGCTCCCTTCATGCATTAAAAATAAAGGGGGGAACTATACGATGAAAGGGTAGTGGGAATATGTGTTAGAATGCCTATGTATCTTCCTCCTCCCCAATATCCCTAGATTAAAATATAGACATCTGCACTGAAGAAGTCTATGCATGGGGGTTTCCATGTGTTTTGGAATCCTGAATGGCTAGCCTTCCAAAACAGATAAACTTTATAGCTTAACTTTATAAACATGTAGGCTTCCTTGCTACAGTATATGGACACTGGGGATGAAAACTCCTTCACTCTGTTAAAACATTGTTGTTGTTTGCCTTCAGGCTGATTCCAACTTATGGCAACCCTACTGAAAGCTTTTCTTCATACAGTTTGGTCAAAGGAAGTCTGCCATTGCCTTCCTCTATGGCTGAGATTGGGTAACTCATCCAAGGTCATCTGACGGGTTTTATTACTGACCCGAGATTCAAACCCTCATCTCCCAGAGTAGTAGTCTAACACTCAGACCACTACACCATGCTGGCTCTTGATTAGCACATAAAGAGATCTAATACATATATAATAAATAGAATACAGGTGTTTAATTTACATTGCACCTCTCCTTTTGTTTCTTCCTTGTCCTCCACATGCCTTTTTTAGGAAATGAAACTGGGGCACACTTGACTGCCATGGGCATATGTCAGTGTAATGCCTCATGAGACTACCACAGTGACCTCTCCGTAAGGACCATCCATAGCCTAGTGGACTATTTTCTCTAAAGGCTCACATATCGGCTGTGAACTGGCTGGTCTAATGCTGTGCCATAGGGCTGAGTGTGTACGATTGTTTTAAGTTACATGAAATGCACCACAGTTTTAGCAGTAGCAGTGTGGGCTAATTTAGGGAGGACATGAAGGAAAGACCATTTTATGAGGCATTTAGGTTGGCAAAATGATCTTGGTGTTCCAAAAGGGTGCTCACCAATGGCTGCTTTTCATCCTGGAGAGAAGTGACTAGCGGGGTGCCACAGGGTTCTGTCCTGGGCCCCGTGCTGTTCAATATCTTCATCAACGACTTGGATGAAGGAATAGAGGGCATGCTCATCAAATTTGCAGATGACACCAAATTGAGAGGGATTGCTAATACGCCAGAGGACAAGATCAAAATTCAAAATGTCCTGGACAGATTGGAGAGCTGGGCCAAGGCTAACAAAATGAAATTCAACAGAGAGAAGTGTAAGGTCCTACACTTAGGTAGAAAAAATGGAATACAGAAATATAGGATGGGGGACACGTGGCTGGATGGCAGTACGTGTGAAAGGGATCTCGGAGTCTTAATAGACCACAAGCTGAACATGAGTCAGCAGTGTGATGCGGCAGCCAAGAAAGCCAATGCAATTCTCGGCTGCATCAATAGGAGTATGGTGTCTAGATCGAGGGAGGTACTGGTACCACTCTATTCTGCTTTGGTTAGACATCATCTTGAATACTGTGTCCAGTTCTGGGCACCCCAATTCAAGAAGGACATGGTCA
The DNA here is from genome assembly GCA_030412105.1 of Cyclura pinguis. Taxonomy (NCBI): domain Eukaryota; kingdom Metazoa; phylum Chordata; class Lepidosauria; order Squamata; family Iguanidae; genus Cyclura; species Cyclura pinguis. Next base: position 216,140,708 of record CM059602.1, read on the forward strand.
AGCTGGAGCAGGTCCAGAGGAGGGCGACCAAAATGGTGAAGGGCCTGGAAGCCATGCCCTATGCGGATAGACTTAGAGAGCTGGGTATGTTTAGTCTGCAGAAGAGAAGGTTAAGAGGGGACATGATAGCTATGTTTAAATCTTTGAAGGGATGCCATGTAGAGGAGGGAGTGGGCTTGTTTTCTGCCGCTCCAGAGACCAGGACAAGGAGCAATAGATTCAAGCTGCAGGAAAGGAGATTCCACCTGAACCTCAGGAAGAACCTTCTGATGGTCAGGGCTGTCTGGCAGTGGAATATGCTGCCTTAGAGTGTGTTGGAGTCTCCTTCTTTGGAGGTTTTTAAGCAGAGGCTGGATGGCCATCTGTCGGGAGTGCTTTGAGGGTGTTCCTGCATGGCAGGGGGTTGGACTGGATGGCCCGTGTGGTCTCTTTCAACTCTACATTTCTATGATTCTATGATTCTATGATTCTCCATGTGAGAACATTAAAAAATCCAATCTGGGTCAGACCGAAGCCCTATCTAGTCCAATATCCTTTTCACACAGTAGCCAATTAGTTACTTATCAGAAGCCCATCAGCAGGATCTGAGAGCACCTGCACTCTCTGCTTTGTTTTCCCCAGCAATTGATCGAAAAAAGCATGGATTGGCTCAGAGTACAACTTCTATATCTCCCTGGTCTCAGACAAACAAGGATTCTAGCCACATTACACAATTACAATGCTTTGATACCATTTAAAGTGTCATCAGTCTGTCTTAAGGAATCTTGAAATCTAGAGTTTTGTGGAGAACTTTGAACTGAACAATCTGCCCAGAGCTATGTAGTTATGTAATGCTGTAGTTCAAGGGAAATTAACTACATCACCGACCTGCAAATCTCAGGATTCTTAGGGTGGAACTACAGCAATTAAAGTTGTGCCAAATTACAGTTATGAAACTCTCATAGAAAAATTGCTTCCCTTTATTGAAGATACAAACAAAGGACTACAACAGTTGTGACCAGCCTTGTATCAACCTGAAAGGAAATTTTGCAATTCAGAAACTCCTATTAAATTTTGTCATTTTAAGTCACAAGATCTGAAAAGACAACAAAATGTCATTAAGAATTGCTTGCAGACAATATTCCTCTTTTGTTTGTTTTTTTTGTTTTGGACTTCTTGTTCTTTGTTTTTGTTCTTTTTTGTGTGGGTGTGTGTGTAGTTATTAATAAAATTATTTTTTAGAAAAATTGTGTCAAGTTGTTAGAACTATAAAATGTGGATTGCAGTTCTGTTTCATTCTCTTGCTATCCTTAGCATTCTTAATTTAATGGGACAGAAAGCAGCCAAGCAGCTCCAGTCTTTGACAAACTGCTATGGTGACAGAAGAGTGAAGCAACTGGATCCTACTGATGGAATGCTCCTTCCAAACTTTATGAGAGTTCAATTGTAATTTAATGCCAGTATCTGATATCCATCTTTTTTTCCCATTCCTGTGTAGAAATACAGTATTTGTAGCTATTTCTTTTAGTCATGCTGGCTTGCTGGGGGATCTGTGATACAACAAAAATAAGTATATAGATCTCAAACAAATTTTCTTCTGAAACGAACTCTTTTCCCTTATAAGCCTACCTGGATATTGATAAGTTTAGGGGTCTCTCTCTTGTCAGAGCTTGTGAATAACTAGTTAATTGACTTAAAAACAAACAAACAACTTCTTAGCAATTTCACCTAACTCACTGGATGTCCCAATTCAGGTTGAAGTTTAAAACATGTTTTAATGAATGACATTGGAATTTGTTAGAATTTTTTAAGGTGGGGTCCTCTCTCTCTGTCAGATTCAGTAAAACAAGAAGGCCTATTATCTTAGGAGAAGTACTAGGATTGTCCGAAATGCATTACATAGCTCTGTTGATAGGCAGGATGTTATAGAGGAGACTTAGGAGGAAGGAAGACATTTGGAGGAAGGAACACAGGGAGGGAAAGAAAGACAATTAATGAGAGAGATAATTTTCTGGACTGTAAGGAAGAAGAGGAAGAAGGAGAAGGAAGAGGAGCAGAAGGAACAATCAAAGAATGGAAAAGAAGAAAGAAAGTGGGTGGGGTTGGGAATGTTTGGAGAACAAGGCCCTAACACAGGCCATTTCCGCACCGGGCTAGTAAAACAGTGCAGAGCGACCTCCAACGGAGGTCTTCTGCACCGTGGAGTGGACTGGGGTGGACTACTTTTTGTAGTTCCGCACCTCAGTCCAGTTCGGAGTGACCGGAACTGGTCACACAGCGTGCTTTTTAAAAACCTCTTTTTAGAGGTTTTTAAAAAGCACGAAGCACGCAACTCCGTGCTGCTCCGTCCCTGCTCTCTGGAGCAGATTTACAGGTGCGCGCAAGTGCGTGCCTGCAGATCTGCTGGGGGTGGGCTTTAGGCTGGCGAGCTTCTCCGGTTGGTGGAGAGCCTCCACCAACCGGAAGCTGCCATTTTGGACGCCGGAGGAGCGCGGAGCGATGAGCTCGCACTGCTCCTTGTCCCAACAGACTCGCCTGGATGCTCAGGAAATCTGGGGAGTCCCGTTTTCACGCAGCTCCTTCCCCATGTCTGGAAAGGGCCACAGTAAGGGCCCCTTCAGAATATCAGGATTTTTAGGCCTGAAAGGCAGATGTCCTCTTTCTTGGGCTCATAGGGAAGGAAATTATTTGTAGCCTTTTGGGGTGGGTACCTTGTAATTTGGTTCAATAACTTCTCCTCTTTTATTGATTACATTCTGGTCTGGTTTCTACTGCATATTACTATATAATATGAAATCTTGTGTAATACTGCTTGAGGTGAACTGCAATGACTCTCTTTAAAGTCTTATTGTTGCTTATATGGTTCATTGCAATCTGATAATTAAGTGCTACACAAACCCAAACCCACACCAATTTCCTTCTTTCTTAATTTGTTCCTCCTTCTCTTTCCATGCCTTCCCTTTGCTTTTAACTTACCCCACTTTTTCTTCTTTTTACCCTATACTTTTAATTACATAATTCAAATAAAATAAGTGCAGAGAAGAATGGGATCATTGAAACCAAAGCTGCTACAGACTGAATTTGGAACCCCTATCTCCTGCCTGCAGAATCTGTGCCCTACCATTGATCTTCAGACTGTACTTCTTAATTGGGAGTGGCAACATAGTGGTTCAGTTCTATAGAAAAAAAAATGTTCTACCTGTGCTCAGAAACTCTCAAAACCCTTCTGATTAAGAATTCTCCACCCTTGATTCACTGACTTTGAAGCTATGCACTTACAGATGACTTTGTGGTAGATCAGTGCCTTCTAACTGAAATAAATAGCTGTATATTAACCTTTAACAAACAAGGCTTTTGAAGAGTTAGTAAATATTCATGGTGGAAAGGATGAAAAGTTGCAGATGAGTGACAGAGTGAATTGAAGAGGTTGTGAGATGACATTTCATGCTTTGGGATAGCCTTTCCTAACCTGACAGTTCACAGAAGTGTTGAAATCACACCATTCCAGATAACAATCATGTAACGCGCATTGTAGTCCATGTGATCTAAAAATCTAGGTTGGAGGAAGGCAACTTTAAAAGGACAAAAGGAGCCCCTTCAAAGGCACCCAGAGCAAAGTGTGCTTCTAAGTTCCACAGGGACAATCTTTGTGCCATTCTGTATGAATCCCACTGTCCTCCTTGAATGAACAAAATAACTCTTGATAAAAACTAATTAGGGTTAGCAGTAACAAACTAACTTTCAATTTTCTAACATTTATCATTGTCAAATTAAGTTTCAGACCTATGGTTCTGCCCTCTGTCTTGGCCCCACTACCTTCACAGAAAAATTTAGTTGGAACACATGGGAAGGCTCCCAAGGCTTTTGAATTACCTGCCAAGGATGGTGAGGCAGGACTCTTTCTTGCTGTCCTTCTTCCAATAGGCAAAGACCTTGAGTCCTTTCAATCTGCATAGTTATAGCACTATGATTCCATTTTAACTGCCATGGCAGCATCTAATGAAATCCTAGAATCTGCAGTTCAGAGTAGTATTTAAAATTCTAAGCAAGTGAGTTTTAGTATTTCACTAACTACAAACCTTAAAATTCCATAGGATACAAATATGGCAGCTAAGGTGAATTACTGCACTACAATTGTGCAGTGTGAAAGAGCTCTCTGTTTTATGCAAGCAGACTTTGGGCAATTGATTAGCTGCTAGAAAACAGGATTTGTACAAATCAGTGCTGTATGCTTATTTTTTAAATTTTTATATACTTTAATTTTTAAAAACAAACTATAATATGGTTTGTTGTGCTTTAGTATTAAAGCTTTCTTTGCTTGCTTTTATCTGTATCCTTTTTAATATTGTATTGAGTCAAGGGAGAAAGGTGGATTTAAGTCAAATAAATAAGTAGATCTCATGTTGTATAGTAATCTATTAAAAATGTCCCATGGTAGCACTAATGGTGGTAGAACAGCTAACCAACCTCTCCTCTTGTAAGCTACTAAAGGTGTGTTTTTCTGTAGATGGTTGCTGACAAGGCTGCTATTTATATGCTGCTATATCTGGAGAGGAAGAAAGTTATGTTCTGCAGAAAGAGCATCTGGTGAAATATAACTATATATGCTTGTCATCAGAAAAAAACAATCTTCCAATGTGTCTTTCCCTTAACGATCACTAGAACTGAGTACTGCCGTTGTAATATTCATTCTTCTACTAGATTTTCTGCAGACATCTCTCTCTTTATGCTCTATAAACACATTTTATTAAAGTCTGGAATGCAGAAGGATAGCTCACACAAATTTCACTGACCAGAAACAATTTGTACATTTATAGTTGTTGTTGTTATTGGCTGGCATCCTGCATTGCAGTTACAGATTCCGTACATACTCCATATTCAACTATGCTATATATTCACACTCATGGCACTGTTGCAGATCTCCATCACATGGAGTGAGTTTTAGGCACATTGGGGGGGGGAGTATTTACAATCATAAATCCCTCCCCCTCAAATGCACCTCAAACTCAAGAGAGCTACCCCATGTGATGGAGGTCTGCAGTGCAGGTAAGTTGGGTGCTTCAGAAAAACAGAGGTTAACCTCTTTCCACTGTCAAGCTTTTGTTCATCACACCAGGGTTCAGAGGATTGCTGGGGGCTTGTCTCATTGTGGACCAGGGGCAGGAGGGTCTATCCACATAATTTTGAAGGGTGCCATTTGTCCATGACACAGACTTCCATAGCATGGAGAGCCTCCCTTGAGTTTAAGCTGGGTTCTGGGGGTCAAGTGCTTAGGTCAATCATAACTACATAGTTACCAATGAGATGTAGGGTCTTGAGCATTATTACTACTACTATTACTACTATTATTATCAAATCTCGCACACAATTATACAATTTTCTCCTGTCTCAAATCATGATGGACAACTGACTTTCATTATAATGTGTTTGAAGCTCCCTGGAAAGATGACTTCAGCAACTTTTTTCCCCCCTGCACAGATTGTACAACAATTACCATCAGATAGCTGTAGTCATTTCTAGTTTTAATGCACTCTTTTTCAACAAAATCAGATCCTTATAACATTTCAATTATTTCTACTTATATTGGCTGGTATTATTTTCTCACTCTTTTTCAACTTTCCGAAGATTAATTTAAAAGGAAAAAAAAGTTTGTCCCTTTAGAGTTGCTCAAAATATCTAATCTTTCTTTTAGTTGGACCCAATTATATGGTTTTTGGCACAAAACAGACAAAGTCCCTGATACAGATTCACTGTAAAGCTATGTGAAATAAAAGGAGCTTATAATGATTTATAAAGCTAAAAAATTCATACAGGCTGATTAAGGGAGAGTCTTGAGCCAAATTTAAAATCCAATTAGTTCACAACTTTATCCTTCTCAGTGCCTTGCCTCCTGTGCACTCAACACCTCTATAGGCTTGCCTATAAGAGCTTCTCATTTACTTCCACGGTAATATACCTTAGGATCCCCAGATCTCAAGGCCAGGACCTTCTTTTCCAGTCCTTAGGGTAGAGGGGAGATATCTCAGGGTGACAACATTGTCTTAAAAAGTATGTGTGTATATGTGCACGCACGCACACATGTGTGTGTTCATGCGTATTCTCATGTGTTAGACTTGGTGTTTTTTTATTTGAATGTCCTACTTTGTGGAATTGTGGTTGATACTTAATTGATCATGTTTAACCACATCAGTGCAGCCCACCCTTGTGACACCACAAGGGATCATTCCTAGATCTTGGGCTTTTGCTTTAAAATCTCTGGGCCCGGGACAGTCCTATCTTGGCACTGGAACTGAATCCCTGATAAATGGGGTATTGAAATCTCTGTATGTGCAGAACTGGAATTATACACACGGTGACTAAATTACAGATTAGGGCCTCACATTATGAGAGACCTCTAAACACACACATGGAGAAACATACACATGACTGTTACATTTACATAATACCATCTTTAACATAATACAATGGGGGTCTCTTAAAATAGGTCAGGGCTTCAGTCTACCCCAGCATACTTACACAAGCCAATGTTGTTATCTCTTCAACTCTTAATTTGAAACTTGCCTAACTTTCCCTCAATTGAGACTTTCTCGGACTTGAGGAGGAGGAAAAGGGAAAATGAAGGCAATATTCAGAAGGCTCTGGATGTAGCACGAGGTTTCCAGTAAAGATTTTCTGATAAAATGGTGGGATTGCTTCCCTATGGAGGTAAAAGGACGCATGAAACTAAGGCCCTTTTTGCACCACACAATTATGGCAGTATGCTTCCACTCTAACTGCCCTGGCAGCATCCTACAGAATTCTTTGATTTGTAGTTTGGTGATGAGTTAGAGCTTTCTGGCTGAGAATTCAAAATACTGTTCCCTACACTACAAATCCCAGGACTCCATAGGGTGTTGCCATGACAGTTAAAATGGAATCATAGTAGTATAACTGAGTGTATGAAAGAGCCTTAGAATGTAATGATGCTCTTCTGCTGATGGAATTGTTCTTGTCAGCAGAAACAAGACGAGGGCATTCCCCCTTTCTAAGCAGCTCCCTGCATTGCCTCAAACCCTGCTGTAGGGTGGGAACCCTTTGGAGCAGATTTTTTGAGTAATGCTGAAGACTGTGGGGAAAGGGAGAGGAATAAAGTCCTGTAATACTCATGGATCTCAGCCAGCACAGTGTTGTATATTGAGTATTGTGTCTATAGACACATGGCAGGTCTATCAGGAATCTAGACTGGAGTACAGGGATAAAGTTTACATGGCCAGTGAAATGAAAGAGTTGGATGCATACTCTGGACACCCATAGCTTTTAGATACCTACCCCTGCATGTTATTGTTTGGAAACAGAGTGGAATTCTCCCCCCCCCCAAAAAAAAAAGATTATGGCATGGCATGGGGATCAGCTGTTCAAAGCTATGTGTCTGTATGTAAAAAATGTTAGACTTCCCAGTCCTTGAGAGTGGCTAAAGGATGAGTGGGTGACACATCCCTAGTACTAGGTTTTAGTGCTATGGCTTCCAAGTAGACCTACATATTTTTGATATATATGCTTCTACTCTCTAACTGATTGTTTGAGCCAGTATGGGCTATATATAATTACTGAAACTAAGCAAGCTGAACATAGTGAGTATAGCACCTAGTCAGATCCTCAAAAATTGAAGTCGGGGTAACAGGAACAGACAAAATCTGTGGAATTGCCTTTCAGTATACTTTTCCATCTTCAGAGTTTTTTTAAAAAAATAACCCAGAGGCTACTTGGTTTGCTTGCACTGCTCAAAAGACCATAGGATAGATGAACTCTTACTTGATGATTTTGCTGACATGAATGGTATCTGAATTTCTGAGCTACTTTACATTTTCTCTGTAGATAGGTGAAATAGATGTATTGGTGTGCAAATGAACATGTGGAGCTAAAGTGAGATTGTGCTCACTTGCCATGTTCTCCATTCTCTCACCCAAATTTGTGAAAGGGATGGACAACTATCTGTGTTAGGGATTCCACTGGCCTTCAGAAATGTCTTCAAATTGTATCTGACTCATAGGCCCTTTCTACATGGCATTTGCCATGAGAAAGGGTGGCTGGAGTGTCGCGCAATTGTGAGGAGCGATCTGCACGATGCATTCACAATCGCACAATGTTCCAGGGGCCGGAAGGCGCCGATTGCGCACCTTTTCATTTTTGGCTGGAAGCTGAAAATGGTGCACGATCACGCATTGCTCCCAGGCCCCGCGCACACTTACCTGGCGTGCGGAGCCTCTGGAGCCGCGCCAGTCATGCTTCCTGCCCCAGCGTGGCCTGGGAAACTCCCAGTCTGCACTGCGGAAGGAAGAGGCAGGGCTTTCACACGAGCAGGCAGCTTGTGAGGAGCCAAAGCAGCAGGGATGCGAGAGCCTCTCACCAGAGGCTGCTAGTGTGATTCCCCACACCCCAGCGCCAAAAAAAAGTAAGGTGTGGAAAGGGCCATAGAAACCCTAAGGTGAACCTATCACAGGGTTTTCTAGGCAAGATTTGCTCAAAGGGGGTTGCCATTGCCTTCTTTTGAGGATGAGAGCACATGACTTGCCCACAGTTACCCTGTAGGTTTCCATGGCCAAGCGTGGGTTCAACCTGGTCTCCTGGAGTCTTAGGCCAACACTCAAAACCATTATACTATGCTGTTTGGAGGGGGTGCTCAAAAAATTGTTTGGCTTTTGAGGGAAAACTGACCTGGGGGAGGGCATACTTCCTCTGTCCCTGACTTTTTGTCCCTACATGGATGAACATCTACACTATCATCAAATCTGTGTCTAATGTGGTAACCTCTTACAATTGCTGGGGGATATAAATGTCAGAAAACTGCCTAATTTTGTGGTCATGAGTAATCCTGTTGAAAGTGACCCCATTACTGACAGCATATAAAATACTCCAATGGCCTTGTCTAAATGATTCCATATTGATTGGTATAAGTTGAAATTAGAAAGCTAATTTGCTGCTGTATAATGTCAAGAGCAATCAAAACTGCCCAGTGAAACCACACAAAAAACATTATTCTTAAAATAAAGCACTCTGATAACAGAGAGCTCTCTTTCATTTAATCAGAAAATCCAAAGGCTGCAAACTGAATTTTGCTTTCTTTCTTTGTAGAATGTCTGTATGTGTCTTGTGTATGTGCATATTTAGGTACACATGTCTATGTGCTTATTTTTTACATCAAGTTAGAGGTGTGTATATCATGTCCTCCAACATTCCACAGATGAAAACTGGGACATATGTAGCCAGGCAACATCAGGGTGTGGTCAATGGGGAAAAAGTTATTAATGAGGAAGAACACATGAGCTAGGAGAGTCTGCAGAAGCTGGCTTTTGCCTGTGCCTACCGGGAGGGGCAAGATTCACCCTCCCTTCCTTTCCAGCTTGATGAGTCAACAGAGGGCAATGTACTTTTGAATTATGTACTGCGTTTGCAGCAGTTGAAGTGACATGAAGAGAAAGGGAAAAGCAAGATACTGGGACATTTTAAAAACAGCTGAAAAGGTGGGGTGACACAGGGACAGTTAGAGTATATGGTATATGTGCGTGTGTGCGTGTGCATATCTATATATTTATTTTCTGCACCAGAGCAGGAAATATTTATTCACCATTGTCCAAAGTAGTTTTCAAAATGCAAATATAAAAACTGAATTGTTTCCAAATACTTCATGTTGTAAGAGTTTGTTTCCAAGTGATATTAAAATTGCCACCTGCTGATGTTTTAGTTTAAATCTTTTGAAGGCTCATACTTGCTTCTCTAGTAACCTCCCCCATATACAGAGAGCAATAAGCCTGCCATCAGAGGTAAGGTGAGTGATAAGCAAAAAAAGGCTTTCTAGGCTGCTGCATGCCATTTAAGAAATTACCTCCAAAGTGAAGCATACCTGCCGTCATGTTTTCAGCATCAAAAAAGGACATTTAAGAGATTCTATCTAAACATTAGGAAGAATTTGCTGATGGTAAGAGCACTTCAACAGTGGAATGCACTTCCTCAGAATGTGGCAGAGTCTCCTTCTTTGCAGGTTTTTAAACAGAGGCTGGATCACTTTCTCTCAGGAATGTTTTGATGGTGCATTCCTGCATCGCAGGGTTTGGACTTGATGGCCCTTGTGACCTCTTCCAACTCTATGATTCTATGATTCTGCATTTCTATTTTCCCAGGCTTTTGAATGTATGTTTGCTGTTTACCATATTATCTTTTATTTATTGTAATCCTTATATTTTATCTTGTTTTTACAAATCTCCCCAGAAAATGAATGGCATCATATAAACCTTTTCAATAAATGAAATAAAGGCTTTTTTAAAAAATTAAATCCTTTAGTTAGGACTGACACCTTTAAGCCTCTTCAGTTTTGTTTGTACCTTTTGTACCCCCACTACTAAGATTATTTTAGATACTAACTCCCAGTTTGTTTCGAAGTTGTCAGCTGATGATCCTTCTCTAGTATATGAACTGAATTAAAAACTATTCTAACCCTGCTTGTCCTAAATCTCTGGGCATTTTGATTCCAGTATTTTCTTTTTTTACTCATTTGGCCTAAATTCTATGGCTAGAAGCTGAATAAGCATCTGATCTGTAGAACCAGCTAGAAGTTGCATTGTGGTTCAAGTAAGTTCAAATACTAGTATGATTCCAGCCAGCTGCATGCTTATTATATATATTACATATATAAAGAGGGAAGAGAGTTATCAGTAAAGATAGGCATGAATTGGAGAGGATGAAAGGAAGAAGGAGGAGGAGGAGGAGGAGGAGACTGAGCTGCTGAAAATGAATAGGTCTTCTGAGGCCAACCACTGCCTGACAAGCTATACCAAGAATACAGATTGGCAGAAGTAGAAGATTCTCTTGTGTCTTAGGAGCTAAGTGCTTCGTATGCTGTCGTGCCTGTCTAACAATACAGGTAATGTGGCAGTCATCAAGAAACAAAAAGCATTGATCTGCAGACCATGTGTTTGAACATATAAAACTTTTGATCTTTTGAGCAAGGGGTGAAACTTATCGAAAGTAGGCTGAAGAAAGAGACCATATGCCTAAGTCCATTTCTAGTCCTTATTGGTACAGGTTGCTCCCTTGGAACTATCTTCAGTGCTTAATCAGTGGTTTTCTTTGCTTCATGAATGATCACAACAGCTATTTTCAGGTCCCAGGAGATGATGACAAACAGTCCTTCAACGGAACATAAAAACAAAGCGTGACAATCAGAATCAGTTCAGACATAATGAGAAACCATGACTGTCCACTTGATTGACAAATGTGTATTAATCTTGGGCTTGCATATTCTCTTCCTTCTTTTTTTCAAAAAGGAGGAGAAGCTTCCTGTTTTAAATTAACCCGTTTCTTATGATGTGTGAATTATGGTTCATTTAAACTTTGGCCATTGAAAACAAGCCAAGTTCTAAAACTTGATCCAATGTGTGATCAACATATGTTTGATCCTGGTTTGTTCTCATTAACCACAGTTGAAACAGGCACAGGTGCCAAGTTTTGATAATACAAGAATATCATTGAAATATTCAGTCTTATGGAAAATGGCATGACAGCATGAGGCTTATTGTAGAGTAAAAACATATCAGATTGAGCAGTTTTGACAATAAGTCTCATTTCAGTCAAGTGGACTTCTATCTTTGTCAACTTGCTTATGAGATTATAGTCTTACCCTTTCTCCCAACAATATTTTCTTGTTTGCATTCAATTCTCTCTTCCTTTTGTTTCATAAACTTTTAAAGACTGTGAACCTGAAGGCAGAAAAGTGCGTTGTTGTTGCTGGCTCCATCAAGATGCACCATACATAGAAAGCAACAGAAATTTTAAAGATATTAGTATCATGCCCAGAAGCATTTACAATTAAAGTTTTACTTGTGAACATAACAAAAAAAAGAAGGGATGAGAGTAACAAGCCTTATAACACAATAATGATGAAAAAAAATGCATAAAATATGGTGCAAATAAGAAGGTCCTTACCTGCCAACAGAAAGAGAGCAGAGAGGAAGTCAACCTAGCCTCCTGTGGGAGGGAATTCATAGACTGGAGATGGCCAATGAAAAAGCTCTGTCCTGTGTCCTCACCAACCATAGCGGTGATGGTGGTGGGACCAAGAAAATGTCCTTTTCTGAAGATCTTACAACTTGGGAAGGCTCATATCAAGATATATGGTCTTTCAGATAGGCTGGATCTAATCATATAAGCACTATTAAAGTGTGGAAGGGGCTTCCAAGTCATCATGTTTCACTACAAACATATTAAGGGTCAGCACCTGTCTATTGTAATTCTGTATTGTTTCTTTAAAAAATTCTCTGTATAAAAAGGCAAGATGTATAAGAACACAGCTTTTAAATACTGAAACTGCTCAGTAACAAAAAGACAGGCTTTCTGCCAAGCAATTATTTAATTAGAAGTGGCTGAAGAAAAAAAACAATATTGTTTCTGAAGAAGCATAATGACATCTAAAATAATGAGACAATGGCCTAGAAAACTGAAGCATCATATCCTACATAAAAAATCCCAACAAGAAAGATATTTTTAGCTTATGTTTGCATTAAACATTTTAAAACTATTTACTCAGTATAAAATGTTTTGTTGTTGCTGTTGTTGTTTGGCTTTAGTGCTTAGGCAATATATTTTGTAGACTCAAATGCCACTTACATTCACCACTACAACACCCTAGGCATTTATAATTGATAGGCCCATAGTTGAAGACTATTTATATAGCTTACACAAACCTAAGAAACCTTTGGCAAAGGAGTTTTATCCTGTGATATAAAATATGTGAGCTTTCTCCTCACAGAAGGCTAATTTTTAATTTATTGGGAAAGCATTGTGTAGAAAAAGTGTTCCTGACAAAGTGGTAAATTATTAAACTTTGGCTACTGTTTTTAAAAAAATGCAAATTCTGTATTGAGGACTAGTAGGGTTGGCAGATAAAATAAGGAACAAGGCTCCCATACGCTTAAGAGTTGTATAGAAGAGAGAATTTCAAAAGGTGCTGCTTATCACATAAGCAACACCTGCTGAAATTCCCTCTTCTGCACACCCGTTAAAGGAAGAGGAACCATATCCCCTATTTCCTCAGCAACCCTAGCATTGGGAAATATGTACATGCTGTGGAGAAAGTAGACAGGGAGACATTTTTCTGTCTTTCATAAAAATAAAACCCTAAGATCACCCAATAAGACTGAGGCCCTTTCCACACGGGGTAATTGAAACGGTGCAGAGCGACCTCCGATGGAGGTCTTCTGCACCGTAGAGTGGACTGGGGCGGACTACTTTTTGTAGTTCCACACCTCAGTCTGCTCTGAAGCGTCCGGAACTGGTCGCGCAGCATGCTTTTTAAAAACCTCTTTTTAGAGGTTTTTAAAAAGCATAGAGCACGCTACTCCGTGTCGCTCTGTCGCTGCGCTCCAGTGCAGATTTGCAGGCGCGCACTAGTGCATGCCTGCAGATCTGCTAGGGGCGGGCTTTAGGCTGGCGAGCTTCTCCGGTTGGTGGAGAGCCTCCACCAACCGGAAGCCACCATTTTGGACGCCGGAGCAGTGCGGAACGATGAGCTTGCACTGCTCCTCGTCCCGACGGACTTGCCCGGACGCTGAAGAAGTCTGGTGAGTAGCGTTTTTGCGCGGCTCCTCCCCCACGTCTGCAAAGGGCCTAAATTAAGATTTAGGAAAAAAGAAAAAGAAGCATTTCTTTCCCTCCCCCCTCCCAATTTTAAATTGACATTTAAAACAATGTAACAGTAATGTGATTTCCTTCATTACAGATCAGTATGATGCGGTTCTAATAGTCTGTTTGGAATTCACAGCTACACAAGGTTACAGATGTGTATGTTTATTGCTGGAAAGAAAATAATAAAGCACTATTAATGAACTGAAGACATCATACCACAGATCTGTGTCTGTTCTTTGTGAAAAAGCAAAATCACTTCCATCATTGATATAGTTAATAAATGATAATCAAATAGTGTGCATAGTTGTCTCTGGCCTTGTTCACAAACTTTTTAGCTAAAATATGAAATTGCGGCAATGGCAACCAACTTGACTGGCTTTAAAAGGAATTTGATAAATTCAAAGAGGATAGTGCAATTAGTGGCTCCTAGTTACTCTGAAAGTATATTCACCCATTATCAGAGTCAGTTCTGAAAAGTAACTTTTCCAACCTCTGGAAGATATCCCCCAGTCAGGGGAGAATCCCTCGCTTTGCAGTATGGTCCACTGAACTGAACTGTTAGCTGCTGATATAGGTCAATACATCTACCTAGAAGAAAACAGGGACATGGGTAAAGACTGTCTCCAAAGTAATTGGTTGCTTCTTTAGGTAGACTAGCATTCTGATGGAGCTGCTATTGTCACAATTTCAGAAATATAATTTGCTTTTAATTCACCTCCTTCATTTTCACACTTTCATGAAACACAACATGTGTCAACTTTTAAAGTCTCTTATTTTTGAATTTTTGAGCTATTTGAACTAAAAATATTTTTGAGGGAGGGTACACTGTCAAATCTAAATCAGCCAATGGATTCTATGCTAGAAGACATGCCCTCCTTTTATATCATCTCCTTAAATCCATGCACATACATATGTATACATGCAGAGATGCTGTGGTCTCTCTCTTGGATAGGCCAGGGATTGTCTGTACAAGGATCTAAATCAAAGATGTTCCATATATATAAAATTTTCCTTTTCTCTCACATCTATGTCAGCTTGGTTAACACTTGTACAGAATAGCTCCCAGAAAGCTAGTACTGGTATTAAAATCAAGAAAGCATTTCTTATTCCCCTTTTTGTTTTCTTCTTACATATAGAGATGAGCATGGAAGGATAACTGGGCAAAACAGATAGAGCCTCTGAAAGGAGAACAGGCTGCTGGGAGGGAGAAATGAAGGATAAGAAGGAAAACACCTTTGGATATGGCCACTTTTGGCTTGTGGTCATACCACAGTATAAATGAGTCCTCTGTTCACACTGAAGCTTCTCTTCATTTACTGACATGCTGTGCACTCCCAGTAGGAATACCTTTCAGCAGCAAGAAAAGTATACTTGGACATCTAGGAATGAACATTCAAATTAAACAGCATTGGAAAGAATCAATATTAATGTACCATATAGACAGCAAGGAGGAAATACAAGTGTGAAGTATATTATCAATTGTTTTATTTAATGCATTTATTTAATGCCCAGACATTGCTAGTACCATTGGTGAAATATATAGGAAAGATCAAGCTTTAAATGGGGCAGACAATTCAGAACTTGAATATGTGAGTTAGCTGCAGATTTTAAAAGTAAAAGATGTGTTAGGAATGACAAAGAAAGAGGGAGAAGGATGCATAAGAAATTGCCTCATACTGAGTCAGACCATTTGTCCATTGAGAACAGTACTGTCAACTCTGACTGGCAGTGGGCCTCCAATATTTCATGTAGAAGACTTTCCTAGCCCAACCTGGAGGTCCCTGATATTCCTTGGTAGTTTCCTATCTAAGCATTAACTAGACCTGATTCAAAATCTGGGGAGACCAGTGAGGTATGCTCCACCTGTGATAACTGAAGCCCCTGTCAGAGTTGCTGATGACGAGCAACAGCTGTTGATCCCTATTGCTCAGGGTGGAGATGAAGAGCAGCAGCTGTTGGTCCCTGTGGCTCTGGCTGGAGATGAGTCCTGCAGCTTAGGAGCTCCCCCTGCTGTCATGGACCAAGCAGGCTTGGACATTCCTCTGCCTGCTCCTTTAGAGCAACAGGGATCCTATTCTGAAGATGCTCTGGAGCCTGCTTCAATCAGCCCCCAGTCAAGGCAGAGACTCAAGAGAGCTGTGCAAAGGGAGGCTTCCTTGGCTAAGTTTAAGAAGTGGTGACTGGGCACACTTGTGCCTTGGGCTATATAACTGCCTGCTTGGAAACTTCCCTTTGCTTGTGGCAAACTTCTTACAAGCTCTCTCCTTGCCTGTTTCTTGCTTCCAGCACCTGGCTGCTAATACCTTGGGTTGATCTCTTGGTTCCAGACCCCTGGCTTTTGGAACTCTGACTACAGCTTTCGTTTGTCGCTCTGGCTTAGGTAAATGGACTTCCTTTGAGTAGTTGCTTGCTTGACTCCTTGCAACAGGAATCTGCTAGCTCTCTCACTCCCTTCTCCGAGCTGGCTCGCTGCCCGGGTCTCTGACCTTGACACCCCTGTTCTCTCTCTGTCTCACATACAATAACATTCTTGCCACCAGCATCATCCTTTGAATTAAATTCTTAGATCATGGATGCAATTTATCACTCCTATTCCAACATTACCAAGGAAGGTGGAAGTCAAAAATTCTAATGCTTCGTTCCTTAGAAATCCCTGGCCTTTTCTGCACTGGGCTATTTAAACGGTGCAGAGCGATCTCCAACAGAGGTCTTCTGCACCGTAGAGTGGACTGGGGCAGATTACTTTTTGTAGTTCCATACCTCAGTCCACTCCGGAGCAACTGGAAATGGTTGCGCGGCATGTTTTTTAAAAACCTCTTTTTAGAGGTTTTTGAAAACCACGGAGTGCGCAACCCCGTGCCACTCTGTCGCCCGGCTCTGGAGCAGATTTGCAGGCACCCACAAGTGCGTGCCTGCAGATCTGCTGGGGGCGGGCTTCCGGCTGGCAAGCTTCTCCAGGTGGTGGAGAGCCTCCACCAACCGGAAGCCGCCATTTAGGATGCCGGAGGAGTGCGGAGCGACAAGCTCACGCTCCTCCTCGTGGCGACGGACTCGGCCAGCCGGAAAACAAAGCCGTTAAGCTCCGTTTTTGGGCATTCCCCCCCCCCATGCGGAAAGGGTCCCTGTTTTCAATCATGTTATTAAATTTATTTCAGTTTTATGGAGGTCTTCTGTTCTCCTCTTCTACCTGAAAACATTGTTGATTGGTTATTTCATTCAACTATTTTACATAAATGAAGTTGGACTTAGATGGCCCTTGTGGTCCTTTCCACTTCTGTGATTCTACCTACATGCACTTCAGATGCATAAATCAAAAAAGCAAGCAAATTTACTGAAATCATTGGGTTTAGGAGCATTGATCTTTTCTTGGTTAGTCTGAACTTTGTTTTGCTGAACCCTGTAATTTGAATTTACAAACAAATATTGGAAGTATTGGCAGGTTTCAATAATTCAGAATTACCTGTACTGTAGATCTGCATTGTAGCGGTCAATAGGCAGAAAAATACACATTTTGTCTTTGCCCAAATTATAGGCAACATGGTTAATATTTTATTTCCCAACATTACAAACTGATGCTGAATGAAAACGTTGACATTCTCCTATCTCATAATAGAAGCTTTTTTAAAAAAAAGTCCAGAGGAGTGGTTCTCAACATTCTGTATCTTACATCCCATTAATAACACTATCAGAAATACATTATGATAGAAATAAAAAGGCAGTTTTTTTCCCAAGAGAAATATTTATATATTTACAGGCATTCTGTTATTGTATTTATCATTTGCAATGAAGTACTGTGCCATGGAAGTGAGGATTTAGAAGAAACCCTGAGTGTCCAAAGTTACTATTAGCAGGTCAAAATGTCACCAATGGAGAGGGTATAGCAAAATAAGGTCAGTGGGAGATGACGCTTCACACTTGTAGGAGGATATGAAAATTGGGGGACACAATTTTTGGAACTTGTTATAAACATCTTGCACTGTACTTATGGTACTACTTCATGCTAGAATAACATTTGTATCACTGGTTGAGAACCACTGATCTAGGAAATTCTAAGCTGCCTTTTTCCTTTCTATAGAACAAGTTTGTTTCAGATGAACTGAATTCAGCGGGACTTTGAAAAAGCCATCGTTCCCCAACCTGATTGTGCCACCATGTGCCTGCACTTACCTTGTCTATGGAGGCTCTGGAAGTGCAATGGCTGCACTTCCTTCCCTAGCGTAGCCTGGGACAGTACCTGGCTGCACTGTGGCAGGAAGAGGCATGTCCATTGTGCTTCTTGGATCCCAGAGGCAGCTGAAGTGGAGGAGAGTGCTCCATCATGCTCCCCTCCCAGGAGAACCGCTGCTACCATCATCACTGGACACTGCTGGGACAAAGGTAGGGTGAAGAAAGGGCCTGTCTGAGAATTCTAAATGCCCCTCCCTAAACTGAAAACCCCAGGATTCCATAGGATGTTGAAAGTGGAATAACAGCACTATGCCAGTGTAGTACGGAAATGGCCCCAGTCTAATAATGATGACATGGGGCCTTTCTGCAGTACTGTTATGGTGGTATTATTCTACTTTCAACATCCTATGGAATCCTGAGGTTTGCAGTTTAGGGAAGGGCATTTTTAGAATTCTCAGCCAAAGAGCTCTTTGAACTCAGTAAACTACAAACCCCAGAATTCACAAGATGTTGGGAGTGGAATAATAGCACTATAACAATGTAGTGCTGTAAGGCCCAAAGTCCCTATAGTTCATTTTATTGATAATTGGAGAAGAGGGAGTCTTATCTTCCTTCTTCCTAGCATTTTTTAAGTATTTCCCAGCTAAGAACAGCACTAACAACATAGGAGCTGAGCTGCTGGAAACAGTTATGTCTGCATTGGAGGTTGTGTAACAACCTAAATTTCATATCTTGGGAATTGGCTTTTATATTATTTGTAGCATCTACCTGTCCAATCAGAGACATATCCAATCAGAGACATATGGCAACAAATGGCTTCCCTCCAATGGAAAGTGAGATTTATATGAGGCCACTTGTGGGATTAATTGCTTGGGACTGTCACTATCCATGCATCTTAGTCGCTTGCCATCAGATAATTGTGTCAGATTCCATCAGCCATCATATATGAGTAGCCCTTTCTACCAATGCAGTATGCTTTATTTGTTGTTTTGTGACATGTTGGTCATTTTAAAAACATTTCTTTATTGAACTCTTCTGTTCTTATCCTTTTGTTTTAAGTTAGATGACTTAATGCCTGGAACTAGATGGTAAGCTGATATTTTTTACACAAACATCTGGCTTTTTGGTCTAAACAGACTTGCGTATTTCCTTAATAGTAAGGATTCAGGGACTTACATATTGCAAAATAAATACCTAAATAAGTGCTCAGCCTATAATCTCTAGCTCCCATGTGAGTATACATAAAACTGCAGCCTTAATGTCTGTACGTCTTATGCCTTTAACATATGGAAGATAACCATATATGTACATGAGAACTTGTTTTGAGTTTGGTTACAATCTGTTCCACTGATTTCAAGCTCTGAATGTTTTCAGATGCATTAAAAAAATGTATGCATTCATGAGCTTCTCAATGACGTTAATGAAACAAATAACTCTGTTTATGCATTATTTTCTTTTCATTGATCAGTTCTTAAGTAGAACAGCTACACCTATGCAGTGATATTGTGTTGTGAAAATGGATTGCTTAATCTGTAGACCAGAGCTTAGAAAGGCTTAAAAAAAAAAAAAAAACCTCCAGAATCCCACACAAAGCTGGTCAGTGGCTGTTTATTCTAAGGGCCTTTCTGCACTACACTGTTATAGCGCTATTGCACTCTATCTCTTATCAAAGCAAGAACTTACTTGGGAGATGAGCCACACCAGCAAGAAAGCTTTTAAGTAAACAGAAATGAGCAGGTCTAGTCACTGGTCCTCTCACTTCTCCAAGCTTTTTCATTAATCTGAGCAATTGGAGATCTCTACTTCTGACTAGAGAAGCTTTACTGTCATTTTTGTCTTGTCAGGGCCCTGTGAATTGTGTCTTCTAGAGCATTTACATCATGCAGACACACTAAATCCTTTTATTTCAATGCCCCACAACACATGATTTGTTTATTAATTTACGTGATTAAATTATTAGATTATTTCTATATGTAATGATTATGCTATTTATTACCATGCATATGTGCAGATTTGTCTAAAATCAATTAGACCACAAAGGCTTTGGCAAAAAGTTTAGTATCAGAATGACATCAGTGCCTGTGCCAATCAGGTCTCTAAAGGGAGGATATCCCACAACTACGGCACCACAACACAGAAAGCTCTCTCTCATGTTCTCCCATAATGATGGATCAGAGACAAGGCCTCTCCAATAGAGTTCAATTCTTGGCAGGCATATATATGGAGAAGCACTCCTTCAAATATAAATATCCTATCATCATAACGGACAGTTTGTACTTCATAAAAAATTAAGTCTCTCTGTTATCACTCTTTTTCAGATAATTTTCACATGATTGAGATATGTAACTTAGGGAACAGCCATGTAGAAAATGCACAGGAACTATAAAGCTGGGAAGGGCTTGGTTGTAAATGGGAAGAATTTGGTCCTTAGTGGATCACGTTGAATTTAATGGAATGACATACATGACCTGAAATCTGGTTATACGCCTAATGAACTGAAGTGGAAATCTTCCCCCTGCCCCAGGTAATACTGCTGCCAGGTTAACAGCACAGTTATTTAGTTTCAAGAGAGTGAGAATTAATTTTATTTATGCTTAAGAGAGTTAGAATAAGTGCCTAACTACAGGTTTTGTGATACTTTGAGTAAAATTCTATGCTTTCAAATGTGCAAATATTGAGAATGGCCAGAAGCCACAGAAATTGTTTATTATAGAACAACTTGGCTGATGGGTAACATTTATGTAAATTATGCATGTTCATTGGCTGAACCAGGTGGCATGCTGTTGTATGGTTTCTTTCTTTGTGGATCATATGCTTGCTTTGGCAGATATGGATAGTTAGGATTCTAGAAGAGAAAAAAATAAGTGGAATTGTTTCAGACAACTAGGGCATTACTGAACTTACTATATAGGAATGAGTCGACTCCATATGGCTATGGCAAGTGCCTTAGCATTTGCCTTCTTTGTTCATTGAAAGAGATAATGATTTTCTATTTCTTATACTGGCACATAAGTGTAGACACTTCTAGATAGTCATTGGTCCATTTTCACAAGTTCTATTTTTGTTCTATACTTGACATTACTCTTTCCTTCTTTCAATGATTCCTTCCTTCTTTCAATGATTTAATGAAATCAAATCTTCCTTTGGTGAAGATTATTACATGTAGCCTGTAGAGTTCCTCTTAACCATATGAGGATCTTACTGAGTTCTAGGCAACATTTCTTTACTGACAGAGTCAATACACATTTTTCTTCCTATGTCACATAACAAAATTTTCAACAAAATTTTCAAATTGCCTAGAAAACAGCTAATGGGCTAAGAAAAAAAAATAGCAACCAGGAATAATTTGTCTCTTGTATTTCTTCAGGTGAGACTGAGGAAATTTATAGATTACTATTTTCATGGGGCAACATTTGTCCAGAGCATGTATGGTCATCTGCTTTCTTGATGATTTCATCTCAGCCTGGGATGCAGGCCAGGTCATGATGAAATGATTTGCTTGTGGGAAAACTACAGAGAAAAAGAAAAGGATGGATCCTTGACTGCATATAGATACATGTTCATCCAAAAATATCATGAACTACCCAAAGCTAATGATCCACTCACTCCCTGTTAAATGGTAGAAGACAATATAATACAGTATTGCATTATTGACCTATTAATAAGTTTAATAAAATTCATAATCCTGCACTATAGGTATGTTATTTGATACTTTGATATTTCAATGATAAAGAAGTCCTACCAGGGAAATATTGTTCCCACTGTCTTCCTACATCTGTTTAATCTGTTGATCTGAGGGATCCCTACTCTAAGCAAAGCGTGTGATGGTAAGACAGACATAAAAACTTCCTGTGCCATTATGGCCACCAGTTACCTCTAATGCTCAGAGAAAGAACCTGTGCAAGTGAGGCATTTGGGGCTAGCTGGTTCGCAGATATTTTACCCACCCACCTGATATTCAATATGGTGTGGGTGGATGGGTGGGTGCTCCTCTTGGTTGCCTCTTGATGGATGGCAGTGCCTAGTCTGCTACATTTCTAGTGTGTCACCTGTGGGTGCTCATTGATCTCCACATGCCTCACAGGAGGTTGATAATGAATCCTGCAAAATAACCTGAAAAGTGCTTTGAATTTGTAAACCCAACAATTGTGTGAAAGTTCACAAGACCAACTATGCTGGATCTGACCCCTGAAGGTAATATATAACCATTAAGACTTATTATACTCCATGACTTTGTTTGTCTGTGACTTGGTTTAATCCACTTTTAAAGTCCATTCTTTTGCAAGGGTTCTTTGCCCTGAACCCTTGTGAACGTGGAAGGACCACTGTAAAATTAGTTTGGCAATACTTCGTTGTTTTTTCCTGTTATACTACATTTCCCAAAGAGTTACTCTGTTTATATTACAGTATCCCTTCTCTACTGTCCCTCCCAATGAAATGTATCTCCTTAATTTGTTTGCCTATGTCTTATTCTACTAATACTGATACTTCTTCCATATTGAATCCAGTCCATGCACACTGGTGGCTGTTGCTACCATTTAAATTTTGGCATAAGGCTCAGACCAAAGAGTGTTGGCTTAGCTTCCGGGCTCTTTGAATTATAGGGGTATCTGGAGCAGGTCTGGATTTTCTCTGAGCCCAGGCTGAGTGGATAGTAATTTTTAGTTTGCAGGGTTGGCTTTAACTCAGAATTCTGAAATTGCATATTTTGCAGCATTTCAAAGATGAAAATTAAGACACATGCAGCAAAGCAACATCAGAGTGTGGTCAACATGGTGACAGCTATTACTGAGGAAGAACACAAGCTAGGAGAAGCTGCAATAGTTTGGTTTTTGTCTGAACCTACTGGGAAGATCCAGAGGAGAAGAAGGAGGCAGATTGCCAGGAGGCTGCAGCTTTATCTGAGTCCGAGGAGATGGGGGCTGAGGCAGTGGAAGATCCTGTTCCCCAGCAAAATGTGGCTATAGATGCTGAAGACGAAACATCTCTGTACTTCATTGAGAGACAGAGGGCAGCCATTTAAGTAATGAACACTGAGCCAATTTGCATTAATGAGACACCTGTGATCTTGAAAAAGCTACTCATAAATATGATGACAGTTGCCTCCCAGCCTTACTGCTGACAGCTGTCTTATCTGGTCATGTAGAAGTAGTCTCTTGCATTCCTGTTTTGCCTTCAGCTTGGACTAACTACATTTTGGACTATTCCATATATTATTTGAGGGTTCACGTACCTGGGCTTCTGACCTTCTGATACAACTTTTGGACCAGGTAAAGACTATCCTCGTGCTTCTCTCTGCAACTAGACCCAGATTGGATTGTCTATTCGACCGTTCCTATACACCAACCTGCTGCTGTGAGCACTGGCTGACTTGTGCTCAATACAAACTACTTTTGCACTTGAAACTCAAAGATGGAAAGAGAGAGGAAAAAGGAGTACCTGGGACATTTGAAAAGTGGGATGACAGAGAATTAATCAGGACAATTCTTTCCAAATCAGGACAGTTAGAGAGTATAAAACAGTAGTCTGAGGACTTGATGTGATCGGAGGTTAGAATCATTGGGAATGTAATGCCCAGAGGCATGTTGTTCAGAGGCACATGAACAAAAGAACACACAAAGGCCAAGATCTGAAAAAAGGTAATGGCAGTGTGCTATGATGTGGGTGTGATGTGCCACCTGTATACTAGATCATACCAATTACATAATTTACATCATACCAATGCATGCTGGTATAGTATGGTGGTCAGTAGGCCCCAATTAAAGTGCATTCGGGCACACACCTAACAGTGTCTTCAAAAGTGCAACCATTTGCACAATGGTTATGCTAGTGGACCTCTGGGTGTGCAACCCATAATCAGGATACAACCCTTGCACGCATGAAAAAGTGGGAAAACTAGTATGTGTGACCAACATGCTTCAAGCAGGAAGCCACACTGTGATAGATGATGCTGCAGTGATTGAGGAGCAACTGATTGTGCATGGGGTTGAGCCAGTAAGTGAGCAAGTCAATCTGCAAACATCCCCTGCTCTGGAAGGTCAAACAGAGACAGAGTTGCCCCAGTCAGCTCTTGATGGAGAGGGAACCAGCAGTGATGCAGAGGAGTTGCAGCCAGCTGGGCCCATCAGCCCTCAATCATGCAGAAGGCTGAAACGGGCTGCTGAGAGGGAGGCTGCTTGGACTAGGCTGAGGAAACAACAACGAGCAGCACATGGTCACAGGGGCTATTTAAGTCTGCCAGCATGGCTGCTCCTTGCTTGCAGCAAATTATTAGCAAGCCCTCACGACCTGTGTGTCTCCTGCTCCCTGAAACCCTCCGGACGGATCTCTGCCTACTGAACCTTTGGACTGGACCTTGACCTGGCTCAGTGTGTGTTTTCCTGGTGTTTGGTATATTCGGACTCCCCAAGAGTTCCTGATCTCTCTCCTCCCTTGGTGGCTGTGGCTCTGCAGGGAGAGATTCCTGACACACACAGGCCTAAGGAAATGTATTTGGATTTGTGAGGCAGAGAGCCAGGCGGGCACATGGATGCTAGCTAGGACCCTCAGATGATTCTGGTGCATTTAAAAGTTGAACAGGAGAATTTTACAGCCATGGTTTCTATCATGAGTTTGGTTTTGTGACTGAGCAATTCTGCAGAAACAATGAGGCAAAATAAAGAGTGGCTGTAGTTTCTGAAGTTCAACCAGGGTAGCCCTAATATTAGCCATAGTGATGCAACTACACTAAATGGTAACATCTGGAAGGGGCAGCTGCCACACTCTAGCCCTATTCTCAGCCATTCCTACTGAGCCACTGGCCAGTTTCCTTTGTAGAAAGACAACCATGTTTCCTTTATGGACTGTCTTGCATCTCTCTAAAGTAGCCTACTAGCTTCAGCTATGGTGGAGTGGGATATTAAGATATCATTTTGATATCAACAATTTGGCCTTCTTCACCCATTCTTCTCCACGTACTTGCGAGGCCCCTGGGCAAGCACGCACACAGGCGTGGCTGATAATAGCCGCACCATTCATATCCCACTCTAGACAGGCCAGTCATTGCCTAATGCAGCTTCAGGAGACCTCAAGGCAAGTACCACATTATGTATGCACGCTACTTACAAAAGATCCCTTGCCCTGCGCAGGCAGCTTGATGAGCAGACTATACAACGTTCAAGCACTCCGCGTTTGCATACTGGCTACTCTATTGACAATTTGGCAATAACTCAATCATTCAAATACTGACCTTTCGGAGGCTTTTGTCTCCAGCCCTAAACTCATTGTTTTCCCCAAGTACTAACTAGCCTGCGGTCACAATTTTCCCTATGAGAACCCCTGACTTTGAGCGCTTCCTCGGATTGCCCTTGGCTTCCATCCCGCCTTGCTGTCGCTTTGTCCGGCGAGCCTTCCCCTCAGCTCCACATGCTGAGATCCACGCTCCCCAGCTTCTCCGCTTCTAACCGGGCTTCAGGATAGGTATAGTATTTCCCATACCAAACCTCCTCAAAAATCCTTCTATCCGCTCCTACCTTTATTTCTATAGTTTCTTGCGTGAGTGTGTTGCATACATTTGTTTGATTGTACTTAAATAAAACAATTATTAATTTCAACATCCATCTCATCCTTGACTCGGCCTGACCCCGTAGACATAGGGTTCAAGATCTCACTACATTACCCTGCCTCTCGCATTGCAAACTTGTGCTAATTCCCTCCTCATTGTTGTGAGCACATTTAGGTGTCCCTCCCGGGACCCCCAGAAGTCAGGGTAACAAATTTCTTGTATGATTGAAAATCAAATGCCCCCATTAATTATTATATTGATGGGAGTCTATTGGGAGAAAGGATTTGAAGAGGTACGCTAGTCCCAGACCTTTTCGTTGACAGAGGGTGAATGAAATTAGTCCTTGCTTTTGTGGAAATAAATAAGCCCCTAGGTTGGGTCCTTGCAACCAGCTACAATACGTATTGGATAGTTATAAGGAAGCCTGTCTGAAAGTCTTTCATTTTTAACCTTTCCTCTTTCTATTTGTTTGTTTTGCTTATTTGCTTGTTTGTTAAAAGCACTTCCCTAATGCAGCTTCTTCAAGACACAAGGGTACTCACTGCTTCTGAGTTGGAGGAGATTATTTATTCTTCATTTGGCTTCTCTGCATTTTTCCCAAGTAGAAAGTACTTTTTCGTTGTTTAAAAATGAAGAAAAAACAATGTTGTCAGTATCAATAAATCAGCAGCCAGAGAGAGTCACTTCCTATCATGGTTTCAAAAGTGCTTCATGGTTTTCCGATCTCCTGTCTCTACTAATCATCACTGATGTTTCACGTATGCACAGTAAATGAGGCTGGCTTTTAGAAAGAGCTCTTTACTCCCTGCTTTAAATGAAAGACAGAGAGAGAGAGAGAACAAAAGAAGGCTGCATATCATCATGTTGAAGATGTATGTAAAGAGGATTTTTGTAGCATCAGTTAGTGCCAAGCACAGGAGAGGGTCAAAGAGGGACAGTACCCCTGCCCAACAGCAGAATATCAGAAGAAAATGGCTTTATATTATACATCTATTTATTTCTCATTCTATGAGCACATCTCACATTAACACAAGCACTGGGCAGATTAACCAGAGGTGTTGTATCTTAAATTCCATCCCTCATAAAGAAGTGTTAGGAAAGAATTTTGCTTTTGTTACAGCAGTCAACTTGGGTTTCGTAGAAGTAAAGGATCCCTTGCAGTTATTCTGACTATATCACAGATTCCAGGCCTTGGATAAATGTAACTGTTGTTCATTTATTGAACAGGGGAGGCACAGAACAAGGAATGGTTCCTTAAAGATTATAGTTTGCTGGAGTACTTCCTGTAGCATGGAGCAGTAACTTGAAGAGTCTGTAATATGAGGTGTTGCACAAATAACAATAGAGTCAAACTAAGTGCCCAGATCATGAATTAAATATAGTGCTACTGCTGTATGTTATAATTGTTCAGTTCTTCTTAAAAGAAGCTGCAGACCTGGCGAGGAACAGCTTGTTATCAGGTCTCACTGATTTAATTTGCGTATACTGCAATTTGCTAGGGCTGGAGTAAAAACTGTTGTAGAGCAAGGCTATCATAAGCTTATTAGAAGTGTGTTGAGAAAGCAGCCCCAGCACACTGCACTGTCATAGCCCTATTGTTCCACTTGAAATGCCATACCAACATTCTCTGGAATTCTGGGGTTTGTAGTTTAGTGAGGCCCAAGAGCTCTCTCTCTGAGAATTATAAATGCCCCTTTCTAAACTGCAGATCCCAGGTTTCCATACTATGTTGACTTGGGAGTTAGTGTATTAATAGCATTATAACAGTGCAATGTGACAAGGCCATCAGTGACTTCCAGCACATAGCTTCACATATCCCTTTAACTGAATTCATTTGCCACAAAGTTCAGTGCAGTACATTCTGTACAACTTTGGGTACTCTAGTTTCCACACACACTTCCATGCACAAGAACACACTGAAGATATTTCTGAAGAACACAGTTTAACATATAGCCAATACTGAATGAATGCTGTCAGGAAAGGAATGACTTTGTGCTTTGTTTAATGTGGTGAAACTGGCTCGTTGCTAAGTATTATACAGCCCACCTTTTTGTGTGTGTGAGTCTCATACAACACAGCAGCAATAATTGCTATCCCTGGGTTACTATTGTTTCCCTCTGCCTTCTCCAGACTAATAAAAGGCTTACATTTAAACAGGTTGAACGACAATGCCACAAAGAAGTGCAGTTTTTCCATTGTTGCTCTGAGTGGCATCAGGTAAACTGCATAAAAGATTTCTATTTTAACAGGAGAAATGAGAGTGGGACACAAGCAGACTCTCAGTTTCTATTACATTCTGCTTGCCCTCTTTATGATCCTCATTCACATTAAGAAACCAAATAAAAGGAAGTTTTGGACCCAAGGAAGAATTAGAAAAGATGCTGCATGCAATTAATCCAGCTTTTTAGAGGCCTTGGGTTTAGTGATGAAGCAAGGTAATCCAGTGAATTTCAATAGACTTGGGTTGATTTACATGCAATTGGATAGGAAGGACTATTCATTCAGAATTATGTTCTCTGTCCCAGACTACTTTCCTTCTGTACGTTCCCCCCAACCCATTACTATAATATCAGTGCTTAACTCAACAGTCTTAAGTCAAGCAGTATAAAAAAAAAGAAAAGTTATTTTATTTACCACATACACTAAAGCTGGTAGCAAATGAATTATAGAAAGTGTAAATTAATTTTCAAGAAGTCTGAATGATCTGCGTGTAAAAAAAACATGTACCTGAGGTCTGTCCAAGTGTATTTTATATATGTTATCCCTCTTAGTCTGATGTTTCTGTGCTAATGTAATAAGATGCCATATTTTTCTAACCTTTTGTTACAACCACACTGAGGCTTTTCCTTCTGAAGTAAAAAGAGTGAATTAAAATCCAAAGCTCAGCCAACATTACTATTTTGTTTCTTTAATGGCTTTCAAAATCACCTTGTGAAAACTTCAGAAGAAAAATCCTTCTGGAACAAACAAAGGCCTATCTAGTCCAGAATTTTGTTTCTGTAGGGGTGAACTCCATGGCCATTTCCTCACTAGTCTGTTACAGCACTATTATTCCACTTGCAACATCCTATGGAATCCTGGGGTTTGCAGTTTTGGGAGGGGCCAGGTGGCCCCTCCCTAAACTGCAAACCCCAGGATTCCGTAGGATTTTGCAGGTGGAATAATAGCACTATAACAGTCTAGTGCGGAAATGGCCCATCTATGGGAAATCCACAAGCAGGTCTTAAATGTAATGGGGCCTCTTATTCATGTTCTGCAGCAACTCGTGTTGCAGCAACTGAGGCCAATATAGGGGATCACAACTTTCCTTCATTGAAGTAGGGAACATCACTTTCCAAGTCAGTCTATTTCACAATCAAACAGTTCTTTCCACCAGGACATTATTCCTTATAAATCTCCTTTCTTGTCATTTGAACCTGTTGGTTTATATCCTGTTCTCTAGAGCAGCAGAAAACAAGCTCACTCATCTTGTGGAAGTGTATTGCGTATTTCAGCTAAATGGTTGTGAAATGGTATTTCCTTTGCTTTGGCCTGAATCTACTACTGATTAGAGTCAGTGACTGAGTGGGATACTAGTAGCATAAGAGAATGAGAAAACCTTTTTCCTGTGCAAGGAGAAAAGAGGGATATAAATTATAAATAGAATTTTAAAAATTTGTTCTATGCTATCCACAATTATATGCACTTTTGTCAAGTCCCTCTTTGCTTACCTCTTTTGTATAAGCTGTAGAAAAGTTCTGAAGTGTGATATAAAAATATTTTATGCAAGTAAATAAATCATACATTTTAATCTTGCTTCTTTGACCTCAACTGATATGGCACCTCACCTTCATTAGCAATAGCTCAAATTTTGTTTTTTGTTTTTTTAAATATATTGCTTAGTTTGTGGCAGTTGGATAATACAATATATTCAACAACAAAGAGTATTATAACACCTTGCAGGTGGACAAGTTTATTATAGCATGCATTTTCATGGAGCCAGTTTACTTATTAGATGCATTAAGTGTTAACTTTGGTTGGCAGGGATGTGCATATATGCACACATGCACACATTTTGAGATAACTGTAAACAGTGGAGTCAGAAAGAAATGAAACACAGAAAATACCGATAGTAATAGTAGTTACCTCAACTGTACCCACTAGCAAAACAGTAGTTAGATGGCAATATATATATTTTTGCACTGAATGTTAAATCTATGCCATTCTACCACATTATTACAAAATACCAAATAACTCTATATATAGCAGTATGATATGCATGCTTACAGTGCTCCAAGCCAAAGATATGTCCACCAATTCCAAGAGTCATTTTAAAAATATTCATATAAAAATATAAAAGATTTTGTATAAAATATAAATTTCATACATAAAAATATTAAAATGCATAAAATCTTTTGAAAATACACTTACATACATGCTATTTATAAATGGAAACATATACCATGTTTATATATATATATAGAGAGAGAGAATACATTTTTATGTGAAACCTTTTATATTTTTATATAAAATATTTTAAAGCTGAATACACTGTTTATTTGAGTTGCCAGGCTCAAGATGGCTATGTGTAAGAAGGCTTTCATCTGTGAATTCCTTCTTTCAATTTATAAAATTCCTCACAATTGCTGCTTCAAAATTCTCCTAGCTTCAAAGTCTCCAGTCATCCTGAAGCAGAAACTCCTGAAGGCTTCACTTGTCCTTTACATTTCTCAGTGAGAAAGGTAAAAGTGAAGCAGCACTTCTGGTGGGTCTTTCCCAAGTCTTTGGACTGAAGGGGACTGGGGTTTCTTCTTCGTGGTCTCTGTGCCGCACACATTGGGATCTTCGCGCATGTGCGGTAGCATTCAGAAAGTTCTAGAGCTGAGCAGCTTGGTGGGAATCCTTCCCCTTTTCTGTACTGAACATGCTCAGCCCACCAAGCCAACGGTCCCTCCTCAGTTTTCTTTCATCCGCCGGCGTGTTAACAGCGAGTGGAAAGACTTCTTCTGTTGAGCAGCTTTCTGTTTTTTTCTTCTTCTTTTGCCTTCGTTCCTTCTTCAGACTTTTGTGAGAAGCCCTTCTACGTCTTCTTAGGTCTTCTTTGTTTAATTTCTGTGTTACGTGTGGTCACAAGGTTGCATTGTCCGACGGGCATACCAAGTGCCTTTTCTGCCTCGGGGAGGCCCACAACGTCGGGACCTGCTCCGTTTGCAAGGAGTTTACAGCTCAAACCTTGAGGAACAGAGCCTCTCGACTAAAATCTCACTGCTGGGAGCAAGCCTTAAGGATTAAGGAACAGGCAGCTTCAAATACTGCCCTTTTTACTTCTATGGCTTCCCACTCCTCGGTCGTTGCGTGGCCTGCTACCACGCCCTCATCTGTATTGACGGCTGCGATACCGACCTCGACAGTACCGGGCTTGGTACTGTCCTTGGCATCTTTGCTGCCCATCTCCTCCTTGCCTCGGATTCTGAAGCTTTCTCGGATGCCGATTGCCTCCTCATCGTCGGGGGATGCCTCTGTGGGCTCGCAGGTGGCTCAACCTCTAAGCCCCTTATGGCAGCTCAAGGGAAGCACTCTTCTTCACATCCTTTGGATCCTTCTGTGAAGGATAAGAAGAAGAAAAAGGAGAAACACCGATCACCTTCACCGGCGGCAAAGTCGTTGTGTCTTCCAACACCCCCGCCAATTCAACCTACTATGGCGACTGTCGAGAAGGAGGGCCCTCCTAATATTTCTGTGGAGCCGGGCGGGGCCCATCTCCCAGTGGTGGTTTTATCATCGGCGTTGCAGGACTGCCCGACGCAACCAGACCCACCTGTGCTGGCTGCAGTGCCCTCGCCACACAGTCAACCCTATCATGGGCTGGACTGTCCAGGACCTTCTGACTCTGTTCTGGATACCCCACGGGTCCCTTCTCGACAGAGGGCACCTTCCCGTGACCACATCTGCACTAGCGCACTACAGTCTCCAGGCCGTGGAGACAGGCCTCGATCCCTGTGGTGGCGGGATGCAAGATCTGACTGTGGCAGGTCACGGACGAGGCTCGATTCACCGTTCTCGTCGGCCTCATACATTGCAAGATATGGCCACGAACACACGTGGCGGGAGCAGCTGGGGTCGTACCATTCATACTCCCCGGCATATAGGGACCGGTATCATGCCGATATCCATCGTTGGTCACCCTACTGCCGTCAATCTCGTTCTCCATCTTCGCTGTCTCGGTACTGTCCAGCATCTCGGTACCGAAGGTCTCAGTCTCGATCGCAATCTCCGTACTACCGAAGATCTGCCTCCCATCGGCGATCTTGAGACTGCTCGCCCCGACACCGGCCTGTATCGCTGCCTCCTCGGGTCACGGCTACTATATCTTGTCCTCCTACAGAGACCTATTCGCTACCTCTGCAGTCCTCGATGGCTCCAATTCAGACCCAGTCAATCTTGCATCCGATTCCGGCTGTCCTACAGGTACCGTCCTTGACAGCACTGCTGCTGGTCACTCTACCGTCGTCCTCCACAACACTGCTGCCGGTCACGCTACCATCAGTTCCATCCGCAGTTCCATCCTCTTCGCCTGCTCCGCCTCCGTCTGCTGCGGCGCTACCAACCCAGCTGCCTCGTGGCCACGGGCCTCCTTCTCATTCCTCCCAGTCCTACGAATTGGACTCGGATTCCGGCGACTCCACACCTGACTTGCACTCGTCTCTGCCCTCGGTGTTCGGTGAGCCTACTTCAGACTCAGTGCCCCAGGATGTCAAGCAGTTTTCTGACATCCTTCTGCGAATGACTAATGCCTTTGGCCTCGATGTCTCTGGACCGGCTCCGACAGTGCAAGACCTGGTCTTCCATTACGTGGACACCCGTCCGCCATCGGCAGCTCCGATACCGTTCCTGCCTGTGTTGCAGGAGGTATTGAAACATCCTTGAGCCCAGCCAGCCTCTCTACAACCAATACGGCATCACCTGGAGAACCTTTATAGGACCCAGAAAAAGGACGTCGACTTCCTTTTTAACCACCCGGTGCCAAATTCCATCGTGGTCGAATCGTCCCAGACAAGTCGGCCCCACCACAGACGGTACCTGCGATTCGCGGTCAACAGCATTTGCTACCAGTACAAAGTGCTACTGTTTGGACTTTCCACTGCACCCAGAGTCTTCACCAAATGCATGGCCCCAGTTGTATCGTACCTCCGCACGAAGTGCGTTATGGTATACCCTTACCTCGACGATTGGCTGCTGGTGGCGCCCTGCAGACAAAAACTGTACGAGGACATTCACCTCACACTGTCTCTTCTCTCCAACCTCGGCCTCAAGCTGAATCCCAAGAAGTCTCACCTTGAGCCGACCCATGTCCTGGACTTTATTGGTGCCACTCTAGACTCTGTCGCTGCCAGGGTCTTCCTTCCAGCCAAACGGGCCTGCACTCTGCACCAGGCTGCTACCGCTGCTCTCCGTGCCCCACTGGTCTCCACCAGAAGGATTCAGCAACTTCTCAGCTACATGGCAGCGACGACGGTGGTCACCTATCTCTCTCGCCTTCGCGCCCGCCTGCTGCAACATTGGTTCATCAGGGTCTTCGACCCTCTACGAGACGACCAGACCCTCCTACTGAGGATTCCTTGGCAGGTTTGATGCTCTCTCCTGTGGTGGCTCTCCCTCCGGCACCTAATGTCAGGGATGCCGTTCATCGACCCCTGTCCTTGGGTCATGATTACGACCGATGCCTCCCTATCCAGATGTGGAGCGCATTGCAGCAATCTCAAGGTGCAAGGGCACTGGATCGGCCTGGAGACTTGTCTCCATATCAACGCCTTGGAGCTCCTGGCCATCCTGAAGGCATTACGCGCTTTCCACAACCTCAATGTCGGTCGAATGGTGCAGATCCTGTCGGACAACACGACAACCGTCTGCTGTGTAAACAGACAGGGAGGCACCCACTCCACCACTCTCCTCAACATAGCCCTGCACCTTTGGGACTGGCGTGTGCCGCTCCGCATTCACCCCATCGCAGTCCACCTCATGGACCGGGAGAATGTCACAGCAGACACGCTCAGCAGGGACACCTCGTGCCATCACGAGTGGTCCCTCTCCGATGCCGCCTTCCGCAGGATAGTGTCTCGATGAGGCCAATCATCCATCGAGCTCTTCGCCAGCAGTCGGAACAAGAAATGTCCCCGGTACTGCTCGAGAGCTGGCCTGGGTCCAGGCTCTCTCGGCGACACCTTTCAGTTTCAGTGGGACAAGGAGCTACTGTATGCCTTCCCGCCGTTCCCGCTCCTGGGTCAAATGGTAGCCTAGATTCTCTCCGATCACGCCAATGTCACCCTGGTGGCTCCGTATTGGCCGAGACAACACTGGTTTGGCCCACTCTTCACAGCCACTGGAGGCCGTGCTTTGAAGCTTCCATCGGCACCAGGCCTCCTCTCGCACTCGAACGGTCTAGTGCTGCATCCAGACCTGCCTCCCCTGTGTCTCCACGAGTGACGGATAATCCCCTAGATGTTCCAGCTACACGGGATGTCTTCACGATGGCCAGGAAGGAGCCTACGTGTCGGTCTTACTGCTACAAGTGGCAGAGATTCTTGGCCTTCGCTGATGCTCGTCACAAACTCACATCACCTGTCGCCCTACCTACTGTGCTACATTTCCTTTTGCACCTCCAAGAACAAGGCCTGGCCTTTTCATCCCTTAGGGTCTACCTCGTGGTACCTCCTCTGCTGTGCTCTTCCGTGATGCCACCTCAAGCAATTCTTGAAAGGTCTGCAACACCTTTATCCTCCGATCATGCCGCCGCTTCCACCTTTGTCGCTGTCCTTGGTGCTCTCTCAGCTGACGCGACCGCCTTTTTGAGCCGATGGCCACTTCTGATGACAGGCTCCTGACCATGAAGACAGCCTTCCTCGTTGCTGTCACTTCAGCTAGGCGGACAAGTGAACTTACCGTGCTGCGGTCTGATGAGCCCTTCCTTGTCTTCCATCATGACAACGTGCTCCTGTGCCCAGACATCTCCTTCCTGCCTAAGGTTGTTTCCGGTTTCCATCTCAACCAGGATGTCATCCTTCCCACCTTTTATCCTGACCCGGCTACTCTGCTGGAGAGATCTCTTCATTCGCTTGACGCTCACCGGGCTCTCATCTTCTACATCCATTGGACATCATCTTTTGTCAGAGTCCCCATCTGTTCGTCTGCTATGGTGTTCGTCGGAAGGGCCATAAGGTGTCCACCCAAAGATTTTCCAAGTGGGTGGCCCAGACTATTCTCCTGGCATATGAACTGGCAAAACAGCCTCTGCCAGCACTGCTCCGTGCTCACTCCACTAGAGCCGTGGCCTCTTCAGCGGCCCTCCTTCGAGGGGTTGACCCACAAGAGCTTTGTTGTGTGGCAACCTGGTCACAACCCTTCACCTTTGTGCGCCACTACCATTTGGGCTGTCGGGCTCGATGGGATGCCCACTTTGGCCATGCCAAAGTCTTCGGTTCTCTAGGACCTGACCCACTGTCCAATGGTAAGCTTCTCAGTTCCCAATGTGTGAGGTACAGAGACCACGAAGAAGAAGAACAGGTTGCTTACCTGTAACTGTGGTTCTTCGAGTGGTTATCTGTGCCCTCACACACACCCACCCAGCCTTCCCCTCTTCAGGTCCTGCTTTGGCAGACTTCGAAACTGAGGAGGGACCGTTGTCTTGGTGGGCTGAGCATGCTCAGTACGGAAAAGGGGAGGGGTTCCTGCCAAGCTGCTGAGCTCTAGAACTTTCCGAACGCTACTGCACATGCGCGAAGATTCCAATGTGTGAGGGCATAGATGACCACTCGAAGAACCACAGTTACAGGTAAGCAACCTGTTCTTCTTTGAGTTAGATGGGAAGGTATAGTGGGCACTTCAGCCAAAGTGAGCACAGAGGGCAGGAGTTCCCATCCCTTAGTAAAAGCATCCTAGGAGAAAGGCTAGAAAAAAGTCACTGCCTGACATCTTGGAGAGGCTCTATCCATCAGCAGAAACACTACTGAGCTTTTGGGCCAATGAATGGCTCTGTGTAAGGCAAATAAATGTGTATAAGTCAAATTGGAGTGGGAAGAATCTCTTGCCTAGCCACACAAAGGATACATACAGCTTGCTGGCATATTGTCTGTGATAAAGTAATGTGTAAGATAATGTGTTGGATATAAAATACAAGGTCTTTTTGGGCTACAGAAATCACTAGTTTAGGGTCTGGGCCTATTTCTAAACAGGAGGCTGGCTGGACACTTCCTTCCATCTTACTAGCAATTGTGACAGAACAGACATGAAAAAAATATGTGAGAGTAATTTATCTTGGCCTGCAAAGTTACAGAAAAGAGAGCTGAAATCCATATCTCACCTTTCTGTTTGATTTATTAGTGATGTTTAATTCAGCACAGTGGGAACTTGCACTGCATTACTACCTGAACTTACTTGGGAGTAAGCCCAATTGGACGCAAGGAATTAATATTGAGGAAATATGGATAAGATCAAACTAAATGTCTCTCCTGCATGAAAAAGCAGCCAGTAATTCTGCATATTTCCGTGTTGAAATGCACTGACAACACTCTGAACCAGGGCCACCTTTGGTTAGTCTTTATGTAAGGGCTTATCAAGTCCACCATATGCAGCCTATACAAGCAACCATTTCACACCAAATAGTGAGTTGCAGGCACATAAAAATTTTGTGAACTGGGCTGTAAAATTTCTGATGCCATACTCTTTATCTAACTTGACAGCTGGTATCTGATCTGAAAATAGCATATTTTCCCTCAAATACTAGTCATCCTGTCACTTTGCATTGCATAGATATAAACAAATATATGGACGAGGAAAAATAACAGGGGAAAAAACACACACACTGTCCTCACAAATTCCAAAAAAGAGGTTTCTGTACTTTTACCTTCTAAAACAAGAGAACCAGGAAGTTATAGTTTATCTACTGCAAGTCCTGTCAAACCTGACCCCTGAGTATATGTAATATTTTAGAAAAAAATGGAGAGCCATAAAACTTGAAGACAATTTGAAGGCACTGGTTTTCTTGCCCGCCTCCCAGTTTAGTGAAATGGTTTCTTTCTTTCTTTCTTTCTTTCTTTCTTTCTTTCTTTCTTTCTTTCTTTCTTTCTTTCTTTCTTTCTTTCTTTCTTTCCCACCATTTATTGTAAAAACAACTGGCACAATGACAGAGTAGTAGGAAGCTCCCAAACAAAGGCCATTTCTGCACAACATTGCTATACTGCCATTCAGCGGGTTGTTCCGGGGTCAGTAACTGTGCTACCACATAACGTTGTCACTATCGAGCAGCTGTGCCATCTCCAAGTGTTGCAAAACTGCCATATTCTACTTCCAGAAAAAATTCCATTAAGAGCCTTCATTAGCACTTCACTCCCATAAACCAGCTCAGTACAGTACTGTTACAGCGCTTGATAGTGCTTCCAGTCATTGAGAATTCAGCAGTGGGTGGGCTGTGGGCATGACCAGCTTATCACTTCCTCAGTGACTCCCATGGCATGGTAACTTAAAAATCTATCGCCTCTCCATGTTTATTTGAAGGTTCTCCTTTGAGTTAACATTTTATTTTTTTAACACTTTATTTTTTTATAGTATGAAAATGCAATAGTGTACTGCCATGTTTAGTATAGCTTCCAAAGGAAAAAAAATACACAATCAATCAGGGGTGATGGCACAAGGTGAAGGCAGGGACAAGGAGTGGCCAAGGACACTGTGGTGCAGAAGGAACATCGGTGGCAATACTGCTATCCATCTGCTGAAGGCAGAACAGTACAGAAAACAGCATTCCCAACCCAACAGCACTGCGCAAATGGCAATGCCACTATTGTAACAGTGTATTGCACTAATGGCCTCCAGTGTGGAAATGGCCAAAGAGGGAGCTGGAATGGTGTCAGTCCTCTGAACAGCTGGTATCTCACTTCTCTTCCTTCACTTCCATTAAGCCAGGGTACAGCCATAGTTTTGTGTTCAGGTTATGCTCTTCCTTCCAGGAAGCGTATTTCAAGCATGCTTTGTGCATTTTCTTCATCAACTGAGAAGCTTTATTCACAATCCACTGGGGCAGCAATCGTTTAGGATTAACTTGGGGCAGGTAAGTCAAGCTGCAGCTATTGGGTCTATTTTTTTGCACCAAATATCCAAAGGTGGGTTATTTCAAGCATGTTCCATCCTTACCCTTCTTTTGTAAGTCACTTCTGCTCTCCACTGCTATGTAGTAAGGGCCAGCCCATGACACAAACACAGAGATCCTACCACTCTCATCTATGCTCAGCATAATGTAAATATGCTCAGCAAGCATTATACAATCCCTGTACTGAATACACTCCTGTACTGAATCTATACTGAATCACTCTGTCCTGAATACACACAACACATGAGAAATAGTAAACGCACATAACTGTCACCTCACTGCACAGTGCACAATACACATTGACACACTATTCTCAATGCATTATTGCACACCTGCAATGGTTCCATATGCAGAATTCTGTTCTTGCCACCAGCAGCTTGATACGTTCATTCTATATGGTCCAAAAAGGTCACCCTAAATATGTAGCATAACTTATGCCTATTTATGTCACCAACAGGATTCTTCTGGTCCTTGTTTCCTAAGGCTGATGAAATTATGGCTCATTTTTCCCATTCTGAGTTACAGAAGTGACATTACTGGACTGACTGTTGGATCTCACCTCAACAGTGATGACAAGAGAATGTCCTCCACTGCCACTGCACCCAGAGACAGCAGACTAGTTTAGGGGGTACCGGACACTCTACATGACACATGAGCCACCAAAAGACACGACTAGTCAAGGAAGATTGAGGTTCAGGGGAAATGGAGGGGCTGCCACTGTTGCTACCTGGCAACTTTTGCCTGAGGTGGCTGCCTCAGTCCACCTAATGGTAAGGCCTGCCCTGCCTGTAGCTGTGTTTTGTCTCTGAAAAATGGTTGCCTCTGTCATAGCAAAAATAACAAGGTCTTGTGGCATGCAAAGGCCAACAAGTTTTATTTGGAACAAGCCTAGTGCACAAATAAACATGCTTGCATGGTCTCCAGCCAACTGGCACCTGATGAAGTGAGCTGGAGTCCATGGAAGCTTATGCCAAATAAAACTTGTTAGTTTTCAAGGTGCCACAAGAGTCTTTGTTGAAGGAGTTAATTGATTAGGGACTGGGTTTGTTTAAGCTGATGTTGGCATGCTGAAGAAAAACTGCCAGACTAGCCATTTGGCAGACATTTCATTTTACACAAGCAGCACAAAAGCATATAGAAGCCAGAAACATAAAGTTGAGGAATGCAAAAGAAACGCAAACAAGTTGATCCCCCAACTTTAAATTACAGAGGGGCTATTCTAGAGAAGTAATTATGAGGGTGGCAAAATGAGGCCATTGACCTCCCAAATAAGACTCCTGCCCCCTAAATGACATTTTCTTTCACAATATTCTAGCACTGGAGTAACTCAAAACTTCATTTGAGCTTTTGGAGAAGTTTAGGCATCTAAAGAAAAGGGGCGGGCAAAGTGGCCACGGGATTACAAATATAAGAGTTCTAGGAGTGAATGATTTTCAGTGTCTTATCTTCTGCAAGGACAGAAAGTAAAGAGACTTTGAAAGTGAAGAGACAGTGATAAAAAAAAAGTGTGTAGAAGTTTCTGAAAAGAGAAAAGCAGACTGCTTTACACTGGCACCAATCACACATGAGGGAGGAGATAAGCATGCCAATACCTATGTAATTGACATTTCATGTCTTAATGTGTTCAGACTCGACACTGGAAAAGGGTTTATATGGAATCTTAACTGGTGGAATGGAGGATATTTGAAGGCAGGTATGCCAGTCTGGGCCCTATCTTAAAAAAATAAAATAAAAATTGGTGTGGACATTCTGCTTTTTCACTGCAAGGGCAGGATTCTTCTTGCCCTGTTCTACACAATTCCACACTCTTTGTCCCCACCCCACTTCACTTATTCATAGTTGGAACAACTGAGTTGGCATTTGCTTATCTGTCTGTCTTTGCAGCTCAGTTGTTCAAAGGTTTACTGACAAACAAGGAAAAATTTACTTGGATGCATATACACCTGTACCTCTAACTGTACTATGAACTATGCCTTAAAATCTTTTGGCTAGCATCCAACATTGGCACTACTGCCATGATTATAAATTATAAATGTCCTCCCTAAACTCTCAAAGAGACTCTCCTCATTGTACTGTGGCTCACTCCATTTAAGCCAAAGAGGAAAGCAATGGCAAACCTCCTCATTGTACTGTGGGTAGGAAGCCGAAGGACCTTTGTGCGCAGGTTGTCATTTCATCTCTTCTCCCGGTGGAAGGACATGGCCCACTAAGGGAAAGAAGAATAGTAGAGATCAACAACTGGCTTTGAAGATGGTGCCGCCAGAAGTGATTCGGATTTTTGGATCACGGCCTCCATTTCCATGAGGCTGGTCTTCTGCCAAGGGATGGCCTGCACCTTACAACCGTCAGCCAGAATGTTTTTGCAAACAGTCTTGCAAAACAGATCAGGAAGTCTTTAAACTGAGTTTGACTGGGAAGGGGGACAGTAGTATTCTGGGCAAGGATTCAGTGAGTGCTGCAAAACATAGCCCAAATAATACAGATGGGGCATGCCAAGTAGAAAAGCAAAAGCGCAGAATGAACTCAGACTTGCCAGAGACATCAAAAATAATAAAAAGGGCTTTTTTAGATATGTTCGCAGCAAAAGGAAAAACAGCAAAATGATAGGCTCACTACGTGGAGAAGGTGACCAATTAATAACAGGGGGGAGTGAGAAGGCAGAACTACTTAATACCTTCTTTGCCTCAGTTTACTCCCAAAAGGATAGAAGTACCCAACCTGGGGCGTGGGGAGCAGGTGAGGAAGCGAGGGAAATGAAGCACAGAATAAGTAGAGAAGTAGTACAGGAATATCTGGCTAAACTAGATGAATTCAAGTCCCCAGGGCCAGATGAATTACATCCAAGGATATTAAAAGAACTGGCAGAAGTCACTTCTGAACCACTTGCAATAATCTTTCAGAACTCTTGGAGAACAGGAGAAGTCTCAACAGACTGGAGGAGAGCAAATGTCACCCCCATCTTCAAGAAGGGGAAAAAAGAGGACCCTAATAATTATCGCCCGGTAAGCCTGACATCAATTCCAGGAAAGATCCTAGAGCAAATCATTAAACAGTCGGTTTGTAATTACTTAGAAAGCAATGCCGTAATCACTAAAAGCTGGCATGGATTTTTTAGAGATAAGTCATACCAGACTAATCTTATCTCTTTTTATGATAGGGTTACAAGCTTGATAGACAAAGGGAATGCTGTAGATGTAGCATATCTTGACCTCAGTAAGGCCTTTGACAAAGTTCCACATGACATTCTTACAAAGAAACTAGTAAAATGTGGGCTGGACAGGGCTACCGTTAGGTGGATTTGGAATTGGTTGATCGACCGCACCCAAAGGGTGATCACCAATGGCTGCTTTTCGTCCTGGAGAGAGGTGACTAGTGGGGTGCCACAGGGTTCTGTCCTGGGCCCAGTGCTATTCAACATCTTCATCAATGACTTTTATGAGGGAGTGGAGGGCATGCTGATCAAATTTGCAGATGAAACCAAACTAGGAGGGGTTGCTAATACACCAGAGGATAGGATCAAATTTCAATACAACCTTGACAGATTAGAGAGCTGGGCCAAAGCTAACAAAATGAATTTCAACAGAGAGAAATGTAGTGTCCTGCCTACATTTCAGAAAAAAATGAAAGTCACAAGTGTAGGATGGGGGAAGTGTGGCTGTATAGCAGTACATCTGAAAATGATCTAGGAGTCTTGGTAGATCACAAGCTGAACATGAGTCAGCAGTGTGACGCGGCAGCCAAAAAAGCCAATGCAATTCTTGGTTGCATCAATAGGAATATGGTGTTTAGATGGAGGAAGGTAATGGTTCCACTCTATTCTGCATTGGTTAGGCCTCATTTGGAATACTGTGTCCAGTTCTGGGCACCTTGATTCAAGAAGGATGTCAACAAGCTGGAGCGTCTCCAGAGGAGGGCGACCAAAATGGTGAAGGGTCTGGAAGCCATGCCCTATGAAGAACAGCTTAGGGAGCTGGGTATGTTTAGTCTGCAGAAGAGAAGGTTAAGAGCGGACATGATAGCCATGTT
Organism: Cyclura pinguis; assembly: GCA_030412105.1. Classification (NCBI taxonomy): domain Eukaryota; kingdom Metazoa; phylum Chordata; class Lepidosauria; order Squamata; family Iguanidae; genus Cyclura; species Cyclura pinguis. The sequence continues at coordinate 216,182,197 of CM059602.1, forward strand.
TAAATATTTGAAGGGATGCCATGTTGAGGAGGGAGCAGGCTTCTTCTCTACCGCTCCAGAGACTAGGACAAGGAGCAATGGATTCTAGCTGCAGGAAAGGAGGTTCAACTTGAACCTCAGGAAGAACTTCCTGATGGTCAGAGCTGTCTGGCAGTGGAATATGCTGCCTCGGAGTGTGGTGGAGTCTCCTTCTTTGGAGGTTTTTAAGCAGAGGCTGGATGGCCATCTGTTGGGAATGCTTTGATGGGTGTTCCTGCATAGCAGGGGGTTGGACTCGATGGCCCCTGGGGTCTCTTCCAACTCTATTATTCCTCTGAATAAATCTTGTCATGAAAACTCTAAAACAAAATTGCCATGAGTAAGGCCATTTCCACACTAGACTGTTATAGCGCTCTGATTTCACTTTCATCATCCTATGGAATCCTGGGGTTTGCAGTTTCGGGAGGAGCCATCTAACAGCGTAGTGCAGAAATGGCCTAAGAGGCAACTTAAAGGCATATAACAAGAAAATGGAATGGCTTAACTTGCAATTTTTTTAGCCCTAGATCTAGGAAGTAAAGATCTATCTGTGTAATTGCTCATCTGCACATGTATATACATCTCTTTGAATTTTTGAATTTTTGCAGACTTCTTGCCAGGGGATGATAAGGAGGATTATAACACTTACCTGCAGAGTTCCTTTTTAAAGTAATATTTTCATGTAAGCAATCAATATCACTGTGAATTACACAGTGTAATTTTCTTGTACAGCAGAGAACTGATGGCAGACAAAATTGCCAAAGTATTTGTAGGAAGTGAGAAGTTGTCAGATAGGGAAAGCTTCTTCAAGTTATTGTGGGCTCACAAGAAATTGGCAGCTTTTCCCCTTTTTAAATGTTGCTTTCTTAAAATAGTTGGATGAAATGCAATCAAATAATCTTCAACATGAGTTTGATTTGGAGCGTCATAATTACAGGCCTTCTGCTATTGTGCTGTCATGATAGCCTTCATGCAAATCACAGACAACAAACCAGTTATTACATCCCACCCCAAATTTATATCTAGCTTTTTTTTTCTTCATTTTTATACAAAGGGTGAGTTTGGAATGCAAGAGTAAAGGCATTTCTATTTTTGGTATGGTTTAGGATTACAAAATATCTCTCAGAATTACACTTGATATATGCGTTTATTTTCTCTGCAGGGATTATTAAACAATGTTCTTCAACAGACGATTTTATCACTGAAGGCAAGGATGACATGTGGAACAAAATGGCACTTCTGAGGTCTGAGAAGATCAAAATAACTTGATGTTACTACCCAAGTTAAGCTTTTCATGCTTATTTGCACTCCACAAAATCTTTGCTACGTCTTCAGTAGCTGATCTTCTCTGTTCTTCCTAGAAAAGCCATTAATGCAATGTTCTTTTCAGTCTCATCTTTGAATCCACTTTACATGTGAAATCCTACTCTTTATATCCAAATATCTTGGTTTATTTAGCTTTCTTCTAATTAGCTCCCTCTGTGAGAGCTTCTCAGGGATAATTGAATGTTGACTCAAATAAAGAGCATACAAACAAAACTTAGCTTAGAAAAATACATTATCATCCAAATTCTAACAATATTACCTTAAAATAAATAGAACTTTCATGTCATATATTTACTTAGAATCTATAAAGGCAATCTCACTCACAGTTAGATTGCTTGAATACCACCAATGGGATTTAAACAGCCTATGTGTTTAAAGATATCTAACAGCACAGTTCTATGAATGTTTCCCAAGAAGCAAATCCCACTGTGTTAATTTGTACTTTATTCTTTGTTAAATGTGCTTAGGATTGTAACTTAATAGAGCAAGCCTATATTATGCTGAGACTAGAGATATGGGCTGGTTCTGTAAGAAGCCATGGTTAAACAAATAACTAAACCAGTGATGTTTCACTACTCCGGTGTAGCTATACCACATGGGGTGGTGGAATCACAAGGAACAAAGTTATTGTAAAGGAAGGAAGACTTGAGAAATAGGGTGCTCAGAGCCATCAGGTTTTTTTCTGCCTTCTCTTACCACCACAGCACAATATTGGAAAAAGTGCCACTGGCATCCTGTATCAGTGGGATTCTGGCCACAGACTGCTGTGCTAGTAGAATGGTTCTTTTGCCCAATGGATGCTCATCCTGGCTAAGGATGGGGGCATAGACAGTAGAAAATCCAAAGAAAGAGGGGAAAAAAGCAAACATACTCTCCATACATACAGGAAGACAAATAAATCATGATGATGGGCAAGGAAAATTGTTGTTGTGTGCCTTCAAGTCATTTCTGACTTACGATGCCTGTTAAGTGCCTCTATTATGGGGATTTATGGGGGCTGAGAGAGTGTGATGTGCCCAATGTCACCCAGTGGGCTCCCATGGCCAAGTGGGAAATTTATTCCTAGTTGCCAGGGATGCGGTCAAACTGCTACACCATGCTGGTTCTCCGACAGAAATTACCTTGCTATAATGAATTGACTTTGCAGCAATGGATCTCAAATCAAAGCATAGCTCTCAACACACCTGCACAACACATGCACCCAACACAACATGTCACAGTCTCTCCCCTCTCCCAGCAACATCAATAGTACAATCAGTGGTGACCTTATAATGTCCAAGGGTGAGAAAAGGATATGAATCCCTTTGTGTTCTCTTCAGAGCTGGGAAAGTTTTTTTTTTAATTAATTTTTGAAAAGTAATTTAATAATGCTGACCTCTGGAAATTAAAAATGAATTCACAGTAACAAACACTAATCACCCAAATGGTTTACTTAGTTGAGTTATCATTAGTAAATTCGTTAACTGGCTATTAGTTTTAGGCCAAAACATGGGATTTACAGAGAACGGTAAGGAGGTTGTTTCTGTTTGTGAACTTAGAGGAGTGCTGGCTCCTTTCAAAAGTCTCTTTCCAGCCTTTTACAGTTGCCTTCCTCCAACCTAGATTTTTTTTTTCTCACATGGACTACAAAGCCTTTTATGTGATTGCTGCCTGGAAATGGTGGAAGTGAACATATCTGAAAACCATCAGGTTGGGGAAAGCTGTCCCAAAGCACGAGATCTCATCTTAAAACATCTTCAGTTCAGTTTGTCACTCATCCTCATCTCTTTTTCATTTCCACCTCACCCGCTATGGATCTTTTACTCACTTTTCAGATGGCTTGTTTGTTTAAAGCCAATACGGAACAATGTGTTTCAGTCTGAGAGCACTGATCCACCACAACAGTACTTACAAAGTTTGGTCAGAGAATCAAGACTGGAGAATTCTTAATCTGTAATTTTCAGAATCTCAAGCATATGTATTCCAGTGTGAAACATCACCACTATCACTCCTCCAGAGAAGTCTGTAGCTGTTCCCATCATCCAGTTCTTGTGACCTCTCTTTTCTAAAAACTGCTGCCAGCCTGTCTACATCCCGAGAAGACCATCTACATACCTGCAGGAGCAGCCTCCAGTCTCCCCAGGTACTGAGCCAGCAGCTGGTGAGTCAGCACTGCCATTACCTGCTCCCTGCCTCAAAGGGGTATAAGTGGCTGCCTCAGTGACACCATGGGTTTCCCCTTTAGGGGAACCGTCTTGGGTGTGGAGCAAGGGTGGGGGCCAGTTATTTTGATGGGGAGGGGAAAAATGGTCTTTTTCTTTAAACTGCCCTGCTAGGCAACTAGAGAGTAAGAACGAAGTATTCAGACAGCATGGGAGGAGGACCAGCCAAGGGTGCAGCCATTGGAACATGAATACATAGAAGGGGATATGAAACAGGGAGAGCTACAAAGTGTTGTTGCCCCTAAACTGTGCCCCACCTCAAATAGTCTGGATAGCCTTGGCAACAAGCCCTATGAGGTGAAAATGGTGCTGCTTAATACCAGGTCAATAAACAGAAAAACACCTTGGTCCAGGACCTGATCTTGAATGAGCATGCCAACCAGGCTTGTATTTTGGAGAATTGCTGGATGAAGCTAGGAGATTAACCTCTCCCAGATTTGTCCACAGGGGTTTTCTGTGGAGCAGCAGAGGTGGAGTTGCAGTAGTCTATCAGGATTCCATTCCCCCTACCTGGTGCCCCATCTCACAATCTGCTGGGTCTGAATGTGTGTACTTAATGGTGGGTTGACAGGACAGAACAGGCATTCTGTTGGTGTACTGCCTGCCTCGCTGCTCAACAGTCTCCCTTCCTGAGCTGGCTGAGCTGGTCTAAGTAGAGATGTTGGAGTGCCCTTATCTTTTTGTGCTGGGAAACTTCAACATCCCTCCAGAGACCTCTCTGTTAGGAACAGTTCAGGACTTCATGATCTCCATGACAACCTTGGGCCTGTCCCAAGTAGTATCTACTGGCACCCATGCTGCAGAACACACTCTGGACCTAGTTTTCTGTGTGGGGCAGGATGATGGTGATCTTGGTGTGAAGGAACTTTCTACAGTTTCGTGGTCATGGATAGATCACTACCTGGTGAATTTTAGACTCAGTGGAACTCAGAGCCTTCTCTAACTCCAAACAAAAAGTCCCAGTTCAGATTATTAAAAGCTTTTTTAACATCCAAAAAATATAAGCACTACAGTTTCTCCTTATAATTCTCTAAATATTCCAAAATGTCCAGAACACATCTAGTATTATCACAGATCTTTATTTACAGTTTTTAAAAAATCAGCCTGATCTTTGTGGATAGATTTCTGCAGGGTCCTTTTCAAACTTTCAGCCAGAATCATTATAAAAGTGTGTGGTCATTATTCAATAGTGATATAGATTTATAATTCTTTTGTCAAGTCTTGTCCTTCTTTAGGAATTAAAATAATCATAGCTTCTTTCCAAGTCTCAGGCATCTTCCTCATGCAAAGTATCAACTTTAGTAATTTCTGAAGTGCTAAAAATAATTCCTCTTTAAAATGTATAGTATCTCATTGATAAACCATCTGGACCAGAAGCTTTACCCAACTTGATTTTCTTGATAGCCTCTGCAATCTCAAACATCAAAATAGGCACAGTCATCATCTATTTTTGTTCCTCTGAGATCCCCAGGAGGTCTTGTTTGTCTAAGTGTTTTTTTTTAGTAATACTTATTTTTTGTATAATGATGTGTAGTAATGGTAGAAAGACTTCTTGATATTTGCATTGTCACTAACTGTCTTGTTCCCCACCATAATAAAATATGATGAATTTTAACAAAGTTGTTCAGTAAAGCATATTTTAAATTCCAATATTAATGGTGGAATCTAGTCAGTTGAGTGGGGAGAAAAGCAAAACAGTAACAGTGAGTTAATCAATAAGCTAATTCCAAGCTCTGGTTCTGTGTTCTGACCAGGATACCTGAGGAGAGTGCATGGAACTCCTCTCACTTGGGAGTTCAAGATTTAACTAGGGAGGGAAAAGATACTTCTGCCAAGTAGAGGAGTTAGGACATATAACAGCAGGCAGAGATAGTCACTGACATCAGCAACCTGTCCTATACTCTAAGAATTGGCTTATTCCATAGAAGGTATAAGAGGAATTCTCATTTTTAACAAGACACAGTAGTGATAAGCTGAGACAACCTGTCCAGAAATTGCTGACCACTATGATATTTCTCAACTCTAGCATGAAAACAAGACAAGGAATATACTTTTTCGTTGATGTTGTTGAGGCTTCTGCAGTTTGCACAAAATTTTAGCCCCAGAGGCCTTAAAATGATAATTATACCCCATGGAGGTTTCTAGGGATGTGATTTTCCATTTGGGGCCAAATTTTCGGTGATATGTGACTCAAGGGGTCATGGGTGATCACACTGGGGTTCTTAGTAGGGCACATACAGCATGTGGACTGAATAGAACCCACCTCTGTTCTAGATGTTGCCTAAGTTTTTCTGTGTGTCTAACCAGGACTTTTTACAGAATATATGTGATCAGCTTTAATCTGCCTTGAGTTTTAATGTGTATTTTGTTGAAAGAAACATTGTAAATTACATATTTATTTAACTTGGTCCCTAATTTGTCTTTACACTCTGGACAGAAATAGTATAAAAGAAGAAAAAGGAAAAAAAATAAAATAAAGGACATTGCTGAAGACATGAGACATGGAACTTCTTCACAACTACCAACCTCTGAAATATTTACTCGCAAACGAAATCATTATTAAATATCTTTGGTTTTAGTAAGTCCTCATAAGTTTTAGGTACATATTTATTTTGTGGTTTTAATACTTCAGGTTTTACAATGATTTTTTTCCTGATATCTCACTTAGTGCAAACATAGGCCATTTCCGCCCTATGCTGTTATAGTGCTATTATTCCCTTTCAACATCCTGTAGAATTCTGAGGTTTGTAGTTCACTGAGGGCAACAAGCTCTCTGGCAGAGAATTCTAAATGCCCCCCCCCAATCCTAAAGGATTCTTTAGGAGGTTGGAAGTGGAAGAATAGCACTATGACAGCCTAGTGCAGAAATGGCCCCCATTTCAATAGCTGAAGAAAAATCAGGAAGAAAATGGGAAGAAACAACAGAGGTGATCTACTTAGAAGAAAGATTTGAAAATGGAAAGTACAGGGGAAACGTAATCGGAATGAAAACCACATATTTGACAAAACAAAAAACTAAGGAGAATAGGCAGAACAACAATCCTAAACTTTGGATTGTGATGATCAGAAAGTGAGAGAAACGGGAATATCAGAAACGCAGCTACCATCCTAGGAGTTTTAATCCAAAAAAATTACATTTGCCAGACTTTAGGAAGCCCTGGTGGCACAGTGGTTAAATGCCAGTACTGCAGCCACAAGGTTGTGATTTCATTCCTGCCGGGCTCCAGATTAACCCAGCCTTCCACTCTTCCAGAAGTCAGTAAAATGAGTACCCAGCTTATTGGGGGCAATTAGCTAACACATTGTAAACCACTTAGAGAGCACTTAGCTGATAAGCGGTACAGAAATACACATGCTATTGATATATATTGCTATACCACTCTTCAGATACTATACTACAGAAAACATGGAAAAGAAAAAATAGAAAATTAGAAACTGATCACACCCAATCTACCTCCGTGTTCTCTCAGACTGTCCATCTTGCAGGCATATGATAGCCCTATAGCCCTTTTGGGCATTAACCCTCACACAGTGGTTCATCACATGGGAAGAGTTAGTGTATGTGGAATTCCTAGAATCTATGGCCCTAACTGTGCAGGGTTTTTACATTGTGAAAGTGGGGAGAACCTGTATACATAAAATAGGCTGTCTTCATTAGACTTTCATATTGAAGGTATGGATGGTATGGCAGCATCACTAGTAAGGCCACTGTAATGGATGTTGCTCCTTTCTCGCTCATTTGCACAGGAATAACATTGAACATGTCTTATGTGTTGCTGTACATTTTGCCTTTAAGAATTGTGAATGACAGAACTATATTATTCTGTACCTTAATATTCCATGCTATACTGTAATATTCCGTACAGGACTCTGTTATTATTATTATTATTATTTTTAAAAAGCTTGACTTCAGTTTTTTCCCCCTACATATTATCCGAATTGGTAGATTGCATAATGAAATGATCTAACTGTGCTCATATGGATTTAAGAATAATGAGAGGAAACAGGAACATGTTTAATTTTGAACTTGGGAGCTTTCTATTGGATGAATCACAAACACACACACATACATAACTGAATGGGAAAAAAAATGCTTGCTAATAGGATTTTAAAGAGGCTACTAGATGGAATACAAATGCAGACTATATAGGTTAGAGAGAGAAATGTAAGCTAAAAATTCAACAGCTATGTAAAAATCCGAACAAGAATACGTAGTCAAAAGGAATGTTGCTGGTTTCCTGGAATTAATATTGTCTAGAATATAATCCAGAGTACACTTACATGAGAATAAAACAAATAATAGTAATGGAGAAAATGCAGAATGAAGTGCATAAAAGAGAAAATTCATAAGAGTAGTCCTCAAGAAACTAGTGGTAAAATTCAATTACTTTACCAGTCTAACTAATTCAAACTACTTGTTAACTAATTCATGCTTGTGTGTGTGAGATTGTTGCTGCTTAAAAAAAAAAAAAAGCTAAAACCAACCAAAAGGCTCTTTAGGTATTTTTCCTCTTATTTTATTATTTTATTTTATTCATATTCCACCTTTCTCTAGCTCAGGATCCAAGTCAGCATACGAGAAGGTAGAGCTAAAAGATACAGCTAGAAACCTGTTGACAGAAAAGCTGAAACAGAATTAAACAAGCTACCATGTTAAAGATATCATGTTAAGCACCATTAATTTAAAAGGTACAAAATCATTTCAAAATATAAAAATTTAAAAATAAATTTAAATATTTAATAAATATTAAAATATGCCATAAAAATACTGTCCTGGAACCAATTATTCAGTAAATGCCTGTGCAGATGGAAAGTTCTCAATTTGCAACAAACGTAGAGCAGAAGAGGGGCAGTCTAACCATCTGTGGAAGGGAATTCCTCTTCTGTGTCCTTCCCCAGAAGGACCTATGGTTGTGGTAGGACCAAGAGAAAGCTCTTCCTTGAGGATTTCATATAGACCATTTCCATACCGGGCTTCTAAAACGGTGTAGAGAGACCTCTAATGGAGGTCTTCTACACCGTAGAGTGGACTGGCATGGACTACTTTTTGTAGTTCCACACCAGAATCCACTCAGGAGCGGCCAGAACTAGCCGGGCTGCATGTTTTTTAAAAACCTCTTTTTCAAGGTTTTTAAAAAGCACGGAGCGCTCAGCCCCGTGCTGCTCCGTCGGCCGGCTCTAAAGTGGATTTGCAGGCACACCCAAGTGCGTGCCTGCAGATCTGCCGGGGGTGGGCTTCCGGCTGGCGAGCTTCTCCGGTTGGTGGAGAGCCTCCACCAACCAGAAGCTGCCATCTGCGATGCCGGAGGAGTGTAGAGCAGCGAGCTCGCGCTGCTCCGCGTGGCGACGGACTTACCCGGCTGCGGGTAAGCTCCGTTTTAGCGTGTTTTCGCCCGTTTCTTCCCCCACATGTCAAAAGGGCCCTAGTCTGGATCTAAACCACATAGGACTTTCCTCTAGATACAGAGGACTGATACTATAACCTTCTTCTTTTTAAAATTCTATTCTGATCATTTAAAAACAAGGTACATGCACACATATGAAACTTTGGAATCCATTCATATATGGTGTGATTCTGTAGCTCTGAGGAAAGTATCTAAATGTAACAGCCGTGTAGGCCAGGTCAATCAGCTGCATTCTTTCCAACCAGCTGGCATTATGCATCATCTAATAGAGGAAATGATATCTCTGTTCAGAAGCTGCCACCTTGGAGTCAGTATCAAAAATCATCTTACGTGAAGAGAACATGTTTATTAAAGAAATTGCATGTCTAATAGACGGAGACTGCACTGCAGCTGTATGACAGAGAGCACCTGCAGAAGAAGAAGAGCTAACAAAGTTTAAGGCCATTTCCGCAGTACATTCTTATGGTGCTATTATTCCACTTTCAACATCCTATGGAATCCTGGGGTTTGCAGTTTAGGGAGGGGCCTTTAGAATTCTCAGCCAGAGAGCTCTTTGGCCTCAGTAAACTACAAACCCCAGAATTCCACAGGCTGTTGAAAGTAGAATAATAGCAGTATAAAAGTGTAGTGAGGAAATGGCCTAAGTCGGAACTGAGAACATCAGTCTACAGTTAAGGTTACAAGAGACTGGTCAGCAGGCAGAGTCAGACCCTAGCTAGCCGCCTCTATCTTTATAGTGCTTTCTGTGCAGATAGTTTTCTGTGCAAAAATAGCTGTACATTTCTTGACTTTTCAACTTCTTAGAGGAAGCAGCTTGTGGGGGTGGAGGGGGGGAAGATGAGAGAGACAGAAAGAGGAAAGAGTACTCACAGAAAGAGTTTGTGGAAAGAACAGTTCGAAAAACCTAGAACCTACCATAATGTAGTCTAAGGACCTCAAATATATTTGACGAAATAGCCTTTAAATGCCTGTAGATCCATACAGCCAGTTTAAAAAGACACAAGAAAGTTGAGAGAGGTGGTTTATTATATGATTGGTGGCAGGATGGATTGTGACCCATAGTAAATACTGTTATAACAGATATAAAGAACATATCAGTAATGAATTTGGCCCATGACAGTTCAGAGTTCTTACTATGCATAACTCAAATGTTCATTTCCCATTATGTTGCTAATGAGAATCTTCATGATAACAACAACTGAACCTGTAATTAATCTTCAAATTAAGGCAGAAGTGTAGCTTCCATATATCAACATTTTGTGGGACAGGAGGCATCAGGTATAATTTAAAAAAAGGACAATCTTTTAAAATTAAGAACAGGTGGTAACTTTAATTATTGATGAACTTTCTCTTAAAAGATGAAAATTTCCATAATAAATACTTCAGAACAGCATCTTAACCAACAGCGTTCTTTTCAGCATTCTTTAGTGAAAAATGTACTCAGTTTTGGCAGCAGAAAATGTAACTATGGGATGAAAAGTAACAGCTGCTGGTGGTATCCATGACAGTGCAGCACTGAATCTGTTCTGGGTTTTAGTTTGAAGTTTAAAGCAGCTATCCATAATGTGGAACCATTTTAAAGACAAGGTTCAACTCCATGGATAACAGCTTTAAAGTTCAGACTGAGAATTAGAGCAGAGTCACCACCACACTGGTATGGAATCCACAAGCCACCAGTGGCCAGCAGATCAAAACACTTAATGAACCCCGAATGTTATTTCTTGAGTCTTATTTCCCCTGCACAGGCAAATATATATTTTACTGTGTATCAACTTTGGAGAGGCTCTTGGGAAAATTTTTCCTTTGCACCAATATCTTGGAGAAAATGTTAAGAAAGAAAGAGCACTTCATTTCAGTATTTCAAAAATGTCCCAAAGTTTTGTTGTTGGGCCTTCAAGTCATTCCCAACTTATGGCAACGTAAGATGTATCTATCACAGAGTTTTCTCGTCAAGATTTGTTCAGAGCAGGGTTGCCATTGCCTTACTATGAAGCTGAGAGGGTGTGACTTGCCCAAGGTCACCCAGTGGGTATCAATGGTTGAGTGGGATTTGTAGCCTGATCGCACAGACTCCTAGTCCTAATTCAACACTGAAAGCACTACACCATGCTGGACCTCCTCAAAGCTTTACTATCCTAAAAAAACCCACACTGTTTAAATCCCCAACCTCAGTCATGGAATTTCTATAGTACCAGAAGTTGTGATAAGAAGAGACTGCATTCAGCAGGAAGAGCTGTAACATGTTCACCTTCTTTCTGGATCAAAGCAGTTGCAATACACAGTAATGTGTATTGAAAGAAAAAGAGTTGTGAGGACAATAAGAAAGGTTAGGTTGTACTTCAGGATTTGTGTGGTAGATTTGGTGATGGGTCAAGTGAAACTTTATTTTTTTAAAAAAATCACAAGAGACACAAATGGCCTCGAATATCCACAAAACTAACATTTTGGGATAACTAACAAATGGTTTCCGTATGCCAATATTTTGCAAAATTTGCTTTCATAATCAAGGCATAACAAGGTATTTATTCACCCTTTTTAACACAAATAATTGATGTGTTATGAATAATATCAGTATTTTTAACACACTGTTTCCAAGTTCTGACATCAAGGTATCATTGCTAGCTCTTGCCAACAGGAAAACAAATGATCATTGCTCATTAACAAAATGATGATTCATTCATAGTCATGCAAGTTTAAATTGTTTAGTCAGTCACCCGCTGTTGAGGCTGAATTTTAAACAAGAATGCAAATGGTGTGGAACTCAGCACCTAAGGCACACCAAAAAGACCAAACTGAAAGCAGGCACTGAGTCTACAGTACCTTCTGTCTTAGAGTAGCTTGCACTTCCTGTATACCACCCCCCTCCCCACAATTAATTTAGAAGTCTCAATTTCTTGTCTAAAAATCGTAACCATGGGCTACACTAGCAGAAGTATCCAACTTTGCTTGCGTTAATCATCAAAGTGCCTCATCAGTGACTTCCCTAAAGTGAATTTCACATATTTATATACGAGAAAGAAGACAGCAGTATTAATTGAGGGGAAAGTCATGAACCATTTGAAACAGAAAGGAAAAATGCAGGAACTAGGAATGGTGCTTATTGATGTAATTTTTATAATGAACGATGAGGTGTAATTGTTTTCATCTTTTAAACAAAATGTTTATTTTTCATAAATCACATAGCCTATATTTTAAAGCAGAACATCTCAAACATAGTTTCCGTTTTCAAAGAAATTAGTGAGGTATCCTATGAAGGACTTGATTTTAAACTGGAATTTATTTACTATCCCAAGCATACTTGCCAAATTAGGTGGAAATCCATCCAGTAGTTTTGAAGAAAGTTAGTAGGGTGTCCCACCAAGTCCACACAGAATTGGATAGACCACATAGCCTGTATTTGAACTTTGACCATTCCGTATGCATGTTCCAAATTTGATGAAAATCCATGCCGCCATTTTCACAATATGCAGTAAGAAACATATGGAAAGAAAATAACAAAATCCTGCATTAGAAGGCACATCTCTGGCTCATAGCTGTGATACATCTCTCAGTGCAACCCTCCTAATGGGGCAGCTCCCTCAAGATGGCTGTTTCTCTGCTAGTGGAAAATAGGGAGAGCAGCAGAGATGTGTCCAGTTATTTTCCTTTAGCAGGATACACTAGAACAGGAATCCTCCGGAATTACCTGGAGGTCCTTGGGATATAATTCTTCAACACAGAAAATCATAGAAACATAAAGCTGTAAAGTTGGATAGGATACCAGAAATCATCTAGCTAAGCACCATGCCAGTGTGGGGAAGTGCTAAAGTACCCTGACTATCCAAACTTTATTAAGAAACCTCAGTGAAAGAAACTCTACCGTCTTCCAAGGCAAACTGTTCCACTGTCAAACAGTTTTTACCATCTGAAGGGTTTTCTTAAAATATTCATATGCACACTGTTCTATTTCAGGCAGAACAGAAGAATTTTGATCACTTGATCACAGTATTTTTAAAAAATATATTTTAGAAAATAATCAGTGAATAGCATGCATTAGCACACAATAAGTGATTGTTTCAGCAAATTCAGGCTATGGTTCTAGTGATTCTCTGATTAACAGAATAGGGGCAGGGATCACAAAGATGGGTTTGCCAATATTGTATGCGATCAAATAGTTTATGTGGCCTTTGAACAATTATCTATCTTTTAAACTCTTCCGACCATCCATTTGGCCCACATACATTAAGTCATGCTTACATTCAATGAGACACACCCCTTTCTCCCTTATGCCACAGAGTAAGGATGTAAATCTTTGCTCATTTATTTCCCACATGACAGGATAGAGAATTTCAAATGTTATCTTCCCATTGAGCAAGACAAAAGAGGTTTTTAATGATCTTTCATCTATCAGGAACATTTTTTTCCAAAAAATAATTTGTGCAAAAACATTTTTTTTGTTTTTTTCATGAAAAATACTTTTGCAAAAGTGTATCTTGTAAAAGAACAGGATTTTCTACATCAGAATGTTGAAGGTTGTGCCAACTTTTTTCTTGCAAAAAAATCCTGGTGTGTGAAAAAAAAAAATCATACAGAAAAGTCCACTTTAGTAGATTCTGACAGGGTAGAAAAATGTGACAGAACACTTCAGTATGATGTGATCAGTTGTAGGCTAATTGATGTTTACATTAGCTTAATCACAAGTTACTGGGCTTTCTTCACAGACCAGTGTTCAAATCCTGTATCTGCTTAGTATTTAGGGAATTCAGGTAGTCCTTACATGTTATTAGAATCTGTGTACTATGTGAAATTCAATGTGAACTGTGGCTGTGGGATGAAAGGTGCAGATGAAATATTTGATAAGCTATGGAATTTCCAAGGACATATATTTGTTTTCCTAATATTTTACATAGAAAATATTTTACATTTTTGTGAAACAGAGAGTAGCATTCTAAAATTCTGAAAGCATAATTTTTAAACCTGACACAAACATGCAGAGTACTTTTATATACAAGACTCTACAAGTCTGAGCAAACAAGAATATTGCATGTTGGCTAGCGAATGACTTACGAAGAGGGCTCAAAACAGATTGTATTTTAAAATGGTATACATATGTCCTAACAGGTGTATGATTTAAATATTGGGATGTACACCTTAATGAATATATTTCTTTTATCTGTGAAATAAATATATTGAGCAGAATACAAGCCCTATTAATATAAAATCGATAGCACAACCCTTGCTGATTAAAGTGGAGGCAGGATTTCATTGGCTAAATGAATATCTCATCAACATTCATTGACAAGTGCTCTGATGTGATATTTTTAAATGCTTGCAAATGTAAGCCATCACTGTGGCTGTTGATCATAGACTTCTATAAAGTCTTTTTCCTGCAGGCAGTCTGCCTCTTTACTAATATGTAAGTGAAAAAGGGTTGGCTGTTTTAAGTCATAAGACCAAACTTGAAAAGGCTTTTTAAAAGTAATGCTTTGACAGTGTTCCTCTGACCTTCAGTAGCAAAGCTTATGCCTTGCAAATTGATTAATATAGATACAATATCAAACCATTTTTCATACCATTTTTTAATGTTTGTTAAATGCCCAAGCAGTATGTAAACAGAGTATTTGGCATTTTTATTAGGGTGCAGAACTCAGTCATTTCCTTTGCAACAACATCTCATAAACTATTTTGACAGTCTAATAAACTATAAAAAGCTGTGGTAAAAACTAACTCTGAATGTTATAACCGTACAAAATGGAAAGAGCAAGAGAAAACATCTATCACTGAGATTATTATCACTGTTGCTATGGCAACCTGGTTGCAATGGCAATATCTCCATGGTTCTGCTGTTTGTTATCATCTTTCTTGATTTTACATCATTGAAATTGTAGTAATTACACTCTGGCTGATGAAAAATGCATGCTGTCATGGCAACTAAGTCAAATATTCTTAATCATTTCACCTCTTCAATCCAAAATGTAATTGTTTGTCAGTTAAATAGGTTATGCAGAAGGCTTCTATGGTCTTACAATCGTTTTAAGTGTTTTGCAAAAATTGTGCTTTTAGGCTGAAGACCCTAAGTTAAATTAATGGTCCAGAGTTGTAAACAATGACTCATTAGAGTAAGTGATCAGTGCTTGTTAATTTGAAGGTATCATTATTTTGTGTGAGATACATTGTAGTACTCTGTATTATTTGGAAACTCAGGCACTGAGGGGAAAATTACAAGATTGTAAGAGTCTCAAATAACAGTTCTGTGATAGAAGTTCAATAGTCATTGTAGTAAGCTTTCCAAGGGCCTGTATTTGAATATTATGGTCCTAATATAGACATTTTTGGGAGCAGTTGTGGGTTTCATGCATGTTGCTCCATATGAAGACCACCTTTGCCAGACCATGTGATGAGTTCTTTCAGCTAGAAGAACCTAGAATCAGGGGCCCATTCACACTACACAACTGTAGTGTTACGTTCCACTTTAACTGTCATGGCAACATCCCATGGACTCTTGCAATTTGTGGCACAGAGAGGAACAATCAGAATTCTCAGACAGAACTGTCTAGTGCTTCATCAAGCTAGGATTCCACATGATGCAACCATGACAATTAAAGTGGAATAATAGTGCTATAATTATGTAGTATGAATGGGTCACAGATCTCCATCTGATGATTGCCATCATCAAAGTTAAGCACACCTGTTGATTTCCAAAGTGGGATGTGCTCCTGTGTACTGGCTTCAGTTTTTGTGGCCACTCCTCCATTTTTTACAAGTGGGCCAGCTTCCCATGAATTCTCTATATGTAGAAAACTGTTTCTGAGCTTAAGTTTATCTTTTCTGTATTGAGATAATCTGATGGCCATGGGTCTATAGCTGTCACCTAAACAAATATGACACCCCCAAACTGTTCTTTATTCACATATATTTTACAGCATTATGGGACATGTGCTCTTGGTTACACATTTATTACCTACATTTTGCATACACACCTCCAAAAGGGCAAAAAGAACAAGCTGATGTGAAATGCCAGTTGTAGGCCTTTTGTGAACATTCATATCATGGTTTTAAATTATTTCTAAGGAGTCAATTTTTAAGATTGTTTTAAAAGTTTTGACTGTGTATTTAATATTTTAACTGTTGGTTCCTTTTGTGCATTGCCTTGAGGGATGTGGGAGGCTGAGAATAGGACTGCCAAGTTGAAGATTGGAATACAGGTCTCCTGTAGCTTTAACAGTTAGCAGATTCTCCGCTGGGAAGACATACCACAAAGTTCTGTCAGGTGGAACACATCTACCTTTTAACTGATGCAGCCCTTTCACTATACCTGTTTACTGGATGCACAACACCTCTAGTCTCATTTTCTGAGAGTCCAGCTACAGGAACAGAACCAGATGCTTCTCCTCTGCTGCCTTCTCTACTGGCTGGTAAATAGCCATGTGGTGGGTAGGTGGGAAAAGGCTACTATAGGTTAATGATAGATTCACAGTCAGTCTTCCAAACAGAAGACATGCTAACTATTAAAGCTACACCAGTCCTGTCCTGTATTAAGTTTGGTGCCCCCAGCTGAAATATACATAGAATAAAATAACTAAGGCCCTTTCCACACCCTATTAGATCCCAGTGGTGTTCCTTGAGGACCTCAACACCAGCTGCCTGCAGGAATGCAGGAAGTGCAATGGCTGTGCTTTTTGCTTCTGCAGTGCAGCCAGGTACTGTCCCAGGCTGTCCTGGGGCAGGAAGTGTAGCCGTTGTACTTCCTGGCCCTCCACAGCTCAAGTAAGTGCTGGAGGGTGGCAGGAGGGCAGTGCAATCACTGGTCATTGACAGGGAAGACCCATCAATGATTTGCAGTTCAATTGTACTACCTGGGGATGGGAGAAGGACAGACCCATATGACATTGTGCATAAGCATCATCCAGGTCCTGTCCTTCTCCCATCCCCAGTGCAGGATGATGACATCTTGAGGAAAGGGTCTTCATTTCCTCTATCCTCCCACTTCAAATAATGTATTGTTTGCAATTCAGTAATTGTGTGCATCCTGCTAAGACTCTTGCCTTTTTTTTTCCAGCACAGTGTTTCCACTGTGAGGCCACCCACTTTGGAGAACCCTTCACTTGAGTTTTAAATATTGCTTGATAGGCTGATGCTGTGGGCTAACTTTCCCCACAAAACCTCCCTGTTTGCCATGGATCTGTGATGAAACTCTTCTAGATCACACACATTTTCTACTAAGTTTATTCAAGTTTGCCATTTTGCCTCCCCCTCTTCCTCAAAGGGGAAGAACTATGAGGCCCAACAGATGGCATTGGATTGCGACTCCCAGCATTCCTCATAAGTCACTGGGAGATACAGCTCAACAATATCTGGAAGGCCACATTACTCCTATCTCTGTAGTGATACAACATATAATTATTGCTATAGCTCAAATAAAGCTGTGATTGCATGTCTAGCTTTCAGCATACACAGTTTTGACACAGTGAGTAGAAGAACATGAATGGATACTGTCATCCTGTCCTATCACTACCTTCCCTTCTGTGCTGATTTTTTCTGAGCTCCAGAACAGTAATATGAGCCAGGAAAGTGAAGACAAAGAGTTGCTTCCTTCTGGTGGTGTGGATTGTGGATTGTCTTCTCCACAAAGATTTTAGGGAGGAATTTTATTTCTTATAAATATGTGGAATTCTGCCTCCTTTTATATTCAGAGCAAAAAGACACTCAGTATAGCTTTTTCTGTACTGTCTTTGTTAAACGTGTATCACTGATTCTCTTAGGGTTTTTAATGCTATCATCTGCCTGTCTAATGATCCTAAAGTAGCTCTTGAACTGGTCTCTAGAAGCCATTTGGGAATCAATGAGAATAAGCAAGCTGAGACATGGGCCTTTTCCGCACCTTACCTTTTCGTGGTGCTGGGGCACGGGGATCGCGTGAGCAGCCTCTTGTGAGAGGCTCTTGCGTCCCCGCTGGCAAGCAGGCAGTGTGAGGGCTCCTCCTCTTCTTTGCAGCATGGTCTGGGATTTTCCCAGGTTGCACCGGGGCAGGAAGCGCGAGTGCTGTGGCTCCGGAGGCTCCACACACATGGTAAGTGTGTGGGGGGTTCTGGACCAATGTGCAATTGCGCATCATTTTCGGCTAGAAGCCAAAAATGAAATAATGCGTGATTGGCGTCTGCCAGCCTTGGCACATTGAGCAATTGCGAGGACGTCATGTGGACCTCTCCTCGCAATTGCACAATGCTCCAGAGGCCTTTTCACATGGTGAATGCTGTGCGAAAAGGGCCTTAATCTAGTTAGTGATGGCTTCCACGCCAGTGGGATTTGGAATCCATTCCTGGTTTTATTTTATACTTTATACTTTAAAAGAGCTATCCAAGTGTTCTCATGCCATAGCCATGGCACACAGGGAGATTTCGTAAGAAAAAGTAGCACCATAGCTCCTTTAAAGAATAAAATAAAAACCAAGGTCAGCTTTTCCAGTAATGGTCCAATAGGCAGGGAATCTACTTTTGAGCAAACACAAAGGCTGATAGTTGCATGATATACTAAACCAGAAGATTTTGGTGACCCTCATTTATCATTTACGAGATGCATGCTGTTGAACATACTGTCTATTTGCACTCGCTTGAAATGGGAACGGCCAAACAAACCACATAGCTCTGTGGCTGGTTTTCTTCATCATCTGAACATGGCCCTTTACTTTTCCTGGTTTGTTTTTGTCCCAGAAAGCAGGAGAAACAATCCTATGGATTCTTTCTCTGGTTTATTGGGAGAAAAACAAGCCAGGAAAGACAAAGTGCCTGCATTTGGACAACAGTATAAACAAACCAGACTTTGCTCCATGGTTTATTTCACCATTTCAACTGCAAGTGGTAGCATGTGGCTCATAACCAACATGTTTGGGTTACAGTTTCAAGTTGCATGAAAGGCATCCAAACTAGGGATGTAATTCTCTGCTAATTTTGTTCTGCAAGGAAGCAACAAGTACTTTTATGAATTTTCTTCTCACTGTGAGAAACTGCTCAGTTTTTGATGACTATTCACTGTTTGGGACTTATTCTATGCAAAATTCACATGTTGTATTTTTGTGTACAAAACAGCATCTCCTCTGCAGGAGGCAACATTTTCTGCTAAGAAAACGCAGTCTTCTACACACAAAATCCTGCTTCTTGCATGAAAATACCATGTGACAATTTTGTGCAGAATAAGTCCTGATAAGATTAATCACAGCAGGGTTTTCCAACATTTGAAAAAGATGGTTTTTCAGCTTTTAAAAAATATTCTTGAATATCCTTTCCCCCCAAGCCAAATTTATCTATAGATTCTGATGTTAGATTTATTAGATATGGTTCTCTTATACATAAGTCTGCAGTCCTAAAGACTTTCACCAGGGAGTAGGTTTCACTGAACTTAATACTACTTACTTTTGAGTAAACACACATGTCTTTTGATGGAGTTATACAAAATAATATTTGTACCTATAAAGGTAATGGAACATTTTACAAAAAAGAAGGCATGCAATTTTTTAAAAAAACAAACACCCCAATTCTCAAGATGGTTTGCATCTTGAGGAGTGAAGAAAATGTATATCTCACCACAGAGTTTCATAGGTCTTGGATCAATTTCTAAAATGGTTTATATATTTCAGAATATGACAGCATTTATATAGCCAGACTTTTGCTAGCCTGGAATTGCTCTAGTGCTATTTCTGGTGTACTTTAATCTTCAGCTGTAGTGTGGCTGCCTGAAATCTACTGATTCTTTTAAACTGCTCATTTTAGCAGTGATATCTTCAATTTTTGTTTCTGCCAAGGTTAAATTGTCTAAATTTCTTCATTTCTCCTGTTAGGCTCCCCCAGAACACTACAGATAAATACTGTTTCTCTGAATATATCAGGAGGAGTATTCATGACTGGAAACTAGATAGTGAGAAGTGTTGCTATCTTATTCAAGACAATTGGGGATAACAATTTTGAAAAACGAAAACAATGGTACCCATCATAGGACCAAAATGGAAGGGAAAGAAGGGATATCATGGCAGCTATATTTCTGATCTCTATAAAAAATGTGTCTAGTAAATATCATTCTGTAAGAGTTATCAGAGATTACAACCCAATTGAGAAGGATAGATCTATTACTGTCATTATTCTCTCTAGTGTTTTTAAAAGCAGCTACATTATGTTTGAATGCAAGGAGTCTATTAAATAGTAATATTATTGATCTAGATCCTAAATACCCTAAAGACATGAATTCCTGTCTGATCTTGGAAGCCAAGAGGGATCGACCCTGGTTAGTATTTGGTTGGGACACCTCCAACAAATTCCAGGTGCTGGAGGCTATATTTCAGAGGAAGAGACTGGCAAAACAACCACTGAGTATTCCTTGCCTAAGAAAATCCTATGAAATTCTTGGAGATGCCGTGAGTTGACAGATAACTTGAAGGCACACTCATGCATACCATTTACCACTATAACTCAAAAAAGTAAGACAGGGAAGAAACATGCAATGTGGCAACTAGAAATGTAATGAGGAAAACAGGCCAGTCGGAAAACTCCACGTAGAAGGTCACAGCTCCACTCATACCATCATCAGTGGATCACACAAAACAGCAGGAAGAACTGAGACCATGGATACAGATGTATTATATTTATTCCATCCTGTATCAGAAACTCCTAGGGTATTATTACCCTTCCCACACAGTGGGTATAAAAAGTTGCAGCTCATACTGAATTTCAGAGACAGAAACTGGGACAGGAAGAACATCAGATGGATAGGGATTTTTTTTTAAAAAAAAACCCCACAAATCTAACAAGTGTTGGTACAGCTTCTATCAACCGCCAAGGCTACTATTCATTCTGGGGAGTCCTGAGGACAGAATGTTTCAACTTACAGTTAGTTCAAATTAAAATCTGGAGAAGGAATACCAGCAAATGAAGACGAGGACAGAGTAAACATTAAACAACTGTCTTTCAGTGGCTCATCTCTCTGTATTACAACCATTTCTCACATAAATGAAGGGAGCCATTTTGTTTCATAGGTTCCAAATATTCTTAAACTACTGAGATAATGAATAGAAAGTAAATTGAAAACTCAAAAAGCCACATAATGAAATACTGATGATGATATCCCTTCCTCTACCAAAAGATTTGATTATAGTAGCAGAGTGAGTGGATAGTGTTAAAAAGCCCTCCCGCCCCCCAATTGCAATTAGATCTCAGTACTTATGTTCATTGCTTTAAGAAATGAAACACTGATGAGTTCACATCACTCAGTTAAGAATCCTTGGTTTGTGTCCTGTTGTCTACACATTTCTTTAGCATTTGAACATTTCTCTCAGCCCTGGGATTGAAAGAAGATACTGTGTCAGAAAAGATGATGGCATACATTTATCTAAAGTTTCCATGGGTCTGAGAAACAGAGCAGTGCTATGAAAAACAATTCTGATGGGAAGTCTGCAGGGCTCTGGGCTCAAAAACCTGTAAAGGTCAATCTTAAAAATAAAGCATACTGTGCTCTTTTTGGCTGTAGCCGTGGTCTTATCAGTTATTTACATTTTAACCTTGCTTCAAAAGCAGCTATGGAATCTGAGCTTTAAAGTGCCAGATCTGTTATAGATATCTATAGACTCACTGGATTTGCATTGAGAACAAGCATATTGCCAAAAAATAAAAAATAAAAAAATCATATCCTTTTATTATCAAAAGTTCAGTTACCCAGCATTTGTCATTGCACACATTTCATTCTGTTCCTCATGCATGCCTCTGCCATTGAAACATCATGAAAACACCACTCTCATTTATCTGAGCATCTGATTATATTATTGTTTTGGATATCCCATGAAATTATTCAAATAAACTACATGGTTGTTCCTGTGACTCTTTAAAGAGTACAAATAATTTGACTGTCAGGGAAACTGAGTGATAACAGAGCAGACTAATTAGTATTTGTAAGTGGGAGGTGAGCAATAACCAGTCCCACTCTCTGTCCCCATATTTAGGAGCTAGCAGAGAAATAAAGCTGTCTTAGGCCCTTTTCACACGGCATTTTTTAAGCGAAAGGGCCCCTTTAGCATCACGTAAATGTGAGGAGCAGTCCACACGATGCACTCACGTTTACGCGACGCTCAAGAACCTAACGCGGATCAAGCATGCATTTTTTTATTTTCAACTTAAAGTCAAAAATGCTGCGCGGTTGCGCATCACTCCGAGGCCCCGCACACACTCAGCTACCCTGCGGAGCCTCTGGAGCCGGGCCGGTCATGCTTCCTGCCCCAGCGCAGCCTACAACTCCCAGGCTGCACTGCGGAAGGAAGGGGTGGGGTGGGGCTGGGCCGTTCATGCGACCGGCAAGTCAGCTGCGGCAATGAAGGAGCAGGGATGTGAGTGCCTTGCGCAGGAGGCTGCTCGTGCGAGCGCCGCCCCCACCTCCGTGAACAGATAAAGTGTGGAAAGGGCCTTAGTCATCTTTGGGGGAAAAAATGAATTAGGTTACAAATACTAAAGGTTTCATAACATTTCATGGTGTGAGGCTCTATAACATGTGCATTTCAAACACGGAGGAGAGAAAGAGAACTGAAAACTATAAAATGGAGAAGGAACACATTCAGCCTAACTGCAGATTATCTGATGGAGTAAGAAAGTGTGGCTAAGACCAACAATCAGGAAAGGACAGGTATACATGCTATGCCTAAAATCTTAAAAGGACATGCAAAATAGCAACCAGTGCATATAGGTATGCTAAGGTTGCTGTCTCTAATATTGGTATGAGTGTGGAGCTGACCATCAGTCTTCTGTTTTTCCCTCCACTGTTCCTGTAGCTAAAGCTATTTCATTGTAGTATATTTTGTATAATTGATTTATTTCATTTCCTTTTAACCATTGTTTTTAATCTGTTTTCTTCCTTTTTGATGTCTATGCAAACAATCTGGCAGCTACTGTGTGTGACAGCAACAGTGTGAAACTATAGCTGTTTGCCTACAATAGCATTTACTATTGGTATACAAAAGTAATGACTGTTACTTTAGTCTTCATTTGCTAGGGTTAGGGGCACAGGACCCCGTGAAAGTGAAAAAAAACCATGAATAGCTCTAGGTCCTCCCAAACCATATTTAACACAAAAAAAGAATGATTACTATATTCACGCCACCATGGATTCCTTTGAGGCACCAGGGTTCCTTCACAAGGCAGAAGTGGCTGGCTGGTAGATCTTACTGCCACCTCCACTTCTGCCCCTCAACATTTTTAATAGGGACTTACAAGTCAAGTTTGCAGTTTCTCAGTCTCACGAGGCTTGCAGTCCCTATTAAAATGGCACAGGGAGGCAGCAGAGGTGACAGCAAATAATCTGTAAATAACCAAATCTGCATAAATGAAACCCACAAATGTGGAGGGCTTACTGTAATAGTATACCAAAAATAATTCGTATGTACTGTCATAGGGACTGGTGAGGCTCAGTGACATTATGGCTGTGTCAAAGGAGAGATTGTGTGTGTAGTCTTGTTAACAAACCTGTTGCAACCAGAAGCTTGCCATTTTATTAATATGTTTTTAAAAAATTGCCTCTTGTCTATCAAAGGGTGAGAGTGATCAGAACAGCTTGTGGACCCACTCTTTGTTTTATTGCTATTCGCACAGCTGCTCTGAGTTGTATTGCATTTACTCCCTAGTAAAGGTTGTTGTAGATAAGTTCTACTGGTGCAAGATCTTATCCTAACAGAGACTTGACTACAGAGATTTCATGTACACTTCAGGACCTTTTCTGGTGGCAAACCTCTATCTAGATAGTTGACAGCACCAGGAAACCTTCTGTACAAGCGTGGGGAATACAGCTGTAAAACTAGAACTGAGTTTGTCACACACAACACATCTGTCAGCCACTACTAGAGGGAAGAGGAGGATATGGAGGAGGAGGAGGAGGAAGAAGTTATAGAATCAACAGCCTACTTAAGGCATTTGCCACCATGTTGAAACAGTTAAATTTCTTCTCCTAATGCAATTAATATGGTTTGTTCCAGTACTTTGAATATTAATGCAATTAATATGATTTGTTCCAGTACTTTGAGTTTTTGAAGAGTTTTAAACTGTAAAATGAAGAGCAACTGGGTAAAAAAAAATCCTTAATTTCAGATGTTTCTTAAGACTTAGAGTATTGAAAGGGCAACTAGTAATGTCAATATGATCTATGAGAAAGACATTTGTTCTTCTAAAAATAAGGGCATCACATAGAATATTTTGAGTACTGGGCCAGCTTGATATCTTGATCAGCAGCATCTTGAGCAAATAGGCAACCAGGAGCATTTTTTATATCCCAGAACTAAGAGATCTCTCATGAAGGCAGGGAATACATTTGTAAAAGATATAAGAGCACACTGGCCTATTTATCGCCTTCCCTGAGATACCAGAAACACAGTTTAACTAAACGGTCTTTGGGGACATTATCCATTTTCTTAAAATATATTAATATTTTAATGTTTAATATTTCTGAGTAGATATCCACAGGGTTAGTGTTTTAACAGACTATTCTATATATGAAGTAATACGTTGTATGAGCTTTGAAATTAAATAAATTCCCTGAACTTTTTATCACTTTCTTATCGATTTTATCAATTTTTAATTAAAGATTAACCATATTTTATTTTTTAAAAATATATTATTTACAAACTTATTGTGAAGCTATGAATAAAATTGGAATTCTTTAAATTCTAAAATAAGGAAACAAACTCACTTATTTATTTATTTATTTATTTATTTATTTATTTATTTCGTTTACATCCAGTTTGTCTCCCAGAAACTAGAAGAAAACCAGGAAAAAGTAGGAGTAGCTCAGTGCAGTTCACAACAAACCTAAAAATAAATACAAATAAAAAAAAACAGTGATAATATTTTAAGTCTTTTGTTCATATCTTTTCCCATTGTGCTAACTGAATTTGATAACCAATATTTTGTGCCATTTAAATCATACAATTTCTAACTTGTTCATCTTCTGTCTCAATTTTAAGTTTGCGTCTGCCTTGTAATTCTTGTTGATGTGATTTTTATCCTGTAGAAACTTTCATAGCTCAGTTGTCAATTCTTTTAACACCTCAGTTTAAATCCACTTCAAATTATCCCTCTTGACCACTGGAAGTCAGAAGAGCCAGCTACTACTATCTAGGCAAAATTCGGTATCACACTAGCCACAAGGAAATAACACTCCAGTCAAAGTTCAAACAGGATTTGTTTCCTGTTATTTCTCCAACAGCAATGGCAATCTTGAGTTTTATCTACAAGAAAGGTAAACAAACTCTAGTTCTCACAGTAAGCTAATGTTGTTAGTCCATTTGAGTTTTACAGATTAGCACTTTTAAGGAAATTCATCTATAAGAGACATTGTAGATCAGGTTAGAGCAATTTCTAAAAGCCTCCCAAAGTAAAAACTTAAAGAAAAAATGTTTTAAAAGTGTCTTTAATGAGCCAGTCTGTCCACTGTTTAACACACTGGCACCACCTAGGTGAAACAGTTCATAGAATTTTCGGTGCACACAGAAATATTACTTACAAAATTTAACTGTTGTTCAGTCAGCTGAACGCCTTTCTTAAGTGCTGAAGTTTATTTCAAGGTTGTTGAAGAAACTTGACATGTGTTGCTCATTCCAAGAAATGGCTGCTGCAGCACAATGGGTTATGACGTCTTCCCCAGTTCCCTTTGATCTTCCACACCTCTGGAGTCCAGTCTTCGATCTCCTGAGTACCCAGATTGGGAATCTGGACTTATGAGTCTCCTTTGCTTGGGAGACATTCTTGCTGATTTCAAAAGTGCCAAACTGGCTCCTTTCTTCACTCAGCACCCTGTTGTTCATCAGCACTTGCTAAAGGACAAAGACACATGACTCAATACCAGCCCAGAAGTCAATGATGCTTCTGTCTTTTCATTCTGCCAAAGCATCTGATTGGCTTGAATGGCACTACTTAGTTTAGGTTATGACACTATTTAATGTACATGGAAATAACAAAATTAAGTGCATAGTAAAAACACTACATTAAACCATAATTTACTTCTCAAAGTCAGCACAGAATATCCTTTACCATCTTTGCTTTCTGCAATGGTGATGTAATCTTATGCTGCCATAGACCGAAGCAGCTTTTATATGACTGAGATTACGGCAACAGACAATTAAGATCTCATTGTATATGGATGACAGACTTGAAAAATCATTAGATTCCTTACATTTTAAAAAAAATCAGTGCAAATACCTAGTGTAGTATTTAGATATAAAACTAATAAAGAGGATCTATAGCTTTTTTATTTTAATTTTTATAAAGATTTAAAAAGACTGTTTTCTAAAATTGAGGAAAGTCTCAACAATAGAGCATATAAATAATAGTAAGAACATATAAAAACAAACAGAACGTATAAGTAATACAACATAAGCATAAATAATACAACAAATAAATAATACAACATAAACATACATATATAAATCACATGCATACTCTCTAACATTCAGTACTAGTCTTCCCCATCTTCATTGGCTTCCTGACTAGATTGTCCTTACGATAATATGCTACCTAGATAAATGAAGATCTATTTCCTCTCTTTAAATATATCAGGACTCCACTAATATAAACTTGTGTATACATCTACTAATTGCTTTACCTCTTTTATCACTTTGCAGTTTAACATTGACATTTATAGAAATACATTTGTATATTATATAAATTAATATACTCAGAATAGGATTTGACCATTTCTACCTCTTCAATCAACAAAGCTCCCTATCGTCAACTCTCTCTATTTGCTTCCAAAATATTGTATAACTGGATCCCATTTCTTAACAAAGTTTGCTAAGGATTGATAGCTTTGAAGGTCATCACTTCGAGAACAGTATATAATTGTGAGATCTAACCTGTTCCAGGAAAGGCAAGATAATTTGCAACAGACCTACTGAAGGATTTGACACAGCTCTTTAAATTAACAGTAAATTCATCTGAGATTTAAAAAAAAAAATTAAAAATGTAGAGGTGGGGTTAGGTAAGTTCCTACTCAATTGAAAATCTTCCAAAAAGATAGCTGCTGTTTAAAAATGGCCTTATTCTCATTTACTGGATTTGTGGAACAGAGAAAAAAATCAAAACGTTACAATCTCAGGATGACCAATGTGGCCAGGGTGTACTACTTTTTTGATTCTTCAGTTCCAGAACTGACCTTAAGATTAAGTGTTCTTTCCAGCAGGGAGAGGGAATTGAACTCCTGATGCCTGCTTCTTATCTGGTCCACAAATGGGGTTTTTGAGGTTATGTTCTTTCTGTGAAGCAGGGGTGCAATTTTTCAGTGGCTTATGGTGCCCTTACCACCAACAGAAATTAGAATGTAACTTATTTCAGGGTAGGAAATGTTCAGCCTTTTGAGCCATGATTCCTTGGCAAGATACGTTGTACTATTTTTTTATAAAAATACAACCATATAGATTTACTCATGATAGTATAATTGACCTCAGTGGAATAAACCTACTCCATCTAGGAGAGTGAATCCCAGGGATATGCATTTTCAGATACAAACCTTGGACCTTTCTGTACTGGACTGATGCAGAGCGTTAGTGACAACAAGAGAGGTCATAGCTGGCTTTTCCCATCTTTTGCTAGTACAAGGAATTGTTAAGGAAAACTTGTAAAACTACAGATGCATAGCCTACTTGTAGCTTTCATTCTGGAGAAATGAATGCATAAGTGTCTGGATACCTTTGTCCTATAGAACACACTGATCGCCACTGGAGAGTCCCAGTGACTAAAGGCAATGCTATAAGCCAGCTTTGCTAATTCTTTTTTGTTTTTCTTCCACATTTCATAATAATATTTCTGAAGAATGCTATGTCATTCTTCACACAAAGTGGCCTACTTTCTTCCTAAGCAACTGTTTGGGGGGTGGGGGGGAGGCAAAGTGTACTTGAGTAGATCAAGCTCCAAGTAGAAGTTACTCAAAGACAATTCATAAATTGCAAAGGAGTGCTGTTGACAGTAGTAATCAACCCAGAAAATGTAGTGACCAATTTTCATGAAAAATATGCCACATCACACACACAATCTGCTTCTAATATGGAGTTGGTGGCTAGAAGTGGCTTTTTTACACAATTCTCCAGCATTGACCAAAAAGATCAAATACTAGGGAGACAGATATTTGAGTGAGGCACTATTGGGACACTACTATTGAAACTGAGTGGAATATCTTCAATTCACTATAATATCCTATTCCCAAATAGTTTTTTCATCTGGAACCTTCGTATCTACCCAGATGTCACTGGATTTATCTACAATTCCATTCAGTCTTTTTGCTTGCACCTCCAGTCTGTATACTTCCTTCTCCACCATGTTAGATACTCCTTCACTATTTTTGATGTGAGTGTTACTCACTGTCAATTAGCATGCTGAAATAAAGTTCCAGATCCTTAAGAAAAGAAACATTTTATAAAAGAAATCCACTTTTTTCAGAGACAGGACAGCTTTTACCTGATATCACATCTAATTGCCAGAAATAATGAGATGCCCTCTCAGAATAATAAGTTATAGGAGAATGTCTCCAATTAAGTGATTAAAAATACAGGTCACAACAGCAAACTCTTAAAAACTTCGAGAAACTTCTTTGCAAACTAATTCAAAAAGGCAAGACACTCTTTTTTTCCAACATGGCTGGTAAATTGTTCCATTTGAGAGAAGAGATGTGGCTTAAGATGTATTGATATAGGATGTTACACCTTTAAAATTTCCTTCAAATCTGTTTTTCTATGGTGGGAAACCTGATGAAACTTAAGTGTAAATGTGAAGGAAGAAAGTAAGATGGCACCACTAAGGATCAGGTTACATCCATTTGGCACAACAAATTCATGATACTATGATAGAAAGCAAAAGGGAAGACTGGAGCAATGTAAATTGAAGGCAAAAATATAATGAGAAACAAGGGACAAAAAATAGACACGAGGCCTGAGGATATTAAAGGGTAATGATAAATGATTTGTGCTGGATATAGAAAGATATATAGGGAAATAGTTGAAAGGGAAATAGTTGAAAAAATTTAATCTATGCCTACAATCGGGAATGCATGAGTCATTAATGCAGTTTATTCTCACGCATACCACCCTTGTTTTTCCTGTCTTCTAGTGGCCCTTGTATCTTTGGTAACTATATAAAGATGAGACATTTCCTCCTTCTGTTACTCCTATAGAGTGACTACAACTGCTAAGACAATGAAGAATAGACGATGTCACTTTCATAGTACTCCTTAGGTATGGGGTAAAGGTGTTAGAGATAGCAGAGAATAGTAAGCTGTGTGAAGAGTTTCTGTCAACTCTGTTAGTCAACAAGGACTACAGTTGTGGTTTGAAGAGAGGACACGACAGGATAGGATCTGGAATCAAAGGGACTATAGCAAGAAGATGGGGATGAAGATAAAGGTGGGGGGAGCAAAGGAGAATGGGAAAGAATATCAAAGTGAGACAGAGGGGAAAAGGAAAGTGATGAGTACAATAAGGTAAGAGCATCAGGCTACAAGGAAGAAGGTAGAAAGGGGGAACAGAACTAGAGAAAAAGAATGACGGGGAATACCCAAATGGCTATACGCTTAGATTTGTTATTGACTAAGAGTAAGCTCTGATTAGTACTTGGATGAGAGATCAATTGCCAATGTATTCCAGGTGCTGTAAGTTATATTTCAAAGAAAGGAACTGGCAAAACCACATCTGACTATTCCTAGCCTAATAAAACCCTATGAAATTTATGAGTCCACCAAAAGCGGGCAGGCAGCTTGAATGCACACAAACGCACAAGAGACCAGAGAACTAAGAAAACTGAACACAGATAGGTCATCTTCTGAGCTTCCATCTAGCTTTCAACTCCTATGCCTCCATCTATAGCCATAGTTATTTCTTCCTGGTAATCTGACAACCTCCCATCAGTTTCTTCCCAGTGAAAACCATCTGGGTGGTGTCGGTTCACAGCAAGAGGAAGACAAGTGGGAACATGAAAGACTTCCCAAAAACACATAAGAAGGAGCCTACTTAAGAAGTGGCCTAATTTAAAGACTTAGATCTGAGTTGAGTTTTCAGAATGGAGAACTGAGGGTTCAATGTGCCCTCTCATGGAGGATATGACAATTTGACACCAGAAAAATCCTCTGCTTAAAAGCTCATTAATGATTTTTTAAAAAAATCATTAAAATCATTGTATTGATTGTAAAATCATTAAAATCATTGTATAGGAATTATGATGTCAGGATAGGAATGAGAAGCTCTGGCATTAGACATTCAATGCCCATAATTTCATGAGTGATCTATATACATATAACCTAAGGTTATGGCTGAAGGAGCACTTTTTTCAGCAGCTTGTGTGGATCTCTTCGTGGGATGACTGCACACTCATCCCACAAGCCTACTGAAAAAAGCAGATGTGCATTCTCTAGTGACTAGGGAAGGGGAGTAGCCACTTAGTGTTCCTGAGAAACATCTGGCTGCAGCTGAGAGAAAAGAGCAGCTGTTCCCTTCCCAGATCTTCAGCATTTTTGCAGGAGATCAGGAAGGGTGAACAGCTGCTGTTCCTCCCAGCTGTAGAAGTGCAGCTGAATGCTGCCTTGGCACCACTGAATGACGGAGGGCGTACAATCCTCTCTTTAGGAGGACTTTTGAAATTGCCAGTAACTAAATGTGCCCCTAGAGGTCAACAGTGACAATCTCCATATTATTCTTTTTTCAATCTCATGGCCTGATTGCACTACATGTAAACCAGTGGCAATACAATTAATTAAATTCTTACAGTCATCAGTGTTAGTAGCAATGAATTATTTTCTTCATATCTAATGTTTAACATCATCAAAATAATTTTGTAATGTTCCAGGCTTAGTGAATGAAACACGAATCAATGCCAAAAGCTTTCATTTCAGGAATAATGAATAAAGTTCACAATGTGGTGTTTACACGAAAGATTAATTTGTATCACAGCTTACAGCCCTTCTGCACTATACTGTTATAGTGCTATTATCCCACTTTCAACATCCTGTGGAATTCTGAGGTTTGTAGTTTACTGCGACCAAAGAGCTCTCTGGCTGAGAATTCTAAATGCCCCTCCCTAAACTGCAATCTCCAGAATTCCATAGGATGTTGAAAATGGAATAATAGCACTATAACAGTGTAGTGAGCAAACGCCCTTACTCTTACAAACCACCATCAGTTGTAGAACACAACTCTAGAAAATACTAGAAAGTGCCTCTGAGCATGTGCAGCACATATTTCTTTCCATACTCATTAACTACAAGACCATCTCCTCGTATTATGGGTGGTTTTGTTCCAGGAAAACTTAGCCTTGGGTTCTTTTCTGTCTTCATTTGAAGAAATTAAGCACTGTCATGTATTTTCTTGATCTGCCTTTATTTTTATTTTTAAGTTGTGGTCGTGTCCTGATTATTACACATAGATACATAATATGTGTATCTGTCCATAATCAAAATATGAATAATTTCTTCTCTAATGACATAAGCAATGTTTTATTTTGAAATGACCTATAATAATTATCAGCACTGCACTTTATGAACTGTACTTTTCCCAAAATCTGAGAGAATATTATTTTGTAGGTTGATACAGTTTCCCTTAACATAACAGTGATGAACAATAGTTCAGTACCCTGAGTTTTACTCAGTTTCATATTGAATAGTAGAAAGGCAGGAGTTAAGAATTATCTTTAACAGTAACATTAAAATGGAAATGCTCTCAGAGGGCACACAATCATGGTATTAAATGAAAAGATCATAGAGCAGAGGCCAAGAAGACTAATTTACACAAAAAGAGTGGAAAAAATAGTATCTCTCCTCGCAAAAAAACTATACAACAGGAAAAATATGACAAAAAATTCAGTGTAATCATTAATACTTAATAAAAGCCACTGAACAGAAAGATGAGTGTATTTAATACCCAGTTGGCTCTACTGGCTCATGAGTAGTCCCACTAAGGTCCACAAGGTAATTGCACAAAGCCTTGTGGATAAACCTTTAAAAACCTTCAATAAATTTCATGACAGGAGACTATTTTGCTAATGGAATACAGTTCTGGTAGTGCATACTTTCCACTTTCATGTTTATTTCCTGTTATTTTTTGTAAAGATTGCTATTACTCAAAGTCTGATAAAGTCAGAATTCCCTATCCACAATTTTAATTGATTTTACTGGGAGATACATATGCATGAATGTGCAGAATGTGGACATACCATATTGTAATCTATATCCACATCTAGATCTATCTATCTGTCTGTCTGTCTGTCTGTCTATCTGTCTTTCTGTCTGTCCGTCCGTCTGTCTGTCTGTCTATCCCTCCCTCTATATGATCATTGTGAGAGCCCTTTCTTCCTTTTCTGATTTCAGGTACAGATCTGGCTTTCAGTAGAAAACTTTTTAGTTCTTGATGAATTACAGAATTTCAGGTAGTGGTGCATTAACGTATTTGGCCCAGTTACCTTGTTTTGGTCCTGCTGTGGGAAGCCAAGCCAGTTTGGAAGATTTGGGTGCTACGCAAACTGAATGTACATTTGATTTACTTATTAAATAGGAGATGGCTAGGTGTGGTTTTTTGTTCTCTCTTTCTCTCTCTTTTTCCTTGTTTAAAAAGGGAGGAGGAATGTAGATGTTCATGTGTCATCTAAAAAGGCATGGAGAATGTAGATGTATTGTCTCTAACATTGGTAAAGTCTGGGGCTGATGTACTTAGGGCATGGTGGGTGTTGCACTCCAGAAAATAACTTGAATATCCCTAAAATCTCCACCCACCCCCTTAAAAAAAAATGAAAGAAAGAGAGGACCTTGACACTGCTTCAGGAATAAACTTGACTGCTCCTGGTCATGCAAGATTCCTGACAGAATCTTCTGGAACAAAGCTAGGCCATGATGTAACATCATTAAAAGCATTCTGTCCAGCTGTAACATTATTCCTAAAGGAATTCTTTTCATGAACATGGTTGGGACAATATCCAGTACACCACAGTTTCAAGTGGCAGCAAGACTTTTATTTTTGTTCTTGTTTGAAACAAACATTATAAAGTTGAATTTACATATTTTTTCCCAATCCTCTTCCCAGCTGTTGCATACATATTTTTAAGAGAGCTGTTCCTATGAAAGAGTTGTTCCTATGAAAGTCTGGGAAATATATAGCCCATTATAAATTTTATATCCAGGTATGCCAACTCTGGTGGGAAGATCCCATAAACCTGGATCACTCTTCTGCAACTCGGGAAGTCCCTATTTTATTTACGACTGAAGAAGTCTTCAATATTTCAGGAACAGGACTGTCCTCTACTGGATGTTATGGTCTCTCAAAAGTTTTGGTTATGCCTTCATTATTTTCTCCCAATATTTTCTCCTAATCTCTGAGAGCACTCCAGTCTCCCATCTGCAGATTTTCCCCTTTTCACTGAGATATATAAATCTAAGTAGCACAGCTAATTTAAGACATCAGACATAGCAGGATTTTCTAAGTGTGTTTGATGCAGATGGAGCCAAATAAAATAAAAACAGAGAAAAGCCTGAACCATTTGTTGCTGAAAGGAGGCAATTTTCATAAACCTCTTGTAGTTCCTGAAAAGTTGCTCTGCGGAGTTTGAGGATCCTCTGGAGGAATTTGAGAGAAGAATTTGAGGAAGGAATTTGCAAAGGGAATCACTGAAGATTTCATTCATCCATTGAGGAGCCTCCATTGGCATCTTTTGTAAAGACAAGGAGCCCATCCTTTCATGGAAGGGCCTACATCAATCCTATTCTATGTACGGTATCAATAAGATTTATTTCTGTATGTCTGAGAGTGGCAGTGCTCATTTGGTGTCCTGCCTTATTCATAGTTTCCTTGGTATTTTTATTATGGTACTCAAAGGTCTTGTTGTTCTTGGACCCTCATTTTTCTGTCACTTTTTCTACTCTTTTTGACGCTCTTTTTCTGGAGGGTATCAGGGTGTCATCCTGATAACAGGTCCTGTCAGCTATTTCAGTCCAGAATGCATCATTTTGCCAGTTAGTTTCAACATTTCCTGAGACAGCCCCTTCCCAAACAGTGCTTCCAGCCACTCAACAATCAAACACCCATTTACTGGATTCATTTGTCCTCTCCAAAATCTAAACAGGGTATTTTCAAGTAGTTCTTCCTCTTGCCCTTCCATCTTAACAATGATCCAGATTAATCACAGAAACCAATCACACCAATCATAGGAATAAAGAACTCAACCAATCCTGCTTGTCAGTTCTAAGACTGGAACATTTTTTTGTCAACAACTAGAGTAATATATAATCTGTTGGGGGCAAAATGCTGTGACCAGTCTTTTATCATGCTTTTTCTTCCCAGAGAGTACACTCTCACTTAGCCCTTAGGCTAGCCGTGAGCCAAACCAAGTTAAATGGGTTAACACAGAGAAACTGAGATGTCATTATAGCTTTATCCAAGCTTTCTGTAATATGAATGCTAGCTGTGCGTCTGTATGGACCCTTAAATGTAAACCAATTTTACAATGGTAGATCTACCTTGACAACAGAAAATAAGCAAGACAATCATCATTACAGTATTGATTTTGTGTGTGTGTGTGTGTGTGTGTGTGTGTGTGTGTGTTGGGGAAAGAAATATGTATAAATATTACTTTTCTTTCTCTCCACATATTTTGTCTTTACAGTGTGGTTTCACATTTCATTTAATGCTAAATGGTTCATTACACTGAGAAGCAACTTACTTCTCTTATTATGGTGTTATCGTTCACTTTGTCAAAATATGTCTACTTGATAAGAAATCTGACAGAAGTTGCTTATGACGGGATCACTAGCAACCATCAGTTTCTCCCTAGCAAATGAAACTGTAACCATGGAAACAGCCTTTTTTTGCCAGAATGAAAATGAGACAGCACTCTGCTGCAACCATTAGTAGAATACACAAATGTCCCTCAAGGCAAACATCTAAAGCAAATGGACTGCAAAGTAAGAACCACTAATTTCTATTTATTTAGGATTTGTAAACCTAGCAGAGCAAGATATTAACAAAGGAACAAACAAAGGAAGGTTAAAAAAAATATGCTTGTATTTTTTCCTTCCATTTATAAATCTCCTCCTTTTAATACTTACATATGTACACATGTGCATTTGTGTGTGTGTGTGTGTGCGCGCGCATGCACACACATACATCCAAACATTTAATCTAATAATTTTTATCATTGGTTTTTAAGAATAGCTATAATCTAATACCAACATAGTACTGACATTTTACAATATTTTCACAGAACGGTGAAAGAAAGTGTATCATAGGTGTTTACAGCCCAGA
The DNA here is from genome assembly GCA_030412105.1 of Cyclura pinguis. Classification (NCBI taxonomy): domain Eukaryota; kingdom Metazoa; phylum Chordata; class Lepidosauria; order Squamata; family Iguanidae; genus Cyclura; species Cyclura pinguis. The sequence continues at coordinate 216,217,407 of CM059602.1, forward strand.
TTTTAAACATTTTCCTTGGTCTATTTTTTGTATTTTTCACTAATCTTTAAAGTGTACTGTTCATATCAGTACAAAAAAAAAACTTGGTGTGCAAGATAGACACTATCAGCAATCAGATACACAAGCTGTCAGAGGCTTTTCAAGTGTCAGATTCTCCTTAGTGTCTTCTTTACTTATAACTACACCCATCTCGCTAGCTACCAACTATTTACTGATTGCATAGATTGTTCAGACTGACAAGGATTAAGGATTAGGTAAAGGGGTCTTAAATGATCTCTGATGTAGTTAAACTTGTCTCTCTTTTCCTTTGGCAGTCAGTTAGCTTGTTAACTTTGGGATACAAAAAAAGGAGAGTAGTCAATTTCTAGCTAGCAGAAAAAGTAAACATTTTCCAAAGGGACTTTTTTTTCTTCTTCTTTGGATCAAAAATTGCTCCAAATTGTGTAACACTATGTAAATTGAATGTATGAATTCATTTTAAAAATACATCCTCCAATTCCTAGTAAAAAGCAGTGGTAGTTGTACTGGCCATAAGAAAAAATAAATCCATAATTCACATTAGGGTAATTCCTTTATTAGAATAATATCTTTATTTGGCCAACAAAAAGAGCACAATATGTCCTAGTAATTTCATATGCAATTTTTGTACCTACTTTAATATCTCCATATAAAATATATTTTAAAAAATTAGCAAGGACATACACTCCCAAGGCTGGCTATTGATTGATTGATTGATCTTGACTAGATTGATTGATTGATCTTGCCTTTCTAGTGTGCCTCTTTTTGGCTTCTATTGGGCCAACTATAATTGAATATTGTAAACACAATTGCAGTTTAAACCTCAATATATATATGTAACAGTAATACAAGGAATTATATATTAAATTTAACACACATCCAACAGTGCCATGCGTCCAATGAGGTGCCAGTGCAAGACTTTGGAGAAATCTTCTGCCTGTGCTGCTCTGTGGTATTGCAATATTTGGATGCAATCTTAAAGCCTTAAATTAAAAAAAATACAAAAGAGATGTATAGGTAATTAAAAAAACTACATCGCAAAGAATTTTCTCTTTGGTTCCCTCCTAAATTGTTGTTGTTGTTGTTGTTGTGTACTTTCAAGTCATTTTTGATTCATGGCAAACCTAAGGTGAATCTATCATGGGGTTTTCCGGTGATCCAGCGAGTGTTACCCTGATTTCTGGGGTCTCTTGGGGGCACCTCAATATGCTCCACATGATGGGGAATGGAAACTAGCCAGAGCACAAGCAATAGTAATGCGAGCGGCAGGTAACCTAGTGGGGTCTTTTTACCCAGTGTTTACGGGGTCAGGCCAAGCCAAAAACCAAACAAAAATGTCCAATAAATGATTTTATTGAAGGAAAGTCTCACGCAGCAACGCAATCACTGACACACTCACTCAAGACCTATTAAGAAGCAAAAGAGAGGAAACTGCATAGGGGAATATTGAAGGGGTGTAGCTGGGGTGATACTGCACCTTTGTCCTGAAGTCCTTGGTCCGGGAAAAACAGCGGAGAAGTGGGGCTCAGCACGGAGAGGGCTGAGGGGATCACTCAACGGACGGAGCAACGGTCTGCAGGAGTGATCCAGAGAACTGCTCAAAAACTGGGACTATTTGTAGGTGAAAAAGTACCTGGAGGACTAATCCTTTCCCAGGGAGAACAATGGGTGTTGGAGCGATAATGAAGCTCCACCACGGTAATTTCCATTGTGTGATGGGATTGCAAGGTGTTGTCAAACTCTCAGGATCTTCGGCTGTGTTAGTTTGTGGTGTGACTTCATGTAAATGGTCCTCGCCTGATGGAATATTTGCTCAACTTGGGGCAGACATGCTAATCCCCTCAAGTCAGCATCTCAGGGCTGAGGACCTTTTGTTTATTGTGGGTTTACACATCTTGAGGTCTCCTGGGGCTACGTGACTGGGGATTTTACTGGCCTGACCTGGTTTTCGATCTTTGACCATTGCTGCCTACGTGCCCATCTGGGTGACCTCTCAGGCACATTGAATCATATTTTAATATCAAGATTGTAGACCCCGGGATAGGGTTTTTCCAGTGGCGTAACACGAGTTTCTATTGTAAGCAAGTCTCCAGGGTCATAGTCCAACACTCAGCCCATTACACCACACTGGAAAATACCACTACTTTATTTAAGCCAAAAAATGGTCTTCTCCTTTGCCCTGGTGAGTGCTATGTCTCTCCATCTCCAGCAGTTCTTCTCTTTCTGAACTCAGCTAGCAAGTTCAATCCCTTCCTTAGGATTTTCCCATCCACTGGGCCAACCAATAACTCATGGGGGTTACACTACCATAATGGATCTCAATGTGGCTATATGGAACCCAAAGCAGCTAGGCTGGCACTGTGTACCCTGCTAGAAAAGGACAACCACTCAGGACCCTAAAAACAAACAGACAACTCTACATGAAACCAAGTGAACTTGCGGTCTACTTTTTTCATAAGGACTAATGTATCCAGGTCTTGAATCACACATGTCCATCCATGCATCGCTTTGATAACATGTTATTTATTTAGAACAGTTTTGCAGTTACACACTGCTGGAATTTGAGAAGGTGAGTGAGAGATATTAGAAAAGACATGGATTGTTTTGCATTAATCTAGGCGTGTACTGGAAGAAAGTAAGGATAAAGTTATCCATGCTTCCATGGGAATCCAGAACTGATTCTCTGTTATCTGGCTCCTGCTCCCCCCCCTCCCCGCCCAAGGCTAAGGAAAGATACCAGAAACATGTTGCAGGGTATGATCATCCCTTAGCACTGTGAAGACGTGCTTCTTCCATCAGCTCATCTGCCTCTTTCTTTTACCATGAACACCTGTGTGAATATGTGAATATGCTCATGCAATCAGGCTACTGAGCCTGTAATTGGGCTGTTTAAATGCTATGCCAGCAGCATGAAGGCTACTCAGGGAAGCACAACTCCTACTAAAATAATATTTAAAGGATCTATTGAACTCAAGTCTTTCCACTTCAAGCTGATTTATCCAGTCATAGAGCCTTGTAGATGATGTAGCCAACTCAAACCCTTATGGAAGCCCTATAGAACATGTTGTTATGCATGAGCAAATCAGTGTTCTAAGATAAACACAAATTTGAGGTTATTTTTAATTAATCCAATCTTTTTTTCTCCCCTTCTTTCTCCCTCCCCCTCCCCCTCTGATTTCCATTTAACCTTGAGTTCAGAAGAATGTCAACGTGGCTTACAAGCGAAGAATGTAACCACAGTGCTCATTTGTAGCACTTTGATATCACGTTGTGCCATGGCTCTATCTTATGAATTCCTGGGGTTTATAGTGATGTTGTATTTAGAATCCTCTAGTCCAATCCTCTCAACTACAGTTTTCCAGCAGAGAATTCTATGTATCTCATAAGACTACATAGTAGGGATGAGACGAATCCAGAATTTTCCAAATCCAAATCCGGATCCGAATCCCTGGAAGGTTCTGGGAATCCACGAATCTCATGAATCTCAAATCTTTTGACTTTTTTAAAAAAGAATTTAAAAAGCAAGGGAAAGAAGGACAATCTTGGGCAAGACACACTCTCTCAGCCTTAGCAAAAGCCTAGGCAAAGGCAAACCTCCCTCTGAAGAAATCTGGGCAAGACAATTGTCATAATTTTGCCTCATGATCTCCCCAGATTGAAAATGACATGAAGGCCCTTTCTACACAGGCAGGAAAATGTGGATTAATCCCACATTTTCCTGCCTGTGTAAACAAGGCCACATACTACAGTAGAGAGATAATCCAGGTCAAAACTGGCTTTTCTTTGCATAGCTCCTTCTGGCATCCTGGGGTTTGTAGTTTGATGATGCACCAGTACACTTTGTCAGAGAAGGCTGTGACACCTTGTAAAACTCCAAACCCCAGAATTGTGTCTGAAAGAGGTTTGCAAGGGAGTTATGCAAAGGAGTGTTTCAGCTGTCCTTGAAATCTCAAGCCTGTATCTTCCAGTCAAGTACTGAACTTAAATATGAAATGTTAAATTAAAATATCTTAGAATACAACCCAGCTGTAATTTGTGAAATTGTTAGCAAAGGCCATTTTTACTCCAAGAGAAAAACCCATCTACTTACTATCTTGCCTTGCATGTCTGGTCTTCCTGGTTTTCAGGCGTCCTCATCTCCCAGGTTTTCAGGTGTCCTGGTCTCCAACAATCTATTTAGTTGGCAGATTCAAAAGATTCGGTGTGCTTATTTTGGCACAGGGATTCTGATTCGGGAATCTCGAATCCTTACCCAGGATTCGAGGATTCAGTTGGCCCATCCCTACTACATAGTCTGGGATACCAGAGGATAGATCTATGGCAGTTAAAGTGGTATCAAACCGCTACAATTGCTTGGTCTGGATTCACCCAAACTAAGTATGTAATTCCATTATGTTTTGTTCTAATCTGTTCCACTGTTTTAAGATGGCTTCCCCAGCCAGCCAGCAAGAAGAAGAAGTTGTTGTCATTGTGGTGGTTGTAGAAATTTTCCTTAGGGTTTTGTGACAATCCATTTTTATCCTATCACATTCCTATGATTATTGTGGTCCTGTCCACATTTTCTCTGTACTCCCTTCCACCAAGGGCTTTGGGCTTTTTTAATTCAAAGGACCTAGACAGAGGAAGCAGGAGGTGGATCTGTGTCTCAAGTGACTTGATGAGTGATTGCAGCTAAACGTTAGGTTGCCTAAATACTCCATTGCTTGGCTCTCCCCCTCCCCCTCCCCCTCCTCCTTTTCTTCTTCTTCCTCTTCCTCTTCTTTTTTAATTTTTACTCTCTAAAGAACAGAAAGAGAAATTAAGGAACGAATCCCATAGATATCTGACCCTCCACTCTGGTTGTGTGGATACATAATTACTCTATAAGATTTTGCCCATCCCTAATATATTATATGTATACCAAAACGAGTTTACACATTCCAGTCCAAACTACTTGGCCAGAATGAAAGCCAATGGTATTCAGTTTTGGGTCACTGCATACAAAGTATTTTCCTGAAGAAAGTTGTTTCAGTCACCCTACAAGTTAGCACTGAAAAGACTGTTTGTTTTTCCTGGTTGGAATTGCTATCATCTTGAAGATGCAGTTCCCATTTTAGAGACTGTGGAACCTGTTATTGACTCAATAACCATGGTGGAAGCATGACTTATTCTCATTCAAGAGAATAATCATGGATGGTTGTAGTTATCCCATGACCAAAATTCTCTTAAATATCCCTAGAAAATATACATTCTCTAGTTTTCAACCTCTTTCTCAGCTCTGCATCACAAGGCAGTAAAGTTGGAATGAGGGAATCAGGATTTTGAGTTCCCATGGCTTTGAGTGCTTAATTGTTAAAAGTCTTGATTTGGATCACTGTGTATTCAAACATGTTAAAGCTTAATGTGGGTTGCCACATCTCTTTTTCAGAGAAGTTCTTCATTTTTTTAAAGTATTGTCTAGAATCCTACAGTGGGAGACATGTGCAACAAAAAACTAAGTCTCCATAGCAATATTTCCCAGTGCTACTCCCCCAGAACCCCCATTTCAAGCCATGCATTTTAATGTTTTTATAGAATGATGTTGGGGGGGGCAGAATAAAGGAGAAATATCCAACTATTTTCCTTTAGCTGGGATGCTCTGTGCCAGGCATCTGCAGATAACTCAAGCAGTCATCAAGAGATATCTGCAGATGATGTTCTTGTAGTACATCCAGCTACAGAAAAATAGCTGGATGTGTCTCCATTGAGTCCACCACCACCACCACCACTCTCCAGCAATATGGAAATGACTGTGTTATGGGGGCTGCATCACTTGAAAAGTAGGTTCTAGGAAGTATTTTAGAAACTGCATGGTCAAGAAAGAATTCTGATCTCCACAATAACCAAAAAAGTAGGTTGCAATGGCAGATGTTTGACTGAAACCATTGTAATTCACCAACAGGATTCTGGCCATTAATTTTTCATATCGTAGTCATACACTATTATCCATTCCATGTGTATAGTTGGAAATCTAGTCCAGTTAAGCTTAGCTTCAAGCAGGGTTGCCAGGTTTTCAAAACGGCAATAAGGGAGAGTCAGAATTTATGACACACAGGATTTACAATCACAAAGTAGCTATTAAGAAGTTTGTGTTCTGCCTAAATAACAAATGAAAGTATTGATAAACGTTAACTTAGCTGTGTATTTCACTGTAAACATTTTCTCTCATTCATAAATAACTTATCATACACATTTCTTTATGAAAGGCCCACACCCCAAAATACACAAATTTTGGCATCTCTTTCAGTCTATATAAAAGGAAAAGCTTTCCAGCTTTCAAATAGGAGCCTTACCTTATAATAAGCAGCACCTATGATGAGAATAACTTCATTTATTGAATTTGGCTAGTGCAAATAAGGGAAATTTTGATTTCACTATTCTTTGGAAGATTTCATCAGAATTTGACATATATGGTATGGGTCTTTTTGGAACAAGTTGGGGAAAGGAGAAGGAGGAGAAGAAGGACTTCAGTAAGGCCTTTGACAAGCTAGTAAAATCTGTGCTAGACAATACTATTGTTAGGTGGATTTGTAATTGGTTGGCTGACCAAACCCAAAGAGTGCTCACCAATGTTTCTTCTTCATCCTGGAGAGAAGTGACTAGTGGAGTGTCACAGAGTTCTGCCTGGACCACATGCTATTCAACATTTTTATCAGTGATTTGGATGAAGAAATAAAATAATTCTTACCAAATTTGCAGATGACATCAAATTAGGAGGTGTAGTTAAAATCCTAGAAAACACGATCAGAATTCAAAATGACCCTAACAGATTAGAGAGCTGGGCCAATACTAACAAAATGAATTTTAACAGTGAGAACTGTAAGATAGTACACTTGGACAGAAAAAATGAAATGCATAGATATAGCTTGACCACAGTACATGTGAAATGGATCTAAGAGTCTTAGTAGACCACAAGCTGAACATAAGTCAGCAATGTAATGATGCAACTTAGAAAGCCAAAAGAATTATAAGCTGGCATCAATAGGAGTATAGTGTACCATTCTATTCTGCTTTGGTCAGACCCCACCAGGAACACTGTGTCCAGTTCTGGGCACCCACAGTTCAGGAAGGATATTGACAAGCTGGACCGTGACCAGAGGAGGGTCACCAAAATGGTAAAAAGACCTAGAAACCATGTCCTATGAAAAGTGGCTTAGGGAGCTGGGTATGTTTAGCCTGGAGAAGAGAAGGTAAAGAGATGACCTGATAGCTATGTTTAAATATTTGAAGGAATGTCATATGGAAGTTGGAGAAGGCCATTTTCTGCTGCTCCAGAGAATAGAGCATGGAACAATGACTTCAAACTTCAGGAAAAGAGATTCTATCTAAACATTAAGAAGAACTTCCTGATGGTAAGAGTAGTTCAACAGTGGAATGTGCTGCCTCAGAGTGTGATCAAGTCTTCTTTCAAAGTTTTTGAGTAGAGGTTGGATGGAAATCTATCAGGAATGCCTTGATTGTTCATTCGTCCATGGCAGGCGGTTGCAATGGCCCTTGTGGTCTCTTCCAACAACATGATTCAATGATTCTATATTTTTAAGATGAAGAAACGTAGGAGAAAGCAAAATTGTCAGATTTCTTCATCTCTAGTATGTACATCTTGATTTTTTTTTTCTTCTATGCAAGCAAAGTGTGTGCTTTCAACTTGTAACAAAAGGTGCAGATACAATAGGGTTATTTTATAATGCTTCCATCCAAATCAAATTACTCAAGAGAGTTAACACAGAAACATTCTTAAGCTAGATTTCTCTTTCATACTCTCATTTTTTAAAAACTTGCAGCTGAAGAGTATATGTGTACTTGCTTATTTCTGCATTAATCAAAGAATGGGAGAAATATCAATATGTTCAATAACTGCAGATGGAACTCTCGTGTGAATCAGAAAAAAATCGTTGTGGAGTTCTGAAAATGCTGCCTTTTTAGAAGTGGTACTAAAAATAAATGAACTGGAGAAATAGTGAGAAAATTATGAGAACATTTGACTGAAATAACCCCATGTACAGCTCCCAATAAGGTGTATTGAGGCTGAGTAAGACCCTGGTTTTTGCAAGAGAACACTGCACGGACCAAGTGGATTTTCTATATGAGTTACTTTTTCTCTAATATTAAAAGCAACTTAAGAATTTTCTCCTTGGTCCATCCAAACAGCTGCATGAATAATAAATGGATATACAGATATTTACTGTATTTTAAAAAGAGTTAGTACGTATATCCTTGTATATCCTTCAGGCTAAATGGTATCCACTCTATGGTCAGGTAAACAAGAGAACAATACAGCCAAAGGCAGGACACTACTTGCTTGAAATACCCCAGGACACCTCCTAGCTGACCAGGAGAAAACCTGCTTCCATTTGCTATGAAAATAAAACAGACAAAGAGCCCAACTTTGAGATATCTCAGACACCTGTGGCAGAAATTTGCAGCCATCTGATATTAAAACAACAACAGCCTCAATCTGCTATTCTTCAGGTCTGAGTACTTTTATTTGAGGCTAACTGGATAAGTACAGAATACTATTTATCTCTATTATATACAGCTCCCCAGTATTAGAATAAGAACCAAATAAAGCTGCTTAATAGGACTGTCATGTGCAGAGCAGGTTCAAAAAAAAACAAAAACCATAAGAGATTCATGCCTATCTTTGCACAACTAGCACTTTTGGGATTAAGCTTTCCTCAGAGTGCTAGAAGCAGAGATTGGGAAAGGGATATTTGCTTTGCAACTTCCGGAATCCCCTGGTCAGCATGGCCATTCCAAACTCTGACTAGAAGCTTAATCCTTGGGAAGAACCGAGCTTTTGCTGCACAGTGAACATATGATAGTAGCTGCACCAGACTTTTTTTCTAAAAAAAGTTCCTATGTGTCCAGCAACTATGGCCATTTCCACACAGGGTATTTGAAACGGTGCAATCCGTCCTCCAGGGAGGACGTCTGCACCTGGGAGCGGACTGGGTCTGGACTATTTAACGTAGATCCGCACCTCAGCCAGCTCCAGAATGACCCCAAATGGTTGTCTAGCGTGCTTTTGAAAAACCTGTTTCTTTCGGTCTTTCGAAAGCACGGAGTGTGCCAGTGCGAGCCTGCGATCTGCTGGGCATGGGCTTTAGGCTGGCGAGCTTCAGCTCTTCCTCGACCAACTGAAAGCCACCATTTTCGATGCCAAAGCAGTGCGGAGCAACGAGCACGCACTGCTCCGGAGCAGCCTGGACCGTACCAGGGAGCCATAAGACCTGGTAAGTAGCAGCATGTGGCAATTCCCTCGCCCTGTGCGGAAATGGCCTATGTGAGTCCTGAATTCTAGCTCTTCTGTGGTCAGTACAGATACAATACAGATTATTTTCAGAGTGGTGAGTTATCATGGTGTAGCTAATCAGGTGGTAAACTGGTCTTCTGTAACATCCTGAGAAGTGCAGGGGAACAATACAGTTGACCCTCCGTATCTACGGATTCTGTATCCACAGATCCAAACAACCACAGCTTGAAAATATTAAAAAAAAAAAAAGCAAACTTTGATTTTGCTATTTTATATAAGGGATGCCATTTTACTACACCATTTTACATAATGGGTCTTGAACATCCACAATGAATCCTGGAACCAAATCCTAGCAGATACTGAGGGTCCACTGTATATGTTTCCTAATCATCTACCAGTATCATATTTAAGCTAATTGGCACATTAAATTATTATGTACACAGTGTGGTAAGTTACTGCTTAATTATAAATTTACCTGTACTTCATCTAGGGCATCCTTGCTATAGATCATCTATCCCTAGCATCTTCCAGGTCTGCTGGACTGCAATCCCATTGCCCTAGATATAACAGAGCCACTTGCCAGAAATTATGGGAGTGGTATGATCCCAGGCTGGAGAAAGCTAACCTAGATTACCTATGGCAGGATTAGGAAATATGTGGCCTTCCATAAATGGAAATGTGCCTTTCATCACCCTTCACCATTGGTTATAGAAACTGCAGCACACCATCTGGGAAGCCACATGTTCCCTATTGCAGATGTAAGGTGTTCATGAAATCTGTATTTAACTGTATGAAATGAGCTAAAATAGTAAAAACAAAATCTGCACAAAACATGAAGGTTTAGATTGTTTGGTTACTTGAGAGTAAATTACTTTCTGTCAATAATTACATTTATCCAAGGCAATGGGAGCATTTCATCTCTCCCTGCCCACTTTATCTTTTAAAATGAAGATATTTGAGCTAACTAGCAAAAGAAGAAAAAATCTAAAGCCTAGCATTACCCTGGCAAAATGCTTAGGTTTGCAGCACAGTGTTGTTTCTCTCATTATCAGTATCGTTATCAGTCTTTGCTATATGCCTTCTTCAGTATTCAGAGAAGAATACTGTAGAAAAGAATAATGAGAGAAAATTAAAATAACCTTTTTTTAAAAAAAGAAAAGAAACAGTACTGGAGTACACAACATCTTTGTGACTCCTGTACCAGAAGTGTGACTAGCATACAAGTAGTTCATTTGGTTGAATTTGTTAGAGGAATGGGTCGCCTCCTATCCTACATTCTACCAGTTCTTTAAACTTGCATGGGAAATATAAACCAAGAAAAACTTGTTCAGATTAATTCTGCTGGTTGGCATATTCCTCATAGGGATTGTTAAAAGCCGTGCATCTCTGTTCAAACCATAGTTACCTTGGAGGTCCCTTGTTTCAAAAAAGTGTACCTTTTGGAAAATAGACAATATAAGCTACCATATACATACATACACACACATACATACATATACAAACACACACACATTCTGCATTATATAGTGATAGAATACTGTACAAGTAAATGTTTAATGTTTCAACTTTTATATTTCTCTATGCTTTTATTTTACTGTATGACATACAAATCTGGCAAACATTTTCATAAACAAGGAAAGCTATTATATCTGGCAAGAGAAGACCATTAGTATCAAAGATAATACTTTGTGTTTCTAGGGGACTAATGCATTTATATGCATTTTCACAGCTCTTCTTGGCACTCTGACTGATGCTATTCCACATAATTTTCTAGGATAATGTTCTTCATGAAATGGGGCTGATATGGACACTAAGGGAATGAAAGGATGAGAAAAACAGTGTCTGGAAACATGGCTGATTGTGTGGCCTTAAGCCATATGTTTAAGAGAATAAATGTTCTTTCAGCAGTCTCAGTCCACATGGTGAATAAATGGCATGCCCTTGATAAATTAATCAAACACCCATACTGATATAGGGTATGCCCTACTTGTCCTTTGAAACATTCCATTGCTTTTGAACTGAAGTGATGCTTAGGGCTAGACTTTCATTCATTTGAACCAGCAAGGTTCTGTCTCACTTTCACTTTTGCTTTCCCCTCTCTTTCCCCATGCCAAATTAGTGTTCGCAGGCAATCCTGTCCATTCCTTCCAGCAGATTAATATCTGCTTGCATGTGCTGGGGGGGTCTCTTCATTGTCCAGCTTTCACAACCATATGAAGAAATTGAAAATACTCTATGCAGTATATTAAAGCAGAGATAGGGTTAAAATAACACAGCTCTCATAATGACAGAATTATTTAGATCAGACCAAAGCCCTACCTAGTCTAGTATTATGTCTCCACAGTGGCCAGCCAGATACTCATAGAAAGTTCACAAGCAGGACATGATGGCAATAGCACCTTCTCATGCTGTACTGAGAGACAAGCTACCTCTGAAATAGATTATTATATAGCTATGGTGTCCAGTATCCACTGATAGCCTTATCTTCCATGAATTAGCCTAAGCCTCTTTTAAAGCTATTCAAACTGATACCTTTCACTACATCATGTGGTAGCAAATTCTATAGTTTAAGTGTGTGCTATGTAAATAGATGCTTCCTTTTATCTGAACCCTTCCCCATCAGTCTGGTTCATTGCTTGACCTCAGCTTCTACTATTATGAGAAGAAGAGAGAAAACTCTCCTTATTTGTTTTTTCAACATTATGTAGAATTTTATACATATCCATCATATCCCATTTCCTTTTCTTTTTAAATTGAAAAGCCTCAAACACTATATATTTTCCAGATAATGGTGTTGTTTCAGCTCCTCCATAGTTTGCTTGGTTCTTTCCATACCTTTACTAGCTCTATGATATCCTTAGCCAAGTATAGTGACCACAGATGTACAAAGAATTCCAAGTGCACCTGTGGTGTATATTTGTACAAAGATGTTATAGTATCGTCAGCTTTAGTTTCAGTTCCTTTCTGAACGATCTCAACATGAAATTTGCTTTTGTCTTAGCAGCCACATGGTGCATTGATGTTTCCACTGAAAAATACACCACAATCCCAAGATCTCTTTCCTCCTCATCATCACCACCTCAGAACCCTATCAGCATATATGTAATTTCAATATGAACATGGTATCATTGCCTCCTCAGGATTTGAAAGTGTAACATTCCATTCATCATTTTAATTCCTTACCACTGTATCTTCAGGGATCTGATTGTGATAACTCTCTTTTTTGCAGTTCAGATCAAGTCTAGCTTCACAACACACAGTTGTTGAATAGCTTTTTGCCATGAGAAAAGTCAAAGGCCATGCCAGCACAGCAGGTTATCTCATTTCTGTCAAGAGTAAAGGTTGGATTGCACCTCTCACAAGACTTCATGTATTTTGTTGGCTTATCTTTCCAGTGCTTCTGTATTAAAACATACAGTGAAGCAGAAACTATTGACATCATCTAGTATATTTTAGCAGCTGTATAGATGAGAATGAGCTGTAACTCAGACCACGCGTTTTGCATGTTGTAGGTTCTGAGATCAATTTTTGGTATCTCTAGCAAAATAATATAGAATGCAAAGGGTTGCAAGCCTAAACACATTTCCTAGGGGAGCAAAAATGTTTAAGATTGCCCTGTGTGACTCCGGAGAGTTATTGCCAGTCAGAAAGGACAGTGTTGGGCTGGATGGGCTATTCATCTGGTTGAGGCAGCTTACTCTTTTCAAGTCTGTATACAATAAACAAAGAAAAAAAATCCCTATGTACCTCATTTTTAAATTAGGGGAGTTTTGTCTCTGTCCTTTTCTCTAGAAGAAAGCATTTCAGAGAATTTTGATTGAGATTTTCTTTCACAGCCACCTTCGTTCTTCCCACTCTTTCACTTTTCTGTTTCTCTTCCTAGTAGTCTTAAAGGGGTTTCACCTAATACACACGGAGATGAAGCTGAAACAGAGAGCTAACAAGAAGTAACGGAGAGGAGAGGAGGGAATTCAGGGCCAAGGTAGATAATCAAGGTGAGTCAAGCTCTGCCCATTTGTGTTGATTTCAGTTTGCACCCAGTTTTCAAATGCCAGAAGTGTGCCTCTCTTCAAATCTATGCACTAATATGCATATATATTTTTATATATATATATATATATATATATATATATATATAAATATGCACTACAACTATTTCATGCCCAGAGAGATATTTGAAAGTGCTAACGAAAATTGTTGTTCCCAAAGTTTTCTGAGCACTGCATAAACATTTATAACATTACCTGGGGTCGGTCTCCAGGTTTGTGATCTAAATGCATAAAACTAAAAGGTGTCTCAGATACATTTCAATCTAGGGTTGGTCTTCTTTTTTCTTTTCTTTTTTAATTTTTTTGTCTTTATATTCAAAAGGGATCTCATTTATATACGATAATGTTACACTATATAACAAAAGCAGGAAAATAAGAACACAAAAGGAGGAAAAATAACCAGATTAGTTGTAAGTTTCTGTAAAAGCTGACCAAATATTCAGATATAAGCCCCTTTGTCAGTTTCATCCATACATCATTCTTTCAAATGTTACAAGTGTTGCTATATCTTCAATCCATTGGATTGCAGATGGGGAAAAATGATCTTCCCAATAATAAAATATAAACCTTTTAGCAGTTAAAAATCCACTTCCATTGGCCATTTGTTAATTTTCAGGAAACAGGTAAATATCTCTTTTTTTAAAAAAAAATGATCAAACACAAAATTTAGATACATAAAACAATACCTAAGGAAATAAAGAGAAAAAAAAACACAAAAAATGAGAAAAAAGGAAACAGAACAACTACCTAAACTAAACACAAAAAATACTTAACCTAAAAGGGGGGGGGGGCTAGACAAAACTAAAAAGAAGCCAACAGACACATGACTTCCAGCCTCTTATCTGATGGTTATAAGATAAAATACTAAATCTGCTTCTTCAGTATTATGCAACTTAAGATATGCTTCTACTTATTGGCAAAAGCTAATAAACTTCAAAGCCCAGGACTAAAATTTTCCCATGATACTCTCCAAAATATGCAATAAATATATCCCAATCTTTCTTAAAATTACTCAATGATTCTTCTTTGGTCAAAATGGTCAATGTGTCCATCTCTGCCAGGTCATGCAATTTCATCACTCAATTCCACCAGTCTTTATTTATTTATTTAAATTACGCTGTTGGAGGACTTGATCATCTGTCTTCATACAAGTTAGATAATCACTAGGCAATTTTCTCTGTCTCATCACCAAGGAATCTGATCTGTACACATTATCCAGATCCCAACAAAAGTATTTTCTCTTTCTTTCCAGCAGATCAGCCAAAGCAGCTATATTTTCTTTTTGCATTTCTATTATTCCTCTGAACCTCAGGCATCTCTCCCTTTCCTTGAAGTCAAGCCAAGCCATCATATCTAGATACTGTTCTTGGTCCATAGATAATTTCTCAGTGACTTCTTCCAATCTCAGTGTCTTATTTTCCAGTAATTCCATTTTTCCATTCATCTGTTTGCTCTCTGTTGTTGTCTGAGTCGAATTTTGACATATAGCCTTAAGTTCAACCTCAAGTGCAGCCTTCAGAACTTATTTAAAATCTTTTTTGATTTGATTCATATCTGCTCTCATATAATTCACATCTGCTCTCATTTGTTTAATCTCGGCCAAAATAATTTAATTTGAATCAGTATCTTTAGGTTGTTCATATGATCCTCTTCTTGAGCTTCACATAGTTATTGCTTGTATCTGCTTAGATCTCAGCCCTGAAGCCATTCTGAGAGCTGTCACACTCTTTACTTAAAATAAGTATTTTCTATTACAGTTATTCCACTCCACTTCTAGAGGTCACCACATCTCTCCATAGCATTCTCTCTAGCTGCACTTTGACACTCACTGATTCTCAATGAGTTAGCCTCTAAGATTACCAGTGCATTTAAGGTTTCTCACAATTTTTATGGGCTGGAGAGAAACCAGACAGAAATTCATATATCATGTTTGCCAGTATATAAGATGCACTTGTGTATAAGATGCATTTCATTTATACACTGGCAAATACTATTTGCTGGCATATAAGACACACCCGTGTATAAGATGCACCCCATTTTCAAACATTATTTTTCTGGAAAAAAAGTGAGTCTTATACACCAGCAAATGCAATATATAGATAGTTGGTTTGGATACTTGGTTGGCCTCAATTAATGTCTCTAATATTGGTGGAACTTCAGATGCAGTTAAAGCAGCAGGGCCAAATCAGGAGTGTAGCAAATGTTTCAGTTGTAGATATTGCCACTCAGTTGGTAAAGATAATATAAACTTTTTCTTGTTGCTGTGTGCCGTCAAGTTGTTTGGAATTTATGGCAACCTAACGAGAACCTATGTTACTGCGATGGATAAGCCTGAACCTGGGGTCTACAATTTAATATAAATTGGCTATTAAAAATATACCCCTCCACGTGCTTGAGAGGCCCCCGGATAAGCATGCACATGGGCACGGCCAAACGGCTGAAAAATTCAAAGAAAAATCCTGGTCAGGCCAGTAACTTTCTGTTGCGTCACTTCAGGAGACCTCCAGGCAAGTACCCATCAAAACAAAATTAAGTATGCACCAAGCACACGAAAGATTCTCAGCCCTGAACTGTCAGCTTGACAGGATTAGCGCTCCTGACTACACAAACTGTCAAGCGCGGCCCATTAGCATACTGTCAGGACTATTGACAATCCTGACTAAAACCCATCAAGTCAAGCACTGACCTTTCAGAGGCTTTGTCTCCACTTGAGAACCTATTGTTCTCCCCAAGAACTGTCTACCCTCCAGGCACATTTCCCCCTATAACTGCCCCCAGTTTCTGAGCGCTTCCTCGGATCGCTCCCAGCTTCCTTCCTGCCTTGCTGCTGCTCCGTTTGCTGAGCCTTCCTCTCAGCCTTCACATGCTGAGCTTTACCGCTCCCGACTCTCTGGCTCTATTTCGGCTTCCCGGACATCTGGATCAGATACCCCTCTTCAAATCCCCTATCAATTTTCCTCTCTTTATTTTTCTTAGGTCTGTGTGGGTGGGTGCGTAAGTGTGCAGTGACGTAGGTTTCAAATAAAGAAAATAATTATAAATTAATTTTGTCTGGGTCTTGACTCGGCCTGACCTCGTAAAAGTTGGGTACAAGGTCTCACAGGGTTACCCTACCTCTCGTGTGTGCTGGGCGCGTGCTTGGTGCAATTTGGGAATCCCCTTAAAATTGGGGTCAGATTAGGTGTCCTCTGAGGGCCCCCAGAAACTCAGGCAACCTATTCAGTGACCCGGACCCACCCTGAACTCAAAATAACTGATTCGGTGACTGGGACCCCCGGGACCCCCAGAAAATTAGGGTATCATCTATTAGGGTATCACCTATCACAGTGTTTTCTGGGACTGAGAGTGTGTGACCTGCCCAAGGTCATCCAGTGGGTTTCCATTGTTGGGGGATGATAGGAGTTTCAGCCCCACAGAAATGCAGTGGAAAAGCCAGAGGACAGCGAGCCAACAGCAGCAGCCTTGTTCCCCAGTAAGGATACTCACACACGGAGGAGTTTCTTCCAAACAGGAGGCATTTTATCCTGTAGCAACGTTCCGTTATGTACACAACATGGAACAGATGGACAAAGGCTTGCGCCAGACACCGGTTTGGTCAACAGACAAACAAACGTAGGGCAATTTCTGACTTGTAACCCAGGGCATACCTTTGCCAACTCCTGCATACTTTTGTAGCTGACATGTCCCATCACTCTGTGGAGATAATGTACACACTTCTCATGTAGAGGTTTGTTACACAATGGGTTGACGTTTGCCACTTTTCCTTTGGGCAACATGTGGTACAACCCCTGCTTTTTTCACCCCTTTTGCACAAAACATACCATTTTCAGTTACTGTACATTCCTCCCCTTCAAACACCACTTTGTAACCCTCACTGGTCAGTTGGGAGACACTCGTTATACAATTCTGCAGGTTGGTAACACACATCACATTATTGAATGATTTACCAAAGCATGGCACATATGCAGTACCCATCTTCTGCACCTTGCTTGGTGCCCCATCTGCAAGGGAAATTGCTGTTATATTTGCATTTGTAACATCATTCAACAACTTTAAATTGTTCACCATGTGGTGAGTTGCACCACTGTCTAGCAACCACACATCACTCTCAGACTGTTCTTTTGCCACAGACACATGGCCTTCAGCCTGTGATGACACGCCCCTCCGCTTCTGGGCTGTCTTCTTCCCTCTGCTCGGCGCTGGTATTCTGCAGTCCTTCTGGAGATGGCCGACTCTCTTGCATCTGTAGCAGTATCTGGCATAGCTGCACACTCCTTCTTCTTCAGATGCCTTCTCCTCTGGAGCTGCCTCTCCCTGTGACTGCAGTCTGGAATCGAACTGCTTACGTTGGACTTCCTGCAGGATCCTCCCGGCTACCAGGTCTACAGTCAGCTCTTCCTCACGCACACCCTGCAGGCTGTACATCAAAAAGTCCCACTCCTTGGTGAGGCTTCCCAGCAGAATAAAACTTTTCTGCGTTTCTGAGATTTTTACCCCCCTATCGGCAATCTCTTGGAAAAGCTATTTCATCAGCATGAGATGCTCTCTCACACAGCTTCCGGGACATAACATTGTGTTATACAGTCTTTTCGTCCACAGCATTTTGGACAAACACGAGGAAGGTTGATGCACATGCTTCAAAGCCTGCCAGAGCTGATATGCTGTGTCTGCAGCAGCAGCGTGAATCAACTGGGAAAGACTTAAAGTAAGCAAAATAACTGCTTTGGCTTTTTTGTCAGCAACTCTGAACGCTGCTATTTGAGCAGCGGTTGCTCCTGCTGGGGGCTGTCCCTCATTTTCCAAAATGTTCCACAGGTTCTCCTTTGTCAAAGCGGCTCTCACATAAATTTGCCAGCTTTGATAATTAGCGTCGGTCAATTTTTCAAAATGCAGATAATCTCCCTCAGCCATGCTGCTGCCTTTGTAAGTAAAATTCAACAAACAAAGCAGCTGGCCGCAGTGACCTTGATGAGCTCCGGACTGAAGATTAACTGTCTCTCTGCCAAAACACAGACTCCCAAGGCACCAGAGAGCCAGGCAAACAGTCAAAAACAGTCCCAGTATCCAGGGGAAAACAACTACAGGTGCGCTGTGGATGCTGTGCACTCTGGGTCTGGGCCCATAACCACTGTTGGGGGATGATAGGAGTTTCAACCCCACAGAAATGCAGTGGAAAAGCCAGAGGACAGCGAGCCAACAGCAGCAGCCTTGTTCCCCAGTAAGGATACTCACACACAGAGGAGTTTCTTCCAAACAGGAGGCACTTTATCTTGTAGCAACGTTCCGTTATGTACATAACATGGAACAGACGGACAAAGGCTTGCACCAGACACCGGTTTGGTCAACAGACAAATACATACTGGGGATTGCTTTCTTATATGCATAGTTACAACCAATCAGGTAGAGGTTTGCACACCTCCCTCTACCATCTGCACATGACCCCAGTTTCTTATGCAACCCTGCAATCACCCACAGCTGGAGCATGATGCAACATCTTTGCAGTGGGCTGATCATTTTCCTAGGGTTCCCTGCCTGGAATCCCTGACATCCATGTCCAAGCGTGGACTTGAACCTGGTCTCCAGGGTTGTAGTCCAATGCTCAAACTACTCTTACAAAATTGAAAAGGACAATACTTGTCAGCAGCACCAAGTACCTGATTTAAGGTAATAATCCCATTATCAGCCTACACCTTCCATAAAAATGGTTCCTTACCTATTTTCAAATCTGGATTCCCTATAAAGTCAATTTGGCATGAGCATGTGAGTCAAATTGGTTAATCTTCTTAATTGGAAAGGAACTTCGTATAAGATGGAACATCAAAATACTGATGTGGAAATTTGGACTCATGTACTGTTTTGGCTATCAGAATAGTAGCCTGGGTGGTTCTCAAATTTTCCTGTACATGATAGAGGGAAAGGTTGGTGCATGTGGGCCTGCAGGGGAATACACGGCTGATCAGAATCGCCACCATTTTATTACGTGATTTCAGGTTATGACAACCCTTCAATAAGGTTTTCTTGGCATAATTTATTCAGAGGAAGTTGCCATTGCCTTCCTTTGAGGCTGAGGGGGTGTAACTCACTCAGGTTCACCTAATGGGTTTCTGTGGCTAGGTGGTATTTGAACCCTGGTCTCCTAGAGTTCTAGTCAAATGATGCCCCACATTGGCTCTGGCTGTATGACCACATATACAGGGCGTTTACTGAAAGATGCCACCAAAATCTGAGATTACCTGGATTTCACATGTTGATTTAGAAGGGCCACACCTCAGTCTAATATGATTCAGTACTCCTAGTCAATGAAAACACTGAAATCACATCTAGATTTTGGTCCTTTTTGCACTACACTGTTATAGTGCTATTATTCCACTTGCAACATCTTATGGAATCCTAGGATTTGCAGTTTAGGGAGTGGCATTTAGAATTCTGACCCAGAGAGTTCTTTGGCCTCAGTAAACTACAAACCCCAGAATTCTACAGCATGTTGAAAACAGAAACAAGGAAATACTGGGAAAAAATTCATAAAAGTATGATGGAAATCCTACAGATAACAAGACTTCCGGTCGCATGGCACGCGCGAGTGGTCGCACGGAGCTCCGCAACTTCGTGCTATCTTCCGCTGGAATCCAGCCGCTTTTTTCATCTGATAAGTGGCTAGACATCCCCCCAGTAAAGGGGGTGTGGAAGATTGCTTGAAGGGGGCTCCGTAACTGGTGCCGAGCTCCTTCTGACAAGAGGGAGCGGGAGGCTTCAGGGGGGCCGAAGGGCTACGATGGATCCAGCAGGGACACCGTGTTTGCAGCACAAGCGCCGCTGCTGACTTTTTAAAAAAGAAGACACGATTTGAGATTGTAAGCATCTGAGCTAGTTTTTATTTCATTGATACTCAACAATTTGGAACTCGCAGCGGTGAACAGGAGTGGCAATACATAGTGACCCAGCAGACTGTGAGTATGTAACGGTGGAAAAAAAATTTTTAGAAGACTACAACTTCTTAAGATAGACTGTATATTAAGAATGTAATGGATTTCACTAGCGGTTTTGATTAAAAGAGCATAAGCAGAGAGCTACAGAGATGGGATCGAAGTTTGTGCTTTTTTTGCCTTTGCTTGGTACAAAGAGACTGGACTGGATTGAGAACATGGTTACCCTAAACTTAAGCTTTTGCCTTTCTGTTTTTGCCCTCCGTTTTGATTGAACTGACTTGGAATTTTGGAATCTTGGTACATAATTGATCTGTGTTTGTTTGGGACCTTACATCTGTGTTTTCGGGAGTATAGGATTTAAGACATGGCTGCCGAACTCTTGTGGATTATAGTACCTTTTTTGGTGACAAGATGGGACATTGGTATTCCCTTTTGGATTTTTTCTTCTTCTTTTGGTCTATTGAACAACATTGAACATTGAACTTGGAACGATGACCATGGAATACTGAAATTCGAGACTGTGACATTTGGATTGTGGTTTTTTTAAAATCAGGGACTTTGCTTTGCAACTGCATTGTTTCCTTTATTATTTGTCCGTTTGGCTTTTGAGAACAATTCGAGGATTTAAAAATATTCATAAGGGAGTGTTCTTTGAGGTTGTACTGGAAGGACAGGAAAGACAGAGAGACTTTTGCCCCCACACAACGGAGCAGCTCAGATTCCTGCTATCAACATTGGAGGAGAAGGAGGAGAAGTTCTCACAGTCAAGGTCTGGGAACAGTTCCAGAAGAGAGAGGAGACTCAGCACCCACTGGGAGGGGGAAGTGAAAGAATTGGGCCTAAGCACAGCCCACTGATTATATTGAATGAACTCACTGTATGATTTTATTGAATGAATTTGATGAATGAATTGAATACAATGTACTAGATTTTAAAATAAGTGGTCTTGTCTATTTAGCTATATATAATCCTATAGAATAAATCTATATATCTATATCTATACAAATTCTACATATATAAATTGATACATAAGATACTTGCATAATCTACATATATACAGCTATTTTTATTTCCATTTCATTGATATAGTGACTGGGTAGCAGTGTTAATTTCAATTTAAAGTAATTAATTCAAGCTAAGGATATATGTGATTGATGTGATTGATTTATACATGCAATGAATTGGATCTAATGTGAAGAAATTATAGATATAACAATTTGAATTTTATTAGAATTTGAAAATTACAAGGTTATAAATAGTAAGCTTTTTGTGTGCTAACTGTAAAAAATATTGGTATAAGGAATTGATTTTTATATTGAATATTGATTAAGGTAACAAAAAGTGAAAAAGCAATTTGCATTAGGTACTAAAAAAAAAAATCAAAAACAAAAGTGGACCAAAGGACAAGAAGAGGAGCGGTGGCAGCTGCAACAATAACAACTTCCCAGGCAAGCAGATGGACATCAGTGGATATACCCCAGAAACCTCAAGATTTCATGTTACAGATGATGGAAGAGTTTAAAAGCATGAAAGATGATATAAGAAGTGATATAAAAGAAACAAGGAAAGAGATGAGAGCTGACATGAAACAAGAAATAGACAAACTGCGGAAGAAATTGGAAAATATAACAAAGGATATGACAAAGCTAAAGACAGAAACAAAGGAGATAAAAGAACAAGTTAAACAAGTCGAAAAGGAAATGACTGAGATGAAGGGAAAGCAACAAGAAGATGAATTTCAAATTACTCAGCAGGAGTTATGATATCGGGAAAGATGTCTTTGATTTAGAGGTGTTCCAGAGGCTTCAGCAGAGAATCTGTACAAAAAAATTGTACCGGCTTTGGCAGAATTCATTGACATTGAAGAAGAAAAGATGGAGACATATATTGACAGAATGTTCAGAGTTTCCTCCAGAGTAGCGAGACAGAGGAAATTACCAAGAGACATCATTATAATGTTCACGAGGACTATGGTTAGAGACAAAATATTACAGCGAAGCTACGATGGACTACTGAAGATTGAAGATAAAGACGTCAGAATTTTCAAAGATATACCTTATCAAATCCTAAAGAAAAGACAAAAATATAAACTGTTGGCCAACCTTCTGCAAAAGCGTCAGGTTAATTATCGATGGGAAAAGGTTGAAGGCTTATCCTTTACTTATAAACAGCAGAGATATAGGATTAACTCAGTACACAAAGCAAAAGAAATGATGGATAGATTGAAGAAAGACTTACAAAAGGACACCTCTGAGGGAGAGAAAGATCATGAACAGCTACCTCCAGAGGAGGAAAGAGAACACCTACAAGGAGAAGAAGAAGACGGAGAACAAGAGGAAGTAACAGAAGTAGTGCAAGGAACTGTGGAACAAGAAGAAGGGGAGGTAGACGGAGACATACTGAAGGAATAAGCTAAACTTCAGTAATAAAATATTAATATAACCCATAAAATGGATTTGAAGATTTATTCTTGGAACATTAAGGGGTTTAACTCTGAATACAAAAGAAGACAAATTTTTCACCATCTAGAGAAACAGAATATAGATATAATATGTCTGCAAGAAGCTCGAATTAGAACTCAAGATTTGAGATATGTCAGGAATTTGAAACTAGGTAGCTGTTTCGCAGCTACGATTGAAAAAAAGAAGAGGGGAGTTTTGATATATGTAAACTCAAAATTTGGTGCAAAGCAAATCTTTCAGGATAGCCATGGTCGTTATATAGGAGTTGAAGTTACTTTGAAACAGGATAAAATATTAATAGTTGGAATATATGCACCAAACGGAGCTAAAGGTGAATTCTTCCCTACAATACAGGAAGAGGTATTGAGATATCTTAATGAAACAGGAAATTCTAACATTATTGTTTTGGGGGATTTTAATGGAGTAATCAGTCCCCAAGTTGACAGGACAATGCAAAAGTTGACTCCCCAAAACAATGGCAAACTTCCTAAGAGCTTCTTTAATATGATGGACAATTTAAACTTATATGACACTTGGAGATACAAGAACGGGCAACTGGATGGACATACATATTATTCGGATAGACATAGGTCAATGTCAAGAATAGATATGATGCTAGTATCCAAACAACTTTTGATGAAAACTACAGATATGGACATTCTTCCCAATTTATGCTCTGATCATAATCCGTTACATTTAAAGATAAGGATTAAAGACAGAGAAAGAACATGGAGACTGAATGATGAGATTTGGAATAAGGAGAAGTACATAGCGAAAGCAAAAACAGAGATAATTAACTATTTTAATGAGAACTTGACATCGGAGCTGTCGATGAAAACCATTTGGGATGCAAGTAAAGCAGTGATGCATGGTAAGTTTATCAGATGGACTGCAGAGATTAAAAAAGAAAAGAGAAACTTTGAGCAGCGAATTTTGGAAAAGATGAAAGAACTGAACAACAGATGAGACAAAATCCGTTGGATAAACAGATTAGATTACAGATGAAGGTAAAGCAAGTTGAATTAAATCAACCTAATGTGGAAGAAATAGAGCAACAGATAAAGACAACGAAATATAATTTCTTCGAACAAGCTAATAAACCTTCAAAACTTTTGGCAGGTTTGCTGCGTAAAAGAAGGTCCAGAAATATCATAACCGAGATTAGAACAGGAGAAGAAAGAATTACAAAACAAGAGGGAATAAAACAAGCTTTCTATAATTACTACCTGAAGCTGATGAGTAAGATCTCAAAGGGGAAAAAATACAAGAAGTGGAAGAATATCTGGAGAAAATGAATAAAATGAGATTTAATGAAGACCAAAGATCAGTCTTGAACAAATCTATTACTATGATGGAAGTAGTTGAGGCTATGAGGAATTTGAAGAACGATAAAGCTCCAGGACCTGACGGTTTCACTGCAAGATATTATAAAATTATGGAACATGAGATTTCAATACCTTTGCAAAGCACTATAAATGAAATAATAAAGGAAGGAATACCAGATACTTGGAAAGAAGCTAACGTTGTGCTGATCCCGAAAGAAGGGAGAGATCTGAGCGATGTAAAGAACTATAGACCAAGATCACTTTTGAATACAGACTACAAGATCTTTGCTTCAATTCTAGCAGCGAGGCTCAAAAAAGTGCTGTTAGAGGTAATTGATGAGGACCAGAATGGCTTTCTACCAAACAAGATCTTTGAGAAATAACATTGGAACGGTCTTAAATGCAATCGAATACTATGAAAAGCATAATGAACGGAAAATGGCCATGATATTTGTAGATGCGGAGAAAGCTTTTGACATGATCAGCTGGCCATTCATGAAGACGGCGGTCAAACAGATGCAGGCAGGAGAAAAATTTGTTGCATGGATTGAAGCAATTTACAGCCAACAACGAGCTCGACTGGTCATAAACGGTGAAAGAACACAAATGATAGAACTGCACAGAGGTACGAGACAAGGGTGTCCCCTGTCTCCTCTGCTGTTTATCATGACAATGGAAATACTTAACAATGCTATAAGAGAAGATAAAGAAATAAGAGGAGTCCAAATTAAGAAATATCATTACAAGTTAAAAGCTTTCGCTGACGATCTGGTCTTCTTCCTGGATGACCCAGGGAAATGTATTGAAAAATTGATTACTGCAGTTCAAGAATATGGAGAATTCTCTGGTTTTAAAGTTAATAAGGAAAAAATAGTCTTCTTTACCAAAAATATGACTGAAAGAGAAGAGATGGAATTAGTACAAAAAACAGGATTCAATAGAGGACAAAAGGTAAAATATCTAGGTATTTGGATAGCCAAAAGAAACAATGAGTTATTTCAAAATAATTATGAAAAAAAATGGAAAGAAATAGCAAAAGACTTGGAAAGTTGGACTTCCATGCGTTTGTCAATGATGGGGAGGATAGCTGCAATAAAGATGAGTGTTTTGCCAAAAATGAACTTTTTGTTCCAAAATCTTCCTATAATAACGAACATGAAACCTTTCATACAAGGGAAGAGAGAACTAACTAAGTTTATATGGCAAGGGAAAAAACCTAGGATAAAATGGAATACTATGACAGACTTAAAAAGTAGAGGAGGAATGGGACTACCAGACTTTCAAATATACTATAAGGCCGCGGCTTTTATGTGGATAAAAGACTGGGTAGACCTACAAGACATGAGAATGTTGGCACTGGAGGGAGAAGACCTGAGAATGGGGTGGCACGCCTATATGTTTTATCATAAAGCAAAAATAGATAAAGACTTCACACATCACTTTATCAGAAAATCGCTTCTGAAAATTTGGGAGGATTATAAAACTAAAAACATACGGCAGCTCCCCACCTGGGTCTCACTGCAAGAGGCTTTTTTTGGCAGATGGACGGATACAGATAAATGGTTGTGATATGACGACATAATTGAGAGATCAACGTCCAACAACATTAAGATTAAAACAAGAGAAAAACTAGAACAAGAGGGAATAACATTAAGTTGGTTTCCTTACAGACAGTTAGCAGAAAGGTTTCAGATGGATATAAAAACATATGGAATTGAACTTAAAGAGAAAACTGGAGTAATTAAATGGCTGTTCGAAAACCCGCCTCATTTACTTGCCCAAATATATCAAGAAATACTACTTCAGGAGAGGCAAGAAGAAACAGTAAAGGCAACAATGATTTCATGGGCACAAAATATCGGACATTCAATACAATTAGAGTCTTGGGAGCAGAGCTGGAAAAAAACACAGAAATTTACAGTAGCACAGAATTTGAAAGAGAACTATTACAAGCTATTTCATAGATGGTACATGAGACCAGATATATTAAAAAAGATTTATAATACAGGTACTGGACAATGTTGGAAATGTCAGAATGAGGCCGGTACGATATATTATATGTGGTGGACATGTCCTAAAGCTAAGAAATATTGGACTGAAATACATAACAAAATATGTGCATTAATGAAAGTACAGTTTGCTAAGTTACCAGAATTGTATTTGTTAAATATGACTGATGTATTAGAAGGTACTGGTATAAAGAAGTACTGGAGAATATTACTGTACATGACAACAACAGCTCATATTGAATATGCAAAGATGTGGAAAACTCAGCAAATACCCACATTAGAACCATGGTGGGGTACACTGATTGAAAATAAAAATGCTGATATGGTCTCTCAGATTAAAAGGGAAATCAGACGAAGAGATACAAAAAGAATGGCAAATTGTAATGGGTAATTGCTGGGTACCATCAGATAGAAATCTGTGATTCATGATTTAAGACAAATTATGAGGGCGCTACAGGATATATATCATGAAGCGGGAATATGGAGATGGAAATGCAAGAATCAACAAGTAATAATAGCACTTAAATGTAGTACAATATTTTAAGCATGTTAAGAAATATTGATAATGAAATCTAGATCAGTGTGGAAGATCAGAAATATTTCAAATAAGTTGACAGTTATAATTGTTTGTTTTATATCTGAATTTGAATAAAATGACCATAAAAAAAAAAAAGAAATCCTACAAATAACCATTCCAATGTCACCAGAGATATTTCTATTAAATATGAATCATCAAATAGATAAAGTTTACAATAAACACAAAGATACAATATTATACATGGTGACAGCAGCCAGAATAACATTTGCAAAACATTGGAAAAGAGACAAAATACCTGAATTGGAGGAATGGTTGAATAAAATCAGAGAATTGGTAACTTATGACGCTTTAACACAATTAATAAGAAGAGGAAAGAATAATAATAAAATAAGAGAAATGGAAACAGTGAAAAAATTTATAGAAAGTAATCGGACAAGACTATGTTAAGGAGAAGAAGAAAAATGTAAAGATATGTAAAGACAGAAGTTTAGCAAGATAGATTAAACAAATCAAAAAGATATCAATATTCTGGCAAGTACATATAGGAGATAAAAGAAAAAGAAACCTCAGATAGCCAACCAAGAGCAAATAGGAAGTTAATTGGAGAAGAAAAGAATTGGAATAGGATTAGAGTAATAACTTTAAAATATATTTGGCTGATATTAGACACTATATAATAAGATAAAAATAAGAATTTTGAAATATTAATAAACATATGACAAAAATAGTATAAGAAATAAATGTGAAAAAGAAAAGTAAGAACTTAGGAACGTATGGATTTAATGATTTATACAGAGATATGTTACTTTACATTATACAAAAGAGTATTTTATTTATTGTACTTATGAACTTATGCTTGTAAGGATGAAAAAAAAATTAATAAAAAAAAAGAAAGAAAATGGAATAATAGTACTAGGCGGAAAAGCCCCTAGTCTATACATACTAGTGTACATGAGTGATATAGTGGGTGCCTGCCTGACAGACAGAATCTACAAGCATCCAAAATTCTGTGGCCAGCAGGGTGAGATTCATCACTGGGGTAGCCAAGCGCAAAGGAAAAATTGTGTGGGAGGACGGGGTTTCAGTGCATGAAGTTTTCTTTCCAAGCCACACTTTTGAAATCCCCTCTTTTAGACAACAATTGAAAGTGAAGGAGCCCTGTTTTCTTTTGGTTCTAGACATCCTTGTTCAGACTGTCACTGCTACCCCTTTACCCAGTAAAATTATCCAGGGTGCAAGTGGAGAGGAAGAAACTGCTCTATTCAGTTAGGCTTTGCTTATGAAGGCTCAGGTTTCCTTTGGTATATCAGAAGTATATTTCCCTCGATATCAAAATGCCAGCACATACTACAGCTTGCTGGTATGTGAGAAAGCTACCGTCTTCATCTTCCTAGCTAACAAATGAGCTTGAGAATAACCACAGTTGAAAGAGGAGTCTTACTTGTATAAGATTTTGTTCAGTCACCCCCACCCATTCCTTTCTTTGCTGTTTTCCAGTTTTCCTGCTGGGGTGGACCTCCATTTTCTTTTCCTTCTGTCTTTCCAATCCCCAATTGTGTTGTCTATTCCCCCCCCCCTTTTCCATATTTTATATTAGTTTTTCATACAAATAATGAAAAATAACCAGAAGAATGTGTGGATCAAATTCTTATGTGTATGATTGGGCTCACCTCTAGTGAATTCTGCTTATTTGTTTTGTGGAGTAATTTGGTCTGTCAAATAAATGCTCATATAGGATCCTGGGGAAACTAGTGTGGAAAGAAATTTACAATGCTTTGCCTCTGCTGATTAATGATTCCTGGGGCTGCGGGGATCCACAAGCATTAACTTAGAACCTTGTACCTTGATTTATGTGTTAACAGCTTCAGCTTTAATGTTTCTTAAAATATTTTAAAAGATTTAAAAGATTTCTGATATCACTAATACCCTGTTAAGGCGCAGTGTGTACTGGAATGAATAACTATTATATTAAATGGCATTACCCTTATCAAGGATTTTTTTTAAAAAAATATATCATCCAGCCAAATAGCATTTTCATTCTTTTGCAGCTGTTCCCCATCACCACCAATCCAGTAAGATAATGTCATGGGACTGAAATTTCAGAAGCTCTAGAGGTGCAAGTATATAATCAAAATTGGTTTGGAAGATTGTATCAGCTCTTCTTTGTTTCACATTTTCATAAAACCTGCAGTCTATTTCTATCATAAGATTCTTGGGAAGATTCAAATATACTTTAGGGTCATGGTAAATATCTACACTTAACAGAGACATGGATATGAACAAATGTATTTTCTGTCAAGTTTTAATTTGGTATCACTGGACCATTTCTCAGCATTCATGCTTGTTTCAGCCATTTCTATGGGTTGTCATCCAACATCAAGGGAATATTGAGTTTGAAAGCAGACACATTCATATATAAAAACTTCTCGTCTGACTAGATGACAGTTCTAATTAGACATTTAAGGTATTTTTCTCACATAATATGTTGTAGGGACACTGCTGTTTGTGATGAAAACATTTCCATATGCCTTTCTGTATACAAATGGTTTATTTTGCAGTGAATGTTCACACACGACAGTTTCCAATTATTTCTCGGTTTCCATCAGCAGAAAGGCTAACTATAGGCTGTAAAGGAGATGGCAACAGTTCCCTTCATTAATATGATTACACAAAAGAGCAAACATGAAGCTTAGTTCATTGTACCCTATAGCCAGTCTAAAGGATGACATTCCTAATTAAAGCAAAATCCCAATAGTACAAATTCAAGCAAGAGTATTTATAATGCACTTTGAAACTGCTGTTAGCCTTCTTATAAAGCAGACAGGAAAAACAAAAAGCATAGAGAGGATGTGGGTATGACATTTCTGAAGAGGTGCATCTTTTCATACCCAGGCAGTTTTGTCACATTTGCAGACAAGACGAGGTCTGGAGTTGATTTTATTTTATTACAACTTGTAATATACTTCAGGAGTGGAAACAAATTCCCTTTGCATTCTGTCTATGAAATAAACACTGGGCAATGCTTTCTTGTACTTTCAGTAAACAATTTTGACTTCATTGCTGTAGAAACCCTTTTTTTTAAAATTGAAGCTAGCAAGAGCAAAATATCAGTTTAAAAAAAGATCAGCAAAGAATATGATGGATTAGAGCAGATGCATGCTGTTTGTAGTTATATAAGACTATTAAAGACTCTGCTTCTCCTTGCTGTTATAATGCTATCTCCTACTTTATATAACTCCATCCATTGTGAACAAAAAGAATCAGAATCCTTCATATTTCACTTTGTCAGCAAATTTAGAAGGGGGCATACAAAGGCAAACACAATAGGCATCCTACTTGCTGTATGTAGAATTGACTATATTATATTTTTTTAAAAAAAATAAAGAAGCCTAAAAGGAACAGAAGGTTAAGAAGATTTTTTTCACCACAAGCAGATGTGCTTATTACTGCTGATGGACAAGCTTATACTTTTACATCAATTAATATCAACAGCAAGCGCATCAATATGGAAGCTTGTCCTGACGCCTTGATTTTTTCTCCCATCTGACAGGTAATAGTGGGGCTGGGAAAATGTCACAACAATTTAGTCATGCCTCAGTGCCTTTAACTAGTTCAGTGGCAATGGGAATGCATCATGCTAAGATTTCTTATGATTCATAATGGTGCTGCATTAGTTGGCTATTGCAGAGGATTTAAACTAGTCTTTGTCAATTAAGGGTTTAAGGTCAAATCCTCTTTATGTGTTTTTTTTTTATTTTGTGCATTAAGCTAAAGCAAGTTAAAATATTTATGAATAGTACTAAAATGTAGAAAGTTTCTTTAGGAGCTTGTCTTTTCATATTGAGTCATAACTGAAACCAAGTGTGTTTGACAGAGAGAGGCTACTTCATCACACAGGCTAGCTTATCCCTCCCCATTTTGAAATGTCTCAGCTACAGCCTACTTGACAGACTGGGAGGGCAGAAAAGAAACTGTCTGCTCCAAACAATGGTCATAACATGTTTAGGAGGGATGTGAAAAGAAATGTGCCTTGAGCATATTCAACAATGAATGTGGCTAAAATACTAATATTCTAAAAGATGATGCCAGGTGATATGTGAAAAACAAAAATAAGAGGTTTTGCAAGCATGTCAAAAGGACAAGGATGATATTAGATACACTCAGGGTGCAATCCTATACGTATATTTGGGGATACATATATTTTGGAGTACGGCAGAAGACTTACCAGGATGCATGTACACTAGGAGGTGTGCTGGGACAAGGTGGTAGACACACTGCTATCACTCCCTGCTGGCATAACTACCCTGTTTGCACAACATATCTGGTGTGGAGAGGTTAAAACTAGGTAATGTTCCTCCGAGGTGCTCAAGGCAGTGTACGTGGCTTTTTCCTCTGAACTTTATCCACAGAACAACCCTGTAAGGCAGGCCAGACCAAAAGGGAGTGAGGCCATGAACTTTGCTACCCCAAGTATCCATCCAGCGCTCTATTTCTTTCAGCTACAGGCTGTACACAAGAGCTGACTTGACGGATCATGTCAATGAGTAAGGAGAAGGTACCTTTGTTCCCAGGTGCATATAGGCAGGGATGTAGGTGTCGTGGGAGGTTAAATGTGGGCATTGCCTCTTCAGCTAAGAAACCTCCCCCCACAATGAAATTTTCCTTCAGTTGCCAAATTTCTAGTATTGCAGTGAATGTGGCATTGAAAAACATTCACACCTCTATTTGTATTTGCTGTGTTCACATAAGAAACCTCCCCCCACAATGAAATTTTCCTTCAGTTGCCAAATTTCTAGTATTGCAGTGAATGTGGCATTGAAAAACATTCACACCTCTATTTGTATTTGCTGTGTTCACATTTCCTTGGCGGCTTTTCGCCTTCACTGTAAGTTTTACATTACTGCAAGGCTAGAAATTTGAGAACCGAAGGAAAATTTCTGGGGAAGGGCAGAATTCTTATTTGAGAAATCAGTGTCCTAATTTTGTGCCAGCCCTCCCCCCCCCCCATGTGTAGTTCTCCAGAAAGACGAAAGGAGGAAGGAGAAATAGTATTTAAGAGGTAAACAGTATTTTCTCCTCAGGTCTGGTTTCTATGATGCCATGACTCTCTATATTTGCAATATTTCATACAGAATGCTTCCTTCCTCCCCCCTTAACAATAATCTCTATTAAACTCTTCTGCTATAACCTGCTATATAGGTACATTCTGAACACTTTACATATTTTTTTCTCCTAGAAACCTTGTTTTAATGAAATGAAACATGTAATAACTCATTAAATCAAAACTACCCTTTATTTATCAGTGGAAAGAATTGCTCTTTTGTCAATGTACCGAAGAATCTCTATCACATTTCGGGGGGGGGGGGATATATTATGAAGTAGCTTTTTCTGTTCAAGACCTTTTCTGGCATAGTGGAAAAAGAATTTGGAAAATTTACTATTTTGGCAGGGGAGATTATATTGTTAGGAATCCCCATGTTGGCTGAGTGATCCCGGAAAGCATAGTCCAAAAGGGAACACTATCAAGTTCTGAATGTACACATGGGTACGAGGGAGGAGTTAACAGGAAATCTTGAGATATTCCCTACACTGAGGGGTTTTGGGGATATTGTTTCTCTGTACTGAACAGGCCTGTCACTGGTGTACTCCTGAATCATCTCTGCAGATTTTGAAATGGTGATTTTTTTTTTTTAAAAAAATAGACTTCATTTATTGAGAAGACTGGGGCCATTTCCACATGAGACTATTATAGCGCTATTATTCCACTTTCAACATCCTATGGAATCCTGGGGTTTGCAGTTAAGGGAGGCCCCTCCCTAAACTGCAAACTCCAGGATTCCATAGGATGTTGAAAGTAGAATAATAGCGCTATAACAGTCTCATGCTGGAACATATTTTTTTAATTCAGTGGTGCATTTGTGTTTAAGCAGGTCTGTACCTTTACTGGTTGTGTAGAACAGGAAATTTCAGCAGGTTTTATTTGTTACCTGGCTGCATAACAAGTAACACCACCTGAAATTCCTTCTTCTACACAACCAGTAAAGGTACAGAAGTCCTCTGCAATTTTCTTTGGGAACCCTAGTCATAGCAGTATCTCAACACCGACAAGCAACACTCAGGGGTGCAAGCCCTGAGATGCGCTAAAGCAGAGCTGAACAACTGTGGCATGTCTGGAGGGTGCTTTTATGTGCCAGGACACTCTGGGATCCACATGGACTACTGAAAAATAAAGTATCTGAATGTCCACTTATAGTTCTCTAAATCATACAGAGAGGCCTTGTAACCTATTTAACAGGTAACTTGTTGCACCAGAAGGTTTCCAAGAGCAGCAATGGACACTCATATTTTTTTTGGTCAGGAAAACGCCAGCCTGGGGTTTCTGGATGTCAAAAAATATCCTTGGTGGCAACCTTTGGACCCAGGGCCACATTTTGCCCACTTCTAGATAAAGGAAAGCATTGCATCAGGTTAGCATAGAAGTCTGAGCACAAGGTGGTTTTTAAAAGTTCCCTCCCCACTACATTCTCAGTCTGGAGCCCATACATGAGTCCCTCTTATAGATGGCAGGCAGACAAAGTCTTAGCCTGAAGCTGATGCTCCTCTTCCCTTTATTAGTAGTCACAAAGGCCCAAACTATAGGTTAAAGGGAATGCATATTCCATAAGTTCAACCCAATTTCTCCTGCCGCAATGGGATGTCCTCAGAATTAAGTGCATCAGCAATCAAACTTGCAAATTAAGCCTATTGTCCAATCACAGAACAAAGCACACTAAACACAAACTAGATCAGGGAATAAAACCATTATATAAAAAACAGAGCTGTTATAAAAGCAGGCCTGTAATGCCAGTACTGTAGTTTTATTCAGCTTGTGGTAGAACACTATGTTGCTATTTGGGGAATTGGTATCAGCAATAATCACTCACTGAACAGACAACAGTGGATACAGGCATCTCGCAGCCATTCCTGAATGCTCTGGGAACACCTGTTGGCTGCCTCTAACTGCCAGGCAAAAAGGAGCAGCATTTCATAAACATTTTCTACAAGCCCAGAACAGTGGAATGGGAAATAACAAGAACAGTCCTGGGGAATAACACCAAGACTGAAGCCACTCTCTGATCTGTCTGTCACAAAACTACCGCCTGTCCCTTTTCACATATTAGCCCCTTGAAAGCTTGGGACAAATTGCATGAAGCTTGCTGACAGACCAGCTTGGGTCCAGGCTTAGCATTACTAAGAGTAGATCTATTAAAATAAATAGAAGTTCCCTTAATTGCAGTGGATCTCATACGCAGGCCCTTTCCACACGCGGTTATTAAGGTGGGCCAATGTGTCTTGCCATGGAGGTCTTCTGCACTTCGGAGTGGACTAGATTTGGTTTATTTACCTTTGTTCCGCACGTAATTCTGACTAAATGCGCCCCCATGTGGTGGTAAAGTGCGCTATTTGAAAACCTGAAGAAATTGGTTTCCAATTTTCCAGATTGATCCCATTCATACTTTCACAGTGGTGTAGACACGTACATTCGCGCCAATGCAAATTGGTGGTCAGGGGAGGGCTCATGGGAGGGTCCAGGGGATAGTATGGACTTATGCAAGTACACATATATGCAATGACGTACTAAACTATGCAAAAAAAAGGGGGGGCAATCACAACCGACGGGGGGGTGAGGGGAGTAGTGGGAGTGGCCAAGGCGGAGGCAGTGTGAATTCATGAACTCACACTCCTCTGAATCAGAATGGAACATATGCAGTAGCTGTGCGGAAGGAAATAAGGGAAAGTCCGCCTTGTTTTGAGCCCAGAAAATCCAGTAAGAAAGGGCACGAACTGATTCACCAGCCTCATGCGGAGAGGGCCTCAGAGTATATTTAAATTTAACTCTAATCTAGTATTTGCTTCAGTGTGTAGAATTCAAGGAAGAGTGACTCTGGATGTTTTTCTTCCCATGCATTATTAAAAGTTTTCATACAGTTAAAGTAAGTATCTATATCACAGTTCATCTCAACCTTAAATATGCCAAATGCATGTCCAGGATGGGCAAACAGTTGAAAAAACATGTTTGCATGTTCGGTACAAGGTACCAAATGGTTAGTTGATGTTACTGATGTCAGTAATCTGAGATGTGTGTTTTTCATGTCTCGTGGTGGAAAACATAAACTTGTAGCACATATATTTTCAAGGGCTCCATATGGAAAATTGTGGGGTAACGCTGATCTTCGTTTTCCATAACTCACAGAAGAGTTGCTGGTCCTTTCTATGCTAGATAACAATCTAATTTTAGAATTGATTTGCAGGCTATTTTAGTTTCTAAAGAGTTACAAACATTCCTTTTGAATTTGGGTGGAATAAACATGAGACTAAATGAATAAAACAAATCTTAAAACCAATCTGTATGGCACTGAGCAGTAGCAGAGGGGGGGAAAGAATTTTGCACTATTTATGCCAATATTATGTTTCACTGACTGCCTGGCATTGTGCTACAGGTACAGTAGTTTTCATTTCCAGAAACTGGGAATACTTCCAAAGGAATGCATCTGGATAACATTTGCCTCTTACCTTCCCCAGAAAAGAATTAGTCACCAAGGGCTCTATTCATAAAAAGTAATTGAGGCCATTTCCACATGAATATTGCATCTTTATAAGGAAAAAGTGTGGTATGTGCTTTTCTTTCCTTCTTTTTACATAAAGAATACTTTTCTGTGATTAATGGAACTCCTTTCCTCTACTTTTAAGTAGTTACTTTGTTGCTGGAAACTAGAGAAAGCAGGCCTACAACTTATCTGCAGTTTATTTATATTTAAATAGTATATTTAGAATTGTATAAACAATCAGGGTTTCAAAACAGACAATGTTGGTGTGCCTTGATTACCATTTTACAAATGTGCAAAATGAGCCAACTTGAGATTCCTCCTAAATGAACTGGGCTGTTTTTGAAAAAGTTTCCTATTAACACTTTCAATTTGATCAGTATAGTGCTTCTATTCCGTGCAGTTTTGCATCATGAACTCTGAATGCGTAAGTCATCCCATACCAATGATTTAAGCTTAATGGTATA
This sequence comes from Cyclura pinguis, assembly GCA_030412105.1. Classification (NCBI taxonomy): domain Eukaryota; kingdom Metazoa; phylum Chordata; class Lepidosauria; order Squamata; family Iguanidae; genus Cyclura; species Cyclura pinguis. The sequence goes on from CM059602.1 coordinate 216,253,057, forward strand.
ATATCACTTTAACCAGTCAATAAGGTTGCTAAATGGACTTAACTGCAACTGGTTTCACCTTTCAGTACTGAGGTTTCAAGCTGGCATAATCCAAAATCTCATGAAACTTTGGAGGAAAAGGTGGAAGGAGAACCAGAGAGTCATCTGCTTTGCTGAACTAACGTTTTACTTCCAATCACAGTCTGTTGCCACCATCCCTCAATTCACCCAGAATCACCCAGTAACAAGCACACCATAACCTTTCAGAATATAAACTCTCAGCAAATTCTCGACCAGGGAAGAACCCTTGGTAGCTCCTGTATACCTGTTGTTTTGATATAACTGTCAGGCCTTGTCCATGATATTTTGCTACCAAAACAGAGCCCCCTCCATTCAATGTACAGACTAGCTGATGAACCTTGCTTCAGCACTGGTGATGGGATCAGGGTCACCTATTAGTACCAGTGGCAGGAGACTCAGAACTCAGAACAAGCTGTGTGGTAGATGCATATTCTCCAATATTTCACAGATGAAAACTGGAACACATACGATCAAGCTAATCAGAGTGTGATCAAGATGCCAAATGTTGTTAATAAGGAAGAACACAGGAGCTAGGAGAGACTGCAATAGCTTGCTTTTATTTGGGCCTATAGAATTCTGCCCCCTCCTCTCTTCTCCCCCTGCTGAGTTAACTTGAGTGCAAATTATTTTTTCACTTTGATCTCAGTTTGCAGCAGTTGAAGTAAGCTGAAGACAAAGGAGGAAAGTGGGGGAAGGAGGAGAGAAAAACTGGGACATTTTAAAAGCATCTGAAAAAATGAGATGACAGAGATTTAATCGGGATTGTCCATGCCAAATTGGGACAGCTGAAGGGTATACAGATGCAACTTCGTCTTCTGAGACACGGAAATGGCTGGTGAGCTCAAGCAGACTGGCTGCTGCTTCCACCTCCAACACTTACAGGCTGAGACAGTTGTCTCACTGTGTGTATTCATAGGGCTGCCCGTCGGCTCCGTGGTATCAGAGGATCAGACCATCAGTGGTTAAAATTCAGCACAGTTAAAAATTGGGTAGGGGGGGATAGCTGTGTTCATCTGGTGCAGCTAAAAAGAAATATCCAAAGAGTAACATAGCACCTTAATGACTAACACGTTTTATTTGGCATAGGCTTTTGTGGACTGCTTTAATTGGCCAGCCTGCATTTTGGGTTGCAGTCTGTAAAACTTTATGCCAAATAAAACTAGTTAGCTTTTAAAGTGCCACAAGAGCTGTTGATGTTAGCACAGTTAAAGGGTACAGTTCTAAACATATTTACCAAGCTGTAAGTCTCACTAAACATGGTAGAGCTTACATCTCAATAAGTACGCACAGGATTGTGCTGTTAGTGCTTGAAACCTTTTGCAAAAAGATTGCTATACCCGGAAGGTTTGCAAGACACCAATAAAATATGAACTGTCCAGAGATTTTAATGAATTATAGTAAACCCTGTAATTAACATACTTCACTGAGTGGGATGTTGGAACTCTGCTTTGCCTGGAGTGAAAATTACCCTCTTTACTAGCAGAGGTCTGTAGAATGTTAAGCCTGTGATGACTGAGGACTTACAGTGAAAGATTACAATTTGGGGTTAGGGTGGGGTGGGGGGGGATCCTTGGTCCTGTGCTCTGAATTTGCCTTTTTTTAAGAGTATGGAGTCTTCATGCTGGAGGGCATATTTAGTGATCATTTTCTAACATTATAGAGACATCAGAAAACCAGAAATAAATGAACCATTCTTGGGGCAATTAGATTAGCTTGAGCTCTTTCCACATGCAATTGGAGATGATCTAATTGGCCTGTGGCAGTAAGTAAGTTACACTGAGTGTTTGGACATAATGCATGTATGTTTACAACAATAAGTACATTAGATGTAGTTTTCTTTCTTTGCCCTTCTATTAGCACACTTCTCCCACCTCCCACCCCCAGTATGAGGTTTACATGGGTTTTCCCCACAGCATAAATGAAACAATATCTTTCTTTCTATTGAATCATTATCTTTGTTTTGACTGAAATATCAGCTTTTTATGAGCTACTTATTTATTTATTTATTGCAAACTTGCTTTGTTTATGTTTATGTGGTGCATACATATAACTCCTCTATCAACAAGTATGTTTGTTAAGCTTCAATCACTTTCTTAAATTCGGTGTTTCTTGCTGGCAATGTAGAAATGTGCTGAGCTTGGACAACAGCCTTTGAGATTATGGTCCAGCTGTGATCGTGTGGTATATCATTGATGAAAAAGCTCAGTCAATGACCCCGATCGTGCAAGCCTTCCGTTGCAGCTGGCTATGCAGAAGGGCTGGAAGTGCAATCGCATGCTTCCTCCTGCACTGCAGCATGGGAAGAAGACCAGCTGCAGTGTGGAAGAAAGGAAGAGGTGTGTCCCTCACACTCCCTTTAGCCAGCAATTGGTCGGGTGTGGACAGGAGTGCTGAGGATATGCTCCCATCCCGGCAGAGGCACTGCTAGGATTGCAATGGGACAATGCACAAGAGCGTCATCTTGGAGAAAGGGCCTATAACTTCCAGGGGCCTCAACTGGGAAGCCACTGGGGGGCCTCGCTAGCTGGAGAATTGTGGGAGGTCAGGAAATTAGTATACAGAGTGTCAGTGTGCTCTAGTGTTTTTGAGCGTTGGACCTTCACATTGAAGACTAGGGTTCAGTTCCCCACTTGGCCATAGAAACCCACTGGGTGACCTTGTGTGTATCACACAGGCCAAAGAAAACTTCATGATAGGTTCATCTTAGGGTCTCCATAAGTCAGAAATGACTTGAAGGCATACAACAAAGCCTGAAAGAGCCTTATCAAAATAAGGAATGTCTTGCAATATAGTGCCTTGGGATTTCATGTGGTTTTTTTCCTCTTGTGTCTCTGCATCCTCTCATTCCATTCTTTTGGGAAGCTGTTTTTAGTCATTTCTTGAAAGTGCACTAAGATTTAAAAAAGATAAATAATTAGAGCACGGTTTGTTGAAGTGGTCCCATATTAGGAAGAGCAAATTTTTTTTCTTGTGATTTTCATTTTTTTTAAAAAAATATAGTAGTATAGTAAAAATGTGAAAGGAGAATGATACTTTTTGTTCTGATGTGTCTCAGATTCACGAAGAAACCAGCTGATGCTATAATCCCAGCAACACAAGTGGAAGTAAAATGTGGCAGCTAGAGCCCAGAATTGTTAGAAAATAGTCCCAGACTAAAACAGCTGTCGTGGTGTAGCAATTTGAGTGTTGGACTAGAAGTCTGGGATACCAGGGTTTGAATCCTTGCTCGGCCATGGAAAGCCACCTTGGACAAGTCACACCATCTCAGGGTCACCCTGAACTGGAAATGATTTGAAGTCGTGTAACAACAGTTCAATACAAAAGAGCATTGTTTGGGTATCTTTTTGAGAAACAAGAACTGCTGCAACAAGCATCAAAAACTCACAAAAACACATTTGCCTCATCTGGAGGAACCCTGACATAAGGTTGACATAAACCTTAAAGGCTGACACATTGTGGACCACAGGCCATCAAAACTTATGTCAAATATAGATATTTCAATGCTTTTTGACCACTCGTTTTTCAATGTTCTGCTCTTTTGACCATTGTAATCCATAGATATATACCATTGTTTTGACGGGGGGTGGTGGTCTACTCTTTCATCAGTTCTTTTCCTCTTATCTTCTTCCTGCAGGGAACACGAGGGACTTACGGGGGCTCACTTGGGACCACATGCATGTATTCTCTTATGTTCCCTACAGGGAGAAGGCAAGAGGAGAAGAACTGACAAAAAAACCTGGCTTCTGCTTTTCAACCAATTCCACTTTCTGACAGTGTTACGATCCCTAACTCATCAGATAAGCATGGGATGCCTGTACAAATTGTCAGTCTAACAGGTCTGGGCAACTTGGTGGGGGCTATACCTCTTTCGACTACCTCTCTACTCAAATGGTGGGGATTGTAGCAGACCAAACCTGCAACTGGTCTTTGAAGCAAAGTGCATCTTGTTCACAAGTTGGTTAGTGTTTCTCAAATACTTCCAGGCAAGCTAAGCAAATTGGAAACAAGGTGCACCAAACCTGCACACTTTGGCCATCTCCACAGGGGGTAATAAAAACGGTGCAGTGCATCCTCCACGGAGGACGTCTGCACCTTGGAGCGGACTGGGTCCGGACTACTTAGTGTAGAACTGCACCTCAGTCCGCTCCAGAACGACCCCAAGTGGTCCTCCAGCGTGCTTTTGAAAGACCTGATTTTTCCGGTCTTTCAAGAGCACGGAGCACGCCACTGCGAGCCTGCTCCCTTGTGCAGATTAGCAGGCTCGCACCAATGTGAGCCTGCAATCTGCCAAGGGCGGGCTTTAGGCTGGAGAGCTTCAGCGGTTGGTCGAGACCCACAACCAACTAGAAGCTGCCATTTTGGACGCTGGAGCAGAGCGGATCGACGATCACGCACTGCTCCAGAGCAGCCTGGACCGGACCGGGGAGCCAGAAGATCCGCTAAGTAGTGGCGCGGGGCGATTCCCTCGCCCCGTGCGGAAATGGCCTTTGTTTCAAAGTAAAGTTGTAGCGTCTTGTTTACTTGCACTGCCAGAATTGGGCTGTGGCACTGCTAAGATGGGGAGGGTCAGGTATTTATGAGGCATCAAGACAGACAAGAGACACAGGAACCTTGTGGGCAGTGTATTGTTGGTGCTGGTTTTAAATTACCTTATTACGTTTAATTATTATCATTATTGTTTTTCTGCACCAGGCGAAAACTGCTAACTCCTTAGGCTGTGCGTGCATTTGCTTTGCATGAATTTGAACATTTGCTGTGTGTTATCATTGAGGACCAAAAGGAGGCCTTACCTCAATGTGAATCTCTCTCACAAAGTTAATAGGGGTGCTGAAATATTTCATGTAGTCCACCTTTTAAAAGAAAGGAATCTAATCCATACCTCCTGAACTATTATATAGACTGGAACCCAGTAGTCTATCAGATTCTATATTTCTCTGAATTTTGTTTGTTTGTTTGTTTGTTATATTTATATGCTGCCTTTCTCCCAGAGTGGGACCCAAGACAGCTTCCAAAAAAGTTTTTAAAAAGTTAAAAACATTGAAAGCAATTAAAAACATCAAAAACATACAAAATTATAAAACCTACTTCAATTTTTAAAAACAGCTTGATTAAAGAAATGAATAAAAAGTTCTCTGCTCACACATTAAAAGCCAGCTTGAAAAGAAATGTTTTTCCCTACCAGCAAAAGTAAAGCAGGGAGGGGGCCAGTCTAGCTTCCGGTGGAAGAGAGTTCCACAGGGTGGGAGCAGCCGCTGAGAAGGCTTTCTCCTGTGTCCTCAGCAGCTGAGCGATCCAATGCAATTCTCAGCTTGGAATCCTCGTACAAAAAATTATTTATTAACTACATAGAAAAGTGCATATTTGCACCACTTTCTTGGTAATTTGAGGCAACGGGAGATGGCAAGGTAGATATTGGGATGCTGTGTTGTGTGTACATGCATGCATGCTTGAAAAAACATTTGTTTATTTATTTATTTCTTAATTGATTTATATCAGCAAATCTTAGGCTGGGGATCAATCAATAAAATTAAAGCAATTTCAGATATTATATACTCCTTCAGACAAATTAACAATTCAAACAAAACAACACGGTCTGATAGATCAAAAGGCAAGTCTTGATCTCACTAGGCCCCAAAAGCTTGGTTGAACAGCCAGTTTTTAACCTGATGTTGAAAGAGGGCAATTTTGACACCAGTTTGGCTTCCAGTAGATGACATTTTCCAATGTGGACAGCCCTCTCCTATGTCTTTACTTGGTGATGTACTGGAATTGGGATTTGCCTTTCTACTAATATGATCTCATGGGCTCCTATTGGATAATATATGTGATGTCTTTACAAGGAATGGCATATATGATTTGGAAATCTCACTTTTTCTCTTGTACTTATTCTCATTCTCTCTCTCTTTTTCTTTATAACTGTGGACAAACTCTTATCAAAGCTTCATCTGCCCCTAGAGCAATGTCACCTACATTCTGTGAAGCATTTCCTGCTTAAATTCATATTTACTCATAGGATTTAGTTCTTTCAATTCCCCATTAAGAGCACCACTGCATTGCACTCTAATAACTTTTCCAAAACGTTGAACAGTATTACAAACGTTCACACTTAATCAAGACAAGTTTTATGCTCTCCATAATGCACCAACTAGTGGCTTTCAGTCAGCAATTTAAGGACTGTCACAGAAATGCTAACCTGTGGGTTGGGTATGCATTCCTTGAACAACTCTCAATAATTCTTCAAGGTAATCATTCTCACATTTAACTGTACTTAATTCAGGCTAAAGAGTGAGTAAGATTGTACCTTTATATCTCCTACCACTATAGTGTGTGTGTGTGTGTGTGTGTGTATGTGTGTGTGTGTGTACACACACACACACACACACACACATACACACACTATAGTGGTAGGAGAGTGCCAGTAGCATAGCCTCTGTAGAAAACTGATGCTGGATAGATGTGTGTATATATATGTACACACACACACACACATATATATATACACACACACATCTATCCAGCACCAGTTTTCTACAGAGGCTATGCTACTGGCACTCTCCTACCACTATAGTTTCTCTGTGAGTGAGGCTTTATCTGAGCAGATTAAATGGTAGCTTGAAGTGTCATCATGTTTCCAACTGAAAATGAACCAATTTCACAGTATGAAAGTAGTGAAGTGTTTCAGAAAACAAGCAATACTACCATCATTACTTTGTGGGATTCCAATAAATGAAAGCATTTTCTGTTGCCATCACATCTGCATTGCTTTTGCATTACTAGATCGAGGCAGTTAAAAAGAAGCAGTTGATTGCCTTGCTTTGATACCAAGAAGGCCAAAGTTTTGCCACTCCACCTCTTGCATATTTATATCCCATCTGCCATAATGGAGCACACATGTGCTGGATCATTTGCTGCACATGAAGGGAAAATTTAAGAATCCAAGATCAAACAATAGGAAGAGGCACAAGTGGCAGAAATTCCTGGCATCATCTATTTGAAGATGACACTTTTATATCCACATACTGACAACCTAGTCGTCTATGTAATCAAGTCATACTTCTTAGAACTATCTTCATTGGGCAAATAAATGTTGAACTTCAAGCTAACTGGTAAAACCAACACTGTTATTTAGCATTCCATCCTAGAAGAGCCCCCAAATTAAATTTTCCTGGTATGATGTCAGAATGAACATACTGATTTTTGTCTTTAGAAAACCTATGGTGTTTGGAGACTGACATTTTAAGCAATTTTTTTAAACAGAGCATAGGGAAGTCTAATCATGGATGCCAATTATGTGGTCTTCCAGAAGTTTTTGAACTGTAACTTCCAGCAGCCCTAACCAGCATAAAAAAATGGTGAGGAATACTAGGAGTTGTAGTTCAACAACATCACAAGTCTTACCCCTGCTCTAAATTCTACTTAGTGTTCTAAGAAACTAAATACCCCAAGAAAAATTTGGTATTCATAATATGAAGATTTTCAAGTTATTAAGTTGTTAGTTTGTTGAATGAGATATGAACAAATATACATTTCCTAGCTTGTTCTCTGGACTTACAAATGTCTATAGGAGTTCAAATCAACATATATAAAAGGGTAACTGAGGCTATTTCCGCACTAGACTGTTATAGTGCTATTATTCCACTTCCAACATCCTATGGAATCCTGGGGTTTGCAATTTAGGGATGGGCCTCAAAGATTCCTCCCTAAACTGCAAACTCCAGGATTCCATAGGATGTTGAAAGTGGGATAATAGCACTATAACAGTCTAGTGTGGAAATTGCCTGAGAAGATGCAGTGTGGTCTTGTTGGTATCGAGATGACCTTCCTGTGTTCTGCGTGCAACATCTCACAGAGGTTCTTCATCTGTCCCAGTAAACTGACTATTGAAGCTCTTATTCTGGGGACTTCTGAGAAAATTTAAACAGGAATCAATAAGTTAAAGAGGGAGATAAGGAGACGAGATTGTGAAGGACGGCAAAAAGAAGATGAGTTTTTGGTGTGGTGGGTGAGAAAGAGTATTTCAAAAAGTCGTGAAGCTATTCATTTCACCTAAAGCTCAAAACAGGGACAGTTGGGGGGAGATGGAATAAATCATGAATGGCACTTTTTAAGTTTCATTCTGGTAAGACTTTTAGTGCAATCGTCTAATTTAAACAAAAATTAAGAATTAACTTAATAGTTACATTTCCCATTGTAAATTAGTCATATTTGCATTGGCTTTTTTCACCTTTTTACCTACTAACTGAATGTGTTAATCCTTATATACTAACTTTCCTGTCTCTGAGCTGTAGCTGCTTGTCTGACATTTTCAGAATAGTGCACAAGGAGTCAAGGAAGATAAGCAAACTTATTTGTGGGTTACCCTGGTCCACTGCAACATTTTTTCTCTACAGTCATATGTATGTGTGTGGTGTGCTGAGCATCTAATTTTGTGGATTTATGTTTCTTTGCTCCTGTACTGTGCCCCTGCTTTCCTGGCACCTCCTGGACTCCAGCCATTCCTTACCACTTCTTTGCTGAGCACTCCCTGACCTAAATCACAGGCCAAACTGAAGCTTTGGTTTATTTCAGTTTAGACTGAGCCACAGAACTTGGAGCTCACACGAGACTCCTGGGGACCATTCTTTTGGCCCCCAGCAGTCAAAAGGAATATTTTCACCAATATTTTGCCCCCAAATGCCCTCTAGGGGGCATGAGGTGCATTTTCACCACATTTCAAAAGCTCTTAGGCCATTTTAGATGCAGGAGAGACAGTTCTTTTCAAGGCCATTCTCTCTCTCTTTTTTAAAAGACCTTTCTTGTGGCTAAAATGGCCTGGGGGGAAAAAGATGAAAACACTTTTGGGGTGGAATTTAGGGCAGGGGACTGTTTATTTATTCAGTCATTTATTTTGCAAAGGACAGAAGGTGGCCTTTCACCAAGGTCTCCTGGAAGAGCTAATGCAGCCCCCTAACCTCCCACAGTTGCTTGCCCCTGGATTATAGTAATTGTTCTGAAACATCCTCTCCCTTTATTTCTGCCTACCAAGACCCGGTATGCTGCAAACAATGATTCCAAAATCTCTTTCTTCTCCTTTCTCTTAATCTGTTCTCCTCGTCTCTTTCTCTCTTCTTCTTCTTTGGGAAGCCATAGGGCCCCAATGTACTTACCCCCCCGCTCCATTATTTCCTGGAATTAGAAATCCAAAGGGTTCACTTTTGCCCTCACGCCTCAGCCATCACTGCTTTCCTTATTGCAACATGATCTTTGTGTTAATCTTCCCCACAAGTTATTGTAACTTGGTCTAGGGATGTTTATTTTATACACTGTTATGGCTGCTTCATTGTGTTTTTATTGTATGCATGTGTATTTCTAAACACCTTCTGCATTTATTTCTCTTCAACTTGGCAGGCACAATCAGCACTTAAAGGACAAGTAAGCCTAATAGTACTAACAAAGAAAGTAATGCTACAGGTTTTGGTTTTTGTTTTAATTTACCGTTATTGTCAGTGTAAGATACAAACCTACAGAGTTCCAAGTTTCAACTCAGGTTCAGCACCTGAGTTGAAGAGGACAGGCTCTGAATCACTCCTAGCAGAAGTGGGACATTTTCTGAAGATAACAGTTTGCAAGTAGAGGATGTACTTTACCCAAGCATATGTTTGATACCAAATGTATGTGCCCATGCAATTGAAAAAGTCTATACATAACATATATTTGGTACTCTTATTGTTATTTCCTATAAAATTGGCTTCAGTGATCCTACAAATGGGAGACCTCTAAGAGACCCTGTTATTAACAGCCCTCCTCAGATCTTGGCCATTTCCGCACTAGCCTGTTATAGTGCAATTATTCCACTTTCAACAGCCTCTGGAGTCCTGGGGTTTGCAGTTTAGGGAGAAGCCTTAAACTGCAAACACCAGGATTCCATAGGGTGTTGAAGTGGAATAATCACACTATAACAATCTAGTGCGAAAATGGCCCTTGTAAACTGAGGCTGTGGCTTCCTTGTTGAGTCAATCCATCTGTAATGAGGTCTTCTTCTTTTCCTGCAGCTTTCCATCCAGTTTCCTTTTCCGTTAATTCATGCCAGTTTTTGGCGTGTCCAAAGTACGATAGCCTCAGTTTAGTCATTTACGATTCTACTATTAAAAATATAATAGTTTATTAGAATTAAACTTGATCATTGTGATGTTTCAATAAATAGAACAAAATCCCCAGGGACTCTTTATTTATTTATTTAAAAACTGTTTTTCATAACTATTTTAATCCCTTCCTCTTCCCCACCCCCACACACTTGTAGCAGACACTGTTTGATACAGACTTCGAAAACGGTAGGCCAAAATGTGAAGATAAAATGCTTTTTGAGTCAGATGGATGAAAGCAGTTTCATAAATGACAAGCAGCTATTCAAGGAGTGATTGCTGCTATTCACTTCTACTGAGTGAGAATGTATCAGGAAGATCACGTATTTCCAAAGGTGTAGAACTAACACGCTGGATTCACTTTATTTTACCTATACTACAAACTGCAAATAATTATGCAGTGATCAGTAGAGGTTAATGAGTATTAATTATTATTAGGAGATAGACTTTGGGTGCACATCTTTCACTTTATGTTGCAATCTACTGCCCTGGCAAAAACTACAGCCTAGTTCACACAAACAGTAAATAAGGTGGCAAAACTGTTAGCTGAACAGAGGAATTAGCATTATTATTATGAGTTGACCAGAGAAAATATTAATATTAATTGAAAGAGGATTAATGAAATAAGGAAGCTCTGAGGTCACTGATTGTTCAAACAAACAAACAAAAACCCAGCTCGAACTAACTTAGAATTTGCTGATTGTATGATCCAGGGCTGAATCTTTTCCCAGTTCAGACATTCAGATGCTTGCACCTCACATTGATTTACCACTTTGTCAGAATTTGATGAAATTTGTGTGCCTAGTATCAAGGGATTGTGTCAGAGAAAGAGAGAAATAGTTGTAGCTGGTTTTGTCACTATATGCCTTTAAATATTTGGGTTTTTTTTTAAATAAGGAAACTATACCTAACTTCTATATTTCTTTGCAGAATCAGGTGAAATTCCCAGAAGTAATTGCCCATCCTGACAGAAACAAGTCTGGTAAGTTTCAGATGAATCAGTACAGAGTTCAATACAACAGCACCTTTTACAGTTTGGGATTTTGAAAAAAGACACACTTATGTTTCTAATGGGGGATGGACGATTGCTATGAAAATGACAGCCAATATAGAGGTGCTTGAATAAAAACTAAGAAATCTGGAAGGCTTAAGAAGGATAGATGCTCTTTTCTATGGGTCCTCATATTGAGTTCAGGATTAATGTGGAAACATGATGAAATGGAATTATGAGTAATCACGAAAGTGATACACATCTGAAACAGACACATTCATAAATCCTTATTTCTTGTGTACGTGACCAAGCCCAATGTATGATTCTTTTGATTCTGTACCTCCTGATAGAAAATTTACTGCTAACATACTTGGTGTATGTTGCACAGAAGCGAGTCCTGTCATTTGCACTGAGGCAAACATACAAGTAATTCACAACAGGATCACACCCCCTAGTATTTAAACTGGATATATTTGTTCTATAACTCACATCCTGCAGTTGTCAGATCATAGAAGCTGCTAAACATGCTGAAAGATGCCACACAACGCTTTCAGAAATCACAGACAACATTGTAATAGAAGAGACCTAGTTTTTAATGCAGTCTTTAAAAATGTTTCAATCAGCATCCTTAACTGACCAGGCAACAAAACATCTTGGGATGAATAACCAGTCACCAAATGAATAGCCAACCCCCCAAACTGTCCTGAACATCTCAAACCTAGACAAAACAAAACAAAACAAGCAGAATGGGACATTCCAACAGCTATATTATTAATTGTGTATTTCTGTTTTGCTGTTTGAATGTTTAGCAACATTTCAGGGTCAAGTAGAACTTTGGCTAGACTCCTGCATGTTGAGAGGTAGGAATTGAGATGATATAAATCTGATTTATTCCATCATAATTCAGGATTCTGGTCATCTAAAGTGTGAGAATCTGTATTGTTTTCAATAAATCCATAATTTTTTCTAAATATATAATTTCAGCACATCACAGAATATCAGCCTTACTGAGGCTATTTGTGCACTAGACTGTTATAGTGCTATTATTACACTTTCAACATCCTATGGAATCCTGGGGTTTGCAAAGGCCCCTCCCTAAACTGCAAACCCCAGGATTCCATAGGATGTTTAAAGCGGAATAATAGCACTATAATAGTACAGTGCAGAAATGGCCTGACAGTGGAGAAAAATTGTACCCCCCTTCAAGCATAGGTGCTGCCTTCAAACCTCAGAAGATTTCTTTACTAAGTGCCTCTGTAGTCTTCTTGCTAATGACAAATAACACGGAATCTCACTGTTTGGCTTAACCATTATGTCCCGTATGGCTTGGATTTAGTTGGAATATGTTATTTGATAATCTATGATTCCACTCCATTATAAATTAAATTTAAATGAAACGCAGCTGCTCTGCAGCTATATTAAATATAATTCAGACACATCTGCCAAGGATTGTCAACATGTTAGTAGGTAGGAGTTGCACAATTTATGTTTTAGAGGGTTAGGATTTTGTGGTTGGTTTTTATTTTATTTTGTTTCATTTTTTGTTTTTTGATCCTTGGTTGTAGTGCTTGTCCAAAACTATTCAAAGCTCCCAGACAACTGCTTCTACATGTTCAATCCATAGGGTGTGTGTAAAGAAGAACTGATTGAACCTACAGACAGGGTAGAATGAGGCTGGAAGGGAGGAGAAAGACGTACGAGATAGGAATTGGGGTTGTTTTTTTTTAAGCCTTGATTTTTATTGGATACGTCTTCAGAGAAGAGAAGCATGGGATTCTGTTATAGGTCATATCTCTGGCAACTCAGATGCTGCCAGAATTGCTTGTCTCTGTCTACTTGCTTGAGCTGTGTTGAGAAGGTGGGAAAAGACTACCTTTGCTGACAGTTTATAACATTCCTACAACTGTCATCCACTCCACACCAACATAGGAATGATACCATCCTGAGAAGATAGGCTGGCCCATGCTTGAGGCCACTTTCAATATGCAGGGGACCCATCTCTCAGTTCAGGATTCTACCTAATGCCTCAATGACCATTGTGGGATATTTTAAGGTTCAGAGGAAGAGGGAAAGGGAGACCAAGCCTATACAGCAAATAAGATAACCACAAGGACTGCATGTGCTCACAAACACACACAGAAAGAACACACGTTTGATTTGTCTTTTTGCATTCACTTATCAAAATATTTTCCTTTCATATATATATATATATATATATGCATGCATGCACGCACGCACGCACGCACGCACAATTATTCTGGGACTTGTTTCTTTTCTTCCTTGCAGTGACAAATCCTTCTGTTATGATCAGACCCTTACTTTAACTGTTGTGTTGTTTTGTCTCTCTCTCTCTCTCTCTGGCCCTTTTCACATGGCAGTCCTGTTGAGAAATGGCCTCGGGAGCATTGTGGGATTGCGAGGACCGTTCCACATGACATCCTTGCAATCGCGCAACGCTCCCGAGGCCATTAGGCAGTGATCGTGCAGTATATCATTTTCGGACCGTTGCCAAAAATGATGCACAATCACGCTTCCCTCCCATGCCCCACCAGCACTTACCTTGTGTGTGGAGCCTCCAGACGCACGGCCATTGCGCTTCCTTCCCCAGCGCAGCCTGGGAAAGTACCTGGCTGCGCTGCAGAAGGAAGGGGCGGAGCGCTCATGCTTCCTTCCGCCCAGCACGGAGCTGGTGCAGAGGGGAAGCGGAGGAGATGTGAATGGCTCTCGCAAGAGGCTTCTCACGTGATCCCCTCGCGATGACACTGGAACAAGGTAAGGTGCAAAACAGGCCTCAGTTGTGTATGGTTTAGACAGTAAGTCCATACTCCCTTTCCAAGAATCAGAACCAATATATTAATTACATTAATGATATTTTTGCTATTTTTTTAAAAAAAATTAAATCAGGGCATAAAGTACCTTTTTTTCCAAACAAAATTTAATGTAAATTTGGGAGGATTAGACCCCATTTTCTTCCATCCTTTTGGTAGCTTTCCTTTCTAACCTTACTGGATTTTTTCACTCTATGCAAGGTGGCAGTTGTGACAGCAAGCAGCGAAAAAGCAGGAGGGAGAGAGGGAGGTGCCGTGCTCTGCCCTAGGATACAGTGTGTTTGCATGGGAAGTATATATTTCTATGTGTATGAGAGAGAGGGTGGATGGAAAGATAGCAAGAGACATAATAGTTGTGAACAAGAGAGAAATGGGAGGAGGAGGAGGAGTAGAGGAAGAGAAAGACATACACAGAAAGAAAGAAAAAAAGTCAGACTGCAAAGTACTGGTCTTGGAAGAGAGTAGGCACCTAGGACATACAGAAAAGCTCCTAAGTGTAAGACAAAGGAGGAAATTGGTACAAACAGAACATCAGAGATAGATAGCAATGATTTGGAGACACTACCAAAAATATGGAGAAAGGAGATTTTGAAAAAGTTGACACAATGATAAGAGATTATGAGCAGGCATGGAGGAATAAGGAAAAGGGGGCCCAAAGATGGCCTGAGAAAAAACAACAGGATTCATAAAGTCAAACTGAATTCTCTTTTTATGGGGATTAAGAAGGTTTAGAATTAATTATTCCAAATTTATTCCAAATGGAGATTAAAGATACTATAGATCTAGTTAAAAATTCATGTGTACATGTGTGTATGTGTCCCTCTTTCAACACCAGATATTTTAATAAGTAGAACTGGGTATAGGAATCTCTATTTTAGTACATGACTAGATTAATATTGTTTATCATTGTCAAAGAAATAAATAGATTTAAATGGAAAAATGACTGGCTTCTCTATCTTCCAGGAGTTAACTGCTTCTTTTGTTCCAGAAATCAAACAAGAGGTGGAGGAGCCATCACCATTCACCTTGGGCTTAATGCAGTGCCCACTTGGGTCAGTAACACAAGTCAATTCCCCTAGTCCCGGGGAATTAACAATACTAAGGTAACACAGTGAGTATCGTCAATGAGTGGATTTTCTCTACCGGCAAATGACTCTTCTTCAGGCTGTCACTTCTTTGTCAGGCCTTTCTCCTACAGACAGCATGTTACTGCACTTCAGTTAAGGGAGTGATGGCTTCTCTTGGTCCTCTCACTCATGTTTCTTGGGAGCTGCCCAGCCACAGCCACAGACTCTGCATTTGAGGGATCCATGCCATACACAAAGACCAGTCCCTCGTGCTAGCTTCAGGTGGTGAGGCTTCCTGAAGGCCTGAGAGGGGAAGGCAAGCCCCATGGTTGGGGCCTCCTCCTGTAGCTTAGGGTTATAGGATAGCATTCAGCATTCATTTTCCCTGCAAAGAAATTAAAATATTAAAAAGAAAACACCCCACATTTTTCATGTGACTCTAGGCTAAAAGAGACCCAAAACTATCAAATGCAAAGACTAAAGCCAAAATCTTTTTGGTGCACAATGCTAGCACAAAAATAGTTGTGCAAGCAGTTATGCTTTCTCAGATTCTATAGATATCGTTCTGCAAGCACACACTTTTGACTTGGTGAGTGAGGAGGTATTTGAGCATGACACAACTGGTAACCTCAAGACTTTGGAGCTCATTCTACAATGGGTTGTATAACTGTGGGATGCAGTGAATTACTCAGGCATATGTTTATGCTGTGTTATAAGTGTAGAGAATGTTGGCCAACATTTCTCTTTGTAAGCAAAGGGTGCTTTGTTCACTTATACTGCACAGAGGGCTTTTGTTGTTGTTGCTGAAGTTAAAGAAAGTAGCCTCTGACCAAAGTGGTCAGATCTTCACAGTCCACTTGCATAGCTCATGTCTAGTAAAACCTTAAAGGAAAGCACATTGTCTTGGCATAGCTCCCAGCTGGTAGTCAGACTTTCACAGCCCATTGCCCTGGCATGACTGGCTATGAACTAACATAAATATGGGAAAATTAATTCATGGAATGCAGAGTCAAGGCTTGTGGACACAGACTGCATTTGTTACTGCTGGGAACTGGCCCTCTCCTGGGGTCCACAATTATTAATATTTAAATGATATCTCCACGTGGCCTATATTAAAAACTACTCCACGTGTCTGACAGGGTCCCCTGGACAAGCACGTAGACAGGCACGGCTGAACGGCCGCGATCTAGAAAAACCCGGTCTGGCCAGTAATCCTCTCTGTCACGTAGCACAGGAGACCTCTAGACATGCACACAGTGAAATCACACAAAGGGTCCTCGGTCCTGAGATGCCTGCTTAAGGGGATTAGCGCTCCTGACAATCAGCCGATAAAGCGAGCGCAATCACCACACTGCCGAGGCTATTGTCAAACTCCGACAAAGTCAATTAAAACCCATTAAACTGGAGATGTCTATTGTTAAGAGCTTTGTTCTAGCTCTTCTACTATTGTTTTCCCCAGCAAAGGATTAGCTCCCAAAGCACATTTTCCCCTATAAAAACCCCTGTTTTCAAGCAGTTCCTTGGATTGCTCCTGATTTCCTCCCCGTTTGCCATCACTCCGTCTGCCGAGCGTTCCCCTCAGCCTCCACATGCTGAGATCTCTCTCCTCGCTCTCCGCTGCCATCCTGGACTCTCGGACTACAAGACCAGGTGCAGGATCACCCCAATCCAACCCTCTTCAAGCCCCCCTATCAATTTTCTCTCTTTTATTTCTTTTAGCCCTTGTGTGAGTGGGTGCGTAAGTGCATACGTGCGCAGTGACTTATTTTTATTAAAAATAAAATAAAAATAATTTCTTTATCAATTTGGTGTGGTTTCTGGTTTGACCTGACCTGGTATAAATTGGGCTCTAAGATCCTGCTAAGTTACCCTGCCTCTCGTGCACTTTAGCCTGTGCTCTAGCTAAGTCCTATCCCCCCCATTATGTTGAGTACACTGACAGATCCCCCACGGGACCCCCAGAAATCAGGGTAACAAATTTCTCACTTCCACTATAAAGAGGAAGGTTCTTTTCCAGAGAGTAAAGAAAGCAGCCTCCCCTTGCATGCCATACCTCCCAGCCAAAAGCCACCCTAGCCTATGTTCTTGTCTCAGAAGTATTGTTGTGGTTCTCACCACTTCTGTGACATACTCAACATTCCTACTTCTTTATACTGGGGTTGGGGAGTCCCCCTGCTTTCTTTCTCTTCCTTCAACAAATCAGCAAAAACACAAAAAGGCATACTTCCATGAGTATAGTGTTATGCTACATCTTTCCAATGCAGAATCTCAGCCACTGATTTTGCAAAGCACTCCTTCTGTTGAAAGGTGGTGTTGTGCAATGGAATGCACAATTGCATGCACAATTGCATGCACATCTGATTTTGCATACACATGTACAATGGCACCACATGTGCAACTCCACTTCTGCAACCTTGAACTAAATGCATTGGACAAAAATCTTATTTCCATTCTTGCAAGACCGGCATAGCTAGGGAATTATTATAAACACAACAAGTCATAAACAATTAACTGGATTGGCACAGCCAGCACAGAGGAGATGAGCTAAGTCAGGAATGGCACTATGATACTGCCATGCAGGTGACCATTCTGCCATTTCCACAATAGTTCACTCATTATCTCAAAGGCATTAAAATGAAGCATTGTCATATCTCCTTAGCCGTGCATGTACTCTTCTGAAACCTTGCAGAGAGATATCGCTTAGGATGTCTTCCTTCTTCATAGCTGCTCCTCCCCCAAAGCACAGTAAGAGGGGCTAATATGGTTGGAAGGGGCTAATATGCATGCCAAATTCATCCAGTTCAAGAGAAATGGAGCAAAAGTTGCCACAGGACAGTCAATGAGAGAAACAGAGTTTTAGATTTCCAAATCTCAGCTATTATTTGACACCTGGCTTGAAACAAACTGTTTCCAAATGGTGCAAACCAAACCAGACCATTTTACAAAGCACCAATATGGGATCCAAAAACTGTTCCTGTTAGTGGTGTACATCCCCAGCAGAAATAAGAAAATGAGTACCAACTTCTTAAAATAATAAAAAAAGCTGCAGACTTTCTCTTTATTTCTTTTCTATTTTTTTTTAAGAATGGAAAAGGGCAAGGGATTTTATTCATACCCACTTGAAGATTTTTTGTTTGTACAACAGGAAATATTTCTGAACAGATAGTGATGCCAAATGTCATTTTGAATCATAGTCCCATTTCACTCCATTGGGACAACTCCAGAGTAAGACAATACAGTTTTACGTCTTAGAACTGCTAATGATAGATAGAATATAATATCAAATGATACATTGTAAATCAGGTACTGTATTCTCCAGATCTGAAAACGAGTCTTAATTTTGAATATATGCAGCATTGTCTTTAAAGACTGTTCATTTTTATTGTTATGTCATATTTATCTCATACTTCATATTTCCCTAGTTGATATTGTGAGCTAACTGGAGACACACAGATCACTTTCTACCATTTCATCATAGGTATTCTGTTAATTAAGGCAAAAAGAGTTTTTCTATTGGCTTGAAACAAAAGGTCTACACAAATTCATGGAATTCTGAAAGTACCGGGAAGAAAGATTTGTGGTTTCATTCTATAAAAGAGCTGTTTGTTGGCTTAGAGTTTCTCTCTCAAATTAACTTCCTTGGAGTGTTTACTATGCTTTCACAATCTGCCTGTACATCATGGACCCTACTGGTTTTCAGCCAAATGTGAAAATGTTTAAACTTTGCTGAATGTATTGTTGATTCATTACAGTTCACCAAAGCGACACCCATATTAAACAGAAAGGGGAATTCAATATTGTATCTCTGTAGGACATTAAACACCTTGAAGTGTAACTGTTTTTTTATTTATTTATTCTGTGCCTTCTCATTTGCTGCTCCCAGGCTCTGGGACTCCTTGCATAGAGAAGATACATCTTTTCGATGGAACAAAAAACATGTTTTTTATTCTATTAGTAGTTTAATTATGTTTTAACTTTTGCATTATGACAGGTTTTATTTGCAACTGTTTTAGTTCTCATAAGCCAGCTTGAGTCCCGTTGCTGGGGAAAAGGTAGAATATAATAAATAGAAGCAGTAGTAATATTCGTATCAGTCTTTCTTCTTTACCTTCCTACATCTGAAGCATATTTTTCTCTCCTCTGTATAGGTGGAGTTTGCTCATTGGTCATTGTTTTAGATTCACTGGCAGAGTGGGAAATCTTTAGAATCTTGCAATTTATACAAAGTTTAACAGTAACTAGTTATAAACCACTAATTACTTGTTCTCAGTTCCTTTACTCAATGACTAAGGTATACAATTTGTTTGTTTGTTTGTTTTATACTGAAATGGATTAACACAAAACTTAAACATAGCTAACTGCTTTAAGAAGCTTTGATGCTATAATTGTAACGTTATTTTTAAAAGTAAATTTCCAGGATGTGGACTCACATGATATGGGAACTGTGCAAATCCATTACTGAAAAAAGATGAAAAAGAGATAGAAAATAGGTTTCACCCAGTCAAGTGGAACATCTTTTGGCTTCAGGTCCAGAAGTGAAGCAATCGGAACAGTCCCTGTAATTGATCAAAATATTGAACCAAAGCCATTCACAAAGGGGGAAAATAGTCAGCTCTGATTTTTTTAATGCAAACCAAACAAATTTCTCCTGTTTCTCTTATTTTGAATATTTTATTCTACAGTGTTAAAGTATTTTGCATCATTTAGTTTGCTTCCTTTAATTATAGGAAGAATAAGCAGAAGTACAGATCACTGAAGGAAACTGCATGAAATCTTGTTTGAGAACAGTTCTGGATTTTGAAGGCACCAGATCCCATTTGAGCTAGAGGGCTAAGCAGGGTCAGCCCTGCTTAGTACTTGGGTGGGAGGCTGCCAAGGAATGCCATATTTAGAGGAAAGAATACCAGATGCTATAGTCAAATTTCAGAGGAAGCACCTCTGAGTATTCCCTGCCTAAGAAAGCCCTATGAAATTCATGGGGCTGCCATAAAGCTATGCAGGATACAGCTACTATATGAATGATGCACATCAAATGCTAATTGAATAAAAAATATTTCCGTGTTAGTTTAAATAACCAGAGAAAATCTTATAGAGTGAAGGAAACCTTTACTTTTGATAGTGAATAACTTGCTTCAGAGAGACTCTTCCAGTCATATGCTATAGAAGACAGATTCTACACCCTTGGTACTTACTGGAAGATGCTTTTGTCTTTCTGCTGTAGCTTGGAGCAACATGCATCTTTCAGGGACAGCCATTTGACAGCTGACATTTTCTTCTTTTGCTTCTACTCCAACTGCTAATAGCATATTTACAATCTTTCAGTCAAAAGGCAAAGAGAAACAGATTAGAACAAAATTTAGTCTGTCACTGGAATGATAAAATGTAATGAAACAGGCAATCATTAAACAGAGGAAACTTTTATAACATTAATAGCATTATAGAGTGTGTCAAGGTATTATTAATTTTGATGGAATGTAGAACTGGGAAAACTTTAAGTCATTTTGATAGCTGCTATGATGCCTGTTACCAAATATTATGTTTACTTTTCTAGGCTGTATACATAATAGAACACATATTTTTTCAAAAAATAAAAATAAAAAAAATCTGCCACCCAAACAATTGAGGCGCTCTATCTTGACTAGTGGACCATTGACTAATGATTGACCTGGGAATGCAGAGATTTCTTTTTTTTTAAAAAAAAAAAAAAGAACAAAATAATTAACAACTTAGGTTTATGTCTGGAAAAAAGAAAGCCTGCATCCATGAAGTAAAAGTGTAGTAGGAGATTTTAATGAAACTATTAAATGCTTCTTTTTAATGTTAATGTAGACTAAGAAGGAAGCCTTTTTCAACATGTGATTACCTTTCTTGAAGTCATTAGCAAAGGTATTTGTTTATCATGCAAATTGAAGCACAATAGTTGTCTTAATTTCTTCACTGTAATCACCAATTAAATTCTTCCTGTCTACTAGAAATTTAATTCAGGAAGTCACACAAAACATTGTTTGCCTTTTGTCTCTGTTAGTTTTGGTCCTGGATGCAATCAGGCAAATTGACAGTGTATGATTATATATGATCTCTCTCTGCAGGAAACTATTCCAATGTTATATTTGCACCTTTCCATTCATTATTAGCAATCATGTGCCTGTGATCTTATATTGTAGTGTTGCAACTGGCATTTTGAAATATTGTAATTCTTTCCTTCATGGAGCCAGATCTGAAATTCAGATAGAATTAATGGACCCTGGATTATTTTATTCAATACATATCCCAACAGCAACATTTTGGGGAGCTATATGTAATACTGAAAAAAGAATAAAGTGTCTAGCAGGTTGACAAAACTGTAAAATTACTATGGAACATGATGGATTGAAAAAAATTGAAATGTGTCTGTATCATTACAAAAGGAGAGGTTTAGATTTTAATACAGATATAACAAGTGTACAGGACAATTTGGCTTTTAGGTTAATTTGTTCAAGAAAGTATGTGTCAGGTCTACTCCTTGTTTCCTTAGACTTAGAAGTCTTACCCATTTCTTCCACATTTGTGTTGACTGTGGCAATACAAAGCTACATTTAATGTCATCTAAGTAAACTTCCAGACTTCCCTCTCCTTTCTCCTGCATCTGTATTATCTCCCCATCTGCTACAGAGAGTCCCCCTACCAATTAATTTAGGGGAAAAACAAAGAGCTTCAGGTCAGTTCCACCTACAGTGTTCATTCCATTGTGGAGAATGCACAATGTATATATTTAGGGTCACTCTAATTATGACTGATTCACAAGATGCTAGTTTGAATGCTGCTAGTATATGTAGTGAATCTGTTTTTTTAGACTGAGTCTCAAATACCTAATAGTGGAGTAAGCTAGGCCTACAACCATCACCAATATGATGTAGTGGTTTCAGTGCTAGACTAGAATTCTGGGAGGCCAAGTTCAAATCCTCAGTTGATAATGGAAACTCACTGGGTGACCGTGGATAAGTCAGACTGTCTCAGTCTCAGAGGAATGTAGTGGCAACTCCCCCCTCCAAAAAAAAAAAAAAAAAAAAATGCCAAGAAAACCCTGTGATAAGTTTATCTTAGGGTCACTATAAGTTGGAAATGACGCGAAGGCAGAGAACAACAACAAATATACCAGTTTTATTTTGTTTTTTGTTAAACTGAATCTTAAATACGCAGTCTTAACCTAATAGGTAGGTAATCTAGAACTAAAAACCAATTGCTACTCCCAAGCAGACCCACTAAATCAATTGCTGAAGAATAAGTCAACAGTTATACATATCCCATTAATTCAATGGATCTACTCTAGTTAGGACTAGCAACGAGGTTTATGTCCTAATAACTAACTTACATCCCATTAATTTCAGTGAGTCTTGCTGTAATTATGGCTGAATCTGGATCCAATCCAATGTGTCAAATAAACTTTCATAAATATTCTGGAAATAATTTAAACAAGGAAATAATTTACCTTATATACAAAAGGGAAAGTCATCAATGGGGCATGCTTAAATAATAATATGAAATAACAGAAAAAGTTAATTCAAAAGTAAACATTAAAAAACACACAGCACTGAAACCAAGACTGAGATCTGCATCAGGAGATCTAACTATGGAGACATAGCTATGTCTCCGTAACTGCATCCCCTCCAATGCAAACCCCCCAAGCTAATTTTTAAGCAGTGCAATTCCCATGGCCTTTTCTGTATTGCAGGAGAGCAGGGGGATGAGAGGGGATGTGTCCAGCGATTTTCCTATAGGTGGATTCATTGTGTAAGCATCTACAGGGACCTCTCCACAGATGCCTCCCACACTGTGCGCAACCATGGGAAAATAGCTGAACACTTACCCATTCATTCCTTCACTCATTGGCAATATAGAAAAGACTGTTTGAGGGATTGCTCTGCTTAAAAGGTAGATTTTGGGGGACTTTGCGTGGTCATTGCGTGGTCAGAAGAAATTTCTAATAGGAACAATAACTTTGAAAGTAAATTACAAAGGCATTTCAGATTTTGGCCAACCTAATGCATGCCAGCCCCCAATATACATAACAAAACAGTTCCCAAACACCTGCTGGAACAGAAGGGTTTTCAACTGACAAAGAAAGGACTTCAGTGAGGAAGCCAGTCTAAACTCCTTAGGAAGGGAGTTCCAGAGTCAAGGAGCAGCCACAGAGAAGGCCCTCTCCTCTGTTTTCACCAGATATGGCTGTGAACGTGGAGGGATTGAGAGAAGTGCCTCCCCTGAACATCTTAGAATTTGGGCAGGCTAATACGAGAATATAAAGATAGCCTTTTCTTTATGCACTTACTTTTACTTACTTCATTCAAATTCCCTTTATGAATGATTATAATTAACCACTCCTGACCACTTGCGTACATGCCATTTACAAGCTGTTAATAATCTCCCCAATGCTTCAAGTGTGTTTCCTGAAGTCTATTCAAGTTTCTCTGTTCCTGATATTATTCATTCACTTGTTCTTGGCAACACAGATTCAAGAACAGTCTAACACACCCCCACCCTTTTTCCTGAGTGCATTGGTTGTTTGCATGAAACAGATTGCAAAGAAGTAGAGCTGAATGGCATATTCTGATACACTCTGTATTTCAGAACATCCTTCCTGTTGTCAGCATCTGCACCCTCCAGAAGTATGGTTTCAATTTTACTTTTGAAATATGAGGCAAGCATTGTTGCCAACAAATATTTTTCCCTGTCAAAACATTTCACTTATTCCTAGGTCTGCAGACAGCTTTTGGGTTACATCTTTTCCCTCGTTTTATTGAAACAGGATCTTCATTCCTTTTGAAATCATTTTTCATTAGTCTGGAAGCCAAAGTAGATTCTGTACCTGATAAGTGGCAGCACCTGGCTCATACATGTGCCATCAGTTCTTATTTTCTGTGTGATCATTTCTGATAATTGGAGGATGAAAACCAAAATAGCAGTTAAATTCAAATCAGAGTAGGTGATGACATGCTCTCTTTTGTTTCCTCTTGTACTACCTCATATATGTATATATATGTATACACACACACACACACAACACACAACTGCTGTTTGTGGCTCTGGGAAGATGCAGGAAGTACATAAGATGTTGGCTTGATAGCACACAATGGCTGGCATACTGTTAGAGACATATACATGTGTAAGTCACATATGTATGTGGGATGAATTATTTGTCATAGTGCGACATGTTTTCTACTGACAGTGGCAGAAGTGGAATTGCACCTACAGCAATATTGTGTGTTGCAGTTGCACATTGCAGTCACAGATTGTTCATTGCAGTTGCATATTCCACATTGCAGTTGTGCATTGCAGTTACTCATTGTGCCTCATAGTCGCACATTGCAAAACAGCACCCAGTCATTGATGTGTGTTGCACAATGTTGCTATTCTGCATAGGGATAATGTAGTGCTGGGGTAGCATATCTTCACATGCCAGTATTTATACTATACTAAGAGGATGTTGGATTGTGATCAAAGTCAGCAAGAGTGGTTTTGTGCATTATCTGGTCCTCATGAAGGATGAAATATGTAAGGCCTTTCAACTAATAGGGCTACATGTGTGGGCAACTTGTGATCCTCCTCTCCCCAGATGCCGTTGGACAAAAACTCTCATCAGCCCTAGCCAGCATAACCCATAATAAGGGAAGATGGGAGTTGCAGTCCAGCAGTATCAGGAAGGTCAGAATCTGCTCACCCTATTGTGAGGCACCAAATAGACAAGCTGTCATGTAGTTGTTATGGGACAGCATTCCCTAAAGGCACTTACCCTGTAAGAGGGTAACCCCTTTCCTGAAACTCAAACAGCAATATTTATTTGTTGATAATCTCCCCCCAAGCATCTGAACCACACAAGCTGGTCTATCAGTGTTAGTTGTGACCTTGTGAAGGGTTGTTTGGTGGTTGACATGGGACTCAATTAGTGCCTGTGATGTACTTGGTGAAAACTGTGACAACTCCATTAGCCTACCATGCTATTTTTTGACATTATAAAGGTATTCTATAATTTTATTTGTTAGTTTAAATTAGAGACTGAAAATTCCCAGTCTGTCCTTTTCTTTTGGGAGAAGACTCCTCAGTCTTTTTGCGAAAAATAACTAACATTATGTAATGAAAATTAATACAGGACAAAGGTTAAGTCTGTAGTGTCATTTTAATAGCTAGTTCAATGGAAATAGGAGAAAAGCCAGCCAGATTGTTGAAATGTACAAAGAACTGAATGGAAATACAATAAAATGTCATTCTACAAATCATTCATTCGCATCTGGAATACTTTTTCACTACTAGTAACCTCATCTCAAAAAGGATATTGCAGAATTGAAGAGGTTTCAAAAAAGGCCAATGAGAAAGATCAAGAACATATTGAAACTCTTAAACAAATAGAAATTGAAAAATTGGAATTGTTTATCTTGAAAGAGAGACAAATAAGACAGGACAGAATAAGACCATATAAAATACTGAATAGTATTTAGAAATCATATCAAGACATCTACCATTATTTCTATCTCATAACTCAAGAATAAGGAACAATAAATGAAAATGATAGCAATCCATTCAGTACAGATGAAAGGATAGATGGAGAAGGTTCCTACCACAAAAGTGTAATTAAAGTCCATGTTGCTAAATATTATTACCTGGCTGAAACAAATTTCATATTTAGAGCCAAATCTCTTACCTTATTTTGTCACAGAAGCAAGCCTTTATTAGATTTACAATTTTAATGAAACATTTTAGTGGTCTAAGAGAATTAGAAAAAGGCATCCCAACTTGTCTGTAATTGTGTAGGGGGAAATACACTGGAAGAACATTGTACAAGGAGGATTAGAAAATGTTGACCGTACGGACCGTTCTCTCCCAGAAGCCTTTGAAGTTTTGGCTTTAGGTAATAGTTAATTTAAAATTTTGGCTCTTACATATGTTTACACTTAGTATAAGACAGGTATGGACTTGAAAGAAAGGGAGGTATCAGTATAATTAGTTGCTGCAATTCATCCTTGTCGAGTTAAATATAAACATAGAAAGTCAGTGGTAAGAGCAGCTACCATTAATTAGCTTGTTAGAATTTTATTTTATTTATATCCCACTTTTCTCCTGGCATGATATGCGAGGTGGCTCAAATCAAATAAAAAACAAAGTACTCAATAAAATCTGTTTGATACAAAAGTTCTTAAAAATTAAATAAATTGTTCTATTAGAAACACTAAGTTGCAACAGTTATAAAGCCATTAAAATAACATGAAAAGATAAAAAATTGTTCACCCCATTAAAAAGCTCCTTCTGCTACTTAAAAGCCAAAGACCTGCCTTAAAAAAAGAGATCTTTCCCTGCTGGAGAAAGAATAGACAGGGAGCCAAATGCGCCTCCCATGGGAGGGAATTTCACCAGCTGGGATCAGTTACTGAGAAGGGCCTCTCCCCTGTTCTCAACAAGTGGAGGCATACACTCAATGAAATACACGTGTGATAGATCAAAGAGTGCTTCATCCTATAAAGGGCCTGTGGAGGTGCCCTGGAGTAGCTCAGTGTAGAGCAGAAAGGTTGGTGATGCATATTGACCAGTGAGAGAGGTGTCTCCACTGTTGCTTCTCCAGGGCTTCCAGCAGCTGAATGAAGATGTGACTTTGGAGAACTTCTGTGAAAGTATTAATGGCTAACATCCTATTGAATAGTAGCAGAGCATACATTTCCTTTGGTAATGCAACGAAACATATCTGAGAGGGAGGCACTCAGGAGGTCTCAGGCAGAGAGTGTTGGTGAGATGGAGGTCTCCCAGAACTGTTAGTGAATCAGTTTTCATTTGAGTTGAGGACAGGCAGTGGTCTTGGATTGCAGAGCAGCCTGCATTTGTACAGCCAGGAGGAACCACTGAACAAAGGGGTATTGGATACCTCCTTGTGCAACATCCAAAAAAACCACCACCAACAACAACCAACTAATACTGGCTTAAGCCCCCATTGTCCAGTGTAAATCATCAACAAGATTGCACTCATGGTCATCTTGTTCTTTATACTGATGAGTAAGAATAATCACATATCTGTTCTTTCTACACAAAACTGTGTAAGAAAAAGTCTCCAATATTAATTGTATTCATAGTTAAGGAACTGGCTGAGTTGTGTTTACTGTACAGTAGCCTTTGGGCTAACTATATGAAAAAAGAATCTGACGAATGATAACTGTCAATGTACCACCAGCACTTCCTATTTCAGCATATAGAAAGAAAAAATATTGCAGAAATAGTAGAGGCAGACAGGGTGAGGAATGGCGTATTTGGATTAGACAAAAATTAGTCAACAATGTTATCAATCTAGAAATTGATGGTTTGTTCAAAAGTAAGAATAGAATACACATGTACTCTGTTTCTCAGTTAGTAGATCTACAGTGATAAAGAACTAGATAAGAGGCAATGGGTGTGTTATTTGAATGCACATATGGTTTCTTATGGTTTATGGTTTGAAATAATATTTCTCAATACATCTTTTCCTTCACTTTTGTTCAGCTAAACAGATAGTTTTTAGTCATCACAAGAACTCAGCTGATTGTCTGCAGATCACGCTGTGAATGTAACTCGAAGTTTAACATGTGTACAGTACACTGATATATTGTATATTTAAGGGAAAACACTTGTTTTCTGTACAAATCCCCAAATGAACACTTGCCCTTGAGCTGGAAATATGCCAGACCAATGCTTTTTGTTAAAGAGAAGCAATATAAAATGTATCCATTTTTAAGGCCAACTGACATGCAATATTTACCAAAATTCAAACCACATGTTTGCAGAAGTTTAAATCACAGAAGGTGGCTCCTCTGTGTTCACATCTGGAGACATCTATTTCTCACAGGAAAGCTGTGGTAAATATATACGAAAAGCACTGTCACTGAACCCTGCTTTGGAAGGGCAAGAATAATGCTCCATATTCTCCACACTGATGTAATCAAGTGCTTGGATGCACAACAGGTATCATTTTCCAGTTTGTACCTAGCAGTGGTTTATAGATGAAGGTTCAGCTCTTCGACTGCAACATCAAATGAAGATTTGGACATGTGAATGACCTAGGGATTAAACAGAAGGAACTTTGATTTTATCTCCAATTGCAAGAATGGGTTGGATCCAGATTCAGTTATAATGGATCCAAATATGACTAATTATGCATCTAATCCTTTGCCTTTTAGATTTTAAGTTTACAAATACAAGTAGGAGTTAATAGGCTTTTAAGTAATGAAAAATAAAATAGTGAACAGGAATGAATAAACCTTCCAGTTGTGCCTTTCAACTGTATGTGTGATTCTGAAGAAACTAAGATTTCTTTCACACTACATAGTCATAGTACTTCAATACCACTTTAAATACTATGGCTACCTCCTATGCAGCATTGGGATCTATAGTTTTGGCAGGCACTACGGCTCTCTGGCTGAGAATTCTTTATGTGTCTATGACTTCGAGTTGCCTGTCGACTTATGGTGACCCCATAAATTTTGTTGGATTTTCTTAGGCAAGGAATACTCATAAGTGGTTTTGCCTGTTCCTTCCTCTGAAATATACCCTACAGCACTTGGTGTTTGTTGATGTACTCCTATCAAAGTACTGACCAGAGCTGACCATGCTTAGCTTCCAAGATCAGATGGGATCTGGAGCCCTTAGGGTATTTAGACCCTAAACTGCAAATCCCAGGATTCCACAGAATGTACACAAAAGACAGTTAAGGTTGGATCAAAGTGCTATAATTTTGTATTATGAAAGAGACCTAAGAACAACCAATAGTCTAATACTGGAAATAACTTCAAGAGCAAGGATGAGGAATCTGTGACCCTGCAGATATGGTTGAACTACATCTCCTGCTATATCCCACTTTTGACTGCAGAATGATAGGGGATGCAGTCCAAAAACATATGGAGATATTTTTGTTTCCCCCTCCCCCATCAAGAAGAATTCACACTGGTGATGGGATGGTGGAGCTTGCAAAATCTAACTGTAATCACCAAGTATGATTTTTCTGATTTTTCTGTCCTCAAATGTTGCCTTAATTATCAAGTAAATTTCCTTTTATTAAAAATATTATATTAGATTTCCTATTAAAAAAATCAGGACTAGTATTCTATATCCTCTACTTAGTTAGGTATAGTTGACTAAGTAATGTCTCCCGGCCTGAGCCCCCCAGACCTGATGGAAATGCCATTTGCCTGTGTTCCAATCACTCACGGAATGGACTTCCTTCTCCCTATGCTGTCAGTGCCCATTAACGTAGGCTGAAGTGTGTGAGATAAATGTACCAGTAGTGTCACAGTCATGACTAAGTTGCGATTGTGAATACAGAGCAGTTAGCTAGATTTACTCATATGTAACTGTTCCATATTCACAATCATTACTGAGTCACAATTGTGACACTATTGCATCATTGTCAGTTTCCTATCCCACTCTACTTAACGGGGCATCATTTGCATGGGGAGGAGGAGGTCCCTTCTGCCACTGATCAGAGCACAGGCAAACTATGTTTCTGTCAAATTTGGGCTGGTCAGGCCAGAAGAGATTACTTAGTACACTTAACTAAGGCCCTTTTCACATGTGTGTGTGTGTGGGAACTGGCGAAAATGCCCAAAAACGGAGCTTACCTCCAGCCGGGTAAGTCCGTCGCCACGTGGAGCAGCGTGAACTCGCTGCTCCACACTCCTCCGGCATCGCAGATGGCAGCTTCCGGTCGGTGGAGGCTCTCCACCAACCGGAGAAGCTCACCAGCCGGAAGCCCGCCCCCGGCAGATCTGCAGGCACGCACCTGCGCGCGCCTGCAGATCCACTTTAGAGCCGGGCGACGGAGCGGCATGGGGCTGCGCGCTCCTTGCTTTTTAAAAAGCTCTAAAAAGAGGTTTTTAAAAAACACACAGCCCGGCTAGTTCTGGCCGCTCCTGAGTGGATCCTGGTGTGGAACTACAAAAAGTAGTCCACGCCAGTCCACTCTACGGTGTAGACGACCTCCGTGAGAGGTCGCTCTACACCATTCCCCCCCCCACATGTGAAAAGGGCCTAAGTAGCTGAAATAGTAGTTGATAATTGAGTATAGTTTACCATGTAGCTGATATATACTGTTTTTTTAGTTGTAATTTTTATAGGCCACTTTCTCACAAAAATGCCCAAAACCTATGCATGTTCATAAACATGAGCAAATACAAAAAAATGTGCTCATGAAGAAACTTTCTGTTTTCTCTGTGACCATCTATGTCTAATTAGTTTCCAGTAAAAGGTTATCCTTAAAAAAAAAACCTTTTCTTCTTACAGCTTATGCAGAACCATTTTTTTCTTGACATGTGAATTTATTCAGTGACAAAATAGCAAAAGGCAACAAAAACGAATGGTCCCGTATCAGCAAGCACTGCTTTTCTTCACCCTTCCTCTTAAGGCCCTTTACTTTACCCATTCTTATTTGCAGCTCTTGAAATCCCTGATGTTGGGTTTCATTTTTCACTGCCACCCTATTCTTTTGCAGAGGGGTGGGGTTGGGAATGAAAACCAACACGGAAGCAAAATGGAGCGTTTAAGTATAATTTCACAGTTCACATTAGTAGAGTGGTAACTCATTCGAGTCCTTTAATATAGAAAGTACAGTGGCAAAAGTAATCACCATAGTTTAAACTTTGTAAATATGAAAGAGTATATCAAATTCCACAAAGTGATCCCATGTTTTCACAAAACGTGCTGACAAAATCTACAAAAAAGGCAGCAGTTCATCTGAAGGTTACACTTTCAGTGGCATTACAGCCACTTTCATTGCACAAAGCTGGAATCTTCCATAATGTGGAAATTTTAGACTAAGCCCTGGAATCCAGAAAAACAGCAAGTTTCAATAAGTTCAGATTAAGGTACATAAACTTTAAGGAAAATTCCTATGGAGAAAAGGGGTCTTGACTTCTCTATTTTCATTCCTGCTGAAAATAAATTCTAGAGCAAAGGATTATCAATCAGAAAAGCGTTTTAAATCTTCATTTTTAAAATATATGTATTTTTTTCAAGAGGAAAAAAAGTTGTTTGGAAAAGGCATTTGCATCCAAAAACATTAACATGGGAGAATTTTGAAACATACGTACACATTGTACAGATGCTCTCACAATAATTCTGCATAATCAGAGAGAAAACTGAGAAAAATGACTCTTAATTTTGTTTAGAAAGACTGAAGTTATATTCACTGAGCATTCTTTGGAAGCTATCTCATTAATGAATCAAAATCTAGGAGCTGGACAACTTGATGGTGATGCTGCAGTATATTATAACCCTATTTTCTCCAACCTGATACCTTGAAGATATATTGCACTACAATTCCAAGCATCCCCAACCCTTCTAGGAATTCTCCTGAGATTATAGATCTGTCTATAGAGATTTGAGTTACTAATCAAAAGTCATTGTGCAGCTGTTTCATCTCTTCTTCCTTAACAGATGTTCAGGACAGAAGAAACTTTTGGCAACATGGAAGACTTCCAAAGTCATAATCTGTTCCTGTTGTCATTTTCTATGACTGAGGCAGAGTGAAGTCACACAATTGAAAACAAAAAACTTGGGTTACCAGTATGTTTTGTTTCCTGCAGCAAGATATGCATGTCACCTCCGAGGTAAGTTTCACTGTCTTCTATAAGGCTTAAGGACAGAGTATTTTGTAAAACGTGGGAGATACCAGGCTATACTCTCAATTATTAATCTTGAGAACTGATCCCTTACATTTTCTGTGAGCAGTGAATAGTTTAGAATCTGGCCTTGCAGGGTAACTGATGTTTCTAACGTTTAACAGCATCTGGTTATGTATAGAAACATTTAGAAGAATCAGGAGGGAAGTATTCGCCTTGTATATCTCCAAATACTGATAATTCACCTGGTCAAGTAAAACAGCATCTTTTCCATACATAGTTTGAAGATGTGGTAAACTGATATGTCTGCATTCCCAAACTGCAAAGGAGGAGAAACTGTGTAACACTCCTTGCCTTTATTACTTAGTGGAAGCATGACTGCCACCACCATTTCTTGGTGTCAAAATGCCTCTTAGTCTGCCTACAGGAGAATGAAACTTTTATATATTGTAGAGATGTACACTAACCACAAAATTAGGTTTGAGCACTGATTTGGCATTCCAGAAAATGACTCACTTGCTTTAGACAACTTTGGAGCAAGTTCATCTCATCTCAGGTCCTGGTCCTTAGCTGGGATGCAAAGTCCAATGATTTGGGCCTCCCATTCACTATGATTGGAAATCCAAAACTAATAATATTTACAGGCACTGGCCAGGATCCTACATGAATTCAACTGCTGGCCGCACTAGCTGATGTACTTTTGGCTGGCTTATGGAAGGAGGTCTCCAACACCTTCTGACAGGATCAGAATTCAAAATGACCTTGATGGATTAGAGAGCTGGGCCAAAACTAACTAAATGAATTTTAACAGGGAGAAATGTAGAGTACTACTCTTAGGAAGAAGAATGAAATGCACAGATATAAGATGGATGCCACCTGACTTGAAGACAGTACCTGTGAAAGGGATCTAGGAGTCTTAGTGGACCACAAGCTGAACATGAGTCAACAGTGTGATGCAGCAGCTAAAAAAAGCCAATGTGATTCTAGGTTGCATGAATATGAGTATAGTATCAAGATCAAGGGAAGTAATAATACCACTCTATTCTGCTTTGATTAGACCTCATCTGGAATACTGCGTCTAGTTCTGGACACCACAATTCAAGAAAGATATTGACAAGCTGAAATGAGTGACATGACTATGGCCTTTTCCGCAGCTTACTTCCATCTGGCGCGGTTGCACGGGGATCACACGAACAGCCTCTTCCATGAGGCACTCACATCCCCTCTGCTCCTGCTTTGCAGTAGTTGCCTTTTCCTTCCGTAGCACAGCCGGGTATTTTCTCAGGCTGCATTGGGGGAGGAAGTGCGAGGGCCACAGCTCGGGAGGCTCTGCAGAGATGGTAAGTGCGTGTGGGGCCCCAGAGCAATGTGCGATCATGCATCATTTTTGGCCAAAAGCTGAAAATGAAATATTGCATGATCAGTGTCTGCTGGCCCCGGCAGCATTGCGTGATTGCGAGGACCTCATGTGAAACACTCCTCACGATTGCACGATGCTCCGGAGGCCCTTTCTCATGACAAATGCCATGCGAAAAGGGCCTATGTCTTTGAACATTTCAGTCTAAGGCCCTTTCCACACCTTACCCTCTTCCGGCGCTGGAGTGCACGGATCACGCGAGCAGCCTCTGGCGAGAGGCTCTCACATCCGAGATCCTTCAACTCTGCACGAGCTGCCTGCTTGCGCAAGAGCCCTGCCTCTTCCTTCTGCAGTGCAGCCTGGGACCTTCCCAGGCTGCGCTGGGGCAGGAAGAGTGACTGGCGTGGCTCCGGGGGCTCCGCATGCCAGGTAAGTGCGCGTGAGGCCCGGGAGCAATGCGCGATCACACACCATTTTCGGCTTCTAGCCGAAAATGAAAAGATGCACGATCAGCGCCTGCCGGCCCCTGGAGCATCACGTGATTGTGAGTGTGTCGTGCAGATTGCTCCTCACAATCGCACAACGCTCCAGGTGCCCTTTCGCATGGAAAATGCCATGCAAAAAGGGCCTAACTGTCTCTCTGCTAACCAGTGAGGTGCATGAGGAAACTCAACATCTAGGTTAGGCACAGAACACTAAATCAATCCCAGTTTTGAGGAAAGTTGAGGAACCATCCAATGCTTTTAAAATTAACATAAAGTATTTTGTGAATTTTATCAGGATCTCAAGAACAACTCACTCAGTAACTTTTGGGTTAGAGGAAAAGGACAAGTTACTCTCACAGGTTTCACTCTGTGATAACTAGCTGGACACAAAAGGAAATCCCAAAGTTTAGAAGTTTTTTTAGGAGGTTAACAGTTCCAGAGAGACAGGTTCAAACTGACCTATCAGTAGCTTTAGAGGTGAGTCAGAGGAGGGAAGTCAAGCAGAAGAAATTACTTAAGCATGTGTGTGTGTGTGTGTGTATTTGGAGCACAGAATCCTCCTCTTGATTTCTTCCAGTGTAGTGCTCCATTATGCCACTGTAAGGTACTTTTTGGAATGGTGTGCAGTGGCAGTGTAGGAATAGCAGAGCAAATTATTTTAGTCACCAGGAGGTGGCAGAGCAGCTTTCTCTCTTGACAGAGGTGACTTCCTATGCTGCACCTGCTTCTCTGTGGTACCCACAGCCCTCTTCTGCTACACAACTGTTTACACCAGCGCTGCCATCTATGCTGGCCAACAGTACTGTAGCCCAGTTGGGTTTGGGGAGGAAATTGGTTAGATTACAGTTCCAGTTCCACTTTGCCCTTCCCAAGACTGACAACTGAATAGTTTGCCTCAGAAATCCATTAATCTGTCAGGCCTTCAATGTATTTTGTGGTGGGTTAGGGATGTAAAAAAAACCTGTGCAGATACGTAGCTTCAAAAGTTTTTATTTGAAAAAATGTGCCCAAACATACATTAGTGGGGGGGTGGGGGGAGGATGGACACAAAAATATGTATTTTTTGAAAATGCATGCACAAATATGCAAACATTTCCAGAGGGAGTCTTGAAGAAGTTTCCACAAACTGATATATGAAATGGATATTTTCAGTGAGACAGCTGCATTAGGCCATTTCCACACTACACAGTTATAGTGCTATTATTCTGTTTTCAATATCCTGTGGAATTCTGGGGTTTGTAGTTTACTGAGGCCAAAGAGCTCTCTGGCAGAGAATCTAAATGCCCCTCCCTGAATTGCAAAGCCCAGAATTCCATAGGATGTTGAAAATGGAATAATAGCATTATTACAGTGTAATGCAAAAATGGCCTCAGTCTATTGCAGCAGAAAAAGAGGACAGAGAGGTTGGAGGAATCTAGCAGCACATTTAAAACAAAGTGGTTTATTTTAGCATGAACTTTCATGGATTTCAACACACTTCTATATAACTCAGCCTTACAGAATTCCATTATCTTACAGAACTATTAGAACCTTTATTGACAGTGTTACATATTGCCTCTGATCCCAAACCCCACGACTGTGGAACCACCAATATATCTGATGTTTGAAATTAACTCCATCAATGCTTGAAATCCATGAAAGCTCATGCTGAAATAAATCAGCTAGTATTAAAGGTGCTGCTAGATTCCTTCTCTCCTCTCCCTTTTCTTTTTGAAAACTGGGATGAGCTGAGAATGCGTGTCAAAAACTAAGAAACCTGATAAGAACAAGACTGGCAAACTTATCTCTAGTAGCCTGACATGAGTGGGCATGTTTTCCTTTCTTTCTTTCAGATGAGTAGTGGTGACAGGGATAATGCTGGGTACCTTGGAGGAAATTTGGTTGAAATTCACAAAGCATGTTGTTCCATACCTACTACATGTTAACATAGAGACTAGAAGTATTGAGGAGCTATTTTGAATTGAAGACACACGATCAATTACATATGATATCAGATACAAAATCAGCTGTTTCTCTGTAGCTTATTTAATAAGCTGGGAGATGGATTTGCTGGGATCTCAGATATGAAGCTCAAGCAATGATCACAGGCTGTCGGAAAGGCAATCCATAATCCAGAGCACACACAAAGCAATAAGCATCCAGTTTTTCTTCTGCAAATAGGACTAATATTTAATCAATATTGTTTCAAACAGCAATGAGCATTCTAATGAAAGTACTGTGACTTCTCTGATTTTGACAAATGCCACTGATTAAGCTGGAAAAATCAAAACTACTTATAAAACCAAATGCTCCCGTCATATGTAAAAACTCTGTGTTTATGAAAAGTTTAAAATTTTATTATGCTATCTCACTGAAAATAAATGTTTCAAAGTATCAGCACTGGTCAATAACAAATGATTCAATGTTCAGAAATTGCCATAAATCATCCAAGCATCACATCTTATCCAAACTCCATTTGTGGCTTATTATCTGTTTTAGAGCTTGTTTGGAACACTTTGCATTGGAATGCTGCCCCCAAAACCTCTACTGTTAGATGTTATTTTGAATATATTACATGTGTTGTTGAAACTCAGATATGAAGGAGGAGAGACACTGAACTGGGAGATGAACATTTACAGATGGATGATCTGGGTGTCCATAAGTTTTGCGAACTGCAATCCTGCAACCAGAATTTAATGAGTAGTTGCAACTGAACTCTATTTTTTCTTAAAGAAATCCACCACGGAAGTCGTTCACAATGGCAATTTTCTTTCAGGGATGCAACTGGGAAGAAAACATGGAGCTCTAAGCTGTTATAGAAGCTTTTAAAAACAAAATATGATAGAACAGACCAGGCAACCTAGAACAAATCCTTACCTGCAGGGCTAAAATATTAAATAGTTTACAAACCTTCATTTGTTTTGTGGAATAGGCATTTCTGCAACATTATGTGATAAAAATTATGTCTTCCATTATAATTTCCAGGTGAAAAATGATTACACTCAGCAATCATGCCAGCCCCCAGGTGGAAGGAAGCTTCATGAATTCTGTCACACCTTATGATAACAGATCAAGTTAAAATGTTTATTGGTTTTTAGACTGCTGTTCTTCTTTGTCTTCAGCATTCTCCAGGCATGTTTTTTAGACCATAGGTTGCAGCCAGTGTAGCTAACTGCAGATCTTGAAAATGTTACCTTTTAGAAAACAGCTTTCAATGGTCATGATGCCTGGGTCATTCTGGGAGCTGTAGCCTGAAACAGTACCTTTTCCAAATTCCAGCCAATGGCGGATGTGCAGTAATGGGACAAGAATAGGGTGATTTTCAGGAACTCCCCCACCTATAAAATCTGATCCCGTGGGCTTCCCAGCCATCTAGAGGAGGTTGAGAGACCACAGGCAGAGAGGAAGAGGAATTATGGGAAATGGTTGTTTTGGTAATGGCTCATTATTGCTAATGGAGTAACTGGTACTGGATCCCCTCTCCAATGAAATTCACACAGTGCCTATTTGTGTGTATGCACCATATTTAACTTTGTTCATTCTTGCTCATGTGTAGATTTGTGTAAAGCCAGTTAGTTTCCAAAAACTCTAATGAACAACCATATTTTCACTTGACACTGAAATGACAATTGGGCTACTAAGGGGACGAAGTTTCATAACTGGGGTCCCACAGCAGAGAAGGCCTTCTTCTATGTCTTCTCACAGCATATTGCCCCAATTGATGGAAGACAGGTGAGGGCCCTTAAGCATACCCAGACCTCAGTCAAGTGCTTCCTCAAGTACTGAAGTCCTAAGCTGTTTAGGGATTTAAATGTCATTACCAGACCATAAAAATGTTGGCAGCCAGTGAAATTTGTTTAAAATCAGTGATATGGTTTCTATATGATATTTTGATCAGCAGCCTAGCTGCTAGATTTTGCACTAGCTGCTGTTTCTGAGTTGTCTCCAAGTTGTACCATAGCCAGCATATGAGCAAGACCAAGGGCCATAAAGGCTCCTCCTACCTCTAATGTCTTCCTCTCTACTCAGCGTCCACCGACCTCTGAAGATCAGTGCAGGGTTCACCCACTCACCTGTGTGCTTTTTAAAATTTATTTTACTTATTTACCTGCTGTCTGTTTGGCCTTTGGAGCAGTGTTTTTTTTGCCTGTCCTACACTGACACAAATGCAGATGTTGGGGTGATTGGACAGGGCAGTGTGACACTTTAAAATACAGTGGTTATAACAATAGATCAACGTGGGAGAAATGTCTGCATCCTTGGTGAGAACCCAAAAGCACCTTTGTAGATGGACTAATATACCTAAGGGATAAGCCAGTATGATTTCCCAGAATTCTGTTAACCACAGCTCTCATAATCTCTATCAGTGATGTTTTAGGCTGATGGAAGTTGTTGGCAAGCAAAGAAACAAAGAAAGAAGCACCAGGGGGCCAAGTTTGTCTACCCCTGCTCTAAAGTGTGGTGAAGATGTTTAAGAGTGTATAGACTTGTTTCATTGATAAAGAACTCCCACCCAGCCAGCTTCAAGTATCCTTTTGCCATCAGAACATGAGGATGTATTTCTTTCCTGCTGCTTTTAAACTGAGGCCATTTCCACACGAGGCAAGGGAATCACTCCATGCCGTTACTTACCGCTTCTTCTGGATCTGCAGTAATGCGGACTCTCCCTTAAGCCCTTCCACAGGGCTCCTCCGTTTGGTCCAGGGTGAATCGGAGCAGTGTGAGGTCTTAGATCCGCACTGCTCCGGCTGACAAAATGGCGGCTTCCTGTTGTTTCCGGGTCCGGACCAACCGCTGAAGCTGGCTACACCTACAGCCCGCCTTCCGCAGATCGCAGGCTCGCATTGGTGTGAACCTGCACATCTGCACAAGTAAGCAGGAACGCAATGGCACGCTCCGAAAAATAAAAGACCGGTTTTCTTCCGTTCTTCAAAAAGCATGCACTTTTTGCACTTGGGGGCGTTTCGGAGCAGACTGAGGTACGGAACTAAGGTAAATAGTCTGGACCTAGTCCACTCCAAGGTGCAGACAACCTCCATGATAGGATGCACTGGCCCGTTCTAATTCCCTCGTGCGGGAAGGGCCTGAGAAGCACAACATTGCAAAGTCATGAAGAAGTGCCCAAGCTTAAGAACAAAAACACAATGTTCTTCCTGAACTGTAGTGTCCAGAGCTGGACATAGTATTCCAAGTGAGGCCTGACCAAAGCAGAACAGAGTGGCAGTTCTACTTCCCTTCATGTGGACACTATACTCCTATGGATGTGCCCCAGAATTGTATTGGCTTTTTGGCTGCCAGGTCACAGTGTTGCCTCATGTTAATTTGTGGTCTACTAAGACTCCTAGGTGCTTTTAAGGCAGATGTCACACATCCTATATTTGTGCATTTCATTTTTCCTGTCTAGATGTAATGCCTAACATTTATTCCTTGTTGAAATTCATTTTGTTAGTTATGCCCAGCTCCAGTCTGTCAAGGTCATTTTGAATTCTGATCCTGTCTTCTGGGATATTAGCTACCCCTCCTAATTTGGTGTCAACTGCAAATTTGATAAGCATGCCTTCTATTCCATCATCTAAGTAATTTATAAATGGGTCACATGCCATCATCTGACATTACCTGTGTACACATGGGAGGATCTAGGGTGTTTTGGATGCTTTAGCTATTTACTTGCAGAATAGGTGAATAGTTCTTCCATATAAAATTTGCTTTTTTTTCCCAGCGAGTTGATGTGTTGCGGTAAGAAGTTTCAAACTATGTACTTCCACTTCCAAGTCTCTTCATCCTTTGATTGCTATATGGATACCTTGGAATCAGTTGTGGTTTCCATGCCAGTGGGCTGCTGAATCTGCTCTAGTTTTTAAAGACTAGATCCTGAACCCTGTTGCCAAAATGTTTTCAGAATCTTTGAAGTTCAAACACCTTTGAAGTTCAAACTAAATCCCAGAGTGGATTCACTGCTCCCAGAATGGGTTGCCACTGCCTGCAACTGTAGCTTGATTTGGTTGCAAAGAAGATTTAGCAGCTGAATAGTGAGGCTCAAATTTGAAACACAGAAGTTTAATCCTGTGTACAATGTGGTCCCATTTACCTTTTAACCTCATTTAGGAATGCCTCCTGAAAGCATGTGAACACTAAGTGTGGATGGTACATGCCACAACTGGTCCTACATCTTCACATTTGCCTCTCTCTGGCCCTTAACATGTTCAACACAATGAGTCTGAAGGGAGATTCTAAGCATCTGCAGCTGAATGCTTCTTCTTAGAAACTACATGGAGAAACTGCCTTTAGACCTTGATGCTGAATGTGCAAAGGCAGGAAGCAGCACCCATGGAGTCTGGGGGTATGGTAACCCTATGTGTAGCCTTCTGGCCCTCCAGACTTCTTGCTCTTGCACATCCAGTCTAAATTCCTGCATAAGGCTTATATTTCTCTGTATTCATTTTTTAAAATTTTTTTACCATGGGAGCTGAATGTAACAAAGTGCCATTCATATTTATAATTTAGTTCTGACTATATTAATATTTATATTAAGAAACAGCTGATGCATGTTTACCCAGAATTACAAGGCATACTTTTCTCCCCCCGCCCCTCATCAGGGAAATCATATTTGTCTCATATTTACTGTATTTACAAAACTAGTGATTTTTTTCCCTATACCAGCCAGCTTCTTCACAGCTCTGCTGTAGTTCATGCTAAGTTAATATAGCAGTAGAACAAAGCAAGGCTTTATGATGCTATCCAGACCTTTAGAGAGGCTTTTGAAACAAAATAGAAAATGAAGCCTGGTATGTCATCTGGCAGCAACTCATAGTAACAGTTCAGCTTTCAGTGGACATAATCGTTCTGACAGAGTCAAAAGCATCTCATAAAAGAAGCCCACCCTCTTCTCATTACAGCGTTAACATGGCAGCTTTTGAGAGCACAAATCTATTTACAGTAAAGAAACATCACGATTTAATTTCCCATCCATTTGCTTGGTAAAAAGTAGTGAAAATATTGGACACCTATGGGAGCTGATCGAACAGCTGACTTGCATTATTTACAGAAAGTAGTCTAGTTTAACAAAGTATTTAGTAAAGTATGTTCAAATAAAAACTAGGAATAGAATAAAAGCTAGTGATTGTATCACTTTTGCGGATGTTACGGTCTCAGCAATTTGTCTCCCTCCTGTCGCCACTTGTCCTGCTTCCTTTTATGAAAGTTTGAAGCAGGGTAAAGGGATGACTAAGCTGAAGCACTGGGACATTTTTCTTAAGAGGGCAGTGGTGACAACTCCCAGTTTCCTGTAGGCTTAGCTGAAGTTCGGAAAGCAACAGTATATCATGAGGAGCTGCTCCTATTGTAATGGAATGCATTCTGGGACAATGTGTTTCTGAATTGACTATGAGGATAACCTCCTAGTGGAGATGAAAACTACTGGCTGATCTGTTGAGATGAATCACCACAGCTGTCTGCTTTCTAGGATACTTTTGCAGGTGTGATTATTACTGTCGTAACAAGACAGTATGTACCTATCAGAATTTGCCACAATAGCACTGGCAGGGTGTTGCCAATAGAGAAAAAGATATTGGCTGTTGTAAGCCAAGAGAGTCTGGGAAAACTGGGCAAGCTCTTTTTACATTTGGTACCAATGTATCATGTTCCAGCACTCATAGTTTATCTTGGATTCAGCTATAATAATACACACTGCTCGTTTTTTTTTTAATTACAATAAGCAATGAGTAAATTTGGCCACTGAAAACACCATGACAATTTTTGTATTTTATAATATAAATACATTAATTATATTAATTTAAATATATATATAATATATTTATTATATTGTATATTTTTCTTAAGAATTCCATGTACATTGTCCATCAATGATTAATATGTTTGTGTATGTGCACACGTTTGCATAAGCATGTAGACGCATCTGAAACTGGTGTTACAATTTTATCCATAGAGAACTTGCTTTACATGATCACAGGAGGAAAAGCAAGAACCATTCCTTTCTTCTGCCTAAAACACAATGTACAATTTGGCCTGGTTCAGACATCG
This sequence comes from Cyclura pinguis, assembly GCA_030412105.1. Classification (NCBI taxonomy): domain Eukaryota; kingdom Metazoa; phylum Chordata; class Lepidosauria; order Squamata; family Iguanidae; genus Cyclura; species Cyclura pinguis. The sequence goes on from CM059602.1 coordinate 216,294,589, forward strand.
TGGTGTCATTGTAATAAACAATGGTTTCCCAAATAAGAAATGAGATGTTGCATCCCTCCACAGTCTCTTCTTGCTGTTCCCTTCCCCTCTTTCCTCACACATGCCCAGATACAGAGAAACTATGTTACTTTCTTAAACTACAGTTTCCCATGACATATTAACTAGGAAACTATGGTTTATGGGCTAGCTGCAAATGAGGGTAGCAAGCAAGTACTTTTACTAGAGCTGGATGTGTGACAGGAGGAAGGAAGGGAGATGAGAAGAAGGGGCATGTGAGCATGTAGTTTGCTTTGAAAGAACATACCTTATTCAGCAGAGATTATAATATATGAACTAATCCCATGCATAATGATGTATCTTGGGAGACAAGGAATTCTGTGATATATGGGGAACTTAATACAGAAAGCATTTCTGGGAGATGTTTCCCTGCTGAAATCTCCACTAATGATGAGATAAATGTAAAAAGGAACCAGGAAAGATGTTTCCAGCATTATTAGATCCAAGATCCATGACCAAATAAGCGTCATTTCCGCATGACAATGGGTTCTTCTGTGTCATTGCGCTGCAATCCTGGGTCTCGCTCCATGCAGAAGGGAGTACAACGGCACCACCTCTTCTGCCCGCAGTGCAGCTGGGCACATTCCATTGCTGCACTACAGAGGGAAATGTCACCATTGCACTTCCATGGCTTTCGCAACAGCCAGGAGCAACAGGATCACCACGCAATCTCAGGCACAAAACAGATTTTTTCAGTTTTGCAAAACCTGCATGAGTGTGACTCTTCAGGATGTGATGGCAGTGGGCCAGTGACGACATCATGCAGAAGCATGACCTGCTGACTGCTGCCATCCAGTCCCAGGCACAGCCCTGTCATATGGAAATGGCCTTTATCTGGGATCTGATCTTTTCCAATGTGGCAAGACCCAAGACTGTAGGGGGTTTTTTTAAAAGCAATATCTATCTTGAATGCTTTGTATGCTGCAAGCTAAGGACAAATTTGCTTGGTGACTCTGATCTGTAATTTGTCTTCAGTCCCATCTTCCTTGCCTCATTCATGTTCATTGATTCACCAGTTGCCATCTGCTCATTACCATTGCTAAAGGTGCTCTGGTGGTATGTTTGACAGCCTTGCTTCTCTGGCAAATACCCAAGAGGTTCAGCTTTGAGCAGCTTTAAACATTCTCTGAAACAGTCTTCAGATTGTGGATGGGCATTAAGGTTTGTATTGATAAAAGACTGCCTTTTGAGAAGAAATGTCATGTTTATGAGGGAAATTGTTTTAGTACAATGGAGCTGTAGCTCAGCAGTAGAATCACTGATTGGCATTTGTGAGGCACTAGTTCAGGGGTGGGTAACAGTCAGACATCAGAGGTCTGCACTGGTCCCCAGGAGACCTAGGAGGGCCTACAAAAAAAGAAGAAGAAAAAAAGCACTACATGGTATTTCTTCACCTGAAAATTTTCCCCAACGCCCTCTAGATATCATAATGGGCTTTTTCTCCACAATTTTTGGGAAGGACCATGCTGGTTTTCTTCCAGGAAAGTTGTTTTGTTGTTGTTGGTTTTTTTGGACAAGAGAAAGTGACCCAGAAGTCACTTCCAGGTCAGTTCCTGTTTTTTAAAAAGGCTCCCCTATGCCTCAAATGGCCCTGGAGCAAAAATATTGGTATCTTGTAGGGGCTTGGGGCCACAAAAATGGCCCCATGGCCATATTCTTCACTTTGGCTAGCCCTGCCCTATTTCAGTCTCTAGAGTCATCATGATCTATAGACAAACTATGAGAGTAGCTTGATAGCTATTGCCAATTTTAAATTAGAAAACCTGTTTTTGGAGGAAGTGACAGGGATCTGATAACTAGTGTGTGAAGGAATACTCCACTGTGCTCCATATTTTTCCCCACAAGAAGCTTTTCCGCATTTCTTTTCAGATAATGTGCTTACTCTATCATTGTGAATCTGGAACCCCACAGGAGGAGCACCACTAGTGGGAGGCAGGGAAAGAAAGAGTTAAGTAGTGCCACCGCTGCCGGTGCCGCCGCCGCCTCCTCGTCCTCCTCCCCTGCCTAAGTCTGAGTAACAGTCTGAGGGCCTTTCCGCACTACACTGTTATAGTGCTATTATTCCACTTTCAATATCCTGTGGAATTCTGGGGTTTGCAGTTTACTAAGGCCATAGGATGTTGAAAGTGGAATAAAAGCACTATAACAGTATAGTGCAGAAAGGCTCTGATTGGGAATGAGGGAGTATCTTGTATCAGAGGTGTGTGTGCGTGAGTGTATGTGTGCGAGAAAGAGAGAATTTGGGGGATAGGTGGGGTAGAGTACATTGTAACCTTTTCCCTGTATAACATCTGATTTATTTTTTTATTTATTCTTTCTATAATCAAAATGCCCATTTATCTTTATTCAAGTGATATCAGTTCCTCATCAAATGGGAGGCCTATATTATATAACAAAAGTCATGTTCTCTTTTGACTTCATGGTGAATCACTACTGACTGGATGTAGGTGTACATTTATCATGCAATACATGATCTATATCCCTGAGTCATAAATATTGCAAAACAGCACGTCCTAATAAAGCAAAAGATAAGTGTTTAATTCAGTTTTAGACCTGTGACTTTCAGTGACTTTTTGGCCCTGCAAAATCCACCCTTGCTAACCAGTAAAAAATTGTTGCAAAATCACATTGATTTCTAAATGCACACAGCAGTAAACTTTGTGCATTGTGAAGCCTCTAATCCTTCAAGGTTAAGTAAGTAAAATGTGTGTATCTGAGGGATTTGATAACTGAGTATTTTTACCACTTCATTGCTGTACTTGTTTGATTTTTATTTGTGAACACATTAGGATCTCCTATGTCTGCCCCATAGTTTTAAAAAAAAAGTAATAATAACATAACTAGGACTTTCACTGGTGCAGCTTTTGTGGGTATAGTTATAATTTTCAGACACAACAAATCAATAATCAGAAACTGCCCCATGTAAAGGAGAAACTTGCGTAGGTCAAAATTATGCATAGTGCTCTACCTACAAAAATTATACAATAATACAGTTTTTACAGTGCTTTTCACCTCATTATCAACAAAGCTCTGGCCTTTGGGATGAGTTAGAATATGAGATTACACTGGTGCTTGGAAATATTACCTTGAATTGGGTGTCAAGGAGAAGAACATTCCCCATTCAGGATGCCACAACTGAGAAAGTCAATTCCTCATACTTCCACAGATCACCATGCCACAAAACTGAGTGGTGGCAGTCATCTTGGGCTTTTCCTTTACTTTACTAGAGGTTTATTTTAGTATTCTAAGATTCATTTTTCTCCCACCTAACCTCCAACTCTACCCACATACCCTTTGCATTACTGGTAAAGCAGTAATTTTTCACGCTGATATTGCTGCCTATAATAACAGCATAACTATATTACACTAAAGTTTTGTAATATTCAGTTTTGTAGTATTCAATAGGTGGGATGTAACAGTGATCCTAACTCTGGCCATCAGATAGAACAGAAAGATAGGACTTCACTATTAGTTGTAAGGCCACCATTCAAGTTCTAGAATAAAAATAGTCTGATATGAAGATATCAAACTAAAGAAGGTCACGGACATTTTCTCTTTTACTTCAACAAAAGAAATAAGCTTGTCCTTTTCAATCACCTTATATCAACAGAGTTTCTTCTCTTCTCTTGTATGAAATGTGTGCAACATTTTAGTTAACTCCACCATAGTATTTACTGGGTTTTTCATTCACAAGGCATAGCTCTTGAGACAGAGTTTGGAGAAGTGGGCATGCTGGGGATTGTGGAAGTTGTAATCCAATATTATTATTATTATTATTATTATTATTATTATTATCATCATCATCATCAACAACAACAACAACAATGATGATGATGTATTCTCAGCTTTGTCCCAGCATGAGCAAAGCAACCTATCTTATTTTCCCATCTGAAGTGAACATTTACTAAATGCCAAGAGTTAATACATTTAGGAAGAGAATTCTTGGCAGCCTTTGTGACTAAATAATCATGACAGCAAGTTCCATTTTAGTCATCTTTCTAAATCAGACATGTTCACAATCCTTTGCATGCATACTAAGGTATCAGAATCCATGTTCTGCAAAAGCCAAATTCAGCTATTCAGAATAGGGTTGAACTGGTTATGTGAGGTGGGAGAGTGTGCTGGCCACCCCCCCCCCATGTTATTAGTCTCCTCATGTGGAGAGTGAAAGTGTCAGGTGGAGCATACCCTCATCATTCAGGGCTTCCTGATCATGTGGAAAGGCTCCATGTGGTGCACAGGGTCCCCTCTTAACACTGTCACTCTTCAGGCATGGAGAGTGATGGTTGAGGAGATCAACTAGCACATTTCTGCTTCTCACATGTCATAATCTGAAGGCCAGTATAGATGCAAGAACTTAGAGCCTTTTCACACTACAAAATTACAGCACTATGATTCTGCCTGAACAATCATGGCAACATCCTATGGAATCCTGGGATTTGTAGTTTAAGAAGGAGTAGTTAAACTTCTAAGCCAGAGTACACTAGTATCTTACCAAACTACAACCCCCTCATGGCTTTTCACACTATGATACTTCTTTAACTGTCATGATTGCATCCTATGGAATCCTGGGACCAGCAGTTTAGAATTTTCAGTGAGGGAGCTCTAATGCCTAATGAAACTACAGATCCCAAGATTCTATAGGAAGCAGCCATGGCAGTTAAAATGAAATCATAGTGCTTCAATTGTTCAGTGTGAAAGGGCCCCACAGTTCCGAGGTATGTTTCCATACTAAAGTTAAAATGGAATCACAGTGCTAAAATTGGGTAGTATGAAATTGGGTTGTATGTTTAAGGCTGTAGTTTGATAGGTTACTGACTCCACATCCAGAAAGCTGTTTTGCATCTGTTTTTCTCATTTTACTCCCACGGTTTTGTTGGGGATACAAAAGATAACTGTCTTTTTTTCTGTAGCAGAATAAGCAATGGCAAACAGAACTGAACAGAATAACCACTCAGCTTACTATTTCCCTTAAGCAAGTAGAATAACGCAAACGGAGCCTTCTTTGAGTAAAAAATAGTTTACTGAATAATAGTTAGTTTACTCACAACCTTATTCATGTGTGTAAAGACACAGGCAAAGGTGGAAGAAGGAAAGGAAGAAGTTACTTGTAGCTTCAGCTGCTCTACATAGTGATCAGGGGCCCATTTACACAACACAGTAATAGCACTTTAACTACCATGTCTCCATCCCGGAGAATCCTGAGATGTGCAGTGCAGGGAAGGGCATTTAGAATTCTTAGCCAGAGTGCTGTAGTTCCTCACCAAATTACAAACTCCAGGATTCCATAGGATGAAACCGTGACAGTTAAAGTTGAATAATAGTGTTATAATTGTGTAGTGTGAATGGCCCCAAAATTATTACCACAAAAGAGAGGGGTAAAAACAAAATAAGCAGAAAGGGGGGGGCACAGGAGAAATGAAAACTGCATCACAGTACAATATATACTGTACCCTGTTACTCCACTGGAAAAACCCTATCCCAAGGTCTACAATTTTGATATTAAAATATGATTCAATGTGCCTGAGAGGTCACCGGATGGGCATATAGGCAGCAATGGTCAAAGATCAAAAACCAGGTCAGGCCAGTAAAATCCCCATTCACGTAGCCCCAGGAGACCTCAAGATGTGTAAACCCACAATAAACAAAGGGTCCTCAGCCCCTGAGAAGCCGACTTGAGGGGATTAGCGTGTCTGCCCCAAGTTGAGCAAATATTCCATCAGGCGAGGACCATTTACATGAAGTCACAAACTAACACAGCCGAAGATCCTGAAAGTTTGGCAACACCTTGCAATCCCATCACACAAAGGAAATTACCAGTGTGGACTTCGTGCCTACTGCAACACCCATTGTTCTCCCCGGGTAAGGATTAGCCCACCAGGTACTTTTTCCCCTACAAATCGTCCCAGTTTTTGAGCAGTTCCTTGGATCATTCCAAGTCATCCCCGCAGACCGTTTCTCCATCTGTTGAGTGATCCCCTCAGCCCTCCCCGTGCTGAGCCCCACTTCTCTGCTGCTTTCCCAGACCCAAGACTTCATGAAAAGGTTCAGTATTACCCCAACTACACCCCTTCAATACCCTCCTGTCCAATTTCCTCTCTTTTGCTTCTTAATAGCTCTTGGGTACGTGTGTGCATGAGTGTGTTGGTGCGCGAGACTTTTATTCAATAAAATCATTTATTGGACATTTTTGTTTGGTTTCTGGCTTGGTCTGATCCCGTAAAAATGGGGTAAAAAGACCCCACTAGGTTATCCTGCCTCTTGCATTGCTATAGCTCGTGCTCTGGCTAGTTTCCATTCCCCATCACATGGAGCACACTGAGGTGTCCCCCAAGGGGCCCCAGAAATCAGGGTAACGCTCAAATCTTTTAGATTAGCATATGAAGATTGTCTATACTGATAGAGTCAGTCTCTGAATTCTGATAGAACACAAGTAGATCTCCCACGCCTGAAGTCTGACATACCTGGACAATAGCTGCAAAGCTATAGTCCTTTTCACACATGCTAAAGAATTTGTGGTACTTACCCTGTGGTGAGACAGTGATACTGGCTTTAACCATGTGATCAGGTGCTCTCTTCATCCTAAACATGTGTCACTTCTATAGCTAAAGAGGGTTAATAGACACAGGTGTGCTAGCTCAACTTCTCCATTCTTTTCCAGAGTTTGAATTTCTCAGATTCATGGGAAGTCTGCATGGGAAGTCTTTATGGAGAAAAGAGATTCTCACTGCAGACTACTGTCTTATATATGTGGAGGTAGATGACAATGGTGACCTGGGGAGAGGTTGCAAAGCTACCATGTTGTCCCTATTCCCCCTGCATGTACAGAGACCCATTCATGCTACAAGACTATAATGCTATTATTCCATTTTAACTGCCATGATTGCATCCCATGTAGTTCTGGGGTTTGTAGTTTGGGGAGGGGCATTTAGAGGAGGGGCTTTTAGAATTTTCAGCCAGAGCACTAGTACCTCACCAAACTACAAACCCCAGGATTCCATAGGATGGAAGCATGGTAGTTAAAGTGGAATACTAGTGCTATAACTGTGTAGTGTGAATGTGCCCCAGGTTATACATACCTAGAATGTCAAAAGGATGGGTCAAATCAAAAGCCATTTAAGCCTATGTTTGGCCTTTATTCATGTGGGCAAATTATCAAAAGTCTCTCAGTTATCTGTATCTACTATATGCCCTGGAAAATGCAGAGGCAAAAGGAAAATTTACACAAAGCTATGGTGCATGTGATTTAAACAAACACTTGATAAAGGTAAGATGATGCAAAAATGTTTAAAGAAAGCAATAGGAAGAAATAATGTGATGACATAGAAACAATGTTAGTCTGAGGGAAAAGAAGCCATGGATTGTAGTTTGTAGCCCTCAGGCAGGGCGATGCCTGGAGCCGGCCCAGGGTATAAAGTAGCATTAGCATGAGGCAGCTACTTGTAGGTGTGCTCGCATCAGATTGTTCCATTATTTTAGCCTTTAGCTCTTGTACTGCAGAACTGTCATGTCTTTTGAAATGTGTTTACAGCATAGAAAGTACATTCTGCTCTTTTGACCGTTCTTTCAGTGATAATTCTGATAACTGGCTCTTCTTTTGTTTGCTAGAACAATTACAGATAGAGCAACATCTGACATTAGATAGAAGGACATCTTATCTTACCATCTAAATAATGATCATGACTAAAAAATAATTTCTAACTTGCAGTAGCACATATTATTTCCATGATGGAATCATTACGCATTATATTATGTGGCTGAAAGCTAGTCACTAAAAGACCAATAAATATTCACATGGTAGAACTCTCTTTTCTTTCTCAGCTACAATATTTGTGGTTATCATTCTGTTCTAAGATGTTAGTCTGAGAGGCGGTAATGGGAAATTTAAAAACACATGTGTTTTGTTGCATATGTGTGTATGTATTTGTGCATAATTTCAACACTTACCTAGATATTCATTTCACATGGCTGAATGTCAAATCTGTTTTAAATATAATTTAGAAAATGTTTGTGGAGGGTTGACTTTTACAAGTAATTTTCAAATGAGACCTTCACAGTTCTAAACAGTTACTGAATAGCCATTGCTAGTTAAATAACTAAAGGAGAAAATAGTACATGTATAAATCTGTTGTGCTTTCCTTTCTGGTATTCCCCACACTAAACAAAGGAGCTACTTCATTCTAAGCATCTGGAAACGGCAATACCCTTGTACACAAAATCACAGGCCAAGAGACTGTTCAGTTCTTTAGGTGAACAAGGCTATATTCCAGTTCTTAAACTTTCTCAGAAGCAAAACTGCTTAAGTGAAAACATGATATTTGTCAAGTGGGGATGTGGAGGATGTAATGAGTATATTGTCTTGACACATTTGTTTGCCTGTTACAAAAGGCATTCATAATTTCCCATTTGACGTGATCTCAGCATCCAGTAAAAAGCTGAGGATTTTTCATCCCTCTGACAGGACTCCATTAATAAAACAACAATCTTTTGTGTGTAGTAATCTTTAATCTTATTTTGTCACACACTTCTCAGTAGCATTTCCACTCGTTTTACAGTATAATTTATAGCACTGAAACAACTCCCTGCCCCGAAAAAGGTCAGTCTGTCAAGGTTTGCTTGTCTTTGAGGGAAAGTAATAGAGCATTATTTATGAAGCAAAAAATACGCTTCAATACTTTAATCAATCAGAAAGATTCTTGCATTAGTGTATCTTTTTCACACACACATACATACACAAGCAAAGGATACATCAACCTTGCCTTCTCTTTTATGTTGCAAAAGGCCTTTACCTTTTGTGTCTCCTTCACCTTTTGTTTTTGCTGCAATATGAAAAATAGAAAGCTGATGATGTCTGATATATGGGAGCAATTTGTGAATTATGAGTGCAGAGCTGAGCTTTTCAAAAGACCAGACTTTGGACAGATTAACTAGACCTATCCAGAAGGCTCATCATATTAAATTCATCTCTGGGGGAGAGGGAATGCTGGGGGGGGGGGGGATAACAAGAACAGTGCATCTAAAACAATGGCAAACAGAAGAATTGCATAAGGCATGAAAATAATTACCCAGTTGCTTGTAGAATGCAGACACATTTGTAACATTGGAATGCATGTGTTTTGACTTAAGACATCTCCATCATGAGCACAAATTGGAACATGCCATGTGGGGAAACAAATTGCTAGTCCATTAGCAGAAACAGTCACACTTTAAATATCTCAAATAAGGATTTAATTTAGATTTGGTCAAACAGCATTTTGAAAGTGAGCTGCATTCTTTAGGTGGCTTATTGGCACAAGGCTCTAGTGGTATAAGATGGCCCCTTTAAAGGATGCAGCCCTAGGTGCACTTTCTTGAGAGGAAAACTTACTAAATAGCTTTGTAAATATCCAGAATTTCCATTAAGTAATCATGTATTAAATCTCAGCTATCACCATGAACGGGAAATATGTTTCCACAGTGGTTCTATGGATCTGTCCCCAAAACATGTTCTTACAAGCTAAAAGCATTTCATGCTGCATACTGAAGGAGAATTATTATACTACATGATAAGGTGAGTTATTTTCCACATTCAGTGGCTATATGGAACCAGATTCAGTTTTGGATGAATCTGGAATACAGAACAAAGGCAAGTTGATTTGGACAGACTCAGATGTTCCAATCAAAGTAAGACTCCTCCAAAGCAGACTAATTCTAGATCCAAAGATTTCTGAAAATTCATCTGAAAGTTATATTTGGAAGGCTCTGAGACACAGTTTATCTCCAAAACCTGAAATATTTTCTACTCAAACTTTCTGTATAAGAAAAAGCAGAGAGAGCAGGCAGGTTCTAGCATTTAATCACATATTACAAGGCTCCCCAAACACAATTGTGGGAAGAGATGTGTTGAAGTAACATGTTAATGAACTGATCTAGTAGTCAGTGATAGAGGTTTGGTTTGGTTTGGCTTTTGAGCTACTTCTCTCACTCATGGGGTAAAAAATAGCACTGCTTCAAGCATGATAAAGATCTGGTATAACATTTATTAGAGAGAGGTATAATTATGAGAATTAGGTACAGAAAATTTCAAATTTATTTAATTAAGTAAAGTTTAATTCGTTTTTAGGCAACTGGAGAAGAAAAGGGGAATTATGTTTGTGTAAGGGCTTATCCTGAAAGTAAAAAAAGCCCTTGAAAGATTGAGATGTTCCAGTTCTTTTTGTTTTGATTTTACTTTCATATTCATGGTTTTGCGTCTAAACTCTTTCTTGAAATATCCTGGGTTTCCCTCCCTCCTCCCTCCCTTGCATTCTTCCTCCTTCCACTGATCACATGCCATATCTAGACTGAGGAAACATTTCAGAAAATGGCCATTTCTGCATGGAGTTGCAATCCTGCTATGGGGATGGGATGGCGGTGGTTTGTGGGCTGTGCTTCTGCACAACTTTGTCACGGTCCCACTGCCATCCTACCCCCACGCTTCATGATTGCGGGATATTCGCTTAACAGATTAAATCTGTTGAGCGCCTGCAATCACCCAATGCTCCCGTCCTCACCTGCCACACAGAAGGGCAGGAACTGCAATGGAGGCATTTCCTTCCCAGCACAGCATGGGAAAGAACTTGACTACACTGCAGAAGGCAGGCACACATTGCTCACACTTGCTTCTGCAGGGAGCTGGCTGGGTGCGGAGGGAAGTGTTCCTGATATGCTCCCTTCCCGGCAAAGGCACTGGCAGGATTGTGGTGGGAAGATGACAGGATAGGGTAACATGTGAAAATGGCCATTGACTTTCAGCAATTTCCGCCAAGCCCATTTTGGTTATTATTCAGGAGTTAAAGTGTTAAAAGCGTTTTAGCAAAATTATTCTAGTTAAGCATTAGGATCATCTTCTTTTATTGCTAGCATTACTGTTTCCTTTGCTTAATCTCTGCTGAATTTGGGTTCTGAAAATAATCACTCTGTTTCTTGGCAGCAGCCATCTTATGTTCAAGTATAACACAGCTGAGTTCCAGTATAACAGAAATAGAGAATCACAGAGAAGTACGTTTCGTTATGGGAAATAGTGGGTTTAAACTGATCTGAGGAGAGCAAATGAAAAGTCCTTGATAGCACCAGGAGTTCCCTAAGAATACTTCAGGATAGGGAAAATGTCATGTAGATCTCAAAAATAAAATCAGTTTGTATGGGAGCAAAACCTGGGATGTTCAGGTAATTTTTTCTTGCCCAGAGAGGCTGTAAGTCAGGGTGAAGCAAGTAAAGCTAATTGGCCATATGTGCCTTCAAACACCACTTTTTGTAACCTCTGAAGCCCTCTGGCAGTGCCCTGCAAGCCCTCTGATTCCTACATTTTGGGGGTGATATTTTACTTCCAAACAGTCAAAACTCATGAACACCACATACATACATGGCAGGGTGGCTCCCCATGTTCTCCAGAGCACCCAGTACCCCCTCATACACACACCAAAACTGCTTTTAGGCCACAGACTAGGCAAGCATGGGAACCTGTAAGTGATGTGATGTCACTTCTAGTGTGCAGTGATAAACCCGTGTGGCTGAAACGGGGGTGAAAATTGTTTCCTGAGCAAACACCCACTCCTGATATAAATATTGCTAAATGTGGATGGAATTTATCAAATGTGTACCTGCACAGGTAGTGTCGTACTACCTGCATTAAAACTAGTATTTTTTAGTTTTACCTTTTCTTGATAAAACAGAAAGTTAAAAGTAGAAGCATTAGTTGAATCAATATACTGTTGTGAAAATAACATGAAGAGTTATTTTTAAAATATTGGTAAGATAGAAGGCGTTAAGACTTTTGTCACTTTGGAGGAGTTCTGTAAGTATGTGATGGGTCAGATACACCAATACATTTTTTTAAAAATGAACCTAATTCTTTGTTGGGCAAGATGATTGACTGTCAATAGTTGGGAATGGAAATTAAAACTCATCTTCAGACTGGAAAAGAGAAGAGCTCACAAGCCCAGATCTCATTCCCCAGTGGGCTAATCCAGCTGTGGCAATCGTGTGGCACCCAGTTGTTGCTGGACCATAAGTTTCAGCAACCCTGTAAGCATAATCCATGGTGAGGAATGTTGTAAGTTGCAGTTCAGCAGCTTTTAAAGACCTGCATGATTCTCACTGACACCCAAGCTGTTTTTATTCTTGAGCTATATTACCTCATCTTATAGCCAAAATATTGAACCTGAGTATTAATGAAATGGTGGCTCAGATAAACCTATTTTGTAATCATTTCTAAATCTAGAAGATGTTCGCAGTTACATGGATTTGCAGACATAGAAGAATGGAATTTCTTTCGAAGACTATGATGTAACACAAAAACTAAAGTTTCCCACATTTCTTGAATAATTTACAAAGCTAGATATGCTGCTCATTTCATTCTCCAGCGTGTTTACTAAAGAAATGAAGACTGCAAGCAAGAGATTATTGTTGCTGTTAAGTTCTGATTTGGGGGTTTTGCCTAACATCTAGTTTCCATAAACTGCCATTGGATGTTTCTATATGTTTGAAGAACTGAAAGCTTATTTAAAGTGCTTGTACATTTCAAACCAACAGCCATATCTTGCTGGTTTGAACTACTAATTTTCTAACTGGTTGTCTTCTTTCTATAGTCCCCATAAACCAGAAGTAGGTAGCCTTTTTGATCTCCAGACATTTTGGATGTCAGTTCTCATCAGTTGCCTACAACATGGCCAATGGTAAGGTATAATGGGAGCTGATGTCCAAATATCTGGTGAGCCAGGGGTTCCCCATTTTTAACATAAACATTCTTTGGTGTCAGCTATTTCTGAAGAAAGAAATCCAACTTATTCTTCTTTAGGATTTCCTCTTGTCTGCTTTTCCTACTAGAAATTGGTTGGACTAGAATAAAGAATCTTTGCTGCTGATGCATTCCAGTGTGCCATATGGTATGTCACTTTGGTCTTTAGACAGAAGTCTTCCAGGGTTATCATATCCTTTTTGTTTATTGTGTATTTGAATATGGGCACTGTTGGCTATTCCCCCCCCCAAAAAAAAAACCCAGAGCAATAATCCAGAATTTAGAGCTAGTTTCTCTCTGGTTTGTCAGGGAAGTAAGAAGCAGAGAGTCAACTATAGGCACATACAGATGTCATGTTAAACAAGGAATGACACTATGGTTTACTTAGCTTCAGTTGCTCCAAGTGAAAGCAATCAGCCTGCATACCCTAGCAAGCTGCTAGGTGTCTCTGCTAGGTGTCTCTCAATTCCTCCTTATTGTGTCCTACAACCATTCTCAATGGATTAGAAATTTCCTTCATATATTTACAGCTAATCATATTTAATTCTCTGATACCAGCTATTCACTAGGTATTTCTTGGTGAAATATTTCCAAATTACTTCATTTCAGGTGTACCTTTACTCCAATGAAACAACCATGCTTTAAAGCACTCATTTTTCATTTCTAATTTGGATACTAGAATTCCACAGTAACTGATCTGTTTTGTTGAGTGGCGCCATAGCACTCACAGTCTCTTTCACTTTTAGGTTCTAAACATTGCAGACATTACTGGGTTTGCTGATGTTCTATATGCATCCTTCCCCCCACTTACTAGTTCTAAATGCACAAAGGTTCCAAATGCTCAGTAGGTCATATGGATTTCAGTAATCCCACTGGTTTCAGGAAGAAAGTGGTCAGAAGATGTAAGATATCACTCTCAGTGTCCCTGCTGATTACGTCATAACACCAAAAGGAATCCCAGCATGACCTCATAAAAGTGCCTTATTATGTTGGTATGCAGCGGACACTCCGATGCACTTGTGGATTGCCAGTAACTTGGTAATGTTTTTACCTTCATTTCTTAGGATGAACCAAGAACTATGGAAAATGGAAAACATTTCAATTCCAAAAATGAGTTTTCAAATTCTCTCCACATTAAACCAGAAAGCATGTTAACTAGAACATAGGACAGAGCAAACTCATGGTGGAAAAATAATGAAACAGAATGGAGGACATTCCTCATATTCACCAAAGATAAAACAAAACAAAACCAATCTTTGCTAAATCCCATCACACAGGTTTGTGGGAGCAAGTTCCTTGCTTGACTGCTAAGACAATTTATATAATTTCATTGTGGCAAAGTTGATTTTGTTTTCTCCATACCACATGTAATAGTAATTTTGTCTTTGTAGATTTTACATCACTGTGTCAGGAAACTGCAAAAAGAAAGAAGAAGAAAAACACTTCTTCTTAGTGATGAAGGTGATCTAACAAGTCAGGAACTGTTGGCTTATACAGTTTCTGGTCCTTGCTACAATCATTGTTTCAAGAATAGATTCATATTCTGCATCATTTTCTGTTACCTTTATGTTTTTCCTTTCAAGAATGAGAAATGAAAATTTTAATGCCTCATATATTTTGTGAATTACTGTAACGCGTATGCTGTACTGCTTTGATCTTTCTTATATTCTACAGTTTGATTGGATTGTGATGTGAATAGAAAACAGCACAAAACAAATCATTGTCTGAAAGAAGAATTGTAACATGGACAGCAGTGGTGCCGACCTCTCAAAAGAAATTGTACTTCTGAGAGGGATGTGACTAGCTACTACTTACTTCCTTGGGATTACTGAAATGCTCCCAGAAAGACCAGGACCTACAAAGATGTCAAGGTGATAGAGCTGTAGAACTCCAAGGGGACTCTAGTAGCAACATCTCGGTGGTGTTGCCCCTTTTTATACTGAAAAGGAAGTGGACCCATCCAGACCGGTGGCAGCCCAAAGTAATATTATTTACTCTCCACGGAATGCCAGCCATTCATTCACTGTAGCCTGTTGCCTATATTCTAAATTGTTGTGATGCAAAGATCAAGAAATAAATTTTTATGTATGTATGTACATAGTCCCAAACATAACAAATGACATTTCTCTATAACTTCTCACTTTAATAATCCCTAACTGATTTACAATACTGTGATGTTAAAACCAAAGCCAAATACACCCCCCCACACAAAAATTCAGATACAGGAGAGTCAAGAAATACTTCATTCTGTTACAATTCAGCAAGTATAATTGCTAGACACAGATTGATTGTGAAGTGTCATCAGTTATAATGGGGATAGGGTACTTCCAGCTCCTCCTGATGTTGTCAGACTAAAGCTCTCATCACCTTTGTGATCAGCCATGCTGGGTGGGATTGATGGGACTTGGAATCCACAAATATCTGGAGAAAGATAAGCCTATGACACTAAGCTGTAATCATAGAGACCTATTTGGCAAGTGAGAATCACATGGAAAAGGGATCGTTTCTTGTAGCCCCGGTCCCCCACTATCCGTGCCCCCAGTAAGACTGAATCTTGATCATCCACACAGAAGGCTCCCCAGTAAAGGCTGTTTGCCCCTTCGATGTGGATAGCTGACAATTACAGGTCACCTATACAGATAGTCCTCCCCCCACAACATGTAGATAATGGGCAAACACAGCCCCATTCTCTTCTTTATGTGATTTTTAATCATTTGAACACATAAATTGGGTTTGTTCCTACAACACTCATGAATTTCTGGGTCATGCCATAGTCTTTTCTTTTGACTAAAGTTCTAACCATGTCTGAGCATGAGCTATATCTGAGCATGACCATCCCAAAGTATCCATACGAAGAAGGAGGAGGAGGAGGAGGAGGAGGAGAATTCTCATTCCTCATAAGCTTCAGGGAAGGCTGTGTCTAAGTGACCTTTTCCTGAAATGTCATGGAGGAGGCCATGGAGAGGGCTTTTTCATTTCAAGCACGACCTAGCTAGTGTCCCCCCAGAACTTGTGAAAGTAACTTTGCCAAGCTCTGTTTCTACTTTGCTCCTTCCACTCACATGACAGATCCCTTCATTTTTAGAGAGGATTTTAGGTCCTAATTGTTTTATAGTGAAATTGGTTGTTTTCCATGCATTTTTATGCTGTTCTATTGGACTGTATTTTGCTTGTGCTTATCATTTTTTAAAAATCTTTTCATGAGATGTTTTGGGTCTTTGGATGATGAAATGTGGGTGAAAGCAAAGAGTAAGAAATATTTTTAACAAATGGTCTTTTGTTATGATCCAGGTGGGTATCTGTACCCTTCCCACACTGCCATCCTCTTTCCATTTTATGGCATGTCTTCATTAGATCGTATGCCTGAGAGCAGGGAACTTTTTTTTTGTTTTTTTACTTGTAAAATATCAATTAATTTGATGATAATGATGACGATGATGATTCCCCCCCCCTTTGCTTTCTTTGTGGAAACCACCAGTCTGTTCTTACAACTTTCCTATCACTTTGGAGCAAAATCCGTTTAAAAGAACCCTAGGTTATAATATCACATTATGTGTAGTCCTTCTTTCAACTGCCCCTGGACCAAAAGAGCAGATTATGAATTTTGTGGAAGTAGTTAATCTGTGAAACTGAAGGGCACACATGGTATATTAACTTGTATGGCTCCATGGAATGTGAGTCCTATCTCAAATAACATGCTTAAGGCTGGATAGGCACTGCTGCGCAACAACAACAATCTAAACACTAATATACTACTTGTGGGATAAAAATAGAGAAGAGAGTTTTGAAAAATCAGGAGCAGTGGGAGAACGAAATTTCTGCTAATAGTGTTTTATGTAAATGATTGTGTGTTTGATTGGAATTTTCTCCCCTACTTTTAATTGAATATTAATTGCTATTATTTAAATATTTATCATTCTGGAAACATCAGCTTTCCTGAACCAGAGCTGACTACAGCAGACATAGAAAAAGAAAAGATAAAAATAAACTGATGATGGACAATACTTTATTACTGATTTTTATTCATGGGAAGAATGATATGGAATGGAAGAAATCTTTGCCTTGCAAATTGTATATGTGCAATTTGGCTTCATGTCATAATTTCATTTTCTGACTACAGTGTGCCAGCCATATATGCGGGGATTCTGTTCCAGGAACCCCCATGAAAAACAAAACAAAAAACAAAAAGTGAAAGTCACATCCTACTGTAGACAATGGAAGCAACACTCTCATGCCTGCAGCAGTGCAGGCACAGACCCACTGTGGCCACTGACTATAATGGGATGCAATGCTTCATACAGCCTCACATTTGTGCCTGCAAAGATTGCACCAGAAGAGAGTGCACTGTACTCTAATATATCCCAGTAGGTAATAGAATAACATATTTATAAATAATTACTTTTGGTTTAATGAATTAAATTTCAAAAGCAATGTAATCGGTGAGAGTGTATTTCCTTTTTTAGTATAATGAGTAACAGTATCCAGTTACTTTAAAACACTGCTTTGAAAGGACTAGCCAAAGTACTGAAGTTATCTGGGGACAGAGTTCAGGACTTTGGATAGCACCTTTAAAATTCAAACTAAAAATCAGAGTGGAATCTCTGCTACACTGACATGGAAACCACCAGCTCCTCGGAGTCTCTGCTCCAAATGGATTAAATTTTACAACCCCCACCCTTTTGTACTACACAATTATAGCCGTTTGAGACCACTTCAGCTGTCCTGGCTACATCCTATGGAGTCCTGGGATTTTCAGTTTGGTGAAGCACTAGAGCTTTCTGGAAGAGAATTCTAACACTGTATTTTATGAAGCTGTAAATTCCAAGATTCCATGGCATACAGCCATGACAGTTAAAGTGATATTGTACTACTATAATTATGTGGAGTGACAGTATAGAACAGTGACTAAGAAACCAAGCTGTGAATAACAATGTGTTTGCCTAATTTTGTTCTTACCATGAACTGTGGTCTTAGACAAGCCACTCTTTCACAGTCTTGGTTTGGCATCAGCAACGTGGGGATAATATCAGCCAAACTTGCAAGATTATTGCCAAGACAATGAATATGAAGCATGCTGAACTGTTTATACCAGTGATGGATAGGAGATGCTGGGCAGGTTTGAGTAGATTGGCAAGAATTTCTATCACTTCCACAATATCACCAAAATAATAACATTCCACTATCTAAAATTTTGCAGATGAAACTGAAGAAGTTTCAGATGAATAAGAGTGGATTTTTGCAGGTAACAACTATGAGCTCTATCCATTTCTGCCATGCAAAACAAATACCTGCAGTTAGTATTCTGAAACCATGGATGTGCTGTACATCCTTTGCACCAGGGTATATTCTGGGTTGGCTGTACCAAACCACTGATTTGAACAGATTCCACAACAAAAAAATTGGAGTCAACATCATTCCAAGACACTGTTTGCCCACATATATTGACTGCAGCACCACTGTGGTGATTTCCATGGGTAAATCAGCCATCAGAGGTTACCAAGAAAATCAGATATGTCTGCCCAGATCCAGTTTTTTTTTTTTTTTGATAGAGACAATTGGTTGAGCTGAGAGTTGAGATGATGAACAGACTTGTGTGAATTAACCTTTAGTTAATACTAGGTTATGCCCAACTGAGGTGGTGTTGTTTGTTAGATTAGCCTATGAGGCATTTACTGCCTGCTAGCCTACTGCTCAAATTTCCCAGCAAGCTGACATTCCTAGAAACCTGTGTGTATTGTTAATAAACTGGTTCTCCTTTTATCTGGCTGTCAGAGCCGAGACTGGAATGAGAATGCTCAAGGAATGAATTTTACCTCAAGTATGCTGTCAGCCTTCTCTTCATCCTAGAGGTTTCACTGAGGCTGTAGTGTCAACCTTTTCTGGTTTTGTTTTGTTTTTTATTTGGTTTAGTTTTTCCTGTATTTTCCCCAGCAAACAATTTGAAACTATTTGGTTTGTTTTCTGTTGACTGAAATGTAAGTCTTGCTGAATATCTTTTGTATCACTGCTTAACTAGACCTTTTGCAGATTTTTAAAAAGTACATTCAATTAGCACATTTTCTTTTATTCTAATTAAACCAGCTTAATTAACCTGGATAGAGTTCACATTGGACTCTACCAGCAAGGCTATGGTTTTACATTTTAGAAAAAGAAACTGATCTTATACAAAACATGCCTTTAAACTGATTTTCTAGCAGTCACGCATTTGGAACTTTGAAAGACACTTGTGATTTTCTATAGAAAATCAAACAGAGCAACTTTGATTAAAAAAATATTTCCCCCCTCTACAGAATGGTGGGCCCTGCTTGTCAGCACATCTCTAGTTTTTCCCTCATCTAATAAGCTAGCTAGGCCAGCACTGCAAAAGGACATTATAATATTAACAATGCTGCTGGAAAGCTCTCTGCTTTAGAATGAATTAACTTTCACTGCAGTGCAGAAAAACACCAAGTAAAATTGGCTCAGCTCTGAATAGTAAGTTTAACCCCTTCAAAGCAGCACTGAAATATCTGTGAACAGTTTTCACCAAAGCCACAATTAAAACATATGAAAATCAAGGGTCCAGCTACAACACAAAATGTTCCTCTTTGGTCCAATTTGGTATTTTAATTGAGTCTTTGTATCAGAGAATTTTTTTGTGTCAGAGAATTTCTTAAAAACGCCAATGACTTGAATATCTGCACAAATACAGGGATTTTTTCCAAGCGATTTCTCCTGATCCAATTTCAATTCTGCCTCTTCTCCTAAATAAGGAACCAGTGCCCCTCCACCCCAGATAGTTTTGGACTGCAGTTCTTCCCATCTCTGACCATGGTCTTGCTGGCTGAGGATGATTGGAGTTAGAATACCACAATGTCTAAAGGCCTACAGATTCCTCAGCATCATTTCAAATCCTTTTCTTTTCTATTTTGAATCATCACCATCATCTTTATTTCTACTCCGTTTTTCTCCTCGAGAGGACTCAAAGAGGCTTACAAAGCTTAAGAGAGAACATAGTTAAAACGATAGTATACAAAAGTTAAAACGCACATTGAACAATATTGATTAAAACAATATTAAAATACATATTAAAAACAACATACAAATGACAATTAAAATAACCAGCACCAGTCTACATAGTAATTACGTATTAAACGTCTACCAAAATAGGAATGTCTTTAGTTGTCTCTGGAAAGTAGGAAGGGAAGGTGCCCAGGGAGTTTCAGAGCCTGAGAGTAGCCACTGAGAAGGCCATCTCCCATGTTCCCACCAAACACATTTGTGAGGGTGGTGGGACCAAGAGAAGGGCCTCTCCCACAGATCCCAATACCTGGGCCGGTTTGTAGGGTTGGACACAGTCCTTTGAATAACCTGGATGTGAACCATGTAGGGCTTTAAAGGTCATCATCAGCACTTTGAAACAGACTGGCAGCCAGTGGAGCTGTTGCAGCACTGTGATCCCTGTAATCAGCTCCAGTTAACAACCTGGCTGCGGCTCTTTGCACCAGCTGAAGTTTCCAAGCACTCTTTAAAGGCAGCCGACATAGAGAGCATTACAATAATCCAGCCGAGATGTAACCAAGACATGTGTTATCATGGCCAGGTCTGATGTCTCAAGGAACGGGTGCAGCTGGCTCACAAGCCTTAACTGTGCAAATGCACTCCTGGCTACTGCTGAGACCTGAGCTTCCATGCTCAGAGTTGAATCCAGGAGCACTCCCAAGGTGTAAACCTGTGTCTTCAGGGGGAGTGTGACCCCATCTAACACAGGCTGAATCCCTATTCCTTGATCTGCCTTTCTACTAAACAGGAGCACCTCTGTCTTGTCTGGATTAAGTTTCAATTTGTTTGCCCTCATCTAGTCCATTACTGATATCAGGCACTGGTTTAGGACCAAAAAAGCTTCCTTGGCTTGTGTTGGGAAGGAGTAATAAAGTTGGGTGTCATCCGCATACTGATGACACTGAACCCCAAAACTCTGGACAAACTCTTCCAGTGGTTTTATGTAGATGTTAGATAGCATGAGGGAACCCACAGGCCAAAGGGCAGGAGATCGAACATGAGTCCCCCAGTACTACCTTCTGGGTTCAGCCCTCCAGGAAGGAATGGAGCCACTGTAAAACAGTGCCCCAAGTCCCATCCCTGCAAGGTGACCCAGAAGGATACCATGGTCGATGGTGTCGAAAGCCACTGAGAGGTCCAGCAGAACCAAACACACTTCCCCTGTCTAGTTTGCAGCGTATGTCATCCACCAAGGCAACCAAAGCCATCTCAGTCCCATAGCCAGATCTGAAACCAGATTGAAATGGATCTAGATAACCCGTTTCATCCAGAAACCCCTGGAGCTGAGAGGCCACCACATGCTCCAAACCTTGCCCAGAAATGGAATATTAGAAATTGGCCAGTAATTATCCAAAATGGCGAGATCGCGGGATGGCTTTTTTAATAGTGGTTTTATAACAGCCTCCTTAAGACAAGCTGGAATTTTACCTTGTCTCAAGGAGGCATAAACCACACCTTCTACCCACTCAGTCAGTCCCCCTCTAGCCTTTTTAATAAGCCAGAAAGGGCAAGGTTCTAGGGTACATGTGGTAGCTCTCATATCACCAAGGATCCTGTCCACATCCTCAGGCTGTACAAATGGAAAAGTATCCATTATCACTGGACAAGCCATAGACAAGCTCACTTTTAAGGGTCTACACTTTTAGTTTTTCTGCCAGGTTAAATGTAATAAGCGACTATAGTCCCTTTCCTCATCATTCATGTTCCTGAAGCCATCACAGGGGGATCCAGGGAAAGCACAACAGAAGTGCTCCCCTCCACAAGGGCTGCCTGCTGGATGGGAGGAAGCATGATGGCTCCACTCCTCCCTTCCACAGCACAGCCTGACAGTTTCCTAGGCTGCACTGGGGGGGGGGGAGCATAGCCATTGCACTTCCAGATGTTCTGCATGACAGGTAAATGTGGGAGGAAGGTGGGAGAACTGTGCAATTGTAGTTCATTGGTGAGAGAAACCCATCAATTTTAATTCTGTGATTGCAATGGGTGGCCACAGCATTGCAATGGGATCACAATGACATCATGCAGAACTGTTGTTGCAATCCCTTCATGATCCTGTGGCCATTGCAGGTTGGAGGCAGGGTGCGGAAAGGCCCGCAAACTATTAGATTAGAAATGGATTTCAAGCTAATAGTAAAACTTAATCACCTTTTTAGCCCTAGTTAGATACAATGTTAAAAAAAACCTGGGCAATTAACTTATTGAGGAATCTTCTGCAAAACCACAGATAACTGAAAAAGTTATGGTGAAATCAGTTGGGAAATAGCAACTAAACTAAACTCTGGCCTTCACAATCCACGCACAAATTTATTCTGCAGCTGTAGTCAGAGACAGAAACAAAAACCTGCAGCTCTGAGCATAGAACCAGAAAGCCACAGCTAGCCATTAGCTCTCCCATCCAGGCTATAACACATTTTGTCTGAAAGAGAGTTTGATTGTCTTCACTGACTATCAGCTTGTTCTCTGGTTTTGATCCCTCGCTCAGCATATCATACTCTGTGCAACTACTAGGTCCCACTCAACAGCTGCATAATGCTGAGCTCTGACTAACATGGTTTTCCCAAATGGCATAAAGAAGTGAAAGTTCTTACAGCAGGGTTCCTTGCTTACTGGGTAATGCTGGCTATTGGGCATCCACTTACAGCCAGAACAATCTATCAGGGTTTGGGAGCCACTGCCCTGATGTGGAGAGGAAGGGGGAAAGAGGGAAGCAATGGTGATTGCCTCTGCTCCCTCTGCAGTTTGCAAGATGAAAGAAATGATAATGTCACTTCAGGGGAACATTTCTGCTGCCAGATACCTCCATCCAACCCCACCCCCAAAGCAAGCAGGAACAAAAGTGGCCAAATAACCCAATACAAAACATGATATAGCTAGATTTAAAACAAACAAACCTCTTGATGGGAATAAAATATTCGTGGTGTGCTGGAAATTACAGTGGCCCCTCCACTTTTGTGAGAGTTCGGGGCACAGAACCCTCACCAATGTGGAAAAACCATGAATAACTCCCCCCATTCTCCCCCTCCCATTTCCTTCCAGAGCTCCCCCCTCCCATTCCCTTGCCTTTAGCCCTGGTGCATGTACCTTCTCCACACCCAGGCAAAAGGCAAGGAAATGGGGATGGGAAGGTGTATGTGCCTTCCCCCCACTCACTTGCCTTTTGACCCAGAGTGTATTCTCTGCACTCAGAGAAAAGACAAAGGAATGGGGAGGGGGCAGCATTGTGTGTGGAGAAGGAAGGCATGCACGTGCCTTCCCCTCATTCCCTTACCTTTTACGTCAGCACACCTCCATGTCCTGGCAAAACGCAAGGGAATGAGGGGTCATGCATGTGTTCTGTCCTGTTCCCTTGCCTTTTGCCAGGATGTGCCCAGCTTTCTTCTCTGTGCCCAGGCAAAATGCAAGGAAATGGGAGGGGGCACCATATGACAGGATGGAGAGTGTGCACATGCGTTCCCCTCCACTCCCTTGCCTTTTGCTCGGGTGCAGAGAACATGCACTGAGGCAAAAGGTAAAGGAATGAGGGGGAAGGTACACATGCACTTTCCTTCTCCGTGTGTGGTGTTCTCCCCTCCTTGTCTTATGTCCAAGTACGGAAAAGGAAAGCATGCATCCTCTGTCACAAGGCAAGGGAATGGGAGGAGGAGAATGGGGAGGAAAGGCACATGCATACCTCACAAATAATCAAATCCGTGGAGGTCAATCTCATGAAAGTGGAGGGAGGACCACACCAGCAAATAGTCTGAGATAAAAAAATGTTGTCTGGTTACTTTAAATCGAGAACTGCAGCTACAAATACTGCAACTGCCAGCAACATTTGCCCTGTCTGGAGGATTCCATAGAAAGACTATATAGTGTTATATTTCATCAGGATAATTGTATACTTTACTCAGTTTGGTTCTGATCATTTTCCTGAATAAATAAATATTCAAGCTGATCTGCAGGTCCTAACAGTTTTCCCTTCCCCTAGCATGGCTGCTTTGGGCCCAAGAAACCATGCAGTAAACTATGTCACTTCCAGTTTTCAAATGTATGTTCTTCAAAATGAGGAATCAGGGGAAAAGTGAAAGGTAACAAGTCACCAGGACCAGGTAGCAATCATCTAAGAGCTCTCAAAGAACCCTGATGTGAAAAAGAATCAAATGTAAAGCTATTGATCTTTTAAGAAAAATATATAATTAATCTCTAAAATCAGCCAGTGGGAGTTCAAAGCTCTTATGTCATGTCAGGATTTGGTTGCAAGATGAATCACTCAGGATTTCAAATAGTGTTGCTGAATGGGACAGTTCTGAGAATCTGTTCACTCATATGGTTAATCACCATTTCAGAACTGAAGATCAATTGGCATAGTGGGTTCATTTGATCTTTGTCACATATCACCTTGAAGCCATATAGTATCACTTAAATGTGAATCACATGACAAATGGCCAACTTATGATGACACACCACAACTGTCTAATGCTCAGCTAATTCACACATCCAAGCACTGTAGCTACCCATAAGCTCTGAAGTTCTCCACCTTAATATCATTTTAGATAAATAAGTTAGCATTTTTAAAAATAACAGCAGCAGCAGCAACAACTTTCAAAACCTTTACTCCCCCAACACCTACCCCTTCATATTCATTTCAGTTATCAGGGCAATCTGGAAATGATATTCTTTGTCTAATAGACTGGATGAGGGCAAACAAATTGAAATTTAATCCAGACAAGAAAGAGGTGTTGCTCGTCAGTCAGAAGGCAGATCAAGGACTAGGAATTCAGCCTGTGTTAGATGGGATTATACTCCTCCTGAAGCAAGAGGTTTATAGTTTGGGTGTATTCTTGGACTCGGCTTTGAACCTAGAGGCCAAGGTTTCTGCAGTGGCCAGGAGTGCTGTTGCATATTTAAAGCCTGTGTGTCAACTGCACCTATTCCTTGAGATGCCAGATCTAGCCATGATGGTATGTGCCTTAGTTAGGGCCTGTTTGGACTTCTACAATTTTCTCTACTTGGGGCTGCCTTTGAAGAGTGTTTTAAAGAGTGTTTACTGGTCTAAAGAGCTGTAGCAAGACTGTTAACTGGAGCAAATTGACAAGACCGTACTACACTCCTGTTGAGATAGCTCCCCTGGCTGCCAGTTTGTTTCCAGATCCAGTTCAAAGTGCTGATTATGACCTAGAAAGCCCTATATGGATTAGGTCAAGGCTGTCTAGCAGACCATATCTCCCTGTATGAACCAGCCCAGGCTATGAGATCATCAGGAGAGGTTGTCCTCTCAGTCATACCATCATCCAAAGCATGGCTAGTGGGGACATGAGAGAGGACTTCTCAGTGGCTACTCCTCGATTTTGGAATTCCCTTCCCATGGAAGCAAGAATGCCCCCCTCTTGTCCTTTAATTTTTTTACTAAAGTGTAATTGTTTAAAAATTATAAATAGTTTAATTCTATTTTAATATTCATATTTGTATGTTTTTAATTGCATTGCTTTAAAATTGTAGGCTGCTTTGAATCCCAATTTTGGGAAAAAAGCAGGATATAAATGTAACAACAACAACAACAGAAATAATAATATTTTAAGCTACAATTTTGTGGAATTCTAAAATGCGTTTCCTGTACAGCAAACGGTCAAGAAGACAAAATTGTCTTCTAAAGTGCTGCTTCCCATTCAGTCCATGTTTTGCTGTTAAATTTTATTCACTCAAGTCAATTAAAACTGACAAAAGCAGAGGATAGACAGGTGAACCATGCTTGAAAAAACTTAACTGTTTGAAATGACCCTGGCTGACTTGAATGATTGAAAGAAACTTCTTTTTAATAAAACAAATAGAAGCAAATTGATTCCATTTCACACTTTTTTCCCCATGGTGCAACCAAATCCAAAGACCATTCTGACTCATTTTTACACCTCCAGTAATTACAGGTGAACTTAAAAAAAAAACTGTGAGCCACACTGATGTTGTGATAGATCTAATTATTCATTTGCAGCTGTGCTGGAGTGGAGTTGGGGTTGCAGGGTTCTCCTATGCAGGCCCAGGGAAATGAATAATTTCTGGTTGAGCTTGCTTCAATAAATGTCCTACAGAACTGTGCCTTCATTCACTTACCTTATTTATATACTCCTCCTGGTTCATAAAAGCTCGAAGAGGTTTACCAAAGTCATCATAGCAATAAAGGTTGATAGAATTTTAAACTGGAAAAAAATGGACTTGAGTAATTCGTCAGTAAAACAGCATAATAAACTCACAACATTCTCCCCTCCAGGCTTTTTGTGTTTGAAGCTTTTTATGTTCTTTGTTCTATTGTTGTTTTCTGCTGTTCCAATTCTTAAGACCTTTTATGTGTTTTATTTTTATACTTCATGGTTTTAACTTTTATTTGTAAAATGTCCTGAGAACATCTTCACAACGGGTAGTATAGAACTGTTGTAAATACAAGATATTCAAACTTGCATTCAAATACACAAGTATGATGATTCAGAGATGTTTTTACCACTTAGGAGTAAAAAGATTTAGATCAAAATCTAGCTCTGGTCTAGGTAGCAGTCTCATCTAGAGCAGACCCACTGAATCAATGAGATTTATATAGGTACTAACCTTCCTTTCAACATTTATTCCATGGATCTCTACTCTAGGTGGGATTACCAATTGATTAGGTCTATTTGTGTCTACAGCTAATGAAACATAATTTTTCTTCCAGAATATCTGCATCAATTGAAGTAAATATCCTTCAGTGCCCAACACTGTGATATAAGGAGTATGATTTATGCTTATCTTTGGTTTACAGTACAAAATATTTCTTGCCCTGTTATTATTCCCAAATGTACACAGCTGGTTCACAACTCCAACATATGCAGTAATAATAAATCTTCAAAGAAACTTAGATTTGAAAATACTCATTCTTCCTTTTGTCCCCTATCTCTTAAGAGTGAGAACTTGTTCCCACCTCCCCAGATTGGAGGCAAGCCATGAGGATGTCTTTCTAAAGAAGAGAATCCCTTCTATCCACAGATGATCTTTTTTGGATTAAGAACACTAGAAAACCAGTGCTCTAATCACATGGAGAGTCTTCATGAACAGAAATTGCTGTCCAATTCAGAAAGTCATGATGAGAGCAGCAGAAGCAGTGACAGTGTAGAATGACTGCCATCTTCCCTCTCCCTGCGTGTTACAAGAGCTACAACAGGAAAGCCTGAACAGGGCTCTTATTTGCCTTTCCAACAAACTATGGCTTATATTTCCTTTGGAATTTAAGACTGAAAACTGAAATAAAATCTGATTTCTAATTTTGACTCAGAAAAAGAAATGCAAGCCATAGTTTTCTGCTTCAGATGGCACGAACCATGGTACCTTTTGAACCAGCCAGGGAAGCGCAGAAGGAATGGTTATGCATGATGTAAGGAGACAAACCTAAGAAAACAAATTCTGTCTTATGGAACACGTACTAAGTCTCGTGGCAGAAAACTATTTCAAAGTCACTTCATTGCTATCTTCTCTTCAAACTTTATTGCACTGATGTTATAACAATGTTGAAGGAACATAATGAAAGAAACCAAAGGCAGATGGTTGTTTACAATTTGCATCACTGCTGCCAATAAATATTTTTATTGCTATGGTTGCAACAATAAATACTCACTATTGGAATAAAGCTTGTAAGGGTAAAGGAATTAAGAGTGCTTGAGAAAGCTTACTGCTTATATTAGATGAACAGCTGCATCATTTGTGGGTTATTAAGCATATTGGATGGTTTGTTCACAAGAACTGCCTAGCTGGATCATACCAAAGGTCCATCTAGTTCAGCATTCTTTCTCCTAGAGTAGCTAGCCAAATGCACTGAGAAGCTCATAGACTTATAGAGATACCATCTATCCTCAGCATTTGGTGATCATCAGAGAAGCGTTGGCTCTAAATAGAGGAGTTCAATTATTAATTGAAAGACAAATTTCACAAATTTGTCTGACAGAGCGACTTTAACTAGGGTGAGGCAGGAGTAAAGTGAGGGATTGTCAGCTACTTCTAAAGCTGGCAACACCCATAGTGATAAGTACAAAGTGAATTCTCTCCCCTGCTAACCACTACACTTTTTTAAAAAAAATTCCCCAGATTGGTTCCAGTTGGAGAAATGTGTTCCAGGCTGGAGTGAATGGGAGAGATCATGAGGCCTCCTTATAATTGCCGAGGCCTTCAGTCTAGCAGACCCAAGGCCACTTCTGTCCTATTTGGGTCTTTTGTGACAACCACAACCAGCAGTAGCATCACAACCATGGAATTCTTTTTAGGTATAGCATGGGGTTCTGGTGCAGATATCTTCCCAACTAGAGGAATTCCTTTCAGCCATTGGAGGGTTTTTTCCATAATGTCACCCTAACCTCTTTTGACCAGCAAGTTAAGCCCTCATTTCTCTCCCATTCTCTCTCATTCTCTCTCTCTCTCTTTCTCTCTCAATGTGCACGCATCCGCATGTGCGCGTGCGTGTGTGTGTGTGTGAGACAGAGAGAGATTAAGAGAGAGAGTACACATAGATATATATGTGCTTTGTCTCATATTTTGGCTTCTACAAAGGTTAGAGACACAAAATAAGCTGCAGTATACCTTCAGTTTCATGGTATTTTAATTGCCATAGTGCCATCCTAAGGACTTCCAGGATTTGTAGTTCGCTGAAATGTTCTGGAGCAATGCTTCTCAGTCCATCTGATATGGAAGACTGAATTTTTTTCCCCTAATGCTATAAGAACTAGTGGCATATTTGTGCTTATTGGCTACAATTGTTTGTTTCTTTCTGGGAAACTCTCCAGAGACTGGCAACTAAAGGCTCAGGGATCAATGGGAGCCAAGGAACCACCACTTTTAATAGTATTGCTCTAGAAAACTGCTAAAGAACTCTAATCCAGTCCCTATGCAGCGGTTCCAAGATGCCCTGAATGATGCCTTTCCTACACAATTAAACTCATTTAATCTTCAATATCTCTCTTTTCAGGGTAACTTGGTAGCTTCTAACTACCTCACCAAAGTACAAATCCCAGTGTAGCGATGATAGCTAATATACAGTGAAACAAATAAAGAACTCTGTAATATAAATACACATTTATTCTTGTTTTCAGACACAATCTGGGGATCCAGAAGAGCTGTCCAGGCTTCAGGATGCATGGACAGAATTCAGTGAAAAAGCAGCCAATTGCACAATACAGCAACTATATCTCCACCTCTTTCTTTATCACTGGTTTTCCTCCTGTACACTTCTCCTGTTCATTAAGCCATTTTTTTTATCCTCACTCTTCTCCGCCACAGACCTGTTGTTATATGCCTTCAAGTCATTTCTGACTTATGGTGGCCTTTCAAACCTTTCATGGTTTTTTTTTTTTGACAAGATTTCTTCAGAGGGGGCTTGCCTTTGCCATCCTCTGAGGCTGAAAGAGTGTGACCTGCCCAAGATCACCCAGTGGGTTTGCATGACTTAGTGGAGATTCAGACCCTGGTGTCCCAGAGTTCTAGGCCCTTTCTGCATGGACATGATGTCCCAGAATGAGGGTGTGAGAGGAACAGGATCATGACTACATTTCTGCAAGATGTCATTGCAGTCCTATCCTTCTCACGTCGCCAGCCAGAACAATCGCAGGGTAAATCGTTGATGGATTTTCTCTGTCAATGACCTCTGATTGCATGGTGCTCTCACACTTACCTGCCCTTGAAGGCCCGGAGGCACCATGGAGGCACTTCCTCCCCACCATAGCATGAGAAAGAGCCTGGCTGCACTGTGGAAGGAAGAGGCGTGTCTCTCATGCTCCTTTCTTCATGAAGCTGGTCCGGTGCAGAGGAGAGTGTTCCCGTCACACTCCCTTCCCAGCAAAGACACTGCTAGGATCACAACTGCAGGGTGACAGGATAAGATAAAGTGTGGAAAGAGCCCTGGTCTGACATCCTCGCTCTCAATCTCTCTCTCTCTCTCTCTCTCTCACACACACACACACACACAGACATATCAGATAGCAGGTATTTTCTTTTGTTATTTATTTATTTATTTATTATTATTATTTTAATTTTTATTTAATCACATATTTAATAACAAAACAAATAGTAAACATAACAAATGACATACAACACAAAACAATTCTCCCCTCCCGTTCCCCACCTTGCCAAAACTCAGGTTTCATTGCTTCATTTATCTATAACAATCCTTCTTCTCTTCTTTTACATTTAAAAAAAAAAGTTTCACTTTCTTATTTCCTCTTTTGCTTCCTTATTCCCCCTTTTACTTAATCTCTTAAATATTTTCTTATCTTTAATTTCTTCCAGCAAATCACATTTCTGTACATATTTAGAACTCCTCATTTTTCTAAAAAGCTAATTGCTTTTTTCCCCCAATAAGCTTCCCATATTGGACCAACTATTTTCCACTCTTTTCTTGATTTACTTTTCATACTATCTTCCAGAGCTTCTATCGCAATATCTGCTTCAGCCATTTCATACAATTTTAGTAACCAGTCCTCTAACCTAGGAGCACTCTTTGTTTTCCAAACCTGGGCATAGCAAATTCTGGCAGCTGTTATCATATATATAAATATTTTTTTTTTGTGATTTGTCTAATTGCAGTTCCTCAATCATGTTTAATAGATATATTTGTGGTGATATGTTAAATTTACTTCTAAACACTTCCTGTACTTTATCATGCACCCGCTCCCAGAAACTTTTTGCAACTTTGCAGCGCCACCATATATGATAAAACGTACCCCTCTGATCACACTTCCAACATGTATACTTTGAATTTTTATATATCTTTGTAATTTGTGTTGGGGTTATATACCATCTGTGCAATATCTTATAATAATTTTCTTTTAAACTTACTGGTTTTATTAATTTCCAGGTGGTCTTCCACGCCTTCTCCCATTGTTCCATCATTATTATTTGATTAATATCTTGGGCCCACTTAATCATTACTGATTTAACCGTTTCCGGCTCATTTTGTACTTGTAACAAAATCTTATATATCTGACTTACCTTATGCTCAATATCTGGTTTTAACAACTTATCAAATTCTTTTTCTCTAATCTCAAACCCTTCTTTCTCCTTATCTTTTTTATATCTCTCCCTTAGTTGTCTAAATAGTAGCCAATGTGTATTCCATCCATCATTTCTTAATTCTTCTGCCAATTTGAATTCTATATTATCTCCTTGTATTTTTAAGATATCTTTATATCTAATCCACACACCAACCTTAGGTTTTTCTTTATTATAAAAGGCTTCATGTGTTGAGACCCAAAATGGTATTTTCAAATATAACTGTCTTTTATATTTTTGCCATGCTATAATAAGGGCTTTCCTTAAAAGGTGATTCTTAAAATTTTTATCTATAACTTCTTTACCATACCCTATATATGCATGCCATCCAAAATATAGCCCCTCTCCTTCTAAATATAATAATCTTTTATTTTCTAGTTTTATCCATTCTATAATCCATTCTAGGCAATTTGCATAATAATATAATTTTAAACTTGGTAATCCCATTCCTCCTTTCTCTTTTATATCTTCTAACACATTTAATTTTATTCTGGGTTTTTTTCCATTCCGTATAAACTTCATTAGATCTTTATTCCATTCCCTAAGGGGTTTTTCATTCATAAGTATTGGTAAATTCTGGAATAAGAAATTTATTTTGGGGAGTATATTCATTTTAATTACGGAGATTCTACCTAGTAGTGACAGATCCAATTTCCCCCATCTTTTTAAATCTTCTCTTATTTCTCCCCATATTTTTTTATAGTTATTATCAAACAAATCTACATTATTTTTTGTTATAGTGATACCAAGGTATCTTACTTTTTTATCCGTCTTGAATCCCATTAATTTTACAGTGTTCTCCTCTTCTTGTTTCCTTATATTTTTCAAAATCATTTTCGTTTTTTCTTTATTTATTTTATATCCTGATAATGTTCTGAAATCTGTTAATATCTCCATTAATACTTTTATACTTGTCTTGAGGTCTTCTAATATAATCACTAAATCGTCAGCATAGGCGCTCAGTTTATACTCTTGATTTCTGATTTTAGCTCCTTGTATTTGTGTTTCGTGTCTAATTTTGTTAGTTAGAGTTTCTAGTATTAATATAAACAGGAGAGGTGACAGAGGACATCCCTGTCTAACTCCCCTACCTATAGATATATTCTGTGTTGTTTCTCCATTAACTATTATTATAGCCTTTTGATCTTTGTATATCGCTTTTGTCCATCTTATATATTTATCTCCCAGATTTATCTCCTCTATTGTTTCCTCTATAAAAATCCAATTTACTCTGTCAAATGCTTTTTCTGCATCAAGGAAACATAATACCATCTCTTTCTCATTATGTCTGTGATAATATTCTAGTATATTCAATACCATCCTTATATTATTTTTTAAAGTTCTCCTGGGTAGAAAACCATTTTGATCCTTGTGTATAATTACTTGTAAAACTTTTTTCAATCTTTCTGCTAATATAGTAGTGAAAATTTTGTAATCTACATTTAACAATGCTGTTGGTCTATAATTTCCTAATTCTTGTGTATCCTTTCCTTCTTTTGGGATCAAAGTAATATTTGCCTGTCCCCATGAGGGTGGTTTTGTTTCCGTATTAATTTCATCTATTACTTCATATAGTGGATTAATTAATTGTTCACAAAATATTTTATAATATAGAGCTGAGAAACCATCCAGACCGGGCACCTTACCCGTTTTCTGCTTTTTGATAGCTTGCAGGATTTCTTCTTTCGTTATATCCTTATTCAGTTCTTCCCTTTGTTCTTGCGTAATCTTAGGTACGTATCCTTCCCTTAAATATTGTCTAATCTTATCTCTTTTTAAATAATTAATCTTTGACTCCGCAAATAGATTTTGATAATATCTTTCAAATGCCTTCTTTATTTCCTCCTGATTTACCAATAATTTCTTATTTTCTTTTATTTTTAATATCAATCTCTTTTCTCTTTCTTTTCTAATCTTATATGCTAACCATTTATTTGTTTTATTTGCATAAAAAAAGTTCTTTTGTTTTGCTAATTTTATATTTCTTTCTGTTGTTTGTATATCCTGTAAGGATATTTGTTTCTGTAACACCTTTATTTCAACTAGAATCTTTTTGTCTTGTGGTGTATTCGTCAGTTCATTTTCTAAGTGTTTAATCTGCTCTTAGCTTTTGTTCTTTCCTCTTTTTTTCTTTCTTTATTCTTACCTCCTGTTGTATCAGGAAGCCACGCATAACCACTTTCCGGGCTTCCCGTACTGTTTCTCTAGACACTTCATTGTTCACATTTTCCTTAAAATAATTTTCTAAAGTTTCTTTTCCTTTTTTAATTATCTCTTCCTCTTTTAAGAGGTTCTCATTCAATTTCCTCCTAAACTCAGTTTTTCTGTCTTCCATAATTAGTAATAAGGAGTTATGGTCTGAAATGCTTCTTGGTAGGGTTTCCATCTTCTTTAAATATTTCATTAAAGTTTTGGAATTCCAAATCATATCTATCCTGGACCATGTCTTACATATTTCTGAGAAATATGTATATTCTCTTTGATTCCCATATAAACTTCTCCAGGCATCCACTAATATCATATTTTCTGTTAATTCATAAACGCTTTTTGGTAATTTCCTTTTATTTTTCGTTTGTTTTTTGCTCCCAAATCTATCTATTTCTGGTTGTATTACCCCGTTCCAATCCCCCATAATAATTATATTTTGACATTCCAATTCTTAAATTTTTCCAAAAAGTTTTTCATAGAAATTATTTTTATTTTCCAATGGGCCATATACCCCTATAATTATTATCTTTGTATTTAACATCTCTACTTCTATACCTACGTATCTCTCCTGATTATCATTTAGGATTTCCTTAGCTACATATTTTGAATTCACATAAATTGCTATCCCTCTTTTCTTTTTTTCTATGCTTGTTACAAACAAATTTCCTAATTTGGGGTTTTCTAATAGTTTTTTATTTTGATTTAATTATATGTGTCTCTTGTATACAATATATATCACATTTCTGTTTTTCTAAATAATGAAATATTTTCTTTTTTAATTATTATTGAATTTATTCCTCGGACATTCCAAGAGAATATTTTAATTCTCATTTTGATTGTAACTTCTTCCTTTTAAATCTTTTCTTCCAAAGATATTTCTTCTCCTGTCTCTTCCTGATTTGTATCCTCTTGTTCCTTTTCTTCAGATTCCTGTTCCTCTCTAACCTCTCGTTGCTCTTGTCCTTCGACTTGTTCTTCTTCTGCTCGCCCGGTCATTTTATCTTTCTCTTCATTACCTCTCTCTTCTTTCTTTTTTTTCCTCTTGTCTTTGGTCTCTATTTTGTTTTTTCCTCTGTTATTCCTTAAACTTTTTCAAAAACTCTTCTGCTTTGCTTATTGAATTTATCACATGTCTTCTCTGATTGTATGTAAATATAACACCTTCCAACTTCCCCCATCTGTACATAATATCTTTTTTCTTAAGTTCTTGAATTAAGAATGCGTAGTCCTTTCTTTTCTTGAGCACTTGCGATGGCACATCTTTAAATATTTTCAATTCCGTTCCTTCAATAATTAATTTTTTTGAGCAGCTCAAATGAATAAACATCTCCTTCACCCGTTCTCTTACAAAATAAACCATGATGTCTCTGGGTACCTTCCTCTTCTGCGCAATCAGTGAATTTATCCTGAAGATACGATCAATCTCAGTGTCCATTTGTTCCGTTGACCAGTCCAAAAATTTTGCCAAAGCCGGTATCATTCTACTATAGATGTCCTCTTCTTCTACTTCCTCCAAGCCTCTAATCTTAATACATTTTTCTCTATATTTCCATTCTGAGAGTGTATTCTTCATCTCTGAACGCTCTACAGTTACTTCTAACTCTCCTGCTTTTTTTTCCAGATTTTTCATTTTTTCTTGTACATCTTCCAATTCCTTATTCATATTTTTAACATCCTTTGTCACAGTTTCTAATCTATATGCAAAATGTTCCATCTCCTTCTTCATTTCTCTTACTTCTTTTTTAACTTCCGTTGATAATCCCTTCATTTCATCCCGCATATCTGTTCTTATCTTCTTAAACTCCTCTAATAACAACTTATAGGGGTCTATTTCCTCAGATGATCTTCTTTGGGATAGCATCTGCACCTGTGTTTGCACCAATTTTCTTCTTCCAGCTGCCATCTTCTTCTGTCTTCTATTTTTCTCTAAATTCTTTCTCTTCCACTAAGATATTATAAGATTTCCAATTTATACCTTCCTTTCTTCAATCCCTTTGTCTTAATATCAAAGATTAACAGATATTAATATATTTTACCTTATTTATTTATTCTTATTTATCTGTAATGTTTATTTATTTACTTCTATTTATTTCTATTTTTTACTTCTGACAAAGTTAATTACAATGTTATTATTTGTTATTTAATATATTTACTTGCTATTCAATGTTATACAATTCCTTTTCCAACCTTAATATAACCTTAATATAGAAAAACCTCTGATTCCCTAAGGTGGTACTATATATTTCTTTTACCTAGGCTTTTTTAATCAAGGGTTTTTATTGCTTTATTACTTTCTTATAACTTCACCCTTAAAGGGTTAAACTTACTTGTTCTCTTTATCTAAGAAAGATGTTTATATTACAGCTTCCCTTGGTTCAGGTGACTTGTAACCTTGGTCTTATCTCCTTCTGCCCACCTGAGAGCAGAGAAACATGTAACTCCCACAAGGTTATCAAAATACAGTTACACAAATACAGTAAAATACCCTTTTACTTTACTCACTTTCAATCTATCCGTTCTCACTCAATTTCCCCTCTCAAAGTCAACCTATATACGAAATACCATATCAAAAAGAACAGACACACCAACCTTACCTCTTTTTCTTTTCCAAAATCACTACTTTTAATAAAAACCTTTTACCTCCCCCAACCACTTGCTCGTTGTCCTCTATGCCCTGCAATCTTATTCCTCAGTTTTATTTACTATATATAAATGTTTATATTTTTAATTATTTAGACAAATGTTCTTCACTACTTCACTGCTTCTTCCTTTTTCTTTTCTCTCTCTCGTCTCTCTTCTTCTCTACCTTTCTTCCCACTGTCTATCGTAGTCTCCGCTCTACTTCTCTCTTCTCTGCTCCTTCTCCTTTCCCACGTCTCCTTCTTTCTCCTTCTTTCGTTGTTGCAGCCACTTCCCGATCCGTGTCCTTCTCTTTCACTCCTTCACCAGCACCAAGCCATCAGCTCCACCACTCTCCGTTTCCTCTGTTTTGTC
Source organism: Cyclura pinguis (assembly GCA_030412105.1). Taxonomy (NCBI): domain Eukaryota; kingdom Metazoa; phylum Chordata; class Lepidosauria; order Squamata; family Iguanidae; genus Cyclura; species Cyclura pinguis. The sequence continues at coordinate 216,330,677 of CM059602.1, forward strand.
TCCACTCTCCTCACTCCAAACTCCAAATCCATCTCTTTCTCCTTTACTCCTCCGTCAGTATCAAACAGTCAAGCTTGCCTCTCTCCGTCTTCACTCCATTCACCACTCTCCACCTCCACTTTCCACCATCCAACTTTCCCCCTCTCTTCAGTCTCTCCTCTCTCCTCTCATGACCCAAAGTCCGTAAATCCTACACCACCATCCAGTAAATTTCAGTATCCATTCGGTGTTCACAGCCTGGAATCAATCGTCTCAGGTAGGGATTTTTATATATGTCCGTGTTGGGAAAGGGGAGGCTTAAGCGTCCATTTACAGTTTTCCTGTAAAGTTCTCGTCCCTCTTTTTTTTTTTTTACTTTCCACTTCTGTCTCTCCACTTCAACTATCCTCTTTATAAGTTTCTCTGTTTCTTTCCCTTTCCCTTTTCCTTTCTTATCGCAGTTTTCACTTTCAATTTATTTGTTTAGTTTCAGTCTGAGAAGTCCTTTTTTTTTTTTAGCTTACAATTAAAACTTACTTACTTGTTATTTTTTTTTTCCTCCTTGTATGGAGTCTATCCCTCGGTCGTCTTACAAATCTCCATGTTTCCTTTTGTTATTTTTCCTTGATATGAAAGTGCCCTTAATGAGAAGGCGCTTCTGTTTATGTCCTGAGTTTCAGCAATGAAGAAAAATACTTAACTTACTTGTTAAACATCCCTCTATTTGTTAATTTCTCGTGGCGCAGCCACTGTCACTCATGCGATGGTTACACAGCATCTGATGGCTCTTCGACTCATCGGCTTCGTCAGCTCCCCTCTTCTTCATGAATTTTTTGGGGATGCTGACTCCGGAATTAGTCCATTCAGAGTCCCTCCTAATCCCTTCTCTCAAAGGGATTAAATGTCCCGTTTCTTCCCTTTCAGAAACGGGCTTACGATCCTGTGTACCAGCCGTCTGTCTCGCAGCTGAGCGAGTAGATGACCGATCGCTACACCATCTTCCCTCCTCTCCCAGATAGCAGATATTTTCATCCTCCTCTTCAGTACCCATACACACACACACACACACACATATATACATACATACATACATATATATATGTATGTATGTATGTATGTATGTATGTATATATACATACACGCATACTGGAGCTATTCACAGTCTAAGTTCACCAGGAACTGGGATAGCCAGAAGTAGTACCTGTGATTTTCCAAAAGTTAGAGTGGCCTGCGGTTTAAATACCGTGGTCCTCTGGTACCTCACTAAAAATCAGCTAAAACTTTTGGACCAAACCTCCAGGCTCTTCCTTATGAGGAAATATGCGTCTGCCGGTAATGTCAGCTAGATACAGTGTTCCCCTATGTGGTACTGCAGGCTACAGGGAGACTTTCATTGGTTAATATTAATCAATCCATAAACAAAATAACTCTGAGATATACACTCTTGGGGTACCCTTGATATGAATGCCAATATTTAAATGTCTAGGTTCCACAGTTTGGGAGCTATGGCATGCATCCATACATGCACACACAAACACACACACAGTCGCATATAATATTCTATTTTTAATAGATAAGATTTTTGGATGGGGCACTCTTAAATGCCCCACCTGTAATTTTGAATGAATTCCCTCACTTTACTGTACATGAGTAAAATTCTTGGATCGTATGACTATAGTTCTCACTTACCATTACTATAGTATATGCAAATTAACATGGAATTCAGAAAAAAAACAAATGTGTTTTTATTGCAATGGAGGCATTTCCTCCTCTGTATTTTGTGCATTTCCACATTAGATACAACCTAAATTATGTTCCTCTTGCACCTTTTTTTTTCATTCCACAGATCTGTCTTCCTCCATATATGTACAATTTTATTTGCTGAGTAACATCAGTGAGAGAAAATGATCTAGGTGCTATCCATTTCTACGTCTCATCAAAAATGTTATATACCAATTACAAGGCCAAAGCCTTCATCTGGCCTGCGGAAAGTTTATTACTGAGAATGCTGCATAGGAAGGAAAGAAACTAGGTTGATTCTCTGATATCTGGTTGAGACACCAGTGAAGGTGGAAAATTTATATTTGTACACGAATGTATCTTAATTAAAGACAAATGAAACATTCTCAAGATACACCAAATGACTCTAGACCCACTTGTTGGACCTTTCTGTTTGCAGCATTCCAAATCCCATGCTATGCCTCCAGGCTTACAAAAAGTATTTTATGACATAGCAAGAAAAAGAGATATTGAATAAGAGGGGGTGGTTATGACTCTTTCATAGTGATTGTGATTAGCTGCATAAAACTGCACAATATTCTTGAGAGGCTTGGAAACATTATTAGTCATTAACCTTGGAAGTAATAAATGTGCTGTAAATCAACTCCAGAGGGGAAAATATGAAGCATAGATTAAATATGTTCATTCTGCATTATAGTCTATTATTATTATTATTATTATTATTATTATTATTATTATTATTAGGGGGGAGGAGCCAAGATGGCGACGAGGCAGCAGCTGCCGTGAAGAGCTCCTTTGAAAGTATTTTTTTTATCCTTTTTGTTTATTCTTTTTATCCTCTGTTGCCTTCTCACTGACTTCGTTTTTATGTACTGCTTTCGATAAGAAGGTTGTACTTTGGGTTACCACACTAAGCTGACTTTTCTCCATGAATGAAGGTCAAGGACTTGTTTTGAGGATTTACAATCTCACTATCTCTGGAAATTTGTAAGGGAGGCCTGCATCTTCAATGGGGAGCAAAAAACGAGCCAGATCGAGTCCTGGGGCAGTAAAACACAATAAGGCCTCTAAACAGCTGAAGATTGATGAGCTGCTTACCTGTGAGGAAACTGTGAGTAATTCAAACTCTAACACAAACATAGCGTTTGCAGTTTCTACTGCCAACTGTTTTTCAACCTTAGATACAGATAATGAGTCTGCTTCTGAGCTCCTGGAAAATCCGGACAATAGTCTGGACTTGCACCAAGTAGGAGTGTCTCCAGTATCTAATGGGGTAGATGAATCAGTCCCCATATATTCGTCCACTAATGGAAAGAAACAATATACTAAGCAACAACTTTATTCCTCAGATTTTATAACAAAACAGTGTCTTTTAACAGCTCACACTGTTATTTCAATCTATGAACGACTAGAATTAATTGTCAAAGAACTCCACTTGGTTAAGCATTCCTTCGATACCTTCATACAGAGTTTTGCAGCACAGGAGGGGAGACCAGTTCAAGGTATTAATACAAGATCAAAAAAAGAGGAAAATCTGAGACACAGTGAAAATATTACAATGAATCACAGGGGCTGCTCAGTAGCAGCTGTAGAGGCCCCGGGGAAGGGTAGCTGCAACAGGATTCTGCAAGCAAATCAAATCACGCTACAGATTGCTTTTAACAGAATAAACAACGGTAGATGGGGGTCATTCAAAGCTTCCAAATATTCTTTGAGCCAGCTGCTGCATATACATCCCCATTACGTTGATTTGGCTGCTGTGGAATGGCTTCCTAATACAGCTACATACTTGAGAATTATGGTAACATTTGAGCAGCCCACAATTCCTGCCATGTTGTTGAAAATGAGGTCCTTTTTGTCTAGTTTTCAAATAACACCAATACGCGTCTTTCGAGATACAGTAATCACCCCCTTAGTTACCTTCAAGCATAACAGTGGAACGCCTAAGGAGGAAAAGAGTTCCGGTTTGCCAGTCCCCACAGAAATATCCTCCAATACGGTTCCACAGCCTGGTACTGTCAAAACATCTGAGGCTAAGAAGCAGTACATAGATCTAAGGGAATTAATCTTTAATGATGAACAAAAAGATATCGCCAGTAGACTCGAGGACCTCAAGACTACGTTATCTACTATTAAAGATTTAGCTGAACCATTGGTAGACTTAGTAGCTACAGACGTGTCTATCCAAGTGGAGAATGATCATACTGGGGACTCCATTGATGCATTATTAGCCATGAACGAGGATGTGTTGATAACTACTATGCCTCTCCAACCCACAGTATCAAAGAGGATTAAAAACACACCCGATCTGTCTAAAGAGCTCTCTATACAGAAAGCCCCGGCTCAGATTAAATCTCCACTATCTTTGGAATTTAAATCCCAACTACTCTTGGAATCTAAGAGGGCTAACAACATACTTGCTCCATATGAAGAGCTTCCAGTACAAAAAACCCCTGTTCAAATTGAACCTCTGGATACTTGTGAAGTTACAAACCCTGCAATACCAGTCTGACAATTACAGTTACTCTCATGGAATGTTACAGGCTGGACAAATAAATTTCATGATGCAGATTTTGCGACTTACCTACAAAAATTTAAAATTATTTGTCTTCAGGAAACATGGGCTACTGAAGCTAACTTACCAACACTCTACGGATTCCAAGCATTTTCTGTCCCAGCTATTAGAATAAGTAATAAAGGTCGTGGCAGTGGCGGCCTTTCCATACTTGTTTCAGTGGACTTGCAAGCTGAAGTTGAACCACTGGCTAGTTCCAGTCCGCATTATATTCAGGTACTTCTCATTAAGGGTAAAAATAGTGGCTCTTTCATCTGTATAAACGTTTATCTTCCACCTAGTTTATCAAAAAATGTAGGTCCCAACAGTATTTGGGACAGCCTATCTGAAACCCTTACAGTTTTAGAGGATAAGTATTCCCCCACAAGGCTTTTGCTCTGTGGAGACTTTAATGCTAGAATTGGGATTGGCCCAAAACAGGTGGTGTCTTCTAATTATGGACAACATTTTCAAGCTACACCACCCATTAGGGTATCTCAGGATACTTGTATAAATAAGTCAGGCCTGAGACTTCTAGAAGTTTTGTCTCTGCATCATTTGCAATGTCTTAATGGATCTCAATGCGATACAACACTGGGTACTTATACCTATATTACTAACAGGGGAGCTAGCACAATAGACTATATAGCAGTCTCTGCCAATCTGTTGCCTAACATCCACAGATTTGAAGTTGACTGCAGGGTCGAGAGTGATCATTTCCCTCTTTTATTGCATTTCCATCTCGAATCATCCCACTTTCCCCAGTCGCCTCAAAATACGAACATAAACGGGACGTATATAGGGGAAAGGAGAATACGATGGTCAACCAACCTTGGGGCCTCAGTTTCCCATTTATTTGCAAATCCCACTTTTAAATCTCTTTCCCGAGCCATTCTACACTCAGACTCGGACAGCCTATCTGTTTACCATAATATCATTTCGAATCTTAGACCTAATTTGGTCAGTGATAAGTATTTTAATCCCAACAGAACGGCACAAAATGGATGGTTCGACTCTGAGTGTAGAGCCGCCCGGAAAGCACTAATGACGTGCTCACGCCAGGTAGCTAGAAATAGGGAGGCTGTCGCCCCCAGCACCCTAGCTTTTATGAGAAGATCTTATAAGGCATTTTTAAAGCAAAAAAAAGATATGTATACTAGAACACAATGGAAACAATTGGCCCAAGCTGTAACGGAAAAGAACGAGAAGCTGTTCTGGGATATCATTTCTTCCGGCATGCGTACAGTTAGACCAGTAATCATCGGGCATATTTCATCATCTCAGTGGTTTAACCACTATAATAGGCTTTATGGAGTAACATCTTCAGGTCATCAATATACCCCGGCTATTAAATTCGACGAACTACCATGTTGGCCATCGGTATCAACAGCCGAGTTAAAGAAATTGATTGCATCCCTCGCCCTGAACAAGGCTCCGGGAGAAAACATGATGCCCCCAGAAATATTCATACACTTCTCAGAGTGGTGGGCGCCAATACTGGCCAAAGTATTTACACAAATTAACAGTACAGGCAGGATGCCAGAAGGTTGGAAACAGAGTATAGTTGTCCCCATATATAAGAAGGGTGACAAGCAAGACCCTGGTAACTATCGACCAATTAGTCTTTTGGATATTGACTCCAAGCTATACAGCAAACACCTGTTAAATAAATTAGAGGAGTGGGAATCTACTAATCACATCATTTATCCTGAGCAGGCTGGCTTTAGGAGGGGACAGTGTACCATCGACCATTGCTCGACCCTTTACTTCTTAGCTCAACAAGGAATTTTGGGCCCAACCAAACACCTATTTGTTGCCTTTGTTGACTTGGCAGCAGCTTTTGATTCAATTGACAGAAATTTGCTGTGGAATAAACTGAATAACATCAATATAGACAATCGCCTACTGCTGCTTATTAAGGAACTTTATTCTAATACATCAGCTAGAATAAGAGTGGGCATCTCTGGCTCACTAACTGACCCGATTCCCACTAATAGGGGAGTCAAACAGGGCTGTTTACTGGCACCAGCACTTTTCAATTTATACCTGAATGATATAATTCCAGCATTATCAGGACCAGAATTTTTTCCGCCTTCTTTAGGGTCAAAGAAGGTTTCCATTCTTTTATATGCTGATGATATGGTCTTAATTTCTTTGACCCGTATAGGACTGAAAAGGTTGCTGGCTAAGCTTAATGTATATTGTTCCAATGAAATGTTGAATATCAATTACAGTAAAACAAAGGTGATGGTATTTGGTAAAAGGCACTCTTCCTTTCAATGGTCTATTAATGGTCAACAAATCGAGCAATGTCGGGAATTTAAGTACCTAGGAATTCATTTTACAGAAAATCTTTCCTGGAAGTCCCACATTGAAGCTATCAGAGCATCCGCTCTGAGATCAATTGGAGCAATCCTTAGATTCTATAATACCGCAGGGGGTCATCAGATTTGCCCAGCCCTTAAAATTTTCCAGAGTAAAGTTATAGCCCAGATGTTGTACGGTGCTGCAGTTTGGGGATGGGATAGTTCTTTGTTAGCCAAATTGGAAACCATTCAAAATGTTTTTCTTAAAAAATTATTAAGACTCCCACCCGGCAGCCCTGCGGTGCTGGTTCGAGCTGAGGTTGGTTTGCCCCCGATCAAATCGCGTGTGCATTATACCCTGTTTAATTATTGGAGAACTGTAAAAGACTCCGATGTTAGAGTCTTCCCCAAGCTTTGTCTGGAACAGTTAACACATTGTAAAACCTGGAGTGCAGGTTATGATAGATTATTGAAAATGTACCCTACCCTTGGTGATAATTTATCTACCCTGAACTCAAAAGAGAAACTTCGCAATTATTTTTTTGATTACGGTATCCAATTTGACAGACAGGACATCAACCATTCTAAATTTTCAAATTGGTACAAAATATTCAAATTTGATCACCAAAGGGCTATATACCTGACGACGCTTACATACCTAAATCTTCGCCAGGCTTTTACAGCCCTTCGATTTCAAACAATGCCCACAGCCATGATTGACGGCAGATATCTGCACGTCCCATCGGCCCTTCGTACGTGTATTTGCAGGGCCCCAGAAACAGAGGACCTGCCGCATTATCTGTTTTCTTGTTCTCTGTATGACGAACCAAGAACAAAGTTCTTGGGGGCTATTTTGTCTTCCTTACGTGCAAATACGATATCCGAAAAGATTTTTTATCTGCTGTCCGACATCGATTCTGCGGTAACTCGTAAGGTCTCTCTTTATGCGCTTGCAGCTATGAAAATCAGGGCTAGTCTCATCAAGGATATGGCAGTTGACTGTGCCGGAGACGATCTCTATTGATTTTTATTGATTTTATCAATTTTAGCACCAATGTTTATCCTAATATATCTTATGGATATATAGTTTTTATACTTTATCTATCTTACAATTCTAAATGTCCATATTTTATTGTACTAGGTACCTATTGTATCTTATATTTTTTTTTTTAATATATGACTTGTAATATTTCAATGTTTTAAATCCATTTTATTTGTATTTGTAACTCTATTATTGATTTTGGTGATATGCATGCAAATGGCCTGTGGCTAAAGCATTATATAATAAATACTACATACTACATTATTATTATTATTTACTGAGGCACCTATCCTGGGGGGGGAACTGTCCTATATTTACCTAGATGCAGTTGTTTACATGTATCTCGGGGCAATAATGCCCCATGTGGGCATTGTTATGTGGACACAATGCTGGAAATGGCACAAGAGTATACTCTCTCCCTCTCTCTCCCTCCCTCTCTCTCCCTCTCTCCCTCTCCCTCTCCCTCTCCCTCTTTTTAGATCATTTGCACACAACACTGTTATATAGTTATTATTCCACTTTCAACATCCTGTGGAATTCAGGGATATATAGTTTACTGAGGCCAAAGAGCTCTCTGGCTGAGAATTCTAAATGCCCCTCCCTAAACTGCAAGCCCCAGGGTTCTAGAGGATGTTGAAAGTGCAATAATAGCACTATGACAGTGTAGTGTGGAAATGGCCTTATTGAACCAAAAGTCCTGAGCCCTATCCTTTTAAAGTCTTCAGAATACACCCTTACTAGGGCAGATCTAAAAACACTTAACTGTTAAGAGACAAAGAAAATGAGTATTTCTTTTTCCTCCCGATGTCTGTACCAATGATTTCTGTTGAATAGGTGATTTCATTGCTTTCTCGAACTATTTGTAATTCTAGGACAATTGCCAAGGCTGCTTCTCCTACTCCCTAACTATTCAAAGGGATCATTCAGACCTTGTTTACACTAAGTCTGCCAGACAAAACATTCACCTGAAAGGCAGTCATTTTTTTTTATTGGTGGTCAACATCAAAAGTGTTAAAGGTTTTTTATAGCAATTAATAGGAAATTGCCACCATCCATCATTTTTAATACAACTGATATTCATAGCCACTGGGGAAATATATGAAAAGACAAATACCCAGATTGCTTAAGGTTGATCTCAAGGTCAGTCAAAATGATCCACAGGAAACATTTACAGGCAGTTGAAATTGCTTATAATTTGTCACTAATCTTTTGGAGCAGTCTATTGTAGATAAGTTGTGTCTCAATAATTTGGAGTGGCCAACATGAGTTCTGATTCAAAGAGACAGGCTTTGAGGAGGTTAAATGAAAGAGAATGTGTTTATGTAATCTTAAGCCTCACAAGGCAGGGAGATCAGTTGTAGACATCTCCCAGTAGTGCTTTCTTAACACTCTGTGGGTTTGATGCTCTAGTTTAATACCAGATTACAGAGCTGTAACCTTGTACTTCTTTGTTTGCTGAAAATAAAATACAGTGTTTTGAAAAGGTGTCATTTTTGTGTGTGTGACAGATCCATCAAACTGAGCATTTCCAAGAAAAGTTGCCTCGCAAAACTAGAGTGAATTTATAAACCAAATCTTCATCCATTTTTACAGCATGTTTCAAAAATGTCAAGATTTAAGACTTTTCCTTCCTCAGAAATGAAGGCTCCATACCCAGATGCCAAGGAAAAACATATCCAGATGCAAAGGAAAACTAAGAGAGCTGTACAGTGCTGATACTAATGTTTGTTTACAACATTGGTTCACTGAAATTATTACAGGATTACAAACTTGTCAACAAGGGTTAATATAGAGACATTTGAGCAGAGGTGCAAGGTTTTGTTTCTCTTGTTCATGTCAGTTGCTAATCAGCTAATATCATTTTTAAAAATGCTTTGTGCTTGTGACACCACTGGAATCTGAATTGTGAAAGAATGTTTATCTTGGCCTGTTGGTATCAGGTACAAATTAATTTTCAGGATTCAATAGAGTTATTCCAGTAATAGACATAATTCTCTCATCAGAACCAAAAGGAAGGGGCAATTCCTCCAATTCCCATGCCCTTTGCACCCTCAAAATCTGCTCCAGTCTGGAAAACCTTCCAGAGCATGTTTTCAGAGGTGCAGAGGATGGCAAGGGAAAGGGAGTGAAAAGGAATAAAAAGCAATCGTGTTAGTAGATGTCCACTAACTGGCATAATTTAGATCCCCCTCCATTATATCTATTTAAAGCCTTTACATTTGATTGAACTATCTGAATAATAATCATATCACAAGGACCCATAACACTTGAAAAACATTCCCCAGAGACAATCACAGGTATTCTGCATTAGCTACTAAGGCCCTTACCGCACGACATCACTGTTGCATTTTTGCCACAGGATGGCAGCAGTCAGCAGGTCACACTTCTGCATGATGTTGTTGTTGTTCCGTTGCCATCCTGTCACAGAGCGTCGTGCTTGTGCAGTTTTTGCAAAATGGAAAAAATCCGTTTCGTGCCTGCAATCGCGCGGCACTCCCATCACTTCCAGCCATGCGGAAGACGCGGAAATCCATTGGTGATGCTTCCTTCCATAGCACAGCAATGGAAAAAGCCCAGCTGCGCTGCAGAAGGAAGATGTGGAGCCGTTGCATTCTCTTCCACATGACCGAGTGGGTGCAGAGGGGAGCGTTGCTGACGCACTCCCTTCTGGACCTGGGACTGCAGAGAGATGACGCAGAAGAGCTTTGTTGTGTGGAAATAGCCTTAGTTAAGTATGTGTAACTAAATAACATCTCCTGGCTTGACCATCTACAGCCCACATTAAGAGCCAGCTCTAAAGGAGGTCCATTCAGCTTCTGATCAGGGAGCAAGGATGATGACATTTCTACTTCTCCCACCAGCAAGCGAGGCTCTAAGAAAGACTTATGGCAGGGGGCTTGCTTCTGACTGGTGTAGTCTCAGGCCATTTCCGCATGATGTCACTATAACTCAATAGCAACAGGTTGTTACTGGTCCAGGAGCTGTGCTTCTGCATGAAGTTTTTCCTATCCAGCTTCCATCCCCTCCCCAAACATTGCCAAATCATCATATTCTATTTCCAGAAAAAATCCATTAAGACCCTCCTGTAGCACTTCAATCCCGTCAGTCATTATAGAGCAGTACTATTATAGCACTTGATAGTGCTTGGCAGATCCAGCAGCGGGCAAGCTGTGGGTGTGCCCAGCTCGTCCCTCTCTCAGCAACTCCCATGATTTTGGTTTGTTTGTTTGTTTGTTTGTTTGTTTGTTTTGGGGGGGGACGCTGTACTGACAAAGCAATATCAAATTGAATTGCCACACACTGGCCCTTTTCACATGTGGGGGGGGGAATGGGTGAAAACGTCCAAAAACGGAGCTTACCTGAAACCGAGTAAGTCCGTCGCCACGTGGAGCAGCGCGAGCTCGCTGCTCCGCAGTCCTCCGGCATCCCAAATGGCGGCTTCCGGTTGGTGGAGGCTCTCCACCAACCGGAGAAGCTTGCCAGTCGGAAGCCCGCCCCCAGCAGATCTGCAGGCACGCACTTGCGCGCGCCTGCAAATCCACTTTGGAGCCAGGCGACGGAGCGGCGTGGGGCTGCGCGCTCCGTGCTTTTTAAAAACCTCAAAAAAGAGGTTTTTAAAAAACACGCAGCGTGGCTAGTTCCGGCCGCTCCTGAGTGGATTCTGGTGTGGAACTACAAAAAGTAGTCCACGCCAGTCCACTATAGGGTGTAGAAGACCTCCGTCAGAGGTCGCTCTGCACCATTTCAGAAGCCCGGTATGGAAATGGCCACTGATACTATAACCTGATTATTTTAAATGCCTCTGTTGAGTCAAAACTTTTTTATTTTTTAAATACATTTTTAAACAGTGTAGGGCAACAAGTTACTGGCATATCATGCTGTTACAACATTGCTTTGTCAGTACAGCGTCCCCCCCCAAAACAAACAAACAAACAAACAAACCAAAAATCACTGCCTAATTAAGGACAGTGGGGGAGGATGAAGGTGGGGTATGGGAGGGCCAAGGATGCTGTAATGCGGAAGGAACACCGGTGACAATACCGCTACCCATCCACTTAAGCAGGAAGGGTGTGAAAAAGAGTGTCCCTAATGCAACGACATTACTCAAATGGCAATGCCGCTGTTATAAAGGTATGATGCACTAATGGCCTCCAGTGCAGAAATGGCCTCAGTCACTGGTGGGATGGAAATGCTTACACCTCAGTCTTAAGCTGAATGAATCTCCTTTGCCCAATCTAGCTGCTGGCTCTTAAGGTGGGGTGGGGTGGCATTTACATAGTTTAATAGATACATAGTCTTACAGAATACAGAGCAGTTATGGATCTCCAATTCTAGGTTATGAATCTTTAACTTCAATGCTGAATGTTAGCCAATATTTTAAACCATTTTCTCTGGACCCAGTAAATGTTTTGGCATTAACGAACCACACTTCGTAAATATTTAAGTCTCTTTTGAAGCAATGGTATTTAAATTAGTCATAACTAACTTTAGCTGGATTGAGGCTTTCGTTTTTAGTTTATAGAACAGATGTCATGTAATCATCATGAAATGGAAATGTCAAAAGAAATTAAAGGAGGATAATAATTTCTAGTCCATGTGATATTCAGGAAGATAGTGTTACAAAAGAATCGTGTGTGTGTGTGTGTGTGAGTGTGAGTGTGTTTTTGTGTGTGTTTTCAACATAGAAAAATAGGTATGTTTGCCAATAAAAAAATAATGATCTGTTCTGCCTAGCAATCTAGGTATATCAAATTGAATTGCCACACACTGATACTATAACTTTGATCTTCACAGAGGTAGTATTGTCAATTACCTTGTGCGTTTCAGTTCATCTGAAATGGGGTACAGGAAACCATTTGGATCTCTTGATCATAGGTTATACAAACGGTATGGTGAATTTCAATTTTTTCTCTAGTTAAATAACCCCCCTCTTCATATTCCCAAAGTTAAATCATTAACATTTAGAAATACGAAATGACAGCACTCTGATTCAGTTCTTTGTAATTGCTACAGAGTTATTTCAAAACATGAAGCTTTCGCATGAAGCTCCATTTCATACAAACTGACAACTTGATCACTCTGATGTTGTAGCATTAACTTGTTTTTTTGGCAGGATGACATTTGGCACGATGGCCTGTCTTGTAGCATGCATACATACATTGTATTTATTTTGATTTTATCCCTAATCCTAGAGGAATAGAATACTGTTCACTTACAGAATGAGCAAACAAGCCCTTTTATTGGAAGCATTCATTAAGAGTTGTACTCCTCAAATGCTACTTAGTGGGAATACTTGAGTATTGCTTTTTGTTTTCATTGTACAAATGTGGATACAGGAGGAAAGCACGTTGGCTAGCTAAAGACTGTCACTTTTTCTCTTGTGATTTATTCAAGTAATTACTGTTCCCTCCTAAGAACTGCTGTGCCAGCATGTAAGGTGCTTAAACTGGAATTCAAACCTCACCACAGCTGTCAAGTCCAAAAGCAGAGTCTCACAGCCAATGTTAAGTATTATTTTTATTGGACTTGTACACTATTCCATAGAGCCAGTGTACTATACTGGTTTGAATGTTGGACCAAGACTCTAGGAGACTAGAGGGTTTGAATCCCCATTCAACCATGGTAGCTCACTGGGTGACCTTGGGCAGGGCACACCATCTCAGCCTCAGAGGACAGCAATGACAAGACCTCCTCCGAATAAAGCTGGCCAAGAAAATGCTATGATAGGTTTACCATAAGTAGGAGCTGACATGAAAGCACAGAATAAAACATCAACAACAATATTTCATGTCTTCAGTACTTCTTTCTACCATCCAAAGCTCCATATCCGCATTCCAAGATGATAGGAGGTTTTAGGGAAAAATTGCATCAGATGAAGCAAAAGGGGGAGGGGAGGAAGTACATCCGATTCTTGTAAAGATAAAATCAGGATGTGAGTGTTTTATGCTACAGTCACAACTTCCTTAGATGAAGAATCAGCCCAAGACAGATGACTATAGGTGGCAGATACTTTTGCCTGGACACATCTAGAGCTGAACTGGAGACGAAGATGAAAATGTGCACATGAATCACATTGATTGTTTCCTCACACAGTCAGAATTAAACTAAATCTTTCAAAGATCTGAAAATGTCTCTCTAACCACATTCAGCTGAAGAGAGTTACAAACCTCCTGTAAGTGTGAACTCGATCGTATAGAGTTCCTGCTTAGAGAAGATTTGAGATTGTCTTTTGCCAAAGTTACTGCAGACTCCTCCAGACAGGGAAAATGTGTCAAGAGCACGGTATTGGTTGCCACAATTCTTGGAATTTCTTACAATATCCAAATGACTTTTCTGTTGCCCTAAGCTATTTTCTAGCAATTCCTGGTGCTACCTGCAACATTTTATTCCTGTCCTCAAGTGGATTTCTTTTGAATTTCAAGAAATAACAAAAAAGCTATCCTTCACTCCTTTCTTTCTCTTTAAATAATTTTTTAGAGTTATAGTGGATCAGTGGATCAGTGAAATGATGCATTTAAACTACAGCACTATAACTCTTTTTAAAAAAATAAAAATCAGAGAGAAGAAAAAATACCTTTCAAACCATATGGCAACATAGTTTTGTAGAGCTGACAGCCCCATCAAGCCATCTCTGCTAGGATTTCCAGATCTCAGAGACTGGGCCTTTTTCTCTAGTTCTCAGGGCAAGGGAGGAGAATCTGAGGGTGAAGATGTTGCCTTGAAAAGTGGGTGTGTGTATTCGAATGGCATATTCTCTATAAGTGTGGTGGATCCTTAAGGCATCTAGGCAACACTAGGAACCACCCCCTGTGACACAAGCGAAGTCCATAGGTCTCAGGTTTTGGTCCTAAAATCTCAGGGCCTGGAATCATCCTCATCTGACTGCTCTAATCACTGCTGATATTTGGAAGGATGAGTAAATCAATTTGTGTACCATCTTTTGCACAATTTTTGCAGCGTTCAAAAACATGACTGTAATCATGTTGGTTTAGGAAGGAATGTTTAGCATTCTCAGACAGAGAATTCTAGTGCTTCAGCAAACTAGAGACTCCAAGATTCCATAAGCTGTATCAATTAAAGTGGAATCATAATGTTCTAGCCAAAGTCCTTCCACCCCACAGCTGTATGCCAGAATCATTACATCCTATACTTATAATTCAGAATCCACAGCTGAAATAAATTGTCAACAGTAAGAAAAGCAGGACTTCATTTATGTTAATTGAATCATCTATCAATGATGGTATTCAGACATTTTTGTGTGCTATGTATTTCTTCATGTAAGAGGTGAACAAGCAAAAAACCATCTGGTAGTGGAAGCCAGAGTGGAAGGATAAGTGGATTCAGTCAGTTGCTAAAGTCAGTGTGGCTTAGAAATCAGGTGGGAGAGAAAAGACGGAAGAGTACAGACAGGTTAATTAGGGTTTAAGACAAGAATCAGGGGAGTTAACAGGTTGTTAGATACAACCATTACTATGCAACTACATCTTCTGGGATATTATGTTCCCAGAGCTCGTAAAAATTACTTTTTGGACTCAAAGTCCCAACCTCACCCCCAGCCAGCATAACTAATGCCTGGGATCCTGTCATGCTGCTTGGGTACTGCAGGAATTTTAGTCCAAAAAGTAAGTTTGAACCCTGTCTTCACCCTCATATGCTGGGTATGAAATTGTATTGACAAGCAGAATCAGCCTGCTCTCAGTACTCAGTGGATGATGGCAGTGTGAATGTTAGGGAAAATCTGGACTCAGTGGAATAGTGACATGTAGGGGATGAGGCCATATAGAGATCCCTATATGCATTGCACATCTTGCACCATACATCTAGACATTTGGGTTCTTCTTCCTCCTTCTTCTTGTCTTTTGTTCTTTTGTTCCATGTTACCACATGCTGAAAAAGACTTGAACATCTGCTCTGAAAAGGAATATAAAGGCAAAAGCTCAAGATTGGCTGCTGCGGCAAGGAAAGACGGTGGCTTGTGTTAAATGCGATTTTTTGTCCATTATGCATGGTGCCCTACAGGGATTGCAGTCTAGAAGAGAGCACACAAGAACATAACAATCAATGCAGGGTTAAAGAGGAGGAAATTATGCATTTATTTCATTTACACATAAACTCAGATAAAATAAGGTATGGGGACTAGAATCTTGTACCAAAGGCCACAACACCCATAATAATATATCAATGTATTGAATATTGGTTTCTGCTTGTTAAAATTTTTCCTCACTTGAACTCTGTCACTCTAGCTCTTGATAGTTTTTATATTATCATAATGTGATAAATATAAAAGCCTGCATTTCTGGTTTTGTCAGCAATTACTGAGTAACTCATCTTGTCTCTTCTCTGTCCTGATTAGCGATGTGAAAGCCAGGGAAATTCAGAAAACAACACTCCTCCCCACCCCCTATGTATCTTTTTTAACTCAAGAACAATTTTTGCATTTTTGCACATGGAGCTGGCTCTGCATAATATTTCTACTTCAGAAGGAGTGAAATGCTAATAAAAGGTTTTACTCACCAAAAATGCTAGGAACTGTATAGCATGAAGTCTGAGAGTGTGAGGCAGTCTATAGAATTAGACAATGAATACTCTTGTGCATGCTGTAAACATGAAATACTCAAAGCCAAGATGTATTTCTGCACCTAATGATGCTGCTCTCTTTGTGAGAGGACAATGTAGAAGGATCTTCACTGTTTATGCCAGAATTAGCAATCTTGCGTGCCTGTGTTCACTAATTGTTAGTTTACATGTTGCTCTCTAAGAGTTTAATTACAGTATGTATTTATGGTAACCTGTTTTTTAGGGTTCCCCTCCTCTCTTTTCCTACATCACTAACCTGTAGCCATTTTTTCCTCTTCCCTCTCTGTCCTCCATTATACCATGTATTTGATTATGAGCAAGTCATTTGTAAGTAAAGTTCCTTTTATATGTTTCACAAAGATCACTAAGCTGATGTCTTTTGTCTGCTAGACATGGGTGTGTGGCATATGTATGTGGGACTGGTTGCTGTTCACAATCTGTCTTGACAATGTGATTAATCTACTTGAGAGATCCACTGCTATCTTTCACATTTCCCAACAATTTATAGTTCAATATTGTCAATGCTGACATAAAAATTATATCCAAATGATGGTGCAAGGCTAGTCTTTAAAGACTTTAACTTAGACTGTTTCTGTCTGATAATACACTTGATTCTGTGTATTACAAAATTTGAGGTTTCTGTTTTAATTTTCCCCCACCACTAAAGTGGTAAAAGCTAAGAGACGTGAGCTAGGGTGTTGTGGTTTGCAGCTTTCTTTCTCTTCAGTATAAAGTATGTGCACGGTTTACATAGTTTTGCTTGTACAAAACTAAGACTTGTATATTTTTAAATTTCGTAAATATGCCAAATACTATGGCTGAGATCCAATATGCCAGTAGGAGAATGAAACACTCTATCCAGTGTAGCTCTTTTCCTCCTCCTCTCCTTTTGAGTACGCCACCTACCAGCAAACAGGCAGAGTGTCATCATCTCCGTGCTCTTGATTGCAGAAACACAGCTGCATTGTTCATAGTCACTTCCATCCATGTTCAGCCATTAATTGGTCATTGGGGAGTGCCAAGCTCCAGGAAGACGGAGACAGGTTATATGGGCAAGGGGTCACTTTACGAAGGAAATGGTGGCTGACCATAGAAAGACATACATGGTATGGTGCCACCAGCAGGGTTTTAGACCCCAATTTTATATGCTAATCAAGTTACGAATGAAGCATTTTATGTTGCTAAGTTGTCAAAATTAGTGCTGTATATAATTCAGCTTTTCCCTAAACTTTGGCTTTTTGCAAAAATAGAGTGGATTATTTTTTCTCATTTGGGGAATTTTTTGGGAATTTTACATATGTAATTGTTTACCTATCTTTCTGTCTATCTTTGCCGATAACAATGGTTGTGGTCCTGCCTCAGGAGATGTAGCTACTATTGTCCAGCCTCTTTTTCTGAGCTGTAGCCCCTCCAAGCCAAGCCATTTCCAGGTTGATGGAAATGGAGAAGCAGCAAAAAAGTTTCCAGATATTGTTCTTTTATACACATGCACAGAGACCGGCATCCACAGGGACCTTAAAGGGTCCTTCGGAAGTGCTGCAGATGATGCCATTGCCCTGTGTCCAACTACTATATAGGAAGATGGCTGGACCCTTGTCTACTGCTCCCTAGTCTTCACTAACTAGAAAACAGACATGTTTGGTGGGGTCCAGCTGAGAAAATCTGGACTTTGGGAGAGGGGCATTGTTGTTGGAAGATTGGTAGAAAATTCTGACTTCCACAACAACCAAAAAAGTGAGTCACAACTGTCTAAGTCCAACTTATGCCATTGTAATTTGCCTGCAGAATGCTAGTTAATGTGTTTGATCAATTGCACCAGAAATATTGTAAATGGCATTCATTTGTTTGGCTCACCGTCTACATATTCTCAATGCAATATGAGTTGCATTCTCAATGCCAGCACATGTGTTTGTAAATGCTTCTACCAGAGGTTGAAATGTTGCTTGTGGGAAGACTTGCTGGGAGGTTCTATGAACTGTAACACTGAAAAATTTGGAGCTCTAAACATGGAATTGGTGTATATTTATCAAAGCTGAGACCTGAGTTATCTTTTACAAATGCAATCATCTCTGCATAAAAATAGTTCCCTGGAGAATGAGCAGATACCAGTAATGAGTTGTTTCATCCACTCATCCCACCCCCCACCCACCTACTCCCCACAGTCATTTCAGACTCCATTCCTTCTCCAGCCATCTCAGGCTGAGAATGGAGCTCCCTTTGCTTCTATACTCTGTAGAACAATTTTTCCAACTAAGTCCTTGCTAAATGTTGAGCTTGCTCATTTTCACAGTGGATCAGTTAACAAGGACCAGATCTGTTGTCTTCACTTGTATGAACTACAGTTTATGATGAAAAACAGGGGGGCAAAAAATCTCAGTTGACTGCTAGTATGTTGCTCAAGGCCTTTCATAAACCCTATAAAGGAGGTGTGGAAGCACTCTGTCTTGTTGTCTGCTGTTTCCAGATGCACTGACATATTTCATTAGCTTCTTCCAAACATTAACTAACATTTACAATGTATGCATTTACACTTTTTGTATTATGTGTTATGTATGTGTGCATAGGTAACATCTCATTGGATGTAGCCACAGTTTAGGAGTGGTCCTTCCTCAGTACTTTCCACAGTAAAATTAGAGTTTGGCTTTTTTTATTTTTTTTATTCTTTTTGGACTGAAGCTCCTAGTGTTCCTAGCTAGCATTCCCACTTGCCTCACTGGCAGGGGGATTCTGGCATTTGTAACTTTTATAACTGGGAACTGTTTTAAATTTGGGGCTGGACTCAACAGTGACAAGCTGTTTTACCTACTTGCTGGCACTTGCAGCAGGGGGGAGGGCAAATTATTTTTTCCACCCATTGTCATTGAAACATCCTTAAATATGAAGACTCCTACAAACACAAAGTGAACTTAAAAGTCCCCTTTTTGTGTTCAGTATAGCTACTCCCAAGTAAGTGCACAGGGGAAAGATTGCAGGGAGCTTTGATTATTCCTGGGAGGGCTCAATGACAATAGCTGTCTTAATATTCCTTAATACTTGATTATTTAGTACATGTCTGGTTGATAATTCCTAAGGAGGCCCAATTACATAGGAATCTTGGTGGTCCAATTCTGCCAGATAATTTCATGGGGAGCCAACACTTTCACCTTAGTCTTATGTGGGTTCAACCCATTGCCTTTCTGTTCTGGGGTCCATGACTTTTCCAGTATCTGAATAAGCGCCTGAAATGTCCATTGTGTTGTATATGCTTGGCTGACGACAGAGGTTACTTTTTAATTTTTTGCTTAAGTGAAAACAGATTTCCAAAAAATAATTTAAATAGCATGCAACATGGTGATGATTCGACATATTGTCTTAGTAAGATCGAGGAACCATAGGCAGCAAAAGAAAATATTGCAATATTTTAATGGAAAACAAAACTACTGCAAATTTCACAAAAGCATTTTCCCTCTGGGAATTCTTTCTCACTCCTGAAGACATGAACATGCACATTGCCTCATTGAATGAAATATTTCTCTAGCTGCTGGGTTATGGTCCTGTTTCTACCAAAAGTTTGCACATTATAAGAACTGTCTTGAGCCCAGTGTTGTCTAAAAAAGTTGAGTCCCATCATCTCCAGGTAGTATGTCCCCCTGGCCACGCTGTATGGGAACTGCAGCGCAGCATGTCTGGAATGCAGCAAGTTAAAGAAGACTGCCTCATGAGAACACCTAATATGGTTCATTCTGAATGATAGCAAAGCAAAAGTTTTTCCAGGTTTCACATTTCAGCAACATCCCAGGCACATCTGGTGGAGAGAGATGTGTGTGAGAGAGAGAAACCTTCTCAGCGGCTGATCCCTGTTGGGGAATTGAGAGATTTTTGGTAATGAGACTCTCAATCAGCAGAGTATCTTAGTAATCGCACAAAAACGGAAGTTGAACAGATTACCAGTCCCACTTCTATCACTCCAGCCCAAACACACTTAACCTAGCTCAAAATAAACACAAAAAACAATTTGGTTAAAAATATAAAAGAATTTTCTCACAAAATCTTGTGCATAGTTTACACAGGTTCAATTCTTGAAGAAGGTAGGAAGAAAATTAAGCACTCACATGCTTGCTGAAAATAATCCCTGTTAGGAGATCTCAGAGCATGCTTTTGGGACAAAAGGCGAAGACAAAAGGAAGGAGTAAATGGCAAGAGAACCTTTTTTAAGACCAAAGAATGTGTACGTGCTGGAGGAAAAGGTGTTGACAAAAACAAACAGGAAGTTTTGTCTAGGCTCTCTCTCTATGCCTACAATAAACATGCAAACAAACTAGCCAGTTAATTAAGCATGCAAAGGTTGCCACTCCCAACAATCCGAAGTTAGGGAACTCCTTTCCCCAGAAAGTCCAATTGGCCCCCTCCAGGAAGTTTTACCACCGGCAGGTAAAAATCTTTTTAATTAAAGAGGCTTTTTGTTTTCAGTTTGTTGCAATATGAAAGGCTTTTAATGGAGACTTTGGCATTTTTCATTTTATGTTTTAAGCATATTTTAATGCTGCTTTAAGTAGTTTTTAAAACTATTTTTAACTTGTTTTTTATTTTTGCTTTCTAAAAAGAAATTTAGTTTAATCGTTTAATTTTCACTTTTATATTAGGAGATTTAAATTATATTGTGATTTTTAAAGCATTTGTATGCCACCTTGGATTTCATGCCACGAGATAGGTGGGATAGTATATGAATAAATAAATTTCACCCAACAATGAAATATTCTGTAGAAGACAATGCTGCTACAAAGCACATTTCTAGTGCTATTAGTAGCACACAGTAATGCTAGGCACAGAATGAAGTACTGCTGAAGAATGAAACTGCTAGTGAGCTTTCCTTATTAGGGTCCCCCCCTCCTCTTTACTTTTTGGCTCCTTCCAGGCTCTTAAGTGGATAAATCCTTTGAATGCAAATGAGGGGCTGCTCAGATGGTGATTCCAGCTGCTTTCTTGGTAATTTTGAAGAATTCATATGAGGATCAAGTGAAAACGTTGCCACAGTAAGGCTGTTAGCAGTCTGTTTGAGCGGCATGTATTATTAGGCAAGTTACACTGAAAGTCATGTGTTGTTTACTGCGACAAATATTCAGCATGGAATTCAGGGTAAATAATTTGCTTCAGTGTTGGAAAGACACACAAACCTTTGTTCCAGCAAATATGGGAGCCTCACAGGGATTAATCCTGGGCTACTTTCACAATGCACAGTTATAGCATCATGATTCCAATTTAGCTGCCATGGTAGCATCTTGTAGAATACATTTTCCCTTTTCGCACAGCATTTTCCATGCGAAAGAGGGCCTGGAGCTTGCGCGATTGTGAGGAGCGATCTGCAATATGCACTCACAATCGCGCGATGCTCCAGGGGCCAGCAGGCGCCGATCGCAGACCTTTTCATTTTCGGCTAGAAGCCAAAAACGGTGTGTGATCGTGCATGGCTCCCGGGCCCCGCACGCACTTACCTGGCATGCAGAGCCTCCAGAGCCACGCCAGTCGTGCTTCCCCAGGTCCCAGGCTGTACTGCGGAAGGAAGAGGTGGGGCTCTCGCACGAGCAGACAGCTCATTTGGAGCCGAAGGACCCCAGACGCGAGAGGCTCTCACCAGAGGCTGCTTGGGTGATCCCCACACCCCAGCGCCGGAAGAAGGTAAGGTGCGGAAAGGGCCTTAGACTTGCCATTTAGGGAGGGGCATTTAGAATCCCCAGCCAGAGTGGCAGATAAGGAGGTGGGATCCTGTCCCTTTGCAGTGAAGGATGGAGAGGTTAGTCTACTTCTACTCTGTGTGAATTCGTGTGTTCTTTTGACATTTCTGTATGAAAATGTGCATTATTTTTATACACATTATGTTTATACATATTTATACCCAGTGATAGGTGCTTTTCCACTATTTTTGATTTTTAATTATTTAATCAATTCATATACCATTGCCCATATCCAGTGATATCTCAAATGGTGCATTACACAAAGGATGCATTAAAATGCTAACATTAAAATTCAAAACATTAAATCATCCAGTAAAACAATAACCACTTAAACCATCAACCCAGAGCTCATACAAGATATGCATTTTGAGCTAAAGGCTACAGTTAAATTCAAAGAAGTGCAAAACACCTATCTGAAAACTAATTTAGTAAGTTCAGGTCAGTTTCTTTTGCTTAGAAGGACAGACCTTATTCAGTGTTTGAGCACCCTTAGTTGTAGTCTCAGCCAAAACTACACAAGCACACACACAAACTACAAGTCCTGGAATTTTCCATTGGCATTAATAGGATCTTCTTTTCTGATACAAACAGACAGGAATATTGTATGCCACTCTCCATACAAGCACAGAGTCGCTATGCTATGTCTCTGAGATCCACTATCATAGCTGCTAGGAAAGCATAGCATGCAATAGCTTAAAGGCTATGGAAAGAGGAAGCCATTATCAGGAAGGAGAGGGCCAAGCCCAGGATGTCAGTGAAGTGTACAGTAGTGGCATGTATTTTTGATGAGGGGAGAGCAGGGCAAGAGAAGAATTCTTTAGGGCAATGCTTACATCCATGTCCAATTTAACCTGAAAATAAATTCCAAGAGACTAGCTGTTGTAGGACTAGAACATTTGCAAGCCAATCTTGTTTCTGTTTGACCTCCATTCTGTTCCACAGTTTCTTGGTCAGATGAAGCCAAAATTATGTTAGCAGAAATAACTACTTTAATGGGAACAACTTGCACCTATTGGCCTTCAAGCAGTCTATCATATGCATGCACAAAGATAACATTTGCTTCTTAGTTCAGATTCAGTAAGTCCTGAAGTAATTCACACCTTGTATTCAATTAAGTTTCCAATCACACATAATGCACTTTTCCTTGTAATTGCTGGATTATTAGCATAGTTTTAGCTCAGAATTATCTCAATTATCTGCATGTTCCTTAATTGGAACTCATTATGATGTGTAAACATTCTATTTCTACCATATTTTCTCCATGAGTTTGCTCTAATCTCTTTTAGAAGCTAAATAATCCTGACGTTTACAAAATAATAATTGGCATATCCCTCACAAAGTAATATGCAGCAAACTATTTGTGGAAATGAGGTATATTCCATCTGTTAACATCTAGCTATTTCTTCATTTCACAATTCATTAGTGGAGTCCTGTTCATAAATCCATGATATATGTATTAGCAGCAATTTGTTTGTGAAGAACAAAAATATCTATCATTTGGGTTACAAATTAGCATACTGAGAATAAAAGAAGGAAAATGAATTATAACTGACAACTGGCAAACTTATTTTAAGATAAAGTTATCATACCATGAAAGTAACAGTAACATGATATTTAATTTTTTAAAAATTAAAACATCTGGAAGTCACAAGTGCTGTCAGATGTTTTGTTTAAACAGCAGAAGGATGCTGTTTAAGGCAGATGCCAATCCTTTTCTTATTTTATTGCCTGTCACTATTTCTCAGGATTACCTGCGGTGCTAGCCAGCCCATTGATTCTCCCTATTAAATGGCTAGGGCTACTGGGTCAGAACTATCCCAAGCTCTGAGGTTTTAGTATCAGAAACTGAGACTTAGGAAGAACTCCTTGTGATGTCATTAAGTACGATATTTGGAGCATCAGTCACACAATCCATTCACATTACACAATTATAGGGCTATATTCCAGTTTAACTATCATGGCAACATCTCATGAAATTCTGGGAATTACAGTTTGGGGAAAAGCATTTAGAATTCTCACCAAACAACAAGCCCTGGGATTCCATGAGATGTTGCCATGGCAGTTAATATAGCACTATATTTGTGTAGTATGAATGAGTCCAGAATTGTATTGAGTATGTCATTCAAATTTTTTTTAAAAAAATAAATCTAATAAATGAGGCAAATAGGTATAACCATAGGTAGTGCTCTCACACTGAGATTCATCCATCTACCTTGAGGATCAGAGAAGAGGGTCTAAGCCTTGAGACTCACTCCCAGGCCGGTGAAAGTAGCTGACTGTTATAAACATTCAAATGGCTTCATTTAGTGTTGCCAACTCTGAAGCCCATCCCTGGAGCTCTCCTTTGAACAGCATCTTGATCTGTGATAATTAGCAGGCATTAGCTCAATGCCATAAATATGCCATCCAGATTTCTGCATGTCATGTAACTCATTAAAAAGACAAGAACAGGCCAGAATGTTGTTTTTCCTATGGTAAACTGGAAACCCTACTCTCAGAGTAAACAACCTGGTCCCCAGCAAAGGCTCTGGATCACAAATCCCATCAATCCCATGCAGTCCAGCCAGGATATTCAGAGTTTGTGAGATTGTGACCCAAAACATCTGGAGGGCATCAGGCTGTCTACATGTGCCCTGTTGTATATATCAGGCCTACAGGCAAAAGACATAAAGTCTGTTGCTCCAAAATAAAAAAGTGGTAGCTGTCCAGTATGTGTTTCCATAGGCTCTAATCCAATTGTTTTAGTTGCAACTCAAATAAACCCCACTGAATCAATGGGGACTTGATAAGTAAGCATCTATGCAATTGATTTTTTGAGTCAGTTCTAACTGGAATCAATAACTGGATTTAGGGCATAGTTTGGCATTTTTTTAAAAAAAAACAAAAATTGCATGCCTTCTGGGAGCCATGCAGTGTTGCTGGGTGGAGGTGTATTTGCTGGCCTTGCATGAACAAAGGCCAGAGGTTATGATGACCTGGCACCATACAATAGGACAAAGAATGGGTAGGTGGAGCCAGAGTTTTTATAGATTTATACCATCCCACCCCCTCTTCTTCTTTTGCTTCAGCAACTGAAGCAGTGGCATTGCCTGAGTTCTGCTTCGACCGTTACTGCTTAATGAGTTGAGACTCTTTTCCCACCTATGGAGATCCAGGAAGCTTCCTGCTTCTATTTTGAGTCTGGTGCACAATGGCCGCTTTGACTGTTAGTATGGTGGTTTATATTAAGGTGGCACCACTGCGCTAGCCAATGTACCAGTCAGGAGGGGTTGTTTGTCTTTTCCAGCATCTCTGGGACGTGTGATAATGAGGAGCCGCTGTGCTGGTGGGCTGATCAGATGGCCAGTGCATGGAGTGGGAACAGTCTGGGTAATTTGGTTTGGTTTTGGTTGATAGCCTGTTCCCATGGCCCATTAGCTCCATGTACATAGTACCCCCTGCCCACCTGTTTCTTTTTACATGCAATTCTTGGGACCAATTTTTCACAGCTGAGGTGGTATTGGGTCACTAATTGCCACAGGTCACATGGAGAGCTAATTTTAATCAGCTTGCAAATAGGCCACTTTTTAGACCTCAGAGCATGTGACATCAGGCCTAGGGATCTAGGGTCATTTCCGCACTGCGCTATTATAGTGCTATTATTCTACTTTCAACATCCTGTGGAATTCTGGGGTTTGTAGTTTGCTGAGACCAAAGAGCTCTCTGCCTGAGAATTCTAAATGCCCCTCCCTAAATTGCAAACCCCAAGATTCCATAGGATGTTGAAAATGGAATAGAACCACTATAACAGTGTAGTGAGGAAATGGCCTAGGTTCTTAGTGAATTTTGTAGTTAATTTTAGTCCTTTTCATGCAGGCTTGATAGGACTGTGGACCTACACTAGAAATCAGGCGCTTTTCACATGGCATTTCTCATGTGAAAGGGCCTTTGAAGCATCACACAATTGCGAGGAGTGTTTCAGACGATGTCCTCACAATCACGCAATGCTGCCAGGGCTGGCAGGCGCTGATGGCGCACTATATCATTTTCGGCTTTTAGCCAAAAATGGTGCATGATCCGAGGCCCCACACACACTTACCTTGCACGTGGAGCTCTGGAGCCGTGGCCCTTGTGCTTCCTCCCCCAGCGCAGCCTGGGAAAATACCCGGCTGCGCTGCAGAAGGAAGAGGTGGAGCCGTTATGTTGCCGGCCGGCCGGCAGGCAACTCCTGCAAAGCCGAAGCAGTGGGGATGTGAGAGCCTCATGGAAGAGGCTGCTTGCGTGATCGCCGCGAGACCCACACCGGACAAAGGCAAGGTGCAAAAAGGGCTTCAGTCTCTGTTGCATCCAGTGCCATCCTTATCAATATTTGTTCTTAGACATTGGGTTCCTTGTTTATATCCTTTCTTATCTCCCCCCTCCTTTTTTTTTCAAAGGGTCTAATGTTTTTTTTCTATCTCTCTCTTCTTTTCTCCTGTCTTGGTTTGAGGTTTGGACTAGTATTTTGGGTCACATTTGGCTCTTAAGAAGCACACTGGAGGAGCTAAGGGTAAGGGTCTCACATAGAAGGTGCTTCCCCCCAGAGGGTGAAGAAGTGGATATTACTTATGCTATCCTATCAAAGCTTCAGACTTTGGAGAAAGGTAGACAGGCTAGGGGAGGAAAGAAGGCATCTAAGGGATCAGGGAAAGCATATGTCAAAGCTGGCCTTGCTAAGGATATTCTTGCTTGTTCTAGATGGTTTGGAATTAGACTAAAAGTTTGAGGTCTCAATCAGCTCATCAGTTGTTGTGGATGATGCTGAAATCCCATCTGAGCCCACCATTGCCTTGCTGTATGAAACAGCAGCAGTTTCCTCAGGTGAGGTTGTCAACACTACTTGTGAGACGGAAGTCACAGTTGGCTTTGGGCCTTGTAGTTTGCCAGTTAATCAGCCCTATATGCAAACTAATGCATCTAGC
This sequence comes from Cyclura pinguis, assembly GCA_030412105.1. Classification (NCBI taxonomy): domain Eukaryota; kingdom Metazoa; phylum Chordata; class Lepidosauria; order Squamata; family Iguanidae; genus Cyclura; species Cyclura pinguis. Next base: position 216,357,526 of record CM059602.1, read on the forward strand.
ACACTGGGTCCCAGTTTAGGGACAGGCTTATCACAACCATAGTCATGGCCCTGGAGACATCCTTATTGGGCACTCTGATATGGGAGCTCAACCACACAAATGTCACACCCTTGTTCAGTATATTAATATTATGGGAGCCCAGTTACTCCTCAGGTGCGCCCAGTAGGTGAGGTAGGTTATTTTCAACAGGGCCTGTTGATGGATAGTGTACACTCTGCGGAACAGATCGTTGCTCTAGATGAACACTTGTTTCCAGCTACCACTGAAAAGATAGTAAAAAGGGAATATGTGAACATTTTTTGCTATTACACAGGGAATTAAATAAAAAAAGAGAAGAAGGATTTCATCAATAGAGAGAAGGAGAAAATAAAAAAGAGAAAAGTTGATAGGAACTGGGCCAATTGGCTTTCTGATTAATGTATATATGCCGAGGTAGTTACTGAAACTCAACCACACAAAGATCACACCCTTGTTCGGTATATTAATATTATCTATAAGGCCTATGTTAATTTTGGAGGGCCCACATGGTTGACTTATGGTGAGTCTTTTAGAATGAAAGTCACCAAATACTCAACTCTGAGGTGGAATCTTATCCATTCCCAATTATGGATGCAGATTATGACTCCTGTGATGCCCACCCCTGGAGAGAGGGCAGATAGCAGTTATCTCAACCAAAATGATAGGGGTGCTCCCACAGTGAGTCTACAGATTTATGAACGACAACATCAGAGGCTTCTCTGGTGGGAATTCAGAGGATGGATCTGCAAGCCATCCATGAAAGTACAAGCATGTTTGTTTTATTTGTAGTGGGCCCCACTCCTTTCAAAACTGTCTATAGGGAAAGAGATCTGCAGCAATTAATAGGGACCAGCAGGATAACAGGAGAGGGACATGCAATCCCCCTGCATCTAAGAAAGGGTCCTAGCCTAATTAAACGTGATAGGCTTCTTAGTTGATTCCTGTTATACTCCAATTAATCAGTATCTCATTATTTGAGAGAGAGTTTTTTAGAAGGATTTAGGATATTATTTCAAGGACAGTGCTATGCCTTCATGGCATGGAATTTGAAGTCTGTACAGGGGCTCAAGCAAGTACTTAGGGAAAAAAATCAGTAAGCAAGTAGCTGAAGGTAGGGTAATTGGGCCTTATTTGCCCCCTCCTATTCCCAACTTGACAGTTTCCCCATTGGGAGTGGTTCCTATGAAAATGCTGGGAGAATATAGATTGATTCATCACTTATCTTATTCAAGAGGGGATTTGGCCAGTGATGCCATTCTTGAGGAATTATGTACAGTTAAACACACCTCATCTGACATGGCAATTACAGAAGCCACAGACACAATGTTGGGACAGAATTAGCAAAATGTGACATAAAGTCTGCATTCTACTTCTTCCCAGTGCATCTGAAAGATTTTGAGCTCCTGGTGTCTCATCTGGAGGCAAATTTTACAGGGACTGGGCCTTACCAATGGGATACTCAATGTCGTGCTCTGCTTTTGAGAAATTCAGCACCATTTTGGAGTGAACCACTAAGTTTAAAACAGGTTCCAGGGGCATTGTCCACTATCTTGATGACTTCTTTTTCACGAAGAGCTTTGGTTCTGGTCAATTTGAACTTTTAATGAGGAGTTCACCTCCCTCATGCAGGAACCAGGGGTCCCTTCAGCCCATGAGAAGACAGAAGGCCTGGTGTAACAGTTTATTTTTTCTCAGTGTAGAGATCAACACTGTTAAGCAACTGTGTAGGCTTCCTATCAAGGAGGTCCAAGATATGAGATGTAGGGTTGGGGAGTTTTGGGGGTGGCTCAAGGTGATATTGAGTGAATTGCAGGAGTGTATAGGCCACTTGAATTTTGCCTGTAAGGTTATGGTGTTAGGACAAGCATTTCTGAAGTGGTTCTGTGATGCCATCTGTCATATTACCATTCACCACCATGGGATTAAAATCATACAGAGGGTCCATTTAGACTTTCATGTGTGGCAGGACTTTTTGTCAGATTTTAATGGGATTTCATTTTGAAGAGAAGAGATCAAGGGTTTTAGAGTTTACTTTAAGGGCCATTGATGTTCCCAAAGGTGGCCAAGTGATTGATTTCAATCGGGTGGCCATCAAGATTTGGGCTATGGAGTCTGTCCAACTCCACACTCCACTTCTAGTGTAACAACATGACTGTTTTGCCACCTAAACCTGCCATCTCTTACAAAATACCAGTTCTGGGCTGTTGCCTCCAGGGCTCTGATTTCATTGAGCCTCAAGGGAAACAATTTGGCATCCACTTCTTTCAAATGTGAGCAGCATCTACTGTTTCTGCCAAGGGCATTAACCCAAAAGTCATTCAAAGGATTGGGTGCTGGAAGTCCTCAGCTGTCCATAGACATGGACCATTAAAATGTTAACATACTTTCTGATTGTTCATTATCTTTCAGATGCCAGGCCATGGCTTGAGAGACAGCAAGTCATTATATGTGGCCATAGTTATGTTTACTGGGCAGAGCATCAGGCTTACACCAGCCCATTTGGATCTGACCTGGGATTGGATGACCTGGCAACTGCCTCTTTCATTTGATTTTTGGGGAGTACGGTGGGCCTCTGCTGCATGGAGATTGTTAAAGGGGGAAACCCTGATTCTCCAAGCAATTCATGACCCAAAGTTTATCTAGGCTACTTGGCCTGGAGCGTCCATCCTATTTTCTGCAATCTCACCAAGACCAGTTTGGTCTGGAGGGCTGAACCTAGGTATTTCATCCATTGAGGGGAACCAGATATCCCTCTGGGATTTACAGCAGGAGTTAGGGCTCTTTTGGATAGCCTGGTGGGAGATAAGGACTAAACAGAAGCTTGTCCTTATCTATGACAGGTGGGAGAAAGAGAAAGTATGGGTCCAGTGAACACTGATGGCATCCATTTGGTGAAGGAGAATTCTCTGAAGCTGCCTCTACATGGTGGGTAGTGAAGGAAGCTTTCGTTGGGGCTGGCCTGAGGAACTTTGCCCTCACTTTGGGTCACTTGACTGTTACTCTGACTTCTGGGGGATCCCCTGGGGGACACCTTGATTCACTCCAAAAATCCAAAGACTAGGGGAATTAGTGGAGCACTGGCCTTGGCAGAACGAAGGGCAGAGTACTAAGCGAGATGTTTAACCCAAATTTTATGGGGTCAGACCACACAAAAACCAGCCAAAGATTAAAAAATAAGCTAAAAATGTGTTTTTATTAGGAGAATTCACTCATATATGCACACAAGATACATACAGTCAAGCATTCACACAAGAGCTAACTGAAGGAGAAAAGGAGGAAAAAAATTATGGATAGAGAGGCTGAGGGTTTTTGGGGTTATATAGTTACCATTCCAGAAGAGTAGTGAGGAGCTTGAAATTTGACTTAGACTTCTGTCTAAGGGCAGACACATCAGGATTCAGAGAGACATAGTGGAGTCTTGCATTTCATCTGACTGCAACTGACTTCTCAAAACCAAGGGTTTATATACTCTCTTTTCCTCCCTGAAGGGGTGTGAATTGATTGCTCTCCCAGCCTAGTGAACAATGGGAGTTGCAACACAGACAATGGGGTCTGGAATGGACTGATTGGTTTCAATGTCTTGGCTGAGAGGGGGTTTCTGGGCTAGCTGCAGTAGGATATGCACACACTAGGGGTCCTGGCCTCTGCATCTGGGCACCTTATTGTTTTCTGATGTTGGCAGTTGATAGGATTAGCTCAGAGTCAGGCTTTCTTGGCTAATGTCAGTGAACTTTTGACCTGGCCATGCTGAGGTCACCTCTCACCTACTCCCAGCCAGTGTCCACATGACCTTGCCAGCCATAAGTATAATTTATATTTTATGCCGACACATCTGCCAATTCATATATTTTGCCAATTAGACCATATCAAAGAATGGAGATCTATGGCCTGGTAACATGACCTTGGGCTTTATCCTCAGGCTGGCCTTCCAGCAGTGGCAATCTGGGGAGCACCCAGAACATACATTCTCCTTGGACCACATTGTATTGCCCAGGGAAATTGGGGAGGTGGTCTAGGGAGATACCTGCCTTATTACTCCTGCACCAGGTCTTCCTCCCTTTGTTGCACATCTCAGGGAATAAAAATAAAATATTGCCCATTTGTTTACACCCAATTTCTGTTGTGTGGACTTGTAACTTCATGTGTTCGCCAGCAATGTAGATCTTATAATGCACACTCAGTTTTGGAATATAGGTATAGCATTCTTTAAATTCAAAAAGTAACTTTTCCAAGCTGTCCGACCCAGTCTGCTCCCAGATGCAGATGTCCTCCCTGGAGGACGCTCTGCACCGTTTTAAAAACCCTGTGTGGAAATGGCTTCCATCTCATGACTGCAGAAGTTCCTTTAAGACTTTGTTCAACGTTAGATACCTGTGGCCATAATATTCCATCCATGAGGCCAGCAAGTGCAACATAACATTGCATAATCAAAACTGTAGATGAAATGCAATGGAAACTAGGCTTCCCCTTTTATTATACATGTTTACAGAAGACAGGCAACTTCCTACAGATGCCTCCTTCTTACTACCACAGCTTGCTTTGCCCTGTAGCATCCCAATGCAGCCTTCTAAACACATTTGAAACAATTACATTGGATCAGATGGGTCCTTTAAGCCTTTCTACCACCCTGACCTCACCAATGTCTCCACGCTATTATCTATGAGACTTGAAGATGTATTAACAATCATTGAAAAAAAAAATCTGTCTTTTTAGCAACAAGAAAGTTCAAAGACCTCATCAATTCCAACTGCTCAGATAGTTAGGTAGCAATCAATAAAGTATTCCTACCAATTTAAATCTCTTTCTTCTGTTACAAATCATGTTGACAGTGGAGTATTCTGAAACGTCTGTTAAAATTTTGTTGATAAAATAATTAAAAAAATAATAATAACTGAAAGATCTCAGCTCTCAAATGAAGTTAGAGTTTCCAGGCTCTTGATAAGTCTTCATTTCTTCCATGATTAATGGAAGCAATCATGCAAAATAAATGACTCTTGACAAAACTCACAGAAGTTGTATAAGTTTTTTTTGTTGTGGGCCTTCAGGTCATGTCCAACTTATGGCAAACCCTGATGCAAACTTGTCATGGGGTTTTCTGGGGCTGAGGGTGCATGATACTGTCAACACAATGGACAGCTAGCTATACTCACAATATCTTATTGCAAAAAAGTAGTGTGGACAACATATCCTCGCAGAAGCAAACTTTTTATTTTATTTCACCTTTCATGCAGATAAATGTTATTTCAGATCTTAAATTAGACTTAGGTTTATTTTAGATTTTACAGATTTCAATATGTTTTATATGAGAAGGTTTACCAGTTAGATACTGTTTGGCTATGAACCTGTATTTGTCAATCTACACACAAAAGAGGTATGGGGAGGGAAGAATGGGTACAGCAATGTGTACAACTGCTATATTTTTCCCCTGGCCTGGATTTCTTGTTCTATTCCTTCCAGTGGCTTTCCTAACAAATACAATACTTACTAGTTCCTAACCAAAGAACTGAGGGAAATATGACAACTTTCTAAATATCCAGGATGCTCATTCCTTTATTTTTATTTCCATTCTCAAATCAAGGCTACTTAATGTTTGAGCAGTTCTACAGTTGGCCCTCCACATTTGTGGGTTTAATTTCCACAGATTTGATTATTTGTAAGTTTCTCCAACCCCCACCCTCACCCCACTTCAGGCGCTTCTTTTCCAGGGGAACGTTCCCTTTTGGCAGCTTAAAAACCACACAGCCCTATAAAAATGCACCCCTAGTCTTACTCCTCCTCCACCAGCTGCTGCTGGGGTGGGGAGGGGCAGGTGGGTGAAAAAACTTCATAAAACAGCAGAGTGAACATGCACAGGGGTATGCAATTTCGGAGTGAGCACACTTAGGGGTATGCAACATGCTAGCATGAAAAACATGTGGCTCTTCAGATGTTGTTGGGGTCAATTAGGGATAGCCAGCTCCTTAGATTGAAGAGTGAAAATACAGCTGGATAAAAAGCAATCACTTAATATACCTCAAAGAATAATGATTGAGATAGAAAATTAAATATCTAATTTAAGTTTAAGAATCAGACAGAAAATTTTTCACCCATGAATAATTGGAATCCTACAACTATAGTGAAATGAACAGATCCTACAAGAAAATTATGTAATGATCAACTATGATGTGTCAGTGTGTCCCCCCACTTCCTTTCCCTCCCCTTCCTGTTACTTTCCTAAAAAAAAAATTTTCTTCTTCTTTATTCATTTTGCTTTCCCCGTATATTTTTAAGAATAAAGTAATAATAATTAGATCCTTCAGGTCAATATATTAGTTATGAGCTACAGCTAGTATTTCAAGATATATGTATTTTATTATTTTATTTTATTTTTATTTTTTTGGTAGTCTAATGTTTTTTGTATTGGACTATTCCACCAAGCTTCTTATAACAAAAATATATTATATATAAAAAAAGATGTTGTTGGGGCTACAACTCCAGATCTAGTAAGCCTAACCAGTGATGAGGAATGCTGGGAAGTGCAATCTAATAACATTCTGAGGACTAACTGATTCTCAGTTGTATGCTTACCAGTGGTTGGGACAGGAGAATGATATGAAATGGCCAGAATCCTGAATAGGACCAAGCAACATTTCAGCGTTTCTTGCAGGTAGCCTTGTCTCAGTCCTATCATTTTCACACTTCAGGAAGCCTAAAAATGACTATCTAAAACAAACAAACAAACAAACAAACAGGAACTATCAGGAAGCTTGCAGGAACCCAAATGTTTGCAGAAGTACAAAAACAAATCAAGGGAAAAAAATCCTCAGGGGTACAATCCCCATCACCGCATGTAGTAATGAAATCCTGGCTGAGTGTTGAGAAGGGGAAAGTAGAGGATGAGGGTGGGAGAAAGATGTCAGAGAAGAAAAAGAAGGAGGTATGGCTAACTGGCGGGAACACTGAACTGCAGCACCTCACATTGTAACACTATGTGGCAGGTTCTACTGGTAAATAATAATGCTGAAAATACAGCTGCCTTTTATTCCCATGTGAACTGACATCCCAGTTCACTAAAATGTAGAAAACAAACACATTCGTTTCTGAGCACAGAGCTCCAGTCTCAGCTGAAATAAAAATGAGAAAGACCTGTGTGTGCATCCATGAACCTGCATTCATAAAGAACGACTAGATCACGGCACTCATTTGTAATTCAGATTGTATTAGCAAATATAAACAAAATATGTGACAATGATCTAGGCAGATGGTGACTCAGAAATTCTTCTGCAAGCCACAAGTATACATAACAATGAATCTGATTGTGTGTGTTTACTATAGGAATGCTATATTTTTTAAAAAATAGGATTTTCTCCTCTAATTCTACATCTAGTGATATTCTAGATATGAATCACTGAAGAGAAAGTTGACCTTGGTCAAAATATAGAGATTGGGCAATTGTTAACCATGTGTGTTGTTTGAACAGTTAATATTATATTCATCCCTGTAAAAATCCTGAACTGTTACACATACACACACACACACACACATTACTATATAAGCCAAGAAATATATATACCAACACTTTTACTTTTATGGTTTTGGAAACCATTAAATAACTTTTTTTTTCTCAAAAAAAATTGAAATGCAGCCAAGTACTCATGAAAAGGGGACTCTGTGTCTTTAAACTAGGCAGAAAAATAAAACCCAATCATTCCAAATGTATTGCTTTAGTCATCTGGTTTCATTCTATTAATGACCTTTAACATCTGCAAAAATATTGTGAGAAGCTAATTTTGTTTGTACTGAGGTGGTGCAGAACAGTTTCTGGCTGTCAGTCTAGGATGTGCTATAAAATAAAATTGTCTTTCTGGGAGCCTGACAAAAACCTACTGTAAAGGTTCGGTTTATTTACAACAGACTGAAATGAAAAGGGAATTTTACAGCATTCTAATATCTTCGGCCCCCTCCCCACACAAATGAATAGTACTTACATATTTATATACCTTTTTCCTAAAAAGAAACAAAAAACAAACAAAACCAAAACTTCCATGATAACCAACAAAATTGAGAGCTCTATTTTGCACTTTGTGGTGCTCTACAAACATTCTAAACCTGTAAGAAAATAAGCATTTCACTGTAACTGCTCTTCACTTAAATTGTATGAACGCTCCTTTTAAATAAGCCATTACACTGAAATTCAGCAAACCCTTCATTCAATGGAAAACCTTCTCTTCCTGCTTCTGTTGCAGTACATTTAGTGCAACATCATTCCTGTGTCAAACATGAAGTACAAAAAGAAGCAGAGCAAATAGTTTCTGCTTCTACTTTGCTCACTTAATGACGCTTAGCATTTCTATATACTACAGTTTTGGAGGGTTCAGAATGTTTCACATATCTGAGCAGCCCCATTTCTGCATTTGGATGCAACATCCTCTGTCATTAGTCAATCTTATTCCCAGGTAAGTGTGTTCATAGTCTCAATAAGAGTAAATTACAGAGCTTGGAAAAGCTATCTTTTGGAATTACAACTTCCAGCCTGGCCATATTGCTTTGATGTCAGGTCAGATGCTATAGAAAGACCTGCACAAGCACAGGAAGCTAAAACTTGCAGGAATCTGAAAAGTAGTGCACACACACGCAAGAGAACCAGGACCCAGCTGCAAGCTAACATTAAGGATGAATTATAAGGAAAATGGCCATATGTCCTAATTTATGGCTGACAATTCTCTGTCTGAAGAGCTGTTAAAGAACATACTGCCACTAGAAGATGTTCTCTGTCACAAGGATAGGCATAAGCTAGATCTCCAGAAGTTTTGGACTTCACATATCTCCTGACCATTACCTGTGGTGGCAGAGGCTTGACAGGAGCTGAACTTCAAAACATCTGGAGATCTACTATCTTCCTAAATTCCACCAGTGGCAGCTGGTAGCATCCTTGGTGTGGGAATCCATTCCAGATGTTAGTCTGAATTTTAAAGGAGATACTGAAGGTGTTCAACACTATCCTTGAAACAGGCTTAGCACCTTGGATAGTTTCTTTAATTTCAGACCGATACTCAGAGGCTTGGTGTACTTTGGCCGTATCATGAGAAGATGTGATTCACTAGAAAAGACAATAATGCTTGGTAAGGTAGAAGACTGTAGGAAAATTAGCAGACCGCATTACAGATGGATTGACTCAATCAAGGAAGCCATGGCCCTGAGTCTGCAAGATCTGAGCAGGGCAGTTGATGATAAGGTGACCTGAAGGTCTCTTATTCATAGTTGCTGTATGTCAAGATCAACTGGACGGCTGTTAACAACAACAATACTCAGAGGTTTACCACTTCGCTGACATGGAACCTTGATGTTCTTCCTAGCACTAGATTCTGCCCAATATGAAAGACTATCATATCCAATTCAATGGGCTATCCAAACTAAAGAAGCATAAGAAGGGATACCTAGGACTTTGAAAAGCTCATGAACAGCATCTATAAAGCCAGCTGAGAAACACCCAAGGATCCCACTACTTTCACACCATTGACCAGTTCATCTCTGTAGGTTAAGATCAAGTCCAAAATACCCAGTCCCTCTTGTTGCCTCCTCTACCTTCTGGTCTCTGAAATTGTCAGCACAGCGAGTGAAAAATGTATTGGTTCTTACATTCTTGGCATAGTTTGACAACAAATGTAAGGGCAGTTGACATCTCCTATTACTATTATGTCTCTCTTTTTTGAATCTTTGACCATCTGCGCTAGGAAGGCATAATCCAAGATTTCATTCTGGATTGAAGGGCTATAGTAGACATCCACAAAGATAATACTATTTTACCCCTTCTGCTTCAATTATTATCTGAATGTTTTCAACCTATTTTTCATTCTCTAAGGCCATTGCTACATGACAAGGCTCTTGTGAGTTGTCCCATCACAGTCCCAGCAGGGAAAGGAGTGTGACAGGAATTCTCCCCTCCACATGGGACCGGCTCCCTGTGGAAGAGATTGCAATGGCCCCACCTCTTCCTTCTGCAGCATAGCTGGGTAGTTCCCAAACTGCGTTGGGAAAGAAGTACTGCCATCATACTTGCTCCCTTTCCACAGAACAGGTAGATATGGAAGCTTCGCGCACTCATGGGTGCTAAATGGATTTTATCAGTTTAGCAAATACCCCACAAGCATGACACATGGGGATGGAATGACAGCCGGCCAGCAACAATCACAACCAGAATCACAACCAGCCGACCACTGCCACCCTGTCCCCATAGCAGAACCACCCAATCATGTGCAGATGGCCTAAGTTACACACTTCCTCACAGATCTACACATCCTTGACTTGTAAATCTCCTCCTCCTCTTTCCACTTTGATCTATGTCTTTGGAAGAGGTTATACCCCTCTATTACTACATTCCAACCATGTGACTCACCCCACCAGGTTTCAGTGGTGCCTATTTAATCATGCTTGCTTTCCTCTGTTAGGAGTTTATGTTCATCTTGTTCATTTCTTTGCTTTGTGCATTAGTATAGACTAGGACTGTGGATCATTATCTCCAACTACTTCCTAGTTGTAGTTTTTCTGCCCATTGGTGGGTTCTTGTAATATTGCCACAATTTTTCCTGTATCATTAGAACTATTGACCATAGTATTTGGTGTTCCCTGCTCCCTGGAAGACCATCTCCCATACATAAATAAATAAGTTTAGCATCCACCTGATCTGATTTGTGACATCCCTAGCAAATATAGTCTTACAAACAGCTATGAGGTACAAACCATCTTTTGCTAGGAGTCCTTCTTCATGAAAACAAACTATGATCCAAGAAGCCAAATCTTTCTCAATGGCACCATATGCAGAACTGGTTCTCCCTGGAAAATGAGAATGAGTGACGAAATAACAACCTGTGCCCCAAGGTCATTAAGCTTCCTTCTCAGAGCCTCATAGACGTTTGCAATATGTTGAAGAGTTTATCTTGCAGTATTATTTGTTCCTATGTGTGAAGGAAGGAGAAATTAGAGAAAAGGATAAGCTGATAGATAGATAAAAATGCACAAAGACAGACTTATAGACCTGAGGTTAAATCCTGACTATATGGAGTTTAGGACACACTGAAATCAATGGCTCACAGGGTTTAGAATGTTTCCAGAGCATCATCTTATGACACGATCACAATTATGGCTGTTTGTCACATTTCCTCTTCTTAAAAGTAGTGGTAAATTCTGCTTGTATCTCATTGATTTCAGTGGGAACTAAGGTCAACTAATTTAGCCTAGATTAGGAAAGGATTATATTAGTTTGAGAGATATTGTGTAGCTGGAACAGTATGTAGGACATTTAACCCATAACTTGTAGGTGGTGGCCATCCACATTTGACTGAAGCAGGGAAGCTTTCGAAGTAATTATGGCCAAGATCCTGCATTATCAGGCATAATCACGATGACAGAGCTTTCTCATTATAGTTATGTGTAACAATGCCACTCCTCAAAAATCTATGTTTTCAGCCTGTCAGGACCTCATCTAAAACACTTCCAGATAACATTTGCAGCACTGTCCTGGCCAAAGGGTGCATCAAGACCATGCAGCTGGAGAGACCCTCTGAGGTCTTGCTGCAACTGCTTGTTTCAAGGTGCCCCACAACCAGGAAATCATTTCAGATCTTATTTTCCAGTGCTGCAGTCAGCAATGTGTTAGAAATGTTTTGGTTGGGTCTATGCCAGGCTGGAAAGGTAGGTTTTAGGGGTCACATTATGTCATGAACAACCATATATGTGAAGCTCCAGCAATCATGATACAGCTTATGATCTCATAGCTACTGTATAGAACTCTAACCTATAAACGATTTGAAGTGAACTTGTACTTTTAATCTCATCGAAAGAAGGAAGCTTGAAAAAATTGTTGTGATGCTCTGAGCCATCCCTAATATAACTAGACTAAACTGAACTAATGTAACTAGACTCTGTTGGCTTAATTAAGATCTGAATGTTCAGGTTTATCTAAGGAATCAAATAGAAAGATGGAGAGAGAGAGAGAGAGAGAGAGAGTTTAACATCTTCAAGGTATTGCTCACTGTTTTTCCAATTATTGCTAAAACTATGAGTTACACTCTAATAATCTGATGGTTCCAACACAGCATTTGTCCACAATATCAAAAGGTTAATTGATTTATTTTAATTCTTTCCTCCAGAGACTACATTATGTTTATATTTCTTTTAGCATCCAAAGGCCACTCATTATTCTACAAATCTAAGGATGGCATATTTATTTTTTACCTCTGTTCTAGGTCACTAACAGCTTCATCAAAAATGTATTTAGGCAGAAATTATCCTTTCAGCCCTGTGACATGTAACTTCATTTGGGACCTACAGAGGATTTTTCCTTCATTGAAACCATGGAAACATTGAAGTATAAGAAACCAAGAGCACTTCTGATCAGGAATCTCAGTTTCTAATCATATTTGACTGTTAAATTGCATTTTTACAATCTTCTGAACCCAGACAGCACAACAGGCTATTGCAATCTTATAAATAAAATTGCATCTTCAGAGGTTTCCTCATTCTCTCTTTTTTTAAACCATGGAGTTCTTTCTTGGAAAACTTGTTTGAAAAGTTTTGAGTTGCAAAAGAGCAATACATTACAAAATACATTACAATACAATACAAAAAAAAATGCGTTAGCCAGTTTTGCATTTAGCACTCATTTCAGACAAGAACTATCACCTATATTCTCTCTTTTTTAGAATCATCTAAGACCAAATTTATAAGTGAAAAACACAATGTATACTAAAATGCTCATATTTACACAGAAGTGAGTTTAGCAGTCCTATACTATACACAATAGATAGATGAGTGAGTGAGTGAGTGAGTGATTAATTAGTTGATCAGAAATGATATGAGTTTCTTTTTTTCCTTTAAATGCCACATTCTCATCCCATCACATTATTTCCTTCATATTTATCTACTGATCAACATGGTCTCTCAACCTCATATGTTTTGACCAGACAATCCCCTTAGGTAGGAAGAGTGCCATAACAGATAACCAGCAGCAGCATGCTAATAGCAGCTGTGATTCTTTAAGCCAGTTGCACCTTCCAGAATGCAGCCCTGTATATATAACAAAAGGAGTCTGTCCTTCATTTCTTCCTTCCTTGTTGTAGATCTCAGTTAATGCAGGAACCAATGTAAGATTCAGCTTTCAGCAGAATTAAGAATTCCATCATATCATTAGGCCTAAAAAGTCATAGCACTGTGTAGCCTCCACAGTATAATCACATTCCCACAGCTTACCACAATAGTATGCCAACACTGGGCTTTCTGAGATGACCCCTATTAATATCTAGGGCTGCCAGGGCACAAGCATCCTGAATTCTGAGACTAAGGGACAGCCAAGGTGACGTAATTTCTATTATTTACAATTATATCCTGGCTTTCCTCTTGTGAGTTCAAGACATGGCTTCTTCCTTAATTTATCTTTACAACAACTCTTCCACTCCCACTGAGTTTTATGGCTCAGTGGAAACATAAATTTAGATATCTGGCGTCCTAGTTCAACTGTCTAATTCATTAGTATGTGCATGTGTCCTTTCAAGTCACCTATCAACTTATGCCAACCCCATGAATTTCACAGTTTTCTTCAGAACCAATAATCACAGGTGGTTTTCCCAGTTCCTTCCTCTGAAATAAAGCCTACAGCCCCTGATATTTATTGGTGGTCTCCCATCCAAGTACTAACCAGGGCTGACCCTGCTTAGCATTCAAGGATCAGATGCCTTTAGGGCATTTAGGATATTTAGAAAAAAGGAAAACCAGTCAATAAAGTAGAAGATGAATATAAAAAGAAGTTGTGGTGGGAAAGAGAGAGAAAGAGAATGAGAAAGAAAGAAGGAAAATATATTTAGCTGGAAGTTGCAAAGGGGAGAGAGAACCAAAAAAAGAGGAAGAGAAAGGGAGGGTACTGAAATCAAGAATTAAAAGGGAAAGGAATTGAGTACCTAAATGAAGATAAAGAAAATAGACATTTCTGCAACACTTTTTGCTGACAGTGGGGCAACCCTGGTATACCTCAGACCAAAAAAGAAATGACCTGAACAACAACAATTCCACAATCAGGATGCCAAAGTAGACAGAGCCCTCTCCCTATCCTATGATGTATTGTTCCTGTTGATGAAACACATATGAAGGCACCAGCATTAGACCTCGGGCCTTGAGCAGGTATATATATAGAGAGAGATGTGCTCCTTCAAATATCAAATATCAAATATTTTAATCTCTGTAAATTTACTTAGTAAATTTGGACACTTTAGAAATGAAGGAACCTGCGCCTCCATTATGTTTTAGGAAGTGTTGACTGTGTTGTCTGGGTGATTCTGGAAGAGGTATTAAAAAAAAAGGCAGGTTCTCATTACTTTATGAATTAGGTAGATTTGCACATTATGCCACCTATTGTATTTAAATAGCTTGTTTCTTTTGAACTTTCTTTGTAACCTTTGTGGGCATAGTTCTGTCAATTTCCTCTCTTTTGATATTTTTTATTCTTATGGTCATTTTTGTTACTATTCTTTGAACTTGTTCTGGTTTGAATTAATTATAAGTGATCCACAGTGTTTCTAATGAGTCCTCAGAAGTACCACCTGTCCCTGGACTCAATATAATTATACAGATACATTCAAAAGACCTGCTAAGCTGCTAGCAAGCTATGTCAGTAACTCAATACTGGGAGGGGGGGAAAAAGCCCAATAATATCACCACAATAGAAGAATTTAGTGACAAGAGACTCAAACGGCATTTACCCTACAAGTTATAGCAGTTTGATATCATTTTAACTGCCATGACTCCAACGCATGGAATCCTGGCATTTGTAGTTTAGAGGAATACTTAGGTCATTTCCGCACTGGGCTTTTAAAATGGTGCAGAGCGACCTCCAACGGAGGTCTTCTGCACCGTAGAATGGACTAGGTCGGACTACTTTTTGTAGTTCCATACCTCAGTCCGGTTCTGCGCGACCGGAACTGGTCACGCAGCGTGCTTTTTAAAAACCTCAAGTGCGTGCCTGCAGATCTTCTGGGGGTGGGCTTTCAGCTGGCGAGCTTCTTCGGTTGGTGGAGAGCCTCCACCAACCGGAAGCCACCAGTTTGGACGCCAGAGCAGTGCGGAGCGACAAGCTCGCACTTCTCCTCGTCCCGACGGACTCACCTGGACGCTGAGGAAATCCGGTGAGTCCCGTTTTCGCGCGGCTCCCCCCCACATCTGGAAAGGGCCTTAGTCTTCCCTACTAACAGTGCTCTAGTATAGTGGTTCTTAGCCTTCACAACTCCCAGATGTTTTGAACTTCATTTTCATTATGGGGCATTTCAGTAGTTGAAATTCAAAGCACCTGAAATACCAAGTGCTGAAAAATGTTGCTCTAATGCACTCTTCTACAGCTCTAGAGCAATCTTACTGTAGAATTCTGAATTCCAGGATTCTGTAGAAAAGAGCGTTGACATTAGAAATGGCTTCAAACTGCTATAGCTTTGTAATGTAAATGCATTCTATGTAGGTTGGACAGGATTTTCCCATCTGATATGAACAAATCACTGGGTTATAATTCTTCAGCAAGATCAAATTTGTCTGAAGGAAGCAGAATTTCTTACACATTGTAGCAGTTTAAAAAGTACTGGAAGCATGCAGGTCCTGTCTTTCAGTTTATTGTTCTGTGCATTCAAGTCAACTCCAGTTCAGGCAGACTCTGCCACAGGGTTTTCTTGGCAAAATTTATTCAGATCCTTATTATAGTACACTGTTATAATGCTATAGTCAACTTTAACTGCCATAGCAACATCCTGTGGAATTCTGGAGTTAAAATAGAATAAAGCTAAAGCAGAATAACAAGGAGGTTTGCCACTGCTTTCCTCTAAGGCTGAGAGAATGTTACTTCTCTAAGGTCACCCAGTGGGTTTCCAAGGCCAAGCAAGAATTCAAACCCCGGCCCCCTAGAGTCCTAATCCAACATTCAATCCACCACAGGATGTTGGCTCTCTTATCTTTCAGCCTAGCCTCTCACTTCCTTGGCAAGGAATGATCTTAGTTGGAGATAACTGAAGAATCTAATGTTCCAAGGTCTTGTCTCAGTTCATACGTTCTGCACTGTAAATAAGGATTGCAATCTGTCCTCCAGAATCCTAACATGTGTGGAATCTGCAAATGTATCCAAAACATGCACGTTTGAAGAGTGGCCATAGAATGATGTGTTAGCAGCCGTTCACCTCCGTGCTTTGATATGGTTTAATTGGCAAAATATGTTAATTGGCAGATATGTTTAATTGGCATAAAATCTAAATTATAACCACCTATGGCTGAAAGCCATGTGGAAAAGGGACCTTGGCTGGAAAGCAGACCAAAAGTAAACCCAGAGTGGCCAGGTTGTAAGAACTAGCCAAGAAAGACTGACTTAATGGCTCTACAGCAATCCTTTCAAGAAAAACAGAGGTAGAGGCAAGACCTCTGCTGTGTACATTTCCTACGGAAACCCCCCTGTTCTCCTTCCCTAGTAAACATCTGCCACCCCTCCATCCTGTTCCCAAACACAGACAGTCATTAAAGCCTTTGTCACCTACATGCTAATATTATCAACATATTTCCTTCACACATCAAAATCATCAACCAATTCCGGTCAATTTTGTCTACCCAGCAAACTCCATTATTTGTCCAGGCAGAGAGTCATCAATACCTCATGTCTTCAGGTTTTGGGGTATAAGAGACCCCAATTTTGGGTGCCTTCTGGCAGTATTTCAATTTCATGAACCTATTCTTTTGCTCTGACTTTTGACCGGTACTGTCCTTGGACGCAAGCCCAAGCCATCTCACCTTTCTCCACTTCTCTCTGTATGGTAATTATCACTCAGTCCTTTCTGTCTCCGCTATCCATTTCCCCCCCTTTCTATTCAGTTAACCTTGTGTGATCGCTTGCGTATGTGACATTTTTGTATGTGCATGTGCATTTCTCCCGAATAAAACACATTTAAGTTGAAACAATAAGTCTTCTGGCTGTTCTCTCTAGCAATGACTCTGTAGACATAGGTGAAAACGTCCTGCAGTTACCCATCTTCTTTCAGCTATCTTAATTTGAGTTAATTAATTCCCCATTTTTACATTTAGTTGTGGATTCTGATAGAGGACCTCAAGGAGCATGCTTTTGAGGTAACAGATGTTGTTGCTACTGCTGGTGGTGGTGTGTGCCTTGAAATCAACTCCGATCTGTTTTAGCAAGATTTACTCAAAGGAGATTTGTCATTGCCTTCCTCTAAGGCCATTTCTGCACTAGACTGGTCTAGCGCTGTCATCCCACTTTCAACACCCTATGGAATCCTGGGGTTTTCAGTTTTAGGAGGGGCCTCTCTGGCTGAGAGAGACTGAGAGAGTGTGCTGTACCCAAGGTCATCCTATAGGCTTCCATGGCTGAGCAGCAATTCAGACCCTAGTTTCCTGGCATTGTATTTCAGCATTCAAACAACTGTACTATGCTGCTTTTAATCGAAGAATTCTATTCACACAGTTCATACAAAACACTGCTTAAATGTTCTTTAGTCAGTGAAAATGTGTTCAAACAGTGTGGATAATTTGAAACATGTGCATAAACCATACAGGTAATTTTTTTTTAATCATTTTATTCAAATTCAGATATAAAACAAACAATTATAACTGTCAACTTATTTGAAATATTTCTGATCTTCCACACTGATCTAGATTTCACTATCAATATTTCTTAACATGCTAAAAATATTGTACTACATTTTAGTGCTATGATTACTTGTTGATTCTTGCATTTCCATCTCCATATTCCCGCTTCATGATATATATCCTGTAGCCCTCTCATAATTTATCTGAAATCATGAATCACAGATTTCCATCTGATGGTACCCAGCAATTACCCATTACAATTTGCCATTCTTTTGTATCTCTTCGTCTGATTTCCCTTTTAATCTCTGAGAGACCATATCAGCATTTTTGTTTTCATTCAGTGTACCCCACCATTGTTCTAATGTGGGTATTTGCTGAGTTTTCCACATCTTTGCATATTCAATACGAGCTGTTGTTATCATGTACAGTAATATTCTCCAGTACTTCTTTATACCAGTACCTTCTAATACATCAGTCATATTTAACAAATACAATTCTGGTAACTTAGCAAACTGTACTTTCATTAATGCACATATTTTGTTATGTATTTCAGTCCAATATTTCTTAGCTTTAGGACATGTCCACCACATATGATATATCGTACCGACCTCATTCTGACATTTCCAACATTGTCCAGTACCTGTATTATAAGTCTTTTTTAATTTATCTGGTGTCATGTACCATCTATGAAATAGCTTGTAATAGTTCTCTTTCAAATTCTGTGCTACTGTAAATTTCTGTGTTTTTTTCCAGCTCTGCTCCCAAGACTCTAATTGTATTGAATGTCCGATATTTTGTGCCCATGAAATCATTGTTGCCTTTACTGTTTCTTCTTGCCTCTCCTGAAGTAGTATTTCTTGATATATTTGGGCAAGTAAATGAGGCGGGTTTTCGAACAGCCATTTAATTACTCCAGTTTTCTCTTTAAGTTCAATTCCATATGTTTTTATATCCATCTGAAACCTTTCTGCTAACTATCTGTAAGGGAACCAACTTAATGTTATTCCCTCTTGTTCTAGTTTTTCTCTTGTTTTAATCTTAATGTTGTTGGACGTTGATCTCTCAATTATATCATCATATCGCAACCATTTATCTATGTCCGTCCATCTGCCAAAAAAAGCCTCTTGTGGTGAGACCCAGGTGGGAAGCTGCCGTATGTTTTTAGTTTTATAATCCTCCCAAATTTTCAGAAGCGATTTTCTGATAAAGTGATGTGTGAAGTCTTTATCTATTTTTGCTTTATGATAAAACATATAGGCATGCCACCCCATCCTCAGGTCTGCTCCCTCTAACGCCAACATTCTCGTGTCTTGTAGGTCTACCCAGTCTTTTATCCACATAAAAGCCGCGGCCTTATAGTATATTTGAAAGTCTGGTAGTCCCATTCCTCCTCTACTTTTTAAGTCTGTCATAGTATTCCATTTTATCCTAGGTTTTTGCCCTTGCCATATAAACTTAGTTAGTTCTCTCTTCCATTGTATGAAAGGTTTCATGTTCATTATTACAGGAAGATTTTGGAACAAAAAGTTCATTTTTGGCAAAACATTCATCTTTATTGCAGCTATCCTCCCCATCATTGACAAACGCATGGAAGTCCAACTTTCCAAGTCTTTTGTTATTTCTTTCCATTTTTTTCCATAACTATTTTGAAATAACTCATTGTTTCTTTTGGCTATCCAAATACCTAGATATTTTACCTTTTGTCCTCTATTGAATCCTGTTTTTTGTACTAAGTCCATCTCTTCTCTTTCAGTCATATTTTTGGTAAAGAAGACTGTTTTTTCCTTATTAACTTTAAAACCAGAGAATTCTCCATATTCTTGAACTGTAGTAATCAATTTTTCAATACATTCCCCTGGGACATCCAGTAAGAAGACCAGATCGTCAGCGAAAGCTTTTAACCTGTAATGATATTTCTTAATTTGGACTCCTCTTATTTCTTTATCTTCTCTTATAGCATTGTTAAGTATTTCCATTGTCATGATAAACAGCAGAGGAGACAGGGGACACCCTTGTCTCGTACCTCTGTGCAGTTCTATCATTTGTGTTCTTTCACCGTTTATGACCAGTCGAGCTCGTTGTTGGCTGTAAATTGCTTCAATCCATGCAACAAATTTTTCTCCTGCCTGCATCTGTTTAACCGCCGTCTTCATGAATGGCCAGCTGATCATGTCAAAAGCTTTCTCCGCATCTACAAATATCATGGCCATTTTCCGTTCATTATGCTTTTCATAGTATTCGATTGCATTTAAGACCGTTCTAATGTTATTTCTCAAAGATCTTTTTGGTAGAAAGCCATTCTGGTCCTCATCAATTACCTCTAACAGCACTTTTTTGAGCCTCGCTGCTAGAACTGAAGCAAAGATCTTGTAGTCTGTATTCAAAAGTGATCTTGGTCTATAGTTCTTTACATCGCTCAGATCTCTCCCTTCTTTCGGGATCAGCACAACGTTAGCTTCTTTCCAAGTATCTGGTATTCCTTCCTTTATTATTTCATTTATAGTGCTTTGCAAAGGTATTGAAATCTTATGTTCCATAATTTTATAATATCTTGCAGTGAAGCCATCAGGTCCTGGAGCTTTATTGTTCTTCAAATTCCTAACAGCCTCAACTACTTCCATCATAGTAATAGATTTGTTCAAGACTGATCTTTGGTCTTCATTAAATCTCATTTTATTCATTTTCTCCAGATATTCTTCCACTTCTTGTATTTTTTTCCCCTTTGAGATCTTACTCATCAGCTTCACGTAGTAATTATAAAAAGCTTGTTTTATTCCCTCTTGTTTTGTAATTCTTTCTTCTCCTGTTCTAATCTCAGTTATGATATTTCTGGACCTTCTTTTACGCAGCAAACCTGCCAAAAGTTTTGAAGGTTTATTAGCTTGTTCAAAGAAATTATATTTCGTTCTCTTTATCTGTTTCTCTATTTCTTCCAAATTAAGTTGATTTAATTCAGCTTGCTTTACCTTCTTCTGTAATGTAATCTGTTTATCCGACAGGTTTTGTTTCATCTGTTGTTCAATTTCTTTCATCTTTTCCAAAATTCGCTGCTCAATGTTTCTCTGTTCTTTTTTAATCTCTGCAGTCCATCTGATAAAGTTACCACGCATAAACCATACAGGTATTTGAAAGAAAATATACAAAGAAAGATTCATGGGATGTGACCCCATGAAAACAGACAACAGAAACAAAATGAAGGAACTGAATACGAAGCAGGTGTAGAAGTAAGAAAGACGAGATGTCCCTGGATGCAGTGTTTAGAGTTCTTGCCTGTACCCAGTCTTGGCCTTACTGCAGCAAGATCTTTCAGGGAATGCTTTTAATTTGTAACCATAGTGAAGACTCTGTGGGTTGCCACATTATCTCTTAAACACAGAATCATAGAATTTTAGAGATGGAAGGGCTGCAAGAGCCATCTAGTCCAAACTTTTGCTACGCAGGAATACATAGCTAGGAGGTATGATAGCCTCTTCAGCTTCACAACTGAATCTGGTGAGAAAGCCTTACCCCTCCCACTTGACTGAATGACAGAGAGTGCCCCAAAATCTTAGACTGAAAGGTCACTTTAGTATAATTTGGTCATTTGTATAGGCTTTCTGTCTCACTGAATGCAATGGAAGATACTTGCTAAGGGAACTGTAGCCTTAGAGGAATTGTATTGTACTTCCCAATGTAAGGGCTACACAATACCAAAGATATATTCATCTAAGAAAAAGAGAAACGGCTACAGTGTGCAGTATGTCTTTTTTTATCAGAATTGTCTTATTTGCCTGTGATGGTATATTTAGATTCATGCAAGATGGGAAAAACAGGGCAACTTATTTACCTCTTTCTCTTCCTTGTAAAAGAGAAGTCTGTAAGCATCATTTTTATACACAGTTTCTCAAGGGCCACATTTAGGAATATTACAGCTAGTTTTTCATTGGTGGTTGCATATTAATCATAGTATCATGACAGATATCCCCTGGGCTAAGGGACTGTTTCAGCAATTCAGACAGACAAGCAGTACAAGCAAGTATAGTTTAAACTTCTTGTTGCACCGGATTAGCCAAGAGAAGGTTGCAGTCCATCCATCAAATGAACACTCAGTTGCAAATCTAAAATAAAATCCCCTAGCCCAGATCTCATCTAAATGCCAAAGCTAGCCGTTAGCTGAAACATATATGTATAGTTTCTGTTTTTCCAGTTGCATTCCTGTGTTGCTGCTTGCGAAATCTAGTAGATATATCACAGAGGAATGGTTATAAAGTATTTTTTTAAGGGAATGGGAGAATAGCACCTCTATGAAAAATCAAATGTGAAACTTCAGCTACAGGCATTTTCATTGACTTGAACAGAAATGCTTTAATCAGCAGCCTTATTTATGCATTGAATCTTTACCTATTCAGTGCTACTAACAAAGAAATTATATCACTACAAACTGCAGAATTTGTTTCAAGAACAAACCATGGCTGAGAAGTAGAATGGAAAGGGAGAGAGAGAGAGAGAGAGAGAGAGAGAGAGATGTTTGGAACGATGGCCCTGAAACATCATGATTGTTCAATGCAATTAGCTTTTGGCTGTGCGAAAACGGATACTGTCAAATTACTCAATATGGTCTCCTACTAAGCAGTCTTTAATTGTGACAAAAATCAGTGAATTAATTATTTCTGATTAGATGTTTGAGAATCTATATTTTAAGCAACCTTTCCAGTATACATGGTGTTTGTTTCCTGAAAAAAGAACAAATAGTCAATCCTTCTCACACCCAAATTTTCATTCCACCCCATTTCTTCCCTTTAGTGGCATTAGCTTTTTATAATGTAAAACATTTCTTCATTTCCAGCAGTTTCAGTTGAAAGGTAATTTTTGAAGTCTATTACTTGCATTCTTAGTGAAGAGCACAATGTAGCATTTTGTTTTAATATGCCATTGAAATTGTTTGAGTAGATACACCATGGAATCAAATACAATATGTCAAAATGGTTTCCATTAACTATGCACATTTGCACTGCTTCAGTTAATGGGTATGTTTTTGTTCTTCTCCTTCATCTTTGCATCCATAAGATGAAATGATTCAGTTAATGTAACTGAAAAGTACATTGGGAAAGGTAGAGCAAATTACAAAAGCATCAAACCACAATTCCACCCACGTAGGTTATTTTATAATGAAATTTAATAATGACAGAAATTGTCTTTAGATTTGAACATCAGTCATTCTTGCAATTGTAGTTAATGTGAAAATCTCACCCACAGTAATGTTTTATGAAAACATGGCAGAAACAGTAGATCATATTTTAGAGTAAAATGTCATCATAAAATCTTAACTAGATATTATTGAAATATATAGTATATTAAAAGTAATTTGCAAGAGTTCTACAGACTGAAATGGAGGCTTTGTGCCCACCAACAATACAGCTAGGGCAGCAAATCCTGCTTGTTTGCTTGCTTACTTGCTTCATGAGCCCCATATTGTGCTTTACTGCCATTATAGCAAAAAGTGCCTTTGATACAAAGCACAATAAATTAAATGCCATTATTATATCTAAATGACTTGCTTTGCGCAAATAGCACCATTGACTGGGAATGCTTTTTGTGGGATGAAATTAAACTATATTGTTTTCTAAAAAGGATACGAAATGGGTGCATCTTCATTGCTTATGAAAGAGGTTGTTGTTATTGTTGGGAGGTTTTTGGGTCAGGGAAACTACTACACCCAGAATTCCACTGGTGGGGGTATTGTGGGTTCTGTAGTCCCAAAGGTAGCCCTTTATGATCTCCTTGTATCTTAAGAATTAATATCGTCTAACTGTAATATTCCCCCAAAATTGCCTTTGCTTCCCAAGGAATGTTTATCAATCAACATAGCATGAAAAAGAGAAAGGGCATTGATCAGATTTCAATACCATGTTAGGTTATTGATGAGACAAACTAGTATGTTTTCAGTTCCAAAGGTTCCCCATGCTAAGAGCAAACCAAGGTGGACATGGGATTCTTTGTGCTAAAATCAAATCTTCTTGCTTCAGATAAGACGAAGACAACTCTTGTTTGATCAAATACACTATTAGATATTAAACTTTAATTTGGACCAATTTCACATTAACTTCATGTTTTAGGTTATTTTAAATGCCCTTTTTAAAAAAATCTCACATAAACTAGTCAATGAGAATACAGTTTCTTAAGTTTTATTGAGGCATGTTTTACAAGGGAATTATAATTAGGGAACTGTTGGATGAGATAGAACAGAACACCTGAGAGCTTTTTTTTTTGTTCTTGAAAACACCTTTAGTCAATAAGTACTCATTAGATGAATCTGTAGACACTTTACGAACCCACGCGTAATATTAACTATGTCAGCATGTGAAGTACAATTTGACTCCAGGCTATTGTTTTCATAATACTAAGGCAAGCCATCTTTGTTGATGTTATTGTGCTAATAAATCAAATGCCCAAGAAACTGTTGCCACTAGTCACTATTTGACAGTATAGTAATATTTGCATATGGTGCAAAAAAAATGGAAAATAAATTAAAATAATTCAAGAATCACAGTATCTTGAAGAAAGGACTCATAAGCAAGAATGATATCTTTCATGTATTTCTTATTAAAATATTAGTTAGGATGACATTGTTTGAACTTATACTGGTTGGTCTTCAAACATCTCTTGGTTTCTGTTCCTTATTTATTAAATGAGAATTGTTGTTATGTACCTTCAAATCTACTCCAGCTTATGAAGACCCTATCATGGGATTCCCTTGGCAAGATTTATTCAGAGGAGGTTTGCCATTGCCTTCTTCTAAAGCTGAGAGATTGTGACTTGCTCAAGGTCATGTAGGCCATTTCTGCACTACACTGTTATAGTGCTATTATTCCACTTCCAACATCCTGTGGAATTCTGGGATTTGTAGTTTACTGAGGCCAAAGATCTCTCCAGCTGAGAATTCTAAAGCCCCCCCCCCAAACTGCAAAACTCAGGATTCCATAGGATGTTGAAAGTAGAAGAATAGCTCTATAACAGTGTAGTGTGGAAATGACCTTAGTGGGATTCCGTATCTGAGCAGGGATTCAAACCTTCATCTCGTAGAGTCCTAGCCAAATACTCAAATCATTATACCATGCTAGCTCTGATACAGAAGATGAGAATTGAGGGGGAACTCTTTAAGAATAAATTGTTTTGAAAATGAAGTTAACTATTCAAGTGCTTACACAGCATACTATAAGTAGAGAATGTTATGGCCTGGATTCTATTGGTAGACCCAGCTGAAGAAGACCTATTGAATTAATTACTGAACAGTGTATCAAACTATATGTAAATCCCGTTGATTCAACAGCTCTAACTTAGTTGGAACTACCGTTTGGATTTAAGCCTATAAATCTAAAATATGTCTCAATTTAACTGAAGTGAAACATTTCTGAGTCTCATTCGTACCCAGTGGGAGTCAATGGCTTCTATGTCATTAGGTACCTAATCTGCACTTAGCTTTAGTCCCAGCTTTGAAGGAACTATCCAAGGAACAGAGTTCTGTTCCCCAAAATAGGCTCAGCACTTTGCATAGCTCCTGTAAAAGTTTGTCTAAAACTACAGTGATTTCACTGTCCCAAAGATATGGAAGATAACAGCCACCATTAGTAGGAGCTCCATCCTATTATGGACTAGCATCCTCTTAGTGACTTATAACAGCATAAGCCCAACTTATACTGTTATTAAGTCTTTTTGTTTTTTGCTTGTTTGCAAGGGTAAAAATTCTCTCCCCCCACCCACCCCAGATTTATCTTTTAGTTGCTGCCACCCACTTTCCATGGCCATTTAGTGACTGGTGGACTGGCACCAGAAAGGATTTGGCTATGTTCCTGTTGCCAAATGCTAGACAGTGGCATTGTCTGCTGAGATCTCCAGGGTTCCTCTGGAGGCCTCAGAAGATGGTGTCATTGTTCTGAATTTGGCTATAGGGACATAGCCAGATGGTTCTCTGATGCCATTCCCACACTTTCCACCTGTTGCTAAATGGCTGTGGAGGGGATACTCTTACATCTAAAAAGTGACTGCTGAAGAGGGAAAGTGTGGAAATGTATCAGAATTCCTCCTGTGGTACATTTATGCTACTTTTCTCTGATTCAGAATTTTAGCTATGAGGCCATGTTTCTGTCCCTCTTATTGCAGCCAATAGTATTTGCAACCCAGCTTTCTAATATCTTGGGGAACTGTTTCAACACTGTAGCCTTAGACTTGCTTGACAGCTTTGATTTGATCATTGTCCCTTCTCCCTAAGTGTTTCAACATGATACAACAGAAAATAAACACTGATTCGCTACTAATTTGTTAATAGGCCAATTTATAATCAGTGGATTTAGCAATGTCCATCAGGTTGCAGCTGCTCTGGAAAAAAGATGCTTCAGTAGTTATTAATGCTGGGTTTTATCATTGAGCCTCAGGGAGATGCATGACAATTCTTTGGATGCAAGTGACAGTTATGTTGGTGTGTCTTGTGACTGAACTCTGTTTTTTTCCTGCCCAAATCACCATTTATCTATTCTTGGGGTATACCTTTTCACTGCATAATAACTATATATTTTGCTGTTGATGCAAATCCCACACATCCCCAAATCATTCAGTCTTTCTTTGCAGTTGATAATTCAGAGAGAGAATCATGATATTGTACAGTGGGAAATACCTCCAAGCTCCATACAATCCTACTCCCTCTATGGAGGAATCCACAGCTAAAACATGTCAGTAGATGGCCATCAAACCTCTCTTTAAAAACTATCTTGTGAAGTAATCTATTCCATCATCAAACAACTCTGTCAGGAAGTTCTTTGTCATACGTAGGTAGACTCTCTTCCCTAGAATCTGTTGGTTCACATCCTAGGCTTTTGCTGCTGCTGCTGCTACTACTGTTGTTGCTGCGTGCCTTCAAGTAGTTTTCAACTTATGATGACCCCAAGGTGACCCTATCATGGGGTTTTACAGGGCTAAGAGTGTATGATACACTCAAAGTCACCCAGTGGATTTCCACAGCCGAGCAGGGAATCAAACCCTGGTCTCCACAGTCCAATGTTCAGACCTCTATCCTAGACTTCAGTACAACAGAAAATAAGGTTGCTCCATCTCCTGCATAACACTCGCTCAGATATTTAGAGACAGCTATCACACCACTTCTCTGCCTTCTCTTCTCTAGGTGAACCATGGAGTCCCTTTGCCAGTGTGAGCCCCTGAATATGGTTTCCAGCCCCATGATCAGGTAGATTCTAGTCAGAATCCCTTGTCCCACAAAACTCTGAGTTCAACAGCAAAGATTCCATTGACCTCAACAGAGGCAAGAGGTGCTTTTTTAAAACTTCATGTGCTGAAACTACTACAATAAATTACAACTAATTTAATTGGTTTAATTTTATGGACATTACAAACTAAATAAATCCCAGGTGTTGTGTAATTCTTGAGCCAATGCCTGAAAACATCTGGGATCAACTTGCAAGGCACAGTAAACGTTCCTGCCTTGAGGCAGATGTGGGCATGTTTTTCACTCTTTGTTTATACTACTTCAGAAGGGACACAAACATCTGAGAGCATATATGGCTGGGGTCGTTGGTATTTACTTCCTGATGGATTTAAAGTTGCAGATTGTATGGCTAATCTTATTAAGTATGTCCTTTTAATGCAAGTATCAAGTAATGAAAGTTAAATGAACAGAACTTATAGCTGGCTGGGTGCAATTTAGAGCTATAAGGATTGGACCACAACAGCAACAACAAATGACCAGTTGCAATTCATTGTGTGTTAGCAAACAGTATAGGCTGCCAACACACAAAAAGACAGACTTGAAATTCTATAGCAAGTTCAAGTACAGTAAAATACTGCATGTCCTGGGAATGAATCCTAATATTTGGCTGGCTGCAGTGGTTGCATCACTTATGCTGGAATCAATGGGAGTATTTCACACTAAGTATGAGTTTGCAGCTCATATGGAATGGAAATTCTATCATGTTCCTTTATTCTATGACTAAAAGATAAGTAGTACTACTTCTTCTCACTAAATTCACTAAATTGTGGAATTCTATGACTGAAAAACTGACATAATGGCTGCCATGTTGGACATGATAAATTGGTGGATGATAGGGCCATCAGTAGCTACTATTTGTGATGGATATATACTCCTTCCAATATCAGAGACAATATGCTTCTGTACATCATACTGTGTAAGAGTCAGTGTGATGTAGTGATTTGAATGTTGGACTAGGACCCAGGAAACCAGGGTTCGAATCCTTGTTTGGCCATGGAAACCCATGGGGTGATTTGGGCAAGTCACACTCTCTCATCCTTAGAGGAAGACAAAAGCAAACCCTCTCTAAACAAGTCTTGCCAAGGAAACCTGTGATAGGTTTGTCTTAGGGTCATCATAAGTCAGAAATGACTTGAAGGCACAAAAAATATGCTTCTATCTATCTATCTTTCTATCTATCTATCTATCTATGTATCTATCTGTTGCTGGCAACATCAACTAGAGGCTGCTGTCATACTTGTATGCTGGTTGTGGGCTTCCATAGGCTTTTAGTTGCCACTGTAGAAACAGAATGCTGGACTAGATGGGTCTTTGGTCTGATCCAATGGGGCTCTTCTGTTTTTTTGTTACCTCCTATACTGCTAAATTCCAAAGTATCTAGAATGGCTGCATTTTAAAGCTGATCATGCATTCCAGTTTATGGAGGCCATAGAGTATAAGATCTGTCTCAAAGATAACTCTTGTCTCCTTCCTATAGCAAGATTGGCCCTACTGCTATGCTGGTAGAGGTGAGAGCCTTAGGCAGCAGATGTTGGGATAGCAGAAGTGGCCTACCCCATTTCTCTTCAGTTTCCTGTACAGCCATTCACCTCTCCTAGACAGCAATGTTTCAAGTGCCATGTCACCTGTCTTGTACTCACTAAACTAGCCTGCTACCCTCAGGTAAAGTGGCTAGCTTTATCACATTTCTCATACAATCAAGTAACCATAGAGTTGGAAGAGACTACAAAGGTTATCCAGGCCAACTCCCTGCCATGCAGGAATATACAATCAAAGCAGTCATGACAAATAGCCATCCAGCCTTCAACTTAAAAACTTCCAAAGAAGGAGACTCCACCATGCTGTGAGGCAGCTGTCAAACTGCTCTTATCATCAAGAAGTTGTCCTTAATGTTTAGGTGGAATCTCTTTCCCATAGTTTGAATCCTTTGCTCCATGTCCTAGGCGCTTTCTGCAGCTTACCTTTTTCCGCGCTGGGGTGCGAGGGTAGCGTGAGCAGCCTCCAGCAAGAGGTTTTCGCATCCCTGCTGCTTCAGCTCCGCACGAGCTGCCTGCTTCCGAGCAGGTAGTGCGAGAGCCCCGCCTCTTCCTTCAGCAGCGCAGCCTGGGAGTTTCTCAGGCTGCGCTGGGGCAGGAAGTGCAACCACTGCGGCTCTGGAGGCTCCGCATGCACGGCAAGTACACCAGGGGCCCTGAAGCAATGCGCAATTGTGCGCCATTTGCAGCTGAAAGCCAAAAATGAAAAAGTGCGTGAGCAGTGCCTGCCCCACCCTGGAGCGTTGCGTGATTGTGAGTGCATCGTGCAGATCACTCCTCACAATCGCGTGACACTCCAGGCGCCCTTTCGCATGGCAAATACCGTGCAAAAAGGGTCCTAGTCTCAGGATCAGCAGAAAACAAACTTGTCCCATCTTTTCTATGGCATCTCTTCAAATATTTCAACATGGCTATAATGTCACCTCTTAGCCTTCTCTTCTCCAGGATAAACATACCCAGCTCCCTAAGTCATTCATCATAGGGCATGGTTTCCAGGCCTTTTTCCCATTTTGGTCACCATTCTCTGGACACATTCCAGCTTGTCAATATTTTTCTTGAATTCAGCTGTCTCTTATTATATTTTGTTATGTTACATTGAATATTGGTTGTTTCAATACTAAACGTTCTTTCATTCATGGCACAAGTCTCCAGTGACTTCCAGGATGTGAAACTGTCTATTTGGCATCTTGATGAACTTTAGTACAATGTGATTCTTTTGTTGTTGTTGTTGTTGTTCTGGCATGTGAGGAATAGCTGCATATGTTCCTTCCTTTATTCCATCTGCTTCTTCATGAATTTGGTCATGGATCTTATGGTTGCATTATGAAATTCTGGGATAAATCTTCTTTAAGTCCTTATTTGAGTAGACCCACTGACTCCATTAGATTTAGCTACATGATTGAAATGTTTGCTGTAGCTGGCACTAAACAACAGGATATCAACCTCAGTGGGAAGACTTAGATGTGGGAAGCAGTCAGTGTGAGCACCAGTTTCAGTGGCTTAGCTGGTCATGTAAAGCTGCTTTACATACAGCAGGAGAGGAGAACTCTTTCCAGCTCTCGCCATTGACTAGGGTGGATGGAGCTGATAGGATTGGCAGTTCAACATCTCAAAGGCCACAAGTTCCCCATGCCTGTTTTATGTACTTGGGGAAAATTGTAGTCTTTCAAAGTATTAGCAGCATTTAATTTTTAAGTACCAGATTTAGGGCCTTAAATTTTTTAAATGGTTGCGTTGGTCTCTAGATGTGATACTAATTTTTAGTACTTTTATCTAGGTTGTTTTAACCTGGTTACATTATCCTAATCCCTTCCACACAACAGATTGTCAAAATAGGATTGCTCTGTATGTCAGTATTTAGCAGAATGTTGATAATAACATCAATGGCAGCTTTGTTTGATTGAAAGGGAATTTAAATCCAAACTCTTAAATGTGCAAAAAAAGAAGTCTTTTGTAATGTATCTGATTGACTTTCACTTAATATGAATTTTATTTTTTTAAAAAAGTGAATGTAGTATTTCATCCACATTTACATATTGAATACTCATTTTAAATCTATAGTTAAGATGCTTATCATTTCAGAGCTGATTCTAAATTAGAGATAGAGTAGCGGAAGATTAAATATATTTCAGATGAATGTAAAATATTTACAAGGATACTTTCATGTATATTCTGTTAATTTGTGCTAATATGTGAAACTGTACTGTAATTCGAAATTGTTTCATGAAAGAAAGTAACAAAAACAATCATTTTTGTCAGAACCACTTGGTTCAACATATTGGTGAATGTAACTACAAAATAGTCATATAGTGTGTTGTTGTGACTGGAAATTTTATTTTACATTTATTTAAAACAAACCAGGAATGAATCCCTTACTTAGATAGATGTGGACTTTCTGTTGAACCTAAGGATTTAGGCATTGAGTTTTTCAAGATACTATCTCAATATAATCTGGAAATCAACTGCTAAGGACAATAGTTCTTCCAGACATCCTATCAAACTATTTTTGAATGGAAATGAGAAACTCTGCCATGATGACTGATGCATCCAAGTCTTCTTTCTGACCCTTTCATTGAACTCAAGGCAAAACGAAGAACAAAACATATGTCAAAAAGATGACATTTGGCTTTTCATTAAACTGTAATCTCAAAGAAAGAAAGTTTCTGGTGCTTAGATAAAAGTCTGTCCTATAATAGTAATTCCTCTATATTTCAGTGGTAGTAGGCTTATGAAACCAGGAACTCGATCCACCAATCCAAAAATGTAAAAACCTGTGCATAGGCAGTAATTAACAGACTAGTGGTAGTGCCAGTCATCTGTAGAGAGAAGGGGAAAGATGCAGGGGTGGATCAGAGCTGGGTTAAATCTGCTTCTCTTTTCAAAGTACCTGTACTCTAAAGCTGATGTGTGGATGTGGGATGGGTCTAGGTTCAAGTGCTTAGTGCAGTTTTGTAACTCATCTAACTCCTTTTGACAATTTACTGAGAAAAATCATACATCAAAACCTGTTTGTAGATCAGTTGGCCTGGCTAGGTACACCATTCATACCACTGGATTCCTATGGATTTCATAGTGCACAATTCTAGCCATTTCCAATATGCATTTAATTTCTAACTGAAGTTGGGCAGCTTGACACAAAAGGTGCGTTAGAGCCATGAACATTTTCCCTTATGTACATAATAGGGTTGGGGACCTGGGTTTTTTTTCTGCCTTTTGAGTGTGTTCTCTCCAGGTTGGGTCACAGGTTGGCTGTGGGCAGAAGTAAAGCCAGTGGTACATGAGGAAGAGTCAAAATGAGCAGGATTACTTTTTTCCCTCTCTTTCTGCTCTCTCCTTCACCATTCTCTCTTCTTCATGTCCAGCAGACTTGCTGAGCACATCTGAAATTAGGTCACAGATTGCCCTTCTATGGCCTAATTGCGGACCACTCCATTCATTATCTTTTTCTGCTCTGAGCCTGAGAATGAGAGACTGGGGCTGTTGAATATAAGGAACACTTTCCCAAAAGCCTCCTCTTGCTCTTCATCCAGTGGAGAGGTGGCATTCAGAATAATCTTATGCATAGTCACTCAAGCCTTAGTCCTACATTATTCAATGGGGCTTACTCCCAGTTTGCACTGAGATGTAACCTCAGGGTCACAATTGTATGGGCTGGCATAATTAACCAAAGTAGATGGTAGCATAGGCATTGCCATAATGACAGGATGAAATGATTGTGGGCACTGCAAGAATAAAAAATAACATTGAAAGTCATTCTTGACAAAAGGAAAGGTTGTCATGCTATTTCCTGAGAACCTCAGGAGCCAGCAGGGAAGCATTCTTTGGTGATAGCAGTGATGTAGTTAAGTCTTTAACTCCAAGCCGCAAGTCAAGTCTCAAGTCTCTACTTTCAAGTCTCAAGTTGAGTCTCAAGTCCTTGCAAAGTACTTTCAAGTCAGTCTCAGGTCACATCTCAAGTCTGGGAGCCAGTTTTTGAAGTAGGGAATAGGATCCTTCTTACTTCCCATTACTGAAATTTCAAAAGCTTTAGAAAGAAGGATCCTTCGCTGCACTCTGGGAGTGAGTTTTGCTTTCTGCTGTTAGGAAAAGTTTTAGAAGGCAGGGGCAGCCTGCCAAGCAGACCTCAACCGCATCTCAAACCCATTGCCTAACATGTTTCTGTTTCCCTCCAAGTAATGACCCAAGCTTCGGACTTGAGACAGATCATCACATGATCAGTTGGCAAAAAGATATGGAAGTGTTGTTCAAAGTTTTAAGGTTTCTGGATGAAAGTCTTATGTTACTAAACCAAGAGCAGCAAGTCAGTCACTAAAAATATACAAGTCAAGAGTCGAGTCAGTGTGTCATTTATTGCCAAATCAAGTCCCAGTTGAGTCACTGAAGCAACTTGAGTCCGACTTGAGTCTGACTCAATTGTCTCAAGTCTGCATCACTGGGTGATAGAGGTGATTTATTCTGCCATCCTCTCTGCTGCTGCTACTTGCCATTCCAAAAAAATATCTGAAGGTAGTGATTCTGGCCTGTGAGTACATTTTTTGGAAATTTTACCTCACAAGGGAGTATGTCAAGTGGCCAAATAAATGTTTGTTCTGTTGCACCCTTTTTCAATCTAAAACAGAATCTCCAGTTCAAAATTAAGCCTTTCTTGAAATGGCTAAAGCCTTCTAAGTATGCATACAGTGGGCTCCATAGAAAGACTGTTACCTTTCCAGAAAAATCAGCTTGTTGGTGTCGGAAAAGCATGTCAAAAAAAGATGTTTCACAGAAAAGTTGGCAAAAGAATTCCTTCATTCCAAAATAGGGTACTTATTTATTTGCAGTCTGAATGACACCCAGTGAGCAAGGCCTGCAGACTGCATTCTGTTTGTTATAAATGAATATTGAAACAGCCATTGCATTACTCTTTGTAGGCTCTGTTCTAAAGGATCTAATGCATCATCTTTATTTTTGTACCTGAATCATACATTAGATCTAGATACGTACAGACATTGAAAAGCATGAAGTCCAAATTACAGCAATAGAGCTGTTGCTGCCATAAAAAAGGGCATCATTTTTTTAATATAGATTTTTGAAATGATGGAAAACGCCGCTATCATTTCTGGGTTCCTTTCAGAATGGACACTTATTTATAAATGAATGGCTCTGTAATAACCTAGTGTCACCTTCATAAATCTCTGCAATGTATAGCAGTCTGTAACACATCTGATGAGAAATGTGTTTACTCTTTCAGGATTAAAAATAGAAAAACACAATAGAACAAGTTCATTGGGAGGTTCAGGTGGCCACTTAATATATAATAGAATCAGGAAATGAAAGTGCCTTGTGACACAGGAAAAAAAAAAGCCACCACAAGTACAGAGGACACAACAAGCATTTTATTGTGCTTTCTCAGTGGCAAGCATTAAGACAAAAATTCATGGTTGGTTAAATGAGAGGTTAAAAAAAAAAAGAAGCTTTTTGGGTTATGTCCATAGCAAAAGGAAGGACAAGGAAATGGTGCAGTCTCTGCGTGGAGAAGATAGCGAAATGCTAAGAGGGGACAGAAAAAAGACAGAACTGCTAAACACCTTCTTTGCCTCGGTCTTCTACTAAAAAGAAAACAGTGCTCCACCTGGGGAAAATGGAGCAGATGATGTGGTGGGGGAAATGCAGCACAGCATAGGTAAAGAGGAAGTGCAGGAATACCTGGCTACTCTAAATGAATTCAAGTCTCCAGGGCCAGATGAACTACAGGATCAGAATTCAAAATGACCTTAACAGCTTAGAGAGCTGAGCCGAAACTAACAAACTTTAAAAAGGGAAAAGTGTCAGGTGCTACACTTGGACAGAAAAAAAGAAATGAAATGTACAGATATAGGATGGATGAACCTGACTTGACCACAGCAATGTGAAAAGGATCCATGAGTCTTAGTAGACTGCAAGCTGAACATGAGTCAGCAGTGTGATGTGGCAGTTTAAAAAGCCAATGTGATTCTGGGCTGCATCAATATGAGTATAGTCTACAAGTTAAGGGAAAGTATAGCATTCGTTTGTTCTACTTTGGTCAAAACCCAGCTGGAATACTGCATCCAGTTCTGGGCACCACGGTTCAGGAAGGATATTGAGAAGCTAGAATATACCCAGAGGAGGCTGACCAAAATGATAGAAGGCTGGAAACCATGCCTTATGAGGAGTGGCTTAGGAAGCTGGGTATGTTTAGTCTGGAGAAGAGAAAGTTAAAAGGTGCCATGTCAGCTATGTTTAAATATTTGAAGGGATATCATATAGAGGATGGAGCAGGACTGTTTTCTGCTGCTCCAGAACTAGGACACAGAGCAATAGCTTCAAACTTCAGGAAAAGAAATTCCACCTAAATATTAGGAAGAACTTCCTGACTGTAAGAGCAGTTTGATAGTGGAATGTGCTGCCTTTGAGTGTTGAGGAGTCTCCTTTTTTAGAAGTTTTTAAAAGAGGTTGGATTGCCATCTATTGGGAATGCTTTGGGATGGTGTATTTCTGCAGGGCAGGAGGTTGGACTTTATGGCCCTTATCGTCTCTTTCAGCTCTATGATTCTATGATTTCATGATTCTGTGGTACCTCCCTGCAATCGGCTAAATATTTATACAGATCTTCCACTTATTATTTCTTCATTAGCAAGATTTCCCCTGCTGTTTGGTGGAATATGTGAGTAACTATGGAAATGTCAGAAGCACTCAAGTTGAATCAACTGGGGATGTGCTAACAAGGCACATAATCAAATGGATGTGAGCTAGTGAGGAAATAATAGATCAATACAGAAAGTTCTTTCCCTGTAGGGCAATATTGCTATTTTTACTAATACTGAGGGATGTGAATTTTATTCCTTACATCACAAGAATAAAATTGTGGGGATATGGGGGCATTCATGGGTGGGTGGGTGTGTTTTATATTGACTTACCATAATTAGGCACTGTTGTGACATGAATTCCTACAACAAATAAAATGGAAGAAGGACAACACTCCAATACTCTTGCTAGAGCTAGTCTGGATTTTTTCACACCCAATACCCAATGCATAAACAAAGGTCTAGGTATAGATACAGATATAGCTATAAATAAAGAAGAGAGTCAGCAGTCGCATAGGGATGGGGGGGCAATGAGGGCGGTGCACCCCCAGCAGCAATTTTTGGGGGCTCCGCAGCTCCCTGCTTGCCCTCCCCCATGCACCGTAGCCCTGCACCCTGTCATAGCCATGCCCTATCCATTGTAGTCATGCCCCCACACACTGTAGCCCCACCCCTGTGCACTGTAGCCATGCCCGCCGCTCCACCCTTAGGTTCATCATAGATTGGAAACAACAACAAATAGATATATAGAGATGGAGAGAGAGAGAAATCCCTCTGAGCACTTGTTTAGACAGCATGGAAGGCTCTAGTGCAGGGAAAGAAAGTTCCTTTTTGCTAACAGACTTTCACTAGTGCAACATTTGTGTTTAACCCAATGTGTTAATGTCATTATAAATATTACTGGAAGTTTTACAAGAATGCTGTTGAAGCATATATGCTATCTCTTGCATTAGACTCATCTTAGAGACATAAAACCTTTTGCAGCTTTAACCACAGAGTAAATTGTAGCACTTCTCTCTTATTAGTCCCTGACAGCTAACAATAGATTGGATTCTTACTGACTGTAGCATCCATTCATCACTGAACAGGAATGAATTAGCTATTCTGTTTCTGTGTAGGAAACACATCTAATATGTCCTAAATACTATACTTTCATCCTACATTCTGCCTTCAGATGGGGGGAAAAAATCCTAAGATTGATGACAAAATCAATGGGTTTGCCCACCATGGAAACTATGGAGGAATCAGCCAATGGATAAAAATCCAGGATTGGATGTCCTACTCTTCTCTGAGCTTTCAGCTGAAATAAGTTGAAATATCTCCATTGAAAAGGTTGTAATGGCCTTTATCTCCACATCAACTGTGAACACATTCCCTTTTCATCACAGAATAAAAGTGGTATGTAAGTATTTAAATAAATAATAAAATAATTTCTAGGCTACATTCACATTTAAAATGACTGAGAAAGAAAATGGAATACAGAAACTTATGGGGAAATTGATATGAGAATAGAATTGTTGACATAAAGCAATAATTTAGAATATTCTAAATGTTACTTTGATGATGTTTTTTTTTTAACTTTGGTCAAGTCAACTGACTTATGCCGACTCTATGTATAAGAGACCTCCAGGTCACCCTATCATCAGCTGCCCTGCTCAGGTCTTGCAGCCTCAGGGCCATGGCTTCCTTGATTGAGTCTACCCATCTGTAATGCAGTCTTCCTCTTTTCCTACTGCCTTCTGCCTTATCAAGTGTTATTCTATTCTCTAGTGAATAATAACTTCTTGAAAGCCAGTGTGGTTTAGTGGTTTGAGCATTGGACTATGACCCTGTCAAGCAGGGTCCAATTCCTCACTCAGCCATGGAAACCTACCTGGTGACCTTGGGCATGTCACACATTCTCAGACCCCAGAAAACTCCATGATAGAGTCACCTTAGGGGTCACCATAAATCAGAAATGACTTGAAGGCACCCAACAACAACAAATGCCTTCTCATGATATGTCCAAAGTATGACAATCTCAGTCTAGTCATCTTGGCTTCTAGGAAAAGTTAAGGCTTGATTTGCTCTAGGACCGATTTATTTTTCTTTGCCTCTTGAAGCAAGTCTCATTGTGTTCCTTGTCTTGGGAACAAGGTTGCCCTGACAGCTTATGAGACAGATGTATTAGGTGGGAGACGTTATCTCTTCCCTACTACAAGGACCCTATTAGGTCAAGTGCTCTAATTAGCAGTGAGGAAGTGCTTGGGAAGGAGTCATTGGTATACCTGGTAATTCAGCATTTTTTTTCCAAAGGACGTTTCTAGACAAGAATCAGGACTTTGTTTTGCTGTGTTATGAATTAAGGTTTGTTCTAGGAACATGAAAACATCTCCTAGTGCATGGAAAGGCAACTGCAACATATTTGGGGACCAATTTCCTGCCTTTCAGACCCTCAAGGGGCAACAAAGAGTTCCAAAAATTGCATTGGGTTGTGAATTGGTATATTTATATCCCATCTTTTCCTTCAAACCAGGGCTCATGGTAACTTACAAGATTAAAAAAAAAGATGCAAGTAAATACAAATATGGTTTTTTAAAAAGTTTTAAGAATTTTGTTCAAAATGAAACGAAAAACCATTTAAAGCATGGTGAGTAGTAAGCAAAATATCAAAATGGTACAGCAGGTTAAGAAAAGCCCTTCTATTGTTAAACAGCCAATTTGCCCCATATGAGTAGTACAGCTTACACACATGTATCTCACCAACAGAATGTCAGCCAAAATGTTTATGACAACAGAAATACTGGGAGATTCAAGAAATGGCTATGGATGAAGAAACACCCCTTTTTCTTAAATTTTGGTCCCATAGCCAGTGGGGGTCAGAAGTACTTGCACCAGCTGAAGCACTGAAAATCTGGCCTTGCCTATACCTAGTCCAGGACATTCTAACAAACCCAGCCTGGATCAAGGAATGCTGCAAACATACATTATCCTATAGGAAACATGGTGGAACTTTTAGTAGTATGATTCTGCATCCAGGCAAGAGTCTTTTCTCACACAGAGGAGCCTGATATACATACTATCTGAACATCTGGATGATAAGGACATGTTTCTACTGTAGTTACTGGCAGGGGGGATGGGGCAGATTGCATATCAGGGCAGGGCTACCCACATTGTCCTCAGACCTCCCTCCAATATTAATGCAATGCTTCTGTGCCTGTGTCTCCATGTTTAAACCAAACATGCATCATGTATGCTTGATAGGAGTGGTGGGTTGGGTTGTAGACACATGCTGCCATTGTGAGAAATGCAGGGCCAGGTACCTGTCACTGTCTACATTTTTCTGCATCTTGACTCCTTATAGAAACTGCTTCAGTTTGAATCATGGGTAGGGTAGACATGTTTTCATAGAATCATAGAATCATAGAGTTGGAAGAGACCCCAGAGGCCGAGTCCAACCCCCTGCTATGCAGGATCACATATCAAAGCATTCCCAACAGATGGCCATCCAGCCTCTGCTTAAAAACCTCCAAAGAAGGAGACTCCACTACACTCCGAGGCAGCATATTCCACTGCCGGACAGCTCTGACCATCAGGAAGTTCTTCCTGAGGTTCAAGCAGAATCTCCTTTCTTGCAGCTTGAATCCATCGCTCCTTGTCCTAGTCTCTGGAGCAGCAGAAAACAAGCCCGCTCCCTCCTTGTTTTATTAATTTTCATCTGTAAGTTATTAATTCTTTGAAAAATAGGTAGTAGGAGGAGTGGTAAGAGGAAAAAGAGTTATAGCAGAAGCAGTGGCCCATGCTCTGAAGGGGCCCTGCTCATCCAACACAGTAAAGGAATAATACCCACACAATACACACATGTGTGTACTGTGTGCACATGTGAGGAGGAGAAATTTTAAAATGTATGTCTACTTGAGGTTTAAGTGAATTCAAATAGAGGAAGAGATTTGCCATGCAGCTCTGGGAGCTGAGAATCCCACAACATCAATCTGTAGGAATCCCATATCAATCAATCTTGTCAAGAAAGCGGAAGTGGTAAAAGTCAGTGGTGCTCTTCCATTTCATGGAATGTCTAGATTCTTTCCACAAGGCATTTGAAAAAATAAAATATCTCTGCAATATAATGACCAGTAAGTTTTTTCAGAATGCACAAGGAGTGTTATTCAGGGTGGCAGAGAAAAGTTAGTCCTTGCGAATATATAGTCTTTAAGCTGAGTTGAATATATTGTCAAGAATATTCCTGGGGAATTTTTGGTTGTTGTTGTTGTTAAAGTAGATTAGAGAGCTAATTGAGGTTTCTTCATGCTGACTGTCTTAATGCAAAGCAGGTTCTGTATTAAAAAGCAATTACCAATAACATTATTCAAAAACTACCTGTTGAAAACAGAGTTCAACGTATCATTGCCCCCAGGACTGTAAATGAAACTGCATTGCCCACAGACATCAACCATAATAAACCAGCACTTTTTACCCTCACTAATAACATTGAAATTGAATTTTTTTCACTAACATTTAAATTGTGCTATTGGTAAGGTCATCTGAATGTACAGCTTTGTGTTTGGAAATTTGTATTTAGGTCTCTTCTGTTTTTCTCTCCTGCTACCTTGCTTTCTCCAAGTATGTCTGTAACATACTGAGAAAATCCAGACTATTTTTCCCCTGCGTGACAAAAGTCTATCCAAGTCACACTTTCTTCACAATGTGATAATATTATTATGCAAAACTACAGAAGCTCTGGGACTGGCCTTTCTACAAAATAAGAATGTTTTCAGAAATGGTTTAGAATAGGTTTATTTTCAATTTATATGAAAATTTTGCAGAAGCCTAATGGTACAGAATGGTTGTCTAGTATTATTCCTGATAACGAATGCTGATGACATGGTTTATATTTTATATGTTCTGCAAAATAATATGAAAAAGGAGTTTTCTAAATGTGTTTCTGCAAGCTGCTGTTACATAAAGAAGAGCTATTAAGAAGGACCACAGGGTGTCAGCAGTGTTAAGGGGGGTGATTATCTCCGTCAGCTTCCAACTTTTAAATTCATGTAAATATAGTTTTAGCCAAGCAACCATGCATAAATATTATTGTGTCTCTTTCTATCACTAGTTTCCAAAGTATCCCCTAAAATAGTGGTCTTTTTTTTTTTTTTTTTTTTTTGAGAAGAAAGACCGATAGAAGTTCTATTGTGCTTTCAGAAACAGGAAATTGCAATACATCAACGTCTTTAAGAATTTCTTCTTGGCTTTTCACAAGCTTTACTCTTGAATCCCCAAATATATTGTCTGAAATAATCCCATTACATGTATTCAGGACAGTTGGCCATGTCTTTGGCAGGGAATTCTGGGAAAGGGTGTTTTTTTTCCCCAGAATCTTCAATGCAAGGAGGTCCTCATCAAAACTAGTTTGAACTTTACACTTAGTTCAGATTTCAGTCTCTGACCTTGTGCTGCAGAGTCCATGAATAGAACATTGTCCTCCTGCTGCAGAGTCTCAATAACTGGACATTTTCTGGGTCCCTGCATTTGTACAATGAGATATCAGCTCCAATCTGTGTGCATAATACTCCAGTGCCTGCCAGGAATGGCAGCAATATTGATGCTTTTCAGTGTCGATCCCATTATTCACAGACTAGAGCTCAGTCAAACAATACTGCTGTTAATAAGTCCAATAACACCAAAGTTCCTTCCAAAGCAAAGTTGCTTCCTTCACAACCAAACACTGTTTATACACATTCCAGTGATATTGCATTGTCAATAAATAAACAAAAATGTGGTCCATCCATTAGCATGTCTATGAAGCAAGTCATCAGTTCACACTAATGAAGCTTATGATGGGCAGAATATATGGAGCTTTTTTAATTATATGTTTACTTTTCATCACAGTGTCAAAAGAGACCCATTATTAAGAGAGTAATACATTTTGACTAGCAAGCTTGAAGAGAGACTTCTTCCTTTCTGCCTTGTTTTTTTTTTCTTTTCAAAATAAGCAGCCCTTACATATTCAGAGACTTCTTATCTAGAAAGAACAATATCAGCAGGAAACCAGGGATTTAGATAAGAACTATGAACTAAAAATGGTATTGGATCTCCAGCCAGTGGAGTGCTTTTCACTTTTTTTTTTTTTGGCTGCAAAAGGTGACTGAGTACAATCTTTGTGAATTGTAGTGAGTGTATATTGTTATGGAAGAAAGTCCAACTGATTGCACACCAACGATCCAAGAAAATCTACATTAGAAATGTAAAGTTGTACCAATGTGTCACTAATACAAAATGGAATTCATTTCTAGGATTATGGTAGATAGAAAGACACACTATTCAAAATATTTTGGAAGTTTAAAGAAAAAAAGAAAATGTACACATTCTGTGGAATCATATTGTCAACTAATGTTGTAGGGTCAATTTCTCCCATTATCAGTATAATCAAGTCCCCCTCAACTTCTTGGTTATGATACTGAATGAGGCGAAGATATGTGAGGGGGTTCTTTGTCTGCCTGAAAGCTGTTGGCTCACTTCTCCTGGTTTAGGACCAGCGTTTGTAGGAGGGAACCAAGGCAAAAACCCATTATAACCTCAGAAGTTGAAGAAACAGGTCAATTGAAGATGTGTTTCTTTATAATAAAGCTTGGGAAGCCAAGCTTTAGCAGATACTTTTTTATATGAGTGGGACAGTTTTCGTGTGGTCCAGAGATAGGCCTTTCTGCATGACGATAATGTCCCAGCATGGACATGTGAGAGGAGCAGGACTGTGATGGTGCTTCTGCATGAGATCATCATGGTCCCACCTTTTTTGCATCACCAGCTGGAGCAATCATCTGCTATATCATTGATGAAAAAATTCCGTCAATGATCCCCGATCACGTGAGCCTTCCATCACAGCCATCCA
Organism: Cyclura pinguis; assembly: GCA_030412105.1. Classification (NCBI taxonomy): domain Eukaryota; kingdom Metazoa; phylum Chordata; class Lepidosauria; order Squamata; family Iguanidae; genus Cyclura; species Cyclura pinguis. The sequence goes on from CM059602.1 coordinate 216,399,382, forward strand.
TGCAGAAGGGCCAGCAGTACAATCTACGACTTCCTCCTGTACTGCAGCATGGAAAGAAGGCAGAATTCTCTGCCTCATTAAACTGCAAAGCCCAGGATTCCATGGGATGCAGTTGTGGCAGTTAAACTGTAATTGTTGTGTTCTCATTGTGTAATGTGAACATATAATGATTCTGTGTTTTACTGAAAAGAAGCCAGAACCTAATTTTTTGGTTATGTATAACAGTTATCTGCCTGGGATTTATAATAATAAATGAAAATAAATGTGAAAATAATAAAATATCAATAAAGCCAATTTAGTAAAAACCTGTAACAGCATCAGCCAATCTAAGGATTTAGCTCCCAACTAAAATGGAAGAAGTTCATCTACCTCCAAACACACAGCAAGTGAAAAGGGTGTGTCAGCTTCTTAGGCAAGGACATTCCAGAGTTGTGAGGGCAATGATGGGGGGGGGGGAATCAGCTCTTAGTAGATATTATTCATCTTAAAAGCAAAAGGAACAGAATCCAAAAGACAAGTTCAACTTGTTAGTTGCTTGCACCTAATTAAAGTGATACTAATTCTCTTGCCAGTAGTCACTGTAAATTTGGACATGCGTAATTATACATTCAGGTTTGATGATCATAGATTCTTTGCAGCTGGAAAGGCCCTTGGAGAACTTCTAGTCCAACCTGAGTTCAATGCTGGATCTGAATGCAGGGTGTATTACTTAAGAATTCCATTTGATATCAATAGTGAAGAAAAGCTCATGACTGGTGTTTCCTTCCACTGTTCAGCAGCCCTTTCTATTAAAATTTGCTACTCTGCAATTTACACTCATTATTTTGGTCCTGCTCATTGATCTGCTCCATGTTCTTTATAACAACTCTTTTGCTATTTGAAAACTAGCCACATGTTTTTGCTATATATTTTCTCCTCTTGGCTAAAAATACTCACTTCTTTTGCCTGTTTCTTATAGTACTTGCTTTCCAAAACCCTCATCATCTTGATTGTTCTTCTCTGTGCACACTCTAGTTTTCCAGTGACTTTTTAAAATGTGACACCAAGGATTATACAAAATGCTACTGATATGGTCTGATCAACCCAAAATACAATCTGTGGCAGCTCGTGGTTTCAATGTCAGTAGGGTTACGAATCTGCTCTAGGGGTGGTCCAAATTTTAAAGTAGCTTTCTAAGGTGTTAAATCTCCCTCCCTCCCAAATAGGTTCTGCACTTTGGATAGCTCCTTTGCAGTTCAGACTTAAACCACAGCCCCACTTACATGAAAGCCACTTGCTGCCACTGAATAGAACTATACTGCTATTTCCCATGATCCGGACACTATGCTTCTGTAAAGGAAGCCTCTGCTTCACCAGCTTTTGTTCAACAGCAACAACAAAAATCATTTATTACACTTGATAGACCACTGGAAGCAATCAATCATGCATATTTACAAAACCATAACAGAGATGTAGGCCCTTTCAGCACCAGGCAATTAAAACAGGGCAGTGCGTCCTTGCACAGAGGTCGTCTGCACCTTGGAGTGGACTAGGAGCGGACTACTGACCGGAGATCCGCACCTCAGTCTGCTCCAAGATGACCCCAAGTGGTCTTCCAGCGTGTTTTTGAAAGACCGGAAAAAACAAGTCTTTATTTTCCTGGAATGCGCCATTGCGTTCCTGCTCTCTTGTGCAGATTCGGAGGCTCGCACCAATGCAAGCCTGCAATCTGTGGAGAGCAGGCTTTAGGTATGGCGAGCTTCAACGGCTGGTCAGGACCCACGACCAACCGGAAGCCACCATTTTGGAAGCCGGAAGCTGCCATTTTAGAAGCTGGAAGCCACCATTTTGGAAGCCAGAGCAGTGCGGATCTACAGACCTCACACTGCTCCGATTCACCCTGGACCAAGGAGGAGCCCTGCAGAAGGGCTTCAGGAACAGTCCGCGTTGCTTCGGACCCCAGAAGAAGTGGTGAGTAATGCCTCGTGCAGAAAGGGCCAGAGATATAGGCCATTTCCACACTAACAGTTATAGTGCTATTATTCCACTTTCAACATCCTATGGAATCCTGGGGTTTGCAGTTTCAGGAGGGGCCAGCCACATACTACAACTGGTACAACAACTACCACACCCAGGAACCTTCTGCTGGCATCAGCTACTTGCCTCCTAATTACCTTCTTTAGGAGCTACATAAAACTTTGAGTTCACCTGCAGCTTGTGATTAATGAAAACAAATTAAAAATAGATTTCTACAGTTTCTCTTTGCAGAAATGTTTGCATTTACTAACATGCCCACAGAAATTCTGTGAGTTCTAGATAGTGTTGCACACTGCAAGGACCAGTGGTCTACAGTATTCTCTGTTGTAGATGAATCGGCTTTAAGGCTCAATTACCAGATTTTGAGCCAAACTTCAGACAATGATTCCCCCTTTTATTTGATGCATATCTGTAAGCTACAGGGGAAATTATAGAAGCCACGATGGAAGAACTGCTGCTCTTCCACAATCGAAGAGCAGCAATTGGCACTTGGACACACATTTTTGTTACACTATTGTATGCTTATGTTCTTATGCCTAGGGTGGACAGCTTCCTCATGTCAGCAAAAGCCATAGTGCTGCTGCATTTTAGCAGCAACCACCAAGGTTTCTGCCACCACAGTTGACCCAACTGTGCTGGCTATCTAAGGTGTAGCCGGACTCTAGAACCTTGAAGTCTTGCAGCCAAGAGTGGCCATCACCTTCTAATCCAGAGTGAAGTCCGGGACGACTCTCAGAAGAGAGGTGTTTGTGTGTGTGCATTGCAAACACACCAATTTCAGTGACACAATGCTATCAGCAGTGGTGGTGAAAACAAGAAATGCAGAAATGGTATGGAGGATGCACGTGAGCCATGGACCACATCTGTCTTAAGCCACTGTGGAACCTCAAGCCTGAACATGAATGGTCCAATAGAGTTTGGTATTATGTATTTGGAGCAAGCATTCATTTGGCCAGTGGTAATAATATTGGTGAAAAATATTCCTCACTAATTCAGTTGAAGTGTATAAATTAATGGAGAAGAATGTTGCAGTATGGTGATACAGGGCACATTTTCCTTATTTCAAAGGGAACTTTATAATGAGAACAAAGAACAGATTATAAATTAATGGATACTATGATGAACTATTTATCTTTTCATTAATTATACACAATAATTAATTATTGGCCCAAATTCATGTGCCATGTAGCTCAGATTATATGGTTTATTATCGGACATTTTAACTCTTCTATAGCAAGGAAAGCCATAGAAAAGAGTTTTTAAAAATAATCTTGCTTCTTTGAAACAGGTCTATTTCAGCTAGAGGAGATCTAAGTGATGTGGTCTAGCAAAATACGAATTTTCAGTTTGCCCTGTTATTTAAACTTATTTACTTCAATCTTCTTCTATATCAACCCATTTCAACAAAACGTCATATTCACATATTCTACTGTAAAGTACAAAAAAATGCATGACTATATGGCAAAATCATACGGTGTTCCACAGTTATGATTATTGACTTCTTTGATTCAAGAAAACCAGCAGTGATTTATGATATGTCCCCATATCTATTGTAAACAGATCTGCTGAATATAATTGCTACCAAGATCATGAGTCATTCCATAAAAGGATTTTTAGTACTGTGAAATTCATTCTCTTCCACTCAGCTACATTTTTTTCACTCTTAAAAATACTTCATGATCTGAAAAATAAGTGTTAGCTACTCAGTAGAACAAGACCGTTTTGAAGTAGAAATCATGACTTCATTTTAATGTGGCAAAATAAAGAAATGGTATTTATGTGCCATTAATTTAGATTAGTTTTCTATGAGACAGTTGACATACAGCATTAATTGCAGCATGTTTTATGAAGTAAAATCTCAGTTGCAAAACAAAAGTCAATTCAAAATCCAAAAGGCTAGTTTAGGTGCTCCCAAAGTTTAGCATACTGGCCTAAATCCAATTCTCAACTGGGGTCGACCCATTGAATCAATGAGATTGACACAAGCATTGATTTATGATTCAACAACTGATTCAGTATGACTTTCTGCAAGTTGGGACTAGCAATTAGATTTAGGATACTCTGGTAATATTTATTTTTACCCTCAAGAATCCCAATGCCATATCAAAAAGTAAAGGGCATGAAAGCTGGAAGCTGGCAACTACAAAGCAGTCCAAAGCAATTTGCCACATACCGTCAAAGTAATTTCACATATATACCATGTCATGCTGTTCTGGATCTTTTTTTACTGTCTCTATTGTTTAACCTCTGTTACCACATACTAGCTGATTGGAGGTTTCTATTGCCTCCTGATCTCTTTCCAGGCCCTGGTTCATTTCCTAATCATTCCAGCTTTGGAAAATTAGTAATGGCACATTCGTTGGCTTCAGATAGCAAGAAGAGGCTTTCATACTCTCCTAGAGAGAACCATGCAATCACAACAAGCATTTTTTTTCCTCCATAAAATCCAAATCTTCCTATATTTTTCTCAAATAATGCAAGATCTTAATTTTTTTAAGGGACTTTCCATAGATGCTAAAATGCAAAGTACAAAAAAAAAAATCTAATTGTGATTACAAAATTTTGAATGAGCAGTTTTACTCTTTACCTTTTGTCTTCCAATTAACCCAACTATCTAGTAGAACATGTTTTTCAAGACACATCTGTATAGTTAAAATGGCTGCAACCTTCAAGATTAGACTAGTTCTTCCTTTTGGCCATATTAACTTTTGTAATAAAACGAATTCAAGCCTCTAACTCTGCAGTATTATATTAGAAGATTTTTATTTTGTTTTATTTAAGCTATGGCTTATTTCATGCACACGCACACACACACAAAAATCCAATTCCCTTGCTATAAAATAACTCATATTCTGGTCTTGTAAATGCCTGGAATGGCAAATGCCGACGAGATGCTTGGCAGTGAGGACCTATCTTCAATATTTTGATTAGTTCTGCTTGGCTTGTAGCTGAATGGATTTAAGATTGTGCACATTAAACAGAGTCATGTCTTTATGGTGACTTGGCAATTATTAAACCACTTCACTGTACCACAAACCTTCGTAATTCCCAAATAAATGAAATACATTCTTCATCCAAAGTGAGACAGAATTACTGTGACAACAATGAACTTCATAAGAAAATGTAAAGGGCATAATAAGCTTTAAGTTGTGCTTGGAAAGTACTCAATATACTGTAGAAGAATTTTAAATACACACTGTTCTGATCTCTTATTTTACTCTAGAAGGGCTCAGTGCCCAGAAGCCCATTTTAAACTATAGATTTGCAGGCAAAATTAACTTATAATTTCACAGTGGAGAAGTTGGTCTGTCACTATAGGACCATTATGTGTTATCTAAACTTAGCTCAAACTGCTTTAGCCTTTTATACTTCATTGTTATTGTTGTTATAACATTTTATATTGCATTTCAGCATATGAAGTGTTTTACCACTCTTGTGCATGCATCAGTACTATCTTTGCACCAAAGCATCCCATTTTATCTTCTTCAGTCTCTCCTGAAATTGTCTGTGTGGAATCCTGGCTCTGCACCTTTCAGTCTAACCTGTTCTAGAGATTTGTGCATGCAATCAAACTATTTAATAGTTGCTTCATAGCTAGGCATGAGAAAATTACTCTTACTCCATCCCATTGGTCTTCTGGCTGGATGAGTATACTTGCCAGCTCTACAATCCCATCAGATAGACCAATTAGATTTTTTAAAAAATTCTATAGATTGTTCCACATATTTTTCTGGATTATTTTACACATTTCAGCATGTATAACTGTGAAGACATCCTAATAAAGTACATAATTTACAGCTTCTTGTGGGTAAGGGCTACACTAAGAGATGCCTATCCCTTCTGCTTCTTGCATTATAGGAAGAGTGGGTAAATTGAAATGCAGAATTACAAACACGACAATGAAGAAAGTTGATAGGAAGAGAATCAACTCATTTGAAACATGGTACTGGGGAAAAGTTGTGCTGAGACAGAGAAGCTGGACACCACAGCCATTTCTGCACTGGACTGTTATAGCGCAATTATCCCACTTTTAACAGCCTATGGAATCCTGGGGTTTGCAGTTTCAGGAGTGGGGTGGCCAGGAGTGGGAGTGGGAGTGGGAGTGGGGTGGTCAGCGCTTTAATCCAACATATACATTTATGCAGATATATTTGCATAAACTCCCCTTTGGATATAATATATAGGAAAAGGGTGAGCAAACTCTAGGATCTGTGGTTTACAGACCAACACTTACTCAAATAAGACATTATACAACAGGTCCATGCCTACAAGTTGAAGACCTGATGTCTAAAGTAGGTCATTCTCACCCAGATGGAGGATAATAATGTGAGATGGAGCTTCAGTCACAGCCAGTTCCATGGGGCAGAGAATCAGAGCACCCCACTGCAATCTTCTTTGGCTCTACCATTTGATACTGACTAGGTGCACCATCCCATGATTTGGCCTCTTCTTAAGAAGACTACATGCTTTGCCACTCCAAAAAACACAAGCTGTGTCCCACTATCAAAATTGTTAAAGGAGGATCTGCTTAATAAACAGAAAGAGTTAAGAAGTAAGGGGGCGCTCATGGCCTGCCCCCAAAGTCTGCAGCCAGTTGCTGACTAGCCCTAGTCCTCACGTAAGACCAGAAAGCTCTAGAGTCACTGGAAGGTTCAGCTGAACTTTGGATTTGTGGGGACAGCAAAGCAGTTAGAGTGGGTGTCTAGGAGGAAAGGAAGTCTACAGGCCAGTCAACCAGCACAGTAGCCAGTGGGACAGCATATACAACTTGCTGGCAGGCAAAGGCTGATGGAAGTCCCTTTTGATGGGGCTGCAACCCCAAACCTTGTAGGAGGAGGGGGCATTGAATCCCTGGAGGGTATTAAAATTGGAGATGCAACTCCTTTAGATCCAGTTGAATGGAGTGGTGTATGCAGCAATGAGGGAGCAGTGGGCATAATCGCCTCTACCAAGCCCTGTACAAGCTGATAAGGGCCACCAAACTAACAGGGTGGCAGTTGCAGCAGTGGCTGCAGTTGTAGCAGTTCTGGGTGATGTGGAGAGAATAAGTGTTGCATCCTGCGTATACTGGTTCTCCATGAAAAGGGCCGGTCTCGGTGGATTGTGCTCACAAGCTGCAACCCTACTGTCCAATTGCACCAGCTGGGCAGACACTGCTCCAGTTCCTCAGCAATCTCATCCATGCAAGTGGATGAGTAGATACAGCAATTCAACTGCCCATTAGCATCAGAAGCAAGCTGAGGCTTTTTCAGGATCTTCTGCGGCATGATGCAGGATCTGCAGGATGTGAATGAAACAGTATTAGCAGCACAATTTGCAAACTGTGGCATTTGGAGCAGCAGTCCAGGTGGTGGCAGTGTGTAGAAAAATCTAAACAGAAAGAGTGAAAGTTTGGTAATTGCCACAGGCAGTCCCACAAAACAAGGACAGATAAGTGATAACAAAATAGGCAAAGGGCACAGAACTCCCCAAAACCAGGAGGCACTCAGATTTTCAAATTCCCAGCCAGCTAGGGAGTCATGTTCAAGAGGACTAGCACTGTAACTAATGGGCTGTTTTGGGACTTTGCAGATGCCCAAAAAACTGCAGAAATAAGCCCAAATGGTGGTGGCAGTAGAGGATAGTGGAGCTGAAGGAGGAGAGCGCATTACAGGAAAGGAGAGAAAGAGGAGGAGGGAAGAGCAGGATAAGGCCTACATCAGGAGGCAAAGGGAAGGAAGTTGGAGGAGAAAGGGATACAGAAATAATGGTAATATTAATCAAGATTAAAGAATATTAAAGAATGAAAATAATATTAATAGTAATAATAATGATAATGGTGAAACCATGAAAATAATCAGAGGAGGGGGCAGGCAAGTGGTAATAATGGTCACATGTTGGGGGGGCCAGGAGAGCAGTTGTGGCACTGTGATGTCATGGAAAGGCCATGATGAGTGACAGAGTAGAGGGTTGCAAACAGATGGAGCGCTACATGCCATTGGGAAGGCCACAGAAAGAGGTGAGAGGTGGCCTATAGTTGTCAGCAATGGCCCCACATGGCAGCAGGAAGACTGCCAGATTCAGTGGGAATGGGAAGGGATTGGGAGGGTGACAGGTGGTGACAATGGTTGCCCTTAGCAGCCAGAAGTTCACATAGGAGGTGGAATCAGAAGGAAGGCAGCAGAGGCAGAAGGTAGCCAGCAAGTGACAGCTGTGGCTCCACATAGTAGCAGGAAGGCTGCAAGAAATGGAGGGATGGGAGAGGGTCTCCAGATGGCAACAATGGCCCGTTGTGGTAGCCAGAAGCCACAGAGGCAGCAGAAGTGGGAGAAAGGTCACCAGGAGGTTGACGGCCCCATGTAGTGGCAGGAAGACAGCAGAGGACAGGAGAAGTGGGAGGCAGGAAGGCCATGGGAGGTGGTGGGAGTGAGCAGCACTGGTTGGAGATGCAACTGGAGAAGCAACTGGAGTGGGAATAGGCAAAAGATGGTGTAACAGGAAGGGAATATGCAAAAATAAGGAAGTGGAGAATTGGGCACAAAAATAAGGAAACAGAAGAAGGAAGGAGAAATAGATAGCAGTGATGAAAGGAAAGGAGATGACTTCAATGGGGTTTACAGTTTGGAAAGTGTATACAGAAGTAGAGGCAATAAAAGCAAAAAGCTTATTAGAGAGCAGTAGGGCTACACTGCATTTTGTTGAGAGATATGATGCTTTCTGGTACCTCTTCCACTGCACCGTACAATGGGGGTACTGCCAGTGGCCTGGTTTAGAAACTGGATGTCAGTGGGAAGGAACAAGGGGACATGGAGGAGAGAGCAGAGGAGGATATAAGAAATAGGTCAATGGCAAAGATACAGAAGTTAATAAGAAAGAGTCAATGCCTACCAAATGACAGCTTTTATGGTACTGGTCTACCTTTTTCAAATATATCAACATTAAGATACATGATATGCGCCCATCCCCACAGTCCCTTGCAAATCTCTGGAATGATGTTCTCTTTCCCATTTAAAATTAGTTACCCTTTGTCTTCTATGTTGTTTGCCTTATAATTGCCTTTTATAGCAATTGCTTTCAAAATAGTGTCTTTCTTTCTTTCTTTCTTTCTTTCTTTCTTTCTTTCTTTCTTTCTTTTTCTTTCTTTCTTTCTTTCTTTCTTTCTTTCTTTCTCATTGTATTTTGCAATTAACTTTTTAATTTAAAAAGTTACAAGAAAAAAATAAACTTTTTTAAAAAATTAATTGCATTTAGGTTGAGAAGGCAACATTTATAACAGTTAAATTAATTTTTTAAAACATTAAAAAAACCCAATCAAGTTAATTTTAAAATGTTGTTTAAATTTATCTTACATTATTGTACTGAAAATCTTACCAGAAAAAAAGGGAAAATATTGTCCATTATTTTATTCCCCCTCCCAAGTTCATGTCCCTGACACTCCACCAAAAATTAGTCTATTGCTTACCCTGTGTCCCTCCGTTCCTTAACACATACACCTCTTTCTTTAGCTTATTGACTTAAATAGGAAGTCCAGCAAAAGCACCAGGCCTAAGACTTTCAAAGTTCAGTTTCCTGACACAGAGAACAAGTCTCTATATGGTGTTTGACACAGAACATAGAAGACCATCTTATCATGAAGAAATCCACCATCACCCTTCCAAGCTGCCTTTACAATTTGTGGCCTAAACTTTTTAAGTTTCCAACTCTGAAGGACCAAAAAGAGAGAAATGATTTTGCAAAGATCCCAGAACTAATTGGGTGATGTAAAATTTATTGGCTTTTTAACACAGTGGGTTATTTAATAAATTAAAATGTTATTCATAACTCAATGGTGAAGAAATGTTTGTCAGATCATATATCACCTTTCACTTAATGTAACTTTATGTATTCTTAGTGAAGCAACAAAGGCACTAAGAAACCCTTTTAGTGAATTGCAAAGACGCATATCAGGACAATGGCAAGAGTACTCGATGCACATTAGTGCCTGTTGTGCATCAGTCCCGTTGTGCAACAGTCATTTGCCTGCTCTGCTACGTAGTGGCATAACAGCAGCCCTCTAGGGGATATGGACATTACAAAACTGCCCAATTCTAATCCTCACATACGTAAATCAGCTAACAAAGATGTAACTTCTGTACAGGTTTCTGGCCACTAATTATGAAATTAAGTCAATGACTTTCATTTTTAAAAAACATTATTGTTTCCATTTATTGGAAAATGTCCAACTTAATTTATGACCTAACTGACTGCAGTTTGTTCCTTTCATTGGCCAGAATGAGAAAAAGAATAAATTGATTACTGCTATGCATTGCACTTTCATCTAAAGACCAATTGACTCACCAAAGATACGGTTGTAGATTTGCAGGGCCATCTTTATGGAGGAAAGAGTGGCGGGTTTTCTCTTTCCATGGTTTCAAATATTTGCTAAAGGTTGAAAGTCCTTGTTGACCATGGCCAAAGGCTATTTTCCCCCACACAGTTTTTAATTCATGCTTACATGGCAGTACAGTTGTGAATAATTTCTGGGAGTGTAATTGTTTTTCTTCCAAAAGTGGATTTGTGCAGCTGTACAGCAACAGGCCTTTTTTAAAAAAAGAAAAAAAATGATTTCCACATATCAGACGTGTTCTGTTTAAAATAAAATAGTTGAAAATAGAACCTGAAAACTTGTTTTGGCCTTTTTCTAAGTCACCTTGGGTCCTATGCCAGGAGAAAGATGGTATATAAATAAAATAAATAGATAAACCTTGTGTATGCGTGTGTTTGTGCGTGAGAGTGTGCCTTCAAGGTGCCTGTTGACTTATGGCAACCCATGAATTTTCATATGGTTTTCATAAGCAAGGAACACTCAGAGATAGTTTTGCCTGTTCCTCCCTCTGAAGTACAGCCTATAGCACCTGGTATTTGTTGGCAGTTTCCCATCTAAGTATTAGCCTGAGCTGACTCTGCTTGACTTCCAAGATTGGAGGGGATCCAGTTCCCTTTGGATATTTAGGCTTTGTACTTATTTATAGACTCCCCCTGATTCACAAAAGTTAAAAGAGGCTTACCAAAATTATTACAGCAATAAAGATTGATAGAATTTTAAACAGGAAAAAATGGATTTGAATAATTTGTAAATAAAACAGCATAATAAACTCACAACATTCTCCCCTCCAGGCTTTTTGTGTTTGATTCTTTTTATGTTCTTTGCTCTATTGTTGCTTTCTCGTGTTCCAATTCTTAAGATCTTTTATGCATTTTATTTTTATATTTAATGGTTTTATTTGTAAAATGCCCCTAGAACAATGTCAGGATGGGCAGTATAGAATTGTTAAAAATACAGGACAGATCTTACTGGTTGAGAAATGTCTTCAGATTACATTTTGAAAAGGAAGATAAGGCACTGGAAGAGATTGCAGTGAGGAAAAAAACACCACTTTTTTGCAAGTAATAATAATACAAGTGTACATGCATTTACCAGATGAAGCGGGGAAGACATTTTAACAATCCATGTGAGGTTAAACCATTGCCAATATACAATGCACTATAACCACTGTCATATGGCAGAGTAATCTTGGCATAAGTTTAGGGAATGCAATATTCATTCAATGTTATCACAGACCAGCAGTGCCATTTCTTTTTTCAAAAGAAAAAAGAAAAAGATAGCACAACAGTGTCTCAGCATCCAATATGGATGCCACATAGCACTGATATGCTTTATTTCTTGTTAGAACAATACTATATTATAGAAACAGTAGACTGTTTACAGTAGTTGTAGCCATGACATTGGTTTATTCCTCCTCTCCTACTCAGTGGGCAGTTGCTTCTTGTGATTTTTCTGAAGACAGGAGTTGTGCAGATCATGCTTGGTGAAACAGCAGTAAAAGTAAGAGAAGGTAGTGATGACAATTTGTCTGATCATCAGTGGCTTATCTTCTTCTGTGCTGGTGATTTTAATGGCCGCTGTGAGGAGATGAGGGAATTTGTGCCTGCTTGCTGAAGTAGCAGGAAGTGGGAGGAAAGTGAATGATGCCATTCACATTGCTGTCTTCTTCTTTCTGTTCTATTTATAGGCCAATTGGTGCCTACTCAAGAAGACTCCAATACCTATATTGAAATAATTTAGCAGCAAGATTTGCGGGTGGTTTGGACAGGCTAGAGCAGGGGTGGGAATTGTGCAACCTTTCAGATGTTGTTGGACAAATGTCCTAGGAGCCCTTGATAGCATAGGCAACACTGGGAGCTGTAAGCCAACAAGTTCATTCCATGCTTTCTCTACAGCTTCAACTCTTTAATGGCTAATCCATCTTTGAGAGTCCTGGATGCCATAAATGACTGTATCTTTCCATATGAGCCTGCCTGAATTTTAAGATCTGTAGAAGTGGCATTTCTTTCTATCCCACCACTGTACAAGCACAGTTGGTGGGAAGATAAAAGAAGAGCTGCTCCCACATTTTGGAACTGTCTGTCAAGGGAAATTAGGGGAGGTCCTTGTTTTCCTTTCAGCAGCAGGTTAAGATCTTTCTTTTCCAACAAGCTTTTGGAAACTGATTTTAACAAAAAAAAAGGAGGGAACTGGTTTTTGCACTCTTTTTTGTCTGATTTAAAGTGAGATCTTAATTGGTTTCAATTTGTTGTTATTTAACACTGTTTTAATCTTAATATTGTATGCTTTTAACTACAGTTCTCCTTCACAGATTTGAACTTCACAAATTTCCTACATCCCATTCTCCCCTCCCATTCCCTTGCCTTTTGCCTATGCGCATGTGCATTCCTTCTCCACATTCAGGCAAAGGGTGGGGGGAGCCCCACACATGGAGAAGGAAGATATGTGAAAGTCTTTCCACCATTTTCCCTTTCCCATTCCCTTGCCTTTTTCTCTGTGCACAGGACGGCTCTCTTTCGTTCCCTTTCCTTTTGCTTGGATGCAGAGAAGGAAGGCAGCACACTTGGGCAAAAGGCAGAGGAATGGGAGGGGGAGATGGGGGGAGGCACGTATGAGCCACCTCCACTCACAGGGCTGCCCCCTCCCATTCCCTTGCCTTTTGCCTGGGTGCAGAAAAAGAAGACACATGCACCCAGGCAAAAGGCAAAGAAATAGGAAGGCAGCCCCAGAAGTGAATGGAAGGGGAAGCGTTCACTTGGGTAGGGGGAATTCTTCACAATTTTTTTATTTTCATGAGAGTTCTATGTTCCAAACTCTCACAAGCATGGAGGCACCACTGTACATATGTTTTATTGTATTCTCTGCCTTTTTATAAGCTGCCTGAATCCCAGCCCAGGAAAAAGGAGGAGTATAAATAAAAGGATAGATGGGTGGTATAAGAAGATTCCTTCATCCATGCAGTCAAGAAAGTTCCAAGAAGTCTCTGAAATCCACTGAGATGCAGTAGCATTCAAGACCAGTATATAAAACTTTGAAATAAGATACTTATTTTAAAGAGCACAGCAAATTAAAAAAAAAACCCTCTCCCAATTTGAAGAACCAAATCCCAATATGAGATACATTTATTGACATGCTTGAATTCCTTTTATAATTCTTCACTAGAGTTGTAGCAGGCAGTTGAGTGTAGATGGAAATAGCCTTTTGAAAGTAGAATGTTTTGTCTTATGAAAATGCTTATGAAACCACCATTACAGATCTTACTGAAATGCTATTTAATTCAATGCGGAAACTCTTGACTTTTCCAGAAGTGGGATGAACCCCATTTCAAGGCTAGAACATTACTGGGTTTGCAATGTTATGACCACAAATCTAAGGCAGTAGATTTAAGGTGGCTATAGCAATTGCATATTTTATTTTTAAATTTGACAGTTTCTCCATAAAGAGAAATTTCTCTTATCACTTAAACTTTCAAATTTGCTTGGTTGAGCAAAAAAGAGCTGTTTCCTATTAAAGAGTACTATGAACATTTTTGGTATAAAACTGTTTCAGTTAGGAGCAGAAATGCTGTATTGAACTCTGGTGTGTTCATTGTTTTATACTTTGGAACACTTCAAATGAGTATCTTAGATCCACCTGCTGCCCTGGAGTTGTACCATAACATTTCCATTCGGATTTCTAAGTTAACTGGGAAATGTGTTAAGGAGATTCACGTAATAAGACTGTCAGCCTTCCACTGAAAAATCTCAAAAGTCCTAGTCAAATAAGGAAACTTGTGGATTAAGTTACAGCTCAGAAATTGGCTAGAGAGATGTCCATTACAAAAAGTAGGCTGCTATAAGGATAATTGAAAGCTGCCATGTGTAGCAAATTTTAGAGTGGCAGCAGGCACAGGAAATAAAAAGAAAAGTATCACAGCACTAGAAAAAGAAAGAGAAATATCAGATCAGACATTTCATGGCATGGACTTTTGTAGAATTACATGGGAACCTGCACATCATATGCATATCATTAAATCTTGTACCTTTAGAAATGCTACAGCTGTCACCTGATTCAAGAAACCTCAGGTTATCAGTTACATGACTTTTAACCAGTTTGGATTGCAGCATACAGAATTCCCCAACCACTTTGGTTAGTGGCTCTGCCATTTGAGGGTTCTGGTAGTTGTAATTCACAAATATATATTTTTCCCCAATCCTTATTTGTTATTATTGAATGAATACAAGAAATACAAGAAAGAGTATACATGAAAATTGAACAACTATTGAACAACTGAGCACAAAATTATAAATAAATAAAAGAACCAAACAGACAAACAAATAAAAAGTAATGAGAGTTGTAACAAAAGTAATTGTCATCTACTTAATCATGTAAACTTGTCTTTAATTGACATCTTCTTACCTATTACTTGGAATGCTATTAGTTTAAGTTTACAAAGAAACCCCTTTACAGTTCTTCTATTTGAATAATCTGTCATTTCATTGTCAAATTTACCTCTACATTTGAAATTTTATATTTGTTTTCCCCATATTATTAATTGTAGTTTTCCCATTTAGTGTCTAGCATAGCTCTCTACCTGTTTATTAAACCAGTTTTCCATTTTTTCTCATAGTTAAATAATGGTTTCCATTCTTCTGTTTCCTTAATTGGTTTTCCATTGATTTGTATAGTTAGTATATTGTGGTTCTTCATCTCTAATTGGTCTATAAACCACTCTATCTCTGGGATTATTCTATTTTTCCAATTTTTACCAAGTATAATTCAAACAACTAACAGTTCCCAAGTTCTAGTTTTAATTAATTCATGGTTTAATCAATTACTTTTGCATAGCCAGCTTAGATCCCATACAAGGAGAAAAGCAGGGTATAAATTAAATAAACAAACAAACAAATATGGGTAAACTAGTTGCTCTAAAGATAAATGTGTTCTCCTCTTGTTTGTAGATGTCATTATCTCAGCAGATACCAACATGGGGTACCTGCCAATTTTTGCAAATTCTTTAATTGGAAAAAATGTTTTGAAAAATTTGCTGCTGGATTGATCAGGGGCCCCTCTTTAACTGACCAATTTCCTATTGATTAATATAAATCAATGGTCAAATAAATTATAATTAAATACTAAAAGAGAGATGCTCAGCCTACTATCAAGGGCCGTACTTATCCAGAGTCTGTTATGTTCCACTATTCAACTCTATATGGAATAGAGAGAAAGGCAGATAGAAAAATAGTAAGCTAGTTTGGATATAGTATTTTATATTGCTTCTTCTTTGGATTTCATATCTCCTCTCCAATGAGACTATGAGGATGGTCTCGGAAGTGTTTGCTTCCATTTTTAATTAACCACCAGTTCTGGGGCTGAAAGATTTGAAAGACCTAGATCATCTCGCCCAGCCCTTTGAAAATTTAGGGCAAGGGACATGATTTTCATCTTTCTGGATCCTGTTGCGTTCTATCCCACTCCTACAACTGAATAAATATGCTTTACAACCTGAGGGCTTTAACATCACTCTGTACCACATCTGAAGAAGTGGGTTTCTATCCATGAAAGTTCATGCTAAAATAACAACAACAACAACAACAACAACAACAACAGGAAGAAGAGGAAGAAGAAGAGGAGGAGGAGGAGGAGGAGGTAGTAGTTAGTCTTAAAGGTGCTGCCACATTCCTTTTTTTAACTCTTGCTCCCTTCCTCCCTTTTATGCTGCAAAAGACTAACACAGCTACTTCTTTGAAGGTTCCTGAGACATCCAGATTGGACAAACTGATGTTAATCTTAATGACGTTAAACTAGTTTCAAGACTTGGGCCAGAATCCTATGAAAGTAGTATGCTTGTACAACTCCTAGTTGAGCAAGCTATTCTATCTTTTCAAAGGAGGAGTTTATAACACTTTCCAGCACAAGTGGATATCAAGGGGACCCCAGAAGCTCCCAGTCAGCTCTGAAGATGTTAGAACATCCTACCATTGTTCCTCAGATGCAGCATAGGTATGTTTTCAGTAGTTGTATTGAAAATAATTTAGGGGAGCTTTTTATTTTCCAGCATTATGTTAGATCTTGAACATAGTTGGTGAACTGAGCCTGGTTTTTACTAGTCATAGCTAATATTTAATACAGTAGACCTTTCAATCAATACATTAAACTGGACACAGAAGTTTCCAGTCTTTTATTCACATCCATACCAATGTTGCAAGAGGAACCCACTAGCCCAGGAAAAGACCAGGTTGACTCTTGTCAACCTTAAATCTAAGTATATTCATTTTAAGCTAGCACAAACCAATCGGTGAATTTGTCATTTCACTTAGTCCTGGGAAAGGTAGAATGAGTGGTTAACATTTCAAGAATGTCCCCACTATGCAGGTGATCATGGCATCATGGCATGGAAGACTGTCCTAGGTGAGCCATGAAGTAGACTTGTTGAATTTTGAGTGTTCCTATTATTGAGCTAATCATTGTGGTTTGTAATAGCTTGATGCCAATATCTATTCATATTAGACTTTAATGTCTATTGATTTGCTGCATTGTTTTAATTTCTTATGAATTGTTATGACAGTTTTTTGAACAGTTAGTATTGTTATAAATTTACTCCTGGAATGTCCTGCCTTGGATCTTGTACCAGAAGAAAGGTGAGATATTAAATAAATAAGTAAGTAAGTAAGTAAGTAAGTAAGTAAGTAAGTAAAATGTTTTTATTAAACTGTATAGCGGTTGACTTTGTTACTGAATTTTTTTTATTTATTTTGTTTTTGTTTGTTCATCTTATAAACTGTGAGTTGCCTCAAAGATGGCATATAAATAAAAATCTAATCTACTCTACCATGTTGTATCTTTATGAGCTGCTGTTCTTGTTCTTTTTAAAAATCATGGTAACCACAGCCTGCTTGTTTGCTTATTCACTCACTCACTCATTCGTTCATTCATTCATTTTATGCATTTCTATACCGTTTTTTTCTACCCTATTTCTATTTAATTAACTAAAATAGTATTCATGTAACAACAAAAACAACAAATGAAGTAACAGTTGATTGTAAAGTGGTGAGGCAATTCCATAGCAGAGGAACCATTGTTTCCAGCAAGGAGAAAAGATGGAAGAATAAATTAATTGGCTTCCTCTGCTCCACCACTTCATCTTCTCTTCCAATGGCATGAATGGCAGAGAAACTAAGTATGCCATTGTTTTACTCTTACCTAGGGAATGAGGATGCTCTGTAAATGAGAATTTAAGGCATTCTCCAATCTACCTCACTTCCTTGATAGACCCTTGACATGGCCCCTTTCACCTCCTACTTTTTTAGAAAAGCTGTCAATAGTACAAGTATGCTGGTGCAGAAGCACTTGCAAAATTCAGCAGCTAATTGGCAGCTGACAGCTGGCCCATGTGACTATAGCCTAAAATTGTCAAAAACATAATGAAGCACGCTACTTATGTAGGCCAAAGTGAATCCTGGGGAATGGAAATTATGTAAGCAAAATCAGTGTACAGGCATATCTCAGTTGATCAAGTGAAGCTCCTTCTTATACCCATCCAGCCCCCTTTTCCCCTCACCCTCTATATAGCTGGAGGAATTATAGCAGCATCAGCATTGGGAGGATGGTGAAAGAGGGCTGGGGAAACAGATTTTCAGTTGGAGCAGCATGTCTGGAGTAAACAATGCAATAAACAAAGCTTGATTTGGGAAAGAGGGAGATTTTACTCTAGCCAATCCTATTCTAGCAGCATGAGGAGCAAAATAAGACCTGCCTCATCACCTCCCCTCCGCATGTAAAAAGAGCATAGATCTATACATTTGGCCACCAAAATGGAAATCATAAGAAAATCAGAGGGCGGTGAAAGAAAAAGTCATCTTCGAATGAATTTTACGTGAAGCCTTCAAGCAATTTATAGAAGATTTAGTCTCCCCTGCCCACTTACGCAAGGCTTACCTGACCTGGCTAATTCATTTTCGAGTGCATATTTTGAGTCTGAAATTAAACGTTTGCTGAACCATGTTGAACTGTTCTTCTTCTTTATGGTAAAGGAACCTATGCTTATTCTTTCCATGTTATTTCTGATAACAAATTTTCTGCTGAAGAAGTAATGCCCAGGAACACATCTATTTTGTTAACTGTGTAATGTTTACTTTTGGTCCAATATCCTTTCACTTGTTGCAAGAAAAAAAATCCAGTTTACCAAAGCCTGCTTTGTTTCACCTGAAGATGCTAGCTTTTCAACCTAACAAATTGCCTAGTGTTTACCCATTCTGTTTCTCTTTTTCTTCATCATGCATGGCCATTCAGATGGAGGAATGAGCCCATGTTCACTTATAGCTAATAGTATTGGATTGTTCCACTGATTATAATGAGTAAGTCTTATGAAGAGTTGTTACTGAAGCAAAAGATGTAGCTAAAAGGCTGTTACTGGCACAGTCCTGTTCACTGGAATGTGATACTCCATCCTGTTACTATTATAAAAATACCTTCAGTTTGTGGATTTATAAAGGATATGTCTGAAAAGTTGTTCAACTGTTTATAACTGCCATGATGCAATCTGGATCACGATGGCTAGAAATATTTCACAGCCAGAAGTGGTTTCTTATATGTTCTCTTCACAGGATAAAGAAAGGATCAGAAACTGTGCTTGTGTCACAATTAAATAAGAAGCTTCATTAAAAGCATAGTGTGTAGGAAAGCCTTACTTTCTTTTTTCCTGTAAGCAAGCATGCAGGGCTTCAATCTTACATGTCTCTTCCAAGCATTTGCCCACTGTTCTTGTGTGTCTTCAAGTCGTTTCCAACTTATGGCACCCCTCAGGCAAATCTATCTTGGGGCTAAGAATGTGCGATGCACCCAAGGTCACCCTGTTACCCCAAAATGTGGGTGACTCAGGGGTCAAGCCACAATGCCAGTACCTCCATGTGACAATGGGGAATTAATTAGCTCGAAAATAGGAGGCCTGAGAGAAAGGGGTAACTTAACAGGATCTATACTTATGTTTACGAGGTTCTTGCAGGAAAGAACCAGCCAGAGATACCAAATATGAAGTGTGTTTTTTGAAAGAAATTCACACAAGCACACAAAAGATCCAGACACTCACACACTCATGCAAGAGCTAACCAAAAGTAAAGGGAGGAAAGTGTGGATAGAGGACTTTCAGCATTGAGGTAATATTTTCCAGTCCAGAGAGCAGTGAAGAAAGCAGTGACATGGCTTAGGCAGGGACCTAAGGACAGTTCTCATTTGGGAATCAAACAGACAGCGTACATTCAGAAAGGTGAGAGACTGCACTCAACTGCTCAAAATCGTGGGTTCTTCTACCTGAAAAATATCCTACAGGTATGAGTGTGAATCACTCTCCCAGCCAAGCAGACAATGAGATTTTCAACACAAACAATAAAGTCCAGACAAAGTTAATGTTCTTAATGTTTAGGTGACAAAAGGGTAACAGTAATACAATACAATACTGAGCTGTAGTAACAGCTCAGTATTGTAGAGAGGTTGGGAAGACAATAGGGAAACATCCAGGTGTGTAGGATCAGGGTTAGGACAATCAGAATTTTGGTGGGGATTTCCCCTTTCAGCTCTGAGATGTCCAACTCATTAGCTTAAGCCTATTGTTTCAAGAATGGACATGCTATTAGCCTATTAGACTTTGGTTTCTGCCTAGGAGGTGGGTGTGGTTGACCTGCCATATTATCTCACATTCACAGTCAGTAATCTGGCTCTTCCAGCTCAACCTTCAGTCACCTCAGGTATCATTCATATCAATGCCAATTAATATAGTGCCAGTTAAAATAATATTTGCCAATTAAACCATGCTGATCATGGGGGGGATGCTCCGGACCATAACAACCCAGTGGGTTTCCATAGCCAAGTGGGGAATTGAAACCTGGTCTCTCATTTCCCCAGTAGCTCCCCTCAAATGAGGCCTCTAACCCATATAGCTTTCACTGCAAGTTTTCTTGTGTCTATGAACAATACATCCCTTAACAACATAGCAAAAAACAGTGTAGACTAGTATTCTGCACAGGCCCACTCTAGACTAGGAATCAAGCAAAAATAGCACAGCAAGGAAATCCGAGAACTATACCAATTACATAGAATGGGTGGAAAAGACAGAAGGCCATAATGGCAATGGTGGGGAAGGCTTGAAATATCAGAGGGTTACACCATCAGAGGAGAAGGGAAGACTCCTCCCTGACTCTCTATGTCTCCAGTTGGCCTTCTTGCACACTGGACCGAAAAAAGTGTGTAACGGGGCCTTCATGTGAATGCAGGGACTTTTGTGATATTTTTCACTTTTCAAGATTAAAATGGTAGCTGCATGGAGCAGGAAGAGGAGTCTTTATGAAGAAGGGAGCTGGGTTTGGAATAGGGAAGCAAGTTTAGCTACATAAAGGAGTCCAGCTGGTTGCTTCAGACAGTAATTATTTTTAAGGGTACTAGTAAGATAGCACATGATCTCAGAGTCTACCCCACCAGCTTATCATTGTTGGTGACACTGCAAGAGGTCCTGACAGTTCTCAGTTCATGCTCTGTGGGTAGCTGCTGAAGCAAAATGTCTTGGGTCAACCATTTTGATGAGAAATGAAGAGCACTAAAAGAAGCATTTTGTAAAATTAAATATGAAATTATACATTTCTATCATATTTATACACAACAGCACCAGCCTAAAGAATGCAATTTTATTAATAAATCATCAACACCATGAAGCATAAGGGTTTTTTTCCCCCAAGAAACTACTTGGTTGATGTAAAATCTACCCATAAAGCATTCATTAAAGTTCTGTTTGTAAAGATTGTAAATAGAATTTACTCTGATTTTTAAATACCACCTTGAAGTTACAAAAGACACATAGCCTACCCAGTTGTATACTGGTGTAGTCTGAAGTAGGTTCATTTTAATTCAGTGAAGCTTATTGCTGGATAAGTATCTGTAAGATTTCAGGCTTAACAAGCTTTTTAAAAAACATTAGCCATTTTGCAAATAGTGGTGAATCAATTTTTCTATTCTAAAGTGATACTAGATTCTGTTTGTGTGTAGTTTAAACACTACATTTATGTACACAGTGGTGCATCCTAATGAAGACAAAAGGAGGGAGAAATCATTGTGTTTACTGTATTACAAAATCTCTCTCTCTGTCCCTCTTTTTTAAAAGTTAGCCCTGTAGCTACAAGCTAACTTTCAAAACTGGGAAAAATAACAAAGGAAGCAGGAGGAAGAAGAGACAAGAGTAAAAAAACAAACAGAAAGAAGAATTAGAGAAGAAAATAAATGTTGCCCTTTCCTTACCTCCTAATTGAAGTATCTTTCTTATTTGCAACTGCTTCTTGATCTATACTATAAATTAGAAGAGCACAGTTTCTCCCTTTTCCAGGAACTATAGTTCAGGATAGTCTGTTTGTAGTCACTGTACAATGTACAGTGAATCTCAGCAACACTGCTGAAATAATACTTATTTATTCTTAGGTTAACTGCAACTGTGGGGATAAATGCATTAGTAAATTAATTTAGTACATAACACTCCCCAGCATATTCCTTCTTGATGAACTGTTTTAGACATTTTTCAAATCTTCAGAAATATAGTACCTTTGGGAGAAGCTCAGGCTTAGTTTTGTTTATAGCCTATTCAGCAATGTATGTGCTTTGAACATCCTCTGGTGGCAACGTTTGGCAGTGCAGGTACTTGTCAGTCTAAAACTCAAACTGAGCCAACTGTTCCACTGTTAATAGTTTCACAGAATTCTCCCAGCCATTCTCAGAGGTGTCAAAGGAAAGAAAAAAGGCAATATATCTGGGGTTTGAGGGTAAAAGAGTAACATTTTAGAGGGTCAGAGTGTTCTAGATGAAATATGACAGCAGAAAAAGAAGCTTTTAGCTGCTGCTGCTGCTGCTGCTGCTGTTTATTAAAGAGTATTTTCTTGCCACATTGACAGCACTACTCCATACAGCACTACTTCTCACCCTGGCTTTCCCACAGACCTCCCTTTGAGGCTTCATCATTGATAAGGCACCATAAAGTTCCAGGAAAACCATTGCAGCTGCATGGGAGGATGCTGCTGCAATGACAATAACCACCCCACCCCTTACAAACCTTTAACAACCAATAAAAGGAAAAAAGATCTGGTCTTGCCTTTTTTTTCTGGTAAAGCTCTGTGATTGTCCAAAATATTTTGTACTATTTCTTTTGCCCTCCTCCCTCCCCACAGTTGCATAAATGTCCAGCCTTTGACTTTCAAATCTTATGAATGGGACAACAAAAGCAGGTCACAACAACACTGTCAAAAGTACATTTCTTTACTTCATGCTCTGGATGTATTTGTATGCCCTTTTGTTTTAGCATTGGTTTGAATATGTGTATGCAACAATGAGATTTCACAAGGGAGCTGAACTGTCTGTCTGTCTATCTGTCTGCCTATGTATGTATCTATCTATCTATCTATCTATCTATCTATCTATCTATCTATCTACCTACCTAGCTAGCTAGCTACCTACCTACCTATCTATATATCTATCCATCCATCCATATTGTCCTGTAGCACATGAGAATCATTTGAGTGTATACTCAATTATTTATTTGCTATCTGGTTTCAGGACAGTTGATGGCACTGTCTCACTACGGGTCTGGTGCATTATGTTGAAGATGTTGCACAGAAAGAAACAGAACTGTCAATCTATTGGATAAACTATTATGAGTGAACAACTATTCATCTTAAGAAAACTCAAGTAAAAAACAAACGGTTCTGACCCTATTCTTCCCCAAGATTCATTTTGAATTAGAAAAAAGCTCAGATCATTTCTTATGGGGAAAATTCTGATTTCTACCAAATGCAGTTAATTAATTTGACTTCCCAAGAAAATATAAGTATTTACAGTTCATGTCCATAGAGGTTTGTTAGATTTTAAAGAGTGTCTAATCTCCACTTTGGCTTCTAATCTACCTCAGTACAAATTAAGCATGTTTTGAAAATTTGAAAATAATTCTCTAGATTCATTGCATCTTCTAGGAAGATAATTTACTTATACAATGCAAGATGGCATCCTCTTACTTTTTTTAATCACAAAGCTGTTAACTCCATGCAGTATTTTTTTTTTTTACTTTAAATTTTGGAAATGAGCAAAGCTTGAAAAAAATTAGTTTTGTAGACCACAATTCCAGAATACTACAGGTTTTTTTAAAAAAGAAAACTAACTTTTTCAACAAACAGTGCTACTAGTTCAACTTCCTCATCACTGGCTCCAAAGGAGGTTCAAGGTGAGCTGTCATTAGAATCCCAAGAATGGCACCAAGCCCATTGTCTGTACAGTATCGTCATTCCAGCTTTGGGTGTGAAACTCAAGAAGATTCAAAACTATGAGAGACTATTCTTTATTTGTCTTATAATTTAAGTAGTACACTATGGGCTGGATCCTACTGGTAGCTGCAGTTTGAGTAGATGCAGTGATTCAATGGAGCTGATTCACATTCAACAATTGTTTCAATAGATCTACTCTAATGGGGACTATCAATTAGATTTAGGTTTCTGTCTGTACTTGTCCATCACCCCCCAGAACCTTAAAGCCAGCATTACATGGCATCAAATATTAATTAATTAAGCATGTCTGGAAACAGATATCTATGAAATAGATGTGGACTAATTTTGTAAAAATGAAATTATCTAATGCTAATTAAAGTTAATAGAATTTGAAAATTCTGTGGCTTTTTCACTAGATAGGAGGAATTTTGTGGTTAGATCCTACTTGACGTGTCAAGAAATAGTAGAAAATAATTCTGTTCAGAATAGTTTTTAATGCCAATGTACGACCTGCAGCCCTTTCCGCACCTACCTTATATCGTCGTCCTCTGGTGGTGATCCTGGCAGTTGTTTTACCAGGAAGGGAACGCAACAGGAGCACTTGCCTCTGCCTGGCTCCCTGATGAAGGAAGTGTAATGGACATGCCTCTTCCTCACGCACTACATCTGGGTGTTCCCAGGCTGCGCTGGGACAGGAATCAACTCCATCACACTTCTGGCACTTTTGCAAGCCAGCTAAGTGCGGGATGGTCACATGATCACAGGTCATTGACGGGGGAAACCCATCAATGATTTAATCTACAATCATACTGCCTGGTGAAGGGAGAAGGATGAGACTGTGACGATGTCATGCAGAAACGCTGTTGCAGTCCTGCTCTTCTCCCATCCCCGTGCCAGGATGGGAGGCTCCTGTGGCAAGGGCATGCATCAATACTCTTTTTAGGGCAGAAAGTAGTATATAAATACATTGGTTCATCAATACACAAATAAATAGATGTCCTCTCCAATTAATCTATTGGTTACATGTTTTTCTTACATTCATATTTTTCAAATCCCAAATTCTTTTTATCATGTTTATGAGAAAACATGTAAA
The DNA here is from genome assembly GCA_030412105.1 of Cyclura pinguis. NCBI lineage: Eukaryota > Metazoa > Chordata > Lepidosauria > Squamata > Iguanidae > Cyclura > Cyclura pinguis. The sequence goes on from CM059602.1 coordinate 216,424,100, forward strand.
TTTTGCTACGTTCTTATCAAAAGCAAACCAAACAAAATGCTGGAAATTTATTTTTTAAAAGGAGCCAAATAAAAAATTTCACCTGTCACTATGCTAGGTACCTTCAGCCACACATACAACCTCTTCAGCTGGAACCACTGTGGAGTTCCTCATGCCAGAGCAGCCGGGGGGTAGGTTTTACAGGAGCAGTCAAAAAAAGATTCACGTTATCTGAAAGCCAGAATGAGATTGCCAAAACAAATGACAAAAAACACAACTGATGGAGAGTTGATGCAATAGAACTGATGGAGATGGCAGTCTGTATAGTTGCAGGAATTTTATTTGAAACTATGCTATGCAGGCATAGAGCACCCAGGAGTCAAATGTCAAAAAAGCAGGTTTGCATTTGATATCCTAACTGAAGCTATTAGTATGTTTACTTACACTATAATCTGACCCATGGGGCTTATACTGTATTGATATATGTTATAGACAAATTTTGAGTAAATGATTTACTAATCCCCTTTGCCAGCATAATTTCAGTTATGCCCACTTACTCCTACTGAGGACAATAGAAAGAATTCAAAGAAAAATAAAGCATACTATATGCCATTGAAATCAAAATACATTATGTATGATAGTAAGCCTAATGTATTTGTCCTTGGTAGGAAGAATCTCTGTGCATCCTTTCCAACATATCTCATTTTATAATGTTGATATAATAAAGGCACTGCATTGTGTGTATTTGCTACAAAGCCCCACTTGTCAAAATGTGAGAAACATTATTCTATGAAGAGATTCTGGCACTTGCTATCAAGAGTATGAGCTCCCATGCCCCAGCCAGTTTTTAAAGTGTCACATTGGCCAAGATATGGAGGTTGAATGGACTGTGGGGTCCCTAAGATCATACCATTCATAGGCTATTGAATGAGAGAATTGTGGTGCCCCATTATGCAGAATAAATCAAGAGCCTGACATTTCGAAGGTTCAGTGAGGCTAAGCTAGCAAATCCATCATAGTATTCATCTGCATCCATTCTATCTCAGAAGCATCACTGATTTTTTCCGAGCTGTCTTCTTGACTACCAAAAGATCAGGACACTAGGATTTTGGTGGAGGGTATGTTCCTGACACTTCCTATATTCCTTAAAACAAAACAAAATGTTGGGGATCTTGATCTGTTGTTCTGCCCATGCTGTGCCTGATGAAGTAAGAAAATGCCTATTTCATTTGATGGAAGCAAACTCATGTTAAGTTTGGTTTGCATATTTGAAATCTCTGTATTGGTGCCATTTTTGCAGCATCTGCAATGCGAAAATTAACCCACCCACCTGTTACTGCCCTGGCTAGTCCGAGGTTTGAGGATATTAAAAGATATCCTTTTGATATCACAATTCGGCTTCACTTCTCTATTCCCCTCCACGTGCTTGCAAGGCCCCCGGACAAGCACGCATACAAGCTCGGCTGTTAATCGCCATAATATTCCTGGACAATACAGGCAGACCAGAAAATAGCTGACTCGCTGCTTTGAGAGACCTCCAGGCAAGTACTCTAATTAGGTATGCACGCAACCTACAAAAGAGACTCTGCCCCGCGATGGCAGCTTGATGGGTTAACTATACAATACCCAAGTACTCTACGTTTGCATACTGGCTACTCTATTGAGAATCTCTACGATAACAATCATTCAGATTCTGACCTTTCGGAGGCTTTGTCTCCAACTCCAAATCTATTGTTTTCCCCCAAGTATGGCATAGCCTGCAGTCACATTCTCCTTATAAAAACCCTTGATTCCGAGACCTTCCTCAGATCGCTCCCGAGTTCCATCCCACCTTGCTGCCGCTTTGCTTGGCGAGCCTCCCCTCAGCTCCACGTACTGAGTTATATCGCACCCCAGCCTCGCTGTCCATTTTTCCGGGCTTCAGGACAGGTGAAGTATCACCCAAACCAGCAACCCCTCTAAAAATCCCTCTATACTACTCCAACCTTTATTTTCTTTAGTTATCTTCTACGAGTGTGTCGCATACACTGTTTTGCTTGTGTTTGTTTAATAAAACATCATTTATTGTTTCAACTTTTGTGTGCTCCTTGACTCGACCCGACCCCGTAGACACAGAGTTCAAGATCTCGCTACGTTACCTTGCCTCTCATAACACTAAGCAGTGCTCTGAGCTAATCTTCCCCACCTTTTGTTGAGCACATTTTGGCGTCGCTCCCGGGACCCCCAGTACACAGGGTAACACACCCCTTTCCCCACTACTAAGGTTTTCTTTAGTTCTGGCTGCCAGTAAATATACTGACTCTTTCCCTCTTCTTTTCAGGGAAAGAATGGAGGCAGAAATGCCTAGAAAGTATAGAACACATTCCCACACATGACATGACTGGTCCTAAGATATATAGCTATATGCTTTCTCAGACTCAATAGCATCTCTCAGCAGAAATATCAGGACTTTTTCAAAACGGTGTCCTTCATCTGATCCGCCAAACAGCCATCTTATATGTAAGTTAGCCAATGATTAACGCAGCTCTGGCTCCATGAAAGATGCCAGTACCAATAAAACATATGGGCATCATGTATGGTGTTTCTTTTCATATTCAATTAATTTGTACTAGACCATCTTTTTAAAAAAAGATGTAAGTATAGCAAAAAAATATATCAAACATTTAAAGATTTGGGATAGTTTAAACAAACAGCAGACTGTTGTCAAACATCATAAGAATCTAAAAAGAGGTCCTGTGGGTTCAGATCATCTGGGGTCCTTTTAAACTGCGGTTATAACACTATGATTCCATTTTAACTGCCGTGGCTGCATTCTGTGTGATCTGTAGTTTGGTCAGCCACTTGAACACTCTGCTGAGAATTCTAAATGCATTTTGCTAAACTGCAAGTCCTAGGATTCCATAGGATAGAACCATGGCAGTTAACCTGGACTCATACCACTATAATCATGTAGTTTGAAAATATTCCTAATCTAGCTTTCTTCTTCTCTCATGCCCCCAAGAATCTCAAAATCAGAGTATGAAGACATCACCTGTTATTTCACACAAACTGGCATCTACAAATCTGAAAACTGTGTAAGTCAGTATGACTTGTATCCATTCATAGACTGTTTCACTAATTTCATTTTTAAAAAATCAGTGCTACTCAAAACAGTGGTCCTTGAAATGGTGCCAGTCCATGAACCACTGACTGCCAGTCTCTGGTCAATTTCCAAGAAACAGAGAAACTGTTGTAGCCCATTAGGAAAAAATATTGCTTGTTCCCATCAGATAGCTTGAGAAGCACTGGTTTAAATTATGGGCCATTACCATATTATATAGTAGCAAATGATCCAATTAATTATCTGCTGCTGAAGAAATGCTTCCTTTGTCAGTCCTGAATCTTGTAGGGTGATCCTGAACTTTGGTACGATGAGAAAAGGAGAAAAATGCTCCTTTCATTCCTTTTATTTCTTTCTTTGGATGAAGAAAAGGAAAGAAAAGGAAAGGAAAAGAAGAAAAGAAAAGAAAAAAGGCATTTGCATCACTTCAGACTGATTAGGCTAGATATGATTTTAATTACGTTGACCTAGGTTTCTTTGAAAAGTACCAATAAATACATAAAAACTATCATTTTCATCAATTTACCAGTTGCTTTTTCCTTTGTTTTTCTTTTCTTTCCTCCAGTACATGGAGTTGTTTCCATTTTTTCTCTATACATATTACTTCTTTCTTTCTTTCTTTCTTTCTTTCTTTCTTTCTCTCTCTCTCTCTCTCTCTCTCTCTCTTTCTCCCTTCCTTCCTTCCTTCCTTCTTTAATTCTGTATTGTTAACCTGTTCTCATCAGCCTTGGAAGTCTCTTCCCTATTTTTGTTATCTTTTGAGTCTCATTTCTTGTATCTTCCACCTAATGTTTTTTTTCCCTTTCTTTCATTCAGTCCTTCCCCTTTTGCCCCTTCCTTCAGAGTAGTTATATATTCTTGTAAGTGTGCAGCTAGAGTTCTTGTTCTTCATTAGTTGTATAACAGCTTCTTTGTTGGACATTTAATAAACATGATGGTTATTAATTCTACATAGTAGATGATTAGTGGTAATTCAGGAGAATAAAATAAAGGTTTGGGCTCCCATTAATCTCAACAGGAATTGAACGACTGGATATCATTCATAAACAGAAGAGGAACTTTCATGTCTTTCAATGTCTCTTTCTATGATTGTTAATGTCCATTCTTGCAAGTTAAGGATTAGAAGGCTTACTATGTTCTTCTTTTAAAATCATTCATCCCCTCAAAGTAATTTAGAGGGGGAGGGGGAGTAAAAAAAGATGTCTCTGTAAAAGAATGCAATGAACAAGACAGTTTATCAAACACTCAGAAAATGCATTCTTTAATGGAGATTGATGGCTATACACATACTATTTTCTGGACAAAGATAGGTGGCAATAGAAATAGCATAATCCAACAGAAAAAAACTTTCATGTTCCATGTCACCTATATGTGAAGTTTTATGCTGACTACTAAGGAAAGGCACAAAAAGACCACAGGATCCAAGAGACATGAAACAGGGATTTGATCAAGTGTGTTTAACAACCCAAAGGGAACACAAAGAATTTTTCCCCGAGGGATCCCCCAGGGATCACAAGTTGTTAATTGATAAAATCACTTAAAGTAAATCTACACAACAGTTACATGGGTTTGATACCAGTTCAGATGTGATGGCATCATCCTATGGAATGCTAGGATTTATAATATGAGAGGGAACTGAACATATTCTGCTAGATTTCTAGTGTAGTAATTCAGGAGAACATATTGGAGTTCTCTAGCACAGAATATTCCAGAATTCCATAGAATGAAGCCATGGCAGGTATCAAACTGCTGTAACTATGTAGTATGAATACCCTCAAGTTGGTCTAATGTTTATTCAAATAGTCATAAGGGGTCCATCCTAACATAAAAACTGAAAGTTCTTCACAACTACAAAGTAAAAATGAAGGAGGAACCAGATTTATATATGATTTCTGCCTTTAAAAGGCTAAATCAAAAGAAGCAAAGACCAAAAATTTTGAAAAATACAAAGAAACATTCATAGCAACCAAAAAAATAAAAGAAAGAAAGACATGCTGAAAAATCACTAAATGTGCTTTACACTACACTAAATGTGACTTACTCATACAGCTAATAGTGAATACATGCATGAAGTCACCCAGGCTTTCTGAAAATGCATTAAGAATTGGTAGTTTGTACATGCATGTGATTTTAACTGCATTATATGCTTAGCGAGTTTAATATGTTTAAAAATGTAAGTTATCTTTTAGTGGCCAGAATCCTGCCCTTTTTGCGCCTTACCTTTTTGTGGCGCTGGGGTGCGGGGATCGCACAAGCAGCCTCTTGTGAGAGGCTCTCACGTTCCCGCTGCTTCAGCTCGCAGCTGCTGCCTGCTAGTGAGCAGGCAGTGTGAGGGCTCCTCCTCTTCCTTCCACAGCGCAGCCTGGGATTTTCCCAGGCTGTGCTGGGGCAGGAAGCACGAGCACCATGGCTCCGGAGGCTCGGCACGCATGGTAAGTGCGTGCAGGGCCCTGGAGCGATGTGCAATTGTGCACCATTTTCGGCTAGAAGCCAAAAATGAAATAGTGCGCAATTGGTGCCTGTCGGCCCCAGCAGCATCACACAATTGCGAGGACGTCATGTGGACGGCTCCTCGCAATTGCGCAACGCTCCAGAGGCCCTTTCGGATGGCAAATGCCATCGGAAAAGAGCCCTGGTGAGGCACTAAGCTAGCAACTTCATTTTTTCAAAGGTGATGAGGGTGATGTGGTGGTGAGGGAAGGCAGACAAATTCTGTTGGTCCTGAGCAGCCTGTTTCTCCAGTAACTTAGTTCCTCCACAGCCACTATGCTTCCAGACCTTTTCCTCCTGGTGTCCCCACCATGCTAGCCTATTTGTACTCACATAATGCACCAATACAATTTTGACCAATATTTTCATAGTTTAAAATTGATAGTATTGTAAATTGCCTCTCAGAACTTTGCATATAGAGTTGAGATATAAATATTTTAATAAGAACAAAAAAATCCATGGAATATAACAGATATAACAGAGTGAGGGGCATAGTTCAGTGCTAGAATTATAAATAGTTTCAGGTTCAGTCTCTGCCTTGTCCAGGTAGGAACCATTCCTCTCCAAAATCTTGACAGGGTAGAGACAATTCTGAGAAAGATGGACCCATGGCCTAATTTGCTTTAAACCCCTTTTTTATCTACTATATTATTTTTAATATTCCTGTGGAGGTTACATTGTCTAATTTTCTTGCATCTCCTTGTAGACCAATGAGGAAGCAGAGCAGGGTCCTAAGATAGCTGGCAGGTCATGGCTATGGGAAAGACAAACCTTATGGCTGTAATTCATATGGAAATCAACAGAACTGTTTTAATAGCTCAGGATTATATCATCAGGGAAAAATCACATCACAAGCTTCACTGAAATGTATTACTGCACAAGAGCACAGTAATGCACATGGAGAGAGATTCTTGACTTCTCTACAACTATGAAACAATTGCTAGACTAGATGAATAAATAGTCATCACCAAGTGTCCAAGGACCTATCAGTTTGAAAATGAAACAGAAACACTCAAACATAAAGTAGTGTTTGCTATAGACATCAGTGATCAAGTTTATCGTGCTCAGTGGAGTTCCACACAGGGATGGATGATTGTATCTGTTTTAGTCAATTTTGTCATTTTCCAAATTTCCAAAATAATCTACAAGGACAGAATATGATAGCGAACTACCTAAAGTTTTGCTTGGCATCCTGTTAGTGATATCCACACATATAACTGAAAGTTGCACCTGGATATGCAACTTTCGCAGTTGCAGGAGATGGCTCCGTTAGCATTTCCTACTGGAGCTACCCCCTTGTTTTCTGGCTGGTCTCCCCTCCTCACAGCTATTCAGTGGCAGGGAGTATGAAGGGCAGCCAGGAAGGCAGTCTTCTTCATTCCAGCAGCTGTCTGCAAGAAGAGCAATGAAGAATCTTGGCTGTTATATGCATATCTAAATTAAAAGAAAAATGCATTTTAAAATTAAAGAAAGAGAGAGACAGAAGGAACTCCAACCTGTGAGATTCCAGGATATTCTAGAGAGGAGGGAAAGCCAGGAAGTCTTTGGGAGCTTATGGCATTTGAGTTTATTTACAAATATACACACTGAACGTAGGTGCAAGCAAACAGCCTAACTATTTCACTTAATTTGCATTGTCCCACATTAGCTCATCAGGGAAAGGTAACCATCACCCCCAAATTCTGGTAGCTTACACATCCCAGGATTCAATCTTATGCGTTCCTCTCCGGGCCTTTCCACACTCCACTGCTACTGCTGTTATTCCCCTTTCAACATCCTGTGGAATCCTGGGGTTTGCAGTTTAGGGAGGGGCCTTTAGAATTCTCATGCAGAGAGCTCTTTGGCCTCAGTAAACTACAAACCCCAGAATTCCACAGGAAAGTGGAATAATAGCACTATAACAGTGAGGGTGGAAAGTCCCACTGACTCAGATTTTAATTCCTACTGTTCTTTGCAATGTTGTCTCTTTTCACCCTTTCTATGGACCAGTTTTCTATTTTCTACTGCTTCTTTTCTGCAGTTCAATGATCGTGAATTTAGAGAGCTTTCAAGATCTTTCAGGTTATTTTCATTCCAAATGCATTCACTGGTGATTTAGCCAGCAGTCTTTTTAAGAAAAAGTTTACCTGATACATTTGTTACCAACTATTAAGGAAATTTTATCAGTCCTTCAAGCTCTGTTAGCCCTCTCCTTCAACAATATACTTGCACTGACATACACAGTTTTGTCAACCATGAAAGAAAATCACTTAAGCAATTTTGTAGACTCAGATAGACAGACAGGACCCAACAAATTAACTCATGAATGCTGTAATGTGATCATGTTCAGCTAAATTTCAACAACTTTCGATGAAGCTGGTTAAGAAATTTTGGAAAGGAGTTGTCAAGGTAATTAAATATATTTCTATGACTCAATATTAAACTCTATTATTCTTTATTATTTGGGAGCTATATAAACAATAGTGGTACTAAAATGAACACAAAACAGCTCATTAATCTCTTTGTTACACCCAGGGTAGAATTAGAATCTAAATGAGTATGCTGTATTAGCTGGAAGTTAATAAGAATTCTATGGAATAGTGTGTTGCTATCAACGTTGGCACATATAATCAGGCAAAGGGATAAAGAGAAATGAAACACTTTTCAAGAAAAAAAATCTGAAATTCTGGAACATTGGGTATATCTTGAGTATTATTAAGCATTATGTAAAAGAAATTATGTACTATGTTTCATTGTTCTCTTTGTCTGCCCTCTTAAAGCAAAATAAAAACACATTCCTGGATAAATTTTCAATACCCATATAATATACCACTCAGTTTCCAGGTCTTGCTTTTGCTTTGGGCCCTCTCAAAAAAAGTGAACAGCCTCAAATAATAATTATTAATGCAGCAGCTGCAGAAAATCAGCTGCTTATGACAAATAGCATCCAGAACAGTGTCGACTTTTGTACTGCACACCTTTAAGCTCTTTCTTCAGATGGCATTCTCCCAACATGTACAAAGGACCTTTGCTAGGGGAACACCTACTCTACCATCCCCAGGCCAATAAAAAAGAATGGTAGTTTAGCAGTATGAAGTGCACTTGAATTGTTTTTGTATGCTGAACACTTCCCTCTATATTTATACACATACATCTACATTATATTACATCTATCATCAACCTGCCCTGTGGCAGATGCACTGTACTCCAAAACATAACTCTTCAATTATTATAAAAACTCAAAACAGTAAGTTTAAGTGGAGCCATAATAATTATGCCAGCTGGAGAGTCATCTTCCCATAAGCTGTGGGGCAGGCATGCAGAATGAGTGGACCTCTAGATGTTGATGGACTCATTTCCCGTGATCTCTTGCAATTGACTGTACTGCACAGGGCTGCTGGGCATTGCAAGCCAACATCTGCAGGGTCATGAGTTGTCCATCCCTACTGTAAGGAAACTTTTCAACATGTGAGTTGAGAACCCACTAAGGGCTATCTTTGAAGTGGTGTATTCAGAAGGAATTCAGACAAGAGTTTTTAAGCTACATCTAACTTATTAACACCTAAGTATTAATGAAAAAAAGTTGTAATGCAGCTAATATAGGGAGCTGCTTCATACCCAGTGTCACAAAGCTCTGAATTGTGTGTACAGTCTGCAAAGTAATTCTCCAGAGTTTCAACCAGAAATTTTCTGTATCCCTGCCTAAAGATGCCCAGGATCGAGCCTTGGACTTTTTGCATACCAAGCAAATGACTCTGACCTAAAACTCAGAATTACCAAAGGCATGGCCTCTTCTCCCCCATGCATGCACTGTATGGGAATTAAATTTGTAATTTTGCTAAATTAAAATTAAAAAAAAAAAAAAACAACTCTTGTACCCAAGCTGAGAATCATCCCCTTAGACAAAGAAGTTGGACACAAACGGTAACAGATTCTACTAGATTTTAAGCTATATTTAATCTCCAAATAAAACATGTTTCTTTATCTAGGACTACTGTATAGTATCTGGGCTACAAAGTGGAGAATGCATTGCAGAGCAAATGATGTAATGTCTCTCTTTTAAAGAAACTGTTGTTTCCTTTTCCTGTGCTGCTTTCCTGTGTTTATTACACTTTCTGGTACTACCTAATCTCCACGGCTCAAAGCTGGCCAGTGAAGAAAAGGATCTTGATCTAAATTCCTCAACAGTGACATTGGGGTATCTGTAGGGCAAAAAAACTCAAATATACTCTTTCCTCTTCCACTGATGATCATTACCCAGGCATTAACTTTGAACACATTGCTCCAGCTCCAGTCATGTGGAACAATGATCAGCTTCTGGACAAGTGTCTGTATCCACACTTGGATGAAAGGATTCACCAAACCAATTTATTGACATTTTGACAGTTATTTTTAATATTCCATCCTCCAAATGAAGATGTTTCAAAATAACATTCAAGGTTCAATTAAAATGACATCATATTTGAAAGGTTATCATAAAATAAATCTTCCAGTTTTCCTCTATGTGCATAAACAAAGGGAACCAAAGGTGTCTCTAGATCTGTGATAAACTCACATTGAACATAACCTGATCACATATATTAGCATATATGTTGCATGGTTGTGACAAAATCAGATTTACAAGAAGTGAACCACATGTTTAAGCTAACCACATATTTTTAGTACATATTATGTACTAGCCACACATTATTAGTACACATTATGTACTAAAATCCATGGTTAGCTTCAAAAAGCTCACCACCAATTTAATTTATTTATTTACTAAAATATTTCTGTCACATACTATATCATGAGATCTCATGATACTGTACAAATATAATCAATTTAAGTAGATGAAAACAATTCCAACATCTCACATTTCTAGGACCTGTTCCACACTACACAATTGTAGTACTATATTCTACTTTAACTGCTATGCAACTTCCTATGGAATCCTGGGTTTTACACTTTGCTGAGGCTAGTTGGGCAGTGTGGTTGTAGTGTGGTTGAGAATGTTAATAACCCCACCCTAACCTGCAAATCTCAGGATTCTGTAGGATGCAACCATGGTACTTAGAGTAGAATCATAGTACTGTAATTGTAGAGTGTGAAAGGGCCCTATAACAATGTGAATTGAACAATATGAATTGGGTAGCAGTGCCCAGGCCTTCTGTGAATGACTATAAGTGATAGAGAAGTAGTAGTAGCAAAGGAGAGACCTTCACTCAGAGTACATTATGGAGTCAACATGTAGATGCTGTGGACTTTTTGCTTCCTGTGGAATTTTCGACTTTTATTCTTCTATCAAAATTGTCTTTCAGTCTGTTGTGATGTAGGTACATATCCAAAGTACAGCAGCCAAGTGCCCTATTTTTCAGTCAACAGTCTTCTGTTTGAATGCTGACAGAGCTTATCCTCCATTTGCAGAGGTGTCCAGTCCCAGTCCTGTTTATAGAAGGGACAGCAATGACCTTGATGCTGCCCATCACCAGATCCGTTTTAGAAGCCTTGAACTAGCCCCTCCATCTATCATTCTAAGACACTGTAGTTCTCCACTATAGGAACAAGTTTATGATGATTTTCATTTTCAAACAAATTTCCCCAAACAAATTGTTGGAAAGGAAAGGGGAAGAGATTCCCGTCTCCCCATAACTGAAAATGCCTTTTTTGTTTAAACCACTGCACTGATCCTTCTGAATCTTTGCAGGTTTGTCATTTAAGGCCACATATATGCTGTCAGCTATAACTTTAAGAACAATGTCAACAAGCTATCTAGGGCCATAAACATGTCTTTATTTGGATACCCTCTAAGTGGAAGGACTTCTCTAGTACAAAAACTCTTGCTCTTATAAATCTGAATCTGGTAAGCCTTGGTTCCCTCCACAAAAGCAATTATGGAAGCAAATTTCTTCTCATTACTCCTAAAAAAGAAATTAAAAGTCAGATTTTAAATGTGCATTACAGAAAACCTCTATACCTATTTTTCTACCATTTGGCTGATGAAACCCACTCCAAAGGGATTATGATGCAAGTGGCTTTCAGCTGATTGGAACAAAGAGAAAAAACAATATAGCCTTATTTTAAGCCTTCCAAAGATAGCATGAACCTTAGGAATTCCCAACAACTGTTCAGGTCCAGGGCTCAAAGGACTGCCTCTGACTGGGTCGAAACCAAAGGAAGCTATTTCCAGATATAATGACCTGATATCAGGTAGCTTGTACTGTTTAGAGTAGGAATAAGGAAACACATTAGATTTTTTGTCTTCTACATTCCAGTTTTTTGAAACTCACTTTTTCCTATTCTAAAAATGAAGACATTAGTAACTCTTATAAATTCTTCAAAAACAAACTGAAACAAAATTTTCACCCAGTAATAGTCTTAACAAAATCTAAGGTCTTGCTCTAGTGTTTTAATGATCTAAATATTTAATATGTTTAACATTCTAGCCTAAATCTAGTTGTAAGTCCCAACTAGAGTACAGTTATTGGAACAATAGCCGAATGATAAGTCTACACTTACATACATCCCATTAATTCACTGAATTTAATTAGCAGCAACTAGATTTAAGCTTTTCAAACCCCTCTTTACAGTGGATATAAAAATAATCAGAATTTGTATGTTAAGTTTTTGCTCTACTCCTGGAACAAGCCTCCATGCCTGGCAAAATCAGTTACGCTCGTAACTTTTTTCCCATTTATAGACAATATATTTAACCATTAGTTGATGTATGCTTGAATTAATTGAAATTGCACAAATACCTTTTCACTATGCTGAAGAAAAATATTTCAATGCATTTTTCTTTTATGACGAGTGGAAGATAATAGTTTTAAACATATTAAGAAAGAACTTCAACAAATATGTATTATTTCTGAAATAACATGTTCTCATTCATGAGTAAATTATTAAAATTGTACAACACACCATTGATTTCTAATATAGAGAATTTGGGGGACAAAAAGAAGACAAGAGCAATCAAACATTGCCATGAAAAAAACCCTGATAAATCTAATGTGTAGTGTGTTCATAAGAATCATTATCCCACCAAACATACTGGGAGCTGTAGACAGCTATAGAGCAGTGCTTTGCAAAACCTGGATGTCATGAGCAATAAAAAGTTAAGAGTAGCAAGTTGGAAGTTTTAATGTGTTTTCTTCTTGTAATATAAAGCTCATTCCCAGAATTTCACTGGACCATGTGGACAGGCCAACTGTCACAGCTGTCTATCAAGTCTGAATTAGATGAAGGCAGACAAAGCAGGCTTTGTGGGGAAACTGAAGCAGCAGCCTCAAACATTTCCATTTCTCATCCAAGGGCACTGTGGGAGCATTGTCTTCCCCTTTCTGAAAAGAGAATGGAACAATTATGTTACTGAAATTCCACAGTGAGTCTGAAAGGCTGTTTATGTCCAGGCAGGGAGACAGTGAAAACTGAAAGGAGTTTCATGACAGCAGGGGTGGAAGTTTCGGGATATATTCTTCAATGGTATGGTGGATCTGATGCTTCTCTCTCATGGCGGTGTAAATCAGAAGAAAATCCACAAATGGTAATGGAGTAGAACTAGTAGGTACAACTTTCTGTTATGCCTGACATTTTTGTAGAATTGCTCCATTCTATGGACTGGGGATTTTTATTACCCTCCATCAATTGTGTGTCCTCTTTCCAAGTGTAAATCTAAAGTCTCCCTCTTGTAGAAAAACAGAAAACTAAAGCAGTAAAATTTTAAATGGGATATAGATCTGTGGATATTTCCATAAGTATGTTATTGAAGGAATCCACTGTATAATATTACACCACTCAGTTTCCCTTCTGCACTAAAAGGAAAAGAGCAAAATAAAACATGAGCCCAGCTCTGTAATGTTCTCACTGAATACCATGCCCTTAATTCCTTCCTGCAATCCAGTCTCCATGCCTCCTTAAGGAAATGAGCAATAACTCCCAAGGGGGAAAAATAGCCACCCAGATTCCTTTGGCAGTGTCCCAGGTAAATATTAGGTGCTATAGATTACATCAGTCTGCTTTACTAATCACTTCCTTTCCTGATATTATTTGAGTGCCAAAAATACTCCACCTCGGTATATGAACACCACATAATAACAAACACACTTGTACTATGCCGTGGCTTTTTTAGACACTGTGCCTGCCTCTCACATGAAGTTTCACACCAATCTAAAATCTTAAACTCAGTGTGACTTATTTCTGAGTAAAGCTGCATAGGAATTTAGTGCATAGATACAGCTGCACTAGTATTTAATTCAAAATATTTAATTCTCTCCTTTTTGATTAAATTGACATTAATAAATGCTGAATGGGATCCACCATTTTTTAAGTTTGTGCAATTTCAGTTCTGCCTCATGATGTTCTTTCTTCCTCTTTTCTTTGAACACCTGCTACACATTGTGTCAAAAGTTCCTTATAAATTTTTAATCAGTTTCAGTAATTGTGTGAGTGCTACTAGTACAGGAGATCACTCCTTCGCATTTATTTTGTGCCCATGAGGTCTCTACCCTGCTGGCCAGTAGGAGCTGATTTTCCAGGACAGGGTGAATTTACATATGCTGTCATTACATGTCTTGACATGGACAAGAGAGCATCTCTGCCCTGTTTACTCCTGGCTTCTTAGATCCATCAAAAATAGTATATAACATCTTAATACAATCAAGATAATATCTTATTAATTGCCTACTGAGAATTTAGTGTTCTTCCAGCTGGCACTGAAGAACTGAGTACCCTTCTATTCAGAAAAGCAATTACCATTCCTTTAAAAAACCTGGAAATCTGTCTTTCAGGTGCCATCTTGGTTTTTGCATTCTGAACCAATGTTCTTGTTTGCTTCTGTTCAAATACCTTTATCACAATCTATTCAATGAGGTGTTCATTTTTGTTGTATAATATATAGAACAGGAGCATAGATTGGTAAAAGGTTCACAATGGCCAGGATCCAAAAATGATGGAAGCTAGTCTTGGGAACCGAAGAGTTTTTTTAGAGTTTAAGTACCCCACCTCCCTACCGATCCCCAAGCAGTGTTACAATGCTTGTTTGTGACACTGGGCATATCAGAACCCTACCTTTTTGTGTTCAGATTCTTCTGGAAGATAATTTCATGACAACAGCATGGGGAGAAATCATGTTTGCTGTTCCTCTGTAGTCATGACCTGGCATGTATAAAATGTTCCCCATTCCTAGTAGTGTGCAGCTGACCAGGGTCTGACGACACCAGATTCAGTGGTGTTCTATGTTCAAAAAGTGGGGGATTCAGCGTTCTACCTGTCGTAAACAGACAGTTGGCACCACATACCATTGTGGAATATGGGCACCTAGCCTGATACAAGCACACTGGTCATTGTCATAAACCTTTACAATCAAACCATGAAGTACAGGACCCTGCAATTTCATTGTGAATGACAAGGTCATCATCATCATCACCATCAGAATATAAGTTTCATTCTTTGAAGAACAGATCACCCTACTTAGATCCGAATTCTAAAATGCTCTTAATAATATAATTCTTCATACAATGACAAGCTTATTTGTATCACTATTAAGCTATTGACCAGGTAGTATAGTCAAAGAAAAATAGTGGTGATTTCAGAAACAGCATGGAGCCAAGTTCTTAGAAAATATACAAAGCCAAGTATTCTTTAAGAAAACAGAAATGCCTCCATTAATTTGGGCTGTGTATGCAAGTGTCATGTTACAATGCTAAAAGAATGCACCACTTAACATCACTGTTATAACAGCTTTTGGAAAAATCTGTCTTAGGGTAAACACGTACCTTCTCAAACACAATTAGCACTAAACTAATTAACACTGATCTTCTACATATTTGTGAACAGTGGCTCCTTTCTTTCTTTGCTAGTCCCAAGTGTGATGTCAGAGTGATTGAGTAGCTAATTACTCTGTAATTGAATTTACACATTATACACTTGTTCAAGTGGACTACTTGTTCAGAAATAAAACTAAATGAAATTAAGCTATCCTGGCAAACACATACATACTGTATTTATTAAAGAAATAAATATAAAATGTTTTAAAATGTGTTTAATACATTCATTATGCGTATATTGAGCATGAGATGATATAGGCCCAAATCCAACTTCTAGTTCCAACTGGAGTAAATCCACTGAATTGAGTGAATGCTAAATATGTCATCTTGCTTAAAGTTAAATGCCTATGTTAATATGAAAATAAAATTTAAGCAAATAGTAATACCTCCATCATTTAAAAAGATTCAGATAACTTATTCCAAGAACTAGTTGTTCAGTGTTGATCTAGCTTAACACTCCCTTTCTACATATTCTGTTTATTTACTGTAATAAATGTGTACCCTTCATTTAGTCTGAAAATGCCTACTTAATATTCTATTGTTATTCCATAGATCCATTTTAATATAGTATTTATTCCTTTGGATTAGGACTGGGACAATGTAAGTGGAAGTTGCCACTCATCTGTTAAAGTCATTGGGTGATACTAAATCAGTTGCAGTAAGTCAATCTAACCCAATGTTTCCCAAACGTTGGTTTTCCAGGTGTTTTGGACCTCAGCTCCCAGAATCTCTGACCATGGCCAAGGCAGCTGAGACTTCTGGTAGTTGAATATCACTGATCTAACCTATCTCATAGGGCTGTTTATGTAAATAAAGAGGGAGGGGAGAGAACTATGTACAGACTTCAAAATCTTTGAAAGAAAAATAATATATACAGTAAATATAATACACAAATAGCCATGGTCTATGTGACTTGGATCAGTGTAATTTACTTAAAAGTTAACTTAAGTTTGGCCCTTTCCGCACCTTACCTGTTTGCGGGGGTGGGGGCGGCGCTCACGCGAGCAGCCTCTTACATGAGGCGCTCACGTCCCTGCTCCTTCGTTGCCACAGCTGGCTTGCCCTTCCTTCTGCAGTGCAGCTTGGGAGCTGTAGGCTGCACTGGGGCAGGAAGCACAACTGGTCTGGCTCCAGAGGCTCTGTAGGGCAGGTAAGTGCATGCGGGGCCTTGGAGCGACGCGCGACCACACAGCATTTTTGGCTTTAAGCCAAAAATAAAAAAAATGCGTTAGGCTCTTGCGTCGTGTGGACTGTTCCTCACATTTACGTGACACTCAAGGGGCCCTTTCGCTTAAAAAATGCCATGCAAAAAGGGCCTTTGTCAGGAATATCTGTGTCTTAGGCCCTTTCCGCAGGATGACGCTCTTGCACGCTGTCCCATTGCAGCCCCAGCAACGCCTCTGCCAGGATGGGAGTGTGTCCCCAGCACTACTCTCCGTATCTGACTGGCTGCCCATGGAAGGGCATGCAAAGGCCATGCCCCTTTCTTCTGCACTGCAGCTGGCCTTCTTCCCATGCTGCAGCGGGGAAGCAAGCACATGGTTGTGTTTCCGGCCCTTCTGCATGGTCAGCTGCGATGGAAGGCTTGTGTGATCAGGAGTTATTGATGGAGTTTTCCTAGCAATGATCTATTCTGCGGCACAAGAAGGGTGGGACTGCAATGATATCATGCAGAAGTGTTGTCACAGTCCCACTCCTCTCACATCCCCATGCTAGGAAGACACCATCCTTCCGGAAAGAGCCTTAGTTATTAATGAAGTCACTGATTGAAAAAATGAGCTATTTCCAGGGAAACCAGCAAAACTGGGGGAGCTGCTGTTCACCACCAGATGCTAATTAAGATAGGTGGTTTGCAGCCATATGTGGAAGTATTTTGTTCCACTTTAGCCTACATTTTATAAGGGACATGGTAGAAAACTTAAGGCTGTTCACAAATAAACCCCAATGTTTCTAGTGAATGTGTGAAGGGGAAGCCGGGCCATACCTCCAATGAGGTAGACTGGAATGATACTTTGGTCTGAAAGGTTACCCAAAGGACTACCAGCTGTTTCATGAGTATCACAATGAGGCTAACATGGTCCTACTCTCCAATGGGGCTTCTCTTGTGAAGAAATCTCTTATGCATTGTTACTACTATCATTAAGAGGTATAGTTGTAGGGAAGGCAAAATGATGACTTTACCCCTAATAAGAATTCTGCCCTCCCAATGAAATTTTCCCTTCAGTCCCCAAATTTCTAGCATTTCAGAGAGGGAGACATTGAAAATCATTCACATCTAGAACTCCTATATTTGCTGTGTTCACGTTCCCTTGGGTCACTGGCTAAAGCATATTGCTACATGTTCAACTGAAATTTTAAGTTCAGTTTTGTTACAATTCTTGAACTTGGGATGCAATTTCTTACTTGAATTACTTATTTTTCATTAACAGAATTGTTTGATGAATACAGATTCTTCCCTCTGCTTTGTTCGCAGAAGGTGATATAATCTTAAATCAAACCACCCATTCAGATAAGAATGTTATTCCAATGGTAATTCTTAAGGTAATTTTCCTGTCTGAATAATATACAGGCTAGGTACCAGTTGATGTTACAGTTAAATAGTGAGGGAACTGAAGCTAGAAAAGTAAAAGCTATTTGGAGCCATGGCAAAACTGTTTTTGTAATCTTGAATATCTTGGAGGAGTAGAGGAATGAAAATGGAGAGTGATGCAAAATGGAAATTCAGCAATATGCCAAGTGAGACCCTGGGCTCACATGTGGCCCCCAAGACTGATTTTGCAGTGATTGACCCCTCCAGGTTTGCTGGAGATGCCTGCTGTCAAATGTCACAGCAGGAAAGCTACCAGTAAAATACCCTGAAGTGCCCCCCATGGCTTGCTCTGAGGAGGCATTCTCAGACTGAATCATCAGGCCAGTGAACTCTTTAGAGCCCTTCCCAGGCCCAAATGCCTAGCTCTAAGAGACATTAGGCACCTTGGGGACACATATGGGAAAAATTGTGATGTGTTGTGAGGCCACCTATGCTGTGTCTCACTAGTGAAAAACTACACAGCAGCAATGAGAGGCACAGTTATAAAGGAATGACACTGTCTTCTTGCCCCTGTACTTTCTTTTTCCAGACAAGTAAAAACTTTTCTGCTTAGACAGGTGTTTGATGTTGACTATATAAGGTTCATCCCACTAAAATAATGTGCTGGATCATGCCAATTGTTGTGCTGCAGTGTGTGTACATGTTTAAGGATATATTTTTCAATCGGTATTAAAAATTTTATTGCTTATTCTTGTTTTAACATTTGTTATCTGTATATTTTTATTGATTTTTTAAAAATTTGTTTGTAAGCTGCTCTGAGTCTCAAAGAAAAAGGAAGGATAGAAACTAATAACAAGAACAACAACAAGTGGCAGGACAGCTTGCACTCCTGCTGTATCTCTCCAACCTGTTTCTCTTTCATCCAAAGGACTTATACACAAAGAAGGAACTGCATTCCTGTGCCCTTCAGTTGTTTCAAAAAGACACATGTTTTGGCAGATGTGGCTTGTCACATAAAGGTAAAATCCAACTTCTGCACCACTCTGTAAGGCAAAGGGCTCTACCTTTTTTTTTTGCTCTTCCTTTGGCCTTTCTCCTAGTAAGAACCTCTTTATGAAAAGACACTTGTAGTGGTGTCAGTGGAGTAACCAATTCAAGCTATAACCAGGAGGTGCCACTGAGGCTGTTGTCTCGGCCAAAACTGCCTGGCAACAGAGAGGAAAGAGAATTCCCATTGTTTCTTTTAGGTACAATTTAGTCCACAGTTCTAGGAGAAAGGATTTCCCTGTGCCGTACTTCAGAGCTTGTAAAATTACTTTTATAAACGTTAAATATGATGACATGCTGAAGCTATCCAGAACTGAGCAGTGGGAGGATGATGCACAGGATACCCAAGCATCATTCTACCACTGCTCAGTTATGGATGGCTTCTGCATATCATTGTATTCATTTTTTCTTAGTAAGTTCCAACCTTTTCCAAATTTTCAGAGTCTATTTGAGGAAACCATAATGATACACACACATATATATTCCCTAAGTATAGACTTACAGAGTTGTCAGGGTACATTGATTTCAGCTCCTTTCTCAATGCAGAATACGTAAAGTAGCATCCATGACAAACAAATGTCCACCTCCCACTTAAACATGTCCAGCCAACAAGAACCCACCATGTCCCATGGCAATTTGTTCACTGTTATAAGAAAGTCCACAGGACTTAGTTTCTAGATCCTTAACCATCCTGCAGTCTTCTTTGGACTTTCTCAAATTTGGCAACAGCTTTCTTAAAATGTGGTGGCCAGATCTAGACATAGTATTGCAAATATAGCATGACTACTATATAATTGAGCTGAACTCTTACTCTTTTTGATCTGTACATTATTTAATTGCAGCTAATTTTAAGTTAAATTGGACTTAAATGGGTGAACTAGTCATGGAGCTCCAAAAGAGCACCAAATTTTATTCAGAGTTCCTGAAATAGGCTTAAATGAAGTCAAACTTCTTAATACCTTTATTACAGCAGAATAGAAATTAAAATAAGTCTTTATCAGACTACAAATCTGCATATAATAGCATAAAACTTCCATCTAATAACTTAAAACTTGTTTTTTCTCCCAACTTGAGTGGACCCAGTAAATCAATGGGGATTTGGTAAACTGACACATACTAAGGTCTTGTTTGTTTAATGAGTCTACTCCAGTTGGGATTAACAGCTGGAGTCTGTGGGTTTACTCTGGTTGTATTGGGTTCTTTGATGTAATGGCTCTACTTTAGTTGGGACCATCAGTTGAATTCAGTCCAAATATTATTTTTTGACTGAAATATTATAACTTTCCATTGCAATCTCATAGAATCATAGAGCTGGAAAAGGCCACAAGGGCCATCCAGTCCAGCCCCCTGCCATGCAGGAATACACAACAGATGGCCATTCAGCCTGTGTTTAAAAACCTCCAAAGAAATAGACTCCACCACACTCCATGGCAGCATATTCTGTTGTTGAACTGTTCTTACTGTCAAGAAGTTCTTCCTAATGTTTCCTCCAAAAAGAACCACTATATCTTTATACAAATTAAATTGAAGTCAGCACAGAATTTCCATTTTACACTATTCAGTCTTCAAAACTTACCTACGTTATGATTACTTTTACTGTCTGTCTCTGCTACTGGAAGGCAGCCCTTATGATTCTGTCACTAAGCGGCTGTGTTGGTCTAAAGTTATCCCCTAATATTCCATCACTGCCTTCTAGGAGTTCTGCCCCTTTAACATGTGTCCTCAGTCTTCGAAATTCTTCTATCTAATAAAATAAGAAAATAATTATTTGAATACATAAGCCAGTGGTCTCATTGTCAGAAAACACTTGTGTTAAGTAGTGTTTATTTTTTATCTCTGTTTATTTATCCTATGTGCCAGCATTCCACAGTTGACAGTACACACACACACACACACACACACACATACATATACATATACATACATACATACATACATACATATATACATATACACATATTT
Source organism: Cyclura pinguis (assembly GCA_030412105.1). Classification (NCBI taxonomy): domain Eukaryota; kingdom Metazoa; phylum Chordata; class Lepidosauria; order Squamata; family Iguanidae; genus Cyclura; species Cyclura pinguis. The sequence continues at coordinate 216,444,990 of CM059602.1, forward strand.
TAAGAGGCATTCTAAAATCAATCACATGACCATTAGAAATATATAACTTACATACATAAAATGCATAAGAGTCATGGTGATGACAGCCCAGAATAAGAGGGTCCTTTCACACTACATAATTATAGCACTATGATTCCATTTTAGCTGCCATCCAAACTGAAATCCTTAAATTTATAGTTTAGGAAGGGGTATTTAGAATTCTCAGCCAAAGACTGCTAATGCCTTGTTGTCGTGTGCCTTCAAATCATTTCAGACCTACAGTGACCCTAAGGTGAGTCAATCACAGGGTTTTCTGAGAGCTGAGAGCATATGATGAGCCCAAGGTCACTCATTGGGTTTCCATGGCCAAAAGCAGAGAATTGAAACCTCAAGGATCATTGTGCAACGCTCAAACCACTATGCTACACTGGCTCTAATCCCTGTATTCTATAGGATGTAGCTATGGGAGTTAAACTGGAATCATTGTGGTATAACTATGGCCATTTCCGCACTAGAGTGTTATAGCGCTATTATTCCACTTTCAACATCCTATGGAATCCTGAGGTTTGCAGTTTTGGGAGGGGCCACTCGGCCCCTCCCGAAACTGCAAACCCCAGGATTCCATAGGACGTTGAAAGTGGAATAATAGCACTATAGCACTCTAGTGCAGAAATGGCTTATGTAGTGTGGAAGGGCCCAGAATCCTTTCATCAGTTCACTCAGAGAGACGAGAAGATATAGCAAGGCAGGGAACTACCTTATACTAAATTAGACCTGAAGTCTTTCCAGCTCAGTATTTTCTACACTAGCATGAAGCAATGGGAAGCAATCTTTTCACACTCTAGCTAAACGTAGAACATTTTGCATCCACGAGTATGTGTTCTACCTTTCGGCTGCCATCTCTTCCCAACTCCTTACTCTCCATAAAGCTGTGTTAGAACTGAAGCATCTTTGAGGGATGTATACAATTGCTGACATTTTTAAAGAAGGTTTTAGATCTCACTTAGATAAGGAGTATTAAAGATTTTATTCCAGGCATTTTCACATGCCCAGGGGAGGGGGCAGTCTCTGCTTTTTGCCTCATTTGACCACAAATTTTATTCTACATAGGTAAGCTTAGTGAGTATGAAGCTTCTTTACTTGCAGGTCATTGCTAAATAGATTTGGAAAGTTACTTTTAGGAGAAATGAATATACTGACACTATTCACAACTGAGCTGTGATAGGATGATGTTCTGGGCCCAAGCTTAAACTCAGATTAAACTCAAGATTTTTTTCTTCTTCAGATTGTATCTGAAGGACTCCATCTGATGGACTTTAATAGTATTGTTGACTTACAATGTTACATTTGAGAGAGACATTTCACTTGATAAACTATTACTGTGCTTAGCAGCACCACAGATTCTGAAGTAGTCAAAACTGACTGTTTTTCAGTGTGTTTGCTTACATGTGGAACAGCTAGAAGTCTGTTGTTAAGGTTTTTCTCCCTCAAAGTAGTGGCTTTGAAATCTGTACTGTTTTCTTTTTAGGTCTGAAAGGCAGAATGGAGCACCTTGTACTGAAAAAATGAAAGAAAGGGAAGGAGGTGTGGGACCAGGAGGTTCTTAGAAGATGTTTTGAAAGAGAGGCTACAGATTGTGAAGATGTTTGTTGGTTCTATGAAAATCTATTTAACTGAAAGTCAACAATAAACACATTAGAAGCTGAAGGACTGTTGAACAAGTACGTGCAGACAGAAGCTTGAGTATCATACAAACATGAATTGAAACAGCACTAAAATAATTTGATGCCATCAGAGTTTAGGAAGAATTGATTTCCCCAGCACACTCCAAAGCTTTCCCAGGAGCAAAAGTAAAAAGAACTGAGATGAGGAAAATAGTTCCAGTATTTTAAAGTTGTAATGAAAATTGAGAAAAAAAGCAGTCAGTGAAGCAAATTACATAGTTGCTTTCCTCTACCTGCTGCTGCAAGGGTCTAAATACCCTAAGGGCACCAGATCCTGTCTGATCGTGGAAGCTAAGCAGGGTCAGCTCTGGTTAGTACTTGAGCACGAGACTGCCAATGAATACTAAGTGCAGTAGGCTATATTTCAGAAGAAAGAACTGGCAAAAACCCCTCTGAGTATTCCTTGTCCTATGAAATTCATGGAGTCACCATAAGTCAAAAGGCAACCTGAAGGCACATACATACACACACATACCTGCTGCTGCTTCACCAAGCTGGGAGTGGGGCCCTCCTGTCTCTACAGAAGGCCCAAGACATTTTGTTGCCTGAGGCAGAGAACAAGAGGCTGTCCTCTCCATTTCATCTACAATAGCTGACTAGACTGGCAGTTGAATCTTCCTTCAATACTGCCTCAGGGAATGGCTCCTCCGTGTCAATTGAATGAGGAAGTCTAACTTACAGAATCCTTGTGGCGTAGTGGTTTGAGCGTTGGACTATGACTCTGGAGACCAGGGTTCGAATCCCCACTTGGCTATGCAAGCCCACTGGGTGACCATGGCAAATTACATTCTCTCAGCCTCAGAAGAAGGCAAAGGCAAATTCCCTTTCAACAAATCTTGTCAAGAAAATATGACACAGTCGACATTAGTTGGAAATGGCTTGAAGGCACACAGCATGACCAACAACTTAGGCAGCACAGGGCAGGCTGCAGGGCAGGCATTTCTCTCCTTGCGGTACAGTGCAGTTGCCTCTCAACCTCTCGCCACAAAGGAAATTGTCTTACTCTGCATAATAATAAGGCCTGTCTACCTAGAGGCCCTTAAAACCAACTTTCCTGTGTGGAGGAGAGGACAAAGCAGTGAAATGTAATCCTTTTCTGCAAATACGCTTTTCTGATGACACACTTTTGTTCTATTTGAGCCTTATCAGCTGAGGAGAGGGGTAAAATGCTTGTGATAACAATACCTTCAGACAAATACTTGTTGAAGGGATGGTCTCACACTTGTAGCAAAAAACAAAAAACAAAAACTTTTTGGGAGGTTCCATGCCATTTAATGGAAAACACTTTTCACTTGCCTTTCCCATAAGGGAGGGTAGGTTAGTCCTCTCCACAATGTTTTCTCTGCTGGCAGGTAAGGCATTGTTAGGTATTTTTAGGCAACCTTTTAAATTCTGCTGGGAGTATACTTCTTTAAACTGGTTTACTTTAATTGCTTTTAAAATTGTCTGTTTTAATGGATCTATTTTATGTTTGTAAACTCCACCTCCTTTATTCTCCTTGAGTACCACGTTTTCAGAGAAAGAAGAGAAGGAAACACATTTGTACTCAGGTTTGTTGCTGTTAACTGCTTTCAAGTCAGCTTCAACTTATGGTGACCCTACGAATGAGCGACCTCCGAGTCATCAACAGTCCTGCCCAGGTCTTGCAACCTCAGGGGTGTGGCTTCCTTGATTGAGTCCATCCATGTATACGTGTGTGAGTTGAGTGAGTATGTTATGTTCCACCTTGCTCCCATGAAAGGGACTCATCCTCTCCAAAACAATTTTGTAGCAATTAAAGTTTTTCTTTTTTTACAAATTTAACATGGAGATATTATGGAGCCATCTGAAAAGGGAATAGAGGAGCTGTACCAAACTGGCAAGAAGCTCAATACTGACCACATTTCTGTTTTGACTGTTTTGACACATAGGCTACCATCCTGTTCAATAGTTACAAGATTGCAAACTGCATTTATAATCTCATAGTTACCTGTGGACATGTTTTTGGTCATTTATGACCAAATGCAACTCCCAAAACCTACCATTTCAGCCTGGCAGTACCTCAGTCAAAGGGTTTCTGAAGCTCTGCAGACTGAGGCATTGGGAAATGATGTCTGCAGTGCTCCCCCAGTTACGGGGTGTCTTAGATAAGCAGTTGCAGCAGGACCCCAAGGGGTCTCCCCAGCTACCTTTACTTGGTGCACAGGAGAGTGCTGCAGAACCATTTCTCATTATCTCCCTCTGCAGTAACTCAGAAACCCTTGGATGAGGCACTGCCAGGCTGAAACAGTAGGCTTTTAGGGTGTGGTCATCATCAGACATAATTACAATGATGGAACTGCGCCCTTGTACTTACATCTGATGCAAGATCTCAGTCATTGGCCCTTTCCGCAACTCACCTTTTTGCGGAGCTGGGGTGCGGGGATTGCCCGAGCAGCCTCTTCCAAGAGGCTCTTGCATCCCGGTTCCTTCAGCTCCGCAGCTGCTGCCTGCTCGCACAAGAGCCCTCCTCTTCCTTCCGCAGTGCAGCCTGGGACAGGAAGCATGAGCGCCGTGGTTCTGGAGCTCTGCATGCATGGCAAGTGCGTGTGGGGCCCTGGAGTGATGTGTGATCGTGCACCATTTTCAGCTCACAGCCGAAAATGAAATAGTGTGCGGTCAGCGCCTACCAGCCCCTGGAGCGTCACACAACTGTGAGTGCGTCATGTGGACCACTCCTTGCAGTTGCACGATGCTCCAGGGGCCCTTTCTCATGGCAAATGCCATGTGAAAAGGGCCAGAGTTTCCTAGTAATACAGTGGAATTGGTATATGTTGAATTTAATTTATGCCTTAATGGGCAGGAAGGAGGAAACTTGGTGTTAGCCAAAATTAGTTTTGGTATTATGTCAACATGCTCGGATTGGCAGATAGTTTAAAAAGCAGTTTACAGATTACTAGGCTGTATTTCAGTTTGATTCTGTTTATGTATCGATTAAGCAAATTTGGGGAACTAGGGAGTGTAACTAGATTAATATCAGGGAATGAATGACTTGCATGTGTGAATGGGCCACAATTGATACAATTTTTGTATCATCTCAGATGGCATATTTTTCAGTGGAGTCCATTTGCGTATCCAACTCCAATCAATTAGTAGACAGTAATTCAAGAGAGCCAGAGTGGTGTAGTGGTCTGAGTGTTGAACAACAACTCTGGGGACCAGGTTTCAAATCTCTACTCAGCCATGGAAACCGACTGGGTGACCTTAGGCAAGTCAAACTTTCTAGCCTCACAGAAAACCACCCTGAACAAATCTTGCCAAGAAAACCCCATGACAGGCTCACCTTATGGTTACTGTAAGTCAGAAATTACTTCAAGGCACACAACAACAAAATCAAATGTAGAGAAATCAGGCAATGTGTGTGCCTGTCTAAATCAGTCCTCATTTAATAGAATTCCCTACATCTGGAGAGGATACATAATTCAGAATTGTGCATTTCCATCAAATTCAATATGCATTTTGAGACAAATATTAGTTGGCAATGGCCACTTAAATTAAGAAGAGATACATGATTCAAATACAGATTGGTGTGATGTCAGAGTGTAACAATAATAGTTCGTCATTGTCAGGAATTTGAGAGTCTCAGGAACCTTAGGTTTTCAGTTCCCACGGGTATGGACCAGATGAACAGGCTGCTAAGAATCCACTGTCTAGATTCACCACACAGTTTAGAAATGTTACTGTTCTACTATACTCTGGGGGTTTCTGGAGACTGTAGTCTCCTAAAGTAACTTTTCCAAGCTTTGTTAAATGACACTATATAAACTAGCCATTTCTTCCTCCCTTCCCCAGGGTTGAAGTTTAGTCACCATCAGTTTGAAAGGATGTCTTCTTCCTCATGGCCAGAAACCCAATCACATATTAGCCAGGGAATATGGCTGGTAAACCCAATGAGCCTCTGGGTTTGCCTGCTGGCAATTTCTTCTCTATGGGTACCAAATGCATGAATAAAACTAATGTGTGTGTCTATTCAAATATCTAGCAGTAATTATTTAAAAGCAAATTTTAAGGAGCTGCCTTATTTATTTATTTATCTGGCTATCCATTTTGCTCTGTGACATTTTTGTTTTCTTTCCTGGTAAGTACTTTTTTGTAATACATGTGATAAATGGTAACAATCACTTCTCATTTCTGACCTTTCTTTTGCTTTCAGTGACACAAAAGATTTAACCTTTATTTTAAAAGCCATGTACCAACTGATCTAATGAGATCTCCAGGATAAAGCAAATGTAATGCCCTGTAAAATATTTGCACGCTATAACCTTTCATTGTGAATTACATTCTAAGATCATTATAAGCTCTGTTCTTACCTGGAGTTGAGATACAGTTAAAGGATATCTAAATAAGATCCATGTAACACCTTCACTGCAAGGAGGAACTGTGAGGGAGCCTTCGTACACCCAATAATCTCGTAACAGTGGATCTGAAATTAGACAGCCTAGTTTGAAAACAGCAATGAAAGCCATTTTTGTACAATTATATTCACTTTTTAAATTAAGAGAACAATTAGAGATATAAAGACCCAGGAGCAAAAAGGAATAATTTGGAGGATAAAAGGACAAAATTTCAATTTTTCTGATCAAAACTCTGGAGAATGTAGGGAAAAAAACTCTACAGGGATTTTTTTTTCTCACTTAGAGTGAATGAAAGACATCTCACTCAGTAAAAATGTCAGTAACTGTGTATTATGTGAGACAGTCTACAGAAATACAGAACATTCTTGTGCATACTGTCATTGTAGACATAACACAACACTGGAATCCAAAATACATTTCTGCACCTAGACAATGCTATCCTCTTCATGAAAGGGTATACAGGGAAGGCTTTACTATATGGTGATAAGACACGACTGAAATGAGTGTTATCTTCAATGTTGAGTTAAATTCTATATCCAAATACACTGCTAGCCTAGTCCTTAACCTTGTGATTGTGCTAGACTGTTTACGTCCAAATAATACTTCATTCTGTTTATTATAAAATACGTTATTTCTGTTTTCACTTTTTCCTCAGAAATCAAAAATGAAAATGTGTGTGCTTAGGTAGCAGAGAGTGCAGTAGCTTGCAACTCTGTCATAAGTATAGGGCCTATGACGAATTACATGTTTGACCTTGGTAAAGCATCATATGTTCCTAAAGCATTTATATGTTTAAGTTTAATATGAAAATAAGTATTGCATCTATTTCAGCCCCCCTCCCCCCGGTGGGGGCATTCATGGCTTCAGAATTTCTGGAAATTCTGCAGCTCTAGCCATGATCCAGCACTTCCTATCCTTAGTCTAAAAGAAGCTCTTCTAGTCTGAGTCCATGGAAAACATCACATGGTGGTGAACTGCAGATAGAAGTACTTCATCCTTTAACTACATCTCAGCTAAGAGAGGATACTTCTCCCAGTCTCCTGTCCTCCAACAGCACCAAACTCTACCATCTTTTACTATACATCCCATGATCCCACTCCTAGACCTAATTCTCATCCTCCCCACTTTCTCCTTGTGGGGCTGATGCTGTTGGAGGATAGGAAACAGAGGGAGGAAGGGATGGGGAGAAGGGGGTGAGGAAATCAATCAGGTACTATCATCGCTGCTTAGTTCTAGGAAGCAGAGAGGCTTTGAAAATCTTATTTGTGATTTTTCCACTTTCAGAAGGGTCCTACATACCAAACCCTTGCAAAAGTGGAGGGCCTACCAAGTTCAGACTGTACTTGCCACTTGGTGGCAGCACTGTGCAAGGACCATTATATTGCCATGTTAACGTATGGAAGCTGTTGTTTGGAACCTTCAACGAAAGATCACTTTCAGTGAACAGAAACATGTCTGTTGGAGAACTACATTTTAGGGAATATGAGAAAATATGGGCCTGCTACTACTAGTTATGTGAGTAAGAAATGAGGAGGAAGTTGTGTGGGGGAGAAACTGAAATCAAGCCTAAGGGTATCGGTGTATAAGTGAAGAAGAGAAGGTGCCAGCAGCACAAAAAGGAACACATCACAAAACTTGTAGCTTTTTGTCGTTGTTGTTATCCATATTAGTGCAAATATGGTTGCACATTTCTCCAATTCCAATAGTTAATAGCCTTTTGCATAAAAAATATACTTGGCACAATGTAATTTCACAGCAAAATGAAAGTGAGGCAACAACTTTTTTTTTTTGACCCAGCCCTTCTTTTTTGGTCCTCACTGCTGCCACTGAGTAGATATCTATTGCCTAACTAAAGTTTAGTTACTAGCCCAGAAAACTTATTATAGTAGGTAGCATGACACATAGGCACAGAGCAAAAATGTAAGACCTCATACAATGGGAATATTAGCAGCTTACTTCTGTCCAAGTTAAAAATGATAAATCTTACAAAACATTTTGTACTGTAAAAATACTTTACAAATTATTTGTACCAGCCTATAATCACTAGTGGATATATGTGCTAGCTGCCTGAATTCTGTTTAATTATGGTCTGACACAATTTGGAGACAAGTATTTAGAAAACTATGACTCATTGCTGTGAAAAATATAAATGTTACCTTGTGAGTACTCAATATACACTGTGCTGACAAGAGATCATTCATCTCTTTTTATTTATATGGGATATACCACTTTCAGAGCTACCTTTGCTGGTGAGCCAGTGGTGTTAAAACTATTGTTTTGAGTGAAAGGCTCAAAAGGATTTATAGAGAAGCAGAAGACTGCAATGAAAGTTAACTGTACATCCATCTTTTACAGTACAGTTTTTCTCTTTCTGGCAAAGCAATAAACACTTACCTGGCAATAGTGTGTTGGGATTAAAACACGGTATTGTCTTCGACTTTCCCTGCAAATTTGACAGAAATCAGAATTGTCTTTGCCCTCTGTTTTGAGACAAAGCAGGAGTAATTTAAGGGTTTTATGGCTCATGGAAAACAGACTATAATGTGCCGCACGTTAAATAAAACTATATATTTTGAGAATGGGGGAAGAAGCCCAGCCTAATACTGAAAACCATCAAACCATGAAACTTATGTAATTATGAGATAGATCTTCACTAATTTTGTTCTTGCATGCAAGAATAAAGAATTTTAAGAGTTTTCTCCCCAGCAAGTGAGATTATGAGTGTTTTTGGACATATTTTTAACTTTTTTTCACATTCCAGGATTTTTTGTGAACATTTTTTGTTGAAAATAATATTTAATGCAGACAGGGTTTCTATCCAAAAGATTGTTATGGGGAAAAATCAATTTTTCTATGCTAAATGATGGATCTGCAAGGGAAAACTCCTATAGTATAAAAATCTCACAGTGGTTGACCATTTTTTTCTACTGGGTATCTCAATGTGTCAAAACATCCTTCCTTGTCAAGGATGAGAAAACTTGAGAGTAATTTTTACATCCTTATTATCTAATCACAATACTTTCCTGAAATATTCCTTAATTTTGCCTTAGCAATTGGCAATGCATTTCTACTCAAGAGTAAGTTCCAGCGACTCAGTGGGCTTACTCTTGGAGAAATGAGTTGTGTTTTTAACTTTCACTGCCAGGTTTTTGAAAGCTTGACACCTTGGTCGATGATATACTCTACTCCTTGATATTCCTCTCTTCTGTATTTCATACATGGGTCTTTTTACATCCTCATATTTGCTGTACCTATTCCAGTAGTAAATGGAGTACTATAGATAATTTCCCTTCGGAAGCCTTACTATGGTATTTCTAGTAGTTCATTAGTACACTTGGCAATGCCAAAATCCTGTTCCAAATCTTTTTTATGGCTTCTAACTATTTTCAAGGTCCTAGGGTTAAGATGGTATCTCAAAATGTATAAAATGTTATCAGGAAATGTAATGGATATTTAGAGAGAAAAAAGTTTGTTCTAAAATCAATGTGAGTGATTGCAGAAGGGGTGGGACCATACTCCCAGAACAACCAGAAGTGATGGAGTGTCACTTCTGAGGCCCTTTCCGCACCTTACCTTTGTCTGGAGCCGGGGCACAGGGATCACGTGAGCAGCCTCTTCCGAGAGGCTCTTGTGTCCCCACTGCTTTGGCTCTGCAGCGCAGCCGGGTATTTTCCCAGGCTGCACTGGGGGAGGAATTGTGAGGGCTGCAGCTCTGGAGCTCTGCACGCAAGTTAAGTGCGCGTGGGGCCCCAGAGTGATGCGCGATCATGCACCATTTGCGTAATCGGTGCCTGCCAGCCCCGGCAGTGTCAATCATGCACTGTTTTCGGCTACAAGCCGAAAATGAAATAGTGTGCAATCGGTGCCTGCCAGCCCCGGCAGCATCACACAATTGCAAGGATGTCATCTGAAATGCTCCTCGCAATCACACAACGCTCTGGAGGCCATTTCGCATGGTAAATACCATGCGAAAAGGGCCTGATTCTAATTTCATGTGAGGATTTTTGCTTGGGGGACTTGTGGAAAATACAGGGCCAAGGGTGTTAAAGTGACATTTTGGTGGCAGTTTGACTGTGCTTTCATTTTGGGGTGCTGTTTTTTTCAGAGAAATAACAGGTAAATTGAGGAGGCTGGGGGCTTTAGGGGGTGCAAAATGGACCTCCAGAGGCTTTATGCAACTTGTGGGTTACACTTTCACCAGCCCTGCATTAAATGACTACATTCTGTATTGCATTTGGGTCTGCAATGTGGAAATCCATGTCTTGTTTCTCAACCAACCATAACATCATTAATTCTGGTCTGTAGTGTTTAACATGGTGAATGGATAGGATAATATCCTTCAAATATGCAGGATCTATACAGATGTTGAGCTGATAATCTCATTTTACCAAGAAAGACAATGGTAAAGGATTATGGGAACTGATGGCAAACAACATCTGAAAGACCCATTTCCAATCCCTGATTTAGTGCTTTAGAAGTTATATAAACAGTTACTGCAAACTGTTACAACACTTTAATGGCAGAACTAAAATAATAATTCATGCCCTATTTTCAGCTCTTATCTCTACCTGTTTTGTGTTTAAATTATTGTATCAATATATTTAATGAACATCTGTTACCTCAGTATAAGATGCTCTTGGGCAAAGGAAGATTGTTTCTCTTGGTATATTACCTTTCACAAAGCCACTTCTATTAATCCAACATATGACACAGGAAGCCTATGGTTTGTCTTCTTTTTTAAATCATTGTCTCATTTTGACCTTTATGCATTTTAACTTATATTTATACACCATGACCGTTCCACATACTTTAAATACCCAACCCTCAAACTTCAGTGGAAAAAATACTTCTTCTTCCCTTAAATCATGCTTTTACCTTGTATTGGATATCTTGCAAAATTTCAGTCACAGCCTTTAGGCCTGAATGTTCCTTTCCTATCTGAAATATAATGCACAAATATAAAGATTGACACACAGTGCCAATGGCATTAGTATTTCTTCACCCGAAACCTATGCAGTGACAAAGTTGTCAAGAAATGAAGCCAATATTGTGCTCATTTCATCTAAATTGCATGACCTTTTGCATGATGTTCAAGGAAGAATGCACCAGAAATGTAACGAGGTTAGACAAGATTAAAGCAGATGGTAGGACAGAACCAAGGTATCAAACTGCAGAAGAAGTTAATTTGCTCCTTTATGCCTTAATGTTTTGATAAGTACTGTATCTTGTGTCATAATCAGCCATCACTGTGTGAAAAAGAGGCCAAGTTTACCATTTGTTCATCTCTGGAAACCAGACAGAAAAATAATGTTTTCTCTGGATCTTTGGCTATTCTTGTGCGGTGTGGCTTTGTGCATTGATTTAAGAGTAAATAATTTTTGTGAGTATTACATGCACACACACACACACACACACACACACACACATTCTCTTCCTCCAAGCAGCTCAAAATAGCATTTATTTTTCTGCCACAGCTATTTCATCCTCACAACCACTCTGTAACTAGGATTATAATAGGTGAGGCTTTTGCAACTACCAAAGCAAAAGTAGTCACAACTCTATGTTTGTTTCCATAGGTTAGAAGAAATTCTATTTTTCCTCCTGGATTGATCAATGTCTGTGGAGTTCAGTATTTTGAGAAGAAATCTATTCCTTAAATATTCCATGAAAACATGGGAACAAAATTCCATTATGCTATTCTGAAATGTAGTAAACTGGCTGGACAAATACCCAGGCCAACGAGACCTTGCTTCCTGACACAAAGCAGCAAATGGTGTCACCTTCATCTCCAATTCAAGGTGCATCCTACCCAAGGCCAACCAAGTAATTTTGGCATCTGGCTTCAAGAAAACATGAAAGAAAAGGATATCAAAATAATAAATTAGTAATTCACAATCCATTGCATTTTCATGATATCAAAAATCTACTGCCCTGAGTACACATCTCACTGTGCCTGTGGGTAAGACCAGCTTGACAAATACTTTGAAACAAATTGGAACATGTATCCATCTTTTGGATTCCTTTGTGTTATGTACACCTAGATACCCCCAAATCAAGTCCAGTGGCTGAAGATGGTTTTCTTCCAGTAGGTCATTATTCAAAGGACATGCCACATTTCATCAGGCTTAAGGATGTGGGAAGAGACAGTTTTCATTTAAAAAAAAAAGCTAGCAATGCAACAATTCCTTAAACTGAGTTGAGAAATAACATGCTGTATGAAGCTAAAGAGGTTTATTTAGCAATTTTATACAACTTTCTGAGTAACTCCAAGGTTAACTTTGCTGAAATTGGAGGGCAGCTTACAAAGCAATTACAGCAGAGTCCTCTAGGATACAGAGCTGAGAGAAAACTAAAACTACTTTAATAATTTTTAACAATCTGTCTCAATACACATTTGCAATCAAACACAGGAGTCTTGGAGGCATTTGTAATGATATTATAATACATGACAAATTAACATAAGCTAAAAAATTGAACTAGTTTCATAAATGAATGACAACTTTCTTTTTCTAGAAACTATTTAAATTTTCTGTTGCATATCACAAGCTTTTAGACTGTTGTCGGTGAACTCCATTGTAATTGTTACCCTGTGTACTGAGGATCCCGGGAGGGACACCAAAATGTGCTCAACTCAAGGTGGGGAAAATTAGCTCAGAGCACTGCTTAGCATTACGAGAGGCAGGGTAACGTAGCAAGATCTTGAACCCTATGTCTACGGGGTCGGGTCGAGTCAAGGAGAACACAGAAGTTGAAATAATAAATGATGTTTTATTAAATACAAGCAAAACAGTGTATGCAACACACTCATACAAGATAACTAAAGAAAATAAAGGTTGGAGTGGTATAGAAGGATTTTTAGAGGGGTTGCTGGTTTGGGTGATACTTCACCTGTCCTGAAGCCCGGAAAAACAGAGAGCGAAGCTGGGGTGCGACGTAGCTCAGCACGTGGAGCTGAGGGGAGGCTCACCAGGCAAAGCGGCAGCAAGGTGGGATGAAACTCGGGAGCGATCTGAGGAAGGTCTCGGAATCAAGGGTTTTTATAAGGAGAATTGTGACTGCAGGCTATGCCGTACTTGGGGGAAAACAATAGATTTGGAATTGGAGACAAAGCCTCCGAAAGGTCACAATCTGAATGATTGAGTTATCGTAGCAATTCACAACAGAGTAGCCAGTATGCAGACGCAGAGTACTTGGGTATTGTATAGTTTACCCATCAAGCTACCATCGCAGGGCAGAGGCTCTTTTGTAAGTAGCATGCATACTTAATTAGAGTACTTGCCTGGATGTCTCCTAAAGCAGTGAGTCAGCTATTTCTAGCCTGCCTGTATTGTAGTTTGAATATTACAGCTATTAACGGCCGAGCTTGTTTACGTGTTTGTCCGGTGGCCTTGCAAGCACTTGGAAAGGAATAGAGAAGTGCAGCTGAATTGTAATATCAAGGGATATCTTCTAATATCCCCAAAGCTCGGACTAGCCAGGGCAGTAACATAATTACTTCATACTTCAAACTCTTTTTACTATGGAGCTTATAAATAGGGCAACGAGATGCCTCTTGTACCTTGTAACAGTTGTTGTGATGTGGAAATTTACTATGCATAGCTTTAAACATCCCTATGTCACATACTGTACCTGCTGAAGTTCCTACTGTAATGTAAAAGATGAAGGAGTCTAAAACTTCTCCTTTTTGTGCAGGCACAGGGAAATTCTGGCCCATCCTGTGAGGCCCCCCCAAAACCGTTAGGAAGGATCTTTATTTTAAGCACACCCCCTTTCAGTCAGCATGCTCTTTCCCTTTGACTTCTCTGGGGTTTTATTTTTGCGGGGTATCCCTTAGAGTTTCCTAAAGTGTTGGGGATGATAGGAGTTTCAGCCCCACGGAAACACAGCAGAAAAGCCAGAGTTCAGTGAGCCAACAGCAGCAGCCTTGTTCCCCAGTAAGGATACTCACACACGGAGGAGTTTCTTCCAAAATAGGAGGCACTTTATCTTGCAGCAAAGTTCCGTTATATACAAAACATAGGACAGACGGACAAAAGCTTGCGCCAGGCACCAGGTTTGGTCAACAGACAAATACATACTGGCGTTGCTTTGTTATATACATATCTACAACCAATCAGGTAGAGGTTTGCACACCTCCCTTTACCATCTGCACACGACCCCAGTTTCTTATGCAGCCTTGCAATTACCCACAGCTGGGGCATGATGCAACATCTTTACAGTGGGCTGATCATTTTCCCAGGGTTCCCTGCCTGGAATCCCTGACAATCCCCTGCAAAATGGTCAGGTCACTGTGTAGGACATTTTCACAATCCATACATGTCATACAATACATGTTACATAATACATACAGTACATACATTCAAGGGTACAATTCATCTTCCACCTTACACTCTGGTGGCAAGGCCCAGTTTACTTGCCAACTTCTCATGGCCTACTACTGGAAGGGCCTTTGTAAGCAAATCTGCGATATTGTTTTTCAGATACCATACCCCAATGTAGTCCTACACTCAAAATTTCTGCCTCAGTCACACGGGACAGCAAAATACCCTCCTCCTGACCTTTTAGGGATAAGCATAACTTTACTTCCTGACTCAGCAAGTTGGGTACTTCCTGACCCACTTTCACTGGAACCACTGCTGGAACTAGTGCTGACCTCAGTGCGAGGCTCCCTCTTGACCGTAAATGCAGGTTCAGCACTAGGTGGCGGTGTTGAACTCTTTGGTGTGACGTTGAGTGAGATCTTTGGCTTCTCCTCCTCAGTACTTTCCTCTGTACTTTCTTCTTCATCATCAGCCATCACCGCCCCTCCATCGTCAGAGCTTTCAAGTGTATCTGGGACACTGTCCTTTTCCTCATCAGACATCACTGCCCCTCCATTCTCAGGAACACTTTTGTCACTTTTACCCAGGGGAACCAAAACCTCTTGATTACAGTGCAGTCTTTTCACACTTTTACCCAGGGGAATCAAAACCTCTTGGTTACAGTGCAGTCTATCCCATCCTGAATGGATTTCAAAGTTTGCACTCCTAGAATACACTATTTTGCCAGCATGGTGTAGAAATCTATATTTGTTACCTTCATATCCCACAAAGCGTAACCGTCTAGATTTCTCCTCTCCTGACTTTCTGAAACTTGGGGGAACATACACACTAGCAAACTGACCCCAAAAACGTAGATGCTGCAGGTTTGGCACTCTACCATACAATAGGTAATATGGAGTTTGCTTCACACTTGAACTCCACATCCTGTTTAAGTGGTAGTTTGCTGTCACTATTGCTTCTCCCCAAAGTCCTGCTGGGGCTTGGGCATCCTCCATCATACAGTCCTTCATTTGTTTTAACAGCCCAATTCTTCTTTCTGCAAGACCATCCTCCCCGGGAGATGCGGGGTTGGTGGTTTTATGCCTTATGCCTTTCTTACGCATCCAGGCTTGCAGGCTATTAGACAGGAGTTCTCCCCCTCGATCTGACACAAGACTGGCCACTTTATAAGGAAATTCCCTCTCAACAGCCTTCACCCACTCTTGGAACTTTTCAGCTGCTTGACTTTTCTCTTTCAGTAGATAGACATAGGAGTACCTGGTGTGTCTGTCTACAATTACCAGGAAAAACCTATTTTGCCCTTCAGTTGGCTTGAATGGCCCAGCCAAATCTGCATGTACAACCTCAAAAGGCCGTTGGGTGACACACTTGCTTTTCTTGGCAATGGGGTAAGCCTTTACCTTAACCTTTTTGCACACAGAGCACTCTAGGAACTTAGGACAATTTCTCACCTGTCACCCAGGGCATACCTTTGCCAACTCTTGCAAACCTTTGTAGCTGGCATGACCCATCACTCTGTGGAGATAATGTACACACTTTTCATGCAGAAGTTTGTTACACAAAGGGTTGTTTGCCACTTTTCCTTTGGGCAACATGTGGTACAACCCCTGCTTTTTCACCCCTTTTGCACAAAAAACACCATTTGCAGTAATTATACATTTCTCCCCTTCAAACACCACTTTGTAACCCTCACTGGCCAGTTGGGAGACACTCAAAATACAGTTCTGCAAATTTGTCACGCACAATACATTATTAAACGTTTTCCCAAAACATGGCACATATGCAGTACCCATCTTCTGCACCTTGCTTGGTACCTCATCTGCAAGGGAAATTGCTGTTATATTTGCATTTGTAACACCATTCAACAGCTTTAAATTTGTCACCATGTGGTGAGTTGCACCACTGTCTATCAACCACACACCACTCTCAGACTGTTCTTTTGCCACAAACACATGGCTTTCAGCCTGTGACTACACGCCCCTCCTCTTCTGGGCTGTCTTCTTCCCTCTGCTCGGCACTGGCATTCTGCAGTCCTTCTGGAGATGGCCGACTCTCTTACATCTGTAGCAGCGTCTGGCAAAGCTGCACACTGCTCCTTCTTCCAGGTCAGATGCCTCCTTGGGAGCTGCCTCTCCCTCCTGGCGACTGGCTGTTCTCCCCTCCAACTGCAGTCTGGAATCGAACTGCTTACATTGGACTTCCTCCAAAATCCTCCCGGCTACCAAGTCTACAGTCAGCTCTTCCTCACGCACACCCTGGAGGCTGTACATCAAAAAGTCCCACTCCTTAGTGAGGCTTCCCAACAGAATAAAACTTTTCTGCATTTCTGGGATATTTACCCCTCTGTTGGCTGCCTCTTGAAATAACTGTTTCATCAGCATGAGGTGCTCTCTTACACAGCTTCCGGGACATAACTCTGTGTTATACAGTCTTTTCGTCCATAGCATTTTGGACAAACACGAGGAAGATTGATGCACATGCTTCAGAGCCTCCCAGAGCTGATATGCTGTGTCCGCAGCAGCAGCGTGAATCAACTGGGAAGGACTTAAAGTAAGCAAAATAACTGCTTTGGCTTTTTCGTCAGCAACACGATACGCTACTATCTCAGCAACGGACACACTGGCCGGCGGCCGACCCTCGCTCTCCAAAATGTGCCACAAGTTCTCCTTTATCAGAGATGCTTTCACATAAATCCGCCAGCTTTGATAATTCGTGTCATTTAGTCTTTCAAAACGCACAAAGCTTGTTTCAGTCATTCTGCTGCCTTTGTAAAAACAAAACACAGGGATGCAGCTGGCCGGCCTCCTCCTCCAAGGTGTCCTTGAACAGCACCTGACTAAAAATTAACAGTCTCTCTGCCAAAACACAGACTCCCGAAACACCGGAGAGCCAGGCAAACAGTCAAAAACAGTTCCAGTATCCAGGGGAAAAACACCTACAGGTGCGCTGTGGATGCTGTGCACTCTGGGCCTGGGCCCATAACCACTGTTGGGGATGATAGGAGTTTCAGCCCCACGGAAACGCAGCGGAAAAACCAGAGTTCAGTGAGCCAACAGCAGCAGCCTTGTTCCCCAGTAAGGATACTCACACACGGAGGAGTTTCTTCCAAAACAGGAGGCACTTTATCTTGCAGCAAAGTTCCGTTATATACAAAACATAGGATAGCTGGACAAAAGCTTGTGCCAGGCACCAGGTTTGGTCAACAGACAAATACATACTGGCGTTGCTTTGTTATATACATATCTACAACCAATCAGGTAGAGGTTTGCACACCTCCCTCTACCATCTGCACACGACCCCAGTTTCTTATGCAGCCTTGCAATTACCCACAGCTGGGGCATGATGCAACATCTTTACAGTGGGCTGAGCATTTTCCCAGGGTTCCCTGCCTGGAATCCCTGACATAAAGTGTATGCTTTTTCCATATGTCTGGCTTCCACTTGACTCTAAGGACATTTCCAGATGATTCAGAGCACCAATAAGAGAGTGAGTGCCTCATTCCGTAGTCGCAGGATGAAGTGCCCTCTCCCATTTGGACAACAGGTTGTCAGTGAGGGTTCATGCGGGACCCTGGAGTGTTTCAGAAGTCTTTTAAGTTTCTCTATGGGGTAAGTGGCCTTGAATTTTGCAAGTCTTCCAAAGCCATTAGTGACTATTCCCCTTTGTCCTAGGATTTCCAGGTTTATGGGCCAAAACCTGAGACCTAGGGATTGCTGTAGTTATGTTACTAAGTTTTACACATTATATGTACCAATCACTGTTGCTAATGGCCGGTCAGTCAAAACACAGTCAGGGGTGGGGTGGGAATAAGAGGACTATTCCTCTCACTTATTCACGGAGATGGGATAGGGAACATTTAATCTAGCCTACTTCCTTCTAGCCAGAAGGTGGATGCAGAGCAGAGCAGAGGGTAAGTCCTGGTAGTAAAATGACTGGGGAGAAGGAGGAAGTTAACTAAATAGACAGACTCCCTACAGAGTCTTTGCAAGTTGCAGCAACAAATCGATGCTTGCAAACTATATCAAGCTGGTGCTCTGCTAGCTAAAGTGGAGATTTGGACCCTTTCTGCACAGCGCAGTCATCCCAGCACAGCAACAGATTTTTCCCAGTCCAGGAGCTGTGCTACCACATGTTATCACTATCCAGCTACTATCCTGTTTCCAAGCACTGCAAATCAGCCTTATATCTTTTCCAGAAAAAAATCTGTTAAGACCCTCCTTTAGCACTACAATGCTGTCAGCCATGTCAGTGTGGTTCAGTAATAGTGCTTGATAGTGCTTCCTGTCATTGTGGATCTAGGAGTAGGCAGAGTGTGAGTATGCCCAGCTTGTCCCTCCCTCAGTGACTCCCATGCTAGGGCACGCTTGGAATCTACCACTTCTCCATGTGTATTTTAAATTTCTCCACTGAGTTAATTTTTTAAATTATTTTTAAAACATTTTTTAGCATTATAGTGCAAAAATGCAATAGTGTACCAATGTGTCATGATGTTACAACATGACTGCACTACTAGGTCTTACAAAACAAAAACAAAAAAACCGCAACCAATCAAGAGCTGTGGGGCAGTGAAAAGGCAGGGGAAGGGACTGGCCAATAGTGCTTGTAATCCAGAGGGAACACTGGTGGCAATAACACTACTCATCCGCTTAAGCCAAAAGAGTGTGGTAGAGAGTGTTCCTAACCTGACACCATCAAAGAAATGGCAACGCTGGGGTTGTAACAGAACAACCTGCCATGGAGGTATGGTGCAGAAAGGGCCTTGTACACATTCTTTTCCTCTTGCCTAGAGCTGAGCCCCCAAAAATGGAAAATCTGCACCTTCATCTTCTGTCCAGTGATGACCAATGGGAACTGCTGACTCAGATCCAGGCCCTAAGAACTGGCAACTCTACCTGTTCCATTTGTTGTTGGTGCATTTTTAATTATTCTTCTAAAAATCATTTTAAAGTGAAGAGAGAAATAAGATATTTTTCTTTACACAAAACAATATTGTCTCTACTATATATATCTGAAAAACTAAATCAGTCCTTCTTATAGGGTTTGAATTTCCCATCAAGTTCTAAATATTCATGCCCTTCTACAAAGCAACAAAGGGCTGCCATCGCATAAAAAAAGTCTGTTCACATTTGTACTGATTTAAATTACAACTAATCTCCTCCATTAGTGCAAGATCCCAAAGCTTCTTTAACCAAGTCATTATCTCTTGTGCACTTTGATCTTTCCCATGTCTACGTATATAAGCTCATATACCTACCACAATATCAAATATAATAATTATTGGCAAGATTGGCCTGCTAATATTCCCAAAAAGATTATTTCTCTTTTGAAGAGCAATTTATAACATAACTTTGATTGTGTTCTGAATATCTGTTTAAACATGTTTATTCTTCTACATCAACTATTTTAAAAACATCTCATAATACAAGTTCCGAAGTTTTGTGAATCAGGCAATTTATAACATATTTTTGATTGTGTTCCAAATCTCTCTAAACTTCTTTCTTCTTTTAACATCCCATAATACAAGTTCTGACTTTTGTGAACAAGAAACACAGAACAGCTCTCTACAGTATTTTGGTATCTTATTTTGGTATCTGACAGGGCTCCTGAGAATATGCCAGCATTCCCATCTCCAGGATGTTAAAGTACAAATTTCCACAGCCCTTTGGCTGATATCTCCAGGTACTGCTCCTAAAAGGATTCTCTAAACATACATATTAACGCAATTGACCATGGATTCCCATAGAGGGAACCACAGGCATATTGCCCCCTCTTCATATTCAGTCTTGGAAGAGTGAGCTAATACATTTGTGGAAGCCCTTTCATGCTCAGTTGTGAAACAACTGGTGTATCAGTAAAGCCTTTGGCTTTACATCAAACTGGTGTATCAGTTCAGTCCCTAATAGCAGATGCTCCAACTGCACAAAATGCCACACTAAAAAAGCCAAACGAGCACACAGCATGCATTGCTCTTTCCATGGCCATTTCTCCACAGGAATCAGTAGCTCTTCTCTACCATACACAAATACTTCATTTATGAATATGTCTTGATTCATTAACTAACAGGATGATACAAAGGTTAATGAACTAAGGTAAATCCCAACACAATGACACTTGCCGCAGTGTCTCATCCAAATCTGTATTGCCAAATCTGGTACCTTCACAAAACAGGGTTTCTCCTGTTTTCACCAAGATTGCCTCATGAACACTATCGTGTTCATACTTAACAAATACTTTAGGTGTCCAATTTCCTTCTTCGCTTTCCTGACTGCTTATTTATCAGTTTTCAAACGGCATAGTTTTTCTAATTATACATTTTTCTAACTGCATGCTTTAAAAAAAACACTTGCTTCATCCAGAGATAAGAAACAACATGATATCAGCAACTTTGCATAAAATTTGTTTGCAGTCTAGGAAGATTTGGATTACAGGCATAATATTCTTATTACAGTAATTACCGTATGGCTGCTGCCTTCTGTTCTTGCAGTAGCTTTATAAGAAATTTAAATCATTGTTTTTCCCATCACTGTAGTATTGTGATGAAGGAAGCTATTTATTCAACTTTATTTAATAGAATGACTAGACCACTTACAATAAATAATATAAAACACACTATACAATATAATGTATTGTCATGTTAAAGTTAAAAAAAATACCTGCACAAATAAAGCAATAATGGCTATGCCGTTCTTCTTCCCAATCGCTTCATCAATGCTGTGGTACATTGTGGAGTTCCAGTGGACTAGATGCAACTAGAGAAAATGAAGAGAGGAATGTAGAGAACATCACTTATTGAAAAATATGTTCTTCAGGTAAGCTTCTCTTAAGTTGTGAGCACTGGAAAGCTTTGCAACCAAATACTACATGTTCTTATTTATTTACAGTATTTTCATCCTTCTTTCTCACATATGTAACCACAGTGTTAAAAAAAAATCTGACAGTCAGGCAACAAGATTTAATAAAACATCATGTATTAAAATGAAGCAGACAATAAAAGCTGGCACCAAAATATATAATCAATACCCAGACTCCCAAGAAAATAAAACTCCCTTCATCTGACACCTGAAAAAAGCACTAGGTGAACTTTCTTGTGAAAGGTACTCTAAAGACAGAGAGCCACAATGGAAAATGCTTACTCCAGGAGCTAACAAGAAAAAGGGGGAAAATATGTCTCCAAGTGCTCAGTAGATGGTTTTTCTTTTCTTTTCTTTTTTTATTTATTTATTTTATTTAGGGAGGGGCATTTAGAATTCTCAGCCAGAGAGCTCTTTGGCCTCAGTAAACTACAAACCCTAGAATTCCTCAGGATGTTGAAAGTGGAATAATAGCACTATAACAGTGTAGTGCAAAAATGACCTATGTTCTACAATGTTGTATAGATGTGCATGTGAGTGTACAGTTGAGAGGGGACAAAAGTGTGTTTTTGGAATGTTGAAAGTGATCAGTGTTTGGCTAAGATTTTGAAAGGAAGCATTTGAAAATCCGTTGGAAAATCATAGTTGGAAGGATCAGTTGTGAGTCTGAGTTTGAGAACCGAGGGAGCTGGAGTGCAGTGGTTGTAATACATGGGAATTATACAAAAAGCAAAGCCAGAATCATTCACTGTTTTGGTTAGATAGGGACGGTTGGTTTATAATAGACTTAGTTGCATAGGTAGGCAGGTAGTTATTTATCTGAACAACAGCAAGGAAGAGGGCCTAAATACTGTAAAGGCACCAAATCTTGTCTGATCCTGGCAGCTGAGCGGGGTCAGCCCTGGTTAATACTTGGAAGGGAGACTGCCAATGAATACCAGGTGCTGTAGGCTATATTTCAGAGAAAGAAACTGGCAAAATCATCTCTAGGTATTCCTTGCCTAAGAATACCCTATGAAATTCATTGAGTTTCCATAAGTCAACAGACCACTTGAAGGAACATATACACACACACAACATAAAGAAAGTGCTTAACTGAAACCATTTGCTTCAGTATACTGAGTAATTTTAAGCCTTATATGTTGTGTTATAATAAAGTTATTGCTGCACACACGCACTCCTCTAGATTAGCTATTTGTTTGTTTGTTTGTTGTTGTTTTATAGAATTTCTATGCTGCCTTTTCTCCCAAAATGGGACCCAAGCCAGCTTCCAAAAGGTTAAAAAGGCATTAAAAGCATGAAACAATTCAAACACGAAAAGACATACAAAATTATAAAACAACAGATTTTAAAAAAACAAAAAAACACTTGGTTACAGTAGTGAGTAAAAAGATTTTCTGACACTTCGTATCTATGCTGGTAGCATAATTGCAGGGGTGAGTAGTTATAAATCAGGAACCCAGCTCATAGATTTAGACTTCTCATTGAGAAAAAGGTGCTAAAGCAAGCCCGAGAGAGTCCTAAGTTTAGTTCCAGAGAAGCTGTGTTATACTGGCTTGGGAAAGGAGATTCCACTTGAACCTCAGGAAGAACTTCCTGACAGTCAGGGCTGTCCGGCAGTGGAATATGCTGCCTCGGAGTATAGTGGAGTCTCCTTCTTTGGAGGCTTTTAAGCAGAGGCTGGATGGCCATCTGTCAGGAGTGCTTTCAGGGTGTTCCTGGATGGCAGGGGGTTGGACTGGATGGCCCCTGTGGTCTCTTTCAACTCTACATTTCTATGATTCTATGAAACTCAAAGAAACACTAAAGTAAAAAGTAAAAAAGGTATGAGCAAAACCACCTCCTTTCCTTTTCTCATCATGCCTCTACCACTGCTGAGATGGATGAGTGGGATGGGATAGGTTGAATGTCTCCATGAGGGATTGGTGTGGAAGGAGTGCTCCCGATTGGTCTATGAGCTGCATGTATAGAAATGCATGGTAAAGGAAGCAGGGCTTTCTCAGCGGGACCACTCCCTAATGCCACACATCATGTTTAGGTCCATGGTCTGTCAGGGATAATATGTCAGAGGCCAAACAGCAGTACATTGGTGAACAGGATCCAACAAAAGCAAATGAAATCAGAGCTATATACTGACAAAGTTTCTACCACAGCAGAATTATAGACCTCTCTCTCTCTTTCTGTCATGAAATTAGGGCCTCATTAAACTAGGCTGAGGGCCATAGGCCACCCCACACCTGCTCTGATCTAGCTGGAAATCCTATTGAAATCAGTAAGATACACACTGCAGTCAGCTCAATGGGACTTCTATGTATATATGTGTTGTACCACACTATTAACTGCCTAAATGTGAAAGAATATATGTCTCAGAATTAAAGCAAGCTTTTGCCTATCAAATTAACACATGCTATAATGTTACAGAAGTATCTTAACCAAATACAAGTCAAAAGAGGGGAAATGAACAGTGCAATCCTGGTGTTCAAAATTTTAATACTTCATTCAAAAACACTCTTACCTCCTCTAGTTTAAGTGTGAGACACTGAAAACTTCAGGTGCAATTATTGTATGCTTTCCTTTTGAATTAAAAAACATGATGAAAAGGAAAGAACAATATTACTATTCAGCAAGCCACAATTAGACATAAGGTGCTCATTGCTCAATCTGGTATTCAGAAAATGTTAACTGTTGAGTGAATGTAAAGAAACAAATCAAACTGTTTCATTTTTTTTTCCAGTTGCCACAGACATGATCAATTCTAGCTACTTTTCATGATAAATGATTCATGTAAATACCAAATCATATGCTGACATTTCAGTTCCAGACTCTTGTAAAGAAAAAGCAACAAAATGAAATGGCTTTATCCAAACAGGAAGCAAACTCCTATTAATGCCACACTGTCTGATGCATTATTTCTCTTTTACTGATTGCTTTTTCTCTCAGTCTCCACCAGAGGGTAGTCATGCTGTCCAAGAAGCATGATATGCAGGGAAAGGAAAGAAACGTACAATGCAGACACCAATGGAAAGAAACACCTTGTACTAAAGGTTAAGGTTCTAGTCATTGACCGTGTTGAGAAAACAATACTCAGTACCACTCCTATTGTTATGTTGTTAATGTTAACATACACTTTGCTGCAAAGAGTTATAACAATGCTATAAGGGACAATACTCCAGTTTACTGTGACCATTTTTCTGAGTCACTAGACAACATTCTGAGTAGAGCTACCATTACTTTCATTATAGGCCATGTTTAGAGAGGTAAAAATGTGAGGCATATTTCTGCTCCAGGCAATATTGAACTGCCCATATAGACAAGTGTACCTTTGGTTATACAAAAAATTGGGAATATTTTATCTTTAAAATCTTCTGTGTAAAACACAAACCACAAACATGAGTTGTACACAAAAAAATACTTTAATTTAAATGGCCAAATATGTGCTGTATCCACTATATAAATATCCAGTACAGTAGTTTGCTTGCAAATATTACAAGTTCATTTAAATGGTTGGGTTTTTCAGTGATAAGCATGAGGAAAATATCAAAATCCCTTGGAAAACATCATTTCTGTGTTTATTGCTGAAAAATCCAGCCATTTAAATCTGCATCTGTCCATCTTAGGCCCTTTTTGCACGCAGTTTCTTTTGCGAGAGGGCCCCTTGAGCGTCGCGTAAATGGGAGCGGTGGTCCATACGACGCACTCCCATTTACGCAATGCTCACAAGCCTGACCTGAACCACGCAAGTATTTTTTTATTTTCGGTTTCAAGCCAAAAATGCTGCACAGTCGCGCAAGGCTCCCAGGGCCCACGCGCACTTACCTGCCCTGCGGTACATCGTCCCAGGTGCGCCAGTCACGCTTCCTCCCCCAGCGCAGCCTCCAGCTCCCAGGCTGCACTGCAGAAGGAAGGGGCGGGGCGCTCGCACGACGGTCGCGCAACCAGGAAGCCAGCTGCGGGACGAAGGAGCAGCGAAGAGAGCGCCTCGCGCAAGAGCCTGCTTCCGCGAACGGCATCCCCCCACCTCCGCGGTAAGGTAACGTGCAGAAAAGGTCTTAGTCGGCAGCATTTGCAGGATATGGATGACTTAACATTTAACCCTTTATTTACAAAATCTTTTTCAGAAAAGATAGAGAGGATGTCTGGGACAAGTTTTATATAAGACCCTGCTTATATATCTGGTGTTAACTTCTGCTTCTGAGCAAGGATCACAACTGGAAAGGAGAGTAACAGAAATTTCCAGGAGAAAATATGAGACAGGAAAACTAATACTTTCTGGGCAGAAGCAACTAAAGACAATTACTGTCCTGGCAGGCTCTACGGCTCCATTACAGCTATGAGACAGAGATGGTGTGATACAATGTATGTAAAAGAAGAGGTCCAACATGAGAGGTGGCTTCTTTATTATCTATCTGTTTATCTATCTACAGACTTCCCTCACTTATCTGACAGGTTAGGGACCAGGGCACTGTCAGTAAATGGAATTGTTTAAAAAAGCAGAACCCATGTATTGTACTGTAAGCAGCATGAAGGACTTAACAGAAGCTTACTTGGGACCAACCATGCACATGTTGCTTGCAAAGTCTCTCAGCTGGCTTGATACCATTTTTTCCCCTCTTAGCTCGCTTTGCAAGCAGAGCATGCAAGAGAGCAGTCACAAATGAGCCTCCATAAGCAAGAAGAACTCATGAAAAAGAATAACCCTATCAAATTAATGGAACTTGTCCTTGACTTGAAAGTATCAAAAGAGCGAGTGGTCAGATAGTGGGATATCAAAAGGTGGGGGCTTTCCTGTATCTATTTGTTTATTGCCTTCCAATCTACAAGGTCTCTTGAGGTGATGCACAACAGATAAATACATTCCTTAAAACAGATTTAAACATCATTTTAAAAAGCATTCAAGTAGAACAATACCCAAAGCCAACTCTTCTTTTAAGGTCCAAAGATCCTTTGGAACAATGCAATCTTAGCTGCCTACGAGAAATTCAGTAGAGATGGAACCCTGCTGAATTTCCTTAGGAGAAAGTTTCTCAACACAGGTGCTACTATACACAAAGTCCTATCTTGTGTACTCAGCAATGTAACTTCTCAGAGTAGTGGAACATGAACAACCCCTCTGCTAAGAATTATGGCTTCTGAGAAGGCTTGTAAGGGAGGAAATGATCTTTCAGATAGTTGGCCCCAAGCAATTTGGGGCTTTATATGTCAAATCTAGGGCTCTTGGAGCTCAGAAAAAAATTAGAAGTCAGTGAAACTGGCACAAGATCATTGGCATATGGCACCCCAAACAATTTGTTTGGTTGTACTTACTAATTCCTCACTACATCTAGACATCCAGCTGGACTTCCACAGCTTCCTTGCCATCAGCTGAGAAGGAGAGCTAGAATTCAGTATCAACAGCATAGTGGTGAGACCCAGCCCCCAAACTCTGGATGACTTCCTCCAAGTTTCATATAGATGTTAAAAAACCTACGGACTGTATTGAGCCTTGCAGAACCTCACAGTCACCCAAAAACACCTTTTGGAAACATTTAGTCCAACATGATCACTGCAAAAGGTGTCTTCAAATCCCATATTGACCATGTGGCTCAGAAGGATGTCATCATCAGTGGTATCAATTCAACAACCTAAATGTTTCCTGATGGACCTGCCTTTTTTGGTAAACATAAGATTTTTCTTCCTTTTTTCCTTTTTCTATATCTATTTTAAAATCACAAACTGTTTAAAGTAGTGACCCTTTTACTAGTATCCAACACCCATAGAAAACCTTATTTCAAACGGATGCCCAACATGCTACTGTAACATGTAGCAATTAATTATCCTCTGATAATATACCTGGCTGTGACCCATCCAAGGAAAAATGCCATGAGCTACAATGTGCAAATGCTCTGGAGAAACTTGCTTGGGGAGTTTAGCAATCTTTTTTCACCAGGAGTGAGTATCATGCAAGTAATGAGTTAAGGGCCAGCCGGTCCCTCCCAAAACTGCAAATCCCAGGATTCCATAGGATGTTGAAAGTGGAATAATCGTGCTATAAGAGTGTAGTGCGGAAATGGCCTTAGTTCCGAAATGCTCTCTTTCTATATAAATGAGGAAACAATCCCAGCTACTTCCTCATTCTGAGGAACCTAAAATCATGCTCCTACACTATCCAGTAATATAAATTACTTTATCTGTAGAGATATATCTATTAAGTAGCTTCCTGCACTCTCTCAGGACACTACTGTGATACTAAACTGGAAATATGCCAGGGATAAAAATAAGTACATCTTTTCTTTTGATATCCTTTGTGTCCTTCAAAACTCAGTTGTAAAGACAAGATGTTTCTCACACCAGTCCCATGACGGATGGAGGACTAAGATGAGCTGAAGAATCTACATATTTGGAGGGAGAGTACTAGATGGTTACGGAAATATCATTTGAGTTGCCATGAGAATAATTAATCACTTCTGACCGATATTAAAAATAGCTGTCTAAAATAGGTTGGACTTCAAACATCATACCTAGATTTTGGTCTCAGCAGCTCATTTGGTGTTTCAAAAAAGAGATATGGACACCACCACAAAATGGCTCCTGAGGGGGCTCATTTGGCCATTCACACAATGAATGCCCTGCTTTCTCTTTTTCGCCACTCTCAGGTTATTTCTCAGTCTGATGTAACTCACCGCAAAAGTCTCAGAATCCTCCACCAAAACTAGTTCTCCCACCCACTTTTCACTGTGACAAAATGAATCTTTCCCTCCTCATTTATCAGAAAAGTGTTTGAGCAAAGAATGCAGCCCTAGACATATGTGAAGTAAACCACCATTTCTCCAGCCATATTTATTTCTACAGCATTCTATGTAAATTAAGAGAGGAAAGGCTGCAGTCTCTGCCAGCACTCTGCTCCACAGTATGCCCTGTGAAAACAGTTTTTTAAAGTTCCTTTGCAATTTCAAAAAGGGCAGGCAGTAGAAGGTTCTGGCCTTATGGGTCCCATAGCACCTGCAGGCCCCGATGAAGAATCCTGATGCATAACAGTTTGTTTAAGAACAAGGTAATGCTAGATTTCTGGATTGGTCAAGTCAGATCATAAGGAGACAACATCTGCTCTGTCCTATCCCATGTCTTATCGTCAGCTTCCAAAGTAGCTATTGCATCCCAGTTGTTGTAATTTGATTGTGTCTTAAAGTTCCACAGTCCAAAAGCTGACTTCAAGAAGCTTGTGGTAGGAAGATGTCTATTCTAGTTACAAAATATGACCACACGTGGCCTCCAGCTTGTTTGGAACCATGCTTCAGAATGACTAAAAGGTATCTCATGTAATTGTTATGAGATAATTGGAAATTTTCAGTCAAATGCCTCTTGTTAGCTTAATACATAACAATATAGCCATAGCAGTTACATTTCTATACTGCTTATTAGTGGAAAGCATTCCCTAAGCGGTTTACAATGTGTTTAGCTAGTTGCCCTCAACAGGCAGGGTACTCATTTTACTGACCTATGGAAGCCTATGGAAGGCTGAGTCAACCTGGAGCCCTGCGGGATCAAACTCACAATGTTGTGGCTGCAGTATAGCATTTAACCACCAGGGCTCCACAACATCAACATAATATCAAGTTGTACAGCCTGCCTGAAACTTTATCACAATACATAATCTGATTCTACATAGATATTCTGATTCTTTATGCAGTCACCAAACTGATCTCTGAATTTTTAAGCAGAGGAAGAAGGAATTATTCTCCCCCAAACTGTTATGTAACATACATACATACATACATGTATATATAAATTGATTCAGCACATAGTAAATGAAGTCAATGACTGACATGACCATGAAGACACAGCCTTTCAAATAACAAATTCCAGGAATGTAAAAACACTTTAATATCATGTGGCTCTGGATAATCCATCATTCAAAGTAGAATAACAGAACCATAGGCCCTTTTCACATGGCATTTGCCATGTGAAAGGGCCCCTCGAGTGTCGTGCAAATGTGAGGAGCAGTCCACACGACGCACTCACAATCACACATCGCTCCAGGGGCTGGCAGGCGCCAACCGTGCACTTTTTCATTTTTGGCTGTGAGCCAAAAATGGTGCGTGATCGCGCAGCACTCTGGGGCCCCGCGCAAAGTTGCCATGCATACAGAGCTCTGGAGCTGTGGCACTCGCGCTTCCTGCCCCAGCGCAGCCTGGGAAAATCCCAGGCTGCACTGCGGAAGGAAGAGGCTGGGCTCTCGCATGAGCAGGCGGCAGCTGCAGAGCTGAAGGAACCGGGACACGAGAGTCTCTTGCTAGAGGCTGCTCGCGCAATCCCCGCACCCCAGCTCCACAAAAAGGTGCGTTGCGGAAAGGGCCATAGAGTGGGAAGAGACCACAACGGCCACTGAGTCCAATCCCCGGCCATGCAGGTACACCCACTCAAACTACACCCAACAAATGGCCATCCAGCCTCTGTTTAAAAACCTCCAAAGAAGGTGACTCCCCCACACTCTGAGGAAGCATATTCCACTGTCAAACAGCTCTTACAGTCAGGAAATACAAACAAACCACAGATCAGCAAAACAGCTGAAAGTACTATAAAAGTTTCTTGATATGAAACTTTGATTTACAATGGCTACAAAGTTACTAGGGGATAAAAACATGCATGCACAATCACATAGCTGTTATGTTACCCGATTATTATAAAGAAGTTTATGTATAAGAAAAAGTCTGAACTATATATACAGCTGAATCTACCAAAAACTTTTATAGAAATTAGCTGTAAAATGGGGAGGGTAGATTCAGCTGATCAAATCTTGACTTGAGTATAGTACTTGGAGAAACTTCCTTTGCACAGTCAGGAACATAAGGCAGTTATTCAGAACTCCTCATTACACCCAGGTTTCAAAACAGTAGTTAATGTTTTTTTAAAACAAGGCAAGCTATTGTTTAAAGCTGGCTTACAAATCTTGGCTTGTACGGCCATTAACTGTACATCCCACTTCTGACAAAATAAGAACCTATGTTTAACTGCTTGGTGCAAAAAGGGATACATATTAGTGTTATGAAACTTGTATAGATCCTAGCTTCTTAGTCAGGTTTTGATCATCTAGACCAGGACTGGCAAAATTCAACAGGTCCTCAAGCCAGTTTTCTGCTCTAGGACTTTCCAGTGGCTGTGCAAAAGGCCCAATATGAAAAGAGTTAGTATAACTAGAGATCCAATTCTGGTCTGAAAAACAGGTATTTTTTAGAGCTTAAATGGTGAGAGGTCCCCCTGAAATCTACTTAAAAGTTGAATTGCTACTCTGAAAGCAGCCCTACCAATAGGCAGAGTCAGCTGCCTCATGAAGTTCCTATTTAGAAAGACATGTTTTTTATTTAACATAAATTATTAGTATATGTCCTTACATGCAATGTGCCTCTATTGTAGCAAGGAAAAGTAATAGTTAAGCTTGGCATGTGGCTGTGGTGGAGCCTATGGACTGTAGGGGGATAGTTTGCACATGCAACCCCGCCAAATTCAGGATCTAGATGTATTTTAGGGAGCTTGATCTCCAGCTCGTATTTATTCGGCATAAGACCCACCAATTTCAATGGCAACTATTCCCATATAAGTGAACATATGTAATGCTATTTCCTAGCATTTATAACAATTTTTCCAAATATTCAATAAAGTTCAAGTGGAAGGTCATAGAATGGCATGGACATGAGGAAGGGATTGTCCTGCTAATTGTGTAGCAAATACATCAAAGAGGTGTCTTTGCCAATTTACATACAATTGGCTAGCCAAGGAAGCACTGTCTTGTGGAAATACTGCATTTTCCCTTGAGCACACTATGCTCCAAAAACACAGTATTCTGCACCTCGTATCTTAAGGAAAAGCACGGCCATTGTGTACAGCAGGTGAGTATTACATGAATCCTTATTGTATGGTGAAGCACCAGCTTTAATGGGAAGCATTGCTTAGTAAGGCCCTTACCTCACTATGCCGCAATCCCGCGTTGTCCCATCATGATCCCAGCAATGCCATTGCCAGGATAGGTTCGGGACCTGAATGCTCCCCACCGCACAGGCTGGCTGCCAGTGGATGGGTAGCATTCGGGACACGATCCTTCTTTCCGCAGTACAGCTGACCTCTTCCTAGGCAGAACTGTGGAAGGAAGAACTTGCTAACACTTGATAGGATGTTTTATTCCAGCAATGTTATACAGTGCGATCACGACAGCTGGGGATGCAACAGGAGCGGGACCACAAAGACACTGTGTGATGGCACACATCGCAGACTGGCAACAACACATCTCCATGCTGGGATGGCACCGTTGTACAATAAGGGCCTAAGAAGAAGATTATAGGCCTTGGCTTATAGGCCAAGACCAGAAAGAGTATGGTAGAAGCTATTGCTTTTATTTCCTGACTGCCTGAGCAACTTTTTTCATATCTAAATGAAATAGCTCTTTGGAAGATACTTTCTTCTTCTGATTGTTTTGATAAATTTGATAGTCTTTGGGACTAAGGTTTTGTAAACTGAAAATACAACACTAGAAAACTCATGTGAAGACAAAAAAAAAACAGTTTCCTTTTGTCTCGGAAAGTTACTGTTTTTCTGCAATGCTTGCAAAGGTTATGAGTTCACAGAACCAAAATATTACATTAAGCACAAAGTGTGGCCTTTCTAACTCCATTACTAGCACACACATCAAGAAATCCAGCCAGGAAGTGCTATGCTATATTAAGTGCCTGAACCCAGATATCCAGGAATACAAACCTCAGATTGAAATGTAACCCTCTTGTTCCTCTAACTGATGGCTTGCTGACCACACCCTCTCAAGGGCAGGGAGGTCAATAAGAACTCCACCTTTCTCATTTCCTTCTGTCATTCCTGAAAATGATTTCATTTGTGACAAGCCTATATGTACTAAAGGACCCATGAAAAAGTGACAGCTCATTTCCTCTTATGGCCTTTCCGAATAACAGCAATAATAAGAAGGAAGATAAATGTTTGACATGCAACAAACGTTACAGTACAGGGGGCTTGCTATTTAGGATCTCAGTCTATTCCATCCCACCCCAAGTTTTCAATTTAATTCCCACACTCCCAAGTCACTCAGCATTCTGTGCCATTGAAGCATACTCTACATTATTTACTGAACATATTCATATCACTCCTTTTTTCAAATGGGCTCAAGTAAACATATAAAGCTGTCCTCCTGATTTCAATTCATAACTAAGAGGTAGATCATGCTAAAAAAGAGTAACTGTCCTAAGAACAGATGCCGAATTTTATGGCTCAGAGGGGACCTGACTAAATCTCACCAGTACTGCCAATGCCTGCTGCAATAATAACATCCCTTATCACTTCTGTCTTGCGTATAAGCGGTACAGTTCTGACTGTATCAATGATGAACTCTTGAAGCATTGAGATGACCATTGAGATGACTATTAGCATATATGGATTATTACTTTTATTTTTATTAAGGCAAGAACTTTGACAGCCCTCTAAGTAGCATTATAACCAGAAAAAGTGAGATACCAGGGTTTATATAAACCAAACCTGTTTGTCCTATGCAAAATCAATTTATCCATCAGGAAATGGTTTAGTTCATTTCCAAGCCAATACAACTTAATCTCCTCCCCATATGACAACTCAGCTAATCAACAGATGGAACTTTTCTTCCTGCATGGATTATTTTCAGGAAGTCCAAGAGTGTAGACCCCCAGGATCCAAGGCTGCCTTTTTTAGTTTGTGAAATTGGCAAAGATTTCTTTTGGCCATTCAAAGGCTTTGATGCTGGCAGCAAAAAAAATGGCTATAAATGTCTTTGGAAAATATGGACAATTCACAATTGACAGATCCCCATTCCAGGATGGCCCTGAAGTTCCAAACCCTTGGGCTTCTGTCTCACACACCCCTTGCCCTGTCAAGATCCCTCCCTGGATTGGCTTTAAGGCAATCCCTGTATAGACTACTGGATGTGTTGTCCAGTGGCTTCACTGTGATAAGCATGGCAAGAATCTCTATCACAACTTAACAGGAACAGCCAGACACAGTTGTAAAAAAGAATACACAATTATAAGTGTATTAATATACAATCAGACCAAACATGAACACCTGGACTATTTAATCATTCAAAGCTTCCTGAAACCCTATTCAGTTCTTACCACTGTTCTATCTTACAGCTTTTTCCTATCTTTATGCCATCTTTCCCCGATCTCTCTGCAATCCTGTCTCTCTATCTTCCTTTAGAGACAAGCCTCAGTTTTGTATCCTTTGTCTCCCATAGGCCCCCCTTCACAGCATTCTCTGAGCTGTGATTGGCTGGCACCAACTAGGCTTGCCTAGCTCTCCTCTTCACACTCCTCACCAAACTTTTTTTGTTGGGGAGAGGGGAGTCTCTTTCTACCTCAATGAAGACACGTAAGGGGAAACCAGGAGAAAATCAGTTGCATGCTGGAAAATAAAGCCCACATCCCATTCCTTAACCCCCCCCCCAAATAGCTGTATAATAAACGCCCATCTCCCCACAAAGTACTCATCAGACACTCTTCCCAATTATGTTTACTTTCTTCTTTCATAATTCTATACCTGCTAGCTATAGAATCTGATAGAAGGAAGATCCCATGGAGGGAGGGTTCATTGGGTGGGAGGAACATTGGAGAATATCTTTATCGTTATCTTTATTTATTTAATTTATATCCCACCTTTCTTCTTGCACATGATTTATAATAAATAAATAAAACTATTTTACCTTTTCCCTCAAAGAAGGACTTACAAATTATTCCTAGAAACTTACAAATTTAAAAAAGCATATAAATATAGTTAAAACTCACAAAAGGTCAATATTTAAATAGCATTTAACATTTTAAAATAACATTTTAAAATAATCTAAAGTGTACAACTAAAAACAGTACAATTTAAAACAGTACAATGCCCTATTAAAAGCCCAACGATTGGCTAAGGATTCTTAAAATGGACTCAGGGAGACTCCCTAAACTTTGCTTAGATGAACAGTTAGATCTCCAATGTTCAAATTTTTGGATACGCCAGCTGTTTCAATTAATGCACCAGCTAGGCTTTCCCCCGTCTTATTTACTAACTTGTGGACACTCAGCACAGGAAATATTAAAACAAAGAATTTTGGACATCAGTGCCCAAACAGATATAGCTCTGCTGGCCAGTTCTAAGTCTCTAAATTGGTTAGCTAAAAATAAAACTATATTTGGTCTACAAAAGTATCTTAGGCTGAACCTAAGACAGAGACAGAGAATAGCTTTCACCAGAGCTAGATTTGAACAACTTAATTCTATGGTAAGAATAGGACGGTTTCAAAAAATTCCATACCACGAAAGAACATGTATCTGTGGTGCATCAGCTGTAGAGGATATTGTGCACATCTTGTTTGATTGTTGTGTATATATACCAAGGTGAGATCTCAATATTTACAACCACTTCTGGTCAGAACGACCAATTGGGATCCAACTGTCAAATTGTCCTATTTTCTTTCCGGAGAGAATTTACATTCAGTCCGCCAGATTGCAAAATTTATTACGAAAGCTGCTTACCTGAGAGATCTTTTTATCACACAAAATGGGGTCCCCTGTCATGGCGATAAGCTTATTTAAATGTTATGATTGAATTTTTATTCTTGTTATTTTATTTTTCTTGTTTACCATGTATTTTACTTCCTATATCAAATCCACTACTTATTAAGTTTATATGTTTTAATTATTTTAACTAATTTTATATGAGTTGAGTTTATTTGTGTATGTAATTTCTGTATTTGTATTTCGTACTATGTATCATGTATTTTATTGTTGATATGGTCAGTCGACTAATCAATAAATGTTGATGATTTTTGATTATTAAAAGCCCTTTCTTTTAAAATGTTCAGTTTTCAAAAGTTTGTTTCAATGGGAAAGTCTTTTCCTGCCAGCCAAAGGACAGTAAGGTGAGATCCACTTCAGTCTCCCTAGTAAGGAGGTTGCATAAGGCCTTGTCTTGTGTCCCCACCAGCTGTGCCTGTGATAGTGGTAGGACTGTGGGTTTTATCACACCAGGCGAATAAATCATATTTATAGCAGAATAATAGCATCTTTGGCTAGAACATATCACACGAATTCTTTCCTCTGCTGTTGTTTTCTGTTATTCTGTTAATCACCTCCTTTGGCTTTCCAAATGGTCTCCCACTAGGGCCATTTCCACACTACACTGTTATAGTGCTATTATTCCACTTTCAACATCCTATGGAATCATGGGGTTTGCAGTTTAGGGAGAGGCACCTTTGGCCTCAGTAAACTACAAACCCTGGAATTCCACAGGATGTGAAAGAGGAATAACAGCACTATAACAGTGTAGTACGGAAAGGTCCTAGGAGAACAATATAAGAGGAACAAGGTAATGTGATAAGTCCCAGCCAAAGATACTATTATCTTGCCGTGATTTACCTGCCTCACGTAACTGTGTGAAGGACTTTAGAAACCAGACAGGCTCAAATGGGAACACATTGCCCAATGTTATGTAAGAGTTAGGCAGAAGACAACTATAGCTCACCACCCATCAGTCCCATGACTCTCAGGCCATTTCCACACCGGGCTTCTGTAATGGTGCAGAGCGACCTCTCACGGAGGTCTTCTGCACCGTAGAGTGGACTGACGTGGACTACTTTTTGTAGTTCCACACCAGAATCCGCTCAGGAGCGGCCAGAACTAGCCGTGCTGCCTGTTTTTTAAAAACCTCTTTTTCGAGGTTTTTAAAAAGCACAGAGCGCGCAGCCCCGTGCCGCTCCGTCGCCCGGCTCCGACGTGGACTTGCAGGCACGCGTGAGTGCGTGCCTGCAGATCTGCCGGGGGCAGGCTTCCAGCTGGCGAGCTTCTCTGGTTGGTGGAGAGCCTCCACCAACCGGAAGCCACCATTTGGGACGCCAGAGGACTGCGGAGCAGCGAGCTTGCGCTGCTCTGCGTCGCGACGGACTTGCCCGGCTGCCGGTAAGCTCCGTTTTTGGGCGTTTTCGCCCGTTTCCCCACACACACACATGTGGAAAGGGCCTCAGTTTTGCTGTGATAGTCCCCCTCCAAACAGCCATTCTGTGGCTAGTATAGAATTGAGGGTGGGGAGAGAAATCAGAAAACTGATGGCATCTTCTTTGAGATCCACCAGGACATAGCCAATTGATTTGTTGATCTTGCACCCTCTGTATCAGTCATGGAATGTCCACTCCAAGAGGACATCACAGTAAAACTGTGAGCTCTGAGAGGTGGCTTTGGTCATTACAGAGGGTAGAATAGAATACTGAACTCTACAATGAAAAAAAGAAAAGAAAAGACATACTCAAGCATAAGGTAGACTTAGGCCATTTCCACACTAGCCTGTTATAGCGCTATGATTCCACTTTCAACATCCTATGGAATCCTGCGGTTTGCAATTTAGGGAGGGGCCTTAGGCTTGTGCATGTCACTAACAGGCTGCTGGCCGTAGTATGTAAGACAGGCTGGAGCTAAACGATATAGAGCCCCAAAAGTCATAACTAGCAGTTTGAATTGTGTTTGGTAACAAACCAGTAGCCAATGGAGGTGTTGTAGCAAGGGAGCTGTATGACTTCTATATATAACCCACCCCAGTTAACAATCTTCATGCAGTTCTTTGTACCAACTGAAGTTTCTAAACACACATCAAAGTCAGTTCCACATATGGCATGTTAACAGTAATCTAAATGGTAAACTAAATCATATGTCACTGTGACCTGATTAAGTATCTCTAGGAATAGGTGAAATTGGCACACCAGCTTGAAATGTGCAAAAACACTCCTGGACATCATAAAAATTTTGCCCTGCAGACTCAAGGCAAACTCTAATATATCCAAACTGCAAACCTCTGTCTTCAAGGGTCCATTCCCACAATACAATTATAGTGCTATTGTTCCAGTTTAATTGCCATGTATCCATCTACGGAATTCCAAGATTTATCCATCTATGGAATCCCAAGGTCTATAGTTTGGTGAGAACTGGGGCACTCTCTGACTCAGAATTCTAAATGCCTTTGCTTGAACTGCCAATCCCAGGATTCTATATGATGAGACCATGACCATTTCCATACTACATTGTTATAGCGCGATTATTCCACTTATAATATCCTATGGATCCTGGGGTTTGCAGTTTAAGGAGGGGCCAGCCAGAATAATGGTGCTATAACGATGTAGTGTGGAAATCGTCCACGGCAGTTAATGTGAAATAATAGTGCTATAATTCTGTAATGCAAATAAACAGTGCTCCCCTAATCCACTAATGATCAAGATCACCTATTTTATCTGGATTAAGCTTCAGTTTGCCACTTGTGCGAATAACCAAGTGGGAGGCAGAGAAGCTGAAAATTCTTCTCCAAACAGTCTTAATGCTTGCCTTCTCTGTAAGGCAAACATTACATGCCCCTGGACCTCAGGAGTTCCAGACTCAAGATTCAACATGCTTTGCCAGGTCTTCTCTGCCATTGACTCTAGTGCGGCTTGTGTTGCTACTGTACCCTATTAAAGCAAATATATGCTTAAAGAGGAAGAAGGCTTAGATAAGAAAGCAGGGTGATGAAATTCTAGATGTACAAAATAGTTTTATAGACATTACATGTAGTAATTTTGTGGTAT
Organism: Cyclura pinguis; assembly: GCA_030412105.1. Taxonomy (NCBI): domain Eukaryota; kingdom Metazoa; phylum Chordata; class Lepidosauria; order Squamata; family Iguanidae; genus Cyclura; species Cyclura pinguis. Next base: position 216,482,829 of record CM059602.1, read on the forward strand.
ATGCCCCTACATTTTCTTCTATAAAATATTATGATTTCTTTCTAATAATAGCAATTTCTGATGCATTACAAACAAATGATTTTACTTGGTGCGCTGGGTGAGGTTTTATACTGTACTGTACTGTAATGCATGGATCCCATATGGTGTAGTAGTGGTTTGACTATTAGACTAGGGTCCTTTCCGCACGAGGAAGTTAAAACGGGCCAAGGCATCCTGTCACAGAGGTCATCCGCACCTTGGATCGGACTAGGTTTGGACTATTTACCTTAGTTCCACACCTCAGTCCAATCCAAAATGCCCCCAAGTGGTCCTCCAGCGAGCTAAGTGAAGACCCGAAAAATCTGGTCTTTCAATCTTCTGGAGCGCGCTATTGCGTTCCTGCTCACTTGTGCAGATGCGCTGGCTCGCACCAATGCAAGCCTGTGATCAGCGGAGGGCGGGCTGTGGGTGTGGTCAGCATCAGCGGTTGATCTGGACCCACGAAGAACACGAAGCCGCCATTTTCAGCCTGAGCAGTGCGGATCTACAGACCTCGCACTGCTCCGATTTGCCCTGGAACAAACAGAGGAGCCCTGCAGAAGGGCTTAAGGGAAAGTCCACATTGCTTCGAAGAGAGAAGAACCGGTAAGTAATGGCATGGAGCGATTCACTCGCCTCGTGCGGAAAGGGCCTAGGACTCGAGGAGACAAGGCTCTGAATCCCTGCTTAGCCATGAAAAGCTACTAGGTGACCCTGGGCAAGTCACACACTCTCAGCCTTAGAGGTAGGCAATGACACTCTTGCCAAGGCAACTGTATGATTGGGTCACTGTACATTGGAGTCAACTTGGAGACACATAACAACAGCATCCGGTACAGTAAAGTGATACCTGGCACACTCACCTGAATAACCTACCTACAACCTTTGGATTGGATGCCTGCCTTTGATCTAGCTGATATGGGCTGATTCATTGAGTACTTGATAAAAAGTGGTCTTAACTTCAACATAAGTAGACAGTGGTGCCAGCACAACACGACTTGGGGGCCGAATGCCAGGACCTTATTCAGCAGAAGGAGAAGGGTTTCAAATACAGGAGTGCTGGCTTACCACATTTTGAATGAAGCAAAATAACACACAGGAGCACTGGGCTACTGTAACATCAGTACATGAAGTAACCTAACTGCATCAAAGACATCCAGAACCTTTGAGTGTAAAATTGTTTGCTATTATGTATAATAAATGTTATGATAATGAAGCTCTGTTGACTGATCAACAGCTATTATTAGCATCTTACCATTTTAGCAAACTATATGTTGCAACTGTCTCTTACTCTCAAATAAAAGTGATATGTAATAACCACAGGAATCTTCATAAATACCAAGTTGAGAACTTATCCTGGGTCAATGGAGAGAATGCAGCTGAGCCACTAAGAACAGTGAACGTGTTCATTAAGCTTCATATCTTCATGGGGAGTCATTCTAAGGGTTGATATTAGGGCTTTCAATTTCAAACAGGGTGATTTAAAATAATACATGTTAGCCATAAACAGCCTAAAATGGGGAAACAAAGGAAATTAAAATTCATTGAATCAGTATGTGGGCTGCTTATGAAAACAGCTTCCAGCTTCATCATATCTCAAAGCATGAAGGCATTTTGCATCAAACAGCAAAACAACGGAAGAATGGCAGGGCACAAGAGTTCACCAGGGCTGAAGATGCACACTTTAAAAGTGAGATCCAACCAAAGTCAAATAACTGAACAAACAAGTAGTTGGTACCCTACTCCCCACCACTTCTACACCCAGTGGCAGGGTTTGGAAAAATTATTTTTGTGGGGGCAGTTGCCAAAATGGCCATGCTAGCTGGGGGATTATGGGAGTTGGAGTCCCAAAAAGTAGTTTCCCAAGTTCTATTTGCTGCTCTCAGTGCAACCAGTTATCATACCCCATGCATTCTACGTTCAGAAAACATTGTTCATGGGCAGAGGTTCTTCATGGAAGTGGACAGTGACTGAGCCAGGCTCTGGCCTCACTTGTAAGAATTCTACGTGTTTAAAGCACCTTAAGATACATGCCAAAGATGCAGACAGCAGAAGGCTCAGTGCAACTGGTGATGACAGCTGCGGGGATGGGACTAAATCTTCAAAACACCCCTCACACATGTTCTTCAATGCCCCCTCCCATTATCAGCACTACTCTGGAGCAGTGATGAGCCCATTGTGCAGCGATAGAACACATATTTTATATGCATGAAGTCTGTCCTCCTTAACTTCACTTCAGAAGATCTTGGACAGCAGGACAGAAGGACCTTTAGAATGACAAATCAGATGCTTAAAACAAAGTGTACATTTATTTCCTTCTGTCAAAGTAGAAATTATATAACAGGAAGCCTTTTTATGTAAGACAATATACAATATCTTATTATTGCAATTCCTGATCTTGGTGTTCTTTTCGTATTTCCCTTTATGGGAGTGGATGCTTTTTGTCTGCTTGATACTCTGGACGACTAAAGAAGCAGACAAATAATTTCCTTTATATTGGCTATAATCTAACATTAAACTTGGTAAACTTCTTGCCAACCAAAAGGGTAGTGCAGAGGATTACCCACAGACAAACACTTAGCAGATTTCCAAGGTATGTAGAAATATATAATGCTGAAAGAAAGGAATCCATCCTCCAAACCCTCCTGATGAGGATTGCATAATGAACAAAGCTGTCCTATACATTCAGGGCTGCACATCATTTGGTTTCACTGTGATCCATATTTCAGTAGGTTCCCAAAGCACATCCATTTAGCCCTCAACTCACCACAGTTGTTACTGCTGAGGTTGAGGCCTGGTCAAGCAATCTGCTGAGTCCTGAAATTTTCCCTTACATGGCATTTTGATTTCAGTGCAGGATAGAAAGTCTCCACACCTGAGGTTAGGTTCACAGTTCATCAGTGCCCCATTCCCTGAAACTTCTGGGCCAAAATTTGAGAGCAGCTGGAGGGTTTTATGAGATCACAGGGTCAGGACATTACGATATTACACAAGTGAGGCAGCAAAACTGGGAGGCAAGCTGGAATTACTCAGTTCTAGGGAAATGGGCCCAGAATCTAGGAAAATCCAGCTACCCAGGTAATATGGCTATGGCAAAGGCAGAGAAAATCAATTTTTGATGGTTGGGTAGGCTTCACAATTCCCTGTTGAACTGCAGCAGTTGCTAGCATTTGCATCCCACTCAGCCTTACCTACAGCACATGTGACGCATGGATAGATTTCCAAGGGTTCTAGTGCTGCTGAGTTGACAGGGAATGCCAGTGGACAGGGAGATTTATCCAGGCCCTATGCTGCTATTGCCAGGGCTTATGCAACAAGATAGCTTACAAGTTGTGACACTGGTGTTCCATAACCCTGCCTTGCTCCAATAATCACAGTGGATCCAAATACCTGCATCTTCCAGCTCTTCCTCTTGGATTTTTGGTGCACTGATGTGTGCACAGTTGCAACACACATATGAACACCTTCATGCAGAGCCACTGAATCCTGTTTAAAGCATCCATCCTTTAAAGCTGCCTCACACAAAACAAAAAGAACAGTGCTGCTTACCCTGAGATTTGTCTCCCTTCCGAAGAACTGGAGAAACACAACAATTCCACAGGAATCCTGAGATATGACAACCCTATTTAGGGGCCCTCTCTCCTCTCCTCTTCCCTCCTCCCCTCTCCTCTCTAACATTTCCCTTTACCTCTCTGAAAGACCTCACAGCCTCCAATTTTGGGGACTGAAAAGGATGCTTCTACCATGCTAATATTCACCTTTGCAATCATGCATCATTGGTTATATAACATAGAGCTGGTGGGTATTCCGGTACAACAAGATCTGGAAGGCACAGTACAGTTCTATGTGACTTTACTCAGAAATGAGTAACATCAACTTTTATGGACCTTACCCTCGAGGTATATATAACTCTAAGTGGGTATACAATTACAGCCTTATAAATCCTCAAAGGTCGTTGGGGGGGTTTTGTTTTTGTTTTTGTTTTTTTCTGGCAAAGGGTCTATGGCAAGGTTGTCTTGATGTGACATCCCTCTACCATCTCATTTTTTCAGCTGCATTTAAAATATCCCAGTTTTTTCTCTTCCTACTACTTTCCTCTTTTGTCCTCAGCTTACTTCAATGACTGTAAACTGATTTCCAAGTACAAACCTAGGCAGCTTTTAATTAACTTGATAGGGGTGGGGGGACAGGAGAGGAGGTAGGCTGTTCCCCTTCCCTGTAGCCTCAGGCAAAAGCAAAGTGCTGCAGCTTCTCCTAGTCTGTCTGTTCTTTCTCATTAATAATGTTTCTATCTCTGATGTTGCTTGAACACACATGTCCTGGTTTTCTTCTGGGAAACGTTGGCGGGTCAGGCAGGGAGGTACAGCCCTCCAAGTTATCCTGTGGGGCCAATGTCATCCCCTAACCCCCTGACAGTTGCCCACTCTTGCCCTATATACATTGGAATTCTCCACAGGGCAGAAAATGCACACAGAATTTACCCAAAGGAAAATTTTCTAAAAATTTTCATACATGAGGGTTATTACAGTGATAGAATCAAGTGCCCAGTCATGAATGCTAGCACACATCCAGAAATACCATGCATGAGTGAAATTACAACTTGGAAGAAGAGATAATAAGTGAATACAACAGATGAGCCTAAACAGTGAAATGTTATTGCAGTAAACATAGGAGTCACTCAATGAGATGGAGCTGATTGTATGTCTTGAATGATTAAGTGACTAAAAACTAGAAACCACCAAACAAGAAAGAGGCCAGTTCTGGAGAATGTATTTATTGGCAGCAGAGTAGTGCCAACTCTATCATTTACTCAAAACATTGATTTTGGAAAGTAAATACTGCATTATATGGAAATCTCAGATATATCTAATATGATTAAATCTTGTAGAGTGAATTGAAGAGACAGTTAAATACCCTGCAGAACACAGAAATTCTACCATCGTTAGCCACAGGGTATTGGACGGCGACCATAATAATAACTGCCAAGCTCATTGTTACTCTGGAGCCAAGAAAGGTAGGTGTGCATATAAAATCTACCTTGTGAAATTAAAAGGTATTAAGGAATACATGTAACAAACTTCACATCATCCATATATACTTTCAGGAAAAAAATTGCTCAACATGTAAATCAAGGAAAAGAGACTTTGCCTGTGCTGGATGGAGTTACACTCCCCCTGAAATCTCAGGCTTGCTGCCTTGGTGTTCTCCTGGATTCAACTCTGAGCCTAGATGCCCAGGTCTCAGCAGTGGCCAGGAGTGCATTTGCACAGTTAAACTTGTGCACCAGTTGCACTCGTTCCTTGAAATGTCAGATCTCGCTTCAGTGACACATGCCTTGATTAAATCTCAGTTGGCCTACTGTAATGCACTCTACGTGGGGCTCCCTTTGGAAAATGGAAACTTCAGCAGGTTCAAAATGTGGCAGTTAGAATGCTGACTGGGGCCAGTTACAGGGAGCACATAACTCTCTTGTTAAAATAGCTCCACTGGCTACCTGTCCATTTCCAGGCACAATTCAAAGTGCTGGTTATGACCTATTAAAGCTTCATATGGCTTAGGCCTGGGCTATTTGAAAGACTGTGGCCCTTTTTGCATGGCATTTGCCATGCGAAACAGGGCCTGGAACATTGCACGATTGTGAGAAGCGATCTGTACGATGCACTCACAATCGCACGATGCTCCAGGGGCCGGCAGGTGCCAATCGCGCACCTTTTCATTTTCAGCTGGAAGCCAAAAATGGTGCATGATCGCGCATTGCTTCCAGGCCCCACGCACACTTACCTGACGTGCAGAGCCTCCAGAGCTGCACCGATCGCGCTTCCTGCCCCAGCGCAGCCTGGGAAACTCGGAAGGAAGAGGCGGGGCTCTCACGCAAGCAGGCAGCTCGTGCGGAGTCGAAGGACTCCAGACGTGAGAGCCTCTCGCCGGAGGCTGCTCGCGCAATCCCCGCACCCCAGTGCCGGAAGACGGTGAGGTGCAGAAAGGGCATGTATCTCCCTGTACAGACCTGCTAGAGCCCTAAGATTTGCTAGGGAAAGGGATTTAAAGGTTGTGGTCCATAAACAATAACATTACAATGGAAGAACAGAAAAAGAAATAGCTGGATTGAATTATATTCACAAATTCCAATCCATTAGTAGATGTATGAACAAATTCTCTCTCTCTCTCTCTCAGTCTCTCTCTCTCTCTCTCTCTCTCTCTCTATATATATATATATATACACATATATATATATAAAAGAGTCCTTGCTACTTCACATGTAGCAAAAGGAATCTTCTCAGAAAGAGTTTTGAGCCCAAGGAAACTGACTTTTGGTAAACAGATTTATTGCTTTCACACATCAGCACTAACCACCGTAAGAATCTGAAAGACCAGTATCACCTTGCCTAGCCCTTTGAAAAATTAGGGCAAGGTATATGATTTGCATCTCTCTGGATCCTATTACATTCTATGCCACTCCCACAACTATATAAATATGCTTCATACCTGAGGCCTTAATACCTACCGCTCAGTACTGCATCTGAAGAAGTAGGTTTATATCCACAAAAGCTCATGCTAAAACAAAAACTAGTTAGACTTAAAGGTCTTAAAGGTGCTGCCACAGTTCTTTTTTTCTCCCCTTCCCTTCTTCCTTTTTATTTCCAATCTATGGCACCTTGATGGAGATGGATTTCTCTTTTCTGTTCTGCCCTGGACAGCAAAATATCGTCGACCAACCAGGCTAGTTGATGGCAGGTCTCCAGCCTCTGAGGCCAAAACATTTTTAATACTATATGCATCCTTGAATTAGAGATGACCATTGATTGAACCTGAGACCTTCTAGATGCAAAGCTTGTGTTCCACCTTGGAGCTACACAGCCTTCCTTAATGACTAAGCTCTGTTATCTGTATGGTCTCAGAAAAGATAGCTGGCAATCTTGATAGCTTTTCATGCAAGACAGGCAGATCTATGAAAACTCAAATGCACAGACCTAGTTAGATATCTTTATTATGCTCACCAGTTGAGTTTATAATAATTTCTAAACTAATAAAATAACCCACTACACATCAGTACACAACAAACTCCAATTTTTATTTGATATTGTAACCTCTGCCCACTTTTTCCCAGCAGTACTACACTGTTTGATTCCTCTTCACAAGTGTCCATTTCAGGGATAAGCCACTTCTCTTTAGATTAGCATAAGTTGCAGAATGTACTCTAGTGGGCCACTGAGGAATGCTAAAAATTAATTTTCAATGTAGTATTTAACAAAGACCACCAAGGAATACCACCTCTGAGTATTCCTTGCCAAAGAAAATCTGATGAAATTCATGGGGCCGGCATGATTCAACAGGTGACTTGAAGGTGCATATAGACACACTCATTAACAGAACTGTCTATCTTCAAAAATATGAGATACGGGGCCATATTTTTGACTCTGGGAGTGGGTCATAGTGAGTGATGCTTGAAAAGCCATGCTCAGTACCCACTATTCTTGCATCACATTGTTAATTTTCAGTAAAAGCATTAAATGACTCAAGTCTCCTTCTTTGCAGAAAGCAATCAAAAATGATTTGTCCTCATATGAGAATCCACATTCCACCTCCTATTAAGTTTATGCCAGCATTGCCTCACAACTGATATAAAAGCAATGATACTGAGAACTATTGAGTGATACAAAAGCTTATCAAACATCAGCTTTCTAAAATGACAGCCAACCACTGAAGATTTTCTCTTTGAATATGCAAGACAGAATATTACGGCCCACATACTTCAGTAGCTGCTTTCACATCTTCTCTAAGGTTTGCTGCCCTGATTTGGAAGGACACGGAAAGGAAGGAAGGAAGGAAGAAGGAAGGAAGGAAGGTTAGATTACTCATTCTTCCACAAACTCTTTTTCATCCCTACACACAAACCCTTTATTCATGTTTTCTTAGAAATCTCAAGTCCCATTAAAAGATGAGGGGAGAGAAAAGGAAAGGCAGTGAGGGCATTGCAAATCACTGCTGTCTATACAGTTTCAACTAGTCTTACACTGGATTCTAATGGCACCTCTTCTCTCTTACTCTTTCCTCCCTAGCCGCTGATAAAGAAACTATTAAGACTGCAAACTGGCAGTCTGATGGGAGGTGCAGTCCAACAAGATATGGAGGGCTGCATGATTCTCACCCCAGAGTTATATCTTCACCAGAATGTTGGTCTCAAATAGTTATCTTATTCTTTTTCACACAATACTAATATGATCTGCACTTCCTAAAAAACACAGTGGTTCATTAAATGTCCTTCCCAGCAGAAAGAACATGTACTGTTTATGAATCAGCTGGAGATCAGGGTGTGGTGGATTTTCCTTGGAACAACAAGGAGCTGCTTATTGTGAATGGCAGCACACAGCTGCCTTAACATTAAAATAGCTCCACCATATGAGGGGGAATAGTGGTGGTGTGGTGGGGTCAGTCTAGATGACCTCTAGGTATGGGGAAAAACAGTTATTTCTCTCTGAGTTTGTAAAGAACTGTGGGAATGCAATGGAACCTTGAGAGCTTGAAATGTTGGCAGCTCGCCTCTGCTTGGCAAGCTCGCTTCTGCTAGGCCTCGATACCTTAAGAATTGCAACATTAGAGAATGGTCTATTGTGCCGGTGGGAACCTTTGTATGCATCTGTTTCCTTTCTTGAACATGTGATGACTGTACTGGAGAATGTATAAATTGCTGTGAATATGAAGAGGAGGGACTCGGTTTCTTTTGGGAGATATCCCAGCCGAGGCTTGCTGGCAAAATAAAATCTTTTTTCCTAACCGAAAGGGTCTTATCTCTGGTCGCTGCTTCACTGGTGCAACTCTGTCCTCCTCCTGCTGGGAAATGGTGATGCTGTGGGAAACATCTTTACCATCAGACTCTGCCATGCAGGAATTACTAATAGGAAACCATCACTGTGCATCCAGGACAGAGGTCAGCAAAATGTGGCATGTAAGGCCATTTCCACACTGTACTGTTGCAGTGCTATTATTCCACTTTCAACATCCTGTGAAATCCTGTAGTTTACTAAAGTCAAAGAGCTCTCTGGCTGAGAATTCTAAATGTCCCTCCTTAAACTGCAAACCACAGGATTCCATAGGATGTTGAAAGTGGAATAATAGCACTCTAACAGTGTAGTGCAGAAATGGCTTAAGTTTTATGTAACCCCAAGTCCTTCTTCACAGTGCTTCCTTCATCGGTTTTTTTAGTGATATCGTTGTGGCTGTTAAAACACAACAACAAGCTGTTTATTGACTTACAGACAATTGGGAAAGGAACTAAATACTCTGTAGTCAATAGTTAATATTACAGATGAATAGTTAATACAGGGTTCCTCCATATGAAGCAAATGGCTTGGGAGGTTTTGGCTTTTGTTATTGTAGCTCTTGTCAGGATTTTTGTTTTGTTTTGCTTTGTTTTGGTTTTTTTTAAAAAATAGCTTCTGTTGTCCTGGACTATATTCTGGCAATTCCCTAAAACCAACTGCTACATTTTATTCCCACCATGAAGTGGGTTTTCCTTCTCTTTTCCACCTTTTCTTAAAAAAAAAAAGGGAGTAAAATAGCACTTTTGTGCTACAAATCTATGACTCTTTCAAAGAAAGAGAAGCAGAAAAAAATCCCCTTCAAACCATAGGACCACCTCAATAAAATGCAGCTTTAGAAAAGCCCTACTGCAGATCCCAGAAGTGCAAAAGCAGCAGCAGCACCACCACCTCGTATAAGGAATAAGTGGACATGGCAGTGGCAGCAACTAGCAAAACTCAGCAAAAGCCAAGGAGCTATTTCACAAGAACTCACGCTTCTTTAGGCCTATCTGGGAGAGCCCAGAACTGAATGGCTGATGGAACTGAATAGCTGGCATATATTTATATAGTCAGTCTCTTAGTCAATACTGTATCATTTTCAAAACAGGTAGTCAATACCTGAGCTACATTTCAGTGCATTAAAGGCTCATTCATGCTTAAACAGAAATGTAACAATAATTAATCAAGAATGAGTGGGGGGGGGATGTTATTTGTTAATGATTGGTGAGGGTTGATGAATGCAATAATATTTGAACAGGAAGTAGTTTTAATTAATTCCTGCTAATTTGTAAACTGTTTTACATGTAAGTGGCCATTTTTAAAGTTATTGCAGCTTTTAAGAAACAAAAAGTATTCCCTCCTAGCACTTGGCTAATCTGAAAAGTGACCCCCAACTCCTCAGTAGTTGCCCACCTTGATCTGGGATAAGATTGCAAGGTCTCTACAGTATGAACAAAATTAGGAAAGCTCTTTCTGTGTATACCTACCCTACAATACCCTACAAGACACTACCATACCCTACAATTGTCCTGATTTGGCATGGACATTCCAAATTAATCCTCTGTCATCCCACTTTTTCAGCTGCTTTTAAAATGTCCCAGTTTCTCTTTCTTTTTCCCACTTTCTCCCATTTGTCCTCAGTTTACTTCCATTGCTGCAAAAGTTCAAAATGGAAAAGTAGCGAGCATTCAATTAAGTCAGCAGAGAGGAGAAGAGAAAGGGGGGCAGAATCTTGCCCTTTCTAGTAGGCTCAGGCAAAATCAAACTCCTGCAGCCTCTTGTGTGTTCTTCCTTATTAATAATTTTTGCCATCTTAATCACACTCTGGTATTGGATGGCCACATGTGTCCCAGTTTTCATCTGAGAAATGTTGGAGCGTATGAAACACTAGGAAAGCCAGCATGCTGTAGTGGTTTGAGTATTGAACTACAACTCTGAAAACCAGGGTTTGAATCTCCACTCAGCCTTGGAAACCCACTGAGTGACCTTGGGCACGTCACAGTCTCTCAACCTGAGCAGAAGGCAAAGGCAAACACCCTCTGAACAAATCTTGCCAAGAAAACCCCCAACAGATTCATCTTAGCGTCACACCAAGTCAGAAACAACTCAGAGGCACACAACAACAACAAGGAAACACTAGATAGGATAAACCATATCAACACTGAGATAAGTGGTCTTAAAAGTCAAATGGTCTCAATGGAAATAACTTCTACCTTAGATTTACTGTGCATACAATTTCAAGGGCTCTGGAGGTAACTCTAAAATAATCATAATAATCCGCAGTAATTACTGTTATTCAGGAACCTCACTGACTGTGAACACATAAGGTTTACATTTCCTGCTTGGGGACTACACTGCCACCAAACACAGCAGTAGAGCACCAGTTTATTCCTCGAATTTGGTGAGAAAGGCATCAAAGTTTCCAAAGGAAGGCAAGTTTATTCACAGGACAAAAGCAGGTCCTTATAGCAGCTAGATGGAAAGGTGTTAGGGGCCTTATTTTCAAGTAGCTTATATTCTTTTTCATTAATTAACAGCTGTATCATTCAATATCATTGTTGCGGAATTACTGGAAACCAAAGTCCATCTCATGCCCTGTGAATTCACCACTTGAATTAAATAAAAGAAGACAAAGCAAACCCGATACTCAACAGACCTTATCACCGGATAATAATGTAATCACTAAGCTTTGATGTCCCTACTTTGTATTTAAAGATAGTATCAAGCAATTTTCCTGTTGTTTTTTCTTCTTCTTGTTATTCTCTGCTGGAAGATTAAGGATAAGACTCCAATTTTATAAAACAAACCTTCCAGCCTACTAATCAGCTATGGGGAAAATACTGAATGTGTTTGACAACAGCTAATTCATGCTGTGAAATATTTGTGGTCCAGTTCTCATGGAACAGCAGTGACCAATATAAGGGCCAAGGTGGATGAGATAAAAAGAATATCATTAATTCTCACATGAATGTGTGTTTGTATGTGCTAAACAACAGCTGCCTATGGTGTGGAGGAACGGGGCATCACGGCTTGAAGGGATGGGTTTCACCCCTTTGTTCCTCTACCAGCTTTGGTCCAAACTGGACATGTCATTCTTGCTATTTTCCCAGAAAGCAGGCTTCCATTAAGTAGAAGATCTTCTTCTAGAGCAAACTGTAGATATGAACGAGGCTGACTAATTTTGAGATTATGGACCATCTCCCCCCGCCCCACCTGCTCCCTTAAACCATGGTTGGGACTGATGTCAACAAGTTGCCAGGGACTAAACCTGGAGCCTTTTACATGCCATATATGTGGTCTGCCACCAAATTAGGGCTGAAAGAAAAATATGCACAACCATGCTTCTTTCAGTGCAAAGAATGCTCAGTGGGGGAACAGATATTTTGGTGTAGAATGTTCCAAGTTTAATCCCTGGCATCTCTATGGAGGGCTAGGAAACTATTTCGCAAAAACTCTGTAAGGTCACTGTTGCCTGTCTGAGCAGACAAGACTCAGCTAGGGCAGTCAGTGTTCTGACTCAATATCAGGCAGCTTCCAAGGTTCCTATGCTTCTAATGGGACTGACAGATTTCTTCCTCCCTAGTCTTTGCTGAATGTTAGTTAACAAAAAAACAACAAAGAACTCAGATACTATCTCATGTAGAGAGAGTAGCACGTCAACATGGTAATTTATTTCAAGAGCCTCTGTTCCAGAGGTCACGCTGGAAAACCTCTGCTTAGCTAATCTGCTAAGCCATGAACCAAAATGTCCTAACCTTGAGGATGTATTTTGCAGATGTTCAGAAAGAATAAACTCACTGTCTTACTTAAAGATACAGGAAGTGGTTTCTTCCCATAAAAATGAAATGTAACAAAATTTGGCAATATTGTTTTCCTTAATGTTTGAAAAACAACAACATTTTTGTCAAAAGTCAAATATTTCAAGGATTGCTATACTGGCAAATTTGTAGCATTCTGCCAGAAAAAAGTCCCTTCTGGAAAAAAAAACTGCCAAGGAAACCCAATGATAGATCCACCTTAGGATTCCCATAAGTCAAAGCCAACTTGAAGGCACACAACAACAATTTTCCAAATTAATTAGTGTTCTTTTTTGCTCCAAGGCAGTGAAGAATGAGGGGGTGGGGGAGCTCTGCTCCAGATGTACAAAATAAGTGGGTGCAATGTTGGCTCCTCAAACTCACTCTCTCACACACACACACATCACTTAGATGCCAGAAAAAGGCAGCCCAGCAGATATCGATTTCCAAGAACATGAACTGGGCAGGAGACCCTCCCAATATACATCAGGTAAAGCCATCAGCTCAGGTGCCCTCCCCATTGGAATTTCCTTAAGTAGGGCAGAAAAGGAGGGAGTAGATGAGGTTTGGGGCAGTGGTAGATGCCACTTACTTTTGAAAATAAAACTGTTCCCACTCACAGAAGAATCCTGTTAGTCTGTGGCTGAAGAAGGAAAAAGGGATGGAGGAGAAAAAACGGGCTGCTAGATTCCTTTTCTTCCGATTTATATTTCAGCATGAACATTTGTAGATATCAATCCACTTCTTCAGATGCAATTACTGTGGAAGTGGACTGATATCCACAAAAGCTCATGCTAAAATATAAATCAATTGGTCTTAATGGGATTGTAGATTCTCCCCTCTTTCCTCTTTCTTTTTCCTTTGCATTTGCCATGAAATGTGAGTCCTATATTCCCTTCCTCAATGCCTTTCTTCTCTGCAGAATGGTGAATCCAATGGAGACTTTCCAGAATTTGGGGTGGGGAGTATCAAAGGTTCATACTGTAAGGTTCCTATAGGACCAGATTAGCCAGATTAAATTCAGATTCTAGGCATTGTACTTGTATCTGTTAGGATCATTAGCTGGCCCAATTCTAAGATTTTTATTAAAACGCCAAATCTCTAGCCTACCTGGAAGCTAAGATAGACTGCAGAAAAGGAGAGGCCTCTAGCCTTGGGGGAAAAGTGCTTGCTTTTGTTGGAAAGAGTAAAGAGCAGAGTTTTTTAATTTATTTTTAACAGAGCTATAAGCATGCCAGCAAATAGTGTGAAGTCATGGCAATCATTACAGTGTTTCCAGAAAAATGTAGGCTTTATTATATTTTCTTTTGGCTTCTTGAGAGCTGCACTGGATGCTCCCAGAGGGAAAGGAGATGAGAGAAAGCCAGCTAAAGGACAGATAGAAGCAGAGATGGATGGATGGATGGATGGATGGATGGATGGATGGATGGATAAGTAGATAGAGGATGGTTAGATATTCACTGTGGGTTTTAGATTTCTTGTAGGTAATTTCCAATAATAAATGAAGTTATTTGGAAAGAGCACATTTCCTTGGCCTTTTTTGCATGGTATTTGCCATGCGAAAGGGCCCCTTGAGCATCGTGCAATTGTGAGGGGCGATCTGCATGACGCACTCACAATCACGCGACGCTCCAGGGTAGGGCAGGCGCCACTCGCACACTTTTTCATTTTCGGCTTTCAGCCAAAAATGATGTATGATAGCGCATTGCTCCAGGGCCCCGCGCACACTTGCTGTGTGTGCGGAGCCTCCAGAGCCGCGGCAGTCACGCTTCCTGCCCCAGTGCAGCCTGGGAAATTCCCAGGCTATGGTGTGGAAGGAAAAGGCGGGGCTCTCACGTGATCTGCTTGGGAGCAGGCAGCTCATGAGGAGCTGAAGCAGCGGAGACGCGAGAGCCTCTCGCTGGAGACTGCTTGCGCGATCCCCACACCCCAGCGCCGAGAAAAGGTAAGGTGCAGAAAGGGCCTTTGTTTTTGGTGTATCGTATGATCTTTTGAACCCTTTACTCAGACAAATGAACCCTAAATTAAATAAGTCTTTAAAGTAAATATCAGTTATATATTTTAATATCGGGCTCAGCAGAGTAAAAAAAAAAAAGTTTCTGAAGTTTATATCTAATTCAGAATCTGATGTCTTCCTAATGTATGGACCACATTTACCATCACCTCAGCCAATGGCTATGTTGGATGTGGGTGATGGGAGTTGTAGTTCAACATATTTGCAAGGTATCAAGTTAGAGAGGGCTGTTCTTATAGAATACCTCCCTTGTGCTCTCAGATTTGTTGAAATATAATCACACAGAAAAAAAATAAAAGGTTGCTTAACTTCTTTCATTCCGGTATGAAAGTTTGTGTTCCCCAGTTTCTTCTTGCACCACACAGAGGACCATGTGAACAGGAAATGTTAAAACATTGCTTGCTCTAATTTTCTAAAACCTCCAAGGTTTTGTTGTGGAGATTTTCAACTTTTTGATGGTTTCTTTTCAGTGAGAGAGCCAAGCAAATTTTGTGTGACTGAAGTGGACCCAAAAATCCTTTGGCACAATGCTGAAACAAGTCTTTATCACAGCAGCTCAGTGCTTAATAAGAAATCCCACAAAGAATTAAAATGGAAAGGAAATTTGTTTTCAAGCTTCTAAACGGATTAAGATAAATAGCATGAAAATATTTAAAGCCAAACAAATATGCACTGAAAGAGCTTTTATAGTTTAAAAGATTAATTGCATAGCATGAGGAAATACCTGACTATTACCAGCCAGTATATAGATGGATGGAGGGATGGAGAAATGGTTGGATGGATGGATGGATGGATGGGAAGGACAGATAGATAGATGGATCTCTAGTGTTGAAGAGTGGTAATGCTTAGGACGGTGGTCACCCTTTGACTGCTTTCAAAAGCTGTATTTCACTAAAAACTTGAAATAATCTATACATCTTTGCCATGCATTGGCTTATTTTTAAATACTGTGGGGGGGGGGATCTCAAGATGATTTTGACTTGATTTTCACTTACTTATGAAAGCAAGCAAAGAATGCTAGTGCCTGTTTGTTCCAGGCATTAGTCAAGGTGACACTGGAAATGCTAACATAGGAGATCTTGTTAAAATATTATTAATGCTGGAGTTAACAGTACTGTGGGTTAACTTTAAGACCAATTAATCATGCAGTAGAATTTGTACCAGAGGCACAATACTCTATGTGTGAATTCCCTGTGCAAATGACAGCCTTCAAGTATTACTATAAATCAATAAGCCACTGGGTTAAAATGAAACCAACAGGTTTTCTGGCTGTGGTTTAATATTTTGAGGGGAAATGCTAAGGCTATGCAAGGTGAGGCCATTCTTACCTCCATGGGAAAAGCTTTAAAATTAACAGTATGTTCAGAGCCGCGCTGATTTTCTCTGCCCCAGTGAAATCGAACATCATGCAGTTCAAATTCATGTCCCCGAGGCAATGGCCCTCCTACTAACACTGCAAGAAAAAACAACACAAATTATAGCTGGTGACATTCATAGCTGACAATTTGCTGAGGGCTTTCCCTACCAACAGTAGGGAAAGTGTTCCTTTTAGGGTGAAGGTGAAGCGCTGGAGGAAATGTGGTCACAATTCACAAACTTGGTTCATTTGCTCTGTGGCCTCACCCTTCACGTAATAAGCTTGGCAGGTGATATGCCATTCCATTCTCATTTTTATGACAAGTTTGCATAATGAAAGATAAACGTTGTTCTGTTTTGATCACTCTCAGGTGTAGTTTTACACATAACTATCTATGAGGCCTGTACTTTGATCACCCAAAGGTCTTCTGCATATACTATATAATTTACTTTTATAAATTACATCAGCATGCCTCTTCTGAGGAAACCCAGGCTGGATCCAGAGGGCCATAATAATTTTAAAACAGTTTCCAATCTCCCATTTTTTGAACAAGAAAATGAAGCAGGTGTTTATTGGTTACCTTTAAGTATCCTGAGGTGACACTACTTGGGCCTGATTAGGCTTGGTTTTAAAGTATAAACTGGCTTGGTTGCCCTGTGGGATGGTCTCTGCAGGAACACAGATTGAGGAGACTATGGACCTGCTGATTTTCCTGGGCTTTTCAGTGACCTTTGATACCACCAACCATAGAGTTTACCTTCTGAGGCTGTCTGACATGGGAAATAGAGGCACTGTTTTTAGTGTTTCTGCTGTTATTTGGACAGCCAGTTCTAGAAGGAGGTGCTGAGAACTGCTAGACCATTTCAGCACTACACTGTTATAGTGCTATTATTCCACTTTCAACATCCCATGGAATCCTGGAGTTTGCAGTTTAGGGAGGGGATTCCGAATTCTCAGCCACAGAGCTCTTGGGCAGTAAACTACAAACCCCAGAATTCTACGGGCTGTTGAAAGTAGAATAATATCACTATAACAGTGTGGTGTGGAAATGGCCTATATAAGTATGGCTAACTTGAATAATACTAGCTCAAGTCAGAAGGTAGCTCCATAAAATTCACAACAAACTGATGTCATCATAGCCTGCATTCAATTCCTATTTGCAAGGAGATTTACAGCTCTATACTCTAATTGATGTGTGCATGTGGATACATTGCTGCTACACTGGCAAAATAACCAACATTTCATGCACCTGCCCAACCATAAAGAGCATGGACAACACACATCTCAGGCCCTTTCAGCCTCTTACCTTTTTCCAGCACTGGGGTGCGGGGATCGCACGAGCAGCTTCCAGCGAGAGGTTCTCACGTCCCTGCTTCTTCAGCTCCACACAAGCTGCTTGCTTGCGCAAGAGCCCCGCCTCTTCCTTCCGCAGTGCAGCCTGGGAGTTTCCCAGGCTGTGTTGGAGCAGGAAGCGCGACCAACATGGCTCCAGAGGTTCCACACGCCAGGTAAATGTGCGCGGGGCCCAGGAGCAATGCACGATAGCGCACCATTTTCAGCTTCCAGCCGAAAATGAAAAGGTGCGCAATTGGCTCCTGCCGGCCCCTGGAGCATCACGCGATTGTGAGTGCATTGTGCAGATTGCTCCTCACAATCACGCGACACTCCAGGCGCCCTTTCGCATGGCAAATGCCGTGCAGAAAGAGCTACAGAAAATCCCTTATGGGATGAAAATGCCAGACAGTCCTCCAGCACCCCTGGAAACAGCATCAAATCATACCAAGCAGGAATAGTCAACAATGATGCTCAAACATCACCTACACACAGATATGTTGATGTACTGTGATTGAACATGATGCTATCTCATATTCTATGCTCTGCTGTGGTGATGGAGGGGGCAGTTATTGATTTGGAGAGTAGATGTCTTCTAATTCTCTTCTCCTATTGAAATTAGCTTTGAATTCAGTGGAAGAAAAATGCTTTGTGTCAGGTCCATGGCAGGCTTGTGTAAAAACTACCCCCTCCCCCACAAAAAACTGGCGTATCCAAAATATCAAAAGCAGAGAATCTAGAATGAAAGAGCAAAACATATGCCTATAATTTTTACACAATGGCAAGAGACTATCAACAAGTATAGATCATTATGATTATACATTTCATCCAGTATCAGAGGCAGGATGCCTCTCAGCATCCACCGCTGCTGGGAAACATGAAAGAAAGGTTACTATTGCACCTGTGAGTTCCCACAGGCACCTGGTCGGTCATTGGTCAGATATAAGCCTTTGGTCTGACCCAGGATGATTCTGCCTATATTTTTATGTTCTACAAGAACTAGAATACTGAGTGAAGGACAGTGATACCACCTAGATCTACGAATTATAACAGTGTATAACAATGCAATGTTATAAATGTGATGAAAAGCCTGATATGTTGCGAGGAGTACAATCCCTTGGACAACAGGTACTTTCATGGGTTTGAATGAAAGCAACATTGTGACCTGGGTCCAGTTGTCATAGATCGTAGTGAGATATGCTGTTGAATGGACAGAACAGAACAGAGAAAGTAAACACAATGGTCTATAGATAGTTGATCAAAAGGGTTTGCAGGGGTAAGAGGGTGAAGGGGACTCTATAGGCTGACTTTTTCAGAGGCACCTACCTCTACCTCCTCTGTCACCCATTAGTCAGCATTCTGTCACATTCCTGTACACTCAATAAGGCTGGGCTTTGGAATTCTTTCAGCTGTAATGGACATTTTTTTATCCCTGGGGATTAGAACCACATCATATAGAATTCCTAGGACATGAAAAAGGGCAGCTTCTGTCATGTTTAGGTCTGAGACTCAGATGGTTAGATCTCCAGTATGTCATCAAAACATTAAACAAACAAGTAGTGATCCTGTATTCTCCTGATCACAGAAATAGGCATTCCCTGTTCATTTAAATAAGAACATATGGGATCTCCCCTTGGGCCACATTTCTTCAAGGGTAATCTGCCACAGGCAGAAGTTGCTTGAGATTCTTCTCTCAGTCCCACAACCTTCTTAAATTTGGAAAGGGCCTGCTTGGTGATGGCTCCCAGGCTTTGGACCTCCCTCCCTAGGGAGGCCAGGCTAGCTCTTTCCTTATAGTCGTTCTGTTGGCAAGTTGAATACTTTCTGTTCTGTCAGGCTTTTTAGGAACTGACTATGAAGGCTTTTAACAGGACATTGGTTTTTGGTCTACTGTTTGTGCTGATTTTTATCTTTTTGCTTTTAATAGATCTGTTTTAATGGGTTCTAATTTCATATATCAACTCATTTTAATAATAACTTTTTATATGTTTTAAACTCTTTTTTGTAACTGTTTTTAACTATATTTGTTTTAATTTTTGTAGCCTGCCCAAGGTTCCAATATTGGGGAAATAACAGGAGATAAATGTGTTATTGTGATTAATATTAGTGGTGTGAGAGGGAGATAAAAATTTGTGTTGGAGTGGGTAAGTGGAATTGCAGAATTGCAGGACTGTATTTCTCCCTCCCTTCCTTTCTGTACTGCCCATTCTTCCTCTCTCTCATGCCATACCATCTCTCTCTTTCTCTATGCCATTCCATCTCTGCAACACAGCTTATAAAGTTACTTTTAAGAAAGAGTGAATACAATGATATGTTGAAGCCACCCTTAACTGAACAGTACCAGAGCGTCATATTTCCACTGCTCTATTACGGGGCACTATATTATATTATTTTATCTTAAAAGTAACATCTAAGCTCTGCTTTATATAGTGTATCAAACTAAGCTGAGGGCCATATTCAGTCCAAGTGCCAGAGGTTCTTCCCTCATGATCTAGAAGATGCCCAGTGGTTTTTGTCATAATGGAAATTGTTGCAAGCGCAACAACAGGTACATATCTCAGCTCATATTTTAAGCTTTTCTTTTACAACCAGAGGAGGGGCTTACTGTGAAGAAAAGGTTGTAGAAAACTCACAGCTTTCCTTTGCCATGTACAACTAAAGTAGGAACTTTGGAATAGCAACAGGTCCCTTTAGCTCAGTATTGCTTATTTTGATTGACAGCTTTATTCCAAGATCTCTGCTATAGACTTTTCTCATCATATGATCCTTTTTAACTGCTCAGTGATTTGAATCAGAGAGCCTTACAAGCTATCTTCTACATGTAAAGCATTCACAACCATAGAGATACTGTCACTTCCTCGAAGTTGGATTTTTTTCTTGACTTTAAAATATTGTAATATAATCCTCAAACAAACTTTCAGGAACAAAATCTAAATTGACTTTAGCAATGGATGTCCTGATTAGGGGTAATGGAGAAAAAAAGAACTAACAGAAAAGAAGAAGGCAGCCCATCCACAAATCATGAAAATGAGTTTTGTATATGCGTAGGGTATCTCATTTATTTTCAGCATCTGGAGGTTCATGAATTTCATTCCATGCCTATATCAATAATATAATTAGCTTAATGGAAGAACTTGTGTGAAACACGAGGATAGAAAATGTTGACGTTTTTAGTCCTTGTCGCTTCCTACTGAGGAGATATTTTGTGGGTCTTAGACACAATGCCAGTCTGCCTTGGATCCTGTGTATAAAAGCGTTGTTCTTAAAGGAGAAAGTTAATAGCAATTTCTCCCCCGCTCAAGGCAAAACATCAAACTAGCAAAGAAAGAAGATTTCTAGGGCATTTTAAAAATTTACAAATTTAACACAAAAAGGTCTGACTATCCTGAAAGTACCATAGGATCTTGGAAGGTAACTATGGTCAGGCTTGGTTTGTACTTTGAAGGGAAAACAGCAGGGTATACTAGGAACTATAGGCTATTTTTCAGAGGAAGGTGATGGCAACCCACCTTGGGCTATTCCTTGCCTACGAAAACCTTATGAAAATTCATTGGCTTATTATAAGTTGATAAGCAACTCGAAGGTACATATATACACTCAATTTGTCACAGCATATGCTTTCATAAACCAGAGTGTAGTTCAGCAGATCTTAATGTCCCACAACCAATATGATGGTCTTTGAGGTTCTACAGACCTCTTCATCACATTGTTATAGCAATGCTACTCTTTCAGAAAGTGAATGATCTTCAGAATATGCACATTTCTATTTACTTCCATATTGTGCATCTTTCTTAGTTATGAAAAGCTAATTTACAGTATTAAAAATCATAACTATCCCTATACCTATTCATAATTTATTTTCTGCTGAAACAGCAGCTACAAACATCAATGACTAGCAGTTTAACAGTGATCTCAATTAACAATTCCAGCAACTGAAATACTATGAATCATTTCAGATATTTTCTGGATTAGGTGAGGGGAAAAAACAGGTGTGACTCAATTCCAATATTCATTATTCCTGGTCACATCAATGGAAAACATATACATCCTTGACAACTGATGTGCACCTTACACTGAATCAGAAGAAGAAATTGCTATGCACATACTAGTTCTCTGAGCAACGGAATTTCAAAAGTTCCAGTACTTATACTGGATTGGGGTCCTTTACGTTATGACCCCGAAAATTTACTTTTTTTTTTTTTGTAAAACTTTTATTAGCTGAGAAATATACAGGTTGAACATAAGTGGAGCTTTATTGCCTAGACTCCTTAGGCTATTGGGAGGATTTAAAAAAGTATTTATTTGTTTACTTTATATCCTGCCATTCTCATGGCACCAGGACCCACAAAAGAATACAACCCACTCCAATGGACACCTGCCCCCCTCTGAGATTTCTAGGGCTGTCTGCCTCAGTGCTCCTGAGAAATCCCCCAGCTCTGACCTGGCCTCAGGCTGTCTTGGCTCCACCCCAAGCTTCTTTCTTTCTTCACCCAAACTGAATTCGCACATTCCACAGCTGGGGATGGGGGCGGGGTAAGTCCTGATTTTGAAATGTTCAAAAAAGTAGCTATATTAGTCTGTTTCAGTACAAAAAGGGAAAAGAAAAAATAACCTTGTGGCACCTTTAAGGCTAAACCATTTATTTCGGCATGAGCATTTGTGGTCTACTACAGCATCTGAAAATCTGGGCTATAGCCCACAAAAGCTGATGCTGACATAAATGGGTTACTCTTAAAAGCTGCTGCAAGACTGACACTTTTCCTTCCTTTTTTTATACTGATACTGACATGGCTGTCTCCTTCCAAAAGAGTCCAGGGATTGAGAGCAATCTTAATAAGAAATAACAAGGACCCAGATACATTTCCCGGGCCCTTAAGGCAATCTCCAGGAGCCCAATTGATTTGGTAAGTTTGGCAGAATACACTGTTAATGAAAGCTAATCTCTGAAATGAACCTCCAAAAGCTATCCTATCAAACCCCAATTTCATAACAGTACATTTTCCCCATAGAAATTTGGACATGACTAGAAAGCTGTGGGCTAGGAGAGGCACAAGTCATTCTCTTGTCAGTTCTGGACCATGCCTGAAACAGTCTTAGGAAATGCATCAAATTTTCTTCCCAATTCTGAGATGCAAGTTTCCAGTGCAGGATCCATTGACAAATGTTTGTTGCTGACCAGCTGGCCATATACGCAAGAGGATGTTGTCCCCCCAGCTGCTTCATAGCATTTAAAGAACTGCCAAGAATATGTTAAGTATAAAACATTCTGCATATTGTTATTGCTGAATGCTAGTGTCACATGTCATCGTGAAGCAGTAAATTGCGGAATTCTCTTCTTCACAGAAGCTAAAAAACAGGAGGCCTGCACACTATTTGGAAGCTGGTTATATGCATGAAAACAGGAGACCCCAAGTGCTGCCCATCTTCTGCAAGCCAATTTCTTCCATCACTACAGATTATAACAAATTCAGTTGTCTAGAGGCCCAGTCTATCCTTCCATTTCTCTAATTAATGTGTTGAAAACACAAGAAGGAAACCAGACAGACAGTAGCATTTCTGTAATACTTGAAGGACTGGTTGCAAGCATTATACTCCTCTCCTCTCTGGAAAGCTTCTAAGATGTTATTTTTGGCCTGATGACCTGTATCTATACACTGTACTGTTCCCTGAAGTTTCTGAGAGAGTTCTTCAAGAAAGCTCAGGTGTATGTCTTGCTCAGTGAGAATTAATGAGCTCCGAGCCAGGCAATTCCTCGTCCAAATCACACTTCAGCCATTGTGTGGCCTGAGGGAAACCTGTCTCTCTCAACTTCACAGCTCACATCTGTAACATGTAGGTAATAATACTAACCTTATAGGGTGTTTATAATGTTTACTGAGCTAATATGTATCTCTGCCTACTCGATGATTTTTGCAATTAATAATCAGTTTAATTTAGAATGCTGAAAGAAGTGCTGGATCTGGATATTTCCTAAGACAAACAGTAAACAGTAAGAAAGCGTACCTGATTTAGACTTTAAGAGGATCTGAACGGCGTGTCCATCATTGATGACCTCACAATCCCGGCATACAACATAATTTGGTGATAAGATTACTTCCAGGAGCAAAGGATCATATTTGGCTTCTCTCGAATTCAAGTTAATTGGAGATTGGTATTCTCCATTAGCATCAGGAAAAACTAACCCCCACTCAACTCCTGAAAAAACGAGAAAGAAACTGAAATAGAATATGACAGTATTTCCTGATGCTCTTAAACTGTGGCTCTAGACATTAAGGGCAGCATGGGGCCCTTTCACACTACTTTAACTGCCATGGTAACCCCTTATGGAATTCTAGGGTGTGCAGTATAGGAAGGGGTATTTAGAATTCGGAGCCAGAGTGTTCCAGTGCCTCATCAGACTGCAAAACCCAGGAGTCCACAGGACATTGCCATGACATTTAAAGTCGAAGATAGTGCTATAATTGTGTAGTGTGAAAGGACACCTGCAGGAGAAAGAGAATCTTCCCCCCTTCCCCCATTCCATTAGTGGAAGTCTTTCTGTCAATAGGAGGGTCTAAATGGATTATCCCTGAACTGTTACAAGTTTCCTAAAACTCTTAAACAGATTAGCCCAAATTTTCCTTATACTTCTAACATGCCCCAAGCACAGAACAGAGCCAAATTAGGGGTCTAATGAGCTGCGACATTAAATGCAACTTTTTATATATCCCAATAGACGGATTTCCTAACACGAAAATAGTAATTTGGAAGAACATTTTCTCCAGACCACTTGAAAAAAAGATTGAACTATTGTTTCTCACCAGTTTTTTTTTATTGTTGCTCTAACTCCTCTATTAATAATTACCACATATACTAGCAGGTGATAGTGCATGTAGTACACATTAATGAAGACACACTTTTAATGTCACATCTAGTGACATTAAATGCAGACACACTTTTAACATCACATCTAGTTTGGATCAGTGGTCCATACCAGAAATTTTACTAAGGAAAGGAATGTTTTTAACAAAAGAATTCCAGTTCTCCATAAGGCCATTAGCATGTCTAAACAGCAGTCTATTCTGGAGAGAAAATGCTTTCTCAACCACAAACATGTAGCAAGTCCTGATTCTGGGTTTTTAAGACAAATTTAGCTTAGCCTGTCACTAAACCAAAGGCAACATCAGAAAGTATTGAATAATCTTTTCTGTTCACCAAAATTCTTCAGTCTGACAGAAAGGTTATTGGTTCATGCTTACCAACTAACCTGCTGATTTACCTAGCACAATCTCAAACTGCCATAACATCTCCTTCACCCCTGTTTAGAAAATGTAAACTTCACCATACAGTGGTGACAAACCCCAAGTTTACAGTTGCTAAGAGGTAAGTTGCTAAGTAAGGAGATGTTATCCCAACTTGAGGTGAGATTGTGCTGGGTGAAAACAGGAGATTAGTTGGCAAGCCTGAGCAAATAATCTTTCATTCAAACTGAAGAACTCTGGTAAACGCCAAAGCTTGCTTGCTGCTTTGTGATGTTGGTCCTGATACTCTTTCTCACTATATCCAAGCAACAACACTCCCCACTCCACATCATTTTTACTTAGGACCCAGTAAGAAGAGAATGAGAATATGAGAATATGAATATATTGGAGAGCTTGCACATTGTGCAAGTTAAGGCGGCCCTTACGAAAGTTAAGGTGGCTATAATCTAACTTTTGTTTATGTATATGTATTCCTTCACAATGGATCAACACAGCTACTTGCAATTTTTGTTTTCTTAGTTCTCTGTTACAGCTACACCACCTACATAACACCCTGTCTAAAATTGTGGTTATGTGTTTTATTTAAATAGTGCACTCTTTCTAAGCATCCCAATTTCTAACCGTAAACGTTTATGGACCCACCTTAAATACAGCTTGGGTTATCAAAGTGAGAAAGGATTAGAAATCCCTTTGACTTGCCACAGTCTGTGCTCACTGGACGGTAAAAGAACAACAAAAGTAATCCATCTTCTTTGTGTATAGTCACTAGCTGCTGTCAGAGTTGCAGTGTTTGAGTTTCAAACGCAGAGCAGGAATGTAGGACTTATTTGCAGAGAGGTAACTATTTGCATTGCTTCTTTGCATTTCAAAAAAAGAGGGGCTTACTGTGGAAGCAAATCATTTGATTTCAAGGGTCCCCCCACCTTTAAATCTAAACAGAAATCATCCACTTATAGATTCACTGTAAAACTTAATCTAATAGTGTCTCCTTATGGGGAAAGCATTTTGCTTCTAAGTGCAAAATTCTGTTGAAATGACACCTGATACCATTAGCCAAACGTATTCAGATGGCAGGAATAAATGTATAGTTGTTAAAGTCGACACAGCCTTCTCACTCACACATGGTGAAAATGTCTCCTTACTTCAGCTTACAGTGTGAAACCCCCGATCTCCTTACCTTCTTCATAGCCCCACTCCACAGTCTCCCCTTGCTCAGAGAGGGGCTCTGATTCTTCAATGTAGCTGTCAGCCATTAGCAGGCGCTCCCCAGCTCCTCTGGGCACTCAGGGTGTCTCTGTGTAAAACTGTCTCACGGAAGTCAGCTTTCCTCAGACCGAGGGAGAGAGAGAGAGAGGGTGTGTGTGTGTGTGTGTGTGTGTGTGTGTGTACGCCAGCAGGAGCTGGAGACTTACTTCACAGAACGGCTAGTCTATGTGACTCTGTGTGACAAACACATGGCAGAATCAGGCTGTCTTGATTACTTTGGAAATCCAGGCACTTTTTTTTACACATTTCTGGATAACATTGGGCTGAAGTGGGATGAAGAATAATGTACCCTGGGAGAAAGGAATTGGAGACACACAAATCAGAGAAAGAGAGAGAAATGTTCCATGAAGTTGTGACATTTGTATGTCTTCAACCTGAAAGAGAGAGGGGGAGAGAGGTGTGTCAAACATATTTTCTGCAAATCTGTGTGATGGCTATGTGTGGTTAGCTGTATCCCACCTGGACTTGTGGCTAGGTTGATAACATTGTGGAAGAAACTGTCCCAACCATACAAAGAAGAACAAAGTTGTGTGGTATGAAATAGATACTGAAAATTATTCTTCAAAGCCATCAAGCATAATGTCCTGAAGCACTGCCTTTATTACACTAAAGTAACATGACTGTGTTCAGCTCACTGGATATCTTTTGGTATCCCACAGATCTTTCCTGCCTGGAACTCATTCACATTTTAACAAGGGAAAGATGCTTCGTAGAAAGCTCAGGGTGTTATGAAGTGTGTACCTAAGCATCAGGATAAGAGGACACAGCGTCAGAAACTTGAGTTTCAACAGATTTCTCAACCAAAGTATGCAGAAGATAAAAGCAAAACTACTGAGGTTCTCCATTTGCAATAGGATGTCTTGACTTCCAGTGATTTAATATTAGCTTTAACAAAAGACTGTTTAACCCTTTTAGAAGGTGGGACGAATAAGAATTTTCTGAATCCAAATCCAGATCCAAATCCCTGGAAGATTCTGGGAATCCACGAATCTCAAATCTTTCAAATCTTTTTTAAAAAAGAGTTTAAAAAACAAGGGAAAGAAGGATAATCTTGGGCAAGACATATGCTCTCAGCCTTAGCAAAAGCCTAGGCAAAGGCAAACCTCCCTCTGAAGAAATCTGGCCAGGACATAGGCCATTTCCGCATTAGTATTTTAAAATGGTGCAGAGCGACCTCCAACAGAGGTCTTCTGCACCATAGAGTGGACTGGGGTGGACTACTTTTTGTAGTTCCACACCTCAATCCGCGCAGGAGTGACCGGAACTGGTCGCTCAGCGTGTTTTTTAAAAACCTCTTTTTAGAGGTTTTTAAAAATCACAGAGCGCGTAACCCCGTGCCGCTCTGTCGCCCGGTTCCGGAGCACATTTGCAGGCGCGCACAAGTGCGTGCCTGCAGATCTGCCGGGGGCGGGCTTCTGGCTGGCGAGCTTCTCCGGTTGGTGGAGAGCCTCCACCAACCGGAAGCCGCCATTTGGGATGCGGGAGGCCTGCGGAGCAGTGAACTTGCACTGCTCCTTGTGGCGACGGACTCGCCCGGCCAATGGTAAGCTCCGTTTTCAGGCGTTTTCAGGCGTTCCCCCCCCCCACATGCGGAAAGGGCCATAGTTTTGCCTCAGGGTCTCCCCAGATTGAAAATGACATGAAGGCCCTTTCTGCACAGGCAGGAAAATGTGTATTAATCCCACATTTTCCTGCTTGTGTAAACAGGGCCACATACTACAGTTCAGTACAGGTCAAAACTAGATTTTCTTTGCATAGCTCCTTATTGGCTTCCTGGGGTTTGTAGTCTGATGATGCTCCAGCACACTTTGGCGGAGAAGGGTGTGACACCTTGTAAAACTGCACATCTCAGAATTGTGTATGAAAGAGCTTTGCAAGGGAGCTATGCAAAGGAATCTTTCAGCTGTCCTTGAAATCTCAAGCCTGTACCTTCCAATCAAGTGCTGAAGTTAAATATTAAATGTTCAATTTAAATATCTTAGAATACAACCCCAGATGTAATTTCTGAAATTGTTAGCAAAGACCATTATTACTCCATGGGAAAAACTCACCTACTTGCCATCTCCCCTTGTGTGTCTAGTCTCCCAGGTTTTCAGGCGTCCCAGTCTCCAACAAACTATTTGGTTGGTGGATTTGAAAGATTCAGTTTGCCTGTTTGACACAGGGATTGGGATTCATGACTCTCAAATCCTTAGCCAGGATTCAAAGATTCAAGGATTCGCGGATTCAGCTGGCCCATCCCTAGATTTTAAAATCAAGCTTGGTGAAAGACAAGGAGACTTGTGTGGGAAAGTACATGTTCCGGTCAATGGTAGTTCATGGTTTCTATGTCAGTGGAGTGATGAATCTGCTTTGAGCTTTAGTCTGAATTTTAAAGTTGCTGACCAAGCTGAGAAGTGCAAGGAAGTCTAAGCAACATGGCAGATGATGTCATCATCCCTGATAATGAAAGAATGCAGATGCTTCAGTCCTTCAAACTCCTGGCTGCACCACAACATTAAAACATTGAATTGGTCCCTCTGGTCCCTGAAGGTGCTATGCAAGGATTTGGCAAAACAGGACCACTAAAACTGTTTATGTAGGCTGACCCTCCTCAAGCACCTGGGACTGTAGGCATCAGTCTAGCCTGCAGGCTATTTTTCGGGTACAAATGCCCCTGATTTCAGACTGTCCAGTGCAATCTCTCACTGATCCAAACACCACTCTGTTCATCTGATTCTTGACCAAGAACTGTCCGTAGGTTCTTTACCTAAGCCACACCGCCGCTTTTCTTCACTTCTCTCTGGACACAGAAATTATTGCCTGAACCCCTCACAGTCTCTATCCTACTTTCCTACTTTCTCTTCAGCTAGTCTTTGTGTGATTGTGTGTGTGCTTAAACTGTTGGGTGTATGAGTGATTTTTTTTTCAATAAAAACACATTTTAGCTAACATTTTACTCTCTGGCTGATTCTATTCCTGCCGGAGCCTGTAAAACACTGGTGGGAAAGGTCTCGCTAAGTTGCCCCCTCTCACAACCCTCCTAAACTTTGAGCTAATTCATTTCCCACTTTTGCAAGGAGGTATTGACATCATGGGGTGGCCCTACATTTTGCCACTACGGGGTGGCACCTATGTTTTGGGGTAACATTAGTGTGCACTGCACATTGATAGTGTCATTTGTGCAGTTTTTCAGTTCTTATAGAGAGAGCATAAAGCAGATGGCAGAATACACCAAAAGTTGAGACAGAAATGTCCTCTTTTTACAGGACTTTTGTTGTTTGTTCTTTGATCAAAGAGTGAAACAATGTAAAACGTCACTGTGTCAAAGTTTATTTGACCTGTTTCAAGTCAAGGGGATAATTCTCTTTCTCCATTACTTTCCTTCATGTAGCTGGATGGGATGTTTTAATCCCACAGGGTCACAGTTTGTTATAGAATCACAAAAAAACTACAATGTAGGCATTCTGTCAATTGTCATTAATACAGTTGTACAGATTTGTTTGCAAACAAGGAAGAATTTTTTTAAAATCCTAAACAATCCGCCACAAATGCAAATCCCTCTCACCCCGGGATCACACAAGTATATATACTCTATTCCACCTCCATGTCTCCAGATTCTCTGAAGATGCCAGCCAGATGTAGGCAAAATGTTAGGCGCAAATACTACTAGAACATGGCCTCGTAGCCTAAAAAACCCACAACAACCCACAGTTCGTTATTCTCTTTTCCATCCCCTGTCATGTAATTTAGTTATTTCTTTCAGTACTTCTCTTTTAAAGGAGAAAAAAATGTCATTGGTGTTCCTATACCACATCATTTAACTGTGAATATTCAGGCATGTTTTTAAAAGGTACATGCGTCCCATCAAATATAAAGGACACAGTCTTGGATGTCCTTGGTGGAACTGATTAATACACACACAAGTAGCACCTGGGTCCCATAGTTTACAATGTGCTGGCAAGTCCAAACCATATTATGAGAGGAAATTCTCCAAAACTAAAATGGCTTCAACAAATCGATTTTGCTAGACTGTTTCTAAAATGTTTTGTTAAAAGGACAGACAACATTCCCTCTGCTAGTGAAACAAGATCTCAGTAAAAATGTGGATGAGGGAATGAAGGAAATGAAATGGCAGAATTCCTACAAAAATGTTATGGTTTTGCAGAAAGGAAGCGAGACAAGAAACACACAGGGAGCCAAACCTAAGAAAAGGAATTGAATTAGATTTTCAGAACAAAAGTGTAGTCATGAGGTACTGAAAGATCATTCTCCTAATCTTAATCAAGTTGAAGGCCAGATGGGATTCCTGAAAGAATTAGGGAGACTAATCAGGTCATGTTGAAACAATCTTGCCTTTAGTTGGTCTTTCTACTGATTGTGGTGAAGTCAGCAATTAAACATTGCTCAAAGAAACAGTGCTATCATTGATCCCTATATCTGAGAGAACCTGGAGCATCACAGGAAATACCTAAGGTCTGGAGTAAAAAACTATACAATACAAAGGGTTTTTTTTTTTAACTTGAAAGAAAGATTGATAAAGACTGAGATTAATTGACTCTTAGCCTAGCTTCTGTACCAGCATCACACATTTTTTTTAGCAACCATTATGTTTCTAACCATTTTTTAAAAACAGAGAAATGAGAGGGTTGCCAGTTGAAGAAATATCTTTGGCATAATATTGGCAGTATAAACACAGGTGGTACTCAGTTTATTAATGTCCATAGAACTAACCGACCATGTACAACAAACTGACTACCTACACCAAGACTCACAAGCATCGAAAAACAAGATGCACAACTGGTACATTTTCTTTCCACTTTTAAAAGTAAGAACTGATAGTGGCATATATATCTCTAACCAGACACGGAATTTCAAGATGTGCATTTTATTCACAGTGATGTCTGCTGCTTCAGATGTCTCCCGGGAGTGTATTAGTTATATCCCTAGTTATGCACAAACACTTCTGGTGCAACTGGCCGAAGTGAACCTGTTCCTCATTTTTGCTTCTTTGGGCTCTTTGCTAAGATGTGCTCTTAGACATATAGAGATTGTGTCAGACATAATGATAAAGCTCAAGGTTATGTGCACAAGTCCATGAGGTCCTCTGCTCCTCCTCCTCCTCTTCCTCTTCCTCCATAAACTCAAAATGAGTTTTTGAAACAAACCAGAATCAAGATATGGTTTCTGATCTTGGCTTTTCTAGATAAGCCAGCCAAAACTAGCTGCAGTTTCCACTTTTGATAAAACAATAGTCAATATTTTAAAATGAAAGGAAATGCTTTTGACTGTGTCCTTTTGTTTGCATGGATAGAGATGGGGAGTGCAAACAGGCCCATACATGTAAAACAGAAACAAGAATTGGGAACATTTGGTCTTCCGGACGTTTTAGACTTCATGTTCCCATAATTCCTGACTGTCAACGATGCTGGGTGGAGCTTCTGAGATCTGAAGTCTAAAATTCCTAAAGATTCAAAGGTTTGTTCTCCTTTATGTTAACATATAATTATGTCTGAACCAAATCATAGTTATAACCAGCAGTTTGACATACTAGTAAAACAGTAAGCGAAATAGACTTAAGTTTGACTGGTACTTCATATTTTCATCCACCATACCTCTATTCTTGGACTAACAGTGCAAGTTATTATATCTGTTAAAATAAAATTGCTGATGACTGCATTTCATTAGGTTATCTCTGTGGTTTTAAATTTAGAGCAGGTATAAATACTACCAGACTTATATGACTATTTTTTTAAATTGATTGCTTAGTGAGAAGTCATATTCCTAAGTATTAATTTACTGTGGTTTGTGCACTGGACTACAACCCTGGACCTCATGGAAACCCATGGGGTAACCTTGGGCACTTCTCACACTCTCAGCCTCAGAAAACCCCATGATAGGTTTGTCTTAGGGTTGCCATAAGTCAGAAACACTATGAAAGCACATAACAATAAACAATATAACAATATAACATTGAGAATCTAAGTTCCAAAGTGACCGTAAACCTCACATTGATAAGCTTGAAATAAAATCTAATCTTTCTAAAGGTCATTGCATGGACAGTTCTATAAAGACAGAGAGTACCATGTCAGAAAGTATATCACAGTCCACAGTTCTGCCTGCATCTGCATTTTCTTGATACGTAATGAAATCCGGATTCTGACTCCTCATTTCAAAAATCTTACCTAAGGTGGGGAGAATTGCACTAGAACATTTTGCTAAGCTAGCCAGATTTCAAACTGAAAATGTCAGTCTCCGCAAAAGAAACAAAATATAATTCAACTCAGTCAAGAGATACAACACTACCATCTGTCTATAACATTTGTCTCTTTTTAGCATCTATGTGTAGCACAGTGTAGCATAGAACATCTTGCTGCCTATCCAGAAATTTTTACTAGATTTCCAGGAATGAACAGGGTAGCCACCTGTTGGATTTGATTTTGCCCACATACCAGATGGATCCAAATAGGATGAATGTAACCATAAATGTGTCTGATTGCCTATAGCTGCTTCCATGTTTAAATTGCCCATTCTCATGATACATGCGCATATCAGAAGTAATCAGTAATCATTAAATTGCTCAACCTTTCTACTCTGCCTTCTAGGAGCCAACCCACAAAGGCATGGTTTCCACAGAAGCTTTCCTTAGGGGGGAAAAGGCAGTATCTATCCTGCAGGAACTTAAAAGAGGGAAAAATCATAGATGCTCCGTTTTTTGCCTTGGCAAGCAGCATGCGCCTGCCGGATATTTAAAGAGGAAAACTCAACCAGGGATAGAGGCAGAGGCTGCTCCTTTTCCTCTCTGCCACCTCTCCTGTCATAGAGAGCCAAGGAACCTCATCCAAAGCCTAGAATCAAGGGGGGGGGGGGGCAAGGAAATGGATTGAGTGTGCTCCACTGCTCCAAAAAGGCCATGAGTAAGCTGGGAGGGGGGGAACACTTTCCCCTCCTCTCTCACTTCGGAGTAAGTGTTCCTTCTGTGCCCAAAGTTTCGTCTGGAATAGGCAATTAAGACCAGTACTTGGATGGCAGACTTATAAGAAATATCAGATGCTATGAGCTATATTTCAGAGGAAGGCAGTGGCAAACCATCTCTGGGTATTCTTTGCTTAAGAAACTTCTGTGAAATTCATGGGGTCAGCATAAGTCAGCAATTGACTTGAAGGCACAAACACACACAGTTTTACAAGGAATCCATTCTCTTTGGAGATTAAAATAGAAGTGGTTTGTTGTTATGGATCAACACAGCTGCATACATTTATGGGCTCTCCTTGGAGACCCGGTTGCACTCTACTGGGAAGGTGGATGCGAGATTTAAAATCCCATAGAGGCAGGGAGTACTGATCCTTCTTTCCCTCATCACTGTCTATGCAAAGTGAGGATATTGTCTTCTTATTGAACAAATAGCTTAATGTGTGTTTTTAAAGGACGCTGATGGCTGGAACATGGTCGCTACGTTAATGGCTTTTAATGGCTGGTAGCTAGTAGCTACAGGGCACTCCCTAACTGCTTGAGTGGGAGCTGGGGAAAAACAATTGTTAATTTTGAATGCAGAGGAGTGGAGGAAGCAGGTTTTTTTTAATAGCTAGCAGTCAAGAGAGAGCCTGGGGAGTTCCAAGGATACGATGTTTGCTTTCAAAAGCCAGGAACTGACACTTCTTTAAAAGCTAATGCTCTCCTGCTGGCTGCTTGCCTGGTCCCCTAGACTCATCACGTGTTCATAACTAAACAGATACTTCAGTGACATAATAAGTCTTCTTCTAAGGAAGATGAACTTGTGAAAACTTCCTTCCTGGAAAATCCTTATTGCTATATGCCTTCGAGTCAACTGCAATTTACAGTAACCCTATCCTAGGGTTTCCATGGCAAGATGTATTCAGAAGAGGTTTTCCACTGTCTTCCTCTTAGGCTCAGAGAGCATGATTTGCCCAGTCTGCCTGCTTACATGGCAGCTGTTCCTCCTCCTTGCAGCTAATGTAAGAACCGGTAAGACCAGGACGGGAGCAAGAGTGACACTTCTCCCACCTCAGAGCTTGAGAGGTCTCAATCCACAGATTGTTGTTGTTGCTGCTGTTGTCTGCCTTCAAATCATTTCTGACTTATTGTGACCCTAAGGTGAATCACGGGTTTTTCTGGGAACAGAGAGTGTATGATATATTCAAGGTCACCCAGGGGGTTTCTATGGCCAAGTGGGGAATCAAACCCTGACCTCCAGGGTTATAGTTCTATGCATAGTCAAAAAAAAAAAACATCATAGAAACATAAAGTTGGAAGGGACAGCATGGGACATCTTGTCTAAACCTGCTATGCAAAAATACACAACAAAAGCCTCCCAAAAGATGGCTATCCAACCTCTGTTTGAAGACTTTTTGAAAATATATCTTTCAAAGAAAATGTCAGTCTAATATGGCAGACAGATTTACCCCATGAACACCATCCTCACACATTCTACTTCTACTTATCTTCAATACAAATATTTCCTACACCCACCCCAAGCGGCTGTTCTGTTTCACAGGTATGTGTCGCATTCTGGTAGGAAAGGGATTCTTAACAAATACAAATATATAACCCCCTGTGGACATTTACCTAGATGCAAAACCCATTTAACTTACGATTGAGTAATCAGTTCAAAGTGCTATATACCACATACCCAAGACAGAGACTCCCCTTTGGATTTTTATTATATAATTTACTAGGGTATTTACCCGGCGTTCCCTGGGATTTTATTTTCTCCTAGATAATACTTGTTAGAAATACTTTAGGAATTACTTTATCTTACCTTAGGAATTAGGTGCGGTTGAAATACACAGATTTCAGATCCTGTGTGTCAAGTAGGTGTAACTTTTCCCTATATCCTCCAATCCAATCTGTATTCTGAGCTGCTAGGCCTCGTCTCCATAGCAACGGGCCTATTTAGAGCTCTCTGGCTGAGAATTCTAAAGGCCCCTCTCTGATCTGCCAACTCCAGGATTACATAGAATCTTCACAGGCAGCCAATCCTATGAGGTCTTTGCCTGCCTGACACAGACAAACAGACAACTTCACTCACAAACTTTGACTTTTATATAGTATATGGCATGTTTTCCAGCTTTGTTCTGTTGTATTTTCTCCTTGTGGAATCCTGTGGTTTAGTTCCATCAGTTTCTGTGCACTGTTTTCCAGCAGCAATATGAAAACAGACCACAGGTCTCTGCAAATAGGCTAAATTTTGCCGCCAAATAGAAACATTTACTCAGGGAATTTGGAAAGGGTCACCACAATTTAGATTTCTATGAAGCTGTGAGAATTTACTTGGTGACTAAGTAGTGGAAAAGTGTTATAAGCTTGTTTCTTGCAAAATAATACAGCTGAACATTATGGTTTATATTTGAGTTTTCAGAAGGCTAGTTTTTTTTTTTCCTTAAAATGAAAACTTGGAATCTGGGTCAGCTAATGGTCCAAATAGAGGCATCAAGTAAGATGCCTAGAATTTGTGTAAAATCCAGCCAACCAGTCAACCCCCCAAGGAAGAAGATAGATACAGGGGTCTACCATACCCTCAACTGTCCCAATTTGGCAGGGACTGTCCCAATTAATCCAATTTTTCCATCTACTCTTCAAATGTTCCAGCTTCTCTCTCCTCCTTTGTCTTCAGGTTACTTCCATTGGTGCAAAATAAGTTCAAAGTGCAAAAGTAATTTACACTCAGTTAACTCAGAGGCAGGGAGAGGATGGGATGGAATCTTACCCTTCCCCGTACACTCAGGCAAAAGCAAACCTCTGCAGCTTCTTCTAGCTTATCAGTTGTTTCTTAATAACTTTTGCCATCTTGAACTCAATCTGATATTGCTTAGATACATGTCTCTGTTGGGGGATGATAGGAGTTTCAGCCCCACAGAAATGCAGCAGAAAAGCCAGAGGTCAGCGAGCCAACAGCAGCTGCCTTGTTCCCCAGTAAGGATACTCACACACAGAGGAGTTTCTTCCAAAACAGGAGGCACTTTATCTTGTAGCAACGTTCCGTTATGTACAAAACATGGAACAGACGGACAAAGGCTTGCGCCAGACACCAGTTTGGTCAACAGAACAAATACATACTGGGGATTGCTTTCTTATATACATATTTACAACCAATCAGGTAGAGGTTTGCACACCTCCCTCTACCATCTGCACACGACCCCAGTTTCTTATGCAACCTTGCAATTATGCACAGCTGGGGCATGATGCAACATCTTTGCAGTGGGCTGATCATTTTCCCAGGGTTCCCTGCCTGGAATCCCTGACAGTCTCCCAGTTGCATTCTGTGAAAAGTTGAAACATATGGTCTACCTGGTAATCCTTCTGTCTCTCTGCCCTAGATTATTTATAGGTGCTCGGAGATCCAGCACAGTGTAGTGGTTTGAGTGGTGGACCACAGCTCTGGAGACCTGGGTTGAAATCTGTGCTCAGCCATCAAAACCCACTGAGTGACCTTGGGCAGATCCCACTATCTCAGTCTGAGAGGAAAGCAAAGGCAAACCACCTCTGAACAAATCCCCATGATAGTTTTGCCTTAGAATTATCATAAGTCAAAAATTAATTGAAGATACACAACAAGAGGTGTTCAACTTCCAGCGGAAGACAATTTTGGACAATTTACATTTTCAAGCTTCCTTGTTTATCTTGCTGTTGTTCTAAAGCAATGGTTTTGCTACACAGTTGCTCAAAGTACAATGTACAGTGTAAAAATTACCTGAGGATATGTATGTCTGATTCTCTGAAGAGTTGCAAAACTCACCTATTTGGCCTTCTGTTGTTAGTGTGCGCCTTGAAGTAATTTCAGACTTATGCTGACCCTAAGTAGAATCTATTACAGGGTTTTCTTGTCAAGATTTGTTCAAAGGGAGCTTGCCATAGCCTTTCTCTGAGGATGAAAGACGTGACTTGCCCAGTGTCACTCAGCAAGTTTCCATGGCTGAGTGGGGATTCAGACCCTGGTCTCCCTACAAATAATCCAAGGGTGAATAAAAAGTGCTATAATATCAGCTTTTCAAAATTGTGTTACCACTAAGCATATCTGAATTTTCTTGTTGGAGCAAGAATCATGAGAATGAGCCAACATATTGATGATGCATGCTAACCAATCACTCCCACTGCAAACTAGAGCTGCTAAAAAAAACCATAAAATTTCTGTTTGAGGTTTATTTTCTGAATCTGGCTGGACCCTTCTATCTTGATTCATCTCTCCTGAAAGAGGTCAGAGAAATAACCCATAATTTGTTCTAAATTCATTTTGCTAGCATGTCTAGAAGAGACAAACTAGACTGCGTGGTCATGCTGAATTTATTCATTACTGATATATATTATCCGTTTCAGAGGCAGGCCCCAAAGGCCCCTGGGCTAGGAGATCATGCTGACATTTATTTTTGAATAGAAGCTTTAAGCAGCAGTTGGTGCTTGCGTCACCATCTTAGATTCCCAAACAATCCTGGGCCTGTTCAGTTAAGTTACACTTCTTAAAATTGGTCTGTAATATATAATTCTTAGTGAAAACTTTATGTTTAGTGCTGCTTGCCATACTGAAAAAATCACAATAAACTACCCGTGGGAGGAAGATTTGTGTTTTGGTTAGCTTGCAGCAAAAGCAGTTGGGATCTGTGCACCAGAACGCTGCTCATGAACAGTGAACTAACGAACTGAAAAAAGCAACAGAAGTTTTTGGAGGGACTAGAAAGGCAGGAGAAAGTTTGTAAAATTTGCAGCCAATTATCAGCTGCTATTAAATCACTTTTCATGCATATGTGCAATACGTACAATTGTGAGATCTGGGATTTAAATTTTCAAGTGTGCAGTAATGGACAAATTTGAGAGCTGTTCCTCCCTGCTCCACACATACTTTCTAGAACAGCTGAGATTCAAGAATACTTTATAGCTGTAATGCCAGCTCACATTGTGAGGTTTGCTCAACTGTTTGTGCTTACACTGAGCTAAAAATGGCTTCTGCACTGTTGGTGTGTGGGCGTGTGCCTTGTATTAGTTGTTTTTGGTTTTGTTTCAACACCTAGCAAATGGTTGACATTCAATACAAGAAAAAAAGGCCATGTTACAAAGGAATCACTCACCCTTTACCCAACAAGGCTGAACTGGGATTGTGAAGGGAATTTGGCTGAGATGTGTTGTAGTCAAACAGTTGCAGGTTGGGAACACCAACTCCATTGCCTGGAAATGATGTCACTGTAACCAGAAACATGTCAATGAATGTCAATGTGGAGAGGATGGGAGTAGAAGAAAATATGCCAGCATGGGATTCCTGTGACTTCTACAAAAGAGAAAGCAAGAAGAAATGGGTGGTATTGTCAGCAGAAAGATGAAAGACTGGCATCCAGTAATAATTACAGTCTACTCACATTATCAATCAATAATAGCATTTCCATAGGGGTCCCACAGGCATATTATCGTTAGATTTCCACTTGTGACTTCTATACTGGTTAGACTTAGGGATGCCCACAGAAGTATATTTATACTCAAGACTAACTTTAATATTTAGACTTCAGCCATTATCCTCTTCTCCATAAAATTAGGCCATGTATGGTCATAAAGGCAATTCAAGGACAATTTCCGCTCCAGAAATATAAAGATAAACAATCTAACCCTTAGACCACAAATGGGCACAGTGCACTCCTCCCGATGCTCGACTGCAAATGCCATAAGCCCTAGATAGTATAGCCAATGGTGAGGAATTATGGTAGCTCAAACTCAATGGTATTACTTCTGATATGTATAGGACTGTGCTGTGTTTCATGCCACTGAAAGGGTTTCAGTTCCTTCTTACTGACACCAATAAATGTCTAAGCAACTGAGTTGCCAGTTGTTTGAAAAAAAATCTGTTTGAAGAGGTAATCTGGTTCAACAGACTAATGACAATACAAAGTCATCCACTGTCTCAGAACTGGTACTTTCAAGGACTGGTACTGTCAAGGAGCTGAACAAGACTGAGTCAACTGGAGATAACTCAGAATAGGGGTTGGGAATGTGGGAATGGAACATCAACCCTGATAGGACTGGAAGACTGATAGGAGTTGGAATCCAATTTCTGAAAGATCACAGATTTCCCACCCCAATATAGGATTATAACTGGGACACACCTGAGTTAAGATTCTGCTTGCTACTGCCTCATCATCATGCCCCTATTGTCTTTCCTTTCTTTAAAAAAGAAGAGTTGTTGCATGACAGTATCACTTATGCTGATGCTCTTTAATCTCTTTGTAGGTGTTAGTCATGCAGATGGAGATGAAGATATCATTCAGCTTGTGTCTAATGTCCATGCCATGGCAATGGACTTTCCTGAAGTGGTTGTGATATTAATTCACACATGTCCTGGTACAGGTTCATGAAAGATTGAAACCCATCCAACCATTTGACCATTCCATTTGTTTCAAAGTGTTGTTTGGTCAATTGTTAACAACATCTGCGTTCCTGCATTGACTAAATGAAAATTTAAAAAGTTGCTTTTAAAAGTAATTAGTTGCCATGTTGACTAAACTAAGACTGCCATACTTGGGACATATTATGAGAAGGCATGACTCATTAGTAATAATACTTGGCAAGGTAGAAGGCAGTAAGGAAAGAGGAAGACCACATTACAGGAAGCCACGGCCCCCAGTGTGCCAGAGTTTTCAGAGGTATTGATGACAGGGTGACTTGGAGGTTTCTTATTCAAAGGGTTGCCATAAGTTGAAGTCAACTTGGCAGCAGTTAACAACAAATATTTCTAATCCTGCAACCTTTCCACTAATTCCTCACCATTGCAAGTAAAATTTCTTTTACAAGTACAGTTTGAGACTCCCTTATCTGGAAATCCAAAATCTGAAAACCTCCAAAACCTGAAACCTTTTGCTGCCAACCACGTAGTTTTGCCTTCAATATGGTAGCTGCGATCCTCCTGTTCATTCATCTGTCAGATCCTCAACCTTTCTCTTTTGCCACCAGTCACCCATTTTCACCTTCAAGGCAGCAGCTATGGCATTCCTGCTCAATCATCTCTCAGATCCAAAGAGCGCTACGGTCTTGAAGGCAGAAGCAGGTGGTTGATGGCAAAAAAGCAGAGACTGAGGATCTGTGAAATGGTGGGAGGAATGGATTCCCACCACTTCAAAGATGCTCAGTCTCTCTCCAGCCTTGCATCTCATATACAAGAAAAGTAGTAAAGAAACAGACACAAGGCTATTCCAAAAAAAGAACTGTATTTCAAATTCAGAAAAAATCCAAAATATGAACACTTCTGGTCCCAATCATTTTAGATGAAGAAGGCACAACCTGTAATTCCTTATTTTCCAGTTCCTCAAAAGTAATGAAATCATTGCTTTTCACTAAAGCACAGAAACACATTTTAATCCTAGAAACTGCCAGTTTGCACTGCAAATCACACTCTCTGCTCTTCAACCTCAAAGCAACTGCAAAAAAGCATGAGACACCAATAGAAGATACAAAACGAGCCAGCACTTGAACCACTTGATTTTCTGTGTTTTACTTATATTGGTAGTTTTTCCTGTTTTCACCTGTTCCTAATGAAGTAGCAAAACAAAGAAGTTCCCTAAGGTTCAGGACCTTGTGGCTCTATTTGAAAGAAAAAATAAAATTTGTAAAAAGGGAATTCCACTATCATGTAACTAAATTATAATTTTCATATACCATAATTTCACTTACCAAATATATTAATTTTATGCCAAACAAAGTTGCATATTTGTATCATATTATGTATAGACATTTTAGTTCCTTAAGTAGCAAAGTATTTTTCTATCTACAGGGGTGTGCCAAAAATCATGACCCATAAGAAATTTATCGTATAAATTAAATTAAATGTTCAAATTGGCTGCCATTTTCCTCTAAACATTTTTTTACACAGATGACACCTATGGGACATGACTTTTGGTACACTCTGTATAAAGGATGCAAATATCACTTTTTAAAAAAAATTTTCTGGGTTTTCTTCTTCTTTTTTTTATTAGAGATTTTAAAAATTGACGCAAATACCTAAAACAAAACCCATCAAACAACCAAACCAAGATATAGTAAAGACAAACAACGAAATCAACCTACATGTAAAATTACACTACATATGCAAAGAGAAAAAATTATATACAATGTATATATTTTTTTCTTCGAAAAAGAAACCAGAAAAAAAAAACATTTTTTCCCCATGGTTTCAAAACTTCTGGAAATTTTACATCTCTAACCACAGCACCCTATTTAAACCCCCTTTTTAACAATATTTGGTTTTTGAAAGTTATCATAATAATAAAAAAGTCTTTATCAGCCAATACAAGGACAGTAAGAAGGGCAGTGGCTACAAGGAGCAACCACTGAGAAGACCCTATTTCACATTTCCATCAGATGGGACTGTGGAGGGGGTGAGACTGGAAGAAGAGCTTCTCTTTAAGATCTCAGAACTTGAGTAGGCTAAGGTGGGAAGATATGGACAGTCAGCCAGGACCTATAGGTCTTAACTAGTACTTTGAATTATGTCCAGAACTGCATCCATAGCCAGTAGAGCTGTTGTAAGAAAGCTGTTGTGTGCGCCCTAGACCTAGCCCTTTTGGCTGTCTGGCTGCAACTCTTTGTACCAGCTCTTTGAAGTTTCTAAACACACTTTAAAGGCTCCTTCACTTAGACTTCATTATAGTTATCCAAACAGAAAATATTTAAGACATATGTCACCATGGCCTGACCTAACATCTCCAGGAATAGGTACAGTTGGCACACTGGATTTAACTGTGCAAAAGCACTCCTGACCACTGCATAAACCTGTGCCTTCAGATTCACAGCTGAATTCAGGAATACTTCCAAGATACAAACCTGTGCCTTCAAAGAAAATGTAAATCCCATCCAGCAGAGTGAAGCCCTGTCCCTGATCTGCTTTTCAAACAACATTTATCCACTGAATAGTCTCTTACGAGGATTTGTTAATGCTGAAGACTAATCATGCTAAATTTTTATAGTCTTAGAGAATTCAGTATTTAAACCTTGAAAAATATAGAATCTTTTTAGCCAGTAGAACCTGACTGCATGTTCAGTGGAGAATCAATATTTTGCCCTCTGTAATGCTACATAGAGAATTTCAGGGTATCTCTTCCTATACTCCTGCATGTCCTTGTGAGGTCAGAGAGACTGAAACTGTTACATGTGTGTTACATAATCCTGCCCAATTTATGCACAGTTCTGATCAAAATTATTGTTAGTCTGCCATAAAGAAATCTCTGAATGAAGTAATGTGATGTTTTATTTCTATAAATAATAGATTACAAATCATGTTTTTGCAGAAAAATATAAATGAGATTGCAAAATAATACACATATGATCAGTTTCACAGTCTATCAGTTATCACTGACTGGAGTTTTGGGCCATCAGTGACTCTGATTCTATCCAAGAATCTAGGAATCAGTAAGGATAAATGTAGCACATCTGAGGCAGTCTCACTTATTGTAATTATGCTGCCGTGACCCTACCTACGGCAATTTCATTCAGATTTTTTGATATCATTATCATTATTACTGATGTATATCCTTTCCTCCATACAAGTAAATGTATAGCTTTTAATTTCTGTGTGATCTTTGAGCATTATATGTCTGGAACAATTCAAAATATTTCTATACCACCTTTTAATTCAATTTTATTTTTTACAGTTCTTCATTGTGGCCATGGTTGCTTTTCAGTTGCACTCCTTTATTTATGTCCTTTAAAGAGAAGTACACAAAAATTGCCTGAACAGCTTCCAAGTTATTCTGCTTCTCCTGTATTTGGACCATTTTAACCATCACCCTTTCAATAATTGTCGAATGTAGTTGCTCCTAAAGAAGAGCAAGTCGGTAGATAGATGTTCAACTGTGGGTGACTTTCTGCTGTCACAACCATGCTCAGCAATGAAAAGCAGTTCTATCAGATTTACTGGCTTTCCTGCCAGACTTAACAGTGAATACAAAGGAAGCATTCATGATCAGCATACACATGATCTAGGAAGTCTAATGGCATTAGACCAGCTCAGTGAAGTATTAAGCAACTTAGAGAAAGGGAGAGAAAGAGTAAGAGAGAGAGAGAGAGAGAGTGCACACATGTGCACAGAGAGAGAAAGACAGAGAGAGACAGAGCTTATCTACCTTCTAAGCGGTATTGTCAAGGAATCGTCTCTGAAATCAATAATGAATTGGGGACCATTTAATTGTTGGCCAGATTTATATTCCATCCCTCATCCAGTGAATTCACAGCAGTATATATGGCTGTCCTCCTCCCCACTTATTCTCACAACAACAACATTAGGGTCATGCCTAAAGAAAGTAACTGACCTAAGATTACCCACCAAATTTCACTGCTAAGTGGGGACTTGAACCTGGACCTCCCAAGTTCCAGTCCAACATTGACACCATGCTCTTTCAAGACCATGGTACATTTCAAACTGTTATGTATTCAGTGTGTTATACTAGAAGCTTATAATCTTCCATGTCTTTGTATATGTGTCATTAAATATTCAGATAATCTTTACCTGTCACCTCCTTTTTTTCAAGAATGCTTGAAAATGGCATCTTAAAGGATATCCTTGCATCCCAAATATGGCTCCAGAATCATACGCCCCTATTGGTACATAATACAATAGCTCCACTGTTAATTCTAACAGACTTATGAAATTCACTTATATGGTTGACATGTTCTCATATTTTAAAAGTGAAGCACTAAACATTTTATAAAAACTTGTGATATTTCATTCAAGTTAGTTGCTTAGACAGTTGTAAATAAGAAGTTGCCATGGAATACCTTTTTATATAGACATTTTTATATAACCTAGTTGTTATCTTTCTTTGAGTTGGGTAAAGGAGAGTAAATGGTCATTGATATGGAATATAAGGGAAACAATGGCTAAAAATCAGAAATTGCACAATGTATTATAGGGATTTGACTGCACAGTATTTTGCCTCAATTTCACTAGCATAGTAGTAATAACTCTCATGAGTTTGTGCCAAATAGATATTCCATTGGTTAAAAGTAACTAGGAATGTATTCACACTGCACAATTATAGTACTTCAATCCCATTTTTACTGTCATGGCTCCATTCTGGGAAATCCTGGGATATAACAAGGCTCTTAGAATTTTCTGCAGAAGAGCTCTAATGGTGTAGTTCAGGGATACACTTTATTGTTTGCTACATTATTAGCTTTTACTTATGTCATACCTATGACTCAGGCCATTTTCTCACTAGACTCTTATAGTGCTATTATTCCACTTTCAACATCCTATGGAATCCTGGGATTTGCATTTAGGAAGGGGCCAGATGGATTCCATAGGATGTTGAAAGTGGAATAATAGCACTATAAGAGTCTAGTGCGGAAATGGCCTGAGACTTCTCCAAGATACTCTGTTGACAACAGCCTTCCTCAAGTCCTGTAAACTTAGGGCTGGGCTTCACAAGACTGAATCAATCTACCTTCAGTGTGCTCTTCCTCTTTTCCTACTGCCTCTCACTTTACCTAACATTATTGCCTTTTCTAATAAGTCATGTCATATCATGATATGGCCAAAGTACAATAGCTTCAGTCTGGCCATGTTGGCTTCCAAGGACAGCTTAGGCTTGATTTGCTGTAGGGACCATTTATTGGTCATTTTGGCAGTCTGTGGTATCCACAGAATTCTCCTACAGCACTACATTTCAAATGAGTTGATTCTCTTATTGTTAGCTTTCTCAACTGTCCAGCTTTTATAACCATACATAGAAATCAGAAATATGGTGGCGTGCACAATTCTGACTTTTATGTTCAATGATATGCTACTCTGGCATATTTTTTTATTGATCTGATTTGATTTATATACCAGCTTTCTTTCTCCAAATATGTGACCAAAAGCAGAATATGTCTAACAACCATTGTAGTTGTAGATACTTTCAGACAAAGAATCTGTGGATGCATTTAG
The DNA here is from genome assembly GCA_030412105.1 of Cyclura pinguis. Classification (NCBI taxonomy): domain Eukaryota; kingdom Metazoa; phylum Chordata; class Lepidosauria; order Squamata; family Iguanidae; genus Cyclura; species Cyclura pinguis. Next base: position 216,527,547 of record CM059602.1, read on the forward strand.
GCAGATTCCTGGTGATGCTAATCAAAAGATATTGTGTGGCTCTCCCTCTTACCTTGCATTAATAGGTTTTCTTAGGGAAGGAGAACGATGGAAGAAGCGGTAGCAGGGTTATGAATGGAAGATGCCTACTGGATCACTTGTACATTCCATGAAGGCTGCACAATCAATGCAGAATAAAAAGCTTTGCAAAGCCTTTTTGTAAAACATGCCACCTCTAGGGATGGCTTGCCTTCTGCTCCCTGCATACATTTCCACAGGACTTCATATGTGAAAAGGGCCTCCCCACCATAAAAACAGCCTTTTGTCACAAGAAGTGAAAATTCAACAGGATTGATTGCTTATATTAACCCCATTTCTTCATTTAAATCATTTTATTATTAGTTAATAAATCAAAGGGAATAGGCATTGGCTGGGAGCTGCATATTTATCAGCATAATAGCACTTCTTAAAAGACATTGCTCTTCATCACCAGATCAACTGTCATATTATCCCATTCATCATAGCAGGAGGCTTTCTGCATTAGTTTAGTAATCTCAAATAATCTCTTTGGCAACTTCCTCAGTCTAAGCTTTCTTTTGGTCACTGGTTGTTTTTTTTGTTTTGTTTTTTAAAAAGGTCTGTTCTCTCCACTCAATATCACTGAACATGGGCCAGTATCAAAATTGTAAATAATAGAATAATAAATTGAACATTGTCTTCTAGATATACACCCTCTTAAAATTTTGTTAGTATTACATTTTAAAAAATATTTACCAGTTAATTCAGTTTTAAACCTCACTATTCTTCATAAATTCCTCCAAATACTATACATAAAAAATAAAATCCAATAGTTATGAGATAAATAGATAGGAAGAAACAAAAACAAATCTAGGCACCTCAGCTGTCTCTTACTACTCTTCAGGCAAACAAGAAATTAAAATTAAATGGTCAAGGGTGTCCATCAAAAACACTGATGACAGGATGTCAGATCTAAGCCATATTGCTTTACAAAGGCCCTTTCCACACAGGGCAATTGAAACGGTGCAGAGCGACCTCCAACGGAGGTCTTCTGCACCGTAGAGTGGACTGGGGCGGACTACTTTTTGTAGTTCCACACCTCAGTCCGCTCCGAAGCGACCGGAACTGGTGGCGCAGTGTGCTTTTTAAAAACCTCCTTTTAGAGGTTTTTGAAAAGCACGGAGCACGCAACTCCATGTCGCTCCGTCGCTGCACCCCGGTGCAGATTTGCAGGCGCGCACTAGTGCGTGCCTGCAGATCTGCCGGGGGCGGGCTTTAGCCTTGCTAGCTTCTCCGGTTGGTGGACAGCCTCCACCAACTGGAAGCCGCCATTTTGGATGCCGGAGCAGTGCGGAGCGACCAGCTCGCACTGCTCCTCGTCGCGACGGACTCGCCCGGACGCTGAAGAAGTCCGGTGAGTAGCGTTTTAGCAAGGCTCCTCCCCCACGTCTGGAAAGGGCCAAATACAAATGAACTGGAATGAGGAAAGGACTACAAAGGCCTGAAATTAATCGAATATAGGATTTCCAGGTCTCTGAGATTTCAGGGCCAAAATCTGAGCCTTACGAATGACCCCTTGTAATATCCCAATATGCAGATGATGTTAAAAGGATGATGTTACAAGGGGCAGCCCCTTATGATGTCACCCAGCATGATCAATCCCCAGTATCAGAGCACACTACTCCAATCAAACATAACCAGCCTAACAAATGAGGAAAATATGTACATAGATATTTTTCAAGGCAGTGGTCTCACTCTGAGATTCCTTCCCCCTCACCATGTAAATCAAAGAAAAGAGACTAAGCCCTGAGAGCTGGGAACTCCAATAGAAAAGATAGTCAATGTGGAGAAAAGGGCAGGAACCAACTTATAAGACCCACAGCCCCAGCCCATGCCTCCATCTCAGAAAGTTATTCATTTGAAGATGATCACATTAAGCACACAGATTGCGAAAGCAAAGCTAGACCAGGAATATAATTGCAGGGTTAAAAACATGCCTTATCAGTGCACAGATATTAAAGGACAAGGCCAACCTAGAGACGCAATGTTAAAGCATAATCTGTAATATGGGTGCCACTAGTTCCTCACCAAATGAGTAGCCTACATGTGGGTAACATGAGAAAAAGATATTTGTCTTCTAAGTGGCAATATAAAACAAACTTAGCTTAATAATCACATTTTTTAAAAAAATCAATTTGAGTCCAGAGTTAGACTGATTTATGCTTCATAAAAACTATGAAACTGAAAGCTAATGCTAATATTTTAACAGGCATACCCTGTGATCAGTAATGACACTGAGCAATGTCACAATTTACCCTACATAAACCCACACTGTCCCTTGGTCTTTCAGATCCAAATTCAAATGGGGCAAAAATGCCCCACCTTTTCATGGTCCTGTGTTGCCTTTTGATCCACCAGAGCCTAATTATGTTGTTCATGGGTTTATCTGTGATTCCATTACCTTGAACTTTCAATTTTCCAGCTCTGTGGAGCTTGAGCCAACATGAGATACTCTGAATTCTGACAAGGTTTAAAAAAATAAAGAAAGAAACTAACTTAAATTTCCATGGTTTTTGAAAAGGAAATTATCATTGCGTATGTGAGTACGTGTGTGTATGCTTTCAAGTTGCCTGTTGACTTATGGTTTTCTTAGGCAAGGAATACTCAGAGGTGGTTTTGCCAGTTCCTTCCTCTGAAATATTGCCTAAAGCAATGGTATTCATATTGCCTATAGCAACGGTATGGTATTCATTCATGGTCTCCCACCCAAGTACTAATCAGGGCTGACCTTGCTTAGCTTCCAAGATTAGATGGGGTCTGGTGCCTTAATAACCAGTACAGAAGTGTTATAGGAAAGCTGCTATACTTAGCCACCAACACAAGACCAGATACTGCCTCAGCAGTTGCAACTCACAAAATAAAATGGACTGGAATGTAGTGAAAAGAATGGGCAGATACTTAAACAATACTGCCCGCTTAAAGTTAAAACTACAAGTCACCAGCAATACCAGACTAGTAGCTTGCACAGGTGCAGATTGGGCTGGAGACCCTACAGATCACAAATCTACCCGTGGGAACCTCTTCTTTTATGAAGGTAGAGCACTTAGCTTGACAAGCAAGAACGAAGATGCTGTGGTACTCTCTTCTTTTGAAGCAGAATGTTCATCAGTTGCTTAATCATGCAAGGAACTTGTGTGGCTATGCCAATGCTAGAGGATCTTGGAACAGCTGAACCAAAGCCTATAGAGCTTCTGAAGGGCAACCGAAGCAGCATAAAACTCTTGCAGACTGAGAAAGTAAACCCACGCACCAACAACATTGATGTGAAAATCTAATTTATATTAAGTAGAATTTGAGCTATTTATAGTTCATTTGATAAAAGCAAGAAAATTAACAATGAACCCTGAGCTCCTCTTTGTTGATTTTGTGTGCCTTTAAGTAATTTCAGAGTTATGGTGACCCTAAGGTAAACCTATCATGGGTTTTCCAGGGACTGAGAGCGTGTGGCATACCCAAGATCACCCAGTGGGTTTCCATGGCCAAGTGGGGAATCGAACCCTAGTCTTCAGGGTCATAGTCCAACACTCAAACCACTAAACCATGCTAGCTTTCAACTCTTCTACTCCCTTTTAAATTGTAAAATGGTAAAAACTGCTGATACAAGGACACATACTGAGAACATCCCCCTCCCAAGCACACGAAAAATGCAGCTGAAACCAGAAATTGGAAATCATTTCTGCTTATGTTTTCGGCCACATGGCAATTGAGTCTTGAGTGGATGTGGGGTTCTGGGGAAGCGTACAAGGAAACAAATTGGCCCTTACACCCTCCATAGTTGCTCACCTCTATTCTACAATATATCAGTCTTCCAGGTTTGTTTGTTTGGTTCCTTTCTTGCCTGCTTGTTTTAAGGAGTTACAAAGTTGGGGTTCTCCAAATGTGTTGTTTCAGTTCAGTTCATGGAATTTGTGTCTCCTTGAAGGAAGGCTGATTTTTGTTTAAATATACACCATACATAACAATCTGAAAATACTCCAGATCGCTACATAAAAGAATATGGGAAGGAATCAGATGTTTTGCAGTCCAGCTGCATCAGTAGGACAGGGACCCAACCTGTTTGGCTACAAAGTACTGCAATAAAAGGGGTTACTCAGCTTTAGCTTTTAATCATGTCACCTGCTTTGAGCACGTGATAGGCCTTGCTCAATCAGACTGGATGTTAATTTCTTTTCCACCATAAAGTCAGTGATAACTGCCACTGTGAAAAAGATAAATGCCTTTTGTTCAGTGAATAGCCAAGCAGTGGCAACTTATGGCTCCCATGTCAACAGAGCAGTACGTCTATTCCAGGTTTTAGCTAGGTTTAAAGAAGCTATCCAAGGTGCTGTACTTGTGTAAGAGTAGAGTTCAACACTTTGGAGAGCTCCTGGAAGGCCTGGATTAAAATGTGGAGTAGCTTCTCTGCATTACTAACATGGGAGCCACCAGCTGCCACTGCTGCCAAGATTTAGAATACATTATATTCATCATACTTAGCTTTGCAAAATTTTGAATCAGATTCATTGCACTGCAAAAAGTATTATTTGGATAAGCAATCATTCACTATTTGTTCATAGAGCAGCTGATAACAGTGACAAATAATACTGGTGTACCCTATATAAAATTCCAAGATTCACTAGTGAAACTCAATTAATGCAAGCCTTATTAGGGTAAATAAGAGCAACTACTGCCACACTTAGCTGAATATGATGTATTTTGAGCCCAGAACAAATACAGTGGTCTTATGAGGGTTTTATTTATTTCAGACCTGTGAAAAGTTACTTTCATGGACTAAATTCCCAGAACACCCTGCCAGCCTGGCAACTAGCTTTTCTACCCCCCCCCCCATATTGCACTATCCATCACTGTTTTACATAAAACTTTTGTGACAAATACCTGTCCTCACAAAGGAATCTAAAAATAAACAGAGAGAAACAACAGTATGACAGGGGCATGGAGACAGGCATAAACAGGGGCAGAGTGTGAAAGGCATTCCTCACTCCTGTATGAAAATCTATATCATGGGAGTCTCAAACATGATCATTTATATTTTATATTAGAAGCATCTGTGTATTGCTTTTCAGATATACAAATACATAAAGTGGTTTATAAAATATTAGAATAAATAAATTATCCTAATAAACTTTTATACACTGCAACAGTGTATATTTTATATTACAGCTGTCCCTCACTTTCATGAGGGTTTAGAGCACAGAACCCTCACAAAAGTGGAAAAACTGCGAACAACTTCCCCTCTCCGCTCCCCCACCCATTCCTTTCCAGGGCTCCCCCCCTTCCCATTCCCATCCAAAAGGGAATGTCAACCATAGAATCATAGAATCATAGAAATGTAGAGTTGGAAGAGACCACACGGGCCATCCAGTCCAACCCCCTGCCATGCAGGAACACTCTCAAAGCACTCCCGACAGATGGCCATCCAGCCTCTGCTTAAAAACCTCCAAAGAAGGAGACTCCACCACACTCCGAGGCAGCATATTCCACTGCCGGACAGCCCTGACTGTCAGGAAGTTCTTCCTGAGGTTCAGGTGGAATCTCCTTTCCTGCAGCTTGAATCCATTGCTCCTTGTCCTGGTCTCTGGAGCGGCAGAAAACAAGCCCTCTCCCTCCTCTACATGGCATCCCTTCAAATATTTAAACAGAGCTATCATGTCCCCTCTTAACCTTCTCTTCTGCAGACTAAACATACCCAGCTCTCTAAGTCTATCCTCATAGGGCTTGGCTTCCAGGCCCTTCACCATTTTGGTCGCCCTCCTCTGGACCTGCTCTAGCTTGACCATGTCCTTCTTGAATTGGGGTGCCCAGAACTGGACACAGTATTCAAGATGAGGTCTAACCAAAGCAGAGTAGAGTGGTACCAGTACCTCCCTCGATCGAGACACCATACTCCTATTGATGCAGCCGAGAATTGCATTGGCTTTCTTGGCTGCCGCATCACATTGCTGACTCATGTTCAGCTTGTGGTCTATTAAGACTCCTAGATCCCTTTCACATGTACTGCCATCCAGCCACGTGTCCCCCATCCTATATTTCAGCATTCCATTTTTTCTACCTAAGTGTAGGACCTTACATTTCTCTCTGTTGAATTTCATTTTGTTAGCCTTGGCCCAGCTCTCCAATCTGTCCAGGTCATTTTGAATTTTGATCCTGTCCTCTGGCGTATTAGCAACCCCTCCCAATTTGGTGTCATCTGCAAATTTGACGAGCATGCCCTCTATTCCTTCATCCAAGTCATTGATGAAAATATTGAACAGCACTGGGCCCAGGACAGAACCCTGTGGCACCCCGCTAGTCACTTTTCTCCAGGATGAAAAGCAGCCATTGGTGAGCACCCTTTGGGAACGGTCAGTCAACCAGTTACAGATCCACCTGACAGTAGCTCTGTCCAGCCCACATTTTACTAGCTTCTTTGCAAGAATGTCATGTGGAACTTTGTCAAAGGCCTTACTGAAATCAAGATATGCTACATCCACAGCATTCCCTTCATCTATCAAGCTAGTAACTCTATCATAAAAAGAGATCAGATTAGTCTGGCATGACTTATTTTTGAGAAATCCATGTTGACTTCTCGTGATTACCGCATTGCTTTCTAAGTGATTAGAAACTGACTGCTTAATGATCTGCTCCAGGATCTTTCCGGGTACAGACGTCAGGCTGACTGGGCGATAATTATTTGGATCCTCTTTTTTTCCCTTCTTGAAGATGGGGACAACATTTGCCCTCTTCCAGTCTGCTGGAACTTCTCCTGTCCTCCAAGATTTCTCAAAGATTATAGCAAGCGGTTCCGAAATGACCTCTGCCAGTTCTTTTAATATCCTAGGATGCAATTCATCTGGCCCTGGAGACTTGAATTCATCCAGTGTGGCCAGGTATTCTTGTACCACCTCTCTACCTATTATGTGCCGCATTTCCCCTGCTTCCTCACCTGCTCCCCAACCACCAGGTTGAGTGCTTGTATCCTTCTGGGAAAAAACTGAGGCAAAGAAGGTGTTAAGTAGTTCTGCCTTTTCTCTTCCCCTTGTTAGTAATTCGCCATCTTCTCTGCGCAGCGACCCTATCGCCTCTTTCTTTTTCCTTTTGCTGCGGACATATTTAAAAAAGCCCTTTTTATTGTGTTTAATGTCTCTGGCCAGCCTATGTTCGTTCTGTGCTTTAGCCTTTCTGACCTCCTCCCTACATTTCCTGGCTACTTGCTTAAATTCTTCTTTGGTGGTTTCCCCCCTCTTCCATTTCCTGTACAGGAACCCCGCAAATGTGGAGGGAGAACTGTATTTGATTATTATGACTTGCTTAATTGCATTTTAATACTGATCTTTGTTTCTTTTTAGATACATTGTACTTGTTTTAAATAGTAAGCGGCTCATCTATTCCAGACCTAGTTATAGTTCCAGGCCTCCCCGAGAGTTCATTTGGTGCCAAACGTTGACACACATTACTGCAATAAGATCAATTTTATTGATGGTAAGTGATGCATCAGTACACAGCTGATGGTACACAGCAGAGAAGCATTCCAGTCCTTTGACTGAGGGGGTCCACACATGGTAGCACTGGGTCCCTAAACAATTAATTCTACTCAGACTATCCCTGGCTAGCAATCAAATGCAGTCCACCAATGCTGGCTAAATGAAGCCCCTGCTGTTGGGTGCACCACCTTTCACCTTGATGGAAGATGGACTCTCAAGGGGTTATATATCACAGATTAAAAAAAAAATCAGTGCACACAAATGTGACCCATCTCCCCCCTCCTTTAGCAATAACTGTGCAAACAGATTAGCAAGTAAGGAAAATCCACTGCCTCAGTCTCTTCTCTGGCTTCATATCTTTTCCTAGCCTCCAACTGCCAAGCCAATACAAAAAAATAATCAGACAAGGTCACTAAAAGAAATTGACCCTTTCATGCCACCTAACAGCTGTTAATGTTTTGCCATGATGCCAATAAGGACTTCAAAACCCATCTGCCTGGTGGCAGAGGCCCAACGCACTACCTCTGTCTTGAGTACCAGTTTTGTAAAAGGTGGGGCATTTAAAAAAAATAACTGCAACAGGAACAATCTTTCTTTCTCTCTCTCTCTCTCTCTCTCTCATTCTCTCTGGCAGCAAATTAGACTTCAGGAAAAGTCATAATGAATTAGTCTCTACTTGGTGAAGCAAAGATAACAGAGAGTGTGCTAGGCAGGCTCCCTTAGAAGAGACTTTGGAAATGGAAGACTGCAACAGAAGAAGTCATATGCTGTCTTGCTAAACGGTGCAGGGAACCAAGGAAAGGCCTGTGCTAAAAATTTTAGTTCTCGGTCGGTTTGTGCAGAAAGAGGCGGTTCTTGAGACATGGGCAGGTGTTTTAACTTGCTCATTCTATAGTTTTGGGTGCACTGCTGAACTGGGCAAATGCCCCAGCTCTTCTCTTAAATTGAAGGTTTTTGAGATCCCCAGTACTCATTGTCTTTGGCTCAATAAGCAATGAAATTGAATAACCACAGTTACGGTGCAAAAGCAGACACTGATAGTAGCCAATAGCATAGTATGGCTGAAGGAAATAGACTCGAACATGTGTAAATACTGGTGTTAAGTAATCTTTAATTCTATTAATTAAAATGGTAACAAACCGCATTACGTAAATACACGTAATTCTTAAATTCATCTTTTTGCAACAAAAGAGATCGACCATGAAAACAACTAATCATGGAAAATATAAGTATAGGATCCAATACGAAGTCCAATTCAGAAAATTAAGCTGTCACATTTAAAATGTTGGTCAACTGGATCTATGCAAAGTTTGTCATACAGTAAAAAGACAATGCCATTGCACCACTGCCAGGAATATGTCCCCCATTCTCACTTAGTTACAATCTCTTCCTGTCCTTTCTTAAACTTCATAGCTTTTTTTTTCTCTTACGAGTATCAGCTGGTTTGTCCTTTGAGATCAGTCCATTAGTAATTAGCGTATGGCTCCAATTCTACTTCTTTCTACAATAGGGTACCCATGCGTCCTATTTTAAAAACACAAGTTCCCTGTTTGCAGAAATCCTCTCCTTCTCTTGAAGGGCTGTTCAGGCTAAGTCCTGTTTGAAAGAGAAAGAACCACAAACAGGAGGGCCATGAAAATGCCTATCTACCATTAGGACCTGGACAACAAAGTGAACAGACATGCTGGCCTGTGAAGCTTAGAAAGCAGCCAGGAACAACACAAAAAGCAAGGTCTGAAAACTGTCCAAGGTCTTAGACTCACACACATTCCTCCGCAGAGTAAGGCTGACAGGGAATGAAGGCCGAGGTGCTGAAAAACAGGTATCATTCCACAAATTCCCTGCATGGAACTTAAGGTTTTAGGGCCTGCCCACGCAGAGCCCTGCCCTCAGTCACAGTCGCATGCTATCTGTGTTCCTTGAAGAAACATCTTTACTCATGAGTAAACATGTAGACAAGGAGGCTTTTTTTATTCTTTCAGTAGGAACTTCCTTTGCCCAGCAACTGATTCAACTTGCATCCTCAGAATTGCCTCAGAATTGGCAATAGCTCAGCTTCTTCTAAATCAGAAAGAGGATTCTGCTGGTTTGGATGGATCTAATTTGGATGTTTTCTTTCTTGGGATGCCCTTGAAACAAGCTGCTTCTCTAAGATGTGTGGCTTGGGATCTCTAGGTCAGGGATAGAATATATGAATATGAATATATGAAGCTTTATAGATGATGTTCAAATGTAACACCCATCATCCTTCACTTTTAGCTATGTTGGCTGGGGCTGAGGGGACCTGCAGTCCAACAAATCTGGAAGGCCGTACACTCCCCAGACCTGCTTTTCCAGAATATTGTTTCAGAGAAAGTATGACAAAGAGGCTTGTGCAATTTGTGATCCATCAAGCAGAAGAAAGTATGACAAATGCTTTGCTATACACCCTTCCAGGGCAGATAGCAAAGAAGAAAAATAATTTTACCAAGTTTACAGCGAGCAGTCATCCATATTGTTTGGCTGTGTGCTATGGGTCAGGAACGTGCACCTCCAACTAAAAGGAAACGAAGGAGCTTCATGTTGTGCAAGAACTGCATTGTGGGAATTGGTGTAAACATATTTCCTTGTTCTAATCTCTTTCACAGTGGCAAGACGAAATATTGTAATTCACTTCTTTTCTTGACCATTTATCATACTTAAAGCATGTTTCTTTAATCGTATACAGAACACATCCTGTGCTTTATGTTGCACACTGAGGTTTATATCATGCTGTCTATAGGGGTCTAAAGTGTAATGAGACTTCATTGTGGCACAATTCTGAATTTGAATTCCTGGGTCATAGTTTTTCATTCTTAGGGCTGTGGCTGAATCTCTTGTTTACTTTAGTTATTTTGTCATAGGAGGAAAGTCTTAACTATCTTTCACCACCTTTGTTTATGAACTGAGTCTAGATTGCATCAGGATAGGGCAGTAAAACTGACCCAAGGTCAACCTGAGCTTAACTCAGATGGGGGAACAGAGCAAAGGTATTAGTGCTTCTAACCATGTACAGAAGAGGTAGGAATCGTTTCCATTTAGGATCTAGATGTTGTTGGCCTTCAGATTCCAGCAGCCCTAGCTACTATAACCTATGGTAAAAAAATTTGGGGAGCTGCAGTCCTGCAGCCCCTGATGTATATTCTTTACTGAATGGGTTTGGACCAGTTGTGTAGCAACAGAGGGGCAGGGGGACAATTCACCCCGGGGAGCAATGTTTTGGGGACATCCTGGCCCATAGCCACACTCCTGTGTGGCCTGGCCACGCCCCACATGTCCTAGCCATGCCCCCACACGCCGCAGCCATGCCCCTCACACCATAGCCCCAACCCTCCTGCCCCCCTCCACACGCTCCAAGCTCTGCCACTGGTTTGGACTGAAAAGGTCTCGCAAACAAGACTAAAAAAAACCAGCATCTTTCCTGAACATGAATAAGTATTGTATGTCAATGTATAAAGGTTTCTTTGATGATGATGATGATGAAGATGATGATGATGATGTCAATACCAGACTGATGAATTCTGAAAGACATGTTAATGGTTGAAGCACCCATTGTAATAACTCTAAAGGTATACTTTGACATATATCTCCATGATGCAGCATAGTTCATTCCCTACAAAGCTCTGTGAGTGAATTGGTATGGACTATAGAAACTCGGAGAATGAATGGAACAGAGGTGTTTCAATAAAAATAAACAGGGATGAAGAAGAAATAAGCCAGGGCAGAATCTACAATGTGAGAATTCAAAAACATTGCCCATTGGAAAGCTACTAATAACTGCCAACTCACCCAAACCCCAGCAATTTTTAAGCCTACTGATTTCAGTGAGAAAAACACTGAAATGTTAAGCTTGATCAATGTCTCGATTTAAATCATTGGGAAAGGTTTCATGTTGGTGGGATAGGATGCAATCTTTTTGATAAGTAAACTGAACGGTATACTTAATAAATGTGTGGGGAGAAATCGTACAATGTAACAGTATTTTTTGCTGGGCAATAAGTAGAACTTAGGCCTGTTATTAACTGTGCACTCTAATTAATTCATTAATATTTTCCTGGGAACTTAGCAGAACTCTGTGTTAGAAAGCACAACAGACAAATAGTAATGTACTACAATAGTATTACTAAAATGTTAATTCACTTCATATGGATGGACTACACTTACCGGTGTTAGGTGCATATTTGGTGCAAGTTCTCCACCTAGTGGACTAGTTTACAACTTTGTAAATTAATCAGAATTTTCCTCAAAAAAAAAAAAAAAAAAAAAAGCCAGCACAGAAGATCGAGGAGCATTATGTCAGAGAAAGAGAGCTGGATTAATTTTTCTGTCTGAAGAGGTATTGTGTTAAGGGGCAGCATCTGTTTCAGTATGGAATAGCTGGCTGTTAAACTATTAGCCTGGGTTCACCTGGGTAGTGGTCAAATTCAGAGTTTTGACAGGTTATTTTTCCTGACTATAACTGTAAGAATTCCCAGCTGGCATGGCCGCCAGCCTCATGTGGTGTGCGGTGAGGGAGTTCAGGTAAAAAAAGTAAAAAAGTAATATCTTAAAACTGTAGTTGATAAATCAGGAAGCTAATCTCATTGAAGAACCCCAGGTAGAGCAGCAGTTGCTAAGCTGTCAGAGAAACATGCAGCTTAAAGTGGAGATGTTACAGATCTGGGAAAAGGAACTACCTTCCCTCTTGGTGGATTTCTTTACAAGCTCCCCACCTCCATTAATTATTCATAAACTGTCACTAATCCAGATGACCATCTAGACACACCCTGTTCTTTCTACCTGCTGGGGTAATTTCTGACACCTACTGATATGGACCCCATCCTTTTAGTTCAACTCCAGAAAATAATTTTTTTAAAAAAAAAAATCTCGATTTTCTTTCACAAAGCCTAGAAACACAGAAATGAACAAAACCTTGTGGAAGCCCTAAAAATAGATTAGGTTGTTTTGCAGTTACGTCATACAGTTATGCAGTTATGTCAAAGAGGAAAGTTAGGAAGAAAAAGGGAGGCCACAGTCATGTAAACTCACAAACAGAAATGCACACAGATCAAATAAGATCAATAAAGTAAATCTAACTTTTGACCTTAACATGATGTGTATTTGAGTACAGTCATAGGTTCCAGAGATTATGAAGAGCTCATTGCAGAGAAGAAGGTCTAAGAGAGAACATCTTGGCCTCTAATTAAATGTAAACAGGATGGCTTCTGAGGATAAACAAGCCAACTCTAACTTTTATGAGAATTAATGGAGGCTATTTTAGAGAATGAATATTGGCTTATCCAAGACTGTGATGTCTGATGTGAGATCTAGTGAGTCTAGTCTGGCTAGTAGACCAGAAGATTATGTACCCAATGAACCCATCTCCAGATTATCCTAAATCTGCATCTCAAAAGACCTAGGCATAATAAAGGCCACTCATGAAAAAGAGTTTTAGATTGGGATAGCTATTTAAAGAGAAAGAACAGGATGTACACTTAGCTTATTCAGATGAGTAAGCCAGGTCCCACTTTCTGTATCAGTCGCTGTTGTTATGTGCCTTCAAGTTCACACGAGTTTATGGTGAATCTTTCTTAGGGTTTTCTTGGCAAGATTCATTTGGAGATATGATATTTCTTTCCTCTGAAACAATCTGAAACTATCTGACGTGTCCAAAGTCACTCAGTAGGTGTCCATATCTGAATGGGGATTTGAACCTTGGTCTCCCAGAGTCCTTGCTCAACATTCAAGCACTACTTAAACACTGCATTGGAATGTAGAGCTTTCTCACAGGTGTCCAACAGAAAACAAAGGAAGGGTATTCTTTCGAGTGTTGCACAACTGATGCATTATATGAAATAATTCAATTACCAAAAATCTATCGTATGGCACATATTTATAGAAGCAATTACATTTATTCCTGTGGTGCTTTCAGAGGGTGTATATGTTAAGGCAATGACAAGCAAACTGTGACCCTGAGGCTGTATGTGGCCCCTCTAGAGTTTCAGGCCATTTTTATGGCAAAAGAGAGGGGGGTAGAATGCATTTTGAAGTCTTTCTAGAGCAGCAATTCCCCTTTTAAAAAGGTTGCAAGACATAGACCTCAGAACTGGAGGGGTAGGGGGGATTCATGCCCCCTCAAGACCAAGCAAGTGGGAGCTGAGCCCCTCTGAAATGGTCTGGCAAAATTGGACCACTATGTAGTTAAAACTCCTCAGGAATTATCAGTAAGAAGTATGCTAAACAATCAAGCACTAAAAAATATTTAGTCAACTATTGTTGTTGAGTCCTCCCAGGAATAATAAAGGCTGGCTGCAATCTTTCCGATATGCATTTACTTGGGAGTAAGGTACACTGAGAGAGACAGCATGGTGTAGTGGTTTGAACATAGGACTATGACCCTGGAGATGAGGGTTCTATTCCCCACTTTGCCACGAAAACCTTCTGGATGACCTTGGGTGAGTTGCACATTCTCAGCTCCAGAAAAAAAAACATGATATGTTCACCTTAAGGTCCCTAGAAGTCAGAAATGACTTGAAGGCACACAACAACAAGGTACACTGAACACACAGAAAGCACATCTATGTACTCCTTGTGCTTATAAGTCTTCATATTTAAGACCACTTCAGTGATAACGAATTAGAAAAGTAAGTTGTCCTCCTGCAAGTATCTGCAAGTTGGCAAAATTAATAACAACCTGTCTGTCAGTGTTGAGGACCCTCACTGTCAATGTTGAGATCCCTCACATTTCCAGAGTGCTAGTCTCAAAGCCACTGCTCCATTTAACATCAGAAAATCCCTGTTTTTCAAAACTAAGAGTACACATTAAGCTGTACTGGAATGTAGATACTACTGGCTATGCTTGGTTCTGTTTTATTTGTTGGAGAAGACAGTCCACAAAGCCCCTGGAATGTCCAGAGGCATAAAATTAGCTCAGACTTCCCATGGTTACCCACACTATGTTAAAGCATCATAAATATCCATTCATATTATAGCTAAAATCTTTTCATCAGAGATTATTTCTTTGGATTTCCACTTTTGTTCAAAGTATCTGGTTAGCATCCTGTTTTGTACAATTTTAACACACTGGAGTGTGATGACATGGAACTGTCTACCTATCTCCAGTCCCCTCAGAAACATTAACCACGCTTTCCACTTCAGATTAACAAAAGCCAATAATTATGGCAACTAAGTGGTTTAAAATATTACTGGAGTGTTTTTTTCTTGACATCACCCAATCCTAAACTAAGATTTGTTTCTTTTATTAGACTGTATGATGTCATTATTATTTTGTTATTATAAAAGATCTCTTTTGAACAGCTACAATAAGAGGAAACATTACTTAGCCTCATTATACAGCTGAAAGCAATTTTCTGCAAAATGCTGTTTTGCAATAACAAGAAGACAGGAAGCTAGACTTAATTATATAATTAAAATTGCAGTTGGAAGAAAGAAAGCAACTTCCAAAGGCATAGAATTGCACTTCAAAATTTAGCTTTTCTAAGGAACATTAATAGTATAACACAATAACTTTTTAAATATCTTCCACCCATTTTCACACACAATAATGCATTTAAATATGCTTTTCTTTACACTTAAGCATAATCATATGTATAGTTACTCAAAAATAAGTCATACTACCTTAGTTAGACGGTATTTAAAGCCAAGACCTTAAAAGCGTCACACTGACATAGTAAAGCTATATGACCTGCCTTGAAAAGAGTAACCCTGAACAAGGGTGGCCTATAAACAATGAAATAAATAAATAAATGCCCATATGGTGTTTTTTTTACAGAACTATAAAATGGTGAAATGACCATCAATTCTCTTCTTAGATCTCATTTACCGTAATCAGTCACCATCCTTATATTGCTTCTATACTAACTGAAGGCCAAACTATTTCTTATGATATTTGTGCTTTCCAAAATGGTTGGTTTATCTCAAGGTATCATCTGTTCTGGAGAAATAGCAACTGTGGGCCCTCGATCTCAAATGTGATCCTGACCAAACTGGAGCTTTGCACTAGTTTTCCATTGAAAACTGCAGCCTCCAGGCAGTTATTTGCCTCTCAAAGTGTTTATTTTAGGACAAAGAGCGGCCCCTCCCCAAAAGGAGTAATTTTCTGTAGACCCCCTGATTCTGTTCATAATCTGGATAGGTGTCCCACAGCTGCTCAAAGCTCATAGGTTAAATACGCTTCTTCAAAAGACTGAATATCGTGTGTAGTTTAGTCCTGAGGTGATAAAGAAACTGATGCTCCATCAGGTTGTAAGGAGACATAGCAAAGAATAATTTGTTTCTGTGCTCTCTCTTGTTAGTCCAAACCAAACATGGAAATTTACTTTTTGGACTACAATTCCCAGAATCTCCCAGCAAGCATAGACAGTTCTGGGCACTGTGGTAAAAAATAAAATAAAAATAAAATAAATACCTTTTCTAAGCTCTGGTCCAAAGCAGACATAAGTGAAAGAAAGAAAGCAGCACCCTATATTTTCTTTTGATGGTGTACAAATGAGTTGGAAGCAGTATCAACCATCTCCAAAAGAAGTAAGGGAGGAGCAGAAAGATGTGTTCCTCAAAGCATGACAGCACCAATTAGTGATACAAACAAGTATGACAGCTCCTTTGTTTATACAAAGAATGCAGACTAATCCACCCTAGCCTCTATATAACTAAAATTGTGAGAGAAAAATTAAAGGAGTGATTTTCAGGTAAGCAAGGCCCTTGCCATCATCCACTTCAGCAATTCAATAGCAAGTAGAAATGAATTATATATGAAGGGTGCCATTTTGTTATTTTGCCTGAAACGTGAAACCATTCACAGGCAATGCTGCACATTTTACCACAATCTTGCTCATGCTAGAAATTTTGCAGTTCCAAATAATGTTATTACACTTAACCCTGTTATGTTGGAAATGAAAGCACTGTACTTCCTTTCAGTCTAGAGAATGACCAGATCATTGCAGTATTCCACTAAGTATTCACAAAGACTTTCATCACACTGAAAAGTAATCCCTGTGTTTATTTCTGCTAAGATTTGATTATGTGTTAATAACCACTGAGCAGAGTTTCTGCAGAAGTTCACTGTACAGACAACCCAGGCCCCGATTATCTAGATGAAGAATAAAGAATCGTCTCTTTGAAACAGAACTGCAGTTGTAGCATGGCATTTCTCAAAAGGCCCTTTCTGTCTTTAGTTGCATTAGTCTCATAAATGATACACAAACACATTGTGCTCTCTCCTGCGACACTGCTAGCACTTGCAGATGTCCGTGTGGCTGTCACTTTCTCTTCTATAAATCTGGTCGTCTTAGATATTTTTTAACAAAATATAAACAAAGGCCCAATTTAGTTCCTCTTTTTCTACTTGCCCTCTGTATGACAGTACAACAAAAAGAGAAATGCAGATGGCATTCAGGAATGTGCAATAACATCTTTTGTGAAAATACTTTGTATATCTTCAACTACAGTTGCTCAAGTAAGTTATCAGTACATTTATTCATCTGCACATTTTTGAAGAAAAACATTCCCTGTACAAGGACGTTCTACTCTCAGACTAAGAGCCATTTGGGTATAATTGCAGGCATGCGAAAGTCATGGACACTACCTTCTTGGCATAGCAATTTCAGCATTTTCTCCAGCTGTGGAGATTTTAAATTACCAGTTCTTTATCAAAACCAAAACGGAAATGTACCACAGGACCCATTTCATGAGCATGCGAGAATACAGGTGGACCTCCACATTTGTGGGTTTCACTTTCACAAATTTGATTATTTGTGAATTTCTTCAACTCCTCCGAGCACCACCTCTGGCACTTCTTTTCAACCTTCCCTCTCGGCAACTCTAATCAGGCCAGGCAGCCCTATAAAAATGCACCTCCTGTCCTCCTCGTTCTCCATCAGCCACTGGCTGACCAGCTAAGGATGGCTCACAGCCTGGTTTCTCAGCACCACAAACCTTCTCCAAGTGCCCCCCTATACACAAGGAATGAGATGGGCAAGAGGGAGGAAGTATAGGACCACCATACTGACCTTCCCCCCTTCCCTCTCTTTTCCTTGAACTCGCTTGGACCCTGGGTGTCTGCTCTCCCCAGCATGCCTCACTCCCTTTCCACAGACACACACACATTTTGATATTTGTGATTTGTCCACTTTTGAGAAGGTCCTGCACCCCTAACTCTAGTTAATGTAGAGCACCAACTGTATTTAGTTATATCATGTTCTTTGACTGAAAATACCTAGAATGGTATACAGCGTAATCATAGAGTAATATACAATCTTTTAAAAATGAAATTAAGTCTCTACATAAAATGGTTGGACAGATTTTCACCAAATGGGGGATATCTTGGGACAATATGACATGAGATATGCAAAATTCACTTTGGAGGAGCCCAGGGGCACGCCAATTATTACTTTTTTCATTAACAGAGAGTAATGTGGTATATCATTTCGAACATTTCAAGTGAGCTGATTTCAAAAATTATATTTTTAAAAACTAATGCCATAACTATATCAATAAAACTAAGATTCTGTCTCTTTGCTGCTTCACTATGGGTAAACAACTGTACAGATTTTCAGCAAATTTGGACTTCCTTGGAAAGGTCTAATTTAGCACATAGACTACATGGCATATGTGAAATTCACTTGCGGGAAGGGCTGCAGTGAAGTCTCAATTTTTTTTTTCATTCATATAGAGTAGTATGTTTGGTGGTCAACTGGGAAAGGTATGCTTTCTCAAGGGCACATGAAACTGATGGGCAACATGAGTGACATTTAAGCACCCAAAGAGATAGGCACTCATCTTCCACAGCAGTTAAAACTGAATAGTCATTTAAAGGATTAATGATTTTTTGGAAGCATACCAGATACTATCACTAGGAGTATAGTCAGTTGCTCTTTACAACTGCCGCCAGCAAAACTAGGAGTTATACATTAAAAACCCGTGGAAACAGATGTTTTCAGTTTTTGACAACAGGCACACAGAGACAGAATGGCCCTTTCAGTACCCTACCTGATGTTGGTGGCATCCTGCAGGGATCTCAGTAGAGACTCTCCCAGGAGGGGAGTGTGATAGAAGCACTTACCTGAGCTGCAGAGAGTCCAGAAGGCTGTGCTTCCTGCCCCAGCGCAGCTATGCTGCAGAAGGAAGAGGTGTGGCTGTCACACCTCCTGCATTCCCGCAGACAGCCGGCTGTCTGCGGGAATGCAGGAGGTGTGACAGCCACACCTCTTCCTTCTGCAGCATAGCTGCGCTGGGGCAGGAAGCACAGCCTTCTGGACTCTCTGCAGCTCAGGTAAGTGCAGGTGGACTGTAGGAGGGCAGCGTAATCACTGGTCATTGATAGGGAGAACCTGTTGAGTCCTAATAAAACTTGCATATTTTGCTGGTTTGGGCAATGGCGGAGTGAGGAGGTCTCTCTCTGCAGCATTACTGACAGAGAACTCACACCGAGCAGCAAGGCAGGTTAAGTTGTAGAGACCGACCAAATATACTCCCCTTGGTATTGGGGAGTCTTCAGGGGCTCTAGAGGTCTGTTATCTTGTTTGAGCTTTGGGAAGTAGCTGTTAGTTCGAGTGGCAACCGAAGCAGGAGAAGAAGAGGAGACTGGAGCAGCTGTTACCACTAGGGTGTTTCCCAGGATTTCTGGGCTAAGCTCTGCCACCAAACCATTTTAAACTTTGACATTTCATCTAAAGAGGATCATCAGAAAATGGATCCTACGGCGAGATATGAGGCTTATCGATATTGTGTAGGATATATTCCATGGTAAGACCAGTTATTTCAATTTAAAATTTATACTTTAAAACCTGCTGACCAATCCATAATTTAAAATGCTAGCGGAGCTGAAGTAACAGTGAAAGGCTAAATAGCTTTGTGGCGAAGCAGAGTGAGACGCTGAGACACTGAGAACTCAAGAACTCAAGCTACAAATTAAATCTATCTCAGGCTATAAAATAACTAGAGAAAGTGAACTTTAAGAAGATTCAAGTTTGAATGTGTGACTGAGAGACAGGACTGGAAAGAAGTAAAATTATATTGATTTTTCTTTATATCTTCTCATTTAAAAACATTGAGTCCCTCACCCAAGGACGGAAAAAGCAATCACGATGTGGAAGGACTAAGCTGAATAGACAAAATAAAAGAGAACCAAAATTATATGAACAGCAGACAACAACTTTTTAATAGAAGACAAAAATAAGAACAAAACAGATTTTGGAGGTTGCAGGGGAATAAGGAGAAGGTGAAGAAAGGGAGAGGAGGTGAATTTTTGAAGACACGAAGATAAAGCAATAGAGTAACAGAGAGACTACGACACTACTGGAAAGAGGAAAGGTGACAGCTTTAACCAAGGCTACAAGTCAATAGGCTGGCTGATATTTTGATTTGATTTGATATTAAGGAAGACATAATTAACTAATTTGGCTTCTGACTGGAACTATTTTGAATGACTTGTTAGACTAATGAACTTGAATATATACTAGACAAAGATCCTATTATAAATATAAACTGTATATTAAGGGATCAGTTATTCTTTGACAATCGATACTACTTGATAGACTGATGGATATTATAGATACTATATTATTTTGACAATTGATGCTACTTTGATAACTGATTTTATTTTGATAAACTGACAAATTAATTTGGTATAATTATCTGAATTCATTATGATAGACACTGGCTTTAATTAACGGGAATACTTAAATTACATTAAGAATACTGTAGAGGTAAAACTAATCCAGTTAATGTATTCTAAATACCATTTATTCCTAATTTGAATTTTGAATTATAAAGAGATACCACCTTTTGAAACAGTTAATTCTACTGTTGACCTATTTTTGAACTCTATTTCTCTCTATTTTCTTTCTTTCTTTCTTTCTTTCTTTCTTTCTTTCTTTTTCTCTATCTGCTTCTCTATATCCTCCCTTTCTTCTTACAAAAATGAAATAATTGTAATTATTATATATTAGTTGGAAAATTGTGTAATTAATTTTTGGATTGCTCAATTATTACTCAGCAAAAGGGAGAAAGTAAGACAGTCTTCTTTCTTCCCTTCCAAATTCCCTTTGAGAAAAAGTGAGAGAATATGGTTTAACAGTTTATATAAGATTGCTGGATAGAACATACATTTTTAAGTTATCTTAGTTTATTAGCTGTATTAGAAAGGAGAAAAACTGCTCTTACTGCTTCTCAAACACAAAGACGGCCTTCAACAGAAATAAGTACTAAACAGATGGAGCAATTTTAGAAGAAATAAGAAAAATGAAAGATGAGATGAAAGAAGAGATGAAGGAAATGAGAGCTGAGATTAAACAAGACTTTAAGAATGAAATAAGAGAAATTAAGAAATCTATAGACAAGCTCTCGGAAGAGTTAAAGAGGATTGCTAGTAGAGTTTCAAACTTAGAGGGGAAAATGAAGAAAGTGGAAGACAAAATAGAAGCCGTAACCGTAGACCAAGAGAAAGAACTAGATGAAAAAATGTTGGCAGATTTGAAATGGTGTGAACATTGTTTGAAATTAAGGGGTCTAAAAGAACAAAGTGAACAAAATCTTTATGAAATTCTTGTTCCAGCCTTTGCAGCTTTTTAAAATCAGCCTCAGGATCAATTTGAGAAGGAGACAGATAGGATCTACAGGATAAAATCACCTTACATCACAGAAAAAAACCTCCTGAAAGATATAGTGATTTATTTTTTAAGGAGAAAAATAAGAGATACTATAATCCAATGGAATTTTGAGAACCTCTTTATACTAGGAGAAGATAAGGTTCTGTTATATAAATATATCCCAGCAAGAATTCTACATAAAAGAAGAGAGTACAATTTTTTAATGGCTCAATTAAGAAAAATAGGAATCCCATACAGATGGGGGAAGTTAGAAGGCCTGACCTTTCAATTTAGGAAAAAAACTTATAGATTAAATTCTCTATCAGATGCTCAGGAATTTTGGAGGAAGTTCAAAAGAGATTTTGAAGATTATCACAAACGGTAAAAAACTGAAAGACACATAGAAAAATCTCAGAAAGGAAATGGGACAACTAAGCAGACAGATTCAGATTATAAAGTAGAAGAAGGAGAAATTGTAGATATTGAATTAGATGTCGATCAACCATTTGAGGAAGAGGTAGAGAGACTGGTCCAAGAAGAGGAAGAGAGAAAAGATCAGGAAGAAGAGGCAGAGGATAGATTCTAACCAGATTAGTAATAGTCACAGAACTTCAATTAGAAAAACAGAGGATTAGAAGAACTTGAATAAAATAAACAATGGAACTGAAAATATTGTCTTGGAACATAAAAGGAATAAATACTCTTCAAAAATGGCAGAAGATATTCCATTACCTTGGGAAAAGAAAAACTGATATTGTCTGTCTTCAAGAAATCAGAATAAAAAAGGAAAAGATAAAACTAATCCAAAACAGAAAATTAGGGAAGGAGTTTGTTTCAACAACAGAGAAGAAAAAGAAAGTTGTAGTCATCTATGTAAACCACAGTACTAAGCGAAAGAAATCTTCAACGATGACAATGGCCACTACTTAGGGGTAGAAATTCAATGGCAAAACAAAAAGATCTTAATAGTGGGAATATATGGAGCCCATGATAATAAAAATAATTCTATGAGAAATTGGAATTAAAATTTTCTGAATATGAGTATGAAGATATAGTTATGTTAGGGGACTGGAATGGAGTCATAGACCCATCCATGGACCACAAATCAGAAAAGGTGATAAAAAAAGAGCCAAGGAAAACTTCCTATATCTTTTGATAAAATGGTGGAAAACCTTACTTTGCTAGATGCATGGAGATACTTGTATGGTGATGTTAAAGAATTTACATTCTTCTCAGACAGACATCTATCCTTCTCAAGAATTGATATGTTCTTGATTCCAACAACACTCTGTAAGAATGCAGTTAAAATGGATATTCTCCCCAGAACCCTATCTGATCATAATGCAATAACTCTATCATTAAAAAAAGAAAGACAAGAATATAGATGGCGTCTGAATGAAAGACTCTTGCAAGACGAAAAGATAGTAGCAAAGGCCAAAGAAAACTTAAAATTCTATATTCTTGAAAATCATAAGCCAGATACAAACACAGATGTCATTTGGAATGCAGGTAAAGCAATTGTGCATGGCTTTTTCATGCAAAAAAAATTGAGTTGAAAAAAGAAGAGAAATGAAAAATTACAGAATATTATTGACCAAATTAAAGTAGAAGAGAAGGAATTGGTAAGAAAACCAGCAGATAAGACTCTTCAAAAAGAAATAAAAGCTCTACAAACTCAATTAGATATGGATTTAACAATAGAAATTAGTAAAAAAAATGTTGTATTTGAAACAAAATCATTTTGAATGGGCAAATGAACCTGGAAAATGGTTAGCAACAAAATTGAGGGAGAAAAAAGATAGAGCGTTAATTACCAAAATAAAATCTGGAGAAGAGATTAAAACATATGCTGGAAAAATCAAGAAAGTCTTCTATCATTACTATTCAAATTTGTATAAAGCGAAAGGGACCGATATTGAAAATATATGAGAGTACTTAAAGGACTTGAAAATAAAAGAAATAAATAAAGAACAAAGATTTCAGTTAAACCAACCAGTTACTATCATGGAAATAACAGAAGCAATTTGTAAAAGCAAAAAAGGTAAATCACCAGGCCCAGATGGTTTTCCCATTTTATATTATAAAATATTCCAAGATGAATTAATTTTGTCACTCCAAACTACTATGAATGCAACTCTGGAAGGGAAGATTCCAGGAACGTGGAGAGAAGCCAATGTTTCATTAATCCACAAGGAGGATAGAGATCCTCTGCTACCAAAAAATTATAGGCCAATATGTTGGGGATGATAGGAGTTTCAGCCCCATGGAAATGCAGCGGAAAAACCAGAGTTCAGCGAGCCAACAGCAGCTGCCTTGTTCCCCAGTAAGGATACTCACACACAGAGGAGTTTCTTCCAAAACAGGAGGCACTTTATCTTGCAGCAAAGTTCTGTTATATACAAAACATAGGACAGATGGACAAAAGCTTGCGCCAGGCACCAGGTTTGGTCAACAGACAAATACATACTGGTGTTGCTTTGTTATATACATATCTACAACCAATCAGGTAGAGGTTTGCACACCTCCCTCTACCATCTGCACACGACCCTAGTTTCTTATGCAACCTTGCAATTACCCACAGCTGGGGCATGATGCAACATATTTGCAGTGGGCTGATCATTTTCCCAGGGTTCCCTACCTGGAATCCCTGACACAATATCCCTATTGAATGTCAATTATAAAATTTTCACTTCGATTCTTGCTACTCAATTAAAAAAAATCTTTAAAGACTTAATTCAAGAGGAACAGGCAGGTTTCCTACCAAACAGGTATTTGAAGGATAACTTGAGGATAATTATAAATACTTTAGAATATTTTGAAAGACAATCCATGAGAAAAATGGCTCTAATCTTCCTTGATATATAAAAAGCTTTTGACACCATAAGTTCGAATTTCATGTTCGAGATATTAAAACAAATGAAGATTGGAGATAAAATTTTTGAGAGGAATAAAAACTATTTATGACAACCAAACACTGCAAATTATGATAAATGGAGAGAAAACAAAAAAGATCAATATCCAATGAGGAACAAGACAAGCATGCCCTCTGTCCCCACTACTATTTCTATTGGCAATAGAAGTGTTGATAATAAATATAAAAACAAATGAGAAAATTCAAGGTGTGAAAATACAAAATAAAGAATTAAAAGTTAGAGCATTTGCTGATGACATAGTAGTGTTACTAGAAGATCCAAAAGAAGCAACTGAAGAATTGAAATACCAACTAAGAGAATTTGAAAGGGTTACTAGCCTCAAAATTAATGAAGAAAAAATGAATACTTTAACTAAAAATATGAACAAGGACAAGGAGAAACAGTTACATTTGATTTCAGGATATAATGTCACCAATAAGGTAAAATATCTAGGTATCCAACTGACTAAAAGGAATTCAGATTTGTTCAAAAACAACTATGATCAAGTATGGAAGGAAATCAGGATAGACCTGAGAAATTGGAGTAACATGAAATTATCTTTTTTAGGTAGGATTGCATCCATCAAGATGAATGTTTTGCCAAAGCTACTTTTTCTATTTCAAACAATCCTAATAATTACCAATGAATCAGTTTTCAAATCTTGGCAACAAGCCATCTCTCATTTTATATGAGAAGGCAAAAAACCAAGAATAAAATTAAAAAATTTATACGATGCTAA
Organism: Cyclura pinguis; assembly: GCA_030412105.1. Taxonomy (NCBI): domain Eukaryota; kingdom Metazoa; phylum Chordata; class Lepidosauria; order Squamata; family Iguanidae; genus Cyclura; species Cyclura pinguis. The sequence goes on from CM059602.1 coordinate 216,552,319, forward strand.
AGAAAGACGAAGTTTTGGCCTTCCCAATTTGAAAATATATTACTATGCCTCATGCCTTGATTGGATTAAAGAATGGGTGCAACTTACAAATGATAACCTCCTAGCAATAGAAGGAGAAGACCTACTGTTAGGTTCAATTTGGACAAAGCCTACAAACATTTTAACAACCACTATATATGAAATCCTTTGCTAAAGATCTGGTATTTCTGCAGTTTTACAATGTCTCCTACATTGACTAAACTCTGCTGTACAAATTAGCAAAGATGCAGTTATGAACAGATGAGCCATTTAAATAGGCTAGGTGGCTGCCATTCCTCCATATCTTCCCAAGCTGATCAACTCTCTGAACACACTTAGGATTAAAAGCAGTTAACTACAATAAAATGTATTAATGTAACAAAAACCCCAGTATTAAGTGGAGAGAGGTTAAATTCCTGTTGTAGCACTTTAAATTGATATCTAAAAAAGAAAATGATCTCAACTAATGTGTTGTTGTTTGAGAATTTGGTTTGATTTCTAAAAGAACGAACCTTTTATCATTGTTGACTCTCTTCTTCCTCCCTCTAAAAACTCTTAGGAAATCCTGAAACTAGCAATCCAACTGAAGATGGTAAACCAATCCTGAACAATACTGCCACCTCCCTGTTGGTAACCTACCCTTAAATTATATGCATTATTGCTGAAGGGGAATGGTGCCTTATCTGGAACTGAGTACACTACCTCTCACAGGTCACCGACATTTCTTATCAACTGTAAAAGCTATAGATGCCTGACTTTAAAGCAAGTATGGACAAAACACAGCCCATGGGCCACGTACACCCTTTGGAATGCTATCCATGGCCCCTGAAGCCCCGAAGAACCCTCCCAAAGTTCCCAGACTATCTATCTATCTATCTATCTATCTATCTATCTATCTATCTATCTATATCTCAAAGGGCCACTTTTCAGATGATTTTTTACCCCCAAATTTCCCAAAATGTACACAGAGGTTTGCTTCTCTAACCCTCCAGAAGACAAAAGAAATTTAATTTTAAAAATCAGTTGAAAACCAGTCAAAATCGCAGCTGAAAGTGATATTGAGTCACTTTGGGCCCACCAAAATGTAGCCCACCAGCTGGGCAAAGGATGGGAAAATGCCTCCTTTCCCCTGTGCAATTGCCCACACCACTCTACAGCAACCAGTAACTTGGGGTAGAGAAGGAGACAGCAGGACTGTATTTCTTCCCTGCCTCCAACATCCAATCCCATGGAAATCTGTGTGTGGCTTTTTCTACGCCAATGGGGAAACCAGAGCACAAGAGTCCAAGTAACAGGGCCAGTGCCAAACAGGATGGTCCCACTGTTCATTTCAAGAGGTCAAACTGCTGTGGTTCATTTTTCAGCAGGTCTATTAATTCCATTTTAGCTGGACTAACAATCAGCAGAATCTTTTACTGCAAGGACAGACAAATATAAATACAAACAAAACAGCAGCTAGTACAACCATATTAAAACCCTGCATGTAAGAAAAGAACCCAAAACATACAATTAAATTTGAAGTAGGCCCAGGGCTGACTGGAGTATTACCAATGGAGTGGTTGTAAGATGCTCAATGATGTGTCTTCCAGTCTGTTTCTCAGCACAGTTCAGAGTCTTGGTGCTTATCTTTAGGGTCTCATGGGAACTCGGATACTTGAAAAAATTCTCCACAAAAAGACTGCTGCTTCACTAACACCTTCCTCAGAGACCCTCCTCCAGGTAACTCTGCCATCTAAACTGAGGCAGCCTCTCCCCAAGTAGACTCACCTGGCTCTTATGTTAACAATACATCATTTATGCACCAACACAGCCCTTTTTTTGAAAAAAAAAAAAAATTTCTGGGCAGAAGCTTGTGTGTGTGTGTGTGTGTGTGTGTGTGTTCAAGTTGCCCGTCATCTTATGGCCATCCCATGCATTTGATAGGCCATTTCCATACTAGACTCTTATAGTGCTATTATTCCACTTTCAACTTCCTATGGAATCCTGGCGTTTGCAGTTTAGGGAGGGACCCCAAATGCCCCTCCCTAAACTGCAAACCCCAGGATTCCATAGGAGGTTGAAAGTGGAATAATAGCGCTATAGCAGTCTAGTGCAGAAATGACCGTAGGGTTTTCTTAGGCAAGGAATACACAGATGTGGTTTGCCAGCTCCCTTCTCTGAAATATAGCCTGCAGCACAGGGAGTCCATGTTGAACTTGATGGTGTTTACTTAAAAATAAGTGCATACAGAAGTTTGGCCTACATCTTTGATTATTTATGGTGCTACCATAAATAACACTTAACAGTGTTCCTGATTGCTGCTAATAATGTTATATTTTGTGAGCTCCCCAGATTTTTTTTCTATTATATGAGTCATTTTTCACTTTCTCAAGATAAAAATAAATGTTGTGTACCTCTTGCCTGCCTATTCTCCTCTTCTCTCTTCAGAATCCACATGCAACTACAGTATTGATATTCTTATTCTTACCTCTGTTCATGGCAAATATTATTTTAAATTGATATTGATCAATTTAATATCATTTTAAATTGATACGCAGCAGAAATGTTATTGTTTTGGCCAGCTCCCAGAAACCCACCATTGGCCATACTGGTTAAGGGATTCGAAAAAGTTATAGTCCAAAAAAGTTCTGACAGCCGTATATCTGGTCATCAGTTTTGTGGGAAGAAGGAGACTGACTACTCACAAAGTTCTTGTGGTTGTTAGTTTTTAACTACTGAGGCTATTATATCCAATATTTGTCTAGTTGCCCACTGAAAGTAAACAGGTTCTTTTTTTTCCCCTTTGAAGAGCCATTCAAAAAATAGCAGACTCACATTTGTTATCAACATAAATTAAACATCCTTGGATCAAAGAAAGTGGAGATACAGGTGAAAAATGTGTGGAATTTACTCAGGAGTACATCAGACCAAAATATCTGTTTACTGCAAAATATGGATTAAACTTTATTTTTGATCTCTATCTCCTAGAAAGAGGGAAAACACTTTGCATGGATTCCAAATATTTCCTTCCAAAAGACAATAATGTATTAGTACCTAGCTCATAAAAACTTAATTGTTAAAAAAAAAACTTTGTTAGCCTTTAAAGTACTGCAGTATTTTTATTCTTATTGCTGTTGTAGTTGTAATATGTTAACATGGCTAGCTCTCTGTAATTTGCCATTGATGCCTTTAGCATTTTATCTTTCTTGGTCTGAGCACTGATAAACATTTAGAGAAACATTGATAAATCAGACCAACATACCTTCCTCTATGCAACAGTTCCAGTGCAACTTCTCATATTTGCTTCTAATATATTTATTGTAGACATAGGCATTCCTTTGTTCATCTCAGAGCTGAGAATGTTGTGTTTAAAAATTAACTTATTAACAGTGGCAGTAAGAAACAGGTAAATTAATTTGCTAATATTAACAGTGGGTGGATACTTTGTTGCATTATCATTATGTTAAATAAATTGTCAGTAGTTTTAAGAAACCATGGAGTTTACAGAGAATGGCATGTTTAGTTCTCATTGTTTCCCCTAATATTTGAGATTTTTTTTCTTCTCCACCCTTGCACTTTTCAAACTTTGGACTACAAATCCTAAAGTATGATTGAAAGCTGGCACTGGTGAGATTTATAGCACAATGGACCTGGCTGGCTGGAGAAGACAATCCTAAAATATTAGGATCTGTTCAGTGAAGGTTTTGTCACTGACCATTCTCTCTTTCTACTTTCCAATCCCACTTATATGTCTACACGTCCTTCAAACTTCACAAATTGTTTGACTGGATAGGAAAAGGTAATACAGAATCATTTGTTTATTCCAGTTGGAGGATGCAGCGCAGTACTGAAATGCAACAGTAAATGGCTACAATCTGATGGAGAAATCGTAATCATGAATACTTTGAGAGTCTCTGAGTACATGGTAGAACATTTTAATGCACTATTGAATAACTCAATCTTTTTTCTCCCCAGTCAGAATCAAGAAGTATGGTCTGCAAAGAGCACTGCTAGAGCACACATTTTGTATGCATGAACTGGTATCTGCACCTCAGTCTCTGCATCTCCACTTTCTAACAACTTTGGTGCTCTTCAGCCAGCCTCCTTCTTTTGAGATCAACCGCTGCGTGACAGGACAAAAAAATTCTCCATTTTACCATAGAAACACTGACCAAAACATTTACTTGTTAAGCCTAGTTGTGGGACAAGGGAACTGAGTTAACACAAAAGTAGTTATACTTACTAGTTAATCAGATAGTTTGATAGTGCTGATAGTGAACCCTGTTATGCACATATTAACTTGTTAGGTTTCATATGAGAAAAATGTTTGTTTATTTATTTATTTATTTGATTAAAATATTTGTGTCCCATACCTAAACAATGTAACAGTTAGAACAATGTAAGAGTTAAACAGGTAAAAAGTGTTTAAAACTTGTGCAGATTTAGGAAATGTTATCAGATCCCAAAGGCTTTAGTTAAAAGCCACGTTTTAACCTGGCACTGGAAAGAAGCCAGCATTGAGTGTTAATCAGGCCTCCTAATGGAAGGGATTCCACAATTTGGGAATCACAGAAGAGAAGGTCCTCACATAGTATATAGTTCCAACTGGCAGGATGCAGAGGATGGCGTCTTCACCAGACCTCAGTCCAATTTATATATGGGGAAAGAGCTTCCTTCTAAGATTGAAATCCCCAACCAGTCTGTGCTTAACTGTTGTCACATTTAGAACAGACAAGAAAGGAGGGCTAAAAAGTGTAGCATGACATCTTGTAAACAGATCAACAGCCAGTGCGATTCTGTTACATCTGGTTTATAAGGATTCTGAAGGATGTTCTGGTCATCTAGCTGCAGGTTTCTGTATCAGCTGTCATTTCCAAGTCATCTTCAAGGACAGCACAACACAGAGCATACAGAAGAAAACTAACCAGAAAGTTGCCATATATGAACTACTGTGGTTAGATTAACCCTTCCCAAGAAAGGATGCAGCTAATGGATTACTCAAAGCTTTCCAAAGGCTCTTCAAGCCACAGACCTATCTGGGCCTCCAGTAAGAGTGATGGATCCAAGAGCACTTCCTTGTTCTCCACCTGCTCCTCTGAGAGCGTTCAATCCTATCTAGGACAAGTTGCTTACCCTGTTCCCAAACCTAATTCCAATATCCTTTTTCGGGCAAGGTACTGGAGCATATGGCAGCCTCCTAACTCTAGAGGTTCTTGGATGAAATGGGTTGTCTAGATCCAGTTCAATCTGGCTTCAGGTCTGGCTATGGGACAGACATAGCTGTGGTCTTGGTAGATGATCTACACAGCAAACTAGACAGGGCAAGTGAGTCTCTGTTGGTTCTGCTGAACCTCTCAGTGGCTTTCAATACCATCAGCCACTGTATCTTTCTCAGTTGCCTCCCTGGCTTGGAGGCACTGTTTTACAATAGCTCTGGTCTTTCTTGGAGGACACGCTCAGAAAGTGGTGCTGGGGTATAACTATTTGGCATTTTAGCCACTTTTTTGTGTATCCCTCAGGACTCAATTCTCTTCCCCCTGCTTTTTAATATTTGCTTGAAACTGCAGAGAGAGGTCATCCAGAGTTTTGGGGTTCAGTGTCATCAGTATGCTGATGACACACAATGCTGTCTTGCTTTTCCATCTGATTCCAAAGAAGATATTTCTGTAGTAAATCAATATCTGTTGTTAGTAATGGGGTGGATGAGGATGAACAAATTGAAATTTAATTCTCACAAGACAAAGGTGCTCCAAGTCAGTTGAAAGGCAGCTCAGGGAAAAGGGATTCAGCCTGTGCTGGACGGAGTTACATTCACCCTGAAATCTCAGGTTTGAAGCTCCGGTGTGCTCCTGGACATGGATCTGCACTTAGATTCCCAAGTTTTGGCTTTGTCCAGGAGAGCATTTGCACAGTTAAAATTAGCAAGCCCCTTCCTTGAGAATTAGATCTAGCTATAGTGATGCAGACCTTGATTACATCCCATTTGGACTACTGTAAAACAATCTATGTGGAGGTTCCTTTGGAAACTTTGGAAACTTCAGCAGGTCCAAAATGCTGTGGCCAGGACGTTGACCAGAGCTGATTACAGGGATTGTGTGACTCCCCTGTTAAAACAGCTGCATTGACAAATATCATAATCTTTACACATGTAGGTGCCTTTAGTGGTACTGTTTCATCTTTTTAACAGAGTGTGATTTTTAACTTTGGTGATAATATATTGGGCAGGTGAATTATCATAGCTCAGCACAAATCTGTGAAAACCTTTGCAATAGGTACCATTTTGTGACTCCACTTAACTTGAACTGATATTTCCATTCATGCTAAACACATATTTCCAACTATATACATATTTACATGAAAAAGAGTATTTTGCTGTGATACTTAGAGCATGCTAATTTTTTAAAGTTCATTTTCCAGTTATAAAGGCTTCCCCCCCCCAAAGATTTCAATTCAGTTGTTAATCCCAGTAATTCACAGGCTCTTTGAATCAATGGGATTAATTGAATCAATAGGAGCATGTTAATGCTTAAACAACATGTAAGTACCTTTCATTCAATGAGTCTAGTCTAGATGGGATTTAGACCACTGGCTGGAATGCTGTTGTGGCACTACAGCTGCACTTTTGGCTGTGCTAATTTCTGCTGGTAAATGAAGGTAGGCAATAATGTGCTTGCTCTGAGTAGCCTGCTTCCCAAAAGACTGCCTTCCTGATGATGAAGATTGCTTACTTAAGAGTTGTGTTTTGCATCTGCTGATATAAGAAACTAATTTTTTTTCCATATTTCATTCAGCATTGTTAAAATGAGTACCATTTTAGAACAAGATACAGTTGAGTAAAAAAGAAAAAAGTGAATGGTTGCTGCAGAATATGTAAACTAAGTTCAGCCGAGTATCTGTGATCATTATGTGAACTCCAGGGAAATGTAGATGCGTTAAGCTGAACCATCAAAGCAGCTGACCATGTGAACCATGGAATTCAAGTCCTAGTGAAATAGTTATGTGCTTCACAGCAATGAAAAGAGTGCAAGCTTTTGAATGAGGTGATATTAAGCAATGAATATTTTCCTATAGGTAATCAAATGGGGTAGGGGGTACAGGAAAACAGTACATGCTGCTAATTAGCCATGATGTCCTTTTGAATATAGAAAAAAAATAAATTTAATTTTTTGAGAGATTCCTGCATCCAGAAAACACTATTAAAAATATGGCAACAAGTATACCAAAAATTTTATACAAACCTCCCGATATGGACATCACCACAAGAAGCTTTTAAAATTGCCCCAACAAAAGAAGGTAAACTGCTTACATATCAAGATATATTTATTTGGGAAGCAGATAAACTGAGAATGAGAATGCTAGAAGAAATGAAAGAAGCTGGACAGGAATGGAATTGGTTTCCATGGCGACAATTGAAAGAAAGATCTAAAATGGATTACAAACTATATGGATTTGAGAGAAAGGAGAATGAATTGGACGTATTGTTGAAAGGACATCAAAAGAAATGAATATCCAAACTTTATAAACTGCTATTACAGAGACAAATGGAGCAGGATGAAATTAAAGAGACGATGATCAGATGGACCCAAAATATACGACATTCAATAGATTTACAGAAGTGGAGAAGGGCATGGAAAAATGATCTAAGATTTACACCTAATTTGAATTTAAGAGAAAACTTTTATAACATGCTATATAGATGGTATATGATGCCAGAGAGACTACAAAAGATCACTAAGAATGGCAATTCAAGATGCTGGAAGTGCAGGGAAAGGGAGGGAACTTTTTTTCATATGTGGTGGACTTGTAAAAAAGCAAAAAAAAAATTGGAAAGAAATACATGATGAAATTCAGAAGATTTTTAAACTGATTTGAGATGACGCCTGAATTATATTTGTTAAATATGACAGACCTAAAGACAGAGATAAGGAGATACCAAAGGATAAGTTATATTTGATTACAGCAGCTAGGCTAACATATGCTCAACACTGGAAACAGGACATTGTAATAGATTTGGAGGAATGGAAATTAAAAGTTATGGACATGATTGAGATGGAAAAATTTGCAAATTCATTAAAAAATAAACCTATTCAACAAGTTGAAAGGGAATGGAGAGGAATAAGGAAATGACTCCAAATATAATGCATTGATTGAAATGGTAGGGTAGATAATATACTGTATGATTCAACTGGAGAAAAAGAATTGATACAAGGGAGTGAGGGTGGGAAGGGTAACATTATGATGGAATGTACCCAATTTTTTATTTCTTATGGAAACTTTAATAAAAAAATTTTTGAGAGAGATTTCATGTCCTGGGGTTGCATGTGGCCCCAAAGCTGTTATCGCAGCCCTTGGCTCCTCCCAAGTCTCTGCACTGTCCTCCTTTTTGCCTGTCCCCTGAGTAGGTAAAAATCTTCCAGAGGCAGTAAATACATGGTACCCCCCCTGCCCCAAGTTAATATCTGAACCAGTAGTGTACTTGCTGCTGGTTTTGTTAGAGGGAATTTTTGACAGTCCATGTGGCACCCAGAAGATTCTGGCACAGTTATGCATCCCTGCTGTGAAGTATCGAAAGAAACTACAATCATCCCTACACTTTCACAAGAGCTAGGCTGCAGGATTCCTGCAAAAGTTAAAATATTGTGAATAAACTTGCAGCCAATTTTAAAGTATTATATAAGCAGGTGTATAAAGTATTATACAACCGCGGCAGAGGCTAATCCAGTTCCTCACTTCCCTTATCACCTTCCTCATCCCCTGTTCTCCCCAAAGGCACCAGCCACAACTTCTCTTACTGCCCAGTTTGGCACTTTCATATCCCTCCCAGATTCTCTCAGCAGGCAAACTCAACCAGCTTCTAGCAACAACAACACCAGCAGCCCACAATCCAGCCCTCTCTCTACTTCCCTGCCTGACACCTTTTGTCCTCCTTCCACTTCCCCCCACGCCCCCCCCACCTCCACTCACCTGTTATGTTGGCATGAAGGAAAGGGAGAAGAAGAGAAGCTTAGTGCTTCTACCAGCCGCTTCTAAAATTGGCTTGAGTGTGCTGGAAGGGATAGGGGCTCTGATAATCTAAGGGAGTTGTGAAAGTGTCAGGGTGAGCCGAAAGACAGTTTGGGGCTGATGCCTTTATGAAGGATGGGAGATGGGGGGGGTGGAATTGGGGGAAAGAAGTGAGGGAAGGCACTGGACCATGGGCTGCTCCCCGTGGTGCTGTCAAAACTGGATTGAGTTTGCCTGCTCATACAGTATGGAAGGAGCATGAAAGTGCCAAGGCATGCAGTAAGAGAATTTTGTCTGGTCTTTTTTGGGAGGACAGGGGACAAGTGGGAAGAGATGGGAAGAAGTGGCAGGAGGTGCTGGACTGTAGATGACTGCTGGTGGTGCTGCTAAGACTGGGTTGAGTTTGCCTACTCAGACGATGGCAGGAGCAGGAACAAAAATTTGAAAGCACATGTGTGAATCAGCAAAGGAGAAGGAGAATAAGCTCCATTTGCTTGTAGATGCAGTAAATTTTATACTTTAAAAGAGCTCAATGCATTTCGGCCTGTTTATATATATTTGGCCTTCTTCAGGGGCATGAATCCAACAAAAATTTCATACCAGTCCAGTTCTCAAGGACAGTGCAGTAGCGACTCCAGGAATTTCTGTTGGATTCATGCCCCTCAAGAAAGCCAAGTATGTATATAAACAGGCTGAAAAGTTCTGGGATTTTTTAAAGAATAAAATTTATGCCATCTGCAAGCATGTGGACCTTAGTCTCCTTCTCCTTTGCTACTTAGACAATGGCCATTTTCGCACTACACTGTTATAGTGCTATTATTCCACTTTCAACATAGTGCTATTATTCCACTTTCAACATCCTGTGGAATTCTGGGGCTTGTAGTTTACTGAGGCCAAAGAGCTTTCTGGCTGAGAATTCTAAATGCTCTTCCCTAAACTGCAAACCCCAGGATTCCATAGGAAAGAGGTTTCCAAACTGTGTGTCACAACATGTTAGTGTGTTACCTGCAGCGTATAGGTATGTCACATGAATGTAACTGGTGGAGGGGCTGCCTCTTCTGCCACCGTGGCAGGCCAGGCCCAGGTGAAGGGGCTGCCTCTGCCTCTGCAGCCCTGGCCCAAGGAAGACCCCAACGAGGACGGTGGCAGCAGTGGGCCAGGCCTGGGTGGAGGGGCTGCCTCTCCTGCTGCCACCTCAGGCTGAGGGAGACCCTAGCAAGGGCGGTGGGCCAGGCTTGGGTGGAGCGGCTGCCTCCACTTACTGAATTACGGTGTTACAAAATGATGCATGTCTAAAAAGTGTGCCACCAACATGAAAAGCTTGGAAAGAACTGGAAGAAATTAATAATAGGTTTGGATGGCATGGATACGTACGTACAACAAAATAACAGTGAATAAAGAGTTTAATAATCATTGTATTGGAAAGACATTATTGAAAGTATGGTTACAATAAAGCATAAATTCTATAGAAGACTTCCGATTTGCACCTCACCTCAAGAAGCACATAAAATTGCCCTAACAAAACAAGGAAATTTACTAACCTATCAAGATTTGTTGAAATGGGAAGGGGATAAGCCAAGAATGCGCACAGAAGAAGAATTAAAGGCTTTGGGACATGAATTTCATTGGTTCCCATGGAGACAACTTAAAGAGAGATTTAAAATGGATCAAAAATTATATGGATTTGAAAGAAAAGAAAATGAATTAGATTTATTGATGAAGGAGGACCAAAAGAAGAGAATCTCCAAATTCTATAAGCTATTGTTGCAAAGAGAAATGGAATCAGAAACTGTTAAAGATAATATGGTTAGATGGGCACAAAATATTGGACATCCAATTGAGTTGGGTACATGGGTGAGGGCATGGAAAACAGACATAAAATTGACACCTAGTTTAAATTTCAGAGAAAACTTTTATAAAATGCTACACAGATGGTATATGACACCTGAAAGGTTGCAGAAAATAACTAAAAATGGAAAAGGAAGATGTTGGAAATGTGATGAAAAGGTGGGGTCGTTCTTTCATATGTGGTGGACCTGTAAGATAGCAAGGAAATTTTGGAAATGATGAAATTCAAAGAATTTACAATTTAAATTTTGAAATGAAGCCAGAGTTTTATTTGTTAAACATGGGGCAACAAAGAGAAAAAAGATGTCACCAGAAGAAACTGTTATATTTGATAACTGCTGCAAGATTGACATATGCACAATATTGGAAAGAAAGGAACCATGTTGATATAAAAGAATGGAAATTAAAAGTTCTGGATATGATAGAGATAGAAAAGCTAACATTTTCCCTGAAAAATAAGTCTGTCCAGAACTTTGAAAGGGAATGGAGAGAAGTTTTAAATTTGATAAAGATATAGTAATAAGAAAAGGAAAAGAATAAAGCAAGATCGTATATAATACAAGGCAATAATGTAATAAGGCAATGTAACAATGTAAGATGTAACAATGTGAGATTACCTTTGAAGAGAAACTATGTATGAATGGAATGTAAATAAGCAGACTCAACTGGAAAAAAAAGAAAAAAGCTTGGAAGGGGAGAAGGTTTTTTGTTATTTTCACTTTAAACTTTAATAAAAATATTTAAAAAAATAAAAAGTAAAAGAAAAGTTTGGAAAGCTCTGCCATAGGATGTTGAAATAGAATAATAGCACTATAGCAGTGTAGTGAAGAAATGGCCAATCTGGGAGAGGCATGCTCTGTTGCACAATGAAGAAGAAGAGGCAGGGCTAGCAGCTACAAACTTACAAATAATCATATTCATGAAAGGAAAACGTGCAAAAGTGGAGGGCCAACTGTAGTTCCAGAACATAGTTGGGAGTAGAAACAAAAATTACAAGAGAAATAATACATCCTGAAGATATTAATTACTGAAGGATGGCTGAGTTAGTGCTATAGGCCTCTGCTTAGCAGTGGAGCAATGGCTGCTGCAAAGTCTTCTTCCTTGTGTTCTCCTAGCTCCAAGAAGCAAAGAGTAAATTACTCTTAAAATGCTGAATGGACTTTATTGTGTTCCCTATATGCAAAAAACAAAAACCATAGGCACATCTCTAAATCCCTCTGCTATACCTGCAAAATTTCTGGTCTCTAGTTTTCATGATTGGTCTATGGCAGGAGTTGGGAAAGTACAGGCTTCCGGTCACAGAAAATGTTTCTCCATTCCGGTTGTGATGATGTTCTGGGGGCGTATCTGAAGTGCCAGTGCAGCCTGGAAGCAGGTTGCCAGGCAATCAAAATAGCTCCTCAGGAGAGAAATCCAGCCTAGTACTGTGTGGGAGGGGCTGGTGGCTGAGAGAAAAAGTTATATAAAGCCAAGTACCTGTGGGTATTCATTACGTCAGTGAGATCCTAGCAAGGAGCTGGGGAGTGGAGTCCCTGAGCCAGAGTGTGACTGTGTAGGGAGGTTTAATTCTCTGTGGAAGCCTAGTGAGAGGCAGAATACCGTATTTGCCAGTGTATGAGATGCCCCAGCATATAAGATGCACCCCATTTATATGCTGGCAAATACTATTTGCTGGCATATAAGATGCAGTGGTGTGTAAGATGCACCCCATTTTCAAACAGTATTTTTCAGGGAAAAAAGTGAGTCTTATACACCAGAAAATAGGGTAATTGAACCTTAAAAGAATCTGGTCAGAGAGTGTAACCTTGATTGGGTGTTGAGCCTTTGGTGGGAGTGTAGCCAAAGGGCTGTTATATGATACTGCTATTTTATATGAGAGTCTAAAGATACAACTGAACTGTTTAAAAGTGTACTGTATACTGAGGAAATATACCAGCTTTGACCTGCATTTGAAATCTGAAGCGCTACATTATTCTGATTGTTAATTTAATAAATGTTAATTTATTTTTATAAATAATGATTTGGTTAAGTTGTATACAGTATATAAACTAACACGGAAAACACCATCATAAAATTATTAAGGGGTTCTAAATAAACTTGGAAACGCTTATCCTTTTACACAAATAAGGTGTTATAAGCAGGTGGAGGCAGAACCGTGTGGTAAAGAAGGGGCGCCATATCAGATTGGGAGCAATCGTGTGTGTACAGGACTGCAGCCTGAACGTTGTTTTATGCCTTCAAGTCATTACTGAGTTAGGGCAACCCTAAGGCGACCCTATCACTGGGTTTTCTTGGCAGAATTTCTTCAAAGCGCGTTTGTCCTTGACTTCCTCGGTTACAGAATAGACTGCAAGAGCAGCAACATTTGCCCAATTTTGCTTTATAGCAAGAGAACTTCTGAACATAGCTACTACTTATTCAATAACCCAGTTACCATGGATTGCTGGATCATTCTGGCCATAGCAAGTCTGATCGTGAACATTTTTAGGTGCCCTTGTGAAATCTACCATAAACTATAGGTAGGAGAGCCTGAAGGCTTTTCTTTGGTTAATTGACCATGGTTAAACTGGAAGGGCTAGTCTTTGGAAGGGCCTGCACTAAGGGCTGTGTCACGCGGAAGATGTTGGAAGCTGCTGCTTCCTTTCCTCAAAAAGCAAAAAAACAAAAACAAAAACAAACAGGCTCGCAACCTTCAGATAAGAATCACAGCCTCCCTTGATAAGGAAGTATTGCAAATCCTTTTATTTTTAATCTAATCTGCCAACCGGGCCAGCCCTCGGTCCCCACCCAGGGGCGAGGCCGCCAAGCAGAGAGCGTCCCAGCATTATCTCCCCTCCTGGGGATCCTCCCCTTGCCCGAATGCCAAGGCACGGCGCCGGCACTTGAGCACTTCCGGGTCGAGGAAGAAGCCTGCGTGACGTCGCTGAGGCGTTTGGGAGACTCGCGCCTGTTATTGTTACTGCCTTGCGCGCCGCTTCCACCGCACGCCTCCGGGACGCTTTTCAAGCCTCTTGAGGGACGTGCCAAAACGAGATATCGCTATCTAAACCTATATATATATTCATTTAAAAAGAAAAAAGGCCAAGGAAGAAAGCGGAGGCGCGCGGACTGCCGTGTGCAGGCGAGGGCCCGGCGTGGGAGGCTGCTGCCAATTAGAGAGCGAGAGAGAGGAGCCTGTCAGGAGGAAGCGGGCGGTTGGAAGGGGCCGGGGGTCGCCAACGGTTTCGAACGTTCCGGGGCGCGAGCTCTGATACCGAGGAACGGAGGAGGAGGGGGCATCGCGCCGCGTCACTGAGGAGCGAGCAGCTTAAGCGAAGGCGGCGGCGGCGGCGGCGGCGGCCGAGGACTGGCAAGACATGGCCTACGCGTATCTCTTCAAGTATATCATAATCGGGGACACAGGTGAGAGGAGAGCCCCCGGGAAAATCCTGCTGGGGGAATCGGGACTCTGGCCCGAGCTGCTGCGACGCCGCCTGCGCAACGCCCGGCCTCGGCTGCCCCATTTCCGCAGTGTTGGCTGCGCCGACGTGGTAGTGACTCGGCTCGGGAGGGGGAGGCGCTCGGCCCACACGGCCCCGCCCGCGGCCTGGCAAGGAGGCCCGGCGCCTGGGCGTTAGTCAGGCAGGCGGTGTCTCCCGTGCCCTTGTTTCCTTCAAGGTGGAGCCCTCTGCGTCCAAAAATTGCGGAGTGGGCGAGGAGGAAAAGGGGCAAGGAAGAGGTGGCGGCAGGGAGTTGGATGAAATTGAGGCCTCGGGACGGCGGGTGGGGGTCCCACTGGCTTCGTTCACTTTTTGCTTCTGAAGAGGCCTCTTGGGTAACCGAAGCACTTCGGCAAAGGGAGAGGGGGCGTGGTGGTAAGGCCCTGAGGCCTTTCCCTAGGGTTGACTTCTGGGCGTCGACGGGGCGCGTCTCAGGAGCCCGATTCGCAGGACTCCGTCAAATCCATCCTCCCCCGACCTAGCGGTCGTGTGTGGTGTCAGTCAGTGCCCTTCCCTTCCGCTCATAAAACACTGATGGGTTTTGTAGGCCAGCGCATCTGGAAGGCCCCAAATTCAAGAAGGTTGGTGTAGTCGCTCCAGGCACAAAGATAGACTACATCAGAAACATGCCTGTCTTGGTTGCTTTTGAAAAAGGAAATCATTGAAACCCTCTCAGCGAATCTGGTTTCGCGTTTATTGAAGGGTTATTAAATGCTTGGACTTCCATCAAACATTTAATAGGAAACTGATACATGTCTATGAAACAGTGAAGAATCAGGAAGTCACATAACCTTCTGTTATAAGCGTCACCCACCTTCCCCACGTATTGTGAATGATAATAATGCTAACATCTTACAACATAGTGGCTAATAATGCATGTGAAGTATTTTGAGTACTTAAAAGACATCTATAAATGTTTATTGTTAATAGACTTGTAGTGTCCATTACCTAAAGCTCAATGCTGCCAATCCTCTCCTGTTGGGGTTCTTATTTCCTGACTAAACTAGGTCTAAACATGATATAATGTGCTTTAGAACAACATATGCTATCTAGCAAATATATGACTACAGTTTGGAAGTTGCCCCTTTTGGGTTGCATAATTCCCTCCCATTGTAACTATTGATACTTTTTTTAAAAAAAGTAAATATGGTTGTAATAGAGAATTAAAGAGTTATCTCTCTCAGTTAATGTCAATGCAAGAAATCCTTTGTCTAAGGAATTATTTTATTACGTTACACAATATATTTGAGATGCACACTATATATCTGAGATACACACAAAACAGGTAGGTATGTGTAGAGTATTTGTAGCTGAAAACATATGTTTACTGTAGTGTAACAGTATGTGCTGCTAAAAGTGCATGTTTACTATAGTATAGTGTAAGGAGTAGTCCTAGAATATTCCTTATAAGTGTATGTAGAGATTCTGTGGCCTTCTATGAAAAACTCCTTTTTTCAGTTTTGTATAATGTTTGTGTTTCTTTTAAGAGTTCATTCTTTTTCTCTTCAGTTAAAAAGAAGAAATTGAAATGTGAATATACTACTCTTAATTTACTTATTTTCTTCCTTCCATTCCTTTTAGGATTTCATTTTGCCAAAACTGAAATTCCTTACTGCTCAATTATGTAAACAGACATATTTCAGTTATTTTCACTTCCCCTCCATCCTCCTCATTTCTGGGTTTTTAAAAAATGCTTGCTTGAAAATACCTGTGGCCCACTTTGGCCATTTCCAAACCACACTCTTATAGTGTTATTATTTCACTTTCAACTTCCTGTGGAATTCTGCGTTTGTAGTTTACTGAAGCCAAAGAGCTATCTGGCTGGGAATTTTAAATATCATTCACTAAACTGCAAACTCCAGGATTCCATAGGATGTTGAAAGTGGAATAATAGCACTATAATAGTGTAGTGCAGAAATGGCATTTGGTACACATTTCTTGGAAACAAGTATTCCTGGTTTAGATGTATTATTAAAGTATTATGTCATCAAGAAGTACTTGGTAAGCAACATTATATATTAAACTTCGCTGTGCATGTTTACCAGGAAATAAGCCTTATTGAAGCTTATATCTGTATGAACATAGGATCAGGTTGTACATGAACTTTATTTCTTATTGTGGGTAAAACCAGAAAAACGTTAAATTATATATGGCGTTCAGGTTTTATTTGAAAAGAAACCATACAATGATTGACCTGGGAGAAATTTTGAAGCCTACAGCTCTACATGCTACCAGGAAATGAGTGCCCTTGAAGCAGTGTCGAAATGGCTTTTGGTTGTCTGTGGTGAGAGGGAATATGTCTAAGTGACTAGACAGAAAAGCTTTTGGAAACTGAAAGTGCCCTCCTCATATTTCACACCCTTGATTCTGTACACAAGACTATCATATGTTGGTGGGCAGGGTTGCAGACTTGTCTTCCTTGTAAAGCTCAATTAAAATTAATATGGCTTACTTCCAAGTAAATTGACTGGATTGGGTTATGGAAGTAATACTACTCTTCATATAAGCAGTACTTTGTTCCACCATTGCAAAATACATAGCAGAAGGTGATGTAGAAGATAACATTTCATCTAGGTATGTCACATGTTCTAGTACAGTGCTGTTCAAAGTGGTGGTACTGGACTGGTGCTGGTCTCCAAGCTCCATGGGCTACTGGTCCCTGGAAGATTTCCAGGAAGAAGAAACTAGTTGTCACCAGGGTGCACAAATACGATACTAGTCCCGGATCATATTGGAGAAAATAAATTGTCAGAGTTGTCACTACAGACGTATTTTTGTAGTGCGTTAGGGATGAACAGGGGTAGAAATTGTGTGGCCTTCCAAATGCTGGAATGCAGTTCCCCTCTCTGCTTTTGTTGCTTAAAGCTGACTGGAGTTGCAGTCCAATAGCCTCTGGATGACTGCATGATCACCGTTCTTGGTTAAAAAGCAGGATCCTTCCATTTAAAATGTATTTATTCCATCCTATTAATAGGCCCTTTCTACCTATGAATTTTGATGATGATGCTACAATTTGAAGAGGTAGGGAAATATGAACAGTGTTTTAAAGTAAAAAACTGGCAGAAAAAAAATCAGGATGCATGTTACATCTTGGCCTATATCCTGTTGTAAGTCTTGACTAGAGGTAAACCACTCAGTGGGATTTACCTGTATATTAACTAGCTGTTGGAGAACTGATTTAATAGGTCTACATTAGTTGGGACAGGATGTCAACCATGATATGTAATGGCTGTATGATTGTTTTAATCAACTAATGCCACACTCCTGTGAATACATGCCTGTAAATTAGAGCTAAGTAAATAGTCATGGGGAGCCAGCATGGGTAGTGCTTGCTACCCCTTGGTCATTGAAACTCACGAGGTGACCTTGAGTGTATCACATACTCTCACCCCAGAAAACTCTGTGATAGGTTCTCCTTGGGGTCAAAGTAAGTTGGAAACAACTTGAAGGGGCAAAACAACAAATAGTGATAGGATCAGAATGTGAAGTAGGGGTCTGAATTGTGCTGCCATCCTGATATTGAACTCCCAGCACCCCTTACTATTGCCTATTCTAGCTAGAGCTGTTAGTGCTGGCTGTAATGCTGGCTGGGGCTATTAGCTAGTGTTAGTATTGTGTTTTAATTTTAGGTTTTTCTTTTATTAGCTTTTTCTTTTCTTTCTGTTTTTCCTTTTTCCCAAATGTATATTTTTTAATTGTGAATTAGATTGTTTATGTAAAAACTAATAAGTAAAGAAAGAAAAAAGATAAGTGTGTAAAGAATTCTAACCTTCAGCATAGAATTATGGGCACTGGGTGCTGGCATTGATCATGGGTTGACTTCAAAGAAAAAGCTGTGACTCTTCAAGGACCTGTTGTTATAAAGGCAGCATAGATTGGCTGAAAAAAATGCAGATTTTTTTTTCTTTCTCCAGTAGATAGTTCTTATTTTAGGTTAAAAGACAACACAGCTTTCCTTCTCATATAATGAATTACAGACATCTAAAGGGTTATGATACTCTGTTGGATTAGGCTTTTTTTAAGCTTGACATTGCCTAGTATCAGTTTCCTCACAGCTGATGAACACTATCAGAGGATTCATGTGGTATAGTTTTTAGATCTGATTGGATTTTCCTTCAAATTAAACAAGTCATAAAGATGGTTTGTACAAAAGCGTTTTATCAGAGAACAAACTATGCTGCAATTTCTGTTGCAAACATATGGTATGCTAAATACAGCTTAATATAGCAAATAATTCAGAATATTTAGTATCACAGTGACAATGTTCACACATAATGTTAAGTATCTCAGAGATATATTAACATAACAGTGGGTGTGTATTCTTTTCTTCATGCTGCGTGCACAGAACATAACAAAAATAGCAATAAAACAAAGCATTATTAAAAACGTATTCGTTACAATCAAAGAGGAGAAAAAGACAACACAGCTGGCTTGTTGTTCCTAACTTAGCCATTAAACGCTCCCAAGAACAGGGGCACATTTTCCAGGAATGAGCAAGATACTTCTTAAAAACGTTTTTTAAAAAATTATGTTACATTTGCATCGTACTACTGTGCATCTCTTTGACCTGAGATTCAAAGATAATGATGTTAGTTTTGATATCTTGATGAGTATACTGACAAAAGATATTCTTAGGACTTGATATGGGGAGAGGAATATAATTTAAAGCAGCAGTTCTTAACCTGTGGTCTATGGACCTCTTAGGGGCCCTGATGTTCTTAAAGGGAGTCTGTGAAGGCTTGAAGAAATGTTATGAGCTTTTATAGTTAAAACAGAAAGATAAGTGGTCATACATTGATCTCAAAGAGCAGGAGTTTTTTTGCCAGTGAAAGACATCATTTGTACAAAGTTTCATTACAGTATCTCAAACTGTGCAAAAGCTATGAAAATAACTTTGATAGTGAAAAAAAATAAAATAAAGTACTTGGTAATCGCTACTTCCAGACATGGGGAGAACATGCAAGTGAATGACACTGAATGGCTGAAAGCACCTGACATTTCTTGCTGACTCGAGCAGAGCCAGAAGCTACCTTCATAGCTGTACCAAACTCTGATGTTGTCCACATTATGCCACCACATTCTCAGAATGTCCGCTGCTTCCTGGAATTCTCTATTTGTCTTGAGAATGTTCTTGAAGAAGTTCATGTATAAAAGGAAGAACATGTTCATGGGAAGAGACAGAGTTAGTGTGAGTGAGTTTTCGGATAGAGTTCAGAATGATAAATGGATTATTGAAAGTGATTGTGTTTCTTCAATTTCTGCAAATAAAAGCATTTGGCTATTGTTGAGTAAAGTGACTTTTTGATGTTATTGTGGTGATTTCCAAAACAATGCATTTTGGCTGAACCTCAGGATGAATCAGTGGCTGAATCTGAAACAGAAAAGTTCTGCTGCAGTTGATGAGGGTGTGTCCTATTCAAAGCAAAAAGGAAGCTTCTTCCAATCATCTTTTAAGTGTCACTGTTATAGCAAGGAATATCTGTCAATTGCCTTCAGAAGACAAGCACCTACCACAATGTGTATTGTGTAATATTGTATTGTACAGCGAGGCCATGAAACTATAACAATTGTGAAGATATCTGGATCCTAAACATAAAAAACTTGCTACCAATATTACCTTTTTTTCTTCAAAAGTAGGGAGCAGGTGCTTCATGAAAGTAAGAAAATGGGTGAAAAGACTGCAGCGTGTTGTAACAATGATAATGCAGTGAGAGCCTTATTTGAAGTGTATCAACTAGTAGCAAAAACCAGAAGACCTCACACAGTAGCTAGAGAATTTCTGTTCTATTATCTGCTGCAAAAATCATGGCTTTTGCATTGATCAACGAGAAATCTGCCAGGGACCTTTCCTTAATATCTTTGACAGTTAAGGAGCAAATCAACAGTTAGTCAGCCAATATCAAAGAACAGTTGTTAAAAAGAATTCAGATGTTCTCCTGTTTTGCCCTGCAACTGCATGAAAGCACAGACATGACTTATAAGGCAACCTTACTGTGCTACATGTGATATGAGCTTGTGAGAAATAGTTTTGAAGCTCTACTCTTCATGTCCTTGTTGGTACACGTTACTGCTGAAGAAGTATTTAATGGTTTAAATGATTTTATAACATCCCTTGACATGTATTAGTTGAAATGTTCTGGAAATTAGTACAAATGGGTCATGAACAAGTCTGGAAAGCTTAATGGATTTGTAGCATGGATTAAGGAAATCATACTGTTCATGACTTGATACTTGATATAATTGCTTCATACATAGGGAGGCCTTAGTTGTTAAGAAGAGACCAGAAAAACTGAAACAGACCTCAGTCAGTCAAAATAGTCAATTTTATAAAAGCGATTCAGTGAATTCAAGACTTTTGGAGCAGCTTTGCAAAAATAGAGACAGCAGACACCATCAACTTTTGCTAGATTATGAAAGTCATTGCCTGTCACTAAGTAAAGCTTTGTCTCATTTTGAGGAATTGAGAGATGAAAAAAGAGCAGCAGTTTCACCTCAGCGATTGTTTGACAGATTTTTCTTGGTTAGTAGAATTAGCATATCTGTCAGATATTTTCACCTGTTTAAATAGCTCAACTTAACTCTTCAAGGAGAAAAAGCTACAGTTTTTCAAGTTGAAGATGAGATCAAATCAGTGGTAAAAAAAGTGGAATTGTAGGATGATTGCCTGTCGAACCAAAGCTTGAAGCATTTCCAAACCTCACAAATGTTCTTGTTTCCACTAACAAGTTGTCTGAGGAGGACACATCACTTATCCCATGACATTTGAAAGATTTCCAGCATAGTTTCTATGAATATTTTCCTGTCCCTGATGCAAGCAGAAACTGGATTAACTGAAAATGGATTGTGGCATCATCACCTATTGAACTGAAACTGAAACATTTCCAAATCACAAATTTTCTTGGTGCCGCTGATAAAGACTTTTCTGAGGAGGATACATCACTTATCACATGACACTTGAAAGATTTGCAGCATAGTTTCCATGAATATTTTCCTGTTCCTGATGCAAGCAAAAAATGGATTAGAGATCCATTTTCAGTTAATGTGCATGAACAAGAAGGGCTCAAAGCGGCAAAGACAAGCTTATAAAAATATCCAGGGATGGTGCTCTGAAACTGCTGTTCAGGGAACAGTCCCTTCCAAATTTCTGGGTTCGCTTAGAAACAGATTTTCCAGAATTATCAAAAAGGGCTATGAAGGCTGTAAAAGTATTGATGCCTTTTGTAATAACATACTTGTGTGAAAAATCATTCTCTGCTCTTTTTTATCCTAAAAATAAATGTAGAAACCGTTTGAAAAATGTAGACCCAGGTTCCCATATCTCCAGTTAAAAGAACGATTTAAGATGGATCTAAAACTAGAAGGTTTATCAACTCAAAGGACATATAATGAACTGGAGACAATAATATTCCTGAAAACTAAACAAAAGATTTTGCAATTTTATAAATATTTCTTAACACACAAACTGGAAGATGAAGTAGTAAAAGAAGTAATGATAAAATGGGCGCAAAACATTCAACATGAAATTCCCCTGGAACACTGGGAAATGGCGTGGAAAAACACAAATGAATTTACTAGTTCCCAGGACTTAAATGAAAATTTTATAAAAAGTGATGTACAGGTACCACCTTACACCGGCAAAAATGGATAAAATTTATCACTCAGGAAACAATAAGTGTTGGAAATGTAAAGAAAACGTCGGTACATTTTATCACACATGGTGAACCTGTCCTGTTACAAAGAAATACTGGATGAAAGTGTATGAAGCCCTAAAGGAAATATTCAAAGTGTCATTTTCAATGCTACCAGAGCTTTTTTTGTTAAATATGACGCATATGTTTGATAAAAATTTCTTGCAGCAAAATAAACGGGTATTATTATACCTAATAACAGCTGCTAGAAGGTTATTTGCAGGGTCCTGGAAAACACCTTATGTCCCAAATATTGAACAATGGATGTTAAAAATAACGGAAATGAAACAGCTTGACATTTTTTCACATCACGTAAAAGGGAAACAAACCAACCAACTAGAACAAAATTGGCAGCCAGTTATATCTTACGTAAAGGGATATGGTAATTAAATAAATGTTTTTTGAATGGTCTGTACTATTAAGTATATATAATTTACCATGTAATAAGAGAATATTGAAAACTTAGATATGAATGAATAGAACATTCTGAAAAAAGAAGGTGGATATATACATGAATATATATATGTGATGGATATACATGTGAATCTATGTGAAGATGGATATATGAATTATGGAATACAATGAGATGTATAGATTATGACAAGTATAGGCTTTCTTTACTCATTTTGTAACAATCTAGTAAATAATCATGTTAATTTTTTGTAAAGATGTAGCAAGAAAATGTACATGCAAACATTCCTAAAATAGAGATAAAAATAAGGGAATTTCTTATGTAAAATAGAAATAGCGTGAAAATAATATTCTGGGTAGTTTGCAAAGGAAGTTGGAATGATCATGTTTATTTAGTAACTTTCCAGTATATAATTAATAAGGAATAGGTATGCAAGTTATTCACACGACAGCTTCGTAACTAAACATGTCTATATATATTTGGAAATGTAAAAAGCAAAATAATTGTGAAATGATACTATTTATTCTTTACATTGTTTTTAATTGTATGATTGTTATTTGTATAAAAAAGAAAATAAAAAAAGAAAAATGTAGACTCAGAACTCAGAATACAAGTTTCCACTATTAAGCCCAAGATCACAAGAGCTTTAAAGTGAAATGCAGCAGTAGCCTTCTCATTAATTAATTAATTAAAATTAACAAGTAATATTAGGCCAAGGTTTGGTGTTGAGGTATTACTATTTTTAATTTTAAATTTATGTGGAATCATTCCAATAAAAATAGTAGGGTTGTGTACATTTACTTACTTCTTCATTGTGTCCAAATTTGAAGACCTTTGATGAGCAACTTGAAAGAAATATTTGATACACTTTAAGATTTTAAATCTTGAGTTAAGTCTTGGTGGTCCATGGCAATGAAAGATATTTAAAGGGAGTCTGTGGTAAAGAAAGGGTTAAGAACTGCTGATTTACAGTATGAAATGTCTTTAAAAGTCTAATAGTCCTGCAATGTAATGCTGAGATATTCATAGTATTCATACAACAGATAGCATGGCCACTGATTTGTCTTGCATCCTACTGTCTTCAAATTCTTCATTTTTCCCCATAAGTGAAATAAACTTGATGAATGTTTAAAAACACATGCACAGTCAGGGCTCAAAGCAACACATTGAAAGTTGAGACTTTTTTTTTTTTATTTTTTGAAAACTGTTGTCTGAAGTCAGTAAATTTTAAAGCAGAAGTTTGAATGAGAAGCCTTGTGCCTTGAATAGAAAGCCTTGAACCTGGGTAATGCATATGTTTTCAAGGATATCTAGTTGAAAAGAGCAAGATATGAATCTGGGTTAAAGATAGCTTTTTTTTTCTTTTCTTGTGGTTACTCTATGATACTTTCAGCTGACTCAGAGTAGCTTAGTCTCCGACTACAGCCCCCAAGTATATCCAGTTTCATTCATTCATTCATCTATTACCTGGGGTAAAACTCTCCAGGTGTTGGACTGTAATTCCTAGAAGTTGCAGCTCATCAGGATTTGCAGTCCAGCAATAGCTGGGAGATCACATGATTCCGTCATCTGGTGAATGATAAATAATATGTAACTTTTTAGTAGAATCTGTTTTCTCATCGGTAGGCTAAAAATGTCATGTGAAACAGGAATATAATGTAAAACAGGAATTCCTGTAGTGCAGTGTAAAACAGGAGTCTCATCTTGAACCCAACTTCGGAGTAAGGCACACTGGCTTATAACAGACCGGAGCTAGTGTTCTGACTTTGTTTGGCTTGTTGGGGGAGAAACAACCTAACAAAAAGCTTGTGGCTTGTTAAGACAGAAACAAACTGGAGTAGTGGCTTGTGGAAAACTAAACTCTTTTTAAAAATTGCTGAAATGATGGTTTATCTAATAGCTTCTGCTGCAAGTGGAAACAATTGGCCATCATGCTGACTTGCCTAAAGAATTTCAACTTCTTTGTGATATCTGAATAGATCCAGTAGGTGATACAGTAAACATGCCGCTGCTTTCATCAGATGTAGGGATAGCTAAGGGAAGAGAAGATGGTTGTTCCCTGTGCGTCACAGAGATTAGCAAGGAGAGCAGACCACAGAGATCTCCCTTGTACACACATGTAGTGACCTAGAATTACAGCCTTGGGGATTTTGTAATTTTTTAGGAGATTGATACTCTGAATTGGTGAAGATATTAAAAGAAGTTGTTGTAAATAATAGGCACAATTATGAATTCATGCTTTCAGATTCTCTGTACATAGAGATATTAGATTCCTTACTTTTCACTTAGGTTGTTAAAAATCACCTGCCTCTTACAGAATCATATTGCAAACTGAAATGACTAGATTTGGCCATTTTAATTTTGGTATTGAGGAAAACTCAGTTATCGGGATAGGAATTCTGTGCCAGAATCTTCTTGCTCTGTGTTACTGCTTTTCTTTTCATGTCTTTTTTCTGCTGTTGAAGGTTTGGGAAATTAAGATGATGATTTGTTCGCTGGTTTATTCTTGTTTGAACAGTTACACAGTTTCTTCTCAACAAACTATAGGAAGAGCTCAGGGGTAATTTAGATTCCCTCTTCAGGTTTATTGGATAGAAAACTGCCCCCATGTTCACAACATGTTAAGTAATTCGAAGAGTAACATAGCATGATTTGTCTCATTACTCCCATTGCATGAAGGACCCATTAGGCAGTTCACAGCAGCATGTTTTGTATGCTACAAGCTGAGGTTCTCGCCTGTTTTGTCATCTGAATTGGACCACTGACACTGACTTGTTTAAACTGTTGTGCCTTTTTTAAAAAATTCTTTTAATCCCCCAAAGTATATTTGCCTCGCAGAATGTATGTAAAACTAGAGCTACAGCGTAGATCATTGTACAAAGTTGCATAATAGAAACAGTGTTTCAGAATTTCAGCTGCTTGCCATATACAGTCTTTTTCCCATTGAGGTAGTGTTTTGTTCTGGCCAGTATAATGTATTTTGACAAAAAAATGCCTGTGCTTTTTTTTTCCAGGAAACTATGATCCAGTGAAGCAGAAGTGACACGCTATGATTGCCAGTTGGCTGATGCCACTCAAGGGCAATTAAAATTTCTTCTGTTGCGGGACATAGGAATTCATTGTATTAGGAAATTTTGCATAATACAAGAATGGCTGCTTTATTTTATTTTATTTTATTTTATTTATATTTCACTTGTTACATTGCTTTTTAGAAGTATTGACCCATGTTGACTCATTCACATTTTGTTGTGTCACATCCTGGAATTGGAATGGATATAATTGGCATTGTTGCCAGTTGGGGTATATTCAAGATATACAACACTGTGAAGTGGAAAATATTTTTATTGTGGGATGTAAGTAAACAAACACAGATTGACATTTGTTGCTAACATAAGTATTTAGAGAGAGAGAGAGAGAGAGAATTTGTAGAAATGTCTTTGGCAGCAATTACAGCTGCAGGTCTTCTTTGCTAATGTTTTAAATTTGTACATCTGGATCCTACAGTTATCACGGGCTCTTCTTGGCAAAATTGCTATGTCAGGTTGGATAGGGATGTTTGGTGAACAGCCACTTTTAAGTTTTGCCACAGATTCGCAGTTGGATTGAGGTCTGGGGTTTGTTTGAACCATTTTGAGACATCACGGTGTTTAAACTGTTCCAGTGCTACTTTGGCTATATGTTTAGGGTCATTGTCCTACTGGAAGGTGAATCTCTGCCCTGTCCCAGGTCATTTGCAGACTGAAACAGGTTTTCCTATAAAATGCCCTGTATGTGGTTCTATCCATGTTACCCTCAGTCCTGACCCCCAATGCCTCCTTTATTGACATGTGGTTCTTGGGCAGTGTGCATTTTTGCCTTTGTGCCATATAGGGTATTTTGCAACCAAGCCAGAGAGTTCACTTTTGACCAGATCAGACCATCAGACTTGTATGTTCTCCCATTTTTTTATGTTCAGATTCAGAACAGGCTTTCATATGAGTTTGTTTCAGCAATGTCTTTCCTCTTGCCACTCTTCCATAAAGTGCAGCTATGTGGAACATCCAGGTGACAGCTGGATTGTTTTTCCCATCCCAGCTGCAGAGCTCTCCAGCTCCTTCAAAGTTACCATAGACCTCATGGTGACTTCCCTGACTAATTATCTTCTTACCCAGTTACTGAGTGCTTATTTTCTCAACAGTTATGAGGCATATTCTTTCCATCTTGTAATAATGGATTTAATAGTGCTCTGGGGGAGTGCTTATAGTTTCGGAATTGTTTTTATAATTACACACTAACTGGTGCTTCAGCACAACTTAATGCTGGACTTGATAAAATTGGTCTTCATTATGTATGTTTAGATATGTTCTCCAGCAAATTCTGCAGCCTTCTAGAAACAAGTGTATTTACTGTGAGAATTTCTGGCATTGAAAATGCAAGTGGACCTCATTCAACTGCTGGTGTGATTTTTGGAAGCAGCAAGTTGCAACACAGCTAATTGAGACATGCTACAGCAAAGGGGTGAAATATTTATGCAAGTCACAAGTGCCTATTTGTTTTTCTTTAGTGTTATATTTTACACTTTCACAGTGCTGAATATCTTCTGTACACCAAATGTTAACAATGCCAGTTAAATCTACTCAAACAAATTCCTGTTTGTGACACAAACCAAATGTGGAAAAGTTAACTGGAGTGTGTGTGTGTGAATCCTCCCGCAAAACACTGTATCTTTGAGCTCTGTATGTTTAGTTAGAACTCTTCTGTACACAGAAACACACCTTTTGATACAGGACATTTTTTAGTTTGTTGGAATTTTCATTGGGGTCAGAAAATACTGCATAAATCACACAATACAAGTGTGTTTATTTTGGTGTATGATGGTTAAGAGTAGAATGACCACAGCTTTGAGAAACTGTAATCAGGTTTAATTAATCAAATGTGGAGGTAGAAAGCTACTGAACCTCTTTTTACTTGCTTGAGAAAAGGAGAGGTAAGGCATGCATGAAACCAAGGTTCATTGCTGCGCATTCACATCATGCTAAACTGATTCAATATGTATATGAACACAGCAGTTGCCATGGTCTTGTTTTTGGAAAGAGTTATGTCTTTCTCTTTACGTTTTCTGAATCTTGAAACTGAATGACAGTGCAAGGTGCGAAGTAAATTCTACTTAGCTCTTTCCTTTCTCTGCAAAAGGTGCAGTAAAGACGCAAAAGTAGTTTTGAATAGAAATTTTTGGGCTCACATGCAAGATTGACTATGATTGTTAAGCAAATAAAAAAGACACTTTGTTAATACTCAGAGTTCATTCACATGTGCTTTTGTTGAGTCCTAACAGTAAAAAAAATTGTAGCCCAACTTTAGCAAGCACTCACTCAGGTTGGGGAAGGAGAATTGGATAGAGATAGTCTTTGCAGAGTATTGTTCTGTTTCATTTTGTTCTTAAGGACTTGCAAGGATTTTTTCAGAGTTATAACGTGTTGACTGTGGCTTTTATATCTTTGCCTTTTTAAAGTTAATTCATAGTAAAGAAAACAAAAGAAAAAAAAGATATATCCAAATACTAAGACCTATCTTTAAATAGTTAACTTTTTCAGTTAACTCAAGGTAAAGCAAAATACTATTAGTTTGAATTATTACTGTAGTTTTCTTAAGTTTTGAACTGAGGCATTTCTTATATTAAAAAAGAATTTTAAAATAGTCACATGTATTGACAAAGTACTAAAAAAAGGAGAAGCAAGCCAATACTTTTTATTGCACAGTTTTATTTTAAAAAGCTTGATTTCTTGTGTGCATTTCCAGTATCCTAAAAGACAAATTAACTTGATGTTAATTAGCCTTCCCTGTGGTATAGCTCCTGAACAGTACCGCTTTGTGTCCTCCTTGCCTAGAGTATGTGTAGAATCACAGAATCATAGAGTTGGAAGAGACCCCAGAGGCCATCGACACCAACCCCCTGCTGTGCAGGAACACCCATCAAAGCATTCCCAACAGATGACCATCCAGCCTCTGCTTAAAAACCTCCAAAGAAGGAGACTCCACCACACTCCGAGGCAGCATATTCCACTGCCAGATAGCTCTGACCATCAGGAAGTTCTTCCTGAGGTTCAAGTGGAATTTTCTTTCCTGCAGCTTGAATCCATTGCTCCTTGTCCTAGTCTCTGGAGTGGCAGAGAACAAGCCTGCTCCCTCCTCAACATGACGTCCTTTCAAATATTTAAACATGGCTATCATCTCCCCTCTTAACCTTTTCTTCTGCAGACTAAACATACCCAGCTCTCTAAGACGTTCTTCATAGGGCATGGCTTCCAGACCCTTCACCATTTTGATCACTCTCCTCTGGATATGTTACACCTTGTCGACATCCTCCTTGAACTGAGGTGCCCAGAACTGGACACAGTATTCCAAATGAGACCTAACCAGTGCGGAATAGAGTGGTACCATTACCTCCCTCGATCTAGACACCATACTCCTATTGATGCAACCAAGAATCACATTGGCTTTCTTGGCTGCCACATCACACTGATGACTCATGTTCAGCTTGTGATCTACCAAGACTCCTAGATCCCTTTCACATGTACTGCTATCCAGCCACGTGTCCCCCGTCCTATATTTGTGCCTTCCATTTTTTCTGCCTAAGTGCGGGAGCTTACATTTCTCTCTGTTGAAATTCATTTTGCTAGCTTTGGCTCAGCTCTCCAATCTCTCAAGCTCGTTTTGAAATTTGATCCTGTCCTCTGATGTATTAGCAACCCCTCCCAATTTGGTATCATCTGTAAATTTGATCAGCATGCCCTCCACTCCTTCATCCAAGTCATTGATGAAGATGTTGAATAGCACTGGACCCAGGGCAGAACTCTGTGGCACCCCACTAGTCACTTCTCTCCAAGATGAAAAGCAGCCATTGGTGATCACCCTTTGGGTTCGGTCGGTCAACCAATAACAAATCCAACTAACATTAGCCCTGTCCAGCCTGCATTTTACTAGTGTGTGTGTGTGTGCGTGTGTGTGCACGTGCCTTCATGTTGCCTGTCGACTTAAGGTGACCCCATGAATTTAATACAGTTTTGTTAGGCAAAGAATACTCAGGGGTGGTTTGTCAGTTCCTTTCTCTGAAATATAGCCTACAGCATCTGGCATTCATTTGCAGTCTTCCATCCAAGTGCTATCCTGGGCTGACCCTGCTTCCAAGATCAAACAGGATCTGGTACCTTTAGGGTTTTTAGGCCAATACTGAGCAGTAAATTTGTGCCCAAAACTTTTAATGGTAGCTATAGTATCTACTTCTGTTACAACATGACTATTGGGCTAAGCTGTGGACTAAATCCTTGGAGTCTTTGCCTTATTTCTCTGATATTTATTCAATATTGCCCCAGTTGGACTTTGCTGTGCTACCTGTTTTTACAGTGTATAATATTTTCAAAAATACCTTGTATTTATTTTTATATTCTGAGTGCTCAAAGTGCTTAATAAACATTCTCTGTAATACTTTTAAGAACATTGGAAGGCAAGGAAGTAGAAGATGGCTTATGTGTCAATATTCAAGTGGAAATTATATTATGTTTTACTGAGCGCCTTTTGTATTATGAAAGGCTTTGAAAAAGAAGTAGGTATTATCTTCTTTGATAGGAAGAAAAAGTTGAGAAGTTCAATGGCTTTCCTACAGCCGTCTAACGAGGACACAGCAGATGTATAGTGGTCTTATCTGTTTTTTCTCAAGGTTTTAAATACTCAGTTTGTTTTTATCTTACATTGTAGTTTTTAGCATGTGGCTGTATTTTGTTATCAAAAAATGCTTTTAAACCAACAAATTAAAAACATGAATTCACCACTCACAACTAAACACCCATTTCAGTAAAACCATATTACCTTATTTCTAGAACATACTTACCTGTAGACTTGAAGGAGATTCCAGAATTGAAAAGCAGCTGCTAGAGCTGTCTCTGTGTGTGATAGGATCTTTCTTCAGAATATACATGAGCTGATTTATGAGCCTAGTGCAATAACAGAGTGAGATCTCACAATGATGGTCTTAATTCTGTGGAATCCCTAGAGCGTGAATGAGTCTACTACAGAATGGTGCTCTGAGCGCTTGATGCTTGTCAGATTGTATAATTAGTTCTTCAGACTCTAAATTTTGCATTTTTTTTACTTAAAATGTATCTACATATATTGGACAGTTGATGGGTAGTGTCATGTGAGGATACCTCTCCTTTCCCCCTACAGCCATAATTTTACATTATGTTCTAGTTCCCTCATTCTTTTGGAGCAGATTTTAGGGGCATATTGGACCTACAGAAAAAAAGGTCTTCTGTTCAATCAGCACCTTTTTTCCCCTTTTGTTCTTCAGGTGGAATTATGGGGTACGTTATGGGATACAATCTTTATAATTGTACATTTTAAATTAATCAATTTCCTTGGTAGTCATTGAAGTCCAAAGAACTTAAAGAAGATCAAAGAAGGAAATGCCTTTCCACAGCAACTGCACCTCACCTTGCATTGTTCAGAAATGTTCCCACTATTAACTTCCTTGGAATGCTTTTTCAGGGCTTTCAGGTTGCTGTAAAGAACAGAAGGAAAAGTTCTTTTCTTGGAGTTCCTGAAGCCAAATTACCTTAGGACCCACAACCATATTGTTTGAAGTGAGGAGGAAGATTGAAATGTTAGGTTTGGAAACAATGAGTCCAGTATCTATTGAAGTCATTTGTAGAACTTCACTATTATAGAAGAACAGAGATAGGTGTAGTACACACTCACAAAAGGCTATGCAGTTACATCACTTCAGCACAGTTAACCCTCTGGCTTTTGTGTGCCTTCTTGGGCTACATATAAATATAGACGCTCAGACTTTAAGCTTGTAGGACTCCAGGGAGGTAGTGTAGGATAGAGATGACACTGAGCCACAACTTCTGTGCTTTGAAAAATGTGACTAATAACGTGGACCATGTTTTGCATAGAATGTAGGACCCACTGAAATGATCAGCCCTTTCTTTTTCTTCTCTCCTTCCTAAATCAGGAAGCACAATGAAGACCAGTGATCTCCTGACCTTTACCTAGGCTCTGGTTCTCTGAGTTTCTGTGGAACAACATAATTATTCTTGCAACTAAGTTGTCCTACCAGCCTTAACAGAGGAGCCAAGTACAGTAAATTACCAAGTGCTGCTCCCTTGGAGCAATCATACCATGCCATAGCTCTGAGAACAGAGCAAGCAGACTGCATCCATTTTCTAAGACCAATGCTCCTTAGAATAATTCTGAGAATTCCTGCCCTGTTTAGGTGTCTGTCACGTTCCCTTCGGGTCAGCAAAACTCCAGTGTTACAGTGTTTACCTGCACCCTCCAAACTGCTTCAGGCACTTGAAATAGCACCAAAATATATTCTTCTCTAAGAAGTTGGTAGTTGACACGTATTACAAAATCATAATCGAGGACTTATTATTAAAGCCATAGTATATATTACTTTCTGACATAGGATTTATATATGTATGCATTTAGATCATTTGGTTTATCCTGATCTTGCAAATGACTGCATGAAATTATTCTGTTGTACTCTTGCATGTGAAGCAGCAGTGAGAAAGTTCTGGTTTTTGTTTTTTAAACTTTGATTATTCATGTAGATCATATTGTCCTTAAATGGCCACACGATGAACATATATATTAATGTATTAAAATGAAATGTTGAAATCTTTCTTATACAAGTGGTAAGACTTCACTCAGGGAAATGAAGCTATTTCTGGAAAAGTTTGTTTTTATGTACAGTATGTTTTGTACCTAGCCCAAATGTGTTTGCTGTTTGATCCATTGCTTTACCTATAATTTTTTCCCTTGAGCTTAGGAATCCATGTTTCTTAAATACTGTAGTTTTTGAACTAGTCATTGTTTAAGCATTGCCTAGAACTGAGTAAGCAGTTATTTCCCTTCCAGTAATGCCATTTGCTCCAAGCCCTGGCTTTACACTCTGGCAGAAGCAGAACAGTGCTTGATCTACGTACCATAAAAATTGCCAGAGGGAGAACAGCAAAAGGCAGTGTTCCCATTATCACTACAGAGAGCACATGGAAACAGGTTTTAATTTGTCAGTTTTTGAATAGAACACCCCTAGTAAATATAGAAAATATGTGTGCTTTTGGAGAAGGAGTGGGATTTTTATGAAATTCATAGAAGAATGTGAATCAGCTTCTCTGCTAGGCTGAGGATTCCTTTCTGTCTCCAGATATGTTTTGCCAAGAATTTGGATTGAATGGTATTGTTTGGTTTTGTTTTTAAATGGAAATGTGTTCTTAAATATGATTTTGAAATATTGTAGTTTTGGAAGTTCTTATACTTGGAAATTTTTGAAAGAAATATTTATTTTTCAGGTGTTGGAAAATCATGTTTATTGTTGCAGTTCACAGACAAAAGGTTTCAACCAGTACATGACCTTACCATAGGTAAGTCCTTATAAGTAGATGAATTAATAGTGATGATAGTAGCCTCATGTGTTAGGGGTTGAAATTAGTTTTATAGCTGTAACCAATAGTCATACATCTATAAATATATGGTGGCACACCACTGGTGCTTAGTACATTTAGTAATAAATTTAAATAAATCAGGCTCATAT
Organism: Cyclura pinguis; assembly: GCA_030412105.1. NCBI lineage: Eukaryota > Metazoa > Chordata > Lepidosauria > Squamata > Iguanidae > Cyclura > Cyclura pinguis. Next base: position 216,585,322 of record CM059602.1, read on the forward strand.
AGAACACGTGTCACCAAATGGTCCACTACAATTCTTCTTGATTGTATTTGTAGACTGATGTTGCATTCTCACACAACAAATCACAACTCTAGAGGACCCCGATTTATTATGAAGATACTGTGTACTGCTTCAAAAAGCTCATATGTTCATATATTGATTCTCTCTGCTAGTACAGCCACCAAATAAGCTAGGAATTTTGCTCAGCATGTCATTCAGACGGAGGATCTTTTGTAGTTGTTCCTTCTGTAAGCCAGGATTTGTAAATAAAGGACAAACTTTATTGTAAAGAGAGTGATAAGTGAGGAACCAGAGTTCAGATGATGTACTAAACAATTTTTTTTAAAGCTTTTTCAACGCAAGTGCTAGCAGGGTAGAGCATAGTGAGAGCTACCTAATTGCATTACAGACACTGTATTGTCTATGCAAAACCGCTATCAGCTTGACATGATTTGATCTAATTGCCAGTCACTTCCTTTTGAGTATTAAATGTCTGTTTAAAAGTTTTGTTAAATTTGAGTTGTAACACTCATTTAATATAAATAATAATCTGTGTAAATGAATTTTATTAGCTGCATTTAAGCCAGTTTAAAGCAGTGAATTTCATTGCCATGTTCTCTTTCAGACAGTAAGTGTTATGCCTTTCACTGAAGATTTTTTTTAAAAAAAACCTGCATCACAGTGTAGTATTTTCAAAAATATTAGCTTCTCCTTTTTCTCACATATTCTTCTCACTTTTTCAAATTAATAAAAATCTCCTTTTTCATTTTATAGAATTCACAAGAGTCCTTCATAACAAAATCCACTTTTCACTGGGAAAATGTTGCTTTTCCCTATTATCAAACATCCTTCTTCTTCGTGGTCTGTGTAACTCACACAAGTGGGTCATCTGTGCCTGCGCAGTACTGACTACGGAAACTTCTAGAGCTCTAGGCCTAGCATTTTGGCAGGAACCCCACCCTCTTCCCCTGTGGCTAAAAAAGCCTGTGTGGCACCCGCATACTCAGTTCCTTTTTTTTCTGCCGTGCTGCTGGTCATCAGAGTTTCTCCTCACATATCTTCTCTTCTTCTTCTGGTATCGATCTCGGCAATCCTTGACCTCGTCTTTCATCGACTCCATTCCTAGTTTACGGCATCAATAGTGTTTTCTAAGCGCTGTCAGTTGTGCTGTGCCAAGATATCTGACTGCGACAGGCACTCTTGTTGCCTTGTCTGCCTTGGCAAAACACACAGTGTTTCAGATTGTACCCACTGTCAGGCCTTTACTGCACAGACCCAGAGGAACAGAGAAGCTCGACTTCGAGCCATTCCCTATGAACAGGCTGTAAAGCCTCATACTGTTCATTCCCTCAGCCCCCACTTCGTCTATGACGTCTGCCCCATCAGCACCTTCAACTTCGTCCAGGAGGTTTCCAGGCATGGACTCCTCGAAGAAGACGCCGGGGAGTTCCATCACTAAAGGGCAGTCTACTCATCCTTCCCGCAAGGGCAGCTTCCGTCCCAACTCCGGCCTGCTCTCAACAAACCTCCTCGAGAGGGGCTCCCTCCTTGAGGTGTAGGCCTTCAACCTTGACAGCGTCCTCTCCAGCACACCCTGCCACTCCAGGCAGGTCCATTGAGAAGGAGTTAGCCAGGGCCCGGAAGCACAAAGACAAGGAGCAGTCCGCACGCATCGTTCGCCCGGAGCCACTAACTGTCGAAACTATCTCAGAGTCGACATCGACGGGCCTCGCAGAACAGTCTTCCACTCAGACACTCCAGCCCTTAGTGGAGACTGGCCCACCTTCTCGCTCTCCATCTCTCTACTCACACCCCTCTGAAGGAAAGATAGTTGACCTTCTTCCTACCGATCCTCCCCCAAGAGAATCCGTAGATGATACCGGGCCTGCACTATCTCTTGTTGGTGACCAAACCCGGGACACCACTCCTCCTCCTCCTCCTCCTCCTCCTCCTCCTCCTCCTCCTCCTTGCACTCGACCTTCCTGGTCACCCCAGCATCATTCCCGGGAACACTCTCGATCCTCCTCGAGATTGACAGCTCAACGTCGGTACCACCGCTGCTCTCCATCTCGACACCATTCTTGGTTGGTATCTCGGTCTTCTTCGGGCCGATCCCGTCGCTGTCACCACCAGCACTCCCCATGTCGAGACCACTTTTGATCCCGTCGACATTGTACTTACATCTGTTAGTCACCCTCCCGATCCTTCGATGAATACTCCTTGGAAACGATCTACCTCCCACGTCTCCACCATAGGAGGCATAGATATTATGAGGAGGTGGTTACCTGTCGCCGTCCCTGTTCTCTGACTCGATCCTGACCCTGTTCTCTGACACTCGATCTCAGTGTCCTCTCCTCCTGCTAAACGATCTCGGCCTCACCCTGATCCTGACCTATGAGAGGGCCTTCCGTCGACCTCTGCACTTCTGCTGCAGGCTTCTCCCTGTCTTCATCGTTGTGATGACTCCAGGGACCGTTCCCCTCTACTCCACACCAGCCAACTCCTCTCCAGGTGTCTGTCTAACTCTTCGGAGTCGGCCCTTCACCCCGATGACAAACCACCAGATACGGCGGTCTCCTGTGGGGAGCCCATCTCACCCTCTGACGATGTCAAGTCCTTCTCAGACCTCATTTCCCGCATGGCAGAAAATTAATTTTGCCACTGAGATGGCCAAAGAAACCATCGAGGACCCAGTGTATCACCAACCCCAGGAGTAGGCACCTTCTATAGTTGCCATTGCTTTCCTGCCTTACGTTCTCCACATCTTTAAGAAACCCTGGGCCAACCCTTCTTCGACACCGGTGACTTTGAAGAAACTTGACTCTTTCTGTAAAGTCATTGAGGCAAATGAACAATGGCTTCAAACCCACCGGAAGCCAAATTCTGTCATCGTGGATGCTACCCAAGCTAAAACCTCCCAATCGCTCCAGGCAACCCCTCCTGATAAGGAAGGCGAATGGTTGGACTCCATGGGTTGTAAGAGCTACTCTAAAGCAGCCCTCATCTTTATGATGTGCAACTACGCTGCCTGGATGGCTGCCTACGACCAGTGGCTGTGGGATAAGGTCGGAGTCTTCATCGCCTGTCTCCCTGGAGACCAGAGGTGAATCGCAGACATCTTCCTCGCGGAGGCTCGATGTCTTTCCAACGAACAGATAACGACTGCCCGCCATATTGTAGACTGTGCCTCCAAGGCCTTTGCTGCCTCGGTGACCCTTCGCCGACATTCTTGGCTCCATTCCTCGGTCCTGTTTCTGTCCTCCCAAAATCTGGTGGAGGACCTCCCATTTGACTCGGCGGGCCTTTTTAGTGCTGCAAGGGATGAGAAGCTGGAGCATTACTCATAAGATGCGTTCTTTGGTCCGGAAGTATGGCATCCAGCTTCCTCAGCCATCCTGCTAGGTACCGTAGGTACTGTCAACCATCTCGATAACCCTTTCCTTCATACGTACCTCAGCGCTCCTCTCAGCTCCTGGTACCGTCCTCTCATTGTTCACCCCTTTGACCTCAAAAACCATCTTATATAAGAAAAAGACGGACCCTCCCAAACATCGAGTTTGATGCCACAGAGGATGACTCTCTGCCTTTCCCTTCGCTGCTACATCCTCTTCAGACATCACCTCCAATGCTTCTCCTTCTCCAACCGAGTCTGTCTCGTCTTCCCACACCACGTTCGGCTCCAAGCTTACAAAACACCTTGATGCCTGGGCCTCGATAATGACAGGAAGTTGGTTACTCGACACCATGTCCAGGGGGTATGCAATCGAGTTAGTCTCCTTACCTCCTGTCGGTCATATCAGAATCACCCATCCCTCTTCCTCCCTCATCGAAGAGATCCGAGTCCTCCGAAGGAAGGGTACCATAGAAGCCATTCCCTTCAGTTTCCTTCGAACCAGCTTCTCCTGATATTTCCTGGTCTCGAAGAGGTATGGCAGCCTCAGACTGATTCTAGACCTCTAAGGACTCAACCGCTTCATCAAGCCTCGAAAGTTTGGAATGGTGTCCCTGAAATCCATCTTCCCCTTCCTGACAGAGGGAGTGTGGCTCACCACACTCGATCTCAGATGCCTATTTTCACATCAGCATCTGATGGAAGCACAGTAGATTCCTTGCCTTTGCCATTGGCAGGAGGGCGTACAGATTCTGCGTTCTCCCCTTTGGACTGAACACAGTGCCCAGAGTCTTCACAAAATGTATGGTGGTCGTGGCGGCGACTTCCCGACAGCGCGGAGTCATCCTCTTTCCTTACATCGGCGATTGGTTAATTGTCACTCCTTCTCGACACAAGCTCCTTCTTGACATCAAAGACACTTTTCACTTGCTCGCCACTCTGGGCCTTTCTGTCAGCTTCAACAAGTCCCATCTCCTCCCGACCGGCTGACTTCAATTGACCAGTGCTGTCGTCGACTCCACTCACCAACGGGCCTTCCCCAGGAACAGGTCATCCACCTTGCCAAAGCCATCTCACCTCTTCAAAGGAATTGACGCACCACCGCTTGCTGCATACAGGTCCTCCTCGGTCTCTTGGCCTCGGCAGCAGCAGTTGTCCCCTTTGCCAGACTCCGAAGAGACCCCTGCAGAGCTGGTTCCTCAGTGCCTTCAACCCAATCCTCGACAACCCTTCTTGTCATCTCTCGGTACCGAGACAGGTGATTCGAACTCTTGTTTGGTGGAAGAATCCCACCAGTCTCCTCAGAGGCATCCTGTTTCACACCCCAGAACCAACGATGGCCCTCTCCGCCAATGCATCCTGTTAAGGATGGGGAGCCCACATAGGCCACCTCTCCATCAGCAGTCGATGGACTCATTTCCACCGTCACCTCCTCAAAATGCTCACCATCATCAAAGCTCTAAGAGCTTTCGAGGATACAGTCCGGGATCATACCATCCAAATCTTGACAGACAACACCACCGTTACCTACTACATCAACAAACAGGGTGGTACCAGATCCCCAGCTGTCTTGAACCTCACCCTCCGTCTCTGGAATTGGTGTCTCCCGCACCGGATTCTCCCTACCCGGTATTGAAAAGTTTGGGCAGACCATCTCAGTCGCTCCAGCTTGACCTCCTACGAATGGATAATCGATACCGAGACTCTGGCACACCTCTTCAGAAACTGGGGCACTCTCTCAGTCGACCTCTTTGCCTCCCCGCTCAACAGACAATGCCCCCTCTTGTGCTCCAGGAGCGGAGTAGGCAAAGGCTATCTGGGGGACGCCTTTCTCTTCCATTGGAAAGGCCCGTTGATTTACCTCTTTCCCCCCATTCCTCTCATCACAAAGGTCATTGAGAAACTTGCTTGAGACAATGCCTCGGCAATCCTGATCACCCTGTGGTGGCCCCGTCAACCCTGGTTCACCCCTCTCCTCCTACTCTCGAAGGGACGGTATTGGAGGTTGCCACGCAAACCAGACCTCCTAATGTTGAACGATGGTACTGTGAGGCATCCAAACATTGATCATCTCAAACTGATGGCTTGGAACCTCCTCCCTTGACCTCTCTTCCACCAGCTGTCCAGTGAGTGATTGAAGCAGCCTACAAGCCATCAACTGTTCAATCCTACTCTTACAAGCTCTCGAGGTTCAAAAACTTCCTCCAGGATAGGAGCCTCGACATCGACTCTTTTACCACTATCCACCTCCTGGATTTCCTCTCATCTCTAGCTGACAATGGCCTTTCCCTTTCCTCCATCCGTTGTTATGTCTCAGCAATTTCCTCCTGTCTTCAACGAAAAGGTAGACCCTCCTGCTTTCAAGATCCCTTGGTGCGCAGGTACCTTCAGGGCTATAAACACCTACACACACACACACACACACACACACACACCGTTCGTCGTCCTACACCAGGTTGGAACCTGTCCCTGGTCCTCTCACAGCTCTCCAAGCGTTCTTTCGAACCCATGGCTACCTCTGACCTTCGCCTCCTTTCCTGGAAGCCTGCCTTCTTAGTCGCAATCACCTCGGCCAGGCGTGCTAATGAACTGTGCACACTGAGAGTGGATAAACCATACCTCCGTTTTCACCATAACAGGGTAGTCCTAAGGCCAGGCGTCACATTCCTTCCCAGGGTTGTCTCTGATTTTCACCTTAACCAGGACATAGTCCTCCCCTCTTTTTTTCCTAACTCCACCTCTGACCTTGAGTGCAGCCTTCACACACTAGACACACGAAGGGCTTTGGCCTTCTATGTCCAGCGTACTGCAGAGTTTAGGAAATCTGAGAGACTCTTTCTTTGCTACTCCTCCGCTAAGAAAGGCCTTCCACTCTCTTCTCAGCATCTCTCCAACTGGGTAGCCTCCACCATTTGCCTTGCTTATGAACTCACAGGGAGAGACCCACCTTCTCACATCAGGAGTCACGCCACCAGAGCTCTCTCTGCTTCCGCAGCTTTCCTTAGAGGCGTACCTCTACAGGAAATTTGCAAAGTGGCAATCTGGTCACATCCCGCTACCTTCGCAGATCATTATAGAATTGACCAGAGAACCTCTAGAAATGTTGCCTTTGGCATAGCAGTGTTGTCCTCCACAGCATTATGAACTCTGGATAATTATGCTTTCTCCACTTTGGCTTGTTGTGCCTGGCATTGGTTTCAATATTGCTATTGGGTGCTGTCCTACAGGAGATCCATGACACTCTCACCTCCTATGATGCAAGCTTGCCAGTCACCCACTTGTGAGTTACAGAGACCACGAAGAAGAAGGACAGGTTGCTTACCTGTAACTGGAGTTCTTCAAGTGGTCATCTGTAAACTCACACAATCCTGTCCTTCCTCCCCTCTTCGTGTTGTCTGGTGCCTTTGTGCCAAAACCTTGCGGCAGTCAAGGAACTGAGTACATGGGCACCAGGCGGGCTTTTATAGCCACAGAGGAAGAGGATGGGGTTCCCGCCAAAATGCTATGCCTAGAGCTCTAGAAGTTTCTGTAGTCAGTACTGCGCAGGCGCAGATGACCCACTTGTGTGAGTTTACAGATGACCACTCGAAGAACTTCAGTTACAGGTAAGCAACCTGTCCTTCCCCGCTCCCCCCTTTTTAAAAAAAACAACAACAACCATTATTCTTTGTGTCATGGGTCTTTGTACTAGCTCTTCTACCAATCTGCTAAGAACAGCAACACCTCTTTTTTAAAAAAATATTCAAAAGAAACAGAAAGGAAACATGATAGGCATTCCTGTGCAAAACAAACCTGTTTTTCAGATTGTGTGAGAAGAGAGAAATAAGTAAAAGCACAGTTCCCTGAGAGGTACTGGTAGGGAAAGGAAGACCTTTCTCCTGCTTCTTTCCACCAGTTTGAGGTTGGAGTGGATTGAACAGCAACATGCAGGCCCAGCCAGCCAGCCAGTATTTGCCTTTCTCTCTGTCTCTCTCTCTACCCCCTCCTCCTCTCCTCCTCCCCTCTTTTCCAGCCATCCAGTCTATCAGAAATCCTCAAACACCCCCTTTTTTTTGCCTTCTTCACCAGGAGGAGAGGAAACTGAGAAGCAGGGGAGGGAGGGAAAAAGCAGAAGAGTAGGAAAGGCCAAAAAAAAGGGAGGTTGAAGCAACTCCTCTTCATTTCCTTTCATAAGTGTGCACAGTGGTATCTGAAACAAGTGATGGCCCCACTCTGAGCGGGATCCTTGCTAGAGCATGAGGGCCAACTCTGAAAAAGGGTATCAGGAAGAAATGGGTCAGATGAGAACGGGGTGCTGCTGCAAGTGCCACTCCCTGGGAAGACACCGGATGTTCGAGCAACGGATCATCATTGGCGAAAAAAGCCACCACTCAGTTCAGACAGAAGCACACACACACATGAATGGAAACAAGGAGGCACATTCATGGTCTTATAGACCAGTTACTTCAACCCCCTCTTTTTTGCATTCAATCTCTCTTTTTTTTTCTTTTTTCCCTCACTCCCTCCTTTGCCCGTCTCAGTCTCCTCTCCTCCAGGTGAAGAAGGCCAAAAAAAGAAAAAGGGGGGGTTTGATTGTTTCTGATAGTACAATGGACTGCTTTTTGCTGGAAATGAGGGTAGGAAGAGAGAGAGAGAAGGGCAAATATTGACTGGCTGGCTGTCAGCTTTGCGGTTACTCAGCTGCTGACCCACCTCCTCCCTGCAACAGAGCAGCCACATGACAGGCAACATTCAAGCTTAGCCAGCCCGCCTGCCTTCTTTTGCCTGTCTCCTTTCGCCAATCTGTTGTGGGGAGGAGGCAGGTTGAGCAGCCTTCAAGCCTGTCACGAGCCCCCTGTAAGGGCATTGTGGATCTCTGGGGATCTCCAGACCCCAGGTTAAGAACCTCTGCCTTAGGTTATTTTCAAAATAAACTATTTTTCCAAATTCACGCCAGATTTAGCTCACTCTCTTAACTGCCTTTACACAGCTATCTGCAAAGACAACTTTACAATTGGATTATGCACTTTCAAAGCACCCCACATAGTACTGTGATGTAGTGAGACTGATTTCAAAGCACTAAAGCCCATCCTGTTTCAGAATGGCTGCTTTCTGGTGCAGTGTATCAACAAACTCAGGCTCAGGACAATGATCTTTTAAGAAAACTTTTTACAGAATTGGACAAGTTACATTGATAGGACAGACAAACAAAACAGACAGACCTGAGTTCAGTCTGCAATACCCATGAAATAATAGATTTAACAGCCATATCCCAGGGCTAAATAAGTTGGGAAAAGACACAGTTTCGATACTTATAATTTGGATCTCATACCTATTGTTGGTGGCCAATTTGTGGTCCTTTTTTCAAAATAATTTGATCCCAAGATTGGATTTCCATTTCATCCTGTTTGTGATACCAACTGAAGAGGATTTTTTAATTCTTTTTAAGATTCATTAATGGAATCTGCAGGTAGACTGAACTCAGCAGTTTATTTAATGGTATGGTGCTGGGTGGACTCTGGCTCAGTAGCCCAGGGTCTCATCCTGAAAAGGCAACTAAAGCAACTTAATATAACATTCTTATAAGAACAAGCAGTCACAACAACTGAGCAACAAAAGACTGTGCATTCAAACACACCAGCAAGGAGCAAGCACTACTTCCAAACTGTGTATGTCAAGCTTTTACTTTTTAGTTTATTTTGAAGTTCTAGCTATTGTCATATCAGCAAAATATGTCAAAATGTTTTGAAATCTCTATGAACTTAAAAAATATTCTGTGTCTACACAAACTGTTTTCTTCAACATAATTCTACATCATGTAGGCCCCATGGTGACATTCTAGCCTTCTTCCTTCATTATACTTTCTGTATATTACCCATTGAAAGTTCTTTTGATGTCAGTTTTGAAAATGTAACTTAAAGATTCTGTAAGAAATAATAATTTTATAAGATTGTCCTTGTTTTCTCTTCTCTATTTAAACACAAGCAGCCTTTTTTTTTTTTTTTTTTTTTTTTTTTGGACATTGGTATTTTGGAAACTAGCATTTGAAAGACCTGGCACAATACATGGAATCATGGAGAATAGGAAGAAACCACAAGGAGCACTTAATCCAGCCCCTGCCATAGAGAAATATACAACTAAAGTACTCATGAAAGATGCCCATCCAATCTCTATTTAAAGACCTACAAAGATAGAGACTTCACCACCCTCCAAGGCAATTTATTCCATTGTTAAACAATTCTTACAGTAAAAAAGTTGCTCCTAATATTTAGGTGGAAACTCTTTGTTGTAATTTGAATCTATTGGTTCATGTCTCTGGAGCTGCAGAAAACAAGCTGGCTACATGTTCTACATGACATGCTTTCAGATATTTAAAGATAGCTGTCATGCCATCTCTCACTTTCTCTTTTCCAAGCTAAACATAGTCAGCTCCCTTGGTCATTCCTCATAAGGCTTGCTTTCCAGACCTTTGATCATCTTGGTACCCTTCTTGAGACACTTTCCAGCTTGTCAATATCTTCCTTGAACTTTGATGCCCAGAACTGGATACAGTATTCCAGGTGAGGTCTGACCAAAGCAGAGTAGAGTGGGACTGCTACTTTTCTTGATCTGACACTGCATTCTTAGTGATGCAGCCTAGAATTGCATTGGCTTTTTTGGATGCTGCATCATACTGTTGACTCATGTTTGGTTTGTGGTCTACTAACTGGGTGACCTTGGGAGCATCACACACTTTCAGCCATAGAAAACCCTATGGTAAGGTCACCTTAGGGTTACCATAAGTCAGAAACAACTTGAAGGCACACAGCAACAGCAGGCTCCCTAGATCTTTCTCACATGCCAGGTGTCAGCCATCCTGTATTTGTGCATTGCATTTTTCCTGCCTAGATGTAGTACTTTACGTTTATCACTGTTGAAATTCATAAATGTCATCGATACAAAACAGTACAGAAAATCTAATAAAATGTGGTAAGTAGAATAGGAAAACAGGTTATTTTATGTTATGACTAAAGTTGTAGCAAGTTCTGATTTCATTTGTGATAGTGTCTCAACATGATGTGGCAGTTGAAATATTTCATTTTATTATTTAGGTGTAGAATTTGGTGCTCGAATGATAACCATTGATGGGAAACAGATAAAACTTCAGATATGGGATACCGTAAGTATAGTTAAGATTTCTAACAATTTTTTTTTAGAAAAAAGGCAGATTCAGACTGTGTTTCAAAGGAAAAGCATGAGAAACTGCCTTTCAGTTTTTACAGTAGAAAATTGAAGAATTTATGCAGTGAACTTTGATGATTAGGCAAATACAAATTGACAAAAATATGTAAACTGAAGAAGCAGAGACAGAGTGAGAGTTCATCCTATCTTCCAAACAAGTCAAACTGTTTTCTGATTTTTATGCATACATGGTTAGACAAACTTGGCTGTTTCTTGGATCAACAGCCTCATCTTACATTGACGGGGTTAATTCTTATCAGGAGTTATCAACACTGCTAACCTGCCTCTTCAAAACCAGCTTTGTTATTGTTTGGTTATCCCAGGATGAAGGCATGGGGAGGCAAGACACCTTCTTTTCCTTTTTTGTCTCGCTTAAGTTTCTGTACCCACCAAATGTGTGTGATTCAAAGAGTCAAATAGGTGGCATATACATTAGCCCAGATCATCCTGAGGTGTGGAAAGGAGGTAGTACAGGTTAATAGTTACAATTCTGAAAATCAACTTACATGACATTTGTGTTTCCTCATTTATTCAAATAACAGCAGGTGAACAGCAAAAGTACTACATTTTAAATTTTTATCGCACCGTGATTTTTTTTTAAGTTACAGAATATTACATAAGCTGGATGTATTTACTGAGCATATTTTTCCTGCATAAAAAGGTATAGTTTAATTTCTATTGTTTTCTTAATAGTAGAACGAAACCTTAAATGGGACCAGTTTCAGAATGTTTTAGTGTACCCCACTCATAGCAATTTTCTTGTTTAGGGCTGTAGTCAGAAAAGGAGGCTATTCAGACTGCATTGAAAGGGGAGAGAACAGACATCCTAACATTTGTTGTCAATTAAATCAATTGATTCACTTAGTCTGCTATTTTACTCAAATTCTTTCTGAGCTTGGAAGCTCATATGTTTTTCTCATTCCCTCTGTGGAGTTTTAAAATACTTTCTTCTTCTAATTCACAAACATATATTCTTCTTTGTGCCTCGGGAGTACCTTTATAATTGAGAAACCACCATCATAACTTAGAGCATGCCCAGTTTTCTTTCAAACTGATAGACAGGTGGTCACTTGGTTTTAGTACTGGGGAGAGTAATACTGTGTCCTGTACAGGTAGCTAGCTGCAATTTTGTTTTCTAGTCTGTGGCCTGCATCCTGAGCTTATAACTGTTCCCCCCCACCAGCCATATTTTTCTGAATTTTTGGAGAGTATGGGATATCTCTGTGTTGCAAAATTTCTTCCATGTGCATATTACATGATGGTTTGTTCTGTACTTCTGTATGGCTAACCCAGCTTTCTGTTCTGCCCCTTATCTACTCATTTTTCAGCCACACAAAGCCTTGCACAGTACTGCACAAATTCAGCTGAGCCAACTGCACTGCTTCCTGCACTGTTGTGAGGAAAGGTCACTGTGCCTTATGCTGATTCAGAGTAGTGATGCAATGTCAAGTAAGGGTAAACCATACATCTTGCCCAATGATAAGACTGAAACCTCACAACCTGAATTTGAAAAGTAGAAAAATATTGAAATCAGTAACTTCTGGGTTAAGTCTTACCACCCATTTAAATACATTCTTTGTGAATTGCAGTAAAAGTAAACTGCAAAAGTTAAAATATAATTAAAGTATGAATAGAATTAAAAGCCATTGAAAAACGTGTGCATTAAAAGGTGAGAAATATAGACAGTGAAGCACAGTATTAATTTTTTTTCTTCGTGAACAGTGAGTTCTTTATGCTATCATAACAAAAGAAAGAAAGAAAAGAAAGGAAATCTTAATCTGTTGCCAGAAGAACAGCATGAAATGGCATGCTCTGTCTTTCCTAGAAAGAGATTTCCAAAGGCTGGCAGGAGCCACCAAGAAGTCTATGCCAGTATTGCCACTAGATGTATCTGCGAGGGTAGTGGGATGGTAAGAAGGGGTAATCGTATGCAAGAATGCAGTCCTTTATATAATTCAGCACCTGAGCAATGTAGGTTTTCATAGATCATAACTAGCACTTTGAATTATATCCAGAACTAGACATATAACCTTTGAAGCTGTTGTAACAAAGGAGTTTTGTGTTCCATGTAGTTAGCTCTGGTCAGCAGTTTGGCTGCAGCTCACTGAAGCAGTTGAAATTTGCAGACAATCTTCAAGAGCATCCTCGTCCAGAGCATGTTGTAGCAATCCAAACAGTATCTAACTAAGACATGTCATCATGGCCAGATCATATATCTCTAGGAAATGTGCAGCTGGGACACAACTTGTAACTGAAAAACCATTCCTGGCTGTTTCATCAATCTAAGCTTCTAGACTGAGGGCTGAATCCAGGCGAATACTCAATCTCTAGATCAGTGTATTCAACAGGAGACTAACTCCACTGACCATCAGTTGAATCCCTGCTTCATGATTAGCCTTTCAGCTGAACAGGAATACTTTAGTCTTGTTTGGATCAAGCTTCAGTTTGTTTGCCTTCATCTAGTCCATTGCAATGACAGGCACTGGATTAGAACTAAAACTGTTTCTTGGAAGTTAGGCAGAAAGGAATAATAGGGCTGGACATCATCTATACACTGATGACTTTGACATTGAGAAAGAGGATGCAAGGCTTCTGCAAGAGAAATGGAAAGATTTTTGCTGTGGTTGTTGTCCAAATCCCGTCTTCTTGGCTATCAGGTGTGCTTTGACAATATGGCCCACTGCTTCATCAGTAGTGTTATGCTAGAGTCACTCCCTGTCAAAGGGATGGTCCTCCATGCGATGATACATATCCTTGGAGAAACCTGCAGAACACAACCACGAGTGACATTGAAGGCCTCTTGTCCCCAACATCACCATGGCTGTGCAGTCTACCAAGTGCCTGGCAGATAGAATCTGTTGTGTGGAAGGAGCCAAAGCTTGGTGAAACGTGAGTGCAGCCATATGTTTTTCCTCAGATAAGTGCAGTTTAAGAGCAAACATTTTGTCCCACAGGAGCTTTGGATATGCACAGCCAAAGCAGAAGAAGAATAGGATCTTCTGCCAGAAAGATCCAGTCTTTTACCATCTTTATTAGCAGGAGTGAAGCAAGCTTTAGTTCTGCTCTTGACTTGTGAAGCCTTCTTTTCAGTGGAGTTAAGTAGTGGGTGACTAAAAAGATACACAATATTCTTGATTTACCTTATAGAGATGCTCCAACCATCAAGAAGTAGGAAGGACAGAAGCAAGTTTTGTTCGTGACTATTTAATGACATCATGGTAGCCAGTAAGAGCGGAATTGTATCAGGAGAGATAGCTTGGGAGCATATGATCTGAAAGACAGAATCATGAACTGGAGGAAGTGTAATTTCCAATCTGATAGACTTGGCCATCCTCAAAACAGTGTCTGTGAACAACTTAACATCTTCAGGTGGCAGCACTGCTGTAGTGCCCTCAGCATCTCTTGAAGATGAGGAAGTCGGTGGGGAAGGAGAGTCCTTGGAAGATGAGTCAGATTCATCTTCTCCATCAGAAGAGTCTGGGTAGGCAAGCTGTGGACCTGAGGTAGAAGCACGAATTGTGGAGCATCCATAGTTGCTACAGCCACAGATGTTACCAGAGACTGAAGAGTCTGAACTGAGGTAATGATTGATAAGATCCAGAGAATCACATTCAGGACCAGAGCTATTATGAACTGTTGATAGTAAGTCAGAGCAACGGAGGGAACTGCAGGTAGTATGAACTGCACAGCAGACATGACAGGAACAGAGTGTGTGGTAGAAATGGTAACAACCAGTAAGGATGGAGATATGGATACTGTTGATACTGTAGGAGGTGATGCTGATGCAGGCAAATAATGAGGAGACACAGGTGACTTTCTCCATGTAGTAGGACGTTGCCAATGCTAAGAACTATGCCTTGATGGAAGTGAAGGTGACAGAATCAAAAGTGACCTTGAGCGACTGTTGTACTGATAGAATGGAAACCAACAGTAGTGTGGGTATTCCCTGTAGCAGCATTTGTCATAATAAGATGGAGAGCAGGCATAATACAAACCTGGCCATTCCCTCCTTAAATGTTCATGCCTATAGTGGGCCATGTACGACATGGAGCTAAAGGGAGAATCCTCTCAGTATGAGCTCCCTTTCATAGTATACAGTCAAAGAGAAGTTTGAGAGCATTCTTTGCCAGATGGAGACCTCTCATGAGATGGAGATAGAGCCAACTGACATCAGTCCGGAGATAGTCTGTGGTGAGGCAAAATCGTATGTTCAAGAAGTGTAGCAGGAACCACTATTGGTCTATCCTGAGATGTTGTTGGAGTATGCACCACTACTGGGGGTGCCATCAATGGAGCAGAAGCTGTCAATGGAGTTGGAGCTACGGTTGGAACCAGATGGAATTTAGAATGTTTTGATATTTTCCTTGGTCCTCCTTCAGTACCATGAGGTGGAATAGCTTGCTCGGGCGTTACATGGCATTTCCAACTAACTTGGAATGAACCAAGTTGCCATTCTTATCTTTTTCCTTTAGTTGCAATACCAAAGCCAAATCTCCTCCAATAGGAACTGTCACAGCCAGAAGTGTAGAAGATGCAGATGGATCAAGTGAAGCCATTGATAACAATGGAACAGTCAATACTGAAGACTGAAAAGTCAGAGGTTGAGAAGACGAAGGAAGTGTAGATACTGACTCTATCAGTACTGTTACAGCCCTGAATTCCATGGGAATCCACATGGGATTCCATAGTGCAAAAAGCAACAGCAAAGCGGAGTGCACGGGTTGATCTGAAGCTGCTTGATAAGCCACCTGAAAGGCCTTTTCTAAACAGTGGAGGTGGGAAGCCTGATTTTTTTTTTTAAAGGTTCAGCCATGAAGCCCCATGGGGCAGTTTTCTACAATGTGGGTCTCCCTGCAACAGAACAACCATTGAGAATATTAGTTGGAGATTGAGACCTTCCAATTACAAGGAGGCATGGTGTTTGAAAAGAGATCATAGAAATGAACACATAGAGCAGGGGAGAGAGGGAAGAAAAGATGAAAGTGTGAGGTAAAGTGAAAATATTTTAATATATAGATAGATAGAAACTATAGAAAGAATAGAATGACAAGTGCAATATGAACAAAGAAACATGAAACAGAGTCTGCTCAACAAGAAGAGAACTGAATGATATCATTCTGCTGGTGGATGGAAAGAAACTGAGGTGGCAGTAGCTTGGTGGGCCGGGGCATGTGTGGTATGCAGAAGGGGTTTCTTGCCAAACTATTCAGCTCTAGAGGGTTCCAGATGGGGTTGGCACTGGTGCAAAACCCATTTCTGTGTGGCAGAGAGGCCATGAAGAAGCCTGAGATACAGCTGGCCAGACTTTCAAGTCATCACTTGAGCTACATTTTACATGAAAAGGTGCTGTAATTATATGCAGTGCATTTATGTATGTTGAAAGAAGTAGTATCAAGAGTAGAGATGCCCTACGCTTGCATAGAAATAGCAGTGGAGTTCAGAAGAAGTTCCTTTTGTTCTAGGGGATATTCTTGGTAGCATAAGAAAGTTCATAGGTGACAGCCTTGGGTCTGCTGACTAACAGGATTGTCTCAGGTAAGAGACAGTAAGTTTTCCCCTTGGCCAACGCAAGGAACCATTGAGTAGGAAGACTTCAGGGAGAAAGTTACCTTATTCCAACCTCTTTTGGGCTGTGGTGCCAGTCTCAGAGGTTTTCAGGCCCACTACTCTTTTCCTATGATTACATTGCATTCTGTCACTGAAGCAAGCATGGGATTCACAATGATTCATGCAAGTCATATGAAGTGAGAATTAAAGAAATAAAAAAGCCTGCCTCTCAAATCTTACCCACTTTTCCTTCCCACTTCTGTAGTTCCCTGAGATTTCCCATTTTTGAATGTGTACTTTGAAGCACTCTTAACATAGTAATCTTAGTTCAGATATCTGTAAATATAATGCCACATCTTGGGAGGAGGATGAATTGTTAACTTCTCTTTCTTATTATAAGAGAAGGAATCCTTGCATTGGAAGAATTTGGAGGACCATTTTCCTTTCAGTTCTTACAACCAGGAAAGGTTCCTTAATCTGATCATCTAGCCAATCTTACTTTACTTTCTAGAGCCAAGCCCTCACAAGTACCATGCGAAGTTATCAACTTGATTGTTGATCTTGACTGTCATAGACTCTAGGTAGGGCTCACATAATTCAGTGCTTCACTATCTCCACCCCCCATAACCATCTTCCTGCCAAGCTATCCTGCCTTTCTTCCAGCATGGAGTCCAATGTGGCTCAATCAAGTTTTAAACAAGATGGAAATAGAAATAAAAGCCTATTATAGAATCATAGAAATGTAGATACACAAGATGAAGAACAAATTATTATATTAAAACCCACTAATTTAAAATAGTATTAAAACCATTTTAAAACTTAATAGTATGGGGGGAAAAACACAGCACACACAAAACCATTAAAAGACTCTTAATTATCAAATGCAAGTTTATGTACAATGCTCTTTACCTGCTAGCAGAGGAGAGAAAAGAGAGAGCCATCCTAACTTTCTGTGGAAGGGAGTTCCATTCTTGGAAATAGCCACCAAGAAGATCTTCTCATGTGTCTTCACAAGACAGGCCTGTGACAGTAGGGGGACTAAAGGAAAGACCTCTTCTAGAATCTTAAGACCTAGGTAGACTCATAGATTTTTTTTGTGAGAAGAGAACAGAGTGCTTCTTTGACTAGTCTTCCCCTACAGTGGCTCCAGTGGATCAAGATGGTAGAAAATGCAGAAAAGCAGGGTTTACAGAAGAAAGGATGTGGCCTGGGAAGGACTATACATTCATTCATTTATACATTCGTACAGCAAATTCCAGCAACTGCCTGTCTCAGTTATATATGCCTGAGGCAAATGTGATCTTAGGAGTCCTGCATGGGCCACAAATACCTAAGTATCTAAGCATAAGTACTTGAGAGAATCTTGGGATCATATATGAAAGTCCTATACTAGGCCCATGGACCTTTTTGACTTCATGTGTCTGGCACACTGCATGCATGAGACCATGGATTTGGTCACTTTTAATGGTGGCGATGGGAGGTAGAATGAAAAACAAACTGGAAGTTGGAGTAAGTTACGTATTTTAAAAATTAATGCAAAACTTGTAAGTGTGAAAGAAAATGAAATGGTATGGACCTAGGCTGTATCAGTTGATACTTAAAGTGATTATGCTTTAAGGATCACTTATTTAAGAAGTTTCTCATCAGTGTACGGTAGGCCTACATATAAGCCTAATACAGGGGATCCCTAAACTTCTTGTTCTGCTGACTGCCTGGAATGGAGCTTGTCAGTCATCTGTCCCAATCCATGTAATCATCTTGGTGATTCATAGTTTATAAAGTCCTTGTGTATATAATGTTGAGGGACTTTTTTTTTAAAAAAAAAAAATCTCCTCAGTAAACTATTCAGACATGACAACCAAGTTCTTCATGTATTGATGTGTTTAAAGAAATCAGGATTAAATATTGCTAAAAATAAATTCTTAGTTTCTGGACTGCTTGTTGCTCATTTTAAATATTTTATTCTTTGCGTTTTAAACAGTTTTCCTTACACCACAAATTTCTCATGCTGACTAGTTTATAGTAATAGTAGTGTGTGTGTGTGTGTGTTACTTTTCATAATTCCCATTTGAGCCATTGCTAAAAGCCATATATGTGCTTAGCAGAAGTGTGAAGGAATCATGCTTTAATTCATATATATGTAAGAGTTGAATTTTCAGCTTCTGGGACAGAGTTAATTTTATTCCTGGCTATCTGGTGCTGTTAATCATTAAATTTTGTGGCAGACGGGACGTGGTATAACCATGTCCAAATCTTAAGCATGTATTGCATTAGTCAGTTGTTTTGGATAATTTCGTTTGAAACTGCTTTTCTTGTGCTTGGAAAGATAGTGAAATGGCAATGCACTCTTTTGCAGCATGCTTCACTTGTGCTTCAATGGTGTTAGTTTTTATGTTTGTTTTCTAATAAATATGGCAATACCATTTACACCACCATGTTTGTTCCACCTCTTGTCCCATGATTGGTGTTTAAAAAAAAACATACAGTTCTATAATGACTCCATAATGGAACAGACATAAACTCATTTCCTGGGCAGATTGGAAAGATGACCACTCTCACGATTTTTGTCTGTGAACTAGCACTTGCCATATTATATCTTTCTGTGTAACTCTTTAAACTTTTATATGTTTCCTTTATAAACTTTTCCTGAACCCCGTATTTTTTCTAGGCATGAATTCTTAATAAGATTACATTGAAATTGTGTGATTCCCCTTATTTTTTTTAAATATTTTATGATTTTAAATAATGTAAAAACACAGACAAATACATGCTGGAGAATGAAGAATATACAATTGTACACTTAAGAATGTGAGTGTTCACCCAGCCTATCCACAGAACTAGTCTGGGGTTTTTCTGCTAGAGATGCCTAGGAAATCCCCAAGAGAGGAACAATGAAACCATACCTGCACTCCACCCACTTTTTTCCAAATAGGGCAATGAAGTAGAATGAGACGTGTGCTCAAAATGATTACTGAGCCATAGTAGGTTAGAGGGTCATTAACAGATTATTTCCAATGGGAATAAATTCTGTTTCCAAGTTATCCAAGAGCAGTGTGGCACAACATTGTTTAATAAGTTCCAGACAGAGATGAGACCAACACAGTGCAATTGCACTATGACAAGATTGTATAATAAACACTATAGTTTCTAGCAAGGCTTTTTTTTAAAGTTACATTTGTGGTATTTTTAAAAGTTTTGAAACAAAAGAAAAAATTAGTAGGAAAATATTTGTTTGGATCATTAAACCATCTACCATGCATTTTCAATTTTTTCCTAGTATTGGAACTTTTTTTACATCATTTTGACAAACATTTTATCAGAAATACAAGAAATTAATTAACTGTTTTAAGCATTACATAAAATCAGTCTCCAAAACCTTATCTTTTTTTTTTTTGTAGTAAAATAATTGTAGAAAGAATTCCATCTGAAGACTCTTAAAAGCTGGCTGCAGTTTATGATAGATAAAATCTGCATCCTTGGCCTTCCTACAACCTTTACACCAGCAGATGGTGGGCGTAAAGATGTCATTCATCATTTATTTACAATGGGCTTTATTTATTCTAGTATCAACAGCTGCCCCAGGGAGGGAGTTGTTGAATTCAAATGTGAAGCACTGGGCTATTTGCTTCCTTTCAAATTTGTCTTCAGAGCTTAGTTGCTAGGAGTCCATTCTGTACTCTAATAATGATTCATGTATTGTGAAGCCATTCAGTAAATTGGGTTGTCAGGGATTGCCAAAAAAGGGTTTAGAGGTCCTGTTCTTGATTCCACACACACACGCACACACACACACTCATAGTGCTAGGCTGTAGACTTTTTAATATGGGCCTCTTTTCCAGAGTTAGAAGGTGTTTTTTCCCTCCTTTAACCAGTTTCTTCAACAATATACTCCTTAGTAGAAATAAGCAAGACTGTTACCTTCTTCACGTAAACATTCAGAAGGATGAATGAACAATGTATCTTGGTTTGTTACAGGCTGGGCAGGAGTCCTTTCGTTCCATCACAAGGTCATACTACAGAGGGGCAGCAGGTGCTCTACTAGTATATGACATTACAAGGTGAGAATCTTGCAAGTCATGTCCTAACTGTTGGAAATAGCCTTTTTCTGTCAAGTTTTTTGTGAATTGAAATTTGCTATCTACGTTCCTGAACAGGTGTTTAGAAGAGAAGGTAAGCAAAAGTGATTTCCACTGTAGAATTTTACATTAATAGCCCAGTGTATGTTATTCATAGTTCAGTTGAAGTAGGAAAGGTAAAATAAAATAAAGTAAGTGCAAGCTTGATGTTAAAAGTTAAAAATGAATTAAGAACTGAAAAATTAAAGGCTATTGATATGTAATAATTGATCCAGGCTTACTAATGATTTCAGTGGATCTACTACAAAAAATAGTTAATTATTGATTTCAGTGGACCTCCTCTAGACATGATTAAGGCTGAATCTGTCTCACTGAAAGACAAAGTTGTCAGTGTTATGTAGTAAACAATATTGAGGTTTGTGTATGTTGCTTTTTACAGATAATCTACAAACTGTTTTGAATGTTTTCTTTGATTTTTACGTATATACTTATTTGTCGTAAATCATTATTTAGAGCAAATGTCCACTAATTTATACAGCTACAGTTTGCACTATTTAAATTTTGACAGGCCGGTGTTATATAAATGTTCCTGTAAGCAGATGTACTGTGCATTTTTGGTAGAAGTCAAAGAAGGCATGTCTATTTTTCTTGGCTTCAAGGTTATATAGTTCAGCTAAGGTAGGCTTTATTAAGATAAGAGATCCCAAAAAGGTTTTAAGCAGATTTCTAAGATACAACAACCAGAGAGGTGCCTTCAAGATCAGCTTTGCTTCTCTGGACACCTGTATGTAAGTCAGGGGTGAACAACAGTAACTCTAGAGATGTTTTACCCTATTTTTTCATCAGCCCCATTTAACACAGACAGTGGTGTGGGGTTTTGAGAGTTGTAGTCTGAAAACATAGGGAAAGCCTCAGTCACTACTTCTAATGTAAGTCATAGAAGGAAATGATTCTGTGTATTTTTATGCTGGGCTTATTTATTTTATACCTGCTCGATAATGTGTGAAATCCTAAGTGTGAGATACCGTAAAGAACAAATAAACTTGTGAGAAATAGAATTTTATGATACTTTGAAAGGATCATTTGTTTGTAAATTACCTGAATTTGATATCAGTTTTCAG
The DNA here is from genome assembly GCA_030412105.1 of Cyclura pinguis. NCBI lineage: Eukaryota > Metazoa > Chordata > Lepidosauria > Squamata > Iguanidae > Cyclura > Cyclura pinguis. Next base: position 216,606,654 of record CM059602.1, read on the forward strand.
GGACATAGAGCTTAAAATAAAAACTTTACTAGTTGATGAAATAAAGTTTTTATATGATGCATTACCTGTCACTTAAATTTTGGTTCCTTTTTAGGAGGGACACTTTTAACCATTTGACAACATGGTTAGAAGATGCTCGTCAGCATTCCAATTCCAACATGGTCATTATGCTTATTGGAAATAAAAGGTAAAACAAAATGTTCTGAAGTAGTATAGATTAGCCTGTAATACTGGCTGCAGTTTATAGATTTTTCATTTTAATGTTTGCTGATATTAGTTTGAACCACTTAGGCCATTGCTGCACTATGCTGTTATAGTGCTATTATTCCACTTCCAGTGTTCTGTGGAATTCTGGGATTTGTAGTTTACTGAGGCCAGAATGCTCTCTGGCTGAGAATTCTAAATGCCCCTAAACTGCCAATCCCAGGGTTCCATAGGATATTGAAAGTGGAATAATAGCACTATAACAGTGTAGTGTGGAAATTGCCTAAGTTACATAAAAATAATAATTGACATATTTGTGATGCAAAAATATACTCTGGTTTTAAACGCTATTAAAACAGTGGCATGTTTAAATTTCCTTTCCTTAAGCTAACTTTTTGTCCAAGCAGTTGTGCTACTTCTGATTACCACATTATTTCCATTTTGATTCCTTTTCTCTCTAAATAGTAATCTGCTTTAGTTGACCTCAAAATTACCATAGTGGAATTCCCCACTTCAGGTAGAGTCTTGCAGAAATGCCTTTTGCTTGCTCACTGCAGTTGTTAGGATAATTCATCCTTGGTAGTTGTTTTTTAAAGTATTAGTTCATTATGTTCTCTCAGGAGTCAAGATAACAAAATTGGTTGTTTGAAAGAAATACTGTGTTGAATCTCCTGAAAGCATCTGATACAATCTCATTTTTTTCACTTGCTCATTCAAGTATGTAAGCTAAACCTAATACTGGTCTCGGGTGGGATAGAACCATTAAATTTCATGTGACATACATAAATGGTGATTAAAAAGTCCCATTCATTTCAGTGGTTCAATTCCTATTGCATTTAGACTTGTATGAATTACAATATTAAAATGAATATTAATACGCTCTTATTCCCTACTTTTGGTGTTCACACATAGTTGTGACCCACTGACTTTAAGATAGCCATACAAAGCAGCATGATTATCCGGAAGGGTCTTTTAATAGGTATATGCACTATACTTTATTCTTATTATGTTTCAAAATAATTGTATTCTGTTTTAAATTATTGCCGTATGATATGATAAGGAAAATGACAATGATGATTCCCAGTGGAGAACTTTTTGGAGTGATTATGTGTTTTTAATCAGTACTGGTAAATAAATTGCTTCTTAGTTGGTCTGAAGATGAGAAGCATCCATGCTGGGCTTTGGCAAATGTGACATTACCTGGGGTATACCAGGATAATCTGACAAAATTTGATCTTCTCTCAAAAAGTTAGCTAGACAAGTAAGGCTGTTCTTGTATATTAAATAATTCTTGTTGTCTTAGTGATCTGGAGTCTAGAAGAGAAGTGAAAAAAGAAGAAGGTGAAGCATTTGCACGAGAACATGGACTTATCTTTATGGAGACTTCTGCTAAAACTGCATCCAATGTAGAAGAGGTAATTTGGTGTGAATTCCTTATAATGTGTTACTATCTACAGGTGATGGTTTAGGTGAGAAGTTAGATGTAGGCATATTTTTAGATCAAAATACAATATTTTTCCTGAATCATGAGACATGCTTAAATCTGGTGAAAAGCCATTTGATGGAATCTAATGCTGTCTGTCTGACAAGGGAATATTGTCCATCAGATTTTGGAGGTATGTGCATGGTGGAAGGGTTGGGTTCAGGAAAGGTTCCATTGCGTATAGAATATCAGCTCACATGATAGAAGATCTTAGCCACTGGGTCTCCTGTGGGATAAAATCTCAGAGTTAGTTCTCTGTTTCTCCCTCTGTTTTCCAATAACTGTTTATTAATTTTATCTTGCATTTCAAATACCTGAGATTTTGGAAAGGGAATGTTTATTACTACTTCATACACTTATGTTAATATAATAAATCCAGCTGAAGCAAGAGAAACATATGTTGTCTGAAAAAGGTTTTCTGATCTGTTAGAATGCATGCATCAGTGGGAAGTGAATTTAGTTTAGTTAAGAATGTTGATTGTTAGCTCTTCTTCAGTTTGTTTGATTTCACAGCAAAAATGTAGTAATTAAAGGTTAATCAAAGTCAACTTGATAAATCAACCAAGGAAAATAAGATTTTTTGAAAAAATCTAATTTCAATACAGATGCTTGTAAAAGAGACTTAGATGGTCACTGTCCCAGAGGAAGTAGAAGAAAGTGCTGATGCTTGAATAATAAATAAGTTCAGAAAAGAACTGTTTGAAATGTTGATGACAGTCATGGCTCATGCTGGTCACTGCTTCCAGGGATGAGATACTAGATCAAGAGCGTCAAGCTCAGATGAACGGCAGAGCCAAACTATCGGGAGAGCAGCCAGGGGCCACATTCACAATGTTATTATTTTTTTTTAATCTTAGGTACCAAAATACAAAACAATGCAAAATATAATCAAATTTTAAAGATCAGGCATTTTCTTGAAGCTTCTTTCTCCATCTAACAGACAAATGCATGGAGGAATGTGTGATACCACAGGCCAGAATGAAATTATAGGTGGAGTTTGTTAATAGAGAAAGTCAGTGAATAGTCTTGTCCAGGCAATCAGGATGCATACAAGAGGGCTAAGTGTGTGTGGGGAAGGGATCCCCATGCGACTCCACAATTTACAAACAGGTTTAAAACGTAATAAAATGTAGACACAACATACCCTATCAGAAGTTCCATCTTCTGCAACAAGATAAAAACTAAAGACCTATCTAAATAAAAAGATCTTTGCCTGCCAGCAGAAAGAGAGCAGGGTTAGGGGACAGCTGGAACTCCCATGAAGGGGAATTCTATAATTTGTAAGCAGGCATTTAGAAAACTCTCTCCAGTATCCTCACCATACATGCCTGACCCATAATAGGCCCATAATTTGCAGTCCATCAGCAACCATTTATTGAGGGTGAAATTGCAAAGAGATATATTCAGTTTCATACTGTACTCATACAGCTTCAAACACTGGTATTCTCAGAGGACTAAAGTAGATTATCTTGGATTTCCAAAACCAATCAGCTAGGGAATGGCAGAAAAAAAAGTTATTGCTATCAGTAGCTCCTGTATGTTACTTGAAAGTAACAGAAGTCTTAGCTGCAACACTTTACCTTCTGGTGCTGGAGAAAAAAAAAATCTCTGCGCTGCTGCTGCTGTTGTTGTTGTCGTTGTTGTTGTTGTGCCTTCAAGTCGTTTCAAACTTAAGGTGACCTTAAGGCATACATATCAACGGTTTTCTGGGGCTCTGTGTGTGTGAGACGCACCCAAGGTCACTTAATGGGTTTGCATGGCTGGGGAGAGAATTGAACCCTGTTCTCCAGGGTCACAGCCTACCACTCAAACCACTGCACCATGCTGGTTCCCATCTTGCACTGCCCCCAGGAAAACCTGCGTTACAGTTTAAAAACCACTGATTTAGAAATTAAGACAGGATGTTGGATTATTATCATTATCATCATTATTCTCTGGATGATGCAGAGGAGCAATCCACAATCCCACTCAGAATGACTATTCATGCTGAGTACCAACACCTAGTATCATTATTTATATCCCACTTTTCCTTAAACATCAAGGCTAAACAGAGCTTGAATCCAGCTGCTTGAATCGAACCAAACTTTTTTTGACACTGATGATATAGATCCACAAATATCCTAAAATCATTCTACACTTAAGTTTGGATGCATAATAAAGTTTAGTGAATTATTTTCAAAAATCTAATACTGTGTGTATTTCACTGCATTGTTACAAATTATGAAGCAGTGTGAATCTAAACTAACAAGAATAAATTGGAACCACCAGGTGGCAGCATTTTACATGACAAGAATATTGAGGAATCTGAATGCTTCAGTATTATGCAAAGGAAAAGTTTTTACTTTTTTGATGTGGTGTAGTTCAGTGGTGTTAAAATTTTGGTCCTCCCATTGTTTTTCATTTCAGCTCCCAGACGCCCTAGACAGCTTAGCCAGCATTCCAGGATTTTGGGAGCTGAAGTTGATAACATCTAGGGGACCAATTTTAGAACTACTGCTGTAGCTGATGTCCAGTTACAGTTTTTTGAGATTTGTTGACTGGATGAATATATTCACCGCATATTCTGTTTTCACCCTGAAATTTATTTATAACTGTCACTATGTATTCTAAGTAAATATTTGAAGATTCTCTCCCAGGAACTTCAGTTGCAAGGTTATTTGACCAAAAGCAGATTTAATTTTGAAGCCTCACCTGAATCTGGATACCAAGAAAGAAAATATTAGCATATAAGACTGCTATATTGCATTAGACTCCTGGTCCATGTAGTCTTGTATTGCTCTACTCTTACTGGCAGTAGATCAATATTTCTGAATAAGATCTTTCTCAGCCCACATCAGCTGAGACTTTTTAAAACTAGAGATGCTAGAGTTAAATACATGCGAAGCAAATTCTAAAATTGAGCTATGCCCCCTTCATAGGAAGTTGACATTATTTCTCTGTTATGATGCCTAATTGATAAAAGCCCTGATTTGTTGTTGGAATGTGAGATGAATCATGGCTGCTAGAAACGTGGATAGATTTTTCAGTAAGCGGGGGGAAGGACTAAAAGATTTTATCTAATAAAATACTTTGTGAAGTAAAAGTATTCTATCTAATATAACATTCAATCAGTTGCATAATAAACCCAATATGAATAGAGATATTCAGTGCTGCTGTCAGCCAAAAATATTTCCATAAATACCATTTGTGTTCATATGTTTACTAGCTCTTTCATATTAATAGGAAACTGTAGATCAAAGATGTGAATTTATGTGAAATAGTAATGTAAAAGGTATATTCTAGTATGAGTACTTGCAACCAAAGCATGGTTATTTATTTATTATTAATAAATATTTTATTAAATACATAATTTATTAAATAATACACACTAAATAATTTATGTGGTAAAATTCTATATTCTAGCATTCTTACTGATATAATCTGCAGTGGCTAAATATCAAAGCTTAGTGTTTGGCATGGAAAAGGTCCTAGGTTTAATCCTCGAATCTCCAGGTAGAACTAAGAAAAAAAATGTTGCCTGAAAACCTAAAGAGCTGCTGTCAATCAGTGTCATCAGTACTGGGTGAGATAAACCATTGTTCTCTGACTCAGTATAAGCAGCTTTCCATTTTTCTAAGCACCAGTACAACAAAAACAACCTTTATATTAACATTAGTTAAATGAAATGTTGAAGGCTATGATGTCCTTTCTTATTAGGGCTAATATCTACTATATTGAAAAATAGATATGTTTTTGTTAAATATGTTTATAATCTTCTGTTGTCTTCAGGCAGAGACCTGAATGTTCTCCTTCTGTAAAAGAAGGCACTTGTTCTTATTGGCATAAGGAATTGGATTCCAGCAAGGTATCTCAACTGGAAGTTGGGGCAGCAGTTTTCATTAATTCTTCATTCTATGTGCAGGCCTCAAGAGTGCTTCACACTCTGTTCCCTCAATCCTTTGGGGCATATTTTGGAGTACATAGAAGCCTATAGGGAGAGGAGAAAAACTTCTACCTTCTACACATGGAATCTTCAGATTTTCTGAGTTTTAGTTTGCAAAACGCTGGATCCAACCCAGTATTTATGTGGAAAAGAGCTTTTCCCTCTCGTAGAAAAGGGCAAATTCCATTCTAGATCAGGGTGGAAAAGTGGGGCCAGGATAGAGGCAAATTTTTGTCACTATTTTGGGTTTGGAAATGACTGGAAGTCTACTTCTTGATTCTTCAACTCATTTTCAGCCAGTTTTCAGTGTTGGAAGAAAGCTGAGTGAAACCACCATTCTAGGAAGTCTTTTGTGGCATTTGGGGTGGTTTTCATCCATTTTTTAAAGAAGTTGTAGGGCATGGTCTGTGGGCTTTAGTGATTGGGGAGAACGGCAAAAAGATTGGAGGCGACCATAGGCTAAACTTTTACCACCTCTGTTCTAGATGCTGCCTCATGGTCTTCACATACTATAAGAGTAGGTTTGAATAGTTTTCTAGGTCAGTGTTCCTCAAGCTGTCTGATGTTACAGATTTTTTCCCCCAGTGTGTCAGGGATCAGTATCACATTTGTGCTGAATCATCATAGTCGCATAGGTTCTTGGAACTCACTGTGGACCAGCAGCTGATGACCCACTAACTGGTACCAGTCAAAAAACCATTTTGAGTAACACTGGTCTAAATTATGTTTCAACTAATGTTTAAGAATTTTATATAAACAATTTACAGGCCAGCTCCAGTAATGTAATATAGCCTTGCATGTGCTAAATATCCAATAATTTATTTGTCTGATGCTTATCAAAACACAACTTGAAGACAATTTTGTGTTTAGTGGAACACAGTTAACTAGCCTCATAAGATACTGCTGCAGCGTGAAGTTATGAATATTATAGAACTGAAGTTCTCAGTTACTGTAACATATTGTGCTATTGGAATAATTGGTATATTATTAGGAGCAAATGTGTGTGTGTATGTGTGTGTTACACATATACGTCTGCAAACACATATGCACACCCATGCAAATGTGTGTGTGTGTGTGTGTGTGTGTGTGTGTAAATATCAGTTTTTGAAGACTGCAAATCAATTCAGAGTTGGCTAAAAGCCAATTTCTGAGCTCCACTGCACATTCAAAAAACCTACTCACTTCCTAAGGTGCCTTGTGAATCTGCAATGATTAATTCTTCTCATTATTTTGCTGCAAATTCTCATGACCCTCTGTGATGATTCGATCACCCACTTAGAGTTTATGCATATTCATATCTTTCCACTCATGGCTGCAGTTGTTCAAGTCTCCTTCACTGGCAGTGGTATGCACTTGGTGCAGTAATTGAGCTGCAGTAGATTGATTACTCTAGGGAGCTGTAAGGCCTTTAAAAGGTGAAAACATATCAGTCCTGTTAATTAGGAAACAAAGCTCTGGTGGCAAGTTCAGCAGTCAAATGCTTCTAGTGTAGAAATTAGGAAAGGTATGATTTGTTCCCCTCCATGAACCCTGTTTACTTTTTAATATTTGAATTAGATTTGTGACCAGGCATGGGAAATGTGAGGAGACGATAGCAGCTTTTGCATGACAGTAAAACCTTGGCATAGCAGGAAAACTTGATTAGTAATATTAGATGTTCTGCTGTCATCAAAATCTTACGTAGTATATCATTTTTGAAGTTCCTCCAATAATGTTAAATGGAAGAACGCAACCAGTTTATGCATAAAGCATTAATTGTCTTGTATCATAGAACTGTTTCTAATTTGCTGTATGTGTTTCCTGTGCACATTAAGACATGGAGGGATATATTTTTAGTCTTCAGGCATAACATTCTGCCTTCCTCAAATGTCGTTGCTGATTCTGTTCAAAATTCTGAAGCTGTCTCATGTTGAAGAAAATATTTTTTTAAAGGAGGAGAAACTTTAGACATATTCATTGAAGATAATTCCATTGCCATATTGCTTCCCTTGCAACCAAAAATGAAACTAATATAGCAAAATCATCTTCAGAAGACTGAAATGTAAAGTAATAAGATAGGGGAGCCTGTGTGATTGGAGATAGATGGAAACTGTAGTCCAGTGTTCCTGATTTAATTCATTGGAGGAACAGGAAAATTGAGATCCACTTGTCTGATTTAAGTTGTAATGTGTGACTAAATAGTCTGAACAGTCTATGTGACCTGGTAAAACAGGACATAAGATTCCCATGCTTGAGTGAATCTCAAGATGAAGAGTGCTACTGTTAACATAGGAGCAGACAAGAGGGCTATCTAGTCCAGCATTCTTTTCTGTAGATATACTTTTCTTTATTAAAAAATTAAACTATACGTCAAGAGAATTAAACAAAAATTAACAATTATAATTAATTATATACAAAATATGAGCAAAAACACAACTGAAGAAAGTGAAAAGGATCCTAGAAAATACTACATATAGTAAAAAAAACTTAAACACTATAAAAACATTACAAATATTTAAAAAGATTGTTTCCAGCATTTCCAACATACACTTTAACTGACTTAAAACTAATAACTTCTCTAATATCAGTCAAATACTTCCACTGCTATTTTTCTCAGAATACTAACTTTGTTATTTTTTAAAAAAATAAATTTGCCTTTCTACTTCTCTAAAGTAACTAAATAGTTGTATTTTTTTAAAGATCTGTCTCAATGCTAAAATCTGCTGGCTTGTGATAGAAAGCATATTCTCTTGCTATCCAATTCATTGTTACCCTAATACCCACAATAAAGCAAGACACATAACTTAGCAGTTGGGCCATGTGATACTGTTTCTCCACAGTTTAGAGGACATATCCCATAACTAAAAATTACAGTTGCACTGCCAAAAGGGTAGAGTTAGGTCTTGTCATGTTATCATAATACCTTTGTTACCAAAAAACAGAATTGATTGTAAGTAATTAGCTACTTGTAACTAGTTTGTTGCAGGTAATGCTGTTTACATGCATGGATACAGGAAGGTTGCAAACAGGGCACTAGTACAATAGCATGCTCTTACTTGTGTTCGCCAGCAGCCGACTCTAACACTGGTGGTAGCCATCACAATTAATAGCAATTGATAGCCTAAACTTCCATAAATATGTCTAATCCCCTTTTAAAACCATCAAGATTGGTGACCATCACTATTTCCTGTAGTAGCAGATTTTGTAGGTTTTATGTTGTGCAGAAGTATGCCCTTTTATCTGTTCCTGATCTTGTACCATTAATCTATTTTCATGCATAATTTTTGCATTGCTTTAATATGATCCCTTTTCCTTCTAAGCTAAAAGGCCCTGGCATTGCAAACTTATGTGGAAGGGTTTTAATCCAGTATCTTAATCATTTTGATTGTCTTTCCTCCTCCTCCTCCTCCTCCTCCTTCTTTTTCTTTTTCTTCTTCTTCTCAGTTACTGAACTGTACTCGCTGTTCCAAATGTGATTGCACCATTAATTTGTATTTAGGCTGTGTGCTATTGGCAGTTTTAGTTTTGATTCATTTCCAAATAATCCAGAGCATGGAATCTCCTTGTTTCTAGCAGCTGCTCAACCCAGAACCCCTATATACTTTTTCTGTACAAAATTCTACACAACATCATTAGCAGCCACATTGCTTGAATACACTTTAAAAGACACCTACAATTTTGTTATTTGGGAAATGGAAATAAAATGTAAAGAATCGATATCTGCTTTTATTTGATGTTCCTGTGGGACAGTGTGTTTCCCACTCAACAGATTTCTGACTGGGCCTGACTTTAAGGGCATTCCTATGAAAATGTATCCCTTATCAAGGAAAACATGAGTGATTGGTTTTTAGGCCTACATCTGAAGGAAACTTTTTCTTTTTAAATGGCTTTGGTACAAGAGATGGCTAGTAATTGTGTCATCCTAGAGTTTTAGTTGCAGTGTTTCAGGATATCTTCATAGGAGTTAACTTGAATTAACATTCAGCATTATCATACAAGGAGAGCCTTCAAGCTGTTATAACTTGTCTGGTTCAATCATTTATTTCCATTGTACACCTAGATAACCTGTACTAAATGTGCACAAGTGGGACCTTCCGCAATACAGTGCAGTGTATCTTAACATTGTAGTGGTGCTTTTGTGCAGGACTCCCCTCAGCCTAGATCTGGAGCTGTTTTGTGTTGGTAAAGCCTTTATAAGGTAGTAAAGAGGAGAAAAAGAGGGAAATGATTCTTAATAATTCACAGGTGGTAAGGGACTGAAACCACTTAATAAAATAGTTACCTAATTGTTTTAAAACTTTTTATCATCATAGTTTTTCATGTTGTAAGTTGCCCTGATTCCCATGGTGGGAGAAAGGCAGAATATAAAATAGAAAGGCAGAATGTAAAATAAACAAAGAGCTCTTCCTGACATTCATTCCTTTGCCCCACGTTCATTCTCCTGCATGTTTTTACCATAGTGTTCCATAAGTGCTGGAAGCATCTGTCTCAGTTCTCTCCCATTTATGTATTTGGAGTCTCTGAGCAATTGGAAGTCATTACTGTTCTTTTGCATGGCCCCATTTCACTTACAAACTGATGGGCACTTACTTGAGCAATCAAGTTTCTTATTTTCTACCTAGGTAGAAAAAATGGAATGCAGAAATATAGGATGGGGGACACGTGGCTGGATGGCAGTACGTGTGAAAGGGATCTAGGAGTCTTAATAGACCACAAGCTGAACATGAGTCAGCAGTGTGATGCGGCAGCCAAGAAAGCCAGTGCAATTCTCGACTGCATCAATAGGAGTATGGTGTCTAGATCAAGGTCGGTACTGGTACCACTCTACTCTGCTTTGGTTAGACCTCATCTTGAATACTGTGTCCAGTTCTGGGCACCCCCATTCAAGAAGGACATGGTCAAGCTGGAGCAGGTCCAGAGGAGGGCGACCAAAATGGTGAGGGGCCTGGAAGCCAAGCCGTATGAGGATAGACTTAGAGAGCTGGGTATGTTTAGTCTGCAGAAGAGAAGGTTAAGAGGGGACATGATAGCTATGTTTAAATATTTGAAGGGATGCCATGTAGAGGAGGGAGAGGGCTTGTTTTCTGCCGCTCCAGAGACCAGGACAAGGAGCAATGGATTCAAGCTGCAGGAAAGGAGATTCCACCTGAACCTCAGGAAGAACTTCCTGACAGTCAGGGCTGTCCGGCAGTGGAATATGCTGTCTTGGAGTGTAGTGGAGTCTCCTTCCTTGAAGGTTTTTAAGCAGAGGCTGGATGGCCATCTGTCGGGAGTGCTTTGAGGGTGTTCCTGCATGGCAGGGGGTTCGACTGGATGGCCCATGTGGTCTCTTCCAACTCTACATTTCTGTGAGTCTATTAAAGGGAATAAACAGCAAAATGTCACACACAGTTAAATTCAGGATATCCTCCGGCCTAAAGGAGCAGCTTTGTGATGCTGTTCAGATCAGATGGAGAGTAATTTTAGGAAAGGTAGAGGGAAAATGTTGAGGAAAACTCTGAGATCTTCCCCAATACACTATAATATTATTTTGGTAAAGGTATGGAGGGGGACCTTTGTGATTCTTCCACTTCAAGGATGGGGAGAGCATCAGGTGATTTTTTTGCTGTAAGGCAGGTGACTAAAGGTACTGGGGAAACATGGTGGGGCTATAGACTGCAGGCTGGTCATTCTGTCACAACTATAGAGGATCAGGTAGCAGGTGTTATAATGACCTTTGCCCAAAGTCCAGCAGAGCTGATCCCAGAAACTCATGGGTTAGATCAACAAATTGTTCAGTCTTGCAAAGCTGTATAGGGCATATGAAGTAGAAAAATATCTTTCTCTCCTTTCTGAAATAACTCATATCATGGAAGGAAGGTATAGAATCTTCTGCCTTATCCTCATACAGTATATTGTTCCAACTGACATGATGCAAAGCAGGGGTCCTACAGCAGATTTCAGTCAGATTTATATATGGAAGTAGAGCTTCCTTCTGCGATTGAGATCCCAAACTATTCTGGGCTTTAAAATGTCATAATACTTGGAATAGACAAGAAAGGAGGACTAAAAAGTATAATGTGACATTTTGTAAATGTATCGACAGCCCTTGTAATTGCTTTACATCTGGTTTATAAGTATTCTGCATGATGATCTAGTCAGCAACTTAGCTGCAGGTTTCTGTATTAGCTGTAGTTTCTGGGTCATCTTTAAGGGCAGTCCCACGTTGAGTACACAGCAGGAATCTAATCAGAAAGTTGCCAGCACATAAACTATAGTGGTTAGATTAACCCTTCCCGGGAGAGGATGCAGCTAATGGGCTACCGAAAGCTCACCAAAGGCTGAAGCCACAGACCTGTCTGGGCCTCCAGTAACAGTGATGGATCCAGGAGCACTCCCTTGTTCTGCACATGCTCCTTCTGAGGGAGTTCAACTCCATCTAATTATGAGGTAATTATGAAAAGTATATATCCATAATGGTTGATCTTGGGTAGTGGAAATATTTACTGGTTGACCCAGTTTTTGTGAGGGATCACACCAAAATTGTCAAAATAGACTGCCATAATAGTCCATTCTTAGCCTAATTACTCCTGCCTGCCCCATTACTTGAGGAATTTTTGAAGTCCTACTGTCAAGGGTGCTTCTCTTCAGCTGAGCTCTAAAAATGTAAAACAGTCAAGAGCTTTGGATTGACTCTTCCAAATCTAGACAACATAGAAAATAACAGAACTGATTGTATGAACTATTTGTGGAACAGAAGGGTAATATAGCAATTGTGCTCACTTTCCACTTGAGGGAGATTTCAATTAGGAATTCCTTTCTAAACCAATGATGTCAAAAGTCCTTGGATTTACGGAAGTTTATTGAGGATTGCCATAAGTCAGCAGGCAACTTTATAGCACATACTTACAGTGACAGATAAGGGAAGGCAACAAAATTATACACATAGGTTTATATATCTGACTCTGATGAGATAAATGTTATTTGTTTGAGTAAAATCTTGGGTTTCAAAGCATATGGAGACTTTCATGCAGAAAGGATGGATGGAAAGCATCTTCAGAGTCCTAATTACAAGGTTCAAGAAAGGTCACTATTGAGATTATACTTTTTCATTCTGTGGAAATAAAAAAAAACTATAAAAGCCAGGCCCTTTGGCAGAAACTGTTTTGTCCAGTGGTGAAAATAGCCCCATCTCTGATAACAGAGATGTAGTTGGCCAACCAGAAACTAATTTAAAGGTTGCTGTGATCTCCTTAATAATTCTTATCTTAGCATTAGAAGAGGATTGACCAGCTCCAGGTCACTGAAGGTTTCTTCAAATGGGAGATTGATCTCAGAATGTCTGTTGAGGAATAAAAGGCAGGATAGCTTTGTGGATTTCTCGGTGAACAGTTGATTGTAGACGCTCCAGGGGCGTTCTTATCCTATTTATAATATAGGATTTGTCTTACACTTTTCATTTTATTTTTTCAGGCATTTATTAATACAGCAAAGGAAATCTATGAGAAAATACAGGAAGGGGTCTTTGACATTAATAATGAGGTAAGTTTTTCTGATGGTTAAACTGCTGCCTGTAAGTATAAAACACATTTACAGAAAACTAATGCACAAGAGAAAAAATAATTATCTTGGATTGAAATTAGCCTTTGTGCTAAGTTTGGTACATTAAACTAAACATATTCTGATCTCTTGGTATTCAAATACTACATTTTTATGTACTTGTTTTCAGTATTATGATGGAAATTGTTGTATGTCACCATCCAACATAAAATTCACTAAACAGAAAAGTCCACACGTATTCATATCTCAGTATGGTATCTTGAGCTTTTAGAAACAGGTTTTACTTGTTTAAACAGGCAGTGGTAACATATACAACATTTTATGGAAATTTCATTTCAAATAGTATTTTCTGTCACAGTGGAGGAACTGTCCATTGTGACAGAAAAAAATATTATTTGAAATGAAACTTCCATAAAATGTGGTGGCTCTATTCAGGATATACATACAAGTAAACATGCATAATATTCAACTGTTACATAGCTACATTTTATAAACACGTCATTTAGAGTGATATACATTTTTCCTTTTTGAATAAGATCTTAAAACAGAAGCAGATAACCAGGTGTGTACACTAGCCGTTTTGGCATGTTGTTTCATACATGAGAATTGCATCAATGCATATGAGATCTCTCTGATATGTCTTTTAAAATCTCATTGACTTACTTGATTGCAAATTACAGGTTGCTATGAGCTTGGACAGTCACAACTTGGTCTTTCATCTTTAGATTACTGGTTCAAATTGAGCCTATATTTGTTAAAAAGAATCTAGTGCCTGACATTCAGAGAACTACAGTTTCATGCACCCGAAGTTTGAACGTATGTTTCTTGAACATCAGGCTATAGGACATATAACAACTACAAACTGAAATTGAGCAGGATTTTAACAATAGTTTATTGTATGGTATGGGCACCTTCAATTCAATTTTTGTTGAATGCATCCAGGTTCTAGAGTAGATCTTTGAGTCCTGGCTATTACAAATTACTCAAGCTTACTGTGATATTAATTATTTCTAGAAAGGCATCACTGTTGTTCTCACTTTTACACTTACTGTGCCTAGGTTGTTATGTCTTCATCATGCCTCCCAGCAACGTTATTCTGTATAATGAGGAGCTCATTGAGTTTGAGCTCATAGAAGCAAAGAGCTGAATCTTCATTTACTAGCTGTGATAAATTTGCTAGGCAGTTTGAGGAGAAAGTCATTTATATTCACTCAGAACTTAATGCCATACTTACTGCTAAGTCTGTGTAAGTGTCCAGTGCTTCATCTGTTCAGTTTTCATAGGATCAGTTTCAGTTATTAAGGCCTGTTGATGTGGAGAAGGCACTTGAAGCAGTTCAGCCTACCACTTGTAAACTTGACCCCTGCCTATCTTGGCTGATAAAACTTAGCAGGGATGGACTAAGCAGGTGGGTCCAGTAGGTGGGAAATGCCTGACTACATCAGGGGGAGGTACATGCTGCTCCTTCAGGAGTGAGCAGTGTGCCCACTCCTGAAGGAGATATCCCTGAACCCAAAGATATATAATAACTACTCTCCTATTGCAAATATCCCTTTTTGGAGCAAGGTGCTTTAGCATGTGGGGGTGGACAACTTCAAGCCTCCTTGAGAGGGACAGATCTTCTGGATCCATTTCAGTCTGGTTTCAGCCCAGCACATAGCACAGGAATATACTTAGTTGCTCAGACTATTAGTGTACTCCACATGAAACCTCCAGATGCTACCCTACTGAACTTTCTGGATCTCTTGGAGGCTTTTGATACCATTGAACATGATTTCTTACTGGGTCAGCTACATCAGATGGGAGTAGGATGCACTGTCTTGCAGTGGTTTTGCTCCTGTTTGTAGTGCCAGTTCCAGAGAATAGCATTGGGAGATTTTTGTTCATCCCATAGCCACTAACCTGTGAGGTGCTATAGGGCTCCCGTCTTGTCTCCCGTGCTTTCAATATCTATATGAAGCTGCGGGGGGATGTCATAAGAGGGTTTGGGGTGGACTGCTATCAGTATGCTGATGACACTTAGCTCTTCTTCCTGTCATCGGAGTTGGGTAGGGCTGTGCAAGTGCTGCACATCACTGCCTTGATGCTGTAATTGGCTGGCTGAGGGGCAATAAACTGAAACGGAATCCTGGTAAGATGGAAGATCTGTGGATTGATAGTTCTCAAGGAATTGGGTAAGCTATCCACCCTGGATAAGAATGCACCCTCCTGAAAGAGCAGGTATGTAGCTTGAGAATACTCTTAGATCCATCTGATTCTACCTGAACAACAGGAAGAACTTCCTGATCATAAGAGCAGTTTGACAGTGGAGTATGTTGGAGTGTCCTTTGGAAGTTTTTAAACAGAAGTTGGGTGGTCAGGAGTGCTTTGATTGTGTTTTCCAGCATGGCGGGGTTAGACTGGATGGCCCTTGAGGTCTCTTCCAACTCTATGATTCTGTGATCTTTGTCAGTGGAGACCCAGCTACGCTCCATTACTTGGATTGCTTAAACACAGCTCAGACTGGTTTGCCAGCTATGGCCTTTCTAGACAGTGATAACAGTCACAATAGTCCATGCACTGCCAACTTCCTGATTAGACTACTGCATGCTGTGTGGGGCTCTTTGTGACTGGAAATTCATTTTCAGCATTTTGTTTTGTTTTTTTAAATATACAAACACTGTCCTATACTGAAACAGAGCTTTAGAGGAGAATCATTGCCCCTGCTGGCCTCCAGGAATAGCAGTTCTCCCCTTATTTGAAGGAAAGAAAATACCCCGCCCCTGCTTTTTCTCTAGAAACAGGTGGAGACTGTGTGCAGCCAGTAGACCATGTGTTGCTCTCCTTTAACATAAGAAATGAAAAATTATCTTTGTTGAGGCAGAAGACATTAGCAAAGCATGACTTGTACTTTGGCTGTGGTGTTTTAATGAATTTGCATAGTTTAGATCTAAAATCAGTTCTCCTTGTTACTTTATGATAAGATTATTTTTTACAAGATGATGCTAGTTTCTTATAATGAATACTTACTTGAATAGGTGTCTTGGTTCAGAAATTACATTCTAAAACTCAAGATTTTGACTTTGAATGGTATATTTAGCTTATAGGAGTGGTGTGGTAGAATCTTGGGAAGTCTGCAGTGAGTGAAGGAACCAAATGAGTATTACTGTTCATAGTGTATTTGAATTAAAGTCTGGGGTGCACAGCATTTTTGGGAAGCTAAACTTTCTTAAAGCAAAGACTGCAACTTCACAAGTTAAATTCATGAATAATGGGCTAGCTTTGTATGAGCAATGGACTTTCCTTAAGGTTCCTTAGAAGAGAACAGTGGCTTGTGGCTTCCATGTCATTGGGGTAGTGCATCTGTTCTAGGTTTTAGATCATCCTTTACAGAAAACCTGCTCCTGGTTTTAGTCTGAGCCCTAATTTCAAAATAGCTCTTGCACCTTGGATAGTTCCTTTACTGTCTGCAGTAAAGTCCACAAGGAATTCACTGCCCCACTGACATGGAAGCTGCTAGCTGCCGTTGTAGGATGAGTTCCCCTGTTTGTCATCCTGCTAGTGAGCTACTTTTTAAGGATGTAAAGAGAGCTGCAGACCCCCGGATGCATGTAAATAAAGTATGGTTGTGCCTTCTCAACCGTGCTGAGAGTACCATGTAAAGCCAGCATAGAAGTAAGAATTACAGTCCTTGCTTTGTTTAGAATGTCTCCTCCTAAGCTAGATCCAGCTCATTATTTAGTAAGCAGTAGATACTGTATATATTGGACAGTAATCATGGCCTCTAAGCCTGCTAGTATCTGTCTAGTTTCATACAGAATCTGACTGCTTTACTGTTCCTTATGGAGATTTGATTGCAGTATGCTGTCAAGAGCCAACAGTGCATGCTATTTACTTGGCTTAGTGCCAGGTCTGGCTCCTTGATTCCTCAAGAAGTTTCTACCAGCCCAGAGGGGGCAAAACCAATGAGCCATAGGGCATGCTTTTTATTAAAGAGGAGTCAAAGAGCGAAAAGAAACCACATCAGCTGCTGTCAATACTAAGCTAGTGCCAGAAACCCCAAGGCTACTACTGTTGCAGAACAACTGCCAAGCACTATAAATCTGAGATTTACTGTGACACAAAGTTTCCTTAAGAGCTTAATTTCTGAAGCTACTGTATTACTTTTCTTAAAGTGCTGTATTTTAGGTAAAATCCACTTGAGGGAGTGAGGGTTAAGATATAAGTGTGAGTTTGATGAATGAAAGAACTACTCTGTGTGTGGTTCTTGGCAACTTGCCATGTCTTTGGGGATCATAGAAATTATTGATGACACAGAACACTTGTATGCCCTTAGCCTGTACAGCTGACTCAACATATGAAAAAAGTGCAGTCAGGAGACGAAAATGCTTTTCTGTGCGAGAGCAGTGGAAACTTGAACTTTATTGTCTCTTGGTGGGAGCAAGGGTTTATTAGGAGTATTAAGGATTTCTACATTTATGAAACAGTTTGAACCACTTTCATGTGTAAGTATTGCCCATACTGTATGTATTCATAGTGTCAGTGATAAATTAGTAGATTCTGTCCTACAGAAATGAAAAATTGAAGTAATATAGCAAGAGTCTTACTGTTGATATCATTTACTTAATTGCTACCAGACAGTTTTTAATAGGATTTTTCCCCTACAGCTTGATTATCATGAAAATGAGACAACTAGTTTAGCTGTTCATAAATCAGAAATAGGTTAACTACTTTCAAATGTTGTAGCCTGTGGCAGTGTTTCAGAGTATTAATGTGCCTTCAACTTTTTATTATTTCAGGCAAATGGCATTAAAATCGGCCCACAGCATGCTGCTACTAATGCAACACTTGCAGGCAATCAGGGAGGACAACAGGCTGGTGGAGGATGCTGTTGAACCTATTTTTACTTCCTAGCTGTCTGATGGGGCCTACTAACTTGTTTCACCCTCCCCCGCTCAGTTTCAACTACGACATGAAATTATTGTAAGATGGCATCATGTTGCAGAAGACTTTATTCTTCAAATTCTTGTACAACTTTGAATAAATGGTTAATGTTCACTTAAAGACAGGTTTTGGAGATTGTATTCATATCTATATTTCCATTTGATTTCTAAGTCAATTGATGTGATTATTTTTGTTAAATGTTGTCTTGTGCCCTTGCCTACGAACTGTATTAAACACTACAAAGTCATCAGAGTATTTTAATCAGTTTGTGTAGTTAGGTTGCCCAACTGCTGTGGTTACCTAATGTTTAATATTGTAGAACTGTCCTCAACTTTTGTCCATTTTCAAAGCTCTAAAGAAAAATGGAAGGACTCTTTAATTCTGTATTTATCATTTACTTTCTGTATATATAGTTTAATAACCTGCTTGGGTGTATTTGCCAAGCTATAATTCTTTAATGCATTTGCATACATTCTATACATTTAGAGCTTGGAACTACAGAAGCATTATTAGAAATTGCTTAGATGCAGAATTTTAAACTTTATTGACATGTTAGCATGTTTGTCCTCTTGTCATTATCCTAGAGTCCAAAAAATGCTTTATGTATATTACCAGAAGCTACATATGCATTATCTATTTTAATGCCAAATGTTTGCTATTTGCTCACAACTTCCACAGCACCTCTTCAGAAATGGATTAGCTGTTTGCCTTAATTATGTAGGTTAAACCATATTATAATGAATGAAAAATACAGGAAGCATTGAAACTCATAAAATGGCACATTATGAAGACAGTACTCTTTCTTAAAAAGTTTTATTTGCTTCTTCATTTCTAGGTATATTTTCATCAAGGACAGTTTTTCAATTTAGATGTACAGTGACTGTGTAAAATTGGTTTTTCTTTTTCCTTTTGGGTGATGTGTAAGCTTAGTATGGTAAGCATCTTGTCTATTGTGAAGGGGGTGTAACAATAAAACTGCCAGAATGAATATCCTGAAAAAAAGCCAAAATTGAAAATGCTTTAGTGCTCTACTCTACATCGTGTTTTTTTATTTTTCCCGTGCTTCTGATGAATTAGTTTACAGTATTGCAAAATAAACTCCTGTTTAACAATATATTCAAGTATAAAATATTGATGGGTACAAGCTAAGTGAGAATGTTATTTCATAAAATCAACTTTTGTTGCTGAGTTTCCAAAAATTCATTACTACTTCTTAAGTTTAGTAACAATGGGGAAGGAGTATATCCTCATAAATTAAAAGCAATAGATAATTTACATAATCATTGTTCTAACTTCAGATTGCTTTGGTGAGTATACAATAAGTGAAGAATTGATTTCTGAAGTTACTGATTTGTTACTTTTTAAAATCCCATCCCTTCCCTGAACTCAGAGTAATGCTTTAACATTGTAATGATCTTATGAGGGAGATTTGTCTGAGAGATGGCAACTTTTCCTTAGTCAGAGGCATCCTGCCTTGCTTGTTCTCCTATAAAGAATTAAAACTAAAAATGCAGTACATTAATGCATAATAACTGGTTTAAAAAAATGTATGGTTGACCTTAGCTTAGTATCTTTGATTAAGAAACTGCTAATATTTTCAATAGTACTCAGTCATCTTATAATCTCGCTATTCCTATAGTGGGTGGGAAGTTGAATTTTATTTTAAAGTCACAGTAAACTGTTAACTCATGCAAGCAATTGAGCTTGTTGACCGTAAAAAAATATTTTTGGCATATATTTGTAGTTGTGTGTGTGCGCATAAAAATCTTCTGCCCACTGCTGCATGTGAAGGTGGGAATTACCCTCTGGTTATTGTACGACTGCGGCTCTTAGCAGCCGTAGCTAATAAGGCTAATGGTGAAGAATGCCAGGAACTGTAATCCAGCAGTATCTTTACCCCACATGACCCCCATCCATACTCAGTACAGCAAAATAATTCTCCTTTCCTGGAAAAACTTAACAGGCATTACAGATCTCATGTATGTTTTCTTAGCATAGGGCATAATCTGTTGTAAAAGTTAAGTAATTTTGAGCCTGAATATTTAAGGGTGTGTGTGAAATAAGTGCCTGTCTAAATCTCTTTAACTGAATTACTGTTACCTATTTTCTGATCCTACCATGGAGTTCAGCAACTAACTGTACATCTGTCTTTCCCCAGCAGTTTGTTTGCAGTGAGTCTGCAGTGAAGATTGGGCTAAGATATGTCTATTGGTACAAGATCACTCAGTGAGCTTACTTATGTAGTCCGGTTTTGAACATTGATCCCCTGAGAGAATTCAAGCTAATACTCCTGGTTCATATAACCCTCTGGCCACTGTAGCACACTAGCTTCCTGTTGCTGACTTCAAAACTGACAGTAATAGCATAAATACTTACGTATAAGACGAGGATTGGTTTGAGGGCCAAAATTATGAATATTGATATGACCTGTTGCAGATAAGTCAGGGGTGAAACTTTGGGATGCAGCACAGAGCTCCTCAAATCCATTTTGCAGAGAAGCAAAAGTACCAGCACTGCCTTGGGCCAGCCACTCCCGGCCACCCAGGCATTGCAAAAGATGACCATAAGGAATAGAGGAGGTTGGTGCTTCTTTTAGGTTCTCTACAGACAGACAAAGCTTTCAAAGTGAAAGTTTAGTCCATCCGTGGAGAGCCTAAAAGAAGCACCAACCCCCTCCATTCTCCTTGCCCCCACAAGTAGGTGGCAAAAAAACTGCCACTCCAGTGGGAAATACAGAGGGGATTGTCTTTTCTCAGCTTCTCCTGGGCTCCTCTACTCACTCTACCCCTGGCAGGGAATCCCCAAGGAGCTGCTGCTGTGGCAGAAAGAACAGAAGAGATTGGGGCTTCTTCAGTTTCTCTCTACCCCCTCTGCTCGCCCTGCCCTAGTGGAAAAGTGCCAAAGAGCCACTATCATAACAGAGAGCAGAAAGCATTGGTGCTTTTTTTTTTTTCAGTCCCCTCTACTCTCCTTGTCCAAGCAGGGAAGCACCAAAAAGCCACAGCAATGGAGAGAGCAAAGGGGATCAGGGCTTTTTTCTGGTTCTTCCAAGACAAAGTAAGGTGAAAGCTTAGTCTGCCCAGGGAGAGCCTGAAAAGAAGCATGGGTGCCGCCGCCTTTTCCCTCTGCCGCACCAAGGAAGCACCAAAGAACTGCTGCCATCACCATGTTTTTCCAGCAGGCGTTACAAGAGCAGAAGCAGTGCCATGGCAGACCCACATATAAGTTGACCCAGGTTTTTTGGGGGGGGGGGGGGTCAATTTTTTGGTATAAGTTTTTGACTTATACATGAGTATATATGGTAGTAATTTTTTTTTTAGCGTTCCTAATCTTTGTACCTGTGTGATAGCCTGTTACAACTGCCCAACACTATCATTTAGAGCTTTGCGGGGTTTTGTTGATTTACGTTGATCTCAAATTGAGAAAATTCTGTTTCTTTTTAATATTGTACTATAGCTTCAGTATTGATACATGTCATCTGTCAATGTGGACCTGTACAGTATATGCACACACACACATTTCACTGGCTTCTTAGATTCTTCCTGCATAAGAGGTGAAATTACTTGACGTGTTTCTACAAAAGTGAGGGAAATTATTTGCACAGAATTTACAATCCTTATAATAGAGCCCTCCAGTCACAATAATAGTTCATAGATGTTTTAAAATTTGGAAGAAAATGTGCATATACCATAAAGCACATGAGAGTTATATTTTATCATGATGGAGCCAATTCTTCACCTATCTATTTTAGATTTGTGCTTAACTACACGAAACACTTAACAATGTTCAAACCATTGTTACCTGCTGCATGTCGTATTCTCTTTTCTCTTCAGATTAATACAGTAGATAAATTGGAAATGGTGATTTGGCATTAAGAGACTTTATAGGTACAGTTCATTCGATTATAAAAAAGATGAAGCATTGAAAGTGGAGCCTGCTGAGTACATAGTTGCCCATTCCCGAGGTAAGGAAGTAATGCGCTTAAGCACAGCTTAATCTTCATATAGTGCATGGAATCTTTCTGATTTACAATTTCTATAGAAATGGTTGCCAGTGTTCAGATCACTTGGTAAACTATGTGAATGAAGTGGATAGTAAGACATGCTGGCAGTGAGAGAACTTTCATCCCTCCATTGTAAACGTTCCAGGAGTGCCACTTACATGTGTATGTTTACCAAAACTAAGCCCTGTTAATGTCAATCAAGCATGCTTTGTATCCATAAGCACCTGTTTGCATATTTATTAAAAATAGGTACTTAAAATATGAAAAAAACAAATTACAGATACACTTTTGTTTGGAATTGAAGATTGGAAAAATTTTCTTCCATGTGCAAAAATAGAATTTATTCCACTTACTGGTGAACTGTATCAAGAGGAGGCTAATGAACTTATTCTTTTTGTGTCCCGTCCCCCCCCCCCGCCACTGATTGAGGTGCAGAATTTCTTTTTGACTACACAGTAACCTTGTTAATTGTATACTATACTAATTTTGTTTTATTGTGGCACTGAAGTCTCAGTCTGTAAATAATCCATGTCAGTACTGTGTAAGTAGCTGATGAAATGTCTTTACTGCATTTGCTGCGCATGAAAGAAACCACATCATTTGGTAATAAAAACTACTAACAGACTTTTAACAAAGCCAAGACCATGACAAAAAGCAGCATGTTATGGATCTATCACTTCTATTCTTGGGACAGATTTTATTATTTTTGGCCCTATTACAGGCCCTGTGTTAAATAATGTGGATGATAAGAGGAAACAGACTCTTGGCAAATGTGGAAAACCAATTACAGTATATTACCCTACTCAGGCTACAGTAAGGGAGGGCCTGAGCCAAAGGTTTATTCCCTCCATGCTCTAATAGCAGAAAAGCTTTCTTACTGTAGGATTGGCTTGAGCTAAAAGAATGTGAGCATGAAAACATTGCAGACAGTACTGACGGTGGAGGTGAAATTGCCCACTACATTTGTAGTTTTGCCAAGGGATGTTTGATTAAGAAAACATTCCTTAAAGGAAATGTTCTTCAGTTTTAAAAATTATTTTTGTGCAAGCAAGCTTCAAAAATCTTAGCCCTTATGTGTCATGGTAAAAAGTCAAATGAAAATTTAAATTAGAACTTAATTAAACAAAATAGCCCAATATGCACCTTATATAGTTCTATCTGTTGCCCAACTGAAATCTGAACTGTACCAAACAGAATTTACAGTTCTAAATAAGAGCTGGCCACATCACTTTGTTGCACATCAGTTCTTTGCTCAGTTTTTAGCTCTGGATTAAATTACGGGTACTGTAGCTTACACTTAACAGTTTATGTGATCACATGTCCTAGACCAGTGAGAGACTATTAGTACAATCGTTAAGTACAAATTGTCAAAATAAGGTACCTCCAAGCTGTTACTTGTGCTTTCGTGAAATGCTTCATCCTCTGGTACCTCCTTCAAGTTCTATTTTTTAAAAAATGGCTGATGAGGGTACTTCAGAGTGAAATGCTGGTCTCACCTCTTTTCTATCTTTATTCCAATGAATGCCTCAGCATTATGTCTGGAGAGTTAAAATGATGGGCAGTTGCAGGCCAGAACTTTGCTTTTAAGGACACATTTCTGATAACAGGAAGAAACAGGACCCAGTGCTGCTGCCTCGAAATAGGAGACTTTGGTGGATGGCAGCAGGGCAACCTGTTGTGGGAGGGAAGGAAGTGGGTGTCCAAGACAAGAGGAGCTATGGGTCAACAGACTAGAGGTGAGTCCAGCAATGGGGAGAGGCTGCAGAAAGTGATGGGAGGGGTTAGGGAGATTGCGGAGTGGGGAGAGGAGAAAGTGAGATGATGGGCTGTGTGAATGTATGTGTCTCAAAGAGTTTGAAGGGAATAATCTTGAAAAAGAAGTACTAGGAGTGAACGGACTTGAGTACTCAGAGATTGGGCCTTAAATGAAGGGGATGGAGCGAAAGAGCACATGGGAGATTAATCCTGAAAGAGAGAAAATTGTGGCTTCAAAGGGGTGACTGTGGTTTTTGTCTCAGTCTCCATCAGGTCTTGTACTTAAGGCATGGGAAAAGTCACCAGTTTGCTTTTCTTCAAAATGGGTGTCTGGTTTGCAGCAGGAAAAAATACGAGATCAAAGGCGTGAATTGGTGTTTGTGGGCTCAGCTCTGACCTCTGACCTTATGTTCAGATTTTTTTTGTAGCCTGACCACTTTGTCCTTCATTAACTGAATGTTTTCTGTTTGCCTTCCCCAACTCCAGCAGCCATTTTGTGAATGAACTTGCTCATGACAACCATTTTGTGATGGCACAGATACTGTCTGAGAATTCCAGCTATGCCTTATTGGCTCCCAAGGGCTGTGAGACTTTAGGGTAGATATTCCTTTACACTGGGGCCTTGGTGAGCTATCAGTGCACATGAAATCTGAAATTACAGAGTCCCTGTTGCAAGTGTCTCTCTTTCAGCAAAAACCTTTGGTGGCCTTAAATCACCATGTGTTTATACATTAATAACACCCTGGAAAATTTTCATGTTCATAAGACACTATATTTTAGCTGTTGGAGGAACAGTACCACATGAAGAGCTTGTGTAACCCCAAAGGTTGCCTTCTGCATTTTAAAGTTTACTAGATGGTCTTGCCTTTACCTTCCCACTTCTTGAATGCCTGTTATCCCAAATGTCAGTACAAAAAAAAAAAAGGATGTATGTAACACAATGCATAAGAAAAAAATTTTGTACCAGTGTTTTTCTTTTCTTGGCATCGATTGCATTGCATGCATATTGTCTTCCTTCCAGCACCTGCCATGTGTGCTGACCTGCCTTTTGTGCAGATCCATCTCTTCCGCCTGAATGCGAAAGAAGTGGATTATATCAAGTTAAACGTTTTACAAATTCTTTGGTATAAGCTAAATAGTGGCAGGCAGCGGTACTCTACCTATAAAAACCCTTCTGTTCTCTCTGCATAGTACCAAATATTAATTGAAACTCACGTTGTGCGGTACTCTTCTCTATTCTATGAAGTGGTATGCTGTGAAAGGGCGAAGGGACCTTCCCTTTTGCCACGCCTGACTGCTCTGGTTTGAGTAGCGAAAGAATGTTAAGGGGGAGAAGTACCTTCACCCTTAAGGCTCCCTTTCTCTTGAGTGAGTTCTCTTTAGGCAAGGATGGAGAACATGTAGCCGTCGATACTGTCCGACTGCAGCTCCCATCAGCAGTCATCGTCGTCGCTGGCAGTGAGAAGTGATGATGGAGGCCACAAAGGGGCGAATGCAAAAGTTGGTGAGAAGATGGGGTGGGTGTGGGGCAAGGCTTCGCGTTTATTTGAAATGGGCTGGCCTTCACGGTAGAACAATATCCTCCCTCTGCAAAGTAGGAAACAGGACGAAACCCATTTCACCACCCTGTCAGGAAAGGGGATGTAAAACTTTGGGAAGTCACTCAAGCGATTTCCGCACGAGACGTTTACAGCGCTATTATTCCACTTTCAACATCCTATGGAATCCTGGGGTTTGCCGTTTCGGGAGGGGCCCGGCGGGCCCCTCCCGAAACGGCAAACCCCAGGATTCCATAGGATGTTGAAAGTGGAATAATAGCGCTGTAAACGTCCCGTGCGGAAATGGCCTCAGTCTGCCATCCTCGATCCACTCCGGAAGCATCACAGTGAACTGTTGAGCTTGCTAGACTTCGCTTCTGGACAGGCGATCCCAGACTGCGGGGGAGAGGTATCGAGGGGGCGAGCTGTCGTGAGGAGCACGGCGGGGCCCGCGGGAGCGGCCGAAGGCCCTCGCGGTGCTCGGTTCTCGTTTCCTGTCGGGTGCCTTAACGAGCCTCCGGCGGCCCTTCGTCTTCTGCGCGGGGCCCCGGCGAGGCTTCATGTACGGGCGGCCTACTTTTAAGGGACGGTGGCGTTTGCGCCGGCCCTGCAGTCGGGGCCACCCCTTCGCCCCGGCGAAGAAGCGGGACTGCATACGTATGCGGGGCGTGTTCTGCCTCCTCACTGAGGGGGCGCCCGAAGGTCTGGGTTAGGCGTTAAAGAAGAAAAGGAAGAGAAAAGCGCGGCCGGCGTGAGCGAGACGGTCTCTTTCTCCGGTGTGGGAATGAATGGAGGGCGACGGGCCGTCCCTGTTTTCTCTCTGAAATCTACTTTGTTTTTCCCCGCCTCGGGACGGATTTGAGGCCAGGAGGCTGCCCCGAAGCGCTCGGCCAATTGTCCCCCTTTAACACCCACCCCCCTTTTTCCTTTGAGCCACGCTCGCCTCGCCCTTGCTTAAAGCAGCGCGAGGACCTCTTCGCGAATTTACGGGATTAGCCCCCAGCCACCTGGTGCCGAAGTGTTTCCCCTCCCCCCTCCGCTTGCCCCGCCCATTTCTGGCCGAGCGACGCCCCCTCCCTCGGGACCCGGGGACCTGCCCTCGCCCGGCCGAGCCCGCACTGAGAGAGTCGAGGAGGGCGGGACGGGGGGGGGGAGGGAGGGAGGGGGAGAGAGAGAGAGAGAAAGGGCGTGTTTTTTCCAATTGGCCGGAGATCACAACCAATCCGCGCGGCGGGAGAAAGTGCCGTCAGGGAAAAGGAAAGCCCTGAGACTGTGACGTAAGAAACGGAGTGGAACGGGGAGCGGGGGCTTGGAATCCCGGGAGGCGAGGCGAGGCGAGGCGAGGCAGGAGGACTCAGCCATAGGTGTGTGCAGGGAGGACGGAGAGCGGGCGGGCGGGCGCTTGGAGACGTTGTGTCATGGCATTTGGGAGGGAAGCAGCTCCCAGGAGGAGGAGGAGGAGAACCGCTCGGGGTTTGGGAAGGCGGAGTTTCCACCGACGCTGGAAGGAGAGGAGAGGAGCCGAAAGTGCAAAGCACGTGGGAAGGCGGCGGCGGCGGACGGAGGAGGGACACCTTGGCCAGCGGAAGTGGGGAGCTGGCGGTGTGGCTGGCGAGGAACAAGTCCGGGCAGGAGGCGGCTGGGAGCCATCCCGAGGGAGAGGAGGAGGCTCGGAGCGTTGCGGGACGGGCGTCCGGTTTCCCCGTAGCGACAGAGTAATGCGGTGTGAAGGGTGTTTGTGCACCGTAAAGGCGAATGGGTTTCGGTAGGAAGCGAGCGGCTTTCTAGGCGCAGGGGGAGGAGGGCTCGCCTGCCCTGGGTGAGCCCTTCTCGTCGGCGTGCGGACAGTTTATCATCGGTCATCGAGAATCCTCAGTCTTGTTCCGCGAAAGTCTTCCCAAGACAAATTGTTTTTCAAGCCCGCGCGCTTCTATTTCGTTTGCTTAGGATCACTTTGTTCAGTCCCTCCTACGTACTTGACTGCCTCGTGTGTGTTTTAAATGAAAGCTGCGGCGCGCCTTCTTTTTAAGAGGTTATTTTTGGCACAGTTTCATATTTGTGTCATCTAGATGCAAGCACTTTTTTACCAATCCTCCACATAGAATTAGCTTGGACAGTTGCAAAAGTATTTTATGCAGCAAAAGGTTTTGCAATATGTTTGAGTGATTCACTTGGGATCTTTTAAACTTGTTCTGCTCTTCCAGTTTCAGGAAGTCTGCCTGGCACAAGTCTACACTAGACTTCAGTCTAGTTCTAGTTGGATTTTTTTACTCATGTTTACACTTCCTGAGACACATTAGTCAATGAACAATAAAAAAAACAACTGTAAATTGGCCAGTTCAGTATGCCTAAAGAATAAGGATATTACTTAGCACAAAGTGCTTGTTTGTCCAAAAAAAAAAAAAATGATGGGAATAATGGTTTCAAAACTTAAAAAAAAAAAAAAAAAAACAGCAGCAGCAAGAGAAGGTTGAGTTATGTATGATAGTTTCCCAAACATGAGCAAATGCAGAATTGAGCAGCTGCTGTTATCACTGGCCAGCAGAGTAACTTGCATCATGTGCTGTGACATGAGATAAAAATTCGAAAGGTTTTCTTATCCTTAACCATAAACATCTTATTGTTGCAACGATTAAACAAAATCACAGTTTTAAAATGTATTTTACTAGTATATCAGAAAATTGTAGCTATACATGTAACCTACCGTGTTTTCGGATTTCCGTGTTAGGCAACAACATTCATGTTTTGGCTCTTACTGTTGAAGATGGTATGCTAAGGCTCAACTCACTAATATGTGTTCAATTTTCAGATCAAAATCCATGCGATGTGGGCCAATATGTGAAGAGCCTTGCAATTCAATTTAAGGTCTTTGCGCTGGCAAACATTCACTTAAAATGGGATGTGCCAGTTCACATACAGAGTCAGATACTAGCTTCAGTTGACATTTAGTGATCCTGTGATGGAGTTGCCACTCAGGTGTTCTGCTAATCTTCAAAAATATTAGATTTCACTTAAAAATAAAATAAAAACTCTTAGATTGTCCCAGATCCGCTGGTGTTTCAACTTCATATGAGCATCTGAGACTTCAGTCTTATTCATACTTTTTTGGGAATAAGTCCCACTGAGGACAGGTGGAGTTGTTTCTGAATAAATATGCATACAGTTGTGCTGCATGCCAGTTTGGTTATTTATCATCAAAGGAATAAGCCTAGCAAATATGTTCAGCAATACTAGTTGGCAGAATAAACAATACTCATAACCACTATGCTTTAAAAATATTTTTCCCCAGAATTTTAATCAAAATACATTTGGTTAGTAATACATTTATATGTACTAGCATAAGGTTCTGAAATTGCTGACAGTCAAGACTCTGAAATCGAATGGAATGCGACAGAGGTAGAAAAGGCTGAGTTAAAATGCAGCAATCATTCAAAACAGGCCAGAATTCTTGTAACTATTATCGCAAGTTAGTTATCATGCCACTGAATACTGTGAATTATCTTTATCAATATTATGGGTTATCCTTATAATATTCTGTGAGAGGCATGGGAATCATGCAGCCCTCCAGATGTTGTTGGACTGCAGCTCCCAGCAGCCCTATCAATCATAGCCTACAGTGAGGAATGCTGGGAGTTCTAATCCAAAGTCTCAAGGGCTGCATCATTCACAGTCGTGTTGCAGAACAATTTTGTGAATAGGATCTTCACCTCTTACTATATTCTTCTTGCGAATCATCCCACAAATTGTTTTATTGAAAATCCATTCCAGACTGTTTAACACTGCCTGCTTCCACAGTAACTTAAAATTATGATTATACACATATAGAATAATTAAGTTACTGTGGAAGCAGATAGTGTTAGATAAGAACTGGACTTTGGTTTTGTATTCAATTAATTCTGTGCTTTGAGTATCCTGCCTTGTTTTCACATACACACAATATAGAAATAGGCGTTTACAGAGTTGCCTATTTGCGTACGTTGCAACTACAAGAAGTATAGTTTTTCTGATGAAGGTTCAGTTGTGAAGTCAGGATTTGGTGGGTTTTTTGCGTGTGTGTGGTGTTTTTTGTTTTGTTGTTTTGTATTGGCATGACATTCAAACCTTAATAACTTATGCACAGGAACGTGGGAAGCTGCCACATCCAGAGAGAGAGCACTAGTTCATCTAGCTTGGCAGTAGCTTTCCAGGGCTTCAGGCAGGATTTCTCCCCAACCCTATCTGGAAGTGCCAGGACTGAACTTGGGACTTTATATATGCATAGCATGTACTGCTAAGAAATGGCTCCTCCCCATTTTATGTGGATTGTAGAATCCAAAGCTTACAAGTCTTTTAATCCAATGGGGTAAAACTGAATTCAGTTTTTGTGTAACATTAGCATACATAAAACAGTGTGTATGTGTAAACACACAGATTTAGTTTAACATTTAGAAGAATAAAAGGTTCCTTCTCATAAAAATCTGGTTTCATATAATTTAAAAATCTCAAAAACTGAACACTTTAAGCTTAACATTTGTTCCATACTGAACCTGTTCACTATGCTCTAGAGTGGATTTGACAATATTATGAAATATATTTGGTTTATATTTGACTGGAGAAACACCTTTTTTTCTTGAACAGCTTTTCTGCATTCTGTTGTCTTTTTGGGCCTGTACAATGCATCATTGACATGTCATGTAATACCTGAAAACCATTGACAGTACATGGATGACATGTTGAATTACTTATCACTTAATGAGCAGACAGGTATTTTTTGAGATCAAGGTGGATGCATTTGGAGGAGAAGGAGTACTGTTTTGAAGATTAAGGTACTACGAGTAATATCTATGCTCTGGATAATTAATTGCTTAGATTTTTTTTTCTCCACTTAGAGTTCTCCTCCTTTTCTTTTGAGCTCAAATTGTAGCTTGATGGGATCACATAAACATAACGGCTGTTGATCAGTATACAGTTTTTTAAACACTGATGTAGTTTTTTTACATCCTATAATAGCAGGATGTGTGACACATGAGGCTTGTAAAGTCACAACGTCAGCCATTGCATTCCACACCGGGAGATCTGCACTGGAACAAATTGCTGCTGCTTCTCCAGAAGAAATTAGTGCTACATGCTAGACCTGGCTACTAATGAATTCTTCAGTGTCCCTGAAAGAAGTGGTCTTTTTCTTGCTCTACTATTTCAGGTGATTTTTTTTCAGCTTTCTTTTGATATATGCTTATTCATCCACACATTCATCAATTTACCCACTGTACCACTGTACATATTCCTTGGTTATTACTTGGAGCCAGTGTGCTATGGTTTAAGCTTGGATTACCACCCTGGAGACCAGGGTTTGAAACCTACTAAGTGAACTTGTGTGCATCATACACTCTCAGCTCCAGAAAACCCTGGGAAAGTTTCACTTTAGGGTCATCATAAGTCAGAAATGACTTGAAGACATACAACAATGAGTTATTAATGAGTTATTTTCATGTGACCAACAAAATACCAACACAGATTCTTTTTAAAGCCCAAGGTACAAAAAATTGTCTTCAGTACACACACTGTGAAAGTACAGGAGGAGATAAAATAGACATCTCTGATCATTTATGGAAACAAAGGTGGAATCGTATCCTGAAAGATGAAGACTACATTTCAGTGAGGTTTTCTCTCTTTTTTTGGCTCTACATGTCCTGTGTGTATGTACATGAATGCAAATGTGCAGGACCATCCATCACATAGCATCTGTGTAGTTTCATGTATCTAGATTTGTGTTGACAGCATGGACTCTTTGAAAACAGTTGAAACTGGTGAACATTTGAAAATGGTGAACAAGAGTAAATGAAGGGAAAGAGAATGGAATGCAGCAGAGGAGGTTGAGCTGGGACATGTACCTGGGAGGCAGTCCCTGGCTGAGCGGCTAATGAGGAGGTGAGGTTTGTCACTTGCAAGTGTACTGTCAGTGGATGGGGAACACCCAGGCTTAGTGAATCCCTAGCCAACTTACTTTCAGGTGAAATAACCTGAAAACCCAGTTTGTGCTGTTACAAAGAAGAATATATCTGTATGAAGAAGGGTGAGTGTGCATTCATGCTGATCCAGCAGCACAGACTGTGGTACACTTGTAAACATCCTGTGTTAAGTTGCTTAAGCCCATTGAAATCAGTGGGCTTAGGAGCACTTAACGCTATGTTGGAGTGTGGCCTAGCTTGCTAGGTATCTTTAATAGTTAGAATCCTATCTGAAGCATAGTTTTTCCTTTGGTTTGCTACAAATGCAATTCAGTTTAAATTGTGAGTAGCAACAAACCTCAATGTACTTTAAAATATGAAATTCATACCTCTTGCCAAATCAAAGGGTGACTGGAAATACTAATGTACATTAGATAGAGAACCAATGTGGTGTAGTGGTTTGAGCATTGGACTATAGCTCTGGAAATCAGGGCTCAAATCCCTACTCAGCCATGGAAACCCACTGGCTGACCTTTGGCAGGCCACACTCTCAGCCTCAGAGGAAGGCAAAGGCAAGCCCCTTATTAACAAATCTTGCCAAGAAAACCATGATAGATTCACCTTAGCATCACCATGGATTGCAAATAACTTGAAGGCAAAGTAACAACAATGTATATTTATTTATTAGAATATAAGAAGAGTGATCTTAAGTGATATTTTGGAATTGCCCTTGGGTATTAAATAGCATCATTGTGGCATAAGTGTGGTTCAGGTCATTGGTGTCATTGTGTGCCTTAAGTTATTTTTTACTTATAGCAACCCTAAGGTGAACCTATCACAGGGTTTTCTGGGGATAGCTCTGTGGTGAGACATGGTATAGAAATGCTTACTATAAATACATTCACAATTTTCTAAACTATTGCTTTCAGATAGTTTTGAGACAAATAACAAGATGAACTTCCATTCTTCTCTTACGACCAATTTATTTATTTCAAGTATAGTTGGAATACACTTAAAGTAAACAAAAACAAAACAAGGCAAATTAGATTTTTCCTGTTTGATTCGACGTCTTTTGCCAGAAACTGTCTCATCAGTTTATTTCCCTTGCTGCCTATTTGAAGGTTTGTTCTTTAAACCACTCAGCTAACTTTCACCAGCCATTTCAGGTAGTTGTAGCTTTTGGCTAGCTGAAGGTTCAGTATGTACAGAACAGAGTTGCAGGGTGTTAATCTGAATATGATCACTGTACCTTTGAAAATGACAAATAACATTTTTGCCTCCAGTGTGCTTCTCTGTTTGTTTCTTTGGCCATAGTCATTCTAGTATATACAGTGGAGCAAAACTGAACTCATGCTTTCAAAAGCCAGTAGGAGAAAAGTGACTAATGGAGAATTGGTATTTGGGTAAAGTCAAGTGTCCACTTGCTACTTTGGTTCTGCTGAAAAATTCAGTCATAACATGCAGTGTCTCTTCTGATTCACCTGCACATTGCTATTCCAAACTTCACCATTTATTACAAGTTTCAGGGATATTCTGGATTCAGAGAACTGGCACCTTTTTAGAGAAAAGCAATGGACTCTATTAATTCTCTGGCATTAATACAGTAGGGTTTTTTTTCCATTTGGGAATTCCCACCTTAAAATTTTTGTCTTTTATTTTCTTTGCAATACAGAGGAAGGTGTAGGGTTGTGTGTGTGTGTGTTTTAAATCAACAGTCATTTCTCTCACTGTATATTGGGGTTTACAGATTATTTTGTGCTGCTATGACTGTAGAACCAGTGTGGTGTAGTGGTTTCAGTGTTGAACTAGGAAACTGGGAGATCAGGGTTCAAATCCCTGCTTGGCCATGGAAACCCACTGGGTGACCTTGGGCAAGTCACAATGTCTCAGCCTCAAAGGAAAGCAAGGGCAAACCCTCCTCAACAAATTCTGCCAAGGAAACCCCATGATAGGTTCACCTAAGGGTTGCCATAACTCAGAAATTACATGAAGGCACACGACGCCAATGATTGTAGTGGGCAGTGCTGTCCTACTGGAGATGTGAATTGTTTCCTTTTCCTGCATACTGTTCAGAGAGAAAGGATTTCTCTCTTCTGAAGCTCCTCAAGAGAGCTATTCATGGTATGCATTGTATCATGAAGTTTCTTCAAAGACCTATCATCATAGTAGGTGAGAGATTCAGCCTTTGTGTATTAGAATGACCCTTCGAATATGAGAGTTTGATATCTGGAATATCTGCTCTGTTTGTACTTTGAACCTCAGATTCAGCACCAATAAAAAGTACCCCTTCAGCACAGGAAATCATAGATGTTAAGATATTATTTTCTTTCACGGTATTTTTCAAGGGTGTGGGTTCCTGTAGTATTTGATTTGCAAGGAAACAAATTGGCTTCCACATCAAGACTTTTTAATAAAAGTTAATTAACCTGATGGTTGGCTGATGATGACTTCTTTGGCCTGACAGAATTTGAATACCTTCAGTTTCCAACATACCCGAGGCATAGATTGATGGCATCTGGCTCCACATATTTGTTTTTATCCAGGTAATCATTGGATCACTTCCAAATTTTTTGTTTGACTGCTTAATTCCATAGTGCCTCCACAAGAAGATATATGTCTCACCTATTTGTAATTCTTGTCAGACATTTGGGAAAATCCTATACGTTTTTAGTGTAGTGTAAATATACTGCAGTGTAGATAGGCTGGGTCATACAACTGGGCAACTGTTTGTGAAAGAGGTGGTACAGTCTTTAGCTTACCCACTGCCCGGTGTCAATTAGCTTCCCACACATCAAATCAAAAAAGAGAGAGAGAGAGAGAGTACTGTGTGTGTTTATTGATGATAGATGACTGCATTTACATAACCTTTTGAGAAAGTGCAACCAGTTGTGTGACAGTTTTTACACTACTGTGGTACCCCAATAGGATTCTAACATAAGATTAAGCCCAAACTATAGAGATCAGTTATTTTAAGCATACTACTGTGCTACTTAGGGTGTAGACTTCTTTACATGGTCACTGATTTGGAAATTGATTGTATTTTATGTTTTGTGAAACCATCCTGAATAATTTCTGTTTGTCTCTGTTGTGTCTTCAAGTTGTCTCTGACTTATTGCAACCATATGGTGACTCTATCACAGAGTCTTCTTGGCTAGGTTTGTTCAGAAGGGGTTTGCTTTTGCCTTCCTCTGAGGCTGAGAGAATGTGACTTGCCTAAGGTCACTCTGTGGGTTTCCATGGCTGAGCTGGGATTTGAACCCTGGCTTTCAGATTTGTAGTCTGATGTTCAAGCGACTACACCATGCTTGCTCTGTACCATCACTCATATTTTCAAGAGTTTTCTGTAAGACTTTTCTTTTGGCTCAGAAGGAGCACTCAGTTAACAGCCTTCTCAAGAATCAAAATTTTTAGTCCAGATTGTGAAAGTCAAGAAGATTAATGGGTTAAACTCATTCTGAAATTTGCATCCAGTGTTAGACTAGTGAATATTCTTGATACATGTTAGAAAAGTTTCAAGATTGATTGAAATCATTCTGAAACTTGCAGTCGGTATTTAGAATAGTGAATATTCTTGATATGTGTTAGTAAAGTATCAAGATGTGTATTAAGCTATTTTTAAAGCATATTAGTTATCACTTAGACACCCTTTAATCACAACATCCATTGTACTCACAGTATGAATGACAAATGAATGGTTTCTTTTCCTGATTTCAGAGTGTAAAGTTACAGAATCATGGAACTGAATTATACACTTGTGATTGTGTGTTTATAGTTGGTCCATGTAACACATACAAAATGGTAACCTTGAATCTTCCACGGCTTAGCCCCAGTGAACTCTATAATCTAACTATGCTTGCTCTGAATTATATACAAGGCATCATCTTCTTACCCAGCGAGTATTCCAGTGCTTTTAATAACTGTGAGGCATGGGGTCATTTCAAATCTGCACCTGCTAGACATGGCTGCCACATGTGTTTAGAAGTACAAGAGCTCTATTTGAGGCAGAAGTTAAAACTTCCTAAGAGAGCACTACTGGGAGATGCCAGGAATGGCAGCTGGCAGAATTAATGAGTGATTCAGAAACAAGAGACTTAAAAAAATGTCTGCTGCTCTTCATTGAGGCCTATTATTCACGGGAACAGTTGCTGCCATTAACAGAAAGGAATGTCAGGTATTAATGGGGAAGTTTCGCCTGTACCTTTAGAATCCTCACAACTTCTTGCCTGGTTCTTTGAATCCTTAAAAAATGCAGCCTTATCTTCTCCCAGTTAAGTCCTAGCAGAGCTGCTGTTGCGTGCCTTCAAGTAGTTTCCAACTAATGCCAATCTCAAGGCGAACCTGTCACAAGGTTTCCTGGGGCTGAGAGTATGTGACATGCCCAAGGTTACCCAGTGGGTTTCCATGGCTGAGTGGGGGATCAGACCCTGGTTTCCAGGGTCCTAGTCCAGCACTCAAACCGCTACAGCATGGTGCTCTGCTTCTTGCTTTATTGTCCTAAGGGAAAAGCCATTTTTCAAGAAGTCATGGCAGAATCACACCGGTTCCCCCTTGCACGCTTGCTGTTAAAAAGGATTCATCTTGCTTTTGTGCGAGGGGCCAGAAGTCGAATATATTTTGTCGTTCCTAGGCTGCGTGAATTTGACGACAATTTCCAAGCTTTTTTCTTCTTACGGAGGGGCGGGAGCACCCCCACCAAATCTGGTGTGAAATCTAAAGAGGCTATAATGTATGGAGCTCGTGGTACTTTCAAGGTATGGCCAATATTTTCAGTACCCATCACGAAATCCAGCTCGGACGGGCAGACTGTTCCACTCCTGCATCGGCTGCCCTTGTGGGCTGTGTTTCCCTCCCCCATTTTTGTTGTTGTTGCGGTTAGTGTTCGTGCCACAAAGGCAGAGGCACTTCGGGACGAGCAGCCACACAATGCACGTTCAAGCTGACAGCCACGCCGGTAATGGACGAAGAAGGAACCGCCGCCTTCACAGCCGGAGAACACGCTTGGGGCGCGAGGCGTGCGGGCTTTTTGTGTGCGCGAGCGCCGTCCCTCCGGGTAAACGAGCTCTTGCTCCTCGGCCGGAAAGTACTCGCGAGCGCCTCGCAGGTGTCCCCCCTCCTCCCGCCCCCCCCCCACATCTTGTTAATCCGGCAAGATAAGAGTCTTTCTCTTCAGTTGCGGGAGAACTTTTCCAAGCGCAAGAATACCAGGAGCGGAGAGGAAGTGCTGCGCTCGGCCGGGGAGAGAGGGGGGGGAGGCAAGAGCGGATTCTGTGTGGCCACCAGGTTAAGCTGTGACTGTGTGAGGCCATGAGGGACTCCTGGAAATACCGCCTCTCTCTTTTTCTCGCCGGGACTCTCAGCCATTCGCCGGCGGACAGGCGAATGAGGAGGCGAGGCGCCTCCTCGGCTATCTACATACTGGTGTCTCTGCCTACTGGACACCGTCTCCTCCCCCTCCCCCTCTTGTCCTCTTTCCCCTTCCGTTGCCGCGAATGGGGGAAGAGGTGGGGGCCAAGAAGTGGGTGTCAACTTGTCTGAGCGCTTGTGTCCCCAGCGTCCTGTCAACATTTGACGTCCCTTCCCCCATCCACTCCTCTACGTGCCCGTCCGCCTCTCCCTCCTCCTCCTCCTCCTCCTCTCCCGAGGGAGCGAAGGAAGTGGCGGGGGGGGTCTGGAGGAGGAGTCTCCTTGTGGCCTAAGAAGGCCGGGCGTTGGGAGCACCGAGGCGGGAGGGGGGAAGGTTAGTGACCTGACCCCCGCCCCCTTCTTTTCGAAGGACAGGATTCTTGCATAAATTATGCCAGGGTTGATGACGTCGCGCCCCGCGGGGCGTGGCCTTCGGGAGCGCGCACGCGCGCACTCCCCCCCACCGCCCGCCCTCAGGAGGGACTGAGGGAGGGAAGGTGGGTAGTGGCGTCGGGGGCGCGCCTCGTGTCGGGTGGGGGAGCGAGCGAGCGACGGGGGCGAACGGGCGGACAGGCAGGGGGCGGTAGCAGCAGCGGCAGCCGCCTGGCTGGCTGGTGTGCGTCGCTCGGCTTCTGCGGACGCGCTCGGGAACTATCGGATTAAACTTGAATCGAGTGAGACTACACAAAGGAGGGAAGAGGATCCGGGACCCGGTGGAGACCCTCGCTGACCCTTTTGCCGCCGCCACAGCCGCCCACCCCTCTCGCCGGCCCTGGTCAGGGATCTGCGCCCCGCCTCGCTTTGACCGCCCGGCCGAAACCAACTCCCGGTGCGTGCGCGCGTATGTTGCTCTGTGCGTGTTTGTTTGTGAGGAAGGGAGCGAGAGGCGCCCTCTCCCCCCATCCCCCTCTCCCTCGCCCGCCCTCCCGCCCGCCCGCCGGCTCTGTGTTCCCGGGGACGCCGCCGAGCCCGTCCTGACCCGGTGGGTGACCCGCGCGCCTGGAGGGGCCGAGCCGAGCCCGGGCGGGAGGGCAGCGGCGCGCCGGGCACGGTGGCGGAGCCGGCGGCCGGGCCCCACGCAGGAGGTCCGGCGAGGCGGTTGGGGGCGCGGAGGGAGAGAAGAGAGTGTTTGAGAGAAACGGAGCGTGTTCGAGGCTCCTCGCCCGGTTTCCGCGGGCGCTACTCTTGTGGTCCATGTGCATCCCCCCCCCCCCGCCGCCGGCGCACTCGATCGAGGAGCTTCCCAGGATCTGGGGCAGAGAAGGGAGACGGGGGGGGGGTTGGAAAGAGGGCGGCAGGAGGAAGCGAAGACACCGGGGAGAGGGAGCCGGAGCGAGTCTGGCGGCGCTTCTCTTTCTGACCTCTTTCCCCCTCCCCCTGCCTTTCCTCGAGCGCAAGTTTTGAGGGTGATTAAACGGGGAGAAAAGTTGGGCGAAAGTCTTCGGGGGGCGGGGAGGAGAAAAGCGGGTGCCGGTGGCTGAAATATTGGGGGGGGCTGTTGTGTGCGAGGGGAGGAGAGCGGGGAACGGGATGAGGCGGAGGGGCTGGCGGAGGCGCGACTCCCGGGAACGCTCTCCCTCCGCCCTGCTGGCCACGCCGAGCGCTCCCGGCCCTGGCAGCACAACAAGCGCTAACAAAGTGCGGGGGACGGGCCCCCCCGTAACCTCCCTCCCTGCGTCCCTGCCTCGTGCTAGCCTGACCCGAGGGCTTCTTGCGGACGCAGGGAGTCCGGTGCGAAAGCGGTGGAGTGGGGGGGGGAGGGAAGAGAAGAGAGAGCGAAAGAGAAGGGAGAGCCGAAGGAAATGGAGGTGATGGTGGCGGCGGTGGAGGGGGGGCGGCGGCGGAGGAGAGGAGAGGCACGAGGTTGCGCCGGGGTTATTTGTCTTCGCTGAGGAGGAGCGGGGAGGCTGGCGGTGGGAGCGAAACGGGAGTCCCCCCCCCCACATGCATACATACATGGGGGGACGGAGCGCGCGGGGGGGAGGAGAGAGCAACCGCGAAGACTCCCGACTGTTTCCCAACAGCCCAAGAAGAAAGCCGGGGTGGCGGTGGCTGGGGGGTGTGGGAGAGAGAGCAGCGAAAGGAAGAAGAAGAAGAGAGGCGCTATCTGGGCGAGCTGGACTGGGGCTGGCGGCGGTAGCAGCACCGCCGCCGCCGCCACCACCAGCAACATAATAGAGACTTAACCCTGCGGACCAAGTGTACTTCCCCACAGTCTCCCCCCACCCCGCACCCGGGAGGGCGATCGCCACCTTTTGCCTGAGCGATTCTCTCTCCTTTCTCCTCTTTCTGTGTGTCTCTTTCCCTGATCGAAAACGGGTCGCTGAGAAGGTCTCCCTGGTGGCCGTAGTCCCCCCCCCTTCCCGAAACCAAGGCCATTTTGAGGGTGAGCGGAAAAGGTGGTTTGAGGCCAGGCGGTCAGGGAGCGCGTTGTGTTTAGGTTTGATTCATGCGGGGAAATGGGGTTAGCTCGGGGTTTGATTTCTCCTTGAGCTGGGTGGGTGCCGAATCAGTCACTGGTGGAAGTGGGAAGCGGACGCCGGAGAGGTGGGTGGGGGCCGCTTTGAGGGGGGTGGGGGGGAGGTTGCTTGTGAGTCTCGGGGAGAAGGAGCAGCCATCATTATATTGTATTCATTTTTTTTCCGGGTAACATTACATAAGGGGACACCCTCTTGCACTGATAGGGACCCCTCAAACCAATGGTGGGGTAGTCGGGGGGGGGCTTCCTAAGCTCGTAAGATGTACTGCTTAGGCAGTGAATGGGTTGAGTTTCTCCAGAACACTTTGAATACTGTTCTTGCCACGGTTTAAAGTAGTTTCTAAACGGACAATGGACAAAAGAAAAGTAGCAATGCCCGGGGAGTTTCCTTTGAATTACTAAGGATTGTTGGATGTAATAACCAACTCATTCTACTTTGCCTTTGTTTTTGTTTGGTGCGGCACTGAATGTGCTTTTCAAGTCGAGATTTTTGATGAAAATTAATACAGAGCTTTCTGAATCACTTGGTTCTTATATATTTTCAGTTTGTTTTTAGCTTTTAAGTTTTCAGTGTATCGCCCCCCCCCCCCCGAAATGTGTTTCTTATAGTCTTTTTTTTTTTTAGTGTTCCAATCCGGCACCTTTTCTTCTAAAGGAAACGTGCTGGTATGTCTTTATATAGTATGCACAATAAATAAAACAGTAAAATGAACAAAATATTTCTGTTTTCTCACAGATCATCCATTCTAACGGAGGCAAAATTATCTTAGTGACTCCCAGCAGCATGGGTAGCCGATTTACCCCAGTAATAAATCCAGTTAGTTTGCAGTAATGTGTGAGTATTATATTTTTGTTGTTGTTAAATAGTACAGTTGCTAATGATTCTTTATAGAAGTTGAAATTCATAATTTTTCCAGTTAGAACGCTGTGTCTGTTACTTGGAGTGTTCTTGTTTTGTTGTTCCACAACAGAGGCTCTTCAGTGTTTAACCTAAAATGGCAGCTTAATTTGAGTGGGGCCCCATTCATTGACAGTGATAATAAAAAGGCTAGAAGCTAAATGTATCTGGATGCTTAGAGTACATTAGAAAATTCTCCTTGCATTGCATCTA
Source organism: Cyclura pinguis (assembly GCA_030412105.1). NCBI lineage: Eukaryota > Metazoa > Chordata > Lepidosauria > Squamata > Iguanidae > Cyclura > Cyclura pinguis. The sequence goes on from CM059602.1 coordinate 216,646,920, forward strand.
AAAAGCAACTTCCATTCAAAGCGCAGAAGTTTCCAACAAATTTTTCTTATAAATGTTGCATTGGTTTATGAAAAACACATGCTGATAAACAGTGGCTGGATAACTTAATGATCGCAAAAGAGCTGGAAGGTCTTGCTTTCCCCCTCCAGACCTTTTCTTATTAAAACTACTGTGCTCTACAACACTTGCTATATTTTGAAATACTGGCTATACGTGGGATATCTCTATATGTGAAGTCTGAAACAGGTGACTGCCATTTATGTCCCTACAATAAAACCCAAATAACTTTTAAAGTTTTTTTGTTGTTGTGTTATTTTAATAGTACTAATTTGGAATACAATTAATTTCTGTTTAAGTATATAGAGAAATATATTAGAAATTATATATATAAAAAACTTTTAATAGGTTTTTATATTTTTCTTATTTCAAAAATCACTGCTGACTCATCCAAATAAGCTTTGGAGTTCCAAATATTTCTGATACATTTTTGAATAATTTAAGTTTGGGTTACCTCTGGAATCTACATGATAATTTGTCATAAGGAATGTCAGTTAATTCATTTAAGTCCTTAAATTTGAAATACATGGAACATAATTTTGGATTGTTGTCAAGTTCTAAAAAAATTGCAGAAGACTTGTTTTAAACAATAACTGGGGAAAACTGTTTTACAGTTCTGATCTTGCAAAAATAATGAATTATTACATGATAGCAAATTGCCCAAATTCACTGTAATCTTGAAGAATATATAGGATGCTTATGGATTGGGTCCTGCTTTCAGACATTGCAAGATCGTAGCACTCATGATTAAGGTACAAGGTCAAGGTATATTTAAGGTCACCGTATATAACTAATTTTGTAAATTAGTAATATTTTTCATGCTAAGTGGGTTGGATCCTGCAGTTGCGAGTGGATGAAATCTTTTGGTCATATCCGCTGAAATGTGTCAACTACAAGAATTTTTCCAATTTCATAGTGTGTAGTATTTTGTAAGCAGCCAGGGAGCTTGTATTGATTGTTGATTGTTGATTGCCATTTTATTGCAGCAATATTACTCAATAATTGTAGCAAGTTTTAAGTGGCATGAGTTGTTCATGTACAGAAATAAGGAAATTATAATCTATTATTCTTCACTTCTTTGAAGAGGGAAAAAACACCCCTGTGAACTCCTTTTGTTTTGTGCTGTAATTTTGGGGGGCAAGTTTCAAGATTTTGAGTTCTGCAGCATCACTTCCTGTATTAAAAGCAACTTTGTAAAGATAAATGTATGAAAACTAAGTGTGGTAATTGCTCATGTTCTTAATTGTGCGTACAAACAGTGGTCAGCTGGATCCAGTGTACGTTACTTAGCATTTGTACCCATAATTAAAAGATACATGTAGCACTGCCAAGAGTCCACAAGTATGAACAGGTGAGTGCATTTTTTTACCCTGACTGCTCTTCTTCTGGAGAAAGTGATTTTTTCCCCATAAGTTGAGCAGCATTCCAGGTTTTTTCAAGGCTACTGCAATATTGGGGAATATCAGGGAGGGAAACTGTCTTGTTCACCATATTTAAAATGGGGCGGAGCGTGTGGGTTCCCTCCACAGCTTTACTAACTCTTTGATGTGGTCAAGCATGTATGAAATTTATCATAATGTGGGAAAGAATATCCTGCTTCCCTCAGTGCAGCAGAAGGTGGTGGGCACACATGTTGAGTCTCTGGTGATGTTTCTTTTTTTAAAAAACAAAACTTTTACAAGTCATTGCAGAGTTGGAAGGGTTTAAAGTAGCCTAGAGTTAATTTGACGGGGGTACTTCAGGAAGGTAGGAAGAATGGAGACTGGCAAAGTATACGCTCAACTTTTTTGTTCTATTGAAAACCTCAACTTTCATAGTCCTTTGATGTTTGGCGTAGTATTTTCATTGGTTATGGAAATTAGGTTCAAACCTTTCTGTGTGGTTTCATACTTGATTACGAAATCATATTTTCCATTTAGACACCAGTGTTTTTCCACAGCAAGCATGTAAATAATGTGTATCTTTAAACGGGACGACAGGTACTTTGAAAGCCCTTGTTCACTAGGAGATTCTAGGCGTGGGAGGGTGTTGAGGAATACACAACAGCTTTCTTGTGTTGAGGAAACAACAGCTATTACATACAACAAACATTATTGCCATGTGGCATGGAGCTGCCCACAGCTATGAAATGCAACAGGGTATTATTGAGGTTTTAGCCGTCAGTTTCTAGCACAGCATGTAAAATGTGTGCCCTCTGTGGCCACAAGAATTGCTGCCACCCATTCCTATGATTTTCCATTTTCATTTCTAGCTTCTCTGCCTTTGAGAGCTATTCTTGTTTCCAAACAGTGATCGAGTAAAACTGAAGACATCACGTTCAGCCCAGAGTCTTGAGCCTGCATCCTGTCAGTAAACTCACTGAACCAATTGTGGAATGATGATTCAGTACTTAGGTAAATCCCACTTACTCAGTGAATCTGTTCTATTGAGGCAAATAATAGGATTGAGGCCAATGGATAGCATGCCCACAGACGTTCACATACATATGTATATTTTTTATTCTACTGAGTACTCTGTTTCTTTGAAGTCCCAAGAAGAGTAGGATCTTTTCCTGTGGTCACATGAAGTGTTGTGTCTGTGCGTACACCTTTTAAGTTTCCCGTTGACTTATGGCAGACCCATGAATTTCATAGGGTTTTTTTTTTTAGACAAGGAATAGTCAGGAGTGGTTTGCCATTGCCTCTGAAATACATCGTATAGTGCTTGGTATTCATTGTTGCTCTCCTATCCAAGTACTGACCAGAGCTGGCCCACTTAGCTTTGAAGATCAGACAAAATTTGCTGCCTTTGGAGTATTTCGGCCCTCATTGCACATGAAGTCTCAGAAGTCTGGAAATCAGTGAGACATCAGAATTTCTGAAATCAGTGTGACAGAAAAAAGTCCTGTCTCTGTACTTAATTTGGAAGTGGGAGAAGGCTTGGGACTCTACTCTGCAGTGATGGTAGGCCTCTGGCATGTGCTGAGAACTTGAGAAGTTCAGTGAAGATTTCTTTATGCTCCAGAAAAAGGCAGGATTGATAGCACAAATTTTTACCATGGTTCTTTTGACGAGCAATCACAGGGTGGCTTTTGGGTAGAAAATGGACTGTATACACTGTGTGTATCAGGAAACAATTTTATGTATGTTTCCTATGAATAAACCACTAATTCTGTGTAATAGTATTATGAGGAAATTTGCATTAATGATCCCAGCCTCCTTGCTGTGCATAGAGATGGGCAAGGTTATAAGAAAATAATATATTATCTACTGAGTTGATTTCAAAATAGACTTGGTTATGTCATGCTGGTTTGATACTCAGCAATATCTTTGGCACAAATAGGCCCAGAATTAAACCTAGTTAGGCCTGCATCCTTTTCGTATTTATGTCTACACATAAATCTGTACTCAGAAGCCCACGAGCTGTATCTATGTGGATTTATGGCACGGGAAAAATACAGCAGTAGCTTTTTCATGCCACTAATTCAGCAGAATTTTTCGCTCACTTCTTGTTGGAAGAAAGCAGCTGATTGGAAACTCTTCCTATTCAAAATAATACTTCATAGAGCAGAATAGAGATACAGCAATTTTATCACTGATCAGTGATTTGTGTAGATGAATGGTGTGCATGCTTTAATGAATGAGTGATTTCTAGTCTTCTAAATTAAGGAATCTGTACTCTGGAATACATCCTACGGCACTGAAAAATAAAACTCTTAAAAACATGTTTCTAAATTATACACAAGCTTATTAATTCTCAGTTTTCATATAGTCATCTTTTTAATTTTGTAAAAATAATTGTAGGAAACCATATGTTAAAGTCAGTTCTTTTAAAACTTTTGACCCTTTTAAAAAGTCTTGTATCATGAATAGACATCAGGATGTTTCCAGTGTGCAGCATAAATTATGTTGGGATCCTGTGAGAGGTCTTTGGCCTAAATTTAATTGCTAGTCACAACTACAGTAGACCCACTGAATGAATAAGACTGAAAAAAAGTTTTGACTTAACAATGCAACAACTGATTCAGCATGTCAACCCTAGTCAGGATTAGTAGTTGAATTTAGGCCTCTCTCTCTGTGTTTGGACATAGTGGTGATAGTGGTGATGTGGAAGTTGCTTTGCTGTTTGCTCTGGGGTATACTTGCTAGCCAGAAGTCTTTGAGATGTTCATTTACTAATTCAGGGAGGCATAGGAAGTTGCCTTATACCATGTCAATCTGTTTGTCTAGCCCAATATTGTTCTAACTGGCAGCAGCTCTCAGGGGTACTGACAGATGGATTTCAGACCGCTTGCTGTATGTGCCTTCAAGTTGCCTGTCGACTTATGGCAAACCCCGTGATTTTCATACAGTCTTAGGCAGGGAGTACTCAGAGGTGTTTTCGCCACTTCCTTCCTCTGAGATATAGCTTACAGCCCTTGTTTTTTGTTGGCAGTCTCCCATCCAAGTACCAACCAGGGCTGGCCCTGCTTAGGTTCCAAGGTCATGATTCTTATAACTGAAGATGGCAGGGATTGAACCTGGAGCCCTCTGCACGCACTTGCTTTGTCTTTGAACAGTATTCCTTCTGCCTATCTGCCCAAATTTACTTCTGGGTGAATTGTGACAAGCCTTTGGTTGTCATGAAATCCTGAGCTGCCTTGATGAGGATGCATTAGCATGGATGTTAAAATCCACCAACACAATAAGTTTGGGGGGGTGGGATTAACACCACATCTGAAATCATCTCTAGCAGCTCTGGCAGTGAGATAGTTGGCTAGTGGGATGCCCAGTACATTCACAGGATCCCCGTATTGTCTATTTGCCAGGTGTATACATTCAGACTTTGGAGATTGTTTGACAGGGTACTTATACAGAAGGGAGGAACTCCCAATAGATCACTGCTACTCTTCCTTCCCTGCTCATCACATCTTGTCTGCCGCTGCACTGAAAAACCTGGTATACAGCTAGGTCACTACTGACCACTCTGTAATCTTCTCTTCATAAGTAAGGTCCTAGAGTGAGTGATAGCCACACAACTCTAGGCTTTCCTGGATGAAACAGAGGTTGTCTGGATTCAGCACTGGTTATGGGATAGAGAAGCTTTAGTTGTTGACATACTCCAGACGGGGGAGTGAATCCCCATTGGTCCATGTGGATCTTTCATCAGCATTTGTTAGCATCAACCACTGTATCCTTCCAAGTTGTCTTGCTGATATGGGACTTGGAGGCATTGCTTTGTAGTGGTTCCAGTATTTTTGGGTGGTACGTTTGCAGAGAGTGGTGCTGGGGAACTATTCTTCATCCTTTTGGCAATAGCCCGTGGGATTCCACAGAGGTCAATATTGTCTCCTGTTCTTTTCAAAATCTACACAAAGCTGCTAGGAGAGGTCATGCATAGCTTTGGGGTCAGAAGTATTGCTCTTTTACAGTAGATGCCAAGGAAGATGTGATAGTACTGAATTGTTTTTTGGATGCATTAAAGGACTGGATGTGGGTGAATAGGCTGAGGCTTAATCCAGACAAGATGGAAGTGCTGCTGGTCAGTAGGAAAACCAGTCCGGGATTGGGATCATAACTTGTTCTGAATGGGGTTGCTCTCCTCTGAAAAATTAGGTTTGTCGCTTAGGGGTGCTCTTAGACTCAGCACTTTTCTTGGAAAGCTAGGTTGGTGTGGAGGCCAGTAGTGCCATTGTCCAGCTTTGGCTGGTGCACTGGCAGTACACTTTCTTGTGAAAGGCAGATCTGACCACAGTGGTTCGTGCCTTAGTTACTCTTGATTAGATTACTGTAATGTGCTTTATGTGGGGCTGCCCTTAAAAAATACTTGGAAGCTGCAGCTAGTGCAAAATACAACATGCAGACTGGTTTCAGGTGTGCATTTTACAGACCATATAAACCATTCCTGCAATAACTACATAGGATTCCAGTTAACTTCCAAACCAAATTCAAGGTGCTGGTGACAAAGTCCTACATGTCTTGAGGACAACATATCTGAAAGGCTGCCTCCTCCCATCTGAGCCTGCCAGAAATCTGAGATCTTTGGGGGAATCCCTATTGCATTTCCTAAACCTGGGTTAGGTTGGTTGAATTGCGGTTTGGGATTCAAGGCAGTCCAAGCCAAACAGTTAAACACAGTTTAAAATTCGGATTGTACAAAAGTTATAAATTAATTAAACTATCAAAAAACTAAAACCAGAGAGAGAGGGAGACAGACAGACAGACACAGAAGGGCCTCCTCAGAAGGTCTTAAACATGGGCAAATTATTAAAAACATGGGCAAATTATTATGGAAGGATACAGTCCTTCAGATCACCTGGGCATGAGCAGTATAGGGTGCTATAGATCATCACTCACACTTTGAATTGTGCCTGGAAACAAACTGGCAGCTAGTGGAACTGATGCAACAAGAAAGTTGTGTGTGCTCCCTGTCTCCAGCCCTAGGTAACAAACTGACTACAGTGCTTTGGACCAGCTGAGATTTTCAGAACTCTTCAAAGGCAGCCCCACATAAACCATGTTACAGTAATCCTAATAGAATGTAACTAAGGCATATATCACACTGGCCAAGTCTGACATCTCAAAGAATGGGCACAGCTGTCACATAAGCCTTAACTGTGCATATGCACTCCTGGTCACCACTGAAATCTGAGCTTCAAGGCTTAGAGTTGAATCCATGAGCACATTCAAGCTGTGAACCTGGGTCTGCAGCAGAATGTAACCTCATCCAGCCCAGGCTGATTCTCTATTCCCTGATTTACCTTTTGACTGACCGGGGCACCTCTGTTTTGAGTGGATAATGAGTCAATATGTTCACCCTCATTCTGCCTTTTACTGGTAACAGTTTAGTACTGAAGAAGTGTCCTTGGATTGAAGTAGAAAGCAGTAATACAGTTGGATGTCATCTGCGTGCTGATGACACTGGATCCTGAAACACTGGATGACCTCTCCTAGCATTTTCATGTATATGTTAAATAGCACGGAGGACACAATCATGGTGGGACAGAAACAGGTCAGTAGCCAAAGGGTTGAGCAGGAGTTCTCAGCACCACATCCTGGGTTTGCCCCTCCAGGAACGAATGAAGCCACTGTAAAACAGTGTCTCCAAGTCCTGTTTGGCAAGGCAGCCCCAGAAGAATACCATACTTGATGATACCAGAAGCTGCTGAGAGGCCCAGCAGAACCATCAGGGACATACTCCTCCTGTCCAGTTCCTTATGTAGGTTCTCCACTAAGATGGCCAAAGATGCCTTTGCCCCCCTAGACAGCCCTGAAAGCAGAACGAAACAGATCTGGATGATCTGTCTCATCTAAAAACCCTGTCCCTGTAGTCAGAATTTGAAAAACAGTATCAATAAAAATTCCTTACATTTTTGCTTTCTTTGGTATGTTATTAGTTTTTCATTTCTAGATTGTTGCTGCATTTCATCTTGTTTATGTGATGAAATTTAGCCAGTGGTGGATAATATTAAGAACAAGTCCAATTCATTTCATGGAAATAATGAGAATAAGCAATGAATAGCTTAATCCAAAAGTTTACGTAATTTTTCTTAAGTCTTATAATAAACTGTTCAGATTATTATATTAGATTGATGCATCCTACTGAAGGGTTCTAAAAGCTGTATTTTGCTGAGTTTTTTTAAAAATAAGAAGTTTATAAGCTGAAGTGGTGTATCATAATTCTTTGTTATGTACGCTCAAGTCAACTGTTGTATGGCAACCCATTTCACATGATTTTCTTGGCAAGATTTATTCAGAGGAAGTTTGCCATTGCCTTCCTCTTAGATTGAGATAATATGACATGGTCACCCAGTAGGTTTCCATGGTCTGGAGAGAATTGGAACTTTTGTCTCTTGGAATCCTAGTCCAACACTCAAACTGCTATGTTGGCTCCATAACTTGATATTGTTAAGTCATTTACAACTTATGGTGATCCTAAGGTGAACCTATCACAGGATCTTCTGGGGCTGAGAGTGTGTGATGTGCCCAAGGTCATCCGGTGGCTGAACAGAGAATTGAATCCAGGTCTCAATGGTTGTAGTCCCAACACTCAAACTACTATACCATTCTGGCTCTCTATGTTACTTTTTTTAAAAAAAGAAAAATAGTAATACTTTTCTTTGTAATTGTGTATATGCTTTCAAGTGGCCTCGTGGCTTATAGCAGCCCCATAAATTTCATAGGAATATTCAGAGGTAGTTTTGCCATTTCCTTCCTTTGAAATGTAGCTTGCCGCACCTGCCATTCATTGGTGGTCTCCCATCCAAGTACTACTCAGGGCTGACCCTACTTAGCTTCCAAGATCAGATGGGATCTGATGCAGAAAGTGAATTGAAACTTTGAGCAAGTGTGTAAAATCAGTGTGTGTCATTTTACTGAAGCATAAATCTCTATGCTTGTTTAAAAGATGGATTGAGATGAATATTTCTGGAAGTGATAAGGGACGTTTTGCAAGAAACTTGAGTTAAATCTGTGCCTGCACAGAGGAGAATCTAGAGAACTGGTGGATATACAGTAAAATTTTTTCAGACTTGAAGTTGAGATTTTGCTTTGAGTGTAGTGCATCAGTACTAAAAATTAGTAATAGGATAATGTGAAAGAAGTTCCAGTCACCTTGCAGTTTGATAGAATATCTTGATAGTACACTATTTTTAAATGGCGGAAAAGTCTTCCTAAATATTACTTCTTGATCCAGAGAGAGAGAGAGAGAGAGAGCAACATAAAGAAAGCTTTCAGGAATGGGTGGCATATTTGGAACTGCATGTAGTGCTGTGTTTGGAGTTGTTTCAGTTCTCTGTAGCTATAACTACAGCATTTTGCATGCTTTTGTTCTAATGGTTCCTTGGATATGATAGAAATGGAAGATTTCCTGTTGTTCAGAAACACTAAGCCAAAGAAAGATGATACATGTTTTTTAAAAATCGTCTGTCTTAATCAAAATGCTGTAGCACTGCATAAGAGCATGATGAATGTTGATGCCATTTGTATCCAGGTTTCATTTTACTTTAATCTTCTGACACTAGTTATCTTAGTAAATATATAGAAATTGGACAGAACTAGGTGATTACTATAAGAATATAAATAGTGTTGTGTTGGGTCAGCTTGCATTATCTGAATAGCTCATTAAGGTTATCAGATTTTGTTTCTAAACTGAAGAATTGGGTTACTAGCGTTACAGCCTTGTTTGGCTTGTCCATCAGTAGTGGACACAGTGTTTTCCTCTTCCCAGTTTCCTTTATTTTGGTAATAGGGTGGGTTGCTGATAAGTGTGGGTAAACCTTCCAGTCTTCCCCCCTTTCTAGTGATAAATGTAACCTGCGTTGTGTACTTGAGACTCAAATTCTCAGGGATGTGGTCAGGCAGAAAGGCGGAGTGTACATACGACGATACTGGTAATTGAGATGTGTTTGGGGAAGACAGCAGTAGAAGAGGAAGTTAAAATACTTGGTGTAATCAGAGCCAGTGGGAGTCTGCTCACAATTCTGTGTGACCTGGGTTTGAGTCACAAGCTCTAAAGGCTTATGCTTCAAGCCAGACAGAGAAGAAGGAATGGTTCACGGAAGACAGTTGATCGAAGTAAGATACTTGACCCAGTCAAGGAACTTAGGGAGAATACCCTTTGTCTGTAAACTCAAAAAACCCTCAAAACCTGTATCCTAAAAAGTGTGAAACCATAGCTCCAGTAGTACTATTTCAGTGTCTTTTCCACAGCTATTGAAGAACATTTATTATAAAAAATTTTTACAGGAAACTTGTAATTTCTAATCTTAGATATGATTTTTAAAATGTTAGAAAATGTTTAGTTTGCAAGCCCTTGGAAATTTAATCTAGAGCCCCACATTTTGGGGAAAAGATTGTGTGCAGAAATAAAAGACCGTTTCCACACTGCACTGTTCTAATGCTGTGATTCCACTTTTAACATCCTGTGGAATCATGGGGTTTGCAGGTTACAGAAGACCTGTAGAATTCTCAGCCAGAGAGCTCTTTGGCCTCAGTAAAGTACAAACCCCAGAATTCCACAGCTGAAAGTGGAATAATAGCACTGTAATAGTGTAGTGTAGAAATGGCCATCATTTTTCAAACTACTGTATTTACTATAGTGGAGATTATCCTGTGCCATTGATAAGATGTTATTTCCTTATGTTATATTGCATTTGTTTGGAGTACATTGATTATGAATATTGTTAATCTCATGTTGCTTCCTGTGGTTGGAAAGCATAGAATATCCCTTTAATGGGTCAACACAACCTGAAGTATTTAGGAGGAACAATAGTGTGACATGATATCTGGCCAATAAATGGTATAACTTCTGCTGTTCAGGACTTGGTCTTGGATGAGCATGCTGGCCTGGTATGTATCACAGGGACCTGGTTGGATGAGCCAGGGGGATGTGATAACCTCTCTCAGCTTTGTCCACTGGGATTCTCTGTGAAGTAACAGGTCAAACTTTGAGGGTGGGGAGGTGGAGTTGCAGTAATCCATCAGGGTTCTGTCCTTCTGACCAGATACCCTATTCCACTATTTTCTGGGTTTGATTGTGCGTGTATGTGGAGCTGGATCTCTGGGACAGATTAGGGATTCTTTTGGTGTACCATCCATCCCACTGCTCAGTAGTCTCCTGAGCTACCTGGAGTGGTCTTGGGGTTGGATCCCTCTCAGCTTGTAGTGCTGGGGGACTTAAACATCCATGTTGAGACTACTGAGAGTGGCTCAGAACTTCATGTCTGCCATGACAACCATAGATCTGTCCCAGTTACAGTCTAGCCCTACTTATGTTGTTGAGCATACTCGGAATCTCATTTTCTGTGTTGGTGATTGGGAAGTAGAAGAACTGTCTATAGTTCTGTTGCCATGGACAGATCACTGCCTGGTAAGTTTTAGACTTGCTGAGACTGAGAACCTCTGTGGGGGTGGGGTGTGTGCTAAGGTGTACCTCAGGAATCTTATGGGTGCGGATGGATTCCTGATGGTTCTTGGGGAGTTTCCTGTTACCTAAACAGGTGATTCTGCTGAACACTTGATTGACTTCTGGAATGGGGAAATAGCCAAGGCAGTAGATATGGTTGTTCCTGAGTGTCCACTCTCACAGAGTGGAGCCAGGCTGGCTCCCTAGTTTTCCAGGAAGCTGGTAGTGATGAAACAAGTGAGACAGTGACTAGAGCAACTTTGGTAGAAAACTTGGAGCAAGGCCAGTCATATGCAGGTTAAAGGACCTATTCTGTGGTAATGCAGGTGGCAAAGATAAATTTCTTCTCTGTCTCCATTGCATCTGGATAGAGCTGGCTGACAGAGCTGTATAGAGTAGTCAGGAATCTTTTACATATGGGTACATAAGAGGACGAACCAGATCATTTGATGGCCCACTGTGAACAGCTTGCCTGACACTTTGCAGATAAAGTTGCTCTGATCCATTCTGACCTAGTTGCTATAATTGATACAAATCTAGTGGATATAACTTTGGGCTCTACTTGTCTAGTGATAATGGATATTTTTCAGTTTATGCAAGCTGCAAATGTAGACAGGATTCTCAGAGAGATGAGAAGCAGCCCGTGTTCCTTAGACCTTGTCCTGTCTGGCTTATTTAAACAAGCAAAAAGGGGATTGATTGAGTAGGTAGAGCGAGTGGTTTATGCCTCAGTGAAACAAGACATAGTTCTAGCATGCCCAAGAAGGCAGTTACAAACCCATTACTGAAAAATCCTTCTGTGGATCCCTTAATATTTGATAATTATCAGCTGGATTCTGACATTCTGTTTCTGGGCAAGGTACTGGAATGAAATGTTCTCCCAGCTCCAGAGATTTCTGGATGAGAGATGGATTATTTAGATCCCTTTCAGTCTGATTTCAGGCCTGATTATGGAACAAAGATAGCATTAGTCACCTTGGTGGATGACCTATGCTGACAGCTGGATAGCTGAAGCACATCCCTGTTGGTTCTGCTGGGCCTCTCGACTTCTTTTGATACCATCCACCATGGTACCCTTCAGGGTTGTCTTGCTTGTGTGGAACCTGGAAACATCGTTCTCCAGTGGCTTCTTTCCTTTTTTGGAGGGGCAAATCCAGAAGCTGGTGCTGGTGGATTCCAGTTTGACGCTCTGGGTTGTGGGCTCCCACAGGGCTTAGTTCTGTCACCATGCAATATAATATATGCATGAAACTGCTAGGGGAGGCTTCTGCACTATAGATATTTCCTTAATAGAGCATGAAAAACTACTGTTGCTATTGTCAAAGCTGCTGGCTTATTTCAAGCTATTTCCTGAAGGACTACTCAATTTCATAGTTTGGCAGTTTCATAGTCCAGAAAGTGGAGGAGGGAATAAGAGGGACAGCTATTTTAGATCTGATCTTAACCCACAATGATGACCTGGTTAATGGGGTGGAGGTGATGGGATCCTTAGGTGAAGGTGACCATGTTCTCCTGGAGTTTATTATATCATGGAAAAGCAAAGCAAAGCATAGTCAAACACACATTGTAGACTATAGGAAAGCTGATTTCAGTAAACTTAGGGAAATACAGAGAGTGATCCTGTGGCCAGGAGCAGAGAGAAGGGAGTGCATGATGGATGGAAGTTTCTTAAAAGTGAGATATTGAAGGCACAGTTTCTTCCACTTTCAACATCCTGTAGAATTCTGGGATTTGTAGTTTACTGAGGCCAAAGAGCTCTCTGGCTGGGAATTCTAAATGCTCCTCCCTAAATTGCAAACCCCAGGATTTCACAGGATGTTGAAAGTGGAATAATAGCACTGTAACAGTGTAGTGTGGGAAAGCCCTAAGAGTGTGTAGAGTGTTTAGCTGGAATGGGACAACTTGCTGAGTATTAAACAAGGTCATAGTTTCCTTTTTTTTCCCTATAGTTTCAGAAAGGAGCTTAAATTACTGTGATATTACACCACTTTGGATGATGGAACAGGCTTACCAGTTGGATGTTGCTAGTGCTAATTTTCTAGTGGTATGGGTTTTTTTCAGAGCAGTTTATAAGTCATCTTTGTAGACATCCTTTGTATGGAATTTTAGTGTGAAACAGAATAGGTCAGTCTCTCACCAGAAAAAGAGGAAAAAATTGTAAATACGTAGTCATTTGTGTACACAAGAATTTTACATTGAGATGATGAATGCTGAATTGCAGCAAGTGGACCTGATGCTCTTTTCTATCCTCTATAACATATTGCACTGGTTTGTGAATGATCCTCAACCTAATTCAATGTATGCTTTTTTAGGAAAGTAGAAAGGAAAAATATTTGATGCATAGAAGTATTACTAAATCCAGTTGCTTATATCAATTACACTAGACCCTTAGAACACGACAGGGCTCTGAGCATTTTGTCATTATATTGTGATAATGCTTAGGGAGTGGGGTAGATTAGTAATAATACTGATCTTGAGTAAATGTTCTGTGCTTCTGGGTTCTCTTTATGCAATCATAGGTTTGGTTATGGATTGGCTGACTTGAAAACTTAAATGAATGGAAAAAGCGTAATCACTAACAGAAATGCATTAGGTAGGGGAAAAGCATGTTGTACTTGAAAAGCATACATTATGGTGATACCTTTATTGAGCCAGCCAAAAGGTGCACAATATTACTACACTAGCTTTCAAAGGTTTGCCTAAGCTGGTGTTCAAGGTGGTCCTGAAGGAGAGTCCATGTAGATCAGATCAGTGGTTCCCAGCCTTTATTCATTTGCATATCCCGTGACAGTCCATTTTCCTTAAATTGTACCCTTCCCTGTGCTGGTTTCAACCATTGATCCATATCTGATAATACATGGATTGAAAACTTAAAACTTAAAACTAAAAACAACAACAAAGAGAAGAGATGTAGAGAAGACTTGAAGAACTTGCTTATTGAACACTGCTCGCAGGATTGACTGAGGTGCCCACTTAGATATATCTGGTACTGGCACAACAGCACTTGAATCTTCATGAAGTGGAGAAGAGCGAGAGCTGAGCCTGTGAGGGACATACTGCTGTGCATGCACACTGTAGTGGTGTGTTTGCAACACATTGTTTAGGGAGGGACTCCGTATCATTTTCCAAAGTAGCTAGCAAACCAAGAGAAGAGGTGTTCTCTCAAAGTTAAATAATGAAGGAAACCTGATCTACCACTCATCATAATTTTCAATCAGTATCATAACTGATGACCTGTATCTTGTTTACATTGTTGATAAATGTGCCTTTTTCCACCCGTGTTTTTTTTTTGTTGTTGTTGTTTTTGCATAACTGTAAAGTGTCCTGGTTTGTACCCCTGGGATATGCATACCCCATGTTGGGAATCCTTTGCCAGACAGTATTAAGCTTGAGGAGCAATTGTCGCATTTCCAAGCAAGACATCTTCATAACAGGAACTCATGTGCCTCCTTTGTACAGAAGAGAACCTGATACTAGCAATAGATATAATATATGAACAACCTCACCTGGCCGGCTGACCTGTGTGCATATGCAAAGGTGAAGCTCAGCGTTCGTACTGGGTCATGTATCAGGTGCTACTTTGCTACTTCAACTATGGCAGTTTATGGTGTCACAGATATTCATTCTGAAGACTTTTCTGTTTCATAAAGTGTTTGCTGTTTGGAAGGTCGTGTATGAAGCATCTTGAATCAGCTGGCCAGTATCTTCAAGCTAAGGCCTGGTTTGAAACTAACAAAAATCTGTCATTTTCTCTTACAAGCACATGTATGATGAACCTCAGGTTTGCAATCTTCTTCCTTTTTCTCCTCTTTTACATGTGAGGTGGAGGAAGTTCAGAACTTCTTCTTGTTTGTTTGTTTATTGCATTTATATGATGTGCTTCAGCCAACAAGTTTCCCAGAGTGGCTTACAATTGGCTAATTTGACCATTCCCTGCTCTCAGGCTTACAGTCCTCGTGGTGCTGAGCAACCTAACTTTATCTACTGTGCCTAACTCTGGACAGCTTCAGGTTTGTTACCACTAACTGTGGTTTGAACAGCAGTTTTCTAAGTGCAGTGCTTGGTATCTCCATGTAAGACTTGGGAAGATTTGTCTCTGAAGCCGTGGACAACTACTGCTAATTAGTGTAGACCAGTGCTTCTCAAAAGTGGTGATCTCTCTATTGCTGCCAGTCCCCAAGCGATCAGCTTCCAATCTGCAGAGGGTTTCCGAGAAGGAAAGAAACAGGTATAGCCAATAGGAAGAAATATGGTGCTAGCCCCTGGGACATTAGAAAAAGCAGTTGCTGATCTCTCCATCATTTAGCCTGAGAAACACTGGATTAGACAGTACTGTGCTCAGTGGACCAGTTGTCTGGCTTGGAAGAAGACACCTTCCTGTTTTCCTAAACCATGGGTTTATAATATGCCTATAATCTTACTTGGGCAAATTGTCATGTACTTCAAGAAGATAAAATGAAATGCTACTCTGTGAATTTACATGTTTTCTTTTGAAAAGAAGAGAAGGTACTCTTGTGTTCTCCTGGTCTAATTTAAAATAGTTTTCCAGTCAAATTGAAACTGTTACATTTTTCAGTGTTGCTCTAACAGTTGTAGTATAATATGGTCATAGTTTTCTAGAGTAACAGAAATTGACAGTGGACACTTAAATAACGTTAATATATCAGTCAAGTTAGAGATGAACATCTTACATACGTTTATTGCAAGGATTGTAATGCTGTATTAGACTGGACTGCTAAATGCTTTACAGTTTTGGAGTAGATATTGAAGATGACAGTGTACTACATGATGATATAAACTATTAGTGTTAGAACAAGATACTCCTTAGTGGAATAAGGCTCAGGCATTTTTCATTTTAGAAAATAACAAAGTTTTCCTCTAGGATAAGGATGTAAAAGTAGTTAAAGTACATCTGAGATGTTATTGCCTGCAAAGTATGTGTGTTTTAAAATTACACTCTTTGTACTGTGAAGTTCAACATGATGTTCTGAACTTTAGAAGTTGCTGTTCACAAAATAAATGTTAATACATTCTCTTGCTGCACTAAATGTTTGAATACACTTTTGCACACTTCACACAAATGAACTAATCATTTTTCAAGCACCATCTAGTCAACCTGATAAATTTAGAGAATTGAAATCTTCATTACATTATCCCGGGAAACCACTTGAACTAATAAAATGTAGCTATTTTGATTTGTGACCTCAAAGGGAAAATAGTTTTAGCCTTAAAGTAAGTATCTGGTTATACTGGAATAAACTCCCATGTGAGTAAAAACTGTGAATCTAGGCTAAACGGTAGACCCTTTTTGAACACATATATTATTTGATGAATACGTATGTGGGTGTGTGTGTGTGTGGGGGGGGGGTTGATCCAGCACTCTAGATAGAACTTATTATCTCCTGAAAACATTTTAAATCAAGTCAGTTCACAGATCTAGTTTGGGTTTATCAGGTAACATTACATTCATGCCCAAACCCATCACTAAGAAAACAAGAAGTACAGTGAAGAAGTGTTCCTTTGAGTCATTCCAAATTCCAAGTGGTTTGACATTTGGGAAGTGCAGTATACACTAAAATGATAAACATTCTAAAACTTTTCTTCATATCCCAATTGTCCTGTGTAAACCAATACCAAAATAAGGTATTTGCATTGGCATCCAGCCTGAAAATCATGATTTGAATGTGTGAACTACGGTTAAAGCCCTTGAATCTCACTTGCTAGCTATAAAATCTAATACTTATTTGAACTGCTTTAACGCTTATTAAATAGGCAGCAGGGAACTAGTGGAATTTGAAGGCACTATATAAGGCAATCAGGGACTGGTAGAAAAGACACAGGTTGATTTTATTTTATATAATCAGTTAGTGATAACTACTGAAAGAAGAGCTGTTGCTGCCATTCTTGAGTCTGAAGTCAACAGAAAAAAAACTCAGCTGGTATACCATTTGACATTGTATAAACAAGTTGCAGTAGGGGACAATTGTTAATCATTGTAATTTGCAAGGTTGCAATTCATTATACCTCAATTACTTTATTCCATGTATGGTTTTGGTTACTCCCTTCATGGAAGACAACATTTTCTATGTGTGACTGCTCAAAAAGTCCCTGTGTTGTGGAACATAGTTAACACTTTTGATAATGCGCAACATTTGGTGCATCCCTGATTTTGGTTACACAAAATTTGTTCTGAATTCTGAACTCTGGAGACTAAGGGCTTCAATTTTTTCCTCACAGGGTTAGCTAAAAAGAAGAGATTTCTGACAAAATGTTTCTTTATGTGAAAATGAATGGCACTGTGGTCATTGGCTGTGTGAGTAGATCCGTCTTCACTGAAGAAACAATGTACAGATGCTTGATCTTGTTACTGCTGCATCCCTGTTTACTTAGTCTAGACAGACCATGACACAGCTTTCTTGGCTTTAACATTAACGCATTGAATTGGGATACTAACTCTGGTACTTCTAGCTGCAGAAAGAATACAGTGATATTGAACAGATGATTGAGGGGTAAAGAGAGGAATGAGTGGATAAGTAGTAGGCTTTGCAGGTCCTATAAAATTTGACGGTTCAGTTGTATTCTCAGAGCAAAATTTGTGGAGGTGGATTTGCAACAGACTATGGATGATAGAAAAACAACACAGAAATCAATCTAGACTCGGAATAACTACAGTAACATGTAAAGAGAAAGCATGGTTTGAGCATTGGATTGTGACTCTGGAGACCAGGGTTCGACTTCCTGCCCAGCCATGAAAACCCACTGGATGATCTTGGCAAGTCACACTTTCTCATCCTCATAGGAAGGCAAAGGCAAACCCCTCTGAACAAATCTTGCCAAGTAAACTCTGTGGTAGATTTGCCAAGTTAGAAATTACTTTAAGGCACGCTACAACAAAACAAGTAAGTTAGTAACAGGATGAGTTTATTTAAACCAAGACAGTATAAATCAGTATTGAATATTTGTAGAAGAAAACAAAATGCTATTAAAAAGAAAAACAAGATGCTGATAACTGGCTTGATAGGTCCATTAAAAGATCTTAATGTACAAGTGAAAGTTTGTGCAGATGTAGCACTTTTTTTTTAAAAAATGACTAACTGCTCTAATGTGCTTTCTTTCCTTGCAAGTGTCACCAGAGTGAAAGAGCTGTGCTGGGTTTTTAAATTTTGGTTTTAAAATGTTACCATCAATACACCTATACTTGCTTTTGTATGACATGAAAATGCACAAATGTATATATAATTTATATGCTGCTACATAATTCAAACAGGTCTTCATTAAAATGAAGTTCAAAATAAATCTTACTTTAAAAATTAGTAAAAAATAGTAGAAGATTGGTTTTTGGAAGGCTCTCAGAAGAAAGAATGAAACATGGGGATACTGTCTTTCAGCCTACTTCAGTTGCATTGTCCCATTCCTCCCAAAAGGCCACTTCAACCTTCTGCGTGGGATACAAACAGACCTGTTTCAATGGGACTCGGGGGCCCCCCAGAAAGCCATGTCTCACAATCTGGGAAGAATCTTCATCATTTGTGTGTGATTTTTTTGATAAGATTTTATGAATTATTGGTGCTAGTATTTCAGTTTTTCTCTCTAGGGCCCTTTTCACATGTCGGGGGGGAAATGGGCGAAAACGCCCAAAAACGGAGCTTACCTCCAGCCGGGTAAGTCCGTCGCTGCGTGGAGCAGCATCCTCCTCCGGCGTTGCAGATGGCAGCTTCCGGTTGGTGGAGGCTCTCTGGAGAAGCTCAATCGGAGAAGCTCGCCAACCGGAAGCCCGCCCCCGGCAGATCTGCAGGCACGCACTTGCTCGCACCTGGAGATCCACTTTAGAGCCGGGTGATGGAGCGGCATGGGGCTGCGCGCTCCGTGCTTTTTAAAAACCTCTAAAAAGAGGTTTTTGAAAAACACGCAGCACGGCTAGTTCCGGCCGCTCCTGAGTGGAATCTGGTGTGAAACTACGAAAAGTAGTCCACGCCAGTCCACTCTACGGTGTAGACGACCTCCGTGAGAGGTCGTTCTATACCGTTTCCCCCCCCACATGTGAAAAGGGCCTAGCTTAGACTTTTTTTGCCATCTTGGTGAATGCTATCTATATTGGAAACTGGACAAGGGAGTGTTGTGATTCTGAAGTTCTGCAGCACAAGTCAGTGACTTTCATTGCTGTCAGCAACTGCACTCTTGCAAGTCACCTGTCTAGGTTGGGATAGAAGCAATATTCATAGAGATTCCTGTCCTCCGTGCCAGGGGGGCTCAAAAGGTGATGTTGGGGGAAGCTGTTGACCTGTCATTTCTTTTAGGGTTCCACCTTGTTCTTCATGCTAGTTAACATATACATGAGACTGTTCGGAGAAGTTGTTTTGGAATGTGAGGATTTAGTGCCACAGGTATTATGACATTTAATTCTTTTTCTGTACTTTTCATTTAAATGCAGGCAAGCAGTTCTGGTTCTGAATTAGTGTCTGATTCATAGAATGGATAGTGGTGAACAAATTGAAGCTTAATCCAAACAACACAGATGCGCTCCTCATTAGTTAAAGGCAGGATAGGGAATATGAATTCAACCTCTGGGTATGGGTCCGCTCCTTTTGAAGACTGGGATTTGCAGTTTGGATGTGCTTCAGCTTTGAACCTGAATGTACTTTAGTTCAGGCTTTGATAATGTCCAAGACAACATTTGTACAACTAAAGCTTGTGTGCAGACTGCTTCTTTTCCCAGAGCTGCTCATCTGGCCACAGTGGCACCTACCCCAGTTCCATTGGCTGCCTGTTAAAAGTGTTTGAAAATTTCAGTTGCTCCAGGATTTGCCCCCAGAATATTAACCAAAGCTGGCTATAGGAAGTTTGTTGTCATAACAGCTTCATTGATTGTTGGGTACAATTCTGGACAGAGTATTGTAACTAAGTATTAGTTATATCCTATCCGGTTTTATATAGATTAGGATAAGATTGTTTGAAGTACTGCTCTTTTCTCTGAGATTGCATTAAGATTTTCTGGTTCAATCCTTTCCCTGGTCCTGTCACATCAGAGGGATATTGTATAGGGAATAAAGAATGGGGATGCCATTCTCAGTGGCTGCTCGCAAATGCCTGTTAAACCAATTCTGCTTCAAATAGCCACTTAAATGATGTCCCCAGTCTGCAGAGGAAGAGGATTGGGACCAAAATAGAAAGGTGAAGTGAGGTCCATGTAGCCTTAGTTGTAAGTATGAACAGTATGATGGTTCACAACATCTTTGCTGCTTTGACAGAATATAAGTTAAGAGTAAAAAAAAGTTATAAGCTTCTTGTTTCCTGTGTGCCTAAAATATGATTCTCCTTAAAATAAGACACTCATGCCTTAATTATTTGCAATTTCCTTCCTTTCCAGAGAGAAAAAAAAATAGTAAAGTGATGCCAAATCGTACAGTTTGAAATGTATTTTTCTACCCTGTTCATTTTAAAGGGTCACTGCTGAGGAGCTGTGTTGGAAGGAGTACTGCTGGTCACCTTGGCACCTCTGCTGATTCTGTCTAGCTTGTGTGTTGATATGTATGCAGCTGCTGGCAAGTACCAAGCACTAGAGTTCTGCTTGTGCAGGTACCTTGGTGGCTGCTGAATTTTCACCAATATATATGCTGTGTGTGTGTGTGTGTGTGTGTGTGTGTGTGTGTCTACAGTTAAAGAAAAGAGATAGCATTTAAACATTCCTTTTTGAACTTCACTTTTTAAAATGTAGTTTTATCCTACATATTATCTGTAACATCAAATTAATAACTTTGGTACAGAGGCATTTCTATTTTCATTTCTTGCATTTGTAAAGCAGAAATAAAGAATTAGTTTTGTAGTAAGACTAATAATCCTAATTTTTTTCACATTTCTTCTGTTTTTTTCCACAAAAATCATGTGGCTATACTTCTGTTAAATGAAAGTTACTCTAAACTTTACTTCACTGCAAGCATATTGCTTGAATTCCTGGTTTTGAAGTGATTGTGTAATGATCTAGGGATATTCCTTTAAAAAATGGTTGTGGGACTGACATCTCTGTGGGTAACAATTGTGAGTATTTCCCTTTGTAGAAATGATGCTCTGCTGTTATGAAGTATGGGGATATCAAACTTCCAGAAATCTTGAAGGCATTTTTTTTCCAGCGAAAAACAGAACTTTGGGGGAAAATTGAAAAAAGTACAGATCAGTTTGTCATTTAGGAACATAAGTTGCGTTATGTGTAACTCGGTTTGGCAAAGAAGTATCATTTTGATGTATTAAAAGCATATTTTATTTAGAAATAATTAGGCAGACCCCCCCCCCTTAAACTTCCATAAAAACAACTGAATCATTAGATTAGTAAAACAAAGACAATTATTTTGTCTGCTTTGGTCCTCTATAGGGTCAAGCAGACATAAAGCAATTGTTCCTGTATAAAGAACTGAAACAAAGAATCTGACCAGAAATTCTAATGATGTGACATAGTCTTATATTAAAGTCAACCTGCTACATACTTATAAAAATAATGTGGGGGAAATAAAAATACAGGAACAGCTTGTCTTAAATTTTTTATTCCTCAGTTTAAAAGAAAGTATAGAACAGTTCTTTTTTTCTAGGAGGCAAAAGTGGAGGGAGGTAAAAAAGTCCAGTCGTTTTTCCAGGTCGTTCACATCTCCAAACAAGTGTTACTGTACATACTCTCAACTTTATTAAGTTGAGCATTCTGTTAAGATTTTTTTTAAGGTAGATGTTACATTACAGATGCAGCAGTGTATTAAATGTCTGCAAATTTGAATACTCAAAATTTGTCAGTGGATCATCTTTAACTTGTGTTTGTTTTGAAGAAAGGGGTTGTAAGGGCACACAATTAAGCCATTGCATGTACTGTAGCAGTGACCATCTGTCATATTCTAGGTATTTATTACATTTACAGCTTGCATGCCATGAACCTAGAATGATCTTCAGTTTTTACAAATAATTAAAAAATGTTTAAAAATGAAGCATAGGAGCAAAAATAGTGCTTGCTATATAATAAAACTTGATAGTGCCAAATTACAGTTGAAGAGTGACATGGAATGTTATCCAGCATTAAAAGCTTGACAGTCTGTACTGCATATCTAAAGGAAAATACAGGAGCTAGTCTCATTTCCCTTTCACAGTCAGAGGGCTCCTACTGAAAAAAAAGTGCTCTCTTGAATACCTACCAACATAGCCGATCTTGATGAAGGAACATATACCATGACCTCCATCGATTATTGTAAATTATACATAGACTTATACAGAAGGAAGAAATCCTTAAGATGTCTGGCCCCAAACAGTTTAGAGTTTTGTAGGTTAAAACTAGAATTGTGCATTTGAAATAACCTGGAAGCCAGTGAAGTTGATTGGTATCTTGTGCTCAAATAAAGTGTATACCTGAGAAAAATCATCTTGCTGTGTTCTGCATTAGCTTCTGAACACTACAAAATATGCTAATTTATTTAAAGCATAAGCCCCAGCTTCTGGGACTGCTTAGTCAAATAGTTCCAGAACTATAGTTAAAACAATGTCCCAATCCCATCATAGTTAGACATGTGATAAGGTTACTGTAGTTGATGGTATTTCATGCTCCTCACAGTGAGGAGAGATGCAGCGAAAGCAATAAAAGAATGTAATGCAAAGCTTTACCAAATCATAGCAATAAGACTTGAGGGAAAACTCATCAATATAATCGTAATATAAGTTTATGTTCCAACAACAGAGGCAGAAGAAGAAGACACTGAAAGATTCTGTGCTGAAGTCCAGGTGAGGATACTGTATGACCAGCAGGGATATGTATTACATGGCCAAGTACAAATAAAGAGCTGATGGAAACAATATCCTTTGAAACTGTATAAAAGAGGTAAAAGGGTGTCAGATTCATTCAAAGCAGTACCGTTTGAAGATGAACTTCCAATTTTAGAAAGTAAAGTGGAAGTTGCATTGACAGCACTTGGGATAAATAAATCTCCGGGAACAGATGACATACCAATAGAGCTGCTCCAAGTTGCAGAAACAGAATCTGCTCTAGTTCTAACTAAAATATATCAACAAACACAGAAAATAAAAGAATGGCCCACAGATTGGAAATCCTCAATATACATTCCAGCCCCCAAGAAAGGGGACAGCAGAGATTGCAGTAATCACAGGGTCATTGCATTAATTTCACATACGAGCAAAATGATACTTAAAATCCTACAACAAAAACTTTTAGGACTTATGGGTGTGGGTTCAAGAAATGCGAGATGTCCAAGCTGAATTCAGGAAAGGAATAGCCACTGGAGATCATATTGCAAACATAACATTGGATAATGGAGCAAATCAAAGAATTTCAGAAGAAAATCAGCCTGTGCTTTATAGATTTTAGCAAAGTCTTTGATTGTATAGATCATGAAAAACTACAGCCTGCTCTTAAAATGTCTAAGAATGTTTCAAATCAACGTTGGGGCTGCAAGGATACGTTGGGGTCTGTCTGTCTGTCTGTCTGTCTGTCTGTCTGTCTGTCTGTCTTGGCAGTGGACTTGCAAGGAAATGAATTCATTCAAAAAATTGTCAAGCTAGATTTTAAAACATCACCAGAAATGTTCTTGTTGGGTATTATCAATAAAGATTTGGATAGTAAATATGGACTACTTTTTTGATATATAGTAACAGCTGCAGGAATGTTGTTTGCCCAAACTTGGAAACGGACTGAAGCACTGATGACAAAAGAGTGGGCCAGAAGAGTGGCTTGTTAAAGTTGTGGACTTTGCCTGAATTGCCAAATTGACATGGATTGTAAAACTAGCTGAAGATGTTCTGCAGGGCTGGAAACTGTTTATAATTTGTTTTTTTTAAAAGCAATAGGAAATCTAATGATCTGTGGTTATGGCTATGAATAATTCCAATACGTTGGATTTAGTCAGACCTGCAATGGTAGACTAAGGCACTTTCTCTTAATTAGGTTTTTTTTATTATAGTTTGTGTGTGGGGTTCAGAGTTATTTTTTGTTTACGTGTTGTTAGGTTGTGTTTATATTAATAGATTAGTGTTTTAGTAAGGTATTTTGCTATTCTGCTTTCATTTTAGTTTACTTTAATTTAATTTAACTTAGTTTTAGCTTTAGTTAAACATACATATTGTTTACGTATAGTTTTTTTCCCTTTTTCTTTTTCCTTCCTATTGTGAATTAGTTTGTTTGTATTAAAATCAGTAAATATTTGTATTAAAACCATTAAAAGCTACGGATTGCACTTAAATAAAAGGGTGTGCCCAACATTTAGTTTGTCCTGATGCATAATCTGTATTCAGGACAAGAGTCTGCTATCAGGATAGAATATAGAGAAAGGGAATGGTTTCCGATTGGCAAGGGATCAGGCAAGGCTGAATTTTATCACCCTATCTGTTTAAATTGTGTGCTGAACACATGGTACATAAAGACCTTGAGGAAGGGGGTGTGAACATAGGAGAAAAGAACATCAACAGTTTAGTACATGCAGATGACACCATACTGTTAGCAGAAAATTGCACGATTACTCAAGAAAGTCAGGAAAGAAAGTGCAAAGGCAGTTGAACTTTAAGAAAACAGTAGTGACCGCAGATGATTTATGTAACTTTAAGGGGGACAGTGAAGACATTGAAATAGTTCAAGATTTTTCATACCTTGGCTCAGTCATTAGTTAGAATGTCAAGAAGTTAGTCAACAAATTAAAAGAATAGTAGGACTTGGAAGAAGAGCTCTGAAGGAATTAGTATAAAATCATGAAGTGAAAAGATGGATCATTGAATACTAAAGTTAGGATGGTTCGAGCTATGGCTATAGCTATCTAATTTCTAGATATGGTTGTACAAGTTGGACAGTGAGGAAAGCTGACAAGAAAAAAAAACTCATTTGGAATGTGGTACAGGAGAAGAGTTCTATGGATACTCTGGACCCCTAAAAAGTCCAATAAATGGGTCCTACAGCAAATCAAGCTTGAACTCTCCCTGGAAGCCAAGATGACTAAAGCGAGACTGTTGTACTTTAGTGATATTGTGAGAAGACATGACTTGCTAGCAGAGAGAATGGTGCTTGGTAAGGTAGAAGGTAGTAGGAAAAGAGGAAGATCCCATTACAGATGAATGGACACAATTAAGGAAGCCATGGCCCTAAGTCTGCAAGACCTGAGCAGGGCTGTTGACGGTCAGGTGACTTGGAGGTCTCTCAGTCATAGGGTTGCTGTAAATTGAAGTTAATGGCAGTTTACAACCCCTCCAGATTTGGGGCAGCACAGTGGCTATTGTTTACTGTGCTAGGTAGGGTCTAGCAATGTAATAGGTTAACTAGGAGCAAAAATGCTTTTGAACATGTGCAGAGTGGAATATTCTCCTAAATAAAGAGTCCAAAAGCTATAGTAAGTGGTCAGGTCAAAGAATATGCTTTGCTTGAAAGATTTTAAGGTTTAAAACTGAATTTTAAAAACAGTACAGTTTGAAATTAGTATACATTTAATTTCTCTTAAGATGGGGGATTTGTTTCTTTCTGTTTTATGGTGGTTCTCCCAATTTTTTCCCGTCTCCTCATTGGTATGCTAAATTGGTATGGGTCATCCTTGAGTAGACTTCCTCTGTGTGGCCAAGTTTAAGGTCATTTGCTTGAGCCATTTTCTGAGTCTTAAGCCATAAAAGCTATAGTCCCTTTTTTAGTCTGTATGTGACAGTGGAATGTGATTATCAGACTTAACCTTAACATAGGAGCACTCTTGCAGCCCCACAATTAATAGTGTCCCAGGAAAGCTCTCAAGAATGCATCTTTGAGCTAAGTCTTGGCTTGTAATCCCATGTGTTAGAGATAATTCTGAATACTATTGATATAACCGCTTCAGTAATAACAGCTTCTCTGACCTCACATATGAGGTCTGGAACTACTTGTTTATTTGCCTAGCTTCTGTAGACTATAGGAAGTGTTCTATCATGGACATGAGACATTCTGTAACAGTTATGAAGTGGCTAGGACAAACATTGGCCCATTGGTCTCAGATGATACTGAGAAGGTTGTTATTATGTGTATTGTAGCACGTTTTGCCAGCTTAGTAAATCTATGAGCTTAGAAAAGTCCTTTTATATTATTATTTGCATTAAGCTGCCCGTACAGAACATAAACATGTAAGTGCTTCTCATAATTTCCCATCAGTTTTTAGCATATGATGGGTTCCTGTGCCTGATTTAATTAAAGGCAATGTACTGGCTGCCAGGATGATAATATAAGTTGCCATTATATATGTCTGGATCCCATTTAGTGATACTAGCTCAACTAAAACTGAGGGAACAGTGGCAAGAACTGTGAAAAAACCAAACAGTAACAAAAATACAGAACTCCAGCCAGTATTCTAGTTCTGTGGTCAAATCTCTCTAGAAATTTTCCTTATTGGCTCTCATACTTAATGGTGCCTACTCAGAGGTGAGGCAATGCCTCTGTGAATACTTTGCAGTGTTCCCCTCACTATTAAACAGGTCCACATTTTGACGTACCTACCCAGTGGTGCAAATCAAACTTAGTTTCTGAATGCAAACATTAATGTGCATGGTTTCTTGGTGCTTGCGTAATTTAGTGCATGCTTTTATGTAGCCTAGATATTACTGATCTTTAAAATCCTACCAGTCCAGTAGCAATGGTTGCATTGGCTCCCCCAGCCATGCAGATTCAGCCAGTTAATGCAGTCTTTTCTAATGCAATAAAACAAGGTAAGTGCAAATGTATCTGTGGATGGTTTTGCAATATGTTGGTCCATTAAAAGGAATGGAGCAGCAGAAACTGAGATATGAAAGAAACTGATATACTATTGCCCCTTTATCTGTTGATCATTTGTATATCAGTGTGGCCACTGTATGCTGACATTACTGGCACAAATACTTCGGCACAAAATCTGCTATGAGTGTCTTCAACATTCTAGAAATTGTATTCACAAATTAGGGTAAGAAGATGATTACAGTAGTGTTTGTGAGGGGAAAGATTTATGAAACCAAAACAATTTCTGATTTAACTTTCATTTTTCTACAGCTGCTATAACAAAGGTGCTATCAGAACTTTTAAAAGATATTAAAACTGCCAGTTGTCTTTGATTCTACTGTAACATGCCTGTATTGAACTTGGTATCAAAATGAGTTTGCAAGTCTAGAGCAAGGCAATTGATGACCATGTTCTCTCTCATTCCTAGGTTCTCTCCATAAGTCAAAGTTGAGTTAACAACAAATAACAACAGCAGACATCAGAAGTCTGTCACATGAGATGCATTAGTTCTGGAAGTTTTAGTGTGTGTGTGTGTGAGAGAGATTTCCTTATGGTTTTTTTTCCTTAGGAAAAAAAGTAATATTTTGGAGGGAAATTGTATTTTTTTCAAACCTAATTTTACTGCTTTCACAATGTAAAATGCATCTTTTATGGTAAAATGGTAATGGTAAAAATGATTGTATTTGGCCTATTTATGAAATATACAGAGCAGTCCTGTATGTATAGATATAGATAGCTATAAGAGCTTATAGATACAGATACGTATGCACAGGACTTCTGTACAGATCCTATAGAATCTGTAAGATCTTTGAGGGGCTGAAGGAAGAACAGGCATTTTCCCTTCCCAGTTGCGTTTGGTTCAGCAAGGGCATTGGCCGTTTAGATACTGACTGCTGTGTTTTAAGATTTCATTTCTCTATTCTGATAGCAGTCATACACCTCTTACAATAATTTCATGAATCCTAGAGTTTCTTCTTATGGAAAGTGGAGTGGGGATCTTTCCTTTGAATTTATTTTAATCTTTTGAATTCAAGCTTTATTAAGATTTTTTTTCTCAAATAAAGATTGTCTTTCCAGATTTTCTTTGTCAGTCAGCAAGTCTGTTAAATAGTTTAGTGCATGGATCCCACAGATTCTACATAGATGTTTTAGTGCATGGATTCAACAGGCACTATTCATGCTAGATTCCAGTCATGTGGATTTTTAGTGTGATGTTTGTTTAGGTAATAAGATCATACATGTTAGCCATTCCAGTGCCTTTTCCAGTCATGTTTTGGAGCAAGGGACCAAGTGTCTTAATGACACAAAATACATGTTGCTTTCTGAAGTGGGGAATATGCATGTAAGAAGACTAGTGGGTGTTCGTTAGGACACAAGCACAGCATTTGTGCTCCTATTTCTTGTTAATGTTCATGTAATAATTTTTTTCTCCCTGGACTTAAATGTTTATTTCTAGACATTGAAGCACCTTCCCAATGAAAGCCATAAGATTTTGTTGCTTTTTAGTTTTTGAAAAAGATAATTAAGTTTGTGATCTAAAGATTTAAAGGATAATGAATGATTTAAGTGGAGATATTTTCCCTTCCTTCTCAGGGTAGCTGCAGTCTCCCTACAAAGCTTGTTTGGTGCTTGGTTCATTACAGCCAGTGGCCTTCACACAACTCCTAATTAACAGAGCTCCTTACTAGAAGAGTAGTGATGGTTTGAAGAATGGATTAGACAAATTTATGGAGGAAAAAATCTGTGAACAATTATTAGCCATGGTAGTGAAATTTTGTAAGAACCAGTATAATAGCTAGTCAAATACATCTGAAAATGAACATGCAGGATGTGCTATGAGAAGACAAGTGAAAGATGATGTCAGATCATATTGAGATGTCATAGCCAATATCTAGCACTTTGCAGGTTTTCATATGCAGACCTTTGCAACAAATATTAACTAATTATGTTCTCATAAGTGAGATTTTTGATCTTGACTAGGTCTTGGTCTTGACTGTTTTTAAGATGAATCAAAGTGTGAATTAACTATAACTTCTCTAGCTACCTAAAAGTCTGCCAGTTGCTTTTCTTTGGAGCCAAAGTTTTCTGAAGCGCCGTTGCAGCATCTTCATGTAGACAACTGATTATTAGTAGGGTTTTATAGCAGATTATTACATTGATAAGTGATATTCTGCAAGCTATGGGACCACATGTTTCTGCTAGTAATATCACCCGTGTCAGACTTTTAAAATACCCACCTTAGCCTCAGTGTTGGTTGTAATGTGAAACAAATTGCTTCTGTGAGCTGGTGGCACTATAAGAGAGTATGGATAATGTTGGAAGCAATATTTTTCTTAGCAGCCGCATGTCTTTTGCTGATGGAAGCAGAATGTTTTAATGCTACAAAAATGGCTTTCTTGCTTTAGGATCTTATTTGTTCAGTTCGAGTTCAATTTTTTTTCTTTGTTACTTTATTCAGTGAGAATGCATTTTGGGATTATGTCAGGGCATGTGTTTTTAAGTGAAAATCATAGAGTCTATGAAATACAATTGTAGAAACCAAAGAATTCTTACTAAGCGGAAGAGGTACAGTATGTTTTACAGAAATGTGTCTAATGAATTGTTTTATGAAGATGTCTAAAGATAAACTTATATAACTTTCATTTTTCTGAAGATAAATAAAAAGGTTCATAGGTTCTGATTCAAAATTTTCCAGAAAGTTGGGGAGTTTGGGGGGGCAGAGGGGATGTTTCCCTGTAATAAGGCTTGCTGATGTAAAGGGTCTTGCAAATTTGCATCTTCTTTATTTGATTTGGGGGTGGTTCACCTGACAAAATAATTGAAGTGGGGGAGAATGCTGCAGTCGGGAGGGAAGGAAAATAGTGAATATACTCCTGCATAAGTCTTAAGATTTTAGTCAAAAAATTAACCCCCAAAACTTGGGTCTATTTATCCATGGGTCAGTACTGCACCTTAGCACTTATCCAAAAAAAAAAAAAAAAATAGAACCATCTTCTTTGAGTAGAATGGGGGAAGGTGAGAGTGTAGTCCATCTTGGGAGAACTACAGGTAATATTGACCCCTTCTACTCTCTCTGCTGCTATGCCATTTCTGGCCTTTTTGAATGCCTGGGTGGGAAAATGGCACTTCCCTTCAAAGGAGTGCCAGGAGAGTAGAGGGGGTTGATGTTTCCTTCAGCTTCTCCTAGGGCAGACTGAGCTCTCATCTTTCACTCCTCTTCTTAGAGAAGGGGATAATTCCTTCTTTAATAAGAGTTAATACTGTACCATAACTTTTATGAAAAAGGAATTATTATCTTCTCTGAGTAGAACATTGAGAAGCCTTTTGAATGCCTGGGTGGGAAAATGGCAGGTGGTGGTAGCCCAGGGTGGCTGGCACCTGAAGTCAGTGCTAGCGCTTTCCAGTCTCCATAGAATGACGCACACACACACACACACTCTTTTAAATATGGTATGTATGGTACATTTTCATTGTGTGACCAGAGCTCTATTCACATAAATGGGGTTCTGCCCTTAGTCCAGAGTACTGTTGACCATGAGCAGAGGTTATAAATCCTGTTATATCATTGTACTTTGGTGAGAACTGGAAGAATGGTGGATATAAACTTGTGAAAATCTCCTCAACATATGACTATAATTTTTATACATACAACCATAGAATTGGAAGACCCTGTGACTCAACCAATCCATCCTGCTGCCAGTGCAGGAGTCTGCCACTAAATTTTCTCAGAGGGATGGACATCCACCCTTTGTTTAGACAGTTCCAATGAAGGCAAGCCTACCACCTACCCTTTAAAACAGGGGTTGGTGAAATTGTGTCCCACAGGACACATACTTTGAAAAAGATTTTATTTTTTTTTCTCCCCAAGTAAATCCTGTGACATGTGCGAGGTAATTTCTGCATATATTTGCAGTTCAGGCCTATGAGAACCTTTTCCTCTCAACATGCAGTGATCTGGAAGTTTACTTCTGGATCAGTTCATGTTGGGAAAAATAGCCTTGCAAGAGTCAAAAACATGACAAAATTGTGGATGTGGTTGTGCTGGTGGACCTCTCCTTCACAGTGACCCACCTCTGTGTTACTGGCTTGATCACCTTCCTCCTGATGTGTTGCAGCTTCTCAAATTTTTCTTAAATGCTGGTACCCAGAACTGGACACAGTACTTACTGGTGATGTCTGACCAAAGCAGAAGAGTATTGTACTACCACATCCATTGAATTAGACACTATGATTCTGCTCATGCAGCCCATCATTCATTCATTCATTCGTACATATATATATGTATGTGTGCGTGCGTGCGTGCATGCGTGTGTGTATAGGTGCCCTTTTACCCTGTTGATTAATTTGTAGATTTTGTGTA
Organism: Cyclura pinguis; assembly: GCA_030412105.1. Classification (NCBI taxonomy): domain Eukaryota; kingdom Metazoa; phylum Chordata; class Lepidosauria; order Squamata; family Iguanidae; genus Cyclura; species Cyclura pinguis. The sequence goes on from CM059602.1 coordinate 216,677,930, forward strand.
GATTTTGGTCTACCAAGACCCCCTAGACCTTTTCACATTTAGCACTGTCTAACCGGACATCATCTCTCTTAATTTGTAAATCCCCCCCCTTCATACTTTTTTCCGCCTTAAGTTTATCTTGTTGAAGTTCATTTTGTTAGTTTTTTGTCCAGTTCTCCAGTTTATTAAGGTCATATTGAATCATGATTCTGTCTTCTGAGGGTAAGCTACTCTTTTTATCTTGGTATTTTCTGAAAATTTGATGAGTATGCCCTTTATTCCCTTGTTCATGTCATTTATAAAGATGTTGATGAAGAAGGTTGGGTCTAGGACATAACCCTGTGGTATCCTTTTTGTTGCTTTTCTCCATGATGATGAGGAGGCATTCATAAACCCTGTTTGGGTTTAGTCCATAATCTCAATTACAGATCTACCTAGCAGCAACATCACCTAGCCCTTGTTTTCCTCACTTACCACAAGAATATCATGGGGGACGTCATCAGGAGGCTTAGTGAAATCAACGTACACTGTATCAACAAAATTCCCTTCATTTACCAAGCTTGTAGCTCTGTCTAAAAAAAAAGAGATGAGATCTGTTTGGTATGGCTTGTTTTTTAGAAACTCATGCTGGCTTTACTTTAATTCTGTTGACCTGAATTCATTTCAAGTAGTTAAGTGTTCTTGTACCACCTCTTTACGTACTTTGGACTGTGGTGTATCACTTAGTCTGTTTCAGGAAGTTGGGCATTGTCTTCCTTTGAAAAGATGACAGAGGCAAAGTAGTCAATGAATACTATTGCCTTCCAAATATCACTCTTTAACAATTCTCTATCATTTTTACATGGTGGACATCCCACTTCATTGCTTTTCCTCTTGCTCTGAACATAACTCCCCTCAAAAGTTTTTATTTTGAATTTGAGTCCCTGTCCTTCTCTCTACAGATAATGGCTGTCCATTTGTACTCTTTCTGTGTTGTTTGAGTTGTGGTTATTGTCTTTGCAAAGTATTTAAAATTACTTAATATGATTCAGTCCATCTACTGATGCAGAGAGCCAGCATGGTGTAATGATTTTTGTACCTGATACCCTCCTTTCTTTCAATACCTCTAGGTCAAAATGTTTAAAACACTAACTGGTAAATTTCTTTCATTGTTATTCTTTTCATATTTTCTTGAGGAAATCCTGAAAATTGTGCATTCCCTAGCTTGATGTGGAAATTGTGCATCCTTCTAGATGTTGTCAGAATGCAAGCTGCAGCCAGCATAGCTAGTGGTAAGGAATGCTGGAACAATCTGGCATCTGTTAAAATATACGAGAATATCCAGAAAGATCCCTCTGATGAAGTAGACTTAGGGCCTTTCCTCACTACACTGTTATAGTGCTATTCCAATATCAACATCCAGTGGAATCCTAGGGTTTGCTGTTTAGGGAGAGTTATTCAGAATTCTCAGCCAGAGAGCTCCTTGGCCTCAGTAAACTACAAATTCCAGAGTTCCACAGGATGTTGAAAGTGGAATAATAGCACTATAACAATGTAGTGCAGAAAGGCCCTTAGTCTACCAAAGCATATGGAACCAACCTCAGGGGATCCCAAGGACTGCATCCCTACTGTACAGGCATGCACAAGGCATACTGGCAAACTTAGTGCCATATGTGTTCATTATTGGTACCTAGGGAACTCCCTTCTTTTGGATTAAGGTCTGTCATATATTAATTTGATGTTCTTGGTAATGTGTTTATGGCTGTCAGTGGACACTGGTTGCCTGTGCATAAAACATTCAGTTACATTTTTGAAGAAACCTGTAACCTATGCTCCTTGTTCCATGCTTTTCCTCTCCCTGATAGCACAGTTGGAGATCTTAGCTTTTTGTTCCATTTGCAAGCCACTCATGAGTAAAAAAATTTTTAAAAAAATGATTTGTGGTTGTGACTTATAAAGAACCCAGGGAGTGAGGACCCTCAGTTCAGATCACATACCTCCAAAAAGCCATTTAGGGTGGTTTTAGCAGTTGTTGCAGTGGTTGGAGACAAGGCAAGAGTGAATGGACTGTGAGCTCAAAGCTCACCCATTTGGTCTTCTCTTTTTGTGAGAATGTAGCCACTATGTAGTCAATAACTGAAAAAACGATCACTTACTAAGGGATTTCATTAGTGTGGTCACTTATGGTGGGATAGGACCATCTGCCTTTTAATTGTTCCAGTGACATGTTCAGTATATGTTGTTACTTGAGCTTTTTAATGTCTGTAATGTTTCATGACATCATTGTGACAGTTATATGATATCGTGTAATGATAGACTGATATAAGCTCAGCTAGTCATGCAGTTTATTAAATTCTCAGCGCATTTTAATATATGTATTAAATAGTCTTTTTCTCTAAGTTTTTTCGGAAGTTCTGGAGCACAGTTTGTTCAGGGAGAGAGAAAAAGGCCACATGCTTCTTTATGTTCCTTGTCATTCACACATGTATGGATTGTTCTGTGTCTGGACAGGACCTTTTGAATGGTGCACCAGCCCTTTCAGTGATTGGTGCAAGGAAAAAAATCCAACCATGTGGTTGTTTTAAAAATGCACACAGGTTAAGAGCTCTTTCAGTGAAATATCAGTGCAGTAAAATTCATAGGTAGGTGTGTACTGAGCATCCTTCATGATGTATAAATAGGCCCAAACTTATATAATAATCTAGAAAGAAACTTGTCCATATGGAGGTGATCCTAACTGATTTAGTTTACTTCAGTTTTTATTAATGCAATTCCTGCAAGTGCTGCTAATGTTAAGATGCAGTTACTGGGCTCCATAAACCATCATACCATCGATAGAAGTGGCACCGAGATTCTCATCTGAAGTGTCCCCTCCTGTGGTAGTGTTATAAGCAGTTTTTCTTGTAATACTGAGACTTAACACGTGCTAGAAGACTTTCGGCGTTGGAATAGTTGCAACTTGCACTTCTCCACACCATTCCTTGCTTCTCTGTTTAGTATACCATTTTTAATATACCTTCTATAAAATATTGTATGCTCTCTCAAAATATGATAGCTTGTCTAGTTGTCTGGTTGGCTTAAGATTCAAGTTGTACACTTGTACCAGTTGTATCATTTGAAAAAATTCAAAAAACTCAAACCATAAAAGCAGAACTACAGTTGTTCCAAAATTGAGATGTTTAAACAACATGTTTACATTTTACCAATGTATTAGTAAAGTGTGAATAGGTAACTTCTGTACAAATATGTATGTTTGCCTTCTAGTATGTAGAAAAGCAGCTGTACGGAAAACAAACATCAAAGACATAAACTGAAATCAAATAAAGTTGGAAAAGTTCTGTGATTATTATTTAAGGAAGAAATAGTCTTCAGTACTCTTTCTGTGTAGAAAATTGCCAAGAGCATATAAAACATACTGTCCCGAGTGTTTCTTTGTAACTTAGCTGGACTTTTAATACTTTGATGTCTGAGGGTTCATCAAATTTAGTGTTTGTTGCATAGTGGATTATATTAAATGTGAGTAATGCTTAATGCATCTGTTTTGAATGCCAGAAAATGAATGAAGCAGCCATGCGTTCATTCTACAGCCCAGTGCAACGCCTCCAGCTTACTGTTGTGACCTCTGCCCTTTTGTATCCTGTGACACTTAGCTTGTCTTTGTGCTCAAGTTTATTCGTGATGGATATGTTTCCCTCCCAAACACATACGTTGAGCTCTTGCAGAGAGAACAGATACATTATTTTCAGCTGCAACTATGCTGAGTTTAAAGAAGAATGTTCATAGTATGTTCAGGGAGGGGATGTTTAAGCAGAGTCCACTCCATAACATGATGGGGACAGGGAACAATATTGGTCTTTACAGGATGAAAAGAGTTGACTTTGAGATGTCTCTTAAAGGCAAAAGAGGTAGGAAATGCCAGATGACTTTGTTAATGAGTAACAAATGAAGTAAGTGAACAAACCCATTTCCTGTAATGAAAGTAATAAGTTGTGCTTGGTGTTTTTTTTTCTTCCAGTTTGCCTCAGTATGTGACTGTTGGTCTTGCCTTCTGAATCGTCTGCTGGTTTAGTGTCAGTTTTATACAACAGTATAATTGCCAGGAGATTCTGATGTTTGTTGGCAGGAACACAGCTTTTTCCTCTCATCACACTTCATTTTGTTCTGGTCATTTTGACATAGCCATTGCATATTCACTGGTTCAGTAGCTAGAAATAGATATCAGGTTAAGTCTGTTTCGCTGCTCATTTTGTTCATGAGAAATACTTTAAATTTTCAAGTATCTTGCACTTTAGCAGATGTATTTTGAATGTTTAACACTCCAGCTAAGGATTTAGAAAACAGTTCCAGCTCTCGATGTCTCCTTTGACTTCTTGATACCTAGTGTTACCACAGCACAGCATTTTTTATAGTATAACTAATGTAGAGTCAGTCTGAGTAGTTTTCTAATTCTATAAGATATTGAGCAAAGCTTGTCCTGTGTTTTGTAAATTTTAAACATAGAACTGATAGTGGTTACTAATCTATTTTAAAGTGATGGTATTTCTAATACACTGTTGTTTTTAAAGATTTTCTTTCGCTCAAGAAATTGAAACTTGGTTTTTCAAAGCCAACAGAAAATTACTTTGTCTTAGGTTGACACAACAGTTTTTAATTACTCTTGTTCTCTGTGAATACAGCAGGACAGTCCTTAACTCTCTGGCTGGCATTCCCATGGAGCCCAAGAGCAGGGCCAACTGGTGAATGGGTTACTACTTGGCATGGGCTGCTGTTCTCCTAGGTCTTACGTGCGTAGCAGCTAGTCGCCATAAGAGCTTACAGAACAAATCACCATTTTGCCTTCAAAATTTTTTATTTTGTTTTATTTCTGACTTCTCTTTGTTCCTGAACATTCCCAGATGGGGATGAAAGGCAACATACAGTGATAGCAGGGGGGATAAGGCAAAATGAGAAGAACTTGGAGGAACTCAGAGAAGCCTTTAATGCATTTCTGAAGAGATCCATTGTGTACTAGTTTAAGCGTTGGACTTGGGAGTCTCGGAAACCAAGATTCAAATCTCCACTAAGATATGGAAATCCACCAGTTAACCTTACGCAAATTGTACTTTCTCAGACTCAGAGAATGGCAATGGCAAACTCTCTCAACACAGTTAGCCAGGAAAACCCCATAATAGATTTGCTTTAGGGTTGCCACAAGTTAGAAACCACTTTAAGGCAGATACAACAAAGATGTCTTAGCACTATACAGATCCGTTGCTTCTCTGTTCTCACTTTAGAGCAGAGCTTTCCTAACTGTATGTTGCGACACATTAGTGTGTCAGCTGCAGTATGCAGGTGTGTTGCCACAGCAAGGATGGCGGCAAACCCACCCTAGATACACCTCTGGGTACTGTGCATGCATAATCAGGTTGAAACAGTGGAAGTGAATGTGAAAAGGTACTGCCGCTTAAAAAAAAAAGCCGTCTATCTGTGTGTGTGCCCAGATCTCTTATGAGAGGTTAGTTTAAACTCCACTTTGCTGGTAAAACTGAACTACTGTGTTGCGAAATGATGCATGTCTAAAAAGTGTGTCACCAACATGAAAAGTTTGGGAAGTTCTGCTTTAGAGTCATCAATCATCTGCCTTTGAGTACCTCTGAGACCAGCAGGCACCTTTGGAGGGGCAAGCACTGACCATTAACCTAGGAAACTAACCCTGTTCCAGAAACTGAGGAATTTCCATTTGCTTCTACTCATCGGGCTTTCTTTTGCGTTTAGCAAAGACGATTGTAACAGAATTCATACTCATATTAAATAAAGTCACATTCTGGAATTTGTGCGCTTTTCTGCTCTTTTCCACTTTGTTCCCAAGCACTCAACTGCCTGGTAGTTCTCTATTCCTCTGATAAAGAGGACAAAAGTAGTACAACAGCTAGTAGCTGCCACAGTGCTATTCTGATGGACAAGAAAAGTAAAGTTGCTGGGAAGTGCAGGATAAGTTCATGGCTGTTAGCATCTGAGCAGCAGCACTGCTCTGGCATGCTGGACTTGAAGTTAAGACTAGAAGGGTTAACTTTTGCTTTTGCTTTGCTTAAATCAAAGTGCTTCACATAGTAAATGTAATATAATACATGAAAACAATTTCATTAAGAAATTACAAAAATAAAATACCAAAACCAGATCAGCATCAGTTATGGAAGTAGCAGTAATAAAATAAAGCCTAGGAAAAGTTGCTTAAAAGCCTCTTGGAACACTCATTGTTTTGGCCAGATTATGATAGGATAAATCTGAATCTGGTGAATCCCATTATAGAGGGAATTTGAGTGTTGAGTATATGGGTTTGTCAAAGTGATTGCCACTATGTTATAAAGGGCCAGCAATCATTGGTCATCGTTGTTGTATGCCTTGAAGTCACTTCTGACTTACAGTGATCCTAAGAAAAACCTATCAAGGGGTTTTCTGGGGCTGAGAGTGTGTGACCTGCCCAAGGTCACCCAGTGTGTTTCCATGGCTGAGTGGGGTACCTTGGTCTCCAGAGTCGTCATCCAGTGTTCAGACCACTACACTAAGCTGGCTCCATTTCCATTGTGTACTTCACATATTCTAGTCTACAATAAGATCTGGAACAGGGTCTCAAATGCTGAGTAAGCATGCCAGAAGAAAATATGGAAGAAGCACATCTTTATTGTTTCAGTACAGGTGAAAGATGAAAACCAGAATCTTTAATTGGATATGGAAATAAACAGGTAACCAATGCAAGTAGAATCAGATATCTAACCAACTAGCTACTTTACACTTGCCATTTGTACAAATTGAAATTGCTGAATACTTTTCAAAGGCATCCCTGTATAGACCCTGCTACAGAAATAGAACAAAGGGTTGCAGTTCATGTAACTGTGAAATAGTCTACCATATCTATGAAGAATGCCACCCATTATGTTTCATATTTATTTTAATTTGAAAGTGACAGTGGAAGGCAATTTTTTAAAATTGAGGGGGTACTCCAGTGAAATGCTTTGGCAGTGTGGGCCCAGTTCCTTTTGGATGGCAGTTGAGGATCCTACCTTGATGCTGTAACTGCCATTTTTCTTTCATTTCTGTATCTTTGTGGGAGAAACAGGTAAAATTGGCAGACAGTGTAGTTTATTTCTTGGATAGCTGAGGTCAAGCTGCTATAGAACCTTGTGTTGTTCCATACCCTGCTGTCACCTTTTTCCGTTTTGGCTGCAGAATTAGAAAAAATAGAACTGCAGTGTTAACCCTCTATGAGATAATCTGTATTTTCAGGCTGATGCTAAAATGTACAGAGAGATTAAGACAGGGCTGCTGTTCTCAGTCAGTAGGGTAGCAACCTTGGCTTTATATCTCTGTATTTTTTAAAAAAACTTCACCTGAACACAAAAGATCATGTTGGGCAAGCGTCGCACCATTGTGTTCTTCCTGTGGATTCTGGATTAAGGAGGCAAACTCCTTTAGTGAGGCACTTCAGCGTTCTGGTCTCCTTATACATCTGAAAAGTGTTTCGAGGGCATGTGAAGGCATAGTAGGATATAGGGAAGGGAAAAGGCCAGCTAAGAAGAAGCTCAGGCAGATAGGTGCTCTCCATACAAAGTGTCCAATGTCTAATGCCCAAGGTCAGTCAAGTCATTTTAGCACCCGAGTTAGGAAAAAAAAACACATACCCCTCTCTTCCTTCCAGTCAATAAAACTACATAAACATATTTAAGTATCAAGACATTTAAAATCAGCTACCTGAGGTGGCCTCCTTAGCTTTGCTTTGTGGTAGGGCCCTTAGCCATTTCAGCAGCCCAATTTCTTCATGTCTTTTTTGCCCATTCCTCCTCATTGATGTTATTGAATACTCTGTGTGATGTTGCCTTTGAACATTGTTTGGAAACTACACCTTGTGCAAGACGCTGCAACCAGACTGTTCTCTGGAAGTGGTTACAGGGTGTGCAGAATGCTTCTGTTACAACTTCACTGGCTACTGTTCTGTTTCTAGGTACAATTCAGAGTGCTAATTATGCCCTGCAAAGCTTTATATAGCTTTGATCCTGTTTATCTAAAGGACTGTATATCCCCGTATGATGGGTTTTAAGATCTGCAGAGAAGACTGTTCACCTTCAGAGATATATTTCAATTGGACATAGGACTGGGCTTTCCAAGTGACCATCCCAGGGGGATTAGGCTAACTCCCTCACTTTTGTTCTTTTCTGGGAAGATAAAGATCTTCTTACTAGAACAGACTTTTAAAAACTGACTGGATCTAAATGAGCATGCTGTAATTTCAGTGTTTTAATGAATTTATTAAGATGGTTTAAAGTGTTTTAACAACTTCTAATGTGTAAGCTAAATTTATAATTTTATTTATTAAATACAGTATTTTAATATTTTATAAGCTTCCTTGCATAATAAAGAATTAAAAGAAATAATAAAGAGGGTGGGAAGTCTACTTGCAGCCCGGGGCATCTTAAGATGAAGGTACCGTTCCTACACTTCTAATATATAGACTGACTCAGACTTCAGCTCTAGATGTATTTGCTTCAGTAAAAGCTTCACCGAAGGCAGTGGGACTTATTTCTGAGCAAACTGGCATTGGCTTGTGCTGCTTGCTGATTAGCTTCAAAATACCATTATTCATGCTGCCTGTGCTGTGATTTGTGAAGAATAGAGTTCAGTTGTCTCTTTTTCCTAATTTTTTTTCTTTAACAACTGAGGGATAGACGGAAATCTGTCCAACAGGTACTGGTTTGTCCCTTTCAGAAATGCAGTGAAAATAAAACATGCAGAAATGGAATTTTTGTTTGTCTTGTAAGGGCTTGCAGTCTCCTTATGGCAAAAGCTTCTGTTGGGAAAACACTGCCCTGCTATGAAACTACTAACAGTGCGATCCTATCTGTGTTGACCCAGATGTTAGATGTATTAATTTCAGTGAGCCTTCTTTTTGGGCAAATATTTAGGATTTGCTGTATCCATTGCTTGGCGGTTAATAACAGCAGAACCATCACATAGATTTTTCAGTGGGCTTGCCTCTCTTCACACTCTTCATGATGCTGTCCACTGTGCCCACGGATGCCGGCAGCAGCTAGAGCCCTCTTGTCTTTTGCCTGTGTTCCCAGAGCCCTGGAGTAGCTTCTGCTTATTTGCAATACAGTACAAGGACATCCACTCCAAGGCAATTGGCTGTGATGCAAAAGTGTTCAAAGGCATCTTGGGATACAAGAGGAATACAAGATGAAACAGAAAATTTAACGTACGTTTGTAATTCTAGAAGCCTTTATAAAGATAATGGTAGGATAATGCTCATTAGGCAAACAGATACTTGGTAGGAAAGTAGGAGGAGGGTCTAATCAGCACACTTCCTAAACACATTTTCCCTTAGTAACTTCCATTGACTAAAATATAACTTCTACCTTTAGCAGCACAAAGTGAATGTAACCTGCAGTCTAGGTGGTAAGAACTATCTACTAAAATTTCAGCTAGTTTGGGAGTTAAATACAGTATGCAGTAAAGTGGCTTGTAGTGGTGCAAATACAGACACAGTCTCAAAGTTCAACTGTCGCAAAGAAGAGCTAGACAAAAATGCTGCCTTAGAATAGGCTGCCCTAAAACGTCAGTGCGGGTTCTGCTGTCCTTTGCTCCATCTAGTGGGATTAGGGATTTGAGAGGCAGCTTTGTGTTCCTCTAGTCTCTCCAGCCTTTTTGTATGTGAGAGACTTCCAATTGCTCCATCTCCATTCCCTACACTTCCCTGCAGGGCACAAGCACAGCCATGCAAATATAATTCACCAGGCAGCTCAGGAGACATGCAGTCTGTAAAGATGAGTGATGACAACTGTATGGGGGGATTCTTTTTTGTCATCCAGGAACTGTTGTATTGGGCTGACATTGCTTTTTCTTTCTGTCAGTACTCTGGTGCACTGCTGAAGAAGAATGGTAGAAGTTCACTTTTCTTCTCTTCCTACAGGGCTCTTGAGTTTAAATGTGGTGACCCAGTGCTCTGGGTGTTAACTGAGGCAAGTGGGATACAGATTTGTCATTCCCTGGCATTGGATTTATTTTGTGAGTGGCTTACCTGCAAATAAATTCTATTTGTCTTTAGCATTTGTAAACCAAACTGTGTCAAAGATTTTGAAGTGGTGCACTAAAAAAAATTAACCAAGCACAAAAAATTGCTATTAAAACAAATACGTCAAGAAAACTGAAGCTTGACTTTTATCAGTCAAAAAATGCTGATCTGAAAATAAATACCTTCAGTGAGCAAGTAGAGCACTGTTAACACATCTTTAAACTCAGATGGAAGAGTGTTTCCACAGGATGGGAGCCTTATACCAGTGCCTTATTTCTGATTCCAATTTGTTTAGCAGATTTCAATCTCCTTTACCTTTACCTTTTCTTTCCTTCCTTTTTCAGTCTCCTTACAAATACATGGGTAATGTTACTAATACTTTGTGTGGTTCCTAACCATCAGGAGTAGCTTCCAGGGGGCATGGGCTGGTGAATTCGCAATGTAAGATCAGTGGACATTGAATGCCGTACTTTGTGCAAGTGTTCTCCACCATGAAAAACCACTAGTAGTCAAATATTTTCATCATTGGTGCACCTTTGTTAGGAAATGTGAGGAGCAGGTTCTAAGCTAGACACTTGTAGACATGAAGAGTAACTAGAAAATTCAAACAGCATTTTAAGGGGGCTGTTTGACCGCTGGTTTCTTATGTGCATTACCTTTCAGTTTTCACAATAATTCCTTTGGGAATAGAAGTGACCTCCAAAAGTATAAGAGTAAATGCACTACTTTTTCACTAGACTTAAGGAACTGGAGAGTCCTTAAACAATGGCCTGAATCATGGCAGTTGTATTTTGTAATGATTCTGATTATCTGAAGCATGGAGTTATGAAAAACTGACAAAAAATTAAGAAAAATCATACACTTTTTAAAAATTGAACACCCATTGAGCCTGCTAAATTGGACCTCAGTCAATTTTAGGGAATCAGAAAATTTATCAATTTAAAATGTTTCAGACAACCTACATTGCTTCACTTTAGTTCTATTTTTGATGATGACATGCTGTTCCATAATGTGTGTGATAGTACTGGTTAAATAACTTGTTGGGAAAAATATGCACACAAATTATACATAGGAAGAACATATAGTAAGATGTAGGAGGACATCTTACTAATTATTAGTAACAGGAATAGAAAATAAGGTGCTCCCTTGCTTGATCACTTTATAGAACAGAACCATTGTTTTAAGGATCTGTCTTTTGAGGTGTTAGAGAAACTATTCGTTCAGAATAATACTTTCTTGAGAAGGAAAATGATTGGATATTGAAGGTTGGTACTTAGTCCCTCATTGTGTGTATGTACCCATTTAGAAAAATAAACTTAGCTATTTACATTACAATTCAAGTTTTTATATATCTGATAAGCTCTTTTGCTTTCAAGTTGTTACTATTAGGACAGCCTTGATTACACATAGGAGGAAGAAAAATCAATAAGTGCAAAGTATTGTGTCCTAGTCTGAGAATTTTCAGTTGCTAAGATATAAGCTTTGGAGGCATTTTTTTTTAAATCTCTACAATTTTATCCAGTTTAGTATATTATTGTTTTAATAGATATATTTTACACACAATTTGTTTATGATCATTACTACATAGATATTGTTCCCCTCTTCTTCTTCTATGATCCCCTGAGGCAGATCGTAGAGATGCTTTCTGGTGGGAAACCATTGGGCTAATCTGAGTCTTTTACATGTGCTGAAACTCTCTCCTTTTTTTACAGTGACATAAATGGTTGGTTATTCTTTCATCAGGTGCTTATGCTCAGCAAGTTTCCAACACTTATTTCTCCGTAGAACATTTTCTGTGTCAATTACTTGCTTTGTAAGAAGGAAATCAATGTTCAGATTTTTGAAGTACTCTTTCTCTAAGAAGTATGCAAATTAGTAACTTAACAAATTACTAACTGTGAAGCTCTTTTGCAATATGCAGTATGCAAATATTGCAAATATGAGATAAACCACTGTAAACTCATCAGCAAGTTAGCTAATTTTTACAGAAAATAACTTGACTTTTATTATAAAATCATTGAATTGTAGACTCATAGAATCATAGAGTTGGAAGAGACCACAATAATCCAAGACAAAATCGGCAGTTTTGGCCCTTGGGATGTTTTCAGCCCAGAGCTCTCTTCAATCCTACCTAGGATAAGTCAATGGTAAGGGAGTAGGAGAACTTCAGCCCAAGTACATTTAGAAGGTCACAGTTGCTCATTCTTGTGTAAGGCTTTTATCAGTGGTGTCATTCAACTAGTTCAAACCTTGTAATCCTTGCTGCTTTTATCTTTGAACAAGTATCAGATCAGTACCTTAATTGTGCTTCCAGGAGCTGTTCCTCCACTAGCTTTTGGCAAAGCTCACTGTGAGTCATTAAGCTAGGTGTTGCTAATGCTAGTTACTTTGTAAGTGCTTAAATAAGCACATATGAAATAATAAGAACATCCTTTGTACTTTTTTTTGCTATTGTAACATTGGATATAGTCCTCTGAGTCTTCAGTGCAGGTATTTTTGACACTGGAGACAGTGTCCGCGTAGCTCACTCATTTTGTTCCAGATAATATTTTGTTTCTTTCCCTAAAGATCCTAAGTTCGTGTCCACTTAAAGGAATTCTAGCTTTATGACTTAAATGGCACTGTTGAATGAACCTATTTTTGTATATATGTTTTGTCTAACTATTAGTATAGAAGTCTTACATGTGTTTTTCAACATGTTCATAGATGCGTCTTGAGAACTTTGACCTGATCAGGACTGTGAAGTATCAAACTCCGAGTAAACACATTATCTTTTCCCTGTGTTGTAGGTTTGCTCATGGAAGTAGTACATCAGAGGTGCACAGACAGTTTTGTCATATGATGTATGCATTTGCCCTTAGATATAAGGCATGTTCACAGGCAAATGGTGATAAGCAGTTTGCTGTTGATTTCTAGCAAGTTCAAAACATAATACAGTTGGATCTCCATTTTCACAAGGGTTCAAGACGCAGGACCCTGGTGAAAGTGGAAAAAACATGAATATGTTCCTCCCTCCTGTCCGAGTGAGTGAGGGAATGCACTTCTCAGTCCCATTCCCTCCTTCCCGTCCACTTGTCCACCAAAGAGAGTGATTGAGCAAGGGAACACATGCGTTCACCTCCTGCTGCTCCCTAATCCCATCTCCTTGTTCTCCATCTGCGTACCTGAGCCAGTGAGTGAGTCAGGGAATGTGTGTGCCTTCCCTCCTCCTGCGCCCCTGCTTGCCCCCCACCATATGTGGGTGAATGCACAAGGGAAGCAGGAGCAGCAGGCAATAATCCATGAATAATCAAATTTGCAAAGGTCAAACTTGCAAATATGGAGGGAAGACTGTAAAACAATATAATTTTTGCTGCTCATTGTATGGAAAACTGTATTCTGTTACGTTCAAATGACCCTTAGTCGTTGTACATATGGAAACAATCACCATGCCACAAAGTGCCAAGTACATTTCCTTATCTAAATGTTAGGCCTCTGTAGTAGTGGTTGGATTTGGTAAAGATGGTCTAAGCAATGGGAAACTTCTTGCCTTACCTTTTGTTAGTAGGTTTTTTAAGCATCCCCAACCATTATTTTTGAGAAAACTCAGAATCTGTGAAAAAATGCAACAAAATAGATGAGTTGGTCACGAGGGCAGAAATGAATACAAGTTTTCCTAGTCCCCAGGTAATTCAACTGGCAATTCTTTTGAGTATCACAAAGTAAATGACAGCAACTTGGAAATGGTTTCCAAAGCCAGATACTAGCTACATGCGGGATAGTTTTCCTTCAGTGGGCAGTTAGTGTGTCTCATAGTGTATATTTCTATAGGCAGACATAAGAGGCACTGAACAAGAGAAGGTGTTCATAATCCTTTCTGAAGTTTTCAGAATCATGTTCCAGTATCATGTTATCACATGCAACTGCTTTTATATCACAAATAGAGTTGCATATGTAGTTTCCATTATGCTCTCAGATAAACTCAAGAAAGTAGCTCTCTTTCTCTTCTGCTTTTTATGGCTATACTTTACAAATTGATATTGAAGAGCTAGAGCCTATTACAACTTTTGGTGGTTTTTTCTCTGTTATGCAGCAAAGGGAACGTACAGTCTCAGGTTCATTGGATCAAAGTACGTATTAGAATATTGTTTTTGTTTTTGCTAATGTGAAATTGTCTTCTGAAAACTATGCTAATTACCTTCTGAAAACCATGTTAATTTATGAGTTTCTTATTTGCAGGAGCTTTTTAACATGAAAATAACTATTCTTTCATTTATATTGCACAGTTATAAATGTGACTGCAAAAGAAATAGTTTTAAGTAAAGCAGTAAAAACTAGTTACTATTTATTCACGTATGTGAAGCTCTTTTCCAATGTCATTTCAAACTTGTAATTTGTACGTTGTTGTTGTTGTTGTTGTTGTTGTGTGCCTTCAAGTCATTTCAGATTTATGGTGACCCTAAGGCAAACGTATCATGGGGTTTTCTGGGGCTGAGTTTTGTGACGCACACAAGGTCACCCAGTGGGTTTCCATGGCTCGGTGGGGACTTGAACCTTTGTCTCCAGGGATGTAGTCCAGTGCTCAAACTACTACACAACTCTGGCTTTCAGTTGGTACGTTGTTGTTGTATAACTCATTCTTTCTTAACCAGGTTCCTTCCAGATGTTGTGCTGCTCATAGTTTTTCTCAGTAGGTGCTGGTAACAGAGAGCTGAATGAATGCTTCAGTATCTCCTAGTGGAACATAAGTTTAACCCTGTATGCATTTGCCTTGCATGTATTTACTCATATGCAATGTTTCAGATTCAGAGATTGGATTTGCAAGAGAGATGGAAGTGAGGAAATAGGTACAGGTCTGAAAAGAGACTTTTATTTACAACAATAATGGCAACAGTGTCTTAAAAACCTGTAAGCCAAAGCTGAATAATCACAAATAGAGTGAGGGATTCAAGAATAGATCAGATCCAAAAGCATTTTGAGGGGTGCAACATGAATTGCTCTGATTAGTAGACATTCTGGCAGTCTTAAGCTGTTTTTTTTTTTTTTTAAAGGCTGTCATCTCATTTCATCCAGTGTGGAAATATGGTTCAACTGCCACATAGTTATGATGAGATTCCTGTGGTGTATTAAGCTGCATGCTCAGGTAATTGTTTCAGAGCACTGAAGCCACAATGTCAAAACACCACCTCACCTTTATACCACATTTGCCAGGTTTACTTGGCATATACTGCCCGAACTGGCATTTATTGTGAAACTTAAGCACCTGTTCATTATTAGGTAGATCTGTCTCTGGTGCATACTGAATATGAAGCTGCTTAACAGACCTGGTCTGCATGTCCTGAAAGGCAGATTGTCAGTGGCTTTACACATCACTCTTGTGCAAACCCTTAAGTACATTGAGAGGAGAGTGGATTCATAAATCCTTACTTATTTTTCCTTACATGTGAAGATGAATAATTGTGGCAGTTTTCTCCCTGCTGCAGGAACAAATGAATATTATTCTGCAGTGGTTGCCCTGTATTTGGAAATTTGGAAACACTGTAGAGGAAAAAGTGAGAGATCTGCACTAAAGCAGATTTCTTATGCAGGAAGCCCATTTTCTGGGTGGATTTCTTTTTTTATTTTATTTTTTTGTGCTTAGAAATATGGTTTTCTCCATGGAGTAATTCTTCTGTAACACTTTAGAATGTTCAAATACCAGAAGAAAGTTATGCAAAATTCTCATTGATTTATATGACCTGTAGAGACATGGGGTGGAAAATGAAAAGAATTTCTGATTCCGTATTTTCTCAAGGAAATTTTTTCATACCACACACTTGCACACACATGTGCACACACACAACTGTGTGTATGCAGATGTGTGCCTGTGTATGCTGATCCATTGTTGTGTGGGCTGTGGTACTGCAGTCAGTCCAGTTAAATATATAATATGAAATTCCATTTCTGAAGAGATAAGCATTAACAATGCTAGTGCTCAGAGAGATAGACTAACAAATGAGTGTGCTGCTAAGTTTGTTCCTGTTTTTCAAAATATCAGTCAGTCACAAGTACAGATAGCCATATCAAATGTGACTAAGACTGGTGTACATCCTTGTACTGGATTAATTTTTTCTCATCTTGATGGAATTGATGAATAGTGCAAAGAGTGAATGATGAAGCTGGAGGCATGACACTTGTATCTCAAGAGAAAGAAAAGTAAATTGAAGATATTAGGTACAGCTCTCTAAGTATGTGACTTAAAGGAAAAATGTATTTTTTTCAGGTTTCATAATCTTTTGTTAAATATAAGGGAAGTATATGTTACTTTCTTTCTATTTTTACATATATTCTAATGAAGTAATTTCCACATAAAGCTTTGTAAGTGTTTGAATATAATGTTTTAAGTCATATGTGTTTAATCAGATAACATTATTTAGAGCATTGGAAAAAATTCCTGGAAATTTTCATGAATGTTCATAATTTTTCTAGAAAACCCACATCATTAGTGGCCTGGAATGAATAATTATAAATGTTATTTCCATTCCTTTTTGAAAGTGCTCAAAAACTTGGCAGACCCATTATTGTTTGAAATGTCACCACTAAGAGACTGTCATTCCAGGGCCTTATATTATCCATGGCACTATCAAGAGCAGTGGGCCAGTATGTACCTACAGCTTTGTGAGGTTAAGGAGCTTCTTACAATTTGACTTTGGTAGGAACCTCTCCTTCATGCCCTGAATTACACACTATATCTTTTTTGTTGGTTCTATCGATTATGTGGGAATAATGCTTTCTGTGAGAAAGAGATCAAAGATTCCTGGCTCTGTTTCTTTGTTTGAATCCTTTGGTCCTTGTTATTCCCAAAATATGTCTCTGGCTGGTTGATGGTGATTTACTTGTTGATGTCTGCATCCCTGCCTTTCATGACATAAGTATCTCCTCCTCAGAAACAGAAACAAATGAACTTTTGTTTGCTACCCTTCCACCTCTGAGCAGGGACAGGGATTGTTTCTATTGCATAGCACTCTCTACATGATGTTTTGACAACAAAATGATATGATACATTTTTGTCCTATTCCCAGTGTGTGTGGTACACGCAAGTATCCAGGTAGCAAAATGCTAATGATTTTTGGGGCAATTGTTCTTTGTCCTTTAGGAAAAAAAATCCCTGTATAGCAGGTGGTTGAAACTTGGGACGTATTTACCCCTCGGACTGATAATGTGCCTGACTTGAAGTTCTTCATTAATTCTGCAAGAAAATGTGATGGGGGTTAATTTGTTACCTCCCTTGAGCCTAAGTTTTAAGAAGAAATTGCTGTGGAATACCTATTCCAGCTTACTTTTTCCAGCAGAGCAAGTTGGAAGTCTTTGACAACTCTTTGGGCTTGTCAAGAAGACAGTAATTATCCCCTGCTCTTAATTTACTTCCTTTGGAGGTTCTGTTGTCTATCTTCTATCCCAGCAAAATCCTTAACACCTGGAAGAATTGCCTACTAAAATGGATATGAACATCTGGAATAGCAGTGCTTTTCATGTTTTTGGTTGTTTTAGTGGATATTCACGTAGAGGATTTTCAGCCAGCTTTTTATCCCTTTTTGTGGTGGATTTTTAATTCATGTTAATGATTAGCTGTTGGTGTCATTGAGATAGTAACTTAGTAACATTAGCTGTACCACTTCATACTACAGGTGAGAGTACACATGAGTGAATGCTTCAGAGAAACATAGAGACTGAATGTTGTAGAGAAGGATTCTAGTCTAGCTTTCTCCCTAACTCCTTTTGTGTTTGTGTTCTGTGTTTGTGTATGTGATGACTGTTCAGAATGCAGGTGAAACCTGAATGTCTCATGGCTAAGTCTCATGTTGTACTAGGTCAAAAGCTGTGATGAAATCATGTTCACCACCTACTGCTGAAAAACTGATACTTTTCTAAGAATGACACTGAGTTGCTCATTCAGAATGAATCTTCATTTCATACTACCAGTTATTTCATTTGCACCCAGATGGTCCCAGATATAGTTTGCATTAGAAGACTTTTGTGACATGACCCTGTCTATAATGACTGCCTGTCTTCTTCCTTATCCCTTCTGTATAAAAATCATATTTAATATATATGTTTTTTCTGTAATCATGATAGTTCTCATTAATCAGGTAACATGGAGAAGTTCTTTTCTCAGCGTACTTAAGTGAATTTTTTTCTTCAAAGCTGGTGTAGTGCAGTGACTAAGAAGCTGAAATGCAAATCAGGAAGTTCAAATCTGCGTCCTTTCTTTGCTACCAACTTATTAGTTGGCCTTGAGCAAACCATATTTTGTTAATATCAGTCCTCCCAGCTGAAAGATGAGGGGTAATAAATCTGATTTACCTTTACTGAGTTGTAAGGATTATATATGTGATAATTCATGGGAAGTGCCTTGAAAGCACTATGCAGATGTTAAGTATTAAGTGTTAATATTGCATTATGGAAGTATGTATCCCAGTTTGTGACTTCATTGGTTGTGAAGTGTGCCTTACATATCATGTAAATGCTTAGTTAATTGGGCAATAGGATATTTTTAAAATTAGGAGAAACTAACCTTTAAAATCAGGAGTATATTTGAATTAGCTCATTCTAGCCCTTCCTACTGTTTGCTCACTCAACTGATTATTCTGCACATGGGTACAAGGTTAAGGATATGCTGTTGGTAACTAGAGCATTTTCAGGATTTTAGTTCAGCAGATGGGCTGCTTGGCTATATTCATGCATTTGACTGCCTGCTGTGGCAGCTGCTTCAGCTGCCTGTTGTGTTCTTTTGTTCTGTTCCATCCAGCAATGGAACACAAGGAAGTATAGTGAATGGATTAATTTAAGGCTACTGTTTCCTGGCTTTCTAGTATTTATTTTTTTTAATCACACTGAAGCTGCCTATAATATTTTCTTAAAATGAAATATTAAAAACTCATTGTTTGAAAAGCTTCCATTTAGCATAGCAGAAAGATCTGGGATATTTAAATGTAACTTTCAGATATACTTGCAATCTAATTTTTTAAATTCCCTTTTTTAGGACTGGCTACTAGAATTTGCCTGACACTCCGTGGTCCAAAAGAATTAAGGAAATATGGAATGACATGAAGGCGATTAGTTGAGGATTAAAGGCTTTGAAGACAAACACCTCAGTGAGGTGAAGCACGAACTAGTATTTCTAGTTGTAACTCTGAAACGCTGCGTCTGGAACAAAGATGGCAGATCCAGGAATGATGAGTTTGTTTGGAGAAGATGGCAATCTTTTCAGTGAAGGATTGGAGGGCCTAAGGGAATGTGGATACCCTGAAAACCCAGTAAATACCATGGGGCAACAGATGCCCATTGATCAAGGATTTGCTTCATTACAGTCACCTCTTCACCATCCTCCAGCCAGTCAAAATCAAGCAAAGTTGACCCACTTTGATCACTATAATCAGTATGAACAGCAGAAAATGCATCTAATGGATCAGCCCAACAGGATGATGAGTAATGCCCCTGGGAATGGTATAGCATCTCCTCATTCACAGTATCACAATCCCCCAGTTCCTCATGGTGGAGGCACTGGTAGTCAGATGGGGGTCTATCCAGGTATACAGAATGAAAGACATGGACAACCCTTTGTTGATGGCAGTTCCATGTGGGGGCCCAGGGCAGTTCAAGTACCAGACCAGATAAGAGCACCATACCAGCAGCAGCAACCTCCACCAGCTCAGCAACCACCACCAACACCATCAGGACCACCTGGACAAGGTCATCCACAGCACATGCAGCAAATGGGAAATTACATGCCACGTGGTGACTTTTCAATGCAACAACATGGTCAACCACAGCAACAGAGGATAAACCAATTTTCTCAAAGCCAGGAGGGTCTTAATCAGGGAAATCCGTTCATTGCCACCTCAGGACCTGGCCACATGTCTCATGTGCCCCAGCAGAATCCAAACATGGGGCCTTCTTTGCGACACTCAGTGCAGCAATTCCACCATCATCCCCCCACTGCTCTCCATGGAGAATCAGTAGCCCACAACCCCAGATTCTCCCCCAACCCTTCTCAGCAGGGTGCTGTTAGGTCACAGACACTTAACTTTAGTTCTCGGGGCCAGACAGTACCTTCACCTACTATAAACAACTCAGGGCAGTATTCTCGTTATCCTTACAGTAACCTAAATCAGGGATTAGTAAACAATACAGGGATGAATCAGAATTTAGGCCTTACAAATAACACTCCAATGAATCAGTCTGTACCAAGGTACCCAAATGCCGTAGGGTTTCCATCTAACAGTGGTCAAGGACTAATGCACCAGCAGCCCCTTCACCCTAGTGGCTCACTTAACCAAATGAACACACAAACTATGCACCCTTCACAGCCTCAGGGAACCTATGTTTCTCCACCTCCCATGTCACCTTTGAAAGCAATGAGTAATCCAGCAGGTACACCTCCTCCACAGGTTAGGCCTGGTAGTGCTGGAATACCAATGGAAGTTGGCAGTTATCCAAATATTCCCCATCCTCAGCCATCTCACCAGCCGGGTGCCATGGGAATTGGACAGAGGAGTATGGGCCCTCGGAATATACAACAGAATCGGCCATTCATGGGTATGTCTTCAGCACCACGGGAGATGAGTGGTCATATGAGACCAAATGGTTGTCCAGGGGTTGGACTTGCTGATCCACAAGCAATACAAGAACGATTAATATCTGGTCAGCAGCATCCCAGTCAGTCATCTTTTCAGCAACAAATGGCAACATGCCCTCCCATGCAGCCTCATCCAGGCATTCATCATCAGTCTTCACCACCACCACATCCTCACCACCAGCCTTGGGCACAGCTTCACCAGTCGCCACAGAACACACCACAAAAAGTGCCTGTTCTTCAGGTAAGTAACCTGTTGTCAAAAGTGTGATGGTCTTCAAATTATTTTCCATCAAAACTGTTCTACATAGACACAATAACGCATTTGTGGTTACAGGGCTATCTTGCTTTTCTTGTGATAGCTCTGTCATAGAGAACTATCATTTTCAGATCCCTTATTACCCTCTATCAAAAGGCTTGATTCTAAACAGAATTCAGTCATAGAAATATATAATCTAACTTGAAAGTTCTATTTTTCTGGTTTTGCCAGTGCTTTTGTTCTTTTAAAATACTGTATCTTTACTTTTGGAATTGTCTCATTCTGGAGAGTCAAGGAGAAATGAAAGTGAATTGTTAGATATGCTCTTGTAAATTTACGTTTATAATAAAATAAGATGCAGTGAATTGGAGAACGTTTCCTTTTGGCTGAGCTGCCATGACTGTTCTGTTGCCTCTGCTTAAAGGCTAGCAGTGTTTGGTTCCTCCTTTTGCTGAACTGCTTCCATTCCTGCTGGCTGTTTTGAGAACTGTAACTTTTAAGGCTCAGTGCTTGAGTTGATTTCCTCTACCTATCGTTTCCTCTCCTTTTGTGCTGTGCCTTTTAAAAGATTGTCAACCTAAGGACAGATATTTGTTTGACCTTTTGGAAGCAACTCTAGGGACCTTCCTTGGCTGAAGTGTGGGCTAAAAATGGTTTAGATGGGTAATTTTTTAGTACTGTATAAGAGAGAAGGTGAGGCCAAATACTGGATTTGGAGAAAGATACCTGTTTAGAAGTTGAACAGTTCACTTCCTTGGAATATCCCTTGATCTTCTTAGAATAGTAAGAGTTTAACACTGTGACCATTCCCCCTTATTGTTAGTGGTAATAGCGATGGTGTGGAAGATCGTGGTGGTGATGATGAAGATGATGATGATAGACTCTCTCTTTAAGTAAACAGAAATTTTAGTTGTGTTTTCATTTTTCTCTATGGAGAATGAACGAAAGGGTTATGGTTAGAATCTGGGCTTGGTCGTTGGATGAGATTACCTGTAAGGGGCAGTGTTAAACTACTATGAACACTTTTCTATCCTAAACGTGACCCCATAGTCATATTACTTGTCTGACTCACTGTGTTTCCAATACAGCACTTTTTACAAGGAAAGTTGCACGCCATCTTTGAGGTGTGTAAAAATAGCACACTTTTCTTGTGTGTGACTAATAATGGAAATGTAGCTACCTATGTTGAACCTATTCTTGCCATGATATTTTGAATTTATTCTTGCCATATTTTTAACACTGAAGATTGATATGCTGAAAAGGTCTTTTACTATATTTCATTGAAATGATGTCAGAAGCCCATTGTCAGTGAATGTGGCTATAAGTTTTTATTGAGGATCTCATGCAAATAAAATCACCTTCTTAGTAAGCTTTTGTACAGCTGTACAAATTTGTCTTTTCAAATAGGGGGACCAGAACACAGGGCTTTAAATCAGTTAAACTACTGTTATAGAATCCCCAGCTTAATTTTAGATCCAAAATGAGCAGGAGACTAGAGTAACTCTGTCCTATAAGAAAGTATTATGGTGTTTGATGCTGTTTAGCTTGGCAAAAAGAGACATAAGGAATGATGGAAGTGTATAAAATCATGAACCATGTGGAGAACATAAATAAGTGGAATCTTTTCTTCTAATAATGCTAGAATCCAGGGCCATTCACTGATTCTAAATGGTGGTAGATTCAGGATAGATAAAAGGAAGTACTTCTTTACACTGCATTACGGAATTCACCACTACAGAGTATAATTACGGCATCCAGATTGGATGGCTTTCAAGGGGGTTGGGTAATTTCATAGTGGATGAGGCCATCAGTGGCTTTTAGTCAGGATGGCTATATGTCAGCCTGAGTTATCTGACGTAATTTACCTCTGTATGTCACTTGAGACTGAGGGTGCAGTTGCAGTCATGTTCTGCTGAGAGGCTTCTCGTAGGCAACTGATTGACTTCTCTGTGAGTGGAATATTGTGCTGGATGGAAGGGCCTTCAGTTTGATCCAATATGGCTGTTCTTATGTGATAAGCCACTAATTCTCTTAGTCATATTTATAATCATTAGCTCAGCGGTCGCCAACTTTCGGACTTCATGGACCACTAAACTCACAATTTTGAATCCCACAGACCACTAACATGAATTTTTTTTAAAAAAGGTACAAACATCTATAAAATAATGATCATAAAAGTTCCATTTTATTAATATGAAATGTACTTGTTTAATTATAACAAAATTATTAAAGCTTGCTTAATTATAACAAAATCATACCCCAGAGGACAGGATCAACATTCAAAATGACCTTGACAGATTGGAGAGCTGGGCCAAAGCTAACAAAATGAGTCTCAACAGAGAGAAATGTAAGGTCCTACATCTAGCCAGAAAAAATGAAATGTACACGTATGGGACGGGAGACACCTGGCTGGACAACAGTATGTGTGAAAAGGACAATGTGTGAAAGGTATGCAATTCTGGGCTGCATCAACAGGAGTATAGTGTTGAGATCAAGGGAAGTAAAAATACAACTTTATTCTGTTTTGGTTAGACCTCACCTGGAATACTCTATCCAGTTTTGGGCACTGCAGTTAAAGAAGGATATTGACAAGCTGGACTGTGTCCAAAGGAGGGCGACCAAAATGGTGAAGGATCTGAATGCCGTGTCCTCTGAGGAGCTGTTTAGGGAGCTAAGTGTGTTTAGCCTGACAAAAAGAAGGTTAAGAGGAGACATGATAGCCATGTTTGAATATTTGAAGGCATGTCATGTTGAAGATGGAGCAAGCTTGTTTTCTGCTGCTCCAGAGACTAGGACAAGGACCAGTGTATTCAAACTGCAGGAAAAGAGATCCCAGCTGAATCTCAGGAAGAACTTCCTGATGGTCAGAACTGTTTGGCAGTGGAATATGCTGCCTGGGAGTGTGTGGAGTCTCCTCCGTTGGAGTTTTTTAAGCAGAGGCTGGATGGCCATTTGCTGAGGATGCTTTGAGTGTTTGCTCCTGCATGGCCGAAAGGGGTTGGACTGGATGGCCTCTGGGGATATCTTCCAACTCTATGATTCTTTGATTCTATTTTACTGTATGGAAAAAAAATTAAAAAATGGAAACTGGGGAAGTGGAGAAGAATGGTCCTGGTTGGAATGGAGTAACTTGAAAAAAGGCATGTGTAGTGAACACGTGAACTTAAGCACTCCAGGATGTGAAATTTTCTTCTTCCCGTTTGTTAATCTATTGATTTAAAACACTGTAATGGTTATTTTTGTTCCCTTGATTTAACGTTCCTCATGCACAGTCTTCATAATGGCTTCTAAACTGAATTAGTAAAAAAGAAATTCCCATTTAAAAGTTGGCCACACAAAAAGAACTACAACACATACACAGCCAGGTAGGTCTCCTCACCACCAGCACTGCTGAGAGCTCTGGCTCTGTTCAATTTAAAGGGGAAAGAAAAAACCAACACAAACCTAAGGCAGCCTTTGAGAAACCTCTCTTCCCCCTGCTCTGCAAGTGAAAGAACAAAGGAGCAAGCAGGAAACATTGCCCTATAGAGAAACAGCACACAGCCCTTCGGGATGAGAAGCCCCAGTTTTTACAGAAAGGGCAGTGGGTAAGCCAAGGCTGAGGGGCGAGGGGGACCAAGAGGGGAAGAGGAAAAGGAGAAGGAAAGAGAAAAAGGCACTGCCTGGCTGCTTCTACTCTGGCAGGATAAATGCTGAATTCTGGGTGGTCTATTTAGTCTATTTAGTCAGCCCCCCCCCAAAAAAAATGCCTCAGGGGCACCCTGCCCCATTGCTCCTCCCCTCACTCTGCCTCTGCAGCAAGGAACCCCAGATTGCCCCCCTCACTGTCCTTCTCCCCACTGCAGGAGCGATCCTGCTGGCATGAGTGAGAGAGGTCCTCCTTGCTGTCTTCGCTCACTCGCTACCAGTGGGATCGCTGGGGGAGGACAGCGAGGAGAATCAGATGGCCGCCCTTGCTGTCCTTCTCCCTGCTGCAAGAGTGATCCTGCTGGCGCGAGTAAGAAAGAACAGCAGGGAGGGGTGATTTCATCCCGCTTGTGGGCTGCGGACCACCAAAATTTTCTTGCGGACCACTGATCTAGCTTACCTTATTTGAATATTCCTCCAAACTGGGAAAGTTTCAGTGTATGTGTTAATGGAAGGTTTTACATTTTTCATTAATGCTTTTGGTAAACAAATTCAGTATCCTGGTATGGATCAGAAACCTACTTTATTCTTTTTCCAGCTGTAGCCAGCACTAAGTTCACCAGTATAGGGCACATACATTGGTGATATATCAACACAGTTTCATATAAAAATGATGCTATTGATTTTTATACTATGAAAAGAGAGTCTCCACACGCTGGAAACTAAGTATGTAGTTAGGATTGGGTGTGTAGTGATATGGGATAATAACAATTTAAACTGTTCTCAATTTATATTTTCTTTAATTGAAATATTACATATAGAGCAAACTTCAGTGGTACTGTTCTGGAGAGCTTATTTAATAGATAGATATTGGGATAAGAGAAAATAAAACAAAACATAAAATACTGTTTTTCGTATTTGTATTCAACCTTTTCTATTTGTATTCAGTCCTTGGAAAGTAAAATGTAAGGTGTAAAATATTGATCATTGAAAGGAGTGGTGAAAGGTTTGAAATGGAATAGCTCTTTTTCACTGTGTGTGAATTTTGAAAGAGGTAGATGTACAAGATCAGCTTTGCTTGTTAAGGCTTAGAAAATGAATGTGATTTTCTCTGTCAGTATGTAATTTGGTGTGTAGAATCATCTAAATAGTATATAGTATAACCAAATTATTTAATAAAATAGCTGAATTTCAGCAGTTTTAGAACTTGCCTTCAAACTACAGAGTGCATGTATATGTGAAGACTATTTATACTAGGCCAAAACTTACTTTCACTTTCTTTTCTTTTTTTCCTGTTCAGAATATATTAAAAATTCCAGAAAGTTACAGGTACCGTCCTTTCCAATGGTTCAGTGAAAATCCTGTTTTGTGAATCCATTATATATTCCAAAAGTAATAAAAGAGTTTCTAACTTCCCATTTTTAATTGATGTTTATGTGATACAGAATGTCACCATACCTGGCCTTTGTGAAAGTATGACGCAAAAGTGGGAAATGCTAATGAACTGCCAGGGAAAATATTTTGCCAGTGGCCCACACACCTCATCTCCGAAGACAGATCGCCACACACCGAAAGCACACATGGGGGGGAGCTTTGAACTGTATTTCAGATGTGGACTGCAAATTGCCTCTGTCCCCCTTATCATGGACCCTTCGGGTACCCGTGAGAGTCAGTGGTCCTTTATGTGTAGTTAGAAGTTACTTATAAGAGCTACTCTTTGTAGTTTGTCCCAAAAGAGGAGCATGAAAGCAGCTACAACACAGCATTCCAGCAAGGATAATGCCGGAGTTTGACTTCTGGGAAGGGGGTTGACAAAAGTAAACAAGTCCGAAAGAGTGCTATACAAGAAAGTAAAAGAATTTAAAACTTTGTAACCTAACTTCATCTGTATACAAGTCTTTCCACATAACAGTAAAAAGTTCTTACTTACCAGTACCATAGATAATCTAATTTATAGAATTATCAATTAAAAGGTAGAAAAAGCAGAAAAATTAACAAATGTCAGCAGGAATAATTTTTATCTGTCTTAATATTTAACATTTTTATATTATCAATTTAACACTGAATGACTATTCTGGAAAACTCTTGAACAATAATCACTGTATAATTAAACATAGCAAGTATGTAAGTGAAAAATTTCCCACAAAATCCAATAGAGTTGCATTTAATTATAGAAGGGCTACTATGATTTTATGAATTGGATGATCAACATTGTACATTGTTAATACCAGTGAATAGTAGGTCAGAAGGGAGAGGCATGACTGTCAAATTCATAAAGCAGTCTTGAAGATTATTTTAAAAACAGACTACAGCCCTCCTTCCACATTTGCAGGTGTGCAAGGTGTGACCTTCATGAATTTATTCACAAGGTGCAAGCATGCATTCCCTCACCATGCTCAAGCAAATGAGAAGGATATGAGATGGGAGCCCGAGAAGGTAAAGCACATGTGTGCCTTCCTTCCCCCACACCTGGGCAAAAGATAAGGGAATGGGAGGGGGAGCACAGTGAGGAAAGGCATCCTTCCATCTATTTCCACACTGTATTCTCATTCACCATTGTATTTTCAACTGTTTCGGGGAGAACTTGCAACTGAGAAGATCAGTAATGCCTCCATTATCAATCTTCTCAGTAAGAAGTTCCACTCACATACTTGAAATTTAGGTAGCCCACCAATAAGAGTGTACGTCTGCACTGTGCAGCCACAGTGTTGTGTTCATCATGTTTGAAGACATGCTCTCAGTTCTTGTCAGGGCAAGGCACAACAGTTTAGGTTAGCACTCTTCATGAAACAAGTACTTCTTCATTGTGATTTCTGTGCCTTACACAGATTTTTATGCCTGTACAGAAACTTATCTTAAAAAGTTCTATAGCTGAGCAGTGTCAGGGTCCGGGGTGTGGGCAGCAAGGCATATCAGATGCAGGTGCCAGGGCTGGGACAGGGAACAGGCACTGGGTCAGGAGGCCAGGGATCAGAGTCCGGCAAGAGTCCAAGGCGACAAAAGTCTACCCAGTATCAAGAGCCGAAGGGGCAAGAGGCAGGTCCAGGACAACAAGCCAGAGGTCAGAGTGCAGAAAGAGTCCAAGGCAACAGAAGTCTATCAGGTATCAAGAGTCCAAGGGGTCAGAGGAAGGTCTAGGAGGTAGGCCAGGGGTCAGCAGTCAGCAAAGCCAGGAACACTGAAGTATCCAGAGAGGTTATAGGCAGCACAGAAGACCATGTCACTGTGGCAAAGTCTGCAGAGAAAACCCAGCCCTTATATAGCTGACTCTTGGCTGATCCAGCTGCCCTGCATCTGAACAGCCAGCTGTGCCTGAGATACTGGGCAGGATTCTGCGGAGACTGTAGTCAGGGCCAAGCTCCTTGCAGGCAGAATCCTGCAAGGATTCGGTAAAGGACCCACACCCTTACAAGCAGCTTGACATTGGCCCTGGACCTTTCACATACTATGCATGTCCCAACCTGCCCTGCTGCTCTTCAGTTTCTCTTCATTGGCCAAAAGAACAACACATCTCAATTGTTCTACTGAGTACCTTGCTCCTTATCATCCTTTCTGCGTTGTTTGCCTTCTTTCTAATCGAAAATCTCCTCTTTTTTCTCTTAAGGCTTGCTGCCCCCTCTAAAAGAAGCTTCCTTTACACTTTTGTGTACTCTCTCCCTTCTCATCCCTACCTTGTGCCTCTGCCTCTCTTTTCAAAATCTGCTCCTCATGCACCAGGAAGGTAACACTTTCCAATGGCCATTCTCAGTGCCTCTGTTGCCTGGCCAAGGCTCATATCATCTCTGTATGTGCCATTTGACAGGGCTTGACATCACAAACCATCAAGAACAGGGCCAACTGTGACGAACCCTGAGGGGAGGCTTAGCAACAGAATCACCTTAGCAGTCCAGAGGATTCAAATTGATTGGCTGGTGCAAATGGAACCCAGGCTAGCCAGAGGGAGGGGCTAGATGGGGGAGTGAGCAACTGGTATGTAACTGAAAAACAGTGTTGAGGTTCAGAAGATGAGTGTGTTTTGAGCTGAGAGAGAGATGAGATATCTGATCTGAAAGAGTATGACAGAAAAATAAAGTGTTTGCTGGTTTTCAGTATACAAGTGTTGTGCTGTTGGCTGATCCTTAATTTACCAACAACCTTTTACCCTGACAGTTTGTTAAATAAAGAATTGTTTTCTATTTTTGTAAGAGCAGTCTCAATTGAGTGTCTCTTTGCTCTGGATGGGATTATACACACTACCACCAGTGACACAATTATTGGATAAATAAATCCCTGCTTGGCCCTATATCTGAAAGGGTGTGGATTTAGAGAAAGCAGTAGAGGGAGATAAACTAGGAGAGGAAGCCAGTGGGAGACAAAAGTTTAGAAGGGTGCTGCATTCTCTGAGATGGGAGAAATTAAAGCAGACCTGATTATCATAGTCCAGGCTTGGTCCAGAGATCTACTTGGCAGTTTTGCCCCAACCCTTGACACCAACAACATCAAGGGGAAGGTCAGAAGCAGTCCCTTGAAGTGGCAACCCAAGTGACCTGTGACATTCTGCTCTACTTGGTGCCTGTTTCTTTGACCAAAACATCAAAAATGAAGGTCTCTTTGGTACTGACCACCATATTGGTGTTAACCTCTTTCTTAAGCAGCCTCCTTGAAACCAGCCATCTTGGTACCAACCCTGCCATCAGGGTCCAAGGTTTGGGCAGCAAAGGCCTTCCAATACAGGTGACAAAGCTGGGCCTAGGGATGGGCACAAGGTCAGGAAGCCAAGGGTCAGGGCACAACAAGAGTCCAAGGCAGCAGGATCCTTCCAGACAACAGGCATACACAGGGTCAGAGGCAGGTTCAAGTGACAGGCAGAAGGTCAGGGCACAGCAAGGGTTCAAGGCAGTAGAAGCCTACTGGGCAACAAGAATCCACAGGGCCAGAGGTGAGAAGCAGTTCCAGAAAACAGGCCAAGGCCCAAGTCCAGGGGTCAGCAGGGTCCAGAACGCTGGACAGTCAGAAAAGACTACAGGCAGCACTGGAGACCATGTTGCTGTAGCAAAGGCTGCAGAGTAACCCCAGCCCTTATATAGCTGGCTCCTGCCTGCTCCAGTTGGCCTGCATCTGAGCAGCCAGCTGGGTCTGAGGTACTGGGCAGGATTCTGCAAAGAACAGAATCAAGGCCAGGGTCCTTGCAGACAGAATCCTGCAAGAACTTAGTCATGGATCTGAACCCTTACACTTGCGATCTACTATGGAGCCAGCTGAGTTGACTACCTCTTACCTTGGCGTTAGATGCCCAGGCCAGAGAGCTGATGTGGAGAATGTGAAGCAAAAGGACAAGACAGCTCT
Source organism: Cyclura pinguis (assembly GCA_030412105.1). NCBI lineage: Eukaryota > Metazoa > Chordata > Lepidosauria > Squamata > Iguanidae > Cyclura > Cyclura pinguis. The sequence goes on from CM059602.1 coordinate 216,707,738, forward strand.
GTCAAAGGCAACGTATATCAGCTGACAGCTTGTCTCCAGCTGACCAGGATGAGCCAAAGCCAAAGAAGAGACCAAATCACAAACGTTGCCCCTACAACCATTGCTGAGGTCTCGCCAACTCCTCCAGTGTCCAACTCTGAACAGTTCCCTGCTGTGTTGATGGCCTTGCAGCTTTCTACCAAGGAGCCAACCTCTGTGGCTGTCTCATCTCAGCCCTGGGAATCGATCTCAATCTCCTTCATTCACCGGTACCATCACAAACACCTTTGGAGTGAGAGTCCTGGGTCATACCACTCATACTCTCTGTCTTACTCAGACTACTATTCCTGACGTTTTGATCCACTCTGGTACTCTCCATCTCATTGCTACCGATCTCCCTCCCATTTGCCTTGCCACTTGTTGCTGGTCTTACTGGATTTTGGACGCTTGTGCCACCACTTGTCTCTCTTGGCCAGGAGTCACTGCCTAATGACCTCAGTCACAGTGTCCAGAACATCAGCCTTATCATTTTTTTCAGGTCCTTCAGTTACTCTGTCTCCAGTACCAGCCAGCTATCCAGCCTTCACAGCATTGGCCTTGACATCCACTGTTCACAGCACCCCAGTGTTGAGTATTCTGCCCTCACTGCTCCCTGTCATTACACAGGTCCTCTCGACAGTGGCCTTGGCAACATTGGCAGCAGCAGTAGCACCTGTACCAACAACTGCCAGTACCTCTCCTCTGGCCATAATTGCGGAATACAAGAGGGGAATACAGGACTGAGTCATTCTCTCCAGATTCATTGTTGGCCAGTATGTCTTCTCCACCAGGGGATGTAGAAGATACCACACCATCCCTGCCACCAGAGGATGTTAAGATGTTCTTGGACATCATCTTCTGGATGGCAAAGCGTATTGTGGTTGACATCAAGGCTTCCCTGGCATTTGTGATGGACCCAGTCTTCACAGTGGTTGACTCCCTTGCTCCTGACCCAACAGTGATCCCGCCAGCATTGCAGATTCCTCAGGTTCACTATAAAGACATCTCTTTATCAGTACCAAAAGCTCCCATTCTGCCTCTCACAAACATGGCTCCAGGAGACTTCATCAAATGTATGGCCATGATGATCTTTTTCCTAAGAATTCATGGCATCCAGATCTTCTTGTATTTGGGTTCTGGTGTTGTCGTCCTGGACTGCCCTGTACCAGGACATCCACCTTACCCTCATGCTACTCCGCAGTCTTGACCTCAATATAAACCCGAAGAAATCGGTCCTTGAGCCCACGCGGGTGATCAACTTCATCAGAACTATCCTGGGCTCCCTGTTGGCATCAGTGTACCTGCCAGCTCAAAGGGCTCTCACTTTACTCACCAATGTAAAGGATCTCCTCAGGCAGTCTCAATGCATGGCTCATCGCATCTAGAAGCTCTCAGTCTCATACGAACAACCATGCCTATGACCTACCTTGTCCTCCTCCAATGCAGTAACTTACAATGCTGCTTCATCTGGCACTTCGACCCCCAAAGACATCTCCAAGATCTCCAGATGATACTTCTACCTGATGCCTTGTTCTCGCTCCTCTGGTGCACCAGAGAACACAATCTCCTCATGGGCATGCCCTTTCACTTCCTGGAAGTGGAATACATGGTGACTGCCAATGCCTCCATGATTGGCTGGGGAACCCACTGTGACAATGTAGTGGTACACCACCACTGCTCCCCAAAGGAAGCTTCCCTGTACATCAGTGCCTTGGAACTCCTGGTGTTTATCAAGGCCTTCAGAGATTTTGACAGATGACTCTGTGACAGGATAGTCTAAGTGACATCGGACATGGTAGTCTACCATATCAACAGGTATGGAGGCACATACTCTGTTCCGTACTTTACCTCATTACCTCCCTTGAACTGTTGCCAGCAGAGATGCATAGATCCTATAACAGTATGTGTAGCCAAGATGGACGACATGCTAGTGGATTCCTTCAGCCATTCTCGGTCCTTCAACATGAATGGATTCTCTCCAGAGAAGGACACCACCTTGTCACATCACAATGGGGCCAATCAGCCATGGACCTCTTCACCTCCTCAATCAACACCAAATGCCAGTGCTCCTGCTTCAGAGTGGGCAGAGGCCATAACTCATTGGGCATTGTATCTCTTTCCACTCTTCTTGCTGCTTTTAAGGTTTGTGGTTAAGCTCTTCAGGGATGGATCCACTGCCATTCCCCTTATTGGCTAAAATCTTGGTTCACACACCACCTTCATCTGTTCTGGGGGAGATTCATAAGACTCCGTTTTCCTGATTTCAGGGTGCTGTACCTCATGGCTTGGAGGGTAACCCCCTAAATTCACCATGGCTGGCCAGAGTGTACATGGCACTTCCAGGAAAATATCAACCAGGCACTCCTGCACTTTCAAATGGAATAAATTCGCTGCCTTTGCTACTTCCAGGAATGAGTGCGCCTTTCTGGGCAACTGGTTTACCATGCTCAACTTCCTTTTCCATCTCAGGGAGAGTAGTTTGGTATTCTCTTCCCCGAAAGTGTTCTTCAGTGCAGTAATGGCCTACAACCCAGGACCTATTCCACAACCTCAAAAGCTCCTCAAAAGCCTGGCCCACTTTTATCCCCAGTGACACCACCAACTCCTCCCTGGTCTGTGTCATTGGTCCTCACCCAACTCACCAGGAAACCTTTTGAGCCCATAGAAACCGGTGATGACCACCTCATCTCCTGGAAAACAACATTTCTTTTTTCCATCACCTCTACCAGAAGAGCCAGAGAACTCACAGCTCTGTGTTCTGACTCCTTATACCTGGTTTTCCACAGAGACAAAGTTGTCCTGAGTCAGGACATCACCTTCCTGCCAAAGGTGGTGTCTGAATTTTACCTCAGCATCATGCTTCCAATGTTCTACCCTCAGCCCAGCTTGCCACTGGAACAGTCGCTGCAAACCTTTGATGTCAGGTGAGCGCTGGCCTACCACACTAAGAGAACAGCCTCCTAGTGTCAGCTCAATAGACTTTTTGTCTGCTTTGGTGATCCTAGGAAAGGAAAACAGATATTCTCCCAGTGTTTCTCCAAATGTGTCACCCACACAATCAGTTTGGCCTACAACTTGATGAGGCAACCAGCACCTCAGTCCTTCAGGCTACTTTCCAGTAGAACAGTTGCCTCTACCCCTCAACTCTTCTCCATGACAGCCACAGCCAGAGCTCAACAGGGCAGCAACATGGGGGCGACCATACACTTTGATGCACCATTACAGACTGGACTGCAGATCAAGAGTGGATTTGATCTTCAGTCATGCTGACCTCTTATCTGTCCTTCAGTGACCTGCCCCAATCCGGTGGTAAGCTCTTCATTCACCCATGTGTGAAGCACAGAAACTGATGAAGAAGACAAGGTTGCTTATCTGTAACTGTGGTTCTTTGAGTGGTCATCTGTTCCCTCACACAATCCCATCCTCCATCCCCTCTTTTTCAGGTCCCTGGATTCTCACTGGGAAACTTCAAAACCTAAGAACAACATAGTGGGCTGGGGCTGCCTGTCAGACAGGCAGGGCTGCTGCCAAGCTGCTCAGCTCTAACACATTCTGAGACAAGTCTCTGTGCAGGCACAAAAACCCATATGTGTGAGGGCACAGATGAGCACTGGAAGAACCACAGGCCCTTTCCGTATGTGGGGGGGGGGGATGGGCAAAAACACCCAAAAACGGAGCTTTCCTGAAGCCGGGTAAGTCCGTCGCTATGCGGAGCAGCGAGAGTTCGCTGCTCCGCAGTCCTCCAACATCCGAAATGGTGGCTTCCGGTTGGTGGAGGTTCTCCACCAACCGGAGAAGCTTGCCAGCTGGAAGCCCGCCCCCGGCAGATCTGCAGGCACGCACTTGCGTGCGCCTGCAAATCCGCATCGGAGCCGGGCGAGGGAAGAGGTTTTTAAAACTTAAAAAAGACTTAAAGACTTAAAAACTTGAAAGAGGTTTTTAAAAAACACGCTGTGCGGCTAGTTCCGGCCACTCCTGAGTGGATTCTGGTGTGGAACTACAAAAAGTAGTCCACGCCAGTCCATTCTACGGTGCAGAAGACCTCCGTCAGAGGTCACTCTGCACCATTTCAGAAGCCCAGTGCGGAAATGGCCACAGTTACAGGTGAGCAACCTGCTCATCATAGAGCATCCCAGAATCTTGTGTAGTATAGTTGTGCAAGGGCTCATTAGGGTACATGTTGATGTGCAGAGGCAGAAGACTTGAAAACCACTGCCTAAATTAGTATAATTCACATCTTGTCTAAAAAAGAGAATCAAAAAGTGTGTTTACTTTCACTATGGTATACTTCAGATTTCTGTGCAGTTAGGAAAGTCTAGGCACTGCTTAGTACATTAAGACCAAGCTCTACACTCATCCCATCATAGTTACTCATCCCATCCCAGATAGGCCATCTTGTTCATAGAATCATGGAGCTGGAAGGAGCCCCAAAAATGTTCTTTTACAAATTCCTGCTAGTGCAAGAAGCTACAATGAAGCATCCCTAGCATGTGGCCGTACATGCCCTGTTTAAAAATGTCCCACAAATGAAAGTCCACCATCTTCAAAGATAGTCTCTTCTGCAGTCAAATCTCTCTTATCAGCAGGAAGTTTTTCCTAACATTTAGTAGGAATCTACTTCCTTGTCATTTGAATCTATTGTTTTTGATTCCTGTCTGTTAGAGCAGCAGAAAACAAGCTCAATCCACCTTTCACATCCAGGCCTTTAACGTAGTTAAAGGTGGCTATCATGTCAACTCTCAGTCTTCTCTTTTCCAGGCTAAAGATACACAGATCCCTCAACATTTTCTTGTTGGGTTTTTTATTGTCCAAGTTATCCTCCTTCATGTATTCTGGCTTTTAAATATCTTTCTTAAACTGTGGCAACCAGAGCTGGACACAAAAGCTTAAGGTGAGGTCTGACCAGTAGTCATAGAATCCTAGAGTTGGAAGAGACCACAGGGGCCAAACTCCTGCTATGCAGGAACACACATCAAAGCACTCCCTACAGATGGGCCATCCAGCCTCTGTTTAAAAACCTCCAAAGAAAGAGACTCTACCACACTGCTGGACAGCTCTGACCTTCAAGAAGTTCTTCGTGAGGTTCAGGTAAAATCTCTTTTCCTGTACCTTAATCCATTGCTCCTTGTCCTAATTTCTGGAGCAGCAGAAAACAAGCCTGGCCTCTCTTTGATATGACAGCAGTAAACTCAGCAGTATGACTCAGTAGAATAGTACTATTATTTCCCTGTATCTAGACACTGTGTGCATGTTGATGCGACCAAGAAACACGCTGGCCTTTTTCCATTACCTCACTCTGTTTACTAATTCTTAGTTTGCAGCCTATTAAGACCCCAGATGCTTTTTACACATAATGCTGTCAAGCCATGTGTTACTTATATATTAGTACTTTTCTTTTTTCCTGGGCCCTCCTCTCGCATGACCTCTGCATGCAGAATGTGAGGTTACACAACGGGCATTCATAGATTGCAGCAGTTGACTATAATAGTATGCAGCTCTCCATGTTTTCTGCTTTATGCAGGGATTCCTAGAATGGAACCCCTCCATATATGGCAAGCTCACTGTACTTAAATTTGTGCCTCTTGAAATTCGTTTTGTTAATTTTGATCAAATTCTCCAACTTAAAGTCATATTGAATCCTAATTCTGTCTTTGAAGTATTAACTGCTGTAGTTTGGTCGCACCTGGCAACTTGATAAACATGTCCTCTGTTTCTTCTTTTAAGTATTTTATAAAAATGTTGAGCAACACCATGCAAAACAGAACGTTGTGACATTTTATTTGTCATGATAAACCACTGGTAACCACTATTTGGATTCAGCTCATCGATCAGCTACAAACGTATTCGGCAGTAGCAGCAGCATCTAGTCCACATTTTACCAGTTTGTGTACAAGAATATCATGGGGTAACCTTGTCAGGAGGCTTCCTGAAATGAAGATGAACTACATCTACAACATTCCCCCATCTACCAAGCTTGTAACTTTTTAAAAAAGAGATGTGAATGGTGTTTAGAAACCTGTGCTGGCTTTTAGTAATCACAGCATTCTTTCCTAATTGCTTGCAGATTGATTGTTCATTGATCCATTCTAGAACCTTTCCTGCTATCAATGAGTAGATTCTTCCCCAAGTCCTCTTCCTCCGCTTTTGGAAATGGAGACTACATTTGCCAGCAGAGACGTCATCTGTTGTACAAGAATTCTCAAAGATTTTAGACAAGGGCTTTGTGGTTACACCTTCAAGTTCTTTTAGTTTTCTTGGGTGCGTTTCATCTGGCTCTGGGCTCCTGAATTCGTTTCAGATAGCTAGGTGTTCTTATAGCACCTCTTTACCTAATTTAAGTTGAAGACCCTCAATATTATCACTTACTGTATTTGCTGGTGTATAAGACTCACCTTTTCCCCAAAAAATACTGATTGAAAATGGGGTGCATCTTATACGCCCATGTGTCTTACACGACGGCAAATAACATTTGCCTGTGTATAGATGGAGTGCGTCTTATACATGCGGGTGTGTTATATACCGGCAAATACGGTAGGTTGTTTTTGGGAGGTTGAACAATGTCTTCCTTTCAGGAGATGACAAAGCCAAAGCAGTTGTTGATGACTTTGGCTTTTTCTATATTACCCTATGGCAATTCTCCATCTTCACCACATACTGATCATCTTGCTGCCTTCTTCTCCCTCTTATTCTGAATATTGCCATCCCCTGTTTTTATTACTTTTTAATCCCTTCCTACATTCTTAAGGTCACTTTGATCTTTCATTCTCCTGGCCTTCTCTTTTACAAACTCTTCTGTTAGTTTGTACGCTGTTTCTGGTGACTTGTTCCTTTTTCCATATCTTATAAATGTGTCTTAAATTTCAGCTTGGGATTCTAACTATTCCACACTGTTGGCTAGTTATTCCCTGTTGTTGATAATTGGATTCAGAATAGTCAGAGCCTTGTTACTTTCTTATTGTCTCCAAGGCAAGTGACGTGTAACTCATCTGCTAGAAGTCTGTCTTTATGGGACTTCAGACCATGGTCCTAGAAGCCATTGTTTCCTGATAAAACCTTTTGCACAGCCAGCTGTTCACTTGCAGTATCCTCTCTTTTCTTCTTGACAGGAATGAAAGATGAATTAAAAACTTACGTTCCAGGGCCTTCAGTTGCCTACTCAGAGTTTCATAGTCACTTGCAGTATGTAGAAGTCTGTCTGGTAAACAATAATTTGTTCCCATGTGGATCAAAATGAAGGGTTATTGTCAATAGGCCTGAAGAGTTTTGGCACCCTTTCTGTCACATCTTAAATCTTTACAGCAGGAAGACAGCACACCTCTTGAGACATCCTGTCATGTCCTCACACTGCTTCCTCTGTTCCCCACAGTAGGGTATCACAGCCATACACAACTCATCCTTCTTCTGGGAGTGAGCAGGAGTCTTTCCATCCACCGAACCCTCCAAGGCCATGTCTGTGTTCTTTGAGGCCTAAAGCTGCTTTTGCTCTTCCTGTAACTCAGAATCACTGTCTTCTCTCATCCAGCTAGTGACTGCTAACTCTTCCCCCAACAAATTCAACACACACTGTACTTTTGCAACATGTTGAAAGATACCAGTGATGTAGAGCAGTTATCTTTCCTAACCTGCTATCAGGCAAGTATTTTTCATTAACATTCATATTAGCTTTAGTCAACATAACCAATGATTATAGTGATGAGAGTTTGATTGGTCCAAAATGTATTGGAGAAGGCTGGTACATTTTTCCTGGCATGTGACCAATAGAGTGTCATAATCTATTATTGTTGAGCTTTCTGATTTGAATAGTCTTTAATAATTTCTTTAGTAATTTAATTTAATCTGAAATATTTGGGGTGTTAGTGACAAACAGTGGCAGCTAGTCCTACCCGCTTCTTGCGTTATATATTGAATAGTGAATATTTTTGTAAACATTTGTATTTTCTTGCTTTGATCTGTGATTGCAGAGATAATTTGAGTTGAATTTTTTAAAACAGAAGAATTGCTAGCAACAGCTATGCATCATGGCTGTAATCTGATTGTTCAGATTGCAGTAGTGCCTTAAGTGGCACAGAATTCCTGCATGCTTGACTGTTGAAAATGTACAAATTTCTTTCACCTATTTCATGCAATTTATTTATATTTAGCAGGAAAGCAGGAGAAGTGGTAATTTGACTTGTCAGTGGTCTGTAATATAGACTGACTTTCTCTGCAATGAGATTTCCAAAACCTGATTTAATACTAGTACAGTGAATGTCACTTTGTAACTTCCTATTTGGAGATTAATTTCATCATATTTGTTCCCCTCCGCCATCCCATTGCTAGTCCACTGATCCATCAACCTGTGCGTCATGGCTTCTCATATACACATTGTACCAAAGCTTGATTTGCTGATACAGGGTACTTCATATGTCACTATGTCCTGCACTGAGATTAAGCTGTGAAATCGATCTTAGATGCACAAATAAATTCAGGATCAGTTTCTTGTAGCCCATCCGTATCTTATGACCACATAGCAGGTTATAGCAACATGCACAATCTTATCCTCTATTTTAAAAGTGTATCTACAAAACAGGACAAAGAGTGATAACTTAAACAGCTATACGCGCTAGCCAACATGGCCAATGGTAGGATTGTAGGACTGGAGAGCTACAAGGGCCCCCCATATCATTAGGAGGAAAAGTATAGTCCTCTCTCCGCGTTTGCAGGTTTTATCTTAGCAAATTTGATTATTCATGAGGCACGTGCTTGCCCCCCCCCTTTTTTCCTCCTCCTATCCCTTGCATTCTTCACACTAGGCTTGCCAGGGTTGTGTTTAAAATGGATGTTGTTTTCCTTTTGGGTGAGCAAAGGCCTCTCCCAGTGCTGAAGGCGTGGCCTCTCTGCCATGTTGTATTGACTGCTGTTTGGTCAGGTGCTCCTTTCTCAAGATGGCCACTGGAAGTAATTAGAACTCCAAAACTCCCCTCTTCCCTGTCTAAGGGAAAAGTACCGGTAAGCCTTTTAGGTTGTCTTTTTTCTCCCTCTCCCCCAAGTCTGGGGCCAGAGGCAAGGAAATGGGAGGGGGAATCTCCAGAAGGGAATGGGAGAGGAATCAGGGGAGGGGGAGTTATTTGCGGGGTTTTTCACTTTCGCAGAGGTTCTTTGCCTCTAACCCTCGTGAATGTTGAGGGGCTACTATACGTAACTGTGTTTTCTTGCCTCTCCTATTCTTGTTCCACCCTAAGCTGTTCCCATATACACATTTATCTTGCATATTCTTAAAAGTTCTAAATGTAAATTAGTGTATTTAAAAGAAATCAAAATTGTAGTGTTCCGCATTACACTTAGAATGGTAAACAGTTTCGCTCTACAACAAGATGCGTCTGCAGAGTTACATGAAGTAAGTCCTTTAAAACTTTTTGGGACTCCCTTTCTGCTTGGTCAGCATATTAAATATATAACTGAGTCCTTAGCTGTATTCAGGTGTCACTCATCTTACTTTTGTCAGTACATGATCAGGGGACACCCTTGACCTGCCTGCTCTGTGAAAAGTGATGAATTTGAAGAGAAGATTATTTCAACATAGAGGCTATCAATACAAGCCAAATCTCTGGTTTTTTTTTTTTTCAGCATGCTTGGACATACAGGGAGCATCCACACAAACTGGGGCCTCCCCTCTTCAGACACGTAGAAAGCAACAGCAAAATAGTGTGGGGTTAGGAATTCTGCTGCATGTAAAATAATGTGAGGTGAAAGATTTAGGAGTAATGGGTGTAGAGTCTGTACGTTTATGTATTCCAATAGAACAAAAACATTTAGGATCCTGTTTAAAGTTTCTTGTTGTGTTCAGGTTACAGTGGCTCTTCCACTTGTGCGAGGGTTCAGCATGCAGAACCCTTGTGAAAGTGGAAGAATTGTAAATAACTCCACCCTCCACTCCCTTTCCTGTTCCCTTCACACACATCCATTCTCTTTCGTTTTGTCTCGGAGTGTGTTCTCCACTGCAGGGCAAAATGCATGGGAATGGGAGGGAGGAGCTTCAGAGAGGAAAAAGAAGGCTCATGTGAGCCTCCTCCCTCTTTCCTTTGCATTTTGCCTCCGTGCAAGTTCTCTGTGCTGAGCAAAAATGTGTGGGAATGGGAGGGGGGGACTCCAGAGGGAATAAGTAAGGTCAATGCAAGCCTTCCCTCCTATTTCTTTGTGTCTTGCCTTAACATGCATTCTCCCACTGGGGCCAAATGCATGGGAATGGGACAAAGGAGCTTCAGAGGTGGGGGAGAACACATGTGTATGCCTCTCGCACAGTTTTCTTACCTTTTTCCTGGGCGTGCTTGCCTCCTTTCTCCATGCCCAGTAAAACACATGGGAGTGGGAGGAGGAGAATGGGGGGAAGGCATGCACACTTGCGAATTATCAAATTCGTGAAGGTCAAACCCACAAATGTGGAAGGAGGAGTGTATTCACATCAACATAAGTCTTCAACAGCAATCTAACCTTACCTGGTATCATCCTGACCTCACTCTTAGGAGTTGTTAAGCTTGTTTGATGGATTTATTCTCTCATATCCATTAGGTTTTCCTTTTTAGTTTTGTTTATTTTATGCATTTATTTCTTTTTGTGGCCACTAGCTTATGGGAAGTTTTCTCTTCCTGCCCATTCAGAGGTTTATGGCTTCTGCAGGCCCCTTAAAAAGTGCCTCAGGGCAGCCAGAAGATTAATCAGTCCAGCAGCCACCTTGTTGACTTCTTTACTTGGGGGAGTTGCATATGATAGACTGTTGTTTTCACAGCCAAGGCTTCACCTCTTAAGTCAGGAGGCATCGTGTCTTGAAGCTTTCAGGCCTCATTGTGAGAGGCTGTGATCAACGCCTTCAGTCTGCTGTGCAGGATAGGCTGTTTTATGTGGCTGCCACAGGCATTTGCTCCACAAAAAAAATGATGTAGCAAACTGAAGACATGTAATCTGCCTCTTCTGTATGTGAACAATTTCTTCAGCAATTACTACTCTCAGTTCCAAGGATCCCAGAAAGTGAGCCAGGATGAGTTCTGCTCCTGACTGTCATGGGGCAGTTGTTGGAACCAGGGTCCAACAAACCTTAAGAATTATAAGAATAAACATCATGGGTTACTATGTGGTGTGAGGGCCATGCCTGGAATACCAGGGATTCTAGTACTTCTCCAGTCTCTACAGAAAGTCCATACCGTTGACCTTACACTGGATTCCATGCAGCTCCCTGTAATTCCAAGGGTGGTACTGGCTTTGACCTTGGTATCTGCAGGGCCTCATTCACCAAGGCTCTCCTTTTTCACTCCTGTTACGGAATGGGTCCAAGAAGAATTGATGTTGTAGACCAACAACTGGCTGACATTCACCTCCTAGATGCTGTCTTGGAAAGTGAGATCATGGATAGTCTTTGGTTGTCACTGGGGCTCTTCTGGACATGATAGTTATACCTGCTACCACTTTGCCTGTACAGACAATATTCATTTCTGGGCTTGTTCTCCTATTCAGGTTCTACCTCCAACAGACAGACACACTAATTTACTGCCTTGTTGTGTCTGTTCTCTTCCTCCTCTAGTTTCCAGAGTTTCAAGAGACCATGATGGCTGGTATGAATCTCCTTCCCAAGTCCTTCTTCTATTATATTATCCTTATTGGGACTACTATTGTGTGACTCATTTGGATCGTCGTCCCTATTCAGACCACATAAGGTGCAATTATTACGGGCACTGTTGGGATGAAAGCCAGAGTACTTGTGTTCTCTGCCCAGTCCTTACCCCAAAAAGGTTTCCTGGTGTTCATTCCCTTGACCATCTTGTAATCTACCTTTAAAGATAATTTCAGGGCTGCCTGACCCAATCATACACCTGTGGAACAGTTATAGGAACAGATACAACAGCCACCTTCAGTGCCACCTCACATGATGTCTGTTTCTAGATCACTACCATCAACTGATATTCAGAAGAACTGTGCAGTGGTAGTTTAAGGGTCCACTGAGGCTGTCTCTTCATCTCAGACATTGCAGTAATCTCTGCTACAAAGGATGGACCTTACTGCCTCAGTTCCTAAGTTGGATCTCATTTTTTTTTTTCAGGAAGGCAATGATGAATGGATGGACTCCTCCCTTTTGGTCCTGCTGTTGACTTCTCTGGATATTCACATGGGAGATAAAAAAAAAATCAATCTCTTCATCTCTTACACAGATCAGATCCTGTGGGGATGAAAGTACCAGAACTCAAACAGCCAAAGCAGCCTGTGCTAGGTCCAGTCTTTAAACAAGTACACTCATACTGAACACTATTGGTCACAATTCCAGTGTTTCTATCCTTGATGCAGGTTGCCAGGGATTGCTGGAATTCCCCTCCCCCGTACCACCAATGTCTTGACTCATTGAGAACTTAGCAGGAGGACCAGTGCCTCTTTCTTTCTAAGCACTCACAGCTGAACTTAGCAATTGTGGAAGGGGTTCAGAGCAAACTGCCCCACAAGCTGTACTTGTTGCCAGTTGTCAATCTTCCTCATGCCATCCATCTCTAATTCTTCTTTGTGGTCTCTGTGACTCACACAAATGAGTGATCTGCATCTGTGCAGTGTATCACTTGGAACCTTCAAGAGGAGGTAGCCCTTCATCCACTTGGTACGTGTGACCAGCATGATTCCTGCTCAGTCAATGCAACAGCAGCATCATTTAGAACTTTCCTCTTCATTGTATCTTTTCTTGGATCTTTTTCAGTGTATCGGACTATAAACAGAACTGATCTCTCTTATTCTCTATGTTTGCCTTCTGGTTCATTGGTTCCTTGACCTTCACATGTGCCCTCGGGGGCTTATGGCCGCCACTAGCTCCTTTAGGAGGTGCTGGTCCTGTAGAATGTACTTACTGAAAGATGGCCATTTGGAGTACCTCTTGTGCCTGGGAGAAAAGCACAATGTAGGGGCTTGTGCCCACTGCTACAGTCCTTTGTTGCAAGTTAATGCTCTCCTGTGGGAGAATGCCTTGAAAGCTGCAGACAATATAACTGAAAATAAGCCACTGTTTTCAGCTTCTGTTGGAGTCACCTTTTGGCACCTGACTTGACAATCTGTGTTGGCACCGACTGTCTTGTGTTCATCTGTAGGAGTCATCCTTAAGAGGTCCCTGAAGGAATCTACCTAGATCTGAGAGGACTCGAGAGAACATGGACTATGACGTGTTGGAACCAGCTGCTCTATTCTGAGCCCCTTCCAACCTTGGCAAATTGTTGGAAACCAAGCAGGTTCCTCCTATGGAACCTCAGCGCAGGAGGCATAAGAAGAGGAAGGACACCTCTCACCCTCACTCTCAAGCACCAGTACCATGATATCCGGTCCCATCCCCTTAGTCTCTGGCCCAAACAGAGCCTTTTCACCAGGGCACACAAAGCAGGAAAGCGTCTATTCCCTTTTTGGTTGAGCCTTGATGATCCTCATCCCAACTTGAGGATATCTCCCATGCTTTAGTACAGGAGTGATTCCACAGTTTCTCCTGGTGGGCATAGCATTGCATGGGTAGATGCTTTTCTAGCCTCCACAGGTCCTGGCTCATCCTTTTCATCCAGGTCATACTCAGTGGAGTCTGTCATCACTACCTTGAGAACGGCCTTTGGTCCTTTTACCATTTTAAGAACAGTTTCTCAGCCTGGTGCTGTGTTTTCCACAGTCATTCCAGTAGGTCATGTTTTGGCTCCTACAGCTATCACTTTGGCTCCAGGTCTTACCATTCTTGGTCCTGTAGCTCGTAGTTGCAACAGTCTCCATCTCCGTTTTGATTACACCATCATGAATCCTTGAGGGAGTTTATTATAGACACCGGTAAGAGAGCTCAATATGGCAAGTCAGATGTTAAGAGGGCCTGCTATCACTGGGAGTGTTCCCCCTGCTACTAGTATGGCAAGTCTCTGTCTAGAGACTACCCCTTTTTCTATGACTACAATTATACTTTTGAATATTGAGACAATTTCAGTCCCTTTTTTCTCTCTCATTGATGACATCAGGGCTCTGTACCAACATAGATACCAACCACTACAGTACCAAATTGGATTCATTGTGTACCATCATTGGTACCAACCATTATGGCACTGAGTCAGATTCATTTTGCCCTCATCTGGGCCATCACTCATTAAAATCCCTACCCAGCCACACTTACCTTCACTGGCATCACCTCATACTCAGGTTCCTTTTGTACTATTGATGGATCCAAAAGGAACACCACTTCTTTCATCTGTGGCAAGATCACTTTAGATGACCTGTCACCCAAAGTCTTCTGAGTCAGACAAGGCGTGAGACTCCACTTTGATATCGTCTAACATCTGCACTTTGGACTCCCCTCCAACAGTGGTAGGAGACCATGACCCAGACTCTTTAACTGACAGCATCCCTTCTTTTGCAGATCAGATGCTTGGGATGGCAGAGGCTCTTGATCTGAAACTTGCATCTCAGATCTGATCTTTAGAAGTGTCTAGAACCAAGCCCCAGCTCCTACTGTCTCTCTTCCAGGTGGCCAGGAAGTTCTGGTCCAGCCTTTCTTTATTCTCGTCCACTTCAAAGAAGATTGAGGTAGAGGTACAAGACTGAGGTACAGGGTAGCTGAGACTCGTTCAGACTGGCTCTTTCAGCATTCTAAACTCAATTTCGTCATAGTGAAAGCAATTTAGTTGGAGTCCTTCCAGCAGCAACAATCCACTCCAGCAGACAGAGAGGGGAAGAAGTTGGATGCAATCTCCCATTAAGTTCTACTGTACAGCTACTCTCTTCTTTCATATCTGTTGCATGGAAATGCATCTTGCATTTCCACAATCTTCTTATTATAGAAGATTGAAATCCTGTGACAGATGCACCAGTTCGATAGGAGAAGTGAAAAGTGAAGAAGGAGCTTATTTCTCTTTGTTTAAATAGAAGATCACTGTAGTATTGTTGGAGATCACCTGAACAACTCAAAGGCTCAGAAGGTCTTTATAACTGAAAGCGTCTTGAGACTGTTGATGTGTAGGGCTTCTCTGTTTTGAACAGACATACCTTTTTTCCCTAAGGTGGTTTCTGACTTCCACCTTAACCAGGACATTGTGCTGCCTGCACTGATACTTAACCCTTTGTCTGACGTGGAGTGCTCTCTCCATTCCTTAGATGTTTGATGCGCACCATACAGTCTCCTTTTGAAAATCCCAGAGATTGTTCTCCCACTCAGTCTCCTGGAGAATTTGGAAGAAGAGGAGCAGGGCGAGGAGGTAGAAGGCTTGGAAAAGGTTTTAAAATATGGCTGAGGCAACAGAAGATTGGAAGGAGGGTGAGGAAGAGAACTGGAGCAAGGAGGTCAGTGGGCTGGAAAGGTTTTTAAAATCTGGCCAGAGCAACAGGGTTTTAAGAGAAAGATTGAGAGAAAGAGGAGTCAAGCAAGGAGGTCAGTGGGCTGGGAAGGGGTTTAAAATGTGGTTGAGGTGATTGGAGATTGAAAAGACGATTGGGATGAAGAGGAGTGGGCCAAGGAGGCAATGGGCTGAAAAGGGGTATAAAATCTGGCTGAGGTGATTAGAAATTGAGAGGAAGATAGGGAGGAAGAGAAGTGGGGTGACGAGGTCAATGGGAAGGGGTTTAAAATCTGGCTGAGGCATGGTGTGAGAAGGTGGGAAAGGTAGTGACAGTGTTGCACTTTTGGCTGGAGAAGAGGAGAGGGAGCAGAAGGAGTGCAACAAGGAAGTGGTTCAGCCAGGAGGGGCTTGAAAATCAGACTGAAGCATTGTAGGTGGTGCGAGGTGGGAAATTGAGTGATGGGCCAGGGCTACTGGCGAGAAGGGAGTCTGTAGGAGTTATGTTGACTGGGACTATATTTGCACCTTTCCTACTTTCATGAGGGTCCTAGGTCTTTCATGAGGGTCTCTAACCCCCACAAATGTGGAGGGCCCACTGTATTGAAGACATTTACACATAAAAGAAAATAATAAGTATTCAGATAATAAATACACCTTTCAGTGCATTTTAGTGCATCATTCTGGCTTGTTTTTGTCACGAGTGTATTGCTTGAACTTTGGGTGTTTAAATTATCAGTGAACGGTTTCCAACATTCTGTTTACCCGTTTCAGTCCCATTTTTTTCTCTGTTCCAGATGGCCTTGTATCTGCATACAATTCTGGTACCCCATATTTTTTGGCCCTGTTAGATAGTGATAGTGTTGTAGTTCTCCTTATATGGCAGGTCTCATTTGATTTGATCAGAAGTGGCTTGTTTAATTTTGGAAGTCTTTCATATGTGTACAAGCCAATTGTTGCTAAAACACAGTGTGCTGTTTATAAATAGACCTTATGGTTTGGGATATAAAAATATTTACCAGTTAAAGTTGGCATCATCTCCATTTATGCATACTGTCATCTGTTTATTCCCAGGAGCTATTGTTTATAGCTTTGGGTCATGAGATAATGTATAATCTAATTACTAGAAGAAAAAGCGGATTTCTGATTCTTGTATTTTACCTTTTCTTAAGTTCTTTTTCTTTACAGGAAATGAAAGGCCTGTTACTATCTAATGACTTTGACTCTCAAGTGTTTAGGACTATCTTGCCAAATGTAAAATTAAAGGATGTGTTCAATGTGATCACTGAAAATATTTCTTATACATACATGAGAACTGAACTTGTACTTATGAGCTGTAACAGACAGAACTTGAAAAGCAGTTTGGGTATATAGAGCACTTTATGCACATTATTATCTAATTCATTCTAACAGCACCTCTGCAGGACTAGTCAGCAGTAGTATTCTCATTCTGGGATCTGAGAGCAGTACATGGGAGACTGAGGCAGGGAGAAAGTCACCTGATTCAGTGAAGTTGTAGCTAACCTGCCATCTGAATAAAGAGTTTTGTTTGAAGTTGATACTAGTTGCCAGCTGATGACACCTGGTCATCACTAGTTGGAGTCCTTGTTAATAGCAATGATTAATGTGAGACCTGAATCAAGTTACTTAACTTTTCTGAGGTAGTTAAAGGGAACGTACATGGATTTTTATTCCACATATGTGAAATTGTCAGTTCCAAACGTCCTTGACCATCCTGGTGCTTCAAATGTGTTGGTGTAAAACCCTGTCATTCCCTACTGGTGTGGTCAATTGCTCTAGCTGGCCCATAGAGAGTTGTAGTCCAATGCGGAATGCTGGATAATTTGGAGATAACAGAATATTTTTTCAAACTTCTGTACACTGTTATAATCCTACATGAACACTAGTAGTACAGAATTTGAAGCAAAGGATATGATTCACACTTGAGCCATGGCTCCAGATTACTTTTTAAACTTGTTTGGAATCTAGATTTCAGTCACACCTGGCCATTTTCTTCTCTGTCTAGAAATTGAGGTTTTGTGGGGTGGTGGTGTAATTGGAGTGTAAGCTGCGCAGGTGAAAGAGGAGCTGGCTTACCCCAGAAGGGTTGCCTAGAAATCCTTGAAAGAACCCTCAAGAAGATTCAGTACCAAAGGCAATAATTATTTACTGAACCATGAGATAACTTTCTAGAAACCATGGATCTTAAGAAGACTGTCAATGCTGGGAGAGTTGGTGACAGACTTGAGGAGACCCATCCTGCCTTGATCTTTGTATAATTTTATACGTCTGACATTGGAGGGAACTCTTTTATTCTACTTTCCATTTGTATCCATAGTCTGTCCCCTCCACTCCCACCATACTAGAAACATTCTCACTGTAGGAAACCCTATGTGGTACCAATTAAATTCACAGTCTGTAATTGAGGAAACAATAAGATGTAGGTGAAGCTTTTTCCTCTGATGCATTTTGTGGGCGTTTCATTGGAATCCGAGGACTTCGGTCCTTCAGAGTGCTCTGCTCTCTTCACATAACACTATCATCTCAGCTTGTTCCCATGCTTTTCCAATTCTACAAGTTTGAAATACCTCTTATAACTCTTAATTACTAGCACTAGGAGCATTGAATTAAAATATGCTGGTATTTTTGTCTCCCAGTTTTTGGCCCACCACTGAAATTCAGCCCCCTGAAAACTTCTCTGAAATTTTATATGGCTGTCAGGCTGAACGAGGTCCTCTCCTTTGCTGTAGGCATGTAGATACTCTCTGCCATGGTCTTTTCTTAGTTTCTAATGTACTGAGCATTATTAGAAAATGGTTATCTTGGTATGCAGAATACTTCTTAAAATACTGTGCTGTTAACTTCAGGTGTATGATCAGCCAGGGTTTGCAGTCAGTATCGTTCAGTGGTCACTTTATCATTTATGCATAGAATCTGTTCAAGCACAATGGCTTTTATGACACATGGCAATTAAGTTAGTATTTTAGCCTTCCAAAGCCGACAGATTTTTGTTTTGTTTTCTTTTGGCGATGGAATGATTTGTTTAGCTTTGTAATTCTGTTCTTTGATGCAAGTCCACTAATTGCTCTCATAGTGGTTCTTTAATTCTGCTTTGATCTTTACTTTTATCAGTCTAGCTTATGATTTCAAAAATGATGTCTTCATTAGGTTTTGATCTGGACATTTTTTATTAAACTATTTGTATCGAGGAAATTCTGTCTCCTAACTACTAAAATAAAATTTGTTTCCAATTGAAGCTGCTTAAATCTATTGGATATCCATCTTTGGGGCTTAAAATTGTTGATATAATTTAAACTGTTCTTAAAATAATAGTCCTAGGTTTCCTTGATCAATGACTTATAACTTCCTTCCTTACATTTTCTCCACCTTGCCTTGGTCTTCACAAATATCTGCTGGCAGTAATTTGTTTCACCTCAACCTATGTTGCCTTCTGATATATGTCTAGCCAGACAGTTAAACTCGCATCCAACCGTTATGAAGTAAATTAAATCTCAATTTTATTGTAGAACTAAACAACAGTAGATATAGGAGTGGTGAGATACGTTTAAAAGCAGAAAAGAAAACCAGTCCTGCCAGACTGCAGAATAAAGTAACTGAAGAAAACCAGGTTGGAGAGACGAGATCTACTAGGCACAATCAATCAAACATGACACAAAGTTTCAAGCCTGATTAGTTGCTAGCAGATCTCTGTACCTAGGATAGCACAGTCATTACAAACCTAGTGCAATAAAACTTGCAACGAAATACCCAACTGGCAGCATAGCAGCAATAACGTAGAAGATTATAAAGTCACTCAATTGAGTGACTAAATTGGAGAACCCAAACTATTATGTTTTTAGCAAGAAGAGTCAGCTTGGAATCGTACCTATAATGTACCTTCTGGGGAAAGATGATCAAACATGAACATGTGAGAGCACATAGTTTAGTGCCTGAAAACATATTTCCAATCGTGGGGTTTAAATTTATTGATATATTATTAATATCAAACTGTTAATGAGAGAGTAATGTGACAGAAACATTTTCTAGTAGTGATGCGTTAAGATGATAAAACGTACAGGTTTCTAGAAGGATGAGAAACATGGGCAGATAAACAACAGGTAGCAATGATTTGAATGGGTCATATCCATTTACTAATATTCATAATAGTATTAATCATCTGATATTTTCCCTAAATGCAAGGTATTACTTAATACAAATGATTTTTAGTGATTTAATTTGTTTGAAATTTCTCTCCATATATCAGAAGAATACGTAGGGAACTATTCCAGATTTTTCTTTGTGTTCTAACAGACAAATGGTTCCTCAAAGTGGAAGGTTTGGGTTGCACTGTTCCTGATAATTATGTATCCAACCGGTAGACTTGAGCTAAGTAGGTGCAGCGCTGTAAACTGTACTCAAAGCTCTTAGAAAGAATGGTTGATTATAATCATTAATAGTATAGATGGGTAATTAACTAGTTACTGAAATGAGCTGAATTTATAGTGCAAATGCAAGTATTCAACTATAACTTATATTTAACTTGCATCAAGATTCGAGTATTTGCCCTTTATTTGCTTGCCTTATGTTGTTTTTAAAAGCCTTTAAAAATATTGTTACATTGGGTATATTCACACAAAACAGCAGGCCAAGGGTGTAGAAACCCTGGCTTGTCACGTGTAGGCAGATACCTGCTACTACTACGTTCATCTCAGGCAGCCAAACAAATCACAGAGCTTGTTCCAGTGTTGGCTTATTGTGTCACTCATTGGCATGTGGTTTCTCTTCTGTTTTGCCCTCTCCTGCCAAATCAGAGAGAGAATATAGAGTTTGTTCTTAGCTTCTCTCTCTGTTTTCTGCAAGGGAACAAAGAGACGAAAATTTATCCACAACTAGATGGTAGAAAAAACAATCTGTAGACCAAAACTAAGTTGTTTCTGTAGTTTCTCTTAGTGCAAGTGGAGTGATCAGGCAGCATGTACGATCACACCATTTGTTCCTGATATGCTGTTTCACACACAGTCCTGGCTTGTCATGT
Organism: Cyclura pinguis; assembly: GCA_030412105.1. Lineage (NCBI taxonomy): Eukaryota > Metazoa > Chordata > Lepidosauria > Squamata > Iguanidae > Cyclura > Cyclura pinguis. The sequence continues at coordinate 216,728,087 of CM059602.1, forward strand.
GTAAATGCCTATATTATCATATATACTTTTGGAAAAGTACCATGCATCTTTTAATAAGTTTATAAATGGACATTTGTCTAGATATTGCCATCTATCTTGTAATATGTTTTTGAATAGATTTTTTTTACATTGAATTTACTCCCCATGTGAGTCAACAACTTTACCTGTCACTGAACCAACCCCTTTTACAGCCATAGTTTAAAAACTACTACTTCCTTTCATTTACCTTAACCTCCATTTGCGTTTAGGGCTGTAATGGAACCTATTATGGGTAAAAGGTCTATGACTCAGTCATTGAGTCTCTCAAATTTGTGGCTTTTTTAATTGCTGCCATTAAAGCTTTATTAGTTTGTCATAAAATAAGTAATGATGTAGAATTCATTCATGTTAGCATATTGCAGCTTTGCGTTTGTTATAAAGGTTTCTATATTTGTTTCTATGCTTGTTTTCTGGAAATTAGTGTCCTTAGTTAATATAAAAGTTGTTTATATTCAGCAAAATCTTATATTGAAAGAATCTCTATCAATTTAGATTTTCATTTCGTACCTTATAATTAATGAAAGGTAGAAGTACTGTACCAGTATACTTGACTACAGGATGAAATAACTTTTCCTTGTATTTCAGGTATGACTATGTTCATGTAACTGCCACAGTTTTTAAAGTATCTAGAACCATAGCTTGTTTCTCTTTCTGTAATACTTAATTGAAATAATCAGTTTATATAACTCATTTTGTTTCTGTTTCTGTTGAATGGCAAAAATGGACATTGGAAGTATAGCTGGAAGGGAGTTTTGTAGCAAATGGTAGTGAGGAAATTCAGTGAACACGGTGAAGGTTAAATTTCTAATGTTGAAAGCTTCTTTGTTCTTCCTCCCTCCCTCCAGTACACCACAGCTTCACATTAATTAATCATGTTCAAGTGAACAAACAAGGTAAAGTATCTGTGGAACCGTCAAGGAATTGAGAGCATCTAAAGAACTGCCCTTCACATATTCTGTGCATTCTAATTGTATAAGGAGGAACCTTCTAGACAGAAGTTGCTGTGCTACCTTACTATATTTTTCATCCATTACATTTGAGTACACCAGTATAGTTTGCTTGTATTAATTGAATACTGGCTTTCTTTTCTGATGTAGATCATCACATTTGTTGAAGGAGTTGCCTCTGCTTTCAGGAATGTGAGATATCTTGCAGTCTTGGCTTATGCATTACCTTTCTGGTATAAATAGCTTCAGGCCTATACAGACAAAAAAATTATATTAGGGCTGAATGCCTGCTAGGTATACCAGTTCTGAACTTGAGAGGAGCTTAGACCTAAATCCCTAAGTCAGAAACAACTTGAAGGCACACAACAAGTCAACACTTATGTCACTAATATAATTCTCATTGATTCACTGGTCTTACTCTTGTTAACACTAGCAAATGAATTTAAGCTTTAGATTTTAAAATCTGCGCCCCTCCCCTGGTTGGTCTGAAATCAAATAGCTATGCATGCTGGGAAAAGTTCTGGAAAAGGTTCATCTAAGATAAGAAGATGCTATGCAGGAATACATGAGGTAGAAGCTGCAAGTAGCCAGAGAGATGCAGGAAGCACTGAGGAGTCTGGTAGTGAGTGTAGAGCAGTGTGTAGGAACCTCTAATCCAAGGATCAACACATACTCAGAGAATGTCCCTACGTGATCTGTGGCATATACCTCTGTTCACCCTGCTTTTTCATGTCTATCATCCCCTTCCTTTCTAGGCGCTATCAGTTACTTAAGAGGGGTTTTAGGTATTTGGGTTAACCCCCTCTACCCTTTTTTAAAAGTCACATATGACTGCTCATAGGAACAAGTGGCTCTTCCAGTGCGATTTTATAGCTGGTTCTACATTTTGCTTTCCAAGAAGTACAGTTGGGTTGGGAGGCAGTATTAAGGAACCTTTGCACTCATGGATTTTCTGCCTGCTGCTTTAGCCTAGCAGTCCTCACAGAGAGCTTTTTCCCCTTTTCATCCAGAAACATGTTCATCTTATCTATCCATCCATCCATCAGCCTTATTTGGAGTACTTTCCTATGATCTCTAAGGTAGAGAGAAAGGAAGCGATATTTTCTTAAAAGGGAAACATTTCTTAACACGTCTGAACTCTCTTTTGAAAGATAACACCGTGACTAACAGATTCGTGATTCGGGGATAGAAAGGAATGATTTTAGACTGATCTCTGAATAGGATGTCAATTCTGGAGGAAATGAGTTAGGTAAAGGTCACAATTAATGACTTGGAAGAGTCAGAGAGAGAAGTTAAGAGTTTGTGGTGAGTGGATTTGGCCTGCTCTCTTTTAGCGTAAGCTGTGGTTCCCAATAGATTATACCTGATAGAATATGGCTGGAAAGATTCTCCACCTCTGGCATAAATGAAAAATGTTGAACAGTAGAGTAAAGTACAGGGAAGACTGGGAGCAAGATTAAACTGTCTAAGGTACTGTTATGTAGCCATTGCTTGCTATCATTTGTCCAAGATTAAGGTACAAAGAAAGTACACTTGTATATCTCCTAATTTTTATAGCATCATGACTGATAAAGAGTTCTGGGAGAATCTGAACATTCAGCACATACATGACATTTTTGTGATCTAACAGAGATATACGCAAGCAAGCCTGAATTTTGTTTCTAGTCATGGATCGTAAAGCTACATTTTGATTTATGATGAGTGCTTCATGGGACATGTATGTGTCCCAGGTATGTGTGTAGAGCACTGTAGTCCTTATTCTCTAATTATATTAAGTTAAATGCTGTGTATATTTAAGCTTTTAACCTCCTCTTAACATACAGATTAAAAAGCTGTTATTTCTCATGACATATATTCAGATGTCAAACAGTGAGTTCCTTTATATCCTTTATAATTCATATTGCTCAGTTGCTAAGTCTTCTTTCCATTGAGTTGTCTCATGAACCTTATAGCAACTTTGTTACTGCTCAGTCAACAGCCTTAATCAAAATTCTTGCTAGGTCAGCAGTATTGCATAATCAGGATGTGGAGATACAGTGGACACTCTGTATATGCAACCTCTGGATCTGTGAATTTGAGTGACTGTGGAGCATCGTGTCCTGTGCACAAAATGGCAGCAATGTGAATGAGGATGCACTGAAGCATCCTCACACTTGTCATCCCCATTTAATAATATGGGACATGATCATTTGCATTTTTTGCTGTTTGTTGGGGGCGGGGGAGGTCCTGAACTGAATCCCTGCATATATAGAAGGTCCACTATGTCCTGAAAAGTAAAAATGGGCTGAATTCAATTGATAAACAAACATTTTTTCCAGTCTGGCACCTTGGTAATGCAGTTGTCAAACAGTCCTGTCCTTTATTCCTAGCTTCAATCTAGGATAAGTTTCTCTGCACAACAGCCAGATGGCTACCTGCCCACCTCTGCAGATAAATTGAAAGGCTTGTTGCTCATCACACTTGCTATAGGATAGCAACGCATACTCAGTGGCAACAACAGCAGGCGGAAATGTGAAATCTTGTTCCCATATAATTTTGCTAGATTTTTGTATAGTTAAGATGTGTTTTATAGTGTCTACAATTCAGTAATAAGTATTATTAATAGGCTATCCTATCACAATATTTTCACAGTACCTCACAACAAAAATTCAGTAACCAAAAATAACACTTTACTGAAATAGTCATAGGGTGGAAACACTGTAAATATGTGGATATAGATTAAAAGGCCTGAGAAAATGAAAAAGATCTTTTCCTGGTACAAACATGGCAAAAAGCCAGGTATCAGTGGATTCTCTAGCATGGGCCAGCATAGGCATACCTATTGAATAGATGCTCTCTTCCACAGTTATCTACTATGCCTCATTTATACAAGGCACAAGGGCCTTCAAAAGGTCTCAGGATCCTGGGTCACACATATATGTGTGTGCGTCTTACATCATTCCATACTAGTACCACATAAAAAAGTATTTTTAATATCAGTATAGCAACATTTCTAATTTTTTAGGATGGTGTCATTGTTTTAATCTTAATTTTGGAATGACCCAGTTTCTATTGGTGTACTGCAAATGCTTTAAAAATAAGTTTGAGATTGTGTTTCAAAATATCCATCTTTTACTACACTTCTTTGTAAGATATGATTGATGTTGGTCGGTAAGATCCTTGCCACCTTCTTGTCTGAGCTTTTATCTGCTCTAAATTTTGAAAGTCAAATAAAGAGCATCTATTTTTTATATTTTTGTTCTAGAGTATTTCATGCTATAAGAAGAGTTGGTGATGACATCATGTGAACTAGGTCTGTTTATTTGGTATACTTAGTCCTTTCTCCTAGTTGCTTCCAAACAGTAAATTCTTTGTCTGTTCAAGAGGTGAAGGTCCAGAGGAAAATGGGTAATTTATTGCAAAAATTCCATTTTGAGGGATGATGTTTTCGTTCTCTGCTAGTGAAAAGAAATAGGAACCTCTCTAGGAAGAAATAGAGTTAAATTAAGTAAACAGTATTGTATTTTTAATGACCTGTTCCACATGCCACACCTTCAAATATAGAAAAGTGTAATAGTAGTTTTATTTCACTTCGCTGAGAAACAGGAATTGTTGTGTGAGATGTACACAGATATAAAAAATTGATTATAAAGTGATTCTGGGAAACTACATAGCAATGTAGGTGGGCTATGTATGGGTTACTCGTAGCATTCCTGTAATTACCTGTAACCTGGAAGCAAAATTGGTCTAAAGACTGACTCACATGCAGAGAAGTCTCTTAACATGCTCTTGTGAACATTTATCTAATAGATGTCTCAGGGGAGGCAGAATGACACTCTCCTGTTGTTATATCCCTGCAAATTGCTTCTGAATTATAATGACCCAAAGGTAAACCTATCATAGGGTTTTCTTGGCACGATTTATATAAAGGGGGTTTGCCCTTGCCTTCTTGGGCTGAGAGAGTGTAACTTGCCCAAAGTCTCTCAGTGGGTTTCCATGACTGAGCCAGAATTTGAACTCTGGTCCCCAGAGTTGTAGGCCATGCTCAGTCCACTACACCATGCTCGCTCTCCTGCAGGAGAGTAGTAAAGTGGTGTTCTGGCAAAACCATCTGGGATACTAAACAAAACATTTTGTGGAATATAAGTTCTAGGAGCTTGAACTCTGCTATTTGAGCCATGCCCCAAGCCCTGCTTTGAAAGGCTGTGGCATGTTGTTGTTGTGTACCTTCAAGTCATTTCTTACTTATGAGGACCCTAGGGTGAACCTATCAAGGGTTTTCTTGGCAGAATTTGTTCTTGTTCTTGCTTTCCTTTGAGGGCTGAGAAGTGACTTGTCCATGGTCACCCATTAGGTTTCCATGACCAAGTGGGGATTTGAACCCTGGGCTCCAGAGTCTTAATGTGTTCTTAAGTCTTGGAAGTTTCTTAGGAATTTCTCAAGCTTTGTAAAGTGAAAGCCTTTTCCGTTTCCCTTAATCATGCACAGTGGATGCCTGAAAGGTGGAACTTCTCCCTTTCTTTATAGACTCAGGGTCCAGTAGGCAGTCCACATGACTGTATGTGACATTATGCCATTTATAATGCTTAACTTTTTCAAATTAAATATATCTCTAAGATTGTTTCATACATTGAAAAGCAGACTTCAATTCATTGTTTTTCATAGATGATTGTGATTGAGTTTTAACTATAGGCTTTAACTTGTATTTGTATTAAATAGGATGTCAAAACAGATGTGTTATAATAGAAATTCAAAAGAACTGTGATGAAATCAGATATTTTTAATGCTTATCCATCCTGATTTCATCTGATGTTTTTAATTTTTATGGACTCTGGATGTACATAAAAAGCTCTTTTAATTGAGACCATGGAATTTTTTTTAGAATATCAAGTTTCATAGAAAGTTTCATAGAAACTAACTGGACATACTTTAGTTTTTCTCTGAATGGGGACTAACAATTGATTTAATAATGAGACAAATGTGCAATGTCGAGTGAATTTAGTACTAAGGATTTAGATCAGATGTGGACAGCTGCAAGTGGTCTAAGTCTTTCTGTCTCTACAACCCTTCTAGTTTCGAAATACAGGATTCCTAAAATGGTAAACCGTACAGAAGTGGGGCTCTGGTGTATTTAAATGGGTGAATCATCACTCTGGGGGCTTCCAGGAATAGGTAAATCGCTTCTTTTAGCTTGAGTAAGAGCAGTTTGGATACTCTGGAAGAATCATAGAAACAGCCTTCGGGACTGCACTTTATTCATCCCTGCTCTAAATGTTGGTTTCTCATGCATGTGCATACTGCTCCAATTTAATTTATTTTGTCCACTACTTTTAGCTTCATATTCCTTTTTCACATACCAGTCCATCCAGGATTTTTCCCTTCTTGCTTTTCTTCACAATTGCTTGTTCCAGTGATTTTGGATACCCACCAGGTTTTCTCCCATTTTGATGCCAACAGTAAGCAGTCAACCCACTGTTTTCCCATGCAGCTTTCAGTCATTTTGTTCATTATTGTTAGATTTGTATTTTCTCTTTAAATGCTACATATAATAATGAACTATTTGCTTTCCTAATTCCAGTTTCTTTTAATGCACATCAGGTTGTATCATGGCTGGAAAAGAAATATAGAACCAGGAGTGAATGTCTCATAGAACTAGTGTTTGAGATATTACTATTCCATTAATTTATCTAGATTCCCACTTAGTTGGATACATGAAAAGAAAACATTCAGTTGATGGTAGTGGGGTAGTGCTAAGTAGATAGCACTTGTTTGAGTTTTTTAGTAGCCAATATATCTAGCCACCTGGATATATTTTAATGACCAGAAATCTAGAATGCAATTCTCAAGGGACCAAACCTGACCTTTATTAAGACAGTGATGTCCACAGCAGACCTAGCAATGTGCCTCAGTACAGTGACCGCCACTTGTATGGAAATGGTAAATGAGCAGTTTGCAGTGGGTCAGCCCCCTGCTTCTGCTAACTGATCATAAATTACCGACAAAGACTGGTGAAAATGTTCGTGGCTATAAAGAGGCCATTTCCACCCTACTCTGTTATAGTGCTATTATTCCACTTTCAACATCCTGTGGAATTCTGGGTTTTGTAGTTTTCTGAGGCCAAAGAGCTCTCTGATTGAGACTTTTAAATGCCCCTCCCTAAACTGCAAACCCCAGGATTCTATAGGATGTTGAAAGTAGAATAATAGCGCTATAACAGTGTAGCGTGGAAATGGCCATAGAATGCACTCCTATCATTGTAATAGCAATACCCTTGTGGGACACTGCAGGGTACTTCTCTGGGCATAGAAGAACACCCCCGCTTTGTTACTTTTACAGAAACATCTAAATTAGACTGTAGTAGAGTGAATGCATTCTCATAGCTACATGCCAGAGGTGAGAACTGAACTATATAGCTGCTTTTGTTTTCAAAGAAGAAATTCCATTAGGTATACTAAAGTCATCCTGTTAGCTTCAAGCAAATCCAATGCAAATTGATTGAAACATTTTTGATCCTTCAGATATCTCTAGAATTGTAATGCAATCAGTTTCTGAAACATTTCCCCACAAAAAAGAATAGACATCTGGAATCTAGTGGCCACCTGTTGAGAATGGAAGTGTTTAGAAAAGCTATGATTTTCCCCTTCTTACAAGGAAAGATTTATCTATTTGAAACATACTGATTTTATACTGCCCCCTCCAATTTACATAAACATTACTTATTCTCATCCTGTTACATAACCTTTATATCAAGAATACACAAATACCTTCAGCCCAAGGGCTAAATTCAGAACTTGGCATCTTATTTTAAAATTACTTTCATCACACAACAGTCCAGAAAGCAATTCAATGAATTAGTCATCACTAATATGGAAAGCTTTTTCTAATGGTTAAAAACATATGTAATATTAAAAGCAACAGTCAGAGCATCAGCAGCACTAAAGTTGAACATCGGTATAAAGCAACTAGTTGCTATGCCCAGTATTCTTAGAAATACTGGGAGTCTTAAATTTCCATCTAAAACACATTAGTGAGATGGCTAAGCAAACCCTTCTCAAGAGGGAATTTCCTCATCTAGGTATTTGCTTTCAGACCGTCCTGTGTTGCATGACTAGAGCTCACCAATTCGTGAGAGCATATAAACCAGGATCATTTACTATATGGGGGAAAGATTGATGCTGGAGGAATTGGTAGTTGAAATAGTTCTCTGTGAATGTATCTTCTGAGCAAAATTAAAAGACATGAGGCAACACCTGCTTATTTTAGTATGTCTGTTGCTTTCAATAAAAGTATGTAGACTCTTTTTTTATTGCTTATCTGCTTTTCATGGTATGGAATGGTATTTGTGGAAACTGAAGATAGTCTTTGGCAAATATTTGGAGGTATATTTACTATCAGAGGACCTTGGGAGCTGAGAAGTGTGAGAAGGAGGACTTGGTAACACTTACACATAATTATATGTAATTGTTTTTTATTTGCTCATCACCTTGGGAACCCTTGTTGGCCTGGGAGGCAATACAGAATGCCATAAATCAATCGATCAATCAATCAATCAGTCAGTCAAACCAACCAACCAACCAACCAACCAACCAACCAACCAACCAACCAACCAGTCTTTGGATACTTCCATTGCATTCATTAAGTTTATCTTTGCTGAACTCTATGCAAGGAAGGTGTGAACTAAAATCTAGTGATCCACATTGAAGGACGCATCCTTTGTTTACTTTCATCTAAATCCACAGTTTAGCATTTTCTTAGCTGTTTTTGCAACCATTGAAGCATTCATATCCTGGTAGACTTTTGAAAGATTTGAGTGTTAATTAGCAGTACTCAATATTGTGGATCATATTTGTATTGAGTATTTTATAACATATTTCTATATTTGTTGTTAACTGCAATCAAGTCAGTTTTGACATATGGTGATCCTATAAATAAGAGACCTCCAAGTCACCCTGCCAGCAACAGCCTGGTCAGATCTTAAAGACTCAGACACATGGCCTCCTTTATTGAGTCTATCTGTCTTCCTCTTTTCTTACTGCCTTCTATCTTTACCAAGCATTATTTTTTTTCCAGTGAGTCATATCTTCTCATTATATGTCCAAAATATGACAGTTTAATTATCCTGGCTTCTAGGAGAGTTCAGGTTTGCTTTGCTCTAGGACCCATTTATTTATTTTTCTTTAGTTGTCCATAGTATCCGTAAAACTCTTCTCCAGCATTACATTCCAAATGAGTTGATTTTTTTCCATCAACTTTTCTCATTGTGCAGGCTTCACAATCATATATAGAAATAGGAAATACAGTGGCATGGACAATCCTAATTTTAGTATTCAATTTTTGTATTTACCAAGTATTTCATAACATATTGCCATATTTACCAAGTATAATATCAAATAATATTGATACTATTTGATATGTTAACTAAAATTCATTACCTTTTCTCAAAAGATAGTTCATGTCATTTGTGTCTAATATTGTGCAGACTATAGTTGCAACATGGCTGCTGCATGCCTCTGTCAAGAACAAGGGCCAAAATATCTTTTGACAATTATTATTCCAGATTACAGTGTATCTTTTATCATATTTTGTTTATTAAATAAATAGGACATTGAGAGTTAGGTTAAATAGGGAAATGGCATATGATTAAGTTTACAACAACCTACCCCTAAAGCTCTTCTCTTGCGTTGTGGTGGTGGTGGTTGTGGATGCTGGTGCTGCAACTGCTGCTTCCTGTTGTTGTTTTAAGAAGTGGTATATTCCACCTCTCCATGTCTCATGTACCTTGGCCCTTAAAATAAAGTAGCAAGAAGACATGATGAGATTTTGAAAATGCTGTGAATGTGAAACTTCTAGGAAGATTTAAAGAATTCAATCTATATAGCAGGGCTTTCCAAATGGTGTGCCGTGACATGATAGTATGTTGCCTGAAGTGTGTAGATGTGTTGCCTACAATCTTGGAATTTTAAGTTATTATTTATAAATCATGTATTTTTAAAAATATATGAAAGGTTTTCATGAGATATGTTGTGTCCCCATACATTTTGTTATTACAATTTATGTATGTGTCTGTATTTCTTATAAAGGGTTAGTTTAACCTCCAGTTTGCTAGTAAAACTAAATTACAGTAGGACCACCATATCCGCGGATTCATTATCCACTGATTCAGTTATCTGCAGTTGGCCACGATCAGGCCAACCTGCGGATAACTGGGCCTGATCACGGAGGTGGCAGGCGGGAAAAGAGCAGATTGGGCCTGAGTCTGGTGCGGGAGGTGGCGAGGAGCGCAATCAAGTGCTCCTCGCTCTTTTCCCACCAGCCACCTCCAGGATTGGGCCCAGGGCAGGTGACAGGAGGTAACAAGGAGCACGATCCCATGCTCTTTGCTCTTTTCCCACTGGCTGCCGCGGGGACCGCAACAGGGGTCCTACTGTACTGTACTGTGTCACAAAATAATGCATGTCTAAAAAAGTGTGTCAAAAACATGAAAAGTTTGGAAAGCGCTGCTATATGGAATCTATTTGGTCAATATTGAATCTATAGATGTTACTGGGGCTTGGGTGGGAAGACAGGAAAATGTTGTGTATAGTATAAAAGTTCTGTGTATAATAACACAAATTTGAGGCTTTTCAGAAAAGAACAATAGAATTCATCTAGCAAAGTGAGTGTTTCAGTTTGGCTGTTTATATCTTGACTTTATTAAGCTAAGATCTATATTATTCTTGTACTCATGCACTCTACTCTCGTGCTGTTCTTTCCTTCCTCCATTCTTGGCACAAGATCCTCTAGGTGACATAAGCCAGCATAATTCCAGGCTATTCCTGCACATGTATTTTTGAGGGATGTTGTGGAAAGAAGTATCCTGTACCTCTTAATGTAACACACCTTGCCCCTGCTATACAAAGGCAGCTGAGGGATTCCTAGTAGCAGTTTCATTCACTAGCTTCTGCTTGGCCGTAGAGAGGCACCTGAATGCATTTTGGCTGTCCACAAGCACACAAGGAAGAAGTAGCAGCTTTATGCTAGAAGCAGAGGCTGTTCTATCTTCTCCGGGTATTCAGGGGCATTCATAACATGGTCAGACTCACTCCTGCATCCAAGCAGAGGCTAGGACAGACCTGCGACCAGGAAACTCCCAGCTGCTGTTCCACATCTGGGAAAGAAGAAGGGACAACAAAGGAGCAGGCTTTCCTTCAGATGATGGTGTAAGTATGCTGGCAAAAACATGTGTTCTACCAGTGGGCTTATTGGTTGTATGTCTTGGCATTCCATTTTTGAAGGATTATAGTTAACTTACATTAGCTTTCTATTATAGCGTAATAGTGTTAACTTTGTGTCAAGAAACTGTTTTTCATATAGTTTTATTTGTTTTTCTATTGGTTTTGGCTGGTTGCACTCATATTTGGTAATGTTATCCTTTTGGTAACATTAACTGCCTGAGCTGTCTCCTGAGATAAGCCTTGGAGACATGATATTAAGGTGGGTTTAGTCATGAGAGAGAGCCACAAGGTGGTGCCGGGGAATTGCGTTTTTCTACCTCTTGGCCTTTGGGGTTCCAAAGAGTTTATTTTGTTCCCTATACTATTGGGGGGGGTGACATTTTCAAACATTTGAGATAAAATGTCTCCAGTATGCAGATGACACCTAGCTTTACTTCTCTAAAGAAATGTCTGAGGCGATGTTGGGATGGATGAGAACAAACTGTAGGCTTCAAAAGTCTGCTGATCTAGATGAAGGCTTGCATCTGATTTTGGATAGGGTTGTTCTCCCTTTGACAGACAGAATTTGCAACTTAAAATGGTTCACTGACCGCAGCTCTGTCAACAGAACATGGATTTGATTTAGTTACGTGTGTCCGTTTTTTCTTAATAATGCACTGTATGCATTATTAAAGGAAAAAAGCTCAAAGAAATTACTGGTCTCTAAAATATTTCACTAGCATGCTGACAGCTGGTAGAGGCAGAATAAAGTACTCTGATTTTCTCTTAGCAACCCACTATTTCTGTGCTGGGAGTGTAGAAAATAAGGAGCCTCCTATCTCTGGCAACCAACTTGATTTCTTTGCCACCTTCATGTAGTTCATTGCTGCCTGTAGCTACCAGATTATTCATTGCTGCCTATGGCTACCAGGTCATAGCTCAAGTATATCTACTTTGTGTGGGTCAGATTTTAAAGATGGCATGGAAACTTCGATTGATACAGAACAGTGACTCAGATGTATGTTCAGGCCAGAAAATTGAAGTACATAAAAACTATATTGTACCGATTGTACCAGTTAATGTTTCTTTACCAAGCAGAATTTAAAGTGGTATCAGGCATTTGAAGCATTTAATGTTTAAACCATACCAGTTATGTTGGGTGCATAATTGTTGCTTCTGCTCCTATGTGCCTTCAAGTGGTTTCCAACTTATGGCAACTATAAGTTAAACCGATCATGGAGTTTTCCTGGCAAGATTTGTTCAGAGGAAGTTTGCCTTTGCCTTCCTCTGAAGCTGAAGAAGTGTGACTTATCCAAGATCATGCAGTGGGTGTCCATGGCTGTGCAGGAATCCAAATCTTGGTCTCCAGAGTCATAATTAAATGCTCAAAGCCATGTTGCCTATTTTTAACCATAATTCAAAATGATGCTGAACTTCAGAGACCTGCAGTGTTTGGAAGCAAGTTATTTGAAAAGCTGCCTGAGTCCATATGAACCTGCTTGGATCTTAAGATCAGCCTCAGATATCCAATTCACAGGGTCTCCATCTAAATTGCTGACACTAGAAACAATGTGTTTTCATTGGCGGCCCCATGTCTGTGCAGTTTTCTCAAAAGGAATATACATGTGGCTGTTTTTAAGAGTGTGGTGAGTTAGCTTTAATGTTGCTTTAAACAAGCATTCTTTCTTTTCCTACACATAATGGATTTATGGTTTTAATTGTTCTATATAATTTGCCTCAGAATGGATTTATTTTGAAAGGTAACATATAAATATCAGAATAAACAGACAAATACTTTGCCATCTTTCAAGAATCACTTAGATTTTGGAACAGAGGTTCAAAATGTATCATTTACTTACAAAGTTTGCAAAATTGGAAAAAAAATCAGACTTCTTATCTAAGATAAAACTAGACAGAATACAACCTAACTATGGAAATCTGTGTATCTCTACATCAAGGTAAATATTACTGATTTAAGTGGATCTTACCCCAAGATAAGCATTCTTAGGAGGGCTAATTCAGGGAACAAAAACATTAAGGTTCTGTAACAAAAATATCTGTTAACAAATCTGTAACTATTTCATAACAATTAAATTATGAAAAGGAGGGATATTTTGAGCTAATATTTTCTAGACTGGTGAATGACAGTTAATTATTTTATAATTTAAATTGTAGTTGTGTTTTGTGTATATAATTATGTAATATTACGGAATCAGACTTATTCCAGAGTCAGTATTGTATAGTGATTTGAACCTTGGGCTATGACCCTGGAGACCAGGGTTTGATTCGCCACTTAGCCATGGAAACCCACTGCATGGTCTTAAGACATGTTACATGCTCTCACCCACACACAACTCTATGATAGGTTCACCATAGAGTTGTGTAAGTCAAAAATGACTTGAAGACACACAACAACAACTACTACTACTATTACTACAACTGCTACTAGTACTACTACAAACTTCACTTTTATTTTAGTTTTTTGGAGCCTCAGTTTCTGATAACTCAGAATTCTGAGAAGTTAAGCAGTTAATCTATTTCAGAGGTGGGGAAAGAAAGCTCATGGCTGTACGCCATTTCATACCAGTTTCTTTTGCAGCCTTTTGCAGCCCTCACATTCCCCCTAAAGCCCCTAGAGCTCCCAAATAATTTAAAATATTTTTCAGGCAAAGCATTGTTCATAAGATAGCCTAAAACACAGCCCGAAAAGAGCCCCAAGCCCAGAAAATTAGCTTTAAATGTAGAAAAAGGGACAAAAAACAGGGTTGAAATTATCAGAAGTGCAAACTGGATTGCATTTCCCACCAATTTGCGGATGAAAAAAAATACACAAAGGCAGTCCACCATGAGGTGAACATTGGCCTACATAATTGTCCATCCTTACTTTAACTAAACACATGATCATAGTCTAGGATTTCACCTCTTGTATCCTGACTAGTGTATTCAAACAAATAAGAAATATACCTGATGAATACCATATGATTAATAGGTAAAGTTATTTCATTGCAGATTAATATTTATAACCAAACTGAATATCAACGTGTTACAGTGAGGAAGTTTTAAGGCAGGATAACATTATTTTAGAATAAGGCAATATTGTTATGGGTTTTAGTTTATGAAGCAAAACTTAATGTTGGATTTGTGTGTGTAAAGCCCTTCACAATTGGGGTATTTCCACATTTGTTCTTTTTAAGTAAGAGGTTTTTGAAGATCCCTGTACATTGATGGCATGTAGTTACAGCATTGATTATGTGTCAGACAGTGGGAGTTGATCACAAAATGTCCACTGTAAAATTTAATTGCATCACTGAAGAAAGTATCATGTGGCTGGTTAGGCAGGTGATGCGGCCCAGTAGTTTGCTGCACAGTGAGCCTCTGTTTTTTTTCAATATAATTAAAAGAGGCCATCTGCTCTTTGTTAAAAATTTCTCTAAAAGACTTAGGGGTATGTGAGCCTAAGAAATGTTGAAATATTTCTGAACACTTTTAGAGATACAGCAAAGCTAAAATTATTGCTTATCAAACAAGATTGTTGCTTACTACTTATTACACAGGATTACTTACTATTGCTTTTATGTGTAAGATGATTATTTTTTAACAGCTTGTTGAACTATTACATAAAGGAGCAGTAGCAAATTGATGTCTTTGAAATCTTCAGTACATCATTTTTTTCATAAATTTAGAAAAGGGGGACAGTGACTGGCTTTTTGGAGAGAAACTATGCAGAATTTGTACCCCTCGCTTTAAAAACTAACATCTCCACCCCATGATGAATCTTCAGGTCTGTGTATGTTCATTCCCTTTAAGTAGACAAAGGTTGGCAGTTCATGATAATATACAACAGTATCCTATTTTTAATTCCTCTTTGTCTTTTAAATTAAGTAAATTATAAGTAAAGTAAGTAAAATAGTAAATTGTTTTAGTACTGTATATAGTCCTTTTTTTATGTTCACTATTGTATGTTTTTAGTTGTATTGTTCTTTTTTTAAAAAAAATTGTAAGCCCTTGGCCCACTGGGGATGAGCAGTAAAAGCAGCCCTTTAAACACTCTCACAATTGAAATCATATGGGGACAGAACTGGTGTAAGAACTGGCATTGGATACAAAGGTAGTTTCCAAAAAACAAAAGTTAACAATGCATAAATTAAGTTAAGAGCTTCCAGTGTAAGGGTGCTATGGCTCCCTTTGACTTCTAGTGTTGTTAGAAATAAGAAATTGCAAAATCTTGTAATGATTTTGAGACTTTTGCCAGAGAAGCCTTGCAGTTATAAGTGAAGGATGATGATATCTGAGAAGACAATTAAGCCAAATTCAGGATGTTAGAAGTATGTTTAGAGTGAAATTAAAAAGAATTCAGGAGTGGAAGAAAGAGAAATAAAACATTAAGAAAGAAAGGTGAGTTTGGACAGAAGGGAAAAGGCAGAAGGATGAATGGAAGTATTGTCTAAAAGGTCCTGACATAAGACACAAAGAAATGAAAGAGCAGAAGTAAAGAAATTAAGAAATGTGTACCCGTCAGCAAGTAGATAGATTGGCCAAAATATGAAAACCAAGGCTGTAGTTATATATTTAACATATGTTTAATGTATTTAATTTATATATTTTACCTAGACTTTCTGTGTGTAAGAGAGACGGAATCAGAAGAACAAATACAATAAGCATATTTGCATGACACAATAAACTGTCACCCAGGTTAACTATGGTTTGTTTCCTAATCTGAGCTAAAGCCGTGAGTTGCACTACAGAAGATTGCACAAACTATGCCTTATTTACCCATTTTTAGTGAAACATGATTTACCCCTTTCAACCTGGCTCAGACTGCCATCTTACTCACCCAGTTCTTCGAATCCCTCCTGGCATCCTAGAGGCCTTAGTGACTTTATACTACTTGCACCATCACCAGCTAACCTCCTAATGGAACATTTTTATTTGGCACATGGAAGTCTCCTTAGCACACACTACTTTACTTTTCTGGACAAGTAATTTTGAATTCCTAAATTGCTCTGAATGTCTTATCAGAAAAACAATGTACCAGTGCAATAAGTTAATAAACAGTCTGTACATTATCCAAAATGGATTGGAGTTCCTACATTTATCTGAGAACAAGATCTTGGAAGTTTAGATATTAGCAACAACTTCCTTAATATGAGGAGACAAGAAAATGAAATAAGATTGGAATGAAAAAAGATAGACAAACAGAGGTGACTGGAGTAAAAAGTAATGTCATCTGATAAGAACTTACCAACAAACAAATGAGAAAAAGTTCGTATAATTATGATCCAGATAGAGCAAGCAGAAGGTGACAATAATAATTATTTAATTATATATGTTTCATAATTAATTACTATAGGCTGCTAAATGATCAGTCTTTTCATTTTACTGTGAGCAATCAATTTGAACAGTAGTTTATTTAGAAAACTCTAGTGAACTTGATACCTTATGCATTATTCTTGTTCAGAAGAATATCTCGATGAAGAAAATGCTTAATTTTGCACTGCTTAGTTCACGTTCTACCACGTTTCAATGTGTTTTATCAAGCCTTGGTATGTATTGTATTATATGCTGTTCTTTAAGTTACTCGTATGTTGGTAACAAAAACAGATTCACAAAGTTTATATGAGCAATTTCTTTTATTTCAATTAAGACAGAAAATGTTTACTTTGCACTTTGACATTTTCAGTGTTGGTAGAACAAGTATATATTCTCTTACAGTCTCACAAATCACTGTTGCCTCTTACCTTTTACCATTTAATTCTGAATATGCAAGAGTATTTAGAATTCCTGCATGCCTTATTGTGAGCCTGTTGTAATTGAATTAGATTTTTTTATCACAATTTCCAATGATACATTGTCCATTTTAAAAGTTAGAATATGTTGATGGTCTTCATAGGCATCTATCTTGTATTATATTAATGATCTAAACATATATTCTAAACATGTTTGGCTTATTTTTGTTTTCCAAACAACTCTGGCTGGTCTTACAAGATAATGTTTTAAAGAATTTTTAGTTCATAAAATTTCTGAAGTCCAACCTAAAATATATATTAATCCAATGTGTCATTTGTTTTTCCTAGCATTCTCCATCAGAATCCTTCTTAGAGAAACCAGTGCCAGACATGACTCAGGTTAGCGGACCGAATGCCCAGCTACTGAAAAGTGATGATTACCTTCCATCAATTGAGCAGCAGCCCCAACAGAAGAAAAAGAAGAAGAAAAACAATCACATTGCTGCAGAAGGTCCCAGCAAAGGATTTGGCAAGGAGGGCTTTCTTGGTGGGCTTGACAGTCAGGACCCTACCAGGAAATCACTAGATTGTTCCCAAGAAGAGAAGAAGAAAAAGAAAAAGCCTAAAGTGAAAAAAGACCCAAAAGATCCAAAAGAACCGAAGGAGAAGAAGGAGCCTAAAGAACCCAAGGCTCCCAAAACCCCTAAGGTCCCTAAAGAGCCAAAGGAGAAGAAAGCTAAAAACACCACACCAAAACCCAAGAGCAACAAAAAGTCAAGGTATCTAGTTTTTGTTAATCTGAGTATTCCCAATATAATACTTTATTATAAATGCAATCTTAAAATGATATTTAAGTTGTTGGGAAACCTAGAATAATAACCAGAAAATAATGACTTTTTTATTTGTTGATTTCCAAAATATCTAATCTAGAACCAGAGGATGTGAACTGGGTGAAATACTGTATTATTTGTAGTAACACTTACCTCTGATTTCCTAAAATGACAGACACATTACATGTGCAGCTATAGACAGAAGGTCATTGGCTCAGTTTTCATTAATTGTATAGATCTGTGAAAGAACTGGATTTACTAGAGAAGGAATACTACATTAATCAAGCTGCCCTGTCCTTTCTTTCTTAAAGTCAGAAAGTTCAGATCTTAATTGTTTATAGGAATAGAAATGCACTTGTACTTATATGTGGCATGCATGGATGTGCAGTAAATGATTGAAGAGTCTCAGCACACTTTGTCAAATGCCCTGACCCTAGAAACACATTGCTATAACTACAAGTATGTATCAGTGAATGAGACCAATGTGTTTCAAGAGTTCCTTCTTTAAAAGAAAATTTGGTACCAGAGGGAGAAGTAACATTGAAAGAACATGGGATAGTCTTCTGCACCAAAAAGAGAGAGAGAGAGAGAGAGAGAGAGAGAGAGAGAGAGAAAGGAGCAGTTTAGTGTGTTTCAGCAAACTTTTTACTCAAATCAAATAGTATCCACATATGAAATGGAATAGCCAGTTCAGGTAAACCTTGAATAAGGAAACAAAAATATTTTGACCGTTCTAGTGATCACTTGAAAGTTTCTTCAAAGATGAGTCCAGGGATATTTTATTTCATCAGCTTCCCCTTTTCTTACAGTATACATTTTCTTGTCCAGACTTCTAAATCTACACTTTTAAAAATGTTATGGAGTAGCTAGGGACGCAGTTGTTTGTTTGTTTTTTAATTTTCCCTGTTTTGCTGTTCATAAAGGGTTAAGAAGGGATTCTTTGGGCAGCTGCTGTTTACCTTTCCCATTGTAGACAGGCATAAATGGCTGCAGTAGGATTGGATAACCAGTCATTTCCACACAGTGTCTCTATAACATTATAGCTGCGGGTTGTTGTCAGTTCAGGAGCCATGTTCCACATGACTGCATTATTATCTAGCTGCTATCCCTTCCCCAAGCATTACCAAATCTCCATATTCTGTTTTCAGAAAAAATCCGTTAGAGCCTGCTATAGCGCTTCAATCCCATCAGCCATTGTAGTGTGGTACTGTTATAGCGCTTGATAGCGCTTCGTGTTATGGCAGATCCAGCAGTGGATGGACGATGGGTGTGCCTAGCTCATCCCTCCCTCAGCAACTCCCATGGTGTGGTAACTTCCTATCACCTCTCCCTGTTTATTTTAAATGTCTCCTTTAAGTCAAAACTTTTTCTTTTTTTAATACATTTTTAAATAGGGCAAAAGTGCAATAGTATACTGGCATCTCATGCTGTTACAACATTGCTGCATTAATTCAGCTTACACACCCCCGCAAAAAAAAAACACCAAAAATTCACCGCCCAATGAGGGATGGTGAGGCGGGGTGAAGGCAGGGCACAGGAACAGCCAAAGATGCTGTAATGCAGAAGGAACACTGGTGACAATACTGCTACCCATCCGCTTCAGGGGGAAGGATGCAGGAAAGAGCGTCCCTAACCCGGCAGCATTGTGTGAATGGTGATGCTGCCATTATAATGGTATAGCACGCTAATGGCTTCTAGTGCAGAAATGGCTGACTCCTTCTCTTTTCCAGTGCAAGCTTTAGTGAATTGTTTATTGCAGACATGCTGCCAACACCAAAAGTCTGTGTTTCTCCAGCCCTCCTTCTCTGTTGTTCCAGTGCTGATACTGCTAAAAAAACCAAAAAAGACAAAAACCTTCCAACTAAACAGAGGAGGAAAAAGAAACAGGGAAGGTTTAATGGGCATAGAAAGATTTTTTTTTTTTAAAAAAAAAGGAGCTTCACTTTGAGAGGCTTTGTTAACTGAGGTATGACTATATTACCTTGAATAATTGGTGGAAGATGGTAATACATTTGATAAAATAGGATCTTATACGTAACAATACATGGATTAGTCTTTATGGTGTTTAAAGATGCTTTACTGTCCTGGAATATAAACAGTGTTTATTATAGCAGTGAACAGCACTCCTTGTAGATGTTTTGAAACTAAACATGGAAAGGTCTCAGTTTTCATTGGAGATAAGTAGGACTGGAAAAGGCTTTTAAAAATGTGACTTGATTTTGAAAATAAATTCAAGAATAACTTATTATCTGTGAATCAGTGGCTACTCTAGATGTGTAGAGACATTTTTTCATTTTTTCCTAGATCTAAACTGAGTTTGAGAACATGATTTTGTTGTAAATCTCCCTTTTACAAACTCTTGATCTCAAGGGGTGATACTCTGGAGTAGTCAAAATTAACTTTCTATAAATTCATTTACATTTAAATAAAAAAGAGATATTAAAAGAGGCTAAACTATGTTTTTCTGAGGATGCTGGTATAGCATTTTTTCCAGATACTGTAGAAACAGCTTCCTACCTCCTAGTAAATTCTTCATACATTGATTACATTTTTTTTTTTTTTTTGGCCATGCTAACTGTAATTAAAGTATCTTTCTGTCTCTTATGTCATTAAATAGAGAAGGAAGATGGATAGTAAAAGCTTAGGACTCTTGAAAAGAGTCCCCAAACATTATTATTGACAGACTGAACAAATCAGAAGTGTAATATTAATCATAGCTTTTCTGCACATTTATAAGGGCTGAACTCACTCTAAGTTTACTGATCAGTGGAGATGTTGTTTAAATCAATGCAACATCTGTAAAAGAAAGTTGCTTTTGTAATCCAGGGAATGCCAAAGGCTTAGAAATCTTCCCAGTGACACTCATAATTGAATCAAGATTTTAAGTGATCGATAGCTTGAACCATTAATCTGTTAAGCAGTAGCTGTTGAACTGGTCAGAGATATGTCATTTATTTTCTTGATCTGTTGCATTTCTACAGATGAGAGGAAAATAATAATGCAATAGGAACATGAAAATTCAGATAAATTATGAATGCCACACCGTTATTGTGGATACTACACTTCTTCTGTGTCTAGATTGTGAGCAGAAGGTGTGCAGCTCAATTTCAAGTCCATTACTAGTTTGTAAGGATGCATCTTAGAGATTAGTAGTTAATTTACACAAGTTCCTTCAAATTCCCCTTAGCAGTTGAAACCCATCCAATTGAATGATCAGTTCTCCTTCCCAAGTGGACAGCCAGCATATTGTAGTGGTTTGAGTGTTGGACTGAGAATCTGTGAAACCACAGTTAGATCGTCACTTGGCCATGGCCACAGTTCAGATTGTCACTTCTCTTGGACAAGTCAAACACTCTCAGCCTCAGAGGAGGGCAGTGACACCCCTTTCCCTGAAGAAATCTTGCCAAAAGTACTCCATAACAGATTCGCCTTAGAGTCCGCATAGGTCAGAAGTGACTTGAAGACACTCAACAACAGACCTCTTCAAGTAAGGGCTCTGTCATAAACTTGATATAAGTTGTGTTGAATTCACATTGATTCTTCTGTTTCCCAGCATGGGCTGAGCAGAAGTACTCTCAACAGGAGCCGGCTTTATGCCATCACCTATCAGAATGTGTACACATCCTGGCTGGTATGCTGCCAGTGGTATATGCTAGTAAAAGAGCATGCCACACAAATCTTAAATCAAAAACTCCCAGTTGTAAGAGTCAGTGTGTTTTAAGTATCAACCAATCTTTCAACCGTACCATACAAGGTGCGTAAAAATATATTCTCAAATCGGGAAGTCCCAGACAACCTCTTTGGTTCGCATTTTGGAGAACTTTCATCTTCAGTCTTGTTTTTTTCCCTTGCCACAAAAATTTAGAAATGTCTTTTTGCCATTGTTTAAAAGGTTCTTATTAACTCTTATCAGAGTTGTCTGAAATAGAAAAAGCATTTTTGGCAATATGTTCATTTTAATAACTGCTATTCTGTCTAATAAAGACAACTTCAATTTAGACCAGCACTGAAATTTGAACTCAATATCATTCCAAATTTTTACATAATTATTCTGAAATAACTTCTTATTTTAAGTCTCAAAATAAACCCCTCCCAAATATATCACATTTTCACAATTTTAAAGCCTGTTTTTTTCCATCAATAGACCAATTATTTCCTTATATCATTGCATGATATTTCCAAAGTATGATAAACTCAGTTTAGTCATTTTGGATTCTAGTGAGAGTTCAGGCTTAATTTATTCTAATACCCATTTGTATGTCTTTTTGGCAGTCTGTAATATCAATTGAACTTTCCTTGAGTACCACATCTCAATGAGTTGATGCTCTTACTGTCAGTTTTCTTCACAATCTTGCCTTCACAACTATACATGGAAATTGGAACTAGTTAGGCCTCTGTATTTGCTAGAGTTAGGGAAGCAGGACCCCTGCAAATGTGGAAAAAGTGCAAATATCTGTATCTATATATATATATGTGTGTGTGTGTGTCTTGTGGGAAGGGGGCTGAGAAATGGTGGGGAGACAAGCATTCAGAGTCCAAACCAGATCAGGGAAAGGAGATAAGCAAACATGCTGACCCTGTACCTCCTCTCTCTTGCCCATCACTTTCTTTGGGTGTGTGGATAGCATTGGAGAAGGTTTTTAGTGCTGAGAAATCAGGGTGTGAACCGTACTTAGCTGGCTAGGCAGCAGATGGTAGAGGAGGACCAGAGGGGGGAGTTTAAAGGGCTGCATGGCCCTGATCAGTGCTGCTGAGAGGGAGCGTTCCCCTGAAAAAGAAGCATTTGAGGTGAGTGGGGCAGGGTTTGGAGAGACTCTCAAATAAGCGAATCCATGAAAGTTGAACCTGAAAATGTGGAGGACAGACTGTACTGTAGCCTGGATGATTCTTACTGACATACCCCTGCCTAATGCCCTATCTCTGTCCTGGCAGAGCTGATAAATCAAACAAAACTGTATATCTCCCAGCTTGTTACTTCCAGGCAGTAAGCAAGGAGTCATAAATAAAATCCAACATAAAATCCAGCAAGGTTTCACGGCAAGGGAGTGTCCAAGGTTAATCTGAGCATTTGTCAAGGCATCCAGCAAGGTAGCAGGTCAGATAAGCTCTGAAAAGTCCTGGAGGGCAAGGATGCCAGATAAATAGACCCAAAGCCTAGCACAGCTATGCCTTGATTGATTGTTGCCGGTTATAAATTCTGAGAGAGTGATGCTGGGTCTCTCTTTGCTGCCTGTGCTGTGGGAAGCTGGGTCTAGGTAAGTGTTATTCTCTGTTGGAGCTGGTACCACCCTCTGTTCTGTTTCTGGTACTGTAACCTCTCTCTATACAGCAGGTCCTGGCATGCGCCCTGTTTCAGTCTCTGGCGTGCCCTCTGCTTCAGGCTCAGAGTCCATGCTCTGGAAGCAGAGTATGACACTCCAGGACCCAGACAGGGCTATTCCCAACAGCCACATCCTAAAGACGTGAGAGAGACAGTACTTTTGGCAGCCAGTGCAGGTGGAAAAGGAAAAGCTCCTTCATTAGGCCACAGCTGGTCAGGATGCTAAGGCTGTATAATCAGAGGTCAGGATGGCAGAAAGCTGCTGGAATCTGCTGACTCCATTGGTGGTGACAGCCTTGCTGACTCCTGCATTCTCTGTTTGTGTTCTTTGGACCTTGGACCTTTGCCTGTACTGTAGATTCTATTCGTGTGCACTCTCTCCCTGGACTCTTGATGAATTCACATTTGGTCGCTTTGGACTGCTTTTGGACTGCTTTAACAAATGCTGTTTTGTAGTTATTGCTGATTACACAGGTTGTGAAGCCTTGGGAGGCAGCCAGCACAGGACACTTGCTTTGCTATTCAATGATACATTTTTATACTTCAGGACTGTGTTCTTTCATATATGCCCTTTTAAATCTTAGATTTTCATTTTCTTGAATTCACTCTCCATTTTGATTGATGACTGAGCCAATGTATACAATTCCTTTGTCTTTAATGTCACCTTAAAGTGATGTGATTCATCTGTGGGCATTATTTTTGTTTTCTTAACATTTTGCACTTTCTTCCTTAATTTGCGTCAGTAGTCATTCCAAGTCTGTGCTATTTTCTGCAAGTAGCATGTCACACATATCTTAAATTGTAGATGTTCCTTCCTGCAGTTTTCCTGCTTCCTCCAACTCTGATGCCATTTTCTGTATGTTGTGGCATGTATATATATAGATAAAACAGGTCAGATTATAAAATTCAACCTTACCTGACCCCCTTGGTGGCTTCTGGTGCAGAGTATAGATTACGTATTAGGGCAATCAAATTTTCTAGCATGCCAGTTTCTTTTAAAACAATCTATAGTTTTTCGTGATCTATATAATCCAAGGCTTTGTTGTACAATGGCCCCTCCATATTCATGAGGGTTCCAGATGCAGAACTCTCATGAAAGTGGAAAAAACAAAAATAACTCCCCTGTCTCCCTCCCATTCCCCTCTGAAGCTCACCCCACCCATTCCTTTGTCTCTACCCCCAGTCTCCACTGGGAGACCTCGGGTGTGTCATACACTCTCAGCCCAAAAAACCCTATGATAGGTTTGCCTTGGGGTCTCCGTAAGTCAGAAATGACTTGGAAGCAAACAATGGCAACAAAGCGTCCTTACCCTTGATTTAAATTTCCTTTTGCTTTTTCTGGTCCTGTGGGAGAGGTCTCTCGTTCTGTCTCTTCTGTTGTCGCCTTCTATTTCTTTTCATTGATTTTGGTAATACATTTTTTGTGTCCTTAAATACACGTTACTGAATGGTTGTATTCAGGATTCTGACCTTATCAAATTTTAGTTTTGTCTCTTGACTGTCCATAATTTTTTGGGGAATTCCATGTGCCATTCAGTAAGGATATTCTTCTTCCCTCTTTCCTTTTTCACTACAGATAGAGTCTGTTTGTCGTCCTCTACAATATTCGTGACTGTGATTCAGTTCTTCTGATTCCTGGTCGATTAAGCTTGGTAGTGCAAAGTTTTTCCTTACCTAGTCTTTACAGGAACATTCTATCTTGCACTGACTCACATAATGCACTTCTATTTGTGAAATCACCAGTTCGTGCTCTGTGCTGCAACCTGCTCTTAGTCTTGTTTTTACAGAGCTTCCCTGCCTTCTCTTTCCAGTTGTGCAGTCTGTTTTACATTCACCATTCGGTGATACCTGTATATCAGTGTCAGTTCAGTCCCTGAAGAATGTGTTTGTAATGAAAAAGGTGTTGACCTCACAAAATAGAAGTCTCTCTTTTGCTTCATTTCTTCCAATTACCTGAGATTATGACCAACACATCTAATTTTCTTGTGTGGTGAGTTTCTTCTTGGATGCCAGCATAGGATCTTTCAGTTTTTCTCCAACTGCCTCTAGTTTGAGCATGAACTTGAGTTAAGGTTATTTTGATAGCTTTTCCATGAAGTTTTATAATTATCATTTAGTCAGGCTTTGTATTATACTGACGATCTGTGCTACATTTCATCTCATTATTAATAACCCTCCATAGTTGTTCCTAGAATAGAATACTATGTAATTATCTGATTGAAAATGTCCTAGTCCTACAAACTTGAGTTTGTTCACGCCAAGTTCTATGTTATATACATTGTTTCTTGTTTTATAGTTTCCAGCTTCATCTGATTCATGCTTCTCATATTCCATGTTCTTATTATATATGTTTTGCAACTTTTCCTTTCACATCTGGACATGCCAGCTGCCAGATATCTTTTCAGGTTGAGTCTATTTGCATCATTAAACACAGTACCATTCCTATTTGTCCTTTGCTTTTCCCCAGTAGCTGGTTGAGTGTCTTCCAACCTGTGGTCTCATCCTCTAGGACCATCTCATGCTTCCTTTTGAATTGTCTCATCATAGGATTTTCAGGGTAGAAGGTATTCAGAAGTTGTTTACCTGAATAGTACTCAAGAGTTAGCAAAAATGCCATTTATGTTGTCTCTTAGAGATCTTCCATGAGTGCCACCTCCCACTGCTGTTGCTGCTGAGTAGCTTCCATTCTGGAGCTCAGCCACTCTCACCATTGAATCTTATCAGTTTTCATCGACTGATATGGTCTTTCCTCTTTGAAGAGTATGGAAGTAACATAATCTGGTATCTTTGAGCATTCCAGTTTGGGTGACAATGCTTGGAACCTAAATTCTCAGTAGAGTTTGGTCTTCTGACAGTGTTACTCTCAGCTTTTCTGATATACTCAAACCCCCTCACCAAATTAAGTTGTACATCTGAGAGAAGACCTAAATATCTAGACAGAACAGTAGATGAAGATTCAACTGGAAATTGCCGATTTAAAGTCCACTCTTTTCCAAGCTGAAGATGTCTTAGGGGAGTGGGTGTGTTAGTGATAAAACATGTATGCTTGGTCCCTAGGATTTCTTAATATGCGAAAAAATAACTGTCTGAGATCCTAAAAAGCTGTGCCAGTCAGTGCAGAAATGACTGAGATCGGTGGACCAATTTTCTGACTTTGGATGAGGCAGCTTTTTATAATAACTTTTTAATGTCATGAATATCATGTTCTAGGTTTATTTATAATTCTGTCTAAACACTGTAGACTTCTTGATGCTTGTAGACATTCTGGGTCTGTGATAGTCAAGCAGATCCATAAAATTCGGATATTTGTCAGATTCAGATTCCCAAACTATGCTCTTGCTTATGTTCTTTTGTTCTTCAATCTGAGCACTGTTCTGTTTTCCAGTATGGAGCTAGCCAAGACAGATCACTGCCAGGTTATTGGAATATGGCTTATTATAAAATGAATCTCCAGTGGCTTCTTTTCTGTCTTGGGATTCTGACCAGTAATTGATAGAAATGTTGTACAGTCAACCCTTCACATGTGTGGGTTTGACTTTCATAGATTTGATTATTTGTGAGTTTCTCCAACTCTTGCCCCCCTCTCTCTCATCAGGCCATGCAGCCTATTAAAAACCCGTCTCTGGTCTTCCTCCTCTTCTGTCACTAGCTGCTAGGCCAACTAAGGGTGGCTCACAGCCCAGTTTTTCAGCACCACGGACCCTCTTCTGATGCCCCCCAACATCGAATGAAGGAGATGGGTGAGTGAGAGGAAATATAGGGTCGCTATGCTGATCTACTCCTTTTCCGCCTTTTTTCTCTGACTCATTTTCACCGCCATGCCTTGGCCCTCTTTTGATGTTTGCAGTTTTTCCACTTTTGCATGGATTCTGCACCCCCAACCCTAGCCGATGTGGAGGGCTGATTATACTATGAAAATATAGCAAGATAGCTTTGCTAAAAGCAGTTCTCTACCTTCTGGCAGTAAAGCCAGGCAAAGGTGGATTGGGGGACTGGCACACAGGAGTAGGGTGCAAAGAACATTTGCCTATTTTATCATCTTCAGCAAAAAAGAGTGTCTCAGAGATTGAAGGTGTCTAATAAGAAGATTTGAACTCAGCAAAGTTCTTTAGATTTTTTTTTTCATGCAAAATTCATCTTTACTTAACCATGTGCAAAGTTTGGTACTTTTTTGCTGATTCTCTCTTTCTCTCTCTCTCCCTTTCTCTCTGTGCAACAAATTTTTCTGCACTCAAAAAATCCATGTGGATTTTTTTCAGAGAAAAACATGGTTTTTGTTTGTATGCAGAAATATCTTTCTTTGTTTTTTTGCAGAAACCGATTTTACTCTTCAGAAAAGTCTCCTATGAAGAAAATGGTGTTTTCTTCACAAAAAGCCATTTCTAAGTACAGTAATCCCTTGGAAAATGCCAAATGGGAAGTAGTCTTGAATAGTCTGCCATCTTTTATTTTACACAGCAGAGAGAAAATGATTTAAATTGCTTGTTCTTGCTTTCAAGAATGAAATAAAGAATTAATCCAAGGATGGCAACTCTTTTAAGTCTCTGTCATGAGAATTACAGCAATGATTGTACACTACTCCATTTCCCTGTTGCATGTATTATGGCTGACCAGTGTCTGTGTGCCCCACCTTGATGCTAGTTGAGAAAGGACAAATGTAGCAGCCAGAGGGATGTACTGTAATGCTTATTGACTGGCAAGATACGGTAGTGTGATTATGGCTGTGGCAAGTGTGCATGCCTGTTTTTATGCCTACATTGCATCAGTCATCAGAAGGGAAGTTCTAATTTGATTCGTTGGTTCCCAAATCTGCAGTCTCTGATCTTGTTAGACTATAATTTCAGAGTACTTGACCATTGGCCATGCTGGCTGGTGTTTCTCAGAAATAAAGTTCAACAACATCTTGAAACCAAAAGTCAGAACCCACTGTGTTAGAGAAACCAAATCAGATCTCAATTACATAAATGTATTAACACTTGAGTACTTACTGGCAGCAGAATATGAGTAGCATCTTTGACCATAATATAATGATAAAGATGCCGATTTATAAATCAGGAAGCCCTGTTTCAAAACTTCTGTGAACATACCTGTTGGCCTTGCGCTAACTTACCTTGCACAGTTCCCGTAAGTGTTAAATAAAATAAAGTATATGAAGCACTTTAAAAATTCAGAAGTGCTATATAAATTCTTAAGGATTTGTTTATTTATTTAATCCATAAAATATGAAAACCTTAATTTCCATGTTTAGAGGTGAATTTGAAGGAATGTCAGCCTGACAAATTAAATTGCAGCTATTGAATTACACATATAGTTTAAAAATATATAGAAATTAGTGTGTCAGTGTAGTTTTTGTAGCTGTTAACCGTTGTTTTAATAGCAGTGAGAAAAGGTAATGAAGGAAAGAGGGAACCACACTTCCATGAAAAAAGTAGTTTATTAGGTTTTATCAAAAGCCAAGTCTTTTTCATACATCTTTTTAAAAACTGGTATAGACTTTCAATGTATTTTGCGACATTTTGAATTTTTGCCAGTATTATTTTACTTCCTTAAAATGTTTTCCATCCTTAAACTTGAAAAGCAGTAATATTGTGCAAAATTTTGACACAGTGCAGAGATTATAATTATAATTTGTTTGGTGGTCAACACTGCATCAGAACTGTCCCTGAAAAACTGAGGTGAACGCTGATAGGGCATGATGGGCAAATGTAGTTTAGTAGTTTGCTTTAGTGTTTACATCATCAAGAACTCTCTCTTTTCAGAATATTTCATTTTTGGTGTAAGATGGGAAATGAGTATTATGAACCTCAACTAATGAAACAGTTTGAAATGTTTCCTTAGAATTTTAGGGAAACAACCGTTGGAAACATATCGTTTTGTAACCTTTTCTATTATGTAATTCAAGAGCTGCGTGATGT
Source organism: Cyclura pinguis (assembly GCA_030412105.1). Taxonomy (NCBI): domain Eukaryota; kingdom Metazoa; phylum Chordata; class Lepidosauria; order Squamata; family Iguanidae; genus Cyclura; species Cyclura pinguis. The sequence continues at coordinate 216,757,036 of CM059602.1, forward strand.
AGTGATATGAGTGTTGGACTATGACTCAGGAGACCAGGGTTTGCCATAAGTTAGAAACAACTTAAAGCCGCACAACAACACAATGTAACTGAGAAATTTGTAACTGCCTTTTCAGTGTGGCTTTATGTGACATATGATTATTAATTGAGACTCAGTAGTTTAGTCATAGTTATTGATTCAAATTCCCCAGCTGTAAGAAGTAAAATAGAAGTCTGGAGGAGAAAGGGTAAAGTAAATTGGGAGGGTGAAGTGGACCACTTGTAGTTAAGAGAGTGAAGAGTTGGGCAAGTTTGGGTGAGTTAGTTGCTTTTAACTTCAGTTTGAACATCCTTTCCTGTTCAGTTTTTTGACTTTTTAAAGCCAATTTAATATGTTGTTAGAGGTAGATTTTACTTTGTGTGAGTGATTGTGCAGGCAAAATAAGGAAATTTGTGAGTTTATGAATGGATGTCACAACTTGTTTTCTGACCCAGAAGTTTCTTCGCATTAGTGTACAGAGGAGCTCTGTCACAGACCAAATGGTAGATGTTTCTCTATAGTTCTCTTGTAAGTGTTGGGTGCATATGCGTAAAAATATTACAACTATCTCTTTCTACCTGATAATGAGAAACACTGGGACAGATGATTACCATGTTGGGGTATGAAAAGCCACTATATGCCATGATTCTGGCTTTTTGTAAAATATGTCTTGTGGGTACCGTTTTCAGTTCAATGATTGTTGTGTTTAAGTGCAACATGATGGTAAAGAAACAACAGACTTCTCAATTTAGTGATTGTTGTGTTTAAGCACAACATGATGGTGAAAAGATAACAAACTCAATACTGTTACATATTTTTGATATGTAGTTCCATTTTTAATTTACTCCTGGTTCTGATGCTTCAGCACTTGGTATCTCTGGCTGAAAGCTGAATGCAAGTAAGCGGAATACTAAATCAAGGTAAGAGTAAAGCAGCCATAGGTATGGATCCTGTGGTATTCTGTGAAAGAATTGCTGTGGACTCCCGACACTGATGATGATTGTTCTTCCCACATCATTTAAAGAGGTCATACTAAATCTGTTCTTGGATATCCAGGTAATGTTTGAGCGGGACAGCTTTTCAACCATTTGATTATGTGTGAATATTGTAGATAGACCATGTAATTTTGATAACAGGCAACTATAATGTGATTTACATGTACTTTCCATGATGATTATCCACATATTTAACTGTTATATTACATACTGCTTTATATCATGGCAACAATTGTTTGTTGGAGTTATTTCCTTATTCTTCGTCTCTCTTTTGGTTATTTAAAAAAATTTAAGCACATTTAAAATACTGGTTTCAATCTACTGTTTCATGTGCCCAACATAGCAAGTTCCCTGTACTTGATGTGATGTCCAAGGCATATTGGTCTGTTATTATTCCTTTTGTATTTGATTGGGACATCGATTTTCCATGGAAAACTATTTTTATGGTTACCTAAATTGTGGGATTCACCCTTCATAGAGTGGAGTGAGAAGGTAGACTTGCAAGCATTTTTTATGTCAGTTTCCATATTCTGACTGTTGACCATGCTGGTAGAGGATGAGTGGTAAATGCTATTAACTTCTGGAGATCCACCTTCTGTCCATCCCTGCTTTAGAGATTCTCAGACTTGAGTATCATTTCAAGATCTCTATAAAGTAGAGCTTCATTTTGTTAGACTTAACTTTTTGTGATCGGGATTAACTCAGTAAAGCATGTAAAGTTTAGCACCTTCTTAAGTGTTAATTTAATGATGTGGATACTCTTATTACTCTATATCTCTAACTTTTTTTTACTGTTTGAGGAAAGCCAGTCACAAAGAAGTTGTACCTTGCCCCCATTAGCTCAAATATACTAAGTCTGAACAGGATGATCAAATACATATATGGACATATACATAGCTGTGTATTATTTTTATATACAGTATACATGCTGCAGTAGTGGAAGGTACATATGGCTATGAACGTCTTTCAGGATGCATTTGAACCTGGAGAACCATTGCCAACAGTTGCCCAGGCAGTTGACATCCGAAGCCAGCAAGTGAAAGTCAGATTGTGCGTTTGTAAGGTATTTTTCAAAGGAAGGAACTTGCAAAACCATCTCTGAGTATTCCTTGTCTTAAAAAATCCTATGAAAAATTCATGGAATCTCCATAAGTTGACAGGTGACTTGAAGACAGACAGACAGATGCACGCACGCACACACGCTCACACACATGGTGAAAAGTAGTGATGTGAGTTCTTTTGCAGTTGAGACAAGAGTGCACTGAATGTTGTGTGTCTTCATCTTTTCTTTATACATTACCAGCTCAGAGAATGTTGTGAATTTGTCCTGAATAGTTTCTTTTGGTGAATTGTATTATCTACCAGGTATACAAGGATACTGGTCTTCTACTACTCTTCTGAAATTAGATTCTGAAGTAAATTGTACGCTTGACAAATTGTTCTTTTATTATTATTATTAATTGTGTGTAGCTTTGCTTCTGTTTAAGAAGAGTAGAAATCAATTATTAGAAGTTCCATTTACAGATTGCTGCATATTGTTTAGTAGAAAAAGTCTTGGATCACATAGAGGCTAGAAGTATGCAAATGTTGAGCTAGGTAGATCTTTGGATGACTTGGAGCAGATCTACAGTGTGTTTGGTCTCTCAGTGCTTTTACTGGTGTTAGCAATATTCCCCTCACCTCAAGTAGGCCATTGAAGTGAAGAAAATTTGGGGAAAATCAGAAGTGGATTTTTCTGTGAAAGGTCTGGGCTTAGTTTTAAGTATGCAGTACTTAGTGTTATAGGTTTGTGGAATTCTTTATGTCTTGAACAGTAGAAAAGTCAGGGAATCACTAGTACTTTATAGCCTTTCAGCAAATTCACATTTTATCAAACCTGGCCTATGCTGTTCTTCAATATGTTAAGCCAGTTACTCATATGCGGTAGTGCACCTAGGGTGCACTAACTGTTATTAAATTAAATTCTGTGCTTAACTCTGATTTATAGAGGTCACCAATAAAAAGCAATAGCCTGTCATCTCGCTTTACCTGGCAACAGTTCAACTACCAACAGGCTTACCTTTGATTTAAACAAATTCGAGAAATATGTAAAGTTTGGGAAGCAGTTTTGCACTGATTTGATAAAAGAGACCACAAAATGCTGCAGCGCAGGTGTTGAGAATGTTTGAAAGCTGATTGAGAGAAGCAGATGGCTTTAGTCAGTGGCATCCAGCCAAAAGAGCAGGTGCTGGTCATGTGACCGCTGGTTACCAGGGTAATCTGATTGCTCTTGGCGTGCAGATGAAAGGAAAGGGGCCCAGTGTTCAGCTGTAGTATTGTATAATTTGTGGCAGTTAGAGCGGAAATAAATGCTGGAAATGGAGCCTCATAGTAGGGGAGACTTCTGTCCATGTGTAGTATACACACTAGGACGTTTGGAAAGGGAACCGTTGTACAGATTTGCTTTTTAAAATGATTTGTCTTACAGCTTTTTGAAAGATATCAAACATTTTTAGTATTGTTGAATTCTTAGAGCTATTTGCAATTGTTTGTGTATATATTGTGCTTTTTATAATTTGAATTTTTGAAAGTAAATATTTTTATTCTTTATTCTTCCACTTTATATTAAAATAATGGAGCAGAAATGGTTATTGGAATGTACTGTGTGTTACTGTCCTTTCATCAGTTAAATATAAAATGAAAGGTTTTCACTTTATAAATGAGCAAGTATCTCCTCCCTTGCATTTCTTCTGTCACTGATTTTGAATACTCAAATGAAATTCTGCTAATGTACTTTGCAAAAGCAATATAAATAACCATGGTCACAATGTTTAAGAACTTAAAATCATAGCTGTACGAAAAAGGTGGATAGAACTGAATATTTTGACATCTGTTCTTTTGGCTTTTCTGATAGAGCTGTATTTTTGTGTTGCAAGAATGTGCATGTGTACATGCATACATGTACAGTGCTTTTGTAAAAATTATTAGAGGAATTTTGTCTGAATATTCAGCATTATTTTCAAAGAAGAAGCTGAATGTATAGTAAATACTCCTAATAGACTCAAAATTTTCTGTCATGTCTTCTTTGCACATTATACCTGTGCTATTCAGATTCCCCAAGATGACAGTTGTGGCTTTGAAGTCTAGCATCCAGAAGGGAAACACCTTTCCTAAGTCATCCAGGCAAAAGATTCTACCTGCTTGCTGCAATTATGTGAGGGCAATATAAATGGGGAGCCCCACCAGAAGGCCAGTTCTGTCTTAACCAGAGCAAGGTTTTCTTGTCTGTTAAACTTGCAACTCTTTCCTTTTCCCATTTTAATGCTCACTGTGTTCTGTGACAGGACACCCACTTTAAAGAGAGGCAGAATTCTAAAGAGGAAAGGAATACAAATGCAGGACCTTTACATTACTTCATTTGTGTAATGAATAAAGGATATATCAAAGATCAGACTTGGAATATTGCTATAAATCTCATCTTTTCCCCTCACAAATTTATTGGGCTACCATAGTTTTGTTCACTTAGAAAAGATCTGCATACCTTATAATACTAAAGTAAGAAATGAAGAGCAGTTGCAATGCTACAAGTGGTAGCAATAACATGCATTTAATACTTTAAAAAAAAACAGGTTATAGTTAATAAAATAGGTATGATAAAGTGACTGGAAAGTCTTTCTACTGCCTAGTTAGTTAGTTCAACCTCTGATAAAGTATACTTATATTTTAGTAACAAGAAATCAGATTCAGAATCCAGTGCTGTGAAGAAAAAGGTCAACAAGGGAAAAGAAGGTTCAGAACATTCAGATGTAGAAAAAACACCACCAGGATCCCCACATCCTGAAGAAGAAGATGACTCAGGAGTTCAGGTACTGATACTGATAATTAGTTTAGTCCTGTAATTCTCATTTGTGGGTTAGTGTTACAGAAATGAGCTATGGTACTCCTTCAGCTTATATGTTCTTTCCTCCTCTACTGTGGCCATGAGGAATAGTCCATAAGCTTTCATGCCCCTTTTATGTTATTCTCAAGGTTAATATTAACAATGCTTTGTTGAAACAAGCTAGCTTCACATCAGGTTTTATGGATCTGATTTCTTTCAATTAACCATATGAAAGTTTCACTTCTGTTTATCGTTTGGACAACACACTAAATTGTGGCTAGTCCAAAATGAGTGCAGAAGCTTTCCATTTCATTTAGCTATGCTGGAGGAAGAGATTGGGTGGGGGGAGAATAGAATCATGGTGTTGAAAGGGACCAGAAAAGCCATCCAGTACATACAGGAACACACAGTTAAAGCACTCAAGACATATCACTATCCAGCCTCTTCTTATAAACCTCCAAAGAAAGAGGCTCCACATTCCAGGGCAGTGCATTCCACTATCAAATTGTTCTTACTGTCAAGATGTTCTTCCTAATATTTAGATGGAATCTCTTTTCCTGAAGTTTGAAGCCATTGCACGGTGTCCTGGTCTCTGGAGTAAAAGAAGACAAGCTTCCCACATCTTTCATAAGGCATCCTTTCAAATATTTAAACATGGCTATTACGTTACCTCTTACTCTTCTCTTCTCTGGACTGAACATACGCAGCTTCCTAAGCTGCTCTTCATAAGGCATGGTTTCCAAATCTTTTACCATTTTGTTTGCCCTCCTCTAGGCACATTCCCACTTGCCAATATCCTTCTTGAATTGTGGTGCCAAGTACTGGACACAGCATTCCAGGGGAGGTCTAACCAAAGCAGAGTAGAGTGTTACTATTACTTCTCTTGATCTAGGCACTCCTGTTGATGCAGTCTGGAATTGCATTGGCTTTTCTACTTGCTGCATTACACTGCTGACTTATGTTCAGCGTGTGCTCTTCAAAGGTTCCTAGAGCCCTTCCCACACGTACTGTAGTCAAGCTGGGTGTCACCTATCTTATATCTGTGCATTTCAGTTTTTGTGCCTAAGGATAGTACCTTACATTTCTCCTTGTTGAAATTAATTTTGTTAGTTTTGGCCCAGCTCTGTAATCTGCTAAGGTCATTTTGACTTCTGATCCTATCCTCTGGGGTGTTAGTTACTCTTCCGAATTTGGTGTTATGTGCAAAGTTGATAAGAATATCCTCTGTTGTATCATCCAAGTCATTGATAAAGATGTCACTTCCCTCTTGGATGAAGAGCAGCCGTTGGTGAACACCCTTTGGGTTTGGTCAGTCAAACCAGTTACAAATCCACCTAATAGTAGCATTGCTAGTCCACATTTGACTAGCTTGTTAGCAAAAATATCATGGGGGACCTTGTCAAAGGCCTTACTACAATCAAGATATGTTATGTCCACAGCATTCCCTTCATCTACCAATCTTGTTACTCTATATATAGTATATAAAAAGAGATAAGATCAGTCTGGCATGACTTGTTTTTGAGAAACCCATGTTAACTTTTAGTGATCACGACATTGCTTTCTAAGTGCTTACAGACTGTCTAATGATGTTCTCTAGAATCTTTCCTGATACTGATGTCAGGCTGACAAAGCGGTAATTATTTGTGTTGTCTTTTTTTCACTTGTTGAAGATGGAGATAATATTTGCCGTCCTCCAGTCTGCTGGGACTTCTTCTGTTCTCCACAAATTCTCAAAAATTATTGCCAGTGTTCCTGACATTACTTTTGCCAGTTCTTTTAATACCCTTGGATGTAGTTCATTTGGCTCTGGAGACTTTAATTTTTTTTAGAGTAGCCGGATATTTCTATACAGCCTCCTTACCTATTCTGTGCTGCACATTTGCTACCGCATCATCTGCTCCATTTTCCCCAGGTTGAGCTCTATTTTCCTTTTTGGAAGAAGATCGAGAAAAAGAAGATGTTGAGTAGTTCTGCCTTGTCTCTGTCCTTCATTAGCATTTTGCCATCATCTCCACATAGTGGCCTTACCATTTCTTTGTTCTTTCTTTTGCTAGGGACACAAACAAAAAGATCTTTTTATTGTTTTTAACCTCTCCAGCAAGCCTGAACTTATTCTGCACTATAGCTTTCTTACTTTCTCCCTACATGTGCTGGCTATTCGTTTGAATCTCTCTTCAATCATATAGTGCTGCTACTCCTCCTTTCCTGTTTGATATAGTTGTCTGAAATAGCCTGTACCTCTCTATTACTACATTCCAATCATGAGACTTATCCCAGCAGATTTGCTTTGCTGAGTTAAGAGTTCAAGTTCATGTTGTTTATTTCCCATGCTATGTGCATTAGTGTAAAGGTCTCTTAAGACCATGGATTATTCCTTCTATCAACTTAAGGGTTTTTTTCCCTTCCTACTGTTGGATTCCTGTACTATTTGCCCAGTTTTCCCTATAAGATTTAATTCTATTATCTCCAACACTTTATGAACTCCTACCTGCAATACTGTCTTCTTCCCCCACCCTATAACTCCATTTAAAGCTCTACTGATCAGGCTTGTGAGACTCCTAGCAAAAATGTTCTGCAAACTGGTGTGGGGTGCAACTCATCACTTGCCAGAAATCCATCTGCATGAAACCACAGACCATGATCCAAGAAGCCAGACTGTTCCTGGTGGCATCATTTGCAAAGCCAGTTGTTCACCTCCACTATTCTTCTCTCCCCTCCTGGACTGTATTCCTCAACTAGAAGGAAAGACAAAATAACAACCTTTACATTAAGGTCTTTCAATTTCCTATCCAGAACCTCATAATCCCTTGTGATATCTGAAAGCAGTGTCTTGCAGTATCATTGGTTCACCATGTGGATTAAAAGGGAGGGATAGTGGTCAGTGGGTTCTACAGGCTTCTTGCACTTATCTGACAGGTTAGGAGGGGAGCGCTGTCAGAAAATGGAGCTGATTGTACTGTTGGAAGCATGAAGAACTTGCACTTGGGACTGGTTGTATGCATATGCTGCTTGCAGGGTCTCTCAGCTGGCTTGATGCGTCTTTCCCCCTCAGCTCACTTTGCGAGCAGTATACACACACAAGCAGTCCCAAGCAAACCTCCATAGGCAAGAAGAACTGATGAAAGAGGAGAATCCCTGTCATATTAATGGAACATGTCTTTAATTTGGAAATGTCAAAAGAGCAAGGTGTCAGATAATGGACATTGAAAGACAAGAGCTTCTTGTGCATGGGGCTCCCTGAAGTGGATTGCACCCAGGAAGAATACTCTGGCTTTCTTTGTTTTCTACTCGGCATCTAGCACGTTTAGTGCCAAGTTTTAGTTTTTACTGCTGCATTTTAGTTGTATTTCATATGGTATACTGCCAGATTTTAATGGCTTTTTGTATCATTCTCAAAAACAGGTGTGGCACCCCCTTTTATGATGAGGTCTTTGCATTCTTTATTCTTTTCATGGGGTGTTGCTTTCTCTTTTTGAGGTCTATACAAATAGAATGAAAACCTATTTGTAAGGTTAACCATTTCATTTTCAGAAGAGACGCTCTAGCAGACAGGTCAAGCGAAAGCGTTATACAGAAGACCTGGAGTTCAAGATTTCTGATGAAGAAGCTGATGATGCAGATGGTGCTGGAAGAAACTCCCCTTCAAACACATCTCAGTCAGAGCAACAGGTTTGTTCCTATTTACAGTCTTCAAATAGAGGAGTAGACTGAAAATTCTGTTATGACTTAGGCTGTAAAACATTATAGTGTTGGCTTTCCTTCCAAGGGACTTCCATCTCAGCTTGGCTCAACATGCCAAAGGAAATTAGTTGTTTAGCTTCTTAAAGGCTGTGTTCATTCAGGTTTTCTTTACAAGCCTACAATATATAATTCAACACAATTTAGCGAAATTAATGGTCTCTGCTGAAAAGCCTAAAACTAGGCTCCAAGGAGACTGAATTTACCTCTGTGAATTCAGTGGTCTGGCTTCTATGACTTAATAAACCACTCAAGCTTGTCTCCTGCTGTCAGGCACTATAAGAACCCCTTTATGAAATTACTGTCTTGTAGTAACCAGCAGGGTATGCTTTATTTTCTGTGCAATGTAAATGATGGATAAAATAGGTTGAATAAAATCAAGGGTGATAATGTGAAATGATTCCTGTAACAACCTTTCTTTTTTTTTTTTGAGTGCTCTTTTAATATCCCTACTTCACTTAACTAACTTGGGAAGCCATTGCTAAAAGTATGCATACTTAAGCATTCATTTAAGAATTCAAATTTTAAGCTTTCTTTCATATTCTTTAAAGAGTATTGAATTAAATACCTCCAGAGGAAATGGATGGGGAATATAGTATTGCTTTGACATTTTAAGGTTTTTGATCAGCCAAGGACTTAAAGAATTTCATTGTTCTCTACAAAACTGAAGAAATTGCTGTTACTGCAAAAAATTTTAACTACAAAATTACATTTTAACAAAAAATCTGAAGATGCCTTCTGAATCAGACCATGATACCATCTAGTCCAGTATACTGTTTGTAACAGGGGCCAACAGATATTTCTAGGGAGGCAAGAGATGGAATGCAAAGAGTTTTCCTTTCTACAGTATCTGTAATTTTGTAATACTCCTTAGTTCTTGTTGGTTTACAGTTTAGCCTTTCAATAGTACAGTTTTTCCCAATCTTTTAATAGATTTCAGAGGCAGGCAAACTGTCTGAAACGCAATTTGGATTGGCTCCAGAAATTTCAAGTAGAATATGTACAGTAAAAAATCAAAAATCAGCTAGTAATCGTAGCACCTCACAGTGCTTATTTAATGAGTCTACTCTACCTGAACCCCAGATCCTTTTTATTTGCCACCTCCAGGAATAAGAGGTTTTATTTTCCCCTCTTTCTCTCTCATCTTCTGCTGGTTTTTTCTCTTTCCATTTTTAAATCCTCTTTCCTATTTTATGAAATACAGCAAGAACTACATGTACAGGGAGTTCTGGGAAACAGGGAAGGGGAGCTACATTTCTAAGGATGATGTTCATTCAGTGCTCCAAACGTGTGTTGCCGCTTCTCAACCCATGTAGGATGGAAAAGGAGAGATAAGTTCTTTTCTTAAAAGTCAAGGCCAGAGAGAAACTCAAGCCCATAAAGGTCATTAGAGTAATGGCAAGCAGTATTAGCCTCCTGAGATTTTATTTTGAGCCTGAGATTTGTCAGCTTCAGTGGTATTTCTAAACAGATTGCTGCTTTCTGCACATTTGTTCAAGTTTTTAACCACTGTGAAATCTTTTGTTACAGGAATCTGCTGATACTGAAGGCCCTGTAGTGGAGAAAATCATGAGTAGTCGTACAGTAAAGAAACAAGTAAATATTTTTTTTAAATTAAAATTCTTTCTTGCAATACAAGCAGATATTAGAGTAGTTTTTTTAAAATGTTGTTTGTGTTTGTGTAACTCAAAATATTAGTTTGATCAGCTTTCATCACTGGATTAATTTAAGCTAAACTCATTCTAAAATCATTTCTTTAAATAACTCATTCATAGTGTACAAGAAACTATGAATGGAATTGGGAAAAATTCAATGTTGGCAGAAGAAGTAGAGCACTAGCATAGCTGCCTTGGTATCTCTGGTTATACAAGCAGTAATGCACTTGCTCTTATGGTCGCTGGCTACGCTGTTGTCTGTGCAAGTGGTTGCACTGTCATTTTTGCAGCTGAAAGCTATGTTGGATTTTACCTTTGCATGTAATTGAGAACTAGGTATTCCCAAGTGTAATGTTATATGGACTGGTCAAATGATGAGGTTGGTCACTGTCCAGTCTTTCAGAAATTTTAAGCTCAAACTTATTGTGGATAATCTGCCATTTCCAATACTATATTAGTGTCCAGTGGCTCATTAATTAAGACTAAATTATATTGTTAGTTAGGATTAAAGCCCCTTGTTTCTCATAGTTTACTCCAGTGAAGAAATCTGAGCAGTTCTCCATTCCTACAGAAATGAAGGAGATTTCCCAGTATTTTGTTCTGGTTTTTTCCCCTTCAGTGTACTTGCTACTGTTCTTTGTTTCTGATTGCAAAGACTTATGAGACCAATGCTTTCTAATGGAATTCTTTAATTTTAACTGAGCTGTTTCTCTTGATTATATTTGAAGTTTTCAAGGTCTGAAGATTGTGTTTGGTACTTTTTTTGTTTTACAATTAAGAATGGGTTAACCTCTGAAGTAGCTATATTGTCATAATGATACTTCTTCATGGTCTCTGTGACTCACACAAATGGGTTGCCTGTGCAGTGTGATATTTGGAACCTTCTAGAGCCTAGAGATAGGTGTTTTAGCGGAAAACCCCACCCCCATCTCCTGGGAGAATATAAACCCCTTCCCTCCTAAACCATTACTAAGTAAAGTTGTAAGCTTAATATCACTTGGGTCCATTTTATTTAACACCCTTTCTTCTATCTAAACCTCACAGCCAGTGAAGAAGAAGTAGCTGGGTGTTCATATTCATAAAGTTCAAGGCTTTAGGAATCTTTGTGGATCTTTATATAGTCGAGGTGGAAAAGACTTGTTTGTGTGAGAATGTGGAGAGCTAATTCTAGCAGAATATACGGTATTGGGCTAGAATGATCAATGACCTGAATATGACCAAATATACCATTTGTTTCAACCTTAGGTCCTATAGAAGTACTACAGACACCTAGTAACTTTTCTTGCTTCTCATTAAATGTTTTCATCTATCTTTCCAGGCAAAGTGATAGTGGTATCAGTGTCTTTGTAGTGTCAGTGTTTTAGTGGCCTGTGTATTGTCTTTGTATTTCATAAGGTTCTGTGTCTTCTAGAATTTTAAGAATTACGACAACAGAAAGGGAAGCGTCTCACTAAAATGAAGTACTTTCTAGTTTACTTTAATGAAAAAATTTAATGGTATCCTTAATTCTTCCAGTGAAATCAATTTGACTTCAGAGTCCTTAACTATTCAAGCTAATAACTGTTAACTTAAGGCTGTAACAAAATCCAAGGATTTATTACTGTTCAGAAATAAGACTTTGAGATTGCTTTGCATGACATACATCCTGCTTGTGTTGATATTATCAGTACTTAGCATATTGATTTGAGATTTTTTTGTCACAGCTTAATTTTACTTAAATGTAGTATTTTGCATTAATTTAATTTGTCTGCTCTCTATTTAGAATACCTTATAGGAGTGAATTGAGTTGTGCCATAGGATAAAATTAGTATTGCCAACAATTAAGTATTAAAACTGTGCCTATAAGTAAAAAAATTTAGGTGGACTCTTACAGAACAGTAAGCATAAAGTAAGCATGAAAGCATAAACCGCATTAAAACACTACTTGAACATGTTACAAAAACCACAATATAAAGTTGCCATGAGCCAGCCAAAAATAATACATATGGCATTCAGGAGTGCAGTTGCTAATTGGCTGCTGCCTGAGAAAATGGTACACTTGGCTTCTCTTTAACACTGTGGGTTTGGCAGAAAGCCAGAGTTGGGGTCAGGTTGTTGTGAATGAAGCTGCATGTGGTTAGGGAGGAGTTAAAATGATTCATGTCTTGGAAGTTGTAATAAGTAGTGCAGAATGTTCATGGATAAGCAGATGTGAGGATGTCTGCTTGTATCATTCTTCCTTTAAAAACACGACGCAACAAATCTTCCTCTTGTTAAATTCTAGTCCTTGCTGCATTTGAATAATAATCTGTGAGTGGGATATAAACACGCACACACACACGCACAATGAAGGTGATATGTAAAATGGTTGTTCTTTGTTCATTTGTCTTTATAGATAGAGAATGGAGAGGAGGTAGAAACAGAAGAATTCTATGTAAAATACAAAAACTTGTAAGTAAGCTATAATTTTAAAATTCTAATTATTTGATGTGTATTTTAAGTTATCTTATCAGTATCCAACCTAACATTTACTTAAAATGCAAAGCTTAAACGTGAAGGGTGCCTGGAATTCCGTATTGGTTTCATTTCTCCTTCTAAAACGTTGTTAAAATACTTAAATGCTACTCATTACAAGGGGGTGGTCACAGTGTTTTGACTGGATTGTACCCTTTGTCACTCCAGTCAAAGGAATTATTACTAGTAATATTAATGGCCATCTATATAATACTTTTAACTGTGTCACACATGGGTAAGAGAATCCAGCCCAGACCAGTGTCCAGACCACTACCTTTTTCTGGCAGACCCTGTTCTCTTTCCTCACAGTGAAATACTGTAAAATTTTTCCCCTGATAGCACCCTAACAGCTTTTCCTTGCTGAACACTGACAGAGACTTCCTATCTCAGCAAGAGCTCTTATCTCTGATCTGCTGCTCTTTGGATATAAGGAGGGAGAGAACAAGCAGGGCCTGCAGAGGATCTGTTAAGTGATTTAGTCCTACTTCCTTCTGAATAAACATAACAAAGGTTTGTCCTGCTTATGTCTGAATTAGCTTAAAATAGCGAAGAATGACATTTCGGTTCTTTCCATGCTGTCTTTTGGCCACAGCTGTGTTAATTTAAGCTCTGCCCAGAGATAGACTGCAACTCAGAGATAGTCATATACTGAAATTTGGCCATTGAACTGAAAAAAGATTCCCCAGCCCTGCTCTTTGCAGACTCATGTCTGGAGATGATCAAGACTTGTTGAAGAGAAAAAAGAGAACTACTGTGTGAACTAATGGTCTCAAGTTGGTTTCAACTTAAGGCAACCTTATGAATGAGACACCACCAATGATTCTCTGGTATTTGTCAACTGGTTACCTGATTACCTGTTTCCTTTTTTTTTAGATCAACATTTATTAGTAAATGTGGAAGACTATTTAACCCAATTTGTATTTAAAGAAATTTAATGTGTTGCCTTTGTTCAATCTATATTTATTTAAAATATATTTATAGCATTCATTTCCAGAAACGTAGAGTGATTTCTTAAAATGGAGAATATGTATGTTCTGTTTTTACATAAACGTTTTACATAAATATCAATCTGTGACTACATGTTTGATGTATTACTGGGGCATTGCATGTTGGAATTGTTTTTTGTTTTTGTTTTTCAATTTGACTTCTAGCTCTTACCTTCACTGTCAGTGGGCATCTGTGGAAGTACTGGACAAAGATAGGAGAATACAACAAAAAATTAAGAGATTTAAAGCAAAGCAGGGGCAAAATAAGTTCCTTTCAGAGGTATGTATGTAGATTTGGTTTTAGTGATCTACTTTTAATCCTCAGAACATTGCAAACTTGGTGACAGTCATTCATATCACATGACCTCATGATTATTGATATATTCTATGCACTCCTTTTCCTGAAAACTCTTTGAAATGATCAAGTGGTATTCAATGTGTCAACCCACCATAAATTGGAAACAGCCATGGGGAGCACATCATGCCAGTTTTCAGATGTCCTTTATTGTTTTTTGCTCTTCCAACTTATGGTGACCCTAAGGCAAACCTATCTTGTTTTTGTTTTTTTCTTGGCAAGATTTGTTCAGAAGGGGTTTACCTTTGTCTTCCTCTGGGGCTAAGAGAGTTTTGCCCAAGGACACCCAATGGGTTTCTGTGGCCGAAGGGGATTCAGACCCTCATCTCCAGAGCCAGAACCGCTGCACTGCACTGGCTCTGTTCATACGTCTGTGCTCCCTTCCTACTCATTTCTTATCAGAAAAAACCCTGTATGAACTTTTACCTGTACAGCCCCTCACAGTTTTGGGCCCACCATAGCTTAGAGAAAATTATCTCCTCTAAATGGTGGATTTGGCATGAGTCAAGACCATATCTTGAGCTATGGATATGGGTGTCTGTCATCTTCCTCAAACCCCCTGTAAAGCAACAGTGTCCATGGTGAGAAAGTTAGGGAGACAGTGCCTAGGGTGACAGTGTCGATGGCTTGAGGTCAGCTTATTACTTCAGAGGTTAATAAGTTGGTCATACAGTAACCTTCCAAAGCTAGCTGAAAACCCCATTCCTGCAAGGATTTCTAAAACAAGTTGGCTCCAATAATTTGGGGTGGGAACATCACAAGGGACCCGCTGCTCTGATAGGTAAAAATGCATAATGTAGTTGGTGCTAGAGCACTCAAAGTTTCAGATACACCTTGTATGCCCTGCCACTTGTTTAGGACTAATGGTTATTTGGGGAATACCAGTATTACTGTGGAGCCTGTGTGATGTCAAGTTCATCCTTAAGAGCTTGCATGATTTTTTATTAAACCAACTAGTACCCCTGTATCAGTTTTGTATTCCATTGTTACGGATGAGAAGAATTTGTGGCTGAGGTGAAGTTTTAAGCAGTCACTTGGTGACTGCCAATCTTAAGAAACTGCACTATATAGTTCTCACATATACTTGAGGACATACCATAGAGAGATTTCATTCAGTCTATTGGTAAGATAAGCAGTAGCTTTTAATATAAAGAGAGAAACAAGTTCCCAACCATATTTTTTTCTAGTGGCCTTATAATTTACTTCTTCTGAAATAATCTGTAAATCTGGTTTAAATAGCAATTAGACAACTTCTGTACTTTTCTCTATTTCTGTATCCTGTATTTTTACAGTACTTAGCATACATGGATCCAGTTTCTTTATTGCAAGCTGCAGTCTTCAGGAGAATGCTAAATGCATTGCATGGTATAAGCTTTTTTGATTGCTCATTAGTGAATTGTAATTTCACACTCCATTTAAAATATTCTTAAACATTCTCGTGCAGTAAAAGGTTTCACACAGTAATTAAGAGGCCCAGTTAACAAAGTCTGAGAAGTCCGATTCCCTCATGGGGAACAATCTTGCTGAATTGTCGCGTTTCAATTAACATGTTGAAGTTTGCCAAATATACATTATGCATTAAAATCTCCTGCATCACAATTTTTGACTTACTGAAAATGATTAGTAATAAAGATTTTTTATTTTATTTTTATGCTTTTATCTATAAACAGATAGATGATGAACTCTTTAATCCTGATTATGTTGAAGTTGATCGAATAATGGATATTTCTCATAGCAAGGATGATAATGGAGAGGTAAGAGCATCTAACAGGAATGTTATTTTATGAAGTTGCTCTTCAGTAACATGACATGCACTATTTTTGTTTGTTATTTATAGATGTCACCATGTAGGTTCCAAAGATTATCTGTTGTTAGTTGTAAAGATTTAAATGCTAACAGATTAAAAACATCTGTATATTTTACCTGGTCAAAACAACAGCTTGTCTGTTTACTTCTGTTAAATTTAATGCTAATGTTAGCAATATATGACAACAGATAATACAGAATATATGTTTTTGTGAGGACAAGAAGCAGAATACAAACTGCGTTGGATATTAACATCAAACTACTGATTTTTCATTGCATTTGTGCATTATTGAAACTGACAGTCCTTGTTTATGTAATGTGTATGCATCCCTTATTTGAATATTTTTGAGCTTTAATGTGGCATATAAAAATTAACATTCACAAAGCCAGCCTCTTTTTAAACTGAGTTCTTCTGAGGAATTTTGAGGGGACAATCAACCCTCCCCACTGTAGCCCACTGTGCAGCCCCACAAAACTCTTTAAAGGGCATGAAACCCTCCCCCCATGGAGCTAGTTGCCATGTGTTATAAAGGAAAATACAGAGGATGGGAAGGGAATAAAATTCAGTTGTGACTATTCATACAACATTAGATTTAACCCAAGGTAGGAAAATCACTTTATAATTAATTAATCAATAATTGCCCATTTGGGCAACTCTTGGGCAAACAGTTGCCCATTTCATTGTCAAATTATTTAAAGGGCAAATACTATTCTTAATTAGGCTTCAATTAACAAACAGAATCTTTGGCCTAAGTCCAATGGGCAGTCTGAACTAGATAAGACCCATTGAAAGATGAATGGTAAATGGACACTTATTGTGCCTAAATACCCCAAAAGCACCAGATCCTATGTGATCTTCAAAGCTAAGCAGGGTCAGCTCTGGTTAGTATTTGGATCGGAGACCGCCAATGAATACCGGGTGCTATAGGCTGTATTTCAGACAAGGGAACATCTCTGAGTATTTCTTGCCTAAGAAAACCGTATGAAATTCTTGGGATCAACTTCAAGATATATACATTCACTCACTCCAGTGGACACTTAGGTAGATCCTATTGACGCAGTAGCTCTGCTCTAATTGGAACCTGTAAATGGATTAGGGCTTTGTTTCTTTTTGATGAACACTTCATTCAGCAACAATACTTGTAGGGCTACCTTGCAGAGAAATTCTGATGGGCCACAATAAATAGAAAACACAATGGTTCTATAAAACTAGCATTAATATTTCTTTATAACTGTTTAATTAAAATGTCATTATAAATTCTGAGCTTCCATTTTAATGGTGGCAGGCTGCTTGCTGAAGTATTTTTGTTCATAAATTTATGTGGAAAACTTTCAATTGTACATGTGGGTTTCAGTTTTCTGAACAGAATTTTGTTCTAAAATGCAATTCTACATTGTTGGGAAAAAATAGTTTTGCAGTCAGATGATGAAATATGTTGCTGCAATATTGTGTCAGTGTTATCAGCCACTTGGGTATTGAATTGGTTTGCCACTAAAATAAAGTGTTAATAAAATGCATTGAGTAAGTCTTATTTAGTTTTCAGAGTTCTGCTATAGAGATAATGCTGTTATGCTTAGGGAACACATATTCATTTTCATTCAATCTATTCTTTGTTTTCTTAATTAAAAACAAAGCCTGTGACTCATTATTTGGTGAAATGGTGTTCACTTCCATATGAAGACAGCACATGGGAATTAAAGCAAGATATAGATCAAGCTAAGATTGAAGAATTTGAGAAATTAATGGCTAGAGAGCCAGAAACAGAACGTGTGGTAAGATCTGAATCTTTATGGAAGATATTACTAAAAAAAAAATAGTACAGTAATATAGTTTTGGAAACACTAATATGACTTGCTGTATTTGAAACAGGAGCGACCACCTGCTGATGACTGGAAAAAGTCAGAGAGTTCCAGGGAATATAAAAACAACAACAAACTCAGGGAATACCAGTTGGAAGGAGTAAACTGGCTTCTTTTCAACTGGTACAACACGTATGTAAATTAACATTATTGTAAAAAGACACAATGTAGAGCTTGGTTGTTGAAGCTTAATGTTCTGCAGTATTTTAAAATGCCATTTTTTTAAAATTAATGTGCTGACTTTATTATCAAATGCATATGCATGCTGATAAGAAACCTAGAGAATATTTTAAAAATAAACATCTATAGGATTTGCATTCATTGTAACGTCTTTATCTTGGAATGGTAGTATTCAGATAAACTGAGCAGCTGTGCTTTGTGAGTTGCATTTGAGAGCTGAACTGTAACTTCGTTAGTGAACATTATTGTTCATTTATTGCAGGCGAAACTGCATTTTAGCAGATGAAATGGGATTGGGGAAAACTATCCAATCCATTACATTTCTCTATGAGATATATTTAAAAGGAATCCATGGTCCTTTTTTGGTTATTGCCCCACTGTCCACAATCCCCAATTGGGAAAGGGAATTCCGTACCTGGACAGAGTTGAATGTTGTTGTATATCATGGGAGTCAAGCCAGCCGACGGATGATTCAGCTATATGAAATGTACTTCAAAGATGCACAGGTAAACCTTCTTACTATAACAGTGAGTTCTTTACAAAGTGTGTGTTGTTTCTGTTGGGTCATTGGTCATCTTTTAGGGTGAGGTCTACAAATTTAGGGGGTATGGGGAACTACATAGAGTTCAAGGAGGCTTCTGGGAGCACAGATTTGCTTTTAAATAAGATATATGGGGAACAAGCACTTCATCTCAAAAGAGGTAAAACATCAGTTTTTTCATGGTGGGGCACCTGGTTGACTGCAAAAACAGAGGAGAGTCATGTGGTCCATGTGGTGCCCATACTTGTGTTAAGAGAGTCTGGACATGTCAGATACAGGACTGTAAGGGAACTTTTTCCACTGCTTTTCTCCTCTGTCTTCCTCTGTACTTCTACAGTTCTAAAAGTGAAGGAGTTAAAGAGGAGTGGTCAGCCTTTCAGCTGTCCTTAACAAAAATGTATGGGTTTAGGATACATGTTTATTATATATTATCAATTATCTTTACATAGAATTAGAGGAGGAAGGGTCTACTTTTTTCCTTTTCCAGTCCAACCACCTGCCATGAAGGAGTACACAGCTATAGAACTTGTGATTAATGCCTATCTAGCCTCAGTTTAAAGACCTGTAAAGAAAGAGAGTTCAGTGCCCCCAACGCAGTCTCTTCCATTGTCAAATATTACTTACAGTAAAGAAGTTTTAGGTGGAATCTCTGTTCTCATAATTTGAACCCAGTTGTTCATGTTCTAATCTCTGAAGCAGCACAGAATGCAGTTGACGCTGTTTACAAAGAAGCCATGATGTTCTTTGTCTCTTATCCCTCAACTTCCAGTTTAGACTCTTAGAAGAACCTATAGATTTAGGATCTAGCTTTAGCAGTTATCTAGTGTAGTCACTATCTGTAAAAACAACATCTCAAGTTCCATTTTTTTCTCATTCTTGGTAGTTCATATCTCAGGCCATTTCCGCACGGGGCGAGGGAATCGCCCCGTGACGCTACTTACCGGGTCTTTTGGCTCCCTGGTCCAGTCCAGGCTGCTCCGGAGCAATGCGTGCTCATCGCTCCACACTGCTCCGGGGATGAAAATGGCGGCTTCTGGTTGGTCGAGGGTCTCGACCAACCACTGAAGTTCACCAGCCTAAAGCCCGCCCCCGGCAGATCGCAGGCCCGCATTGGTGCGAGCCTGTGATTGTGCACAAGGGAGCAGGCTCGCACTGGCGCGCTCCATGCTTTTGAAAAACCGCAAGACACAGATTTTTGAAAAGCACGCTGGATGACCACTTGGGGTCGTTCCAGAGCGGGCTGAGGTGCGGAACTACACTAAGTAGTCCAGACCCAGTCCGCTCCCAAGTGCAGACGTCCTCCCTGGAGGACGGACTGCACCGTTTCTAATACCCCTTGCAGAAATGGCCATAGTCTATACTCTAGTTCCAAACCTGTCAGGCTAAAACAGTTGATCTTGCTAAACTTTATTTCTCAGCTTCAACTGCCAGTCCCTTCTGCTGTTACACACATTCTGTTATGCTACACCGCTCTGTTCTTGAATGAGGCCATGTCACTTTGCTGATTCTGTGCAAAAAGGGCAACTTACCATTGCAATAGTCAATAAGAACACGAATATTCTTAGAAGATGATATATGTAACTCTGAAACATCTTTATTATTGTGTTAATTTGATCAAATATTTTCTATACTTTTAGGGTCGTGCAGTTAAAGGGTCGTATAAATTTCATGCCATTATCACTACATTTGAAATGATTTTGACTGATTGTCCTGAGCTTCGTAACATTCCATGGCGCTGTGTGGTAATTGATGAAGCTCACAGGCTGAAGAACAGAAATTGCAAGCTGCTGGAAGGGCTCAAAATGATGGACCTGGTGAGTCCTGTTACTCTTGAAGCCCCAGGGGAACTTTCTCCAAACTGTCACATCAGTCCAAAGGGAGAGTGGGTTCATTTTGAGCTTTGCTTATGAGGTTGTTCTTTCTCTCCAATACAGAACACTAGTAAAATGCAGAAATATGATATATATATATTTAATTTGTTATTTAAATTGTCACTGATCATTTAAAGTGAGTCATACCATACTGTCTCTCTACACTCTTTACACACAATTCAGATATGCTTGTGACATGAAAAAATTTGGTTCAGTGCTGTCACCTGCAGAGTCGTATCATGATTCCATTACACTGCTATACTTCAGCCCTTATTCTTATTCTGCATGGTACTCTAGTACACTCAGTTGTATGCAGATGAACACCGTTGTTGCATAGCTGCTTGAGAAAGCAGTTAACTTTGCTGCCCTCATTAGGTATCTATTCTTTCTTGAGATCATTTCTGCGTCCCTTGATGCCTCTTTCTGTGACTCGGCACCACTGTACTGTCTAGATGTGAAATCAGCATTTTGACCTATTCACAAATGCCTGATGGAATCTGGAGTAAATTCCACTGCAGTGACGAGTAAGCCCCTTTCCACAAGGACAAAGAGTTATGCACTGATTGAAATGTACAGTCATTTCTGCAGTGTTTATATTTGTGCAACCTTGCATAATAGAGAAGAATGCACAACCATATGTACAGAGGGAACTTATAAATGCCTAAGATACAAACAGGATTTTGGCTTGAGTCCGTATAGCAGTAGTTCCAAAACTGTAGTCCTCCAGGTTTTTTGGATTTAAACTCCCAGAAGTCCCATCTAGTTTGCTCAAGTGGTCATGAATTGTGGGAGCGAAGTCCAAAACACCTGGAGAGCCAAATTTTGGGAACCACTGCCATATAGTTTTAATGCTGTGTAACTGTAATTGCCCAGGAAATGGAGAGGGTGTTGGTGGTAGAGTGTTCAAAATCTTGCTCTAAATAGAAGTACTGAAATGCCTGAAATTGGTTCTTAGGAAACTGTACAGAAGTCACTTGGCCACCACCTGAACTGCAGATTGTTAGAAGGAAGAAATGACTGTATATTCATGTGTTTAGCTTGACCTCATATGTAAGTCAAGGGTAGGCTTTGGGGCCAAAATTATGGATTTTGATACAACCCATGGATAAATTGAGGGTCATTCCATAAAGAGGGGAAGTGCCAGTGCCTCCTCATGGCTTTTTTTTTTTAAATAAAAGTTAAGGTAAAATAAGTCTTGTAAGTCTTATTAAAAAAAAAAGTAACGAAAGGCAGCAGCTTAGTCCGTCCTGGGAGAACCTATAAGAAGCACTGACCTGGTCTACTCTTGCAACACTCCTTTGAGGGGAAGCACTAAAGAACTGCCACCGCCATTTTCCCACGCAGGCATTGGAAATGGCCAGAAGTGGTGCCATAGTGGAGAGAGTAGAAGGGGTTGGTGCTCCTTTTAGGTTCTCCTGGGATAGATTAAGCTCTCACCTTTCACTTTTCTACTCAGAGAAGTAGATGATTCTTTTTTTTATAAGAGTTAAGATACAGTACTTACTTACATTGACTTATGGATAAGTCTAGCAGGTTTTTGGAGGAGTTTATTTTTTGACTAAAATTTCTAGACTTATACGTTGAGTATATACAGTAGACTTGAGAAGATTTGCAGTGGTGTCAGACTGTTCCTTATTTATCTTTCTTGCAGGAACATAAAGTGCTTCTTACAGGTACTCCATTGCAAAACACGGTAGAAGAGCTCTTCAGCTTACTCCATTTTTTGGAACCAAGTCGCTTCCCTTCAGAAACCACTTTCATGCAAGAGTTTGGTGATCTGAAAACTGAGGAACAGGTATATTATTCAACAGAGTTTTCTTTAACTACATGAAAATATTGTAAATTTGTGCAAAATAACTGAAATGTAATTAAGTATTTTCAATACATATAGTAATTCTGATGGGAGTGGCATGCCATTTTATTTTCTCCTCTTTTAACTTGTTGCTTACCAAGGATGTGATCATAGGACTTAGAGAGAGCTTCCTCTAAGCTGTCTTTTCCCTTCTCTGTATAATCGCTTGGGCAGCAGAAGATTCAGACACCTTCTGTCCCTGAAATAGCCTTAGGTCCAAAGATGGCAGAGCTTGGTGAAAGCATGCCTTTAAGTTAAGTTCCTGCAGTTCTTTTTGTGGATGGAGGCTCACTCAGCATGCTTGGGCAACTGGTGACTCTAGCCAATCACTGAAGTTTACTTCAGCATGAGAGGAACCAATCACTTTCTTTTTGTCCAAGAATATTGTTTTTGCTAGTTGGCCAAGAGGTAGCATGCAGATATTGTCCTCTATATAGTGTATAGTCACATTTTGTGATTTTGGCCAGGCATGGGGATCATTACAGCCCACCACTTTTTTCTTCAAGGTACTGGGCATTCATTTGCCAAGACCCTCTCATGCTGTGCCACTTCTCTCTCCATCTTGTATTCGTGTCTTTGCAGAGACAGTGTAATATACAGGTTGGACATTTACTGCTGATATTTACACTGTCTGTTTTGAGAACTGATCTGTGTTCCTTATTTATTCTGCTGTAGAAAAATGCTAGTGTTGTAAATAGGAAAATAATCCCTGCTGGTTTGTCTGTGGAAGGGTTGTAACCTGGGTGATCAGAAAGATCAAACTTCAGAATAAAAATGCGATGTCTCAGTTCAGTCATTGCCTTGCATAAACAAGGTTAGGAAAAGGAAAGATGCACATGTGAACTCATTCCTGACTTCTTCATGTAGAATATCTGAATATAGCCTATACAGGCAAACTGTGGAGATTTTCAGTGGACAAAATGTCTCCAGCAATTAGAAGCAGAAATAATATTTCTCATTTTGCAGAGTCTGTTGTCAAACCCAGAAGGAACTTATGTTTCTTGTTTTTGTTTGTTTGCTTGTTTTTTAATTTGGTGCTAGGTTGTAATCCTAAACACACTTAACCATTGAACTTAATAAAACCTATGGTTAAACAGGCATTTATAAGATTATATGGTTTGGACTTGTCATTTGACCTGTCGGCTATCAGAAAAATATTTTCACATAATGAGCAAGTGTGTTTTAAAGCATTCACTTTATTAAACCACATTTTTATTGTTAATAGGACAAAGCTTTGATCATCAACAGGTTTGATACTTAACATTAATTTTATAAATTCAAATAAGTTAATTGTTAGGAAAAAATAAAAGTGAACATCTTTAAAGTTATAATGAATTATAACTTTAAAGATATTAAGCAAAATGTTAAAAAATATGATCATTACTCTCTCCTGGCTTTTATCTTAGAATACGAGATCCAGCTTACAGTTTAAAAATTCAGCTGTGGGAATAAAAAAGAAATAAAATGACAGCTTCTACTGAAAACTTGAGTCTTTAAAAGTAATTATGCCAAGTAAACATCAGTTTCAATATGGAGGAATACTGTTTGGAAATAAAATAGATTATTGAGCGTTGACTTTTGCCACTGATGACTGCTTGCATTCTTATTCCTTTTTTGAAGTTGCCTTCAGTGGTGGCCAGTAGCTTTGCTGAATTGCTTATTTTGCCCCCACCTGCTGCAGGAAAAGGTGGCAAGGGGCCTTGTTAACAAGGGCAGATAAGTAACATGTCTGGCAGAATCTGAATGGAAGTAGAAGCACCCAAAATTGAGAAAGCATGCCTTAATAATAAACTTTCAAGTTTCCTGAGGTAGTTTAGAAGTGATTAGCATTAATTTAAAGACTAACAGTAGTGAACTTTTTATTACTTTTCATTTCAATTTTTAAAAGGCGTTACTAGTTATAAACAGTACCTGATGTTGTAAAAACAATAGCAACAACAAAACAACATGGCAAGCTTTCAGTGAAACCAGTATGTACTTAGCAACAGTAGGAGAACTTTTCTCTCTGAATTCAGAAAACCATCAGCAACTTTGGCCTAAATAAAATTTTGCCATTGTATATGTACTCTAGAATTCATAGCCTGAAGCCTGGATAGATCTATGTTGTTGTTTAATTCGATTTGAATTAACATATTTACCCTGCTATTTAGCTAGAAAGCCACCCCCACCCCAAGCAGCTTACCTAAAATAAAACATAGGCTTACAGTCTAAAAAGACAGAAGAAAAGGGGAAAATGGGAATAGTCCTGCTTCCTCTTTTGTCTCCCTCAGTATTAATTACTAATAGTGACCGTCAAAGGAGGAGCCTTCAGGAAGATAGTCTTTCAGCAGATCAGTCAGAGTGGATTTGCTCTCCAGCTCATCTTCTAGTGCTGTGGCTTGCTGCATTTACTCAGTGAATAAGTAAAAATGAAATAATACATGAAAAATGAACATTATAATAAGTTAATATTGCACTTAGTTATTCAGGTATTGAATTGAGTTTATGTGAACCAGGCATCTGATGTTATCCTTTGTTTGAGTCCTAGTTTCAGGTTTAAAGTTTATATTGTACTTCTTTTTATATTAATAATTTTAGCTTGTGTATCCATTTCCATTCATCATCTGTATTGCTGTGGAAGTACTGTATTTGCTGGCTTATAAGACTCACTTTATTTCCTGAAAAATACTGTTTGAAAATGGGGCGCGTCTTATACGCTGATGTGACTTATATGCTGGCAAAAAGTATTTGCCAGTGCAAAGTATAAATGGGTTGTGTCTTTTATGCAGGTGTGTCTTACACGCCAGCAGATACAGTTTTCATATTTATTATGATCATAGCGTTGTTTAAAACAGAATGGTGCCCATAAGAAGGCTGACTTCAAGTATAAAAAGGGTCAAAGTAAGATTGAGAAGCATTTTGTGTTCTGCACATCATTCATAATATAACCTTTTATTTTACTAGGTGCAAAAACTCCAGGCTATCCTTAAACCAATGATGTTGAGACGTCTTAAAGAAGATGTGGAGAAGAACCTGGCTCCTAAGGAAGAAACCATCATTGAAGTTGAATTGACAAACATTCAGAAGAAATACTACAGAGCAATTCTTGAAAAGAATTTCGCCTTTTTGTCGAAAGGTGGTGGCCAAGCGAATGTTCCTAATCTCTTAAATACTATGATGGAATTAAGAAAATGCTGCAATCATCCATATCTCATCAATGGTAGGCCTAATTTTCCTCCTTCTTAAAAACAAAGCTGTGATGGGAGTTTGCTGTTTTGAGGCAATAACTGGAAAGTGTTTTTCTGTTTGAGTACTAATCTGAATACACAGGTTGGTGGATTTGCCAGGAAAGGGTAAACTTCTCCAACCCAGGAAGGCAGGATGGAACTTTTGGATTCCTTCTGAGAAGGAGGAAACCCCTTCTAATATGTATCATGAGGAGATGATAGTATCTGTGTTGGTCATGAATAGCATCAGCAATCAGCAATAAGGGGCAAAAGGCCTTAAGCCTACATCCTTTTTTCCCTTCCAACTTTATCTCTTTCTCACTATCATTGATGAGGTAAGGAAGGGGATCATTAGATGTGGGGTTGGGATGAGGGACAAGCACCATAGTGGCCAGCTGCTCTGGCCATGCAGAGTAGTACAGCTAACTGCATGAACTGCCGTAGCATTCCAGGGCCTTCTGTCCACTGCTGTTCTCCCAGCCATGCAGGTGCAACTGCTGATAGTAATGGCTCAAACTGCCACCTGTTTTTGGAAAGGACATGCCACATTCAGCATCATTGTCTCACGCATTCTGTCATTCTTGGAAGCCTCCCTCTCCTTTTTTTTCCTTCCACCAGCACCTCACTACTCACAGAAATAGACATGAATGACATTTTGATTTCACCTTTTTCCCCACTCCTTCCTCTTCTTGCCTCTTTTGCCTTACCGCATGATGTCAACCAAATTTTTCTCCAGACTTGGGAAATTCAGTAGCATAAACTGGAAGAACACAGATGTATCCCATTTTTGGCCACAAAGCTTCTTGTCCTTCCAGCAGCAACACTTAATATGCTAAAGTTGCTTTCAGGGGGAAAAAAACAACAACAGTAGCTTTTCTCATCTTTAAGGTGGTTAACAGCAAGAAGGAAGCAAGTTCATCACAGACTCAGCTGACTGGAAGCAAGAAGCTGTTGGGTGTCACATACATTACATCTTTGCCCTGGTCTGACAGGGTTCACAGTCGAGCTCTCTAACTGCCATGGTTTCTGTGCTTTGAGCACAAGCACGTCTCCCAAAAGTTCCTTCTGTGGCCTCGCGTCTTCTGTCCGCATCCTCAGTTCCATTTTGGCTCCCTTACTTCTAAGCAATTCAGTAATCCAGAGCAACTTTTCTATGTAGTCAAGCCCTTTGGGCCCTTCCAGCCAAAAAAGAGAATCCTGAGCTGAACTAGAAGAATTCAGTCTTTTTATTTCAAGAGATTCTTCTCCTCTTGTGCCATTTACATTGACAAACGTGAGTGCTCTGACTACTTCCAGCATGACAAATCAGCCTCCTTTTGGATATATGAATTGTAGCTGCCACAAGTGCAGTCTGGCTCTTCTGTGGAAGAGAAGTTATAACAGCTTGAGGGAGGTTTATCTGTAGTTTTACTCACCAGATGAAGAGTTTTTGGACAGAGAAAACAGCAAAAGGGGAGGACTCCAATGAGAAGGAAGATCACAAAACACAGAAGTCAAACACTGGAATAAGGTAGTGGACAGAAGTAACCACTGTCAGTAAGCAATCTGTTTTTCTGAAATGTATAGTTGATTGCAGGCTCCTTCTTTGGACAGTGGCCAAAGGAACAGCAGTTAGAGAGCCCAAACATGGCCCCTGAGGGTTCTACGGATAGAAGGATTTCTGCAACTTTCTAGAAGAGAAGGAAATGTGGTAGTTTTGGGTGACTGTTCATGAGGAGGACAGATGCAGCAGTTTGTGAACCTGACAGGATGTCTTGAGAGGTGTGCTGTATTCCTGGTGAGAAGATCCAAACAGGGCCAAGACTCATTAAGCCCACTGACCAAAACCCATTCCTTCTGATTCACTCTTCAGTGTGGCGAAAATGACTGTGAGGTTCTGGCTAAGAAAGTGAAGGGCCTTGAGACACAGATGATTATTTCATCTCTCCTTATTATTAAAGGTGATGGCTAAGGAAAAGAGAAAAAAAAATACAAATGAACAGCTGGCTACATCCATGGTGTTGTCAGGAAAGATTTGTTTTCCTGGACTATGGGTTGTGATGCAGTGAAGAAGGACTTCTAGTGAGAAATGAGTTCCACTACACAGTGGTTGAAAAGTGTGTTTGTTAGGAATCTCACAAACCAGGTCAAGCAGGCTTTGAGCTGAATGTCATAGGAGAAGATGACAGTATTTCAGGTGACAAGGGGGTATCAAGTACTGTGAATAATAGCATCAGCAGACGAAATTGTGGTGGTGGTTCATGAACCAATCAGTGAAAAGAAAAAAAAACAATTAGGAAGGAGCTGGGGGGAATGACTCATGTTTTCAGATGTCTACTCTAATGCACAGAGTATAGGAAATGAACAGGGTGGATTGAACTAAACACAGGAGGGTGAATGTGATTGAATTTTCATTAGTGGGGTAGGACTCAGGGCTGGAATGTAGTGGTTGAAGATTGTAACATGTTCAGAAAGAAAAAATTCAAACAGGAAGGGAAGAGGAGTAGAATTATATACAAAGGATATATACATCTAGGAGGAGATCCATGGCTCAGAGCATGGAAGGTAGGTTGATAGCATTTGCTGAATCATGTGGAAGTCAAACTCTGCCAAAGTATGATGCACTAAATTTCTCACTTGTCTTGATGACAATTTCAAGGGATTGGAGTATCTTGGACTGATTCTTAAAGGAAGAACAGGCCAACAGTGTACAAGTAGTAAGAACCCTGGTGGAAGTGAACACATCTGCCGAGGATTCATTTATACAGAGGAAAGGAAAAGTTTATTATAGTTAGATTGGTGTTCTGGACTTTAGGGAAGTTGGATACTGGTTGGGATTCTCCTGGCCAGAAAAACTCAAGGAGAAGGGACTATGTGATGGATAAAAACAATGTCAGTTAGAAGGTGGGGAAAGAGGGGCCTGTGTGGCCTGCATAGTGCATCACTGAGAACCTTTTATTGCTGTTAAGTAAGCATTTTGGCAATAGCCTCTCCTCCACTGGTACATATGACCAGTCATGTTCCTGCTCAAGCCTGCGTTCCTTTTTATCTGCAACTGCAGTGGCATTAAAAGGAACAGTTAGCTGTCCATTTTGGTTTTCAGTTGTTATGTTTTTGACTTGGACTGCTTTCTTCTGTGATTTGCCTCAGTAACTTCGAATGCCTGTTTGGCTGGGACTGTTTCTTGGCTTCTTTCTGAGTTTAACATCTCACGCCTACCCTGTCTATCTGATTCTCCAGTAGCCATGCCATTTGGATCTTCTAAAAGTGTTCCACTTATGGAGCAAAGACTCCAAATATTGATAGCCACTCACATTGCCTTTTGTACCTGGGAGAAAATCACAATCTTGGGTCCTATTCGCACTGTAAGCCAGTGACTCCACAGGCCTGCAAAAACCACTCTACATGCCTTGAAGGCCCTCCTCTACAAGTAGGCCTTGACTTATCAGGACATTCCCTTGATGCCCAGTAGGTCCTCAGCTCTGCACCCTTCTTTGGTGGTAACTCCTGCTTCATCCATCTCGTGAGTTGTGTCCAAGCAACCTTCTGCCAGGGCTCCTGCAGCCAAAAGTGCCAAGCATCCTCCATCCAATCCTGACATTGGTACCGGCAAGTCAGAAGACAAGACATCCCGTACCAGAGTTGAACACTGGGATGCTCTCAAAGCTGCTTCTAAGTGCACCAAGGACAGGTACCATAAGAAGAAAAAGCGCTCCTAAGATTTTTCCCAGCCTCAGTTGCCATCCTTAGTGATCTCTATGATCATGTCTGGACAAGCATCACCAGACTACTCACTACCTTGTTCTTCTCCAGTTGAACTCTTTGGCTTTCAACTCCATGCCAGTCTTGAGGTTGCCCAAGCATTGGCCATGTCAGGTGGTGAGAAAGTTGACTCCCTCTCATGGGCCTTGGTATTCTCAAGGTCTTCCAGCTCCATCTGAGCCATGATCATTGCTTTTTGGGACTGACCTTCTCTGATTGATCATCAATCCAGATGACACTGTTGCCCTTCTCCTGAGGCTTTTGAGTTGGGGGAGTTTGGCTGTAAGCACCACATTCCATCCCCGTGATGCCGCTGATATTCTCCCTCCCCCTCTGAAGGGTATTCCTTCTCTGAGGAAGTGGTGATTACTATTACTGATCAGTATTACTCTAGGCGTCGTGGTCCCGTCACTCACCAGTATGCCCATGTTTATCAGGATCAGAGTTCATCTCAGTATTACTATGGTCTGGGTTTTTCCCCTTACCACTATACAACAAGGCCTTGAGAATCACTGGATCAGAGCAGGACTTCTCACTCTTCTTCACTCTTCTAACATGGGTTCATGTAGGACCTGTGTCCTACATGAACCCATTCTTCTTGCAAGGTGGTGTTGTCTCCACTACTTACTGAAATACAGGCATGTCCTGCAACCGTTTCCTCCACCAACAAACCTCAGGCATCCATTTCAGTCACCAACGTACCTGTCCTAACCACTGTTTCTACCAATACTCTGACAGTTGCTTCAGTTGCGGTGTCTTGTCCACACTGTCATTCTCCTCCATCTATTGCACCTCCTGTTGTGACTTTGTCACCATCTCCATGAAGATTGCGCTGGCACCATTCTGAGTCCGTTATATCCTATGGCACCAACTTAGATTCAATTTAATCTTCCTCCATTATTGTTCAGTAGTGCTCTCCTCATAATATTCCTAGTGAGCATGAATCTGTTTTACCCACAGACGACATCTGCACTTTGCAGAATTGATGGTTCAACATGGCTGAGTCTCTCCCGCACAAACAGAAACGTGGGGAGCAAGTCTTCAGGAAATTTCAAGTGAAGGTTCCTACACCTTTTTATATACCTCTTCTTCCAGCTCTCCTTAAAAGCGCAAGGTGGTCTTGGAGCAACCCATCATTTGTAAGACTGCATCTAAGAGAGTGGACACTTTAAATAGGATTTTTGATTCCAGCACTGATTGGCTCTCTCAACACCCAAAGCCCAACTCTGTTGTTAAGGCTGAGCAGACCAAGAAAACTCAAAAGAAGTAATGACCCCCTACCAACAAAGAAGGTCACAAGCTTGATGTCCTTTTTAAAAAAGTGTACTCCACCACAGTGTTGTGCATCCACATGGGCAACTACAAGGTGTGTATGTCAGCATTAGACTATTGCACTATGCTTTAGGAGGGGCTGCTCTTGAAGATGAATTAGAAGGTGCAGCTTGTGCAAAATGCAGCAGTGAAATTATTTTTTTTATTAAAAGCAACAAGAATTCTGCAGTTATTAACAAGCAGTATCTACAGATCTATCACAATAATTTAAAATACAGTTTTTAAATTAGAATAATTATTACATAAATTGGTATAATATAAATGAGAATCTAAAACAATGTTATTAACCTATAAGATCCAAGATTTTTCCCCTTTTATGATCCTCTATCTATATTCTAGATGTACATTTCTCTACTTCCTACTTCCCCTTTTTGGTTTCTAACTAACGCTTTGTTACCTCTGTTTTCCCAATACCAAGTTTAGTCAAATTTCACAAATTTCTCTCTATTTTTTTTTTTACCAGAAAAACACAGATGATTTGCCTGTGCCATAATGAACCTTTAAAATAGTAGACATTGCATGATTATCCCTTACCTTAGAGTTATCATCTCCAGAATTTTGATTACATTGTTTCTGGTCAATCCAGATTTACATTGTAATTTCATCAATCCAGAAATACCATAATACCCAGCTTTTGTTTCAGGTATTCTTTAACTGGCAACTATTCCCTTTCATTTTTTCCTTGCAGTCTTCCCTTTAGTGCTAGAGTTAGGTTATCTAATACAAAAAAATCCTGAAGTTTAATTAGCCATTCTTCAGTTTCTGGGGTATAACTATTTTTCCAATATCTAGCGTATACAATTCTAGCTGCTGTAACCATGTAAATGCAGCAGCTAAATTATTGACAGGAAAGTAGTAAAGAAACCATTCTCAGGATGGCGCGGAAGAGAAATCCACACTCACTCCATGGGAGGGGGAGATTTTTGGGGATTATCAGTATTTAGGAAGAAAGGTGTGGTGAAGAAGTTAATGGCCTAGGTTACGCACAGCTAGATAAGAAACTGTCAGAGGAGGAGGTATGCTTAATGGTAGTAACTGAAAGAATTTTAAATCCTGCCTGTTCCGGTTGGCACGTGGGGATAAACCCAATCATTGTAGATTCCTCCTCCTGCCATCCCAGAATGAATCTTCACAGTAAGTCCAATCTCTCATTTTATGCCAGTTCTAAAACAATTGTGCTGGCTACCAGTAAACTTCTGATTTGGCGATAGCATTGAAAGCCCTAAACAGCTTAGAATATTGTGGCTTCCTATGTCTGTCTGTCCAGTGATCAAGCTTTGCTGGAGGGGTCCTAGCATTGGGAACTACAGTGTGAGATGACGTGGGTGAGAACCTTCTCTGCTATGGTATCTCATTTGTGGAATGCCGCCTCTTTAGGCCTGACACTATGCACCAGAATGACAGAAAGATAAAACATGGCTTTTTATTTGAAGCATTTGGAATCTAGTGGTATTTTTCATATTTGAAAATATACGGTGTTTTAACTTTTTTTCATATTCTTCGTGGTCTCTCTGCCTCACACAGTGGGATCTTCGTGCATGCGCAGTTGTGTTTCAGAAAGTTCCAGAGCTAAGCAGCTTGGCAGGAACCCCTCCCCTATTCGGTACTGAGCATGCTCAATCCCGCCAAGCTAACGGTCTCTCCTCAGTTTCATTTCGTCCGCCGACCAGTTAGCAGCTCAGAAGGCTTCCTCTGCTGAGCAGCATTCCTTCTTCTTGGATTGTGTTTTCCTTATTTCCACACAAGAACTGTGAGAAACCCTTCTCCTTCTCATGTCTTCTTTACTTTTTAAACTTTGTGTATCTTGTGGCCGCAAGGTTTTGCTTTCCGATGCTCATTCAGAGTGTTTGTTCTGCCTCGGGGAGGCCCATAATGTCCGGGCCTGTTCTATTTGTAAGGAATTCACCTTGCAAACTTTGAAGAACAGAGCCTCCCATTTGAAATCCTACTGCTGAGAGCAAGCTCTTCACCTAAAGGATCAGGCAGCCTCCAACATGGCTCTATTTACGGCTTCGGCTACGATCCGTCCACCTCGAGGTCCATCAGTATCAAAATCTTTGTCTTTACCGACTACTTTGGTACCGACTTCAGCCTCAGTACCGACTCCTCCAGTATTGACATCGGCTTCTTCGAATCTACCGTGCATCGCTTCTCTCCTGAGGATCCC
This sequence comes from Cyclura pinguis, assembly GCA_030412105.1. Classification (NCBI taxonomy): domain Eukaryota; kingdom Metazoa; phylum Chordata; class Lepidosauria; order Squamata; family Iguanidae; genus Cyclura; species Cyclura pinguis. The sequence continues at coordinate 216,789,691 of CM059602.1, forward strand.
AAAACTCCCTAAGATGCCAGTGGTGCCTCAGTCTTCCAGCTCTGGAGATGCCACCTCCACCTTTTCTACTTCTCAGGTGACCCTGATCCAACAGCCTCCCACTGTCCCTACTCTGGCCGAGCAAAAACAGGCATTTTCACGCCACTCCTCAGTGGCTCCTAAGAAAAAGAAAAAGAAGCAGAAACATCGCTCTCCTTCACCCGCTGCCCATCTGCTGGCCACCCGAGCTGTTTCTTTTGGGCCTTTGCCCACTCCTCCACCGACTCAAACCGAGCCTCAACTGGTCGCACTAGAGGAGGGACAGGCCCGCATCCTCTCTCTGGCACCTGAGCTTCTCCAACACCCGGTACTGCCCTCACCAGTACCAATGGATCCTACTTTGGACCAGAAGCGTCGACCTTCTCCGGCCGCCTCTCCTTCTCTGTCAAAATATCATCCCAGTCAAGGGTATACACACGATCTCCCTCCTCTGGCTGTGGCCTCTCGCTATCCTGACAGAGACCATCCACCGATTTCGGACGCTCCTCGGGCTAACTCTCGAGACCAGCCCCCCCCCAGTGTGGTCTACTCTCCAAGTCGCAGGGACCGTGGTAGGTCCACTCAGCGCCACGACGGCGGGCAGTGCAGCCCCTATGACTTTGCTCCCGCCAGAGAGGATTCACCGTTTTCCTTGGTGTCATACATAGCTCGCTACGGTCACGAGCATTTGTGGAGAGAACATCCCAGCTCTTACTACTCTTATTCACCAGCATCCTGACGTTTGTTATTGGTCTCCTTACAGGCCCTGCCGCTCCAGGTCGCCATTGCGCTCTCCCTCTTGGTCACACTACCAGTCTTGGTACCGTCCTTCTCAGTCCCGTTCTCAGTCCTGTTCTGCCTACTACCGACATTCTCTGTTTCTCTGCTCTCATCGCGGGTCCCGCCTCTCAATATCACGCCATTTCTCCACCACCACTGGTGACAGCTATGGTCTCTCGACCCCCGCCAGAGGAGCACTCGGCCCCTGCGCCTCCACTTGCTTCGACGATGATGCTTCCGACGCAGTCTCTTGTGGCTCTGATCACGACCACCCTCCTGCTCTTGTTTGTTCCAGCTTCAGTATCGGTCTTGGTACCAACGTCAGTACTGGCTCTGCCTTCTTTGCATCCACCTGTTCAGGAGCCTCATCCACCTCCAACTTCTCCGTTGCCTGCATCTTATGATTCTGACGATGAGTCTTCTGACTCTACTCCTCCGTCACATAGTTATCCTCCGCTTACCAGAACGAACTCCGGATACGGCACCGGAAGATATGAAACAATTTTCTGATATCCTCATTCGAATGGCCGATGCCCTGGGTCTTGATATTTCTGGACCTCCTCCTACTGTCCCAAGACCCAGTTTTTCATTATGTTGACACCTGTCCTGCTGCAACGGCACCAATTCTGTTCTTACCAGCTCTGCAGGAAGTCATCAAACATCCATGCTCCCAATCGGCTTCTTTTCAATGCCTGGAACATCTTTATCAGACCCAACGCAAGGATGTGGAATTTCTCTTCAACCACCCCTCTCCTAATTCCATCATTGTTGAGTCCTCTCAAACTAAGGGAGGTGAAAAAGCCCACAAGACTCCTGATCGTGAGGGTCATCATCTTGACATCTTTGGCCGCTGCTTCTACTCTGTCTCTTCCCTAATTGCCAGGGTCTCTAACACTCAAGCTTGTTTAGCGGCGTATCAGCAGAATATCTGGGACAGACTCCTTCCCTTGATTTCCCATTTTCCTGATGATCACCAGGCCACGGCTCTCCAATTCTACAGCGAATCGGTAGCTCTTACTAATCAGCAGATCCAGTCTTTTTGACGTGCCGTGGAGGGTTTGGCATGGGTCATGGTAGGCGCAATTGCTCTCCGTCTGGCTCCATTCTGCTGGCTTAACAGAGGACAATCAGAAGAGGATTGAAGATCTTCCCTTCGATGGTCAGGGCCTCTTCCACACCATCACGGATGACACCGTGGACCATCTTATGAAAGCCCATCTCACGGCGAAAAAAATGAGACTTCATCTGTCAGCTCAGACGAGAAGGCCCTATTCATTCCGTTCTTCATGGAGATGCACTTCTTACTCTTACTGATCTTGGTCTCCGCAGCAGTCTTCACAACAGTCCTCTGCTCCGGCCTCCTCATCTCACCGTTCCTTCAGACACCGTCAAGCCTCTTCTAAGAAGTCTGTGTTCACTGTGCAGTCTAGATTTTTACTTCCCTTGCAGGTCATCACCTCTGCCAACTTTTCATCTTGCAGGCCTCCTGTCCTCCAAGGCCCCAGACCTTTCTCGCCACTTCAACACCTGGTGCGCCATCACTTCAGACTCCTGCGTGCTAACCATTGTCCGTCTCAGTTACGTCATCAAATTTCTAAATATTCCTCCTCTTGGCGTCTTCTATTCCACATCTTCCAGCTCTGCTCTTCGCAAGGAGATAGATACACTTCTTCACAAAGGGGCAGTAGAAAAACTACCCCCCTCTGCCAAACACACCGGGTTCTTCTCCTGGGACGGCACCCTTCGACCCATTTTGGACCTTCAGGCGGTCAACTCCTTCATCCCACCCCAGAAGTTCAAGATGGTCACGCTGTTGTCTGTTCTTCGTCTCTTCAAGCAATGGGACTGGTTCGTGTCCATAGATCTACAAGATGCCTACTTCCATATTACCATTCACCCTTAACACAGGAGGTACCTCCGATTTGCAGTCGAAGATACATGTTACCAGTACAAGGTACTTCCCTTTGGCCTATCCACTGCTTCCAGAGTTTTCACCAAGTACCTTGCCTCTGTGGTGTGTTACCTCTGTATGAAGCACGTGATGGTGTATCTCTACCTTGGTTATTGGTGGCATCCTGCAGGCAGAAACTGTACAAAGACAATCGTCTCACTCTTTGTTTGCTCTCTGTTCTTGGCCTCAGGGTCAATCCCCAAAAATCTCACTTGGAACCTACACGTACCCTCGACTTCATCGGGGCTACCTTGGACCCCGCTTCTCCAATGGCATTCCTCCCAGTAAAGCGTGTGAGGGTCCTGGACCGATCCGTCTCCGTGATTATTTGCAATCCTTCGGCCTCCGCTCGCCAAATCCAGCAGCTCCTTGGTTACATGGCAGCCATGACCTCTGTCACTTACCTGTCTCACTTCCATACCCGCCCTCTTCAACACTGGTTCCTCAGACATTTCAATCCCCTTCTTGACAACCAGCGTCGGAGGTTTCATGTTCCACGCCCTGTCAAGACCTCTCTCTGCTGGTGGCTATCACCCCACCATCTACTCTTCGGAATGCCATTCACTGAACCCCATCCGTCCATCACTGTAACCACCGACGCATTCCTCCTCGGCTGGGGAGCCCACTGCAATCGCTTCTCCATCCAGGACCACTGGACTGGACTGGAGAAGTATTTAGAGTATCTTGGAGCTTCTAGCAATTTTCAAAGTTCTCTGGGCCTTTCGGAAACTCTTTCTCAGATGGATGGTACAGGTGCTGTCTGACAACATGACAGCTGTCTGCTATATAAACCGCCAGGGAGGCATTCACTTGTCTCTAGTTCTTCACCTCGCATTACAGATATGGGACTGGTGTGTCCCACTTCAGATTCACCCAGTCGCAGTGTACCTAGTGGGACGAGGCAATGCTACAGTGGATATGCTGAGCAGGGACACAGCCTGCCATCATGAGTGGTCCCTATCCAACATGGCCTTTCGCTGGATAGTGTCCCATTGGGACACTCCGTCCATCGATCTATTTGCCACCCACCAGAACAAGAAATGGCCTCGCTACTGCTCCAGAGCCGGCGTCGGACACCGCTCTCTCAGAAACGCATTCCAGTTTCCATGGAACAAGGGACTCCTTTACACACACACACCCGTTTCCACTCCTGGGCCGAGTGGTGGCCAAAATTGCTGCAGACGAAGTGGACGCTATTCTCATAGCCCCTTATTGGCCAAGACAGCATTGGTTCGGACGCCTCCTCACCATCTCCCGGAGCCATTGAATGCCCCTCTCGCATGCTCCGGACCTCCTCTCTCACTCGGCTGGTCGGGTGCTTCACCCGGACCTCCCTCACCTCCACCTGCATGTATGGAGGGTAACATTCCAGACTCTCCTAGTATTCTGGCGGTTCTCACGGCCTCTAGGAAACAGACTACTCTTAGGTCCTGTGAATACAAGTGGCACAAGTTCACTGCCTTCGCAGATGCCCAGTCTGAGGTTCCTTCCCCTACCTCTTTATCGACAGTCCTTCATTTCCTTTTATCTCTTAAGGAACAAGGGCTTGCCTTCTCCTCTCTCAAGGTTTATCTCTCTGCTATCATCACTTACCAGCCACGCAACTCTCCATCTTCAGCTCTTTTCAGGAATCCTACAGTCAGACAGTTCCTCAAAGGCCTCCACCATCTCTACCTTCCAACCTCTCCACCTCTCCCTCCATGGTTGTTATCTTTGGTCCTTTCCCAACTTATGCGCCACCTGTTTGAACCTATGGCCACATTGGATGACCGCCTCCTTACTATGAAGACAGCATTCCTCGTGGCAGTTACATCAGCCAGGAGGGCAGGAGAACTGACTGTGCGCGGATGAACCCTTCCTGGTGTTTCACAGGTACAAGGTGGTCCTCCACCCAGATCTGTCCTTTCTTTCTAAGGTGGTCTCCGAATTCCACTTGAACCAGGATATTATCCTCCCAACCTTCGACCCTGACCCATCCACGCCTCTAGAATGCTCCCTTTACTCATTGGATGTCTGCCAGGCACTTGCCTTCTATCTGCAACGAACTTCGCTCTTTTACCTCACTCCTCACTGTTTTGTTTGCTACGGTGGGAGATGGAAAGGCCACAAAGTCTCCACTCAGTGTTTTTCCAAGTGGGTTGTGGAAGCAATTCACCTCTCCTACGAACTTGCTAAACAACCGCCTCCTTCTCCTCTTCATGCCCACTGTACTTGGGCTGTGGCCTTCTCAGCAGCTCTCCTCAAAGGAGTGAACCTGAAGGAACTCTGCTGAGTGGCTACATGGACACAATCTTTGACGTTCGTCTGCCACTACCACCTCGATTGCAGAGCTCAGTGTGATGCTCGCTTTGGTTGCGCGGTGCTGTGCTCCATCATCTAGGACCTGACCCACCATCCAGTGGTAAGCTACTTAATCTCCCACTGTGTGAGGCACAGAGACCACAAAGAAAAAGAACAAGTTCTTTACCTATAACTGTGTTTCTTTGAGTGGTCATCTGTGCCCTCACACACACCCGCCCAGCCTCCCCTCTTTCAAGTCCCCACATCAGCGGACTTCAAAACTGAGGAGAGGCCATTAGCTTGGTGGGATTGAGCATGCTCAGCACCGAATAGGGGAAGGGTTCCAGCCGAGCTCCTCAGCTCTGGAACTTTCCGAAACGGAACTGCGCATGCGCAAAGATCCTATTGTGTGGGGGCACAGATGACCACTCGAAGAAACACAGTTACAGGTAAGTAACCTGTTCTTTCATTGTTTAAGTTATCTTTAAATTGATTTCATTGAATGTTGCCTTAAGGTGTTTTAATACAGATTGGATGTAAATGTTTTACTTAATATCCAGCAACCCAAAACAAACAAGCAAGCAAGCAAAAAAGAAAAAAAAAAAAACAGGCAAGCATGGTTGTGGAGTTGAAGAGGCTGACTTTTTGTAAGCTGTGAATTTTTTTTCCCCTTGTGCTGTAAATTAAAGTATTTTGTAAATTAAAACTACTGTAGAATTCAAAGTAATAAGAAAACTTTCTGAGTGAATTATGATTGTGTAAAAGGATCAGCACAGAGACTTGCTGTTAAGGAACAAAATACTTGGGGATGTTTTGGACCTGTTCGTGCCTGAACGATTTTTTCCAAGCTGATCTGGGGGATATCTTTTGCTGACATTACTTCCAACAAATTGAAAAAAAGAATTCTGGTTGGCCAGGTCACAAGATACGTATTTAAAAGTTACTTAAAATGAAAGGACATGTAAATGTACTTTATATTCTTAAGTTTCCACATACCCATTTTTATATTTGTAAATGAAACTACCATAAGGAGAGTGAGTAAGAAGTGGTGATGATGATAATGATGTAGTAGTAGTAGTAGATTTTTAATGTTTTAGTGTGTTATAGTTTTTATTACCAAAATCATAAACAAGGCAAGAGTTCTCCACTTTTACCAGAGAGAAGGAAGCTTCAAAGTTGAACAGTTCTCCACTTCCATTAACGTGGATAGTGTATTCACCACCACGGCAATGGAAAATCCCTTCTGGATTTTACTGCTTCTTGTACTTCAGCTGCTCCAAGCTGAATTGACACTCTCATGATGCCAGATTAGGGTCTATCACAAGCAGGGTTCCAGTGCAGCTCAGAGCAGCTGTAGAAAAAGGGTGGTAAAGATAAAGAAAGATGACTGCAGTAGTAGATCCACTGACTGCTCCTGTCTTCCCCAGACCTGTGGTATGCATGGTTTCTTGTTGTTAATAATGGTGATCAATAATTAACAACTATATACTTAAAGTAGACTCAGATTAATTGAAATCAGAATTAAGTAGTTTTCTAAGACCATATAAGCATTATAGCAAAGATTTTCTGATCATCTTTGTTAGTATAATAAAAATTAATGACTGGAAAATTGTTAGAAAATAATGTTGAGATGTTTGAGTGAGATGTTTGACATCTGTTTGACTTTTTATAGGTAATATGTTTTAGGCAAATGAAACATGTTGGTATTTAGAGGCAGGTTTTTTGCTGTAGATTTTAATTTACTGTTTATATGATGGGTATATTGAAGTCCCTTGATTGCTTGAGCTTATTCCAGGATAGACTTTTCAACCAATCTCAGAAAAAGTAATGATAGTTACTAGTTATATTATTTAGTTACCATATGTGTTTTAAACACAAAGCACAGGGAAATTCATAGGAACAACTCTTGGATGGCTGTGGCCCATACAGTTCTCTAGTGGTGGATGGCTTGCATCATAGGAGTACAAGTTGGAAATCCAGGTTTATATCCATGTTCAAGTATGGAGCTGAGAGAGGCATTCCTGTCTCTTAGGATTGTTCAGAACAGAAAAAAAAGCCCCTTTAAACTCCTTTAAGAATTTGAGACAAGTAATAGGATTTGGGACATGAATGTTTTCTTCACATATTCTTGCAAGACTCCCAAAAGTATCTTAAGTAGAAATACCTGGAAGTAATGTCTTAACTCCTCTCTGCTAAATCAACATGGTTTCTGAAGAGACATCTAGTCATATAACAATAAGACCTATGGAAACTAGTTATTTTCCGTTATATGTGCCCTGTGGCTTTGCTACTTGTTTCAAACTACAATGTTCTTTCCATCCTCTTAGAATAACATAGCTTGTTAGTAGAACACAGTAACACCTGTGCAGATTTTAAAGATTGTTTAGAGTTGTCTGTTAATAATTGCTTGACTGCTTCCTTACATTTTATTTGGTGCCTAGTTTTGTCCCTTTCAATACCAAGATTTAAAAATGTGCAAGTTTAGTACCGTTTATGATGACTTTTTCTTTGGTAGCAAGTATCTTGGAAAATTAAGTTGGATGCAAGCTACTTGATGTGGACTGAGGAGGACTTTTTTTATGGGTCTTACTGTCTGTCCTGTTTTTCTGTTGAAACAGAATGCAGACTAAATTTGCATTGAGTGGGAAGAAACAGCAACAATTCAACAGGCTGCAGCAGTTTCCAGCACTTGACAAGAAATGATAAAGGAATGGATGCTTGTTTTGTTATCCCATGCTTGATCCATCTGTCAAGCATTTTCTACCATGAAGGTGGTGGTAATGTAATGAGTCAGCATGATGTAGTGGTTTGAGTGTTGAGTGTGACTCTGGAGACCAGGGCTTGAATCCCTGCTCAGCCATGGAAACCCGCTGGGTGACCTTGAGCAAGTCACACTCTTTCAGTCTCAGAGGAGGGCAAGGGCAAACCCGCTATAAATAAGTCCTGCCAAGAAAACCCAGGTTTGCATTAAGGTGGCCATAAATTGGAAGCAACTTGAAGGCACATAACAACAACAACCAACAAAGTGGTGGTAATTGCCTGTATGGACCTACTCGGGAACCATGGTCATAGCTCAGTACTGCTTCTTGAAAGCATGCTATTCACATCAGCTTGCATAATATTGCTGGAGTTCATATTGCCCCCCCCCAGTTGTTAATGAGTAGCTTTTGGAGTGGTTTTTCATTAACAACTAATGCCTGAGCTCTCTGAAGATCTCACTAGATTATGTGGGTGGCAAAATCCTCAATTTAACTGGTAAACTAGCCTGCTAAAGTGCCTCTCCTGTGTTCTCAAGCAAGATGTTGTTGTCCTAATCTAAGTGTTCCTTTACTTACCTCTTGAAAAGGGAGTTACTTTCTCTGTTTCTCCTTTCCATCTAATTCCAAGGAAGATGAATAAAATGTTTTAAGACATGTTATCGTATTTACTTCTTCAAAATATTTTTTTTAAAAAAAACTAAGTGGAAGATTTTTACATTTAAGACTGTGTACAGTATCAGATCATTCCAATTCCTACTCTTGGTTTCCTTCTCTCAGTTCTTTTAATGGGAGTGAGTTTGTTATGCTGTGGATAACTAGTGGAGATAAAATAATTTTCTCTGTTTTACTCATTTATTGGGTTGGGGGGGTTCATTTCCACACTACCCTCTCCCCAGATTCTTCAAAGTGGCAAAACAGAGAGTTTCCTTATAGCTCAGGCTTCCCTATAGTTCACTTTGTTGTTGTGTATTTTCAAGTCATATTGTACTTAACAGCTAACCTATCAGTTTTTTCTTGGTAACATTTGTTCAGAGGGCGTTTGACATTGCCATCTTATGGTGCTAAGAAAGTGAGACTTTCGCACAGTTACCCAGTAGATTTCTACACCTGAGTGAGGATTTGAATCCTGGTTTCCCAGAGTCCTAGTCAAGCACTCAAATCAGTACCCCACACTGATTCCCGACAGTTCAGGGTTTCATCATGAAATAAAATTTTAAAGAAGTTTAATTTATAATTATATTCTGAATAAACTGTACTTATAATGTATCAAACATGATAATTTTATTCCAAATCAGGTTACATATAATGCATTTTAAGTTCCTAAAGTTAAAAAAACTTTCCATTTTTAAAAGGTGCTAATATTGAAATTTTCAACTTTTTTTAAAAAAATTGGCTTTTTTCCAAAATAGAAAAAACATGCCCCACTTCCTCCAGACTTGAAAAGATCCAGAACTTTTACATCTCTAGTCCTTATTAGTGGGTTGGATGAGGGTGAACAAACTGAAGCCTGCCCAAGATGTGACAGAAGTATTTGTAGTCGTTAAAAGGCAGATCAGGAAAAATGCATTCAGCCTATGTTGGATGAGGTTACAGTTCCTCTCCTTCCTGTCTTTATGTTGTGAAGTGTAAATACTACTTAAATATATATATATATATATTAACACATATTTTAGTCATCTAAAACTACGTAAATGGGATAGGAACAAATTAAATACACATAAAGCAAAGACTTAATTTGATTTATAACTTACTAAAGTAAAAATGTAATACAATTGCCAAACTAAGCTTATTACAATATGTAATAAACGTATCAACTAATGTGGATAAACCACTAGACAGAAAACTACTGTATGGCTTCAAACCTTTGTAAAGATGGATTATGTACTCTTACTAGTTCTACTTTTTCTAAGTAAATCTGAAAATAGCACTTTTAAGATCTTTGTTTAAAAAGTTCAATATATTGTTTATATAACAGTAAACATTTTTTTAAAAATTCTTATGTTATTGTCTCCTTTATCTCTACTCTTGATTATTTCTAAATCCTAATATTTCACCTGCTATTGGTCATTGCTATTTAGCTTATAATACTTTTCTATTCTGATGGGGTTTTAATACTGCACCACTTTATTGATGTATATTTTGTCTTTCTAATGGATTCATTTTACGTCTTTTTAATTTTATGGATAGTTTAATTGCATTTTACAAATAACTTCTTGTTTTAATTTTTGTAAGCCACCTTGAGTCCCAGTTTTGGGGGAAAGGCAGGATATAATGATGCTGATGATGTTGGTGGTAGTGATGAAAGTAGTTGTGTTTTGTTGTTTTCTAAGCAAGATCTTACAAAGAGCTTAAGGTACTACCTGTGCTTACAATGTTGGAAGCAAAGCATATAATAAAGTTTGTTGTTGTTGTGTGCTTTCAAGTCCATTCCAATATAGAGCAATCCTATGGTGAATCTATCATGGAGTTTTCTGGGATTGAGGGTGTGTGACATGCCCAAGGTCACCCAGTGGGTTTCCATGGCCAAATAAGGAATCTAACCCTGGTCTTCAGAGTCATAGCTCAACACTCAAAGCACTATACCATGCTGGCTCTCACAGTACAGTTTAGGCAAAGTTCATAGTATGTAGAAGTTATCATATATCCAGTCTCAAAACGGGTTAGTTTCTTCTGATGGATCATACCACAGGGCATGTTCTCAATGTAGATACACTTATTAAGCAGTGACACAGTTACCTAAATGCCCATCAAATTCAAAATAATTGTGAACATAAGCAATATTTGTAGACTTCTATGTTAACTAGGAATGTTGATTCAAGCAAACAGATCATTGACTGTAAACAGAAATTACAGGTCTGCTTTGCACTTTGTTGTCTTCCATAAATGTATCCTAAAATTGGTGTCTTAATCTGATTTGCAGAAATGTTTTAGTTGTTTGCTGCTGCTTCTGTGGCACCTTACTTTGCTTGTATGGTTTTTCCCCCTCAACTAAATTCTGTCACAAATTATACTACTTTGGTTTTCAGTATTAAATTAGGCAAATTGTTCTACAATAGCATAAAAGAAGTCAGATTTTAAACATTTGGGGAGCTTGAAAAAGATGATTTTAAATTTGACATAGAGGTTGTGAGTTGTTCTCTGTGTTGCTCATGCTTTCTTATGTTGTGGCTGAAATAATTTCTTATGGGGATATATCCTGTGCCATAGTGAGCGTGGTATTCGTTTTGTCTCATGATGACTACCATGTGGTATAAGTTAAAGCCATTCAAATGATGTGTATCTTGTCAGAATGCATGTATTGTACTTCAGCGACCTGTTTTAAGTGTTGTACTTGGACGACAATTAGTAATATATCTCAAAGATCTTTTTGAAAAGGAATTGGTTTTGCTATTGCATCTTCCCAACTGCTGGAGATAGTCTTTATGCTTAATTTACTAATTAATTTCTCCATCACACTCAGCTCCCTAATTTGTTATGACTTCTGGCTTGGCACCTCTGTGTTGTTGTGAAACTTGTTTGCTGGAAGCTTTGCTTTTATTGTTTGTTTATACTTCAGTGTTTTCTGTGTTATTTTTAGCTTACTAAATGCAGCTATGTAAATATTTCTTTAAATATAAAACTCCTAGACATTGTACGGGGAATTGAAGACAAACTCATGGTTTTATTAATAAAACCTTTAGAGTATTCACGTATTGCTGTCCAATCTCTGCAGGTGCTGAAGAGAAAATTTTGGAAGAGTTTAAAGAAACACACAATCCTGACTCTCCAGATTTTCAGCTCCAGGCAATGATCCAGGCTGCTGGCAAGCTTGTACTGATTGACAAGTTGCTGCCAAAACTGAAGGCTGGGGGCCACAGGGTGCTTATCTTTTCCCAGATGGTGCGCTGCTTGGACATACTGGAAGACTACCTCATTCAACGACGGTGAGAACAACAATGTAATCCAGTTCAAGGAAATAGCAGTTATTCAACATGCAATCAAGTATTTAATCTGTGTTGCAAAGAGGCGAAACAATGAAACCACAGGAACTTAACATTATGAATTGAAAAAATGGTATCTGCACAAGCATAGCAATAATTGTACTGTTAATTGTAACCTTTTGCTCATAACCAACAGACCACTTTTTCATTTATGGTTAGATTTGGCAGCTCTTTCACAAGGAGTACACAATATGAATAAAACTAAGACTTGTTCTTTTCAGGATGAAGGCACACACTAATCAAAAGTTACTTGCTAATAGCCACAATTAAAAATTTTATCTACCTTTATCATTCTGTTGAATCTGTAATAAACTTCATCTTTTTAATACTAGGTAAAATGTAAAAGTAAAAGTGATTTTACAAAGTAAAATCAATAAATGGTGTAATTCTTTTCTGTATATTTTTGTGTATAATCTAAAATTTGATGCTCTGCTTCAATACCTGATTATATTTTAAGTGCATTATCTTCTCTATATAATTTTAAAATAAATTTGATAATAAGGAAAAAATCTGCTAAAGGCAGAAAATGGGGGATGAGTCTCTCTGTGTAATTTCCTGCCTCTTTATATTTGCTCCCCTTTACTTTCTCCCACTCATGTAATTGTGTGAGTACATCTACAGAGTATAGAATTTTGATTTGATTTTTAATTCTTACCATAATACTTCTTAAGTTCTTTTTCTGTAATAGTGCTCTATTTTTGCAGGTATCCTTATGAAAGAATTGATGGCAGAGTAAGGGGCAACCTTCGTCAAGCAGCTATTGATAGATTTTCCAGGCCTGATTCTGACAGATTCGTTTTTCTTCTGTGTACAAGAGCGGGTGGTTTGGGAATAAATCTTACTGCTGCTGATACCTGTATTATATTTGATTCAGATTGGAACCCTCAAAATGATCTTCAGGTAATGTTGTAAGAGGCAATTGTCAAACTTTTTTTTTTGTGCAATGCAGAGAGAATACTCTCTTGGATGATCTGCTGAGTTTGAAATATACGTATATATACTCAACAGTTTTTATTTAATCTAAAACTAGTTCTAAGGTTTGCACGTACTACTTGCTTATTTTATTGTGTTGCACAAACTGAATGCCTTTTCATAATTTTTCAGGCTCAGGCTCGATGTCATAGAATAGGGCAGAGCAAATCAGTGAAAATCTACAGGTTAATTACAAGGAATTCCTATGAAAGAGAAATGTTTGATAAAGCAAGTTTAAAGCTTGGCCTTGATAAGGCAGTATTGCAGTCCATGAGTGGAAGAGAGAATGCTACAAATGGGGTAAGAATAAATATTTTTACTAAAATGTTTTTCTCTTCCAGTATGAGATAGTTATGAAGTAGTTAGTGTATTAAGGTTCAAAGCTATTGTTTATACAAATTAGACCAGATGAAGTAAGAAATGCCATTTTTTTTCTATGATGCATTATAAATAATGTGAAGTTTTAAAAAGGTATCTCCTCCTCTCTATAAATTACAGGTACAGCAGCTTTCTAAAAAAGAAATAGAAGATCTTTTGAGGAAAGGAGCTTATGGTGCTTTAATGGATGAAGAGGATGAAGGGTCCAAATTCTGTGAAGAGGATATAGACCAGATTCTTTTAAGACGAACACATACAATTACTATTGAGTCTGAAGGAAAAGGCTCTACGTTTGCAAAGGTGAGCCTTTAAGTTGATGAAATTCTGATAAAAATGGATATTGGTATGAGTGTTCTTTCCCTTAGATATATCAATTTGTAAGTATAAACCTAGCCTAATATGCAAGTAGAACCTGAGCTGTTCTTATGATAAAAGAGAATTCAGGAGTCACTGAAATACTCCGTAGGTGCAGGTTGCCACAAATGCAACCTGCACTTTTGAAATCTTTTAACCCTATTAAGGACTGACAGGAAAACAGATGTACTGTCTGTTGCATCTTTTGTATCCCACAGACTGAGAGTGTGTCTGGAATCCAAGTAGTTTGCAGATCCTTTATTAGGACTGCTCAAGACAATAGTAATGTGCCATAGACCATGTCTGCTAAATATGTTGGAAGTTGGAGGCCAGCACATCTTCAGGGCATCAGATTTGAAAGATATATAAATTAAGACCAGTCACCTTCCTGCTTTGTGTGCTGTACTTTCCTCTCTTTTTTCAGTTGTTTTGGACTTTAACCTAGAGTAGAGCATACTTTCTTATGTTATAAGAGGAAGTGTGTACCCATGATACAGACATTTAACTACAACAACAAATATCTCAGTTAACAAAGTAGATGTGTTCCTGGCCATTTCTTCTTTAACAGAAAATGCAGTACTTGATGCAGAAATAACATAAAAAGAATAAGAGTGGGTTCCTGTAGCACAAAAAGAGAGGAGCAGTTGAGCATGTTTCAGCATATATTTTTTTATTCAAAACTAACAATAGCCACAAGTGATATGAAACAGTAAGATAAGGTAAGCCTTGCATAAGTAAACAAAAGCATTTCAGAGCTTCTAGAGACCACTTGAAGGCTTCTTCTCGAGTACATTCAGGGATGACCTTCTCTTTCACCAACCTCCACTTTTTTATGGTTTCCGTTTTGGTGGCCAGAGTTGTACTTTTAAAAAACAACAACAACAACAACATACTGGGCATAGCTTTTTTGCTTCCCATTTTTTCTTTGTTTTGCTGATCACATAGGCTCAGTATGGGATTCTGGAGACAACTGCTGTTTACTTTGCCTACTGTGGAGAGGCATACATGGATACAGTAGGATCAACTAGAGTACAATTCCACTTTTCCCCCCCTCAAGCTATGTTGCTTTGTTTGCTGTGGACACACTGCTGCAGCCTCCAGCCCTTCATCCTTCATCATCTTCCCCTTGCTGATATTGCTAAAAACCTTCCAGCTAGACAGAAAACAAGGATGAAAAGGTGGGATGGGCAGGCATGAAAAGACTTTGTTAAAAAGGTGCTTCTTTGTCAGAGGTTTTGCTAAGTGAGGTATCCTTGCATTCTATTTGCTTCTGGCAGTCAATCCGTATTTGGGTTACAGCATCTTCTGAAGAACAGCTTAAGTGTTAGGTGATTGTTGTTTCCCTGGAAACTTAGTTTTGTGTGATGAAAAATTACAGATCCTTTACCTTTGTTGTCTTACTACAGACTTTCAAAGCAGGGTGAAAAAATATAGATAAACTATTTTTCATAGTGTTAATACATTGGGATCTTTATTCAATATACTTTTGTTTTAGGCTAGTTTTGTTGCATCTGGAAACAGAACAGATATTTCCTTGGATGATCCTAACTTCTGGCAAAAGTGGGCAAAAAAAGCTGAACTTGATATTGATGCCTTAAATGGAAGGGTGAGACATTTTAAACTATTCACCAATATCAGTGAAATATGAGATGATTATTACTGGTTTAAAAAAAGACTGAAATTTCATTTTATTCTTTATTGTAGAACAATCTAGTTATTGATACACCGAGAATAAGAAAGCAAACTAGACTATACAGTGCCGTCAAAGAAGATGAACTGATGGAATTTTCAGATCTGGAAAGTGATTCTGAAGAAAAGCCTAGTATAAAACCCCGTCGGCCCCAGGACAAATCCCAGGGTTATGCACGCAGTGAATGTTTTAGAGTGGAAAAAAATCTGTTAGTTTATGGGTAAGTAAAATATGCCTGACTAGCATATCCTATTCATATTATTACAGATTTAGCCCGTACATGATAGTAGCATATCATATACAGAGGCTTCATACCAAATCCTGTGTATGTTGGCAGTTAATTTTTCTTGGAATCCATCAGCTACTTTTCTTGTCCTAGCAGACAATATGCTGGACTACGGTCACCTTTTTTTAAAAAAATTACAGTATACACTCATATCAAAACTTATTGTTATGAACCTCTCAAATTAAAATATGCAAGTGACTCAACATACAGTTATATTTACTACAGTGATTGTAATTGCTTCCTGATCATCTAGTGTGAATGCTTGAGTTTATAAACTTGAAACCCAGATTGTCAGTATATTTATTTATTTTTTTACACCTAATATTTCCAAGGTTTAGTGGCCATAAAAAAACCTTCTCCAAATAGTAACCTTTTGGGGGAAATGAACAGGTAGTCCAAGTATTAGTTTTAGTGGTTCAACATAATTTGTTCAACAGTAAATTCCCATCTCAGTGAAATCTGAGAACTTCCAAGTTAAAGTAATACCCTAAAGAACTTACCGCCTTGAATTTAACCAAGTTGCCTTACTGAACTACTATTAAGATGAGATTAAGAGCCTCGGTCTAAACTTTGCTTCTGTAAAGTTGTGTACAGTTTTTACAAATAGAGGATTACAGGCTCAAACAGGCTGATCCAGAAATCTCAAGAGTACAGAAACTGTTCTGGGGTAGAATTTCATTTCAGAGCCTTTGAGGGCCATTACCATTAAACATGTGTATTTTATTATTTCCAGTATAGTTAAATTGTTGCTTTTATGAGCAGTGAACTTGCTGCCAGCTATATAAAAAAAAATATTCCTAACTTTTTGGAAACTCAAGCTGAATTTCCTGATGTGATCTGTAAGTACAGAATATGTTTAGCCCTGGCACAAGATTCCCAGTCTAGCTGGCACTCAAGAGCTAATGTCAAGATGAAAATCCAATTCTGGATATGTATGCTTTGAATTTTTCTTGTAGTTGGGGACGGTGGACTGATATTCTTACGCATGGGCGATATAAACGTCAGCTAACAGAACAAGATGTGGAAACCATCTGCCGGACTATCCTTGTATATTGTCTGAATCATTACAAAGGAGATGAAAACATCAAAAGTTTTATCTGGGATCTGATCACTCCGACTGCAGATGGACAGACACGAGCCTTAGTAAATCATTCTGGTGTGTATTCCTATATTATATTTTCCTGTCAGATTTTGTAGCAGTCAGGGCACATTCTTTGAGAGTGACGGAGAATTGTAGGCCAGTACTTTCCTGTGTAGCATCCTGAAATAGCTCACTCGCTCTTGTTTATCTTTGATGCGCAAGAAATCAAGCTCGCTCTCAGTCATTCTGAATTGAAGATACAGTAGGTTCCCCCGTATCTGTGAAGGATACGTTCCTAGATTTAACATGGATGGCAAAATGCACAGATACTACCAAATGCTATATTTTGACCCATAGGCCAGGGGAAGAAGGGAGGTGGCTCCACTGCCTGGCTCCTTCTTCCTTCCTGCCTTCCTTGCTGGTGGGGCTTGGTGAGTAACCCCTCCCCAACCCAACTCTGGTGGGAGGCCAGGCTGCTTGGAACCATGTGTCTCTTTCAGCCAAGGAAGGAATGTCCCAAGTCCTTCCTTGGCCAAGAGGGGTTTTGGGGATCCTTTGCACATCGCTTGTCCCAGGGATAGAGGGAGATGCCTTCCTTGTCTGAGAGAGGCACAGGAAGCCATACTGCACTGCGCCATGCACCTCTTGGCTGGGGATGGAGGGAACCTCCTTCCTTGGGTAGGAGGAGTATATGGGAAGCCCAGCTGTACTGTCTAAGGGAAGGAATGGAGGGGGCCTTCTTCCTCAGCAGAGAAAAGCACGGTGGAGGCAGCTGCATGGAGCAAGAACTCTGGTCAGCTGTGGTGGCAGCCGTAGCTCTGATACGGATCATAAGTAAGTGACTCCATGGATAGTGGTCTAGTGGATACTAGGAACCTACTCTGTTAGTTCCTTCCTGTGACACTTTTCTCTTGAAGATGCCTTTCCAATAGACCATTGCCTAAATTTACATTAGTCACAGCTAGAGTAAACATATTGAATTGTTGGAAATTTGGTAGTTCCATTGCTTCACTGAATCTGTTCTAATTGAGACTAGAATATGTCTACAGATATACCTATAAACTGTTAGACTGTTAACCCACCTGTCTCAACCAACCAGTTATGCAGAAAGATGTCACATGCTTCTCTTCTCCAACCCTTCCCCAGAATTTTCTTTAAAAGACTTGCTTGCACAAACTTCACAGAGAACACTTTAGAAATTCTGCTCCTGTGTTGTAAGCGCTGAGGCTCCAGTGCCACGAATGAACTCTGCATTCAATTTCAGATTGAGATGAAATGATCTCATAGATATGACTATTTTAAGACTCCTTAATTTCAGTGAGTTTGCTGTAAGCATGAATAAATCTGGTTCTAACTGTGCGCGCGCAGTATCAACAGAAATTGTTCTTTCTAATTTTATACTGTTTTTTTAAAAAAAATTAATTTCGCTTTTGTATGATATTTTCCTAGTAAAAGGTAGTATTATACTTTTTTTGCTTGGATGTGGGAAACATAGCAGCTGTTTCCATCCATGTGTGTGCGTGCACACATGCACGCACACACATGGGTATAAAAGTCATTGAACTGCTTTGAGCAAGTGACTGTGTCAGTCCAGTATACTCTACAGAGTTGTTACATTGCTT
Source organism: Cyclura pinguis (assembly GCA_030412105.1). Classification (NCBI taxonomy): domain Eukaryota; kingdom Metazoa; phylum Chordata; class Lepidosauria; order Squamata; family Iguanidae; genus Cyclura; species Cyclura pinguis. Next base: position 216,807,842 of record CM059602.1, read on the forward strand.
TAAGCTCCTTGGAGGAATGGTGAAATGCAAACATCTGGCATGATCCAACCAAACTTTAATGCTTCTAAATCCCACTGAATTTAAACACATGTTTAACTCTTCATATTGAAGTCAGTGAGGCTTTAAACACTTTTAACTTTGACTAGATCACACAAATTGACTTTTTTCATTTTTTCAAAAACAAAATACTATGGCAAAGTAGCTACAATATTTACAGCTACTTACACATAGTTATTCAGTAATCTCTAAAAATGTATTAGGAAACATACAATGACTTTTGTAATTTTTCTCAAATAGTTCTTCCATTTTACTGCTTAGCATAGGAAGTCAGTTATATAACACAGTCTTAGGCATGTATAGTTAAAAGCAGGGTTTAAAGGAACTTATTGTCAGGTAAGTATGTAGGAGATTACATCCATATGCTATGCTTAGTATTCATAGGAAAGCAAACCACCATGTAGGATGCTGAAGCCTTGTTTTTCACCATTAGTAATCTTTTTAGCAATGTCTCTGGCTTCTCAGATTTCACCAGGCTCTAAGGTACACCTTCAGACATGCCTGTCACCGTAAGAAGTAGAAATGTGCTCTGTAAAAATGAAAGCTGGGATTCTTAGGAAGCCGCATTGTCAAGCCAGTGTCTGTATTCTGTAGCCTGATTATACCCATCACAGCACATAATGTAATAGTTGATAAGACCTAGCTTTCAGAAAGTAAAAATGTCTGTACATTACATATGGCAGTAGTTTGTCAGGTAGTGAATGTTGAAAGAAAGGCTATATGGAAGTGGTTTCAAAGGCAGATGTGATTGGTGTTAATGCTTCTTGCTGAAAATTCATGCAGTGTGTATTTCTTAGGCTTGTCTGCTCCAGTGCCCAGGGGAAGAAAAGGCAAAAAAGTGAAAGCTCAGAGTTCACAGCCAGTGCTACAGAATGCTGACTGGCTTGCAAGCTGTAACCCAGATGCCTTGTTTCAGGAGGACAGCTATAAGAAACACCTCAAACATCACTGTAATAAGTAAGTTTCTTAATCCTGTTTTTTTTTCTGCAGGAGTGGAATCCTAGGATAGAACTAGAATGGCCTAGGTCACAGATTACTGAGGTGATGGTATTTAACTTGGATATCCCTTTTAGCTCCAACATTGACCTGAGTGTTTGTCAGCCAGCTTTCTTTGTTCAGTTTTAATCAAGCTTTCTTAAGACAGTTTTTATCACTGAAGAAGTTTTGATGCTGTCACAGAATTTTTTTCTAATTCACATTTCACAGTGTCCGCTGGGCTTTTGTCCCAACTCTAAATAATTTTCAGTCTGATATTGGAAACTTTATGAACCAAGTTTATCTACAGATAATACTGAATACTGCCTTCTAATTGTGCCTAAATTGCTGCCCTTGGTTTGAGCAGTGGACTATGACTCTGGAAATAAGGGTTTAAATCCCTGCTCTTTCATGGAAACCCAGTGGATGACCTGGAGCAAGTCACACACTCTCAGCCTCAGAGAAGAGCAAAGGTACCCCCCCCCCCAACAAATCTTGACAAGAAAACTTCATGATAGGATCATCTTATGGTCACCATAAGCGGGAAATGACTTGAAGGCACACAACAGCAACAACGTAACAGTCTTCCCTGGATAGTGAGATCTAGTGAGATCTGTACATGCGAGCCAGTGTGGTATTGTGGTTTGACCATTGGACTATGACTCTGGAGATCAGAGCTTGATTCCCTGCTCAGCCATGGAAACCCACTGGGTGACTTTGGGAAAGTCACACACACTCAACCCCAGAAAATCATGTGATAGGTTCACCTTAGGGTCAGAGACGACTTGAAGGCACATAATATGATCTATATATTCACAGGCTTTCTTGGTGAGTTTATATATACTTGGTAGATGAAAGTCCCATCTCTGGCTGCTCTTAGCACATTTGAATTGCCACCAATGTCTTACCAGTGATAGTGCTGATGTCAGTAAAAACATGGTTGGTGCGAATGCTTTGAAGTGTTACGGTTTATTGTTACTCAAGAACCTTTTGTATGGTATTAATCTTGTTATGCTATTCAAAGGAGTTACTCAGGCATGTAACATTGTCCTGTGAGTCTTGTGGAAGGAGAGCAGAGACAAACTGTAATCTTAAATAAATATGCTTGTTCGGAAATTTACCTGACTAGAAGCTTTGAAATAAATATGGGTAAAATCAAGCTGAAAAGGTTTTAAGAATTTTGGATTTTCATTTAAAAATCCCACACATTTTGATTAAAAAAATTACATCTAGCAAAAAAGGTGTTTATTAAATATTTATATAAAATAATATCAGCCGCACTGTGTGTGTTCAAATTTCTGATTCCTACATTATGAAGTTTATTTAACAAGTGTCCTGACTATTTGTTGCATCTAGAAATCAGACGTAAAGCTTAAAATCTCAGCCTTGCTTTCTAAATTTAGTTTCTATTCCTATAAAAAATATAATGAAAATTACCAGGATATTTTTTGAGAGCATTCCCCAGCCTAATTTTCAGTCTCAAATGGATTCCATGTTGCTTAGACCAGCAGGGCCTGGAAACCGTATGGAAGTAAATTTTAATCCTAGTATAGTGAAGAAAGGGGCAAGGGAAAATAGCCATCCTTTTTCCCTCAGCTGTTTTGATTGTTGTTTAGAGGGTCAACTATACTTGTTTTGAAATGGTTCTGTTTCTCCTTACTTTCTCTCTTTTCACAGTATTTAAAGTAGCATCAGTTTTTATTATGATAGACTATATCCAGAATCCATACAACTGCTAAATAAGAATGATGATGGTGGAGATTAAAGTACCACTGCATAAAATATAAAACATTGTGTAAAATATTAAGGCAGGGCCTAGAGTATTGTAACTTACTGCTGCAACCATTAGCACCACAACAAAATCTGCATGGAAACAGACTTCTGAAACTCAGTGGAGTTGCAAAAGCTTTTGAAAGCAACTCAGAAATTCCATTGGGCATAGACTCTTCAGCACGGTCGGCATGGCATACACTGATCTTAGTACTGCAGTTCCTGTATTTATATATTTAGTGGATGTTGTACTTAATAACAGGTGTGGTGGTTTGTATCTCATATTAGCTAATTCTGGAAAACTGTCTGCAGATGGCTGTACGTTCAATCTGTACGAGCCTGGATGAACTCCATTTTCTAAGCCTAGAAATGATTAGTAGTTCAAAAGTTGTATAGAAGTGAGGAAAGCAGAAGTAGCAAGAGAGTTGCACCTATTCTTTGCTTCCAGCTACTGTATGAGCAGAAGTAGTGGATTTTGTTGCAGTGAGACCCACCAGACTCTCAAGATCATAGGTACTTCTGCTGATAAAGAGGCACTTTCTGGCATAACCAAGGAAGGCTAAGGTGTGATGTACTCTTTTTTCTGTGTAATATTTCAGTGCATTATTGGAGTTTGTAAAGATTAAGGTGTTAGACTGAGATTGAGCAGGCCCATTTCTGTGAGCATGGGATTGGTTTTCTTTTTCAGTCTGGATGTTGGGGCAGAGGGCTTCCCACCACCATGCGCAAAGCTGCCGAAACACATCTGTTCATGCACATCCTGTATTTTTCTACCCTGTTATATTGATTAGCCCACCAACTGAAGAACCAGTGCTAAATTAGAGGACACTTTAGGCTTTTGCAAGAACACTGAAGCTGTGGGATATTCTCTCTTTGTATGTGTTAAATGTTAAGCTATTTGGGAGAAGGCCTGAGATTAGTGCAGTCAGTGCAGTCTTTTGCCTGGCCAGCACCATACTTAGCTGTCTGTCCCCAGTAAAAACACACTCCTGGAAAGTCCCCTCACTTTACTGTGAATATCTGCTGAATAGGAAGTACATATTAGAAGGCACTGCACATGGGGCTGTTTCTGACATGGTTCCACACCTTGTGTGAAATAACAGGATGCTTTGCATTTGTGCAGGACGCTTGCCAGATCAGAAGCAGTGCCTTACTTGGTGCTTTTTACCTAGCAGGCACTTTCCAAAAACAAAAGTATCAGCCAAGAGACCTCTGAAGTATTACAGATAGAGTGTCTTAGCATTGTGCCGTGAGGGAAGGGCTGGAAGGGAAGCCCCTGGGACATAGCAGCAGGGCTCTGAGAGGAAAGTCTGAGAGTGCTGCAGGCTAGGCAGAAGGCAGCAGGACTGTTGGGCATTCCTCCCATTTGGCCAGCATTGCTTTGGAGTGGGGTGGGGTGGGCCCTTATGTAATAATGGCAAGGGGCAGATGTGGTACATATGCTGCCAGTGTGCCTTCACTGTGCTGAAAAACCATGAGTACTTCAAGCAAAGTAGGATGTTATTTTGCATGTATGTATTTAAGAACTTCCTAATGTCACTGCAAATGAAAGAGAGCATGTGTTCAATTAGATCAAGTTAATCTTTGATTGGGAACGTAGAATTATAGCTTCGAAAAAGTTCTGTAGCATTTCAAAGGCATTGCACAGTAAGTCTGAACAAGGATACTTACTGATGTCAACTAAAATAGGTGAAATAGTAGTAAATGTGGCAAAACTTTTCCTTCAAAAATCTTGTTTTGGGGAAACTGGCTTTTTCCCATTCTCAGAAGCAAAAATTTGTATAATCTAACAAGCCTGACATTCCATATTGGAGGTTTATTGTAAGGTAGTAAAACCAGATTTTATATCTCGTTTATTCCTACAACTTCTGATGTGCTTCCAAAAATGGTATTAAGGCAGCAGCTGAGGAAATTTTATGAGATAATGAAGCAGAACAGTTACTGAAAGCCATCTGCTCAGTTGTTTACAAACTTGCTTCAATACTTCAGAGGCAGTGGTAGAGTACGTGTCTAAACTTCACAAGCTGCGCTAGGTAGAACTAAATGAAATGCGCCTGGGTTGGGCTGAGCTCGATCCCTCTCTGTGCAGTCTAAGCGGTTGCCAGGCAGGCCTGTTGGAAGCCAGCAGAAAGCACCACACAGAGGTGATTATGTGCCACCATCTGTCACGCTTCAAGCCTACCATACAGCATGGCTAATCAGCCTTGGCAGGATGATGGATGAACAGCAGCAGCTGCCAAAAGCCACTGTTGGCAAACAGTCCTGAAGTTAAGAACTTTTTCCCCTCTCTGTTTTCCTCTCCAGGGTCCTGCTGCGTGTCCGCATGCTGTACTATCTGAGGCAAGAAGTTATAGGGGACCAAGCTGACAAGATCTTAGATGGTGCTGACTCAAGGTTAGTGTATATCCGGGTTTATTTGTTGCTTTACACTTACACTGTTTTTGAGTGCCTATTTTTAATCAGGAATTTAAAGACTTGGCACGTATCTGTTGAAACCATTGTATTTCTTATTGCATGCTTCGAGTATTTGATGAGAGTGTACCTAGATATCAATATGGGTAATAGTAATTTATCATGAAACACTGTCAACTATACTTAAGAAAAAGTCAAATTTTATTTTCAGTGTAACAAGTAATGAGAAAATTTAACAATAATGTTAACACCTCTGTTGCATGGAGCCCCTTTTGACCTATTCAAGTATCTTAATTTATTGTGCAGTCTCAGTTATAATTATTTATCCTTCTGATATTTAATATGGGAAATTTTAAATTTGATACTCAGATTCCAGAAGTATTTCCAAATGTGTAACTCTTTTTATAGTGAGGTTGATATTTGGATTCCTGAACCATTTCATGCTGAAGTTCCTACAGAATGGTGGGATAAGGAAGCAGATAAATCCCTTTTAATTGGAGTGTTCAAACATGGTAAGTGGTGTCTCACTTTGAACGAACTATGTAGTAAAGCTTTATGTGTATACCAATATTAAACCTCAGTAAGTGTAATTCCAAAGAATTGTTGGCTTCTATCTCTTTTTTCCTTCTGTATCAAAAAAAAAAATCAGTTTGGGTTATAAATATCAGATGCTGTTTTTAAATGTTTGCAGAACATTTCAGAAGAAAACATTACTTTCTTGGCTGTAAATAACATAAAGACATATTTGTTTAAATAATAGCCAAGTAGTATTATAGATCTCCATAAACTCTGCTTCCAGCACTGTTTCACTTGCTAACTCTGCCAGCCAGTGTCAAAGTGGACGGTGGGCTTAACCTCTGCTATTAATCTGTACAAGTGCCTCCTGGGCTTTGTTCCAAGCAATATTTCACAAATGTCAGTGCTGAGAACTCCCGGCTCCCTTGAGTGGGATGCAGCCTTGTTAACTTTGAAAGGCTGGGGATGCAGAGCTGGCATGATATATACAGTGAGCAATTCCTGATTATAATCCCAATTCTCTGGAGGTTGCAGAGGTATTCTCAGCAGCCCAGCCTGACTAAAGGGGAGAATGATGGCTTATAAAACCTTTCATGATTACAGTTTGGCTTGAGGCTCTACAGCAGTTAAGGACAGTGTGTTGTAGTACAAATCCTAATTGAATTGTGCTGTTCTGCCTATGTACAGCAGCTCTGTTTTGTGGGCTCAGCTGAGGCAGGTCTAGTCTAAAAATCATTTCCCTGCCGTGCACTGTTGGGATCTGCCATTTTCCATCTAGTCAACTTGGGCAGTAAGAATAAGCAAACAGCAGTTTTAGAACCATGAAGGGAACAGTGTCATCTTACTGACATGCATCACCCTAAACCAAATAAGACAGATTCGCTGGCCCTTATGTATTTGCCCACGTATGTGTTTCCAACCTAAAACGCTGGTTTCAATAGTGCCGGCACTACTACCATTGAAAGGAATGGAGAATTTTACAAGTAGAGGTCAAAGGGTGACCACTGAGAAGCTTTATGTATGCCCTGAGCATGGTTTCCACCCCCCCAACACACCTTTATTCTTGCTTTCAATTTTTTTTTGTTTGCCCGTTTGTATATATCCTGAAAATTTTCCATTTCATGCATTTTGTGTATGACACATTTTTTTGTATTACTTAAATTACTGAAAGGAATTCTAGAAATGTGGTTTAATCAATTCTGCATCAGTATAAAAGTAAAATTCTTCCCACATTTGTGAGTATTTTACTTTATTTTATTTTTCTTTCTGGGTGTAGGCTATGAGAAGTACAATTCGATGAGAGCAGACTCTACTCTGTGTTTTCTGGAACGAGTTGGTATGCCCGATGCCAAGGCCATAGCTGCTGAACAGAGAGGGACAGATATATTAACAGATGGTGGTGATGGGTAAGAAGGACATTATAAAAATTTAATAAACTTTATAGTTTTATCGTATATGCTGGCCTGGTGTCACCTATTGTGTCACATTTGAGGATTCTCATGCTAACAATGTTTCATCCGAATACTTAACATTGAAGCAATTGAGTAGATTAAATTTTAGACTTGTTTGAATTAATATATAATTAGAAAACAATAGTTTTTTGTTTAGTTTTGTTGTGTAGGATCATTTAACATTATTTCCATGTGATACAAGATAATAAGCAATAGGAGAAATTTGTTGTTTAATTATCTTTTTTTTTTCCTGCACTGTATTTCATATAGAGGTGATTTTGATAGAGAGGATGAAGATCCTGAATATAAACCTACCAGGACTCCATTCAAGGATGAAATTGATGTAAGACTTTTGACATGCCAATATATAATTTTTATTTATGTGTAAAATTTGAGTGATGGTTGTTTAAAATATTAATGTATTATGATCTGTATTAAGGAAGGTTGTTGTATAATAACACAGCATTTTCAATCTTCCTGGAAGATCACTTCCTCTGTTACCTTAAAGTTCCATTACTGAAAAAATATAAATGCTGAATTAACTCTCTCTTTTTTTTTCCCAAAGGAATTTGCAAACTCACCGTCTGACAAGGAGGGATCTATAGAGCTGCACACAAGTAAGATTTTGTAAAATCTGAGAGGTGGAGTGGAAATTATATTCGTGCAAATAGTGTCTAATACTGATAGCTGTACATCAGGGACCAACTTTTTATGGTTTTAAATACATGAAATGTGTTATACATTTTGATGACTGTATACTTTTCTATAATGTGATACTTTAACAATTTTTCTCTTCATAAAGTCTCTGTTTAGATTGATTACATGGCATGACTTGTGAAATGGTAAAGCCAAAGTCAGTCATTTTAGAAAGGCTGTAAATGTGCAAGTGAACAATATGGTGATTAACAAAATAAAACTGACATGTATCTGGCCTGACCATTTTAATCTAAATCCTCTTAATACTGTTGAGTGTTACCATCAATCTGACATAAATGTTCATGGCAGTAAAGTGTTGTCCTTTCCACTTTTGAGAATTTTCCTAACTTTGAGGGGGTTTTCTCTTCTGATTGTTAAAAATGGTTGTATTGTGAGTTTTAAGGTTTGTTTTTGTTTTTTTAAGAAAAAAGGCAAGTTAGTATTTATGAATGCCTCATGTGCTTTTTGGTGGTATTATCTAGGCAAGCACAGTGAAAGCAATTCTGATTTTGGCCAATTCTACTGGCCTAACACTTCAACCTTGACTACTCGGTTGCGCCGCCTCATTACTGCCTATCAGCGTAGTTATAAAAGGCAACAAATGAGGCAAGAAGCACTGATGAAAACTGACCGGCGACGGCGACGACCTCGTGAAGAAGTGAGAGCACTAGAAGCTGAAAGAGAAGCTATAATAACAGAAAAACGTCAAAAGTGAGTTTCTTCAGGCTTCTCATAGAAATAAGTATCTTTCTCCAAGACAGCTCACTTTATTTGAAATAGAATCTTGTATCAAACTTTGATATGAAAACTTGTAAAAGTTTTGTGATGTGTTAATCTCTTTCCTTTTTTTCCAGATGGACAAGAAGAGAAGAAGCAGATTTTTATCGTGTTGTGTCTACTTTTGGAGTTATTTTTGACCCAGTAAAGCAACAGTTTGATTGGAACCAGTTCAGAGCTTTTGCCAGACTTGATAAGAAGTCTGATGAAAGTCTGGAGAAGTACTTCAGTTGTTTTGTAGCTATGTGCAGGAGAGTGTGTCGCATGCCAGCCAAGCCAGATGAGGGTAGGTTCACTGATAGCCCTGGCTGTGATTAAATTTCATTACTAAATAGAAGCATTGACATTTGAAAATAATTTGAAGATACAAATAAATTTTTGAACATAACATCTTATTTTTTGTTTATTTTTCCTGTCACATACTCTTTCTGGTTCACATACACATTCATCCTGGAAAAGCATCATTTCTGATCATAAGGAACATTCTACACATGTTCAGGCAAATGTGGTTAATGCCTCTTTCAGGCCTTACTGCAAGGATGGGAACAGGAACGGTGGGAGAAGCTTTGTTCACAGACATTGAGACAGGGCAGGAATACTATATACCTGCATTGGCTACTTAGGCTTAACATTACAGTAGCATGTCTACTGTGTCCCTTCCAACCGACAATACACAGCTCATTTGTAACTAGGCTTGATGTTGACCATCATTCCAGAGCACTTCAGCAATGGCTGCAATGGCTTGGGAGGTTTCATTTCAACTAAATTAGTGAAATTTATATACCACTTTTTCTGTAATGAGTTCACAGTACCATAGATAGTTCTCATGCTCTGAGAATCTCTGTGGGGTAGGTCATCCTGAACGAGATTGACTGGCTGAAGGTCACACAGTGAATTTCATGGTTCAGTGGATACTAGAACCTAGATTTTTCAAATCCAGATCCGGCACTAACTTTTACACTATTGGATTTGCTGGATTTCTGTGATTTATGGATTCATACGTCAACAATTGTAAGGTATTCTGTATTGTTATCTAAAGCCCCATTATATACTTAACCAGCTTTTTTTTTAAAGTCAGGCAGCTTGGATAATCTTCTATTTAGCCATTTTAATTTTAAATTGAGGTAACTAATTAAATTAATATAATTTTAAAACATGCTTAATATCTGCTTATATATCTCTTTTTTCTACAGAACCCCCTGATCTTTCCACTGTGATTGAGCCAATCACTGAGGAACGTGCTTCTCGCACTTTGTATCGCATAGAGCTCTTGCGGAAAGTCCGAGAGCAGGTTCTCCATCACCCACAATTGGCAGAGAGACTGAAACTGTGTCAGCCAAGCTTGGATCTGCCTGAGTGGTGGGAGTGTGGCAAACATGACAAAGACTTATTGATTGGAGCTGCTAAACATGGCGTCAGCAGGACAGATTATCATATCCTGAATGATCCTGAACTTTCCTTTCTTGATTCTCACAAAAACTTTGCTCAGAACAGAAGTGGAGGTAATCTGAATGCTATATCTTTGTTAAATCCACTGGGTGTTTGCTGTAGTCACACAGCCTCTATTATCCCCTCCATGCTGGCACAAGATGAAAAATCTGCAGAACAAGCCGAGGTTAAACTGGAAGAACCTGAGAAAACATCAGCCAAAGAAAAGTCTGGCAGTAAGGAGGAGGAAGAAGCAACAGATGTTGCATTAAAAAGTGATAAGGAGGAATGTGATGCCGAGGTTGAGCTTGGTCCTGTTAAATGTGAAATAAAAGACATGGAACTGAGCACAGAAGTAGATCCAAAATCCATTTCTGAGAAAGGTTCAGAAGATGATGATGAAGAAAAACTTGATGATGATGACAAATCAGAAGAGTCTTCCCAACCTGAAGGTAATTGTGAAGAACATGCAATTGATTGAGATCTTGTAATGCCAGATATTACCAACAGACAAAGTTGAATCAAAAGTAAAAAGATCAACATTAAATTCAATCTCAAATCTTTGTGGGTGCAGAGTTTCAAGATTTCAGATCTTGTGTGTGTGTGTGTGTGTGTGTGTGTGTGTTTCATCAAACTTCTGCCTTTGAACAACTTTTCGTATAGAATTTCTTTGTCTGCTCTGATGCATTGCAGAAGATCCTGGAACATGTTTGTAGAAATGCCTGCTAGCCCAGTTTTGCTTCAGTATTGCTCTGTGAAAACAGAGTGCATTCCCTGGAAAACTGAGCCCTGTTCTTGAGCTGCACATAGTGGTGGATAAGACTTCTTCACAGAACACAGAACACCATAGTTTTAGTTTATTCTGGCAAACCAGAGATCCATAGAATGCAGTGTGAGAGTGTTTCAAGCACACCCCTGCCTCACATCTGAACTGGGTGGCAAAGCTGTAATGATTATACAGTCATCCCTCCACATTCGCTAGGGTTTAGGGGCACAGGACCCCTTGTGAAAGTAAAAAGCGGTGAATAACTCTAGGCCCTCCCAAACCATAGTTAACACACAAAAAAGTATGATCACCATATTCAACCCACCATGGATTCCTTTGAGGTATCAGGGTTTCCTTCACAAGGCAGAAGTGGGCGGCTGGTGGGGCTGCCCCACACTATTTTTAATAGGGACTTACAAGCCTTGTTCGCAGTTTCTCAGTCTCATGAGGCTTGCAGTCTCTATTAAAAATGGCATACGGAGACAGCAGAGGTGACAGCAAATAATCCATGAATAATCAAATTCACAGAAGTGAAACTCGTAAATGTGGAGGGCTGAATGTACATCAGTGTAATAAAAATAGAGCAAAAAGGGTCTGATACTAAGATATTATGATCTCCCCTTCAACACTGTAATAATATTCTAATAAAATGACTGTGTATTTGCAGAATAAATGGCACACTGATTCCATGTGGTTTGCCTTTAAATACATAAACAATTCCATTTTTAAAAATCTTCATATTTGGAATACGGTGTTCACAGGAATGAATGGTCAACATCTACAATATACAGTAAAGTGATCGTAAAGACTTCGCCAAATCAAAATTGCCATGACATTGTAAATAACAGTAATCACAAGCTGCCTACTTTTGCGACTAATTCTTGCTGATTTATATTTCTCAGCAGGAACAATTTCTCAGGGTAAGAATTTTGATGAAGAAAGCAACGCATCCCTGAGCACTGCAAGAGATGAAACACGTGATGGATTTTACATGGAAGATGGAGATCCATCCATAGCCCAGCTGCTTCATGAAAGAACATTTGCTTTTTCTTTTTGGCCTAAGGTTGGTTCAGCAAAGTGGTTTCTAACCTAATTAATGCAAAGTTATCACTTCTGAAGATTGAAATGCTTACTTCCCTGTTTAATATGTCATGTAGTTTTTCTCAGACCATGGGGCAGACTCTGTTTGAGGGGCTAGACAAGATCCTTCAAGGGGAGTATGGAAGGTTGCCAGCTTTACCATTTGTGGTTGTCCTAGGCTGAGTGGCCTGCTAGGAGCAAAACAGCTTTTTCGAGCAAGATAACAGTACAGGGAGAGTGAAGTGCCTTTTCCTTTTCCAAGCCTTCCTTTGCTCCCCTCCCCATCTGTGTATTTGGCTTTTCTGTGCCCCTAACATGTTGAAGCAAATAGTGGGTGTCCTGTGGTGTGACTGGCAAGCTGCTTAGAGGCAGCAGCTTTCTAAACTTTTCAAAGCAGACTTTGAAAGATACTGCAGAAAGAACAGACATCCTTGGCAGCATCTACACATATGTAGAATTCTGCATATAGTTTTTTTGGATCCTGGCTTTTTTCTAGGGGTAGAAAACAGAGGACATCCGCAGTTTTAGGACTGTGTTACTTACCACCCATTGTCCCTAAAAGTCAGGCGAGCATGATGCAGAAAAGAGGAAGGCATTCTGTGAATCTTTAAAATGTGGCATTTCCTTGATGTCTGTTAGATTACTAAGTGCACACTTAGATGAAAATATAAGGATATAAGGGAGCAGCTCCTTTTTGGGCTGACAGAAGTGAGATAAAAAACTACTCTTGGCCTACAGGACTAAACTTACTTTTAGTGTAGATGGATTATAACTGTATTATTTTCTTGTAATCACAAATAGCTCCTTTAGACAAAAAGTATTCTGATTTTTTAAAAAAGAATTTAGTGGCTGTATAAGAAATCATTTTAGGACAGATTGAATAGAATTGTGGAGCAGTGATATTGTACTTGTTCTATGTTCATCCTGGTTTCAGAGGGTGCTAGAGAGAAATAAAGTAGTCATAGTCTTAAGCTTCCTAATCACCATAACAGGGCCATCTGGTTTAGGAGAAAAAAAATAACCCTTGCTGTAATAGGCTTATTCCCGGGGAAAGCAAGCAGCCAGCTGCAGCTGCTGAAGTCTGCTAGTGGTTTTTACACTGTTCTGCAAGCAGTTCAGGGTGTTCAACATTGAGCTTGTTCAGTAATCAATAGCTGATTTTGAAAAGTTGCCAGTTATTTTGGTTGCACACATGCGCACACACATACGTATGTGTTTTTTTAAAAAAGTTCTCACATGTTTCAGCGGAATGTGGAACTACTGTAGCATCACATTACACACAGCATAGATTAAATGTGTTTTAAAACAATTTAAATGAATACAACAAACATGAATCATTTACTAAAACAACAAACAAACAAATGGGGACAGCACCAGCAAATATAGTATGTTAATGATGTTGTTAACCACAGTTCAGAAAAATGAAATAGCCTTCATTTGGCAAAGAAGTTAAAAATGATTGGGTGCTAAGCCAATATTTCTGGAAAGGTAATGCAATGTTATTAACTAATGATAGCAAAATGCCATGTATATGGAACATATTCTGAAAAGTGCCACAGATACTATCCGATTAGGTTTCAAAGAACTGTTCTCTGTGCAGTGGAATACATTTTGTATTTGCCTATATTGTAACTGGGCTAAACTGTAATTAGAATTTTTTTTAATGTACACGCTTCAGTGGAACCTGAAGTGATAATGGGCGTGGAATGAAAATTGACATTTATTAGATGTCCCTAGGTTGGTGCCCATTTCATAACATTGAACTTTATTAATAGTGACACTAATGAGGAACCACTTCCTGGGACAGAATTACAGATGCAGCCTGTTGGCTCTCATATACCCAAGGCAAAGCTGTTGAGTTACAAGAATTACACTACTACTGGTTTAACTGATGTTCACTTTTACTGTATGTAACCAACAGTGAGAGGTAAAAAAAAATTCTGTCAAATTCTCTGCGTATTTTTGCTATAAAGGGCTCATGTTGTTAGCAGTTCTCTTCAGTTTAAACGACAAAATCTATTCTCCTTCTCTTTACATTATGCATGATTTCAGGGAAACCTGGAGTATTTTTCTGATCTGGAATTTCGCTTGTAGTTTTTACTTAAATCGTTAAACTGCACAGCCTGCTAAGCTGTAGAGAGCATAGTCTAAGCTCAAATGGCTACTTTCACATGACATTCATTATGTATTTTCCTTTCTGCAGGATCGAGTAATGATCAACCGATTAGACAACATCTGTGAAGCAGTGTTGAAAGGGAAGTGGCCAGTAAATAGACGCCAGATGTTTGATTTCCAGGGGCTTATACCTGGGTATACACCAACAGCTGTGGACAGTCCTCTGCAGAAAAGGAGCTTTGCAGAACTCTCTATGGTTGGTCAAGCCAGCATCGGCAGCAATGAAGATATCACAGTCTCTCCTCAGTTATCCAAGGCATGTTTCTTTCTTTCTAATAACATAGGACTATCCCATCAAAAGGTGAAAACAGCAGCAGGAACAGTGCTATAGCTGTAAACTGAGCATCTGTAGGCAGGGGTGGCGGGGAGACAATCTCCCCAAATATAACTATTTGAGATTCAGAAAAAATAGTAAACTTCTTCTAGTATATCCAATTATAATGTATTGAAAATTGATATTGTGCAAAAAAGCAAAGGTTATTTCATTACTCATAGTGATACATGTTAATTTTTTATTAGGAAGATGCACTCAATTTATCAGTTCCACGCCAGAGGAGGAGGAGAAGGAGGAAGATTGAAATTGAGGCTGAAAGGGCAGCTAAGAGGAGAAATCTCATGGAAATGGTTGCCCAGTTGCGAGAGTCACAGGTTGTCTCAGAAAATGGACAAGAAAAAATTGTAGACTTATCAAAAGCCTCACGAGAGGCAACAAGTTCTACCTCAACTTTTTCAGCTGTTCCTTCAAAGTTTCTTTTACCCAATGTTTCTACACCAGTGTCTGATGCCTTTAAAACTCAGATGGAGCTGCTGCAAGCAGGTCTTTCACGCACACCCACAAGGCATCTGCTAAATGGTTCTTTAATTGATGTAGAACCACCTATGAAAAGGAGGAGAGGAAGAAGGAAAAATGTAGAAGGGCTTGATCTGTTATTTATGAGCAACAAGCGAGCATCATTGACGGCAGTAAGAAAGACGACTTTTTGTTTGACGTTAATGCCTTATTATACATTATGTGAGGTTCAGTACCAAAGGAGCCCTTTTTGAATATATATGTATAAAATATTCTGTCTTCTCAGTTCTTTATTCATATTGAGATGCCTGTCAACATACTCAAGTAACCAGTTGCTGATCAGATAAATACCTTAAAGTAGCTGAATTAAATAATTTATTCTTCATACCTACCTCATCAGAGAAAATTATCTATGGAAGATGAGTTCTATTTTAGTTTGTTCACCATGTGAGTTCATTTTGACCTAGTGTGGCATAGGAGTTCAGAAGAAATCTCAGTTTGAATTTTCCCTCTGCCCCAAATTTGCTAAACAGCCACTGTCAAGCCATTCTTCCTCAACCGCTCCCCCGGATGACAACGTGGAGACAAGGATAGTGACCTGCCTTATAGTTTTTATATAAGACGTATAGTAGGAAACTGTACTCTTTAATGGGTGAATATTAGAAACCTCTGTAGAAATTCTCAGTGTGATTGTGATGATTATTAATCAAGAGCCTTCACTCACAGAGCCCTTTTTTATAGCATTTTATATTTCTGCTTTCACAGTTTGAAATATTACTCAAAAATATATATATAATTTTCTCCATCCTGCAAACTTAATTCTCTTAAAAATAGAAAGTGATTGGATTGAATTACTTTAGCAGAGTTATGAACAGACATCTGGGGACTGCACATGCCCTTTGCCAGGCCTCAGAGGGCTGCCGTGATACTTCCCACTCCCACCTTATTTTTACTCCAAATGCCCCTTGCACCAGGAGAAACCTTTATTGAAAACGAGAATTGACCAGAAGTGGTACTTCCACAAGGAACTTTTTAGAGTTAAAAACCTTCTGAAGAGACTTCTCGCAAGAAGCATGAGAACCTCACAATAGGGCTTGGGGCAGTACTTTGACAACCCCTGCTCTAGCGCATTGCATCATGTTTTTTGGTTTTGAATACTGGTGCGTATGAGAAATAAATTTGTAGAAACCAGTCTTAAAACTGATGGCTTGTATCTGGACTTATTATACATGGAGTGGACTTACTGATTTCACTGGGTCTGCTCTCAATAGTCTGTGTCCAGATCACTGTGTTTGAAAAGCAACATGTTCTTCTGCTATTGATGTAAATATCTGTATTTTGAAAAAATAACAAAACTATCTCAAAATCCTAGATCAATAAGCAAGTAGAAAACACATAATTCTTACATACCAGACTTTCATTCTTAGGGCCCATTCAACATTACTTTTTCAGCACATGGCACAGGGAAAAGTTCTGAACAAGGGTAGGGAACTTTAGAGGGAACTGCAACCCTCTAATGTAGTACATCTATTATCATGCTTCACTATTGGCCAGGCTGGCTGAAGTTGGAGATTGGATGGCGTCAGTAGAGGGCCGCAAGATCCCCAGCTCTGACTTAGGCTGTGGTAAGACATATGCACCAGCACTTAGAGGTTTAGCTTACAGTTGTGTATTGCAACTGACATACAGGCTTGTTTTGATTTGCATGCTTTTAGAAGCCCTTGTAGCAATTTTTGTTGAATGTTGATAGTGATGCCAACTTTTTGCAGGACGAAGCAGAAGTGACCAAAGCATTTGATGAAGAACTGGAGGCTCCCCCACTGAGAAACATTCCATCTCCTGGACAACTGGATCCTGACACTCGCATCCCCGTCATCAGTATGGAGGATGGGACCAGGCTTGTTGGAGATGATGCTCCTAAAAACAAAGATTTAGTTGAATGGCTTAAATTGCATCCCACATACACAGTTGATATGCCAAGTTATGTACCAGTAAGTGGATGCTAGTTTGGCTTGAATTCCTATCTGTCTTTTGAATTTCCAGAAACATTATTTACTACTTTTTCATAATGTTAATGAAACTTCACTGTCTGTGTTATACATTTACAAGGCTTCAGCTTGCATTTTGTTTTAAAACTTTGTTTTAATCATTGTTTATTTATTATATTTTTCTTCTGTAATATTAAAGAATGAAGAAATTTCAAGTAATGTGTGAAATTCAGATATAATTTATGTTGTGTTAACCTTTGCACCATCTGTAAAGTGCATTCTCAGATGCAGTTTTTTTTTTTAATGTAAAGATGGAATGCCTGGCAAGCTGATCAGTTATTTTTACAGATAGCAAAGCCCCAAAGTAATGCACTGTTCCTTTTGCTTTTCCTAGAAGAGTGCAGATGTACTGTTTTCCCCATTTCAGAAGCCGAAGCAGAAACGGCACAGATGTCGAAATCCTAATAAACTGGATATAAACACCTTAACTGGAGAAGAGAGGGTTCCTGTTGTAAATAAGCGAAATGGCAAGAAGGTGATTCTTTAAGTATTTAGCTCTGTCAGTAAATACTCTTTTAGACTAGCTTTTGAGTTTACTAATGTGCTTTTGTGAAAAAGGTAACCTTTCATAAGTCAACTTACTTGGATCCTTTTAATATTCTTTGACTTGTATGTGGTTTTATTCAGAATTTTCATACCAATTAACTGAGATGGTAAACCCTCTATCATTGCTGAGCTTCTCTTTGGACAAAGTCTGGAGAGTGATTTGTTGGGGATACTTTAGCTCTGTATTTCCTTCGTCAGGTACAGAATTGGACTAGATGCTCTCTTCAAACCCCATGGTCATGGGTGTATTGAGTTACAAATGTCCTAAAATATTTGGCAAATATTTTTCCCATTCTTAATTTATTCCAGACAGTTGAATTGAATTCATTAGGTTCTTCTGATTATCAGCACTGATGGATTTTTGTTGTAAAATAATCTGATAATTTTTGATAAACCATATATGAAGCAAGCAAAAAATCTGAAATGTAGTAGCAAGTTTTTTCCTTAATGGAATATTAATGTTTTGTTAGATGGGTGGAGCTATGGCTCCACCAATGAAGGATCTACCAAGATGGCTGGAGGAAAATCCTGAATTTGCTGTTGCTCCAGATTGGACTGACATTGTTAAACAATCTGTAAGTAAAAGCTATTCTGGGTAAAACTGATTTGTTTGATTATTATGGTGACAATTTTTTACATTTGCACTCTGCATGCTCTCAAAACGTATGTCTCTCCCCCCCACACCATGTGATGTTTATCTAGCAACACAGGAAGACATGATGTTAGAACTTTTATATGTATTCATTAATGTATGCCTGACTTGTATTAAATGCAGAATTAATATATATAGGATTGATTATGCGTTAAAGCTATCCATGCTGATGATAGATCCTTGTACTATTAGCAGGTCTCTCACAATCAAATATACCTTATTTAAGTTATATATTTCTTTCTCTTTCCCCCATGTTTCAGGGATGTGTACTAAGAAGTGTTCTTTTTTAAAGGCTTCAAATGTAGTAGTTGTCATTTTTCCATGCTTCATTTTTCCAGATAGATACATATCACTGAGTTGTCTTTAGAAAACTTCTGAATATCACCTACTTCCTCTGTGAGTTTTGTTGTTGTGTGCCTTCAAGTCAACTCCAGCTGATGACAACCTTCTCCTAGAGTTTTGCTAGCAATATTTATTCAGAGGAGGTTTGCCATTGCCTCTCTCTTTTTTGCTGAGAAAGTGTGACCTGCCCAGGGTCTCACAGTGGCTTCCTGTGGTTGAACAGAAATTCAGATTCTGTTGTTCCAGAATCCTAGTCCAACAGTCAAACCACTATACTGCGCTGGCTCTCTTACTTTGACTATATAGTGGATTATTTTACTTACTTTGTATTATCAAAAATGGTCATTGAAAATACTGAATCTCTTTGATGATTTGCAATTTTAAATCATGGTGCTGTGAGAAGAGAAGCTTCATCTAAGACTTTTCTGAGCAATATCTAGAAATATATTACTGCTTGGTCCTTTACAAAAAAGAGTAGCAAACTGCATTGTGTAAAGAAGATCTGATTCACAGATTACTGTTTGTTTTTTCTGTCTTTGATATTGTACATTTTTCTGTGTAATTTGAGCAGCACAGCGTTAAATGCTTAATTTGCAGGTATTCCCATAAGCAGAAGCATAACAGCATGGAATTTGCTTTCTTCCTTTATTCAGGGTTTTGTTCCAGAATCCATGTTTGACCGTCTTCTCACAGGACCTGTTGTGAGGGAAGAAGGAGCAAGCAGAAGAGGGAGAAGGCCAAAAAGTGAAATTGCCAAAGCAGCTGCAGCAGCTGCTGCTGTAGCTTCAACTTCGGGAATCAACCCACTGCTAATGAACAGTCTGTTCGCTGGAATGGATCTCACGAGCCTTCAGAATTTACAGAACCTACAGTCTCTCCAGCTTGCAGGTCTCATGGGCTTTCCTCCAGGACTAGCGACAGCTGCTGCTGCTGCTGCTGGAGGTGATTCTAAAAATCCAGCTGCCATGCTGCCTCTGATGTTGCCAGGTATGGCAGGGTTACCCAACATGTTTGGACTAAGTGGATTGTTGAATAACCCAATAACAGCTGCTTCTGGAAACACCACTATGGCTTCCAGTCAAGGAGAAACTGAAGATGGCACTTCAAAAATTGAAGAAAAGAAAACTGAGAATGAAGAGGAGAACAAAGACTCTGAGAAAAGCACAGATACTGTTTCTGCTACTGACTCAGCCAGTGGATCTGTTAGTGCAACTGCTGCTGCAGCCACTGCCACCACCACAGCTAACACTGGATTGCCTGCCAACCCTCTGACCTTCAATCCTTTCCTTCTATCTACTATGGCTCCTGGCCTGTTCTATCCATCGATGTTTCTACCTCCAGGACTGGGAGGATTGACACTACCTGGTTTCCCAGCATTAGCAGGACTTCAGAATGCAGTGGGCTCCAGTGAAGTGAAGGTTACTGATAAAACTGAAGGACCTGCCTTTAAAGATGAAGAAAATCTAGAGGGCAGTGATGCAGAGGAGAGCCTTGACAAAACTGCAGATTCCTCTGCTTTAGAAGATGAAATAGCACAGGGTGAAGAATTAGACTCACTTGATGGGGGGGATGAAATAGAAAACAATGAAAATGATGAGTAAGCAGTACCCGTTACTGTTAAAGTATTTTAAACTTTTGACAAGTGGTAGTCCTACTGTTTACACTCACAGTTAATGTCCATACTTAGTTTTTATAAGCTGTTCTGTAACATAGTGTAGGAGAAAAAAAGTTCAAGTCATGTTATACAGATGTGTCAAAAGGTATCTTGGTCATTAAGTATTGTGCAGTGCATTATTTATTATCCCTAGGAAAGATGAAATTGAGAGGTGATCATGTCTTTTTAAGGAAATTGACATAATGCTCTGCTTTTTTCCCTTTTGGTACCATTGGTATTATAAAAGCAGCAATTTGTAATAGAGTGAGTGGCACTAAATAGAAGGAAGTGCTGCTTAAAGGAAGTATGAAGTTATATATTTAATTTTTTATGTTTATTTTTTTGCTGTGAAGGTCAAGATGAAATTTACCATACATATCATTCTTGCGCATCATTTTGACTGTATGAGAGTTCTCTCGTGCATGTATACATACACACATACACACACATTCTCTGACAATCTCCATGATAGTGTGAATGTCTCTCTGTCTTGAGACACAGCAATAATAAGGCAGCTGTTGAATGTGAAGAGTACCTTTTGGAAAATACCCACTGAAAAGGTTCTTGCAGGATAAAACTACAGTTAAATTGTCTCGTGATTTTGTAATGCACTGGTAAAACAAAAAAAAATTAAATCAGGTACCTTTTTAAATTAAAGGACTTTGTTACTTTAGCCACAAAGCTAAACAGATTACCTCAACTCTAAACTAGCCTTGAAGTTTACAGACATGACTTTGTAAATGTATTTGTTTTTCTTGTTGTGATGTCTTTTTATTTTTTCTTGAAAACTGCTATCATGTAAGATAAGATGTAAATTGCTGCCAACTGTAGTAATGATGCTTTTAATAAAAGTGACTCATGATATGCAGAGATGTAATTTATAGAATGTAGTGATTAGAAAACTCAAAATCCAGTTTGCTATTTTTCTGTATTCACAGTAGAAGCAAATATATCTATATGTGCCCCTCCTTGGTACATTTTTTAAAAAAACTTTATCTTATTTTGCCAGCTTTTTTGTTCCTAATCATATTGAATTAATAGTGTGTGAGAAATAGACAAGATGAAAAATTCTGAGTTAAGTTCATATTATTCTGCATAAGCTAAACCCTCAGAAAAACTCACAGAACCCTGCATTACTCTCTCAAAAGGGCTTGTGAGAATAGGAATACTTTCAAATGTGTTCAGCATGTGATAATGTGGTACATTAAAGAACAAAAGGGTAAAAGAGAAACGAGGCTTTGATAGGCACAATATCTAGGTCATTTATCCTTGGTTAATGGGTAGAAAAACACAATGCTGTAGTTTGAGCAGGGGACATAAAGGCTCTGTGGTATCCTGTAGACCGGAGCTTGTGATGCCAGAAAGCATTGTCAAACAACCTACAGGAAAGTAAAACTGACCCACTTTATAGAAGACCTAAGCTGCTGCTGGAGAGCTACTGATTTATACCTTTTTATGACTTCTGATAGTATTATATTATTTGAGTTCACGATGTCATTCCACTAGGATGAGCACTCAGCAATCCTGACATAAAGTTGAAGGGTTAGGCACTTCACCACGGTGGGCACAAAACTACGTCTGCTGGGTGCACAACTCTTTCTTAGCTAAATACTTCAGGCACAATGCTGCCACTGTACTCCAGAATACCCTAATAGTTGATAAGGAAAAACACAAAATATGTATTTTTAGACTAGCTGTACATTTTATCCAGGCATTGTATAGTGTACAGTAATGCAAGTTTGAAGTCACCCTTATTCTATAGAGTTAAAGAGGCACACATATATAACAGAGTGCAGGATGTGAGAAAACAATCTCTTTGCCCACTGAAAACAAAGTTAGTGATGAACATCTGTGAAGTAAATATTGTATGAAAGAGGGATGCACACTGTTTGAATTAGTGAAGATCAAAGTTTCTTGTTACCTCCGCTTTAATAGATCATAGAGAGCTAATAGAGGTCAAGAAAGATTTTTTTTCTCTGTACATATTGTTGCACAGTTGACTGACTGCATTATTCTTTCCTGTCAAGCCTCACATATGGAGTCTATCATAAAAATCTAGATACCTACTTGGAGGAGCCATCAGTTTGATAAGGAGTGGCATATTCAGTGTCTGCATTCATATCAGCTTGTTAAATTCTTCACTTTTTAATGACTTATTTTTTAACAAAGTATGGAATTTATTGTAAAAACACCACTGTGAACAATTCTTTCTCTCTCCTCTTAGTAAAGCATTACTCTTTATACTGGCAGCAAGGAACTTAATGAAGGTTAATGATATCCCAGGGGAAGGAGTTTTAATTGTCAAGAGCAAAGGCAAGTGAAAACAAACACACATGCGCGCGCGCACACACACACACACACACACACAAAGCCCCAGCCTATAGCATCCTTTATTTTGGCTTCTGTGTGTTCATTTTAAAATTGTGTAACCCCTCAGAAAATTAATGTCTTATTTTCTTAGTCTTCACTAAGATGTCAGATATAAAACAAGTCTTCTTCTTTTCCTGTGCTAATACATAATGCTGCTGTATGTGCTATATGTATCTGCTATATGAGCTCTACCAAAATGTGTGAGACAGTGAGAAAGTGAAAGGTCCCAGTAGGCTATGGCCATAAAGTCCATCTTCATTATACCAAAAAAAGCAGACTTGTATTGCAAGTTGCTTTCATAAAAAAAAAGTGGATATAGATTTTATTTTTGAGCTTTGAACAACATTGAGCATAATTCTTCTGTGGCTGAGAGTATGTGTGCAAATCTGTTTCTTTGTTATCAACATATGGAAGCCCTGAACCAGAGATTTCTGGATAATTAGAGGCCACTGCCTGCATCTTTTTTATGTTACTGACTGTTCCCTCTCTGTATGCTGGATCTTCAGTAGCTTTCACATTGTGTGGCTGTATGTAATAAAAGGCATCTAGACATCTCCCATTTAACCAAACTGTCTTAGATGCTGCCATGCACATATGTTATGGGCATGCAAAGAGAGCCTTATGGAAATCTTCACCACAGCAAAGGATTGTGCTCCAAATAGCACACATCTGAAATACCATATGCACTGATGTTTCAGGAAAAAGAGTAACATGACTTGGGTGAGGGGGGCTTAGAAAGAAGAAAAGTGGGAATGGAAGTAGTGATTGCTATATATATGAGCAATACCTAGTGGATTCTTTCCCTCTGCCATCTTCTTGTAATTTAAATGGCACATCGCACTTTATGAAAGAAAACAGAATTGATATGATAGGTTATGCTTGCTTTTGTAAATTTAAACCAGCCCATTGAATCATTGAACAAGTACAAATTGGGACTGGAAGTCTATGTTCAGTTCCTAGTCTGAAAGGTGGTCTGCCTTTCCTAATTTCTAGTGGAGCTGTATCATACACATGTTGTACAGAGAAATGGATAGTTCTGAAGTATTATGTCTCAATAGAAGAAAATGTGGTCTGCCCTGATGATATGTCTACAGTATTTACTTTATGAAATAGGAGTAGCCACAAAATGTATGAATGTCATCTTGAGCGATTTGCAAATTTGAGGAGTCCACGCTACTTGCCCCGTTTTCTCTGTTCCTTAGAAGTCATGTCACTATTCATTCCCACTCCAATTTCTGTCATTAAGAACAATCCAGATTCTATCATCAATCCATGTTTGCAAGTTAAATGAGTTGTATGTAAGCAGAGTGGTACAAATGTGCAGAATTCATCCTAATGTAGAGTTTTACACTTTTGTTTTCACGTTTGATTTCAGTGGTATCAGTGTGGACTACCTGAATATCACAAGTTTAAATGGAGGAAGTGGTTGTTACAGCGTATCTGATAATGTCAAAATTCTGTGTTATCTATAAAAAACTAATTTAGTGTATCACACTATACAAGGTTTTCTGATAAGTGTTTATGGCACTGAACCTTGTAGAATTTTAGTGACATACAAAATTAATTCCAGCTTTGAGTTCTCACTTAAACATTGTTGCAGGTTATTTTTGTTTTTATGTACAATGTGTGAAATCCATCATGAGATATTCTGATATTTTCTCCTCTTTAAAACTGGCATGTGGGGAAGGAGCTGCAATTTTGATTGGAGCGGAGAGAATGAAATGTTCCACCCTTTCTCCCTGTGCCGTTTTCCTAATTGACATGCCTGCTAGAACTTTGGGTAGCTCTGTTGTGCAAAAAAGAGAAGCATTGTGCCAGTGCCTATCCCCCTCCTCAGATGAGGCTAATAAAAACTTCAGAGATGTGTGATTGTAACTGGGGAAATGGCAGTATGGGCAACAGTTAGTTTTCACTCTCCATTGAACCACTTACTGGATGTGGAGATCTATGGCTGCTTTTAAGTGAAAATGTGAACATGAAAGTTAACAGCAAAGGCATCTTCTTTTCCTCTGGTGATGTTCTGATAGTTTTAAGGACTTATTAACGCTGCTTAACCATTAAATACCTGAAAAATGACTATTTCTTTCTGTACTAATATAGTGATTGGAATTCTCCCTTTGGAAAAGAATTCCTTCAGTACTTTGCATTCCCTGATCTAGTTTAGTACAAAATGCAGAGAATTGCTTGCAGGATAACTTGACCTTTTTGTGACATTGCCCTATAAGTCATGTGTCCTTCGACTGGAGAAGGAAGCAGATTGCTGTCCCAGTCCAACTCCATTGCTTTTTATTCATAACCTACTTATATTGAAGGAAGTTCTACCCAGTGCCCTGAGAGACTGCTTCCTAATAAAAGGTCTTATAGTTATACCCTAAATAACACAATTGATTCAGCTCCTCTTGCCTGCCATCCTGTGTTTTCTCAAGGATTTTCCTTCTATCCCTAAAAGAGAGATCTGGCTGACGTGAGGGTATCACTAGTAGATTTCACAGAGGGATTCACTCTGGAAAAACTGAAAAATCCCCCCTCCAAAAGGAATCCTGCTCTGATCTTGAGTGCAGTCAGCACACTCAGGTTTATTGACTTAGTGATGTGTTTGTGTTTGTGGCTGCTTGAGCTGTACAGCTTTTTACAGTGTGACCTTCAATGAAATGGCATTATTCTTACAGGCTGTCTGGAGAGCCTTGACAGATTGCATCAGCCTAATTCATTTCCAGTTGCATTCAGCCCTGCTGTGGAGTTTGAAAATCATGCCAACCAACTCCAGAGTTTTAACTTGTGGAATCCCACAACTGGAGCTTCAGAAGTGACTCCCGTTATGGCTCCCAATCATTCCTACAATCCCTCTCTCATTCTTAGGGAAAGTGCTGTTTGTCAATTAGGCATGTGAAGTCTACATCACTGGGTAGTTAAAATGATAGTCATTACCGAATGGGGCCTTGAAACACAATGTATTCAGAAGTCCATCACTACAGATGCCTCAACATCTGTGTAAAAGTGCTGCACTGGGCTCAACTTGCTGCTGAGAAGATTTATTCTCCCTACATTATCTTTTTAGGTAGCATCATGGATTTTCAGAGCCTGTGCAATCTATGGAGATGGTCTAATTGATACTTCTTTTTCTTTTGAAGAATCAGATGTGTCTGCAGATCTTCATCAGTTCCACATGAAGAGTGCCTTTCACACATGGAATCTCATCTACTCCTTTCTTGTTTGAGACCCCCCAACACTAATTGTCAACTATCTCTTCCACTTGCAAATACGTGGATTATGAAGTTTATTTTCCTCAAGTGATTCTCAATCAAATTGTATTCCTTGTTTTGGTGTGCCCTCATTGCTTCATCTTTGTGCCAATGTTGTTACACCTTTTCATGTCATTTTGACAATCTTGGGCACCATTTTTCTTCCTATGTGACTAGTGGGATCAGACTGAAGACTACTGCATCCCTTGCTAGAAAAAGCTATGGGCTGCTGTTTGGCTGGAACAGGAGTTTGCAAATTGTGTTGGCAAGAGCCTCCCTGAGTGTAGGGACTTGTGGATGGTTGCTTTGAAGCATAAGCCAACTAAGCTGCTTCTGTTGAGCTCAGAGATTGACGAAAAAGACTTCATTTGGGTCCATAGTATGTTGTGATTCCTAGACAAGGACTTCTGGAAGACAAAAAACCGTAAAAATACAGGAGCGATCTAATAATTGTAGGCATTTTTGTTACTCAATACCCAAACCCCGTGTTCTGTTTTCAGTATGTCCAGATGGATGTCTTTTGGAATTCTCACCGGTAGGGCAGTAATCAAATTACACATTTACAAATTAACTTCTTGTTCCTCAGAAGTCCCAGAATTGTTTTTAAGATAGGGAGGGAGTCCACAATGGCAGGCAGATTGCTATTAATTTTGTCTATTTGCAGGTAGTTGCAGAGGGAGGGCAAAGCGTTTATCGCATCCATTGTCATTGCAGTATACTCGAACATGAACACTTCTTTCGAGCACAATGTGTACTTGGAATTTCTCCCACATGTGTTCAGTGCAATCTAGTGACAGTGTGCACAGGATAGCTTTACACACAGCCTTTATTATTCCCAGGAGGGCTAAATAACAATTGCTGTTTAATATTTCTTAGTGCTTGGTCATTTAGTACATTTTTGGTTGATAATGCCTAAGCAGATTCAGCTACTTAGGAGTCTTAGCAGTACAATTTAGCTAAATTTGGGGGGCAGAGGGTGTTAGCTATCCCTAGCCTGGTCTTTGGGAGCTTCTGCACCCCCATTCTGGGGTGCATGTTGTTCACAGTATCTGGTATTCAAAGAATTACTGCCATTGACCATAGAATCACACATAGAAACTGTAGTGAGCAATCACTGCCTGCTTTTTTAAAGCCTTTACATAAGAGGAGACATTCAGTTCTTGTGTATGTGAGTTCCATAGGCCAATGTGTTGTGTGAATATATTATGTTCTTTTATATCAGTACAAAACCTAACTGCTCAGCTGTTGTTGGTGTGTGTCTTCAAGTTGTCTGTGATTTATGGCAACCCAAAGGCAAATCTATCACAGCAGTTTCTGGGGGCTAAGAGTGTGTGATTCGCTCAAGGTCACTCAGTGGATTTCTATGGCTGAGTGGGGAACTGAACTCTGGTCTCCAGGATCATAGTTCAAGGCTCAAACCACTACACCATGCTAGCTCTCAACCGGAAAGAACTGTATATTACATGGAAAGAATATTTCCATATAATATACAGTTTCATAAACTCAGTCTTTTGAGAGAAGATCTTGTCTGTCTTGTCTGTCTTTTTTTAAAAAAAAACACCTGTCTCGGTTTAAAAGAAGCTAATTGAAAGAAAAACTAATCATCTTTCCTTGCCCTTATCTATCTCTCTTCCATTTCTGTTACATTGTGTTACACTGTTACACTCAATATAAAGTGACCAGAATTCCTCCAGCACTGAAAATGTGCCAGATGACATGCAAGTCCCTGTTCCTCTCCCCAGGTAGCTAGAGGGCTGCAATGTCAAAAGAGGACTATTCTTTCTGCATGTGGTCTTCTTGGTTACCATTTCAATGTCTCAATCACACCTTGGGAAAGTTACTTTTTCTAGCCTATAATTCCCAGAATTTCGCAGCCAGGCTGGAATATTCTGAGAGCTTAGGTCCTGAAAAGTAACTTTCTCAAGCACTGGTTTTAATAGGCTGTCAACAAGCAAATAATATATTAGTAATAGCCCAGATCTTATGGAGGAATTCCATAGTTTAAGAGATGTGCATGGGTGTAAGCAGTCACCACAAATATCCCACAAGGTCCATATTCAAGGATCTCTTTGCTGTTGCATCTTTTGCATTTTACATTCCTTTTTCCATTGAGGTCAGCAAAATGACAAAATGCAAATTCCCATCCTTGAAATGCATGCAGGTTGACCATTATAAATCTATTCAGGATTCATCATAGTTGACTTTTAAGACAATAACTGCACCATGAGTTAGGCAATTCAGGAAGATATAAATGGCAGCATTATAGTAAGTGGACACCTACTCCTAGTATGATCTATGCTTTGTGAAAATTCATTGTAATAAGTCTTACAATACCAAGCTCGTCAATGAATTTTTCATATCTGTGCATGCACGCGCGCGTGCACACACACACACACACACACACACACACACACACATTCCCCCATGATGGTAATCATACACCTTTAGGGCAATGCTGAGCACCAGCTGTTTCATAGATGATTTATAGGTTGCCATGCTCAAGGTTAATAATCAGGAGAAACAGGTTAGAGTATGCAATGTATTTATGTCAGGTTAGAAGTTCAATAGCAGGGAGGGTACTATATTGGAAAGATGTACTCTGATTTAATTAATTGGACCTGTACTTTCTGGTCAGTAAAATGCATTAAGTATTTTAGAAAAGTAAAATTAAGATAGAATTAAGTATCTACCTTGATTTTAAAGTTTGACAGAAACTAGTCACAAGTTCCTTATTTCTGCCCTCATGTTCATTCTTTCATGCTGAATAAGATCATTCAAGGAAAACATTACAGTATTTTCTTTTTAAAAAGAATACAAAATCAACACCTTTCCTCAGATAATTTTAGCCTTTTAGCATAGCCGTTTTCCTGATCTCAGAGAAGAAATTCTTATAACCAATGAAAAGGAAAAACAGTAATATGATGCATTTTAAGGCACAAATGAATTTTGAAAAGCATGAAGACTGCTCTATATAAACAGTAATTTCATTCTGTACTACACATATGTGATATATACCTGTCATTTTTTTGAAGTAGGGGTGTAAGTATACATGGTATTAGTGTAAGCTATCTATTTGGAATAATGGAATTATCTGGGGAAGAAAAGACCCATTACAATGAAGAGTGAAGAATCTGTAGCTTAAGAAAAATAATTGCCGTGTGAAAACTGCTCTTAACATTGTTCAATCTGTGCTTTTTAAAAGTTATTTTTATAAGTTTGGATTTATTTGAAGGAGCATTAGTGCTCCCATATCTAATTTGTTTTGATGACTTTTGAAGATATACACCAAGCAGAAGGGGAAAAATAGGATTATACATGTGGGAAGTACTAAATTAAAGTAGCAAATATGCCATGTTGTATGTCGAGTAAAATTATGCCAGTTCAGTTCTTCAAGTGAACTACTGGAGGTGCAGGGTTGGCCCCTTACCTTTTTTAACTGAGGATGAAAGACAATTTGGTACCTGCCTTCCCATTCCACCTAGCAGGAGCCAATTGGTTTGGTAGCTGAACCTTACCTTCAACGTTTGTGATGGAGCACATTCTTCTCCCCATGAGCAGCAGGTTATTTTAGGGTAAACAGAGTAGGTTGTGTGGAACACACTAGTCTGTCCTTCAGCAGAAAGGAACTACCAAGAAACTCCTCATTCTTCTTCATGGTCTCTATGGCACACACAAAGAAACCATTGTGTGAGGGCACAGATGACCACTTGAAGAACTACAGTCACAGGAAAGCAATCTGTTTTCTACTCAGCCATCTTGAGGCAATCACCTCACTCTGCCTGATGGTAGTCAACCTTATGGTGGGGATGAAAAGAGCAGGTAGTCCTAGCCCCATGATTGTCTGAGATATGACTCACAAGGGATTGAGGAACACCTCTGTATTTCATATCAGAAAATACTGAAAGGAATTCGTAGGGTAAGACTTAACTTCTCCGTTTCTGTTGATGATGGAGTAGTCTATATACAGAGCTAGACAAAGATCACACTTGTCCACAGCCTGAACATTCAGTTCTGTTTTAAATCCATTGTTGGCCATTATAGCTATGGCTCATATAGTGTCATAGTCTAACTTCTACACCAGTATCAGTAATTAGAGTGCCAAAAAATGCAATTTATTTTTGGAATTGTCTTTAACAGGTCAGGACCCTTTTGGCTCTTCAGACATTTTAGGCTTGAACTCTCTGAAAGTGCAGCCAGCATGGCAAAGGGTAAGAGAACAGAAAAGTTTGAAGAACTAGGCTGGTTTTGTATTCTCTAACAACCTGTCACTTTTTTTTAAATCTTTCTTTTGATTTTCATGCTGCCAGTGATTTTAAATTTCCACAGGACAAGAATAATAAAGAGCAATCATTGAAAAGAAAAAAAAGGCAGGTTCTTGTCCTGAACAGAAAGGTGTCTTACTGATATCCAGTGAGTCATTAATGGCTCCTCCAGAGGAGATGGTGAGGGCTGCTGAATATGGCGTGATCACTGTTGCTCAGTCATGAATGGCTGCTGTGTGACTGTTTCCTTTTGGGAGTGAACTGGAAGGCTGAGTGGTAAGTAGTAACTGCTGTAATAAAAATAAGAAGCAAAAACCATGGTATGAAGTCAAGCTAAGGGGAGAATTCTCCTACATAATTTTCAACCATTTCCTCACAATATATGTAAATAGGTTGCCTATAGGGGCCAATTTCTGGAACTGAACCTGACTGTTTGCCTGCTCTTTACCTCGATGAGCTGGATTTTACATCATTTCTCATCTCTGCAGAAGACAGGAAATGATAGCACTGTTGAAAAGAGTGAAATATTGCCTCCCATTACAAATATCTTAATGAAAATGGGAAAATAGGGATTTCCTAGGACGCGTGGAAGTGGCTTAAAATACCCTAAAGGCACGAGTTCCTGTCCGGTCTTGAAAACTAAACAGGGTTTGTCATGGTTAGTATTTGGATGGGAGACTACCAATGGATATCAAGTGTTGTAGGCTACATTTCAGATGAAGAAACTGGCAAAACCACCTCTGAGTATTCGTTGCCTAAGAAAACCTTTTAAAATTCATGAGGTAGCCTTAGGTTGACAGGTGAATGAAGTCATGTACACACAGTGAGAGACATTACATTGTGAAAGGCAGCAACACCACAGTGGGAGCAGTGGGTGAGGAAGGCAGCAGCTCTCATCCAAAGCAGAACAGACCATTGTGGCCAGCAAAGCATTCCTGACATTTAAATAGAATAATTTTCCTGAGATTTAAACCATATGTATGCATGTACTAATATGCATTTCTAATATTTATACACTACTTTTTCCTTTTTAAAAATGCTAAAGCAGCCTGAAATAAAAACAGATAAAAGAAAATAGTAGCCAAAAGGATAAAATCCACAAAACCATTCATTAAAAGCCAGTGGGTAACTGATAGGGTTAACTCTTAGGGAAATGCCTGTGTAAATGGATCCATCTTCATCTGACTGGAAACAGCTATCAATGGGAACCCAACTGATTTCAGTGGGAAGAACATTCCACAATGTAGGAGCCGTGGCAGACAAGGCTCTTCTCCACACCATAGTCAAGCAAGCCACACTAGACTGCAGTATAATAAGCAGATCCTCCTTCTGGGAGTATAAGGATGGGTTGATCTATATGAGAAAATGCAACCTATGAGAGCTTTATAGGGCTTTATGAACAAAAAAACAACACCTTGCACATGGATCAGTATCTAATTGGCAACCAGAGCTGATCTTAGGCAAAAGAATTATAGATCTCACTAAGCATCCTGACTGCCACATTCTGCACTAGTGGCAAGCCCAAGAGTAACCCCACAGAGAGCACATTACTGAAGCTTGTCTTGAAGCTATGAAAACCACAGATTACCATGGTCAGATTATTCCTGTCCAGGAATTGTCATGGATGTCATAACAGACAGTAAGTGTTTGCAGGTCCTTTTTGCAACTGGGGCCCCTTAGAACTCTAGTGAGAGAGATGAATCCAAAAAAACTCCAGGCTATGAACCTCTCCCCATCCTTGGAGAGAGAGAACAGCAGCCAGGCACATCTCCATGAAGCTGTGGTCCCAGCAGCTGGGGAGAGTCCCACCTTCCATTCTAACTGCCACTTTCTGTGGCCTCTGAGAAGAGAGGAGCAGGCAGCATCTGTTGGACTTAATACCTTCCCTCACTACCATCCACTTTTTTTTGATCTGTTGTGTATTAGAATCATAGAGTTGGAAGAGACCACAAGGGCCATCAAGTCCAGCCCTCTGCCATGGGGTAATGCAGTATGCGCTATGCAGTAATAGACCATCAAAGCACTTCTGGCAGATGGCCATCTAACCCCTGTAGGAAAACACCCAAAGAAGGAGGCTCCAACACACTCCGAGGCAACGTATTCCATTGTCGAACTGCTCTTACTGTCAGGAAGTTCTTATTAGATTGTAATCCTGAGATCAGGGAACTTTCAAATTAACAATTTGTAAGCTGCTCTGGGAGGCATTTTGGCTGAAGGGCAGGGTATAAATGCTCTAAATCCATCCATCCATCCATCCTCGGTCCTAAGGCAGTGCCTCTTACTTGAAGCTGACTGAATTCATCCAAGAGGATGCCATAGTCAATGGTATCAAAACACTTCTGACATCAAGTAGGAGCAACAGGATCACATTCCTCCTGTCCCTCTCCTGATGAAAATCATCCATCAGAGTGAACAAGGCAAGTTTATTCAGAGACAGACCTGAGTATAGACAGAAATGGGCCTAGGTAATGTGTACCTTGTAAGAGCCTCTGCAGCTGTGCCATAACCATTCCTTAAGCACCTTGACCAAAGTGTGTATTGACAGAAAATATTCCTGTACACAATACCATATTCATGTTGGCTTAAAACAAATGCATCCTTGCTTTTCTTGTTCTTCGCAATCTCTGTAATTGAAGTGAAACACCCATCAAAGACACAATAGGAGCTGAAGTCCAATGATATTGGGAGGGGCATAAGTTGTTTACTCCCATCAAGGCCAGCTGCAATTTATGACTATACGAATTGTGTATAGTTATAAAACTGTGTGGCAGTTTTATAATTATATACAATTTGTATAGGCACAATGAGTTTGGAATCATGCTTAACAGGCCGAAAACCTTTCTACTGGAGTAGAGGAAATGAAGTGAGCAATTCTCTGGCTACACGTATGCACATCCCACCACCCTTTCGGGGCTGTAACTTGGCATACTTTTTGTATATGAAGAGAAGTCATGGGCATTTGTTCCTCAAGTGTAAAATGAATAAACCTTCTGCACTTGGTAGAGTATCCACCAGCAAACATTGGGACTGGAACAGTCAACTTAAAAAAGGAAAAGTATTTTAGTTATCTTTTTGTCTACTCTCATTTTTTGAGGAATACTTACAAAAACTTCTGATAGCTCTCTACCAACACCACTGCAATATCCATACAGTCAGCCCTCCGCATTTGTGGGTTTTACATTCATGGATTTGATTATTTGTGAGTTTCTCCAACCTCTGCCCTCCCACATCAGGTACTTTTTTTGGGGGGGGGACTCTCCCTCTTGGTGGCTCCAATCAGGCCACATAGCCCTTTAAAAACCCACCTGTGGTCCTCCTCTTCCTCTACCAGTTTCTATCTGGCCAGCTAAAGACGGCTTTCTGCCCAAATTCTCAGCACCACAAACCTTGTACCCATGCCCCCCCACACACACAAGGAAGGAGGTGGGCAAGAAAGAAGAAGTACATGACCACAATGCCAACCACCTCCTTTCCTTGACCTGGTTTAGACCCTGGGTAGCCAGTCCCCCCACCCATGCCTCAGCCCACTTCCCACAGATACACAAATCTTGTTATTTGCAAATTTTTCACTTTTGTGAGGATTCTGTGTCCCCAACCCTAGTGAATGTGGAGGGCCAAGTGTATAACTATAGTAACTGGATATCAACATAAAGAAATTCTCTCTCTCTCTTTGTGTGTGTGTGTGTGTGTGTGCGCGTGCGCTGGTCCAGGGAGGCAATAACAAGGGGAAAGAAACCTTGCTGAATTTCTGCCTGTTTTCCTGGAATCTTGCTCTCAGTCTGCACTAGACTGTTACAGCACTATTATCCACTTTCAACACCCTATGGAATCCTGGGGTTTGCAGTTTCAGGAGGGGCCCAAGGCAAACCCCAGGACTGCATAGGATGTAGAAAGTGAAATAATAGCGTTATAACAGTCTAGTGCGGAAATGGCCCCTGGTAAAGAAAAAATTTGTTCACTTATAAGTACTTTATACTTATAAGTACTCAAGTCATTTTAAAGCATTCTGGAATATGGAGCTGGAGGGAGGCAGGCTCAAATGCCCCCAAGACTAAGCTGATACCAATGATTTAGCAGAACTGAAGCCTCAAAGCTCTGATGTAGTTGAGCCTCCTCAGGAACTACTAATCAGAAGTGTACTAAATAATCAGGCACTAAGAAATATAACAATTAGTGTCATTCAATCCTCCCAGGAATAAAGACTGCCCACAATCTATCCTATGGGCACATGCTATTGTTGTATGCCTTCAAGTCATTTCTGACATATGTCAATCCTAAGGTACGCGGTGAGATTTAAACCCTGCTTATAAATTGAATTAGCCTATTGAAGGGTTTTCTGGGGGCAGAGGGTGTGTGACACCACCCAAGGTCACCCAGTGGGTTTCCATGGCCAAGCGGGGAATCAAACGCTGGTCTCCAGGGTTGTAGTAGGTGGGAGTAAATTGCACTAAACGCATGGATGACACTTCTAGATAGCCTTCATACTTGAGGATGTTTCCATGATAATATATAGGGAAAGTAATTTGCCCTCCCACTTCAAGTACCTGCAAGTAGCCAAAATTAATAACAACCTGCCTGCCAAGGTTGAGCCTCTTCCCCTAAAAGAAACAGTACCAGGGTCCCTGCTGCAAAGTTTACAAATTCAGTCCTAAAATCTTTATAATATTTTTTCCCTTACAGTCATTTATTTTACTTTAAAATGCAAAATTATCATTTGGAGTCAGAACAGAGAAGAACAGGAGGAGGGCAGCAAAATTAATGGAATGTGTTACAGAGCTGTACCTTCTTCTGAAATATTGTTAAATGTAATTCTTCCGTGATCACTCCTCTGTGTGCTAATGATGTTTGGACAGGATTGTGGGGAAGGGAAAAAGCTGTATCATGTCAGAGCCCGCTCCTAGGCCTCCTGGCCTTCGTGATGCTACACCTGTGCCTGCCGAACCACCTGTTGATCTCCCCTGAAGTAATGAATGTAGTCTGTCCTCTAAACAAATGAGAAGAGGAGACCCAGCATAATAAAATCACTGCAGAGAGGGCACAGCCTAGGACATAGAGGAGATTTCATTCCCATAAATTGCCTCTCTATTACACTTTGAGTATATTCACAATGA
This sequence comes from Cyclura pinguis, assembly GCA_030412105.1. Classification (NCBI taxonomy): domain Eukaryota; kingdom Metazoa; phylum Chordata; class Lepidosauria; order Squamata; family Iguanidae; genus Cyclura; species Cyclura pinguis. The sequence goes on from CM059602.1 coordinate 216,842,962, forward strand.
GAATGTCCAAATAAGATGAGGAAAGGGGCTAATTCATTTTATAAGTAGGGCTTTAAATCTCACCATGTACCTGTGCTGCAAAATTAATTATGAAGGTGATAGATGAAAGGGGAAATTCACACCAATAATGAAAAGCCACATATCCTGCTCTCTTAATCCCTCTAACAGATTTGGCAAGAAAGGAAAATCAGTCATAAATGTTAAATCAGTAAAGAAAAAGAAATAAGATATGCATCCTAAAGGTGGGTGCACTGGGTTCGAGGGGAAGCCACATGTCAGGAAATGCAAAAAAAGCTTTCTAGAAACCAGGAGAAGGCCACATGCAAGCTGGTATACTTATAAAGGGGTGCTCACAGCCTGATCAGCTCCTTCACCTTAGTAACCAGGGTAATTTCACAAATAGGTTTAGAGGCACACACCAAAATGATAGCTTATTGATCACCTGATGAGCCTTTTGAACACCCCCTTCCCAAATGCAATGGAGTCTGTATGCTCCCAGACAATTAGAATTGGAGGCTTGTGGATTCTCTTGATTTAAGCAGGATTTCTCTTGATTTAAACATCACAGAAATAGAAAAATGTAACTACATATCATGTCCTGACAACTCCCCAAACCAGTGGCCACATCAAGCAATGGAGTTCTATTCTGCTGGTGATCCTGCTAGTGATCGTCATCATGACGGAGGTCCTACTTGTGACTGTCATGCCAGAGATGGCTGGCAGGAGGGGGGCTGCAAATGTCATCCTGCTGTATCCTGATCACCAGCAGTGTCTCTCCATGTGGCGGCTGGCTGGTAAGGTAGGTTTGGGGGGGGGGGGCATTTGCGATTGTACCAATAATGCCTTGATCATGAATATGAATACTGAGTTGTTGCAAAGTATAGCTTATAAATTCATAACTGCTCAACAGGACACCAACCAGGGTCTTTAAACAGAGGATGGTGTTACCCTGATTTCTGGGGGTCCTGGGAGGGACACCTTAATGTGCTCAAAATAATGGGGAATGGGAATTAGCTGGAGCACTAGTTAGCAATGCGAGAGGCAGGGCAAAGTAGCGAGATCTTGAACCCAATGTCTACGGGGTCAGGCCGAGTCAATAATCAAGCAGAAGTAAATAATAATTGTTGTTCTTTCTTTATAAATCACAGCAAACGTACGCACTCACTCAGAAAATTAAGAAATACTGCACAATTGCACAGCCATGCACACAGTCCTAAAGAAATAAAGGGAGGAAAATAGATAGGGGATTTTCAGAAGGAGTTTGTGGGGAAATACTACACCTGGTCCTGTAGCCCGGTATAAGCAAAAGAAGCTGGGAAGCCTGGGTTCTCAGCACATGGAGGCTGAGGGGAGGCTCGTCAAACAGAGAGGCAGCAAGTCAGGAGGCAAGTCATGAGCGATCCAATGAGACACTCAAGGCAGGGGTTCTTATAGGGGAAAATGTGCCCGCAGGCTAGTCCGTTCCCGGGGAAAACAATAGATTTTGGGCTGGAGACAAAGCCTCCGAAAGGTCAGTACTTTAGATGATTGAATTATGATAGCGTTGTCAATACCGCAGACAGTATGCAAACGCGGAGTGCTTGAGAGTTGGATAGTCCGCTCATCAAGCTGCCTGCTCGGGGCAGGGGATCTTTTGTAAACAGCGTGCATACATAATGTGATCTTAAAAGGTACTTGCCTTGAGGTCTCGTAAAGCTGCATTCGGCAATTACTGGCCTGCTTGGATTGCGATTTGAATGGGTCAGCTATTTTTGGCCGCGCCTGTGTGCGTGCTTGTCCGGGGGCCTCGCAAGCACGTGGAGAGGAATGGGTAGTGAAGGCCAAATTCTTGATATCAAATGATATCTAATATCCCACAAGTTCAGACTAGAAAACTGCAGTAACAGTGGATGTCCACCTTTGAGAGGTGCTTTAGTTGCATATTCTAACAGCTGTGGAGAAGCTCATGGAACAGTTTAATTACACTTGCAGCTGACTTGCTGTAAGGATGCTTCTGGTGTGTTCCAGCTGCCCTTGAGCACCAGATGAAGATGGAGCAGCCTTTATCCCCAGCATGTAGCTGCTCCTTCTTCCTTCAGTGTGTCAGGGCAGCTGGAATGCACCTGGAAGCCCTGGCTGATATTGTGTACCTGCTGCAAGTCATCTGCCCAAGGAGGTACAGCATACGTACTTCTACAACATCTTCCTGCAAATTTATTTATTTATTGAATTTACATCCTACCTTTCTCCCTAAATAGGATTCAAGGTGGCTTACAATAATTTTAAAAAGAGATCAGCTAAAACGTTAATTTACAAAAGGCATAATGCATTTAAGGCATTATGACAGGAATTTTTCAAGCATAATACAACCCTCTCACCAATCTTAAGGTTGTTCTTTCTTTAAAAAGTAGCATAAAATATCCAAAACATAACATGGGAATAAATCAAAAAGTTATTTTAAACATTGTTAGAAGTAATGACAATTAATTATTCTTTAAACACTACAGCAAGTAACTGACTGAAGTTAATTACTTTAAAAAAATAATATTCCAAGTTCTGAAATGGACACCAAATACATATAAAATATAAATGCAAGAAATATTTTCTGGACCATCTCTATAAGGTGCACTCCTTATGGATTGGTTGTAACTTCTAGTCAAGAGTACAACTGAAGATGCACCAGTGTTTGCTATTATGTTATGGGTCCCTAGAAGTCAGTCAAATGGAGTCAAACATGATTTCCTGAGGGAAAATAAGGGAAGGGCCTAGCCTACACTTCAAAAGGTGCCAAGTGAGACCCAGTAGTGAAGAGCAGAAATGTGTTTTGGCTTAGGTAGGACCTAAGGACAGTTCTTATTCGAGAGCCACATGGGCAGAGTGACAGGTAGACCTTCGAGAGACTGCACTGGACATCCTGAAATCAGGGCTATTTGTACCCAAAAAATAGCCTGTGCAATGAGAGTTGCAGTGCAGCCAATGGACTACCAACCCACTAATATTTGTAGGGTTTGAATGACAAAGACATACTGTGTGTTGTAATAGCTCTCTATTGTGGGTGCTATGAGGCAAGAGGAAGGAGTCCAGGTGCACAGGGGATGGGTATCTGTCAATCAGTGTCCTGGTGGGCTTCTCACAATGGCATTCTTCAAGAAATTCCAGCTTCTATTATTCTCTGGAACAGCAGAGATTTACCTGAAAATTGACCTACGTTATACCAAGGGGGTGTTTTAGGTTGACCTGACTGTGACCTCAAGTTTACAGTCAGGTTTTTTCCTCTTTTGGTTTGACCTCCCAATCATCTTCAGGTTGGATTTTGATATCAGAGCCAATTAATACAGTTGCCAATTCAATATGGTACCAATTAGGTATGGTGCCCATCCAAACCATACTGATATCAGGGACCCCCAAAGCAGGGCCTTACAATTGGTCCAAAGGACTGCAGCCAGATTGCTAACTGGGGCTGGCTATGGGGAGGATACAACTTCCTTTTTGCAACTACTCCACAGACTGCTGATTCACTTCTGGGCACAACTCAAAGTGCTGGTGATGATTTATAAAGCCCCATACAATTTGATTCCAGGCTGTTTGAAGTACTGTATCCCCTTTATGAACCCATTAGCTCACTAAGATCACCTGGAGAGGCCCTTCTCTCTGTTCCACCCCCTTTTCAAGGCTCATTTTTTTGGGAACATGGGAGAAGGCCTTCTCAGAGATAGCTCCCAGACTTTGGAACTCCCTTTCTAGGGAGACCAGGATGTCTCCCTCCTTGCTTTCCTTTCATTGGCAATTGAGAACATACTTGTGCCATCAGGCTTTTAGAAATTGAATAGGGTGAGCTTTTAATGATTTGCTGTGCAGTTTTATGGTTTGTACATGATATTGTGGTTTAAACATTGGACTATTACTCTAGAGACTAGATTCAAATCCTGCTCAGTCATAGAAACCCACTGGGTGACTTTGGGTAAGTCACACTCTCTCAGATTCAGATGAAGGCAAAGGCAAACCTGCTCTGAGCAAATCTTGCCAACAAAACTCTGTGATAGGTTCACTGTATGGTTGCCGTCTGCCTTGGAGGTGCGCAATAACAACGATAATTGTTTAATTTAATTTAATTCAATTCAATTTTTTTTAACTTAACAAATTATTTAATTGTTTTTCTAAGTAGCCTTTATATTTATATTTATACTTTTATCAATAATTTTGAATAGGTTTTTTTTAATCTGTACTGTTTTAACAATGTTGTTAGTCACCTTGAATTCTATTTTCAGGAGAACAATAACAATAACTGCTTCATTTACTTGTTTCTGTGTGCATATGTTTCTACATGAATAATATGTAATATATAATATGGATAATATGCAAAGATGTACATAACAGTTGTACATCCATACCTAAATAAATACAATTGCACTAGAGAAAGTTACCAGTCTTGAAATGCAGCTTCTTTGTGTCCACAGTTTCAGGAAAAGGGACCAACTGTGTGTTCTCCCCGAGGAGAGCCATAGCAACAAAAGGCACTCTTTTGTTCTATATAGAACAGCAAAATTTACCAGGGTCACTGTTGGAAGGACAAGAAGCAATGAGTACATATTGTAACATGACAGATTTAAGGCTGGATGTCAGGGGAAATTTACACTTTTAGCTGTAAAAAATGGTTAGAGATTAAAGCAAGTTACACTGAGCAACTGGATTAGTATTTTCTTTGCAATGTACCCTTGTAGATGATTGCAACAAAAGTCCTTCTGCTCCTTGACGAAAAACAACGGTAGCCAAGATCCAAATAACTATTGGCAGTGCAATCCTAAAAGATTTACTCAGAAGTAAGGTCCTGAGTTCAGTTGGACCTGCACCCTAACAAGGGTTCAAAGGCTAGCAGAAGCTCATTGAAATGACAGGCTATTTTCTTTAAACATGTGACTCCCTTGCCCTGTGATTAGCTGCTTTTGACATTCCTCTCCATTTGCTTCTACATCAGAGCTCTTTAGCACAGCAGAAGCATTGCTTTTCTGTAATTACCTGGAAGTGGAATTAAACGGAGATCTATGCAGCACTTATTCTAGTTCTATCTTACTTTGAAATACTTTCCCTGTGGCCAAGATGCTTTATAATACTTTTTGTCTGTGTGCATATTGTGGTTTGAACATTGGACTACAATCCTGGAGACCAACGTTCGATTCCCTGCTTGGCCATGGAAACCCAGTGGGGGACCTTGAACACATCACATGCATGCAGCCTCAGAAAACGCTGTAATAGAGCTGCCATAAGTTGGAAACGACTTGAAGGCATACAATAGCAACAAAGTGCTTTCAAGCTTCCTGTTGACTTATGGTGACCCATGAATTTCATAGGGTTTTCTTAGGCAAGGAATACTAACATAGTTTTGTCAGTTCCTTCCTCTGAAATATAGTGGTATTTGTTGGCCGTCTCCCTTCCAAGCACTCACCAGGACTTATCCTGCTTTGCTTCCAAGATTAGAGAGGATCTAGTGCCTTTAGGATTTTAAAGTCCTATTTTACTTGCCAGTAAAGTTCATCTAGCAAACATCTTTTCCAGTATTAATTAAAAAGTTTCTGTTCATCTCCTTATTATTACTGTCTGCAATTTGCAGTCACTTAATTACCCCAGTGTCAGTGTCAGTTTCTGTTTTGGTGTGTGTGTGTGTGTGTGTGTGTGTGTGTGTGAGCTGACGACTACTTTCTTTCTTTGGTTCTTCATAGCACAAAGCACCATATTACTATAAAAATTAGTGACAAAAATACAAAATGAAAAGGGAAAATATACAAAATAGAAGATACAAAATATTGAAAGTAAAATATGTAGAATTCATAGGAAAATAATTTTTTGAATATACAAAATAAAAAACAAAGTGGAAAAGATGAAACAAAGTGATCACCTTTGTGGGAGCAGCAACTGATGTTAAGTGGAAATTGAGAGCAAGTGAGTTGAGGCAGTTCAGAAGAAAGTGAGGCAACAATCTTGTTGGGGATGATAGGAGTTTCAGCCCCATGGAAACGCAGCGGAAAAACCAGAGTTCAGCAAGTCAACAGCAGCAGCCTTGTTCCCCAGTAAGGATACTCACACACGGAGGAGTTTCTTCCAAAACAGGAGGCACTTTATCTTGCAGCAAAGCTCCGTTATATACAAAACATAGGACAGACGGACAAAAGCTTGTGCCAGGCACCAGGTTTGGTCAACAGACAAATACATGCTGGCGTTGCTTTGTTATATACATATCTACAACCAATCAGGTAGAGGTTTGCACACCTCCCTCTACCATCTGCACACGACCCCAGTTTCTTACGCAACCTTGCAATTACCCACAGCTGGGGCATGATGCAACATCTTTGCAGTGGGCTGAGCATTTTCCCAGGGTTCCCTGCCTGGAATCCCTGACAAATCTTTCATCCTTCCTTCCCCCTGGAATTACCACAGATTAGGTTGGAAGAAAAAAAAAAGGTCAGTACAGAAAATATTACATGTGAAGATTGGTCAATAATTTTATCTGGGCTCTCCATGGCAGTTCCAGAAAGAGATGGCAACCTGAGTTTCAAAAGAGGTTTGATTTGTCACATAACGGTGAAAGCTCCTGCTTCAGGAAGATAGGACTAAATACAGTGATCCTAACCATAAATGCAAAGGAACTCATGTCCAGGCAAGCATGCATAGAATTTCCCTCTAATGTTCTCTTGGAATCATAGAATTGGCTTGGTGGGTTTGCAGTTCAGGAGAGTACTTTTGTATGGCATTACATGAAAATCTCAGCCTATGATATTATCAGGAATAATATAAATTTTTATTAAAAGAATTATAAATTATTAAATCTCTCACTAGGGCTTGTTCTGATATCACAGGTGGCATCACAGTAAGGTTGTTTCTGTGACCAAACAGAGAAGAAAAGAAAAAGCACTTTGGGAAGTAGGTTTCAGTCAGCCAATCATAAGCATAAGGAGTTGGTATATTGCAATGTTCATCAGGGGAAATCCTCACCAACAAAAACAGTAACATTTGAGAAGCCACAGGCTAAGAAGAAACAGCACTGTATTCCAGCCACAAAAAGTTTAGTTCAGTCTTCGAAAGATGATAATGCTTGACCATTCAACAAGTCCAAATAACAATCAGTCACCTTAAATGTCAAAATTGAATCTTGGCCTTATAGGAGACCTTTAGTTTCTTTTTTGCCCTTTCTTTCAGAAAAACACATGATCTACTATTAGCTGCATGACACAAAGGTTAATGTATAAGGACTTAGCAGCTTTGAAGAATCTGAGAAACTGCTTAAAAAGCTTATTGGTGTCCAAAATTTCCACTTAAATATGCTTCTGTTTAAAATGTTTTCACCAGAACCAGGCTAAATCATACATTTAAGTAGATACTCAACCCAGCCCCATAAAAATCATAACCAGGCATAATTTCAGTGTGCCTACTGTAAGCATGACTAAATCTGGATAGAACCCACTATCTGAACCTAAAATATTTCATCAATGCATCAACTGACTTATTTAAACTGCTTCTCTCTTCTGTAGAACATCTCAGTATGGACTACCAAATTTTGGTGCTCTCAAAATCCACCCAGTCTTGAAACAGATCCAAGATTATCTCCAAGCTATGTTTAGATGGAACAGAATCAATGTGGGCTGCTTTTTTCCTTAAGCGAGAGAGGACGGTTCTTTTATATATATTTAGGGTAGTGAAATTATAAGGTAAATACTTTTGGTCTTCCCTTCCTCTTGAGCAAGGTAGAGCAAGGGTTTCCTGTTGAGATGGATTATGGATTGAACCACCTGCGAATTTTTCCTGCAATGGCAGGGGTCAAATTGTAGACATATATTAGTATCATTTCTGTTAGATCTGTTGACTGAGCAATGGCGAGTCCTGGGTACCAGCAGGGCTGGATTATCAATTGTTCAATTCATGGTTCAGGGGGCGGGGGAAGTGCTACACACGACCACATATGGACCCCAGGACCATTTTTGTGGCTCTTAGCAGTCTTTTTTTAAAAAATCCCCAAATGTTCCCTAGGGAATGTGGGGACATTTTAGCTGTATTGTTATTCCTGGGCCATTTTAAGGCCAAGAAAATCCTTTTTAAACCAGGAAGTGAACTGAAGGTGACTTCTGATCACTTACTGTTTTAAAAGAAGACCTCTCCTGAGCCTAAAACTGACCAGGCACCCTAAAAATGTGGCAAAATGCCCTCAATTGCCTGAGAGGGGGCTTATAGTAGTAAGGGTGCAGTGAGGAATTCTCCTGGCCTCCTTACTGAATGGAAGAGGTGTAGGCTTCTTTCTTAATCACTTTCTGTATCTCCTAGTAGTTTCTTATCATCAGTATTTTGTTTGTTACTTCAGCAACAGAGAAAAAAATCGCATAAGATCAGAACCTTGGTCACAGTGAAGTTGCAGGACAGAAAAAAGTTTCACCGGTGATGGTTCATTGTTGTTGTTGTCTATTGACCTTTTGCCATTTATTTATTTATTTATCATTCCTTCATTTAATGTCTGTGTGTGCTGAGCTACAAACATCTGGAAAAAGGCCAGGAGGTTTAGTCCAAATTTTAAAGGTGCTATCCAGGATGCAATACCTATTTTGGGAAGAAGCATTCAGCACCTTTGACAGCTCCTTTAAAGTTCAGGAGCAAGTGCTAAAGTCAGCAGCAGACAGGGCCAAAGCTGAAAAAAGGTGAACTATTTCCTTACCTCCTCCTCTCTCTTCCACCCTTCCCTCCAACAAATGCTGTTAAGTATCCGATGTGTTTGCAAAGTGGATGGCAGTGCATTGATGGTGTGTGATACTGTTATCTGGGTGAGGAACTTGGACAAAGATATGCTGCTGTAAACGGGTATGCATAAAGACATTGGTTGGCATTCAGTTTTTAGGTCTGTTCTGCTGTTCATTAGAGACAGTGGAAGAAACAGAATATTGGTTTAGGACATAATCAATATGTTTGGAAACGGAACCCTATAGTCACCCAAGGGTCTGTGTTTCTCAACAAAATACCATGTAGGACAATTAATTAGAATGCATTGATAGGTCAATTTTGTATTAAATACAGAAAACTAGCTAGAGCCATAAGAGGATGCGGTTCCTGAAACTTTATAGAAGATGCGATTTTAGCATATGCAAATTTCTTGTGCAGGCCTGAGGAATTTGTACATGTCAAGATTATTAATTCTATTGTGCTATTAAATGTGTGGTATCCTTGTCCTCATTTATACTGAGCGATAATATCCTACTCACAAACATATAGAACTTTGTGTTTTTAATCCCATAGAATGAATTCCTCTATTTACTTGTAAGTGTTGTGAACCACTGTCAGTTTGATGGCAAAAACAGTTTTGTTACAGAAGGAACAGTCATTCTGACATTTTCCAGAAGGTATCATATTAAAAGGACACTGTAGCAGTATAATTTTTAAAGCTTGCTATAATGAAGCTTGCAAAGTAGATTGCAATGCAGTGATGGTGGGTAATAATCTTGCTGGGACAAGGAAGCTGGGACCAATGTGTGTTGTCACAACCATGTATGCCTAAATATACAAGTCGGCATTTAGCCTTTGTGTCTGGCTCAGGACATACTCAACTTTACTACTATTACTATTATGCTGGTGTAAACACTCTCCCCCTCCCAACCCTGCTCTCTTTTTCTGCTCTCCCTAACCTGAAGCCCTCCAGATACACTGGACTAAAATCCCTATCATTGCCAGCCAGATTGTTAAAGCATGGAAAACATATAATATACTGCAACACATTTGGAGGGCATCTGGTTGGGGAAAGCTGCCAGAAACCCATTGTTGCATTAATTTTGACTTTCCAGAACTGCTACTCTGAATAGGGGGGAGGGGGACACTCTTCAATCCAGCCAAGAATTGGTTTAAAAATACACAAGCAGAACTGCAACTAGCACATAATTTCTCTGGCAGTGGGCATGGTGGGAAAAGATCACAATGGTTTGCCTGAGTTATAGCTCCTTATTTCATTTTATCTTTGCTGTTTGAACAGATAGAGGACTGGAAATGCACTTTAGTGCCTAAAGCTTCTTTGGCTAGATTTTCTAAAAACTGTCAGCAGGCAGAGAAAATGTAAGTACTTTCATTGCACTGCCTAGTGCATTGAGGTAGACAGATAATGAATGATGAATGACAGATAAATGACAGCTTTTCAGAAATCCTCAAGATGGCTTACAGCAGTTAAAAGTCACAACAATAAAAAACATCCAAAAGAAACCATACTAAAACAAAACAAAACAGTAAAAAACAACTGTGCAATATTATAATAAAATATGTAGGCTAAACAACAGGCTACAAGCACTTATGGTTCAAGTGAATGGGACAGACTTAACCTGATGTCTTAACAGTAGGGTTGTGCAGTGACTATTCAGATTTCATTCAAAGTCTTTGGCAATTTACTGTATTTGCTGGCATATAAGACTCACCCCCCCCCGAAAAATACTGTTTGAAAATGGGGTGCATCTTATATGTTGGTGTGTCTTATATGCCAGCAAATAGTATTTGCCAGTATATAAATGGGGTGCATCTTATACATGGGTGTGTCTTATATACTGGCAAATATGGTAGATTTAGCCCATTTGCACTGCATCAATCTGCGCGCAATCCATTTAAATTCATGCTCCACATATGAATTGAAATTTGGAAACCCAGATTACCACTCCAATCCTATTGACTTGAACTGGGAAATCCAAAAATACCGTAACTTCTTTCTAACATTGGAGGCATGCTATATCTTAAAGGTGGTAAGCCTACTCAATTTTGGAGAGGTAACCCTGGGATTTGTGTCTGTGTTTCTGTGTGTACTTGGCACTCATAAAATTTGCTTTTTTTTTTTTTTGGTGGCGGGGAGAAACTAAGCTCTTAGGCTGGCATCCTGCTAGGCAGTTACAATGTCATAAGCTATACTTAAAATGTTATAACTGTTTCATATTCACATTCATGGTCATGACATCATTGCCATTACCACTAATGCCCCTCAAAATTTAACTTAAAAACCAGTCTGCTGTATCTGGCAAAGGAGTTCTGAGACACTGGCCGATGGACAACGACACATCCAGCCCCCTTGTCCTAGCAAGCTGCAGTTTAGTCCAAACTTGTACTGGTTGCACTACAGTTCACTGGTGGGAAAGGGCTGCGTGCATCATTGTTCAGTGCCCCACCTGTCAGCACTGTAGAATTCCTTCACTTAGTATGGTTGCTTGGCTTTTAAGGTGGTTTTTAGGGGGCCAGATTGGGAGATGGAGCATTGTTACAATATCATACCTACATGTGCCATGCAGGATCTTGGTCAGCTTTGACTGGTCAGTCCTGGCAATTTTTTCAAACTGCTTTTTTCCTCATGCTGTCCCCAGAACATGTGCAATGGCACAACACGAGTAACTCTACTTTTGTAACCTTTAACCAAATACAGACATTATGCATCAGGCAAGAAAATTATTACCACATTTTTAAGAGAACCAACACATTTGTAAGACACTGACAGGATGCCAGTCATGAATGAATGAATGAATGAATGAATGAATGAATGAATGAATGAATGAATGAACTACTTGATTACTATGTTGCCCCACAGCCTATTAGGGCCCCCAAAGTGATGCTCACCACTTGAAAATACTTTATTTTTATCATAAAATCAACCACTGACATTAAGTAATGCAGTATAAGAAACTAGGAGGGTAACAAAGACATGTTGTATTTATTTTTACCAGCAGTCCAGGTGATGATATTCCCTTGATAATCCCTCTCTAAGGCATTTGATGATGATTTCAGCTCATGATGATTTGATTATCTGGGCTTATTTTGGAAACTTCTCTCACATATTTCATACACTCCCACCCATCTCTTCCACACTTCCTGGAAGAAAACTGGAAGGATCTAGCCCGTACAGCCTGTTTTGAGTTTTCTTCTGCCTCTGCCCTGAGCAAAGCCACTTGGTGCTGCCTGTTAAGATGTTATAGTAGGTTACTGGCACTGTAATATTATTTACGCCACCTAGTTCCTGCCTACAGTGATGGCAGATAGTAATCTGGGGATCATCTCTCACATTAAAGTTGTTCTAGACAATTACAGAAAGACTCAATGAGACCAATAGCCACCCTTCACTACATTCAAAATCCAACAACATTTAGGGGGCCACATGACTCCCACCTCTGTTCTATATGTTGTACCTGTCTGATCAGGCTACTGAAACCTTACCAACTGTGCACGTGAACGAAATAATCCCACAAAAACACAACAAAAATTAGCTCTTAAAAGTTATCTGGAATTTGGGAAAGGCAGAAATAGTACTTTTTCTGCTTCTTTTGGGAAACGGGGCAGAGTAAAACAGCTGCCTCAGAGTTAAACTTAATAATGTATTAGATATGTATTTGTGTGTGTGTGTGTGTGCATGTGTCTTAAAGTTGCCTGTTAACTGATGACAATCTCATGAATTTCAAAGGGTTTTCTTAGGCAAGGAATACTCAGAGGTGGTTTTTCCAGTTCCTTTCTCTGAAATATGGCCTACAGCACCTGAGATTCATTGGCAGTCTTCCATTCAAGTACTAACCAGGGCTGACCCTGCTTAGCTTCCAAGATAAGACAGGATCTGGTGGCTACAGGGTATTTAGGCCTGTGTAGTAGGAATGTTTTACTTCCTTTTTCCTTGCAAACAAGCACTTTAGACTTGGGTGCACCATGCATGGGTTGGGAGTTTTAAAACCTGTTCCCACATTCCTGCCTCAAAACTACATATAGGTATTAATGGGAGTTAGAAAGAGGGAGTCTATAATTGACCCTACATAGCTGATTTGGGTGTTATGGAAGGCAGGGAATTCCTAGTTAATAGATTTGTTGTCATTCTATTTTTACTTTCAAGGTGAAGCACTTGTGGGATTTTGTCTAAGATCCAATACAACTTGGCCAGCTTTGAGTATTAAGCACCTTGAAAGGGGTGTGATACCTTACTATTCTGCCTCAGCTGATCCTGTTGACCCAAGTAGGATTTCTGGATTTATTTTTCTTGTTTTAAGGATGATACATAGTGCAACTTCAGACCATTTCCCATTCATTCTTAGAAAGCTCTCAAGCATTTTAGGAAGCCCTAAAGACTGGTGAATCTCTGAGAGAAGAACGAGAGACAGTGACTTCTGAGAATATACACTGGGAAGTGAGCAGAAATCTCAGAACGCAGGCTTCCTGAACTCAGTATTCCCAGCTCTACTGTTTATTTGGTTTTATGGTTACCCAGTGACAATGACACAGTCACTGCTAGTGACAGAGGAGTGCTCACATCTTCCCTGGAGGAATCTGAAGTGCCGCAGCTGGGGAGTCCCAGAGCTAGCATAGTACTCTGCTGCACTCTAAATGAGCAGCTCCTCGCTTCCCGGGGAAGAATCAAACAATAAAAGGTTCAGCTTTCTGTGTGGATCTGCACAAACAGAGAGGACCTACACAGTCAAAATATTTCAAATAGCCTTTCCATGGAGCATGTTGGGAAGGCAGGACGATGACCTTCAGATGTGGTTGTGGATCCTTCAGGTCTGATAGAATATAAAATAGCAATTCAGAGCACCCGGCCTCTCTGTCTCTGCTTCTTTGTCTGAATTCTTACCTTAAAATGCGTTCTTCCAGTAATAAACAACAACAACAACAACAGTTGATCTGGTTTTCATGTGCTTTTCTTAATGTGGAGATTTAATGATCAATCAAAAGGCTTGTTGATGACTCAAAGACTTTCCTCTACATGAATTAAATCCTCCACAGATAATGCACTCTGTGACTATATGTATAACTTCGGGAGTCATCAGGTTGTGGAGAAATGGTTATGAAACTAGTATACAGGACCCTTGGACTGGCAGCAGTCAAAGGTGATTGCATGGAAGCTGTCTAGATGTGTAAGATAGGTTCTTCCCTGCATGAATCTCTCTTCCCTCCTTCCTCCAATAATTTTTTCCTTCTACAGATTAATCTATATTGGCCTGTATGCGCATACAAGAAGTAACAATAAACTGGTTACCTCATGGCACAGAGGTTTACAGAATGCAAAGGCATGACCAATGAAAACTCACACGAGCAATGCACATGAGCATGATAGGATTTGTGGGTTCATATTCATACGTATCAAGATTCCTCCTTGATATACCTTCAAAGGGAAAAGTAGATATCTTCGTGCCTTTCAGTTTGTAATCCCTGATGTTGTCCATGCTAGCTGAGCTGTATGGGAGCTATGTTCCAAAACTTTAGGAATGGGAAAACATAGCCTTCCAGGTATTATTGGAGAAAACTCCCATTATCCATTGCCAATGGCTATCTTGTTATGGTTGAAGGGAGCTGCAGTTCTTTAATATGTGGAAGACAACATATTCACCACCTTATTCTAAAATCTCCAGAGGCCCACAACAGGGCAAAATGCAACTCTGAGCTCATGTGTGGCCTCTCAGGCTGCTTTTGCTGCTCTCATCCCCTCAGATTACTGAGACAGCCCTATCACTACCTCCTGCAATTTAAAAGTGTGAACTACCTTTCCTGGAAGACTCCAGGAGCAGCAATTCACCTTTTCAACCAGCTGTGAGGCCCCTGTTCACTGCTTAACATTAAAAAAATACCTGGCTGGCATTTTGTTAGTGACTTACACAGGCATACACCCAACTTACACCATACAACCCATTTTGGTGGTTGACTGGATAGGCTCCTCTGTCTATGAGCCTTGAACAATGAATGGCGTCCCTCTCCAAACCCACCTTTTGCCTGTTGCAGACCGTCTCCCACATATTTACTGGCTGGTAGCAGAAAAGTGTTCAGCTATGTTAAAGAAGCCAGCAAGGTGCACTGGTTTGAACATTGGACTATGACTCTGGAAACCAGGGTTCAAATCTTCACTTGACCATGGAAGCCCACTGGGCAATGTCACATTTTGAACAAGTCACCTTCTCTCAGTCTCAGAGGAAGATAAAGGCAAATCCCCTCTGAAAAAAATCCTGCCTTGTGATAAGTTCACCTTAGGATTGCCGTAAGTTGTAATCAACTTGAAGGTACACAACCACAACAACACTTCTATAGATAGATGCAGAGCTCCCCCAAAGGACTCCCCAGGAAGTTGCAAAGGATGGCCTGTCCACTGTTTATTCAGCTAGTCCAACCACAGGAACTACAGGAGTTAGGTGCTTTTCTGCTGTCCCTGCCCACCGTGCTCTCTGTCGTGGTTGTGTCTCCAAGCCATTTCTGACTGATTGACAACACCAAGGTGAACCTATCATGTGGTTTTCCAGGGCTGAGAGTGTGTGATATGCCCAAGGTCACCCAGTGGGTTTCCATGGCCAAGTGGGGAATCAAACCCTGCTCTTTAGAGTTGTGATCCAATGCTCAAACCACTACACCATTTTGCCTCTCCATCCTGCTGTCTAAAAGCCACTAAATATCTCTGTTGTGGGGGCTGCAGTGAATGGGGAGTGGGGGAGAATATGTTGTGAGGTTCTCCCTGGTGCAACTTTATACTATTTCTCCCTGATCCAGGGCCTAGGCCACCCATTTTTCAAAGCCTGAACTAGACTTCCATTGTTTCTATTATTTTAGCTTTTGGGGATTTTTGACTTTCTTTCTTGTCCTTGAAGGTTCCCAGTGGAATCAAATTGATTCCTAGATGCACTGCTGAGTTACATATATAAGGTTCCCATTTTGGCACTCAGCTCAGCCATGAGCTCCCCGGGTAGCCTTAGATGAACCAATGTCTTTCAGCTTCTGTTCTGTCTGTCACACAAGGATATAATGGCTTACCTTGCAAGGTTGTTGTAAGACTCTAAAGTTACTTATTGGTTCATGATGGTTCATTGTGAATGGACTTTTATAGGAGCTAATTATTAGAAGACAGTTACCTGAGGCAGAGTTCCTTTGCTGTTGTTGCTGTTGTTGCTCTTGTGTGCCTTCAAGTCCTTTCCAATGACCCGAAGGCAAACCTATCATGGGGTCTTCTTACCAAGATTGGTTCATAGAGGGTTTGTCTTTGCCTCCCTCTGAAGTTGAGACAGTGTGACTTGGACAAGGTCATCCAGAGGGTTTCCATGGCTGAGCAGGCACACAAACCCTGGTCTCCAGAGTCATAGTCCATTGCTCAAACCACTACACCCTGCTGGTCTCATAGAGTTCTTTAAGCAATGTTTTGTACAGTAAAGATTAGTTTGGAAATTGAGTTGAGTATTATGTATGAGAAGGTATCTTGTGGGTGCAACTCTCCTCCACATCAGGACTGGTTATCATATATCAAATCTGTTGCTTAGTAGATGTGTATATGGCAGAGCTTTCCAAACTTTTCATGTTGGTGACATACTTTTTAGACATGCATCATTTCGTGACACAGTAATTCAGTTTTCCTAGCAAACCGAAGGTTAAACTAACTCCTTATAAGGGATACAGAACCATACGTAAACTATAATAACAAAATGTACGGGGACACAACATATCTCATGAAAACCTTTCATGTATTTTTAAAAATATGATTTATAAATAATAACATACATTTCCAAGATTGTAGGTGACACACCTACATACTTCAGGCAACACACTAATGTGTCACAGCGCACCATTTGGAAAGCCCTGGTATATGGTGTTTGGCCGTACTTAACATACTATTTACATATTTGAAGGGAAACCATATCTTATCAAAGCACCATATGTCTCCAGTTCCTTCTCCTTCATAGAAAGATAATCTCATGTGGTGCTACTCTCTGAATGTCTCGCTTCTCAGGAAAGTGTGTGTGTGTGGGAGCAGTACAGAATAGCATGTAGCTGTGGAATGGTGGTTCCTATACTCCAGTGCTCCATGAACTGCTAAAGGATCTGGGTGGGTTTATGTGGAATCTAGCAGCATATGTGAACTCAGCAAAGGTGGTTTGATCTCACAGTAGGGTCTACGACCGTCTTTCTCACCCTAGCACCCTCCACTTGTCTCAGGCAACTCCCACCATCCTGGTCAATGCCTATACTTGTTAGGAATAATGGGAGTTATAGTCCAATGGCCACATTAGTCAGAGGATGATACTTACAGTATAATAACCATGTTGGTTGGCAGGTGATTGGAACTGTAGTCAAACATATCTGGAAGGTATGAGTTTGAGGGAGTGGGAAGGCTGCAGACAAAGCTATTCTGTTTCATATGAATAAATTTCATAACTACTAATGGAATTAACATGAATAAATTGAGAAAATGCTGATTTTAAAAACTGGCTTTTAAAATTGAATTTAAAAAGTTTAGAATGTGCTTTTAAAAATGTTTTTTCTCCGCTTTTAAAGAATATTTTCCCTGCTAAAACACTGGCCCTAGCCCCTGGTCAGAGAGTGGGGGTTAGAGTCCCTACCTTGAGCTCCAAGGGGTGTAACATAAAGGTAGTAAGTAAATAGGTAGAACGGAGACGTGTGAACCTCTGTTGGGGAGCATCCTCAGCACAGGCTTCAGCAACTTTGCTATTAGCATCTCTCAGCTATGCAAAAATAAACTGCTCTATCTGTCTGGTTTTAGGTGACACTTTGAAGCGGCGGGTTCTTAGTGGCTGCCTTCTTGGCGGGACCAGGAACACCGGCCTTCAAATCCACGGGCCAGGTAAGACTGGGAGCATCTCAGCGGGGGCAGCATTGCCTCCCCACTCCGTGGGGCCACGGGCAGAATTACAGAGAGCAGCGCGGTACAATGGTGCTGCCCGAGGAAGCACTAAGTAAACACCAAGAGCAGCAGGCCTGGGCCCCCGGGGACCAAGCAAATGGAAGAGAAGGAGCGACAGGCTTTTACCGGGCGAGTCCAAAGGATCCGCTTACCCAGGGGGCTCACTCTCTAGGGTCCTGAGCGCTCATTTTCCACTCCCGCTCCCGAACGAGGTCACGTTTCAAATGTCCCTATTTTAATAAAGCGGCAGCCAGGACTCCGCTTTATGAAACGTCCAGTGAGGGTGTATGTGGGGAAGAAGGAGAATAGACACCCGCTCCCTTCTTCCGCACGCCTTGCGTCCCTTCCCCCGGCTCCCTTTTCCTTGTTGGCTTACAAATTTGGCCAGAGAGGGCGAAAAAGAAGGGACTCTGTGGAAAGAAACAGCCAGTTGCCCTTCCCTCTTCCAGGGCGAGAAGGAAACGGAGCGAGAGAGGCAGGCGGGCGGGGCGGTG
Source organism: Cyclura pinguis (assembly GCA_030412105.1). Classification (NCBI taxonomy): domain Eukaryota; kingdom Metazoa; phylum Chordata; class Lepidosauria; order Squamata; family Iguanidae; genus Cyclura; species Cyclura pinguis. Next base: position 216,861,073 of record CM059602.1, read on the forward strand.
GGGTGCTATAGGAAGAGAGGAAGGAATCAATATGCAGGGAGAGACCTCGCCGGGAATGAAGGGACCCTCTATTCTCATCCTCTCTTCCCGCTGCCGCCGCCGCCGCCGCGGCTGGCACGCAACCACCAAATGACTGTGGCTGTTGGGAGACGACGCACGGGGCCGGCGGGCGGGGGGCGAGGCGGAGGCAGCCGCAGCCCCCTCTCGCCACAGTCCGTGCCCCCGCGCGGGTGTGCGTGTGTGTCGGAGAGAAATGGTCGCCCTGCCAGTCACAGAGGCCCCCCACACTCCTGAAACCGAAGGGGTCGGCCGGGTTGGGGAAAGGGTAAAGCCGGCTGGGAGATGGGCCTGGCTCTTCGCTCCGCTTTAAAAGCAAAGGCCATTTCCGCACTAGACTGTTACCGCGCTATTATTCCGCTTTCAACATCCTATGGAATCCTGGTTTAGGGAAGGGCCTAAACTGCAAACCCCAGGATTCCATAGGATGTCGAACGTGGAATAATAGCGCTGTAACAGTCTAGTGCGGAAATGGCCAAAGTACTGACGGTAAGAGGAACTTCCAGTGACGTTCGTGAGGCGAAAAAAGAGGGAAAAAAAGTTTTATCACCCTCATGCCCCCGACGTGCCGTGACGCAGCGAAAGCGGGCGGTATTGTTTGAGTCCACAGGTACCAGCTGCGAGTGGTGAGCGGCTGACAGGACGAGACCCTCCCGCTCCACCTCGCTTCTCTTCCCGGGTCCCGCTCTTCCCCGTCCTTGCCTCCCCCGCTCCCCCGTCAGGCCCCCCTCCTCCTTCCCTAAGCACGCACAAAACAAAGAAACCTCCCAGACCTTTCTGAGGGCGCTTTTCCTCCTCCTCCTCCTCCTCCTCCCCCCTCATACTCCCACAAATGGGATTTCAGGACTCGTTTTCCAGCGTCTGGAAAAACAAAACACACAACAAAACCGCACTATCTTCGACTTTCAAACTCTCCATTTTTGCCTGGGAAGCTCTCTTGAGCCTATTCTCTGATTTAAAACAATCCGGGCCTCTGTCTCTGTCTCTGTTTGCAGGTCAACTTTCTGCTTCTTTCATTCCGTATAATAGCCACGTTTGTATCAGATAAGGTTTCTCTTCTTCTCTTTCTGGGTGGGTGACCTCAACGCCCCCCCTTCTTTTTTTAATTTTTCGAGCTGATAATTAACCCTTGGAAGGACAAGGTTTATTGCGCAAATCGCCACCCAGCAAAATGTGGGGCTGCCGAGGGGAACAACGTGGCATAACAAACATTAGACAAAGCAGCTTGCTCCAGACACAACATCTGCAGAATGAGTCCATTTTTCTGTAACTCTAATCTCATAATTCATTGTTTGTGTGGTGTTGGTTACAGTAGCTGAAAGGGAGAGAACAGCAGGTCAATTTGGCAGCAATTCGCATTTGAATCTGAAATGAGGTCCTTGCTCACCTTATGACAAGCAATTGAAATGTTGCCAAACAGGGAAGGAAAATGTGCCCTTAGAAAGTAGCGTGGTTGGGATAAAACCATATTCTGAATAGGAATGCATAATTTATTCATGTGGGTATTAAACCTTAGCTTACTAAAGGGACATGTGCCCTTTGGAACAAAGCACAATCTGTCTTAAAATGATTAGGATTCTCACAAATTGCTTGCTGTCATTGAAATGCGTGAATAGTGATTTTATAGATGATTACAGTAATACATACTTTTCTTCAGGGGAAGAAAAAACCTCTTTCCCCTCTTTTACATATGAACCTGCTTTTTCTTTTTTAAAATGCTTTCTGGAGAAGAAATTAACCCGACTGATTGGAAGATGCAAAATGAACCAAGTTGTGTCCCTTGTTGCTTCTGCTGGTGTGTTTGTATATATCCGGATGGAAGGCCCCCATGAAAGCAAAGAGTCTGTGGGTGAGAGTGCCATTCCTTGGTTTTTTCCTCCATTTCCCATGCTTTGGCTGCTGCTTCTGCATCAGTGTTTGACCTTGAGTTTGCTTTTGTTTGCTCTTCCAAGATCCCTCACTTGTGCATCTCAAATTAGAAGACAAAGAAGAAGAGGGAGGAAGAGAAGAAGAATAAAAGAAAGAAGAGGAGGAGTACAGGAAAGAACGTCAAATTCTTTCCCATGCAAAAAATTTCCCTTGTGGAGGTTCCAATTTTCCATTTTGATACTTTTTAGGAGCCATTGCATATAGTTCTTAGAATGCTTTAGTTCTAAAATAAATTCTGGGGCTTGCCTTGCTAGAAAGTCACATCTTTCATCTTATGGTGGCAGTGGTAGCGGAGAGCCTGTTGCTCTCTGATGTTGTTGGACCTGCGTCTCCTATCAGCTTCAGCAGCACTGCTGATGGTCACCAATGAAAAGAACTGGAGTCTTAACAATATTAGGACCTCCACCAGCACCCTATCTCTGTCCCATGAAACTGTGTAACATGATAAAAGAGAAATCACTCTGTACATGCTCAAGGGTCCCATTGTTGTTGCCTGTATTTAATACATGGCTGAATACTGTGATGGCAAAAGGGTCCAAAGTGAAACCTTAGGGTACCCCTGTGCACTAGACCTTCCTCTTTGCCCTAGCTGAGTTGTAGGGTAGGAACAGCACATCTTCCAGCAGCATTTCTCATTTCCATCACCTCCTAGTATGGCAGGAACATAGGTTGCTCCTGCATTGAGAGTCTTGTTTTTGCAGTGTGCAAGGCAGCCATGTCACTAAAACAGCCCCAATCTCTTTTGCTTTTGAAACTTGTCTGGAACAATAGCCAGCCTTGTGCCTTTCTTGGAGACTCTGTGTCCCTGTCCTTGCAGCTGGTGCTCTTCTACCAGTACTAAGCTCCAGCGAACAAGGTCAGCTGAAAGCCTCTCTCCCCTTTATCCCCCCCGTCAAGGGCTTCCCTATCCACTGGGGCCACTATCAGTTACATGAAACATTTGGTTTCCAATGGACTGTTTGTGCTGGAAGGCACAGGTCCACTTGAGCAGCAGGCAGTGATCCTAGGCAGCAAAGGCTTGCCCTGTGCTAGCTGACAACATTTTCGCCTGCACAGAAAAGTACAATGGAGACAGATCATGCACAATGACAGGCTGCTGGCGGCTCCAGGGGATCCATAATTCATGATGTTTTTCTTACCAATCCGGTTTTGGATTTCACAGACCGGCCAGTTTCCTACCCATTTGTTGCTTCCTTTCATCCCTCTTTCAAGAGATTTAATTCTGTAACCCCAAACTCAGTAGCAGAAATGTCAGGCAGCCACACAGACACACACAGACATATAAAATGACTAGAGTGGTATAGCTTTGTAGGTTGCAAGAGAGATTCCAAAAGCCAATCTTCTCCATGTGCTTATTGCATAGAATAATCCGAGACGTGCTCATTAGTTTGTTAGCTTCTTTATAAATGGGTGGTGGTGGCGGCACCAGCGGCAGCAGCAAGAGAAGTAACTGGCTGTGCACTACCGCAGCTGAGTTCATCGGGTCATCTGGTAAAAGCAGGGATACTAGGCCTTTCAGCAATTGGCTGATTAAAGAGGTTAATCGGAGCTTTTATGGATTGTTCTTGCACAGATAAGAACCAAAACCTAATCTCTCCTCTCTCCACCCCCTGCAACAATCATTTGCAATTGAAGGGTCACATCCTTGTCAGACAGAAAGTTGCCACAATTCAGATGCCACAACCTTGTTGCTTTTACTGTCACCATTTTTCATACTGTTTAAATGACACAAATACCTTTATATTGGCAGTTCAATAGTGAAAAATTTGTAATCAATTTGCTTCAATGAGGTAATTTTTAAAGAGAAGGGCCATAGTATAGTGAGAGACCACATGTTTCATGTGCAAAAATTCCAAGGTTCCAGCTCTGGCATCACCAAGTTGTCCTGGGAGAGACATTTAAAGCTTCAAACCTAGGGTAGCTGCTGCCAAACAGTGAAGACAGTACTGAGTTATGGACTAATGGCTGGATTCAAAATAAGGCAACCCCTTGAGCTCTTAGAATTGATAACCCTAAATCATGTGTAGGTTTTGTCTTCTGGAACAATTTGGCTAAATTGTGCATACCTCTTAACTTGTTGGGAGGTCACAGCCCCCATGTTCACCACAGCTTGGAAAAGCTACACTTGTTTGGACTACAGTTGACCCTCCACATTTGCGGGTTTGACTTTCACAGATTTGGTTATTTGCCAATTTCTCCAACCCCCGCCCCCTCACCTCAGGCATTTCTTTTCTGGGGAACCTTCCCTCTTGGTGGCTCCAATCAGGCTGTGCACCCTTATAAAACAAAAAACAAAAAAACCTTTGGTCCTCTTTCTCCTCTACCAGCCACTGCTGGCCAGCTAAGGATGACTTGCAGCCTGATTTCTCAACACCACAAACCCTCTCCTGATAAGGAAGAAAATGGGCAAGAGAGAAGAAGTCTAGGGCCACCATGCAGACCCATCCCGCTTCCCTCTCTTTCCCTGACCTGGCTGAGGGACCCTGGGAGCCCAGTCTCCCCACCATGCCTCAGCCCACTTCCCATAGATACACACACATTTTGGTATTTGTGGATTTTCCACTATTGCGAGGGTCCTGAGCCCTTAACCCTAGCGAATGTGGAGGGCCAACTGTGTACACAATGGCCATGCTTCTAGGTGGTTCTGAGAATCATAGTAGAAAAGGTAGCTTTTCCAAGCTCTCGTGTTTCTTCAGCCCACTGTATTATTTTGATAGAAAATAATAAGAATAATAACAAACAAAACAGAGGGCTATGGTGCACTGTTCAGGGCCTCATGGCCCTGGCAGTTGGCAAATAGGCATCTCACTAAGATTTCTGGAAGGCAGCAAGCAAAAGACCTGTGCAAACAAGGTTGATAAAGTGCCATCAGTTCCTATCATGTCACTGTCCCCTGCTGGAGGCTGTACAGTAAATGAAACAGTTTCAGTTCCGTTTTATGGTTAACAGAATGAGAGGAAGGCTGGACTTCCCTTCCTACACAGTGGGGATGGGCTATGAGCTCACAGACAGCTTGCCTCACTGCAGATGGCTGGGTCATCTCAGTGGTTTAGAAATGCCAAAGTAAGGTTAAAACCACAGTCACTGTGGTTACAGATGACTGTGATTATTCACACAGTAAGTGATCCAATTATGGAAGTTCCCTCTCCCACCCACCCTCACCCCAATTTCATCTGTTTAAAAGTACATCACAGGCCTCCATTAATTCAATTTCAAGAAGACAGAAATGGTTCAGGGAAAAGGGCAGGGATGAAGAAGAGGAACTGAGGGGACAAGAGGGTTTCAAAGTGGTTTGATTTCTGAGGACTGCATGCCTTTGAGGTTTTACTTCCTGAATTCAGTGTCAGAGCATATCTCTGAGGGCTCTCACACCTGGAAACTGTCAAGCCACTCAAGTGGAGGCACTGTCATTCTCAATGTAAGCCTTGAAAGCAAAGAGGACAGTGAACTGTGTGTTTCTCTCTATTGGGAACAAATCCGCACAGCCAGATGGATGGAGTCTGGGAAGAGCTGGGATATTATCTTGGAATGTATAATACTGGCCCTGTGGAACAAGGCATTTGGTGATGGGAAATGGTTGTGAACATGGGTATTATGTAGTGAGCAGTGCTCAGAATATTACTTTTGATAAGAACAAATGTAAAAACATGCTCAAGCCATCCGTAGCTGAACCTAGAGCATCATCCTACTTCTTGCTGAGTATGGACAGTTTCTTCATGTCATGAAACTCACTTTTTTTCTTAAAAGTAAATTTTCAAAATCTGACAGTAAGGTTCAAATGATATCTGTATACCTCAGCAAAACAACAGACACTTCTGACTCAAAGTACTATTTACTCTTTGGGAAACTGTACACTCTGTACCAGAATGAATCATAATAGCTGCTTTCTTATTTCTACCTCAGTTTAGCCTCAGCTTACCTTCTCCTAAAATCTGACAATAACTCTTATTTCTCTGTAGTGATTGATTTTAAAAAATTTTTTTTGGGAGATAACACGTTCAGCTTTAAATTGGTGCTGGTTATTAAAGAGTGAGGTTTTTTTTTTAAAATTAACTTCTTTTTCCCTTCCCAACTGTCAATCTCTTTGGAGTAGGAGCTCATTGAAGTATTGTTCACACAATCTGGTATTCTTAGGGAACAGTCTTTTAATGAGGCTACATTCTTACTTGTGTACTATGTGGAAAATCCAAGGCTAAAGAATATTAGAAACAAACTAAAGACATCCAGAATAATGAAGGTCTTTTAAACTTCATAATACTGTACCTCATTTTTAAAATGGGTTTAATGTTTTAGGTAGCTTGACCCTGATGGAATCCATAATTCACAGCAAATGTAGCATGACCTAAGAAGTATGCCAAACATAAAAAAAGGAGTAATATGGATCAAATATCCTGAAATTTGTCCCAGCCTCCAGAGATGATTTTGGAAAACTGGGTGCAACTTTCCAATCTAAGAAGAAAAGCTCCCCAGACTGGAAAGGTAGCTTGGATTGTTGATACTCTACTGAGGCCATTTTAGCACTACACTGTTATAGTGTTATTATTCCACTCTCAACATCTTGTGGAGTTCTGAGGTTTGCAGTTCACTGAGGCCAAAGATACCCCTCCCTAAACTGCAATTCCCAGGATCCCATAGGATGTTGAAAGTGGAATAATAGCACTATAAGAATGTAGTGTGGAAATGGCCAGACAAAAATCTTTTTTGAGATGGCAACTGATCTGGTCAGAAATGTGAAGGGAAGGAGGAAGAAGAGGAGGAGGAGGAAGGCTCATATTTCTGGACTTTTTCACCTATAAAATTAAATCAAACATTTAAACTACTGAGGTGCCTCTGAAATGGTGAAAATGCTTGTCTTCTTCCAAATATTTTGAAATATGGGAAGAGGAAAGAAAATGACTGATCTACTGATATTAAAAGTGCTCTTCATTCTACACTCAGTGAGTCTTTTCCTTATGCCTGCTTCTGAGAGGATGGAGCTATCTCTGACCCATGCTAAATTTCACTAGAGCATTTTGCTTTCCTGTCCTATCCTATGGCCTTATTACAGTAGTCATCCAACCTGTACCACCAAAATGGTCAAAGAGAGAAAAATGGGCTCCTGTATGTACCTGTGTTGGTGGCAGACAGCAAGGCAAGTAAAGCATCAAAATAAGTATTCATAACTACATTATGGTTTCATGGTAGTAAGAGAGAAATTTAAGAATTCCCGCTACATAGAAGAAAGGTCTGTCTCCAGTCTATTCTCAGGATAGGCAAGGGAGTGCAACTCAACATTTGAATTAGCAATATTAACAAAATTGACATGGCAGGGTAGCAATATGTTTTATTTTCATATCTGTGCCATTTACACATAAAGGGATGAACGGGATACTGTGTCTGTTTCTGTTCTACATGAAATGCATGGATCAGAGTTGCTAGACCTTGCTTCTTCTTGATTTATACAACATTGAGCATTACATTGATCTCCCAACTGGTATTAAACTAATGTAGGTGGATACTGGAATAATTATTAATGACACAGTTTATGATTTCTCAGATAGAATGATTAACACAACATCCCTCAGTTACGTGCAGGCAAAGATCTTTTTATTTATGTAGCCCTTTTGGCAAGTGACCTCTCTTACTGCAGATTGTCTTTTTAATGGAATGTGTGCTATATATTTATTTTAGTGGTGTGGTTTTAAATTGTGTTTCAGAATGTTTATGATTTCTATTGTATTTGTATTTTTCAAATTGTAGGATACCTTGAAGTTTCACTTGTGGGAAAATGGAGGGATATAAACCCCTGCGAAATTACAAATAATCCCATTATGGGTGTTTTTTGACATCTCCTTCAAAGACTGCATGGTTTATGGTAGATAAGATGGTAGATGTTGGAGTAGTAGTACATCTGACATCACAGTACTTCCATATCACCCCTAAGTAGGCTTTGCAATATCTCCCTATGTAAGAACTCATACCTGTTTCCCATGATACACTATATACATTATATTTCACCCTACTAAGCTATCAAGTGGTTGCTGCTGGGCTTCCTTCTGTTGTTTCTGCTATTTGTTGCTGATGCAGTCCTCTCTCTTGCAAAAACTTTGTGTTCCTCATGTAGACATGTATACTTAGCTATTACACAAGGAGTTCTGCTACATTGTGAGAAAGCATTCTTTGTTGAGCAGCAGAACTGGCGTATGGGTTATCTATCCAGAATCGTACACCCTGGAGTACAAGGATCACTCTTCTGTTCTGTTTTGAATGTCACTCTTCCCCTCATTGTCTGGCCCTGGCACTTTGCCTGACAAAAGTGTGGATGTCAGCAGGCTGCTCCTCAGTCCGTTGCCAGGGTATCCTTGCCTCAGGGAGGCTTTGAGCTTGTATTTGCAGGTGTCTGTTGCTGCCATCCTCTCCATGGCATCATAAGGCTTATACAAGGGAGGAAGTCCATAATTATCTCGCTATGCAGAGTGTTCGTGTGTGGAGGTGATGAGGCTGCTGGACAGGGTGATACAGTGGGGGCGTTCTACAATCACTGTTTGTGGATTGGTACCTTTTGTGAATGGTTAACGTACCAGTATTGTCAATACACAATACTGTGATTGGCAGGGAACAGCAATGTTCTATTATATATTCATTTATGGGCCACCTTTTCCTCCAACTTGGATCTCAAGACAGCAGTGGATGCTGTGGGAATATCTGAGTTTCCACATTTCCCTCTGGTTTGTACTAGCACAATTTCACATTCTGCACTGCTGGGAGAAAGCCATAGAACTGCAACCACATCTGTCTCTGGTAACAGTGATGTTAGTGGCTATTAGTGCAGCAGGCTAGAACTTGGAAAAGTTGCTTTTAGGGACTACAACTCCCCAAGTCGCCAAGTCTACATAGCCATTGGCCATACTAGCTGGGGGATTTAGAGGTGGTTGTAGTCCAATTAGTCTTTTTTGTTTGTTTGTTTGCATTTACCTTTATTGAATAGGATGGCTGGTTCAATCTGTTCTCCATTAGCCACAGGCCATACTCCTGTAATTGTTTTTAGATTTCTTTTAGGAGTTTTAAAAGAGTTTTTAAATGTGTTTTTAAAATGTTTTTATCTTTGTATTGTTTTGATAGGTTTTTATTTGTTCATGTCTCAGGAGTGCTTATGGGTTGGAAACCCTTACAGAAATACTTTAAATAGCAGCAGCAGCAGCAACAACAAAACAGAATAGGTTTAATATAATTCAGTGTCTTCAGATCCTCAGAAACAAAAAGGAATAACTTAGAAAAATCCGATGCATTTGTCTGGGTTGGATATAACCTTTTGGTAAATGAGCAGCTGTGACACACCTGCTGTTCTCTCTTGGAACAGGTGAGTGGGGCAAGGTTGGAAGCTGGGTATGCCCCCACCCACAACGAAGAGAGAGCCTGGAGAGTAACGTCAGCTGGCACAAGTCAAAGGAAGTACTGTACTGCTAGCTGTATTACCCACAGAGGAATAACAAGCCACCACTTTTTTTTTCCTTTAGGAGAACCATCAGACAGAATTATAAACCACCCCCCACTGCATATCATTAGCTTTCTATATTTGTTCTCTTAATATTTTTGCGTGTGTAGAAAAAGAGTCTAGCGCTGTGCAATTTTGATTTTAAGGCCACATTAAACTGTGTGCTCATGAAGGCACGAGGTCATAGTATCAAAGCTGTTTGGCTTTTTCTTCTAGTTCTTTTGAGGAATCCTGCCATACAATCCCAAGCTGAATGACACAGAATGCCATGGGCCAAGACACTCTTCTTGACTGCCCAAAGGGTTAAAATCGCTAAATTAAATTTGAGGCCAAACAATAAAGTCACAACTTTGCCCCCATGCCGTGATAGGCTGAGTTCCACACCAGTGATCAGGTTTATGGCTGAGCTGTAAATCCTTGGGAAACTTTCCAATACAGAGCCTGACAAATCAGTCTGTGCAACCGTACAGTGAGTGGCAACATCTCCAGCTTTTTGTTTTCTAGCAGAACTCATTCTTTCTGGTTCCACCCCCACCTCACTTTACTTTCTCTTGTGTAGTCATATTTTTATTCAGCCAGGCTTGACAAAGTTCCTGTAAAAACAGTTGGTTCTGTCTTGTGGCAGTGACGGCGGGGGTCAGCTGAGGACATCAAAAGACGGGTGGTGAACCAGTGCCTGTGCCAGAGCCACTTGTTAAAATTCCACTCCTGGGCTGAAGGTAGAGTTGGGGTAACCCCTTTAATGCTTGTGGACTCTTTGGTCTGCAGATTTTACTAAATCATCCCTGCTACTCAGAATTATGCCCTCGGGCACCTAAAGATCATTATGGAGTACAATTTCAGTGCTATCAGGAAAGGATCCACATTGTCTTTTATTTTCAGTGAATATTCCTCAGGGAAGGCATCCCTGTACCTAATACATCAACAAAGTTGATCTTACAGTTTGTCAGCAAAACAATATTTTCTCCTTGGGAACTATATCAACTATTCTGTGCCAAGTTCTCTCCCTCCCTCCCTCGCTCCCTCTCTTGTGGCTGATTCAAAAGGAGAGAGGTGGAGAAGAACAATGGGGAGGACTGTGCCAATCTTTCTGAAGCATCTGTGAATACACAGTAGCACCACAGATGTATAGTTGGTGACTGGAAGCCACTACACACACACTCACACAGAGAGACAGTTATATATTAAAATATTGCTAAATATTCTGCAAAATATCAAATGTGTTAAATATATTCATTGTGTTAAATGTAAAATTATTGGCAGCACATCACTGCCCATGGGTGGGAGCCCTGTGCTACATTGTTGTACCCAATCTTGTCAGCTGAAGTAAGAAGAGGGGAGCAAGTGACACAGGACAACATGCTGGCCAGAACACTATGCTCTGCATGTGTCAGGTGGCACTGAGCAGCTGGCTGAGGCAGATACCATTTCACGGGAACTTTTGGAAGCTTTTCTGTGTTGGCGTAGCCCTTGCAAAAGCCTCTCCCGCTCTCACTTTCTCTCCTGATGAGCTCAACTGAACATTCTGGCAGAACAGGGCGTATGGGCAGCAAAGAGGATCTGGGAACAGTGAAAATGTCTTCTACTTGTATCATTAGCAGCATATCTGCTAACACTCTAGTCCCTGGCTACCTCTGGCTTTGGGCCCTTCTTCCCTTACAGTTTGGTCAAGATTATGTTCACAAGAGCTCTGATTTCTTATTTTGTACCAGTTTTCTTCACTTTAAACAGCATGTTGGTGATGGTAGGGTTTGCAGTATTTATTTAGACTCTGATGTGGCTATCTTTTCCAGTTTGTTTTCACCCTAGGATGGCTTCTAACCATCCGATAAATTGTATAATCTGTCCATAATGCCAGCAGACAGACATGGGTGTAACCACAGGTGTGGTGAAACAACTGTCACAGGGGATGGGAACAGAGAAAAAAAAATGGAGGAGCAAAAGAGTTTGAGCATCAGTTATCATAAAATCAGTTTCAGTGGAAAAAAAGGTTTTCATAGGTAGTGACAAAAATAACCCTCAATTAATGCATTTTAATTAGAAAGTATGTTATGATGCTTCTAAAAAAGCAAATTATTTTACAATACAATATCATCCATTAGCTGTTAAACTAAATAAAAGTGGCTAGGAAATAAATAAAGCTAGTAGTTTGAGCATTAGACTACAACCCCTGAACAACAGGCTTCAGTTCACTACTTGGCCATAAAAACACACTGGATGACCCTGGGTGTGTGATGCGCTCTCAGCTTCAGAAACCCCAGCAATACATTTGTCTTAGGTTCTCTGTAAGTTGAGATCTATTTGAAGGCACACAGTAAAAATAAGAAAGTAAATGCATGTTGTGCAAGTCATCCTATTATGATGATTTAGCCTGTTAATAAAAGTCTAACGAGCTGTGATTTCTTTGCAAACATGCAGAGAAACTATCTACTTGGAATTCCTTCAGATATGTTACTTTTAAAAGTACTAAACTACTAAATGTGCTTTTCTCTGATGAAGTGCTGAATGTCTGGATGATATCAGCTCATGCGTTAAAAGTTGGGAATGAATTTTCACACACAGATATAAATGCATATAAATCCATCAAAAGTGAGTGTTGCAGGAGACACAAAGTATACATCCATAGAGAGGCTTCTTTGTATTGGCACAGTGTTTAGTAACTTCATGAAGTGTTTGTGGTGGAGTTTTGCAGGATTCTATCACAGCTTTTTCTTTGGATTCCTAAGCTGCATTTCTAAATCTGCAATGCTAATAGTTTGCTCATTGTCACCCATTGCCTTGTATTATCCATAATTAACTTGTACAATACTTGTCTTGGAGTTGACATCTTAGAAGAATGTTGAGTCATGGGTTAGGGCCAGAGCCAGATATAATTCTTATCAACTGGACATTTTTCCAATGAACCATATAAAGTCCAGATTAAGTCTATCTGTATTTACTTAGTAGTACATTCCACTGCAATAGCAACTTTGGCTGAAAGTCAATGCTTATGCAAAAGTTTCCCAGCCTTTAGACACTTCCTTACCTCCATTTGCTAATCAGACAAGGAGTTTGTATATCATCTATGAGCTACAGGTTCCCTACTTCTGGACCACTGCAGTACATTATAGGCACAGCTGCCTTGGAACACATTTTGAAAACTGCAGTTGGATCAAAATGTCCCCCATTCCTTAACTACTAATTGATCAAAGATGTTTAGTATATATCTCACTAATTTAAAAACAGCCCTTCCCCCCATCCTTCCCATGTGTCCCAAGTTTACAAAAGACTTCATGTTGTCTTGGCTGGACAAAATGTCCCTCTCCATTTTGTGGTCCAGTTTGCCTTGAAGTAGGGAGCAGATTTTGCTGATTTTCAGGGGACAAAACTAATGATTTTCTTTCAAGTTCCATTGGTGTGGTGATTAGCATTTTAGGTTTACAAGGACACTTCATTCTGTGTGAAAAATCATGGCTGCCAGTACATACTGCCAGTTTTTGTAGTAGCTACCTCTTCCCTAACTTCTAACGCTCCTTAGAACAGGGAATTTGGAGATACCTAAAATGGTGACTACCAGCCTGAAAGAACTTAGAAGAGCTTTAAAGTGCCCCTGAAAAGAAACAGTTTTGCTGTTTTTCACTGCACTCCAGCAATTTGGGTCAAATTTTCACCCCTTCATACATTAAACCCAGACCTATTCCAAAAGACATACTACTTTGGCACAAGGATTGCTTGAATGATCTCACATCACTTCATTCACTGAGGTCATCTGAAGAGGCCCTCCTTTGGATTATCGCCCTGCACAGACTCTGGGATAGTAAGATTAAGGACCAGTCCTTCTTCCCACTTTTGCCTCAGGTAAGGGATATCCTCAACTATAAAATGCCCATGCCCATATCATACATCTTACATGTATTGTTTTAAGTTTCCAGTGCTAGTTGTAATATTTAGGGTGTTGGAATGGGACTTGGAAAATCCTGGCTCTTTTCCCAATTGAGCCATGCTACTCATTGGGTGACCTTGTTCCAGTCACTCATTCTTAGCCTGGCCTATCTCACAGTATTGTTTGCTGGAAGTGTAGAAATGTGCACCCATGGTTCTTCCATAAGCACCTATGTGCCTACAAAGGACAGTAGAGGTAGAACAGGTGATTAGAGTTCCCAAGTATATTCATTCTTTGTCTTATTTGCTCTGTTTATTGAAAAAGCAAGTAGTATGCTCTGGAGTAGTATGCAATGGAGACAGCAGGTTTCCTTTGGCAAAATGCTCCACTACCATGGTATAGTCATCAAAAAGTCATAGTCCCTCATAGCCATACTTCAGATAGTTGGACGGCAAGAAACTGGCTTTAGTGGGCAATCTTAAAAATAAGGCATCAATCTGAATGGACACAATTTTAAAGATAATTTGGTCCTAAGGTATTTAGGAATTTAAAGGTAAAATTTACTAATATAATCATTACAATACAGTGAAACAAACTGACACATTGTACTTTAAAACAAATTAAAATAAAATCTGATGTCACAAATAGGACCAAGATGATGGTAAGGCAGATGTAGGGAAACTGAGGCCCTGGAGCTGATTCCAGGCATCTTAGTGTTCCAGAAGAGACAAAGTTTTCTGGCCCTCAAAGAAAGGACATTTCCTATAATAAAGGCACCTGGCAACCATATCCTCATCCCAGATGGACTTCTTCCACATTCTCCATGACACTGTTATTTGGTGGTTTCATGTCTTTGTAATGCTCTTTCTCCCATTCTAAAAGGTTTAAGTGCCTAACCTAAGGCTTAGTTACTAGTAGTAAGAATCAGTGTGATATAGTGGTATGAGTATTGGACTAGGACTCTGAGAAATCAGGATTTGAATCCTTGCTCAGCCATGGAAACCCACTGGATGACCATGGGCAAGTCACATACTCTCAGGCCCTTTTCGCATGCCATTTCCCATGTGAAATGGCCACGGGAGCGATGCGGAATCACGAGGACGGCTCCACATGACATCCTCATGATCACGCGTCGCTCCCATAGCGATCACGTGGCAATCACGCAGTATATCATTTTTGGCTTTTTGCTGAAAATGATGCGCAATTGCGCATCTCTCCTGCGTCCCTTCTGCATTTACCTTGTGTGCGGAATGTCAGGAAGTGTGGCCATCGTGCTTCCTCCCCCAGTGCAGCCTGGGAAAATACCCGGCTGCACTGCAGAAGGAGGTGGTGGAGCTATTGCGCTTCCTTCCCTCCAGCTTGGAGCTGGTGCGGAGGGAAGCAGAGGGGATGCGATTCCCTCCCGGAGGAGGCTTTTCATGCGATCCCCATGTGACACCAGCAGCACCAGGTAAGGTTCAAAAAGGGCCTCAATCTTAGAAACCATCTCCATCTTGCCAAAGAAACCTCCTTAGGGTCTCCATGTGTCTGAAACAACCTGAAAGCATACAACAACAACGTAAGAGCTTTAGGCTAGCATACATTCCCATCCTTTGCCCTTGGCTCCACCCATCATGAAAATGTAGCCCTCGGGAACTCCACTAAAATGTTTTCCCATCCTTCCTGTAGGGTTATTCTTTAGCATATTATCACCAAACCAAGACAGAAGACATATGGATTAGTTTCATCTTTTAAAGCAGGATGGACAACTGCAGCTCTCCCAGATGTAATTTCTCTTACCACCTAGCCAGCATTCAGTGAAGAGGGATCATAAGAGGTGTGTCCAGAACTAGCTGAAAGGCAAGTGGTCCACCCTTGCTTTAAATACTTGAGACCATTCTTTTAGTGATTCATGGGTAATGGAATCTTTTTGTTCTTCACATAATGACCTGCTCCATTCCAGGTCCAGATGACACGGATTCTGGATATTACAGAAAGATCACTGAAAGCAACTTTAATAAATGGGGAATATTCTAACTGGAAGGTGATATACTGCATATACTGTATTATTAACAAACCACTTTCAGTCACAGTAGCACCTTGAGATCCTTCCATTCTTTAGCAAAGCAAAAAGTGAGGCCATTATTTTTCAAATTAGGGATACATTATTTAAATATTTGTGATTTCTCAGTATTTTGCACAATGCAGCTGAGGTCAGACACTGCCTTTCTGCGTTATCAAACTCCTCTAACAATAGTAAAAATGAGTTATAGGTAAGCAGATGAGTGTATTGCCGATAGACTTTTGATACATCTTTCCTTGTGTCTCTAGTTACCTTCAGCATAACGTTTTAGGTATAGAGACAGCAGCACTGAAGTTTGTATATTTTTAAGTGAGCACAAATATTTTAAGATTTGTTGTATCAAATATCTCTGCCTTTTGGAGCAAAGCTCCTGGACTGCAGAAGAATCCCAACATGAAGCTTTAAATATTTTCCATGTCAGCTTTGTTCGTGCCACCTTTTGTTTTCACTCCTCTTGTCTGCCTTCTCTTGAACAGCTGGACTCATCACTGTTCTATTTTTCTATTGGTTGTGACTGAAGTAGCTTGAGGTCAATTATTTACACACACACACACACACACACACTCGACAGTTGACAAAGAGTCTTGACTAAGAGGAAAGTGACATTGTCCCTTAAATGCAGTGCACAATTTCTTTCCCTCCACCCCACTCTCTGTCCCACAGCTAAAGAAAGCCAATCCATTCTTCTCCCTTTGCTTAAGGCCTTACGTATCTGTGTCAGTGGATTCAGCATAATACACGTGTAACATATGCTAAGTGAGAAAAACATTACTATTGCCAGAATGAAAGAGAACAAAATGAACTTGACCTGAACAGTTCACAGTAACAAGAAGTCTGGTCGGATGTGCAGAGATAACATTTGTCTTTTAAACACCGTTAACCTGGAAATTATCCACCAATTCTCCTGCCATATTTCACAACCTTTTGATATTATGTGGAGCCGCTTCTTTGAGGAGAAGTGCAGCAGAATTTTGAACAGAAGAGCATTGAGGGACCCCTCCCCCTCCAGCATCCTTTTCTTTGAGGCATACCGCTTAAAGCGACCACATCAAAAGCAACTGCATAGACTAGAGCCTACCACGCTCTGTGCTTCCCCTGAGACCAATGCAAGCTCTGATGGATCAAAATTGTTTCTCCGCCCCTCCCTTCCTCTTCAGACCCACAATTCAAAGCTGTAGGAGGTGATCCCTTGCTCCCAGCCTGTTGCCAGTCTCTTGACAAGGAAACTTGGCAGTGTATTGTGTGTACACACACACACACACACTTCAGCAGGTGAATTGCGGGGCTGCTTGTTAAGGAATAAGGTTTCAGGGATTGATCAATGCTAGATTACTTTCCAATTATTCACATGAATTGCCCCAAATGTTGCTTTCATGTGCTTTGTGCCAGGAAGGCATGATGCGTGACAATCACAGAAATCTTTCCCCTGTCCAGCTCCGGAGGAAACAAGCACACACACACAAAAATATGTGGTGCATAACCTAGAAACACTTCTCACACCAAAGACTTCTGTTTTCTTGCATGCATGGATTAGGAAAAGGCAGTTCGTATTATTTCTGCATCGTGCCCTTCTGTTAAGTGCTTTCTTTAGAGAAGTCTTTACTGTACTATTTGGATTTCTTTTCTTTCTTTCTTTTTCTTATTTCTCTGGGCAAGGTGTGTGTGTGTGTGTGTGTGTGTGTGTGTGTGTGTTTCATGTATGTACATATACTTGGGTGAATGCGGTATATCAGTTTTATTGTAGATGCTAATCATACCCACTTAAGCAAGGATCTTTTTTACAAGTTTAGATTCCCCATGGAAAGGGAGCCAGCATGACTCTGGAAACTGGGGTTTGAATCCACATTCAGCCATGGAAACTCACTGGGTAAGTCACATTCTCTCAGCTTCAGGGGAACATAACTTGCCAAGAAAACCTTCTGATAAGTTCACCTTAGGCCATTTCCGCACGGGGCGAAGGAATCGCCCCATGCTGCTACTTACCGGACTTCTTGTCTGCCCGGTCCAGTCCGCGCTGCTCTGGAGCAGTGCGTGCTCATCGCTTCGCACTGCTCTGGGGACGAAAATGGCGGCTTCCGGTTGGTCGAGGGTGTCGACCAACCGCTGAAGCTCACCAGCCTTAAGCCCGCCCCTGGCAGATCACAGGCTCGCACTGGTGCGAGCCTGCAAATCTGCACCGGAGAGCGGGCACGGAATGGCGCATTCTGTGCTTTTGAAAGACCTGTTTTAAACGGTCTTTCAAAAGCACGCTTGACGACCACTTGGGGTCATTCCGGAGCGGGCTGAGGTGCGGATCTACGTTAAGTAGGTCCGACCCAATCTGCTTCCAGGTGCAGACGTCCTCCCTGGAGGATGCTCTGCACCATTTCTATTAGCCCATGCGGAAATGGCCTTAGTGTCAACATAAGTTGAAAAAGACTTGAAAGTACACAGCAACAACAACAACAAGTGCAGGAAAACAAAGAGAACACAAAGAGGCAAGTTACAAAGTAACATTAGATTACTTACTCTTTTGTATGCTTTAATCAGCCTATCAAACTCACAAACAAGTTTGTGAATAAAAGAAAAATGAAAAGTCAATTAAAGGAAATGTTTTCCCATATCCTTTCAGTGCATATTTCTGGGTGAAGACAAAAGTCTAACTGATTTAGAATATCCTGAGGAGTGCCCTCTTTCACAGATGGCAAATAAGGAGGGAAATGGTTGCTGTTATCTATAAAAGGCTTTTTCTCTCTCAAGAAGACCCACCCACGCAAGTGCTGGGTCTGAATCTACCTCCCTCCACGTGCAGGAATCCACAGCTAAAGTATCTCTGGCAGACGGTCATTCAACCTTTATTTAAAAAGCTTCAATGATCAGCTTCTGAGGTAGTTTGTTTCACTACTAGCATTTCTTGCCAACAGAAAAGTCTTGCTAATGGTTAGTCAGAATCTCATTTCTTGTAATTTGACTCCATTGGTTTGGCTCCATTGGGTCCATTTGTTTGGGGCCTCTGGTGCAAATGAAAACAAATTTGTTCTGTCTTCTTTGTGACAGCCATTCTAATATTGGAAGATGATCATCAAATTCCCTCTCAGTCTTCTTCTCCAGGCTAAATCTTCTCAATTTCATCAACCACTCCTCAAGTTTGATTTCCAGGCCCTTTGCTATTTAGGTCAGCCTTCTGTGGGAACATTCTAGCTCCTTGATATTCTTCTTAAATGATGGTACATGGAATCAGACACAGTACCTCCAGGAGAGGTCTGAGCAAAGCCGAATATAATGGTACTATTGTTTCCCATCAGGTGGACACAATGGCTGACATTGTGTTAGTGACATATGCAGTCATAAGTTGTGGTATGCATGTGGAGTGATTTTTTTGGACATCCAGTTGACGGTGGTGTAAGCAGAATTGTGTATGTGGGACTGTTGCACATGCAGTAGTACTTTAAAGTACACACAGTTGGGTGTGAATGCAAGCTGTCTCTATGCATTGCCTTGATACATTGTGCATGGCAATTATGCAATGGGTTGTCAACCATCCATATTGGTCCTTGACCCATATACATTGCACTAAGTTGATATTCAGTATAAAGGCTGTATAATATAACTTCACTGGAAGATATTTATGCTAGGCTGAAACCTAGATGGCCCCTCCGGAAACTGCAAACCCCAGGATTCCATAGGATGTCAAAAGTGAAATAATAGCGCCATAACAGTCTTGTGCGGAAATGACCTGAGAGATGAATGAGGATTCTGGGAGACCAGGGTTGAAATCTCTACTCAGGCATGAAAATCCACCGGGTGGCCTTGGCCAAATCACATTCTCTCAGGCTTAGAGAAAGGCAATGATAAACTTCCTCTGAATATATCTTGCCAAGAAAACTGTAGGAGAGAGTCCCCATAAATCAGAGTTGACTTGAAGGTACATGACATCAAAGAATCAGTATAGGATCTCAGCCTATATTTCTGCTGATGACTGTGTCCCTGCTTTTTTTTAAAAAACTTTTAAAAAATCTTGTTCAGTTTTGTGAAACTCCGGACAAACACATTTTTCTAACCACTGTGAAGTACAACTCATCTCTTACTAGAAGTCCTTCCTCATGAAATTATATACTATGGTCTAAGAAGCCAAATCTTTCCTGATTACACCATCTGTGCATCCAGTTGTTCACTTGCAACATTTTTCTCTCTCTTCCTGGGCTATGACCCTTAACAGGAAGGAGTGATGAAATAAACACTTCTTTCCCAAGTTCCTTCCCTTTTCTGTCCGTAGCGTAATAGCCCTTTGCGATACATACAGGGATGTGCCAGACAGTATCATTTGTTCCCAAATGGATCAAAAGGAAAGGAGTTTGGTTGGTGCACTTGATGAGTCTTGGCAGGCTCTCTGTCATGTTTTGGAACCTCACATTAGTAAGACAGTACATCTCTTGGGACATTTTGGTTGCTGTCTGTTTTTCTTAGCAGAAAATCATCTCCACATCCTCCTCCTCCTATTCCTACACATTTCCTCCTCCTCTGGAAAGTGGTGGAATCTTTCCCTGTGTAGAACTTTCAGTGGCCATTTCTAAGCCCTCTTGTTCTGTTGTGCAGAATCATTGTCCAGGGGAAGGATCTGCGACTGACTGTGGAGCTCCAATGATGCAGCCTCATACCCGATTGTGCTGTTTCCAGACACTATATTCTTTCAGCATTTGACTCATGTATTTGGTAATCAGCCTTTTCACAGAAACCACAGAAACTACATAGAGGTAGTGGCTGTTGCCAGTGGCTGATTGCTAGCCACTTTGAGGACAAAGTTAGTCTTACTGGCTTTGACCTTGACCTGAACAATTCCAGTAGGGAGGGGGAGTGTAGATTGCTATCCGGAATCAAATTGTAGTATCTCTTTCTCCTTGATCTTTTAGCCACATTTATGTTTTTGTTTATTTCCTTATTTTAACATTTCCCAAGAAATGCTCAAAATATTACAAATACATAAATGGATATATTGTACAATTAGAAAAAAGCAACTTGTAAGCAAACATAAAAATATATGGATTAAAAATTAAAGAGTAAAACAAAGAAAGAGAAAGAAAGGAAAGGAAAAAAGAAAGAAAAGCAAAGAGAAAGGAATCGACCTCCTCCTTCTTCTAGCCTACCACTTGATTCAAGCCTCTTTAAAAAAACAAAAACAAATCCAAACTTCTCTTTTTCCCTCTCTCCCAATTCATACTTTCTCAAAGAAAAAAAAATGTATAAACTTTTTCTTGTTAACATACCCCAAGCATAATATCTCCATATTTTTTCTACTATATTCTATTACAACATACTTGCATAGTAAAGAACATTGCATATAGGTAACGTTAATATTGTTAGGTTACCTTAATGCTACTAATTTTTCTACGTATTTACCATTTTTACTAGTTAATAATATAAATCTATTACATATTTAATAGCATCCAAATATATCCATATCATCGTAAATACAATCCAATATCGTTATTCAAAGTGTATAACTATATATTCACTAATTAAAACTGTAAACCTATTATATATTTTGTAGCATCACTAACTTTCAAGTACATCAATACCATTTTATGTGCTAAATGCCACTACAGAATTCATAGACCCAGTCCACTTGTCACCCTAAATTTATGACCTTATTAATTTAATTTGGCCAAATCTTGATTTTAACTACTCACTTACCACAAAGCCATCCTTTCCTTGATTGCTTCTCGCATAGTATTTTAAAAACACTACCTTGAGACAGCACTCTTATTGTAGTCCTCCTTCCATCTCCTTCAATCTCACAGAATGAATCAACTTGGTTTTTTTCAGCCCTCACATATTACTTTATGAAATTACAGTCCTGGGACACATTCTTGTTTTTAACATCCTTCTCACTCCTCGTTCAGTCATGCAAACTGGTTCAGATTGGTTTCATTGAATTTGCTTACTGGTGTTACCCTGGTTTCTGGGGGTCCTGGGAGGGATATCAAATTGCTATCAAAATTATAGAAGTTGGGGAAATCAGTTCAGAGCACACGTTGGCAATACGAGAGGCAGGGTAACTCAGCTGGATCTTGCAACCCAGTGTCTACGGGGTCAGGCCAAGTCAAGAAGCAAACCGGTTGGAAAATAATGAATAGTCTTTATTAAATACAGGCACACAATGTATGCAACACAAACACACAGATAACTAAGGAAAATAAAGGTGTGAGTAAGATAGCGGGATTTTTAGAGGGATAGTTGGTTTGGGTGATACGAAACCTGTCCTGAAGTCCGGAGGAAAATGGAGAGCGAAGCTGGGGTTCGATGTATCTCAGCACGTGGAGCTCAGGGGAAGCTCGCCAAGCAAAGTGGCAGCAATGTGGTCTGGAACTCGGGAGCGATCCGAGGAAGGTCTCGGAATCAAGGGTTTTTATAAGGAGAATTGTGACTTCAGGCTAGGTCGGACTTAGGGGAAAACAATAGATTTGGAGTTGGAGACAAAGCCTCCGAAAAGCCAGAATTTGAATGATTGAATTAGAGCCGAATTTATCAATAGAGTAGCCGGTATGCAAACGCGGAATACTTGAGCGTTGTATAGCTCGATCATCAAGTTGCCAGCACGGGGCAGAGAATCCTTTGTAGGTTGCGTGCATACCTAATGGAGTACTTGCCTTGAGGTCTCCTAAAGCGGCGAGTCGGCTATTTTCTCGCCTGCCTGTATTGTCTAGGAATATTATGGCGGTTATCGGCCGAGCCTGTATGCATGCTTGTCCGGGGGCCTCGCAAGCACGTAGAAGGGATATGTGAAGCCGAATTTGAGATATCAAAGGACATCTTTTTATATCCCCAAAGCTCGGGCTAGCCAGGGCAGTAACACTGGTCCCAAATAAATACACCCCCCCTTTTCCTTCCCCCTTGGAGTGTAACGTCCCTTTCACAAACCAAAACACCCTGATCATAAATTTCTTCCAAGGGAAAATATCTTTCCATAAGCTCTCCTTGTGCTTGTCTTGCCATCTGGTTTTCATTTTGTTTCACTTCTGTGTCTGATTTTATCTCTTTTTCTTTGTATCTTCTGTATCTCTCTCTTAGCTCTCTTCTCAGTTCCATGAACTCTTGCTTCATCACATCAATCATGCCCTTGAATTCTCTGCATATTTCCTCCATAGTACGTTGTAGAACATCCTCTAACTCTTTCAGGAATTTTTCACTTAATTTGGAAATTACATAGTTAACAATTCACTTTCCTAGAATCTAGCTAGGGGCTGCCAAGAAAACAATATTCAACTGATAATGTCCTTATTTCCTCATGCTTTGAATTTTTTGTTAGAATCAAGTGCCTTCTTGCAAGTAGAATATAGTGCACTTAAATTCTTCCTTGTCTCTTTTAGAATGGTAACCCCTCATTTTGAAATTCAACTATCCTGGCCTTATGGGACAAACAGACTTACTCAGTTTTTGATTGCAGAAAGAAGATGGCTGCAAAGGCTCACTGCTCCATCTTAATTGAGAAGGGTTCTTCACTTTTATGACTTCCAAAGTTAACTAAACATTATCCTTTTAAAAAAGCAGGTTGCCGGCACAGGGCTGTCAGATCTTCTGATCTAAACAGCTAAGTTTCCTGGAAAAGGCAACATGTTACTCCCTTGGTCTTCCTATTCACAACACATTTACTAATATATATATATATATTGGGAATTCCAGACCCAAATGGGTAATCTTCCAGTTCCCCTTTATCTGGGGTGGGGGATAAACTCCAGCCATAGATTCCTCTAGCCAGTACTTTACCATGAAAGCTCTCCTGGTTGTTTCTAGGAGCTGCTTCCTGCTAGCCTACCAGAAGTCGAATTGGATCTCTCGGCCACTTTTGATACCATCAGATATGGATTCTCTGTGTGGGTTGAGTGGGTGTGAGAGTCACATAGGTAGACTGGTTCCCTTCCCATCTACAAAAGTAAATTTAAAAAATGTGCACAGGGATTTCTGCAAGTTGTTGTTGTGTGCATTTCAAGTCATTTTGACTCTTGGAGACCCTAAGGTGAACCTATCATAGGGTTTTCTTGGTAAGATTTGTTTAGAGGGGGTTTGCTTTTGTTTCCTCTGAGGTTAAGAGAGTATGACTTGACCAAGGTCACCTAGTGGGTTTTTATGGCTGAGTGTGGATCTGAACCCCAGTCTCCAGAGTTGTAGTCCAATGTTCAAACCACTACATCATGCTGGCTCATGATAACTGTGCTGTAATAATTGTGATAATACCTCTTTGTTATTGTGCTGTCAAGTCCCACTAGCATACATCTTAAACACCAGCCCATCGCACAAACACACAGATACAAACATACACACAAACAATATGACAAAACATATAACGTGAGACTACTGGGGAAGTTAATCAGGGAGACAACAGGATTTGCAATAAAGTGTCAACAATATGCTAATGACACTGAGCTCTACTTCTTTATATCAGATGATTAAGATAAGATTGTGCAGGTGCTGAACCAGTCTGGATTTAATAATGAACTGAATGAGGGCCAATAAACTGAGGATGGAGAGCCTTTGGGTAGGTGATTGTTGTAGTATCTGGGAATTGGTATTCAGCCTATTCTAAACAGGTTTTCATTTGTCCTGAAAGATGAACAAATATATAGTCAATGATCCAGTCTTGTTACCTGAGGACTCATTGGCCTCAGTGGACAGATGTACCTGTAATCAATTAAGTATGGCTTGCCAACTATGAACTTTCCTGGATAAAGATAATCTGGCCACAGTTGTTCTATCATAATCTTTTTCTTGAGTTACTATAATATGTACCATGTGGGGCTGAATTTGAGAATGTCTTGGAAGCTTGAATTAGTGTAGCTACATCCAGAAGGAAATGTATCATATCATATCATATCATATCATATCATATCATATCATATCAAAGAAGGGGCTGCATGTTTGCTTCTGAGCACAATTCAAAGTGCCAGAGAGTATCCTTAACAGCTTAAGTAGCTTGGGGTCTAAATATCTGAAAGAGTTCTTCTCTCTTTCTCAGCCTTGGCCATTAATATTTTCAGGGGAAGCTCTTCTCCAACTGTCCAACTTACAATATACACAAACAAGACAAGGAGTCTTCTTTGATGAGACACCTTGATTGTGGAATATCCACTTCACAACTGGTGCTGACCTATTAGGTTGAATCCTATTTGCTAGTCTCAACTAGAGTAAATGTACTGAATCAATGAGAATGACCTCTATGTTGATTCAGCATTCAGTGGGTTTGACTTCATTTGGGACTAACCCACAGGATTTAGGTCATTCTTTCTGGTGGCAGATCAAAACTTATTTCCCAGAACATTTGAAACTGTACCAGGATTTCCAATTTGTAAATTAAATTTTGTAAATTGTCTTGGTAATATTAGACGAAAGATGCTATCTCTTTCTCTCTCCCTTGAATATCTTGCAGATTTGTAATTTCATTGATCCAGCCAGGGCTGCATTAAGATTTTTGTAGGCCCTAGGCACTCTTGTATTAGACTCCTGGCTCATTTTGATATACCACTAGGGATGTTTTTGTAGCCCCTAAAATCCTGTTTTCATAGACCCTAAAATTTTTGTAGGCGCTGTGCTTAAAGTGCCTAATGGATAAGGTGGCCCTGAAAATAGCTAGAGTTGATGCAGACTGCAACAATACTACACTCTCATTGTGTCCATGTTGCTGTGATGAATTCATTACCTATTAGCCAACTTTTCTAATGATGAGCCTCTCTGTATTTACATATGATGGTGGTTAGATGGCTGCTGGAGGTATGCTCAGAGCCTTATCATCTTAGTAGCACCTGTCAGAGCTTCCGTTCTGCCAGCATAGCCTTGAAAACCTAGGGTCACTTCTCGTCTACAGTGATGTGGCAGAGTAGAACTTTGTGGAGAACATGCAAATATTTCAAATAAATGAATTTAAATAGTTAATGCTAACTTTCCTGTTCAAGAAATTGTACAGGTCAACCTGTTTTGTTTCATTTTTTTTAATTCAAGTTCCTTGATTTCAACCTTAGAGAAAAAAAAAATCTTGAACTGAACTCAATTGTTGAAGAAACAGCAGCAACCACAATTATTTTGTGTGTATGGCAGGGAAAATCTAAGTGCTTACAATGTAGCGCCGTGCAAATCTACTCAGAAGTAAGTCCCACTGTGTTCTGCACACAGAGCTTACTCTCAGGGTTTCAGCCCCAGTGGCTTTAAAGAAGCTGGCCTCATGGAGTTTTTATAGTGGGAGGCTGTTGCTCTTATATGGCCTCTCAGCTGTAGGGGGTGGCCCTGTTGGACTGGAAGTATGGGGGAGGAGGAGGAGGAAGCAGATTGGGGGGAAAAAAAGCAAACAAATATCCATGGAACAGGACATGTGGGAGGGAGGAGTGGGTTGGGAGGGGAGAGCAGGGCGAGGGAAGAACTCTTAAATGGATTCCTTCAGATAAAAGAGCCCCAGCTACCTTTCTTTCCTATAATGGCCCCTGAGGCTAACGTCTTAAAGAGAGGAAACAAAAGAATTGTTTTACATCACACAAGTGGGGCAGGGAGACAGTGGTAGAATGAGGCACTTGAGTAATACAAGGCTGTGCCTGAGCGACTGAGTGCAGTGGGGCGGGTGGGGAGGCCCGCCAGCCGCGGCTGCTGCTACTGCAAAGAAGCTGCTGGGTGAAGGGGGAGGGTGCCACTGTGCCTCTAACTTTTGCATTGCTGTGTGGCCTGCGCTATGAGACCTTTTAACACCTTCCTTGCCGTTTGGGAGGGATAGACATGGGGTGTGAGCCATGACTAACTCAGGCATTTTCCCTATTGCTCCATACAGTTACATCCCCTTTCAAACCAGATAGATCTCACTGCCATGGTAATGTTTTTGCCTCCTCAATGTCTCTTGAAAGTACAAGCCTTTTGTTGTTGTTGCTGAATTAACCTCACAAAATAATTCATTTGCCTCTTATCCTTCTGATATATTAAAGGTGCAGATTCTGAGGAATGCTAAACAGTTGGCTGTTCAAGGAATGAATGAATGCGTTATTTGTTTATTTTAAAGGACTTGGAAGGTAGCAGGCATATTTGGCAGTGAGGCGAGGGATTCGCCCCATGCAGCATGCTGTGTGGCTTCAAATGGCTTCATCTGTGCAGCTCAGCCCTTTGTCTCCTCTGTCAGCTTTCAAGAGGTGGGTAGGGCAGGTGTGACAAGAGTGCAGAGAGTGGGATCAGAGCAGCAAAGCACGACTCTGAGAACCCAAGCTTTGCCACTGCACACGAGGCAGAATCTTACTGCTGCTGTTGCTTTTTAAAAAATAAGCCTCACTCTGGTTCTCCTAAATTAAAGGCTTTTAAAAGGGGGCTGGATTTTGGCCTCCTTGGTTCTGTGCTTTCCATCTGTTTTTGATTAATGCAGGATTGAAATGTCAGTGACAGCTGTTCACACTGAATTGCATTTTTTTTTCCAAAGGAGGAAGTTCTAGCCCTTTAGAAAGTATAACATGAATGACCGTATTATATCAGCTCCAATAATCCACCCGCTACACTATTTCATTTAGGGCTGACATGTTCTGATCCTGAAAGGAGCTTCTGTTTCTTTAAAAGTTTCATCCAAGGCAGACATTCACCAGGTGCAGTTTTTCAATCATAGTGTTTCTATGTGAACATTAAGATGTGGATAGAGTCTGCAGCTGGCAAACCTGTGACTGATGATATTTGATATCAGCCCATGCCCACAGTGTTGTGCTACTCAGATGTCCTACTAAGGCTGGAATCCTTTGGGTCACATATGCCATCTCGCATTATCCAAGCCTGTTCTGAAATTTGTTGCTTTTAAGTTCATTGTATTCAGTATGCTTGCACAACACCTCCCTCTTTCAGGACCTTTCCGCAGCCCCCTCCCATCCTGCAATGGGGACAGGAGAAGGATGGGACCATGACAGTGCTTCTGCATGAAATCATTACGGTCCCATCCTTCTCCTGTCCCTATGTGGTGTGATCGCAGATTAAATCATTGATGGGTTTTCCTCATCATTGACACTTGATCGTGCCACCATCCTGCACTTTCCTCTCCTGCGGAAGCTGCAGAAGTGTGATGGCTGCATTTCCTGCCACAGCGCAGCCTGAGAAAATACCCAGTTGCGCTGCAGAAGGAAGAGGCATAGCCATCATGCTCCCCTCCATAGGGAACCAGCTGGCGTGGAGGGGAGTACTCCCATTGTGCTCCCCTCTTAGCAGAGCTGCTGCTGGGATCCCCATGGGACAACTTTGTGAAAAGGTGTGGTGTGGAAAACGCCTCAGGTAGGCAAGTTTTTCATAGTGTCAGCATCCCCACAACCATTTAGTAAGAATACAAGCATGTTGGAGATCTGGGAGGTCAGTGGTTGTTCTATTCTCAGTGGCTGTATCATTGTAGTTGGATGCTGTCCAGATACTCCAACATTTCCTAGTCACTATATGGCACTAAATGGGTATGATATTGTTACCCTGATTCCTGGGGGTCCTGGGAGGGACACCTAAAGGCACTCTCAATGTTATAAGTTGGGGAAATTAGCCAAGAGCACTGCCTAGCAATACAAGAGGCAGGGTAACGTAGCAAGATCTTGAACCCTATGTTTACGGGGTCAGGCCGAGTCAAGGAGCACACAGAAGTTGAAATAATAAATGATGTTTTATTAAAAACACAATCAAACAGTGTATGCAGCACACTCACACAGATAACTAAGGAAATAAATGTTGGAGTGGGATAGAGGGATTTTTAGAGGAGTTGTTGGTTTGGGTGATACTTCACCTGTCCTGAAGCCCGGTTGGAGGCGGAGAAGCTGGGGAGCGTGGATCTCAGCACGTGGAGCTGAGGGGAAGGCTCGCTGGACAAAGTGACAGCAAGGCGAGATGGAAGCCAAGAGTGATCCAAAGAAGTGCTCAAAGTAAGGGCTTTTATAAGGAGAATTGTGACCGCAGGCTAGGTCGGACTAGGGGAAAACAATGGATTTGGGGCTGGAGGCAAAGCCTCTGAAAGGTCAGAATTTGAATGATTGAATTATAGCCAAATTGTCAATAGGGTAGTCAGTATGCAAATGTGGAGTGCTTGAGCATTGTATAGTCCGATCATCAAGCTGCCAGCGCAGGGCAGAGGATCTTTTGAAAGCTGCGTGCATACCTAATTGAGGTACTTGCCTTGAGGTCTCCTGAAGCTGCAAGTCGGCTATTTCTGGCCTGCCTGTATTATGTTGGAATATTACGGCGATTATTGGCCGAGCCTGTATGCATGCTTGTCCGGGGGCCTCGCAAGCACATGGAGGGGAATGGGTATGTGAAGCCGAACTATTGATATCAAGAGATATCTTTATATCCCACAAGCTCAGGCTAGCCAGGGCAGTAACAATATGGTGCTGGGAAGCTGCCTTCTGAAGGAGCGGAAGCAATAACCCAGTGGAACTGCATGGATAGAACATTACACTCTACCCACTTGATGTAGGATTTTGGTCTCAGTGTGCAGGTATCTGAAATGGGGCAAGCAGAGCATGATGATCTCAGGAGTGGGCTTAGCAGATGCAGTACCTCATTCTCCCCACACACATTGAGCCTAAAACTCAAATGGTGTTCGAGCCTTGACTTTCCTTTATAAGCTATGACAGATTTCACACCATGGATAGAATATTTGTTACTGTCACCCAGCATCACCTGGAAGTACTTTGTTGGTGGTCAGCAAACAATTAGCAAGTGATGCATAAGTGATGCTCATAGATAAGTAAGTCTCTGTTTTGTTTTGTTTCAAATATACTGCCCATGTTCCTTAGAAACTCATTTTACAACATGAGCAATTGATGCACGTCTTTGGACATTTCCACACTAGACTGTTACAATGCTATTATTCCACTTTCAACATCTTATGGAATCTTGGAGTTTGCAGTTTAGGGAGGGGCCTTTGACAGTCTAGTGTAGAAATGGCCTTTGTATTAAGGCTAATTTTCACTGCCAGATCAGCAGTGGCAGCCGTATACATACACTACTATGCAAGAACGCTCACGTGGGTAAGACTGTGAAAATGACATATATCTATATCCTAGCATGGCGTTGTACAAAGCAGGGATAGGAATGTGTTGTCCTTGACACATTGATAAACATCAGTGGAGGGTGTTTTTTTTTTAATTAATTTCCTTGTGCTTCCCCACTTCTCAATCCGAAACAAACAGCTTCCAGTTTTTGTGTGCTCTGGTGCTTTTGCTTGAATAGGGATGGGGGAACGTATGGCCTTCCAGATTGTGTTGGACTGCAGCACGCACCAGCCCGTGCCAGCATGTGGGAGTTACACTCCAGCAACATCTTCTTGGCCATGTGTTCTCAGGCTTGATATAGAAGCTTCAGAAGATGTAACCCTCTTTTGTTGCCAGATTTATCTGGAAATCAGGAATAGAGGTAGGTGGGTTGGAGTTCTCCAACAAGTAAAACACAGTTGGCCAGTTTTCGCTTTGCTTGACCGATATGGGGTTCTACTTCTGATTCTGTTGCCACTGGCATAGTCAAAGGACTGTGTTGTCAGTTGGCATAGCCTCTGGCATAGAAACACAGGCACAGGGCAAAGAGCAGTTCCAAATTAACAGTTCTCTTCTCTCATTTTGCAGGGGATCTGACAGGAAATGGTGGAAGGGTTGGTTTGCCATAGAGTTGGGGCTTCTTCCCTTGCATAAGCTTGAAAAAGGAGATAGGTGAAGCACAACTCAGGTTGTTCTTATTATCATCACTTAGGGACAAAATTCAGGCAGCCAGCAGTGCTCCCCTTTCTCTCCTCCTGTTTTTCTTTTAAAGCCCATTCTCATACAACAGCAAAAACATTTTCTGAACTCTTTTAATGTAAGGCAGCACACTGCTGTCATGTTCAACTGCCGCCTTCATCAGAGTGATAGAAGCAGTTGCAACTATGGGAATTCACCTCAGTGAAGTGTGAACTTTATGCCTCCCGTTTGCAACTATTTAAATGCTAATATAGAGTGTTAGTGTGTTTTAAAAAAGGGAGGAGGGAAGGAATATAAGCTGCAATCCTTTGCACGTTTGCTGGAGAGTGAGCCCTACTGAAGAGGATAAGAATTATTAGCATTCATACATGAGGTGGACTGAGCTATTAAATGCTAATACCTGTTGTTGATGGTTAAACAGGTAAGATCACTGAAGGTTCTAGGGCAGGAAAACTGCATCTGTAACCCACTTAAGCATTATGTCCCTTATAGTTTTAATTTTTAGCTGTTAACAGTATGTAACGTACACTGTCAAACATACCATGAAACATGTTGTGGAAATATCTGTTGAACCAAACTAAAAAAGGCTCTGCCATTTTATATTGCTTGGCTGTGAAAATGTTCTAACTTTCAAGCTGCATCCAGATTCCTCATTTCCTCCCCCTCCCCACTTCCACTTCCACCCCCACTCCCAGTGTTAATAGTCATAATGGAGCTGAGATAGGGCTCTGCAGCAATGAGTACAAAGAAAGCTTCTCAGTTAGGCCACTGGACACAGACCAAAGAGGTAGTTTTTTCTAGCTGTCTAGTTTCCACACTGATTCTCACAGTGTGGTGCCCAAAGTCACCATAAGAGAGAAACTGAAATCCTGGCATGGATTGTAGGAATGGAATATATGGGACAAGAAACAGAACAGTGGCCCTTTTTAAAAAACAAACATGTGTTGCTTATTTCAAACCAAGCTAATGAAAAAGCACTCAATAATCCATTGAAAAAAATTAAGATCAACATGATGCAAACTGTTCTGAGTGAGAAAGTCTTTTGTGTATACAAGTCAGTTGTATTCTTTGTATTTAATTTTAAAGATTACAGATTTTGTTTTTTGATGTCAAAAAAGCCTACTTAAGCAAAATGTTTCCTGTGGAGAAAAACATACACAAAGGATGTTCTAGATGGGTTGTGCCCATGACATAAAGACTATATGTAGTGCTAACATCCAGGAAATACTGTGTTTGTATATCATTTGAATGAATATAATTTGAGAAAAATCAAAGCAGAAATAAAAGTGGACCTTGTGTGTATGACAGATAACAGTGACTGGCCAAGATCCTACATCACTTCAATGTAATGTTAAAAAACATTAAATGTTAAAAAAAATGGTTATGGTGTGCAGTCCTTATACTGAATACCAACATAGCACAACGTATGTGGATCAACGATCAATGCACATGATGGACAACTGCAATGCACAAAGGCAAGGCATAAAGGCAATATGTATTCACACGCTGCTCTGTGTACTTTAATGCACTATTGCATGAGCAACTGTCTCCCATGTACAACTCCGTCAGTGCTGTAATCCACTGGATACAACTGTTGTGCGTCATCCAAAATAATCTGTCTACGCATGTAGCGCAACTTACACTGGCATGTGTTGGTAGCACAATGTTGGCCATTGTATGGCAGCTACTCTTTCCATCTGAAGGAGTTGCATAAGAAGCAAATGTCTGTCACATTTTCGCATGGGAGTATCTTTAACAGCTGTTCTGCATGGAATATCTTCAGAAATTGCAGTCTATCTTACAAGGCCAGATCCAGATCCTTTGCTGCCTGAAGGAATGGATCAAACAATACTTCCCCTTGCCATGTACAGGAGCATTGGACTAACAGCTGAATCCTACTTTGGGCAGCATCCTCTACTACTGAGCTTTCCGAACTTTTCATGTTGGTGACACGCTTTTTAGACATGCATCACTTCACGACACAGTAATTCAGTGAGTAATTCAGTAAGCGGAGGCAGTCCTTCTACCTGGGCTTGGCCCACCACTGATCTCACTGGGGTCTTCCTCAGCCCTGGGCAGCAGCAGCGGTGGCAGCAGAGGCAGCCCCTTCACCCAGGCCTGGCCAACACACCTACACACTGCAGCCAACACACTAACATGTCACAACGCAGAGTTTGGAAAGCTCTTCTCCACTAGCTCAGGGGGCAGAGGTTGCATATGTATGGTAGACCCACATCCCATCATTTTGCCTTGAACACAACTGAACTCCTGTGATTTCAAAAGTTAAGCATGTTTAGCTCTGGTTATCATAATATCAACAAGGAATACCGGGGTTTTCCATATAGGACTAGGAAAAAATTCAACCTGAAACCCTGGAGAGCTGCTGCCAGTCAGAACTGACAAAATTAGTCTGGCTTAGTATGAGTCAGCTTCCTATGATTTGCTAGGCCTATCCTACAACGGAGGGCAATGGCTGGAGGAGATGCTCAAGCAGAACAGCTGGGGATTATGCTGCAACCCTCCCCCCAGGCCAAAATTTTACTCCCTAAGATGGAGACCTACGTCTACCTAATGGCAGAGCTGGCCCTGTTCCCCTACGTTATCACTCTCTTTTTGGCAGAAGAAATTTATAACAGTTGAAAGCTCACAAGTCCATACAGTCTCTGGCAACAGTAGCCTGCAGCATCTGAAGTTTGGCTCCATTCCTAGGAACTACCTTACAGTGAGGCCTGCTGCATCTTTCACTGTAGCCAATGAAATATGACATGGCCTTCCCGCCCTCCCATCTGCTCCTCTTGAATCATCCAACTTGTATTCCCTTCTTTTAGTAAAGGCTTCTGCTTGAAACTTTCATCTGGCTACCACATCTTACATCAGTATCTGATATGGTTGCCCCCGGTGGTGACTTCTGAGTTCGTGCCTCTATGGCATCTCCTCTTTGTTCTTTCCCCTGGCTCTCTGTGCCTGTGATCACCTCATTATTATGTCATCTCTTTCCTTTCCTGACTCGGCAGGAATCGGCAGCAACTTCCCTCTCCATCTGCTGCTGCAGAAGGTGCCTGGGTGGAAAGCTGCCCTTCCCCCATTGTTTTTCTCCTCTTTTTCTCTCTCTGACATCTTCTACCCTCCACAACACTGTAAAAAATCAGATGTCCTGTATTTTCCCTTCTCTTTTTCATTGTTTGCTTCACACGTGATTGGCCGATTGCATCCTTTTACAGTGCACTCCCCCCGCAAAGAACATGGCCCTCGTTTTTCTGGTATCTCAGCACATCAACTTGTACATCTTTTGCCTCTCGCTGGGGACCCCTAAGGCTGTTATTCTGCAGCCTCTTCATCTGTCCTTGACTTAGCCACAGCTGGCAGCCATAAGTCTAGTAAATCTTGGCCTGCTCAAATGCCCTTTGTCCAGAAAAAAAACGTTAGTCTCTTCTGTCGGGCCACATTTGGTTTTCAAGGCCCTAACTACACCCACTGGCTTTCCTTTCTGGCCGTTCCTTTATCATCTTTTACCTACTCTGACTCAGTTTATCACACCAAGGAAGGTAGCCTGATTGGATGAAGAATGGAATGCATCCTAAAAGAATGTGTGTTTGAGAAGACCAGAGGGTTTGGGATGGTAGACAGAGGTTTCCTGTTTCAGCAGGAGGAAAAGAGCCTGCCATTTGTCACAGATGGGGAAGCATCCGGTTTCCCTCATGAATTTCGCTAACGCAGAAGCAGCTCCGACTCAGTATGTGGCAGGCCATAAGAACACAAGCGCAAGCAATAAGCTCCACACTTGCGGTCTGGCCGCCTTATCTCACAAAGCCTGATCTCCCGTGACCCCCAGATTCCTGAAAGTGCCGCAGTGAGATCTGCTTGCCAGGCCTTCACTGATGGACTGAGAGGGCCTTGGATCTCCTCAGATTTGTCAGTCCCCTAGGAAGGTATTTAAGGGGCATCACTCAAGGGAGAGCAATTTAATGAATTGGCCCTTTCCTGCTTCCACATTTTTATTTTATTGCCCTGGAGCCTGACTAATTCTCCTCCTGCTTTGAGTAAACAGGGGCTCATTCTGGAGGTTTTCCAAGCTTCTCAGGCAACCCTTCCTGTCACTTTTAACCCTTTCAGTGCACTCTAATCACTGTGGTAGAAACAAATACCAGGATTAGGAAAACCGGCTCCCGTCAGCTAAAACCTATTTTGTACTTGCTCACAATGAATTGGAAGAGAACGCTCTCAACCTGCAATTGGAAGAATAACATATAGGAAGATGTTCTTTTTTTTTTTTCATTTTACCTATTTTTATTTACTTTAAATTATTTTTATTCCAGTTCTCTGTGATAAACCCTCTGGAGGCAGCATACTTAATAAAATTTATTTTACTGAGGCGTTAGACTCAGAGGAGGGCAAGTGTGTCCTGATATCATTGGCCAGCACCTCCCATGACTCCTCACCACTAACTATGTTGGCCAGGGCTGATGGGAGTTGTAGTCCAACAACCACTGGAGACCCCCATGGTCTCTGTCCTTGTTTTAGATACTTTGTGATGCAGAGGGGAAGGAAGTACTGAGCAGTAAGACTTCCTCCCTAGCGTCGCCTATATTGTGTAACATTAGAAACTTTTCAAAGGTCTAGGTTGCATAATTGTTAGCAGTGGCTTATCTAGAGTAAACAGTGCCTAGCACGAGCATGGAAGTTGCGCCCCTACCTTCCTACACCTACCCCCACCGCCCACTCCTACACGCATGGCTTTTTTGCGCTCCCCTGATATTGGTACCCAGGGCAGTACCCTACTTGCCCCACCCTAGATACGCCTTTGATCGTTAGCCATAAATGTAGTACACATAAGCTGGAAGCCTCTTAATCCCAGCTAGAGTAGATCCATTAAATCAATTGTTGAATGGTAAGTCTACACATAGGCCATTTCCACACTACACTCTTATAGTGCGATTATTCTGCTTTCAACATCCTATGGAATCCTGGGGTTTGCAGTTTCCAGCCCCTCCCGAAACTGCAAACCCCAGGATTCCATAGGATGTTGAAAGTGGAATAATCACGCTATAAGAGTGTAGTGCGGAAATGGCCATAGTTAAATTGCACTGATTCAGTGGCTTCCCTCCTAAAAATAGGATTTAGTTCATAGTTGGGCATTTGTGGGCCTCCCATAGATACAACAGTAGATATAGTCCAAATTCATAAACATCTTCATCCTCCATATCTGTGGTGTTCAGTAGAACACATCTTTCGGGATGTCTGCAGTGGAACAATATGGTGTGCCTATTAATATTTGCCACCTGTGGTTTGGGTTAGGTCCTACTGTTTGTTCCTCTTTCTCGATCTCTGTGAGTGCACGTTGGAATGACTGTAAGTCTGTGAAAGCTGCTCTGTTTTGCTATGGGAAGGTTATATTTCCAGATGGGCAAAGAATGAATGTTATCCTATGCCCATCCAGTTTCTACAGTCCCTGTTTTTGCAGGGGAAAATTGTGCAAGTTGAACATACGTACATGTGTACACCTATATGACATATCACAAGTATGCATTACGCAGTGGCAGGAGTGGAGGTAGTACCAGCTCATAGCCTGCTTTACATACAGGATTTCTGGTTGGCTGTTGTGCAAACAGGCTGCCATGTGTACCATTCTCTTTTATGTTTGAGGCGGTGCTGGTTGGGCCCCCTCTCTTAGTCTGCATCTGCTGATTTTTAAATACTTGCTGCTAAAAATAATAAGCATTTCTCCTCTCTGCCTAGAATTAGTTTCTTTTCCATTCACTTTTTTTTTTGTTTCTGTCTTTGAAACAGGTCAATGGGCCTTTTGTGGCTAGAAGCTGAGAATCCTACAGCTGCTCTCCTGTGCAAAAAGAGGAAACATGCTTCCAGTTCAAATGGCAGTGATTCTGGGAAGCAAAATCACCCCCCTCCATCTCCTTCAGGTGATTCATTCTGCACTTGCTGGATGGCTTGTGACTCACTGCATTGTTTGACATGTCAGAGTGATGGAAAATGATCTGCTTGAGCTCTGATCCCTGGAGACCACTTCCTGCCTTGCAGCTTCCCCACTGGGGAAGTTGAGGAGCACTGTGTGTGTGTGTGTGTGTGTGTGTAGATTATTCTTCTCTTTTCTTTTTCTCTGTTCAACAAAGTGGGTGGATGCAGATAGAGAAGATCTTATTGGAAGAAAGGAAGAGGGTCGAGGTCAATGGAATCCGTTCCCTCTAGCTGACTGTGTCCTGTACTGCCTCTGTGTGTGACTTTATCTGAATAGTAATTAGCTGGCAGGAAAAGGCGAGCAGCTGAAGAGACAGGATGTGGTTACTCTGCAAGATCTGGTGCTGATAGAAAGAAGAAGGACAAAGTGAAATGCAAGTCACACCTGCTCCAGAAAAGGAGGGGGGAGGTGGCTGAGAGCTTGAAAGAAGAAGAGGAATATACTACGAAGGATTTGACCAACTGCTCTGGTCCCCCTCCCCTTGTTTATATCATGACTCATCCCACCCTCCCCCAATAACACTATGGTGTGATCCATGTGGAACTAGGTCATGTGGAGGGTTAGTGTGCATTCATTTCCCCAGCCACTCAGCATTCGGTAAACCTCATGACTGATGGTGGCAGAATGTGCTTTATACCCAGGAGGAGCTTTTGCCTTTTGGAAGAGAGGCACCTTGGAAAAGGCATAAACTCTGGGGAATTGCTCTCATTCTGGACTGGCCCCAGCATGGCATAGTTATCAACTTAGAGAAACAACAACAACACATGGCTGGTGCACTTTTAGTAGCCGGCTGACAGGCAAATGCTTAGGGAGTGAAGCTTTCCCCATGACTGCTTCTCCATTCCAGGAAACGTTCACTTGGTAGATTTTAGGCTATCAGCCTGTTGTTACGGTCCCAAGAGACCTATTAGAAAAAGAGAGAGAGAGAGAGCAAGATAGGGAACCAATCTTAGCTTCAGGAAATACGTTGGAATAGCAGTTGCTTGGTCTTCCTGCATAACCTGAATAAAAGAAAGTAGCATCACAATAAAAGTATGGAGGACCAAGCACCTTAATAAATTTCAGTGTGATGTCACAATAAGCTACCACAGTGTACTGAATGGTTTTCCAGGTGTGGGCAAGAAACAGGAAGCACAGAGAACTTGCTGCAAGTTTGAAGTTTCAAGTACAACCTTTTTGGAGTTACTTGCAGTGCAATGTGCCGTACATAGGGCTATCATTGGAGAGCATCCAGAAGCCTATCTTGGTAAAATGCAGAAGCTGGACTGCTAACTGGTACATCAAGGTCATATTACTCTTACCACTAAAGTCTACTGCTTTCCAGGTCCAATGCAGAGTGTTGATTTTGTTCTTTGAAGCTCTAAATGGCTTGGGGACTCACTTTCTTAGGGAAACTTTGTCTTGTGAATCTGCTCAGATGCTAAAATCTTCAGGACAGGCCCTCTCAAGAATGCCTTTATCTGCAGAGGCCTCTACACAACAATAAATTATATTACATGAATCACATTGTGACTATTTCCATAGCTGTGTGTGATTTGCAAATTGAAAAAAAATGGTTAGTCCAGGTATAGAAACTAGGTTGTGTTCTTGAATTAGCTGGGCTTTCAGTATTTGCTTTGTCTCCAGCACTAGCAAAATTTTAATTGTAACTGTTGTAATTGTTGTTGTTGTTGTGTGCCTTCAAGTAGTTTCTAACTTATAGTGACCCTAAGATGAACCTATCATGTAGTTTTCTTGGCAAGATGTGACTTCCTTTGAGACTGAGAGAGTGTGATACGCCCAAGATTACCCAGTAGGTTTCCATGACTGAGAGGAGATTTGAATCCTAGTCTCCAGAGTCCTAGGCCATTTCTGCACTAGGCTGTTATAGTGCTATTATTCCACTTTCAACATCCTATGGAATGCTGGAGTTTGCAGTTTAGAGAAGGGCCTTTGAGGCTGCAAACCCCAAGATTCCATAGGATATTTGAGGCCTCTCCCTAAACTGCAAACTTCAGGAATCCATAGGAAGTTGAAAGTGGAATCATAGAATCATAGAATCATAGAAATGTAGAGTTGGAAGAGACCACAGGGGCCATCCAGTCCAACCCCCTGCCATGCAGGAACACCCTCAAAGCACTCCCGACAGATGGCCATC
Organism: Cyclura pinguis; assembly: GCA_030412105.1. Classification (NCBI taxonomy): domain Eukaryota; kingdom Metazoa; phylum Chordata; class Lepidosauria; order Squamata; family Iguanidae; genus Cyclura; species Cyclura pinguis. Next base: position 216,899,249 of record CM059602.1, read on the forward strand.
CAGCCTCTGCTTAAAAACCTCCAAAGAAGGAGACTCCACCACACTCCAAGGCAGCATATTCCACTGCCGGACAGCCTTGACTGTCAGGAAGTTCTTCCTGAGCTTCAGGTGGAATCTCCTTTCCTGCAGCTTGAATCCATTGCTCCTTGTCCTGGTCTCTGGAGCAGCAGAAAGCAAGCCCTCTCCTTCCTCTAAATGGCATCCCTTCAATATTTAAACATGGCTATCATGTCGCCTCTTAACCTTCTCTTCTGCAGACTAAACATACCCAGCAATCTAAGTCTATCCTCATAGGGCATGTCTTCCAGGCCTCTCACCATTTTGGTTGCCCTCCTCTGGACTTGCTCCAGCTTCACTATGTCCTTCTTGAATTGGGGTGAAATAATAATAGCACTATAACAGTCTAGTGCGGAAATGGACCTAATATCTAAACCGCTACACCACACTCTAATTGTATCTGATAAATACACTGATGTGCCCACCCAACTGACAGAATCCCAAGTTTCCGAAGCTTTGCATAGTTTAATGGCCTCTATGCTGCAACTTCCCAAGTGTGGGCAAGCCTATTCCTTAGTGCTAAAACTCTGGCCATTTCTCTTGAGTCAATGAAGTGTCACATACTGAGGTTAATAGCATTACTCATGGTCATTTGTCCTGGAGTACACACATGCTAGAATGCTAGATTTTGATGGCTAATAAATGTTTGCAGATTCATAACCAAATTTAGGCCTCTTAATAGTATTTTTTTCCCCAGCCCCCTCCATTAAATATTGCTAATATGCCAGCTGAACCACAGGAGGCAGTATGCACAAATTCAGCAGTGGGAGACCACTTTTATCTTAGCTTCAAGCTGCACCTGCTGGACCTTAAGCTCGCATCCAGTTGTTGGCAACCTAGTGCTAACTTACTGAGATCTAATAGTTCCTCACTTTAGAAGTTTCCCTTTGAAATTAATTGATTCTACCCACCTGCCCAAGTCAAGTTGACTGTGATGAATGTTCAGATAGAAAGCTTTATTGTATCTGCAGCTACCGAGAAGAAGAAACCTCATAGGGTGACTTAATGTTGAGGGTATCATTCCACTTAAAAAATATAGAATCATTGCTTGTATTTTTTTTAACACTTCCTTCCATATGATTATCACAGATGATCTACCTCTGCAGCCTCTTAGAAGTTCATGTCTTCATTACTTTTACATGATCAGGTGAGCTGAAGTGGTGAGTTGGGGGTTGTCATCTGCAAATCAATACCTTCCTTGCCTTAGCCTCTGTGACAGACAGGTGATCTCATGAATTTAGCTACAGACTCTTAATTTCTTCCAGTTTTGCTTCGCTTGCTTTTTATCTGAGCAAGTACGTTTACAAGGCTCACAAGTACAAGTCTCAGGAGCACCAGAAAGGAAGAAGCATCCTGGCTCCTTCTGTCCGATGTAGTTATAGTGCTATATTTGGGACACAAATGTCAGTGACTAATGTATCATTGACATTGACATTTGTGCCCCAAATATAGGGCTATAAATGTGTAGGGTGGAGGGGCCCAGGGTGTTTGGCCCTTTCTGGTGCTCCGGATCATTAGAAAGTCACCATGGTATAGTGGTTTGAGCATTGGACTATGACCTCAGCAACCAGGGTTTGACTCCTTGCTTGGCCAAGGAAACTTACTGGGAGACCCTGGCCGTGTCACATACTCTCAGCCTCTGAAAATCCTATGGTAGGCTCATCTTAGGGTCACTGTAGGTCAGAAATGACTTGAGGGCACGCAACAACAACAAAAGTATCATTAATTCCTTTATCAGGAACTTAATGTAGGCAATTGCCCTTCCATGCCCAAAATTTAAACTGCTCTTTCTTCTTTCTCTCAGTTACACACACCCCATTGATGACTCTGAGAGCCAAAGAAGTCAGTGTGTCAGTAGGGCTTCTGAAACATGTGAAATCTTTATAAATGAAAAGAAAAAGAGGATAATAATACTTATGGCAAGTCATTTCTGAAAAGTATATAGTATATATATTTTTTTAAAAAATCAGCAACAAGAACTAATCTTATACATTTAAAAGAGGCATGATTAGTCTAACACTGCAGTCTGTCAAGTCGCAGGTTAAAACATTTTTATCTGCCAGGGCATTTTAAGGTATGTTAGTCTGTGTTCCTGCAGTTACTACCAAATTGTTTTATTATTGTTTTTAATGTTTTTTTAAATTGAGTTTTGTATTTTTCTACAATCCTTTGGTATCTGTGAGGATGAAGCAGAGTTTAAAAGACCATGTTTAAATAAACAAAGATTTGAACTTCTACAAAGATAGAAACAGCAAATGGGCCTGATTTTTTTTATTTATGATATGTATATAGTATACTGCTTAATATAATAGAAGTATATTATGTCAAAATAATACATATGTTAGTACAGATTTTAGAGTAAATCTCTATAAGGTTTGCCTTAAAACATATATGGAACAATCTAAAAGGCAATACAAAACATTTTTAAGCATAGCTTCAAAATAGTAAATAATTTGAAACACATAAGCAACCAAGGCAAAAACGGAGTGAAGAGAAGTAATATAACTTCAATATATCTGTGTGAATGTAAGTAACTGCTACTATACTTTCAACATTTACCTAGTGTCAGCAGTAGGTCAGTGTCTGCTGAAAACACAGAAGTCTTTGCCTAGAGAATTTACAGTCTGCTCCTGCTATTCCTACAATACGAGGATGACATGCGTTTCCCTACACCAGCCTTGAAAATAATTACTGAATATACGGTCACCTGCGTTTCTTGCCTGAGCTGCTGTCATTCTCTCCCCCATGCACTGAGTACTTCTCCCTCTTCTAGACTCAAATACGTGCTATGTCCTATGCAGGTGCTGTTAGCCAGTATGGAATGAACCTGTCGACAGTTGTTACCTGCCCCTAGTGAACAGGTAAGCCTGAGCTGCTTGCCAGTGTGTTCACATGTTTTAGAAAAAGAGATATGTTCAACTCAGCCCGTGCTAAGCACATACATTTGCTTATTTTATAATAAACAGTCCTTATTATTTTATAATAAGCTTATTATAATTTATTATTTTATAATAAGCAGTTTATAATAAGCAGCAGAGCTGTAGTCCTACTGAGCCCAGTGAGACTTACCTCTGACTAGAAATGTATAGTATTGTTCTGTGAGGGAATCTGTTAGCCTTTTAGTTGTGGTAGTGAGTCAAATGTGAAAAATGTGTTCACATCATTTTAACCTCTGATCGCACCCTTTTCCACTTGCAACTTGCTTTGCTTTTCTACTGGAAGTGGTATGTTTTTTCCGATGGCTGATTGAGCTATCCCTATGTGCAATGGAAACAGCATTTAAACAGTAGTGTAGAATAAGCGCTTTTTGCCACGTGACACAAACCACAACTGTCTGGCAAGAACACGCAAGTCAGAACCCAAAAGGAAACAGAGCACAGAGACAGACTTGATCTTTGATCATATGTTGTATAACATTAACGGCACCAAACGTGATGAGACTTAAATGCCACATCTCTCATGAGGATTTGCTAGTAAGATAATATGTTTTTAACCCTATTATTGCTTAAATATAGTTAAATTATTTCTTTTAAAAAAACACATTTTTCAAGGAACATGTGGTTTCCTCTTAATACTGTTCATGAAAACAGTTGAGAAAGAAGTTGGGGTAATTTCTTCTCCAAAGGGAGAAGCCACCAAAACTTCTTAGCTAATAAGTACCTGACTGGGATTAACCCATTAGCCGCCAGTTCTTCTTGGTCTTTATGTGACAAGTTTCATGTACACAGCGAAGCACTTCTGCAGGTAACAGCTACCATTCTGTTGGTGTAGTATGAGCTGGAATAGACCTAGTTAATCAATTGTTGAGTCAACACTGATTGAATGAGTCTACTCTAGTCATACTTAGAACAGGATTTAGACCAATGTGGACAAAACATATTTGATAACATTCTGTGTGTGCTTCTAATATATTGCAGAAGAGTGAAAAACAGTGCTAAATTTTTATGAGCCTCAGCTTATCCTCTCCTTCATAGTAGCATGGAATGTGTAAGATATGCTGCCTAAGTGTCTAGTAGTTCATACCAAGCTCCTTCTCTAGGAGAAGGCCCAAGTTTTCCCTGGACGTTCAACTGCTTTTGTTTCAAAATGTATTATTGTTATATGTCGTCAAGTCAACTTCAACTTAAGGTAACCTCATAATAAGGGTTTTTTTGGCAAGTTTTATTCCCACTTTCTGTTAGGATTGTGCAATTCTGCTGAATCTTGAAGTGACTCAAAGTAATTTGGAACAATTTAAATTGGCTCGGAATCAGATCATATCAGTTGTAACTGAGTTTGGATCAATCAGTATAATTTTGGTCCAATGCAAGGATCTTGAGTGTAAAAAAAAAAGTTAAAATTGTTGCAAAACAGCACCATATAAAAAAAAATCCTAGGGGAGGAAAAGGAAAAGTGGGGAGGTGGCTTTTGCTAACTGACAGCTCTAGCTTCCAATTTGGGACAAAAATTCCAGCAACACTCTCCAATCACGATGCGTGCAATGTAAAAGTCCTAATGAAAGAGGGAAGTGTCACACCTCCACAAGAAGAATTACAATTTTGGAAAATAGGGTAAGTTGAAAAATAATTGGCTCAGGGGTGGGTGGGTTTACACTTAGTGTTAGGGCTTACATTTAAGGTTTCATTTAAGGTTATTTTTAAGGTTACATTTAAAGCTAGGGTTAGTATCAGTATGTTCAGTAATAGGATCATCTTTAGTAACAGCAATAGGTTAAATATAGTTGAAAAAGACAGAGTTCAGAATGTAACAAAAATATATAAGCAATATGATATATAACATGTGGAATAAGTTTATGATGATAAAGGATCTGGAAAGAAATAACAATGTAAGCTATTTTGTTGTAAGGTTTCTTTTTCACTTTTCTTGTAATCACATGGTATTATGTTTTGTTTTTTCTTTATAATCAATAAAGAATTGAGCAGCACAATTCCCTCCCCACAAACTAACTGTCTGACATCTGTCATGCTGTTTCCCTTAGTGTCAGCAATCATTTCTCTACCTTTCAAGCACTTATGTGAAAACACACACTCATATGCAAATGTTATGGCCATTTTAAATACAAACTTTAATGTAGCTAGCACAAAAGTTCTCAGGCCTGTCTATCTGAATTTTCTGGGTTTGAACTGCTCTGAGGGAGTTACCATGTGGTTTTATTTCTGCATACGAAAGAACAAAAAGGTTATGGCCATTTTTGTTCCGCAGTGTAAATCAATGGAAAATCAATGGAAAATCCATTGATGAGCAATATACCTCTACATTAGACAATTATAACACTTTCATACCACTTTAACTATCATGGCTCCATCCTATGGAATCTTGAAACTGTAGGGCCTTTCTGCGCTATACTGTTATAGTGCTATTATTTCACTCTCAACATCCTGTGGAATTCTAGGATTTGTAGTTTAATGAAGCCAAAGAGCTCTCTGGCTGGGAATTCTAGATACCCCTCCCTAAACTGCAAACCTCAGGATTCCATAGGATGGTGGAAGTGGAATAATAGCCCTATAACAGTGTAATGTGGAAATGGCCCTGTAGTTTGTTGAGGTTCTTAGAATTCTCCTCTAGAGAGATCCACTGCTTGCTTGAGCTACATCACTAGAGCTCTCTAGAAGAATATTTTAAGTACCTCACCAAACTGCATATCCCAAGAATTTCATAGGATGGAGCTGAGCTATGAAATTTAAGGTGGTATCAAAATCCTATATTGGCATAGTGTGGATACACAAAATATTGAGATTTGTAAGGTAGGCCTAGAGGGTCTCATGAAAAAGGCCCAAATTGGCCCAAAAACCTCCTGGTGCATGTTGGCCATTTTTTGGCTCCCAAATTATGTGTGTGTGTGTGTGGGGGGTCGGAATGGAAGGAGAAGCCTTCTAAGCTCTGGAAGGGGAAGCTAGTACAGCTCCTCCACAATCACTGGAAATTGCCCATATCTGCAGTAAGCCCTAGCCCCAGCTGGACATGCAGTCCTTCTGGTTTCCCTTTTGCAAATGGGCCACCATTCCTCCAAACCCCTCTTTGTCGGGGCAACTTAATAGATCAATAGTCATGATAGATCCAGAGGAATCAACAAAGCCCCCCTTGCCTCCATCTACGTTCTTGGACTGTTAAAGTTGTTTTAGTCATTAAAATAAAGCCTCAAACCAGGCAGGGCTGAGTCTAAATAGCTGGAATAATCTAGAATTACCTGGAATTAACATCCACTAACATATTTCCTAAGAATGAAGAGCTCAGTACTGAATGGAAGTTTTTCAAATTTGCCATGTTCAAGGTAGGTTTCTTTTAAAAGTGGCCCATACCTGGCACCCCTGTATGGCAGAGGGACCACATGGAGCTGCCCTGCTATTCTGTGTTCTCACCCCGTTTTCCCTGCTGCTTTCTGTTGCTTATAATTTCTGGCCCTCAGCTTGCAGTTTCCCAGGCTACTGTGAGGCAGTGTGACTGCAACATGGGAAAATCTCCCATGTGCTTTTCAGGTTGTCTTGAAAGGGAAATGATGGAGAAGCCTTGAGGCAGGCTGAAACTGAAGACAGCGATGAAAAAGGAGATGAGTAGAGTCACTTGTGAGAGACGCTGAGTGCAGGGAGAGAAAGGAAGACAGCCAGGAATGAACTCTCCACAGATGAATATAATGTTACACTTAATAAGTACTGATAGTCACTTTGATTTCCTGACAACCTCCACTGTGGATTGGCTCCTTGAAATAGAGGGCAATACTCCACTTGAAGAAGTACTTTAAAAGACACTAGACCTGGCAGCCAATGAAGTCAAAAATGAATGGAAAATGAGCCTTGTGTTCATACAGAAATGCCCCCAGATCCAACTCGGATGCAGGCAAGCTCTTCAAGTGCGCTGTCCTACGGAGCGGCTCGTCTTCTGGATCACGTGCCAAGGGCTTCCAAGTGCAGCAGGCCTCTCTGGCTATAGCGCTGTTATTGAATTTGAGACTCCAGGCTACCCTGGTGCCTACTGTACGTGACAACTGCTCAGTCAGTGATCTGTCTCCTTTAAGAGAGCAGACAGGCTCCAAGGCTGCTGTGTTACTCCCACCGGTTTCCCTCCCTCCCTCCCCTTCCCTGCCTCTGAGTGCAGCACAACATCAGAACGCAGCTGTCAGTCAGTCTCCTCAGGGAGCAGTCTGTATGTTTACATGAATGATCATATGGTAACCTCTTCCAGCTCATGGACAAGCCGCACCGTTACCTCATCTGCAGTCAAATTACCTCATCCATGTGAAATGTAGCAAGTGCAAGACAGGGAGCAAAGCGTACCGCTCTCCAGGGTACAGCTTCCTCATTAGGAGACGGCAGAGAAGCTGTCCTTCACTGGACCACTCAGGAAATAAACTTGAGATCTGTTAGTCTTATAATTATCCCTACTCATGGGGCTCATCATAAATCAATGGGGTTTATTTCATGACAGGGAGAAGGGTGTGTTCTCTGTGCCTGTGAGGCTCTTGTCTCTATGGATTTACATTTACCCTCTACGGAAGACCACCGAGGCACATGACAAGACAGCACTTGCACCAGAGGTTCCTTTGCCCCTCTTTAGAAAAGAAAGAACAGGAGAGGAGGTTCAAGCAGGAGAGGAGACTGTACAGTAGAGGCGTGGCTGGAGCACAACCCCATTTATTTGGGTTGTGAAATCTCACATGTACTGGTTTACCATTTCACTTGCTGTTCTCCTCTTTTAAAAAGATTGCATGTGATGTCTAGGAATATAAAGTCAATTATCTTTGCCATAGGCGGCTGGGTTTATTAGCCCCTGTCAAGTTATTCACCATGTAAAGGACATGCTGACCTACAGTGGTCTCTTCCTTCCAATCAGCACTTATAAATGTAACAAGAGGATCTCCTGTATTGGTGCATTCTTCACATTAACCCTTGGGTTGCCTGGCCAGATATTTGCAATAGCATTCACTCTGCAGACGCTGTTCAGGAAGGCAATGCTGCTAATTTCTGAACCAGCCATTTTAAAACACACAGTGAGATGGGGTGGGATGAAAGAAGGACTTCTAGATCCTTCTGTTTTTTGCAAATAAAAAACATTTAAGTATCCAATCTTTGTTTCAGATGATTTATCATTTCTAATTCGAACATATTGAGTGCTGACCTTATCTGGCATGGGGGCAGCATACTAAAAGGAAGATCAGAAATGCTTTTTCATCATCATCAACATCATCATGATCATCATCATCATCATCACCACCACCACCATCACCACCACCACCATCTCATCATCTTTATTTCTACCTCGCTTTTCTCCTTGAGAAAACTCAAAGCAGTCTTTCTTCCACCCCTTATTTTTCTGAAGGCTTGATGATGTGTGTAGGTCTTTCTGAATGGCACAGAGTAAAGTATCCTATGGCAGCAACTAATGCACATCTGGAGTTCTGCTGCATTCTAGCAACAGTTATTGGAATCCCAGGAGCACCAACCAGTTTGGGAATGGGAACCTGGTATCCATGGTGAACCTCTCTATCTCACAGTGCCAGGTGTGCATGTGCGTTCTTTCCTGCAAAGGCTTTCCTCAGGGGAAAAGAAAGAGAATCCAGGGGAGAGGTAATTAGGAGCTACGTTATACAACCAAGCCAGCTCCTGCAGGCCTGGAGACAGGAAGGACAAAACAGGAAGCAGATGATGTGTGCAAAAGTTTCAACCTTCTGGAAAGCAGCATTTTTTTTCCTCCCCTCTGTGGGAGCTGAAAGATAGAAATGCAAGGTTAGATTTTTGTTTTTTTAAAGGATAACACAAAACCCTTGGAAACACTACTATGTCTGTGTTGGAGAGCATCAGTGTAGGTTGCTCACTGTCTTGAAATAAGATCCATATATAGATCGATAGAGATGTGTGCCGAGGGGAAGTGTTTCTGATTGCTGCTTTACCATCTCAATGTGGCACAGAGTAGCTGAAAGGGATACTTTCTCTGAGCTGCTAAACTGGAGGCTAATTAATAAAACAAGCCTTTTCTTGCCAGGTTCTGTAGAGATCTATCCCCTTATCTATAATATTATACACAGTAATCCTATTGATAGGTTCACGTTAGGGTTGCCATAAGTTGGAAATGACTCGAAGGCACACAATAACAACAGCAACAACAAATCCTAAGAAAGTAAGGTTAGTAGACAGAGACAAGCCATCTGAAACAGAAAGTGACAATGCTGGCTTGGGGATTCTGGGTGTTCTAATCCAAAAAGTAACTTTCCCAAACTATGGTCTGAAGCATAGCGTTTCCCTTGGGTGATAGCTTGACTGAATGCCTTTTTTTCTATTGCTTGGACTTTTTAATCTTGTATGATGACAACCACCATTCAACAAAAAGCAGTGAATATGATAGACTGTGGCCATTTCCACACGGGGTTTTTAAAACGGTGCAGAGCATCCTCCAGGGAGGACGTCTGCACCTGGGAGCGGACTGGGTCGGACCTACTTAACATAGATCCGCACCCCAGCCCACTCCTGAACGACCCCAAGTGGTCGTCCAGCATGCTTTTGAAAGACCGCTAAAAACAGGTCTTTCAAAAGCACAGAGCGCGCCACTGCGATCCTGCTCCCTTATGCAGATTCACAGGTTCGCATTGGTGCAAGCCTGCGATCTGCCGGGGGCGGGCTTTAGGCTGGTGAGCTTCAGTGGTTGGTCGAGCGTCTCGACCAACTGGAAGCCACCATTTTCATCCCCGGAACAGTGCGGAGCGGTGGCCATGCCCTGCTCCGGAGCAGCGTGGACTGGACCGGGGAGCCCAAAAGTCCGGTGAGTAGTGTCACGGGGCGATTCCCTTGCCCTGTGCGGAAATGGCCTGTATCTCCCTGTATGAGACTGCCTGGACCTTGAGATCCTCGGAGGAGGCCCTTCTTGTCAGTTGTAGGTACTGTTGGTGAAGAAATGAGACAAGGCCTTCTCCGTGCTTGCCCCTTGGCTCTGGAACCCCCTCCCTGGGGAGGCTAAAAATGGGTCTCTCCTTGCTGTCCTTCTGTGGGCAGGCAAAGACTTTGCTACTTGGACAGACTTCTAAAACTGAATGTTGTTGAGGAAAGGGCTTTTAAGAGAGCACTGTATTGTTTTCAAATGAACTATTTTTAACTCCTTTTTATCATACTAAGTGTATGTTTAAATAGAAAGGTGGAGTATAGATAAAAGCTGGCATTCTGTTCAGTAGTTAGAAGCTCTGTGGAAGTGCTGATGGGAGCATTGGACTATGGCTGGAGACCAGGGTTCGAATTCCTACTCAGCCATGGAAACTCATTGGGTGACCTTAGGCAAATCACACTCTCTCAACCTCAGAGGCAGGCAAATGCAAACTCACCTCTGAACAAATCTTGTCAAGAAAACTCTATGATTTTTCTTAGGGTTTTAGGATTACCATAAGTCAGGGACGACTTGAAGACACACAACAACAAGCTGGAATTACAGTCTTGTAACTTCTGGAGAGTCACTTTTATGGTCATTAATGATTCAATGTGACCCCCAAACCCACCTTTCCATACTGGTAGTATTCCAACCAAAACTTTGCCAAGGTGCTACAGATCACAGTCTTGGGAAATTACATCTACAATGCTCTCCTAGTTGTGAGGCACATTGAGACAAGCAGTTGTGGCAGGTCCTCAAGGGATCTCTCCAGCTGCCTATTCTTGAAACTCCCCACAATCATGGGATTGCTGCAGAAGTAATTTCCCAGTTCCTCAATGCGCAGGCTGAAAAGATGGGGTGTGTGTGTGTGTGTATGTGGCATCAGCAGATTTAACTACAACAACAGAACTCTGTCATCATAGTTATGTCTGATGATGCAGGATCTCAGCCATTGATAACAATAATAATATTAACAGTCACAATCACAATAATATCATCAGGGATCAAAATATGAATAGATTTATTGAAAGGGAGATGGGAGCCTCATTTACCTTTTCAGGGTTTCTGTGGAAAGACAAGTCAGTTGTGGCTTTCTAAATGCAACTCGTTAACTGTTCCAAGCAGCAAGACAAGGAGTAAATAGGCTTGGTCTGCTATGCCAAGCTGTGGTTCATGTTGTCTTAAAGGTATAGGCCCAAAGGCTAATCACACAGGCCATTTCCACACTACATTGTTACAGTGCTATTATTCAACATCCTATGGAATCCTGGGGTTTGCAGTTTAGGGAGGGGCATTTAGAATTCTCAGCCAGAGAGTTCTTTGGCCTAAGTAAACTACAAACCCCAGAACTGCATAGGAACGGCATAGTGGAATAATAGCACTATAGCAGAGTAGTGAGGAAATGGCCATGGTCTGCCCACAGAAGAAGCTGGTTCAGAAAGTCCCTGTTTGAAAGCAGCCAGGATGGCATTTAAAGATTACTATATGGTTCCTGTTGGAAATGAAAGAGAATGTTATTAATGTCTTTGTTGGACATTAGACAGTAGGCAAAAGTACAGTATGGTAGAAAATGCTATTTGCATTTAAAACCAGCATCACAAGAGATAGCTCCTGAATTTAAGATGCTTTTGGAGACTCAAGCACCTCACTCAGGATTGTAGTTCTTCTTCTGATTTTGCCATAGATCATGATCCTATTTCTTGCACATGAATGCATATAGAAAGCCTTGAGATTATTTAAGAATATAAACATGCTTGTTAACCGTAGCTCTAACAAATTTGCATACCCCCACAAATGGCTGATGCAAATCCTCTTTGGCTAGTGAAAGACCAGCCTTAGAACTCTACCTTGTACTCTTGGCTTCTCAGAAGGAAGGTGATGCTTTTGTTTTTGCTAGGAATGAGGTAGTTGCTAGAAAGGGTTTTGAGAACTGTTTCCTGCAGCAATGTGATCCAAATGGTCAATAGGCACACATGAATAACTTGCCAGGTTACCATCCTAAGGATGTTATTAACTCTGAGGTTTTAGGTTTGTATCATATTCTTGGTCTAGAGCTAACACCTCCAATATTTAGTCAGAAGCAGGAGAGGGCAGTAATGCCTTCCTGTGTGGCAAAGGCAGCTAATGACTCCTATGTTAGCGGGGCAGTGAATGTTCTCCAGGTTTTATTCTGAATTGTAAAGAAGCTATCCAAGATGCTGAACCAGTTGTGAAGATAGTTGTTTACGTTCAGACTAAAACACAGAGGAAGTTCACCACCCCATTGACATGGAGGCCACCAGCTATTGCTGCTATATTTGTCACAGAGTAAGAAAATCAGCTTCTTTGAAATGTGTTGGTGGAGAAGCATCCTACAGATACCATGGACTTTTAAAAAGATAAACAGAGCAAATCAATCCAGCAGAACAAATCAATCCCACAGAGCAAACCAATCCAATCAATCTCCCTAGAAGGCAAGATGACTAAACTGAAACTATTGTATTGTGAACATAACATGAGAAGACATGACTCACTAGAAAAGACAATAATGCTTGGGAAGGTAGAAAGCAGTAGCAAAAGAGTAAGACTACATTACAGATGGTTAGACTCAATCAAGGAAGCCATGGCCCTGACTCTGCAAGACTTGAGCAGGGCAGCTCATGATAGGGTGACCTCGAGGTCATCATAAGTTGTAGTTGACTTGATGGTAGTAAATAACAAAAACAACATTTTAAAATCACTAATGGGTAGTTTCTGGTAATTTGCTTTGAATGTTGCTGCTAAACTGAGCTCCATGCTAGTCACAGCCATTCTTTCTTATTGGTTCTTTGGTTACTACTTTAGTTGCTAGCGGCCAGTGTCAAGTGGATTACCCTCCCTCTTGATCCTGGTCAGAGTAAACCCACAGCATTTGTAGGGCTTTTTGATGATCCTTCTACAAGCTATTTTTCTTTCTTCTTCAAGGACAGTAATGGAAGCCCACCAAGGCCTGCTAATTTTGGTACCTACTGGAAGTCTTCTTAGAAGCATCCTTCTCTATAATCTCATTTGAATAATGCCCATAGCTTTTTTTTAAACTCCCTTGGTCATTGCTTCATGGTGAAGTGTGAATCCTAAGTAACATGTTTCATGGCCTTATAGCAGATCAATAATATAATTGTTTTGTTGCTAAGTGACCAAAAGTTTCATTTAATTAAGATTTGAAAAATGAATACATTTTCTTTTATTTAAATAATAATAATAATAAACTCACATGAACTTTTAGTTGAAAAGTTCTTCAGTTTTTCAGAGGAGTTTTACTGTAAAACACAGTAAATTTCTGGAGAGAACTTCACAGAAGTTTCTCTTCTTGTATTTGAAATTTCACAAAAATGTAAATGGTAAAGGGCTTGAAAGCAAGATTACCTACAAAACATGACAAATTAGCAGCTAGGTTTATTAGCACTAAACTTCCAGACACTTACTTGGACATTATCAAAGTGGTAGATGATATATATAATGTGTGATTATCCTGGCCTGTGATAAAATGGAAGATTTAGATAAACTTCTGCTGGTATATTCCAAACAATGAACAGAAAGGCCATAAACTGTTGAAATACTAATCAGAAGCCTGTAGTCAACTTCATTCCACAAACCACAGTGAAGATGTCACAATAACAATAAAATGCTCCATTACCGAGCAAAGCAATTAAATCAAACTAATTGAATTACAATTAACAATTATTTAATTTTTGAAGTACTAGTGGAGCATTATATTATCAGCAAGCTGTCTTTATGGTATTTTGGCTGGAATATAAATGGGTATAATGATAGGCGGTGTCTCTGGCAGCCAAATCTCAAATATGTTTGCTTGGAAGTAAATCCCACTGAGTTCAGAGGGATTTCTTTGTACATACGCTTAGCATTGTGGTTTTAATCAACCGTGATGTTAAAGAGTCAGACAATAGCTATAGCATAGGCTTCCTTTTTTCTTATTTGAAGCCCAGTGTGATGTACCAGTTAGTGCATTTTCCTTAGACAAGGACAGATGTTGGAATCAAGATGTTTATATTAATTATGTTAAATTTATGATTTTTCCTCCAAAGAATAAGAATGTAAGGACTCCTTCACCCCAGTGAAATTCAATGTAATTTTGTGGGTATTTTCCTGAAAACAATACTGTACATAGCATTTTGTTTGCTACATTGTGTTTTCCCCCTTCACCACCTGCCATCATGGGAGTTTTTCATTCCATGGTGGGCAGTGGCAACTGTGAGTAAGGTGAAATATAACAGACAGCAAGAAAAGAAAATGATGAAGAGGAAGGGAGGGAGGAAAAATCAGGAAGAGGAAGCCTATGGTGCACTGCCTTATGGTGCAAAGGTGCAGGTGGGAAAGAGGTACCTGAAAAATGATGAGAAAGAGGAACAACAACTGGCAGAATAGACAGGAGGTGGATTGGTATTCCCCCTCTTTTCTCAACAATATCCTGCCCACTTTCCTTTGCATATTGGGAGCCCTTTCTGCCCCCCCCCTTTGATAATATGAGCAACTAAGGGGTGGACTAAGGGAGCAGTTCAAGCCTTAGCAGCTCATATTAACCTTTTGTTTGTCCATGAAGTTAAATGTCTGGATCTTAACTCCTATTTTAGAGTTCTGCAAGATATCATATTGGGAGTGGAGAAGTGGCTATATTGTTGTCTTTGGAGCCGCTGGTTGTTCTTCAAGTGTTGTATTAGTGTTGTGTGGGCTCATTGCTTGGGTTGACATTTCTTTTTCTTTGAATTTATACCAACTGCTTGGGAATACTACGCTGTTGGAATACTAAGCTGGCGTTTTGTCGCAGCTTCTGTCTCAATGATGACTGTAGCTTCTGCCTCTGATAGTCTCACCTGTTCCTTTTCAATGGATGGGTGAGAAATAATTTCCAACTAAGTAAAGAGTAATTGTGTTTTTTTCAAAAGAAAAATGTATTCCTTTTAGCTGTTCACATTTTTAAAATATATGCATGTTTTCATGTGCCTTCACAAATGTGCATTTCTGAAGCAACCTGTGCTTTGTCTTTTAACAAGTCCTGGGAGATGCAGAATGGATTGTTTTAGCAAGAACCTCAAAACTACCAAACTTCTTTTCCATACCTACAGGTAGGTGATTCTGATTCATCTTCCCACACCCTGAAGTAAGGCAGCCAGCTGCTGAAAGTCACTGCTTTCTGCAGCCTCCAGGAAGCAATAACAGCTCTCTCTCCCCTCAGAAGCAGAAGATGCAGGATAACAGATTACACCAAGCACCAATTACAGCAAATGTTTCTGCAAAACTGGAGATGTTTGCTTGCAGCAGTGCTTCTCAAGTGATCTGACTTGATGGACTGGCATTTTTCCCCTTAAAGTTCCAGGCACAGGTACCATATTTGTGCCTACTGGCTACAATTATTTCTTCCTTTCCTGCAAATTTGCCAAAGACTAGCAGCTGATGGGTCATGGACCGGCACCAGTCCAAAGACCATGACTGAGTAGCACTGTGTTACAATATAGGGGCCTTTTTAATTAAAACAACTCTGAGGTTTTCATGGTAACTGTGGAGTTCATGGATGAAGAATAAAAAGGCTTTTAAAAATATAGTTAGCAAGTCGTGAGCTTTACGATATTAGCGGCAACAAAGGAAGCACTGGTGTATCTAACTATAAAGTAAGATGGACATGTGAATTTCTGAGTCAAGTTATTTTTTTTTAACCACATATGCATTGTCCTAGGTTTTAAATAGCATCTTATCTCTGACTGGAGATAACTGAAGAAGCAGCAAGAAGCTTATGGGCCATATGGGTAACCAATGTGGGATACATCTGGCCCAAAGGCCAAGATTTCCATTCCGTGGTCTATAGTGGGTGACTTCATCTCTGCAGGGATTCAGACAGAGGCCTTTCCCCACCCCACCTGGCCATCCTTCCATTCAAATTTTACTCCATACTGAAGCAGTGTTGGCCTTCATTCTGATAGCATCCATCTTGAAACCACATCAGAGGAGAGGACAGAATTAAGAACATAAGAAGCCAAGTCATATGCCAAGTAGCAGCAGCAGCAGCAGCAGTTGTTGGGACTCAAGATAGCTTACAAAGGTTAAAAAGATGTCTGTGTGTGTGTGTGTGTGTGCATGTGTGCGTGTGCAGGTGCACGTGTACCTTCAAGTTGCCTGTCGACGTATGGCATGAATTTCATGGGGCTTTCGTAGGAAAGGAATATTCAGAGGCAACTTTGCTAGTTCCTTCCTGTGAAATAGAGCCTACAGCATGTGGATTCATTGTCTGTCTCCTATCCAAGTACTAATCAGGGCTGACTCTGCTTAGCATCCACAACAAGACAAGATTTGGTGCCTCTAGGGTATGTAGGCCTCATTAAAACAATGCAGCTACAATATTCACATCACGCAAATGTTAAAAATATAGCTAAATTAACAAAAGAATTAAAAGCATTTAAAAACATGACCATTAAAAAGGAAACATATAACATACTTTCCTTCAAGCAGTCAGCCCCACAAATCCTGCCAATGCAAAAATGTTTTCGCTTGCCTGTGAAAGGGTAGGAAAGTAAACTCATCGAGCCTAGTAGTGTTGACCCTGACTGGCATCAGCTCTTCGGGGTTCAGGAATCTTTCCAAGAACTGGATGCCAAGATGAAACCTGGAACCTTCACCATACAAAACACATAGTTCACATTGAGCGATGGCTTTTCCCCAAAAGAGTCAAAGCAGAATCTGATTGATTCTGGTGAATGTTTCTGCCACTAGGCTATTTTCTGTGAGACTTCTTAATTGATTAACTATGTGAGTTTTAGCCAATTAATCAATTATCTTCTCAATTAAATCTGCATAACTTGCACATGAGGAAAAACAGCTGTTCTAAAAAGGAAAAAAGTGTTTAGATTTTTGCCCACATGGAAGGAACTGGCAAAACCACCTCTGAGTATTCCTTTTCAAAGAAAACCATATGGAATTCATCGGGTCTCCATGACTCAAAGGCACACACATGCGCATACACACAATGCAACACACTTCATCTCAGAAGAGGCATTCCACAGGGAGGCATTCTACACCTTTTTCCGTATGGCGCCTAGCAGCTGCATTGGATGTGTACTAAATTCAACTTTTTAATTTATTTATGTTAGATGCCTTTTTAGTCAATTAAAATGTTTTCAGCTAATGATTTAATCAGTAATATGTTACAGCCTTAACACACTCCTTGTCACTGAGACAGGATTGGTCTGATGCTGAGCATAGGTTCAGCATTCACATTCAGACTGAAGTTGCCACAGGATGGTAGAAACAGATGTGATGTGTTAGATTTGTGATTAGAGCTCCTAACATGGACTTTGTTGTTGTTGTTGTTGTTAACTGCTGCCAAGTCAACTTCAGCTTATGGTGACCCAATGGATAAGAGACCTCCATGTCACCCTGCCGTCAACAGCCCTGCTCAGGTCTTGCAAATTCAGGGATGTGTCTTCTCCGAATGAGTTTATCCATCTGTATTTGGTCTTCCTCTTTTCTTACTGCCTCTAGCTTACCAAGGATTATTGTCTTTTCTAATGAATCATGTCTTCTCATGATATGTACGACAGCCTCAGTTTAGTTATCTTGGCTTCCAAGGAGAGTTCAGGCTTGATTTGCTCTAGGACCCATTTATTTGTCTTTTTAGCAGTCCATGATATCTGTAGAATTCTTCTCCAGCACCCTCCTTTGTCCTCACCTTTTAAGTACCTGTGGGACTGTGATGGCCTACTCTGATTTTGCCCAAGGTAATGTGTAGTGCTCCCTTTCTAATTTGTGCCTACATCTAACTATCTCTCTGCCCACTCCTCCAAATGGCTAAGAGAAGTTTAATTTAATGAAATCTTTTTTGAGAAAATGGTTGGAAAGCAAAGAATTGAACACTTTCCCTGTACTGTTGATGTGATCAAACCTGGAGGGCCTCACCCCTGGCTGCTCAGTCTTTCCTGTATCTCCTTATGTTTTCTGATAGCAGATTTTAAGTACCACCAAAAGACTGCAGATTGTTGTTGTTTCTTCAACAGAGCAGAATATACTATCAAATGTTTGTGAATAAGGCTATGCTAAAGCATGATCAGAGCCAGCATGGTGACCCTTGGGTCTGAGTGTTGAATTAGGACTCTGGGGGCCAGAGCTTGAATCCCTGCTTGGCCATGGAAACCCATGGAGTGACCTTGAGCAAGTCATACTCTCCTAGCCTCAGAACATGTGTGGCAAGTTCATCTTAGGTTTCCTCAAGTAAATAACAACTTGAAGGCACACAACAACAAAAGAATTACTTGACAACATTTGACAAATGGGTGTTAATGGCCAAGAATATTCAGATATCATGCCTCCTTGGGAAGTAATTGTTAGCTGATAGCCCTTAAATCTTTTCAACAGGACAAATGCAAATTCTCCCTCTCTCCCCAGCAAATGCACACACTGCTAACACGCTTCCAGATTAGTCTAAAATAGTGTGAGCTCTGAGGGCCAGCATGATGTAGTGATTTGGGGGATCTTGGGAGCATCACCTACTCTCATCCCCCAAACCCTTAATGGGTTCACCTTAGGGTTGCTACAAGTCAGAAATGAAGGTAATCAACAAGAAGTGTGAGCTCTTGCAATATAGTTCCTTGGGTTCTGCCAGGGTTTACCAGTTGTTGTTGTTTCCATGTCCACTTATTTGGTGGAGCTGGATCCTTTTCCATTTTATTTTATGGCTGTTTGTCATTGCATATGGCAGTTTCTTGGATCTGCACTAGGGCCTTTCCAAAAATTGAAAAGAAGAAAAAAAACTGGACATGTGGTTTGTTGAGGTTGGGAAGTAGTCTAATGGTTTGAATGGAGAATTTTCTCTTTTCTAAAACGTGTTTTTATTTTTTTTCCTTAGCATTATAACATTATGCTGTAGTCTTAAAGTGCAAAAGTGCCATTTCACTAAAGCAGTGATGCTCCATTGCTGTTACTCTCAGATTTTTTCCTTTTAAAAAAAAGGGGAAGAAAGAAGGAGAAGAGAAGGAGAAGAGGATTAAAGAAGAATCCCCTTACCTTTACCATTCCTTTACTTCTCCCACCATTCATCTAACAGTGGAAGCAGCAGGTAAACACTAGTTCAGTTGGCTTGCAGACACTGCAGCCCACGACAGCATACACATCATTAGGGTCAGTTGTTGTTGGGTGCCTTCAAGTCATTTCTGAGTTAGGGTGATCCTAAGGTGAACCTGTCATGTGGGTTTTCTTGGCAAGGTTTGTTCAGAGAGTGGTTTGCCTTTGCCTTCCTCTGAGGCTGAGAGAGTGTTACTTAGAATCATGAAATCATAAAGTTGGAGGAGACCCCAGGGGCCATCCAGTTCAACCCCTTGCTATGCAGGAACACACATCAAAGCACTCCGAACAGATGGCCATCCAGCCTCTCCTTAAAAACCTCCAAAGAAGGAGACTCCACCACACTCTGAGGCAGCATATTCCACTGCCGGACAGCTCTGAATGTCAGGAAATTATTCCAGAGGTTTAGGTGGAATCTTCTTTCCTGCAGCTTGAATCCATTGCTCCTTGTCCTAGTCTCTGGAGCAGTGGAAAACAAGCACGTTCCCTCCTCAGCATGGCATCCCTTCAAATATTTAAACATGGCTATCGTGTCCCCTCTTAACCTTCTCTTCTGCAGACTAAACATCCCCATCTCCCTAAGCCACTCCTCATAGGGTGTGGCTTCCAGACTCTCCACCATTTTGGTCACCCTCCTCTGGACACGCTCCAGCTTATCAATATCCTTCTTGAATTGAGGTGCTCAAAGACATCCAGTAGATTTTCATAGTTAAGTGGGAATTTGGATCCCAGTCTCCAGAGTCATACTCCAACCCTCAAACCACTCCACCATGCTTGCTCTTAGGGACAGTGCCCCCTGCCAACCCAATATAAACTTTCAATGTGCATGTATCCCTTGGGATTTCTTTGTTCTGTTATGTCATAGATTTTTTTAAAAAAATCATTAAAGGATAAGAATAAAAAGTTGCAACTGGTGCCAGACATTGTCAGAAATGGTCCAAGACAACAAAAATGTCATTTGAATATTAACCCCTAGGTCTGGGAAAACTTCAGCAAGAATTACCACAACCTCTCAATATATTTTCCCAGCCTGGAGGCACCCTAATTGCATTCCAACCTGAAGTCTAAATGATGGGGTGATACCGGCTGCAGTGAAAGACAAAGTCTGGGTTTTGTTTGAGGAGTTCTGTGAATGTCTCTGAAAGATTAAATGCCTCTCTTTTGAGGTCTGAGGTGGCACAATGGAAGGACACAAGTGCAGGGCAAATTGAAGGTTCTATCTTGCTAGTAAAAATTCTGTTGCTCAAATGAAATTTTTCGTCAGTCTCCGAATTCCTAGCACTTTAGTAACATAAAACCTCTGTTGAGCATTTAGAAATACAGTTTAGACATCCAAAGAAAAGGGGCAGATGAAGTTACCAGGGTGCTGTGAACACAGCAAATGTAAGAGTTCGATGTACCCCTCTTGACTGTGTTAGAAATTCGGGCAACGAAGAAAAAATTCACGGGGGAGAGTGTTTAGAATTCTTATTTGGGTGGACAGTATCTTTATTTTCCCCCTCCATAGCTGTGCCTCCACTTATGCTCAAAAATTTATGAATGAACAATATGCCACAGAGGTACTAATAACCTCCTTTAAAGGAAACCAAACCTGGGTGAGCACTGCACCCACAGAACAACCTGCCATTCCACATGAAAAGAATACAACAGTTTGCTTTCTCTGGGTAAAAACATAAAGCATTTTAAGATTTTGAGAACAACTTTATATATGACAATTTCTGTACATCTAGGTAAGAGGAGGAACTCATGTATGAAGTGGCTATGGTTTTAGTATGTCAGCAAAATGCTAAATGCTTTAATTGTCTGAGTTTTCTCTGCTTGTTTTGTAATTCGATCTATGGGAAGCAATGTTTTCCCATATACAAAGTCAAATGAAAATAATTAGTTGATGTAATTTTTTTTTGCACGTAAACAAAGAAACAAATGGACGCTGTACGAAGCTGTTCAGCACACACATTTCTTACTCTGTTGTGTGACTAAATAATGCCTCCAAAAGAGAAACACTATAGCTTTATGAGAATTAATATCATTCAGGTTTCTTTGTGTGAATGACTTCACAGACCAGAATACTGCGCATTGAATCGGGTGACTCTGTTTGTTGAACTGAATCGTACACACAGTTGGAGATTCCAACTCTGTTGATGTCCAAGAACGCAAGTTGCATGAAGAGAAGCAGAATCATATGTGACAAGAAGGAACAGCACTCCCACATTTATCAGAGATTCTTTTCCCCTCCGGAGAACCAATTTTCTAAAATTCCCTTAGCCATAAAAGGGCAGAGCCCACACAGTTGTCAGGGTCATCTGCATGGCAAGAAATGACAAGGAGAATTCTAAAGATATCTCAGAAATGCATGTGCCTATAAGAACATATAGCCCATATGCTAAATTCCATTCTGAAGGACAGGTGATGGCACTCCAATTGCACAATAACTGTGTCGCCTTTGGCAGTGGTGGTTGGAAAGCAAAGTATAATGTCAGATTAAATAGGATGCAAACTATAATGATGCATTGAGATTTTTCTTGAATTGAAGTGGACAAGTATCCTTTTAAAAAAAAAACATTCAACTGTTCTGGCTTATTGTTTTTAAATACTCTTTCACAGTGTGAATTTATGTAATATATCAAATTGGTGGAATATAGGAAAGGAGCAGAGTGGAGTAAAAATAATTTATGTCAAAATGGATCTTTAGCATTAGGGATGAGAACAGCTGTCAGTTCTGATTTTTCTCTCATTGCAATTTTTTTAACCTCAAGTTCCTTCTACTTGATGCACTCAATTTGTGAATTTTTGTAAATTCTTCAAACTGAAAAGAGTGTTCTCCTCATTTGGGCAAATTAAATAAGCAGAGCTCATCCCAATACAAAAAGGAGTTTGGAATAGGTCCCTGCATCCCATATAGCTATTAGAAAGATTAGGAGTCTGTCAGAAACACGAGACACCGTCCCTAATTCAGCACTAATATGGTTGGTTATATAGTTCTATGAATCTGGGAATCAAACTCAGGCTTTTTACAGTTAACAACTCAAAGTGCTGGCCTTAGATGGATTAATCAATTGGTTCTTGTTTCTGCCATGTACATTTTCTTTTTTCTTTTCTTTAAATCTCATATTGTTTCAGTCCTTTATAAAACACATCCTGGGGCTGGGGTGGACACAGAAACATGTCTTATTTTGGAAAACAGGCCAACCTGGGGATATTCTCAATTTCATAAGGATTTTTCACACCAGCTCTGTATTCCCATTGGTCCTGGCACTAGCATGGATGCCAAGTGCACTACTACAAAGGGGAATAATGACTGGATTGGTGCACAGGGCCCTATTATAATATCCTGGTCTGAAATGACTTTAGCCTTTGCTCTGTATGGTACTATACTGTAACTACATCGATGTTAATAGTTCATTAATTTTATAGTAATATAAAGCATAATAACTAAGAGTTAGCTCTTAAGTTGTTTCTTTTTGTTTAGAAAATGCTTTGTTTATATTTCATGCTGTTTATATTTTAAGGAATATAAAGTATTTTATATATACTGTACTGCAGGAAAAAAGTATAAAAGACTGAACACTTCAGAAATACCAAAGTTAAACTAAAGGACATTTTCAAAGTCGCCTATTAACACTAAAATAAATGCATCTGTGATGCTCATCTGTGGATGGTTCCAAATCCTGATTTTGTAGGCGTCACTTCAGATAAATATGCAGGTCCATCATCGGTGAGATCTCCCACCATGTGATTATTTTACTGTCACAATAGAATCCTTGTGTTTTGGACCATGCAAACCAATTGACACATTTGCAGATTATAAGCCTGGGGCTCTGGAGGGAACACCCAGGCCATTTGGATGAGAGTACTGGTAGAATATACATGCCCACTGAAATGACTCATGTCATTCTTTCTTTATCCTACTGGTTTTCCAGGCAGCGAGACTCCAAAGAGCATTGGTACAACTGGTTCCTAGAATGCATTTGCATGGATCATGCATGCGCTAGGATTATTGCTCCTGCCACCACAGTAAATGGAGTAAACAGTGGGGAACAGTGTTACAATTAGCAACCTTTGCCTACCTTTGCCTACTGATTGTTACTTTGTATGTTTGCAGACTTCCTGTTTGCTTGCTGTGCCACACATCTTTTCCTGCATCACTTTAAACTGCAGCCTTTGGTTATCCTCACTCTCTCTTCCATAAGACTCTGTGTTTGACTATGCACAAATAATTTCTAAGAAATAAAAAGACTTTTATGTTTTACAAAGAAAACTAATTTGTTTTCTCTGATCAACACTATTGAGGGCATGTGTGTGCAGGTCTGGGCCTGGTTGTTGTTCAGCTTCTGTTTTTTTCAGTTTCATTACTCTACTCATGAGGTCCAGGACTGTCACTCACATTTAGAAAAAAGATGTGATCTTTCAGGATTAGATCTTTCAAACTGGAAACAACAGCTGGCTGTACTTCATAGGAGTCAGTGCCAATGAAAAAGGGAGGATGTGAAGTTGAGTGAGACAGAGCTGCATCGAGGACTGGTTGAAAACATCTCCATCAGTTTTCTTCTACTGATGTCATACAAGCTATAATGGTATGTCCTTGAGTACTCAACAGTTTAAAAAGTGCTACAGTGACTATGGGCATTTCCGCACTAGCCTGTTACTGCTATAGTGTTATTATTCCACTTGCAACATCCTATGGAATCCTGGGGTTTGCAGTGCAGGGAAGGGCCTTTGAGGCCTCTCCCTATACTGCAAACCCCAGGATTCCATAGGATGTTGAAAGTGGAATAATAACACTATAACAAACTAGTGCAGAAATGGCCTGTATCAGAAGTGTCTAAAGAACCTAGGATTGGGTGCAGCTGAAGTAAACTAGCTGTTCATATATTTGATCACTGGAGTCCTCCAAATGGGGCAAATATGTTAGAAGATTGCAACATTGTTGCTTTAGTTCTTGGGTTTGTTTGTTTGTTTTAAATATACAAATGGTATTTCTGTTGCCCTGGACTTTTCTCTGTCAGTTCCTGGCATAGTGGCAACATATTATTTCCACTTCTGAGTAGATTTCTTGTTAATTCCAGCACATATTGGAACATGTACATATTGGAACACACAAAGCTCTCATGCCTTTCTTTTTAAAATTATTTCTTAGAGTTGAACTACATCAATGGATCAGTGAAGTGGCATTTCTTTGCTACAGCACTGTAACTCCAATTTTAAAAAGTCAGAGAGGAGAAGATTTGCCCTTCAAATCATAGGACCACTTCAGCACACCATTCTTTGGTTTTAAAAATCCTTTGCAAGAGCCCTCAAGCCAGATCCCAAGAAATCACTACAAAGAGACCTCCAAAAGAGTGGAACAGGTGGGTGCAGAAGTGACAACAACTGGCAAAACGCAAGGACCAATATTGCAAGAACTCATCCTTATTTAGACCAATCTAGAAGAACTCAATTAAATGTCTTTGAAAGTTCTTTGGAGATGACTGCAAATCCTCAAGACTAGGATAAAGTGCTTCTAATTCTTGCTTTCCCATGCACAGCAGACTTCCACAGAAGCAAAGCTCTTGTGGATGTTCCCCAATGAATGTTAACGTAATTTTAAACCAGCCAGAGCAGAATCCCTTTCTTGCTATCTGTCCCCTGTTCCCTATTCTTTGCTAGCAGGGTGCATATGCCTCAATCAAACATTTGTCAAGCAGGATTGTCTTTTCCAACATTGAAAAGATGAATTCCTAAAGGTAGAGAGCATATATATGCCTATCTTAAAATGAAAACAGGGAATGTCAGTGCTGTAATATTCGTATGCTTTTGAATTGAATCCATGTAATTGCAGTTAGCAAAGTGACGAACTGTCTCCTGCAGAGACTCCATTTTGTGCCATTCTACTGGTAGTTAATCCATTGGGTTTAGCAACATTGGACAACTGCTGTGAGAATAAAAAAGGTATGAGCAGTCCTCTGGTGTTAGAAGAACATTGTTGGACATAGCAGGTAGCTGCTGGGTTTGTCTTTATCAGCTGTGCAAGAAAGGTACTCAGTGGACTTGGTGGAGAGAGAACCAACAAAGTTGTGATGTTTTTCATTGTAAGTGGCCATTTTGGATTTCAGCAACATGACTAAGTTTCATAAAAGACCAAAACAAATTGTTTGTCATAATGATGAGTCAAATGCAACCAAACAAGAAAGTAAGGGGTGTTACAAAACCTGCATTCACTAAAAGTGTTATAAGACATATCTTACTATAACGCCGCCTACATAGATGCTGCTTCCATGTTTGCCTACTGTCTAGTTCCTCCTCTTTCTTCTGCTGTTTCTTTGGTGCCGGCCTTTAGACTGTAAGTCTAAATCGGCCTGTCTATTTATACTCTAACAAGTGCCAGGCACGCTTTAGTAGTAATACTAAAGGACAGAATGTTCAAGTGAAAGGAAGGAATTAACTAGTCTAATCCATGAGATGGTAATGTATATTAGTTCATTTATTTCAATTCTGATAAGATAGCCTTGTTGAATTTGAGGAAATTCCATTGCTCTTTGGTCTTTGCATCCTGGACTTTTGATGTAAAGTCTTACCCTACCAACATCATTGTCATTACCATGGTCCCAGGCAAAGGAACTGTTACCCCAAAATGTGGGTGACTCAGAGGTTCACTCGCAATGCCGGTACCTCCATGAATCAGTGGGGAATATTAGCTCAAAGCGGAGGCCTACAAGAGGGGAGTAACCTCGTAGGATCTTTTACAAGTGTACTGGTACTAATGCAGGAACACCAGCTGGAGATTCAAACAACATTTGTTTTACTGGAGGAATTAACAATCACATACACACAAGATCCAAGCAGTCTCACAAGCACACAAGGCTGACTGAAAGAAAAGAAAGGAAAAATTGGATAGTGAGAAGTCTTTGCTTCAGTTCTTTGCTTCAGACTCATTGGTCCTTGGCTGATATAATGCATCTCATTCATGTGTGCACCTCTATACAGACTATGTAAGGCGAGAATCCTGTTGGTTACTCCCAACTGGAGTATACCCATTGGATCAATGGTCAACACAAAAATAAATTCAGTCAGTGATGGTGATGATGATATTTATTCCATCCTGTCTTTTTCCCAGTTTAGGACTCAAAGCAGCTTATAATAAATTAAAAAAAAATTATAAAAAATACAGAAGTTAAAACAAGATTAAACCATCAAAAAAATTAAATTAAAGTTAAAAATTAGAACCAGGTTTAAAAAATGGCTCTCAGCAGGGTTAAAAATAGGATATAGGCCTATGTGTACAGTTTGGTGAAATCATGCTTCTGATGTTGCATTGTGCTACCAAAGAAGCTAGAATGTGCCATTTAATGGTGGAGAAGACTCTATAGATCTCTGGTAGCATACAGATACATAGTTACTAGTTGACAATCTATGACTGATGGCCAACAGATGGCCAACAGATGACTGATGCCCCTACCTCTAACTTGGGAAAGGAAATGAGGAACCTAGGTGGAGAAAAAGTTGGAAAGCCAGTAGATGGGGCAGGAGGGAGAGTGAAGTATAAGACAGTGGTGAGAGAAAGACGACTAACTAGAATGAGATTTGAGGAATGACCTTTAAAGATGGCTTTGTGGAGTACATGCACGAGGGGAACCTGAGCAGCTACCAACCAGCCTACTTGATGTTGGTGCCAGGAAAGCTTTTTGAACAGATGATTAAATGGTCAGCCTGTGCACACTTAGAAATGTATGCTGTGATTACTAAGACCCAACACGGGGTTTTCAAAATACAAGCCATGCCAAAGTAATTTTATTTATTTTTTCTTTACAAAAATTACAAGCTTGTCACATGCTTGTGGATGTAGCATATTTTGATTTCAGAAAGGCTTTTGAAGGTTCCCCATGATATTATTACGAGCAAGCTGGTAAACTGTGGGCTAGAAAGAGCTAGTGCTAGGTGGAATTGTAACTGGTTGACAGACCAAACCTAGAGAGTATTCACCAATGGTTGCTCTTAATCCTGGAGAAAAGTTAGTAGTTGAGTACCTCAGAACACAAGCCTGTCCCAGGTTTGTGTTCTTCGACATCTTTATATGACTTAGATGATGGAATAGAAGGCATGCTCATCAAATTTGCAGTTGACACTGTATTGGGAGTGAATTAATAACTGCTGCCCCAGAAGGCAGGATCAGGATTCAAAATAATCTTGACAAATTGATGAGTTGGACCAAAACTAATGAATTTCAGCAGAAAGGAATGTAAGGTATTACATCGAGGCATAAAAAATGAAATGAACAAATACAGAATGGGTGACATCTGGCTTGAAAACAGTAAATACGAAAAGGATCTTAGGTTCTTAGGAGACCACAAGCTAAACAGGAGTCATCAGTGTCATGTGGTGGCCAAAAAACCGAATGCAATCCTAGGTTGTATCAGCAGGAGAATAGTCAAGGGAAGTAGTAGAGGCATTCTGTAGTAGTAGTAGAGTATGTGACTGTTTGAATCTTTGTGTGTGTGTAATCAATTTCCCCAATAAAACATATTTGAACTAACTTTTGAATCTCTTGCTGGTTCTTCCCTTTGATGGTTCTTCCACATTGGTGGATGGTTCTCACTAGGTTCTCCCCTGCTTTTGCAGGCCTCCTAATTCGAGCTAATATTCCCCACCCTTGCACAGAGCTACTAGCATCATGGGTGGAGTCACCCATGTTTTAGGGTAACAACATTTGATTGCCCTGATGTGCAACCTACATTCTGGACAGTAAGCCACTGTGAGTACAGAATATAAAGAAACAGAATGGTTTCCAACTGGCAAAGGACTCCATTACCCTGTCTGTTCAAATCTATACACAGAAAAGAATCATACAGATATTAGAATTAGACCTTGAGAAAGGAGGTATGAAAATGGAGGGGAAGGACTATGAACAATTTGTGATATGCCATGTTATTAACAGAACATGTCAAATTACTAACAGAAAATAGCAAAGTCTTGGAATGCCTCTAGAGGAAAGCCAAGGAAGAAAATGCTATAGCAGGGTAATAGTTGAATATTAACAAAACATTTATTATTAACAAAAACATAATGATCACATCTTCCTTACCATGGGTAAAAACACAAAACAAAATGGGTCCAATACTATCTGGTGCAAAGACCATCATTCAGAATCTTGGTGACATGAAAAAGTGTGGTCACTGACACTCTCACTTCACCCCCTCCTCCTGTTTTGCCTCATGCCTTCCTTTAGTCACACTCCTTATGACTGCCCTCATCTGCTGGCATTCAAATACCATGACTGAGTCAGTCTTCCCTCTCCCCCACCCCTCCCATCTGCTGTAATTTTTAGATGACACCATTACTTTGCTCTGTGTGGGAGGAGAAGACAGATGTCAGTCAAAGTATCCCACCAACTAGCATGAAAAGGAGCTGTCCCTTAAAGGCCTGCAGTCAATCTGTGAATGACATCTTCCCACAGCTCTAAGCATTTTTCTTCAAATCCCGTTCCTTTAAAGGTTAATGGGAAAGCACTGGCTTACAAACAACATTCCCACTCAGCCACCCACACCTGTTCCTCCCTTATCCCCATGTCCATACTGGACTTTGGATGGTATAAAAGAAGCAGTGTTCTCCCATTCTCTTCTTTCTCCCCAAACCGCCAAGCCAAGCTTCAGGAAAAGCCCAGCTAATTATCGAAGGTTACGATGCTTGATAGATCACGCAACGGTTGTTTCAGGTGTGGATGTCAAAAGATCAGGTGTGACTGGTGGGAGGAGGACTGGCCACAGCTGCCGTTCAGAGAGACCAGATGGCTCGCAAGGAATGGAGTTAGAAACCCAGGGAATTCTAATGATTAGAAACTCTGAAAGAGTCTTGGGATGCAGGCAAACGAGGCATCCTGGGAAGTTTAGTAATTAGCATCTATGAGGCAATTGTAGGACATTCTTGCATGTAATACTTCATTCTGTACAATGAGACCAGAATGGACAAATAAACCAGAGCTCTCTGTGATGAAAACTGAAAAAAAATTAAAAAATCAGCTCTCAAAATGTGTTGGTTAAATCTGTGCTGATTAAAGTTAAATCAAAGGAGGATGCAGGGCTCAGTGTTTCATGTACTCCATCTGTTCCACGCAGTCCAATATTCCAAGTCACAATATGTTGCCTGCTGACTAGATGACTGGACTGAAAAAATGAAAATCAGATGGGTGACTACTATGTATAATAGACCCCCTATTAGATTGGGTCATGTGTGTGGCAGAAAAGTTGGACTCAGCTTTAGGTTCAGGTGCCAGATTTTGCAAGACAATGCAAAACATTAAGACCAGACTGGCACAGGGCCAAACCCTGAAAAAGTACATTTTTGAACTATGACTCTCAGAATCTCCCATCCAACTTGCTCCTGTTGCTAGTCAGGGGACTCTGGGGGTTATGGTTCAAAAAAGGAACGTGTTCAAGCTCTGCATATTACAGTATAGTATAACTAAGCTACAGCTAAGAGATTCAGCCAAACTGGATTTTGCAGATGCTCCTGGGAAAGTACTTGACCATGGCTCGCTGTGCTAGTCCTTCTGTTGTTTGTGTTGTTGTGTGCCTTCAAGCCATTCCTGAGTTATGGTAAGCCTAAGGCAAACCTATCATGGGTTTTCTGGGGATGAAAGTGTGTGATACACCCAAGGTCACCCAGTGAGTTTCCATGGCTTAGTGGAGAATTGAACTCCAGTCTGCAGGGTTGTAGTCCAACACCCAAACCACTACGCAATACTGGCTGATAGTACTTCAGGATACAATATTGGAATGACCATATGAGACTTTTCTTATTCCTGTAACTGTTTCCTTAAAAAAAGGATTCACATGCAAAATCCTGGTTTTGAACTCACTTGGTTGCCTATTTTGGCTTTACCATATCTCATTAATTCTTCTCTCTCTTAATCTGGTCCTCTCCACACAGTGCAGCAGCAAGAACAATGATGCCCAGTATACAGAAGGGCTACGAACTCATTAGGGAAGGGCAAGAACTTCTTTCTGGTTCCTGTTTTGATAAGAACTTTCCAAAATGTGCAAACGCCTTCATAAATTTGATGAAAAGAACTTGAGATTCAGAGGGAAGCATATGGGAAAAAGTGAAACTAACAAATTTACTGTCCCAGGCAAAGATTTTGTAAAGTTTGATTTTATATCCTTGTGTATACACACATCTCTTTGTTTGTTGCTGTTGTGAACTGCTGTCAAGTTGACTTTAACATAGGGTGACCCTATAAATGAGACAACTCCACACACCACTGTCATCAACCACCCTGCTCAGATCTCTCAAGTTCAGGGCCATGGCTTCCTTGATTGAGTCCATTCATTTGTAATGGGGTCTTCTTTTCCTAATGGCTTCTACTTTGCCAAGCATCATTGTCTTTTCTAGCAAGTCAGGTCTTTTCATGATATGTCCAAAGTACAACAATCTCAGTTTAGTCATCTTGGTTTCTAGGGAGAGTTCAGGCTTGGTTTGCTCTCTTTTTTGTTGTCCAGAATATCCACAGAACTCTCCTCCAGCACCATGTTTCAAATGAATTGAATCTCTTCCTATCAGCTTTCTTCACTTTCCAGAATTCACAACCATACACAGAAACTGGAAAAACAACATGAACAGTTCTGACTTTGGTATTCAAGAATTTACATTTACCCTTCATGATCTTGTCTAGTTCCTTCCAAGTCCCAGCCTTCTTCTGATTTCTTGACTGCAGTCTCTATTTTGATTAATGACTAAACCGAAGTGTAGGAAATCTTTCACTATTTTAATGTTTTTACTGTCTTTGAAGTTACATACATCATCTGTGGTCATTATTTTTGTTTTCTTAATGTTCAGTTGTAAACCCGCCTTTGCACCTTCTTCCTTGACCTTCTTCAGTAGTCATTCCAAACCTTTGCTATTTTCTGCTAGAGGTATGGTGTCATATGCATATCTTCAATACCTGATGCTCCTTCCTCCAATTTTCACCTTGTTCCTCAGAGTCTAATTCAGCTTTATGTATGATACATTCAGCATGCAAGTTAGGTGAATAGGGTGATAAAATGCAGCCTTGCTTGACCCCCGTTCCAATTGGAAACCACTCTGTTTCTCCATATTCTATCCTAACAGTGGCCTCTTTTCTGACAACAGGTTACACATTAGGATAATTAAATATTGTGGTACATCCATTTCTTTAAGAGTGATCCATAGTTTTTCATGATCAATCAAAACTATCAAAGGTTTTGCTATGATCTATAAAGCACAATCTGATTTTCTTTGTCAATGTATGGCCCTTTCCGCACCAGGCAATTAGAACAGGGCAGTGTGTCCTCGCACTGAGGTCATCTGCACCTTGGAGTGGACTAGGAACAGACTACTTACCAGAGATCTGCACCTCAGTCTGCTCCAAGACGACCCCAAGTGGTCTTCCAGAGTGTTTTTGAAAGACCGGAAGAAACAGGTCTTTATTTTCCGGGAACACGCCATTGCGTTCCTGCTCTCTTGTGCAGATTTGCAGGCTTGCACCAATGTGAGCCTGTCATCTGCGGAGGGTGGGCTTTAGGCGTGGTGAGCTTCAGCGGTTGGTCAGGACCCACGACCAACCAGAAGCTGCCATTTTGGAAACCGGAGCAGTGTGGATCTACAGACCTTGCACTGCTCCGATTCACCCTGGACCAAGGAGGAGCCCTGCAGAAGGGCTTCAGGGACAGTCCGTGTTGCTTTGGACCCCAGAAGAAGCGGTGAGTAACGGCACGGATTCCCTCGCCTTGTGCGGAAAGGGCCTATGTTTGCAATATAATCCCTTGTGCTTCTTCTACTTCTAAACCCAGTTTGGACATCTGGCATTTCTCTCTCCTTATAGGGTTGAAGTCCTTGTTGAAGAATTTTGAGCATCACTTTGCTTGTATGGGAGATTAATGCAATGGTCTGGTAGTTACTGCAATCTTTTTTTTTAATGAATATTTTTATTAGAATTTCTATAAAAGATATAAAATGGGAACATTTCTTCTAAATGTTCCCCCCCTCCCAACTCCCATAACAAGTTTTTTTCTCCGGTTTTGCCCAGCTGAAATCAAACAAAAGGTACAATATAATACAATACAAGGAGTCCACTCCATTATACATAGAATCTTTGGCATAACTATCATAGTTTGTCTTTTAACCAGCCAATACATTTTCACCTTTTTTTTCAAATTATATCGTTATAATCATTAGCTTTACAATTGAAGCCATTTTGTCCATTCTCTATCAAACTGTTGAATAGATTTGTTCTTTAATGCATTTGTCAATTTTTCTATCTCCATCATATCCATAAACTTTAATTTCCATTAATTTAAATTTATTTTAATATCTTGTTTCCATGTTGAGTATAGGTTAATCTAGCTGCTGTAACTAGATATAACATTTTTTAATGCTTTCTAATTTCTGCCTTTGATTTTATTATATTCAATAAATATAATTCAGGTATAATTTCAGAATTCATTTTGAATATTTTTTGAATTTTGTCATGTATTTCTTTCCAAAATTTCTTTGCCTTTTTACAAGTTCACCACATATGATAAAATGTTCCCTCTTTTTCTCCACACTTCCAACATTTCAAATTTCCATTCTTTGTAATTTTTTGTAATCTCTCTGGCATTATATACCATCTATGCAACATTTTATAATTTTCTCTTAAATTTAAATTTAATGTAAATCTTAAATCTGTTTTCCATACCATTCTCTAACTCTCAATATCTATTGAGTGTCCTATATTTTGTGACCATCTCACCATCTTTTCTTTAATTTCTTCTTGTTCCATTTCTCTTTGTAATAACAATTTATAAAGTTTGGATATTCTTTTCTTTTGATTTTCTTTCATGAGTACATCCAGTTCATTTTCCTTCTTTTCAAATCCAAATAATTTTTAAGACAATTTTGTATCTTTCTGTCAATTGTCTCCACGGAAACCAATTCATTTCATGTCCAACTTCCTTAATTTCTTCCAGCATTTTCATTCTTGGTGTATTTCCATCCCAGATAAGTGTGTCCTGGTACGTTAGCATTTTCCTTTCTTTTGTTGGGGAAATTTTAAAAGCGTCATGTGGTGATGTCCAAGTTGGGAGGCTGGAATAAAACCTTGAGTATAATTGTTGCCATACTTTTAATAAAGTCTTCCGGATGCAATGGTTATTAAATTCTTTGTTAACCGCTAGTTTATTATAACACAAATAACCATGCCGTCCAAATCTATTCTCATGTTGGTTACTGCAATCTTTAATGTCCCCTTTCTTGGAGACTGAGATATCTATTGAGTGTTTCCAATCTGTGGACCATTCTTTCGTTTTCTATCTCTGCTGGCAGATTTTAATTAGAATTTGAGTGGATTCTGTCTCTATTGCTTGAAACAACTTTATTGGTATGCTATTTGCTCCTGGTGTCTTGTGTCTCCCAAATACTTTGAGTGCAGCTTCCACTTCACTTTCTAAAATTGTGGATTAAGCTTCAGATGGTTCTTCCTTGAATTAATCTGTCATCTTTAAATCTCTTTTATAAAGTTCTTCAGGATATTGTTTCCACCAGCTTTTTATTCCTTCTTAATCATGCATTATGCTGGGTGTAGCGCATCCCCACTCTTGGTTTAAATTTCCCGTTGAAATCTGAGATCTTGAAGAAATGTTTTCATGTTTTACCTTTTTTTGTTGTTGCTTGTATTTCTCTGCATTGATTGTTATAGTAATTCTTTTTGTCCCTGCACACAAGTCATTAAACAATTGTGTTCAGTGTTCTGACCGTATGTCTGTTATCTTTTACTTTTGCATCTTGTCTGTCCTTAACTGTTTGAAGAGTTTTATCTGTCATCAAGTGGAGCTTTTCTTTCTTTTTGGTTGAAGATAGAGGCCATTTCCACATGGGACGAGGAAATTGCCCCGTGCCGGTACTTACTGGACTTCTTGGCTCCATGCTTGGGTCCAGGCTGGTCTGGAGCAGTGCGTGGCCGCCGCTCTGCACTGCTCCAGGGACAAAAATGGCAGCTTCCAGTTGGTTGAGGCTCAACCGCTGAAGCTTGCCAGCCTAAAGCCCACCCCCGGTAGATCGCAGGCTTGCACTGGTGCGAACCTGCAAATCTGCACCAGAGCGCAGGCATGGAGTGGCGCGCTCTGTGCTTTTGAAAGACCTGTTTCAAGCAGTTTTTCAAAAGTATGCTGGATGACCACTTCAGGTTGTTCCGGAGCGGGCTGACGTGTGGAACTACACTAAGTAGGTCCGACCCAGTCCGCTCCCAGGTGCAGACGTCCTCCCTGGAGGACGCTCTGCACCGTTTCTTTAAGCCCGTGCGGAAATGGCCAGAGTCTCTTTGTATTCTTCCCTCACAATGTCACCGACTTCAATCCATAGTTCTTCTAGCTCTCAGTTAATTAGATTTAATAGTGCAGATCTATTTTTTAAATTATCTTTAAATTCTACAGGGATGTTCTTCAGGTTGTGTTGGACACAATTATTATTTTGGTCTCCTTCTTTAGCTTTACTCTAATTTGTTATATTAGCAGTTTATAGTCTGTGCTACAATCTGCTCCTGGTCTTGTCTTTACAGGGAGAATGGAGCTTCTCCATCTTTTGCTTCCAGTTATGGAGACTGGTCTGATTTCTATATTGGCCCTCAGGTGATGTCCATGTATACAGTCAGCTCCTTGTTTGTCTGAAGAATGTGTTTGCAATGAACAAACTGTTGGCTTCACAAAATTCAAACAGTTGCTTTCTTACTTTATTTCTTGATCCTAGACCAAATTCTCCTGCGATGCTTCATCCTATTCTTTTTCTTATTTTTTTTGGGGGGGTGGGGGGGTTCCAGTTGCATATGATTGCCAACATGTTCTGTTTTGTTGTGTAATCAGTTTCTTCCTGGACTCCAGCATAGAATCCTTCCATTTCTTCGCTTTCTGCATCTGTAGCTGAAGCATAACTGATGGGCTTTCCCTGAAGTCTTACTGATATTATTCAATCAGACTTTGCATTATATAATTTGACTGCTTTTGCTACATCTCTCTTCACTGTTAATGGCATCCAATTTCTTCTTAGATTTTCATTTCCTGAGTGCAGTTATCTCCTTCCTGTCTACTTTAGTACACTCACCCTGAGCATTGCAATATTTTTACAGTGGACTCTCTGGATATGTGACCTCTGGATCCGTGAGTTCGAGCAACTGTAGAGTGTCACTTCCTATACATAAAATGGCGGTGATGTGAATGTGGATGCACTGAAGTATCCATGCACATATAGCCACCATTTAATAATATGGGACATGATCATTTGTACTATTAATTATCTGTGTAGGGTCCTGGAACCAAGCCCCACATATATGGAATTGTGCTATATATCTTGTTTTATAATGTGTAGCTTCCTCTGATTCATGCTTCCCACATTCCATGTACCTGTAATACGTGTTGTGCAGCTTTGGACTTTCCTTTTGCCTTTGAGCACATCAACAGGTGAATGGTTTTTCAGCTTGAGTCCAGTTGCATTCATCATTAGCCACAGTGCTTGTCACCTGCTCTTCCCCAGTAGCTCATTGAGTGCCTCCTGACCTGGGAGTCTCATCTTCTGGCACTATCTGTTATTTCATTTTGGATTGTCTCATCATAGGGTTTTCAAGGTAGAAGGCTTCAGGAGTGATTTACCATTGCCTTCTTCTGTGAAGTATTAACAAGCATTAGGCCATGGCGCCACTTTTGTTATCTCTGAGAGATCTTCTGCCAGTGTTACCTATCACCACTGCCATTGCCCAGTAGCTGTTTGGCCCATTTGGCCTGGCTCCTCAGCTAATCTTGTGTAACATGGGAAACTCTACCAGTTGCACTGCTGCAGTCAGTATGGCCTGTTGCCTCACAGGAACATGCAATCCCACCATCACAGAAAGGTAGCGCCATGCTGGACATCTTTTTGCACCACCCTTTTTTTCTCCCTGACATGCTCCTTATCATTAACAGCTGTGAGGCAAACAACTATAACATGGCCCTAGCCATTGTGGGCAGAACTGAATTTGGTCAATGCAGCTAGCTGAGCATTCCATTCTTTTTTTTTTAAATAAGAACTTTTCCAAATTTCACATTTAGTTAAGTTCTTATTAAAAAAAAAATTGAAGTGAGTGGAATTTATGTGTCCCAATCTCTGTGAATATGTGGTGGGTGATTGTTTTCAGTACTCACTCTAGCATATACTCCCAAAATTTAGGATAGTCACTTTTTTGGGGACTACAACTCCTAGATTCACTCAGCCAGCACAGCTAATACTCATCGTGCTGTAGGATCTGGGGAGCTGTAGTTCCAAAAAGGTAACTTTTCCAAGCATACACTCCAGAGTTCTAGTTATAGCAAGTGACAAGCCAGTCCATAATAACCTCCATCTTGCCACAGTGACATTCACACACAAATACTACACACATATACAAATACTCCTATGGTATATATGGTTGCAGCTGTAATTTAGCCTGAACTGTGGATCTGGTTTTTGTTTGGGGTTGCTGAGTTCTTTGTCTGTTTTCTTTACAGCAGGCATACAGTTATAGAATAGAACTCTTCAATTTGTTAGGTGGCATCAGTTGCAGTTCTTTCATGATTGTTTTTGGTGTAGCCTTTAGATCTATTTATAGATCATGGGGCTGTTTCCAAATAAGTCTTAGCAATGTGTTCCCCCAAATACACAGATGGTTGGCTTGATTTCCTGAGGAGCAGGAACTTGCCAGAACCAGGCTCTGGAGAGGTTAATTGGGTGTCTTTAACCAGAAGAAATGCAAACATAAAATAAAAATGGCACCATTTGGTTCTTTCATTTGTTGTAGGTGAAGTTAAGTTTGCCATTTATGGCATGCCAAGGTCAATGTAAATTAGCATTCAACAGAATCCTAAAAATTACACAGAGGACAAGGTAGGTTGAAATCATCCCCCAAAAGACACTTGAAATCGAAGGAAATGCTTTGATCTTGAAAATAATCAGATTTATAACAGAAGAAATTTAATCCTTTAATCCTCTGTAAGTGGGGGAGGAGGTAGGGTTGGCCCCCCGGTTACCCTGATTCAAAGGATACTTCTTATTTTAAATGGTTGCTCCTTAGATTTGCATAGAAAATAATGGCTGTTCATTTTCTGAGAATATTGATGTCAATTTCCATATACCGAAATAACAGCTCTGCAGCATCCCTTATTTTTGAACTTTGACCTGAGAACATCTCAGAGGAAAGAGAAGGAAGCAAGTCCATCAGAGCACCCAGCTGGGCTTTTCAAAGAGAGAAAGCCTTGGAGCACAATGCTGTTTTTCCTTTGTAAGAACATCTTTCCTGCTCTACAAAATATCTTGGCAGGCAAAAGTCGGCAGTGAGGAGAGAGTGGGAAAGAAAGAATGCAGCCTGTGACACACCTCCATTTTTCCCTCCAACTCTTCGTCTTCTCCCCTGTAATACCTTTCTTTGTCCATGTTGCAGCCACCCTATTTCAGCCAGTGTTTCACATCCTAAACCAGGTTCCGAGGCCACAAGCCATTTTAAGTAGCATGTTCATGTAGTAGCACTTCTAATGCAGCTGGGAAGTACAGCCTGATCCTCTCTTCACATTGACTAGGAAATCAGTCCCATATGAGGTCAAATAAGCATAAGACAGCAACTTTAAAGCCTTCAATTTATTTATTTTTTTTGAAATACCAGTTTTAACATATCCTATTGCATGGTATTGTAGCGGAGTAGTGGTTTGAGCATTGGACTATCACCCTGGAGATCAGAGTTCAATTTCCCTCTTTGCCATGGAAACCCGCTGGAGATGACCTTGGGTGTCTCACACACTCTCAGCCCCAGAAAATCCCATGATAGGTTCACCTTAGTGTCTCTATTAGTCAGAAACAACTTGAAGGAATACTGCAACAACATTAGCAGGGTCAGCAAAGTGTGGTCTCCAAGGAGATTTTTGTGGCCCCTCAAACCCTCTGGACTCCCAGATCATAATTTTTCTGCCACCTACCCCAATGGAGGTTGGGTAGGGGTGAAATTGCATCTCCTGGAACTCTCCAGCTCTACAATTCATTTTTTAAAGAGGTTGCAGCCTCCCCCACATTGTTAAACATGTTAAAAATCCAATTTTTCTAAAAGAGAAGTGGATCTGTGGCCACTTCCACTTATTTTAAAATTTAAAAAAATGGGGGGCATTTCTGGTAGTCTATGGTGCATCAGAGGCTTTCAGGGGCAGAATAATGCCCCACCCTGCAATTTACCAGAGTGACCCTGTCCTAAGATGTCTTACACTATTTCCCTGTCTCCATCTGTCCCTACAAGACATGGGGGCATAAGTATCAGGAGGTATTTCTTGCTGTAGTTTCCCCCTTCCCTTCCCTCCCCCTTCCCTCCCTCCTCCTCCTCCTTCTTTAATGTGTCAGATTGCAATATTTGTTGCTATAGCTTTGTCCCTCTCTCTCAGTGGAATCCTGAATGACCATTGCATACTGCGTAGCACTATAATTACTGGGCTACATAGTGGATTATGGCCAGACCCCCCCACACACACTTAATGGTAAGCAGCCATTGGGATCAATGGGTGTCCATCCCTTTGACAATCAAGAAGCAGCTGCCTGATATTTCTACTCCCTCCTGTGAGTGATCTCTCATGCACCAGGCAAAAAAAAAGACACTCTATCACAGCTCCTTCCTGCACTGGAGATCTTGAATGTGAGGGGGGCTGGTGGGAACATCAGGTAGCTGGTTCTCAATTAATAGGAGAATGGACCTCCATTGATCCCAATGGATGCTTATTGGTAAGCAGGGCTTGGGGGTGTTACCCTGATTTCTGGGGTCCCTTGGGGGACACCACAAAGTGCTCCACGTGATGGGGAATGGAAACTAGCCAGAGCACGAGCAATAGCAATGCGAGAGGCAGGGTAACCTAGTGGGGTCTTTTTACCCAGTTTTTATGGGGTCAGGCTAAGCCAAAAATCAAACGAAGATGTCCAGTAAATGATTTTATTGAGTAAAAGTCTCACGGACCAATGCACTCACGCCTGACCTGGTTCTCAGTCATTCGACCGTGACTGCGTACGTGCTCATCTGGGCGACCTCTCAGGCACACAGAATCATATTTAATATCAAATTGTAGACCCCGGGATAGGGTTTCTCTATCGGAGTAACAGGGGACTTTCATGGTCCCTATGTAGCCTTTATGTAGAGTTATGTAAGGATTGTGAATACATTGCAGTTAAGCGTACGTAACAAATATGTAACTATAAGTTACATATTTGTAACTGCCCAACAAGATTCTGGCCTCTATCTTTAAAATTTGAAAATTATGTTTCTGTTATCCCACATTGTTCTGGAAATTTCCAGCATCAGCTACAACATTTTATTTTCACTGCAAGTGGGTTTCTTTTTAATTCCAAGACATAAGAACAAAAAAAGTATCATTCTCCTATATTTCTTTTAATTTTTTTTTAAAAATAGTTATAGTGCACCTGTCCATCAGTGAAATAGCACTTTTGCACTATGCTCTATAATGATAAGATTTTTTTTTTTTAATTCAGAGCGATAAAATTTGCTCTGCAAACTATAGGGCCACCTATAAAGCATAACAGTCTTAAAAAAACTTTTGGAAGAGCCCCAGGGAAGATTGAAGAAATTGCTACAAACAGCCCCACCTAAGAATAAAATGAATGGAAGCAACAACAGCTGACAACATCTGGCAAGATCTAAGGAGCTATATAACGAGAATTCATGCTTTTTTACAAGAGTCTGAAAAAGCCCATGGTCAAGCTGCTCTAGTTTTTTATAATGCTAGAATGGCCTGTTACTGATCTGAGGTGATACAAACTCTCATTTGATTTCCATTCGTAGATAGTGGGAATAAATAATCTGATATTCTATCTTCTAACTTTTAACATGGAGACCCTATCCATAAATTTGCCTGGGACTGGATCTTGGTAACTTCACTTACAACTTAATGGGGATCTGGCTTTGGGAATGGGCTCCCTACCCCATTGTACTACCATAATAAAGAAAGATAGCCTTAAAAATATGCTGAGGATCAACTCCATTGCTGTTTCTCTAGAACAACATGAGGTTT
Source organism: Cyclura pinguis (assembly GCA_030412105.1). NCBI lineage: Eukaryota > Metazoa > Chordata > Lepidosauria > Squamata > Iguanidae > Cyclura > Cyclura pinguis. Next base: position 216,939,259 of record CM059602.1, read on the forward strand.
CATAACCCAGTTTCTGCAGCCCCATGTAAAGAAATGACCTTTCCAGCTGCCTTGATTTGCTTTATGTTTATGGTTCTATAGCAGCTTAAGCTGTACTATATGGATTAGTGTTTTGAGAGGAACAGCACCAAATAATAATCCAATCTCTGTCTGATCCTCTAGTAAAGACTGGGTACACTTTTAGTTTAATTTATGAATGATTCCACAATATCTGTTCTTCTTTATCAGATGCAAGGTTATTTGTGATTATGAATAAAGGAGAATTGCATAAAGGGTTATGTTTCAGATTTGCAGTGAAGAGTTTTATTCATATGTTCCCATGAATATGTGGTGTGTTTTATTTAATGCTCCTTTTCTTGCTTGAGATTTTGTTCATTAATGTCACATCCCATGGATGAAAGGGGAAAGTGTTGATGACCTTATCAGACTGTAGTTGTGATTGATCATAACCCAAACCTTGTAGTTACGTTAACCACTGCATTGAACTTATTTAGAGAAAATGGTTACTGAGATGCTGGGTGAGTGGATGGGCAGGCTGTGTGTGTGTGTGTGTGTGTGTGTGTGTGTGTGTGTGGTAGTTTCTTAGTAACTTTAGTTGCCTAGAGAATTTTCAGAATATTATTTTTCAAAATTAAAACAGCAACAACTAAGGACTGGAATGGACAATCTGATTAAAGCTCAAAAGTCAGTAGTTGTGTAGGAGAGGGGATTTTGGCTTGCTATTCAGGTCAAGAAATGCTGCCTGTATTCTGCCATATACAATTCTGTGAGACCCCTGTCCTTCTTTTCATTTGGTTAGCCTAATAAATGGGCAGGAAAAGGAGAAGGCACAGGTAGCTGTTTCGAACTTTTTACAGTTGGCCATTTCCAAAATATCAAAGCGCTTGTGCATTCAAAACAGCACAGAAAATGTCCTCTACCAGCTACTCTGCTCTCTAGTGCTAGCCTGCTGCAGAGCCTATAAAGAAAGCTGCTAACAAAAAGGTTATTCAGAAGGTTGCTTGAATAAACCCAAAGGTAACAAGTATCCACTGAGCAGATGTCGTGAGACCAAGCTGCACTTTGGAAAACTGCCGAGATATTTTAAAGTAGTGCTTTCTCATTAACCTAAGCACAATGCTAAAAGTCCTTTAAAATAAAACTTTCCAGATGCCACCTGCATCTGAGATGCTAATAGGATGAATGCCAGTAAGCCCACTAATACTGGAAATGCTCTTAAGAAAACAGCTACAACTGATTGTACTGACACAAACAAATAAAAAACTAATTTATGTATTCCTGCAGCTGCATCTCTAGGCGAAGTAAAAGCAGGAGTCAAGACCAATTCACAGTTGACTAATGTTTCCTCTGTCTTTGCAGATTTGGACATTTAACTGTAATTAAGATTTATTGTCTGCAAACTTGCAGGTCAGGGCAAGCATCACAGTGTGGATAACTTTCTGTTTGCTAGTAAAAAGCCTATTAGGAGGAATCTTCAAATCTTCCAAGCATAACATGTCATTTCAGATCTTGATTGTACATTTCTAGCTGGAGTGCAAAAGACCCATCAAGCACAGGAGCAGGTTAGAAAATGTGCGCGTGGTGTTGCCTGAAGCAAAACATTCTGTTTTCCTCAAATACCTTGTATCTCAGGATTAGTATTGCTCGAATTCAAGACCTGACCATATTCACTGACATTCTGAGAACATCAAATAAACAAACAGATCTTGGATCTGTGTCTTTGCGCAGATCCAAAAGAGATCAAAGATGTATCTGACCTAAGAATGAAGGCCTATATCTCAGTGGCTGAGAATTTCCTCTAGATGCAGAAGGTACAAGGTTCAGTTCCTGGCATCTCCCATTAAAACAGATCGGGTGATACGAAAGACCTCTGCCTGAGCCTGTGAAGAGTCGAAGGAAAACCATGTGGATGGGAGGGTTTTGTAAAATCAATTAGGCTACAAAAGCTTTTAACTGTGTTTTTACTTGTCATCTAAACAGCAGCAATGTTTGGGTCAATTGGGCCTCCAAGGGGAGGATCTACCATAACTGGAGAGCAACATCAGAGAAGGCCCTCTTCCATGTCCTCTCACAGCATATTGTTCTGACTGATGGAACATAGAGGAGCACCCATCCCACACACCCTAAATCTTGGGCAGGGGCATAAATGGAGAAATGTACCTTCAAATATTAAGGTTCTGAACAATTTAGAGCTTTAAATATAATTACCAGCACCTTGACTTTAGTCAGGAAACATCACTATGTGCATTTTTTTTTAAAAAAATGGTGTTATATTGGTTTTATATGATCCTGTCAGCAGCCTGACTGCTGTATTTTATACCACCTGTAGTTTCCAAGTCATCTTCAAGGGCGGCCTCACGTAGAGTGCATTGCAGCAGTCTAATTGGGAAGTTAGCAGTGCATGGACTACTGTGGGTCGGTTATCTCTGTCCAGGAAATGCCATAGCTAGCAAACGAATCTGAGCTGGCCCCAAGCACTCCGAACCATTGAATCCACTTAGGTTTCCAGTAGCAAAGATAGCTCTAAGAGTCCTCCTGAGCTATGGACCTGCTCCTTCACAGAGAGTGCGGTTCCATACAGGGCACATAGCTTACCCAGTTACCAGCCCTGAGAACCACTAATCTACAGAGACTCTATCTTATTAGGATTCAGTCTCAGTTGGTCCTCCTCCAGCTCATTACAGCATCCAAGCACTGGTGAAGCAGTTGCACAGCCTCAGCCAATTCTGACAACAAGTATAGCTTCTCTTATCACTGTACTGATGGCACCCAACCTCAAATCTCCTTATGATCTCTGCCTGAGGCTTCATGAAGATATTGAACAGTGTGGGAAACTAGACAGAGTCCTGTGGTACCCGACAGCTTAGTGGCCATGGGGTTGAACAGGAATCTCTCAGTGCTGCTGTCTGGAACTGGCTCTCTAGATCAGAGCAGAACCATGAATAGCGCCTCCTATCCCCATCTTACAGAGCCAGTCCACTAAGATACGATGATCAATGGTATCAAAAGCCACTGAGAAGTCCAGGAAGATCAACAGGGTAGTACTCTCCCAATCTTTCCTCCAGAGTAGGTTGTCAGTCAGAGCAGCTAAAGCTGTTTCAGTGCTCTGCTTTGACCTGAAACCAAACTGAAACTGGTCCAGATAATTTATTGCCACCAGGAATGACTGAAGTTGCCCAGCCACCAGCTCAAGCACCTTGGCTCAAGAGAGCTATTTACAACAGGGCAGTAGTTATCATATGCATCAGGGGTGGTCTTCTTCAGAAGAGGGTGCACCATTGCCTCCTTCAAGGCAGCAGCACCTTCCTCTGACATAATGAGGCATTTAGCACCCCTTGGAACCATCTAGTCAATTCACCCTTGCTAGATTTTATCAGCCAAGATAGACAAGGTTCAAGCTTATATGTGGTGGGCTAAACTACTTCAAGTATCTTGTCCATGTCATTAGTCCGCAGTAACTGAAACTGTCATGAGAACTGACTAGATGGAGCCCTGGTCACTTTCACAGACTCTGTATTAAATGTGGTGTCATGTTCTTAATGAATATGAGTGACTTTTTTTCTCAAAGTTGGGCAAATCTCAAAGCCTGGAAAACCCACAAGAACCAATGGATTCTGGCTGTGAAAGCCTTTGACTCTACATTGGGCAAATCAACTCCATCAAGTTCATCCACCCAACTCTCAATAATTATATACCAGGTCTGCCCATCTACAACTATATATGACGGTTGTTTTATTATGGACTCACCTAGCCTTCAGCTGAAGAGGGCTGCAGACATAATGTTCCACTCCCACAATCTGCAGTGCCTTGGAATCCCTTCAGCTGGGGTGCTGCCAGGGTGAAAAAGCAGGTTTTGTAGGAGTGCCATAATCGGACATAACCAGGATCCTGATGATGCAGGATCCTGGCCTACACATATGTGCACAGGCCCTGTATGAGCAACAGAAAATTCTATCTCCCCCTCCCCCCTACTGCCTCTTTCACAAGTTATGCAGACCAGGAAAGAGAGTCATGAATGAGGACAGTGTCCATGCTCCTATTTCCATGCTCCATGCTCACATCGTAAACATGTGAGTTCTCAGTAGATGAGTGACCAAACAAGTGCTGTACATGCACATAGGAATGGACTCTTAAGTACCGTTGAAATGATCTGACTCTTTTGACATAAGGAAGTTAGCTAAGCTTAGAGTTACATGATGCCTTTTAAAGAGAATTTATTATTATTTTCATTCACAGATAGAATCACAGAGTTGGAAGAGACCATAGGGGCCATCCAGTCCAACTCCCTGCCATGCAGGAACACACATCAAAGCACTCTCGACAGATGGCCATCCAGCTTCTCTTTAAAAAACTCCAAAGAAGGAGATTCCATCACACTTTGAGGCAGCAGATTCCACTGCCGGACTGCTCTGACCATCAGGAGGTTCTTCCTCAGGTTCAAGTAGAATCTCCTTTCCTGTAGTTTGAATCCATTGCTCCTTGTCCTAGTCTCTGGAGCGGCAAAAAAACAAGCCTGCTCGCTCCACAACATGACATCCTTTCAAATATTTAAACATGGCTATCATGTCCCCTCTTAACCTTCTCTTCTGCGGACTAAACATACCCAGCTCCCTAAGCCACTCTTCATAGCTCATGGTTTCTAGACCCTTCACTATTTTGATTGCCCTCCTCTGGACATGTTCCAGCTCGTCGACATCCTTCTTGAATTGAGGTGCCCAGAACTGGACACAGTATTCCAAATGACGTCTAACCAATGCAGAATAAAGTGGTACCATTACCTCCCTTGATCTAGACACCATACTCCTGTTGATGCAACCAAGAATTGCGTTGGCTTTCTTGGTTGCTGCTTCACACTGCTGATTCATGTATTCCAGAGCATTACAGCTTTGAATGGTACTAAAATATGCTTCTTATTTTTTTTTAATCTAAATCATATTAATTATTCTGGTATGGAAATAATAGGAGGTCTTAGCACTTGAACAGCGTGCATGTTTTTAATATGATAAAATAAATGGATACCACAATGGCCACCAATTTGGTAAACTATAAGAGAGGATTAGACAAATTTGTGGCAGATCTAGCATCATCGAATTTCCACTAACTTGATTTGAGTGTAAGCACACACACATTTACATGTATACTTTCCATTTGTGGTGTGGTGTGATTCTGTTGCAAGTATCAGATGTGTTTTTGAGCCCTTTGTTGTGTGAAGGAAATATTCTTTCTAGGACTTCCTCCCACAGTCTTTATTTTAGCTTCAGGCATGCAAGGATTTACTGTACGTATTTATTAAAGGTGACTCATTTTTAAAATGAATCACACAAGCCTTCTATACCAGGAGATTTTAAACCGAGAAAGAGAAGATGAGACAGTCAAATCAGCAATGATATTGTGGGCTCAAAATCTCAGACATCCAATTCAATTAGAGCACTGGGAACAGAGCTGGCAACGGACACAAAAATTTACTGCAGCTCAGAACCTAAAAGAGAACTACTATAAGCTTTTTCATAGATGGTACATGACACCAGAAAAATTAAAGAAGATATATAATACGGGAACAGGTCAGTGTTGGAAGTGTCAGGAGAACGTTGGAACACTATTTCATACGTGGTGGTCATGTCCTAAGGCTAAAAAATATTGGAATGATATACATAATATGATATGTAAAATACTGAGGGTTCAAATTGATAAGAAACCTGAACTGTACTTATTAAATATGACACATCTGTTAGATGGAACTGTTGCAAAGAAATATTGGCGAATACTGCTGTATATGATTACGACAGCCCGTATTGAATATGCAAGGCTATGGAAAACTGAGCAGATACCTACAATAGAGCAATGGTGGGCAACTTTTATTGAAAATCGGAATGCAGATATAGTCTCTCAGAGATTAAAAGGAAAATCAGATGATGACATTAACAAAGAATGGCAAATTGTTCTGGAAATGGGTAGGGTGTTGACAGGTAATAATTCTTAATTCATGGTAGCATGAGTAGTTAGAGGTAAAAATCAGTGGAATATCATGGAACATGTAAAGTAGGGTCGAAGAGCAGGGTCTATCTTGTATGTTAACAAATGCAATGCGATGCGTAATGTTGATATGTCAATGAAATAACACTATTATAATCCAGAGAGGAGTGGAAGATAGCGGTAACAGTTCGGTAAAATGTACAATGAGAAATGTTGTTTTATACGATGTAATCACAATAAAATTAATTAAAAAAAATGAATAACGCAAGCCTTCTAATGTTGGAAGGTTGGAAAGTGACAACTATGTTTATGACCCAGAAATGGGGATTTCTTTCATTCACATCATATCACATCAGGTTCTCTCATTTCTCTGTCTCTTAACTCACCAGGCAGAATGCTCCAGAGGAGTAAAGCCCTGCTTTGTTTTTGTTTTTTTCACTTATGGTAGCCTAATAAAGCAAAATGTTAAATGATACCACTATATAAATGGTAGCACTTCTCAGCCCTTTCTTCCTGAGCTAAAAAGTTATGCTATTCAAATTATTTCCAAGTCCTTTGCAATGTCCTGTCAGGAACTTGGAAAGATTTTGGGAGGAGGCTGTAGCTCCCAGATTTCTCTAACCAACAAGACTTGTGTCCCTGATGGTGGTGGGAATTCTGGGAGTTTTAATCCCCCAATTAACATTTCTAAGCACTCAGGCTTTTTCACACTGTTTGATGATAAGTACTTTGATTCCACTTTTAACTGCATTATTTCCATCCTATGGAATCCTAGGATTTGTTGTTTCATAAAGCGTCCAGAATTCTCTGCCAGGGAGTTCTAGTGCCTCCCCAATCTACAAATCCCAAGATTGCATAGATGCAGCTGAGGCACTTAAGGTGAAATCAAAGTTCTATTAATTGTGTAGTGTGAAAGAGTTCTCTGTCTCCCTTTCTTGCCTTGTTTGTCGCTCTTTCCCCTGCACTAGTATTCCTCTTGTAGTAGGAGAGGTGCATTCATGGGAGGATTGGCTGTACCTGGAAGAGGGACTGGGTTAGATCCTTTTACTCTCTTCAGTAAGTAAGCTTTCCATTCTTGTGATACATGGATGAACATATTGATAGCTGAATTCATTCTTACTTAGCATAGCTGACTAAAGTAATGGTCATCAGCTTGGCTGAAATAAAAGCACATTAAAACAAATTATGGAAGATATGGTTTTCAGTGGTTACCGGTCACAATGGCTATATGTTATCTCCAGTAACAGATGCAATATACCTCTTAATACTGCAGGGAAATGTGACATGGAGAGTACTATTGCACTCATGTCTTTCTTGTAGGCTTTCCATTGGCATCTGATTGATGGCTGTGGGAACAAAACCTTGAATGGACTAAGAGGATAGATTTTGACTGAACGTTAGAAGGAACTTCTTGATAGTAAAAGCAATTTGGCAACAGAACCAGTAACTATAGAGGTGGTGAGGTCTCTTTCTCTGGATGTCTTCAATTATATGATTCTAGATAGGACTTTTGTCTGATCTAGCACCAGTCTTAAATTCTTAACCTGATTTCAGATGTTGCCTTCAGAGTGCCATGTACAAGGCAGCAAATACACCTCTAACCTTGTATCAATGTCTTGTTTGATTTTGCAAGAATGAATGTACTTTCTTTATCATCCTGGGAGCATCAAGATCCTAAGGTGTATCTTTAATTTTCAGTTGATAAGCCCCTGTTGATAACACAAGATTGATTTCTTTTTGCCGGCTATATAACTATGCTGTAGCTGAATATCATTTTTCTTTTTATCACTATAGTTATTAAATAATCTGAGTCATCCTTCATAACTTCAAAACACACACAAATAACTTCCAATCCTTTTCTCTATTAACAATGCTTTTCAGCTGGGGCTTTGCTTGTTTTTCAGGATCTTATACACACCAGGAGGTGCCTGTTTTAAATTTGGACTGAGCAGCAACTTATGGCTTTTTGTGAGAAGGAAAAATCCCACACACAACTGATATGTTTGCTCCTCAAAGCAAACAGACTTTTGTGATGGGAAGCAAAGACCATCTGGATTTGCACTTGGCCACACAGCTAAATTTAAACCAGCTGCTCTTTTGCTGGGACTCCAATATACTAGGTTTCAGAAGAGTTTGGAAAAGTCTTTTTCAAAACTACATCTCTCAGAATCCCCTAACTATAAGATGAGAAGTGGAAGTTGGGATGGGCCAGATCCTTGCAAAGTTACCTTTTTTCCACTGGCATGGCCATTCTGGAAGATATACTTTGAAACAGTAACTTTTCTGACCTTTGGTTCTGCAGATCTCATCCATATTACATGTATCTCACATTCTTTCAGGACAGGCAGTGCTAGTTTGGGAAATCTTCCTAAATTCTTAATTAACTGAAAGGGGAGTCTCTGAATTACCACAGGTCAGGTTACCTCTGCTTCTGAATCACTGGTTATCCTTTTGCTCAAACCAAAATGTATGTTTAGTCCATTTCATGCACCCCCATGGCAAAAATAATAAAAATTGGTTTACTAAGCATTCATGTGACTTTTCTAATCCAGTCAGGGTAAATATACCAACCTATGCTACCTGGACAGGAATGCCAGATTCAAGGTTTGATTCTTTGCCCTTCCTCATTGAATGTAAGACCATCTGCTGATCTTATGGGAGACTTAAATGTTGCAGTTCCCCACAATGCCAGGCACGTTTCTTTTTCCCCTGACTCTACCTCTCGCTAGAAAGGAGCAGTTGTGTAGGGATGGGGGGGGCAATGGGAGCGGTTTGCCCAGGTGGCAATGTTTTTGGGGCATCCTGGCCATTGCCATGCCTCCGTGCGCCCTCCCCATGCCCCGTGATCCCTGGCCATGCCCACGTGCACTGTGGCCATGCTCCCATGCCATGGCCCTACCCTCCTCCTGCCCCTCACTCCACACACCCCAAGCTCTGCCACTGGAAAGGAGCCAATGTGGTGTAGTGGTTTGAGCATTCGATTATGGCTCTGGAAACCAGGGTTTGAATCCCTGCTCAGTCATGGAAACTCACTGAATGACCCTGGGCAAGTCACACTCTCTCAGCCTCAGGGGAAACCAAAGCCAAGCCTCCTCTGAACAAATTTTGCCAAGAAAACCCCATTGTAGGTGTGCCTTAGGGTCGCCATAAGTTGGAAATGACTTGAAGGCACACAACAACAACAACAACAACAACAACATCATGTTTCCCTAGAAGCTGGCTTCTACCAGAAATTCTCATTTAGCAGGCTGTGCAAACCTGCTTTATTCTGAAATCCTTTAACTAGAAGGAGATCAAATTCAGAAACAGGAAGGGTTTCCTTAATGTTTGGTTACATTCATTCTTGCTTCCTTTGGCTTTCAATCTGTAGAGTTCTGAGGCAAGGACTGTCTGAAGCTTCTTCCTATGCGTGTGATTCATACCAAATGCTGAGTTTTCCAGAATGCAGAAAAAGTCTGTAAAACCACCAGGCGAGTAGGCCCTAGAAAGGAGGGGCTAAAAGAGGGAGAGCGACAAGTTAGAACAGAAGGTGAATAAACGGCTGGAAGGAACACTGATGCAGCTCCATCTGGAAAGAAGACTGCTGTCTAGTGTCTCTGGAAAACATTATTTCTGCAAAGAATTGAATCCTCTTTTCGGCACAGAGGCGGGGATCCCAGCCTGCTGCCAAGCATAAGCCTTCCTGATGGCACAGTGGTGGGGGAGTCAGTGAACAAGTGTACTAATGGCATAATGCAGGGAAAACATCAACCACTCCTTTTGCGTTAAGGCCGATCAGGCATCTGTCCTCCTCCCAGGAGGCAGCCCACAATTTCACATTGCATTAGGGAAGACTCTTGTTTCATAGCACTGGATGGACCAACTTGATAAAAATTTAATTGGCTGGATGCAAAGGGAGATCTAGAAGTATATATTGGACTGATTGTTTTTAGCAATTTGGCATTCCAGAAGGGAAGTGTTGTAGTTGCTATGCTCACCTTTGATTTTTTTTTACTTAACTTTGACAAATGGAGGACCTAAATGCACCCTATTTCATACCAGTGGTAACACCAGTTTTCTTTTTAGCAGAAAATCAACACCTATGAGAAATCTGTGTGTAATTTCACTATATATGGGTTTTCGAATCCACATGTATGTGAAACTGTATTACAAAAATGGTACAAATAGTCCTATTGATTGGCTCCCTGCTTCCCTGACAATATTTTGCAATAATGCTTTGGCTGACTTCTAATAACTTTACAGTGGTACATGTGTATATGTGTATATTTACACAGAAGTAAGCCTTCCTGAGGCTAATGGGAGTTGCATGCATGTGAACAGAAATTCAGCTTTCAATAATGTGGTTTTGGAGTATGTACATTACTAAGAAGAAAGAAAAGAAGTACTGTATTTGCTGACATATAAGACTCACCCCCCCCCCCAAAAATGGGGTGCATGTTATACATCAGTGTGTCTTATATGCCAGCAAATAGTATTTGCGATTGTATAAATGGGGTGCGTCTTATTCATGGGTGCGTCTTATACATCAGCAAATATGGTATTTTTCCATTTTTATTTCAGTGTATTTTCAGGAACCTAATGTTGTTAATTGTGATGCAACGGATGTTTGAGAGTCTGTGGTTTATATTACATTGGATGACAGCCAGTTAGGATGCCTCCAGATGTCACTCTCATCATTGACGGTAGTAAGCAGACAGGTACTTCCTCTTCTGTGAGTTTTTATAGCTACCATCGTTGACATGATAGAACAATAGCTTTTCCTCATGTGCTAGTCCTGGTGGTTGTCTGCCTTAGCAGGCTTTGAAAATGAGGATTTGTCAATTTGTTTCAGACCACTGTGATGAACCACATCAAGAGTGTAGGATGCACACTTGAGGGCTAAGCCAAGAGTCTGGTACAGCTACAGCTCCTACAATATGCCTGCCAGAGGCGATTCACACATACAGTATGGATTTTCAAGCTCTAGGCTATGCAGAAGTTCACACTTTGCAGTAAATGGACCTGTAGCAGACCCTTGAATGTTGTTCTGAATGAGAGCATGGAGCTGAGACATATTCTGTCTGCTTTTCTAAGGTTCCTGGTCACACAGAATACAACTCTGTCTGCTCATGCCCTATGCATATGCCAATATTAAAGTGAACCTACACTTTGGTCATTTCTGTACTACCTGTTATAGTGCTATTACTCTACTTTCAACATCTTGTGGAATCCTGGGGTTTGTAGTTTAGAAAGAGCCATTTAGAATTCTCAGCCAGAGAGCTCTTTGGCCTCAGTATACTACAAACCTCAGAATTCCATAGGATGTTAAAAGTGGAATAATAGCACTATAACAGTATAGTGTGGAAAAGGCCATAGGTTGAGGATAAGAAATGCCACTGAAATCACTACCCCTTGCACACAATCACTTTGCACAGTTTGAACTTCTTCATGCAACTTCTGTACCTTACCTTAGGCCCTTTCCGCACCTTACCTTTTCACGGCGCTGGGGTGCGGGGATTGCGCAAGCAGCCTTTTGCGAGAGGCTCTCGCATCCCTGCTGCTTCACCTTTGCAGCCGCTACCTGCTAGCAAGCAGGCAGCGTGAGGGCTCTTCCTCCCTTCTGCAGCCTGAGAGTTTCCCAGGCTGCTCTGGGGCAGGAAGCGCAAGTGCCACAGCTCCAGAGGCTTCACATGCATGGTAAGTGCGCGCACGGGGCCCTGGAACCGAAAATGAAATAGTGTATGATTGGCACCTGCCGACCCTGGCAGCATCGCACAATTGCGAGGACGTCATATGGACATCTCCTCGCAATTGCGCGACACTCCAGAGGCCCTTTCGCAGGGCGAATGCTGTGCGAAAAGAGCCTTAGTATCCTATATTACCATTCCATCTGGATTCAAGTTTAGTTTCAAGACAGAATTAGATGGATGAGCCTCTTCAGGAGAGGGATGAGAAAGTGCAATTGTGCTACTTCTTAGTCACGAAGCATTTTTCGATATCATCTGAAAAATGCAGCCTTTGTTATTCATGGAAGGACTCAATTACAGTAGTTATTAGAATATTTTTATCTGTGTGCTTGATCATTTAGTACAGTTCTGGTTGTTATTTCCTGAGGGGAGCTCAACCACATAGAAGTCTTAGTGGTTTAACTTGCCTGATAATTTTAGGAGACTCAGTCCTCCCCAGTCTAGTCTTGAGGAGGCTCAAGTAAACCACACTCCTCTTCTGTGGTCCCATGCACTCATGCGTGCCCATGTATCCATGTATGTACATACACATATGGAGGCCCAAGTCCAGTTTAGTCCAAACTAAGGCAGATTGGCTAAATCAGGGGAACATAGGTAAATGTTGAGTTATTAAGTTCTCATTGATTTTGCTGACTCTTTTCTAGGGGCAACAAGTGGATTTAGGTCCTGAGTAGGACCATGGATCCTGTCTAGGGCGGTTGTTATGAGGGCTTTCATGATAAACTGCCCTTTAGGATTCCCCCCTGTAATGTTGCTGACATGTACATTCTCCTCTCACTTAAGTCAGGCTCAGGGGAAACTCTTCTTTTGGTTTGGATTTGCATTGTACTGATCATGCTGTTATTTTCTATCTTTGGAGAATGTCAGTGTAAGATGCTCATTGTTTGGACTGTGTCAGTCACAAAGAAACGTCCCTAGAACAGTTTGCAAAGCCCGAAAAACATGGCGAATTTTTTTTTTAAATAAATACCTCCTCCACTTTTGGACACACTACACATTTGAGTAAAGAAATATTAAGGGACTGGGCAGGGAAAACAGCACAGATAGCCCAGTTGAAGCATGGGAGAGGAACAGCAATCATCTTTCAAGGAGATGAGAATGTTGGTAAAGAAGGCGAGAGAGCTTAACCTAGGCCCTTACTGCACGAAGTTATCCCATCACAGCAATGTGTTGTTCCCAGTCCAGGACCCATGCCATCTCACAACATCATCGCTAACCAGCTGCTTTTGTGTTCTCATGCATTGCTAATTAGTCCTTTTTCATTGCTGGAAAAAATCCGGTAACGGCCTCCTTTCCTGCCACAATCCAATCAGCTGGGTGAGTGTGGTTCCTCAATAGTGTTTGATAGTGCTTCCTGTCATCACTGATCCCAGAATGAGCAGGGTGTGGGGGTGCCCAGGTTGTCTCTCCCTCAGCTACTCCCATGGCATGGCAAGTCCAAAATCTATCACCTCTCTGCATTTATTTTAAATTTCTCCTTTGAGTTAACATATTTTTTATTTTTTTAAATACATTTTTTAGCATTGCAGCACAAAAAAAGCAATACGTTATCAGTGTGTCATGATGTTACAACGTTGCTGTGCTAGTATGGCTTACCAAAAAAAACCCCTCAACCAGTCACAAACTGTGGGGTGGGCAAAAGGTGGGGAAAAGGACTCACCATTGATGCTGTAGTGCAGAGGGAACACTGGGGGCAATAACACTACTCATTTGCTGAATTTGAAAGGGTGTGGTAGAGAGTGTTCATAACCCGATACTATTGTTACCGCAGTTTCTAGCCTGGGCTTGTGGTATATTAAATATCATTTGATATCAATAATTTGGCCTTCTTTACCCACTCCTCTCCACGTGCTTGTGAGGCCCCTGGACAAGCACGCATACAGGCACGGCCGATAATAGCCGAAACATTCCAAACAAATCCAGTCAGGCCAGAAATAGCCAGACTGCCGCTTTAGGAGACCTCAAGGCAAGTACCACATTATGTATGCACGCTACTTACAAAGGACTCCCTGCCCCGAACAGGCAGCTTGACGAGTCTAATACTCAACTGTCAAGCACTCCGCGTTTGCATACTGGCTACTTTATTGACAACTCTGTCCTAACTCAATCATGCAAAATACTGACCTTTCGGAGGCTTTGTCTCCAGCCCGAAACTCATTGTTATCCCCAAGAACAGACTAGCCTGCGGCCACATTTTCCCCTATAAGAACCCCTGACTTTGAGCGTCTTGTTGGATCGCTCTTGGCTTCCATCCCACCTTGCTGTCGCTTTGTCCGGCAAGCTTTCCCCTCAGCTCCTCGTGCTGAGAATCCTCACTTCCACGAACTTTGTCTTCAGACTACCTGGGCTTCAGGATAGGTGTAGTATTCCCCATACAAAACCTCCTCTTAAAATCCCACTATCCAACTCCTACCTTTATTTCAATAGTTCTCCATGTGAGTGTGTTGCATACACGTGTTTGACTGTACATCAATAAAACAACTATTATTATTTACTTCTGTTTGCTCCTTGACTCGATCTGACCCCGTAGACATTGGGTTCAGGATCTCACTACGTTGCCCTGCCTCTTGCATTGCTAACTAGTGCTCTAGCTAATTCCCATTCCCCATTATTTTGAGCACATTGAGGTGTCTCTCCCGGGACCCCCAGAAATCAGGACAACACTATTACAGAAATACTGGGACTGAAACAGAACAATGCGCTATTGAGTCATAGAGCGGTAAGGGCCCTACACTACCAGCTTTCCTCTTCAGCCCACAAAAGCACCCTCTTCTCTTTGCAGCCAAGTCTTCATCTGGCCTCAAATTATCAGTGATTTATAACTTGGAAAAGTTTCTCTTTTGGCCATGCTGGTTGGGGATTTGGGATGCTGTAGTCCAGAGAAGTAACAAGCTCTGTCAAAATAGCATCTGTTTAGATAGAAGTTCATCTAATGCTGACCATGACAGGGAAAGGAAGGATTCATTTTCACATTTTTTAATCAAAACAGCAGCATAGGAACAGTTCTTGTCCTGATTTGGTTGGAAGAATTTGAAAATTATTTTTCTAAATCACAATGTAGTCAAGAGGTTAAGGAACAAATGCATCGCGGCTGGATAGAAGTATCTTTGGGGAAACTCACTTTGCACACTCACTTCACACAACAAAATGGGAATGGGTGCATATGTGTATGCGTTATCCCTAGAATCACAGAATGTGTTTCTCACAAGGCAAATTTTGTAGTGGTGTTCGGAAGATTTCAGGTAAGTTATTATAATTTCTCAAAATGCATTTAGAGCATAATGTGGAAGACATCACTAAATGCTGAAATGTTCCTAATATTTCTTTGCATTCCACAAAATGTCAGATTTTAGGACAATGCTAAATCTTTGATAAGTTTTCACAGTTTTTCAAAATCTTTGTTTTCATTATTGTATTGGCTTCTTTAGGGCAAATCTGCTATTCAGGAAATTGTTATTAGCAAGTGATTGAAGTATTAAGAGTAGACTTCGTTAGGAGTTTTTTTTTAATTGCTTGAATTCCTTTTTAAACATCCTCTCCCTTCTTTCTATATTTCAGACCTGTAAGTATTTTCTTAAATCATAAAGATATGAACTGGGCAGGGGACAAATTCAAGTGTTCCAATATTTGGTTTTCTTTATAAAAAGATTAAAACAAAACAAAACAAAAAAAACTTCTCCAGATTTCCCCTTCTTAGAGATCTCCCCCTGGAGTTGCAAATAGCACTCAACCCCAAAGGCCCAAAACCACCCAGAGTAACTCAGCAGTTACAAGTGGAAGTGACATCTAGTTAGAACTTTTGGCAGCTTTAGAGCTGAAAATTGGGTGGCAGAGCCCAGCATGAGGGTGAAAATTAGGGGCTCTGCCATGCAGTTGCCAGCACCTGATCTGGGTGGTGGAGAATGAAATGACAGATTCCAAAACCCTGCCAGCACACTGCACACAGGCAACTTCCTTGGGCTTTTTTTGTGGGTAGATCTTTTGTGGGTAGATCCCCTCCCTCTATTGAAATTAATGGGGGGGGGGCAGGAAGAGATTAGTGATGCTAGCTCTTGGCTCTCAAGGGAATAGAGGGCACTGGATCCAGTGCCAGCAAAGCCATCTTCATCCTCACTCCTCTCTAGCCCTCAAAGCCTCTGTTTTGTAGGAAAATCTCTGCCCATAGATACATAACCATGGAGATAACATGTGAATATATCAAGATCTCTGTGTCGATTATACCCTCTCTGCGAATGGAGCTCCTTCTCCACCTTGTCCTAGACCCTGCCAGACACTAGGTGAGGAGAAAATTGCTCTTCCTAATATCTTCTGCTATAAATGGGGATGATAATACCGCCACTATAAATGCCTCCTTTTTGGCATGAGGTGGTTACTGTTCATTGTAATGGGTGATGGATTTTTTTTTCCTGAAACCAGCTCCATACTATTTCCCTCTGTGTATGCTGGATGTATTGGTTTGATAGATTGATCCTTTTTTCAGTCTAATTTGGTGATATCTGCACACATTTGTGCTTATACGTAGCTATCCTCTTGAAGAATAACCTCCATGTCAATGTAAATATGCCAATCACAAGATGTACACCAAACAGTGCCAATCTGACAGCATTCTGACTGCTTCCCCATTCCTCCCCTGCCCCATTCCCCGTCTTGGCTAAGTTAGTCATGTCTGACTTCCCCTATTCACATGATGGCTACCCTTGTTACTTTTTGGGTTGTATTTTGCTTCCTTCATGTTGTTGTTTTTCAGCCAAAGCTGTCATTTATCATGAGAACAAGAGCAGCCATGTGTGGATTTTTTTTCCCCTGGATTCTTTTTGGACAGTGGCCCAGTGCTAATGAAGGCCCTTTCCAAGTGCTAAAGAGCTGTTGCCAGAATCGGTTATAGTGAAAACAATAGGGGAGTGGTGCACAGACAGCAGATCCAGTGTGTGTGTGCGTGCAAGCGTGTGTGAAAGAGACTTAGTGAGTGTGTGCCCCTGTGTGTAGGAAAGGAGGCCTACCCCCCCCCAAAAATCTTTTTTTTTTTTTGGTCCTTTTCCCTTGAGGAGCAGAGGGAAATGGAACAAGGTTGCCATCTTTGCTTGGGAGGGAGCTTCACTGGACAATGGCACTTACTTCTGAGAAAATACGCTTAGTATCTGGCTCCACATCCAGTAATGTAACTGAAAAAAGGAGGAAGAGGAAAAGAGTATTGAAATTATTTCTGCTCTATTGTTGGATACATTCCTTTGCCAAGCTGTTTTGGTGAGATGGTATTTTCTTGTTGTTCTACATCTTTCATTTTTATATCAACAATACGTTTCTAATGAAGTAGATGAAGGAGATCCCTATTAAGCTAAGAAGAATATCATAAAGACAAATTGTATAGATTCAGGAGCCATTAAGTGTGATGGTCTCTGTTTTCAACCGCATATGCTCGTGTTTCTCTTCTGGCAACTTAAATGTGTGTTTTTGTTTCTCTGAATATTTGTTTTCTTTTAAACACTTACATCTTCAATAAGTTGCCATTCCATTTTCCTGTAGTCACTTCCTTTCTAGTCAATGTATATGAGAGCATTTCTGTGGGGCATAGCACAGGAAGATATTGTCCAAACGGTTGTGTTTATGAAGATGGGTTATGTCAAAGGGAAGCCCTTGGATAATATCCTATCTATATAAGCAACTTTTACAATAATATTGGGGGGAGGGAGGAAGGACTTGCAATTTTTGATTCAGAAAATCAGACTAAGTAGATGTGCTCACTGTGCTATTCTGAGTCCTGGTTCCTTTATACGATTTTGGCCTCTGAGTGCATGTATATGTGCATATGTGTGTGTGTGGGAAACTGAGCAGTAACTTCATTTTCCTGCTATTATTCAACCTGTGGGGGAGGCTTTTTTGTTTTTTATGAATCAAAATACCATGTTATTGTGCTGCTGGATGCATCTTCAGCTAGTTTGCTGAGTCTGTAGCCTTCAGTACCATCTACTGGTGACTTTTAGCATGGGCAGTTATCCTACTATGGCAGCTGGAACTTGTGCCACTACTGCTTTAAACCCCTTTTCTTTCCCTGTACTGAATTATTATGGCACTGAATAAATAACGAATATCTTTAAACACATACAGAATGCCACAATATCCCCACTGAGAAATGTCAGTTATACAGACTGACTTTCCTATGTAAAAAGCATTCTTATGGCTTCCAGATAACTTGAACACCAACAGCTGTCATTAAGAAATTAAGCTATGGCACAAAGGATATACTGTTGAATTCTTGCATTTTTATAGGTGCATTCACATCCACATCTACTTTGTTGTTATTTGCCATCAAACTGACTTCAGCTTAGGGTGACTTTGTGAATGAGAGACCAAGAGCCTGCTCAGGTCTTGCAAACTCAGGACCATGGCTTCTCTGATTGAATCAATCTACCTTTAGCGCAGTCTCTCTGTTTTCCTACCGCCTTCCACGATATCAATTATGATTGTAGTTTCGAATGAGTCATGCCTTCTCATTATATGTCTAAAGTATGATAGCCTCAGCTTAGTCATCTTTGTATCTAGTAAGGTTTGATTTGCTCTTGGATCCATTCTTTTGTCTTCCACCCAGCGGGGAGGACTGTTTCCTTGAGTATGTAGCAGAGGACAAAACAGCCAGCTCCAACACTCACCTAGGTGGAGATAAATCCTAATATGTAGTTCAAACATAGGCAGTGGGATGCCCATCTCTCTTTCAAATGCAGCCAAACACAAACCCTTCTATGCAGTCAGGTCCCCCACCCATGAACTGTCATCCCTCAGTTTAGGGAGGGCATTTAGAATTCTCAGCCAGAGAGTTCTTTGGCTTCAGTCAACTGCAAACACCAGAATTCCACAGTATGTTGAAAGTAGAATAATAGCACTATAACAGTGCAGTGAGGAAAGGGCCTCTGTTACAATGTCTTAAACTGATAACACCTCAAGAACGGATGGTTAAAGGTATGGAAAAGTCATTAATGCCACTGAACCCATCTTCTTACATCAGTTGAATGAATCATTCAGCATATACTGGTAGTCTGCACAATTCTGATCAAAGTTTTTATAAGCAAGTTCTCTTGAGTCTTTAAAGGTGTTTTAGATTATGTTCGTGGCAAAAGATTTCCCAAAGCTGATATTCAAAATTACCTTAACACTCAAACAACACTAAGATGGCTGGTGAAAATTCACAAATGGAAGATCTACCCTTCCCTGACATGGAAGCAGCCAATTTTGTTGTGTAGCGGTAGCTTCAATTCTTCTTTATTAAACCCCAAATGATTTAATCAAAATGATGTTTACCCAACATATCCAGGAAGCAATACTTTCATTACCAGGTGCCAATCTTTTTCATGAGTTAGAGAAAGGCCATTTATTTTAGAGACAGAGACTGCAAGTTTGAAAAGGTCTCTCTGTGACAATGCCATTTATGTTACCATTAATGTGTTGCTAGTGAGGACTTAAAAAAAAATAAAAAAGGTCTGAAAAGTAATTGTTGTCTTTTGGTAGCTAAAACAAATGTTCTATTTAGAACAATTGACATTTGTTCAGCAGAACAACAGTATGGTTGTTGACTTGCCTATTTAATCCATATTCATTTTATTTATGCTGAGTAAATGAATACTTTCCCGCCCAGTTCTGTGCAGTAGTTTGCAATGGCAAGCAACTGGGCACCTCATTCTCTTGGTCCGGTGCTGGACCCCTGACCTATGCTGAGACAGCAGCTGGAGTTGCCATCCACTCTGCTGTACCAGCACTCCGGAGTAGCAACCACTGCATAAAGTAGCAGGACACATTGTGCTTTTGTAGAACGGGGAAGATTACATTACAATGTGCCATATCTTCAAGTCTGTCCTAGAACTGGTCCCTCCCTTCCATTGATACACTTTGCTTTGTGCATTAAAGATGAGGAGGGTTGCTTTGTAACGCAAATTGAGTGCGCTAATTTATGGAATTGATCTGGACTTAAGGAATTCATTACAGAAAGATACTATTACTGCTACTGTAGATGGCTTTTCTAAAAGGGATTGCTGTAATAGCAGCTCATGGATCATAGGTCTGTCTTTCAAGAGATCTATGATATCTGAGAAAATTACTCTAATTTAGTTGATTCCTAAATTAAAATCTGTAATTTAATTGTAGATGATTGGTAGATTGATTGATATATATTAGAGACTTGGATGGGGATTAGCTGTGCCCTTCTTGAAACTTGGTGTAACACCAAAACAGACAGGAAAACCAGTGAAGGGAGGGAACTGTGTTCTACAGGAAATCCATCCTCTTCTCTAGAATTTGAGTGTCTGTATTTTGTACCTGAGACAGATTAGGGATTTTAGTGGTATACCAAGATTTCCAGTGGCACATAAGTATCCCTACTAGTGCTGACAGTGATGGTTTTTGGTTTTGGTGCTGAGGATCTTCCAGCCCCAAAACTGATCGAGGGGAACCTTAATTTTCCTGCTGCTAATTCCAGGTAGCTCAGGACTTCATGGCTGCCATGGCCACCATATGACTCTCTCAATGTAACATTGGCACAACACTTTTAAGAGGACATATACTTGAATTGTCTGTCTTGATTGGACTGAAGGACAATAACAATGAAGGGAGAATTAATATTTCTGCCTTATACAGAGACAGACCATTGTACCATTTTATCCAATACTGATTGGTCACAGCCATCCAAAGCTTCAGGTAGGATTCCTTCCTAATCCTACGTTGAGATAACCCGGCATTTAAGTACTACCCAAACCACACCCCATTTAGATTCTGAAATCAGATGAAATGTTTAAGTTGGTATGGTATTCAGGTTGGTGTGCTGGTATATAAGATGTGAGGATGTGGACAGAAGGCGAATAACAGGCAGCTTCCACCTGATCTTGTTGTCTCATCCAGATATGGCAGTCAATGTCTCTACTAGATGAATGTCAGTAAACTGAGGCTCTCTCCAGACAACACAGATGTAATCTTCTGTGGGGTGGATTGTCTGCCCAGTTCATTTGGCTTCAGCTGGTTTCAGAGAAGGCTGCAGTCTTGCAAGGGCAGCAGGATCATTGTTTGAGGGTGCTGTTGAAATTGCAGATAGCCTTGATGGCTCAGAGTAGCTAGTATCAGTTTAGGCTGATGGACCATAACACTATTTGGAAAAAGTCTGTCTAAGTTGCTCGTGTTTTGGTATTGTCTTGTTTAAATTACTCTGATGCATTATACATGGAGTTGCCCTTGAAAAGCTTTTTTTCATTTGGCAAAACCGGGCTGCAAAGCTGTTAACACAGCTGCCTAACAACTATATTATGCCAATATTCTGCCACTTGTAACATTTTGCAGTCCATTTCCTGGTCTTTTTTTTTTTTTTTTTGCATTAGATAAGTCTATTTTTGTTTTTCAGTCTTTAAAAAATAAAAATTCCTGGTGTGTTGGGCGTGGGGTGAGGGGCATCAGCTGAAGATGTGGAAGCCACTTGGCCCCATTTTCAACCTGCCAGGGCCTTCATGGGCCATACTGGCCCATTTGCCAATTTCTACAATTATGATCTCCTAGGATCATAAAAATGTTTTTGGGGCCTGAGCAAGGTGTCCCCCCAAATAGCGTTTAATGGAAAAACCTAAGGGGCTTTAAGAGACACAGTTCTCCATTTTTGGCCAGGGAGAGGCTTCACGGACCGCACAAAGATCCCTGTGGGGCTGTTCATTCTCAGTCCTTTCTAATGCATGCAAGTTTATTTGAATTAACATTATTGCCTGCTGTTGGCTTTAATTCAGTTTTTTACATACTTGTTGCTTTGCTCAGTTTAGATTTTCTGGTTTTATTTTAATTTTTAATGGTTTTAATCATTTTTAGCAGCAATGTAAATGGTTTTTCTTTTAAAAAAACCCAGCTAAACAAGATACACCTGTGTGCATTGTTAAAAATGAGTTTTCAAAATTGTCATCACATCACCTTTGTAATGGGAGTTTTGAAACTCCTCATCCCTGTCAGACTAAACTCCTGTTTTGCATCCAGAAGGTCCCAGTTTCAATTCTTGGCGCCACCAGATAGGATTGACAAAGCCTACCACCTGAAACCATAAAGAGCTTCTGTCATTCTAGGCAATACTGAGATAGAGAGACCAACGATCTGCCTCTCTGTAAGGGACTCTCTCTGTTCAGAGCACCAGGCTACATTTCTGCACACAGGATGTCTATCAGAGTTTCTTTTTGAAATGTATAATGCTTATCAATATCTTTCAGGCCCAGGGTCCCCTATTGTTTTGGAGATGGGGGCATTCTATTGGCTGGTTTCTGCCACCCACTGTATGAAAAGAACCCCTTGTTCTTCTCTGTCACATGGAGCCATTTCAGATGTAATATTTATGCATATAAATGTTTCAGGAGAGCTCTGATTTATCAGACATCTCCTCCTCTTTCTCTCTCTTATTCAAAGATTTCAACAGAGCAACAGATGGCCCTTGCAGGCCTTTTGCTGTGCCTGAAATGGTAGCACCCCTGAGAAGTGGCTAAGGAAGTTGTGACTAAAAATGAGTAACGCTTCCTCAGCAACTTGTAGCGCATTGCCAAAAAAAACAAAAACAAAAAAAACAAAACTCTGTGTGTGTGTGTTTAAAAAATAAACAAGCTTCTGAGTTTAAAACCCCACCTGTTTATTTTGCATAATTGGCAAATCTTTTTGAATATTGAGTACGTCAACATATCCCTTTCTGTTTATCGTGGAGTTTTTGTTTTTTCCCAACTGTTTCAAAAAGACAGACTTCTTTATCTTGGGGTGCTCCATTTTAAAAAAGACCTTCTCCCTGACCTTGGAATTTAAGGAATAGCATGCATGCTTGCTACTTATTCAATGGGACCTAGATAGAGCAGCTGTCCACTACAGAGGACTGTTTGAAGATGAGAGTTCCACTGACAATATTTGGGGACTGCACAATAGCAGTGCTTCCTGGATTGCATCCACAGGCATTTTTTTTCACTTCTACTGTTCTGGTTTGGTTCTGGCCAGGAAGCACTGCTACCTAGAACTAGCTTGGCAATTCAAGCACTCAACTGATTTATCAAAATCGAGGGAGGTTGTTAGCAGAGCTAAGGTTCTACTGACCTGCAGGTGTTATGATTCTTGAGCAATGGAAAGGAGGTGCAGGAATCTGGCTGCCGCACTGAAAGCCTCCTCCAGCACCTGTCAGGTGTCACACTTCTAGGCTGATGTTATCTGATATATTTCTCCCAACTGTTCAAGTTGAGCAATGATTATGAATAAGCCAGGAGGCTTTGGAAGAAGCTAGAAATCCAAGCTGAAAGTGGGATGGGAACAAGCCTAGCCCTAGTCCAAGCTGAAGGAGGTGCTGACCTGCGTTTGGTAACTCCATGTTTCTTGAGTATATGTTGTACAGTGAGATAGGACAAAGAAAAACATTAAGCATCTTTGACTCTTTTCAAAAATGTTCTTTTGGTACAACTTAAAATCATGAATTTCTGTCAGCATGTGTACACTTGAAAAACTTGGAAAACTTGGAAAAATCACTTTTTGGGCCTACAGTTTCCAAAGTCCTTACCCAGCATGGCCAATAGCCCACTCCCACCATAAAGTATGTGGTATATCCATTCTGTGCTGTGCTTGGCAGGTTCAGGCATTAGTCTAAGGCACAAATAGGCACAGTGAGCCCTCCAGATATTGTTGGACTGCAGCTCCCAGCATTCCATAGCATTGGCCATACTGGCTAGGGTTGATGGGAGTTGAAGTACAGCAGCATCTCAAAGGCCATTTTTTTTAATCCACCGTTGGTCTAAGCAAACACAGATTATGCTGTCTACTCTAGTATATGGCATCATTTAGGGAGTGACGGATTGCTCTGGCCACTGCCTAGGCTGACAAAGTATTTTGAGCCAACTTTGATGATAATCCTGTGAGCTGAGCTGCCGAAGTCTTGCTCTCCCTATGGTCTTGCGTATCTCCTGGTCTGGCTGAGATACTGCTTCACCCTCATACATAAATATGAATGAAATGCTGTTCATTTTGCTAAGCTGAATTGGCCAAACCAAAAGACAGCAACCTTAGTGTTTCATTGCCCTTTACATGGAATTGGAATACCAGGTGGGACTAGGAAGTTGAGGCAGAAAGTGTAGAATGGCTTAGCACAACTTTCCTTCATTTTGATATCCTTGTGTAGATGGCACTTTGGATCTTGATGTACTGGAGTGGCCTACTGGAACTCAAATGGTACCAGGGAAGATTTCCCACCTTTCAAGGAATGCTGATGGGAGAGTGTGAGCTCCTTAGACATAATTTATAAGAAGCTCTTAGAAGCAATTGCCTTAGCTCCCTGCAGTGATGGGATAGAGCTGAAAATAGCAGGTAATGGGACCAGTGTCCCTTTAAGAGACCCTAAGGTTACTAATGGATATAGGTCATGGTGACAGTCTTAAATAAACCTTCTGTAATAAACAAATCATTTTGTGTTTTCATAAGATTACCATCAGTCTCAGGCTGCTTCTGTAGGGCTAAGAATGTGTGAAGGAAATGAGTATGATAGGTCATATACATCATACTGTCATGTCCTAAGAATTGGGAGGGGGGGCTTTTAAAGTACCCCACATTGTTTCCCAGATAAAAGGCACTGAGAATATGCATTAATATGAATCCTTTGTTTTACATTAAGTGCACCACCACATCAGGACTGGTCTGTATAAACTAATAGTTGTATCAAAGGGGACCCGATCTTCCCTTCTCAATTAATGCAGACATTCTTAGTTAGAAGCCTGTTCCCAGGATTAGGAAACTGAAACAGATACAAAAATGGCAGCAAATATTCTGGTCTATGGGTAATATGTGTTCTATAATACCAGTCCACAGACAGCTGGAGACAGCTAGGATCATTGAAATGAATTCATTGCTGTCTCATTTAGTTTGTTGCATATAGTTGCTGTCTCATTTATTAAGTTGCTGTCTCATTCATTTAAGTGAGACTCAGAGATCAGCTAGACTTGCCAAATATTTGGGGACATGGCAGTTTTCACTGCTATATCTACCCCCTTTTTTGGAGATGAAAATGACATTTCTCTTGTCTTGGTGTATCTCTTGGTAATTCCTACCAGTTACTAGAACTTTTTACTCCTTAGTTTAATACAGCATATTTTCCTGTCTAGGTACATATTAGCACATTTTGAGTTGCAAATCCACCTATTATCAGCATGCCCCATTGCTGCAGCTCATTTTGTTTTGGTACAGTGCCTTATGACGTACAGTGTAAGTGTTAACAAGAAACATAGCTCTTCCCTAAATTAGTCCTCAAAGGCGGCAACAAATAATTATAGCAATTTTCTGTCCACAAAGTCTTTGAAAACTGAGCAGTTTGGGACTTAGGCCATTTCTGCATTACACCATTTTAGCACTATTATTCCACTTTCTACATCTTGTGGAATCTTGGGGTTTGCAGTTTAGGCAGGGGCATTTAGAATTCTCAGCCAGAGAGCTCTTTGGTCTCAGTAAACTACAAATCTCAGAATTTCACAAGGTGTTGAAAGTGGAATAATACCACAATAAAAGTGTAGTGTAGAAACAGCCTTATTGCACATGAAATCATGTGCAAAATCCTGCTTCCTGAGAAGAAAATGATATTTTGTGAACAGCAAACAAAAACAAAAATAAAAATCAGCACAGAATAAGTTCCCAGTGATGATATTTTCTGCTCACAGAATAAATCTTAGCCCATGAAGACAGCAATAGCAATAGCATGCGTATTTCTATACCACTTATCAGCTAAGTCCTCTCTAAATGGTTTACAATGTGTTAGCTAATTGCCCCCAACAAGCTGGGTACTCATTTTACCAACCTGCAGAAGGATGGAAGGCTGAGTCAACCTGGAGCATGGCAGGATTGAACTCACAACCTTGTGGCTGCAGCACTGGCATTTAACCATTGCGCCACCAGGGCTCCCTAAAATTTAACCACAAATTATGGAGTTGAGTTTCCCACATTTGGGGAAAACGCAGGGGTCAGCACACTCAGAGTGCAATGGATGAGCCTCACCCTGGGAAAACCACATTCATGATCATGGTATCTCCCCTGCCAGGTGAGATACCTGGCAAGTTGCTTGTCATGTTTGAGGATCCTTCTCATCAAATTTTCCTGATACTCAAGGAATATATTTTTTTGAATAGTTTGAAATATTCATTCCATCTCTACTGTTAACTCCTCATATTTTTGCTGCACAATGCCTGTCCCTTGCCCAATACATTTCTAGAGAAACTGGCCACCCTCCCAAATAAAGAACTGTTTTTATTCTTTTTTTATTTAAAAAAATATCTCCAGTATTTTAATATCATTGCTATAAACTACTGTACTATGATGTTATCACTGTTTTTCTTCAGCAGAAGATGATTCTGCTCCCCTTCCCCCCATGTACACATTCTCTGTGTGAAATGAGGTGTTGAGGACACTGCCAATAGAAAAAATGGGGAGTGCGTGTGTGTGTGTGTGTGTGTGTGTGTGTGTGTGTGTGTGAGATCTGATGCCAAAAAAAACCACAGGGATACCAACCACAATGGTAGGTTCCAGTCATAGCACTAACGTGTTAGACAGTGTTTTAAAAATAATAAAAATGTTGTAAAGAGTTAGGATGCACTGGGGAGAAACAGAAAGAGATTGTGTGGAGGTTGCAGTGAATCTGGAAACACATCTGGAGGCAACATGGGGGGGTCAGGTATACCCACATCGAATGTCACAGCCAATATCACAACCAAGATGCCCACAAATGCAGTGTCACTCCTTTTTATTGACGCTTTTACAAAAAGGCAGGAGAAATAGCAACAAGCATCAAAAATTCAGATTAAATGTTTCCATACCATGCAACACAAATCACCATTGGGATGAACTATCATTAAGGCTGTACCAATTGGAGTGAGTCCCACAGAACTCAATAAGGTTTACCTCTTATGAGGCCCACACAGGACTACACTGTAAATATATGTTTGTTCTGTATATCAGGGCTCATATGTTAATTTTACCCATGGTGAATTATTTCCTTTCCAACAACTTGGTGTCACATCTTAACCTAGCACTTCCCATGTATACTGAAACAGGATATTATTTGAATAACTTTCTGTCTTCATGTTTACAAGTGAGGATACCATGCTTCTGTAAGAGCAAGAAAAAAACTTCAGAGAACAGTTGTTCGTCTTAGACTATGGTATTTAAATGATGGGTTCATTAGCTCCTTTTGCAATTGGTTATTTTTATAATGCATCATGGGCAATTTCATCATCTAGTTCTTTACAGGTAAAAGGGGCAAAGCTTCTACCTCATTTTTCTGCAGTAATAATTAGAGATGTACTGTAGAACTTGTTGTATAAGCAAACATTGTCCCTCTTTGCTGGTCAAAATTTTTGTCAATTAATCTGAGAGTCCCATTTGATAAGCCAAATAAATTCTGTCAGTGAATCACAGTATTTAAATAAGTTAAAGTCTTGTCCATGTACTTACTGTTTACTGAAGTTTTGGAACAGATCCAGCAAGCAGCAAATTTTCATAGTAAATTTGCTGCTAAAATATACGTTTTTCAGTCATGAGAAGAAAGACATGGCTCTATGATTTCCTCTCCATATAATGATTTGCCAATGACTGTAAAATACAAGGTGACTTCTTTAGCATTAAGGACGTTGGATATTGATTAGACAAATCAGGTTGGCAAGGCCATGTGGATATATGGATATGTAGGCCAAGAGTACTGTCAAGAAGGGACAGGGAGAAGAGATAACGGCAATGGTGTAATCTTCTTCTTCCCACAGTTCATAAATAATAATAATCATCATAATAAAAATACTGCCAGGAGTTTAAGCATCCTGATAATGTGAATTGATTATTAACATTTCACTTCAAAGCTAGATTAATTAATGCTGAATTGTATGGCAGTTCTTATAGCAGTACTGTACGTACAGTGTCTAAATTAATACTAAATGAATTCATTACAGGAAAGATAATTACAATGAATGTCTAATGAATTAGTAATGACAGAGCATTTAACATTCATGTGCGAGTATATACATACAGACATATATACATATCCATACAATTTGGTGGCTGTTTACAATTGGCTCCTTGTTATGTTGTACCAGAACACATAGGAGTTTCTTCTAGGCAGATCAACTGACTTTCTAAAACTAGTTACTTTATCCCGTTGATTGTTCTTACTCAAGTGCAGAATTTTGGTAAATGAAGTTGCATTTTTAACATTATAGAAATTTATTTTTAATTTATTTTTCTCCAAACTATTGAAATAATTTTGGATTCAATTTTGGTCTTGAAGCCATGTTCTTTGAGGAGCTTCTCAGGGTGCCAGGTATGTTTAGTCTGCAGAAGAGAAGATTAAGAGGGGATATGATAGCCATGTTTAAATATTTGAAAGGATGTCATATCAAACAGGGAACAGGCTTATTTTCCATGGCTCCAGAAACTAGGACAAGGAGCAATGGATTCAAACTACAGGAAAAGGGATTCCACCTGAACCTCAGGAAGAACTTCCTGACAGTCATAGCTGTCCAGCAGTGGAATATGCTGCCTCAGAGTGTGGTGGAGTCTCCTTCTTTGGAGATTTTTAAGAGGAGATGGGATGGCCATCTGTTGGGAGTGCTTTGATGTGTGGTCCTGCAAAGCAGAGGGTTGGACTGGATGGTCACTGTTGTCTCTTCCAACTTTATTATTCTATGATTCTAGCACTTTGGCTTAGCCTACTTATTATATCGCTCTAGACTAGGGGTGAACATATGTGGTCCTTCAGATATTTTTGGACTGCAACTTCCACAATCATTCCCCACTGGTTATGTTGATTGGGGCTGATGAGAGTTGTAGGCCAAGAAAATTTAGAGGACCATAGTTGTCCACCACTGCTCTGGACAGATGCTGAATCATGGAAGATTACCTCTGACCAAATATCTGTCAACCAAATATACATTCAACTCATCAAGGCTCAGCATGGGCTTTGGATGTGGCATCTGTTGTCAATGCCATAATTTAAACCTGGGATTTATTAAAAAAAAAAAAAAAAATAGAAGGAAGTGCTGTTGTACAAACCAAAAGTGCATTTCCTTCACCACTTCACAAAAGGTTGGATACTTCTTATTAGGGCTATGATTATGCAGTTATTTCATTCTCACATGTATGGGCAGATAATTTTCAGTTTTCTTCCTGTTGTTGAGAAACTGAATATTTCTGTAAAATCTTTTGCAAAACATCTTGCACAACAAAAATCTTGCACAGAAAGCAAGTAATCTTGTACCACAAAACTACATGGCTACTTTTTTGTGCAAAGTTGCTGTTTTGCACAATATCTTTTAGTGAAAAGCAATCTTGCACTGAAAACATCTGTGAGTGTCTGGAAACAGTGGCCAGAATTTCCTATCTCAATCTACACTGTGTAACTTTGTGCATACTTAGTGACATAGCAAAGGTGCTAAGAAACCCTATTAGTGAAATTGCAAAATCGCATAATAGGATACCAGCAAAAGAATCCCAATGTGCAGCAAGTCCCAGTATACTTCAGCCCTGATGGGGATCTGTCCCATTGTGCATTGGGAATTGTTGTGCATTGGTCTTGTTGTGAATTGATCCCGATATGCAGTGGTCTTTTGCTAGCTCCTCTGGATAATACTGTAACAGCAGCCCTTTGCTGAATACAAATGTTGTGAAATTGCTCAATTATATTTGTATTTGTATTTGCATTTTTGTGCCAACTCCTGCAGTTGTCAGTGTGTATTTTTGTGCAAGACATTCATTGTGGTGTCGTGGTTTGAGCACTGGACTATGACTCTGAAGACCAGGGTGTGAATCCCCTCTCAGGCATGGAAACCTCCTGGACCACCTTGGGCATGTTGCATTATCTCATCCTCAGAGGAAAGGAAAGGCAAACCCTCTCTGAACAAATCTTGCCAAGAAAATCTCATGATTGCCATAAGTTGGAAAAAACTAGAAGGCACACAATAAGAATAGCAAGTTTTGTGCATAATAATTTCCCAAAATGTTTTGGGATATGTGAATACCATCAAAAACTGTGCCAAATTCTAGCCTCTGTAGTCTTCTTCAGGATTGGGTTTCCTGAGTGTTGGGAAACCCATTTTTCAGTCTGGGAAACAAAGAACAGCAAATATTTTACCATCTCAACTTCTTATTAACAAGAGATTAGGGTAAGCGTTTCTAGGTCAGTTGATGGTTTTTCCAGAGGAATGTAATTTCCAGAAACTTTTCCAGAGAATTAAACACTGCAGCTTAATGGCAGTGTTCATAATACTTTTTCTTCACTTATTGAGGCACAAATCTTGTAAGAAAGCATTCAAATCCTTGCTCAAAAACTATTGCATATATAAAAACTAAGCAGACTGGCCATTGGGGGTGCAGAAGAGAACTTCAATTCTGGTGTAGAAGAGAGCCCAAACTGCATCTGAGGGCAACAGGCTAGCATAAGGAACGCAGGGTGGACCATTTAGCCTGCACAGCTCTGTCTGCCCTTGGCCCCTTTATTTCCAAAGGTAACCACTTCCCTTTACCTGACAGTAGAACTGGGCCTGCCTTAAAAATGTGACAAATTAATAGCTGCTACAATATATGGAAAGAAGAAGAGAAATTCTTACTTTCATGAATCAGGTTGTTTTTTTTCTCGTTTTAGCGTAGCTTTGCTAACACTGAACCACCAAACTTTAGACTCCCATTTGGTAACCAGAGTAGGAACTATACAACCCTCAGATACTGTTGAACTGCAACTCCCAGCAGTCCTAGTCAGCATAGGAAATGGTGAGGAATGCTTGGAATTACAGTTCAGCAAATGGCTAAAATTCAATTGTTACTTTCAAGAAGTGTAGAAAAAGTGAACCACTGTGAGTTTGGTAAGTCAACATTTATTCAAGTTGCATTGACTAAATGAGTCTACTGTAGCTGGCACTAACAACCATGACCAAGGTCAGAGATCCGTTCTCGATCTGTAACATGGGGAGCTGCCCAAGCTTCCATACTGATGTTATTTGCTGGCTGAAGACATAGGTAGCTCGCACCAAGGTCCAGTCCTTATCATATAAAGTCCTGGATTCAGAGCTTTTTCCTTATTTTATGCAAATTACCAAACCAGAAAAGTCCTTGCCTGGCCAAAGTCCTACCACTTCTCCTGCTATTTTTTTGGAACTTTCCTGCCTTGTCCCCCTCTTATGCTACACAATTATAGCACATTGATACCGCTTTATCATGGGTTCATTGGTATGTAGTTCCATGATACATTTTGAATTCTCTGTAAGAGAGCTCCAGTGCCACAGCAAACTATAAATTCCAGGATTCCATAGCATGGCAGTTAAGGCAGTAGCAGTGTGAAAGTTCCTGTGGATTGCATGATCTCCTAAACTAGACCATAGACTGATCATGAATCCTACTTTATATAGGACATTAGTCTTCCACTGCATCCATACTGTGTCTAAAGGATGCTCTTTTCCAAGGCCAGTTTGAGCATAAGTAACATAAGAAAGTAGAGAAGGGGTCCTATAGTTACCCATGACTAGCTAGTACATTAAAGGGGGCATATTCTGGATCCCAGATGAGTACATGCTGCCAATTTTGCTTCCTCCAGGGGGTTCAGGGGGAGTAGTGCCCTGTGGGAGGTAGTATTTTGGCCAACCAGAAGTGACATTTCATCACTTTTGGTCACTATTTAAATAGGAAGTAAGGACTTTAGGGGGTAAAGAAGAGGCTGGAACAGCTTAGAACAGTCTCATCTGTCCTCAACTATTAGAGTGGTGTTGCCTGAAAATTTATTTGGTTGGGTGTCAAGGGGCTACTAGGGCTGCATGGGACCCCTCCAAGGGCCAATTCTTGTCCCATGGTACAAGGAGAACAGACTGAGCAAATGCAAAAGTCAATATCACAGTTTTCCCCACTATAGGGAAATCCTCTCATATTTTGATTTAAATTATGGCAATTTTTTCTAAAAGTGCACCTATAAATATATTAGTATATGCAGATTTTATACAGATCGGTTGACTTCTTTAGCTTTTTTTGGGGGGGGCAAAGTAATTCTTTTTTTTACTATGTGCAATTGGGTACCCTATCAGACAGCTGCTTTTCCCATGTGATCCATAATCACCCAAGAACATTTTGCTCAACATTATCCCTTAAACCCGTGTAGGCAACCCCAAAGGATTCAGGACCGTTTCTCACTGTTTCCTTGGGACCCACTACAAACTCCACTAGTCCCTTCCAGCAAAACCAGAACTGACTTGCAGATCACTTCCAGTTTTCTCCAAACTGGTTTTGTCCTCTAAAATATCATGTGGAGGGCACTCCTTATTTTAGAGGAAAATCATGTTTTCCAGAGGCTTCAAGAAAAGATAATAACTGTGTCCTTGAAGGCTTCTTGACAAGATCCCATAGGAGCCTGGTTTCAAGTTTAGATGGAAAACTAGTAATCTCCAGACAAAAACCTGACTTCCTAGGGGCTTAAGGTCACTAGGCATTAAAATGAGCATACAAATCTGTAATGCCGTTGCTTAGTCATGTAAGTGGAAATGATGTGTTGAAATGAAATGCACGCCAATGCTGTCTTCCCACTACCACAGAGGTGGTACCCAGTCCTATTCTTATTTATTAAAATATTTATGTCCTATGCTATATCCAAAGATCTGTTCCTTCATTAGCTATAATGGACTGTGGAATCTGGAAATGATGATGGAATAATGTGACAATACATTTTCCCAGCCTCTTCTCCTTATATATCACTGACTACCAATGTGGTGTTTGTTTGTTTGATTAAACATTCCATATACTGCCCTTCATAAAAAAAAAATCTAAGTAGTATTTCAAATACTGGCTTTAAAAGAACAGCAGGGAAACAGAAAATGTACAGATAGATGGACAGATAGGTATAGACTGAGAAATAGATATAAATATTGCACAGGATCCAGAATCCAATTCCTCTTCCTCGCTGCAGCTTCCCATGTGCCTCCAAAACCAGTTCTAGGGGGCTGGAACACCCTCCTTTGCCAGCTTTTATGTGGCACAGAAGGCTACAGAGAAAAGGAGAACAGAAGAAAGTTCTATGGCAACTCCCAATGCTGGGTTGGTTTTAGCCTAGGCCCTTTTCACATGTCGGGGGGGAAACGGGCGAAAACAGGCTAAAACGGAGCTTACCTCCAGCCGAGTAAGTCTGTCGCCGCGTGGAGCAGCGCGAGCTTGCTGCTCCACACTCCTCCGGCATCGCAGATGGCAGCTTCCGGTTGGTGGAGGCTCTCCACCAACCGGAGAAGCTCGCCAGCCGGAAGCCCGCCCCTGGCAGATCTGCAGGCGCACTTGCACGCGCCTGCAGATTCACTTTAGAGCCGGGCGATGGAGCGGCACGGGGCTGCGCGCTCCGTGCTTTTTAAAAACCTCTAAAAAGAGGTTTTTAAAAAACACGGAGCCCGGTTAGTTCCGGCTGCTCCTGAGTGGATTCTGGTGTGAAGCTACTAAAAGTA
The DNA here is from genome assembly GCA_030412105.1 of Cyclura pinguis. Lineage (NCBI taxonomy): Eukaryota > Metazoa > Chordata > Lepidosauria > Squamata > Iguanidae > Cyclura > Cyclura pinguis. The sequence continues at coordinate 216,972,413 of CM059602.1, forward strand.
GTCCACGCCAGTCCACTCTACGGTGTAGACGACCTCCATGGGAGGTCGCTCTACGCCGTTTCCCCCCCCACATGTGAAAAGGGCCCTACATAACCGTAGAGATTTTTTTAAAAAATACACCATCATGTAATAATGCAGGTGTGCATTTCCATTAGCAAAAAAACACAAGATTTCCACATGCTATTGCACAACATGCTTAATATTTATCTTAGACAAAACAACAGATAGATAGATAGATAGATAGATAGTTTGTTTATCAGTTGTATCAACATAGCAAAACCATAGAAAACAGCAATCTTTGCTTAGCTAGAAGCGTAGAACACAATGTAGGATCCAGTAGTCATTCTTTCTATCAGTACTATTCTGGAAGGATCCTATTAGTAACCTTGCTTCTGTTATCATAGGAAGACTTGGCTATGAAATTAGGCAGGGAGGGCCATGTGATCAGGTAACATGTAACAACAGAGCAGGTTCAGGCAATATACTTCTAAGATGATTTGTCATTGCCTGAGACAATCAGGAAACTTCAGCCAGAAGCAAGCTGTAAAAACATTATATTTCTTTATTTGTGCTATTTATTGGCCTGTCTTCAAGCATGGCTTTTAGAATGGCTTACAAAAGCAAAACTGTAAATAACAGTAAAAACAATCAAACACAGCAAAGCAAAACATTATGAATTACTATTGTGTTGAAATGAAATAAAACTAATAGAAACACCTAAAAGTCTTGTGGATGTTTAAAAACCTAGCATTGAAAAGAAATTACTGGGCACCAGCCAAGCTGCCTTTGGAAGTAAATTCAGTTTCAGATGGTGAGATGCCACAATAGAAAAGGAGCCACACCTTAGAAAGTTACTTCTTAGAAGTAATTTCTTGTGCAACAAATTGCTAGTGCTAGATACACATTACTATAAATATTAGTTTTAAAATATTTTGTTACATTCTTATTATATTACTAATTACTTTGCCCTTACTTTAAAAAGAACTACTTTTGGATGGATAGGAGAATGGCTCAAAAGTTGAAAAATTCCACTCAGAATGCCCCTGAAATTCTCTAAAAAAGTAATAGGCGAAAGTCATCTGAAAATATTACTTGTCACAAAAAAATAGTGACATCTTTCTGACTGGTTACATTACTTTTGAAAGTATTTGTATGCCTTCATTAAAAGAAGAGCAAAGGGTTACAGACAAAAACATTACCTGTAATGTATTATTTCCAAGCAAGCTCCGAAAGATGTTCACCATGCATCTCTTGTATAAAGCTAGAGGGATTCACTTTTAACAGCAACTGCAGTTCAAGCAGGTAAAGTACAAAAATATGCAGCCCGGCCCATTGTAACTGGTGTTAACTCTGGCAAACACAGGCACAGACAATTATTTTCGAGGTCTGTCAGTTGTTTCCACCGTTTAACAAAGCATGCTTATCTAACTTCAAAGAAATGAGGCACATTTTCCTTCATTTGATCAAGGGGCGTATATTAGGCGGCCGCAGAGCATCGTCGTCCCCTTATTTGCTATCTGAAGGGTGAGCTTCTGAAACAAAGAGCCTCCTCTCCTTTAGAGTCTCCAAATGCCATTTCACTTTCCAAGGTTTCAAATTGCACAGGGAACCCCCAGAAAAAATTACCTGATGCAGAAGTTTTCCCTCAGCAGGAGAGACAGCAAAGAGCAATATGACCTCAGGGAAAAGTTAAATACATAGTCCCACAGCACAGAGGATCCCAGTTCATGGGTCCTTTGCACAGATAATGGGTGAAGACATGCTAAGAACTGGAAAATTTCCTAATAAAAAGATGGATGCGACTGGTTGAGAATGGAGTCAGCTGTCCCTTTTGAGAGGTGAGTTACAGCTTTTAAGCTTAATATGATATAATTCAACTACCATGGACCAGTATTAACTGTTCTAATGAGACATATGGGAATGAGGAATTAGAAAGTACTGTATTTGCTGGTGTATAAGACTCACCCCCCCCAAAAAAAATACTGTTTGAAAATGGGGTATGGCTTACATGCTGGTATGTTGTATACATTGGCAAATAGTATTTGCCAGTGTATAAATGGGGTGCGTCTTATACACAGGTGTATCTTATATGCCAGCAAATATGGTACTGTGTTTCTGAAATTGCTGTAAGAATTCCTTTATTTCCCTGAAAGCCATATCTAGGCTGAAACCCAGTTTAATTGGCATATTATTTTTCTAGATAAATTTGGAAATCTATTTTTACGAGGCAGTTGGTTCTTCATGGTACATCACAGTACCCTCACTAACCTTCTCTGTTAGAAAACTCTGGTTAAACTAGTTTGATACTGGCTTGAAACTGGCCCTCCACAGCCATTCTATGGCTGGTGAAGAGTGGGGTACGGATTGGAGAAACACCTAGTTTATATTGTCAGATGCAAAATGATTACCTCACCCATTGAGGTTCACTGGGATAATTGGGAGGTCTCAGCAGATAGAATAATAGAATCATAGAGCTGGCAGACAGACCACAGAGGACATCCAGTCCAATTTCCATACTGCAATACACAATCAAAGCACTTGCAACAGATGGCTATCCAGTCTCTATTTAAAAAAGACTACTGTAATGCACTTTACATGGGGCTGCTCTTGAAGAAGACTTGCAAGTTGCAGCTAGTGCAAAATGCAGCGGCTTAACTGCTGACTGGAGTCTGATATAGACAGCACACCATTGCACTGGCTGCCAGTACATTTGCAGTCTGAATTCAAGGTTATTATGATGATATTTAAAACCCTAAGCAGCCTGGGATGCTGATATTTAAGGGAATGCTTCTTCCCATGTGTGCCTGGCTGAGGATTAAAATCTGCTGGAGGGGGGCTTCTCCATGTCCCATCAGTGAGAGCAATACATTGGGTTGGGGCATGTGAGAGGGCCTTCTCAGCTGTGGCACCCAAATTGTGGAATGCCCTCCCCCTGGAGGCCTGACTGGTGCCAACACTTACATCATTCAGCTGCCAAGTTAAATCCTGGCTGTTCAGCAAACCCTTCGGGTCTCATTAACTCATCCCAAATACAGTGTACATAGTTTTATTTTATTTTATTTTAAATTAAATCTGCTTTTTACTTATGATTAACATTATGATTGACACGGAGGCTTGGGGAGCATCATGCTAGAAGACATCCACTAGTGCTACACAGACACATACGTACACACATTTATCACTCATATTTATATCTTTCTCATATGTGTTGAATTTTTCTCAACTGCTGGAGCATAATGTCAGCTATGCCAACTTTCCTGGTAGGATCAACCTTTCTTGGGTTCTGGATCCCACAACTTAACTGTGTGTAGTGAATGTGAAACTTTTCAGTGTTTTAGTATATGGAGAGCGAAGTGTTGAACAGCAATAAAAATGCATAGATTTATGATATCTAAATATGAAAATTTTCAGAAAATACGCACACATATATGTTGAATGTTCACAAATTCATAAGAGGGGCTTGTCACTAGGCCCTTTGGAAGCAGCTTGCTCATTCCCATACTATGAAGCCCTTGTATAGAAACAAATGTGCCTATTTTTCTTTGTCCAAAATCCGAGGGTATGTAATACCATGCTATTCATTCTCTTTCTCCTTCCTCACAGAGTTTTCTTTGTTTTTTCTTATGTATCTGTATTTTTAGTGTTTAGCTTAACACTTCCTTATTCCCACTGATTGGAAACCAAGCTATGTAGCTGCCCTATGTGGTGGGCCAGGGAAGCTCCGGTAATGTGTTCCAGGGAAGAGAGCCCTACAGAGACTGCTTAGCTGTGAATTGGAAGGCTTCCTCCTTTCTACCAGCTGAAGTGAACAGAGGCCTTTGAAAACCGAGGGGGGTACGTGGAAAGATAAACACTGATCCCTCTATTTTCAGCTGTTCGCAAATAAATGGCATTGCTAATGATTATTTATAGTAAACTCATGCATATGGAAATGAATTCCAAGCCCACATTTCTGAAAGACCCATTTGCTTCCCAAAGCAACATTAAAGTCAGTGTTTAAATTTCAGGAGGATATAAATAATGATTAGTAGCCATATCCTAAGTGGATATAATTTCTGTTGTTCCAGTTTGCCAGAATCCAGCTGCTGGAGAAGGATAGCATGGTTTTCGTACTCGCACTCAATTCTTTTCTCTCTTAGGCCAAAGTGAGGATAAAATAATCCTGCCCCGCGTCTGCTAAGCCACCCCAAATTTACAAGGGTGTGACAGAGAGCAGAATTTAGCCATCTGTCTCTTCTTTCTGTCAGGAAACCAACTTGCATCAATTGAAATCAAATCTTTTGTCTTCCAGTCTATCGCTGTGGCCAGCCATTAATCTTGCTCCGGCCTCCCTATTGGGTGCTGCCCAAAGCATGGCTTTCCCCTCTCCCCCCTCCCCCCTCTCCTTCTTCCCCTTCCCCCACCACATCCTCCGGGCTGCAACCTCCCCCCCGCCCACCTTTCTCTCCTCTCCCTTTCTCCAGGCCTGTAAAAGCATGCCTCACTTGGTGGATTGCTTCCTCATTTTATATTCATTAAAGCAGTTTTAAAAGTGCACCCTTTTCAGTGGAACATTTTGCTGTGTGCTTCTATCAAGACTTGATATCTCATTTGTTCAAAGTGCCACAGTTGCATTGTCTGGAATGTATAACCTTGCCATAACAAAGGCTTTGCCTGCTATCCTGGACACAGTTAGGCTTCTTCAGTCTTTCGGACCGGAATGAGATTTAAGCAACCTAACTGCATGTGTAGGACAGCTGCCCTTAATTTTTTGGAGAGGGCAGTTTTCCAGTGGAACACTCATGCTTGGATTCATACTATGGGTGGAAAGAATATTTGAAATATCCAAAAAGTGTTGAATAAAACTTTTCTCAAGTGTTTGGAAAACCTGGTGAGAAGAATCTTAGGTGGGTGAGAATCACTGCAGTTCATGCCTTAGTCTTCATGAATTATACTTTTTTTTTTTAAATTTCTTGCATACAAAACAGCATTTTCTGCACAGAAAATAACATTTCTGCTCCCAGAGACAAATGCAAAATTCTACGCTTAGGGCACAAAAACCAAATACACAGGTATAGTATGGGAGAATACGTGGCTCAGCAGTACTGCATGAGAAAAGGACCTTGGGATTATTGTTGATCATAAGTTGAACATGAGCCAGCAAAGAAGGTGAATGCTATTATAGCTTGCATTAATAGAAGCATTGTTTCCAAGCTGAGAGAAATAATAATCCCACTACATTCTGTACTGGTCAAGCCTCAATCTAGAGTACTGTATCTAGTTCTGGAAACCTCATTTTAAGAAGGATATAGACAAATTCAAGCAGCTTCGGAGAAAGGCAATGAGGATATAAGAGGTACAGAGAACAAAACATATGAGTAAAGGTTGAAGGAGTTGGGCTTGTTTGACTTGGGGTGACATGATTGCAGTCTTTAAATATCTGAAGGGTTGTCACAGAGAGAAGGCGGCAGGGCTGTTCTCTAATGTCCCTGGGGGTAGAACCAGGTCTAATGATCTGAAGTTACAGGAGAATAGGTTTCAACTGAATATTAGAAGGAACTTCTTGACAGAAGGAGCGATTTGTCAACAAGACTTAGAGGGGTGGTGGAGTCTCTTACTGTGGACATCGTCAAAAAGAAGCTGGACATCTACCCTCTGGGATTGCTTTAGCTGGAGATGCAGCACTGACCTGATGGCCGAGGGGGCCATTCCAACTCTATGATTCTATGGTTCAAATAAGTTTCCTTCACAGAAGACCCAGCATAGTTCTGCACAGCACATTTCTTCAAAAGCCTGTGCAGCTTCTACAAGAACAAAAATAGTAAAATTGTAAAATACTAAAAATGGTGAAATTATTTGTTCTTGCCTGTGAAAATGAAATATATTAAATTTATATCCCTAATTATTACTCACCCACTGGCTGACCTACTGACCCAGTCTCATCCACATATTAATTCTTCTTGATAATTTTTCTCCTTTTCCAATTGGGTTGCTGCAGATAATTTCAGTTTTTTAAAATGTATGTTTGTGGCAATGGCTTGTATTAAATATTAATTGCGTGTTCATCAGAGAAACAGAGGCATGGATTTCTAATAAGTACAACATGGAGATCAGGTTTATAGCAACCATAAAAGCTGGGCAGACTGTGAAATATTCAGACTCCATAGGCAGGAAATATATTTATCAGGACCAACCACAACTGCACAATTTTTGAAAAGAGTAAGGGGAGAGAAAAGAGAAGTCTTCTGGTATCTTTAAGAGTAGTAAATCTCACCATGAGCTTTATGTAACTTTGAATATATACCTGCTTAATGAGTCCCTGATAGGAAAGCAGGTGTCACATGGTTAATAGCAGTACCTGATGAGCATTCAGATTGTTTATTGCATTGCTTGAATCTTGATATTGTTGATCAAAAAGCTCTGGACCTTTGACCTCTAGACTTTCTGTCACTTTTTCAATATTGGCCATGGGATCTCTGGACTCATGTCGATGGAAAATATTCATTTTGCTTTCTGAAGGCTAAGAGGACAGGCTCTTCAAATTATTTCCTTAAGAAAGTATTTCGTGACATTGTCACTTCTATCTATCAGCTTCTGACAAATCTATTAATTTTAGGGAAGATTATTCTGAAATTATGCTGGTGCTATCAGGTCTCTTTAGCCTGCTGGATTTTAAGCAAGCATGGGACCAATACGGCAGGAGATCTTGAAGTAAGGGATGAAGATCAGCTATTCATCTTCATCCTCTTGGATCCAATATTAGTCATGGAACAATAGTCCATTTATGGACATTTTCTTACAGTAGTTGGAAAGTTAACTGACAGCTTTTAGAAAATCTTTGGATTTTGTGGGGATTGCACATGGCTTTATTATATTGCTAAATGCACAAATGAGGCTATGCATTTTTTAAAAAATAATTTGTTAGAGACTCCAGTGAGTTCAAAGCAGCTTACATAGTGAGATAGATGAGACTAAGAAAGAGTGATTGGCCCATGATCATCCAGTGAGTTTTATGGCTCAATGGGGACTTGAATCTGGACTTCCAAAATCTCAGAGCAGAGCCTTTATGGACAGCAGTATAATTAGCGTGATGTAGCGGTTTGAGGACTTGGACTTCAGGAGACCAGGATTCAAATTTCTGCTCATCCATAGAAACCCATTGGGTGGTCCTGGGCAAGTCACACACTCTTGGTGTCGCTGGAAGGCAATGGCAAACCTCTTCTAAATAAATCTTGCCATGAAAACCCTGTGATATGGTCACTGTACATTGGAATAGACTTGAAGACATATGACAACAATACCATAATTAGGATACAGGTGGAGCTTCGTCAAAAGCATACTCAGAACTCTTAAATGTCCACATGCGTTAAGGCTTGAATGAACATGCAAAGAGGACTCCAGCCACATGGTTCTTTGGACTTGTTGCACCTAAATCAGCGCCTGGCTCCTTCCTATAGGCATGAAAATAAGGGGAAGAATCACAGGCCATTTCTGCACGGGGCGAGGGAATCGCCCCTTGCCGGTACTTACCGGACTTCTTGACTCCACCCTTGGGTCCAGGCTGGTCCAGAGCAGTGCGTGGCCGTCGCTCCACACTGCTCTGGGGACGAAAATGGCGGCTTCCGGTTGGTGGAGGCTCTCCACCAACAGCTGAAGCTTGCCAGCCTAAAGCCCATCCCTGGCAGATCGCAGGCTCGCACTGGTGTGAACCTGCAAATCTGCACCGGAGTGCGGAAACGGAGTAGTGCGCTCCATGCTTTTGAAAGACCTGTTTCAAGCGGTCTTTCAAAAGCACGCTGGACGACCACTTCAGGTTGTTTGGGAGCGGGCTGAGGTGTGGAACTACAGTAAATAGGTTCGACCCAGTCCACTTCCAGGTGCAGACGTCCTCCCTGGAGGACGCTCTGCACCGGTTCTTTAAGCCCGTGTGGAAATGGCCACAGAGTGAGAGCTCTGACTTGAGAAGGAAGGGTTTTTTTCTTTTCCTGAAATGGCTCTAGGTTCATAATGACTTTGGGAGTGTCCTTTGAGAAATCTCTTCTAATGTTCATGGGTTCTTAGTAGAGTTAAGCTAGTCATGTAGGCCAATGATACCAATATATTCAGCAGCATTGGGCAGTTGCCATTTTAATTTCTATGAATATCTCAGATGTCAGGGGCTTTGTGAGAAATTAAGAAAGGATCTCTTCAGTGCTACTCCACTGAAATGCTGATTTTAAAGGGAAACATGGAGATTGGCATCAAATGTGGTTCCCTTCTGGGAAGTTTGGACTTGTATGATAACCCAAGGCTTCTATATATTGGTACTGTGCCTATCACACTCCCAGGTCATATTTAGTATTTGGTGAACACAATCCAATATTATGTTTTGCTCAATTTTCTTGTTTGACCTGCCTATCTTCAAGAAATGGGATGTATTCTAGAAAAGCTTATGCTGAATGAATTAGTTAAAAGTTCCACAAAACTATTTTTTTCCTTCCTTCTTTTTAATGTAGTGGGATTGATTAACACAGCTATCTTTTTGAAAATCAAGAAGTGACTGTCTTACCCTTACGGTGTCATTGTGAAATCTCTCCAGCTTCACATAAGTTAGAAAACCCTTAGGCTCCCTGCTGTCTGCCGTGGTGCTCCTTCTCTCCCACTCACACTGGGCTTTTTCCTCTCCCACCTATTCAACCCACTGCTTTTTCTTTTTCTTTGCATACCCATGATTAAAAATGTATGAAAGGTTTCAGGGGGACCATTTACTTGGCATCACCACAATATACAATTAGATGTTCTTTTTTCTTTGTCATTGCATGACAGTCAGTGCAAGAAGCTGATACTGAGCCGGGTGTAATTAAAGATCAGAACCCCTAATCCAAAGCCCAACTATAGGGGAATCTAGAACATTGTTTTTCCCTCTCAAGGTTCATTCATCACTTCATCTATTTTTATTCTGTTGGTTTCCAGTCTTGCAAGTCTTTTTCCTCTGGAGTCTCAGCTGCTCCAGATGTGGCCATCCATGTTCTGTTTGCTTCCTGTTTTGTAAGATGCTGCTTTAGGTGTAGCCTTTCCCACTCTGCTCATCCTGTAACTTGCTACTCTGTGATCTTACTTACTATTGCTGCAGCTTTCAGTAGTTGCTTTTGGGCAAGTTCCTTATAGATTGCCATCTTTTCATAGGAGCAGTTCTCCAGAATAATGCCTGGTTGTTAGGGAAGATTGCCACCTAGTGACTGGAGATGGTACTGCAGTCTACAGATGAATTAAAATTAATCAATGCATTTGAAAAAACAATTGCACGCCCCACAGATAGCATTAGCATGTCTGCCAAATTTTAGAACTCTGGCCTTCAGGGTCTTGGAGTGATGGAAGACATAACATTTTCCTTTATTGTTATAGATTTTCATCTAAATGCTGGACAGTGCACTAATATACATATTAGTTTTAAAAAATCTAGCCTAGCAGAAGTAAGAACAGCTTTCAAGCCTTTTTGTTCAATGCTATTTTCAAAATAATAAACAACTGGACATACAGAAAACATTTTTTGTAGTTTGCATCTTAAAGTGTTCAAGAAAACTTTGCAATGTATAGTGAGAGAACAGAAAGGAAATCACAGATTTTTGCTCCATAAATAGTTTACCACTGTCCATCTATAAACTATACCTGCTGACACTTTTTCATGGATAGCCTTACTGATGTTACTCCAGGGATGAAGAAGGAACCAACAGTGGGGTAGGAAGGAACTTAGCAAAATATGTCAGTATATAGGAAGCAATAAAAGTTTGAAGAGATTAGGGTAGGCTTCTGTGTGGGTGACTCTTCATTTAGGGACCTGCTAGCTCCTTGGAGGAAGTGTGTGTGTGTATTGAGAGAGATTGCTGTTCATTTCTGTGAGCCTAGGTCAATAAAGGCCTGTTTTCACTTTGCATTTATTTCCATTTGAATGAGGGTACATTCCTTTATGAGAATATCTAACAAGTGACATGTGCTGCACAAGAAGTTTCCATAACCATTTTTAAATTGGGGTTTAATAAAACTGAATTAGGGCTAATTTGTTCATTCAGTTCTTGCCTCCAGCTAGCTTTGTCAGACAGAGGTTGTGTACTGGCTGCAGGCAGGGATGACTCCTTGGGTGAGGCTTCAAAGATGCCTGGACTTGAAGAATTTACCTGCCCACAACTGAATCCAAGAGTAACTTTTTAAAAATGTTGTTTAAAAGGTAAACGGTACAGACAAAAACAGACCAAAGATATATAAGAAATACTTTTTAAAATCTGTATTTACAGCAGAGATGTAAGCCCTCCAGATGTTAGTTGACCACAACTCCCTTCAGATCTAACCAGTATAACCAACAGTGAGGGATCATGGGAGAGGCATTTGGAGGACTATAATTTACCCAACCCTGGTTTTGAGACTGGTTCCTTGGCATTCGTCCTTGGATGCAATATCTTATACTAATTCTTGACTATGGTACATGAAGCTTAATGCATACATAGAACAGACACATATACAACCATTCTTGTATAAAGCACTACTATAGTCTTTTTCGTTGCACAGAAATAACCATACATGTGTATAGTTAGATATGGATATATAAACTCTGGGTGCACATAAGCACTGGAATAAGACAATGTCCACTGTGCATGATCCTACTGTTCCCGCTATGTTCAAGAGCATTAATAAAAATTGCAGATGACTCAAAACAAAAACAGCTAATGGTTCATTTTTTGAGCTTGAAAAATTTGTAAATTTTTTTTAGGACTGCAGGTCCCAGAATCATTCAGTTAGTATGGCTGGCCACCCTGGCTGGGGGTTTCCAGGTGATACAGTTTAAAAAAGGGGGGGGGGCTTTTCTAAGTTCTGTCTTTTCTTCACATAAGCAAAAGATTTTTTCCCAGAGGGAAAAGTCTTTTCCAAATGAGGAAAAGTATCTATCCTTGGATTCTATAAAAGCACAATATTTATGAAGGTCAAGACAACTCCCAAATGAGCTAGTTGAAAGCATTAAAAAAAAAAAAACCTGTGAGAACCAGGGATATGGAAAATCCCTGTCTCTGGTGTCCCTATATACACTTTTGTGGTTTCACGCTCCTAGAGTGAGTAATAGGGAGGAGGCATCTTAGGTGTGACGGGAAGATTAATGCTTTATTTGTAAATCAGCACCTACCTGGAAACAAGCTGTTCCATGCTCTTCTAGCTTCCTGAGAAGCTTTAGGCCAATAGATGCATTTGACGCTACCAAGAGGACAAGTTTCCAGAGTTTACATTCTGCTGCATCAGCATGTCAAAACTACAGGAAAAGGCCTGGGGGATTGTGCAAGAAGGAACCATGTTGGACGAGTCTGAAGTTCAAAGGAAACTTTCATGCAAGCAATAAATAATTTCATTGGAACAATCTATGTATGGGGGGCTGGGGGACCAGAGGGGAAACATTTGCTCATGTTAAGGTTCAGCATGTCTGAATTGGGCAACCACGGAACCGTGAACCATGGAGGGGCATTTTGGTGATAATGCACATGTTTTGAATGCCCGAGTTCCTGGGTATATCCTGCTAGGGTAGTAGAGATCTCAAAAAGTTCTGTACTGTGGGAAGGAGAGAGGAAGAAGGTCTTACTTTTTGTGGTACTCCAGTTAAGGAATACCTTCCCCTTTAAAGCCCAGCTGGTACCGATGCTGCTGTCATTCTGGTGCTCAATAAGAAGAAAAAAAAGGCTGCTTACTAAACCTTTTGGAGCAGGATTGATTGCACATGTAAGGGTTTTTTAATAATTTTAATGGCTTTTAATGTGTCCTAAGTGTTAACCTGCTTCTAAACTTTTGTAAACGGGAACTTTTTCTTTGCCATATGCATAGAAATTTGTACTTTCTTACTTTATTCAGCACCCCAGCCCACATTCAAAGGGTTATATTTTATTTCAGAGCTATCATTTCCTTTAGTTCAGTTAATCTGGTAGAACATATAACCTATGACACTGCAGCAATAAAACACAGGGATGTACCAAATCCTCCCTGCCTCCCATTAGTTTTCATATCTCATTCTGCTAGCTGTTCAGGCCAAGTTTTTCCCCCAGGTGCTGACAGCTGGTAATAGCGCTTAACTTCCCTCCACTTCTGGTAAGTTATGGATATTTTAATTGTAGACCTTGGCTTCTTTTAAACCACCAAAGGTCATGGTTCTCTCCTTCTTCCTCCTGGTTTATTAGAGTATTGAAGATAATGCTGTTTGTGGAGAACGAATCTAAAACGGCTGTTCAGCGTCCTCTAAGACAAATGGACATTTATTGCATTCCTTATGACAACACTTCTGTCCAGCTCACTGGAAAGAAATGAAATGGAACTGATTCTTATATTATATCCAAATGTGGCTCCAAAGGGAAATGTTGTTCAGAGGAAGCTATTCCTCAAGTGATTTTGGTGGAAGAGATCAATCTGAGCTCAGTGTTTAATAACATGATTACTTACTTACTTACTTATTTTAATGGATTTTTATCCAGCTTTTCCTCCCCAAAATTAAACTAAAGGCAGAGCACTATAAGAATGAACAACATACATTTCCCATTTTATTAATTTATTTGTCTAAATTATTTTAGACCAATTTTTATGACCAAGAGAACATAAATTTCACAGCCAGGAGTAGATGAAAGGTTATGGGCTCAGATGGATCTGTCTTTAGACGAAGTACTCTTGACTCTGCCAGAGAACTCAATAAATAGAGGAAAATCAGCTGCTCCCATATCCAGCTCTTCCTGGTCAGGGTCTGTCTTGGCAGCTGTGAATAGCTGGATGGTTTCAGCACGCTACAGGTCACAGAGCAGGGGAGAGCAAAAGGAAATGAAAAATGGGTAGGAAAATGTACAACCTCTAATGGTAACTTGCTTCAAACTGTCTGAACTCTGTACTTTAATATTTGATCTGGATCTGTTACATATATATTCCCTCCCTCATTTTCCAGTTATCTTACTTCTAAATTTTGAGTCAAAATGGAATAGCAGCCATCTTGGAACTATTGGGGAGATGTGTGACTGATCTTGTGACATGCAAGAACATTTTTATACCACTCTTCTGTCTTATTCCCACTCTTAATCCATGTTATAAAAATAGGGGAGCCAATTAAAATGTAAATACAGTGGCCTCTTCACTTTTGTGAGGGTTCGGAATGCAGATCCTTCACAAAAGTGGAAGAAACATGAATAATTCCCTCCACTCTTCTGATCTTTTCTAGGGCTCCCTTCTCCCAGGGGAGAAGGTCCCGTGCCGGGGCCGGAGGCAAGGGAATGGGAGGGGGAGCTCCCAAGGGGAGAAGGAAGGCTTGTGTGACCCTTCTCCACCATTCCCTTGCCTCTTGGCTCAGTGCAAGTTCTCAGTGCCTGGGCCAGAGGCAAGGGAATGTGGCAGGTGCTCAGGCAGACATAAGGAAGGTGTCTACATGCCTACCCTCCCATTTCCTTGCTTTTTGTCTGGGCACTTGCCTTCCTTTTCTGCACCCAGTAAAATACAAAGGAATGTCAGGAAGAGAATGGAGGGGGAGGTACATGTGCACCGCGTGAATAATCAGATTCACGAAAGTCAAACCCGCAAATCTGGAGGGAGGATTATAGTTATAAACAAATTAAGCTAAAAGTCTATGAACTATAAAAGCAGAATATCGTATGTATTTTGAGTATTTTTAAATATAATCAAGCATATTTACTCTGGAAAATGAGAAATAAACTCCTTTTCCCCATCCTTCCCTCTTGTTTGTATCTTGAGCTGATAGATTTTTACATATCATGAGGTAATACCTGCATCTCTTCATTTTGTGCCAAGTTACCTTCTCTGCTGTTAAGAAGAAAATACATCAGGCTATTATTCATTTTACAGCATCAAAGCAAAAAATATTTGTTTTGTATTTACTCCTAAAATCTAACAGTGTCAAGTCAGATATGAAACTCCCAAGAAAGAGCCATGGGATTATATTTATAAGCATTGTTATTGCCAGTGATAGTTTGTGAGTGTGGACTGTCCATCCTGTTTATTCTGGAGGTGTTTGATCAAGGGATGCGTTTAGGTTATGTGTGCATCTGTCAGTTTCTAATGGCCAAAGTTATATTTATGACACAAAAGTACTACCTGGAGCCTCATAACTTGTATCTTTATAGTGTGTTAGGAATGCTTGAGGGTTAGCACAGAAGGAAATAGAATAAAATAACCAAGACACTACTTATGCTCAATAAAATAAGACTATCACTAGTGTCCACAGATCATAACCACATGATAACTCCAAGTATATACACTAAAAGATAAAACAGATTATGAGGTCCCAGTGTTAAGCCGTTCTAGTCTGAAGTACAGGAAAATCTGGCATAGATGTGTACTCAATAGGCCAAAAATTAGATTCTGCAGGGAGTATTAGTAATGAGATCATCAAGAATGGTCAAGAACCCATTGTTCGGAAGACCTGGATTTTCTGCCTTCAAGTGGCTGTCATCATCATGCTTCTCTGTTACAGCAATGTCCCAAATTCTGAACAAAGTAACAACAAAACAGTTTGACAGAGGGAGAAAAACCCTTTCTTTTTTCCCAAGAGGATCAATTGAGATTTTTTGTAGATGTTAACACATTGGTAAAGAATTCCAAACTGAGAATTTTCATGCAATCTTTTAAATAATTAACGAGAATCTTAAATAAATAAATAAATCTTAAATAAATCTTAAATAAATACTTCAGAAGCTTATAGTCTTGTCATCTCAATATAAAATGCAATCAAATTCCAATCAAGTATAGATTTAAAACCTATGGTTAGTCCTAATTAGAATAAACGCATTGAATAAGTGGAACCTGAATAAGTGTTGATTTCTCAAATCGATTGATTCTGTGAGTTGACTCTAATTAAAACTAATAAAAAGATCTAGGTTACCATTTGTCATGATGCCAAGCAGGGATAGGGAACCACTGGTCATCAAGATATTGTTGTACTCTAGCTCCCAACAGGGTCTACCAGCTATTAATGCTGATAGGAGATGTAGTTCAGTCACCATGGTAGAGCAGCAGGTTCCCCACCCTTAATTTAAAGGAATCTGGACCTCCTTCACATTGCACAGTTATAGCACTATGATTTCATTTAGCTGCTATGGCTACATCTTATGAAATCCTGGATCTTGTAGTTTAGCCAGAGAATTCCCATGCCTCACCAAATAACAAATCTCAGGATTCCATATGATGGGACCATAATGGTTACCATGAAATCATAGTGCTTTAATTATGAAGTATAGAAGGGCACCTGACACTTACCCCTCTTTATTAAGAGATTACACTTTGAAATGTTCATAGGACTCATTCTGCATCTTTTGAGTTCCAGCCTCTACTATGAGACATTTGTTTTTAAACGAAGCTTTAGATTGGTGACCTTGGGTGAGTCACACACTCTCACCTCCAGAAAACCCTCTGATAGGTTCACCTTAGAGTTGCCATAAGTTAGAAACAACTTGAAGGCACACAACAGCAACAACCTAAAATATAGCTTTTTATTTTACTGGATTCAGCACTGACCCCACAGATATAAATGAAAATTGTACTTCTAAATATAGTGAGGTGGAGATGTGCTTATGATTTTCAAATCTAGATTTTAAAGCTACTGTCCAAATATAATACCAGTGGCAGTGAAAAATGTTGCGTACAGCATTCTTCATTATTTTCAAAATAGTGGAACCATTCCACACAAAGTAGAGAATCCCTATGAATAGGAAATTTCCCTCCAAAACAGGATAAGGCAACCCCCTCCAAACATCAAGCATTGAGTATGAATTCCTGTCAACATTTTCACTTACTTGGTAAATCTTACCACAGGACAAGCCCTGGATATTTTGCTGCCTGAAGTAGAAGTTCAAATGGCACTCTCGACCCCCACAAATCAAGGTGCATAGCACCTAAAGCCATGCAACTTAAGTGGGCACACAAGGCCATTGGTCAGCCATGGTCCAAATGGGTGCAGGCAGGAGGTTGGACCTCCTGAGGGGCCCTCCCTTACTTGGACCACAGGCTGCCAGTACACATGGCAGAAGGTCTCAGTAGCACCTCTCCTCATTCCTGGCAGAAAAACCAACAATAAAAATAATGGGAGAGTAAATAATTAAACATTTGCAGTCCTTTCATGACAGCCCTATATTCTTGTAACCGGCTTCAATTTATGGTGACCCTACAAATGCGAGACCTCCAAGAGTCTGGTCATTAAAAGCCCTGTTCAGGTCTTGCCCACTCAGGGCTGTGGCTTCTTTGGCTGAACCAGCCCATTTGTAATGTGGTCTTCTTCTTTTCCAGGACAATCTATGACACTCCAACCTCACGACAATTTACTGAAATGTACTGTATCACTCTTCCTAATAGTAAGGCTGGATCCACTGGCTGTTCACACAAATGCTTACTGGTTAAATACGGATGATTCCACCAAGTGCCATATTTTGACAGAATCAGTGTCTGTGGTACATCTGAAATAGAAGATATTGCACTTGTACTCTTAAACTGTCAATTATATGCCCCAGTAAGGGTCCAGGATCTACAGACATTACTTGATAGAACAAAACACTGGGACCCTATCAAACAACTATCGTATTCCCTTCAGGGCATTAAGACAGGCCCTTTTCGCACGGCATTTTTGAAGCGAAAGGGCCCCTTGAGTGTTGCGTAAATGTGAGGAGCGGTCTGCATGACGCACTCACATTTACTCGACGCTCAAGGGCCTGATGCAGACCGCGCACACACCTTTTCATTTTCGCTCAAAGCCAAAAATGCTGCATGGTCGTGCATCGCTCCAGGGCCTCGCGCACTTACCTGCTGTGCGAAGCCTCCTGAGCCGCACCAGTCGCGCTTCCTGCCCCAGCACAGCCTTTTACTCCCAGGCTGCACTGCGGAAGGAAGGGGCAGGGCACTCGCACGAGGAGGAAGAAGCTGTGGAGCCGAAGCAGCAGGGATGTGGCAGCGTTCCTCCCAAGCCTTCTCGCACGAGAACCCAACCCAGCAGCGCAAAAAGGAAAGGTGCGAAAACAGCCACATACTAGTCCTCAGAACTGCTAAGTTCATAGCTAGGGCTGTCCAACTGAGAAAACAATTCATAGAACATATTGGGCTTGCATGCAAGGGTGATGAATTAGTCTAAGTATGTATTGCCTCTATATTTTACTATTTTCATCTTATCTCAAGATGATAACCTATTATTACAAGTATTGATAATTATTTATAGTCTTTTATATTATTCTTTTTATTTCATCTTATCATATTTTATCACAGTTTATTGTGTCTTACTTTATTTTAGCTTATTTTATTTCACTCCATCATATTTTAGTTACTCATTTTACTGTATTTTATAACATTTGATGTTATATCTTTTGATATGATCAACCGACCAATCAATAAATTTATATTACTACTACTACTTACTGTATATACCCCATAAAGCAGTTTTGAATATTTTGCAGGATGCAACTCTCTCTGAGACTCTTTTAGTTCTACTCAAAGCAGTGGCATATCTAGGTTCAACAGCACCTAGGGCAAGTGTGGAAGTTGTGCCCCTGCGTGCTGCTTCTCCTACTCCCATTGCTGCCCCGGGCTGAGGAACACCCCGGCGGGGCTAGGGTGGTGGTGGCAGGAGGCCAGGCCCAGGTGGAAAGGCTGCTGCCACCACTGCCTCCACAACGGGGCAGGAACAACCCCACTGGGGGCGGGGGCGCAGTGGTGGGCCAGGCCTGGGTGGGAGAGTGGGGGGAGGTTTTGGCTTTTTTGCACCCTCCTGTCATTGGCACACAGGGCACGTGCCCTAATTGCCTCACTGTAGATATGCATCTGACTCAAAGGCAGACTGCTGTGTCCGAGAAGCCTCAAATAATTCAAGCGTTTCTTGAATAGTGGAGAAAATGTACCTTATTATAACAGGCTTGCTGTTGAAATTAAATCATTATTTTTTATGTCATTCAGCAGAAATGTAAAATGAATAGGATTCAAAGGATTAGTGGAGGAGGAAAATGTCAGTGTTAAGTTCTTTTAGTAACTGCATGTCATAAATTCAAAGTGCTAGGTAGCAGGGCACTTTGCTGTAGAAAGTACAAGCAAAGAATTAAACAGATCTCAGCCTTTATGTAACAGGGTCTAGATTCCATACAGCTTTGACAGACCTTCAAAATTATTTGCAACCAGTTCCTTTCTCAAGTAACTGAGAAACAAACAAAGATCCTATATGAGGAGATAAGAGCATAAAATTCCATCTGAGTGGAACTTACCTCTCTGACTCATTTTCCTCCCCTCTCCATGACACAGCCACATTGCGGCCCAAATGGACAAGGGCAGCTGAAGCATCCAATTGTATCTCTATAGTCAGACACACAATGATATGGTATTACCCTGTGGGACATCCAGAAACTTGTTGTTTTATGTTCTGCTATAGGGATATAGCTGGATGCTTCTCACCATCACTGGCCTCCCCAAGCCACTATATGGCCATGTTGGGGAGATACAGGAGGAAGATAAGTCTTGAGTAGGTGGAGGCTGAAGTCATCCCTCCACAATAACCATAAAAAAGGCATATGCTAGCATGATGTTGGTGTATGCTGCTAACAGAATGCCAGCTATCGTTAAATTACATGATGTTTGTAATTTGATGAGCCATAATATCACCCTTTTTGCAGTATAACTGTAACTTTTCAAATCAATTTTATAGCTACTTTCTTCTGTGAGCACACAGCGGCAACAGGAGAATCTGACTTCAAAGGAAGATTCTATGTGGATGATAACATATTGATCACAATTGTTGCTGCCTGCAAAAAGGTGGATTTTGGATGTTCTCCAAATTTGCTGCCAATGCTTACTCCTGAGGAATCCAGTCCTTTTAAATTGTGACTTGATATGCACATGCAGAATTTTCATGGAAGCATAGCATTGTTAAGTTAGAAGGGATGCCAAAGATAATCTATTCAACCCTCTACCAACATAGGAAATTCACAGCTAAAGCATCCTTGGCAGTTGGCCATCCCACGTCTACTTAAAAAACTAACCTTCTGATGCAGACTGTTCCACTATAGATCTTCTCTTACCATTATAGTGTTTATTGAGATCTCTTTTCTTTTAATTTTAATTGTTTCAATTTCTGGAGCAGCAAAACGAAGCTTGCTTCGTTTTCCACAAGACAGATCTTCAGATTTAAGTTACAGAATTACTTTTTAAAAATTGCAGCTATCAGCATAACTAATTACATTTGCAGGCCTTATAGCTATAACAGTAAATAATTGTTTTTAAAAAGTAAACTCCCAAGTTGTCATGTTTCAGGGATTGGTGTTGGGGAGAACCTTGTTCAATGTTTCTAGTGCAAAATTCTACTCTCCTTTCAATGAAAAGCAAAGTCATTACCAGTGCTCTGCAGAGCTTGGATGTTTGTGTCATATTTATGTTTCCACAGCAAGGCAGCCTTAGCTGCTGCGGTCTAAAGAAGTGTGAGCATCCTTTATTGCTAACAGTGAACTATTTAACTTGCACACAACTATGCCTTTAGTTGGCATGCTAAAAGAGACAAACTGGGCTTTGTCTTCTATCTGAAAGGAAGTTTGTATTTGCTGTATGCAAGCTAATCGCACCGCTTTGGCCTTAGGATTCTTATTTTCTACTTATAGTTTGCATTTAACCTGCTTCATTGGATCCCAGTGAACTTCTGAGGAAGAGGAAAATAAAGCAGAAAATAGAAAAAATCCCTCCCCAAGTAAAGTTCTGGGTCTGAATTGTTGTAACATGGGCTTTTCAGACATGCTTCACTGCGAGAGACAAAGTTGGATAACTGCATGTCACTTGATAAATCTTTAGAATAAAACACAAGGGCTACAGTCTAATACAGAGCTAGGATGGGCCGATGGTGTTTCCTTTTTTGTTTTTAGTGAAACCTGGACTTTGCATTGTAAACCACACATCATTATAGGCCCGTTTGCTCACAATGGATAAACAGCTATGGATGGAGAAGGCAAGAGGCACTTCAGCTTTAATTATGTCAGGAATTCTACACTAATGTGTTTGGCTCAGACTGGTGGGAAGAATTAGAAGATAAAAAGACCTTCAGTATTGGCCAGCGATGATGACAGTTATGTCGAAACGCATCTGGCCTTTGCTCTATTGTTGCCTTGTTTAGACCTATGGTCATTAATCTTCTTCCAGTGAAAAGATTCATGATCAACAGACCATCACATCTATTGTGCTTTCAGTCTTACAAAACTATATGGATTATGGATTTATTATATATGGATTACTGATTGTTTGTGTAGATCTACTGGAAATTTACCTTTTAAATTTGCATATGTGTGTGTGAGAGAAAGGGGAAGGGGGGAGGGGGGAGAGGGAGAGAGAGATATTTTTATGGTTTATTTCCTGACTGTGTTTACCTGATATTTATAACTTTTTTAAAGGTCAGAGTCTATATTCCAGAAACTTGAGGCCTGTGTATCTACTCTTCAGTATATTAGAGAGCATGAGATTTTCTTGGATAGAGCAGAGTAGACTGTCTTGGATGAAAGACATCACAGGGGATGTCTCTGAGGAAGAGGTCAGTTCCCAAACACAGGAGGTAGAAATTTGGAGGAATGTGACACATAGAAGTAGACAAACCAGGGATATTTCTCTGTATTTGGAGCTACAGAATCAATTTGAAGTCCTTTCTCTTATCCGTGAGGATGATGAATAGGAACAAGAGCAACAGTGTCTGTTCTCAGACAATGTGCAGGGCACCTTGGAAGATTCAGCGCATGGACTGGCCCCTGCGAATCCCCACAGGAGACGGATAGTGGTGGTAGGCGACTCTTCTGCTGAGGGAAAAAGAAGCAACGGTTTGTGGGCCTGACAGGATGTCTCAAGAGGTATGCTGCCTTCCTAGGGCAAAGATCCATAATGTAATAGAGTGGCTTACAAAACTCATCAAGTCCATTGACTGTTACCCCTTTGTTTTGGTCCAATGACGCTGCAAGGCAAAGCCTCCAGGAGATTGCAAGGGATTACAAGGCTCTAGGTAGGAAGCTGAAGCACCTTGATGTACAGGTTGTAATGTCATCTCTCCCCCAGTTGAAGGACATATCCAAAGAATTGGATATTGACTGCAGCACACCACTTTACACACATAATTAAACTTCAGAAGGCCTGTCTGAATAAAAACATCTTCACTGGCCAACATAACAACAACAACAACAACAACAACAACAACAACAACAACAGGGAGGGGCCCAAATGGACTTGTCATGGAAGAGAGTTCCACAGCCTGGGAGCAACCATGGAAAAGGCTGTCTCCTGAGTTCTCAGTAACTGCACCTGCAAAATGGCCGTAAGAGAAAGCCCTCCCCTGCAGATCTTAAAACCTGTACTGGTGCTTGTATAAGGAGATAGTGTCTGGACCCAAGCCATGTAGGATTTTAAAGGTCAAAACCAGCATTTTGAATTTTGCTGGAAATGCGCCAGTATCCTATGGTGCTGTTTCAACTGGGGAGTTACATGATCCCTGGAATCAGCCCTGGTCAACAGCCTGGCTGCAGCATTGTGAACCCACCAAAGTTTTCAAACCATTTCCAAAGGCAGCCCCACACAGAGCACATTACAGTAGTCCAAATGGGATTTAATCAAGAGATGTGTCACCACAGCCAGATCTGACTTCTTAAGGAACAGGCACAGTGATGCACTGGTTTTAACTGTGCAGATGCACCCCTGGCCACAGCCAAGACCTGGGCATCCAAGCTCAGATCCAAGTCCAGGAGGTCACCCAAGCTGTGAACCTAAGATATCAGGAGGAGTGTAACCCAATCCAGTATATGCTGAATCTCTATTCCCTGATCTGCATTCTGATTGACCAGGAGCACCTTTGTCTCGTTTGGATTAAGTTTCAAATTATTCACTCTCATCAAGTCATTACTGATAGCAGATCTGGTTTAGTATAGAAACAGCTTCGTTACAATTGGATGGAAAAGTCAGATAGCAGTGTAGGTCATCAGCATACTAATGATACCCCAAAACTCCAGATGACGTCTCCCAACATCTTCATGTAAATATTAAACAGCATAAGGGACAGAACTTAGTCCTGACAGGATAGTGGCCAGGGTGTTGAACAGGTATCCCCCAACACCACCTTCTGAGTCCACCACTCCAAGAAAGATCAGCTGGGTCCAGGGAGGATTTGATCAATAATAGCTTCATGACAGCCTCTTTTAGAGAAGGTGGAAACCTGTCTTGCTGTGGCAAGGCATTCGCTACTTCCCTTACCCAATTTGTCAATCCCTCTCAGGTTGCTTTCAACAGTGAGGAAGGACATGGGTCCAGTATGTTTGTGGTGGCTCTCACCTCTTCAAGGATCATCCTCAGGTTGCACAAATTGAAATGTATCCAGTAACACTGGACATTCAGAGGCCAAGGTTATATCCACTGGGTCTATATAAACTACAGCATCCAAGTCAGAGTGGTGTCATGCCCTGCCTTGGAGACCATAGCAGCGAGGAGGAGGATTCTGTCTCTGAGGCAGAGGCTTTCCCAGAGGCTGAAGTGTCCCCAGAAGCTGGTCCAGAAGGAGAAACAACAACAACAAGGACCTGAGCCAGGGGAACAAATGGAAGAAGACATAGCTGACACACATACCTTGCAGCAGAGATGCCATGAAAGGGAGGGTTTGTGTCGCTTAGCCTGTTTAAGAAGCAAGCAAGCCCTTATGAGGGAACACCTGTGGTGACAGCATCCATAGATAAAAAAAGGGCTCCAGTTGGCCTGTCCTCCTAGGGTCAGCAACTGGTCTCTTTGGCCTTGAAACCCTGTGCGGTGCTCTTAGATCTGGTTGTCTTGGAACTCTGCCTGTTTGGACCACAGTTTGGATTTGCCACTTCGGATTTGTTTGCTGTAGGTTTCCTTTCTGTTTGGATGGTCTTTGACTCTCACCTTAGAAGTAGGAGCTGCCCCGCCTGTGAGTTACTGCCTGCTTTGCCGTGGACACAACAAGTGGATCCAAGTGATTTTATCTGCAAAGTGCTATGCAAATTCTTCACAGTGGGCTGCTGAGTGGTGTGTGTGTGTGTGTGTGTGTGTGTACACACACACACACACACACACACGCACAGCTTTTGCAGGGCAGAATGTAAAAGGGTCCTGGCCGCTTGAAACAGCTTTGGTTGACGACACACTGGATTGCAGATGCAATGATGGCAGTGAACAAGGATTCCTTCGTGGTCACTGCTGCCCCAGAACTCTAGCCTGTGTTCAGCTGGACTTGCTGCAAGTCTTCCACCATCATCACTCTAGTTTCTGTTCCACTCATTTCATCACCACGAGCTCCCAGGGTGTTCACTTAGCTCTGTGAGAGGGGACACTTAGGATCAATTCTGTCACCTGCTTTGGCCATTTCTTTCAAAGATCAGCTAGATCCAGTTTCAACAGGATCACCTGTCAAAGCAACAGGAGACTCTTTAAGAGCCATCAGGAATCCATCTGGATCCATAAGCTTCCTGGGATGGATCATTTTAATTTCCTCCCTCTCCACTCCTGCAGAAGCTCTGAGTTACAGTGAGTCTAAACCCCATTAGGTAGGGATCTGTCCATGACAATGGAACTGTAGTAAGTACCTCCCTGCTTAGATCACCATCACCCTGCTTCACATAGAAAACTAGGTCCAGATTGTGTCCTGAACCATGGGTGGCCCGAGATACTACTTGGAACAGTTGTCATAAAGGACATGTAGTCCTGAGCTGCTCCTGGCAGAGAGGTCTCTACATGGTTGTTGAAGTCCTCCAGCACAACTTGCTGACAGGACTCCAGCACCACTGGTGAGACCAACTGCAGGTATACAGATGTCTTCGCAGGTAGCAGGCAGTCAGGCTGGCAGCAGTTCTTAGAAAAGAGAGGCCACATCTAGTGGATGATTGGAACAGCTACAGGCCTCTCTTCTCCGGAGTGGAGGTGGTCTTCTTCACCCTGCTGTGGGGAATGTGTTGGTTCACTTGTTGGTTTGTCTTTATATTTGGATCTAAGCCTCTTTTGTGTATGGTGGCTCCTCCTGGCTCACCAGACTTTAGCCACTAGTCCAGCAATAGGTAATATATCTTATATCACTTGGGTTTTTTCCATTTTGTTAAATGTCATGACTGAAACAGATTTTATAATGTTAAGGACACCAAAGCAGGGGGAAAAAAATCACACTGAGAAAAACTGTACATTTCACAGACTTTGCTTATGGTCCATAGAAGACATCAAATAAAACTACAAGAAAAGAAAAAAAAAGAAAAGAATTAACATCCTTATGAATTCATGGCATCAAGGGGTTCTTTCATTTTTTTTCCACAGTGCTTTCAACAATATTTTCCTTTGAAAACATACCTTGGAGCTTAGAAGAGGGACCCCAACTGTCTCCTGTTCCTCATGGCTTTCAATGTTTCTTTTCGTCATTGATTTCTAAAGTACAAGTTCAATACCAATAAGAAGGAAAATGATTGTCATGAAGCAATGATAAAGGTAGGAATGGAAGGAGCTATAGTAATATGTTATGCTATTGCATAGGCGTTGTGACTTCTACAGTTGGGGGTAGGTTTTTCCTTTGCGAATAATACTCTACCCACAAAAGGCCTTGCAGATTACAATGTCACAATATTGGGGAGGGAGGGACTCATACATTGTAAATAAATATAATAGAACCTTGCCTTTAGGGACTACATGAGGTTTGCTAATGAGAAGGACATGGTTAACAAGGGCAGAGGTACACAGGTGGTCACAGATAAATAGACGCAGAAAAGCATTTCTGAATGAACATACTGCTTGGACAAAGAAATATATTGAATTTTCTCTAAAATGTGATTATAGATTAGAAAGGAAGTTAAGGATCCAGCTCACAAAAGCAACTTGTGATAGCCCAGAGGGCACATATGGAGGAGAAATGTACAGTTAGGAGTTGTTAGGAGAAATGTACAGTTAGGAGTTGCTCCAGGTAAAAATATAAACACTCACCCTTTATTCTGTGGCTTGGAAACATGCAAGATATAATTGACTTGGAAACACTCTGCTTAACCCTGTTTGAATGTTCTACGGAGGATTGGGTTTATGGTCTCTCTTAGCACTAGCCCATGCAGAGTGCTTTTGTTCAGCATCTTAAAACTTAACTGGGCAACCCAAGATTGGAATGGATGCAAAAGGATGTCATACACTCCAATCCTTCCAGTTCGACTGGGGCAGCCCCAGCTAATTCTCTGCTGTCCAACTGTCTCAGCTGCTCTTGAAATGTCCCAGTTTGTCTCGCCCCTTCTCTTCTCAGTTCCTCCCCACCATCCTGAGCTTACTTAAGTTGTTGCAAGCTGAGTTCAAAATGCACAAGTAGTTTGTACTCATGTAAACTTTTAATGAGGAAATAGACACAAAATTTTGCCCATTGCTCTTCTTCCTGCTGAGTCTTGTCCTTCTTAAGGTCAGTACATAAATTCTGGGGTTCTCTGCTTAAAAGTGTGTGTGTGTGTGTGTTTCCCTCATTAATATCTTTTGCCCTCCTGTTGTCAGTCACCTTTTTGATGTGACTTGACCGCATGTGTCATTGTTTTCATCAGTGAAGTGTTTGGACAGTGGGATAAGGGCCAGGCATGTAAATTTTCAAGTATAAAGTTTTCATACATTAACCTGTTCAAATGTCTCTTCTACTAATAGTTGCTTAACAGTCAGAGCAAATGTAGTTTTTCCTCTTCTCTTTTATTTATAAGACAGTACAAAAGCCAAGTCCAGGCTGCTGCTGGTGGTGGATGAGAGCAGCATCTAGACTAGATCAGGGAATACAGCACTTGAATGCTTAGTTTGGAATCAATAGATTATAATAACTATGAATATATACACTTGCAGAGACATTTCCCCTTTAAAAAAATATTTATCTTTCCAGCCTTTTGGCTAAGATCAAGTGTAAAAAAATATTTTTTTTAATTTATTGTGTTGTTGTTATTTGCTGAGAAACAAAATGTACTACATCATATGCAATCATCCCATACATTTTAACATTTCATTCTTTCTCAGCCTGAGCTGTAAGCACATACTGCCACCTAGAGGGAATAAAAGGAATTGTCCTCAAAATATTCTGTTCTGTTCTATTATGTTTGTTTACAGTTTCTCTAAGAGTTTGCTTCATCTCCACCGGTACTATAAACTCTGGCACTGACTACAGCTAATAAGGTGCTATACAGTAAGAGTACTACTGGCTAGTTCCCCATCCAGTCATGGTCCCTGCAGTGATAAATACACAACACCAATATTTGAATAGGAAATTGGGTATCCTTCATGCCAGGTGAGGCAGGAAGAGTATTGATCTAGTGTCTATATCCATCAAAAAAAATAAAATAAAAATAAAAATAAAAAAAATAAAATAAAAAAAATCTCAGTATTGTACACACACATTCACATTTTAGGTGTAACTTGTTTCATTCATCAGTGGCAATGAGTTTTATGCTCTGAAACACCAGCCCTGAAGCAAGCAACATTATCTGACTAATCCTTAAGGGTGCTAAGCACTGCTAGGCCAACCTTTGGTGCTTTAGCCTGAGTAACAGGCTATTTAGCTTGTTCTTTGCATTTGGTTTCCATTTTTTGTGAACCTTCTGCCTATGTTCCATTCAAATCCCAGAGAAGTCAGTTTTTGGATTGTAATTCCCAGATTCTGGTAGTCATCATCCAAGTAATTTAGCAAGCTGTGGTCCCACCCCATCTTCTGTATCCCTCCTTGTGGCCACTTTGCACATGTCTTCTGTCTGGTGTCTTCTTGCTTTCATTCTCGGACAAATTTTTCCATGAATTACTTCAAGTCATCTTTAACGTCACTTCCTGTATATGTCACTTCTTGCAAGGCACTGTCTCCATTTTGTTATCTAGTCTTAGTTCTTTCCCATAAGCAACTGACAGTGACCGTGACAGGCCTTTAGTAGCTAGGTAGGTGGGGTCACGTTAACAAATGTAGCTTGTCACATCATGTATTGGGGAAAGATGGAGAACCACATTGAGGTGGAGGGCTGAATTCACCACACTGCAGCGTGTATCAGCCAATTAACATGTATGGGTATGGTCCTACTCCTGGAAATTTTCCTCTGAGCAGCTCAACTGGGAATCTGGCTCTGCTTCTTCTGCTCCTTCTTCCCACACAGAAGCATCCCCTGAGAGCTGCCATCTTCATAAAATATTATCCCCCTCTACTGGCTAGGGAGAACAGCACATGGGTAATTTCCTACTTTCCTCCAGTTAGGAAGGGGTAAGGTTTGGGGGAAAGCTGAGCTGGAGCCTCTCAAAAACCGGATTCCTACCCTCTATTGCCTGGATTAGGTCCTTGGTCCAGAGATTCTCCCCCAAGAGAGTTAAAGCACATTTAAATCACATTTCCTTTGCTATTTTGAGTCTTTCGCTAGCACCTCAACCTCAAAAGGCTCCATTTTACCTGAAAAGGTCAGCTAGCACAGAAACGCTCATACTGGGCAAATGGAGAGGAAGCCCAAGAATTAGTACACATGTTACTCCCCACTCAACTTTCAATGCAAATAGCCAGTTGTTGATGGGGAATTAGCAGTTATTTTTGAAACAAAGAATTACAAGACTGGATGTGATGTAACAATACCCTTCCTCCAATTCAAACAGCTGAGGAGGAGGGAACATTTCTAGAGTATCATTACCCATAATGACCAGAACAACTAGCAACAAGGACTGAGTAAAGACTGCAGCTGTTGATGTGACAGAAAGTGAATAAATGACAGGATCTGATATTAACAGTGCATGCTAGGTTGACTTGGATTCACCTGTCTAATCAGCCCAATGCATGCAAGAGTATAAGAGGATATCTATACTGCCTGCTATGGCCACTTTAAATGTCTTGGATCTATCCTGCAAGATCCTGTGATTTTTTTATTTTTTCATTTTGTCTGATGAAATACTTAGAATTCCCTGCTACTGAACTCTAGTCCACTCTCCTGAACCACTTTACTGAAAAGGTCCAGCAAAGAATTCTAAGGATTTAGCCAGCCTCAAGGATATTGGTGAAGGAGCCATGATAAAGTGGTATCAAACTAATATAGCTGTATATTTTAGATACGTTTCTAAGGAAGCATAGCCTCTTCCCACTAACTTCTATGGAAGTGCACATCCAATTTGGAGAGGGTAGAATAGAAACAGGTACAAGGAGTCCTGCATTTTATTTTGGTGAAGAATTACTGCTTCTGGAAGCTTCCAGAATTGGATAGTTCCTTATTTAGCTGAGGTTCTTTTTCAAAAGTGCTACATAGGATCCAAGAGGTGCCCAGGATTGACTGATTGATTGATCCATCCATCCATCCATCCATCCATCCATCCATCCATCCCAAAGCACTTTTGACTATGGACGGGTGAATTGGCCAGTGTATCTTTCTCAATTATTTTTCTTGTGTAACATCAATTCATTCCAAACACTGATCATGTTTTTAGTTTAACCATTTTATTAATACTGAACTTTTTTAAAAAAAGAGCACATGAAATTTCATATGTAATTTTGGGTACGATTTTTTTTCCAAATTCATACATTTTTGTGTGCAATTTTGCCAAATGTATGCAATTTTTGCAACCAATTTTCCCACTAAAATGTATTTATTAACGCCATTTTCATTAATATACACATTTCTATGTGCAATTTCCCTATTGTAACCATTTTTGCATACATTTTTGATTTGCGGAACTCCATTACAAATTACAGAGGCATTTTGCAATGTTAGTCTTTATAGAGGTTATTCATATTTCAAAGAATAATTGGGTTTCAGTTAACACATTGGTTTAAAAGCATGTAATTAATTAAGTTTGCATTAAAATGAAACTGAATTAAGTTGTTCCTTGTTCCTAAATTCCATTCACTTCTGCTAATTCAGATTTCTCATAATTCACCTACAAGTAAATAAATAGGGCACAACTGATGAAAAAAACCTTACAGTGTATTATGGAAAGAGTGACCTTTCAAAAATGATCACACAGATCTCAAGGGACTTTCATTTGTGATTAATGTATTCAACCACTGGGTGCCAATGTTGGCTCATATTTGATATTTCCTAGAAACATAAGAGATCTTCAGACCTAAAAAACATTAAAATATTTGGGAGAGGGGCTGAGGAGAATATAACTAATTATTTAGAGATTTTTTTAAAATGGAATTACAAATCCATGTTAAATATAAAAGTTATGCAGGCTTACACAAGAATATGGTATTTAATGGAACAGACACATTTTAGAGTTATGAGTCAGTAAAGCTACTTCTTATTCATGACTCATGGCAAACCACTGTTTTAACTTGGGATCTGATAACAGGCTCTTTTTGAAAAAGTCTATTAATCATTGTCAGCAGTTAGCTTACTATTTCATTATTTCAGAGTAGGCACAATTCAGCAAATTTCAATAATGTTGTACACTTTAGGCAGCTACTAGTCTGAAATAATACAAATATTGGTTCTCTGAGACCTGCAGGCAAGTAACAACTGTCTATTTTAGGTGTTTCTTATTCCACTCTGTTCTCTTCTCCAACTGTTGTCTCCAAATAATCTTTTCAGCAGCTGTTCTTCCGTTATACAATTTTTAAAAAGATACTCCATGTAGTAAATGGATAGAAGCAGGAAGCAAGACACACCATGGGGAAAACAGCACAGAGGGATATGTCAAATGCTGAGGTCCCAGTCTAACCCTTCCCTCATATTCTATGTTCATTTCACATTTTTTAAAATGCAGGAAATCCTAATTGTCTTCAGAGACAGAAAAGTAACTGTGGAAGGAAGGAAGGAAGGAGGGAAGGAGGGAAGGAAGGAAAATTATGATCAAATCTACATAGTGAAACAAGTAAAGAGAAGAAAACACTCATTTGTCAAGATTCAAGATTTGCAACTTTTTCAGTCATTAAGGTGAAGATGAAGACACCTTATCAACCACAGTTTTTGCAGCTGCGGAAGAAAAAAGGCTCAGCAGCTGAGTAAATCTCCTGGAAAGTGTTATTAATTTACCTATTAAAATGGCAAGCTGTGATGTTCGTCCATGAACAAATCTACTTTTAGGTCAAATTTTTAGCCTGTCCCTGGAAGCCTGCGGTCTGATTCTGATCTACAGGACCGGCTTTAACATTAGACAAAGTGAGGCAGCTGCCTCAAGCAGCAGGGTTGTGGTGTCATGAAAGGAAAGGAAATGCTTAGTTATCTGGTGTGCTATTGTATTTTCATTACCAAAGCAGGGAGAAGGATTTCCAAGCTCATGTGCCAGAACAATATGATTGGCTTCAGGTACTTTATGCCTTGACTCGGCTGGGCAGGGTTGCCATTTCCAGCTCATGTGGCAGAACAATATGATTGCCATTTCCTGCTGGGCCAGCCTGGCTGATTTCTCTCCCCTCCTCTTTGCCCAGTGGAAGACATATAGGCAGAGGGATCTAGTTTCCACTTCTCTTCAACATGCTAGCAGCAAGATGCAAGCACAGGGAAACATTTAAACACTGATAGACATTGCAATTTTCTTACTTTTTACTATTTCCCTTACTATTTACTATTTTCCCTTAACTTTTTTGCTTAGGCAGGGAAATAAACAGACTGTCAAAGCTAATATATTTTGCTATTCAGGCTTCTTTCATGAGCTAATAATTTAAAAGCCAAACTTCCTATGGAACCACCAGATGTCAGTGTATTTCAGACAAAACTGCTGGAGAGATTTAACTAAAACTTGTAAAACCAGATGATGAAGTATTACTTCTTCTTCTACATTTCCGTATGATTTAATTAACATGAATGTATAAATAAACTGCATAGGATGCTTCTGTGTATGACTTCAGATTGTGGTTAACATCCATCAAAAACAATATATTTAATTATTTTTACATGGATTCTAGGAAGGCATGAGTCATTACATTTCATTATGTCAGTGAATAGGTTTCTGGAAGTAAAACAATACAAGATCCCTGCTACAGCTACCACTTCTTTTGTGTGAGAAGCAGTCCCATCCACTTTATTTTCTGATCATAATAATTTATCTTAATGTTTTCAAGCACATCATACACAGCTTCAGTTGTCTGGTTTAATCAGAGGCATTTGCTGTTAATTGCTATCAAGTTGATTTGACTTATGTTGACCAGGGCATCCTGTTATGAACAGCTCTCTTCAGGTCTTACAGATTCAGGGTCATGGCTTCCTTGAACTGAGTCTATCCATCTGCAGTGAGGTCTTCCTGTTTTCCTACAGCCTTCCACCTTGCCAACTATTATTGTATTCTCTAGTGAGTCAGGTCTTCTCATGACATGGCCAAAGTATGAAAATCTTAGCCCATTTCCACATCCTACCTAACCCTGTTGTCCTCCCATTGCAATCCTGGTAGTGCCTTTGCTGGGAAGGGATTGTGATGGGAATGCTTCCATTTGCAGTCAGCCATCTCCCTGCAGAAGGAAGTGTGAGCGACACATGCCCGCCTTCTGTAGCACAGCTGGATTCTTTCTCATGCTGTCCTGAGGAAGGAAGCACCTCCATTGTGCTTCCTGTCCTTCTACATGGCCAGTAAGGACAGGAGTGTCACATGATTGTGGGCACTTAACACATTTATTCCATTAAGCAAATATCCCACGATCGCGATGGGGAAGCAGGATGGCAGTGGGACTGCAATGACATTGTGCAGAAGCATGACCCACAGATTGTTGTCATCCCATCCCAATAGCAGGACTGTGACACCATGTGGAAATGGCCTCAGTTTAGTCATGTTGGCTTCCAGAGAGAGCTTAGGACTGATTTACTGTAGGACCCATTTATTTGTCTTTTTAATAGTCTGCATTCATCATCATCATCATCAACAACATTTTATTTCTTACCAGCCTCTTTCCAAGGGTCAGTAGAACTCTTCTTCAGCCCCACACTTCCAGTGACTTGAATTTCTTCCTGTCAGCTTTCCTCACTGTGCAGCTTTTACAACAATACATGGAAATTTGAAATATGATGTCTTCACAATCCTAACTTTAGTATTCAATGGTTGAGGATTTTTATGGTTGAGGATCCTGTCTTGTTCCTTCATAGCTGTCCTTCTAAGTCCTAGCCTTCTTCTGATTTCTTGACTGCAGTCTCCATTTTGATTAATGACTGAGCCAAGGTATAGGAAATCTTTCACTATCTCAGTGTCTTCATTCTCTGCCACAAAGATATGAACATCATCATAATTATTTTTCTTAATGTTCAGCTGTAAACCTGCCTTTCCACATTCTTCTTTGACTTACTTCAGTTCCAAGTCTTTGCTATTTTCTGCCAGTAGTAGGGTATCATCTGCATATTTTAAACTGTTGATGTTCTTTCCTCCAGTTTTCATCCATTTCATTTCTTTTCTTCAGAATCCAATCCAGCTTTGGGTATGATATGTTTAACATACAAGTTAAAAAATAGGATGATAAAATGCAATCTTGCCTGACCCCCTTGCCAGTTAGAAACCATTTTGTTTGTTTCTGTCCTAACAGTGGCTTCTTGTCCTAAATACAAATTAAGCATTAGGATAATTAAAGGTTGTTGTACAATCATTACTTTAAGAATGATCCATAGTTTTTCATGATCTACACAATAAAGGGCTTTGCTACAATTTATAAAGCACAGTCTGATTTTCTTCTGAAATTCTTTTGTGTGCTCCATTATTTAATGTTTGCAATGTGATCCCTTGTGCCTCTTCCTCTTCTGAATCCAACTTGGACATCTTGCATTTCTCCATATATTGTAAATGTTTTTGTTGTAGAATTTTGAACATCATTTGGCTAGCATGGAAGATTAATGCAACGGTTCTGTGGTTACTGCAATCTCTGGTATCTCCTTTCTTGGAGACTGGAATGTATATTGGACATTTCCAAACTGTGGACCATTTTTTTTGTTTTTCATATTTGCTGACAGATTTTAGTAAGAACTTCATATGCAGTTTGTTCATGGTGATTTATTTCTGCAGCATCCCCTTCACTTTCTAAAATTGGGGTTCCTCGTTAAATGTTTCTTCCTTGAATGAATCTGTCATCCTTTCATCTCTTTTATACAGAGTATCGGTGTATTATTTCCATTGGCTTTTTATTTCTTCTTGATCGTGCAGTGTGTTCCTTTGCTGGTCATAGAACATCCCTGTTCTTGGTTTAAATTTCCCTTTGAATTCTTAGGTCTCATGAAAGACATCTCTTGTTCTACCTTTTTTGTTGTCTCCTTCTGTTTCTCTGCCTTGATTATTACAGTAGTTCTCCTTATCCCTGAGAACAAGTCGTTAAACAGTTACATTCAGAGCTCTGAACGTATCATGTCACCTTTTACCTTTGCCTCTTGTCTGTCCTTAACTGCTTAAAGAGTTTTATCTGTCATCCAGTGGAACTTTTCTTTCTTTTCGGCTGACTTTTTTTTTTTTTGGTATTCTTTCCTCACAATGTCATTGACTTCAGTCCAGAGTTCTTCTGGCTCCCCATCAATTAGACTTAATAGTGCAAATCTATTTTTTACAGTATCTTTGAATTCTACAGGGATATTCTTTCAGGTTGTATTTAGGCACAGTGATTGATTTGGTGTCCTTCTTAAGCTTTACTGTAACATTTGATATTAGCAGTTCATAGTCTATGCTAAAATCTCCTCCTGCTCTTGTTTTTGCAGAGAGAATGAAGCTACTACATCTTTTGCATCCAGTTATGGAGTCTATCTGATTTCTGTATTGGCCATTAAGTGATGTCCATGTATACAGTCACCTTTCTGGTTGCCTGAAGAACATTTGCAATGAACAAACTGCGGGCTTCACAAAATTCAATCAGCCATTCTCCTGGTTCATATTTTGATCCTAGGCCAAATTCTCCTACAGTCTTTGGTTCCCCTCTGTTCCCCACTTTTGCATTCCGGTTAACTGTGATTACTAACATGTCCTGTTTTTGTGTGTGATCAATTTCCTCCTGGACTCCAATGTAGAATCTTTCAATTTCTTCCTCTTCTGCTTCTGTGGTTGGAGCATAAATTTGGATTATGGTTATACTGATGGGCTTTCCCTGAAGCCTCACCAATATTATTTGGTCAGACTTTGTACTGTATCCCTTGACGGCTTTTGCTATATCTGTCTCCACTATTAATACCACCCCATTTCTTCTTAGATTTTCCTTTCACATTTTTTTTAAATGCAGGAAATTCTAATTGTCTTCAGCCAGATTGATGATCCAATGACAATGACCACCACCTGTCAATGTCGAGCACTGAATGACATGTATAGGAGGCGGACAGCTTCACTGTCTTCTTTGTCCTGTCATGTGTCTTGTTTTGGTGCTTAGCCAAAACATAAACACTCTTGTCTCACTCCATGGAGACCATCAAAAGTTTACACTCCCCTGGATCAATATTCGTCATGCGAGTCCAGGTAAGTATATTGTTTATTGTTTTATTGTAAGTTGCCCAGAGATCTTTGGATATAAGGAGGGATATAAATATTTTGATAAATAAAGAAAGAGTGAGAAAGAGAAGGAGAAAGAGTTTAGACAGTGATTCTAAATGGAAGAAAACATAATCCAAAGGAAAAAGTTTGTGTATGAAGGCTCAGCCACTTCTTCTACTGTATATTTCAATTCTGGGACCAGTTGCTTGTTTAGTCTCATAAATCTGGTTTTCTGGTTTTGCATCTGGCTGCCCCTACCATAGCAATGACACATCTTTAAATTACAAATGTATCCACCGGTCTTGGAAGATTGGGGATGTGCCTTCATCTTTTAGCTTAAACATCATTTGTTGTTTCTGTTGTTTGCCTTCATGTCATTTCTAACTTATGGGTACCTAATGCAGACCTATCAACGAGTTTCTTCGCAAGATTTGTTCAAAGCGGGTTTGCCATTGCCTTCCTCTGAGGCTGAGAGAGTGTGACTTGCCCAATGTCACATTCTACTGTTCTTCAATAAATCTAATCTGTACAAGTCCTCACAGATAATTCAAATGTCTTATCAAAGGGAAACAGAACAGTTCTCACAGAACTGTACCATCTCAGAAAACACTCCAAAATTTAGAGTGCCTGGTAGAAGTAGTCAACAATGCCAGTGTGGTTTTGTTTAGTTAACTTTTGTTATCATAATACAAATCTTTTGTGCTGCCACAGTGATGAGTTTCTTACGTATATCAAATGATAACAATTGAATCCTCTTAAATTTCAGGCGTGGAAAATGTGCAAAAGTCAAAGGATATGAGTAAGGCACTGTAAATATTTGAATACATCCCACTATCAAAAGACTTTCTGTCAGAGATAGGAAAGTTAGCAGAAAAGTTTTGATGCATTTAGTTAATGGTTAAATCTGTTTACTTTAATTTTTTAGTTTTAGAAGAGGAAAATGTTAACAATTAAGTCAACTCTAAATTCCATGTAAGTTAGAGGCCTGTAGTTAAAATATTTACCAGAACAAACCTGAAACAATGGCATCTGTCATTTTATCCCAGGCTCCTTCCTACATCACATTTCCTCTGCTTCAGGGAAAAGAAAATGGCTAGATGATTTTTTAGAGAAAAAGATACCATCTCCCACCCACTCCCACAAAGGCACATCCCTTGCTTACCCTCTCCCCACCTTCCCTTATAATATCATCATCTTGTTATCTGCACTCCTTCTGTTTACTAATTCCCTGTTGGATCCCACCAAAAGTCCCATGTTTAACAGCTTCAAAAGTCAGTTTCCTGAGACAGATAAAGAAAATATTTGAAGTAGACAGGGCTATTTTATTTCTTAGTACATTGCTTATCCTGCCATTTTGTTATGTCAGATGGAAGGAGGAAGCAGGGAGAGATATCATCAGATTTGAGTTGGACTGAGAGACTGGATGGGGAAAGTGAGAAGGAAAGATACAAAGTCTTGGGGGAAAGGGGGAAAAATTCTTCTCTACTACTAGCTTCTGAAATTGTAACAGATTATGTTTAACACCTCTATGGCAGAGAGGTGATGAAAAGGAACTGCCTTTAAACCTTCAACAACAGCAGGTTCTGAACCAGCAAACCCTCTCTAGGGTCAGATTAAATTGCTTAGAGTCTTGGAGCAGTTCCAGAAACAAAGCCCCCATTCTACTCATGTGTGACCTATTCTAGAAATAATGACAATGAACTAATTAAATAAAATATAAAGCAAAATAGATAGCAGTATCAATTTCTTCGTGTGTGACTCTGTTTTCAGCCCTGTGCTTCTGTACATGTTTTATGATGCTATTATTCTAGATTGTTTCGACTGGCTTTAAATTCTGTTTTTAATTGAGAAATTATTTGATATATATTTTTTTAATGTTTTAAAACTTTTGTAATTATTTATTGTTTTAAATTTATTTTATTCTAAGCTGCCCCTGAAATCTTTGGATAAAGGGCGGGATGTAATAAAGGGTTAGAGGAGCAGGACCCTCACAAAAGTGGAAAAATTGCAAATATCAAAATGTGTCTGTGGGAAGTGGTTCAAGGCACAGTGGGGAAAGTGAGCATCCGGGGTCCAAACTGGGTCAGGGAAAGGAGAGTGCAAGGGTGTGGGTCAGTATGGTGGCCCTATACTTTCTCTCTCTCACCCATCTCCCTCCTTGGGTTTGTGTGGGGTATCAGAGGAGGGTTTGTGGTACTGAAAAACTGGGCTGCCACCAGTCTTTAGCTGGCCAGGCAGTGGCTGTGGAAGAGGAAGAGGAGGACCAGAGATGGGTTTTCAAAGGGCTGCGTGGACTGAGCAGAGCTGCTGAGAGGGAAGGTTCCCCTGGAAAAGAAGCGCCTGAGGTAGGGGGGAAAGGGGTTCGAGAAACACGCAAATGATCTAATATGTGAACGTCAAACCTCCAAATGTGGAGAGCTGACTGTATGTTATAGAAATAAATAAATAAATAAATAAAGTTAAAATAACTGCCTGATCTTCTGCAGGATTACACAATTACTCAAGCAGTACACAAATGTGTAAGTTAGATCTTATAATTGTTTCTTGTTCACATTTTTGACTGTGGTACAATTCTCATGATTGTAAACGCCCCTAAAATCCACGGTAAAGTCTAGCCAGCCTCTCTGGCAGTTGTCAGTGGAGCACTGAAAGATAGTGAATCCATCTTCCTCCTGCTAGTGAGCTATGGTGCAGCAAGACCCAACAGGGCTCCCTGTTTCTGCTCCTGATGTCACAGCTCCCTGGTGAAAGGGGCTGGGTGCAGCACCCCACTCATCACAACCATAGAATTCAATCCCTTGGTGCAGCTAGCTGGATTTTAAGGTGGGTTTGAGGAGCTGGACTGGAAGATAGATTTGTAGCCAAAACATTGTGGCAACATGTCTGATGTCAGATCTTGCCACTGATTATATCAAAAACATTGGAAAATGCAGGAAGTAATGGAGGAAGTAGCAGAAGTGCACTATACCTTTATCCTCCAGCACTCTGGCTCCTAGCCTGTGAAGAATCTGAAACATACACTGCAATTGAGCCATTGATAGTCTGGTTCTGGCCCTCTCCTCTCCTTGTGATGAAACAGTTAAAAGTACAGTACAACCTCCAAGTACATACTTTGATGACACTCACCAAAAGTGGAAGTTTATTAACCCTTCTTCTATGACTTCTCAAGCTATTTAAAAAATAGAGAATGCTGTTTAAGTTACTTGGAATAATACAGTGGTTTTCCGTCAAGGAAGATTCAAGGAAGATTCACCACTCTTACAAAAACCTGTAAAAGACAAATCATCTCATGCTATCAGTATGGATGTAGAAGGGGGAAAAACGATTTACATTGGAGCAGCACTGCTCCATGTATCACTAGATGTCGGTAGAACTGTGCCTCATGCATCATTGTAGATAGCAAAAACCCAGAGTAGCATCCTATAGCCTTTACACCTGGGACCTCTTGCTTCAGGCATCACTTTTCATTAAGGAAATTTGGCCTCATGCATCATTTTGCAGAAAGTATGCCTGGTATAATAAATCATTTAACCTTAGGGAACACACGCAGGCTTTACACCAAAGAAAAGCTGTCTTGTGCTTCTGCTGATATCTAGGAAAGAGAAACCACCCATATAATTTCACATGAAAGAAAAAAAGCACTATAGGGATGATCCAGTTAGTTTTAAAAGCTGGTTAAAGAGGACATCTAATTTCCATCTACTTTTTGCAGTGAAATCTGTAATGCTTCATTTGTGGATAAAAAAAA
The DNA here is from genome assembly GCA_030412105.1 of Cyclura pinguis. Lineage (NCBI taxonomy): Eukaryota > Metazoa > Chordata > Lepidosauria > Squamata > Iguanidae > Cyclura > Cyclura pinguis. The sequence continues at coordinate 217,010,487 of CM059602.1, forward strand.
GTCTGTATTTTATATAAAATATTTTCTTTTTTTACTTTTTACTTTCACAGGGGGAATGGAAGTGCTGACGCAACATCTACAAAGCTGTTCTTTCAGCATTTATGAACAGCACAGGTGTCTTTGAAGTTTCATCCATCAGTGAGATAATCCTACCCATTGTATACTAAGAGAAAGTAAGCTAGAATTAAGTTGGTCATTAGAATAAGAGCCATTGAATTAATTTAAACTGTATATTAAAGGGAGCTAGTTTTAAAATTTTTCAAATGAAACTCAGGCCATTTCTGCACTAGATTGTTATAGTGCTATAATTCCAACATCAACATCCTATGGAATCCTGGGATTTGCAGATTAGGGAGGGGCCTTAGACCTTAGGCCCCTCCCTAAACTGCAAACCCCAGGATTCCATAGGATGTTGAAAGTAGAATCATAGCACTATAACAGTCTAGTGCAGAAATGGTTTCAATTTATCCAAGTTTCATTAAAGCAACAGAATTTTTTACTACTCTGTAGAGTATGCAGAGTAAGCAGATATTTAACCCCTGTTTTAGATACAAGAGTTAAAATCATGATTTGATGCAAAATCAACTATTCTGGATAATCTGCTTCATTTCATTTTGGTGACTGTAATTTTCACCCATGAAGTCTGTCAAAAATCCTTAGAAAAAATTGAAATGCTTACCATAGAATCAAAAGAAAGATAGTTATGAGAACATCATAAATACTCATTTGTTCTTGCTACTTGTTCCTCAATATTGTAATAACTCTCATGTTTTTTAAAACTACGAGACATTTTCTACTTTTCAAAATTGAAATGAGGCCATTCTTCTGTCACTGTTACTCTATCATGTGATTATGAAACCATTTTTCTGCTCAAAATAATTTAGACATATGTGTCACATACATAAAGTGATACATAGGATTACTTGTGCTCATAGATGGAATCATGTATGCCAGCATAAGGTTTCTTGCTTGTAAGGATTTCATGAATGAAAATGGTTGCCATTTCTTTTGATAACACAAGATGCATAAAGGTGGTTCTCCTATTTCCCTACCACTGTGTGCTTTGGCTCCCATTCTCATTTTCAGTTCCTCCTGTAAATATATGAATATATTACATTTTATTCAGAGGAACATCCCTAGCTCAGTGACACAGCACAAGCATGATAGCTTTCTTAGGGCCGGCCCTAACATTAAGCAGAATGAGACAACCACTTCAGATGGTTTACAGTTGAATATTAAGAAAACAAAAATACGGATCACAGATGATTTTTATAACATAACCTCAAAGCAGATGATGGAGACATTGAAATAGTTCAAGATTTTCCATGGCTTGGATCAGCCATTAATCAGAATAGAAACTACAGTCAAGAAATCAGAAGGCAAGGACTTGGAAAGGCAGCTAAGAAGGAACTAGACAAGACTTTGAAGTACAAGGATATTTCATTGAATACTAGTACAATACTAGGATTGTCCATGCCATCATATTTCCAATTTCTATATCTGGTTGCGAAAGCAGGACAGAGAAGAAAGACAATGGGAAAAAATTCAACCCATTTGAAATGTGGTGCTGGAGAAGAGTACTCTGAATTGCTTAAAAGACAAACGAATGGAGCAAATGAAGCCTGAATTCTCCCTAGAAGCCAAGATGACTAAACTAAGGCTCATACTTTGGCCATATCATCAGAAGACATGACAATAATGGTTGGCAAGGTGGAAGGCAGTAGGAAAAGAGGAAGACTACATTACTGATGGATAGATTCCGTCAAGGAAGATAAATCCTTGAATCTGTGAGAGCTGAACAGAGGAGTTGATGATAGCGTGACTTGGCAGTCTCTTATCTATAAGGTCCCCATAAGTCAAAGTCAATTTGATAGCAGTTAATAACACAACAAACGTGTAACACAGCCCCTTGCCACACCACCAATACTAATCCCATATATGCAGTCTTATGATCGTGATTTTTTAAAATTTAATTACAAAATGACTGTTACTTATTCTACATTACTGAAAAACACCTGTATTTTCCACTTTTGTCTAATGATAATATCTACCCTTGGAGCCCAACAAGACTTCGAAATATTTTCCAACTTTTGCCTCATTAATAAAGGAATAGGGATTATCTTGTGAATATCTTCATTTTTTTTTTAAATTCTGGTAAACCCACATGGACCAAAACAAGCCCATTAACTTTAAAGGAAGTTGCCCACCCATTCTGTAGACATATTGAATTAACTTTGAGAACTCTAAAAGAAAAAGGTGCTGTGTATGCACTGGGAATGCTTTAACCAATGGGAAAATTACTACGGCCATTGTAATACCTAAAGAAAACTCAGCCGGCTATACTATTCATTCACTGAGTAGAAAACAAAAGCTTTCCTCTTAGAAACCTAGGAACTGTGTCCCCAAGATCAGCCCACTCTTTTGTAAACTTTTGTATACCAGCTCCCTTAATCCTCCCTTACACCAGAATTTTGAGGCATTCTCACTTGCCTTTCATAGGTTTTCCTCTTCTCCTGAGGGTCAGACAATACATTCATCCCACGTTGAGGTGAAGTGGCTTGTAGTGCTGCTATGAAACAAAAAAGAAGGGGGGGTGTTAGTGAGGAACAGGTTGCAGTTAAAGCTCCCTCTTAATAGGAGCAGAGAGAATATTTAAAAAAAAAAATTAATATGTTCAAAAAACACCTTACATGTTTTAGATGTTAAAACATCTTTCGTTTTGGGAAATCCTGATGAGAATCCCAGAGGGATGAGAATCTTCACAGTTTTGGATTTATTCTGGGTAAAATTCACGCTCTTTATAGATAGATAGATAGATAGATAGATAGATAGATAGATAGATAGCAGAAAATAGCATTCTCTGCCCAGGAAACATCATCTTCTATGCTTGGGCAGAAAATGTTAAGTACTGCATTTTTGGAGAAGGAAACAGCATTTTCTGCACAGAAAATAATATTTTTGAAGCAATTCTTGCAGTGGGAAGAAAATTGCTAAAATGACTCATTGTTTGTGTTGAGAATGAAATTTGCAAAGAATTGTATCCTTCTGGGTAATGAGAAAGTTGAAAAAAATCCAAAAGCTTAGAGGATCTCAGATGGGGATTCCAAATAAATAGGTATGATTGCTATGATGAAATGACCATATGGAAGAGGGCTGTTTTGAGAAAAAAGCAGCTTCATATAAATAGCTCCCTGTGACTCTCAATAAATTAGACAAGTAGAGAAACCTTTCTTGTGTAGGGCCTTTGTCAGTCCACTAAGACCCTGGGAGTTTACAACTCATCGCACTACAGAAAGATAGGAAACATATGCCTTTGTTTTCCAAGTGGGAGATTTAGATTCTGAAGCTGGTCTAAGTGGTTTCCCTCCCATTGTGAAAACTGGAAGAAGAGCAGTAAACATCACTTCACCCCACATTTTACCCTGCCAGCAGGAGCCCAACAGGATGAAAAAGCAATTCACTACTCTTGTTTAGCTGGAGAAAGGATTACTTTCTACAACTACTTCTCCAGAACGTGATCTCTGCTAGCCTTCTACCATACTGCCCTTTATCTTGTCTACTAAAGATGACAGCTTGTGCTCTCTTGGGACTCATCTTTGGACAAAAAATACTTCTCTGAAGTGCCAGGTGTTGTGAAGACTCCTCCTCAATTCCCTTAAAACCTCAGTGTCCAGAAGCTGCCTGATGTGCTATTGTGATCCTTCGGGATTGGCATTTGCCAATCAGATCATTTTACACAGCACTCAGCTGAAAGTTGCAGCTCTGTGACATTCTGTGGTTGAAGATGCTACCTAATACTGTTCTGGCAAGTTGGACAACATTCAGTCAGGAAGATGGCATCCTGGGCTTGTGACTCTTGCCTGGAGGCTGTTGAAATGGCTTTTTCTGGGAGTAGAAAGTAAAACCATAGAATCATAGAGTTGGAATGACCACAAGAGCCATCTAATTTAACCTCCTGCCTGTGAAGTGACCTCATGACTTGGGGAAAAACTGCTAAATTATTCATCCAACTGCTGTCACAAGTGACATAAACACACATATGTTTATGTCACACATAAAAACACACATGTCCCTCCATCCCAACTGCCACTACCCTGGCCTTGGAAGGAGAGAAAAGGAGACAGTGGGTAGTCTCTGATGGACTTAATCCTTTCAACCACTGCTATTCCCTTTTTCTCATGTGTCATATCTTATTTGGATTGTAAGCCTGAGAGCAAGGAACTGTCAAATCAACAATTTGTAAGCCGTTCTGAGAACTTTTGTGGCTGTAGCACTTGGTAAAAATGCTCCAAATAAATAAAATAAAAAAATAAGTATGAGATCATAGGAAATCTGAGAGCACCGCCATAGGAACTTTTGGTGGGAATATGAGAAAGGGCCTTCCTGGAGCCTTCACCTGGAATTTTCTTCCAAGGGAAACTGTTTTCCCCTTATTGTTGCTCCATCAGCAGGTGAAAACCTTTTTATTCTGATAGGCCTTAAGGAACTAGCTGTTTTGTAAGAAGAAGGCTTTCCTTCAGACTTCCGGTCTGGTGGCGGAGCGAATGGCCACCTAGGACGATCGTGGTCTCCAGGTTGTCGCCGCGGGCGGCTATTCCAGGTGTCTTTTACAACCAAAGAATAAAACTGGTGATCTAAAATAAGATAGCCAGTTTTTCTCGTAATCCTGGACAAGTACTCCCCTAGTAAAGGGAGTCCAGAAGGCGAGGATCCGAAACTGCCAGCCTGTATGCCGAGGTGTTTGTCCCCGGAAAGGCAAGCGGATTGAAGCAAGGGATCGAAGAGCTTTCACGGCCACTCATTCTTTGCAGTTGAAGTGAAACTCAATGAAGCGACACCCGGACTCATTTTAAACTTTGTAAGTTAAAAGAAGACTTTCTTACTTGGATAAATTTCATATTGCTGCCTACTGGGTAATATTAAAAGAATTCCAACATTTGTGGGACTGAGTAAACAGCAGTGAAAATAAATTTTGCATAAACTTCCATAGGACAGAACGTTTTATTAGTCGAAATAAAATTCCTTCTTTCTTGGGATATATGCTTTGGATTTTTTTAAAAAACTTTGAACTCTGAACTTTTCTAAAACGTGAGGATTTATGAGCTTTTTGACAAGAGTCTATGAATTTTTTGGAAGGGAGCTGCCAATTGCTGAAGATTAAATTTGGGAACTGTCATGTTAAAAGGACTGGATTTCCCTTTTCGTTGTTATTGTCTTTTTTACTATTACAAAATCTCTTTGTGACTGAGGACTAACAGCAGTTACTTGGATTATTTCCTCTACTTCTACTGTATAAATTGTTGGACCTTTAAGAAACAAAGTTATGATAGACAGTTTACTTAAAAAGACTGGGAACAGAAAACTTGGTATTTAACTGTATACAAGTTATCTTTTTTGGGAAACTGTAAACATTTCAGTGAGAGTGGAATATGGGTTGCGGGAAGACAGAAGACTGATTGCTTTTAAAAGCAATGCAGAGACGACAGGACTTTGTGTAAGGGACAGAGAAACCAAAACAGAGATGTTTTGAAGAAAGACAGAAGGAGGGGGAAGCAAGAGCCATAACGAAGTGAGGTCAAGAAAACTTAACTGTCTTAATAGCAGCTTCAGAAATTAAGAATGACAACAGGCACAAGAAGAGCACAAACCAAACAAACAACAATTCAAATTCCAACGCAACAAGCAAGAAGAGCTTCTTTAGATATGTCTACAACATCAGCCGACACAAACTTAATTTTAGAAGAATTGAGAAGATCTAGAAATGAGATAAGACAAGAAATAAGGCAGGATATGAAAGAAACAAGAGCGGAAATTAAAGCAGAGATCAAGAAAGAAATAGATGGTTTGAGCAAGAAGATGGACCAGATGACAAAGGAAATAACTACTATAAAAACAGACATGACAGCTTTACAGGAAAGAACAAAACAAGTGGAAGAAATGACACAACAGTTAAAAGAAAAACAAACAATAGAAGAATTAAGACTAAATAGGATGGACATGAGATATAGAGAACTCTGTTTAAAGCTGAGGGGCTTAAAGGAGCAAGATCAGGGGAATATCTATGATAAAATATTACAAGTACTGATGGAATACACTCAACTGCCAGAAGAAAGACTACATGCCAGTATTGAAAGAATCTTCAGAGTCAATTCAAGAACTGCTAGACAAAGAAACCAACCAAGGGTATAGTTATAAGTTTTACAAATCTGAGAACAAAAGAAATAATACTCCAAAAAAGTTATCAAGAAAAATTGAATATAGATTCTCAAGAGATAAAAATTTATAAAGATATACCAGCCCAAATTCTAAAGAAACGTCAAGATTACAAATTTTTAGCACAACTACTTTTAAAGAACAATATAAATTATACCTGGAATAAAACAGAAGGAGTATTCTTCAATTATAAGCAAAAAAGATATAGAACCAATAACATAGAAAAAGCAAGAGAAACAATGGAAAAGTTGAAAGGAGACTTTGAAAAAACAGAAAAAAAAGAAAGGAGTTAAAACAGACAGTATCCACAAGAAAGAGAAGTACAGGAAGAATTGGCGGGAGTGGACGGAGGAGAACAGAGACTGGGAGATACTGATTCCTCAGAAGAGCTAGAAGAACAAGAGAGAAGTTTGGAAAAAGAGGAAGAAGAGTCCCAACTGGAGAGTGAAAATGACTATATAGAAGAAAATCTTTAAATTGAAATATGGCGACTAGAGATCTGAAAATAACATCATGGAATAGTAAAGGACTGAACTGGCAGTATAAATGACGACAGGTTTTTCATTATTTGGAAAAAGCAACATTTGATATAATCTGCCTGCAAGAAACACGCATAGCCCAGGAAGACGTGAAATATTTGAAAAATCTGGAACTGGGACAATATTATACTGCTTCCTACCAAAAGAAGAAGAGGGGAGTGGTGATATATATTAATAACAGCATTCCGGTGTGAGAAATCTTTGCTGACCCCGCAGGACACTACCTAATTTTAGAAGTCAATTTCCCAAGACTCACACTATTAATAGTAGGAATATACTTGCCATTAGATAACAAAGAAAAATTCTATGCTAAAATTAGGAGGCAAATTGCTAAATTTACAAATGAGAATCACCATGATAATATACTAATTCTGAGGGATATGAATGGGGTTTTAAATCCAATAGAAGACAGAACAACAGGAAAATCAATAAGAAAAGATCAAGGAAAATTACCACAAACCTTTTTTTCAAATGATTGAGGAACTGGCTTTGATAGGTGTCTGGAAGTTTAAACATGGATCAGAAAAAGGTTATACTTTTTATTCCGATAGACATAACTCTATGTCAAGAATCGATCTTTTTTTAATATCAAAAACATTACATACTTATATACAAGACATGGAAATTCTACCGAAACTGACTTCAGACCACAACACAATTCTTCTACATCTTAAAGTGAAGCTAAATAAAGAGTTTAATTGGAGATTAAACGATACTTTACTTAAAGATAACAAACAAGTTAAAAATTTAAGAGACACCATTAAAAAATACTTTGAAGAAAATACAAGTCCAGACATGCCAATGAAAATGATTTGGGATGCAGGGAAAGCAGTTATAAGAGGACATCTGATAAAAATTGGTGCCCAGAAAAATAAAAATAATGAACAACAGGTACAGAAATTATGGAAAACATTAGAGATGAAAGAAAAAGACTTGCGAAAAGATGTTACAAATTACAAATTAAAAATTGAAGTAAAATGCTTACAGGATCAAATCGCAGCTAAGAATAAGGCAGAAATTGAAAGAAAGCTAAAATAGTGTCGCTTAAACCATTTTGAACATTCAAACAAACCTGGTAAATGGCTAGCTTACAAACTTAGAAAAGAAAGAGAAAAAAGAAGAATATGTAAATTGAAGAAAGGACAAAAAGAAATCACGGACCAAGGAGAAATTTAAAAAACTTTCCAAGAATACTATACAACTTTATATCAAAAAGACATGCCACAAGATATAGAAAATAAGAAAACAAAGAAATATTTGGATAAACAAGAAATTCCAAGACTATCTGAGGAACAGAAGGAACTGTTAAACACGGACATTACAGTAACAGAAGTGGCCGAAGCAATCAAAAGATTAAATGTATGAAAAGCTCCTGGGCCAGACGGTTATACAGCAAGCTTCTACAAAACTTTCGAATCAGAGATATTGGAACCTCTAACTAACACCCTAAATGAAATTAGGCAAGAAGGCATACCAGCTACATGGAAGTACGCAAACATAGTATTAATACCAAAGGAACGGAAAGACCACCGGCAACCGGACAATTACAGACCGATATCCTTATTAAATATGGATTATAAAATTTTCACAACCATCTTAGCTGAAAGATTTGAAAAGATTCTTCAAAAAATAATACATTCTGACCAAAATGTTTTTTTGCCTAACAGACAACTGAAAAACAATACAAGAATTCTCTTAAATGTTATAGAGCATTTTGATAAGAGAAACGAAAAAAAAATTGGCTATTCTCTTCCTGGACGCAGAAAAAGTGTTCAACAAAGTTAGATGGGCATTTACGATAGAAGCACTAAAAAGAATGGGATGTGGAGAAAAATTTATCAGCTGGATAGAACAGATTTATAAAGAACAAAGAGCTAAACTCATAATAAACGGTGAGTTAACAGAAGAGATAAAGATTAATAAAGGAACAAGGCAGGGTTGTCCGATATCTCCGCTCTTATTTATAGCCACATTGGAAATATTAAACAATAGTATTCTATCTAAAGCTGAAATAAAAGGGATTAATATTAAAGACCAAGAGTACAAACTAGAGCATTTGCAGACAACCTAGTCTTTTTTATAGAAGAACCTACAACCATTTCTGTATGGGGTGAGGGAATCGCCCTGTGAGACTACTTACCGGACTTTAAGGCTCCCCGGTCTGGTCCACGCCGCTCTGGAGCAGTGCGTGCTCTTCACTCCGCACTTGTCAAGGTCAGAGACCTGGGCAGCGAGCCAGCCCAGAGAAGGGAGTGTGAGAGCCAGCAAAGTCCAGCCAGGAGAAGACAAGCAAGCACTTTACACAAGGGAGTTCATTTACCAGAGCGTCAAGCAAAAGCTGTAGTCAGAGTTCCAAAAGCCAAGAGTCAAGAGATCAATTCAAGGTAGCAGAAACCGGGTGCTGAGAGCAAGGAACAGGCAAGAGGGGGGCTTGAAAGAAGTTTGCCACAAGCAAAGGAAAGCTTCCAGGCAGGCAGTTATATAGCCCGAGACACAAGTGTGGCTAGTCATTGCTTCTTGAACTTAATCAAGGAAGCTTCCCTTTGCTCAGGTCTCTTGAGTCTCCGTCTTGTTTGTGGGCTGATTGGCACAGGTTCCAAACCATCTTCAGAATCAGATCCCTGTTGCCCTAAAGGAGCAGGCAGAGGAACGTCCAAGCCTACTTGGTCCATGGCAGCAGGCGGAGCTCTTGAGCTGCAGAACTCATTTCCAGCCAGAGCCACAGGGACCAACAGCTGCTGCTCGTCATCAGCAGCTCTGACAGGGGGCTTCAGCTATCACAGCACTGCTTTGGCATTGAAAATGGCGGCTTCCGGTTGGTCGAGGTTTTCGACCAACCGCTGAAGCTCGCCAGCCTAAAGCCCGCCCCTGGCAGATCACAGGCGCACACCAATGTGAGCCTGCAAATCTACATAAGGAAGCAGGCTTGCAGTGGCTCGCTCCATGCTTCTGAAAGACCAGTTTTTAGCGGTCTTTCAAAAGCATGCTGGACGACCACTTGGGGTTGTTCCGGAGCAGGCTGGGGTGCGGATCTATGTTAAGTAGGTCCTACCCAGTCCAGTCCCAGGTGCAGACGTCCTCCCTGGAGGACGCTCTGCCCCGTTTTAAAAATCCTGTGTGGAAATGGCCAACATTGGGAATTAAAGAACTGATTCAGGAATTAAGAAGCTTTGGAGAAGCTGCCGGTTTAAAAATAAATAAAAACAAATCGTATATAATGACAAAAAATAGGAGACAAACAGAAAAAGAAGATATTATTAAAACAACAGGAATTAAAATAGAAAAAAAAATACTTGGGAATATGGTTTACAGAAAGTAACAAAGACTTGTTTGACAATAACTACATTAAAATATGGAAAGAAATATCGAATGACTTAAAAAGATGGTCTAATTTAAATATATCATTACTGGGATGAATAGCAGTGATAAAAATGAATATTCTACCCAAACTAAATTTTTTATTTCAGAATTTACCAATTATCATAAATGACAAACCCATTCAACAATGGGAAAAAGAATTATCTAAATTTATCTGGTTGGGCAAAAAACCAAGAATCAAATGGAAGCTGCTGACAGAACAAAAGAAGAGAGGAGGCTGTGATCTACCAGACCTAAAGTTATACTACTATGCTAACGCAATGGTCTGGATACAGGATTGGATTATTCTGAAAGATAAAAGACTTTTAGCATTAGAAGGATCAAACATGAGATTTGGATTCCGTGCTTACTTATGGTATGGTAAGGAGAAAATAGATAAAGACTTCACTAATCACTATATAAGAAGATCATTAATTAAAATCTGGAAGATCATAAAGAAGTCTACTTATAATAAAATGCCTCTTTGGTTATCTCCTCAAAAAGCCCTATATGGGAAATGGACTGACCAGAACCAGGAATGGATTAGATAGAAAGACCTAGTAATCCAAGACAAACAAGAAGGATTAAAGATTCGAACCCAGGAAGAACTTACTTCACAAGGACTCAAAATTGGTTGGTTTCCATATTTTCAATTGAAAGAACGTTACATAATGAATCAAAAGCTAGAAGGCCTATCAACTCAAAAAACATATAATGAGTTGGAGACTATAATATTCCTCAAAACAAAACAAGATTTCGCAATTTTATAAATATTTCCTAACTCGCAAATTGGAAGACGAAACAGTAAAAGAAGTAATGATAAAATGGGCGCGGAATCTCCAACATGAAATTCCTCTTGAGTATTGGGAAATGGCGTGGAAAAATACAAATGAATTTACCAGTTCTCAAGATTTAAAAGAAAACTTTATTAAAATGATGTACAGGTACCACCTCACACCTGAAAAGATTGATAAAATATACCATACAGGAAACAACAAATGTTGGAAATGTAAAGATAATATAGGTACATTTTATCACATATGGTGGACCTGTCCAAGCACTAAGAAATCCTGGATAAAGATACATGAACCTTTAAAGGAAATATTCAAAGTTTCGTTTCCTATGATGCCAGAATTATATTTGTTAAATATGACACATATGTTGGATAAAAATTTTGCATACCAAAACAAACAAATATTACTATATTTAATAACATCGGCTAGAATGATTTTTGCAAGATCATGGAAAACACCTTATGTCGCCGACATAGAACAATGGATGTTAAAAATAGTTGAAATGAAACAGTTTGATATACTTTCTCATTATTTAAAAGGGAAACAAGTTAACATTAGAAAAACTATGGCAACTGGTAATAACATATGTAAATGGATATGATCTTTTATAAAAGTATGTAATTATATTAGAATAAAATACAAAGAATGTTATATGTATTACAAACTATATAACAACAGATAAATGAAAGTTTAGAAGGATACATATGTGACTTGTGGAACAGAAAGAAATACACAGATTAAGACAAGTATAAATTTTCTTTACACATTATTTAATTAGATATTGTAAATAACTGTAGTTTTGTAAAGATGTTAAATGAAATGTGCACTCAAACAGTTCAAAAGCAGAGGGTAAATTACAATCAAGGGAATTTCTTAAGTAAAAATGAAATAGCGCAAATATAATTACTTTGTGTGGGTAGCAAAGGAAGTCAAAACGATATAGGTGAACTTAGCAAAATCTCCAATATATAATTAAAAATAATTAGATAGAAAATTGTTTCTATATTTAAGTTTTATATGTATAATTGTATTTATATATTTGGAAAAGAGGAGAACAAATGTCATGTAATGTCACCATCTATTTTTAGTTATATGACTGTATTTTATAGAAAAACTAAAATTTTTTAAAAAAGAAGAAGGGTTTCCTTGACGTTTTATGAAACCATCCTTTGCTTTGAAATAGAAGTTTTAATTATATAGACAATTCAACGCCACTTGAAACATCATTTTTCATGTGTTGTTATCTGCAGGTATTTTTACCTTTATTTCTTTTATCTCATAAGGCACCTTGATTCTCAGCTTTGGTGAAAAGTTGTGGTAAAAGTGAAGGAATGTAATACAATATAATACAACTCTGAGTATTGTTCAGGTTTCACTTGGAAAGACTATTTCATTTAATGAGATGGAACTTCAGTTGCATTTGATCACTCACTCAGTCAAAACGAAATGTTCCTCTGTCAAAATTAGCTGCTTTTCTTCAACTTGCTCTCCCAAAAGGAAGAAAACTCGCAAGAAAAATATGCTTTATATTAAAAATGATGTAAGCATTTTAACTTTTTTTTTTAAGAAAAAGCTTCCTAACACTGTTGAGCATGAAGCATCTGTTTTAAAAGAAGATATACATGCTTAATTTATGGGAGAACAGATAATGCCCTCTGATTCACCCTCATTCCCTTGGGGCTCTTTTCAAGGACATAACAGAAGGAAAACCATACTTATATCACTGACAAAGGCCTCTAGGGGTGTGAAAATGTCAGACCAGATTCCGTTTTCTTTTCCAGAGCTGTACATTATCCTACACCAATTCTAGCGTTCTTCCTTCACTAATATCTCCTTCATCAGAATTAATTCAGCTCTATATTCCACTGAAAGAAAAGCAGCTTATGTATTTATCAAAAGTCTCTATGTATTGACGTAGTATTAAGTAAACTGCATTCACTGCCAGCAAAAAAGAACACAGAGTTATATATAACACACAGACACACAACAAAGGATACAAAGATTACAATAAAGGCTTCCAAAGTACCAAAAAAAAAAAAAAAAAAAAAAAGCACAACCTCCACCCCGGGAAGAAACCCAACGTCTAAATCCTTAGATTAAGATACAGCAGAAAATAGATATGCATGAAATTTTGCAGTTATCTCCAGTACTTCTGATTTCTTTGAGGACAGATTCAAATACGCATATGCATTACTTGGCATTGCTCAAATACTTATGATTTAATCACAGCCATTGTTCTGTGAACTGATTCATTTGAAAAGACAAATCCATCTTCATCCACCATCCAAGATTGCATTCCAGGCTAAGTCAGTGGTGACTGGACATAAAACCTTTTTGACATTATTTGACACCACTTCTGATTTCCTTTGGGAATCAAGGTCTCAATCCAGATTAGGACAAGAATGAAAATCCTTACTAAAATAATTGTGCTGGGTTACCATTGCATGAGCAGCTGAAGTGGTTCAATTGCACAAGCGGTTGGCAGGTGATTGCAAAAAAAGATGATACAATTGGTTATCAAAACACTCACACGGCTGCTTGCGAAGCTCTTGGACAAATATTACCAACCATCTGTACAACCAGTTGTGCAGCTGTGTCTGCAATTTCTTGCACAGGCACATTGTGCAATAAAAACTGTGTTCGATACGACCTTTTTGCTAACTCTGAAAATGCGTAACTGTTAGCACAACTGTCTTTGCTAGTACAATTATATCAGTGGACAAATTCCTCTGTTCTGATATTTTTATTTTTCCAGACATATGCTGTTTGATTTATTGTTGTTACTTGTCATCAACTTATCTTTGACTTACGGTGGCCCTATGAATGAGAGAACTTGAAGAGCACCAGGTCTTGTAAAGTTAGAGATGTGGCTTCCTTGACTGAATCAATCCACCAGTATTGTGCTCTTCTTTTTCTGCTGCCTTCCACTTTACCAAGCATTATAATCTTTTCCAGTGAGCTGTGTTGTCTCATGATATGTCCAAAATACAATAGCCTCAGTTTAGTCATTTTGGCTCCTAAGGAGAGTTCAAGCTTAATTTGCTCTATGACCCATTTGTTCATTTTTTTGCAGTCAATGGCATCTGTAGAACCTTCCTCTAGTCTCATGTTTCAAATTAGCTGAATTACTTCCTCTTAGCTTGCTTCACTGTCCAGCTTTCACAACCATACATAGAAATTAGATGGACACTTCTGATATATCTTTATACTTGAGGATCTATCTAGTTCCTTTGCCTTTGCCCTTCAAAGTCTCAGTCCAGGTAATCTTCATCCTACAGTTTTCTGAAGTCTTCCAGATTTTTAAAGATACAAACAAATGTTGGCTTTCAATAATATAGATACTTTTTCTTTTTTTCTTTTCTTTTTTGATGTGCAGTGGGAAGAAGAAATCATGGAAACAAAATCTCAGAACACTTAATGCAATTCATCCCATGGAACTTCTCTTGGGTAAGTGATTTGACTCTGGTAATTCCACAACCCTGAGGGATTAATAAGAAATAAGAAACAATTTTTCTAACATCTGAGAGAACTAAGCCTTGACTAAAGAACCAGCTGGGAATCGTTACATTTATTGGCTTTTTAGCATAATCTCTAATATAACAAATTAACAGCTTAATTAATAACTTATTTTTGGAATCAGAATCATGCTGAATTTCCAATTAAGTTGATTGCTTTGGTTAAAAAATAAGCTTAATTAAGTTGCCTCTTTTTGTTACATAACACTCAAGTGAACCGATAGTTTAATTGATTTTAATTAATTATTTCCTATCTTTCTCTTCTTCCATCCATCCATCCATCCTCTCTACGGTTGCAACAATTTCCTAGGTGTGCAGTTTCCTGTTTCAGTACAGGCCAGGCATGTTGGAAGCAGCAGCTGCATGGCTTAGGGCATCATTTTCCTCTATTATGTTTTGTAGCTTTTGCATATTCAGCTGTTGTTTTATTCTTTGCTGAAGCAGGATGTTGGAGAGGTGTTGAAGTAAACATTGTGATTGGCTGTGAACAGAAACTTACTGAAATTACAGGAAAAAAGTCTTTGGTTTGGCAATCTACCACTACAAAGGTATATGTCAGAGGGCGGATGATAAACCTCTCTCCTTGAAATGCTCTTGAATTACTATCGCAGCATATTCAGCTGGGCTTTATGTTTGTTTCTTTGTTTATATTCAGAGTTATTGGCCTTTTCTTCCTGCTACAAAAGAAGAGGCCCCAAAGCAGCAACATCATCATCATCATCATCATCATGAGGATGATGATGATGCAATAAAATAAATTGGTTCAATAAAAAGTCAATCAAATCAAAACTATGAAACTATAACAGAAAAGGAATTAAACAGTGCAAAACAAGAGCAAAATTAGCAGTACTCTAAGCAAAACCAAACCAATCAGTGAAGACAATTTGAGCAACAGAGAAGACATGTAGAAAAGAGACAGGCACTGAAAGAACATGATGAATGAACATGGAAATAATAGTACATGTGAGAAACATGCTGTAATTCTTATTTTGATAGCCCCATGTGCTATCTGGTCCTACTTTCTGTACTCCTGACCCTCCCAAATTGAGTATGAAGATTTGAAAGTGACATCTATGTACCCGTGCCTAAATGTGAGCAGAAACATCTGCATAATCTGGCAGTGTTGACAAAATGGTGGTGATGGTAGTGGTGGTGTTTGATGGACATTTATACCACACTTTTCTAACAGTGAACTCAAGGCAGTGTGCATGGCCATCATCTTCCATTTTATAAATGTGAGGCAGGTTGGTCAGAGAAAACACTGAGGCCATTTCCACATGGGCTTAAAGAAATGGTGCAGAGCATCCTCCAGGGAGGACATCTGCACCTGGGCGTGGACTGGGTCGGACCTACTTACTGTAGTTCCGCACCTCAGCCCGCTCCCGAACGACCCAAAGTGGTCATCCAGTGTGCTTTTGAAAGACCGCTTCAAACAGGTCTTTCAAAAGCACAGAGCGCGTCACTCCGTTGCCGCGCTCCGGTGCAGATTTGCAGGCTCGCACCAGTGCGAGCCTGCAATCTGCCGGGGGCGGGCTTTTGGCTGGCGAGATTCAGCGGTTGGTCGAGACCCTCAACCAACTGGAAGCCACCATTTTTGTCCTCGGAGCAGTGCGGAGCTACGAGCACACACTGCTCCGGAGCACCGCGGACCGGATCGGGGAGCCGAGAAGTCCGGTAAGTACCAGCACGGGGCGATTCCCTCGCCCTGTGTGGAAATGGCCTGAGTAGCCCATAGTCCAATATTCTGAGGTTTTATGGCTCATTAAGGATTTGAATGCGGATCACTTGCAGTACACAAGAGTAACTCACAAAAAGCTTGAGCCTTTAAAAATAGTAATTTTGGATGCTCACAGGCTCTTTTGTAGTAGCAAACAGCAAGAGGATCACCTGTCCTAATCTACCCCAGGTTTGCACTACAAGCAAACTCTTGTATGCACTGAGTTGTTGTTGTTGATCTTGGGCAGACTTTTTGCTTTTGTTATTGTTCGGTTTGGTTTTCCTTTTGCAATTGTCATGGCATGCCTTCCATTGAATGGGATTTCTTGCTAGGTCACCACTGGAATTTGACGGCTCGCTAAGATGGTTCAACTTAATTGGTTCCAACACAAGAGTAGGACAGATTGTGTCAATATACAGAGCCCCTAGAGTGGGGTGAAACCTCTTTAGAGTGAGGCTGGTGGAAGATGGATTCAAAAGAGTTATATAGTGCAACCAAAGTAGGCAAGCATGATGCCTCTTGTTCCCACAGAGCTATGAAAACTGTGCAAACGTCTTAGCAACAAAGGAAAATTCACTCTCCTAGTCTGTTCTCATCCTTCATCTCTTTTCCCTTCCCAACACTGCCAAACTAATGAAAAAGGAAAAAAACAAAAAACAAAAAAACAAATCAGCTGGATGCACAGCTATGATATCATCCTCCAAGATGTCTACAAGACCCTCAGGAAATCCTGAAGGATGCTTTGTCAATGTGCATCCAGCTATAGCGACATGGTTGGATGCTTCACAGCCTCAGCCTTGTGTTCTTCACCAGCCACTAAATGACCATGTTGGGGGTATTCACATGGCTTTTTGGGTGAATGGGTAGAAGAGAAACATGGCACAGTTCTGCTTAGAGGAACTTTAAACGACATCTCCCTGATCTAGCATCTTGGTCACAGTTTCTTCTTCTTTACAATCTGAATGCTACAAGTATAAAACATCCTCACTTCCCACTTAGTGATCATCATCACCCCCACAGTTCACAAGGCAACAGCATGAGTGTACCACTGGAACCATGTGATATACTTCTCGTGCCATTTAGTGAAGCCACATACCCAGTAGCTATAAAAGTAACCTGAAAGTCATGTTCCACCACAGAAGAAGTGACACTATCCCTTGTTAAGTCACAGTTTTAATTTAATTCAGTTATACATTTGTTATTTGGGGAAGAAACTAATTATAATAACTACTTATTCTAACAACTCACTTTAAAGCTCTGCTCCTGCCACCCCCAGCTAGCATGGCCATGGGGGCTAGTGATAGTGGGTCCAGTTCAGGATCAGGATCTTGATCTCTTAGAGGAGATGAAAATGAAGATTAGGGCCATTTCCACACTAGCCTGTTATAGATCTTATTCCACTTTCAACATCCTATGGAATCCTGGGGTTTCTGCACACCCCAGGATTCCATAGGATGTTGAAAGTGGAATAATAGCCCTATTATAGCATATTATAGCATCTATTTTTTTGTTGCTGTTGTTGGCTGTAAACCTGAATAAAATACTATTTTTATTCAGATCTACAGATTGGAGCCACTTGCTTCCTGCAAGGAACTTGGGCCAGAGGAACTTGAGCCAGAAACTGAGAGAAGAAAAGAATAATTCCTGGCCACTGAGACTGACTCAGGGTGCAAGCCAAAGGTTAGAGTAAGGAGGGATGAGAAAAGTCAAAGAGATCAAGAAATAAAATGAAAACTACATAGAGAGCAACATAAGGACATCCACATTGAAAACAGCAATGAAAGCTCCTTCTCCCATATGGAACAAAGAAGCATGAAGCAAATCTGTTGTCTTCTTGTGGTATTCTAACCATTCCTGTAATGACCCAATTGAAGCAGCATCTATGATTCAAGAGGCAGATGGATTTAAATGAATGTAACATGTCAAGCCTGCTTTGAGCAGTTCCAAAATGGCTGGTGCACATCAGAAGACTCTAAGTATTACATTTTTCCACAGGCGGCTGCTAAGAGGATTATTTGAGATATCTCTTTGGACTGATAAACATGTGCAGCTCAAACAGTAAGAGAAGGACCAAAATAAATAAATAAATAAATGAAATGAAATAATACCCCAAAGGCACTAAATCCTCTCTAATCTTGGAAGCTAAGCAGCATCAGCACTGGTTAGCACTTGGTTGGGAGACCACCTATGAATATCAGATGCTATAGGCTATATTTCAGAGGAAGGAACTGGCAAAACCAAGGCCATTTCCGCACTACACTCTTATAGCGTGATTATTCCACTTTCAACATCCTATGGAATCCTGGGGTTTGCAGTTTAGGGAGGTGCCAGCTGGCCCCTCCCGAAACTGCAAACCCCAGGATTCCATAGGATGTTGAAAGTGGAATAATCACGCTATAAGAGTGTAGTGCGGAAATGGCCCAAATCTTGGTATTCCTTGCCTAAGAGAAACCTATGAAATTCATGACTTCCTCATGAGTCAGAAGGTGACTTGATGACAAACACATACACACATGGGACATAATAGTTTGTACAGTTCTTGAAAAACAGTTGGTACAGTGAGTAAAACTGCAACAAAGTTATTCTGCTGTAAACTCAGAATGGCATGTGGCGAGAGATAGATCATTTCTATTTAGAAGAAAGTTTCATATGTCTAAAATCATGCAACAAAATATCTTGCCTTTTTGCTTTAGATTTTAATTAGATAACCCTGCCATCATGTTTTACCTCTTTCATCCTTTCCAGAGATGTACTTTTATTTCTTGTAAAGTTATCTCTTCCTTTTTTTTTTTCCTCTTGGAAATCTCATGCTGAAGAAATTTGTAAAATTTGCAAAGAGGAAAATGGAAGAAAGATAAAATGATGGAAGAGACATAGTTCCATCTCGCTCATCAGATGCCCCATTCCAGTCTGCTGCAGTTGAATATATGTATTTCAAGGTGAGTGGCCTGAACATAATAAGGATTATGTTTGCGTACCATCTACCATCTACCGCTTCTTGTGCTGGCTGAGTTTGTCTCAGCAGTGGTGTTGGAGTCTCCCTGGCTTACTGAGCTGAAGGACATCCATGAGCGAGATTGCTCTGTTGGGGTATCTCAGGACTTCATGTCATCCATAATGACCCTGGGCCTGTTCCAAATAGTTATTTGGGGCTACTCATGCCAAAGGATACACTTTGGACCTAGTTTTCTTTGCTGGACATGATGATGGTGATCTGGGTGTGGAGGAACTTTCAATAGTTCCATTGTTGTGGACAAATCACTATCTGGTTGGGTTTAGACTCAATGGGGCTTGGAGACTTTGCAGTGGTGGGAGCCAATTGAGTGTCCCCTTCCATGAAGAGGATCTAGGTGTGTTCCTTTGCTTGCTAGGGAGCTGGCAGTGATTAACTGAATGGGATAGAAACTAGAGCATTGGTGGTAGAAAACTGGGAATAGGAAAGAGTCCATTGGAAAGTATACTCTGTGGCAAGGGTGGAAGTGGAGAAATCATACTTCTCTACCACCACTGTATCTGCACAGTGCTGTCTGGCAGAATTTTCTTGAGTGATTTGTTCTTATTAGCTGCTCTCAAGTTGACTTTGACTTATGGCGACCTTATGAATGAGATATCTTGAAGTCACCCTATCCTCAGTCACCCTGCTCAGATCTTACAGATTCAGAGACGTGTCTTCCTAGATTGAGTCCATCCATCTGTAATGTAGTCTTTCTCTTTTCCTATTGCCTTCCACCTTACCAAGCACAATTTTTTTTTCTAGTGACTCAAATTAAAAAAAAAAACCTGTGTTCATAAGACTGGATGGATGGGATCAGTATTGGTGGTGTGGCAAGGGGCTGTGTTACAAGTGTTGTTACTGCCATCAAGTTCACTTTGACTTATGGCAACCCTATGGATAAGAGACCGCCAAGTCACCCTATCCTCAGTCACCCTGCTCAGGTCCCACAGATTCAGGGATGTATCTTCCTTGAGACTATCCATCTGTAATGTGGTCTTCCTTTTTTCCTACATCCTTTCACCTTCCCAAGCTTTATTGTTTTTTCTAGTGAGTCATGTCTTCTCATGATATGGCCAAAGTATGACAGCCTTGGTTTAGTCATCTTGGGTTCTAGGGAGAGTTCAGGCTTGATTTGCTCTAGGATCCATTCATTTGTCTTTTTAGCAGCCCATAATATCTGTAGAACTCTTGTCCCGCACTACAAATGAGTTGAAGTTTTTTCTTACCAGCTTTCTTCATTGTCCTGTTTTCAAAACCAGATATAGAAATTGAAAATGCAATGACATGGACAGTCTTAACTTTAGCATTCAATGATATATCTTTATACTTGAGGATCTTGTCCAGTTCCTTCATAGATGCCCTTCAAAGTTCTAATCTTCTTCTTGTCTCTTGACTATAGTCTCCATTCTGATTAATGATTGAGTCATAGTATGGAAAATCTTTAAGTATTTCAGTGTTTTCATCATCTGCTTTAAGGTTCTGTAAATCATCTGTGGCCATTATTGTTGTTTTCTTAATGTTCCACTGTAAACCTGCCTTTGCATTTTCTTCCTTGATTTTCTTCAGTAATCATTCTAAACCTTCATCCTTTTCTGCTAATCGTATGGAATCATCTGCATATCTTAAACTGTTGATGTTCTTTCCTTCCATTTTTCCACCTCCTTCTTCTGACTCTAATCCTACTTTACATATATATTCAGCATACAAGTTAAACAGATAGGGTGATAAAATGCAGTCTTGTCTACCCCTCTTGCCCATTGGAAACCATTCAGTTTCTCTGTATTCCGTCCTAACAGTAAACTCTTGTCCTGTGTTCAGGTTATGCATCAGGACAATCAAATGTTGTGACACCCTCATTTCTTTCAGAGCAATCCATAGGTTTTCATGACCTACAAAATCAAAGGCATTGCTATAATCTATGAAGTGCAGGCTGATTTTCTTTTGAAATTTGTTGGTGTGCTCCATTATCCAACATACGCTTGCAATATCATCCCTAGTGCCTTTTCCTTTCCTGAACTCAGCTTGGACATCTGGCATTTCTTACTCCAAATATGGTAGAAGTCTTTGTTGCATAATTTCGAGCATAACTTTGGTTGCATGAGAAATTAATGCAATGGTCCTGTGGTTACCACAATCTGTGGCATGCCATTTCTTGGGGATTAAAATGCATATCAAGAGTTTCCAATCTGTGGGGCATTCTTTTGTTTTCTATATTTGTTGACAGATCTTAGTTAGAACCTGAGTAGATTCTGTCTCTGTAGACTGAAGTAGCTCTGGTGCTATGCAGTCTGTTCCTGGTGAGCTATTTCTCCCAAATGCTCTGACTGCAGCTTTCACTTCACTTTTTAAAACTGGATATTCATCTTCATATGGTTCTTCCTTGAATGAATTTGTCAACCTATCATCTCTTTATATAGCAATCTCTGGTGTGACAGGCAGAAAAAGGGGCTCTGTTGCAAATCTTCCTCATTCTGGAGATTGCTTACATGTAGGGCGGGTGGGAACATCAGGCATCTGTTTCTTAATCAACAGGAGAATGGATTCCATCATTCCCAATGGCTGCTTACTGGTAAGTGTGGTTTAGGGGATTTTCATGGTCTGTACATAGCCCTTAAACGAGGGCTGGATAGGGACTGTGAATATGTAGCAAATGTGAATGTACAACTATAGGTTACATATTCACAATTGCCCAACAGTGTTCTGGTCATAACTGCTGCTGCTACTACAACTACTACTTTGTTTATATCCAGCTGTTTCCCCAATATGAGATCCAAGGCAGCTTACAACAGACACAGTTAAAAATTTATAGCAAATAAAAGGAAGTAACTACCAGAGGAAGTTAAACTGGCTCCATCTCTTCTGAGATTCAGGTGGGCAGCTAAAACAGGGCTGTTCCTCATGGCCCTTAATGTTTGAAATTGCTCCATTTTAGCTGTTTTAAAATTGTGTTTTGGTACTGTTTAAGCATTGTTTTTAAAAAACTTTTGAAGAATATTTTAATTATTTTTTTTTTTTAAATACTTATACTGTTTTAATTGCTTTCATTTGTTCATCACTTCAGGAGCCCTTGAGGGTTGAGAGGCAATACAGAAATAGCTTGAATAAATGAATAGCAATTAAACTGTAAGATAGTTACTAATAAAGCTCAAACTAAAACCCAGTGCGGATTCACCACCCTACTGACATGGAAGCCACCAGCTGCTGTGTTTAAGCCCTGCAGCACATGTAGCAATCAGCCCCTGTTCCTGGTACTTAATTTAAAAAAAAAAAAGCTGCTGTAATATGACTGCTAATCACGCTATTATCTTTATGTGTGAGTTGGCCCTCAGCCACTCTGAGCAGCAGGAAATGGGAGATTAAAATATTTTAAACAAACACATTCAAAATACATGAAAAGGACACAAAACCACTAGATGGAAGGAATGCCAGATCCTTTGACCAGGGTCATACATGCAACTCAGGGTTTACATCTTTATGTACCTGTTGTGGGGTCTGTGTCTTCCATGGGAAGAGATACATCAAATACCCCCACTTGCATGACCTTACAAACATACCCAGAGCCTCTCAAGTAGGAATAAAGGAATTTTTTTAAAGTCCAAAACATCCTCTGCCAAGTAAGAAGTCTTTAGCACAGGTCCCTGTAACAAACTTCTGGATACAGGCCTTAACAAGAGCCTACTAGCTGAGAAGCTTAAGCTGGAATAGCTAGGTGTTGCTAGAGGCTCAAGGAGGCAGCAAAATAATCAGTGAGAAAATACTAATAATGTCCCTGCAAAAAGGGTGCTTCATTTCAGCTTCCCTCAGCCCACTATCCCTCAGTGCTTTGGTAAGACTTTTTCACGGTTAGCAGGGCTTGTCCTCAGCCCCTCCCAGTCTCTCTCTTCAAACTCTTTTTCCAAGGCTGGTAAGAGAAGACTCAGTCCATAAGGTACTCACACTTTTCCCAGAGATTCTTCACATCCCTAGTGGTCAGGTCTAAAAGAGACTCTTGCACCCTCTCTTCTGGCCTTTCCCCCTTTCAGAGCTCTTTTATTGGCCTCCTTGCCAACCCCCCCACCCCCTCCAGGCTTTAATTTATGTGTACAGTTGGTTCTCTTCCACACCTGAACCCAGAGTGCTGGCAACAGCTGAGACAGTGCTACTGGTAGGTCCTCCTCTTCCACAGTACCCCTTATATCCATGTGCAAAAGCAGCATCTTCTGTTAAGGCATCATGCAGTAGTAGGAAGGTCAGGTATGTGTGACTCAGTATTTATATACATTTATATAATAGTCATTTATCAGAAACGCTGTAGCTGCTGTTAACCTGAGCTAGGCAGGATGGTGGTCTAGATGAGCTCCAGAGTCTCAGCAGTACAATTGGATGACTAGATGTATCTCTGAAGCACTGAACTGGGCTTCATCTCCATGCTAGATAGCTATTTCAGTTGCGTGGTGAAATGACTGGTCAATGCAGTGTCAATAAACCTGAGAAACTAGAGTAGGAAAAGCTGACAGTGTAACCTTATGACTGTATAAAAATGCAGTCAGAAATGGTCTATACACTTGGCCCTCCACATTTGCTAGGGTTAGGGACACAGGACCCTTGCAAAAGTGAAAAATTTGCAAATAACAAAATTTGTGTGTCTATGGGAAGGGGGTTGAGGCATGGGTGGGGAAAGTGGGCATCCAGGATCTAAACCACGTCAGGGAAAGGAGATGGTTGGCATGGTGGTCATGTACTTCCTCTCTCTTGCCCAGCTTCTTCCTTAGGTGTGTGTGAGGCACATGTTTGTGTGACAATTTGGTCAGAGAGCCATCCTTAGCTGGCCAGACAGAGACTGGTAGAGGAAAAGAAGGATCAGAGGTGGGTTTTTAAAGGACTTTGCGGCCTAACTGGAGCCACCAAGGGGAAAGATTCCCCCTAAAAAGAAGCACCTGAGGTGGGAGGACAGGGTCAGGAGAAACTCGCAAATAATCAAAACCGTGAATGTCAAACCTGCAAATGTGGAGGCCTGACTGTATTAGACTTTTCCTTTGTTTCACTACAATAAATCCTTTAAAAATAACTGGGAAACTTATTTTTTGATCTACAACTTCCATGCTGGGAGGGAGATTCAGGGAATTGTAGACCAAACTGTAGTTTTTCCAAGCTCTGACTTTTTTCAGACGTTATAGTTTATGTGGGGATCTTGTTGTTTCTTGTTTTTATACAAACAGCTGCTTCAAATACGCAGTTTCTCCAGGATTACTCCTAGTTCCTAAAGACAGCATCTGGCTCAACTGCTTGCTCTCCATCTCTCCATTGTACAAGTTTTACAAGGCCCTTCATGTTGTGTTAGCTTTTCTAGAACATCAGCACTTATAAAACTCTGTTTTTGACAGTTTTGTTTCCCTGCCTGCTGTTTCCTCTAGATTGATTGTCATTTTCAAAACAAATTGTTCAAACCTGAATTGAGTGAGTTTCCTTTCCTGAGGTAGCTGACACTACTCAGAAGATATTTGTCAAAGATTGTCCCTCTGCACAATCAAAAAGTATCCTGGTTCTGCCTGACACAAAAGGAAGGATATTAGTTCTCCAGAAGAACGGATAATGGATTAAATGATATTGCATATGAACAAAGGCATAGAATAATAATGTTTTCAACAATGGAAGGGTTTTTGAAGAACCACCTCACTTTTTGGAATGCCAACCAATCACTGGCATTTTTTCTAAAATAGTTCATGATTAGAAAATAATGCTGAAAAGAGAATGTATCTGCTACATAATGTGAATGGGAGCACTGTTGGAAAAATATTACAAGAAAAATAGTTTACAAATACACTTCTAAAGTGTTAGAAAATCCTGATGAGGAGAGTCTTGGATATATGAGAATATTCTCATTTCAGACCTTGTTCTATGCAAAATTTCTACATGGTTTCTGCATCATTAAATGCTGTTTCCTGCACACCAATACTGTGTTTTGTGTAACCCTCCCCCATGTTCTAATTTTGTGCAGAATAAGTATCCCAAGTACAAGATTTTCTGCACAGGAAACAGCATTTTATTTTTCAGAAATAAAATAATAATACTGCACATTTTGCACAAATGAAGTCCTGAAAGGCAAATAATCTTCAAAAACTGCACAGTTGTCAAAAGTTTTCTTTTCTTACTATAGGAAGAAAATAGCTATAGTTACACATTGCTTCCTTCAAGAATGTTTGTGTTTGCTTGCTTGTTTGATTTATATACAATATTTCTCCTGAAGCAGCAAAGAATTTAGCAAAGAATTACATCCCTACTGTGTTGAAGACTCTACTTGACCATGTCTCATCCCCAAGGGATCAATAAACCAAAATTGTCTTTTCCTCTGCAATATGGTTGTGCATGCACATGCACACATGCACACAGATTTCAGGGTTTTTTCCCTCCTCAAAATTGTCAGGGTAGAGTCAGTCCCATGTAGGCCATAACAGTAGTTGGCTGTTACATATATTTTGGAAGAGGTAACATCATTGAAAAGCCCCAAACTTGCAAACAGCATTATGAAATGTGAACAAAAATATTAAATTAAAAATGTCTATGAATTTTATGGTGAGCATCCAAACTTGGATGGCTTTTAAAAGGGATTAAAACCAATAGATTACACATGAAGAATAATGCTGTCAGTGCTGGCTAGCCATTACCTTCAGTATCAGAGGAAGCAGGCTTCCTGGTTGGTGGGGAACAGCAGCAGTATGGAGTAGTTGAACTTATCTCTTGTTTGTCATCTTTCCAGCGGCATCTGGTTGGTGAATATGAGGACAGAAGGCTGAATTAGACAGGCCTTCGATAAGAACATTACTCCTTGTGTGTCAGATGGATGGTTTCCCATTTAGTTTTACGTTTTAATAAGGAGTATTTTCATAACTTCTGATAAATCTTGATTTGGCAGTAGAGTTTTGGCTCAAGAAATATTTCACTTTGACCAGTTTCGTAATTCTGAATCTGTCAGGAAAATAATTCAGTTCTAAAATAAAACTAAGGGCTGATTTGTGCGGCCATTCACCATAACATTTTCATTTAAGATGATGTTCCTTCCCTAGAATTAATCAAGGATGGAAGACTAGAATAACACGGCAATGAATCTGGTCTTTAGTGCACACTCCTTCCAGCTGTTTTAAATTGTAAATTACAACAGCTTCCACCATACAGAAATAATTGATTAATGTTCTTGAGCAACTGTTGCTCACTAAGCAGTCTTGACATAATTATGAAAGGAAAATGGATCCTTTTCATGATAAGTGGATTAATGAGTAGTGGAAATAATTGGCTTCCTACTTGAAAAGAGCCCACTTGTTTAGAAATTTTGAAATTTGGTGCAATATGTACTAACTTTGTAGACATTTCAGTCCACTGCTGAAAGTGCTAAAAATGTCCAGCACACAACTGAGGGGGAAACATTCAGTTGTTTAAAATATTTTAAGCCCCTAAAGTTGCACAATGTGAATAGCTTATGGGAAGTTCATTCCTGATTGTTTACTACTTTGATTACTGCAGCCCGAAAGATACCTGGCTATCAAAACCCTTAAAAGATGCATGTTACTGCCATCTCATCTATTCTCACATTTCATGGACCCACAGAGGTAGAAGTCACCCCAATGGCCGTTAAGATCAGGAATGGGCAACTGTGGCAGATCCAGGGCCACTTTTATGCCTACAACCCTTTGGGGGCTACATAGACTATTGAAAAATAAAACAAACAAACAAAATCCAAAGTGGCAAGAAGTCCATCTCTGGATCTCAGAAATGTTTTTTTTTAAGTGTTAATCAGTACAAGGAAACCTTACAACTCATTTAAAAGCTAAATTATTGACCTCTATGCTGTTAGGAACAGCTATTTACTCTCATTTTTCACTAGAAAAAGATTGTCCTGGGGGTTCTGGGGGTGTTGAGGGCCACAAAAACATCCACGGCTGTATTTTGCTCTTCCCAGATCTAGGAAAAGTCCCAGCCAGTACAGAATCCACAGCAACAGGTGCTGACTGGTGGCCATCCTATTTCTTCTGTAAAACCTCCTGTGAAAGATAGTCTGCCACCTTTTGAAACAGTCTGTTCCACTGTTGAACAGCTTTTGTCAACAGGAAATCCTTCATATTGTTTAGCTGAAATTCCTTTCTTGTAATTTGAATCCATTTGTTCAGGACCTATCCTCTGCAGCAGCAGAAAACAAACTGGCTCCATCTATCTTCCATCTCACAGCCCTTCAAGATATTTAAAATATGGCTATCACATCAACTCTCTGTGTTTTCTTCTCCAGACTAAATATGAATAACTCATTTGTCACAGCTTCCAGAGCCTTTACCACCTTGCTTCCTCTGGAAATATTTTACCTTTTAAGCATCTAGTAAACTCCTGTGCAAACAGAATGCTAATCAGAGAGGCCTTTTGGTTTGATACGGCATGGATTTTCTTACGTTCTTAGATTATGTTATATATCAACTCATCTATCCCTGTGTCCTGATGTGGACACAGGCTTAGAAGAACTAGCAGAAGAAACACTAGGCAGTTATATCTGAGATGCCTAAGCCAGCCAAATATGACAGCTCTGAGCGCCCCAGACTTGAACCATTGAGGCCTGACACCTAGAGCTGTCTAGACCTAACATTTTTGAACCTAAGACCTGCATGCCCATGACAGGCATGGTACTCCTGAGGCTGCCCTCAGCACTAGGTTGAGCCACCTTCTTCCAGAAACTCCACAATACAACAGCAGGCCTGCCAATGCCAGCAACATATCCAGCAGGGGCTCCTGGAGAAGTACCAGGCTTTAGGCCAGGGACTTATCCTTTTATGCCTTCCTACTTGGTGTGAATGCGGCATAGA
Organism: Cyclura pinguis; assembly: GCA_030412105.1. Classification (NCBI taxonomy): domain Eukaryota; kingdom Metazoa; phylum Chordata; class Lepidosauria; order Squamata; family Iguanidae; genus Cyclura; species Cyclura pinguis. The sequence continues at coordinate 217,038,439 of CM059602.1, forward strand.
CTGAAAAGAGTAATCCTGGGTTGCACTATAAGAGACCTCAGTTTGGCTCAAACCACAACTGGAGCAAAATGCATATTTCAACTGTCCTTCATGCTATGTGGACTCCATGTCTGCTACATGGAGTCCTACCACCAGCTCAGACATGACAATTTCAATTTCTCTTAGCCATTGTTCTTTGCTAAGATTAAAAGTATAGTACTGGCAACAACTAGTTTCTATATAATGGAGGACATATGAAACAATTATCTTTCTGATCAAACACTACAAAGCACACATCTCTTCATCATTTTTAATAACTAACACTAACTTTACCAACCTATCTTTTAATAAAGTTAGAAGTAATGGCTAGTATTTTATAGATGCTACCCCGACCCCAAATCTAACAGAAATTTCATTCACCCATGCTCTTAGCACCAAAATGATGGCCCTCCTTCTCCCCATGCAGCTGATGCCTGTTAAAATAGGTTGCTGTATACTTTCAAGTTGTTTCTGACTTATGGTGACCCTAAGGTGAAGCTATCATGGGGTTTTCTCATAGTCCAATGCCCAAACCATGCTGGTTCTACCTGTGGAGGGTGGGGAGTTACAGTCCTGTTGGCACAGTGGTTGAATGCTGGGACTGTAGCCACAAGGCTGTGAGTTCGATCCTGCTGGGCTCCAGGTTGACTCAGCCTTCCATAGGTCGGTAAAATGAGTACCCAGCTTGTTGGAGCAATTAGCTAACATGTTGTAAACCCCTTAGAAAGTGCTTAGCTGATAAGCAGTATAGAAATACACATGCTACATGCTATTGCTACAGTCATGGCAATAGTGTCACAATGATGACTAAGTAGTAATCATGAATACAGAAGAGTTACTTAGATTACTCATCTGTAAGTATTGCATATTCACAATCACTACAGTAGGCCCTCCGCATTCACGGACGTTAGGGACACAGAACCCCCATGAAAGTAAAAAAAAAAACCCTGTGAATAACTAAGGCAGGGGGAAGATCTTCCCTCCCCTTCACCTTCTGCCTGCCCACCCCCCACGTGCAATCACACAGGCAGCAGAGAGAAGAGCTGGGGAAAGAGATCTGTCTCCCCTTTGCTCTCTCCCCGCTCCTCTGCAACCACTGGCAGAAGAGCATGTAGGGGCAAATCTCTCTCCCCTTCAGTCTCTTGCCTGCTGCTGGCACTGGGCGCTGCCAGCCCTGGGCAGGAGGGGGGGAGGCAAGTGGGCACCACTAGTAACCAAATCCATGAGTGTCAAACCTGCAAATGTGAGGGGAGAACTGTACTTAGTCATGACTGTGACACTATACCCACAGTCATAACTCTCTTCCCCTCCATCCTACTTTTACTGGGCATCAGTTGCATGGGGAGGAGGCAGTCTGTTTTGTCAGTGATTGGAGCATGTGTGATTGGCATTTCTGACAGGTTTGATGGGGCTGGACCAGGATAGGTTACTTGGTTAAGTATACTTAACTTCAATATACTTAAGTATACTTAACTAAGTAGCTGATATAGAATACCAGCCAATATTATCATGTTCAATTAAAAATACGTTAGGTTGGTATTCCTAACCTTGTGCTAATAATGGGATATGTCTTCAAATTGTGTATTGCCAGTCTCCTTCCCAATCGCTGGAAACACTGTCCTATTGTCATTATGCACAGGTACAGGACCAATATCAGAGATACCACTGCCAGAGACCAGTGCTAGCTCCCATGTTAGTTGGGTGCTGAATCTACTTTGAGTTTTAGTTGAATTTTAAAACAGCTGACCAACACGCTGAACTTATGTTGGGGATAGGATTCAGCACTTTGCACAGCTCTGTTAAAGTTCATACTATAACCCAGAGTGAATTCACCACCATGTTGACAGCTGAGCTACCAGCCACTACTGAATCAATTCCAACCATACGGTGAGAAGCTGCAGAACTGCATGGCAGCCATTCCAGAGAATGAACTTCTTATGTAATGCATGTAGACCTTGGGAAAGTTATTTTTGCACTGCACCTTCCAGAACATCCCCAGCCAGTGGGTGCTATAGTCCAAAAGTATTTTTTTGCCAAGCTTTCTAAATATATCCTGCTTAGTTCTGTTTTGAAGATTTTGGTGACCTCTAGATCAAATATTCATCACACTGTCCCCCTACCCCTTTATTGCCCTGTGTAATTAAAGCATATCTCTTTCTAAAAGACTGAATAAATATGACACATGAATTAAAATCTGCCTAATAACTTTCCATGATTGTAGCCTCTTATGGTAACTGGTAGACAGGCAGGTGGAATGGTAAAGTAATCCAGGGGGAAAATAATCACAACCCGCAAGAACAAGACAACAATGAAGGCAGTTGATAAATAATACAGCAGAGGCGTATAAGCATAGAGTCTGGTGTAATTAGAGGTTTCCCAGAAATATGCTGTTATTGGATTTTCTCATTTTTTGCTCTGCTTTGTGCATTAAGGGAGCAACCTGAGCCATAAAGCAAATTAGTCAGTAAAATTCTTATGAAGAGCTAGTGTGTGAGCCAACAAAATATATTTAACAAAGCCTCAGGCTGTAGTTGTATTTGGTTTTTTGATGTTTTTTGCTTTTGCCAGCCCATTGTAAGAGGAATTAGGAAGAACTGTTTACAGGAGAGATTCTGGCTCAGATTCTGCTCGCTGGCGGCATAGTATGAAATCAGTGCAGTTTTGCAGGAGAGACAGTGGATTGCACTATTGCACACCAACTGTTGCAGATTGCTTGCCTGCACTGGGTGCCCCACTTGTGCAACCTGATTAGGATACTGCCCTTGTGCAGCTTCCAAAGATTATATCCACTTCCACAACAGTGTGAGGTACCAACAGGATTCTTATGGTGAAGACTATTGGCACTGCAAATCCCACGATTGTCAACTCTGACTGCAAATAGCTTTCCAGGGTTTCAAGAAATATTCTTCCCAGATTTACCCAAAAATCCCTGCTATTCCATAGTGGTCTCTCATCAAAATGCTAAATAGGCCTTCCCTGCTTAGCTTCTGAAATCACAAGAGATTGGATGTCAAGGTATGGTGTTCATGTGATTGCGAACTGAAGCTGAATTGAAGATCATCATATTCAGCTTCAGTTCAACTACGTGAACATGATGTCATCTCGGGCATGCCCAATCTTATTTGATTTTAGAAGCTAAGTAGGGCAGGCCTGTTTAGTATTTGGATGGGGGATCACCAGGGAATAGCAGGGATCTTTGAATATAGCTAGAAAGGACATTTCTTGAACCCCTGGAAAGCTACTGGCAGTCAGAGTTGACAATACTGGGATGGACAGACCAGTAGATGATCTGACTGAGTGTGAGGCAGTTTCCTATGTTCTGGTGCAAAAGGGACAATCATCCTATTCTGTCAATTGCAGATATTTGGCCGTTACGGCATGTCTAGGGACAAAAAAGTGAGTGAGTATTTTAAGGTTCAGCCCCCCTGCCTCACATTCTACTTCATGTACTCATTAAGCTGTGCTAGCAGTGCTCAGGACTGAATTCAGAAAGTCAGGGAAGAGATAAATCAAAAAACATGTCTGGTAAAGGTTGGTCTCAAAGGTCAAAAATCTCACAATAACAACTTGGGAATGATTTACAAAACCAAAATGCACTGAGGCAAATAGGAAATGCAGGAAAAGGGAATATGTATGTATGTATGTATGTATGTATGTATTTAATCCCACCTTTGGCCAGCACAAGACACACTTGAAGCTTGGTGAAAATGTGCAAGCTGAAGCACTCAAATGGCAAAGAAAGGGTCCTTCCAAACTAAAAGATATCGTGTTCTATACAGCCAGCCTGGCCATGTGGGATCTATTTTTTTCCGACTTTCCTTTTAAACTAGAATCTTGAGATGCAAATTAATAATTTAGTGCAATGCTAGTAAGTTTAACAAGTAGGGTGAAGCCAAAAGCAAATTCATGACTGAGGTGCACAAGTACTACATTGCTTCCACTTCTGGAGAACTATGGTTACCATAAGGTAGTATCTAAGCCCAGAAACGATACAAAAACTCTGCAAGCATATTAGTTATTTCTCCCTCTCCTTCATTACATTCCTATATTCCCCTTCTCCGTGCTCATTAGACTCCAAAACACTATCTTGTTAGTATTCTGCATTTCATGTTTCTTACTGCTGCATGCTGACTACTAATCTGCCACTGAATCTTCTGGGAAGAAAAGTCAAATTGTCTCCAATTATATTAAAAGTTTTCATCCATTCTGCATCTTCCTTTTTATTCTTTTTCTGGAGAAAGTTGGAGAAACAATTATGTCCAGCCACACTTCTATGATGTTGGCTGTGGGCTGGACTATCATCAGAATCTCCTCCCTTCGCTTTCTGTACTGAGAACAACAGCCGCTATGTAATGTTCTGTCCCAATCTAACTCAATAACCAGGCTTTATGGGTGAATCCAGAAAGGTTTTATTAAAGATTAGATGTAGCACAGAGATGCCACTTTTCCAGAACTGAAGATGCAGCACAGGTTTTGGTTTTAAGAACTCCCTGCTGCCCCTCCCAAAGGGTTCAGATTCTTTCCCACACAACCCCAGGCTGTTCCAGTTCTCCAAAATGACCTGGCTTCGCAGGCTCTAGCTGGCCTACCCCTTCCAATGCCCAAACAGAGCTGCTAAGCAGCTAAGCAATCTAACTAGCATGAGAAAGGAGCCTAACTTGGTTGGCCTTCTGACAATCTGTTCTAGCCAAATTTGATGTTCTATGACTCAAAAGCTGGACACAGAATTGGTACACCAAAGGGGCTACAGGTGGTTGTAGAAAAGGGAGTTGACATTGAGAAACTGAGTCCAGGAAGGTGACTTAACAAAGACAGGAAGGAACAGGATTTCAGGAGTGGGAGGAAGATATAAGACAAGGTAGAAATATAAGGTCCAGTGGAGAAGGCCTGAGAGTAAGACCAGGATGGCTCCCATGTAAGGGGAGGCAGTGAATCCAGTTCAAAGTTTTCATCCATTCCGCATCTTCCTTTTTATTCTTCTTCTGGAGAAAGTTAGAGAAACAATTATGTCCAGCCACACTTCTATGATGTTGGCTGTGGGTTGGGCTATCAAAGAAGGTAATCAAGGTGTTGAATCCAGTTAGGGGATAGTATTTGATACCCTGGATAACCCTGTTAGTCCTCTCCACCTAATTCCTATGCAGTTGGTGCCTGTCATCACTATTTACCCTCATTTGTTCATGAGGGTGAGCAAGCTGAAGGTTAATCCAGATGAGACTGAACTCCTGGTTGGTCAAAAAGCAGATCAGGGAGCTATCAGGGGACAAAGAAGCAGCCTATGCTGGATGGGATTACATTCTTCCTGAAGGCACAGTTTGCCAGGTGGATGCACTTGTGGCTTCATCCTTAAGCCTAGGAACTCAGGTTTCTATGGTGCTCAGGAGAGCATTTGTACAGTTAAAACTAATGCATTGGCTTAGATTACTATCAAACATTCATTCTACACGGAGCTATCTCTGAAGAGTGCTTGGAAACTTCAGCTGCAGGCAGACTCTTGAGCAGAGCAAGTCATGAGAAGCATATAACTCCTTTACTGTAACAGCTTGTTTGCTCACTGGCCTGTTTATAGGCTCAGTTCAAAATGCCAACTATGACATGTCAGACCCTATATGCCTCAGGTCATTTTCTCCTATGTGAATCTGACTGTGTTTTGATATTTTCAGGGGAAGCTCTCATTGTCATCCCACCACCCTCACAGGTACATGGGGTGTTGGGGCAGGGTGGAAAAAAGGACAGAACCTTCTTGGTGGCTGCCCCCAGAATCTGGAACTCTCTTCAGACTGATGAGATGGCTCCTTCCTTGTTAGCCATCTAGGTGAAAACTTGCTTTGTTTTGTTTTGTTCTGTTCTGTTCAACAAGCCTTTGGGAATTAAATGTTTATGGGGAAGGGCTTTTAATATTGTGCTGTGTTGTCCTTATTGTTGCTTTTCAATGGGTATGTTTTAAAATTGCTTTTAATTCTGCTATTATTTTAACTTTTGTATGTTTTGAGTGACATGACTTTTTATTTGTATCTGTGTTAATTTTATCAGCAACCTTGAGTCGTAGGGAATGAATGAGTGAATGAATGGTAGCTTGTGTAAAATTCAGATTGAACCCTAGTGCAGATTCACTTCCACTTTCACATGGAAGCTGCTGGAGTAATATTGAGGTAACATTCGAATAATTATGTTAGAGTCTTGAGGAAAGGAGGAGCCAATGAAAACCTCAGTGGGAAAGGCAGAAAGAAAGCAGGTATTGGTGGTTCAGAATGAGAGACCAGGGTTGGGAAGCTCAAAGACTAGAATGTGTATGTATGTGAGCCTTCACATTGCCTGTTGACTTATGGCGGGCCCATGAATTTCATAGGGTTTTCTTAGGTGAGGAATATTCAGAGGTGGTTTGTCAGTTTCTTCCACTGAACTATATCCTAAGCCTCTGGCATTTCTTGGTGGTTTCCCATTCAAGGATTGATCCTGCTTGGCTTGCAAGAACAGATCGGTTCTGGTGCCTTTAGGGCATTTATATTGCCCACAAGGGAAGAATCTAAGGGGGAATTTCACCAGGTCTAAATGATCGAAGCAGCTAGAAATTATTTTTAATGAACTCCTAATGCTTTCAGACTTCCTGTTACAGCAGTTTCCCTTGTTGGTTTGTTTGCTTGTCTGTCTGTCTGCAATGAAAAAGCTGACTGATTTAGAAGGACATAAAGCTGCTTGTACCACTGAATAGTCTCTCCTCCACCACTGCATATGACATGGCATCTTCCATTGTGTGAATTGGTGGTGCTGCCAATCAGAGTTCAAGATAATTTCAATCAGTTTCTTTTTGGCAATTTAATCATACCCACTGTGCGGCATTATGTCGGGAATAAAGAAGATGAATGCACATCCCAATGACTGAATCAGTATGCTCTTGGAATGGAAATGGTGATAGCCTGAGCCATAGAGGGACTTTCCAGCTTCAACTTGTAAAGCATGGAAATTATATACAAGGGCACATAATGTGGCCACTGCTGCTTTGTTGGCCACTCCAAGGGTGTGATCATAAAATGAATTTCTGTGGCATTAATACCATCTACATATTTGAGATTTGCTTTTGTTTAGGATGGATAAAGTTGTGTATCTTTTGACACTTGGTGATAAGAACACATGGCTTTTGGAAAAAGTTCAGTTCCATGAATATGCTGCTGCTCTTACTAATACACACTGTGTTCATTTCAGACAATAACTAGGAAGTAAGTCAAGTAGCTTGCTAACCCCTCTACTTTCTGTCTATCTAACGCATTGTTAACATGAGCTGTCATTGTGGTAGTTTCATTTCTCCCCAGAGGTGGTAAGTAAAATAAATCAGTCCTCAGAAGAGGTAAATGAGTATAGTTCTATTGATTTTCTATGATTCACATGTTAAGAACTGGTGCCAGAATGATTGTATTTAGCCTACTGGCTGTTCTACCTCAATTATACAAACTGCAGCTTTTTCCAAATAGGGTCATGTCCTCCATCTGTTTATTTCAGTGGCATGATTCCCCATCTAATGCAGCTCCTCAAACAGAAGCAATTATTTAGTGTCCCCAGTGGCATTCAGATAAATTGACATTATCTTACATGTATGCTTACATACACACAAGCTCTTTGTATAATGAGCCCCATGCATTTATGATCTTCCTAGTCAACACATCAGTGTTTTTAAAAAGACACAAACTATTTTAAGATATGTCACCTAAAAATCTCTCAGCCCTACAACACATTTAGAATACTTTTTAAAAAGTAGCAGCAGATATATACTGTTAGGAAAAGGTGTTACAGCTCTCTTGGGATCGTAGAAGGCCAGACTGTGGGTGTTCATGATTTTTAGTCTTTGTCCTTGGAAAGCTGTCTATAACTTCTCTCAGGTTTTAGCAGTGAGGCTGAAGGGGAGTCTACAGAGAGCATCACATGATTCTTTCCTGCTGTAGCTAAAGTCACCTTGTTCTTTTTCAGCCACAGAGTCAATTTATCTACACTGTACAGTTATAGTAGTATGAAATCCCCTTTGACTACTGTGGCCAATTGCTTTCTCCCAAATGGGATCCAAGGCAGTTTCAGTTTGCTTCTGAAGAATTTACCAAAATTCCATTTTTGAATACAGGAGAAAGCAACTAATAGAGGAATTCCTCGTTCTTTTTTCAATCTAAGGGTTAAATATAACCCTGTTAGTCCTAATCCTTCCTACTGCTGCCTTCAGAGGCTGAGGAGAGACATTCATTTGTACACTTGAGCTGTTGAGAGTCAGATTCCAGATGAGCTCGATAAAGTTACTATTTGGATTACAACTCCCAGCAGCATAACCATTAACATATTAGTCAGTTACACAATCCTGAACAATGCTGTTTTGTTCCACTTTTCCAGCTGCTTTTAAAATGTCCCAGTTTCTCTTTCCTCCTCCCACTTTCTGCCTTTGTCCTCAGCTGACTTTGTTTCCTGCAAACTGAGTTCAAAGGGCAAAAGTACTTTGCACTCAATTAACTCAGAAGAGGGGGAGAAGAGAAGGGGTAAATCTTGTTCTTCCCTGTAAAGTCAAGCAAAAGTTAACTGCTATATCCCCTCCTAACTTATGCATTCTTCCTCATTAACAATTCTGCCATCCTGACCACATTCTGATGGTGCAAACTGCCAAGGATTATTTACAGACGATATTGGCAGATCAACAGAAGGCAATGGCAGGGAACAAGTGTAATAGAAACAACTGCCAGTCTAAAAACTCAACATCTGCTGCTGCTTCTGACTTACCTTTCTCCCCGACATGATAATTGGCTGGCATCTTATTAGTGAGTGATGTATGTGAGCGTAATGGCAGCCAGGTTCGTGCAAGTCCTTTTTGCATGGGGTATACAGGACTATTCTCTTGCCCTTCTGCTTTGTCCCCAGATTTTCCATGCCTGGCAGCTGTCAAGACATTCAAGGGGCTATTCTTCCTTCTTACTAGATAGAATGGGGCAGGCAAATTGGACCATGAAGATCTTACTGCTCCTGGGGGAAGGAAGAGGTAAGTGCATTCTAGTTGAGAACACACCCTCATTTCCTGCCTCCCCCCCCCCCGAGGTAAAACCAGCTGCTTCTCTGTGTTCTGAGGATGCACCCCTGCTCTTTCCCCTTCCCACTAGCAGCAGAGGCCCCTACTGGGTCTTGACAGTTGATAGGCAGTGGAAGGACACAGAACTGTGTGATCAGAGCTATACAGATCTTTAGGATATTGCTTGTTGTTTGAAATTTTTGCTTTGTATGATTTTTTTTATATGTTAGCAAGAATATTTAATAACGCTATATCCCCACAACTGAAGTGATGACATCTCCAAAAAAAGTGTGCCTGCCAACATATATCTGACAGTTACAAAATGATAAATCAGTAGGATGCTGTATTATTCCATCACTGTGGAAATTTTTACCCAAAATGGTAAAAAAAAAAAAAAAAAAAAAAAAGACAAAGCTAACAAAGGGTACTATAACCAGGAGCCTTTTCACACTGCACAGTTATAAAACTATGATTCCACTTTAACTGTCATGACAACATCCTATAGAATCCTGAGATTTGCAGTTTATAGAGGTGCATTTAAGAATTCTCAGCTGGAGTGCCTCACCAAACTACAAACCCCAGAATTCCAGGGTGCCATGACATTTCAAATGAAATCATAATGTTATAATTTTGTGATGTCAAAAGGCCCTAAGAGTGTGGTGGTAAATGCTGAAAGGCAGACAATTCTTATGATATGCCCCTCTCCCAAACACAAAGAGCTGTATAGATGCAGATCCACAAACCAGTTCCTGGTCTTTCCTAAATCTAGTGGATTTCTGATAAAGGCTTCTTCCCCTTTATCCTACTGCTTTTTGCAGGGCCCATGCTAATCTCCTCTGTCTCATCCTAATGTTATTATATGTGCTGCTGAACTGAGTGCTCTTACTACTTTTCCTAGTAATTTTCACCAAGTCTGAGATTCTACTTAAACCTCCACTGTCACCAAATGTGAGGACTACCACAAACCTCCCTGCAATCACCTGATTCCCACCTCAGCCAAGGATTTCTTCCTGTTGACAACTGTAGTTTACATTCTGGTTTTAATTGTATTTTAACCTTTGTTGTACTCCACCCTGAGCTTTGAGGAGAGGTGGGTAACAAAATAAAAATGATGATGATGGTGGTGGTGGTGGTGGTGGTGGCACCAGCTGTGGGATATTATGTGGGATTCCTCTATGGGATATTATGCAATTTCTAGCCCTACTTGACACCAACTGTCTTTATTCACTGCTGCCACCAAAAACTCCACTTCTAGCTAATTCAGACCCTTAAATACTACTCATTAATTCTTAAACTTGACTGAGTCTCTTCTCTCCCATCCTCACTCATTCACTCATTTCACCACACCACAACTCTCTGTTTAATTAAACCAATTGTCATTCACCAGCCTTATTCAAATCCCCTCAGAAATTCTACCAATCACCATTCATTTCCAACATTCCATTCTTTCCCCCCCTTGTGCCAGCCCCTTACCTTATTACCATAAGATCTAACAAATAAAACAACATTTTCCATAAAAAGCCCATGACATCACAATCTCACTTGCCCGTTCAAGACCAAGGCATCCCAAAATACTTTGCATGACAGCAAGGATAACTCGCATTGGTATTGGAAAATTCCACCCATCCACTGCAGCTTCTCTGAGGATTGCCGCTAAACTCAATGAGAAGAGGGAAGCCTGAGTAGGGTAGCAGCCAATGTAATTTCTCCTGCTGCACAAAAAATCCCAGAGCTGTGACCCTATGATTCCTGGCTCCACCGCATCATTGTTTGCACCTAGAAGGAAGCAGTAGTGGAAGCTAGGTATACCTCAGTCAACTTTACATAAGTTTACCATTGCTGGCCGGCCTATTCCCTTAGCTTGTTATTTCTGTGTGACTTCCAATTTGCTGTGACTACTGGTGAGCCTATCATGAGTTTTCTTGGCAAAATTTATTCCTCTATTTAGTCCTCTTAGGATGAAGGTGTGACTTGCCCAAGGTCAGTCAGTGGGTTTCTGCAGCTGAGCGGGGAGTCATACCTTGATCCCCAGGGGTCTTGGTCCAACAGTCAAAGCACTGTACCATGCTGTCTTCCTGTTCCATCAGCACAGACTGCAAATATTCCTGTTCAGTGAGAATGGATGAATTAGGCTGTTTCTGATCCATGCCACTTTCACATCTGTTTATTCACTGAAAAGTCTATTCCATTCTTTTCCCACATTCATGCGCAAAAATTCTGCTTCTGATTTTTCCATACTATTGCCTTATTAATACCTTGAAAATTAGGAAATGTATTGTCATTATGCTTTCGTGAAACAGATTCCACTTCATCAGATGTGTTGTGAGGGATATATAGATGGATACTGGGGATGGGGAGAGAAGTAAACACGGGATCAACTATCTTGAAACATGGAAAGCATTTCCTCTAGGAATTTAACTGAACTTTTAAGGTATGGAAAAAAAAAATCCGCAGAGACCATTCACAATAGCATTATTTGGTGGTCACATGGCAGGGTACGTCGTTGTGCAACTGACAACATCGATGCTAGTTCACAAAAATTTAGACCATGATAAATGTGTTAGTCTGCTGTGGTGTTTTCTGCTAACAGACTAACCTGGCTATTGCTCCTGCTAGGCAGGCTAGCATATGGGATCAGGGTATCACAGAATAAATCTGATCCATGTTGCTTTTCCCTTTACAAAAGACTTGAAACCAATTTTTTGCTTTCCAGATGAAACTTTGACTCATGCTCTCCTAAGTCTTATCTCTTGATAATAGCAGTGTTTTTCTCTCTTGTCTTTTGTTTCCCCACCTCTAATTCAGGCTCTTCTACCAAAGAAACCAGGATAGGCAACTTGTATTTTTGTTAGGGATTGCCAGAGTGAAAACCAGATAGGGCTCCTATACCTTTAATGATTGTTTAGAAGAGGCAATTTTAGCAGATGTTTCTTGTTGCCTGGTTGCATGATAAGCAGCACCAGCTGAAATTCTTGATATTACCCAATCATTAAAGATATAGGAGCCATCTCCAGTTTTCAATCTGGCAACCTTAGACTTTTTGTACTGTAGCTCTCCTCACCCCATTGGTTATGCTGGGCAGGATTTAAAATTTAAGATTTGCTGTCTTGATAGGGGATATTGAATATCTGTTGAATGATCTGTTCCATTTTCAATTTTCCCAAATTCTGGCTGACATTTTTTTGCTTTGCCTCCCCAACAAATAACATTCCCCAAGTAACAGTCCCTAACTTCTACCTCAGAGAGGGTTGCTATTGGTAATTTTGTTCTCTTTTAGAGCCCTTTTGCACCCTATCCGGACTATCCCATGCCCAGATACGGCTTATTTCCAAACAAGAAGTGATTGGATGATTACCCAGGCTACATACTGGGCCTCCAAAAGTCCTCAAACACAGCAAAAGTGTCAACAGCATTTCCCTGGTGTTTTTGGGGGTGCTATTGGCTGTGTAAAGGGCAAAACAAAATATTGAAATTCAAAATTTGGTGGGTACAAAAACACTTAGTGGGTCCAAAACAGCGTTGGGGATTGTATGAGGTCCATAAATGGCACCTTCCCCACAAGCTTATAAATATTATACATAAATTCAGTGAGAAGAAAATAAACAAGCTGAGTAATTTTGGAAGAAATGGAAGAATCAGGTCCTGTGTTTCAAAATTACATCATCACAACATGCTCTCATTTACCTTTTTCATTATATATGGTTACACCCCCACCACACACACATTAATGGAAAACAGAGTGTATTGTAAAATTGAGTAGAATCATTGGCCGTGTGACAATGCCCAAGTGGGTTTCTATGGCCAAGTAGGGAATCAAATCCCAGTCCCCAGGGCTGTAGTCAAATGCTCAAACCACTATACCACGCTGGCTTTCTATGTTTAGTTTTACTGAAGAACAATTAGCAATTGATTCCAAAAACACTACTAAGTATCATTTTAAATCTAAACCTTCAAGGAGTTAATTGGAAAAGAAATAATTCCTAATGACAGCTGTAGATTAGGGAAGAAGAATTCTCTGGTTAATTCGTAATTGTAATTCCTTTGAGATGCTTACACCATGTAGTTCATGAATGAGCACTGAAAGATCTAGTCAGCTAGTAGATTTCTATCAGCTGTGATATATCTCCTCAAATTTGTTGTCAGTCTACTTTAAACATGACAGACATCACCTGATACAAATACACTGAGGGAAGGGTTTTCACTATAAGGACAGGGAATCTTTTGCCCACAACTGTGCACAGCAAAGTAAGCACTGTTTCTGCACATTGAAGGCTTACTACACTTTAGAACATTCATACACAATTTGCCAAGCTCCACATATTTCAACTACATCAGAACAGACTGTTGTTCTTCCTCAAACATGTTTTGGACTCCAATTTCTAATACCTCCAGCTGTCATGTCCAATGATAAAGGATGATGAGAATTGTATTTTAAAACATCCAGAGGGCACCAAGTTGGAGGATTTATGATTCATTGATTGATATCCTATCTTTCTTCTTAGGCAGGACCCAAGGTGGCCTATGTGCAAAGAGATGTGTCTATGCTCTTTTGCCACAGCTTTAGATGTTCTGTGGTGCAGAACAGAAGTGAAGAATTGGAAATGTTTAATCCTCCACCAGTGGCCAGGCTAGCAGTGACTGAAGAGAATTAGAATAAGATTGAGGCAAATGAAAATCAACAACTGGAGGGCCACAGGGTTCTCTTCTGTGGTCTAGAAAAAAATGAATTTTGATTGAGGCCAAGGCTATAGAGCAAGAGTTGAAAACTGTAGCCTTCCAGATAATGTTGGATTGTATCTCCCACAAGTCCTATCCAGCATTGCTGGTATGAAGAATTATGGGACCTCCTGTCCATTAACATCTTGAGTGTCACACTTTTACCAATCCCCATTGTAGAGTTCTCAGTGGTGAATGCTAAGTAGTCAGATCAGTTCCTAACTACTCAGACAGTTCCACTGGAAGATACTTCATCTCCTCCTCCTTTCAGAGAAAATAAATGCACGTCTTATGAAGTGGAATCCTGCTAGCAAGAGGATGTAAAAAGGAAAAAACCCTGCTACTTATAGAATTCAGCAGAATACAATATGTCATGATTTGTGGTCTTATCTATGAGCATATGACAACGTTCTTTCCATTATTTTTAAGCATAGTCATGCCTGATCTGCATACAGTGCATGGTGCAGTGATTTTGGACATTCTAAGTAGCTGCTGCCCTAGGGTTTTGCAAAGAATGGCAGGCTCATGGGTTAGCATCTGTCAAATGTCATTCATATATCGTATTTGAACTTTCAAGATAAAGCCATATGAAGTTCATTTTTCCTCCGTCCCAGCAGTTATTGCTCAGTGTAATCTGATGTCTCCATATCTATCATTTGATCCATCAAGCCTGCTTTCTGCATCTTGGGGCACAGGCTAACCGTGGACCTCATGGGTGAAACATCTAGACAAATGTTCACACTTTCATCTGCCTCCCATCCCACCTTGCTAACTATCCTGAGGAATCATTCCAGAGAATTCAAAAACTAGCACACTTTTGGGGAATAGTAGGCTGGTATCCTATTAGGCAGTTACAGCATCATAAGCTAGGCTTACAACCTCATAGTTTTTGGTATTCACTTTTATGATGGTGGCACCATTGTAATTATTGCAAATGCCCTCCAAACCCATCTTAAATATCCAGGCAGCCATACCAAGGGAAAGAGTTTGGCAGCATTGGTGAGCACAGTGCTGAAGGATGTCCTACCAGTGAGCCATGGTGCAATGAAGAGTTGTGACAGGACTTTGCAGGAGTCCTTGCTTCTGCTGATCACACCACCACTCACTGGTGGGAGCAGGCTGGATGCACCACCCTTCAGTGCCTCATTGGCCAGTACCACAGAACTCCTTCACTCAGTATGTCTGCTTGGAATTTGAGGGGTCAGATTGGGAGACAGAGTGTAGGCATGACTTTGTAGCTGTATGTCCAAGGCAAGATCTGGGTTGAGGATAGCCCCCTAATAAAGATTATCTTCCGCCTATGAATCTGGGGCTCTGCTTTGTTCTTATGACCAACAGTGACCTCTATATTTTGAATTGAGCTTTTTAACTCAGTGTTTTAAAAAATCAATAAACCAAAACTACATACTTACCATTACAGATGAAGTAAAATACACCTATTTCATAAGCCTTCAGTAGTTGTGAAGCCACCCACTGACTGGCATTAAGCACTGCATTAACTTTGAATTTAAAGACTGCATGAGCGATTAAAAGTACATTTCAGAGCAGGATATGCCTTTTCAACATAGTTGCGTAGAGTTGGATTCCTGGAAGAAATTTGGGGCCCTTAGGACTTAGATTTAAAACAAAATGATGGACTATTTCACCATACAATCACCGTATGGATTAGAGTGTAGTCACATCTAGGCTATCTAAAAGAGCATGTTTTCCCATATGAGCCTGGGTGGTCTCTGAGATTTTCAAGGAAGACCCTTCTTTCAGGCTCAGCATGTTCACAGACTCTTTGGGGGATGGAAGTACAAGAGACAGACTTCTCAGTAGCTGTTCCGAGACTGTGGAAGTCCCTATCAGTGTATGTAAGGTTGCCCCCCTCCTTGTTGTTTTTCTGCCAGAAGGCCTTTGGTAGATGTAAATTGGGTTTCTGGAGAAGGGGTTGCTAATTAAGTGGATTTTTTTTTTGACGGATGCATTTTGTTGTTTTTGTTTTCTTTCAAGTCATTTCTGATTTATAGTGACCCTAAGATGGACCTACCATGTGGTTTTGTCAACAAGATTTGTTCAGAGGGGCACTGCCTTTGTCTCTTTCTGAGGCTGAGACAGTGTGACTTGCCCTAGGTCACATAGAGGGTTTCCATGGTTGAGTGAGGATTTGATCCCCAGTCTCCAGAATTTCAGTCCATCACTCAAACCACTACCCCACATTGACCCTCTGATGCATTTAGTTGCATTTTGATCTCTTACACTTTGATTAGTTTGTTTTCTATGTTAGCTATCTTGAATGCCATTTTGGGGAAGAAAAGTGGTGTGGAAATAAAAAACAGAAATAGGGGAAAAAAAGAAATAGAGGAGAACAGCACAAAGGATAATATTGTGCACCAAGTGGCTGGTGCAATTATTTTGCATCTGGCAACGTAATTAGATGCTTCTCTGATCCTCCTCACTCTCCACCAACCATGGAATGTGTTGTGTTGTGGGGGGGGGGGGGCAGCTGTAATGGCTTAATGTTCAGTCTGGGTGGGGGTTGAATGGTAGCTGTAGAGTAGTTGTAGTTCTGTTTATGGAACTACTGTGCTGCACTGTGCCATACAGGGTTCCAGCCATAATATGTATTTACACTAATAAAAGCCAGTTTCAGGCAAGTTTAATCAAACAATGGGAAGCCAGAAATCCTTGCCAATAAGTTTCAAATAACACCTAAATCTCCTAGTAGATCATGATTCACCTTCTGCCCACCCAAATTTACATGGATTTAACCGGAAGCAAACTCAAGATTGTTTGTGCCCTTCGAGATCCCTTTATGGGGTCTTATGTAGAACTTGTTTTTCTGTCTAGTTTCAAATATACACGCAGAGGTGAAGAAACTGATGTCTCACTTCCACAAACCATTTTGCAGAAATTTACAACTGGGAGACCAGTAGGATCCTGAGCAAGAAAAGAAAGAAACTTCATGAAGATTTTGTTTTCTGCCAAAACGCGTAACAGTGACAACCTCTCGAACTCGAACTCTTACCTCTTTGGTTCTGCAGCTCATATGTAGACTCCAAGTCTCTGCTTTTGCTTCTCCTTCCCCACAATATAAAGATATAGGAGTGTGGAAGTGAGTTTTCCTTTCCCATTTTTATGCCCTCCACTGCCACAGCTCTGTCAATAAACATCTGCAAATGGTGGATTTCATG
The DNA here is from genome assembly GCA_030412105.1 of Cyclura pinguis. Taxonomy (NCBI): domain Eukaryota; kingdom Metazoa; phylum Chordata; class Lepidosauria; order Squamata; family Iguanidae; genus Cyclura; species Cyclura pinguis. The sequence goes on from CM059602.1 coordinate 217,055,383, forward strand.
AGCTTAGTACATGGTGCAGCAGGCAGTTCTTTTGCACATATCCCTATATCATCCCCTGTAAGTGCAATGAAGGGTGTTTGTGGAAGCATCTGTCACACAGGAAGGATCTCATCGCTGTGAGTTCTAAAACTGTGCACTCCTGTTACAGGACTAGATTGGAGACAGAAGGTGTTTAGGACCCGGGGGATAACAGGCACTGAATAGCCAAGGCGCGTGCACACACACACACACACACACCCGCACTGTTCCTTCCCCAAAATGCACAGCCCCGTGGAGCCTGGGCTCACTCATTCACAGTTCTTTTGAAAGATCTGGGGCTGAGGCATACAGAAAGCAACCATCATCTACCCACCCGGCCACCCACCCATCTTGGGAGCAAGGATTCCTGCAGAGAACCTCACCCAAGGAGGGGCTTTATGGTGCTCTAAAGGTATTTGGGATGGATCTTTTGTGTGTTTTGCGACGGCTTCCCTCATCCCCCCCCCCCTTTTATTTTTGTTGCAATGCCATGGCTGCGGCGTTTCAGCACCATCCTGCGTGGACAGCTCTCGCCTGCAATCCATCCGCACTCAACATTCCTTCCTCCAACACCCTTTCCCCGCCTTTCCTTTACCGTTTTCCCTCTTGCAAAATTTCCCCCGTATTCGATTAAACTGAGCCTCTTGCAGTTCTCAGGGAGAAAGGAGAAAAATGAAGAAGGCAGCGGGGAGGGATCTATACCAGCCCTCCAGAGTCCGGGATAAGGCACAAGTTGGTAGAAAGGGGCAGTTCAGAGGAAGGTTGCAATTTGGAGAAGGCAAAGTCTGGGTGAAGGGAGTAGAGAGGGAGAGAAAGGGAGAGGCGTTGATGTGTTCCCCAGGTCAGAGAATTGGGGCACTTAGCAAGCTCAGGAGGTCAGTGCTGCTCAAAAAAAAAAAAAGGGATGAAAAAAAACCCGTTCTCCGCTTCCAGCAGGCATATCAAATCCCAGGCTGGAGGATGTGATGGAGAAAACAAACAGAATCAATCGAATTTGCTTCTCAGTGGGAGATCATCACTGTTAATACGGGACGAGGGAGGAGGGAACACCAATGACTTCCATCCTTTCTTTCCTGTTTGCTTTATTGCCGAAAGTAACGCATTGTTAATTTTTTTCCGCTCTCTTGTGTGCTGCGAAGTAGAGTTAAAGGGCATGCTTTTAAAACACACACATGCACACATGCCCAAAACACACTGAAATAGTCCATTCACATTATTTCATAGTACAGTCCCAGTACTGAAAATCCTTTCTAGTGGTCTGTGCCAAAGGATGACTATTTAACCAGGGTGAAATTGGGGTGGGGTGGGGTGGGGTGGGAAAGAGGATAATATTAAAGTTATAGAACAGATGGCTGGTCTTTGTTCAGAAGTAGTCAGTGATTGGTTTGTATTAGGAAGAAAGGAACAGATGAGATTGGGAAACAGAGAGAGAGAGAGAGAGAGAGAGATTTTTCCTGAGCTTTCATGATATCATCAGAGGATAACACAGATTGTCCTGGTACATTAAAAGTTAGTGCATTGCCAACAAGTAAAATGACGTTATATAATAATATGATGTCATACACCAAACAGCAAGGGTATGAGTTCTCTTTTCCAGCTGGGAACTGGTTTTTTGGTTGCTTAAACAAAACAAGAATGGCTCAGCCAATTTTCTTGCCAGCTCCTAACTTGCAGATTGCAGGATTTGTTTTATTTTATTTTTTAAAATAATTAATAATTTTGTCACTTTTGTTGACAGTCCTCCCATTCTTGTTGACTGTGTTCTGTGATCTTCACAGAGAATTTTTAGAAAGCACATCTTTCAAAAGAAAGAAAGACCTTTCTGATCATTTTAAGCATTATCATTTTTATCATTTTAAGCATAATCATAACAGATTGTTTTCATTTTTTCATAGAGACTTTGCCCTGCAACCTTTGCTCATCTGTGTTGTCTAATTAAGTATCTAGTTCAATAACTAGAAACTGCAGAATTGGGCCTGTAGGTCAATGGTTTACAGAGTGATATATATTTGCAGGCAGTTTTCATACGTAGCATTAAACCATTTGTTTAATTTAGCTCAGCAATTTACCATCTCTCCACAAGGCAAAGAAGCCTTCTTTTCTTTAAAAGATACCTAAGAGCTTTACTGAAATCAGTGGCCATTACTTCTAACTAAATAATTTCAAAGTATCTAATTTCTTATATGAACCATGATAGTATCTTTGTTTGTACATATGCAACTGTAAAGCAGCATTCTTCCACAAGACATACACACTCTCTGTGGAGAAGAAGGTATGGTGGAGGAAATGCAGGTGAAATTGTGCCATTTGCTGAAAGCACTTGTGAATCCTTAAGATTTACTGGTAAATCTAAGAAATGGTTGTGTCATAAATTTTATGTTAGACACTGGCAACTCTGCATGAGCAAATATTATCCTCTATCAGTAAAGAACAGAGATTGAGTTATTGGCTTTGAGATTTACCGGTATCTGCTAGAAATGTTTGTATCATGCCTCCTTTCAGACATTTAATGCTGGCCATGATAAATGTCATAATCCTTCAATTGACCATGGAAATATAGGTGGAATTTGGCCATGAGCCACTTGTGTTGCTTTGAGTTTTATGGGTACCAGAATTTTCTGGCATTTCTTTTTGGTCTTCTTCCAAGCTTTTTAAAGTTTATCCTAACATACAGAGCTACATACAAACATACATCTTTATGTTTGGGAAAGCATGCAAATTCAAAGAAAATGAGATGGAAGTTGCACGCCATATTATGGAACTCCTACTAAATTAAATACTCATATTAAACACTTTCTCTACAACCATTTTTAAGAGTGTTAAGATCTAGAGACTGCCAGTTAGGTGGAGCTTTATTCCTCTAAAAGCTACTTTCAAGATCTTTCAATTTCCAAGGACATAGGCAGAAGACACTCCTTTCTTGAAGGGATGACATAATTGTGATGGTACAGGGCCTCTGTGTGTGAGAGAGAGAAAGTGAGAAGTAATGGTTCCTTCCAAATTCATATTTTCTTTGGGAAGTAATTAGTGAGGCTATTTTGTCAACAGTTTCTGCCACAAATACCTCATAGACATAAAATGAAAATAGTTGAAATGTAATTTATTACACTAATACACTATTGGTGGGAGCATACACTGTAATACTGAGTCATTCTACAATACTATCTGGTTTCAGTGGTGCCCACACATTTCCCTTCTGGCATCACTGCAACATCCTGTTGAACAGCTGCCCTTAGTCCATGCTGCTCACAGAAGCAATTTCACTAACAGGAGACTAATAGGAAATACCTCTTATTATAATATCTGTAAATTATGATAGTTGCAACTATAATGAATCATCATTGAAGACTGTGCCATCCAAGATGCTGTTATAGTTATGTGCCTTTAAGTCAACTGTCACTTATGGTTACCATCTCAAAGGGCTTTCTTGGCAAGTTTTATTCAAAGGAAGTTTCTTTAAGACTCAGAGAGTATGATTTGTTCAAGGCCACCCAGTGGAATTTCCATGTTTGAGTGGGAATTTGAATCCTGCTCTTCCAGAGTCTTCCTGGTCCAACTATCAAACCACCACCCTGCATTGGCTCAATACATTTCTGTATTTGAGTACAATACCTGTGTATGTGCTGAGTAGTTGTTAAATTCATAGGCATGCATGATTTTGTGACTTTAAACTTTAAAAGCTTTTAAACATCTTTTGTCTGTATACTCTCCAGAGGCCTTTGGTCATTGAGTGGTTTTTAAAAACTGTATAAGTTAGGAGGGAGGGAGGGAGGGAGGGAGGGACAGCCTTGTTTTCCCATGCGCATTTTGAAGGAACAAGCATCAAATAATTCTGATGTGTTCATTTTTTTAATGTACCAAGTATACATGTATTTGGAAACTGAGTATCAGAACTCAAGAAAAAAATAATTTCTAAGAAGCAGTCGTTTGGTTGCTCCCAACCCTTCCCAATTATAGCAAAGTAAAAGTATTTTATTACCTTCATCATTTGTACTTTTAAATGGTGTAAATGGATGTCCACCTTTAAATACATAGACAGAACCCTGAACATAAATTATATATGATTGTTCTAAAGTTTTTTATACTTGCTTTCAGCAGGGTTCCAAAGGGCTCATTCTGCTTCTGTCAGGGGAAGCATAAGGAGAATGATCATGAAAGGGGAGGGGAGGGGAAGGAAGATGCTATCATGCTAGTGGGCAGAATTTAATGTGGTGGTGAGTTGGGCCACTACATTGTTGTAACCCTATGCACCTCCTCCTGCAAAAAATCTCATTTCACAATATTTACTTGCATCATTGGCTGCACTCTTTCCTTTAGAAAACAAATTTTGGAAGCACGTGCATGTGTATGCATGCACTCATATACAATTATTATAACCAAGGATAGTTGTTAATACATTTAGAAGTTAAACTGTCCCAAACCTAGGTCAAACTAGAGAAAATAGCATTTATAGTTCTGTACATGACACCGTGTGACTCTGTCTATTAGATCTGATCCAGTTAGGCACACCCTTGTTACAACACGACCAAACTACTGTAATGCGCTTTGCGTTGGGTGGTCTTTTGAAGATGAGTTTGGATTTTTTGGGGTGATGCAAATGCAGACAGTTCATTCTATATTACATTAATCTTGTACTAGCTAGGGTGGTGTGGTGATACAACTGTTGGACTAGGACTCCAGAGGAGCAAGATTTGAATCCTCATTTGGCTATGGAAACCCACTGGATGACCTTAGGCAAGTGTCACTCTCTCATTCTCAGAGGAAAGTGATGGCAACCCTCTCCTGAACAAATTTTGGCAAAAGGAACCCCTTGACACATTTGCCTTATGGCCACGATAAGTTGGAAACAACTCAAAGGCATACAACAACAACAACAACAACAACAACAACTTGTACTGCTGCTGCACTGGATTGCCAATGCATCTTTGGGTCCAACTCAAAGAACTAGTGTTGACCTTCAAGTTCTAAATGAATCATACAGCTGGAAAAGACCACAATGGCAACTGAGTCCAACCCGCTGCCATGCAGGAACACACACTCAAAGCAATCCTAACAAATGACCATCTAGCCTCTGTTTAAAAATCTCCAAAGAAGCATATTCCACTGCCAAACAGCTCTTACCATCAGGAAATTCTTCCTGATGTTTAGAGGAAATCTCTTTTCCTATATTTTGAATCCATTGCTCCATACCCTAGTCTCTGGAACAGCAGAAAACAAGTTTTCTCCATCTTCAGTAGTTTCAATGGTCCATTTTAAATGGTTTGTATTCGGTTTATTTGAAGGAATACCTATGCCTGTAAACATGTGCAAATGTTTTATAATCATCCTCACAGGCCCTGTTCATTGATCTGCCACCAAGATCAGTAAGCCTGACAGGCATTAGACTCAGGGCCTTTTCAGTGGTGACTCCTATCCTGGAGATTTGTCTCATAACCGATATATTGCTAACTCCATCTATGGCTACTGTCATGAGGATTTTAAAAACTTATCTATTCACTCTGGGTTTTAGCTGAGTTTTTAAAATGGGATCCAATGCTGCTTTAGAATTACTTAAAGCTGGTTTTTTTTGTTTTGTTTAATATGATCTTATTAACAAATTTGTAGGACCATATACTTTTTTGGCTGTAAATGGCCTTGAGAAGATTATGGTCTTGAAAGTTGGTAATTGATTAATCGATTCATTGTACACATAAGTAAATATAGTAACTCAGTGAGAAAACAGATGGAGCCAATGATGAATGAAACTGGGAAAGGGTACATCTGCACTGATTAAAAAACCCAGAAAGTCCCAGATTTTGTTCCTGTTCTTTTTTTATTATTATTATTATTTTTGGAGATCCATACTAACTTTGACTTATCTCAGAATATTTTTGGACAGTCCTGGGTATAATCAGCTGGGTATGTTTAGTCTGCAGAAGAGAAGGCTAAGAGGGGACTTGATAGCCATGTTTAAATATTTGAAGGGATGCCATGTAGAGGAAGGAGAGGGCTTGCTTTCTGCTGCTCCAGAGACCAGGACAAGGAGCAATGGATTCAAGCTGCAGGAAAGGAGATTCCACCTGAACTTCAGGAAGAACTTCCTGACAGTCAGGGCTGTCCGGCAGTGGAATATGCTGCCTCGGAGTGTGGTGGAGTCTGCTTCTTTGGAGGTTTTTAAGCAGAGGCTGGGTGGCCATCTGTCGGGAGTGCTTTGAGGGTGTTCCTGCATGGCAGGGGGTTGGACTGGATGGCCCGTGTGGTCTCTTCCAACTCTACATTTCTATGATTCTAAAATAAAAGATCTCCTAGGGTTGGTTTATTTTAGCTCTGTATTTTCCAAAATTAAATAGATAGGAGTTGAAAGCGAGTAAGCAGAAACAGACAGTCAATGAACTGAACTATTTCATCAGAGGCAGCCCCTCCCATTATGAGGTTTTCAGTGACGTTTGCATGGGGGATGTCTTTTCCCACAGCAGTTTTAGTCAAAAGGCGTGATTTGACCTGTGAGAGGAGGGAGAGAAGGAAGGACCGAAGGAAGGGAGAGAGGAAGTATGGCGATCAAGGAAAACACAGCCACAGACAAAGCAAGCCCAATCCTCCGAGAAGAGGAGGGAGAGTGTGTATGTGCTTTCATGTCACCTATTGACATGAATGTCATAGGGTTTTCTTAGGCACGGAATACCCAGAAGTGGTTTTGCCAGTTCCTTCCTCTGAAATATAGCCTACCTGGTATTTATTGGCAACTTCCCATCCAAATACTAACCGGGTGTGACCCTGCTTAGCTTCCATGATCAAATGGGATGTGCTGCCTTTAAGGTGTTTAGGTAACTCACAGGAGGAGGGATATGCAGATACTAATTGAAACAAGTAAAACAAAAACTACTGGAAAGTCCTGGAACATCCCAGTACTTTCGGTCAGTAAAGATAGGCCCAAAAATGGGGAGACTGGCAGGACAGTAGTAGCACAGGCAGGACTATAATCCAGATGCCAGCAAAGAGTGGTGCACGTTCAGACGGCAACTTTGAAAGGAGCTACTGTTGCCTTCCAAACCCAACCAATTGGAAGGCTGTTTTTTAATAGTTTAGAGATGGGTGGTCCCATAGCACCATTAACCTCATGTCTAGATTTTGTACTTTCTATACAAGGTTTTTTTAAACTGCTATCTCTGAATCAAGAGTCCTGGCTAGTTTAATTATTTCAAGTATTCCAAAAGCATTTTAAGTCCCACAAATGATAATAAAATAAATAGAAGCTAGAAACATAACAGAGAATCAAAGGATTATAGAATATGAACTCTCTATGTTTTTTTCTGGAACCACATAAGCTATATTCAGGCATAATAGACATTGCCTTCCCTAACATGCAACCGGGGGCACTTAGGCCAACCACTTCCAACCTCACTTTCTTCACATGGATTGATGTTTGTGTGAAGGCTTCCCACATGGGCAGGGATACTGGAAGATCAAGGATCTTGTGTTTAAATGCATTGATTTTGTGTAAGGAAAGCAACAACGGAGAGGCAAGATCTCTGACTCTTATAGGAAAGAAAGTGAAATAACATCTGAATATGGTTTGAACTGCTTTTCTGTGAGGACTGTCAATAGATACATTGTCATTCTGGGAAAAGGCTGAACCTTTATGGCTTTTCAGTCTTGTTCCAACTCGATGAATTCACTGTGAGTCCATAGGACAGCTGGAAATACAAATTAAAATGGAATGAGACCTTCATTTCCCCAAATGGCTCCTCCTAATTGACGTTGTCCGTACCTCAACACCTGCATGCCCTTTAACTTCTAGAAATATTAGAATTATGCAGTATCTATGGGCCTTTCTGTACCACACTGTTATAATGCTATTATTCCATTTTCAACATCCTATGGAGTTCTGGGGTTTGCAGTTTAGGGAGGGACATTTAGAATTCTCAGCCAGAGAGCTCTTTGGCCTCAGTAAACTACAAACCCCAGAATTCCATATGATGTTGAAAGTGGAATAATAGCACTCTAACAGTAATGCAGAAAGGCCCTATGTGCTACATTCCCTTTCTTAATATGTGATATTTCCTTTGGAATAACTTGAAATGCCTCCATTTGTTCTTCTGTGGGGAAATATATATATTTAAAAAACACACACACAAACATAAAAAGTTAGCATAATAAACTATTAGTATAAAACCAAGATTTTGTTTTTTGAAAATTAAATATAAGCTGTAACCAATTTATGGTATTATTTTGTAATATCTACTCAGAAGTAAGTCCCATGGAGTCAGATGGTACATCTCCCAGATGAACTGGAATAGACCACATCCTTAACTGATAGATTAATCTACAAAGCTTGAGCTGATTAATTGTTGAGACCCAATTTTAATTGGTATCTGTGAAAATTAATGACAACTTTATTTAGGGTAGCTATGTGGTTCTGGTCCATACACATACAAGCAGTACTTGTGCTCAGCCACATTCACACTGTCACTTAACATGCAGAGGTTAGAGATTGATTTGGGTAGTGTGATTCAACTCCCACTCCACATGTTCAGTCAACATGTGGAAGAGAGGGGGAGATTACGGAACTACCATAGAACTACTTACTCCGTTTCCCATAGGCTGTACATCTACGGTGTTGTTTGGGAAGGCAAACTGGGAGTTTCCTTCAGAAAACTGAGAATTCTACCCTCCTATTCTCAAGGCTGAACAAGGCCTATATAGTTCAGGTCTAAGTTAGCTGAAGCACCATATTCTCCTTTATGAGCCTGGTGCAGTTTTGAGATTTTGAGTGGAGACCCCATTCTCCATCCCACAAATTCTCACTGACATGTCAAAGTAGAAATGTGGAAGAGGGCGTTCTTGCAGGCCCTGGGACACCCTTCCTGTAGAGGCTAGACTGCCTCTGGTAGCAGGCAAAGATTTTCTTATGTCAACAAGCCTCACTTTTTTTAGGTACTAGAGCTTTTAATAATTGTGCTGGCTATTCTTATTTGTTGCTTTTTAATGAAGGAGGTTTAAATTATCCATTAATTAAATCTATTAATTATCCATTAATTTTGTGACCCCAAGTTTAATTATACTTCACATTTTGTATGCTAGTATCGACAAAGCTCTAATCTATATCTCTTTTAATTTCATAAGCCACCTTAAGTCTCAGGGTTGCAGAAAAGGCAGAATATTAATATTACTAATATTAATGCTGATACTAATACCCTCAGGTGATTGTTGGGGAGAACTAGCAGCTGGTAAAAAGTTTGAAGCTCATACTGTGCTCTCTGTATCTGTCTCTGGCCTCTCAACAAGCAAACAATATTCTACTTTATTCAGTTACCCCAAAAGTACACACATTGAAGAACTGGTAATATGCCATTTAAAAACCTCAATCAGTTATTGATTAGTCTGATTAAAGCAGAAGATTCATCAGCTTAATTGGTTAGATGGTCAACAGCCACATGAAAATGATAGATGTTTACAATCGACATAAAGATACTTTGGCATACTGAGACTCAGACAAAAGTCAGAAGTAACACATTCATGTTGATGAATGAAAATTCAATAGCTAGATAGCTGCCCATCTGTTTGCTATCTTGGATTGCAATGTTAGACATTCCAAGTCATTTCCTGCTACTGCTTATATACTCATTCAACAGTTGATAAACCTGGTTTACAAACACACGGAGTACTATTTTAAAATAACCAAGGATCATTCCAATCTACCAAGGACACAATGCCTGTATGAGATGGGATCCTTACTAAACAGAAGAGAGCCCACTTTCCTGTCCCTTCTCTTCAACATGTGTGAATGGATACATGGAATACCAGGCTGTTGCAAAGAAAAGGAGAATTGTGTACGTCTTCTGTATTTATGTACAGAACTCCATCTTCTGCTCCAGGGACAGAGGATGGGTAGCTGTTTACATGCTGTTGGACTGCAGTTTCCATTTTCCCTCAACACTGGTTGTCTACTTGTAGACTTTTGTAGTTGTACAATGGGCAGAAGTGTCTGTTATGTCTTACAGGTATTACTGAAAGCCTGGTCCAGGTGCCCTCAATTGAACAGAATGAAACCACTGAAATTATAACAGTAAGCATTCTTAGGAGGCAGTTATGCAAGAAACAACCTACTGGATATGGGGGCATGTTTACAAATGAAAGCACTGGGGCAGGCATTTTTTAGTGGCTAGGTAAGCATATCTCAATGGAGCAATAGTAGTTAACACCTAGTAATGCTTTCAGGAAACAGCCCTGCTGTTCAAAGCAGTATTGATTATTCCAGCTGCCTGCATATTGCTTTAAAGCCAGATGTTAGTATGAAAGAAGGCTTGTAAAAATGAATGATGCACTAGCATATACAATAGAATGAGCTGATTCCCTCAGTACTGTTATGGTGTAGTTACTACATTTTATACATGTAAGGTGGGCTATTTGAGAATAAATGTAAACCTGAACAGCCACAGTCTGGAAATATATTCTACTGAAGTCAGTATCATTTAGTTGCTCAGACAGGCCTCATTCAGTGATACACTGGTACATACCAATCTTATGTCTGGCAGTGTCAGAAATGAATAATGATATACAGAACCTGAGATATACATGGCTACCACCCCATCTACTGTATTGTGGAAACTCTCATCTCCCCCATTTTCAGTGCTGGCTATACATTCCCTGTAACTTGGCAAATGTACATGCCACAGATCTTCTAAATGATGAAGGCACTGTCATTACAGCAAGACAAAATTGACTGATGAAATAATCTAATCTGGGCATGATTTCACTAAATTGCGGCTAGTACAATACTAAAAATAAGTTCCTAGACTGCCATAATCTGTCAAGAGCAGCCCCAAACATCTTTCTCACTGATGGGAAAGAGAAGATAGTGGCAGTGAATTCATGAATGATAAGAGTTGGAGGGAACCAGAAGAGCCATCTAGACTAACCCCTTGCCATGCATGAATACACAGCTAAAGCACTCCAAAGAGATGTTTAAAGATCTCTGTTGAAAGACGTTCAACAAAGGAGAGTTGACCTGACATGCACTAGAAAGATGCATTCAAAAGCCATTACTAGACATACTGCTAAGATGGTTTGTATTTCTGTGTAGCCTTTATAATTGATCAGAACTTTGGAAGTAGCTTGAAAAAAATATATCTTATGGCACTTGCTACAATGCCCAAAGAAGCAATTCATTACCATTACATTAAAATAATTGCTATTCATTATGTTGCTTATTGCTGTCATTATGCTCCTGAAGATACATATAATAGGCAACATTGTTACCTGCAATGTGATATTTCCAAGACCAGGTCTGGAGGTGCTAGTCTTAATCCGGCTTCAACTTAAGGTGACCCTATGAATGAGAGATCTTCAAGGTCATCAACAGCCTTGCTCAGGTCTAGAAAACTCAGCGCTATAGCTTCCTTGAATGAATCAATCCCTCTGTAATGTAGTCTTTCTCTTTTTGTTCTGCCTTCCACTTCACCAATCAGTATTGTATTTTCTAATGAGTCATGTTGTCTCATGATATGTTCAAAGTATGATAACCTCAGTGTACCAAAGTCAGAATCATTCATGATGTCATATTTCTGATTTCTACATATGGTTGTGAAAGCTGGACAGTAAAGAACCTGACAGGAAGGAGATTAACTCATTAGAAACATGAGGCTGGAAGAGGGTTCTCTGGAATGCCAAAAAAATTAAACTGGTCCTAGAGCTAATCAATCCTGAACATTCACTAGAAGCATAACTCACATATGTACCAAAAAAAGTATGTGACTTTTTTTAAAAAAAAAATCATTATGAATTTCTCAGAAAGCACAGAAATAACAAGGAAAAAGCAATTTACCCAAGTTCCACATGTGCTCTGCTGCCCATATTTTTTCCCCACTATATCCAGGAATGTGCACTTGGGCATTTGTTTCAGCACAGAGGACTTTTTGTTCCCTGCCCTGAAATGATTGAAGAAATTCTTCTGAGCGATGGCACCCCGTGAGAAGGAGCCTCTATGCATGCTGGTTGCTGGATCAACTACTTGTGTGTCTGCAGAGGAATGTTCCCACCCCTCACTTAGGTTTATGTCCAGGATCTATCACTTAGGCCCTTTCCGCACCTTACCTTTTTCTGACCGCTGGGGTGCAGGCATTGTGCGAGCAGCCTCCGACGAGAGGCTCTCGCGTCCAGGGTCCTTTGGCTCCGCACAAACTGCCTGCTCGCGTGACAGCTCCGCCTCTTCCTTCCACAGCACAGCCTGGGACTTTCCCAGGCTGTGCTGGGGCAGGAAGTGTGACCAGCACAGTTCCGGAGGCTCCGTACGCCAGGTAAGTGCACGCGGGGCCCAGGAGCAATGCGTGATCATGCACCATTTTCTGCTTCCAGCTGAAAATGAAAAGGTGCACGATTGGCGCCTGCCGGCCCCTGGAGTGTCGCGGATTGTGAGTGCATCGTGCAGATCGCTGCTCACAATCGCACGACACTCCAGGTGCCCTTTCGCATGGCAAATGCTGTGCGGAAAGGGCCTTAGGTTTAGGCCCAGACTCTGACAGACCTGTAGAAGCCTGACTAGAGATCCATGGGACAGACCCTTCTGTTGGTCCCACAACCTTCACAAGTACAGTTTGTGGAAATATGAGAGAGTTTTGGACTCTTTCCCTAGGGAGGCTTTACCTTCCACATGCAGGTGAAGACTTTTTATTCAGACAGGCTTTTAGAATGGAAGGCTTTTAGCAAAAGTGCAATATTGTTTTTGTTGTAAGTGCAATATTGTTTTTGAGTTGTATTGTTAAACTTCTTAAAATCCTTTTTTAAGAGTGTTTTTAGTATGGTTAATGGTTTAATTGAGTTTTAATGTTGACTTTGGTTGTAATTTTTTTATGTGTAAACTGCCTTGAGTTCCAGTCGTCGTCGTCGTCGTCGTCGTCATCATCATCATCATTACTTGTTCTTCTGTGAAAGTATGCGATGGACCCAAAAAGAGGCTTGTCTCTTGTTTATGGCAACCAAGATAGATGAATGAGTACAACTAATCCCAGAAAATTATCCCTGTGTTGGTAACCTTGGGTACATCACACTCTCAGCCCCAGAAAACCCTGTTATAGCTTCACCTTAGGATTCACATAAATCCAAAATGACTGAAGGCACACAGCAGCAACAACAACAACCACAAATATACTCTTATGTTCTCCAACTATACCATTAACAATGTAGTAGAGAAGACAATGCATTGTAAACAATGATTATATACTGTGCTTCCCCAGCATAAAAATGTTAAGTATTGCTAGTAAATTGCTGATGGTATTAGACGCTGGGTTGTTCTGAAATGAATAACAGAATGAGATAATAATGCTGGTACTGAATGACACTCTGATTCAAGCACGCACAGTGTCACCTTGAAGCTGATGAAGCCATTAAATGAAAGTTACATCCTCAGTGAAAAATATTTCTAGGGAGGGAATTATAGCTTTAAAAATAACTACAAATCCTTCTGATGTGGATGGAATTTACCACAGAGTGCTAAACTGATGAGAGATAAAATGAAGACTTGCGAAACATGCCATTTGCTTAAAATAAAACTAGTCCAGATGGGAAATGTGAATATGAATCTTTGGACAGTTGCAGTTGTTTTTTTGTCCTTACAAGAAGCTAATAAACTAGATCAAGGAAGGCAGCACTAATTTGTTAAGGCCACTCCATGAGTAGAGGTCAAAAGGGATTTGCAGATAGGGAACCTTTTACACCAAACAGGTATAGTGCTATGATTCCACTTTAATTGCCATATGGAATCTTGGGGTTTGTAGTTTGATAGGGCTCTGGATCTCTTTTGCAGAACATTCTGAGTACCTCTTCATAAAATACAAATCTCAGGATTTCATAAGATAGAACCTTGGCATTTAAAGCAGAAACACAGTGCTATAACTGTATAGTGTGAAACGGCACCAGTTTTAGATTTGACCACGTAGCCATTGTACTACATTGACTCTTACCAGGGATTCTTTTGTGAGTATGGCTACTGACAAAGAAGTTCCACTAGCAGTTGTAAAATGACTTGTACGTTCAATCACTGGAATTTGTACGATGTACAGGAGCACATTGTAGGTATAGTTGCCCACATGGCCTATGTTCATCTTTCATATTAATCCCCTTTCAGAGGTAATAAAGAAGGACCTTTCTCTCTCTCTCTTTCTTTCTCTCTTTTTATGTAAGTGAATACATCATTGACTGGTAGTAAATTATTTACAATGACTCGAGTTGTTGTTAGCCATTCTTCGGTTATTGTGGTCTTCTCTGGAATGCAGTTTCAATTAATGAGTAAAGGACAACCATTGTTTTTAGCCTTGCTTCTTTAGTCTGGCCTAAAGGGCATCTTTTTTCCACCATCTAGGAATGCTTTGATGGAACTGTCAGTGTCTTCCATTATTATTTGAATTCTAACTAATTAAAGGATTGTAATATGATGTTAGATCTATGCAATATCAGTGTTGCTAAAGGCTCAGTTCAATTATAAGTTCACCAAGCTGTGTTCACAATGTTTCCGTTCCACACGTAATATATATCATGATGACACTATACTAAGTACTACATTCTAAAACTGTTGAATTTTTGGTCTTTAAATTTTAATCAGATCTGCACTAGCAATAAAAAGAGGAAATAAACATGTTTGGAAATGGGTTCATTACAGACATGCAGTCTTACGGTTTTTTTAAAAAAATCTGTATTTGTTTTTCAGAGAACAATGATAAAAGAAGTTTATTTCCTTGGATGGATATCTAGGAAAATGAACTGAATGTGAGAGCTCCATGTGTGGATATGAAAAATATGTTTCAGGACAATGCAAGGAAAGTTAAATGCCCTTGAACGGATGTTAGTTGAATGGGATCAGGATTTCATCTAATTATATTTCTGAAATTAAGCATTTGGAAAAGACTTTTATAAAGATGACCCATTTACATGCTGGTCTTAGTCCAGAGACTATAGAGAAAGCCCGTCTGGAACTCAATGAAAACCCAGATGTTTTGCACCAGGACATCCAGCAAGTCAGGGACATGATCATCACTAGGCCTGATATTGGATTTTTACGTACAGATGATGCCTTCATCCTGAGGTTTCTCCGAGCCAGGAAGTTTCATCAAACAGATGCCTTCAGGTTACTGGCTCAATACTTTCAGTACCGCCAGCTGAATCTGGATATGTTCAAAAATTTCAAGGCTGATGATCCAGGGATAAAGCGAGCCCTGATTGATGGATTCCCAGGGGTGCTGGAAAACCGTGACCACTACGGCAGGAAGATACTTCTGCTCTTTGCAGCCAACTGGGATCAGAGTAGGTAAATGTAGATAGTGTACTTATCTTCTTTCGATGCACCATTTGTTAACTTACCGTTAAGAGCAACATTATTGGCAACACAATTATTCTGTGTTTTCAATTACATTCAAATAATGAAGTGATTTCTCCATTTGATTGATTTGATACTCAAAGTTAATTATAAATAACTGACTTTATCTTTGCTTCAACTATGCAGTTCTATTTCCCAATGAATATTACAGATTTTAACAAAATATTTTCAGGAAGTTCCTCAGTTCCTATTATGTCGTACAGCAGACCACATATCACATATGTGAAATAATCACTGGGGATACAGTAACAATATTGTATTTTTTAAAATGGAGAGGAAATAAGACCATGTGCAACTGTTCTTGGAAGTGTCATGCAACTATTTCAAAAATGAATAATCTGAAGAGTCAGGGGAAACACTTCTTGATTCACAACCAGTCTTTCCATATCAGCTGATGCCCATAAATCCTGCTTTATTAACCCAAGAGTTATAAATGTCCGACACTTAACTGCTCTGCAGAAAAGTGTGCAAAGACTTGGTCTTAAAGGGGAAAGTGTTATAGCTATGTGAGATTGCCAAAACCAAACCAAAACAAAATTGTAAAGATTTTAAAAGATATTGATCAAGTTAACCTGAGGTTCTAATCTGGGAAATCTGATCAAAACTACATTCTGTTAAAATGAGAGACTATTTTAAAAATGTTGCCTGTGCCCACACATTTCAGTGATAATCCCTGGTATTTAATCCAAACTTGTAAATAGCTGGTAAAAGGAATTTAACCAGAAAAAACTGAAGACGCATTTCAAGATGCACAAAAGATGGTTATTTTATTGGAAATAAAACTGAGCACTTTGAGACTTTTTTCAAGTTTCTTCTACAGACTCCATTGTATGCTCCCCAGTTTGCAATTTTTTTTGGAAAAGAAAACCCTGATTTACAAGCTGTTGCCAAGCAATAATCGACATTCTCTGCATGTCTATACTTGTAGCTATTGCAAGGCACCAGTAATGGTAAAAGAGCTTTGCAAAACTTCATGTTCTATCTTTTATTCCTTCACATTACTTTTAAATAAAAAACTGCCAAGATTTCTGCTGTCTGCAGCAAAAGTGTACATTTTATATGTGATGGACTGAAGTCATTAGTTCAGAGCAATTGCACTGTGCCTAAAACAATTACATTTTTTAGTGCATGGTATTAATAACATTCTTGTGAATAGGGGAAAAGGGAGAGCTCTGATGAGAATAATACTTTGAAGCAATGACATGCAAAGTGGGGCAAGTGGATATTGTGGGAAATCAGTGCATTCAATTCAGTCATGCTATATCAGTCTCCTTATTCTGTTGCATGATTTAACAAGTCAGAATTAAAACGATGTAACAGGAAACAGAAAAATAAGGAAAAGGTACAGGATGCCTTTTTGGTTGTTTGAGGAAAGTTACTTTTGGGACTACAAATCACAGAAAGCCCCCAGCCAGCATGAGCAAATAATTTTTTCCAAGCTCTTTTTGAATCCTCCCTTGTCTAGAAAGTCAAGACTGATTATTTGTTGGTAGACCCCCTAAGCCAGATGTTCCAGTCATGCTCTGTCTTTAATGGGAAAAGTGGATTGGCCAGACAGAGAGAGCCCCTTCTGTTCCCTCCTGCCAAACAATAATGATAAGCAAGTATTCCAATAAGCCATGAGTTGGAAATAGCAAGGAGGAAAAGAGTAAGAGATCTCAGAAGTCATATTTTGACCGGAAAGGTCAAAATTTTCCCCACACAATCTGGTCCAACAGAGTGCATGGGGGGGGGGGATCCCAAGCACTCCTGCTGTGTTAATTTATTACAGACCTCATTGCTCAGGCAAATGAATGAAGTCACACACTATAGAATCTGTTCAGTGTGGCCATTTTGCTTTTCTTCATTTCTTGCACTTGAAAATGTCTCCAAGAAGACTTGGCTTCTGTACTTGGAACAAGCAAGAAGAATGTTTCTATCTAAAAAACAGATATGCTTATTATCTGTGTTCTCTCTCTTATACTTTACAAATATGAGAACATTTGTCTATGACTACTTACCTGACCAGGAGGATGAAAAAGGAGGCTGCTGAGCTATACTAAATAGATCCACAAGTTATATAAAGAAATGGTTGGACCAGGCTCTGGGAGACACTTGTTAAGGTAGATACTATAAAACTATTTCTTGTCACAACCCTTTGGGGACTTCCAACTTTCTAACAATAGTTTAGGGTTCTTTTTTCCTCCATTTTGTAAAATTACCATTATATTTTGTAAATAGTGAGGTCCTCCAGTTGCCATTGTTGGACTGCAAGTCCCAGCAGGTGTAGCCAACATAACAGATGGCGAGAAGATATCTGAGTTACAGTCCAATAACACCTGAAGGGCCACATGATTCCCACCCCTAGTACAGGGCAAGAATGAAATAGAAGCAAGCACTGCCATAGGTTCTATTTCTGCCTCACAGAGATTAAAGTCTCAGTTTTAAAGGAGCTGGAGAAGCAAAATCTTAATCTCTGATGAAAAGATTACTGATTCCATTAAGTTCACAATAGGGTCACTGGTTCCCTTCCTTTGCCCTAACAGATTTTTTAAAGTCCACTTTTTAAGTTCAGAATTCATAATCCGTATAGCTAATGGCCAAGGATTCTGGGAATTGAAATCCAAAGCATCTGGAGAGCCACGAGCTGAGTTCTAGATAGTTATGGAAAGTTTTAAAATAATTTGGATGGATGTGTCTGTGTGTGAAAGAGAAAGTTACCAATCCGAATGACCTGTCATAATGTCAATCACGATGTAGTTTGAAAATGCAGCCAGGAAAAATTACTCTGAAAATCCAGATCTTATCCTCTTCTCATCACGTTAGACTCAAGTTTATTCCCCCAAGTATCGCGCCTCTAGAGAAATGCACAAGAACATGTATGGAAGACATGCAGCATTTTGGACTGAACAAACAACCCGTGAAGTCAATGTGTATATGTATGCGCCTTTAAGTCACCTGTCAACTTATGGTGACCTTATGAATTTCAGAGGGTTTTCTTAGGCAAGATATACTCAGAGGTGTTTTGCCAGTTCCTTCCTTTGAAATATAGCCTACAGCAACTGATATTAATTGATGGTCTACCATCTAGTTGATAACCAGGGCTGATATTAGGGGAAGCATTGTATTTAGAGGTGATAATGTTAGTGTGTGATTCAAGAGATTTACAACACCATCATCTTCTGTTATATTGCAGGGTTTATGAGACACATGTAAGATAAGCCCTGCTGTAGCTGATTTCCTGTCTTCTTTCTGGGCCTCTGCGTAGTGTTGTGACTAGATGTACTCTGGCCATATATTATCTATGTTGAAGCAAAGGATAGATTCAATGTCTCTGGGGCTGCAGCTATTGAGTCAGAGGGAATCTTTTCTCTAGTCCTGAACAATGGTGTCTGACAACTCCTTTTACTGATATTACTAAAATTCAGATCTTTAAAGACCTTATTACTTAATCCAGAGAAATCTGTTTTACTTTGTGTTAATGTGTTTCTGTGAAATATTAGAAGACTCATATATTTTACCAGGATTTTAGAGAGGTGATTTTAACCAATCATCTCTAGTGATTAATGGGTTTGTAGTATTATTTTGTGTTTACTACTTATAAGTCATTTGCCCTGTCTTTTAATGTTGGAGAAAACATTTATTTGATGTTAATAATTATTAATAAAATTCAAACTCGGTAAAGTAGTGGTTTCTAATTCTAAGGATAGGCCTTGCTTGGTATCTTCCTTCTAGCCAGACTTGCTGTTGAGCATTATATGGGCCAACTTGTCTAGCTGCCTTTATCTGGTGGCAGATCCTATTAAATAAGTCTAACCTGGATCAATGTTACCAATGGGAAGCTATATTCCCAAACAACACGTCTCAGCAGTTTTGCAGTTTGTTGGTTATGTGGAACTTACAATTGTTCTAGGGCAGAAGTGGGCAAACTGCAGCCTGCATATGCCCCGCCAGGTTGTTTTTGTGGGTCCCAGGCCCCTCATGGGTCATTTTTTCCCCTTCTATCTGTATCTGTATGTGTGTGTTTCAAAATGCTCCAGAATTAACTCTAGGGGGCTGTGTTGGGCATTTCAACCATGTTTGGAGCCCCACTGGACCCTTGGGGTTAAAAAACAAATTACAAATTTTTTTCAAAAAAATGTTTGCCCCCAAATGCCCTGTAGGTAGCTTGAGGGGCTTTCCCACCACATTTTGTGCCCCCTCGAGCCAATTTAGTCCCAGGAGGGACCTATTTTAAAAAGAAGAAGTAAAGAGGAAGTGACTTCTTGTTTTTAAAAAAGGCTTCTTTGGGGCTCAAAATGGCCCAGAAAAGCCCAGTATCATGGTGAAAAGCCCCCTGGTGCCTAGAAGGCATGAGGTGGCAAAACATTTTTTTTTCTCAAGTGGGTATGTTGGTGGCGTGTGGTCTTCCAAGGTCTTCTGGGGGGCTAATAAGGGAAAACTGCTCATTGCCCTTCTCCTGGTGGCTAAACCAGAGGGAAGATAGTCAGTTCTCCACCCTAGCAGGAGCATGCACACATGGTCATGCTAGGGTGATCTCCAGCACACTTTGGTGATTTTATTATGTATTCATCATGCCCTTTCTCTAAATAGCCCAGGGCAGTACGTGGCATGGTTACCCCCTCTTATCCTCATAACAATTCTGTTGTGTGGTTTAGGCTAAGAGGAGATGGTTTCTCTATCGCAGGGGTGGGGAAGCAGTGGCCTTCCAGATATTGTTGGATTTCATCTTCCGTCAGCCCAAGCCCAAGCCAGCATGGTCTATTGTTAGAGATGATGTAGCCTAACAACATCTGGAGGCCCTGTCCTTTCCCAGGCAGAAGGTGAAATTCAAACCATGGACCTTCTGAATCATAGAACAATTGATCAGCCGCTAATCTATGCCAACTCCTGGATTATTTTCTTAATGCAAGGAAATAAAGAAAAATAAAAGTTCACGTAATACTATTGCAACTCAAATGTGTTACATTAGACAGCCATAACACCAGAAAACACTGGGGAAACTGAGGAGTGGAGGAAGATAAGCATAGGATAGCAGCTGACTTCATTAGTAATACAAAGTTCCAGATACTATTTGAATAATAGATCGCGTAATTAGGAGGAGAAGTTAGCATGGAACAATATAAAATTAAAGCATATGTTTATAAACTGTTTGCTTTCTTTGCTGTCTTTGAACTGTCCAAAATCAAAAGATTATGTAGAACACTGATATAGATCCACAGAAGTGATGGGTTCCTTGATCGCAATACCCGTGATCCAAAGACCTGTGTAACTTTGTGTGTGTTTGCTTCTGTTACTGCAGTTTTGTTGTCTGTATCACAAAGAACTCTTGAAAATGAAAATAGTGTTTCCTGATATGATTTGGGAATCAAGAAAAACAGTGTACAAAAAAAAAAAAAATTGTTCTTGTTGTGTGCCTTCAAGTCATTTATGACTTATGGTGACCTTAAGGTGAACCTATCATGGAGTTTTATGAGGCTGAGAGTGTGTGCTTGTCTGGATTGGAGACAAAATGTACTTTATAAGAAACTCTGCCACCAACACCACTGAAATGTCTGTTACTCTGATGTGCTCCAGAAAGCCTTGGAGCATCAGAACAGGGCGGAGTGACCTCTTCTGGTACCCATTCACTCCAACACAATCCAAACAGGACATATTCCAGATTGACTCAGTCTGCTCCATATTAAGATTATTGTAACCCTTGCAAATGACGGAATTTTTGAGGCAGGGCACACTTTTTCTTGGAACAAGCCTTAGGGGATGCAAAGTTGATAATCTTGAACCCATCAAAATTCACTTCCATTCTCTTAGCTATAGGGCAGTAATAAGAAGCAGTAGGATCCAAAGAATGGATATATAGATTGAACACTGCATTGGATATACTCTGCTTATCTGGTTTGTCACTGCTTAGGAGTGACTCCATCATACTCTCAGTAAAGTAGCAGTAAAATCTAGGATGACTTCTCGCATGTAAATGATTCTCTGAGCATGACAGTCTGATTCCAAGGCTACCCACAGAGGATGTTGGTGTGTTGATAGCATTATTACTGGGGGAAAGGAGCATGTTTGGTGCAAGAGATTTGCACACTTTTAGCACTCATGTCTAAAGGCTGTATTGTGAATTCCACTTAAGCTGTTACCGAGGATGTGACTAGTCAAGTTCATTGGGTGGCTCAGAAGAAACAAGGGCTTATTCCGATTCAGGCCTCTGCAAATATCTATATGACCTCAAACCTTAACAACAAACACCTTTACATGTTTGTATGAGCATGAAGAAACAGTGATAGTCAAAAAGAAATATTTCTTCATCTCTTCATAGTTAAACTACAGAATCTGGTACCTCAGCATATAACAATGAGTACCAGCTTGGACAGCTGGGAAAATTCAATGACTATTAGCTACAGTGAGAGCCAGAGTGGTGTAGTGGTTTGAATGTTGATCCTGGAGATCAGGCTTAGTTCCCTGCTTGGCCATGGAAATCCACTGGATGATCTTGGATCATGGCATCACACAGTCTCTAATTCAGAAAACCCCATGATAGATTTGTCTTACAGTCATCATAAGTCAAAAATTATTTGAAGGCACAACCACAGAACTAGTCATGGTGGCTAGTATTCAGGTCTCTGAATACTAGTTACAGTGAACAGTAGCAGGATAAGACTATTGCCCTTATGTCCCACTTAAACGCGGCAACTAGAATGCTGAGCGGCGCCAGTTACAGGGAGCATATAACTCCCTTGCTAAAACAGCTCCATTGGCTACCTGCTCATTTCCGCCCACAATTCAAAGTGCTGGTTATGACCTATAAAGCCCCTAAACAGCTTAGGTCCAGGCTATTTGAAAGACCATATCTCCCTGTACAAGCCAGTTAGAACCTTAAGATCCGCTGGGGAAGGCTTTCTCTCTGTCCCACCACCATCCCAGGCTCACTGTGGCCTAGAAATACAATCAATCAACCAATCAGTCATTCAAGCAATTCTTAGCTTCACACAGGCATTTGGTTAGGCACTGCAGGAAATGGATACTGGGTTGGATAGAACTTGGTTTTGATCCAGCAAGCTCTTTGTATATGCAAAGTATATGAATGCCTGATGAAAGGGAAAAAGATGACAAATTTCTCCACCAAAACTCATTTGGCTACCCTTTAGACAATGGCGTTTTAGTTTCCATTCCATTCACCTGCTTTGCATTCTGTCTTGCATACCTTATTCCGCTTCCATATTTTAAATCTCGCATAAGATTTAAAATCACAATCCTTAGAACTCTGGATTTTGAATTAAATAAACTTTCTTAATTGCAGTTCAGAACAATCAGCTGTCTCCTTTGCTTGTAGGTTCATCTATAAAAAACTTGGTTCACCGATCAATTACACTAGGTGTTACTCCTGTGGAGTCTAACTGCACATGAATAAATTATTAAAGATATTTGTGGCTGACAGAAATTGTTTCAATAGCTTCTGTTTACATCCTAGGAGACTGTTAACTGAAAATAGCATGCAATAGGATATCTCTAATGAGAAAACATTACCTTGGTACTTTTGCTTCCTATTTGAGGCATTATATTGTTATGTTTCCCTCCACTTTCTTGAGCACTGAAAAGTTCCAGAACCAGTGCATCTGAGTTTTTAGTTTCCTGAGGAAAACAGAGCACAAGAGACTAGAGTGCTTCTGTAATATTTGGTTTATTTATAAATATTCAAATAAAGCTTAAACGTAGCTAAAGTAGAATATGTACTTCTAGCAGAAAATCACATCAGTTTTCCCAAACAGAGATTCTTGCATTCTCTTACAGCACCTCAGCACAGTTTTTACACTCAGAGTCCACTTACCAGAGTCCACTTACCTCAAGTCCACTTATCTGAGATTCAGTGTGTGTTTACACTGCACTTTGCTGTGGGACCAGGCATTTTTCCCCCCAATGTGGCAAAGACTCGTACTATATTTGTGTCCACTGATTAAAATTCTTTCTTTCTTTCTTGGAAAACACCCAAAGACTAGCAGCTAACGGCTCACAGACCAGCACCAGTCCACGGGCCACCAATTTGAATAGCACTGGCTTACAACTCCCTCCTCTCTCTCTTGTATATTCCTTTCTCTCTGTATCCAAAACAATTTCCTTTGCTAGATCCACTCTACCTCTTTTGCTGGAAGACGAATGATGTGTCATCCTCAATGTTCAGGTTATCTTTCATATACAAACACTCAAGGAAGATTTCTAGCTATTTGCCAACTGTTAGCTCCCATTGAGGAAACATCGACTGGTCAGTCTGAGCCATTAAGAAGTAATTTTTCTGATACCATTTGTCGACAGCCATAACACTATCTTTGAAACTAGTCTGACAGGCTGGACAATTCCCACCCACGAATCCTTCTTGAAAAAGATGATTAACTGGGGAAGGGAAAATCCATTTGATGCTCATATTGTTAGGATAATTATATATAAAATTGCTTTGGAGTTTTTCATTGTATCTCAATGTTCATCAGGTTGTGCATGGCATTTGCCTTCACAACAGCTTTCTAAGATAGTATAAAAGTTAATGTCCCTCGCCCCAATGCATTTCATAGCTGATTTATGTTTTGGATTCAATCAGCGTTAAGTCCAAGGTCCATCATGGAACAGTACACTACACTGGGTCTCATCGCCACAAATGAAATTTACAAATAATTTATCTGTGGCTATTCATTTTATTACTGTATGTAATAAACTGAAGTTTAACCAGAAGACCATTGCCAACTGAGAGACTAGCTTGATAACCAGTTCAAACCACCCTCTGAAAAATACTGCATGATGCAGAAGAGCAGTAGAGGTGGCTTATAGTGCAGTTTTATGCACGTCCACTGAGAGATAAGTCCACTTACCTGAAATTTAGTGTGTATCTACACCTCACAAGTACAGTATTTTGATATCACTTAATTCCATGGCTTCTCCTAGGAGGTGTTTCATATTCTCTTGCATACTCCCCTAAATATTTTTAGCAGAAAAATTACAAATGCTGGGATTTCTTAGGATGGTGTCATAGCAGTTAAAGCAGTTTTAGTGTGAGATCATTGTGAACTGTGAATACCCCCTTGATCACCAGTAAATTTGCAAAGCAATTGGCCACTCTTTCTTCTGGGATCCTGTTAATAATATTTCAGTCCTGCAAATTCTTGAGGAGGTGAAAACAATTCTTTGACAGCATAGTTGCTCTAAATGTTTAAACATTTCTTTTCAGGCATGCCATAATATGAAATACTAAAATCAGTAGCGGTAAAATCTCATGTGCCATTTTAAAATGTTCAATGTTGTTGAGGTCAGGTCAAGAATAGCGAGAAAAAGGTGATATGGTGCTACTAGAGTCCCTCCATTTTCTCAGGGTATGCCCCTTGAAGCTAAATTACAGTCTTTTAAATTAAGTCTTCTGATAGACTGATTTCTTTCATTGTAATTGAAGGTTGTCCATCCTTTCTTTCAAGTTTCTTAGCCACAACTTGGCCTGATTTTACAAAGTGTATGTTATAGAGCAACAAAGCATCAACACGTCATAGAATACTAAAAGGGGAGCCAAATTCAAGGGAGAAAGGCAACCAACAACAATCATTTAATACCATTAAGACAAATTGATCCCATGGGGGAATAATTTTCTCCATTTATTCAAACCATATCCTGTTTAACTTATTCTTCCAACATAACATGCATGCAAGATTATAATCACAGTTGTATTTGCAAGTGTTTATGATAAAAACAGATCAGTATACAATGACACAATTAATGCAACATGTCTGCTAGGCATACACTGTGGATCCAGCACAACTATGTAAGCCTGACCTGCTTCGCTTGTAATACATCTTTACAAAATTCACTAAAAATGTAAGTTAACATTCAAAATGTAAAACAGTAAGCATATGGAACATGTATACTGAATATTATTCCGCAAAGGTTGACATTTACATTACAAAATCTATGATCACAGTCCTTACTGTTACAGACGCAGAAATACTGGGCAGGCTAAAGAGCTGAGAAAATTTTCTCTTTTGGGAAACTTCAAAGGATAGGTTTGCTGAAACACAATATGGGTAAGAATTAAGCTGCGTCATGAACCTTGTGGTGTTCTCTTTCCCTTTCCTTGGCTGAATTATCTGGTTGAGCATTACCTATATACCTTATACTAAAGACAAATCTATCTAAAAGTTGTAATTTGACTGCTCATGAGATTTTTTCATCACACAGAATTCACTGGTTAATTTTTCAGTCTTGCTATGCACAGAGAATATCAGTATAAATATTGGGACCTATATTGGAATAATCTGAGAATAATTAAGCTTCCTACGTTTGATTCTAGTGTGTTTCCCTCTTCCCTCTCATCCTCTCTGTGTGAGGAGAGGAACACATTTTGCTTTCAATTCCAGCTGAACTTGATGTCACAGAAAAAATATCAAAGGATTTAAACATCAGTTTGTTGTGTCTCATTCTGCTGTATTCAGATTTTTCTAATGTAACCATGTTTGTTACTTTTAAAAACAGGAAACTAGCTGCATTTAAAGGGGCAACTATATTTGTCATCCAGCAATGCGAAATTAGATATCAGCAGAGGTTGAACTGTCTTAGAAGGATTTTTCCCTCCTTCCCTCTCTCTCTTTCTCACACACACAAGTACACAGATGCATACATTCTGTCTTCATCTGAATTTTTTTAACAAAAGAAAATGGTTGTCCAACCCACTGTTAGATATCTCCTAGCATCTATGTTCCCCATTCTCCTAGAGAGATCACTGGTTCCCACAGCTTTTGGCTCAGCTGTAAGAACAGACCTACATTCCCTTAGTTACTAAGCTGCTAAGGTTTATTAGATGATCCTGTGGTCTTAGCACATACACACAGTTCCTCCTTCCAGGACACAAGTCATCATCACAGCTGTAAAAGGTATGTGTTCTAAAAAAGAAAAGGAAAATACATAGATGCAACATTTCTGGGTTCCCAAGTGTTATGGTAGGCCACCGGTATCTATGGGGTTTGGTTCCAGAAACCCCCCATGGATATCAAAATTCATAGATGCTCATTTCCCATTATGTACAATGGATGAAGGAAACCCCCAAACATCAAAATAAACACCCTACTCATTTCTAAAGATCTTCACAGCTCCATGGTCTTCAGCCATGAGTCCCTTTGAAGGATTGAATGGACAATGTTGCCCTTATGGCTGCTGCATGTTTCCCCTGTGTGTTCCCCACTCTCCTCCATCTTAGACTAAGGCTCAGTTAAAAAGGGAATATGCACAAGTAATTTTAACTAAAACTATGTTTACATGTTTTACAAAGAAGACTAAGTTTGTTTCTTTTTCACTGCTAGAAACTATGGAAGGGGTGGAACTGGTGGTTGTTCAGTTTCTGCCTTGTCTACTGATTACTGTGCTTGAGAGCGCCCAACTATCATGCATTTCCCAATGGTTACCCCCCTTTATTTTATTACACATTGCTGAAACTATAATTCCACAGACATCTACTGTAAAAAAAAAAAAAAACTAGCTGGCTAGTGACTGCTTAAATCAATTGCACAGGGAGGTAAGTTGCTGAATTTGACTTGTTTCTAGCCCAGTTCAAAGATTACTAGAAGTTACTATTTATCTTCTCTTGCACATAATGCTGAACAGACCAATTTACTCAGCCCCAGTTACAAAGCAGTCTAAGATACCAGCCTAGAAGAGACACAGTAAAATGGCTTCAGCACAGCTAAAGAAACTGGATGTGAGAGAACAGCAAATTGTATCTAGGACCTACTAATTTAATAGTGGCTGTGTTTTGCTCCCCAGGGATCATATATGCTCATACTTTGCAGATATATGAGCATGTTCTGAACTCCGAAGCTGGGGAAAGCAGGGTTGGCCTAAATTTAAATAAACTAAATATGAAAAAGATGTTTGAGGATGAATTATGTATCAGGCCTGAATTAGAACATTTTATCTTCATTTCTAGAAACTGGAAAAGTTGCTACCATTCATTTCTGACATATTCACATGGCTTGGATGGTGCTCTTCTTGTAAGCATTTTGCGTCTTTTTCTTTGCCTTTGCAATTCCAGGATTCACATGGCCACACTGGCCATTAATCCTGGTGATTATGACCAATGCAATATTATTGCTGATGTGATATCATTTGAACTGCAATGATGCCAAGGATGCTTGTAAACAAAATCACATGGGTCATTTCAGCCAAGTAGACTAAAGGGCAGCTTGGACAAAGGAGGCTCAACGATTATCTGGGCAAAAAAGAGAAGGGAAAAGGCTGCAAGAGGAGAAGCAAATGGGCATCTGGCAGCACTAGAATAACACAATAATTTAGAATTTAGTTTACAGGGTACAGAACATTCAAGCAGAATAAGTCTATCAACATGCTGAAGCCATCCAGAGCTGAGCAGCGGTAGGATGATACCTTGGATCCCAGACCATCATACTACCACTCCTCAGTTATGGACAGCTTCAGCATGTCACTATATTCATTCCTCTTGAAAGTAACTTTTCAAGTTCTGTCAGTGATCTGGACATTGCACCAAATGTTCTGCTTTCTTAAGTGAGTTTTGAACTCAGAGGATATCTAACCCACAACTTACATTTCATTTATCTTTATGGCAGGAAAATCATGTGGATTAAGAAACTAGGAATTTAAGGAGAAAATCTGGATTGGTTAGGTGGGAAATGCAGAAACATAGAACAACAGACCACTTCTAGGGATTCTTTTGTGTGGGAGGAGCGGTTTTATGACTTGTTAGGTTTGGTTTGGTTTTTCCTGAGTAACTAGTGAATGTAACTCCTGTGAAATTACACATTTAACAGGGTGTTTCTCTCTCTCTCTTTCTCTCTGTCTTTTGTCCTAAATTTTCAAGGGGCAAGAGACATGATTTGCATCTTTTTTGGATCCTCTATATAAATATACTTTATACCTGAGGCTTTGATACCACTCAAAACAGCATACAGAGAAGTGGGTTATATTCATGAAAGCTCATGATAACATAAAAGCCAGTTAGTCTTAAAGGTGCTGCCACATTTATTTATTTCTCCCCCATCCTTCCTCCTTTGTATGCTCCAAGAAACAAATACAGCTACTTCTTTGAAAAGTACAATAATGTAATGGTAACTGTGGAACTGTTAGTATTGATCCTAGCGGTTACTCTCCCAAGGAAAAATGAAAAACTGGGTTAGTCCATAGCTGTGAGTGCTTGCTGGAGTAGTTTGGTTTGGTTTTTATTTTTATTTTTATTTTTGATAACAAGAATTGTAAGAGAGAAATGTAAGGTCCTGCACTTAGGCAGAAAAAATGGAAGGCATGAATATAGGATGGGGGACATGTGGCTGGATAGCAGTATGTGTGAAAGGGATCTAGGAGTCTTGGTAGATCACAAGCTGAACATGAGTCAGCAGTGTGATGCGGCAGCCAAGAAAGCCAGTGTGATACTCGGTTGCATCAATAGGAGTATGGTGTCTAGATCGAGGGAGGTAATGGTACCACTCTATTCTGCGTTGGTAAGGCCTCATTTGGAATTCTGTGTCCAGTTCTGGGCACCTCAATTCAAGAAGGATATCAACAAGTTGGAACATGTCCAGAGGAGGGCGACCAAAATGGTGAAGGGTCTGGAAGCCATGCCCTATGAAGAACGGTTTAGGGAGCTGGGTATGTTTAGTCTGCAGAAGAGAAGGCTAAGAGGGGACTTGATAGCCATGTTTAAATATTTGAAGGAATGTCATGTTGAGGAGGGAGCGGGCTTGTTCTCTGCCGCTCCAGAGACTAGGACAAGGAGCAATGGATTCAAGCTGCAGGAAAGGAGATTCCACTTGAACCTCAAGAAGAACTTCCTGATGGTCAGAGCTGTCCGGCAGTGGAATATGCTGCCTCGGAGTGTGGTGGAGTCTCCTTCTTTGGAGGTTTTTAAGCAGAGGCCGGATGGCCATCTGTTGGGAGTGCTTTGATGGGTGTTCCTGCATAGCAGGGGGTTGGACTGGATGGCTCCTGGGGTCTCTTCCAACTCTATGATTCTATGATTCTATGATTGTATGACCCTTTTCACTTTGTAGCTAAGGATGTATCTTAAGTTTCTTCAGTACAGATCACTGTCAAAGCAAGGACTGAGTTTTCAAAATGGCAGGGCTTAATTTGTCTGAGTTCAGTTTTGGAACAGAGCGATAAACATCTTCTGACCTAGGACTTAATAAAGAAATGTCACTGAGCATGTATTCATACTTCCTAGTAGAAGCTGAGCCTCTCAGGATAAAGAACTGGATTTCTAAATATGCTTGAGTTGGGCACCTACTCTCCCCCTCTCAAAAATGAAAATATCCCTGCTTTTTGATATGTGTCAGATATTGCCATGTTTGTACCCCTTGTGCGAACATGCTTCAAATTATATTTTTACTCTGCCACAGTTTGTCACGTACTTCAAACTCAATTTTCTTTGGCCTTGGACAACCCAAATTATTTTGAGTTATTGATACTTCTTTTATACTTGTACCACCATACCACCCTGAAGCAGGGTGACCTACAGGTAGACAAACTGAGGACATTGCTCCCCATAAAAACTCTGTCCCTGCTGTATTTTCCTTCATTCCAGTCATTTCAAAGTTCGATTGATCATTTAGAAATAGAGTTTAGACACTCGAGGAAAATGGACAGACAAAGTGACCAAGGGAAAATGAACACAGCAAATATAAAAGATCTTATATTTCAATGTCTTACTCTCTATGATGTTAACAATTTGGGGACTGGAGGACAATTTCATGAGGGCAGAATTCTTATGGTGGGTGATGCCCTTATTTCACGTGCACATACATCATAACTATATCGGTGGAGCCTGACCCTACATAATTTCATGTAATTTCAGAAGCCAAGCAGGTTGGTTTTGGTTAGTGCTTGGATAGGAGAATTGCAGGGCTCTGCAGGTAGTGCTAAGAAAGAATCCTTCCTACAGCTAAGGCAGCTGCTGCTTGTCACATTTGACAATACTGTGCTTGATAGACAAATATTCTGAGCCAGTATGAGGCAACTTTCTCTGTTCTTATATACCAACAGTGGGAATTATGTGGCCCTCCAGATATTGTTGGACTGTAGGTCCCAGTACTGCTCACCATTCGGTATATCTGCTGGGACTTTTTATCCAATAACAACATCTGGAGGGCTGCATGATTTCTACCGTTGCTATATTCTATTGCTTTTGTAATTGTTATACAACCAATTCTTTCTCCCACAAGAGTTGATTTTCAGATGGTATGATGAATGTACTTCTTTTTCTTGTTACAGTCAATGGTTACAGTTAAGTAGCCTCATACTGAATCCATTTCATGCCACCATAGATCTCTTTCAATACCATGTTTCCTCATTTGTGAATATTATTCTAGGCTCACATCCCACCTAATTTTCAGTCTCAGTAAGCTGCCACAGCACGAGAAAGGAAATTTCACTAATTCATGCAAATTTGGATTGCAACTCAGTTTGCACATTTATTAGTGGTGTTTCTTAATTATTTCTCTGTTTGTTTGTTTGTTTGTTTGTTTGTTTGTTTGTTTGTTTGAAAAAATGAATACGGGGAGACTTTAAGATTGCAAATTTGGCCATGAGTAAGGCTGACTTAATAGCAATGAAAAGCACAACTTTCATACTGATTCCATATTGATAATAAAGGAGTCAAAAATAAAATGGCTGGTGTTATGAATACCACAGGTGGGCATAGTGCATTACCCACTACCAGCCTCAAGCCACTAGCTATTGAAATAAAACTGGAGTATGTCCTTTGAACTTTGCTGGCTGCTTGCTGTAACAAATATATATATATATATGTATGTATGTATGTATGTATGTATGTATGTATGTCCTTTGAACCCTCTAGAGGACATGAGAGACAATTTCACTATGTCTGGGCCCCCCAAATTCTTTTATGCACAAGGGAGGCTTTTCTAGAAGATGTTACCTAAATCACATTAGGAAGACTCCCAAAACGTGCTTCCTATAACACTATATGTGCATACTGGGCCTTTTTTCCATTTTTTTTTTTAAATTTGGAGATGTATCGTGGGAGGTGCATATTCCAAGCTCTACTGGGGTCCATACTCTGAGTAGCTGATCTCTCTGAATATTAACCAAGAGTCTGGGTCTGTTTGGAACAGTGTTGTTCTGGTAATCTCACTTCAAAAAAGAATATTGTGGAATTTGAAAAGGCATAGAAAAGACCAGTCAACCGTATTAAGGGTTTGGATAATTTCTTCTTTGCTGAAAAGAGAAAGCATTTGGGGTGATTTTATTTAGAAAAGAAAGTAATGATGAGAGATAAGAAAACATACTAATGCTGGGGGGTGAAGAGAATAGAAACACATCATTTTTTCCAGCCACTCTCACAATAGTAGAAATCTGGGTCACCAAATGAAATGGCTTGGCAATAGATTCAGGTCAGACTAAAAAAAGAATTTTATCACACAATTTATAACTTATTCACACATGAAATTCATAGAAACAAAAAGTGCTGATGGCCCCTGGTTTGAAAGGGACTAGAGAATTTTAAGTGGAACAAGCAGAGGTAGCTTCCATGTCAGTAGGATGGATGGAGCACTGGGATATTTTGATTAGCGTGGAGAAGAAAATAATCTCCCATGATCCCTCAGGCTGTGTTGTTTCCTCTGAACTTAGCTGCAGTCATCACAGTAGAAGGGGAAGGGAGAGTGAGAGAAACTGCAGATTTCTTAGCAGCACACAATTTTGCATACTGTGAGATGCAAAGTATTTTGGGGTGCTTTGATATTGAATGTGGAATTAAGATGCATTAGTTAGTTTGTTTTTTTAAGACCCAAAAACTGATATGATGCTTTCATTTCAACATTTACCATGAACCCACTTGTTAAATTTCATCAGTTTACCATATCCTTATACATACATGCATGTGTGCATGCACACATGGAGATACACAGTGTACCCCTTGGAGCTGTGTTGGGAATGATAGCATCATACTGGTTTTATCTCTGCCAGAAGCAGATTTTTTTTAAAGCTAATAACTCTTACCACACAGAAATATATGTAACCTCTTTTGAAAAAAACCAGTGGTGGAGTAACATATAGCCCTAGAGAATTATCACTTCATAAGCTATGGGGGTATGGAATGCTCCATACTAAAACAAAAAGAAAACCAACAACAACAAAAATCTACCCAATGAAAATTAGCAAATCAACAAGTAGAAAGCCAAGTTAAAATAAGTGGGATCTGAAGATACTTCAGTCTTCAACGTTTTGGGATACAGGGAGGAATATTGCAGAGGAATAGTTGTTTTCTCTCAGAGTGGAAGAAAACTACTGTAATTGTTCATCCTTGCACGCAAGGAGAAAATAGTCAAGGATTGATATCCTAAGAGAAATGAACTAAAACTGGTAAGTTTTTCACCATGTCTAAAGAACAGCATTTGCCTGCTTGTGCAGCAGAGGCAAAAATGTTAAGAAAGCAACTCAAAGTCTTAAGGCATTTCCAAATAAAAGAAACACAGTTGAAAAGTATTTGTGGAATATTCTTGCATTTCATGTGATTTGTAGAAAATTACAATGATTTCCTTATTTCTTTTATTCTATCCTCAGGAATTCTTTCATAGACATTTTACGGGCTATTCTGTTGTCCTTAGAAGTTCTCATTGAAGATCAAGAACTTCAGATAAATGGCTTCATTCTAATCATAGACTGGAGTAATTTCTCCTTCAAGCAAGCCTCCAAATTAACACCCTCTATCCTCCGACTGGCCATTGAAGGGTTACAGGTATGTCAGTATATGATTCTGTGGGAAATCATTTATCTTTGATGAGGGGAATAGTGTTTCTCAGCATGGAGAGGAGAAAAGAAAACTTATTTGCATATCTGAGCTTTATTCCACTAGAATTTCTACTGTTTGTTTATCCCCTCTTTTCATTGCACAGGGAATGTTCTTACCACGGGGCCTGTGCGACTTACTGCAGCAATTAAGAATAGTGTTTAGAGATTTGAAATTTAATCCACATGAGACTTCCTGGGGATTAAAAACTTGCAACATCTGTCTGATGAAACACACGCCACCCACACACAGTATCTATACAGGCATGCTGCACAGTGGAAAAATAAGCATCCAGAGACACAGCTGAGCATCAGTCAGTCACGCCTGAAATGCCAAAGGGCCAACTGGTTATTTTTTTTTTCCAAAAGGAAATTAATGTGAACAATTAGAGCTGCTAGAGATATGTTGCTCACGTCTGTGCTGGGCAATTTATGAGCAGAGTTTCCTAGAATACTGCAAACTGCTTGCATGGTTTGGACCTAACCTCAGATTTTGTCACTGATATGATTCCCACTACTGGTGCATCTGTATGTGCTGGAGTTGTGCTATACACTGCAAACAACCCTTTTTCCGTCTTTATCAAAATGCTTTGTGCTCCCCAAACTGGATTAGATAGCTGGGAAACTCTCTAGGGCTATTTTTTAGATGCTATGGAAGACTGTAACAGGGAAGGAAATTCCAAAGCTCTACCAAAGATTTACACATAAGTTCTTTGAAGTGCTTGTGAAATCCAAGTCATTTCTGATATCTCAGAAATAAATCCCATTCAGTTCAATTAGGTTTATTCCCAGATGAACATACAGAACTTCAGCCTAACTCTGCATTATTTGGAAGCATTATTTGGTGGCTTCTATGTCAGTTAGGCAAGGAATCCATTATGGATTTTAGTCTAAACTTTAAAGAAGTTATCTCAGGTAATTAACTTGTTTAAGGGATAGGATTTAGCACTTTGGATAGTTCCTTTAAAGTTTAGGAAGTAAAAAAAGAAGCTGAGAAGATGGACTTTATTTGCTAAAAAGCCTGACAACTGTGAATACTCTTTAGGCCTTCTTTGAGGAACAATAAAATATTCACAAAAGGATAACAAATCCTGAAATGTGTCTCCTTTTTATTCCGGGATTTCATTTAATACTGTCTAGGTTTTGCTTTTTCAATTTTTTTTTTTGTCCTTCAAAATTTGGTCTAAAATCCAGAGCAGATTCTCTTTACTAGAAATATAGAAGACCTCTCCTCTGCATTGTTGAAAGAAGGTCAGCTGGACATATTCCCCAGACACTTCGGCAGTCTGCTTCCAGCAGCTATTGTGATGTCAGATAGAATGGAGTATTCTCTGAACTGTCAAGGAGAACTTTGAAAAGAGACTAGGAATTTATTGTTTATAGATAAAATAAAGGAATTGGAACAGACTTCATTTATATCAAGAGAAGGCCCATTCTGGTTATCTGTCTGTCATTTTTTTTTTCAAAATGAGATGGAATGAAGAAAAGGGGGGTGCAGCTTTTTGTTATTGTTTCAGCCATTGGGCAGTTTGGGGTGAATTATTTATAGAACCCTATCTGCTGGTTCCAGGAATGAAAATATGTGAAATATAATTTGAGGTTTAAACAAGATACAAATGTAATTGTTTACCCGCAACAGTTAGCCTTTCCCTTGTGCTGGTGCTTATTAAGCTTTATTGATCTAGAGGGTACCATACCTGGCATACTGTTGGTGACGTATAAAGGCGCACCTGGGGATTACAGTGTCATATATATGCTTGTTCATACATTGCCAAACAGCAAATACAGCCAAATAGCAGCTGGGAAACTGGAGTGCCCCTGGCTGCCCTCTCAGCTGCTATTGCAGGGTGGTAAAAGCATCCAGGCAGAGTGAACAGCTTCCACCACTTCCACAGGTGTGCTGTCAGAGACTTAACACTCTGCCAGCGTGATGTAGAACATCTGCCTTGCCCTCCACTCCTTCTTTGCGTAGGTGAGACCATTCAAGACTTTCTAGCAGTAACATCCACTGCTCATAACTTCAGAAAGTTACCTTTTAGATTGTAACGCCCAGAATCCCCCTAGCCAGCAAGAGGATACTAAGAGTTTTAACCCAAAAATTAAAAATTCCAAGCTCTGTTACTACCTTCGGCTCCTCAGGGACCATACTGTTTTAGTGAGTGCTATAATGGAGGCAACTGGCACAATTATGTTTGCCAAAGCTGTTAACCCTGCAGCAGTAACCTAGTTGGGCCCCCAGAAGCCTCCTGCGCCATTTGATCTAGGGCCTGCCCTATCATTAGGCAGAATGAAAATGTGCCCCAGGTGGCATATTCTGGAAAGCTTCAGCATTGCCCTTCTGTCATTCCATCTCTTGGAGGATAGAAATATGTGTAGTCCAGAACCAATTCTACATCCTCTGAACTAGCCTCCTGCCTTCAAAAACTGTGCATTGGGTGTCCTATAATGCTATCTGTTGAAGCAAGTTAGGCCATTTCCACATGGGTTTAAAAAACCGGTGCAGAGCGTCCTCCAGAGAGGACATCTGCACCTGGGAGCAGACTGGGTCGGACTACTTTACATAGTTCCGGACCTCAGTCCACTCCAGAACGACCCGAAGTGGCCGTGCAGTGTGCTTTTTAAAAACCTGTTTCTTCAGGTTTTTAAAAAGCACGGAACGTGCCACTCCATGCCACTCTGTTCCCGCGCTCCGGTGCAGATTTGCAGACTCCCACCAGTCCGAGCCTGTAGATCTGCTGGGGGCGGGCTTTAGGCTGATGAGCTTCAGCGGTTGGCGGAGAGCCTCCACCAACCGGAAGCCGCCATTTTCGTCCCCGGAGCAGTGCAGAGCGGTGGCAACGCACTGCTCCGGAGCAGCCTGGACCCGAGTGTCGAACCAAAAAGTCCGGTAAGTACCGGACCGGGGCGATTCCATCGTCACGTGCGGAAATGGCCTTAGACCTAGGATGTCTGCTGCTAGAAACTCCTTCAAGTTCAATTACTTTGGACACAATTCTTGGTTAGTGGTACTAGGATGTTTTCTGTACTAGCATATCTGGAAGGTCCTGTGTGGTGTGTGGGTGTATGTGTGTGTGTGTGAGAAAGGAGGTTGGGTAAGGGCTATTCACTTTATATTATTTCAAAAGGGTGTGGTCATAGTCATACATACTCCAAAACAGGGAATAAGAACTATGGAACAGAGTTGGTCTTCCTTCAGAGTAAACATGCAGTTGCATATCATGCTTCTCATTTGCAGACATAACTGGCAATGTACCCACCAAGTGCTGTTGAACAAAAAACTTCCATCAGCCCTTGCCAGCATAGTCAATAGAGAGGGATGCTGGGAGTTGCAATTTGACAACATCTGGAAAGCTGCATTTTGTTCAGTTCTTCTGGTGACTCCCCAGGAAGATCTGGGCTCATAAAGGAGGTGCAGGTCCATTTGACCAGTGCTGGACATAGCTCATTTGTCTTTCTATGTGAAGAGGGCATCCACTTTACATAGGTAATACACATACAGTGTGTTCCCCTCTCTTCTCTTGCTCACAATAAATACAGCTTTATTGTGCTTCTTACATTATTATATTTGGCACCATATTAAATAAATGTCCCAACTTTCATTTTGCCCTCCTCTCTTTTCTGCTTTATCACTTTCTTTACCCAAATCCATACATGGAAAAGCCATTTCATGCATTTGAAAAAGTCCTTTGGGGGGAAATTAATGACACAATAGTATAGGAACTAAGTGCAAGAGAATAGTTAATATAAAAATATAAATGGTTTGCAACTAATGAGGCCCAGTCCAAATTAATACCCGCAGTCAAAATTAATTTAATTATTATATAAATCTAATGCTTCTCTCCTATTAGAAATTCCTTTATGAATATTAATAAGGTTCCTGAGGTCATTAAACATGAAGAACAATAAAGAATTACTTGTGGTTTGGAAGAAATTGCAAGCAATAATCTGGCTGGTTTTACAAGGGCATTTGTTAATGATATCACTATATCTGAGAAGAAGTTGGAAGTGCATTTTCAGACAAGCAAAACCTTCTTTTTATTTTGTAGAGTTGTTTGAATCTCAGTTTAGAATGTGATACTTGGTCCATGGGCATATTTATTTGAGACAGTAGAGAGTGCCTTTCTGGGGACTCATACTCAAGAAAAGGATGCATACTCATGAAAATTATTGGTTTTAATGGGCCACACAGAATATTGAAAGACAATACAATGAAAATACTGAGCAATCAATTATGAACTGCTTAAGCTAGTGCATGAGTTTGGTTCAGACCTCTGTTTGAAGCAGGGCTCAGTTTTAGAATATGCACTGACTTCCACCAAAACCTTTGGGTAAACAACATTTTCCAAGTCGGTTGCACATAGAACACTCCGTTGAGTTGCTGCAGGCAGAAGTAAGGATAAAGC
The DNA here is from genome assembly GCA_030412105.1 of Cyclura pinguis. Lineage (NCBI taxonomy): Eukaryota > Metazoa > Chordata > Lepidosauria > Squamata > Iguanidae > Cyclura > Cyclura pinguis. The sequence continues at coordinate 217,092,928 of CM059602.1, forward strand.
TCTTCCTTTCAGCCAGGTAAGAAGTCAGCCTGTGTAATGTAGTGTATTGTTGGGCTCGGACTTGAAGATCCAGTTGCAAATCCACACCAAACCATGAAACCCATTGAGTGACCTTGGAGGTGACTTTCCTTCAGCCTGGCATACTTCACAGGCTTCTTATGAGGATAATTTACATAGGAGGAGAGCCATGTATACAGTCTTGTTATCATTGGAGGAATGGTGGGAGACAAACGTAATTATAAATAAATCTAGAATAATTCAAGAGAATCTGTGTTTCTGTGTAGTAGCCATAACTCATCAGGACATGATTCTAGATGCATCAATATTAAAGTGGTAATTTGTGGCTGTCATTCATGAGCCAGTGCAGAATTTCAGGTCCAAATTCCAGTTATGTGATTTTCTATAAGTTTAAAAGGAAGGAGGGGTCAGATGCAACTCATCAGGAAATTGTGGTAGCCACTCAAAATCTCATAGAATATTTTTGGTTGTCATTCAAGTTGCAGTGCCCAGTTTCAAACTGTAAAGTAAAAATTCCAAAAATTCCCCAAAGCGCAAGTGAGACTACTATAACTCATCAGGACATTGCGACACTTCAAAGGCTGAGGCAAAATTTCTACTTGTTGCCCAAACTGCAGAACCCTGTGTCAAGTTGAAATTCCAAGCAAGGGACTTTCAGGGAGGGGAGAGCCCCTGCCATAACTCACCAGGCAATAATGTTTACAAGGACTAGAAAAGAAGGAAAGGGCTTTCTAATAAGAAAGGGCTGCTAATAAGATTCCTGACAGAGGCAAAACAGTGGAAAAACAGCAGAGGGGTAAGGCACAGCAGACACCTAATGTTAAAATAAAAAATGTTAGGGAAATTTGAGAGGGCTTTCTGCAGTACAGCTGGTAGGAGGCCTGTGATTTTAGAAAGTATGTCTGAGCCTCATGGCTACATACCTGGGCAGTGCTGAATATACTTCAGCTAGTAACTTAAGAGAACAGCCATACCTCCATTAACAAAGCCTTGACAAAGAAGCTCAGTTTTTAAGAAATGGAAGCCCAACCCTACTTTTTCTTATTTTCTGTCTAGCTAGAAGGTTTGTTGCTGTTGTCGCTGAAGCCGCATTGGCATTAGGAGAACGGTGAAGGAGGGCTGGAGAAAGACAGACTTCCAGTGCTGGATTGAAACAGCATGTCTGTATTAAACCGCACAATAACCTGGGAAAGAATGGTGGCCCCACTGTAGCTGTTTGTGCTTCTGTAGAACAGGCAAGGTAAACAACTGCCTAAAGAATAATTTACTGAGCATGTGTGAAGGCCAAACTAGAAAGAAAGGGGGAAGCCAATTTGCTTGCCTCACTAGCTACCCTGGCATGTTGAAAAAAAAAGCATAAACCTATAATTTTCACAAGTGAAATGGAAATCATAAGAAAAATGAGACTGTTGAGAGAGAAAAAAATTATCCTGGGATGCATTTTGAGGAAGCTTTCAAGTGCTCTTTAGAAGATTCAAAATGATTTTGTTTACTAATGTAGGGCCTACCTAACCTGGTTGTTTCATTTCACCTCTGCATAAATGTTGGTTTTGAATAAAACATTTGCTGAAACATGATGAGCTGCTCTTCTTTTTTTGTGGTGTAGGAACCCATCTCTACTCTTTCCATGATATTGCTGACTCTGGTATCAAAGTTTCTGTTGAAGAAGTAAAGCTCAGGAGCACATCTACTTCAGTAACTCAAATATACTTGTGAAGAGGAGAGGGAATGGAGGAAAGGGAGTGGTGTGAAGAAAGGGACCCTAGGGAAAATGAATAGATGGACCAGAATTCTTCCATGGCTGAGATTTTGATCTAAGCCATAATAGCATGACATTATAATACTCACCTTGCAACACAGGCAACAATTATGACCCCGGCATTTTGCATTTTCAAGCCATGAAATAATGAGGTTGTGACTTAACAACATCTCTCATCTAGAAGAATCGTCTGTTGAGTCTGCTTAGTAAGGATTCTCAGATATCTATGTAGATATTCACTGCTGTACATTATGGACAATAGTTCTTGGTGAAAATATTAATTCCAAACATGTGCCAAAACTGTTGCTGTGCTATTAGAAATGTACAAGAGGCTTCTGTGAGTACTAACAGAAAAGGCTGCACACCATGCCTCCACTTTATTTGTTGGTCTCATTTTGGCTCAGTCTGGCCTGCCCTCTGCTGAGGGTAAACTATACCTATGCAATGCACTGAAGGCAATGGGTTCAGTCAAGGGGTGAAAACTGGTGGCAGGCATCCTCTAATGGAAATAGTTGGGGGTGACACTGACGGCTAAAGAAAAGGGGGAAAATGTTCTTTTCAATTGGTGCTGCGGTGCCAGTGTGACACAGGATCTTGGCTGTTGGCTCTCAACACTCAAACCACTTGCTATTAAAGGAGGCATACCTAGAATAGTGACTCACACAGTAACTGTTGAGAGGGCAGGTGGTAGAGTGGATTTTACATTTCACAATGTGAAGAGAGGGTCACTGTGTTCTCTTTTGTTAAGCAGACTCTATAATAGAAAACCAGCTCATCAGAAACTCAGAGCCGTATGCATGCTGTGCTCATCTTCCATTTGCAGGGAGCTCCTTTCACATAGCAGAGCATAAAATTACATGGCCTCCCTGCAGTTTGAAGCAGTACAACCTGCTCTGCCTGTTCACTTTTACCTAATTTTGTGGCATATTGATATCCTGATGTCCACAGCCTTCAAAGTAAACCCTTTAAAGGTATAAGAAATATATCCTAGATTTTAATTTTGGGGCCAGAGGGAGACTAACATTTGTAAATCAGCTCTCATCTGAAAAACTGTTTCAGAGAAGCTGTGAAAAGTGCTGAATTTTGCAAATGGTACAAAAACTGCAGTCACATGCCTTCTCCCCTGAAAGGCAGCACTTCACTATGCAGAATGGTGGGTGCCATTTATATCTCATACAACATCTGAATTATGCAAATATTCTTCACAGAAATGTTTTAAATATTAATAAGCTTCCTGCTAGGAGACAGTACTTGAAGGAAATCTATGGTAGTTAAATTTTGCCAAAGGCAAGGGAAAACACATTGCTCTGTGTATTTTATTGCTATAGCTGTCACATTCTCAACATAAAATCTCAGCACTAAGTGTTAGCTCTCAAATACTTATTTCTAAATGGTTGTCACCTTCAAAGGGATTCCCTTTATATCAATTGTAAGAACAGATAGGACATTTGAATGTTGAGATGCAGTTTTTAGAAGACAATATCAAAAAGTGCATACAATTACTGTAATTTAAAAATTATAACTAATTATATATTTCCATCAAGAGTTGTTAATAATCTCTCAGCTTCTATTATATGTATTTGTTAATTGTAACACAGAATGACATCTTAAACAAAAACTAAAATTAAAACACACAACATTAAACACAATACTATAACACAATACTGAAACACTATGCAAAAAATATGAAACACAAACTCACTAAAACACTAACTTATTAACAAACACTAACTTACAAAAACAAAAAGGCTCTGGCCCCCTAAACCAAACTGTAGTGAAAGAGAAAAAAAAAAGAAAAGAAAAAAAATGTTATTCTTCCTTATAGATCCAGCTAAACAATATTTCTAGAATTACTAGTAACCATATCCACAAATTATTTCATCATTAGATTTGTTACCAAAGAGTCCATTAACAGTTTCCAATCTTGCAAAAAAAAAAAAACTTTAACTGACTTATCATTTAAGAGACACATTCGTTTGGCTATTTGGGATAACTCAGAAACCTTAACAATTCATTCTTCTGTCACCGATGCTTCAATCTGTTTCCAGGCTGGAGCAAGATAATCTTTGAGCTTCTGACTGCAAAACATCACCAAACAGTAAATCAACCTAAAAGAAAAAAAGATATGCACAGATACAAAACTTGGAAAAGTTATGTTTTGGGATTACAACCCCCCAATTCCCCAGCCAGCATAGTTAGTGGCTATGGGAGTGGGAGATTCTGCAAGCAGTAGTTCCCAGAGTTAATTTTTTCCAAGCTTTGTAAAGTTGCACGGACACAGAATGTGCACCTACGCTCGATATCTATATAAGTTTCATACCATTTTAACTTTTATGAACTCCATCCTATGAAATTTGTTGTTTTCTGTGATATTCAGAAGGCCAATGCATCCTAAGAAAAGAGGAAATGAGACTTAAATCAGTTTTGCTTTCTAGTATAAGAGCTAGTCAGCATTCCTTGGGGAGTTTAAATTCAAGAGGGTACTAAAGAGCTCTTCGGCAGAAAAATTTAAGTACTTCATCAAACTACAAATCCCAAGATCCCTTAGAATGGAGCCTAAGGCAGTAATATAAACCTGTGCGATACAGGTTAACCTTGGATCTTTCCTTGTCAGGTGCTTTTCCTAGTAATATTTTCAGATGGTCTATTAGGACAGTTGTTATGTGCCTTCAAGTCTACTCTGACCAACTACAGCCAGCATAGTATAGTGGCTTGAGTGCTGAACTATGACTGTGGAGACCAGGGTTTGAATATCTTCTCAGCCATAGGCCATTTCCGCACTACTCTGTTATAGCACAATTATTTCACTTTCAGCATCCTATGGAATCCTGGGGTTTGCAGTTTGGGGAGGGGCCGTTCGGGTGTCCCCAGAACTAGAGCACAGATCTTTCCAACGAGCAAGAGAAGCCTGATAGAGACTAAGGCCATTTCCGCACTAGACTGTAAAAGACCCCTCCCTAAACTGCAAACCCCGGGATTCCATAGGATGTTGAAAGTGGAATAATCACGCTATAACAGTGTAGTGCGGAAATGGCCATAGGCACCCACTAGGTGTCCATGTCACAACCTCAGAAGAAGGCAAAGGCAAACCCTCTCTGAACAAATTCCTCCCCCCAAAACCTGACAGGTCCACTTTGTTGTTGTGTGCCTCCAAATTGTTTTCAACTTACGGCACTCCTAAAGTGACCCTATCATGGAGCTTTCTGGGGCTAGGAGTGTGTGATGCCCAACAAGTTTCTATGGATGGGCAGGGAATTGAATCCTGGTCTCCAGGTCACAGTCCAGTGTTCAAACCACTATACCACACTGGCTCTAAGGTCACCTTAAGTCAGAAACAACTTGAACACACACACAACAACAACAACAACAACAACAACAACAACATAACATCCCTATCTGCAGGTAGAAGTGTAAAAAAAACCTCCTTGCTACCTTACCAGGTGAGTTAGGTAACTGTGCAGTTGCATGCATGATGACATCATTTACCTCCAGTTGCTGTTCTGGGATAAAGATAACTTCTCTGCAAGGGCCAGATGACCTTTGTCTTGCCAGCTCTGCAGATCTTTTCACAGATTTCCATTAATAAACACAAGAAGCATTTTTCCTTTTTCATACTTGCAATTTAATTGAGTGTTACATAACATACAGAAGAGGCTCTGATTCTTCTATTTATCTTGCCCATCTTTTGCACAGAAGAATGAGATTTGATCAGTGGTGTGGAGCAGCAAAAGGGAACTAGGGTTCATCTTGCAGTACTCAGCATGCTTTGTAAAACTTGAACATGCCCAGTAGTATGTCTTATCTGATAAAATAAGGAAAATGATGTTATGCTGTCTAGTCAAGAATAACAGGGAGAAGAAGATGGGGGCCATTTCCACACTGGACTGTTTTAGTGCTATTACTCCACTTTCAACATCCTATGGAAGCCTGAAAGGCACCTCCCTAAACTGCAAACCCCAGGATTCCATAGGATGTTGAAAGTGGAACAATAGCAATATAACAGTCCAGTGCAGAAATGGTCAAACAAGCATTTTGGGCAAGAGGGATGGATGATGGATGTGTGTGAGACAGAGAGACATAATATAAAAAGCAGAATGGTGGCAGGGATAGAAAGAGGCAGAAATATCAGCCAAGAACATGCATTAGTGATTAACAGTGAAAAACTAACAGGCCAAGATGTCAAAGGACCAGTTGAACCAACATTAGGCTTGTTGTCACTGTGTTAAATCTTATACCTTTTCAGCCAAGAGATGCTGGGGTTAGGACTGCCCTTGCCTAACTTTATGCTGGTAGCATGGCTATGCCCTGGAATTGAGGAAGTTTGGATCAGGCATAATGTAGTTTTTCCTTATGCCTTTTGGGGCTTTTCTTCTAGTACAACAGTTGTGCTGGGAGATCACTCTGGGCCTTTCTGCACTACACTGTTATAATGCTATTATTCCATTTTCAACATCCAATGGAATCCTTGGCTTTGCGGTTTAGAGAGGGGCAACTAGAATTCTTAATCAGAGAGCTCTTGGGCTTCAGTAAACTACAAACTCCAGAATTGCACAAGATGTCGAAAGTGGAATAATAGCACTATAACAGTGTAGTGTGGACAGACCCTTTGTAGGTAAATCTCTGATATCATCTGGTAGAGGCAGAAGCAAGTTTTACTGACAAAAGGGAATTGAGGTTTGTGCCTAAATCTTTACACTACAGCTAACATGACGTAGAACTAGGACTGTAATGGGAGGGGTCATTAAACACAGAAGATTCTCATGTTTTCAGTTATGTGGCTAACTTCTGCTATAGTATACAAATATGTATGCTGGGTTCCTAAGACCAGCCCTATTATAAGTCAGACTAAGGCCCGTTCCACCTGCGTCTGGCGCAGTCACACGGGGATCACGCAAGCAGCCTCTTCTGTGAGGCTCTCATGTCCCCACTGCTTCTGCTCCACAGGAGCTGCCTGCCAGCCAGCAGACACCATGAGGGCTCCACCTCTTCCTTCCACAGCGCAACCGGGTATTTTCCCAGGCTGCACTGGGGGAGGAAGCACGAGGGCCATGGCTCCGGAGGCTCCGTACATACGATAAGTGCATGTGGGTCCCCGGGAGCAATGTGTGATTGCGCACCATTTTTGGCTAAAAGCCAAAAGTGATACAGTGCGCGATCGGTGCCTGCTGGCCCCAGCAGCGTTGTGCGATTGGGAGGACGCTGTCCGAAATGCTCCTCGCAATCGCATGATGCTCTGGAGGCCCTTTCATATGACAGATGCCATGCAGAAAGGGCCTAAGATGGTCATTCCAAGCAGCAGGTGTCGTCAGACAGCAGTAGGATATTGGGTTAAGGTGCCATGCAGCATGTCGTTCACATCCGAGGCTACCCTGCTGCCTTCAGGTGGAGTGAAGGAAATGGTTCCATCACCAGTGTTGGAGAAAATTCAACTGCCAATCTACTTGGCTTGTGTATCTTGAATGGAAAAGGGGTGCCATCTTGACCTTTACCAGGAGACAAAATGTTTTGGGGCAGCCCTATGGACAGCTGTAACTGACAATTCAGCCAGATTAAACTAGGGTTATTTTGTTTTCCTTTTGCAAATATACTGGTATACATTGGTAATACAGATAGCTTCAGATACCTCGTATCATTTTTAGAACTGGTTGTTAGAACCTGTTCAGAATGTGGATAGTTCTTCTGCTATGACTCTTTAACCCTGCCAACTACTTCTGGCTGGCTCCAGTTAGATGGCAGGGTATAAATTGACATTTACTAGTCACAGAACTATCAGCTGCAGACCTGTAGTTCAATATCAGTATTTTTGAAAGTGCACAATACTACAACTTGATAGAAATGTGCTGGAAACATTAAATAAAAAAACTATGAGAATATATATGTTCCTTTTACTTCTCTGTAATACTTGAGGTTCTTTTTACTGATATGGGTACATGGAGATTGCTCCTTCAAAAAGCCACTAATTACAGCTATCAGCTAGTCAGATGACACAGTGGTTGGCTACAGTTTCTCCTATTTCCCATCAAAGAGTGATTGGAAAAAATTATTCGCTGGGGCCTTACATATTTGTAAGTGGAGTTATGTCTATGGGAATTGTGCAGTTGTGCAACATCCATATTCAGTAGAAGGCTGCTGGTACATTACTATGAAACAGAACCAGCAAAGTGCCCAATGCGCATCAGCGCATGATGATCACAAGTGCACTTCATGCAGTGATGTGCATTGTGCACTGATGCACTTCAGTTCCAGTGCTTGTCAGGCACTCCTGCCAGTGTCGTATTATGCATCTTCACAATTCAGTAAAGGGCTTTCTTAGTGCATATGCTATATAACTGGGCATATGTAAAATTACACAATGTAACAGGGTCATACAGGATTCTGGCAGTTGTGTTTTCACATGCAGTGTCAGCTGCTTCATAAATTGGAGTGGACATTATGCACATATATCAAATAGCTGCTCCAGCAGTAGTTGTGAGCCTTTTTTCAAACCATTTGATAAATCTGCTTCTCAACTGGCAAATGAAAACACATACTTTGTACTTTAACAATATGTTTCCTTCATTGGCAGAATTATTCTCAACATTAGCAGAGTACTGTGAAAAATGGGGTTCAGGTTGCTGAGAAGGACCCCTTAGGTTATTTTCAGAAGAAAAGTGTAAGATATTACTAAAACCAGTTGCTTGATAACCTGTTCTATAATCTAGCCCCAGTCAAGCCAACCTCAATCACTGTCATTGTGATTTAAAAATGAATCAAATTACCAGCAGAAGCAATATAGCAATTTTGACTGTTCTGCAATTCCACAAAGCAAGGAAATCCAGATGACAAAAGTTCCCTCTCTCATGCAAACTCAATGAACACACCAATGAACTTTCTTGTTTCTTAGGTTTTACCTCAAATAGACATAAGTGGTGCTTGCCAACCTTTGATTATTTTAAGAGACAGGGGGAACCACTAGTTTAAAGCCATAGTTACGGTTATAGGGTGTACTCTCCACCCCAAAGCAAGTAAATTCCAGACCTCATATCACCTCCTCAAGGAACATGGGCACATTCACAGTTTCTGCTACCATGTGAACTTCCAGATTAATTAAAAATGAAAGGTACCATTACAACTTAGGCCATTTCTGCATGACAATGCTCTTCTGCATTGTCACGCTGCAATTCAGGTCCGGAAGGGAGTGTGTCAGCAAAGTTCTTTTCTGCACCTGCTCGCTCCATGTGGAAGGACGCGCAATGGCTCCGCCTCTTCCTTCTGCAGTACAGCTGGGCACTTGCCATTGCTGCACTGGGACAGGAAGCATTGCAGTCATGCTTCCACACAATGGAAAGTACGAGAGCACTGCGCAATTGGAGGTGTAAAACTTTTTTTCCTGTTTTGCAAATACTGCATGAGTACAATGCTTTGTGACGGGATGGCAACGTGACAGTGACAACGTCATCCGGAACTGCAATCTGCCAACCGCTGCCATCTAGGAGAAGGAGATATAATTACTGCCTTACCAAACAGGAGTGTTCAGGTTTGCACTAGCTATAAAGGAACTCTTCAAGGTTCTGGGCCTATTTAAGAATAGGCTTTGGCACCTTGGAGAGTACCTTTAAAGCCTGGATTCACTGCTCCACTGACATGGGAACCACCAGCCACCACCATCTCAAATTTAGCTAGCCTTGCTCAAGATATTACTAAACTTCCTTTTGCAGAAGAGTATTTAAAGATGTGAGGAGAAGTTATTTACAATTAGAAGCAGGTTGAACAGACACTGGGGGAACATTCACATCTAAGACTGCAATACTTTGTCTTATCTGCAGGATACAAAGTGTTTACAGATAGAATCCTAGAAATCCTAGAAATCTGGCTTATCTGGGATGATACTCATTAAATACACTGAGACTTTCTTCTACCAAATATAGATCAATTACACTGGATTAATAAAAATGGTCTAACTATGCATAGGAGCATAGGACTAAGCTGTAAACCAGCTGTGTGTAGATGCTGATATTGTCAAAAATTTGTGTTTCTTTTCTGCTATTCCACCCCACTAGTGAGGGGTGTTGTAGGGAGTAGAGTCATTGTGGAATTATGCTGTAGTGTTTACTTGGGGTACCAAATTAAAGCACAAGAAGGGTCTGTTAATGTGCTGATATGCTCATTTTCTGAATTAGAATACGGAAGGAGCTGGTTTGTGATCTGAATTTCCTTACGTTAGACTTTACAAGACCAAACTTTTAAAGTTTAGAGGTATAGCTCTAACCATATTTTTTAAAAATTTATAATATCAGTTTTATTCTGTTTGAAGAATAAAATCTTTGCTTGAGTCAGAACTTTAGAATAATGTTACCAGAGATGAGAGGAAATTCTAATGGTATTTTGGCAGAAGATATTCATATAACATTTCTCAGATTTTACTCTAATCAGTCACTGGCTTAGTCAACATTATTGTCATTGAATAAGAGCAGCTGAGAGTTTATGATTGTTAGCTAAGGATCATGCCGAAACCTACATTTTTTTCTTCAAGCTACATGTGGCTATGTCCATAAATCCCCTAGTAGCCTGAATTTCATTTCATGCCTTTAACAGTAATATTTAAAACAGTTTTCCATAATTTGCCTACCTTGTCCTTTCATCACATTGCAATAGACATAATTTGCCTACTCTTCCTTCTTTAAACCATCTTTCATTACTTTAAAGCAGGGATATTTGAGATGGTACCCTCCAGATGTCTTAGACTACAGCTCCCATCAGCCATAACCAGCATAGCCAGTTGATCAGAGTTGCAGGAGATATCATCCAAAATATCCAGAGAGTACCACCTGTTTCTACAGAAAAGCAGGGGTTGATGTCAGTCAGACTGAAGTGTGTATGGAAAAGATAGCACCAAGTAAAATGCTAAATCAGTTGCTCACTCTTCCCCTCCCTGCCCAATCTGCTTTAGTTCTGTGTTGATTACTATGATGTGGGTTTGAGATAAGAACTGAGTCTGGGAATCTTTGTTTTTTAAAGCATGTGAAAAGAAGGTGCTGACTGGGGTATTAGGGGAACTAGAGAGAAAGTGAGGGGAGAAGAGAGAATATAAGATAGAGAGAGAGAGAGAGAGAGAGAGAGAAGTATAGTGGATTGAGTGCTGGACTACAACCCTAAAGATCAGGGTTCAATTCCCTGCTCACTGGGTGACCTTAGGCATGTCACACACTCTCAACCCCTAGAAAACACCATGATAGGGTTGCCTTAGGGTCACCACAAGTCAAAAACAACTTGAAAGCACACAATAACAAGTCCAGATAAGTACTTTCCCAAGCTCTGGTTAGAATATAATTTCCAAACACTTCTCATCAAACAAGCGTACTATGGTTAGGGGCTGGTTTTTAAATTCGCTTGAGATTTTTTGGCAGAAGAGACAGGGACCACACAAAACATGCTTTGAAAGAAGAGAACACAAATCAAAGGGCACGTATTACAGTCAAGGTGGATATATATACAGGTGAGTCTTGATTTATGTTGAAGTTGTATTCCCAGGCCATTTCCGCATTAAAGTGTTATGGCGCTATGATTCCACTTTCAACATCCTATGGAATCATGGGGTTTGCAGTTTCAGGAGGGGCCAGCCAGCCCCTCCCAAAACTGCAAACTCCAGGATTCCATAAGATGTTAAAAGTGGAATCATAGCGCTATAACTGTCTAGTGCGGAAATGGCCCCAGACTCACAGCACAAAGAGATTGACATGGGGAAGAGTCAGTTCTATGGGAGATCATTGCAGATCAGGAGAACGCATTCCAATTGTGCTGATATAGCCACAGTGTTAGTAATTTTACACAAACCATCAATAATTTTAAAGAGGTTTAAAACTGTAAAGCATCAAAGCTGGAGAAGTGTACAAAATACTCTCCAGAGTTCCTTTTCAGAGGAGCACAGAGAGAGAGAGAAAGGGCAATGGGTGAGAACTGTATTCTTCTGCAGTGCTGTATCCAGTAGGCTTCTCAGATGGAGAAAGCACGTGGGGCTGTGCGTGTGGGAGAGAGAGACTACATCTTCAGCTGTGTCTTCTGCTGTAGGCTTGTCAAGACTCTAGAGCTGACTTTAGCTGCTCACCCCTTACCCATCAAGCAGAGGAAACCGTTTCCAGCCACACCAAACTCCAAAATTCCAGCTGCTTCCTTCCCCTCTATGCCCCCTAAGCAAGCAAAGGAAACCTTCCTTCCAGCAGCACCTAGATTGCAGTTCCTTTCTCCAACTCCCCAAGCACCCAGCCTAGCTAAAAGAAGATCAGTTCAGGCATCTTTTTCTGACCACTGAGAACTTCATGCCAAAACTTCAAATAGCCTCAGTTTCTCATCTCACCCTCCTTGTTTCCTTCATCTCCCTCCTTGCTCTCCTTTCTTACTCAACTGCATGGGTGAGCTGGAAAAGCTGTGTATTGTGAGTGATACTCCCATTTATTTTTCTGGAGAAATATTGTAAATTAGAAGTATCATAAATTGGGCAATGCACATTGAAGCTCACCTGTATAATGTAAGGTAGTTGCTGTTCTTGTTGTTCTTGTTTGCTTCAGATTTCTGTCACAAACAAGGAGAATCCATCCATATATATATCCCCAACGTGCAAGCATACACGATTACACCTTTCTGAGAAAGCAGGGCTTTCTCCATGGTGGTGCCCCAGTTATGGAATTCCTTCCCATTATTCCTTCCAGTTCTTCCTCATACGCTTATTTTTCAAGCAAACATCTGTACAAACTTTCAGATAATAAGCAAGTTAGTTATTTGCCCATGTCATTGCTATTCACATTGAATTATAAAATTGCACAGTAGGAAGAGATTCATAAGGTCATCTAGTCCAACCACAACCACTGCAGGAATCGACATGTAAAGCATCCTTGACATCCTTTTAAAAGCTCCATCAAATGAAAACCCACCATCTTCTGAGGCAGTGCATCCTAATGTCAAACAATTCTGACTGCAAGGAGCTTCATCTTAATCCTTCTATTGTGTTTTAGCTGATATTTAGAAATTAGGTATACTTAGACTTTGGAATAAAACCGGTGTAGAGTGGATTTGCCCTCATGGTGACTTATGATGAAACACATAATAGTTTCACAACCTATTTTTATGGTTTTCATTAAGATGCAGAAGCCCTAATCTACCAGCCAGAATATCTACAACACAAGAAGTGCATTAGAGAGATGAGTAACTGTATGGTTCAGTATTTTCAGATTATAAGTCCAGAATCTAAGTATATCCAGAGCCTCAGCAAGTCTTGCACAGCAAGGAAACTCAGATTTTAGTCTGCTTCTGTGTCTTCCTTCCTTCTCTCATTATGGTACCATTAGAGTTTGGAAGCATTGCTATTTTAGATGGCAGGCTCCAGTACCTGGCATTGTTGGATGGTGGAGCCTTGGAACTGGAGCCCCTAAACAGTAACTTTTTCAAGCTATTAATACCATACATGACTCACTTCATCTCACATTCATGGACATGCCCTCTGTGATCTTACTTTTGAGAGGGGTTTGGCTTTTCTGTATAACTTATTATTCAGTGGCAACAGAATTGCTTGGCTCTGCTATTTGTTCTAAATGGATAATAGCATGTTTTACCATTGATCCAGTTAAGCATAGATCTGTGTAGAAAGCCACAGGACATTTCTCATGCACAATGTCCTTTCCTTTCACTTGATTGTGTTGGCTGATGATACAATGGGGTTGATTCTGTACCTGATATACATGTTGAAGCTTTTCTTTTAAATGAGTAATGTGACACCATATAAATAAAGAAAATGCCCCAGCAGGAAATATAGAAGTGATCTGCAAAGTAAATACTAAACATATGGAATAATCCGAGCCTTAGCTTTAACCTAATGCTGACATTTTATGATATCATAATAATATTTTAAGTGAAAAAATGATTGTACAAATGTGTCAAAATTGTAGCTCCGTTCACCATGATTGCCCCTCTGACTCGTATGTAAGCTTACTTAGGAGTTTGTTCCATTGAACATAGTAAGACTTACTTCCAAACAAACATGTGTAGCACTGTTCTTGAAAAGCTGGTGGGTATAGTGGCTGAATCCTGAAATTCCTAGTGACCATATATACATGTATGTATGTATGTATGTATGTATGTATGTATGTATGTATGTATATATGGTGGATTTCTAGCCCCCCAAGCCAAGGCAATCCAAACCATAATATGTCATAAGCAAAGAGCAGATGCTTAGCAGAATGGAGGTTGTACAGGCCGAAGTAGTTTTCAGTAACTGAAACTAATAAGAGAAACCATGTTCTTTTTTATGTGTGAACATTACCACAGACATTCTAGCCCAATAAGAATCACTGGGGAAAATGGACCTTGCAGTATTTCTTGCTACTGTAAAAATGTGTAAATCCATAGCTCTAGTTATTCATAAAAAATCTCTGTTTTCTTCAGTGGAGCAATGCTTTTAAGAGCATTAACTCCTAGGCAGAACTTGGAAAAGTTACTTATTTGCAGTAGAACTCCCAGAACATCCAGCCACCATGCTGGCTAGAAACTACAGTTCTAAAAGTATTTTTTTATTATTATTATTTTTTTGAGTTCTGATCATAGGATAGATAAGAATGTGCAGGGGAGCTGGTAGTATTTTGCCAGCTGTGAAGTAGGTGTGAGTAGTGAGGGGTGGGCAGGATCATTAGAAGCAAGGTAAAAATAATTTACATGTAGCTTTGCAATTGTTATTTTTTATACTACCTGAAAGCCCTTCTTTAGCAATGTGTGTGTAGATAGATAAGTATTGTTCTTTTTTCAGACTGTATTTATATTTATTGTTCTTCACTTTATTTATAGTCTGCCTTATTCCCTAAATCCAAGAAGCAAGATTACTGATGACAAGAGAGAGAGTATGATGCAATGGTTAGAGTACTGAGCTGGAACTTGGGAGATACAGATTCCAGCCACCTCTGAGACAATGAATTCACTGAGTGACCTTGGGCTAGTGATTCCGATTCTTGCCTGCTTCACAAAATTTTTATAAATTTCTGTGCTTAGAGGCAGCAAGGGCCAGGGAAGTTAGGCTTTGTTAGGGTTGGACAGTCACAGGAGAGTCCGATCAAGGAGAGGTATTGTAAAGAGGTCTCAAATGTTCCAAAGTTGCTTGTGAGAAGCAAATAGGCAAAACAGAAGCTAAGAGAGTAAAGAAATGTGTGATATACCTTGTAGCTAGTCCAAGGGATCAGGAATTCAAGAAATCCAAACACATAAGAAGTTGTCAATCAGTTGTCTGCAATGAGAATTCTCCTCTGCTTTGTGGGGGAGATGTATAGCTGCCTTACCTTGATAGACAGGTGGCTAATTGCTTGTCATCTGGTATTTAAGCCTGTGCAGGAGGCACTGCCTATACTTCTGCTCCTTTTGGGCTTGATGTTGTGCAAAAAAAAGAAGTCTGTTCTCAGCATGGTCTGAGGTCTCCTATAGGTGGAGTGGGGGCTTCTTCTTCAGAGAGTTTGTACTGCTTGTGTCTGCTCCTGATTGTTCAGGCTTTGGGGAATGGCTGGACCTGTAAACCCTTCCTAGTCTGACTTCTTTGTATTAGATCCTTCAGATGTCACAGGTTAAGTTATGACATTAAGGATAACGTAAGGAAGAGGACAATGATATATTTTGCCTTGAGCTCACTGGAAAGGAGGGATATACCAGCAATTCTTTACAAATATAAATACAACCCACACCATAATTTGAAGCAGTCTTAGACTGCAGTCTTGTACCAACACACATGGGAATAAGGCTTCTGAAAATCAACAAAAACTAACTTCTGAGTAGATTATACATACTGTTGTGCTGCTGTATTAACTCAGACTGCTTTCAACTAAATGTAATGCAGATAGTGCCTGATTCTCTGTAGCATTAAGTGTTACCACAGTGAAAACTACAAAGGGTTCTTATACTCCTAATGTTTGTGTAGAAGAGAGAATTTTAGCAGGTATTGCATATGACCTGGTTGTGTGACAAGCAACACCTGCTGAAATTCTCTCTTCCAAACAACCATTAAAGCAGCAGCCCTCTCCAGTTTTCACTCTGGGAACCCTATTGCTACCTGCTGAATTTGACTTAGGTGGTCTGCCAGTCCACATAGTTCTCCCTTGTGAACTTCAAGCAATACATGTTCAGTCTTCAATGTTATTTCCATTTCAATAGATGATTATTCCATTCTTCCCAAGGCTGAAACAGAGTGTAGGTGGCATTTATAATATGCTTTCCTGATATTACATTTGTTTCCTTAGAGACAGAGATCAAAAAGGAAACAAAAAAAGGGGTTAAGTTCTTCAAGAGCATCTGCTATTCTTTTTTCACCAAGGTACTTCACAGACACTGGAGTGATGGATGAATTAGAGCCCCTTAATATTGCAATGTGTTATGCACAAAATAGCAAGGATATCTCATTATAAAGGTGTACCTGAGAAGGCTTTGCAGTGTGTGGGTGGCAAAGAGCAGTCTGCAAGTATTGGGGGTGCTCTGAAAAGTGACTGGCAAAACAGCGGTATAATCAGCCTTGTTTCTCCCTTCTCAAATAATTTTTCTAACAAACTGGTGCAATTTAAAAATAGAGCAGTAGCTGCTTAATGACAAACTCCACTGTGAAAGAAAAAAAAAGTACTGGGGAAAATAAAGTATTCAATGTTGCAACAAGCTGCTGTGAATTTCTGTACAGATACCTTGTGTAGCCCATGCTTAGTAGTCCACATCTGAGTCACTTGTGGCCCATGCAGTGTTGGAAGGAGGAGAAGACTAAGGGCCCTTTCACACTACACAGTTATTAAGTGCCATGGTCCGTCTTATGAAATTCCAGGATTTTCAGTTGACGGAATGTATTTGGGATTCTCATCCAGGGGACTCCCATGTCTCACCAAACTACAAACTCCAGGACTCCATAGTTCCAATCTAATCTAGTCAACGTGCACTGGGTGGTACAGGTTGCATGGGCCTTAATTGTACAGTGGCTGGGATGAGGCTTAGATCCTTTCTTCCATCATTTAGTTTTTTTTTAAAAAAAAACCTTCAGAACTAAGCCTAACAATGAGCTGTAGGGTAAGCTGGACAGCAGGAGAGGTGGTGGTGACCATGGTTTCAGGATTTTGCCCTCCAAGCCCTTAGTGGAACCATTGTATAAAGGCTGAACTATCAGGGAAAGAATGTTTTTTCGGTCATGACACATAGTTTTACATATGGGTCTAGTAGTTATTAGGAAAGAATCTAGGTTAGGATTTGTTCTAGCAAAACAGTTGATTCCAGTGGAACTGGAGGTTGATGATCCCACTCTTTATTGTAGCTTCTTTTGTGCCCACAACATTTCCTTTGGAGGGAAGTTTCAGCTACTGACCGCTACGGTACTGCAGTGATGAATCTGTTTCATGTTTTAGTCCAAGTTTGAAAGGAGTTGTGCAAGGTTCTGAGCCTATTTTGAGAATAGAGTTTAGCAAGTATGAACTAAAAACCAGAGCATATTGACTTTCCCATTCACTCATTCATCAGCTATCACTGCTGGAGGGCTGGGAATTGTTCCTTCTCTCTATAGCAGGGAAGGAAATTGAGGGAAGTTCTGAGGTAACCACTAGTAGAACATTAAATTGGATAAAGTATTTAAAAAATAAAAGCTCAACTTATGCATTGCAATGTCATTTCCAAGCCAAAAAAATGAGTCACTCTGCTCAACTGCATCAGCTTCATGCTTCTTTGACTGCGCACAGCTACTTCAGTAAAGGATTAAGGTCACTGCATATGGTTGCCAGTAGCCCCAAAGTGATTCAGGGACCAAACAACCAGAAAGTATCTGTTTCAGACTTATCAGATTCATTCACTCCACTTTATTTTTGCCTTCAACTCTTAAGGCTCAGAGCAAAATGCTCGCTTCTTTGACTGATAGCTTTGTTTATCCATTGTAATGAAAAATATTACAATGGAATATTATGCCATAATACGGGAAAGTTGTAGCAAAGACAGAGCATAGGAGAAATGCCAGGCAGAATTTTGAATGCGTAAAAGGAAGTCAGAGATCAAGAAGGTTCCTAGTAAAGCCCTTTACTAGAGTCTGGAAAAGTTACCTTTTTAAAAAGACCACAGCTCCAGCTAGTATGTGCATTGGTTATCTTCTAAAAAATGTAAATCTTCTAAGTGCTACTCTTGATTTGTCAGTCTGTTGTGAGGTTTCTTTATGCAAAACCAAAAGAGTCACAAATATCCCTTGTGTCCAAGAACAGAGAAGCAGATAAGCACCAAAATTGGAACTGAACAAGAGTGAGAAAGACAATAGTCAGACTAAACAAAACAACTCTGTGTGTGTGTGTGTGTGTGTGTGTTCATCAAATCAGATGCCACAATAACAAAGGATATCTAGTCATTTATTTCTTGTCCACTTCCAGATATTCTTATACAGGTATTTTGTTAAACTGTTGTGTGGTTTTGTGTGCCCTGCAGACAGTTATATTTGGCCATTTGTTTTCTTCTGTGTAGCGTAGCAAGTGCTGCCTTTTATCCCAGGCCAGTTCAAGCATGGGTACTCATTTGTGAGTTTTTCAGTCCATGAAGTCTTGGCATACTGCTTGGTAATTATTTCTTAGCATATATATTTGATGCTCATCTCATGAAGCAGTGCACATGCCTTGCTGTCTGATTACTACAGACAAAAGGGTGAAGCTTCCAGCACATATGTACCACAATTAGGTGGGGCGTGCAGGCAAGGTTTTCATTTACCAGCAAGTAGTGGTGGCATGTCATTGGGGCAGTGACCCTGCACAGGGTTTTAATATGAACTTTAAACTTCAAATGACCTATCCATGGCAATGAACCTGTTTTGTGAGTTTCAGCACTTTGGAAAGCTCCAAACCAAAAATGAGAATAAATTTATTGCCCCACTAACTTGGAAGCCAGCAAACACTTCATCCAGCTTGGAAAACATATCAGATGTTTGTGTGTTAGTGATCCAGCTGAAATCTTGCAAAG
This sequence comes from Cyclura pinguis, assembly GCA_030412105.1. Lineage (NCBI taxonomy): Eukaryota > Metazoa > Chordata > Lepidosauria > Squamata > Iguanidae > Cyclura > Cyclura pinguis. Next base: position 217,111,664 of record CM059602.1, read on the forward strand.
AAAGTAAAAGGAAGTAGATACTGATATCTCAAAGGCTCCAAAGATTATGTACACTGACAGATTTTCTGTGACTGCATTCTATAATAGGGTGGTGAAATCTGACAGTTTTACTTTTCTTCTGGGTCTGATTGTTCTAAGCCTCAGTGTCATCAACAAGCAGAATATCATTTGTGAAAGCTGATAAATTCTTTGAAAACAAACTGAAGAAAATTCTGTCCCATTTCCACTGGCATAATTCAAAAGGCATAGCCACTCCCAGAACACAGAGGACCTTATTGTACCTGCCTAGGGATGTAATTTGTTCATTTTCCTCTTGAAGGGAGCAATGAGTGATTTTAGCATTTTCTTCCTGCTGTGAGAAAATCTTTGAAAGCCATGCACTTTTTGAAGCCTTTTAGCAGTTAGGGACTTATTTTGCACGAAATTCACAGGGGTCATTGTGCAGAGAAAGCAGCGTTTTCTGTGCAGAAAATAATATTTCTGTGCAGATATATTATTTTCTGCATAGAAAAAAAGCTGTTTCCTGCACTGAAAAATGCTATTTTCTATGCCAATCAGCCACCTGTGAATTTTATGTAGATTTCTTCCAACTAGAGTCCTTTTTTCCCAGGCCTTCCACTCATATGTGTATAATCTTTATATTAGAAATTATATTTTTCTCCAATTAAATGATATATCTTGCCAATTATACTCTACCATGGAATGGGGGTGCATGGCAAGGTAACATCCATGCTAAACAACCACATGCTTATTTTGCATTGAATACCTATGATTTTAACTACGATTTTTAACTCCATCTATTCTGTACCCCACCTTGAGCCTTGGGGAGAGGCAAGTAACAAATAAAATGTGTCCAATGATGATGATGATGATGATGATGATGATGATGATGATGATGTCCTGAACAGCAAAGATTATTGTCAGTCTAGAATTCTTCTCGTCAGGGTTTCTTAACACACACATGTTGTTTTAATGTTTAAAAAATGTCTAAAAACATTTTCAAATATTCATTCTATACCTGCCTACCCCATATTTAAAAAGGTAGAAAAAAATGTGGTGTGGCAAGCCCTGCTTTTTCTCCTCACAGACTGGTATGGCAGCTTCCTCTCCCTGTCCAAGTCTGCTAAAGTGCCTTGTCACTTTATACACAGCTCTGCCTTTCCCTTTAAATCACTACCTTCATGTAAAAAGGGTAAAGCCTTTCAACTGTTATTTAGATCCCCTTTAATTGTCTATAGTTGTTACCTCAAAACGTGGGTGACTCAGGGGTCCACTCATGATGCCAGTACCTCCACGTGAAGCTGGGAAATTAATTAGGAGGCCTGTGAGATCTTCCACCAATTTTATGGAGTCCTCACAGGAAAGAACCAGCTAGAAATTCCAAAATAAGCTGAAATGGATTTTATTGAAAAATTCAATCTTTTATGCAAAAAATTCAAGCACTCTTGCACTCACACAAAGAGCTAACCAAAGGATAAAGAGAGGAAAGTTACTGATAGCAGAGCTTTAGGGAATGGGTGATAATTACTGGTCCAGAGAGCAGTGAAGAAAGCAGCAATGTGGCTTAGCCTTGCACCTAAGGACAGCACTTATTCGGAAATCAGAGTGACAGTGTGACATTCAGCAAGTAAGGTACTGAATCTGACTGCCCAAAACAGAGGGTTTTTATACCCAAAATCTGCCTGGAGGGCAAGAGTGTGATTGGCTCTCTGACTGAGCAACAATTAAAGTTGCAGTGTGGACAATGGGGTCTGGACAGAGTTAATGGTCTTAGTGTTAGGTGACAAAGAGTTAACGGCTCTGTAATAGTGGACAGGTAAAGGAATGATGAAGGGAAATGACCAGGTGCTAGAAAGAAGGGCTGAAACAATCAGTGGTTTGGTGGGAACTTTCCACTACTATTGTGTGGTAGCAAAGATGTTACAGCTTCAGCTTAAGCCTATTATCTCTGGAATTACTTGATGATTTTCCTGAAAATGACCTTGGCTACACCTAGAGGGGATCTCTGACCTACTTTGCAGCACACCTGTTCAGCCAGTATTTTTCCTCTGCCCAGCTTGGCCTTACAGTCACCTCAAGGTCTATTTTATACCAATGCCAATTAATGTATTTTGCCAACTAAATCATATTTCTGCAATTAAACCATATCAGATTGGAGGTGGTAACATGGTAGCATGGATCTGTTTAGTTAGAACTACTAAAAATTATTCAGCTGAGTCAAAATCTATAAAAATATACTATAAATCTTATTAAAATAACAAACAGAATAAAGTATTGATTTTCATACGTATGCCCAAGCTCAACAGAATTTCAAAATGCATTTAGACAGTTTCTTACCTCTTTACATCAGCATAAAGGCACAGGTCTCTCATATATACACAGCCCTCTGGCAACCCTTTTGCTAAAGGCTTGGTTCCCAAATCTAGGTCACTCTCTCTGACCAGATTCAGAAGTGGGTTGATTTCTCTTCTGCCCCTCTCTCTACACTTTGTCTGAGAAAATACACCCTGCCCCTGCCCCTGCCCCTGCCCCTGCCCCTGCCCCCCTCCTGGTTGACTGAGATACTCTCTGGCTGAAGGACTGACTCTTAGCCCCTCTTTGTCTTTCTTCAGACAAAAACCAATTCAGTGTGCCTGCTATTTATACATTTCCCTCCTAAGCCTCCAACCCCTCCTTCACACTATTGGGCTAGATTTCCCTCTGGAGAGGCCATTCTGATTGCCTGGCAACTTGTTGCTGGGGAACTTCTTTACCACTCAGAATGGGCATTCCCCCAATTCTATCACAGGTGGCAATCCTTATTGTGCACCAACATAGTAGAATAACATCTGGCAATTGAAATCTCATATTTTAAGACCTGAGCATTCAGAGCCATCAGCCTAGAGGAAAGAAATCATCCAATTTTGACTTCTGCCACAATTTTTAAAATAAATTCTTTTTTTTTTTAAAGAAAAACAAACTGAAATAAAAAAAGTCTTACCAATCTCTATTCTCTACAACCAGCACCAGGGTGTTAGCCTCTCCTTCCTCTGAGGTTTCTTGGGTTCCTTTCCCATTGTGGCTGGCAAAAGAGTTCAGGACAATAAGACTGTGAACAAAGGAATTAGATTGTGTTTACACTGCACAATCATAGTAGGCTGATATTACTTTAGGTACCATGGCTTCATCCTACAGAATCCTGGGGTCTATATTTTGAGGAGGTGGTTAGAATGTAGTATCAAAGAACTCTGGTGCTATAATTCAGGGGTAGAAGAAGCCACTGTGGTATAGTGATTTGAGCATTGGACTATGACTCTGGAGACCAGGATTCAAATCTCCACTCAGCCGTGGAATCCCAATGAATAACCTTAAGCAAGTCACACACTCTCAGCCTCAGAGATAGGGCAATCTACCAAGAAAACTCCATGATAGGGTCATCTTAAAGTCACCATAAGTCAGAAATGATTTGAAGTCACACAAAAACAAGGAGGGAAGTTGGAGCTATGGCAGTTAAAGTAGTATAAAACTATTGTTTAGTTCAGGAATTTGGGTAAGCAGTCTGCCATGGATGGAACTTCAGTTCTTCTGAGGGTTCAGGTTCATATCTTGGGAGTAATCTTGTATTCATCCTTGTCACTGGATGCTTCAGTGGACTTCATGGCTCAGAGTGCGTGGGTTCAGCTTTGACTGGTCAGCCAGCTATGGCCTATCCTGGGGAAAGATATTCTGGCCCCAGTAGTTCATGCCCTGGGAACTTCCCAGCAAACTGCTGATATGCACTCTGATAGAGCTACTTTTCAAGATGACTTGTAGATAGTGCAAAACACAGCAACTGGATTGCTGACTGGAATACCACATCGACATCATATCATATCAGTCTTAAAAGAATTTTACTGGTTACCAATGTGCTTCTGGTCTGAATTCAAGGTGCTTATGATGACATTTAAAGCCCTAAATGGCTTGGAATGCTGTTGTGTTCTGCAGAGGACCTTGGTACATCTTTGGAATTTTTTAAAATACCCCCCCACACACACACACACACCTTTTGGCCTTTCTGCATAACAAAAGCACAGAATGCACACAGACACTTTTATATATATTTGTGTCATTTTTTTTCCAATAAAAAACTCAAAATGATTTTTGAACTAGAGTCCACATCTTTTGCAGAGCTTGCAAAAGGTATTTTTCTGAGAGAAGACTGACAGGTGACATGATCACCATCTTTAAATACCTGAAGGGATGTTATGTAGAAGACAGGACAAACTTGCTTTCTGCTGCCCCAGAGACTAGGGGCCTTTCTGCACTACACTCTTATAGTGCTATTATTCCATCCTAAACTAAGGTTTACAGTTTCGGGAGGGGCATTTATAATTCTCAGCCAGAGACCTCTTTGGCCTCCCTCAACTGCATACCCAGGATTCCACAGGATGTTGAAAGTAGAATAATAGCACTATAGCAGTGTGGTGCAGAAAGGCCCTAGAATACAAACCAGTAGATTCAAATTACAAGAAAAGAGATTCCACCTAAACATTAGATCTTTACTGTAAGAACTACTCAGCAGTAGAATAGACTGCCTCAGGAGATAGTTGGCTCTTCTTTGGAAGTCTTTAAACAGAAGTTGGATGGGCATCTTTCTGGTGTGTTTTAATTATGTATTCTTGCATGACAAGGGTTAGGTCTTCTGGTCACTTTCGGCTCTAAGATTCTATGGCCATTTCCACACAACAGGGCTGAACCACTGTGGGGCCAGGATGGCAGTGGTTGGCTGGTCATGCTTCTGCATGACATCATTGCTGGCTCACCACCATCTTGTCCCCAAGCAATGTGTGCACGTTATTCGCAAAATGGAAAAAAATCCATTTTGTACCTGCCATCACACAGTGCTCTCGCCCTTCTTGGCTACTTGGAAGGGCCGGAAGCACGCTGTTGGTGCTTCCTTCCCAGTGCAGCATTGGCAACTGCCTGGCCACACTGCAGAAGGAAGAGGCGGAGCCACTGCACTCTCTTCTGCAGGGAGCTGTGAGGTGTGGAGGGGAACCTTCCTGGTGCACTACCTTCCCGGCAGGGGTGCTGCTGGGGCTGTGACAGGACAACATGCAGGAGCATTGTTGTGCCGAAATGGCCTGTGATACAAATATTCAGTTACAGCTATGGTTTCGTTTCTGTTTAATTGATGCTTGTAAGTGATAAATACCCACCATCTATGCATGTATAAATATTTTAAATGTCAATAAAATGTAAAGGTGGCAGAAATAAGCAAAGAATTTATATTTAATCTTTGCTTCTTGCCTTAGAAACGTCTTGATTACTATGTGAACTATGCCCAGGTTTCTTTTTTCATACATACAGACATACTTCCTATTTATATAATTCATTCTGAAATAATTGAAACAATCCATCAAATGGTACCAGACCCGAACAACCGCATGCTCTCACTCTCCCATCTGGCAGAAGTCTCCCCAGGCCTGAAGATCTCCCATAGGTGATTCTAATGCATTGCAGAGAAAAGCAAATGTAATGAATAGAACTCCGAATGTGATCCATCATTGCAATGACAACTTTCCTATGCAATTTGTTATCTTCACTGTGAATTATTGACATTATGTAGATCAAGGACGTTTACATATACCTTGGTTCTTAATATGAAGGCATGGTTGCACTAATACAAAAATGCAGGAGATATTAGATCAGAGCAAACGTTTCCATTTGTCCCTGAGGTTACTTGGCATTTAGAGAGCACAACTATATGAAAATTGAGATTTTGATTTATGATGGAGCAAAAAAAAAAATGGAGCAGAGAAGAGAGGAACATGGAAATTGACGGATGTGAAGAATGCAAGACAAAGTTTTAGTCCTGCATACTCCCCATATAGTGGAGTCTCACTTCTAGTCTATGTACAATGATAGCTGGTAGAGATGTATGATTTCCAGAAATTTTGGAGCCATGGGAGTGGGGAATGTTTTTCCCATTTTCATAAAAAAAAATGGGAAAAATGTGATATTGGCACCCTTTATCAATTAAACTTTTCTTTGTTACTTTAGTAAAATGAAATGTGTTATGTAAAATTTTGTCTGGCATGAAATTATCAGGCTTGGTATGTTAAAAACTAGTTGATTCAGGTAATAAAATTACACTTTGAATTGCATTTAAAAATTATTTCATATTTGTTACATACTGTATGAAGTTGCAAGGTCCTGACCTTAAGGAATCTCTTTGGTTTTGCCAGTTTATTGAGAGCAGGCAATAAATAAATAAATAAAATGATTAAACAAAGAAAATGATCTTGTCTCGTCCTGCACAGTGTAAAGCAGAGATAAAACATTCATGTCCATAAACAGAAATGAGAAAAGGAAACCAAGACCAGGAGTTGCAATGATCAAATACTACACATTGGCCCTTTTCACATGGCATTTGCCATGCGAAAGGGCCCCTCGAGCATCGTGTGAATGTGAGAAGCGGTTCACACGACGCACTCACAATCACGCGACGCTCCAGGGTCTGGCAGGCACCGCTTGCGCACTTTTTCATTTTCGGCTTTAAGCTGAAAATGGTGTGGATCGCCCATTGCTCTGGGTCCCTGCGCACACTTGCCATACTTGCAGAGCTCTGGAGCTGTGGGGCTCGCGCTTCCTGCCTCAGTGCAGCCTGGGCAACTCCCAGGCTGTACTGCGGAAGGAAGAGGCGGGGCTCTCGCGCGAGCAGCCAGCAGCTGCGGAGCTGAAGCAACGGGGACGCGAGAGCCTCTCACTGGAGTCTGCTCGCGTGATCCCTGCACCCCAGCGCCAAGAAAAGGTGAGTTGCGGAAAGGGCCATTATTTGATATAAAAGTCTGCCCATGATATAGTTTTTAGAAATAATGAGGAGGGCGTGTAAATATATTAACACCTAGTCTTAAACATTTTATTCATCATTCTCAATAAAATTTTCCACAATCTATTTTTTTTCCTTCCCCCAACTTCTCAAATTTTTCAGGGGAAAAATGCATTAGAAAAAAAAACTATTTTAAACAATTTCGCTAGATTTTTCCCCCAGCCCTTCACATCTCCAGTTTTTTAAAAAACAGAAAAAAAAAACCAGAACAACAACAACAACACCTCACCAAAGTCATGATCTGTGCAATCAGGGTTAAATTTTGCAACTCCACAACCGGCTGGCATGGGATTCATTTCTAAAGCATACTTCTGTGCTGCATTAGATGTTCAGCCTTCACATGGGGAAATGCATGTGAACCAAAAAGGGTTCAGGGATGCCTGGTTCCCTGGGTGTTGTTGGGCTACAACTTTCATCAGCTTTAGCCAGCATAGGCAAGGGTCAGCACTGTAGCACTGCAATGCCTCAGGAACCAAACATTATTCATTTTTTAGTTTAGAGGAAATTAGACTGTAGGAATTAGACTGTAATTCTTTAAGGTACATATGCTTTCATCATTCACCAGAAGCTTCTGAGAGGGATACTAGATATGTCAGCAGCAGTTCATTGTGTTAAACATTGTGTCCCAACCATCTAGAAATGCCCTGATCACAAACAAAAAGAGAATGAAGGCATCCAGCTTTTTCCCAGGAAAAAGATTCAGAGCCTCTGCCTGCCTCAGCTCCTCCCGGTTTCTCTCCAAGGCCCTCTCCGCAACTCATCTTTTCTCGGCGCTGGGGTGCGGGGATCGTGTGAGCAGCTTCCAGCGAGAGGGTCTCGCATCTCCGCTGCTTCAGCTCCACACAAGCGCCTGCTCCTGAGCAGGCAGCACGAGAGCCCCGCCTCTTCCTTCCTTCCTTCCGCAGCGCAGCCTGGGAGTTTCCCAGGCTGCGCTGGGGGCAGGAAGCATGACTGCTGTGGCTCCAGAGGCTTCACACACATGGTAAGTGCACGCGGGGCCCTGGAGCAATGCGCGATCAAGCACTATTTTTGGCTGAAAGCCAAAAATGAAAAAGTGCATGAGCAGCGCTTGCCCTACCCTGGAGTGTCACATGATTGTGAATGCGTCGTGCAGATCGCTCCTTACAATCGCGCAACACTCCAGGCACCCTTTCGCATGGCAAATACAGTGTGAAACAAGTGATGGACTGCATAGTCATCTTGATGCACTGGCAGTGAGTGGTTCCAGTGCAGTGGGGTGACAAATCCATTCTAGATTTTAGTCCAAAGTTTAAAAACACTATCTATTGTGCTAACTCTATTTTGGAGATAGGTTCAACATCTTGGAGAGCCCTTTTAAAATTCAGATTAAAGCCCAGAGGGGATTCACTCTCCCTTGATGTCAGAGCCACCAGCTGCCACTGCCTTGATGACCTCAAATAAGCTGAGTCCACACGATCCAATCACAGCTAATGAACTCATGAGGCTGATGATCTGTTTCGCAGTTGTGAACTTGCCATGGTACAGTCCATAGCCACCATCCCCTTGCAGTGCTGAAACATATCTGTTGAGAGGCCTGTGGACCTGGCAGTTTCACCAGGTGACCCACCTTACTATTCCTGAGCTCCATTGCAAGTCCAGCACCTTGAGAAGTTAGGCTGGTGGGAACACATGACAGGGCTGTCTATAGATGTACCTCCATGCTAAGGGAACTCCCTGCTAAAGTTAGACAAGCTCTATCTCTTCTGAGCTTCTAGTTGGTGACTGAAATGGTATTGTTCCTTCTGGTCTTTGGTCCTTGAAACTGGTGGAGCTGTTGTAACTGTTGGGGTTTAAATTATTTTTAAGAAACCTATTTAGTTTGTTTTTAAAAGTTTTTTTTAGGTCTATGGCCATTTCTGTCCTACACTGTTATAGTGGTATTATTCCACTTTCAACATCCTGTGGAATCCTGGGGTTTCTAGTTTACTGAGGCCAAAGAGCTCTCTGGCTGAGAATGCTAAATGCCCCTCCCTAAACTGCAAGCCCCAGGATTCCATAGGATGTTGAAAGTAGAATAATAGCACTATAACAGTGTTGTGCAGAAAAGGCCTTTGTATTGTTTTAAGTATTTTTTATCCATTGCACATCACCTTGGGGTCCCTGGGAGGCTGAGAAATAATACAGAAGTGCTTCAAATAAAAAGAAATCAATGAAATGTTTGTCCTCAGCTGGGCTCTGTGATTTGGTCAGTTATTTTTATCTGGAAGGTAAGCACCTGAGGAGACAAATGATAAGAGGTAAATAATGGTCATGGAAAGAGTTTAGCATTTGCTTTCACTTGCTTACATCTTTTGTTGTTTATTTTATTTATTTAGAGCATTTCTACCCTGCCCTTCAGCCACAAAGGCTTCCAGAGTGGCTTATAAATAGTTGTTTTGACAATTCCCTGCCCTTGGGCTTACAGTCCAAATAGGACATGACACACAAGGATTTCAGTAGTTCCTGGCTGCTCTCCTTCCCCCTCAGAGGTCACAGCAGTAGTCACAACAGCAGTTGGGAGATGGAGGTAGGAGTTCTCATCAGCCACTAGGACCAAATCATGATTAAGGTGTGCCTATGCCGTTCTTCCGGAGAGGCTGCAGCAGTGGCAGCTGGAATATGAAGGGAGGGGTTCTCATCAGCCTCACTATGGAGGTGTATCTTGCTGCTCTTCTGTTAAACACATAAAGCCAATGCAGTAATATTTAGATTCACTTTGATGCCCATTAATAAGGGGCTGTCAAGTTTACATCCATAATACCCCATAATGAAGGAGGGGAAGTAACATAGCAGGCCAGTCATGGTAAGCCTCTCCTTGCAGATGTTCCAAGCCCAGTTATAAATCACAGAAATCTTCAGTGGAGAGGAACAAGCTGTCCTTCCAGTATCAAAACACAAGTCATGCCCCTGACAGATGACACTGAATTATGTTATAACAATAGAACACAGTGTGATGTCTCTGCCTGTCAGAAGAGTCAAAAGGACTCACAAGTGTTTCCTCTTCTTTATGAAAGGATCCAGGATATTGGTTATGGTTAATGCAGAGGAGTGTTTCAGTTTCTTCGTCTCATTGCTTCTGTCTCTCTGGCCTTGCCAGTTCAGTAGATCTCTTTTCAATTATATAAAAACTCAAGGTTCTTAGCTATGAGTAAACAAAAAAACAAAACGCCTACTACCAATACCAAATAATATCTTTCTTAGGCTAACTAAAAGGATTTTAAAAAGCTGTGCTAATGTTCCGGATCTCCAGATCTTTTCATCAGGTTAGATGTTACAAAAAGTGGACAAGGAATCCTGCCCATATAAAAGATCTTAGTAAAACTATTATGAAACAAACCTTCATGCACAGATCCCAGTACATCACATGCATGGACTCCTTGTTGCTGCAACATCTGCATATGTGAACTTCTTTCCCCACATCTATGCATAATCATCCATATTTCTTTTCTTTTTCTTTTACTATTTCTTTCTTTCTTTTTTGGGGGAGGGAAAAATCTGTATCTGGAGGATCCCACAATTTCCCCCAAAATGTGCAAAATTTTTGTGCATGTTTTAAACTGTATGCATTGATTGAACAAATCCTATTCACTTTCCATTGCAGCATGTTTCACAATGTTTTTTTTCACATTCTTCTATGCACACTTTTCTGATTTGAGCATTTGGAGGGCATGTGTTTGCAGCTGTCCATTATTGGAAGGATTGTAGAGTACAAACTGTGTTCAGCTCATGATGAGTTTGTGAAGCGTGGACTGAGATATGCCTATTGAACTTCAGGATGAAATTGGATTCCCCACACATCCTTAACTGTTACCTAAAATGGGAATGTATATGCAATGTGTACCCTGGGTATTAGGCAATGTAAAATTGAATACAAGCAGGCTTCTTCACTAGTGTGAAGAACCACACACACACCGCAGGTGTGTTGAACTGCAGCTGCCATCTTGTCAAAGCAACATCGTCAAAAAGCACATGTTGGTAATGATGAGAGTTGTAGTCCAGTACATCTGGAGGGCATCAGATTGATGAAATGAGGAATAAAGAATCCAGTCTACTGCACACACATAGTCCTATCAGCATAGGCATGACTCATGTCCAGGTAGTGGCCACTGGGAGATGAATAAGCCTAGAAAGGCCAATAGACATAAAGACATAAAAAGGATCAATTACTTTTCTTTAAAAAGCTAATCTCTACCAGCATTTGCTCAGACTAAATGCCACAGTATCATTTTCACTAATGAACTCCAATTTGGCAGCTCCATGCTGAAAGCTTCTGTCCCTTTGAGATGTTTAGCTGGAGTATGGCATGTGCTACAAGAGGCCCTGGAATATTCATAACAATGTAGTGGAAGGGAGGGGGACAAAAAAATAAGACTAACTGGTTTTCATTTTAACGTTAGCTTTTGTGGATATAAACCTACTTCTTTGGATAAAATACCAAGTGATATTAAGGCCTCAGGTAAAAAGCATATTTATACAGTTGTGGGACTGGCATAGAATGTAATAGGATCCAGAAAGATGCAAATCATGTCCTTTGTTCTAAATTTTCTAATGGTAAGGGACATGATTTGTACCTTTTCAGATCCTCTTACATCCTATGCCACTCCCACAAGTGTAGAAATATGCTTTATACCTGAGGCCTTAATACCACTTGGTACTACATACAGAGAAGTGGGTTTATATCCACTGAAGCTCATACTACAATAAAAACCAGTTAGTCCTAAAGGTGTTGCCACCCCACCCTTTTTTTATATTACAAGAGACTAACATGGCTACTTCTTTGAAAACTACAATGATGTAGTGCTAAATTCGGAATTGTTGGCAGTGACCATAATAGGCATTCTCCCGAGGAAAAGTGGAAAGCTGGGTTAATCCATCACTGTCAGTGCTTGCAGTGTGCGTGTACATATATGTGTATCTGTGCATCTCTCTCTCTCTCTCTCTCTGTCTTTCACACAGTCACACACTTTGCAGGGATAGCTGACAATACTATATTGCTGAGGGTTGCCACATTCAGAGGGATTAGGGAAACACAAGATGGAAGATTAACATGGATGCTAGTGCAGAATACTCACAGCTAAAGCACTGCAGACACAGGCCATCAAACCTCTGTCTAAAAACTTCCAATGAAGGCCTGTCCATCACATTTGGAGGCAGTCTGTTTCATTATTACTTTCCCCTCTTCACCACCATCAAAGAGGGGACTGCACTGCACCATGGGAGAGGCCAGCACCACTACATCCAGTTTTAGCTAAGAAGTAGCTCAGCTGGAAGCCTGAAGGAAGTCTTGCAATGCCTGGGATTCCTGGCCATTGTGAGACTTCACTCCATGATTTCAGACCAGCACTTCAGGCCATATCTAACATTGACCACACGGTCTTGCAAGACTTCAAGGGATTTTAGTGTGCCAGGATTGGACCTCTGATTTCTTGGATAGCTTTTTTTTTTTGCTTGACCATCAGTGTAATCCACCCCAGTTCTCCATAGTTCTGAATGCATCCTGAATGCATTAGACCAGTGCTGATTCCCCATGTGGGGGTCAGGAAAGAATTTGTTTTACTCTTATTGTAGCATGGTTTTTCACTTTCCCTGGCATTTCCCCTTCATTACAGGTATGGTGTAAAGGACATGTAATGACTTATGTTATTCCTATTCCTACAGAGAGGGGAAAGCCCAGGAGCATCAGAATGACTGGCTGGTGATGCTAACCTGCAGGTTTGCTCAACAGCTGTTTTCTCTTTCTCTGGTCTCACCCTGGATTGGTAAATGGCAGCTCCACAGGGATGTAATGCTTAGTTAAACCCATTCCCACAAGAGATAACAAATAATTTATTCAGTTTTCTCCTTACTGCAAAAACTTCCTTGAAGACTTGTTTTTGAAGATGTGCTTGAAATGATGAGAAAATCTTTCCTCCCTCATGAGACAGTCTTTTCTTGCCCCCTGATACAGCCACGTATTTGCCAGAGAAGATTAGAGAACAGTTGAGAATGGTCTGGCTATGTTCTGATAGCTGGAACATGACAATAAAACCATCCTCTGGGACTTCCAGTGGTCTCTGGAGGTCACAGAAGATGACACCATCACTGTGTATTTGCCTATCACAGCCAGACCATCCTTAGCTGCCTCCTATCTTCTCTCAGGGGGCATATGAAGATGTCAGGGTCTCAGAGTGGGAGAGAGGAGATTCCTTGCAGGATCTTAGGGCAGCCTTCTCATTGGAAGTGGGGCTTCACACAGGGTGCCTTCATCAGGGTTTCCCAACTCCTGAGTAACTCCTTTTTGTTTTCTTCCCCCTGCAATATTGAGTATTCTCTCCATTCCTATAGCTCAATCTTGAACTTATCCCATATCAGAACATATATTTGCCACCTGCCCTGCCTGGTCAGAAATTTGTCTGAGTTATGTAGATTACCAAGTCTTCCCCTTCTTTCCATGGGACTCAATGAGTTCTGACTGATTTATACCACTGTATTGTGGTAAAGTTATGACCATCCACTTTTAGCTATAATCTCAATGTCTGGCCTCTCCCTCTGAGCTCAAATAGTGCTTATCATCAGGAAGTTTCAATCTGAATCCATTGATTTGAATCATGTCTTCTGGAGCAGAAGAAAACAAGCTTGTGCCATTGTTCACATGACAGGTTTTCAGATATTTAAATGTGGCTTTTATGTCATCTTTCAGTTCTATCATCTCCAGGACAAACATACCCAAGTTCCTCAACCATTTCTGATATATTTCCAGATCTTTTATTTTGTCGTTGTCCTGTTGGCATGTTCCAGCTTGTCTTCTTAAACTGTGGTGTCTAGAATTGGATATCATGCACCAGATAATGTCTGACCAAACACAATGGAGTGGTACTATTACTTTGCTTAATCTGGATGCTGTAGTTTTATTGAGGCACACTAAATTGCATTGCTGCTGCTGCTGCTGCTTCCTCCTCTTCCTCTTCTTCTTCCTCTTCTTCTTCCTCTTCTTCTTCCTCTTCTTCTTCTTCTTCTTCTTCTTCTTCTTCTAGATCTTCTTTTTCTTCTTCTAGATCACAGCTTGACTCACATTTAGCTTTAGTCCCACATTTTGTGCTGCAGCTGACCTTGTTAACTCTGGCCCCACTACAGCACTGGATACTGAAAGCTGAGCTGAGCTTGAAAGTTTTCAGAAGAACTTTCTCAGCATGAATTTGAACAGGGAAACTCTTCACGTAACTTTAACATACACATCAGTTTTGCCACCACCACTGCTGATTCAATTTCATTTCCTCCTGCTGCTGGCCATGCTTTGAAAAATATCCATCTGTTTTGATTTTTCTCCACATGGGAAGCATTACTTGGTATTTCTGCCATCACTCTAATTGCATCTATTTAGAAGCCACATCACACTGAAGGCAAAATCAAGAAACTTCCTAATGACACATGAGATTGGTGGTCCATCTAGCCTAGCATGTCCTCCAGTTTTCCTAGACTGGCAGGGACAGTCCTCATAAATTCTCTGCCATCCCACTTTGCTTTTCTAATGTCTCAGTTTCTCTCTCTTCCTCCCACCTTCCATCTTGTGTCTGCTTACTTCAATTGCTGCAAACTGAGTTCAATGTGCAAGAGTAATTTGTACTCATTTATTAACACAGAAGAGTAAGAGGAGGCAAGGGGCAGAATCTTGCCCTTCCCAGAAGGCTGAGACAAAAGCAAACAACTGCAGCTTCTACCTTGTGTGTTCTTCCTCATTAATAATTTTTGTTATCTTGATCACACTCTAGTGTTGCTTTGCAATGAATGTTCTAGTTTTCATACTAGTGCTGTAAACACCAACTGCCAATGGCATACATTCATTCATTTGTTTGTTCATTTATTTCCATTATTTATTTAACGCTTCTCAGGACTTTATCACACGAGGCAGGTAAATTGCACTTGCAGTAGGATAATAGGTTCTTTGCCTCAAACTTATCCCATGACATTTCTCTTCTGTTGTCCTCCCAGTGGGAGACCATTCAAAAAAATCTTTCTTTTAATAAAACAAAAATTGGTTAATCTAAAAAGAAACACATTCAAAATGGTTCTGAATGGGAGAACAACAGAAGAGGAATGAGGTTATGTGATAACTCATAGCCAAAGATTCTATTATTCATGAGGGTTCAGGGTGCAGAACCCTTGTGAAAGTGGAAGAACCACAAATAACTCTTGCCATGATCCCCCTCTTGTTCCCTCCTGGAGCTCCCGCCTCCTATTCCCTTGCCTCTGTCCTCAGCAGTCCTGCAGGGAAGAAAAAAGCCAAGGTAAATGGCTTACTGGTACTTTCTGCTCAGACAGAGAAGAGTAGAGCACTGAGTCCTGGCATTCTAGGTACTTCCAGTTGCCATCTTGAGAAAGGAGATTCCTCCCAAAGGGGAGGGGGTAGGAGCACAGAGGTCACCTGACCAATCAGCGGCCATTACAAAGCAGAATGTGCAGCCACGTGGTAGAGAAGAGACGCCCCCAGCTGTGGGGAGAGCTTAGCTCACCCAAAGGGCAAAAATGTCCATTTTAAACACAAGCCTCAGAAACCTGGGGTGAGGAATGCAAGAGAGTGGGAGGAGAAGAATGGAGGGGGAGAAGGCAAGCACGTACCTTGTGAATAATCAAACTCACGAAGTTCAAACCTGCAAATGTGGAGGGAGGACTGTTGATAAAAACATTGGCTGGAAACCTGAATCAGGACATGTATATCTGGCACATAGCTGTGTCCCTGTAGCTACATCTCTCAGTGCTATCCTTCAACCCCCCTTTAAGTGATGTACCCCATCCCTTAACATAGCCATTTCTGCATTTTTGAGGAGGGGGTCAGCAGAGATACACCCAACTGTTTTCTTCTAACTGGACAAGCTGCAACTGGCACCTGCAGGGGCCTCATATGACATCCTTGCAGTAGGTCAAGCTTCAGGAAAACAGCTGGATATCTCCACTCATCCCACCCACCCTCATTCTCCAATGGCATCAAAATGGCCATGTTGGGGGCAAGTGTTGTTTAAAAGGCAGCTTGGGAGATTTTTGGTCATTGTGTGGTCAGTAAAGAATTTTGACCTTCACAACAACCAAAAAGTGGGTTACAATGGCATAAATTGAACTTATGCTATCATAACTTGCTAACAGGATGAAAACCACCATTTAAAAACAATTTTAAATGCCTATTTAAAAAATCAACATTCTTCACAAATACATTAAAAACATTCCAGAAGCCAATTTTAAAGCTAGTTTTAAATACCATTGACCAGACAGGACAATATAGTCTCAAAGCCATACTGATATCCCTGGCCAGCAGAGTTGGGGTGTGTGTGTAGATACTTCTATAATTGAGGTGCTGCTGCATAAGAAGCCCTGGTTCATGCATTCACGGGATACTGCAACACACATCAAGGCTTTTCTTCACGTTCACAAATTGCAAGTAGGCTGATACAGGATGAGCTTCATGGCTTCATGCAGGAGGCATTCCTAGCCCTTCCCAGAGATTCCTTGAACTGAATCTCCACTTGACGGCTGTCAATGTCCTTCCCCAGGAACCCATGTTCCCTTGCCCTTAGTCTGGTATCTTCATGATGCCTTCTGAGTCAAGGCAGAATTAGGAAGAAATCTATCCTACTTAGAAGAGAGGAATTGATGGATTTTCCCCTCTTTGATAGTCCTCAGGGGAGAAGACTGAAGCCACCACATTAAGTGCTGTGAACACTTACATATCTGTGTATACAACTTTAAATGTTGTATACAACTTCCTAAACCTAGGAAGCACAACTTGGCCAGCTTTCTTAGACATGTGCTACTGGGCATTCAAGAAGCTATGTACACTTACCTAGAATGTCTTCCCATTATATTTTTGCTGTATGAAGCACTGGCCATTTCTGCACTACACTGTTGTAGTGCTATTATTCCACTTTCAACTTCCTGGGGAATCCTGGGGTTTGCAGTTTAGGGAAGGGCATTTAGAATTCTCAGCCAGAGAGCTCTTTGGCTTCAGTAAACTACAAGCCCTAGAATTCCACAGGATGTTGAAAGTGGAATAATAGCACTACAACAGTGTAGTGTAGAAATGGCACTGATGCAGTAGCAGACTTTCCTCCAGCAATCATAACATTTGTAGCTGCCCTAGCTTTATGACAACAGGGTCAGTATGCCTAGCAAGGAGATGTTGTTCAGATTAATTTTTATCTGGATCAATTTTGCCCATGAGTATGTACTACAATTAATTCTTTGTAATGGATTACCACGTAAGCCCCATTCTGTCCATCAATACTGCATAATTTGTGTGCATGAAGAAAAAGCAAGAGGGATTCTCATGGCTGGCATCTGTGAATGAAAGGCAAGTGCCACTAGGACTTCCTTTACTGCATTCTGTTTTGCCTTACTTATCCATGTTCACCAAAGCTGGAGGGCATTTATTCTGTCTGTGACATTTTGGAAAAAGTCCCTGGGTACACACTTTGCTTTGCTTAAAAGACTTGATGTGCAGATACTGCCAGGGTCAGTGTTGTGAAAATATGCAATAGAAATGCTATTGAAATGGTATCAATTCCTCTGGCTCAGGAGAACATTGCACTGCAAAAGAGAGTGGCAAATGCTCCATGTTGGGTTGGGGAATGTCTAAATGCATGTTATGTTGAATACTTGGCATTTAGTTCCATTTGTTGGGTTGGAAAAAAAATTAAATAAGCATGAAGATTTTGGTCTCAATCAAGATGGCCACCTGCAGGATGAAGGTGTGTGATCCTTCCTTCCTTCATCATGAGTTAGAAGAAAAGCCCCAACTGGTATTAATATTAGGGATGGGAAAAAACATCCAGTATTATTCACTTCCAGGTTGAAAAACTAGGTTGTCTGAATGACTGGGAAACCACATCAGGTAGCAAAATAAACCAGAAAGAATTTTACACAATTTTCTCCCAGTATTCAAGTGTCCCAAAGAGTTGTACAAAAATTATTCTGTGTAGAAAAAAACATGGAGGTCAACATCCTGCATCGTCACTGCAACTACAGTGATGGAGCTCCATGATCATACTTATGTCTGATGGTCCATTCCACAAATACCCTACTGTTTCAGCCTGACGGTTATCCAACCAAAGTGCTTGAGGTGCTGAAAATCATGGCAGTGCAGTGCTCTGCAGTGCACTCCCGGTCACAAGGCACATCAAGAACAGGCAGCTGGAGAGACCCCACAGAGTGTTGTTATAACTGCTTGTCTCAAGGTAACCCTGCGTTTGGGAGAGCACTGCAGATGTAATTTCCCAGTACTCTGCTCTCCACTACTGTGGAAATGCTTCAGCCAGGCCATGCTGAAACAGTAGGTTTTGGGGTCATGTTTAATCATGATTAACCATAAATATGCAACTCCAGCAGTTAAAAAATTGTAGGTCCATTTTATAATCTCATAACTGTTGAACAAGATGCTAGCTGAGAAGCTCTGCACTAAACTCTGCTTCTTCTATAGAAAATGTGTGTTTGCACACAAAACTCACATGTTTTTCTATGCAGAATAATTTGTCTGCAACACTTCAGGATATTTGAATACAGTGAGAATTGTTGTGCTTTCAAGTCATTTCTGACTTATGGAGACCCTATGGTGCCCTATCACATGTTTTGGTTTTTTTGCGGGAAGCAGCAATTATTCAGAGGGAGTTTACCTTTGCTTTCCCCTGAGGCTGGTAGAGTGTGACTTGACCAAGGTCAACCCAGTGGATTTCCGTGGCAGAGTGGGGATTCAGACCCTGGTCTTCAGAGTTGTAGGCCATTTCCACACTAGCCTGTTACAGAGCTATGATTCCACTTGCAACATCCTATGGAATCCTGGGGTTTGCAGTTTCAGAAGGGGCCAGGCAGCCCCTCCCAAACTGCAAACTCCAGATTCCATAGGATGTTGCAAGTGGAATCATAGTGCTATAACAGGCTAGTGCGGAAATGGCCATAGTCCGGCACTCAAACTGCTGTACAACGCTGGCTCTAGTTGGGGGTGTAGAAGGGGTTTAACCACTTTTTAGTTTGGAAAATGATATCTGCTGCAGTTAGAGGAATAATGAGAACTCGGGAAGTTATTTCAAAAGTTAATTAGGTACATTTCTGGAACCAAGGCCCACAAAGTACTTACCATTATAGTTGCAGCTATTATAAGGTAACTCAACTGTCCCATTTTGTTACTTTAAAAAAAAAATCTAAATGTTACAAGCCACTGATTGATGGTACAAACAGCCTTTTCTCATAATCACATCACTGTTGCCTCAGCATCCAGAAGAAAACACGATGCAGCAGGGCAAGGCACATTACGAGTCAGCATTTGAAGCACAATTTAGGGAGGCCATTTGGGGAGGCTAAAATGTTACAGTTACATTGAAACGGGTGTAGAATTATTCCCCAGTGATTGTAATGTAATGGAGTTACACTTTTGTTTGAAAAGAAACTAATTACAAATAATGAATTATTCACAACTTGTTACTTCTGAGCTCTTGGTACAGTAGATACTGGCACATAATGTTTTTAGAAGAAGCATTTGTTTACAATTGGAGATTCTTGTGTGGTTTCAGACTGAGAGCAAAGTCTCTTAAATCCTTTTGTACCCACTCTTACTCCATGTGCAGAAAATGCGCAAGGTCACTCAAGGCCAATGGTCACACACTTCCGCATGTTGGCTCTGTGCAGGGATAATACTACAGGGGAATGTTTGCCTTCTTCCACAGCAGGGAGAAAACTACTGTAATTATTTGTCCATATGTGCAAGGACAAAATAGTTGAAGATTACATCCCTATGAATGGAAGCTTTTCTTTCTTTTCTCTAATTAGTAAACGGGACAATCTTTCTTGAGATCACAGCAGGAGAGGGAAGGCTTACATCTCCCTCACTGCACTCTGGAGTCCAGATCCAAATGAAAGGCCTTGTGCTTATTTTAAGTCGTCAGAGATATCTTACATGATGTGCTTATAGCATACTCATTCAGTCTATATCACCCATGTTGGGACAATATCTCCTGTTTGGAGACTTTCACTTTCCCTGTTTCTTCCTTTTTTTCTTTTTTGTAACCTAGCCTGATGAAATGTTCTAGAGAACTTAAAAGCTTCCATAACTGTTTGACATTTTGGTGGGTCCTAAAGAAGTCATTGCTAAACTGTTGGCTTTCTTTTTAGCCTGGGGCTAGTGATTTTTTTTTAGTTGGAATAATGCATCTGCTTTGTTCTCAGACAACCCCCACACACATATCCTGTATGAATCAAGAGTTATAAGTGAATCATTGAAAGTCAGGCTGTTTATTTTACATATTAATCTTGCATATTGTTCTCTGCTTCTCAAGAGTACAACCATTTTTTAAAATTATGTCAGGTACGGCAAGCTCTCTCAGCCTGGCAGACCTGAACATCTCATTTTTCACATCCATTGAAATCCTTTTGCTAGGCATAGATCATAGTCTGAGACTGTCTGCTAATCACCACTTACTGTTTTCTTCTTCATGATGATTCATCTCCATGCATCCAAATGAGATTGGGAGCAGTGGCCAAGTGTGCTAAGGCTTGTTTTTAACCTGCACCTGTTTCTGGTTAGGAACCTAGCCACGGGCATTCAAACTTTGGTGACATCCAGATTGGACAACTGTAGTATGCTTTATTTATTTGAAATGTTGGGCTAGAGAAGAGTTCTACAGAAATCATGGACAGTTAAAAAAACAAATAAATGGTTCTTGGAACACATCAAGACTGAACTCTCTCCAGAAGCCAAAATGACTAAATTGAGGGCTGTCATTCTTTGGACATATCATGAGATGACATGACTCATTAGAAAAGATGATAATGCTTGGCAAGGTGGCATTTGTCTCCATTTTGGGTCATTTCATTTCCCCTGTGAAAAGATTTGTAATAACATGCTTGCCACGCTGTGATTCCACACTGAAACATGTATGCTTTATCTTGCTTTCTATCAGATGTGCCACCACTAAACATGACAAAATGTCTTTTTAAAGTCCTTTTCTACTTTTTTAAGGTTTCATGTTTGAATCATTTGTTTCTTATTTGTACAGCACATAGCCTAAAGGTACATGTCTATAATTCGTTATTGCAGCACTGCTAGGTTACTGTTAAAAAAATGATGGCATGCCTTATGAACTGTAAAGGCACCAGATTTATTCTGCTAAGGCAACAGAGCTGATTGCTAACCTGTGTCATCCCTAAAGCTCAGGTTGAATAACAATTTAGCACATAAAACATCCTAAAATACATTTGAAGAGCTCAAATTAAGCCCTTGCTTGTCTCTGACTTCATAGCCAGAGAAGAATCATAGCCAAAAGAAGACAAGCAATTCATGGCAGCTTACAATAAATACATTAAAAACAATGAAACAAACAAACAAAAAAAGAAGCTTCAAAATAAATTTATATAAAATTTGATCTCAATGTATTTTTATTATGGATTTTTGTTACATTGCTTAATAAGTTGCTCTTTCCAGTTTTTATTGAGCAATAAAATAGCTTGGTGGAATTTTTGCCCCACTTATTTAAAATTAGTTGTGCCTTGGTCCCACCAAAAGACTTTGGAAATTATTTAACTTAGTTGTTAATTTGTTCATTTAAGTTGCTAAATATCTTGTTCCTATCATAGAAACTATAACTCACAGCTTTGCCAACCTGCACATGTTTTGATATTCAGAATCATAGTATCATAGAAATGTAGAGTTGGAAGAGACCACAGGGGCCATCCAGTCCAACCCCCTGCCATA
Source organism: Cyclura pinguis (assembly GCA_030412105.1). Classification (NCBI taxonomy): domain Eukaryota; kingdom Metazoa; phylum Chordata; class Lepidosauria; order Squamata; family Iguanidae; genus Cyclura; species Cyclura pinguis. The sequence continues at coordinate 217,133,221 of CM059602.1, forward strand.
CAGGAACACCCTCAAAGCACTCCCGACAGATGGCCATCCAGCCTCTGCTTAAAAACCTCCAAAGAAGCAGACTCCACTACACTCCGAGGCAGCATATTCCATTGCTGGACAGCCCTGACCGTCAGGAAGTTCTTCCTGAGGTTCAGGTGGAATCTTCTTTCCTGCAGCTTGAATCCATTGCTCCTTGTCCTGGTCTCTGGAGCAACAGAAAACAAGCCTACTCCCTCCTCTACATGGCATCCCTTCAAATATTTAAACATGGCTATCCCCTCTTAACCTTCTTTTCTGCAGACTAAACATACCCAGCACTCTAAGTCTATCCGCATAGGGCATGGTTTCCAGGCCCCTCACCATTTTGGTCGCCCTCCTCTGGACTTGCTCCAGCTTGACCATGTCCTTCTTGAATTGGGGTGCCCAGAACTGGACACAGTGTTCAAGATGAGGTCTAACCAAAGCAGAGTAGAACAGTACCAGTACCTCCCTCGATCTAGACACCATACTCCTATTGATGCAACCGAGAATTGCATTGGCTTTCTTGGCTGCCGCATCACACTGCTGACTCATGTTCAGCTTGTGGTCCACCAAAACTCCTAGATCCCTTTCACACGTACTGCTATCCAGCCACGTGTCCCCCATCCTATATTTCTGTATTCCATTTTTTCTACCTAAGTGTAGGATCTTCCACTTCTCTCTGTTGAATTTCATTTTGTTAGCCTTGGCCCAGCTCTCCAATCTGTCCAGGTCATTTTGAATTTTGATCCTGTCCTCTGGTGTATTAGCAACCCCTCCCAATTTGGTGTCATCTGCAAATTTGATCAGCATGCCCTCTATTCCTTCATCCAAGTCGTTGATGAAGATATTGAACAGCACTGGGCCCAGGACAGAACCCTGTGGCACCCCGCTAGTCACTTCTCTCCAGGATGAAAAGCAGCCATTGGTGAGCACCCTTTGGGAACGGTCAGTCAACCAGTTACAGATCCACCTGACAGTAGCCCTGTCTAGCCCACATTTTACTAGCTTCTTTGCAAGAATGTCATAGGAAACTTTGTCAAAGGCCTTACTGAAATTGAGATATGCTACATCCACAACATTCCCTTCATCTATCAAGCTAGTAACTCTATCATAAAAAGAGATAAGATTAGTCTGGCATGACTTATTTTTGAGAAATCCATGTTGACTTCTCATGATTACCACATTGCTTTCTAAGTGATTAGAAACTGACTGCTTAATGATCTGCTCCAGGATCTTTCTGGGTACTGATGTCAGGCTGACTGGGCGATAATTATTTGGGTCCTCTTTTTTTCACTTCTTGAAGATGGGGACAACATTTGCCCTCCTCCAGTCTGCTGGAACTTCTCCTGTCCTCCAAGATTTCTCAAAGATTATAGCAAGCGGTTCCAAAATGACCTCTGCCAGTTCTTTTAGTATCCTAGGATGCAATTCATCTGGCCCTGGAGACTTGAATTCATCCAGTGTGGTCAGGTATTCCTGTACCACCTCTCTACCTATTATGTGCCGCATTTCCCCTGCTTCCTCACCTGCTCCCCTGAATGCTTGTATCCTTCTGGGAAAAAACTGAGGCAAAGAAGGTGTTAAGCAGTTCTGCCTTTTCTCTTCCCCCTGTTAGTAATTTGCCATCTTCTCTTCGCAGTGACCCTATTGTCTCCTTCTTTTTCCTTTTGCTGCGGACATATTTAAAAAAGCCCTTTTTATTGTTTTTGATGTCTCTGGCCAGCCTAAGTTCGTTCTGTGCTTTAGCCTTTCTGATCTCCTCCCTACATCTCCTGGCTACTTGCTTAAATTCTTCTTTGGTGGTTACCCCCTTCTTCCATTTCCTATACATGTTTCTCTTAACACTTAGCTCAGCTGAGAATTCTTTAGTCAACCATTCTGGTTTCTTCAGATGCCTTCCATTTTTCCATTTTTCAGAAAATATTAAAGGCTATGGAGGAAAGAAAGAAAGAAAGAGGGTAAATCTCTCCCCCCCCACTCCCTCCCTCCCTCTCTCTTTCTCTCTCTCTCTCTCTCACACATACAATTTTATTGCATTCACCAGGCATTGCCCAGATTTTGCTTATGATTTGATTAGTTTACTGCTCACTTGAATTAAATAAAGGTCTGAATGGTAGCAATTTCCATTCAAAATGAACCTAAGCTAGCAATTTTATGAAAAAAGCCAAAGTTTGCCAAGCTTGCCCAGTGGATTTGGACATAAAAGTCCAGGCATAAGTATCTAAGTGTAAATACTGTATTTGCTGGCGTATAAGATTCGCTTTTTTTCCTCAAAACTACTGTTTGAAAATGGGTTGCATCTTATACACCAGTGTATCTTATACGCCAGCAAATATGGATATCTATTTTTGTGAAAACTGGTTCATAAATATGAATTTTAGGATAAAATAAAGACAAAGAAACAGAAATAAAAAGTGTGTGATTGGATGCAATTGATGGATCAGATCCTGAATCTTAAAGCAGCTTGCAGTTTGGTACCAGTGATAATGTACCATAATGTGATCATGCATGTGGATTTGATTACAATACAAAAATTGATTGTTATTGTTCTATCCCATCTTTTTTCCACATAGACAAGACCTTTACATTATAGCATAGATTATATCAGCCACCACAGATAGTTGCTCAGTTGGTGTATTCCACAGTTTCCCTCCCGAGAGGACACAAATATTGTAGCTATATTACCAGAGCTTTCCTTTTTACATTAATGCTTTTTCTATTTGTCTTAAGCCCTTCACAGTACAAGATGACACACTGAACAAGGAGAAAATTAAAAGAACAAAATCAGCTCCAGGGTTGTTGCTATCTTCTGGGCATTCTGACTGGGCCTAGACATGTAGCTTCTCTGAGATAATTATCTGCTGCTGGCCCAATGATTTTAAATGAACAATGAGAAGCTAATAGGTCACAATGTCCCTGAAGCCTGCTGGCTTGCAGACATCAGAGTGTCAGAATTTAAAAAAAGCTAGCAATCCTTAACCTAGCAATGGCACTCATTCCATAACATGTTCTAGCATATGGCTCATCATCAAGATGACAGCCTTCCATGGCCCAGTGTGTTGAAATACAACTCCAGTCATTTCTTGCCAGCCTGACCTTTGACTGTGGCAGACTAGGATAACACAAAATTGCAGTCTAACATGTCTGAAAGGCACTCAGTAGAAGAAAACTGCCCCATTTTTTAAGCATGTAAAGAAGGGACCACTCTCCTTCTATTATTTTCACCATTTTGCACCCTCTGATTTTTGGAGCGTATGCATGCACCAGTCTGTTCCAGAGTGAACTTTGAAGTCTCTTGCCTAGCACAGATCTAAGTCTCATTATAGTGCACTATCTAGGTATGAAGACCAGACCCTCTCTGCTTCTCATTTGACTAATGTAAATGAACCAAGGAGGGAAAAGTGTCTTGCTTCCGTATTGCATCTTACACTTGGTATATTAGACAATATAACAGTGAAGGAGCTTCACCGTATTGCCCTTCAGAAATCCAATATTTCTTATGAATAAAGAAGCAGAGGTAAACATCTCAAATAAAAATGTTTCATTTTGGTGCATTTTAAAATAAGTGCTGATGTTGTTGTTGCTGCTGTTGTTTTGCAACTTAATTTTTCCAGAGCAAGTCCTTGACTTTATTAGCTCCATCTGTCAACAGCAAAGTAAACAGATGTGAAGGGCTTTGTTATATTGCTACATGTATAAAGATTATGGGAAACTATTGTGAATTAACAAGTTTATTTTTGTGAAAAAATAAATAAAAACAAAACATTTCTGTTGTGGGGAAAGAGAGGGAAAATTAAGGAGTGGGAATAAATGGAAGGATCATTCCAATTTAGCCTCAAGTATAATTATTCCCAGGTTCAAGACAGTGTAACTCAGATTCTGCTTTAGTCTGTTCAGTAGAGCTATAAAGAATGCTAGTAAATTTTTCATCCTGTACAAAGAAAGTATGCCTTGACACACTGAGATACTCCAATGAGGAAATGAGAAAAAGAAATATATTTTTTTTACTCTCAGACATTTTTGGGAAATTTCTTTGTATTAACCAAACATGATTTTTACTTATTTTATTTTTTGTCCAGAGACTGGGATTCTTATGCACAAACATCTTCTTTTCAACTCCAAAGGAGCTTTTTTTGTGTGTGTGCAGAAAGCATCATATCTGGAATAAAATACAGTTCCTCGTGCAAAAATGTTGTCCTTTGCCCAGCAAAGAGGTTTTGGGGGCAAAAAAGAAAGTTTTTGCACATTAAAGACTCCTTCTTGGTGCATTTCATGTTTTAAAAAAGTGCAAATAGTCATCGAACTGCACAGAAACCCTTGTATCCTTGCACAGCAAGAGGCAAATGATTGAAAGTTATTTATTCTTACATGCAAGAACGATATGCGAAGATTTACATCACTACTGGTTAGTGAATCTTTGGTTTGAAGGGAAAAAACATGGAAGACCTAAATGCTTGTTAAGACTTAGAAGGTGAAAATTAATAACTTTTGACAGCATGACAATTTTTAAATTTTAATTTATTTTTCTGAGCAAATATTTCCAGATTGTCCACACTGAATGATGTCAGTTGCGGTGCCTAACAAACCACTCCAGAGTTTCAGAAATGAAACCAGCCTCAAAATTAGTTCATATTGGTTTCTTGGAGAAACTGTCTTCCAGTCATATCCACAGAGTGGTTATCACAGAAATTAGCTTGATTTCTAGAATGGTCCTCACACTTTCCATTTCTGGCTTGCTTATGCATGTTCAACCCATGTGGAAGTCACTTCTTGCTGTTGTTTTTAAAAGCTTTTTTTGGCTGAAAAGCACCTGCCATTTTTATTTTGTACTTCTTGGACATATGCACTCTCTCCCTCCCTCCCTTTCTCTCACATGCACACACACGCGCACACACACACACACACACACACACACAGAGGTACATATTTTTATGTCTTTGCAATCATACACATCTGGAAGGCAACCACCACCAACAACAACAACCATACACACCACAGGCATACTTGGGTGCACAATTACACACTCACTCTGCAAAAAGTAATTTTCATAACTCTCTTTTTGTCTTTAAAACCATGTAAGTACATTACACAGTTTTCACAGGAAATGAATGGGTAACATTCAAGCCCTCAGTCACTTTCCTGCCAGGCTTAAAGCCCATCAGTTTTTATCTACATGAGGATTTTGTATAAGACAAAAATCCAAGAGTAACACTTCAGTTTTGTTGGAAGCAGCTTCCCCCCTCACCTTTCCTTACCAGGCATATTTTCACATTTTCTTAATAGAAACGTGAAACACAAACCAGGAAAACACACCATTTTTTCCCTAGTCAAAACAAACAGAAAAGAAAGGCATTAGAAATCCCTGAACAAAAACAAAACTGTTTTTCTCTTAATTGTTAAAGATGATCACCAAATTCTTAATGGACCAGACCACGCCACAAGAGAGACTTTGTATTGCTCTGGTCATCTGTTTCCCCTCCCTTTCCTGTTTCCACAGAACCTCTCACCATGATAGAATAGGAAAGGCAGTTTTAACTGGTGCCTCTCTTCTCTGCCCCCTGCTTCTCATAGTCTGCTGCTATCAGTAGACTATCACTGAGATTGCTTGTACAACACTGACAGCCTATAGATGACACTTTCAGATATAAAGTGATGATCTATAAGGACAGGTAGACAGACACACAAAAAAGTAACCACACTGGGTGTCCCCAGAACTAGAGCACAGATCTTTCCAACGAGCAAGAGAAACCTGATAGAGACTAAGGCCATTTCCGCACTAGACTGTCAAAGGCCCCTCCCTAAACTGCAAACCCTAGGATTCCATAGGATGTTGTAAGTGGAATAATACCACTATAACAGTCTAGTGTGGAAATGGCCTAAGCCTCCTATTAGCCTATATCTGCTCCATGAAGCTTGGCACCCAGGAAGGACAGGAAAGACTCCACTTACATTCCATTTCCTCCCCTACTGCTTCTCAGAGCCTTCAGCTATACAGAACAGAAGGGACAGGCTACTCCAACAATCCATCTTTTGATTGCTAGTCCTAGACAGTATGTGTGCATGTATATGTTTCTTCAAATTGTCTGTCAACTTATGGCAGTCCCATGAATTTCATAGGGTTTTGTTAGGCAAAGAATACTCAGAGGTGGTTTTGCCAGTTCCTTCCTCTGAAATATAGCCTACAACACTTAGTATTTATTGTCAGTCTCCCGTCCAAGTACTAACCAGGGCTGACCCTGCTTAGTTTCCAGGATTAGATGGCATCTGGTGCCTCTCTATCTGGTGAGATAGACTCACTGAATTATTGCTGACTGGTCAATTAACACTTAGGTAAGTTCCATTGATTCATTTGGTCTACTCTGCCTGGGTTTAGCAGATGGATTTAAATGACAGTCTCAAAGACCATTTCTGCACTAGACTGCTATAATGCTATTATTCCATTTTCAACATCCTATGGAATCCTGGAGTTTGCAGTTTAGGGAGGGTCCCCAGGATTCCATAGGATGTTGAAAGTGGAATAATAGCACTATAACAGTCTAGTGCAGAAATGGACAAAGACAATCTATCCCAGTATCCTAAGTCACTAGAATTCAGTTGCAGAAAAAACAAGAATGTTTAAGGTTTTACCAAAATTAATTATTCATTAAGACACGTTGAGATGAACTTATCAAAAACTGATTATTTTTAATTACCCTGCAAAATCCTGGTGGAAAAGGTAAAGCTATCACAAATCTGATATATTAAACTGGGAAACAGGTGGTTGTGAATTTGATTCTGAAATGTGTGTCTAGACTTGGATTAGGGATATCCAGATTCAAGCCTCCATAGTCATGAAGCTCTGAATGATCTCGGGCAGGTACTGTCGGTTTTATCTACCTCACAGGGCTGTTGTGAGGATAAAATGAGGGGGAGGAGAGCTAAGCATGCCACCTTCAGCTCCCTGGAGAAAATAAATAGCTGCATAAATATTTTTCTCCAAAGAAAGATTTTTCTTCCACAGAGTAACTGAAGGAGGATTTCAATACAGTGTTACGATACAGTCCATTCTAGCTAAACTATGATGGTGGGAAACGAGGCCCATGAAACCCCTGAGCCACTAAAGCCCCTCATTTTTAAAAAAATCAGGCCAATTTCTAAGGTTTTTTCCTGAAAATGGCCCCAAACAACCCAAAACCACATGCAAAGACAATTTCAGTCACCCATGACCCAGACACCCCTAATATCCACAAAATCATGGAAAATTGGCCAAATAGAAACAAAATGGCAGCTGGAAATGATGTCACATCATTTCTGGTGCACCTTGAAGGCAGGGAGGCAGCCCACGGGAGTTAAAACTGCCCCCACTCTGGCATAGTTGGTCCTCCTGAGCTAAGTAGAGATTCAAAGTACTATATATCCCGTTAAGAAATCATATATTCATACATATGTAATTTCACTATCAGATGGTTTAAGGAATGGAACTGGCTAAGGAATCTCTGTTATTTTGTAGCTGAGTATGAGAGTTTAGTTAATTCTGCGATTTAAACATTTTAAACCAACAAGTAGTGATGGTCTTTTTTTCATTCAGGTCCTGATGCATGGTCCTCATGCTTAAATATGTTTTTTCCTTCTGTGAAATTGTTTTTTCCTTCTGTGAAAGGGTCAAATACCCCTTCCCCACACAGTGCCATTTCCATTGTGATTAGTTATTCATGCAGATCATGTTTGCTTATTTTTCTAAAAAATCACTTAGAAATAAACTACACATTTACAACATGTGCTGTTTGGCCCTGCACGGTTTTGGTTCAATTACACTTCTGCAAGAGATCTATTCTTCCAGATCTGTACATTGAAGATATAGTGCTTTAATTGAGAGAACTTTTTAAGATGTACTTTTCTTTTAATTGCTTCCCCAACAGTCTCAGAGGAGCACTCCCTTGTTTTGAATGTTAGTATTTTGCATTTGCTAATAAAGATGCACTAGGCTTCTGCTGTCTGCTTACAGAAGGAAAGCAAATGTTCTACTGGAGGAGGTGTGGAGAAGGAGAGAAACACTGATGGATAATGTGGTCCTGCTGCCTAAGTTAACAAAGAGAACCTTGGGGAAATCAGAAAACAAATGGGTAAAGTGAGCAGCCAAATTCCCCAGGTACTAGATAGTAAAATAACAAATTACTGCTTTGCAGGGACTTTTCTCCCCATTATATCTTCTTCAGCATTAATTCTTTATTTTCCTATTAGGAGACAATATGCCTATCCCACATCTTCTGAGAAAGATGCAGGAAGGTTGTGAAGAAGGGCTGGGAGACAGGGGAGACTGGGCAGTTCACAGAAGAAGTGCATGCATTACATGCAAGTTAAGCAAAACATGTTCTGATTTAAATGAGCCTTTTTAATGCATCCTACTCCACTGTGGTATCATAGCTGCACAATTCCATACCAAAATGTTCATTTCTAACAATAATATGTGAGTAGGCTGATATTTTATCTCAGAAAAAAAAATGGATTTGATCAACAGACACTACAGACTTTTATTTTAGTGTATTGCATTTCTTATGAGTATTTTCCTGTTCTGCAACTGCTATGACAGATTACGGTGTTACAGTGTTCATAGAATCATACAATGATAGAATCAGAATTGGAAGAGACCACAATAGTGGTACTATTGCTTCAGCAGTTGTAAGGTTTGGGTTGGTTTAAAATATTAATTACTGAGAGGTGCAATCTCTACAAATTTCAAAGAAATGCATGTAAATGAAAGCATAAATCAATCTTCACATATCTTGTCCTGGCCTCCAGAACAGAAGAAACACAAAGTATTTCAAAATGAAACAAAGTTCTAGTCCCTACTGGGCCATGGGACATACTGGATGATCTTTCTCCACTCACTCATTCTTAGGCCCTTTTCGCACAGCATTTGCCATGTGAAAGGGCCCCTGGAGCATTGCGCAACTGCGAGGAACGGTCCACACAATGCACTCACAATCACGTGATGCTCCAGGGCCTGGCAAGTGCCGATCATGCACTATTTCATTTTTGGCTGCGAGCTGAAAATGGTGCGCAATCGTGCATCGCTCTGGGGCCCCGCATGCACTTGCCGTGTGTGCAGAGCTCCAGAGCCATGGCACTCGTGCTTCCTGCCCCAGCACAGCCTGGGAAAATCCCAGGCTGCACTGTGGAAGGAAGAGGAGGGGATCTCGCGCAAGCAGGTAGCAGCTGCAGAGCTGAAGGAACTGGGACGCGAGAGCCTCTGGCTAGAGGCTGCTCGCACGATCCCCACACCCCAGCTCCGCAAAAAGGTGAGTTGAGGAAAGAGCCTTAGTCTGACCGACTTCACAGGGTGTTGGAAAAAGTAGGCAGGAAGAAGGAAGATGGAATATAAATGTAATTAATTAATACATAAACAAAGGTTAGTTCCCAACGTCATACTGCATTTGCACTGTTCAGGGTGTCTTTCAACAGTTTGAAAACTTAACAGCTTCAAAGTAACTGCTCAAAGTAATTAATCATGGTTAGTTCCAAGCCAACCTTCTCTCCAGAATTGGCTGTCCTTATAGTTAAGCCTTTTTTTTTTTAAAAAAAAGTTTACTTTACTGTCTTGTTATTCATAAATAACCCAAATAGCTACTTTTTAAAAACCATCAAGATACTGGAAGTCATTAGCCTAAGATACAAAAAATGCCAAAGTACTGAGATAACATACAACCTGTAACTATAAAATTATCTAAAACTGTTGTACTTACACTGCAAAAAAAGAGTGACATTATCCCTTGTTTTGCCTTAGTTATTGCAAAATCAAAAGAACTGCCAGTAGCTAGTTATTTGCGTAGATTTACTGCCAAGTTCTGGGGGCAATGGCATTTTTCAGCCACTGAAATCATTATACAAAGAAGCACCACTGGAAAGATGGAGTTGGATTTGCAAGAGACACATTCCAAAAAGTTACAGTTCCCCATGCACATTTGTCCTATTTTTATTGGCATTACTCCCAATAAAAATTCTGCCCCCTTCATGAAATTTTACTTCAGTTCCCACATTTCTACCATTGAGGCATTAAAAATTGTTCACACTCAGAACTCTTTATGTTTCCTGTGCTCTCATTTCCTTGGTAACTTTGCCTGCCCCCTTACTTGGGATGCACATATTTCATAGAATCATAGAATCATATGAGAGTTGGAAGAGACCACAGGGGCCATCCAGTTCAACCCCCTGCCATGCAAGAACACACAACAAAGCACTGCTGACAGATTCTAAAAGCGCAAATGAAGTGTTATATTACCACAATGCTGGAAATTTGGGAACTGAAAAAGAATTTCATTTGGGGTGAAAAATTCTTATTTGGGGGCAACACTCTCATTTAGATCCACCCCATGGCTACTTCCCTGGAAATCTCCACTGCAACACATGAATCCAGCCTTAGGCCATTTCCACGCTACACTGTTATACTGCTATTATTCCACTTTCAACATCCTGTGGAATTCTGGGGTTTGCAGTTTATTGAGGCCAAAGAGCTCTCTGGCTGAGAATTCTAAATGCTGCTCCCTAAACTGCAAATCCCAGGATTCTGTAGGATATTGGAAGTGGAATACTAGCACTATAACAGTGTAGTGTGGAAATGGCCTTAGCTGACAGCTCTTAGCTATCAATATGGTCATCTGTTAATGCTTCTGTACATAAGTAGACATCAATTTATTTAAATAACCGGGCAGTAGCTTCTACGGCCTGTCTTCTGCTACTCTGTTCTCTTGACGGTTTCTTTGGCCAGAAATATATTTTTGGTAGCACAAATTGACCCTCTCAGGGTGATCAGGCTGCACAACTACTACATATTGATCCAAAAACCTGGGACAGCTTATCCATAGACCAATATAAGTACTGTATCTTAACACTTATCAAAAAAAGGAACCATTCTCTTTGAGTAAAGTGGTGAAAGGTGAGCTTAGTCCATTCCAGGGGAGCCTAAAAGAAGCACCTGTCTCCTCTGCTCTCTCAGCCACAGAGCAGCTTCTTGCCTTTTGGAATGCTTGGGTGGGAAAATGGTGGTAGCAGTGGCAGCTCTTTAGTGCTTTCTCTCCAAAAGAGTGCTGAGAGAATAGAAGAGGTCAGCTCTTCCAGGTTCACCTGGGACAAACTAAGCTCCTGCCTTTCACCACTTCACTCAGAAAAGAGGGATAGTTCCTTTTCTGGTAAGTGTTAAAGTACAGTACTTATATTGACCTGTGGATAAGTTGACCCAGGTTTTGGGGTCGAAATGAACCATTCACTTCACTGAGTAGAGTGACGAAGAGCCTTTTTGAATGTGTAAGTGGGAAAATGGCAATGATGGCAGCCAAGCACAGCTCTTGAGGTGGCTCTGGCACTGTCTCCTCTCTGCAGAATGACCCTCAACTTATCCACAAGTCATATCAAAATCCATAATTTTGGCCCAAAACCTGCCCTCAAATTATACATGAGGTCAACTTATACACAAGTATATACAGTAAGTGATGCACATACTCAGGGCATACTATTTTTCTTACTGATTTTCATACATTTACATATATTGCATAGGTGGCAGTATCTCTTTTCTCACAGTTTGGAGATGCATTTGGCCTAAATCCTATTGTTTGTCTCAACTACAGTAAGGTCATTGAATCAGTTGAATTTACCTTGGTGTCAATCCACCACTCAGCAATTGATCGAATGGTTTTCCTCTGGGAATAAACAACAGGATTCCAGCCATTTGTTTTCCACGCAAGTCACACAATGATCAGACTACTCTGACTCCTACACTACTACTCCTTTCTCCTGTACTTGATTTAAAATTTGATAGGGCGACCAGCATGGGGGACTGTCAAGAAACACCAAGTGCCACAGCCTTTATTTTGAAGGAATGCAATGGCAAACCACCTCTGACTATTCTTAGTCTAAGAAAATATTACGAAATTCATGGAGCCATTATAGATTGACAAGCAAATTGAAGGCATATATGCATACAGACATACCAGTGAGTGAAAAAAAATTGCCCATAGGTTGCCAACTGGGCATCCCTTCTCTCAGCAAATAGGAGACAGAGTGCTAAATTTCCTCTGTGTTTAATAATCTAAAATTGACTCAGTGAAACTGTGCTGAATTACAGCTACTGGGACATGAGCATTACCTTGTGTTTGCCAGCAAAAGTAGTCACAGTAATGAACATATTTTGCCATCCTCTCTACTCTCCTTGGCATTAACATGGGGGAATGTGCATAAAGAATGTGACACTATAAAAACCTTTTCACCTAGACTGGGAAACCTGTGAGCCCTCATATGTTGGTGAACTATTGCTCCTACCATCCTTCACCTTTGGCCAGGCTGGGAATTATAGAACAACAACTACAAGTTCCTCAGCCTCACTTTAAACGATTACTTCTCCCACAGCACGCTTTCCTTCCATACTTAGTCCCTCCTTCTTCTTTGCTGCCATCTTGACATGCAGTATCTTCTGAACAGTTCTTCTCTTTTCAGTAGTTAAAAATAAAACGCTAAAGCCTTACCTATTGTTCAGGGATCTCAAACAACTTTTCTCTGTATGTGTAACTGGATTATATACTGCTGCCTTTGCTTCTTTGCTACTGTAAAAATGCAAAGGAAGCCAGTCTGTTCCTTGACATTTCTGTGAATTTAATGTGGATATTAAATGGAATTTTTGATAGAGAATGACCCCAGATGTCACTCCAGAAGACTGCTGTTCTTCCATACATGCTGTTCCGCTTACCTGAAATATGATGCCACGGTAGACAATTTAGGGAGAAATGACTCTACCTGCATGCTAATTTGCTGGGTGTCTTGCACAAAACCTCAAAAGCAAGCACTTGTCTGCGTCAGTTTCCATGGTGCTGTCACGCTGCTCCCTCTCAACAGCTTCACTTATCAACATTTTCCACCCGTCCTCTTCTGCATAATGTGCAGTTCATTCACCCAGAAAGTTCAACTATTGTAATGATGGCTTGAGGGGAGAGGAGAGGGAGGGAGAGGGGCATCAGAGGTGAAGAGGTGAGCTGTGCTCAGGGAGATGTGTGGGAACTTGGTTCAGTAACACAATGGGAAATTAGAAAACATGAACCCTCCCACATCCATGGTGTGCTTTATAGAAAAAAGAAGCTCTCTCTCTCTCTTTCTCTCTCTCTCTCTCTCTCTCTCTCTCTCACACACACACACACACACACACATACACAGAGGGGTGGGGAAAGAGAGAGAGAGAATTAGAAATAGAATGCGTGTAAGCCCAAATGGTTTAAACGTCTTTAGACCTAAATCCATTCAGAGAGAAAGTTAACATGGAAGCTGTGTGTGTGTGTGTGTGTGTGCGAGCACGCGTGCATGTTTAAAGGGATCTCTCCCCCTCTCTGTCTCATAATGCATCAATTAACAGGCAAACCTGTTCCTCTGGCTGACTCTAGCCCTGTCACTTGTCCACCTCTCCGGCTGTCTCTGTTAATTGGCTTCCATTTCTTTCTTCTCCCCAGGACAGCTTTCCTGCTCGCTTTGGGGGAGTCCATTTTGTGAATCAGCCTTGGTACATCCATGCCCTGTATACGCTCATCAAGCCTTTCCTCAAAGACAAGACAAGAAAAAGGGTAATTGGAGAATGGAACAAGCCTGTGATGCAGCAAGCCCATGTTGGCATAAGTAGATTCCTGCTTTTACTTCTTCCTCCTTTGTCTCTTGGTGGCTTCCTTTGTGTGGCCTCAAAAGGGCAGTCAGGGCTGAAACCTTGGCTGGAGTTTTCCAGCAGTCCACAATTAATCAACATTTCAGCAGGACAGAGTGATTTTCAGAGGCCCAGACACCAGAAAATCTTTCCTCACGTACAAACAAAAGACATGATTTTATTGTATAAACACACATTGATTAAATAGATAGATAGCATTCTAAGAAAGAAACGAACCAGTAGGAAATTGTACAGAAATTATTTTAAGAATTCTTATTCCCTCCCTATTTGCAGACCTTTTAAATCCTGTGCAAAATTTGTCATTTTGCTTGTCTGGCAGATTTTTTTTCTCTTGTAAAGGGATGAGGGGTTGGAATCACTGATGTCACCCAAATATTTCAGACACAGATCAGAACTTGTGCCAAAGAAGCTGGAAATATTGATCTCCATAATATACTATTTTTAAAATCATAGTTTCCATACTACTACTAATAAATTGAGTATCATCGTCTGGACCAAAATAAAATTGCTGAATAGTATTCGGATACACACAAACACATAACCTCAGGTACAACACAGAGTTTACAAGCAGGTTCAGATTTCCAAAAACATACCTAAGAATTATTGCAGGTGAACCCTAAAACCACATAGCACTAGGTAGAGCTTCATTTGAACGTCAGCAGACTTTTCAGCCTCCATTTCAATATGGGACACTATGCAGACAACACAGATAAAGGCCCTTTCCGCACGAGGCAAGTGAATTGCTCCATGTCGTTACTTACCGGCTCTTCCTGGGTCCGAAGTAACACAGACTTTCCCTTGAGCCCTTCCGCAGGGCTCCTCCATTAGTGCAGGGCGAACCGGAGCAGCGCGAGGTCTGTAGATCCGCACTGCTCCGGCTCAAAATGGCGGCTTCCTGTGGCTTTTGGCTCAAAATGGCGGCTTCTGGTGTCTTTGAGGGAGTGGATCAACCGCTGACACTGGCCACGCCCACAGCCCCCCCTCCGCTGATCGCAGGCTCGCATTGGTGTGAGCCTGCGGATCTGCACAGGTAAGTAGGAACGCAATGGTGCATTCCAGAAAATGTAAAGACCTGATTTTTCCGGTCTTTACTTAGCGTGGGGGGGGGGACCACTTGGTGGAGGGTTGGATCAGACTGAGGTGCGGAACTAAGTTAAATAGTCCGCACCTAGTCCGATCTAAGGTGCGGGCCACCTCCGTGCCAGGACGCCTTGGCCCGTTTTAACTGCCTCGTGCGGAAAGGGCCATAGTTGAGGATTTTCCCTACTCCCTCCCCATTCCGCCTTTTGCAACATCTTGTATGATGAAAAGATATGGAGATTTCAAAAGCCTGAGCCTACATTTGTGGACTAGAAAAGAAAATATACTGAGGTTTACAGTCTATGGTTGGTCCCAGCTAGATCTGTTGAATCTATATTGATTTATAATTCAACAAGTTATTGAGTGGGTCTACTCTAACTGGGACTAACCCATAGCTTCCCCTCCAGCATTTCACAGATGACTGGAACATGTGTGGCTAAGCAACATCAGAGGGTGGTCAAGACGGCAGAAGAGGAAGAAAAGACAGGCTAGGAGAGACTGCAGCAGTTTGTTTTCCCAAGTCTGCTGGGAAGGGCGAGATTCTGTCCACCTCTCCTCACCCACCTGCTGAGTTAACTGAATGCAAACTACTTTTGCAAATTGAACTCAGTTTGCAGCAATTGAAGTAAGCTAAGGACAAATGGGGAAAGTGGGGGTGGAAACAGAAACTGGAACATTTTAAAAGTAGCTGAAATAAGTTGTGTGATAGAGGATTAATTGAAACTGTCTCAACCTAACTGGGACAGTTGAAGGTATGCAACAGGACTGAGATCTAATATGGATTTTGAAATAGAAAACAAGAGACATAGAAGTAACAAATATATAAGACAACTGTTTTCCTCCTGTATAATTATTTCTTTTTTCAAAAATAACCTTTGATATTGTAATAGTTATAAAAAGCAGAGTGTTAATAACTAATTGTGCCCTTTGTTTCCTCTCTCTCTCTCTTTTGCTTTATAATTAAGATCTTTCTTCATGGTAACAATCTCAATAGTCTTCACCAGCTTATACACCCTGACTGCCTGCCCTCAGAGTTTGGAGGGACACTGCCTCCTTATGACATGGGCACATGGGCTCGGACATTACTTGGTCCAGACTACAGTGATGAAAATGACTACACTCACTCGTCCTACAATACCATGCATGTGACACATTCATCTTCCAACCTGGAAAGAGAATGTTCACCCAAGTTCATGAAAAGGTAAGAAGAAAAAAAGAGCTAAGATTATGTCTGAGCAAAATTTAAAAAAACATTTTCTCTTGTCAATAACACTAAAATGGAAAGGAAGGAGTACTTCACCTTAGAAAGAGATAAGTGTGAGCAAAAGGAAAGGGCAGCATCTGGACTGAGTGCAGTTCTTTGCTGGATGTTTGTGAGCAAAACAAGCTAAAAGTAAAGAGGTCTCAGAAATGTATTATAGGGTAGGGGAAGTATGTTGGAATGTGTTTTTGTGATGAACGTATAGGGTTATTACAGTTCCAGGTCTCAGTTAATGATAGTTGATTTCAAGCACACTTGTTCAAAAGAGTGAAAAATTATTTCCCTATAATGGATAGTGGACAATGAATTCTGCAAGCAACACTGCTCTGCAAATTAAAGCATAAAACCATTGAACTTTATATGTTGTTATTCCACCAATAGCTAGTTGAGCTGTTCAAGGTAGCTACACAAGGCTGGTATCAGCACTGGATCCAAACGCCCTGGCAGGAACACATGCCAGCAGTAATGCCTTTTGCTCACATATTTCCCTGGCCTCTGTTAGTGTGTATCAGGATATTAAGTGGGCCTCTGGAATTGTCAGTAAAAGGGCATCTTCACTGGTTTAGAAAGATGCTTGTTAGAAAATGATATTCCAGCTACAGCTTGGAAATAATTGGTTACGAATAATTTGTTGATTTAAATAATTTTTTCTTAGCAGGGGTACATCCACAGTATCCTGACTTCCAAACATAACCTTAATGGGCTTTTAGTCTTATTCATTTACCACACCCACTGCCTAAGAGCCCTCAAGCTGATTATTCTGCTCTTCATTGTTAAAAGATTTATTTGATATGCTAATTCCTCTAGTTTCTAATGGAAACCCAGGAGATGAGACATTCCAAACCAGGATTAGAAAAAAAAAATCAATCAGGATTGAAAACCTGGTGTAGTGGATAAAAGCTGGTGTTACCCTGTTTTCTGGGAGTCCCAGGAGGGACACCTAAATAACCTTACAATTACACAACTTGGGGAAATTAGTTTAGAGCACTAGTTGGCAAAACGAGAGGCAGAGTAACTTAGTGGAATCTTGTAACCTAGTGTTTACGGGGTCAGGCCAAGCCAAGAAGCAGACTGGTTGGAAAATAATGAATGATCTTTATTAAATACAGGCACACAATGTAAGCAACACAAGCACACAGATAACTAATGAAAATAAAGGTGTGAGTAAGATAGCGGGATTTTCAGAGGGATAGTTGGTTCGAGTGATACGAAACCTGTCCTGAAGTCCGGAAGAAAATGAAGAGCGAAGCTGGGGTTCGATGTATCTCAGCATGTGGAGCTGAGGGGAAGCTCGCCAAGCGAAGCCGCAGCAAGACAATCTGGAACTCGGGAGCGATCCAAGGAAGCGCTCAAATCAGGGGTTTGTATAAGGAGAATTGTGACCGCAGACTAGGTCGGGCTTTGGGAAAACAATAGATTTGGAGTTGGAGACAAAGCCTGCGAAAGGTCAGAATTTGAATGATTGAGTTACAGCCAAATTGTCAATAGGATAGCCGGTATGCAAACGCGGAGTACTTGAGCGTTGTCTAGTTCGATCATCAAGCTGCCAGCGCAGGGCAGAGGATCTTTTGAGAGTTGCTTGCATACCTAATGAAGGTACTTGCCTTGAGGTCTCCTAAAGCGGCGAGTCGGCTGTTTCTGGCCTGCCTGTATTGTTTTGGAATATTACGGCGATTATCGGCCGAGCCTGTGTGCGTGCTTGTCCGGGGGCCTCGCAAGCATGAGGAAGGGATATGTGAAGCCGAATTATTGGTATCAATAGATATCTTTTTACATCCCCAAAGCTCGGGCTAGCCAGGGCAGTAACACTGGGGAGTTGGGTTTAACTTAGCTGTGATGTGCTTTGGACTACATCTTCAGGACCTACATACACTTGGTATATTTGAAAGGGTCTCACCTTGCTACTGGTTCATTTATGTGTTCTCTGAAATTCACTGCCACATTTAGAAATAGCCTATTTCTTGTTTCCTGGACATCTCCAAGGTATGGTTTTATTAATATGATATTTTAAGTGTATCAGTAACTTTTCCATCTGTTTACTATGGATTAAAACACTGCCTCTTCATTAATTCTCGTAAGTGCATTGTCCAGTGCCTATAAATATATATGGAGGGAATGAATACAATGTGTGCCCTGCCCCTTCCTGTTTCTTTCACACACACACACATCCACACACATGCACATACAAAAACTGTGGAGCTCCAGCACGGTCTACTCAGAAATAAGTCCCATTGTTTAATAAAGTTTACTATCATGTAAGTTGTATAAGGATTGCAGCCTTCATTTCCAGTAAGCCCATTTTTCCAGATGATCCCCCAGAGGATACCCATCTCTTTGCACAGCCAGTTTGTAGAACAAGAAAATTGTCAGAAACTAGCTAAAAAGACACTAAGGTGTGTGATAATAAGGATAATAAGGAAGACACTGGAGAGCTCTGGTCCTGAGTGCTAAACATGCACTCTACCACTGATCTTTGCAGACCAAAGCTGAGATCCTGCATTGTCAAACATAGGATGCCAAAACTCTGTTGCCATAGTTAGGTCTGATGATGCCTCACCCAAGAATTTATGTTTTCAGCTTAGTAACACCTCAACCAGAGGGACGCCAAGATGATGCAGATTAGAGCACTGGGGAATGATATCTGTAATTCTCTCCTGGTCATGAGGCATATCAAAAACGGGCAGCCAGATACCCCTGGGGTCCCGCTGCAACTGTTTGTCTCATGTGGCATCTGGGAGAATATTATAGTTGTTGTTTCCTAGCACCCTCATATTCAGCACATTGGAAATCCTTCAGCTGAAGCACTGCCAGGCTGAAAAGGTAGTTTTTGTGGGTTGCATCCAGTCACTAACAATTGCAAACATGAATTTTCAGCAGTTACAGAATTGTAAGTCCAACTCAAAAACTCATAAATACTGAAAAGGATGCTGGCCCATTCTTAATTTTATGTGGAGCAGGAAGGGTAGGTGTAGTGGGGACATAGTCATTTACTATGCAGAAAAATGTACTGTATGTACTCAGATATAATATATAATCATGGGAGCAGCTTCTCTAACCCAAGTACTGATACAGCTAAGTTTATGACTGGTGTGGTGGTGGAGAAGAGGTACCAACTAGGAGGGGAAGCAAGATGGCGCCGGCACGATAGGTGGTGTTTTAACTGACTCTGTTACCATTTATTTACTTTTTAGCTTTTAGTCTTTTATCTTGAATTTTAATTTCTCCACTGTGTCTTGCCTGGAATGTAATGTTTTTCAGTTGACCGCTACCGTATCGCGGTGCAGCATTGCTTATCTTTATTTGCTTTGTTTTGGGAAACTTCTGTACTCCCATTATCTCCTCCTCTGGGCCTATTATTAGATGCTTTGCTCTACTCGCACTTTTTCTAGTTTGAAATGAAAGCCAAGAACTACTACTTTTTGGGAATTTAACACTTTATGGGCTTTGAGTTCGCTCAGGCTTTTGTTTATTTTTGTAATAAGCCACGACAGTTTTAAATGGGAAAGAAAAAACGTTCCACAACAAGCCCAGAGACAGTCAAGCACAGCAAGGCTTCTAAACAACTTAAGATAGATGAATTGCATGCCTGTGAGAGAAATGTGAGTATCTCAAATTCTACAAATCCCATTACCAATAGTTTTTCGGCTTTGGGTAATGAGGATGAGTTTTTATCTGCGTCTTTCAAAAATCTTGGCAATGACTTGTCAGTCTATCAGGAGGGAGTGTCCGCAGAGCCAAAAGAGGCAGGCGAGCCTGTCTTTGAGGAATTGCTCACTACTGAGAATGAACAACCCACAGAACATCATTTATATTCTCCAGATTTCGTGATCAAACAATGTCTCTTAACAGCCCATACTGTTATCTCAATCTATGAACGTTTGGAAAAAATTGATAACCAAATAAAGCTTCTCAAACTTTCCTTTGACAATTTTATACAAAAATATACATCTTTAAAAGATAGCTTGGGTCAGCCTAGCAGCTTGGGGCCCAACAAGGAAGACAAGTTGAAGTGTGAAAAGAACAGGAATAACGACCCAAGGAGCAGCTTACCAGCAGCCTCTATAGAGTTGGAAACAGGGAAAGGTAACAGGACGTTACAAACAAATCAAGTCATGTTGCAAATCACCTACAACAGAACAAACAATGGTAGATGGAGGTCTTTTAGAGCTATTAGACTTTCTCTGAGCCAACTTCTACATGTACACCCTTATAGTATTGACATGCTCACTGTGGACTGGCTTCCTAGTACTTCTGCCCACAAGAGAATTATGCTAACATTCAAACAATCCACAATTCCTCTTATGTTGATGAAAATGAAGGGTTTTTTGTCTAACTATCAAATAACACCAGTCCAGGTCTATAGAGACTTGGCTATTATTTCTTTAATTAACCCTAAGTGCAGCAATAGGTTGCCTATTGAGGAAAGGAACAACGGCTTGTTATCATCCAAAGAAACTTCAAGCCAGATCATGCCACAACCAGGACCATCTAAAATTTCTGGTATGGAAACAGAGAAGCAACCAGTGGGCCAAAGTGAATCAACTATTAATGAAGAACATATAGACATTACTTCCAGACTGGACGATCTCAAAAATATGCTGTTTACCATCAAAGATTTGGCCAGTCCTCTGGTGAAATTAGTAACGACTGATGAAGTCCCTCATGTTGAAAGAGATTTGGCCGGGGGTTGCATTGACAACTTATTTACCAACTAAGGAGCCCTGAACCCTGGAGTCACTTCTGTGTCCATAGTTTAGCTGCTTGGAATGAGATATTCGTTCTTAACAGTGATGTATTTAAGTCTTTTACTCCAAATCTCAAGTCAAACCTCAAATCTCTACTTCAAGTCCCAAGTTGAGTGTCAAGACCTTGCAAGATACTTTCAAGTCAAGTCTCAAGTCTAGGAGCCAACTTTAACAGAAAAAAAGAGGTAGTGTTTGTGGGAGGAGTCACTGAGAAAGGTCTGCAGCTTTGGAAGTGGGGAAGAGGATCCTTCTTACTCCTTCTTCCCCAAGGTGAAAGCTTTTGAGTCAATGGGTATAAAATAGTCTACAGCTTCTGAAGTGGGGAATAGGATCCTTCTTACTTCCCACTGATGAAGCTGGAGGCATTTTTGGAAGTGGGGAATAGGATCCTTCTTATTCCCCGTTACTGAAGCTTCAAAAACTAGTTTAGAAAGAAGGATCCTTCCTCCTCAAGCCCATTGCCCAACAGATTTGCTGAGAAACATGCCCTGCATTCTGGGGGCAAGTCTTGCCTTCTGCTCCTAGGAAAGGTTTTAGAAGGCTCCTGAGATATGTGGTGGGGACAGACTGCCAAGCGGACCTCAACCCCATCTCAAGCCCGTTGCCTAATGCCTTTGCTGTTCCCCTCCAAGAAATGTACCCATGCTTTGGGCTTGAGACAAATCATCTCATGACCAGTAGGCAAAAAGAGATGGAAGTGTTGTTCAAATTCATAATGTTTCTGAATGAATGTGTTCAGTTACTGAACCAAGGGCAGCAAGTCAGTCACCACAAATATACACGTCACGACTTGTCAGGGCATCAGTTATTGCTGAGTCAAGTCCAAGTCAATTCACTGAAGTGACTTGAGTCTGAGTCAATAGACTTGACTCTACATCACTGGTTCTTAATGTTTGTTTCCCCAGTCATAGATGGATTCTCTTTTCCCATTCTTGCCTGTTTGTCACAACCATATGGATTTCATTGGAACTGTTGTAAATGGTGACAAATATAAATCATCTTCTGCCTTAACCGGGAGGTGAAATCTAAACACAATGTACACATATAGAAGAATCCATTGAAGGGAAGAAATATAGTCATGTTGAGATGAGGTTAAGGAAAGAGAAACCAGCTTCCCACACCACCCTTCTTGTCTTCTTGCATGATACTGAAATCAAGATGGTGCAGAGTAGACTTTATAGAGAATCTGACTCACTGTATTTGTGGTCTGTTTCCATAATATAGTTTTCACAAACATTGGCCCTTTCTGCATGAGGCAGTTAAAACGGGCCAAGGCATCCTGGCACGGAGGTTGTCTGCACCTTGGATCGGACTAGGTGCGGACTATTTAACTTAGTTCCGCACCTCAGTCCGATCCAACCCTGCCCCCAAGTGGTCCTCCCCCGCGCTAAGTAAAGACCGGAAAAATCAGGTCTTTACATTTTCTGGAACGCGCCATTGCGTTCCTATTTACCTGTGTAGATGTGCAGGCTCACACCAATGCGAGCCTGCGATCAGCAGAGGGTGGGCTGTAGGCGTGGCCAGCCTCAGCGGTTGGTCCACTCCCACGAAGACACCGGAAGCCGCTATTTTGAGCCGGAACAGTGCGGATCTACAGACCTCACACTGCTCCAGTTCGCCCTGCACTAATGGAGCAGCCCTGCGGAAGGGCTCAAGGGAAAGTCTGCGTTACTTCAGACCCAAGAAGAGCCAGTAAGTAACGGCACCGAGCAATTCATTTGCCTCGTGCGGAAAAGGCCATTATGAATATAATAGTGACCTGAATTTGTATGGTTCAGATGTAGGAAAAAAGACTTCAGTAGATTTAGGTTGTAATCATATACATATTCATTTGGGAGTAAACTCAGTTAAATTCAATGGGTCTTTTTGTGGGGCAAACATGCTTATGATTATTTTGCTGATCCTGTTATGAATTTTTCATGGATAACTAGAACTACATTTGAATGACCGATAACCCTGTAGTTAAATAATAATACAACACATAATATATGGGGGATACAATTGATCATATTGTAAGGTTGTTCTTTCCCCCAACTACAGTAGGCCCTCCACATTCACGAAGGATAGGGACAGAGGACTCTCGCAAATGTCAAGAAATCATGAATAATTCCTCTGGTGGAAATCCACCCTCCATGCTCCTGCCTGTTGCCAGCGCATGCTGGTGGTGGTCAAGGGCATGCAGAGAATGGGCGATTGCCCCTCCTGCATGCTCTTGTGGGCCTTCTCTGGAGCACCCGTGCAGGCGGAGGCCCCAGGGCATGCAGGAAACAGGTGATCACCACCCCGCATGCTCCTGCCCACCGCCATTGGAGTGCCTGTGAGGGCAGCGGGTGAGTGGGTGCAAGGAAGGGATGATCTTTCCCCCTCCCTGGCCTGGCCAAAAGGCCAGGGAATGGGAGGGGGAGAATGGCGGCGGGGAGGCAAGCAGGCACTTCGCGAATAATGACATCCATGAAAGTGAAACCCACGAATGTAGGGGGGAGAACTGTATCTTCAAAATAAACATATGATATAAAGCATTTATAACATTTAGTTATTTGGTGTTAGATAATACGTACAGGTACATATTTGTATAAACACTATAGTGTGCTGTGTTTCTGGCAATAAAGAAAAATGTAAATATAATGAAGTCCAAATCACAGAAGCAGAGTCACTCCAACATTATGTTAAGCCTATGAGAAATCAGTAAGTGGAGTCTACAATAGGAGCCCTAAATGCATTCTACAGCCATTAGAGAATGGATACACCACATTCTGAGTCGGTCTCAGGGATATCCTTCCCCCTCAAAAACTGTATGCTTGTTACTATGACAACCTTCCTTTCCTTGGTGTATGCTGCATATGCTGAGAAGGCAAAGGAAAGCTATGTACATCAGAAAGATGAACACTGCACCATGAAAGTAATGATAGATTGAACTAAGTTGAACATAGATCTATCTCATTCAATGAAATTAAAACAGGTATGCTGGAGGATGTGAGGAAATAACAGCATTGAAGAATAATCAGTGTAGAGTTGGTATTCTTGATGTAAATACAGCAATTTTTTTTACAGAGATAGAATGTGATAAAAAGAAGACACCTTCAAGTCATAAGGAATTAAGGGAATCAAGGAATATAGAATGAAAATAATAATAATGTAAGGGAATTTAATATGAATGAAATGTTGGAGGCCGGTGGTGTTTTTCAGTTATGTACCTTCTGGATGTCTGTTTCTGAGGCCCCAAATTCCAACAGGAAAAGTCAGTCTGGCATGCTGTAATGAATAGGAGACAAGGGAGATCAGTCACAAGACTCTAATACAATGGTGGATGGCATAGCACCTATACTTTGGCCATCATGGATTCCCCAAATGTCATTGGAGTATAGTTCCCAAAATGCATGACTACACACCATCCTGGTTGGGAGTGATATAAGGTGTACTGCAGTGTGTACCAGGAACAGCAAGATTGGGAAAAGCTGATAGGGTTCTTCCTTTTACAGCTCTTAAAAGTATCAGAGTCCCACCCATGTAGTGACTAGTCACCCTATGAAGTGTAATGAAGGAGGCCGTAGAGTGCCTTCTCCTGAAGCTTACTTACCTGGCCCATGAGGTATGTGAGAACTAGAGCCCTATCACTAATGTCCCCTTTGGGAGCAAGCTGCTTGACAGTGTCATGGCTGGGCAGCTTTAGCTGTTCTTGGAGGAAATGGAATACTTGGACTTATTTGAGCCTTGGTTCTGGCCAGGTTATGGTACTCAAATGGCCTTAGTTGTTCTGAATGATGAACTATATCAGGGAGAGTGCTACCCTACCAGTCTTCCTGAGCATCTCTGTGACTTTTGATACAACTGGTTATAGTATCTTATTGGGCCAACTTTGTAGGAAGAATTGTGTTACAGTGGTTCCAATCCTGTCTATAGGGCTAATTCCAGAGAATGGAACAGGGAGATTCCTGTTCAACCTGTTCACCTCTGATATATCACAGGGTTCCTTCTTATTCCCCATGCAGTTTAATATCTATATAAAGCTGCTGGTGGAAGTTCTTAGGAGTCTGGGGGTTGGATAATGGCCAATAAAGTGAAGCTGAATTCCACTAAGATAGAGTCTTTGTGGATTAGTGGTTCTCAAATCTGAGAACTGGATGAACAGCCTGTCCTGGATGAGTTTGCACTCCCTGTGTGAGAACAAATGCTGGATCTATCTTTATCACTGAAAGCCTAGGTGGAATCCATGGCTCAGAGCACTTGGGCTCACCTTCAACTGGTCTGCCAGCTACACTGTTTCACAGACTGGGATAACCTAGTCACTGTAGTTCATGTGCAGGCAGCCTCCAGATTAGATTACTTAGCGTGTTGTATGTGGGGCTGTCCCTGAAGGTGACTCAGAAGCTGTAGCTAGTGTAAAACGTAACAGCTGGATGATTGACCAGAGTCCCATTTAGGTATCATATAACACTGGTTTTAAAGATATTGCGCTGTCTGCCAATTCAAGATGTTTGTGATTACATTCAAAACCCTTTATGGCTTTGGACCTTCATGCGTGGTGGACCGCCTTGCATTTTACACAGCTGCCCAAGGAGGGCTCCTCCGTGTCTCACTGGTGAGAACAATACAGTATGGAAGGGTGTGGGGGGGTTGCGAGACCCCAGTTGTGGAATGCCCTTTATTTCAACACTAGCTTCATTTTGATCCCAAGGAGAGGAAAAAAACATGTCTTTTTATTAAAACCTTTAGAGCCTAACTAATTTAGTTCCAAAGGTACATGGCTTTGAATTTTTTCAGTTTTTAGAACCTGTGTTAAGCTGCTAAATTGTTTAACATGCTTTTAGTCTATTTATGTTATTTCTCTTCTTCTCAATTTTAAATTTTTATACAAATTTGTATACTGCCCTGAGATCCTAGGATATAGAACAGGATATACATATTTAGAGAGCCAGGATGGTATAATGGTTTGAGTGTTGGACTGAGACTCTGGAGAGCAGGGTTCAGTTCCCACTTGGCCCAGGAAACTCACTGGGTGACCTTGGGCACATTACACACTCTCATCCCCAGAAAACCCTGTGATAGCTTCACCTTAGGGCTTCCATAAGTCAGGAATGACTTGAAGGCACACAACAAAAACAGTAATACATAGTTGATAAGTTTTAATAAATATTAAACACATTGTGCTCAAATAAACAGAAGTTTCTTTTCAGAGGCATGGGAGAGAAAGCTAGCTTTGAGCTCTGGAAGGCACCTTTAACATATGTCAGGCTCTCTTTGGTGGTGGCGATCTGATGTGTTGCCATAGATTTTCTATTTACAGGAGTGCTTAAGCTGTATGCCTTTATGTATACACCATGCATATTTGGAAATAAACCTAAATGCTAGAAAGAGATATCTCTTTGGTGATTTCTCCTTCGAAAGGAAGCTAAGCATTGCCCTATCAGGGGAGGAAGAGAAGCTGTGCTTGGTTATGAAGTATATCATAAACATGAGAAAACAATCCAAATACTACTTTAAGACTGGGCTACATTTCATAAGAGCATAGTGAGTGCAACCTGCATGTTTCTATTTACAGTCTTTTACATCTTCCATTATTCTTCCTTTGTGTTATTAAGAACCTTATTTGCTACAAGTCCATGTGATGGAGGAGGGAAAACCGATGACAGCCCTACTGGGGTTTTCCCGTCTGGTCAAGCTTTGTGTTTTTCAAGCTGGCACACTGTAACCAATCAATCAGGCCACACTGCAAAAGATCTATTCACTCAGTGCTCACCTCCCATCTGCTCTAATTCTTTGCCCATTATACCGATTCTTTCAGGCTGTTAACTTCAAATGATTCATTCCTACTGGAAAAATTAATAACAGGAGAAAATGTGGACTTCCAACATATATCCATTGATTTTTCTTGTCAATAACATTTGAAAGGTTTTATATTTTTCCAATAGCATTGTGCGATTTTCTGTGTTTTTAATTTGGAAGTCATGAAGTCTCAGAAATGTGGACTCTCAGGATCAATCAAGACAATATGTCATTTTTTAAAACAGATGCTCTAAGATGCCTGCCATAGTACAGGATTTTCTTCACCTACATATTGGGCATGTGGTTTTTTGAAATAGGCATAATTTGCAAGTGTAAATGCGGAGGCATGTATTACTGGGGAAATCTTCTTGGAGTTAAAATGGCTAATGGTAAGCAATATGTGTTCCCTTTAACAGATAGACCAAGATCCTACATTGTTAGATGTAGCTATGACAATGGAGTTCTCATTGTAGCTACTTCTATCAGTGTCATCTCCTAGAAGGCTTCTCTTAAACCAGGGAACATCCCAAGCAAAAGGTTTCCAAAGTCCTGCAGACTGAGGCACTGGGAAATGATGACTGCAATGTTCTCCCAGTCTCTAGTGAGAGGAATACGTGGAAAGAGACACTTTAGGGTCCTGCTGCAACTGCTTGTCTCATGTATCTTGCAAACTGTTTAAGAGGTAGATTTTTTGTCATGTTCAGTTGTTAATGACAGTAAACATGAATCCCAAAAGTTTATGATCTTGTACACATTGAACAGAATGGCAGCTCTAGTTTCTAATGGTAGGGAATATACATTCTCTTTAATATTAGAATTCCTCCACCACCATCACCACATCAGGATAGCTGACAATGTACAAGGGATTGTTGTAGAACTCAGTGAGATAGGTGAATTACTGGTGAATGTGGTGGACATCATGTCACTCCCAGTCACCTTTCTAGCCTTTTTCAAAAAAGTTTCTTGCCAGATTTATTGAGGAGAAACAGTATTTTTAAAGTGCTTTTGTCCAGAATGTTTCTTTCAATAAAAATGTGGTTCATGCGCAACCTATTCTGTGTGTGTGTGTGTGTGTGTGTGCGTGTGTGTGCGCGCGCGCTTTGGGAGATTGGTGGAGGTCCAAAAGACCATATTGCTGCAGCAATGTGGCACAATACATGCAGCCCATGAGCTATAGATCCCAACTTTGCTCCAAAGAGTGAGAGTTACTTCTGATCCTTGCTAGGTCTCTTAATCAAAGACTTATCATAGAGCAGATCATTAAACAATCAGTTTGTAATTACTTGCAAAGCAATGCTGTGATCACTAAAAGTCAACATGGATTTCTCAAAAACAAGTCATGCCAGACTAATCTTATCTCTTTTTATGGTAGAGTTACAAGTTTGATAGATGAAGGGAATGCTGTGGATGTAGCATATCTTGATTTCTGTAAGGCTTTTGACAAAGTTCCACATGACATTCTTGCAAAGAAGCTAGTAAAATGTGGGCTGAACAATGCTACTGTTAGGTGGATTTGTAATTGGTTGACTGACTGAACCCAAAGGGTACTCACCAATGGCTGCTTTTCATCCTGGAGAGAAGTGACTAGTGGGATGCCACAGGGTTCTGTCCTGGGCCCAGTGCTGTTCAACATCTTTATCAATGACTTGGATGAAGGAATAGAGAGTATGCTGATCAATTTGCAAATTACACCAAATTGGGAGGGGTTGCTAATACACCACAGGACAGGATCAAAATTCAAAACAATCTTGACAGATTGGAGAGCTGGGCCAAAGCTAACAAAATGAATTTCAACAGAGAGAAATGTAAGATCCTACACTTAGGTAGAAAAAATGGAATGCACAAATATAGGATGGGGGACATGTGGCTGGATAGCAGTACGTGTGAAAGGGATCTAGGAGTTTTGGTGGACCACAAGCTGAACGTGAGTCAGCAGTGTGATGCGGCAGCCAAGAAAGCCAACATGATTCTTGGTTGCATCAATAGGAGTATGGTGTCTAGATCGAGGGAGGTAATGGTACCACTCTATTCTGCTTTGGTTAGACTCATCTGGAATACTGTGTCCAATTCTGGCATCTCATTTCAAGAAGGATATTGAGAGGCTGGAACGTGTCCAAAGGAGGGCGACCAAAATGGTGAAGGGTCTGGAAGACATGCCCTATGAAGAACGGCTTAGGGAGCTGGGTATGTTTAGTCTGCAGAAGAGAAGGTTAAGAGGGGATGTGACTGCCATGTTTAAATATTTGAAGAGATGTCATGTTGAGGAGGGAGCGGGCTTGTTTTCCGCTGCTCCAGAGACTAGGACAAGAAGCAAGGGATTCAAGCTGCAGAAAAGGAGATTCCACGTGAACCTCAGGAAGAAATTCCTGATGGTCAGTGCTGTCCGGCAGTGGAATCTGCTGCCTTGGAGTGAATCTTCTTCTTTGGAGGTTTTTAAGCAGAGGCTTGATGGCCATCTGTTGGGAGTGCTTTGATGAGGTTTCCTGCATAGCAGGGGGTTGGACTGGATGGCCCCTGTGGTCTCTTCCAACTCTATGATTCTATGATGCCATGGTCAGTTTTAAGCAAAATGGGGGCTGTGAAGTAGCTGTGTAGGAGAATGTAGGGTTTTTTTGCCATAGAAGTGATTATGTAATATTGTATAATATTGGACTGCTTGTTTTACTGTATGGAGTGTCCCTTCTTTGGAAGATCATGTAGCCCTTGCAATTTCCCTTTTTTCAAACCATGGTGGCATCCCTGCTGCCACATAATTTGGCCACTATGGTGCTTTTGAGATCCTGTTGGCCTTTCTTCCTATCTGTCGATTTCTTCAGTGACAAAGACCCATTCTTCCATCCTCTTCTCCTTCTCCCCTTTTCTTGTTTTAAAGAAGACTTATATGCCAGTACCTCTGTTCAAAAGTAGGGAATAATTAGCTCAAAGACAGGAGGCCTGCAAGAGTGGAGAGTAACTTAGGAAGATCAGTCACCTATCCTTAACAAGGTCCTTGAAGGAAAGAACCAGCCAGAGAATTCAAATTGTAAACTAAAATTATGTTTTATTGAGAGAAATTCACATAAGCCCACAAGGTTTCAAGCACTCATACAAGCATACAAAGACTAGCTGAAGGTAAAGGGAGGAAAGTGTGATGGACAATTTTCAGGGAGGCTATAATTACTGATCTAGAGAACAGCGAGGAAAGCAGCAGCACTGCTTAGGTAAGCACCTAAGGACAGTTCTTGTTTGGGAATCAAATGGACAGCGTGGCATTCAGAAAGGCAAGAGACTGCACTGGACAGCTTGAAATCAGGGGTTCTTATACCCATAAAATATTCTGCTGGTAGGAGTGTGAATTGCTCTCCCAGCCAAGTGGACAGTGGGAATAGCAACACAATGAAGTATGGACAGAGCTAATGGTCTTAGTGTTTAGGTAACAAAAGGAGAATGGTTGTTGTAATAGCCTGTATTGGGGAGAAGAGAGGAAACAGTAGGAAAATGTCCAAGTGTTTGGGGTCAGAGTTAAGACAATCACAATTTGGTGGGGATTTTCCCCTTTCAGCTCTGAGATGTCTGGCTCATTATCTTTTAAGCCTATTGTCTTGAGACGGTCCATGCTATTAGCCTGAAAATAACATGGTTCCCGGCTAAGAGGTGGATGTGGCTGACCCGCCTTGCAATCTTATGTGTACAGTCAGTAATATGTCTCTTCCAGTGTGATCTCCCAGTCACCTCAGGTATTATTTATATCAACACCAATTAATAGTGCCAATTAAATAATATTTGCCAATTCAACCATGCCAATCGTGGTGGTGTGTGTGTGGTGCCATAACATAGCCACTTAGCATTGTCATGCCCTGCAAAATTCAGCATAAAATCTATTTTCAACCAGAAAAAGTCAGTTTTTCCAATCACAAAAAGGTTAGTTTTTCTGATCATAGAAAAATGCTCTTTTTCAGATAAAGCAAGGGGCAAAGAGAGGATGAACCTTGGCTTACAGGAGAACTGTGCTTCCCAGACACTTTTAGAAATTAAATTCTCCTTTACTGTTGAAATAAAAAAAAAAGGAAAAAAAGAAAAAGGAAAAAGAGATTGAGGGAAAGAGAGAGACAGAATGGCGGTAGAGGCAAGCACTGGCAGACTGCTGCTCACTATGATGCAGGATTACTTTGAAGGACAGAATCTTCCAGAAAGAGAGTATGCTCTCTATTTCTCTTAGTGAAGGGAGTATTTGCCCTTCAGAAGAAAACAGCACTGTGTGCAACTAACTAGAATGTGTTTGCTAATCCCAAACTTTTTTAGATTAGAGGTTTCAGGAAGAGAGCATTCTTCCAAATCAATGTTCCGGTTTAGCTTGTCTATTTTTGCACTGCAGTGCTGTAAAAGTAACTGCTGGTGATTTTTATGAGGAACATAATTTGTACTTTTTAAGTCTAGCTAATGCTTAGAAGGCATTCAACAGGAATGAATCACTACCTAATATTAACTCTGATATGTGTGTTAAATCCCACAGTGGATTTGGAACACAGTGTTCAGTTATTGCTTCAAAGATTACCTATGTTTAAAATATTACAGTGTTCAGATTTAACAATCATTCATTCATCTGGTGACTCAGGCTGCTTCAAATGTTTCAAATGGGGGAGGGGGCTGGAATAACATATGTGTACCAGTGGATTTTTCCTTTTGAAAAACTCAAAAGGCAAATCTCCAAATCTCCATCTGTATAAGAGTGGAGTTTAGAAAGCAGTTTGGAGGCTTTGAAAAAGAGAGGAAAAGAAATCTAATTTATGTGTGGGCACCATGATACATGCTTAAAATGCTTCTATACTTCTGTACCCATCAATCACAAAAATGCCACTTTTCCTTTATGACATCTGAAGATAGGTCAATATTTCAACTGTGTTATGAAACATAACGATAACATGTCAGGTCTATAGACTTTTGAAGTACCTACACAGGATACTGAAGGGGTCACTTACGCCACGATGCTTTACAGGTACAATCAAGCAGATCATACAGGATGCTCAAAGCAGACATCATTATTGAATAGAATAAAATCATAGAAAATAATTAATGTCTAGTTTGACCTTAGAAAAGACAAATGGAAGAAATATATTTCTTAATGCCAAAGCAATATTAACAGCTATGTTTTCTTTCAGGTCTCAGTCAGTGGTGGAACCTGGAACATTGAAACATGAGGAACAGAATGAGAATGAGAACACCCAGCCACTGCTGGCTCTAGACTGAGTCTCAATTCATTGTGACACACAAATGCATCATCAGACTTTAATGGTACAAAAAGCCCATGAAGCAACAGGCAGGTTTAATACACATCAAAACACATTCAGCTTGAAAGCCAGGCTCTCCATCTTTGCAGAGCAAGTAATGATCATCACCAGCCATATGTCTATGTGGCCAAAGCCAAAGAAGAGATTCCTCATGGCCCAGTGTTCTAAGCTAATGAGTCTGATTGTAAAAGAGAATTCTCTGCCCCCACCCCATTTCTTTCATGATGTACAAATATTAAGAATGGGTGACACTTAGGGGAACTACTTTCTGTGATCACTTACTCAACATGAATCAGCAGGATTTGTTAAAATGTAGGAGTGTGGGAGAGAGAGGGAAATGAAGTGGAATTTATTATTATAACAATAGGCTTAACTCACTTTGAAATGCTGCCATAGTGGCTGACAGCCATGGAAATTCTATTCCAACATATCTGGAATGCACCAAGTTCCGGAAGGTTACATTACATCTTAATACAGTTCCCCCCATCCATTTTCCTCTATCCATTTTCTCTACTTACTTGCTTTCCCCTCTTTACATGAATAAATAAATAATGCTAAGCAATCACCAGCGGAAATTTGTTCAGCTCTGCAGTATGTGATCTTATCACTTTAGCTCTTTCCAGGGATCACTTATTTCGGTTTGATAGGTGGGTAGGGGGGAACCCATTCTTAACTTTTGAAAGCGCTTATAACCTGTCAGCTCAATCTGATGAGCTGATTGGAAAACAGACACAGGCAATTTAGAAAGCAATTATTTAATTTTAACAATATGGGTTGTCCTCTACTCCCACCACCGTACAGGCAACTGCAATAGGTGGAATAGATGTGGTAGTGGCGATAAAGGAAAAATGGAGGCTTCTGAGCTCAGTGGAATCACTTATTGGTGATTAATATTCCACTTCAAGTCCTTTCATTTAGGTCACTTCAGCAAATGAAAGCTCAGTTGAGCTGTTTAACCACCTTCTCTCTTGCAATCAGTTAAAGGTGTAGCCAGAGGGCTTGGCTGACCGCGGGTACAGGCTATGCTTATAATGGAAAGGGAAAATTTGGGATGAATTATTCAATATGCCTCCATTTGAAGGAGCTGTGGGAGAAGAAAAGAAAAACAATATTTTTTTTGGTAGAACTGAAATGCCAAAGATCAGTTTGCTATTCCTCTCTTTGCTCTACTTGCAGAAACAAAGCCCATGCCAACACTGAAATGAAAATAGGTTAAAATAATAATAATAAAGGATACTACTGTTATGAAATTGTTTTTGCTGTGGCTTTATTTTCTCAACTAGCTGGAAACATGTTAGTCACATTTTATAGTCGGATGTTAACAGCCATTTACCAAACCTTAATCAAACAGTACATTTAAGCCATATTCAGAGAGCGGCTAACTTGCTGCCTTAAGGATAGCTGTGTGACTTGTAGGTGATGCTCAGAAGCAACAACATCACATTACCCATTTGTAATGAATCAAACCATGATGTGTAACTGTCATATTTCCTTTGTAGGAGTATCTTCCAGGAACTGTTTAAATCTATTGTTTAGAGCTAAGGGTGTTGCTTGTACAGAGCTGCTGCAGAGACAATATAATTTAGCTATAGTTTCTATTGTCCCTGATGGCCAAATAAATATTGAACTTAGTCTCTCTTGTATAAATGAAGTTCTATAAAAACAATAATATTCAAGCCAAGCCTTTGTCTTTTCTCAGTGAAATACAGGGTCTCCAGTTATATCACTTACTCTGGACTATTGCTTATGCTAGTCAAAACCTGCTTTATTTGCTAACCCTTTGCCACAGGGGTCATCAATTAAAGCTGCTCATGGTTCACAACAGATAAAAATGAGTTTTTACCAATGTGTCTGTTGCAGGAAAAAGTGTGTTGTGTTTAACTCTCACTTCTACTACCATGGACTTTATACCCTCTTGAAATGATGACCAAATGCATTGTAAATCTTGAGAAATATTGCAAAGAATATTAAAATCTTAGCTAAAGAACTGTGTAATTTATTTTCCTAGCCAAAAAAAAAAAAAACTAAAAAAATGTTATGGGAAAACATCAGTGGAGATCCAAGTTAGCAATTTCAACTCAAATAATAAACTTTAACATGCAGTAATAAATAGGCCTGTGTGTGGATTGCCCTATCTCCCAAAAGATCTGACCAAAACAAAAACAGAAAGTTCTTCCGTTAATGAATCCTGCTTTTGCCAAGGTTTGGGTAAGGTTCTTTGCAGAGATCTTTCAAAAGAGCCTCTGCTATTAGCATTTTCATACAGACCTGGAACAGAATTACAACGAGGGAAGATCAAGGTTGAATCATATAAGCAGTACATATTTGTAAGCAATTTGGTAAGGCTTTTATTCCAGCAGCCACAGCTCATGGAAACAAGCACTTTGATTCCTTGCTTCCAGTGAAAAATCTAGAAGCAATCTTAGAGTTGAAGCTGTTAACATATAGATATAAAATCCACAATGTTACACTGAAGGCACTTGAGCTTAATGCATGATATTCAACAGCACATAATGGGCAACAATATACTGGTAGATGCATGTATAGTGTGACTTGCTTTATTATGTTTGCCAGTCACATACCTCTGCTACTTGAAAGACTTGTTTTCAGTCAAAGTTGAGATGAAGTAACATTCAGCCAATTAGTGTTACAGGAAAATATAGCCTGTGGTTTCCCAAATAACACTTGTTCAGGTTTTCGGTTTACACTTAGAAAAGATAAGAAAAGGCAGCTATTTATATGCATTCTGTATAGGGATTGTTTCCATTCACAGATATTTTTTAAAAATCCTGGATTCAATCACGATGAAATACCAACCAAAGTATTTTCTGAAAGTAGTAAAAGCCAGTATTAAACATTTTCTACTCATTCCCTTAGTATTATCTTAATACCAATTTCTGAATCAATTCTACAAAACCCATCCAATGCATAATTTGGCATATTTATTTGCCTTAAATCATAACTATTATATACATTTTGGTCATGAACAGGAAATTGCTCACAGGAATGAGCTGTATTTTTTGACATACATTTAAAAATCTACCCAAATTTGCTTGGATGCCTGCTCTCATTTGCTGGGTCCCATTACACTACTCTTAAGTAGAAATGGATAATTCTGGTGGATTTCATGCCACAAAGAATGTGCCAGATTTTTGAAGTGTTACTTTTTAGTATTATAACTCCCAGGATCCCCTGGCTATGCTGGCTGGGAGATCCTGGGAGTTATAGTCCCCAAAGTAACTTTTCTAGGCTCTGAGGTGTGTATAGGCGGTCTGGCATTCACCGATTGAATACAAAGGCATCAGAGAAGGTCACTGCCTGTTGGTAAATATGAATATGAAAATATGAAAGTTTGTTCTTCCCCTGTTCCTTTATATGGATCTGTACCAGAACTGTGTTTACCACTTCAGACAAGCATTAAATCCTAGCAGAATACAAACATTCATGTAAAATATAAAAGTGCCCACAGTTAAGAGTAGAACAGAAATGTCATCTCAAACTAGAAGCAAAATAACTCCGTAACTGACTCTATCACAGAACATCCCCTTAATCAGAGTTTGTGTGATTCCTGTTGAAATGAAATGCTATTTATTATACAGGAAACCTGAAGGCAAAAGTTATATATAATTGAAATCCTCCATGCCTCTCAGTATGGCTCCAAGGACTTTGTGTTAGAAATAAACACAGATATCCATGCTGGTTTATAAACACTCTTAACCAAGAACTAAAGAAAGGAAATGGGTATTTTTCATTCCAGTTGGAAGGAGAAAGCTATACCCACTTATACTGGAGAGCTGCTTGTGAAGGCTTCTGTCTTGTTAACATTGTAGGAGATGCTGTTTTAACAAAAGAAATTCAAGGCAAAATACAAAAGTGGTTTCATAAAGAGCAAAACATGTGTCTATACATATGTGGTAGAAAAATACAATTATTTCTTAAAAAACACAGTATAAAACCCTCCACTCACACTATCTACAGCTCATACTGTAAGTCCACTGATTTAAATTTGAGCACTTTACTACACTTATCCACCTCATCTGTTTGCAAGTGCTTACAAGTGTGCTTACAAAGAGAGATATGTCGGACACAATCCACTGAGCTCTGCTGCTACAGAACCCTTCTTTGTCAGGAAATCTGTGTGTTGGCACACAACCATTAGTTTAGTGTCCAGATGACTAGAACACCAAAAATATGCCTAGCAGTTCTACTCAAAATGCAGACATAACAAAAGACTGGTACAGGCATATGTCTTAGTCTGAAGCATGGCACTAGACATTCTTTGGCTGATAAAATATAGGCATCTGTACTTGCAGCATGAATACAGAACTATAAAAATCAGTGCTGTAATCATAATGGTATAATACATAGAACAAGAAGGTTTAACGTCCATAAAGAAATTTCTTCATTCAGTTCAATTTCACTTTTGTTTTACCATGGCAGCATTTTTCCAGAGAAAAAAGGACCTCAAAAAAAGGAAAACTTCAAGCTTCACACTTAAATGGCCGGAAGGGTGCGCCGCTGTTGTGGTGTTAACTCTGGATGCCAGACATCCACAATGAATATCAGGCGAGAAGCCGGAGCATCCTGCCACACTTCATGTTCGAAAGAGTCATCAAAGATGAGAACCTTCCCTTCTTCCCAGAACCTGAAAGACAAAACAGGTCATCTTGATTTGCTGCCTCTAAGACTGGGGTGAGGAAAAATGTGGCTCAGGGGATATGGCACATGCAGTGGTTTTGTTCCACACCCACTTCCTAAAACCCTGAAAGCAAGGAGAACAGCTTCAAATGGACTGAAAAGGAAACAGTTTCAGTCTGTAGCTACAGTACATCCCACCAAGCAAGGGAGAAGAGAATGATCCTCAACACAATGCAGGTGCTCAGCCCTCACTTAAGGACTCAGAGCAGAAAGGCTTTCTAACCACAACTCCATTCTGGAAGAAAGGTCTATGCCGATGATCACACTGCCATGAAATGAGCTGTCTCATTCTGAAGTACCTTAGTGCCCTGCATAACTATCATGCAACGAGTACAGGTATATAACAAAAAATGTGACTTAGAATATTGCCCATAGTTACACAGAATCTTTGACAGAGCAAATTATAATTGATGGCTGAAGAAAAAAGATATTCAAAGCTAAATCTGGTGGATTTTCACATTCCTGAGACATTAAATATTTTTTCATTTCCAGGTATTAGACCACAGAAGTTCTCAAGTTATGGCCATTCAGGTGGTTGGTAGACAGGCTGTAGTACAGCTGAGTATATTGTGGCATTTTACAAATACTAGGTAGTGGATATTAAAATTTTCATTGAGATTCCCAGGTCAGTCCACTGTAGCAAAAACAACAAGTGTCTTGTTGCACCTTAAAGATTAATAAATTTGATTCGGCATAAACTTTCACAGATTCCAATGAAATCTGGAGAAGTGAGCTGGTTATTAACATATGAGTTGAGTATGCACTCATATTTGTAGAACAGCAACAACAAGTTTGTTAACTGATCCTGCAAATACTCTTAGTAATTTTAAAAACTACTCTTCCCCTTCCAGAAGTTGTAGGGGTAACTGGGCAGCCTCAAGCAGTCACTATCAACCTATTTGACCATATAGCATTTCTGATAGCCTAAAATGGTGGTGGAATTATGAACAGTTAATGCTAAGTTCCTTGAAAAAAGAGCACAAGAGAGATTCAGTCTAACAGTTAATTGATCAAACAGGCTGTGTGGGTCTGTAGATTCGTACATCTGTTCAGGTATCACAGTGTGAAAAATTGAAAGAAATAACCAATTCTAAGGAAGAGGATAACAGTAAGAAAGGGACAATTAATTTTCTAAAACAAGTTAATTAATCACTTCTGTGAGAACATCCAAGAACCCACTCACCTAGTTTGACAAATAATGGGGAAAATAAAGTGGTACCAGGTAACAGGGTACCCTGTTATAGGTGAGCATACATGAAAAGAAGAAATGAAAATCACAGAAAAAAGTCAAACAAAAAATGACAAAAAGGGAGTTCTTGATCTGTCAATGAATGATTTTTTTTTTATATTAGGAAAAAATGATATGAGAATAGATCTCCACTTTCAATTGTTGCAGAATACAGGTTAATTTGTTATTGGACTATAGAATCAACTAATGTATTTTTGAGACTAATGAAGAGCTGAATATCTTATTTCCCATGAAATATTAGATCCATTATTATCAGTTCCTTAGTCTTTTGTTTTAGAGAAATGCGATTGTATTTCAAGCTGGAAATTAGCAGTGCAGTTATCAATTCATTACTTTCTTCTTTTAATCCAGCTCAGTGAAGTCAAGGAGACCTCCCCAATTCTTAACCTATAATCTTAGTTCTGGAGTACAAAACTGATAAGCAATATATTTTGCTCACAGCAAATAGCATCAGGGAGTAGCATAACATTTCACAGCCCTTTCTCTTATTCCAAGAAGGTCCTTTGGAACTTTTCAAAGAAAGAGTTAATAGTTCATTAAAATATTTTAACAATAATAGAAATCAAGAAGAAAAATTATATTGGCTCTTGAATGGTCAACACAAATGGTTCATACTTGTATTCTGGACATTTCAGTACTACATGATTAGAAGCAGAGTTTTACATCAAAAAAGTAACTTTACTAAGCTCTGAGTAGTTGTCATCCACAGGTCCTAATGTGTGAGCTAAGATGTAGGGTCTTCATTTGGCAAGTGGACTGGCCAATGCCTAAATCCACTGATCAAGGTTCTCAAAGCTGTAACCAATAAAGTTGTGGCCATTTCAGTTGCAATAACATGTTTGTTTGTATTGATTGGTTCCCTGCCTAAAGCCCTTTTCTTGCCTCCAGTCTGACGACTAAGGCTAACTGCTCACTGCCGCATTTCTACATTTAACAAATCTGCAAACTGTTTTCAGACAACAAACTGCTGATTTTTTTAATCAAGGTAAGTCATTGGGCAGCACCGTTCTCTTTTGCCCACCCCACCCCGGCATTTTCAAGCTAGTGATATTTGTGGATACATTTTTCTGATGTCTTTCAGAACTCTCAGTTGATGTGTTTTTCTTAAATCACATCGTTTATGAGTCTTGCCTTTTTGGGAAAAAAAAGAGTAATTAGAAGTATGACTTTTCCCCCACAGAATCTCATGGCTTATGGCCTCCAGCCTGTCATAGATGAAAACTGGGACAAATGTGGCCAAACAACATGAGTGTGGTCAAGATGGCAAATGTTTTTAATGAGGAAGAACTCACAAGCTAGAAGAATCATAGAATCATAGAGTTGGAAGAGACCACAGAGGCCATCCAGTCCAACCCCCTGCTATGCAGGAACATACATGAAAGCATTCCCAACAGATGGCCATCCAGCCTCTACATAAAAGCCTCCAAAGAAGGAGACTCCACCAAGGCAGCAGATTCCACTGCCAGACGGCTCTGACCATCAGGAAGTTCTTCCTGAGGTTCAGGTGGAATCTCTTTTCCTGCAACTTGAATCCATTGCTCCTTGTCCTAGTCTCTGGAGCAGTAAAAAACAAGTCTGCTTCCTCCTCGACATGACATCTCTTCAAACATTTAAACATGGCTATCATGTCCCTTTTAACCTTCTCTTCTGTAGACTCAACACACCGAGCTCCCTAAGCTGCTCCTCATAGGGCATGTCTTCCAGACCCTTCACCATTTTGGTCGCCCTCCTTTGGACACGTTCCAGCTTATCAATATCCTTCTTGAAATGAGGTGCCCAGAACTAGATACAGTATTCCAAATAAGGTCTAACCAAAGCAGAATAGAGTGGTACTATCACCTCCCTCGATGTAGACACCATACTTCTGTTGATGCAACCAAGAATCACAGTTGGCTTTCTTGGCTACTGCATCACACTGCTGATTCAGGTTCAGCTTGTGATCTACCAAGACTCCTAGATCCCTTTCACACATACTGTTATCCAGCCACATGTCCCCCATCCTATATTTGTGCATTCCATTTTTTCTACCTAAGTTATCCAGCCA
Organism: Cyclura pinguis; assembly: GCA_030412105.1. Lineage (NCBI taxonomy): Eukaryota > Metazoa > Chordata > Lepidosauria > Squamata > Iguanidae > Cyclura > Cyclura pinguis. The sequence goes on from CM059602.1 coordinate 217,173,012, forward strand.
CATTTCTCTCTGTTGAAATTCATTCTATTAGCTTTGGCCTAGCTCTCCTCTCTGTCAAGGTCATTTTGAATTTTGATCCTGTCCTCTGGCGTATTAGCTACCTCTCCCAATTTGGTGTCATCTGCAAATTTCATCAGCATGCCCTCTACTCCTTCATCCAAGTCATCGATGAAGATGTTGAATAGCACTGGGCCCAGAAAAGAACCCTGTGGCACACCACTAGTCACTTTTCTCCAGGATGAAAAGCAGCCATTGGTGAGAACCCTTTGGGTTCAGCTGGTCAACCAATTACAAATCCATCTAACAGTAGCCCTGTCCAGCCCGCATTTAGGTTACAGGTTATAGATCTTTGTTTTTGTCTGAGCCTACAGAGAAGGGCAAGATTCAAGCTCTTTCTCTTCTCTCCCACACTGAGTTAATGGTGTACAAAATACTTTTGCACTTTCAACTCAGTTTACAGTTGAGGTAAGCTGAGGACAAAGAGGGAATGTGGGAGTGGAGAAAGAAACAGGGACATTTTAAAAGCAGCTGAAACAGTGGAATGACAGAGGACTAACTGGGACTGTCCCTACCAAATTAGGACAGCTGGAGGGTATGGAATCTTTTCTTCTTTTAAAACTCTCCTGGAATTTCTATGACTTGTATTTATGGTTAGACATTCTATATATAATTATTATACACCATATCTTAGCAAATGTTTTCAAGGAATTCTTATGTTGGGATCTGCCTTTAAAGCGTCTTACAATACTTCTTTGTATAGGAATATCGTTTCTATTCTGACTCTTCTTCCAGTGGGGCTCATGAAAATCTTGAGAGGTGACTGTTGCATCTCTCAGGAGGGCCAAAGGTGTAGATTATTTGTGGTACTTTGCTTCTACCCTGGGAAAGTCCTTCTAAGCAGGTGCAGATACTGACCACAGTGAATTCTAAGACACAGTAGCAGAGCAGTGCTGCAGTTGCTTGAGCCAAGGCAGTAGATCCTAGGCAGAATTGAGTAGTTAGACGAAATCTGTTTTGCCATTCTCCGGGTCCACACTAAGGCTCAACCATGCTGCAGATTTCCATAAATATTGGAGATCCAGGAATTTATGTCTCTCCTGATGTTATTAGGCTGAAACTTCCATCATCTCTTACCATTACCTTTGCTGGGGAAAGACGGATGAGAGCTGTGGTCCAACAAAATCTGGAGGGCTGGGCATTTACAGCCCTGCCTTTAGAAGCATCCTGATGATCTGCTTGCCCCTTCAAAATTTCTGCCTGATTAGCAGCTACTTTGAAAGTTAAGTTCAGATTCTCCCATCTCTACTCTCAATTCCCAATTCAAAGATTACCTTGCTAAAGTACAGATCAATTAGCAAGCGCAGCAATCACTCATCTTGTCTTAAAGCATGCCCTAATTCTACAGCAACGGTTGCATATAACAGTATAGTCTCCTTACAATTAGTCTCTGATGAGAACAAAACTGAGTTTTAAATGCTTCAAACAGCCCTTGGACGTCTCATTAGCATAAAGATTTAAACAACAGAAGAAAAATCAAGAGAGAGCAATAGAACAGAAGAAGCAATTAAAGGAAAGGATTTAAGGAAATAACAGCAAAGATGCTGCTTTGGGCAGTCTGAGACGTGTTAATTTAGGGACAGGGAACCTTTGGTTCTCCAAATGTTTTGGATTAGAACTCCCAAAATTCCTGACAATTGGCATAATAACTGAGGTTGCAGGAACTGAAGTCCAAAACTTATGGAAGGCCAAAGATTCTGCTACCCTGTCTTAAAATATGGCTGCTTTCAAATTAATTCGTAGTGTTCCACATTTTGGCTGATATGTGGCTAAAGTAAAGTACTGTACAGTGAAAAATAGTAAAGTACTATAAACATCAAAGATATAAAGACAGCTATTTAAACTAGTAAAATTGATAGCTACAGAGTATGGTGTGACTTTGCATAGCTTAGTCTAATACATTTCTATGTTAAAATGGACATGAGAGCCAAAGAAGTGCAATATCACAAAATGTGATGCCACACCTGAGTACCACAGACCAATATTCTGTTATCACTGTTTTGCACTGAAATGGTAAAATATCTCACTAGACATTGAATCACTTTTTTAAATTGTGAAAACACTAATATTTCCTAGTTTTCAGTTTTCTGATTGTAGGCTCCAATGTGGCCAATGGATTATTGTTTAGAACAGCTCCAGCGATATTTTGCTTGGTATTATTGTATTTATATTATGATTATAATTACTCAGTCACTTCAAGTGTCTGGTTTTGAATTTAAAGCCTTTTTAGAGAGATAAGAGGAACCATTACATTCCACTCAGAAAATGTTAATATAAAGTGGAACGGATCCACGTCTATTTGCCCAAATACCTGAATAATCTGCAGTTTTCAGAGACATTTGAACAATCCACAATAGGCATGCTGATTATATTACATATATACTTAGGATAAGTATAAGATTGGATTCACAAAATCAAGACTCCAGCAGATTCCTTTTCCCCCTTAGATTTCCAAGAGAACTCATCATGCTGTAGAATACAGTTGCGTATGTGGGCGTGGGGGTGTCCCAGCCCGTAGCCACACTCCTGCATGCCCTGGCCATGCCCCCACACCCCACAGTCACACCTCCACGCACAGTGGCCGTGCCGCTCACGCCGTAGCCCTGCTGCCTCCCCCTGCCCTCCTCCACACACTCTAAGCTCCGCCACTGGTAGAATATCATGTACAAGGCACATTAGCCCTCTGTCCCTCTTTGGACCCTGTTCCAGAAATAACTTCTTAAAACGACAAGAGTAGGCTAGCATTCCTCCATTGGTAAAAGGGTGAACATTCTTCTTTTCAGATAACATACAGAGATACTTTTTTAAAAAAATTATTTATCATTTTTGTATATCATTTTAATACAAAACAAACATTTAAAACAGTTTCTCCATCATAGTTTTATCTACATACATGAAAGTTTACTGTATTTTCATATCCTCCTACACTTCTGCCTAAAATCTTAGTATTAACATAAATGTTGTCAGTTAGGTCTGGCTATACCATCTTCCCTAATGGAGATGAGGGAGAGTGCTCCCAACTCTGAGGATCTCCCCCACTCAACAACAGGAATGTTCTAGAAAAACAACAATAATGTATTTAATTTTGGCACCTAAAGTACTATAGAAGTTTTATTTGTCATAAGCTTTTGTGGAAAGCAGTCCACTTCATCAGACATAGGGAGTACTACTACAGCTTGCAGATTTATTATACACATACTTAGCAGGGAGGATGGGTGAATGGGTGTGGGATGTAGTTAACAAGGTGATAATTACCTCAATACTAATTAACAAACAGTAATTGATTACACTGACTAACACTTGTAGAGCTGTTAAAAGTCTTTGTCGCCATGCAAGCAACAGGAGACAGATGAACCTACTTATGACTCTTTATTCAACTGTTTCCCATTGGACTTGGTCTCTAAACTTCTTTGGTTCAATGATGACCACCTTGAAGTGAGAGACACCTTGTTCAGGGAGATAGAATTATTCTTCTGTTGGTTTTGTGATATTGCCATTTCTGATGTCAAATCTCTGTATATTTATCCCCAAAATGGATAAACCATGGTCTATGGCCTGCATTCATTCCTAGAAGCTTTTTTGAACCCCCTGAAGCTCCCTATTCCCCAATATTTTAACAAATTCCCTTGCATTTTCTACTGCCAGAAATCCCCCAGAGATTTTACAATAATCCTACCCTCCCCCCCCCAACACACAAAAAAGCCTGGAAGTTATTTTATTTTGCATTTTACAGGGCACTATGACCTGGAATGGTCCTGAATGGAGAAAACAGGTCCCTGGACGTTTGGTCAGCCCTGTCCTCCCTCCCCTTAAAAACTGACCTACTGGTTATATGTAAAATACCATATGACTTTGCTGGTATTTGATGGTATACATCACACTGAGGATAAGCAGGTATATGAACCTATAATATTGTGGCTGACTACATTAGTTCCTGTAAGAGAGTTACAGGAACTATGCCTGCACTGATCAGAGGACATACCTATTCATCTACGCCATTATGTGCCAAGGTTTTGTACTTTACATAAGGAAAACAGGCCAGTATCTAACAAATTTCTTAAAGCTGTTAAAATTTTACAAATGGCAAAATCATAAAGTAGACAACTAGATCTGCAACAATACACCATACTACATGTAGGGGTTTCTGAAATGTCTTGCACTCACCATTCTAGATTTTCCGTTTTTCAGCAATAACCCTCATTTGCACACACAGCTATATTAAGGTACTAGAAGTAGAGAGATAATTGCTCATTCATTCTTGGGCCAGTGTAATACTGCCAATTACTAAGGCAATGAGGAGTAAGCCTCGGGGCTTTTGTGCTCTCTCCTGTCATCCCCATTCTTGTACAGTGCAAATTGACCAGGCAGTCTGTAGCAACCATTGTAACAGCAGCTATGTTCAGTATAATTAGGGCTGGTTAGGTTTCTGCTTAACCTGGACTCTGAAGCTGCATGCCTGGTTATCCTTACGAGTGGCTCATACCACTGTCTATTGGATGTTGCCATGGTTTGGCACATCAGAAGAAATCCATGCTCTAGAAAGGAGAGAATAGGCAGAGGTGGCACGTGATGTGATTCTGCAGTCCACTCCATATTCCTAATAAATTAATTTAATGCCTTGTTTTTTCCGCTACAGTTACTGCTGAGGGTGAGTAACACTCAGGCCATTTCCACACTGCACTGTTATAGTGCTATTATTCCACCTTCAGCATCCTGTGGAATTCTGGGGTTTGTAGTTTACTGAGGCCAAGGAGCTCTCTAGCTGAGAATTCTAAATGCCCCTCCCTAAACTGCAAATCCTAGGATTCCACAGGATGTTGAAAGTGGAACAATAGCGCTGTAACAGTGTAGTGCAGATACGGCCTAAGATACAAGATACACATAAGATCTATCTTATGTATCTAAGATACATTAGATACATTATCTATGTATCTAAGATACAGATAAAACAACAGCATGATAATTAAAACATTTAAACTCATCAAACAAATTCGTATCTTAATAGAAACATCAAACAAAGAAACTCGGTAAGAAAGTGGGGTAGGGTGGGACAACACCATCAGATTAAAATATGCTTCAACAATACAGCATCTTAGACATCAAAAGCCTGTTTTGGTGTCCTTGTCTGCCAACATAGAACTCACTCATCCTCCCTTCAAGAGAGTTCCAGAGCATTTTAAAACAACAATTAAGTGATCATCAGGACTGAATTATGCTGAAAGGTTTCTGCTCAGATTAAGATGCATTCAAGATTGACTGACAGCGGCAAACATCTGATCACTTTGAACTAATATGATACAACCATACAAGCAATCAAAACAGCTGTCTAAATGGTACTGACTTTCATTTATCACTAACTCTGAACACATAACAATGATGGGGGGGGTGGAGTTGTAAACTCTACATCTCGTTATCAAGTCTCTGAGTAACCTGACTGCAACTAGAGATGTAAGTTCTTGACTATTTTGTCCTTGCATGTGAAGACAAATGCTTATGTCAGTTTTCTCCCTACAGCAAGAGAAAATATTCCTCAATGGTATTCACCTCACATCCGAATGTTCCAAAGTGGTGTGCAGGAATTATTCTGCAGAGAAAAACAGATGGATTGTGTATATATATGTGTGTGTGTGTGTGTGTGTGTGTGCACGCACACACATATTTCCCCCATAACAATAATAACCCTTTTGGACATTTGAATACTAGGGAGAAAATGGCACAAAATTTTAACTGGTCTATTATTCTTCCTGATGGAGATTCTCAGTTGTCAGGAGACCTGTTTTTCAATCATGAGATTCCCAATTGTCAGAAAACCTGTTTTTCGACCATGGAATGAACAATTTTGAAAATTCTCTCCATCCTTGGTTTCAACTCCTTTTGTAATGTTTAGAACAACTATTCTTGTCAACAATTGGAAAAGAGGGAATGGCTGCTGAGACTAACATAAGTGAGACTTTGGACCTTTTTGCATGGCATTTGCCATGAGAAAGGGCCTCTGGTATTTGCCATGTGAAAGGGCCTCTGGAGCATCGCACGATTGCGAGGAGCTGTCCACATAACGTCCTCGCAATTGCGTGATGCTGCCGGGGCTGGTAGGCGCCGATTGCGCACTATTTCATTTTCAGCTTGTGGCCGAAAATGGTGCATGATTGCACATCGCTCCAGGGGCCTGCGCACACTTACCGTGCATGCGGAGTCTCTAGAGCCACACTTCTCGCGCTTCCTGCCCCAGTACAGCCTGGGAAAATCCCAAGCTGTGCTGCGGAAGGAAGAGGCAGAGCTGAAGCAGTGGGGACACGAGAGCCTCTTGCAAGAGGTTGCTTGCGCAATCCCCGTGCCCCAGCACCGAGAAAAGGTAAGTTGCAGAAAGGGCCTTTGTTTACCTGAAGTATACAAAAGTCTGGCAGAGGCAGTAGCAGTTATATGAGAAATTGATGAAAAAATGTGCCTTTAAATATTACACAATGACAAACTGATGCCCTAGAAAATCTTTCTTCATGGCCTATTACAAAAGCAATGGGAACTGCTGACTGTGTTTCTACAACAGCAAGACTGGAATTCTAAAATAGCCTTGGCAGAACTTGTAGACTGGAGGGAAGTACTGCAATTGATTCGGGCATTGTTTGCCTACAGTTAAGACAGTCTAGAGCTTCATTCCAGTGTTTGATTGTGCCAGAGTATTTGGTTATCTCAGAGTAAGTTCCATTGAACTCATTGGATCTTAATTTTGAGAAGGCAGACACAAGCTTGCACTCCTGTATTTCCAGACTCAGAACAAGTTGCCAAGGGAAATCATACTTCTTAAAGGCTAAGTGGATAAAATCTGGGTTTTAGATAACAGATGTGGCCCAGGATACCTATTTTAACATCATGATAATATTGATTTTGTAGTGCAGCTCCCATGAAACCTTTGTACATAGGATAGAACATAAATATTTTTTTACCACTATTATTAATAAATTTGAAAACAAAGTAAAACAAATTTAAGGTTGGAAAAATAATAAACAATGCGAAGCAGAAATGGAGAGTTTCATCCATCCCTAATACCTTTAAATAATTCAGACTATGCCAGTGGTATATTTGGAACATAGGGATTATGATGTTCTTGTAAATCCATGATGGTTCTTATCTAAGGGAAGAATCCATAAAAAGCGTGTTGCCCATGATATGAGAATCCTAAAGACACATTAGATATAATATTGATGTAAAATGTTTCTGGAACGATTCTAGACTCTGGCCATTTCCATACCGGGCTTCTAAAACGGTGTAGAGCAACCTCTAACGGAGGTCTTCTACACCGTAGAGTGGACTGGCATGGACTGCTTTTCATTGTTCCACACCAGAATCCACTCAGGAGCGGCGGGAACTAGCTGGGCTGCGTGTTTTTTAAAAAACCTCTTTTTTGAGGTTTTTAAAAAGCACGGAGCGTGCAGCCCCGTGCCACTCCGTTGCCTGGCTCCAAAGTGGATTTGCAGGCACGCGCAAGTGTGTGCCTACAGATCTGCCGGGGGCGGGCTTCCAGCTGGCGAGCTTCTCCGGTTGGTGGAGAGCCTCCACCAACCGGAAGCTGCCATCTGGGATGCCGGAGGAGTGTGGAGCAGTGAGCTCGCGCTGCTCCGTGGGGCAACGGACTTACCCGGCTGCGGGTAAGCTCCGTTTTAGCATGTTTTCGCCTGTTTCCCCCCCACATGTGAAAATGGCCTCTGACAGGTTGATTTGTTGTCTGATATTTATGAATAAACAATAATTGTAAGTAAGTTTTGCATCTGGAGGTTGTGAAAAGGAGGGGAGGAAAGACAACTGAAGAAATAGTAGACTATGTTGTGATAAGCTTTGTCAACCAGGCAGTATTTTATTCATCTGTTGTGCCTGATAATCAAATTTTGATGTGTTGCCTAGACCTTTACAAGAAATAGAACTGCTCCCACTCTACTAGGTCATGTCCTTGTTCTCTTACTTTGGAATTTGTTTCTTGGCTCCTCTATCATCTCTTATTATATTTGCATCTCCCCATGATACACCTTGGAAGATGGGCACAAAAACCAGATACCTTGTTTCTTGTGCACAGCGGATCCTGCAGCCTTCTTTGGGAATCACCAAACCTAAATGCATCCTCAGCCGACAGTTAGTAGGCCCTGTGTGAGGCCAGACATGAGTCCCTGGATGCATGACAGAATATTTGATCTGCAGAGAAAGGTACAGTTATTATTAAAAAATCAGGCTTTACTCTAACCTTCAGAGAATAAAGAACTATGTTCAAATCAATCCAAGATGACAACCCAACACTGCCACATCTTCGTGCATTAGAGTTCCAGCTGTACTTTTCAACTATTATATTCATAAGCAGACTTGCAAATAAAAATGCATTTGAACTACTCCAGAGTAGATAATACCAACCCTAATTAGACCTGAACCTCTAGAAGTTAATCCTGATTCCCTTAAAAAAAATCAAGTGGAAAGACATTTTCATTGTAAAATCAGAAATGTGCATTTTCCACCAGTGACTGTTCACCTGACACACTAATCATTATGTAATGCAATATGTGAGAGTAGGCCACAATGGGCCTTGGGTTGCATGATTTTCCCCTCCCTCTGTGGCCAGGAGAAGCTTGAGGGATTTTGCATAGCTTGTTGGCATCTGGAGAGATAAACTATGGTTAACATTAACTGTGATTAATTTCAAACAAACTGTGGTTTCATAAGCAGAACCATAATTAGTTAACCTCAATTCTAGGTCCGACAATGGAACCAACTGCAGTTAACAGTGGAAAACGCTGGCCAAGATCCAATTGTATATCTCAGTAAGCAATGGCAGTGGAATCAGAACACACCACAGTCTTCTTCAGCATCAAAAACTTGATCAAGAGATTTTGCCAGATTTACAGAGCAGGTTTCTAAGATTGGGGAGGGGGAGGGTTGCAGGAGCGAGTGGATTCAGTGGAAGAAAACCTTTGGGTCTTGGTCATGGTGATCATGTGACTAGAATCTCTGCTTAGTTTTCCTCTGAGGTTCTAGTAGTTGATATTCAATTTCTACCCTTTTATGATTCTGTATTTTTAGGCCAGATTTGGACAACATGGACAGTCAGACAGAGAATCTTTCAGAATGTGGGGCACATCACCACCCCTACCCTTTGCCTCTACTCTGTCACAATAATATTCAAAACCGATTTGTACAGAAACATACCAAAGCTTAATTATGTAAAAACCTGAATTACTTTGATAATGGAATAATCATTAGTTACTTGCTAAGAGACATGACAGTCTAACAAAAATAAGCCATCCCAAAGTAATAAAACTGGAAAAAACCATTGGTTTTTTTTCTTTCTAAATGTGATTGTTTTAGCTCAGTTACCCCAAACTCCAAGTTAAACCAGTTTACTGGCAGTATTCTCTCTGCACCTAGATAATGTTGGCATAAGCCTATTTGAAAATCCCCTTCCCTTTAGCCACACTTTTAATTATTTAAAGATTTTGCATGCTCTATCAGCACTTTGTCTCCATTGTGCTTTTCAACAGTGAGAGGCAATTATTCATACTGCCTCATATATGTATTCGAAAATACAATAACTTGATGGAAACAGAGGTACACTGACTCCAGAGGGCCATATCTCAAAGACAATGAGCATTTATGTTTTCAAAAAGCCTTGACTGTATATAAAAACTGACATTGCTAGTTCACCTCTCCGTGGTAAATTCTTTTCTGACCCAGTTATAAACTCCCAACAGAGGCAAAATGGAATCACGTCAGCATTTTTCTACACAAACTGAACCATATCTGTTGAACTGCTCACCTTTTCTTTATAGTATTAATTATTATTCATTTTGACAGCCTGTATGACAAGTTTTATCATCCTTAGCACATTCCTATTTTATTTTATTGTATTTCATTTAACTTCATTTCATCTTCATCCTGCCTTTCTCCCAGTGTGAGATCCAAGGCAACTTACAACATAGATTAAAACATAATACACTTAAAATCAATCACAACAGTGAAAAAAGATAAGCAAATGTTAAAAATAGCACTGAATTAAAAATAGTTCAAGAGCATTCAAAACATAAAGGATTAGAAAAATCCAGTAACCACTTCCATCAAAAGCTTTCTGCAACAAGCAGTTAATGGTCAAAAACCTGTCTAAATAAAAAAGTTCTTTGCTTCATGGCAGAAGAATAGCATCATAGAATCATAGAGTTGGAAGAGACCACAGGGACCATCCAGTCCAACCCCCTTCCATGCAGGAACCCACATCAAAGCACTCCTGACAGACAGCCATCTAGCCTCTGCTTAAAAGCCTCCAAAGCAGGAGACTCCACCACACTCCAAGGCAGCATATTCCACTGCCGAACAGCTCTGACTGTCAGAGGTTTAGGTGAAATCTCTTTTCTTGTAGTTTGAATCCACTGCTCCTTGTCCTAATCTCTGGAGCAGCGGAAAACAAGCCCGCTTCCTCCTCAACATGACATCCCTTCAAATATTTAATAGAATAGGAGAGCGGAAACCAGCCTAACCTCCTGTTGGAGGGAGTTCCAGTGCTTGGATCAGCCACTGAGGAGGCTTTTTGCCATCTCCAAATGTGATTGTGATTGGGTGGGTCTGTGAGAATGATCTGTCCCAGAAGACCTCAAAACCTGGGCAGGCTTATATAAGGAGACAGATACACTCTTTCAGACAAACTGGACTCAAGTTATAGGTCATTATTATTCCCATTTTACAGATGCAAATCTAAATCAGAAAGATCATACAAGAGAGACTGAGAATACCAGAAAATACCTGTCCTCTTCTGCATCCAGTGGCCTCTGGGAATCGCTCTAATAAGGCACATGTTTTGGGAACGCTGTTACAGGCTTTTTCATTTTTCCTTCCTAGAGCAAAGTAGAGCATGGAGACAATAAATTAAGTATTGCTAATTTGAATTCTACATACAAAATGCTAATCAAACTACAAATTTTCCAGTCATTTTCAGGAGATTTGAAAATGCTACCTCAGTAAGATTTATTAGAAGACAGCTGTTATAAACATGGATTCAAGAAAACAAAAAGAGAAACCCACATGGTAACTTGTTTTTGCCACCGCAAACAATGGTCCTAGTGCTAAAGGTACTAAAGGTAGGACACAGCTGGTTTTTGCTTCTTTCCTTTCCTCTAGTATTAGCTTCTTCAAGCAGTACCTGGCCACCTGCAACCACTCAGTAAAAAGCAACCTTCACAGGGAAACTTTTTTTCTTCTGTCAAGGCCCATATTGCTTCTGATTAATCCATGCATCATGCTTTGGTGTAACTTAAGTTAGTGGTAGGTAGGGTCACTGATAGGCTAGATCTAAGTAAATGGTAGGCAGGACAATCTTTTTCTCTATTTCTTTCTGCCATGGATATTTTCTTTATTACCCTCTTTTCCTTCTCCTTCTTGCTTTGTGGCATCCCTTCTTTGCTCTCCTTCTCTTCCTCTATCTTTAGCAGATTGCTAGAAAAGAGGCTGCTTATTCTTGGCAGAGATCTCAGTGATCTTGCAAAAAGCTTTACATTTTGTTTTCTTTGTTTTATATCCTGTATTTCTCCTGGTGCAGGCCTGAAGAGGTCGTACAACAATATAGGTGCAAGAAGAACAGGCTAAAGGCTGTCATCAGGATACGGAATGGACCTAAGTATAAAATTTTAGCTATATTAATCAGATACTTTAGGGAATGAACAAAAAAGGTGTCTGAGAAAGAGCCAACGATTACAAATAAAGTCAGATTTTATACTATATGTTTCCAAACAACACATTACCTAGTTCCACCCCTGTCTGTTTTCCAAGGAAAATCCTGGAAACTCTGTGGATTGGCAGCCAGAGACTTCTAGACTGGCATCAGTCTAGGAATCATCGCCTTTAGTAGTACTGTTGCAACAGGTAGATTATTGGTCTAGGACCAACCTGAGTTCAAATCGTCATTCAACCATAAAGTTCCCCAAGTGATTTGGAACAGTTACATACACACATGCACACAAACAGGCGCGCATGCACACGCGCGCACGCATACACACACACAAATACTTTTCTGAACTCAATCTTGTTGCTGCTATGGCAAATTTTTCACTGGATTTTCTGAGGCTGAGTGTATGTGACACAGCCAAAGTCACCCAGTGGGTTTCCATGGCAGAGTGGGGAATCAAACTCTGGTCTCCAGAGTCGCAGTCCAATGCTCAAACCACTACACAACACTGGCTCTACACCACTACACCTAATCTACCTTACAGCAGTCATGAATAAAAATGTACAAATGTAATGTAACGGATGAAAAATGCTAAATTGATCTGGCTTGATATTGTACCCCAGTAACAAAACATTCACAGCTTACAGTACACAAGCACTCTTAATTTTGGAGTGACTTTATGAGCCACTAGGAAAAAATCTGTTGTAAAACAGAGGTCCACTAAACATAACCAATGCTTTCAAATTCTTTAGTAAAGCTACTTTTCTTGTCCTATCCCAAAAGTATGCAGCTCTTAGACTTTGTTGGTAGCCAGCCCTAGCAATCATGCTTTGCCTCCTATTAATTCTAAATGACAGAACGGCAGCTGGTCTGTGACATGAAGATACCTCTTCTTTGCCAGCTTACTTTTCCTCAGGCCTTTTACAATTTACAATTGTTCATCATTCATTTTGTGAGCTTTAAAGCAGGCACAAGCCTTTGAAAAGAAGAAACATAAAAAAATGCATTCTGAAAATACATGTAGGAAAAGGGATTCTGAGTAAACCATATGAATTTGCCTCCTCAAAATGCTTACAATGTCACATTAAAGTCACCAAAACACTTAGAAGTAACCTAAAGGCCATTTAGTCCTGACTTTCCTCTAATCCTTGGAGTGAAGAAGGCAAGGCCAGTGGCGTTTTCTGGCTCCCATAGCAGTGGGGCATGAATCTATTTTAGTCTGACCCCAACTATCTATTTTGGGCATATTGTTTGATACCTTGGATAGCTTCTTTAAAGTTCAAACTGAAAACTAGATCAAATTCACTGCTCCACTGACATGGAAGCCAACCGCCACCACTGTCACCAGCTCTGCAGAGATCAGCCTATTTTATCCAGATCAAAAGCAGGGAATAAGTGCCACAGTGATAGATTAGTTTCTTTTCATAACCTTAAATGGGGCTCCAAAGATGCATCCCATTTTGGCATTAATTAGTGCAAAATCTGCTTGCAGTATTATGTGACCTAAAGATCATCTCTGGACATGTACCCACAGAAAATGTAGTTTCTGGACAATCAAGAAAGAAGTCCAACAATGCATTGCTGAAGACAACAATCCCCAAGGTCAAACTCACATTAGAAAACGAAGAAATCCTTCCCTAACTCAAAATGTAGCCAATTATATCTTTGACAAGCTGTCAAGGTCAGTACATTACAATACTGCACTTGACAGTTTAGTTCATTTTAGTTTTTATTTTGGCTCTTTTTGTCTGTCTGATTGTTGTATGCATTTCTGAAATGTCGTTTTGTTTATATTGTCTTGGATTCTAACTGTACTTCTGTGAACAGAACAGTCCACTTTCACAAATGTGGCTTTTCACAGCCCTCATGTCCCTAAACACAGGGAACGGTGTAAGAGACTATTGGCGGAGCTGCTGGAAATACCCACCACCACCTTGTACACACATGTGGGCAAGCAACTTTGGATCCAAGGCATTGTATTTTATTACACTGTGACTATATCTTTTGCTTTCAGTTAAGCCACTATGGGATGCTTAAGTGTGGAAAGATGGAATATAATTAGATTGAGCAGTATATAATTAGACTGAGCAGTTACAGCACTGTGATCCTCCTTTAACTGCCATGGCTGCATGCTAAGAATATCGGAATTAGCTTTGGAAAGTACTACCTCTCTCTGGCTGAGAATTCTAAACATGCCTTCTCCAAACTCTCTCAGTCCCAGAATTTGGTTAAAGTGGAATCATAATGCTATAATTATATACTGTGAAAGGGCCCCAGAATTAAAAAACAAACAAACAAGCAAACAAATAAAATTGGACAGATTCTGAATCCATCAAACTTGGTAGTATACGGACCCACAAAGAGGAACTTGCCCAAGGATCCAACAAAACTTAAAGCTTGCACTGGTTCTAGGACAGCTTTCTTGAATTATATCTTTGTTCCACAGGAACACATTCCTATCCATCAACACTAGCATTGGTCCCTTTACTAAAAACTGCAGCATGGATACCAAGTGACACGAGTGAGAAAGGAAAGTGGGAATCAAGGGCAGGTGCTTCCATACCTTGCTGCCACAGAGTGAACTGGCTCCAGTCACCTTTTTGCCGCAAGTTCTCATCTTCAGGCAGAAACAGCCCTTTTTCTCCATCCATCACAGCAAGTACTTCATCCCGAATCATTTTCCAGTTTCTTTCTAAGGACTGTCAAGGGCAAAATGTCAAACAAACCATGCATCCTTTAGCAGTACTTGGAAAACGTTCTCATTTTTGCCTTAAAAACTAACGCAGCAGTTGCAAAGCATTCATCATCATTAATCAGGTTCTCTTTTCTTATTTTCCACCTGGTTAAGGATTTTTGTTAAAAAACAACCACCATGAAACACTCTATGTAGTTTCTCAGTTGCACATACATTTGTATCATAAAAATTTCAATAACCCCATGCCATCCACCAAAGTGGCCTCCACTTTAATTTGCTTTTGATTTGCCTAAGGGACGTTCAGCAGATCATATTATACTATCAGCTAACAAGACTATTGATCTTCACAGTCATAGCATACAAGTGTTTGCAAGACCAAGCGACTTACCAGAGTACTGAGAATACAAATTGAATTGAGCATGGAAAATACAAAATTGAAACACAACACAATGTATGTATGACTTAACTTTGTAACAATGGGCAAAGTCTCCAGTGCATTCCTTCTTCCCCAGATGCAAGCATCTAAGATTGAATATATCCCTTTTCGATATATATGCAACATTCATATTCAAAAGTATCACAAACAATCAAATAAGAACTGATGAAAGCACAAAAATACATGGAAAAGATCTGATTTTTTCCCCTTATTTTATTGAGGACTGTCGGTTATAGATGCTACGAATCTAATCCGAATTGTGTGTTCACTGAAACCTGGTACATTGCAGAAAATGGATGCTGAAAAAATAACGTATGTCTCACTGTTGATAAACAGAAGCTTTGAAGCTACCACATTTTTTTGAAGTCCTCCAAATTTTAGAAATATATATAAGAAATGTCTGGTTTCAGTAATATGGATTTTTATTATTTTTAGAAATGGGGTGGCGAAGGATCAGCTACTGAGACTGCTGTTCTCAAAAACCCTTAACACAATTCATCCTACTGGAACTACACTTGAGGAAATGGTTTGAATTGTAATCCCCAAACCCTGAGATGCTAACAAAAAGCAAGCAGCAGCTTTTCATAACAGAGCTAGGCCCTGAGTAAAGAACTGGCAGTGAAATGTAAATTTGTTGGCTCTTTAGCATGATCTCTCAATTAATAACTTAATTCTGGAATTAAGTTCATGTTACAATTCCAACTTAAGTCAATCACTTCAGTTAAAAATAGATTTAATTAAGTTGTCCCTTTTTGTTAGAAAATTTCCAACCTGATTGATAACTTAATTGATTTTAATTAATTAGTTTCTATCACTGGATTCCAGTGTAATTGCATTATTCTGCACAGTAGGTGAGACTATTCATTTACCTCTAGAAGCGTTCAAGGACATTCCAGCAAAATGTGTGTGATCATAGGTATAGTCTCAGATACAAAATAATTCCGAAAGAAAGAGAGTCAGCTGCTACTTAAAGAAGTCTAGCCACAGTCAGTTCATCTGCACTTGCCTTTTTATAGTACACATACCATCTCAGCGCTTAAGGGAACCATCATCCAAGTCATTAACATGCAAACATTTGCATTAGCCAAAAATAATTTAGAAAAGATGGGTCACAAGGTATATAGACGTTCTCAACCTTATGGATCTATTGAGATGACAGTCATCCATGCTGGAATAATTTCAAAGGTCAATGAGGAGAATCATCTCATGGAGTAAAAAAGAAGCAGAATTCTACTGGACTTTACAGAAAGGATCATGGGTCTCTCACAACAATTGGGAGCTGGAATCCTGTTGATGTACCTTGCTAGAGTAACTATCCCACCATAACCAATGCTAGCAGATGGAAGTAAAGCACTGGGACTACGAGACTTGTCTGCCTTCTTCTGCCACTGCTACAAAACTCTAAAAAGGGCAACTCCTACCATAGTGGATCAATTTAGACCTTCTTGTCAGACTTCCATTGTTGGTATTTCCCCATCCGTGTTGGTTTCCCAACCACAGGCACAGCAGATGAGAGCACCAGTAAAACCAATAAATCTGCTTTGTTTCTATAGTCTGAGGTGAGTGTAGATTGTCCCATAGTACTTTTTTTCTAGACATTTTCTCCAAATTTCTGTTTTGGGATGAAAACATCAGGCTAGAAACAGGAGTAATTCCTATGGTGAAGTGACTTTAATAAATGTTTTAGAGCCAACTATCCATGTTTAGTCATTTTATGACAATTCTCCTTTCTTCTTCCCCCTGTCTCTTACCTGTACATGCAGTATGTGGCCTGTAACATCGCAAGAGTGAAGAAAGTGCAGTCTGTGGTATGTGTGTGCCCCTGAATTTTAAAGCTCCCCCAACACCCTCATTTTTAAAAAATGATTTGGGGATATTTTCACACAAAAAACACACAGAAAACCTTCAAAACATACAAAACACACCCAGACCCACACAGAAAGTCCCCCAAAACACCCCTAAACACCTCTTTTTACATAAGAGTCCATTGGAAAACGGTGACAGGAAATGATGCAACTTTATTTCTGGTTCTCATTTTGGGAAGGATTCAAACAAAGATACCGTATTTAGCAGCACTGGCAGGCAGATATGGTCCTTGGTGGGGTCAGGGTGTGTGCATGTGTAGATAATTGCCCCCTGGCCCTTGCACAGTTGCCCACCTTGGTATATAGTTTGCCTTATAGAAATTCCTTAAAGAAAGGGTAATGAGATTTTTAGCCCACATGCATACCTAAAGCAACAACAAATAGTACTTCCTATCTTCACATTCTCTAAGACAAAGCTGTCCTTGGACTCTCCATCTACTTACTTGCTTATATTGTTGTCATTAACTGCCATAAAGTCAACTTCAACTTATGGCAACCCTATGAATCAGCGACTTCCAAGTCACTCTATCATCAACAGCCCTGCTCAGATCTTGCAGACTCAGACTGGCTTCCTTGGTTGAGTCAATCCACCTATAATATGCTTTTTTCTCTTTTTCTATTGCCTTCTGCTTTACCAAGCACTAATGTCTTATCTAGTTAGTCATGTCTTCTCATGATATGTCCAAAGCATGACAGTCTAAGCTCAGTCATCTTGGCTTCTAGGAAGAGTTCAGGATTTTTCAAGCCTGAACTTATGTCAACTAAAATTAATTTTCCTACTTTTCTTAAATTAAAACAATTTCATCAGAAAACAGAATCATTATCATCTCTCTCTTTCTGAAATGATTTCAAGTTGTGTGTCAGTATGCCAAGCATTTTTTTTAAACTTAACAACACAGAAGTGTTTGGATCCAAACTGCCCTCACAGCTGTCCACGCCACCCCACCTTCTATGTGAACATAGGAAACAGATTTCCTCAAAATCTTTTATGTTCTTGGTTTTAACTAGTTTTAAACTGGCTTGTTTTGATTTGTTGAATTGCTTAATATGCTTTCAGTCTGTTTAAATTATTATTAATGTTTTAAACGGTTGTTTAAACTGAATTAACTGTACCCTGTGCAAAGGTCCTTGGTAAAGTGTAAGATATCAATATAATAATATGAACAAAAAAACATCAATGTGAAGGATGCATCCACATTGCTTGGCCCTAGAACCCCTCACATATTGGGAGGTGAAGCTCTGCTATGGAGAGACTCCTGCACTTGTATTTGGTTCTGAACACAGTTTAGACTTCTCATCACTCAGGGTTCTGGACTGCACAGTGAACCTATGTGAGTACAGAGGATGATCATTGTAGACTTCTGCTACCCAGCATGTGGAAGGATGTAGGACTTGGCAGTGGGGACCCAATGGAGGAGCCCTTCACCTTCTGGATTTTTTTTTTAATTCAGATCTTAGAATCTCTGACCATTGGCCAAACAGATTCAGGGTCCGCGAGTCTGGAGAACCAAAGACTGAAAACCACTGCAGAGTGTTCAACCCTTGTGGGCCAAAAATATTAATTCCATTCTTTCAGTGAGATGGATAAAGGTCTTTACCAGACTTTCACATTCCTGGGATTCATTTACTGTAAATTCTGAGACAAGATCAAGCCTCATAGATGTGAAATTAAGCACTATGAGTTATGGTCTCTCCTCAAACATACAAAGAATACTGAATGCTGATTAATTGAATCACACCAGCCAAATAAGTTCCAAATTACTTTTCAGCCTGACAGAGTGTTGCTTAATCAGTCATTTCAATTTACTTTGTTACTATATTAGCATGACACTGCTGAGATCCTTCTTAAATGTCAAAGCAACATTGTTAGGAAAAGATGCACATTGGCCTTTTTTTTTTTTTTTGGTGCTGCTGCTGAGAGATTCCTTAAATAAATGGGGGTGGGGGAGGAAGGATTAAAGACATTCTTACTGATCCCGAAATAATATATAGAGGAATACAAGAAAATCATTCATTTGCTTCCATATTATAGGTGGATAGAACAGAAAATGCTGAGCCAGCATGGTACACTGGCTTGAAGGTTGGACTCTGGGAAACCAGGGTTTCATGGAAACTACGTGGGTAACTATGGGCAAGTCACACTCTCTCAGCTGAATAGGAACACAATGGCAGGAGAATTAAAGCACAATTGGTACTATATCACTACATTATTTCATTATCATGTACCATAAATCTCACTTAACGTTCTCTTTTTTCCCCCATTAGCAAATATTAGCTCATGTGAAAAATATAGATTTTTGACTTCTCGCATATTGTTTTACTAAATGAAAAGCTTCATAGCTACAAACTAGAAATGATTTGTTCTTGTGGTTTTTGTTTTATTTTGTTTTTTCACTACAAAAGAGGCACACTAACTGCCCAGACTATGGGCTGCCTCTGCTGAGGTTGGGTAGGGGTGGTGGGAAGAGGGCAGTACTGATCTGGGTCAGGAAGATGTTGAGGGCAAAGAATAAAACCTTCATTCCTATTAGATTATCATCCTGGAATGAGTCCCCTTCACAGCTGATAGAGAACAAAAGTCAAGAAACTAACGGCCAACTGCATATTCAATTTGATCTTGTCTGTAAGATCAAATTGTTCAGCACTCACATCAGTGTCGTTAAACTGAAACAGAATCTGCATATATTGTCATTAAACTGAAGCAGAACCTGCATATATCTGATCCAACTGCAAAGCCAAATCTGGGGCTATTTCTGCACTGGACTGATATAGCGCTTTGATTCCACATTCAACATCTGGCCGGCCCCTCCCGGAACTGCAAACCCCAGGATTCCATAGGATGTTGAATGTGGAATCAAAGCGGTATAACAGTTTAGTGCGGAAATGGCCTGGGATGTTTTAAGAGTAAAAGAGGCCCTTGATTAGGGAACAGTAAATCCACCCCAATCTACCATTCCTGCTAGTACAGTCAATCCCTTCACTTGCTTTTTCTCCCAGGTAGATTTACTGGATTGAGAGCAGGTGACCCTGCAGGGGCGGGGGGAATCCAGGAGTGGCCAGCACTTCCACCATTAAACCTCTTCGTCTCTAAAGTGCAACACCTATACCTTGATTTACACAGTGAACTAGGCAGATCTATGTTTCAAAACATACTCTCACTTTGGCACTAATCTTTAAACTGGCTTTGGTACTGAATGTAATGGATTTTAGTACAACCAGGGCCTTTCACCTTATGTGGTTTAATGTCACAAGCTTAAGCTTCCATGTTGACAAATGTAAGTTAGATTCCCTTTCAGCAAACTGCAAAATGGTGAAGTAAACCATTCACAAATTTGAAAAGTACAAAAAAAAAAGGAGCTTGCTCAGGTTTCTCAGCAGTAAAAATAACAAGAATAGAAGCACAAAGTGCCTTTGAAAGTAATGAAACAGCTGTCTTTATTAAGCTTGTTACCACTCTCCTGAGAATGTTATAGCATGCATTGCTTGCAGCTAAAATACAGCTCATTATTAGGATTAGCTTTTTTCAAATATTGAAATAATTTTATAGAGTATTAACATGAAAATTGTGATGGCTATAAAATGTTTTTTTCCCCCTGAAATGACTGCACAGCTAATATTTTTAATTCTTTAGGCAAAACTCCAACTGTGTTAGCTACCTTAGGCACCCAAAACATAACACCAATTAAAACAAAATATATATCTGTACCAGCAGAGGCATTTGCTGCTGTGAATACAAAGCAGTAAGAATAAAACCTGTTGTCAGTAGCACTCAAGGAATGCGTTGTTCTAACCCCCATGGTACTATATCACTGCATTGCTTCATTATCATGTTCCATAAATCTCACTTAACTTTCTCTTTTTCCTGGTTAGCAAATATTAGCTAGACTGATTACAAGGCCCTGATTGCATAACAGAAAATATAGATTTTTGGCTTCTTGCATATTGTCTTACTAATTGAAAGACCGTATTTTTAAAAAATCAGAATATCTGAAGCCCAGTTTCTTCCCTATCCCTAAACATTCATCTCTGGTTTGAAATGTAACTCAGCTTTCCTCATGAAGAAACAGATTTAGTGCAAGCATCTTAACTGACAGTTACAAACATTTGGACGGGGAGAAGCAAGGAGTGTATCAGTAGTGGAGGCCCACCTATTCAAAGACATTAGCTAAGGTAAAGGACAGTGTAAGTTCAACTGACAGTATAAATTTATCTGACTTTGTGAAAACTATATCCACATTCAAAAATTTTCATGTATTGCACTGTGCTGCATCTTGTTTTGTGCCTATTTTGTATGTAATACAAAGCAGCTGGGTCTCAATGCTTGAAAGAATATGTCCACAGAAAGCTAATTTATGTTATAAGGGAAAAAAGGAGTCAAAATAAACCCTTTAAAGTTTACTGGTCTGAAATGACGTTTAACAAATAGAACATCTCTGCGGAGACTTCCACAGAGTGGAAGTTGGACTTTGTGACTGTTGGACTTTCACAAATATATTTGTGGGCATATAACAGACTGTGAAGATTCAAAGCACTGTGACCATGAAAGAGCTATTCTTCTCATAAACACTTTTCTAGATCTGTAAAAGTGAGGGTAGAGAGGAAGGATTATCTTCCAGAGACAGTAGCCATTGAATCTACTGAACATAAGCACAGTTACTGAAAGTGTATGTCAGCTGTGTGAACCACGTCTGCAATGTCACTGGGTGCCATCATAATGTACCAAATATGACCAAATACAAATACTAACTCCCTTAGAAAATAGAGGCTTTAATTTAACCCACAGTCAACTTTTCTATTATTAAAATTAAGGTGGGAAAAAATTAAGTTATTTGAAAGGGAAAGGAATACATGCAATACAAGCAATCCTGGGAGAAAGGCAGGGTATAAATTTAATAAATAACATAAATGCAAACAAAACAGAAACACCCATAAAAGAAACAAGGAAGAGTAGCTGTGCTGTTCCTCTGGAAATCAGGATGGGGAAATCCTTCTTCCATCAGATATGATGTGTCAGATTAATTCCAATCGTTACCCCAATTGTTATGTAGATCCAATGAATCAGTACAAACTTGGTAGGTCAACATTTATGTAAATCCCATAGATAGAGGACTCTACTCTAGTTGAGACTAAGAATTAGATTACAGCTTCTTTTGGAAAGGGCACAATGGTGATGGTCAGGATCAAAAGTGGGTCTTCTCTGTCTCTCACTGCCACCGCTCCCCTTCTTCTTCCTCTTCACAGAGTGGGCTGTCAGGAAAAGAAGACCTTGCCAGAAACCCAGATGACAACTCCGCCCACATACCTACTCAGGAAATGTCATCACAGGATATAATCACATCACCCTCAATATTAGAGGTATTTTCATTTGCTCATCCTCTAATGTGATATATGCCATCCTCTGTCAACAATGCCCTTCAGCACTCTACATTGGCCAAACAAGCCAGTTTCTGCACTAGTTAAACAGATTTAAATCAGACATTAGGAATGAGAATAAACAAAAAACAGTAACAGAACACTTCAGTGTTCCTGGACATTTGATCTTGGACATCAGAACTAAAGTCCTTGAATTTAAAAAAAAAACCTACAAAGGGAGACTAGAAAAACAGCAGATTTGGAGTTTGTGGAATATATCCACAAACTGCAACTTCAAAGGTGAGCTGAACAGAGACAATGGTTTCCTTGCTTATTACACATATTATAACATTAATTAACATCCTAACCCCACAAGGGCTCTCATGCTGATTTTACCATATCTCCCCTCTGGTTTCTAGTCAGCATCATACTATATTCCAATAACTCCCTCAACCATTCATAGGGCTATCTATTTACCTTGGCTTTAGGCAATATATTTTCTGCCATCTTTATCTACCACTTCACCCTACCCACGAGTTTTGCATTTCTATTGCTATTCACACACACGTCCTGCTCAGTCATAATGTATAAATGTCTGAGTCTAGGCACTTAACTCCATGCATCTGATGAAGTGGATGTAGTCTACAAAAGCTTATGCTACCAACTTCTTTCTCTCAGTTAATCTAAAAGGTGTTACAATCCTTGCATGCATGAGAAAGATAGGTCAGTCTGGTCAGAGCTCTAAACTGTTCACTTTGGCCAAGGGCTATGTGCTCCATTCTAACCTGTAGAAGGAAGAATTCTGTCCTAAGTGGTTTCCATTGAAACCAGTTAGCATCTTCCATGGAATACAAAGAAGACATTAAAAGCGTACACAAACTTTTAATTGTGTAAATTCAACCCAACTCCCTAGACATTGACAGAACATCTTACCAGAAACCTGAAGGCTTCAGACAAAAAGAAAGAAGAATCAGACTTTTGTCTTAGAGAGCATTAGATGTGCGTGGACGTAAACATATACTATTCAGGAAAAAAGATTATTTTTAAAATCATATTTTGCCTAGAAAACTACATAAAAACTAAAGGAGGACATTAATGTTTTATTAGCATTCTAAATTAAAATATTTTACTAGTATACTAGGAACAGTACATTAAAAACCAAAGAAATAAAATAAATGGCAGACCCTGAAACCACTGGAATGAGCTGCCCTTAGACATAAAACAGAAATAGAAGTCCCACCAACTGACATTTTGAAAAGCAATACTTAATCCAAATGTACGTTTTAATAATACACTCTACTCTGTAATTTAAGAACAGCAGAGATTACTGATTATAAATAATTTACTTGTCTAAGTTGAAGGCTACAAATACTGATGAGTTCCTTCAGTATATTTGATTTCTGTATTTATTCAGCTGCCCTCGTATTGCCTACCTTATGCAATTAAATGTCCCAGCGAAGCCTCTAAAAATTATGAGAGCACAAGGGAAAACGGATTGTTCTGTTACGCACTAATTACAACATTCAGCATTTTCAGCCTTGCCTCCTAGTAATTAATGTGAATTACTGAGCTATCATGGCCATTTTCATCTGATGACCTCAAACAGTATGTACTCTTTTGTGTTTGCAACTTAAGATACCTCCACAATCCACTTCTTCCAAAACATGTTTGTAAAACAATCTAAATCTCGTTTGAATAATTATCAGTATAAGGCATAAATTATTTGGCTTGACTAGAGCAGACCTACCGAATCAGTAAGAACTATGCTTGACTAAGTTTTATTGATTCAACAGGTCTACTTTATTTGGGACAGACAAGTGGATTTAGGCAGAAGCTTTTGGAAGATTACAAGGAGAAGCAGAAGAAATTTCTCACAATGGACCTTAGTGCTGATCACAATGAATGTGAAGGCTTACAATTCTCTCTAGTCAGTCTTATGCATGCTTACATTAAAGCAGAGATAAATGTATTTGTTCCACATTTTACTGTAAACCTAATTAATTTGCATGTCCCCAGAATATTGTTTTCTGTTGGTGTTCACACTTCTCCCGATTTGGTCATCTAAATCAACCACTACACACAAAATTCTAATATATTCATGAAAAGAACTTATGAACCTGCATTATATTAATGAAAATCATTTGAAAAATGTGTTGACAAAATTGTTTCCCCAAAAAATCATATATGAGAAGTATATAATATTTGTTCAACTTTGCATGAACTTATTTTTTAAAAAATTAATTATGTTTTCACCATTACTGTTATTATTTTTACAAAATAATCACAAGCTGATGTAGAAATGGGACAAAACAAGCAAGACACGTAAAATGAGAAACTGCAAATGACAGATTTAGAAATTTCTGCTCAGAATTGTGTCTCACCAAGTTAGCAACACTGGAAGTTGACTTACACTGAATCAGTCCATTGGTCCATCTAGCCCTGTATTGTGTGTCAGCTGTGACTGACACAGCATTCGAGGATTTCAAGGAGGATTCTTTCCTGGAGCTATATGAAAATCCCTGTTGATCTTTTATCTGGGTTTGACCCTATTTAGCTTTCAAAGTCTGGAATCCTCTTGGAGAGAAGGTAATAAGTACTTTGAAGGCATGGAAAAAGGAGACCTCCAGTAGCTCTTTGTACAACATCTGTTCTCCTGCTAGACAATGGTAGCCAGATGGTGACAGGAGTGTCCCCATATTCAATATGTGCTCTGCCTGGCATCATCTGGCAGCCATTTTACAGCTGGTAAAAGACGAGCAGCCTTCACCCGCCTGGACCTCCTGTGTAAGTACCTTAGAGGAGCTTTATGCTCCACCAGACTTGAATAGCATCTTGGTCAAATCAAATGAGATTGGGTGTGTTCAGGGTGATATGGTGTTCAATTGGGCAATTCAGATAAGCACAGACAAAATTCCAGTCTTAGAATCTATTTAGGATAAAAACTATATAGTAAAGAAGACACTAATGCTCACCTTGACAAGTTCTGTATAGCCCGTTTCCTTTGCTGTCCACCATGGCTGAGCCTTTAAGCCTTTGACATTGTACAGAGAGCGCTGCCAGACAGATGCAAAGTGACCCCGTTGGTGTCCAAGTTCGTACCATTTATATGCCTAGAAGATTGAAACGTATTAATAATTTATTTGCATCAGTTATACCTCAGCAAAAAAGGGTGACAAATCAATAACAAATACAGTAACCTAGCAATTCCTTCATGCATTATAATGACGTTGCCTCCTCATTCAAAATATTATAATGTAAGATCAGGTATTCCATGAAAAGAAAGAATTCAAGTGATTTCCAATGTCTGGAGATCTCAAGTGCCCAAGAACTTAGGGTACACAAAGTACATTTTGCTTATGGAAAATTTCTATTAAGTGCTGATCCAGTTATTTCTGACATGCAAACAAAAGAATGATGCTAGCTCCTACCTGCATACTATTGCCAGGATCTAACTCTTATTTATTTATTTGTTTATTTCATATATCCTACCTTTCTCCTGATATGAGGTCCAAGAAGACTTACAATTGCTAGTTCCA
The DNA here is from genome assembly GCA_030412105.1 of Cyclura pinguis. NCBI lineage: Eukaryota > Metazoa > Chordata > Lepidosauria > Squamata > Iguanidae > Cyclura > Cyclura pinguis. The sequence continues at coordinate 217,198,639 of CM059602.1, forward strand.
ACTAGAGTAGAGCCATTGAATCAATGGCTAGCAAGGCAACAGAAGCTGGATTCCAGTGTCTATTCCAATGGAGTAAAGAAGGGTGGTCCTGGAATAATACTGATAGTGAAATTCAGTGCTTGGACCCTTCATATTCTCCCAAACATCAGCTTTCTCTCTATTATTCAGCAGTTCACTGCAGCTTAAAGATTTATGCTCTGTGTTGCCTAAACCTTCTGTGAGCAGAGGGCCAAAGGTTCCTCACCTCAAAACTATAGTTCATTAACTCATAAACTAAATTAATCAAAATTGTATACTACACATTTTCCTTTCAGTTTTATCCCTAATATAATTAAGTCCCTGTTCCCACACAGAAACTACAGCTATCTACTAATCAACACAATACTGCGCAAACAAAGGAAATCAATGCACAACGAGTTATAGGGGAACTTATTTTATTTGTAGCCTAGCTACAAGAAGAAAATAAAGAGGCAATCAAAGTAAATTCCGACAATTACAGCCATTTCCATTTACTTCCTCATTTGCAGTTTTTTTAAAAAAATCCTATTTAAAGCATCGGTGAATTTTATTCAGGGACAAACGAAGAAGATATAGGGTTGCATCTAATGCAATGCTGCAGTGGCAGCACTAAAGCAATGGAAATTCCCTTCCTCCCTACGCAAGTGGTCTTTGATCAATTTCCCATGATCTCCTTCTCCCATCACAGCCCACAGCCTCATATCCCATACTGTTCTGAGGGTCACCTAAACCCCAGGAGCACTGGAGTGAGGTATGGAGGCTGTGGTAGGGAAGAGGGAAATGCACTAGAAGAATCATGAGTACAGTTGGCCCTCCACAAATTCACGGGTTTAACAGTCACGGACTTTATTTGCTTGTTTCTCCAACCCCTGCCCCCCACCTCAAGTGCTTCTTTTCTGTGGGAACCTTCCCTCTCAGCAGCTCCAATCCAGCTGTGTAGCTCTTTGAAAACCTGCCTCTTATCCTCCTTCTTCAGCCACTGCCTGGCCAGTTAAGGACAGCTCACACACCAACTTCTCAGCACCATGAACCCTTTCTTGATGCCCTTGTATACCCAAGGAAGGAGATGGATGAGAGACAAAGAGTATAAGGTCACCATGCTGACCCACCCCTTTCCCCTCTCCTTTCTCTGAGCCAGTTTGGACCTTGGGTACCTGTTCTCCCAGCATGCCTCCCCCTCCCACAAGCCCACACAGGTTTTCCGCTTTTGTGGGGGTCCTGACCTCCCAACCCCAGCAAATGTGGGGGGCCAACAGCGTTCCCTTGAAAGCCCTACATTAGATACATCCTATCAATATTTTGGTCTGACCTGCCAAAATCAATGGAACCCAACAGATCTCTGTGCATACATATAAATACCAAAAATTTTCTCAAGTGTTATATTAACAGGTTATTATTTCATAAACAAGGTGCCTCAAGTCACTTTCAAATTCATGGGATGGTTTGCTATTCCAAGCCATATCCTTAAAATAACCATGCCTTGCAGGAAGGAATGAAGGAGAAAGATATGCAGACAGGTTCAAGTTCACATTTTCTTCATAGTTGTCATATGTTGTGTGCTTTCCTAGCATGTGTAACTCTAATGAGCTACGAAGGAAAAGATTTGCTGCAGAAGGTATTAAGCAGCTGAAGCTTTGAGGAAAAAAGTGTTAATAAAAGGGAGCAACAACAAAAAGGTCCTTTACACTCTTCTTTACGACTGCTATAAACTACCTGGGGTATCTCCAAGGAAATGTCCTAAATGATATAGCTTTTTTCCTAGCTTGGGTAATAAAAATTCTGTATTACCTCAGGTAATTTAAAATGTATCTTTAAGTTGGGATTCACTGTTGTTGTTTTTTTTTACAAGTCTCTGAACTGGAAAAAATGGCTTTACATTAAGGTCCTTTCCGCACCAGGCAATTAGAACAGGGCAGTGCGTCCTCGCATGGAGGTCGTCTGCACCTTGGAGTGGACTAGGAGCGGACTACTTACTGGAGATCTGCACCTCAGTCTGCTCCAAGACGACCCCAAGTGGTCTTCCAGAGTGTTTTTGAAAGACCAGAAAAAACAGGTCTTTATTTTCCTGGAACGCACCATGGCGTTCCTGCTCTCTTGTGCAGATTTGCAGGCTCGCACCAATGCGAGCCTGCCATCTGTGGAGGGCGGGCTTTAGGCGTGGCGAGCTTCAGCGGTTGGTCAGGACCCACGACCAACTGGAAAGTGCCATTTTGGAAGCCGGAGCCTCCATTTTGGAAGCCGGAGCAGTGCGGATCTACAGACCTCGCACTGCTCCGATTCACCCTGGACCAAGGAGGGGCCCTGCAGGAGGGCTTCAAGGACAGTCCGTGTTGCTTCGGACCCCAGAAGAAGCAGCGAGTAACGGCACGGAGCGATTCCCTCACCTAGTGCGGAAAGGGCCTATTACTTTGCTCTGATGTGCTCCAAATGATCCTAGTTGTCTCTTTTTGCACTAGTACAGTGTCCCCTCCACTTTTGTGAGGGTTTCGGGTGCAGAACCCTTGTGAAAGTGATAACTCCCTCCCGTGATTCCCTCCCATTCCCTTTTGGGGCTCCCCCTCCCATTCCCTTGCCTTTTGAGCACTGAGGCCAGAGGCAAGGGAATGGCAGGGGGGAGCTCCAGAGGGGGCAGGAAGGCAAGAGCCTTCCTCCACATTTCCTTGCCTATTACCTCAGCATGAGTTCTTAGCACTAGGGCCAGAAGCAAGGGAATGGGAGGGGGGAGCTCTGGAGGGCTCACATGGATCTTCCCCCCACTTCGCCTGCCTATGGCCTTGGCACGAGTTCTCAGAGCTAGGGCCAGAGGCAAGGAATGGGAGGGGGGAGCTCCAGAGGCGAGAAGGAAGGCTCGCGTGAGTCTCCCCCCTCATTTCATTGCCTTTTGTTTGGGCACTTGCCTTGCAGAATGCAGGGGAATGAGAGGAGAAAAATGGGGGGGAGGGGAGAAGGCACGCATACACCTTGTGAGTAATAAAATTTGTGAAGGTCAAACTTGCAAATGTGGAGGGAAGACCGTATGTGTAAATGGGAGAGGCAGCGTAGTGGTTTGAGCATTGGACTATGACTTTGGAGACCAGGTCTTGAATTCCCACTGGGCCATGGAAACTCACTGAGCGACCTTGGGCAAGTCGTGGTCTCTCAGCCTCAGAGGAAAGCAATTGCAAACTTCCTCTGAACAAATCTTACCAAGAACCCCTGTGATAGGTTTGCCTTAGGATTGCCATAACTGAGAAATGACTTGAAGGCACACAACAGCAGCAACAATAACAACAATATGTAAACAGAAGCCAGGATGCCATGATCCACTGCAAGAAGCAGTTCTGTGAGCTGAATTGGGATGGTGATGATCTACCCTCTTTGCACCCCCTTTATACCTTATTCTTTGGAATGGGAAAATCCTCTGGAGCAGGGTTTTGGTCAGTATGGAGCGCTCTAAGGTGGGGCGGGGAGAATAAAATTCTACTGCTAGCACTAGAATGATGCTGGATCAGAGCTTATAAACTTACTTTTTAAAAGTAATTCATTCTACTTTGAAGGTAGTTCATTACCATTACTTTTTATCACGTTTGAAAGTGATTTGTTGCATTAATTGCTTCTCTTTTGGTCACTCCCCCCCCTTTTTTTTTGAGGAAAAAAACAACCCTTAGTATTGATAACAAAATGGCATAAAACAGCTGCCCAAATGCCTCTAAAAAATGTCTAAAACGCTCTTTCAAAAGCATCTTTCAATAGTAATTAGGAAGAGTTACTCCTTGCACCAGTGAAGTGACTTTGTTTCTACTCATTATGTTACTTCTGAAATGTGGCTTCCTTATACAGTCAACAAAAAAGGAAGTGCTTCATTAGAGATAATTATGTTACTTGTAGCTTATTGCTTCCAAGCTCTGTGTTGGATTTAGGGCAGAGATAATGAGTGGCAGTGATTTAGGCTGGCAACAAACCAAAGGATTGTTTTTGTGCATTCAACAGAAACACTGCAATAGGATATTGAGCGATGGGGCTCAGTCTGCATCTATTTTACTTCTCCCTGCCAAGCACCAGTTACAGACACACCTTACTTTATTTTTACCACCCAAACAAGTAGCACATCCCATGTTTATGTTGGTGTTCCTTTTAAATACATCCTGTTATACCTAAATATACTGCACCTAGGCCTTTCTTCAGTACCTTATAGGTAAGACAGCATTTTAAAAGAGAATGAAACTGCAATGCATTTTATCTGGCAGAGTAAAGGCACTCTTTGTAAAACTGCTCCTATCAGAACATTTGGAAAGCTGAACCCTTAAGTCCTAATTGGGGCTGTAGGTGATGAATGTGTACCATCAGTGATCAAGACTGCAAATGCTTTTGTATCGATTTCTCACTCTGATTAAATCTTGGTTTTCAGCATATGCAGCAACATTTTTTCTTTAATTTAAAAACAGACTTCAGAGTGACACATTCAACAGTATATTCTTCTGTTCATTTTTCACAAGCCCAGTTCTTGCCCACACTAACTTTGTCCATCTTTTCCCATGCAAGCTTTTATCTAATAACCATGGATCAGACATCATAAACCACGCAGAAAATTAAGCTGGTGAGTCAGGCCTTAAAAACTCCTCCATCTGAAGCTTTTCTTTTGGGGGACACATGAGGGTCAACTCCTACTAGGAATATAAAACATCAACTATTTCATTCTCACATGTGAGAATGAATAATTACAGTAGTTTTTCCCTTCTGCAGGAGAAAATGATTACTTCTTCACAATATTCTCCTCATATTTGAACATCCCAAAGTGTTGTGAAAGAATTATTCTTCAGAGAAAAAAACTTCTGCATAAAAAACCATGTGGTTTTTCTGTGCAGAACAATCCTTCTGCACTACTTTGGAATTTGAAGTACTGGGAGAATATTTCACAAAGTTCTCACTGATCTTTCGTGTGTGTGTGTGTGTGTGTGTGTGTGTGTGTTTCAACCTCAAAATGGACCATTGCATTTTTTTTTTCATTTCTGTCTCCTTACTACCCATTGCAGCTCCATCTTCCCCACAAACTCCGGCTGAAGGGGATGCCAAAGAAAAAGCTACTGCTGAAAATGGAAGGTGGTTCACAGCTCACTTACACCCCCCCACACACCGAATGAGATTGAGTCTCTGGCATGGGAGGTTTTATGCTCTGCTTCACTGTTGTTCTGATTCACTCACTTTCCTGCTACTGACAACGGTAGAAAATGAGCCACTTGTCGCACTATGTCAGTTACTTATTTAAATAAAAAATTGAGCAACAGGAAGGCCAAAGATATGAATATAAGGCCCTTTCCACATGTGGGGGGGAGGGAACGGGCGAAAACGCCCAAAAACGGAGCTTACCTGCAGCCAGGTAAGTCTGTCACGACGCGGAGCAGCGCGAGCTCGCTGCTCTGCAGTCCTCCGGCGTCCCAAATGGTGGCTTCCGGTTGGTGGAGGCTCTCCACCAACCGGAGAAGCTTGCCAGCTGAAAGCCCGCCCCTGGCAGATCTGCAGGCACGCACTTGCGCACGCCTGCAAATCCGCGTCGGAGCCGGGCGACAGAGCAGCACGGGGCTTTTTAAAAACCTCGAAAAAGAGGTTTTTAAAAAACACGCAGCATGGCTAGTTCCGGCCGCTCCTGAGTGGATTCTGGTGTGGAACTACAAAAAGTAGTCCACGCCAGTCCACTCTACGGTGCAGAAGACCTCCGTGAGAGGTTGCTCTGCACCATTACAGAAGCCCGGTGTGGAAATGGCCTAAGTTGCACCAATTTGGCTATGTGGCTGATCCTCACCACCGCTCCATGACTGAAACAGCTCAAAACACATCTGTAATGCCCTCCCTAGAATAATAACTTCAGCAGCTGTTGAATCATCTGGGAAAAAGAAAAGTGATCTTTCCCAAGAAAGAACATGAAAAGCAATGAGATTTCTCATATTACCTCTGGTCAACACTATCAATATAACTTCCCGACATCCTATAGCCCATCTTGCCCTTAGATGCAGTTATCTTGCACTGAGTCACTCTGTCAAATCACTCACCAGATGTAGGCAACGGGGTCTCTTCTAATTAAGGACTGATAGAGCTATTCTGTTATCTACATGGCAGCTTCTACAGCTGGGCACCTGCCATATAGTCCTTGCTAGGTAATTTTCTTGGGCTAGGTTTTCCCTGGTTGGCTCATGAATTCATATGTACTAGTTTGTCCTGAACACAATTACCTTCTCAGGCAGAGCATATGGCAGTGTTAAAGGCAAGGTACAGTTGATATGTAAGCAATACTTACCTGTTTGTGTTCAGCCTACCTTAATTAGCTAAGAAAGACTACTGCCTTATCTGTTTCCAGATAATTCTTTGAAACTTTCTCTTTTATTCATTTTACTCTCTCCTCAAATGTTTCCACTTTGTCACTTGATTGTGTTCAACATATTGCCAACTTTACACACTGGAACCAGTTTGATCAAGTCCCCAACTCAGGCTCCTCCCTGCCCCCCCCCCCTTTCAGATAAGGCTCAGAGCACCTCTGGTAAGCTGTACCTCACTGTTTCCAACACGTTGCATGGCGTCTCCTAAATGAAAGTAAAAGCGACCATCATCAGTCCCAGGGTCTCCTGATTCTAGACCTTCCTAAAAGAAGGAGAAAATGTGCAATTAGTTGATAGTTATTTCTAATTCAGCTCCACAGTTTTCTCTCTAAAATCTGTAGAAAGAAGTGGGAACTATCAACATGTTCTAGTTAGTCAGCCACACCTTACTCCCAGGTATCCCATTCTGCTAACTTGCCCACTTTTCCATTTTCTACTTCCAAAGCCAGTCAGCACACTAAGTCCAAACTGCTTAGAGTTCCCCGCCACCAGCATGAAGGTTATTTTTCATCTTAAAAATATTATGCAAACTTTAGGATTCCCCTAAGCCTGCAAGTATTTCCACTGGTGTGTAGATGGATTTGTTTTGGCTGCAGAAGGAGCCACATCTCTCCACAAAGAAAATGACTTCACTATTAATACATACTTTAGAAAAACTCTAAAGCACAAGCAGTACTACATCTATTATCTTAACACCTATACCTGTAATATGATTTATCTTCATGTATATTTTTTCTGGTCCTGTTCTCACACAGGATGGGTGGATTCAGACAATATGGTAAGTCATGGAACAGTGGGACCTCTAGCTTAACGGATATGATCAGGGTTAATACTACCAAGTTGCAGTGAAAGCAACTTAACAGGAATAGGCAAACAAAAAGGTTTTGGGGCTGCACCTGTTCTATCTTCTAACCTCACTGACCACACACACCTGTCTATTTTATTGGTACCCCTCCTTTCTATCAATAGGGGACTCAAGGCAGCATATGGTGTAGGTTAAAACAAAACACAGCTAAAACAATATATAAGTCATTTAATAGGCAATCCTACCTTTTAAATAAAATCTGTGCTGGGCTTTTCAAAATGTCTGTCCAACCCCAAATAGTGAAGAATCATGCCTAGCATCTAGGGTACAATTCTCCACTTGATGGCTGAACATTTTGGGTGAAGTTGAGGGAAAAGTCTTGGGAGGGGGGTCTTTGGGGCCTTGACAGGTCATGCGGCTTGCAGGCTATATATAGGTCCCTGTCTGTCTGTCTGTCTGTCTGTCTGTCTGTCTGTCTGTCTGTCTGTCTCTCTCTCTCTCTCTCTCTCTCTCTCTCTCTCTCTCTCTAATACTCATTCCAGGTTATAATGTCACCTGAGCATGGGCACTTGATTTGCTTTTCTCACAATCAATAGAGAAATAATCCATGCTTTTCTCTAGGTTTGTTTTTAGAAAGCTCCATGGTTTGTGAAGCCACTCTCCCACTGAAAGTAGAAGCAATCAGGCAAAGTGCACCAGCTAACAGATAAGCCAGAGATCCCGTGGTCCTCTGGCTTTTTCTATCATGCAGCCATAACCAATGTGTAGACTGTTAATTATCATCCCTTCTCCCTGTTTTGCAGTTTCTGCTACCAAGTGCCAAATTTTCTGCAGCTGGAGAAACACTAGGAGACGCTCCCTCCAAATATTCTCATGAGAAGATGATCTTATTAAATAACCTCTGCAGAGTAACTTACTATTTTAACAGCTGAAACACACATTCAGGAAAAAAAAATCCCAAGAAGTGTTACATGAATTGTCTGTCAGTAGCAGAGTAAGAAGGAAGCAAGAGGCACTGATAAATAACTAAATACAAGTTGGAACAGAGAGTTTGATACTTATGTAGGGATGTGGAATCACAGAGCTGGAAGGGGCCCCATGGGTCATTGGGTCTATCCCCCTGATCAGTGCAACACTGGATATAGTTCAACATTGATGTTTGGGAAACTCTAATGTTAATGTAGATAAAATTTTATCTCTGTACATAACATTCATCATCCCTTCCCCCTCTAATTTGTGCTTTCCAAAATATGAAAACCAGCAAGATCTTAAAGTAATTGTTACTTTCAAATAGGGAATGCTTTCTTCAATCTTGTTCTCTGCCTTCAGAATGAAGCCGTAATGCACTTTAGCAAAACCATCATTTGGCGCCAGGTTCAGAACCTGTGGGACAGCAAAACAAATCATTATAGTTTTACCTCTGCTATAATTCTGACTATAAATTTATTGTATTTAAAGACATCTAGAATTATATTAGCAACTCTGATGGGTCACACTCTGTTTTCTTTCCTTCTGTTTTCAGAAGGAACTAGTCGATCATTTTTATAAGGGGAGAACTACACATAATGGGACTGCATTAGTACAGTCCCAAGTCTCTTCCTCTTCCTTGCAAAGTGGTGCTGCTGATTTCTTAGTCCTGTGGAAGCCATTCAGCTGAGATTCATGATAACACATGGGCAGGCAAACTGCAAATCAGGCTTGTAGGGACAGCTTTATCTTTTACTTGAACATTTAGGAACTTCTGTGTAAAATAATAATTCCAGTGATAGCGGCAGGACTTGTAGCGAGGTGTATGTGCTGCTTTTAGAATATTTAGAATATTTACCTCCAGAATTTGTTTTAAATACCTATTTTGTATGTCTACTGACACAAAAAATCCATGTGTTTTAAAGTTATGTGAAAATATTTTCTTACCACTACCACATACAGCTATCACAGTTATGTCTGAAGTAACAATTGTTTTGTTTTGTCGTCAGGGATGTCAGTGTATTCCTGATAACGCACTATGGTTTCAGGTTTCTATCTTATTGTAGGTACATTGTTGAAGGATTTTTCGTTGTTGCCAAAAAGATTCAGTATGTTCATTTGGATGCTTTAGAACTCAGTCACATTCTAATAAATGGACTGTTTCACACTTGTCATTCAAGTTTCAAAAATGGCTTCCCCAAGCTGACATCTGTCCCTTTTCCTTATAACATTTAGGAACACTTCCCCCCCATGTTGTGAAGTCATCATACCAGGCAGCTGCTTACTTCTGCTCCACATAATTGGCTGTCCCTGTGGAGGCAGAACTACACTTATAACTTGATGACATGTGATTCTGAATGTTGTGAAACTGGGCTGGGAGATATGGGACTAAAGAAAAGTATTATTAAAGAATCTGTATACGGCCTCTCAGCCTGCCAGGGCCCCAGGGCAACACACAATGGATAAAAACTTTTAAAATAACACAAAGATTAAAACTTTTTGCAGAAAACTAAACATACAGCTCTAAATAGTTTAAAACCAGCTAAAACAGCCAGAACAGTTTCAAAAATCATAGGCCGCGTGGAACACATGGTCTTAGCTGCCTCCCGGAAGCTCAAAAGAGATGGAGCTAGCCTAACTTCCTTTGGCAGGGTGCCCCATAGTCAGGGTACTGCTATAGAGGGAGAACTTGTCATGGCTACACACCAACATACAAGTTCGTAGCTTTGCATACACGCTTCTAACTTTGTAAGCTTTGGAACAGGGCTTCTGCTGAGAATCTCAAATTTTGCGCAGGGTCTTTCAGATATCCTGGCTCCAAGCTGTTTAGGGCTTTGTAAGTCAAAACCAGCATACTGAATTGAGTTTGGAAGCAAACTGGAAACCAATGTAGTTCTTTTCAGATTGGTATTATGTAGTCTCTAATATACAGGAAGGCTGTATTTGCATTTTCATATTGCAAGAAACATGCAGCTCTATAATCAGCTGTGGACAAGAGGGTACAGTCCTTATATTTTAAATAGCATTTCAAATAGCACATTTAGGATTTACACAATGGCTTAAGTGTAACATTGTGCTAACAGAGGCTTGTTGGTATAACAGGACTTTGTCTCTTTACTCTCCTCTTACAATTGTCTCAAGCCACCAAAAATCCATTCTTGCAGATTCCCCAGTCCTTGGAGAAGATTCTAAGGATAAACATGGTAAGAGTGAGGAAGAATTACTCTTTCTTAGTTTCACCAACAGATGCAGTTCCATTGGTGAAATGAGAGTCCTGGACTCATGCCAGCAGATTTTACAAAGGAAATGGTCTCTTCCCCCAAAATTGTGCAATAGGGAGTAGAAGAGAGGATTCTTGCTTGCCACCATCTCTCTTCCAGCCATTAAACAATAATAAACGCATCGATCAGGACTAACCCTGACATTCATTTAGAACAGTAGCCCGTCAATGGTACAAAGTGAAAGAGAGAAAATGCACTTGGGATTCTTCCCTTGAAGAAAGTCAAACCAAGATCTATTGCTCTTTGAAAACAAAAGTGGTTTTGATTTTTTTTTTACAAAGATCCTATTTAATGCATTGTGTCTCAATTCCAAACTACACGATTCAAAAGGAAAATATCTAATAAAGGGAAAAATGAAATGCTATCCTTTCTTGACACTGCCTTCAACATTAATACAATGGAGAATCTGTTAAATAGTCCCCCCCAAAAATATGTTTCCCATCAGGTGGAATAGCTGTAGAAAAAAAAAAGTTTGAACTTCTATATTTAGGTTCACTGCCAACTTTGGTGGACAGGAGATGGGGGTAGGTAGAAAGTATTCAAGAGGAATGAACTACTGAACAATATTTAGACCATCTGTGAAAGCAGCGATTTATTAAATGTTTCTGTTGCTGTCATTGCTGCTACAACTTTTAATTTCTCTTATTCCAGTACTTCTTCTCTGTCAGTGGAGCTCAGACGAGAGGAGGAGAAAGGAAGGGAAAGATTAGAAATTATTTGTTTCTCATTGGCCAACTTTAGTATCATGGCTCTTCAAGCACACTACAATGGCACCAGCTCCTCAAATCCGTTGTTCTTTGACAAGCTTTACATGGGAGTCTTTGTATTTAATCCTGGCACATTATATTGATAAACTTGATTGGATTGGATTAGATTACAGAAGTGTTTGACTGCTCCTACCTAAACATATCTTGTAAGCTTTAAAATCTATTGTAATAGTAGCCAATACTTCAAGCAAATCCTATTTTTTAAAACCTAAAATGAGTATGAGAGTGGTGTAGTGGTTGAATAATTGCACTATGACTCTGAAGAACAGGGTTTGAATCCATTCTTGGTCATGGAAACCCACTGGGTGATCTTGGGCAAGTCACACTTTCTCAGCATCAGAGGCAGGCAAAGGCAAACCTCCTTTGGACAAACCTTGCCAAGAAAACCCCATCATAGTTTCACTTTAGGATTACCATAAATTGGAAAATATTGAAGAGACTCAATGACAACAACAAAATGAACTGAGTAACATTTCTAACAATTTAATCCTGTGTCTCAACTCATAAACTGCCCAGAAGAGGAGGCAGTCTAGCAGTGGACACTTTCAATGCTGCTGCAGCCACCCGTGCTGCCTCCTTCACAGTTTGCTGCTGGCTGCTCCCTCCCCTGCTTCCCAAAAGTCCTGGCTGTTGGGTGCTGCCGTTGCTTATTGCTGCTGGACTGCGTTAGATGCAAAATCTCAGAGATCCTTCAGAAGGAAAACTATGTTGCTTCTGTTTAGGGATATAATCAATGTAGTAGTTAGTGTAATTTCATGTAATTAGTGGATTGCTGTTCTATTCCTCCTTGCTGCTCAGCTGGTGCCTAGAACAATACTGTTCTAATCCAGTTCTGTCCGCTGTTTTGTCAGTGTGTTCTTCTGAAATTATTTCTTTGCATCTTGATTATGGCTGCTCGCAAACTACTTGCTATATTTTATAAACATAAAAAAGCATTTCTTGTGTTATTTTTTTCAGACACACAGACATTTACATTTTTTTTCTCCTCTCAAAAAAGTCACATATGCATTTATACAGCCTTTGCTTATGAATGATCTCTCTTTCACACTCTCTCTTAGCTTTGTATGCTTCCAGTGACATTTCTGAGTGTTTCAGGAAGTATTGCCTTCACTCTCCATTGGCTTCATTTACCTCCAGTGGCATTGTTACATCACCACACCTGATTCACGTCCTACTCACACATTCTCTATCTAACTGATAGGGGAAGAAGAAAAGGAAGCAATATATCAGAAGGAAAGAAAAGAGCATCTTGTCATTTGAACAAGAACCTATAAACCAACAAATGGAAATTGCACATAGCCCACTAACACATTGTTATAACGACAAGAGAAAGCATGTATTTGAACTGGTGAAAACGCAATAATCTATGTATTATCTAGACTTAATTTCAAATGGATCGTAATTTCAAAGTTACTTGATTCTTCAATTTATGTGAAGACTTGCATAAGCAGTAACATTTTTGTTTTGTTTTAAGGGAATATTTATCTGTATAGTCCTCCCTCCACATTCACTAGGGTTAGGGGCACGGGACTCTCAAAGTGAAAAAAACGTGAATAACTCTAGCTCCCCACCCCCCAAACCATATTTAACACACACAAAAAAGTGTGATCACCATATCCAACCCACCATGGATTACTTTGAGGCATCAGGGTTCCCTCACAAGGGCAGAAGTGAGTGGCTCGTGGGGCTTACTACCACCTCCACTGCTGCCCCATACCATTTTAAATAGGGACTTACAAGCTTCGTTCACAGTTTCTCAGTCTCACGAGGCTTGCAGTCGCTATTAAAAATGGCATAGGGAGGCAGCAGAGGTGACAGCAAATAATCCATGAATAATCAAATCCACAAAAGTGAAACTCACAAAGGTGGTGGGCTGACTGTATTTAATGGAAGCCTACCTCCTCATAAACTTTTTTGGCACTGTTGTTGTCTCCAATCAAAAGGTAGCCAACTCCAAGGTTATTCTTGAATGAAGTGTCATTGGGAAACAGATCAACCAGTTTTTGTAATGTAACCAGTGAACCTCTCATGCGACCTAAAGTGATTGGACAAAATCAAGAGCAACTTAGGACAGAGTATGTTTACCAGTAAAATTGGCTTACATTATTAAAGAATGTAACTGAACGTACATTAATAAACATTGGCAATGTAGAGTGTGAATTTATGTAAAAAGATGTGAATATTTTCTTCACTGATTGATTTTACAACTGATATTAAAAGCAAGCTAATAGGACGTACCATCCAATCTTAGAGAGACCTCTTGTGGGCAATCATAGTATTTTCTTACCACAGCTAATTTCTCAGTAGATTCATAGCATTGAATAGATAAGTCCGGCATTCATTCTTAATTCTTTACAGTAATATTTTAAGATGGTGATCTTTCAAAAGTTAATTACTTGTATAAATAAGTGAAATTAATCCACACAGAAGAAAGGATCAAACTTGAAGGCTCACAGGAAGATGGCTGCTCGCTGTATTCACTGAGAAGAATTCCATCTCTTTTTATTAATAATCAGTGAGCTACAACTTTCTCAGTGAGCCTAGAAAGGACCACAATGTTATCTAGTTTGATTCAAATAACCTCCTGCCAACTGGAAAAGGCTAACATGTTGAAACATTTCTGTGTTTTAGAGACTATATGTCGTGTTTTGGTGATTATATATTGAATCATTTCATGCACAAGGACATCTGTCAACTATTTAGGGCTTGAGTCTGTTACTCTGTAATGGATCAACTTGTAATACATAAGTATGAATATGAATGTTGGTATTTTGTCATTCACATTTTGATATTCACATACAGTAATTGGTAAGGCTATATTTACTAGCAAAATTAATAACATAACTGATTGGCACAGCACATGATAAAATTATCTAGATTTAACTAAAAATATACAGACAGGCTAAGGCAGCCAACCAGCCTGAAAACAGGCAAACTTTCTAACTTACAGAATGGAGCCACAGGATTCATAATATCCTTTAGGGACAATCAGATTATGAGTCTTTAGGGTCACTAATGGTAACAATATGATAGAAATAAAGTGTGATCGTATGAAATCAACCAAACCTCTGGAGAAAATGGACACAGTTGAAAATAGGGTATATTTACTCTGAAGTAAATTTTGCAGTGAATTATGCTCCCATGTAAGTATCATGTAGCACTACAGACATAGTTTTAAACAAGCTTTTAATACTGTCCTTTTTTTTTTACTGTGCTTCTTAAAAAGACACTGCTGAATTTTTGCCTTTGTTTAGTATTTCTTATCTCTGTGTTGGCAACACAATTGGATTGGGCATTACACACAAAAGTCTCCAGACTTCTACGGATATATTGCAATATATATGGCCATTTCCGCACTACACTCTTATAGTACTATTATTCCACTTTCAACATCCTATGGAATCCTAGGGTTTGCAGTTTAAAGAGAGGCCAGCCAGCTCCTCCCTAAACTGCAAAGCCCAGGATTCCATAGGATGTTGAAAGTGGAATAATCGCGCTACAAGAGTGTAGTGTGGAAATGGCCATAGTGTACCGTAGAGGGAAATACTCTCCCATACTTCAAAATGTACTATATTCTCTGCTACTGTGTTTCCCAGGCTTCTGGGAGCTGAAACATATGTTTCCCTTTGCTTAAAATTACTTACTACACTAAACTATCATAGCACAACAAGTTTCCTTCTAAGAATTTGTGAGAAAAAGAATGATAAGGACATAGAGGAAAGCAACCCAGCTCACTGACAGCATATACCATTTACAAAGAGCAAACTGTGATATACATATGATATGCCACCACTGGTTGTTGTATATCAACCATCTCATACTGGAAAAAAAAAATCAAAAATGAAATATGAAACCTTGTAAGCATTAGTGTGAGCCTGAGACAGAAACAATTCAGAAAATATTTAAAGAAATTGAGTGAATATTTGGAAACTATTCTATATTTAAAGCAGAATTTTGGAGACTAAAATCTTCAAATGTGAACAACTGCTCCTCATTAACTGACCCCCATCAATGTGTGTGCACGTGTGCGTTTACCCACAGACAAGTACAGTCTTGAACTTACCAAGAAACTGTTGCCTGTCTGCCCGTCGCTTCAGTGCCAGTTTGACCAGATCATCAGGGACATTAGGTAGACTAGCTACCTCTCCATAAGTACTGATAGATCGCTGTAGAATTTCATTGCTTCTCATTTTCTCAGCCAAGTCATCTTCACTCTGCACACGAGACCAAAAAAGCATTACCCATAAGACCACGAGTACTCAACTTTTTGGGCTACAGGTGGCCTTCCACTCCCATGACCTATTGCCAACATAGTCAGTGGTAAAGGATTGTGAGAGTTTTATTTCAATAGCATCAGGAATTCCACACTTTCTCTGTCACTGCACCATGCAATTTTAATCAGCTGGTGGTAGTTTGATTTTAATAGTTAATTAGATACTATGTTTGGAAAAATGAGTGGTGATCCCAATTAAAATGGGTTGGTGTGAGGTGGAGGGAGTAAGATTAAGTACAACAAAACAACTGGTTAGGAGGTAAAATGCTCACAACTTTATTGCTGTTACAGCCGTACAGGTTAGCCTGGCATAAAGACAGAGGCCAAAATCAAACCCAAAGATCAAATAACTCAGAGCCTAACCTCCTGACCCAAAGCAGGCAGCAGCCAAGGGAATGGAAACCGAGGAAGCCACTTGGGCTCGCTGCCACTGTCTGGTTCTCTGCCACATGGAATGAGGCAGGCAACACTCTGATCTCGGCATTACTCTGTATGTCCCTCTGCTATATCCAGAAAGTGAACTCCCATGTGGGGAAAAAATCAAGAACCAACTCCTTTCCAAAAGCAGTTGCATAGGGACGGGGAGGGCGATGGGGGTGGTGTGCCCTCAGAGGCATTTTTTGCCACCCTCCCCCATGCGTCCCATCCTCACAAGATATAGCCCCACCCCATGTGACGTAGTCCCCCCGTGCAATGTAAAAATAAAAATAAAAAGGGTGTCCCCCCACCCCAAATGCTTGCAACATACTCTCTAATATTTCACGTATAAAAATGGGACATAAGTGGCCAATCAACATGAGATTGTGGTCAAGATGGCAACAGTTATTAATGAGGAAGAACACACAAGCAAGCAGAGGTTGTAGCAGTTTGCTTTTTCCTGAGCCTGCAGGGAAAAGCAAGATTCCATCTGCTCCCATCCTCTTCCACTTCTGAGTTAACTGACTGCAGACTACTTTTGCACTTTGAACTTGGTTTGCAATTGCAATTGAAAGAAGAAGAGGATGAAGGGGGAAACTTGGAGGAGGAGAGAAACTGTGACATTTTAAAAGCAGCAATAGCAGGATGGCAGAAAATTAATCAGGAATATTTCTGTCAGATTGGAATAGTTGTAAACATGCTCTAAACACCTCTAGGCCCATTTTAGGTCCAGGAGAGGACTCTTAGCACCAGAAAGTGACCAGAAGCCACTTCTTGTTTTAGTAAAAGGTCTCTCCTGGACCTAAAATGGCCTAGAGGCCTGAAAAAAACCTGAAAAAAAATTCCCCATGCCTCCTAGAGTATATTGGGGAGCTTTGGGGACAAAGAAATACTCTGGGGGCCTGCCCACCCCCGATCTAGGCATTCACCAGCCCTAAGCTTGTTGCCCTACAGCAAAGTAAGCAGGCAGCAGGAGGACCTGGTTTGCCACTGCCATGTTTATAAACATAAAACCATTAGTGATTTTGTAATTTAGAATTATACTTGTTTACTGGGACAAATCTTGTCTCTACACAGAGAAATCATACAGAGAGATATAGACAATTTTACTTTCCATGTTTGTATCTTTAATTTTTTACCTGTGCTTTTCCATATCTTGCCCGTGGACTTTGGGGATACTTGCTTACTAATGTTTCAAATGCCTTCAAAGCTTCTTCCACTTTTCCCTGAAATCATTTGAAATAATTTTCAATATATAAAGAACAGGGAAATCATCATCATCATCGTCAGTTTCAGTCTGCCTGATGTTGTTGTCATTTAATCACTGTTGAGAATTAGTAAACATACAAAACTTGCATTGTGGTAGAAACTTAAGGGAGGGGGAAGAATCTGTTGCAGTTAGGGAACATGTAATATGCACTTTAAGAAAACTGCACTGCATAATTTTTATAAAGAGTATAGCTTCAGATATACATTATTAAATGGCTGCTTAAAAGGATACAGATAATGCAAGAGACCGAGGGGCAGATGGGGTGTGGAGTAAAGTATTGTAATCCTTTCTTTTATGGAGTGTTTTAAGCTAAACGTTCCATATAGCATTGTAATAGTTCCAAATTTATTTTTAAAAATGCACTAGGACCCCCCCCCAATAAATATGTAATTTCTAACTGCTATACTAATGGAGTAACTTTTCTCATTTATTCCAGTGATTGGGTACACCTTCTTTCAGGCATGTCATAGCTATCAGTCCCACAGTGAACTGTGTGTTCCAGAAATTATTAAGCATCCTGTTCTGAAGCCACAGGGAACAAAGTAAGTGCAAGATCCAGCTGTTACCCCCTTGGCAGACACCATCCCGGGGGGATATAAAATTAATGTCAAATATATCAGGTATGCCAGAGAGGTTGCCGGGTGTGTGTGCGTGCACAGACATAGGTCAAGCGACTGGACCTAGGTCAAGGCCAGGAAAATCCCCAGTCGCATTTCCCAAGGAGACCTCAGGCAAGACACATGCCAACAAAAGGGTCCTCAGCCGCAAAACCAACTTGAGGGGGTTACTGGGTTTTCCCCATGCTGAGCAACTCTGACTTCTACAAGGAATCCTACAAGGCCAAGGTCCATTTATATGAACCAATCATATAAGCCATCAAGTTGCTATTGTGAGACATTTTTCCTTCTATTTTGGCCATTGTTCTTCCTGGGAAAGGGCCTGCCCCCAAGGTACATTCTGCCCTATAAGTAGTCCCCATTTTCAAGACTCTCTTCAGAGAACTTCCCACTACGCTAGTAGATCGGCACTCTGTTAGTTGAGTGCTCCCCTCAGCTGCCTCTCTTTGCTGAGCTCCTTCTTTCTCACCGCTTCCCAGACTGAAGACTTCTAGACAGGTGCAGTATTACTGCTTTTACACCCTCTCCACTTTATCCCCTATAATTCCTTAGCTCTTTCCCTTCTCGATAGGCCTTGTATGCCTGAGTGAGTGACTGCATTTGTGCGTGAGGACATATTTGTTAACAAAATTCATTCATTAGTACAATTGTCTGGCTTTTTGCTTGGTCTGACCCTGTAAAACTTGGGTTGAACGTCTCGCTCGGTTACCCTGCCCCTTGTTCTGCCAAGCTAGTGCTCCGCTAATTTCCCCAGTCTTTGCATTTTTGGAGTGAATCAACATGTCCCCCAGGGGATCCCCAGAAGTCAGGGTAACACAGCTATTACTGATTAGAAATGGACAATCATGGAACACTTGGTATGTTCATACTGGCCAGCAGTCAATTGCTGACATGGTGATGAATGATGAAGCGTATTTTTAAAGATGACTCTCTTATATTAAGTTGCAGTCTTGTCTGCATATTGTTTTGCCAGTACCTACCCTGTGACATTTTCACACAGCCCCACTTTCCTGAGCAGATGGCTACTATCACCGAATTTAGTAATACCACAGTCAGAGGCACCTTGGTACTCTATTTGTGTATTTACATATTTAAAACACATTGCCTCTCTACCTGCCAAGGGCCCTGAAGCAATATACTCAACGTGAAAAACATTCATGGAAGGCACTGAAAGGAATTTTTTAGGTTCCATTGTGATTATTTCAAAGCTAGGATATAGTTGAAATGATTAGTTAGGAAGCAATATTGAAATATGAGAAACCAAACAATAAAAATCCCAGGGATTCTAATTTTAGCCCTAGCTAGCATACCTAAAGAAATGAATGAATGAATGCATTAGTTGCACCTAACTTGAGCCCTATTAATTTCACTGAGTGCATTCCAGGTAATAATCAGACTGGATTTAGCCCAGTTAAAATTTTTACTTTACTTGTGAAGACTACCCTTGGAGATTCAGCTTGACCAGATTATGTTTTGTGCAAGGGAACAGTGGATACTATGCTATTTTCAAGATATTTTGAATAACACCGTCCATGATTCCTGACTATTAGCTATGCTAGATGAGGGCTTCTGGGAGCTGAGGTCCAAAACACTTAAAGCACATCAAGTTGATTATGCAGTTTAGCCCATCTTATGCCATTTTTTAAAAATACTGTAGTAATGTGCTTTATTTCTGGAGTGTTACCCAGTATTTGTGGGTGGCTATGAAACAGTGATAAGCATATGGCATGTTTTTCCTGTAGTTTTGAAAGAACTGACTTGTTGTCACCTCTTACATTGTTGTCATCAGCTGGCATTGCCAGTGGATGGTTACAATAGTTTATGGAGTATCAGCAATATCCATTGAGGGTCTGTGTGCCCAGAATTTTATTCTTGATCCTTCCATTGTCCGTAGAGATTGTAAAGCTGAGTTCAACCAAGTTTAAAATTTACCTTTTTACGCAGCTTCTCTGCAGCATCAAGCTCCACTTTAATGCCTTTATCAAATTTATTGAGCAATTTTGGCTTCTTCTTCTTAGCTAGAAAAAATATTTAAAAAGAAACACCACATTTACCCCAAGAAAACTGTAATGTATTTAGAAGCTTCTACAGAAGAAACATGGGAACTTGTTACAATAAAGACAAAAAAAACCAAAACGTTTTCATGTTTTGGGAAAGATACATTTTATTGTTTGTGCTGGTCCATGACTGTAATAATAAAATACCCAAGGTTTACATCTTGAAGTTACTGAATAAAGAGCAAAACAAGATAGTTTTTGCACTCTTAAAATGGCAGCAATACTGTGACTAGTGAGAACAACTCCAATAACTTCTAGCCAGAATTCAAAAGACAAGAGTGTCCTGTTTCCAATCCAGAGCTATTGGCAACTTACAGCAATCTCATTACACCCATTTCTAGGGTTCTTCATAGAGGGTCAAAAGTACTGTACTTCAAACAGGTGAGAATCTCTATACCTGATTTTGAAGCATTTGGCTAAACATGTGAACAATACAGAATTATGTGAACATGATGCCTTTGGAAAGGGGATGTTTTGAAGGGCAGCCTTTGAAAAATGCTCACGAACTTCAATAGCCTCAAAGAGCTGCATCCAGATTGTTAGTTGCAGTTGGATCCAGGGAGCAAACAACTCCCTTCTTGCAAAGAAACTCTACTGTTTCTGACACAGCTCAAAGTTACAGGTTAAGCCCTGTACAGTTTGGGCTCAGGCTGTTTGAAGGACTGTATCTCTTTATATGAGCCTGTTTATCTAGTATCTTTTTAAGATGTGCTTGCCTCTGTCTTACTACCTTCCCAGACACATCTTGTGGGAGCAAGGGAAAAGTCCTTTTCGATGGCTGTTCCAGATTTTAGAACTTCCTCCCTAGAGAGGCTAGGATGTCTCCCTCCTTGCTGTGCTTTTGTTGGTATCAGGCTATTAGCAATGAACTGTGATGCACTTTTATTTAAAAAAAATAGAATTAAAAATTATTTTTTAAAAACATTCTATTAATGAATTTTGAATTATTTTAACTCTATAGATAGTTTATTGTACGGGGGGGGGAGAGGGAGAGAGAGAGAGAGATTTGCATATTTTTAGATCTCTCCTGTTTTTAATAATTTATACACTGTCTTGAGTCCCCATATTGGGAAAAAGGTGGGATATATGAATAAAACAAGCATAAATAATAATCCATATAAACACAAATATGCAAAAGAAAATAAGATTTAATTCCTCTCATTTCCCAAGACTGGGAAGGAATGTTTTCATGTGCTTATTCCAAGAACTGTGTGTGCTATGCTAAAAGACATGGTGTTGGCAATCCACCATATGGTATCATGTTCTTGAACTGATACGGAAATGAAAAGATCCTGCATGTGCCAATGTTGTGGGAACAGGCATTGCACTTGGACATCTTGTTGTTGTGTTCCTTCAAGTTGCTTCTGACTTATGGTGACCCTAAGTTGACTTGGGGCTTTCTTGGCACGATTTGTTCAAAGGAAATTTGCCCTTTCCTTCCTCTGAGGCTGAGAGAGTACAACTTGCCCAAGGTCACTCAGTGGGTTTCCACACCCGAGCTGGCATTTAAACCCGGTTCTTCAGAGTCCTAGTTCAGCATTCAAATTACTACACCACTGTAATATCTACTGGAGTAAAGCTGTTTCCTCCAGTGGCTGTTCTCCAATGTTGTTGTCCAACATTCAAATCATCACCACCACACTAGCACTACTCCACACTAGCTCTACAGAAGGTTTGTGCTCAACAATAGCCAAATGGTGGCACCTCTAACAAATCCTACAGGTGTCCAAGAAGCCTAGGGCAATGAAATGGACAGCTGAGTGTCAAGAAGTGTTTAGGTCACTGAAAGAGGCCCTTATGTCAGATCCACTGCTGATAGTGCCCAGCTTTGACAAGCTGCTCATTGTAGAAACAGATGCTTCTGATAGCGGCATTGGAGCAGTACTACTGCAAGAGGGTCCAGATGGCATCTTGCATCCTGTTCTGTTCATCAGCAAGAAGCTTTCTGTGAGGGAGTCCAACTGGTACATGCCAGAGAAGGAATGTTACAACACTGTGTATGCACTTGATAACCTCAGGCCATATGTGTGGGAATGTTGCTTTACTCTCCAGATAGATCATGTTGCCCTTTGGTGGCTCCCAACAGTCCATGTGCTAATAAGAAACTGCTCTGGTGGAGCCTGTCACTCCAAGGCTTTGACTTCTGATATTCAACATGTGTCTGGAAGTTCCAGCTATGTGGTAGATGTCTTCTTATGCCAAGCACTAGTGGGTGGTTAAGGGAGAATGATTCCTACACATCCACTAATTGACTATATAGCGAACCAGTAGTACTGTGTGTTAACCTGTATATTTAACTCTGTTCTTTCTAAGTTTCAGGATGAAATCAAAGTCAGTGTGGTTCCAGCCTTCAGATATTCCCAGACTATGAGGGTGTTTGGGATAAATGGGCTGTATCATTATCTCCTAAGACATTCTTGCCAACAAGCTAGTAAAATGTGGGCAAGACAATGCTACTGTTAGGTGGATTTGTAATTGGTTGACTGACCAAACCCAAAGGGTGCTTACGAATGGCTCCTCTTCTTCCTTTGGAAGCAAATCTATCTAATATTCCAGGCCGGTGATTTGTACTGCAATATGAAATCATTTCCTGGGAACTTACACTACATACAAGTTCTGCAGCTTTCTTGAACCATAATTTACTATTTGTTAATAAATGATGCATTCTGTCATTTAGACATAATATAGTCCATCCATGTGTTAACCAAAATGTGAAACTGTGCATTACAGAAGATAATATAATCCTCTCATTCAGCATTCAACTAACTTGGAGATTTAGATTTACTATTGCCAACATTATTTTAAAGAACAGGTCATATTTTTTTTAAAAAGCTTCTCCCCCCACCCCTTCGAGAATCTTCTGGAGGGAGTATGGAGCTTCTGTATGATCTTTTCCTACTAAATTTACAAGAACATATGCATGGAGAACTTGGCATACCTCCTCCCACACAAATGTACCCTTGGAAAAATAGTGAAGGAAACCACAGGCACTGACAGAAAACCAGAAACATTGCCTTCTGCTCAAAGAATTATAGCAGGAGGCTTCAAAAATTACAGGGCCCCCAAGCAAATGACAGTATCAAATAGAAATGACACTACTAAGCTTAATAATTTTAGGCTAGTTAAAGAGAGTAAGACTTCTGTCTTTTTCCCACCACTGGTTCCCCCTAGGTTTTCTTTGAGGAAAGGGGGATTGGTAGGGAGAGCTTTGGTATCCAATATGGGAGTTTAAAACTCAAATCCTTAGTTGTGTCAATTTAAATATGTCAAAATCTTTATTTCTGCAAAAGTTCTGATATTCACTGCCTTTCCTATACATTCTTCCTCGCTTGTTTTGACAGTCCCTCACTTCTTCAAGGGCAATAGTTCTGTAAGTGCTCAACAGAGTCCTCTCATTTGACAAGAAAATGAATAATATTAAAGGGAATAATTATTTGATAAATTAGTGTAATCATTGACATTAACAACCTACAAAAGTAAACTAATTGTTGAATGAAATTAATAATGAAATTGTTCATTCACAGTGAACTATTCATAGTGAGGTGGTCTCCACACTTAAAAATTCAAGGTAAGTTTATAGCATATCTGTCTGTACACCCATCCCAAGAAAACTTCCAGCAGCCTCTTAATTTTGTAGTGAGTGGCATTAGACTTTAACACATATGTGCTGATCAGAACTACAAAAGAATTCTGCTCCAGTATTTTACCCTCAAATGCCAAGCCTCAAGGCCTCATGTTATGTTCTATTTATTTGAAACCATTGGCCAACTGGCATGCAATATGGGTTATCCATGACATATTTTCCATTAGTTAAAAACTATTTATTGGGTTGGGGTAATATGAATCAGTCCAATAATAGTAGGGAGAGAAGTTTACAAGCATGCTGATCATTCCCAAAAAAGTGAGATTGGAAGTTCATACTGAACCCTTCTATCATTTCCCAGACTTAAGTCATCTCAACAATGCTGCCTCAAACCATGCAAGGGACAGGAACATGTAATAAAGTAGATCTCTTTGGGGTCCCCACAGCTGCTTCTCTGAGGCTATTGTACCTTAGACATAAAATGAATTAACTCAGTGGAAAAGATGATAATGTTCTGCAAAGTTTGTGGTAAGAAGAAACAAGACAGACCACATTATAGATTGGTTAAATTGAAGCCACAGCTGTGAGTTTGCTAGACCTGAGGATGATTGTTGATTACTGGGTTCATTAAGATATCTCATTCACAGGGTCACTGTTAAGTCAAAGCCTAACTGAAAACAAATAGCAATGCTTATGGAAATAACAAATTCCTTATGAATAAACATAATAGAATCATAGAATCATAGAGTTGGAAGAAACCCCAGGGGCCATCCAGTCAAACCCCCTGCTATGCAGGAACCCACATCAAAGCACTCTCAACAGATAGACATCCAGCCTCTGCTTAAAAACATCCAAAGATGGAAATGCAATGTACATTGAAAGATGTGATCACCAATCTCCAGTGTCACATCTAGCTTGGCCCAATGACATATAGGTTTTCTTTGCCCATATCTATCTCAAACACCAGTGCAAAAACACTAGATTCTTGTAGGACATGCTCTCAATAACTTACCTTTCTCTTTCTGCTGTGTTTCTTTCTCTTTTCCTAGAATATGCAAAAAAAAGTTTTCTTTGATCATCATGGATTTTTTTAAACAAAACAAGTAATATTGATAAGTTAAAGAGCTTATCTCTCTTTGTGCTTCACCCCAACACTTTTGTGGGAAAACCCCTCAATGTCCAAGCATAACACAATTTATTTATAACATTCAGAGAGTGAAATACAAACATGCTGATCATTCTCTAAAAAGTGAGAACAGAAGTTTACACTGATCACTTTTCAGTCCACTTCACACATCTGATAATGGAGGCTTTTGCCAGTTCGTGGCAAATGTGGCAACATCTGTGCCAGTAGAAACTACTTGGTTTCTAAGCTGTCAAAAGAGTTTTTAATTCTTGTTAGAATAGTTTAGAACTGGCTATTTTATGGAATAGGCTGGTTGTTTCCATGTGTAAACATTTCAGACAACAGTCGTTTTTAATGCAGTAATTATCCAGCACGTTTCCTTGTCTAATGTACAGAAACTCAATATAGTCACATACACCAACAATTCCCTTCCCACTCTGCTGTTTCTCAGAGTATATGGGATATGTGTGTTCCTGGACTAGCCAAAAAGTGTGCAAGCAACTTCCATATGGAAATTATACAGGCAACCATTGTAACTCCTCACTGTCAACAATGGGAGCTACCCTTTCAGGCAAAAATCAGCTTTGAAGAACTGATTTTTGCTGGGACCCAGTGGGGCAAGGCGAGGGGATTGGACGGTACGTCCCTTCACACTGAAATTGCACTCCTGCTTCATCCCTTCCAGCAGTTGCTATTTGCAGTTTTAAAAAGATGTACTTTTTAAACCACACACTTTGGGTAAATCTAATTTGCTCAGGTCTGAGAATGCGGGCAAGGTACTCAACACTATATGGCGTGTATACGTGCTCTTTGCCCCTCTTGACTCACTACAGAGAGTAGGGAGGGAAGGGATACAGCTTGATGTAGAAGACTGCCAATTTCTTTTTGAGGGAAGGATAAATATCAGCCACTTCAAAATAGGCAGTAAGCAAATCTGAGTCCAAAAGATGAATACAAACAATAGGCTAGCTGCCAACAACCCCTTCCTGGGCAAGATGGTCAATCAAGTGGTCATTGACCAACTTCCAGGCTTTCTTAGATGAAACCAATTTTTTAGATCCATTTAAAAACTGAGTTGGCACAGAGACTATCTTGGTCACTCTATGGCACATTTGTCAAATACAAGGCCCACGGGTAGAATCCGGCCTGCCAGGCCATTTCATCTGGCCCTCACATTTCTCCTGCAGCTGTGGCACTCCCCTGCCTGGTGAGCCTGATCCCCACATTGCGGGCCCCCAACTGCCAGTATTCTGAAGAGGGGCCCAGCAGCTAGCACTTGCAATCTACTTCTATTTCTGACTGTTCCTCTGTCCAAGTCTTGCTGTCACAGCATTGCTGCAGGTTACTGTGCATCTTGTCAGAGTTGGACAGAAGAGCAGTCAGAAGTAGAAGTAGATCATGAGTGCTGGCTGCTGCACCTCTCTTTAGAATACTGGCAGCTGGGGGCCTGCAATGTGTGGATTGGGCTCACCAGGTACAGAGAGGGGCAGGGGGGCAGAAAGAGGCACAGAGAGGGTCTGGGAGCAGAAAGAGGCACAGAGAGGATCAAGGTGCAGACAGTGGCATACTTTGAATATACGGACGAATTCTATGTCACTTCACAGAGGTATAAGGAACATTAACTACAATCAAATAGTCCCAAAATGTCCAAGAAAATAAAAATTGATGCAGAGGGAAGGCAATTTAAAAACCAGTAATAATCAAACACAGAGGCAGTTATTTAATATGATAAAAGAGTAGATACTTTTATATAGTCTTACAGATACAACCAGCCCTTCGAGGGCAATCATAATGTCGATGCGGCCCAAGATGAAATTGAGTTTGACACCCCTGCTCTATGGGATGACCTGTGTTGGGAGAGATTTAGGGGAGGGTTATACTGTTAGCTCTTTTGGACCTCTCCGTGACTTTTTATAGTATTGACCATAGTAACTAGAAGCTGTTTTGAGGCCCAACGTTGGGCAAAAAGGGGATACAAATAAAGATAAAGATAACAACAACTTGACATGGGTCATTGTACTACCACAGTCCTGTTCCTGCTTGGACAGCCAAAGCAAAAAGTGAGCTCTAGAAGTGCTACATGGCCCCATGGGAAGACTTTGTAGTTCTATTCTATCATTCTTGATTTTAAGATGATGCTGTAGGGTTATTATTTAGCCTCACAGCAGTTATACTATGTGATATTTCATGACTGTTCAATCTTTCATGCTTTTAAATATCTACATGAAATGACTGGATCAGGCTGTCTATAGATGTGGGCAGAGATCCTTTAATCTATTAGCAGTTAGCAGTCACATTTCTATACTGCTTATCAGTGCTGAGCACTTCCAGTGCTAAGCACTCCCTAACTCCTTAGTTAATTGCCCCCAACAAGCTGCATACTCATTTTACCAACCTACAGAAGGATGGAAGGCTGAGTCAACCTGGAGCCCTGCAGGATCAAACTTGCAGAGTTGTGGCTGCAGTACTGGCATCTAATATATTGTGAGGCACTTGATGTTCTGAACAGCTGTTTAGGGTAGTGGACTGGATGAGGGCCAACAAAACTGAGACTCATAGCAGATAAGATGTTGATGGATGGTTCATCCGTCTGGTTAAGCTCGTTCTTAAGGGAGCTGCACTTCCCCTAAACATTCAGGTTCATAGATTACAAGCGACCCAACACTGTCACTGGAGACAGAAGCAATATTCAACTGGTAAACATGTTATCCCAACTGGATTATTGCAATGCATTATATGATGGGATGCCTCTAAAAAGGGTCTGGAAACTTTAACTAATCCAAAACGAGACAGCTACACTGCAGTCTAGTCTAGATGCCTCTACCTTGTTACACTGGGTTCCTGAAATCTCAATTGGCTGCCAGAGCGCTTTCAAGTCCAAGTCAAAGTATTGGTTTTAACTCTGTCAAGTCCCAAACAACTTGCAGAGGTCATCTGAAGGAGAGTTTACTCTTATACCTATCTGGACCCTATCAGAGGCATTCCTTCAAGTGTTCCTGCCAAATGAAACTAGGTGGATATCTGCAAGAAAGAGGGCCCTTTTTATGCTGGCATCTCATCTTTGAAAACCCCTCTACAAAGAGGCTTGACTGATGACTACATTATGGACTTTGGGGTGTTGGGGAAAACCATTTTTATTCTCATTCATTTTAAGAGCTGCTTAATAGATATCACATCTTTCATTTCTCCTGCCTCTGGTTTTAATTGATGCTATATGCTAAAATATTTTATTCTCTGCTGGTAGTTTTATCTTTGGGTCCTAAATTGAGAGAAAAGCAAGATACAAATCAAATCAAAATCAATCAATCAAACAATAAATACTTGTTCTATATTCTGCTCTTTATTGTTTCATTGGTCTATTTTATTTTAAAAGATTGTACCTCACCTAGAAACCATTGCTTATTTGTCAATTTAAAACATATTTTTAATATTTGTGCGCGCGCACACACACACACACACACTTTTAAATAAACAAATAGAATGTTTAAAGAAAACGCAGTTTGATCCTTTGAGTTTCTTCTCCTCACATCACTTCTCAAATGGCTACTTAGAAGAAAGCCCTTTACATTCAAAACTGATACACTTGATTTGTCATTTTCCAAACTTCACGTTAGCCAATTGGCATCCTGATCTGGTAGGTATGCACTACAATATATACAGCAGATCCTCCACCTTTGCTGGTGTCAGGGGAGCAAGACCCCACAAAAGTAGAAAAAACATGAATATAAATAATTGTGAACATTATTTTTTTTTAACCTGAGAGAACATTTCTCAAGGAATCTCTAGTTCCTCCAGCACAACTCCATGATCAACTTCTCGTGGAAGTGGACCACAGAACCGAGTTGGAGGAGCTAGAGATTCTTAGAACATGCCTTTTCTGTGGCGAGGCAAATAAAGAACTTTTTAAATAAAATAAAATAAGTAAAATAAAATAACTCACAAATCTGCCGAACCTGAAAAAGTAGGGGGCTCATTTTAGCTATTTGTATCAAGATAACTGTTGTCTAGCATATTACGTGAAGCAAATTCTGGAAGGGTACATCTGGTACAGCAAAAAGAAAGATTTTATAGCACTTATGAGCCCAATAGATTTATATGTTGTAACACACATTACCCTTTAAAATACTGCAGGACTTGAGATATTCACAGAAGATATATTGTCCCCTTATGCTAAATCTCAATTCTAACTCACTATAATGTAGCTCAGGCATACTTAGAGTAATATAGCTGGCACCAGTACTTTCATGATGAGCCCATGAGAAGGGATGTGACGGATATTCTTTAATGCTTGTATCCTTTTCTTTTCTTTTTTTTTACAGGTGTTTGTTAAGGAGCAGGAGTATAGTTATGACATGCTTGGCATTTCAGGACTTGTTTCATGAAAATTTGTTTGCACAAAATACACAAGCTGCATATAAAGTTTTTTTTGGAGGCGACAGAAAACTTGCTCTGCAATATTTTGCAGAGGAACAATATATTTTGTGTAAAAGTGTGGAAACAAGATCTCTCTCTCTCTCTCTCCCCTGTACAGAACAAAATGCAAACAATTTTTCCCAAAAGAAATCATAAACTGGGAGTAGTTGTGTAGATTCTCTTGTATTCTCATGCAGTTGGGAAAAAAATTATTTCTTGCATGTAGATTAAGTGGAGATTTACACCTTCTAAGTTATCTCCCGCCATACCATCCTCCTCTTCAAAACAAACACCCCAGTCCTGTCTCTTTCTAAGCCTTATAATGGCTTTGTGACTCATCCCTTAAACATGCCTGACTATATCAACTGTTATCCATACAATAATTTAACTCAAGCTGCTGAACTAAAGGGCTTGCTGAGAGGAACAGAAGCAGTGGTTAGTGGTCCTGACAAGGATGTCTTGTGAGGTGTGTTGTCTCCTAGGGACAACGATCTATGACATAACACAGCAGCTGACAAACTAGTCAAGCCCATGGACCATTACCCCTTCCTTTTGGTCTACATGGGAACCAACAACACTGCAAGGTACAGCCTTTAGGAGATCATAAACAATTATGAAGCTTTGGGTAGCAAGGTGAAGGACCTTGATGTCCTTTCATCTCTTCTCCCAATTGAAGGACACAGCCCATGAAGGAAGAAACAAGCAGTAGAAATGAACAACTGGCTCTGCAAATGCTGCCACCGGGAACAGTTTGGCTTCTTGGACCATGGTCTGCAATTTCATAAAGATGGACATCTGGAAAGTGATGAGTTGCATCTCACAGCAGTTGGCACAAACTTTTTTGCTAAGAATCTCACAAACCTGATCAGGAGGGCTTTAAATTGAGATATGGTGGGGAAGGAGACAGCATACCCGAGGGCAGGAATTCATCAAGTACTGGAGATTACAGCCTGAATGTTATGGGGAGAACCAAGCAAATGATAGGACAGCTGAACAGTGGGAGGGAAAAAAATTTAAATAAGCAGCTGACCCACGGTCTCAAATGTCTCTACACTAATGCACAGAGTACAGGAAATAAACAGGATGAGCTTGAACTCATAGCACAGCAAAGCAAATATAACAGACATCACTGAAGCCTGATGGGATGAGTCTTATGATTGGAATGTAGCAAAAAACTATTTCAAGGACATTTACACCTGTGAGGAATCCATGACTTAAATCTTGGAAGCCAAATTGAGAGCATCTGGGCAAAAACTAAGGAGAAAAACAACAGTGATGTCATTGTGGGGTCCCCTCAGTGTAGTACAGGAATACGTGGCTACTCTAAATGAATTCCGGTCTCCAGGGCCAGATGAACTACATCCAAGGATATTAAAAGAACAGGCAGAAGTAATCTCAGGACTATGGGCAATAATTGAGAATTTCTGGAAAATGAGAAAAGTCCCAGCAGAGTGGAGGAGAGCAAATATTGTCTCCATCTTCAAAAAGGAAAAAAAAAAAAAAGAGGATCCAAACAATTACTGTCCAGTCAGCCTAACATCAATACCAGGAAATATTCTAGAACAGATCATTAAACAGACACTGTATAAACACTTAGAAAGAAATGCTGTGATCACTAGCAGTAAACATGGGTTTCTCAAAAAAAAAAAGCCATGCCAGATGAATCTTATCCTTCTGGATACAATTACAAGCTTAGTAGATGAAGGGAATGCTGTGGATATAGCATAACTTGGTTTTGGTAAGGCCTTTGACAAGGTCCCCCATGCTGCTCTTGCAAACAAGATAGTAAAATATGAGTGAGACAATGCTATTTTTAGGTGGATTTGTAATTGGTTGGCCAATCAAATCAAAAAGGTGTTCATCAATGGCTTCTCTTCATCTTGAAGAGAAGTGATGAATGGGGTGCCACAGGGTGCTGCCCTGGGTCCAGTGGTATTCCACATCCTTATCAATGACTTCCTGGATGATGAAATACAAGACATTCCTACCAAATTTACAGATGATACCAAATTAGGATGGGTAATTAAAACCCCAGAGAACAGGATCAGAATTCAAAATGACCTTAAAAAATTAGAGAGCAGGGCCCGAACTAACAAAATGAATTTGAACAGGGAGAAATGTAAGGCACTACACATGACCAGGAAAAAAAAATGAAATCCACAGATATAAGATGGGTGACACTCACCTTGACGACAGAATATATGTAAGGGATCTAGGAGTCTTAGCACACAACAAGCTGACATGAGTCAGCACTGTGACGCAGCAGCTTAAAAAGCCAAAGCAATTCTAGGCGGCATCAATAGGATTATAGTGTCTAAGTCAAGGGAAGTGATAGTACCACTCTATTCTTCTTTGGTCAGACCTCTGGGCACCATAGTTCAAGGAAGATAATGACAAGCTGGAATGTGTCCACAGGAGAGCAACCAAAATAGCAAAAGGACTGGAAACCATGTCCTATGAAGAGTGGCTTAGGGAGCTGGGTATATTTAGCCTGGAGAAGAGAAAGTTAAGAGGTGACATGATAGCTATGTTTAAGTATTTGAAGGGATGTCATATGGAAAATGCAGAAAGCTTGTTTTCTGCTGCTCCAGAGATTAGGACACAGAGTAATGGCTTCAAACATCAGGAAAAAAAATTCCACCTAAACATCAGGAAGAAATTCCTGGCAGTAAGAGTAGTTTGACAGTGGAATATGCTGCCTCACAGTATGACAGCATCTCCTTCTTAGGAGCTTTTTATGCAGAAACCAGATGTCCATCTATTGGGAATGCTTTAATTGTGTATTTCTGCATGGTAGGGGGCTGGACTTAATAGTCCTTGTTGTCTCCTCTAGCTCTATGATTGTATGGAATTCAGAATTAGTTTAGAATGTTGCTTTAGTACATAAATTGGGAAACCACACCAGAGAGGATAGTGGCCTGCTCCTTTTTGAGAATGCCAGGGTCCTTAAAAATCCTATTTTAAACCAGTAAGCTCTTGGTAACATTTTTAAAATAACACAACTGATTAATGGCAAGCAGAAAACAGCTCCTAAAAATGCAGACACATATAAATAGGCAGTTAGCTATTTTGAACCAGCCCTGGTCCAGCTAATAAAATCACTAGTTATTCAAATGGGAGAGATAAAGATGAAACAGAGCAATGATTGAAAAGATGTATAAGGTCAGCATTTTGTACAATAATGACTCCACCAGTGAAAAAGTTTCTTCTGTACTTTATTGCTGCAAACATTAACACAGAAGAAAAGGTACATCTTTTAAAAATCCCCTTCACCTTGCCTTTCATGGCACAGTTGTGTAAACATGAAAATCATATAAGAATTTTTTTAAAAAATTGATCACAGCATAATAATCCTCTTGTTCCAGCGTTCTAAAAATAGATTGTCATCATTATACAAAATTAATTTTAATTAGCCAAACACAATCTTACTTAATTCCATTTCCTTAAAATATATGGCTTTATAAAAAGTATTGCTTTGTCACTTAAAAATAAGCAGTATTTCACTCCATGAACAATAATGCTTTGCTTCAACCAGCACTGACACACAGTTTCCTGACAAGTACAAATTCATATGGCATGATTCTGCTGACACAAACCACCCATTTCCTCTACTGTCCCAGCACAGGGTCAGCACATACATACTGAAGAGGCAGGGGCAAAATCGGGCGTTGTTACGACTTAGGTATCCCCCCCACCTCCAAGCTGAGGTATAGTGCTCATGTGGGAAAGGAAGATGACTACAGAAATCTAGGGCACACAGTTCATTCACATTCACACTGTATAGATGTCTCAATATCTTGGATCCCAGTATTTTAAAAACACATTTCACATACTGCATTTCTCAAAAGTATTTCTATTTAAAAAAAAAAAGTTAAGTCCAAGCACTAGCTACAGTTCACAAGTCACATATACACCACTATAGTTTTAGTGGATTTCCACTGACTTCAATGGTACTGAAGTGTTTCCTACTGATATCTCATTTAAACTGAGATTGTCATTTAGTTTTTCTAAGCAACAGCATCATTATGCAAACTATTCCTGAGCCATAAAAAGATAACTAAAGTAATGTGGCTCTAAGATTATGGGCCTGCATCATGGAACAGTTATCTAACCCATCACCTCAGTTACTTTCACTCATGAGGGCTAAAAAGGATTTCATTAATAAATACTGATTTGTAACAAGCAATTTTTGGTAAAGCATGTAAGTTAAGATATTCTGGAATCCTGAAATTATTGCCTCTGATGTAATCCTAATTCACTTTAAAGGATCTACTGCTAAATAGCTGGTTGTAGCAATGTACCCTATGTATTTATCTGCTACTATACTTTATTAAGTAACATCCTACTGAAATTGCAGTTGAGATATCAAGCCAAAGGGCAAAATAAAAACAAAAATGTCATTAAGATCATATAGATATTTCCCATGTAAATAGATCCAAACTGCTATGCAATTCTTCAGTGTTTACTTCAGTCTATATCACATGCTCCTCATGTGAAGAACCAATCAAAACAAACAGTTTGAAAACAATTTTCCCTCAAAAAACCTTTTAGCAACCTTGTGTGTATGTGTCTTGGATTAAGGTATTTGCTTTACTTTCTATCTGAAGGTCAGACAGAAAAATCACATATAAAACTAGTATATATTGGTCCACACCAAAATTTCACAGCTGTTTTACTAGTGTTTCCAATAGTAAATTTAAATATACCAAATTGCTATTTTGATCACATTTTAAAACTCTGCTAACCCTAATTATTTCCAAGTTTTATGTAACCACAGATAGATAGATATATTAAAATCTTAAATCATTTACTGCTACATCATAAATAGCATATTAACAATTGTGTGAACAGCACATATAAAATTTAGAAACAACAAACTGCTTGGTCAACTAATAAGGGGGAAAATAAAAACTTGTATACTAAATGCTACAAAAAGATAGAAAGGTATATTGGGGTTCTAAATATATGCTAAAGATATACTAAAATGTCAACTGAGCACTTTACATTTTACAGATTTTAGGCAGTTTCACAAGTGACTTTTTTTTTTAAAAAAAAATCTTGTATCTATAAAATGAATGAAAAATCTACACTATATATTTAGTTTTCAAAAACCCTTCTACTGCTTTCTGCACCATATATATAACATTTAAAAACATGCATTCCAGGTGGAAAGGTCTCATAACATCACTTGTGAAATGCCTTTTAGTGTTTTTCCTCCCTAAGTCTATGAATTGCTTGGTTAATTATGTCAGCAAGACAAACATCTGTTCCCATTGTGTAGAGTATGGTTTAGGCTGGTCCTCCTGTTGTTGGGATATTCTTTTTGAAGCTTTAAGTATCTGAAAAAATAAGGGGAGATCTAAATTAGAGGACCAACCAGGATACAATTTTTTTAAAAAAATAATACGCAACTTTGGAACATTATATTTAATTTGGTTGTATCTACATTTTGTTAATTGCTATCTACGGAAGAAGAAAGGCAAGAACACACCTTAGAAAACAGGCCCTCGGAGTTGAAACTAGGCAACAGAATTGAAATCTCTTTCCCACTCACAATCATTCTCTCTCTCACATGCACACACATGCAAATACATATGCTAGAAAAAGGGTTAGGGATTTTGTAGCCCTCCAGACACTAGACTGCAACCCCAGCAGCCCCAGCTTGCACAGCCAATAGTGAAGAATGCTAAGAGCAGCAGTTCAACAGTTCCCTGAAGCTTGGCATGATTCCCAACCTGCACTAGAAAAACACCTGTTATTATGATAGGAAGTATGTGTGTGAAGGGTGAACTCCACATTGAAGATCTATGTCAACAAGGGCTTGGTTTAGCAGTGTTAAGGCAGGAGAGTGAAAGTTTTGCATAATTTTCCCCAGAAGTAGCACTTACTTCACATTAGGGTAAATGGCAACAATTTGCTTATATGAAAGTAAGCAAAGGAAAGAAAATGGAAATAAGCCCCTGGCACCATAGCCATTGAGAGTCAAACCCTACCCCATTGCAAAGCTCTTGTTTTTGTCTACAAAGTTCTACTCTGGGCTCTGTTCCTTGGGCCAGCTAGTCTGGTATAATGTTGGGAACTGGCTTATATATATATATTTAGAGAAGAAATGTTATACTGAAAATAAAGGAAGTATAAGGATCTGTATATAACTTCTCCAACTTATTACTGGTCACTCAAATTAGCAATTGAATGAGGGACAGAAAAAAAAAACACCAAGAAAGAGGGGCAAACAAGTAGGATGAAAAATAATAAAAATGTAAAGTTGAAGAAGCAGTGTTCAGATTATCCCTAACTTCTGTAACTATTAAAGAAGTCCTCTGATGATGTGACAAGAACAAGAAAAAAGAAAAATCCCACAGACACCAAGTAGAGCATCGTAGGTGAAGACTGAATAGGCTATGTCACCCGAAGGGCATGGACAGCATATGGAAACTGCTATCCAACCTTCAGCAAATGAAACCAGAGACAGAAAGAACTAGTTTCACACAACTGTGCAACCAAAGAAGAGCACAGGTGCTATTAGATGAGAACCCTGTCCTTTCTTATAGTGCTCAGAAGGTTTGTCACACTAGCTTGTCTTCACTGGACATCCCAGTTGAAAATGTAAGAACCCTGCAGAGTTAAACCAAAGACTTAACTTATCCAGAATTCTCTTCCCACAGTGGCCAATCAGTGATACCAACCAAGATACCAATGGAAAGCCTTCAAGCGAGATATGAGCACAACAGCATTCTCTAGCACTTGTCCTATTCCCATGGTCTGTGAATACACATTCTATATCTTATATAGCTAAGAGACACATAAGTCTTGACTCTTTCTCCAGTCTCCCGCTCAGAACTTTCCTCTCCCTCAAACATAATTTAGCACACTGTCAGACCACTATATGATATAAATAATGTATTTGCTTCCTGAACAAAGTCTTGTATGACACTTCATTTGAAACAACTCCAACCCATCATTTAGAAAATATAACTCCCCATTTATGCCAAGTTTATTTCCAAAGCCATGATGACTAAAAAGCTAGAGATGAAACCCATCCTGCAGTATTTTACAAACTCATATGCACACTGATAAACAACTGAAGAAACTACAATCCGAAATGCAAAATTATCTTAATAATTTTAGGTACTTTGAACACTCTCTAAAGTGCTATATCTGCAGTGGGTACCATGCAACCTTCCAGATATGGTTGGATTGCAACATCCAATAGCCGCAGCCCTAGACAGCCTGGTTAATGGTGAGGAATAATGCAGTTTAACAATATCTGGATAGCCCATGACATATCAATAGTTACTACTGTCTACTATATAAAAGTCAAAGTTTGTGAGTGATCTAGTCTGTTTGTCTGCATCAGGTAGGCGAAGACCTTTATGATTCGCTGTGTGAGGTGAGAAGACCTCATATGATTGGCTGGCTGTGAAGATTCTATGGAATCCTGGGGATGGCAGTTCAGAGAGGGGCCTTTAGAATTCTCAGACAGAGAGCTCTGAACAGGCCAGCTTGCTATGGAGGCAAGGCCTAGCAGCAAGTCCCCTCACGAACCCAACGTCTGTATGTTAACAACTCTGAATACAGACTGGATTGAGGAATACGGGCAAAAGTTACAGGTACTGAGCAACACAGTTTGGGGAATTAGAGACACAAGATCTCAAATCTGTGTATTTCAACCACATCTAGCTTCTAAGGTAAGGTAAGGTAATGTCTAAGGTATTTCTAACAAGTGTTACCTATGAGAAAATAAAATCCCGGGCAATGCTGGGTAAATACGCTAGTCTACTATAGAGAAGTCAAAGTTTGTGAGTGATCTTGTCTGTTAGTCTGTATCAGGTAGGCAAAGACCTCATACGATTGGCTGTGTGAGGCAAGAAGACCTCATACGACTGGCTGGCTGTGAAGATTCTATGGAATCCTGGGGTTGGCAGTTCAGAGAGGGGCCTTTAGAATTCTCAGACAGAGAGCTCTGAACAGGCCGGCTTGCTATGGAGGCAAGGCCTAGCAGCAAGTCCCCTCACGAACCCAACGTCTGTATGTTAACAACTCTGAATACAGACTGGATTGAGGAATACGGGCAAAAGTTACAGGTACTGAGCAACACAGTTTGGGGAATCAGAGACACAAGATCTCAAATCTGTGTATTTCAACCACATCTAGCTTCTAAGGTAAGGTAAGGTAATGTCTAAGGTATTTCTAACAAGTGTTACCTATGAGAAAATAAAATCCCGGGCAATGCTGGGTAAATACGCTAGTCTACTATAGAGAAGTCAAAGTTTGTGAGTGATCTTGTCTGTTAGTCTGTATCAGGTAGGCAAAGACCTCATACGATTGGCTGTGTGAGGCAAGAAGACCTCATACGACTGGCTGGCTGTGAAGATTCTATGGAATCCTGGGGTTGGCAGTTTAGGGAGGGGCCTTTAGAATTCTCAGCCAAGAGCTCTTGGGCCTCAGGCTGGCTGCTATGGAGACCAGGCCTACCAGCAAGAAGAAGGGCAGTGTATTCCCTCAGAAACCAAACTCTCTGTATGTTAACAACTCTGAATACAGATTGGATTGGGGAATATGGGGATAAGTTACAGGTACTCAAATAGGCTGGTTGCTATGGAGATGAGGCCTAGCAGCAAGGAGGAGGATGGTGTATTCTCTCAGGAACCCAAACTGTGTATGTTAATAACTCTGACTACAGATTGCATCGGGAAATATGGGAAAAAGTTACAGGTACTGGAGAAGACAGTTTGGTGAGTTCTTAAGAGGAAAATAAAATCCCAGGCAACACTGGGTAAATACGCTAGTTACTCATAAAAAGAGAAATATACATGAACCCCAGTGGGGTAACTCAGAACTGGTTTATTCTTTAACTGATTCAGATGCATTCAAATGCATGTATATCTCTTGTCCTTCTTGTCAAGAACAACATTGTGTAGTTAAGTGATAATGTAGTGAAGTTTTTTCTCTCTGGTCTACTGAAAACAGTTCATGTCGTTTCATTCCAGAGACCTAAAGCCATGCTCCTTATGATTATTAGTACAAGTTACAGTTGGCCGTTCATGTTTGCTTGAGTTAGAGGCACAGGACCCCCGCAAAAGTAGGAAACCTGAAAATATCAAAATGTGTGTGCATGTTTCTGGGGACAGCAAGCAATTAGGATCAAAATCAAGGCAAGAAGAGGAGAGGGAAAGGAGGTAGGTTGGCATAATGGCCCTATACTTCCTCTCTCTTGCCCATCTCCTTCCTCGGGTGTGTGGGGCATCAGGATAGGGTTTGTGGTCCTGAGAAATCATGCTTGATCCATTCTTAGCTGGCCAGGCAGCAGCTGGCTGAACAGAAGGACCAGAGATGGGTTTTTCAAGGGCTGCACAGCCTAATTAGAGTTACATTGCAGAGGAACAGCAAAGTCAGTAGATTACCTCAGAGTTATTAAAATAATGTTTAATCCCTTCGGGTAGAAGTACAGAGATATCATCCTCTTGGTTAATGAAGAGGCATTAAGATTGTAGAATATACATAGGTCATTCTTAACCACTGAGAAACATTGCAATTCCATCTATAAGGTGAGAGATGCAGGACTTTTGGCTTTCTAGATGTTGCTAGACGGTATCTCCCATCAGTCCTAATAACTGATGACACTTGTCTAACAATATCTGGAGGATCGTTCCTGGAATAGATAATACTGGACAGAAGTCCCTCTGAACAGATCTTGCTAAGAAAACTCTGTGATAGGTTTGTGTTAGGGTCACCATAAGTTAGAAACAACTTGAAGGCACAAAACAACAACCATCACCACTGCTGAACTATGTGTCAAACATATGGTAAATCTGTCCTGAATTTATCAATTTGATTCAATCAATCAATTTGATTCAGTAACAGATTGTGCATGTTTTATCCTTTATGACAACTGACAAGATACAGAAGAAAGAAGATTTCTCGATTACACAGGAAAACAGTTCATTAGACCAAAGTCATTTTGACTGACATCTTCTTCAGAAGCACTGTGAGAACACTGTAGACCCAGCATCTCAACTATGCTTTCTGCAATGTTTATCTTTCTAAAGTTGACCATCGTTAAACTGAGTACTCCTCTTCTATTTTTCTTGCATTAGCAATCCTCTCATTTTTTTACCCCTCCTCACACTGAACTGCAGAAGGAATTTACTATACAACAAGATTTTAAAAATTTCTGTTGCAACAACCTACCTACCAAAATGACAGCACTATACCCTGGCTTCCTGTTAGTGGCACATGCAGGCATGTTAACCATGGCTTGCACATGGCTATTTCTGATCACTGCAGAGATTGGTATTCCATACCTCACTCCACAGAGACCAAAGCTCCTGCTCCGCATGGGCCTACCACAGAGCCACTGAAGCCCCCTCTGGCCATTCCATGCCTGGAAGAGAGCAGGAAGATCCCAGAAGTGTCTGGTAAAGCTGGCACACCCAGATTCAAAAGTTTTTTGTATCATTCACTGAAGTCTGTTGGGGTTCTTAGGAGGTCTCAGCAACTGATGTTATTGCTTCACATCTGGTTATGAGGACATAGCCAGACACTTCTGCAATCCTCTTGCTCTCTACCAGGCACAGAACGGTGATAGGGGAGGGGGCTTCAGTAGTTTGATGGTACATCCACTGTGTCATATACGGCTCATCATAGCATACTTCTGCATAAAGAACTACTATACTAAGCCATGCAGGACTGCAGAGAGAGAGGCTGCCATAAGGGAGATGCTTCTTTTAAAAATGACTGCAAGAGACTCTAGTTCAGGAAAATGTAATTTTTCCTATCTTAAGAGAATTCAAAAATCAGTCTACAGCAGACCTCCTCCATCCATCCCTTAAGGACAATATACACATAGTCAACTCATGCTGAAACAGAATTCAACTAATGCTGAAGCTGTCTGAAGAGGTGCACCTTTGCAACTGCTACTAGATCAGACATTGTACTGTCTGGTTCCCTCCTGTAACCAGGGCTAGCACTTGGCAGGTGGGTAGAAAAAAGGGAAGGTTTACAGGGAGAAATCAGAAACAGAGTATTAAAACATCAGCCTCAGGTGATATTCATTGCTATTACTATTCTCTGCTTTTGTTCTATTTTCTGCCATAATTCAAAGCAAAAAAGAAAAGAGAAATGAAATTCTGTTTGCCTGAGCACACGTTTAGCATCAGAAATATTGTAGATATGCTCTGATATGTTCAGAGTTGTGTATCTCAAGGAACAATGTTTGGCATTAAAGATTTTGCCATAAAGTTGAAGCAATTATTTTTTC
This sequence comes from Cyclura pinguis, assembly GCA_030412105.1. Lineage (NCBI taxonomy): Eukaryota > Metazoa > Chordata > Lepidosauria > Squamata > Iguanidae > Cyclura > Cyclura pinguis. The sequence continues at coordinate 217,238,843 of CM059602.1, forward strand.
CCCCCTAGCTTTAGGTCAAATTTAATGAGTTTTTGCCTGAAATGTTTTAATGAAAAAATAAGGCCTCTGAAAACTCACTTACCAACTAGATCATCATTTGAATTATTATCTTCTACTTGAACAGGAACTTCTGTAAATCAAAGATTTACATCCATTTATTATTAGATAGTTTCACAGACATTTTAACAACATTTTATTGGCTCTCTTACTAAAATGTGAATTCACCACCAGAACTGGCATGGTGTAAAAAGATTACATTTAATATATAGGAGACAGACATACTAGCAGTGAGGCTACCAATCTGTTCATATTGGGTTTGCTAAAATTATGATAAAATACCTATAGAGAATGATAATAGGCATGATCAAATACCTACAAAGGAATGAGGAAGCAAATCATTGAGAGATTACCACTTTTGACAGTCCATGCAAGTGCAATCTCCAAATGGAACTGCTACAGGCTAAGTGCTGATTTGCATTCTAGTCTCTAAAAGTTAAGTTAAACAATGGGTTTATAAAGCATAAAATATAAAGCAGAAAGCTCTGTGTATCAGAGAATGTGTATATGCTACTGAGAGCACAAACACAGGCTAATTCCAGGTACAAGCCAACTCAACTACAGCTATGACAATGTCAACAATGAATTGACTGAGAATGAACCCAAAGATATGTGCCATGTAAAAACTACTGTAATCACATGGCTGATATAATCTAACAGCAGTCAGCTGTACCCAGTGTTACGTCACTTCTAGGAAGGACACTAAATGTTTACATATGTGGAATATAATAAGCCATCTCTGTTTTGACTGGACAATATATTTCGACTGATTAGCCTAGGAGAGATATTAAAGGAAACAAATGGGAGGCAACTCCTACACAGATGTGGCTATTAGGCACTCCGAGCACACAGTGCTGTTCCTGGCTGACAAACACCAACAAACCACATTGGTAAGAGAAGACAGAATCTCTGCTCTCAACTAGGCTATGCTAAATAAACATATTTTCCATTTCTGCTAGATGTAGTACTGGATGCTACCAAATATAACAATGCCCAAGGATATTAAACCCTGGATGTCTGTGTGCTTACAGATGCCTGTTTAGAGATGTATAGGTCCTCAACAGATGAGACAGCATTCCTTAGTGAATAAATCAATAAGTTATACTGTTTAAGATGATAGTTTTCCTTTGTGCTAGCTATAGAGAAGCCTGCTGAAGAGAAGCAGATGGTATAATAGCTCAATCCTTATGAAAATGTAACATCTTACATGCCATATGAACATATGATATGTAATGTAATACATGCAATGTAATGTAATGAAAGCTATGTACCTAGACACTGAGATGTCTATGTTTGCCTCATCTATGACTGCATAGATTCTGCAACTGTGACTGAATATACTAGCCTAAAGTACTACCAAAGAACCTGCCCATTCTTCCATATAAATATCTTGAAATTTCAATACTTAAGAATACTTCAGAGAGTGTTACTCTCTGTGGCATAGCTAGGGGGGCGGGGGGGGGCAGTCCACCCCAGACATCACTTTTTGGGGGGCGCAACTGGGGAAGAGCTTCAGCCACTGGGATCACGGGCCCTGTCCACAGATTCTGACCTGCAACCAGTGGCACCTGGGCAAAAGATAAGCCACTCTTCTCCCTGGCCGGTTGTCAAGTCCAGCTCCTTTCTCAGCCAAAGAGTGGACTCCCGAGCGCCCTCTCGCCCCTCCCCAAGCCCAACGATTTGCCAGTTCACTCCTCCCTGCTGGCCAGCATTGAAGGATGAGGTGAAGAAAGGGGGACTTCTAAGAGAGAGGAGCAAGGAGTCTGTTCCACACACGGAACCCTTGCACCACCAATTCTGAAACCCACCTGCAGAAACACAGCCTCTGGAAGGCGTGCATGTAACCCCTGAGCATGTACGGTATGTTTTTTAGCTTACTGAATACAAGGGCCATCATCACATTTTGTTTAACACACACATAGACAGAGGGTCTGTGTGTCACAAGCGCTGAAGAGCGTTAATCGGGGTAGGAATCCTGTGGCTCTCCACAAGTTGCCAGACTGCAAATCCCATCATACCTTGCTTGAGTGACCAAGGGGGAGGCATGCTGGTTTGATTCTCCCACTGCCACTCCAGATCCAATTGGCAATTTACAGCAGACCCACATGGGACCTTGGTAAACATGGGCATGCCTCAGTTAATAAAGTCTCCAACAAAGAAATTCTACTGTGTAGTATGGGGGCGCGATCTGCTCCAGGTGGCAAAAGCTCTAGCTACACCACTAGTTACTTTGCCTGTCTGGATTCTACTACTGGTCACAAGTTGGATGCCCAGATAACCAAACTGTGATAAAAGGGATCTTAGACTGATACAGATTAACTGGCAAATTCCAAAGAACTGTCAATCCTCCCTCTAAAGACAGGGGTGGTAAGTCATGTCTTACTTATAACTATTGCTAATTCTCGCATAGATATGCATTCTGTGCAGTGACTCTGGCATTTAAAAGCAGTCCTAGCATACCCACGAATCAAGATATAAACTTATGTGAATGTAACCATAGTGTCCTGTCCTTGACTTTGACACTGCGTGATCACAAAGATTAAAAGACTCAAAGATTCAAAGACAAAGAAAATATATCTATATTAGTAATATGTGTCTGATTGTGCACTTTATTTTATAATGATCATTTTTCTTGGAAGAAAATTTGCTTGTTAGATTTTGGGTAGCTGCTATGCTATAACATCCTAACCATTCTGCTAGACTACTGACTACTGGTAAGTCTGAAAACAGGGCTGGGGAACCTGGGCCCCTCCAGATTTCTTGTACTAGAATTTCCATCTTCTTTGACAATGCTAACTGGGACACACAACCAACAACACCTGTCCTCATTCCTACCTTAGATAAATATATCTTGAATAAACAGTGAACCACCATATTCACTTCAGTTTCCAGAAAACCTACTTATAAAATATTTCTACTAATGTCACACTGTTATATACATGATCAAAGAACCATAAAAACTGTTTAACTTGATAAACAATTTTGATTGCACCCAAATACGAACATTAGTAGTAAAGCTGTCATAATTTATCAAAGTAGTATATAACACTGTGGTAGTTTTTGTAGAAAAGTTTTCTACAAACCTGTCTCAGGAGGTTGAGCAGCTGCATGGTCTTCTGCATGTTCTCTCTCATCTACTGTGAACAAGTTGCAGAAATGTGTTATTCTATAATGGCTCATGCTTGTATTTTTAAAATTATTAATATTCTCAATAATTTAAAGCAAAAACATGGCCAATATAACATCACACACTGTATTTTCGAAACCACAATGAACGGTTTTTTTAAAAAAAAAAATCAAAATCTCAATTCAGCAATACTTTAACGAAAGGTAAGGATGATATACTGCCCTGAAGTGGTCCACATCTACACTACAAAATAGGACTGCGTATGGTAGGACTATAAAGTGAAGCATTCAACCAGTGAAAAGTAACTATGTATAAAATGTATGCAAAAATAATTCTGGAGTAATGCCAGTGATGCTTTATAGTTACGAACAGTTTCTGGAAATCAAAGATAGAGAAATAGACTGTGCACCAACTCCCAAATCTTCCATGAACTTCTCTAGCTCCCTACATCCTACCAAGGCTAAAGACTACAACTCCCCACTCATTTTTTCTATGTTCACAATTTTAAATCCAGACAGTTAATATATTCCTTTATATTTTTAAAAAAGTGTTAAACCAACTTGAAATTTATTAACTTTAAGCTATATATGTTGATGTTTTCTGGCAGGTACTATCTTAAGGACATGCTATCTTCTCCAATAAACACAAATTGATGGCTGGATTCAATGACCAGTACCTGAGCCTTTCAGGGGGAGGGGGGGAGAGAGAGAGAGAGTCATGACATGACAATATAATCCATTTTTAAAGATGTATGCTATACTTCCAGTGATATTCATGCATAACTCTTTAAGGCAAGTCTGAAATACTGAGCTTCCACCAGACAAACAGGAGCTGAATGAACTGCCTGCAAAGCTAGTTATACTGAAACAAAACTACTAGGCTGTCTGGTAGAATTCACTCTGTGGTTTGCCTAATACAACAGAGGAGACATCCAGTAACTAAAAAGATCCAAGACAGAAGACAACTCTACTGGTCCACAGGACTGCAACTTAAACTGCTATGCCACATGTTCAGCAGTGAACTGGATGTAGGAACCAATAAACAGCTACAAATTATAGCATGGGGCCGAGAATGAAATCTAAGCAGAGGTATAGTGAACACAAAGGTGTTTCACTTGCTCTTTTTTCCTATGAAGTGCCAAACACAGATTCAGTATTCTGGATAGGTAAAAAATAATTGGGAGGAAAGGCTGAAGGACAGAGACAAAAAGAGGAAAAGGTTAAGCATCCTTTCCCTCTGCTATTGTTCCCTTTCAAATTATACACTCTTTATGCTACCATAACTCAACCTAGGAATGATGCTTACATTAAAAAACTGGGAAGGTAGCAGGAAGATTAGGGTCATACATATCAGCTTTAATATGTCACATTACAACTTCCCTTTCCTTGCTTGATTTATGAAGCAATAAAAGACAGGTTCTGAGATCTTGCCCACAGTTCAGGAAATTTCTCTTTTGATACAATGAAGGGTTATCTACAAGTTGCCCTCGTATATATCAGTATTTCTCAGGTAAATGGCAAATCTGCACTTATCTAAAAATGCACATCCTCCAATTATCCAAGTAATATGCAAACAAATCTGTATTATCTGAATACCTTTATAGCTTGCAAAAGGATACGGCTAGATTCTGACAACATGATTTTATGAACACATGAAAAAGTCACACATATCCAGTTACAAAAACTTAGTCATACACAAGCTTATGCTATAATCTTCTTTCTCTCAGTTAGTTGTAAAGTTGCTACAATATCCCTTTGCATACTTAGCCTTACACAGTTAAACTTCTTTCCAGTACATCAGTTTTAAATATTCACATTATTCTAAAGCTGAACATATTACCAATTGATAAAAAACGATTAATGAAAAATTGGCTCAATTAAAGTTTTACATTTATTAATAATTTCACTTGCATCATATTTTCCATCTCAGAGAATTTATGCACAAATACCTGATTCAAAATGCTCAGTGAAAGAATCTGGAGCTTCTGCTTTATCTACGGGAAACAGAAGATTTACAGTAATATATGAGATCATATATTTTAATTACAGAAACAACTAAAGAAAGGGAGAGATACTGGAAATCCAAAGAATTTTGAATTTCTCTAAAGGCTTCAAAGGGTGGCAATATCAATGTTGTCAATATTACTAGGCATGGAGAACCCAAGAATGCATGAGGCAGTGTGAAAAAGTTCCTTGTTCACATCACCTACTATCATGATGCTACTCTAACAGCACCCTGAGCAAATCAAGAATATTAAAAGAAACTACTAATTTTACTTCAGAAACGTACAAGCCTTTATAACCTTTCTCTATTAACAGAGTTGCCATCATTTGGGTACTGTGCTTTCTATAGCACCTAGACAAAAAGAAAGTAGTGAGACTTTTCCTAGCATGGAGTTAAGCTGTAGGAAGTTCTTCACCCATTTAACACTGCATATATGTGGCTGCTGTTAACATCGCTGGAGTAAAAACAGGGGGAAAAGATGACTACATACTAATCATAAAGTTACTGGATTAGGGAAGTTATTTTGGCAGTGTAATGGTGATACGGAGATACAAAGAATGAGAGAAATGAAAAGGAAAAAATGCAGCTACTAAAAGGGTTCCAGTAACTTGTGTATTCCAAACTATAGCCACATGTAATATGGATAAGAAAGAATAATGATTTCACTATCACTTTCTGGGGGATAACTAAGCAGCATTTACATTTTACATTTCTGGCATCAAAATGCCTTTGGCCAGTCCTGCTTCATACCAGGCATCACTCTCAACCACTGCATTTAGCAAGTAAGATGGTTCTACTGGAATTACTTTGTCAATATTTCTCTACTAGTGTTAGTTCTACTGTTTCAAAAAACAGGAGATGATTAATTCTCTCTATGTGCCTATGAATAGAATATGAACATATGAATATAGGCATTTTCTACATTATAATATTTCCAATAAACAGAAATGAACAGCTTTTCAAACACTTACATTCATGCGCTTGCTCAGTGCTGTCACTTGGTTCTGCTAGGTATATAATGAGAAACAAACCACTCAGGTTTTAGAAAAACAAAGCTATCAGGAGAATGCTTATAGAAACAAGTTATTTAGAAGACTATGTTTTAAGATATACATCATAAGCAGAGCTCTAAGGTATTTTATAATTTCTATCTGTTCAGAAAATGCTAGGGTCCTGCACACATAGCAATACTGCTGTGTGAAAAGTACTGGAAGCTAAGCAGGATCAGCCCTGGTTAGTATTTGAGATGACCAAGGAATACCATGTGCTATAGACTATATTTCAGAGGAAGGCAATGGCAAACCACCTCTGAGGCAGTTGTCAACCATTGACTTGAAGACATACTGACACACTCACACATGAAATATCTGTATATGCAGCATCGCATGTGACACCTGTACACATGTATTGATTCACTTTGCGTACTCATGTAAGTCATTGTGTCTTTTTAGTTTCCTACGATTTGTATATAGTGCATAACATACAGCTAAAATATCACATTAATAATGTGCAGATAAGATTCCACACTATTTCCTATACGACTGTATTTTCTGTACAAGCTTTTTTTTTCACATTTCCAGTGGACCTGAGAAGGTAGTATTGCAGCCGCTAATGAACAGAGTATACATATTCAATCTAGTGGTAATACAGTAATAAGCATAATTCTTTCTTCTAGTTAAAATAAATATTGTATTTTCACCTTCCACATTTTCATAATGATGTTCAGTAAAAGGTGGTTCATCTGAAAAGAGAACAATATAATCTAGTTCAGAAGAAAACACTGATGGAAGGCTTTACAGATGAAGAAAAGAAGTTAGGTTTCATGCTATATAAATTAATGTAAACAGACTGAATGTGTTAACAGTCAAGTCTCACACAGAGGTATAACTGGAACTCTCGGCACAGGGGAAAGAAACTAGAGGGGACACAGTCTAACACACTGAAGTGATCCAAGTCAGTTTTTCCTCAGCAACAAAACAAGCAAACACCAAATTAGGTGGTAGTCATTAAGATTCTATTATATTTACATGTAATATGTGTATATTTATCTAAACTCATAATGTAGGGTAGGCGTTGGGGTCACATATGGTCCCGATGCTGTTTGCATGGGTTCTGACTTCCAGCAGACTACTCTTTTTCTGAAGAAAAAAAAAAGTGACTTGGCTTTTCTGGAAAAATGGAGGAATGGAAGCTCAATAGTCCAGCCTAGTACTGCTTAACATCAAAAAACAAAACAAAACTGTTTTTCAAAATGAGAATTGGGCTTGCTGTTACTCCCCTGCCCCAATTTTGGAGATATTTTTGGCAAACCATGTGACTCCCAGAGTGGCAGAATAGTGCGGCCCATCCTGACTTAAAGAACATCAGCTACATAAGCTGCAGCATGTGCTATATTTGTAATTCCTTCTGTTATATTCTTTTTGACTGCCTTTATGCTGTTTTAAATTTGAGTGTTTTACTAGGAGAGTTTACTTATCTTTTTAACTCTTCTATAACGAGGATTTTAGCAGTACTTTGCTTGATCTATATTATTAGCTGCCTTGTATCCCACGTTAAGAGAAAGGCAGAATATTAAAACAATCAACCAATCTAATCAAATCAGGGGAATCAACGCCTATCACTTGAAAGAAACACGTTCCTAGTTTTTAATCTGTCTTTCAGGAGGGGGCTTTCCTCACAGTTTCTTTGCTTCATGTAGAATAACTATAGAAACAATTAGTGCAATGTTTTTCATAGAAGGTCACCATAAATTTACCTGTATCCTGAACCTCAATAAAGTCTTCATTTTCTAAGTCTAAAAAAGATAGCATAATTTTAAATTGAAAAACTGGATATGAACAATAAAGACACTCAATAAAATCAGAACTGGGTAAAAGAAAGTAAAAATACACACTAAAAAATAAAGTTCATTGTTTCTGTATAACCATGCTATGTAAAGCCGTTGTGGTGACATGATGGGTGTCAGGATGAGAAGAAAGATCCTGAACAAAGATGGATGGCAGGATGGCAGGAAAAGCAAGCAAAGAGATGCAAGTATATGTTTATGTGGTTCCCCTATCAGAAGAAAGGTGTTAAGGTGAGGTGTTAAAGTAAGGAAGGTATTAAATAAATAAAATTTATAAAAGCTGGACTGTTCCTGTACTTTACTGCTGATGTTGAAAAAAACAATGAGAATACTTGAAATTATGCAGAAGTCATGCGAGTTTTTGGGCTGGGAAGATTTAGTAGGCCTTCATACTTTGCGCAGGGCCACTTTAGGTATAAGAATCAGAAGAAGAATCCATCAAGAAACTAAGACTGAAATTTTAAAATTACTTACACAACAAGCCCCATTGAGTACCTCCAGCCTTACTTTATACTAAATCTATTTATTAATGTATCTCAGTATGGTATACACTATAATTTAGTTTAGTCAAATATATTTTGAACTTTATTGTAAGACAGTGAGGGAAGAGCCGTGAACTAGCACTAGGTGTGTGAATACCAAAGACAAAAGGTGAGATGAATTTTCTCCCTGTATCTACAAAGGTCTTGGGTATACCACAGAAATGGGAATTTTATACACAGAACTAATCTTTTTTTTTAATTATGTAGTGTTACCATCTAATATTTTCAAATATCAATTTTATTTTAGAGAAATGAGGTCACTCAGCAAAGTTATACCATGTTTCAACTAGAAATAAAAATATTCAGAAAAACTATTAGGAGCTGTCTTATCAATATCATTATCAGGAAGCTGTTCTCTCAGTATCATTATGACTAAGTTGACTTGGCTTTGCACATATCAGAAAAAGAAAAAACTCATCAAGAATGAAAATTACTATGGCTTAATATTTTTGGTGACATGCAACCAATGTTACTAGTAGTCATAAATTATTTGCTTTTATGTGTCAGATTTTTTTTCATTTAAAACACATAAACCAAAACTGACACAAACACTCCCCTCTCATCCCAAACTGTTATCCAACTCTGCAGTGGTATACCATATATTGGAAGATTACACAGGTGAGTTGCAAGATGCTGTCTCGTCACCAGTACTGAAGCAAAATTAAAATGTCAGTCCAGTCAACTTCTATAAGCAGAACAAAAGTGAAAGAGACATTCTTTCCCTTAGAGTTGTACAGAAAAATGTACAGAAAAGAGCCAGCTAACATGGGAACTACCATAAGAAAGCAGTCATGAAATGTTATTTCAACATTATTTTCAAATATTGTGATTGATTTATGAACTGGAGTGACACATTGCCCATAATGATTGTCATAATAAGTGTTGCATAAAGCAACAAAACATCATACCACGTTCATCCACGTAGTCTTGCTGCTCTGTATCTTCTGAAAAAGGTTAGGCAAATAAACAAAATATTAAAGGACATAAGAAATCTGCTTCTAACTACTATCCTTTAGAAGTCATATAGTACTGCCTGGTAACTAGGAGGTAGACAAAGCAAAGCAAAGGTCAGTAAGTAGCCCGCGTTACTATTAGAATGAAATAGTTCCACTTTTGATCAAATGTGGGGAATCTCTGACCTGGTGCTGGATACGGCCCTCTGGGATTCCTCAGAAAACTATACCCTTTCCCTATGGTAAAAACATTTAGTGTCCCAGACTTTATACTATTACATACATATGCTATCATCTGACAGTTTCCCAGTTTTTGTCATTTGGTGGTTCTCCAGCTGTCATTGCATATTTTCCCATTTGTGTACTCTTTTCTTCCTATTCTAAAAGGTTAAAATGCCTCTTTTAATGTGTAGCTACTGGCAGAAAGATATTTCTGATGAAATACGCTGGTATTTTTGGTCCCACCCTTTTGGCTTTGCCCCACTTACTACTAGAATTTGCCTCTGAGAAGATATATTTTGTAGTGATACTGAGTACCAACCAGCAAGGTTAAGCTGCTATGAGAAGACGGGGGTTCACACTGCATGGAAGTGGCCAGGAGAAATTAAAGTTGAGAGCCAGCATAGTGTAGTGGTTTGAGCATTGGACTATGACTCCGCAGAACAAGGTTTGTATCCCCAGTCAGCCATAGAAACTCACTGCGTGACTTGGGGCAAGTCACACTCTCTCATACTCAGAGGAACACACAGAAAAACATCATCTGAACAAATCTTACCAAAAAACTCTGTGATAGGTTTGCCGTGCAGTTGCCATAAGTCAGAAAGGACTTGAAGGCACACAACAATAAACAAACTAAAGTTACTATTGTTTCACTGACATAAATAATTGCTATTACCTGCTGTCCAGGTGCACTGTATCTCCTATTCCAGCTCTCAAACTTAATTAAAGATGACAGTGACTAACTATGCCTGCCAATACATGCAAAGATTCCTTCTCTACCATTGCATATACTTAATAAGTTCTTTAACTTCACTGCTAAACTATTAACAGATGGAAAAATATTTATAAACTAAATACAAATCAGTAGTGGCTTGGTAACACAGCACTTTCTCTTCGTCTTTCTCACATATACACACTTGTTTTTAAGATTTACTCAGGGCCTATTCAGTCTTTTACACACTGTGACCTGTTCACACTTCCCAAAAAGGGTCCCCCCAAGACATGACAGTAAAAGAAGGATACCGCCTCCACTAAATGTGTGAAACAAGTACTTATGGACCCCTTCAACCTAAGTCCAAAGATAAATTTGTGAAATATCCATATAACTATAAATTTTTAAATTATGTAAAATTCAGTATAAAACCTATCATAGAGATAAGAAAATGTATGAAACTTCTGTAAAATACCTGTGTTATGCTCCAAAGCATCTTCTAGAGTTAGTTCTGTGTCATTTATGAAAGAGAGAGAGAAAACAATCTGTATTATTCTGTCAAAATCATGATGCAGGCAATTAACTAATTGCATGGGAGGGAGGATGGGATCAAAACTGCACTAGGTTTCCACTCAAGTACTTCCAGGGTCTATGCAGCAAGTGCCATATTTGCATTTCAAATGAGGTAATGAACTTGAGACCCAAGTCATGCAATTTGTACATTTCCAGATTTGTGGTCTACTATGTCATGATTAGAGCCCACAAAGATTGGTGTCCAATACTAATGGCATAGATGTGTCACAGGAGCATGGTGAACACGAGTGTGATTTCTTTCTCCTTACACAGCATTCGGCAGACCCGTTCATTATAGGGCAAACAAGTCAGAGCAGTCACACAATACACTGCATACAAATATACAAATGTTTTCCATATCCGAGAATACAATTTTCTTACTACATGTGGAATATTGAGTACGCAACACGATTTAGTACCCAACACTACTGCACACTATGCAGCCACAACTAAGACAGCAGCAATTGTGTAATTATCATTTAAGAGTACTTCAATTATATTGCCTGCATACGCAAAGCTAAGGCAACATTGGACATTAATGCCCAACAGCAGTGTGAGGTATGAACAGATTACTGAACTGAAAAAAATGGATTGAGCTCTCTAATCCACCTCAATGTTTACTGGAGCCTAAGGCCATCACAGTGTTTTAACCAAGCCTCTTTCACAGGAATACTGTATTTAAAAAAAAATGGGCATCCATGTATGCTATTTGAAGCTCTAGAAGAGAAAGCACAAGATATAAATGCACACATAATTATGTATCTACTGATACATAGAAAATCTGAAGGTACCACATAATTATGTACATACTGGTATATAGACAATTTCAAACTAAATAGTGCTAAATTTATGCTATCTTGTTTATCATAAATGTTATAAGTGGGATGTTGATAGACTTCTAAAGTCCATTTCTGCCTCAGTAAACTAAAGCAGTAATTTGTGAAATTATTCTAGTGCAACAGAGAACTTAGTAACAAAGAACAGCCTTTGCTCATCACACACTATTTAAGCAAGGCGCATGCTTAATTCATCTGATACTCAGAAGCCATTTCCTCTTCTCATTAGCTCTAATTAAAACCCATTTTTAACACATCTTTAAAAGCCATATGCAGCAACCTCTTTCAAAGACTAATCACTTCCCTTCCGCTTGCTTCATATTAAAGCAATTAGGCTGCCTGTTACAAGCCGCCACTAAAGTAATCTCAGTTTGTCACCCCAAGAGAGCTCTCAATGCCATATTATAGTAAGCACTACTACTCACTGTTCTGGGAAGCCTTCTCAGGTAAGCCAGTTATCTTGTGGAGGAGAAAACAATTCTATTCTCTTATATGCTCAGTAAAATGTATTGTATTAATCTAACAAAAAAGTATTTTTACAAAAAAAATATTCTTCAAAATCACAGTATGCTACTATGACCTCAAAGCCATGGCTATAAGTTCAATCTAAGCTACCAATAGTTATTATTTTTGCATACATTTTACTGTGAGTTACTACAAATCATTCTTTTTACCATCTCAAGCAGATGCCTAATCAAGAGTCATGCTGCAAGTATTAAAAACTAATTACTACAGTGAATCACTGTATAGTGACTGACATCAACAATCACAGCTGCAAAATCAGTCTGAATATAATTAAAAAAGAGGAAGAAAAGAAAAGAAACATTGCAAACTATACCAATGGAATGGTGATAACAAACTCACTACAGTCTGAGTCTCCCTTATTTGGAAATCCAAAAACTTCCAAAAATTTTTTGCTGCCAGCCGTCTGCTTCTGCCTTCAAGATGGTGCCTATTGTGTTCTTGCTCATTCACCTCTCTGATCTGAAGAGTGCCACAGCCACTGCCTTTAAGGCGGAAGCAGGCAGCTGGTGGTAAAAAGTGAGAACTAAGGATCTGAGAGACGAACAAGCAGGAGCGCTGCAGCCTCCACCTCTAAGGTTGAAGTGGGCAAAAAGAGACTGAGAATCTGGGAAATATAGAAGGCATAGATTTGCACTGAGCGCTTTGCTTGGATTCCCACCATTTCACATCCTCAGTCTCCCTCCAATCTCACGTCTGACACACAAGTGGTGAATGAACAAGATATGAGGCTATTTCAAAAAGGTACTGTATTCCAAAAACTGAAAACAAAACAAAATAACGCTAAAATATGAAACGCTTCTAGTCCCAAGCATTTTGAATAAGGGAGGCTCAACCTGTACTAGAAATAGAATAGCGCAAGCTACTGAACCCTTCTTAGCCTAAGTCGTATGTTCTTGAGAAGCCACAAAGTATTCAAGTGTGATATAACAAACAACCACATTATGGTGCAATCATAATGTTTTAGTAAGTGTAGTTTATAAAAGTACACTGTAATAAAGTATGCACAGAGTTGTAGTGTAATTACAATGCTGTCTTGTTACTGAACCAATGCCCGTTCTCAGTAATGGACCATACTGTTCTGTACTGTTCACAATGGGCAAATGAAAGCAAAGAGATATTTCCCTGTGCTTCAGCTGGTGCTGGAGTTATTCCGTAGGCAGAATTAATAAAACTGACCTTTCAAGCCTTTGGTTCAGTTAAAAGTACAAGCCTCCTAAAAGCTTAGCTGTTTGTGAAACACTCTTTGTTACTTACCAGAACCATACTTAGTAAAAGTCAGACAATGTTAACTTGGGGGAGGAGGGACCCACTGAAGTCTGAGGTTCCAAGATCTTGATATATACTGTATGACTATTTAAAAGAACAGTAATACTAGAACAACTTACACAGACAAAAGACAATACTTCCTTGATTTTTGTTTACCCTTAAAACAGGAATGTTGCATTCCCATTTATTTTAAATATACGGAAAAAAAGACACAGACTTTATGTTCTCAACCATTATGTTTCCATAAATGAGTAATGATCAGACTAACCTGGACTTTCTTCTTGATAAGTGCCTTCCTCCATGTGCGTATGATATTCATATGTAACTGCAAATTAAGAATTTCACATCAGATCCCAAGAGGCCATTAATACCAATATCACAGCCAGAAGAATTGCATGTTTATAACTACTGTAAGCAGGATCATAAATCTTTGACTATTTTGTCATCATATGCAAGGCTTGATCATTACTGCGCTTTTCTCCTCACAGCAGAATAAAAGTATTTTTGTACAGCATTCTCCCTGTATTAGAGTATCCTGCCCTGCAAAATTTTTCTGCACAGGAAGGCACATGAGACTTTTGTGCACAAAATCCATCTGTCTTTCTGCACAGAAAAATCCTCTGGAATGCTTTGGAACATTCAAATACTGGGAGAACACCACACGAAAGTCTTGCTAATCTACTATCATTCCCAATGGAGTAGTTCAACTGTCAGGAAATCTATTTTTCAAACGCTAAATGAGTAATTCTTCCATCCCTTACTATTGGGGAAAGCAGTAGGAGAAGCAACCTGTTGAGAAAGGAAATACAGCTATTAAGAAATAATGCTCAGCTTGGCCAGTGATGCTCTTGAATACCACTGAGTAGAACATATCAGTAATAGACCCAATATTGCCAAACTAACACAACTCTTTATTTTTACACTTTTGATGAGTTGTGGAGATGGATGGGTAGGAAGGAAAGAGAACCTCTGCTTCTGCTAGCCCTGTTATGCATGTGTAAAGTGAATCCAACTCACAGATTACAACAGTCTTAAGTATTTTGAAGTACAAAATATTTTGCTCTGATCAGTAGTCATCAACAGGTTTGAACTAGCATTCCTTCTTTACTCTTCAGACTCTAATATAATATCCTTTTTAACTTTTAAGGCAAATAATTTTCTCTTTCTTTCAGCCTATCTTTCCCCCCATCCACCCATTTGTGGGTATTCCTAGGTTTCTCTGTTCACAGAGTACAAAGAGACCATTCTGCATACATTCTTCTGCACAGAATTTCACATAGAATTGTCACCTCCAAGGGTACTACTGAGCTGGCATTTTATCTTTTTGCTGCCCACTGGACTTTATGTAGGCTCAGTTCCATTTAAGACAATTTGCCACAATCATTTCAATTGTTGTATCAGTCTTCCTGGTGTACTACTGTCAGCATTACAGGAATAGCTAATGTGTATCATCATACTCCCTACTAGAATGGTTTGTCTATGTCATCTCTATGTCATCAGCATTACTCCAGATAAATTAAACTGAACAGATCTTTCACTTCAAACAGAAATGGAAAATGGGAATAGAATATTTGGTACAATCCAGCTCATTTCAAGTAATGGCCACTAGTTGAAATTCAATACTTTATATACTAAGGATGGAGAAATTGTGATCTAGATAGTGTCAATAACTGTCTTTAGCTCTAGCCAGGATGACCAAGGATCAGGGATGTAGTTTAATGATATCTGAAGGGGAACCTGCCTTAATTCACACATTAAATTCACCTTTCTTCTTGTGAAATTTACCATTCAGCCGGTTACACAGACATTTCAGGTATGTAGGGTTAGTTCATCATTTGATGACACATCATTTCACAAAATCTCAAGCTATTATGAAAACAAGACACACCTTGACTATCATCTGCTTCAGGCTCTTCTGGCTGATAGTCACTTGCAGGTTCTGGGGGAAAAAAGATGTGACTTTAATGCACACATTCGCTGAAAATGCTGCCAAATGTCAGGCAAATGTCAAAAGAATCTACCACTTTATAGGCACAGTGACTGTTCCGGACAGAATCCATAAACAAGTATTTAAGCTTTGAATTTTAATGACTGGGTGTGGGCCACAAGACCTGTTGTTTTCTTCCAGTCACTCCACTCTTGAACTCCTCCATATCTTCAGCCACTTTGTTCTAATTTGAAATTAATTAAAATTGGCTCAGGAATGCTTTTAAACCCAATCTGAACATTCTGTTTAAAAATAATATCTCACATTCAGTAGCTCAGTTTAGGAGTAGGGTCAGAAATGGGGACAGGGGTTCATGGAAGACAGACAGAAAGAAAGGCACAGATAATTCCCTTTATTAAATACTAATCTTCTTTAAAAATGATTCTGCATTGATGAATCAAGAACCTACAATGCCAACTATTCACAGACCTTACTCCATGCCTAAACAGGACTGTGCGTACAGAATAGGTCTTTGTACAACAATTGTGCATAATAGTAATTTATATCAATATGGACATCCAATAACATGCATAAATTTGAGACTCTAAAAACAAAAACAAAACAAAATATAATCAAACTAAACATTGCCACTACTAGCTTTAAAAAGGATGCCTTAAACACATTTAAGAGACATCAAATAGCTGTCTGCATAAGGTTACATCTGTGCAGTCCGCTGTCCATTTTTTTCTGTAAATATGAGGAAAACTGCAGAGATCTGTCTGAAAGATCAAAACTAGAAAAAAGACTACACAACAGAACAGAAGTCTTACCACCTTCAAATCTGGTTCAGAAAGTATAATGTCACATATTTGAAATATTTAATATTCGTAATACTTCAGATACCTTCCTGGATAGAGTCATGTGTTTCTAGTACTTTGGGAATTTTATCTTCCAATTCTTCACCATAATCTTCCTCTAGAGTGGGAGCTTCGGGTATTTCGTTACCCTCCACATCCTCCTGAAATTTTGTTTCTTCATATTTATTTTCTTCATCCACATCACTTGTCTGGTCTCCTAATATTGGAAAATATTAGAAAAGTAACATATTGAACATGCTGCAAAGCAGTTTCAATTGTATCACTTAGTTATCCCTAAGTGCAATTCAGGAAGACTAAACACTTTTAAAAACCATCCATTTCAACTTGTTTCTTGCACTGAATGAATGGATCTTAAAAGTGTTTAAGTTTGAGGAGACTGAAACAAGCCACTACCATTATAATGTGATAATATACTGGCATAACTGGAGAAATGGACAGAGTGCAGGAAGGTCATTAACCTCTACAATCATTCTTCTATTTTAAAAAAAGAGCAACTATTCTTAATAACGGTAGTAGAATGCCTAATAAGATAATCAATAAGCTAACAATTATTTTTATTACTCAAAATCATTGTTCGTGAAACATTTCAAAATTTCAAAAAAGTTCATTGACACATTCCTACCAAGTTGTGATTCGAGGACTTCACGTAGCAAAGACTGGATTTCATCTTCAGGTTCTGCTTCATCAGCACTCCTGTGTTCTATGTTAGGTTACAGAAGACAGCAAAGATGAGTCAAATGAATAGACTGACCACATGCAAAATCATAGCATAAATAGATGTGAAAAACTGAGCACTTTTAACCTTCTGTTGACGGAATGTTGCCCTGATAGTACTGAGGGAGAGGACATAAAACAATTGTGTCAGTCTTTCACAAACCTATGCTCTAGCTATTTCAGAAGATATACACTGGTGTTTCAGGCTGTTACTGATGACAGCAGGAAAAGAGATGGTAACGATGTGACTCTATGGTCAGTGCAAAGACAGAAAAGGGCAGTAACAATATGCTTCATGAAACTTTGGTCTGTCCTTCTCATGCAGTCATGAAGTGAGATGGCTATGATTTATTTATTTTATTTAAAGTTTCTATATTGTCACAAGTGCTCCTGGGGCTACACACAACAAATAAAAGCATTTAAAACAGCAGAGAGATTTAAAAAAAAATTAAAGCACTCTTTAAAAACCTTTAAAAATATCTAAAAACAATCTTGAAACATGACTTTAAACCAAATGATTAAAATAGAGCAATTTGAAACTTTGCAGGCATTAAGGAACAACACAGTTTTAGCTGCCCAGCATACTATATGAGTAGGATACTCAAACTGTGTGTGCTATAGATGCAAGTTCAAATAGTATGTGCTTTGGTGATATGTTGGGAGAAAAGGGAAAAGATTTTATTTAAAAAAAAAAAAATTCTGTGCCTTTGCAGACTAAATGCATTTGCCTCACAATTAATCTGTTTGTCATATGTGCACAGATCTACTGCTATTGCACCACTTTGTATGCAAACCAACATAAACATGAAAATCCAGATAAAAAACTATGGTGAATATGTGTAGAGGGGAAAAAAAATCATATGCTATATTGGCTTGCTTAATTCGCATTACAACATTTTATTTTCATGGTGTAAAATCTGAGGTTACTATTCATGTGGGGGGTTTTTTCCATTATGTTCACTTCCAACTAATAAATAACTGATTATCCCAAAAGATCTATTGTTTTTCTTACCTTTGCTGATCTTTAATGTGACAAATAGTTTCATAATATGAAAAATATGGAACACAAATTCACATAATGTGATTCTAAATTACAACCAAGGGAAAACAAGTATAATCAAATGCTACCTGCAAACTAAACTATGTAAAATGATTTGCATACAGCTGTATGAAAAATAGCTGAGGAGCTGATGAACATTTTTAGGGCATGTATGGAAATGAAACATGCATACTGCAAAAAGAAATCAAAAACCAGGACATTTCTTAAAGTTGCAGAAGTGTCATGCTCATCATGAGCTACTCTATTACAAAAAATAGCCACCCTGAAACAGAGGTAAAGGACAAGATATATTGAGTGGGGTTTTTTTTGATAAAGCCTTTATTTTACTAAGATTTATGATATGAAGAACCAAAACCAGGTTTTATTAAAGAAATTACTTATAATATTTTAACTTATTACTATTTTATCTGAATAGTTTAATAAATTATATAGACAATCCATTTCATCCAGAACAGACTCCAATAGCTACTTCATGATTACCAAACTTAACATCTAAACAAACTCAGTGTTTATCACCTTGGATTTATGGCTCATTGTTAAACAATGCATGCTTCAAGGAAAAGTACATCTGGAAATCATTCCTGTGGAAAAGTTCAGGGAAAATGTCCACAACCATTCTGGCCACTGATCTTCCAGGAAAGAGATGGAAATAAATTGCAGAGGCACAGAGTATGCTTCCCATTCCTGTTATTTTTCCTACATGTCTCTCCCACCTGCCCAAAAATATGGTCTTAACAGATAAAAACCTGATAAATAAGGAGGCATAGAACAGTGGAAAACAACAGAAATCAATGCACACATTTCATTCATTTCTGCCTTTTAAAAACAGTCATCATCATAAATAATTTACATAGTCTCTAAAAACAACAATTATCACTCACTTAAAAAGCAGTATCTCTTTTGAAATTAGCAAAGAAAGAAAGAAGTGGAATAGAAAAAGCCTGTTACAAGTTGTAAAAAAGAAATGTGTCAGCCATGTAATTTCCCAAAAGCAAATGAAAATAAGCTGCAGAAATTACTGTTGCAGTATTACTAATGGTCCCAAGACAGAGGGCGCAGATAAACATTTTGGAAACAGGGAAACCTTCTGAGCTTTCTGATCTAACTAGGGAAGTCACTGTGAATGATAAAGGAAACACTGCTTTCTTTCTCAGAAGTTGCTTTGAGAACCACATGCAAATTCACTGTCTTTAACTTCATGTGAAAAGCAGCGAGCCTAATATCAAAATTCCAGAGTTTAAGACTACATTTCCAAGTTGATTTACATCAGACAGCATCTCCCTGGACTGTTGAGTGGAAACAAGTTTTGCCTTTGCTCTAAACTCAGTTGGTTGCGGTGAGGTCAATCTCATAGGTTTATTGCAAATGGTGGCACGATTTAATTTTTGGTTTAGGAAGCTCATGAATGATTGTTCTGTAAACTATAATACTGATACAAAGAAACACATTTAGGAAACAGGGGTTTAAAGGTATATTTCACATCACTGCAGTAAAAGCAGTTTTGAGGGCAAAAAGCTGGAAGCAGGTGGCTAACTTGGCATATTTCAGTCACCACAACCTAGGGCCTGCCATTCTGTTTATCTGGAAATAAGCCCTTTTGAACTCAATAGGATTTACTTTGAAATAAACCAGTATATGGTCAGGTTATGCAATGGATTTATTACCAATACATTAAATTCTCTCATTAATTCACTGGTATAACAGGGCACCAGGTGTTCTATTCTATTATTCTGGAAGTTAAATCAAGTGAGTGATCTCACCCTGAGTTTGTTTGCAGGTTAAGTTTCCACCTTCTAAAACCAGGCATCTGGTCTGTCAACTAGTTCCCAGGAAAGACCTTTTCACCCCAGCCTTTCTGTTCCATGAACCCCTATGGCATCGGTCACTAACGACAAAGATCTATGTAGAATCAATTTTGATGTGGCATAATGCACACTGACACCTCAGTGAGGAAATTCCAAAGAAAAGAGCTACATTATAACAAGAATTAGAAACCTACTGCTCAGGGCAAGCTCAGAATGATTTAGTTGCTATAGGTAGATCTTGTGAAGGGTAGCACCACTTCGAAGGAAGTATAAGACTGCAGTGTATTCTTCTGTGACTCTATTTATACAAATACTTACCTGCTCTTGCATATGTCTCCTTTGCAGGTTGGATCACCTCTTCTGCATCTTTCAGAACTGGCTGTTCTTGGACAGATCTTTCTTTAAGTCCTGCATTTTTTAGTTATAAAATTAACTTTAGCCTTCAGGATACAATATCTTGACTGTGTTAGGCATAATTAAGAGACCAGAAACCTAAAGGTCACCAGAAAGGAAGCACTAGAATTTCTTGGTGAAGAAACCTGCAGACATTACTAGCTTCCATTTAAGCTGCAGAATTTATTTCAAATTCCTAGTATTCTTTTAAAATCAGTTTGGGGACTCTGATAGCTCAGCTGGTGGAAAGGAAATTGCTTTATGATATACATGAACCAGCTTTGTTTCAATCTGATTTTAAGCAATTTTGCAAACCCCACATTTGTTTGGTAAACGTTGACCTAAAATACAGCAAATACTACTTCAGAGAAATAAAGCCAGTAGATGCTTGCATTTGTGTCTGACAAATCCTCTGATATCAGTAATTCTCAGCATTAATATATAGTACTCTGGGAATTAGGATCCGTTTTTGAATTATGATTTATTTATTTACCACAGGTCGATGGAAGCTGCCTAAGGAATGGAAGCACCATCTCTATTAATCATATTACCTTCTTCTTTCATCACTACCAGTTCCATCACTTTTTCCACACCTGTCCGGCCTTTCACTCATTGTGGAAGTTATTTTGGGATAAATAAGGCCAACTTCATCAGACCATACACTGCTAGTGGTACAAGTAAGCAATATTTAGCTTTAGTGCCAGAAGCTACTGTCAAAGATTGAGGGGGAGGGTAGAAGGGTCCATTTTCATACTCCAACCTTGGAGCGAGCTTTAGTGAAAAGAAATTAGGCGATGTTTGTCTGATGAAAATATTACTTTCAATTCAAAACTAGCTAGTGGGCAGGGAAAGGGAAAATGTTCCTTTCAAATGTTAGTTTCTAGATTGGGGGAGGGAAGGTATAACATTTATGGCCAGTAGCCTCTCCCTTCTTTTTCTCTTTAACACACTTCCTAAAACAGAACCAACACCAGTACTGTACGGTACTAAGTGGTATACAACTTTGGGTTATATCAAAGACAAGAAGGTGAGGAGTCATACTTGAATATTCCTAGTAAGATGATCCTGACATAGAATATACAAGAACATAAGGGGAAGACTATGCTAAACATCTTCTCTCTTAATTTCTCTGCTTAATTTATTAAAAAAATTCAACAATATATTGTTGTTGTTATTACTATTATTAGCGATACTACCGGGATAAAACCCAATTGTTAGCCCCAAACGGAGTAGACATACTGAATTAATACAAATTAAATATGACTTTACTTATCATTCAGCAATTGTAGTTGAAACTAACAAAGCATTTAAGACTATACAGGCCATTCACTTTTTTTCATACATCTGTACCTCAGTTTTTGTTCCATTGTACAGTCAAATATTGCGTCTATCACACAAAGTTCAAAACTTCGGAGTAACATTTCAGTTTGCTTACTAGTAGTACATGATACTTCTTTTATGCATTTTTATTTCATATGCAGGTCAAATAAACACCTCAGTGTATTTTTATTGAAGGTCGCACTGTTATTTTATTTCAAATTATTTGTCACCTCAAGCATCTATGCGGGGGAAGACTAAGCACTTAAAATAAACCTCAACTGACGGAACATCTGCACAAAAGCAAATCCAAATTTTCCTAATGGGTTGTGTCAAAGTGAGTAGCGTTCAGTGATTTACTAGGCTGCAATTCTTTCTACTTACCTGAGATTTAAGCCCCGATGAGCACAGAGAGACTCACTTCCGAGGAAACACACACATAATTGTACTAGTAACCTCTCCATCTTTCAGTGAGGGCAAGGGGGGTCAGTGGAATTAACCGAGAGGGCTTCTTTATATGAGGAATAGAATTCTGTTTCTTGGAAACTTCTTTAGTGTCTTATTTCATACATAAATTTGTTTCATTTTAATATTTTCTATCCTAAACTGCAAAATAAAAGTAGCTTAACTTTTCAGAACAGCCCCAATTCATTTCAAACCAGTATGTAAGTCCACAAAAACTGATTTAAAATATGAACTACAATAGAAGTCTCCAGATGATGTGTATACCCAGTATGTTTGAATCTGAATTCCCTGAGTGTTTTTTCATTCAAGAGCATAAATTTCTGAACAAAAACATTATTTCACATGAGGCCAAATGTACAGAGGCTGTAGGACACATTGATTTTATTCAGTTTCACCAACATGTAAATTGGCCTGGAATCCCAATTCAGGAGATTGGCTTCCACACCCATACTGGTCTTCAGGCCATAAGAAATTGTTTTCCAGAAACCTCACATTATGATTCACAGCAGGTAGAACAAGTGAGCCATACCATGGCAATTTGACTTACAAGATAAAGTAGCCTAAACTAATATTCTTAATACTCTACTTTTTTCACTCAAAGTATGCCCATGAAGAAGCCTTCAGACCTTGCTGGGGTTCTTGTACTCCCCACTAAATTTTCCTTGATATTCTCCTACACACATATACCAAACATGGAATCTGAAATAGGCTAGTCTTAACCGAACTACGTATAAGCCAAACAACTCAGCTCAATTCAGAATGGACCAGGTCTTTCTAAGCCTTCCCATCAAATGTTCCACAGCTGGGGAACATCCAGCATCTCCACAGTCACCAGTCCCCTATTCTTCCAAATTCTCACAGTGGAGTGGTGGTAGTAACAACACTGACTTGCAAATACTGGGGATTCTTCCAAAAGCGAAGGGAAGAAAAGTGGCCAATGAGATAGCTAGTTTTGAATATCAAAAGCCTTTAAGTTTGTACCTAGATCTCTATCTCTCTTCTATATATATACCATGAATTTCACATTCTGCAGGCAAGTAAAAAAGAAAAGCTGTATTTATATTAGTATGTCTTAAACCAAAGGATTTAGAAAAGTACAAATATGGAGAAATCAACAAGCATTCAAAATATTTTCATATTAAAAAAATCCTTCTTTTAAAGCCTGTTAACTCTGGAATTTGTTACTTTTATTTTCATGATAAAAATTATGATTAATCACCTACATACAGACACAACTTGTGGTAAGACATCAAGAGCAAAGGCAGAAAAAGGTATATGATCATGTATTTTCAAACACTGCATTTCATACACTTCACCAAAGATTTTTGTTGTTGTTTCTGTATTCCAGACTTTTCCCCATAACATGAACTTCTGTGACTGATTTCTTACAGTGATTTTCTTAGTAAAAGCAACTCTAATGGGCCAATGTTCAATGTTTGTGCATTTACAATAAAGTCAGTATTACCACTACACTGAAATTCTATGCAAAAGGAAATAAAAATACAGTGTACCCTCTGCTGATGCAATCTCAGCACACACAAATGCAGGGTTCCATGAAGCCTTGTGTCTAATTATCATCCATGGGCACACTCCCATGCCTTTGCATCTATTGGGGATAATGGGGTGGAGCATTAACGTTTTTTGTTTTATGTGAGGGTTAATATATGGAAGGTGCACTATAGTGTTTCCGTAAAATACAAATGGGGACAGCAAGGTTATTGTCTTGTGTATCATTCTTCACTGGTTCACTTTCACAGTCATATATCTTTTTCCTCCATGTATTTACTTTCCAGGTAGTCCACAGAACTTAGTTTTATTATGTTTTTATAAACAATATGCAAAAATTATGACATCTCCCACTGTGATGAGTCCAAAATAAAAACAACACTGGAAAACATTCCTCGATATTTTTTTCCTTGAAATTTCTTACTCCAATGGTAACTAAACATTGTTCTACATTAAACAAAACTCAATTTTTTCATTCTTTTTCTTTATTTCTGTTTTAGTGTTGATATACTGAGTACCAAAAGATGTTCCCATTATGTAAGTGATGGTAGTACAATAAGAATGTACAAGGCATGACCAAGACACTATGTACAAACTGGAATTTCATAGTAGTCTCTTTTATTGCATGTTTACAAATTTCTACAATACTAAGGCTGATTCTGTAATCTTGTTTATTTTAACAAGCTTTAAAATGCCTTAGTGAGGCTATATCTACTATGTTCTTATGAATATTTGTTCTCTTGCAATCAGGTTTGACTAAAGCAACGTTCAGCTAAGAAAGAAAGTTATCATTTAACTTTTTTTCTCTTCTCTTCTTCCTTTGCTGAACTATCAGATGATTTAGAAAGGCTTTTAGCTAGCTTTTTTATTTCCTTATCTTTGCCACTAGATGATTCTTTTATCTCTTTAAGATTTTTCTCTGATCTTGATCTCTCCTTTTCAGCTCTTCTGTCTCGCTTAACTTTGTCAGATTCTTTCTTTAATTTATCATCAGCAACTTTCTTATCCTTTCTGTCCAAGTCATCAGATTTTTTCTTGGGTTTCTTCTTTTCTTCATCTTTGGCTTCTTTCTTTAGTTCTTGCTTTTCTTTCACTTTCTTCACTGGCTCTTTGATCTCTTTTACTTTTTCATATTTTTCAATTTAAAAGGGGGAAAATATTCATTAAAGGATATACATTAAGAGAGTAGGTTCTAGTAAACTAAGCACGTATTTCCATTCCACTGCAGATCACAAACTTGTATTTCCACTTCAAAAGAACCTGACCACACTGAATTAGTAGTGGGTGGAAAAACTGAATTAAATTCAAGCATATATTCCTTTTTTTTTAAAGAATATATGCTTGCATTTAATTCAGTTTTAAAAAAAAAGCAAGAATGATCTTTTGGTAACCACTGGAATGATTTCAATACCAAACTAAAATCTCAACAATGTCAGTTTTCATATTTAATTACTGCAATGCTTTACAAGTGAGGCACCTATGAAAAATATTTGGGAACAACAACTCGTATGGATGGAGATAATGATAGATAGATGATCAACTACAGACGTTTCATGCGGACTCTATCAGCAATGTGATTTTTTTTTTAAAGCTACAATTGAAAGTGGTGGTTTTCAATTACGAAGTTCCAAATAGCCCAGGACCAGAGTGTATGAAGACTATCTGTTTATGGTGCTCCCACCCATAAAGCGGTATCAGACACAGAGCTTCTGATTATTCTTAGATCCTCCCAAGGAAGTTTTTTTCAGAGAGCTACTTTATAATCTTTTACAACTTTATAAAACTTGTTTTCTCTTCTCAAGCTTCAGGCAACATTTAAACTTAGTTTCCTGAGACAGAGTATGTGTGTGCTTGCTCTCTATCGCAATCACGCACAGTATGGGTAACAATAACTATTCTGAGTTACAATAATTATTCCTTTGATTTTTGGATGTTTTACCATAGCAGAGCAATGCTGAAGGAAAGGATTGGAAAATTTTACCTTTCTTTCATTCCAGTACCAAAACATCTTCCTGAAAACTCACAGCAATGAGTTAATTATATGATATGTGAAAATATCCATTTATTTCAATCAAAATGCAAATCAAGCCTAAAGCCAATCAAACACGGCCATACGAAGAACATAAACACACACATGCATTTTCAGTTTCAAGAATTAGGGCCTTGCTAGACCTTATAAGCGGGGGGGTGTGTGTGTGAAGAACTGGCAGGAAGACTGGGGTTTAACTTTTCTCCTCAATGCATAACTTTTGTTTCCCTTTTACCCCTGCTGTCCTAGCAACCACATACCTCAACTGGAATCAAGCCCAAATGAGTGAAAGACAGAATGAAAGAGGCATTTTGGAGGAAAAATTCAGGAGGCACAGATAATGCAATCTCCATCATGGATAAAACTTCCAGCTGGCCTCTTCCTCCAAGCACTCACATCCAACAAGACATCTCCTCATTCCTCTTAGTCAACTCTCCCATACTTCAAGCATTCTCATGGCAAGCAATTTTAAGAATGAAGAGCTGAAAGAAAGTACTGGACAGCTACAGGTAAATGCCTCTAGTGATTATACCTTTACCTTTAAGGACTTTTCATTGCCTGGATTAAAATAAATTCAAGATGGATTTGCTAACATCATGCAACAAGTATGCAAGATATTATTTATATTATCTGTCACAACACAGGAAACATGCAGTTTTAAAAAACCTCACACAACCAGTATTACTCTAAATCCCTTGGAATAACAGGAATTATGTATAAACATAAAAAAGAAAACCACGCTATTTATTTAATCAAAGTTGTATAGCATTGTTCATTTGCCATACATTCTATGAAGATGTTATTCATCCAGACGATTAAACTACTTACCTAAATGACCTATTCCTAATTCTGTCATCTAGCAGTAAGGAACTGATACGCAGAGCCAAGGAAAAGCAGTTAGAATTCTGACACTCTGGTATTTGACAGAGCCTAGGTACTGAATTTAGAATTCTGATATTGAGATTTACTAGGTTATTTCATACACACAAAGAGAAGAGGAGGGTGAAAGAAGGAGATAAAGAGCCCCAGCTGCTATATCAGGAAAAGAAAATGTGTACACTGCAAACATTTGCACACAGGATGTCCAATCCAGCAGAAATGTACGCACAGAAGCACACTTCCATACATGTATAAGCTCTTAGCAGACTTGGGATGAAAGCCACAACAGTAAATAATGTTACTCCCTGATATTTTATGTTCAATACGTTTCAGGTGAAATTTGCCACATTCTTGTAGACACAAAGAGCATCCAGAATTAGTAAATAACATTTACTAAGATGGCAAAACACATGCATTTCAGTCATTAACAACCAGTGCACTATGGAGGTCACTAAAGGCTCAGGATAGCAATTGTACCTTTGACTTTAGCTTTTCTCTTGATAACCCCTCCAGGTGATTCTCCTAATTTGTATGAGATGGAAATAGTTTACAGACATTATTTTAAGTGCTTAAGAGCTATGCACACTAAATGAAAAGGCTGAACAAGCACTAGGATAAATAGACACAAGGGTGGGGTAGCAGAGAACAAACAGAGGAAAAGAAACAGCTCCATCACACAATGAGAGAAAAATGATCTTTGTAAATGAAAAGATAATCCGGATGGGAAAGCAGAGGGGAAAAAACACCTGTGTAAGAGAAAGAGCACCCGGTTGGTGGGTGAAATAAAGACCATTTCAGTTAGCAGGTGAGTAGGTGAAGGGAGAGAAAAAGCACTCAGATTAAGAGTAGGCAACCGTGGAAGGGAAGGTGTTCCACTAGCCCCTCATTAGCTGTACCACACCACCATACAAAAAATAAAATCATCTCTTGTTCACCCCCAAACACCCTCTAGAAAAGTGAGAATGTTTCCACCATATTTGGGGGACTTTCTAAACCATGGAGAGGTTTTTTTTCCTGTTCACTTCCTGTTTTTTTTTTTTAAAGTCCAGGAATGCCCCAAAATGTGGTGGAAATGCCCTCCACACCCACAAGAGGCCATTTTTGAATCCTAAGGGCTACAAAAATAGCTCCAGAAGAGGATGCCGCCTATGGGCTACAATTCGCCCAACCTGACCTAGGTGGATATAACAGAAAGACCACTGAAGTTGTGACTACACTATATCTAACCTGTGTAAAGCTGAATACTTTCGTTCATCTAATTAATGGATCTTAAAAACAGAAAATGTCCAGACAGACAAGCCTGTAAACTCCTAAGATATTGAACATAAAAGCACTCTCAGAGATTTTATTACATACAGTACCCTCTCAAAGTGTAGTCGGTCAGGCAAGCATTTAATTCAGATGCACTACGAATCAGGAATGTTTCTATAGAACTCATTCCAGAGCATCTGTGCCACTCAAGATTCAGAACAGAATCAATTAACCTTTAAATACTATTTATTCTAATGGAATCTAACACCTTCTCAACCATAATTTTCCTTGCTGAGAATTTTTCACTGATTCCAGTTTTTGCACTGTGTAACATTTTACTGATTTAGTTGTCTTGGATTTTTGTAACTCCTTTATAAGTCACCTTGGGAATACTGATTAACCACTAAAAGGTGGGCCATAACTTTCCTATTTATATACAAATTTGCAGATACAAGATTTTCTTTTAGAGGATATGTAGAAGTTTATACCTTTCATTCTAAGACAAACTAAATTGCCATACTGCAATATCAGAACTATCAAACATGAACAAACAGCCATATAAATGGAACAAACTACATTCTTCCCTCCAGATTCTTGGGTTTGACATTCATGAATTTGATTATTCATGAGCATGTGTGCTCCCCCCCCCCAATTCTCTTCCTCCCAGTCCTATGCATTTTGCCCCAGATGAGTTCCCCAAGGCAAAACAGAAGGTAATGGGGTGGGGGGAAGGCTCCTGCGAGCCTTCCTTTCCTTCTCCAGAGTTTCTCCTCTCCCCTTCCCATGCATTTTGCCCCAGCACAGAGAACTCATGCTGGGGCAAAACAGAACAAAATGGGTGAGGGGGAAGGCTTCCCAAAGCCCTTCTTTCCTCCTCTGGAATGTCCCCCCTCCCTTTTCTATCCATTTTCTCCAAGCTGGGGCAAAATGCATGGGAAGGAGACGGCGGGAACTCTGGAAGAGGAAAAGAAGGCACTTTGAAGCCTTCCCCCCCATCCCATTCCCTTCCATTTTGTATGGAAAGGGGAAGGGGGGGAGCCCCTGCAGGGAATGGGAGGGGGAGCAGATGGGGGAGTTATTCGCGATTTTTCCACTTTCATGAGGGTTCTATGCCCCAAACTCTCATGAATGTGGAGGAAGGACTGTAGTTCAATACTATGCGACCCTATGCGTAGCTAATCAGAGTCTCTTTAACAGTTTCTAACAAAGGAGTTGGCACCATATCCTGTGCCTGTTTCACTGCGAAACAGCCTTCAGTACCAAGAAGTACTTTCTAATACTTAGTTTTCTTTTTCAAATATTTTTTGGTAAAGTGAACCCACTGATCTGGGTCCCTTTTGAGCAACAGAAAACAACATTTCAAAGATATGAACGTGACAGGCTATCTCCTGTGTGTTCTCCAGGTTAAATTTCCACTCTCCCTCAACTTTTCCTCAATGGGCTTGAGTTACAGGTCATTCATTACCTTTAGTGGCTAATTCAGGACAATTCCATTTTGCTACTGTCCTTAATCTGAGCTGCCCATAATATAACAGAATGCTCCAAGTAAGTTTTCAAAAAAGCAGAACAGAGTGGTATCATTACTTCTTGCTACTTGGACCCTATACTTCTGCTGTTGCAACCTGCAACTGCATTCATTTTTTTAACCACTATGTCCCTGGGAAATTTTTAGGCTAAAACCAACCACATGTACTACTGTCAAATCCTGGTACTGCTCATTCTACACAAACACAACAGATTCCTCTCACCTAAATGCAATCATTGGTTGAAATTCATATTGTTAGTTTTGGCCTCGCACTTCATCCTGTTGGGATCATCCTGAATCTTCTGTATTAGCAATGCTGCCCAGTTTGATGTCATTAGCAAATATAACGAGCACTCCCACTCTATTTCTTTTTCCAAGTCATTTATAAATACATAACATGACACTGGCTCCAACAGAGAATAACTTTGCTCCAGAAAAAGAAGTGGTTGATGAACACTGTTTGGATACAGTCCATGAACCGGCTGCAAATCCAGGATAGGTAAAAGGTACATTTGGATCTACTGACAGATCTCTACCTGGTATAACTACAGATGTATAGACAAATTAATTATAATCAGAACTATATACAATTTCACAGAACCTGTAAGAAAGGTATTTAAAAGTTATTTTAAAAGTGCATACTTCAAATTATTACCAATAAACTTTCAAATACTTTTGCAACTAGGGCTAGGCACACAGGAAGTTCTGACTGTTGTTTGTTGAATTTGTGTTGGTTATATAAGAAAGTAAATCATGCTGGAAATTAAGGATTGTTTGAAAAACAATATGACATATGAATGTTCTTTTTAAAGAAAGAACCCTAGCACTCCAGCCTTTTGGATACCTATATTAAAACTCTTTTGCATCTTAGTTTGGTAGTCAATCAATAATATAATAAAGGAGTCATTATAAATATTAATCAACCTATATGTTTCTTTCATTTTAGTCCTAAAACACAAAAAGCTGCAATTTTTCTCTCTCTTTTTTCCTTTCAAAACAATCACTTTTTAATACTGAATTCAAAAACAAATGACTTCAGACATGTTTGATATTTTACACTGTAAAATATGAAGTAAGCCCAGTTTTTAGCATTCACAGATGTCAATGAAGAAAATTAGGACCACTGTTAAAGTCCAGAATTTTGTTTTAAAAATTTGAAACAGTGTTAAACAACTGTTAATATAAAATATCAAACATAAAATATTTAAACTGAAATAAGTTCTACTGGTGACCAACTATTGCTGATAATGTGTAAAAATCTCAACTTCCTACATATATTTGTATATTAGACCCTGTTCTGATAGTTAGAACAATTAAATCCACTTCTACCAAGAATTACAGAATGACTTCATAGTATGCATACTGAACCAAACCATTATTTTAGCATAATGTTAATGTTAGTTGAATCTGTTTTTAAAACTTTGACATTACCTTTGCCTTTATACCCGAAAAGAATTTCCAATTATGTCCCCCCAAGTGGGGTGCTGGTGGAATAAATATCCCAGGCTAGAGACAACTAGCTCACAATGGACAGTATCGTATTCCCCTCAAATGATTAACTATTGCAGGACTAGCACATAGTCTGAAGTTTATAATTATTACAAGCTATGTTGTGAGTAATGGTGAATTTTAAGTACGTATACAGCCCTTTTTGCTTACCCAAATGAGGCATTCCCACACGGAGGGAGAGTGGAGCTGTACTAAATGGTACTACTCCCTCTGTGAGACCACACTGCATTCCATATCAAGAGTGGGTTCACATTAACTAAAGAGGGTTTATGTTCAGTAAAAAAGCATCTTAACGGCAGATAATCAGAACTTATTATTTTAAAAGCAAAAGGTACATCAAACAACAAGGATATGTTTCTTGCAAATAGTGTACTGTTTGTTCAAAACACTACCATTTCCAAAATATTTCCAGAAAGCATACTGGATCCATCAACAAATCAACAGTTGCTTCTAGTTATTTCTACAACAATTATATCCAACAATTAAGACTTGTTCTATAAGACAGAAATCTACGCTCTGCATCAGACACAGTTGAAGGGGGTCACAGAAATCCAGGGTTCAACTTGTGCATTTGGCTTGAACAACTAAAATAAAGCATGCATTATTTGCAAATCATTCATACATTAACACCACAATGAATGAAACAGACATTTGAGCAAAATATAAACTGCTCTGCAATATCAGACGCTCAGCATTATGAAGTAAGCCCAGTTTTTAGCATTCACAGATGTCACACAAATATTAGCACGAATAGTAAAAGTTCATACTGCTTCATCTAATGTTTCTAAGCTTTAAGAATGAGTATCAGCTCAAAAAGGACAGGTATTTGCTCAGCAATGAGCACACCCATCCTCATGCACATATCTTTCCAGTAACTTCCTGTACACACACCAATTCCAGAAGGGTAAATTGGTGCACAGAAACCTAGAAATGGAAATGCTGAATTGGGGCATCTATATAACAGTCACCTCAATGAGAAATGAGGTAAGAACACAGAAGGGGAAGAAATCAATCAAACTCAAACCAACCATTCACTTTAGAAGAGTTTGTATTGATTATCTTTAATTAGCTTGACATTACAGGAGAAATACATATTTACAGATTCTCACTTTCATAAAATGTCCATTAAGCTGTTACAAGCAAAACTGCCTTTGAAGTGTGAGCAGCATAAGAAGAAAATAAGAATTAAATCTCTTTCAAAATATACAATAAGAATTACATACTATTTCTTTCAAATAATAAATGGGTTTATTAATTTAATAACAACTTTTAACAACTACTTTCAATAGTATGATTAATAAAGTTTGTAAAAGCATCTAAGAAACCAGAAAAATTAAGGAACAATCATTGGTAACAAAATCAAATAATTTCAATAATTGTTTATTTAATACTATAGAGGCAGAATCTTAGAATCTAAAATATAAATATATATACAATATGTTATTCATGCCATAATGTTTTACAGCCAAATTAACATTTTGTTAGGAAGATGAATCACTTGAATGTTAATTATGTAAGTTACTACCATAGTGCTTGTACAGGTTAGTGCTCAGAATGCACAAACTGAAGCAAAGCCATATGGAACCCAGTCACATCAGTGAAGACACTTTTACCTTTTTACTAACAAACGTGTTACTTCAGTTAGTCTCTCAAATGCCAGTTTCTAGAAAAGCTTTTTGAGATATGAATCTATATTATATGGCTGGTATGTCCATTGGGGAGGGGAGAGTTACCCCATTTATCCCAGAACCCTGTCGCTCTTTGATAATTTCATGGGACATTTCCAAAAGTCAATAAACTCTGTCCCTGAATTGAAGTCACTGGTTCTGTAAATCCACAATAACGCACGTCTTTTTCCCCTGAACCCCTTCATTCTGTGACGTTCCATCAACATCATCTGCTGCATCGCTCTCTTCTTCTTCTATTATTTCAAAAGGAGTCATTACATCATAGAGAAATGAGAGGAAACCATAAAACCAATCAGAACTTTCCTCTGCTAAAATATTAAGGACTTCCTCAAGTGAATCAATATTTTCATTATTGCCATCTTTGGTCAGGCCTACACAACAATAAAGGAAAGAGAAAGAGAGAGAAAAAGCAGCAGTTAGGTGGAAAAAAAGAAGCTGACATAGGAGATTTTCAGAGACCCTTCATCATGATTAGGATACAAAGCGTTAACACAATACAGATGAACAAATTAGTAGAAAGAAATCTGAAGGTAGTGAAGCAGAATAGTTTCTTAAGATGAAGTGGAAGAAACAAAGACCTAACATATATTTACACTACCAGTCTTGCTAGGTCTATTTGTCATCAGAGCGAACAACTTAGGAGAGAATTACAGTTGCATTTATGTCTCCACCAGTGCTCTACATTAAGTACTGCACTATCTTTAGAACCATCTCCAGAACAGCTTGTTCTTTTGACCCCTATTTTCATTTCTTTCTTAAAAAATGCACAAATATTTGTATCTCTCAACTCCAGACACCTACCACTAAGATGACCGATTTATACATATAGCTTCCTAATCATGAAGATTTAAAACATCCCAATAATCTACTGTTCTTGCTACAAAGATCAACACATCCATCTCATAGAGTGGGAAGGAGGAGTCTCCAGGAAACAAATCACAGTTTACATAATAATCACACAGAAAACAATAGCACTTTGAAGAAGCATATCAACAATGTATGTATCATATATTTTTACATACATGATAATTGCTCCCAATGTGACAATGCATTACATACTATCCTCTCTCAGCAAAGTCCATTTCCATTCTACGTAGGATAGATAGGCTACTCTCAACATAAAAACAAACAAAGAAACATATGCAAATTGAAAAACAAAACCTAAAAAAATGACATCAGAAACACCAACATTCATAAAAATATCTGTTCTGAACAAATAAAAAATTCTGGAGGGAGACTGCTAAGTTATAACTGATAAGAAAGGGCCAATCTATCATCATGTTTCAACTGAACTTGAACACCACCTGCATTAAATGACTTACCTAGCATCAGGACATTTGTGTTATCAGCAACAGTTTTGTGACTAGCTTGTATTAATAATATTACTGTGACTGTCAGTACTTTTGCATTTCATCTCCTTCCAGCCTCACTGTCTACAGTCACACTCTCAATTATGCACATTGAAACTCTGGTTGACACTTCATGCATTTGATGACCTGGGCTACATTTCATGAAAACTACATTTATACATCTATCAGTTTTTAGGGTGTCATGCAACTCGCTCTTGTTGTTATAAACCAATTCAGTCTGAGATCCGCCTTTAACCATGCCATTATACTACTTATTTAAAATATATCACGTATGAACTCATACAAGCAAATTCTGTTCATGGTGGTTTACAGCACAAGAATTTAACAATTAAGAAAGAGACAACTGTACAAATACCTTCTATGAAAAGCAGCTCAGAAGAACCATATTTTAAAGGCCCATGAGGCAGAGAATCAGGCACATAAATGCAACTTGAGAACAAACTTGTCACAGCTAAGCTAAAATGAAGAAAAGTGTAATATTCTCTTCTTGAACTATATTCTCATATAGTTCTGTGAGCATATTGTAGAACTAGTATCAATTAATAGCTAGGGGCATTGGTGAAGCAAGATGGAAAAGATTAGGTATGGAAACTTTTAAATTCAATACTGCTTTCACTCTGTAAGACAACTGCTGCAACAAAACTCCATGTCAGTTTAGGCTACATCATTTTGAAGATATGCACTATAAACCCATCCCATAGGTTGAGTCTATAAAACTGTCAGTATTTTTAAAAGTATTTCAGGCTACTAGGTTTGTATCCAATTGTGGTCATTCTATTGATCAATGTGTTCTGTGAGTAGCACAGGGAGGATGATATGGTTGGGTGATTTCTCCTTACACACTGCCCCCCGCCAAAAAAAATCTGGATCTGTTCCAAGGAGTTCTTCAACTATAAGAAAATCTGGAGGTGAGGTGTAGAAGGGCTGCAGCAGGAAGGGGATCTCCTGAACAGGACAAAACCTTCTGTCAGTACAGTGGTCACAATGTGATATAACCCACTACTTTTAATGCTAAGAAGAGAGGTGTAACCTGTTGAAATAATTCTTTATTCAGTAATTCTTTCACTGTATAAAGTTTAATTACTATTTCCCCTAATGTTTCTGTAGTACTCTCACAAAGAACGGAATAAAGAACAAGAACTGAGATAGCGATTTCTGTAAGGATTGGGTATTTCTTGCTGCATTTCTTGCTGTATTTCTTGCCCCCGTACCAACACAATCTACTGTAACTTTATTAGAATTACTAGGTATGAATCCTAATATACTGTTTATTCATAGTAATATACACTATTCACATGAGGAAGGAGAGAAAAAAAGTGTGTGTTAAGACTGTGTGTTATAAGCAGGAAATACAAACAGAAAATGCATAAAATATTGAAGTCCTAGAAATAAAGATAGGATGCTGCCCTTAAAATTCTGTACTTTCAAGCTCCTGAGAAGAAAATTAGTATGGGGTGGGCAGACTTCAGATGAATTCAAGATTTACTTGTATTTCATTAAAACACTGACATCCACCAAGCAGAGCCACATGAAAACTAGAGATCTGGGGAAGTCAAAATATGCAAAGAATGAAGGGGCAAATGGGATGCAAAATCAAGCTCACAAGTCTTGTCATTGTAAAAAGAATTCTGCCTTTGAGGGTTTTCTTTTTTTTTTGGAGGAAGGATTAAGCTAATTTGGAGGAGGAGTTGCTGTTATGAGAAAACTAGAAACCATCCCGAGGTTTACAAATAAACCTCAAACTACTTGCTGCCAGAATATGACAAAGGACATACCCTTCCCAACATATTCTTGCTCTCCCTTCACCACCACCGCTAGTCTGCCTGGGTCTCTCATCTCTTTCTTATCTCTCTCTTTCATACCACACATGCATGCATGGACACACATAAAGGGGGGGGGGCAAACAGCATGGGGCTATTTAAATGACGAAGCATACAACTTCGTGTAACTCCAACAGTTCGGCTACTGAGAAAACACTGTGGTGCTACAGTTGTCTCTTCACATTCATGGGGGTTATGGGTTCAGGATCCCAAAAAAGTGGAAAACCCGTGAATTTCCAGAGGCCTTACCCAAACCATATTTAACACACCGCATATACATACACAGAGTACACAACACACTTGGCCCTCCACATTCGCTAGGGTTAGGGGCACAGGACCCTCGCAAAAGTGAAAAACCTGCAAATATCAAAATCTGCGTCTCTGTGGGAAGCAGGTTGAGGCATGGGTGGGGAGAGTTGGTACCTAACATCTAAACCAGGTCAGGGAAAGGAGATGGTTGGCATGATGGTCTTGCACTTCCTTTCTCTTGCCCATCTCCTTCCTTGGTATATGGAGAGCTTTGGGAGAGGGCTAGCGGTCCTCAGAAATCAGGCTTTGGGCTGTCCTTTGCTGGCCAGGCAGTGGCTGGTGGAGGAGGAGAAGGACTGGAAGGAGGCTTTTTAAAGAGCTATGCAGCCTGATTGGAGCCACCAAGAAGGAAAGTTCCCCCTCAAAAGTAGTACCTGAGGCAAGGGAGCAGGCGTTGGAGAAACTCACAAATAAACAAATCCGTAAATGTTAAACCCACAAATGTGGAGGTACATTTGAATACACGGTGGAGAGTATTCCAGCTGCCATTTGAATACACGGTGGGGAGTATGCCAGCTGCCCAGTTCTGACTTTGAGGAGTTCCTTCACAAGGCAGTCTCTCACAGGGTCTCTCACAAGGCTTTCAGAGAGACTGCAAACGCAAGGTGAGACTTCTAAATCCCTATTAAAAATGGCATAAGACAGCAGCAGAGGCAGAAGCAAATAAGCCACAGATAATCCAAACTGCAAATATTAAGTCCATGGATGTGGAGGGCCAACTGCTGTTATTATCCATTATTGTTTATATTTATATACAAGTTTCTGTTAAAACAGATTAAAACCGATTAAAGAACTGTTCACCCCTCCTTCAATCCAGACACATCTGAACCTGCTGGTTTCTGTGTTAATTGTACTGACAAATGCTGTAAGTGAAGGTACTATAAATACATAAAAATAATTTACTAATTCTTGCTTAAAAGTTGTACATGATCAAATGAGATGTGCTATTAGCAACATGAGACCTCTATCAAAGACAATAGCACAAAGAAAGTTGAATAAACTTGCCAAATGAACTAAAAATCTCTACAGAAGACACAGATTTACTGTTATATCAGCATCAACTTCACTATTAATACACACAATACTGTACCGATAAACAACATGGTAACATGACAAAAAAAGAACATGACACAGATTTGTTTATCTAATGAGCACATTCCAGGACCTGTTAACTACGCTTCACTTCAAGACTATTCTCTTCCAGTTTCACAGACACATTCTTCTACCATTCCGTTATTACTAATCTTTTTAATCTTCACAGTCCAGTTGTCCATATAAGATAAGTCCTTATTAATTCATCTTTCTGCTATGTATTTCAATCTGTAGACTGACTTTCAAAAACCTCTCCTATCTTTTGTACTTTGTGCAAACATTTTCAAGTCTAATACACCTTTCTCCTTTCAAACTTTTTTTTTTGGCCAGCTTCCTTCAAGCGTTCTTCTAATTACACCTTGGAACAGTATTTGTTCCTCTCTACAATGAAGCATGCCTTCTTCACACTTCACAATGGCTCCTCGAATTTTTTACAGTACTATCTCTTCAATCCTATTGAGTCATTTTTATTGCACATCACATATGCTACTCTGCTTCCAATGTCCACCTCATGTATAAACTGTTCACATTTTTTGAAGGTGAGTTTCATAGATACTTAATCTGGTTTCCCAAATACATAACACAATTCCCCCCTTTAAAACTGGATAACTAAAACTAATATGCCAAATACAATGCCATCCAATAAATTTGGACCTCAGTGTCCTATTGCACTTGCTAATGCCTTATCAAACTTACTAAATTGGTTCCTACCATTCAGTTTCTCTACTTCTCTAGAGTTCACAACCCAACTAAAATTTCAAAGAAACAACACTGTGCACAATCAGCAACTGGCTGAGATATTCATACTTACCAGCCAGTTTGCTATGAAAGGGAAGAGTGAACTAAGCAGGATAGTAAAAATGAACATTTAGAGTTACAACTTTTCAACTGAAGAGCTGGCTAACATTCCCACTAATGAACTGAAGTCAATTCTACACCAGGTCGTGCTCCTTTTTACAAAATTACAATACCCAACCTTTTCTTGGATGGATGATGTGTTTCAGTGGGTAGAACTACACCAAACGACATTTCAGGATTAGAAGCTCTATCAAGTCAATTTACTTTAAGGTTTACCTATATCTACTACTAAATATTACATACACATACCACAATCTCAGTAGTATGCGCAAGGCAAAAATGCAATGTTATATTCAAAAGAGAAAAAAGTAGCAGTAGACAACTGATCCTTTAGTAGTATAAAATGTGGGCCAACTCAACTTAAACTATATGCTTTTAGGACTGTCATGCTCAATATGTTAAGTCAAAGATGTAAACTCTAGGCCCTGAGGGATCCTTTACTTGGAACACACTTTCTTATAAACATTGGCAATAAAAGAAGTTAAGGAATAATGGCAGCAGTGGTCATTCAGGTGACAAGTCATTTGGCTGTTCCTATACGGCAAAGAAAGTAACTGTCTATTCTTTGCTCTAATCAGAAATCATCTAACACTGAAATGAACTCTCAAGACAATTCAGTAATTACTCCAGGAAACAGGATGCTGAGGGATCTCTTGTTTCATTAATTCTTATAAAAGTTCTTTTAATGTCTCTTTATAACAGGGATGGGGAAACTGCCGCTCATGGACCATATCCAGCAACCAGAGCTTCCCCGTTCCCCAATTTCAGCCTAAGATGCCCCCACAACACCTAGAGAACAGGGTGTGCAGTTTAGTCATGTCTCCGTGGGAAGCTTGGGCCATTTGAGTCCCAAGAGAAGCCCTTTTTTGAACAGAAAGTGACCCAAATCCAATGTTAGGGTCACCTCTTATTGTCAAAAGGCCTATTTAGGCCCAGTCAAAATCCCAGTCAAATTTACAAAAGAAAAAAAGTCCAAGGTGGGATAGGACAAGAGTGCAATGCTCCAATGTCCCCAGGAGACAGAAGTAAACCCCTAACATTTCCCCACACTTTCTTTAGAATCTAGCTAAAACAAGGGAGGAAGTAAGTGATGTTTGCTGGATTGTTTTTCATCCAAGCAACACAAGCATTGCGAAGATCTAATTGTAATAAATTCTGCATGCTTGATAGAATACTTCTTAAGATGCTTTAGAACTTCTGGTCAATGCTTTTCTAAGTTGCTTTTATACAAGTACACCAAAAAGCAGTCTACATTTAAAAAAATCTTTATTTTTAAATATATTGTTGTTATTAATTCACTTACACTCTACTTTTCTCCCAGAACTTGGACTCAGTTTTGCTTATGAATACAGTCCTCCCTCCACATTCATGGGTTTGATCTTCACAAATTTGACTATTTGTGAGGCAAGTGCTTGCTCCCCCGCCACATTTTCTTCCTCCCATCGCTTGCATTCCTCACCCCAGGCTTGCAGGGCTTGTATTTAAAATGGATTTTTTTCCTTTTGGGCAAACAAAGCCCCTTCCCTCTGCTGAAGGCAAGGTCTCTTTGCCATTCTCTTTGCCACTCATTGCACATTCTGCTGTGTATTGGCTGTTGATTGGTCAGATGCTTCTTTCTCAAGATAGTTGCTGGAAATAATCAAAACTCCAAAACTTCCCTCTTCTCTGTATGAGCGGAAAGTACCAGTAAGCCGTTTAGGTCATCTTTTTTCTCCCCTCCAATGCTGGGACCAGAGGCAAAGGAATGGGA
Organism: Cyclura pinguis; assembly: GCA_030412105.1. Taxonomy (NCBI): domain Eukaryota; kingdom Metazoa; phylum Chordata; class Lepidosauria; order Squamata; family Iguanidae; genus Cyclura; species Cyclura pinguis. The sequence continues at coordinate 217,278,647 of CM059602.1, forward strand.
AGAGGGAAGCACCGGAGGGGAATGGGAAGGGAATTGCGGGGGGCGGGGAGTTACTGGCAGTTTTTCCACTTTTGCGAGGGTTCTGTGCCCCAAGCTCTTGAGTGTGGAGGGGCTGTTATTAAAATAATACTGTAGCAGAGAATAGGGCTTTAGAATGAAGATACATCTGATTCTTTTACAACTATATATTCTGCAATTCTAGATACAGTGCACACTCTGTATATGTGGGGATACCAGAGGAATCCTCACATAAAACAAAACAAAAGGAATGCTCCGTCCCATTATCATCAATCCACTGACAATAATGGGACATGAGGCTTTGCGCAACCTTGCATTCATGCACGCAGAGGTTGCACCAACAGAGAGCGCACTGTAATTTCACCAACATCATATGTTATAGTAATTATAAGCAAATACCATTTAAATTTCTGTTTGACTGTTATAACAAACAAAACATTTTAAGATAGAGTTTAGACGTGCACTTGCCTAGCAAAACCTTGGCATCTTCCACATCAAAATCTCCATCTCCATCAGCGTCGTAAATCCCAAGTTTTCCTAGAGTAGGAGAGACAATTAATTCAACAATACGCTTCAAAATTAATCCACTGAACATGTAATGGGTTGTAGTTAGAAAGCATAAGTCTTTCAAAATTTTAGAAAAGATCTCATTCCAAATACAATGCAAGTCTACTAATTGTTTTAAGATAGCAGACTTTTTTTTCTGCCCAAATAAACCAGTCTTCTTAAAATGCTCTTCATGTGACATAAGTCTTAAATCTTTTCATATTGCTAGGTCAGCAAATCAATGCCTGCTCATGACGTTTAGAAAAATTTATAATCTTACGTCCAAAACAGATATGCTCTTAAAATGGCAACAACAGTAATCCTGTTCATCCACATCAACTATATTTCTGATAATCTCCAACAGGAGCAGGACTGAGTCCAGGCACTAACAAGTAGTATTTTTAAAAAATTCTGATCATTTCATGGTGCTCTTTAGTTATTAACAGACTTACATATCTAAAGCCAAAAGACATGGTACTATAGATGCAGCAAGGCAAACACCTCATTGCAGAAATAATGCATTCAGGAGAAATGAAAATGCATGCAACAAGGAGACATTCCTGCACCTACAGAAAATTGTGAAGTGCTGCCCTAGGACACCAACAGAGCCATAACCCAATCATTCAAGAAAAGTTCAGGAAGAACCGAGCTCAAAGAAGCATGCCAAGCAGAAGAAACTGTAGACCCTTACAGATTGAAAAGTACTGAAATTTGGAGACTTTGAGCTGAGTTTTATGCTGAGAAACACAGTCAGGCTGAGAAGCTGAAACATACACCTACCTAGGGCAACTTAATGGGAAATTTAAGTCCCTTATCATTTAAATCTGACTATTTTGCTTTACCCCAAGATGATTACAATGAAAATAACATGGTCCCTCAACTTTTGCGAGAGTTCAGGGTGCATAACCATCTCAAAAGTTAAAGAACCACAAATAATTCCCCTCTGTCCAAGTGAGCACTCCCCTCCCATTCTCTTCCAGGGTTTCCCCACCCCCATTCATTTGTGTTTCACCTGGGCACGCTGCCTTCCAGGCACCTAGGCAATTGGCAAGTGAATGGGAGGGGGCAGCCACATGCCTTCCCCATTCATGTGCATTTTGCCTGGGTGTACTACTTCCAGGTGCTTAGGAGATAGGCAAGTGAATGGGAGGTGGCAGCAATACAACTGGAGAAGGAACGGAGGCACCTTCTATGTGCACAGGGCTGCCCCTGACATTTGCTTGCCTTTTGGCCAGGCCCATGGAAGGACGACAAGTGCACCCAAGCAAAAGGCAGGGGAATGGCAGGGGGAGAATGGGGGGAGGCAAGTGGGCACCTCGAAAATAATCAAGTTTGCAAAGGTCAAAATCTGCAGATGTGGAAAGAAGACTGTACCTAGAAATGTAATTAAAAATATTGGCAACATTTCAATAAATCTTCCCAAGTTACAGTGAATAAACCAGGAAGGCAGGCTTCCTCTTTTACCTCTGAAGTGTGCTGATCAGACAAACAAAAGCAGCTCTCAGCCATTGTTTGCTATACAGCTTTGCAACAAACTAAGGTCTCAGTTCTAAATTATGGAAATTGTCATTTTTGACATGATATCCAAATTATGCGAATTAGTCAGTGTTGGAGCCAACACACGTATTTGAACACTGATTGAATACTGTATTTCTTTTAGTAATTTATAATGGAAACTTGATTATAATTTTCCTTCGCAAAAAAAAAAAAGCTATTGAAATTATTTTAGTGGTAACATTTAAGTCATAAAAAATATTTCTTTCCATACAATCGAAAATCTGTACCAGTATATCTCTGTAATGAAAAGTCACACCTGTACCAAATTTTGTCAAGAGCTACCTCCTCTTCTTATGCTTACTATGATAGCCTGGATATTGGAAACTTGTTACTCTACTAACATAGCTAGAAGTACTGACTTCCATTTCACAATTACACATCCACTTTAGCCAAAGCAGCATTGGAAACCCAGGAATCTTCCCTTCATCTACTGTATCCTTCAATCTTCTACAGACATCATAGCATAAAATCTTTAAGGTTAGACCATTTCCATCTAACATGGGCCTCCAGAATCAAAACAGCCAAAGCAAAACAACCCACAGCAGCTTCAAATACAGAAAAGCAAAGAACAGTGGACATGCTAGCTGTTACCTAAAAGAGCTCTCAATACTATTTGAAGAAAGCAACCTAGCACACATGAATTTCCCAAAGAAAGGAAGGAAGGAGAAATGTAGAGCTCACGCTATTCAGTCTTTCCCAGCCACCTTTTCATTACTCCCAAATTCAAACCAAAAGTAGGAGACTAGCATAAAGTGCAAATGACCGTAAAGGAGTAAGCTATTTCAAACTAGTTAATCACTTTTAGTCTCTGTTTTAACTTGTTAATTTATTTAACATCATTTTAGGCTTTTAAAATCTTTATTGCTTATATTCAGATTGCTCAGATTATTCAGGTTTTTATTGTAAACTGCCTTGTGATCTTTGGACAGCGAGTGGGATATAAATATTTTAATAAATAAAGGAACTCAAATTGAAGGGTAAGGTGGGAGAAATGAAAAACAAATGGCTACAGAAGAAGTTCAGATTAAAATCAATTCCATCAGACTGTCAATAGCCAGTTAATAATAAAAATACCTTCTCAAACTTAGGGAAGAAAGAAAAGATGGTATTTTTTGAAATTATTTTTTTATACTGGAAGCTATTGAAGTAGAAGTACAGTTTATTTCTCTATAATCCTACCTTGGAGTACTTCTGACAAGTTATAACGGAAGTCCTTTGCTTTGGCTGCATGCATGGTAAAAATACAGAAACCATTATTCACATCATTAGAAGCCAGATAGATTAGCCAAACAGATTCTCCTCCTGTTTTCCTACAACCTTGTCATCATCCCAACTGCTTTTCTGGTTATTACAGTTACAAATATCTGCAACACACATGTGTCCTTCCCTCATCCTCCAGACTTCATTCATTATTCTTTCTAGAATTCTAATGTTCGGCAATAAATAATGAATAACAAGCTATGGAACCAGAATTTTAAAATATATGGTATTTTGAAACATTACATTTCATATTTATTTGATTTTAGATACTGTGACTTTTGGAACTCTTACCTAGTACTTCTTCATAATCAACAAGTTCGAACCAAACCACTGCAACTGAAGTCCACACTCCCAGCAGTGCAATTACCATAAACCACGTAAAAAAAGAACTTCCAGAAATGCCTTCTTTCTTGCCATTCTTGTTTCCTCCATGTTTTGCCTCTGTAAGACAAAGAACCTGAATTACTACTGGAAGCTACAGTTATTGCTATAAAGTTTGCAAACTGAAAAATTAATTGAGCAAAGTAAGAATACAGAATAAAGTTTCACAATAGGTTTATTTTTAAAGGTCTAGAGCAGTGGTTCTCAACCTTCCTAATGCCGCGACCCTTTAATACAATTCCTCATGTTGTGGTGACCCCCAACCATAAAATTATTTTCGTTGCTACTTCATAACTGTAATTTTGCTACTGTTATGAATCGTAATGTAAATATCTGATATGCAGGATGTATTTTCATTGTTACAAATTGAACATAATTAAAGCATAGTGATTAATCACAAAAACAGTATGTAATTATATATTGTGAAATATTTATTTCTAATTACAAATAAATGAAATTTTGTCTTGAAGCATGGGTAACAGTCTTAATATAACAACAGTAAACTACATTGCTACATTTTGCGACAGTATGCGTAAAAAGCCAACGTCAGTGCGAAGGTTGAGATTTTTTTTAATTAATTTTATTGTGATTACATCGTATAAAACAACATTTCTCATTGTACATTTTACCGAACTATTACCGCTATCTTCCACTCCTCTCTGGATTTCAATAGTGTTATTTCATTGACATATCAACATTATGCATCGCATTGCATTTGTTAACATACAAGACAGATCCTGCTCTTCGACCCTACTTTACATGTTTCATGATATTCCACTGATTTTTACTTCTAACTACTCATGCTACCATGAATTAAGAATTATTACCTGTCAACACCCTACCCATTTCCAGAACAATTTGCCATTCTTTGTTAATATCATCATCTGATTTTCCTTTTAATCTCTGGGAGACTATATCTGCATTCCGATTTTCAATAAAAGTTGCCCACCATTGCTCTATTGTAGGTATCTGTTCAGTTTTCCACAGCCTTGCATATTCAATACGGGCTGTCGTAATCATACACAGCAGTATTTGCCAATATTTCTTCGCAACAGTTCCATCTAACACACGTGTCATATTTAATAAGTACAGTTCAGCTTTCTCATCAATTTGAACCCTCAATATTTTACATATCATATTATGTATATCATTCCAATATTTTTTAGCCTTAAGACATGACCACCACGTATGAAATAGTGTTCCAACATTCTCCTGACACTTCCAACGCTGACCTGTTCCCGTATTATATATCTTCTTTAATTTTTGTGGCGTCATGTACCATCTATGAAAAAGCTTATAATAGTTCTCTTTTAGGTTCTGAGCTGCAGTAAATTTTTGTGTCCGTTGCCAGCTCTGTTCCCAGTGCTGTAATTGAACTGGATGTCCAAGATTTTGAGCCCACAATATCATTGCTGATTTGACTGTCTCATCTTCTCTTTCTTGGTTTAAAATCTCCTGGTATACATGTGATAGTAAATGAGGCGGGTTTTCCCGCGGTAACTTCAACATTCTTCCTTGCTCTTTTTGTTCTATTCCATAAGTTTTCACATCCATCTGGAATCTCTCAGTTAACTGTACCAACCCAGTTACTGTAGCTTTAAATTGTCAGCCCTTTCAGTCCAACTCACAGCCTTCGGGGTCTCTTTCTAAAGCAGCTCACGTTCAGCGAATGCAGGTCTGTACTTCTTGTGATCTTAAATAATTGTAATCCAGATCAGGTTGCTAATTGTAGTCTCTGTGTGTCTTCTTGATTTAAAAGTCGACGGCGGCGCTTGTGCCGCTAAAGCGGCGAGCCTGGAGGTTCCGTCACAGTCCTACGATCCTTCACAGCGCCTCCGCTCTCTCCTTTCAGAGAGAGCTCAGCACCGGACTTCTGGATCCCCTTCGGACCTTTTCCGCATCCCCCTTACTGAGGGGATGTCTAGCTGGTTCAGATGGCTCTCGAACCAGCTGGAGCCAGCAGGTGGAGGTTCAGAATTGCGCAGCGCTATTCCGAACGACAGCTCATGCGCGCCATGTGACAGGAACTGAGATTGCTTCTTTCTCACCAGATCAGAAATTCTCAGGGCAGTCTTTGCAAGAGCACAACGAAGATCATCTTCCACAACAAGTCTACTTCTGCATTTAGACTTGATAACCAACAAGCTGGAAAACCCTGTTTCACAAAGATATGTTGTTGGAAATGAAGAAGACGGCGCAACACAGTCTCAGACAGAACAGGATATGACTGCAAACACTTGATCCAGAATTTTGTAACTGGTATTGTAGAGAAATCAGTTCTCGCTGCATCACTGTTAATAAGTTCAATGAACTCCTCTTGTGCTGTCTCAGGAACATCTTCAACTTTGACTGTGAATGGGCTTCTGGCAAGTGCAAATGGGGTGTCAGGTAGATTTGGAAAGTACGATGAAATTTCGTCTGCAAGCATGTGCAAGTGTTCTTTCACAGAAATTATCATTGTAATCCTTTTGTCTGGTTCAATGTCATGTTCCTCAAAGAAAGCAGATAAGGTAGGCAACATGTAAATTTTATTTTCATCCAATTTTTTTTGCCAAAGCTGAAGTTTCATTTGGAATGATCGGATCTTTTCAGACAAATCGAGGCATGTTGCATTTGGTCCTTGCAGTGATAAATTTAACTCATTCAAGATGGCAAAGATGTCAACCAAGGAAACTATTTTCCGCAGTTCACTTTTATCGCTGAAAAGTGCTTCGAACTGCGGTCTTGTTTTCTGACTAAAAAACGTTTTGAGTTCATTACGAAGCTCAAAAACACGTTTTAAAACTTTTGCTCCTCCGTAACCATCTCAGTTCAGTGTGAAATAGCAGAGCATTGTTCGGCGCATCCAACTCATTGCACAGTTGCGAAAACAGTCAACTGTTTAAAGTGCTCACCTTTACAAAATTGACAGAACTTATGACGCTTTTCATTACTTCTTGTAACTCTTGTGGCAGTGTCTTCATTGCTAATATTTGCCGATGAATCATACAGTGAGTTCCGAAGACTTTTGGTGACTTATTCAGTACCAAACGTTGAAATCCCGATCGACATCCTAGCATAGCTGGAGCACCATCTGTGTAAACACCACAAACCTTTTCCCAAGAGATCTTATGCTCTTTCAGAAATGAACCAACTGTGTCAAATACATCACGTGCAGTAGTTGTCGTTTCAAGAGGTTTGCAAAAAAGAAACTCATCTTTAAAGTCGCCATCATTAATATACCTCACATAAACCAGTAACTGTGAACAGTTTGCAATGTCTGTAGATTCATCAAGCTGGATACTAAATACTGGAAGTGGAGCAGATTTAATTTCCTGGATTACCTGATCAAGAATATCAGCAGACATGTCATCTATTCTTCTGTGGACAGTGTCGTCAGATAAGGAAATTGCACTCAATTTCGTAACAAATTCGTCTCTGATCATAACTCGAACAATGTCTTTGGCCGCTGGCAACAGTAAATCCTCAGCAATGGTGTGAGATTTCATAGCTCTGGCGATTCTGAGTGCCACCAAGTATGAAGCTTCAACGGTTGCTACGTTTTGTTTGTGGTACTTGCCACCAGTGTCAAGTCCGGTTTAGTTACATCCACAAGACAATCTATAACAGTGGACAGAGCCTTGCATAACTTCCTCTGGACCAGGAATGAGGAACTGTGGCTCCTCAGCCCTTCTTTTGCTCCCCAAGTCCCTTATCATCCTCAATCCGCAGATCTCCTCCTAATTTAAATGATCAACAAGGATGGTGGCAAAAACTGCCCAACCTGCATTCCCACTCTAGCAATCAAGTCAGATAGAATGTACCAAGCAATCATCCTAACCATTCCGTTGAATTTTTAAAAAACTGGGTTAAAAAAAAAACAGGCAAAATTAGCCACCCTAGTATTACCTCATTTTCAAGGGATATTAACCTTCCTCCAACATCAGAGCACAGTTTGCATTGCAAATGAACCTGACAAAACATTTTGTACATGTATAAAAGTAACATGCTTCTTCATATCCAAATAACAAAAACATAAGATATCGGAGAACAGCAGATAGGCTTCTCCAATACAATTCAGCATAGCTGTTTTCCTGTGTTTTATTGATTGGTGTAAAATGGATGAATGAATGGCTGGGCCTGAAGACCTTCCGGATATTTCACTTAATACATACGTTAGGTATTATACCTTCAGAATGGTTCCCATGAATTCAAAGTCTCTCCTTAGTTTTTCAAAGTTTTACTATCGCAACCTCTGAAAATGTATCTAACTTAGTAACAGAAGCCAGCCTTAGCAGAAATCTTTACCTAATTCCTTCCCACATTCCATGTTTCCTGCAACAGAAACTGGGCTTGATTCCCAAGCAAGCACCTGGCTTTTATTCAAGACTTTTTAACATTGGCAGCATTCTGGGTGTGATCAACAGGGTTATAAACATGAAAAAATGACCAATTCTGACAATTTGCTTGGCAAAAGTCAGCAGGAGGAGATGTACAAAAAAGCCTTAACAAATGTGCTTGCTCCAATACCTTCACTTTTCTTTCTTTCTTTTTTTTTTTTTAAAAAGCACTTTAAATTTTAAAAAAATTAAAAATCTTGGAGATCTTTGGCAAAAATAACAGTCATGTCATTCTGACCCTAGATCTTTCAAATGCACTGTCAGGAAAAACTGATGAAGTGAGCCAGGCTTGTGTCAACATAGCATATTTGTACTCCACAGTCAAGTACATCAAGGCTGCTGAGGCTGCACACCTCTCAACTGCTTATGTCATCATGGCAATGAATAATTAATGACATCACCAGGGCTACTTTGGAGTAAATGGACTAACATGCACGGTTTGGACTAACTGTGCAGCTAAACTTCCAGTTCAATCTGCATCCGCACAGATGTAAAATTTTGCTTGGCATGTAGTCAAGAGTTAATGGCTGAGCAAAATTTATCTTACTTCAAATATTTCTGTACTGCTTTTGAAGTCAGTTCACAAGGTAAGAATAATCAAATATCTGGCAGAGTTTTAAACATGAAATGTTTAAACACAAAATGGTTAAAACAGTAAAACTTGCAGTATAAAAGATAGGTCTATGTACAATTAAAACTTGCCTAGAACAATCACATCTTTTTAAAACCAGAGGGAGTCATATAGGCGCAGAGAATTCTGTGAATAATTCCATTAAAGAAAATATCCTGTCATGTCCACTATCAAGCAAACACCCACTGAAATTCCCTCTTATACATAACCACGAAAGAAAAGTAGAGCTGCCCCGACCAGTTTTCGGCCTGGCACCCCTATAATGGATGTGGTAACTCTAGTTATACCTCGTGGGGGCTTGGTGGGTGACAGACTAAGAGCCTTTCCGCACTAGATTGTTACAGTGCTATTATTCCACTTTCAACATCCTATGGAGTCCTGGGATTTGCCGTTTAGGGAGGGGCACTTAAGAATTCTCAACCAGAGAGCTCTTTGGCCTCAGTAAACTACAAACCCCAGAATTCCATAGGATGTAGAAAGTGGAATAACGACACTATAACAGAGAGGTGCAGAAATGGCCCTGAAATGCGACTCCCCTCTATCTCCCAAATTGCCACCTGGCACTGCGCAAACTTCTCAGTTCAAAACATTACGCGGAGCCACAAGTCAGCGAGGGAGGAAAGCTCAGAGGGGAGACGCGTGACCCCGGTACACAGGCAACCGGCTGGCTGGCTCTGCCCACTTCCTCAACCCTGGAGCAAGTGCTTCTTCCTTCTCCTTGAAGAAGAGGCTCTTTCAAACCTGTTCATTGATGCTTTGGTGCCTGAGCCGGGGCGAGGCACCCAATGAGAGCGGCGGACGCCGAGCGGGGGCGGGCCGTCTCTAAGGCTTCAGTTGTGTGGTGAAAATAGAAGCCAGGGTTGGTTGAGGGAGCGGGGAGGAGGAAGCAGTGATGGCTGTGGGCAGGTACCGCCTCCACTCTCGGCGCCCGCACCCTGCTTCCTAGTGAGAGAGGTATCTCGGTTCCTAAGACCATCAGAAAACACATATTTCCAATGGTCTTAGGCGACCCCTGTGAAAGGGTCGTTCGAGCCCCAAAGGGGTCACGACCCACAGGTTGAGAGCCGCTGGTCTAGAGACTAAAGTCGGACTGATTCCATCAAAGTAACTGAACATAGTCAAGAAAAAAATGTTACCCTTCACTTACACTTGGTTCCCATTCTGTAATTCACAACTTGTATTCAACGTTCCACTCCATCTACAGAGCAAAACTTATCTCTTTTCAGCTCCCTGCAGCCCCCCAAAATCTATTTCTTCAGAGAAGGAGACCATCTGGAACAAGATGGCTAATGTTATAAGTGGATGCTACATCAGACATCAGTATAAGTCTGCCTTACTGTCTAAGATAGACCGGCAAAATGAAGTCAGTGGGTTACATGTACACCCAGGCTAGTTTTGCAGCTAACAGATTGCTCCAAATCATCCTTAATATCCCTCCAGCCCTCTCTCAAACACACTCATTCTCTCATACACAGGGTTCCATTCCTGGAAGCTTGGAAGCAGTCTATTTTTATTTGGTCCGCTCCAAACTCCTAAAAATTAAACCAGATATGTAATGGAAACCACTTCCAGTTTGTTGTTGCTGACGACACTGTTGTTACTGTTTGCTCTTTTGGAACATTTCTGGCCAAACTGTGACCCAAAGGAGGCCCCTGAGCCCTGAATCTGAAAATGAGCCCCCAAGCCTTGCAAAGTTTCTTATTCCTGGTATAAAATGCACATGCAACAAGGCCATACACCTCCAAAGTTCTTATTGTGTGCCTTTAAGTAATTTTGGACCTGTGGTGACCCTAACATGAACCTATCACAGGGTTTTCTTGGCAAGATTTGGTTGGGGGGGGGATTGCTTTTGCCTTCTTCTGAGGATGAGAGAGTGTCACCCAGTGGGTTTCTATGGCCAAGCAGAGATTCTAAACCTGATCTCCAGTCATACTAACATTCAAACCACCACACTACGCTGGCTCTCCTGCACCTGCAAAGATATCAAACAAAATTACGTGCTTCAAAAAAAGAGCTCTGTCTAAAATTAGATACATGTTCCTCACTCCCCACTTGTCAGGAAAGGGCCATGGTGCGGAGAGGGTGCTGCAACTGAAGGTCTGAATGGGTTTGTCATTGTAGTCGGCAGAGAAATCCAACATTGTCAGTCATCATCCGAAAGAGCAAATTACAATGACATAGGTCCACGGTAACACATTAACTGAATGCTACCCAAATACTTAATATTTTGCTCTAGAATGCACACTTGTGAACTGATTTTGGCTAAACTTCATATTACACTTAGTTTGACATCCTTTCAGCCTTTTATTTTCATCCACTGGGACTGACTAGCAAGATTCAGTTATTTCAGATAACGGCTAAGTTTGGTCAATTTTGCATGGAACACAGTGTGAAATAAAGGTTAAGGACTGCTCCACTCAACTTTTTTCAAATTAGTAGTGAAATCATCAACATTAACCTAAGAAACTAATTCAACTGTAACTGATACACATTTTTGGGAAAAATAAGGACAAATGTCCACTATTATTTTAAAGACAGTTTTAAAATACATTTTCATTTCTATTACTGAGACGCAAAACAGCAGCATTCCTTCAAAATTCAAGGAAGTAAGTCTCACTTACCAAACTTACTGACAGAGAAATTTTTTAATGGCACAGTGCTTTGTCAGTCAAAATATGCCATTTCCGAAACAATCAAAAGCTAGTTCAATTTGAATTTTGCTAAGTCAGTGAGAATAAAAATTATTAACCTTAGTTACAAAATACCACAATTTGTCTGACACTAGAGACAACACTTTGCTCATTGTCAAAATAATATTTAGATATATAATTTCAGTTTCATGGGTCCCAATTCCCTTTACTTTCTTCACTGATTACTACCTGCTATTTAGGCTTTAATCTAAAAGGCACTAGAAATCAACAACTCTTTTTAATTGATGCAACAGTTAACATAGCATTTGCTATATATAATTGCTTATATTATCATATACTAGTGAGTCCTGAAGTGATGGATATATAATCTTACACGCTATAAGATCCAGGAGCCTCATGGATATTTAAACCATTCAGGCAAAAATACATGAAGTGTTTAGCAAGTGACTCTAAGATTGAAAATGACTTGTCAAACAGCAACAAATAGTTTCTTCCCCTGAGATTTAGCTAAAACTGAAAAGTGAATTTCACAAACAAAAATACAATAATCTTAGGACACACTTATTTTTAGATTTGTGAACCCACTGCTATGTACAAGCAATCTACTCAAAAAGCAATCCAGTCACTTATTAGAACAATTCTGTTGTGCAACCTTTACTCCAGACTTTCCGTACCTATGATAATTAAAATGTTATCTTTTGTGTTTATGATTTCACATTTAACAACTAGAGAATCAATTGGGAGCCAAAAGTATATACAGAGGTATGATTTACTGCGTTAAACATATCCCAGATAGCTAGATCATAGCTGAAGCCCTCCAGACAAACAGAGCCAGCAACGCAAAAGTAGGTCAGTTTCCAAATCTGGTAAGCCTTTGCTTTCACCTACAAGAAGTCCAAATAGAAATAAAAACCATCTAAAATGCAATCATGCAGCTTAAAAACCCCATAATATATCACCTTAAACTAGCTCCTGGCATCATTTTATGGAGTTTCTAAACTGTTGCCATGTTAATATGTCATACAAAGGGAATATCTATTCTTTTTAGCTATCCAAAAAGGGAAGGAAAGGCAGTCCATTTTCAGGATTTCAATACCAAATATAAGATCAACTTATTTCATAACATCACACAACATTAGATACAAAAAATTCCAAGTTTTAAGATATTTAACAATTAATGCTTCTATTTACTCTTCAGAATAAAGTCACAGCACACAATATATTTGCAGTTTCATTGCCCATCATGAGTCATGGACAGGTTGATTTTTCCAAACTATGAGAACTGTACCTGAATCATCAGCCATGGTATCAATGTCGTTTATCCATATACAAAGTAGACCTGAGTATAAAATCAGAGTTCAAGGCAGAATCAGCTAAAAATCACCCTCATGTAAGCCTTGCAAGAGCAGCAAAGAAAGTTTCTTACGGCCAACTCAGCTAAAACCCGAAATCGGACCCTGCCACAAACTGCTCAAAAGCTATTTTTAGAGCAATCATCTGCAAGCCAAATGCTTTTAAGTACCCATATGGAAAGGCAGCTCTGACGACAATCAAATTTGCCCCCTCCTTCTAACAATGCATCCTGGGTAGTTGTTCCTTTCCATCTCATTTAATCTCTAAACAGCAACATACCAGAGAAGCAAAACAGAACAGATTAAAAAAAATGATTGCAGGAAAGCATGCCTCAGCGACTCAATTCTAAAAGCATTAGACCTTCTGTACACAGTCAAACAAAAGTCAGAATGCAAAGCTTGTCTGTGCAATCTGGGCAGCAGCCAAGTACATTTACATGGTGCTGACATGCAGCTATTATATGGCTTTTTAGAGTTCTGCATATGTTACTTCTGCATACATTGGTCAGCAGTTGATACAATATAATTTACACGTATACCAGGATGTTAAATCATTTTGAAGTTATTAAAAATCTGCTTTAGCAGTTGCAATGCAATCCAAAGATGGAATCAGTTAAAACACCAGCCCCCACTAAAAAAGTTCAAAATAGAAACAGATGTATTTTTCTTAATTCCGTGATAAGATGTCTAGGAATTATTATCAAGCTCCCTTTTGAAAGCAAGAGAGAGAGCTCTTCTTTTTTCTATGATACTAGCTAAATTAGTATTTATAAAGTATGGGTCAAGACCAGAGTTTAGAACTTTGAAGTTTCAAAAATAATTTAGAATTATTAACATTAAACATTGTACTTGGGAAATGAATTAATTGTAACTAGCACTAATAACTAAAGCCGTTGATTATGTAAATTACCGCTCATGAATTTATTATTTAAAATTTCTAGAATTTATATGGGACAACAGCACAGAGGCTGTCATACTGACTCCACAAAGACATCTTGTTATTTGTACCTTCAAAGCATTTTGGTCGTTTTAAAGTTGGTTTCTTCCATCCTGGTTGTTTTGGGTTTTTTTTTTTTCAAACAGACTACATAGCCCATCATAGAACTGTTGCCTGGCAGAAGTCCAGTTCATCCGGAAACTTGTCAGGTTGGAGAAAATGACCCTGAAACATGGGATCTCTTTTTACAATCAGGTCAACTGAGGTTTGCTACTGATCTGCACCACTCTACTCTTCTTTCTACTCCCTCCCTCCCTTCTTTATCCTTCAAACACCTTGACTGCTGATGGTTAGGAAAAAAATAAGGTGTTAATTTCAGCTAGAAGGCACAGCCACTGGAAAGCACAGCAGCAAGTGGCTAGCTGCAAAAATCCATCAGCAATCAAAGGTGGAAAAATCATAATCAGAAATGTTTTGAGTATCCCTGACCATTTTTCTGAGCAACTGAATCACTGTATCCTCTCTGCCTCCCAACTCATAATCAAGAAATATGATTTGCAAACAGGGCCTTCTTTGTGGCCACTCCCTGACTAATGAAATCTCGTCTCAGGCACATTAAATTAATCCTATTCATGTTTTCCCTCCGTTGGCAGGAAAAGAACTTTTTATTAGAGCAACTACAGTGGTAGAGAAAAGTCTGTAAACTCCTTGACTGCCATGTATTTTCAACCAAAAATATTATTAGAACTTTAACTCCATACTCCTAGATAAAGATCATCCAATCACTTGATTGAATGAAAGACACACAAACATGATGCATTTTCAGCTTTTGACTGATTTAACAGTCAACAATCTATCCTTGAAACAGTATGCAGAACTTTAGATTCATTATCTGCCAGCTTGCATGTTGATCAGTATTTCATATCAGGCCTGAGGAATTTTTAGGAAGCCCATTCCTCCTCACAGAACTGCTTCAGACCAGTGATACTTCAATGCTTCCTTGTAAAAACAGCTTACATCATATTCTACCACAACGGTTCAATGGGAGTTTCATTTGAAATTTTGAAGAGCCCATTTTAAAACACAAATTTTCTGCTTCAACAGCCGCTCTTTGGTGGATCTACTTGTAGTCTTAGGATCACTGCTGTGTTGCATAACTCACTTCTGGTTACTCTGTGACTCTTGGATGGATAGCCTAACACTCTCTAGATCTTCTGATGAACTGAAGAATTCATGGTTGTATCAATAATACCAAATCATGCAGGTCTTAAAGCAACAAAGCTTGCCCATTACAATCCTGCTACCATGACTGATGGTTCGCAATAGGTTCTTCTGTTCAGACTTAGTGCTTCCAACTGAGACCAAATATCTTTGACTCATCTACACAGAGAACAGTTTTCCAGAAATCTTGGGGAATCACCCACGTAAATTTTAGCAAATTTCAGATAGGGGACAGTGTTCCTTTTAGACAGTAGTGATTTCTTTTTGTGAACACCATTCTTATTCATATTTTCCTGATCACTTTTTCTGATTCTTGTTCAGCTTTTTCCTGATCACCTTGGCATTCATATTAATCAAGGTGAGAATTAACTACAGATCCTTGTATGTTACTCTGGGGTTAAATGTACTTTCCTGAATCATGCTCTGGTTTACCCATAGAAAGAATGATTCTGAACCTTCTCCATTCATCCATTTTTCCATCTGTCTGATGGTGTATTGGCAGAGCCCTACATTCATAGAAAATGGTTTTGGAACCTTTCCTAGAATGAAGACTGCTTTTCTGAAGTCCCCGGAGATGTCTTTTGATCACTGTATGGCATGTCTCTAAGCAACTATATCGTAAAGACCAATCTCATAAAGTTTCCAATCCTTTTATGGAGTGGGGGACTCCTACACTCACCCCTGAAGATTTACTTTATTTCTTCAGCACACATTTCTGATTATTCCCTTTAATTGAGCTCATGCAACAAGAAGATGATTTACTCTTGCATCTATCATGGCTCATACGTACCCATTGTTTGCCTAATCTATAGTCTTATTTCACAGGACACAGAGGATGTTAATATAAGCCCTACTACATATTTAGAAAAGGACTGGTTTTAATTAAAATCATCATGATAAAACTGTGGAATTTCTGCAATTATCATCAGCATTCATAAACTTCTTACCACTTTAACTGTTTCTACATGAAGGTGCTGAACTTCCATTTTTATTAATACTGCATATTAAAGCAGGGTTTTAAAGTGTTTTATTAGATGTTTTAAGTTAATGCTTTATTAAATATATATAATTTATTGTAACACTTTGACATGTTATAAGCCATTTTGTATCCTAAACTTAACAAAAAAAAAGGAAACACATAAAAAAGGAAATAGTGACAGAATATGAGGGTGATATGTATAAGAGAGAAAAAGAAACAGGGTAGGTGAGGAAAACTTTCTACTTAATTGTTTAAGTGTCAAGCACCATGAGAACAAAAAGAAACACATAAAAGGAATCATTGCAGCTCACAGTGCAAATAGTAATTTATAAAAATATACAATAAAAACCAAAACAAAATTGAAAGAAGAGAACTGAACATAATCATAATGATGCCTAGAAAAGCTCCTCCAACTTTCCTGCAGGCCAACAGGTTGGGGGAGGGGTGTCTGCAAACCTTTCAGCCTTAAAGGGTCTGAGTATCCGAAAGGATGATCAAATGCAAACAATCACTCCCCATTTTTAATTCTTTTCCATTTGTCTTCAATCACTCCTTAATCCAAGTTCCTCAGTTGCTTGCCAGTTCTTCTTGGGATGGGTTTTCAACAGTTCTATTTCCCTCCCCACGATAAACTGGTCAGATTAGTCTACCTAGTAAAACAGACAATCCTAATAATTTTTCAGGGGATATCTCTGGGAGACAACAGACAAGGCACTGCTTTTTCTTTTCTCAGACTGGAATGGCAGCTTTCCCCCAGTCTATGAAAGTGCCTTGCCACTTTATGCACAGTTCTGGACTTCCCTAGAAATACCACCTTTGTGTAAACAGGGTAAAGACTTTCAGTTGTTAATTAAAACCCCTTTAATGATTTCTGCTACTGTGGTTCTGGATGATTATGACCACTGAGAATCATTCAGTTGAGACCAACTTTATGAAAAAAATATAGTATACTCTCTATTAAAACAGCAAACAAAATAACGTATTGGTTTTGCATGTATGTCCAAATTCAAATAGAGTGCATTTAAGCAGTTTCTTAACTCTTTACAGCAGCATAAAGGCACAGCTCTCTCTCTCTCTCTCAGCCTATCACACAGACACACAGCCCTTTGGCTTCCCTCTTTGCCAAAAGTTACGTTCCCAAATCTAGGCCACTCTCTCCAGTCAGATTTAACATGGCTTTATTTCTCTTCTGTCCCTTCTCTAGGCTTTCCCTGAGAAAACATCCCTTTCATTCTATCCACTTCAATGGAATGAGAACTCCTCTGACTGAAGGATTCACCCTTCACCCTTGAACCCTGAAAAGTCTAACACTCTGGAAATCTCTCTCAACCAAATCAGTGTGCCTGATATAAATACATTTCCACATAGGCCTTCAAACCCCTCCTTTCCAGTAAAAAAGGCTGGGTTTTCTTCTGGAGTGGCCATTCTGGTTGCCTTACAACTTGTTGCTCGGTGCCTTTTCAACCACTCAGGATACCACTCTCTCTATACTCTGTCACAATCTCCTATCAAATCCACCAGAGAGAGAGAAAGAGACATTCACCCTAAAAACTTCCAACATTCTAAAAACAGCCTACTCCTTATGGTATAGGATTAATCAGAATTCTAGGGAATTTAACAACATTGGGGCAGGAATACTGAGTTAATGGTTAATTAGCCCATCATTTTCAAGTGTTGCTAAGACTAGTATTTGTAAATATACCGTAACCTTATTTTTTTTTCTCAAATGAAAAACTGCCACCCTTTTTTTCCTCAGTTCTTTTCCAAAGACTTTCCAATAAGAACTTCTGAAAGTATTGTTTTTTCCCATCTTTCTTCAACTGCTTTCCAAGGGCCATTAAGATTACATACTGGCTAGTTAACCTTTGCCATAAAATTCCAGTCCAAAATTGCACAAGTTGGGTTTGGATTCAGACTGATTTTAACAGAAAAGTGTCCCATAGTTTAGGAATGGTGAATAATTATCTGCATGCTAAAGATAAAAAGGCTAACATAAGGTCTATTCAATATTTCACCCTTCAATACATTACAATCCAGCATATGGCTAAGCAATTCAAAATTGACAGCCCATCCACCTCTCTGTAAATTAGGGTACAGTAGATCTCAGATAAAAAAAAATCCCTCAACAGTTTTCTCCTCAGGAATCTTTAGCATTTGTTTATTAAACAGCCAAATTCAAATCATGACTATGGGACAGAAATAGAACCAACCAACCAGTAAACCATTCACACATACAATGAAATGTTTAACAGACTACTAAAAGTAAGCCATTTTAAAAAAGTCAATCAAACTGCTAAAGCTCTTTGCAATGCACAAACTGAGCAAAATTTTAATCTCTGATTATCTGTAGCTATGTAAGACAGCACAGCATGCATCAGGAAAGAGACAATAAACCATTTTCGTAAATGAATTAATAGTTTGTATTTAATTGCATCATTAACTGCAGAAGAGCAACCAGTGACAATAAAGGTTACAAAAGGAGCCAAATCACTGGATTTATTGAATTCCATTGGTTGTAAACATAAAATACACTAGCGATATTACCAGATTAACAGATATGATTAATAGATGCATAGTTCCTTCAGATCACAGGCTGGCAACTTGTTACTGTCAGCTATGCTTCATGTTCCCCACAGAGCCCTGATTATTTTTCTCCACTCCCAGCCAACTGGACATCAGCTCAGTACTGGTGAATAGGTCTGGTGGGTATAGAGAGAAAACAATAATAAGTTACAGAGTGCTAGAGCTACTTATGTGCACCCCAAAGATGGGGCTGCAGAGGTTGTTTGTACATGTTTGCAGAAATGGCTTCAGAAAGTAGCCCCATTTTCAGACAGAAGTTGACTGGATCCTTGTAACAGGGCAGCATTCATGTTCCCAGATAAAAGGAGAAACTAACTGGGAACAGACATTATCAGGATTCCAGTCTTCAACTGTTCATCCTGCTGTCTTAGGCCTCACAGTTCTATTAGAGAATCCAGTATTCAAGACAAACACTGCTCCCCTGAAACATGCAATGTGAAGCACATTGACTAGGCAATTCCACCGTAAGAACTGGGAGCCTGATCTTTTCCTGTTCAACACAAGACTATGCCTTTGGTATTTTGTGCACAAGCTTATCTGGTTCAAATTGCAGACAGTAGCCTTCAGCACCCACAGCAGGACCATACATAAACCCTGCAATACCACATTCAGGTACATACTATAATGTCCAGATAGAGGAAGTACAAGACTATGCTACGAAACATACAAGTTTCCCAATGCTTTATCCACAAGGCATCTATTGCAGTAATGGCAGTATGTAAATGCCCTTTACCCACATCTGTCATATCACAGATGTTGATCTACTACACACTGTAGATCAACAACTCATCTCCCACTACTTTTCGAAAAGACATAATCATTTCCAAGTTGAACCAAACTTAGGAGCAAAGATTCCTCCAGTTTTCTTGAAGAAGGTTATTTGTCACAATGTCTATAATGTCACATAAATGACCTTCCATTACCTACCCAGCTGACCTTTGCAGCAATCATTAAACTATTCCACTGCCAAAAGAAATGTTTCCAATCTTAATTTTAGAAGTTTGCTTTCAGTTACTATATACAGTGGGGTGGGAACTGTGCAGTTCTCCAGAGGTGCTCAACCCCAACTCCAAACATTTCTCACCAATGGCTAAACTGTCTAGGGATGATAGGAGTTGCAGCCCAATGACTGGAGAATCACACAAGTCCCAATGCTGCTATAAACATATAAATGGATAATCATGCTAGATATTTGAAGGAGAAAAGACGTATTAAAAAGCAATAGGGTAAGACAAAAATATGTCCTGGTAGTAAACCCAAGCATATGCGTCAGTGGCTGCTGCTAGGCTCCAGAATCCCCTATCAAGGGTAGCTTGGTTGGCTCAGGGGATCCACTGGCAATTAAAGAAATACAAGTATACCTCAGTTAATAAAGCAGATGTCTTCTTGGGCATTGCTTCTTTATCAGAAAATTTGGTACCAAGACAGAATTAAGATAGAATTAATAAGGATGGGTTTTTACAACACGAAAAAGAAGAGCTCTTCAACATGCTCCAGCAAACTTTTTATTCAAAACTAACAGTATACGTAAGTGAAATGATATAAACAGATCAGGTAAGCCTTGCATAAAGTAAACAAGAACACTTTGAACTTCCTAAAGAACACTTGAAAGCTTCTTCCAAAATGCATCCAGGGATTTTTTCCCCCCCTTTTCCTTTCACCAGGCTCCACTCTTCTCATGATTTTCATTTTGAGGACCAAACTTATATAGTGGCCCCTTGACTTCTGCCAGGGTTAGGGGCAAAGAACCCTCATAGAAGTAAAAAAACTGTGAATAACTCCCCCTGCCCAAGTAAGTGCTCCCCCTCCCATTCCCTTCTATGGCCCCCCTCCCATTCCCTTGTCTTTTGTCTGGGCACATATGCCTTCTTTCTCTGCACCCAGGCAAAAGGCAAGAGAATGGGAGAGGGCAGCCCTCTGTATGGAGAAGGAAAGCACACATGTGCCTTCCCCCTCATTCTCTTGTCTTTTGCCCAGGCATGTATGCCTTCCTTCCACATGCCTGGGCAAAAGGCAAGCAAATGGGAAAGGGAGAACAGGTGGAGGCAAGCAAACACCTCACAAATAATCAGATTCACAAAGTTCAAACCTGCAAATGTGGAGGGAGGACTATATATATCTTTTAACATGGTGAGAATAGGTGGTCAGACAAACTTACCTGCTTTCCCTTTCCTTTTGTTTTGCTGTTCACACATGCTGAGTAAGGAATTCTGGAGGGAGCTATAGCTTACGTTGCCTTTGGTAGGCAAATACACATGGCTGCAGCAGGATTGACTAGAGGAGAATTCCAATCTTTCTCAGCTCAAGTTGTTTTGCACTGTTTACCACAAACATATTGCTGCAACCCAACAGCGAAAGTCTACGTTTCTCCAGACTTCCTTTATTATCCACCTAATGCTGATGCTGCTTTTAAAAAAATCAATGTAAAAAACCGCTTCTAGCTAATCAGAAGATAAAGCAGAAAAGTGGAGCCAGTGGCCATAAAAATCATTGCAAAAAAGGAGCTTTTTTGTCAGAGGTTTTGTTAACTGAGATATGCCTATATTCATTCAAACGAGATTCTGTCAATTCACTGGCTGAAACAAGTTGAGTGCTGTAATGATATATATTTAAATTGTGTTTTGAACTGTTTAAAGTATCTTTAATTCAGAATTATATTGCTGGTAATATTGAGAGCTGCCTTATGTCTCATTTTTTGAAGAAAGGTACAATAGATATAATAGGAGAAAACAGAGTTTGCCCTGTCACAAGAAAATCTCTACCTCTTACAAGTTAAAGTTAACCATTCATAGAAAATAATATGCAAACAGAGATCTTGCATCAAACTGATTACTTTTCTACTTTTGTGTTCCTTGCATGAAAATTGGACAACATTTAAGTATATTGCCATGTTTTGCTTGATCAGGATGATAGAAGAAAGAAATTACAAATTAGCTCTACGGGAAAACCCCAACTACAATCTTGCTCACCTCCTATAATATTAGTTAATTAGCTATATTAAGCAGAAGAGGTAACTAGGGCAAAGTAGGAGTTATGAATAATAGTTTAAATCATTTCATCTCATATGCTGTTATTATTTGTTCTAGTTCATGAAATGAATGCATCTGTTTCGAGATCTATACTCAGTTAAGGCAAGGATGGGCAACTAACGAGTCACACTAGATATTCTGGAGCATTTTGAGCTAAGAAAAAAGATATATACATTTCTGTAAAAATTATTTTTGACATCTGAGGAGATCAGGGGGCCTCAAAACTTGGTGGAAATGCCCTCCACACCCACTAGACTGCATTTGGGGACATTTTTGAGCAAAAGAACACACATATACACACAGACACAGACACACACACAGACACACACACACACACACACACATATACATAACCTCTGGGGTCCCCCAAACATGGCTCTTGAGTTAGGAGATTGCTTGCAGGACAAGTCAGCTAGTTTAGATACATTTGGAAAAAATAAAATTAAAAGCAACTGTCTGAAACAGAATGGAGGTTACAAAAACACATTTAATGCTAGCTATCACTAGGATAAAGGAAAATAATATCATTTACTCCAGAGGGCTAACACAGTAATATCCATACAGTTTTTCAAAGAATGACATACAGGTAATTGACTGGTAATATATAATGCTGAAGTGGGGCTGGATAGTCCAGCAGATGCTTTAGGAAATTGGGCTTGAATGGTTGGATTCAAGATGGAGCAGCTGCTCTATTAAAGAGATGTTGCTGCTTCCATTCCTATGAAGTCATGTTTCCTTTCATATCTATGACTTGAACTGAAACAGTAACACAGATTCTACAGAAAGGGTGTACTGCTCTCAATGCACAAAATAGCCAGTCCACCAAAAAGGAGATTGAGAGACAGAGAGAGTAAAACTTGGCAAATACAGAGAGCCCAGGGAGAGTTCCCACTTACTATAAAGCAAAATATTCTGAGCCTGATATTGCATACTAAAAGGTTTAAAGATACAAAGAACAGATGCTGAGGGTGAAAAAAAATTTAGAATGAGGCGGGCAGAAAAAGTGTATCAACTACGTTTGGCCCACAGGCTCCTGCCTAGCCTCTCCATGGCCCCCATCTCTCTCTCTCTCTCTCTCTCTCTCTCTCTCTCATATGGCTGTTTTTTCAGCCTAAAACTAAAACACATACGCTTATATTAAAATGTGACAGTCTGGGTCAAACTTTGGGTCATACAACCTGTGGTCACTTTGGGAGTGATGCTGCAGCCTGTTTAAGTGGCTTTCACAACAGATGCTTGAACTGAGGAGACAAGGAGAAATGGTAATCTTCTTCAAACAGTATACTTCTGCATTCATTACTAGTTTCCCAGTCCTTTAACTTATGCACAGAAATCTTATTTCAAAATAGCAGTATGAGGTAGGAGTCCTATCTGACCAGATAATTAAAGAATATTTCCAAATGTACCCCTAAGGAGTAAAAGGATAAACTGCATAAAGAACTTTCAGGTTTGGCCTTTGTCCAACTAAGTTTGCTCAATCAGGTCAAAGTTTTTATTGCCCTGCTTCTATTACAACATCATATTTATTTAGCAGGTCAGGAATTTGCAAAAATCGTCAAAATTATTTATAGATGAATCTCACTGCTACCAGCCAAATTGTTGTCACTGGTTAAGACGAGGACATAGTATAAAGCAGGGGTGGTTTATATCTCCTGGGTTAAAGAAAGTGAATGAATGCAGACTAAAAATGCTTCCAGTGCATATATGTAATAAGGGCTCAAAAGAGAGCGAAGGCTGAAGGCACACATCACAGTTGGCACATTGGCAAGATAGCATGCTGAATGAAGAAGCAACAGTTTAAGTGAGGAACACCTGGAAGGTACTGGAGAGGAGTTAAGTGTGTGCATTTTGTACCTCTCAAATTAAGTGCAGACTGATATAAAAATCTTGTTGTCAGGGAAGGAGGAGGCAAGGAAATTTCAGGAGTAGTGAAAAGCACCTTTTTCTCCCCTTTTCTTCCTCTGCTTTGCTAAAATGATCAGCCAGGTAATGGGACAGACCTCTTCCTGTGACCATGATGAGACCATGACAAGTCAGAATACATGGCGCTGCCAGATATTCAAATGATCTGATCTGATTAGAAAGGCAGCTTACACCTTATTTCAACGAGCACTTATTTAGAGCACTACTACATTTTTAGTATTGCCACTTTAGAACCAAACTACTCATTAGTATTTTTCTGTAATTAGAACCATTTAACAATAGAAACACTTCAGCACTGCAAGTATTATGTATGGAAAAGTTATCACACAGCTATATCAAACACAGGTTAAACAAAGTGATTTTGTTCGCGTCCCCAGGGCTGGAAAAATCATATATACATTGCCATCATGTCCCTGAAATTATGTTGCTGATCAAAAATTTTATATATTTATTCAATTTTGTTCACAGCTTGAGCCTCAAACTTTAATGCTATCATGTATGACCTTAAGATTTTCCAGCCCTAGTTCTAATTTCACAGAACGTTTGCATGCAGTATATGTCAGTCTATAAGTCTGACTGCAAAATAAATTGTCACTGCACTCTTATCACACTTTACCAGTTTATGATGTTCATCAGGAAACAACACCTTGGTACAACGAACATCACTGCACATACACCCTATAATGAAGAATCCAATAAACCATTAGTTTAAAATGCAGCATATTTTGTGTTTATATTTAGAAATAGGAAAATCAGATACTTTGCTATTTGCTCATAACCGAAACCAACCAGTGAGCTGCCCCAACACAGATTATTTAGATGGGAAACTGCAAGGAAGATACAGCCCTTCTCATGCACCGCATCTTCTTGTGCTAAAGCTACAGGGCAGGTGGTAGTGGTGCTATTTGTTCTGGTAAAACAGCAAATTCCAAAAGAACTAGGAAAGCAAATGCGCCCCAAGAGGAAAACTGGAAGGCTGGAGAATTCTCCAGAGCTGCTTGTTGGGTGACACAAGAGGGATGCAGTGGAGAGATGAGAGGAAGAAAATTTCTAAAATACTGTGAGTGGAACATTGGATTTAAGCCATGTATAATAAAACAACACCTGCCCTCATCATACATAGTAAGAAATTGGTCTGAATCTTGTGTTAGGAAAGTACACTATGAGAACTAAGATGGAATACACTGCAGACAAGCATGTTTGATGTACTTCACTAGTAAGACTTTCATGACTATATTACACAGTACAACAAACACCAACTGTTTCACCTTAGAAGACAACCAATATTTATGACATTACAACTCGCCTATAATATTTGCACACAAAATCACCATCTGGCAACCTACGTACATGTTAACCATAAGCTATGTGCAAAGCTGTACAGGCTGAGTCATAAGAACTCAAAGACAGGAGACTGTTCCTATAAAAAGACAGTATCATACATACGTGAGTAAAGGTCAAATTCAAATTCAACTCCAAATTTATAGTCTGCCTTCATGCAATCAAAATTTACATTATAGGATGAAGTTCAATGACCTCTTATTAATTTCCACACAATAATCCTTTATTCTTGACTGTATACTAATACCATAACATTCATTTAGCACAGATATATGAACTGTGGCCCAAAGTAAAGCTCAGTCACCTCCACCCTAATCTAATAAAAAGCTATATTCAAAAATTAAATAGAAAAAGTGGAACTAAGTAGAATAAAGGTGCTTCCAGAATGCTTTGTTCCTGTGCACCTGTGGTACAGCACTTTTGTAACAGAGATAAGACCACAGAAACCAGGAGCAGACTGTAGGAAGAGTTTGCTAGTTGCTTCTGTTGCTGTCACCCTGGCCTCATTTCTCCAGTGGGACATCCCACCCTTTACAGGACTAAGGTCTCACTCAGCAGGTAGTACTACCCACTCAACTCATCTACCTTGCCTGTTGTTGTTGTTGTTTGCCTTCAAGTAACTTCCAACATGTGACACTAATGCAAACCTATCACAGGGTTTTCTTGGAAGAACTTGTCCACTGCCTTCCTCTGAGATCAAGAGAGTGTGAACTTGCCCAAGGTCCCCCAATGTGTTTCCACAGCTCAGCAGGGATTCAAACCCTGGTCTCTCACTGTCCAAGCCCAACAATGAAACCACTACACCACACTGGCTGGGACATAAAAGCAAGACTCTTGGGAGACTGGACCCACTACTGAAAGGGGACACATCAAAAAGTAGGAGCAACTTCAGGATTGCACAGATCGAAGTCCTATCCTTTTGATAGACAGAAGGAAGTTTTTATTACCTGCTTTTAATATCTGCCTGATTGCACAGCATTTTTGTTCATTTGTTTCTAAAAGCAGCAGTTCTGCCTGCCCAATGAAGAAAATGTGTGTTTCCAACAGAAGGGAGCAGGTAAGAAGAACCAAAAAGCAGTTGTCACAGTTGTAGAGAGCAGGCAGAGATAAAAGGTGAGGAAGGAGTTATGTTACCATGGGAGGGAAAAATAGAACATGGTGCTGATTTCCCCCAAATGTCTGCCACTTCAAAGAACCTGGACAGTCTTGGTGACAGTATCCTGAGTTGAAAGTGCTCCTGCTGAATGCCAGACGACAAAAGAAAACAACAGCTATCCAGGATTTGATTCTGGGTGAGCATATAAACCTAACCTATATCACAAAGAAGTGGCTGAATAATGTAGGAGTTAATCTCTCTTACCTTTGCCCATGAGGTTTCTCTGTTTGGCAGCAGGCAAATTCTAGCGGGCAAAAAAGCTGAGTTGCAGTGATCTATTTTGATTCCATCCCCTTATCAGATGTCCTGTCCTATGATCTACCAAGACTGAGTGTGTCCCTTTGACAGCGGCTGGTCAGGACAGTATAGAGATTGTGATGCTGAATTATCAATCCCTTTGCTCAACAGTTACCCTTCCTGAGCAAGCTGGGGTGGTGTCAGCATTGGTGGTGCTGGTGTCCTCTCAGCTTGTGATGTTAGGGTTCTTCAACATCCTTGCTGAAACTAGCCTGTTGGGAGTCACTCAGAATGTCATCGCTGTTATGACAACTGCAGTGATATCATGCCCCAACTCATGCTAGTCTGGACCTTGCGTTCTGTGCTGATTAGAATGACAACCTTCATATGGAGGAAATTTCTGTCACTCCATTACCAGGGGCAGATCACTACCTGGTCAGGTTTAGACTCACTGGGATTCAGAAACTCTGCAGGGTCAGGCTGGTTAGATTGGTCCAACCCAAAAGGCTGATGGATCCAGACAGTTTACTAACAACTCTCAGGTATTTTTCCTGTCACCTCAGTATGAAATTCTGTCAAAGCCTGGCTGAGTTCAACAATGTAAAAGTGGCCAGGGCAGACCCGAGTGTCCACTATTGTGAGGTGGAGCCAAATTAGTCCCCTAGTTTTCCAGACAGCTAGCAATGATGAAACAAGGAAGATGAAGCAATGTGGGCAGAAGACTCAGAGTGAGTCTGACCAAAGACAAGCTACAGTCTGTTTGAAGGTCTACTCTATGGCAGTGCGGACAGCAAAGGAATTATTCTTTTCTACAACCATTACATCTGCAAGGAGCCATCCAGCAGAGCTGTGTGAAACGGCCAGGCTTTTATTACATTCTAGGTCCTGAGAAGATAACGCAGACCACTCAACAGGTCATTGTGAAGAATTTGCATATTGTCTTGCAGATAAAACCACTCAGACCCATTCCAAGTTGGATGCCACAGTTAATACAGTTACAGTGAATGTAACTTTGGTCCCTGACTGTCCAGTAATAATGGGTTCTTTTTTATTTGTACAATGTGAGCATATGTACAGCTTCCTTGGAGAAGTAAGCGCCACAACATGTCTGTTATATCCTTGTCTCTCTTGGCTCATTAAATGGGCCAGAGCACCAAGTGAGTGAAGTCAACGCCTCATTACAAGACAGGATGCTAACAGGCCTAAAAGATGCAGTCTGTTGAAAGAGCCTTCTCTAAATCCCTCTCTAATGGATAACTATTGGCCAATGTCCAATATTCCAGTTTTTGGCAAGGAGCAGAACCCTAGCTCCAGGGTTTCTTGGATGAAACAGATTATCTAGATCCGTTTCAGTCTAGCTTCAGGGCTGTTGTGCAGCCTTGGCTGTTTCATTGGATAACTTCAACTGACAACAGAACAGGGAGAGTGTATCCCTCTTGATTGCAATGGACCTCTCAGAAGCATTTGCTACTATCACCCATGGTATCTTCCTGGGCCACTGCACTGAGATGAGCTCTAAGGCACTGATTTACAGTACCTCCATTTCTTCCTGGAGAAATGAGCCCAGAAGTTGGTGATGGGCGACTGCTTGTCCACTGGCCTGTGGAGTCCCTCAGGGCTTGGCTCCATCATTCTATTCATGTATCCAACAACAACATTAAACTGCTGGGAAAGGTCGTCTACAGTTTTGTAGCTTGGTGTCACCAGTATGCTGACGACACCCATCTCTATTTTTCCATTCCACCAACACTGAAAGAAACAGTTTTGCTTCTTAACCAATGTCTAGCACTAGTGATGAACTGGATGAGGGTGAACACCCTGAACCTTAATCCAGGCAAGACAAAAATGTTCCTCTAAGCAGTCAAAAGGCAGATGAAGCAATAAAGACTCAGCCTTTTTTGGATGAACTTACATTCCCCATAAAGAAACAAGTTAACATGTACTTAGGACTAAGCCTTGAGCCTAAAGATCCAGGTTTCTGGAATGGCCAGGAATGTTTTTGCACACTAGTGTGCCAATTTGTCTGTTGCTAGAGACGCCCGACCCGGCAATAGTGATTATATGTCTTACTTAATATCTTGTTTGGATTACTGTAATGCTCAAGGATCCCTTTGAAGAGCATTTAGATACTGCAGCCAGGGTGTTAACTGGAGCTGATTACAGGGACCATACACCTTCCTTACTACAGGAGCTCCACTGGCTATGGTTGTGCTTTCTGGTACAAGTGCTTGTTATAACCTATAAAGCCCTACATGGCTTAGGCACAGACTGTCTGACCATATGTTCACATGAGCCCGCCTAGGCTCTGAAATTGTCAAGAAACACTCTTTTCTCAGTGCCACTATATTCATAGAGATGACTTGTGGGAACAGAAGCCAGGGCCTTTTGAGTGTCTGCCCTAGGTCTGTCAACTCCCTTCATTCAGTGACTGGAAAGAAGACAGCACCATTGCATATTTCTTCTTCCTGCTGCAAGATTAAAATGGGAACATCCCCACTATAGCTAAAAATCTCTTCTCTTTTAAACATTAGCCACTATATTCCAGCAGTCATTCCCCCAACAATGACTCATCTACTACTCAGTTATGAGTAATCATTCTTCCCACATTATTAATTACAAAACAGGCATTGCCAAACAGTTCATTTACCTACATCAAGGAAGGGCAGCTGCAGTGAGTCCAGAGGGCAGTTTTCTGCCTCTGGAACCCTTCTAGGGTGGCCAAAAATTCCAGGACAAACCCAGAAATGTCCATAAGTCAAGCTCTTTTTGGAAAAAAAGTTGTTGTGTTGTTTTAAGAAGTGCACCAGAGCTGCAACTTATTTAAAAAGTAAATGGCCATTCCTGGAGGCTTTCGAACAATTTCCTCTTTTCTTTGACTGCTCAGTGAGAATGATGTTAAGTGCCACCAAAACAGCCTTGCCTATTCCAATATACATCCTAAGTGTTATTAATTCATATAGGAGAAAATGTTGCCCAATACCAATCAATATGAAAAACCTGCAAGTCCTATCTATATCCCATTAAACACACAGTGCCAACAGCAAACTGAACACAAAGGACGGTTTGTGTTCAAGACGGCTGAAGAAAAGACAGGCAAAGTACACATCATCCTGACTGGCTTGTTTGCCATCAAATCCTGCAAGATCTGACTCATCATACTATTCTTCACATTAGAATAAATATATGTTAAGACTACCAACTGTACACATACTGACTTAGAAATAAATTCAATTGAACTCAGCTGAATTTATTCTGAAGCAAATAAAGATATGTCAAGACTGACATTCTAAGTGATTTTGCTAGGAAACAAGTGGCACTGAAGTCTTTGGGACTGGCAAAGACGCAGGCTGAAGTTTCCTGAAAACTGAAAATAGATTCCCTTGTCACATAAAGACTGAGATGTTACCATTATGGTTAGCTACTTTAAATGTTTCCCGTGATTCCTCTTCCCCCCAAAAGGGAAAAACACACTCTTTACAATGAGAAAGTGACATAATGGGGGGGGGGTCTTGGCAGCTCACATGTCATTTCCATCATCTTGAAATAACAGAATACTCTTCATTTTTATGCATAGGTAAAATTGCATTGATTCTAACAAAATTTATATTCCAGTATACAAAATATATTTTCCTTTTCCCTTCCATCTCCTTTTTCTTTCCTGTCCTGCTTTTTACCAGAATTGTAATGCTAAAGGCAGGACTCGTCTTTTCTGAAGACTAAGCCTTGGAAGGACAGTTATGAGGTACCGTATGCGCTGGCCTATAAGACACACGAGTGTACAAGACGCACCCTATTTATATGCTGGCAAATGCTATTTGCCAATGTATGAGACACACTGCTGTATAAGACGCACCCCATTTTCTTTCTTTTTTTTTATCATTTTATTTAATTTCACATATAAAACATACATTTGTAACTGACAGCTTAATTGAAATATTTCTGCTCTTCCACACTGATCTAGTTTTCATTATCAATATCTCTTATCATTCTTATAATACTGTACTACATTTAACTGCTAATATTACTCATTGATTCTTGCCTTTTCATCTGCATATTCCCGCCTCATGATATATACACTGTAGCCCCCTCCTAACTTACCTTAAATCATGAATTACAGATTTCCATCTGGTTACCCAGCAATTACCCACAACCGTTTACAATTTGCCATTCTCTTTGTATCACATCGTCTAATTTCCCTTTTAATCTCTGAGAGACCATATCAGCATTTTTATTTTCAATAAGTGTACCCCACCATTGTTCTGTTGTAGGTATTTGCTGAGTTTTCCATAACTTAGCATATTCAATACGTGCTGTTGTTATCATATAAAGCAATATTCTCCAATGTTTCTTTATACCAGCCTCTTCTAATGTATCAGTCATATTTAATAAATACAATTCCAGTGTCTTAACAAACTGAACTTTCATTAATGCACATTTTTTTTGTGTATTTCACTCCAATATTTCTTAGCTTTTGGACATGTCCACCACATATGATATATCGTACCGACCTCATTCTGACATTTCCAACAATGCCCATTACCTGTTTTGTATATCTTTTTCAATTTATCTGGTGTCATGTACCATCTATGAAATAGCTTATAATAGTTCTCTTTCAAATTCTGAGCTACTGTAAATTTCTGTGTTTTTTTCCAGCTCTGCTCCCAAGACTCTAATTGAACTGAATGTCCAATATTTTGAGCCAGACGCACCCCATTTTCAAACAGTATTTTTCAGGAAAAAAAGTGAGTTTTATATGCCAGCAAATACAGTAACTTGACCAAAGTCATGTTCATCCCTGCCCTACTATTTTTGATTTTCATGTATGGAGATAAGAGCTAGGCAGGGAAGAAAGCTAGCAGGAAAAAAAATCAACTGATTTGAAAATATGGTAGTGTAGAGATCTATGGATACCACGGACTACCAAACAGACAAACAAATCAAACCAGTACTCTCAAAATGACTAAACTGAACATATCACACTTTGGAGATATGAGACAACACAAAAAAACAATAATGCTCAGTAAAGTCCAAAACAAGAGGAAAACAGGAGGACTGCATTACATGTGGACTCATTTAATCAATGCAGCTATGGTGCTGAGTTTGTAAGATCTGAGTAGTCCTGTTAACAACAGGGTCTTTTGAAGGTCTCTCATTTATAAAGTTGCTATGCATTAAAGGTGATTTTTATGACACATAACAACAAAGCTGTCTGGCAGCCTTTCAAGCTTTAGATCAAAATCTTTGGATGCGAATGTAGTCACACATGAATCTGTTCTCATATGGCTTCTTATTGAGAGAGTTCTCTATTTATGTGTGAGTTCTGTAATTCCTGCAGGAACATATGCTTCCTGATGCTAAAATGCCAGTAAAGAGGAAGAAAGGGAATGGGTTGATTCAGATAGGAGCTGCAGATGTAAACCATCTGGTCCTGCCTCATTCCCTTTTCATGGGCAGTTGACATGTAAACGCTTTGAAAGAGATGTAGAAGTCGGTAAATAGTTAAAATACCTCAGTGGCAAGCCAATGGGTTTGTGTCTTGCTGGACAATCAAGAAATGTTTTACAATTGCCTACAAATCCTGATGCTTCCAGATGAGACATTGTGTAAGTCTGATTTTTTCCCCCTTTTGGATAAATTCCTGTCCCTGCAATTTGTCAGAAAAGTATGCCAATTCTCTCCCCCACCCTCCAAAAATTATGGTACCACGTAGCAATTCTTACCAGTTTTGTTCAGTATTCAGTCACCCTTATTCTATGATGGAAAAACATATATTCTTCCACCTATTATCACATTACAAATTTGTACTTCAGAGTCTGTACTACACAGCTTCGCACAATTCTTAACAAAACTCTTCCCAAGGGACAAACTGAACAAACAAAAAGCTTCAGAACCAGCAAACAGATTTTCTAAGACAGATCATCTGAGAACAACTGCACAGGCTATGCACCTTAACAAAGTGCACTATCTGAAACTGGTATTCTTACTGGCATATCAGATTACCTAGAATCAATAGAACTCCCAAGTAAACACTGTAATGATCGAGTTGTGCCAGACAACTGTTTGAGCCAACAGTTTACTGTGAATTTATGCAATAATATTTTTAGTAGTGCCTGTTCCACTGCAGACATGGTGTTTATAATGTTTTAACATAGGCAGTCTTCACTGTAATGTTTCATGTGCGTGGACACATATTTTAAGAAGCAACCACTTGGCAGCATTCCACTTTGAAATACATGATCTACATAGGATGTTCCTTGGTGGTATATATTTGGTGCAATCAACCATGCATATTTTGTAAACACGCTGTAAAATTCTGAAGCAAAGCTGCAATCACCAGAAGCACCTAATACACAAATTGCTGGGAAAAAGAGACACATTTAAGTCAAATATCTAAAATATCTGTAAAATAACAATATAGAATAAATCAGGATTTCATCCAGATTAGGCAGAGTGGCTGTGCACAGAAGTTAATGGTAAATCATGTTTGCTAAAAACAAAACTAGCCTTCCTGTGATCTCACACATTACTCTTTCCTCCCTTTCTCTTTGAGATTAACTACAATTTAGCACATCATGAAAACTGTAAACTGTGATAATTTTAACTGTGACTAAAAAAAGAAACACACTTTCATACATTCTGATTTGCCTGAATGAAAGCAACACAGTAAGCTACTGATTAACATAAAATTAACTCTTTCCAGCGGTTTTGTAAGGGCAAGGGTAGGTGAGGCTTATTCTTATAGCACTAGAATAAAGTTTACTGCAGCCTTCCCCTTCCTAATGCCCTCCAGATACATCAGACTTGAATCCCTCCTGGCCAAAGTTGCTGGGGGTTGATCGAAGCTGTAGCCCTACACATCTGAAGAACACCAGGGTAGGGAAAGTGGGCTTATTGTTTCACCTGTATCAGCCTACAAACTCACACTTTGGGCATAATTTATACATCCTTCCAGAAAAATCCTTCAGGAAAGGTAGCATTAACTTGTCCTCAAGCGTCTCTGAGATGATCACAACTGGGCTGCATGTAGAACAGAGCTGGGAGCTTTGCAGGAAGCACCAGCAATTGAGTTAAAAGCCAGGGAGGGGGATGAGGAATAGAAAAAGTCAGTGAGAGCTCAAACAGGTTACTTTATACTTACTCACCACCTGATCTGTATCAGTTCTTTCATAACACACAGATGTACATCAAAAGATAAACACATATGGGGAAAGTAACCCTTTGGCAAAACACAGCTGCTCAGAAACCCTACTGAATTCTGCAGTGAAAAAAATAAGAGAGGGGGAAAATGTGACAGCACCTTTAAGACCAACTAGTTTTTATTTTAGCCTGAGCTTTTGTGGATATTAGCCCACTTCTCCATATGCATTACCAAGATACAAAAGGACAATCTGAAGAAGTGGGTTTACAGTCACGAAAGCTCATGCTAAAATAAAAATCAGTTAGTCTTAAAGGTGCTGCCACATCCGCCGCCACCACCTTTTGTGTTTTGTGTTTTTTGTTTTGTGTATCTTGCAAGATACTAACAGGGCTACTTCTCTCAATTCTGCAGTGTTTTCTCCAGTGTAAGGGCATACAGGGTTGCAAGACGAATGTGGAACCCTTCCAAACTTTTTATGTAACAATGCCCTTATAGTCAGTGGGGCTGACTTCCACGGCTCCGCACCCTTTCGCCTCTATAAACTTAATCTGCCAGCAAAGAGGTGTGACCCGTGTACACAGTAGGAGGAGGAAGAAGAAATGAAGCACGGCTCCTCTCGGCTTATTTGGCGTGTGTGTTCAAGGAGGAGGTCGGAGCGGGGGGAAAAAAGGGATTTAGAGTGCAGGCGGACCTCTGGAGGACGTGCAACCCCGACTTCCATTTTAAGCTCCCTCTTTTCCTGCTGTGTACCCCGCTCCTCATTCTGTCCTAACACCCGACCAGGGGCACGAAGCCGCATCGAAGGGGGGCGCCTCGGGCAGCGGAGGGAGGCATTCCTGGCCGGGCGGGAAACAAATCCGCCGGGTGGGGAGGGGCTGGGACCTCCGGGGCGCCAATTTTGAAGAGCGCGGCGGCAGAGTCAAATCCCCCCCCCCCCGGCAGCTCTCTCCATAGCGGTGCAGCCGTGGTTACAGAGGAGGAGGGGAGTATCCCACATTCCCAGCCCCAGAGAGCCGGAAAGCGGGACAAACACGTCTCCCATCACCCCCGCCCCCCGGCTTGGGCACGCAGGCTCCCGGCCCAGGTGGGGGCGGGCCTACTACTGACCTCTCCTGGCGCCTGGGCCGGGGCTACCGCTTTTGGGGCTCTTGCGCGGGGCCATGTCGCCTCCTGTCAGGTAGCGCCGCCAGAGGAATGCCGAGGAGAGGCGAGCGGCGGAGCGCGTTCACGACGACCAGGGGGCGGGGTTGACACGAGGGCGACGGCGGCCTCCCCAATCGGAAGGAGCTCCGCCTTGCAACGCCAGCCTGACCGACCGGGCGCGCTCACCCAACCGTCTACGACCTTGGGAGCGGATGGGCTAGCCAGCCAATCGTCAAAGAGGAGAGAAGCTTCCTAGAATTTCATTGGTTAGGGATGAGAAAGACGATTTTGCGCTTGCCCGTGTGTGGGTGAGTGAGTCTGGGACGGCGGCGGAGAGGGGTGGTGGTGGTGGGTTGGAACGTGGCATCGCCGAAGGAGCGGAGAGGGGCCGAGCCTCGCTTGCCCCGCTTCGGAGCGGGTCATGGTGCAGCGTGACGCGGGACACGTGTTTGCACAAGGCTGCTTGTTGCTGCTTTTATGCTGAAAGAAAATAAATCCTTAATAATCTCTGTCCTTTCTTTTCTTGCCCCTCAGTAAAGGCTGCAAAAGAACAGGATAATGAGGTTTCCCTGTCAGGAACCCGTCTAGCCCATCTCTTTCCGACTGTAAGCATGCGAGCAACGGCAGCCACATCACCAGCCTCCTCTTAGGCAACCTTTCCGGGAATCGTGTGGTCATCCAGGTGTTGGTCAGCAGCAATGTTGCTCACCATTGGCTATGCTGTTTAGGGTTGATAGGAACTGCAGTTGAACATCCGGAGCGCCAGACAATTTGCACCCCTCTAGAGGCCACCACAGTGGAGACCCAGGCCCCCCGTGCTGTTGCAGAGAGAAGAAGCAGCATTTGTTAGTCCTCCCTGGAATGGCCTACCTGTTTGTGCATCTTTGGGCTATGCAGTGGGAGGAACTGGCCTTAACCATCCTGTGAGAGTGAGGCCATTTCCGCCTTATGCTGTTACAGTACTATTATCCCATTGTCGACATCCTATGGAATTCTGGGGTTTGTAGTTTACTGAGGCCTAAGAGCTCTCTGGCTGAGAATTCTAAATGCCCCTCCCTAGACTGCAATCCCAGGATTCCATAGGATGTTGAAAATGAAATAATAGCACTGTGACAGTGTAGTGTGGAAATGGCCTGAGTGACCCAACAAAAGCTGCTCCGTAGAGGAAGAAGAGCCACTACCCCAGTCTCCTTGTTTGCTCTGTTTCCCTGAAGGGTATGAAGACTGGGCAGCTTGGGCCCAGTCTTTAGCATCTTGCCATTCAAGGCAGGGTGCAGGTAAGGGAGGGAGGGGGTGAGGTACCTGCTGTACTGTGAGCAGCCCTACAGGGTGGCGGGAGGTGACAAGAAGGGGGAGCAGGCAGAGAGATTTGTTCATGCTTGCTTTCCAGGCTACACTGTTACCTAGAGTTGGTAAGAGAAAAAGAGAAAGCTCCATTCATCTCTATAGGGTTTGCTTTTGAGTAAGTATTTAAATACCCGAAAAGTTCCAGATCCCTTCTAATCTGCAGCTCAGCAGGGTCAGCCCTGGTTAGTACTTGGATGGGTAGGCTATATTTCAGAGGAATACTCAAGCGCAAAACCACTTCTTATTCCTCCTTTCCTAAGAAAACCCTATTAAATTCATGGAGTTGCCATAAGTAAGCAGGAGACTAGAAGGCACATACACACACCTGCCTGAAAGTCAGATTTTCTTTAGTGACTGAATTTAGCAAGCTGGACATGTGTGACATTCCTGCAGTCAGGACAAAGGTTTGAGAACCAGGAAGGTGTGACTGGAGCATTGGAGTATGACCAGGGTTCAAATTCCCTCTTAGCCATGGAAACTCATTGGGTGAGCCTGGGCAAGCCACACACTCTCAGCCTCAGAGGAAGGCAAAGGCAAACCCCTTGAAACAAATCTTGCCAAGAAAATTCCATGATAAATTTGCTTTAGGGTCATCATATATCAGAAATGACATGAAGACACACAACAACAACAAATATCTATGGACTACATTGTAGGTCTGTTCAGTTGTAAGAGGGTACACATTAGTCTTCTCACATTTTCTGCAAAATCCTTAAAAGGGCTAACTCTGATGTGTTAGTAGTGTTGTAACTGATTATCCAGGTGGGAACAGTATCGTCTGTTATTCCTAAATTCTTGTATTCTGAGCTTAACCATTTTTACCCAGAGGCAAATCTGGCTGAATTCAATGGTGATTACTTTTCAGTTTACAAAGGATTACAGGCTTATTTGTTAAACTGAGTATCCTTCCAGATGAAATGGCCCCACACTGTTGTTTTTTTTTAATAGACAAAGCAGAATCATAGCTTTTCAAGCCAATCTGACGCAGCACCAACTGTTTTTCACTGAGGCGTGAAACTCACTCCGTGACTTTGGGTCTGTTCCTCTTTTTCAACCCGACATAGCTCACAAACTTGTAAGCCATCTTGAGATCATTTGAGGAAAGGCAGGATATAAATGTAATGAATAAATAAACATACATTGTCATTCTGAAGAAGGTTAGGAGAATGGAACAGGTAAGAAAGATTCCCATTTGTGAGAGAGAAATGGGATTCTGTTGACAAGTTTAAAGTGAGCTTTTCCTTCTGTAAATAAGATACAGAGTGCAGGTCAAAGACTGCCACTAAGTTTAGTATATGTAGGCTCTGATCATTGAATTATATGAACAATGTTAGAGTCACAATCTGACTCCATATAATGCAGTGTCTTAGGTAATAGTGTTTGTGAGTAATTAAGATTGCTGTTGATTAGTAAGTGAAGAAGGTTGTGATCATTACATGCTCTAAAGCAGCCATTCTGAATTGTATTTTGGCCACAATCCCCTTATGAGCTGTTTTCAGGTTCTAGGGTCCCCCTGTCAAACAAGGATACAGCATAGATAGACAAAAAAATCATTTATTACTGAACAGCAAAAAAACTCCAACATATACTGGATATATACTGGGCAAAACTTTAAATATACTGGATATACTGGACAACACTTTTAAAAAATGAATGAAATTAAACGTCTATCCACCATAATGCATTCCTTGAGCTTGGTGCTTTTCAGCAAGTTTCACAATATTGGGCTGCAAAGTAGACAATGACAGAAGTCACCTTTTGTTGCAATATTAATTCTGTTCCTGTATTTTGTCAAGGAAACAGTCAAACAGTGTGTTGGAAAGATATAATTAGGAGGGAAACTAGACTCCAGTTGAGGTTGCTGCTTGGGTATTTCATTGGTTCAGTTACCAAGATTCCCATAAACCCTTTGAACTCTCCTTCTCACAGTTTTCAGGCTGTGATCCCCTTCAAATGTGCCAGGACCCCCTTGGGGACCACATGGTACCTGTTAAGAATGGCTGTTCTGAAGCTTTCCCACCAACTGTGAGAGGTGTGTGACCTTGTGTTTATTGAGGTGTCACATGGCCAATAAAAGCAATCTCACCTCTTTTGTTTCTACATCATATCTGTCAGGGCACATAGAATTTAAACATGATTGCCTAACACAATATATTGCAGAGGCATGTACCCAAGACAAG
The DNA here is from genome assembly GCA_030412105.1 of Cyclura pinguis. Classification (NCBI taxonomy): domain Eukaryota; kingdom Metazoa; phylum Chordata; class Lepidosauria; order Squamata; family Iguanidae; genus Cyclura; species Cyclura pinguis. The sequence goes on from CM059602.1 coordinate 217,316,636, forward strand.
ACTTAGTTCAGATCCTGCTATAGCACTTTGAAAAGCAGTATGATTAAACTTGGGGTTGTGCAAGGTAACTTTGCCTTTTTGGAATGGAAGAAGGCTGCCCCAATAGAAGCACTGGGGGAGGAATATTTGACAAGGGGGAAATGGATTTGCTTATTGTCCTGTGATTTTTATGGAGGAGGGGATTCTCTTTGAATCATTTTTAGAAGCCTTGCATCACTTCAGACAAATCCTGAAGCAGCTTATTGCATCTCTGGATTTGGGTGTCAGCTACAACAGATGCCTATCATTATGAAATTACTCATTTAAAGATCAAATAGACTACTTGCTTTGATGGTTTTGCAAGATGAAAAACACAGTGCAAATCATACAGCTCTTTTCCATCTGCATGAATTATTCCTTTGACGTATTGATAGAAAGATATTGAAATTATGTTTTCAGTATATCAGGAACGGGGAAACTGTGGCCCTCTTTGTGTTGTTGGCCTTGAACTCCCATTATCCTTAGTGAGCATCTTGAGAAGCACAGATTCTCTAGTTTTTGTAGATCTCAAGACTATGATGTTTTATGCAGAAGTATAATATCAAAATATAGTATATTTCCCTTAAAAATGCAGCTATGATTTTCACTAAAACTAATAGTGTACAATTATATGAAAAACAAAGTAATGGGGTAAAGGAAGAAGGGGATGGGACTAAGAATAGTGCAATGCAATTCTGTCTGTATTTACTTGGAAGCAAAACGGTTGGGATGCTAAGGATATGATTTTGATCTTGCACACTTGTTTTTTTGTTTATTAAATATCAGCCGTGGGTGAGCGTATGGTGATTCAGTTCATGAACCTGACAAAGAATAGATGGTGCAGCCTTTTGCCACTACTATGATCCTGATCCAGGTCTCCCCATGGTTGCTATTTTTCCCAAGAGAAAAACCATTGGTTTTAATAGCAGTTCTTTTGCCTGGTCTAAATAGCAGGTGCAGAGGGCTCTTGGTCAGGATAATAGAGAAAACAAAAGGTTGTGGACTGGATCTGTATTAGACAGAGACACACACTGGCAGCTATTTAGTAAACAAAAATGAAGCACACAGGGCCCAGTTCCATGGTCAATGGAACTGTAAGTTTGACCTGCTAGAAGTTATATAGCTTATTTAAAATGAAGTATACATAGCATTTCACTTCCAGTATCTTTGCAATCATGGTTGAAGTGCATTGCCAATCATTATATCTATGCTGAAATAACTTCACTGTAGTGGAGTCAAGTCTGATCTTGTAGGCATTATATTACAAAACAATATTACAATCTTAAAGGAACTTTCATTCAAGCAGAACTCTGTTATTTATTGGGGATGTATACATATGCACATATGTTGAGGCATAAATTGTTGTAGGACTTGGATTGTTGCTTGATTTTCTCCGTCTATGCTAAAATCAGCCAGCATGTGGTAAAGAGGGCAAAATATACATTTGAATTAGTTTCAATGGTCCAGTGCTGACCCTGCTTAGCTTCCAAAATCAGACAGGATCTTGTGTCTTTAGGGTATCTAGGCCTACTAACAGTTGGATGGCCTAAATACACTAAAGGCACCAAATCCTGTCTGATCTTGGAACCTAAGCAGGGTGATTCTGGTTAGTACCTTGATGGGAGACTGCCAAAAAATGCCAGATACTGGAGGCTATATTTCACAAGAAAGGATTGGCAGAAACACCTCTGTGTATTCCTTGTCTAAGAAAACCCTATGAAATTCAGGAGGTTGCCATAAGTTGACAGTTGACTTGAAAGGATGTGCACATGTTCACGAACACACACGAAACAGCTGGATGTAGACCCTAGTTAATCAGTCAAAATATGACAGAACTTTTCCTCAAACTACTTTGCTCTTCCTTTTGTAGTGCATGCGGGGAAGACAGGAAGCCTCAAACCGTTATATCCTGTTTTATCCAAACTAGGAAACTATGTATAACAGCTTTGGAATAGGTAACATGTTAAGCCAAGTTCAAACTATTGTTATGTATTTTGATTTGTTCTGAAGTTAGTAATCAAAGTAATCTAAAGGCAAAGTATATTGAACTACAGGTTTCCTGTTTTCTTTTGCCACAAAGAGAAGAATGAAAGAGATAGGAAGAGATGCCTTTCCCATACTGCCTCAGAAAAAGAGCCTTTTTCTAGGTTTAAGGCACGGTTATCTGAATATGGCAGATAAATTAAATATGGCAGATAAATTAAAGGGGTAAGGAATGTGCTATTTTTACTTTAATCTGTGATAATCCCAAAACAAATACAGTCAGCCCTTTACGTTTGCAGGTTTCACTTTTGTGGATTTTATTATTCACAAATTATTTGCTATCACCTCTGCTTCCTCTCTGTGCCATTTTTAATAGGGACTACAACCCTCATGAGACTGAGAAACTGTGAACAAGGCTTGTAAGTCCCTATTAAAAATAGTGTGGGGCAGCAGTGGAGGTGGCAGTAAGCGCTAAGCCACCCACTTCTGCCTTGTGAAGGAACCCTGATGCCTCAAAGGAAATCCATGGTGGGTTGAATATGGTGATCATAATTGTTTGTGTGTTAAATATACTTTGGGAGAGCCTACAGTTATTCACATTTTTTCCACTTTCATGAGGGCCCTTTGTCCCTAACTCCAGCGAATATGGAGGGTCGATTGTATAATGAACCTTGAGAAGGCATTTTTTTCTTCTAATGTATGTATGTTTGAATGAAAAAGCTTAGTACTACTTTGTATCTCTTTGGAAGTTCTTGGAATTAATTTATATTTTGCAACTTCTCTACCTGCCCTTGGATTTCTCACAATGGTCGACACCCTTTTTGTGAAGCTGGTAATAATAATGCAATTTGTTCATTATTGATCTTTTTTGAAGATAAGTTTCCTCTCCCTCTAAAAAGGCTTTAGTAAGAAATGGAATTCAACTAAAAATGTTAATAGTTTATTAGGAAGTAAACCTGGACTCATTGTACCTTTACAGAATTGTGTTGTCCTTTCAGTTCATGTTACGGACAATTATATTCCAGCTTTCTTTGCTCTAAGAAAGCTGGCTAGAATGGCTGACACTGAATTGTTAGTCCCAGTTAGAGTAGACCTATTTAATCCATTGCTGATCAATAAATTCCAATACTTCAGTGGATCTTCTGTTGCTGGGACTAGCAGTTGGATTTAAGCCAATATTCTCAGTGAGCCCTTCTGGAGTTAATTGTACTGCAAATATACAAGAATAGTCACTGACTATCAGTTAAAAGCTAGACAGTTTTGAACAAGTTAAGAGTTTAAAATGATGTAACTACTGCCATAAATGAGGTCAGTTCAATGAAAACATACTGTATATTAACCTTGTTCATGGAGATTACATTCTATTATATTATACAGTTGGCCCTTCACATTTGTTAGGGTTAGGGGCACAGGACCCCCACAAAAGTGGAAAAATCACAAATATCAAAATGTGTTTGTGTGTCTGTGTGAAGGAGGCTGAGGCATGGTGGGGAGAGTGGGCACCCAGAGTCCAAACCTAAACCAGGTCAGGGAAAGAAGAGGGGTCAGAATGATGGCCCTATATTTCATCCCTCTTGACAGTCTCTTTTCTTGAATGTTGGGAGGCGTCAGGAGATGGTTTGTGATGCTATATGCCATCCTTAGCTGGCCAGGCAGTGGCTGATAGAGGAGGAAGAAGATCAGATGCTGGTTTTCAAAGAGTTACATGGCTTGATTGGAGCTGCCAAGGAGGAAGATATCCCTGGAAAAGAAGCACTTGGGGGGCAGGTAGGGAATGGAGAAACTTGCAGATAATCAGATTCATTAAAGTGAAACTCACAAATGTAGAGGGCTGACTGTATTTTTTGAATTTCAGTGAAAGTGTGTCAGATAGTAAGACTTATCAAAAGAATTCAGGACTATCAAATTCTGTACTGCCTCTGAGAACAGGGTAAGGAGAGGTTTGCCAGCCTTAAGAATATTAAGGGGAGAGCATGGAGAATGAAATGAGTTTAGGAGAAATGAAGTAGGGTAAGATCTGGGGGGAAATGGTGGGCACGGAATTATTAAAAGTGCCATTAGATATATAGAAATATGTTTTGCTTGAGACAGCCGGATGGTGTAAGAACATAGTAGCAGGACCAAATCCTATGAAAATCTGATTGGGCTTGATTTAACTGTCTTAGACACTTAGCACCTGCTGAAGACCATCAAAACACACTAGTTTATTAGTTACATTTATATCCTGACTTCCCTCGAGTAAGCTCAGAACAGCATACATGGCTCCTCGTCCCATTCTGTTTTCATAACAGGTATGTGAGGCAGATACAACTGAGAGAGGGCCACAGGCCCAAATTACTCATGAAGTTAATTTCTCTGTAGGAACAAGAATGTGGATTTCTCAGGTCCTAGCCCATTACTCTATGCATTACATTAACACTGACTAATATTAGACGCTTCCGCACTAGACTGTTATAGTGCTATGATTCCATTTGCAACATCTTATGGAATCCTGGGATTTGCAGTTTCGGCCGGCCCCTCCCGAAACTGTAAACCCCAGGATTCCATAGGATGTTGCAAGTGGAATCATAGCGCTATAACAGCCCAGTGCGGAAATGGCCATTGTTTTGGTTTGGGTGTTGTCTGATTGTTAGCATCTGTTTACTCTCATTCATAATGTTTTATTTGTAGAATTGGCTCCACCTCCTTCTCTATTTTATTAACGTATTATTCCGTCTTGCTGCAAAAAATGATACTCAAGGTAGCTAACAATAATAAAATTAAAAAGAAACAGATCCAATTAAAACAAAAACTGATGAAAGCATAATTAAACACATCAATAGGAAGGAAAAAGACAATGATATTCTTACTTTTGTAATTAGATTCCACAATTACCAATGAGCTTTACGTGTCTCATTAGTGCTGCAAAATGTTCCACATTGTATATGAAGAACAATTAATTTAATGCAGTTCTCAGAGAATAATTTATCCTATGTATGTTGCAAATGATGGATATAAATCATTGTTAACTTTTATAAATCTATACCTATAAATCACAGTTAACTTTGATAAGCAGGAACTGTAAATTTTCTCCCCCAATGACATCTTTATTATTAATATTTAAATGTAAAGCTTAATTAGGATTTATAGCAAACTCAGTAGGAAATGTCATTTATCTTAAATGTGTGGTAATAGATTCTTTCCTCCCCACTTATAATCATGTATTATGGATATCCATTTTTAAAAAAGCCGTTGAGGCTATTGTTCAGCATTGGCAATAACTTCTGCAATCCTTCTCATCTTAATATAAACATGTGATCCCTATGGAAAGGCATCTCATCAAGTACTTTAGCATTTTTTTCTAACCAGCATACTATCATCTACATGAAGCCACTGAGTGACATCACTGGAGACAGAAACTGGGGCCCTGAATTTAGTTGCCATCACATCAAGTCAGACGAGGCTCGGCGGTGCTGGACTGGTGTTTGGACACTGCAGTGGGCTGGATAAGGCCAATAAACTGAAGTTGTATTGTATATTATTTATTTCAACATATTTTATCATATTTCATTTTAAAAGTCCCAAAGCAGTTGACAAGAAAAAAAACATATGCAATAGACCAGTAGCTAAAACAGTGGGAATCATGCCGTCCTCTTGAGAAACAGGTCAGTTGATGGCAGGAACACCCAACAGCAGCAGCAGCAGCAGCAGCAGCAGCAGCCTGCCTACTTTCCATGTTGAAATCAGTCCACGCCATCAGAGGTACAAATGAGAAGGCCCCTCTGCACTGCAACCAAGTCAGCCTCCAAAATACCGTAATATAGAATGCAGCCTCTCAACAGCTGGAAATAAAAACAAGGGTGGTCTACAGAGGAGAAGGCAATCTTTCAGGCCACCTGGTACTGAGTCTTATAGCAACACCCTGAACATGGCTACCAGTGCAGACCTTTCAGCACGAGTCATATATACATGGTAGGAAGCCCCAGCAAGCAGTGTGGCTGCTGTATTCTGCACTGGTTGCAATCTCCAAACATAGTAGTCTAGTCTTAAGGTTACCAATGCAAGGATCACTGTAGTGGCTAGACTGAACTTTCCAGGAATGGTTATAGCTGCTGTACCAAATGGAAGCTTTTTCCAGACACAAGAAGAAGATTTGTTTCACATAGTGTTCCAGCACAATGGAAGTTTCTTAGTCTCTTCCTCTGGGAATCACATACTTAAAATGGTAAATACAGTATTAATATATCTGCAGAATTTTGTCATCTCAATTAACTGAGTATGGCCCACCCATAATTTTTGACATTTTGGCTGTATTACAGTGAAATTCAGCTTTGAATTATGCTTGTCCCCACAACCATGACGACAATATTTCATTTTGTAACCTTGGAAGATTTGAAATAATAGAAATGTCTAATAACTTAGTTTGCCTGAGTTACCTAAAGCAGGAAGACATGCGAGTTTGCCAGATATATAGTCTAATAGCTTGTCTATATTAGAGATGTGTTTATCCCAAATAAATTATGCTATCTAGACTTTATGGATATGAAAATTGAGTTCCCCTAACCTTTCCCCTAGTTAGCCTACCTTCTCCTTCCCCTGTTATTAGGGGTTAAATTGTTTGGTTTATTCAGAAATTTTAAGACAGCAACCAGGTTGTAATACATGAGATTGATTCAAAAACAAACAGTTTGATGGTTCTATTGTTACACTGTAGCTAAATTACATTGTCAGTTCCTCTCCATATGGCCAGCTTAGTATCTGTTGTAGGTCTGTTTGTCTAGTCCTTTAAATAAAAGTAATAAATCAGAAAAATAAACTATGCTAAAAGTTCTAGAACCAAGAATCAGACTGCAAGAGCCATACAGTTCAAACCACTGCCATGCAGGAATATAGAGCTAAAACATTCCTGAAGAATGCCCATCAAACCTCTGTTTAAAGACCTTCCAAGAAGAGTCCCCCACCCCCCAAGACAATGTATTCCACTGTTGGATAGCTCTTACCATTTAGGTGGAATCTCTTTTTCTTACAATTTCAATCTACTGGTTCATGTTCAAGTCTCTGGAGTAGCACAAAACAAGCTCCCTCTATCTTCTCCAATATATCTCTTCAGATATTTAAAGATGGCTATTACTTTATGCCTCAGTCTCCTCCACAATAATATAAAATTCCACATCCCTATTAGTAAAAAAAGCAGAATTTCTTGGAAGTGACCTTCTATTAGGCAGTGTGAGGTGGCTACCTCTCCCACCATCCCTGGGAAACTTCCCACAGCCATTCGCAAGAGCCTTACTAGCTGTTGTCCCACTGCAGCATTTGTCACAGCTTGGAATAAACCAGGTAGACTCCCTACAGAGCCAACAGTATGGTTTCCAGAAAGGGCCGTCCCTGCCGCTGCTTCCACCAGTCCAGAAACCTCACCACTCTCCAAAGTCTGTGAGTGTCCAAATGCCTTGTTCTGAGGAAGACTCTGAAGAGGCCTCAGAGCAAAGCGGTATGGGCAGAATTAGCAAGCAGATTGCCTGTGCCATCCCAACTGCAACACTTCACTGTTAGAAGGCATCCCACAAAATGACAGGACTGGAACCGAGGAATGGTAGAGAAAGGATGCTGAAGGAAGCTGAAGAACTGTGGCAAAGGCAATGCAAGGAACATCAACATTAGTGCATAAGAGACATAAACTACAAAAGTAAGGGGAAACAGAGGCATATGTTGTCCCTCTTTAGGCACTGTAACAGAGTGGCAATACAGACATATGTTTTCCCACTTCAGGTAGAGAGAGAGTTTACACAGTATCTGACAAAAGGTGCTAAGAGTGAGATCTGTGTACCAGAGAATTTCTAACATATTGTTATCCATTAACTAATAAAGAGGATTTTCTAGTCCATTAAAATATTAGCATGTTGTAACATATTTTTCAATTACCTCTCCAAAGGCAAATGAAAATGCTTCTACAAAATTAAAGGTATATAGATTTACCAAGAAATCAAAACAAAACATCGAAAAGAAATACAGGTGTGTCAGTTCGTAAGAAAAAAAACATCCATAGTTGTGTTAGGATCAAGCAAAATGTTACAAAGCTATGTACAAGTTTTCAAATTTTTCAGATCTCTTTATCAAACCACAGAGTACAAAAACCAGAAAGTAAGGGAAAGAGCCAAAACAAGAACAAAATATATATAGTCATAAAAGTTTTATCAGGCTTGCTTTTTGAAACTAGAGATCTCAAACCAAATGAATCAGCCTCTCCTGGGTTGAAAAAATTATCAGACTACAGTGAGGATTCTGGAATGTAGAAACAATGACCTGACTCCCATTTTTAGAAACAGATTGCTATCTCCTAACTATAACTATAATATATCCAATGCTGTGTTCCAAATTATGGAAATGTTGCTTACTTCTCCACTGGGCAGATACATAACTCCCTGTCAGTGTGCTTCCTGGCTCACTAGGATGATTCTGTTAGTAGTATCACGCTGCTAATATTGATTACCAATACTCTCAGTGGTTTTTGCATGGGTGTTGGATCCAGTTTGGGGTGGATACAGACCTGTGCACCTGTCATACTGGATATGAGGGAGTCCCTTAAATGATGTTAGGGGTGTAAGCAACAAAATCATGCCTAACTTGGGAAAGATGGTTCTGACTCACTTCTAGGTGGCAGGAGAACCATAAACTGGCTTCTGCCCAAGTAGATTCTGACATTTGTGATCCGAAAGCTACTCAGCAGGGGAACTGGATGAATTGATTTTCGCTGGCCAGCAGGTGACTCGACTGATGAATGGATTGCCATTGGCCAGCAGGTGTTTCAACTGATGCCTGGATCAGCTGTGAGCCAAGCCTATTCAGCAGTAACCTATAAAGCTGTGACTTTGTTCATGCTTGCTAAACATAATGTCCCATGCTTACCACTGGGCCCCTAGGTACTTTACATGAAATATGCAAAGAAAAAGGGGGGGAGGCATTTTTGTGCTTTGTATTAACTATTTCTTTGCAATATACAAAGCTGCCTTCACATTTAAGCCTGCCTACACACTCTCTTAAAGCAGAGTTTGGAAGGCTATTTTTGAGACTACTAAACGAGATGACATGGGTCACAGACAAGTATTGTAATTTGAGCATTGGACTATGACCCTGGAGACCAGGGTTTGATTTCCCACTCAGCCACAAGAATCCACTGGGTGACCTTGGGCACATCACACACACTTAGTTCCAGAAAATCCCATGATAGGTTCACCTTATAGTCACTGTAACTCGGAAACAACTTGAAGGCACACAACAACAAACTCAGTTGTGATTGGCTTCCTCATGTCATTCTATTTATTTATCTTAAAAATAACTCAAAGCTCTGCTCATGAGAATTAAAATCCATTGCAGGGAGAACCTCCAAAGTTAGTAGTGTGGTATCTTTGTTGGGATCAAACAAATTGTGAGGAAGAGACATTTTGGACACTTTTCAAATTCTTCAGTCTTGTTCTTCAGCTAGTCCAACTGCCTGTGGTTTGTAACAGTTTTTAACAAAAATGCAGGAAGTATTATGCAGACTTAGTTGGATTAGAAACCATGCTAAATTCCAAGAGATTTCAGGTAGCACTGCAAATTATTAGAAAAAAGAAACAGCAACAACTGTTTTCCTCACAAATTCACAGTAGGAGAAATTGTCCTCGTTCCTTTGTCCCAGAATTCCCTAGCAAAACTTGAAATGTTTTCGAGCCTAGCGCAATCTAAACCAAGATGTATATAAACTAGCCATTTCATGAGCCTTTGTCCAGGACTAACCCATGTCTTTTTGTGACACAGAAAGTAGAACTGTTGCAACTGCAGATTTTAGAGGTTTTGTAATAGGTTAACCTTTCTCTCGAATTCCTCACCTTTATTGTTTTGTTTAGTATCCAGTGTGAAGAAAAAAAATCTTGAGAACTCCAATGCTTGCTCAAAACTGACAGCTTATTTAATACTTTCTTTACTGTGGCTTTCTGATCAAATCTAATATTTCTTCAGAAACTTTTAAAGTTTCTCTTCTTTATTATTGGTCATTAACATTCTAAGTTACACTGTTTAAATTTCAGCCTAATGTAATATAAAATAGATTTCTTCAGATTAACAGCTGTGCAACTGAGATCGGTAATTTTTTTTAAAGGCCCAAAGCAAGCAGATTAGATTTGTTAGATTATAGGGGAGACTTTTTAGAATACAAAAATAGATAATATATTAACATATCCTCAAAATTTCACATGTGAAAACAGGGATACATGTGGCCAAGCAATATCAGAATGCAGTAAGATGGCAAATGTTATTAATGAGGAAAAGCACACAAGCTAGGAAAAGCTGCAGGAGTTTACTTTTGCCTGATCCTACTGGAAAGGGAAGATTCTGACCCTTTCCACATGTGGGGGGGGGGGACAGGCGAAAGCACCCTAAAACGGAGCTTACCGGCAGCCTGGTAAGTCCGTCGCCACGCGGAGCAGCGCGAGCTCGCTGCTCCACAGTCCTCTGGCGTCCCAAATGGCGGCTTCCAGTTGGTGGAGGCTCTCCAACCGGAGAAGCTCGCCAGCCGGAAGCCCGCGCCTGGCAGATCTGCAGGCACGCACTTGCGCACGCCTGCAAATCTGCATCGGAGCTGGGCGACGGAGCGGCACGGGGCTGCGTGCTCCGTGCTTTTTAAAAACCTCGAAAAAGAGGTTTTAAAAAAACACGCAGCGCGGCTAGTTCCGGCCGCTCCTGAGTGGATTCTGGTGTGGAACTACAAAAAGTAGTCCATGCCAGTCCACCCTACGGTGCAGAAGACCTCTGTGAGAGGTCGCTCTGCACCATTACAGAAGCCCGGTGCGGAAATGGCTTCTGTCTCCCCCTTTCCCCACTAATGAGCTTTTGCATTTCGAACACAGTTTGCAGCAGCTGAAGTAGGATGAAGACAAAGGAAGAAAATGGGAGAAGGAGAGAGAAACTGAGACATTTTAAAAGCAGCTGGGAAAAAAAAGGAATAGGATTAATTGGGGCTGTCCCTGCCAACGTGGGAGAGTTGGAGGGTATACATTTCCTTGAAATCCAGGATCTTGGCTAAAGAAATAACCAGTACCTCCCAGATCATGCTATGCCACACAATAACGTGTTCTGGAGAATTTTCTCTGGAAAACTACTTTCAGGGTTGTGCTGTAAGAATTACTGAAACCAGAAAAAAAAAACAACTAAATGTATTCAAATATGTCTGTAATGCTGAGGAAAATTCCATTCTGATCTCAGTATGTAATCAGCTTTTGCCCTAAAGATTGTGGCCTCACACAAGTTATCTGTTCTTATGTTTCCGTCTTGCTTGGGAGGGTGCGTTTAAATATTCATACAATGTTGAATCTCTTTAAAAGGCACAGCAAAAGTTGTAAATGTTTACAGTTAAACTTTATTGCATGCAGAGCTGTTTTCTTTCCTTTATGTTAAAACATAAGGCCTGTAATTCACACAAAACATTTTGGTTTCCTTTAAGGAAGGAAGGGAGGAGACATATTCACAAAATATCATATTTTCATGTAAAATTCAGAAATTGCTTTCTCAAGTTAACTATCTCATTCAATTCTTCTTCTTTCATTTTGACAAACTTTGTGCCTTGTCAATATTGACTAAACTTGATAGTAGGGTGGGCAATATTACTTGCTCCAGGCTTGACTTCATGCTTTAATGCTTTTACATCAGGCTTTGCAGTTTGATCTGGAGAGTCAAATTTTGACTAGAAACCCATCAGTCAGTTATAGTCCCTGAAGGAAGAGATTGTATCTTATGCAAGTCTCTAGTTAGTCCAAGGCCTGTAGTGTGGCCTTTAAACAAGAGGAAATAGGACTTGTTTGCAATCTATGAGTTGCAAGTCAGGTATCTGTATATCCTTCATGATGCAAGTCATCAGAACTGGTTTCGTCACTGAGTTAACTAATCTTTTTTTATTGGTTAGGTGATTATGCAAATACAGTGGAATTGCAGGAAGAGTAAACATGTTGAAAATAATTCTCCTAGCTGCAGTATTATTTTGACTGAAGGACAATACTGGGGATCATTTTTGTGTACAAAACTGTTCCCTGCACAAAACAACAATGTGTATGAATTTTGTGCAGAATAAGTCCTGAACTGCAAACGTATTTGTCAATCCAGAATTCTTCTCAATAGGTTTCTCAATACTGTAAAACTGTAATTTTTAACACTTAAAAAAAATATATTTTCAAATTTTCTTTCCATCGCTCTTGAGGAATTAGGGCAAAGAATAAATTACTAGTGAAGACACGGTGCTGCACAATCTTTATGGTTTTGGATTTTATAATCTTGAAGCTGGTTTTAATTGTCCTGTTTTAACTTGTCAAATTGCTGAGTATGCTTTTAGTTTGTTTTAATTATTTCTTACTATCTCAGTTTGGTTAAACTGATTTTATTGTATCCCACTCTGAGATTGTATGTCATAGGGTGGGATATAAATATTTTAATAAAATAAATAAAAATACTGCATGTGTTGGTCTGAGACCCATGTTGGTGCCTTACAATATCTCAAATAGGTATAGACAGTTATGTGGATTTCGTTTTGAGAAGTTACACGTCTTCTTCCCCAGAGGAGAAAGGTTTTGTGGCCTTTTTAAAAAAACTGATTTCAGCTGTCAACCTGTCAACTTGTTTGGTAGCTTTTACATTTCTGTTGATGATAGCAAAGAACTGTTCTTGTACACCAAGCTGTTCTTATAAGAAATTGTGACAGAGCAAAGGGTTTTCATCATCCTGGGAGATTTAAAAAAAATTACCTCTTGAATCACATCAAAGCACTTTTTTTTTGTTCTACATGTAAACATTATTTATTTTCACCATAAAAATATTTTAAATGATAAAATCTGAAGCCCAAACCAACCTATGTTTACCGAGGTGCGTGTGTCTTTTTACGATCACACAGAAAGGAGCTTTATAACTCTTTCTTCTTTATCAGGCTTCCCTTGTAAGGATAAATCCTTTCCAAACTGATTTTTTTCTACATTTAGGAAAAGATACAACAAGTAGTCTCCTTCCACTGACTCTCCCTATTGTGCAGGCCTTGCAACCTCCACAACTGCATTAGAGAAAAAAGGAAAAGAAAGAAACTGTTAGGACAAATTGAGTATACCAACCTATATCTAGTCTGGCTTTGGCCAATATACATTGAAATATATCAGTGTTGGAAAATACCACCAGATGTGGCAGGATTGCAACTCCCATGATGTCTTATTATTGTATGATGGGAATTGCAGTTCAGTAACATCTGGAGCACCACATGTTCCCCACCCCTGCCGCACGTTTGTTATTTCCACTCTGCATACAGTAGGTCCTCATGTCCATGAGGGATACATTCCCAGACTTAATGTGGATTGTGAAAAATGCAGATAATACCAAAGCTATATTTTGACCCCAGGCTGAGTGAGGCAGTGAAGGAGAGAAGAGCTCCAATGCCTGTCTCCTTCTTCCTTCCTGCTTCCTTCCCCATGGGGCTTGGTGAGCATCCTCCTCCCTAGAAAACAAATCAAGAGTGTAAGCTGGAACCTTGTGCCTCTCTCCACCAAGGAAGGATTGTCAGTCTCCTTCCTCAGCTGTGAGAGGCAAGGCCTTTCACGGAGATGGGCTTCTCATGCCTTTCTTGGCTGAGGAAGGAGTGTCCATCTCCTTCCTCGGCCAAGGGAGGCACGGGAAACCCAGCTATGCCTCACTGTGCACCTCTCTCGGTCTGGCTATGCAGAACAAGGACCACAGCCAATAACAGCAGTCATAGCCCTGGAGCAGATTGCAGGAAAGTGAAACTGTGGAAACTGGTCACATGGTTATGGGGGACCTACTGTATTTGTTTGGCATGCACAGTATGTGTAGGATTAGGCGTTCATCTGTTGCCACTGCATTGCCTATGTTATTCTATTGTGGTGTGTATTGGAGCAAAGTTTCGATGAAACAGGCAATTTGCTAAATACAATAGGACTCCTGTATCTGAGGGGGATTGATTCCGGGGGCCCCTGCGGATACTGAAATCCCCGGATAGTAGGGAAAGCCCTGTACCGCCGCCCACCCCAGCCCAATCGCAGCGGTGATGGGCGGGAAAAGAGTGGATCAGGCCCAGGGTGGGTGATGGGAGTTGGCAAGGAGTGGCAATAGGAGTTGGTGAAGGGTGTGATCCAGCGCTCCCCGCTCTTTTCCTGCCACCTGCCACCAGGATCAGGCCCGGGGCAGGCAGCAGGACTTGGTGAGGAGCATGATCCCACGCTCCTTGCTCTTTTCCCGCCACCCACTGCTGGGATTGGGCCCAGGGCGAGCGATGGGAGTTGGCAAGGAGCGCGATCAGCACCCCTCACCACCTCCCACCACCTGCCCCAGGCTAGTTATCTGCGGTGGGCACATAATGAATCCGTGGATTAGGGTCCTACTGTAAACTACCAACCTTATCAACGAACAGAAGCAGCTTCTGTTGTGCTCATTTGTAATTTTGTGGCCATACTATCGAAGCAGGCTTCCTTAAAACTTCCAAGGATCCATAATACAATTGCAGGAAAACCAGGACTGACAGCAGACAACTGCAAAAGCAGGTGAAGAACCCTTTCAGTCATGTATGTCTGTGTGGAAATTTTACAGGTGATCTGGAGTCCAGATTATGATTCTGCATTGATCAATTATTTTACTTAAATTGGTATTAGCTCCTGGTTTATAGCATGTGATTTACAGGGAATTTTTGATGTTCCCTGAGTTGAAAGGATTGTTCATCATAAAAACCATTGTGAATTTCCATTTTAGAAAGTTAGGATGACTGAATAAATATGCAGTATATTATGACTGCTCAGTAGAGGTCAGTGTTGCAGCATGACAGAAAGGGAGACTTTAAAACAAAAACTTGATTTCCCAGTATAATTAGAGAAAAATCAGACCTTCCGTCTCCTTACTTCCAATGAATACATTCACTTAGACACACACAAACATACACCAATCCCACTGAATTTAATAGGGCTTATTGCCAAGTAAACATGACTATTTGAGTATTGCTGCTCTGCTATGCTCATCTTTGGTTAAAGCAGTGTATTGTTGTCATCTGTAGGACAACAGTTTTATCAGCTGCAGTTTAAGCTTAGTGTCAAGGTTCACATTTGAGTGGTTAATTGCATGTCAACTTCACTACAAGAGACCCAGAACAGATCTACAAACATACAGTTAAGAGTGAAATTGACATGTCTGTATTCACTGAAAAATGTCATTGTGAAAAATCCTGAGAAGAGTACCTAGGTATTAGTGTCCATCAAAAACAGCATCTCAGGCAAAAATAGAAGCATGTCTTTGGATTAATAATGTTTTTAAAAATAAAACAATTCAGAATTACAAAAATCCAAGTGATTCTAAAGAACAATTCAAACAATTTACACAATATTATACATTGTTTCTTGGTTACAAAAGAAAAACTAGACAGCTATTTACATTAAAATGATGTATTTTAAATAAGTTAAAGATATTATTGGTGCTTTATTTTCCCAACATGCAATAAATGTAGACCAGTTAGGAACAAAATTACTACAATGTCTTGTTTCTTTGTTACTCAAGTGTAATTTGTGAGTTTGCAAATCACAATGTATTAATACAATGGATTTTCCTGATAAAATAGTAATGGGAAGTCTTTTCCAAGTGTGAGTTGCAGGATGTTATTTGGATTACAATTCCTGTCATCTCTGAGCATAGGTTGTACTCTTTTGAGAGGATGAGAACTGTAATCCAATTGTGGGATGCCAAGATTAGGAAAGGCTGCAAGGGAGGGTACTTTACAGTGTTTACCAAAACATATTCTTGTCAACATAATCTTATGTGATACTGTTTTATAAACTGGCATGTGTCTGTTCCTTGTGTAGATCAACAAGAACACTAAAGGATCTAGAATAGATTTCACTCCAGTTATTACCCTATATGTGCATCAGTTATGATACAGGGTTCTTTTTCTTTCTTTTCTTGCAACAGTAAGACCACTATAAATGAGAAAAGAGCACCAGTCTTTTTTTTTTAATTCTAACACAATGAATTATATGTTCCGGATAATCTGCTCAGAGCTGTATAATGATCTCTTAGTCTTACGCAGCATGGCCATAATGCCTTGGTTGAAATTTTCATATTTGAGGGCAAGTGAGCACCTTGACTCTACAACTACATCTAACCCAAAATGGTGAAATCCAGCAATGTCCATCTGCCAGACTAACAGATATATCTGGAAGTTCTGTCCATGCAGTTCCCAGTGCGCCTTCAAAATATGCTCTGGAAGGTTCAGCAGTCTTCCAGAGAAGATTTGGGTTTCCTGAATGGGCAAAGAAAGGAAGGCAAAATCCCATTGTATAACTACATATCCAGTTATGTGTATTGTTTTCCATAGTGGTGTTGCTCATAGTGTTGTTGTTCCTGCTGTTATTGTTGTTGATTATGATGATTCCTGTATAGTTACAATCAGCACATAACTTCCTTGTTGCAACAGCTTCACTGATTGCTGGTCTGTTTCCAGGCACAATTCAAAGTACTAAGTTTCTCCTGTGAATCCCTATACAACTCAGGTCCAGATTATTTGTAGGAACTTATTCTCCCATATAAACCTGTGTGTTTTGAGATCTTCTGGGATACCTTTTCTTTCTGTCCCACCACTATCACAGGCACATCTGGTGGAGCAGATGGGAGAAGGCGGCCTTCTCAGTGACTGCTCTCAAGCCTTTGGAACTCCCTTCCTAAAGAACTTAGACTGGCACCCTTCTTGCCATCCTCCCATAGGCAAATGTAGTGAAGATTGGAGGTCACTTTCAATTTTTAAAAAGGCCTTTCCTAGGCCTAAAATAGCCCAGGGAGGAACAAAATGTGGCAAAATGCTCACAGCCCAGAGGGCCTTTGGGTATTTTTGAGACTCTGGGGGCCACAAAAGTGATCCTGAGGGTATTTATGCCCACCCCGTCCTATAGCAATGGCTGATAGGATGCTTTGACCACTCTTAACCTGCTGAGTGGCCCTCATGGAAATATCTGAGTTCTTGGGTTAAGTTGTTTTTCCTTTGGGGGTCTTTGGGATTTGTCCCAGAATGTGTGTCTTCAGTGTATGATATGATATTCCTAGAACAGTCCCAAATACTTGAGAACCAAGCAACTCTACAGCTGGTTCTGTACACATAAAGGGTTTTGGGTGCTCTTTGTGCTGCAAAGCAGACAAAGCCTTTGCCTGTCAATCCATTTTTGAAACTTAAAAGACTTTTGGGAGCCATTAATGGTGTGGCAGCACCAACGAAACAACATGAGTCTACTGTTCAAAGAAATAAAGTCAGCAGTCCCAGGGGAAGTACCAGAAACACTGAGCACACCTAAAGTACATTTTTCACCAATGATTTTTCGAAGCACGTGGACAAATACTGTTGCTAAGAAAGCAGAGCTCCACTGAAGGATGATGCAAATCATTTTTCTTGCTCAAGAATTGTATATGGGGTATGCATAAGGTTAATACTGGTAAATCAAACAAATGTCAGACTGGGTTATAAATCATATGGATGCTTTCATTTCATTTCATTTTTCTTCTTTAGGGGACTTCATTGTCCTGGAAAAGCTAGTGAACAGATTCCCAAATGGCTCCCATTTCTGAAGGGCTGGACTTGGCGGGTTTTGAGCATCACGTTGATAACCTTGACCTCAGAGTTTAATGTCACTGTTGCAAGCTCTTAACAGTTGGGTCAGTGTTTTATTCATAACCTTACTGTCAGATTCTGCTGACCAGGAATTCTCAAGTGAAACAGTGCCCTTGATGTTCTGCTTTGTATTTCTTCACAAACAATAGTTCTATATCATTCCTTCCTTTCTTTGTTTCTGAGCAAGACATCACATTCTCTTTTGCAGCTGTGGGGGGAAAAAATCTTAATTTGAGCTGAAACACTCTGGCATTGAGACACCCACTTCATTTGTCAAGCTGGTGGTAGACAATAGTTTTTAAGACAGATTTTATTATTTCTTTTTATTGACGTAATCATTTATATCCGGAGTCTTTTGCACAATTAGGGTGCTTTGATCAGCTTATAGACAGAAGAGAAACACTGACCCCCACACAAAACAAGCTTTGTCTATTAATATAGCAAGGCAACACAACATCTAAACAAAATTGGAACTTGATGCAAAAAATTACATCATTTCATTTGGGGCCCATTTAACACTACACCAGGCTTCTGTAGAATGGAACCGCGGCAATTAAATTGAAATAACAGCACTATACTTCTGTAGTGTGAGTGCGGCCCAGATACCCATGCATATTTGTGTAGATTCTCTGTTTCCTATGTTAAAAACATATTCCCTATGTGTGTTTGTGCATGTGTACGTGTGTGCGCCATTAGAGGAATGAGTAAGAAAATCAGACAGTGATTTTCCTTATCACACTTCTAATATATTCCCCTCTTTCATTGCTGTTAATGGCTTCTAACTTGTCTACCCAGTGCTGTTGGTGTTTACTGAATATGCTATTTTTCCCATCAGGTCTCTGGATTCATCTATTCAAAATTTCATATCACATCAGTATCTCTCCATGCCTCGGATAATAGCATCAACTAAGGGTGGCATCTCGCCTCTGAATGAATGTCTTGAAGCAGTAATGGATTGGATGAGGAAAAACAGACTGAAGCTGAATCCAGATAAGACGGAGGTACTCGCTGTTAGGGGCCCTAGCCCAGACATGGAGATTTGTCAGCCAGTCCTAGATGGGGTCACACTTCCCCTGAAAGACTGTGTTCGCAGCTTGGGGGTACTCCTGGACTCGCCACTTCAGATGACGGCTCAAATAGATGCGGCGGCCAGAAGTGCCTGCTATCAGCTTCAGCTAATATGCCAGCTGCGCCCCTTTCTGGAACTGGAGCACATAAAAACAGTGGTGCATGCGCTGGTAACTTCGTGGCTCGACTTCTGCAATGCGCTTTACATAGGGCTACCCTTGTGCTTAGTCAGGAAACTTCAGTTAGTTCAGAATATGGCAGCCAGGTTGGTCACCAGGAGACCATATAACACCAATTTTAAAATCTCTTCATTGGCTGCCTATTAGTTTCTGGGCACAGTACAAGGTGTTGGTTATTACCTTTAAAGCCCCTCATGGCTTGGGGCCAACCTACCTGCGGGATCGCCTTCTCCCATATAATCCGCCCCACACATTAAGGTCCTCTGGGAGGAATTTATTGCAGCCAGTCAGAACTAGGTTGGCTGCAGTTACCCAGAGGACCTTTTCTTCTATCGCTCCCAAGTTATGGAATGGCCTGCCGGAGGAGACCCGGCATATTACCAGTCTGGACTGCTTTAAAAAAGCGGTCAAGACTGATCTCTTCTGACAGGCCTTCCAAGACTAGCATTTCCATCGCCTCCCATCAATTGTCTTCTTGTTTTGTTAATAGTCAACTGATTGACTGTTAATTGTTGTGTGTTTTAAGGGGTTGGTTTAGGTGGGTTGGTAGATGGTGAGGACTGGGTATGTTTTTAATCTCTTTTAACGTATTTAATGTATTTTATGTTGTTCACCGCCTCGATCCTTGTGGAGAGGTGGGATAGAAATAAATATTATTATTATTATTATTATTATTATTATTATTATTATTATTATTATTATTATTATTATTGGCAATTGAAGTGTAATTTTAAACTATGGGTCCCCTTCTTTTCAGATTGGGAATATCGTCCTGATGTTGTTAGAGGAAAAGACTGGCTAAAAAAAGTTGAAAAATTACTAGAATATGGTGGCATCTTCTGAGTTTTATACTGAGCACTTGTGTTTCTTATCAGTGTGGTGCTGTTCTTGTTCTTTGTTCTAATCTTTTTCTTTTTAAAATTTTTGTCTTAGTTTTCATGCTATTTTGTTCTATTATTTTAAAATTTGGAAGCTGCTGGGAATGTTGGTAGATTGAGTACAATATGCATTTTTTAAAAAAAAATTATTAGCAATACTAGATGGAAATAATCTTTTCTGCTAGTCCTTAAGGTATCTGATTTAAGAATATGGTTAAGACAAAAACTGCACTCTACAAATGAGAGTGTGCTGAAAATGTCCTTTCTCTCTAAATCAGCACATTTTCTATTAAGGTTACCGAAATAATCTGACAATGTACTCAAAACAGCAGCTCTTCTGGTGTTTCCGCTTGTTGCCTCTTGTCCAACTTCTTCCATCTTCCAACTCTGATGGTGCAGTGGTGGCCCTGGTGGAACAGTGGTTAAGTGCCAGTACTGCAGCCACAAGCTTGTGAGTTCGATCCTGCTGGGCTCCAGGTTGACTCAACCTTCCATCCTTCCACAGGTTAGTAAAATGAGTACCCATCTTGTTGGGAGCAATTAAGTAGCACATTGTAAACCGCTTAGAGAGCACTTAACTTAGCTATTGCTTGCTATTGCTATCTCTTGTCTGTGTGTGAGAATCCGGATTGGATAGCTGCTGTGATTTTGTCTTCCTCAGGCTTGGTATAGACTTACAAATTGATTGTGCATGTGTTTTACATGCTGTCTTTATGTTCATAAATGGCTCCATTCACCTGCTGCTCTGCTATTTATATAATCCATTTGCAAAAAAAAAAAGTATCCACTGCCTACGTCAAGCATAGGGGAGTGTGCAGCCCTCAGCCCCCAAGCCCTATAGGGATCCACTGGGGGGGGGGATGCAGTTTGATGCAATTTTTTAAATGATAAATTATGAGTGGGGGAAGGTGGAGAAGTATGTGACTCCCAAGATCTCTTGAGTGACCAGTGCTGGCCTCTTACCCCCAGGAGTTTCTGGACTACAGATTACTGTCACTAGCTAACCATTTCTATTTATGCTAGAGCTCAGCTTTCCCAGGTCAACAGGATAAGTCCATTTTTCATTGCTTAATTTGAGACAGGAGTACAGTCATGTTCTAGAGGATTTTTGTATGCAGTACATTGTTCTTGGTTTCTCTAACTATGTACTTTTTGTCCCAGTTTGGCTGGCCTCATTACATGATATCAGTTATGGCATATTCATGTAATGATAAATCCAACAATCATGTGATAAAGTCCTAAAATAAACTGGCTTGGTGCAATACTGTTCATCTATGTGTTTTCTCCAGCTTCAACATGTGTTTTCTCTTGCCTCCACTTTGGGAGGAAGGAACATATCTGATGATATCTGTAGTCTCAAGATAACTGTGAATGTCTTCTTCCTTTGCTAGCCTCTCTACCCTACACAGCTATTTAGCACTATGATTTATAGCAGCCTAACTATAGAGATCTATTCCAATCTATTCTGACAGGGCAACAAAATGATGGGATGGTCATCCCCAGCATTATACTGCTTGATTCACAACTCATTGCATCTGCAACCTTCAGCGCCGTAGAGAACACATAAAGCGTAGGATGCAGTAGAAAGCAGAAGAAATGCTTTTTCTGAACAAACTTATTTGGTGGCAGTGATGATACAGAATATTGGTGAATCTAATGGAGCTGTTGCGATGCAAAAGAAATAGCTTTAAGATCTGCATGGGAGGGGATTCTCTTGGTCCCATCATTTTGACAGGTAAGTTTGCTGAGGACAGGAGAGGGAGCCTTCTCTGTGTCTGCTCCCAAACTGTAGAACTTCCTTCTGTAGGAAGTCTGGTTGGCCCCATCCTTGTTCTTTTTTCATCAGGAGTTGAAAACCCTTTTATTCAAGCAGTTCTTTGAGATTTAAATTATGTAGCAGTAGTGTGTATGCAAAATGCTGTGGTTGTGTATGCCTGTATCTTTTATTAGTAATTATATTTTAAATGTATTTTTAAAACTTTTTTAACCTTGTTTTTAATAATATAGCTATTTAATTCTTTTAAAAACTTTTGTAAAATAAAATGTTTAACTTAGTCCTGTTTTACATTACTGTAAGCCACCTTGGATCTCATCTGTGAGAAAAGCAAGGAATAAATTCAATAAATACGTACATACATACAGAATAGGGCTAGTACCAGCCCGGGCATTGAGATCTGCTGGAGAGGCTCTTCTCTCTGTCCCACCACTCTCACAGGTGCATTTAGTGGGAACACGGGAGTGGGCCTCTCAGTGGCTGCCCCTAGGCTCCCTGCCCGAAGAGGTTAGACTGGCACCCTCCCTGCCTACCTTCAGGAACAGTTAAAAACATTGCTATTCCAGCAGCCATTTAATATGTAATCTGTATATACAATGATGCT
This sequence comes from Cyclura pinguis, assembly GCA_030412105.1. Lineage (NCBI taxonomy): Eukaryota > Metazoa > Chordata > Lepidosauria > Squamata > Iguanidae > Cyclura > Cyclura pinguis. The sequence continues at coordinate 217,338,777 of CM059602.1, forward strand.
GGTTATTTTAATTGATATTTAATTGCTGTTTGCATGTTGTTTTTAATGTGTATTTTAACATTGTTTTAATCATTACTGATGTTTAATTTGTGTTTTAACTTTTGTATATTACAGTTTTAATTATGCTTTTTTATGTTTGTAAGCTGCTTTGAGTCCCCTTGGGGAGAAAAGCGAGATAGACATAAAGATAAGAAGAAGAACAACAACAACTAGATCAAAATATTAAAGTTGTATGCAACACTGCATGATTGTGGCAAGATAAGAAGTTACTCATGAGCTTTACCCAACCTTTCATATTCTCAACTTGCCCCATGCCATCCCAGGATGTCTGGATGATCAGGGAAGTTCTGGACCTGCACAATGTCAGTAAAGTAGAGTGGCAAAAGTGATGGTGACTGTAACACCCTTTTCCACCCGCTGATTAGTAAATTCCTCTTTCTTTCTCTCAAGAAAAAAGCAGAGGGAAATCCTCTGTAGGACAAGTGAATGGATATCCACGCTGGGAGAAGGCAGAGCAAGGGGGGTGAGGTGAAAGAAAGAAGTCCGTGAGCTGTGTGTATGATCACTAGTGAGACCCTGTCTCTGCCCACTTGTATCAAAATTGTGGAAAAAGCAAAAAGAGGCAATTTTTCCAGTAAACTGTGAAGAACACTGCAGCAAAAACATTTTGGTTTTCCCCAGAGATGAAAATACGTACTCCTTTGAACAGTGTGGTGAGTGCACTTCCAGCAAGCAGTAATAGTTTCCTAAGTATGAGTACACACATAATTGGTGGGCTTAACCCTGCCTCAGGCAGGAGAGCGGGTATCATTTTAAAAACAGCAAATTCTGGCTTCTCAGTCTGTTATTACTACCAGGAAAAGGGAGAATATTCTGCCTCCTGGGGCAGAATAATTTGATGTTTGCTTCTATGCACCATGACACAGGTGAATGCTGGTGCTATTTACTTGGACTGTTCCTGATAACGACATCTGAATGAGACAGGTGAGTAAACTGAGAGCTTTAAACAGATTTAACAATGGCTTGCAACATTTGAAAGAGTGATGTATCAACTCAGTTTACAAATGTACTTATATGTAGATATTGGTCTGCTTTTATTGAAATTGAGAAGTAATGATTTCCCTTTTTTAAACTCTCCTTCTTCATTGCTGTAATGTCAGAATATCACAATATATAACTAAGAGACTTATAATGTAATGTTAATTTGCATAATACTTTGAATAAAAAAATAAATTAAAAAAACCATCATAAAATCAGTATTCACAGCAGAAGAGAATATAGATACCTAGAGATGAATGAAGCCATGTAGGGGAAACTTGCCCCCTTCAGTGCTCAGGAATAAAGGCATTTGTGAACTGAAGACAGCAGTTTATTTAAAAATGTAATGCCAGGTGGACTCTGGTTTTGATGCCTGGGATCACCTCAAACATTTGAACCAATTTTATTCAGTATTCTGACAAAACCATGCAGTAGCAGCAACTGAGCAACAAAAGGCTATGGCAGCCATATAAACTTGATGGTAAGGAACATATGGTAGTTCCAAACTATGTATGTTACACTTGTTCCTTGTATTTTATACTGATATTCTAGCAGATACACTTTATCAACAAAATACATCACAGTGTTTAGAACGTGACTCTCAGTGTTTTGCACAGATATAAGTTGAGTTGAAATCACATTTTCTATGACTAAGCAGACTTTAAGGAAGAAGCTCTTGTTGCTTATCTTTTTCTCAGGAAATATGACATAGGCTGCTTACCTGGAAGTAAGTTCTATTGAATTACATTGTCTTCTCATTCTGAATAGACACACGTTGTGCTGTTGTGTGCCTTCAAGTCGTTTCAGACTCAACCCTAAGGTAAACCTGTCATTGGGTTTTCTGGGTCTGAGAGTGTGTGATGCACCCAAGATCACTCAGTGGGTTTCCACAGCTGAACATGGAATCAAACCCTGGTCTCCAGGGTCATAGTCCAACGTTCAAACCACTAGACCACACTGCCTGTCAAATAGACACATAGGACCAGGCTATTGCTCTGATTAACAACCATCCAAGCAACACTTCCCAACTACCTAGAATGCTGACATGAGTTTGAAGAAGTGTATCTTTGGATCAACAATTCCCAGAATCCCCCCAGTGAACACAGCCAAGAAGATTCTGGGAGTTGTCGTTTATCATGGCTGAAACTTGCCAAAAGTTAATGTTTTTTTTATGCCAACAAACTCTCTAAAAACATCAGGAGACTAGGGATATGTTATACCTGGATGGTTCACACCAAGCTGAAGCAGCTGGAGCCATTTGAAAAAATAATTCATCAGAAGGGGCTCATAATCATTAATCACACTAATGACCAATTGCACCATTAACTTAAGCAAACCTCACCAGCAGCATATGCTCTATTTTCCTTTCAGTGGTGATGACTGTCGCCAAATATACTTCATAAGTGAGAGAATGAGACAGTGACTCTCCTTGTTTGGGAAAGGTGCCGGGGGGGGGGGGACAGTAAAATGTGTCTCAAAGCGTATTTTTGTAGCCATAACCTCTGCAGACTGCTTGTTTTCTGAACAGAAAAGAGTGAATTGTCTCCCTTAGAAGACTTCAGCAGGAATGATCTAGGTCAAATAGGTCACAGCCTCATACTGTTGAAGATAACAAAGCCAAACTAGAAGTAGGGAGGTTGTCAGCATTTTGGGGTATTTTTGACTGTGTAGATCCCAGAGGATTTCAGGACTGGAGTAACTGCCCCCATCTCCACCAATATCATCCACTCTTGCACAGGACATGCTTTGGGAGTCTGTCTATGTTTCATCCCAAATAACTTTTCTCTCTCCTGAGCCAAAATATTCATTCTAGTAGGAGTATTGTCTTTGGCAAGAGACCTTCCACATGGAAACATCACCATGAAAATATTAATTTCCTTTTTAATGTGCATTTCCTTCTTAATGTAGGGCTGTTGCTGTTCTAAAATGGATTGATGCAGCTTTTAGAAATGCAATAGCACCCAGCACTTAGAGATTTAGAGATGTTTTAGAGAGAGCAGTAGTGATAGGTGTTAAGTAGTTTCCAGTGACCCAAAGTCTCTTTAGCTCTTATCCATTGATCCTAACCTCTCTGAGATGTAAGCTGCTACTCTTAGGGCTCTTTCCACTTCTTCTCTTCCTGATGCCTTATTCTCTTATTTCTCTTAAAAGTGAAAATAGCTCAGTTCAGTGTTAACTTAGCACCCTTAGAGGGCTTCCCCAAAACAAAACCTGAGTTTGGTTCTCTAGCCTTTAATGTCTTTATTCCTTAGTCAGTATTGCTAATCACTGCACACATACGCTCTCCATCAGTAGCACTTTGGAGACATGATGCTGAACATTTAATGTTCTTCCCTTTATAGCACTACCACAACCTGTGAAATGAAACAGAATAGCTGAGTATTACTACAGATCCTGTTTGACCTTCCAAGCCCACAGAGCACTGAAGGTCAACTTCAAGTGATCCAGGGGCTACATCAGCCTCTCAGGACTTCAGTGGACCACACCTACTTCTCTAAATCTCTTGCACTTCCATTCATGGTTTTGTTTTTTTTCTGGCTTTCAGATGGTTTATCCAACCTTTTAAAGCATGCTTAGTTATTTAACCCCCTTGTCCTTCTGACTTGTTTTAAAGCTTGTTGAGGCCATTTTTCAAAACTTGGAAGTAATCAGGAGGTCCAAAACATTTTGATGCCTGAGAGAAAATCAAAGATGGTGTTCCCCCATTCTGCCCCCATGCCAAAGGCTTTAACCTTACTTCTGCTGGAAGAATGGGACATCAGTCCTCTACTGCACTTGAAGTAAAAAAAACAAGGGGGAAATGTATATGGCACACAACCATTTTGTTCTCCAATATCTTGCTGCTGTTGCATCCTTCGTCGTTGGCTCTTCTTCTCACCTAAGGTGGCTGCCCTGCATTATCTAATGATAGGAATGGACATTTGCTGTAGTTCCCATTTTCTCTGCTTGCATTATGCATCAGAGATTTTTACTAACACTCTTCCTGAAAGAGACACATTTTTGTCAACCTCAGCCTGGTCTTATCACTCCATATGAAAAGCAAGTTATATAGCAGGTGGTGGCTCTTGGTTCCCATTTTAGTTGAATGGTAAATCCATTCCAGGTTTTAGCCTGAATTTTGAAGGTGCTATCCAAAGTACTGAACCTATTGGGGGGATAACATTTAGTACTGTGGATAGCTCCTTTAAAATATGAACTGAAATCCACAGTGTATTCACTCTCTCAACTGATATGGAAGCCACCAGCCACCCTTGAATGGTAAAGGGCATGTAAAGAACAAAATAATTCAGGATAGTTCACAAATTCCACAAACAAGAAGGCATACAATAGATGACTCTATTATCTCCCCTATGGCCAATGCCAACAGGAGAGCTAGTGTAGTATGGTGGTTTGAGAGTTGGACAAGGAAACTGGGAGACCAGGGTTTAAATCTCCACTCAGGAAACCTACCAGGCAACCTTGGAGAAGTCCCACTCTCTCAGCCTGAGAGAAAGGCAAGAGTAAACCCCTTCTGAACAAATTCTTCCAAGAAGACCTTGTGATAGGGTCACCTTAATAAGTCAGAAATGACTGGAAAGCATGCAACAACAGTGCCAACAGAGAGGGTGTTTACAGGATGCTGCCTGCCATGCAAAATTCTAGAGTTTTCCTGGAAGAAGTGATATGCTGTTTTTGTACACACACACTCCTGCCGCACCCAGTTTGCTGCTTCAAGTTCAGGGTTAGGGAAAATGTGGCCCTTCAGACAGTTTTGGCCTACAAACACCATTTACCCTAGTCAAACCTAGCCAACGATGAAAGATCATGGGCTATAGAATTACTGTCCAGCAGCTTCTCACAAGACCCCTGTGACAGATTTCCTTCCCAGGGTGGTCCTGCAGTTCCTAGCCCTGAAAACCTGTCACTCTCACCTTTCCCTGAAGCTCCCCTTTAAAATCCCTTCTTGGATTTGGGTTCTAGGCCTTCAAGTGTCTTCGCTGTGGAGTAGTGTGCGTGTTAGCTTTGTCTTCTTTTTGTTAAGAATGGCCCACCCTTGGTTCTCGGTTAAAGATGCTGTGCAGAGTCAGTTTTATGAAATAATAATAAAAAAATAGTTTGTTTGATAATATATATGATACATGCCTTCTTAAGGTCCAGTTCCTAGTTTCAAACAATTAACATTATTCCAGCTGAGTTATGTCAGACCTTTGCCTTAAATCAGGGAGACTCTCAAGATTCAGTAACTCCCCTCAGATTCTCAAGTGACTCCTCCAACAATCTGTTCCCGACTGCTAGACTCAACTCTCTGTCTTCAGTCAACTCTCCATTCTTTTTTAAAAACTCTTCCTCCCTCTCACTGGAGCCCTTCCCTCTCTTCACAGGGAGAGAGTGTGCTAGGATTGGTTGCTCTCGGTTAGTTGCTCCACAGCTTGGTATCCAAGTGGTCTTAAGCAACATTTTATCAGGTGCTCTTCTTTTTCACTGAGTTACGGCATGACATCCCCATGTTTCCCCTCATTGTGCTAGCTAGTGTTTCTTTCCCAGTGCTTTACTGAAGAACTGAATGGAGCAGTGACATGTGGATAGTGATTTTCCTTTGCACTGCTGTTGAATCATATTTCACATTAAGGACAGGATAGTTATAAAAGTCCCTGTTAATGGTTACTTCATCATCTGCACACAAAAGATCTAAGCAAAATAATGCATGCATCCATTGTCAGTCTTGCCCCCTTGCTCTGTGATTTCATTGCCAACAATAAAACTGTTTCACATTCTAAAAGGCAGAGGCTGACTTATCACTCAATGATGCTGCAAAATAAATCTGTCTCAGCTATAATTAAAAGCAAATTGCTTCCATGCAGCCCATGCAATGAACACTAAATACAGAAAGCAAGCAGTGTATTGATTTTTTTTTTTTTTTTACTGATCTCTAATAAGCAGCACCAGGTCTGATAGTCCTGGGCAAGATGCCCTCCCTGGGCTCTTTAACCTAACCTGGCAGACATGCAAACAGAATGGAGTTACATGTTATCTGTGATACTGCAAGTCTATACCCAGAAGACTCCCTTTTATCAGGTAACACCAAAGCTGACCTTCTAGTTAGTGAGCTGCCTAATAGAGTGGCAGGATCAGCAAATAGTGCTTACCCCACCTAAGAGCAGTCACTGCCACTGCTGGTTCTCTGGAGAGTAGTGCAAGTCCCAAACACCTGGCTTAGTTATGGTGTGGATGCACTACAGAGATAGGCATTTGGGAGCCTGGCCAGCTTTGTAAAGAACAGCAGAAAATGCTGCTTTCCAGAGAGTCACTGTTCCCTTCACAACAGAAATGAGAAAAGAGGAACAGGGAAGGAGAGTGGAAAAAAAAGGATGATGGTAGAACTACTGTAACTGGGTTTCCACTTCAACAGACAACTCAGTTGCAGAGGTGGAGTAGCCCTTTCCTTCCCAGCCATTTCTCCACTAAAAAATTACTCCCAGTTGCTTTTCTCTTGGGGGGAAAAAGAAAACACAGACTTTTGTTTTTCATCTTAGGGTGCGGTGGGAGTGGGGTGGAATGCCATTCTGTAAACTTATGGCTGGGAAAGAGAAGTTTACCTAGCTTTCCCCAACCTGGTACCTTCTTGTGGTTTTAGACTATGTAGCTCCCATAATCTTTAGCCAGTATTGCCAACACACTAGAAAGGCACCAGGGTGAGGATATCTGGATTAACCTCTCCATGCCTTTTCACTCTGTGACCAGTCATTTGCTCAGCTTGAATTCATTCAAATCCACTTTACTTCCATTCCTGCCCCCAGAGGGGAAGAATTCATAAAATGGGTAGCCCTGTCTTGCCATCCTTAGATGTAAAAGTAACAGTGCCCATAAGCATTTGACTCCCAAGGGACTCAGTCCTGCTGATAAATGGATGGATTTTGACTCTTAGAATCTCTTGGAAGCATCCAATTGAAATGTATATTTCTTACCCTCAAGCTATCACTATTTTATTTTCAAGCTTACATAGCTAACATAATCTGAGATACCGCAGTGTGGAAATTTGACTCATTTCAGTTTCATCACACCATCTGCTTAAACAACTTTGCAGAGATATGGTAACAAAATCATGTTTTCCTATATATTTTTCTAGCAGTTTTATGACTAAAATGGGAAATTTTACAAAAGAACTGTAGCTTAAGTTGTTACAGCTATTTTCCATACACAATGCTGAAATCACACAAAAGTTTTTTTCCTCTCACAATTGAGGTCTCATTCCCCTTGCCACTATTTTAATTTGGGACAGAAAGCAAAAGGGAGTTATAAAAACTGAGTGAATGTTTTAACTGATGGAAGGTTTTAGGTTACTACAGCCAGAGGAGATGTAGACAAAAAGACTCAAAAAGAAAAGTCAAAGCTGAATGGATAGAAATGAGTAAAAATGTCTCTGAAACACAGCATTTAAGCAAAATGTTTGATATTAATTTAGAACAATATAGGGGAAATCCTCCATTCATGTTAATGGAGAAGAAAGTAAGAATGCAATCCCACGCATGTCAACCTTGCTCCAGTGATTCTCTTAGGACCTATTGCCAAATAGTTTGTCTCATAGGATGGTACAACTGGAATTTTGTATGAGCTTTCTAGGGAGTAAGTCCCATTGAAATCAATGAGGTTTGCTTTCAAGTACACTTGTACAGAATTATATCAACTTTTTCATGCATTCTGATGTAATTTGCATTTGTTATACACTGAATTTCATTAGGCTTCATCTTTGCAATGACATTGGACAATATTTTCTAAAGTATACAAATGGCTTACAAGGCATTCATATATTTTTATATGCCATAAATCTCATTCATTCAATCAAAATAAAAATCCATGATTGATAACCATGAGCTGGGTATGCACATTGATACAAATGACCTCACCAGGAAGCTGAAAGTATATGCATTCTTGGGATGATCACATAGAAGGTCATTCGTATAATACTTTCCTATAAGATTGTGTCTAAAGCAGTTTTCACAACAGCAGTAAGCATACAATAAAATTACTTCAGTAACAAAGCATCAATAGAAGAAGAGCAGTGACATTTAACCCTTCTCTATCTAACAAAAGTCCTGAAAAGATCTTGACCTCCAGGCAATAAGTCTTATGAAAAAAAGGTCCCATTGGAGCCAATTAGAAGCTAAGCACTGCATGTGTTCGGGAATTTAAGTCAGTGATCATGGCTAGGAAAGGGAACACTGAATTTCCTGTCCTCATTCACTTTGGTCCCAACGAAAATTGGAGTGGATGTACCAATTACTAACTTTTAAAGAAATTTAAACCATGGTGGCTTACTCTCCAATTAAAGTGGTATTTAATTAGTTATCATTCATTTACATGTCACTTCCCATTTAAAACATTTTAGAACAGTTCCATCAAATTATAAAACAATAAAACACTATGAGTACACATCAACATTGCAAATTGCAAGGTGTTGTAAGGTGAAACTTGAAACAACTTACAAACATAGAAGGAGAGTCCATCACTTCTCTAGTGAATTGGTTCAATTTCCAAACTACTCTTACTATCAAGAAGCTCCTTCTAATGTTCAATAAAAAAACTACACTCCTGTAACTTAAAATCATTAGCAAACCTGGGGCAACAGAAAACAGGGCTGCTTCCTCTTTTCTTCGTAAATTTTCACCAGTGGAAATACCCTGAGGTCAAAGGAAGAAGGCCAGAGAAGGAGATAGAAGCCAGGACATTTTAAGAGCAGCTAAAAAAGTGGGACAACAGAGGATTAATTGGGACTCTCTCTGCCAAATCAGTACAGTTGTAGGGTATGCTTCCAATCTACGTTTTTATGATAGAAGGAGACAAAAGAGCAAATGGAAAAGGAAAGACAGAAGCAATAGCAGCAATGAAATATTGTGTGCAAATACAGTTCCAAGCACTGGAGTTTTGCTTTTGTGGATAAGTCAGGACCAGTATTACCATTAGGCAGAATGAAGTAGTCACCTCGGATGCCTGATGCTTGGAGGGGAAAGCAAAGTGTTGAGCCTGTGTGACACACAGCCCACCCCTACCTCTCCTAAGTTAATCTGTTGTCTTCAGCTGAAATGGAGGAAACTGTCTCAATAAGATTTCAGCAAGAATCTAAGGTAAGAGTGAAGCTGATACTTGCTGGGTTTTCTTCCACAAGCCTATTTTTATGAGATTGCAGAGATATAGCCCATCCTTATAATATATACTTTTGTGTAAGTAAGACCTTGACCAGAAATTTATATTAGGACGGATATGTGAAGCATATTAGAGTATAAATTGTAAACCAGATATGCTTATAAGTCATTTTCCCATTCATTTATTGGAGTATTTGCTTAGATACAGCAAGCTCTGAATATATTAAAATCTGAATTCCAAATAATCCCCATTATTCAAACCAGTAATTTATTTTTGTTTACTTAGTTTTAATGTGGCGTATAAGTTAATGTTTCATTTGCTTTAAACTGAATGGGAACCAGTTTATGAATACAATTAGGTACCAAGATAAGAATTAAAAGCATATTAAAAAGCAAGCCTAATGAGTTTTGTTTTGAAAATCTGAAATACTGAATGAATTAAACTCGAAATACTTAAAAGGGTAAAATTTAGAATTAAATTTTGAAATGCAAAAAAATAATTAGGCTAAATTTCTCAAAATTTCATCATAAAAAGATGCATGTTTATGTGTTTATATTTATGTATATCTATATCCAAATCTCTCTTCAAATGAACATAAGCCCAAAATTACATTTCAAGGAATATTGGAAAGTTTTCATTAAAGAAGAAAAAAAAGCACAAAGCCTACATTTCATTCTTCTGTTTGATGGTTTAGGGGAGAGGTTTAAACCCAAGCTACTTGTAATTCACCAGCAATATACAATAGACTCTAGTTGAAGGCACTATAAAACTTGTTTATGAGCACTCAGAGGGTAAAAAAAAATGAGTTTTATTTTAAATTGTGCAGAAGTGGCAGCTTATAAGCTCAAGGTCTGATGTTGTGTTGCTTTTGCAGCTTGTGGACTCCTCACTAAAATATACATAAGGTATCAAAAACAATGTCAAATGGTGTACTTGAGGTGAAAGGCGATGTTGAGTGCATGGTAGCCTTCTCCGAACCGATTACCTGAGACTCACTGCCAGAGTTTAAGATCAGGTATAATCGTTTACTGACATGCCCTTATGTGAGTATGACAGGATATTGGGTAGATTGCATAGCTGCATTTTACTTGTGCTGTTCTGGAATTAAATTGCTTCTTTCATGTGAAAAAGAAGTTCTTACTGTTCTTTTTTAGAGACAACGTGCTGTCTACGTGATCAGAAAGCCTGATTCCTAATGCTCACTTGAAGTAGATAATGAAAAGAGCTGAACACCAAAATGTTGCAGGCCATTGGCATTGCTCATTATAGGCAGTTGCTCATGTTGGACATAGCTACTTCCAAGCTATGCTGATTTCATCTCTTGTGAGTCCTCCTTTCATAGTTACCTGTTCAACTACACTTTCAAAAAGTAGAGGACAAAAAAGGTTTTCCTCCCTTCCCTGCCTTGTGCTTACGCACAAACACACACAACAGCCAAGATTCAGTAGCAACTTTGACAGACCCTACGTATCTTCCTGCATGCTTGTGGTGCTGCTCAAGGAGTGAGGGAAGTGAGTCTTCTTCCCAAGTATGCTAGGATAGCCAGAAAATCTTCCTCCTTGGACATGAACTCATTGTTAGGATGCACCTAGGTAGATCCAGCTGTTCGTGTGCACTCAGTGGAGGAGGAGAAGCAGTGGTTGTTTCATTCCTAGGTATGCAAGGACAACTGTTGTGGAGACCAAACCTGCCTGTCCTTCTTACAGACTGGACTGGCAGCTTTTCACCCAGTCTGCTAAAGCATGTTGCCCCCTTATACAGCCCTCCTTTTCCCTTTAAAACTACCGCCTTAATTTATAAAGGGTAAAGCTTCTCAGTTGTTATTCAAAATGGTTTACTGATCTGTGGTAGGATGTTACTAATTGCTGAGAACTAATGGAATGTCAAAAAGATGTTTATCCAGTTTCTTATAGCTTAACCCAGTATACAGATACAGAACTTTCATATAGACACACAGGCCTTTTTCTTCTCTTTTTCTGGAAGGCTTAATTCCCAACTCAGGGTCACACCTTCTGACCCAACTCAAAAATGGTTGGTTTCTCCTCTCTCTCTCTAGACCTCTGAGAAGACAACCACTCTTATTCAGAGAACCCCCTGGCTGACTGAAGGACTCTATCCCAGAGCTCTCTCTGGGAATATCACTGAAGGGATCATTAAAATCCAAGTCACTGTGTCTTATAGATAGGCCTTCTCCGCTCGGACCTCAGCCCCTCCCTCTAACTAATGGGTGGAGTTTCCCTAATACGGTGCAGCTTTGGTTACTTGGCAACCTGTTGCTGGGGCTGTCCTGCCACTCAGGTTAGTCACACCCCAAGGCTCGGTCAGATGTACAATGCATGCATGCGCATCTACAAGCAATCGGTGCCTGGGGGAGGAATTGTGGCTGGAAGGCCTTGGCTACCGTTATGCACTGATACCAAGGTGTTGGACAAAGAGGTACAGGCTGATTCCTTCTGCAACATCTTTTAAAGTACTTGCTCTACATATACCACATACAGGATTCAAATGAATGTGTACTGATTTCTGGACTCACTGAACTTTGAGAATAAAGTGAAAGAAGCCCAGTAGAGAAGGTTACATCCTCATTGTCTTCTTCAGCCAATGCTCACTGGACTATTTTGAGACTGCACAGTCTGTGTTCATGTAATGTTCAACCCTTTTCGATGAGCAAACTTGCTCATATCATGGGTGAGGAAGCAAAAGTATCTATCATTTATTTATTAAAAGTATTTATTGCTTTTTAGCCCTCTAGAGCTAAAGAGTCACTTACTAGAGTCACTTACACCGATGTAGCTTAGTGGCCAATGGCTCAGAGGCAAGAAACAGAATTTTTTCTGGTGCTCACCTCTGCTGTTGACATCCCAGCAAGATCCTCTCCTTTGTCAAAAGGAGAGATCTTATGGCTACACTTCTATGCTTATGCACTGAATCAGGGTAGTTATGTTTATACACACCTACATACCAATGCACATAGTTTTGCAGCCTGTTTGCCATGGAAGGAGGAGGAGGGGAGGAGAGTAGCAGTGGCAGTTTGAACAGCCCTTTGGAACTACTAAGAGAGAAGGGGGAAAAAATCTCTCTCAGCATAGCAGGACCAGTAGAACCACTGCCACTGTATTCCTTGTTTTCCTCTCTTCTTTCTTTCATGGCAAGGATGGGGGGGGGAGTCTAGAGAGCATCTGGAAGCTCTGATTGGTTGGCAGTCCAAAAGCCCTGTCCCCCCACCTGACCAGCATGGTTCTTCACCTGACAGGGCACACATGACACTCTTGTTGTGATGGTTTCACTCTCCACCAGTCTGTTTATAGGCACAAGTTATGACCCATTAAAACTCTATTTGGCTGGAGGCCACGCCATCATATCTATACCAACCAGCATTTCACAGATAGAAAGTGATATACATGTGGCCAAGTAATGTGAGAGACCAGTCAAAAGGGAAAACTTTGCTAATAAGGAAGAACCCACAAGTTCCCCACTGCTGAGTTAAATGAATACAGACTTCTTTTGCATTTTGAACTCAATTTGCAGCAACTGAAATAAGCAGAGGACAAAAAAGGGAAAGTATGAGGAAGAGAGAGAAACTGGGACATTTTAAAAACAACTGAAAAAGTGGGATGGCAGAGGATTAACTGGGACTGTTCCTGCCAAACCTGTATAGTTAGAGGGTGCGAATGGCTTCCATATCAGCTTCCCAAAGATTTGAACTCTTTGAAACAGGACCTTCTCCCCATCCTGTTACCACTGGAGGCATGTTTGGTAAAGACATGAGAGAAACTTCTCCATGGCTGCTTTCAAGCTCTAGAAATATCTGCTGGGGAAGCAAGATTGTTTTTTTTCTCTGTTGCGCTTTTGCCAACAGGTGAATATATGTTTATTCATGCAATATGTGGGTATGTAAGCTGGTCTATTGCTTTCATCGTTTAGATTTCTTTGCTTTTCTATTGTGTTTTAAAGAACAACTTTATTTTTAAACTGTGTTTTGTTATTATTAGCTGCTGAGTGCCATTTTGGGAAGAAACTAGAGAAACAATTTTAATAACCAACTAATTAAATAATACATACTGCATGGGTATTTAAGAGCAGGAGTCTGAAACATAGTAGCTAACTGCAAGCAAACAGTATTCATGATTGATCTACCTTCCTCTTAGTTTTAGAGAGTGTTCTCAAGTAGTAAATCTTCCTTATTCCTAGGAGAGAAGTAACGAAATGAAATAGATTCACAGCAGTAATCTCTGAGAATTTCCTTCTATACTTGGTAACAACCTAAGTAACAATGGTGTAAAACTGAGGCCGTGACATGAAGAGACTGAGAGCTGAGAAAATTGCAGTGTTGATTTTTTTGCTGGGTGTAGTCTGAGAGTTCCTATCTGATTTAAACTGGGAGTTATTGGTTTATTTTGGAAACCTGTGTTGGTCGCACTAGTATGAATTCTTTGGCTGGCAATAGCAGCAGCAGCCTTTTCCAAATGCTGAATGCTAGCTTTGCTTTTCAGCTCTCTAGACTCTGAATAGCCCTGCAGAACCATTAGGAAGACTCATGAATCAGACCATTGCCACAGAATCCTAAAGGGGAATGAAGACAATTTGTCGCACATTATTCTACTCGCAGGGAAAGTCTTACAAAATTCATTAGCCTTCCCTTGGTTTTCACAACAGATCTGTTGAATGCTTTAAAGGAAAGGATAAAAATTTTAGAAGGCTACATTTTTTAAAAAAATGCAGTAGTCATAATGTGGAATAATATCTTGCTTGGATTATAAAGGTCCTTTAAACATTACACATATGTATGAGATTCTCCCATACCCTCCAATATTTCACAGACGAAAACAGGAACATATGTGGCCAAATGATGTCAGAGGGCAGCCTTAATAGCAAAAAAATATTAATGAGGAAGAACACACAAGGCAGGAGAGGCTTTTGTTTGAACTTATACAGTACGACAAGATTATACAGTACAACAAGATCCACTTCCTTTCCTCCTCTGCTAAGTTGATTGCACACTACTTTTGCACTTGTTTTGCAACAATGGAAATAAGCTGGGGACAAAGAGGAGAAATAAGAGAAGGAGGAGGAGAGAAATTAGGACATTTTAAAAGCAGCTGAAAAAATGGGACAACAGAGGATTAACTGGGATTTCCCCTTGCCAAATCAGGATAGTTACAGCATATGCTCTCCTTTTTGGGCTATTGCTTTCCACACATGGGGGGGGGGGGCTAGTCTGCTTTGGCTCTTCCTGCACTCAAATCAACCTTATCCAGAGTTCCTGAAGACAGTCTCAGTCAAGATTTCTTTTATTTATACTCAGACAAAAAGATGACTTCATTCTGTGATGTAGAAAATGCTTTCTGCTTGGAAAGTAAAGGAGAGAAGCATAGATTTGGACCCAGAATTATTCAAGCGTTGAATAGACTCATTGAAACAAATGATAGTCAGGATTAAATTAAGTCCCATAGATCTCCATGGAACTCTTCTGAACATGACCAAATCTGGATCTAGCCCATAGTATAGTGTACAAAAGGGCAATATCCTAGCCCCTAATCCGTTCAGATAGTATGTCTCCATCTATCCATTTAAAGAAGTGCACGCTTTAACTAGAAACAACAGCTTCCTGCTTCTTCCAGAATACTGGAATATGGTAGCATATTGCACCATATTGTAGAGTCCTATGATTGTATCTCACAGAAGCCATTAGCAGTCAAGTTTATGTCTTCCCCCTCGGGCATGCTTACAATATGCGCTCTCAGTTTGGTCTGCTCCATGATCCTTTTTAATTAGCCAGCTAAGTGCTCATAAAATTTAAAAACCCTACAGAATACCAAAGTCCAATCACAGAGCAAGACATTTATATATCCTGCCTAGTGTGTGGCAAGCTGCCACTGTCCTTCTCCGGTGTCACCACACTGCCTGGCCTGCTCTTTTCAACACTGTGTTACTCAAATTCACAATGGGTTACCCCACACTCTCCTTTGGCCATGACTCATTCTACTGAGACTCCTTCTAACACATTCTATTCTATTCAGTGTGTCTGAATTGTCACATCAGTGCTTAGTTCTTTCTGCTATTGGTTCACATAATGTTGTTCTTTTCTGCACCAATAATAATGCCTGCGCTCTGTAGCTTTTCTCTGTTTCTGACCTTGAAAGCCTTGCATTTCAGATGCTCATTTATGTTGCCTCTCTGTGTGATAAACAGACAGCTATGGATGTATCAAAATTATTTCCATTTGTATTCTACAAAGGCAAAATGTATGAGAATGGACTCCTCTGCCCTGTTCTGGAACAAGTACATAGAACTGTCTATAGAAAGCTCTGATTCTGTTTAATTCTAAAGCTGCCAATTTTTTTTGTGTAAGAAGGAATAAATGCTTCACCAGTTTGTAACTTTTATTTCGGGATTTTTAATGTATTGCTGCCCTGTGTAATATTGAAATAAATGTAATTACTAATTGTATTTCCTATGTATTTATTATTAAAGTTATATTTAGTTTGCAAAATGTGGCACATGATTGCCCCTCCAAACATATAGTTTATAGCAAAGTTTATAAAGGGAAAAAAAGATGGGGGAAAGGTGGGGGAAACTACCAGCACCTTTGACACTGATTTATTTTAGCATGAGCTTTCATGGATTTCAATCCACTTCTTCAGATGCACTGATGGAGTAGTTTTAAGTCACAGGTAGACATACAGTTGTATACCACTGAGCATCTGTCTGTAATCCCCTATGCCACCTCAATCTTCTTGGGACTTACTAGATCAGACGTGGAGAAGCTTAAAGGGATCTGCAGTGGGAAGATGAAGGGAGAAGAAGAGGAAACAAAAGTCTGTTTGTGCAGTGTTGGATTCCACTCTTACCCTGATCCTAAACTAGTGTCCTGAATCTTATTGGATAGTCTCAGCTAGAATAATTCTGTTTAATCAGTGGTTGAATCAACATGTAGATAAATCCTATTGATTCAGTAGGTTTGCTGTAGTGAGGACTAACAATAGGATTTAGGCCTATATACTCACAAGGAAGTCCCATCAATCTAAAATCAGGTTAGGATTGCCAGTTTGGCTTCACTGTTTGTAACTTGTTTTTTTCTCTTTTCATACTTGATCAAACAGTACTGAGTTACCCTAGAACGGACATTAAAAGGTTTTCAAAGGTTTCAGATTGTGGAGGAATATTGTACTGCTTTGGCAAAACTCTTATTGCCTCCCTCTACTGACCTGTAAGATGCCTCCACAATGGTCAGTACATCTCCCATAACATTTGGAGGACTATTTGAGAGATACTAGGTGTTAGAATGGAAAGGCAACAAAGATCATTATGCAAGCTTGCCTTCTGTGTGCATAAAACATGTTGACCTACCTTCCACTATTCTACTAATTTGACTGTAAAACATAAACAAAACCACTTTTGGAAACCTATTTTCTGAAAATATTTCAAAATAGCACAACCAGTAGTGAAAAAAGAAGTAAAAATAAAGCAGAAGAATGTGATTTGTTTTCCTGCCACTTAATTTTTCCTGCAGCTTGACAATGACAGGATGTTGACCTTTTACATTTTTGCATCCATCCATAGTGATATCACAAACACAGAATTATAAGATGATTGCAACATATGGTAGTGTAAGAAAACTGTTTGTTAAGAAAGCAACACTTAGTCTTAACAGCATAAATCATTGTGCCTCAGAAACAACTTCCAGCAGTCCTCTTTATTTTATTTTATTTTATTTTTTTTAGTTTGCCTTACCTAGGCACTTTCCAGGTCTGAAAATGTATCTGTACCATGCAGTTACAACAGTTTCCTACCACATAAAAAACCAGAGGTCTGTCCAACAGAATCCCAGAAATTGCATTTTGTTGAAGTACTTAGAATTCCCTGCTAGCTAACTACATAGCAGTGATTCTCTAGCTTTGACCTTCTTAGTGTTTTGGTTCCAGATTCATGCTAGCTGGGATTTCTGGGCCTCAAAGTTCAACCTTGAGTTGAACCTTGAGAACCAGTGTTTCAGAACTGTTTTTCTAGAGCACTCCCCTGAATAACAGCATTAGAGCTCTCTAGCACAGAATTCAACAAATTGCAAATGCCAGGATTGCATAGGACTGAGTCATGGCAGTTACATATAATTCTATAGTCTAGATACACTCTGAGAGTAACCATTGTGGGTAGATGCTTTACAGGTGCTACATCGCTCCCCCCCCCCCCAATTTCCCAGTAAATAAACCAAAGGAAAATGTGTTAACCTTTTTTTCCAACCACGTGTTGTCAGGGGTGATGTGAAGTGCAGGTCAGCTGTACCCACACATCTCCATATAACAGAGATCGAGATCATGGGACCCTGCAGATTCTGGTCAACTGCATCTCCCAAGAGGGAAGGAAGAGACTACAATCCAACAATATAGGAGGCCACATTTTCCCTATCCCTGGCACTTGCTATGCCATTTAGGTCTAAGAACCTGCTTTTTAAAGAGATAAGAACATTAGGAGTTCACTAGGAAACTGTGGTGATATGATGACATCTTTGTAATTTGGCCACATTGAAACCAATCACTTGAGAAGTTCAATCAGGATTTCAACAATTTCCACCATATTATCAACAACTAGCATCCTACTAGCACCCTATCTGGAACAATTCATGTAAGAAATTCACTGTTTTGACATCATTGTGTAACTGCACAATAGGTTTCTGAACACCCCACTCTATCAAAAACCCACTGATTGCTACACATACTTATATACCTCCAATTTCTACCTGAAACACACAACCAAATCTATTATTTACAGCCAAGGCCTCCAATACAATTACATCTTCTCAGTCCCACATCACAGAGAATCAAAACTCTTGGATTTAAAGCAGACATTTCTCAGACTTCAATACTCACCTAAGGAAGGGAAGAAACAAATCAACAAGGCCCAGAAAGCACCTACTACAAGACAGATCAAAACTACAAAATGACGGAAAACTACTAGTTATCACCTGCAATCTCCAGCTGAGACCACTCAAATTCATTATAAACAAACTACAACCAGTTATGGAGAATAATACAGCCTTCTCACAAGCTCTGGGAGGCAGGCCTTTATTGGCTTACAGATAGCCTCTAAATCTTAAACAACTACTCAATTACAACTTAAAACATAACATGGATGGTAATACAGGGACAAACCTAGATGCCAACTCTGTCCCCACATCCACTCTGGGAGCAATGTCACAGGACCTAATAACATCACCTACAACATCAGATGTTCATTTACTTGCTCTTCCTACAGTGTGATATATGCCATCCTATGCCACCATTGTCCCTCTGCACTCAACATTGGACAAACAGAACAGTCTCTGCACAAGAGGATTAATGGACACAAATCTGACACTAAGAATGGCAACACCTAAAAACCAGTTGCAGAACATTTCAACTTTCCTGGACATACAGTAAGGGGTTTACAGGTTACAATCCTTGAACAAGAAAATTACAAAAGAAGACTAGAAAGGTAAACTGCTGAACTGAATTATATTCACAAATTCCAAGCCATTGGTGGAGGTATGAACAAAGACAATGGCTTCGTGGTGCACTATGTGTAGTAATACAAGAGTCCTTGCTACTGCATATATAACAAAAGAAATCTTCTCAAGGAGAGTTTTGAACCAGGGAAACTGACTTTTGGCAAGCAAGTTTTGCTTCCACACATCAACATTAACTGATCACTGTAAAGATCAGGAAGACCTGTATCTTCACCCAGGGCTTAGAACATTTGGGGCAAGAGAAACAATTTGCATCTTTCTGGATCCATTTATAATCTATTCTACTTCCATAACTATATAAATAGGCTTTACACCTGAGGCCTTAACACCATTTGGAACTGCAGCTGAAGTGAGTTTATATCCATGAAAGTTCATGCTAAAATAAAAACCAGCTAGTCTTAAAGGTGCTGCTACATTTACTTTCTCTCCCCCTCCTTTCTTTCGTTTTATGGTGGTATGAGTTATCAAGGGAATTAAAGGGGAAAGAGGATGAAGTGTAATTAGATTAATTAAAAGTAAGATTGGGTATTTTTCCATGAAGGAGATGACATTGTATGCACTGTAAAATATACCGCTGCAATCCTTTCTGTAGTTTTGCAAAGATACAGAAAAGTAGCTGTATTAAATTATATGCTTTTGAAGACATGCCACCTTTTCCCTGCTTTTTATCGTGTCTGGAAACAATACAGAGGAGGAAAAAAAAGGCAAGAGAAGTGTTTCTCAGGGTTTAACTAAATAGTGCAAAAGCTATTCTTATGTTACGCTGCTCCTCCTCCTACATGTTTTTTTCCCTTACGTTACTGGAACAGAATGGTAAGGAGCTCTTTCTCAGAGAAAGCCTGTAGTTCAGTGGCAGAACACATGCTTTGCATGCAAAAGGGCCTTGATCAATCTTTAACATCTTCAGGTAGGGCTGGAAAAAAGTCATGTTCTAAGCCCCAGAGGAGTCATTGTCCTTCCAGGTAGAAAGCAGAGCTTAGAAATAATGAATCACAAGTTATGGTATGTTGGTAACTTTTACCCATTACTTTCTCTTTTTGATAACAAAAACATTAAGAAAAAACTCATGTCAAAACTAACACAATGAGTAAGACTGACACTTTTTGTGGGGGAAGGAGGTATATGTAAATTGTACGCATATACCCGTCAACATATGGTGACCCCATGAATTTCATACAGTTTTCTTAGGCAAGGAATACCAAAATGTGGTTTTGCCAGTCCCTTCTTCTGAAATGTACCCTTGTATTCACTTGTGGTCTCCCATCCAAGTCCTAACAAGGGCTGACCCTGCTTTCACTTAGCCCCAATTTTCCACTTAGGCTCTGTTTTCTAGCTACTTCTAACTTAGGCCCTTTCTGCACCTTACCTTTGTCTGGCACCGGGGCACAGGGGTCACGCAAGCAGCCTCTTGTGAGAGGCTCTTGCGTCCCCACTGCTTCGGCTCTGCAGGAGCTGCCTGCCAGCCAGCAGGCAGCATGAGGGCTCTGCGTCTTCCTTCCGCAGCTCAGCCGGGTATTTTCCCAGGCTGCGCTGGGGGAGGAAGCATGAGGGCCACAGCTCCGGAGCTCCGCACGCAAGGTAAGTGTGCGTGGGGCCCCGGAGCAAAGCGCAATCGCGCACCATTTTCGGCTATAAGCCGAAAATGAAATAGTGCGCAATTGGTGCCTGCCAGCCCCAGCAGTGTCACGTGATTGCGAGGGCATCATCTGAAATGCTCTTCGCAATCGCGTGATGCTCCGGAGGCCCTTTTGCATGGCAAATGCCATGCGAAAGGGGCCTTAATTTTAAAGAGCAGTTTTAGAGCATTTTGTTTGGAATTTTTCAAGTTTCATCCTGTTGTCTTACCTACAGTAAAGGTTTTTTATGTAATGAAAAAGAGAAAGGCAATAAGCAACATAACAAGTTATTTTAAAATTGTAATAATCAAAAATTGTTTTGGGGAGTTCTGTAATGAATTACATAAACCACTGCTTTTAAAAAGTAGTTTCCATTTGATGGATGGTACTAAGCTAAATGGACCATATAGGGTATAACTTTTCTATACCGGCTGGCTTTCATAAAGGACTAGCAACCACCAGGACTGGTCCAAGATATTTTGTTGTCTGAGGTGGAAGATGTAGCATCTCTCAATCTTTTCCTGCTATTGAAGTTGACTGGACTAACCGATTGTGTTGGCATCAGGACAGCTGTCTTCGGTGCACTTAAGACTAGTCATGGAACAGGACAAAAGCATGGGTGCAAAAATTACACTTTGCCAAGGCCTGGGGATCCAAGTCTGATGCAACATTTGATACTATCACCATGAGGAAACATATGAAGCCCAATGCAGATCAGCAGTATCTATGCATCTCCATATGGCATGGAACTTTGGCACAGGAAAAGTGCAGTCCTAGCTTCAAGATAAATATCAAAATTGATTTACCTGTATCTGTGTAACTGTTTAGGGCCTGTGAGATTTGCTAGTGTCAATCAGAAGCAATATTGGACCAAAAAACCCAATAACATTCTGAACAGTGAATTGCTGGCCCAGGCCCATGTGTATAGTTAAACTAGGGCCATTTCCTCACTACACTGTTATAGTGCTATTATTCCACTTTCAACATCCTATGGAATCATGGGACTTGCAGTTTAGGGAGGGACCTTTAGAATTCTCAGCCGAGAGCTCTTCAGCCTCAGGTGATTATAAACCCCTGAATTCCACAGGATGCTGAAAGTGGAATAATAGCACTATAACAGTGTAGTGCAGAAATACTCTAGGACTAGTGAAGGGGAAGAGAATTGTGGGAGGGGTTGTTACATGTGCTCTCATTAATTACCAGCCTCCAGTGAGTAAGTAGGGAGAAAGCACACAGTTGGTAGGAGAGGCAAAGCACCATAATAATCAGAGAGATTGATCTCTGTGGTAGAGAGGACCAGTGCTGCTTTACAGATGCCAAATATATGTAAATAAATGTCTAGTTTACACACATATACACACACCATACTGCCATGACTAGCTATAAGGGAAAATGATTTTGCATTGAGAAGAATCTGAACAGCAAAGCTAAGGCCCTTTCTGCAACTCGCCTTTTCTCAGTGCTGGGGTGCGGGGATCACACAAGCAGCCTCCAGCGAGAGGCTCTCGCGTCCCAGTTGCTTCAGCTCCACAGCTGCCAGCTGCTCGCAAGAGAGCCCTGCCTCTTCCTTCCGCAGTGCAGCCTGGGAGTTTCCTAGGCTGCACTGGGGCAGGAAGCGCAAGCACCGTGACTCCAGAGCTCCGCACACATGACAAGTGCGCGGGTCCCCGGAGCAATGCGCAATTGTGTGCCGTTTTTGGCTTGAAGCCGAAAATGAAAAAGTGTGCGAGTGGCACCTGCCAGACCCTGGAGCATTGCACGATTGTGAGTGCATCATGTGGACCGCTCCTCACATTCGTACGACACTCAGTGGGTCCTTTCACATGGCAAATGCTGTGCAAAAAGGGCCTAAAAGGGAATTAGTTGATGTATAATATGTTTGCGGTTGTGTTGCTTCAATTGAAAAATAGGCCTCTTTGAGTAGAATGTATTAGCTCCCCCAAATTCAATAAAACTTGGAAACTTTCCAAAAGTTTGTTCCATCTTTGTTCATTTTGTTTTTGTTATTCTCATATAATGTGTTTATTTTGCCATAATAGCACATCCTTAGATTTTATCTAATCATCTAGTTGTAGCAGGTATAAAGTTTGCAGTCTCCATGCTTTTTGCATAAAGAAAACTTCCTCTGCCTAGTGTCTTACAGATGCTTTGAGCTTCAGTTCCCATCAGTTCCATCCAGTGAAGCCTGGAATTCTGGGAATTGTAGTCCAACACATCTGGAAGGCACAAAGTTGGCAAAAGCTAGCATAATATATCCCTGCATAACATACATGGCACTCACTTTGGATATACTAGATTTATGAATCCACCTATGTATTTAAGGAGATGTCATAGCCTACCATCTCTGTATAATATATATTGCGTTAACTCTGTATATGATTGATTCATGAATCCATCTACATATTTAAGGAGAGAAAGGATCCATGGGATGTCATAGCTTCACATTTTATTAGTTCTCTGATTAATTAGGATATTCCCCCATACATGATAAGCACCTTCCATTTGCTCCTGACTTTTTTTTAATTAGTTGAGTATTTTATTAATTGAAATTATATACCACCTTATCATTAAAAATCAAGACATCTGTGGCATAATGCAACCAAATAAAATGTTATAGAATATTTTATTGAGCTTTGTAGGCCTCCTGGGTGGGGGGAAGACTTTTCTACCCAGTCTGAGCCATAGTGTAGTTTCATGAGTATAGAAAATGTAATTTGAGAATTAACTTATAAACATTTATTTGATGACTTGGGAGACTGTATATATGGCAAGGGATTATGACGTCTGAGGAAGGAGGCCCCAGTTACCCACTTATAGTGCTGATACCAAGCCCCGAATTTATTCTTGGGCACTGCTTTGGGGACACAAAGCACCAAACATCATTCTGTCTTTCAACAGAAGCAAAAAGTCCAAGGGCTCAGGGTGAATCATCACGAGGCCTACCATTATTGCTTTATAGCCACTCCCCAGAATTACCGATCTTATTTTGCCTAATAGTAGGGCCAGCTTCGAGGTATATGCACTCAGCTAAACTGTAAGGGTTAACTTTCATGGCTCATTCCTGAACAATCCTGGGATTTGTAGTTTGGAGTAGGTGCCATTCTCTGAACTACCACACTGGAGCTTTCTGGTAGAGAATTCTGAGTATCCCTTATGAAACTACAAATCCATGGTTTCTATGGAGCCATGGAAGTTAGTGGTATCAAAATGCTATAATTGTTTGGAGTGGATATACCCTTAGCCCATTGTTAAATCACTGTGCAACTATTTAGACATCACTTTCACAAAAAGAAAATGCTACCAACAAACCTGGGAGAGTTTACTCATTCAGAAGCTTAAGTCCATTGAAATATTGTGTATATGCTACCTTTTTTCCCCATCCTCCAGAGATACGAGTGTATAATAATCTCATTTCCTGAAGTGCCTGGCAGAACAGAATTCTTATTGATGGCTTCCTCTATTATTTAAGTAGAAGCCTATTTCTATCAAACCCATTCTTTTCTAAATGGAAGAATTTTCACGCTTCTTATTAGTTCCAAATCATCCATATACTGTGAGTGACTCTCCCATCAGCCCTCTTCCAATAACTCTCCAGGTTTCCTCAGATGATTATCATTGCTACTGTCACCTGCAGAAGGATTTTGCTTCCTGCACAAGGGGAAATGGGTGGCCATTATTTAACTGTCTGCAGGAATTGGAACTGAGGATAGAAAAGAAAAGAAAGATATTTTGAAAGAATTTCATTCTCTCAGAAGAAGCAACATACTTTATTTTAGGTGGGGCATTTTTTTTTATAAAGAGGTAGATGGAGAATAAAAATCTTTTTTACAGCAATATTTTAGCATCATTTGCAAATGACTTTAGATGCCTGATAAATTTAGGGTGCTTACTCCCAAGCATTGCTACTGCTCAGGAATTGTTCACAAGACTTCAAGGAAAGGGCTCCAGGATGCTTTTGATGAGAAACTCTTCTTGGCATGGCAACCTTTCTCCTACTGGCATTCACTGCTCATTCATTGCTATCTTTCTCTGGGCTCCATCTACACAAAAACTGGTGGATAGAAATGTGTTTCCTTCCTCTTTCCACTGTTTCCATGTCTTGAGATGGCAATCAGTGGGCTGTGATAGCAAAGGCAAGAAGAAGGACCAGGAAAATCTGGGACCTGACAATGGCAAGCAGTTCAACAAGAGCCTCAAAATGCCACCACCACCACCGCTCCTTTCCAGCTCTGAGTTGTTACATCGGGTCACTTGTGCCCTGAACAAGTACAGCTTTAAGAACAGCTGCATGATCTCTTTTCATGTCAACTGCAAAGTAGACTAAGTACGATCAGTAATATTTCTTTTTATGTTCATGCAGGTGTCCCCCAGACAACAACATTTCTCAGTGGTCCTTAGGGCTATAGGCAGGGCTGTGTTTATTCACAGGATTTTATGTGAAGATAGAAATACACACCTTTGTATCATTTTTTAAAGCATGAGACTTCTTATTTAGAATTTGCAACCATTTTTTAACAAATCAATAGCTAAATAACAAAGTAAGCATAAAACAAAACAAAGCCAGAATGTCACATTTAAGTTTCTCTGGAACAAAGCTGGTGATGCTTCATTGTATTCCAAGCAAAATCATGATACCAAAGTAAAATTAATCTCTTAAAACTGTCTGAAATCTGTCCTCCTTAATACCAGAGCATATCCATGGTTGGAGCGTGGTGCAGTATTTCTGGCTTAACTTTCTCTTTAAAACTGTGCCAACAAAATGGAACTTCTGTTGCAGATTTGTGTCCTGTGTAATAGCTGTTTGGCAATGTGTCAAATAAATCAGACTTATGTTAAGTTTTATGTTGCTCTGTTGGCATCTGTGGCATATGAGAAAAACAGCTACGTCTGAAAAAGCATTTTGCTTGATAAGAAGATGCTTTTGGTTGTTGGTTTTAGATCTTCACCATGAGCTATGCCGCTCTGTGTTTAGACTAAATTTTCAAGTCTGAATTCAAGGACAAACAGCCCGCTTTTCCTCATGATATAACTGTGATGTTATGGATTTGCATCTGAAAATGTTCTTGCACTTACTTGTTGTATGATAGAGTATAAGGTAAGGAGGGGGTGAGAATGGAATGTCAGAGTCAATGAACGATGAAAGATTTGCATAAGGCTAGTGAATGACAGTTGGTAGTTCAGTTAGACAGGTTTTTTTTAAAATTAGATAGGGTTGGATGAGAGAAGAGAGGAGTTTGATATGGATGGTGTGGGTTAGTTTGATAGTAGTGTGAGAGAGGATGTGTGGCATTTGAAATGTAATAAATTAGTCTGCTGTGTTATGTTTAACTTCTGTAAGTAAAGAATTGTTTTCGTTTTTATATACTTTTGGCCTCTGGAAATGCTATCTTTCTGAGGGCTTGGCTTCATTCAGACAAGGTACCTGTGGTGGCAGCATCAATAGAAGTGTGGTATTGTTACCGCCATTGCTAGCCCGAGCTTGTGGGATATTAAGATATCATTTTGATATCAATAATTTGGCCTTCTGTGGCCCCCAGACAAGAACGCACGGAGGCTTGGCCGATAATCGCTGTAATATTCAAAACAAATACAGGCAGGCCAGAAATAGCCGACTCGCAGCTTCAGGAGACCTCAAGGCAAGTACCTCAATTAGGTATGCACGCAGCTTTCAAAAGATCCTCTGCCCCGCGCTGGCAGCTTGATGATCGAACTATACAATGCTCAAGCACTCCGCATTTGCATACTGGCTACTCTATTGACAATTTGGCTATAACTCAGTCATTCAAATGCTGACCTTTCGGAGGCTTTGTCTCCAGCCTCAAACTCATTGTTTTCCCCAAGTACGAACTAGCCTGCAGTCACAATTTTCCCTATAAGAACCCCTGACTGTGAGCGCTTCCTCGGATCGCTCTTGGCTTCCATCCCACCTTGCTGTCGCTTTGTCCAGCGAGCCTTTCCCTCAGTTCCACGTGCCAAGATCCACGCTCCCCAGCTTCTCTGCTTCTAACCGGGCTTCAGGACAGGTATAGTATTTCCCATACCAAACCTCCTCAAAAATCCCTCTATCTGCTACTACCTTTATTTCCATAGTTTCTTGCGTGAGTGTGTTGCATACATTTGTTTGATTGTGCTTAAATAAAACAATTATTAATTTCAACATCTGCCTCATCCTTGACTCGGCCCGACCCCGTAGACGTAGGGTTCAAGATCTCGCTACTTTACCCTGCCTCTTGCATTGCCAACGTGTGCTCTGTGCTAATTCCCTCCCCATTGTTGTGAGCACATTTCGGTGTCCCTCCCAGGACTCCCAGAAATCAGGGTAACAGTATCTGTAGAGGACGGAAACTGCATAAATCTTCATATATGCCTTGAGGGCATTTAGACAGTCCCCACAGTTGGTCTCACGCAAGTGAGACAGCAAGAAATCCTTATTTTGTGTTTATTGCAGTGAACATTGTGAAAATCTTCATGTTTGGTGGGTTAAAGGTAGAAATTCCCCATTTAGCCACTGTGGTGGGATTGCCTGAGGGGAAGCCTCTCAACTGGTGGCACTGGTAGGATTGCCTGAATGGGATGAGGGTTTGAAAACTCCTACATTAACCTCCAGCAAAGAGGTAATTCATAGGGAGTGGACAGCAGAAACTCTTATTTTATCTGGTTGCATGGTAGTCCAATCCATGGCTCTGAATAGGCCCAAGTTTCCCAGATGGAATCAAAGCTTTCATTGCTAGTATGGCATACAAGTTCATTCCTCTGTGTGGCCCCATTCCATGATGGTCTGACATCAAACAAGTTTTGCATAACCTATAAAACCAGTTTGATGTTGGCTGGTCCTGCTGTCTCAGAAGAATCAACACACACGCCTATGGTTCAGTCACAGTTCTATTGTACCAATCTTCAGGTTTCTGGAAAACTACCAGCATTTCCAGCCTGCATTTTAAGGGATCAAGTAAAATCAAAAGTGCAGCTCATGTATGAAAGTAGGAGGCACCCTTATCTGCTGTACAGTTTACTCTGTTTTGCTATACATGCATGCTCAATAATGGATTCTGGAAGCAGCTACTGTTTACCTTGCTGATTGCAGCAAGGCACATGCAGCTACAATAGGCTTGGCCAGAGAAGAATATCATTGGTTTGCAGTTACTGCAGATACACTGCTGCAATCTGACAGCAAAAGTCTGTGTTTTTCCAGCCCTCTGTCCCAGTGCCAATGCTGCTAGAAATTAGAATGGTTTAACCCTGTCCATTCAAAGACTAGTGGTCATGGACACAACCATTTATTAAAGTTAAAGCTGTGGGAATAGAAACCAGTTGGGAAATCTATGTCACGAATTTGATATATAGCCCAAATGGAAATACATAAATTGTAAATGGTATTTCTGCTCCTAGAGAAGGTATATTTCAGTTTTTGATAGAACATTGGCAAATGACAGCAGTATTATCTAAGTGTTTTCACTGTTGTCAGTGAAATATCACAATAATTTAAACACCTATATTTGAGTTGCAATTATATTCACAATCATTGATACAGGAAGCAAGTGACAGATTAACATGTGTCATGCACCTCTTTTTCACAACTTCCTTTTGTGATTGCTAGAACTACTAAAATAATTGAATACCCACATATTTTGCTACACAAAATGAATACATATTCATATATTCCTGAAAGGTGGCATGCACATACAAATGTTAATGTCACCTTACAATCTAACAGCTTGATTGTGGCATAATAACTCTCTTCACCGTTTATCAGAACTTCATCAGATATCAGAATGGATCCATCCTTTAATGTGGTCAGCTTTCCCCAACATGATGCCTTAGAGATATTTTGGGCTACAACCCTCATCAACCCCTGTCAGCTTAACATGTTGTCAGGAATGGAGGCTAAACTGTTAAACAATGCTCATATTGATCAACTATAATATATGGTTGACTAGGTGGCCTCCTTTCTTAGATCAGCAGTGTAAGACTGTCAGCAGATTTTTTTTTATTTTAAAAATTAAATTTTAATTAAAACATGTCGAGAAAATGTAAAAGGTTTCTACTTATCTGAAGGACAGTGGGCTGTGGTAGCAAAGGCAAGAAGAGGCACCAGGAAAATCTGGGACCTGACAATTGCAAGCAGTTGAAAAAGAGCCTCAAAATGCTACCACCACTGCCCCATCCCAGCTCTGAGTTGTTATATTGGGTCATTTGTGCCCTGAACAAGTACAGCTCTAAGAATAACTGGATGATCTCTTTTCATAATGTCAGTTGCAAAGTAGGCTAAGTATGTTCAGTAATGTTTCTTTTAATGTTCATGCGGATTACATTCAGACAACAACATTTCTCAGTGGTCTTTACGGCTATAGGCAGGGCTGTGTTCATTCATAGGATTTTATGTGAAGGTAGAAATATTGAAGGACAGTATTTTCTCATATAAGAGGAGGCCCATCCCAACATCCTATCTCCTTCACAAGTATAACTGTGGGAACACAGGAGACGACATTCTTGGTGGCTGTTCCCATGCTTTGATATGTCTCTGTAGACAAGCTAAACTTGTCCTCTTCATTGTGTCCTTCTGGAAGCAGGCAAACTATTTTTTGTTTCAACGGGCCTTTGAGAACTAACTTTTGATGGGAGAGAGCTATTAATAAAGTGCTGTATCATCTCTCTTTGCTACTGCTACTGATTTTGGTGGGTATGTTTTTGAACTGATTTTAATTCTAGTTATAGTTTACTTATATTTTAACTTTTGTAAATCTTAATGATGTAGAATTTTATTTGCACTTGTTTTAACTTTTTAACTATTTCGAGTCCAAGGTCTCAAAATAAGTAGATGTGGCAGTATTAAAACAGCTCTAACACTAAAGGCCCATCATTGTCTAAGGGCATTTCTACACTGCACTGTTATAGCACTACTATTCCACTTTCAATATCCTAAGGAATCCTGGGCTTTGCAGTTTAGAGAGGGGCATTTAAAATTCTCAGCCAGAGAGCTCTTTGGTCTCAGTAAACTACAAACCTCAGAATTCCACAGGATGTTGAAAGTGGAATAATAGCACTGTAACAGTGTAGTGCAGAAATGGTCTAAGTCAAGGAAGGACAACTGTGAGCCTCTAGGTATTTTTGGTCTGCTCCTTCCATACCTTCTCACCATGGATTATGTTGGCTTGGGCTGAGGGAAGTTGTGGACCAAAAACATCTGGAGAGATACAGCTGCTCAACCCTGGACTAAGGCATCTAGGAAGGGAAAAAGTGACACAATGGGTTGTGATTGCAGGATCCAGACTAAGGCTTTTCTCTACCTTTGCTGGTAGTAAAGGTGGGAATCCAAAAACCTTTGACCATCCAAACCTGGGGGTCAAAGCCTGTGGGATTTTCTTAATCCTGGAGATTTAGGGAAGGTAGCACACAGTTAAACAAGTAACAGTGATAAAAAATGAATTCACTCATCAGATCAATAACCAACTTTGACCTAGAAAGCTTTATGGTGCTACTACGTGACTCATTCTGGTTATGGCAATTCAGAGGGTCTGTTGCTGATTTGCCTGGTTTTCCTCTTATGCCCAACATCCTTTGGTCAGTGTTTGATGGTGGCATACAATGTGGCTAATCTCTACATGGACCCCTTCAAGTTCAGGAATTCTTGTCGTGCAAAGTGCTGATTTTGTGTACCACAGGATAGTAGTGGGACTGGGCAACAATAAGTCAAAGTAGTAGTGTTATTAGTTGGAACTGTAGTGCCCTGGAACACTGCAATATGTTGACAGGGAGCTCCTAGAAGTTTTCATACACGTGTTGACATTTAGATGTTATCCAAAAACTTGAGTATACATACAGCATCTCTAAGAAGTATCTATAGTACCAGAAAGGCTTTGAAATAGAACATGTTTGACAAGGGAGAAACATTCAAGCTGAATAAATGATTTCCCTTTGTTTGAAAATCCAAGTGTCATTTACATGGCACATGAAATACAGACTGAAGAGACACTCAAAGAAGGATTGTGATTATATAGCTTTTCATTTTGCTACACTGTTTACATGCACTGCCTTGACAATACAGCTTCTAAAGACAATAAATCACTGATTATAACTTGTTTTTATTGTGTCAGTGCCAGATATTTTAAAGGGGGATTAAGCACATGTTGTTTAGTTATTCCTTTGCTCTTGGCTTGATTGCAGATGGGAACACTTAGCATTTCCTTTGCAGTGATACTATTATAATTAAGTGCTAAGATTTCAACAAGAAACACTTTTCTAGGGCATATTCAAAGAAGAGAGAAACAGCTAATGGTCATTCTCTTCATATATTTGTCTTGAGGATAGCAGGGACTTTCCCCCCTTTTTTCTATTATACCTCATTAGGAAACACTCAACCACTCAATGACTTGGAAGAAAACTAGTTGACTCCCACAGCTAAAGAAAAGAGAAAAAAATGTATGTGGAAAAAATAAACTGACTGATCATACCTGATAGGTAGCTGTCCACACAAGAGTTTGCCAAGTCAGGACTATGGCCCTTTTCACACGGCATTTTTCATGCAAAAGGGCACCTGGAGCACTGGGCAATTGTGAGGAGCGATCTGCATGATGCACTCACAATCGCCCGACGATCCAGGGGCCAGCAGGCACCGATCGTGCACCTTTTCATTTTCGGCTAGAAGCCGAAAATGGTGCACGATCGTGCATTGCTCCTGGGCCTCACACACACTTACCTGGCGTGCAGAGCCTCCAGAGCCATGCCGGTCGCGCTTCCTGCCCCAGTGCAGCCTGGGAAACTCCCAGGCTGCACTGCAGAAGGAAGAGGTGGGTCTCTTGCACGAGCAGGAGGCTCGTGCAGAGCTGAAGGACCCTGGCCACGAGAGCCTCTCGCTGGAGGCTGCTCGCGTGATCCCTGCACCGCAGCGCCAGAAGAAGGTAAGGTGCGGAAAGGGCGTATACAAGGACCTGAGATTCTGGGGCTAAAATCTGAGACCAAGAGGCAGTCTCTTGTGATTACACAGGGGGCAGGCCCCAGACATGTTACAAGGGACAACCCCTGGTGATATGTTAAGCACAATACATTAAATGTCAGTAACTGTTGCACAGAGTTTGCAATTCAAATAAAAAACACTAAGTCATAATAACTAAAGAAAATATATCTGCATGCAAAGCAGTGCTTTCAGCCTGAGGAAGAGAGAAGAAATTGTAGGCCCTGAGATCTGGTGATCCTTCAACTTCTGTTAATTATTTGCAATTGAATCTAAATGGGATTAAAATTATTATGACAGGCTTCAATTAGTATACTTCATGGCCCAATCCAGGGCTCTCTAAGGAACATTGAATCTACAGCTGGAAAAGACCAAAAGGGCCATTCAGTCCAACCCTCTTCCATGCAGGAACACCCAATCAAAGCATTAAACAGATGGCCATCCAGCCTCTGTTTAAAAACTTCTGAAGAAGAAGACTCCAGCAGTCCAGACTCTGAAGCAGTGTATTCCACTGTCAAACTGATCTTACCATCAGGAAATTCTTCCTAATGTTTAGATGGAATCTCTTTCCTGAAGTTTGAAACCACTGCTCTGTGTCCTACTCTCTGGAGCAGCAGAAAACAAGTTTGCTCCATCTTCCATATGACATTCCTTCAAAATCTGAAGGCTTTGGATCAACTGGATCCAAGTATGATACTGCCACACCCTCTTGGCCCATTCCACCAAAACAGCCCTCTCAGCTGATCTACACTTACAGAGCTTTCTGCAGAAATGTACCAGGCTTCAGCATAAGTGCACTGCCCAACTGGTGGATTTCCTTCCTTCAGGCACAGGGACAATTTCCAGCAAAACTTCTCCTAAAATGACATCCAACAAGGATCAGGATTGTTCTGTATTTACAAAGCAAATATAGAAATAGGTAAATGTCTCCTCCCCTCATCTTCAGCTTTAAAGATATAAATTTCAATCTGGACTAGCATGTAGATAGTTTTGATTCACAGAGGAAACAAACTGTATCAACATAATGTCTTATCTAAAGATTCAGAATTTGAAATGATTTA
Organism: Cyclura pinguis; assembly: GCA_030412105.1. Taxonomy (NCBI): domain Eukaryota; kingdom Metazoa; phylum Chordata; class Lepidosauria; order Squamata; family Iguanidae; genus Cyclura; species Cyclura pinguis. The sequence goes on from CM059602.1 coordinate 217,371,066, forward strand.
TAAGCCCATATAAAAACAAAATCTCAGACATTTATCATAACAATTGGCACTACATTAATTGGCATTGATATAAAGTGGAAACCTGAGGTGTCTGGAAGGTCAAGCTGGAAAGAGGAAAATTACTGACTGTATATGTGAAATGGGAAGGCAGGTCGGCCATTCTCTCCTAGGCAAAATCGAAGTTGTTATTAGCCAGATTGCAAGGCAATAGGCTTATTATACTAAGAGCTGAACATCTCAGAGCAGAAAGGGGAAGTCCACACCGAACTGTGATTGTTCCAACCCTGATTCCTCACACCTGTATGTTTTTCTGTTTTGTCTTCCTGACCTCTCCACAATACAGAGCTATTATGACAGCCATTAACCTCTTGGTCACCCAAACACTAAGACCAGTAACTTTGTCTAGATCTCATTGTTCCTGCTGCAAGTCTCATTGCCCACTCAGCTGGGGGAGCGATTCACACCCATACCCATAAGGTAGATTTGGGGTATAAAAACCCTCAGTTTTGAGCAGTCTCTTGCACTTTTGACTTACTGAACACCACACTGTCTGTCTGATTCCTGAACAAGAACTTTCCTTAGCTCACTACTTAAGCCACATTGCAGCTTTTCTTCACTTTTCTCTGGACCGGTAATTATCACCTGAACACTAAAAGTCCTCTATCCACACATTACTTCCTTTTCCTTTGGTTAGTCCTTGTGTTGAGTGTGTGAGTGTTTGGATCTCTGTGTGTGCATGTGTGAATCTTTCACACACATTTTGGCTGGTTCTTTCCTGCACGGTTCTGGAAACATTGGTGGAAAGATCTCAGTAAGTTACCCCCCCTTTTGCAGGGCTCCTAATTTTGAGCTAATTAATTCCTCATTTTCACATGGAGATACTGGCATCATGGGTGGACCCCTGGGTCACCCATGCATTGTGGTAACGACTTAATATTTTTAGAAACTGAATGCATGTGTCCCAAATATTGTACAAATGGATAAACAAAGATTTACAATGTGAAATCCTTGAAATTAGCTCTCTAATATTTGAAACCACACAATATAAATACTCTGAATTTAAAGGGGAGCTTGTATTTAAATAACTACGAAGCAGTACCTTATGTCTTGGAAAATGGTGAATGCAAAATTCTGCATATAGGATCATCATTATTATAAGAGAGGTTTATTATTAAGCTATACCAGCAATATAAGGGATACAACCACCAGCAAACTCTTTGATATCTTTTGTTGAATGTTGCAATTTATTGAATAGCCATTAATTTCTTGATTTCAGTTGTATTGATTTTGCAGCTCTTAAGAGTGTAGAGTTAATCCTTTCAATTTAATTACTTTTGAGACAACTGGGAAAGAAATGCTCTCTCAGATGGACATGAAACTCATATATGAACCAATATGTAGCCATAAGGGTGGTTTGTTATTTAATGTTTCTGACTGAGATGCATGTCTTCTAGCAGCCTTGGTCTATAATTCAGGACCTGTGGAAATAAAAAGTCATAAAATTAGGCATTTTCAGTTTTTTAAAAAATCACATAGAGATATCAGTAAAGCTTCTGAATCTAAGTTCAGATGTGAGCTATTGGTAAATAGTGGCCAGGATATAAAAGGAATGGGAAGGCATTACTGCAGAATGAAAGAGAAGAGGGACATCTTGAATGTGGGTGGCATCAGCAGGTTCTTTTTAGGATAGATGAGGGGGGATTGACTGGGCAGGAAAGGGCCTGTGACTGCAACAGACAAAAGAGTGAGGAAGTAGGAGGAAGAGTTCCATCTTGGCCAATGAAGTGGGAAACAACAACTGTAGACTTGTGGGTGTTCTCATCTCTGAAGAATCAGGTGCTGAAGCAAAGTAGGAGCACATAACTAGTAGAAAGAGAGCAGTATGGTAGGTCTCCAACATATTATTCAAGGACCAGTGAAAGCCTTGAAAACATACAGCATAAATAATCCAGATCAAATAATCTTAGCCTTGCACATAGATCTGCCTGTCAGTAAGGTTTTATTTTTGGTAGACAATTATTTCCAGGAAAAACATTCTCTTTAAAATGGTACTTTGTTCTATAGATCAGTTACAGGATTTTATGTGCATAAACAGTGTATCTCTGCATTTTTCGTCATTGCAAAACATATTGTGCTATAGTTATTCCTCCGTTTCTGTGTCTCTCTCTGCGTCCATCTCAAAATGGTTATATATGGTGATGGCCAAGACTTCAGCTGTTTTTAGAGACAGACATTTCTCAAGTCTCTGTGTGCTATTTCCACAAAGATCTGATCATACAGACAAAGATCTGTAGAGACACAAAAGTAGGCAGAGCTAACCAGTTATACAGATTCGTAGCTGATATGTGTGGTTATCATACTGTTGTTCTTAACTGACCTGCCTTTTAAGTGATGCATTCAAGACATAGCACAGCACTTACTGTATCTGAGAAATGCAGAAAAATTGGGTCAAGCAATTATGAAGTAAGTTGTTTCGTGCCTGCAGTGTGCCAGGGCAGTCAAAGCACTAGTCACCTCACACAGGCCCTTTCCGCACCTTACCTTCTTCCAGTGCTGGGGTGCAAGGATTGCGCGAGCAGCCTCCGGCAAGAGTGTCTTGCATCCGGGGTCCTTCGGCTCCGCACGAGCTGCCTGCTCGCGCAAGAGCCACGCCTCTTCCTTCCGCAGTGCAGTCTGGGTGCGGCTCCGGAGGCTCCACATGCCAGGTAAGTGCGTGGGAGGGGGGCTGGGAGCAATGCGTGATTGCACACCATTTTCGGCTTCTAGCCAAAAATGAAAAGGTGTGCGATCAGCACCTGCTGGCCCCTGGAGCGTGCAGATCGCTCCTCACAATTGCGTGATGCTCCAGGCGCCCTTTCGCATGGAAATTGCCATGTGGAAAGGGCCAAAGAAATCATTCCACACTCACCATATCAGACTGATCATCACACACAGCCTCATTCCACACTGAAGAATTTCAATGGGATGGGAAAGGTAGCTTATGCTAGTACATTAGGTAGCTAGACTGGCTTCAGTATAAATTGGTCTCCAGCACTCGTATGACTACTGAAAAGATAAATGACCTAACACGGGCCCTATCACACTACACTGTTACAGCACTATATTTCACTTATATTCCACTGCCATGGCAACACTGTATGGAATCCTGGGACTTGCAGTTTAGGGAGGGGCAATTAGAACTCTGAGCCAGAGAGCTCTTGGGCCTCACTAAACGACAAACCCCAGAATTCCATAGAATGTTGTTATGGCAGTTAAAGTGGCGTATCGTGATATAACAATGTAGTGTGATAGGGACCATGGTCAGAATGAAGGGTCTTTCACTATTTTCTGTAGCCCCAGCCATAGGCTATTTATGGACTGAATAGGGAGGGGTCATCCCTCCACCATTTCAAGGCAAACTGTTCACACTAGCTTAGTCTATGGGCCACCAGAATGGCGCAGCCTTACCATTATAGCTGATAATGTGCCACTTTTTTCTTCACATATCAGACAGGTTACTTTTCTTTTTCTCTTCCCATACAAACTTGCTGGCAGTGAGATCTTGTTCATGGACTTCAAGGCACAAAAGCTGCTTCAAGGGAGCAGCATGAAGGAAGACGAAGAAACTGGGAGGGAAAGAGATTGTTTTACCTTTTGGTTCTTTAGGTTGGTTGAGAATGTAGAGTGGATAAAATCATAGGCCCTTTGTTCCACACAAATGTCCTTTGTTCCAAATACCCTTTTCCTTATTTTCTAGTAACAGAATCAACTAGTTTTGGAGTTTTCTTTTTTAAATAAAGTTTTCCTTCTTGCCAAGCTAAAAGAAGCTAACTCTCAAAACACACTGGCCAACACAAAGTGAGAAACTTGCCTAAGGCATTTTGGTGCTCCTTTGGATTGGTTTCTGCGCGTTTCTTCCTCTTTCTTTCTTGGGCAAAAACATTTTTCTACTTTCATAAAGCACAAGCAACTAGTGGTTTAATTTCATGTCTAGAGACCTGCTATAGTTTCATTATGCTTTTACAAACCTCTCATTCTTGTCTGGAAAAGTGACATTTGCTATTAAGTACTGACATTCAGAAGGATAAAATGTGTGATAGTTTAGTAGACAAATAACATAAAGCTTTTCTTGCTCCACAGTTGCTTCTGAGAAAGTGGCAAAACCATTGCTGAGTATTCCTGGCCCAAGAAAACCCAGTGAAATTTGTGAGGTCACCGTAAGTCAATAGGTGACTTGAAGGCACATACACACTGGAGCAAATAAACCATGCTCTAATGTTGTACCCTTTCTCCCGCTCCCACCATGGAGAAGTGATGAAACATCAGCCATGAGTTAATTAAAGCCAACGATAATGTGTGCAACCAAGCAAGCAGTACTGCTTTGCAGCATTCATTTATTTTAATAAATAAATAGACTCTAGATTGGGATTCCACCAAGAGTGTCTTTTTGATGCAGATAATTTTAACCACAAAGTGAGATATATCTTTAATTTTTCCACCAACATTATTTGTCCTTTTAAATGCACCACTATATGCTGAAATAGGCATATCCATACTAAATCTTTTCATTACTAACCAACACTGTATTGTGGTTTGCACTCTGCATCTCAACCATCATAGTCAGGGAGGCATATAGGGAGGAGATAAAGAAACGTACAAACTTGTTTGCTCACCAACATGATATATAGGGCTTGAAGTACTCAAGAAAATATTATTGTTTTTGTGTGTTTTCAAGTCATTTTCAACTTAATGGCAACACTAAGGCAAACTGATCATGGGGTTTTCTTGGCAAGATCTGAGTGGAGGTTGCCTTTGCCTTCTTCTGAGGCTAAGAGAGTGTGACCTGCCCAAAGTCACCCAGGTGGTTTCCACAGCCAAGCAGGGGTTCAAATCCTGGTCTCCAGAATTGTAGTTCAATGCTCAAACCACTAGATCATGCTGACTCTAGAGAAAATATAGGACTGCATAATGAATTGTAGGGCTCTTCTCTAATTTCATACAAATTATGGCCTTCCCTAGAAAACGCTAAAGACAGTGGTTGTCAGAAAAGGTAAGGGGGTGGGGCTTTTGAGTAGTAGTTTTTGTGTGTCTTCCAGTCATTTCCAGCTTATGGAGGACTCTAACATGAACCTGTCATAGGGTTTTCTTGGCAAGATGTGTTCAGAGGGGATTTGCCATTGTCTTTCACTGAGGCTGAGAGAGTGTAAATTGCCCAAGGTCACCCAGTGGGATTCCATGGCTGAGCAGGGATTTGAACCTTGGTCTTCCAGTGTCCTAGTCTTGCATTCAAATCACCGTACCATGATGGCTCTCACTCTCTTTGTGCTATCCCATAATTTGACTATTGATACAAATTAACTTCAGTCAGCAAAGTTGATGTGTTTGTGGGCATTATTTCTTTTACAGAAAAACCAATGTGGCAAAAATGATATGGAAAGAGTAGGAATAGGTTCCTGCCTCACAAAAAGAGCCGCTCAACACATTTCAGCAAACTTCCTCCTCTCCCCAAAACTGACAATATGCACAATATGCATATGAAACAGCCAGATCAGAAAAGCTTTGAACAAGGAAAGGAAAACATCTTCAATCTTCTAAAGTCCACTAGCAGGCTTCTTCCAAAATGAATCCAGAGATTACTTGTCATTTCACCACTCTCTACTTTCCTTATGGTTTCCACTTTGGTGACCAGACCTAAAGATTTATTTTTTTTTTAAGCATGGTGAAGACAGCTGTTGAGGCAAGCTTACCAGCTCCCCCCTTTTCTTTCTATGTTGCTGTTCACACATTCTGTAAGTGATCTTGGAGGCAGCTGCTTTTAATTTTGCCTGTTATAGGGAGGCACGCACAGTTACAGTAAGATTGACTAGAGTAGAATCCCATTTTTTCCTAGCTCAAGCTTTATTGCATTGCTTACTGTAGACCTATACTACAACCAGGCACCTGAAGTCTATGGCCCTTTCCACACCTTACCGTCTTCCGGCACTGGGGTGCAGGGATCACGTGAGCATCCTCTGGCAAGAGGCTTTTGCATCCGGGGTCCTTCGGCTCCACACGAGCTGCTTGTTCACGTGAGAGCCCCGCCTCTTCCTTCTACAGTGCAGCCTGGGAGTTTCCCAGGCTTCAGTGGGGCAGGAAGCACAACCGACGCAGCTCCAGAGGCTCCGCATACAAGGTAAGTACGAGCGGGGCCCAGGAGCAATGCGCGATCGCGCACCATTTTCGGCTTCTAGTTGAAAATGAAAAGGTGCATGATTGGTGTCTACCGGCCCCTGGAGTGTCTCGCGATTGTGAGTGCATTGTGCAGATCACTCCTCACAATCACGCAACACTTTAAGCCCTCTTTCGCATGGAAAATACCATGCGAAAAGGGCCTCTGCTTCTCCAGTCCTCCTTTTCCATCCCCCCAGTGCCAATGACGTCTTCCCATAGTACAATATGCCTGTACTATGTGCCTACAATGGACCTTAAGTCATTGAACTTCAGATAAACCTTAATTTCCTAGTACATCAATACTTTTAAGAATGTAATCCTCTGCACAGAATCACAGAACTATGGAACTGGATGGAACTCCAGGCATAATCTAGTTCCAGCTCCTGCTAATTCACAGGAAATTTACAGGTCAGTCAGGTCTGACAGCTGGTCATCTGTCCTCTGTAGAAAATTTCCAATGAAGAAGACTTCACCACTTACTAAACTGTTCCACTGTTGAACAACCATTACTGTCAGTAAGCTTTTCCTAACTGTTAGTTGAAAACTCCTTGTAATTTGAATCTACTGGTTTGTGTTCTAGTCCAGTTGTGTTCTAGACCAGCAGAAAACAAAGCTTGCTTTATCTTCCCTGTATCAGCACCTCCAAGTAACCTCTTAGTCCTCTCTTCTCCTGGTGAAACATGCCAGCTTCTCCAACCATTTCTCAAATGCTTGTTTTCCAGGTCCTTTAACATCTTTTGCCACCCTCCTCTAGGCACTTTCTACCTTGCTGATTTTTTTCTTAAACTGTGATGTCCAGGTCTGTACATAGCATTTCAGGTAAGGCATGACCAGGAACAGAATAATACTATTACTTTTCTTGATCTGAACCCTTTACTTCAGTTGATGTAGCCTAGAACTTCCATACCTTTTTTTCCTATTTCATTACACTGTTGACTCAGGTGTAGCATGTGGTCTAAACCTATTAGCTCTTTGCACATATTGCTGCCAAGTCAGATTTGAACACATCTCCCCTTAAGAGCAGATATATCTTTTTGGAAGTCGTATTTTTTCCATTAATCTTGTTCAGTGTAACTTGTTCCATTAAATTTTATTGACATTTCTCTTTAATTTTAGGATGGATCTCTTTTAAGATGGATCTCCTAGGACCTCTTGGAATAGAGATATGGCAAAACTCTTGAGGAAGAATTTCTCAATGAATGTTGACAGGAAAAAAAATATATTGATTTTCAGTTCCTGCTATTTTTTTATGATTGAGTTTTCTCTCTTTTAGAGAGCTATAGAAATAGCCCTATAGAAGAAAAGTGCCACTTTTTATTCTGAAACTAAGTTTGTTTTACTTGTGCTTAGTTACAGAAACTGAGTACTGAGAATATATTTATTTCATTGTGACACATAATTATGTACTTGGCATTTACTCTGTCTGTTTTAAATTACTTTATGCAAATCTCATTTCAAAGAGAGTAAAAGTGAAATTATCTTATGTATATATCATTAGATTCTACCTTCTACTTCTAATGATAATTTGTGGATGCTTTGGAAAACATTTATTTTGGGAAAGCAGAACATTGCACATCTAGCTGTATTTCATGTTACATCCTCCCTTAGAGGAAAGTAATGTAATAGTATCAAAATTACAAAGATGTACAAACAGGCAACTTAAATTTGCAATTTATCTAATTTGTATGTGTATGTGTATAATAGGGAAATGGTACAAGGCCTTCTATACTTGCATATTTTGTATAAAAACTAATGGATGTTCAGGTTTTAGAGTAGAGGGATTTGCAGGTGATTGTTTCAACAGAGTAGGGAAAACCTGTATATTTAAAAGACGAGTAATTACCACACCATACAAAAATGGCCTCTTAGGCTGAAAGGTATCTAACAACAACTCTCAGTTGTGTGATCCTCCAGATGTTGTTGCTTATTCATTTATTTTATTCATTTACGTTCCAGCTTTTCCCAAATTGGAACTTGAGGTGGATTACATAAATTAAAACAAATACAGATAAAAACACAAAGTTATTGTTGCAATGCCTTAAGCTATAAAATTAAAACCATTTAAAACAAATGCATTAGAAAGACTGCAGATAAACTGCAAATTCCAGCAGAACTAGACAGCACAGCCAATAGTAAGGCATGCTGTTGGGAGTTGTGGTTCAGCATCTGGATGGCTGCACATTTCCTACCAATATTTTACAGCATGTCTGCTTATTATGTCAAACCTGAGATCTGGTATCTGATAAAACAAAATAAAATGCTATTTAATACTGGATTGGGGAGATGCTGGGCACATGACTTTGAAATACGTTCCTGTACTTTGCAGAGAGGGTTGGGCTTGGGGTGGAGTGATTGCTTTCAGGAGGATCGGAGTGGGTTTGTGGGATCCCTGCATACCTTCCAACCGCTTATGTTGCACAGTGTGATTTGGGAAGTTCTGGTTATTTCTTCAGCCAAGATCTTTGATGTCAAGGAAATACATACCCTCCAACCATCCATATTTGATAGGGAAAGTCCTGATTAATCCTCTCTTGTCCCACTTTCTCAGCTGCTTTTAAAGTGTCTATTTCTCTGTCCTCTTCCCACTTTCCCTTGTCCTCAGCTTCCTTAAGTTGCTACAGCTAAGTTCAATGTGTAAAAGTAGTTTGCACTGAATTAATTCAGCAGGAGAGAGAAGGGGATGAAACCTTCCCTTTCCAGTAGGATCGGGCAAAAGCACATCTTGTCAATACTTCCTCATTAATATGTTTCCCCATCTTGGCCCCATTCTGATGTTCCTTGGCCACAAGTGTCCTGGTTTCATCTGTGAAATGTTGGAGGATATGTCCTTGTCAACATTTTACTGGGTCATTTATTTTTTGTGGCTGAAGGGAAGGGGATTGGCAATCAGTGCGATTCTACTCGCAGAAAGGGGAGCTGGGTAGAGAATTGTGTCATTTCATTTGATAGCTGCTCATGTAGCTGAAAGAGGAAATGAAAAGTCTGCCTTCTTCTTGAAGAAATAGCTTCCAATGCCAGTACCATATAAAGGGACCTCAGAGGCATTTAATTAGTAATTAAGTGCCTCTGAGCTTCCATTCCTTATATTCTCTGTTATTCTGCAGACATTGTACCATGTGTGTTTGGTAATTTTAAAATGTGACCAAGAAACGACAAATTAGGAGGCTAAAATTGTATAGATCCCACAATCCTCTAGCAAAATGTCTGTATCTTGACTCCTGATTTAAGACTATCTGCATGTAGCCCTGAGCTCTGGTGGTGCAGTGGTTAAACGTCAGGCCACAAGGTTGTGAGTTCAATCCCACCTGGCCCCAGGTTGACAGCCTTCCATCCTTCCATAGGTCAGTAAAATGAATACCCAGCTTGCTGGGGGCAATTAGCTAACACATTGTAAACTGCTTAGAGAGCACTTAGCTGATAAGCTAGCTGTATAGAAATACACATGCTATTGATATGTAGTGAGATGCACTTACTGATTTTAAACAGGGATAGGCAAAGTGTGGGCCTTCCAATGTTACTGGACTGCTGCACCTAGCATTCCTGTATACCAGCTGTGTTGGCTAGGGTTAATGCACTCCAACAACATCTGGAAGGCTTTATTTTGCCCACCTATTTTGAAAAGGGGCCTTCAGTATTGTGACTCAAGCATTTGTCTTGGTAGCATTCTGATTCATTTTGCCATTGCCAAATTAAATTATTCATTGGGCTAAGCCCTTCTCCCCAGGGTTCTTTTCAAAACAGAACATGGGAACCTGTGATTGCATTAATCCCTCTGGTGGTGACAACACAAAGGCGTTGTCATGCATGGAAAAAATCCCAACTTCCCATCACTCTCCCTTCCTGCCTCCTCTTAATTGACTAAAGAGAAAGAGTTAAGAATCTGAGCATCCAGTCCAGAGCATCCAGATGGGAGCAACAGCAGAATAATTAGTTCAGAGGAGCTTTAAAAGACAGCAAAGACAATTACTGGGATATGGAAAGGATTTTGTAGCACATATTTTATTCAATCGAACATCATAAAATTGATAAGGCTGTCAAGGGACTGTAGGCCATATCAAGCAAATCACCAAAGGCAGGTTCACCCATGCATTGAGCTACTGGTACACTACAGAACTACTTTTTTACCTGTAATAATGATCAGGTGCCCGCCACGCTGTCACCAACTTGGCAAAAGGGAATTAGTGTGGTCTTGTGGCAATGGTGGTTGTGATTATGGTGATAGAGAAAGTGTTGTATGTTTCCCTCTCTGCTTTTGAACCTAATCCTAAAAGTAAAAGTGGGTATCTCTCCTTCCTTTAATAAACAAAGGTTTATGGAACCTCTGCCTTCTCGCAGCCCACAAATGGTTTATTGTCTCAGAATATACTGTAAGTGTCTTCAATGGGAAATATCATGTCATCCTGCTGTGCCCTAGGATCAGAGAATGAATGCTCTAGATGAGTGCCCCATCCAAGGTGAGACTGAGATGTGCAAGAGAGAAAGCTTTAAATATTCTAAATGAAGCAGAATAAAGAATGGGAAGCAGTATACCCACTTCCTTTCTCACACAATCCACTGTGATTGAGAAACTGAGTTTCACTCTACAATATCTCACTGTATTGTGGAGGGAATAACAATTATTTCTTTTCTTTGATTTACAATGATGGTTGGCTCAGGGTGACTCTTTCTCCCCAACAACAACAAAAACACATACTAGCCACATAAGAGTAATAAATGCTAAGAATGAAATTTTCTGACTACAGCCATTTCTGAGAACTGCTCTATTTATTACAACAGTGCTTCTTAAGCTATTGATGTGGCAGGGTTTTTTTTTTCAATGAAACAGTAATCTATAATAACTTAAAGGTTTACTACCATTTACCATGGGCCTTTCTGCACTACACTGTTATAGTGCTATTATTCCACTTTCAACACCCTATGGAATCCTGGCATTTTTAGTTTAGGGAGGGGTATTTAGAATTCTCAGCCAGACAGCTCTTTGGCCTCAGTAAACTACAAGCCCCAGAATTCCTCAGGATGTTGGAAATGGAAAAATAGCACTATAACAGTGTAGTGCAAAAAGGCCCTATCACTCATATCTAAAACAGGCAGACCATTTTAATTGATTGCTATCATACAAGATCTACCCTCTGAACTGCATCTGTTATCGCTTTTTTATTCACATTGTCAGTTATACATTCAACCAGTATTTCTTCAGCTGTCTACTCTATAAACTGGACTGGCAGGTTTTTGTTTTTTTTTACTTTAGTGTACCAGGGACTGGTATTTTATTGGTGCCCATTGGATACAATTGTTTCTATCTTTCCTGGAACCTCTCCACAGATTGGTAGTAGACAGCCTCAGGATCAGGACTGCACCAAGGACAAGCACACTGAATAGTGATGCCTTTTCAGAACTGAAAAGGATACTCTATTCTTAAAACACATTTTGAATTCTTCTAAAACTGACTCCAATGCTTTACACCGTCTTGTATTGCCAGGCACTTCTAACTCTTTTGGTGGGAACATCACTGCCACCAGTTTTAGCGCTCCTATATCAAATCATCAAAAGGATGATTTCATGCCAGCAAAACCAGAAAGCGGGGATATCTTGAACTGCCACTACAACTGGATGTCTTGAACTACAAAATAAAACAATATATAAACTTCCACAATCTTGCAGTCAGCATTGCTGAGTAGTACAGACAGAATATGAAATTCAAACATTCAGAGACCAAAGATTCCCAACTCTTGACTTAAACACAGGGCTACACTCACTAGGAGAAGGGGAATTACATTAACTGTTTTGTTATCAGTTTTACAAACTCCATCTAATAAGGTCAACAGTATTGGACTATGGGTGCTGTAACTCCAAATTATCTGGTGGGCAAAGGTTTCCCACCTCTGCAGTAAATATTATCATCAAATTTGTTATCTATTGGCTTTTTACTTGTTCCATAACCAAAAAATTAATTTCCAGTTTTATTGTATAACATTACATGCCACCACAACGTTTCTGTGGCGGTAGGATTGTGTGCTTCTGTGAGGCAAGAGGTTACACTGATGCTAGCAGTGCTGCTGGCAGACTGTTTAATGTCAGACAAGCTTTTGCTGAGGAGCCAGACTAAATGTGCCAAACAGCTTCTGGGCAGCAGCAGTAACAGTGCGGGTGACACTAGCAGTGGATCACTCAGAGACAATGGTAGCGACACCATAGCTAACACTTGTTAGTGCTACAAAGAAGGCAATGGTAAGCCACTCTTGAAGTCTTTTACCTTGAAATTCTTTAACAAGACAATCCAAAATGAAACAAGAGATAGTGCCAGAGTAAGAAACTCCCACACTGAAAGGTACTCAGTGAGATGCTGGGGAAGTCCAGAGGACAAGGACAAGTAATGCTGTAACTAATGATGCAGCTAGACTGTAGCTAAAAAGACATTCAACTGTTGACATAGTCAGCAGTGAAAGGAAAGTCAGAAGGTGCACAGCACATACAAACATGGAATAAGAGAAGCTGAAATGAGAGGAAACTAGATACAGTAAAACAAAAAATGGAACATATAAATGTTGTAATACTTGGCATGAGTAAGCTAAAGTGCACAGAAATGAGACATTTTGAGCCAGAGAACTATACAATGCTTTACTCAGAAAATTAAATTCTAAAGAAAAATAAAGAATGGGGTTGCATTAATAATGAGGAGAGATGTAGCAAAAATAATCAAAAACTAGAATGTAAAGTCTGGCTGAATGATATCAATAAGACTTCAGAGAAAACCCATCAATATAACCACTTCTACTTGAAAGTTTATGCTCCAACTACACAGGCAAAAGAGGAAGAAACTGAAAGATTCTGAGCTGGAGTCCAGGAAGAAACCAATCATACATCAAAATAGGACATGTTGATAATCACACGTGATTGGAACATAAAAGTAAGAAACAGAACAGAACCAAAGATTGTAGGATCATTTGGCCTAGGATTAAGAAATGAAGTAGGAGAGCAGCTGATTGAATTTTGTGGAGCCAATAGTCTGTTTACTGCAAACACATTATTAAGGGGTGACTGTATACATGGAGATCATCTGACAGCCAATAGAAAAATCAAATAGGCTGCATAACTGAAAGCTTAAGATGAAGAAGCTCCATTATCTCTGCAAAAATAAGGACCAGCACAAGACTGTGGCAAGGATCATGAACTGCTAATAGCAAAAATTAGAGTCAAGCTAAAGAAGAACACTAAATCATTCTGGCACAATACAACACAACATCCCTGTAATTTAAAGACAATGTAAGGAAAGGAAGAGGCACTATTGATCATCCTGCAAACATACATTAGATAATGGAGTGCACCAAAGAATTTCAAAAGTAAATCAGCCTGTGTTTTTTAGATTATAGCAAAGCCTTTGATTGTGTGGATCATGAAAAACTATGACTCACTCTTAAAGAAATTGGTGTGTCACAACGTTTGACTGTCCTGATGTGTAACCTGTACTCAGGAAAAGAGGCTACTGTTAGAACAGAATACAGAGAAATGGAATGGTTTCCAATTGTCAAGGGGGCCAAGGAAGGCTGCATTTTATCACCCTATCTGTTTAACTTGTACGCTGAACATATCATACATAAAGCAAGATTAGACTAAGAGGAGGGAGGCATTAAAATTGGAAGGAGGAACATCAACAATTTAAGATAAGCAGATGACACCATACTAAAAGCAGAAAACAGCAAAAATTTGAAAAGATTACTGAAGAAAGTCAAGGCGGAAAGCGCAAAGGCAGGTTAACAGCTGAACATTAAGAAAATAGACAATAATGACTGCAGGTGATTTACATGATTTTAAAGCAGATGATGAAGACATTGAAACAGTTCAAGATTTTCCATACCTTAGCTCAGTCATTAGTCAGAATGGAGATTGCAGTCAAGAAATAAGAAGAAGACTAAGACTTGGAAGAGCAGCTATGAAGGAACTGGACCAGATGCTGAAGCATAACGTATATAATTGAATACTAAAGATAAGATTGTCCATGCCATCCTACTTCCAGCTTCTATGTATGGTTGTGAAAGAAGGACAGTGAAGAAAGCCGATAGCAAGAGAATCAACTCCTTTGAAATGTGGTGCTGGAGAAGAGTTCTATAGACTGCTAAAAAGACAAATAAATGGGTCCTAGAGCAAATCAAGCCTGAGCTCTCCCCAGAACCCAAGATGGCTAAGCTGAGATTGTCATACTTTGGCCATATCGTGAGAAGATAGACTAGAAAAGAAAATAATGCTTGGCAAGCTAGAAAGCATCAGAAAAAGAGAGAGACTGCACTATAGGTGGATAGACTCAAAGGATGACGCCCCCGGAACGGGGCTGTGGAGGCAGTCACGTAGGGACCGGAGAGCAGGGGGCAGGTTCACGCCGGGCTGCAATGTTTTTGCCGCACCCTGGCCCATAGCCACGCCCCCATGTGCCTTTGCCACACCCCCACTCACTGCGGCCACGCCTCCTCTTGCCCCTCCCTCCCCACACTCCACACTCCTATGTGGAGGACAGGGTGACTTAGAGGGTTCTTATTCACAGGGTTGCCATAAGTCAAAGTGAAACTGAGGGCAGTTAACGAAAGCAAAATACATTCTCATACATTGCCTAAATACTCTGGAGAATCAGGTCCCATGTGATATTTGAAGATAAGAAGGATCAGGCATGGTTATTACTTGGAAGGAACGCTCCAGGAAATACAAGGTGCTGAGGGCTATATTCAGAGGAAGGCAATAGCGAACAAATTTTTGCCACCACCACCCCCAATCTGGCTGCAACAAGTCAGTTACAGTCTAACACCTGCTGTTATTTACATCTTCAAAAGAGAAACGTATTTTGCGTCTTTGTACCCCCACCGCGGCCGTTTGTAAATTGGAAGCCAGAGGGGGACCAAGCCACTTTACCTCTTCAGTGCCCCCCCCCTTAATCAGTGGCCATTTCCACACTAGACTGTTATAGCGCTATTATTCCATTTTCAACATCCTATGGAATCCTGGGGTTTGTAGTTTAGGGAGGGGCCAATCGGCCCCTCCCTAAACTGCAAACCCCAGGATTCCATAGGATGTTGAAAGTGGAACAATAGCGCTATAACAGTCTAGTGCAGAAATGGCCACTGATTTTAGAAAAGCGGCTCCTTTTCACTTTTTTCTTTCATTAACGCGCGTACACACTAACGTCGAGTCCTGTACTGTAATGTACTGTATTATAAGGATTAACCGGTTGCAGCAGGGTTTTCCAAACGGTGTGTCGCGACACATTAGTGTGTTGCCTGTAGTGTGTTGATGCATCGCCTCCTCGGCTCAGAAAGAACGCCCACCCTAGCCTGGCCCCCTGCCGTCGCTCTCACTGGGGCCTTTCCCTGGCAAGAGCGATGGCAGCGTGCAAAGACTGGCTGGAAGGGGGCTGCCTTTCCTCCTGCCATCGCTCTCGCTGGGGCCTTTCCTGGTGAGGGCGACAGGGGCGGGCCAGGATCAGGGGGGTTGCCTTTCTCCACCCTAGATATACCTCTGGGTACCTCCGCTTTGCTAGTAAGGCTGAATTACTGTGTCGCGAAATGATGCATGTCTGGAAAACTCTAGGTTACAGCTTCACCAGATGCATCCGGGTTCACAATCCACTTAAAAGTTCAGTGCTGCAGTAATTGCGTTAGTCTTTAACGAGGTCCAGAACTTTGTTGCTTTGGCTGCAACAGTGTAACGCGGCTTCCACTTAAAAGACTGATACAAATCAAACGGCTGCAACTTTTCTCCCAGGTAACAGCTATTCTCACAACCACTTACAAGGAAAAAAAAACCCCTCAAGGTTCACTTCTGCGCGCCACCGCCCCTCCTTCTCCTCCTCGTGGGCAAAGGGGAGCGCCGAGGAGAACAAGGCCCACTCTTCAAAGAGACCTCCTCTCTTTTTATCCCCCTCCCCGGAGCCAACTGGAATCTCCTTTGCGCCAGCCGGTGCGCCTCTCCCGGGCGCGAGGGCAGGGTTTTCGCGCCTTTTGCCCCCAGCGCCGCTCCCTCAGGCTTCTTTCTCCCCTTGATCTCGCCCCTCCTTGATGTCTCGCGCCGGGCCCCCGAATGCCTCGCCTCGCAAGAGCCGCTCACTTTCCTCTAGCGGGCAAAGCCGACCGGCGAAGCCCCGCCCCTTGGGCCACGCCCTCGGAGGGACTCTCTCCGCGCCCCCTCCGCCCCTTAACAATAGGGTTCCCTCGCGCGCGCCGGCGGCTAGAAAGGCGCCCCCTTCCCTCTCTCTTTCTCTCCTCAGCTGCCTCCCAAGGCGCCCGCGAGTTCTTCCTCCTCCTTTCTCTGCCGAGGCACCTGCCAGCCACTGACCGTGGCCGCTTCGCCCCCTTCCCTAGTCCCCGCAAACCGCCATTCACGCTTCCCCGCCCTTAGCCATTGACAATTCCGACTTCCACCTCCCCGGTCCCCCCCCTCCACTACCATTCACCAAGTCCCATTCATAGGCTCGCCTTCCACCACACAGAGCCACGCGCGCCGCCCCCGCCGCCGCACGCCCACCCGACGGCAGCCTCCCTCCGCCGCCCCGCCCGCAGAGGGGCGCAGGCAGGCGCTGCGAAGGCGCGGCTCGGCGGCCAGACTGCCCTCCTGCTCTCGCTTTCCCCGGGGCCGAGGCGGAGGGGGTCGCCGCCGCCGCCGCCGCCGCCTTCTCTCCGCCTCCAACAAAGGGACTTGGCCGGCGCACGAGGGGCAGGCGGCCGCGGGGCGCCCCTCCGGATGCGGTGAGAGGGGCTGCTTCAGCGCGGAGGGCGAGGCAGAAGAAGGAGGAGCGGGAGAGACAAGGAAAGAGAGGGAAATTAAAAAAAAAACAACACCAAACCAAACCCACCCGGCGCTCCCGGCACCGCGTGAGCTTCCACGATGGGCTGCTGCACCGGGCGCTGTACGCTGATCTTCCTGTGCACGCTGCAGCTGGTGAGTAGCCGCTGCTCTGCGCCTCTTGAGGGCTTGGGGCTTCCCCCCGCACACGCGCGCGAGGAAAGGAAGGAGAGGTCTCTTCCCTCTTTCCACGCGTGCTTCCCATCCTCGCAGTTCTATATCGATTGTCTTCCCTCCCCGTCCCATCGCACCCCTCCAAGAGCCGGAATCCGCCCCTCTCGAAGCCGGCAGCTCCCGGGGATTTGACCAGATCCGCGGGTGATGCAGCTGAAGGACTGAGCCACCGCCTGCACCCCGCAGGCATAATGGGAAACTCTCCTCCAGTTGTCCCTCGGCAACTGCCTGCCTGGGAGGGACAGCCGCCCTGTAGCAGCCTGAGGGCCAAGGGGTGGGGGAGAGAGCTAAGGAGAGCCCCCCCTTCCCCGTATTGTAGGCACCACCAACTTCCCGCAGAGGAAGGGTTGTCCTAGGTGGGAGGCAGCTGGAGTCCTTGCCCCATCTGTCCTCCTTTGGGACCATCTTCGACAGTTTTGTACAGGAGCCCAAATCAAGGTGATGATTCACTTCGGTGACTTGGTGAAGACCCTTTCCCTTCCGAGCTTCAGGTGGCATTTCAGCTGCGGGGACCAGGAGATCCTCTCCTGCTCACGGGCTGCAGACCCCACATGACTTATCCTGTACGTGTCCGCGTTGCTCAAAGGATCGCTCTCTTGATGGAGAAGGGCGATGTCGATTTAAGTAGCTGGTTTTGCTAAATCGATGTCGGTTTGTCTGGGTCTAGACCAGAGATGTGAGAGATGAATGTGTTTTTGTGCTACCCAGTTTGGAGCAAACTCGCCTGGGAAAGCGTGATTCCTAAAAAGCCACCATGAGAGCAAGCGGAGCCTTTTCAGATATGGAGTTATAGAGTGTATGTGTGTTTTGTGCAAAGTATGCAGGGTTTTTCTTCATTGGATGACGATGTCTTTCTATTGGGAGGGATGTTTTTGGATATTGCTGCTACCTTTTCCTCTTGTATGGTGTCGACTCTTCAATGCCTGTCATTTTCTGATTCTGATACTGAATTCAGAAGACAACTTCAAGTATCTCTATGGTATGAGGCAGAGGTTTCCTCTCTTTCTGCAGCATGCTTAAATCAGATATTTAAACATTGCACAGTTGTATTGAAACCTCACTCATTCTATTGTCTCAGCTTGACAACTGAGTAGTAAAACCGCTTCATGATCAATATGAGGTCAAGGTGTTCAGGCAGCACTTGAGGATCTGATAACGCAAGTAATGCGTGCCTGTTTTTTAAAAAAACGACTTCAAGACTACGAGGTAACATCTTAAGTCTGCCCAGAATTGTTTTTTTTTCCCTCCTTCTAAACTTGTGTTTTCCTATATAGTTGAAAATGGCACTTTTGCAACATATCTGTTGAGATTTTCTAGTCAATTTTCCACTTCTGTTACCAGAAGTCACTGATTTGTGAAATGCAGAAAAGGAATAGGTCTGAAGGGAAATAAAGGCACAGCTTCGGGGGTATTCCTTGGGTGGGAGCAGGTGAGCAAGGAGAATGTTTTGATATGAGTAAATTTTGGCTGTGTGGCTAAGAGCCTCATCTGCTGTGCTGTTTATAGTCCAAGAATCATTCTAGGCTTGGTCCTGAATCAATATGTGTGTTCATAAATTAAAGTACACACATAAAGATTAAACAGTTTTGCTAATGTTTGTCAGTGGGTTTTTGTTGCTTACTGAAGCCAGTGTAACAATTCCACTGCTGGAATAACTCTTGGAAGGGTTGAGTCCTACAAGTATTATCTTTAAAAGACCTTTGTTCCTTTAGTGGTTTAGCGGTTAGGCTGTCTGCATTATTGTCTCAGGGGGAATGAGGTTCATACATTTTCTTTGGGATATATACAACATCAGCAAACAAAAGCAGAGTATTTTGGAAGCCTTTGTTGTGGTCACTTGCTTGCACTTGATAATTCTATTATGAAACAGTCACTGTGAAGATGGAAAGGGATTGGATATGAGCACACTGATGTTTCAGAATTCTTGTGCTGGGTCCTGCCCAGATTTTTCCCAGTCCAGGATTAAATACTTTTCTTACCAGGTACATATCTCATGCTTGATAGCGATAATAAACAGACATACCATAATATGGTTGGCCCTCCAGAATTTGTTAAATTGCTACTCTTAGCATTCATCACCATTGGCTACGCTGGCTTGGGATGCTATAGGTTGCCATCCAACAGTACTTGACGAGCTACATGGTTCCCATCCTTTCCTTACAGTATGGATGAGTTCCATTTTGTTTGCTATGGTGAGACTAATTCCAAGAACTAATCTTCCATAGGATTTTACTCTCTCAGTTCCTTTTGCCAAACAATAATTAATTTTGTATATAAGAAAAAAACCTGCATCATTTTTTTGTGTGCAAGCAGCAATTAATTTTGCATTCAGGAAATTTATAGGTGCATTTTGTGTGCAAGGAATAAAAATATAAAAAGGTGCCTTTTCTGATTTATCATTTAGGAACATTTTACAATTCTACAGACAGAACAATCATGGGATAGAGAATCCACACAGTGATTGCTACTTTGTAAACTCTGCCAGGACAGAAGATGAGGGGGGCAGTTCCCTCTCCTTTATACTAGTCTCAATCAGAAAATAATTAAATCAGCTATAGAACTGCAGTGCTCTCCCCACTGGGCTCTGAAGTAGAGCTGTAAAGCATACATAGAAAATTTCGTGCCCTGTCCTCAGCAAGAAAAAATGTCTTACTATATAGAGATACCTCATCAAGAAAATGGTCAACCACCAGGAGAATTTTAGAACTTTTTTGCGTGTGAAAAATTCATTTGTGCAAAAATCCTGGGTTTTGTGTACAGTTTTTCTTTTTGCGCAGAAGTTCTTTCTGTGTTTTTGTGCAAATCCCCCCACCTTAAAATGCAAAACAAACATCAAACTGTTGTAACATTATGCACCAGGAGAAAACCTTTGAAATCATTCCTGCATGCAAGTAGAGAATGAATAAAGATTTATATCTTACTGTAGATTCAAAGCCTTTCTCAGCTCACTGCTGATACTCTGCTTCTGGACCCCTGCTGTGGTTAGAGCAACATCAGCAGGACAGCTTCTCCATCAGCACAGCATCTGGGAGTTGACCTCCCATGCTTCTGGTGGACCTCTCATGCTGCTTGTGGCCATCAGCCAACCCCTCCCCCCCCCCCCCCCCGTTTTGGAAATCTGCAATTGTTTCTGTAAAATCTTTGCACTGAGAGGCATAGAAGGTTCAAAGTTATGAAAGCCTGGTTTCAGAACAAGCTCCATAGTGTCTTATTAAATTCCGTAGAGTTACTACAGGATGATTGCTAAAGAGATGGGAGTTTGCAATGTACACATCTCTTAGGTCTGTGGCTATGAAATCCTTTAAAATTGGTGAAGTTTTGCCCAATATTATAACACTATATAATACTTGTGATGCACTCTCTATCTGTATCTGTATTGGAGGTTTGGCACCTATTATAAATTAGTTCTTGCTTGTAGAGTCTTTTAATTGCTTTAAGCCTCTAATTCTTTAAAGCTGTTTTCCTTTTTTTTTTTTTTTGTAATTTTGATGAATTAAACAATTCATCAATAATTCAATAATGTTGGTGAATTAGGGCATTGCTGTACAGAGTAATTGTTGTTCAGAGATCACACCTGAATTTCATGACTCAGGTGGGGCTGCTATAGAAGTCCAGATGGGATTTGTAGTAGTTGGGCATAAGCATATGACTGATGTGGGCATCCCATAGTGTTGCAGAATGCAGACCCAAAGCAGCTTTTCCAGTGGATAAAGCCCCATACTTAGTTATACTTTATCTAAAGGTACTGTTTCTTGAACTTGTGGTGTTGTGCAGTGATATCCTCAGCAGACAGAATGAGAATTTCACAGACAGCAGGAGATGTTGGCAGGTACTGTTAAATGACAAGATTGGCAAACTGATGTTCCCCAGATGTTTTGGACTACATCTCCCATAATCCCAGGCAAGATGGTCCTAGATAAGGGATTTCTGGGAGCTGTATTAAAAAATATTGAAAAATTACCAGATTGCTTATCCTGACAGTAGTTTGGGTTTATCTCATTCTTTTGGGTTTAATTCACAATTCTGTTTCTCTACATGAGTTCTTGTTCTGATACCATACTTACAACCCACAATAACAACTGGAGCATAAAAATGCAAATAGAGTAGCCTTCTGAGAAATCAATTAAAAAAATAAGTTGCTGAAGAAATTCTCACATGCACCCTGGTCTTTAACCCAGCTAAAAACCCATCTGTTACTATCGTATTGCTATCTTCTAAATTTATTCCTTCCACTGCAGAAAGAGGGAGAGTAAAATAAATAAAACAACAGAATTAGACCTTTAAAAAAATTAGCATCAACTTAGCTCTGAAGGTTACTGTGGAAATATTTACTATTCTGCTGGATTTCCTCTCAGCAATAAAGGCTAGAAGTAGTATTGAGTCTGAATAGCCACCATAATATGTAGTAGGCTGCATAAAAAATCGTTCCTAAGCATGCCATATTTTATAATAGGGCTATGAAATGATGACATAGCTTTAAAAACTGGTGCTAACACGGAAACTAATAATACCCACACGATGTATATGTCACTGTCAGATTCCGTATTATTTTGGTTACTGATAAATTCCTAGCTAAGCAAATGCTTTTGTTGGGATTTATTATATATTTTTAAAATAATACTGTGATAATTGATGAATTTGTAACACAAATCAAATGTAGTAAACAAAAATCAAAGGTAGTAGACATCAGCTGAAAAGTCAGTAGTATTCCAGAGACCCAATTCATAGTACTAGCTTTTTGGGGGGTGGGGGTGGGGATGGGGGACTTGTGGTGTCATGTGGTGCTGAGGCCTGAAAACTGGATGTCCATCTAAAATCAGAGGTTATATGTGCATAAAAGACTTTACCAAGCAGCACCAGACTTCAGTATCATGACTAGGAATTTGTTCTTCCCAAATTAATTTCTTTTCTTAATGGTTTTTTTTAAAAAAATGTGGATTAAGTGATAACAAATCACTTTCTTCTGTTAACTCCAGTGATATGATAGATATGAGCTGATGGGGGCTAATCACATATTAAAAAAAAATATACCCAGCTTGACTAGAAAGTAACAGCACTTTTAGAAATGACACAAGCCTAATTTGTGTCGCATTTTCTTAGAATTATAACTGATTGAAGCAGCAGCACAACTGTATGTCACACTAAACTTGTAGCTGCCACCAAAAACTACAACTACACATCTGCTTCATTTCACTTCTCATAAAGTTTAGTATTTTGTATTATGTCAGTATGAAACCTTGTTCCCCCTTTCCATATTGTGGCTTGTGTTAGACAGGGCAGGTGGAAAGCTGTGATCATGCCCATTGTAGTACTGTTACAGAGGTGGATAGAAGAAATAGGCACGTGGTTGAGCTGTCTTCAGCGGCAGCCACATGTGTAATGTAACACCTCCGTTGGTGCAGTGGGTTGTCTTTTTGCTTTTAAAAGTATAACTCCCTCTTTTAACAAAGAAAGAGAAACAAAATAACTGACTTTCTTAGATAGAAGGTATTCTATAAAAAGTCCATACTTTTTTTTACAGTTCTCAGAAATGTAGCCTTTACTTAAGTGTTCAGCAAGTTGACTGATCTCTACAAAGACAGAATTGCCAGTTTTGTCTGAATGTGTGCCTAGCGAAGCTCCTAGGATAATATGTGTTTCAGAAGTAGCCTATATATGGAAATCAGATCTGTTCTCTTCTCTTTCAAACTAGTTTTACAAGTAGTTTCTCTGTTGTTGTCTGCTGCTGTACTATAGCCTGTTCTCCGGGTACCTTATAGCAGACTTGAGTTAGTGTTTCAGTGTTCAACCTAAGAACAAGAAGAGTCTCATTTCTTCTGTGGTATCCAATTAATGTTGTACCGTTAAAACCACCAGCAGCGTAACATTGATGAAACCATCACATAATCAATTTTCTTACTTGTAAGTTCTGCTGTGCAGTGGAAAATATGTAGTAGAGTAATAGTTTCCTTGTCTTTTCCATATCTATTATTTTGTTTCCTGATATGATAATTTATAGACATATATGACTGGAAAGAGAATAGATACTACAGGAGGAGGAATGAAAACCAGGATTCCTAAATTCTCCTAACTTCCCTTCTGTAAGAGATGATTGCTTTTGTTTCAGTGATGGGGAAAAGTGATTATTTAAACTTTTAAATTATCTTTAATGTAGATGTTTACGTTTTTTGATAAAATGTCAGAATCTGGCATAGTTCTCATAGCTAGAAGCCGATTTTAGCCTACATATCAACATTAGTTCTATTACCTGGAAAGCTATAAGAATGATCAGAACTTGTGGATATCAAATGACAAATCCCATTCACAGATAAGAAAAAGAGAACTACTGCTTAGGATAGTTCTAAGTTTGGAGGCCCAGCAAAGGCAGTTAAAGAACAGGCAAAAAAGAAGTCCGTGCAAGAAAAATGGAATTAAACTAGGAACTATTCAACAGACTAAAAGGAATTATGCAGTAAACTAAAATGTCTAGCCAGAGGCAAATGAGAAAGGGTGTCTATTGGATTTTAAATGCTCAAGATAATGAACTTTGGAGTTGGGTAAGAAGGTTTTTGCTAGGGACCACAAATGTTGGGTTGTCATATTATCCAGCTGTTATTTTGTGGGTACATAGAAAAAAGTTCTTATTTTCATTTGCCCTGGCATATGGAGAAGATAAGAATCAGCACAAGCCTCTTCTGAGCAATGGGAGAAACTCTTCTTGTTTCCAGATGTGTTTTATTTTTATTATTTTGAGGTGGAGTGTTTATTCATGCTGCTGTCTTACTGCATTTTGGGTGTGTGTTGTACTTCTAAATGTTTTAATGTTTTAAACTTAAAATATATTTATACATGTTGGTAATGCTGTAAGCTGCTTTGTGGAGGCAGTCTGCCCAGAAAAGTGGGAAATAAATAATGAAATGAACATTGGTGTAAGTAAGTGAAGGGCCAAGGCATCGGCTGTCGCCAAGGAGACTGAAATGCTGGGGAAGGGGACCATTAATCTGTAGGATGTTGGGCAGAGGAGAAGGTGAGGTGCATGGAGACTGAGGAGGGGGAAAAGAAAAGAAAGGTTTCTAGGTCCCTGTGGACTAAATCTATTGAGGCTGGAGCTGTGATCCAATTCTGGAAGTAGGAAGTGGGGTTTTGAGGTGAGGTCAAGTAGTATATTTAGAGTGGTGAGAAGCTAAATAACTTTGTGGAGTGGGAAATATGGTAGCCTGTAATAAGAAAGATCAGCATAGGAGTGTCGCCTTGTTGTTGTGTCTCAGTACTGTGGCACCAAAGAGGTGTGAAGTGTCAGCACATTGCTTAAGGAAAAGTATGATATGTGGAAGTGTCACAATGAGACAACTTGGTTTCTTATATAAAGATGTTTAATTTGTAAGTGTTTCTATTGGTTTCAAATTCTTATCCCTGATTATGCAGTTGGACTATTTCCCTGTACCTAAAAACATAAGAGAAGCTCTGCTGGACCCAGTCCTATCTAGTCTGGACAGCAATTCCACAGTGGCCAACACAAATGCCATTGCAGAGCCTGTAAGCAAGACATGAGTGCAATGGCAGGTTCCTGCACTTGTTCTCTATCAATTACCACAATACCTTTTCTAAACCTCCATGCCAATGATAAAATAACTTGCTCTCATTTCTCTGAGTTTTCTGCAGATGCCTAGGGGAAAAGGCAGCCTGTTTTCTCATTCTGGCCATACTAAGGAAGAGATTAGAAAAAGATACCAGGAGAAGGGTCCTGATCCTTTGGGTCTTCTCTAAATCACAGTACAGTAGAACTCCAGGAAGAATGTCCTGTGTTTCTGTCTTGCCAGAGCACTAGGAGAACATGGGCCTGTGGTGAGTGGATTGCCAGATGTTTGGTCTTATCACAGACAAACACATCCTATTGCTCCTTCCTGCCTTCCCTGTGTTGTTTAAAAGTCAGACATCATACTGTCAAGGGGTACACTGTCAACACTGTAGCCTTTCTTAGAGGAGGAGACACCTGAGTTGCTCAACAACTAGAACACTACAGAATCTGCGATGCATCCCCGCTACAATTCTGATTAGCAGTTAGCATTACAAATTATATCCAAAGTATTAGTCTGTGTACTTCCTAATTTCATAAACCATTAGCTAAGAAAATGTGAAATAGTTCTGAAGAGGGTTTCTCCCAGTATGGGATCCAAAGCAGCTTACAAAATTTTAAAAGCATAATATAATTTAAAAACAGCTAGTAAAAAAATTAAAATACAATTAAACTAACTTTCTATTTAAAAAAATAAAAAACACAAGTTAAAAGTTAAAAAGAGCATTAAAAGATGCTTAAAACATAATAAAATCAAAACATTACACCCCCCCACCTTAAAAGCTTTATCTGTCACAACACACTAAAAACCAAAGGTTTTTTTAAATAAAAAGGTATTTACCTGCCAGTGGAAAGACAGCAGGGAGGGACAAACCAGACCTCCCAAGGAAGGCGGTTCCATAACCTGGGAGCAACCTTGTGTCCCCGTGTTCCTGGGATGGTGGTAGGACTGAGAGGAAGCTTTTCGCTACAGATCTTAGAGCATGAGCAAGCACTTATAGGGGAATATGTTTTTTCAAATAGTCCAGAACCAAGCCATGTAGGGCTTTAAAGGCAGCAGCCAATACTTTTAAATTCTTCTGAGAGATGGATTGGCAGCTAGTGCAGTTGTTTTAGCAAGGGTATTATATGATCCCTATAACCTGCTCCAGTCAGCAACCCAACAAAGTAGATGTGTTCTTTCCTTAACAGAAACTTTGGTAGCACATGCAGAAATAACATAGAAAGAATAGGGATAGGTTTTCAGCATCACAAAAGGAACAGCAGTTCAATATGTTTCAGCAATTTTTTAAAAGTTCAAACTAATAGTATGTACATGTGAAAGAACAGCCAGGTCAGGTAGGCCTTCCATAAATAAACGACAACATCTGAATCTTCTAGAGATCACTTGAAGGCATGTCAGAAAATACATCTAGGGTTTACTTTTTCTTTCCTTTCACCAGCCTCCCCTTTCCTTATGATTTCGGGCTCAAGCTTATAGAGGTATCTTTCTTTAACATGCTGGTGGTAGTCCGTGAGGCAGGGTTACTTGTTTTCCTCTTTTCTCTATTTTTCTCTTCATACATACTTAGTAAGGGATTCTGGAGCCAGTTGCTGTTTACCTTGTTTATTCTAGGCAGGTGCACACAGCTACAGTAGGATTGGCCATAGTAGAATCCTGCTCCTAACAGCTCAGGCTTTATTGCAGTGTTTACTGCAGGCACAGTAAACACCAGAAGTCTGTGTTTCTCCAACCCTCCTTTATCAGTTTCCTAATGCTGATGCTGCTAAAAACTCCTTCCAGCCAGATGGAAGGACAGGGAGGAAAGTGGGCTGGGAATGCATAAAATGACTTTGTAAAAACAAATTTCTTTGTCTGAAGTTTCATTAACTTCATTAACTGAGGTTCATTAACTGAGGCCTGTATTCCTATTACCCACTCAATCCCCCTCTGGCAGCTTTTATAAGCCCAAGGGTTTGGTTCACATGGAGTGGTTCTCACCTCTCCAAGGATCATGTCCACATCCTCCAACTGCACAGACTGAAAGGTATCCATTAACCTGGGACAAGCAGGAGCCATGAGTACCTCAGCTGGATCTGTATCAACCACAGGATCCACGGTGGAGCAGATGCAAGCAATTATGTCTACAGAGTGTCATGTACTCTTTACAGTGGGCTGCCAACTGGGCTACATGATGCTTCTGTTAGCAGAACATAAAAGGCTCCTGATCATTCAAGACAGCTCCACTGGAAACACAGTGCAGGCACAATGATGGCAAAGAAAAATGATTTCTTCACTGCCATCACTGGCATGGAGTTGACCTTCCAGTGAGATGTCTGATCAGACTTGCTCCAAGTTTCCCATCATCAATACTATATTGCATCTGCAATAGACTTTTGTGCTCTTAAGTTAGTACAGAAACTTGTGGCTTGCCAACCCCTTACATAGTTTGATAACCTATCTGCTTTTTCCATTACCAAGGATGGAAGAAATGAGTCAAGAGGGCTAGATTTTATCAGGGGTGGTAATTTCTCTTAATTCTTACCTTAAATTCTGATTCACACACACACTCAAAGTAGTAAAACAATTGAGGAAATATTACTGTGAGGTAATAGATTGCCCTATTTTCTTCTCCCATTTTTACCTTGTCAGTATAACGTACAATGTAGATGCAGACAATGTTCCACTTCTGTATATCAGTACTCTGCATATGCAGGGGGTTGGGGAGAGGGAGAAGATTTAGATTAGGAAAACAGCAATGGGGGAAAAGATAACTCTCCTCTCACAACACCACAGTTCTAATCAAGATTTCAGCCCAGTGTGCCTGCTTTGATTTCTTTAAAAATACCATTGTCAGCAGTTCTGCTATAGTCTTGACAAAGTGGGAGAAATTCAAAAAGGTGCCAGTGGAACCATGAATAAGCAGAAGGCATAGCTATTCTGTAACTTTGCCACTTTTGAAGAAGTATAATTACTACTAGAATTGCCCCAAACACTGTAGAGATCACTTTATAGAAAAAAAAGAGAAAGAGAAATTGTGGAACTTGGTTAAAATGCACTGTGAAATCCCCCTGAGATATTAAACAGTACCTATAATAATGAAAAACTACTGGCACTAAGATTGAACAGTATTCCCTTTGAGAATTGATGGAGGAACAGGCTTTCAAACTTGGTGGTGATTACTTCTCAAAGTATAGTATATAGCGAATACAGCAATATCTAGCACAATTTCTTCTGCTCCTGGTTTACAATTTGGTACATACAGCAGCTGGAGATGATTTACCTTTTTTCCCACATCTGCTCAGTACAGCAACACCTTCCCTGCTATCTTTTTTCTTTGGCCCTTCAAGAAAATAAGTTAGGCACATACAGGTTCACAGGAAAAGGAAAATTTCATTGATACTCTGCAAAAGCTGATAATTTGTGAATTAAACCTATTTTTTAATCAAAGGGATAAGCTCCCATGGATTCTGTATCAGGGGAAAAATGGGATATAATTTAATATATATATTAAAAAACACGCTGTTCCTATAAATGGGAGATCAATGTAGCTTGTAGTATCCATCAGTGGACACAAATCTTCCAGCTGAGGTCTAACCAAAGCACAATAAAGTGGTATTATTGCTTCATGTGATGTGGACTCTATATTCTTTCAGTGTAGCTAAGCTATCCTATTAAATTCTGAATTGGTCAGTCAAGAGTCATGTCAGTAAAATCTTCTAGTCGTGAACTACCACCTCACCAATAAATGACCATTAACAACCTCTCACAATAAAAAAAAAATCACAATGTCTGTGTGCAATACCTGTTCTGACCTAGAAACCCATTGGACTTAGGGCCTGCTGACATTACGGAAATATAGCACTGTTATTCTGCTTTAGCAGCCATGTTTCCATCCTGGAGAATCTTGGAATTTGTAGTTTATGGAGAGGCATTTAGAATTCTAACAGAGTGTTCCAGTGCCTTAGTAGACTACAAACCCTAGAATTCCATGGGATGAAACGAGGGCAGTAAAATGGAATAATAGTGCTAGAACTGTACTGTGTCAGTGGGCTCCATATCCCTGTGGTGGTCAAATCGATGCTCTTAGCTGGTAATGCCTTATGAGAGCTGTAGTACCAGCATCTGGAGGGTGCCTATCCTTGTCCTACAACTAGAAAATATGTGGCCTGAATAAGTTTTGGGCTACAATTTCCATCAACCCAAACAAGCATAGCCAGCAATGGGGAACTGCAATTCATGAGCATTTGGAATGTCACACGCTCACCATCTCTACTCTACTGTGCCCCACATGTATGCTGAACTTCCTATGGAGGAATGGTAAAAGGTCAACTTAGCTTAGCTACCTATTCAATGTTGTATCCCATATCAAAAAATCAAGGCTAAACTAGAACCCTTTTCATTTTTCCCTTAATTAAAATGCTTCCACAGTGATTGAAGATGTAAAAACAGTTGCGCAGCAAAGAACCAGGAAGTTCATCATTTGCCTTGTTACAGATCTGTTCACCTACACTCAAGGTTCTAAATTTAATTTTTATGTCTAGATCTCTGTAAGCTGTTGAAAATTTTTTAGTTTCCTCCCTGCTCACTTATTTAGCAATCGTAACTTGCCCATCACACTCTAACTGCAGACACAGAGAATCATGAAGCAATTCCAAGCTTAAATTAGTCTTCTCTAGTCTGTATTCTTATCTTATTTATTTTGTAATACAACCAATAATCTTTTATTGAGTAACATCTAGGAACATATCTACTTCATTAACTGAGGGATACCTGAAACACTTCAGACTGTTGCTGTGTACTCATATGACTGTCTATTCTTCTATGCAAAATATTAAACAAACAAACAAACAAAAACAAATGGAAAACAAAATGCCCTTTATTCTCAGTTTTCTAGAATTTTTCTTCTTTCTTTCCTTCTTTCTTTCTTTCTGCTGCCACCGCCGCCCCTCTCTCCTCCTCCACTTCTTCTTTTTGTACAGATGAAGAGTCATCCATGTGAGATCTGAACTACAAATTGAAATATTTAAGTCAAGAATTAGGTTTGCCTCCTCTGTTTACTTGTGAGGACCAGGTCTTAATTTTACTTTGTTACCTAGGCATTGCAGAAACAAGTTTTTCTTGTAGTGTTCCCACTTATAAAAAAAATTTTCATTTGTGTTGGTAACATAATTTTGCCACTGAATAATGTGCATCATTGAGGCAATCCTGTTCTACAGCATACACTGGGTATATTTTTTAGTATTCAGAAATTCTAACAGAAGTGTGAATATCTTGAAGAGATCAGTGTCATCCTCCTCCTACAGGCTGGAATATAGACAATTATATTTCAAAGAACTATAGAGACAGCCTTAAAGCAGCATAAACGGAATTGATTGTGGTTGGATTTTGGTTCTTGGGAATCTAAAATTTGCCCAATACTTTTTTTTAAATGCTTCCATTATATAATAAACCTTATTACAAGAACATGTGTTTTCCTTAGTCCAAATAAAGGTAGTCATGATTAAGTCTTGTGTCAGGAACACAGCCCTGCTATGAAAGTATTTTACCCTTTGCTTAGCCATGAAAATATTTTGCCATTTTGATGAACTAAGCTTTAGATATAGTTGCAATGTAACCAATGCTAAATGCTTTGTGTAACAATGTATTGAATATCAGACAGCTGGCAACAACGTATAGCGTTTCAATGGTGGAGAATAGCCAGCAGGTGGATCAAAGGATTTGGTTGTGAAGTTGTAAACCCAGGGGCGTCTGGTCAGTGTTAAGAGGGAACATCAAGGACAGAGATGGGTTGATCCCAGGAAGACATTGGCCATTTCCACGCTAGACTGTTATAGCTCTATTATTCCACTTGCAACATCCTATATGGAATCCTGGGGTTTGCAGTTTAGGGAAGGACCTCAAAGGAATAAGTGAAATAATAGCACTATAACAGTCTAGTGTGGAAATGTCCATTGTTAAAACAACTTGAAGGGTAGATAAGAAAACCTGTGTGGATGTTAGGTTCTTAAGATCAAAGAATGTAAACATTTTATTTCCCCTGGGAACTGTTCAGGATTTGGGAAATGGGGGGACAGTTGTGACCCCACCAATTGAAACTATTCATGTGCAAAAGTATATGCTTCTATATACACTGATTGTTTACCAATGTAGCTTAGCTCTAGCAATTTTCCTAGCTGTTATGCACTCGTACCTCTCAAAAAATACTGCTGCTAACCTCTCAGCATTTTCTTGAGAGTAAACTAGTTAGCCAACACGTGACATCCTGTTAGATACAACCTAACTGTAGTTAACAAAAATCCCTTTTATTTTAATAGAATTTACACCAGAATACTATGAACATCAACTCTGAAGCAAATATCATTGAAATCAGTGAGACTTATTCACAGGAAAGTTGTGTAGATTGCAGTGTTAGTAATCAAAATTACTTTTCACTCTGCGACAAAATGAATGAATTAATGAATTAATGCAGGTATTTGATAATTGTTGTTAAGTCACTTGAAGGCTTCCAAAAATGTGGAGAATGTTTTCCAGGCTAGTGTGTGAAAATCTTCTGTATCTTCAAAAGAAATCAAGGGAATTTTAATAGATGTGGATTGCACCCTAACGTTGCTTTTGGTATGTAGGAATTTATGCTGAAAATTCAAACTGATATTTCCTAGAGTAATGGGGAGATGTTTGCTCAGTGTGATGAGACTGGCCCAGTTCATAAATTGCCTATTCATGAGCAGTTTCATTAAATCGAGATTGAGAGATAATGTTGCATAAAGTTTAGCAATGTTAATAGCATTCATGTTGCTGAAGAGCTCAACAGGGAGATGTCTGAAATAACTGATTATCCCCTCCCCAATAATAATAATTGCCTATGTTCTTATTTATTCCTTTTATCTTTGTGGCCTATTTATAGATAGGCCTTCTGTCCATTGGGTGCTTGAGGCAATATACAAAACTATATTTGAAGAAACATAGCAAACAGCAAATTTTCTTCTGCACAGACTATAACATGAAGATCATCTCTTTTTTTTACAGTCCTCTAACATATAATTAGCACCCTCAGATTTGTCACTAGGATTCTGTTCTGTTGAACTTTAAAATGTAGAATATTAATTTCCATTCTCTGTTCCATTTTAGATTAAAGACTTGGACAATAATCCTAACAAAGAAATGGATCTATGTGAAACATTCAGGTTTAACCTACAATTTTTTTAAGCCAAGAGAAGATTTTTTTAAAATTGAAGGTCTATTCGGAATTCTACCCTTAAATAAAAAAACAAAGAACCACACAGTGCTTTAAAGACTGCCAATGAATTATGTGATTTGCTGTGTAAAGTTCATTTCAACAGATACATGAAGTGCCATCTTAAATTGGCAAGTGTGTATATAGTACTCCCTCTACATTTGTGGGTTTGACCTTTGCAAATTTGCTTATTTGTAAGGTGTGTGCATGCCTTTCCCCCCATTCTTCTCCCTCCATTCCTTTACATTTTGCCAGGCACAGAAAAGGAAGGCAAGCATCCAGACAAAAGGCAAGGAAATGAGGGGGAAAGGCATGCATGTGCCTTCCTTCTGCCCTCCAGAGCTCCCCTCCAGTTCTCTTGCCTTTGGTCCTGGTGTGCAAAAGGCAAGGGAATGGGAGGGGCCCCTGGAAGGGAGATTGTGGGTAGGGAGTTATTCATGATTTTTCCACTTTTGCAAGGGTTCTGTACCCTGAACCCTTGTGAAAGTGGAGGTCCACCGTACATATGGTTGTTGAGGAAGAATGTAAACAGTGAGATCAGATTGCATATCATTTCTTTCTGATTGCATTCTGATTTCATTTACATTAATGGTGCTAGAAAATAAATAATATTTACATCTTTGCTCCTTTTGTTGTAACTGTCTAAACTGAAATTATTACCTTGATCTGGTTTGTGAACCATGGCACCTGATTTCCAGAAACCATTAATTTGTACCAATGTTGTCCGATTCAATAGATCAATAAGGATTACTACTCAGTTTAAGCTAAGAATAATTTTGCATCTGAGTCTTTAAAAGAAACGTACGAATCGTTTAAAAAAACTTAAGAATCATTGTTTCCAAGATGTTAGCTGACAATGAACAGGATCTAACAGTGGACTTCAGCAAAGTTCAAAGGAGCTGGGAGGAGATTGTCGTCCTTCCCAAATTCCAGCTTTGAACAGCTGGAAATCTACAACATGGAGACAAATGGATGGATTGATGGATTCTTTTTTTCATTAAGTGTTCCTATAAGCAAGAGCTTGGATGAAACTACATTGACACAAAGTCGTTTAAAAATGTGCTTTCTGAAGGAGTTGGCAGTGAATTTAGAGAATGTGTTGATTCTCTTACTGTGAATTGCAATTCCCCAACAGAGAAATGCTAGAGGCAGTATCACCGTTTCTAGTGTGATCTTTTCTTTTTCTCTCTTTTTTGTGCCCAATGAAATCTTTATGATCTTGTTAAGAATCTGTACCTTATTGCAATTTGTTTAACAAGGGGGTTATTTTGTTTAACAAACCCCCTTCTAAAGAACCATCAAAGCTCCCAGTATTTAGTTATGGCCTGTCACAAAAATTATAATCCATAATATAAGATCTAGTTGAGAGAACATATTGTAGAAAAATCTCTGTATATAGAGGGGCTTGGAACTTTTCTACACAATTATCACTAATTAGCTTTGTATTTGATAACAGAAGTCAAGACCAGCGCTATATGTTTTGTATTTTTTTTTAAGGCAGGTTATAAGTGTATTTTATTCTTGCATCATTTTAATCCTTTTACACAGTTCCTTAAAAGTAATTTTCTGGATTGGAACACCACTATCCCAATGAGTGACCTATAGTATTTTTTAAGGTACTACAGGACTCTTTATTTCTATATTAAAGTGTTACAGTATAAGAGAAGATTTATATATTCAGAATTTCAGCAGTGTTAAAGTGTTAAAGGTAAGAAAGGTTTCCTCCCATAACTATGCTACTAATTGTGCATTAGTTTTATCAGTTTATTGAGATTTCAAATACAGGTCACCAGCTCCCACACTCATCAATCCATTGTATCAACTTTAGATTTTATTGCGGTATGATTTAATCTAGTCCAATTTGCTTATTGCAGTTCAGTTTTGGTAGACAAAGAGGGGAAGGAGCAACAAACAGAAAAGGGAAAGAAATGGCAGACATGAAAGAAGGAAAAAGAAGAATCGTAGTTAATCACTTATTTAATTTTGTGTAATATATTTATTGTCTCTTTCAGCCCTGTTTATGCCCTATTTTCATATTATGATTAAGACTGATATATATGTTCCACTCAGGACTCAGAATACAGATACAGAAGTGAGCCAGTGCAGTGTAGTGGTTTGAATGTTGGACTACAACTCTGGAGATCGGGGCTCAAATCCGTACTTAGCCATGGAAACCTGCTGGGTGATCTTCGGCAAGTCACACTCTCTCAGCCTCAGATGAAGACAAAGGCAAACCCCCCTCTGAACAAATCTTGCCAAGAAAACCCCATGATAGATTCACCTTAGGGACACCACTATATTGGAAATGATTTGAAGGCACACAACAATACATATAGAGAGAGCAGGTGTGTGTTTGTGTGTTTACATTAGCCAAAAATATCTAGAGCAGTCTTTGATGAAGAGGGTGTTTATACTATACTTTTACATTCAATAAAGTTAGAGATGAGCATGATAGAAGTTAGACAGGAATCTGTGATAGGTGTCTTGATCAAGTGCATTTGCTGAGTGTAGATTTTCTGACTGCCAGTCCCACAGTAACGGCAACAAGGCCTTTTTGAGGGTCTTAAATTTGACTGATAATGCCAATGAAGTTCAGAAGTAGGACAGCAGATATGGGTATTTCTGTGAAAGGAATGCGGGTTTACTTCTTCATTAAAAACATTTCCAGGGTTAAGCATGTATTTAGAGACATCTTTTTCCTTGATTCAAAAGTAGGTCCTTCCCATTGCTGTTTTGTACCTGGCTTTCTTTAATCTGTGGGGTTCTAGTAAAAAAATAAAAATAAAAACATCCCAGAAACCTGAGGTTTATCCACCTCTGAACTGACTAGATATCAACATGAAGGTGAAAACATATAACTGTTTCTAACTGTGTCATGATATTTGCTATTGATACTTCCATGAACTTGATTTATTTCTAGTATTTTAAGGCACCCTAAAAGTCTATAAAGCATGGTATGCCCATTGTGATTGCAGGTTGCTGTCTTGCACTGCACTGTAATGTCCTACTTCTTTGATGTGTCCTCTTCAGAATGGCTAAGAGTTCATTTTTGGAACAAATTTGCACTCTTGTCCAATTTCATTTTCAATTTTTGGAACTGGTGCAAATGTTTTTGACTGGTGGAGCAGATTTTTTGACTGATGTCAATGCTTATCCCTGCCCTACCTCCTATAAATGTATTCTCCAGATCACAGATCGTAGTTAAAGGTACTTTCTCTGAACAAATATGATTTGTTTAGTTTAATCTCCTAAAATAGATTTGGACACTTTTAAAATTATTAATTTTTATTGCCCTTCATTTTACAATGCTAAGCTAGATGACAAAATGTAAAATAAAACACATTTTGCAAAGATGGACTCTGTTTAACATGGGCTTTTGGAATGATTATACATAGAGGACTGTACAGGTGAGAAGCACTACAGTTCATTAAAGTTGCAAATATATACCTTTTTTTCTTTGCAGGAGAGAGCTCCCCTTAAACTCAGTCGCACATATTCTTGAAAAGACATGTGTAGGATTCAATTGTAAGCTTCAGCTTACATTTTTCCATAATCTGTTTGCTGAAAGGAACTGCCTCTTCCAATCCTTCCAGTGTGTTTTCTTTCAGTATAAACTGTTCCCTTCCCATCTACTTTATTCTTTTTTTAAAAAAGGTATAGGCTGGGATATAGCAGATATAGGACATAGTCTAGGATCCTGTTGGAGTGTTATGTTAGTACAAAAATACTTGCACAAATAATTGCACTTCCAAGAGGTTATATAAGTGTAGTCCTTAGTGCAGCCAATTATTTTGAAAGCACACTCACTATCTTCTCTTATACTTTTTACTTGGTCAGTGTGGAATTAATTGACCATTCCACATTGGGTGACCATATAGCCAGATGCCCATTGTACAACTGTGACACGCACTGTAGCTATGCTGGCATATATTTACACTTCACTAAAAGTGTACAGAATCTTCACCATTATCAGTTTACCAGAAGAAATCCTATTCTAACACTGAATCACTAAGTCTGGTGTGAAGTGGTTTTATAAATATTGCTTTGAACCCCAGGAATCCAAATAGACTTTTTACTTCAGGGGCAGCTAGTGGTTGTGCTTTCTCTAGGAAAAAAAGTCATGAATTATGTGCTGAATGTAAAGAGAGCATCAAAAGGGATTTTAAAGACCATGGAGCAGAGACCACTAGCCTAACCCTCCAGAGAGTTGAGCACTTTCTGGTAACATCTTCAGTCTTCTCATAAAACAATTGAAAATGTTCAGTACTTTCACAAGACTCTTGAGCCTTCCCGAATAAAGCCTTAACAACTGCAACTGTAACTATGACATTGAGTGGCCTGCATTAAGTGTATTAGATAGGATTGTTAGATGAAGCCACTGAACCATTAGGAGGCCAGGCAGAAGACTTCTTTTTCTATTCTGAATATGTTGTGATTGACTGTGCCTGTACACACACACAGAGAATCATCCTGAGGGAAGGTTTATTTCACACATATTGAGCTTGCCAGCACTAACTGTCTTGCATTTCACTATTGTGCAAATTTCACTTGGTAATTTTTCACAGATATCGACACCACACTGAATATCTTAGGTCATCTAATATTAACACTGTGAGCAATTTTGCCCACCTAAAAGTGTTTTTCATTATTTGTACTTCTTTTAACCCTCTGCTGTTGGACAACTCTTGTGGGTTTAATGTTGCTATGCAGTTGGAGCTGTGAAATCATCTCAAAATATCCAGACCTCCAGGCTTTGTTTTAAGATGTACACAAAGCAAGATAAATATTGATTTTCCTAGAAGCATCTCAGATCTTCATTCAATGCAGGCACATAATCACAGATGCTTCCACAGTGTCCATTGGTGCACTCTGCATGCCCAATAGTAAAAGAACCATTGAGTAACCGTTCTTTGGTTACCACATGGAAGTAGCAATCATCAGTCAAACTATGTACAATCTGTATTCTTGTTGAGATGTATTAGAGAGTGTGCTCACATCATGATCACTTTGAGCGAACAGTTAGAAATATTTTTAAGCACTGGCAGCTTTGTGTAGTGGCTGTAATATGAGTGGTGGTTGCTGTGTGGATTAAAAAAGTGGCAACAATTGTCAGTACAAATGTGTGGCATTTGAGTGGGGAATCTGCATTTCACTATAAATTGGGGTGGGGAAACTTTGGGCCCAAGAGCTGAACTCTGATTTGGAAAGGGGTGGGCAGAGGGCATTTCTGGCTAAGGCACAGGGTATAGGGACAAAGAACAAGTGAATCCAGAGTACTGGAGCCAGAAGAACATCTTACCTATTTGGATATTTTTCCACTTAAGAGCCAAAGTACAGCTCACTTCCAGGCATGTCTACTCAGGAGCAAGCCCCAGTGTAACAGCTTTCTTGTGTGCAAAGCTCAGCTTATTTAAAATATGAATACTCTCTTATGTCTGATCAGTAATCAGAGATGAGAAGCGTGTGGCTCTCCCCTGCCCCATACATGGAGTAGAAGGTATCCTTGCCTGTTGTACAGAGTACAGCTGCCACAGGAGATCATCAAAGTGGAATGAGGATTCTGTTAGCTGCAGTCCAGAAAAGTGATTTCTCTAGGTTCTGCATTTTACCGGGATTATTTATACACATAACAAGTAATTCTCAGTATTTTAAGGCTAGTTATATAAATGTTATCTGTTCAAATGACTTTGGCCTAACCCACACACCCTTCCTCTCTTCTTCGACTTTGATATATGCCTCTTTTGTAAAGACTCAGTCTTTGTGCAAAGTCTTATGCCAACCATGAGACATTTTTCATTCTGTAGGCATTTTATTTTGAGTACTGTTACTTCAAAAATTTGAAATTGGCCTTTAGGTTGAAATATTCATACCCTGTCAGCACAAAGTTGTTAGTATCTAGCAGCAGTGTTTATTTATTTAGTTGTATCATGCAAAACCTCATGAATTTTCATAACCAGAAAGTATATAATTGTGACCAATAGAATTGGTATACAGAATCACACAATGATATGAAATTTATTAGTTAGCTTTTGTAGGCAACAGTGTCTTTGTCAGACACATAAATTGTTGTTCTGAGTTGGCAGGTGTCTGTACATGTGTGTTTATGGTATGTGTCCATCTGGGTGAAATGACTGTGCGTGGTGTGTTCTTAGCTTTCCACCCCAAACCAAACAGCTGGTGATAATGGTTAGAGCCAAAAATGTATGTAAAATAATTAATTTTCCCAGGATGAAGTAAGGTTTTTTTCTGACCTGAGTAGGAAAACTCCAAACCTTTATCTCTAATCACTGATCAGAAATAAGGACGTGGAAGGGAGGGGGATGGTTTCTTTAAGAAATTCACAGGTCCTGCTGCTGCAATTAATTGTCAGTAATCAAAAGAGTTGTAATCCATTAATCTAGCCAATTAATTGATTAAGTGTGGCAGACCTATTTTTCGTCTTTGAATTCTCTACTATTCAGAATAGCGAGGAGAGGGAATCTTTTAAAATTGCCTGTGCCACAACATGCTTCAGAAGAACTTTTTCCTTCTGAAAGCTTTTATGTGTATCCACAAATGGGTTTTTCTTAGTAATAGTTTAAAAGTTCACTGCCAGCTTTGTAATAGAGGAACCGGACTTTTAAATTGACTATCCTCTCACCCCTGAATCCCCTACAATACAGCTTGGCTTCCATTTTTTTTCCTTTCAAATTCAAGTTTATTGCATTTTAGCAGCCAGCCATTGCACAAAAATGAAAAAATAAAATAAGATAAAATGAGAAAGAATAATCCAGCCAATTTACATGCAACACATAATCAACAATAAATGAATCACTTTCCATACCCCTCCTTGTTCTTTATAGCACGTAACTGTAAGGCCCTAACAAGAAATTTAGATGTTCTGAAAGACACATATTTCACAGTATCAGATAACAGAAAACAAATTTTCGCGAAAGAGGAATTTCCCTTAAAAGACTTCAATAAAGGAAAAATATACTTGCTCCTGAGATCATTATAAATAGGGCACTCAAGTAGAACATGAATTAAATCTTCTATTGAGACAGAGTTGCAAGCACATACTCTGTCCTTCATAGGAACATTATTGTACCTGCCCATCCGAATTGCCAGTGGGAGAACATTCAATCTAGCATGCAGAAAGGCTAACTTCATTTTAAAAGTTGGAAGATCAACCAGATAATGAGGAAGGGGTGAATTCAACGGGATGTAAGAAACAAAAAATGTATTAGATTGGCAGGACTTAATCTCAGTCATCTGGGATTGCATTGCTATATCCTTGAGTCTTTGGAGTATAAGTAATTTTGCTTTATCATACCCTTGAGTCAGAAAAAAAGGAACAGAGAACCCCAAATTCATGACAATCAATTGCATTTTATGCATCCATGAATTTGGACCAGGCTCTTCGAAAGACATCAAAAGGAGCTCAGATACCTGCTTAAAAATAATTTTCAACCAGAAAAGGAGGGCTAATCTAAGAGCCTCTGTTTTAATTGGCATTATACCTAACTCTGCACGGAGCAATGCTAATTTTGTGGAAATGGGAACTGCCACTAGTCTGCGTAGAAATTTATTTTGTGCTCTCTCTAATATATCTAAATTGGTCAGAGCCCACAGTGGTGCTCCAAACAGCAGTTTAGGCAGGACTCTGAGCCTATAGAGTTCTAAAGTGGGTTGAATCATATTGCCCCCTTTTGTGCGATAGAATCTTAATAATCCATTTAATGTTCTTTCAGCTAACAGGGTACTTGATTGAACCTGTGAAGACCAATTACCAGTCCAGTGAAAGACCACACCAAGATATTTAAAAGAGGGGACTTGTTCCAATTTATTCCCGTCAAGTAGCCAATTATAAATTTTTTTGGATTTGCCGAATACCATCACTTTTGTTTTTTGATAGTTGATGGAAAGTTGTTCATTCTTACAATATAAACTAAACTGATTCAACAATCTACGCAGGCCTACTTGAGTATAGGAAATCAGGATAGCATCATCTGCATACAATAGGATCGAATATTTCCGATTTCCAATTTTAACTGGGAAAAATTGGTCACCTTTTAAGAACTCAACTACATTGTTTATAAATAAATTGAAAAGAAGGGGAGCAAGCAGACACCCTTGTCTTACTCCTTTAGAGACAGGTATCGAGTCTGACAGGTGTGTACCATCAACTCTGACTTTCAAGGATGTATTTGAATAAAGGGATATTATACATTTTAGAAGATTCTTATCAATACCCATAGTTTGTAATTTAACCCAAAGACGTTCCCGTGAAATAGAGTCAAAAGCAGCCTTCAAATCAATGAATGCTACAAAAATATGCTTTACAGTTCCTGCCAGATATTTATCAATAACATATTTCAACATAAAACAATTATCCAAAGTTGACCTGCCTAAACGGAAGCCAGCCTGTTCTGGGGCCAGCAATGCATGCTCTTCCACCCAATCCTCCAATGTATCTAAAAGAGACCTGGCATAAATTTTCCCAGAAACATCCAAGAGACTAATGGGCCTATAATTTCCTGGATCATTTCTAGGACCCTTTTTGTAGATAGGAACTACAATAGCAGATGACCAATTAGGTGGTGTAACTCCTACATTATTAATTAAAGAAAATAATGAAGCAAAAATTGGAGCCCACCAGTCTGAAAATGCAATATAAAAGTCTGATGGAAAGCCGTCTTCACCAGGTGCTTTACCTTTCTTTTGTCTTAATATTAATGAATTGGCCCTATCTATAGAAATATTTTCCCAGCTATGTTCCCATCTAGGCCCAGTATAGTCTGGGGGAATAATCTTAAGATGGTCTGAATCATTAAATAGCTTTCCAAAATAGCTTTCCCAGTTGTTTTTAGAAATAGTTCCTTCTAAAATTGGAGATGACCTTTTTTCGAGCTTTGCAATTGTATCCCAGAATTTCGATGGATTCTTTTGCAGGAGTGCTAGGCTTAGTTCCTTCCACTGTTCCCTGTAATATATCCTTTTTTTCTCACTAATTAATCTTTTGTATTTTTTACGAAGATCATAGAAATATGAGGGAATTTCAGTGGAGTTAGTGGATCGATATAATTTGATGGCTTTTCCCATTTGCCTTTTTAGATTCCTGCAGTCTTTGTCAAACCAAGCATTATTGCTTTTGGTTTGGCAATTTTCTGAGTGGGATATCTTTTTTATAAAAAAGGGTCTGAGGGAGTTTGTTAATTGTGTATACAACTGATTTGCAGACTCGACATTAGATGCTTGAATCAGATCTTTCCTTAATTTCATAAATTCCTCAGAGTAAAGTCTCTGTTGCAAATCTGATTGCAACAGGGGATTCCATTTGATCCTTTTATCAGAGGTTAATTGGGCTTGTTCAGAATTAAGGTGGTGAGCAGTATTTGTAACAGTACTGTTAAACCATTGCAAGGAAAATCTAAGTGGCTGGTGATCACTACCAGCAACTGGGTCAACTGTAAAAGAGAGAAACAAGGATCGATGCTCATGTGAAATTAACACATAGTCAACTGTACTTGCTCTAGAGCTATTTATAAAGGTAAACTCTCCCTTAGAATTATCAAGATGGGAACCATTTATTAAAGCTAAATTTAGTTTTGTCAGTAAAGTAAAAAAAATGCGGCCAAAATCATTAATCTTCTTATCTTTAGACTTTCGGATTTCCAAACCTTCCCACAACTCAGTTGGGCCTCCTAAAGCCCTAGCAATATCTTGGTTAGATGAACCTATGCGTGCATTAAAGTCACCGACAATTACCAATGGAACTAAAGGAAATTCATACTCTAACTCGCATAGATATTCTTCTAACTTATGCCAGTAGTTTGGATCATAATATGGTGAGGTGCGGGGGGGAACATAGATGTTAACAAAAATATAAGAGTGGTGTACATTTTTAATAAAAATGGCCATGGCACATGGAGCTAATCCTTTAAGAGGAATAATTGAAGCTGAAAGAGAAATGGATATCAATATAGCCAGGCCACCACTCGGTCTACCACCTTTAGAAGAAGAAGAATATGCGGTATTTGAGTAGGCCACATATCCAGGAAGCTTGGCTTCCATTTAGTACAGAAGCTTTTAGTGATGTGTCTAAAAATTTTTAGTGCTTTGTCCTCTTTCAAAGGCTTGCAATTCTAACAGTGGCTTCAGCTCAACTTCAGATCTTTATCATGGAAAGTTTTTTAAAGAAACACCTTTTTTTAAAAAAAAACAGAGCTTCTTGTGTTCCCAAGTTTCCACATGCTGTCTTTTGACCATGATGTTACTGGCCTTCCTTGGCTTTAGCTTTCATAATCTGAAGTGAATGAAAGAATCACATTTTAAAAATGTCTGCATGTAGGCATGGGCAACTAAGCTTGTATTTCTTTAGAGGAGAACATAAAAGATTTATGAAAAGCTCTGTTTAGTCTTCTCTGATTTTAATCTGTTCAGCATCTCAGGCATAACTTTAAATTAATGCATTTAGCAGTCTGATTCAGCAGGCTACACATCTACAGTCATTATTTTAAACACTTCATCTATGAGCCTTCATCTAAAGCCTTCTATACCCATGCTTTAGAGGAAGAGGAAAAGATTCATCAGAAAGAATGCTCTAAGCAGATCTGTACAAAGATGCCGCCAAGACCAGTTATATGGAGTGATGAAAAACTTGCAAGTCATTTCTTGTTGGGAAAAAGTTCTCTTGTGGGCCTCAGATTGATGGAGAAGGAAAAATATTGATGAATTTTCCCCAATTTCATGTATGGGGAATCTCAGGAGCAATAAATCCAAATACATTTGCAGGGTTTCATTGGGGTTCAGTGTATCTCTACCCCAAAGCCCTGTTAGTTGTCCACACTTCTTTAGTGGATGTGAGGGGGTATTTCCATCAGTTTTCCCTACTGAAGAGATGCTTCAGACAGAGGAGCAAGCAAAAGAACTACAGTTGGCCTTCCACATTTCTGGATTCAACTTTCATGGATTTGATCATTTGTGAGTTTCTCCAATCCCTGCCCACCCCCCACAACTCAAGTGCTTCTTTTCTAGGGGAGCCTTCCCTCTTGGTTGCTCCAATGAGGCCACATAGCCCTTTAAAAAACTAGTTGTTCTCCTCCTCCTCCTCCACAAGTTACTGCCTGGCTAGCTAAGGATGAATTGAAGCCCAATTTCTCAGTGCCAAAACTTTCTCCTCATGCCTCCCACACACCCAAGGAAGGAGAGAGGTGAGAAAGGAAGTATAGGGCTACCATGCCAACCCGTCCCTTTTCCCGTCTCCTTTCTCTGACCTAGTTTGGACCCTGAGTGCCCATTCTCTTCACCATGCCTTGGCCCCTTTCCTACGTGCGCACGCGCGCACACACTCACACACACACACACACTTTGATATTCACAGCTTTTCCATTTCTGCTGGGATCCTTTGTTCCTTACCCTAGTGAATGTGGAAATCCAGCTGTATATCAACTTTGCTCACTTTCAGTTTTAAAAGCAAGGCTCTAGACTGATTTTCAAGGTAAATCTGGTGAAATTGCTGGCCATGTTCCCTAGAGCAGAGCTTTCCAAACTTTTCATGTTGGTGACACACTATTTTTAGACATGCATCATTTCGTGACACAGTAATTCAGTTTTACTAGCAAATTGGAGGTTAAACTAACCCCTTTTAAGAGATACAGAACCATACATAAATTGTAATAACAAAATATATGGGGATACAACATATCTCATTAAAACCTTTCATATATTTTTAAAAATACGTGATTTATAAATAATAACATACATTTCCAAGATTGTGGGCGACACACCTAAACACTTCAGGTGACACACTAACGTGTCACAGCACACTATTTGGAAAGCCCTTCCCTAGAAGACGCAAGAGGTCTTTTAAAAGTTAAAAGAGTAGTATTGGGGATAAGGAAAAGTACAAGTGTTGGAATAGCCCCCCAGGTCCATGGAGAGTCATGTATAGATCTCTAGAAGGGTTAAGAGTATTTAAAGCAGGGCAAAGTGTGGCCTGTGTGCTATGTGCATCCCCTGGGGCTGTTTCTGTAGTCCCTGAGGCCTCTAGGGTTTAAAAAAAATCAAAAAAGGTTTTTGCCACAGAATGCTCTCCAGGGAGCAGGTTCACCATGTCCACGCCCCAGGCCATTTTAGGCCCAGGAAAGGCCTTTTTGAAAACTGGAAGAAAACAAGAAATGACTTTTCCTGTTTTTGGGGAAAAAAAGCCCTCGTCTGGGCCTAAAATGGCCCAGGGGGACCTAAAAGCACAGCAATAATGCCCTCACACCCTTAGAAGACATATTGGAGGCAAATATTTGGCGT
The DNA here is from genome assembly GCA_030412105.1 of Cyclura pinguis. Taxonomy (NCBI): domain Eukaryota; kingdom Metazoa; phylum Chordata; class Lepidosauria; order Squamata; family Iguanidae; genus Cyclura; species Cyclura pinguis. The sequence goes on from CM059602.1 coordinate 217,415,310, forward strand.
GTGTGTGTGTAGGTTATATATGCAGGGGGTGCAGTACTCCAAGATCTCCTGGGGGTGCTAATGAGGCTCCATATCCTTCCATAGTAGCCCACCCCTGATTTGAAAGTTATCACAAAAAGTTTGACCTACACCTGGAAAATTAAGCAGCTTATGGGGGTACTGGGATTATGTGTTTGAAATTCCAAGTACCAGTGAACAGCTTTTTTGCATTTACTGAGATTTCTGAACTGTTGTCCAGGTAGTTCCAGTGAACTGCAAAAACCAGGCAGGAGATTATCAGTGTATGTGTAGTTGCAATCAGAATATCTTTGGCCAGATAGAGCTCTAGTTGGTATATTAGCTGAAGATGATAAAAAGCACTCTGTGCCACTGAGTTCATTCAGATCTCAAAGGACAAAGCTGTATTTCTGAAAACCTCTGGATTATGAACCTGTAGCAATACACTAATATTATTAATAACGACTTCAGTCTAGACAAAATAACAAAATCAACTTGGTTTCCAGTTGAGTCTGTTTATTTGAGAACTAATCTGAGAGAAGTTCAGAAATAATGAGCTTCTTTTTAAATAAAAAGAAATACAGAACTATCTAAGATGTTACAGACCTTGCCAGAAAACAACAACAATTCTTTTTGGACTACAGCTTCCAGAATCCCACAGCATGCTTTGCCTGAACCCTACTGTTGCCTACGGACGTTTTGTCATGTTCTGTGTTCCGATATACTCAATAAAGTGAAGGCAGGTAAGGCTGGATTTGTCACAAATTGCAAAGTGGTGTACTTCTTAAAAACTGTTTCAACTGCATCCAACTTTGTTCAGGATATTGTTACAGAACTAGAAGATATAGGTATAGCTCCATTAACAAAAGCAGATGTGTTCCTGGGCCTTACTTCTTTAACAGAGCCTTTGCTAGCAGAGGTAGAAATAACGTGGAAAGAGTAGGGATAGGTTTCTATACCACAGAAAGGAACAGCAGTTCAATGTTTCAGCAGTTTTTTTGTGAAAGAACAGCCAGGTCAGGTAAGCCTTGCATAAGTAAACAAAACATTTTTAATCTTCAAGAGACTACTTGAAGATGTCTCCTAAAATGGATCCAGGGATTACTCTTTCTTTCCCTAGCCTCTACTTTTCTTATGATTTCCACTTTGGTGGCCAAACTCTTTAACATGCTAGTGGTAACTGTTGAGGCAGGGTTGTCTGTTTCTTCTTTTTCCTCTATTTTTCCGTTCATGTGTGCTTAGTAAGGGATTCTGGATCCTGCTGCTGTTTACCTTGCCTGCTGCAGATACACACAAACAAAGCAACAGGCAGACACACACAGCAACAATAAGACTGGCTAGAGTAGGATCCTGCTCTTTAACAGATCAAGCTTTATTGCAATTGTTTACTGCATGTGCACTGTGCTACCCTCCCAGTGCCGATGGTGCTAAAAAACCCTTTTGTTTTTGCTGCCTTCCCAGTGCCGATGGTGCTAAAAAATCCTGACAGAAGGAAAGAGGGCTGGGGGCACATACAAAGACTTTGTAAAAAGGAACTTCTTTATCAGAGGCATTTTTAACTTGGGTATGCCTGTATCTGGGTGCTTAAAGGCAAGAAATACTTGGGGATTATAGAGCCAGAATTTCATACCTTTGTTAGCTATTCTGGTGATGACCTTGTTGTTGGTCATTGTGTAGCATCTTATCTTAATATACCTGTAATAAGTTTAAAGATAAACTGTTACTGGGAGATCTGAAATAAGCCTGTTTCATCAATTAAACAATTAAGATCAAATCAAAAGTCAAAATTAAGTGATTAAAATCAAGACAGCTACTGAAAGGAATGTTTAATTCACATTTAATAGAAATGCAGACTCCATGGATACAAGTGGTGTTTACATTGGAACAGTACCAAATACTGCACAGAAACTGGGAAAAGTCCCACATATTTGTTTATTCACCTCACCCCCAGCTTACCATAGCAGCTGGACACTCAGAAAGGCTTCTCATCCATATCTTCCGCTTAAGTGACATTGTGTTATCCTTCACTTACCAGAATAGTTCTTTTAAAAACATAATGCACTAAATTGTAGCACATGTTGATAACTAATGACTTAATTAAAAGTAGGCAGGAAATGAATGCAAACCATGTAGTTGTTATAGATTTTTAATGGATACATTATGGTCAGGGTTTGTTACTGAACTCTGGGAAGTGATTATCAATGCTTGAATGGCAATTGCAAATGTACAGACAGGAGTTGGGAGAGGGAAGGAGGAAACATAACAGGAAGAAATGGAACAAAATATTGAGACTGGAAAAAGGAAGTTGTTCACTAATGGGAAGCTGATTCTGAATTTGTTCTTTTTGCTGCCCAAGGGAACAATCGAACTGGAAATTCTCCGAAACAAAGTCACAGGAGATATGTGAGGAGATTATGGCCATTTCTGCACTACACTGTTACAGTGCTATTATTCCACTTTCAATGTCCTATGGAATCCTGGGGTTTGCAGTTTAGGGAGGGGCATTTAGAATGCTCAGCCAGAGAGCTCTTTGGCCTCAGTAAACTACAAAACCCAGAATTCCACAGGATGTTGAAAGTGGAATAATAGCACTATAACAGTGTAGTGCAGAAATGGCCCTCAAAACTTTCTGCTTTCATGATTGTGTCCTTGATATTTTATATTTCAGTATAAAGAATTACACAGTGGTGTTGTGTGATCACATAGGCCCTTTCCAGACATGGGTGGGGGGGAGCCGCGCGAAAACGCTACTCACTGGACTTCTTCAGCGTCCAAAATGGCGGCTTCCAGTTGGTGGAGGCTTTGGTAAAGCAGTTGAGTATTTGTAGAGGAAATGGAGGGAACAGCAAGCCAGCATTAGGTAAAACCATGGTTTCTTTTCCTGATTGTGAGCCAAATCCTGGATTCTTCAAGAAAGTATGGAAAAAATAAACTATGACAATATCTAAGCAAAAATTAATTAAGCAGCACTATTAGACTAGTATGCTTCTCATTTATTTAAAAGCCTTTTACTCATCTTATAAATAAATCAGCAAATGATGGTGCAGTTTTGATCTGTAAACAGAAAATCCTGCTTGTAACTTAGCCGAGCTCCACATTTTACCTCATTGGATACTGAAATAAATAAGTCTTATTTATTTAGAACGTAATAAAAATGTAGTTTTCCTTCCCACTACGGGTTAGAATGTTAGAAGATTTTGCTATTGTTAATTGCTGCTAACATCTTTTGAAATGTTTATCTTTTCAACATTTCAGCTCTCAATAGAATTGTCACAGATGGTGCTTTTCATATTTTATAGTCCCTTTGCCTTGTTGTTTACAATTTTATATACAATATGTAGATGGCTATTGAAAATACCATTTCATTCATCTGATGAAGTGGTCTCTAGTGCATGAAAGCTTATGACATGATATCTCTGTTAGCCTTTCAGAGGTAAAATAATTCTTTTTGTTACAATAGAGTAATGTAGGTATCCTTCTGCTTGATGGATTGGATTGTTAATTCTCTTACTTAATAAGCCTAAAAGAGAAAATCCTGGGATAGACAGAAAATTGCAAGACGCTCCAGCATGCATGTAGCTGATTGACAATGAAGGGACCATTAGGTGCTTAGTTCCCTCATACGGGACATTTACATTAAGATAATTAATATCTTCTTACAGTATCAGATTGGTATGTTTTTGCATTTATGCACTTTTTACTTTGCTGCTTTATAAATATTAATGAACAGATCCTCCCATCTATCAGGCGCAACTATTCTTCTTTTACTACTGTGAAAAGAACATTTCTAAATATCATGGTGCTGATGTCTGATCTGAAGCCTAGGATTTATTAGTGGTGGACATTTCTTTGTGGGTATAACTGGGACTTGCCCATCAAAGTCGATTAGGCAGATTCAGTGAACGGTTATGATCTGGTATGAATGAGCGTACTTCTTCACTCATTTTATGGGGGCCTGAGTTATCTAGTCAGATTTTCTTTACATTTGTCTCTTTGACTTTTTCTTAGTCTAAACTGAGGAGAATAATTGATGCTTCATTTTTAGGATAGAATGTTTAAAAGGTTATTCGTATGTTTATTGAATTGACAGAAACATGCTGATGACCAGATATATATTGACTAGTTTGGATTTACACATTTTGGTTTATTAAGAGGAAATACACATGAACCTTGTGCCTTTGTGCTCTGTCCTTATGATGTTAACCTCTGTGATTCAGTACTTTAGAGTTGATTAAATGCACTGACCCATTACATCTGAACTGAGAAACTAAGGTTACCAGCATATCAATACAAACAAATTGTAGTTTCACATCCTGGTTTGTTCTAATATAGTAACCATAACCTGATAGGATTAATTCATTCAGGAGCTATTGGGTTCTGCTATTCTGAGAAGATAGCAGGAGGAGGAGTGGCGCAGCAAGTGTGTGCAGAGGCTTATGCCTATCTACTAACAAAGTGAGAGATATATGTCTCAACTAGACTTATATGTGCATGATCACTGGACCATGCCTCTTTTAGTCTAGGCTGTATCCAGAAGTGGGTCATTTAGTTATCTTGCAGTTTGCCTACAGTATACATCCTTGGTCCTGTAACATAAAGCAGAGGGCAGCTGGGTTGTCTGAGGCATGTTGGTGGTCACAGAGTGTCATTCTACAAATCCAGTGAATAGATCTAAAAATGATGAGTCATCTGATTTGTACCAATTATTTTTAATAAGGGCTGGTATGTTTTTCATATCTTATTTTTTTCTTTAATGCTACATGTGACAGGACTGTATACAAAGAACAAGGGTTTCACTCTGTTTCCTTAATTGAGTTGTTCTTTATAGTGCCATAAGACTCTTTGGTGTTTTAGCAAAAATCAAGTTTTATCTCTTTCTGCCACAAAAGACTTATTTGTGTGACATTTGCCAAGGGCTTCATGCACTGGACATACATTTTTTGTAGTTTTTGCAGCAGTTTTTCAGACTTGGAAAAGACTGCTGGGGAGAGAATTCTGTTGCCTAAATCAGGGATGGGTCATCCACATATTTCTGGACCATAAACCTCAGCATAGCTTAAAGATGAGAGAGATTATTCTCAGTCACTATTAGAAACATTTATTAGTTTAAATTATAATAAAAGCAAAAGACAGCCAAAGTTTTATTTATGTATTTATTTTATATCCTGCCTTTCTCCTACTAGGAGACCCCAAGTGTTTGTTCAAGTATGACTTCATCCAGTATATCAGCAAATATGACAAAATGAAGCAACAGAGATTTAATAAACACACAGTTGCCTGTTTTGGAATGCATTAATATATCTGTAGGTTCTAATACAGGAACCACAGGAGTGTCCCGAAACAAGCAAAACACCGAGAATTAAAGAAGTGAATATGATAATAAATAATATGGTAGAAAATATACAGAATGTTCAATAAACAAAGTCTAAAGGCAATTAAATATAGCCAATAACCAAGCATGTATTACAATACAGAATAATGCAAATAAATATAGAATAATATAGAATAATACAAATACAAATAATGCAAAGATAGAATAATATAAACACTAATAAATTGCATAATAATACGAAGCAGAATAATATCAAACACTATAACTAAGCACTAATGTATATATGAGAAAGACTGTTACCCCAAAACATGGGTGATCCAGGGGTTCACTCATGATGCCAGTGCCTCTGTGAAAAGAGGGGGAACATTAACTCAATGAGGAGGCCTGTGAGAGATGGGGTAACTTTACAAAATCTTTTACACCTATGTTTACTAGTACTAATGCAGGGAAAAACCATCAGAGATCCAAAAGTAAGCTTATTTGTTTTACCAGGGGAATTAACAATCGCATACACACAAGATCCACACAAGATCCACACAGTCTCACAAGGTTAACTGAAGGAAAAGAGAGGAAAACTTTGGATAGTCAGAGTTCAGGGCAAAGTTGGTGATATTTACCCAGCAGAAAAGCAATGTGGCTCAGACTAGAAGTCCAAGGACAGTACACAAAAGGGAATCGGAGTGGCAGAGTGACAATCAGAAACCAGTGTACTGTGAGTTGGCTAGCCCAAAACTGGGGTTTACATACTCTTTTTCTGCCTGGAAGGTGAAGGTGTTAATGGCTGTCCAGCAGCACAGACAATGGGGGCCGGAATGGACTAATAGTTTTAGCATTAGGTGACAAAAGGCTAATGGGAATCATGGTAGCTCCTTGATTGCTGGACTGGTGTGGGGACAAAAGGGAAGTTTGGTGGTCAGAGGAAGAGGGACTAAGACAATCAGCCATCCTGTGGGAATATTGCAGGTTCTACTGTCTCCAAAGGTTTAGTTGTAGAAGGCTTATCACTGGAATTTCCCTGTTGATTTCCTGACTATGACTTGCAGTCTTGTCTGACCTGGTTTTGCAGTGGACATGTTCAGCCTGCTTTTCCTCTTAGCCAGCATGGCCATGCAGCCATAGCAGAGTATGATTTATATTTATACCAATTAATATTTGCCAATGAAACTATATCAAAGTGTAGCAGTGTATGGCTTGGTAAGAAGACAACAACCCAAAGAACACAGACCAACTAAAGCCTATAGGCAATGAAATATAGCTATAATTTCTTACAGTATAGCAAGGGCGTCTGAATAGTAGACAATAGTTTTAAGCCTAAATGTGCAAATCCACGATGATCAAAGAAGTCACAAACACATTATAGTTCATTCTATGCTTGTATACAGAAAGGACAACAATATACAGTCCAGAAGCCATGTATCATTGGCAACATGCGGTGAAGAGTTGTGTAGGTTGTAATGAAGAGCTGCAGTAAATCACTACTCCTCAAAATGTGGAACCATTTCAACAAATCTCTGTCAATAGTTAGATGAAAATGTCATATTCCATAATTTTCCAATGGTCATAGATGGAATATTCCTTTGTTTACTACACTCTGGAAAGGAACTGATTTTTTCAGTGTTTCAGTTAAAGCTTTGAAAACCCTACCACAGCCACTTCCTTCATTACACCCTCTACCATATTACTCATCTTAGAATCTACATACCTCTGTTTTTGCCCATCACGGGATTAAAATCATGGATGTGACTTTTAAAAAACTTTTATTGTGGTAGATTTTTTTTTTTTTTTGGTGTAGTAATGTCACATAAATTTAAAGGGCAATTTAAAATTAACTTAGTTGTTGAAAACATCTCCCTTCTAGTGTGAATGCGATTGAATTAGATTTTTAGCAGATCTGTGATTAATTTAATATATTCATCTTTTCCCACTAACTTTGCCTTCTTTGATAACCTCTTAGGAGCAAGAGATTTCTGGACTTCAAACTGATATATGTCCTGCTGTAGGGATGAAGAACACATGGAACTCCAGATATTGTTGGGCTGGTCCTTCCACCAGTCCTAGGTAGCAGAGCCAACTGGGATGTATCATTGAACTGCAGTCTAACAACATCTGACAGCACATTTCTCTAAGCTTTCCACTTCTGTAGCTTCCGTCACAGCCTGCAGAGGTGAACCCTGAACCTAATGTTAACCAAATATGGACTGTGAATTTAAAAATCAAATTAAGGCTACTGTGGAGAGTATATATGGCGTTGAAAGGTCATTTCACCATACAAACATTTGAAGATGAAAATGATCTTGTAAGTTGCTTTTAGGTTTTAAGTGTTCATTTTCTTATTATCAGTGAAAAATAGTTGATTTTATTTTTCCAGAAATAGGTTATTTTACAGCTATTTTTAAAATTGCTGTCAACTAGAGATTTTGAGAATTGTAAGGAGCTCACACTAGTGAGCTGCAAACCTTATTTCATTATAAACTGAACACTGCAGTACCTACATTGAAACCTATAATAAATCAACAACAATGCTGTTCAGATCATAAATTAGGAACTGGAGATTTCTTTATTAGAATATCCTTTGTTACAAATAAATTTTATTTTTCCTTATACTATCATAAAGAGGAACAGTTATAGCCAGAACTATCCTCAGGTTGTACACTTGTCTTGGGTATTCCTTTGCTAGAAGATGGCAAAGACCATCCTTTTCAGTTCATTCATTTATTTCATTTATATGCCGCCTTTCTCCCTGAGTGGGACCCAAAGTGACTCACAAAAAGGATCAGCAAAAACTTGAACAACAAAATTCTAAACATAATTAAAATCATATTGTAGGTACTATATGACAAAGAATAGTATGCTATACTCTGGTTCTGTACTTCTGTTTTTAAAAAATTAGTATTGCTATAAATGCTATTTGGATGCAATTTATTTGTTACTGGTAAGAGGTTTTTTTTTGTATTTTATCTCTTATATACTGCTTTTGGTGTGTTCTGGGCTCAAAAAAGAACCCACATAAAATTAAAATATAACATAACTTAAACCTTAATATTCAACTTAACATTTGGCTATCTTGCCAGCAATCAGGAATTTCCCATTAATTTGCTGCTAGTTTTTTTGTATTGCCTGCATTATTATTGAAGACTGTTGGTTTTGATAACTTGCATTACATAAAACTGTGGAAGTCTCTTATTATAATGTTACTCAGAAGAACCACAGCTGGATTTTGCAAGAACTTATGACTTCATTATAGAACATCACAATCAACTGCTAAATAGTAAACCAAGGCTTATATAAATCCTACTGAGTCAGTGAGTCTGCTTGGTGAGCTTAGCACTTAGATTTAGGTCATCATCTTTCCTTACCCCCCGAGCAATAATATCTCTTTTAAAAATATGTAGAGAGTTACTTGTAAGTGTTAAACATATTAGTTGAGCTCAAACCAGGTGGCCTACAGGATGGAAGTTCTGGATAGGTATAGCTGAGCTGAAATGAGGACCCAATGGTGTACCCAATACCAATGGAATTAGGAATTCTTTCTCCTCCTTTTCCCACATCAGCATTCTGTCTTACCAGCAGCACTGTCCTTATTCACTGGGAGAGAAGAGAAGCTGTGTGAGTAATTAGCAGTCCAGAGGTCAAGAAGCCAGAGGTCAAGATCGGTCAGTAGTGGGGAAACCAAGACAGATGAGGGAACACACAAAATAGTAGTCAGGGTCTAGTTCTAAGGATCCAGAAAGCAGGGTGGAGTCTCTGAACTGGTTTGAGTGTTTTTTCCACAGAGTGGGAGACAGGTGTTGTTTCCAGCAGGTGACCAATGTTTGCTGCCTGCCTTATCTAGGCAGGCTGATTATTCAGTGAGAGTGGCTAGGGCTGCACCACCTAGTTATGTAGGAAGAGAGGGGGCTTGGAGGAAAAAAAATCCTAACAAACAAGAAGTTAGTGTAAATATATTTTGTGCCTAACCCCCTGTAGACTAAGACTATTTCCACACTACCCTGTTATAGTGCTATTGTTTCACTTTCAACCTCCTGTGGAATCCTGAGGTTTGAATTTTAGGGATGGGCATTTAGAATTCTCAGCCAGAGAGCACTTTGGCCTCAGTGAACTACAAACCCCAGAATTCCACAGAAGGTTGAAAGTGGAATAATAGCACTATAATAGTTTAGGGAGGAGGGGCCCTAAAATGTAAACCAGTGGTTAATAAATATAGCCAAGCAAAGGATGCTAACTGTAACATGACTTTATCTGAGAATGAGAGTTCTTACTGCCAGATTTCAGTTGAGGAAGCTTCAGTCATCCTGTATTAGGGTGGGCAGGTGTGGTAAGCAGGCTGCATGCCTCAGGGCCTCACAGTTGTTGATTGATTGATTGATGATTGATTGATTGCAAATGACCGCTAGGGGATGTGGAGGCAGTCCCCTGGTCATTTTGCCTCAAAATACCCTCAAATTACCTCTAGGGGGCAAGGAAGGGCCAAAATAACTTGCTAAGAATGCCCCCACATTCCCTAGATGGTTTTTTGGAGGGGTATTTTTTTTCTTTTGTTCCCACAAAAGAGCAGGTACTGTGGGGGTGGCCCTCCAAAGAGTCCTGGGGGGTTAGTGTAGGCCCCTAGCCTTCCACAGTTATGCACCCCTATTTATACCTATATACTCCACTGTTTATAGTACTTTGTTCAACAGTGTTGCATTTTATGGTTGCCTTTGAGAAGTGAAACTTTACCTTGGCTGCCAGGAATTCCATTAGTAAAACAAGTTATGCCAAATAATACAAACTATGTACATTTTTGAAAGATCTCCTTTGCACATTATTCCAGGTGAACCGTTTTGATTTTTCCTCACCTGACAGTATGCTCAGAGGCAGAACTCTGCTGCCTCCCCTGGCTTTCAGGCCATCTGAAGAACAGCCTTAAAATCCTATCCTGGTTTTCTGTGTCCCTTCCACATCCAGCACAAAATCCTTGTATTTACCTTTTGCCAATCTCTATATTTTTTTTTGATATGTGCTTTTATTTCGCAATATATCTTTGCATATAAACTTTTCTCTTCCGTTCTCTTTCTGTCTGATTTCTCTCCACTGTCAAACTATATTACAGGTTTCTTCAGGATAGAGCCTGTCTTTTTCATGCTGTGAAGTGACATGCATGGTGATGGTGCTGTGTTCCTGCCTTGCATAGATAAAATAATGATGTTGTCTTACAGCTGCATGCATAGGAAGAACTTACAGGTTTGGCCTGAATAGACAATTGCCCTTATCTCCTGTCCAGTTCTAATATAATCAAAAACAATGACAATGGGCTGTATCTAGTGGTGACAAGAGATAATACAGTCCTCCTTCCCCATTCACAGGTTTGACTTGAGTGAATTTGATTATTCACAAGGTGCCCATGCCTCCTCTCGTTTCTCCTCTTCCCATTCCCTTGTGTTTTGCCAGCACTGGAGAAACTTTGCATTTTAAACTTACATTGCATTACAAGAGGTAACACCTTACCAGAATGATGATGAAAAATGCCAGCTGTGGTTTTAGTCCTTCCTTTTTCTGTTTTCTGCTTGGTTAAGGAGGAAATAGCTGTGTGAATTTTTTTAAAAATACAGTTTCTCACCCAGCCCCAGTGAACCCAATTTCTCATCCCCGGTGAACGGCAATAAATGAAATTAAAAAGTAATGCACACATCCACAGAGGAAAGAGGCCAGAAACATGAAAGAATGGCAGAACCATTACCTATTTCTTTCCTGTCTCCCAGAGGGATTTTTTTTAAAAGGTGAAAGCCAGGTCATGATGGACCCATCACCCATTGTCCAGCAGGCATTAAGGAACTCCATCAACCTCAATGGTCTTGCTGTTCCTTTAATAGTTGATTGACTGTAGTGTGTTTTAGGGGGTTGGTCTTAGGTGAATTGGTGGGTGGGGAGGATTGGGTATGTTTTTTAATGTTTTTAATGTATTAATGTATTTAATGTTGTTCGCCACCTCAATCCATGTAGAGAGGCGAGATGATGATGATGATGATGATAATAATAATAATAATAATAATAATAATAATTATTATTATTATTATTATTATTTGGAAGTAAATCCCGTTCCTATTCAGTGGGGCTTACTCTATGTGGAGGGAACAAAAGAGATGGCAAAAGAGAGTGTGTGTTGCCTACCTTATAAGCTGGTCAACATCTACTAGTTTGCTGTATGTTAGCCAAAATGAAGTAATACTGGCATTTTACATTCCAATCTCAGTTTTTTAAACATAGCCAGCAATGTAATTAATATCAGTGCATTGGTTTTGATCTTTGAGAATGCTATTTCTCTAGATGAAAGCTTCTGTTCCTTACAGAAGCCCCTTTTCATTCTTCTGCAAGTGTCAGATTTAATACTTTGATTCCACTTCAGTGAATTATTTCACATTATAATTAAATTTAGTTGGTGGTGCTAGTAGATTTGGTTGCTGTTGTGCCAATTGCTAGTAAAGCACTGCTATTTGCTGTGTTAGCCTAAGCCTGGATGCAACCCCATAAATATTTCTGCTTCCATGATGAGTCAAATTTGTCAATTGCTTTTTTTTATAAGGCAATTTCCCCCTCTTTTATTATGGTTTGCAGTCTAGTGCCTTTCAGTACTTTGCATTTTTTCATGTTCCCTTGAAAGAAACCTCTCTAGCTACTCAGGAAATGTCAAAATCAGTGTGTTGAAACTTGGTATAAAAGCTTTAGTTATGAAGATACTTCTGTTTCCTTAATAATAGGAAATGTTTTGAAATGTACTCAGATAGTAGTTATCCACTGGTTTAAATGTTACTGTTGAGTAAATATATCCACATATATCTTAACCAGTAGCAGAGTAAATGTTTCTTTTCAAAATGGCTGTGGTTTGTGTTTAGCATAGTAATTCTGTGGTAATTAAGATGAAATGTGAGAAATTGGCAAGTTATCTCTGTAGTAGCACAATCAAATTGGTGGTGATTTCAAATGGGATGTAGATCTTTTCATTTTAATTTGCTGAAGTTATCATAAGGCTCATGAAATATGGCCTTCTCCCCTTGCAGATCTAATTTCTGGTTTGGTCACCCCGACTTCATGCATTTTTAATATGAACCAAACAAAAAATTAAATTAGTTTTTATTAGAAGAACCTAACTGTATTTCACAGTACTCCTGTAAGCTTCCACAGAAGGGATCATTCTGCTTAATTGCCAAGGAGATTGCTTCTAAATTGTGGCTATTTTTCAGGATTTGCAGGTTCATGTGTCAAGGAACCTGAAGTAGTAATTTTGCAGAACTAAACATATAACCTTGCATTTTACATATGATTGTTCCTTGGAAGTGAAAGACCTCAAAATCTGAAAGAGTGAAAAAACACTAAAAGCAAGCAGAACTTGGAAAAGTCACTTTCCAGCATGGCCAGTGCTCTTTGGAGAATCTTGGGCATTACGGTCCTAAAAAAGTAACTTTGCCAAACACTGCTACCAAGGCAATACGTTATGTTTTGTTGCCCAGCCTGTTTGTAAAACAATGAATAGATGAAGCAACATATATGACATGTTGATTCATTTACCAACTCCGTCTCTTTTTTTCTGTTAGTAACAGGAATCAATACAATAATCCTTAACATGTTTTTCTCACTAATAGGTGATTGTTATAGGATAAACCAAAATAATAATAACAGCAGCAGCAACATATAATTCACTCATGAAATTCACTGCCACAATTTATGATAAGCAGTAGCTCAAATAGCTTTCTAAAAGGATTGGAAATCATTGTGGTGGATGGATTTATCTTATTTCTTAATAGTTAAAATGGCATCCTCTGCAAGAGGGAGGTATCAGTAGGCTCAAAGCAACCCCAACATTTGCAGAAACAAGTTAAAATCTTTAGAGAGAAGAAAAACATATATACATCTACACACACATCTATGTATGTATGTGCGTGTGTGCGCGTGTGTGTGTGTGTGTGTATGCGTGTGTGTGTGTGCGGAGAGGAATCAAATGCAACCCACCAGAAGCTGAGCATGCACAGTGGCAATGGAATACATACTGATACTTGAGGGCAAGAAACAGGAAGAGAAAGAATGCTGTATTTTGGAGAAGAGTTTGACTGGCTTGAAACTTGGGGCCTTTCTGCACTACACTGTTATAATGCTACTAATTCCACTTTCAACATCCTATGGAATCCTGGGGTTTGCAGTTTAGGGAGGGGCATTTAGAATTCTCAGCCACAGAGCATTGTGGGCTCAATAAAGTACGAACCACATAATTCCACAGGATGTTGAAAGTGGAATAATAGCACTGTAGTAGTGTAGTGCAGAAAGGCCCTTGATTCAGAATACTATGCACGGTAAAATTTTGGAAAATCTGTGTCCCAAATTGGCTGCACAATCTCCTTAAGTAGAAGTGACCCTGTGCTTTTGAGGATCACACTCTGTATGTTGCAGGAGGGCAAATTAGGGATGAGAGGGTAGAAGTACTGTACTCATCCCTGCTACCCCACCTCATATGTAAAATCTAAAAGCACCAGTATATTTATGGATCTGTTAATAATTCATATGACAGTTGTGGACAGGGGAACCTGGATTTGCGTAATTGTGAGCAGGAAGTACATTCTTCCCGCTGTGCGCCTGCCAGAATCAAGCAAGCAAGCAATATGTGTTCAGTTTTGTGGTACTGAAAACATAATTATTTCTCACTGAAATATTATGCACACTCAGGTTTCTATATATGTTTCTGTGTGATAATGTATTCCATGAGTTGCACTATGGATTTATTGATTCTGAGGAAGAGATAGTAAGTTAGGAACTTCATTTGTGTATTTAAATTTGGATAATACTTGCAAAGCTGGATTCAGGTTGATGAGCCAGAAGTCAGTACTTGCAAGTTACTAGTTACAAATAAAAAATAACCAGTTAGTTACAGGATAGTTGCAAACAATTAGTTACTTGCAATTATTTCAGTTCCCCAGCATCTGAGAGGAAACCACATTACTTTAACTTTACATGGGAGAATTTCACTTTTTTTGTGATACAGCTGTAACTTTCAATTATTTTAAGACATATGGAGTAATGGCCTCATTAAATGGAATATCTCATGTTCAAATGCTAGCTTTATGTTGTGCCTCATATTGTTGTTTCATCCTGTGATATGGATGCTAAGGCAGAGGAGAGTGCCTTTTGTATCACATGAGCCAGTGGCCTGTAGCATTCAGATCTGAAAAACAGTAATTATTTTAGCTATTGTAAGAAACCATGAAGTAAAGCATTATTTTTTAAAAAACTACAACTAAAGTTGCAACTAACTACTTTTGGTTCTTGAAATGATAACTATAATTTTTTCAAGCTCTTTTTGAAACAAGAGATTGCACAAAATCAGGAATGGTTGAATCTGGCCTATGTAGTGGTATGTTCTCACGTTCTTTTCCTTTTCATACCATGTTCTTTTTCTTTCACAATTCATACTATCAATTTATGTATTTTTACCTAGAGCTGAAGCCATGCCTTTAATTAAAGTTGACCTCTTTTCTTGTTAGTAGTCAGTTATCCATTCTAATTATTTGTGTCAAAGTGGAAGACTGTAATGGTAATGAACAGAACCAGGAGAGAATTGATAGTTCAGCTGCAGATGAAACAACTTTATCTGGACATTAGGTCTACCCACCAATTCTATCTTCTATGAGAACATCTTTCTAACCAATAGAAGTTGAGCAGGTAAGCCAGAACTATGCAACCTCTAGACAATGGTCTCAATCCTATTATTACAACTAGAGTAGAACCAGTGAAGCAATAGTATTTGACTCTGTGTGTTGACTCACCATTGAAGGAATGATTTGGTGAGTCTGCTGTAATGAGTCACCAGATCTACAGTCTTTTCACAAACATTAGGGCTGTTCTCTGATGCTACATATGTGTCTACTTCATTTCCCTCCATGCTGTTCCTATGAATACAAAATCTCAAGCATAGAGTATAGCATTATGGAGCACAATTAAAGCCAATCTGAAGAACTATTGATTAGAACGTGATAAATGGTGCCCCCTACTTGGTACAAACCAAAATAGAAAAATAACTTCTGTCCATTACAAATTGACATGTACTGCTTTGATGCAAGTTAAGTGAAGTGGCATTACTTAACCAGAGCCATAGGAAGTAAATTAAATGGTGTGCCCTTTGTGAAATCTACTTGGAAATGTTTGGTTGAAGGCAGCTGAATTGTGACAACATCAATCCCTTTGAAAATGCACCCTACCATAACCAAAAGTTATGTTCCCTCAGGGAGCCACTTAATGCACTCATGTCTTTCACACTGGCTTGCAAAAACACTAGAAACATCAAGGTTTCCTTTAAAATACATTGCTAACAGCTTTGCTTATGAGTTTAAAACTGTCACTGGAGCCCATTCATTCAAATTTAGCAAGAGATGTTTTTCCTCACTTGCAAATGAAGCTGTAGTACTTGGCCTCTTGAAATTTTAACAGGGCCCTGATGTAACTGCATTAATAAATTAACTAATAATTCAAAGGATCATTTTTTGTCTTAATTGTCGTGGGGAAACAGTTAATAATGATTTTTCACATTTGTTTCATTGTTGAAACGTTAACAGCGTGTTATATCTTCACATTTTGTATTGATCCATATTATTATGCCAGCGTCTTCCATTCTTCAGCAGAAAGAAAATGCTTATCAGTTGCACCCATGAGCTTCAATTTATTGGAACAGTTAAATGACATTCAATGTTCTGCATCTGGGAAATAGTGCCAGCAGACATACCTGTTATTATACTAATGGAGTTTTGAATTGCACTGTACTAAGCTTAGCATTATCTTCTAAAGGTTTTTCAGACCCCTTGACAGTTAAATATTTCCCAAACTGTTGTACATTTCTGATTTGCTTCCTTAATAGCCTTATAGATTTAGACATTGTTTTCCTTTTATTTCAAGCTCAGTTTACATGTTTTAAGATAGTCATAAACAAACAATCATGCAGGGAATACAACTCTAGAATCTGAAGAAACCATCCATCTTTTATCAGAATAGATGTATGTTTACATTCAAAGGTTTTAGGGTAGACTAATACAGTTGAAATGCGTTGAAGAATGAAACAAGCAGGAAATAACTTTTGAAAACAATTAAAGCTGACAGTTTGATAAATCTTCAGGTGGGACTAAATCTGGACAGTGCTGGGTTTGAATGCATTAGAGCTAATTTGAGTTAAAAATGTTTCTAAGATTCTTCTCATTGGAGTCCTGAATTGATTTGGACTTCTGAGGTTAAATGTATTATCACTGTTCCATATATTTATTTTCAAACTGTGTGAAGGTGTGGCTTTCTTTCGCTATTAGTTCTTTCATGTCTTCCTGGCCACTTAACATGAGTAATGCACACTGAACTAGTACTACACTACACCTCCTGGTTTTGATTATATTTATGGACTTTATCAAGAGTCCCTGATGTAGCAATTTTACTAAATACACTCAGTTGTTGGAACCTAATGGGTGACCTTGGGCAACTCACATTCTCTCAACCTCAGAGGAAAGCAAAGACAAACCCCATCTGAAGAAATCTTGCAAAGATAACCCTGTGACAGGTTCACCTTAGGGTTGCTATAGCCATTTCCGCACTAGACTATTATAGCGCTATGATTCCACTTTCAACATCCTATGGAATCCTGGGGTTTGCAGTTTCAGGAGGTGCCAGCCAGCCCCCCCCCCCCGAAACTGCAAACCCCAGGATTCCATAGGATGTTGAGAGTGGAATCATAGCGCTATAAAAGTCTAGTGCGGAAATGGCCTATAAGTTGGAAATGACTTGAAGGCATACAACAACAACAACAACAACAACAACAATATAATACTGCACCAAAAGAATCATAATTCAGTTGTAAACACAATTGTTTCAAGATTGCTTTCTAAAAGTATTTTATCATTGTAACATGCAGTGGATAATATAGAGGGAAATATGCAAATAAGTGGAGGAAACGGAAAGCTTAAGCAAACTATGAAAGCTCCAGTTTTATAACTGCATCTAGACTTTTTTTGTGGTTAGAGCAGAAATTCAGTAGAACACACACAAAATAGAACAGATAAAACCAGCTGTATAAGATCTTCTTTCCCCCTCATCTGTCACCTGGCAGTATCCCTTCCATCAGGCAGATCCAGGAAGGGAAGGGAAATAGCTGTCACTCCTGTAGCTTCAGCAACCTTTGGCTTCTCTCTGTTTCCAAAGATTTCTATTTCAACTGGTCATAAAGAGATTTTTACATGTAAGAACTTGTGAGTGAGCTTGCCTTTCTCCACTTCTTCCCAACCTATTCCTTTTGTGTCATGTCTTTTGGGCTGTAGGCATGAGGACACAGACTATCCTATTGCTGAACATTGTAATCTGGTCTGGGAGCCTTTTTAGCTGAAGAACAGAAATGATTCAGACTAGTAAATACTATGATTGATCTCCTGAATTAAGGAATTCTGCCTTACCTCACTGTGTTACTATTAGTGTGCTAAGAACTGTGAAGAATATATAGATAAGAAGGTTTCTAACCAATTGCTTCACTCTTTTTTCCAGTTTGATTTGGCAAAGCTGGAGAACACCTAAATGACACCCATGATATGACTCATGATGATAGGCATTTAACAAGTGAAATAAATCAATTTGATCATTAAATTTTAAGCTCCTTCCAGTTAATGGATAGGTTATCTGTTGGATTGTCTTGGAATGGGCAGCTTTAATGCTGTATATGTGATCTGCAAAATTATCTTAGATTTAATCTACCATTTTCTTTATCCCACAGTTCTCCATTTTATTGAGATTTTATTAATTCTTTCTTCAAATACTGTAATACCAGATGAATACAAAATATTTAAATTGCAAAATATTACTCTCCACATAAAACTGTATAGGGGAGAAAAGATTTAAAATAATGGTAAAATGGCTTCTGTTGAGAGCATAAAATTTAACTCGTGAGGTTCCCTCTAATGTAAGTCATGCCTTTATACTCTGTGAATAAATTCTTTCAAAGGTAATAGGTAGGAACTTGTGAAACAAATAACGCATAAATACTCAGAACCACTTGTTCTCTCCTTGGCTAGTCTGTGAGATGTATAAGTAGAAGAAAGGATGGAGCAATGTAGCCCTGGCTTAAACTCATAGCTTGAGCCCATCTGAAAATTTTTAGGACTGTGGACTGTGTGGATTAAAAATGTGGTGACATTTGCCCCAGTTGAAAATACATTTGAGGAGCATGTCATGGGACACCTGGGGAATGACTGGGCAAGGTATGACTCATTCCCTAAGGGACCATGGAGTAAAGGGCTGAGTCATGATAACGAAATCATGACAAGGGGTTGCATCAGCCAAAGGCCCTGAGTGATGACATGGAAGCAGATGTGTATAAAAGAGGAGATGGAAAGCTTACTCTCTCTCTGACTCTCTGCATCCCGTAGCTCTGATCCTGAGTCTCTGATGCTGAATCTCTGCCTGTGGATCTGTGTATTCTGTGTACAGATGTATATACTGCAGCTTTGAAGATTAAATTTAGATGACAAACTCTGTGTCTGTGAGTTTACTAACAAGTGGGTAGAGGGGTCAGAGCTGATGCTGTAGTTGCACTCTGCTACACACGCTTGTTGCTATTTTTGGAAAACTCTGCTATGTTATGCTTGCCTCTGGGACACTTTTTGTCCAGAGAGCAGCGGTTCCAGGGCGGATTCTGTGCTGGTGCTGTGAATCATCTCCAGTCAGACTGTGTGACATTTAGTCATTTGGGGTGGTATGTGGAATGAAAACTATGCATCTCATTTCACCAATATGTCCTAAATCCTGTTTGTTTGTTTTCTGTGCTCGGAGTTGGGGGGAAAAAACAGGATACAGGAGTTCTGCATTGAGGCAGAGTACTATGAAGTCAATTTGTTAGCTACACAGAGAAGGAACAAGAGGAAATATTTTGACTTCATACATGTGATCTAGTCTTACCAGATCAGATACCAGATTGGAAAAAGTTTGTTTTCAGATTATAATCCTAGAAGGTATGCAAGTTATAGTTTAAGAAGCAAGATCTATGCTATGTTGTTATGTGCTTTCAAGTCATTTCTAATTTATAGTGACCCTAAGGTGACTCTATAATTAGGGTTTCTGGGTCTGAGAGTGGGTTTCCATGGCCAAACAGGGTATCAAACCCTATTCTCCAGGGCCATACTCTATTGCTCAAACCACTACACCTTGTTGGCTCAGTGCTCTGTTTAGACATAAATGGAGGGGGGAAAATTATGCAATCAGAAAAATCATGGTACTGTAGGTGAGCTCAGGACCCCTATTTCTGGAAGAGAGACACAGGAAAGGAGTACATGTGTGTATACGTCTTTAAGTTGCCTGTTGATTTATGGTGACTCCATTAATTTTATAGGTTTTTCTTAGGCAAGGAGTTCTCAGAAGTGGTTTTGCCAGTTCCTGCCTCTGAAAGATAGTCTACAACACCTGCTGTTCATTGGTGGTCTCCCATCCAAGTACTAACCAGAACTGATTCTGCTTAGTTTCCAAGATCAGAGGGGATCTGATGCCTTTAGGGTATTTAGGCTGCAAGGAATACATATGCAACCTTAAAGCTTATTCATAGTCTCACTCTGGGTAAATGCACTTGGATCCAATTGGATGTGTCTGAATGGATTTGTTTTGATTCATCTGACCTAAAAGCTTGACACAGATGTTATTTCTATACTGTATTAATTATTAATTATTATTTATTTACTTGTTTTTGGCAGTTATACTCCACATTCCTAACAAATACTGAAGGCAGGCTGACAATCCAAATAAAATAACATGTAAAACATTATTAGATGATTTAGAGATAAAAACTTTTTAAGACGATTCACATATCTGTCTGAAGTTGGAACAAAGGTCCCAGTAGATTCTGAATTACTATCAAGGCTATAACTTGGCATACTCTGGGGGGGCATAAACCAACGTAGTTAACCCCTTGACTAGTGTAAAATAAATGGTACTATACCAAGTACCCAGGAGGATACATCTGGAAGGGACCAGTTCCTCCTTGTCTCCTGGTTATAAGTACCTGGCCAGTCTCCTTAGCTACAATTAAACTGTGGATAAAGAAGATTCTGTTTTGAATTTTGCTAGCACTCAGCCACTCAACAAGCTGGTAGGGCAACATGAAAAGTTTTGATGTCAGGCAGGAGAACACACCAAAAGAGGGAATAGGTGATGTTTTGATATCTTTTCTGCTGAACTAGTATCTGAAGCCACCACCTCTATTCCATGTTTTCCCCTGTCCATGACTACATAAAAAGGTGGATCTCCACCCTTCCCTAGTTTAACTAACTCCTTCCCCAGCACCTAAGAAACAACCAGTTTCTTAAGCCTCCTTTTTGACATGCAATTACACAGTTAAGACAGTAAGGATTTCAAATAGGACACATCCAACTTTTTTTAAAAAATGAAATAATCCAAGTTCGTTTTTTCCAAGGTCCACCAAGTCTCCCAGAAAGAACTAGAGAGTATACGAACAACGTACAAATTTCATTCCCTGCTCTAAAAAAGAAATGCCTCTTTCTGAAGGAATAACACCCCGCCCTCCAGCAGAGGCTTGTGATAGGAGCCAGGTGCAGTGCTACACCCCCTTTCAGTTCCTGGCTTGTTTCTTGGTGTAGCGACAATCAAGAGAAGGAGAAGGATGATAGTAAGTTCTTCTGCAGTTCTATTTGTGGCTTCTGGCTACTGTGGAGACTTCCAGAAATACATCATCACAGAAGCAACTAGTACTGTGAAATCAATCTGTGACCCATTTAAGTTATAAACAACTTGCAGGAACAAAGGCCTCTCTCTTTTTCTCCTTCTCTTCAGTCATTCACAGCTGGAATTAACGGTAGTGAGCATATTTTAAATAAGGGCTAACATATCTTGCAGGAACCACTTGCAGCCAAGTTTATGAAACATGTAGTTGAAACTAATTAATCTGTTTCTTGCTGTTAATACCCTGAAGACCTGAAGGTAGTAGTTTGATAATTACTGTTCTTCATATTTAGACAGAAAGTGGAGATGATTAGAAATGCTGCAGAACCATGCAGGTCAATTGTGCATCATTATTAGCACCATTTAATGCATTTTAATGGTGGCTGATAAGGTGCAAAGTGCTATGTAAGCCAAAAATAGATGGTTTATTCCATTATGGATTAAACGTGTAGGCACAAATGGGCCTACATTTGCATTTTTTACCATTTGAGTTTCAGAACTGAGACTTGCGCTCACATGAAGCTAGACAACATAATTGTTTGGGATATTACTTCTGCTGATGCCAGCATCCCTTAACATTTGGGTAGCTGGGATTTCCACAAGATCGGTTGACAATATGTGCTCAA
Source organism: Cyclura pinguis (assembly GCA_030412105.1). Classification (NCBI taxonomy): domain Eukaryota; kingdom Metazoa; phylum Chordata; class Lepidosauria; order Squamata; family Iguanidae; genus Cyclura; species Cyclura pinguis. The sequence continues at coordinate 217,436,973 of CM059602.1, forward strand.
ACAGTACAATCAAGAGGAAAGGGGTTTTTTTAAAAAATATTTCTAACAAAAGCCTGATGATGATACTAAGGATTGTTGTAGTTTTTTAAAAAATGTGCTTACATTTAGCTATTAATATTGCAACACCCAGCCTGTGCTGTTGAAAACAAACGGTTTTTATTCAGTAGGGATTCAACCTGAGGTAGATAGAGTTATGCTAAATCTGAAAATTTAGGTTCGTAGTTTGGGTGTATCCCTAGATTCAGCCCTGTATCTGGATGTCTGAGTTGCAGTAGTAGCCAGGAATGTGCTTGCACAGTTAAAGTTAATGTACCATCTTTCCTTGTTACTGGAGGCCTCTCCTTTGCCCATGGAGATGGCATGCCTTATATCCTGTTCAGACTGCTGTAATGCGTTCTAGGTGGGTCTGTCTTTAAAAATTGCTGAGAAACTTCCATTGGTCCAACATTTTGTTGCAAAACTATTGACAGGAATCAGTTACAAGGAGTACATGACTCCATCGTAAAGACAGCTTTACAGGGCTACTGGTTTGTTTCCAGGCACGATTCACAGTGCTGGCTGTGACCTTTAAAGCCGTATACAACCTGGGTCCATGCAATCTGAAAGACTATCCTTGCCCATATAAAACTTTCCCAGGTTTTGAGATATTTGAGGGAAGTCATTCCTTCTGTATGCTAATGTTTAGTGAGAATGCAAGAAAATGCAATCCCAATGGCTTCTTCCAGACTCTGAAACTCCCTATGGAGAGCATCTTCCTTCTTTTACAGATGAAGCCTTTTCTTTATTCAGGCTTTTGTTATTGACTGTGTTTGCTGTGAAGGGGGCTTTTATCTGGCTAGGTGTTGTATTTTCTTTTTCTGGTGCATTTTAAAAATTGTTTTTAAAATAGCTTATGATTTTATTCATTTTTAAAATCGATTTAATTTAGTGAAATTGAGTCCCAAGCTTGAGGGGAAAGAGGGATATAAATTGAATGAAGAAATAAATAAATCAGCAAATGAAACTCTTCAGTAAGAAGGAGTTGTTTGTGATGCCTTTGTAGAAAAGAGATAATGTGGTACAAGAGGAAAACAGTTTGTGTTCTGATGGTTGGATGGTTCATAATGCCATTGGGGCAATATCAGTTTCCTCCAAATGGTAACATGCCTAGATTTTGATGCCAAGTGACTCATCTGAGACATATGCAGGAATGTCCCTGAAGAAGACAGTTCTTGCTTTCTAAAACACAAGAAAATAACTTCATACAAGACCCCTTTCAAGCCAAGCTCAGGGGAAAGAAGCAACAGTAACAAAGACAGTATGTGGGAGCTCTTGCGTTGCAGGGTCTGACAATGCCTTTTAAGATACCGTGAGAAACCCCATTTAAATGAAAGCACTCAAACCCAAACTGTGAAGGTGACCTTGCTACGTAACAGTAAAGCTGAGCTGAATTTTTGTAACTATCAGTTTTCTTGCTGCAAGCTGGTGTAACCAGGATACGCTTACCAAGGGAACTGCCCAGGAGCATTTTCAGGATGAGGCCACTGGGACACATGAGAGCTGTTTGGATGTGATGTGAGATGACTGTGAAGGGAGAGCCCAAACCCAGAAGCTTGGGTCTGATATAATCTTGGAAGGGGCGGGGGAGGTGAAGCTGTGGAGCAGCCCTTTGAAAGGCAGGATGCCAAACAGGGGGAGGAGGAGGAGGATGGGAGAATAATGGAAAGTAGAAAGAAGATGGGTCTGGGTTATGGATTGTAGGGAGAAGAAACTGACAGCCTTGTCTCAGGCTATTCAACCATTGGCTTTATTTACTGTGGAAGGCTCAGCAAGTCAACATGGCAGGCAACCATCCAAGCTGAGGCAGTGGAATTGCTTGCTGGTGTTACAACAACACAAGCCTAACTGGCTGATGAATTGAACTTGTAGGGATTGGAGTCTGTTGGTTCTCAGTGAGATGGGGATAAAAGGCTATGTTACCTGTGACTGAAGGGAACCTGTCTTGGAGGAAGTGATTTGCCAACAATAAACCACATGATTCACTGCCAAGCGTAGTCTGAAGCTTTGTGTATACCATGCAAGCTGGGTCTTTTGAGAGGTGACCTGTGACAGTTGGTTAGGGGCCAAATAGGAAAGGTAGTGTTTTGGACTGTTAATCCCAGAATTTTCTAGTCATAATGGCCACCAGTCTTGCGAACTGGATGATTCTAGGAACTGTGGTTCAAAAAAGTTACTTTTCTAAGCTTTAGTTGAAAGAGAGCCTTTCATCAAAAAAATTAAGATATTTGTATGAAAAGGTAAACCAGGAAACCTTTTGCCCAAATTCCAAGTCTGGAAGGCTATAAGGACCTGGTCCTGGGCCATGGGAATAAAGGAATTTTTCAATGCAACTAATCATACTCTGAACTAAAGCAAGTGGTTTGGATCATACATCCTAAACATAGTAATTTTGTAATAATGAGGGACTAAGAAAAAATAACTTTTTTTATAGAATCCCAAAGAACTAAGCTTTAGATAAAGAACTAGCTTGGGAATGCCAAAATTGTTGGTTCCTCAGCAATGCCTCAAGATTAATTGATTTCTAACATATTAACTCAGTTCTGGAATTCAGTTAATGCTAAAATTCCAGCTCCAGTTAAATTTAATTAAGTTGCTTCTTTTCATTAGAAAAATTCCAACTTCAGTAATAACAACTGATTTTACTAGTTCTAAGACACCAGATCCTGTCAGATCTTCAAAGTTAAGTAGGGTCACCTCTGATCAGTACTTAGATGGTGGATCACAAATGGACACCAGGTGTTGTAGGCTATATTTCAGGGGAAGGAACTGGCGAAAATACCCCTGAGTTTTGCTTGTCTAAGAAAATCGTATAAAATTCATGGAGTCACCATAAATTGACAGGTGACCAGAAGGCACATGCGTACATACATCACTGCTTTTATTGTACCATGAATTTCTATGGATCACGGTGATACAGGCTGTGCACTGGTTTGGTTTCTTGTTCACAAAATCTTAAACCTGGAAATGTAAATAGCGTGTTTACGAAACAAACATAAGGAAGGAAGCTCTGTGTATTGTGGAATATGTTTGTGTGTTACTAAAAGCCTAATTCTAGGCATAAAACCGAAATATCTGTCCACAGTGATAAGCTAACATCAGCACAGTAAATTGGTCTATAATGAATCCAAGAAAGGTGCTGCTTTAATGGGAACACTTGATACACTCAGGTGGCTGATATAATTCAGTGGCAGCCAAGTGTATCTGGTGTATTATGTCACCTCTAAGAACCTGATTGGATGAGAGAAAGATGTTTATATAGTGACGATCTCTATTCTGGTTGGATCTGTCAGCTGATAGGAAAGGAGAAAAAATATAAAACAGGCCAAGAAGTGAGGCACCAAATCATCAACCTCTCCCATATGAAGATCGCTGTCTGATAAACTATTAAACTTTTCCTAGCTAGTAAGTGCCCATCCTGATGAAGACAGCTCATACTGGTAAGAGAGAATCTCTGTTTTCACCTAGCTGAATTTTTATCATTGTCTGTTTTCTGTCTGAATAGATGTATTCCCATTATGAATAGGAAATAATGGACGCCTGGTATGGATGTTTGTAGATATATAATGGAAGCTGCTATGTATATAGCAGTGCCCAGGGATGTTAATCCCCGGGATGCTTGTGTGTTCCTGCACAGAAACTATAAGGGTAGGACACCCCAATATTGTTTGGGATGTTAATTTTTTGCTATGTATAAATGCAGAAATGCTTATGAAGGAAAAACAAAAAACATAAAGGTTCAGTCCTTATGAAAGCTTGCCTGCCATATACTGTAATGTAATGCATGTATGATGCCTTTGTAGGTCTCAAGCTGCATATAGTAAATAGCCTAGAAAATTAACAGAGAGCCTGGTCATTCTCCTACAGACAGACAGACAGATGGATAGATATCGAGAGAGAGAGACAGTCCAGCAAGTTTCTTGCTTATCTTGCAGACAATTTCATGGTCCAGAAGGTGGAAGAGGCGACAAGGGGATCAAATATTCTAGATCTGATCCTGACCAATAGGGATGACCTTGTTAATGAGGCAGAAGTGGTTGGATCTTTAGGGGGGAGTGACCATGCCCTATTGGAATTTGGCATTCAGTGGGAAGGAGAAGATAAGTGTAGCCAGACACTCGTCTTAGATTTTAAAAAGTGGACTTCTGTAAACTTAAGGAGCTGCTGGCTGAAATTCCGTGGTCAAGAATAGTGAAAGAGAAAGGAGTTCAGGAGGCATGGGAGTTCCTTAAAAGGGAGATACTGAAGGCACAGCCTAAAACTGTGCCAATAAGGAGGAAAAATGGAAGGCATCTGAAGAAACCAGAATGGTTGACTAACGAACTCTCAGCTGAGCTAAGCGTTAAGAGAAACGTGTACAGGAAATGGAAGAAGGGGGAAACCACCAAAGAAGTATTTAAGCAAGTAGCCAGGAGAGGTAGGGAGAAGGTCAGAAAGGCTAAAGCACAGAACAAACTTAGGCTGGCCAGAGACATTAAAAACAATAAAAAGGCCTTTTTTAAATATGTCTGCAGCAAAAGGAAAAAGACAGAGGTGATAGGGTCGCTGCGCAGAGAAGATGGCGAATTACTAACAAGGGGAAGAGAAAAGGCAGAACTACTTAACACCTTCTTTGCCTCAGTTTTTTCCCAGAAGGATACAAGCACTCAACCTGGTGGTTGGGGAGCAGGTGAGGAAGCAGGGGAAATGCGGCACATAATAGGTAGAGAGGTGGTACAGGAATACCTGGCCACACTGGATGAATTCAAGTCTCCAGGGCCAGATGAATTGCATCCTAGGATGTTAAAAGAACTGGCAGAGGTCATTTCGGAACCGCTTGCTATAATCTTTGAGAAATCTTGGAGGACAGGAGAAGTTCCAGCAGACTGGAAGAGGGCAAATGTTCAAGAAATCTTCAAGAAGGGGAAAAAAAGAGGACCCAAATAATTATCGCCCAGTCAGCCTGACGTCAGTACCCGGAAAGATCCTGGAGCAGATCATTAAGCAGTCAGTTTCTAATCACTTAGAAAGCAATGCGGTAATCACGAGAAGTCAACATGGATTTCTCAAAAATAAGTCATGCCAGACTAATCTTATCTCTTTTTATGATAGAGTTACTAGCTTGATAGATGAAAGGAATGCTGTGGATGTAGCATTTCTCAATTTCGGTAAGGCCTTTGACAAAGTTCCCCATGACATTCTTGCAAAAAAGCTAGTAAAATGTGGGCTGGACAGAGCTACTGTCAGTTAGATCTGTAACTGGTTGACTGACCGTTCCCAAAGGGTGCTCACCAATGGCTGCTTTTCATCCTGGAGAGAAGTGACTAGCGGGGTGCAACAGGGTTCTGTCCTGGGCCCAGTGCTGTTCAATATTTTCATCAGTGACTTGGATGAAGGGATAGAGGGCATGCTCATCAAATTTGCAGATGACACCAAATTGGGAGGGGTTGCTAATACGCCAGAGGACAGGATCAAAATTCAAAATGAGCTGAATAGATTGGAGAGCTGGGCCAAGGCTAACAAAATGAAATTCAACAGAGAGAAGTGTAAGGTCCTACACTTAGGTAGAAAAAATGGAATGCAGAAATATAGGATTGGGGACACGTGGCTGGATGGCAGTACGTGTGAAGGGGATCTAGGAGTCTTAATAGACCACAAGCTGAACATGAGTCAGCAGTGTGATGCGGCAGCCAAGAAAGCCAACGCAATTCTCGGCTGCATCAATAGGAGTATGGTGTCTAGATCGAGGGAGGTACTGGTACCACTCTACTGTGCTTTGGTTAGACCTCATCTTGAATCCTGTGTCCAGTTCTGGGCACCTCAATTCAAGAAGGACATGGTCAAGCTGGAGCAGGTCCAGAGGAGGGCGACCAAAATGGTGAAGGGCCTGGAAGCCAAGCCCTATGAGGATAGACTTAGAGAGCTGGGTATGTTCAGTCTGCAGAAGAGAAGGTTAAGAGGGGACATGATAGCTATGTTTAAATATCTGAAGGGATATCATGTAGAGGAGGGAGAGGGCTTGTTTTCTGCCGCTCCAGAGACCAGGACAAGGAGCAATGGATTCAAGCTGCAGGAAAGGAGATTCCACCTGAACCTCAGGAAGAACTTCCTGACGCTCAGGGCTGTCCGGCAGTGGAATATGCTGCCTCGGAGTGTAGTGGAGTCTCCTTCCTTGGAGGTTTTTAAGCAGAGGCTGGATGGCCATCTGTCGGGCGTGCTTTGAGGATATTCCTGCATGGTAGGGGGTTGGACTGGATGGCCCGTGTGGCCTCTTCCAACTCTACATTTCTATGATTCTATGATTCTATGATTCTATGACAGATTCTAATACTTTACAATTTCTGGAGTGTTGATGCTCAGTCTGCTTGTTTGGATTTTACTGTTGGTCAAGAATTGGACACGCAGGCAGCCAGGAGGTGATAAATGTACCTCAAAACAGATACAGATCAACTGACAAATGAGAAAGCACCCTCAGTTCTTCATTCTGAACTAAAAAGATAGGGAGGGGAAACCATGCCTGTTTCAGCAGTCCTTCATCACATGCACAAAGCATAATCTTAGACATTCAGAGATGTATATGTATGGCATACATGGTTGTGCATCAAAGCACAATTGGATGCAGAAATTATATTGTAAACACTGGTGTTGTATGATGACTCCTCCATTTTGCAGCACTTCTCTAAGTGCTAATCTAATAATGGTTAAAGCCTAAAGGTGATTGCCTTTCCTAAATCAAAACAGCTATTATGCCTCCTAAAAATATCCATGATATTTTCTCCAGTGTCTAGCTCAAGTTCTGACTCTGTCTTGGTTATTTTGTCGTGAGTGAAACAAACAAAAGAATTTATATAGCAACACAGAAATGATAAAAAGCCCCGGCTAATGTACAATCTATTTCTTTCTCTGTTCTTCACATCCCAAAGCCACACGCATCCCTTCCATTTCATTTCAGAAAGTTTTTTTTAATGTAGATGTATCAATAAGTTCATACGTTTGCCACATTTTGCTCCCATTAAGTGATAACATTAAAGCCAATTAGTGCATTACTTAATGTGGTGTGAAATGATTAGCATATGGAAAGTCTATTAACAAGATAAAATTTGCAGTAGTGCCTTAAAGGTGAATTGTGACCATAATCTTTTTTACAAAAATGAGAAATCAAATATGCCACATTATTCTCAGAGTTCAGGATGCTAAATCTGGAGAATATCAGAATGGCAGCCATATTCTAAAACCAATTCAGTTTAATGAGCAGAACAGTTTGTGCAATTTTGTGAACAAAAGGGATCTAGCCCTTCTTCATCTTACTATCCATATCATACCCCACCACTTTCTACCAGTCTTGCTTTAGCCTCTTCCAAACTCCCGTAACATCTCCCTTTCAAGCTCCTTGGCTTTCCTGGGAGAAGGAGGTGATGTGCTATTTTGTTTTCCTGGCAATCACTGACCTGGAGGTAAACTCCGTACTAGTGGAATTTTTAATGGATAGCATTCTTGCATTCCATTTAAAGCTACAGAAAACAATTTTGCAATCATCCGAAACTGGGGTTCAGTGCAATATCGTAACTTTTTAAGACTGAGATTTAACAGACTGTAAACTGCAAAATGCTGATTGTAAAATTATGTACTTGTGATAGGACAGTGTCAGTAATGTCTTTATCAGAAAATTCAATTTATGCTGTCCCCATTCTGTAAGATATTGGAGCTACAGCCAAAATTTTGTTGTTGTTGTTTGTTTTCATCCTTTTACATCTAAGTAGCTTTTCAGTGCCTCAGGGCAAACTGCCCCAACCTGGTGCTTTTTTTTCCTTTCAATTTCAGTTCTCTTCCCCTTTCAGACTTCCCTTTTTCTACAAAAAAAGGGTGAATTGTCTTTCCTTAAATAACAGCTTCCAGGAGTGGCAATTTAGCTTTTAAATAGTTTGGATGCCCTCCCTTGCACTGTTCTGTGTTAAAAAAAAATGCCAATTTTTCAAGCCAAAAGAGGACTTCTGCCACTGTTCCCCCCCCCTTTTTGGGGGTGGCATTGGGGCAATTCATACAGGCCTTGGATGAATCTGGGACAGAAAAAAATTAAGTTGCACAAGTGCCACAGAATGTTCTCTGAAAGTATCAGTTTACTAAGTAGCATAATGTCTCTTCTCAGTTTCAAGGATTCCTTCTCTGAGAAACCATGTGAGATACAAAAGGCAAGGACTTTCTATTGTATCTATGATTTAGTAATTCATTGAGGCTCATTAATTTCTTCATATGTTTTTTTAAAAAATACAGTCTGCCCTCCACATTCACTAGGGATGGGAGTACAGGACCCCTCAAAGTGGGAAAGTCACAAATATCAAAAGGTGTATGGTTGTCTGTGGGAAGGTGGCCAAGGCATGGTGAGGAGAATGGAGATCCAGGGCTCAAAAGAGGTCAGGGAAAGGAGAGAGAAAGGGGGTGGGCTGGCATGATGACCCTTTACTACTTCTCTCTCATCCATTTCCTTCTTTGCGTGTAGGTTTATGGTGCTGAGAATTCAGGCTGTGAGTCCTCCTTAGCTGGCCAGGCAGCAGCTGGTGGAGGAGGAGGAGAACCAAAAGTGAGGTTTTGAAAGGCTGCACGCCCTGATTAGCATCATCAAGATGAAAAGTTTCCCTGGAAAAGAAGCACCTAGGAGGACAGGGGTTGGAGAAACTCACAAATAATCCAATTTGTGAAAGTGAAACCCACAAATATGGAGGGCCAACTGTACATAGCCATGTAGAAGGCTGAACTCCTCTTAAATTTTAATATTTTTTAAATTAAATTTGTGACGAAATATCAACCAGAAGAAAATTTTAAACTGCCTTCCTGAAATTCAATACATTAGAAATATAAGATGATAATAGGCATTCCATATTAATTAAGATTCACTCCTAATATCTAGACCTAAATTCAGTTGTTTGTTGTAACTGGAGTAGGTTTAATGAAGTAACTTTGTTACTCAGCATTTATATAATTTCCACTTCTCCAGTGCATCTAGTCTGGTCATTCCAGGAATCCTATCCCAGAATGCTATCCCAGGACTATATTGATACATAACGGAGACTATATTAGGAAAATATATTGAGAAGTCTTGAAATGCATTATCAGAAAGCAAAGAACTCCCTGAAACGAGACTATAAATTGCTTGAAAGTCATTTTCTTTACCACTTTGTTGAAAAGAACCAGTTCAAATTTCAAGAAAGAACACATATCAGCTATCTGTTGTTGCAGGTCAATAAATGGAATTGCCCTTCCAAATACCACACAGTAATTACATTCATTTATTTTGGCTCAGTTGACCTCCTTCTCCTCTCTTTTGTCAGCAAAGACCTTCTGGTTTAAGGAGAGTAGAAAGATATGCAATGGGCATGTTTTTTTTTTTAAAAAAACATATAATATGTATTTTAGGAGCCTAAATGTCCTAAAGGCACTAGATCCTTTCTGATCTTGGAAATTAAGCAGGGTCAGCCCTGGTTAGTATTTGGATGGGAGATCAGCAAGGAATACCAGGTGCTGTAGGCTATATTTAGAAGAAGAAAGTGGCATCCCCTCTCTGAGTGGTTCTTGCCTAAGAAATTCCTATGGAATTCATGGTGTCACCACAAGCCAACAGGCAACTTGAAGACACTGCTTCTTTTGCTAGCTGTGTCCTGTTTAAGGCTGGCAAGCTCCCAGGAGAACACACCCATAATTAACAGGAACTGGCAGAAGAAACCTACATCAGTTCCAGGGCTTACACAAGATAGTTCAAGGTTGAAAGGGAAAAAGCAGTCCTGAGCAGAGTCCAAAGATGAAGATGAATTGCCAGAAACATTAGTCCAAAAGTTTGTCTCAAAGGTCAGCAAACCATTAAGCCAGAGATGCCAGATAAGTTTGCATAGAAATTTTTGAGCTGTTGTCTGTAGCAACGAAATGCCCTTGGCTGAGCTAATTTATATCCAACCCAACTGACTTCACCCACTCATAATCCTATATTTAAAGTGAAGCAGGGTATTGCCTGACCCTTTGTTCCCAGTGCTTTAATTTATGTCACCTGATAGGCCAGAGTTCCTCTGCCTCCTCTTTCCGATCTGCAGCTGTATCCTGGAATGGACTGGGCTCTGCCTCTATCAGTACTATGATAGGACTGCTAGCTTCCTCCAGACCCAACTGGGGCCTGTTATCTTGACACTCCACTTCCAGTTCTTCATCCAAGGATTAGTTAGGACATGGCAAGCTAAATAAGATTGAGAGATCTGAGCGCACAACTTTCTAGGTTAGACTGGGGCTTGTTAACCGGTTAGGAGTTCTGGCAGATCCTTTGTTGGGGAAACAGCACAGAATGCTTGACAGATAAACAAGAGAACACTTCACTTCTTTATGAGGGAGACAGAAGCAAGCTCAGCTCTTATCCAGGCCCATAGCTATGTGAACAGAAAATATTGGAAAAGGATGGGGGGTAGGTGACATGGGGAAGAAAGTAGGACTTCTGGGTCTGAAAACGCCTCAGAGCAATCTTCTGTTCCAGACTCTAGAACAATTTGAATGGAATGGCCAGGAGAAGGGGAGAACTGCCAAATATTAGGTGGAAGAAATTTCCTCCCCTATCCCTTCATAGTCTATATTTTTTTGGGAATTCTTAACATCCTGAATATGAAATGTGGCAAGAAAGAATGTTCAGAACATTTTTCAAAGCAACATTGTCCATTTAAAGACACTAGTTAAATAAACACTTTCTAAAATTGGATAGAATTTCATCTTTATGACCCAATCCCTTTTCCATTATTTTTCTCCAGCATATTAAACATATTCTTTACTGAGTTGCATATGTAATAATTCTGGATCCTAAAAGCTTTCTCACACAGTTTTGTTACTTTTTCTTGGCTGATAATCAGTAGAGATCTGCCTAAAAAGGAATAGGCAGCTTCTTGTAAGGGAAATTATTTATGGTTATTGAAATAATATGAGTCTTAAATAAACTGTTCTCACATCAGTGTGTGCTTGGGAGAAAGGATTCTCTGAAAGTAATCTTAGGAGAATACATTTAGAGACTGTGGCATGATACATTGTTCTTTGAGGCACCATTTCTTTCCTAGATGGTCTTTCTCTGAAGCTCTTGACTGAATGGGTCATCATATCTGAAAAATTAGGAAGTCAATTTGTCATACCGATATTTCTGTAAAATATGTGAAAACTGAGCCAAGAGTTGTGATGTTTCAGTAGTTTACCTGATAAATCAGATGGATTATTATTCAGCCAACCTGAAAAGGTGATATTGAATGCAGTAATGCTAAGGATATTTTTTTTTTAAAAAAAATGGTTGTATGATAAATGCAAGAACCAGTGATTTCTAATTTGAATGATGGTCTGTAGAAATGTGGCTATTCAATCTGAGTGGTGTGTGTTAGAATGCATTTTACAGTTTCCATGAATTGACATGAAGTTAAAGATGTGCTTGTGTGGGTGCTGATTGTCATTGTTACTTGACAGAACTTGAACACTTGGCCATTCACAGACACACACAGACACGCACACATGCACATACTGTACAGAACAATTGAGAACATAACATGAAGACATGAATTGTTGCAGTTCTTAATATAATCCTGAGACTTGCATGTACATATCCAAATTTCTTTGAAGCTGCCACTGGAAGAAAATATTATTTTACTTTTTATATCTGGAAATTGGTTTAAGAGAGTTGTGTAATAGGTTTAATACTAGGAACTGTTCCAGCAAAGCAGAAGACAGTTTGTTGAATGCCTAGCCCTCTCGTGGACATGACCCCTTGGCTACTCCTAGATCATGGCCACAAATCTTAATGTTTAAAACAGATAAAATTCCACCTGCTTTTTCTTTTATCTGTCCACATGGTATATATGAGACAGCTACAAAAGCTCTGTCTATAAATATAGCTGGTCTTACCTCTTAAGTCTAACCAAGGCCAGGAAGAATGAAATACTCCCTTGATGTCTCCTGGGAGAAACAACTATTGTGGAATGGCTGCATGCTGTAGTATAAAGACAGAGATAGACACAGCTGGTATCCTTTTTCCAGTTTCTCCTGCTAGTGTGGCATCTGGTAGAGATCAGGGAGAAATTTATTTTCTTTTGCCATTGGGCTTAGGTGGCAGTTTTCAACTTAGAAAGTAAAATATATTGTTTGCCTTATGGCAGTTGACCCAAGTATAAAACTGTCTCTCATTTTGTTGCTCTTTCCTAATGTATCTGGTTTAATTTTGTTTCTTGATAGATTAACAGCTTTTAGTAGGTTGTCACATGGCCAATAAATTGAGAGTATTTTAGTCCTTGTTGGTAAGCTTTCCAACTTCTGATTTTTAATTTCAGCTGTCTGGTTAGTGAGCTTGGAGAACAACCATTAATTGTATATCTCAACAAACTTTAACACAGCAGTAGGCATCAGGCGGACTTCCAGATGTTCATGAACTGTAATTCCAAACATTCCCTACCACTGACTCTGCTGTCTAGACCTGCTGGGCCTTATGGTCCTACAACATCTAGGGAGCTACATGATTCTTGCCACTGATTTAGCACCTCCCCTATCACTGAGGCTGTGTATCCATGTTGCAACTTTAGAGAAACTCAAAATGGCCTGCTCATGCTACATAAGTACCAGGTGGAAGTTCACATTGAAACCAATAAATTGTGGAATGGGTGAGGGTTATATGAAAGAGTGAATAGGTCCATTGGCAGCATGTCAGAATTACCATGCATACAGTAGGTAATGGTATTTTGCCTCACATTTTTTGTCTCAGAAACAGATTTTCTCTGAAATGCCGCTGTAGTGGCAGTTCTCACTAAAAAGTCTAGCCTCTTCACTTCAGGCAGCCTGTGCATATGGAGGCTTGTTTACACTTTATGTTAAATATCTCCCCACCACCTCACAAGACCTAATGAAGATTAGAGTTGCTGTCAGTTTGCTAACAAGATGTCAGCTACACGTGTTCTGTCACAATTTTCAGTGGTATACACATATCTCAATAATGAATGAGATCATAAGGGACACGATGTTGTTGGAACCCAAGCCTTGGCCCTTTGTTTTTAGAGATCTTTCCAAATGCATTGATTGAAATGAAGAGTCCGGCTGTTTCAACAGCTGGTTCCATGGTGCTGTGTTCTGAATTTGTGTGATTGATCGATCTTTCATTGCACTATCTATATATTTTACATTATTATTACTAGCCACCTTGTCAGATACTTTTGTTGTTCCTCTGCAAGTTACTGAAGATAGATCCAGTGACATGAAGAAGAGAAATCAAATGTACTTATGCACACCTTAGTGTTGGGGTATACTTAACAGTAGCCCTATTTGCTCATTATCTAAGTTTGTGAAATCAGCATGTGAACAGAGGAACATAGTAGCCCCACCCTCTCTGTCTTTATCCCCATTCTTCTTCTTGAACAGGTGAGGATGGATGCTTTCCCCAGAAATAGGGACTGTTTTTTTGGGGGGGGGGTGAGGAGGAGGATTTCCCAATCATGTGGAGAATAGGAATTCCCCTATTCAGAGTCATTACTCTCCATATGAACAGAATGACAGACGGAGGCAGAGGAGGCTTGCTCCTCTCATCATGTATTGATTCAACACAATTAAGTCAATGCTGTACTTCTCTGGAGAGAGAAAATTTTGCTACATTTTTAAGTTACTGTATGTTCTTGATAAGGAATTTGTGTGTTCGGTGAATGAGAGTGCTACATGTTAAAAATATATTTTCATAATACATTTTCAAATTTGTTAGTCATGATTAATTCATTTAATTACTACATTGGTATTTCACCTTTTTGCAAGAAATGCACTCAGTGTGGCCAACAATGCTAACATTCAAATAGAAATTGACTGAAAATTTAAAGGTAGATTGAAAACATCAGTAGAAAGAAACAACATAATCCAGCTAGTTATAACTCACTTGAGAACAACTCGATTTCAATATCCAAGACTAACCTGATAAAGAACAAAATGACAAAAGAGAGGAAATCAGCCTAAGCAAGTTTCATAGACTTCATCAAAAAAGCAGTTAGAAGATTGGCTTTATCTGATTAACTATATTTGCTCCTTAAAAACATCAGTATATGCTTCTTAGTGGATAGAAAGGCAGTTTAAGATTACAGAATGAAAGGAGATACTTCTGCAAGTTGCTGTTCAGGGCTTCATGGTATTACTCTTGATAAAGATAAGGTTGGGATCCCCATTGTTCTGCTCACAGAATATATTTGAAGTAACACAGTGGTTCTTAATGCTAAGGTCCAAATATTTTGGAAAAACTTCCAAAATCCCTGCCCATTTGCCATGCTGGCTGGAGCTTCTGGAATCCCCAAAGTCTGGAGGATTAAAACTTGAAATATATTGATCTAGCTGATATCTCAGCTGTTCGAAAAGGAGGAGGGCAATTCTCCAAATTCCTCTTAAAGTCCCATGTGCCAAATTGCTTTACTCCCACTACTGTTTGGAACAAATTTGAAGAAGTGTTGGATGCAAGAGGAATAAGTGCAAAGTGTCCTCTTTGTTTTCATTGGCACAGGCTTCCACTGGCTTAAAAGCCATTCTGCTAGTGGAATGGCACCACTGGAGTCCATCCATGGTGTGTATGCACAGGATGATTCTTTTTTCCATCAACATTCAAAGATTCTCATATTCTGCTGGTTTCTCATATTTTGCAGGTTACACAATGCAACATGGCAATTTAAAGCTGTTTGCTTTTGGTTATTGCGCCTGCTGTTGCTGTTGTATGCCTTCAGGTCATTTCTGACTTATGGCAATCCTAAGGTGATCCTGTCACAAGGTTTTTTTGGCAAGATATGTTCAGATGGAATTTGCCTTCCTTTCCTCTGAGATTAAGAGAGTGTGACTTGCCCAAAATCATCCAGTGGGCTTCCATGGCCAAGTGGAGATTCAAACTCTGGTCTTCAGAGTTATAGTTCAATGCTCATACCATTGTACCAAGCTGTCTCTTTGGTTGATATAATGGGCACAAAAAAGGAGCCAACTCTCTGTAGAAAATGCTGTGATAGATAACATGTTGCTTGAGGCAAGAAAGATGGGAAATAATTTTCAAATGCTAGAATATAGAATATGGTGGTATATATGGAGAAATTTAACTTTCCCCACCCCCTTATAATGGAATCATTCATCTGCTTTAGTGAACAATGGCTAAATTAATGTTATGTTTTGAAGTCATTGGTGACTAAGCTGTTTCACCCCCTTTTATGCGTAGGAAATTATCACTTTAGATTGAACAATATAAGAAATAACCCACTTAACACAAAAATGGTGTAATTGGGAGTCTGTGAGCCTCCAGATATTGCTGGAATCTAATTCCCATCAGTCCTGGCCAGTATGACCAGTCTTCAGATGCGATAAGAGATGTAGCTCAACAACATTTTTAGGAACCTTGGTATAAACGTTATTTGACATCACTATGGTACATAATTATATCAGAGAACATAAGTGTTGTTATATCCTGATCATGGTCATGTTATATGATGATTTTGGGTTTGGAAATGAGTCCAGGCTGTTTGATGGGAAATCTGGAAACCCGTGTATGGTATTTCTGCTGCTTTGTTTTCACAAGGAGTACACTGGCATCTGTCAACTTTAGGAAGTTGTCAATTTTAGCAGGGGCTGTTAAACTTTTTTTTCTGTTTAAAATAGACCTTGACAATACATAGAACATTTTTAGCTCTACCTTGATTGTTTCTGCTGAGAAATAAGGACTCAAAAAAGCATGAAGAACAAGGAGAGATGATATATTCTGCTGTCCTGGACAACACTGGCAACATTGTCACAGAAGATATATTGGGTTGTAGATCTTTCAATGACATTGTTACTCCACTGGAAAAACCCTATCCCGGGGTCTACAATTTTATATTAAATATGATTCTGTGTGCCTGAGAGGTCGCCCGGATGAGCACGTAGGCAGCCACAGTCGAACAACTAAAGACCAGTCAGGCCAGTAAAATCCCCAGTCACGTAGGCCCAGGAGACCTCAAGATGTCTAAATCCACAATAAACAAAGGATCCTCCGCCACTGAGGAGCCAACTTGAGGGGATTAGCATGTTTGAGCAAATATCCTATCAAGCAAGGACCGTTTACATGAAGTCACACCACAACCAAATGCAGCCGAAGATCCTGAGACTTTGGCAACACCTTGTAATGCCATCACACAAAGGAAGTTACCATTATGGAACTTCGCTCTGGCTGCTACACCCATTGTTCTCCCTGGGAAAAGATTAGTCCTTCAGGTACTTACCCCCCTACAAATAGTCCCAATTTTTGAGCGTTTCGTTGGATCGCTCCCGGTCATCCCAGCAGATCGTTGCTCCGTCCGTTGAGTAATCCCCTCAACCCTCTCCATGCTGAGCCCCACTTCTCCGCTGCCTTCCTGGACCAAGGACTTCAGAAAAGGTGCAGTATTACCCCAGCTGTAACCCCTTCAATACTCCCCTATCCAATTTCCTCTCTTTTGCTTCTTAATAGGTCTTGAGTGAGTGTGTGAGTGATTGTGTTGGTGTGTGAGACTTTCATTCAATAAAATCATTTATTGGACATCTTCGTTTGGGTTTTGGCTTGGCCTGACTCCGTAAAAACTGGGTAAAAAGACCCTGCTGGGTTACCCTGCCTCTCGCACTGCTTTTTTTTTTAATTTTAATTTTTATTTAATCACGTATTTAATAACAAAACAGATAGTAAACATAACAAATGACATACAACATAAAACAATTCTCCCCTCCCGTTCCCCCCCTTGCCGAAACTCAGGTTTCATTGCTTCATTTATCTATAACAATCCTTCTTCTCTTCTTTTACATTTTTTTTTAAAAAAAAGAGTTTCACTTTCTTATTTCCTCTTTTACTTCCTTATTCCCCCTTTTACTTAATCTCTTAAATATTTTCTTATCTTTAATTTCTTCCAACAAATCACATTTCTATACATATTTAGAACTCCTCATTTTTCTAAAAAGCTAATTGCCTTTTCCCCCCAATAAGCTTCCCATATCGGACCAACTATTTTCCACTCTTTTCTTGATTTACTTTTCATACTGTCTTCTAGAGCTTCTATCGCAATATCTGCTTCAGCCATCTCATACAGTTTTAGTAACCAGTCCTCTAACCTATGAGCACTCTTTGTTTTCCAAACCTGGGCATAGCAAATTCTGGCAGCTGTTATCATATATATAAATATTTTTTTTGGTGATTTGTCTAATTGCAGTTCCTCAATCATGTTTAATAGATATATTTGTGGTGATATGTTAAATTTACTTCTAAACACTTTCTGTACTTTATCATGCACCCCCTCCCAGAAATTTTTTGCAACTTTGCAGCGCCACCATATATGATAAAACGTACCCCTCTGATCACACTTCCAACATGTATCCTTTTAATGTTTATATATCTTTGTAATTTGTGTTGGGGTTAGATACCATCTGTGCAATATCTTATAATAATTTTCTCTTAAACTTACTGGTTTTATTAATTTCCAAGTGGTCTTCCACGCCTTCTCCCATTGTTCCATCGTTATTATTTGATTAATATCTTGGGCCCACTTAATCATTACTGATTTAACCGTTTCCGGCTCATTTTGTAATTGTAACAAAATCTTATACATCTGACTTACCTTATGCTCAATATATGGTTTTAACAACTTATCAAATTCTTTTTCTCTAATCTCAAACCCTTCTTTCTCCTTATCTTTTTTATATCTCTCCCTTAGTTGTCTGAATAGTAGCCAATGTGTATTCCATCCATCATTTCTTAATTCTTCTGCCGATTTGAATTCTATATTATCTCTTTGTATTTTTAAGTTATCTTTATATCTAAATCTTGCACTGCTATTGCTGGTGCTCTGGCTAGTTTCCATTTTCCATCATGTGGAGCACATTGAGGTGTCCCCTAAGGGACCCCAAAAATCAGGGTAACAACATTATACAGGATGAGAAATGTCCTAAAGATTGAACATGGCAGACCAATCCAGTATGCCTGCCACCCCTTACATCACTGCCTTAGGATTCCCCAAATGTTTGTCTTTTTTTTTTTTTTTGGCTTCCAAATATTTGTGATTCTTCCTATCTTCCCTAGAGGTCATAGCAGTAATAGTCTGTATGACTGACACATCTCTTTTAGGAAAAAAAACCCTACAGGGACAGAAATACCAGAATTCAGGGAGACTCAAGGTTAACCTCTGTAACTGCTTTACTCAGTGATTCTGAACTAGGGGAAAAGAATCTGAGTACTTCCAGATATTTGATAGACAACATCTTCCATCTTCTCTGATCATTGGGTATGATGGCTGGAGTGATGAGATTTGGAGACTGACGACATCTGGAGAATTTGAAGTTTTCCACTCCAGTTCTGAACAGCAACAGCAAAACTGTGATGATTGTGGCCTTATTTAGTTTCTAATGTTGCCTATGTTCTTGGATCTCAAGCATTCATTAGACATGTGTAATCCAAACATGCAATTACATGCATGTTCAGGAAACTGGACAGAGATTCACAGAGCTCAGAACATGATCCTGGCGAATTATTATAAACCGCTTGGAAAACTTAGCACTATAGAAGATCTGTAGGCCTGAAGGACTTAACAGCTGTCATGATGAGGTTCTGTGGTTTTACCATGGATATAGATCTTTAATAACATCTGTGATGTCAGATAAAGAAAAGGCAGGAAGAAGAAAAATATCTTCATGGATCTGAAAGCATACAGCTACTCTGAGAAGAATAGAGACAACAATTTAATAATCCTAAAGAAAAGTTCAAATGGCTTGTAGCTTTTAAAGAAAACTTTTGATAAATGAAGGTTAAAAATTTATTTTGCTTATTGAACATCTTGATTATGCAAAGTAAAGCACTGGTGAATTGTAAGCATTGAACCATTAAATGGGAGTCCTCCAGACTATTAAAATTAATAGGTCAGCTGGAATTGGGGTGAATATAGAAGAAAATAACACCCATAATGATTAGGTGTCAGAAGGTAGCATCGGATTGTCTAGATGAATGCCAACGCCTAACTTTTTCTTTAGTGGTCCATCTCTTTTGCTTTGTAAATTCCTGTGTGCTTTTCATCTTCATAATTTGAAGATTAGATTAAATGGAAATTGTATGCCTGAATAGTAAGAATAATAATTATATAATCTAAAAAGGTAAAATTGGTTTTGTATTTAGGTCTCATCATCTCCTTTTCAAGAGTATCATAGGGAGAATCACATATTTTACTGAACACAGCCTGTGAAGTTACTAGTTACTGACTTGCAAGGTATAGAATAAAATGAAACATGTTAATCTTTGCTGTTTGTGCAGAATGAGAGTAGGACTTGAAAACAGATGGCAGCAAAACTAGATTTGTCTCTTTACTAACAGGCGGAGAATGTCTAAACTATTTGCTGTACTTGGAGTGAGTGCAAACTCCTTGCAACCTTTGCCACTCCCTGCTGGATAGGGTTTCTCCCCACCCCGTTATGTCACTATACTTAATGTCTGGGTGAGAGGTCCTATTCCATACAAGAACCTCTAGTTTGACTTGGTCTTCAAGTGCACAGGACATAGTTAGGGGCATCAAAGGCCTTCTTGTAGCTTATAACCTCCCTGATCTCAACAAAGCTTTATCTGAAGCCCTTATACTTCCAGTATAAGGTCATTGGGGTACCACAAAGGTTTGGCTGTATTTGGGCAATTACCATGGAGTAAAGTACTAGGACTTACAGGCCCCATTGCATTCTAGGCAAGATATCTGGATTCTTTGCGCTCACAGTGACGTCAGATTTCGAGAACTAGTACCACCCCTCTGCACTGAGTACTACTACCACAATTACTGTATAATCTTGCAGGTGGGCCCTGACTGAGGAAGAATACAGCTTTCCTGTTGAAGGCCTGGTTTAAGAAACAGGTCTTAAAATGAATAATGTGACTTTTATACAATACTCACCTTTCATCCTAGTCTCACCTCTAACTGGAAACAGTGATAACAATCATGGATGTTATAGCAGAGAAAATGAGCAATAATACAAACAAGTAGAAAATGTCAGTGATAATACAAACAGGTGTTTTTAGCGTTGAAATGGTTAATCAATACAGGTTTTAATTGATAATTAGTTTACAGTGCAGATAGTGGCATCTGTTGTAAACATTATACAGTTGGCCCTCCACTTTCACAGGTTTCACTTTCATGGATTTAATTATTCATGAGTTTTTCTAACCCCTGCCCCCCCAGCACTTTCTTTCTGGGGGAACCTTCCCTCTGAGTGGCTCCAGTCAGGCCCTGCAGCCCTTTAAAAACCCGCTTCTGGTCCTTCTCCTCCCCCTCCACCAACTGCTGCCTGGTCAGCTGAAGATGGCTCACAGCCTGATTTCTGAGCATCACAAACCCTCTCCCAATGCCCCTGCCAAACCCAAGGAGATGGGCAAGAGAGAGGAACTAGAGGGTCGCCATGCTAATCCACATGCTTTCCCTCTCCTTTTCCTGTCCTGGTTTGGACCCTGGGTGCTTGGTCTCTCTACCATGCTTTGGCTCTCTTCCCACACACACACACACACACACACACACACACACACTTTTTGATATTTGCTGTTTTTCCATTTTTGCAGGAGTCCTGTGCCCCCAGTCCTAGCAAATGTGGAGGGTCAACTGTACCTACATTTCCCACTTTTGATTAAGCATTGAGAGCCTGCATAATTGATGGATATAACTCCGATCTTATTTCATCTTCGCTGGTTGCCTATTTGTTGCAGGCTCAATTTAAAGTGTGAATTCTTACCTTTAAAATTCTGTGTCTTAGCCTTAGATCACATCAGAAACTGTCCTGTCTGTGAGATCTCCATGAGATTCCTGTTCTTTGTTACTTAAGCTTAAACAACCAGACACAAGACAGAAGACACACAGAGTAACCTCTCAGAAGATCTACTGAGCTCCTCTTTTCGTAGAAACAGAAGAAGGTGTGTTGTTCCTGTACACTTCTGACTCCCACATTTTCCATCTTAAAAACTGCCTTAGCAAATGACCTTATATCAACACAGACAGTTGAACGATTTAGTTCAACACAATCTGTATCAAGTGGCAGTAGATGTCTAGGGTTTCAGATATAACTTTTATCTGGATCTCTCTAGCAATGCTTGGTATTGAACCTGAGATGTGCTGCATGCACCTCACCTGCTCTGTGAGTGTGCTGTGCTATCATTACATGTGTGGTATCTTCCTCTCTTGGTATGTAAAATGTGTGAGAGAGATATCTGTGTGTGCTCAACAATTTTCACAGGGCAGTGTTAATTCTAAGATTTTTTTTCTCTATTGCCCAAGAAGCTTCCTGTACTAAGGAGATATTTTTCCCCAAATCACCTAGCACTACATGTTATTTGACCCAGCCAGTACATTGTAGAAAGTTACAGAGACAGACTCACAGATAGACTGACTAAAGACATATTGGCTGTGTCCTTGGGTATGATGGCATTGTGGACCAAACCAAAATTGTCAACATTTATGTCATGGTGAAAGTTGTTGTGAAATCTGGCAGTGAAAAGTGGGACGTTTCCTGCCAGCAAACCGTGCAACTCTTGGAAAAGGAATGGTGGATGCAGTTCACAATGCCTGAAGCAAGACAGCTGGATTCAAAGCAATTAGACATATTTTCATGGGTGTATGTACCTTGGTTAAAGAGGGAGCAGCCAATTAATATAAGGTTATAAAGACTGAAAGATAACAGTAATCTTCTCAGTCTTCTGTTTCATTTTTTTTAAGGAAGAATTTTTTCCCCAGATTAAAGCCCATATTGCCTACTGCGCTATAACTCATTTCCTGTTGCAGATTTTATTCTCTTATTGCCCCAAATGTGTCCAGCTACATATTAGTCCAGTGCCTGGCACAGGGCACACATAGGACCATGCCCATTTAGTTTAAGATCTGATATTTGATTTGGTGAACTAATTTTATCCATACATGATTCCCAGTATGATGTAAGTGATTGGGGAAATATTTTTTATACTAACTGCATTTAGTAACATTTAATTCATTAATAAAGACAGTAGTGTGAACTATTTCCTTCAGCTGATTGTTCCTTAGCAGACAAATTAGTCCAGTAATTGATGAGTGAGCACCCCCTCCCCCCAACATAAGATTTCTCCATTTGCCAGGATGTCAGTTTGCATAACTTTAACAGAAATAGGTGTTAGCGTTAGCACAAGGAAATTCAGTAGGGCTAGGCAACAAGTCAAAGTCTGATTTATATTTCTTCTTAGGCTGGTTTCAAAGAGGTTCCATCCCTCTGAAATACATTAGCAGGCACAATAAGAACGAACACAGTGTTTTCACTGTGTTAGCAAGTAACCTTTTCTTGGGAGTGGGATACAAATCAAGTGTGAAGTACTGGGGAGTGCTAGCCGTGTGCATGCTATACATGTTGTTTATTTATTTATTTTGTTTGCAGTCCATTCATAGATTATATGCCTTGGGAGCATCTTGGGCCATTTCCACACTACACTGCTATAGTGCTATTATTTCACTTTCAACACGCTGTGGAATTCTGGGGTTTGTAGTTTGCTGAGGCCAAAGAGCTCTCCAGCTGAGAATTGGAAAGGCCCCTCCCTAAACTGCAAAGCCCAGGATTCCACAGGATGTTGGAAGTGGAATAATAGCACTATAATGTGTAGTGCGGAAATGGCCTTGGTCTCTAGACTAATAAGGGCAGGCAGGTAGGAGTGCAAGTCTGACATTTTATATATATTAAGCCTTCCAGCATGCAGAACAACCTCTGTTCTTTTCCCTCTCTCTTCTTGTTTAACATCCATCCTGAAGAATTCTGGCAAACTCAAAAGAATGCATACTGAAAAACAGAGGAAGTTATCCCATATCCTTGGCCCATCTGAATGTTGATATTGGCTGTTAGCATCTCTCCAGGGTTTCCTGCTGTATCTGTAGATGACAAAAATTGAACTTGGGATCCTCTGTATGTCAGGCACACCACTGAACTATGGCCAGCTGCTACACACCTCTGCCAGAATTGGCCATAGGTTATGTTCTACTCAGGAAAAATAGTATTTTTTGCACTACAAGTCTCAGAATTCTCTAGCATGACCCATCTAGTTCTACTTACCTAGTTTGTTCATTTTTCCCTAATGGCTGAGACAGAGTGTTTGTGCTTTTTGACTGTGGGTGGAAGTGAGATTCAAGGTACTCTGTACTTCTATCTAGCAGTACTGCAAACCTCAGACATACTGCTGGTGCCATTTACTGAACCTATATCACAGGCCTGCCATGCCTTCCGTTAATTTAATAGGAATAGTCTACAAAATCTGGATAGTTATTTAAAATCATGTGGGAAGCATTGTTTTGAATGGTAGGTTCAGAGAGGATTATTTAAAAACCAGATGTCAGTATGGTTCTGGGGTCAAATATCCCACTGTAAAACACTGTTATGTTACTGCATGTTGAGATCTGACACTTCAGATGAAAACAAAGTTGGTCCAAATTTGGAGTCTAAATTTGGATTACTAGCCCTGTTTTTCTTCTCTAGTAAAATAATGTAGTGATTGCCAGGATGAATAGAATAAACCCACTTTTGTGACTTGTACGGCATTGCAGAATGTTGAGAAGTGTGAAATGTTTGATAGTGACATGACACAATTTCAGAGGAATCCTTTAAACTGGTACCTTTTTTATGGTAAATTGGAGTGAAGAGATCACCCTGTGATTCCTTGAAGTTGCAACAGAAAAAGTATCACGCAGCATATGGTTGGCTAGCCATGGGAAAACCTAGAAAGCACACTAAAGAGCAGTCTTTTTTTCTCACCGCTAGGATGGAAAGATGCTGAATTTCAGGGGAAAGTATAACTTGTCATGCTTTTCCTGGCTATGCTGCTTGTCAGTCCTTTTTTCTGCTTCTGTGACACCTGCTGAGATACAGATGTTTTGTGACTATTACACTGAGCTCAGTAGCACTTTTTGTATTCATTCTGCCAGACAGGCTTAGAAATGCTTAAATAGCAGTCAAAACAGACCAAGGGAATATACACTGGAATATTTAGATATACAGCTGGATGATTAAGTTTATTATGAGAAAGAGAGTTAAGGAAGTTTTAATAATGTTTCACTGAATAATATTTAAATTCATATGCAATTTTCATTCAATATGTAATTATTGTTTGATTTGGAGCAAAAAAAACCAGCACTTCGTTTCCATGGACATGAGATTTCTGGGAGGTAAGAGGTTTTGCTGGCAGTAGTTTTTACAGACCAAAAGAACACCCCTGTAGAACTGTATCAAAGTTATTAAAGGATGACAGATTCTTTCAAGAATTTTTGATGACTTGGGGATATATAGTCCGCTTCCATATCCACAGGGTCTGTATCCATGGATTCAACCAACCATGGCTTGAATATGTTTTTTTAAAAAAATCCTAAAAGCAAACTTTGATTTTTCCATTTTATATCAGGGATGCCATTTTACTTCACCACTGTACATGATAGAACTTGAGTATCTACAAATTTTGGTATTGACAGGGGCTGCTGGAATTAAACCCAAGCAGATACTGAAAGCCTTCTGTATCCATATGGAACAGTTATAGCAATTTGTGACTAGTTTAATTGCCATCATCAGTTAAACTAGTCACAAATTGGGAATCCTGGGCTTTGTACTATGCTAAGGTGCTTAGAATTCACTAGCTCGATTCTCTAAGCTACAGCATTAGAGATCTATGGCAGAGAAACTACAAATGCTAGGATTTCATACGATGGAACCAGGACAATTAAAGTGGTATCAAAGTATTATAATTATATAGTGTAATTATGCCTTGGAGCTCTTGAAAGTCTTTCACTTATGGAGTCACCATAAAAACATGATGGCATGGACAATCTAAGTCTAATCTGACTTGACAGAAAGTAGTAACAACAACAAAACAGGAAAGAAAAATGCTTATCAATTTGTTCTAAGTTTTAGGAATGGAAATTACTGTGCCCACAGTGATGGCACTGTTGCCAGATACAACAAAAAGACTGCTGTGACTGGCAGGAATGAAGTGTTGAATACCTGCTTCCTTCTTCATCTGTTGCTTCATTGCATTACAATCATGGGAAATGAAGCAAGGTTTTAATTTCCTTTGGTTTTCAATAACGCAGTGTCTTCTATCACCAGAATGCTGAAAAGTGGGGAATACTTGTTCCTTATTGGGGAATTGATACAAGTGGGACCTGCAGTGGAATAGTCTGAGTGTGGTTATTCCTCTGTAGTTGTGTGTCTGTGTTTATCAGAAGACTACCACACAAGATGTCAGAGGAATGTAGTGCTGAGACATGAAAACTCTATCCTTCCTTGTGTATTTTTATTATTCCTGTTTTGCAAATAGGTTAGGGTGAGGTCACAATACATAGTGCCCATAATATGGGACTCCGGCTGAGACAGAGAGGCACATGAAAACCGTTTTTAAACCCTGTAATAATCTTATGGAGGCAGCTGCTTATGTTCAGAGAGACTAAGTGTGGTAACAATGAATGGTCTTGTTATCCACTTCTGTTCCTTGTCAGTCCATTCAGTTGAATTAAATTAATGTTCTCATTCCTCTTTCAGAAGGTCAAAGGTATCTGAAATATAACTGGAACTGAAGAAATATATGTTCTTGACTTTCTCAATCCTCATGGAGAAATTAGAGAAGACATGAGTCTCTTTGAAAAATGTGGTCTCTGGGGAGATTAAGTATGTGTTCCATCATTAATTTTTATATGCATTCCATCTGAGGTAGTTAGCTGTTCTATGTCTATGTCCTATGTCACATCAACAAGATCAAGGAAGAATGTGGCCAGCTCAGTAATCTCTCACCCACCCCCATATTGCCATCGAGAATGACTGGAGATGTTGTTGTTGTTTCTTTCTTCAGTTCTTCAAGGGAAGCTGTACGACGCACATTGACAATGTCTCTTGGCTGCTAGTTGTTGTTTTTCTTCTTCTTCTTCTCAAGGGCTTCTACATGCACCCTATGTTGGTATGGCAGCTTTCTTTTAGTCTTCTAGAGCTTGACTTGACTAGTCAGAGGAGAGTAATCACAGTTAAGTGACCAACTTCTGCTGTAAATGTGGGTGCTGTTGTAGCCCATATATGATGACACTGATTCTTATTCCTGTTTTTCCCTGAAACCCAGACAAAAGTAGGCCTGTCTTGCAAATATGTCCTGATCCTGCCAACTTTATTAACAAAGAGTGCAAGGTTATCTATTCCCTGTTTCTGGAATCCAAAATAGATGGAAGGGATGTCAAGCATGAGCAAATCAGCCGTCTTAGATATTGATTTTGTATTGTGGTGTTAGTCTAAGATGCAAAGTTCGTCAAGACATTTGTTTCAGCTAAATAGACTATATTTTTGAGGGGAAGTGGCATTTATTTCTTGAATGATACAGTAAGAAGACTTATGATAGATTAGTCTAAAGTCCCATCTGGTCTGTTCCCACAGTGGCCAACTAGATATCTGTGGCAAGTCAAAAGCAGGACAGGATAGTTTAATGGTATTTTAATAAAACAACTTTGAATCTGTAATTTTGGTTTACAGATTTGCTACATAATTGTTTGAAAACCTATTTTTAAAACCAGCCCCTCATTAAAATCCTAGCGAGATCAACTATTTTTCTTGTTGTGTACTTTCAAGTTATTTCTGACTTATGGTGACTCTAAGATGAACCTATCCCTATCACAGGGTTTTCCTGGCAAGATTTGTTCAGAGGGGATTTGCCTTTGCCTGAAAGAATAAGACTTGCCCAAGGTCACCCAGTGGATTTACATGGCGAGTAGGGATTCGAACTGTGGTCTTCAGATTCATCATCTAGCTCTCAAACTACTTTGCCATTATGGCTCCCATCAGCTGCTTTAGAATAATTCAGTATTCCCCAATGCCATGCTGGTTAGAGAAGAAAGGAGTTATAATATAGCAGATTTTGAGGTTACCAGCTAAGAAATAGCTGGAATAATCCTTATTCCATTCCTTCATGAAGACTTCCATATTGCATTGGAAACTTGTGGCCTAGTTGTACATTTATTTAATATTAATGACCTCATAGTTGGGAGCAGTCACATTTAGATGTCAGTAAAATTGACAGTTGGATCAAGATGTGAATAAATTATTCACATGCAAACAAATACATGAAGTTGACTTTGGTGGTGAGAAAGTGAACCAATATGTTTGTAGATGAGAATATGTAATAGAATGTGTGTATGTGCCTTCAAGTCTCATAGGACAGGATCTGTAAAAACATAAACAAGAGTATTATAAATGTGTAAATTAACAATGGCATCCTGAATTTTGGTCAGTTATAAATATATAAGTTAACTTGACAAACTTCATTTAATTCATTAGAAGTATAAGCAAACACAGTACATTAAACTTGGCTGAACAAATACTGTCATCAATTTACTGAGCAGGCATAGAATATTCTCAACTTTTGTTGTCTGTCTCCCCCGTACCTTTTTTCAAGAATCTGTCATCTTGCAAGATGATTATGAAGATGAAGTATAATGGTATATGGTCTTGAGGTAATAGAAAAGGAAGCAGAAATTTGAAGATCCTGGACTCAAGCTGGTCCTCTGAGAAGTATCATTTGGTTTCTGATTTCCAATAAAGAGACAAAATGGCAGCTAGAACAAGGAGACCCAGGATTTTTTAGACATGTGTTATGCAGTTTCAAGTGGTAGAAACCCAGAGCTGCAGGTAGGAAAGTTCTCTGGATTACAGTGTGCTCTCAGGTCAGATCATGTTTTACTTGAACAGCAAACAGTTTGGTCGCTTCCTACCTACTTAATTCCTGTACTTGTTCTATTCTTTACTGTCACGTATTAGACCTCTACTAAGGCCCCAGAGACTTATACATCCCACTTAGTGCTCTCCCTCTAGAGCAGGAATGAGGAAATTCCCAGATGTTTTGGCCTATACTAATATGGCCAATAATAAAGGTTTGTGGGAGTTGTAGTCTAAAACATCTGGAGGACCAGATCTTGCTCTACAGCCTTCCTAGCATCAATTACTTGATAGGAAGAATAGTGTGACTAGCAGAATGAGACTTTTCTCTGTTGGTTGATGGTGGGGGATAGTTTGCTATTTACTATAGCTTCTTAGAGTAGTCTTCATATGAAACTAGTTCCTGAGTTAGGCCTAAAACAAGGAGGGCCAGAAAGCTGAGCCACAGAACTTGGTCCTGACAACAACTGTAGATTCAAAAATAGGTTGTATTTGGTTATCTATAATTACTGTATATATTGGATACCATTGGAAATACAAACTTTTATTTACTTAGATGTGCAAATGGCTTCCTCTTTTTCTGTTTTCAGGATGCAGTGTGCTGTTAACATTATATTCAATGCAAGGTCATCATAAACATTTTTGGTAGTAAATTAGCTTTTCTCAAAAATAAAATTATGGTATGTATGTTTTCCTTTACTTTAAACTAGATCAACTTCAAATTTCTTTAAAGGGAAGAATAGATATTGTGGACACTAGACATCCAAACAAGAATTTGCTGATCACCCCAAATGATATAGATAGGGCAGGCCAAGTAGAACAAAAGACCAACAGGGGGAGGGAAAGTAACTTTAGTACAGGACTTCCAGGAAGGGCACATGATCTCAAGTGTCTCTACACTAATGCACAGAGCATGGGAAATAAGCAATATGAACTCTGACCCTTAGTACAGCAAAATAAATATGATTTAATAGGCATCACTGAAACCTGGTGGCATGAATCTCATGATTGGAATGTAGGAATAGGGGGGTATAACCTATTTCACAGAAATAGACCAAATAAGAAAGGAGGAGGAGTAGCCTTATGTGTCAATGATGTTTTCACCTGTAAAGAGATCCATGACTTAAATCTGGGAAGCCAAGTCAAGCGCATCTGGGTAAGAATTAAGGGAGTGAGAAACAATAGGGATGTGATTGTGGGGGTTTGGTACAGGCCTCCGGGCCAGCCTGAGGACTTGGATAAGGCCTTCCTGGAGCAGATGACCACACTTTCAAAAAGGAGAGATGCAGTGTTAATAGGAGATTTCAATTATCCTGATATTTGTTGGCAGTCAAACTCTGCCAAGACGACAAGGTCCAACTTGTTCATCACGTGCCTTGCAGACAATTTCATGGTCCAGAAGGTGGAAGAGGCAACAAGGGGATCGGTTATTTTAGATCTGATCCTGACCGACAGGGATAACCTAGTTAATGAGGTGGAGGTGGTGGGACCCTTAGTGTCCATGCTCTTTTGGAGTTTGTCATTCAGTATGAAGGAGAAGCCAGGAGTAGCCAGACGTGCATTCTAGACTTTTAAAAAGCTGATTTCTGTAAATTTAGGGAGTTGTTTGCTGAAATTCCATGGTCAAAAGTGAGATACTGAAGGCACAATTGAAAACTGTGCCAATAAGGAGGAAAAATGGCAGGTGTCTAAAGAAACCGGAATGGTTGACTAAAAACTCTCAGCTGAACTAAGTGTTAAAAGAAACATGTACAGGAAATGGAAGAATGGTGAAACCACCAAAGAGGAATTCAAGCAAATAGCCAGGAGATGTAGGGAGAAGGTCAGAAAAGCTAAAGCGCATATGAATTCAGGCTTGCCAGAGACATTAAAAACAATAAAAAGGGCTTTTTTAGATATGTCTGCAGCAAAAGGAAAAACAAGGAAATGGTAGGGTCGCTGCGTGGAGAAGATGGCCAATTAATAATGGAGGGAAGAAAGAAGGCAGAACTACTCAATGCCTTCTTTGCCTCAGTTTTCTCCCAAAAGGACGGAAGTACTCAACCTGGGGGATGGGGAGCAGGTGAGGAAAGGGGGGAAATGCAGCACAGAGTAAGTACAGAAGTAGTACAGGAATATTTGGCTAAACTAGATGAATTCAAGTCTCCAGGGCCAGATGAATTACATCCAAGGATATTAAAAGAACTGGCAGAAGTCATTTCTGAACCACTTGTAATAATCTTTTGAGAACTCTGGGAGAACAGGAGAAGTCCCAGCAGACTGGAAAAGGGCAAATGTCGTCCCCATCTTCAAGAAGGGGAAAAAAGAGGATCCAAATAAAAATCGCCTGGTCACCTGACGTCAATACCAGGGAAGATCCTAGAGCAGATCATTAAACATTCAGTTTGTAATTACTTAGAAAGCAATGCTGTAATCACTAAAAGTCAACATGGATTTCTCAGAAATAAGCCATGCCAGACTAATCTTATCTCTTTTTATGATAGGGTTACAAGCTTGATAGGCTATGTCTACAGCATTCCGTTCATCTATCTTGACTTCAGTAAGGCCGTTGACAAAATTCCCCATGACATTCTTGCAAAGAAGCTAGTAAAATGCAGGCCGGACAGGGCTCTGGTAGGTGGATTGGTAATTGGTTGACCGATCAAACCCAAAGGGTGCTCACCAACGGCTGCTTTTCATCCTGGAGAGAAGTGACTAGTGGGGTGCCACAGGGTTCTATCCTGGGCCCAATGCTACTCAGCATCTTCATCAATGACTTGGATGAAGGAGTGGAGGGCATGCTGATCAAATTTGCAGATGACACCAAATTGGGAGGGGTTACTAACATCCCAGACAATAGGATCAAATTTCAAAATGACCTTTACAAATTGGAGAGCTGGGCCAAAGCTAACAAAATGAATTTCAACAGAGAGAAATGTAAAGTCCTACACTTAGGCAGAAAAAATGGAATGCACAAATATAGGAGGGGGGACGCGTGGCTGGATAGCAGTACATGTGAAAGGGATCTAGGAGTCTTGTTAGATCCCAAGCTGAACATAAGTCAGCAGTGTGATGAGGCAGCCAAGAAAGCAACACGATTCTTGGTTGTATCAATCGGAGCATGGTGTCTAGATCGAGGGAGGTAATGGTACCACTCTAATCTGCATTTGGAATACTGTGTCCAGGTCTGGGCACCTCAATTCAAGAAGGATATTGACAAGCTGGAATGTGTCCAGAGGAGGGCGACCAAAATGGTGAAGGGTCTGGAAGCCATGCCCTATGAGGAACTGCTTAGGGAGCTGGGTATGTTTAGTCTGCAGAAGAGAAGGTTAAGAGGGGACATGATAGCCATTTTTAAATATTCGAAGGGATGTCATGTCGAGGAGGGAGCGGGCTTGTTTTCTGCTGCTCCAGAGACTAGGACAAGGAGCAATGGATTCAAGCTGCAGGAAAGGAGATTCCTCTTGAACCTCAAGAAGAACTTCTTGATGGTCAGAGCTGTCTGGCAGCGGAATATACTGCCTTGGAGTGTGGTAGAATCTCCTTCTTTGGAGGTTTTTAAGCAGAGGCTGGATGGCCATCTGTTGGGAATACTTTGATGGATGTTCCTGCAATGCAGGTGGTTGGACTCGATGGCCCCTGTGGTCTCTTCCAACTCTATGATTCTATGATTCTATGAACTTCAAAACATAACTAAGAAACATTTTAATTACTACATTCATAAGTGTAGAAAAGCTAATCTATACCTCAGAAATTAATAGCTCCTTCTTGTCAAGTTCACTTCCCTTGTATTGAGACTGACTTCTTTACACATAAACTAATTAGAATTAACAGGAAGTTATATATTTTATTGACAGACTACAGCATTATAAAGTTATAGCACTATCATAGCAAACTTGCACCTAAATAATTCCTGTTGCTTTGTTGCTAAACACTATGTGAATTTTGTAAATTAAATTTTGTAATTCACTAAATAGTTTTTCACAGTAACTATTTAACTATAGTTCTTCCTCTTATCTTGATATTTAGTTTTATTTCAATACGTTCTGCTTATTTGGTAACTAAGAAAAAAGATCTCATTTGCACATCTTAATTGTGGTGTCAAGGATTGATTTTCAGTCTGTAGGCTGATTTCATCCCTTTCACTGTAACCCAATAACAGCAATAATTGATATAATTGAAATTGGTAATTGATTTGGCGAAGAGTCTATATGCAGGGATAATTACAGCAAGTTGAATGCCCACCTTTTGGTTACTGATGATAGGACAACATGAGGTTGCTGGCTTTATTAAAACATGTGCTTATGGAGCTCAGCTCCCAGATAAAGGGATATTGGGAAAAGTGAAAACAGGGAATCACTATTAAACTTATTAAGAGGCACGAATATATGAAAAGTCAAAGACAGGACTTCCAGCCTTTAAAACAGAACAAAATTATATTGGCAACATATCTGGGGTTGGTCACATTTGTAAAAATGTGTGCAGTTTAAAAAGCTATGCTGTTTCAGATGTTGTTGACAGTGACTTCCAGTATACTGACTACAACTGCTGGGATTTGCAAGCCAATAGTATCTTGAGGGGCTGCATGACTCTTCCCTTTGTCCAAGCTGCTCCGTAGTTGCTACTCCACTCTCTTCCTCCTGGATGCTCTTTTTCAGCCCTGCTGCCTCCTATGTGTGGCTCACTTCACTTTCCCCTTCTCATCCCTCAAAGTTACCAGACAGAGGTTGAAAGCATCACTTTCTGTCTTACAATTTAGTTTGACGGGTCGCACATTCAAAGAAGTGCCTGCTACCAATATTTGATGCATGTTCTTCATATTCTTCTCCTTCCAAATGCATCATGTCAGACCCTTAGTCACTTTGAAGGCACTGAAGGTGATGGGAGTGACTGGAGCCTTAGCACTAGGCACTTTTGTGGGCAGCTTACACACTTGCTTAAATGTTTACCAAAGAAGAAGAAAAGGGTGTTGTGTGGACATCAGTCTGACATTGCACTTCAAGGTCCAGGCCTGACAGGGCCACTGTCAGGCCAGGAGTCGGGCTCCACCTTGAGAGCTCTTCTGAAGAAGAGGAGAAAGATTTATCAGTGGAAAAGACTCAGCAGGTGCTTCGAGAACAAACTCTCCTTCTGTTCAACAGATCAGTTCAGAATCAGAGCAGGACAAGGAGAGCCTCTCCATCCCTACTCATAGGAAACATGGAGACTTAATTAGCCGGCCCAGACTCTCCCCTCATGTGCAATATGAGGCTTACAATCAAGGTCTTGGGTAGAACACAGCTGCAGGACACTGTCCTTAAAAGCAGTCAGGGATCTGGGCGTGGCTGGACATCTCTGCCTATAAAAGGCAGATAAGAACATCAGCTGATTATTGTGATACCGTTCTTGATTCTCAGATTTTGGTGTGGTTTCCTTTTTCCCAATGGAATCATGTCTCCTGGATTACTGAATGACTTAACTTCAGCTAGCCCCTAGCTGAAGTTCAATTTCTGCTTCCTTTCCAATGGCATTCTTGACCTGCTACTGTCATGGAATCTTTCTGATACTGAAACTTGGTTTCCATCTGACTACAGCTTACAGGCACTGGACACCTGAACTCCATTAAACAGAACACCTGGCATGTCATCCACCAAACCTGCCAGCCCAGAGTGTCAGTTCATTGCATCAATTATGAGGATTTATCCCAATGTTTTCACTTGGTTGCTCCCTTCCTGAGTGTTCCCTCTCCCAATCTTTTTGAGTCTACATATGAGACCAGGACTTCATAGATAAATGTAATCTTTCAGTATAATTCCCACTCATTCCTGGATCACTCATACATCTCTGGATGCTTACACACTTAGTACCTATCCATGTTTTTTTCATATGGTCAGAGCTAGTAATAGGCATCCACATTGTATTAATATATTTACTATATTTCTTTGCCATCTTTCAAGCATGTAGTCTTCCAAAGCAAGATGAAACATAAAAACTGTTCAAGTCAGTACCATTCTACTGTCTTATCTTTCAGGAGTATCAAGGAGACTCGAGATAGGTGTAATGGTTTTATGTGTTTTACATGGTCTCGTGAATGGAGAGAAGGCTGACTCTGCCACCTTTGCAGAGGGGTTATGTTGCATTGAGCTCCCATGGGCCAGCACCATACTTCCTGACCTGGCTTAATTGTAGTCCTAGGATTAAATCTCATGTTGGCTATGCCACCATAAGACTTAGGCATGAGAGCTGGCATGAAGTTTGAGCTAGATATTGTTCAGACTCTCGTGTGTCTGTGAAGGATCTCTAGCAGGCTTCTATGTAGACCTACATGTTTGGGCAGTATTGGCCAGATCTTCAGCTTGAGCAAGTTATGCTGTGGTTGTTGACATCTTTAGACCTCTTCCACCATGTGTCCTGCCCAGGTTGGGGATCTTCAGGTAATTAGGATCCCAGGTACCTCCCTTTCTCTTCTCCCTCCCTTGCTTCCCCATTACCTGCCATGGTGTTCGTCTCCCTTCCTTTGTCTTCTTTCATCTCTTTGTCTCCAATCTCTCTTCTTTGTTGTTTCTTCTCTTCATTTCCCTAACATAGGTCTCCTGTTTGACTTCCCCCCACTCCCCTCCTTGTCTACCTCACTGTGCCACCCTTACTCTGCATCATGCTACCAGCCTCCATGCTGCCCTCTGGGCTGCTTCCCATAGGCCCCCTTGCCATCAGAGGTCCCCACAGTGTTGCTTGTGTGCTGCTCAGCTCCCGTACCCCCCTACATGGCTGTTGGCATTGCCCCCACACCATGTGGCTCCTGCCACTCTCAGCATGTCCGCCAGCATTGCCCGAATGCCATGTCCCCCATGGATGCTTCCTGATCCCCTTTGCTGTCTTGTCACTGCACATTGTGAGTTCCAGCAGTGAAGCCCACATGCTGCACAGTCCCTGCCCTCCTCCAGGTGGCTGGTAGCATCACATGTGGCCCCTTCAGCCTTTGCATGGCTGTCAAGATCTAATGGGTAGAACAGTCACTATTTGCAGGCTGCCAGATGAGTTTGTGGTGAAGGAGAGATCTGGATGAATGCTTCTTAGTCCACTGAAACAGAGACGTCTGCAGATTCAGCTCCATTCCTGGTGACTTGTAAGTTTTATTTCTCCAGTGTATGTGCCATCAGTGGCATTTCTACCTTTTACAAATAAAAAAAAAATGGAGCTTATTTTTCAAGCTAAGCAGGAAATATATTTAGCTCACACAAAGCAGAAGCCAATTAGAATGATTTCTCTGGTGCATCTATTGTTTGGAGGCAAGGCACATCCTTTGTTGAAAACGTGTCTAAATGGCAAATTGAGATTTTTTTTAACACATTTTTAGTTATTATATTCAGTTACCTCTCTTGCATAACCTTAGAGATTTTCTTGCAACAATAGCAGATTGATGTCCTGAGACTCATTTAGTTCAAACGTAGTTTTTGAAAAAGTTGTCACGCTCCCTTTGTTGAGTAAGAAACCTGTTCTGTAGAAAAGTGGAAAGCATACTAGTTAAGCGCTTTAGTTCCTAAAGTGGTACAGCACAATATGTTCTTGAGAAATTTGAGGGGAAAAAAAAAATAAAGCAAAGATATTTAAGAGATAAAACCATTTAAATTATTTCAAGATACACTTGCAGATATCCCGTAGTGGATGACCTGTGCATTTTGGATATATATATATAAGAGTGACAGGATGTTCTGTAGAAGAGAAATTTTTATAGAATGTATCTACACCATACAATTATACGTATTAAGTACCACATCAACTATGATGACCTCATTTTGTGGCTTTCCAAGATATACAATTTGATGAAGTACTTGGAATTCTCTGCTAGCAAAGTTCTTTTAACTGCTAACAAAGCACTCTTTTAACAACAGCACTAGACCTGCAGTATATTGGCAGCCAGTGCAATTTTTTGTATAGTATTCAAGTCAGCAGTTGAGCTGTCTGGCTGCAACTCCCACATTATCATCAAGGGCAGACCCATGTAGAGTGCATTACAGAGGTCTTAATAGCTTGCACAGTAAATGCAAGTTTCCCTAATGGTGGTAATGCCATAGTAAGGATATAAAACTAGACATCTCACCACATTTTCTGATATACAGTTTATGCTTCATAGATTAGCACTTTGGAGTTGTTTATATTTAGAGTGCTCATATTGCATGAGACTCATAGCATTTCCTCAGTGGATCTGAAAAGAAGGATAGAATCCTGTTGGTATAGAATCATAGAGTTGGAAGAGACCACAGAGGCCATTCAGTCCAACCCCCTGCTATGCAGGAACACACATCAAAGCATTCCCAACAGATGGCCATCCAGCCTCTGCTTAAAAACCTCCAAAGAAGGAGGCTCCACCACACTCCGGGGCAGCATATTCCACTGCCGGACAGCTCTGATTGTCAGGAAGTTCTTCCTGAGGCACCTTTCCTGCAGCTTGAATCCATTGCTCCTTGTCCTAGTCTCTGGAGCAGCGGAAAACAAGCCTGCTCCCTCTTCGACATGACATCCCTTCAGATATTTTAAACATGGCTATTATGTTCCCTCTTAAACATACCCAGCTCTCTAGGCTGTTCCTCATAGGGTATGGCTTCCAGACCCTTCATCATTTTAGTCGCCCTCCTCTGGACACATTCCAGCTTGTCAATATCCTTCTTGAATTGAGGTGCCCAGACCTGGACACAGTATTCCAAATTAGGCCTAACCAATGCAGAACAGAGTGGTACCATTACTTCCCTTGATCTAGACATCACACTCCTATTGATGCAACCAAGAATCGCATTGGCTTTCTTGGCTGCTGCATCACACTGCTGACTTATATTCAGCTTGTGATCTACCAAGACTCCTAGATCCCTTTCACACATACTGCTGTCTAGCCACGCATCCCCCATTCTATTTTTGTGCATTCCATTTTTTCTGCCTAAGTGTAGGACCTTAGATTTCTCTCTGTTGAAATTCATTTTGTTAGTTTTAGCCCAGCTCTCTGATAGAATCAAAATAGATGTGCAAGTGGATGTACTTTCTTAGAGAGATTTCTCTCTAGCAAAGCAATCATTCTGCCAACACAGTTCAAAACCATAGTATAAGTTACAAGATCAGTTGTGCAACTGTGGGATTCAGCGTTAATATGCTGATGGATATATTTACACCATGATAAAAATATTTAGAATCTTGGCCTAAACATGTACCTGATGTTTTTTCAAAGATCTGGCTACAGCAGATATCAGGGATTAAAATGACTGCTTCTGTCCATGTGCAAATTACTTTTAAAATTCTTTTTCAGGTGAAATTTTAAACTAATCATTTGAAAGGTAATGCATGTTTCAGCAGGAGTTTAGAGCATGGCCAACCTGTGGCTGGAGGACTTCATCTTGAAGAATTTTAAACATGGACTGACTCTGAGTCTTGAAACAATCCTCTTTATAAATACCAGCTGTGAGATACAATACACAAAAGTAGAGTAGAAAGTAGAGTAGTCAGACATAAATCAGATGAACCACCTAAAATGTTTTCAAGAACTTTAGAATGAGTTGAAATCTCAAGGCACTTGTTTTATAGAAATGGATCTCACTAGGTCAGAGAGTTGTAGACCTTTCAGCTTGAAAGCCAAATGTATTATTTCTGGAAGATGAAAGGCCTGCAAAAAACACAATAAAAACAAATTCATTGTTTTCTTCTGTGTGTGTGTGTGTGTGTGTGTAGACAGGCTTTATAGATTTCCCAGTCTATGCACAATACTATGAATATACACCATGCCTCCCTTTATTCCCCAGTTCAGGCAGGTTATGGGAATGCTATGGTTCCAAATGAAAGTATACAATGCTTGGGTTTCTCATACTATATTTCTTTTTTATGAACATTGCTTTGGCTCCAGTCTGCCATGTTTTGGAAAAGTAACTCTCGGTTCTTACCAGCATTTTCCACAGCAAACCTGTTAACTGTAACTGTCATGCATGTATGCCTCTGTTTTCAACATCTGTCCCTACATATATGCAAATCTGGGACTGCCAAAAGAGTAGTGTATCATTTCCATTACATCAAGACCAAATAATGTCTATCAGAGGTACTGCTGGATGAATGAGACTAACAGAAAGCAAGTAGAATCTCTCAAAAGAGCTTGGTTGTTGCATTCTACTATTAGGGCAGCTCTGAATGATAGAATTATATAGTAGTATGGGAAAATGTTTGTCCCAACATGTTCTAGTACATGTGAGTTGTTCAGAGAACATTACAAATTATGATAGAGCACACAAGTTTTTCCTAAGTAGTTCTGTGAACATCTCTTCTACTGTGAGATAACCCACATTTTTGATTGCTTTGAACCTTCATCTTCCAAGTTGATTATGAAGATTATGGACAAATCTCCTTCCGTCAAATTGTTTTCAAGTTCTGTACTGCCTTTTGTTTACATCAAAATGCCAGTTTTTCAGGGCAAGTCATTTACTTTTTCTCTGTTGTGAACCAGCCTTTTCAAAAGAAGAATGTCAAAGCACTAAGATTTCTCAGATGAATGCATTATATCTGTTAGTACATGTTCTCATACACGTTCCTTATTTTTTTTTAAAAAAAAGGAAATGCCTGTAACAATAGACAGTAGGTATGCTAACTATAGAATCTACTCAACTTGGAGTTGTGATTAGTCCCCACTCGTTGTTTTAAGGAAACTGTGAAGACACCTCTTCTTTTGTTTTCCCTTTTACTTTGTTGTGATTATTATTGTGTTGGCTTCAGTGGTTTTACTGTTGAATTGTTTTTCAGATGTTTAACTGCCTTGAGCACTGTTATTTTCTTCAAAAGGTGATATAAAATAATTTAGAAATTTTAAAAAATGTACAGCCCTGGTCCATGAAAAATAGAATAACGAACCGACAGCTGGAGTAATCTCTTTGGAAGCTGAGTTCTGTTTTACCATTACCACATCACACACAACATGGTGAAAACCAGTGAGGTGTAGTACTTTGAGCACTGGACTACAACTCTGAAGATGACAATTCAAATCCCTGGTTGGTTATGGAAACCCACTGGCTGACCTTGGGCAAGTCACAGTCTCCTAGCCTCAGAGGAAAACAAAGGCAAATCCCCTCTGAACAAATCTTGGCCAGAAAAATCCCGTTATAGGTTCACCTTAGGGTCACCGTAAGTCAGAAATAACTTGAAGGCACATAACAACAACAACAACAACAACATGACAGTGCTTGGTATGGAGTATTTACTTCTTTCCCTACTCATACTGCTACATTCCCATGTCAAATTGATTGGGCTGTAAGGGACGGGGATGGGAAATACAGGAGCAGATGTTCCTGTATTCCTCCTTCTGTCAGTCTGACTACACACTTGAGAAGCCATTTAGATAGAAGGAAAACATGGGCTCATCCATTGCCATGGTTCCAGTGAAATCCAGAGCCTCCTACATCTGATTTCACCAGAAAAACAAAAGCAATTAAAAAAAAAATTAGGATTTCTCCCATGTTCCATACATTTTGGCTCAGTCTTATCCTCTTGATTTTTAAAATCAAATCCTCAGCTGCTTTCACTGAAGCTGTCCAGAGTTAATGAGGAATTCAGCATTTGCCAATTAATTATGCATTTCATTAAATAAATTAGGAATGTGAATCTAGCCCACCCACAATCCATGCTTTGAAAAGTAATTTGAAACACTGTACACATCCTTTTAAAATAGGACCTAATACTCCATTTGCCCTCTTCCAAATATAATGCAGTGAAAACTAATTATCTGCTTATTATTCATGCTACCTATTAGCCACAAATAAATGCTTTTAAAAATGTATTACAGTGCTGAAAACTTTTTTATATATTCAGTTTTGGAAATAGGTTGTAAGAATGTCAGTGACAAGTTTGGATACAACAGCAAACTGCAATCTGTGGTCTCTTTTGTTCAAAACATATTCAAAGAACAGGTGTAGCAGCCACCATAATTACTTGGACTGAGAGAGAATTACCTTTTTAATATACCATTTCTAATAGTTTTGTTCATGACTGAAGTAAATAGGATAATTTAAAATGCAGTTAGTGGCAACACATAGTAAGATTTTGTAGTAGTTTTGTAAATGGATCTGCACTTGGCAGGCTATTTATCATAACTGCTACCTGGAATAGAATACTCTTCACAAGTAGGCCTTAATCATCCCAAATAAGCTACAGAATTTTTTCCCTGATAAATCTGGTCTGTTCCAGCCTCATATATTTCAGCTAACTCAGAAGAACTGACAGTCTGCTGACAGCACACTTGTATCTTATTATCCCCAATGTGCAACTTCACAAAGGACTTGTGCCTTCTCATAGAATCATTGAGTTGGAAGAGGCCACAAAGGCTATCCAGTCTACCCCCCTGTCATGCAGGAATAGACAAAGTGTTCCTGACAGAGGGCCATGCAGCCTCTGTTTAAAAACCTCCAAAGGAGACGACTACACCACACTGAGGCAGCATATTCCCCTGTCAAACTGCTCTTATTGTTGGGAAGTTCTTTCTAATGTTTAAGTAGTATCTTTTCCTGTAGTTTGAAGTCATTGCTCCATGTCTTAGTCTCTGGAACATCAGAAAAAAGCTTGCTCCATTCTCCACATGACATCTGTTCAAATGTTTAAACATGGCTGTCATGTCACTTTTTAACCTTCTCTTCTCTCCCATTACTACTTCAACCCTCCTTTCTGAATGTTTGGTCATCTGTCCCAGGAAGGCATTATCCAAATCCTCAGCCTGGCTTGGGGGTGTGTAGTAGACTCCCACAATGTCATCAGTGTTGTTTCTATTCCCCTTAAGTTTTACCTAGCTGCTGTCAACCTGGATTTCAGGATTTAAGTCATGGATCTCCTCACAGGTGTAAACATCCTTGATATATATTGCTTTTCCTCCTCCTTCCCTGTTTGTCCTGTTTCTCTGAAATAGGTTATCCCTCTCTATTTCTACATTCCAATTATGAGAATTATCCCACCAGGTTTCAATGATGTCTCTTAAATTTGCTTTGCTTTGTTAAGAGTTCAAGTTCATCTCGTTTCATCTTCATCTTGTTTATTTCCAATGCTCTGGTCATTAGTGTAGAGACATCTAAGACCATGGGTTGTTCCCCCAGCTGCTTATTTAAGTTTTTTTTCCCCTTCCCACTGTTAGGTTCTTGTATTATTTGCCCAGTTTTCCCTATAACACTTGGGGTATTATCTCTAGGACTTGATGAACTCTGCTGTCATGAATACTGTCTCAGTTTAAAGCTCTCCTGATCAGTTTTGTCAGATTTTTAGCAAAAACATTTCTGCCAACTGCTGTGAGGTGCAACCTATCACTTCTCAGAAGTCTGTATTCATGAAACCACAGACCATGGTCCAAGAAGCTGAGCATTTCCTGGTGGGACCATCTGTGGAGCCAGTTATTCACTTCCACTATTTTTCTTTCCCTTCCTGAGCCATGTCTTTCAACTGGGAGGAGAGATGAAATGGCAAGCTATGCATCAAGGTCTTTCAGCTTCCTACCCAGAGCCTTGTAATCCTTTGTGATTTCCTGAAGGCTGTGCCTTGCAGTGTCATAGGTTACCACATGGACCATGTAGTAATGGTGATTGGGCTTAATGAACTTTGTCAGCCACTCCATTACATCATGGATTTTTTCTCCCAGAGGGACAGCACATTTTTCAAGGCATCCTATTAGGCCGACAAACCACTGCTTTTGTTCCCCTTAGTAGGTTGTCCCTTACCACCAACATGTTTCCTCTGGGGATTGGCAGGGACCAGCCCATGAATCTTCCAAGGTCCTGTGCACATTCTTTGAGGACTTGCACTGTTGTTCTTGTTCTTGTTCCTCATCGTCACTGAAAAGAGAGAGAGCTTCCAATTGATTCTTTAGCTCCAAATTCACAGAAAGATTCCTGTCTTTCTACTTCTTTGTCAGTTCCTCCAAATGTCTATCTCTTGTGTTTGGGAACTGACCCCCTCCTCAGAGACATCCTCTGGGTGTTCCTCATCGAGTGCAACCACTAAGCAGCAAACTGGCCCAAAGCAAAAACAAACTGGAAAAAACTTATAGCTAAAAATAGACAGTGAATAGTATGAAAACAAATTTCAAACAAAAACACATGTGATGAGACTAATGAACTAATGTTAATAAATAAAAATAGTTAATGTATACAAATACATTTGTGTTATAAATATAAAATGTATACTATAATAGTGTACAGAAGTATATATGAAGATACTGCACAACCTGTGAGAGCACTGGTAATAAGTATGTAGTAAAGTCCTTGATAAACTATAATCTCCAAGCTTGTTCAAAAATAAACTCATGGTGGTTGGTAAGTGCTTTTGTGCTTCTTTTCTAGAGGACACTACCTAGATGTAACTTTCAGATGTTGGAATACTACATTTCTAATACTAAATGTTCCTCATGAAGGACAGTATGCTCTGCTCTGTCCAAGAAAATCTCATGTTCCCTAATATGCTGAAAAGTAGATATACAAGCCTCAAGTTGCTGGACCTTCTCTTCCAACCTAGGCTTGGTAGCTATCCACATCTTCTGGCAAGAACACAAACACAACACAGCTATTGCGAGTGTCTGTAGCATCAGTTCATTCACCATCCATGTTCAGTAGTCTTAAGAAGGCACTGA
Source organism: Cyclura pinguis (assembly GCA_030412105.1). Taxonomy (NCBI): domain Eukaryota; kingdom Metazoa; phylum Chordata; class Lepidosauria; order Squamata; family Iguanidae; genus Cyclura; species Cyclura pinguis. Next base: position 217,479,268 of record CM059602.1, read on the forward strand.
AACAGCACTCTGAACTTCCACAAAACACCCCCACTAAATGCTAATGCAAAATGCCTGTTGGCCTTGCAGCCTGCTAGCCAGGCTCCTGTTTGCTGAGCTCCATGGACTGGGGCTGCAGTTACTTAGAGAGCTAGTGGCTGCGAGCTCCTCCTCCAATCAAGTCTGTGACTCACTTCTTCTGGGCCTGCATGCAGTAGAACCATAATAAGCATAGAAGCAAGCCTCCTCCCAGCGTTCACAAACACACAAGCAAGCAGACTTACTCCAACAGACACAACAGCCTCCACCCAACAGGCTCTCCCAAGGGACTCTCTAGGGCTGGGGAGCTTTAACACAAAAGATACAAGCTCACCTTATGCTGTTCCACCATGCTCAAGTGAAACATCTGTTGACATTGCCGTGTGTCAGCTAAGTACCTGCTCGCTTTCTTGCTCTAGAATGAAGGGATTTTTTTTAAAAAAAACCACTGCTTAATTTAATTTCCCCATTTACTTTTCATCCAACAACAACAATATTTAAAAAAAAAAAACTTTCAGCATCAGTAGTCCTGTTGTAGGTCAGGATAACATGGAATAACATGGAATAACATGGAAGCATCTGTTGTGAGCGCAATAAGATTCTTAGGAGTTGGAAGCCAGGCAAACTACTTAATGAATTACCTCTATGTCAAAGAAGACAGCCGCCATGCTTTTAGTTTAGTGACCTAGAAAACTCTCTGAGTGTTGATGTGACCCAAGGGAATGTGCGTTAAAGTTAATCTATGGTAGATACTGTACATTAATATGATATTTGATCTCTGGTCATATTTAGCTCCATCTTTGGCATGGTGACTTTGATCTTTTTTTTCAAGAGGACAAAGTTCAGAGCTAGGAGTAACCAACTTTGAAATAAATGCAAATAGTCAGCCATAAATTGTCAGAAGAGACCAAATTCTATCCTCTGGTTTTATTTCTGCAGAAGCTAACTTTCCTGAGCTATAGGGAAGGCATAACTTATCTCCAAGTAGTGCTATGTTAAGGATTCCAGAGATCTTCACAAAGCAACAAAGTTTCGTAAAAGAAAACTGTTATCAAGAGTTACACAGAATTGTTTGCTGCTAGGGCACCACAGAATTATTTATTGTCGTTGTGTAGGACAAGCTACGTGGGGACTCATTAGCATTAAAGTGTTCCTGAACTACATGGAATATACTCCTTTCTTGTGCAGACCAAGACTTTCAATGGTCAAGGCAACAACAGTATTACTTGTATTAAAACACTCAGCTTGTGATCTTTTCACGCGTGACTCTGGCACCTAGTTTCTTGCCTCTTGCTCTGTGAATGTCTGTGGTTCAGTTCTGATAAAAGAGCTTTTAGGTTTCAGAATATTATGTCTCTGCTTCAGGATCTAGCTGAAGATACATTCCTTTATACAAGATAGGCTAGGTTTGTTTGTTTTTAAAGTTGAGTGCATCTTAAGTCTCAAACCAGCTAGCTTACATTCTGATCCATTAGGTATGCATTAGGTTGCATATGTCTGGCATAGCCTCTGAAAAAAAGCAACCTCTTTTCTCTGTTTAAGATACAACTGATGCTCCTGGAAACTGTACAAAATAATGAAACTAATCTATCAAGGCAGTGAAGCCTATTTCTTTATAAACTGTTGAATCCAACATGACACCCAGTGCAGTGTGAGGCAGAACAAATCACAAGTATTGCTCAGTTGGCAAGTACATTAAACACATGGAAGGAGCAGGAAGGAAGATGACCACACGAAAGCTGATTAAAAAATTGAACAGGTTAGTGCTGCAGCTGTTATAATAGTAGGAATGGAAGAAAAGTAGTTTCCATTGTGGAGGTAACTCTAGAAATGTTAATCTTTTGATCCAGGTTTGAAGGACAAGTATACATTTAAAAGATTACTCTACAGTTTAACAACTTGTATTTGTGTCACAGATGGCTTTTTCAGTTTTGCCAAGATTTATCTTCACAGTAATGGCACTCTTCTTCCTGGAAGAGCTGTCACGGAGAAAAGGCCAAAGACATGCTCTCTGCTGTTCCGCAGGGCAGCACTAGACCTAATGGACGTAAGCTAAAGGAAGATGGATTTCAGTTAAGCATCCATGAGCAAACTTTTGATGGTAACACAAGTTTGACAATTATGTAGAGTAGGGTTTCATGAAGGCTTTCAAGTGGAGGCTGAAGAGCCATCTGTTAGGGAAGCATTGATTCTGAATTTAGTGCACTGTATGATGATATGAGAGAGCCAGCATGGTGTGGTGGTTTGCGCACTGGATTATGATTCTGGAGACGAGGGTTTGAATCCCTGCTCAGCCATGGAAATCCACTGGGTGACCTTGGGCAAGTCACACTATCTCAGCCTCAAAAGAAAACAGAGGCAAGTCCCCAAACCAATCTTGCCAGGAAAATCCCATGATATGTTCACCTTATGGTCTCCTTAAGTCAGAAATGACATCAAGACACACAACAACAACAGCATGCTGTGATTTCAAACTACAGGCTATAGAAATGAGCAAGATGGCAGGACTGTTGCTGATTAGTAGACTACATGTTGCTCATGGAGAAGGTCAAAGGCTCAATCTTCCTGGCATTACCAATAACCATGATTGATCAGGAGACCTCTACCTGAAAGCCTGGAGGGACCCTGCCAGTCAGAATAGACAGTATTGGGTCAAGTGGAAAACTAGTCTGATGAGCTATAAGGCATGTTCCTATATTTCTAATGTAATTGGACATAGTTGTATTGTTATATTTAGTTTGAAGCTACTGAACATTTTTCTTCTCCCCTTTAGCAGAGCTCAGCCATGCAATGTTTTTTCCTCCCTGTTCATGTAAGGCTTTTTGTGGCAAGCTCCCTTTAATGGAATTGTTTTAATAATTACTGTTGTGAATGTAAATTTTCAACACATGGAGCTCAAAAGGATTCATAAATGAGAATTGCCTCATTTGGGCCCAAAGAGTTTAATAACTTGTAAAACTGAGTGAACAGACCCCAGAGAACACAGAGGAAAACTAGGCTGATATCATCAAGCTGTATCAGGAACAGTGCAATTATACCAAGAACAACAGGAAAAACAGATAAGACCAGATCAGCTTTATCTTCATCTTCACAGAAATGTTGTGAAACAAAGTATGGCTTCTCTTGTGCCCCTTCATGATTTGAAAGGTGATGGTAGAGAGAGCGGTAAAGTAACCTGAATAATTTAGAGAAGGAAAATGCAATTTGCCTTATGAAATTAAAATTCTTCCAGCCGAGGGCAGGGGGAGGAGAGAGTAAAGTGCTAAACAATAGCAGATGCCAGAGAATTAAGATATCACATTTTCCCCCGTTCCATCTGAAAATAACAGAGCTGGGTCATCAAACCTTAACCTCTTAGTGTTGTTTGCTTTCTCTTCAGAAGTAATTGTGCTGTTTGTCAGAATAACACATAATGGTTAATATGAGTTTGTGAACATTTGTCAGCATCATAGATGTGTACTTATGTTTGCATGCATGTATTTTATTGTTTGTTTCTTTTGTTTTGTTGTAGCTCAGTATTTCCTTCTTTAGTTCATCAGAGTCCCTGAATATTTGTGTTGTACAAAACACTGGAATTAAACAAAACCAAAAAATGCAAACTGAGGCTGCAGCCAGCAAACCAGATGGTTTACACTAGCAGAACAAAGGTACAAAATTGATGTGTTTATAAATCCATAATGGGTAGCAATATTCTTTTGAGATCTTCCCACTCTAAATGAGTGAGGTTATTTCACTGTGGCATTTACAGTCGCTCTGCATTTTCTTGTACCTAAACCTGGGAATGTGTCCAGAGGAGGGCAATCAAAATGGTGAAGGGGCTGGAAGCCATGCCCTATGAGGAGTGGCTTAGGGAACTGGGTATGTTTAATCTGCAGGAGAGAAGGCTAAGATGGGACATGATAGCCATGTTTAAATATTTGAAGGGATGTCATATCGAGGAAGGAGCAGGCTTGTTTTCCACTGCTCCAGAGACTAGGACAAGAAGCAATGGATTCAAACTACAGGAAAAGAGATTCCACCTAAACCTCAGGAAGAACTTCCTGATGGTCAGAGCTGTTTGGCAGTGGAATAGGCTGCCTTGGAGTGTGGTGGAGTCTCGTTCTTTGGAAGTTTTTAAGCAGAGGCTAGATGGCCATCTGTCTGGAGTGCTTTGATGTGTATTCCTGCAGGGCAGAGAATTGGACTGGATGGCCCCTGGTCTCTTCCAAGTCTATGATTCTATGACAGTGGATTAGTTGCCTGTTCGTCACTGCTTGGATGGCCAACTTGTGAGAACCTGAGGGCCATTTTCATTCTCCTTCAGTCCTCAGTGGGCAATACCCCCCCCCCCACCAAAATTGCAAATAGTGCTCTCCCAAAGCCTTCGGGCTTTTTGACATTTAAAGGCTCCCACTACTGGTCTGCAGAAACAAAATGGTTGGTCACTTTTATGTCCAGTCTTAAAGAGTCCCAGGGGAGTGAAATAGATTTTAAATAGCAAAATGCCTAAGATGTCTTTTTGGAAAGGGGTGTTAGCCTGTTTTCAGAAGCTGCAGGTGCTAGGGAAAGTAAACTTAAGTAGAGTAAGACAGTGTCATGGGGTCTGTACCCTCCATGGGAAGAGGTACATCAAACATCTCTGCCCACATTAACACCTAATCACACCCAGAGCCTCAAAAGTAGGAATAAAGGACTTTATTTTAAGTTGAGCACATTCTCTTCAAAGTAAAAGAACCGAAGCACAGGTCCCTGTAAGTATCTTCTGCATACAGGCCCTGGCAGGGCCCTACTAATGGGTTGCAGGATGAAGAGCCTCAGCTGGGATATCTGGGTATTGTTAGAGGCTCAAGGAGGCAGCAGAATCATTGGCAATTTGATATCAAGAAAGTCTCTGCACCATGTTTCACTTCAGCTACCCTCAACCCGCCATTTACTGGCTCCATGGTATGTCCTTCTCATGGACAAGAGGGCTTGTCCTCAGCTCCCCCTGGAAACAGCCAAGGCAGTGCTACTGCTGGGTCCTCCTCTTCCACAGACAGTTATAGGAGAGTCAGGCCAGTCCATGTCATATAAGTGTAGATGAGAAGAATTCACTTGACTGAGGGGATATGCCACAGCAAAGTCTCAAATATGTCAGTCAAGCACTGAAAGCAAGTAGTCACAATGAACAAAGCTGAAGAAGAAAAAAAGATATACAATGTAAAGCTAGTGTCTCTGTGTGTATGCATGTGTGCACACGTGTGTGCACATCAAGAATTCCAAGTAATCCAAGAGCACATGAAGATACATAACTGATTTGCTAAATAGCTATCTGCATCAAGAATTTTCATCACTTACTGATAGATTTATAGCCGCTTGGCCTTGATGCACCAGATGGTTAATTGCTAGGCATCTTCTGTTTAAGTATGTGCAAGAGGTGCTGGCTCTTTCTTTGCTTTTATTTTTTATGCCATCGTGCTTCAAAGGACAGCAAAATCTTCTCAGTGTCCTCCTGTTCTGAAGGGGGAATCTTGTCAAAGGTCTTCATAAGCTGCATCTGTCCTTAGTTATTCAGGCTTGGGGGTCAGGCTGGGATTGGAAGCAATCGTCTGGAATCAGAGCCCTTCCAGGTTTGATTCCTTTGAAGCAGCTTCCTCAGGCTGAGTTATTACAGGCGCAAGTGGTGGGTGGCAAGAAAGAGGCTGTAAGCCTACATGGGGGGCCCTGGTGGGCCTTGCTTATTCTTGCTTTACTTAAATAGCTTAAGAATAGTTTATGTAGTTGACTTCTTGATTTTACACATAGCGGTCATAGGAAGAAAGATGGGGTAAACAACAGCAATTTTTCTTAGATGTGTTATCCTTCAACACATGTATTGGTGCACATGTGTTGCCTCTCAAAAATGAGGATTGTGCCTAATGCTAATATGATGTGTCTTTTAGTTAGCATTTGTATTGTTAGTATAACATTTTAATCCATATCTATTTGTACCTGGTTTTATCTACACATAGTTTTTAAAATCATGTTATATACTGTCTTGTGGAATTAACACTGACATTAAAGATATGATTTAATGTTTAATGAATTAGGATGTTAGAATTTGTTAGGGTGGGTGCCTTTACTTCTGTCAGTTACAGTAAAACAGGAAGGCTTGCTGTCTCACGAGAAGAAATATTAGAATTGGAGGAAATTTTACACACAGCTGTGTTATTAGGCTAACATGAGAGATTTCTTTGTGAAAAGGGCAGTGGGGAGAGAACTTTTTGCAGCCCAGGTCAGATAATTGGGGTTGAGGAGCAGAAGAACAGCTAGGTTTGGGGAAGAGGAATGGAAAAGAAGGGGAAAAAATGAGTTTAGGGAGAAGACATAATTGGGAGGGAGTGATTTGTTTGCTTAGCAAATCCCTCAGACTGGCAGCTCCCCACTTCATGGGCTCCCCACTAAAGGAGAGTTTAGAGACTTTCTGGGGGTTGGAGTCAACAGTGACACCCTCCATACCATTTTCTGCAAATCCTATGGTCTGGCACAACACTAAAGCTTCAATCACTGAATTTATTAATGATAACCTACTTGAATCAAATAATTTCAATCGTTAGTACTTATGCTAGTGAATTAATTTACCAATTGTTAACATTTAACATTGCTTAGTTATTTTTTTCACACCTAATATTCCAAGCTCAATTTATGCCTTTAGGACGGAGGGAAAAAATGGAAAGCCCTGTTTGTTCTTTAAAAAATAGTCTGTGTGTGTTGAAAAAGGTGGTTGAAGAACATGTCACATTTTTCATTTTTTTTCTTCCTCTGCTGGGCAGTGGATCACTGTTTTGCAGAACATTAGTTTAACTGACTGACAGATAAGAAGGCAGTGCATACATTAAATTTATGTGGCTCAGTGCATTTTCCATTCATACCTGGAATGTGACTAGTGTATAATACAGGAGTTGACAAGTTGTAATCTTAACTGGAACAGTAAACTCAAACTCATTTGTTTTATAGAATAAAAAATGTAATAAACCTTCATTGTAAGTGATGCATATAAATTGAATACTCTTTGAGGCTTTTTTCCTCAGTTCTCAATAAGAAGAACTAATTTTTAATAAAATATGCACGATAATATAAGGTAATAAAGTGGGGTGAAGAGAAGAGGCAAAAGAGCTACAAGATGAAAAAGAGCCCTATTTTGTTAAATCAGTACTTAATTTTACTTGTAATTAATAATAATAAGAGAATTTATGAGGGAATCAGAAATCCAGAATGAAAGGTTTAATCAAAATTTTTAAAAAGGACCTGTTAATTGAGTTATAAACAAGTTGGCAAAAGGGCCAAAATCTGCTAAGGTATTTGAATTTTGGAAGTTTGAATGACTGAGCCACTAGAGTTACTTCTGTGGCTCATATAGGAACCAGTGCTCTTAGGACTCAAAGATCGATGCAGTTGTGGCCTATTTTGCATTTACATATTCACAGAAAAATGTAACCACATTTTTTTGCCAGTATACTCTGTTTATAATTTCACTTCATAAAAGATTGTTCCATTCAGATGACTACGTCCTGATTTCTTTCTGTAGTTGACTGAAAGCATTAATAAGTGGTGGAGGTATAAAATATTTAAAGCCCATGAAGCACTGCAAATTGTCAGCATTTTATTCTGTACATGCCTCACTAACCCATGTATTTAATGGCAGTGTGTGGTCCATAGCTGCCATAGTTAGAATCATTCTTTTTTCTCAGTGAACTGGATTATAACAGTGATAAACTTGTTTTTTTCAGGGATTGCTTATTGTAGTTGGACACAGTCATAATTTTGAAGCTGAAATTAACTTGGGCCAAATCAGTGTGTGTATGTGTGTGTTTGCATGTGTGTGTATATGTGCATACGTGCATATACTTGTGTTCTTTTCAAAGTACATCTCCAGGTTATTTTTTTAAAAAAATTTGCCTGTATGACATGATGAACTGGCCTGCCAGCATTGAAATGGTAAGTAGATTAATTCACATTCGTGTTGTAAATTTTTTTCTTTGGTCCTTAAGAAACTCATTAATATTCTCAGTGTGTAGCCCTTCCACGCAATGTTTGCTACCTATCATGAACAGAAAGACAGGGGTTGGAAAAAACAATAGGATGCATATGGGCTATGCATAAGAGCCAGCATGGTGTATTGGTCTGAGTATTGAACTAGGACTCTGGGAGACTTGGGTTCGAATTCCCACTTGGCCATAAAAAATCACTGGGTGAGCTTGGGTAAGTCATACTCTCTCAGACTCAGAGGAAGGCAAAGGTAAACTTCCTCTGATCAAATCTTGCCAAGGAAACCCATTATAAGTTCACCTTAGGGTTGTCATAAGTTGGAAATTACTTGAAGGCACACATCACACACATAGACACATGTTACCCCAAAACTGTTGCTCCCTGAGCTGTATACCAATAAAACAACTCAGAAGTTTTTGAATGAAGTAAGAGGAAAATATTGAATTAATATTTACAATTGCACAATTGGACCGACCCAGGGGCTTGTGCTCCAAAGCTCCTCCAAAGGTCCTGAACACATTTCCGATTTGAAATTTATACACTTGTTATCTTTTTTCAAAAATGCACATTAACATTTCCCATTGGTGAAAACCCAGACTGACACAAGCTATATGTTAATCTCTCAGGAACTGCATGAATTGCTTATTTATTTGCCCCAAAGAATTACATTTTTTAATTTGTCCTGGCAGTTTGTCTTTAAGATTGCCAAAGGTCTTTAAGATTGCCAAAGGTCGACTCTACCTTTCTCTTATCTCTTATCTCTGTTTCTGTCATGTAGTAGCTTTTTTTTCTCTTTTGGTATCTCTTTTCCTTTCCTGCTAGTAGTCACATATTCACCTTTTATTTAGTCATATATAAATTTTCTATTTGCTACGCCATCACATGCACACTTCATAAACGGCATAATGATCATACAGATCATAGAGAAAAAAAATACAGAAAAAAACTCTAGCATACAAAATATCTTTAATGTAGATTTTGTAAACTAGATTTTTTGCCCCACTGCTCTTTATTTCTGTTTTTATGTAGGGCTCCAGTTTATATTTCTCTCTCCTTTCGAGCTTGCTTGTATTCTTCTAGAAAGAAATGATTCAACTTCCGGAAGATTTAAAAAAATGTACTTAAAACAGTAAAAAAAAAAAAAAAAAAAGGTAAAATGTGCTGGAAAAAAAAGTCCAACCTGAATGACTAAAAGTGGATTAAATAATGTCATAGAGGCCAAGGCCATCAGTGGCTGATATAAGTTAGATAACTTGATCTGTCTGCTTCAGAAATCTAAGAAGAATTCTTGTGCATCACAATACTATATGTCTCTACTCAGACGCAAGCCCCAAATAATTCAGTGGGACTTACTCTCAGGAGGGTGTGTAATAGGATTTTAGTCTTAATGTATGAATCAGTTAATAAGACAGTCTACCATTCCTTCTGTTTACCCTCTACTTGAAAGAAACTTCTTTTTTTATTGTGGAGAATATTGTTAGTTTAGAGATTCTGCTCCCTACCTCCCATATTTGGATTTGGTTTTAAGACATGCAGTAGTTCCCTGCATAATTCTTTGCATTTCTACTGAACTAATGTAGGTGGAGGCTCTGTGATGAATTTTGCTTGGGTTTCTCTCCTCCTGGCCACCCCTATCCTTTTGTTTTTCCATTGCCTGCTCAGGTAGAGAAAGCCCAAGGATAAATATTTGGCTTGCTGGAATCTCCTTGGGATTCATGGCTGGTTCTACAGCATTATTTTGAGGAGAAACTGGTCAGGCAGTGCTATTAGAACAGTTAGAAAGTTGAGCACAAGGCACTAAAGGTTATTTCTTCAAAGGAGCCCTGAGAAAAGAGAGCAAATTGGGTGCCTCTCTGACAAATCACATTTTCACAGAGGCACTCAGAATTCTTTTGACTCTGCCTTGTGGGTTGTGTGTGTTGGCATTTATACACACACAGACATACACATATGTATGCACAGAATTCACATGTGTGTATTTATGCATCTGCAAAGATATGTGCATATACAGTAGTTTTGGCTGGCTTTCTTGGACAAAGTTATTGTAATTCTTCCTTCTGTGTTCACCCACACTAGTGCATATGACATTGTTGATAGAGGTGGAGAATAGGAAAGCTCAGGTCACCTGAGTGGCCATTTCAAACATTAACAACAACAACAAAAATGCATGTGATCCTTAAAAGAAAGGAAAATTCTGTTTAGCAGGCCTTGAACTGAAAATAAACATTTTCCAGAGCACACGGTTAAACTGTGGAATTTGCTGCCATAAGGTGTAATTTTTGCTGCCAGTTTGGATAACTAAAAGGAATGGAATGAATTCATGGAGTTCGGGGCCATCAGTGGCTACCAGTCAGGATGGCTATCTGTCACCTGCAATGTCAGGGACAGAATGCCTCTGAATACCATTTGTCTGGAACGTGAGAAGGTGGGTGCAGTTGTACCCATTACCTCCTGGTGGGCTAATAGCTGGCATGACTGCTACTATCTAGGGTGAAGTATTTTTTTAAAAAAAATCTTAGTCATGCATACATTTCCTTCTCTCGCAGAAATTTGGACTGCAAACATTGAAGTCACCGCACCCCCTGCACTGAGCATCTGGAGTTTTGATTAAGATTTTGCGGCTTCAAATCGATTTAACCAGTTTCTGGATATCAGAAACTTTGCTGCCAGAAACATCACTGCCATAAGCACAATGCTGTACCGATTGTGTTTGAATGTAGATGGACTTAAGGTTAAATCAGCTACTTAGGTCGTGTGAGTTTAAGAATTAAAAAAAATACATTCACGAATGAAATGAATGATAAATGAAATATATTTCATTGTATTTGAGGGTGAAATTTAATTTCAAAAAAAGGGAGAATGCAAGCATTGATTGATTTTGTTGGAAACAGAATTGCAGTGTGTGGTTTTGCATTTCGCAGTGCAGAGTCTGTTTCACCTGGTTTCAAAAATATGAAAACTTAAGATGTTTTTTCTCAGATTACAGTGGTTTTGTTGTTGTTTTGGCAGTGGTTTGCTTTTGTTTTCTCTACGAGTTTAATCAATAAGGCAGCTGAGTGAAGAATTTATCACTGATTCTAATTTACATGTGAAGTGCTATATTATCAAAGAGACAGTTGTTCATAATGTGTTATACCTTGCAAATTATTTTCCCATAATGTAACCATCATGAGTTGCTTAATGTTCCATTAATTTATTTTACATTTAAATTGAAATTATTTCTATTATTCTGGTGTACTGAGCAGGTGGTCTGACTCACCAAAGTTACTGTTGCAATTTCAGCATTGATTACTGAAGCTGTTGTTTTATTCTCCCATCTGGATTGCATCTTTAGAAATGATCTGAAATTAGCAGCAGGTGGATCTGTTTCCTCTGATCACTGGATGCCTTGGTTTCTGAATGAACAAAAAGGTCAATAACAGAATGCTCAATAAGAGTCTATGCAATTGTCACCCTTTGTATATCCATCTGTCATTGTGATTTGTTGTGCTTGCTCACCTGCATGTTACAATTCAACCTTTTGTGTTGTCTTCAGAATCAGATTATATGTGAAACTCACTAAACCCAGGAGCTAGTAGAAAAACGCAGTCCCTATCAAACTGTGATAGATACATCAAGACTAGCTCCACAATCAGATAAATACAAGAAGCAGGAAAATGTGGGCTTGAGGGTCTACCAGTCCCCAAATTCCCCAGCCAGTATGGCCACTGCCTGTTCTGGTAGAGAATTCTAGGAGTTATCCCTGGGGTTTGACCAATCCTACCCCTGGCTAGAGATCCAGAGCTGTAAGAAATCCCCTCCTTAAACATGTTATCAAGCCAAGCTGGCAGATAGAGATACCTATGGATTAATAGATCCCACAAAGTGACTCCAGAAGGGGTGCATCAGTCTTCTACAATGATACTGTGGAAAATCTGTCTGTAAACTGTCTTGGAGTATAATAGTTTTCTATATATACTACATTTTATTTATTATATATCTTTTCAATAGTGGAGCTCCTCAGGCCTTGATGTTGTCTTCCATGGTGTTTAACATCTACATGAAACAACTAGGAGAGGTCATCCAGAGTTTTGGAGTTAGGTATCACCAGTACTGATGACTCCCAACCCTATATCTCCTTTCCATCTAACTACAAGGAAGCTTTTTCAGTGCTAAACCACATCTGTTTGTATACTAGGTTGTTGACAGGATCTGGTTACAGGAAACATATAACCACTCTGTTGAAACAACTTCACTGGCTACCAGTCCATTTCTAAGCAGAATTCACCATGTTGATTATGATCTTTAAAGCCCTGTATGGCTTCAGTCCACACTGTCTGAAAGACTGTGTCTCCCTACATGTGTCTGCCTGACTTTTATGATCTTTCGGATAAGGCTTTCTCCTGGTTCCACCACCAAGAAAGAGCCTTCTCAGTGGCTGCTGCCAGATTGTGGAATTCCCTCACGCAGGAGGTTTAGTGGGCTCCCTCTCTCCTTTTCTTTCACAGATGTATTCAGTGGTGATGTGCCTTCCCACACCTTGCCTTGTTTATTCAGGGCAGGCCTGTGGGTGAAAATCTGTATAGCAGAAACAGTTGGCAGTGGGATCATGATCAGTTTTTTCATATTGTTTTAATCTTGTTTTTCATCGAACTGTTATTTAATTCTTTTAACACTTTTGTATTGATAATGTTTTAACAATATCTTGTTTTTTTAAATGCTGTAGGCTGCCTTTAGTCCTGCATAACAAGAAAGCTTGGATATAAATCAAAGAAAGAAAGAAAGAAAGAAAGAAAGAAAGAAAGAAAGAAAGAAAGAAAGTTGAAATGTACCCATAAACTCACAGCTAAAAATTATTATTTTTCACAGTCTAGCTACCTGAGTGTCTAACTTGTGACCACTGTAAAATCTGGACAGGCAGAGTAACATCAACATCTCATTTAAGCATTCTAAAATACTGTAATTTCAGGATATTTCTATGGGAGAAGGAGCAGATCCACTGTTAATCTATTAGGCTATTTATTATATGCAGTCATAGATATATAAACATATATATTCCCTTTAGGGAGAAACACAGTGTCTGGGCACATTGCTTTCATTATACCATATTGCATGTAAGGCATCATAAATTTATTGCATTCTAATATATGACAAGACAGATGTTGTATGTTCAATAGGACTGGACCTTTATAGCATCTCATCTCTTTAGCACATAGTTAGATAATAAATGGTACAACATTACTGTCTTAAACCATATCAGTTAGGCATTTATCCGCTAAAGAATTCAAAGAAGTTGAGGAACTATATGTATCTCTAGCTGGCATCCAAGGAGTTAATGGCTTTGGGCATTGCTACATCCAGCAGCATCCATTACTCTATATCAGAATGGAAAATACATCTATTTAAGCCAACCTAGTTGAGAGCACAGATGTTTCTCTCTCTTACCAGCATGTCTGGGTTATCAGTTCAGGACAGTGCAGCTGATATCAAGAGCATTCTTCTACATTGGAGACAGACTTCAGTTGCCTGACTTCTCAATCCTGTCAGCTTATTTTATATCTTTCCTAGCCTAATCAGCTGACATATCTGGTCCAGTCAAGAGGGCTCTTACTGCACTCCATTTATATAAACAATCGGTTTCCTTCCCAAAGGGATGCAACATCAGATCTATGTAACTCCTGGCTGCCTTTCATGAGATTACATTAACCAACTGATTACATCAGCTGTTGCTCTGTATCCTTGTGCCTGCTATGAGTTTATTACTGATCAAGCATTGTTTAGATTCTCATGTCTTTGTTTGTACTTGTCTTAGCATTCTGCATAGAACTAAACAGTCTCTTGGCTCTTTGTAACACATGCTCATTCTACCATATTCAGAGCTGTCTGCTTTATTTTTAAATACATTTTATATGTTATATTGTAGAAGGAAACTCTCAATTAATGATCAGTCAGTAACACCTGGATCATAACAAAACGGTTCTTTTTATTTCGTTTGCACAAGTGGGGAGTAGCTGTGTTCACGCAGACAAACCAAGAAATGGCTGCACGCAGGCAGCTACATACCCTGCTAAGCATGACTACAGACCCCCCCCCCAAAAAATGCTAGTTAATTGGCTATGTCACGAATACATTATTATGTCAGCATTCAAGTACTACACATGTACATATAGGTGGTCCCAAATTATAATAACAAATGCCCCCTTGGGAGTGTGTAAGTTAATATTCTAATGAAGCGTAATTAAGCTGTAGGTAACTGAAGTGCTTGGCTAGCTACGCCCTGTCCCCTCAATGTGGTTTCAACCGCTTCTTGATTACAAAGTTGCAAAGCTGACCATATTCCAGACAACTTGCACCTGCACATCTGTCTGAGACCTACAGACTTCCATTGTTCTCAGTGTTGTTATCAACACTGGCAAGAATGCATTTCAAAAACCTTCATGGCCAACTTCTCAGATCTTAGAATGTACAATGGTACTACTACCCCACCTTGCAGACCCCGCCCTGAGGAGTATAATTCTTTATATTAAATATAGTGAGCCATAGAGATCTACTGGAGGGATACATAGGCACCTGAGCTTTGGGAAAATTAAACAGATCAAAGGTTAAAATTAGCATTGGTTCCTGTCAGGTATCCTAGGTGAATCTCGGAAATGGTTCCCACATACCATTTAGATGGACTTTCAGCAAGAATAGCACCAACAGGAGACAAGAGGTCTCTGGGATCAAATTAACACTTCAAACAGCCAGGAATGTTACACCTTGGATGCCTGCATTCCCGGGAGCAATCTGGCAGGAACTACAAAGATGCCTGGCTGTATTTTCTTTATACTACAAAGCTGACATCCATCTTCATAAAATCTAGCCATCTGGTCTTTCCCAGGAATTAAGGTCTGCCCCCCCCCACATGATTCTCCCTATAAGAGACCCCTGTTTTGAATTGCTCTTCAGAGCCCCCAGAGAGAGAGAGAGAGAGAGAGATCCCCACGCTGGCCATTTTTCTGCAGCGCTCCACTCAGTTGCTGTACGGGGTAGGTTTTAACACATGTCTTCAGGATTTCTCTTCAGGTAGTATTACCTAAAACCCTTATGCCTTTCTTAATTTTCCCCTCTTCTTAAATCTCTGTAGCCCTTGTTATGCTTGTGTGAGTGAATGCAACAGTGTGCTTGTGTGGATTTTGCCATCTTTTCCAATAAAATACTGAAAGTCGAACAGTTAACCTAATTCTCTGTGGTCTGACTCCGTAAAGCTGGGCTAAAGATCCATGACTTTGCCCTCTACTTTGCAAAGTGGTGCTCTGCTAATTTCCCCAACATTTAGTATTTTGGAGCACATCCAGATGTCTTCTAGGGACCCCTAGCAAGCAGGATAACAGTACATTTTTCTTTTAACTGCAAGGATTAAAATAACCTCAAGGCTGGATTTTACTTGGCATAACACTTAACACTGCATGTCTCTTCCTGCTTTAACTGCAACTTAACAGATTTCCCCTTACAAAATCCTTATGTTTATTTCATGTCATCTATATAAATCCATTATTTATATTTCCCAGGGCTTAAATTTAGTGAACTTTAACCTAAATCAACATGTAGTCTGTATCAGAGCTCTCTGGCTATGCATTCTAAATGCCGCTCTCTAAAATACAAACCCCAGGATTCTGTAGGATAGAACCAGTGGAATTATAGTGGGGTCACAGTTCTGTATATCTGTAGTGTGAAAGGCCCCCATATTTCAGAAGAAGCAGAGATTTTAAGAGCTCAGAAGGTGATTACTTTCCAGCATTTGTTTTATTATCAGTTTTCTCTGATGATAATGTGGAGTTTGAAACTGTAGAACTGAAGACAAACACTGGGATTTGAGTCTACTTCATTTTGGTTTTCCTTTGCCAGAGATGGGGGGGGGGGTGTGAATTTTTTTAAAAAAAACAAAAATCTAAAGCTTTAATAGAAAATCTACCTACAAAGTAATATTGTAACAAAAATCATGAATATTGCCAGTTAAGGAACATGGCCCAGTTTCAATGCCATGGAAGCAGTAAATACACCCTGCAGGCTCACAGACTGTGCTCTTCTATAATCTCACTTTCAACTGCTTATGTTTCCCATCTTTTTTTTGGTCCTAATGGTGTTTTTCTATGGGAGAGAAGTGCTCAGGATGCAGTATGCTCTCCTGGCTGTGATATTTGGTTACTTTGATATATTCTGTTAGTGGTCCTAAATATCACTTAGTGCTAATAAATGAATAAACTTTTAGATAATAAACATGACTTGAAAGTTTTATACTATCTTTGTATATTTTCAGTGTAAATCTGTGTATACCTACTCAAGCCACCCCTCTTCTGCTGAGTGGCTCAGTGCCAGGAAAATGTTCTCATTTGTTCATTTATTACCTCTATATCCTGCCTTTCCTCCGCCAAGTCCAAGGACGAGGATCTGCATAGTTCTCCTATTTCCCTGTTGCTTCAGCCTCCCAACAATTGTCTGAGCTAAGTCAAGGTAAGGGAGTCACTCAGTGGGATTCAGTGGGGACTAGAACTTGATTCTCTTTAGCCTGAACTCAGCACTCTACCCGCTACACTGGTTCTTTCTCAAGATTCCAATCGTTTTAGGATTGCACTGTGACAATTCCCTTCAAATTCATTATTGTTGCTATATTTTGACTCTTGATGTTATAGGCTAGAATAATTTACAGTGCAGTCCTGTTATCCATTGGTTAGGATTTGACAGAGGCTCCTTGGTGGGTTACCTAGGTGTGAACTTAGCATAGGCAAGAACACAAAATAAGATGTCCTAGGACAACCCTCTGTTGTCTTGAGACAGACAGATCCATACATCTGTGAATTGTGTTATAAATTCATCCATAATTTGAGAACTTAAGTAATTATATCTATGTCAATAGTTATGTTTTCTTTCCCCTGTACAACTACAAGAGTGAATATTTCCTATTGTCTGTGTCAAAAGTTTGCCTATCTCTCTTTTTGACTCTACTGTGCTCTAGGAATTCAGAGAGTGATGGCAGAATATAAGAAGCCGAAAATAGCTCTTGACAGAGCCCCTATCTTAATAATGCTATCCTCAGTGCGCAGAAATGTACATCTAAAGGCAGTCTTGTCGTTTCTGCTTTTTAGTGCATTTGAAAAGATGCTCTTTAAAGGTGCTCTTGTTAAAGCATTTTTACTATTAGCATTAAAGCAGTATGATAATAGGGAGAAGGAAGAGTGTATAAAAATCTTTTGACTTTCTTAAGTAGATATTCTCAGAGTGTGTTTGCAAAGTCATTTAATGTAGTAAAGACTGTGATTTTCTCCTGTGATAAACCTGGGAATCAACACATAATGCATGCAGTTTATGAAGCTATTAGGAATTAACACACAGGTATACATAGTAGTTCAGCGTTATGGTAGTGGGCCTCTGAATCTTGGGCTTTTGTACTCTGCCCTCCTCCTTCTCTGCTGTGGCCAGGAGGGGGAGACTGGAAGCATGTACAATTTATGGAATCTGCATTTGTTACACTACGGATGTCTGAAACAAGCATCACAGCTTGCTTGTTACGTCTTTCAGTAAATATAGTTTGAACTAACAATGTAATGACAAACTGTGTGGTTAGTTTAAACTAGGAAGTGAATGCTTCTAATTTTCTTTGCAGCCATTACCTGAGCAACATAGGGAGAGATATGGAGGGCACACTCAATTCTGAGGGCTGCGAAGGTTCATTTCCATAGAGACAAAAATATGATATGCTATTACATCCAAACTGGGTCATTGAACAACACGTGATAGCCATGCTTCTTACGTTAGATAAGCAAATGGTATTCCTTTAATAACTATAGATTTCCAGGCAAGAAATACATTCTGGGCCTTCAAATGAGTGTATGGACAAAAGGTGTATCCATACCTCACAACTATAGTGTTTTTATATCACTGTAACTTTCATGGCTCCATCGTATGTAACTCTGGGTTTTGAAGAATTCTTTTATGCGCTGCCTCAAATTATAGCGTTAGATATTTCTGGCAGACTCCCTCCTAAAACTAGAAATCCTAGTATTCTCAATATAGATCCATGACAGTTAAACTAGAATCAAATTGTTTTATTATGTAGTATGACTACATGTATAGTCCAATTGATCTATATCATTGGGTTAGATCAGTTAGTTTAAGAACATTAATGAAATGGAACAGTAGTTCTTAACCTTTTCTTTACTGGGGGACTCCTGTAAATTTAATTTGTTCTGGGGGCCAAGACTTAACTCAGTATTTGAATATTTAAACTTAGATTTAAATATCAAAACATACATTTGTTTGTTTATTTATTTATGGTTTCAAAGTTCTGTTCAGACACTGAGTGTCCCTGGGCAAGTCACATTCTCTCAATCTCACAAGAAAGCAAAGGCAAACTCTCTCTGAACAAATCTTGCAAAAAAAAAAAAAAGTTTTAGGCTCACCTTAGGCTTGCAATAAATCAGAAGTGACTTGAAGACACATCACAACAAAGTGCCCCTGACAGGGGGAGGTTCTTTCTAGCTGTCATGTCTCTCCCCTTTGAAAACTGACTTATGATGACTCTAAGACAAACCTGTCTTGAGAGTTTTCTTGGCAAGATTTGTTGGCTTTGCCTTTCCCTGAAGCTGAGAGAATGTGACTTACCTGAGGTCACCCAGTGGGTTTCATGGCTGAGTAGGGATTCAAATCCTACTCTCCTTAGTCATAGTCATAACACGCACACATCTGCTGCTGTGTCCCTGTCATCAGGCGGTACGTATGCTGGAACTACTCCCTTGTTTGCAAATGAGGGAACCTTTTGAGGGTGTGCACGTGCCTGCTGCCATGTCCGTTGGTGTCCACAACCCCTGCTACTGTGTCCCTGATGAAAAGAAAAGGGCACGGTGGCAGGCATGTATGTGCACCCAAACTGCTCCCATGTTGGAAACGAGGAAGCAGCTTCAGCACCCACACACACCCTGCTGCCATGTCCACTGAAATGGAGGATTTGTTGCTTCTCCTTCTTCCTGTGCCCCATAGCACATTGTTCACGGGGGGGCTCCTAAATCTCCTTTGGAAAGGTTCTTTTGTTGAAGAGGGGCATATGGTTGCATGAAGAAATGGAGAAAATATCATTAGTTCATAGTCATTGCAAGCCAATAGGCTTTAGTACCTCTAGCTTGAGTGCCAGTGTTCATTTGTGGGAAGAAGGACATATTTGCTTTCCCACTCATTAGATCCTACTTCACCTCCATATCTTATGATGCACTGCACTAAATACTTGTACCAAATTGTACAGTATTTAACATACAGTGCCTTTTTGTACTTGACTTAATCCAAGAATCAATTTCAAACTTGTTCATTTCAGGCAGGTATAGCGCCACACATCAGAGTATATCAAAATGTCTTTAAAACTGTTCCTACCAATTAAATGTAATTTAGTATTTCAATTTGTATCTATCAGACTACCTGAATCTTTTATAAAACCTTTTCATTCATCGTCATGATGCCTGCTGGTACCATTTGTAACCACTGGCGCTTAATTCTTCTTTTATTCAAATTAAACACCTTCAAGTTGTTTGGGGGGAAAATTCTGTGAATTATGTTTCCACTTCTTGGAGTTGTCATCCTACCTAATTAGTTCTTGGCATGCCTGAGTGTCTGAAGATACTATAAAAAATAATGTGGGATGATTCAGTGAAATAGATGTACGTAAAAACAGCTATGCAGGTACTTCATTTTGGAGACATGTATTCTACCTAACTGCCCGATTGCCCTTCTCTGGGCCTACACCAATTTGTCTATATTCTGTCTAAAACAACGTGCCCAGAACTGAATGTAGTATTTCAGATGAGGCTTGACTAGCTCAGAATATAGTAGGACTATTACTTCCCTTGTCTTGTGTGTTCTACCAATGCAGTTCTACCAATGCAGGCTTAAAATAGCATTTGTCTTCTTTGCTGCAGCATAACACTGCTGGTCAAGGGATACTGTAGTATAGCATTGTTGCAAACATTAAAAGATCAAAGTTAAAATAGAAGTAAACTATTAACAATATTAAAACAATTTAAACCGTAAAAATAGTAATGAAGCAGTTTAACAACAGTATAATTAAAAGAGCATAGCACTCTCTTAAAAGCTGCTTTCTCTAAAACTGAGTACTTTTAAAACTGAGTACTTTAAAAAAGCCTGCAGAAATAATAATAAAAAGTCTTTGTCTGCTGACAGAAGGACTGCAATGAGGAGACCATTCCAGCCTCCGTACAAAGAAAGTTTCAGAGCCTGGGGAAGCCACCAAGATGGCCCTCTTTATACGTTCTTAGTTTTTAATTTCATCAGCAAGAAATTGGTTTGTTGCTGCTGCTGCTGCTGCTGCTGCTGCTGCTGTTTTAACAGCAGGATGAATGAATAGTGGACCCTGTGTTGGATCTAGGATTTGCCTTCTATTAGTGGAAGCACTTCTGGAAGATCATTCCACCTGAGAGAGCCAAAGACTGGACAAAGTGTCTGTAAGAAGTCAAACTACTCTCAACAAAAGACCCTCTGAGACAGCACCACCCCACTGAGATATGTAGAAAGATAATATTGAGCATGGTTTTTCATTGGTGCCTGCTTAACCCAAAGCTGTGTTCCAAGACCTCTGATCTATCTCTGTGAACTTTACCTATTAAGTTGTTACTACCTTAAGTTGTTTTGTACTTTGGTGGATTGTCTGTCAGCCAATGGGGACAGCGTGCCACGACCTCCCTAACCTCCAGTCCCTGCCCTACCACTGGAGGTTGGTTAGGTCAGTTTAATCAAAGCTGGACAGCAGCCGAAGGGAATGTTTGGTTTAGTGATTTCAGTACATTTTTAATATTGCAAAACTTCTCAACTTCTTTTTAGATTTTTGGTTTTATTTTTAAAAACAGCAACCTTCATTTTGTATATTTTCTCCTGTTACACCCATTTGAATAGTTGATTGCTACCTAAATATTCTAAAGACAACAGATCCTATCTGATCTTGGAAGCTAGGAAGGCTCAGCTTTGGTTAGTACTTGGTTGGGAGACTGCCAACAGTGCTGTAGCCAGTATTTCAGAGGAAGGAACTGGCAGAACCACCTCTTAGTTTTCCTTGCCTAAGGAAACCCTATGACATTCATGGGGCTGCCATAAGTTGACACATGATTTGAAGACACGTACAGTACACATACATACTTGTTCAGTCTATTTGCCTCTTAGCATTTGCTCTCTTTCCTCTCTGTATTTTCTTCCCCCTTTTGTTTTCCTTTTTTTTTTTTTGCAGGATGGCAGGAGTCTGTTTCTCACACACTAATTTTTTCAGATCTCCATGGCTGGGATTCCCCCATTCTTTTTTCTACATCCTCATCAGCCTGCTGCCTCAGCAAAATGAAAGACACCTAGACATGGTATGCTTTCATGGGAAGCAACCTTATACCAGCACAACTCGTTAGAAGATCTAGGCAGCAGTTCTAGATGCTTTTTGATAAAAGTCTTGCCTAGCCTTGTTTAGCCTTACCTAAAGATATGACGTTTCTTGAAATTTTCAATTCATTGGGGAAAAATTTTACCAGATGTGTGTTTTGTTGGCAGGAAACAGAAATTTTGAGAAAAAATTAAATTATATGCAAGTGTTTTCTTATCAAACCAAAACTTACATTACAGCCTGAACAACATAGAATGTATCATTTATACTTTAACATACAAAGTTGTGTTATTTGGTATATTTGTGAAAATTACAAAGCAATCATATGCATTTCTACTTAGAAGGCCCACAGTGCTTAGGAATGCTTATGCACGGTTAGGTGTGCTTGGATGAATTATAGGCCATTTCCACATTACACTGTTATAGTGCTATTATTCCACTGTCAACATACCATGGGATTCTGGGGTTTTTGTAGTTTACTGAGGCCAAAGAGCCCTCTGGATGAGAATTCTAAATACCCCTCCCTAAACTGCAAACCCCAGGATTCCATAGGATATAGTCTCAGTAGTGTGAGGGAGGGAGGAGGCTGTTGCCCAAAGTAGAGTCGCTGGCTTCACCTATTATTAGCTCTGGCTCTGCCCAGCAGTGGATTCTGTATGTATTTTTTGCCTCTGGGCACTGTACCCCCAACACACACAGAACTGACTAACCCCTTCTCTGGAAAGCAGTTTTCAGAATCCAAATAATAAGGCAGCTCTTCCTGCTAGCTATGTGGAGAGTTAAGTCCGGTGCATTTGTTTCTCTTTCCAGTACAACTATATGTGCAATTAAGTTTGGGCAATGAGTTGGGATTACTGGCCAGACAAGTTTGGCAGTCATGGTGTCTGAAGTTTCCAAACATCCTTTTGCTCTTTTTATTTCCCAACACATTGGACTGATTCCACAAAGTGTTTGCATTTGCTTGTGTCAATAAAGGAAGTGGAGAAGTTTTGTTGGTATACTGAGACAGAGAGAGGCGGAAAAAGATAAATCCAACCTGAGACCTTTTCTCAGTAACTATGTTAAAAGTGAAATTTTAAGATTCCCTAATGTTCACATGTGATATCTTCAAGACTTTTTGTTCTGTTTTTGCTGTAACTGACTGACCTGATTAATAATCTAGAAACAGTGGCAATTTGAAACAACTTTTCTGGATGTCCTAAATAAACTTCAGAGAGATATCACTGAAATCTGACACTTATTAAATGTGAGGGCCAATATTTGCAGGTATATTTTCAAAAACTTGGGGAAACAGTGAACTATTTTGGGATAGTCACAAAATTAAGTTGGATTGCCAACAGTTGCCATATTTTGATGTATGCTGTAACAGACACAGTCTCCATTATGAAGTAAGATCATTTCCTCCAATTATTAAGCACATACTTAACCCTTTGGGTGAGGTAATGTACTTGGCTGAATTTTGGCTGACTAAATTGTTCATGTTTGAAAATAAGTGGTTTTGCTTTCAAGACTAAAACCACAAGGCTTTTAGACTTTATGAGATCTTGGCCATTTCCTCACAAGGGAATTAAAACGGCACAGTGCGTCCTCTCACGGAGGTCATCTGCATCTTGGAGCGGACTAGGTCCAGACTACTTACCTCAAATCTGCACCTCAGTCCACTCCGAAATGCCGCCAACTGGTCCTCCAGTGTGCTTTTTAAAGAATGGTAGAAAACCGTTCTTTAATTTTTCAGAGTGCACCATTGCGTACCTGCTCCATTGTGCAGATTCGCAGGCTCGCACCAATGCGAGCCTGCAATCTGTGGAGGGCGGGTTTTAGGCGCGGCAAGCTTCGTGGTTGGTCGGGACCCACGAACAACCGGAAGCCGCCATTTTGGAAGCCAGAGCAGTGCGGATCTAAGACCTCGCACCGCTCCGATTCACCCTGGATGAGACAAGGAGCCCTGTGGAAGGGCTTAAGGGACAGTCCATGTTGGTCCATGCCCAGAAGATCTGGTAAGTACCGGCATGGAGCGATTCCCTCGCCTCGTGCATAAATGGCCCTTGTCTCATTGTTTGGCGAGAGAAAAAAAAGCAATTTTGTTGATATCAAAGTTCCTTAATTTAACCAATCATTAACCTATTTGAGAAGGGTAGAAGGAGTATTGGAACTCGGGAAAATTGCTATTAAAAAGTAGTTACCTTTATGTTGATAAGTTACCATTATATTGATAAGCCCTCCCCAAATAGTTACTTTGTAGTTATAATCCGTTGTCATTACAGTTTTAAAAAATTGTGCTGCACAACTTTCCACTATGGTGCCCTTGCAAGCTGAGGAGCAGGCGCATGGCCGACAGCCTTTTCCAGCTTGCTTGGTCCAATGGCAGCATTTCCAGGCACACACTGTCTGAGTTCCCTTTTTATTCCCCCAGCAGCCAAAGCTGCTGCTTTGAATTCATTGGCTGCTGGGACGGGCCTGAGTGAGGGCTTTCAGTCTTGATAAGCCCTCCCAAAGTAGTTACTATGTACTTACAATTTGTTGTAATTACAATTTTAAAAAATTAACTCCTTGCTTTTATATTTCTTATAAATAATTAAAATAATCACCTTTTTAGTTACTAAAACAAATCTGAATGCCCTGAGCCACTGACCTGTGGAACAAAATGCATTCTTTCCTACCTAATAGCTTTGCCTCTGTCCATGCCTGGTCTGGGCTGGCAGCCAGGAGAAGCTGATAACGTACAGATCAAGAGCTTCAAGAAGCAACATAATTAGTTTACTTTAGCAAAGAATCATAGAATCATAGAAATGTAGAGTTGGAAGAGACCACACGGGTCATCCAGTCCAACCCCCTGCCATGCAGGAATACCCTCAAAGCACTCCCGACAGATGGCCATCTAGCATCTGCTTAAAAACTTCCAAAGAAGGAGACTCCACCACCAGCCTTACAAATGAGAAGCAAATAACGGTCCCAACAACATCCATAAATCAGAGGCAGGCAATATAAACACAAGTCGAAGGCAACAACAACAGGCAAAGGAAGCAAATGGAAGCACAGGAGAAACGGTCAGTTAATCACCAACAAAAGCTAGAGGGGAAAGGTTTAGTACTTATAGATTCTGAGATCAGTGCAGCTGGTGCTTAATTAATTGTTGCTTGGCATAAATTCGCTGGGAGCAACATAGGAGATCCTTTTGGTGTCTAGGCTGGGTGAAGGTGGGTATTGGTAAGTCACTCTCCATATCAGAATGAGCAAGGTTCCCTGCTGAAGCTGGCACAGCCCCCTGTTCTGTTTCTGGGGTGAGTGGTGGTACTGTCTGCTCTGAAGGTTCTGCTGTAACAGTCTCTGTGTCAGGGCTCAGAGCAGGTTTTGCTGTCTCAGACTCTGAGTCTCAGTCTAGGTCCTGGAAGCCCATGACAACCTCAATACTCACAATAAAGCGTTAAACAGAAGCCAGTTCTTGGATCATGTGATAGTCCTCCTCCACCACTTAGTGAGGATAGATCCCAGTAAGTAATGTGCGGCAAAAGTGACTGTCCATACCACCTTCTCCTAGGACCTTTAATTTGTGAACATTGTACTCCAAACCAGGCATTGGAAAAATGGGTCACTAGGAGCCAACAACCTTTCTTCTGCCAGCTGCGACCAACTTCTGCTCCATAGTTATCTTCCCTGTGTGAGCCTATAGAAAGTGCAGCAGCTCAGATGTTATATACCAACACAATGTGAGCCCCCCAAAGTAACTTTTCCAAGCTCTGGAAGGCTTTTCAAGACAACCATGTTCCCAGTTATGATAAATGTGTAAGCTATCCTTGGCTATACTGTCCTGACGTGAATTTCAAGACCAATGCCCTCTCCAAGCCACATCTCTCTTTTAAGCACAGCAGCACTTAGTTGCAAAAACTGAATGAGGTCGTGCTTGCTTTCTTCAACAGTGAAGCTACTTATAAATAGATTTTTCCTCCCCCCCAACCCCCTGGCCAGTCTTTCCTACATCCTGTTCTACTCAGGATCATTAAGAGGTTAATAGTTTAATCTCTCATTATTTGTTGTCACAGTTGAACATTTTAAAATGACTAATAACATGAAGGAAGATAATGATTGATTAGTTTGGGGAGTGGGGAAAGGGTAATCCTGTGTTTGAACAATGCTGGGTACCACTGACAGCATGGAATTATTTTGTGTTATGAACAGTTTAGAGCAGCCATCTGGAATGTTCTCTGACCAACTTCCTCTTGAGCCATCTGTATGCAAAGACAAGTGTGTTCTCACCTCCCCCTTTTATTTCTAATGTTTGTCCATGAGGAGATCTGGACAAACGCTATCTCTTTCTGCACTGGTTTGGTTTTGTAATTGTGAAAAATAGAATGGGCTTCCGACAAAGCTCTTCCCTTTCTTTTTCAAAGGCTATTTTGAATCAAATTAGTCACGATCTTGTAATAGTCTGTCAAGTGTTAAATTCATAGTTCATTATTCAAGAAAAAAATGGGGGTTGGTGTACTGAAAGCAAGTGATAATAATAGTTTTGGTTAGGCACAATGAGTTCTCGTATGATTCTAAAGCATTGCTAAAGCAATGTCTTATGACTCTCTCTAGACTCTCTTTAGATGAAAAGGCATTGTTATATTGCCGGTAGTGAATGCAGAACCTCAGGATAATAACTGAGGGAAAATAGGGATATGTGAAAGTTGGTTTGAGGGTTTTTAGCTTGAGTCTGCTGCTGTTTCATTAAAAAAAAATCTCTACAAAGTATCACTGGGAATACAGCAAAAACTAAAGGGAAAATGCAATATTATACCAATGAGTCTTTTATCTTTGCCCCTAATCTCACCCTTCCTTGCCTTCCAAATCTGCTCTGGGGTGTTTCAGAATGTTTCCTATTCCCTTTTGCTTATGTAAACCATTCTGTTAGCAGGAGAGCCTAATTTAATACAACTTAATGTCACACATTCAACCTGTCAGTGGTGAGCGCAGCCAGAGCCAAATCTGGGTGGATCATCTCTTTCTTTCTGCCTCCACATTTTCTTTCTTCTCTTTCTGTGCTATTCCCTTCTTCCCTCTTTCATTCTTCTTTCCTGTCTGCTGGGCTGTCAGGAAACCACAAGCTTGTTCAGACTGATCACTTCCAAAGGGCTTTGAAATAGCAGCAGCAGCAGGTTTTATTCATTTATATTCCACATTTTTCTGAAACTGGGACTCATGGTGCCTTACAAATTTTTTTAAAAATGCAAATAAAAGCTCATGCAAAACTATAAGTAAAAACATACAAAAAGTTTTTATTAAAATGCATTTAAATTCTTCATAGCATTAAACAAATTCATTTAAAATGTAAAAGATAAAAAGACAATAAAAAAGCATGCTATTAAAAATCCTTGCAGTCAGTTGTCAAAAGCCTATCAGAACAGAGTAATTTCTACTTGCTGACAGAAAGACAGCAAGGAGGGATCCAACCTATTCTTCTTAGGGAAGGAGTTCTAAAGACAAGAGCCAGCCACTGAGATTAGACTGAGGCCCGCATTAAATCAGGCTACATTAAATCTAAGGGCCATATTAAATCCTAGCACCGCAGGTTACCCACCCATGGTTTAGACTATTGGACTATATTGGTGAGCACAGTCTAAAAAGCTGTGCGCTAGCTACTGTCTCCAGCCTAATCTGCTTCCACATAGTTGTGGGAATAAAATCAATGTGTGTGGAAGATGTAGGTATGCTTTCTTCAGCTTCTTGACGGAAGGTATATACGAATACTATAATGATGATTATGCTTACATGATTCTATTATCTCACAGTGCCAGGCCCAGTGCTCGGTATTGTCAGATATGAGTTTAACCAGTCTCTACCTTCCCATTTTCCTGTATATGTTGGACAATGGTGGCTCATGGGTTCTAGGTCATTGGGATGGTAAATCTGCCACAGGTCTTAGTCCAGAAGTTAAAGGAACCATCTTAGATTCTGAACCCTATCCACAAAATAGGTTCAGGGCCTGGGATAATTCCTTTAAGAACTCAAAGAAATTCACTACCGCACTGACTTGGAAGAACCCATGTCTTTGGTGTTATGACAAATTTTTTTTATCATATACTAAACCATTGTGTAGTGGTTTGGATATTGGGCTATGACCCTGGAGACCAGGATTCAGTTCCTCGCTTGGCTGTGGAAATCCACTGTATGCACATCACATGCTCTCAGCCCCAGAAAACCCCATGATAGATTCAACTTAGGGTCACCGTAAGTCAGAAATGAGTTGAAGGCATGCAACAAAAGCAACAAACGTACTTTAAAAATAGTGATCTTTGAGAGCTAACGGTGACACAAAGTTCTGTTCTGATACACACACTGACTTACGTATACAACAAAGGGAAAATGTCCAGTTCACTTCAGACTGTAAACAAGTATTCTGCTCACAGTATCAGGTGCTTATTATTCCTCTCACCTTTTATGTAGTTAGAGCTATGCAACATGAATACAACATAGTGACATTTTTATGATGTGTTACTTGTTGGTCATACAGAAAAAGCGCAGCATTTCAAGATCTCTTAATGCTATCCTCATTGTGTCTGAAGAGGAAATGGTATTTTCCCCCAATACGAAAACTGGGTTTTGCTATCTTTGCTTTTTCAAAAATTTTCCCTGGATGATTCACCTGAAAGAGTGAAAAGTTACTTAGTGTTAAGATAAGTGCAAACAGTTGTTCTGAAGTCTATTTACAAACTGCTAAACTAGAATACATTTCATTTACTGGAAACATGCAAAAGGTCTGTGCACATTGTAAGCAAAGTATCTCATTGTAGCGTTGTTTTGCTGTTTGAAATTTATTAGAAAAGAGCAGTAATGCAATGCTATGCATTTAAAAGCAGCCTTGTGATTCCGATTCTGTGAGCTGTCTGTATTTACTTACAGAATATTGCAAATGTAATTTAA
Organism: Cyclura pinguis; assembly: GCA_030412105.1. Lineage (NCBI taxonomy): Eukaryota > Metazoa > Chordata > Lepidosauria > Squamata > Iguanidae > Cyclura > Cyclura pinguis. Next base: position 217,507,556 of record CM059602.1, read on the forward strand.
GCGTAAGTAGAACAAATCCACACCGCTTTTGCGTCACATCTTGCTTTTCCTGTACAGTTTCTGAGTTACTCAAAAAGTAACAATAATTCTTGTTGTTAAAAAAAGTTTCTCTTGTCATATTCTTTATCAGCACTAAGAGCAGTGTCAGTTCCCTCATGTGAGGATTGAATGGATCTTCTTTAGGATCAACATGACATAGATTCACTTACATTACAATTAACTTTACTGAATCTTGATTTTATGAATCTCAAAGATTTACTAGAGTAAAATTTTAAGTAAAGCTCCTTCTGTTTTAGCAGCAGCAGTGTTTGTTTATTTCAAAAATTTAAACCTAATGCAATTGTTAGTCCAAACTAGAGAGTGCCCATTGAAACAATGGAAATTACATCAAGTGTTGACTTACCAAGTTCCCACTGTTTCAATAGGTTGTGACGGTTTGTGACTAATAATTTTTTCGCTTCTTTTCTCAAAAGTTCAAGATGGTTAACAAAAAGAAAAATGAGAAAATGTAGTAAAATGTGCTAAATAATTACAAATGCAAGTTTTGGCACATAAAATCAGAACACCAGTTATAAATCAATCAAGCAGGTTAACATGAAAGTCCCTAAAAACTGAACATCTTCCTAGATCTGTCTGGTTTAGAAAATAAATGCTTGAGGAAAACAGCAGAGGGAGGGAGAAATCTCTCATAACACTACAACACCAGATCATCCATTGAAGCTGAAAAGTGGGAAACTTTGTGAATTTTGTGATACAAGATGGCTTTAAAAGTAGGTATTAGTTTTTTGTATTAGTACAAACAAGTCATTAACTAAGCTAGCCTTGGGACCAGGGGTGTCTTCTGCATCCCTGGATTTAGCCCCACTGGGGCACTGTTTACATTGTACTGTGCGTGGACAAGTAAAAGAGAGTGAAATCAACCTAACAATTTTCTTTAAAAAATGGCAGGGATTAAAATCTTTGACTATTTCATCCTCAGATGTGAAGACAAATACTTTCCACTGTTTTCTCTCTGATGCGGGGGAGGGGGGATCTTTGCATTTTTTGCCAGGTAATCACATATCTCAAGTGTTTTGGAGAATTATTCTCTGCAAAAATCCACCATATTTTGTGCAACCTCTGCACCCCAATTTCTAGAAACACATGGGATTTTTAGCTGAATTGGTGGATTTCTCACAAAAATGTGATTTTTGCAAGAAAAGTGTTTTCTAGAAACTGTTATTTCCATAAAAAAGTGCTTTTCTCCAGAAACACTATTTTGTGTAAAAGGCACTGTTTCCAGAAATACATTTTGGGTTTTGTGCAAAAGCCATTTTTCAGCAAGCAACAAATAATGCTGAATATTCTTTCCATATCTGAGAAACAGAAGCATGCAGAACAAACTAAGCAGGACAGGAACTGCCTCTTATCCTTTTTGTGTTTTCCCTGGTTCTTCTCCAACTTGCCTACCGTTACAAATTTGTCCACAAATTAAGACCTTCTTTCCTGTGGATTTGTGTGACAGAATGATATTTTGTTCAGGCTAAACAGTCATAGAAAATACCAGGGGATCGTAATAATTACCGAGAAGAGAATTTAAAAAAGAATAAAAGAGAGATGATCTTTAGAAAAACAATTCTGTGTTCATACAGTGACGAGAAAGGCCAATTATTTTTGTTAATACAACCCTATGCGTATTGATGTTGTGAAATGGCCATGATCTGGAAATTCTCTTTTGTGCACAGAAGCTAAGACAAGATGGCTCTTGCTCTCATGCAAGGCCTATTTAAATAAACATAATACATGATGGGCAGTTCTGCATGCACACACCTACTCCACACACAGCCAGTTGTGCATATCCACAGAAATCACAACGCACAAGAAATATTTTTGTTTGTGTCTTGCAAATCATGTGATTGAGACCAGAGAGTCACTGAGATACAGTGTGAGGAACTAGGACTGGGGTAACCCAGGTTGAACACTTTATTCAGCCTAGAGACATAGTCAACTTTGGACTAGTCCTACTCTCTTAACTTGACCAGCCTCGCAGAATTGTTGTGAAGAGCAGGTGTACTGATTCAAATTTCTTACAGTCGCTATGACAAAAATGTAGTAAGTAAAATAAAGGAATAGCAGGTCAGTAGAACACAGAAGATTCCCATCATTACCCCGTTACATCTTTAACTGTAAAGAGAATCAAATAGTGTTGTGAATGACTGCTGCTAGAGACCTTAGCAAAGCTGCTGTACAAGTTGGAGTAGGGCAGAGAGGTGGCTCCAACGTTTGATAGTCTAGATTTTCTGGACTATACTCTAATGTTTCCTTGCTGTTGACAACACATATGGGACTTTTTGGAAGTGAAATCCAAAGCATGTGGGGGTTCAAAGGTCATTCTGGTGGCTTCCACATTAAGATAAATCTGCTGTGAGGTTTAGTTCAAACTTTAAAGAAGTCACTCAATGTTTTGGACCCTATCCCCAAAAGAGTTCCTTTAGATTAAACCCCAGAATGTATACCACCCTCTTGATGTGGTATAGTTCCTTTAGAGCTTGGACTAAAATGAACTATAATGGACTAAAATGAAGAGCAGTTTCACCATACTGGTGATGTGGGAAGCATTAGTCACCGCAGTACTGGAGTAAACAACACTGGGCAAAAAGAACAAATATTTTCGATTTCCAGCAAGCATTCTTAGTGCCTATACAACTTTGTCTACTGATCACCTTCTCTTAGAAGCATACTATTAACCAAATGTTCAAAAAGAAAAAAAACTGTCAAAATCTGGTTAAATTCAGAGAATGGTGTGCTTTATTATAGGGAAAATTATAACTGACTACAATTGTAAAAGTTTTCTTTCACTCCCCTGTCTGCGGGGATGCCTGTTCATGTGTGATCTTTCTGAATGAAGATATAACTTCCTGTATGTCTATCAGCTTTGTAGTTAATGATTCAGTGAGGAGTGAAGACCAGTGCCAAAAAGAAAAGGGAAAGAGAAAGAGATGGGTAGCAATTACCACTTCCTCCCTTTTATCTGAGTTGAAATACTGGGTAGAGAGGGTGTTGCTTAGGAAATGAGACCAAAATGAAAAAATTGACCCTTATGCTATGTTGGATCTCTTACTTTCCCCTCTAAAAGCATTAATTAACCTCTGCTACCTTAGCCTCTCATAACGCTGTAAAACTTTTTAAGGAAAGTATTACTTTTCATCCACCATGCTGATGTAAGCCTCCAGGATATTCAGTGTTTGGCTTTCCTTTACAACAGAACAGCATGATATTTAAAGACTTTTATTTTAAAGAAAGCTCCATCTGACCTGTATGAAGGGAAGCTGTTGCAAAGTTGCTCCAAAACATATCTTGACATTTTGAAAAGTGAACATGGATCTCCAGAGGATGGATGTTATGCTTACATCTAGCAGATGCATAATCCAGCTATGTGTACAGTTGTATTAAAAATGTATTAACTGCTCTTTGTGATTAACACTGATGGAAGAGTCTTGGAATACAGAGCCTACTCAGTAGTGATCCATTAATATCACCCTGGCTTATATTGAGACAAGTGATGTGTAAAGGGGGCAGGAATAGTGAACAAGTTGCTATAACCTTTTTCAATCAACACTAGCATAAGAGTTTTGGCTGTGAGCCATCAAGTTGTCAAACTGAGCTTTAATAGTAGTGTAGGGAGATTTCCTCCAGAAGGCCTCCTAATGAGAGCTGATTACATTAAAAAGCACTTATTTGGGAATTTATACCAAAGTGTGAGCGATCATCACTTTTTAACACTTAAATTTTGAAAGGAATAAATGTGAAGGGAAAGAAAATTAATGCTTAAACAAATAGTCTTCACAAAAAATCTTATTAAATGTGGGTAATACTTATATAATAATTTTACATAAACAGTCTCACTCTTTCCCTCCCATCCATCTTATTTTTAGGATTCATTATGGTAATTCTGAAGGACACTCTGGAATCCTGAAGAGCTACATCTCATGGTTATAGCAGTTTGATATCACTTTCAATGTCATGGTTCCTTCCCATGAAATCTGGGGATTTGTAATTTCATGACATCATCAGAATTCTCTGCTAGAGAGCTCTAGTGCTGTAGTTCAGGGGCGTACACTGGAGGTTTCCCTGCAGATAATTCTAAGTAGTGCAGCAAATAACAAATCCCCAAATGCCGTAGAATAGAGCTGTAACAATGTGATAGCAAACTGCTAAAGCCATATGGTGCAGATACACTCCAATTTTATTTATTTATTTAGTTAGTTAGTTAGCTTTGGAAGTGAACTAAATCTGTTCCAATTACTCTTGCCATCAGGGCTATGAAGAATGAGGCCTGCAAATAGCCTTTCAGGGTTGCCAACGATGTGCATGTGATTGTAGTTTTCTGTGGAAAACAACCAGGTGTGAATTTTGTGCAAAGTCCACAATTGCAGCTTTTTACAGAAGTAACATTTGAGGTAAGAAGTAAGCTGTTCTAGTTTCATTCTGATCTACTTTTAGGTGAAGTGAAGTCGAGATCTTGTACATATCACCAGCAATAAAACTCCATTATACTTTCTGGTGGGTGTTTTCTTCCTGACTAAAAGTATAGACTCAGACCTCAAGTATATATAAGGTTACTCACAGGGAAGTGAGCCCAAAGTTACTTACAGCAGAGTGTGAAACCAGAGTTTACTCAGAAATGAGCATTTTCTTTTGTTCTTTTCAGCAAAGCTAAATACCTGGTATGTCTATTTCCAAATTTCCTTATTTACTTGTCCAACATGTATGTTTTTAAGAGCAGCACAATTTGTAAGATGTTAGTGAGTGACCCTTTTCCATAATGATACATGATGGGCAAAGCTTTATCCACTTAATTTCAATGCCAGTCTGATACTGAATGGCATAAAAATTGGCAGACTCGGCTGCTCCAGATTAAGGCGCCATCATGTAGTCATGTTATCACTGAACATGAATGTCTGTGAAGAACTAGGAATGGACGTCCAAAGTAATCTTTGATTGAAATGAGAAAGTGGGAAAGTTTGGCTTGGCTTGTTACAGCCATATCCAAGTTCTGGAACTCCCTGCCTATGGAATTTCACTTTGCCCCTTTTCTAATGACCATCCATGGCAATAAATTATTTAAAAGACTTCACATACAAGATCTCATTAACTTTTCCCAACCAGGAACCTTTCAGATATTTTGGGCTTCATTTCCCATCTACCCAGCCAGCATAGCCAGTGGTTAGGATTTCTGGGAGATGTAGTATAAAATATCTGTAGAGCACAAGATAATGTTAGGTTAGAAGCAAGGAGTCTAGATTCAGTGTTCTTATCAAGTTTACCTAAAGTAAGTGAAAAGGAATAAACTCCTCATTTCACATTAATCTATGAACAGCTCCTTTAGCTAGGATTTTTATCTTAATTTCCAAACAGGAAAATATGTTTTGCATGTGTGTGTGTTTGAATGACAAGGTGTGAGCTACTGTGGTTGCTATCTGATGTGTAACATTTAATGCCATTACTAGAGACTGCCCCAAGTTCTTAGGTTTTGCCTCCAAAATCTCAGTTGCCTGACCTGGAAACTTTAATTAAATAAGGCTAGCTGGGCACCTACTTCCCCCACTATTACCTGAGCTACACTACACTTTTTGGTCATTATGGGAGTGGCCTGCAAAATAGCAGTGATATTTCCTTCTGACAGATGCTTTGGTGGTAGACAGTTTAAGGTAACTGCTCCCCATCTCCCTAAGTTGAATCTCCTTGGGATCTTTTTTCTTCTCTCTTTTCTTTGCAGTTGTGTTTAGATGTGTTGTTTGTGCAGCCTCCACAGATGACCTTATATTAAAGCCATTTGTGGAAGCTGCATAAATGCAATTTTTGAGCATAACTATTTTTTTAAAAAGCATAGCTCTAAGAAGAATGGTAAGTCTATATAAGTAATACTCAGAAAAGACACCAGACTTTGAAATAGGAATCTTTATTTATTTATTTAAATATTTCTATCCCAGCCTATGTTGTGAGATCTCAGTGTGATGTACAAATAAAAACAATTTAAAGCAATAAAGTATTTCAAGCAAACTAAAACACAGTAAGCAATTTAACAGATTAAAACAGTTAAAATTAGATGATGCTGGACCTAAACTGAGGCCATTTCTGCATGATATCATTATACCACCATAGCAGTGGGCTGTTTCTGGGTCAGGAGCCATGCTACTGCACAGCCTTGTTGCTATCCAGCTGCTATCCTGTCCCCAGGTGTTGCAAAACTGCCATATCCTATTTCCAGCAAAAATCCGTTAAGAGCTTCCTTTAGTGCTTCAATCCAGTCAGCTGGCTCAGTGCAGTACTGTTATAGTGCTTGGTAGCACTTCTAGTCATCACAAATCCATCAGTGGGTGGGCTGTGGGTGAGCCCAGCTTGTCCCTCCCTCAGTGAGTCCCATAGGGAGTAACTTCAACATTTATCACATCTCCATGTTTATTTGAAAATTCTCCTTTGAATTAAAACTTTTTTAAAAAATACATTTTTAGGCATTATAGCATGAAAATACAATAGTGTACTGCCATGTTTTGTACAGCTTCCAAAGAAAACACCCCTCCCCAACCAATCAGAGGCAGAAGGTGGGGACAGGGAGTGGGCAAGGATGCCATGGTGCAGAAGGAACACCAGTGGCAATGCCACTACTTATCTGCAAGGCGAAAGAATGCAGAAAACAGTGTTCCTACCCTGAAGGCATTGTGTGAATGGCAATGCCAGGATTATGCAGTATATCATGCTAATGGCCTCTAGTGTGGAAGTGGCCTTAGTGACCCACTATAGGTTGTTCAGATCTTGGATAACATTTCAGAGATGGAAATCAAAATTTGCAACATAGTCTTCTGTAATTGACAGGCAGTGGGAAGCCTCCGCTTTGGCCATTAGTGCTGTAAATCTTGGGAGTCTGCCATTTTGCCTCTGCTTGGTCCACAGTACTTCCTGTTTGTTGTTTTTCAGCTTCCAGCTCGGATTGTAGGTCTCAGAATCTCTGAGCTAAGGAATGCACCAGCTTCCAAGCCACACACATTCATCCTGAGATCCCTTCACACTACACAATTACAGGGTTATGATTCCATTTTAACTGACATGATTTCATCCTATGAATCCTGGGATTTTCAATATAGGGAGGGTACTTGACAGTTTTTGACTTTGAACTCTTTCCCAAGGGAGGCCTGCTTGGCCCTCTCTCTCCTATCTTTTTTGCTGGCAGGCAAATATCTTTTTTAAACAGGGCTTCAGCTTTCAAATGGTTGGACAGAATTATGTTCAGTGAGTGTACTATATCTTTTACTTTGTGTTGAATGTGTTTTTAAAATTGTTTTAAATTAATATCTTTATTGGATTAGTTGTTTACGTGCCTTTAACTATGTTGTATGGTGCTTTGGGTTACACCTTGCAAAAAAGGCAAAAAAAGAAAGAATCAACCAACAAATCAATCGTATAATTAGGCAAGTTCTAATGTTTCACCAAACTACAAACCCCAGAATTCCATAGGACGCAGCCATGACAGTTAAAGTGGAATTATAGTGTTAAAATCGTGCAGTGTGAAAGGAGCCCTGCTCTCAGCCTTCTCTTCATGTGAATTGGGTTGACAGTGAGAGGCTCAAAGAGAAAAGACAGTGAATATTCTCCAAACAACAGCTATCAGTAAAGGAAGCTGCAGTAGGGATGCTAAGCTCTTTTGTGAACTGAGTTGCTCATTTTCTTAGAAATGTGTAGAATGCAAATAGGGTCAGAAAAAAAATAATACATGTTGGTTGCTCAAGCGCCTAGCAGAATGTAATAGAACAAATCCCATGAAAATTGCCTGCAATGGGCATAGCCTAACTGCTTGTATTCCTATTTTTATTGGCAATTTCCTGCTTATAGTTGGGTGAGGCACTTAGTGGTCTTGCTAATTATTTTCTTTTTTCTTAGCTGCTGCCAGGGAGAGAGAGATTGGGAGCACAAATTGTGAAGAGTTTTGAACTGTGGATACAAAAACAGAGTTTTGTTAACACAAATAGAGAAAAAGACCTTTAGCTAGAGTAACATTAATTTAAATACACTGAAATACCAGGGAACTGCCCTCTTTTTCAGACAGGGAAAGTACAATGAATTGGAGCATCTGATGGATGTGTTTATTGGTTTGTTCTTTTCTTTGTAGCTGCTAGATGAGTTCACACTGCATACATCTGCCTCCGTCAGTGGCATGAGGCTGAAGAATATGAAGGAATAATATATTTTCAGGAGTTTATAATTCATGCTAGCTTTTAAAAAGGAAGTATGCAAGACATGGAAAGGCAAAGACACAGAAAAGAGAAAGTCACTGTATTTGAAAAGCTTTTCCAGAAGTCATTAGCTTGACAGAGAATACTTCCTAGTACTCCATGAAAAATAAGTTCCTCTTTGTTGTCAAAAAGAACTGAAACTTGGGGAATTCTTCATTTCTCTTCTCAGCTGATTTTATATGGTTTCTGAGATATATTTAAAACATTAGGTGTGATGGAATATATATAAAAAAAAGGAATACAATCATCCCTCCACATTTGCTAGGGTTATGGGCACAGGAGCCCCGTGAAAGTGAAAAAAACATGAATAGCTCTAGGCCCTCCCAAACCATATTTAACACACAAAAAAGGTATGATCACCATATTCAACCCACCATGGATTCCTTTGAGGCATCAGGGTTCCTTCACAAGGCAGAAGTGGGTGGGTGGTGGGGCTTACTGCCACCTCTACTGCTGCCTCATACCATTTTTAATACGGACTTGCAAGCCTTATTTGCAGTTTCTCAGTCTCGCGAGGCTTGCAGTCCCTATTAAAAATGGCATAAGGAGGTGGCAGAGCTGACAGCAAATACTCCATGAATAATCAAATCTGCAAAAGTGAAACCTGAAAATGTGGAGGGCTGACTGTAATTCCATTTAGCATTTCTCCATTGAGCTAGCCCATCTGTTTACAAACATACAGGTTTAATAGCTATCTGGAGATATGATGGCAAGGGATGCCTTGTCTGCTTGGACCCATGGTCACGGAGGCTGTGGCTGGCTCTTGCTCCTTCTGTCAATGAGTTCACTGCAGAGAAGGAGTGACTCCTGTGGATGAACTAGATTGGTGTAGTCCCACTAGACATTTGCCTTTTGTGGAAGAGCAGTAAGGAGTGCCAACTGGCTGAATGTGAACACTTCTGGATGAAGCACTGATGGCAATTGATAGGGGTGGACCATATGTCTGAAATCTTCATCTTCCATGTGTAACCCTCCTGTGTTTTCCCACTACTTCCTCCAGCTTTTTCCTTTTCCCAGAGAAAGCCTGTTAAGGTAATGGAAAAGAAAGTCATACACCAGGGATGAAATAAGTGTAGCCCATGGGTTGCATGTAGCTCCTAACTCCTTATAGTCTGCATGAGGCCCATGGAAAGCATTTTGCCCACCACGAGTTAGAGTTTTGACCTGGGACTTGGGAGATCCTGATACCAATCCTCCCAGGTGACCTTAGTACAGCATCTCTTTCTCAGCCTGACCTATTTTCTTCAGTTCTTTTCAGGATAAGATGGGGAAGGGAAAGCCATATGCTTTGCCTTAAGCTCACTGGAGGAAAAGTGGGATAGAAAGGTTAAAAGAATATTTTGATCTTTTGCTGAAAACATGCAGATTAAATGCTGTTTTTACTAACTCCTCGTCGTATTCACAACATTGCTTGGGGTGGAAAAAAACTGAAGAGAAACTGTGTATTTTCTTGTCAGCTAGAATTTAAAACAGGCAAAAGAACAGCTGGAGCACACTGTGGCTCTGAGACTATGGCTGGGATATATCAAGGAGAATTCTATTCAGCATTATTCTGCTGAATAGCACCACCTATTCCCTCTAAACAATGAATGGTGAGATGCCGTCATTGGGCTAATTGAGTGTGGATGGTTAGGTAATAGCAAGGAGCAAAGAGATAATTGCTAGATCTATGTTGAACAGAGCAGGATCCAGGGGAAGTTCATAATTAGAAAGAAACATGCCTAAATCAACAGAGCTTGCTTATAGAAAAGCTAGAATACAGGAAAGGAGGAAAAAAGAAAGAAAGATGCTCTTTGAAAGAAATAATGATATTAGAAAGAATAATAATTCTCAAGAGAATACCCTAAAACTGGAGGGTCAAAAGCTTATCAGATCAGTTGGTAGCTTCCTTTAACATGTTACATCACATTGTAGTGTGGCATATATGAGACCTGAGATACCCTTCTGTAAGTGTTACCAGGGTTGTCAGTTTAGCAGCAATTCGGTCCCTGAGATGTCAGGGCCAAAAACTGAGACTGGGGGGTAATGTCATAGATATAGACCCTTCTGATATCATTGGGTAGGTCCATATGATTTCATGCAAGAGCTGGCAGGCAGATCAGAAATCTTTCTGAATCAGCTGATTGTGGGAGTAGGCATGAAGGAAAACATGATAAATGGGTCCCAAGTTGGCAAAGAGGTAGCTAATCAGGAAATAAAGCTTCCAAGAACTAGGGCAAAAATTAAAAATCATTTTTGGCAGACAGGCAGATGGTAAAAAAACCATTACTACTAGGTCTTGTACCTGCATATGGGATTTCCTATAGCATGTATGGTACAAGGGAGTATTTCAAGACCCTTTTCTGCTTCAGGGGCTTGAGCAAGGCCCTTCACTATTTCTACTAGGGCTTATACAAGAAGTCTCCCAAGACACCATAGAATCATAGAATCATAGAAATGCAGAGTTGGAAGAGACCACAGGGGCCATCCAGTCCAACCCCCTGCCATGCAGGAACACCCTCAAAGCACTCCCGACAGATGGCCATCCGGCCTCTGCTTAAAAACCTCCAAAGAAGGAGACTCCACCACACTCTGAGGCAGCATATTCCACTGCCGGACAGGCCTGTTGATGCTTCATTCCCTGAGTTCATCCCAATTGAAAAGATGGGCTTACCTCTTTCACTCTTTCTCTCCAGTCTGCTTTCTTTATGCCTGGATTTTTGGTATGCTAGTGTTTCATGAACTCAACACACAAATCCCTTTGCACTGAGTGGAGAATACTAGCACCAACTGGGAATGGGTATAGTCTTGGAGATGCCTGTTGTTGTTGTTGTTGTTGTTGTTGTTGTTGTGTGCCTTCAAGTCATTTCCAATTTACAGTAACCATAAGGCGAACCTATCACGAAGTTTTCTGGGCCTGAGAATGTGTGACATGCCCAGGATCACTCAGTGCATGCCTAAGCTTTAAAACCATGCCATATACAAAAATCAAGCCTTTTCCTCTTGTAGTGCTGTTCATATTGAGATTGGTTTCCCAAGGAAGCATAGTGATTATCTGAAGTTTTAGCCAGTGTCTCAAGACTCGGCACCTCTAAATGTTATTGTAGGGCTTTAGATTTGCTGGAAAAGACAGGGGTGACAGAGCTTTGAGATTGGACACAGGGGCCAAGAGGGGACAGAGATGTTTAAGACATCAGGAGACTGTAGGATGGCCAAGGGTGAGAATGCTAGAGAACAAAAATAAAATAAAATATATAAAAAAATTAACATTTAGATAATGAACCAAATGGAGAAGCATCTTCAGCATCCTCAGTCACATCACATTCAGAAAAGACCAGTACTCCTTGTTTAACATTTTTCCTTTTGCACTGACTTGGTCCAGTACTAAAGAAATGATTGCCACTGATTTGGAAGACCAGTGAGATTACCGACAGATATGAGAATGTTGAAGTGTGAGCACGAGGTTGAGGTGACTGTGAACAGGAGCTGACCGTATGATAACTGTGACAATGAAGAACCATGCGACTTAACAGTGGGACAGACTTTCATGGAAATTCGTGTCTCCTGGTGCAAAGGAAAGGGATGAGATACATATTTCTGAAAGAGAGAGACGATTTTGAACAAATTTCTTTTCTTCCATTCAGCAAACTATTCAAAGGAAGACCTAATTGGTCAAGTAATCTGGGCTGTCTTGCAACCTCTGATCTGAACTTTTAATAAGTAAGGATTTGAATCATTTGAGTCATCTTTGATTTTTTACTCATTACTTAAAGAAATAATATCATGGAGCACCATGACTCACTCTCCAGTTTCATATTAAACAAAATATAAAAGTGGTGCTAAGCTTAAATAGTTAGCAATGTTCAGCTATTTGAGATCCACAGAGCTGAGTCTACCTTAGTTGTATTCAGAGTAAGTGCCTTGAATTTGTAATGAGGTTGCCGGATGTGTTTGAAATTCAAAGAGGCAGTTTTAAACTTGCTTGAAACAGCCACATGCCATTTATTAGGAGAATTAAGGTTCTGTTTATTAATGATTATGTCTGCTCTTTGTCGTTAAAATAGGGTATGTGAGAGTATCAGCAAAGCACTTTATTCAGAGATGTGGTAAACTCTTCCTTGATCCATTCACTGTTGAAATCCTCTTTATGCTTGACATTTCTCAAGCACCAAAGTAACCAGATTAATATGCTAAGTCACTGGTGCTTAGTAGAGTATTACATTAACATAAGACCTTTCACTTCTTAGTTGGCTAAATAAGCCTATAATACAATCAGTATTTGCTATTTGTGCTAAATATATTTTTCCTAGTCCTGCTACAGACATTTATGCGTGTAAGGAGATATACTTGTTGGAATAAGGAACCATGCTTGTCGATCAAATGTGTGTCTGAATGCACAATCAAGTGAAGATAGAGTCTGTTGATGCAGTTTGATTGGTATTGGGTGCATATTCTGGTGAACACTGACATACCTGTTACGATCTCTGTTCTTACAAAATTAGTTACATGTTAATATTTAGATGTGACTGCAGCTGAATTGGAAGTAGTAGTGCCTGACCCTAATATTGGCCAAAGAGATCCTGTGCATATGCCAATGAGTAAATTTTATTAGTTGATGGGAACGAAAATCAGTGTCCTTTATCTGGTGGCCCTGTCCTTATGGAATAATGTACCGTGTGTGGGACAGCTTCTTACCTAGCAGAGGCCTAATTTTCTGTCCAATTTGCCGTTCAGGTAATAGATGCCCAATTTGTATTTATTTTATAAATTTGATTTTTCCTGTTGTGATTATGAACATTTTATATTACTGTGTTAGTTAATTTAATTTTATATTTGATTGGAATAATTGATTTTATCCAGTTCTTGTTGTATGGTTGGTGCTATTTTAAATTGTTTTTACTGGCTTTAAACTATCTGGCTTTTAACTGATAAATAATTTATCATATTTATAGTCTCTTAAAATTATTGCTATTATTTATTATTTTAAATTGATTTTATTGCAAGCTGCCTTGAGATTCTCGGATACAGAGAGGGATGTGGATATAAATATTGTAGTAAATAAATAATATTTTATCTTGTAAAATGCCTCAGTGAGACTTTGCCAAGAAGGTGGCCAAAAACTAATTAGACCCAAGAAATAGACCCACTTACCTTCCTTGCTTCCCTCTCTCTCCCTCTCTCTCCTTCTCTCTCTCACTCACACGCGCGCACACACACACACACACACACACACACAGACATATACTTATTTCCTCTGCTTCTGTGTTCTGTCTGAGAATGAAATACTTATTTTGTTGCCTTATTTGAAAGGAGCTGCCAGTAGAAGGTTCATAGAGTATTCTGGCTATCTTTCAAAGCTGGAAGAGCAGATATTTTTGTAACCAAAGTTCTGTAAATGAAAAATTTTGCAGTACAAAGGACACATTGCACACAGATCACTGCACTGCACATAGCTGTGTGCCTGCACCCATAAAATGAAAGGTCACCATATTTATTTTAAGCTTGTGAGACTTTAGCAGTACTTCAGTGAGTTGCAAGAAGACTGAGGTGAAAGAATCTCTGTTTTGCAGCTCTTTGCTGCTGCATCCCCCACTGTTTCTGATTCTGGCCGTGCTTAAATAAGCCAATACAGAAGGACTTTAAAAAGAAAATCTCCCAGCAAATCTTTCTGTCTCCATACGTGCTTTTAACTGGAACACAGCTAGTTCAGGAAATCCTAGGAAGAGAGAAATTCAGTGTTTTAATGTCAAATATCTACTATGTAAAAGTCAATGTTTGTCTGCACAGCTGTCTGTTTGTCTGCATCAGGCAGGTGAAGACCTCATACGATTGGCCGTGTGAGGCGAGAAGACCTCATGTGATTGGCTGGCTGTGAAGATTCTATGGAATCCTGGGCTTGGCGGTTTAGGGAGGGGCCTTCAGAATTCTCAGCCGAGAGCTCCTGGGCCTCAGGCTGGTTGCTATAGAGGTGAGGCCTACCATCGGTAAGGATGCCAGAAAATTTTTGGGAGGCATATGTGAGAAAAACTAAAGTGACATACGCAACATGGTTACAAGGTCTTCTCACCTCACACAGTAGGTTGTATGGGTTCCACATGTGGGGAAATCTTAAAGTTGAAATTCAAAACAAAAAATGCATCCAGAAAAACATAAAGCCATTGCACAAATTCAACAGAAAGGAAAAAAAGAAAACCAGTACATCAACTTCACCAGACAACACAGATTGGATTGGGGACTATGGGGAAAAGTTACAGGTACTGGAATAGGCCAGTTGCTTGGAGATGAGGCCTAGCAGCAAGGAGGAGGACAGTATATTCCCTCAGGAACCCAACCTCTGAATGTTAACAACTCTGAATACGGATAAGATTGGGGAATATGGGGAGAATTTACAGGTACAGGAATAGGCCGGTTGCTATTGACGTAAGGCCTAGCAGCAAGGAGGAGGATAGTATGCTCCCTCAGGAACCCAAAGTGTATATGTAAGTAAGTCTGAATACAGAAGCATTGTGAAATATGGAGCAAAGTTAATGGAGAAGACAGTTTGGTGAGAAGACAGTTTGGTGAGTTCTTAAGAGGAAAATAGAAATTTCGGGCAACAGTGAGTAAATATGCTACTTTTACTATACAAACAACTTTCTTTGTGGGTAGATGGTAGAGGTAGGGCAGAAGAACAGATAGTTTTTTAAAAATGATAGCTTTCTTGAAAACGTCCCCACGAATTGTTTGGAATTCACATATTGCAATACCCACAGATGCTTTTGTGGATGAAGGAGGAGAGCATTCAAAATGGGAATAAACCTGTCTCCAAAAAGGCCATCATCTCCCTCATTTATGATTGTACAGCAATCATGCATAAGCAGTGGTATGCTTTATAACTGTGGTGTGGGTTTGCACAGATAAGAACAATGATTAAGAAAGAGGTTAAAAGCAAAGAAGGGGCAGAAAAGCCATATTTTTGGCAATGTTGCTTTATAAATAGTCCTCCAATATTGGAAAGCAATATTGCAGAGCATGAAACTACTATTCCCTTACTAATAAATAACTTATGAAGAATGGTATTTTTATTTGTCTGTTCAGTCAGTCAATCACTCATCATATTTTAATAACTGACATTCAGCATATGCTGATATTAATGAAGGTACTCATCTGCAAGAATTTCCATGCTGCTAAAGAAGGTGATAATACATACATGTTGCCAATGCCCAGTATATGGTATAGTATAGCTCAAGAAGGCGTGCATGCGAAAGTATCATATATTTCAATCACATTCACTGTCATCATTTGAATTCTGTATGTTCTCCATCATCTGCTTCTTGTCTCCTTGGTGTCATTCTCATTCACTTTCAGGCAGCTATGCATGGCAGTGCATGCAAATTGACAATGCTGGCAGCTGAAAAGTTTTTGACCTCCCTCCTCCCCAGTATACATCCAGGAACACCTCATTGATTGTAGAAAGGCCCAAGGAGTTGATTGTGTTGTAGTTATGTTAGGTTTGAGAGCTGGTGTGGAGTAGGAAGACTTGCATTTTGGACATCTAGGTGTCACTTCCCTCTGAGCCATGAAACTTAACAGGTGTCCTTGGGCCAGTCATTCTGTCTCAGTCTGCCTTACCTCACAGAGTTCTTGGGAGGATAAAGGAGGGAGGAGAGGAGGGGTCTAGCTTTGCAGAGGCAGAATGAAGGCATGCTCCCTCAGTAAGAATTTCATCCACCTTCCATGAAATTTTCCATCAGTTCCCACATTTTTACCAACTGCAGAGAATGAGACATTGAAAATGGTTTACAGCTAGAATTTTTGCAATTTTTGTGTTCTCATCCCCTTGGTAACTGTGTCTGCCTTCTTTTCTTTGGATGCCTAAACTGTTAGTGCTCAGCTTAATGCTCATCTTGAACTTTAAGTTACTGCAATGCTTGAAATGTATGAAGGAAAATTTCATTGAGAGGCAAAATTCTAATTTGGAGGAGGCACTGCCCCCCCTCCCATAGCCAGACCCCTGGAGGAAAGCCACATACACTATTTTGAGTTTACTGCCATAAGTAGAGGTGACGTGAAAGTGTAACCAACCAATACACAATGTATCTCACATCCATAAGCTACTCCCTAGAGACAGTGTATCTGGAATAACAGGGATACTAGTTTACCATATCAGCCATTAGTGACACACCCGTGGTATAGCAAGTTGAAGAGCATAATGTGTTTGTTGCATCTTCTCTGACTCAGCAGACTTCTGTAAGAAAACCCAGCTGATATATCTATCCTTAGTGCTTGTAGAGTTTGGTATGAAACAGTTTGAAAACAAAGCATTCTGATAGAGGACTGGTAGCATCTGATGGTGTTCTGTCCCAATAAAGGACAGATAAAAGGTTTTAATCGGATCACCTTCTGATAAGAGATCAGGTTGAACAATTCCTTTCCAAGGCAGGCTAGTCTGACTCCTTACTTGTTGTCTTTCTGCTGGGTGGCAAAGACATTTTTTATTTCTAGTGTGTTGCTGGGAAAGACACTTCAATGGATTGGTACAGTAGTTTTACTTAGGGATGGCCCAACCGAATCCTCGAATCTTTGGCAGGGATTCCAGATTCGGGAATCCAAATCCCTGTGTCAAAATAGGCAAACGGAATCTTTTGAATCCACCAAATTTTCAGACCGGGACGCCTGAAAACCTGGGAGACCGGGATGCCTGAAAACCTGGGAGACCAGGATGCCTGGAAACTCAGAACCAGGATGGGATCCTGCTGCTCACATGTTTCCCCATCCAATGTGGGCAGGGGTGATTGGCCAACAGACCGGCATAAAGCCTCACACTTCCTGGAGCCCGCCATTTCTCCCTCCTGCTGCCTGTGCCCCTAGTGCTGCCTCTCTCTGCTGCTGCCTCCCTCTGCAAGATAATTTTGGGATAGGGATTGGGAGATGAGGGATAGAGGAGCAAAACTGAGTTCGTGGGGGTGGGGTCTAGGAGCTTGTGGGAATGTCCCAGGGGGTTCCAAAGACTGCAAAAAGGGCTTCAGGGGTTCCATGCAAGCCATGCCAGCCATACTTTCCCCTTTGCCAGCTTTCTTTGGTCAATTCTAGGGCTAAGATTGTCATGATGCCACTTCCTCTCTTAGGCTTTTTCCGCACCTTACCTTTTTCTGGCGCTGGGGTGCAGGGATCGCGCAAGCAGCCTCTGGCAAAAGGCTCTCGCATCCCTGCTGCTTCAGCTCCGCACGAGCTGCCTGCTTGCACGAGAGCCCTGCCTCTTCCTTCTGCAGCGCAGCCTGGGAGTTTCCCAGGCTGCGCTGGGGCATTGAAGCACGACCAGTGTGGCTCCGGAGGCTCTGCACGTCAGGTAAGTGTGTGCAGGGCCTGGGAGCAATGCACGATCATGCACCGCAATCAGCGCCTGCTGGCCCCTGGAGCATTGCACGATTGTAAGTGCATTGTGCAGATTGCTCCTCACATGCGACGCTCCAGGCGCCCTTTCACATGGCAAATGCTGTGCGGAAAGGGCCTTAGTTTCTGTGTCTTGAATACATGGATACTTCAGTTAACCCATTTTGAAGCTCCCTTTTAGAAAGTATTTTTATGCTTCTCAACCCCTTGTCCTCCTTTTCCTCTGTCTAGCTGCAAGTTTATAAGCAGCATTGCGATTGGAAAGGTTGCAAAGGACAGCTGGAGAAACACAGACTTTTGGTCTTGTGTTGCAGCAGCATGTCTGTGGTAAACAATGAATGCCAAAAAACTTGAGCTGGGAAAGAATGGGATTCTACTCTAGCTGATTCTATAGGAGGAGTGTGTGTTGCCTACAACAAACAAGGTGAACAGTAGCTGCCTCCAGAATCATTTATTGAGCATGCGTTAATCTGTATTATTTTTTGATTTGTGACTGGAGGGTAGGGATTCGGAATTGTTGAGACAGGCCTAGAGATTTGACCTGAGTGTCCCTTGCAGGACTTGAGGGTAGAGAATTGACTGGACTAGAGGCTTGTGTGTGTGTGTGTGTGTTTAAGTGCTTTCTTTGTTGCAGGACTTGAGACTTGACTCTTGAGACTGCAGGGTGTAGAACTGAGATTGGACTAGAGGCTGTTTGTTTGTTTGTTTGTGTGTTTTAAGTGCCTTCCTTGTTGCAGGACTTGAGACTTGACTGGAAGGTACAGTCTTCTTGAGATTTCAAGGACAGCTGAACATTTCTTTGCGTCACTCCCTTGCAGAGCTCTTTCATACACAATTCTGGGGTTTGTAGTTTCACAAGGTGTCATAGCCTTCTCTGCCAAAGTGTGCTAGCGCATCATCAACCTACAAACTCCAGGATGCCAGAAGGAGCTATGCAAAGAAAAGCTTGCTTTGACCTGGATTATCCCTGTACTGTAATACGTGGTCCTGTTTTCACAGGCAGGAAAATGTGGGATTAATCCCATTTTCCTGCCTGTGTAGAAAGGGCCTTCATGTCATTTTCAATCTGGGCAGATCCTGAGGCAAAACTATGACAATTATCCTGACCAGATTTCTTCAGAGGGAGGTTTGCCTATGCCTAGGCTTTTGCTAAGGCTGAGAGAGTGTGTCTTGCCCAAGATTATCCTTCTTTCCCTTGCTTTTTAAACCATTTTTTAAAAAAAGGATTAGAAAGATTCGAGATTCGTGAGATTCGTGGATTCCCAGAACCTTCCAGGGATTTGGATCCGGATTTACATTCAGAAAATTCTGGATTCATCCCATCCCTAATTTTACTGATTTGTATTTTTAGAAGTTTTTACTTTCAATAATGTTTTAATATTGTAATTGGTTTAATTTTGATGTTTCATATTTTTGTGGTTTTATCTATTCATTTTTTTAAAAAAGTCTTGTTGTGAACCTTTTCATGGGAGACTACAAACTGATGATATTTCTTTAGCTATCTGTGCTGTATGCCTGGGAGTATTTTTTTATCACAAATGTTCTTTTCAATTTTGTTGGACATTAGTATTTGTCATATAATTCAACAGATTCACACTTTTTCATTAATTTCATTTCATTTCATTTCTATACTTCCTCAAAGCCAAAGATCTCTGGGCAAATGACAAAATAAAGCTAAATGTGTGATAAAAATTAGAAAATTTGTGAGAACTTTAAAGCAAGAATAAAAAGAAAGTACAAATAGGCTGAAAATGTTTCCGTGCTACAAATTAGAGCAGTTTATGCCACTTTAACTTCCATGACTCCATCCTATTGAATCCTTAGATGAAGTCCTTAAAAGTTTCTGTAACAGAGCTCCTGTATTTCAGGGGAGCAATGCATTCCCCTTAAATACAGTACTAGAGATCTCTAGCAGAGAATTCTAATCACTTCATCAAACTATAAACCCCAGGATTCCATAGAGTGGAGCCATTATAGTTAAATCCAGAAACAGGAATTGACTAATTAAAATCATAGAATCATAGAATCATAGAAATGTAGAGTTGGAAGAGACCACACGGACCATCCAGTCCAACCCCCTGCCATGCAGGAACACCCTCAAAGCACTCCCGACAGATGGCCATCCAACCTCTGCTTAAAAACCTCCAAGGAAGGAAACTCCACTACACGCCGAGGCAGCATATTCCACTGCCGGACAGCCCTGAGCGTCAGGAAGTTCTTCCTGAGGTTCAGGTGGAATCTCCTTTCCTGCAGCTTGAATCCATTGCTCCTTGTCCTGGTCTCTGGAGCAGCAGAAAACAAGCCCTCTCCTTCCTCTACATGGCATCCCTTCAAATATTTAAATATGGCTATCATGTCCCCTCTTAACCTTCTCTTTTGCAGACTAAATATACCCAGTTCTCTAAGTCTGTCCTCATAGGGCCTGGCTTCCAGGCCCCTCACCATTTTGGTTGCCCTCCTCTGGACCTGCTCCAGCTTGACCATGTCCTTCTTGAATTGGGGTGCCCAGAACTGGACACAGTATTCAAGATGAGGTCAAACCAAAGCAGAGTAGAGTGGTACCAGTACCTCCCTCGATCTGGACACCATACTCCTATTTATGCAGCCAAGAATTGCATTGGCTTTCTTGGCTGCCGCATCACACTGCTAACTCATGTTCAGCTTGTGGTCTATTAAGACTCCTAGATCCCTTTCACACGTACTGCTATCCAGCCACATATCCCCCATCCTATATTTCTGTATTCCATTTTTTCTGCCTAAGTGTAGGACCTTACACTTCTCTCTGTTGAATTGCCTTTTGTTAGCTTTGGCCCAGCTCTCCAATCTATCCGGGTCATTTTGAATTTTGATCCTGTCCTCTGGCGTATTAGCAACCCCTCCCAATTTGGTGTCATCTGCAAATTTGATCAGCATGCCCTCTATCCCTTCATCCAAGTCGTTGATAAAAATATTGAACAGCACTGGGCCCAGGACAGAACCCTGTGGCACCCCGCTAGTCACTTCTCTCCAGGATGAAAAGCAGCCATTGGTGAGCACCCTTTGGGAACGGTCAGTCAACCAGTTACAGATCCACCTGACAGTAGCCCTGTCCAACCCGCATTTTACTAGCTTCTTTGCAAGAATGTCATGGGGAACTTTGTCAAAGACCTTACTGAAATCGAGATATGCTACATCCACAGCATTCCTTTCATCTATCGAGCTAGTAACTCTATCATAAAAAGAGATAAGATTAGTCTGGCATGACCTATTTTTGAGAAATCCATGTTGACTTGTCGTGATTACCGCATTGTTTTCTAAGTGGTTAGAAACTGACTGCTTAATAATCTGCTCCAAGATCTTTCCGGGTACTGACGTCAGGCTGACTGGGCAATAATTGTTTGGGTCCTCTTTTTTTCCCTTCTTGAAGATGGGGACAACATTTGCCCTCTTCCAGTCTACTGGAACTTCTCCTGTCCTCCAAAATTTCTCAAAGATTATAGCAAGCAGTTCCGAAATGACCTCTGCCAGTTCTTTTAATATCCTAGGATGCAATTCATCTGGCCCTGGAGACTTGAATTCATCCAGCGTGGCCAGGTATTCCTGTACCACCTCTCTACCTATTATGTGCCTCATTTCCCCTGCTTCCTCACCTGCTTCCCAACCGCCAGGTTGAGTGCTTGTATCCTTCAGGGAAAAAACTGAGGCAAAGAAGGTGTTAAGTAGTTCTGCCTTTTCTCTTCCCCCTGTTAGTAATTCGCCATCTTCTCTGCGCAGCGACCCTATCATCTCCTTCTTTTCCCTTTTGCTACGGACATATTTAAAAAAGCCCTTTTTATTGTTTTTAATGTCTCTGGCCAGCCTAAGTTCGTTCTGTGCTTTAGCCTTTCTGACCTCCTCCCTACCTCTCCTAGCTACTTGCTTAAATTCTTCTTTGGTGGTTTCCCCCTTCTTCCATTTCCTGTACATGTTTCTCTTAACACTTAGCTCAGCTGAGAGTTCTTTAGTCAACCATTCTGGTTTCTTCAGATGCCTTCCATTTTTCCTCCTTATTGGCACAGTTTTAGACTGTGTCTTCAGTATCTCCCTTTTAAGGAACTCCCATGCCTCCTGAACTCCTTTCCCTTTCACTATTCTTGACCACGGAATTCCAGCCAGCAGCTCCCTAAGTTTACAGAAGTCCGCTTTTTTAAAATCTAAACTGAATGTCTGGCTACACTTATCTTCTCTGTTCCACTGAATGCCAAATTCCAATAGGGCATGGTCACTCCCCCCTAAAGATCCAACCACTTCTACCTCATTAACAAGGTCATCCCTGTTGGTCAGGATCAGATCTAGAATATTTGATCCCCTTGTCGCCCCTTCCACCTTCTGGACCATGAAATTGTCTGCAAGACCATCAAGAAACTTGCTGGACCTTGCTGTCTTGGCAGAGTTTGACTGCCAACATAAATCAACTCTGTTATGAACTAAGATGTAAATTTTCTAAGAAAAAAGAGCACCATAATTAATTTTTTTAACTCAAGAGACTGACTTGTGTTCGAATTTCAAAATGAAGTTATTTCTAGAATTAATTAAATTCATCAATTATATAAGAGACAGTGCTAACAATTTATATTTCCAAGCTGAAAACCCAAGCCCAGTACTCATGGATTTTTGCAACACATGATCTTGGTTTTTGTCAGTCTCTACAAGTTCAAGAATTTCAAGGTTTGAAATTGTATGTTCAGGTCTCCCTCCTTAGGGAGCTGTATAGAGGTTCTTCCTCTGTCCCAGGAAAGTGAATTTTGAAGTTCTTACTCCTGGGACTTTTTGCTGGGATCTGCATGTATGAGTAAGTTAAAGAGTGAGCCTAAAGAGAAACTGCTTTATAGACCTTCATTTTCTGAAATATAACACCTTGTTCAAAAATGTGTAAAGTCTGAGTACCAGCAATCTTCTGAGCTTCTGAATCTTTTATAGTACATTTTATTTTATTTTATTTATATCCCACCTTTCTGCCATAAAATGGTACTCAAGGTGAAGAACAGCAATAAAGTTCAATATAAAATAAACAGAGGCAAAATACAACAGGTTAAAACACAACTAAAAACATGGCAATAAAAAGAAATGAGAGCACTTGACCAGTCAGAGCTTCCTTCAACAGCCATCTGGTTTAAATGCCAAAGATCTGTATTATTATTATTACTACTAACAGGTCTTTGCCTGGTCAGATAACAAAGAAGGGGTGAATTTCCCACTTCATGAGTAAGTCTTGTCTTGTCTCCAAGGGCAGTGGGAACAGGAAAAGAGCCTTTGCTGAAAATCTTCAAACCTGGACAGACTTGTGTGAAAGATAACTGTCCTTCAAGTAGCATAGCCCCAGTGATACAGGGCTCACTCAGCCAAAAAAACAAAACAAAACAAAACAAAAAAACGGCTACTGGAAATGAACTGATGGCCAGTTGAATTAGTATTGCAAGGGAGTCATGTTTTCCCTGTGAACGGGCAGGATGAATAATCTGGTAACAGCATTCCAGAGTGTGGGCCCATCCAGTACAGGTATACCCCATCGCTTGATATGTGTATCAACTATGATCATATCTTTTACCTAGATTAAATGTCAGTTTGTTCATTCCCATCCTGACCATTGCCAATAGAGTTCTTTCAAATTTCGTTTGTATAAGCCATATCTTAATATCATTATCAACATCACCTAAGAATGGTTTAAGTTGTGCAGATTTTGATATTGGTTTCATTGGTTTCATTGACCTGGTGCAATTTTTAATGTCACAGTGCCTGGAAAGTCAATCAGTGCATGACTGTGGGATGATTTCATCAGGTGAATGGTTGTTGAGTAGTCATCTGGTTGGTACTATTCATAAATTGCAAATTCAACTGAATGTGTGGTATTTTCCCCATCCTCCGGAACTTGGAAAAATTACTTTTATGGACTATAAGTGTCTGGCCAGGATAGGTTCTGGGAGTGATAGTGCAAAAAAAAAAAAAACTTTTCTAAGGTATGTTTTGCCCCATGAAATTTATTTATTTGCATTTTATCTTGGCTTTCTGCTGAAGAAGAGTGCTCTAAGCAGCTCACATAATTTAAAAACAAATATAAAATGAATTAAAAAAAATAACTCCATTAAAAATAAAAATAAAAAGAAATAAATCTATCACAACCAAAATTAACAACTGAGAGCCAGTGTCATGTAGAAGTTTGAGCATTGGACAATGACTTTGTGCTTTGATATGAGTTTCTACATGGCAGGGCGTTGGACTAGATGGCCCCTGTGGATTATTCCAGCACTATGGCCATTTCGGCACTAGACTGTTATACTCCTATTATTCTACTTTCAACATCCTATGGAATCCTGGGGTTTGCAAACCCCAGGATTCCATAGAATGTTGAAAGTGGAATAATAGCACTATAACAATCTAGTGCGGAAATCGTTTGTGATTTCATCATTCTATGACTGGAGAAAAGAACTTGAATCCCCATTTAGGCATGGAAACTCACTGAGTGGCCTTAGGCAAGTGACACTCATTAAGCCTCAGAGGAAAGTAAAGGCAAATCCCCTCTGAACAAAACTTGCCAAAAAAAAAAAAAGTGATAGGGTTGCCTTAGGGTCACCACAGGTCAGAAACAACATCACACACAACAACAAACAAATCAGTAAGCCTTAGAACAATTTAAAGGACTGATTTGAAGAGAACAGAAAACAGTTTAAAGGACTGGTTTGAAGAGATATGATTGCACACCTGTCCTAAAAATAATGAGAATGGGAACTGACTGCAGCTCCAAGGGGAGTGCATACCACAGGTGGGAGTAACACAGGCAAAAGCTCTCTTCCATGTGCCCATCAAGTGTGTCCCTGTAAGCAATGCTAAGATAATGTGTGCATCTGTTTCATCATCTGTAGACATATATTCAGTTTCACTGTTGCTAATACTGTATATATATGTTCAGCTATTCTTGTTTCACCTCAGTGAAAGCAGTTATGTACTTTTGAGAACATACTTTCAGAGAAGCTCAGCAACCTTTCCGTGTAGCTTGGTGAACAGTGCTAGTTACTTGTGGTGACAGGAAATGTGAAGACTGCAGGACTCAGTTTTGTTGTTGTTTTTGGTCATTTCACATTTGACCTCCCTTTCGCTGAACAACATGGCACCAGAGATTTGTGATATGTTTATGGCTGTTCTGTTCACACTTCTTTTCCCGCTGAAGGCATTCCTTTTAACCTGACAGAAGGAAAATATCTAAAGAATGGAACAAGTTCCTCAGAAGCATTCAGGAATCCTGCAAACATCCACATATTTGTATTATTAATGTTAACTTTTAAAAAAAATTAAATTTAGATTTCTCCATTCTGCTAAAAAAAAAGGTTACAAAAAGTTGCTAGCTGTAATTTATCATGATCTATCACAGCACCAACACTGTGAAACCTGGAACCTGAAATATGGTTTTTTTTAGTAAAGGGACCCTGGTGGTGTGCATCCCATGGTTATTTTAATTTCAAGATTATTTAATTTCAAATAATACCCTGTACTACCATACTAAGTCACTAATTAATGAATTCCAGGTTCCTCAGGAGTAAGTAGCCTCCTTGGTAATAGAGATCTCCTGAGGAGCAGGAAGCCTGGAAATTTTGTCTAGGTGTTTCCAATTGCTTTTGGTGGAGTTTGGGAATCAAGCTACTTGAGTGATCAGGGGCAAGCATCACTGGGAATAACATACACAGACATTATGCAGGGATAAGAAATTGGCCACAACTGTATTGGCTACAGTTGCTGATGTGTTTGGCCTGCACATGGGTCCGGATCCAGGCATCAATTAATCTGCTTGTTGACCAACGAGACTGATTCACCAGCCTGCTACCAGAACCTTTGGGATGACAGGAAAGGGATCCACCCTGGAAAGACACCCTAGTGTGGTCTCCCTGCCACCAGGGGGTGCCACCTGATAGTGCCCACTATCAGGATCTCCCATTCCCATACCATATCCCTTGAGTCCCTTAAGAGGACCCTCATGCCTACCAACACCTGATAGACATCGGTAACTGCTATCCCAGATCCAGGACCCATACCATCACCACAAAAGGTGGGCAGAGACGAGATTCCAATACCTAAGCCCACTGTTGTCCAACTAAAGTCAGCATTCAATGAGATACCACAAGAGCCAGCTGCTCCTGATCTCCTTTTCCTGAGTTCTGTTGTGCCCTCTGTCACCTTTCAGTCTTTTTGAAATTCTTTGTCCACTTGGCATCCTGCATCTCTACATCATGTCAGAAGCATACCACAAAAGGATAAAGCATTAATAACCATTAACCTGATGTTCTGGCTAAATGAATCCTGTGTATGCTCTGGACTTCCATCTCCCTATCCTCTTAATTGCTCGCTCTGAGAATGGCTCTTGAACTCAGCTGCAAGGAGGCCCAAATGCCCAATAGCTAACTTTAAGATGGCTACCTGCTGAAACTTGGTGAGGGGAGAACCATTCCTGTGAGCAAACAGGGGCCCCTGCCCCAGTGGTCTCCATGCAAGGACTTGTGCAGGACCCTGGCAAGGCAGGGACCTACCCTTTGTAGGGGATGAAGCCCAATGGTGGATCCCCAGCCCAATTGATCACACTTGGAATGCCTGACCCGGATGAAAGCCAAGTCACCCATGAAGGAAATGTCTCCTACCTGTAATGCCCAACCAGAATGGTCATGCTTGGACCTGGCTACTAACTCCCCACCTTTGAGAGTTCCCAAAAAGTGCTGTGGTGAATGCTGCCTTGACTAGCTCTGCCTCAGACTTGGAATGGCAAATAGCAGGAAGATGAATGATCAGCATCCTCGGAAGTTGGTAAGTGATGGGCCTCCTATTGTCCTTCCTCTGTGGCACCAATGCTTCCATCCTTCCACAGCCTTATGTAGTAGAAAGGAAATGCAGGGATCATAAAACCCTTCACCTTGCTGAAGAAGGAGGTGCGAGCAGGGAGAGGCATGGTGTGGGGGGCCATACCATGGTCTCTCAGGTTAGCTGGGAATTGCCACTCTCTGCAGCTATGATACTCATCACTCCATCTCTTCTCTTCTGCTTTCTCTCTGCCACTTCCTATCACTCCTTTGCCACCCCTCCATCGCTTACTCTTCCAAGGTGCTCCATGAAGCACTGCTTGAAGCAAACTGGCAGCTGCTTCAGGAGCACCAGGTATATATATACCACAGCCTAACTGGAGTGAAGACTGCCATAATTCGCTCCAGCCAGGCACAGGAAGCCAATATACTCAAAGTGAGTTTTAAACTCATTGGCTGCCTTCAGAAACCAATCCTAGAAGGAGACAAGCTGAAGGGCAGACAGCAGCCCTTGTAGCCACCCTGACATGGAAAAGTACTGCGTGGTAAGTCATGCGGCATGCTTCTCACTGTTCAAACAACACAGGGTATCAGCTCTGTGTAACCCAGAAATCTCTGTGTAACCCTGTCAACTTTGAAAGGAATGATTCTGAATGGGGAACAAGTACAGGAGAGTTGCTGGTCAGCCCTTTTCTGACTTACTATGTGATTTGCATAACAAGCATATAATTTATATAATATACAAATATGGCATCCAAAATGTGGGAACCAGAAATTTTCCCTGACTTACCAGGGAGTACTGTTTGTATCCTGCAAAGGGGTCACAGAGCATGCAGATCACCAACTTTTTTCTGGCGTAGAAGCAACTTCTCAGGAGCCTGGATGGCTGGCATGGGCTGCTGCATTAAGTTTCTCCTCACTAGCAATCCTCACTAGGATTTTCTAAACCGTGTTAACAGTCCTGGGGTAGAAAAAGACCAGTGAGAAAGTAAAGAAGTAAATGGAAGACAAGAAAAAGAACACTGGGAGCGGGATAATGAGTTTTGTACCCAGGTGAAGCTGAGTGCTTTCACTAGTAGCATTCAGATCAAACAACTGAAGTTAAAACATAAAAATATAATTGAAAACACCTCAGTTTTTTTTAAAAAAGATAGACACCCTCCCCTTAATGGCACGTGCGACAGCATGTAAATAGCTCCTATCTACTTAAGGCTGTCATTTGGGTATGTCTATTGCATGACAGTAATGCCAGTGTAAAATAATTTTAGCCTGCTCCCTTTTCTTTTTGTTTCCTTGAGGCATTAGGAGTTTAATCATGGCAAAGTCATAGAACAAGTGTTCCTGAAATCAGTCTCTTAATAACAATACGACGATTAAATGTTTATTGTACATCTAGAGTGGTTTGGATTGGGAGAAACTTCTGCTATGTTAAATCCCAACAGATATTACAGAACAAAGATGTGGCTAATTGAAAGTATGATATGTCATTTGGAATCATTAGAGGAAACACAATTTATTGTTTCCTTCTGAAAACAATCAGTATACTCTAACAGCCAGTTTCTTACATGAATGACCTACTTGTTTGAATACTAGTGGAAACCTAGTGGACCATTTATAGCATCTATGCATGTTCTCTCCCTTTCTATGTATGTATTTTATTCCCCAGAAATCCCCAAAGCATAATAAATTAGGCTGAAAAAAAAAGTACTTATATTTCCTTAATTTTTCTGTTTACTCTCATTACAGCAGCACATGTATTATTTAGTAAAGAGAAAACAAGTAGTGCAAGAAGGCAACAAAAATGTATCAGTTGTGGGCCACTGCATAGGCATGGGAACATTGCTATGTATGTTAATAAGAGTCCCTTCTATACGACTTCTCAGATGTGGGTCTTTAGCAATCTAAAACTGACTTTTGATCATATCAACCTGAATTGCAGCTTTGACTTTACTGGCAAACAAGGAATTATGGTTTGTATTTAAGTTTCAGAATTCTATTTGTACTCTTCTTTGACCTGGATGGCTATAGCGCCAGCCTTCCTTCTTTTTTTCTCTTTTTTTAATTAAGTGGACCAATCAATGGCTATCTAAGTTCATGAGAGGATCTAAGCCCAGCTGGCATGGAAAATGGAACAACTCTGTATGTATTCTTACAAGGAGGTATCAGATGCCACCATGAACAAGTTTTGAAAAGAACAACTGCTTATACAACTGGGAGTTGAATAAGCCTAATTAGCCAACTGGATCCAAGCCCCACTCAACAGGAAGGACCCTTTAGCAGCATGACCCGTGTCAGGGTGTGGATGTGTGCACCTTTGTATATCTGTTTGTTGGAAGTGCCGCCCGTCTTACATCCATGCAATGCACTGAATATGAAAACATGATTAAATTAATAAATTGACACTTCTTCACCCATATGGCTATGTTGTCCACACTAGTGTTGATGGAACAGAGTGTGATTTCTACGAGGAAAATACACAATACCATATGAGGTGTAGAAACTCCGTTTACACCTGTACTGTTAGCTTACGGAGGAAGAACAATGGTTGTGAATCACACAGTTCCAGTAACTGGATATCTAAAATCAGACATGGTTTGGGCTGGTGCAAATGAGGAAGCAGGCTTCTGCATTTTCTGTTGTTTCTCTTCAGCTACTTCCCATTGGTTATGAGGGAAAAAAATGATAGCATATCTTTCATGTCTTTGATAAAATTAAGGAAAGTTAACAAAAACACTCTCTGACTTCATTCAGATTTTAGGATTCACAGGAATGAACCAGTATATACAAGCAAGGTATGTATTTAGGAAAGTCATGTAAAAAATCCTGAGAACCAGTGAATCCTATGAAGGAAAGTTTTATTTCAAAAATATTATTAAATATTCATCATATGACGCCTTGATATGACATGCCCTCTTTTCAATAACAAATTAAGTGTTAGCATCATTTTCTCATATGCTGAGCTTAGTTCACAAACATCCATGTTAAAGTCAATGTCATTTTTACATCTGTGTATAATAAGATGAATTCTTTAGGCAACAAAAGGAATGGAAAATTGCCAGTCTTATTCAAAAGGATCAGAGCTAGGTGTTCAGAATGACGGTTTTTTCTTTGAATAAGAGGGTGATTCAAATCTAATTCAGACATTTTTATTTTTTGTTTTGTTTCCTTACAGTTAGCTGCACTAGAGAGACAGATCTTTGACTTTCTTGGATTCCAGTGGGCTCCTATCCTTGGTAATTTCCTGCACATAATAGTTGTCATTTTGGGTTTGTTTGGAACTATACAATACAGACCTCGATATATAGTTGTGGTAAGTTTTGGTTTCATTGATTTTTTTTTCAGAATAGGTTATAATACTTCATGTCACTTCTTTTATACCTGAAAATGCTTAAATAATTGGGGCTTTTAATACAGTCTTCTGTTGTTGTTGTTCAGTTTCCCAGTATGTTTATTATATCACAGACATTGTCCTGTCAGAAGGCGGTTGTAGTACATTTTGTTATAGAGTGAATATAGAACTAAACGTGCATTTTACAACATTGTTACTGCATTGAAAAAATGTCCTCAAATTTCAGCCATGTACAGGATTGGTTTAACAGACAAACAACAGCTGGACAAAAACTATCCAAGTAAACTGGGAGATTGCATTTTGTCCTTTGGGTATTGAGACAAAAAACAAAAAACATGTTTGTGTCATTTTGTGGTCAAAGTGTGATGCAGAGACGCTGGTGTGAGTGCTGAGAGGAGAAACAACCCTTACCCCTGCTTAAAAGTGCTCAGAGCAATGGCACACTCGCTTCTGGCTGTTTATATATTGTGAAATAAACTGGAATTCCAGGACCCCAGAAGTCATTCAATGCTGTTTTTTCCTAGCCATGTAGATCAATGTTATATATTTTGAAATGTACTAAAAATATAAATAGAACACAGGAATGCACTTATGTATGTCAGAACATATGGAACAGAAATAAATATGGCCTGTACGTGGATACTTCTATTAATATCACAGGTAATTAGGTGTGAGGAATGACTTCAAAGGCAGAAATACAATTGTAAGAAGCTGGAGGGACTCACCAGGCTATAGCTGGCTGATGCATCCAAGGGAACCTGGAGGAATAAGGAGACCTTCTGTATCAGGAAGAATCAATAGAGCCAGCAATGCTCAAGAGAGAAAGCAACTCATCTGCCTGTTGGCCTCAGCAGGGCAACTGGCAACAGCTAGGAAAAGGAGTGGCTGTACCAGGCTACCTTGGAACAAGAGTTGGCCAGGAGGATGAGCTCAAAGGGAGGGGAAAACAAGCAAAGGGCCAGCTTGGCTTTACAAGCAAACTGGCCAGGCTGAGGGCCAGGAACACTTCCTATGACCACTGTGCAGGGTCACAGCTGCAGAAGCAGCTGCAGGGAACCTGGCAGATAACCCAGCTAACAGAAAAGCCCCGTGTGTCATCCCTGTGCCTAGTGAATCCAGAGGTAACACCCTTGGTCAGCCACTGTAGAGACCTGTTGTATCTAAGGGATCTATAATTTTAGAGCCCCAAGGGAAAATTTATTGCAGGGGTTCTTTGCCTTAGATGAAGAAAGACCAGTGGTTTGTAAAAGGCTTTGACATTACAGTGCTTTTAGCGATACCCTGTTTGGACAGAACCCACTATTGTAAGCCTAGGTGAAGAAAACCATGACTGAAACAATCAATAAAACCTCTTAAACTGTAGAATCTGCTGTAGGCTCATGGGTGTCCAAGAGCAAGAGGGGATTAATGCTTCCCTGCTGGGGAAGGACACCATAGTAATGTGAGATTTGTGAAGGAAAACAGTGTGCTAGGAATGTTCTGTTTTGCAGGCAGTTGCTCTCTTGTTCTCAAATTCCCTAGGTACTCTTATCACTTGTGAAAATGATTGTAATACTGTTTGCACAGCAGTATTGTACAATTTGGATGTGTTGGCTGGTTGTGCACTGTTGATGGAGCAACTGGTTACACAAGTCAAAACTGTGTTGGATTTCCTTTGCTAGAATGAGGTGTCTGCAATTACAGTATTATTTGCATTAGGAGAATGACACAGTTAGGTCTTGGAGACAGTATCCTTCAGAGTCAGAAAAACAAGAAACTCTGGACTGCTACATTCAAATTTTCTTAGTACTTTTGTATAGGGAGGACATTACTTATGAATAACAATCTTGAAGCAGAATTCATTTTCCCCTGTTTTCTCTCTTTTTTTTAAATCATCTTTTATTACACTCATGGCATGACCTCCTCCATACTCCATACATGACGTCCTCCATACTCCATGGCATGACTCCTCCTCCTCCTCCATAAATGTGCACATCTAATTAATTCTCCTTGACCTTTATTCCTTTATCTTTGCCTTCTTCCCTCAACTCTCTTTCCATATAAGGGTCATATGAGATATTTTTAACTCGTTCAGTAGCTGAAGCAATGAAAAATAGCAATTTAAAAAAATAAATAATTGTAGTGCCCTATGAGTTTTAGGAGCCTAAATACTCTAAAGGCACCAGAATCCTCTGATCTTGGAAGCTAAGCAGGATCAGCCCTCAGATGGAAAATAGCTAAGGAATACAGGTGCTGTAGGCTATATTTCAGAGGAAGGAACTGATAATACCACATGAGTATTCTTCGCCCAGGAAAGCCCTATGAAATTGATGGGGTTACCATAAAGTTGACAGGCAACTTGAAGGCACGTACATACATGCATGCCTGAGGACTTTTACTTCAGATGTGCAAAGTAACAGAATTCTAGGCACAGATACAACTTCAAATCATGCAAATTTTCTCTGAGAAAGAAGAAATCTCAACCCACCCAGAAATTGACAGCAACCTGAAAAAGTAGCCTCCTTTACATATTGCTGACCCTTAGCTGGCTAGAAAGGTTGAACATTTATTGCTTTTCTCCCTGAAAATGCCAGTGTCTGGGATCATTCTTGAATTTATCGGCAATGGCTTTTGAGGTGTAAAGATCACCCATTTTATTTTATTTTGTTTACAGGTTTCTACTAGGTTATTTCATATAACATTGCAGAGGTCCACATTAAAAAAATTCTTGTTGATGATGGGGAACTCTGCAATGCTTTTCATTTCCAAAAATATAGTGACCTCTTAGAAAGAATCACAGAATTAGAAGCCTTGAAAAGTAGCTGTTCTTCTGAGATATTTAAATCAGTGGTGCAGATTTCTTGTATCAATTAATTCCCTGTTGGTGAGGTAACTGCAAAGGAGAAGTGGAGCTGGGCGTTTTGCCTTCAGCTAGTCTTCATTGCCTGCAATGACTCCACCCCTTTTCCTGCCCCTCCTTACGTTTCTTCTAGCACAGATGAATCCTGTAGTTGATATTGTCTAGAACCTTTGGTCTTACTGATCTACACTCACGCCATCTCTGCACTACACTGTTATAGTGCTACTATTTCACTTTCAACATCCTGTGGACTTCTGGGGTTTATAGTTTACTGAGGTCAAAGAGCTCTCTGGCTGGGAATTGTAAATGCCTCTACCTACATTGCAGACCCCAGAATTCCATAGGATGTTGAAAGTAGAATAATAGCACTATACCTGTGCTGTGTGGACAAGGCCTCAGTTAGGCCCAACTAGATTATACCCACTGAATCAGTAACTGACTTCGCAGATTCACATTGATTCTACTCTGTTTGGGATAACCAACTGCATTGAAGCTTCTGATTTCTATCAGTCTGTGTGTTCATCTAACAACATACAAATGAATTGTAAACATTTTGAAAAAAGATGTAATACACTAGATCCTTAGATTTAATGTTGGATTGGAAAAATATGTCCCAGAATAATGAACACCTTATCAGTTTTTAAAGTTCTGTATTTACAAGCATTTCATTGGCAGTATTTCAATCCATTTTGCAGAAAATGCATTAGTAGTATAACTTTGATGACTGAAATAGTATAACCGTAACTACTAAAGTAGAATAGGTATACTTGAAACCTTTTATTTACCTTAGTATATTAGGTTTGCTTTGTATCACCTAAGAGTAATTCTCTCAATAAGTTTATCTTTTGTCCAAATTTCATAACTATTTCAGTGCAGAGATTTCTTCACCAACCAATCTTTAGGGAAAAAAATAAGATTCATCAAAATGGAAACAGCATGGTTTACTCAGCATTAAAAGTTAATTGTTAATTAACCATATAATTCACATTATGAAACGATTAAACTAATAGATAATTTAGGCTTCCTGTTTTCACGGTTTCTAACTATGTTATATTATGACATAATATCTTCAAAACAGAGAGAGGGATGGATTACAAATGATCCATTTTAAGAGTAACTCTTTGCAGTTTATTGTTAGAACATGAATACATTGATTTCTTATTTAAAACAATGCAGAACATGGATTTCTATCAAGAGGCAGTGGAAGAAGAATGCAGTTGGATATTTAGTAATATTTTGAGCATTTAAATCAGTGCAATTTTTTTTTACATTATCAGCAATATTATATGCCACTTAGCTTGAAAATAAATGTATTCTAATTTGCTAACAGAATACTCAAAATGCCAAGTCTCATATGCCATTTACGTATTTTGAGAGACTGCTCATATGTGAAACAGTTTAGGAAAGAAATATTGAATATAATTTGTGAAATACCAGAACAGTGGCCTGTTGGAGTATGGACAAGACTTACAACTTCAATCATTGTAGGGTTAATTGGTATATTGGTGTAGTGGTTAATTCGTGTATTGGTATATAGAGAACCTTCAGCTGCTAATGTATTGGAGGCAACTGTCAAGGCTCTATATGAGTAGTGTTCTTTTAGTGAGCTTATCAGTTCAGCTCTGTCTGCTGTTGCCATTTGTCCTTGTATAGAATCCTGTTTGATTGTCGTGTTTTGTAGTTTGATATATTTTGTATTTTTCTATTTTTACTTGCCTATATTGCTCATGTTCATTTTAACCTTTCGAGTGTGTTTTTCCTTTTGTATATCGTCTTTATATAAATACCTATGTTTGCTATTTTTCTTTTTAAATAGAGTAGATAAAAGAATTATTTTTGTTATCCCTTTGTCTTCTGAATTTCTATTTTACAACATGACCTACTGCAGATACTGTAATCTCTTGAAATATTTAAAGGTAAAGATCCAGCTAGAAAATAGCAAATAGATAGTGATTCAGCTGTGACCCTATCAAAAATGTAGAAATCTTCTGTGGCTTAAATGCAGTGTTGCATTGTAACTTTGGAATACAGTGGTGGTGCAACAGAACTTTTTCCCCCTCCTCCACCGTGTAACCTCAGTAGTGCCCAAAATCTGGTTCCAGGATGTTTCCCATATGGAGCTTTCAGAAACTTTTGGGGTAAATGGGAGGTGGGGCTTTAGTGGGAAGAGGAGATCGATCAGCACATGCCATCTGTTAGATTTTAGCCTATTAGCTGGTTGGGTAAGGAAAATTTGAGGAACAGCTTAAATCAACATGCATCTTAAGGAGTCAAGAAAGTACAGGAGTAGGCCTGTGGAGAACTTGTCTCTTTTGAACTTTTGAAATATGAAATATGATGATAATTTTTCCATCTCTCTTTTTTCCCAGTGTCTTGTAAGATTTGTTAGATTTTGTCACTGAACTTTTATTACTGTTGTCGTGTGGCTTCAAGATATTTCTGACTTGGGGCAAACTTAAGGTGAACTTATCATGGGTAAGATTTGTTCAGAAGAGGTTTGCCCTTGCCTTCCTCTGAGGCTGAGAGTGTATGACTTACCCAAGAACACCCAGTGGGTTTCCATGGCCAAACAGGGATTTGAATGCTGGTCTTGAGAGTTGCAGTCCAACACTCATACCACTACACCACACTTTGCTGTAATTGCACTTTTATTGGATTTTAACTTTTTAATAAAAATGAATAATATATTTTCCTTTGGCAACTTTCAATGAGAAAGATGGGAACTTTATAGAAATGTGATTAGGATTCAGTGTGGTCATTCTTTTGGAGCTTCTTGCATCAATGGAACCAGGAATGGGGAAATTCCTCCTCTCTTGTGTAACCTGTTTGTCTCCTGTATCCTCAAAATTTTTTCCATGGGGCTAAGAATTGTTTTGTAGCAGGTTTTCAGGCAGCATAGGTGGAGGTGAACAGAGTCCTATTGTGGCTGCAGGTGTCTGTTAGCATGACATTGTATTTCCTGCAGGTCTGTGGATGTTCAGATCATCCCTCAGCGCCATTTATGCAAGTTCTTAATCTCTGCATATTTCCACAGATCTCACTATTTATGTCAAATTCTGCTCCAGGCCATCCTAGAGGACTGCAAAGTAGAAAGAAACAGTATAGATAAGAATGTCTTTAATTTTGAACTCCCAAATTACTGTAAGTCAAACATTTAGAGAGATTTTGTGCTCTGTTTTCATTTTCTAGTGTCATTTCATTCTGAATAATCTTGTTAATTAGTTGACATAATATTTGCTCAGGTATGAAGCTCCATAAATTAACTCCCCTCGCTTCAGAATGAGTCCAACCAGCCAGAATTTCTGGAAGGATATAGAAAGGAAAAGGTGCTCTATCTATTTTTTTTTTGTACTAATTCATTACAAAGCAGGGCAGTGGCTGACACTTTATAAGAGAGAACTGTAGCCCTGTTCAACTGTTCAAAATATTTTAAGTAAATATGAAAAGAGGGAGGAGTGTTCTAGCTTTGCCCTCTCCAATGTCATTCTCATTACATGGCAATTAAGTCTGAAGTGGAGAGCTTCCTGTATACATGCAGCTCTCCATGTGATTCTAAACCCTCCCTTTTCCAGCCTGCAGAACCATGTGGATAGCCTCCACACATAGAAAAGGCTCTCCCCTTCAGACTCTCTGTGTAAGGATGTGACGTTACAGAAGAGTGAAGCCTGAGCGCTCCTCATTCTTTGGCTGGAATCCTGTTGGTTAGCTCCAAATCTAATATATAAAAATCAAAGTTTGCATGTTTGTCTGTGTCAGGTGAAGACCTCATATGATTGACTGCCTGAGAAGATTCTGTGGAATCCTGGGGTTTGCAGTTTAGGGAGGGGCCTTTAAAATTCTCAGCCAGAGAGCTCTTGGACCTGGCCAGTTGGTATGGAGATGAGGCCTAGGAGCAAGAAGGAGGGCAGTGTATTTCATCAGGAACCCAGCCTCTGTATGTTAATAACTCTGAATACAGATTGGATTGGGGAATATGGGGAAAAGTTACAAGTACTGGACAAGAGAGTTTGGGGAATTAGAGACAGAGGATCTCAAATATTTCTATCAAGTATTACCTGTGAGAAAATAAAATCCCAGGCAATGGCGGGTATTTACGCTAGTAAGATATAACCATCAAATCAATGGTTGAATGATGAATCAACATACAGGTAAATCCCCTTTATTCAGTGGGTCCTAGTCTGGAGTAATGATAATCTAGATTTAAGCATTTATGTCTTTATTTAAACTGTACACAATATCTGGATAGGGTATATGACATCTTTAAAACCATGTAGACCTTATGGGAAGCACTGGTCAATAACAACTCCTCAGTATGTATGTGTGCATCCCTAAACTCAATTGCTAGTCCAGACTAGATTAGACACATCAGAAGATTACAGTAGAACTCTATGTTCCTGTAACAAAGAGGCTAACTGCAACATATAGCTGTGCCTCTCAAGCTTTGGAAGCGTACATTTTAGCATGGTTAGGTCCAAACAATCAGTATGTGTACTTGCTCTACCCTACCTTCTCTCTTGTCTGGCTGCAATCCAACATCCCTTCAACATAATATAAATATTCACATGCAGACCTATGTTGGACTGAGCCATGTAAACACTTTCCCAAAGACACACAACTTGCTGATAAGCATCTGAAACTGCTTTACGTAGGCATTCTGTGCTTTTGTGGCAAGCAGGCAAGATTGCAGAAGCATCTGGCTACAATCCTATAGCCAGACACAAAATGATGACTTTACTGTTGAGCTCTGCAGGGGTCCACCATGGGTCTCAGTGCTGCTGTAATCATTTTGCATCTGGCAATGGTGATGCACAGAATGGCTGTGTGGAGTGCCTTCAGGGGCTTTTCAGTAAGCCAGAGTAGGGGGATTTGGGTGCTGTAGAGGAAGGACTTCTGCAAAGGAAGGGAAACGTATGTGTGTGGATGTCCTTAACAGGATGCCAGATATTGTGTGTGAAACCATTGACACCACAATGGTTGAATCCATGGGGTGTTCCCTTCCTCCTGGCAAGAAAGCTCAGTAGATATGGCCCTGCTAACTGACTCATTCCTTGCATTGTATCAGAAGAAGAGATTGAGAAGAAGTTGTGATGGGAGGGTATTTTATGCATACGTTCAAATAATAATTAATGTTCAAATGCATAGGCACACTTCTAGTGTGTTCAGATGTGCATATCTTTATGCACACTTCTGCGTGCTTATGTGCATATGCATTTAGGCATGCTTATGGTGCAATCAAAATGGGTCACTGCCGGCTTCTGCACTAACAGCATCTAATGACTTCCAAATGTGCGTTAATAGTAAAAACAGTATTGCTTAAATGGTTAATGCATTTTTTTACTGCTGGGAAGGTTAGAGGGGCTTGGTGATTTTTTGCGCCAGGTATCAAGAACACTACCACTTTTGGTTACTATGTAACTTTGCTAGGAAGGAAGGACCATTTACCACTCTTCCTTAGGCAATAAAATTTCCTATGCCAGACCTACAGGTAAGAGCTACTATCTCTCTTTGGTGTTGTTGCTATGTTAAGATGGACCTGCTTCACACATGCATGATGCATGTAAACTATTTCATGTGTACATAGTGGCCATACTACAGGAACAGAACATATACTTTGATTTCTCACTGACATGGGAGGTTTTGTTTTGTTTTGTTTTGTTGCATACCCAAAAGGCCAATAGGATTCCCAAGTCTCTAGGAAGCAGACTGTAGTCATTTTACTGCATTTTTCAGACATTTTTCTACCCCTCAGAATTTTAGGCTCATAAAGCACTGTTAAAATTTATGAAAATACAGCAGTATAGTTGGGACTATTTGCTGTATTTGGGGGAAAAATGAAACCCAATTTTGGGGGTGGGATAGGGATATTAGAACTGAAAATGAGGGATTGCCCTTCAAGGTCATGCAGTTGGGTTGATACCATTTCTCAACTGCTGACAGTTGCCTACCCTAGACAGCAGGCCTGGGGAAGAATCTTTGCTAGAGAACTTTGGAGAGTCCAAGGCTTTTCTGGACTGGTTGAGCTAGTAATTGGGAATTTGAGGGAGCTTTGTATGTCCATGTGATTCTTCTCTATGCTATTAATTGAATAAACATTCTTCTGCTTGATGTGCAGGGTCAGTCTGTGTGGGTTCTGCCAATCCCTCTGCTGCCACCAGCTGTGAGGGCTTCTACCTCTCTCTCCACTGCTATTAAATGTATGGACTTCCATGTATCCCAACCACAGCTACCAACTGTGAGAGCTTCTACCTATCCCTCTGTTGCCACCAAATATGTGGACTTCCATATATCTCAACCACTATAATCAAATGTGAGGTCTTTCTCTTATCGCCACTTCTGCCTCCTCCTGTCCCACTGCTATGGCCACCAGTTGTGGGGATCTCCAAGATACCCTTGTGGTTCCTGTAAGAGATTGTATTTCTCTTCTGTTCCCACCAGATACCACAAGTCTTGATTATCTGCTGGCACCACCATCACTGTGTCAGAATTCAACCTTCCAATATATAGTGTTCCCAGAGGCAAAGGTGTATAATACAAAAATAATGATATATTAAACAGAATTTGAACATGACATCACAGATTACTTATTTAGTACATCTACACCACATCTCTTAGTCTCTCTTGTACTCAATTCCTAGCTCACTCTGACCCTGATTCTAACTCTTCTAACCATTCAAACCCCTAAACCCTAGTTGCTAATACCTAATCCTGCAAATCCCAATCCTCACTCATTCTGACTCACTGCCAGACATACCTGCCTTTTAAAAATCTGTTCAGACATCCAGCCAATCACCACTCACTCTCAACATTCCATTCTCTCACAACTTCCTGACAAATCTTTACCTTATAACATCTAATACACAGTGCATGCATAACTAGATTACCTTAATATCTAATACAGTGAACTGTCCTTATTTGTGGGGGATCCAAATGGAAAAAAACTGCAAATGCTCATGTCCCATATTATTAAATGGTGGTGATGAGTGCACAGAGACTTCAGTGTGTCTGTGCAGATGTTGCCACTGTTTTAGATACAGGACACAATACAGTCTCTTAAATTTGCAAATCCAGAGGTTGCTTGTATAGAGGGTCTACTGTATATGGGGAGTGGGGAGGAAACATTTCTTCCTGAAAAGTCCAGAACATCACACAGCGCTACTATTAGACACAGTAAGGCAGCTGCTTCTAGGGCCAATGATAGGGGCAGCATTGGTAATTTCCAGGTTCTGGTGCTCCTGACCTCTTTGGCCATTTCTGTGTCTTGGAGGAAAGAACTGTATGTGCCACAGAACCTGTCTTATTTCTCTTGACTGCTCTGCTACCCATTACTCAATGTCCAGCTCATGTGACTTTGATATGT
Source organism: Cyclura pinguis (assembly GCA_030412105.1). Lineage (NCBI taxonomy): Eukaryota > Metazoa > Chordata > Lepidosauria > Squamata > Iguanidae > Cyclura > Cyclura pinguis. The sequence continues at coordinate 217,547,520 of CM059602.1, forward strand.
AGAATGGGGAACTGCAATCTTATCCTTTGCCCCGGGCAGCAAAACATCTTAAACCAACTGTGGTATATGTCCTGTAATTTCTTATACAAACAGACGTTTGCAAAAATCAAGGAATTACATCTTGAGTTCTGTGTATCATATAGGAAGCATCTGAAAGCGTTTCACTAAAGATTGTTTCCTAGTTCATTCTTTTTATTTTCCTGCCACATTTCCCTGTACTATAGGAGATTCCCAAGCTGTTACTGATCAAAGAGAATGAAAGTGCATTTGCTAGATTTTCTCTTGTACTTCTGAAACTCTGTATCTCTGAAGCTGTGAGTCATATAGTTAAAATTGGCTTCTTTTTTCATTTGCACATTTCTCTATGATATGGAAATAGAACATGTTTACCTTCTGGGCAGAAGAGAGGGATTTCTATTTGCATTGATAATTTTAAACTATCCTAGCATGCTCTTACAACATTGGAATGTATGTAAGTATACACGCCTACACAGAGAGAGTAAGATTAGGGGAGAAAGACAATCGAATCTTTTAAGAATAATAAATGCGGTATCCACAAGGAAGGGAAACAGATTACTTGGTTTTAAGCCAACCTTGGTGCTGAAGAGCAACAAAAAATGTGATTTTTCACTGACACCAAAAATACTATGAAATGCTTGATAAGGCACAGCTTTCCTGTGAAAAATGATTTTGGTAAATTTTGAGCTGATCACATTCATCTTATTGCATTGCTCTATAATTTTCTCTGTCAGTTGCAAACAGAGTGGTTCTGGGTTAGGGATGATTGTGAGTAGCACTTTGAGGTAGCTGCCATTCACATTCTTGGTGCTTTACTGAAGGCAACAGTTCATGTGCAGCTACACACAGCATTGCTATGTTTATTTTGTGATCAAATACCCCTCAAAATTTTTGCCATTGTAAGGTTTCTTGCCATTTTAAGAAAGACATGTTTGAATAACAAGCAAGGAGGGTTGCAAATCTTTACTTATTTTCTTCCCAAAGGGAATCATCTTGTAATTTTGGCAGTTTTTCTTGCTGAAGGGAAGACTTTGAAAACCTACAGATTTATGGTTTAGGACTTATTCAGCACAAAATTCCTATGTGGTTGTTTTACAGAGAAAGATCATTTTCTGCCCAGAAAGCTGTTTCTTGTCCAGAAAATGATGTTTTCTGTGCAGATAAACCATGTGTGAATTTTGCACAGGATAACTCCTCAATTGCACCTTTTTCTGCTCAGAAAATAATATTTTTGTGTAGAGATATTGTTTTCTGCACACAAAATGCTGCTTCCACCACAGAAAATGCTGTAATTGGGGGCACGGTCTGCACAAAATTTGCATGTGGTTGATTTGCATAAAAAGCATAATTTGCTGTCCAGAAAAAGTTGTTTCCTGTGCCAAAAAAAAATATGTATAATGTATTTCTATGCAGAAAATGCTGCACAATACAATCATGTGTGAGCTTTGCTCACAATAAATTCCAAACTGTGAATATTATAATCCGACTAGAATTCCTCTTGTCAGGGTTTTTCAGTACTCGAAAATCATGTTTTTGACCATTTTTGAATATTTTTCAAATAAATTTTAAATATTCTTTCCATCTCTACAGAAAGATTCATGGAGTCTCTATGTAAAGTTTATTATGAACTGCTTGCTATTCAGAAGCAATAATTGTGGGCTTGTAACAAAGATTTGCATGTAACATACAGCTACAGCATTATATGTGAACATGATAGATTCTGTATCTTTACCTTCTGGAATTGAAAAATGTTTTGGCCCAGTGTGGGGAACTGGAAAGAAGAGATTTAAAATGGACGAATAGCTGAAAGGGTAATCATTAAACAGCTCCTCCAACCAGTGGTGAGTCCCATGTGATTCATGTAGTGAATGCACTCTGAGTTTTAATCTGAAGATTAAAGGTGCTTTTCAATTAGCTGGACCTATATGGAGTTAAGGTTCAAGGCCTTGAATAGCAATTTTAAAGTTCACACTGAAATTTCAGACATAGAAGCCACCATTTGGCAGTGCCCCTTGCCATTTCCCTGCACCAGATTTGTGGCCAAATTGAAGCAGTTTTTCATTTTAAAAAGAACTGAACCCCACTCACCAAATTGTTAGCAGAAAGAGAGACATAACTCTGTGCCTTGTCAGGTTTAACCCTAATCACATTTCCTTTACTGCAAAGGTGAAAAACACAGTCATGTAAAGTAGGAAGACCAATTTGCATGATGTATCTGTAAGGAGTGAAAGCGTGGAAACGGGGAACAGGATCACCCCTGCTGGCCTGTTCTCTGCATTTTCACCTAAACTGTGACTGGAACCACAAATACAATCACTGGTCATCGTCACTGTATGCAGAGATCTTGTCTTCTTGTGCTTTTGATATGGGATGGGGGACACGTGACTGGATAACAGTATGTGTGAAAGGGATCTAGGAATCTTGATAGATCACAAGCTGAACATGAGTCAGCAGTGTGATGCAGCAACCAAGAAAGCCAACACGATTCTTGGATGCATCAATAGGAGTATGGTGTCTAGATCAAGGGAAGTAATGGTACCACTTTATTCTGCATTGGTTAGGCCTCATTTGGAATACTGTGTCCAGTTCTGGGCACCTCAATTCAAGAACGATATCAACAAGCTGAAGCGTGTCCAGAGGAGGGTGACCAAAATGGTGAAGGATCTGGAAGCCATGGTCTATGAGGAATGGCTTAGGATGCTGCGTATGTTTAGTCTGCAGAAGAGAAGGTTAAGAGGGGACATGAGTGCCATGTTTAAATATTTGAAAGGATGTCATGTCGAGGAGGGAGCAGGCTTGTTTACCGCTGTTCCAGAGACTAGGACAAGGAGCAGTGGATTCAAACTGCAGGAAAAGAGATTCCACTTGAACCTCAGGAAGAACTTCATGATGGTCAGAGCTGTCCGGCAGTGGAATATGCTGCCTTGGAGTGTGGTGGAGTCTCCTTCTTTGGGGGTTTTTAAGCAGAGGCTGGATGGCCATCTGTTGGGAATACTTTGATGTATGTTCCTGCATAGCAAGGGGTTGGACTGGAATGGTCCCTGTGGTCTCTTCCAACTCTATGATTCTATGTTGTTTTGCAAAGTTCCCAACTAAGCATAAGCTATTTTCATAGTTGAACTAAATGAGAAGAAGTCATAGGTCGGACCAGCATGTGCAATCCTGTTCTTCCCACCTCACTCCATGCATTCTGTGGCAAGGAAAGCTTCTTCTGATGGTATAGCATCCGTCTGCTGAGCAGGCAACGGGGAGGGTCTACCAGGCTACACGTATCTAACCAGTTTTGTCTCCTTAAGCAGTACCCTGCCCCCATGTCCTCCCACGTTTAATTCTTTAATGAAAATTATTTATATATCAATAGCTTTTCTTCCCACAAAAGCTTACAAAGTGATGTAAAAACCATTTTTAAATTAGAGGCTTGTCAATGCTGAATTTTTTACAAAGTGGAGTTACTGTGCCAGAAGAGATCTGTGAAGACTCATCTAGCCATGCCTGCCCCAACAGTCTTCGACAGCATATTTTGTGTTTGTTTCTTACTCCTTCCCTCTTACATACACGTGTATGTTATTCTAATTGTTCATGTTGTCATTGTTGTTGTGTACCTTCGAGTCATTCCTGTCTTATGGTGACCGCAAAGTGAAGCTATTCATGGGTTTTCTGGGGCCGAGAGTGTGTGATGCAACCAAGGCCATTTCCACACGAGGCGAGGGAATTGCTCCGTGCCAGTACTTAACGGATCTTTCTGGGCACGGACCAACATGGACTGTCCCTTAAGCCCTTCCACAGGGCTCCTTGTCTCGTCCAGGGTGAATCAGAGCGGCACAAGGTCCTAGATCCGCACCGCTCAAGCTTCCAAAATGGCAGCTTCCGGTTGTTCATGGGTCCTGACCGACCGCGAAGCTCGCCATGCCTAAAGCCCACCCTCCGCAGATCGCAGGCTCGCATTGGTGCGAGCCTGCGACTCTGCACAAGGGAGCAGGTACGAAATGGCGCGCTCCGGAAAAATGAAAAACCTGTTTTTTCTGTTCTTTAAAAAGCGTGCTGGAGGACCGGTTGGGGGCGTTTCGGAGTGGACTGAGGTGCAGATCTGAAATAAGTAGTCTGGACCTGGTCCGCTCCAAGGTGCAGACGGCCTCTGTGAGAGGACACACTACGTCGTTTTAATTCCCTCGTGTGGAAATGGCCCAAGGTCACCTAGTGTGTTTCCATGGCCAAGCAGGGAATTAAACCCTGATCTCTAGGGTTATACTCCAATGCTCAAACCGCTACACAATGCTGCTCTCAGTGTTCATGACAGTATAACATGTAAAAATATACACATAGGGAAGAAGCTTAAATATGGTTATTTAAAGTTTTGGTATGTATTGTTGTGTTCTTCAAGCAACCTTCTGTATTCTAATGCAGACTGGTATCTCAGTATCTGATTAACAGAATTTTTGAACGTCCCTCAAGCCATGCAGCAAAATGAGGTTATACTATAACTGTTTCTCAGCATTCCCATGCAAAGCTGTATATCATGAAAAGGAAAATGTTGAGCACAAGATCTGTAATTGGGTCAATGTTTTGGAATTTACTGGTGTCAATAGGCTAATACAGCACCATAAATAATACATCTCCCTTTTCCTTGAGTGTAGTTAGGGAAGCGAGAATATTGGATTTGCAATTGGCTACAGTTCTAGGGGGCTTTCAGCCAAAAGAAATCTTTCTGGCTACACCCTACATGATGGTTCCCAGAAGCACTGTACATATCGATCTTTATATTATTGATCTATACCTCATGTACAATATTTTTATCATCACATTTTCTCTTTCTTTTTTGCTCTAGTACTCAGTATGGACAGCTCTCTGGGTCACGTGGAATGTTTTCATTATCTGCTTCTATTTGGAAGTAGGTGGGCTCTCTAAGGTAGGTTCCACAAATTTTTTGAGTTTTTTGGGGGATGTGGAGGAAGTGATATTTGGATAATAGTATTAAAGGAAGACTAACTTCTTGAGAACACACCATCAGAGAGGTAGCGTTCTTTTGGTAATGGTTTATCTTTTTTGTCTGCAACAGTATATGCCATGTTCAACTGCGTTTGCCAGTGAAGGTTAAACATACTCAACCTTGGCGTGTAGCACTGAAGAGATGATTTGGTGATTTTTGTCTTTCTGCGGAACAAACAGAGGGCCAAACTGTCAATGATGTTAACTGCGTAAATGCAGTTAACGTGTATTGATTTCATTGTGTCAGTGGGTTGCCATTTACTTAACAAAGAGGAAGGAAGGAAGGAAGGAAGGAAGGAAGGAAGGAAGGAAGGAAGGAAGGAAGGAAGGAAGGAAGGAAGGGCTGATATACTACGATATCATACTGTATCAGTCCTGCCCTTTTACTGAGTGTGTGATGTTGAGCAGGATTGGTATGAACAAGCTTCAGGAAAGATGATCAGTTGCTTTGTGGCACTCAAAAAATGAACGGATGGTCATCTCATGATCTGAAGGCGTCTGTGGCAACAACCTTACCTCAGGTACCTAATGTTGTTTGGCACTTGCTTAATTTTGTTGCATGAACATACTTGAACTAGATAGAGCTCACAATGTCAGTCACTTTGCACTACGGAATCTTCAGGTTCGAAAGGCATTTGCCAGTAGGCATTAGAGATTCCCAAGCAAACTTTATGTTTACACCTGAATTGTCAAGAGAATATAATTGCACTTTCTAACCATATTGTACTTGGATGTTACTCCTGGATGTTACACCTTGGAGATCCCAGAATATAAGAAGACTATGATGGGATTGTAGTTACAACATTTCACCAGTGCATTGCATTTTTGTACCAACCTAGGCCCAGATGAGAGGTCTGGACTGATAATTTGGGAATATATCAACATAAAACCATTTCTGTCTTTGGTCTATAAAGCATTAGATGATAGAGATGATCTGTGATTTAAAAATAAAACAGAACCATATTGAGGTAGCTGAAGACTTTAATATGAGGATGAGAAATATCCTCCTTCTTCCTTAGGAGTGTTCTTAGAGGTTAAAGAGATTGACTATGAAGGTTAACAGAAAAAAATTGTTGAGCAAATAGGTCTTATCGGAAAATATTTAATTCATTCCCTGATATTATTATTCAGCTTTCCTTTATTCAGAACTGAGTTCTTTAGTGTGGATTGTTTTGAAGTTTCTTATCTGTAGAATATTTATTAGATACACACAAAAAAGGATTTTTTATTTTTGTTGAACTTGTATGCGTATAACATTGCATTAATGAATAACTTTGATGTAATTAGTTTTTTATACTTACCCAGTCTGGAATACAAATTCATTGGATTTATTTTCTTTTGATACAACTTTTGGACAATTCAGACATGTATGGGTCTAGTAAAAGTTGCAGAAGTGGTCTTGAGAACAATCTAATCTGTGATCCTGTAGGAAGCAATGTTTGACTTGAATAAAACTGTTCTGAGGAGGTATATCTTATTTACATGAGTGCTATGAAGTGCTGGTCCACTAAAACCATTCACACATATGCACAGTGAAGTCTGAAAAAAATTAGATTGTTCATTTTCCAGGTAGTAGTTTGCTACCAGACTTGCAAGCTTATGGGCTAGAAGACTCTTGGTTTCTTTCATGTAAACTTTAACACCACTGTATCAGAGTGTAGAACAAGCAAGCCCCTGAAAGTCTCCCTCTGCACACCTCCCCAAACTTCAGATTATGCTGTTAGAATATTCATAGGTTTGCTTCATTTATACAACTACATTCCTGAGGACTTAATTAGAAACACTTTCCAGATGGTGCCAAATATAGAGTTTTGAATCTTCCTAGGTGACATTTACAGTGGTTTCATAGGATTGCATAAAAACAGAGCAATAAAACAGCAATATTGTTTTAAGAAGAAAATTCATTTTCTTTTATTATACAAAGATATTGTGCTCTATAACTTACATCATAGTCAACCCCTATCCCCACAACATTAAATGTCATTCAGAGACATTGAATTTCTCAAGTGATGCTGGCTGTGGATTTTTAAGTCAAGAAGAGGTGAAAATGTGGCTAGTAACAAGACAAATAACTTCTGAATTGGGCATAGTTATTAAAGTAAAAGGATGCATTAGCCAGTGTCAGAAAAAGGATGTTAAATTAGATTACTAAGATGCATCTTCTTAGAAGAAGTATGGCCAGTTGCCTAGGAAACCCAGAATTCCCCTTGACACTTACTAAGGACTAAAAGTGTCTTTTTAGACTACATAGTTACAGAGTCTGATGCCACTTAAACTGTCATGGCTCTGTCCTGACAAGTGTAGTTTGGTAAGGTACTCAGAATTCTCTGCTAGGGAGCTCAAGTTCCAAAGATCAGGGGAATTTACTAGAGCGCTCTCTAGCAGAGTATTCGAAGTAAGTTACAAAAGTAGAAGGAACCCATAGGATGAAACCATGACAGTGAAAATGGTATCAAACTGCTACAGATACATAGCGTCAATGCACTCTCAAAATCAAAGCTTTGTTTGAGGGGCACATTATTTAGCTAACATTGGCGGTATATGAAAAACACTGAACATACCATGCAGTTTTCAAGTGGTCTCATTGGCGAAATGAGTCCCGCTATCTGAAGACGATTATTTGTATTACCTCAGACAGTAACCAAAACTTAGGTGAGCTGATAGACAGTTCAGTGCAATGCAACATTACGTAAATACCGGTTCATCAACCAGCTAAAGGAATACATTGTACAATACAGAGAGGACAGGGGACAGTTTTCCCCCCTGAACTACCACCAATGTGACGGAACACTATATCACTTTCATTTTCAAAACCAGCAATTTTCAGATGATTTTTCATTTTATTTTTCAAGGTTTGGGAGTATATGGGGGACTTGGGGGACAAAACTACTCCATTTTGCAGCAGGTTTGATTCATTTTGAGCCTGGGGGGCAAAAGGGGAAGGCTTTGGGGGACTTCAGAGACTCTACTTGGGAGCAACTCACAGGCTTCACTTCATCAATCTCTGCTGTACATCTTACCCACTCAATTCTTTGGTATCATTTACCTGGTTTTTTTTCCCAACAAGATTGTAATTGTTTACAGATTCCACCCAACCCGTATGTCATATTTTCTTCAGGCAAAATGGCATGCCACAGTGTTGCAACGTGGAATATTACTAGATGTTATGGAGAAAACTACAAAAGAAGGTGTGGGTTAGGGTAGCTGCTCTGCTTTTCTCTTTCTGTCTGTTTCTTCCTTAAGCCCCTTTCAGATCAAACAAAAAACTGTTGTTCATTTTCTTTTCAGTCTTTGCAGATATCTCTTTCTATTGTGATAAATGGAGCACATGTGCTATACTCTCTATAGCATCTAATTTTCTCATTCAGTTTTTCCTTCTATCAGTATGAGTGGTCTTTCTAAATATTTCAAACACTGCAACTGAAGTCTTTTGTTCTCTATGTTCTTTAAAATCAGGTGTCTTGCATTGTATTTTTTTTCCTTGAGGCTCTTCTGTCATTCATGATGGCAATATAAGCGATACCTGGCCTGTGCTGCTTCTGTTAATTGTGAGGGTTGTTGTAAACTCAACCACTTAAATATGATAAATGAGCTCTAGAAGGTTTGAGATTCCTCTATTTATCGGATACTATATTAATGTTAGCCTTGTGGAGAGGAGAAGAATAATGTAGGAGGAGAATAGAAGTTTGAGCCTAGTATGAAAGGAATACTTCAGGTTTTTGAAATCAGTGATTCTGAGAACTGCCTAACTATTGAATGATACGCATGAATAATTTAAGACTATTTTGTTTAAATGTTCAAAAGTCAAGTTTTCCTTGCAGTACGACACATTGTCAATTGCCAGCAATTTCCTATGTTTTTGAAAACCACAGGCAGCAATTTACAGGAAAGATTAGGGCTGTTACTATACAATGTGTGACATTTTCTTGATTTAAACTGTCATTCTGAAAGGCTGTTAACTGAAATCTGGAGTTGGAGTGAGTGCAGAAACTTTAGAGACAGACTTAAAAAGAAAAAGAAAGCTGAGCTTCAAGTGTATGTTCTGCTAGTTAAAAATCCAGCACAGAAGTTGAAGTATGTGTGCATACAGATTTGCATTTTCAAGTAAAATTATCTGTGATCTCCCTTGGCATTCATGTGATGTGGTGGCGTATGTTACAGCATTGACATTTTACATCTCATAAGCACAGTAATATATTTCTTAAATATCACCACTGTTCTAAGGATATGTCAGAAGTTTGATTGTAAATGTTTCAGACAGCTGGCACCAAAACAATATAGTGATTTTTATCTCACTATATCTTTCTAGAGCTAATGTTTAAAGAGTGTGGTGGATATTGAGAAATGACTCCACTTAAACTGATACAGCACATTTCTAGTTGCATTACATCAAGGGAGGATAATGTCTAGAGCCTGAGGGGCTTTACTCTCCCAGTGGGACCTCAGGAGGGTTTCTCCTGCCTGTCTGCATCCCCATGTCTCTTACACACACCTGAAAGTGAGAGAGGGAATTCTAAAGCCCTCAGATGGCCAATAGCTTTTTCAGGGAGTATGATTGGCCACATTTTCTCCACTACAGAATTTCAAAGCAAGTGATCCTACGGTCATTTCTGATTTTGAAAAAAGCTCTGTTACCCTGATTTCTGGGGGTCCTGGAAGGGACACCTAAATGTGCTGATAACAATGGGGAGGGAATAAGCACAGAGCACAAGTTGGCAGTGCGAGAGGCAGGGTAACGTAGCGAGATCTTGAACCCTATGTCTATGGGGTCAGGCCGACTCAAGGATGAAACAGATGTTGAAATTAATAATTGTTTTATTTAAACACAATCAAACAAATGTATGCAACATACTCACGCAAGAAACTATAGAAATAAAGGTAGGAATGGATAGAAGGATTTTTGAGGAGGTTTGGTATGGGAAATACTATACCTGTGCTGAAGCCCGGTTAGAAGCGGAGAAGCTGGGGAGCGTGGATCTCAGCACATGGAGCTGAGGCGAAGGCTCACTGGACAAAGCGACAGCAAGGCAGGATGGAAGCCAAGAGCGATCCAAGGAAGCGCTCGAAGTCAGGGGTTCTTATAGGGAAGATTGTGGCTGCAGGCTAGTTCAGACTTGGGGAAAACAATGAGTTTGGGGCTGGAGACAAAGCCTCTGAAAGGTCAGCATTTAAATGATTGAGTTATAGCCAAATTGTCAATAGAGTAGCCAGTATGCAAACGCGGAGTGCTTGAGTGTTATATAGTTCGATCATCAAGCTGCCAGCGTGGGGCAGAGGATCTTTTCAAAGTTGCGTGCATACCTAATTGAGGTACTTGCCTTGAGGTCTCCTGAAGCTGCGAGTCGGCTATTTCTGGCCTGCCTGTATTTGTTTTGAATATTACAGCGATTATTGGCCAAGCCTGGGTGCGTGCTTGTCCGGGGGCCTTGCAAGCACGTGGAGAGGAATGGGTGTAAGAGGCCGAATTATTGATATCAAAAGATATCTTTAATATCCCACAAGCTCGGGCTAGCAATGGCGGTAACAGCTCCCTCCTACAATGCCTAAATCAGACTGCAGGAGGAAATTAGAAACTGCCCTCTAGAAGAAACTATTGATGATTCCCCCCATATATATGGGAGGAGCTGAGGGAGCTGGAGGCCACAGTGTGCACCCCCTTTTGAAAGATACTACCACCAATAACAGTTCATTTCAAAAAGTGGGATCGTATACAACCAGTATGGAGCCAAATGCCTCCTCCTTCCTCATGCTTTCTGGCTGCCTCAGTGATTGGAAGAATATCTACAGTTTGTTAACTGATTGTAAGATTCCTCTAACTGATCCCTTCCTACATGACTACTCCACCCTCCATGAATTTCCAGATACAAAAAGAAGTTATCTAGTGTTGTCTATCTTTCTTTCCCCCCTCAAATGCCTAGTATGATTTTAGTTTCACAGGCAAGAAAAAAACTATATAAGTCTGACAGAGATAATGTATCATTAAGTCAGCAAACATACGTTTTATTTGTTTGTAGGAGCAGTTTTTAAAAATAGCATTAGAAACTTATTTACTCATGGTGCCCTCACCTTTTTCCTTACACTCTGAAACTCTGAAGGAGAGGTCTTAGGATCTGGGAGTTTTAACTGAATTGCAGCTGCCAGGAAGTAAGTCACTAGGAGTGTTCTTCCCTTTCACTTTAAACACCGTAAATCTGGAACTCCTTCCTGATCAGACCTAGGTGGCTTTAAAGCAAGGGTGGCCAGTCTTTTTCATACTTTATGTAAAAGCTCCTACCTCCACTCAGGAAGTGTAGGAGAGAGGCATTTCAGCCATTGAAAATATGGGAACATCTGCAGAGGCTGAGAAACCTCAGATAACGGTATCATAGGAAAGTAAGTTCATCTGTCAGGGGTATCCACAACAGGCCAGGATGGAGTGCTTGAAAAGGAAAATGAAAGGGGCTACAGCAATGTAACTGCTGTAATACCACAAGAGTCGTGCAACTCATGTTGCCTTGAAGGATGGTGGAAGTGTCCATGACCGTTTCTCACATAGTCGTCTGCCTACATTAGCTTTCACGCTAAATTCAATGTGTTGGTATTAATCTAAGCTGGGATATGTATAAAGCTTAATGTGATGTCTCTTACAATGTCGTTTAATTCATGTACTTGTGTAAAAAAAAATTTTTTAATAATTTTTATTACATTTGAAAAAAAAATCCAAAAATTAAAAAGAAATCTGTACATCTTTTAGTAATACAACATGTGATTCTGTCATTCTTCTGTCTAAGGCCATTTCTGGACTACACTGTTATTTTTAGTGCTGTTATTCCACTTTAAACATCCTATGTAATCCTGGGGTTTGCAGTTTAGGGAAAGGCATTTAGCATTCTCAGCCAGAGAGCTCTTTTGCCTCAGTAAACTAGAAACCTCAGAATTCCTCAGGATGTTGAAAGTGCAATAGTCGCACTATAACAGTATAAGGCGGAAATTGCTTGTGTCTTGTTTATAATTGTTATAGCATATGTACCATTCCCCCTGAAGAAGTTCTTATAAATATTTCCATGCCAGAGCATGTTGGGCTTATTTGAGAAATAAAAACCTACGCATATTGACACTGTGTCTCTCTTTCACATCAGATTTAGTGGATGTTGTCAGTTCCTTCTACCTATGTTAATGTGAGGTACCCTACATAGATCTCTACATTTTCAGTATATCATGCCAATGTCTCTAAGTCTGTAGAGATATTTATTATTTACCAGCACAGAATACGATGACACCTTAATGATATTGCAATGCAATGTTCTAATTGTTCCAATCACAAAGCATAAGAATTCATGGAATTGTGTCTTATCATTTAATGTAAAAGTTGAGTCATTCAGTTTATATGCAATGCATGTGGTTATGAGTAATCAGAGTTTTGTTGCCAACAAGTTTATCTTAATGCCATTTTCTGCCTACTCATAAAAATCAGCTGTGCATCCTAGTTGCACTGACAAAAGGTGTGTGCTAGCTTTCTCTAAAATGGCTTGCTATTTAGTCATTTTTTTTATTACAAAACTTTAAGGAACAGGAAAAAAAAAGATGTGATAATTTTGTAATAACTTCATTTTTGAATGTTTGAATACCCTTGCCTCTGGATGAAAAGTTGGTCTGGCTAAATAAATAAAGTGTCCAGCGAATAAAAATGCTTATTATTCATTACTTTGATACTATGCATTTTGTAAGTTGGAAAAATCAGCAATACAGAAGTGAGCCCCAAGCAGGCTTTCTATATATTTCTGTTTGGTTTTTCCCCACATCAAAGCAAATTCTGAATTAGATTAGAAATGGTAATTATGTTTCCAGCTGGACATGGAGCATGACAGATCCTTGGCCATGCTTTATTGACAAACTGGTATGATTCTCTCCAGCTAACAAGGCCATTTCTTTGAAATCTAGGGAAGCAATACAACGAAATTCTTTGCCTATCTATTTTTAGAAAATCTCCACAGATAGTCTATAACAAGCTGTTAAATGTATAGTTCTGTCTCCCTTGGAATCCTTTTACAGACTTGTTTGAAGTCCAGCTACAGTTTCACTGATATTACTGAAGTTATGTGGCTGCATATTAAACTCAAAGAGGAAGTGAAAATAAAAAGAAAAAGGAGTATGTATACAGAATGGAAGGAAGGACAAGTCAAAAAGGAAGAGTACAGATGTGTAGCCCAAGCTTGCAGGGGTAGTGTAAGGAAAGCTAAATCTCAAAATGAGTTGAGAGTGGCTAGGCAAGCAAAGAGAGAGAGAGAGAGAGAGAGAAAAGATTTTTCCCAGATATATTGAAGGAGACAGTGGGGCCACTGTTTGATAAGGATGGCAAAATGCTGACAGATCACAATTAAAAGTCAGAACTACTCAATATCTATTTTGCTTTATTTCCCCACCACCGCCACCACCACCACCACCACAAGAGAACTGTGTACTATGATGTAGCAGCAGAGACTTTGGCAAGGGATCTGGCTTGTAAGACAAGACTGATAGGGAGTTAGTCCGAAATCATCCAGCTAAACTAAATGAGTTCAGATCTGCAGGGCCTGGTGAACTGCATCCTAAAATACTGAAAGAACTTGCTGATGTACTTTCTGAATTCCTTGCCATCGTTTTTGAGAAATCTTGGAGAACAGTTGAGATACCAAAGGACTGGAGAAAAGCAAACATTGTCTCTTTGTTCAAAAAACCAAAACAAAACAGGAAACTACAGACCAGTCATCTTAATATCAATACCAAGATTAGAACAGATTATACAGGAATCTGACTGCAGGTATATTGATGCTGGTGGTGTGTTCAGTAGGAGCTAACATAGGTTTTTCAAGAACAAATCGTCCCAAACTAACCTTGTATCTTTTTTTTTTATCAGATCACTAGTTTAGTAGATGATGGGAATGTTGCAGATGTCATTTCTCTGAACTGCAGGAAAGCATTTTATTAGGTCCCCCACAATGTTTTGATTAGCAAACTGATTAAATGTGGAATAGATGGGACCACTGTCAGATGGATCCATAACTCTTTGGAAAACTATGCTTAAAGAGTCTTAATCAATGGCTGTGCTTCAAACTGGAAGGCAGTCTTGAGGGCATTGCCCCAGGCTACTATCCTAGGGCTATTACTGTTCAACATTTTTATCAGTGGCTTAGCCCATTTCTGCACTAGCCTGTTATAGTGCTGTTATTCCACTTTCAACATCCCATGGAATCCTGGGGTTTGCAGTTTAGGGAAGGGCCTTAGATTATGGGGTGGAGGGAATCCTTCTGAAATTTGCAGATAACACAAAAATGGGAGGAGTGGCTAACAAATTGGAAGACATCAGCAGAATTCCAAAGGACCTAGATAAACTAGAAAATCAGGCAGACATTAATAAAATGAAATTAAATAGGAATAAATGAGAAAGTCTATGTTTAGGCCACAAAAACCAAATGCACAGGTATAGAATGACAAATTTGTGGCTCAGCAGTACTACATGTGAAAAGGACCTTGGGATTATAGTTGATCATAAGCTGAACATGAGCCAGAAGTGTGATGCTGCAGCAAAAAAGGTGAATGCTACTTTAAGACTGCATTAATAGAAGCATAGTTTCCCAGTTGAGGGAAGTAATAATCTCATTATATTCTGCAGTGGTCAGGCCTCATCTGGAGTACTGTGTTCAGTTCTGGGTGCCTCATTTTAAGAAGGATATATACTATAGACAACGTGGAGCAGATTCAGAGAAGGGAAAGAAGGATGATAAGAAGTATGGAGAACAAAACATATGAGGAAAGGATCAATGAGCTGGGCATGTTAGCTCGTTGAAGAGAAGACTGAGGGATATACATGATTACAGTCTTTAAAAGCCTGAAGGACTGTCACAGAGAAGTGGGGGGGGGGGGAGGCAGGCCTGCTGCCCCAGAAGGTTAGACAAAGTCTAATGGTTCAAAGTTATAAGAGAGTAGATTTCGATGGAACGTTAGAAAGATTTATGCTGAGTCAGGCATGGTTTCCTCTAAGTGGGCAGCAGGGAAAGAGGTGATTTGGCCAGACGAGCAGGTGCAAGGTTATCAGGATTGTTATGACTATAACTTGTGTACTGGGGAAGGCCACACTCCAGAAAGCTGATTGGGTCACCCCACCTGTTCAGGGTGACAGTGAGACTTAAAAAGGCTGGGTTTTGCCTTCACAAGTCACCAGTTAGGTTTTCCTGGTTGGTCATGTCATGCTGCTGACATTTTATGCCTTGTAAGGGGAGATGCTGCCTGTTTATCTTCTGACGTTTTTCTTACTTACTTGCTTTCTGGACTGTCTATCGAAAGCCTTATCTTAGTGTGCAGCAATAAATCTGACTTTAAGCTTAACATAATGAGACTCCGGAACTTTTTTCCTGCTTCGCTGAATACCTCTGCTGCGGGGAAGCCTTGCTTCACTGTCTGAACTTTTGAATATTCTCAGAGGAGCCAATTCCTGACACTTGACAATAAGAATGATTCAACAGTGGATTCCGTTGCCTAGAGAGGTGGTGGGGTCTTCTTCTTTGGGCATTGTCAAATAGAGGTTAGACAGCTACCTGCTGGGGATGCTTTTGCTGAAGATCACGTGTTGAGCAGGGGATTGGACTCAGTGGCCCATCAGGCCCCTTCCAACTCTATGATTCTATGATTCTGTGCAAAACACAATTCTTTTCAATGTGGTTCTTTCTCTTATGAGGACGTCATATGTAATATCTAGTTTTACCTATCTTACTGTGAATTGAGCATGTGGAATGGATGTAATTCACAGTGAAGTGTTGTTTTTAATGCCCAAAGATGTTAGCCTAACACCTTTATATTATAGAGATGTATGACCTATACTCAGTGAAACACGTGCTGCTGGACTAGGCTTATGCAAATGCAAATATCTTTTTTTTTTTGAGCAGCAGCATTTCAGGTTTCCCCACGTTAGCCTGGATCTGTTTTCTGTGAATGAGGTTGCAGAAGACTTACTGGCATTTTGTAGTGTTGTAAAATGTTTAGATTAAGTCACAGTTTGGGGGTTCACAGACTGATGCTGCTCCCTACTCAGATTTCTGGGGAAATGCCAGTAGTTTATCATCTGCATTTTATTCACTCAAACTCAGTTCTCTGTCTGTAAATTCCAGACCTATTCTGAGAAAAAAAACAATAATCTGCAGCCGTGCTAGCTGCAGTCATATTTATTGTGGAGATAACGCAAGGTCTGTTGAGATGCTTCACTGGATAAATGCTGTTTTCATATTGTTATGAGTGTTAGCAGAAGATTTTTAAGTTTCTCCTTTTGTTTGGAAATCTCCATTTTTCCTTTTTTTGTGTAAAGATCAAGCAGTGATTGATTTCATTCAGCCCCGAGAGTGCTAGTTTTGTTGTACGCCTTCAAGTCATTTCTGACTTATGGCAACCCTAAGGCAAGCCTGTCACAGGGTTTTCTTGGCAAGATTTGTTCAGAGGGAGTTTGCTTTTGCCTTCCTCTAAGGCTTGAGAGTGTGACTTGCCTGAGGTCACCCAATGGGTTTTCATGGCTGAGGAGGGATTCAAACACTCGCCTCCAGGGTCGTACAGTTCAACACTCAAACTACTGCACCACACTGGCTCCTGAGAGTGCTGGACATTGCACTAAAGCAATCCTGCACCAAACATGTATTGAAAAAGGCTCATGATTTATAACCAACACATTAAGATCTGCAGTAGGATAAACTCATTCTTTCCCTGTCTATGGCATGGGTTTTAAGGTTGGCAACTTTCAAAGGTCTGGATACCATTTTCCCATCTTCTGGACTCAATGTAATCAGTAATTTACACCATCCGTCCCACTGAGGTCCCTTTAGTTTTCACCTTTGTTTTAGTAAAACAAGGCATGTGGGGATCATGTGCCTTGCTTCAAAAACAGAATCATGGTACCTGAAATGATAGTGAGATTCTTCATATTTTAACCCTGCCCCAAAATGGGGTGGGGCTTTTGAGTGCTGCAAAAACATGGAGCAGTGGATTTCTGCTCTGTGGTGAGGACTATTACCATCTATTTTGTTAGAGCATCCTATCTTATTTCCCTTTATCAGCCTTGGCCTGGTTATGGAGATAATGCCGTAGGAGTTGTTGTTTGTGTGCCATGGCAGAAGGACTCATGCTGTTAGAGACTGTGCCCCCTTCGAAGATCCCTTCCTCTTCATGGTTTATTTTCATAGCGTTGTTCCTTTTAATATATCTTATAATATTTTTATTTCATGTTTTGTCTTTAAAATAGAATCGTGGTGAGACAGAACAGATGGCAGGGAATAATAGAGAAATAAATGTTACTTATAAGAATGTATATCTGTTCCTGGAAATGATAATAATTTGACATACGAGAAAGTAATAGCACTTTCTGTTCTGTCAGAAGCAAGGAAGATAGTCATATATAAGCAAAGCAGAGAAATTGCCACTGTTCCCATCTGGACTGATGTGCTCTTAGATGCTTATCGTGAGCTTTAAAAAGGATATATTTAAGCAGCCATCATTCTGAACGGCTAAGTGTACATTTCATTGGCTTGTCAGTTACTTTCCTATTTTGTGACATGTTACATCCCCTCCAAAGGATCATATTGCCTAGCAGCAGTTTGTCTTCTCTTCCTGTTAACTGTACGTTTAACTTCAGTCATAGACGTCAAGTTAAGCTGCGTCAGACTGGCATCAGGTGGTCAAGTAAATGGCACTGAACTCATTCAACAGCTGTCTGAGCATCTACAGTCGTCTGCTAGAAGGAAATCGAGGCTAAATTCAGTGCTTTGGGAAAATTGGCCCAAACAGTTTTGCAAGTTTCTGCAGTGCTTTAGGTGGTACCAGGAATGCACGAACGCTAGGACCGAGGAAATGGATCAGAACTGCTGAAAAAGACTTGTATATTTTGGTGAAATTATTTGGATGTAACACTCTATGTATGCAGGTTGAATTGTTTGGAAACTGTTCCGTTTGGTTTAAATCACATTTGTGCAAAATGGCTTCCCATATAGGTCATTAACGTGAGGGGAAGTAAAGGCAAGATAAACACTTTGGTCTTTGTCTTTGCAGTGCTTTAATCCCCAAGAAATTTCACTCCCTTTTTTGGCGATGAGAAGTGCTGCACTGGTATAGGAATTGTCCAGTTTTTTCTTTTTCCAGATTTTTCTGAGAATCTGCTTGTTCAACTAGAAGTCAGCTGATAGATTTATCATGCTTTTAGAAGATGTACTGAAAGGTGTTTGCATGCTCAGGGGTGAGAGGTGTAGTGCAAGGAATAAACCAGACCATACACTGAAGCTGGATGAAAGTAGGCCACAACTTTATTGGTTACAGCAAAAACAGGATCGTACTGCACATGGGTCTGGATCACAGCATTGGCCAAGCTGCCTGTTGGCCGATGAGACCGAAAATCCGAAGCCAGGACCGCCTGGAGTCAGGTCTGAACCACCTGACCCCCCAGTAGTGCAGGGATGTGGACACCCAATCTGCGCCATGTGTCCGCTGCTGACCCTGCCCTCCTGGCAACCACCTCCATTCCCAGGCCCCGGTGACCTGGGGGTATAGGAGACCCGGATCCAGGACCCATGCCAACTGCCTTACAAGTTGTGACAATAAAAGGCAAAGACACAACCTAACTACAGTACACAGCATACAACAAAAGAAAAAGAAGGGGTGTGAGAGGGATGACGTGCAGAGAAGAACTGAGCTCTGGGGAGAAGAGAGCCTAGCTAAATACAAAATACCTGGACCGGAGGGAAAACTTCCTAGAGCTCTGACCTGGGCAGAAGCTGCCAATCAATTCAAACCAGTAGGTTTGAACTGATTGGCTGGGAGCTTTTTCCAGCTGTGCAAAGGCTGCTGGGTATGAGGAAGTACCCAGCAGGGCTGAGCACATGGTTGGGAAGCTGCATGGCATGGCAGGCAAACTAAACAGCCCGGGGGGATGCTGTGGAGGCGGCAGCAGCACCACGACCACCAGCACCGCCACCGTCGCCAGCCCAAGCCGCAAAAGTGATGCCTGGTAAGTCATAGCATTCAGAGTTCTCCATATGCATTTAGTGTGCTTGATTGAATGATTGGTCATGGAAAGTAAACACAGCCTTGATTTGGAGATCTGATTGCTGAAGCAGTGATCTCTGAGGAAACCTTGATCTAGAAGGAAAAAATAGATTTTTCAAAGGGATAACTTAAAATGTCTAGTTTGACGGCTTTCTGTGTTTGGGCCGATTATTCTACCAAGTGACTGAGAATATTCAGAGTTAAATCATAGATTCCCTAGAATAGTCTAATTTTGATTGTATGTTCTTTCACATGGTGGTTCTCAAAACTTTTGGTCCTCCAGATGTTTTGAATTTGTATTCCTTAACCGTTATCTATACTACCTGGGGCTTCTGGGAGCTATACAGTCAGTCCTCCATATTTGTGGGTTTCACTTTTGCAGATTTGATTATTCACAGATTATTTGCTGTCACCTCTGCTGCCTCCCTATGCCATTTTTAATAGGGACTACAAACCTTGTGAGACTAAGCCTGTGAACAAGGCTTGTAAGTCCCTGTTAAAAATGGTGTGGGGCAGCAGTGGAAGTGGCAGTAAGCCCCACCAGCTACCCACTTCTGCCTTATGAAGGAACCTTGATACCTCAAAGGAATCCGTGGTGGGTCCAATATGGTGATCATACTTTTTTTGTGTGTTAAATATGGTTTGGGAGGGCCTAGAGTTATTCATAGTTTTTCCACTTTCACAGGGGTCCTGTGTCCCTGACCCTAGTGAATGTGGAGGGATGCCTGTGGTTCAAATCATGTGGAGAACCAAAAACTGAGAAGCGCAGCTATAGGGAGATTGTCTTACAGTTAGTTTTACTGAACAGGAGAGCACATTTAGTAGAAATACAATGAATTAAAGTTTGGAGAAATGGGATGTACCATGCCTTTTTCAATCTTTCTCAATTTTCCTGTACTCTTCACTTACCAGATGTGCTTTGACTGTCTACAGTATACCATGTTAGAAAAGGTTGGCTATGATCTTTGGTCCAATAAAATACCTATTATGTGCATGTGCAAAGCATCTGGGGATGACAGTGCATGAGGTAATCCCTTATGACTATAGCTGAGTCACTGTGTAATGTAACCAGGGCAAAGGGTTACATCAGCCATGGGAAATGCAGTGTTGGCTGGGGTTGCATCAGCGAGTAATGTATATATAAGGAGTTGAGATCTAGCCAGCGTTCCTCTCGATTGCCTGATCGTTTGGCCGGAGGCTATGCCAGAAGCATATCTACATTTGCTGTGTGTTGATGGAATGCTGAATCTCTGTTGGAGGATCTGCAAATCCTGTAAATATGTATGTATTGTAACGGAAGATTAAATGCCTCCAGGTTGGAAGACAACACTGTGATGGTGTTCCTTCGTGGGTGAGTTTTGTGGTCAGAGCATTGCTGCATATCAAACTCTTCTACGCACTCTTCTGATGCAGTGTTTACATACTCTGCTGTATGTATTTTCGTTTTGCACTTGACTCTGGTTCACATTTTTGGCCAGAGCTCGGTGGTAGGAGGAGGGAAGATTTATCGCGGTTTACATAAATCCCATCATTCACCATCCCTCCACATACCACTGTTAAGCAGATTATCTTTCTGAGTGACATGAAAATATTGAAGTGTATCTGGTTAGTGGGCCATTCATATGATTCCCTACTTTGTACTATTACATTGTATTTAAAAAGTAGTTCAGAACTACACAGCCTGTGTAACTACCAGAAGAAAGAGAAAGAAAAATGCCCTGGTGAACTTTTTTTTTTTTTGGATGGTGAATGGGTAATTTGCAACCTTTCTCATGGCTGTGACTCAGAGAGAAGCAACACAATGTGTTTTCTTCATTACTAAAGCTTTCAGGAGATCCTTTGTCAGGTCTCTGATAAAAATTATAAAAATAGTACAGTTGAGTGGTAAAATAATAGGATATCAGAGAAATATGGTCTATGTGGGTGAGAAATCAATCAGAATAGTTAAGGAACAAAACTGTGTTTAGGAGTCTCTTAAAAGCTGCAAGATTGGGAGACACTTTCTTAGGACAGAGAAATCCACAAGTGTGGGGTCTTTTGCTTAAAAGGCTCTATTCCCAGTGCATCATCAGACTTACTGGCAGGCCTGAGAATAGGATGATTGAAGATGACTTTAGGGCTCAGGGTAGGTTCATATGGCTGTAGGTAGTCATTGAAATGCTCATCTGTCTTCCCTTGTGGATATTTCCAAATATGGTATGTATGAGAAGGAACATTACCAAAGTAATCATGTTTTTATAATTTCAGCAAACACAGGATACCTTCTTGTTGTTGTTACATGCCATCAAATCATTTTCAGCTTATGACAACCTCTTATTAAGGTCTTGCAAACTCAGGATCATGACTTTCTTGAGTGAATCTCTCCACCTGTGATGTGGTCTTCTTCTCCTACTGACTTCTACCTTATTATTGTCTCTTCTAATGTATTATTGTTTCTTCTAAGGAGAGATGTTGTCTCATGAAATGTCCGGAGTATGATATCCTCAGTTTTGACTTCTTCAGGCTTGATTTGTTCTTTGTTTTTGTTTTTTAAGTAGTAACCATAGAACTCTTTTTTCAGCACCACATTTCAAATGAGTTCGGCTTCCTTTACTGCCCAACTTTGATATCCATACATAGAAATTGAAAATACTATGACATGGATGATCCTGATTTTGATAATCAGTGACATATCTTTATACTAGGGGGTCTTACCTAGTTCCTTCATGGCCCCCTTACTAAGTCCTAGACTTCTTGAATGCAGTCTCCATTTTGATTAATAACTGAGCCAAGGTAACTCTCAGTTGCTATCTGTAATTATTTCATTACAGATCATTATTTCTATCTTCTTGTTTTTTTCTGTTTTGGTTTGGTTTTCTAATTATTAAGTTGATGGTGGTGAATCCATTCTGGGTTTTGGATAGCATTAGAAGAGCTTTCCAAGATGTTGAACCTATTTGAGAGATGGTGATCTGTAACCTGGATAGCTCTTTTGAGAGATGAAATAAAACCTGCAGCAGATTCACTACGCCACTGCTATGGGGAGCCACCAGCTATCACTGTATTCAACTATGTCGTTTGTTGTTGTTTTATCCCTCTTTTTTACCAGTTCAGGACTCAAAGTGACTTACAACAAATTTAAAAAGTTATCATAAAAATCTGCAAAATACAAAAGTTAAAATTAAAAACAATCAAAAAATTAAATTGGATCAAAACATATATCATTAACATGCACACACATACGAGCACAACAATTAGCAAGCTCTGGCACATTATTTTGGTGGGATGGGCTTTATATAGTCAGTCATCAAACATCTGTGTAAGCAGAAAAGCCTTTACTTGTCTATGAAAAGAAAGGAGGGGGGTGCCATTCTAACTTCACTGGGAAGGGAGTTCCAGAACCTTTGAGCAGCCACTGAGAAGGTGCTTTGCTGTGTTCCCATCAGATGTACCACTAAGGGTGATGGGACAGAGAGAATGACCTCCCAGCAGGTCTTAAAGAATGGTCTGGTTCGTAAGGGAGAAAAGGTCCATCAAATAACCTGAACCTGAGCCCTAAAGGACTTTATAGGTCAAAACCAGCAATTTGAAAAGCAGCTGTAAGCCTGATTTTGGACTTTCTTTCTTAATTTTCATCAGTGTTCATTCCAAATCTTTGTTATTTTCTGATAACAAGATGATGTCATCTGCATAATTCAAATTATCAATTTACAGTCTGACAAGCAGTGCCACAGAAAGGTTGAAAGCATCCACTCAGACGCATATTACATCACAACATTGCATCCACACTGCACAGCTTGAAGGTGGCTAAGTCTTCAGGGTCTTGATCTATCTTTATGGCATTTATTTAAGAGCTCATACATTTTAATGGTGAAAATTTAAGGAATTGATTTCTGTGGAATTTTTCCCTTCCCCTTCCTGTATCATCACATACTATTTATATCACTTACAAACATGTAAAGCCTCACATTTCAAA
The DNA here is from genome assembly GCA_030412105.1 of Cyclura pinguis. NCBI lineage: Eukaryota > Metazoa > Chordata > Lepidosauria > Squamata > Iguanidae > Cyclura > Cyclura pinguis. The sequence continues at coordinate 217,570,513 of CM059602.1, forward strand.
AGAATGGCAAACAGAGGAGAGTTTCCAGGATGGGGAAATTTTGCAGAAGTTGAGAGAAAAAGGAGGGATTGAAGAATATCATAAATATGACTCACATGAACATGTTCAGTTGATGACCACAGACTAAATATGTTTAGGACTACACACACAATATTATTTGACTCCACATTCTTCCTGTGAGCTGAAGGACAGTTTTGGCAAACATTTTAAGCTTAGGAGGCTATTTTGAGAGCTTTCTCCTAGAAGGCAGAAACTATTGATGTAAATATACTGCTATAGAAAGTGATAATGTCTTCTTTTGAAGATGGTATGGGCCATATTTACTAAATGTTCAGTAAACATCCATTCCTTGATTTTCTTATTGTATTTGCGACTGTATCATACTTTGTTGGGAGCTGACTCTTCCTAAAAGGAAGTTAAGCAGTTACTGAAATATTGATGGGGTCATCATATCATCAGAAAACCTCAACGGTTGTGCTTAACACCAGTATATCCAATTAAGATGCTGTATTTTTCTAACGGATTGCCATGTTGTCTTATGCTTCAGTGTTATAAGTAGGGAAGCCTGTATTATTTTTTACATAAACTATTTCACAAGGGGATCTGAGGTAATTTGTAGCACATTGGAGGAGGCATTTTTATCTGAAAATGAATCTTCTGAATTCTCTAGTGTGTGTTCAGAATTGCCACCTAAGTCTGCTAAAAGGGTCAAATTCATACCTAATGGATTGGATCCATATATCTATTAGGAAAGAAGGTTGGCACCCCATCTTTCCCACCCCATCCTCTTTCTTCTCTGCTGGCCTCCAAAGGGTTTTTTCTCTGTATAAATAATCCCTGATATTTTGAGATCCCGGAGTGTTATGGTCTGTGGAACAGAAGTGATGAAGGAGCAGGGGGTTTCAAAGATAAGTTGGAGTAAGGCAGGTGTCTCCATCTGATTTCCCATAACACTTCTTCTCAGCTTCCTTCTTACCTGGACCTCAGCCCATTCAGCAGATTCCCTCAGACCTCATGAAAGCATTCTTGGGGACTCTAGGGACTTCCAACTTCATTCCTTGGAGAGTTAGCTAGATCTAACCCATTACCTTTCTGAAGGATACTGGAACAGTACTGGGATTATTTCCAGCTGTTTTTTCTGAGAAGTTTTGGAAGTAACAAAGAAAAGGATCCTCAATAAACATTTTCACAGTACCTTGTGACTTTATGGCTGGAGGTACAGTGCTTAGGAGAGCCAGGATGATAGTGGTTTGAGCATTGGAATATGGACTCTGGAGACCAGGGTTTGATTCGCTACTTGGCTGTGGAAACTCACTGGGTGATCTTGGATGCCTCATTCTCTCAGCCCCAGAAAACCCCATGATAAGTTCACCTTAGGATTGCCATAAGTCAGAAATGGCTTGAAGGCACACAACAACAACAAGAAGAGCAACAATAATGCTTATACTGACTAGGATAATAGTCCTCATCAAATGAGAAATGCAGTAGCATGTTAATGTGCCAATCATATGTAAATTTTTATTTCAAAGCAGGTTTTATGTCTATAAAAAAAGTAACCCCATTGCTTTTGTCTTTTAATGGCACTGTGAATTAGTAATAACAGGAATGTTCCAATCAGTAGCAAAAAATGACTATTCACTGCTTTGCTAACCTGTAACCAGTTTCCATGTCTTCATGCTTTCTGATTCTCCCCGCTGCCTCTTAAAATGCCATTGAATTTTTGAAAAATGGGAAACTTGCATCATTCTTCTTTGGTTGTAGGGAAAATTTATCATCCGAAGCTGATAAAGAATGACATTTCACAGACTTCCTGTCAGAAAATGGGAAGTGGCTGCTGGTGATAAAGTTAATTATTAATGGAATTGGAAACTAGGCCTTCTCAGCCACAGGCACCATCCTCAATCTGCTTTGGGCATTTAAGGGGAAAAGACATAATCGGTCTCACTGCTGCATCACAAAATTGCATCCTCACTGTCCAGCATTGGTTAGAATCCTGGATGTGGCAGTTTGAGATCTTGATCTAGCTCATAGAATTTATTGAAGAAGAAACTAGTTCAAACTAGTAAGCCTTCATGCCTGTTCTTTGAGGTATCTGATCTGGCCATAGTAGTACGTGCATTGATTACACCCTGAATGGATTACTGTAGCTCTATGTGGGGTTGCTTTTGGAAAGTGTTCAAAAACTTCAGCAGGTCCCAAATGCTGTGGTCAGGCGGTTGACTGGAACTGATTATAGGGAACATATACCCCCCCCCCCCCGTTGAAACAGCTTCACTGGCTACCAGTCCATTTCTGGGAAGAATTCAAAGTGCTGGCTATGACCTTTAAAATCCTGTATGGCTCGAGTCCACATTGTCTAAAAGACCATATCTCTCTATCTGAGCCTGCCTAAATTTTAGGATCTTTGGGGGAAGGTGTTCTCTCAGGCCCTCCACCATCACAGCCATGTTTGGTGAGGACCTGGGAGAGAGAGAGTGGAATTCCCTGTGGCAGGAGGTCCAGTTGGCTCCCTTCTGCTTTCTTTTGCTGGCAGCTAAGACCTTTTTATTCAGGCAGGCCTTTGGTTGAAAAACTGTGTGACATAAAAGGTTTCTCATGTGCAGTGTATTTTACTTAAAAAAAAAATAAACTAAAAAAGGCCATTTACCTTTGGAGATGGCATATCTTTTGTTTTAGTTTTCATACAACTCTTTCCCGAAATTATAAATTCTTTCAAAATGCTTAACTGACATATTATATTAAACTTGTTACATCCAGGTCCCAACTAAAAAGAACTGAATAAATGTAATGGATAAGTAATCTGAAAGTATTAGGCACTAGGGCTGCATATAACTTTGCCCATAACTTTGATAAAATGAGATTATGATATGCTTTGGAACAACTGGAAGAATCAGGAAGTAATAAGCATTTATTACAAACTACTTAACTGTGATTTTTGTTTTTGCTTCTTCATAATACCTATATTTATTTATAAATAATATAATATTTATAATAATAACCTATAACAGAGTGGCTTACAATAAAGATTTAAACTATAAAAATATAGATGACTCTAGATGAATCTAGAATTAGATGAAACCAAGAAAATAAATAAAACCAGTAAACCAAAACTAAGCCAACCACAGTGTGAAACCAGAATAAAAGCAGTGCATCCAACAGAGTAAAGAAATACTGAAAAGTCCCAAGATTCAAGAGCATAGGAGGTGGAAATGGTCTTCATTTGGTACTAAAAATACTACAGTGTAGATACCAGGCAACACCCAGGGAGGGCACTCCACAGCTGGAGCGCTGCTGCCAAAACAAAAAACAAAAAAAACCTTGATCCCTAGTAAAACACCCACTTTACTTCTTTTGGCAGGAGTATAGGTGGTGAGGAAGGCAATCCTTCGGAATAATAATGCATATCATCATCATCATCAATATCATCATCTATCATCTCACTTTTTTCGCAATTTAAGATAAGACTCAAAGCAACTTACAACAGATTTAAAAAAAAATCAGAATTCACAAAATACAAAAGTTAAAAAGACTCTTAGTGATTTAGGATATCTTCTTCTTCTTGTGTGTCTTCAAGTCATTTCTGACTTATGGCAACTCCAAGGTAAACCTATCATGGGGTTTTCTGGGGCTGAGAGTGTGTGATGTGCCCATGGTCACTTAGTGGGTTTCCATGGCCAAGCAGGGAATCAAACCCTGGTCCTCAGTGTCATAGTACAATGCTCAAACCACTACACCACACTGGCTCTCTCTATATTTTTACATAACCATATTTTTGTTCCTGTGTTAATTCCTATTGATGGTTTCATCTCTGCAATTTCAAGAATGTGGAAGATATTTTTCACAATTGCTGTTTTGTCATGGAATTGACATGCATTTGATAGTTGAGGAAAGATCATAGCTCAGTTGGAGAAGCTCCCAACATTCTCACTTTCAAAACAGCATTGAACAGTTGTTTGGGAAAAAATAATCGCTGGCCTGTCTAGGGATTATGGGAGATGTAGTCCAACATAAGGAGGGCATCAGACTGGTGTGGGATGGTAGTGGAGAGACATGCGCCCTGCTGCATGAACAATATTGGTCTGGCAAAATATGAGATGGCTTCATATGTTCAAACATAAAAAACTTAACAAAGGGCCCTTCTGGATCAGACCAAAGGCTTTTCTAGCCAAGCATTTGTTCACAGATGCTGGCCAACCAGCAACCTGTGGGAAGCCCAGAAGCAGAAAATTAGTGCAGTAGAACATTTCATTTTGCTAGCAACTGCCATACCGAGTAGCATTGCCTCATTTCTGGAGGTATCGTTAATGGTCCTACCCCTATTAATTTATCCTCTTTTAAACCCACCCAAGTTGGCAGTCTTCACTATATTTTCCAGCGGCGAGTATGGGTACCAGTTCCACAATTTCACTGAGACATTAAGAACACATACAGTCATTGTTGTTATAGATGCCAAATTGACTTCCAGTGTATGGTGACCCTATGAAGAAGGGATCTCCAAGTACCTTTTCCATCAACAGCCTAGATCAGATCTAGCAAGCTCAGGGCTGTGGCTTCCTTTATTGAATCAGTCCATCTGTAATTTAGTCTTCCTCTTTTCCTAGCATTATAGTCTTATCTGATGAGTCATATCATCTCATGTGATGTCCAAAGTATGATAGACTCCATTTATTCAGATATAGGGAAATTAAATATGTTCTGTTATTCTAATCACTCATAAGTTGAGCACCTTAATTTCCCCAAATAATTTCCAGTTCTAAAATAAGCAATCTGCTTTAATCCAAAGTAAAACGTAACTTAGCAGTTCACCAAAGCTAGAAATATATTATGCCTCACTTCATTATGGAGGTGATTGGGAAATGATCCAGCCAACCTTTCATTTTCAGTCTGTCAGGAGAATTCAGCCGACATTACCCTTATGTCAGAGACAGATTGTAGGGAAATATCCAAGCAACTTATCCCCATGGAGAGGTGAAAGTAAATTTTAAAAGCTCCAGTGATCTGTAGCACAACGTTACATTTAAGGTTATAGGAACATTCATGTCAACTGAGAAGGCTGCCTGAAACTGTCTGAAAGAAGCTCTTTTGTAAGTGCCAAAACTGATTACTAGAGCTGTCTGCTCTACCCTTCCATGTTAACATAGTGGAAAAGTTGTTCCCATGTTAACAGATGAGAACTGCCACTGGATTTGTCAAAGCTATAATAATTGAGTTTGTGGGGTGTAGTAATGAGAGAGAGAAGGGATCATTAACCTGAGCTGTATGGACAGTTTAAAGAGAAAATCTTGGACTTTAGAAGCATAACTGCCAGGCATACTTCTTAAAATCTTAAGTCTCCTGGTAGAGATCCCAGAAACTTATTAAGGTTTATCTGGCAGAAATAAGAGGGCAATTTTTATTCCATTTGATCTCAAAGTCAAAATGAAAACAAGAAAAATAATTAGAGGAACTGAGCTAGGAATAGATCTTAGGAACATTTATACACCTTGGTGGTGTATAAACAAGCCATCTCATACCATTGAATATTTAACAGGTGAACCCAGACAATTTTTTTATTTAGTACAAAGCTTGTATCAGTGTGTGAACTTGGGATGATCTAGAAATGAGCTCAGCAAATGAAGCTATTTTACAATGAAGACTCAGAATAGCATCCTCTTCTTCAAGCCCAGTGCAAAGATAAAAATAAGAATAAAAAACGTTCTGCTTCTAATGTCACCTGGTGTCCAAATCCAGAATTTGGAAAAGTTGTGGGGCGGGGTTGTGCTGGGTTTTGGTTTGGTTTGTTTGTTTTTTTTACTACAGTTCCTAAAATTCTCCAGCCAGCCTAGCTAGTGGCCATCATACTTAGGGAATTCTGGAAACGGCAGTCCAAAAAAGTAACTTGGTGTTCTTTCAGCACCCTCCTGCCATGAAATGCATTACTCAGACATTAATTGTAATACAACATGTTGCTTTTTAGTTACTGGTTTTTTATTCTAAAAATATATTTTTAGGGGTCAAAAATCTCCGAAATGGCATTTCAAAAACAACAGTGTCATTATCCTGTCAGAACTGGTATATTTTCATACTGTGCCAGTGTGATGGATGGAAGCCCATCTTTCAAGTCCACCTTCTGTTCATCTGTTGAGCCAAAGTGTGACTTTGTGATAATCTTTGTTTCCCTTCTGAAAACTGGAATAATATTGATTTATCTTGCGTGTTCTTTGTGAGTGAACAGCTGAATCGTGAAATTCTTATCTGAACTGTAAGATTCACAAGGAACTGTTAATACCTTAGCTATTTCTGATAACACCGCTTAGGAAATGCAGGGAAGGAAATAACACTATAGATTAAACCAACAAGGCTTCAAAAACATTCTCCCACATAACAAAATAGATTAAAACATTCTGGACAGATAATCAATAGAACAATTACCTCTTTTTTATATTACTTCTTATTTCCCATATATAGATCCCAAACAGATGGATATCCTGGGAGAGCAAAGAGGCAGTGGGCAGGTGTCGAAGGGACTCTATCTTAAATTTTTGGAAACCTTTTTAGGAAGGATATATTGATGGTACTGTTACCACATTTTCTCAGAAACTGTGCAGATGTGAAATGTACTTATCCCATGTTAAAAGACAGGTGTCTTACAGAACAAAAACGACTAAAGAGAATTCAGGTCAAGAGGATATTTTGCCAGTACTGCCTTGCCTCTATTTTCTCAGGTGTAGACTGTTGCCATCCCACTGTAGCTGGCAAAAGAAAGTTTTCCAAAATACGCAATGGTAGAGTGTGTGTTATTTTAAGAACATATTCTCAGTCCCAGTGGCCAGATTCTGGGGAGCCAGGTGGCATTTTTGCTCTCCCTTGGATTTTGATAGGTTACATGCTTACTCTGATCCCTGTAAGCCCCTCGATCCCAAATCTCACTTCAGAAGACTAGCAAGGGGGAGAGCTACAATTTTTCATTTCAATGTTATTTCCCACTTGATCCTGCAGAGTTGGGCACTCTGATTACAGAACTCAGTAGTTAGTGAGACTAAGCTTATCCTAACAAATCTGGTCTTCTGGAATCCTACTGAATTCAGGACAACTATACTCTTATGAAATGGACAGTACAAAAAAGAGTGGAATTTTCCTGCAATGGACAGTTTCCAGGTAAGCAAAAGGAAGGATGAAGAGCTTCAGACACATACACATAGGCCCTTTCCGCACGCGGCAAGGGAATCGCTCCATGCCATTACTCACCGCTTCTTCTCAGGTCTGAAGCAACGCAGACTGTCCCTGAAGCCCTTCTGCAGGGCTCCTCCTTGGTCCAGGGTGAATTGGAGCAGCACGAGGTCTGTAGATCCACACTGCTCCGGCTTCCAAAATGGCAGCTTCCAGCTTCCCAAATGGCGGCTCTGGCTTCCAAAATGGTGGCTTCTGGCTTCCAAAATGGTGGCTTTCAGCTTCCAAAATGGCGGCTTCCAGTTGGTTGTGGGTCCTGATCAACCGTTGAAGCTCGCCACGCCTAAAGCCTGCCCTCCACAGATGGCAGGCTGGCATTGGTGCGAGCCTGCAAATCTGCACAAGAGAGCAGGAACGCAATGGCGCATTCCAGGAAAATAAAGACCTGCTTTTTCCAGTCTTTCAAAAACACGCTGGAGGACCACTTGGGATCGTCTTGGAGCAGACTGAGGTGCGGATCTCTGGTAAGTAGTCTGCTCCTAGTCCACTCCAAGGTGCAGACGACCTCCGTGCGAGGACGCACTGCCCTGTTCTAATTGCCTGGTGTGGAAAGGGCCATAGACATGACCTGGTAGGCATGCACATCCCCTGTTGTTTTTTAGAATATATTTTTGTTGTGTTTTTAAAGTATGATTGCAAACAAAGGGAAGGGGGAAAAAAGAGAAAAGAGGGATGGCAGGAACACGTGGGGTATAAGCAGGGCTAGCCATAAACATTTATATAAGCTGATCATATTTTGAAAAACACATTTTCATGAAGTTGATGTCTGTAAAATACATGTTCATGAAGTGAGATCTTGTGACCAGTGAACACTAGATGTAGAATGTGTGTCTCTCTAGTCTGGGAGTACAAGTGTCTCTCTAGTCTTGGAGTACGAGTATGTCTCTCTAGTCTTGGAGTACAAGGTAATATTAAGAGAGCACAGGATCTAGCCATGTTGAACAGTAGTTAAACTCCATGTGCCAGTGATATAATTTTTAAAAACATGTGTTTGCAGATATAGGAGATTTTTCCAATACAAGCTCAATAAGTTGTACCAAAGACCAAAAAGGGATAAGCACTGAACATTCCCAGATTATATGGCACGTTAAAGTATTATCAGTATTATATCACCAATAGTTAGCTGAATTAGGCAATTTCATTCTAAATATGCCTAATGGTATCCAATATGGCTAAAACATCAACTTTTGCAGAACTAAAATGAAATTTTAAATCTAAAGAAATTTCAGGTGATGAAGCAAGGGTAGTTTTCCATTGGATTGATTTATGAAGGACAGTCCTCTGCTGTTTTAACTGTGGCAAATATATGTCACTGATCCTGCACCTATAATGTCTGCTCGTCTAGGGAATAACAGCTACTTTACCAGTTATCTGACAGGCAGATGACTTACCATCTATTAATGCAGTCAATCTTAGAGACTCATTTAGACAACAAACAGAATATTTTTTCAACTCTACTCTAGCCTCCCCAATCCTTTTTAATAATTCTGCCTCTGCAGCAGTGACACCAGACCAGAAAACCTAAATCAGCTGAATAGCATCTTAATCAGCCAGTATTTACTAGGCAATAAAGCAACAGACAAAGTAATGAATGAGACTGAATAGAAACAAGTGACGGTGTTTTTTTGGTTAATGTGCTTGGGTAACCAAACAAGCAGCACATAAAAAAAAAAATCTTATGACTATGTAATCACATAACAGAAACAACAACAACGAAAAGTAATAATTTGGCGATGGGAAGAAAGTAGATGATAGAAAACAAATTCTTTTAGAAGAGTAATAATGAACATAGTATCCTGAACGTAAATTATACAGAGCTTGGGAAGGTTAATTTATTTTTACCGCAGATCCCAGAATTCCTCCAAACATCTTGATCCAAAAAGTAAATTTTTCCAGCTCTGCTTTCATAAATATGTATTCATAAAATATTCATAAAAACATAGACTCACAAAAATTACTGTGTAACTAGGTTACACGTAAATGAACTTTTGCTGTGAGAGGCCTATAAATACTTGCAGGTACCTGACAGGACCACAGATTTTAAAGGAAGCAGTGATGAACATGCCTGACCTTTCACATTTGTCTTTATCTTGGGTCCAGGAACATGAAGGTAAGAGAACTGCCACATCAAAAGTAAAATGGCCCTTACTGTATTTTAACAGTTAGTTCTAAGTTTTACATTATTCAGGTGCTGTTGAATTTAGTTTAGGATTGATATTGGTAAATTCTGGATTTGTAGATTACTCAGGATCAATATTGTTTCACTTCATGAATTGCAAAGCAGCGTAGTGTGGTGGAAAATAATGAAATAATAATAGAAAGTTAAAGGACTCCAGAACATGGAGCTTCAATGAATGATTGAACAGCAGTGGCTGTCGGAGAAGATAAGAATTGCTCTCAAACTCTGGAACTCCCTTCCAAAACAATTAGACTGTTGCCTTCTTTGCTATCCTTCTGTAAGCAGACATTTTTGCTTCAGCAGCCTTTTGAGGGGTGACTAATCAGGGGGAAATGGTCCTTTGTAATGTGCTGTATATTTGTTTTGAATGGACACACTTTGGACCGCTTTTAATTCTATTGATTCATTTTTGTATGATGTGAATGTTTCAAGCTGAATCTGTTATAACCATTGTAAGTCCTTCGAGTCCTAGACTGTGGAAAAGGCAGGATATAAATATCATCATCATCACCATCATCATCTTCACCATCACCATCATCTATTATCAATTTCATAGTCTACCAGGTGTTACTGAAGCTTTGGACAGTCATTGATTCGGTTTCTGTTGAAGAATTTAGGAATCAGTAAGTCATCACTGGATAATCTGTTAAATTCCAAGCAAAATCCTTTTTTTTTTTTTTTGGTAATTTTGTAACTTCATTCACATGTTTTCTCAATCAATTTGTAATTGCTCCCAAAGCACCTATTAATAATAGAACCACAGTTGTTTTCTTATTAGTCGGTTAGTGCTTTGTCATCTTCAGTGCACAAAGCCACCTGGTTCGTAATGACTTGTATGTATAATACTAGATAAAATTCATCTTGACAGGGCGGTGGCACATGTTTTCATATGGGGTAGTGACTCTTTGCCAGGTTATATGTGCAGTTAGTTTGGAAATAGGGATTGTATTCAGTGGTTTCCATTCACCAGTGGAACAGATATTGCTGGTAGAATGGATTGCCACTCTGCTAGCACACACCACCATCTGTTTTGTAACTCTGGGGGATCTTTTGTTGTAAATTTAGGGAAGGTATGATTTTGCATGGAGCTATTTGCATGATTGTTGTTGTAAGTGGTCCATGTTGCTCAATGGATGATGCCGCCATACATTTTCCACCCTTCAATTCAATTGCAGGGAGGTTCAACCCCTAATAAAGCTTCTAGTCTTGTAGATTGTGTGCACCTATGACTGGAAGTAGTCTCTTCTTGTCTGTGTCGATGAACTTTGAGCCCTGGAAAGTGAAAGCTAGAAATCTTCCATTACCTAAGGAAGCTAATCAGTGAGCAATCTAGTGTGCATTCACTCTGTGAGTCTTCAACAGAATAGACCCTCTTTTTATTACTTTTCCTACATCTTTTACTACTGCATATTTTGTCCAAAAGTCTTCTGGCTGTAACTGAGAGGAGGAAAGGGGCTGGCAACAGGCTGCTATCTGAATGATTGACTTTTTCTGTGTTGATCATCAATAAACTTGGGTACTTGCCCTTGTTGTGCTCTATTATAGTATTGATTTAAGGAGGAGGGACATGTCAGCAGGAAGACAGGCAAGACATTTGGTTCATTTTTAAAAATATGCGCTGACAGCTGAGTGTCACAAGCCTGTGTAGCAATTGCTTTCTGAGTCCTCAACACTCACACAAAGATGTTTCAAAATAAAGACTTTTAGTGGTTCTTATATAAAAATCAAATGGACTGTATGTTGCGTTACCTTTAAAATGGACCATCACCTTGTCCTTCCTAGCAGAAAGAACTTCTGTTTAAAAAGCTATTCCTTAGTTTCCTTGCGGTGTCTTAATTGAGCTTTGAACTGCATTAAAAGCATGCAGTGGGTATAGTCTTCAATAGGATGTATATTTTTGAACTGAATCTGCATTTGAATACAATTTTTTTACTTCCCACCAGCACCTGCAAAAAAAAAGGGGGGGGTCAGAGAGAGACAGAGAGAGAGAGAGAGGAATAGTCTTTTAAACCAAGAAGAGAATATATTTGCAAGTTTAATTTCCCTGGAGAGAAGTGGGCTTTTCAGAGCAACTTTGATATGTTTTTCCTTTCTTTTTTTTGTGTAACCTGTGGTTTAATTCCTATTCACATTTTGCATTCCTATTTGCATGATAAAAGAGTGCCACATCATTTTAAAAGCCCCCTTTCGAAACTCTGACTTGTTCATGAAGATTCCAAAAGAGCAAAGCAGGAATAAAATAAATCTCTCTCCAAAATTAGCATAATCTTCTAACCTTCACCATTTTAAGAATTCCACTATTGTCTTTCAGAAAGCATATGAATAATGGGGCCCTGACTGTTTTCATGCCAATGCTTCAGTGTGATTCTGTAATTCCTGTCCTAATGGAATCACCTCAGTGCTGGAATTTTTTGGCTTCTATGTTAAAATTGTGTTCTGTGAATGTCTTGTATATTAACATAATAAAATTATATTCCTTAACATTTTGACTTAAGGAGAGCTCTCCCTTCCCCATCTTTCTTTCCGTTTCCCATATAAGTTGGGGACCGGATATCAAAAAGACACAGAGCTACAAAAACTCTGTTTTGCTGCTAAAGCTTAAAAATCTACACGAGATCTGATGTAATATCGAATTGTGTATTCTCCATTGCTACTGACATCATTGGTCAATCAGTTTTTTGCTAGAATGGAATGGCAGTTTTAGTTTATGATAGCTTCATTTCCATACACTCCACATGCCTATTTTGGTGAACAAACAAATTAGTTTTTTCCAGAAACAAAGGTATAACTTACTTTATGATTATAGCTTCGTGAGAAATAATTTCACTCTTCTGTGGTATAACTCTAATTGAGCTACTTTTATACTTTGGGTATGTGGAGAAGGAATATCACATGGCTTAAATTGCAGCTTATGCTGCAATGTTGTGCTATGTTGAACTAAGGTTGAGGTGAGTTTGTTTTCTATCAAAAAAACAACAGTGTGTAATTGTCAAATTTTTAATGCTTCAGTTTCCTTTTCATTTAATACAGATGAAAGGATTCCTAATCTGAAACAGGGTAGGGAATGAGGTCCAATAAATTTGGGGCTGAGTTCAGGTGAAATGGAGATACTCTTTGTGAGTGGCTCATTGATTCTGTTAAATGTTGTTCACCCTATTTTAGAGGGAACTGTTCACCCCTTACAGGATCAGGTGTAGTAATCTGGAGGTGCACTTAGATCTAACACTGGTGCTGGAGGCACAGATGGTCTTGGGACCTTGGAGTGCCATTTATTAGTTTGGTTGCTGTACTGAGTGTGTTCTTATCTGGGTACTGATAACCTTGCAACTGTCACTTGTCCTCTGGTAATCTCCTGTTTTGGATTACTACAATACATTATACATGGGACTGCATTTGAAAATGCTCCAGAAACTTCAGATGGTCCAAAAAAGGACAACTAGACTGCTAACTGGAATTGGTTGATGTGATGATATTGTACCAGGACTTCAAATTCTGCTCCCACCCCATTTCCGAGTCCAATTCAGAGGGCTGGTTTTAAAGTCCCAAATGGCTTAACAACAGGTAACCTAAAGAGTTCTCCTCCCCAATGCTTACCTACCTAGACCTTGATGTCATTGTCCAAAGTTGTCCTCCAGATGTTGCCACCAAATGAAGTGAGAGCAACAAATGAGAAGGCTATTTCAGTAGTGGTGCCCCATCTGTGGAACACCCTCCTTAGAGAGGTTTGCTAGGCATTTGCAATGTGGTCTTTCCACTACCAGGTGAAGATCTTTGTATCTCACCCGGGACTTTAATGCTTTTAAACCTTCCCATGTTTATCCTATTACTGTTTTTTTTAATTATTTTATGTGTTGCTATCTTTATCTTGTTTTTATATTCTGGTTTTTCTGCCACTGTTTTAATATTATATTTTAATACATTTTTACTTTTAACAAATGTTATATCACCCAAAGAACTTAGGTTACTCTGTAGTTTAAAAACGCCTTAAAGAAATAAGTGCAAATAAATAAGACATTCATAGTACCCAATATGTCTGTGCATAATTTCTAATGGTTTGGTCACTCAGGTTCTCATAACACTTCATCTGTCAATGGTAGACTACAGTCCTCCCTCCACATTTGCAAATTTGACCTTTGTGGATTTGATTACTCATGAGGTTTTAAAGTCCCAACCCATGCCTTTTCCCAACCCATTCTTCTCCCATTCCCCTCCCTTTTGTCTGGGTGCATAATTCCTGGAAGGGTGGTTATGGAAGGAATACATGTCCTGCAAAATCTAGAGAACTAGATGATATTGAGAGTCACATGAAGTGTGGACAAGGGCTGCATAGTGCCAGTGGGTCACAAGTGCCACAACCCGATTTTAAATTTATCAATAAAATAATTTGCAGATGAATCATACATTAAATGTATATGGTTGGTTGACTGGTTGGACTGGAAAATCTTTTTACGATACTTACATAGCACAGAAGATTGACATGGCATAGTTTACAAGTTTTGTTTTCTGGAGTCAAACGGATCAAATCAGACTCTATTTGGAGAGGGGTAATTATATCAGTCTGTTTAGCAGGGGGAAAAAACTGCAAGCATGTCTTCAGGCACTTTGATGACTAACACATTTATTATGAAATGTGTTTTCTTGGATGCAAGTCCACTTCATCAGATGCATGGATTGTTATCTTCTTTTTAAAGTATATATACACATGGGTGAATAGAGAGTCTGGGATTGTAAGTAGTGAGGTCACAAAGAAATAAAATACAAAAAGTATCCAAAATGGGCGCAGTGACCTACTGCAACAGAAGTGATAGATGATAAGTCAATCAATTGAGCAATGTTGAATTAATTAACATTTAAATAAGGGGACAGGAAACCATTCAGACCAAATGAACAGAAATGAAGTTCTTTATAAGCTGTAATTTGGCAACTTCATTTGGAAGATTCTCCTTGAAATGTCTGTTTTCAAGGATGGTCACTTTGAGATCAGCAGCAGCATATGCTATTAGACTGAAATGACCTGGCTTTTGAATGCTGCCATCTGTGATTATCAGATCTGTGTCCATTAATTCTTTATCAAAAGGATTGGCCTATTTGCCCAGTGTAAAATGCAGAGGGACATTTCTAGTACATGATAGCCTTTATTATTTGTTTGTTTGTTTGTTTGTTTTTTACTTACCTCTCAACTCTGTTGGACTACCAAACTGATGCATATAAAAAAAAATAAAAATACTTTTTTATTTTAAAAAAATGTGTTTTAAAAAGCAAGCAATTAAACTAATCTTAAAGACAGCCCTGGTTTTAAGGCCATAAACAACAATACTCTCTTGGATGCTTGTCAGAAGGTCAGGAAGGGCAAAGCCAGCTTGACTTCTTTTGGGAGAGAGGTTTACGACTGAGGTGCTGTTTCAAATAAACCCCTGTCTCATGTATTCACTAATCTCACAGTGGTGAAACATGCCACAGAGCTTCCATTAAGGATCTTAGATTCATATAAGAAAAGAAAATATTTGGCATATCTAGTCCATTTAAGGCTTTGTAGGTCATAGAGTCTTAGAATTTAGAAGGAAAATCCCATGTGCAGGAATCCACAGCTAAACATCCATGATAGATGATCACCTAAACTTGATTTAAAAATCTATAAGAAAGGACAGTTCATCATATTCCAAGGTGGCATTTTCTACAAGCAAATTGTTTTTACCTTGAAAAGGCTCTTCCTAATATTTAGCTGGAATCACTTTTCTTTTGATTTGAATTCATTGGTTCATTTCCTACCACAGAAGCAACAGGAAAAGTTTGTTCAATTTTCTGTGCAATAGCTCTTCAGATATTTCCAGATATTTGAAGATGGCTATCACAAGCTAAACATCTAGATTCCTGACCTGTTTATCAAAGGGCTTGGTTTCGAGACCTATTAACATCTTGATCACTTTTGTTTGGACACATTCCAGCTTGTCGATATCCTTCTTGAACTATGATATCTGGAACTGGACACAGTGCTCTAGCTGAGGTCTCAGCACAGCAGGATAGAGTAGTAATATTACTTCTCTTGATCTGGACATCACAGTTCTGTTGATGCATTCTAGAATTGCCTTAGCTCCAAGCCTCCATACACCATTGTTCCCTGCAGTGGTGGTGGATAGAACTATATGAGTCCTGGTATCCCTTCCAACTTTACAGTTCTATGATTCTATGATAAAGCCATTGATTCATTTTTAGCCTGGAGTAGCCTTTGTTGTCCCTTCTCTCCAGGATGATAAGGAACCATTGGTGAGTATTCTGAGTCTGGCAGCCAGCTAAATATCAAGCCAACAGTAGTATCATCTAGGCATATTTTCACCATCTTGGGGGGCCTTGTTGAAAGCCTTGCTGAAAGCAAAATAGGTAAATATACTACGTCTACAGAATTCTCCATATACATTCAACCAAACTTATAACTTGTTTTTCAGAAATCCGTGCTAACTCTTAGCAACCACAGTATTCTTTTTTAAGTGCTTGCAGACCAATTGTTTAGTGATGTGTTCACAGAACATCTGCTGGTATCAGGAAGCTGACCAGCTGGAAGCTGACAGAAGCTCCCCCCCTCCTTTTTGATAATGGTGACAATGTTTTCCTGCCTGCAGTCTTCAGAGGCCTCACCCATCTTCCAAAAATTGGTAGCCATGAGTGTGTTTGCACAATTAAAACTAGTGCACAGCTGTGCCCATACTAAAGGATGTCAGATCTGGCTATGCCTTAATTACATCCCATTTGGACTGCTGTAGTACACTTTGTGTGGAGCTGCCTTTGGAAACTGTTTAGACTTGAGCAGGTCCAAATGTTGCAGCTAGGCTGTTAACTGGAGTTGGTTACAGGGAATGTGTAACTCCCCTTTTGAAATAGCTTCACTGATTACCAATCTGTTTCCAGGTGGAACTCAAAAGTGTTGGTTATGGTTAACTCCCAATATTTTCTTTCTTTATGGCTATAACCTTCAGGAGAAAGTTTTGATGTGTCCATCTACAATAGGAGTCACTTTCTCCCACCATATCTCCTCTTTTTCTGGGAAATGGCAGGAATCCCTTCATCCACAGAATCCTCCATGGACACATGCATATTCTCCAAAGCCTACAACTGTTTTCCCAGTTCTGTGATCCAGGATCACTATCTTAGGAGAAAAACTGAAACTGATCGTGTAGTTCATAAGATGCAACATGGTTCCACAGCCCTGGTCCTGTGTGTCTCGTCATTCTAAGTGTTTTGACTTCTTTGCTTAGTAATCTTCTGACAACCTAACAGCACTGTTCATCCTGCAGAGTTTGTTTTGTTGTGCCCAGAAACTCTTCTTTCATGCTGAGTCAAAAAGTAGATGAGTCAGCCTCTAGATGTTATAGATTCTTTTCCAGCAGGGCAGCCAGATTACACTTGTTGCAGGTATAGGTTCTTACGTTTTCAGACAGGAAAACAAACATGGCACAGATACTGGAGGTCACTGCAACATCTTTGTCACTGCCCTTGTCTCTTCACATTATTGAGGTGGTGACACAGTACTTTGGGAGACCCCTTAAATTCCACCATTAAACATCCTGACCAGAAAACCCATCTTAACTCCCCCTGTTGACAAGTGCCTGCTCACAAGTTGGCAGAAACTGAAGACAACTATAGAATTAATATAGCTAGCATAGCTCTATACTATTCATGTCCTCTCTGCATTCACTCCCCCTCAGAAGTAGGAAACAAGCTGGAATCCACTGCTTTTGGAACAAGAACTTGTGATACGTTAAACTAAAAGTACAGTCTGACAGTCACATTTTGCTCTAAGTGTAGCCTCTGAACACTCTTCAAGGGCAGCCCCACATAAAACACATTACAATAGTCTAATTGGATGATAAGTGACATGAGAAGCATTCTGGGCAGATATTTCCTTCCTTGGAAAGGACATAGCAGCACACCAAACTGAAACTGGGCACTCTTGGCTACACCTTCCCCCTAGCCTTCAGGAACAATGCTTGGGTTCATGAACAAATCCAGGCTCTGAACCTGGTCTTTGTAGAACATGCTGAATGTGCTGTAGAACATGCTGAAGTCCCAATCCCAGCTTGACTTTTTCTGGTGTCCAATAAATTTTTTATCTTGGCTGGCTTGGGTCTCAATTTTCTCACCCACATCCAGTCCCTCACTGTCCCTAAGCAGAGTTTTGGACATCCACAGCCTCCTTGGCTGTTGAGAAGAAGAGAGGAGCTGGTATCACCAGCATAGCTGTGAGACACAACATTCAAACTCTAAATGATATCCCTGGGCAACTTCATGTGGATGTGGAAAAAAGCACACAGCACACTATTGAGCTTTGCAAAATCACATAATGTCACATTTGGGGAATGTTGAGGCAAACAGGATCAGAACCGCTTCAGAGTGGTGTCTTCAAATCCCCTTGTCAATCAAAAAACGCAGGAGGATGCCATGATCAATATCAAATGCCACTGAGTTGTTGATGAGACCCAATAGGAACTCACTCCTCCTTTCCAGTTAATATTATAGGGCATCCACCCAGGTGATCAAGACCACTTCTGTCCCCAAACCAGGTATACACCCAGACTAGAATGATGTCACAGCTAGGTCCTGAAATAACGTTACCTAAGTAGACAAAGGACAGAGTTGACCTTTGAGTCTCTTATAGGATCTGTTGCTTCTATTTGCAACACTCTGGCCTTTTGTTTTAGATTGAAGCTGTCTGTGAGCAGGGGCCATTGCAATCTTTTTATGTCATTAGGAAATTTTCTAGAGAGCCCATCTGCATGGACCATAAGCAGTAATGCTTAATGTTCTCTGCATCTTACTTCTCAGGACAGGTTTGAGGGGGCTGAGGGGTCTGCTTTAAATCTTTCATCTTGCCGGGGGTTCTTCCAAGCACAGCAGTAAGCCTGCAATCAGAGGTACCTGCAGGAACTGGGGATCCTTTCACACTACACAGTTATAGTGCTAAGACTGCACTTTTAACTGCTATGGAATAGTAGGATTTGTTTTTTAGGACATAGTACTTAGAATTCTGAGGCAGAGACAGAGCTCTAGTGTCTCATTACTGTACCACAACCCACAGGATGCCACAAGATACAGCCATAGCAATTAAAGTGAAAACATAGTATTATAATTGTGTAGTGTAAAAGAGCCCCTGGATGAAGCAAAACTCATCACACTATCCAAATACATGCTGTTCCCCATTTGTGTTTGCTGTAATCCTACACATAGTTGTGTTTATAAATAGCCTTGCCATCTTGTATATGTGAAATCATATACAGGATTCCTTCCCTTGTTCACAAATGTACGTTTTCATTTTCATTGGTTATATTTTAAATTCTACAATATTTTTAATTGGGTGAGAAAAAGAAGGTTTGGTTTCCAACGTGGAGCTTTTATAGTTAGCCTTATGGTCTCACTGTCTCCTTCCACTTGCTTAGTTAAAACAACTGTCATTTTAGATCCATCTCTCTGGTGCAGCAGGATGGATAATTCTTGGCAAAACTAGATAAGAATAGCTTGGAATCCTACCAAGTCTTTAGATAGTCAACCAAACCATTAAATTTACACAGATCTGTAGTGTTAAAAAAGTGAGAGAGAATGAGAAAATGTCTGCTTGTTCTTCAGACAACTAGGAGCAGAAAAACAGCATGCCAATCTGTTCAAATTTAGCAAAAGAAAAAGAGCAAATGATTATCCCCAATCATTGTAAAAGCTAAATGTATCAGAGAGTGGGTTCCCTGCTCTATCTTCTCCATGAGAGCTATTTTTTCTTCACACCAATTAAAGTTATATTGGAACCAAGATGTTTTTGTTATAAACAACCATTTCCTGAATGGCTAGATCTAATTATATCCATTGTCACCTTTGGTACATTCTCCTTTTAATTTTTGTCTGACACGTCCTCTTACACTCTCAGACTTAACTGTATCTACTATATACATACCTGAAATTCTGGCTAACAGGAGCTAACAGGTACTGCAGTGAGCATCTTTGGATCTAATTGGGGAAAGGTAGGATATAAATTAAATAAATTAATAAGCATTTCCATTTCACCCTCATACCCACCCCCCAGTTAAGACGCCTTAAAGTATAGAAGGGCATTTATCTGTCCCCTTCTGCGGTCTCTCACAAACAAGCTTTTTCTTTAATAATGCCCGAAGATACTTGGTTTCTTTTATGACTTAATGAGGGTAATGTCAAAATTCAAAAACTTTACCTCAAAAGAGCTATAGATCAGTGAATAATTACAAACTAAGCATTTTTTCCGTGGTTCTTTAGGAAACCTTTGACAACGTGCTTAAAAGGGTAAAATGTTTGCATAAAGTCATACATGTGACACATAGTAGTGTTGTTTGATTTCACACCATCTGTCATCTTGTCATGTTATATCCTTGGTGATAAATTCTACAGTCCTTCAGAGAAACAGTTGGCATAATGTCTAATACAGTGAAATATTTGTAATCAAATGGACTGTTCTTGGATTTTTCAGCTGCTGAAGGAATTCTATCAGACTGATTCCCCTTTTTTAAAAGTTCAGATAGGTGTTTCCAGGACCTTCAGTTGGCCTAGAAGGAAGAAGTAAGCCTCAAATATAAGATGAGGACAATGTGGGGAGGGTCCTGAGGGACATTGCTTTCAGCAGGCTCTGGTCTAGCTCACCTATTTAAGGTGCAGTGGGCCAGAAGTCAGCCTCTTTGCTCTTCTGCTGCCCCTTGCCCTCCCTCCCTTTAGCATGAGCTCCAGGTAGTCACCTTCTGGGGCTGAGTAGGATTTTTTCCCCAGTGTCATGACTGGTCTACTCATGCTCTGTGGAGATTTCTCCCCCAAGGCTCATGTTTTGTCATAACTGATACGGTGCTAGCACTTACTTTAACAGCTATATTCAAGGTACTCTCAGAGGCACCAGAAGGTGAGAGAACCTCATCTACATACTTAATTGCCAACCAATGAGAGGGGTAAAGTAAGGTTCCTTGCCTCCAGGATTGAACAAGAGTGCTTACCATTACCTCTTGAGGGAATAGCTGGGACCCTCAACTCCCTTTAAAGGAGACAGGTGATAATAAACTGAGGTGGTTTCCTTCCTTGTTCAGAGCTGAGCGGCTTGCCTCAGAGTGTGGTCTAACTGGGCCTCCCATAAGCTAGTGCCCAGATGCTCATGTGTTTCTGTGTAGCACATTTCTGTTGTTGAATAAACTTTAGCCAGTTTTAACCCAAAGTGACTGTCTTGTGCCATCATTTGTGATGGAAAGGCAATCAAATTTTCCCCAGCCAATGCTATGAGATGGCTATGTGCTATGGAGACCCCCAGAAGCATAGCAGTTTCCTAAGCCAGTACCCTGAAGCCTTGCAAGCCTATCCACTAAGGTAAATCACACTGATTTTCTCCAGATGATAAGAAGCATTTAGCTGTTGTGGCGGTGGTGTTCTTTCAGATTATAGTGAGCCTCCTATAGGATCTGCTTGGCAAGATTTGTTCAAAGATGGTTTGTCATTGTCTTCATCTAAGGCTGAATGTGTATGACCTGCCCAAGATCACCCAGTAGGTTTTTGTGGCTGAGTGGGGATTCAAACCCTGTTTTCCCAGGTTCCTAATCCAGCACTCACATCACTACACTATGCTGTCTCATGCTTGGGTGCTTATATTCTTCACTATTTTCCTTGCCCTTCCCCACAACTTGGCTTTCTACCAATTTCACCTGATTTCTCCCTTGCCTCTGTCTCCTTTACATTGTTTCCTCTTCCTTCATAGGCATGATTAAGGATAGTCTATTCATAATGTAATGGGAAACATTACTGAAAGATAAAATTAACATTTTTATTAAGAAGACTGAATCTGATTTTGCCAAACCTCCACTCAGCCCCAACTTTTAAGCTTATTGGACAAATGTAATAGTATTTATGTGTTTTAAGACCTTATAATTGCACTCAGCCATGGGATTGCAAATCAAGATTATAAGATTTCTTACTACACAGTTTTAGATTGGAAATCTAATTTCTACATGTTGTTATTGTGTTGTTTTTTTTTCCTTTGCACAAATAAGAGTCCCACAGAATTATGGAAATAGGAGAGGAAAAATTTACTATGGTTGATTCAGTTCCTATCCTATTACAGTACTTTTCCCCTGTGTGTATTTTTGAGTGTTTTATCTTGTATTAATGACCTTAAAATATGGCTTTAACAATTTTCCCATGGGACATGTGTTTTGAAGCCTTATTTTTTTGGAACTGGAAAAACTTCTGCCATCTTTTTACAATTAGGTAATTAGCAAGGAGATGTCATAGAGAATAAGAAATGATGGTTTTCATTGAACAAGGATTAAGAGTTGGGGAATTAAGTTTCAGTTTTGTTTATTTCCATACTGTAACTTCGTTTATTCAAGCAAACACCCAAAATAAGCAGTTTGGATTAACAGGAGAACAATTTACACAAGGCTGTATTGGTACAGCACTTCATGTTTAACAAATTATAGCACATTTTATGCTGTAATCTTCCAAGTCCAAGCCAAGGACAAACTTCTATTTTATCTGGTATTGGGAAACACTGCCACTTGAAAACTTTAATTTCTAAACCTCAGTTCAAAAATTAATTCCTTTAAAGAAAGGATTAATAAATAATAGGATTTATTGGAAATAAATTACTCATCAACTACTTTTGTAAGCATTTTTTTTCTTTCTTCAGGTCCCAGAAGGATTTAATAGAAGTGTGGCATAGCGCTAGCCATTCATTTGCCTATATCTATACTATTTGCTGCCAAATGTACACGTGACAGTCATGGTCAATAATACACACACACACATACAAACACAGTTTCCTTTACTGAACTTCTTTATTGTTTACTGATTTATTTGCATTTGTATACCACTCTTGTATAAACAGAGTCAAGGCAACAAGAAAAAATTTATAGAACATTAAAAACAACAAAAGTCATTAAAAGCATTAAAAATGGTAAAGCAACAATAAAATCATTGAAATAGGTCCAAAGGCCAAATTAGAAACATGTGCTCCTGCATCTTTTCTAAAAGCAAGAAGAATAGGGACCAATCATAATTCCAAACAAAGTGCATTCTGCTGTTAGAAAGCTGTGGAAAAGAAATCTCTCCTGAATGACTGCCAGATGGGCCCTGGCAGGTAGTAATATCCTTCAAAAGATTAGTCTTATAAGCTGTAGTGCTCAGGCACAAAAGTGGTCCATTGGAAGCTGGACCTGAAGCCATGTAGGACTTGAAAGATTAAAACCAATACCTCGAATTGAGACCCAGCTGGCAACCAGTAGAATGTTTTCAGTATGATCCTGATTCCATGTTTCAGTGCATGGCCTAGACAACATTTTGCGCGAACTTAATTTTCTGGGACCCTTCTACATTATACAATTACAGCACTAACAGTCCATTTTAACTGTCATAGTAGCATCTATAAACTCCTAAGGTTGGTAGTGTGGTGAGGCACTAGAGCTCTTTGGATGATTCTCTTAAATTGTTGTGTTCCTGTAAGTCGTTTCCAACTTATGATGATCGCAAGATGAACCTATCATGAGATTTGCTTGACAAGATTCATTCAGAGGGGATTGCCATTGCCTTTTTCTGAGGGTGAGAGAATGTGACTTGCCCAAGGTCAACCAGTCAGTTTCCATGACTGAGTGGTGATTTGAACCCTGATCTCCCAGAGTTGTATTCCAGCACTCAAATCACTATAACACACTGGCTTTCAAGAGTTCTAAATATTTCTCTCTCAGTGCAAATCCCAGAATCCCATAGGATGGAACCATGGCAGTTAAATAGGAATCATAGCAGTATAATTATGTAGTGTGAAAAGTACCCCTATGTAGAGCAAGTTGCAGCAGTCAAGAAATGATACGACAAAGTCATGAATGGCTTGCCAATTCAGACTAACTCAGGAGAGGTTGAACTGACATGCTAAAAATACTTATTCAAAAGTATTTTTTACTTCATAACTACCTGGTAATGTAGGGCCAGTTTAGGGTCAGGTAACACTTCCAAATTAAAACCTGATCTTTCATCGCTTCTTGAAGAAAAAGTTAAATCCCAATCTCAAACCCAAATTGACAAGTGGTACCTCCATCTTATCAGGATTCTTTTCAGTTTGTTCACCCTCATCTTTCCTATTACTGAAATCAGGCAACATTGCTTTTCTGGTGTTTATAAGGTAACAAGGAGCAATAGAGTAGAGTCTTATCAGTATACTGATGGCAGCTCACTTCTGAATGGCCTTTCTAAACAGCTTTATATAGAAGAAATCTGAATGGCCTTTCTAAACAGCTTTATATAGAAGAACATAAAGGAGACCCACAAACTGGTGTTGCTGAACAGTGGCTCCCACAGCTCAGTCTTCTGAGCCTAACCTGACAGGATTGACTGGAACTCTTGCAATACAAATGCCCCTAATGCCAAACCCCAGTGTATTTTGAGAGTGTTTATGCATATATATTTCTCCACCTGCATTTAAAATCACTAAGTAATGTGGCACTTAATGCGTGGTGGTGTTTCTAAAACTTTTGATCAGAAATGCAAATTTCAATGATAGTGCTATCTGTCACATTATATTTCTTCAGTTTAACAATGCAGTACCTTTGTAATTACAGTCTGCTAATGGATGAAATGATACCTTTACAAGTAGATAATTGCCTCTTACTCTGAATCCTCAGCAAATCAACATTATCATAAAAATTGCGGGTTAGATGGCAAATTAATTATTGTAGACATGGAGCTTGTGGAAAAGGAGAGGAACAAAGAGACATAACAAAACTGGAATTGCACTAGTCTGCAGTTTCATTTAATGAGCATACTACATGAAACCAGTGTGGAGGAGAGAAGCTATGACCCTAATATAGGTAGGGCTGCATGATTAGCCAGGGGCATTGTTCCCTGACACTTTCGCTGTAAATCTGATGTACATTTCACACATTAGTAACCTTATCACCTAATGAGTGAAGACAGCAGAGAAGTAATCCCCATTGTAGCAGGCTCCCAGCTTTGATGAGTATCACCTACTATCATAATCTCAGATATCAACTTTTCTCCAGAGCCACTGAGTCCTGTCAATGATTGTCTGTCAATTCATGGTCAGCTCATGAATCTAGGATTGCAGGATGATGAATCTTCCCACAGCTACTTTGTTGAACAAGAGCTCTGCTTGTACCAAACTTCTGAGTAGATAGGGTCCATCGCCAGGAAAGATCCCATTCAACTCAGAGCAGTACAAGAGAAGTGGTGGTAAAATTAAGAGTGGATTTGTTGACTTCACACCAGTGAACCTGGTGGTTTCCCCCTGTATCCATCATTATGTTGGGAAAAACTTTCGTGGGTTCCTTCAATGCCTCTTAGGAACTTGTTCTGTATCAACACTGGCCCATCTGCCTTAGAGTAGCTACCTTGATTCCATCACTCTGTTGAAAAGCTTTGCAATTAATATCCAAAACTCTACGCAAATTTGGCAGGTTGAAATCAGATTAGATTGATGAAATTTATAGTCTCCTGTAAAGGGAGGTTCTACATAATGCCTGGCTAACCAAGCACCATCTCACTTCTCCAGTCTATAATCCTGGCACTCTCATGATAGGATGCCAGCGGTATCCCTATGTTCCGGCTGCACAATCTTTATTTACGAGCATCCTCTCCTACACAGTCTTCATGTCAAAGATAGTAATAAGACCAAGATCTCTAACAAGCTTACTTTTAAAATTTGAATCATAGATACTGCCTGAAATTGTGGAAGTTATTTCATTTCTGCTTTGATTCCCAGAATACCATAGTTCACATGGCCACTAACCATGCTGGGGAAGGGATTTTGGGAGTTGTCTTCCAAAAAAAGTAACTTTTACTAGTTACTTTCTGGATCCTGCCCAAGCCATTCTACTGAGAAATTGAGAGCAATTCATCCTGCAACTATTTGTGATTCCAAAGCTCATGCCCTTTCTTCCAAATTGGCATATGTTTGTCAGCTTGCTAATGTGACTTGCATTCTGTGACCCTCAGAAGCCAGCCAGGACTGACCACTGAACCCAAAAGGCAGGACTGTACCTGCAGTTAGCACTCAGAGTGGCAATGAACCTGATAAAGGAAACCTTTGCTTTTTCTTATTTCTACAGCCATATTTCAGCAGAAGAGTGAAAGCAATATCTCTGCAGATTTAGGTTGACCTTATATATAATAGCCTGGAATAATTTTATGCAGAAGTGAAAGACAGGGGTTAGACCTGCTTCATTATAATTCAAACTAGAGCAAGAGTTATAGAACCCAAAGGATCTTTTCAGTCAGATGAATGTACTGTGAGATATTGGTTAAAAGACACTAAGTCATTCCAAAAGTACAGCTGCCCCTAAGCTACTGACTGCTTTATGAGGGCAAATTACTTTAAAGTCATTGCTTACAATCTTTTGAACTATAGGAAGCTTCTAATCAATCAGTCATCCCGTAACAATTGATAAGTAATGATTGTACTTGACTGATCTATTTCTCTATTACTTAGGCAATTTTTAATGTTCAGATGCTTATGAAGACTTACCTAGCAATACACCCTTCTGCAATGTTGAATTAACAAAATTAATGTTCCTCAGAAAGCCAAAAATGCATTGTATCTAATCTCCAACACCAGTGCCTTCTGCAGTATCAATGACTGAGGATTATCCACATTCATTTGTTTGATCTTGCAAGTATTTTAGTTCACAAAATTGCCTTCAGTCTCATAATGAGGACAGTGCTGGTAAAATAGAGCAAGGGGTTCAGTTGCATGCTTCCTACAGATTGTCACCTTTCACCCTTTCTCTTGTGCTGCTCCATATTCTTGAAATTGTCACCCTAAATATCTGAGGACTGCTCCTTTTAAAATCTGAGTTAAAAAGAACTTTTTGCTCTAAACCTTTGGAATTTCATTTTAATTTTACCTTTACAATATATAGATTCTCATATTATATGTATTTGGACAACTTATTAGTTATTTATATTGTATTTTTTAAAAAATGTTTCTACTGCTTCCTTTCCTCATCTGTCTGTCTGTCTATCTGTATCTATCTATCTATCTATCTATCTATCTGTCTGTCTGTCTGTCATTAGCTTATATAGCTTTGACAGATTTGTTCTGTTCTGTATAGTGCCATGTACATTTGAATGTTGTACATAAACAATAAACAAATAAGTTATTTGTTTACATATCTACCATCTGCAATTTTTCCTCTTCCAGTCAAAAACCTTTCTGTTTACCCTTGCCTTTGAGTGTTAACTGCCTATTGCAGGAGGTCTACTAATTGAGGTGTGTATTATTATTATTATTATTGTTATTATTATTACATTTTAACAGACATTTAAATGCAGTTTTAAATTAACGGTTTTAATATGATCTTTTGTTTAATTGTTTTAAAGTTTTATATTATCCATTGTTTTAACTGCATTTGTTATAATGCAAATTGTGAGCTACTTTGTGTCCCATGTTGGGGAAAAGATGGGATATAATATAGGCCCTTTCCAGACATGGGGGGGAGAAACAACGGAACATGCTACTCACCGGATTTTAACTTCGTCCGGACGAGTCCGTCGCGACAAGGAGGAGTGCGAGCTCGTCACTCTGCACTCCTCCGGCATCCTAAATGGCGGCTTCCGGTTGGTGGAGGCTCTCCAGAGAAGCTCGCCAGCCAGAAGCCCGCCCCCGGCAGATCTGCAGGCACGCACTTAAGTGCGCCTGCAAATCTGCTCGAGAGCCGGGCAACGGAGCGGCATGGGGTTGCGCGCTCCATGCTTTTTAAAAACCTCTAAAAAGAGGTTTTTTAAAAAACGCCACACGACCAGTTCCGGTCGCTCCTGAGTGGACTGAGGTATGGAACTACAAAAAGTAGTCCGCCCCAGTCCACTCTACGGTGCAGAAGACCTCTGTTGGAGGTCGCTCTGCACCGTTTTAATAACCCGGTGCAGAAAAGACCATAGATGGATGGATGGATAGATGGATGGATGGATGTTGGTTGGTGAGCACTGGAGAATATCTGGGATGTCCAGGTAAGGGGTGTGTGAGAAACCTGCCTCAAACCTTAGAGAGCCACTTCCAGTCAAAGGATAGACAATAATGAGCTAGATGGATACTAGGTTTCCTCACTTCTTAATATATTCCTAATACATGTCTTGCTTTGTTTCTTAAAAAGTAAATAGCATGCGTATTTTTATCCATTAAAAGTCAATAAGGACTTTGGGTCAGTAAAATAAAATAAAAAGATAATTCTACAATAATTAACTGATGGTGAATGATAAAATCTTCTGTTTTCTTACCATCCCAAACAATCCTCACACTGTTAGTTTCCAAACTGATTATTAGTCCTGAGATGAATTTCGGGAGCTGAAAGACCCACTTTCCAGCCACCCTCTTGTTTTTGTTCCTCAGTTTAAATGAAGAATTGCTTCAGTTACTTTCAAAGGACCAAACTGGAAAATAGTATCTGCTCACTTTTTCTAACTTCTTCTTCTTATTAACTAGCCCTTGTGAATCATGCCTGTTTGTTTGAAAAATCAGAGTGTTTGGAAAATCAGAGTGTCTAAAGGATTGTTAAGAGTAAGATATGAAATCACTTGTACAGTGTCATTAATACTTATACTTTGGAGTAACCATTCATTTAGGGTAGGCTACCATTTTATACCAGCTGATTATTTTTGTGATAAGGTAAATTAGAGATAGTAAAGTCCTCCTTCCCAGGTCACTAACTAGAAATAGCACTTTCCGGTTTATTCCATTTCATTATCTCTCCTGTCCTTATTAGAAAGTGATACACATTTAATAAATTTTAATTTCTCTAGTCTTTGCTGGCGCCTGCAACAAGAAAACATTAATTTGGTATTTAGTAAATAATGGGAATTCTTTCCTAACCATATCATCTCACAGACTTACTTTTCATCAGTGTTCAAGTACATTTTCCTTTAAATGAATGAAACCATTTTTTAATCTAGTATGAGATATATTTCATTTTATGTATTGTTACAGAAATATTCAGTGGCCTTTAACGAAGGTAGGACTGTGGTTTATGTAAAAATGGGCGTCTTTAGGAAACTAGGGATAAGAACAAGGAGAAGCCATGGTTCAAAGCAAAACTGTATGTCTACACCAGCCAAGTTCAGTGTCATTTCTTATAAAAATGTAGAAAAAATCTCATACTGCCACCATTGCAACAGATCAGAACCAGAATTGCATTTTTTATATTGGTGTCTTTTTCCATACGCAGTGTGGCAGTAATCCACACCACTTTTCCTCCTTCCCTTCCTCTGACCTTGGTTCCTCGCAAGGTTCTCTTCCTCTGTATATGGGTGTGAGTCTCTGTGTGTCTGTGTATATGTGTGTGTGTGTATTTCCCCTTCTCAAAAGCAGTTATTGGTGGATAAAGATTGGATTAATGTACTTTAAAGGATTTAAAGGTTTTTTTTAAAAGAAAAAAACCACGCTGATCCCATTTGTCTAGATATTAGGAATCATTATATACAGGATGCCTGCTAAGAACAACACACAAACAATAAGAATGGAAAATGAGGTAAAAAGATTAGGGCAGTGGCAGAGATATATTCTTAGTATGTCCTTTGGTTCTTACTGTGTACATAAGGCAAAACTAATTCAGTCTTTTTTAGCCATGGTTGAGTAAAGAAAGGTTTATGCCACAGCAACCAAAGGGTTTGTGCAGACCACTCCACTTTTGAAAAATGGTCAAAATACTGTGGCCATACAGTATCTGCTGGCTGTTTCCCTTACAGATTGAATCTCCTCTGGAATTGAATTTTAAGTATTAAGTATTAAGCATTAAGTAAGTATTCAGCAAGTGCAGTGTAATTGTTTGAGCATTGGACTGTGACCCAAGAGATTAGAATTCGATTCCCACTCAGTTATGAAAACCCACTGGATTATCTTGGGTGCATCACACACACTCAGCCTCCAGGAACCCCGTGATAGCTTTGCGGTAGGGTTGCCATAAGTGGGAAATGACTTGAAGGCACACAACAACAACAACGCACTCAGAATTTCTGTTATTCTATATAATTGTGATAAATGGGTGTGTCTGCGCTCCCAAACCTGCAAGGTAGGATAAACTACAAGATACCCTTTTGTCTATAAGGGTAGTGGTAAATCAGCATCATCTACATATAATAACTTATGTCCTGCATACACAAGAAACCAAGCTGATACCCTTATAAAGGATAAACATTTTGTCCAGAGCTTTCTTTTTATAGTTTAACCAAGTTGATATGTTCCTACTAAGCAGTTTGGCACAGGGCCAGTGCTGAATGTTGGCCATCTGGATTGGTTGGGGGAAGGTGACAAAAAGAAGGTGAAGCTAAGCTATTTCTTTTTAGAATCAAGGAGAAAGAACTTCAGAAGTAGACAGTTATTTTTAAAATAAAATGAACACACACACCATTAGCTTACTAAACCTATTGGGATTCCCAAGAATAATCATCAGAGCTTTCAAGGAGGAAGAGTATCTGGGGCCCTTTGACACTACACAGATCTTCCTGGAATAGCTTTGTTGCCTCTTGCTTATCTAGAGAAAGACAAAGGAAGCTTTGTGTACCACCAAAGTGTACTTCCCAGGGGAAAGATAGATTCTAGAAAAAGAAAGTAAAACTGGTCAGTGAGAATAGAATTGGATATCCTGATCATTCACGCGATTTTTATGGAGCTGAGTTGGGCTTGAACATGCATAAAAATGCAGATTGCAGCCTATACCTGTCTGGCCCATCAGCAATGTATCTAACAAGGAGAAGAAGATTGATTCCATTATACGAATTTTCTGTACAGTATAGACAGTGCTTTTGTTTAGATGGCTGTTTGTAAAGAGGTGTCCTGATGTCATGGGTGATAGCAAGAGAGAGAGAGTGTGACATCTCTCATTATAAGCAGACAACTAAGGGAAATGTTACTTCCATTCTTTTTTTCTTTTCTTTTTTAATTACGCATCTGCCATCCCAGAAGTATACATAAAACTCTTTGACTGCAATGATTTATAGAGACAATGTTCCTCACTGGAAATACTTGTTTCAGAAGTATCAACCATTATACTGCAGCAGATGTAAATTCTGGGAAGCTTTCCAGGTCTTCTGTTAGTTGTGTCTATGTACCTATTTCTCAGAACAAGTATTTTTTAAAAAAAAAACTGGAAGAGACGGTCATGACCAAATCTATCTCTGGTGGTGCAGTGGTTAAATGCTGGTACTGCAGCCACAACATTGTGAGTTCAATCCTGTAGGGCTCTGGGTTGACTCAGCCTTCCATCCTTCCTTGGATTGGTAAAATGAGTGTCCAGCTTGTTGGGGGCAATTAGCTAAAAACATTGTAAACAGCTTAGGGAGTGCTTTGCACTGATAAGCGGTATAAAAATGTAACTTATTACTATTGCTATCTATATCTATCCAATTTATTTCATGGTGGTACTTTGCAGCTGAAACCTTTTCTGGTTAAGTTATCACAAAGACAATGTCTACCAATGGTTGTGGTAAATTTCAAAGTGAAGGCACAAATCACACACCACCAGAAGACTTTGGCAACATAGATCTCCTTTGATGTCAAGAACTGAATAGTGTTATACATTCAGTTATCTTTTTTTTATGTTTAGCTTCCCGTGATTCATGGTTCTTACATTCCATGTTCCTATATGTGTTGTACAGCTTCAGACTTTCCTTTGACCTCTGAACATGTCAACAGCTGAACTTCTTGATTGCCTTGAATCCAGTACTGTCATTAACCACAGCGCTATTCATAGTTGTTCTCTGCTGTACGCCAGTAGCTCACTGAGCTTCCAACTTGAGAGTGTTATCTTCTGGCACTCTCTATTCTTTTATTTTGGATTGTCTCATCGTAAAGTTGTAAAAAGTATTTAAAAAGGGTTTACCATGCCTCTTTCTGTGGAGTACTAGCAAGTGCTACTGCCGTTGTTTCTGAGAGATCCTCTGCCAGTTTCACTCTCTGCCGCTGCCGGTCAGTAGCTGTTTGACACATTAAGTCTGGCTCCTCAACTGAAGCCCATCTGATATGAGAGATCTTACTAGTAGCACTGCTACCATTAGCATAACCTCTTGCCTTACAGGAGCACACAGTCCCACCACGGTGCAAAGATAGTGCCATGGTGAGATTTGCAATTTAGGGAGGGGTATTTAGAACTTTCACTCAGGAGGGTGTAGTGCCTCCCCAAACTACACACATTCCTAAAAGTCCCATTTGTACACCAATACTTCCGTGCCTAAAACCACATGAATTGTTAGAGCCTGGAAAGTTAATTTCATCGACTGCCATAATTAGCATGTATATTCCTTTATTCTAGTTAATAGGCAGTTGGTGCTCTGTCGTAATTAGATCCAGTGATCTGGAATCCCTTCTTTGCTTGTGGCAGAGCTGTGGAATAAGTCAGTAGGAGCACATGAAATCGAAAAGAACCTTACTGAAGCTTACAATTGGGAAATGCAGTCTTGGTTCAGAAGTCTTGTATATAATATCTGTGCCTCATGATTTATATCTAATGTTTATTGCAATGGTGGAAAAGCTTTGGCTGTCCAGATGTTTTGGACTTCATTTCTCAGAAGACCAAGCCATCATGGACAATGGACAAGGATTTTGAGAGCAGAGGCTTACAACATCTAGGTGATCAAAGGCTGAGAACCACTTGTCTTTAGTATTAATACTGTTCAGGTGAAATGTGTGTTAGTGGTATCTGTGCTTCTGGAACAATATTGTCATACAATAAAGTAATCATAATTATTTTAATGGCTATTACTCTTAACTATATACTTACATGATTTTTCAGGTTTGTTTTAAAACACTCAGAAAGATATCTTTAAACATTAGTACTTTTGTTTGAATTAGTGGTTATTATTCAAATTTTGTGTGCAGTGTTTTTAATCTAGTTAAAAATGCAACTGTCTTCCGAAACTGGTCAGAACAATTCAGTCATACTTATTTCAGTGTAAACCTCTTCATTCTGTGGAACTTACTTCCAAATTAAATGTGCTGAAGAATGCAGTATTAATATGATTTTTATTTCCCTTGAGGACTTTCAGATTAATTTCTCATTAGTTATGAATAGACTACTGACAAGTTATTAGGTTTCTTTGTGGTTTCTTAGGTTTTTTAATAGTCTGTAATACTGACTGCCTGTATATTAAAATTCATCAGGAAGAAGTGTTAGCCATGATTATTTTTTCTAATACATTTTAATTGAAATTTTAAAAACTGTATGTTTTCTTTGATAAGATACTGAACAATATGGGTGTAGAGAATTGCTTTTGACATAATAAGCATCACCTTTTGAACATCATTGGGTTGTTGACTCGGAAGGTCAACAAAATTTGGCTGCCAGTATTGAAAAACACCAAAATCAAAACACGAAAGATACTAATGAGCCCTAACGAGCGCCACCTGGGCTCAGGAAGTCTCCCTCCAGGAACAAGTATTCAATACACACAATAGGACTATTATGCTAATTGCTCCCTCCCCTCTGGAGGAGGAGACTGGCAGATATATTCTCCGCTCCACTTCCAATTCACCATTCCTCTGAAGATGCCAGCCACAGATGCAGGCGAAACATCAGGAGGAAATACAACCAGAACATGGTCTCAAAGCCCGAAAAACCCACAAGAACCAATGGATTCTGGCCATGAAAGCCTTCAACTCTACATCATTGGGTGATGTTATAATGTATAGGTTCATCATAACAAGATTCAAAATTTTATTGAAAGAACAACCAGAAATTGAAATGGAAGTATTGAGGACATGCATGTTTGTAAGGAGGAGTATGCCACATGCACTTTAGTTATAGGGATGTGAAGAATATTTGAAAATATACTTTTTAAAAAAGTGTTTCTTGAATGTAGAGACATCCTGATTAGAAGAATCCTAAACTAATTAAAATCTTTACAATTCAGGATTTACTGTATGCAAAATTAGTATTTGGCTGTTTTGTGCAGAAAATAGCATTTTCTGTCCAGTCAACAGTGGTTTCTGCACAAGAAAAGCTATTTCTTGCACAAAACAGTCACCTGTGAATTTTGCAGAAAATAACTACAAGACTGCAAATAGTCTTTGAAACCTGCACAAGGTTTTTTTGTTTTTTTTTTGGAAATCTTTTTTGCAGCAACAGTAAAATTTCTGAGATTATTTGTTGCTTCTTTCCAGAAGAAAACTAGGGAAGAATTACATCCCTAGCAGTGGTTATTGCTTATTATAGATGTGAATACTTCTTATTTTCAGTAACAATTTATTTTTTTGTATTTTACTGTAGCATAGAGATGTGAAGTCTTGGTCCCATACTAGTAGAAAGGCAGGGTAAAGATTAAATAGATAAATAAATAGAATTTTAAACATTGAAAAATTCAGAGAACTGTTTTTCCCCCTTTTCACTAAACCCTTCCCCTTGCCCCCACAAATAGAAAGAAATGGGCGATGAAATATTTACTTTTAGCGTTATGAATAAAATATTTAAGAAAAGTAGTTCATGTATTTACTCCCCCATATTATTTCTAAATATTATGTAGCAGGTAGATTTCTGTGTGAGACTATGTACAGTGTCTCACAGCATTCTGATTCCTGGTCTTGGATTCATTTACTCATTTCTTTCTATGAGAATGAGGTGTTCTGCACCTGTGTAGTACTATGAAGCATCAGAGGAGAAATTTTTTTTTTCTTTTTTAAAAAAAAACCCATGGTGATAATTTCTGTTTTTATTGGGGTTTTCCACCTGCTTCTCATAAGCTATCAAAAGCAAAGAGGTTCCTTAGAGGTTAGGAGTTCCATTCAGTTCAGGACGTTGTAACTCAATGTGTAGCAATAAATATTTAAAAAGTAAATTCAATTTGCAAATTATTATCCAAAAAAACTTTATCTTAAATATATTAAACATGATATTTTTATGTCATGTCATTATATATATATAATGCATTTCATGTTCCTAAAGTAACAAAGTGACTTTTCAATTTGTCAAGGTGTTAATATTGCTTTAAAAAAATTAAAAAAAAAATCAAGTCCCACCCCGGATAAAAAAATTAAGGAAAAAAGCCCCCTCCCCCCCCCCGCATGTCTTCAAAATTTCTAAAAAGTTCATATCTCTACCCAAGCAGGGCAATTCCTTAATAATTTACCACACACTGATGGTATGTTCTTCATTTCTGTATTGCTGTTTATACCGAATTGTGTAGGTACTCAGTTACCAATGGGAATTGTTAAGAGTAGTTTGGTATCCAGCTTCTCAGTGTTAATGGCACAGTGAGAGAAGAAGGATATACTACATTGCTAATGGGACTACAGTGCACTATTAAGTGATGAGAATCTAATGA
This sequence comes from Cyclura pinguis, assembly GCA_030412105.1. Classification (NCBI taxonomy): domain Eukaryota; kingdom Metazoa; phylum Chordata; class Lepidosauria; order Squamata; family Iguanidae; genus Cyclura; species Cyclura pinguis. The sequence goes on from CM059602.1 coordinate 217,605,191, forward strand.
GTCAATCTATCATCTTAATGAGGCTAACTGCGTCGAACACTTTGTGGCTGAAGGATTCTTTTTCTTCGATGAGCTTTGTTCCAGCTGATTGTTGTCATTGTCATCATCTTTCATTATATCATTTAAATAACACCTATGGCACGTGGGACACTCTACAAAATGTGTGGAATGCCATCTCTGAAGGTGAGACACTAAGGAGAGAGTATGTGATATTTAAAACACTGCACATCTAGAATAGGTGGCAAAGAAGGAGAAATGAGAAATGTCCATGAAGGGAGTGGGGAGCAAAGTGATTAATGAAACTCTGGCAAATAATAAGATGAGGATGCCTACCAGATGTTAAAGAAAGAGCATTTGCTGAAACTAAAGAAAGACAGTCTGCAGGGCTATATTTTAATTCGTAGTTTCATTCCTGCATATGAAACATTTCCTCTTCTCTTAACAGCTGAGCTCATACTGTACCTCCCACCCTGCCCTCATTTTTCAACATCAACCATTGTACAATGTTACATCTATACTGAGGTTAGTGCTAGCCGTAATTATCTTTAAATCTCTGCTGAAGATAATCAGCATAGAGTAGGGGTTTGAGCCTTGGACTACAACTTTGGAGACCAGGGTTCGGATCCATGCTCAAGCATGAAAACTCGCTGTGTGATCTTAGGCAAGTCACATTCTCTCAGCCTCAGAGGAAGGCAAACACACACCCCCACCGAACAAATCAAAAACAAATGCCAGGAAAACCCCATGATAAGTTTGCCTTAGGGTCGACGTAAGTCAGAAACAACCTGAAAGCACACAACAACAACAGTGTTTGAAATTGGGGATTTAAACTGATTTGTAAACCATTCCTCACATAAACCATAGTTGATAAAAGTGTGGTGCAGATGCAATACTATCTAGTGTTTAGTGCTGGAGAGGGTAAGGGATGATATAAACAATGATGCTCTCAATTTCTTATTAGAGATCTGGGCCATTATGGTCCTTAAAATGAAACAAAGTGGTAGAGGGTTTTTTTTTCATTTTGGGGAAAAGATCAATTTTAATTGAATTATAAAATTTAGAATTACAAAAACTGTGGAAGATGTTCTACTGATGGCTTAATTTAGCAATTGTTTTGTTTCCATGCTTGGGGAGGTGGTTAGGATTATATGCAACTTTGATGAGAATACCAAATGGTCTTGCTATACAGGGAAATGTTATGCTATTCCACTGAAGTGTTACACCACTTGGAATAAGATTTTCATAGCACTTTCTTACATTAACATATGCTATTTAAACAGGAACTAGGGTATAAGAAAAACATGTCATCTTTTTTTCTCTCTTTGTTTACTAGGAAACTGATCTGATGACCTTTAACATCTCAATGCATCGATCCTGGTGGCGAGAACATGGACCAGGCTGCATACGAAGAGTGGTGCGTCCTTCAGCTCCCGGAGTCTTAGATGATTTTTCCTATGTCTCTGTGACAGGCTGCATCATTGACTTCCAGTACCTAGAGGTCATTCACAGTGCCATCCAAATACTACTCTCTGTAAGTGCCTACCTGCTGATTAAGTCTAGATTAAGCAATTTATGTTGCCTTCTTATCCGATATATGTGTTGCCTTTACAGCTTTTTGTTGAGGTTTTGTTTTATTGGGGGCGGAGGCTTTACTCAATAATCTATACAGTCCTCTCAAGGCGCTCATGTGTCCTCCCCCCCCCCCGCAATTCTCATCCTATTCCCTTGCATTTTGCAGGGCAGGGGGAAGGAAAGCAAAGGAATGGGGGGAGCCCCCAAAGAGAATGGAAGGGGGGCACAGGGGGAGTTGTTCATAGTTTTTTCACCTTCCCAAAAGTTCTGTGCCCTGAACCCTTGCAAAAGTGGAGGGGCCACTGCGTATTTGTTTTAATTCAAGGCAAAAAAATAAAAATAAAAATAAAATAAAGCACGCTTGGAAGATCACAGGTAAAATGTATATAAAAGACTGTTTTGCTTATGGAGAGTTGTAAAAGATAATGCCAGTATTTCAATAGAATTCAACAATGTATGTACAATTTCTGCGTATCTTCTTCTTGTTTCCTTTGGTGATAACATAGATTCAGGTCAGTTATACAAAAAGGAAAAACTGTGTACCTGAACTGCGAACATCCCCCATAGTTACACAACCAATATTTGTAAGGAGAAGAAATATTTCTCTAGTTTTAATTTTATCTCTCAGTGCCAAAATTGTCTTTTGGTTCCTAAAAGACTTCATGCTTTGTTTTGTGCACACGCTTCCTAGTCTTCATTTTAAATTGTTCAGGAAAACTTATTTTGCCTTGAGGGCAAATGTAAATTAATCAGTAGGTGACACTGGAGAATTTACGCATGATTGTCTGTGCATGAAATGTGCATGCTCCCATACTCAAATAGCCAAATCCTTATTCATTCATGCAAACTGACATTTTATCACACATCTACCAAAGTGTATATACAGTTATTTCTTACATATACGTATCACCTTTTGACGCATTGGCATTAGCTTAATTAGAAACCATACAGAGCTGTTCCAAGAATAAACTTATAGTTAGAAATTGAAAAGAAGAATTTTTCACCACCAGTGGGGAATCCTTCTGAGAAAGGTCTAACTTAATGTAGCTTGTGAAGCCTGGTGTGTGGGTGAGAACAGTATCAAAGTCAAGTCTGAAGAAAATTATGAGTTCTTAGAATTAATGCAGAGAAGTAAGTGGTACAGTATAGGAGAACTGTTGTGGGTCATCAACTGAGATTTTACGTGTTTCTTGTAGGTGGGGGATGCTGAGAACATCAGTTCTCAGACATGGACAATAAAATGTAAGCACAAATCTTATTAGTAGTCCTAATTGGACCCACTGGATCAACTCTTGAATGGTTAGTCAACATTTATGTAAGCCTCATTGACTCATTAGGTCTAGTGTAGTTAGAACTACTAATAGAATTTGTAACTTTAAAATGTTTTCTTGCCACTGTGAGCATGTAAAAGAGTTCATCTAGATATTGTCAGATCAATATTCATTGATGCCTTTTTTTCAAGTGTTCCTCAATTCTCCCCCACCCAATGCAGTTTGTGTTATTTTTATAAAAGCTAAGCATTTTCAAACAAAAAGCGGGGGGGGGGGATTAAAAGGATCATATAAGTTGTAATGACTAGGAAAGCATCATGAGTTGAGTCCATTCACAATGGGTAACCATTTCTTGATACAACATGGCTGCTTATGGTGCCTTATTAAGCAAATTAGTATGCATAATTATGTCAATTTGTAAGTGAAATCACAGAAACAAGAATGAGCAAGAAGGCCAAATGAGCTTTCTCAGTTAGACAGAAATAGGTTATTTGCTAGGGAAACATCAAGTATAAAATGCCATCTTCTTTAGATGTGCCAGTTATAAGTAACTGCCCATTAACATGTTGCTTAGACTGGTGGAATAGTCTCTTGCCCTTTTAGAATCTCTGATCTGAACAAGTTTACTACCTAAATTAATCCCTTATTTTTCTTTTCCTTTGACTTGTCTGGCATATCAGACAGTGCCTTTTGATGTGGCTGAAGTCTTAGGAGGGCTATACTGTATGCATTTGCATTACATTCTGTTTACTACGTATTTTGCCAATTGCAAAAGAGTTCTTTCTTTATTAAATTTTCACAATTTCTGCTGTGAAACCTAGCTCTTTCTACATAGATCACCATGATCTTGTTTAAAAATACATACTACTAGCAGGTTCATGGATTTAAATAAATTTTAGAAGTCCCTGGCATATAGAATATTGACTTAATTGTTAAGGAATCAACCAGAGAATTTCTAAAGCTTGCCTGAATAAATGTGCAATTCCCTTCTTACCAGACTATCTCATTTTTTGAAAATTGCAGGCCCAATTTTGCATATATGCATTCTTGGTTACTGTAATATCATCCAGATCAAAGACACTTTGAACCAAGCTGGTCAGAAAAGAGGCTTCTGTAAATGATAGAGAGCCAAAGGATTTGTTTCTTCTATAGCAGAATATAATTTGTTAGAAAATTACAGATCATTCATAGATTATGTTGGAAGAGTGTTCCAAAAAGCAATCTATGCTTTTGTTAAAATACAATCTAAGCAGTTCTAATCACAAGGAAAATGGATATCCTGTCAAATCTTGACAAAACAAGAGACACAATCCACGCAAAGTGCGTCATTTAGATTTTGTGGGTAACCCTACCTTCTAGACATAGAAAAAATTTCCCCTATTCACTTTGTCCACAACACACCTAATTTAAAACACCTCTGTCATTCATCCCCTTACTCATTTTTTTCTTAAGCTAAAAAGTTCCAAAGGTTTCAGTCTTTCCTCGTAGAGGAGTTGCTCTTGCCTCCATTTGGGTGCCTTTGGTATTATTATCTAGTCATCTTATATATAATAATACTGATTGCAGAGAAGTATTTCAAGAGTTTTAGTATTATCAGATGAAGACAGCATATTCAAGGCTGAAATGTGGTTAAGTATCCAAAGCACACTGTGTAATCAGGGCATAAGAGAAGAATTCCTTTTAGGGAGCAGAATTGGCTAAAGAGCAAGAAGCAGAAAGTTGGAATAAATGGTTGTTTATCACATTGGACAGGTATGAACTATGGGGTCTCTCAGGGGTGTTGGTACCAGTGCTTTTTAACTTTTGCATAAATATTGGGTACCAATAGAGCATAAATATAGGGGATCAATAATGAGGTGGCCAAGTTTGCTGATGATTCTAAATTATTTAGGCCAGTGAGAAAAAAATTGATTGTGAGGAACTCCAAAATTATTTACAGTTGACCAGTGGGATTTAATGCACGCAAGTGTAACGTTGGGCCATATACAGGTAGAAATTGTATTGGGTATAATTAGAAAAGAAACTAATTAGAAAAAAAATAGAAAACTGCCAATGTCTTATCTTAAAAAAAATCATAGTAGGCTTACAGCCGGCCACTGTTTCAATAGGATGTTGGATTTCTCATTAGTTCCTCATATCTTCTTGTATATTAGACACGTCTTGGTTTCTGTTATTTGTGATAAATTAATATTTGAATCATGAATTCATTTAACTGTTATTTTCTTCAATTTTATCATGTTTCTCTTGGTAGTGATTAAAATAGATATTTACAATTAAGAATACCAGAACATTTCTAAAATGAAACCATTGTTACTTGCAAGATCATATAAGGTACCATAACCTAAAAATGTTAACATGACTAGAGTCAAATATGATGAGATATGCACGCCTGCATCTCATCCATGCACATACACAAACACTACTGTTTTGCTTGCAGCTTAATCTTAAATGGGTATTTTGAATTGTGTAGTTAGAACATAAATTATTTTTTATGAAGCTGAAGTAATGAAGCAAGCAAGCTTTTTCATAATGTTGCAAAAATGCCACTAGTATGACAAATACCAATGGCTCACCTTACTCCATAGGTAGAATTAAAAAGTGTGGTAATTTCATAGGAAGCTACTTTTATACCCATAAAATAATACAGAGTGTGATGATTTTTAAGTTTTGGTTCTATCAGCAATTTATTTCTTCTTTCTGAAAATAATTGTGCAAGCAATCTGTTTATATTCTCATTAAACTTTTTCCTTGTGGACTATGTTGTACCATCATTCTTGGAAGCTGAACACTGTGTAGTCAATTGGACTGCACACACACACACACACACACACACACACACATATATATATATATATATATATGGTGGAAAGATTATTTTTAATTACTTTTTATCGGGTCTGATAAAAATAGACACCAGTAAGAGGAGAATAAAGACTTGCTCAAGAAGTTAGAACCAAGGGCCAAGCCAGCAGAAACATACCAAAAGGCAGCATGGCCAAAGACTTGGTTAGGTGGCTCAGTTAGGTAGCAGCCCAAACAATGAGCCATTTCTAGCCCATTTCATCTAAAGGCACCAATGACGATGATTCATGCACTAGTAATGTCAAGTTTTGACTGTCATAATGGGCTTTCCTAAAACTGGTTTGGAGACCGTAGTGCTGAAAGCCCTGCACCAAATGGCTACCAAGCCAAATTCAAGAAATTATCCTTACTTTATGCAGGCCAGAGTAGCTCCTTGCTTGAAAGATCATCTCATTCCATATAAACAAGTTAATTTCTGTCCTGTGTGGGGTACTTCATTTCACTAAGGAAATCCATTTTGTTGCAATCTGGAGGAGGACATTCTTGGCTGTAGTGCTTTGCTAGCTTTGGTTCGTGCCAATAGATACTGTATTTGCTGGTATGTAAGACTCACTTTTTTCCCAAAAAAATACTGTTTGAAAATGGGTGCATCTTATACACCAGTGTGTCTTATATGCCAGCAAATAGTATTTGCCAGTGTATAAATGGGGTGCATCTTATATAAGGTTGCGTCTTATATGCCGGCAAATACAGTAGTTTCAGATTTGCCCTAGAAAATCTATGGTTAAAAATGCACTGTGCAGTTCTTGACACTTAATATTGGCTTGTTTCCACTGACTGGCATAGTTTTGTGTGCAGTTCAAGATTAAATGGAGGAATAATATTCCCAGTAAATAAGCATATCTGGGGCATATTTTTATGTTCTATGGACCAGCAACTGTGTCTGCATGGATTATTTAAGTGGCCAGTCAATCTATTCCTTCAACACCACAAGTCAAAACAAAGCAGAAATCTTGGCCTACCCTTATAAAATATAGGTCAGCAACACCATTTAAAATGCAAAAATACTAAAGGCCAGCTACTGAAAATGCTGCTTGCTACCCACAGCTGTGTAAAGCCTTTTCACATTCATAGCTTAACTGAGTTTCCTTCAACTGTGATGTGAAGAGCACCTGCCAGATTATGTTTGGGTTGATTAATGGATGTCCAAGTGTCTTCTTCAAGCCAAGAAGAAAAAGAAAAAACCCACAAGATATTATGTGGACAACACCTATGTAATATGAGGAGGCTGCGTAGTTATACCAAAAACATTTTTGTAATGCTAACATTAATCAGGGATAGAGTCTGCACCACAGTAAAGAGATAGCAGAGGCAGGAACAAACTGAATCCATCAAGCTAAATAGAAGCACAATACCATGAAATGCAAATTAAGGTATCCCTTATAAATCCTGGTTCATATTTTTTTAAAAAAAATTGCCAAAAATAATGTTTAAGAGCCCAAATAAATTAAGAAAGATGCCAGGCATAAACACATTCTGAAACCCAGTTTTAGAAGCCTACAACAACAACAGCAACAACAACAACAACAACAATAATAATAGTAGTAGTAGTAGTAGTACTTGTTTATCATAGCAAGACCAACTTAATACTCCTTATTTTCCAAGACATTCAAATTTTCTAATAAACACAACATCTTCTTTGGGAGTTTTAATGTACATGTTTTGCCCCTTTGAAAAACACATCAGTGTAAATAATAATCCCATGGATCTCTTCTTCTTTTAGCCAATGCATCATCATAAACCTCCATGTGGTCTCCTTGATTTTATTAATGAATTCTGTCCCACTGTTTTCAAAGCATCTGCCAAGCACTGATTATTTAAGATAGGATGAGCAATGACCTTTTCTGATCTTAAATACTGTTTCATCAAAGAGAATAAATAATTTAATTAGCAACTATTTAATTAGCAAACTTTAGCAACAGCAACCATTAAAACGAGGAACATACGAACTGATATTAGATTTTCTACTGTCTGAAGAGGAAGCACTCCAGTGCACTAGAAAGTGTTCAGAATTTGGCTTCAATTGATTTTTTTTAATCCTGTGCACCTAATAAAATGAAATGTTCAGCTTCATCTACATTTTTCTCTCTATTTCTGCTGCATATCAACATAGGAACCTGAGCTGTGAGTGGCCTTTTTGTTTTTGGAAATGAAGACTGGTTCTTCCTACTTTGCTCTAGTTTCATTGCTAGGGGTAATCTAGTACGGTGCTTTCTCCGTATTGAACCTGAGTTTAGCTATGTGCTTCATGACCACAGTAATTGACCTGTTTGGAAGGATTTTCTTTTTCCATCCCTACTTTTTTGGACTGACTCATAAAACAGTAGAGTTGGAAGTGTCCAGAAGAGTCAACTGGTCCAATCCAGCCATTGAAGGAAATTTTATATCAGGAATGGGCAACTTTTGTGGATTTGGATGCTGCAATGCCACCTCCAGAAGACCTCACAGAACTATATCAGACCCTGAACTCCCACAAAAAAAGTGACATTTTGGCCCCAAATGCCCTCATGGCGTATTGGAGTAATTTCTCCATGTTTTGAAAAGCCCTCTGGATTGTTTAAGATGCAAGAGAAGTTTTTTCTTACAAAAGGAAGTGGCCTAGAAATTGACTTTTGGTTACTCCCTGTTAGAAAAAAGGCTTCCCCAAGGGGTGCAAAAATGACCGCAAAGGGGTCACATGTAGTTTGTACGGTGCACTTTCTCAATCCATATTTAAAAACCTCCCACTACCTCAAAACAACTCTTACTATCAGGATGTTCTTCCTAGTATTTAGTTGAAATCTCCTTTTTAGTAATTTTTTGAATCCACTAGTTCAACCCCACTGAGCAACACAGAACAAGCTCTTCAAATATTTGAAAATGTTTAACATATTCCTCATTGCTCTGCTGTCCAACTGGAACATGCTCAACTGCATCAACTATTTCTGATAAAGATTGGTTTCCAGAGAATTTGTTGATCATTGTCACTATGTGTCTTCAAGTCATTTGACTTATGGCAACCCTACAGTGAACCTATAATTCAGTTTTCATGGCAAGATTTGTTCAGAGAGGGTTTGCTTTTGCTGCCCTCTGAGGCTGAAAGAGTGTGACTTCCTCATGGAAAGTGGTTTCCATGGCCAAGCAGGGATTCAAACCCTGGTCTTCAGAGTCGTAGTCCAAAGCTCAAACCACTACACCATCCTGACTCTCTTCAAGCAGTGATTCAAAGACCATTATGGCTAGTATTAATCTCAGTACGTTGTACCATGGTTGATATTGAAAAATGAGAGCAGGATGGGAGGTACAGCATAAGCTCAGCTGTTAAGAGAAGAAGGAACATTTCATGTGCATATAAAGCTTCATGTACACCATGACAACCATGGGTCTGCCCCAAGTGGTATCTGGCCCCACTCCTGCTGCTAGGCATAGTCTAGACCTTGTTCTCTTTGCAAAGGAATGAAGGTGATCCAGGAATGGAGGAGGTTTCTACTGTTCTGTTTTCATGGACAGATCACTTCTTGGTCAGGTTTAGGCTTGCTGGGACTCAGAGCCTCTGCAGAGCTGGGGGACCCATTAATCTAGATGGATTCCTGATGGCTCTTGGGGAAGTTTCATGCTGCCTTTACAGGTGATCTTGTTGAAGCCCTGGTTGATCTGTGGAATGGGGAAATGACCAGGATGGTAGACACAATTGGTCCTAAGCGTTCCCTCTGATGAAGTGGAACTAAATCAGCCCCCCTGGTTTTCCAGGGATCTGGCAGCAATGGACATAAACTGGAGTGACAATGGAAGAAAACTTGGAGTGGCTCTGATCGAAAACAGGCTAAAATCTATCTGAAGACCTATGGTAGGGCAACAAAGGTAACAAAAAAGACTTTCTTAGCTAACACTATAGCAGACACACAAAAGCATTCAGCAGAGCTGTTCTGAGTCATCAAGGATCTGTTATGACCTGACTCTAAGGAGAACACAAGCCTCTCAACAGCCTACTGCAAAGAATTTGCCCACCGTTTCTCAGACAAACCAACTTGGATTCACTCTGACTTAGACACTAGAGTTAATACAGTTCTTATGGATGTAACCTTGGCTCCTCCTTGTCCAGTGTTGATGGATACTTTTCAATTCATGCAGCCTGAGGATGTGGACAGGATCACTGGAGAAGTGAGATCCATCACATGTGTACTAGATCCTGGCCCTTCCTGGCTAATTAAACAATCCAGAGGGGGGCTGTTTGAGTGGGTATGGGAAGTAATTAATGCCTCTCTACAGCAAGGCAGGGTCCCAACATCCCTGAAGGAGACATAGTAAGAGCTCTTCTGAAAAAACCTTTCCTGGATCCTATTATACTAGATGACTATAGGCCAGTCTCTAACCTTCCACCATACTGGAGTGTGTGATAGCTTCTCAACTCCCAGGTTTCCTGGATGAGGCAGATTATCTAGATCCGTTTCAGTCTGGCTTCATACATGGTTATGGGACTGAGACAGCTTTGGTGCCCTAATGGATGACCTACATGGGGAACTGGACAGAGGGACTATGTCACTGTTGGTTCTGCTGGACCTCTTAGTGGCATTTGATACCACTGCCCATGGTATCCTTCTGAGTCACCTTGTTGGAATGGGGACTTGGAGGTACTGTTCTACAGTGGCTCCATTTTTTCTTGGAGGGCTGTTTTTAGAAGGTAATGCTGAGGGATTCCTGCTTGACTCCTTGGCCACTGGCCCGTGGAGTCCCTCAGGGTTATCTTGTCCCCTATGGTATTTAACATCTGCATGAAATTGTGGGGAGAGATTGTCCAGGGTTTTGAGGTCAGGTGTTTTCAGTATGCTGGTGATACCCAGCTGTATTACTCTTTTTCACTTAATTCCAAGAAAGCTGTTCCTGTGCTAAACAAGGGTCTTTCCGCACTATACAGTTATAGTGCTATTATTCCACTTTCAACATCCTGTGGAATTCTGGGGTTGGTAGTTTACTGAGGCCAGTTGAGAATTCTAAATGCCCTTCCCTAAACTGCAAACCCCAGGATTCTACAAGATGTTGAAAGTGGAATAATAGCACTTTAACAGTGTGGTGCAGAAAGGCCACCAGTGTCTGGCAGCTGTAATGGACTGGATGAAGGCAAACAAACTGAAGCTTAATCCAGACAAGACAGTGGTGCTCTTGGTCAGTTGAAAAACAAATCTAGGAATAGGCATTTAGCCTGTGTTAGATGGGGTTATACTCCCCCTGAAAACACAGATTCACAGTTTGGGGATACTCCTGAATTCAGCTCTGAGCCTGCAGATCCAGGTTTCAATAGTGACTAGGAGTGCCTTGCCTTGGTAGTACATGGTTACATCCTATTTGGACTACTATAATGTTCTCTATATGGGGCTGCCTTTGAAAAGTGCTCAAAAAGAGCTGCAGCTAACTGGGGCTTGTTACAGGGAACATACAGCTCCTTTGTTGCAGCAGCTCCACTGGCTGTCAGTCTGTTTCCGGGCACAATTCAAAGTGCTGGTTTTGACCTATAGAGTCCTATATGGCTTAGGTCCAAGTTATTTGAAGGACCATATCTCCCTTTATAAGCCCAGTAGAACTTTGAGATCATCTGGAGAGGCCCTTCTCTCTGTCTCACTACCCTCTCAGGTGTGTTTGGTGGGAAACAAGGGAGAGGGCCTTCTTGGTGGCTGTTCCTACACTCTGGAACACCCTACCTAGAGAGACCCGGATGGTCCCATCGCTGCTGTCCTTTCAAATGTAGGTGAAGACGTTTTTGTGCTGACAAGCTTTTAAAATTGATTGGATGTGGGCTCTTAATGCTATGCAGCTTTGGTTTTAAGGTGGTATAGTTTAAATGTTTTTAATATATTTAATATTTATTAATATGTTTTAACTTTATGAATGGTTTAATTTTTTAAAAAAAATATACTTTTATGGATGTTTTAATTTGTTCTGTTTTAATCTTGTTAGCTGCCATGAGTCCCACTGTTGGGGGAAAGGTGGGATATAGATATATAATATGCTATATTTGCCAGCGTGTAAGACATACCAGCGTATAAGACGCATCTCATTTATACATCAGCAAATAGTATTTGTCAGCGTATAAGACACACTGGTATATAAGATGCATCCCATTTTCAAACAGTATTTTTCGAAGGGAAAAAAGTGAGTTGTATACACCAGCAAATGGGGTACTATAATTAGTATAGTGTAATATAATTTTTAAATCAGTGGGATTTACAGAAATGATAACTGACCAGTAATCAGTTCAGTGAGGCTACTCTAGTTAAGACTAACACTTGAATGTTGGAACCTTTGTCTCATCTAGATTACTTCTGCATTTCACTCATCGTACACATACGCCTGCTTGAGATTCCCTTCTCTAGTGGAAGGTTTGCTATCTTTGAAGAACTGTCAAGATCAAAAAGAAAGGAGAAGAAGGAAAATCAGGCACTCTGAAAATGCCTTTCAACAAGTGCCACCTGGACAGACAGCTCACTGGTGGCCCAATCACACTCCACAGTTAAAGTGCTATAGTTCCATTTTAAATGCCGTAGTTCCATCCTGTGGAATCTTGAGGTTTGTAGTTTGTTGAGCCTCTAAAACACTTTTGCTGAGAATTCTAATTGCCCTTTCCCTTACTGCAGATCTCATAGGATGGAACCATGCCATGCCTGTTTAAAGAATGGAATAATAGCACTATATGTGCATAGTGTGACTGGGCCCTTGGTCACAGTCTTCTCCTCTATAGTGAATTGAATTGTATTGATATTTAAATTATTTCTGAATTTTCATCTGCTTTCAGAAATTTCATATATGCTTTTTATTCAAACCTATGTCTGATTTTGACCACTCTTTTTTGGCAATGTATAAATGGCCACTGTTCTCCCATGTAAGACTGGGATTGTCAGACAAAAAACAAACCATCTTTTTCATATATCTGAATTATTCATAGTAGATACTGTAGTAATGTCACAACCACTCTTTTCCAAGTGGTATACTACAATATTGTGTTGTGAGGAATTTATATACAAAATATTGTTTTGCATTTCCATTTGATTGTGTTTATCATACTTCCTGGCTACATATCATTTGGAACATGAAGAATTCTGGAAACAGCTTTATACAAAAGTCTTGAAAACTAGAACAAAAGGCTGCTCACAGTGTAAACTTGTTTTATGTTGGTTTAAAAAAAAGAAGATGTGACTGAGAATAACATGAATAACTGATGAATTTCTCAGAGATCCATTAGCAGCTTTGGAATGTGTAGAATGAAAACTGCTGATGTATATTACTGTTGTTTTTAAGTCTCAGCCTGAGCAGTAAAGCTTTAGCTTTCCAGGACTCTATTAAGACTGCTAGAAATAGGAATGAAGCTATTTTTAGCTAAATGGGGTTTCTGTTACCTGCAACTTCAGTTATTCAGCTGGAACTAAGATCCAGTCTTTAAAAGCATGTAGTGTTAAAAAGCTGGAGACTGAACAAGCCTAATTTTCTAGAGAAGTTATGGGATGCAGTAAGCTTACTTTATTTGGTAACTTAGCTCTCAGAGAAAACCTAGTCCTGATCTAACTCTTATAGTATTAATCCTATGCATGTCTACTTAGGAGTAAGTTCAGCTCCAGTCACTAGGGTTTATTCACAGAAAACTGTATAGGATTGTAGACCTACCTTATATGAAAGCACTGTCAAACTATTATTCCACAAAAAAATAAAAAAATGTTGTGATATATGCTTTAATAATTGAGGAAAACATCCAAGTGTTTTACACCAGTGAGGCTTTTGTAGAGAGAATTTTAAACTTCTTTCCATACCTTAAGTATAGCTTCCCAGATTGTCTTCTGTTTTTTTATTGAACGTGTTAAACATGACAAAGGAGATTCATTATCCCAAAAAACGATCTCTTCTTTCAGATAGTACCTTCTGTGCACCCTGAGAAAAATAGGTAAGAAGTATAAGGAAGCAGCATGCCAGCCAAAAAACAGAATCATGCTTTTGATCTAGTGTAGAGGTGATGGTAGAGGCTTCCGTCTGAACAGGACAGCATTGACCTGTATTATGGAAAGAGGTGCACTGAAAAAAAATTCTGCAGACAAGAGCATTTTCTTTCAGTTGTTCATGGACTACATTCCTTACCTCTTCTGCCGAGGCTTCTAGAATAATTGTGACCTTATTATTGAAAGCAGTATTTTCTCTTGGGCTTTTATCACAAGCTGGGTTTGTTGTACGATTGTACTGGCTTAGTTCCATGTTTGATCTCCAAAGGTGTATCTAGGGTGGGGCAAGTAGGGTATGTGCCCCAGCCACCAGTGTTGGGGGGGGGCACAAAAAAGCCGTGCATGGAGGGGTGAGGGGCGGGAGTTGGGGTAAGAAGGTAAGGCGCGACTTCCATGCTTGCCCTAGGTGCTGTTTATGCTAGATATACTACTGTTGATCTCTCCTGTCACATGACATTGTCACTCTTCTGTTGTTGGACTGTATTCCCACGTTATTGGGTCATCTCTTTTCAGTCATGGGGAATCATCCTTAATGTCTCCAGTAAAGCTGCACTTCCACTATTGTGTATTGTATTGCATGATTGCACAGTTTTGGTGATTTTTGTTTTTTTAAATAGGCCACATGCCAGACAGCACAGACACGGGAAGGGAGGCAGGGTCAGTGGGTCAGTGCGGAAGACTAATTGTGGGCAGTATAGCATTACTGCAGGAAGGGTACGATAGTGGTTGTTTCTATACCAGTATGTGTCCATTGCTGTGGGGCAACAGCTGGTGTGATAATGTCCTCGATTGGTGATCTTTCAGTTTGTATGTGTATGTGTGTGTATGTGAGAGGATATGAAAAAAATAATAGTTGGAGCTAGCAGTTCACAATTCATATTGCTGAATTTGTGTTGGAACCACTCTTTTTTGTGAGTTGGATTCAAAAGTATCTTTTCACACCAAGATATCATTGGTTATATGTGGAACAGATGCTACCTTGCATTGGAGTAGGATCTGCCTCACTATGCGAGTGTATTGACTAGAAGCCACAGATGTCCTGTCATTAGGCAGAATGAGGCAATTGCCTCAGATGGCTCCCTGAGCTTCCCTCCTCCCTGTCATTTGCCTTCCTTGGAGGCACATCTTTGTGAGTGCATGTGCCACATGGCTGTCTTGCACTCTTCAGCTAGCCTGCTATTTTGTATGTGATGGACAATCTAATTGCTACTGTTGGCTTCTGTTCATGTTATGGAGGAATATTATCCTTTCTCTCAGGCAGCAAAATAACTTGGGCTGGTCCTGCTAGAAACCACAGGAAATTGGCTGAAGGAGGTAGGTGGATTCAAAAGTATTGTCTGAGACAGAAAGGGCTTAGACATAAAGACTAGTTCAATAAAGCCCTTAAGG
Source organism: Cyclura pinguis (assembly GCA_030412105.1). Classification (NCBI taxonomy): domain Eukaryota; kingdom Metazoa; phylum Chordata; class Lepidosauria; order Squamata; family Iguanidae; genus Cyclura; species Cyclura pinguis. The sequence goes on from CM059602.1 coordinate 217,620,243, forward strand.
TTTCAGCAACCTTTCTGTACTAAGAGCATTAATGATCCTATTACAGAGCCTGATTTTTATAGCATTAGGATAACTCTTGTGCTTGTACATGTACCACCATGTCCAGGTGGCACTACTAGCCACTTCCCTTCCGCTTGTGTTTTTAGCACAAGATGGGTATATCCACATGAACCTATATCAAGCAAAACCAGGCAAATTTAGGGAGGGTCTGTAATTCCATGATACAGCATATGCTTTGCATACAGAGAGTCCCAGGTTCAATCCTGCCATCTTTAGATAGAATTGAGAAGAAATCCTGCCCAAAACTATTGAGAACTCCCACAAGTCAATGTAGGTACTGAGCTAGATAGGCCAATCTTGATACAAGGCAGCTTCTTCACATTTGTATTGGGTGGGCAGCTTTGGTGGGACCAGAGGCCAATCCCTCCTTCCAGTTTTCCAGCATCCTCTCATTCACAACTACTACCAAGTGCTCCTGAAATTTGGTGGTGGAAGTCACCCACTTCTACCTTTAAAGTTTACACCTTTTGCTTGAAACGAGGTGTGGGAGTATCTATGTCTCTTATTTTAAAGAGCACTTGCACTTCTTGGAGACTTCCTATGGCAAAGTTCCATTTTAAAATAAGCAAAAAAGTGGCCTTAAATTACTTCTGCAATCAAATTTTAGCATCCAGGGTGGAGAATTCCAGCCTTCTGGGGACTGCAAAAATGTGTGAGAACACATGTATCACTAGGCTGCATGTTGCTCATCCTTGATTTATATGAAAAGGAAGTCCTAGAGTGTTCCTCTCCATATCATTTAACAGCCATGGCTTTCTTTCCTTTTCTGAAAAAACAATTTCCTGTTATCACTTTTTTCAGTCTTCAGTTGACTTCAACTCATTTTCGTAAAATGAACACATTAAATTATCTCCTGAATGTTAACAGCAAAGACTATTGCACCTTCTATTGTTTCTCCTGGCTAGACATAGTAGTTATCATTTGTCTGCGTTACTTCACTCAACCTAGATAATAACATCCAGTCTAATCTCTAGTTCTCCTCATTCATTCACCCATTCTTACATATTCCACTGTGGAGTCCACGTGAATGGAAGCTGTGTTGATCTGCAGCCTACTAAGGCTGGACCTACCAAGAAATTCACACATAGGCAAGGCCTATCAGTATGTATGCATCTCTCTCTCTCTCTCTCTCTCTCTCTCTGTGTGTGTGTAAATATATATAGTTAATAGATGCAGTGGGTGTTTTATAGCAAATAAAAGTCATAGTTCTATCCTATACACTGTATGGGGCCCCAGTGAATAGGAAATGTGAACTAAAGGCCATCATTCCCACATTCCCAACCCTGGGGAAAAGCTAACATGGTAATGAAGGAAAGCCAGCACATATAAAATGTTGCTTGAATAGCCAAATGAAGAGAAGTCCTCATCCTTTCCTCATAGCTTCCTCTGTGGCCATTTCTACACGACACTGTTATAGTGCTATTATTCCACTTTCAACATCCTATGGAATCCTGGGGTTTGTAGTTTAGGGATGGACATTTAGAATTCTCAGCCAAAGAGCTCTTTGGCCTCAGTAAACTATGAACCCCAGAATTCCACAGGATGTTGAAAGTGGAATAGTAGCACTATAAAAGTGTGGTGCAGAAATGGCTTGTGTCAGTGACCCTTGCAGCTGCATTGTAAGAACTTTCCATCTTTGTTTGATATTTGTCTTCCTATCTACCTCCTGGTTCAAATATAAGCACCATGGCATCTGACACAGTGCAATATTGTGCTCTCTGATAATGACACTATTTTAGTAACTATTTGCTCTGCTAGCTAAGATAGTTCCCTAACTCCCTGGCCTCCTGGTAATGGTGAGGTTGCTTTGCTTTTCAGTTGTCGACTTGGCACTCTCTTCCTTCATGCATGGCTAGAAGACAGGTCTCAAACACAGTGCAGATCATTTTTGGGCAATGCCAAGGAACCATCTCAAATAAAACTTAAATTACTTTTAAATTACATTAATGAAAGCTTGACTACTGCCAAATGGCCAGAAATAAACCATTTCATGTGGTTGATGAAACAGAATTTTTTGAATACATGTCTTTATTGTCTTTTTTAAAAAAAACTTCTAGAGTACATGCTTAATAAGTAACCCAGGCACATGAGATTGCAGAGGATAAAGTCAAGTTGCTAAGCTGATCCTCAGCCCCATGTGCAGGACACTTCTGTCTGTGTCCTCTTGTGTTAGCCCTAATGGGCTGGATTTAAATGGACAGCTCAGGTTATCAGAGCCATGTGGCAATAGAGCAGTGGCAAAAACAAAGTTATTCTCCCACCAACTGACTTAGGCAGCTCTTCACTCTCTACTAGAGCCTCAGCCTATCAGGCAATTTCTTCAGCAGTTGGAGGGCAAGAGTAGAAGACCCCTGCCAACCATTCCTCCAGACTGGCCTGGTCATTCCCCTGTGTTAGAGGGCAGAGCTATGTGTGCCACCTTGCCTTCTTTTCATCCCCTCAGAGGCAGTGGAGGAGACTACTCCATTACCAAGTATGACAGTGTTGAAATAATATTCAACTGCCTTACCAGTTTGTTTCTGTCCGTGGAATTATCGGGGTGTGTGTGTGTGTCACTATTGTGGGTCAGCCTTGCAGCCGATAGTATCTTCCACCAACTGCCACATGAGAGCTCTGACTCTTGCTGGCTTCTACTTGATTGTGCTCTCTGACTGGTACCAGCTTCCAATCGGTACCAGTATTTTTAGAAGACAAACATTGTAATGGAAAAGATCTTTACTTTAAACCTTTTGGGATGGCAGCCTGATACTCTGTGATCCACTGGACCAATGAAAATGACAGAATTCATTTTGGACTGTGAGTTTCAGTACTTCTCGGAAGTGAGACATTTGGTGCAGTGAAGAAAATTAAGGAGGAAGTTTGGATGATAGATAACATGCTGAGCCTTTTACAGGAACTGAGCTGCAGTTTGGCTTTTCAAAGGATGAGCTGGGAGCTTTGATTTTCATTTCCCTTTCACAGAATTAAAAATGCAAACAGAGCCAGCAGAATAGTAAATGCTCCTTCCTTTTGCAAGGCAGCTTTGAAGCCCCAGTTGCATTACAGTCCCTTTATGATCAAGCTTCCCTCAAAACAAAAAGATAAAAGTAACAGCTTAATGAAGCATTGTGTGTGCATTTAGCATATGCAAAGCATTTCCTTGCAGAATGTTGTGATTTTCCATGTAGAACTAAATCTTTTTAGTGGGGACTTGAGGAAAGAAAGATTCTTAAGGATGAACATTTAAAAAAAAAGTTTACCCATACTGCCTTTCATTTCTCATATTTCTCTGCTTCCAGTCTGTGAATGAAGTCTACCATTTAGGCGCTTATCCTCTTAGATGATAATTTTCCTGATAAAGGGGGAGCATTTTTGTGCAGTAATTGAATCACAGCTATATCAGGCGCTAAGTAAAACAAACTGTGAAAGCTTGCATCTCAAGCACAGTTGGAACATTTACACCTGTCAGAAATAATGGAACCTCCCAGATATTCTAGCCGTGGCTGTGTTAAATTAAATTCCTGACAATCACACATCTTCTATCAAGTCTCTTTATCTCCACTTTCTTTTCTAACATTATGAAAAGCCGTAATAAATCAAAATCATTTTCTCACTTTTGGATAGTTGTTCATTGCAGCTAAATTTGCAAGCAGGAAATTATCTGTAGATGGTGGAAAAACCATTGATACTTGCACTGACGTACATTAATCTAGTTTATAATTATAAATATGTACAGATCTGATTGGCAGTATGCATCTCACTCTTAATACTTTTGAGGAGTAATGAAGAACTCATCTTAATGGGGCTAAAATCTGACATTTCTAAATTTGTTCTTTTTTTCAGTCTCTCTGAACAAAGTCATGAGAATATTTTACATTGGAATGCATCTGCTTCCACATTATTTAAAGGGCTGAATATAATTAATTGACTAACATAACTTGACATTAATTTCAGACAAGAATGAGAAGATATTATAGCAGAAAAGCAGCACTTTTGGTTGTTAGTTAATAAATTGTCAAAAATTTGCTGTATGAAGTTGATCCAGTCACTTTCTCTCAGTCTAAGCTAATTCACAGGCTGATTGTATTAATGGGGCAACAGGGCACACTGGATACTCTGCCCTGAGCTACTGGAAGAAAGGTGGGATAAATACAGAATGAATGCAAAAATCCTCAACTCCTTGTTCTAGTGCATACAAATAGTACAGGGAGATAAATAATAAAGTCCTAATTTAAAATCCCTTCTGAAACAAAACAGTTTTGAGTACAAACTTAAATAAAGGCAAAGAAAGGGTCCAACAAACATCCTTTGAGAGATAGTTCTATTATTTGGGGGCCCAAATGGAAAAGATCTTATCTCCACCAGCAGGTCTGTCCTTCTCTTGCCAAGTCTTTGCATCTCTGCCAAGTGATACAGGTTTTGAAGGATACCATATGTTTTTCAAGAAGCAAGGATGGATCAAGAAATGTGCTAAACTCTGGGCTTGTTCCTTCATACACGCCTCTCTGCCCAAGTTATTAGCAGTTATTGGCTTGCATAATTTTCATGTTTTCCAGGGCACATTTCAGAGCTTTAAGTCTTTACTGGTTGATACCAGCATGGCATTTAGACAGCCTTTGTACTTTAAAAAATGAGCCTCATCATCCACAGGGTAAATGTGACTCTATTCCCAGTTCTGAGTATTTTCACTTCTTTGATACCTGTAATATGTTATAAATTGTAAATATCATGAACCTGTTTTTCCTTATAAAACAATTTTTAATTTCAAAAACCTTGAACATGAATTTGTTGTTGGTAAATGCTTTCATGTTACCTCCAACTTATGGTGATTCTATTATAGTGTTTATTATTATTGTTGTTATCATCATCAAAATAATATATACACAAGAGAAATAATATGTACACAGTAGCATACCTAGGTTCAACAGCTCCTAGGACAAGCATGGAAGTTGCACCCCTAGGTGCTGCTTCTCCCGCCGCCACTGCCTCAGGCCAAGGAAGACCCTGACAAGGACCGTGGTGGTGGTGGGCCAGGCCCAGGTGGAAGAGCTGCTGCTGCTGCTGCTGCTGCTGCTGCTGCTGCTGCACTAGTCCAAAGAAGACCACAGTGTGGGCAGCAGTGGGCCAGGCCTGGGTGGCAGGGCTGCTGCTGCCGTCACCACTGCCACTGCACTGGACAAAGCAAGAATGACCCCAGCGGGGCAGTGGTGGGCCAGGCTGGGGTGGGGGTTGAGCTTTTTTGTGCCCCTTAGCATTGGTGCCCAGGACACGTGCACCACTGCCCCCCCTAGATACACCTCTGTATGTATACAAGCAAAAGAGGTAAACCACAGTAAGCAAAAGAAAGAGTGTCATAGTGTTTTCTTGGCAAGCTTTGCTCAGAGGAGGTTTACCACTGCCTTCCTCTATGGCTGAAAGAATGTGACTTGCCCAAGATCACTCAGTGGATTTCCATGGCTAGGCAGAGATTCAGACCTTCATTTCTTGGAGTCTTAGTCCAATGCTCAGATCATTGCCCCATGCCAGGCTGTCCCATTGCTTAGTGTTGTCTGTTTTATAATCTTTTTTTAAAACTAACCATGATTTTCAGTTTTCAATATAATGAGACAGGATGAGCTATTCATAAAATCTTTCAAGAGATGCAAAAGTTGCTTTCCTAATAACCTGCCTAATCAACACACTACTGTGTGCACTAAGTGGCTCTTGAAAATATAGTTATTCGCAGACTCTGTTTGCAGTATGTTGTCCATGTGTTTCATACCCACTTGGTGGTTTAGAATTTAATGTCTTGCTGTCTGTACCTGAACTTTAGGGAACAAGAGGTGGGTCACTTAAGGGAAATCTCTTAAGAGATTTTTCCTAATCTGTATGGAAATGCTCTATAAACAAATTTGTATTGCAGTAGCATTGGCTTAGTTTGTGGCAGAGTGAGCTATCATAATCTTAAGCATTCTAGGACAGTGGTTCCTAACCTCTGGTCCCCAAATGTTGGATGCCAACTCCTAGAATCCCATGCCATTGACCATGCTAGATAGAGATGATGAGAGTTGTTGTCCAACAACATCTAGGGATCCAAAGCTGGGAAGCACTGTTCTAGCAGGATGAATTAATAAGATTTTAAGACTAACATTGCATTAGACATTGCATTATACTCAGCTATACAACTGTCAGGTATAAAATATACATCCAATCATTATTTCAGGAGTAGAGGTGTTACTGTGCTAATGCTCTAGCCTGGTCTGAACCAGTCAAGTGTAAAATAACTTGGCACTCTCAAAGTTTCCATGATGCCTGAGCTATTGAATGAAAACCCAGTGATCTCCTTTGGCACCATAAGGTACTGTATTTGCCAGCGTATAAGATGCACCAGCATATGAGACGCACCCCATTATATACCGGCAAATAGTATTTGCCAGCATATAAGATGCATTGGTGTATAAGACACACCCCATTTTCAAACAGTATTTTTCAGGAAAAAAAGTGAGTCTTATACGCCAGCAAATAGGTATATAACACCTATTTGGGGTTAAGACACAGTAGAAGACTGAGAATGGGGAGAACAAAGGCCCTCCTACAAGCAACAGTATATGTTGAAAATTACAGTAAATTGCCCTGTTTTATTTGAAAAATCTTAATTCTGGATTTTTCTGCTTTTTTGTTGTTGCTTTTTGAATACAGAGGACAGCAACGAGAAAAAAAGAAAGTTGGCTATTGCTTCAACCTAGTGCATAAATCTATGCAAAGCACCATCTCACCATCCATGCTAAACATTTATAATTAAGCCTGACATTTCTGAATTAATATCAGAATATCAATAACTACTGACATTTTTCACCATAAACCAGAGGATGTACCTAATGAAGTGCTTTCAGGAAGACTGCCTAGCCTCTTAATGTGATTGTCCTGTGCCTATGCATAAAGAGTAGTGGACAGTAGCTGCTTCCACATTTTCCTAGATTTCATGCTAATTCTCCTTTATATCTACATAGCTGTATCCATGTGTGCGTGTGTGTGTCCATATAAAAGCCTTTGGAGAATTATTGAGTGTTTTCTAGGGTACTTCAAAACCAATGAGAATTTTGTGGCAACCTTTGTTAGCTGTTGTTCTTTGAAAGCTTTTTAGTTTAGTTTAGTTTAGTTTAGTTTAGTTTCCTAACCATAAACTATATGTAATTCTGCTGCAAACACACAAACACACAAATTTTAAACAGTGATAGTTTTATGCACATTAGGAGAGCTGAGTCTTCTCTCAGCCCCTACACTCATTCACACACACACACACACACACACACTTTCTTTCACAGTTACTTTATGAGGCCCTGGATGAGAGAGAAAAAGGAATTCTGGCAGTGGAGTATTCAAAGTAAGGTAGTCTCTCCTTTTGATATTTAGACATTAGTTATGGTACCACTGCAGAAACTAGTTTCTTGTGGGCTTATCCCATAGTGCAAATTTTATCTTTTAAAGTCCTACAACCATGTGGGCATATCACAGCCAGGCAGTCATATCATTGTAAGAATCTACCTGGTTATAGAGCTGGGAGAGAATTTGTTAAATTTGCACCTTAATGTGATCTTACATAATTCTAATTATTCAAACCAGTGCTTGAACCGAATGTTGCTTCCGTATGTGCACATTTATAAATTTTGCAGCAGTTTTTAGTCAAAAACTATGCAGACGTGTCTTTATGCTATGAACAGAAATGAGCTTAAAAATGCGTATGTAAGTGAAAATAGGTACAGAAATCATACTTTCCAAGTACTCCAATTTGGAAGGGACTTCTGCTGTCCCACTTTTTCAGATACTTTTAAAATGTCCTGATTTCTCTCTGCTCTTCTCCCTCTCCTTCTTTGTCCTCAGCTTATTTCAATTGCTGCAAACTGAATTCAAAGTGCGAAAGTAGTTTTCACTTAACTAACTTTCCCAAGGAGTAAGAGGAGAGGAGGAGTGGGAATCCTGTCCTTCCCTGTAAGTTCAGGCAAAAGCAGTCTGCTGCAACCTCTCCTAACGTCTATTTTCTTCCTCATTAATAACTTTTGCCATCTTGACTACACTCCGATGTTGCTTGTCTGATATTACTTGGGCACATGTGTCCCAGTTTTTATCTGTGAAATATTTGCAGGTGTCAATAAAAATGTCTATATTAGTGAAACTCAAGAACATGTGTGTGTGTGTGTCTGTGTGTGTGTGTGTATGCATACAAAAATGCATATGTGAGGAGATGTCCACACAAAAACAATATTATAAATTGGAAGGCCTGATCCATTCAGGCCTTAGCCAAACCAGATTCTGGGATAACCAAGATGGGGAAAAAACCTTGTGTAAGAAGATGACATTCAATTTATTGAGGATATGCAGTAGATATATGTATAACATGAGTGACAGAAACAAATAAATTTTGCTTGTGCCCCTTAGCTGATGCAGGCCGAAACTCCTTTTAGCTAGCGGTACACTTGGGTCACCAGGCATATAAGGACGTCATTCCACAACCCAGCAGACAACCTGATAGCTAGGTAGCCCACTCTTATTTTCAAAGACTATTTGTCTTTGAGGGTGCTCTCTTACAAAATCTTATATAGCCTCTCCTGTGTTCTGGAAATTGCAAAAAATGGAAGCTTTCCTGCTAGTCCTAGCCTTGCCTGTCTAACAAGGGACAGGGAGACAAGCTGACTTTTTTTTTCTGTATGGTAGGCTAATTTCTTTGTCTCAAAAGGGCGGGATGAGCTGCCATAGTCCTGCAACTGCAAGACTTTATTTCTGTAGCTCTGTTTGCATAGTATCAGTTAACCTATGTGAGAGATTGTTAACTACGGCCATTTCCACACTAGATTGTTATAGTGCTGTTATTCCACTTTCAACATCCTATGGAATCCTGGGCTTTGCAGTTTAGGGAGGGGCCTCAGGCAAACCCCAGGATTCCATAGAATGTTAAAGTGGAATAGTAGCACTATAACAGTCTAGTGCGGAAATGGCCTACAACTGTCCAGTATACTAGCTTATTCAAGTCTCTGAGTACTGACTGCTGTATAGATTACTGTGACAACTCACTCTTAATCCTTCACTGTTCTTCTCATACCAATATGTATGTAAATAAGTATGCGTTTTCACAGACTCACAAATCAAAAGGAAAATAAGAGGAAATGAACTTGTTGGAAAAATGAAAAACTTACCCAAACTGAAATTAGCAGATTTGTTCAGCCTCATCTGTATGGTGGTGAGACCTTTAATACTAAAGTAATACTGTGGAAAGAACTTGTGGCAGAGTAGCTCCCCCTGTGCTTCGGTAACATTTAAGGGGTACCTCAGAAAGACTTAAGAGGAGCATAACTAATCAGAAGTCAAATAATGAAAACTGTGTTATCTACAAATTCAACAGTTAGTCTAATGTAATTGGAATATGTTTTCAGCATTTAATAACTTTGGAATGCTGTTCTGTGTATGAGAGGTGAAAAGTTTTAGTCTGGAAAAAAAATGTAATATGGTTAGCTGCAGAGATTAAAATTATGAAAATAGAAGTACACCTGCCAGTGCCTTTGATGTTGTCTGCTGCAACATGAGATTGTAACAAGGTGCCATGCCAAGGTACTTGGCAGTTAAATCAGTTTTGTTCAGAAAATGCTGAAAAGTTGCTCAGCTCCTACTTTGGCAATTAAGCCAACTTGCCATTATAATACTGTACTAATGAATGTCTGATGGGCACATAACATACCACTTTGCTGACTTTAGTAAACATCTCTAACACATCTAATTGTACAGCCATGTTTCTTTTAATGGCTCCACAGGGACTAACATCAATGGAAGACCTTCAGACTAAAATAAGAATGGGAAACAATCCCAGTTTCAACTAATCTCATTACTGTGATGCAATCATATATTTTTTGTGCATGCATATCCATAGCAAATAACTCTCACCACATGAGTGTATCCTGTAGCCTATAGTGCTTCTTTCAGGATGTTTGTTAAACGTGCAGAGAATCATATGGGTAACTCATGGGTGCAAATCATTGTCATATTAAAGGTAGCGCATAGATTCAAACAAAGACCTGTAGGGACACACTAGCCCTCACTGAAATACCAAAAGAAGACTGAAAATGACTTCCAAGCCTGCCTCATGTCTCCTCTGATGGAAAAATGTACCACTTCACTAGCAGTGTTGGCTGTTTTTCCTATAAACCAAAGACTCCTTTGTTTGCTCAGATATTTCCCTGATTATTTTCTCTGATTATTAAAGTTGCCAGCTCTGTCTTTTAAATGAATTGTTTTAAATTAGTTGTTTTTATTGATTTTAATATTTCAGCGTCCCATTATTATTAGTCATTGTTTTTTCATTTTCTCTGTCTCACTGTAAAATGCTTTAAGTTTCTTTTTTTAATGAAAAGCGGTATTAAAATGTTCTTAAATAAATAATTTATTTCGTAGAAAGAGAGGGAGGCAATTTTATTCCTGTAACACCTAACACCACTTCTCACACCATACCAGAGGTTCCTCCATCTTTCTGGAGTTGATTTTCAACAAGTATAGGGGGCTGCCAGGAAGGAAAAAATAATAGACCAAATCACCCCTCCTTTGTTTCACCATCAAGATCTCTACTGGATCAGATCCTTCTGTGGATGTTTACAGGTAGTAAAGTCCAGATCAGAGACACAATCAGTAATTATTAAAAAAAAGAAAACCTTAAAGGCAGGTATCCCTATATTTACATATTTAATTCCTTTCCTGAGACTTCAGCTAGCTCTGATTGTGCTTAACTCTGTGCTTAAATCTGCCTTTCAGAGATCTGTTCATACAGTTGGGAGCAGAAGCATTCAAGAGATTTACAAATAATCCCAGTATTTGTAATGTACCAGATAGATAGGTAGACAGAGTACATGTGGATTAATTATTTATTGATAATTTCAAAGTACAAATAATATAGTTTTAATTTTGATTTTGGTCTTTGATAGGTACTAACAGCATAGTCTTTTCTTTTTTTTTTTGTATGGTTCTCATGGCAATACTCAGGAACTAATTTTTTTCTCCTTCCCCCTTGTGAAGCAACAGCAAGTAATTCCCACTGGAAAGCAAGGAAAACAGGACGTCATTTCCTCCTCAGTGAACAGTATTTTTAGTTGAGGGATTTTCTTTTCTTTTTTTCCTCCATTCTAGACTGACCTGGCAAGTATTTGGTTTCTTTACAGGAAAAGTTGGCTAATAGAAGGAGATTTGCTAAGTGTTAGACCTTGTAAGTAACATTACTTGTAACGAATTTACATGCATTTTTAATGCTGAGGTTCTTGTTTCATTTTCATGCAAGCCTTGTGACAGCTTGTTCATTTGAGTCTTATCTCTCTGAGCTCAGCATAGAATAGATAATGACCTAGCTTTCCAGACTTTGGCTTTTATTCCTGCAGACACAAGTAAATATGGGCAGAGATTCAAAAGGACAGGTCTAGTTGAAACAAAATGTAATAAAATAAAACTTTGACTAAGAAAGGGACACAGCAGATGAGCATAATGATCTCTCCTGTGATCAAAATTGTGTGGATAAGGAAGGGTTTTTTTAAAAAAATTGAGGTAAACAATTGTTGTTGTTTTGGTGCTTTCTAAGGAGGCTATGAAATCCAACTGGGTGGCTTTGGCTGAGTCACACTCTCTCAGCCTCAGAGGAAGGCAGTGGCAAACCCTCTCTAAAAAAAATCTTGCCGAGGAAATCTTGTGATAGGTTTGCCTTGAAGTTGCCATATGTCAGAAATGACTTGAAAGCACAACAACAAGAAAGGAAGCTTATTTGCCACATAGTTTTCACATTCACTTTCACTTTCAGCAAATGAGGAACAAAGGGGTTCAAAATGGCTGCCCGGACATCTTCAGTTCTAACCTGACTTAACGGTCAGGCTTTGCTGTCAGAGTACAAATTCCTCATTAGTCAGAACACAGTTTCATTCAGACACTTTGCTCTTATATAACCCTTCTCCAGCCTTCTTTCCTGACTACAGGCAAAGCTATCTACCTGATATTTCTTTTGGTCAGCAGGCCACCTAGCTAAGTTGCATGATGCTCTAGGTCATTTGTCTCATGGCTGCATCACTAGTAGGGAATGTTTGGAAATGTTTGTGTCCTTGAACAAAATATCAATCATTGCACTCCTTTTTTTTAATCCAGAGGAAGAGCAAAAAGATCAGCACTTTTTTGTTTTTGTTTCCATTTTTTATCTGTTTCACACGAAAATGATGTATTTGTACAAAATGCAATGTGTATTGCACAAAATATCTTTGTGAAATTTTCACCAAAAAAAGTTCTGAAAGGTATGAAATCGCCCAAAACAGTGTAAGAGCTCTCACAGTCTCACCCAGTAGAAGGAAAATATTAGACGTTTTTCATTTTCATGTGCAATAACAAAATAAATATTTACCTCCCTTCTCATTGGGCAGATCATTATAGAAAATATAAATAGATGGTAGTTAAATTAAGAATTTAAAGAAAATGTTGCTGAACTATGGCAAGTGGTTTTCTGCCTCTAGGACCCTCCAGGGAATGCTTGGATTGCCAAAATGCCAGAAGACAAGAACGTGAAATGGAAACTGGAAGTCCACTGCTGCTTTGTAAAAATTGGTATTATGCAATGCTTGAAGAAAACAGGGGTGGCCTGCAACCTTCTTTAAAAAGTGAATTGCCCTTTCTGCAGGCTTCCAGGACAAGAAATTCACTCTTCTTTGAGTCTAGAAAAAGGGCAGTTGAGGAAATCTGGAGGGGATCAAAAACCACATAGCCTTAAGAGTTTATACTAGGGGTGTACTTTGCCAGCCCTTGCAGTGGATCAATTGATGGGCAGAAAAAAATGGCAGTGTGGGCTCCAGGTTGTTGTTGTGGTGGTTGTTTTGTTTTGTTTTGGGGGAGGGGAGGGGTTTTGGAGAATGGTGTTTTCAGTGGAAGTTTCTCTTAACTATTCATTTGCTCCCCCAGAAGGAAAGCATAAGATAAGTGGAAGATAATGCTCCTTCTCTTCTTTTTTTGTCACAGTTTGCCTGCTTGGAAAACAAAACAAGCTTGGTAATCAAGCAGTGACAGGCAGCAAAAGGACAAACAGGGCCACATTGCTCCATAGCAAGACCTGGGGATGGTATCTGTGGGTGCCTGCAGATGTCAGCTTGAATTGGCCTTGCACACCTGTAGTGTTTTTCTAGTAGAATCCATACTTAGGCATGGCTGTGGCTGTCATTAATGATGAGGAACACTGCAAGCACATGTGATATACAGGCAGTTGCATTCTGATTCTGTAACATATAATGATCATGGTCCCACAGAATAGGCTGAAAGTACACCATGGAGAAACTCTGTGGGAGCTAAGTTGCTCTGGGTTAACTCATTGTCTGGATGGTTGGCCACCTCATGTTGGTCTCCATCCATGAATTACAGATCATTGTGGAGTGATCCTGGACTGCATCATTCCCAACTTGTGAACAGACTCACGTCCTGCTAAAGTTGTGATCTGGCACATAGGGAAGATAGTCACAAAACTCTCATGAATGAAAATGACAGCTTATAAAATACCACTAAGTGTAGCTAGTGGAAGAGAGCCAGTGTAGTATAGTAGTTTGAACACTGGACTACAGCCCTGGAGACAAGGGTTCAATTCCCAACTGGGCCATGGAAACCCACGGGGTGACCTTTAGCATGTCACATACTCTCAGCCCCCAGAAACCCCCATGATAGGTTTGCCTTAAGGTGTGTTGGCTTAAAATATACATGAGGGTTGTTAGGAGATTCTCAGTTGCCCTCTCATTAGTATGATTAACAAGAATATTGATTAACTGCTTCTATTACCAATTGTATGAATAACCTCTGTTTTGTTAATTTCTGTATGAAACTAGTATTGCTGAAATCAGGAGTACATTTGTTACATCAATTATAGACTTGTTTATGATAGATACACACTGCTCTGTTGTTCTAGACAGCTGATGGAAGAATTAGATAAGAAATAACAAGTAGGCAGTCCTAAGTGAGGTACTAACTTTGCTGATGTATGTTTTATTCTGCTTTCCTAATCAAGAAAATACAGTTCTCCCCTCACATTCGTGGGTTTGACACTCGTAGATTTGGTTATTCACAGTGCCCACTTGCCTCTCCCCCTCCTGTCCAGGGCTGCCAGCACCCAGTGCCAGCAGCAGGCAAGAGACTGAAGGTGAGTGAGATTTTTCCCCCATGCTCTTCTGCCCCTGCTGCCAGCACTTGGAGAGAAAGATCCCTCTCCCTATGCTCTCCTCCCTCTGTTGCCCGCGCAATCGCATGGGGGGGGCGGGGAGAGACCAAAAGGGAGACAGATCTCTTTTCCCAGCTCTTCTCCCCACTGCCTGCACAGTTGTGCATGCGGGGGTCGGGGAGACAGTGAAGACGAGACACATCTCTTTCTCCAGCTCTTCTCCCCACTGCCGGCATGATCACGTGTGTGGGGAGAGAGAGAGGGGAGACAGATCTCTTTCCCCACACTCTTCTCCCTGTATGATTGTGCATGCGGGGAGGTGGGGAGAGAGTGAAGGGGAGGCAGATCTTTTTCCCCAGCTCTTCTCCCCACTGCCTGGGCTATCGCGTGTGCTTGGGGGGCAGGCAGATGGTGAAGAGCAGGGAAGATCTCCCCCCTGCCTTAGTTATTCACAGTTTTTTTACTTTCATGGGGGTTCTGTGTCCCTAACCCCCACAAACATGGAGGGTCTACTGTAGTATAAAAATGTGAAGCTTGAAGAATAAAATTATCTTTCTGGACTCTTCTCCAGTTCTTCTGGACTGCTAGTAGGTGGGACTGAATACAGTTCTAATTATCAGCAGGATCCTTTGGCCAAAGAAACTCTTTTGTGTGTTTTATTGTATTGCATATTTTGTATTCGGTGTTGCTGCCTCACTTCCTACCCAGTTTCAGAGCTCATCCCAGCCCCATGTCCAACCCTTTCAGATTCGGTGGGTACGAGATTTCGTCCCACTCACAGCTGTAAGTCAGAAGCAACTTGAAGGCACGCAACAGCAACAATAGATAGTGGAACATCAGGTCCATTTCTTCCCTGAAAGTCTTACAGACGTGACTGAAGAGGACTCTCCATATTAAGTGTCAATTATGAACACCAAACATTTGTCTCTAGCACTGACAAATGAATCAGCTAATGTGTCCAGAAAGGCTTAACAGATATCTCAAGTGCAGGCTGGCAGCATTTCCAAATCAGTCTAAATATTCCAGCAGTCTTAGTTGCTGATATCTTTAACTGAATCTGTAGGTTGTTAAATGGATAAAAAAAAATCATCATTATCTGAAGACATCGTGACATATTCTTCTGGGATTACTGCAAGGTGCACTGAGTGGCAAACTATGCACTTCATTAAATTGTATGTAATCTCTCTTGAAATAGCTTTCTGTGTTTCTTAAGGGGAAATGTTTCCCTAGTGAAAGTAGAGAACAATGGCAATCCATATCCTCTGACACAAGTAATTAGTACTCTCTGAAAGCTCCTGATCAGAATTGACAAGATACTCCTGCTTAAATGATGAAATATAGATCCCACAGCCAGACATGGATTTGAGCTAGTACTCTTTAAAACACAGAGAAAACAGCAAGCTTCCAAGAGGGTAATGAATGCTGTAGATTGTATCCATATAAATAGAATAATGGATTGTTTTTGTCAGATTCAGCTGTTTCAATCACTTCATTTGTTTCTTTATTTTAAATTTTTGAATCTCCATATTTTTCACTCCAACTGACTATGGTCTAATATAGATTAAAAAAGCAATATAAAAATGTAATCTAACAGCAGTGTATCTAACCTGTGGAAGGCCTGTAGTTTGGTAGTAGAACACACACTTTTGTGTGGGGAAGGTCCTAGTTTTAGTCAGCAACATCTCTAGACAGGACTGGGAAGCTTCTGTATGAAACTGGGAAACTCGGAATACCAGAGGGGTGGAGAACTTTCTTCATCCCTAAGATGTATCCATCCATTGATTTCAGGTGAGCACATCGGCAACAGGCCAGTAGTGAGTGGTTTCAAAAGACTAATTGTAACAGGAGAATGAATGAAAGAATGAATGAATGAATGAATGAATGAATGAATGAATGAAATTTATTTATTTATTTATTTTAGTGTGGGGTTGGTTAAAGCATAGAGGGTACAGTTTGTTGTCTTCTGTCATCTGAAAAGTGGTATCAGGATTACTACCTTTTGTCACTTTCTTGTAATTTTTCTATTCATCACTTCCTCCAGAATCTCAGAATCAGGCACATGTTGTTTTTGTTGGTGGTGTTATTGTGTGCCTTCAAGTCATTTCTAACTTACGGCAACCCATGGGGTTTTCTGGAGCTGGGAATGTGTGATGCGCCTGGGTCATCCAGTGAGTTTCCAAGCCTGAGCAGGGAATCAAACCCTGGTCTCCAGTGTCGTAGTCCAATGTTCAAACCACTGCACCATGTTGCTTTTGTCCAGACACTTGGATGTGTCTAATTTTATCCTCATAATTCTCTTTGCAGTCAGGTAAGTCAGGTGATTTGCTTATGTTCATGGCTGGTTAAACCTAAGGTATTTCCACATTGAAGTTCAAATCTTAAGCTGTTCCTTCACAATATGTCTTCTACATACTAATCATTAAGACTTTTGCTACTTCAGTAGGGAGGTGAGGTGACTGCGTATCTCAAATGGAGTGCAGGTAATTAGGAACACACATGATCCACAGTGAATAGTTCCTGCACAGGTCTCATTAAAATGAATGGGACTAAGTCAGTATCTGAATAATTTAATATAATTGAGTTTTTATGGAACTAAAAGAATGTATTTAGCCTAAGATAAAGATCAGACTAATATATAAGGTGAGATATAGATGCAATGATAACCTGTAAATTTTTCTTTTCTCTCTGTTTTTTTCCCTTTTTTTATTGTTATGTTTTTGCTAATTTTGCTATTTTGTCAATTGTGTAATTTTTGTCTTTTCTGGTTTACATTTTATATTTTGGAAAAAAAAAATATAAAAAATAAACAAATAAAAGGAATGGGACCCTTCACAACTTGAATAATTATGAATGTCTGTAGACTGATGGAAAGTACCCTGTTTCTGGGCCACAAGTGGGTATAACTAAATTTTTCAACATTATGTATGCTTCTTGTTAGTGCTTAGGATCCCGTTGCTGTATTTAAAAGGAATTTTTAGATACCAGATGTCATGAGCCAGGCTGAGCGTGCTGCCGATTCAGACTTGGACTCCGATTTAGACTTGAACTCCCTTGGAGGGGCCTTCGGGAGAGCGGGCTCCTTCAGAGTCTAGGGAGGAGTCTGCCAGCGACCCCACAGCTGTCCCGGGCACGGATCCCGAGCCAGTACCTGCAGCAGATGTTTCTGCTCCAGAGGCAGAGCCTAGTGCTTCTGACTCGACAGAGGCTGGTGTTTCTGACTGCAGCCCGGAGTTTGCAGCAGACCCTCTCCCCACGTTCCTCCAGAGGTGGCTGGAAAAGGGGGTGGTTTGGAGGTCTCAGCGGCTGCGGGAGAAGCTTCTGATGAATCAGCCCTGAAGTCTTGAGGGGCTCCAGCTGTGAGCTGGGCCAACGGACACTTGATCAGCCCCAGCTGGGCTAAAGACTGTGTATTTAAGACAGACGCTGTTGGAATTGGGCACGGGGCAACAACCGTCTATCAACTGGGAATCTGTGTCCTGTGGCATGGGCTTTCTGTTCCAGGCTAAACCTTGCTGTTTGAGTTTGCTACTCCTGGGACTTGGATGTTTGTTTTGGTGACGTAACCTCTTAATTTCTTTATTACTAAAGCCGTAAACTCAGCTCCTGCCTCTGTGTCTGCTTAGCCGCCGCCTGACATTGACACCAGTTTACATTACAAGAAGTTCAAATGTGGAGACTTTCACTGTTACAGATATTTAGGAATGTTTTATTCTGAAGTAATGCCAAGTGATATGTCATATGTCACTTAATGCTGTACCAGATAGGACATGAATTATTGATAAAAGGACTCGTAAAGTAGACTAAACTGCAACAGGTGCCTGAACAGTGGAACCTGTCTCATGCTAAGCTGTGTGATTAATTGTCCAGTGGGCCAGAAGCAGTATGAGCACCTGAGCTATTCAAACAAAGATTCAGTGGCATTTTCAGCAATAGTAAATTCAAGTATGTAGCACAGGGAACAGCCATAGTGCGGGCCAATTATTTCTGCTCAGTATGTCTCCATTTCTATCTTGTGCTAATCTTATAATCAATCATTTCAACAGGAAATAAAAGAGATCAGACCATGGTTCTGCAGTGTCTTCTCTGCAGCTAAGGCTTCCTTCATCAAGCTGTGCCTATTGTCTCTCCTAAAGTTAAACATGGAATACAATATTTTCTCTTGTAATTTAATACTTTGACAGTACTCAACATCTTGATAATAATCTTTTACTTTTGTCTGGATCGTGGGTACAATCCAGCACCCCTTGTTTCCAGAGCATAAGCAAGGTTTATAGAATCATAGAGCTGGAAATGACCACAGCAACCATCTAATCCAACCCTCAGCCACAACTAGAGCTATGGTCATACAAACACTCTTTAAAAGGCTCCAATTAAGGAAAGTCTACCACCTCCTGAAGTAATGTGTTCCACTGTTAAACAGCTTTTACCATCCAGAAGTTCTTAAAGTTTAGTCAGAATCACCATTCTTGTAATTTGAATTCATTGGTTCCTGTTTTGTGGAAAGCAGAAGGCAAGCTCACTCCATCTTCCATGTGATAACCCTTCCAATATTTAAATATGGCTATCATTCTACTTTCCCTTCATCTTTTCTCCTGGTTAAACATGCCATAGCTCCCTCAACTGTTCCTTATCATTTCCAGACCCTTACCATCTTGGTTGCCATCCACTCAACACATCCAGTTTGTTGATATCCTTCTTAAACTATGGTGCAGAGAACTTGAGACAGGATTCTAAGTGAGGTCTGACTAAAGCAGAAGTGTGTTGGTACTGTTGATCTGGACGCTACATCTGTTGAAGCAAACTACCAAGTTTGTTATTCTGTCAAAAATAGAGATAAAATTAGTTTGGGATATCACTGTTTAGCATTTTGCCATCTCCTCCACGCAGCCAATCTACCACTTCTTCATTTTTTCTTTTGCTCTGAACACAACTGAAAACCTCATTTTTTTTTATTCTCAACCTTCCATGAAAACCTAAATTCATTCTGACTTTAGCCTCTTAACCATCTCTCTGTAAATATTGCCCATGAATTTATACTCATTTGTACTCTTTGTTTGCCCCTTTTGCAAACTTGTTCTAAATCCAAGAATAGGAAGGACTTGAGCATTCCTTCCTTCCATTATGAGACTGGGAAGTATTACACTGATGTGATATTATTTTGGTTCTTGTGGCAAACTGGTGCTTATTTAAGTTGTTGAAGGTCAGAATTACCTCTAGTAGGGTCAGTTTCTTTTGGAGAAAAGAGTATTGCAGATTTACTTATTGTTAAAAGCAACAGGAACCCACCAACAGCATATTGAACACACTGGAATAGTATGAATACAATGAGTTGAAGAGTTAGATGATAAATTTAAGAGCAATTATATGTGCAAAACTAGAGACTCAAGCTTCTATTTTTATTAGGACCCAACCAGAACCAACCAGCTGCCTTTCTAACTAATCTTCTACAAATGTGTCAGATCTTCAGGATGATCACTGTGGCTGAGATCCTACATCAGAACTGAGTAGTGAAAACTGCATGTGGAGATACACCTTAATTGTGCTTTCCAACACTTGTGTGAAATGGCAATGCTGCAGAAATGAGCTGAGACACCAAATGTGGAACCAAGGTATACTCAGAGTATGCATCTTATGTGCACCTCCATGTACAATGGCACCTCACATGTAACTCAGCATCCATAGCCTTGAACTGAATGTGGACAATTCTGCATTGTAGAAAAAGATCTATTTGCACACTTATGCACACTTAAGATGCCAACAGGATTCTAGGTTGGTATTGTATTTGGTGGCACAGTCTCTACAAGTTATGATAACTCCTTCCTTCATTTGATGGTCATTGTATCATCTAGAGAAGCTTCACTCAGTATAGTGAAAACTTTTGAGAACAGTCCATTGGACATATTTTCTTGTCATTATATTTTCTTTTGACATCTTCCAAGCTCTTAGTTTTAACATCTATTAGGCAATATCAGAGTATTTGCATTAATCAGTCCTAGAAAACAATCAGGTAGGATTTACTTCTGCAGCTGGTATGTTTAAGTCATAATGACTCATAATGTGACACACAAAACAATGTGAGACCATCCTGGGTGATACGTTACTGTCAAAAGTACATTAAACACTATTAGTTCCTGGAAGTATGAAATTACAATTAACATGGCCGGAAAATGTCAAAAGTTATACAGAAGCTAGTTATGGTAATGGGGGGGGGGGGATCAAACTAAAATGTCACAATAATTTAATGATTACTGAAGCATTGCAGCTCAAATGCTAATTGTTATGGAGTAGGTTAACATGGGGAGCCCATGCAGGAGGTGAAGTGGGCAGCAAGGAAACATGAATAGAATTTGGAGGGGTTCTTTGAAGCCTACCAAATGATTATTTCTTTCCCCCATTAGTATTTCAGAAAGCTGGACAAGACTTGTGAAATGGGCAATGGGGGGTTTCACAGTTTTTGTTTTTCTAATTAGAAGAGAGAAATATCTTTCCTGTTGTTTAATATTCACAAAGATGGGTTCTCTGCTAATTACTGAAGATTGATATTTATAATACACAGCCCATATGGGGATAGTGAATTGCAGAACTCTTTGTTTCAGCTTCTAATGAACCACAGTGACATTTGTAGAAATTATAGACATCAGGCATATTTACCTGGAATGTTATCCTTTGGCAATCATAAAAATTCTCAGTGTTCAACTCTCTTGAACACTGTTTAGACAGAAAGGGAAATTCACCAACATTTCTTGTTAACTTTTTTCCAAGTACTGGATACAGAAAAAATGACAAGAAGACAAACTCAGATATCTAATGTTCTGCAGTGCTTGTAAAATAGATTTGTTCTCTTATAGTCAGTGGGTTAACCACAATTTTAGGGTAGACTCATTGAAAATAATAGACTGATTTAGGCATTGCTTATGTTTTAGTTCAAACTAGAGCAACCCTTTGATATCAGTGTGATCAGTGATAAATCCAGTTTTAGTCTCACCCTGTATGAGACTAAAACTGGATTTAGGGTTGGACAGGGATTCAGAGATCACCTAATTCCAGCCCCCTACTCAATGCAATGCAGTGTATGAAGCTGTACTGTACCTCTTCTCAATCTTGGCTTCTTCTGATGTTTTAGTCTTCCACTTGCAAAAGTCCCAGGCAGCTTAGCCAATTGTCACAAATTCCTGGAATTGAAAGCCAAAACATATGGAGGACCAAGTTTGAGAGCCACTGAAGTGTTGCATTCCAGACTGTTCCACCTCTGCTTGAATACTACTGTTGAAGGAAATCTACAATTCCCCAAAGAAATCAGTTCCATTGTTAAATAGCCTGCACTACCAGGATGTTCTTCCTGAAATCTGTTTTTCTACAGTTTCTACCCAGTGGTTCTAGTCCCACCTCCTGGAGCAGGTGCTCTATAGAACTGTTAATGCTGTTGTTATTGTCACAGTAATTCAACTTTCTGTTTTCATTAAGCAAATCTCACTCCTCTCCCCCCAAATCTGTCCTGTTTGATTAATGACATTCACTTCCCTGTTATGTTAGGGCATTGTCACTGACTAAACTGAAAGGCAAATTATGCCTGTGAGAAAAGTAAACTGTAGTAAGCAAACAAATGCAAAACAGAAAAAAAAGCTTATCTGCTCAAAATTTAACCAGGTGAGGCCATTTTAACCAAAAGATTAAATGTTTCCATTAAACGTTACAGAGTGACAAAATAATTATGGGAGTCAGTTTTTAGCTGGACTTTAGCCATCTCTTATACTGCCTGAACAGAATGTCGTCGAATGGAACATGTGAGACACAAAAATTTATGAGTTTTTTTCATTGCCATTATCACAATGGAATAGCCAATTATCTTACGAAGAAATAAATGAATTGCATCAATTGTAGTAATAGTAGTAGTCCAAAATCCTTTCTCCTTTAATTCTGTCACTCTCAAGAAATTACCAGAAAGGACTTTCCCACCTGATTAATGGCTGTATCTAGCATCTGAAACTGTGATCGAAAGAATATTCACCGTTATTTATTTCTTGACTGAAAAATTGACTTCCCAACAATAGCATTGTTTTTGATTATGTGTGCTTTCAAGTTGCTTCTGACTTAGGGGGACCTTAAGGTCTATCACAGAGCTTTCTGGGGCTGTGTGTGTGTGGTGCATCCACAGGCACCCAATGGGTTTCCATGGATGAGCAGGGAGCTCATCCACTACACCAAACCACTACACCACACTGGCTGTCAACAAGAGGATGCCCAGCTGGAAAGAATAATACTGTGGTGAGAATTCTGTGCAGTTTCATACAATATTGACATATCCCAAGTATTTCAGGAACTTGTTCTGTGCAGAAACACACATCGGCTTTTGCATGAGAATTGTGGGGCTTGGGCAAAAATAATGTTCCCAGAAAGTCACCTCTGGGTTTGGTTGGTTGGTTTTTGTGTGCAGCTGTTGCTGCTTTATTCCCGTTGGCCAAAAAGAAATCAAAGTTCTGAACAGAGGGTTTTATCCTCCAAATATGGGCTGAATGAACCTTCCAAGTTGGTGTTATGCAGAAACAGAATATACTGGTAGATGCATCTTTCATGATGCCCAAATGTAAAAGTGATAGCTATAAGGTACTTTTTGTAACAACCATAGATAACAGCTGACTTTGTTCTGTAGCCATTTCATCATTTGTAATGGACAGATCAATACCCAGTGTGGTTTAAAATCACAGTATCCCCTGGCCTTCACAGGATCGGAAATCAGTTAGAAAGTAGGGAGTCATTTGGTCCACCTTGGAATGTTGATGGATCCTCATAGTTTCTTAATGTTTCCTTATGAGTTGTATGAAGTGAAGAACCCTAATGAAGCCTTAAGACTGTTCCACACTAAACAATTACTGCACTGCCTTTTCGCTTCAGCTGCCATGGCAGCATTCTATGGAATCCTGGGATTTGCAGTTTACAGAGGATGTGTATAAAGTTCTCAGTGGGAGAGCTCTAGTGCCTCACCAAACTACACATCCCAGGATTCCATAGGATGAAGCCATGGTACTTAAAGTGCAATTATAGTGCTACAACTGTGTTGTAAAGATGACTTGACTGGTTGATGCAGCTGTTCCTAGACACTCTCTCCTACTGACTTAGAGCTGGGTCAGATTCAGATATATCAGTGAGATTTTAAAAATTACAAATAAGTGCAAGCTACAAGAGAGAAGCATTGCAATTATAAGAAAAGAAAGAGAAAAGGCACAACAGCAAGCCACAGAGTATACCTTATTTCAAATAATCAGCAAGGGGAGCATATAGAGATCTTTTTCATAATAGCATATACAATAGAGACCAAATGTCTATAAATGTTGTTGTTATCACAAAAATTTTCACATTGTAAGTAATCTTTTCTCATAAAGCCAGTTTCCAAGGATGATCATGCCAGCCTCTAGAAGCAGGTCCTTTGCAGTCGCTCCAGTATGAAGCTTTTCCATTCTAGCTGTTGGAACTAACATTTTAATTAAGGTTTATAATGTAGGGCATTGTTTTTCCCCTTAAATAGGGGAAGAAGAAGCTGGTTATTGTCACCTTTTAATGGCTCATTTGTGATTTGGGTGAAGTATGGCAGGCAGTTTTAACAGTGAAACAACAAGGATTATGGGTGGAATGAGCTAGACCATAGTTAATATATTGAAAAACAAGTATAAACAAATGAAATTGCACTGGAAAGTACAATTGTACTCATGGCCTGCTGCTTTTTCACTGTCTGAGCAGAACTCTGGATTAGATAGACCCATGATGGTCAGATCCATCATGGCCCTTCTTATGTTCATAATATATATTAAGCAGTATAGAGCTCATTTTTGAGCCACTTCTGTGAATGCATTTCAAGCACCACTGCCTTCACAAAGAGCTCTTTTGAACTGCTTTGAGTGAAAGGGATTTGCTGAATATAGATTCTCAGGGAAATCCTATGGAGGGAACCTCTGACAGCTTTCCAGTATTCATTTACCCAGCACTTTGCAATAAAATAATTCATAGTTGCTCTTAGACCCCACTTTGTAGGTGTACCAAAACTTTTCCAGAGGTCATGAAAACTTTTCTAGGGGTCACCTTTGCTGATTTTGCATGGATGAATTTCAGTTGCTTCTGTCCAAGGATGAGGATGACAGTAAAAGAAATGAATGCCATTTGTTAGCCTGAACCTTAACCCTCTGAACTGAGGGAGAATGAAGGTTGGATATAGACAATGATAACTATGGCAATTCTACTTGCCTTGATAGAAGTATCAATAGGCTATTCCTGGAAAAATACAGCTTGGGCCCCAACAATGGTAATTATCATGATAGTGTTCCAATTCTTCAGTTTTGGTAGAAGATGGTCAAGTGGATCATGATCACTCATTACCAGACACTCTGGGATGATGCTTATAATATTTCATCCTGGCATATAGCACAATGTTGGACTGATGTTGCCATGGCAACTCTGTGCCTGTCAATTTACACCAGGATTTAGGATGAGATTGTGCTGATTCTTCTGAATTTCCTTGTTGTTTTCAGTACAATCAACTATACTCTTAGACCTTCTCTGTTGGCTGAGGAGTAAAAAAACTGCACTCTGGTTGTTCTGCTCCTATATGATAGATAGGTTCCAGATGGGTGGGGGGGAATCTGCTTTGCTGAGCTTGTTCTTTGGGTTTTGTTTTTCTATGCTATTCAGCACGATTATGAAACAACTGAAAGTTGTGGTAACAAACTGGGAGTTAAGAGTGCTTTGATGCTGATGAAGGCTGTTTCTAGCGAAGCTATTTCTTCTGTGACCTTTTGTCTCCAGATAACAAGGATTTGGATGAAGTCGTGATGAACTAAGATTAGATAACATATTGAAACTTAATCTAGACAACATGGATATATTGTTTGAAGGGAGATTATAGATCAAGAAGGTGGCATTTAGTCTGTGCTAGCTTGAGTTGTGTTTCACTTAAACAATTTCAGATATGGCTTGGTGGTGTGAAGCATCTTTCACTAATTTTGTCTGGCCTGATGACTGACAATGCATAGCTAGACTACTGTCAAGGAATAGTGTTTGGAGCTGCCATTTAAGAGAACTGAGTGGGGAAAGGGAAATGATATTCTGTTATTCTATCACACTGAGAGCCCTCTAAGAGTGACAGCTGTCCTGTTTCTCTGCTCCTCCCCCAAATAGAAGGGGTGCAGGGATAAGAGCAACTTTGAAAGACTTCATAATAAAGGTTGAGGGTCAGTGTGCTGCCCGTAAGCCACAAGTTCCCACTCTTTATTCAGAGGCCTTTCTGTGAGGCGTTACTACTTGACAGGTAATATAGGTAGTAAGAAAGGAAGGATTTTTTCTGTGATAGTTCTGTATCAGGTTACAAAGTGATAATGCTGTTTTCATTCAGGTATGGGCAACGATTTTACTTTATGTTCTTAATCATGATAACACCTGAATTCTAGCTATTCTTGCTGCGTTCTTTCTTGCTGTGCGTATAATTGTGGACATTTCAGTCTGTGGGCCTAAATATCCTAAAAGGCGTCAGATCCCATCTGATCTTGGAAGCAAAGAAGAGTCAGCTCTGGTTAGTTTTAGTTTTTATAATTGTATATGCTTTTAACATTTAATTGTTTTTAATGTCTTATTTATTGGTTGCATTTTGGGAGAAAGGCAGCATACAAATACAATAGGTAGGTAGGTAGGGAGAGAGAGAGAGAGAGAGAGAATAGACCATCAATGAATACCCGGAGGTGTAGGCTATATTTCTGAGGAAACTCCATGAAATTCATGGGGTTGCCAAAAATTGATAGGCAACTTGAATGCACATATACCCATTTCAGTCTGCAATTTTGTAGAGACTTATCACATTCATGTAAATCATCCTGAATTTAGAATTCTATTACACTCTTGAGTACACATTGCATAGGATTGCATGGTGCATTGATAATTGCATTGGTTTTGTTTTATGTGGTGAGTTGACATATTGTGAACCACTCTAGGCACTTTTAATGAAATGACAGGCAAATTTTGAATGATATCATAATGATATGAGTCATGAGCATGACTTCACAACCAAACAATTCTTAAATGATGGTCTTTGTAGCTTATAATGTGTCAGTGGTGACATATACCTCTTTTCTTATTTAAGTCTTTGAACTACTGCTTTTTCTCTTTGATTATGTACAATTTACAGATGAATTTTAAAAGTAGCTTCACTAGTTGTAAAGGTAACTGTGGTCCTGTGCTGCTGTTCTTTCAACCTCTAGTTTGACTTCTGAAAACAGATTTGAATAACTTTTGCTTCCCATAAATGTAATTAGGGGTATAAAATTTGCAGCAGCAAAAATGCAGGACAGTAGGATTTTATTATCTGCAGCATGCTAATAGTGTTGCTAATAGAGATAATAATAGTCATAAAACTGGATTATTCATTTTGGATAAATTAATGGGAACAGTGTTAGCCTTGAGTCACATGCTCCAGAAACCTGATCAAGGAGATGCAGCTGGATTGGAAAGAATTTGTATATATTTTAATTGGAATTTGTTTCCAAAATTTGAAATTATACATTCTGAGACAAATTCATTTGGGCTGTAATTAATCCACTGAAGTACCTAGCAAACTGCATGAGACCATGTATTGCTATTGCCCTCGTAAATTCAAAATTCTCATTATGAAACTTCACTTGGAAAATTTTGACATTTGAATTTCAAAAGCAAGCATCTGTAAAATCTGTTCATTAGTACTTTCAAGAATGAGAATAGCCTCTTTTTTTTTTTTTTTTTTTAGAAACATTGTACTGGCCTGCATGGACCATTCACCTGATCAATTAGAAGTACTTTTATGGTCTTGTTATTAAGCATCTGGTACCAGTGTATCTGTCTGCTAAAGGAGAATAATGGATAGAACTAAGGTGTCACTGACACAATAAGCTTTATATTGGAAGTGCTTCCCTGGCACTAGTCCTACTCATTTCAACTGGATTTCTCTTGAAGCAGCACATTAAGTAGAATACATGCCTTGCATGCTGAAATGTCAGGCTCAGTCTTGGTTTTTTACCACTTCTTTAAATTAAAAATCCTGGGGTATTACAGCTTTAAAAAACATCTTCCAAGAACATTGGCTCCTATCAGTTACTGTGTACAATATTATCTTAATTAATCAATAGGAACAATTTCTTATGTCCTATAAAGAGGACTTTTCCAGGCAGGGCAAGTGTTGTTGCAGTTCTTGATTGTTTGAAATATTCAAATGACATTTCTATTGGTGATTGTTTCTAATGTCTCCCAACACCAGCTTCATCCTTTCATTGCCACACTCAAGTGGATTTCATTTTAATTTTGAGACATATCAGAAAAAATATTCTTCACTTTTTTCTTTCTCTCCTTTCCTTTTTTATTTTTAGAAATTTTCTAAAAATTATAGTATGATAGTGCATCAGTGAAAGGCACTTTATATCCCTAAGAAGAACAGATTAAAAATATAGAAGAGAAAATTTACCCTTCAGACCATCTCAGCAAACCATGCCCCCATTAAAAACAAACAAACAAAACTCTGGAATTGCCGTTGTGCAGATCCAAGAAATTGCTACAGTCAGCTCCCAAGAATAATGAAACAAGTGGACACAGAAGCAGCTACAAGTGGCAAAACTTGGCAAAACCCAAAGACGTATATAGCAAGAACCATGTTTCTTTAGACCAATCTGAAAGAGTCCAGAAAACCCAAGTCTGAGAAAAGCTGAAAAGTGAAAAACTATTGTACTGTTGTTCCCAGTTGACTGGGATCTTTCTCTTTGATTCTCCTCACCTGATACACAGCAGGGGTGGGTAACTGCTGGGAGGCACTTCCCCATGGCTCCCAAAGGGCCACACTGTTGTATTTCAGCATGCCACAATTTACATTCTATCATTCCCGCATACCATTTTGGGCCAATTTTAGCCAGTTTTTATTTTGTTGTAGGAGGTTGGTGGGGGTTCTAGTGAGTGATGAAAGTAAATTGCCATCTTTGTGACTGGTTTGGGGTCATTTTGATAGGTTTTCAGTGAAAAAAATCACCCCAAAGCTAGAGGACTTTGAGTCTGGGGTTTGGGAGAGCTTCAGAGGCTTCACTTCGGGTCCCAGAGCTGCATGTGTCTTGCAGGCCACATTTTGCCTGCCTCCATATACAGGGAAGTCTGAAATCAGTGGTGGAGCTAGGAGTACGTTGGGGGGGGCAGAGGGCAGGACTACAGTGTAGGGGGCTGAGCTATGGCATGCAGGGGCAGGACTACAAGCTAGGACGCCCCCCAAAAAATTTCCTGCCTGGGGTGAGCTGCCCCCAACCTCCTGTCCCTATGCAATTGTCTGAAATGCTGCTGTAGCATATAATAATAATTTTGCCTTGGTAGCTATATTAGCCCATCTGAAGTTTTGCAGGTTTTGTCAGGAATTTCTGCCTGCCAGGCCACAGCCAGCAAGGGAGGAGAGAGGTCAGGAACACTTGGGGAGTCCGAATATACCAAACACCAGGAAAACAGAAGCCCAAGCCAGGTCAAGGTCCAGTCCAAAGGTTCAGGAGGCAGAGATCCGTCCGGAGGGTTTCAGGGAGCAGGAGACACAAAGGTTGTGAGGGCTTGCTAATCATTTGCTGCAAGCAAGGAGCAGCCACACCGGCAGACTTAAATAGCCCCTGTGAGCAGGTGCTGCTCGTTATTGTTTCCTCAGCCTCGTCCAAGCAGCCTCCCTCTCTGCAACCCATTTCAGCCTTCTGCGTGATTGAGGGCTGATGGGCACAGCTGGCTGCAACTCCTCTGCATCACTGCTGGTTCCCTCTCTGTCATGAGCTGGCTGGGGCAACTCAGTCTCTGTTTGACCTTCCAGCGCAGGGGATGTTTGCAGGTTGACTTGCTCAGTCACTGGCTCGCCCCCCTGCACAATCAGTTGCTCCTCAATCACAACATCATCATCTATCACAGGTTTTGCTTTTCTATTATAGACATAATCTATTACTTTGTTCAGAAATGCAATGGTTACAAACTTTCAAAATGTATTAAAGAGAAGTATGGAGGAAAGAATGATTGATAAAAGTTCCTGTAAATTATTCACTAGGGCCTCTCATTGGCACTACAAATAACTTAATCCCCATCAATTTCAGAGGGACTAAATGTGATTTTGTCTGGATCTAACCCTGCATTCTTTTCCAAGCAGCAGACAGCTTGATTCATAAGGAGGGCCATAAGAAGAAGCTTGCTGGATTGGATCAAAGGCTGATCTAGTCCATCATTCTTTTCCTACAGAGAGCAGCCAGATTCTGAAGGGCAGCCCACAAACAGAGTGTAAAATCAATAGCACCCCCCCCACACTTGAGTTCCCCAGCAACTGATTTTCAGAGACATACTTCCTATGATTCTGGAGACAGATGATGAACTTTTTTTTTACTCCCAGCCCTACCCCCAGTGTGTTTGTTATATTCTGAACTCTGTAGTTCTCTTTAACTTTGATTGCTAAAAAAAAGGAGATCGTTGGTCCGTATATCTGAGACCTTTGATCCATGGATTTTCAGAATTTTGATCCATGTATTTGTTTGTATATCTATCATTTTTGTTATAATCTTTCCAGTTTCAGCTATATCTTTCAAGTGGTTAAAGCTAAATGCACTGAGTTAATTTGCTCAGCTGAGCAATCATTTCAGTCCTTCAACAATGCTTAACTATTGGCATGTAGACCCAAATAATTATATGAGAATTCTAATGTACACAGAAGATACATAAAAAACCTAACCCATTTATTCCTCTGTTAACTTCAGCAGCAGGCACAACTTCATGCATACAAAAAGATGTCCATGTGGAACTACTAATTTCATTCAGAGCCCAATTCTGGTGTATGTGGATGATTGAACAAAGGCCTCAAAATAAATCTGTAGTCTGTCTTGATGTATAAATTTCTGTTATATTTTTTTCTCATTCTTCTTTGAAGTTGCTCAAGGCAGCATTCCTCTCTCTCTCTATGTACACATGCACTTTGTTTTATTCTCAGCAGAATCCTGAAAAATAGGATGGACTGAAAAGCCCGAGATCAGTGTGTGAGTTTCCTGACTCTGTCAGGAAGTGAATGTAGCTCTTGCTGGTCAAGCTATAACTGTCTAGACACAACTCTACACCAGCAATCTCACACTCAGCTGCTCTTTGAAAAAATCCATTGAAGTGAATAGGATTTTACCTTGCTTGGCAGTGTTGTATGTTTATTGGAAATTTGACAGCATCTGTCAATCAGTCAGGCAGACAGTTTTGTTATTCATTTGTCCAAGTTAATTTTCTTCAGAAATTTCACCTTAGTAAGGATGCATACCTATCCAGAAAAGTTTGACTTTTTTTCCTGACATGCCAGACAACGTACTGTTAGACCAACCATCTGCAGTTAGTTTTATCTCAAGAAACATTAACATGTGAAATACTGCCTTCCATTAACAGATTGTAAATGCTGGCATATTTGTAATCCTGTAAATGTCAGTCTCAAGATCAGCCATTTTGTCTTTGAGGAAACAAATACTTAAACCTGCAAACACTTCATCTGTATTTTTTTTTCCTTACCAAGACTGATATTTTTGCTAAAATGCTTGAGAAGCTTCATCCCTTGACATGCCCACCTAGGAACATTGAAACGATCTCCAGGAACTTCTCATAGATGTGCTTTCTGGCACTGTTGTGTTGGTCTTTTGATACCAGCAGACTTTAAAGGAAATATGATTTAGCAGCAAACTACCTTATGCCAGGGTTGGGTAACCTGTGGCTCTCCTGATCACAGCCTGAAAAAGTTAGTTTTTGGACTGTAGCTCCCAGAGCACTCCAGAGTCTTCCATCATGTAATGTTTCCAAGTTCTGCTTCAGATGATACTAGACTACAGTTCCCACAATCTCTAGCTATCAGCTATGCTATATTAGAATGGTGGGGCTGCAGTCCCACAAATTCTTGAGGGCTACATGCTCCTCACCCTTACCTTAATGAACTCCCCAGCCTCCTCTCATATTAACTGACCCACTCCTTCCAACCTGTAGGAAAGAACCTTTCAATGTGTCTTGGCAAGAGGAATGTAATTGTCCAAGATGAAGGAGGGAACCTTCTTAGTAGTAGTGGGACTTCCTATCCAGGGAAGTCTGAACTGGACCTTCTTTGCAGACACATGAAAATCTTTTTATCCCAGCAAATGTAGACATTTTTATGCTGACAACATTTCCACGGTTTTATAGAATGCTGTTGGCTTCATTCTTGCTGTCCTTGTTCTCATATTACTATTAATTCTATTTTGTTTTTATTGTTTTATCAGTTTGCAGTGATTTTGTATTCAATGAAGGCTATAAGTCACCTTTAATGTTTCTTCTGAGATAGTTAGATATTCGCTCTTCAAATAAATAATACTTTGTAGAAGATCCAGAAGGAATTCTCAAACGCTTGACATATGAAGCACTGAGGGGTAGAGAACAGACAGTAGGCCCCTTCATGCATACAGAGAGACAGTATGGTATGCTGCCTGGAGTGTTAGTCTGCAACTTGGCAAAGCCAGGTTTTAGCTCCCTCTTAGCTAATGAAACTCACAGGTTGCTGTTGGACTAGGCACTCTTTCTTATCTTGACCTACTTCACAAGATTTTTGGAGGGACTTCTTTTGAATTATTGGCAGAAGTGTGAGTGTTAAAAATTTTGAAATATGCTGATAGCTGTACAGGAAGAATGACAGAGGGGATGACAACCATATGACCAGTACAAAAATATGTAAAGTGAATTGATGGCTGTACAAGTCATTGCAAGATCCTCCAAACAAAAAAAGTGAAGTAGCTTGCATTTGATCAAGTTTCACTGAAAAAGTTAGCACAGGTGCTCTTTAAATGAGCATGGTTTGGGTTTGTAAAATTGAGAGTACAGTATGCTCTCTTTATCTTTAGGGGTTCTCTCCCATAGTACTAAATGGCTGCGATATGTACACAGGCACTTTAGCACACGCGCTTGCATGTCACTGCCATTTTATGTATACGATATGATGCAGCCATAGTTGCTCAACTTTGCACAACTGGGACTGCAGATAAGGAAGGCCCACTGTACAATTAAGAAACCATATGGCACAATCACTAGACAAGAAGTGGTTCATGTTCAGTGGTGCCATTTAAGATGCCATTTAGGTCATCCATCAGATTTCAGTGTGCAGGTAGTCATGTTTAAGAATTGTCTGTGCCTCTGGCTGTGATTTAGAGTGGCTGAAGGTGACAAAGCCATCCCAAGGCATTTTTCTGGCTGAACAGAACACAGTGATGCCCTCCCCCATTCTATTTGGACAGGCAGTTGAATCTTTCTTTGACACTGGCAGTAGGGCAGCAAATATGGGTTTTAGGAAGCACAAGACAGGCTTCATGGCACACAACTCTCTCCTCTAGCACCTTGCTGCCATTTCCAAATAACTGTTGCCAAAACTGGATAAAGGTGGTTGGAGCCCTGGAGCAGTTTGAAAAATGTGGACCCGGCTTGTGGACTATGCTAGGCAGAGTGGGCTATCTAGGCATGGTAGCATATATATTATATAAATAAACAAAAATAATTAATTAACTCTAAAATACGATAGGTAGTAGCATAAAAATCTTGAAGTGTGAATTTATTTTCAAACCTGCAACTTCAGTGAGACTAACAGCTTGATCCCATGAAATATTAGTCTCTTAAATAGCAAACAAAATATACATAACAGAAACACTAGGAAATTCAGAAAATGACTGGGGAAGAAACTATCCTTTTTACCCTTAGTAACAAGCCTTCTCCAATGAAGTGCCTTGATCAACAGCATTAACTGAAACACTAATTGTATCCAGAGGCAATTTCCTCTCTCTACCCAGTGGTAGGGCTGGCTCTTGAAGATTGTATTCGTGTTTCCAAGATCTGGAATGGTGCTGCCTGATCACACGTCATTTACATTTTTTAAAAAATGAGGCAAATATTGAGTTAGCGGTTCTTCTATTTAGCTTTCATTTTCCCAGGATTATTTGAACACTAAGGATGAGTTAAGACAAAACTGTTGTCATATTAGCTCTTCTGAAGACTAATTTGCAACACGTACAAACTAGAGATGCACAATCCCATCTGAGGCATATAACCTGGTGAAAAGGAAGTTTTGAATCTTTCTAGGGACACATTCCATGACTTGCCATTACTCAGCACTTGGTATGTCAATCACCTCTAGTTTTCTTCTTCCTTCTGCTATAAAATTTGACTGAACTGGCTGTTTCTTCCCAATCTTTAGCATGCTAAGACTATTAGAAGGTATTTTATCACAGAAGAAACATTGGCACCGGCTGTTGAAAAACTTTTTAGCTAATTATATATCACTGTTTTGTTTAGCATGAAGCAGGCAGCACACAGCCTGTTAGCTGAGTGGTTTGTTCTTGTTTTTGCAACAACATCACCCTTGTGTTCCAAGCACTGTGAAACTGGCTGCCAAATGTTTGCAGCAACCACCAAACACCAAATGGGGCTACAGCTAGAGAAACCACATTCAAACAATGCTGCCAATATTTGGTATAGTTGGGAGGAGATGACCCGAAGCAGATCCAATAGAGGATTGTCCCTGAACTGGCTGATGTTCCCCCTTCCCAGTTTAAAATATTTGATTTCCCTGATATATAACTAAAGTTTCAGGGTTGAAACCCAGAAACTAAAGCTATATTTTTTCAAAATTTCTCTTGAAATGAAAGGGATCATGAAATTGAACTGTCTCTGGGTTGGCAAGTGACAACTCTTGTCACAACCCTTGTCATAAAATACTTTGTTGCCCTTCAAAAGACAACGGAAATGAACACAGTCCCTGCTACCTCTCCTTAAACATATCTCAAACAACTAAGGATGAGTACACGCTAAGCAGTAGGAATACAGGGAGCTTTTGACATCTCTTTCTGTATTCATAAATGCTCTACTTTTAAGCTCCAGTCCAGAAGCCAGTGTGGTTATTTGCAGAACATTAATTCTGGACCTTCCTTTCAGGCTTCAGTTTGAATCACTGGCAGCTGGTGGCATATAAATGAATAATGAAAGCACTAGTAAAATAGACTGCTGTATTTATTACTATGCATCAGATGTGCAGTTTAAAAGTGCTAATCTTGGAATGGACCCCCAGCAGTGAGAAGCAATATTTAAACCACTCAAAAGAGATCTCATTCCCCCAAACCTCACAATCCATATGTCACAAAGTACAACTGCTGTATTAGAAGTGTTGGAAGAGATACTTTTCCAGGTCATGTTGGCTAGCTTTCTTTTAAAATTATGTTATGCAGATATTATAGAGCTTACTGCTTGCACTGTCAAGATAGTGCAGGCTCCTCTGAACTTGCTCTTGATATCAGTTTGTAACACACAGTCATCTGGATGTTATGTGACAACTTAGAGGAGAAATGGAAGACCTCCTCTCTTTGAAGGGCTCTAGACCAAATGCTTCTCGTAGGCTTACAGTTGTTATGTGCCTTCGAGTCATTTCCAAATTATAGCAACCCCAATGCAAACTTGCCACTGGGGTTTTTTGGCAAGATTTCTTCAGAGAGAGTTTGTCATTGTCTTCCTCTGAAGCTTAGAGAATGTGGCTTGCCCAAAGTCACCCAGTGGGTTTCCTTGGCCACATGGGGATTCCTAACCTGTTCTCTCAGAATTCTAGTCAAACACTCAAACTGCTAAACCACTCAGATTCTGGACTTAGAATAGTTTTGGTATAAAATTTGCCCTAGCAAAAGCCCTCTGTGTTATAGAACCTATATGTCAAAAGAAGAGGCAAGTTTTTTATAGCCTGAAACAGTTTTATTTTGCTTAAATGCATTCTGTTAAGCATAAGTCTATTCTTTGCTTCCTTCTGCAAATAATTACTTCTTGAATTGTTTACTTTTCTCTTCAATGAAACTGAAAAGCATCTTCCCCGTAATAATCTCATGCTTACACTGTATTAAAAGATGTTGTTCTTCACACTTGTGGACCATCATCTATGTGTAAATAACTTCTTTAAGCAAAATCTTATATTATCCATATCTTTTGCTTTACTTGGCTCCTCTTCTCTTGCTGTTAGCAGAAGACCAGTTTCATTCTTTAAAAAAAGTTCTGATAATATGATTACCAAAGCAAAATATATCTGCAGAGAAGGATACCTTCAATTTTCATAGTTATCTAGGTAGTCAATCAAGGTAAAATCCATGTGGAGTGGTATTATCAATAAAACTGTACTCAGGTGTTCTTCTGCCCTAAAGCAATTACAGTCCCAAGAAGGGCACTCTAACCCCTGTCCATCCATCTCCTTACTGTTGCCCATCCATTCACTGAAGGCAGGACCAACCCTACCATTAGGCAGACTGAGGCATCTGTCTTAAGTTGGCAACAGTGAAAGGTAACAGAGTAAAGCAAAGTATTAGTATGTAGAATTCTTCTATTTTATTCAGCCTCCTCAGCCTGCCATAAACTAGCCATAGCCCTCAGGTACAGTGCAGAATTTTATCCCTTCAGTGCAATTGAAGTGAGATTAAACATCAGTCCAGTTGTCTCCTATATGTAGAGTGGGAAGGGGCCATTTTGTCAATTTCCTGAGGCAGCAAAATGTGTTGGGTTGGCCTTGCTGGAGGAGAAACTTCTGCAGTACAGCAACTTCCATGATTGACTTAGATCACCACACAGTTTAGAAACTCTTTTTCTATGTGGTTCCAAATTGTGTGGAGAGCCTGCATGAATAGAGGAGGGTCACTACAGCAGAATAACAAAGAACAAATAGTGGAGATAATGGAAAACAAAAGGACAACAGCCAGTCAAGGCCCATCCCCATGGTCCTTAGAGGGTGTGGGGGAATCAGCTGGAAAAAAAAAAAGAAACTGGGGAGGAGGGCCCGAAGTGGCCCAGAGGTTGCACTTTGCCCACATGGTGAACTGGTGGATTTGTTTGTAAATATAAGGTTTTCTTAAAGATCTTTGCTATAGTGCATCATTCCTAATGTTTTAAACTGCAGCTATGTAATCACATAAGCTATTAATTTGTAGCACCAATTTCTTCTGGTTATAGCTTTTTATGAAAGTGCCTAAAATTCAACAGACACATCTCCCACCCAGAGACATCCTTGAACAGAGGCTTTTTCCAGCATCCGCTATCAATTAGGTCCTTCTGTGTAAGGGATTGCACTAGCTTAAAACTGTAGGAGACAAGAAATTAATTGAAGTGGAAATCAAAGGCAAATTAATTTTCATGCTGGAATTCAGTCAAGAATTAATCAAATGGTTCCTCTTTAAGCATCACACAAGTGAGGTGTAAGCATCTTAGTGCCTTTCATTTTTTATAAGGTTTGTGTTCATTACTTACATTAGAGAGCTGTGGACTGTGGAGAGAAAAGAGCAATAACCATGAAATGAGTGAATTCTTTTAGGACTTCCTTTGGTGGTACCCCATATATGTAATGAAAAGCCTCCTTAGCATCTGAAATTTAACCCAGATGACCATCAAAGAGACTTTATTAAGAGGCAATTTAACAAGTTGAAATTAATTGATTGGTTAAAATTAAACTGCAAAATATCTTCCTCCATTCTTTGGCTGCAATTCTGTCCCTTAGGTTGGTCTATCTTTTGATTTGTTTAAATGTTGAAAAGGCAAATCCGAATGGAGGTGAAACATTGTGTAACCACTGGAAAGACCAGGGCTCCTTGAAACATCTTTCTTTCATCCTGTTTGGCAAACTGGAAATGAATTACACCTGATTGAGCACAGTGGCATATGAAAGAGGCAAAATAGTTGCAAATGGGTGGCCCTGAAAATCTTGGAATGCCTTGTTCAGGAAGACTGCAGTTCGTTGTGTCAGGATTATGTCAGGACTGCACTGAATCAGATTATATTCCCTCCTAATTTCAGTGGCCAATCCTATTTGAAAATGTGTTATTTCATCACAAACAATGGGCTACGTTCAATTTTTAGTACCAACTGCAGTAGATCCTTTTAATGAATGAAACCTGAGACCATGCTTGTAAAACTTGCAGTAGATCTACTGTAGTAGCAATCAAAAATTGGATTTATTCCCTAAAACTCTTGGATTAAATTTGTAATTGTATGAATAGCTCTCAGGTCCTGGATGTTTGAATAAGGAGTCAGAGTTGGATAAACTTTCCCTCATTTCTGTACCATAAGGACTACTGCTTAGAAAAGTGAAATATAGACAAGTTGAAGCCAAAATACTAGTCTTCTTCTTCTGTAAACTGGGAATAGGACCACTCATCCAGCTCTGCTGCCCAGAGTAAGTGAACATCCTCTTCAGATGTCTGTATTTAATATGCAAACATTGATATGGGGCTAACTCAACCACAAAATGCCTCACAATGCCAGTGATCATGTATTTTGTGGCAATAGTGACCACAAGCTATAATGTATCAAGTCTGTGAAACAGAGTAAACCAATTCCACACCATAGTCTGTTTTCCCTCAAGCCTGGCAACATTGGTAAGGACACAACATGAAACTCTGGATTCTTTTCCCACTTCTTGCCACATCCTTTAGTTATGTGCATCACTTGCCAGTTGAAGAGAAATGCTCATACAGCTGACTGTGACAGTAAAGACCAGATGATGATGACAGTGATGATGGAGATGACAGTGATAGTGGTGGTGGAGGTGGTGACGATGATGATGATGGAGAGAAGGAGAAGAAGGACCACCATCTATGGTATCTACAGTGCTTAAGATATTCTTTTCTCCTTGAAATTTTAGTCCTCACACCTCTCAAATAATGTCTTTGTGTCCTACTCCAGGGATAGATTGCCATCATCTTTGTCATCTGTTGCATAGTGAATTAAAGATAAAGGGCAGTCATTGCCACTCTGAAACTAAGTAGTTAATTTTACTCAAACAGTATGAACGGAAACTAGAGGAAAATTGTTCAAGGATTTTGGGAAGTCTTAGAATTTTACCCAAGTCATCCCCACCCCCTTACTTGATAACCATAAGTCTGAGAAGCTGCATTCATCTCCTTCTGGCCAAAAACCAGGAGGGTAATGCATGGAATGGGGACTGAGTGAACAAAAAAGGGCCCATATAAAAAAAATCAAACAGATAGTTAAGGGGAGATGGTACCAGTAACTAAGGCATAAGAAACCAGGGACTATTGCCAAAACTTCAGAGTATAAGTCACCTGCTCAAATTCAAGGGCCGCAAAGTTTGTAGAAGAGGAGGAAGAAGCAAACTACATAGAGAAGGTAGAATCACAAGAGCAGTGGAATTTTCTGGGTGATGTCATAGACAAACTAGCAGGGGCCCACAATGGTAAATAGTAGGCCCTCCAATACTCAGGAGACTACTAGAAGTTAAAGGATTTGATAGCCAAATAAGATGTTCTCTCCTGATCCATTCAGCTCTGGACTAGACACTAAATAGCCAGCAGCACTCACAGCTATCAACTGAAGAGAGAACATAATGGGCTGAAGTAGCTACTGTTTCTAGTTGCATTACCATGAACTATAAAAACACTGCTATGAAAAATTGAATTCTGTGATGTTTGGTGGAGGGCAAGAGTATGAAACCTTATGGTATGGAGAAATCTTCTGACAATTGCTTGGTCACACTCCCATTTAATTTTAATCCATAGTATACCTTTTATGTGTACATATACAGACACACAGTATCAGACCAAGCAGTAGCTCACTAGCCTTCATGTTCTAAATCCTTGTTCTGATGCATGTATACACACACACATTTCTTCCCTTAATCTTAAAGCTGTTCATTAACACATCACAGTGATATTGCATTAACATTTCTGTAATGCAATATTTAATTAGAAGTTCCTTCAGAGAGGAAAAGCGTAGTCTTTTTCTACCTAATTATGTTTTGTTGTCCTTTTCTGCTATCATCCTTTTAATTATTTACCTCTGTACAATTACATCTGCTAGTTGACTTCATAAACATTGAATATTTCAAAGTCTGTTTTAATCTATTGGTGGCCCAGAGAGCCAAGGTATTCAGATTCAGTCATCCCAGTCCTATCATATTATGTTAAGTTCCCTTTGCTGTCTAATAACATATTTCTGATTGGTTTGTACAAAGAAACCAAATTTCTCTGTGAGCCTCTCCAGCAGTAGGTATATTGGACAAGACATTTCAGTACCATTCCACAACCAATTTGCTTTATGCACAATATTTTGTTGCCAGGGAGAAGAATATTCTCTGGTATATCCCCTGAAATATGGTGTGACATATGTATTTAGGTGGGGTGGGTGACACAACTATGATGTTCTGACTGGAGTCATGTTAGAGATGTACACAGGCATAAACTTCTGTTACCCTGGGTATATGTTTTAAATCTCATTGCTCAAGGAAGTATTCAGTACCTCTTTGCAAACAATACTCCCAACCTATGCAACCAACTTGTTAAATGCCAGAGCATCCCTCCGCAGCCACTTAATGGCTGGCAGGGGGCACTCAGGAGTACAGCCAGGAACACAGAGAGGACGTCATACTTTTTGAATACCCCAATGGAGATCCAGGAGAAGGACAGCTGCCTGAGTGCCCTATCTTCCCCCACCTACTAACAGGCTATGGGGCAACATGTTCATTGTGCATGTAGGGAAGGGAAAGTGGGGAAGAGGAACACTGGCAAACTGCTATGTTCAGTGAAGATCCACATAAGTTCACAGCCTCTATGTGCCTATTTTTTTTCTTGTTTTAAATCTTTTTATTAAAATTCACTTTCAAATTTATCCAAGTCCGTTTCAAACATATTCCAAACGAACGATTCAAAAGACAAGGAAATAAATTAAAGTGTAAAGTAAATTTAACACAAAAAATGTGCCTATTTCTATCTACTTTAAAAAATGTTTTATTTCAGTGCTGTGCATTCCGCCCTTTCATCACATGGTTTCTGTATTTAAAAGGAAAAATAGGTGAACAGGTTATCCTACTGTCTGCTATGGTCATCTCCACTGCGACCGAGGATGTATCTGGATTACACAATTATAGCACTTTGATGCCTCTTTAATTACAATGGCTGCATCCTATAGAATCATGGGATCTGAACTTTCTTAACATAAATTTTCTGCTATAAAGTTCAAATGCTATAGTTCACGGAAGTATACTAGAGAATTCTAAGTAACCAGCCACAAATCACAGAATTCTGAAAGCTGGAGCCATTGCAGTTAATGTGATATACAACTGCTGTAACCGTGCAGTATGAATACATCCTAAGTTAGCTTCTCTTCTAAAATCCATTGCATAGGGACAGAGCAGACTTGCCAGATCAAAAACTGGAGAGGGGGTCCTGTACCTTTAATCATTGTTTAGATTTCATCAGGTGGTTGCTTGTCGCCTGGTTTTAGGACAAGCAACTCCTTCTGAAATTCTCTTTTCTATATAACCATTAAAGGTATAGAAACCTTTTTAACTCTGGCAAACCTAGTGCAGAATACTAATATTTCACCCAGATTAAAACTACTTTAGCCAACCTCTTGTTGTCTAAAGAGGCCTTTAGTGATGTTTATTAATAGTATCCACTTCCCTGTGAAATATGAATTAGTGTAGGCAGAGGCAAAATAATCAGTCACATTCCTTTGACTATGAAAAACACAAAGGCCACAAGTTGTTTAATAGCTGCCATTATTTCAGACCATAATTGAATCTGAAAAGGACCATTAAGATTTATGCTGTCTTAAAGGAGTTCATTATTTCCCTTTGAAGGAAATATTTGGTATATTTTAGTTTCAGAAGGCATAGCACTCTTCCATAAAACTCCTTATGGAAGGTGTTTTGGAAGTGTATGGAAACAACCAATCAGTTTTGAACAGATCAGTCCTGCCAGGTAGTTCTTCTTACCCCTACCTCCATGCATAAAGTTTGCATACAGAAATATGCAGATAATGATTTGGACCTCTACAAACTCCTACCTCACCACCCCAATGTGGTATGGAAGTTTATTTTCTGAAAGGTTCTCTCTCTAGAGCATGAGCTCTAGCATGCTCTAGAAGGTACAAGGCTGTCCCTGAGGTCAAGTTGTTATCCAAAAATATGGGTGATTCAGGCATCCATACATGATGCCAGTGCCTCCATGAAATGGTGCAGGATATTAGCTCAAAGAGGAGGCCTGCAAAGAGGGTAGTAACCTTATAAGATCTTTTACAGCTATGTCTACTGGTACTAATGCAGGGAAAAATCAGCTGGAGATCCAAAAGTAAGTCTATTTGTTTTATTGGGGGAATTATCAAACACAAGATCCAAACAATTTTTCAATCACACAAGGCTAGTTGAAGGGAAAGAGAATAAAGTTTTTAATAGAGAGGTTTTCAGGGCAAAGTGAGTGATATTTACCACTCTGGAGAGTAGCAAAGAAACAATGCAACTTGGACACAGAGTCACAGGACAGTACACAAACAGGAATCAAAGCAACCATAACCAGTGTTGTCAGGGTCAGAGACCCAGCTGGCGAGACAGCCCGGAGAAGGGAGTGGGAGAGCTAGCAGAGTCCTGCCAGGAGGAGTCAAGGAAGCACTTACTCAAGGGAAGTCCATTTACCTAAGCCATAGTCAGAGTTCCAAAAGCCAGGAGTCTGGAGCCTAGAGATCAATCCAAGATATCAGAAGCCGGGTGCTGGAAGCAAGGAACAGGCAAGAAGAGGACTTATAGAAAGTTTGCCACAAGCAAAGGAAAGCTTCCAGGCAGGCAGTTATATAGCCCAAGACACAGGTGTGGCTAGTCACAGCTTCTTGAACTTAATCAAGGAAGCCTCCCTTTGCTCAGCTCTCTTGAGTCTCCGCCTTGTTTGTGGACTGATTGACACAGGCTCCAAAGCATCTTCAGAATTGGATCCCTGTTGCCCTAAAGGAGTAGGCAGAGGAACGTCCAAGCCTGCTTGGTCCATGGCAGCAGGGGGAGCTCTTGAGCTGCAGGACTCATCTCCAGCCAGAGCCACAGGGACCAACAGCTGCTGCTTGTCATCTCCACCCTGAGCAACAGGGACCAACAGCTGCTGCTCGTCATCAGCAGCTCTGACAGGGGCTTCAGTTATCACAAGTGTACTGTGAGTTGACTAGCCAAAAACTGGGGTTTAAATACTATTTTTCTACCTGGAGGGCTAAGGTGAAGTACAGAGTGGATGATGGGGTTCAGAATTGACCAAAGACCTTAGCATTAGGTGCCAAAGGCCTATTAGTAATCTGGATAGCTCCTTAATTGCTGGACAAGTGTGGGGACAAAGGGGAAGTTTGTTGGTCGGAGGAAGAGAAGCTAAGACAATCAGCCATCTTGTGTGATTGTCTCTAAAGGTTGAGTCACTGAAGGCTAACTGTAAGCTTATTGTCACTGGAGTTTCCTAGTGATTTCCTGACTATGACCTAGCTATGCCTCAAGATCTTTCGTGACCGGATTTTGCGATGCATATGCTCAGCCAACTTTTATGCCAATCAATATTTGCCAATTAAAATGTGTCAAAGTGTGAGGGTATGCAGTCTACCAACAGGTTATGTGTATGTTGCCAGAAAACCAGCCTAACAAAATATAAAAAGTCTCGTTATACAGAAATATGGTCACCTGTTAACAAATTGGCCACAGCAAGTAAATTGGGACATTATGTATACATTGGAAAATGGTCAGCTTGGAATCAGCAAGGGGATTGTAAGGAGGCTATTTGTAGCCAGTGCATATGCCAAAGAAATAAGACTAATATTACCAGTTAGTCATTATTGATTCTGATGCAGACTAGTATGAACAAGAAGAAAAACTTAACTGTTAGAAAAACACAGTCTTGTTTTTCAGGCCTGACGAGTGGCCCTGACTAGTCCCAATTTCATTAGCCCACCAACAAATAGACTTTATAGCCATATGAGCAACTGCTTGAGATTTGTTAGCAGTCACTGCAATCAGCCTACGGAAAATGAGATAGAAAAGAGCAATTAAGAGGCAATGGCAATTAAGAGAACATCCCTATTTATCTGTATTTTTTGAATTATCTGTGGAAATTCCGAAAAACATCCTAAAGAAATGATGATTCATCCATGGGCTCAAAATGTAATGGTGAAGCTGCTTTCCTGTAGGGTGCTGATATGTCCTACTTCAAGGCATCCTCTGTTTCAAGTGTGATTTGGTCCAAATCTGGTTTCTTGCACTTTTACCCTGCCAAGTTAAAACACTATAACAAGGAAAGCCAAGAACTTTGCCTTCTTGGATCTTATGCTGGGGAAAAAGTGGAGTAGGTATGCAGTTTACCTAGGGCCTTTCCGCGCTGCACTGTTATAGTGCGGTTATTCCAGTTCCAACATCCTATGGAATCCTGCGGTTTGCAATTTTAGGGAGGGACATTTAGAATTCTCAGCCAGAGAGTTGTCTGGCTTCAGCAAACTACAAATCCCAGAATTCCACAGGATATTGAAAGTGGAATAACAGCACTATAACAGTGTAGTGAAGAAAGGCTACATGGCTTCTAACTATGGTGAGATTATTGAATTTATACTTAAATTTTAGTTTTTGTTTCTAAATTTGCAGCTACACATATTCATCAGCATATGCAAATTTTAATCAGGTCTGTGTTCTCTCTTGCATTCTTATTTAACGACTTGCTTCCTCTTTTAAGAGGGAGGTATGTAAAAAATGGCCACTCTGTGGACATGTACAATAGATGGAAAAAT
The DNA here is from genome assembly GCA_030412105.1 of Cyclura pinguis. Classification (NCBI taxonomy): domain Eukaryota; kingdom Metazoa; phylum Chordata; class Lepidosauria; order Squamata; family Iguanidae; genus Cyclura; species Cyclura pinguis. The sequence continues at coordinate 217,664,047 of CM059602.1, forward strand.
TCAGTGAATATTAATAATATAATTCAGTAAATCTAAATCCTGCGTAGTTTATGCAAAAAAGCAGTAGCATGTAAATGCCAATAGAACTTCCTCCATTCATGCCCTGACAAAATTACTTCAGCTTTTCAGAGCTCATGGGGAAAATAGTCTGATAGAATTTTTCTTTCTGTTCTAAAATATCTCATCATATTTTTAAAATAGAGTGTCATGTCTTTGACTTACCAGAAAAGCAGAATGACTAATACAGCCCAACCCTGTAGAATCTACTAAGATTAAAACTAGAAATATGTTGTTGCTGTTTTATACTCATTCTAAAATTTAACCTTTTAGTAAGCTATAGATCATCTATGACGTAGCTATTTTGGCAGTTTTATTTGAATCTAGTGAGATAACCACAGGAATGTGTTTGGAATCATGATGTACACCTCTGGATGTTTTCTTTTATGCTTTGCAAAAATCAATGATATCGATACATAGAAAATCAAATAAACCAGCATAATTAAACATTATGCTAAAATAATGGAATGGCTTGCATAGAAAAGTGCAGTTAAAAGCAGGGCTATTGTGGAGATGACCCAGACATACTATATTTATGATTAGACAATGAAATCGTGGTATCACATAGACACTATGTAAACCTGAGGGGGGGAAGAACATACAAAGGAAGCAAAACTTTGCTAAGGTAATGGAAACGTTCACATTTTCCCTCCAAAACATCTTTAAATTGTGACAGATGCAGACAGAGAATAATTTTAAAAGCGGTGATAACTCAAATCCCTGCTGGTAAACTTCACTGAAGATACTACTAACAAAATTACTTGGAATTCCAGTAGACCCTGTCAGCTTTGTTGATTCATTGTAAGAGTCTCTGTTACAAAACTGGATCACTCTTGGTGTTTGGCTGTGACTTAGCAGCATTCTGTTGAATTACAGAAATACAGAGTAGAGGGATCCAACTCTAGTTGCAAGGCACTACAAGGGTCCTAAAACTGCTTCTATAAACCCAGCATGGGGAAAACAGTATCTTCTAAGTTTATACATTGTGACATTCTAAAATTGTGTAAAAGATCACACCGGGTTACATATGACCTACAAAGGCAGTCTCTGAAACTCATTAGGCAGTGTAGCCTGACAAAAAGCATTGCTTCATTGCTGCTCTTGATAGTTTTTCTGCCCACTGGGAACACAACACTCAAGCTTTCTAGCAGAAATTTGAACAGGGAATACCTGGGTAGTGCTATTTTAACAATGACCCTTGGGGCTGAATATTTCACTAGGTGTACATTGAAAATATCATTCCTTGTTTTTGGAGATGACACGTAGTATCAGGGGTGGCAAATTTTGGGGAGTCTCCACAATTGCAGGTAATCATTCTATTATTAGCCTCAACAGATAGATTAGGTATTTCTGGATGCCTTCTTCCCATGTTGAGGGATTACTTTAATGTGTTCTTACACACGTAGAAATGTAAATAAACATTGGGTTTAAATTTGTATTCAGGTAATTAAAGTGATTAATGGAAGGGCTTCCAGAATGTACCTGTATAAGCAGTCAAGTATTTTATAGAATATAGGATTTAAAATACATTAAAAAACTGTTTCTCTGTTTATAGAGGAATAAGGAGATGTATATGCAATGCTGGGATTCATCTCAAAGGTTTTTATTAGCCATATTATATGTATGCATTTATTTGTGCATTTATTACATTCCCTCCTACTCACTTTCCTCCTTGGTGACTGTATCTTTTCTTTCTCATCCCACCCACATTTTATTTTCATAACTCTCAACCAGAGCATGCAGGAACTTTCAAGCAGCCCTTAAGCTCTGCCAAAAGCCATAAAAAAGGTCACAATGTAATGGTGCAGTGTCAATATAAGTGTCAATGGCTATGCATGAATCATCTAATTCTCATTAACTACTGCTAAATATCTTGAATTTTCATTATAGCTTGAAAGTTTTTTTTAAAGATAAACACATGACACAGTAATCAAACTTCTACAAGTTAACCTCATATACATTTATTTCAGCAACAGAAATTTGCATTAGTATATATGCAAGGATGCCAGATTTTATGACTTTTTGTTTCTTCCTCTATCCCCTATGATTAAAAGGAAAAAAACGCTTCAAAGGGAGAAAAGTCTAAAAACTCAACACACTTGACATCTAAAGACTTTATCTCATGAGGCAGGTAAATCACACTTAAAGCAGGATAATGTCTTTTGCTGGGACTTTTCACATGAGTCATTCCTCTTCTCCCATGGGGAGAAACAACAGAAGATGAACTATGTCATGTGATAAGTCCCAGACACAGAGGCTATTATCCTGCTATAAGTGCAATTTATGTACCTCATGTGATAATGCTCCAAATGACCAGATTTTGAAAAAGACTGAGTAAACACAGTTTTGGTACTTGCAAGCTTATTGGGCTTTGTGACCTCCATAGATCCAATCTTGTGGTGTAGCCTTTTCTGTACTCACTTTTTCTTCACAACCATTTCTTTTCTACCTGTACGTATTCAGTGGATCTCCTAGGATCCCAGAGGTGCTTTCTTTGAAGATGGCTGATGCATAATGTCCCCATATTCTGGGCAGAAGGAGAGCAAAACAGCAATTTCCAAGAAGAAATTGTTGGTTTAAAATGGCATGAAAAAGCAGTTTATATCAGACTCACATCCACCACAGCTACAAATCTGGGAGTTAGATTAAACCCTTGCTTTATCCTGTTGATGCAGTGCCTGAAGTAAAGCTTTCTGCACAGTTATATGCTTAAATCATCTACTAAGAATTGTCTGAATGCATTGTAGTGTGATTTCAATTACCGCTAGGCCTAAGCAGGTATCTTTCAGGTTCTGGAGTTTGCTTTTGAAGTACATCTCGCTGCCCGGATTCTCTGAAAATCCTGTTTGAAAGTTTCACTAGAGAGACTAATAAAGTCAGCCTGGCAAATGCAGAGAGAAATGCTCTGGCACAGTTCATTAGATCAGAGAACATTTCGTAAGATAAGTTGATTCAGTGGTGCCTTGGGTTTTCTTTGCTAGTGATTCCCCATCTTTGGCATGTAAATAGATTTGAAGAAGAGCTCAAATAACAGTCATTAATAGGGTTAGCTAAGCATTTATTTCCTACTGTCTTCATGACCTGCCTGTAAATTAATGTTTGTTGAAATAGTGTAGCATTCTATCGGCTCTTAAATGTTAGTGTGCTTGAGAAACACCCTGAGGCAATCTAACCTAAAGGTTTAAAAAACATAAGGCACTAGTGTGATATACGACTAGCAAAAACTATTAAGATTACCCAGGGCATACTTTCTTTCTTGCAAAAGTCTTTTTAAATCTGAAAATACAGATACAGGTTTTAACTGGGTATGGAGAGAATATGACAGAATACAGTTCCACTAAGCTTGTTATATCTGAAATATCAGCCATGTTGACATTTCTTTAAAGAGCTCATTGTGGTAGTTCAACCCATGTGTTGATTTGATAGTGTGCAAGGACTTAACATGGAGATTGTGGAGTTTTATCACTTTACTACATTTCACAATATGTGGTTGAAAATTAGGTCTGTGTCATGGCTCTGTTGGTTACATGTCCTTTAGTAATATTGATAAAATATAACATGAGAGATCTTCCATCTTAGATTGTTCAGGCCATTCATGAACTCTTAAGTCTAGGAAACTGGTTGTGGACAGGACAAGATAAAAGTTTGGAGAGCTGTGTTAGGATGCTAGCAGATCAGGTAGGTTTAAGCCTAGTTAGTACTCAAGAGATAAAGGGCCTTTCTGCACTACCCTGTTATAATACTATTATTCCACTTTCAACATCCTATGGAATCCTGGAGTTTGCAGTTTAGGGAGGAGCAGTTAGAATTCTCAGCCAGAGATCTCTTTGGCCTCAGTAAACTACAAACCCCAGAATTCTACAGGATATTGAAAGTAGAATAATAGCACTATAACATTGTAATGCAGAAAGGCCCTTCTTTTTGAGGCCCAAGGGTTTTAAGGTGATTTTAAAAACCTCCAGTTTACTCTGCTGTTTTGGGAAAGAACCATGTTTTTAAAATGTGTGGTTTGACCCCCAAATTGGGATCAGGGTGGAATGGTGGGGGGATGAGAAGAGGGTGGAGCCAGGTCGGTAGGTGGTTACCAGTGGATGGGTGGGCAGCATGCGTCACCAAGTCTCTTTTTCGACTGTAAAGGGCTGAAAGAGTCAGCACCATTTTTTTTTCTTTGCAGCCCAAACACATGCACAGCTTTGAATCTTCAAATATTTGCTTCTCTTTAGATGTCCCTTTAAGTTGGGTGATGGAAGTCTCATGGGGCAAACACTATACATTTCCCTGGTAGTAAACACTCTTGGATTCAGTAGGACTTACATCTGAGTAGACCTGCATAAGTTTCCACTGTATGCCATCAATGATACATCCATTTTCCTGGGAATTAAATTTAAACAATGAAGCAGCAAGTTAGAGGGGGTGGAGGCAACACATGTGAAGGCTGGGAACCTTCACATGTGAAAGCTGAACCTCGTGGTTCAGGTATTCAATAGCATGAATACCTGAACCACCAGGTATGCACTCAATCCAGTGGGGGTTCAGGTTGGCAGTCAGAACAACAGAGAAAGGCTGTTCGATTTTGTGAATATCTGCAGATATGACGAGAAGGGGGGTTTCACTGTGATCATCTGACTAGACATCAACCAATAAGGGGAACATGTACACAGAGGAGAAGCACCCCCTTGTACAAAGGTGACTGTGTGATGCGGGAGTCCCATGTAGCTTTCCAAGCCGATTTGGATTTAAACAGGTGTGTGTGGCAGTAATGGGGTCAAATCGGGGCAGATTACTTTGCAGTGGAGCTGGGATACAGCCCTCATGTAGATTCGTCCCAGGGCTGCATATACAGAAGAAGGCAGAGACAGTGTGGTTCTCAGCTGTATGTATGACTTTATGACCCAGAAGTAACATCTTAAACCTGGCTCAGTATCTAGTTCGCATAGCTGAACTGAAGTGTATTCCACCTTTAATTTACTTAATTTCAATTGCCTTCTCCCTGAGGTGCTATTTGTACCATGTAAAAACAGAGAGAGAGAGATTGAGAGAGAGAGAATGCTTTCTCCGTTTCTTTCCACTTCTATAGGAAAGTCATTACTGAGGATAATTTCAAGAGCAGTGACAGCAACAACAGCAGCAACAACAGTGATGGTATGATGATGGTGATGATGATGATGATAGTTTTTTAAATTTCTATCCCACATTTTGCTCAACCCTGCAAAATCAAGAGAGATCCAGAAAAAATGTCACTTGACTAAAAGCATACAAAAGTGAAAATATGATTAAGCTATCAATAGCATGAAAAGCATATCCATTAAAAACAACAAATAGGGACAGTAAAACACATTATTAAAAAACCTTTTCATCCTAAAGCCCTTTGATAGTATAGAAGACATGGTGGATTGAGAAAGGGGAATAGGCAACATGAGAAATTTAATACAAATCTCTTGGAAACCATTTTCCAAATTGGCCACAAGCCATTCTTCTACAGTAGCAGTCTCATTAACCATGTGACCTACTGCCATAAAATTTATGTCAAACTGTAGATTTCTGGTGTAACAAAGCCATTATAAATACCCTGCTGCCCACAAAATTGCATTAGTAAATGTTACACAGCAGGGTATCAAAATAAATGAAATAAAGTGTTTAAATGTTAAAGTCCAGTTTCCCAGCATCTTTGCAAGTGGCTGTTTTGCTGCTTGCTCAGACGTATGTCAAACTGCTCATCAGCAAAATCTATTACAAGGACAGAAAATGTTAATGCATAGTGGACTACAACATAAAATGTGCACTTGTATTTCTTTCCCTATGGAGAAACTAGAGCTTGGGTGCTGGTTTGTACCATGAAAAACAGTTCTGGAAAGGTAAAAGCAAGTCACTTCCAACTCCTGCACCACATTCCCAATCAGATTAGCAGTCTTTCTGTGGTTGAATTTACCTTTTAAAAATATGTTAGCTGCTCAGTGACTGGTTCTTTTTCTTTAGCTGAACTTGTACTGGGTAATGCTTCCAACACAGGCTTGTCCTACAGCAGCTATTCAAACAATAGTCTGTCTTTCATAAAGCTGAGCACGTGGCCATCGTGTTTCTCAATGCAAAGGTTTTCTAGTTCAGTCAGAACTAGGCTGCAGTTAGTTACATGAAGGTCTTGAAATAATATTCAGACAATAGAACCGATAAGAAAGATGAAGGTGCACTGTAATTATTGGATATATAGTAATGTGATTTGTTGTATAGTGTACAAGTCAGCCAACTAACAGGCCAAATGATGACTAAATCTAGATTCTAGAGCCTCAGAAGTCTGTTGTACCTTCAGAAGTTTCTTAAATGAGAACTAAAGTTTCAAAAGTTAGTTTTTAAAGTAATTAATCTGCATTACTTATTATCATGTTTGACAAATGGCCTGTCAAAATTACTCATTGAAATGCTGGGAAAATAATTCACTGTATTATATATTCCTCTGATCATTTCTTTCAACTACTTTTTATTACCCCCCCCTTTTTTTTGTGAGAGTGAATAACTAGAAAAAATCTTATCTAAGATATCTCCAAAAATGTCCCTAAAAAGTAGCTTTTTGAATCAGCTGGAAACTATTATTCATTACATTGATAAAATGACTTCATCTTTTCTTGTCATGCTGCTTCTGAGATGTAACTTCATTAACTCTGATTTTTGAAACTTAACTGATTACAGGCAACTAGGCTGCTTTTGACTCATTACTTCACTGAAGTAAGTCTAAAGGGGCAATGAAGACCACAGAACTTTGTATCAGTTTCTGATGAGGAATTTAACATACTGATTTTGGGCCATTCAGCAAGTGCTTTGATATAAGGATCCTGTTCCAGATGTATATGACAAAAATCTTAGTATAAACTAGGAAGTGTCTCTTTGTGCCTTTACATTTTGACCTTCGTACAGGTAAGAGGTAAGTGTCTCCCTATCACGCTGGAGAAGGTTCAGTAAGTTAATTGCATCAACATGACATCCCAAGACAGAGTAGTAAACTCATCATATTAAAAATCAATGTGTTTGTTAAAGAGCTTGAGGCAATGATGAGTTGTATCAACTAGACCATGAAATATAATTCACCGTCTTCTAATCTCAGATTTCAATTATCTGGTTAGAAGCTTTTAACTTCTTTCTAGCTCAGACTTTTTATGCTAGTATACTTACAGCCACTAAATCAATTAGAGGGTCAGGACATGATACAGTCCAGACCAGAGACACATATGCAAAATAAATCTAACAATTTTCTTTTGAATAACATGTAGCAAATCAGTTATTGTATCCTGCCTTGAATAACATACAGATTAGAAGGATGAGGTAAAAACCATTGTACTTAAAAAAAACAAACACTATTCTGAGGCTGTTATAGTGCTATTATTCTACTTTCAGCATCCTGTGGAATCCTGGGGTTCGTAGTTTAGGGAGGGGCATTTAGAATTCTCAGCCAGAGACCTCTTTGGCCTCAGTAAACTACAAACCCCAGAATTCCACAGGATGTTGGAAGTGGAATAACAGCGCTATAACAGTATAGTGTGGAAATGGCCTGACATTCTGCTTACATTCTACATCGTTACCAGCCCTCCGCTGATATTTTACAAAATCTTTATCTAAATCTGTTAATATTAACACTTCACTACTTAATTATTATAGAATGGAGTTTGCAGAGGGATGAAGCTGTAAAGATGGTAAAATGTACAGAAAAGATGCACTAATGAAGATAAAGAATATCCACAGTTTTATTGGCACAGCATAAGATGTGGCTCCAGACACCAGGCAACCCGCTTACGAACTGATGAAACGCCTGCCAGCCCATCTACTGGGGGCTACACCATAGAGAAGGCAGAATATGAGATCCCACCTGGGCACAAGCCACTGTGTAGTTCCCCTTCCATTTGGGAATGAAACAGAACCAAGTGTTCCTGTACTCAGGATGGTTTTGAAGGTTATAATGCTAAAATCCTTCAAATCTGGGAGTGATAGAAATGCAGGTTCTTTTTCCTCCACCTCCAAAGAGATCCCACTCCATATTCATGTGACAGCTGCAAAAACATAAAAATATTTGACAATTACCAACCTGAAGGAAAAAACGGTAATCACAACATAGTGGAACCAAAACATTTTTTATATTTAACATACCAGCTACTGAGCAGAAAGGGTGAGAGGGACAGTGTGAAGGAAGGAGCTTGGCAACTCTGAGTAAAGACAATCACAGCTTTCAGAGTACCATAGGGGAAGGCTATCAGGGGCAGTGGGAGGAGGAGAGACGCAAGAGCGGACACTTGTCTTTTAAGCTGTTAGAAAGGGATAGCTGTCAGTTAGAGACATAGTTAGGGCCAGGTAGAAATATAAATAGGGATGAGGCAGATAGGATTAGGGGGTTAAATTTTGAGAAGATCCAGTTAGAAGCAGAGGGATTGGTAAGATTTAAATAGGAACCTCAGTTTGATGGGACCTGAGAGTCTGGGAAGGGTTTGGGGCAAGTGTTATAACACTTTCTTTTAAATGGTTGCTTGAAGGGAACCAGCATAAGGCTATATAACTTACTTGCTTATACAATAAAAGTTTACTGATTTTATCTTCCACATTTCTGTCTGGATTTTTTAATAAGGAGGACTGTTCACACATTACCACACTGAGCCCAACAGCCAACACATCTGCTTGTCCATTTTAAAGAGTACCTTGCGACCCAAGCATCAGACCCAGGAGGGGACTCTGAAATCCTGAAGGGTTAATGTAAGGCACAGTTGATAATACTGTCCTGAATTGACAAATGGTCTAATTCAGTATGCGTCAGCTTCCTAAGTTCAACATTACTTTATACCAGTTCTAAAACATATTTGTATATGTTGTGGTCTTCAAAAAAATTATATAAAGAAGTTCCCAACTGCATCCAATTATTAACAGTATATAACAGAGCAAATTGGGGTCTTACACAAGCTTGAGGATTCCTTCTGAGCTACAAAATGAAGACACTCAGCACTTTAACACCCTCACTAATGAACACATTTATATGGGTATTTTTAGAGAGAGATGTTCTCAAGGGGACTGAGCTTTGCCCTACAAACTCCAATAAACTAGTTTGAGAGAAGAATGAATTAGAAGTTATTCACTGGAAAGAAGAAAGAAAAGAAAAAAGAATCAAGTGCTAGAATCAGGATGAGGAGAGCTCAGCCTACACATCTGGCCTTTTGATATATGATGTGAAAGCAGTATATTAACTATGAATGCCCCAATCTCTTATTCCCTTCAAACCTGTGCCAAACATCTGTGCTTCTTATGGGCTGGCCTGGACCAGAAATCACAGGTTCCGTGATGCTACATGGAAGTACTTACCGACACACAGCTTGTGGGTTCATAGATTACACACACAAACATTCTCCAAAGCTATGTCAAATATCTGTGCAAGTTCATACTTATCACATCACACCATCATTGCACAACCCCAGGCAGAGTAGTTGCATTGCACAGCGCATATCAGTGACTGGGTGACTTTATGCAGTGAGCAACTGTAGTGCAAAATGTGCAACTGCAGCAAGCAATTTGGAATGCACAACTGCAATGCATGTCTGCAATGTACAACACTGTTGTATGGGGAACTCTGCTTCTGCTGCTGTCAGAAGAATGTGTCTGTTGCATCATGTTGAACAATTTGCCCCAAATGTGTAACTTTTGAAACATATATGTATGTCACTAACAGCTGCCAAGCAATGTTTGTTTGTTTTCATTAACATCTTTCATTCTTTGGATTCTTTTTCTTTAACTATGAATTCACATGTGTGTTTTAATGCATACTCTCATTTGGTGGCAAAAACCTGGGTGTCTGTGGCCCCAGGCAGCCCAAAACTGGCATAGATGTTTAGTCCAAGTTTGGAAGGAATGGGAGATGATGGTTTCATAGACAGTTCAGCCTACTGAAGGTGTATTGTAGAGACTGTAGTTCAAAATGGATATAATGAAAACAACATGTTTTTAAAGGAATGATACTTATTTTTACAGGCCACTCTGAATTAATACAAGGCGATATGGACTGGGTCTTTGAAACACAGACTGTGTTAATTCACCGGTCTTGGAGCCTGTACCTGTCAGTCAACCAATTATCTGATTATGAGTTTGATGTTTTGATTGTTTGCACAGGCCTTTCAAGGTGATCAGACAATCCATTTGTGGAGTGGAACAATAAAGAGAGAGCTTAATATCTAGCCCATGAAGTCAAACTTCATTGAGCCCAGCGATGATCTCAAAATTATTCATGGATAATTGAGGGCACTCAGTTTTCTTTTAACAGTGAACTCGTTTTGTTCTACTGGTTGAGACCAGGCAAGTTGCCAGCAAAGGCTATTTTCATTAAGATGTTGAGAAGGCAAGCAGTGCAAACCAATCACCCGACTGAAAATTGCTGATTAACCTAACAGTTAGGTAGACGTTTGTAAGTGCAGTCTTATTAACTATGTAGCAATTGGTTAATCAAGATACCAAAAGGAATTTGTTGAAATAAATATTTTATTACCATGGCCATCAATAAAGCAAAAGGAAATGTCCTAATAAATTCATTTTATTAGTGTTCAGCTCTGGCTACTAGTATGTGAATATATATAATGAAAAATTGCAAGATTTTCAGGGTTTAACATTTGCTGTTTGGTAGGGAGGTCATTCCATATCCACAGCTTGGTCAGACATCCATCTATTGAAGCATGGTGTGTCATCCTTCACCTAAATGTACTTAGCATTTGTGAACAACTGCATTTCTCATGAAAATGTTTATGATTGCTTCAGTATAATTCATCATGTTACTGTGACCCAGAATTGGAGAAATTATATGATCCATATTGGCCAAACTAGCACAGCTGTTGTCCTTAGAGGAACAGGCTCCCTAGCACCTACAGAAAAAGTGGTGAATTCATGGTCCTTGAGATACAACTATAAATATCATCATCTATAATAATTGTCCCTGCTCACTGAAACTGATGAGTAGTAGAGTTTAATGGCATCTTAAAGGCCACTGGGTTTGTACACTGTTCAAGGAGATTCAGTAGACTCTGACAAACTCCTGAGATCACCATTCCAGAAGACACTTTGCTTGGGGTACCAGCCCACCCCTGACTGGTGTCACTTACTGTTCAAGACTCTCCTAGATTATCCTTGTAATTCTAGAATGAGAGGCAGCATTCTATTTATATGGACCCTAGAACTGAAAATTCTCTCTTCCCTAATAGACCTTAGGGACTAGACCGTTGGGAAGACTATGGAAGTGCCATTGTTCAGGATGGAAATCTTCTCAGGTGCATATGAGCAGTCCCAGATTCAAGCTCTGGTATCTGAAATCCTGGAGAGCTGCTAGCAATCAGTGTTGATAATACTTAGCAAGATGGACTATAAAACATCTTTCTGCATTCTAAAATCAACCCACAAAGCATGTGTTCTAGGTCAGAGCTTTGCAGATACCCCAGGAAGGACTAGGGCATTATAAAACAACTCAAGTGGTATCTAGCAGTTGCTGATACTGCACCTTATCCTGCTTGCACTTTCAGCTGCTTCTCTGGAGTGTACCCTTACTACTCCTTATTCCCTGGTCTATTAAATAACTTTCCCTGTTTGCAGAGAGGCTAGGATTTGAAGAAGGTGGCAAGTAGTGGTCATAGTTTAGGCAGAAAGAGTTCTTAAAACTACTTATTGATAGGAAGCACACAAACAAGGTCAGGGTAGCTGAGGACAAGGACCAATGAATGTTTTAAAATGGAATAGTAAATAAGAATGAAGTGAGAAGGCATGGTCCAAGGCAGTCTGAGAAAAGCTGGGGGTGGGGGGCAGTGGTGAGCAATACTGAATCCAGAACTGATGCAGAGACAGTCTTCCTTTAGCTCTTTCTTTGTGCTATTTGTTCATAATGTCAATGTTAGGCGGCGGCTAAGCAGACACAGAGGCAGGAGCTGAGTTTATGGCTTTAGTAATAAATAAATCAAGAGGTTACGTCACCAAAACAAACATCCAAGTTCCAGGAGCAGCAAACTCAAACAGCAAGGTTTAGCCTGGAACAGAAAGCCCATGCCACAGGACACAGATTCCCGGTTGATTGACGGTTGTTGCCCCGTGCCCAATTCCAACAGCGTCTGTCTTAAATACACAGTCTTCAGCCCAGCTGGGGCTGATCAAATGTCCGTTGACCCAGCTCACAGCTGGAGCCCCTCAAGACTTCAGGGCCGATTCATCAGACGCTTCTCCTGCAGCCGCTGAGACCTCCGAGCCACCCCCTTTTCCAACCGCCTCTGGAGGAACGTGGGGGGAGGGTCTGCTGCAAACTCTGGGCTGGAGTCAGAAACACCAGCCTCTGTCGAGTCAGAAGCACTAGCCTCTGCCTCTGGAGCAGAAACATCTGCTGCAGGTACTGGCTCGGGATCCGTGCCCGGGACAGCTGTGGGGTTGCTGGCAGACTCCTCCCTAGGCTCTGAAGGAGCCCCCTCTCCCGAAGGCCCCTCCAAGGGATCCTCCCCCAGCTGGGAGTCCAAGTCTAAATCGGAGTCCAAGTCTGAATCGGCAGCACGCTCAGCCTGGCTCATGACACATAAGATGCAAGAAACAAGAATGAGCAAGAGGCTGCTCAGAAAACACGTACCAATCAATTATGAATTTTGGAAGTATTTCCAAGCTCTAAATGCAGAGAGAAGAAGAACAGGAAAGCCAAGACAAATGAGGATCAAAGCCAACAAAGGTTTCAGAGTGTAGAAACTGACAAAGCTTAAAGAAGCAGATGAGGATTAAAAGGCATGTTTAGTGTAGGGCAAGATGACTCACAGAAGTTCTGTCAGAGGAAGAATTCCAGAAGCAAGAATAAGGTATGCTGTGATTAGAGCTGGGGTGAAGACATTGGACATTTCTGCACTACACTGTTGTAGTGCGATTATTCCACTTTCAACATCCTGTGGAATTCTGGGGTTTGTAGTTTACTGAGGCCAAAGAACTCTCTGGCTGAGAATTCTAAAGGCCCCTCCCTAAACTGCAAACCCCAGGATCCCACAGGATGTTGAAAGTGGAATAATAGCACTATAGCAGTGTAGTGCAGAAATGGCCATTGCTTTAGCAACACTCCTAGAAGTAAGAAAGGAATTTACCAATACCATCCCAAATTCAGCTCTTTAGTTGTGGCTTCTGGAAAAAGTCCCTCTCATGAACAGCTTCCCTTCACACAAGCTCCTTATTCAGTCTAAGTTGTTTGTTAGAATTAGGCATTTTTTCTGGACATGAGAATTCTGCTCTGGCTTTTCAGGCACTGTCATTCCCAGAGGCTTTGTGCTTGTTCCTTCTGAAACAGAGCTCCCTTCTACTGGGGATGCTGTCTCAGCAGATCCCCCACAAGAATCTAGGCTCTTCCTGGGACATTAACATGGGCAGATCCTGGGTGCTGTGAATTCCTGGGGGCACTGAGTCTTTCTCTGAGAAGGAATCTTCTAGCAGAGGCAAAACAAAGCTCACTTTTAGAATGGAACACTGGAAATTTAAAGGTAATGTGAACAGGACAGCAATTCAGAGCTTGAAATCTCTGTATACATTATATCATCTGATGACACACGCACATATGATTTCATGTACCTGCACTGGTAAAATTTCTCAGTGCATGTACATGATACAACACATGGGTTCATAGTACATAATGATCTTTATATAAGTTGTACTTTTTTTTTAATATGGAAGTGCTTTCTGTAGAGTGTGAAACACATTATATTCACAATATGGCAGTTGAATGACGTGTCGAATACAAGGTGATGCTGCTATGGGATACATTTAGTTCATTATATTTTTCAAAGAAATCTGTGGAGATGCCATGCTGTGCTCTTGAAAAATCATTCCCAAGTTGAGTCATTGAGTCATTACCAAGGCTGCAAAAAAACTGAAGACATCATTTTGGCCCAAGGGGGAGGGGGGGCTGGTTGTGTAACTGATTGCTAGTGTTCAGTAGAGCTCCTCAAGTTGTGTGACATTTGTTTCATGAGAATCAGAACTGTAAATGTTCAATTCTCATCCCATAAGATCATCTAAAACCTAGATTCACAATAGATCTGTTAGATTACCAACAAGAAGAACAACATTTATACATGCCACTATATATAAAGCACAGTGGTTGCTTTATACATGCTATTGCATATACAATCAGCCCTCCACTTCCGCAGGTTTTACATCCGCAGATTTGATTACTCATGGATTATTTGCCTCTGCTGCTGCCCCATGCCATTTTTAATAGGGACTTAGAAGTCTTACCTCATGTTTGCATTCTCTCTGCAAGCCTCAGAAGCCTGGGACAGACTGCAAGAGCCTGCAAACAGGAGGCAATACTTGCCCTTACAAATATTGCCTCCTGTTTGCAGTTTGTTGCAGTGGACGAGGGGCCAAGCCACTCCAGCCACCTGCTTCTGCCTTGTAAAAGAAGCTTGCCTCCTTGATTTGGCCACAGGTTATTTCTTGGAACTGAAGAAAGTTCACCAGAAACTTGCCTGCCTACCTGCCTGCCTGGGAAGTATGGCAGAGCACAGAGACTCCTCCATCAAAGTCAAGAAAGGGAGGACCAGGATAGGAAGAGATGACATTGACTTACTTGCAAGCCTAGCTTGAGTTTTTTCGAGCATGCCAAGTGGACAAAGAGAAAGCCAGGGAGAATGCACAGGCAGGAATGACCAAGACAGACACACCACACCCCCACAATGCAGCCAGGGTAAAGGAGGTGGCAACAGTAATGGCAGTGGTGGTAGCAGGGCTGTGCCCACAGACAGTCTCTCTGCTGCTGCTTCCCTTTGGAAGATGGGTAAGCTACATACATGGTAAAAGGTGACTGAGGCAGCCAAGAATGCCTGTGTGTTGGCCTCAGAGCCTGAGATATGGTTCCCGTGCAGGAAAGAGAGACAAGGTAGATGTCAAGGAGGGAAGACACACCCTTCACATGCAACTGATGTGTGCACAATCTTCATACTGTACTTTGGTGTGTGTGTGTTATATATGTTTTGGGAGTCCTGTAGATATTTGCAGTTTTTCCACTTTTGCAGGGGTCCTGTGTCCCTAATCCACATGAATGTGGAAGGCCAACTGTATAGCAGCATGCCATACATACAATAATATATGTGGCATGAAAGCTGTTTCTTCAAGCTCACATTTCCATGCCACATCTAGTAAGTAAGCAGGAACTACAAATGCCCTTTCCGCACCTTACCTGTTCGCGGAAGTGGGGGGCAGCGCTTGCGCGAGCAGCCTCTTGCACGAGGCGCTCACTTTGCTTCTCCTTCCTTACCGCAGCTGGCTTGCTGGTCGCACGAGCACCATGCAAACACCCCGTCCCTTCCTACCACAGCGCAACCTGGGAATTGCAGGCTAGTGCTGAGGCAGGAAGCGCGACCGGCCCAGCTCCCGACGCACTGCACAGCAGGTAAGTGCGCGCGGGCCCCGGGAGCATTGCACGACTGCGCACCATTTTCGGCTTAAAACCGAAAATAAAAAGGTGCGTGTCCGCTCTGCGTCCGACTCTTGAGCGTCGCGTAAATGGGAGTGCGTCGTACGGACCACTCCTCCCATTAACGCGACGCTCAAGGGGCCCTTTCGCTTTAGAAACAGCGTGCGAAAAGGGCCAAAGGCTGAATGGCTCTAGTTTTTTAATTTCTTCGTGTCAATTTCTTTTAATTGCAAAGACAAAATAGAATTCAGGAAACTCAATATTTTTTCATAAAATAGACCTAAGTAATTATTTATTTAGCATAAAACATAGAGTTTTCAGATCTGCCTCCTTGAAAGCATGGACTATAAGGCTATAAGCATGCATACACACCCATACACACCCACCCACCCACCCACACACACACACACACACACACATATAGAGAGAGAGAGGCTATAAACACATAATGTTTCTGTGAAATTATTCATTGTCCTTTAGGTTGAGGATTAAAACTAACTTCAGCCTTACTACTTCCTTGCGTAGACCCATTGAAATGGATGGAAATCATTAGTTAAAACCTAGTTTATTGGGTTACACTAGAGATGGGTTACAGCTGTCCTCCAGCTGTTGTAGGACTAAAAAAAACTCTTGGTAGCCTAAGCCAATAGAGAGAGAAGATGGGAGTTACAGTCCAACATCTGGAATTCCACATGCCACCTACCCCTCCACTACCTACATAAAAAAAAGTGAGAAAATGTAAATGTAACAAAAAAAAATATTGGTTATCAATTAATTAATTGCAGTTACGATTTTACTTACCAACCAGTGTCTTGAGAGGGCACTTACAAATGATGCTTTGTTGTTGCTATTGTTTAAAAATGTCTGTCATAAATAATTAAGTATTCAATTTATTTTTAGTGTTGAGTGGGAAATTCACCTTACCCAAAAAAAAAAAAAAAAACATAGGAAAATTTTATCAAATAATTGGAATGACAAAACTACTAAATATACATTTAGAAGTCAGATTCCTATTTCCTGAAGGTATACTTTTAAACTAAATAGGAAACATTTTCTTTATACAAGTATTGCCTATTTATCTGACTGGTTAGAGAACAGAGCATTTTCAGAAAATGGTTGAAAAGCAGAACCCAACTTTCTTCTTGTAGGAAACATGAAGGAATTATGGGGGCTCGCTTGGCACTTACTGTGCGAACACATGTTGCTTGGATACTTTCAGTCAGCTTGGCACATTTTCCCCCCTCTGAGCTTGCTTTTCAAGCAACACATGCATGCACACGCTGTCCAAAGTGAAATGAGAGGTAGAAAAAGGCTCTAAGCCAACTAAGCCAAACTCTGTAAACATCATGCGCATGCATGTGGTTCCAAGCAAGCCTTCACAGTCAGTTTGGAGTATATTTTTCCCCCTCTCAACTCTTTGCGATCAGTGCATCCATGTGCAAGTAGTCCCAAGTGAGCCTTTGTAGGCAAGAAGGACTGACAAAAGAGTGGATCTCTCATTGAATTAATGGTACATATCCATAATTTACAACTATTGAAAGAGCAGAACATCAAAAAATGAGTCAAAAAAAGTTTTATCTGATGCATGTTTACTCAGAAGGAAGTTCCCCCCTGTGTGTTCAGTGGGGTTTGCTCTTACATGAATGTGAATAGGATTCTAACCTAAACCAATCTTTCTCTACCATCTCTGTGTAATTACTTTATTATATTTCTTCAAATACATGTTTTAGGGCCCTCTGTATGTAGGTTAGAATTAACAACATATACCTATTGCTTTATGATTAGTAAAATTGGAAGTTATACTAAGACAAAAGAGCCAAGGTCCTTCATCATGTTAGTGGAATGTAAATCTAATACATAAAAGTCAAAATTTGTTTGTCTGTGTCAGGTGAAGACCTCATATGATTGGCTGCCTACGCAGATTCTGTGGAATCCTGGGTTTTCAGTTTAGGGAGGGGCCGTTAGAATTCTCAGTCAGAGAGCTCTTGGGCCTCAGCCAGCTGTGTCTGTTGTCAATGTCAGGCGGCGGCTTAAGCAGAAAACAGAGGCAGGAGCCGAGTTTTATGGCTTTTAGTAATAAAGTGATAAAGTAAACAAGAGGTTACATCACCCCAAAACGAACAGAGGCAGCAAACTCAACAGCTAGGGTCAGCCTGGAACAGAAAGCACAGAATGCAGGTTTCCCAGATGGAAGACGGTTGTTGCCCCGTGCCCAACTCCCCCCAGCGTCTGTCTTAAGTACGTAGTCCTTAGCCCAGCTGGGGCTGGTTAAACGTCCGTTGGCCCAGCTCACAGCTGGCGGCCCTCAGACTTCAGACGCTTCTCTTGCAACCGTTTCGATCTGCCCCCCGCCTCCTTCTCCAGCCGCCCCGGAGGAACGTGGAGGGAGGGTCTGCAGCAAACTCCGGGCTGGAGTCAGGAACAGCAGCTTCTGTCGAGCCCGAAGCACTGGTCTCATCTGCTACAGGTACTGGCTCGGGGACCACTGTGGGGTCGCTGGCAGGCCCCTCCCTTGTCCCTGCAGGAGCCCCCTCTGCCTCCCAGGGATCCACCCCTGGCTGGGGTTCCCAGTCTAACTCAGAGTCCCCGTCTGACTCGGCAGCATGCTCAGCCTGGCTCATGACATCTGTCTTGAATAAGCCAGTTGCTATTGAGATGAGGCCTAGCAGGAAGGAAGAGGGCAGTGTATTCTCTCAGGAACCCAACCTCTCTATGTTAATAACTCTGAATACAGATTGGATTGGGGAATATGGGGAAAAGTTTCAGGTACTGGACAGGACAGTTTGGGGAATTAGAGACACAGGATCTCAAATCTTTCTAACAAGTATTACTCATCAAAAACACATGTGGCTGCCTGGAAACAGTGTTTTTTAGGAAATGGCTGTGGTTTTTTCCCACAAAGCCACACAATGGTGATACACACACACACAAACCCTTCTGTATTTCTGTGCAGAATAATTTCCCAAAACACTGTGGGATGTATGAATAAGGGGCAAAAACTGTATAAAATTCTTGACACTGTATTATTTTTCCTGACTCAGTTTCTCAACTGTCAAGTAACCCTTTTTTGTCCAGGAAATTAATAATGACAAATACTTTTTCCATCCCTATTACACTGGAAACTTGCTTGAAATTGTTCAGATTGCAAATCAAACATCAATGACAACTCATGTATGCAAACCAGGGAAAAATGGCAACATCTGCATCCCATTGAAATAAATGAGGCTTAACCATAAATGCTCTTAAATTCTATTAATTTTAGTGGGCTTTTAATAGATACAACTTTCTCTGGATTGCACCCATAAACTTATATTTTAAATATTCTTCTCGAATATTATTTCTTTACTTCTTTATATAATGCCAGTAATGTGAATGTTACTGTGGTCCATGAAGAAAAAGGAGACACAACTCAAGATACCAGAAGCATATGACCTGTATTTTCTAAAAAGCCCAAGGATGTGGCTATGTGGGGAGAATGAATATATTGACCACCAAATAAGAATTCTGCCCCCCCCCCCCCAAATTTTCTTTCAATCCTCAAATTTCTAGCATTGCAGAGAGGAAGATTTTGATAATTATAAATTCCTGCCATTTGCTCTGTTCACATTCCTTTGGCAACTTTGACTGCCGCTTTGCTTTTCATGCCTAAACTGTATTCCTGAATGCTCAGCTGAAGTTTTGAGTTACTGCAGTGCTAGAAAATTGTGAGCTGATGCAAAATTTCACTGGGGAGAATGGAGTTCTTATCAGAGGGCAATGCCCTTATTCCACTACCACCACCACCATTGTTAACTATCCCACTCTAGAAGCCCAATGTGTTTCATCCTCTTTAAACCCTTGTCAAGGGGCCATTCCAAATGAAAGGTGGATAAATATACGAGTCGGGAAGTTCAAATCCGCTTACAGACAGAACAAGTTGCATATTGAGTCAAGTACATTTTGTGTCGGGGGTGGGGGATTATAATTTAAAAAATGGAAAATGAGCAATTTAGAACTGCATGCTTGGGCCTAAGTCTCACATGATGCTGGCATGATACCACCAATGTAATAGAATTTCCTTCCTTTTCTTTCTCCTCAGACCTAGCCCCAGACAGGCCTCAGAAATTTTTCCCAGCCCTCTGGATTAAGCATGTGGGGGCTGGTGGAAAAAAAAATAAGATTGTCCCCTCCTGCCCACACTGGGTTGTGCCTTCAGTTCTGCCCTTAGTGCTTGCAGGAGATTTGACTACTGTACATTGTGACTAACATTATTTTCCCCTTCCTTGTTTTCCAACAGCTGATTGGCTTTGTTTATGCCTGTTACGTGATCAGTGTTTTCATGGAGGAAGAGGACAGCTGTAAGTACTGATACGCAACTTCCCATCTCTGGAGCCACAACCTTGGGGTGAGATTTAGTTTCCACTAGTAACCAAATATATGGGACTGGAGGGGCATATTGGCAAAAGGCATCCTACCTTTGAACACAGGGGACTCTGCCTAATATCAGTAACAACAACAGCCTGCATAGTTAACATTCATTTAAAATTGACTTACCAGTATTTAGCAGGCCAGTCTGATTGACAGTGATAAATACTGATAGTGGAACAGCTATATTTTCTGGTGCAGCTGTATTTTCCTGGTGTGCAATTTGATTCTGATATATAATAGCCATCTGCTAACTTGCTCTCTGTTTCCCTACTGTTTGAACAGTAGGTTCTGAAGTACATTTTACAGTTTCTGAAAAGTGAAACATATGGCTGATAATACCACTTTAACACAGCGTTAAGGAACAAATACAATTCTAGCACCCATTTCCTGATGATTGGAGCAGTTTCTTTTACCAGAATGTTCTGACATTCTTAACATACATAGCACAGAAAATCATTATACAGGTCGGGCTGATCATTGGAGTGGTATGTGTGTCTTTGTATTTTGTTCTTCATTCATATTCTCTCTCTGAAGTGCGTTCATATCTATAGCAGCTTAATATTCTTTTATATCTGCACAAAATCTTCATACTTTGCCAAAATTTTACAAGGCTACTGTTTAATTCATTGTATAGTAAACCTAGAGTCATTGGCCTTTAAGATACAGTTCTTTACTGATCTATCACTGTGTTATTAAACCCACCATGTTCTTGGATTAAATCCTGTCAGCTTAAAAATTAATAATAACCACCTCTTTCATTGCCTTTCAAGGCTTAAATAGGGATCAGCAAGGGCAATAAACATGAAAAGAAATGGTCTTTAAAAGCTATTGCTTTTTGGACTTATATGTCACATTGTTATTTATGTGGGGACATATTGCATTATAAATTGTAAAAACTTCTGCGTACACATATGAATTTATAACTTTTGAGATAATCTACAAGTAGGAACCATAAGGTATTTCTCACAGGCTACATAGGAGGGTCCATCTGTATTGACTGTAATTTTCCATTAATGAATCCCAGGCAGCAAAATGAATCCCAGATAGCAAGATTCAGATCAGAGCTTGGAAAGCTTACTGTTTTAGATCATAGTTCCCAGAATAATCCTGCTAGCCTGGCCACCATGACCCAAAGAGTCATAGTCCAAAAAAGTAACCTTTCTAAGTTATGATCCAGAAAAACTTCCATATGAAATACTAAAGAACTGTGCGTATTTCAGTTTTTCTTGAAGTGACAAATAGAGGTTCCTTGGAATAATCTTCTTTGGGAAAACAAACACTGAGTTATGCAGTCAACCTGTGCCCACCATCCACTACTACCTTGGTCCTGATCTGTAATAGATCTCTCCCTTAGGTAAAGTTGAGGGGCGGAAGATTCAATTTGATCTCTAGTATCTGTCATAGAGTTTGTTCCAGTTAGAGGGGAGATGATCCAGATCTGGAAATAGCATTGGGTGGGTTAATCCATTTCCCCATTCTGTTTTCTCTACTGAAAATTCTGCCCCCCCCCCCCCCATGGTTGCCATTGTCTCCAAAAACTACTGATACATGAAGTCAATAGGTGCTGGTGGCTTTAATGTTTTTGGCCCAATGAATCTGATCCAGAATTTTGTTTGAACACACATCCATGTTCCTGAATCCAACCCTCCATATGGGTTCAGCTCCTTTAAATTTCAGACTAAAAGCTGGAGTGGATTCACTGCCCCACTTCACTGAGGTCACCTGTCTCCTCTATATGGATTATGCCAGCATTTGGGTGGTTTAATAGTCTCAGCACCCACAGACACAGTGGAATTCCTTTGTAGAGTTACTTAGTGGGAAGGCACATGTGGGTTGAAGGGAATGGTGTGTAAAGGGCTGGACATCAATTCTTTCCTCTCTCTCTTTTCTTCCCTAGGCTCCATAAAGCAAATTAATGTGTTTGCAAGAAAAATGCATTAGAAAAGGCATAACCAGAAAGCTACTCCCAGATTCTTGACTTTGCTAATGAGTCTTCCCCAAGCCAGTTTTATGTATTTTTGTTTTCTTGTTATCACTGCACATATTTTGATGTGTAAGGTTGTCCGTAGATTATTGCACAAAGGTGACTGAATCTGCCAATACGAGACAAATACTGTTATAGCTTAGAAGGAATATGATGGGAAGACACGTTAAAGAAAAGACTTCAGAAACAAGCTAGTGCTTTTCATCTTCCAATCTAATGAGAAAAGCCTATTTATATTTATTACTCCCTTTCATTTGTCATTCCTTTATTTGTAGCTATATTGGTTTCAGTCAGTGCTGTACAAAGGGAAATCTGCATTCACAGAACAAGCAAACTCAAAAGCTTGTTATCTTTGCTAGAGTTATAGCCTAGAAGCAAATAGGAATCTGAAATCAACATTACAACACAGCACAGAGATATGATTAGCCATTGCAGACACAAAAGTTTGCATAATCCTTATTTGGAGCCATTGCCAACTCTCTGTGAAGACAATAGGACATTACAAAATAGCTGTATTTTATGCATGCTCAGTTTGAAACACTTGTAGCATCTTCATACAGGCAAGGAAACCATTATGGAAAATAAATTAGTTTTAAAACAAAGGCTACAGTAATGATTTTATCCACTAAATGTATGACAATGGCCAGAATGCTGTGTCAGCTACTTAGTTAGTACAATTAGTTAAGTATGCATAACGAATGCATACTAACAACCTCTCCTGGCCGAATGTCATTCATCCGTGCTCCAAATGTTGGCAGAACGGGTCTCCTTCTCCTCATGCAGCTGATGTCCAGTAAAGTAGGTTTGAAGGAATTTTACAATGGTAGCAGTAGTATCACAATCTTAACTCGATAGTGATTCTGACTGTGGCCATTTCCGCAGTACACTGTTATAGTGCTATTATTCCACGTTCAACATCCTGTGGAATCCTGGGGTTTGCAGTTTAGGGAGAGGCATTAAGAACTGTCAGCCAGAGAGCTCTTTGGCCTCAGTAAACTACAAACCCCAGAATTCCACAGGGTGTTGAAAGTGGAATAATAGCATTATAACAGTGAACTGCAGAAATGGCCTAAGTTACATAATTGGCTCATCCATAACTGTTTTGTATTCACAATTGCTGCTTGATCATAATTATGACATTATGGCCATGATCATAACTTCCCTCCCGGCCTAGTTGTAGCCAAGGGCACAAATAAGGTGCCAGTCCCTGGAGCACTTCCTTCCCTATGGAGATGGAGAAAAAAAAACCCTGCCATTTCTTCATGTCTTAAAAAGTACTGAGGTAGTCTAAATACAGACTAAAGAACAATAAGAAAGGAGAGCAGGGGTCTTAAATTTGCCCATTCACAGCTAGCACCTAGGCAACAGACATGTATGTGCTGGCACATCTAGGCAGTCACTTGGTCATAGTCTTCCCCCACTATGGTAGGACATTATTGTATTTGTGTTTAAACAAGGGTATTAGATACAGGATTTTTATTTTAGAAATGGAAGGGCTTCATTCACAGAAAGTGCCTTTGCTTAGTTTTTAGAGATTCTCCCATTCCTGTACCACAAGTCAATTCTTTAATCAGGGGAACCCCCCTCCACCAAAAAAAAACACCCTCTGTGATGCATTTTCAGGAGGATGAAGGGGTTGCTACAGAAATCAGAGAATGTGGAAATCCCATTTGACCAATCCATCTGCAGATTCTGAAATCTGGATCCAATCCATGGTGATTATTTCTAAGTTTGCATCTGTAAATATACATTAGCATGTGCAGATTTTATTAATGGCTCCCCCTCCTTTTCTTGGTAGTGCATTTCTTTCCTTTTGATAATGGAAAGCCCAGTCTCCTTGTTCCCACCTTCAATATGCTAAAAGTCGTATTTTCTTCCTCCAGTTTT
Source organism: Cyclura pinguis (assembly GCA_030412105.1). Lineage (NCBI taxonomy): Eukaryota > Metazoa > Chordata > Lepidosauria > Squamata > Iguanidae > Cyclura > Cyclura pinguis. Next base: position 217,687,809 of record CM059602.1, read on the forward strand.
CCCAGCTTCAGTTTTGTCTGTCAGTAGTCAATATGAAATACCCCTTTTCACCCTATCTTGGAAGTAAAAAAATAGAAAGAAAATTGAAAGAAAAAAATAAAAAATAGAGAAGATTCAAAACGATACTCAAAATGGAGAATTTTATTAAAAGGTATAAGTGGCCCAATTTATTTTGATACCCCTTTCTTCTATTACATTCAGTGGATCTAATCCAACATCCCTTCAGCATAGTGTAAATGTCTGCATGCAGATATATGACAGCACTATACAACCCCAGGCAGAATAGCAACATTGTGCAACACATGTCAATGAGTGGGTGCCATTATGTAGTGTGTAGCTGCAGTGCAAAATGTGCAATGTGCAACTGCTATACACACCGCTGTATGTGCAACTCTACTTCTGCTGCTGTCAGTAGAATATGTCTGTTATGCCATGCCAAATAATTCACACTGCAAGTGTAGCAGGACTTATGGATGTGTATGTCACTAACTGGATGCCATCCTATTGTGTGCATTGTTATTTTTCAATGCATTTCTCCGCTCTAAAGACTGTTTTGACGCTATGCCTCTTTTTGCTTCCAACACACATAAGCTCTTCCTTGAAAGCAGCATTGCTTTAAATACTGCAACCTTGAACAAGAGGTAATTATATATTATGAAGCCACGTGTGGAGTTGAATAGATTATAGAGTTAATTAATCCAGTCCTACACCTGACGTGGCCTGACCATAAATTACCTTAATTATATACTGGTGAATGGTCTCGGGATTCACTTTGGACACATTTCCCAGCTGATTTCTTGCATGTCTGTTTTGTTTAAGAGACTTGTGAGTGAATTATTTTTCCATTCTGAATGTATTAGCAAGCAGCACTTGTTCTTTCTCTCGGGACTTTTGCTTTTTAGGATGCTTCAGAACTGCAAAAGAGAATCTCAGCTCTTATTTTGAGAAGAAAAAGAAATTACCTGCAGGGGGGTGGGGTGGGTGGGATGGAGTTCACACAAAAAATTCACAAGGAAATGGCATGACAGCTTGTCATCTGAGTGTTTCTTTTAAAGGCCATGGGGTGTACACATTAACCTTACAGACACCAAGGATTATGTTCATCAGATACGATCACTTGATGTGGCATCAAGTGCCTGTGGATTTTCATTGCTGACAGGATCTTGAGCTGGCTAGGAAAATCTCAGCATAAATGCCATTGAAACTCAGGAAAGGCCCTGTTGTATTTTACTGAGAACACAAAGCAGGTTGTGTTTGCAAAGCTTGTTGTTTATATTTTTATGCATGTATGCTTTAAAAAATGAAATTGGAACTTTCATAAGGATGATTTAAAAATAACATTAAAAAAAAATTGTCACAGTACTGTTTGCTTTTTTGCTGTCAAAAGATCAAAGATTAATATGGCTGCTCCCCTGGCATAAATTCACATGCATGGAAATGATCTTGTTTAATAGTAATAACAACAACAACAACAACAACAACAACAATAATAATAATAATAGGTATGTTTTCAGGAGGATTAAGGATTTCCAGAGCAAAGAAGGGAACAAGAAGGACTGAAAGGGGGTGGGGGAATTGCCAGAAACGATTCCCTCCTCATACAACTGATGGATGCCTTATATCAGCAAAGAAATGTTAGTTGGATATTACTTAAGGCTTTTGTTGTTTATTTGTTGTTGCTTTGTGCTTACATTCCTGAGAGTAAGTCTTCATGAACTCAGCTTTGATTACTTTTGAGCTGACACAAGTAGGATTTAGTGATATTAGTTTTTATGAGCGGCTGACGTTCTTATTGTTGAATAGTATTCTGTTTTTTTCCTTCTAAACTGCTGTCAAAGTGGCCAACAAATGCCTATTTAAACAATAAAATCAGCAATGCATAGAAGTAAATTAATAACAAAATAACATTGTTAATAAATCACCTTTGCTTGTTAATAATAAAACTTTAGCCAGTACGCCAGACCTAGGCCATTTCCACACTAGACTGTTATAGCACTATTATTGCACTTTTAACATCCTATGGAATCCTGGGGTTTGCAGTTTCAGGAGGGGCCAAACTGCCCCTCTCTAAAATGCAAACCCCAGGATTCCATAGGATGTTGAAAGTGGAATAATAGCGCTATAACAGTCTAGTGTGGAAATGGCTCTAGTTTACCATGTAAGGGTCAAAATTAATATAAGGTGGAATGTGTGCTCCATTCAATCATCCTGTTTTCCCCCACAATGACATTTCCTCAGAGACGTACTATAGCAATCAGAATTGTAAATTAAGTCTGCTTTTGCCTTCCAATGAACCGTCACAAAGCAAAACATGCCAAATACAAGATTCATAGGTGAGAAAAATCATGTGTCATGACAAATAGTTTTCTATCTTTATTTGAGTGAGGATGCCCACAAAAAAAGTGATTAAACGTATTGTCTAATTGAACAATATAATGGATAAACCACCATGGGGGAAGCAAATGTACTCTAAACTTTACTGTCAGTCCTGCCACAGCTGCTCTACTTGAATGGTAGCTGTACAAGTTCTGGACCCTAGTTTGGCATTGTCAGAGCTCCTGTTCAATTCAGAGCAGCTAAAAAAAGAGTTTCAGTGAATGGATTCACTTTCCTCATAGTGGCATATCTACCAATCATCCCTGTGCTAAGATATAATAAAGTTCATGAGCCAGATCACCACCACAAAAAGTATTTCACTAATAACCATTCAACAGACTTGTGGAGAAGTACCTGAAGAAGGACCTGAGATGATTAGGTGAAAAAATGGAAGTTTTATTCAGATTAGGCATCCTTATATATTTATTTTAATTCCTGTCTGATCTTGGAAACTGAGCAGGGTTGATTAGTACTTCATTAGTACTTCCGATTAGTACTTCAATGGGGGATCACCAGGGAATACCTGATGCTGCAGATTGTATTTCAGAGGAACGCAATGGCAAACCACTTCTGAGCATTCGTTGCTAAGAAAATCTTATGAAATTAATGGGGGCACAAACATGAGTCAGCATGCAACCTGAAGGCACATACACACACGTTTTAAAACTCCTTAGACAACAATTATAAAATATGCAAGATACACAAATTAATATATCATATTTACATGTTTCATGTAATGGATGTCAGAGTGGACTACATAGGAAAGATTTGGGACAGAACATTTTTCAGAATGTGTCTAAAACAGAGAATAAGTGTGTCATGTTGAATTTCCAAGGAAGAATATGTCCTAAAAGTAGATGCCACAACGCTAAATGACCTGAAGGTATGGTGTATGGCTACTCTTGCAGAGTGGGTGTCAGGAGTTTCTGGCCTGTCAAGGAAGGCCTCTCCAAGAACCAAAAGGGAAAAAATGTTCCTACAGACAACATATTGGTCTTCCTTAGAAAAACTCATATATACAAATATAAAAAATATATAAAACACTGAGGAAATTTTCATTGGAACAAATTTCTAGAAAACAGAAAGCTGTTGATGTAGTAAAGCAGAAGTGGGTCTTTACATGTTTTGAATTAAAGTTCTCAGAATCCTTTACCATTAGTCATGCTAGGTGGGGCTGATGGATGGTATAGACCCAAAGAAGGCCAAAAAGTTCTCTACCCCTGTGGTAAAGCCATCAGATCTAGATTTCTCCTCTGAGTTTATTCATTCTTCTAAATGAGTTATTTTATTTATTTATTTTTAAATTCCCAAACTTCAGAACAATTGAAAATGTTTTAGAAGTATATCTAGGAAAAAGTTTGGAAAATGATTTTTTTTTTTTTTTGGCCTCATTACTCATTTTTTCCTGTTCCACTGCATTAACTAATTGTGCTGGTTGCTACTTTTTCCTATACTTTTTCTGGAGAAAAAAACAAAATTAAAGGTAAGAAAGTGTCCTAAAATTTGAAATTAATTCTCTGTAAATGTACCCAAAAGTAAAACAAGAAGTAATAAGTAAACATTACTCAAAATTATTTTAGTTGCTAAAATCATGCCATGCCCTCTATATTTCCAGTTTTATGCCCATGATATCTCCAAAAGTGATATGTTAAGATGACATTGTTGTTTAAAAGGTGTTGATACTGAGCTCTAGACAGAGGGAAATAATGGACAGCAAACATTGCTGCCAGGTCACAGACATCTGGCATTCCTGACAAAATGGTTTCCAGTTAGTATCTGTAGGCTGAATGTGGACACCAGGCATCATTTGATCCACAATTATTTGTACTTGTCTAATAAATAACAATACACTTTTAATTCTAGCTATACACAGTCCTATGCCTCAACCCACTTTTCTCTGTTCTTCAAAGCTTTTAGCATTAGTTGTGTGGAATGGACTAGTTTAAAACTCACTGCTCTCTGTTGCTTATTCGTGCACGAAATTATTGATGGTACCAGTTCTCTACCACATACATCTCTCTATTTTAGGCAGTATAGGCTGAAGTCCTATCCATACTTTCAAGGTTGTAAATGTCACTAAACTGAACAGGACTTATTTCTGAGCAGACAACTAGAAGATAGCACTATTTAGGCAGCTTTCCATCAAACTTCTCAACTTAGTACCTTCCTGATGTACTGGATTATAATGCTTATCAAACAGTCTGTCCATTTAGCTGTGGGGTTGATGAAACCTTTTGTCCAAGTTGAGGGATACTGACCTAGGCGATTTCCACATGGGGTAAATAAAACGGTGCCGTGTGTCCTCCATGGAGAACGTCTGCACCTTGGAGTGGACTGGGTCTGGACTACTTACCATAGATCCACACCTCAGTCCACTCCGGAATGACCCCAAGTGGTCCTCCATTGTGTTTTTGAAAGACCTGATTTTTCAGGTCTTTCAGAATGCTGGCGCACGCCATTGTGTGCCTGCTGTTTGATTCAGATTTGCAGGCTCGCACCAATGTGAGCCTGCGATCTGCGGAGGGTGGGCTTTAGGCTGGCGAGCTTCAGCGGTTGGTCAAGACCCACGACAAACCGGAAGCTGCCATTTTGGACGCCGGAGCAGTGCGAATCTACGACCACGCACTGCTCCTCCTCACCCCGGACCAGACCAGACCCACTGAAGATCTGGTGAGTAGTGGCAGGGAGCGATTCCCTCGCCGCGTGCAGAAATGGCCCTAGTGTATCCCTCCCATTGTGAGACTTCAGAGCCACAAAATAAACCCTTGGAAAATAAATAATATTTTTCAGCCAGTCATAGCTAAAGCAACTAGTTCTATCTACAACCCACATGATCTGCATGTTATTGAGATTCTTCTTCTTCAGTGTTATTTTAAAACTGCATTCTGCATTTGGTTCTTGTCTTAGTTTTAGATAAGTTATCAGCAACTGCTCTTTATGCATAGGTTGTTTGACTATACAGAAAATAAAACTGTACTCCCATTTGATTATAAAACACCATTTGTGTCTTTCCAAATTAAAGTTTATTGCCATCATCTTGACAATCTGTAAAAGTTATAACTCTCAGCATAGCCATCAACCGGGTATGAGATAGCCTAGATGTTCTGCATCCAATTCCTTCGGAGTAAATGAGACCATTTTCACTGGAAAATTTAAAAAGGAGGTTGATATAATTCACACCATTAATCCTCTGAATGCAGAACTGTATCACAGGAATAATATGATGCATAATAGTCTTACCTGATTAGATTTATTTCCACTTCTGTAGCCAAATCTAGGTTGCCTGCTGTACTTTGATAATGCCAAAAAAATGCATTTTTCTTAATACTGAAAATCTGATCCCTCTCCTTTTTTTTCTCAAAGCCCATTTATACAAGTTTGTACTTGTGGCAGCTCTCACTTTTAATTAGTCCATTTGGATCAAACAATTACTAAGCCCAGAATGTGTCCACTGTCTGCCTTGAGCTGAGCCAGATGCGAGCACATTTTTGTTTTGTTCTTTAAGTGCAGCTGCAGATTAGTGGTAGCATTAACACCACTCACTTTGTTGTAGTATGTATTTCATTAGACTTAGGGCCCTTTCACACTACGCAGTTATAGCACTAGGATATCACTTTAACTGTCATAGTGGCATCTTAGAGAATCCTGGGATTTGTAGTTTGATGAGCACTAAAGTGCTCTGGCTGAAGAGTCTAAATATACCTCCCTAAGCTACAAAACCCAGTATTTTACAAGATCTTCCCACAGCAGTTAAAGTAGAATATAGTTGAATAATTGCTTACTGTGAAAGGACCCCAGATGCATAACTTCATTACATGCAAGATACAGATCATCTAAATGATCTGTCTAAATGACTGCATATTGGTACATACATGGTAAAGACAAATTGGGATCATTAAACCGTGAAGTGCAAGCACTGCAGTAGATTTGTGACATGTCTAAGCAAAGCTCAAATATTTACACGGTAAGGCAGATATTGTGCTGGCCAAGGCAGGAGAACAAATGACATCCCTCTCCTGCTGAAAGATCAGGCATGGTGCATACTAACCAGAGCTGTGTACAAGTTCCCCAGTCTGATTCGACAGTTCAGATCGTGTCCTCATCTGCTCTGGATCAGTCTGGACCTGACCCAGATTACAGTTCAAAAATACAAATCGGCATTCTTCACATTCAGTTCTATTGAGAAATAAAAATAACCTTAACTGTTCAGTCTGGTTATATCTATATGTTGCATTCTGCTGTACAGATTAAAAACAAAGGTTGTTTCTTTGTATTGTTTTTTAATCGATGTTGTAATCCAGGGTGCCAAATTATTTAATGACTAGATTTTTAAATGAACAGAACCCTAGACTAATGACCAGTTCTTAACTAGAAAAAACATGCTAAAGCCCAAAGGAGTGAAAGAGTGGTGGTGAAAGTTGAAGAAAATGATTTTTAAATGGTTCTCACTAGATAGCCACACACGTCTCTTCATTCCATAAATGGCAGTCCCTCCCAGACAAACTGGCAGTTATTTTACCATAACAGCTAAATAAATGTAGGCCTAAGGAGAATGAAGAAAAAAGACATCTCACAAATGCATATACACACTCAGGTCAAGAACAGCTAAATTAAATTTGGGCTCTAGAAAAATTAGAGGAAATCCTGCTTCCTAAGTTTTCTCCTGCAAATGCAGAGTCTAGAACAGATGAAGGAGAAAAATAGTTTGCTTTTCTAAGCTAACAGCAGTGGTATGGGGGGAAGACAGAGTCTTGTCAATGCGTCTCTGGTTTCTACTGAGACACACAGCCAAACTTAAAGTCAGTAAAGTAGACAAGTGGAAAAGGGGAATAACTTCAATCACTCACACCCCCTCCCCATAAACACCACAATTAGACGTGCTAAGGAAACTCTTGCCACAGATTGGATTAGGGCTGTTACTTCAGCTCCATCCCAACCCTTCCCCATCACACCAAGATGCATACCACAGTGGAGGAGGGAAAAGCCCCACACTTGCTTAGACTTTCTCTTGCACTGAAATGTCCTTTACTTCAAACCACCTTGAAAAATACTTGAGTGCAACTCATTCTGGAACCTATTCGCCCAAACATGATTCAATCTGGACCCATTCCAGATTGAACTGAATTGGGGCAATCCGTTCTGGAATCTAAGCTTAAACTGAACTGCATACAAATTCCTGATAGTAACTTAAGGCCAACCAAGTTATTTTGGCCTCTATAGCAGAAAGTCCCACAATCATCTCTATCCATTCCTAGGAATAAAAAAATCAGTATTAATAAATCAATAATTGACAATAGGCTGTCCCTTTATGATATCCCAGTCATCTGCCTCATTCTGCTTAATGATAGGAATGGACATAAAGTAATAGCAATGAAGTTTTTAGAAATTAGTGGTTATTTTTTGGGCTATAACTTCAAGAATCTCTCAACAAGTATGGCTGGTAGCTGAGAAATTGTGGGAGTTGCAGTCCAAAATAGTAACTTTCCAAGCTCTTGACGGTCACATAGACTTTAGTCAATTGATTCGAACCTGAGTTGCTTCAATGACTCAACTGGGACTTGACTAAGCAATAAATGATGGACTGATTAGACCTGACTTGTGACTCTATTTTTAGTGACTGACTTCCTTTTGGTAGTCTGGCTGAAGCATCACTGAGGCAAGGTGAGAAAGTGAATAACAGGATGGGGCTTGGATTTTCTACTTACTGAAACTTAACCCCCACACACACACATACACCATCATCACCTCCTTTTTTTCTGTTAAAATTGGCTCCCAGACATGAGACTCAACTTGAATTATCTTGCAAGGACTTGACACTTGACTTGAGACTTGGAGTAAAAGACATAGATACATCACTGGTAAAAATCAGTCAAAACAGAGCAGGGAGCAATAGCAAGCATTCCCATCACTGGCTCAGCCTGTCAATTCTAACTAAAAACAGCACATGCTACCATTGGCAGAAACAGATGATGGGATGAGCCTTCAGATCTGTAATTGACACAACCATTCCTAAAAAGTCTACTCATTCTACAAAAAGGAATCAACTAGGAATCCATGCCAGTGGGAAAGGCAGATATCTTCTTTGGGGATGAGATAACAAAGCATAAGGAGCAGTGAATCACACAAGGAAACTTTAATTAACACACTGTTTCCAAGAGCTTTGGTGGCTATTTTCCACCTGGGTCACCAGAGGAGGGCCTCTGAAGAGCTGTGTCAGTCACCTGGTTTCTCATTTGGATGGATCCTTCCATGGAGACTGCCTGAACTGTCAAAGTAGATGGTAGAAGCAAGAAATTGAGGATTGGAGGAGGTAGGAAACAGGGGGATATTGAAGTGTTAGGTGGCCCGAGGTCTTCTTTTTGTGAGGAGAGTGAATTCTCAATTGAAGCCAGATTTAAGTTGTGAGAGTAAATCTAGATTTGGGCTCAGTGCTCCTAGTTGAAGGAAAATACAAAAAGTGCCATAAACTATAATACTATAACTCTAATACCAAAAAAAAAAAAAAGAGGAAGAGGGAAAGGTATCTTTTTGTTCATGTGTGTATTAAATTAAAAAGAAACCTAACTGAAAGTAGGGAAAAAATGTTGGAAGTGGTGCAAGGAATTACCAGACAATAGCCAAGGACAATACTCCATTGTTTGGATATGGCCTAAATCCTATTTTAGTCCTGACTAGGGTAGACCTGTTGAAGCTGTTAGATTTATTCATCTGTTGACCAATTAGTCCCATAATTGATTGAATGGGTCTACTCTAATTGGGACTAACCAACAGGTTGCCAACCATTTATTTTAAACTGAATTACAACAACAAATACCACAATCTCCTGACACATTTCCCCTATCCAGAAGAGCTCTGCGTTAGAAACAGTCTCACTTTAGTAGTACTTTTTTTATTAGGCAGTTGCACTTTCCTTATTCTCCACCACCACCAGCAGTTTAACCTAGGTATTTTAGGTAGGTTTTAGTTTCATTTTAATCTGTGTTAATCAATATGTTTGTTTTAACTTTTACTCCTATTAGTTGTGTAGGGATGGGGGTGGGGGGCAGTTTGTCCCGGGCGGCAATGTTTTTTGGGGTGTCCCAGCCCATAGCCATGCACATCCTGGCCACGCCCCCATGTGCCCTGCCCACGCCCCTGCGCATCCTGGCCATGCTCCCACACAGTGGTCACATCCCTCATGCCATAGCCCCGCCCCCTCACACACACTCTCCACACACTCCAAGCTCCACCACTGACTCCTATATTTATACTGTGCTCAATGTGTATACATTGGTTATACAAACATCTTTATTAGGGCAGAACCAAGACACATAGATCACAGACATACTACCATTGTGCAGGAATGTGAATCATATCAGCAAAGTTTAAGCATGTCAAAGCGAATGATGACAAATACAAAACCCCTCAACATACATGTCTGTAATTTGTCAGGGTTAATCCCCTCACAAGGAGCTACTGTGTCTTCATATTTCATGTACTTTTCTTGTGGGGTAATTACTGCTGTTTCAAAGACAAAATTTTAAAAACCCTGGACCTATTTGCCTGGCATTTGGTATGGTTAATCCTTTCCAAGGGTGCTACCATGTCTTCAGATTTCATCCACAAATGAAAAATTAATTCAAAAAAAGTTATGAACATTTTTGGTGGTCCAGCAACTCAGGGTTTGAATTTCAATCAGTCTGAATCAGTCTGAAGTGAATCAAGGCTGAATCTGGTTTTCCAGTTGGCCGTAAACAGAGATTTTGCACATCCCCCCTCTTTCTCTTGCTTCTGTTGCTTTATCTTTTCTTGATTTTAATTGAAAAGATAGCAAATACATCCAAGTAATTAAAAAAACCTCACAATGATAATCTGCTGCTTGCCAACAAAAGGTATGTACAAAATCCATCCCTGCTTTACATGCTTACATGAATAAGATTCCAGGTTCAACCTCCACTGTAAAAAGACCCAAGAACAGATGGTGTAAAATATAACACTTTTACCTGAAATCCTGGATAATGGTAGACAACAGTGAGCCAGTGGGACAAACTGTCTGACTTGGTTTAACAAAGTTTCTCCTGTTCCCCCCACAGCTTCCTCCCTGCCAGTCATCCTGGACACCCCCTCTCCCTCTCCCTCTCTCTCACACACACTGAGGAAAAGAGAGAGAGATCACAAAACCAGATTTTTCTAAGAACCTTCTGAGCCTGTGCACTTGCAGAGTGCAAACAAGCTCTAAAGAACAAGGAATATCAATGATCAAGGTGAATTTCCATTAAAAGCCAAGCTGCAGAAAACAATTTGGGCACTCAGTGAACTGTGCGATCCATGGTTTCTCGATGCTTATCTGTCTGCTGCGTGGCAGCCTGCCCACTTGGCTTCACAATAAGATAATTGGTATCAGTTTCTGTTGCAAATGGCCCAGGAAAGCTGCTAGGTTGAGAACTAATGGGGCTTTTACTATCCAAAATGTGAAAAATGCAGCTTTCTTTAAACTGAAAGCTATAAGTGAAAAAGAAATGTATTTTCTGACTTACATCAAGGCCTGAAGGCGTTTATATGCCCTTTGGTTTGTTTCAGCACTCTTGCTATTGAGTAACTCATTTAGTATTTCCAGCATTCCCTGTTCCCAGAGTCGCAGAGCACATAACACTCCATTAAGAACTAATACACTATCTAGTTAAAAATGAATAAAAGTTATGGTACTTGCAGGCTGAAACATGAGGTTTAAAGGTGAACGTGCGTTCCCTCCTAGAATATTATGTACTGTTTGTGTCCCAAAAGCAAGTGGGTGTGTCAGTGGGCAGTCATTCATGTGTTCATAAACCACCTGTTGTTGTGTGTAATATTTAAATAGCCTTGCTCTGTGAGAGCAGGCATCATCTAATCTAGAATAACCCATCTAGTCCAGCATAGTGGGTACAATCCAGCTGGGTCATTGTGCTGATGGAACATCTTCTGTCAGGAGACCCAGGGGAAATTCCCCTTCCTTTGGCAAACATCATCCTCTGCTCCTCTCTCAAAGCCTACAGGGAGCTGGAAAATCCCCCAGAGGAGATTTTCTGGTGGAAACGAGGGCTGCAGGGAGAAGAAAACACTATCTCACTCTTGGATGTTGACATTAGATTGAGATCGTTTGCAGCAGCTCCCGAACATAGTTATGACAATTTCCCAAGTTTTCTCCAGCATCAAGTAATCTTGATGGCATGAACAAAGAGACTTGTGGTTTGAAGCTTTAAAGATTATCTGATTTTATTATATGGTTTTCTGAGCTACAGCCTACTTTATCTAATGCAGTTGTCTGCAGTCCACAAAGGACTATCCCATGTTAATTATTTTAGCCTTTAAGGCTAAATATAAGGGAAGTAGGATCCAATTTTTCTCCAACTTCCTCCACTTTGCTTCCAACAAGGAGTGAAGTCTTGTCATTTCCTGCTTCCATTTTGAGAGGAACACAATGGGAAGTAGAAGTCTTTTTGTTTAATTGAGATTTGTGTGGGTTGGGTGGATATGTGTTTGCATGTTTTCATGCTTTTCAGGGTTTTTATGTATGGTTTTTAGCCTAAAGTCATGCTGATTTTTTTTTATTGAAAAAATAGGGGGTCGATGTTTTGGGAGAATTGGGGATTGCTTCAGGGACTGCCACACTCTACCCTGTGATCATTGTAAGAGGTCTCCAGTTCACTTCTGCCAATTCTGACTGGAACTGAAAAGCCTCAGACTGGCACATGAGGAAGACTGGATTCAACCCTAGGACCAGAGTTTCCCAAACCTTGTTTAGATTGTAATGACTATTCCTTTTTGGAACTGATGGTCTTGTAAGCATGCATTACTTCACTTTAGTTCAAAATGTGATAGTTTTCAAAAAGATAGCCATGTTGAATGTAGTAAACCAGACCTGATGCATTTAGAGTACTTCCTACTTCCTCTCTGGAGTTGGGCTCTGGACTTCTATTCCAAAGTCCTATCCTTCATGCACATCTGATACCTGCTATCCATTCACTTGCCTTCTCCTTGTGGACCCAGTGTATCCAGAGAGAGAAAACAGGTCAAGCAGAGATACAATTCTTTTTAGTGACTCAAAGAAGATAGGTGTATAGACAGCAGCTGTAACAAAGACCAGCAGAGCTGAGGGCCTTGGGGATCAGCAGTGAGACGCTGTGAGAGCTTGGTTCTCAGCAGTTGACCAATAGTGCATATTACTGGTGCTGACTGTGTAGATGAGCCATTGATTCTTAGCTGTTGCAGCAATACAGATCACAGCAGCTGCCTCTCAATATCCCCATGTGAAATGACTGGTTCATAAATTTACATCTCAATGACATCGCTGCCAGGTCAAAAGCTTGCTGGTAGTTACCACCACCACCACCACCACACACACACACACACACTCACACACACTTTCATAGGCAGGAAGGCTTCTCACTTGAACCATAGATTGACAGAGTTTATTGATTTCACTTTATTTGGAAGAGACCATGAAACACACAGAAATGGGTATACTGGGCTTGTAGACACAGCTTGGGGTATGCCCAAGGGAACTTGGTATATCAAGGCAGGTACCATGGAGAGTAGTTCAACATGATCTTCTCTTGATGGTTGTACACTGACTTTGGTGATTGTTTCAACCTGCTGTTTGCTATCAGGCATTTTAGTTTACCATGCAAACTATTGCGCTATATAAGATCAAACTGACCTTTTGAAATGGACTCTCAATGAAAACCCTGCAGATTCTGAATCAAATGGGCCTTGGTCTCTTTCTTCATGTGTTGAACCATGTCTAATCTTTTCTCAAAGTCTGTCTGTTCAGTTTATCACATCAGTTCATACCTCTATAGTGTTTTCCTTTCACACATTGACTTAGAAAAAAAATGAAAAGTCTGAGTAACGATTGGATTTTATTTACTTTGTTACATTTTTACCTATGCATTTCTCCACTTGTCAATAATTGAAACTTGTAGATGGTCCATCAGATAAAGTTTTTTTAATAATTTTATTACGGTCGTAGACCAGCATGAGACCAGATAAAGATTACCACCCCCAAAAACATAAATACAATAAAACAATGTAAAATCACAAGACCACTTAGTGAATTCATGGCAGAAATGAGATTTAGACTAGCTATTTCCTGATTTATTGCTCAGTCTCTAATATGCACAGTTATGCAGATTTGATCAATTAACTGACTAGGTTACAGTCTACTCCCAACCCTCATAAGATTCTCAATGTAACAGCTAAAGTTCAATTTTAAGGAGTATCAACGTGAGCCTCTATAATTTTTGGAGAGAGGGACACTCATATCCTAAGCATTTTTCTTGAATATTTTAATATATTTGCTAATCCTGGGGAAATACAGGCTTATGTCTTGGTCAGTATCCAATCTTGGCACTAAAATTCTCACAAGATGCTATAAAATGCATGCTATGACAATCTCTCTCTTATTCATGCACGTATTTTCCAATAGACAGGTGTTGTTACCTCATGTATTACGTTTCTGTCCCATTTATTCCATAAAATGTACTGAGGAGCTTTTTGTAAAAAAAAAAAAAAAAAGCTGCAATAGTATTCAAATAGAACAGTGATACCAGTATCAGCAGTCTTAAATTCAATTGTTAGTCCCAAATAGAGTAGACCCACTGAATCAGTGGGAATTTGATAAATCAGTGCTTAAATAAGTGTAGTTGATTCAAAAGTTCTATTCTGATTGAGACTAACGTTGGATTTAGGCCAGAATCTGAAAAAGCATATGTGCTAAAAGGATTTTACAGACATCAAAGATCACTGAATATTTGTCATAGTAAAATGTTTTGCTTTGTTGCTAAAACACAGTCAGCGTGACATTGCAGAGCTTACAGAAAGTAGAAAATGGCCTCTTTTCCATTTTACCTTGAGTAATTGTATATTCTTGTTTCAGGTCAAAATAAGTGATGGACACTGATGAAACACTCGTGTTTAGCAGTATCTTACTGAATCAGTTTTTGAAGGAAACACCAGTTCTGCAAAACCGTCTTGCAGAAGAGACACCTGGACTGTGGATTCCTCTACCAGTGTGTGACTGGTCACAGCCTGGACTTTCTTATTGTTGTTAGGTGGATCCTTGTTAGATGATCTTGAATTTCCTTTCAATTATTCACTTTTATGAACACTTGTAAATTGTAACGTTTTTCTTTTTAAGGTTATTTTTACAAATATCTAGTGTTTATGGCATGAAACAATTGAATGTGTGAAAAAGTCTCTTTCCCCTCAAAAAAATCAGCCAATGTTTTTTGAGCTAGTACAATCACGCTGGCCTGCATGTGCTAGTGGTATTTTGACACACGCACACACACATCCCTAAAAAGCACTGGGTTGTGGGATAGTTGGGCTCAGGAGAGAGATGACTTCATGTTTAACTTACTGTGTACCAGCCAATAAGAGTTCTTTAGCAGATGCTGTAATGTTTAGCATTGCAGTCTAATAGTGCAGTGCTGCATATTTATTCAGAAGTAAGCCCTGTTCAGTTCAGTGGAACTTAGTCCCATAAAAGCTGCATAGGATCACAGCCCTGGTGTTCTGCTTATATGTAAGCCACACTGAATTGAATGGTGCTTTCTCCTAGTTAAATTTCCATAAAGACTCTGATCTAATTATGTATGGCTTCCTTTTGCCCTATATGTTTGCCTATATACATTGGGTGGATTAGATTTCAGTGTGTGCAACTGGATTGATGGAAGCAGACATGCCTACCCTATCTTCTCTGTGGTAGACCCTCCAGTATCCTGTAAATGCCACACAAAGGGTCAAGGAGAGCCTGCTACTGGATGAAATAAGCTGTGGTACACGTAGAGAGAAGAATCCTTGAAAACTGGATCAAGGTGCTTTCCAAAAAATAGGGCCCTTCCATTCACATAAGATAGCTACTAGATTCAGCCCACTAACTGTAGCTGTCAGGGACTGGCAGAGACATGAATGAAACCTTGGCTTCATTCTCCAGAAAGGACTGATGTCTGTAATTTGCACATTTTTTAAAAAAAAATCTCCTAAGGAGCCAAATGTGAATGTGTACAAACTGGGGTAAAGAGTCAAGGGTGGTACCAACTACAGCCTTACGAGCCTCTGAAAATTTAATGACGGCCTTAATTTAAAAGCTGACCAGAAGGCATTCAATTACAATAATGTGTATAAAAATTTGTAGATTTATTTGTAAATACCTTTAGAATAAGAATATGTATCAATGTGATGATTTTTTTTATTTACTTTTCAACAGTATAAAAAGTGAGATTACACAATTGATTCTTCTGTGGATATTTGGCAGTCCCTAAATTAGTTGCTTGTCTTCGTTTCTTTGGTACATGTTGTCCAGAAGTATGCAGCTCTCATGATGCATATTGCTGACAATTCTTTCCACCTGTCCATGGAATCAAGACTGTGGGATCTCTATACAGAGCTGTAAGCTTTCCAGGGTCAGTCAATGTGCCTGAATGCCATATGAGAAGAAATACTGTTTAGAACGTATAAGTTTCTCTTCTTTCAACTAAATTGAAAGCTCTGATTCAGTGCTCTGCATCAACAACAAGCGGTTATGTGCAAAAATATCTTTGTGGAAATGCAGGGTATCTGTGCTTCATCTGCACAAGGCATTGGTGAAGATGTAACTCTGGCTTCCTGGAATTGTGATTTTGAGTGTCCTTCTTCAAGAATGCATCGTTTATATTGGTGCACATACACAGGTTCCCCTGCCCCCCTCCCCAAAAAAAAGGTAAATGAAGAGGAGGTTTGTCCTGAGCAGGAGATAAACTTATGGAGAACAATTTTGCCAACACTGGGGTCCTAACTGCATCCAGTGGTTTGCAAGGAACCATGATTAGTTAGAACCACACTGAAGTAAATGTACATATAAAGGAACCATTCTGCTGACAACACTTGAATGTGTTCTTGTGTGTCAGGTTTATATTAACAATTAGGTGCTAACAGATGATAGGTTCCCCAGTCTTCATGGAGATCCACTTCCACTTTTGCTTTTAAACCACAAACAGCTGAAAGCTGAATTAAGGGTGACTTTTCTTATTACTTTGAAAAGATACATCTGCAGTTAAAATAGAGTGTATACATATCTCAAAATAACTGAAAATACAGTATGAAGGCAATATTCTTTTTAAGATAATGTATGCATTATGTTCAAAATTCACTTATCTGACAGGTTAGGGACTGGAGCATTGTCAGAAAATGGAATTGGTTGAAAAGTGGAACCTATGTACAATACTTACAGAGGATCACTTGGGATTGACTGTGTGTGTGCCGCTTGCAAAGTCTCTCAGCTGTCTTAGTGCCTTTTTCTCCCTCCCAATCATTTTGCAAGGAGCGTGAGTGTACAAGCAGTTCCAAGTAAGCCTCCATAGTCAAGAAAAAAATGATGAAAAAGAGGAACTCCCATCAAATTAATGGAACTTGTATTTAATTTGGAAATGTCAAAAGAGCAAGTTATCAGATAACAGAACATCAAAAGGTGAAACTTCCCATATGTAAAATGTTTCTAAACAAAATACTTGTGGAAGCAACTCAGTGTCTCCTAACATTATTATATGAAAGGACGGATTCAGTTTGCCTGTTCATGGGACATGCTAATAATTTAATACCCTAGCAGTTGTTTTCTGATTGACAAATATAAAGCGAAACAAAGTTACCATGACATAAAAATTTTTAGTGACTTGATTGTCACTGATGATGATATTGGCTGGAATATTATATCAGCTTATATTTAACTAAATACTTAATTAAGTAACTTCTCCTGGCTGTGCCCCTCAAAGTCTAATGGAAACATCATTCATCTGTGTTCTCATTACTGGCAGAATGGACCTCCTTTTCCCAATGCAGCTGATGCCTGGCAAAGTAGGTTGAAGAGTGAGTTATGATTGTGGCAATAGTGTCAAAATCATGACTAAGTAGTGACCATGAATACAAAACCACTACCTAACCATAACTGTTTTGTGTTCACAATCACTACTTAGTCATGATTTTGACACTTGCCACAAGTGTAGCTCATATCTCAACCTATTTTACAGGATATCAGCTGCATTAGAAGAAGGAGGTCCATTCTGCCAATAATCAGAGTATGTGTTGAATGATGTTTTTGGTCAGGTTTGGAGGGTGAGCTGATATAGAATTCTGACCATCATTGGCATTTGAGCATATGGAGAATTGTACTTCCCAACTGCTATATCATCACAAACTGGAAGTGAAAGCTAGAACATCATTCTCCAATGTGATGTCCACCCAGATATTTTGGACTACAACTCACAGCATCCTTCATCCTTTTGGACTACAACTCACAGCCTTGCAGACTGGTGATAACTGTAGTCCAAGAGATTTAGTGTACAGCAGGTTGGGGAAGGCTGAACTACAAGAAAAATGTCCTACCTCCTATTTTTGTAATTGTGATAATCAAGTTCCTCTTTTGCTCTGTAAATCATTTTATGGTGAAATATACACCAAACTTAGATCAAATTCACAAAATTATCTACAAATGGCACCTATAAGGATTCTGAGTTTTTGTTTTTGAATGTAGTCTAAATGCCACTCTTTTGAGTAGTAGTTCCATAGACTGGTTCCTTCCTACAAGTTCCACAAAAAAAGAGGAAGAACCTAAATCCAGTGTCATTTGGTCTTAACTGAGGATTTCTGGGTTCCTGACTCAGAGGTGATGTCTATCTCTTTAACAGACCTATAGCTATAGATCCGCTCTTCCCTCCCTTGGTCAGTCTGCAAGAACTATAGACTGCAGCAAGGCTTTTAGGCTGCCTTTTAGCACACCATGGAGGTAAAGAGTGGAACAGGAGAAGCTATGGAGTCATCCTCTTCTGCAGCTCTGGAATGATTATTACATCTAGGTTGTAACCTAGTCAGTAAGCACTGAATCATGAAGGCAGAATTCATCTTCAGGAAATGATTGCTCCATTGTTCACCCGAGATCTTTCTTTCCAGGAAGCAACCATCATACCTATAACCTTTCTCACATCTAGCTTTTCTTTGTAGCCTCCAATTCCAGTAACTCTGTGGCTGCAAGAGACAGAGTGACAGCAGCCTGTTTAGTGTCTCTCATGTTTAGTGTCTCCAACATGCAAAAGACTTTAGGACAGTGCTACTCAAAGTAGTGCTCCGTGGACCACGACTGGTTGATGAGACATCAGCTACTGGTCCCTGGAGAGTTTCCAGACAAGAAAGAAACAATAGTAGCCAGTGGGCATAAATATGGTACTGGTCCCTGGCACATTGAGAAAAATAATGCTACTCACTTACAGCAGAGCACTAGGACACTGAATGGAGGACTCTGGAGGCCAAAGGCAGGGCATGCATCTATTCTTTTCATCTTAGCATATCTTTTTCTGGTAAGAAAAAAGGCCAAAGAATCAATGGGAAAAAACACAAGGGTTATGAATGGAAAATGCAGTCTGGCATTCCCATCAAATTCTGTGCCTCAAACACAATAAAAGCCTTATCTGGAAGTAGTCTGTCTCATTGGCTCAATCCAGTTGATGCACTATGCCAGCATAAGTATGCTTTGATGTAGGCCATGGCAGCGTGAGGAAGACTATGGATGTTGTGGCCAAGAAGGGACTGAAGAAGTAGAATGTTAGGAGCAGGTAAGTTTTGCCTGTCTTCCTTTAGTACTGCTTCACAACCTTGGAAGAAGTGCAGTCACTAGCATAGTGCACTGACAGGATGCCACTCGCTGTCTTCCTTCTTGTGTCAGACTAGGTGCCAAAACTCGGATGGAGAGACATAGGCCTTACATGGCCTCTATAAGTCATTTGTACATACTAAACTGTTTGTCAGCTAATGCTATCCCATGCTGGATTCCATCCCATGAGAAAAGCAAGGTATACATTTATTAAATAAATAAATGAAATGAAAATAAAACAATTTCTACCCATGGGCCTTTAAGGCTTGCAGCAAAATAAGAATCCCATAGCTCTAGCCTAAGGCAAGTAAGTATTGCCTTTTGTCACCTGAAACCCATTTCATTTGTTGCAGGTGGGTGGCTAATTGAAAGACTGTATTAAGGAGCAAGGGGTGCAGTTTAATTATATTCCTCAGTGCTGTCTCTTAGGAGACAGAGGTCTTCATTTCATGGTCTTTGGGCTGCCTAGTGAGCACCTCTATTTGCAGGTGAGTACAGAAAGTTATACATTTTTTGAGAACAGCCTGTATCAAATTAAGAGGTGAGAAGGATCATCTTCCATGAGGTAATTTCATGTAAATATGACACTCCTTTGTTCCATTTTGCTGCCCAACATAGTCTGCCAGGATCTAGACTGTTCCCTGTCATTCTGTTTACCTCATCTTGTAATCTTTAAGGCTAAAATCCTAATCATATTCAATAGAGTATTAAATCCCAATAAAATAAGTTTGTTTACTGCTTGTCCACAACAGACTGTGCCCAAAGTGATTCACAAAATATGTAAATACGTATAACGCATAACATCTGAAACAACAAAATCAATAATTGGAAGTGGGACAAAACAGAATTTCCTAAATAGTATGACTTCAAGCACTTGAAAAATCAAAGTTAAGGATTAATTCTGGACTTCTATCTCAGTAAACATGTTCAGGAAGGCATTGTAATGATGTTAAAAGATAACTCATATGATGACTTTGGTGTTATTTTTAGTTGATGATTGTCCTGCCAGATTTTCTGCTTGTAAACAAGCTGAATGAAATGCATTATTTACTGCAAATTTGCCTTCAGTAATCCACTCTGTCCATTCCCCTGATATTTAACATCTATTTTCTCTGCATGAACTGGGGTAAGTAGCTTATTGCTGAACAGGCATAGAAACTGTAATTGTCTCCTTCCTTGGATGGTATGTAAGCATGATCAGTCATTCATAATTTTGTGATTACATATTTAACTATTTCAAAGCGTGGTTCATCCTAATAGTACAGAAGTCGAGGACCTTGCCATGTTTTAAGGCACACTGCAAGTATGAACAGGTGTCTGATGTTGCAAGGAAAAAGCAAGAGGGAAATGATATTAACTTGTTTTTCAAAAGAAACTCATATGTATTAGCTGGCATGTGGTAAGGGAGGTAGAAATAAAGGCCATATGGGGCCAGGTTGCAGGGGAGAAAAGAAAGGGAGTCTACCTGGACACCTGCAACTGAATGATGAGTTTGTCCTCATTGCACAGAACATGGTATACATTTGGTCTACAACATCCACAAGGATCCTAGCCTTGGCCACGCTGCTGGGGGATTCTGAGGCCTGTAATCCAAAAAAGTAATTTCAAGGTTTTAATCACTCATATTAGAAGATTTAATTTTTAAATTTAATCTCTGTTTGGCTGAAGCATTTATCACTTGGTAGATGGCTGGCTATATCTGTTCTTGACTGCATCACATACATGTCTCAGGTAAGATTTATATTATTTACCCACTGTGCAGATGTCAATGCATAATTGTCCATCAGCTGTCATGTGTTTGAAAGCATGTCTTGGGATCCTCAAATTTAATGGCGGGAAGGTGTGCTCTGGAGGAATTGATCTGAGGCAGTATCACATGATACAATGAGCACAATCTTCATAGTGGGGTCTGTAGGAAGAACCTTGCAAGCAAGAGAAGCTAACATCTCTACATGTGTCAAGGCACCTATGAATACTTTGACTTGGCAGTTACTGTTGGTGGTTATACATGTGTTCTCCTGGGTCCTTTCCATTCCTTTCAGTTCAGAATCACCTGGTTAGAAAATCCAGGCCTGCAATCTATCAACTTCCTGTAACAGCAGTTGACAGCAGCAAACAAAAAATGATGTGCCAAATTAATTGGCCTCCCTCCTTCTAAATTCAGTCGCGTTTAGTTTCATTATAATAAATTACAGACTTGGAGCTGTTTTATGTGACACAGAGACAGGTTGCCTTCTAGCTCTGTAAAATATGCACCATGTATAAACATTTATTTGTACACATACCCTTTGAGAACTCATTTTAGTCTGTTCCTCATATGAAAAACCTTTGAGCAGAAATGGACTATGTAGCACTTTTCTCTCTCTGCCTGACATCCGGAACCTAAATATTTGCATCAGCCTGTCAGTTGACAATGCTACCAGAAAGATTTTTTAACCATCAATAGCCCTTGCCCTTGAAAAGTACTTACTGAAAAAATAATTTTTATAACTGGAGAGTTAAAAGGCTTACTGACTGTATATGATGGCAGAAGTGGTTTTCTCCACTACAGTAAAATTAAATCCTGGCTTAAGAAGGTGAACAAGCACAGCCAACTCTCTCCTTTGGAAATGTTTGGATAAATTATGTTTTTGAACTACAATGTGCCGATTCCCCTCAATCAGCATGGCCAGTAGTAGGGACAGTCTTACTGTCAGGCAGCAGATTTAGGACAAAATCATCTGGAGGGTTGTGCCAGCCAGTGGCTGTATGTTTTACACGTGTACTTGAGGAGGTATCCAGCATCCCCTTGCACAAGCAGTCTCCCTTAGCCTGTGGCTGGTTGACCTGGGGGCACAGATTGGTCCTCATGACCAAGAACTGCCAGTGGAACATTGCCACTGCCTCTGTATAAGCATACCAGGGGATCTTGGTCTTAGGTTATCATAAAATGGGGCAAATTGTTAGCTATGTATTTCATTCATTGTCACTGCATTTTTATTGCCAAGAATGGAGAGTGGTGGTGTTACTCTGACTTCTGGGTGTCCCCTGGGGGACACCTTGATTCGCTCCAAAAATGCAAAGATTGGAGGAAATTAGCAGAGCACTGGCTGTAGCCAAACAAGGGCAGGGTAACCCAGCAGGATCTTTTACCCAATTTTTACAGGGTTAGGCCAAGCAAAAGGCCAGACAATCAGGCCAATAAATGAATTTTATTAATAAATGTGTTCTCACGCACCAGTGCACTCACTCATGCACACAAGGCCTATTAAGAAGAGAAAGAGATGAAAATTGATAGGGGATATAACGGAGAGGGTATAAAGGTGGTGATACTGCACCCATCCAGAAGTCTTCGGTCTGGAAAGCGGCGAGAAGGACGGAGCTCAGCAAGGAGAGGCGACTGAGGGGATCACTCAACTAACAGAGTGCCAGTCTGCTAGCATGGTGGGGAGTTCTCCAAAGAGATCCTCAAAAACAGGGACTACTTATAGGGCAGAATGTACCTTGAGGGCAAGCCCTCTCCTGGGAAGAACAATGGCCAAAATAAAAGGAAAAATGCCTCACAATAGCAACTTGATGGTTTGCATGATTGGTTCATGTAAATGGACCTTGCCCTTGTAGGATTTTCCAAAGTCGGAGCAGCTCAACCTGAGGAAAACCCAGTAATCTCTTCAAGTTGGCTATTCTTGGCTGAGGACCCTTTGTTCGTGCAGACATGTCTAGCCTGAGGTCTCCTTGGAAAACGTGATTGGAGATTTTCCTGGCCTTGACATAGTTTCAGTCGTTCAACTTATTTGTCTCTGCACCCACCCAGGCTACCTCTCTGGCATGGTGAACATATTTGATATCGATTTTATATTCCCCTGGGATGGGGTCTGCCACTGGGGTAACAGTGTTAATGGGATTTTTTGTCTTCCGTACAAAAAATAATCCACCTGTCTTTCAATAGCGTGTACCTTGACTGAGTGGGCAAACCATTGCTCTTTTTATTGCAGTGAACATTTACACAGTG
The DNA here is from genome assembly GCA_030412105.1 of Cyclura pinguis. Lineage (NCBI taxonomy): Eukaryota > Metazoa > Chordata > Lepidosauria > Squamata > Iguanidae > Cyclura > Cyclura pinguis. The sequence goes on from CM059602.1 coordinate 217,710,812, forward strand.
GTGTGATTAGTGGATTACAATGCATTAGCTTTGACTTCAGCCACCCTGGTGAAATCCCAAACTTCTGTCATGTAGCAACTTTAAATGTCCATGATAATTCCAGAGAAAACTATTGGAGGATGTAAGTACAAATTTGAGTCTATCCAATGAGGAGGTTAACATTCAGAAATTTGTGATGGGAGCAAAGTGGGACAGGGGAATAATCTTGGAAAATTCAATCCTTAATCACAGGTTGTCTATGGTGATTGTGGTTGCTGGTGTTATTTGCCATCAGGTCAATTTCCATTCATGGTGACCCTATGAATAATAAACTTCTAAGAACTCTGGTCACCAACTGCCCTGCTCAGGTGTTGCAGACTCAGGCCTCTGGCTTCCTTGGTTAAATCAATCCACCTGCCTTTCTCTTTTTCTGCTGCCTCCCACATTACCAAGCATTACCATCTGTTCCACTGAGTTGCATTATCTCATGATATGTCCAAAGTTTAAGAGCCTCAATTTAGTCATACTGATTTCTAGGGGGATTTGCTCTAGAATTTGCTCTGGGACCCATTCATGTTCCCGTGAGGTAGGAGGCTATGCTGGCAGTAGCCTTGTTTACTCTAATGTGTTTGCAGTTGTTAAAATGGATTACTGCTTTACTGAGAAAGTAGAAAAAACTCTGTCTCATGCTTTTCCTTCTGTAGTGCTAAATGCTAAAAGTGCCAAACTCTAGCTTCAAAAAACAAAAAATATTTCTGAGGATACCACAGCCTCCATCCTGTGACCTCAGCCCTGCTAAGTTCCTAGAAGAACTTAATCCCTTTACATAAAATGACCTATGCTATGCCAGAGTTAAAATATGATTCAGAACTTCAAAAAACACCTTGAAGCAAAAGTTTAGCATAACAGAGGTTCCTGTCATTTCATACAAACTCACACCCAAAGTGTGCATTTCAAATATATGGCAATATGCAACACAAGTCACATTCGGGGGGGGGGGGGGTGTTTAAAACCTACTCATCTTTTTGAAACATAATAAGATAGACATCAAAAGATTATCTATAAGCCAATTGAGTTCAAATGCATATGCCACTGGTGGAGGAAAATATCATCCTGCTTTCATGGTATGAGACAGAATCAAAGAATTTTAGAATTGGAAGGAGTTTTACAGGATTCTCTACTTGGGATATGAATTGTGTGACCCTCGAGGTGCTGCTGAAATGCATCAGCTTTGCTGGTCACCTGAGAATGGTACTCCAAAAACAGATGAGAGGTCACACTTAGTCCAGCCCCAAGCTCATTTTATGAATCTTGCAACTAGAGCATCCACTATGAGATCCAGGTAGGCCATTCCTAAAAAATAGTAGAGGTGGAAAGAATATTCAAACATTCCTAAATAACAGATGAAATTTGGGTCTTCAAACTGACAGGAAATCTTGATGAACAGAATCCTAAACAGATGAGAATCTCTGCACTTTGCACATAATAAATCCCCCCCCCCAATCTGCAGTCCTTGAGGCATTCCTCATACAAGAGAAAAATGGTTGCTTTTCATTCTTCCTCACAAAAAGAAAAGAAGATTTACATCCCTAAAAATATCCTTCAAATAAAGGACAGCCTATGAAAGCCAGCATGGTGTAGTGATCTGAACTTTGGACTACTGCTCTGGAGACCATTTGATTCCCTTCTCAGCCATGGAAACCCATGGGGTGATCTCGGGCACATCAAATAATATCAGCCCTAGAAAACTGCATGATAGGTTTGCCTCAGGGTTGCTATATTTCAGCGGTAGGAACTTCCAGAATCTCCTCTGAGTATTCCTTGCCTAAGAAAAACCTATGAAATTCATGGAGTCACCATAAGTCGACAAGCAACTTGGGGGAACATACATTACAGACACTGTAGTTGGGACTAAGTAATAGGATTCCAGCCTTTGTCTGAGTGATTGCAAGCAATAATTTATTAAAAAAAAAAAGTTTTCATGGAGACACACGTGACAAACACAACTAATGTATATTTATACTTTGCAACTCAAATCTAGGATTTCTGCCATAATGTGCTATGTGTGAAATGCTTTTGTTTTTAACAGCCTAGAACTATGGCTTTCAAACTACATTCTGAGAAATTTTGCAACCCTCATATGCTCAAAAGCATTTCTCAATCAGAAGAGCAGTGGTAGCAAGTAAATATCTTTGAAAGGCAGCTTGCCCTAAAGTGCCATTTTCCCTTGTGCAATGGCGGGAGAGTCTATTCAGTTTAGCTTGTCAATTCACACCAAGTTGAAGCTCAAGAGGCCTCAGCAATGCTACATACAACTTGGACACATGCTGTAGAATATTTGTGAATAATCTATGCATTAAAGGCCTGAAGCACATCTGTAGATGAATAGGTTTCTTCCTGAAAATAAAAAGTATCAAAAGCAGAGCCTCTGTCTGAGAGTTTGCATTTGCTGGCTGGCCCAGTTAGAGAGAACACAGAAGTAACAACACCAAAGTGGTGAATGTGAGGCTTTTTTTTCCCTTAAGTTTTCGTTTGGTGAGAGGACTTTTCCTTTTCATAGTGACAGTCCCTGATTCAATTTCTGACATTGCCAGTTAAAAAGCACAGGGAGCAAATGATGGGCAAGACCTCCGCTGAGTTTCACTGCTGGTTAGGGTAGACTGTACTGGTCTTGGTGGACAAGCAATCTGACTCGGTATAATTAGTTTCCCATATTTCTTAAGTAATATATTTTTAACCTGAGAAACTGTTGCTTATGAAACAGATTTTAAAGATTTTCAAATGCTTCCTACAGTACAGGATAAGGGGAGGGGGGGAATAAAGTTGGCCCCTAGAAACTTAATTAACATCACAGCAAGGGGGAAATGCATGTTTTCTTGTGACATTTACAGCCATCTACTACATTATTATGTGCATTTAAAAAATAAAAAAGGACTGAGTATGTAACTGTATGGGTTTATTTTTAAATGGACAAAAATGCAACTTGTCCAGAAAAAACAAAATTGACGATGCTTGTGCTCTGTGAGAAATAGCTGAAAAGACTCATAAAACAACTTAGCACAGGATCGGCTGAAGCATTAATATTTATTTAAAAGTACGTTTCTGCAGAAGCGGGTGCTCCCCAGAGAGAAGGACACACCCCACTCTTGTGTACCTCATGTTTTATCCCCTGTCCCTGTCGCAGGTTTTCCCTCCCCTGGGATCCCATTGGATAGGACCCCAAAGGTTACAGCCTATCAGGATCACCTGAGAAGTTACATTTCCCCTTCCTCATATTTACAGTGTGAGTGATCACTCACTGACCATGCATTTCCCTCGTGTATCCTTAATTCTCATTAGTAGTTTCAAAATGCCCCTAACAGTTTCTAACTGCCCCTTTCCTAAACAATGCCAACTTTCTTTCTTGTATTTATCAACCAGTTTACTCCTTACAGACGGCCCTGTCCTGTCACTCAGACTATCTTATCAGTCTGGTTCTACACCTGGAGATCCAAGGTCAAGACAGACAGCCTTCTCCTGTCTGGTGTGTTGTTATCTGAAACTCACCTGCCACCCTACAGATCCAAGGTCCTGGAGACTCTCTTTTGTTCAGCTGCCGATTTTAGGAAGCTGTTTTCTTAGACTTAGTGTATTACAGAAGCTCAAATATAAAATATACTGAAATATATGTGTAAATATATCTAAAATATATGTTATACATATAAGCTAATATATATGCTTCTAATACATGTTATTAATACCATATACCCTTTGTAGAAGCTAAAATAGATTTCACTTCTCTCATGCTCTAACAGCTATGTCATTTCTATTTATGTACATGTAATGAGAAAAGTGAGTGCAATTAGAAATTAGGAAAATGGGATGAACTGTTTTTTTCCAGAACAATTCTCTGCTACTTTTCTGCAGTAATCCTCTTGCTGACACTAATAAGAGAACTTCAGAGGGTTCCTCTGCAGGAGCCTATGTCAGATAGATAATGCATACACTCACCCTTACTGAGTGTAATTACAAAGCATTCTACACATTATACTTTTGGTGGAAATAGAGAAAATGTGCAACCAGGTTTACATTGGCATTTTGTGAGGGGGTATTTTAATTTATTATTATTATTATTATTATTATTATTATTATTATTATTATTATTAAATAACGTAGAATACAGAAATGCAGGATACAGGACAACATAACAAACATTAAACTGCATACAAAAATCAAGACCAAACTATAGTAAAACATAAATATATATATGGACCTCCAACAACAATACACTCAGAATTAGTCATATATATTCAACCCCTATATTAGTAGTTATTACTAAAAATATGGTTTCTCTATATTAATAAACTACTGTCTTGTACCTATCTTTTATTTATTTACCTCTCTTCTCCTCTAAAGAAAAATCCGTAAGATTTACATCACAATTTTTGTGCCTACAAGAGGTGGAAGAGACAGGTAGTTGGGTTCCCTAGAGTTGTCTCTTTTGACGTTGTGCACTCTTATATATTAATTCCTTGCCAATAGAGAGATGTTCTCAGATCTGGCTTCCTATCATATCCTTTTCTTGCTCTCTTTGGCTGAGACCCTGTCCAGAAACCTGTTAGTGTCTTATGCATATATATATTCCCCTATGGAAACAGTTGGAACTTTTTCTAGATATAAAACAGCTGTATTTAATTCAAAATTGTTGAAGTCAGTTTGCACATGTGGTGCCATTGCATATGGATATGCATAGAACATGGATCCACATGTGTTATCATTGTGCATGGATGCTTATAGATGCAATTCCATGTAATGCATTGCACAGTGGGTTTCACAGTCAATTGTGCTATGTCATGATGAACTAAGGAGGTGGCATTGTGTAACTATAATGTAACTCCATGAGTGTAAAGTCACACTCTGTCTCATTAGTATAGGATCTAGAATCCTATCAGAAACAGGTGGAGCATAAGGTTCAGCTAGTATACTTATGTAGAATTCATAGGGGAAGCCAGCAAAAAGGGAGGGTGAACACAGTCAGCAGAGTGAGGGAACTTTGCCTGAATAACACTGCGGCTAATCAATAGCTGTTTGGATCAGAGGTGAAGTTACACCTGAGCACTGTCTGGCTGCCATTGCTCTGCCTGGCAGTACAATTTTTTTATGGTGTTGGAATTGGAATTTTTTGTGGTGGTGTTGGAATTGGATACCTCTTTATGTAATGTCAGAAAAAGCGGTTATGTTAGCTTGAGCCCTCCAGTGCAAGTCGCCAAAAGAATTCCAAACCATGTTTCAGTTGGTTAGCCATTAGCTGTCAGATACTCATCCATCTTGATCTAAAAATTTAATAAATTTCCTCTCTTCACTAATGTCTAATTCTGCCTCCAAACAACAAACTGCCATAAAGGCAACAGATCTTGAAATAACCCATGTTGGTGATACAAGTAATTTTGTTTAATGCTAATATTTTAATCTTATTGTTAATGCTAATGCTATTTTTGTATTATTACTTTTAAAATGGACTTCAGAAATGTCCGTACTTGATACAATGAGGTGAGAATGTTTAGGGTAATAAGATAACACTTAGGAAGTCACCAGCAGCAAACAGATGGCTTGTATACCTTTCAGGAGATTTTTTTTAACAAAAAGCCATGCAAACAAATAAAATGAAGAGTAGTGAGAGGTGTCACTAGACACATCTTGCCAGACATTTAATTAGGCAGAAGAGATATCGCAAATTTTAATTGCTTCACTTTCTTTAGCAAGGCAATCCAATTTAAAATTACCTCAACGTGCAGGTTTAATTTTTGTTCCTTACCTAGGAAGACCTAGATTATGATTTATCAGTCATGGCCAAAGTAAAAATAGGAGGAAGCAGCTATCTGAAAAGGTACTACTAGTCAAACTGTAAGATTGTGTTTCTTTTTAATTACTGTTCACATAATTAGTCACCAATTTAAGCTGTTTCCAGCTATGCATCAGCTATTATAATCAGAAAAGATGTACTCATAATATTCAGGAAGGGTTTAGCCCTGAAATATCCTGACAATACATATTAATCCTACAGAGTCACCTTTAATTGCAGAATCCACAGTGAACTATGGCAGGCATTCTAAAATGTTATCACCTGGAGAGTTGTAAGTGCTGTCAGTCACTTTCCATATACAGTGTGCTTTTTATTAGAAAAAATAGCTGGGGGGCATCATTCTTGTTTTTCAGTTAACTGTAATTCTGAGAAAAACTGCAGTTGTAAATTGGCCCAATAGTTAGGGCAAGAAAGATGTTGGAAATCTGAGTGGTCAGGAAATAGAAGTAATATTCACTTAACCAACCTCTGACCCTAACAAACATGCTAACCCTCAGTACATTAGGATTCCAATGAAGAATACAGGAATCTGCCCTATCTGAAATAAGACCATTGCTCCAGGTAGACCAGAATTGCCAGCTTTGGTTGAGAGCAGTTCTCCAGTTTTTCAGGCAAGATTCTTCTCCCAGTCCTGGAGTTCCCTGATATCATCTGGCAATCCCCCAAGTACTAAGCAGGCCTCACCCTACCTTGAAATCACATGAGATTGAGTGTGTTTTGATGTAATTTGATAAGTCAGAAAATGCCCTACAACTCACTCAATGTATTTTTATTTCCCAGATGCATGAGCGTTAATGTTCTTATGTACCTTGAAGTTGATATTCGCTTACAGCAATGCTATCCTAGGATTTTCTGGGCAATATTTATCCCATGAAGGTTTGCCATTACCTTAGTCTAAGGTCACCCAATGGATTTCCATGGCTGAGTGAGGATTTGGAGCATCATTTCCCAGAGTCCTTGGTCCAATGCTCAGACCACTATACCACGCTGAACCTCTTGAGGATTAATACAGCATGTAAATTATAACAAATTAGAAGAAAGCAGTATTAATGTTGACCTCCCCCTTTTAAAATAGGACATTAATTGTGATTGAAAAAGAAATCACTTCCTTCTCCCTAGCGAAATAACAGAAAACATTGTCCTGAATCCTGTTGTTAGTACCAACTAGAATAGGCCCCTTGAATCAATAGGATTCACCCATATGTTGATTTCCTATTCAACAGTGGATTCAGTGAATCTAGCTAGGGTTAACTAATAGGATTCAGGTTTGAGAGTCCTGTTGCTCCTGATGATATAACCTAAGCTTCCATGGATAATAGCTCATTTCATCAGAACAATGATGAAACATCAGATACATGTCTTTTATTCTCTTTGCTTTCCTGCCAACTTCAACACTGTTGACAGCATACCAGTCTTTACCACACTAACATGACTCAATATTTTTACTTGATGAACTAAGCCCGAGTCTTGAAATTTCCCAAATACATGTTTAAGGAAGTTTTCAACAGGTTAAACAGCTTTCGTGTTGTGCAGTTAAAGGAACAATGATAATTATCTATTAAATATTAAAGGAAGCAATGTCTTAAACATCGTATTGTTAAAGTGCTATGTATACACACTTGATGTGTATACATCAATGTCAGCACCTGAATAGACTCTGGTTTAAAAATAGGACCTGTGCCTCAGTTTTAAATTCAACATGAAAGGTCGAATGTCATCACTTGCTGAAAACATGCTTATAATGTATTAACTAGATGCAGAACTGTTGATATTTTGTGTAATTTTAGAATGCAACAAAGCAAATTGAACTCCTGTCAGCTCCAAAGGGGAATGAATTTAGTGTGCAACCTCATATACATTAACCTCAGGGTTTATTTGATTAATATCATATTTCTCCCAGTATGGACCCAGATTAAAACAAAATTTAGTAGGACCAAATTAAAACAGAATTCGTAGAGTTTACTTCTAAGACCAGTAGTTCTTAATTTTTTATTTTTTTTTACCATGAATGCTCTTTGAATATCTTTTGTTGCTGCAGACCACCAAGAATTAATTCAAGATTTTAAATGCACTGGCAAGAAATGTCTCAGATTTTCTCTCAGCCACCCAGCGTTCTTCACTTGCATGTTCTCACTGCAAGGAGAAGTGACAAGTGCTGAGTATATTTTTTGCTATCAAACAGTTATTTTCATAACTTTCGAACAGTTTGAGGTACTGTAATGAAACTTTCTACAAATGATGTCTATCACCAGCAAAAGATTCCTGCTCTTTGAGATAAATGACTTTCTTTCATTCTTTCTCTCTAAACTATAAAAGTTCATAACATTTCTTCAAGGCTTCAGCGACTCCCTGTGAGGAGATTGTGGCCCCCTAAGGGTCCAAAGACCCTGCTTAAGAACCACTGATGTAGACAGTTCAGTTGCGTTTATCACACTGAAAGTCCGTAGGACTTAAAAAGTGCTCTTTGCTGAATTATGGCTCTAGTTAACAGTGACACACTTCTGTCTACATAGTGTTTCCAGTGTTCTTACTTTTTAATATACCTATTATTGATGTTTTTTAGTGAGTCTCTTCACAGTATGAAGAAAACTTGCTTGCCACAAGAATAAAAATAGTACTTGGTAAGAAAAATATTTGAATGTTACATGGATGTTGTTCCTCATCCCAGCAGTTTTGAATTGCATAGCATAGTGAAGATGTTATAAGACAGTCTGTGTAGGCCATCTAGTGCCAAGCATGTGACAGTACAAAAATTCCAGTTGTTAACAATTATTGCTCATGTTGTGATAGGGACCGAAGAATGATTATTGAAATTGTTCCAGGCCACAAAGGCAAAAAATCACCATGAAGTACAATTGGCACTATGTACAGACAAAAACATTGACATTTTCCAACACATAGAGATGCTGACTACTATACCAGTCCCAGTCAGTGGTATGAATCAGATACTTTGCCATTAGCCTGTGAAGGTACAGCAGTGTTCCCAGTTTTTTATACGAGACTTGCCCATCTGCCCAATTAAGAAACACAGGTGCTCTGTCAGTAGATAAAGGATCCTTTCACAATGCACAACTGTAATACTATAATTCCCCTTTGACTTCCATGGCAACATCCTATGGAATCCTGAAATTTGCTGTTTAGGGAGGGGTATTCTACAGGACCAGCACAGTGTAGGGGTCTGAGTTGTGCGTTAGGCCCTGGGAGCCCAGAATTTGAATCCCTGAGTGGCCATGGAAATCCAGTGGCTGACCTTAGAAAAGTCACACACTTTCAGCCTTAAAAAAGGCCAGTGCAAACCTCCTCTGAGTAAATCCTGCCCAGAAAACACTATGATTGGGTCAACAGAAGTCACTCAATGTGGAGGAAATGCAATTTATAGTTCTCAGTCATAGAGCTCCAGTGTCTCATCAAACCTCTTCATTCCATAGGATGTAGCCATGGCAAATGAAAAGGAAACACAGGGCTACAACTGTATAATGTGAAAGGGTACAAGCATACATTTGTACCCCACGTCCCAGTTTCCTGTTAGTCACTTGTTCAGCTGTTCTGTGATCTAAATCAGGTGTGTAGAGACTGTAGCCTTCAAGATGTTGTTGGACTTCAACTCCCATCAGCCTAAACTACCAAAAACAATGGTGAGGAATACTAGGGCATGTAGTCCAACAACACCTAGAAGGCTACTACATTTATACTGCCCATCTCCTGATCTAAATAACTCTAGCCAAGATCCTACATCGCATTCATGATAAGGAAGGAATCTTAAGGAATCAACCCCTGGAAGCCTTAAACTCAAGGGACTCTCTCCAAATGATGAAGGTCTGTGGCACTAGCAAGTAGAGTACTTCAAGATGACGTGGTTAGACCCCTCCCACTCCCTGGCTGTGGTGCAATGAGTCCCCTCCTACCCCTGGGCCATGGTGTGAAAAGCAGAAGCTTCTATTTGTTGCACCCCGGCTCAGTGGCAAGAGGCGGATAGCCATGTCATCCTGAAGTGTGCTGCAGACCTTCATCACTGAGTGGCTCCCTCGAGTTAACGTTAGGTTTTGGTGGGTACCATTATTGTTAATGCATAGTATGTCTAAATACAGAGCACTTATGCACCCATAACCCCAGGTTACAAATCTGTAACTGCAATGCATATGACAACCCATGCTTTCAAGTAGATCCACCCTCCCTCATGAAGTCTGAGTTCTATAAGTCCTCATGGTGTTGCTTCTGCAAACTTCTCTGTATTAAACCAATGGAAATGCCTCACTGCTAGAGATGCAGGATGTGATAACCCAAGAAAATATATCAGAAATCTTCAACCTAGCAATATAAATGCTATTATTTGAAACTTTCTGAGGAAGCTATCCATCTTTCTTTCATAATTAAAAAGAGTCATGTACAGGGACAAGAACTGTAGACATAAGATAGATTAATAAAAGCAAGCACTCTTGAAAATGTTGTATTTTCTTTTATTATATACCAGCTAGAGCTTCCATCAGAAGGGCATTTGCTTGAATGCAAGTACTGTATAAGTCCAAAAAGCAAAATGGAGATGGAGAACTTGCATTAAACAACATTAATGGGCAAAATAGCACAGGCATATACATAGTAATCTTGTTTTAAATTCATTCATCTCTAACTTTGATCTCAGTTGGTCAGTATCTTAGTATCATAACTATAATGGCAAATAGTTGCAGAAAAAAGTGAAATTATAAATCAGAGAGAAATAGTAGTCCTTTAAACTCTGATCTCCTCTGCAGACTACTGGTAGCACCTCAGAGGCCTCAAGTGCACCTGCCTACTGCATCTACCTGTGTGGAGGATGGAGGTAAAGCTCACGCAAGCATAGGGTTTCTTTTCTGAGCAGTAGATATGGGAAACCCACATGCAGTTGTGGCCACTAGAAGTGAAAGACCCACACAAGGATCATACAATCCCTAGCAATGTAAATGGCTTTCTCTGGACTTTGAGTAGGCCTCAAGCTGATAGAAGAGGCTAAGAGTGTAAGTCTGTTCTTACAAGCTGGCTAATTTCTGATGTATGAAAATTCCAGCAGCAATATTACTTTTTCTACTACTACTATTCACCATTTCTGGGAATGTTACTTTCCAGTGCTAAATGTACAGCATATAAAAATTCACAACACATTGCTACTAAAGTATTTAGCACCTGAGCTGCCAACAATTCTTAATTAGCCAGAGATTTAATAAATTAAATCTGTGTGTATGCCTGTATTTATGTGTATACGTGTGTGTGTGTGTGTATGTGTGACTAACTCAAAGTACACATCTTCTTCTTTCTCAGACACCATCTTAGAAGAGGTATTCCACAATGTACAAGCAGGAAGAAGAAATTCCACTTCTGTCTTGGAATTCAGTAACTACAGGTTTTATAATTACTAATACTGAAAACATGTTCAAAATCCAACTAAGGAGGTGCCTTTTATCATCAAATTTTTAAACTGACAAGTCTAACTCAAGGTTGGCAGTCCCAGTGTGGATCACTATTGGCTATGGGATACAGGAGTTGCCCAGTAACATCTGGAGAACCACACACTAATGAACCCTGGTCTAAGTGGTTCATCTGAAATTTTGTACAACTTATTTGGAGTAACCAACAGGAGTTTTCAAAGCTGATGTGATTCAGAGAACACTTTGTTGAAGTAGGTCAGTCTCCAGGAAGGAATTAAGAAAGGAATAGTGAGCAGCTCCATAACTGGAATGTATGTGGGTAGCTGTTAAAAGACAGGGATATGCACTAAGATACACAGTATGCAAAGGGAACAGACAGGATACAATCCTGTATTAGTCTATACAATCTGGTAGAGAAGACACATGAAAAAGAGAAAGGGTGGCTTAGCCTGTATGAACCTATTTCTTGTTTGTGCTTCCAAGGAGACAGTCTGTCCTTTGCCCAAAGGTCAATCACCTGAAAATCTCTAACTCAAATTCACTATTAACACAGTCTGGCATTATTCAGTGTTTACAATGTTATAACCTGGACTTACAATATCACAAATATTGCAAGTCACATTTAGAGTCACTGCATCAAAGCAATTTATCAAAAGTGCCCCTCATCACCTACCTTAGAAGCCAGGGAGAATCACCAAAATAGGGATTTCTGAGGCACTGTGCAGTGGGGATGGTGAGTGAAGAGGCATCCACCCCACTACCAGCAGCAAGATGTTCTGCAATAAGCAGTTGCGATAGGATCGCTTGGGGGCCCTGCAGCTGCCTGTCACAAAGCATCTCACTGTCAGGAGAGAGGTGGATGCTTCTTCGCTCCCCACTCTGTTCCCCAGTGCTTTAGTAATCCTTTTGTTGGTGGAACAGCATGGCTTCTAAGGTGGGATTTTGGGATTGTATCAGGAGATATAGCTATGATTACAGACCTCCAGCCATGCTTTCTTGACACAGAATCTTGGCCAGTGGTTTAGAAGAATAGGAGCAATTACACCAAAATATTTCCTCATAATAGATGAAAATTCATTTATTCACATTGAGGTACCTCTTCCCTTTCTTTGAATAAGTAAGGTGTGTACATCCACATAGACATATTAAGAGAGGATTCCATCTCCATTTTAAAAAGGCTAACAGTGTATTGACAGCCACAAAATGGAAACAAAACCTATTGTTGATTACAAGGATTATCATAGAAGAGATTATGACAGTTCAAGAAGGACATTGACAAACTGGAATGCATTCAGAGAAAGGCGACCAAGATAGCCAAAGGTTTGGAAACCAAGGCTTATGAGGAACCACCTAGGGAGCTGGGTATGTTCAACCCAGAGAAGAGAAGCTGGAGAGGTGACATAACTATCTTTAAATAGCTGAAGGGATGTCATGCAAAAGAAGAGCAAGCTTATTTTCTACTGCTCCAGTGGATCCAAATTATAAAGAAAGAGATTCCACATAAACATTAGGAAGAACTTGAATGTAAGAGCTGTTTGACAGAATGGATGGCTGCAGAGGCTGATGGTGTCTCTCTCTCTCATTGGGAGTCTTTAGACAGAGGTTGGACAGGCATCTCTTAGAAGTGCTTTAGTTGTGTATTCTTGCACAACTAAAGCACTTTTGTGGTCTATTCCAGTTCTGAGATTTATGATTTATGGATGACAGTGTTCTTATACAGATGCCACTCAATCCAGTGAAGCTTTCATAGCCATTCTTCCCAGTGCGTTATTCCATTCCAGTGCAAAAAGGTGCACGTCTATATTATTTAGAAGGCGCTGTGAAGCAATCTACCAGCTCTTTGCAATGGATCAAATCTATTCAGTTCAGAATTTTGGTGCAGACAGATCATTTCTAATACTTTACTCTTTGGCTTGAAATTTAATCAAAAAAATAAGCTTGATCAAAGGAAGAAAATCTCCCAGTGAAAACAGGATTGAAGTTATAGATGAGTGCATTGGTTTCATCCTCTTTGCTGGCAAAATGATGGTTGCTCTTCCTAGCTGCAAAATATGGAAAAAGTAAAAATTATTTCCATATAATTATCACCTATAAGAACAACAATAGTACTTTTTTTCTTTTCTGGTCAAACACACTGTGAAGATCACAGTAGACAAGGTGTAGCTTTGCACATGTCACTGGCTTGCACTTCCTCTATCCCTCACAACTAGCTATGCTAGCTAGATCTTATGAGAATCGCAGTCTTGCAGAAGGCCACATGTCTTCTACCATACAGCAAGCCTTTCCCAATGTGATAGATATTGTGTATTTTATCTCCTATAATAACATTCCATTTGCCATATTAGCTGGAGGCTGAGTGGAACTGTGGTTAAAAACATTGGGAGGCACAGAGGTATGAACTTAGGGGTCTCTTCTACAAAAAAGGAAAACTTCAAAAGCATATTGTTCATAATGTCCTGCACACAAAGCTGCCTCTCTCATAGCAGAGAAATCTGTCATGATTCTCTGGATTAGCAAACAGAAGAAGAACATTATGTTATATACACACAGAAAAGATGGATAGTCCCAACAGCATTAACAATATTCATCTAACTTAAGATGAATGGTAACCTCAATGTGAAAAAGCACAGCCATGGGACAGAAGAAATCTTGATTTACAGACATCTTGATTCAATGACATTAAGGTGGCACAAACTTTTGCAGTCAGTGCAGCATTTGATAACCAGTCATCCAGACTATTCTCTCTTAGAGCTTCTTTGAATTTACCTATTGCTCAAGAGTTAGATTAAAAAATAAAAATACTGCTATCTATGATATACATCAGTAACTTTACGCTAAATAGCTTAGTGTTCACTAAAAACACATTCTTCTTTCCACTTGCCTTCACTTTTATCTGAACTATTTAACAGAATCTCAGGCCCTAGAATTAGCTTGTTGAGCATTTCTGAGCATTTCTTATCACTGGCTATACTGACTAGGGCTGCTGGGAGTTGCCGGAGTCATCCATTCAATGCCGGCCTCTACAACATGTAGATATTATTGTCTAATTTTTCCCTCAAAAATTGTATGGTCACCAGCTACTTAATTTATATTTTCACATCTTTACGCTTAAAAGTTTGTCACTTACTCCACAAATCTCCATTCCCATTCAAGTAAAATTTTACAACCCCCACCCCTGGTGTTTGAGACCACCTTTATAAAGAGTCCATACCTTCATTAACAAAGAAGTCAGCTATGAAATATGCTACTTGTACAGCTGACTGGGAATGTGGTATGCCTGTTGTATTCTTCCACTCATATGGATTTTTCTCTGGATGCCACTGAACACCATACACTGGGTATTTGTAAGCTAGGAAATGATACATTTTTCATTATTCCATGCAAACATTACAATCCTAAAAATAGGGATACTATGCTGTTCACACTAAACATTTAGCTGAAGAGACTCTACATGAAATAATGAGTAGCAGCAGCAACAATATTAGCAGCAACAGCAGCACTAGCAGTATATGCTGTTTTAATTGTATGTTGGGCAGAAAAAACTGGTTTCTGGACCTTCATGGCTCCACCAAGCCTCTGTTCTTCTTGACCTCATTCCCCATCCCCGCCTCACAGAAAAAAATCCAATCAGCAAGGTGACAATGGTGAAAGACTCCTTCCTGTACTACTAACTCCCCCTGCTTCTTCCTGGTGTGTGTTTGTATGCCTTCATCTGTTGACTTATGGCGACCCCATGAATTTCATAGGGTTTTCTCAGGCAATGAATACTCAGGTGGTTTAGCCAGTTCACTCCTCTGAAATCTAGCCTAAAGCACTTGGTACTCCTCAGCAGTCTCCCATCCAAGTAGTAGCCAGGGTTGACCCTGCTTCGCTTCCAAGATCTGATGGGATCTGGTGTCTTTATTTAAGCAGGGCTCTTCCTTATGTACTGAAGCAATATTCAAACTGGGACTTCCCAATTTAGAGGCCAGTCATAGCGATGATACAACATCAGATATGATAAAGGAAGGCACACCCAGAAGCAAAACTGTCTTACCTTTCATTCTGAAGGCAAGTAAAAGTTGTGTTTTAATTTGTCTAGTACTATATTTTGGGGTCTAAAATTGTGACCTTCTTGAAGAAGAGTAAAAAAGGAGTGGTTCTTAAAGTCAAAAAATGCCTTGCATTGTATATTGACATAAATCAGAATCTGCCGTGTTAAACGAACCTGATGAAAGGGACTGTCACCCACAAAAGCTTACATTACAATAAATCTGTTGAATCTTTTAAGAGCAACAGTACTCTGTGTGTGTGTGTGTTTTCCTGCAATAGACTAACAGGACAACCCTCTTGAAACTTGGTGGTATAGAGGAAGCTACCTTATACCAGATCAAACCAGTGAGACACCTAGTCCAGTAGTGTCTACTCCAAGGGTGAGCCAATGTTCTGGAATCCTGGGAGTTGCATTCCAACACTGTGGGGCTTTAGTGGAACTTGTAAAGTCTCAAGTTTATCATCCCTGGTCTTCTCTGACTCACTCCCGTAAGGTCCATCATCTGTTCTTTCCTATTTGATCTTTGTAGCCTTTTTAATTTAAAAAGCTGTCATGCTTAAGATGTGCCACTGCTTTCCCTGAAGTGTTTTTCCTAAGTTCAGAGGTGCAAATAAGTAGTTAGCAATGGTAATATCTGCCAAATCAACACTACAGGAAATGTAAACTTAACATATATGTTTTAGTAACAAAATAATCTCCAAGTACACTTGGCCCTCCACATTCGCTAGGGTTAGGGAACACAGGACCCTCGCAAAAGTGAAAAATTCGCAAATAACATTTGTGTGTCTGTGGGAAGGGGCTGAGGCACCGGTGGGGAAAGTGGGCATCCAGGGTCTAAACTAGGTCAGAGAAAGGAGATGGTTGGCATGGTTGTCCTGTACTTCCTCTGTCTTGCCCATCTCCTTCCTTGGGTGTGTGTGAGGCATGGGTACAGGGTTTGTGGCGCTGTGAATTTGGGCAGAGAGCCATCCTTAGCTGGCCAGACAGAGACTGCTAGAGGATGAGGAGGGCCAGAGGTGGGTTTTTAAAGGGCTATGTGGCCTGACTGCTGCCACCAAGAGGGAAGGTTCCCCCTAAACAGAAGCACCTGAGGTGGGAGGGAAAGGATTGGAGAAACTTGCAAATAATCAAATCCATGAATGTCAAACCCACAAAGGTGGAGGGCTGACTGTAATCAAGTTTTTCCATTCCCAAAATATCAGAAAACTACAGAACATTTGTTCCCCAGTTTGGGTCCACAGATATTGTTGGACTAAAATTCCCCAAAGCCCTAGTCAGCAAAGCCAGTGATCAGGAATTCTGGGAGTTGTAGTCCAAGACTTAGGGAACTCAAGTTTGGAAACAAATGCCATAGAACAACAGAGCCACTATATTGGCCAAGCTCTTCAATGAGCACAGGACCAATTCCATAAGTTACTCCATTAATTCTCCTAACCCTATTAGTTCTGACATTCATTCCACTGCACTCACTGCTACTTTCAGGGGTGGGAATACTTGCAATGAGATGAGCTTGTGTCATGTATTTTGCATCCTTAAAACAGAAGGCAGGAAAGACATTGGATGAATTCAAATGTTGCAGAAGAATGTTGTCCCTTCCTTTAGCCCTCACCTGCAACCTCAGCATTAGAGAGCTCTCTCACAATGAAGAACAGATTTTGTAGGAGTGCAGGAGGAAAAAAGAACCCACCCATGAATGTCCCTCCCTTTGTTGTATAGAAACTGTTAGATTTCATCAACGGTATGTCAATGACACACTTTGGTTACTGTGACTTACTCTGTACAGAAGAAAGTATTACCTTCCATGGTGGATATGAATTCAACATTGTGAACATTAGTGGTCAAGATCTTGTAGAAATCACGCAACTTCTCATTATTTGTGAAATTCTGTAAGAGAAGAAATACTGTATATTAATCTGCTTTTAAAATGGTGAATTTATACTCTGCACCATTGAATTAAAAAAAAAAAAGGCAAGTTACCTGCACAGAAAGGCTCCAAAAATGAAAGTGTGACGTCACAGGTTCAGAAGCTATTATTTGCAACAGGTCATCAGGAAAGTATTGGAACATTCTGCTGTTGTTGGCACCTTGCACCAAAAAAGGTAATCAGAGTCATATTACCATCTGCACTATGCCCATTTCCTTTCTCAGTTTTATAACCTGCATGACAGGGCTTTTGATGTAGCAGTAGCCCAACTATGGAAAATCCTGCCAAAGGAAGTTGGGCTGACTTCATCCATTTTGACCTTCCAGCAGGCAGCAAACACAATGTTGTTCCACAAGACCTTTGGTGTTTGAAACCACTCTGTTTTAATTGTTTTAAAATCATTTTAAAAGACTATTTTACACTATTTTCAAAAGTTCTTAAAGAGTATTTTGATTTGTTTTTCAAGTTTTCATCTCTGCAGTGTTTTAAATATTTTTAACCATTGTGCATCGCCTCAGGGGCCCTGGTAGACTGGAGGGCAATATATAAATACTGTAAAACAAATGGAGGAGGGCAAATGATGTTTGTGGCTGATCCATGAGACCTACTGAAGCCCATCTACAGGCCCTCTCATCGTCCATGGAATACAGGTTAAGAACTCCTGTTTTAGAGGAATGCTTTTTAAATAGATATAGGGTTTTCATCAGCATACAACAAACTTTACTTTCGCGTGGAACGAAGAACCACAGAAGGATGAACTGTATCCTTCTGCAATCAGCTTTGTGTTCTCTAACTTTGCCAATGTTACATCATTCCATTTAGATGAAGCGTAGGCACCTCCATGGGGCAGGGGCTAATTCCTTCCCCTTGCAGGCTACGCCTCCCCCTCCAGACACACACACAGCAAGCCAAAAGTTTTCTTCTGTAGTCCCGCACAAAATGGCAGTCAGAAGTGGAGCTGCGTCATATCCTGTTGCCATTTTGAGAGACTACAGAATAAAAATTGAGGCATTTGGGTATAATGGATGATTCTTGAGAGTTGTGTGGGTGGGATGTGTTTGTGTGTTTTCACATGTTTGGAGATTTCTGCACAGTTCTCAGGCAAATCAGATATATTTACAGTAAATTATGTTGCTTGGTTTAAGTTAATTATTGTGTAGTGTAATTTTTTTTAACTCTCACCCTCTCAACATCTCTCTCTATCTCCGTTTATCCCCATCTGTCAGTCTGCTTGTCTCCTTGCAGATTTTAATGAGCAATTATGAACAGTAGTAGTCTCCCCTCAATAACTTAAAAGTTTGAATGTTCAAAACTGTTAAGCATACAGTATGATCTCTTTTCAAACAGTCGTTTCTCACCCAGGGCAATTTGCAATTTACAGTTCGAAGCCTCAAAAGGAAAGTAGCAGCATACTTTCACTTTACTCCAAACATGCCGGACAGGAAACAAAGCTCACAACTGTCTGACTAAACACAGCCAGCTCCCAAAGCCGTTCCTCATAGGGCATGGCTTCCAGACTCTTCACCATTTTGGTTTCCCTCCTTTGGACACATTCCAGTTTCTTAATCTTTACTTTATTTTTTTATCTATGTTGTTTCAAAAGTTTCCAAATTGTTTAATTCAGTGCCAGTTCATATTAAAATTGCACTGAATTAAATAATTTGGAAACTTTTAAAGCAAAATAGAAAAATGAAAGATTAAAAAGACAGCATCTGTGTTTAAAAAAAAACCTCCATAGCAACCAGCTAAGGAGTAAAAGCCTGTCTAAATTAAAACACTTTTGCCTGTTGACAAAAGTTACATAGAGGGTGCCAACCTACCCTCCTAAGGGAGGGGGTTCCTCAGCTAAAGAGCAGCCACTCAAAAGGTCCTCACATACTATAAGGCCTTAAATTCCACTGTTGTTGTATACGGTCAGAACAACTCACTGAGACAGCAGGAACTGTCTCCTGTGAGGAATCACTAGTAGCTTCATCCTCTTTTTCCAGTCTCCTACTGCACCAGAACTGTTGTGTAATGAGTCACAAACAGGATAACAATGGATTTACACAGAATCATAGCCCTTGTATACCTTGAATATCACTTTAACTGCCAAGGGTCTGTCCCATGAAATTCTGAGATGTGTAGTTTTTTGAGCTACTTAGAATTGTCTGTAAGAGAACTGTAGTTCAGAGGACCGGAATAAGGTCTCTCGCAGAGAATTCTAAGCACTTCATTAAATTAGAAATCCCAGGATTTCTTAGGACGGAGCCACAGTAGTTAAACTGATGTCAAACTGGTACATCGTTATATTGTGGATACATGTAATATCACAAATTACTTCTGGCAGTGGAGGACAACATGGATGGAAAAGAGGAACACCACAAATGGAAACAGAACTTACTTTATTACTTAACAAGTAGTGCTTTCCAGTTACTTTCCATTTCTAACATGACTTCTTAAGGGCATTTACAGTACATTTTTTTGATAGAATTGAAGGTGCTTTTTTAAAAAAAGGAAAGAAAAATAACACAGAACTGACAAGCAATGGAACACAATGAAAAATACCACAAGCTACTTATTTTTTACACTGTAACAAGCAACAACAAATTGTCTGAATTCTGAACACAGTAAGAAGGAACATGAATGAATTATTTTTAAAGGCAGTTTTCCAAGACCTGAGCTGTATTATCAACAGTCTAGGCAGTGCTGGAGCAACAGTGCCAGACAGTGATCCCCTACTACAGTCCATGGCACCAGACTGCAATACTGAGGAGCAGGGGATACTGGTGTAGCCATGGCTGCAGGAGCAACAAATCCATTCTAGATTTTACTCCTGCTGCTCCCAAAGCTGCTTGGAGTTAAATGAAAACTCTATTAAAGCCAGAAATCCCATTCAACTTGGAGCAGACGTAGCAGGAGTGGTGGCAAAATCCAGAGTGGATTTCCCATCCTTTTAGCAGCAGATCTACTGGCTGCTTCTGCTGAGGCGCCTGTGCGTACTACACAAATATAGCACTACAATTCCACTTTAACTGTCGTGGCAACATCCTATGGAATCTGGGAGATTATACTCTGGTGAGGTGTTAGAGATCTCTGACTGAGAACTCTTAATACTCCTCTTAAACGTCAAAGCCCAGGATTCCAGAGGATGGTGTCAGGGCGGTTAAAATGGAAAATGGTGTAGTGTGAAAGGGCTCAAGGAAGGAATTCTTACACCAGACCTTGGATTTGGCTATAAGTCTCCGCAACACAGGAAAGCAGAGTTCAAACAGTTTCTAAGATATTATTTCATCTTCAGAATTTTTAATAACTCAGGCCCTTTCTGCACCTTACCTTGCTCTTGTCATTGTCCAGGCATTACCCTGGCAGTACCTCTGCTGGAATGGGAGTGTGTCCCCCAAAGCTCTCCTCTGCACACAACCGGCTGCCTGTGAAAGGGACTGCGAGGGACATACCCCTTCCTTCTGCATTGCAGCTGCCCTTCCTCCCATGCTGCAGTAGGGAAGAAAGCATGTGACTGTGCTTTTGACCCTTTTGCATGGCCGGCTGCGACAGAAGGCTCGCGTGATCGATGATTATTGACGGAGTTTCTCCATCAATGATACATCCCACAAGTGTACCAACTGGCAATGCAAGAAGGGCGTGACCATGTTGATGTCATGCAGAAGTATCATTGTGGTCCCACTCCTCTTGCATCCCCATTCCAGGACACCACCATCCTGCAGAAAGGGCCTCAGGTTCTGATCCCCCCCATCCCCTCAAACTGAGGAATATTTTATGAACTAAAACTTTGAATTTTTACCTTGGGTAAAGTTCAGTGGCAATGCTAAGCCATTCGTATTAGTCCGAGTTAGCAGGTTTTCTCCACTGGTGAGATAGGTGAGCAGCTGGTGCCCCAAGCATGTACCCCATACTGGAAAATAGTCTCCTCTATCATTAGCCTTGAAAATAAAATTAAAAAGTCCGTTCCTAGATTAATAAACACCATACTTGGCCCCAACTGTGGTCCTGCCACCAACCCTAACCAGCATGGTTGTTAGTCAAAACTGTTGGATGTTGCAGATCAAAGCATCTGGAAGATTAGGGAAAGCTATTTTAGATATTTATGTTCTGCGTTACACTTACTCAGCAGTCCAGACGAGACTGCATTTAACCAGAGAGCACCAATGCTGCTAACAAGGGAAAGGTGGGGATGGGCCAGAAGCTGTGAAAAGACATTTCAGACATTTTTTTACATTTTCAGCTCTTAACACTTCTTCTTTTGTGCGGAGGAGGGGGATGGTTTCAGAATCAGTGCTTGCTCTTTATATTTATTAATATGAATAATATTAATGTTATATTTACTGTTAATTACTTATTATTTGTCATAAAGAAACAAATTTGGGCAGTGTTGTATTTAATTGCTCAGTAAGAATTAAGCTGTCTCCTGCTTGTTGTTTTCTACCTAATGAATATAAATATCTGCATGATGTTTCAATTTTTAAGAGAAAAATAACTCATTGTTAACATACTGTTTATATACTGTTTACATCTGCATGCGCAAACAGTTAGGTCTCAGACACATGTCCCTTTCAACAGTTTATGTTAAACTATTTATTTATTTATTTATGCATGCATGCATATACACACACGGACACACAACACACGACTTTTTATCAGGACAGATTCACCCCCTTTAAGTGTTTTACAGCCCAGTTCTGTTGGAACAGTGAAGGCTTGCATAAAGATCAGGCACAAACATATAATTGCATGGTGGATACTGTTTTGAAACTGTGCAAATATAAGTCAACTAATTCTTCAGCCCCTTTCCACCCTAAGCAAAGAGACATCGCATTTCCATTTGTTTACCTCTAGTGCTTTATGGTAGAATATCTTTGCAACCTTGGAAAATTCTGAAGTCTTAAGGTCAACACCACCTCCAGGATAAAGTATTCTAAGGAAACAAGATTTCAGCAATTTTTTTTTTAACAGCAATGACTATGTCAACTGATTGTCAATCAGAAGAAAGTATTATTCATATAAGTCTCATGCCTGCATTTGCCTACCATATAAGTAGAGCTAAGTCAGGCAGGGGTGAGGGTGCACACACAAGCTTCACCTCCCACATCTGCATGCACCAGACTACCATGCGTATTTACACACATTCAGTGAAGATCTGCTACCACATTCTATGTATGTTTAGACAAACATTATGTACAATAGGTCTGCATTAAGAAACGCCGCCACAACTATCAGAGTTTCTGATTGTGGCTAGTATTACAAACCTATTTGACTTAATCCAATTTTTATTATTAAAACTTCTTTTCCATATGCAAAATGGTATCTTCTCAATATTCTTCAAAGTAGCTTACTCCGAGAGATGACAATTGGTCTAGGAGGTCATTCAGAGATTGATGGCTAAATGGAAATTGGAACTGGGCTTCTGGTGTCATCTCAGATCCTAACAACACAGCTATCTAAGATATTCGTTAGCATACTTACCCATTGATGGAATCGAAAATCTTATCATACTCTTCATCTGAGCGATTTAACCTGAAGGAAAATCACCAAAAAAGTTCAGGTAAAGATATATTGCCTCTCCACATCAAATGAAAACAACTTTTGTACAGTAAGTGAAAGGCAACAAGAATGTCCTGCGATATAAGTTTAAAGTATGTTATATAACTCAATAGTGTAGACTTAGTAGAAAATTATTGTTAACCATATTTACAGCCACCTTTCCTCAAAGTAAGTCATGGTGGCATACATGCTTCCCTTTCCCTTTTTATCCTCTCAACAATTTTGCCATTTAGGGTAGGCTGATAGTTATTGATCAGACCAAGATTCCTCAACAAGATTTGTGACAGATTGTGGATTTTAGTCTGGATTTCTTCTGTCATAATCCAACACTCTGGTCTCACACCACACCAGCTCCACAAATACCACAATTTCAGAAAGGACTAACCAGCTACTGCCCTAAGACATGGGAAGAAAACATTAACCAAGGTCTGTTTGCCTTTTTTAAACAAAAGTATCTAAATTGTAATTTGTAAAACTATTAAACAAAGCTCACATGTCTTTCCCTTTCCCTCCATGAAGAGAAAATTGAACCTCAAATTGCATTTGATTTTAAATTTATACACATATAGACATGTACATCTAAACAAGTCTAAAACCACAGTTTAGTCAACAGAAAAATGCACAATGAAAAATGTGGGAAGAACATTTCCATACTAAAAATGCATACTAAAATTTGCACAAGATTCTATGCGATGGAGTGGGGAGTTTCACAACTCATTATGGAACTTGGACAGATTAGTATGCGAGTGGAATTCTGAGCAAACCAGACAAAAATCAAATGGACAGATATTTAATTCGCTTCCTATTCTAAGTCTACCCTCTATAATAAGTCCGTATGTATACCCTTTGTTCTTCTCAGATACTCATAAATATATGTTGAGTATCCTTTATCTGAAATGCTTGGGACCAGAAATGTTCCATATTTCAGATGTTTTCAGATTTTGGAATACCCATATTTACACACACATAAAATACAGTACTGTACAGGAGACCTCCAACGAGCCCACAAATGAACACGCAGGAGCACTGCAGCTGCCACTCTGTGCTGAGCACTACACTTGGATTCCTGCCATTTCACAGATCCTTACATGTCTTTCTGCCCTTATGTTCCTCTTCAGCCCTGTTTGTTCACTACTTGCGTTGAATGTAAGAAGTAAGGCTGGAGAGAGACTGAGATTCTGAGAGATCAACATGCAAGAGTGCCATAACCACAGCTTCAAAGGTAGAAGTGGACAGCTGGAGGTTTTTGGAGGTTTTCAGATTTCCAGACAAGGGATACTCAACCTGTATACAGCAAATTTGTGCCTTGTATTGTATTGTTGCTTCTTGTTGTGCATTTTCAAGTCATTTCTGATTTATGGCAACCCTAAGGTGAATGTATCTTGGTGTTTCCTGGGGCTGAGCGCATGTGATGTGTCTAAGGTTATCCAGTGGGTTTCCTTGGCTGAGCAGGGAATCAAACCCTGGTCTTCAGCATTGCAGTCCAAACACTCAAACAACTATACCACACTGGCTTTCACGCTACACTGGCTGTCGTATTGTGTCTAGCAGAAGTTGACAGCACTTCACCATAATAAATGGTTGCCTTTATTATGTCATCATGTTATGTCATGATGCCTTTATTATGTTATGATAAGTATAGACTGATATATGAAACCATAGCTTATGTAATCTTACCTTATTGGTACTACCCGTGCTCCAGCAGATTCCAGAAACTTCACATATGACGCAGCAATGTATGAGTTTCCAAATGTTTTGAATGCTTTAAAACCAGTTTCTTGTGCTAATATTCCTAAAAAAGCAGCCAGAACAATAAAGAATGCACATTATACATTAATTATTCTATAAATATTAAGATGCTGCTAACAGCTATACAGTGGCCCCTCCATTTTTGTGGGGTTTGGGGTGCAGAATCCTTGCTAAAGTAGAAAAGCCATGAATAACTTCCCCTGTATTCCCCTTCTCATTCCCTCCCAAGCCCCCCTTCCATTCCTTGTCTTTTGCCAGGGCACACAACCCTTCCTTCTCTGTGCTGGGCAAAAGGTAAAGGAATGGGAGGTGAGCACTGGAAGGGAGAAGGAAGGCACACATGTGCATTCCTCCCCCATTTCCTTGCCTTTTGCTTTGGCACACATCCTCTGCACTGGGACCAAAGGCAAGGAATGGGAGCAGGGAGTAGCAGAGAAGGAAGGCGTGAGTGTACCCTCCCCTCCCTATTCCCTTGCCTTTTGCCTGGGCATACTTGCCTTCCTTTTCTGCACCTGGCAAAATGCAAGTGAATGGGAGGAAGAGAATGAGGAGAAGGCACACACACTTTGCAAATAATTAAATTCGCAAAGGTCAAACCCATTAATTGGAGGGAGGACTGTACTCAAAATAGCTATTCTCAAAAAGTGATGAAGTTTCTGTATTTCAAAAATGTGTGATTCTATGAAGGAACAAGCACAGTGTTAGATTAATCATTTCAGATAATTTCACATGGCAGTTAAAACGCAGTGATATTTGGGTCCATTTCACTGTTACTAACTTCCTAGCCAGAATAAGTAGCCGCTGTGAAGACAGCAAGAAAACATAGCTAGATGCAAATGAAGACTGAGATCTTAGATCAGCAACTTAGTTAAAGTGTAGTTAACTAAGCAGTGTCTCTTGGTCTGACCCCTCCCCATCCTCCTTTACTGGGCATCAGCCACTGCGAGCATTGTTGATCCTGTTGATCAAGGACCAGTAGACACTGCCTCCCACAGGAATGTGTGACAATCAGAAGCAGGATCCCTGTTACAATTCCTCCTTGCACCAGAGACTACAGGTAGAAGAGGGGTTGAAACATCAGTCTGCTGTGCCCCGATCGACAGGAGAACAGATGTACATCACTCATAGTAGATGCTACCCAGTAAAGCAGGACTGGCAGGCTTTTCTGATTGTGGCAACAGTGCCACGAACATGAATACATAGGCTTTGTGAATATGTATCAATACAGATCCATAACTCTACATTACAAATGCATACCTGCAGTACTATATTCCAGCCAAAATGATCAAAGGTGGGTTTTACTCTACTGTATACATGGAACTAACATTCTGTAAATACCTGTGATTGTCATCTGACTACATTTGTACAAGTATTGTACAAGTATTTTAAAACAAGTATTGTTTAAAAAGTATTTTATGTTTTTAAATATAGCCTAGAATCCTACAGGGTACTATACTAGTATAAATCAGCCACTTGTAGCACAGTTACCTGTAACTAGTTACTTGGGATAATAAGGCTAAGAACCTTTCGAAACTAATGTAATGAGTAAAAGTGGAATTACTTGTCAAGGTTATTGCTGGGCAGGCAAGGTTTCCTCTGAGTGGACAGCAGAGGAAGAGGCGATGTGGCCAGACAACCAGGTGCAAGGGCAGCAAGATTGTTTAGGCTATGACTTGT
This sequence comes from Cyclura pinguis, assembly GCA_030412105.1. NCBI lineage: Eukaryota > Metazoa > Chordata > Lepidosauria > Squamata > Iguanidae > Cyclura > Cyclura pinguis. The sequence continues at coordinate 217,736,956 of CM059602.1, forward strand.
GTACTAGAGAAGGCCACACGCCAGAGCACTGATTGGGTCACCCCACTTAGTTCAGGGTGACAAGGAAGCATAAAAAGGCTGGTGTTTGCCTAGACCAGCTGCCAGTTAGAAACGCCTAGCTGGACCTGTCATGCCGCTAACAGTTTACTGATTGTAAGGGGAGACGCTGTCCGTCTATCCTCTGTTATCTCTTGTTATTTCTATTTGTCTAATTGCTGCTGGAATGTTTTACCAAGCCTTTATCTTAGACTGCAGTAATAAATTCTGCCTCTAAGTCCTACTTAATGAGCCTCTGGAATTTTTTCCTGCTTCACTGGGACCCTCTGCTGCAGCAAAGCCTTGCTTCACAGATTGCACTCTGCTCATGCTCAGAGGAGCCAAATCTTGCCAACCCTGACATTACTTAGGGTACTTTTAGAGGTAATTGGACAGGAAATCTCATATCAGTTGTAGCTGGTTTTTCTCAGAAATGTAACAGGAATACAAAACCACAAGCCAGGCAACAAGTTTCTCTTCTCAAGAATGCAAAGAATAACGGCAACAGCTTACTCATCAATGCTACAATGAGGAACAGGATTTCTTCTTCTTCCTTTCTTTTAACAAAAAAGGTGCAGGGCATTCTGCTTGACTAAATATTGCATGTCAGTTTCAGAGGGAAATGTGTTGCCAATTACATCTCTAGGAGCACATTTCAAAATGGCTTTCTACTGATACACCTTTCCTCCATATTAGCTGTGCCTTTTCATGTTATTATATTATTTTTATAAAGAACAGAACCACTATTACAGTGATCAACAGATGGAGGCTGTGGCCCTTGTACGTATTTAAATCTCACTGAATTCAGCAGGATGTTCTCCTGGTAAACATACAAATAGGAAGGGGCATTCAGCTATGTATAAATGTGAGCTTCTTTTTCCCGCATCTCCCTAACAGTGAAATTGCCAGTCAAGACAGAAGAGAAGCACTCCAGGAAGCCAAATACTACAAATATGTGAATCATACATTTTAAAAACAGTAAGAATAAAAGTAAAACAAAATAGCACACTCTTGCCAGCAACAGACAAACTGCTAACGCATAAGGAGAAAGATTTATAAGCTGCCATTTCACTCTGGATTCAAAACCGAAGCTGAGATGGTACTTCATAAATATTCTTCCGCCTGCTTACCTGGAAGGAGATGTTACTGCTTCCCTAATTATGTCTAGAAAACCTAAATACCCTGAAGGAACCAGGTCCTCTCTGATTCTGGTAGCTAAGCAGGATCAGTCCTGGTTAGTACTTGGAAGGGGGTCCACCAAGGAATATCAGTTACTGTAGGCTAGACTTCAGAGGAAGCAACTAGCAAACCACTTCTGAGCTCCTTCTCTAAAGTGACCCTATGAGATTCATTAGGTCGCCAAAGTCGACAGGCGATCTGAAGGCACTCACAAGCACGTCTTGGTTCAGGAAATCTGTCCAATGAAACAAGTATGGCAGACTCACGGCTAAAGCAGCTGTTATAATGGACCGCATATGGCCCACCAGCTATTTGACTGAAAAGGAAGGAAAATCAAAATGGGTTCACCATAACCAAATTAAACTGTACAAAGTTGATGAATAATGGATTTGTTTTGCAATATGTTTACTTTTCTCTAGGACAAACGGATGGGAAAACCACCACGAGGGAAGTCGGATCTGGCCCCGCCAGGATCTAATCGATAAGATTACATTTTACAGGCTGCTGTGCTAGCTAAGTTGTATCCTGGGCGTCGCGCCTCTGGGTCTACAATCGCAAGCAACCAGACAGGGGCTAACGAGCGACCTGTTTATTAGAAAAGCTAGACTTTTACTACCTATTTTAAAAATTATCAGTTTCCTCTCGACCGTCAGATCACCAGACGCTCTCTCGCTTTCTCTTACGAAGAGGGAGAGCGCCAAAAGGACGACAGCGCTTCCTCGGCCATGGCCCTTGTCTTTCGGGGCTGCTCCTGCAAACGCGCCGTCACTCACCAATAATCGGTCTGTCGTTATCCCTCGGGCGCAGCAAAAAGGAGAGCGCAGAGGCGCAGAAGAGGCCGAGGAAGCACGAAATGACCGGCACAGAGCGGAGTCCTGGCCCGCTCGCCATCGCTCAGCGGCTCCGTTCAGCACGGGAGGAAAAGGCGGGCAGCCCGGTACGCGGCTCACCGCTTCCAGCGCGGAGCAACGAGACACGGAGCAAAACTACTGCTGGCGAGTCAGCACCAGACGCCGCTCCGCCCCCCAACTGCATCCTGGGAAATGTAGTTCCTCGGGTGCTGGACTGTTGCCTGGGGCACATCTGGTTGCTTCTTCCTTGAAGAGTTGCATCGGTGGCAACAGATAACGAGTGTTGCGTTTTCAAGGAGGGAAAATACCGCGGCAGGTGTCACTGTATGGGGAACGTGCCATCACGGAACGCCCTTCCCCGGCAAAAAAGAACAAAAAAGGGAACTGACTTCAAAAGAAAGGGCGATCCTTCCAAACAAAATTCCTTGAGGAAGGTTAGAAACTTTGGACAGCTGTTTGTCGACGGACGCGTGGCTTTGCGTCATAAATACTGATCGTAACACATTTATTATCACAGGAGAGGGGGGTGGTTGGGTTGGGACTCGGTGTTGTGTATCGTTGGTGGTGAAAATAAGTTCTTCATTTTTTGATCTTCTTTCTCACGTGTGCATCACTGATTGCACGGTTTGGCAGAAGGTAGAGAGTGTGGGAAAGTCAACATTTTTATTTTATTTTATTTTGGACGACAATCCCCAAGCCAGTCTGACCACGGATCCAAGCTCTGCGGATCCGAGCCTCCTCGTAGATCTCTGGGCGATTTGCTGTAGATCAGCCACGGTTTCTGATTCTCCAGTTGTCTAACAAGTGCAACAACTGAGGAGGAGGAAGGTTGGGGAGGTCAAATAAAGAAGGAAGAGGAATGTGACAGCACTTTTAAGACTAGCCGGTTTTTATTTTAGCATGAGCTTTCCTGGATATCTACAAAAGCTCATGCTAAAATAAAAACCAGTCAGTCTTAAAGGCGCTGCCACTTTCCTTCTTTTTTATTACAGGATCAGAACCCAGCAAAACTGCATTATTAGTTGATTCAGCCACATGTTTCTTCTTTCCATGCAGTAAAGAGGCAACTGCAACTTAATTTATGTCTTCCACTGCTATTTTTAGTTTATGCAAAGCACATGAATTATCAGAAAGTTTTAACCACTTTAATGGCATAAGCAGGTAGATCAAATGGCTGAAATGATTTGACTCTCCAAGAAACAGATTTTATTTTAATAAACACAGTTTTTTAAAAAAAATCAGTTTGGTTTACATTGTTGTGAAAGATATATGGTTTATAATAATATATGGTTTTATTATATGGTTTATGGTTTTGGTTTTATTATATGGTTTATAATAATAAAATCATTTATAGGTACTGTCACCTGACAAACTGCTTTGAGTACTTAGGAGAGTTAGTTCACATGTTTCCTCTATGGAAACAGTCCCAAATGGCTACATAGTCACGTAAACAACAACAACAACAAATTAAACTGATCATGGCTGTTGCATTTATAAGTCAGTTTATATTTTTCATATAATTTTTTTCACTTTTGACTTTGTTTGCTTAGGCGGCAATCTAACATATACTTACCTGGGATTATGCCCTGTTAATCTGCAAGGACTACACTGTTACTTTTACTAATTTTAGAGCTAAAAATGGGCAAAAATAGTCTGTTTTGAAATAACATTCAGTGTTTCAGCATTATGAGTGTTGTTTAAAACACATGACAGACAGTCAGGACCATTTGAAATGTTTAATTTCCCTTCAGTAATAAAGTACACAAAATTATAAAATTACACAAAATTAGATTTGTATCGTGTATAGATTAGTGGTTTTAAGAAGGTATGTAAGTACAATCACATAGATACAACATATTATTTCAATTTCTTTTTCACTCCAAAGTTAAATGTCTTCTTTTTTTCTGTTGCTGGCATATCCAACCTTCTATATTATGTATCCAGAGTATTTGAAATTTCTCTATATATTTCCCATTAATGATTGATTCAAAAAATAACTCACATTTACCAAAATTTTTCAGCTGTCAAAGTGATACAGTAGTTTCCACAGCTGTGAATTTCCCTTTTAAATGTAAACAACTCCAAGTTGTGCAAGTTATATAAAATGATCACCTCACCAGCACTTTGTGAAAATGACTCAAAAGAAAGCTTCCAGACCCCAGGAATCTAAACAACAATCTTGTGGCACATTAAAGTTCTAATCCAGTATACATTACACTAAATGTGAAGTACCTCTTACTAGATAGAGATCCAGAGAATGTTGCTGCTACTGTTTTCTGTGCTTAAAACACTCAATTTTTTTTATTCTAAAAAAAGATAATATCACAGTGTTAATTACAAAATTAATTTGACATCACAGTGTTAATTACAAAATAGCTGCCAATCCTACTATTTTTAGCTGAAAGAGATACATTATTTATTGAAAAGTGTTTGTGGTTTAAAAAACAAAACATTTAATGGAACATTAAGAAGAACTTCCTCACAGTTAAACCTATTCAACAGTGGAATGGACTCCTGGAACTTTTTGAAATAAAGGTAGGATGGCCATCTGCCAAGGATGCTTTAGCTGTAGTATTTCTGCACTGGCAAGGGGTCGGACAAGTTGATTCTAGGGACCTACCTCCATCTCTACAATTCTATTAATCTGTGAAAAACCTCAAGCAAGAGAATCTGTTTTCTTACATGAGCTCACTGCATAGTAGTTCCAAATATGTGGTGTACACTATCTTAATCTTAATTTTTTGTGTTGTATCTACCAAGGACATCACAACACCGTTACCAAAGCATCAGCATGATGTGTTTTGGGACGTTTCAATGGTATCTGTATTAGTTTGTCCCAAATAAGGTTGTTAGGTCCTGTTCCTCAACCTAGTCTGCCCAGACATTTGAACTAAAATTTCTCCCATCCTGACCTTTGGCTATGCAGGTGGGGCTGCTGTTCCCCAGGCTGGGGAAGGCTAGTTTAGGCAGGGCTTGGTTCAAAGGCTGTAAGTCTCATAATTATGAATTATAGGCTGTTTTACTGGCAGTTACAGTGGAAATAATCCCCTTTTAGGCTTCTGGGCCACCCCAAAAATGTCTCCAGAGGAGTCCCACACACAGGAGGGCTGCAGTGGGAAGGAGGATCATCTCCACCTGGTTCTACTGGAGACTGCCTGTTCAACTGGATTTATTGCTGAGAATGACTTCAAGCACAGGTAATCTTTCACGTACAATTAGAAGCCACAAGACAATTTCTAGCATTTGTTAAGTATACTTACTACCCTAATGGCTTCCACAATCTTGCCAGTTTGCACCATGAAATTACAATTAAGACTGCAGTTCTAGATACACACTTGCCTAGGAGTACATCTCAGTAAGTGAGAACACAGGAACTGAATTACAGTGTAAGGCTGAGAAAAAGTTCCATTGAACACAGGGGTTACTTCTATGGCCTTTTCTGCATGACGTTGCTGTCCCACGATGGGGCACATTGCTTGTGGTCTATGAGTTGTGCTTCCACACAACATTGTTGTGTTCCCATTGCCAATGTATCCCCACCTATCGCGACTGCAGGATATTCCATTAATGGAAAAAAACTTTAAATGGCCCATGACTGAGCAATGCTCCAGTTGCTGGAGGCCAAGCGGAGTGGGCAGAAGTGCAATCTAGGCGCTTCCTTCCCCAGTGAGCATGGGAAAGAGGCTGGCTGCACTGCAGAAGGAAGGGGCATATTGCTCACACTCCCACCCGCAGGCAGCTGGCCAGGTATGGAGGGGAGCATTGGGGACATGCTCCCATCGCAGCAAAGGCGCTGCTAGGATGACGCTGGGACAACGACAGAAAAGGCTAAGGTGCTGAAATGGCCTAAGTAAACATGAATGAATTGGAACTGCATATATACAATGCCTGAGTCATTAGGTATTACCGTATAGTAGGACAGGGGTGCACAAAGTTTTAAGCCATTTTTGTGTCCCTCAATTCTTCCAGGGTCACTGGAGTGGACACCCCCCCCAAAAAAGTGCACTTTATCTCCTGGAAGGGTGGTAATTAATCCTTTTCAATAGACCGCAGTTCCCCATACTATTTAATATTAAACCCATTGTTGAAAACCAAAAATGTTATTTATTTTAACTTTTTTTTTTTGGCACTTTTGGCGATCTGTAGAGGCAGGAAATTGGCTCCCAGGCCTATCAGCCCCTGTTATAGAAAAGTTTAATCCATTTCCAGTATCCTAAATGCAACCTCACTGATAGACATTTAACTCCACTCCAATATCCCAAATGGAGCCTCATTGATAGACAAAAAGTTTAAGCGAGACAGAAGAAGCAATTACTTTATGCAATAGATATTTAGCATATGCAATTCATTAGCACAAGAAGTAGAGAAAGGCTCTTGTTTAGCCTGCTTTTTAACAAGGATACACCATGTCAATTGGTCTATTCCTGTTATTAGATATGAGATGTAAACAGAGCTTGCAGATTTAAAGGCACCAAACTTCAGAGAACAAAATATTAAGGCAAGAAAAAGGATGTGGCTGTTGCACCCTGCTTTTCAAGGGCATCTAAACTGGACACTGGAAGTGTGGTGCACTAGAAAAGCCTCTGGTCTGTATAACTTCCAGAATCTCCCAGCCAGTATGGTCAGTGGTCCACAACAGTAACTTTTCCAAGCTCTGGATCCCACAAAGGATGTTGTCATGCTTTTTAGTCCTCCAGTCTGACAGCAAAGCAGTTTGCCTATATAAAGTTGCATAGTGCCTTCGGGAAGATGATATCCCTTTAGTGCTAAATGTAAATGTACCTATGTTCTTCTCTTTTTCTTTTCCAGTAGCTTTATTCTGAGATAAGAACATTTCAGATGATCTAAGTCAAGTCTTGTCAAGTCTATGCCTGCAGTTGTTGCTCAATAGGTTGTAAAGAGGCTCAGCCAATCCACATGTGAATCAGCTCAAAGCCTTGGATCTTGTGATCCATGGGACTAATTTCATTTCTCTCTTCCCCTGTTCCCTCTCTCTCTGGCTCATACCTAAATAATGGTCCTTCCACAATAAATTTTCTGCCTTTTTAATGTACTACCCACGCAGAGAAATACTCTGAAGATAACTTGCAGATTCCATTATGAAGTCAGTCCATTCTTTGGAAAGCTCCTCAATGGAGGCTCCCTCACCACAATACTCTTCTGGAAGAATGTTGGCTGGGAAGTGGTGCTGGAGACTCTGTTTGTAGTTACAGCCATGCATGTGGATCTGCAATGAGATGAACTGTTTACAATTTTGCTCAGTTTATTCCATAAATCATAATGCAGTCAAAAAAATGCTAAGGCAATTGCCTTGGTTACCATGAGAACTGGACTTACTGTCTTAAGTCACTAAACAATCGTTAAGTAGACCTGGTATATATTAGAACCTCTTTCGATCATGGAAAAACGTAAGAGTAAACTAGATGTAAATCTGGCTGGTCTGTGTCTGAGAATTACTCATCTTCAAATTCCTATAAAGCCATGGGAGGAGATGAGAAAATGGGTGAGATGAGAAAATTAACGTCTGTTCTCCTCCCATTTTTCCCTCCCCAACACTGGCCCTCCTCCAGCTAACAGGTCTTCAGTATAAGATGTCTTTATCTCCACAAGATGTCAAAGGTTGGTGTGAAACAGTCTCAGAAGCAAAAGCATAATTATTTATTTAACTGAACCAACACTTTGCATAATAGGTCTCTGATATTATCTCCATTTCAGCATCTAATTTGTACCTTCTCTAGGCTTTCTCCAAGAGTCACAGACTCAAACAATTCTTTGTGTATTGGGGATAGAATAGCAGTCTCTAGAGCACAGTAGACTTTAAGTTAAGTGGGCTTGAGAGTAAGGCTTTCCACATTCAAGACTGCAAGCTATTAATTATTCTATATTTGAAGACGTCAGAAGTGGCAGCAGGTGCACTTGTGTGGTTGCTCATTTCCTTTTGAGAACTGGCTGATAGATGCATATCAGAAATGTGATCTGTTGCATATACTGACTATTTCTGTGTATTGTTCCAAGGTGCTAGTTATTATCTTTAAAATCTCTATTCTATGCTGCAGTTTCCTAACCTGCAACTGAGGAAGGTTCCTCTGCACACCGTGGACCTGTATGCCTTTTCTCACATGAATTTCCTCCCTAATCTGTGCCTTCTGTCTGGAAATACTCTGTTATACCTACGGAGGTAACACATCAGGATTCTTCCATGGCCAGAATTTAAACTCGGAATGGAAATATTTTTAGTTCCACCTGTCCAACAATTTGGACCTGACTCATTTGCTAGCCATTATCTGAGATCACTATAGATTTCCCCAATCCACCCTATTTTGTGCTACGTGCAGATAAATTTGATGGGTCCATTTTCTCTATGTCCTTGCCAGGCTTTTGCAAAAAGCTGTGACTTTGTTTCTGATTTCTTTCAAGTCCACCAAGAGGAAGAAAACAGGGTTTCCCTTCACCATATTCCCTATGAACCAAGGAAAGAGTGAGGGGGAAAGGGCTGCTTCCTCTCCCTTCCTACTGAGCTTTCAGAGAAAACACAAAGGGCAGTTCATGGCTTCTACAAAGCCTAGTGCAAAGGGAGAGAGCATAGATTTTCTCTGCCTTCATATCTAACTTTTGCAGGTCAAAGTCTTCCCCCCTACCCCAATTTCTGTGTAGTTCACATTGAAATATGGAGAGCAGAGCTTTATTAGGCATGTGATTATGGCCATAACCAGAAGGGGAACAGCACTAACTATTAGCAAGCTGGAGAGGAGATTTCTGGAACTCTGTTCATTCGAACTTCCTGTATAAAAGGCAGAGCACTTTGTTGACCACAAATCTGCTTATGCAATCCAAGACCTTTTTATTTAAGGAGGCATTTGGTTATAGCAGATAGAGCTTTTTTAGGGATGGGGAGTACAGTTTTTATTTTATTATGCTTTCAATCTTTTTTTAATGCTGTTTTAACGTGTCTATTTTGGATCAAAGTTAGTTTAATTGTGCTGTAACTTTTATATTAAGATGGGTGATACCTTGAATCCCACGCTAGGAGAAAGACAGGATATCAAATAAATAAATAAGAAAGAAAGAAAGAAAGAAAGAAAGAAAGAAAGAAAGAAAGAAAGGCAGGCAGGCAGGCAGGCAGGCAGGCAGGCAGGCAGGCAGGCAGGCAGGCAGGCAGGCAGAATGTGTCACAGGCAGGAAGTACTTGCAGAACCTTCCCAATCAGCCTAGCAGTCTAATACAATAGTAATAGATATTCAAAGTAATTTTGACAGTTAAAAAACAAATGATTTAATTATTTGAAACAATTTATGCAGATATTCTGTGTAGGGTTAAAGACAATGCATGAAGAAGCCAAGCAGAGACAGCATGCTAGCCCTGGCCCTCTCCTTGCACATGGACAATAACTTCTGGAAAACGAGGGCTTCTTCTGCCCATTCAGGCTCTCCCTGTGATTCCTGGGATTCCAGACAATTAAGAAAGGTTCCATGAACAGCAAAATTCTTCTGTTCAGCAAGCTGCCCTCTGTATAAGAAGGTAATGTAAAGAGTAGCAGCGGAAGCATAGTTAACAAGTGCTTCCTGCTCCTCCCACATGTATTGCAATCCTTTTATAGTAAATCTAGGCCAAACAGGCTTAATGTACAAATTTCTTAGGAAAAAAAGCTCACATTCACTCACCCGTGCCTTGATTTTTTCAGAGAGAAAAGGCTTAATTATGGTAAAGACGGGATGGAAGAACAAAGGCTCATTAATCAAGTGGATACCTCGAACTTTTAGTGGGAAGGAATCCTGCCAAGAGGAAACAATGAGAAAAGAAGCATAGTACAAGGTTCCAGTTTTTGTAATTTTAATGCTTATAATCACATGACCCAGCCTGAAACACTGTCAGCATATTCAAAGTACAGAACAATTTCCCGGACTTAGCCACACCTGGGTTTCAAAACACCTAGCAACTGCACTTGCAAAACAGGTGATGAGTTTTTAATATATTCTACTTAGCAGCTTGAAACCAGGCTGGCCATTTCTTCATGAAGATAAACAAAGACTGCCTTTCATTTGCAAAAGGCACCTCAATTCTTTGGTTGCTCCCAGCTGGGAGAACAGGATGGAGTAAATGCTTGTGACCAGTTCCTCCAACACAAGGGTGAGCGATGGTAGGAGGTAGATAGACCAATTTTTGCCCATGCACACACCCACGGCAGGCTGCACCACGACATTTTCAGTTGAAAATTGGCCAAAAATATATGGTGGAAGTGACTAGAGGTGTGCTTCTGGGTCTGTGGGTGATTTTGGGTCAGCTTGAGGGTGGGGTTTGGAGGATGCTTGAAAATAAACTGCTGCTCCCCTCCCTCAATTAACAGGTAGTTGAGGAGAGTTAAAAGCATTAAAAAGTGAGGAGGAGCTAAACGCACCTTACTCCAGGTCTAGATCCTAGCTTCTACAACCTGGGTTGTAGAGGATTTTCTAGCTTTCCAGAGCAGCTTTACAAGATGCACAGTGGGAAGAACAAACCACAAATCCTGCTTCCCTGTCCCCTTTCTTCAAGCACATGCAAAACTCCACTAAGTTTTATTCTGGATCCAATAAAGTAGGTTTCTTTTTTAAAACAACATAACTATATGTTTATTTCATTATAAAGTAATATGGAGTTAACACAGCTCTGCCTTACAGGGCTGGCAAGATTACTGAGAAAGACATGAAACAGTTTGTTCACTTTAGGAAACACTAATACTAAATATTGTTTTAAGGCCTACTTGCGGCTATGAAATTGTGATGCTACAGACTCTACTTTTAGTGGACTAGAATGTGACCATATTTATGACTTTGTACACCTACTGCCTTGCCTGCTGTTCCAAACCATGTAAAACTGAGATATTCAGCTATAATGAAAACTATTTGTTTAGTTAATTTTTATAATTTACAAAATTTGGAATTTATCAGCTTTTTATACTCATCAAAGTACAGGTAGATGTTTAACTAGAACTAAGTGCCAGAACTTAAGCAGAGGCTGGATGGCCATCTGTTGGGAGTGCTTTGATGTGGGTTCCTGCATGGCAGGGGGTTGGGCTGGAGGGTCCCCGGGGTCTCTTCCAACTCTATGATTCTATGAACTTACTGTGAGCACAGCAGCTATTCTTTTGGCCACCATTGGAGAGACCTGAAGAGCGTGGGCAAATCTCCATCCTTGGAGATCAAAGATAACTTTGACTCCATTCCGCTGTGTCTCTAGCTCCCTTACAATAAGCTCAGATGTGATAAGACTTACACGAAACACATCAAATGCTGTAAACATCTTTGGATCCCATCGTGCTAAATGGAAGAAAGAGAGGCATGTGTTTTCAAGGACTCTGCCTTCACACTCCTGATTGTTAATTGATTGGTGCAACTTACTCCATTAATTCAGTTCAATCATAACAATTGTTAAGTAACACAACAGTAATCTCAATAGTATCTCAACAATTGCAATTACTAATCATATCTTCAATCAGTTGCTCATTAAAACACTCATAAACCTCTTAAAGAAAAATTAATTCAACTGTACTGCATTTATCTTCATTGCAAAACAGTCTTTCTATAAAGTAAATCTCCAATTGTGGTTAATCACTATAGGAATTCACTCGGAAAACCAGTTTAGCAATCCACGAATCATAAAGAGAACTTGGAAGCAACAAGCTGCAAACAGGGTTATCTTGTTACTTTTTGTAGTAACAATGTTTTACCAAACAATACATTTCAAACATAACATAATGAGCAAAAGAAAAAAAATATTTTATTGGTTTAATTTTTTCTTTTAGTTACTTTTAAAAAGCATTTTCATAGGCCCTTTGATGCATATTTGTCAAGTTTTTTCTTATCCTTTTATCCTAAGCCTTTTCACTTCAAAATGTTAACAGAAAGTATTGAGCAATACTACCAGTAATGGAATAATCTGTTTTCCTCACTGTAATAAGTAATGGCAGTGGGCTATTTTAAAACACAGCGATACCTAACTGAATGAATTACTTTCAAAAAGTAATTTTCCAAACAGTAATCATACACAGCAGGTGCATTCATGCCAATCAATAAGGCAGAAATGTGTGGGAATCCTGGTTTGTCATGAATAAGCAGTTTGCTGGTGCACACATCCTAACTGGCCTTGGTTGCAAGATTTGTTCGTGGCTTTTTCTTTGGTTGGATTACAACTTGCTGCCAGATGACACAGTAAACAAACTATGAATGGAAACGCTGTGATTTGTTTAGCTACTGCTGCTTGCAATGGCAAACACAGCTTGTTCATGACAAGCTAGGTTTCCTTCTTTGCTGTGTCATTTGATCACTTCCATAATGTCAACACTGCCAGTCTCACGGAAGTTGCTATGGGATTTGGTAGTCCCGTTTAAAGACTATACTTTGAAATAAGAGGAACCTACTTAGAGATGCTCTACAAAGAAAAGTTGCTTACCAATTCTATAAATGAGCACTTTACTGCCAGTTGGGTCTCTCTCTTTCAAAACTCCATGGTAACCAGTATGCAACAGGCCAAGAATAGAGTAGGGCCTTAAATCTGCACTTATTTCTGGACATTCAGCTCTCCACCTGTGATAGTTTTTCAACAGCTGTGAAACAATTAACAGAAAGACACGTAGATGGGAAATACCAAGATAACCATGGACTAATTTGTAAGATAGCTGTAAAAAGCATTGCTTCTCTCCCAGTAGCTTTCTACGTTTTTCATTCAGGCCACAGTTCTTATACTCACTTGTCTAGAAATAAGTCCCACAAGATTTAATAAAGATTACTTCTGAGGAGGCATGTACAGGATTATATTTTCATTCATTTTTACAATCCATATGCATACACATATTATTAATTCAGTTTGGTTAACTTATAATGTCCATAATCCTGTTTCTTATGTTTTGCAAATGAGTCAGCAAAAATTAAAAACTGATAATTTGAATCAACTTACTGTGAATCAAACCACCTGAAAGATCTGCAACTCTCACCGTTTTATTACTAGTCTACAACTTAATTTATTAATCCTTTCAAGAAAAGTAATCATACATTTTTAAATCTGCCTGTTTCTTCTGTTTCTCCAAAGACTGTTGAAAGTATAGAATGACCAAAATCAAACACAATATCATATGCGGGATGGAGTTTTCTACCCTCTAGTTTCTTATTTTTTCGCCTCAGCAATCTATTTACCAATAGATTAGGTTTTGTTAACTTTTTCCAAGTACCACCGGTTCCTAGCTGAAGAAACTGCAGGGCAAGGTATCCTCTTATAATTACTGTTTTTCTGCAAACTAAATGGCTTCTTACAATAATTTCACTACATTCTCATCCAGTATCAAAATCCAGATCACCAAGAGATAGAATAAAAAAGAGTGGGGTGGATAGTTTCATCCAGTGGGATGCTGGGCACATAATTTAGAAATCACTGAAAAACAGTATTGGATCAGAACAGAGTATTTGACTTGAAGCAGGAAGCTCTTAATTTGAATTTATCCTCAGCCTTGACATTCATTGGGTGGCTTTGTGACAATCAATGCATCTCAAGTTAATCTGCTTTAATTGTGATGCTAAAATGAATAAGCTCCATATCAGTTTCCTAAGTTTCCAGGAGGAGGGGCAATACACAAATGTGATATATAGCATTAATATCTCCAAGCAAGAGTCAGTAAAGTATAAGAAGGAGATATATACTTAGGCCATTTCTGCACTACAATGTTATTGTATTATTATTAATACAATATTATTGTATTATTACTCCACTTTCAACATCCTGTGGAATTCTGGGGTTTGTAGTTTATTGAGGCCAAAGAGCTCTCTGGTTGCAAATTCTAAAGGTCCTTCCCTAAACTGCAAACCCCAGGATTCCACTGGATGTTGAAAGTGGAATAATAGCACTATAACAGTGTAGTGTGGAAATGGCCTTAGTTATCTTCAGAGTAGACCCACTGAAATCAATGAGATTAGTTTAGGGAGGGGTTTATTCAACTAATGATCAGGTCTGAATCTAAACCTAAGCTAGTCATTAACTGACAATGCTATACTCAGTTACCTGGAAGTACATCCTAATTAACTCCATGAAACTTTTAACTGAGTAAACATCTATATGATTACATGGCAAAGCAAGGATGTAACCACTAAATGTTTCAATCATATTTTCTTTTTGCAGCAAGACTACATAGTATAATTATTTTTCTGGTCACATAAAAATACAGACTTGTCTAGAAACAATATTGGTATTCTTTTCAGATGAAAAGAAACCATGTTTCTCTTGGCATTCAGGAGGAGGTAATTTAAAAAAAAATTGTGTTAGAGCTGTTACCTCATCAGAAACCACATTGTACTTCGTGCTTATATTTTGACAATGTATATTATCGTTGTTTACACCTTGCAGATGAAGACAGAAATTTTTACTATTTATTCTAACACTTTCCCAGATGGATTAAGTTGCTTTTCAGTAACTCTTTTGATATCAGCAATGGGGCTTTTTAAAAAACAAAACATGAGAGCATTAACTACACTAAAAAGGATCCCCTTAAAATGCAGATATTATGTTACATTAGTCCATTATCAAATCTACTAAGAACAAAGTTTCTGTAGGCACAATTGTTCCTGTCTGAATGCCACTGCCTTGCTCTTAACATGAAGTAGAACCTGCTGGGAGACATTCTGAAACAGCCCAAAACAGAATTGTTACTGTTTTAGCTGAATCTGCCAAAGCATGAAATTGTGTAACATTTATGAAGGAGAATCCAGAAAGTGTGGAAAAACTAAACAAACAAATACCTCTAGTTACTGAGAAATCTAATATTTTTACTGCTAGGTCAAATAGGATGTCTTGCACTTTCTCTGATCTAATAGGCAAACTTTGGTAGAAAGCCTTAATTTACTGTTCTAAAACAGCTTTCACAATTCATGTACATGTGTATTCCTGTTACTGGAATTGTAGGCTTTTCTTCCTTGGCAAGTAGCCAATTTACGCAACTCTACATACGCAATTGCTGACAGACCTGATCCAATTCACTAGGGCCTTCAATGCAATCAGGTCTAGGCATAGTCTTAGCCATCAGTATAGTTATCCTTAGGCTTTCTCTTTTGTCAACTGATGAACACAGTTTAATTATGAAAAATATGAAGTGGATGAAATAGTGATTGTTTCAAAGTTACCATCTTTTGTGCTGGAACAAAACACTTACTGGGAAGCCTCTGTTCCAACACAGAGGTCTTATAATCAAAATAGATTGCATTTACTCTCACTGTAGAGCAGGAAGTTCTGTACTGTTGATATTGGACTGAGTTCTGAATATTTGCAAGAGGGCAGCCAGTTTCGACACATTACTCATTACTTAATACTTAAATGAAAAATAGTCAGTGTTATACTGGCTTCTCACAGTGCTTCTCATATACAATTTTCGTATCAATCATATGGAACTTCCATATCAATATTTACTAAGTGTTCACTTCTTACCCTTTTCTCTATGATCAACGGGATACTTTGTCTTTTGTTTTTAAATAAAACTGGAACTTTCCCTTGTTAGAGGTTGCCAAGTAAGGTCTTACCACAGGATACTATATCCTAGGGTAGCCCTCCTCAACATCGTACCCTCCAGAGGTAGAGACAGCAGACCAAACTGCTGGGAAGACAGGCTACAGTCCAACAGATCTAGAGGATACTAAATTGGGGAGGGACATGGGTTAAAGTTGTTGTTAGGTGCTCAAATCTTACTTGGTAGCCTTTGTACCCTTTGCCACTCATGTTGGGCCGTTGAAGGAAGAGATGTGGGATGAAAGATCTACAAAAAAGCAATAAATATACAGAAAAAGGTGAAGCTGTCAAAATCCACCTCTTCTCTGCTCATACTCATTAGAAGACCAGGTTATACATTAAGGCCATTTCCACACAAGACTGTTATAATGTTATTATTCCACCTTCAACATCCTATAGAATCCTGGGGTTTGCAGTTTAGGGAGGGGCCTTTGAGGCCCCTCCCTAAACTGCAAACCTCAGGATTCCATAGGATGTTGAAAGTGGAATAATAGCACTATAACAGTCTAGTGCAGAAATGGCCTATAAAACGTGGCTTCTTCTAGCCAGTATGCAACTGCCTAAGAATTGTGTTGATTAATCAGACAAAACATAAATGTAGGCCAACAGTATTATTTTTTTTTTGAAAAAAAATGCCCAGTCACATATCTCCAAATAATTCACAAGTGGAGCACACTGATGTCTGCCATTTCTATTTGTTGTCAGCATCCAGTAATAGTAAAAAATGCAACTTCTGTGGAGTTTCATTTCAATGATCCTGGCCAATAACTATGATACATCAATCTACCACATGTTATATAATTGTTTTTTAAAGCTGTCAGCCCTACTGTCTATTACAATGTCTTGCAGTAACATGTTCTGTAATTTATTTATGTGAAAAGGTATTTGCCTAAACCTTGCCTACAGATCTCAAACATGTAGGAGCTTTGTACAAAATCACACAGTCCACATTGAAAATGTTTTCTAAATATCATCTACCTTTTGTATGTTACTAAAAACAGGGGACAGAATTCACCATGGCAGTTACAAATGCATAACCTAGAATTACCATTTGTGACTGGGTCATATGCATGACATCTATGTATTCACCAGTTAAAGGAATATATAGAGACTGTGAAAGTTTCCCAGTTCTCACTTACTGGGCAGCAGATGGTGTGAGCAACTCGGGTCTTTCCCTCCTCCAATCAGTTGGGAAGCAGCTGACATTTCCTTTCTTACCCTTCTGTGTGTGACACCTGGTGTGAGAGGGAATTGCAGCAGGGACCCTGCTTCTGACAATCACACCAGAGATCACTCATGGGAGGGGATGGGAACACCAGTAATCTCCTTCCTAGATGACATGGAACACACTCCTGTTGTTTGCAGCAGCAGCTGCCTGATAAATAACAAGCAGGGTAACTAAGGTGGTTACATAGCTAAGGAAATGATACTGATTCACAGCAACCATTCTACAAATTATGCTATTTGTAGTATACAAATACTACAAATGGTAGTAAATAGTACAAAAACTCTTTTAACACGATCAAACCATAGAAAAATACGGCAGTGCTATAATGAGTAGATTCAAGATTAGCTGTGCTGCTGGAGGGGCCATGAGTTTAACATAATTTTACCTAAGTCATTTGTATGTCATTGTGAAGAGCAGAATTGAGCAACTGTAAACACTCTGTACTAGATTAGTACTGGATGCAGAGAAACAGACAGGCATGAAGCCATTTATTTGGTCTTTACAGACATAACATCAGCAGTCGTTGAAGACAAACAGCTGGAGACTGTCCAATTATTATTATGGTCATTTTTCAGTTTCCAAGATTAAGCAACAGTGAACAAAAAAATGTTTCTTTAGAAATAAATCTTCTGTTTAAGAACAGAAGGAAAAACTACTGGTGGCACAACAGTAGGTCAGATCTTCCTTTTAGTTAGAACTAGGTATAAAGCAGGAGTGGCTAAAGCATGGCCCTCCAGATGATGTTGGACTGCAACTCCCATCACTCCTAGGATACTGAAGAATGCTGGGAGTTTCATGCCAACAACAACTGGAGGGCCACACTTTGCCTATTTCTGGTATAAAATACTTTGATTAGGAGATAATGATCAAGGACTCAGATTCTTCATAGCAATTCTGCAATTCTTTGCTGTTGCCTGGGGATCTTCTCAAATCTGTGAGCAACTCTCCTATACTACTGAAAAGCAGCAAAGCTTGTCTTCTTGCCACAAAGAAGGAAACTTTCTTCCAGAGAGAAAAGAAAAGATAGGACCTTTCCAAGCAACAATAACATGTCACTTCTACAAGGGCATTAGTTTTTAATTACCTGAATCTCTGTGATGCAGGTACATGCACAGAGAGATAGGTAGTCCATCTATTTTTCTATATTATCGCTGAATATTTCTACTGCTTTAAAAATATTACTATCATTATTACTATTATTATTACTACACAGAAAATCAGTAATTGTTTTAAAAGGGGATGGAAAAAGTAGATACAGTACAAGAACAGAAGAGGCTGTGTGCTGATCATAGGAAGACACTGTAAAATCAGGAGATTTGAATTAAATCAGAATAAGTTATTTTCTAATAGGCTCGGGAGCAAAGCATGGGCAAAATGTATGTTGTCTTCCCAGATTATAATGCAGTTTCTACTCTTGCAATTATTCAGGCTGTCAAAGAAAAACTGCTTGATTTAATAGAGGTAATAGATTTTCTGTCACAGTCATAGCAGAAAAGAATGCAAGTGCACATAAATTTCTTATTGATTCAGTACGGAGTTAGGCTGAAGACCAGACACATTGCTTAGTTTACATCCACATATAAATAAAATCAATGTTGCTATTCATAGCAATAATACTTGCAGCATTTTGCTCTATTTTACCTGTGAATCAATAATTGCTCTGCCTTAAAAGGTTTGCAAGAGGAAAGTTTGAATAGCAAGATATGCCATTAGAACTCTACCAACATTCTCTGACATATTCCAAGGCTAAGAGCCATTGTGGATGCTTACATGCACACAGGACCACACTAAATCAACAACAACAAACATAGGCCATTTCCGCATGGGGCGAGGGAATCGCCCCGTGATGCTACTCACCGGACTTTTGGGTTCCCCGGTCCGGTCCACGCTGCTCCGGAGCAGTGTGTGGCCGCTGCTCCGCACTGCTCCAGGGACGAAAATGGCGGCTGCCGGTTGGTCAAGGGTCTCGACCAACCACTGAAGCTCGCCAGCCTAAAGCCCGCCCCCGGCAGATCGCAGGCTCACACCAATGCGAGCCTGCGAATCTGCATAAGGGAGCAGGCTCGCAGTGGTGCGCTCCGTGCTTTTGAAAGACCTGTTTTTAGCGGTCTTTCAAAAGCATGCTGGACACCACTTGGGGTCTTTCCGGAGCGGGCTGGGGTGCGGATCTACGTTAAGTAGGTCCGACCCAGTCCGCTCCCAGGTGCAGACATCCTCCCTGGAGGACGCTCTGCCCCGTTTTAAAAACCCCGTGTGGAAATGGCCTTAGTATACACTAAATAAGTGTTTTCGTCTAGGCATTAAGTGGTGCAACCATGTAACTATTTGTCTCTTATCTCTAAAACAGAATCTCTCTTAACTACACAGATAATCCTGCATACTGGAAACTCCCTCCACAGTGTTCAATAACTAGCAAAGAGGGCATCAATTTGACATTCTTCTTCAAATGATCCCCCCTGAGTGCATTAGTAGATTTCAGGTTACCGAGACAGGCAAATAGAAGGGGGCAATTGTATTCGGGGGTCAACGAGGTAACTGAGTGGCCTTCTATCTCCCATGACATATCAACCAACTCTGAGAACAAGAGAGAGAAACCTATTGGAAAAAATGTTCTTCTCCTCCCACGAATGCCTTTTCATGCATTCACGGTGAGAATAAATGTATTAGTGTATGTATGCACAAACGTGACTAGAAGTGTGTGAAGAAGGCATGTATGCATAAAAGAAAGCCTGGGGAGTCCATGTGTGTTAAATAAGGGTGCCAGCATGCAGGAAGAATGCTTGTACATACAGTCACGACTTAAACAAGCACAGCTTCTGTGCATGAGCAAGAAGAAAATCCCTTCTTTCTTCTCTACATACCACTATTGTTGACAGGTCACTTAAAGTACTTTTCATCCTTTCTTTCTAGCCAGAGGGGATTGAATAACATCATATTATTGGTGTGGCATTTCGTCAGGAAACTTCCTAAACTGAATCTGTATTATTATGTTCTGGGAACACTGCTATAGACAGTTTAGTGATCATTAGGACCTCAGACCACTTCTGCTGGACAGAGAAACAATTTCTAAACACTTTGAATAAATACGTAAAATAAAGCTTGTCCTGACAGACCTTCGGTAGTTAAGCTGAGTTGCTCTTGAAGAAGGTTTAAATGGAGAGGTGTTTGTTCTTATGGATGTGTTCTAATATTTTAGTTGTATTTGTTTTATTTCAATTTTCTTCCTGTTAATTGTCTCAAATGTGACTTTTTGTGACAAATCGGGATACAGCATTTAATAAATGAGGTCTAAATCTATAGGAATGCTGGGAGCTGCAGTTCGACATCTGGATGGCAATACAATTCCCATTCGTACCCTAAATTCAGTCCCAGGTAGAGTAAAATCATAGTATCAAAGGAATTTACCTAGATGTTTACTTACCATTCAGCAATTAATTAAATGGGTCTACTCTGGTTGGGACTAGCAATTGGAGTAGATTGGATTTAAATTGATTTCCCATTTCTGTTTTATTCTTCATCCAGTTGCTAAAGATGTTGTTCATTTTTTTCCCCTACTTACTTTAAACATCTTAACTACAGGTGAAGCAAATTATAAAACTTCAAAGAGATGCACACGTCCTTCCTTGGATGCTTATGTGTGTGTTTATTAGGTACTAGCGTATTTAACAGGCATTACCCGAGGTTTTTATTTTCCTCTTAAGAACTCACCAAACTGCTTTCTCCATTTCCTGTAGCTTCACTCCATATTTCCCAATGCAATCTGTATTCAGAGGTATTTACATATGCAGTTTGGGTTCCTGAGGGAGTACACTGTCCTCCTCCTTGCTGCTAGGCCTTGTGTCCATACCAACCAGACTATTTCTGTACCTGTGAATTTTCCCCATATTCCCCAATCCAATCTTTATTCAGAGTTGTTAACATTCAGAGGTTGGATTTCTGAGGAATACACTGTCTTCCTCCTTGCTGCTAGGCATCATCTCCATAGCAACCAGTCTATTCCAGTACCTGTAACTTTACCCCATAGTCCCCAATCCAATCTGCGTTGTCTGGTGACACTGAAGTACTGGCTCTTTTTTTTCCTGTTGAATTTGTGCAATGGTTTTATGTTTTTCTGGAAACATTTTTTGTTTTGAATTTAAACTTTAAGATTCCTCACATATGGAACCTATACAATCTGCTGTGTGAGGCTAGAAGACCTGGTAACTATGGCCATTTCTGTATTACACTGTTATAGTGCTATTATTCCACTTTCAACATCCTGTGGATTTCTGGGGTTTGTAGTTTACTAAGGCCAAAGACCTCTCTGGCTGTGAATTCTTGAATGCCCCTCCTTACACTACAAATCCCAGGATTCTATAGGATGTTGAAAGTGGAATAATAGCACTATGACAGTGTAGTGTGAAAATGGGCTATGTTGTGTATGCCACTTTAATTTTTCTTACATATGCCTCCCAAATGTTTTCTGGCATCCTTATTGATGGTAGACCTCATCTCCATAGCAACCAGCCGGAGCCCAAGAGCTCTAGGCCCCTCCTGAAACTGCCAATCCCAGGATTCCACAGAATCTGCACAGCCAGCCAATCATATGGGGTCTTCTCGCCTCACTCAGCCAATCGTATGAGGTCTTTGCCTGCTTGACGCAGACAAAGAGACAAACTTACGAACAGAGAAACTTTGACTTTTATCTAGTAGATGTGACTTATATATAGCAAACAAAAGATTGTGTGGAATCTTAAAGATTAATGAATATACTCCAGCTTAATAAAAACAACAACAATGGATGGCATTAGCTTTTATGGACACTGTCCGCAAAGTGATTGTGCCTATGAGATCTTATGGCAAGATTAATTTATCTTTAAGGTGGTGGTTCTCAACCTTTGGTCCTTCAGATTTTCGGACGTCAACTCCCAGAATTCTTGACCACTGGCCCTGCTGGCAAAAGTGTGACACAACAATCATCTCTGCTTAGATGTTAAGTTCAGTAGAACATACTCTCAGGTAAATCTGTACAGGACTGATGTCTCACTCATGAAAACTGCCCCTATACTCTTCTTCCTCTTATGTAAGATTCCTATAAGACTACATCCTGATCTGTAAGGGAGATTCTGATTTCAAGACACTCCCAGACTTGCTTACGTTTCTAAAGGAATGTGTGGGGAATCAAAACAGGAAACAAATGAGTGTCTTCATCTTCATACATAACTGGTACACGTGCTGGGAGAACAATAAAGTGTTGTGTGGCACTTTAAAATTTCATTTGGTACAAGCTTTGACAGGCTTCAGACTACCTAACCAGATACACAATTCATCAAGGAGGCTGAAGCTTTTGCAGACTGAAACTTGGCAGTGTTTAAGATGGCACGAAACTGTTGCTTTTGCTGCAACAAACTAACACCTCTGTCCCACAGACAGGAAAGACACAGTTGGCCAAGAACAGTTCCCTATTGCTTAACTTGTAAACCTGCCCTAAATGAAGCAATCCTAAAGAAAATAAGTTTGAATACAAATGGGAGAAAGAAAATGCAACTCCCTTCTCTCCATTTAGACACCTCCCTTGTGCCTTTGCTGAACCAAGTAAGAAGAAACTCTGGGCCCAGAAAGACTAAGGCTTCTTTCATACTGCACAATTGTAACACTAGGAGCCAACTTTAAAGGCCGTTACTACATGCTAGGGACTGCTGGGATCACATTCCTCCTCAACTGTCCCAGTTTGGCATGGACCTGTCACCCCAACTTTCCAGCTGCTTTTAAACCGTCCCCGTTTCTCTCTCCTCCTTCTACTTTCCCACTTTGTGCTTAGTGTCCTTTCATTGCTGCAAACCGCTGGAAAAGTAGTTTGCACTCAAGTAACTCAGCAGGGAGGAGAGGAGTAGGCAGAATCCTGCCCTTCCCAGTAAACTGACCCAAGACCAAACTGCTTCAACCTGTCCCCCTAGTCTGTTCTTCCACACTGATAACTTCTTCCTTCTTGACCACACTCTGAGGTTGGCTGACCATACCTGTCCTAGTTTTCATATCTGCAGTGTTGAAGCGTATGCTGAGATTTGTAGTTTCATGAAGCATTTGGAATTTTCTGCCGGTGTGCCTCCCCAAACTACAAATCTGCCCAAGCGACAGGATTCCGCAGCATATAGTCATGGCATGATTAAGGCGGGACCAAAGTCCTATAACCGCGTGGTGTGAAAGATGTTTGCAGGAAAGAGACAGGCAGACTACCGTCAACAGCCCCGGCTGTCCTTCCTCTGCTTAAGGCCGGACCACCCCTTCTTTACGGAGTATGTAACGTGACGGCAGTGGCTGTTTCGGGAAGGAAAAAGATGAAAGAAAGACCACCGCTATCCTATAAGAAAAGCCTGACTGCCAGGCTCGACGCTTTCAATACCGGCTCGCCCTTTACCTTCCACGCCAGCTCGCCGTCGAAATCTCGGGCGCGCAAGAAGCGGACCAGGTGGGCGTCGGAGAGGGAGAAGGGCAGCAGCGGGAAGCTCTCCTCCTCTTCGGCTCTGCGCCTCAGCGCTGCCGCGGCGGCTCGCACGAGAGGCGCGTCGTCCGGCAGCTGGTTGAGGTTCCCGGGCGCGAGCGGGGACTCGCCGTCGAGGCTCATGGCGCCGCCGCCGCCGCGGCTTCCCCGGGAGAAGGTGTCCGCCCGCCCGCGACTCCCCCGCCCTGAAAGCAGGCGCGCCCGGAGCGGGAGCGGGAGCGGGAGCGGAGCCGCTTCTGTTCGCCGCTCGGGCGACGGCGTTACATAACGCCAGGAGCAAAGGAGAGCAACTGGCACAGCCGGAGCAGCTGCCGAGCCCGTGCCCGGCGAGAGACTCGGGCCAAGGCCGCGGTGTCACCCCCACCCCCATAGCAGGGAACAAGCAGACCGCACCAAGCTCGTTCGACAGGCCTGTGGGTGGCCTGGCCCGCTCGGCTCCGAGCCAGGCCGTCCGTCCTGACTCGCCCCGCGTCCCTCTGGCGGGGAAGGAGACGGGGTCCCGGGACTGACGGGCTCTGGAAAGCATTGTGGGTAGCGGCGAAGGGGCGCCTTCCTTCCGCCGGGCGGGGCGAGGCGCGGCGAGGCTGAGGCTCGTGAGAGCTCCCTAGGCTGCCGAGGGGGGCAGCTGCTGAGGCGGCGACCCTTCTCGGGAGTCACCCTGGCAACCTTTGCCACGTAGAAGCCGCTGCGGGGAGGGCGCACCTGGCGGGGAGGCGGCCGCGGTCTCGCCTCTCCTAACAGCAGTCAAAACTTACTTAAGGGAGAACTTGGAGCCGCCAGCATGGTGAGGGGTTTGAGGGTTAGAGCAGGGCCCTTCCCGCGCAAGATTGTTATAGTGTTATTATTCCACTTTCAACATCCTATGGAATCCTGGGGTTTGCAGTTTAGGGAGGGGCCTTTGAGGGGCCAGTGACCATGCCGGCTGAGGAATTCTGGGAGTTGCAATCCAAAGTGACTTTCCAGGGCTGTGCTGGACTCGCATCGATGAAGAATGATGAAGATTTATGACTTTATGTACAGTTTGGAGAAAACAGAGGGTATCTTTCTTTCTCAGAACACTGGAATTTGAGGTCATCCAATCAGTCTGATTGGCCGTAGATTCAGCAGAGATCGGTCTTCATAGAATGAATTATGGAATTCGCTACTACAAGATGTGACATCTGCATTTTAGAAATCTTTAAACCAAGAGCTAGATATATTCATGGAGAAATGTCCATCAGACAATTAGTCATTATGACACCACTCACATGTTCAAATGCTATATGCTACTAATTTGGCAACAACACCCATTCAAATTATAGGCAAACTCATTAACCCAGGCAGTGCCAGTTTAAATTTCCCTCTGTATATATATGATGAAACCAAAAATGAAACCATAAACAATGATGACACCTTTTCTGAGTGCCAAACTATGCTTAGTCACATTTTTTAGAAAAGCATGTTTAATGCTAGTACTTTTATAGTGAAGTAACAGTAACTACAACAGGCTTTCACCTGAGGATCCACTAAAAATCCCTTTCAACAGATATTCTTCCCACCTCTGCTGTTTACTATTAATTGTACATTTAGGAACAAAGGGAAGGGGAAACTCAACCAGGGCAAGTCCAGTTTACAAGCACAACAGTGGATCACAGGCCTCCATGGCTGCTTTTCCTTTTTTTTTTTTAAAGCAGCTTCCTATACTTGTTTTTTTAAAGTGCAGGGCCTAAAATGAAGCCCACTATCATATGTGCATACATTATGAAACAATATGGGTTCTGTTCAGAATGACAAGGGCATGCAGATTTAATCAATCACTTTATTTGATTACTGTTTACATTAGTCACCCATTGACCCAATCTTCTAGGAAATATACAATTTAATCAAAAGACATTAAAGCACAAATCAAGCACTAACCTGAAGGAGAAGGAATAATCAACACAAAGATAGAAATACTTTAAAGATAGAAATACTTCAAGTCATGTGATTAATCAACAGAAATTACTTTAACCAGCTGACACTCATGTCATTTAAAAAAAATCCTCTTAAATATATGGATTAAATAAATGCAAATATTAAAATACCTGAGCTAATGTTAATAGTTTTATTCACAATATTGGTAAAGATATATGAAATGCTTAATTAAGATTGGACTAGAAATGTCTTTAGAGCTGGTATGATGTAGTGGTTTGAGTGCGAGACTACAAATCCCTGCTCAGCTATGGAAACCTGCCAGATGACCTTAGGCAAGTCACACTGTCTCAGCCTCAGAGGAAGGCAAGAGGAAACTCCTTGCTAAGAAAACCCCATGATAGCATTGCCTTAGGGTCATCACAAGTTGGAAACAACTGGAAGGCACACAACAACAAAGAAAGTGCTCATTATATTCCTCTTTTGGGGTATTCAGACATTAGTTCACATCCATTTCTCTTTAGTAACTTGGAAAATATATTTCTTTTTCATACTTCTTAGAGCTTATATTTTGAAATTTATTATATTTCCTCAAAATGATAACCCACAGAGGTCCCATTTTACTGTCAGGACTGGTAGACGGACCCTACGTCCCTATGAAGTTGTCTGCCCCCCTCTTTAAATATACCCTGAAATACAGCTTCTATGGACAACCTCGATACCCTAAAGGTATTGGAAGCTAAGCAGGGTCAGCCCTGGTTAGTACTTGGATGGGAGACGGCTAACAAATGTTGTAGGTTGCATTTAAGAGGAAATAACGGGCAAAACCACCTCTGAGTATTCCTTGCCTTGCCTAAGAAAACCCTATGAAATTCTTAAGTCTGTCATAAGTTGACAGGTGACTGGATGGGAGCTTGAGGGTGCTGTGCACTACAGTACTCTTCTTTATGTGTTTGTTCATTCCCATTAAACTGTTGGTTTGGAACCTTTTTTTACAAAACACATGATTTGGCACTTTTGTTTTGTGTTAAAAAGTTTTTCTAATTTAAGAGGCTATCTATTCAAGAAGTGCTGTGTTCAGGCAAAAATTAGGCTGGGGGAAAAGAGCGAATAAAAGTCCAAACTGGCAGAACGCTACCAAATTCTTTATTGTCCCTTGCATCTGTGCACTGCACAGTTCTTTATGACCATTTGCTCAATCTTGAGTTTACACCCGTGGGAATCATATTCTCTGCTTCCTCTGCAAATTGTCAGTTTTCTGCTGCACAAGCATCCACATCTGGAAGATTTTAATGGAGACTCATTGGCACTGACTATCACTGGGAAGAAATACCTTGAGTAAAAGATGTATCAAAGAGATTTTTAAAACATTTAAATAGGCAGTAATATACACCTTAGCATTTTGTATGTATGTTTCAATCCATTAGGCTGCTTCAATTCTGCTGAAAGACCATTCCATTGAGCCTTCTCTCCATCAAACTGTCACCTAGCATCAACCATTCCACCAGTCTTCAGCAGAAGGAAAACTCTGCTATTCTATTTGGTTCTTTCTGAACTGCTTCTCTCTCAGCCTGTCTCTATGAGACCTCTGTGGCTGTTTGTTTTTCTCTCCTTCCTTCTGTATCCTTTTCCCTGTCTTTTCTGTTGTGCATTTTAGACTGTAAACTTCAGAGCAGAGCCTGATTTGTTTTTACCGTTCTGAAAGCCACCCTGGAAAACCTCTTTGGCTACCAAGAGGAGTTAAAATGATTTAAGTTCCTTCTATGCAAATAGACTGCAATTTGTAGAGGAAACTAGGATATACCAAGATTTTGTTTTAGTGAAAACAAATATTTGCACTAAGATCACCTATCTTATAACTCTTCTTTATAGAGTTGTTATATCCAGGTTTGAGCCACAGGCTGTGTATATTCCAGGAAATTTACACTACCTTTTCCACCAGTTACAACTGTTAACAGATTCTACTACTGGAGAAGAAAAAAAACTTTCTAAAAAGCAGGAGATCTATCTGCCTCTTGGGCACCCCATCATCTCCATGACGGGGACTAATTTTTAATGCTCACATTTTGCCAGCCCACTTTGTAACACCACTTTAACAGACTATATAAGTGATTGTGCTTGCTGCAGAATTCTGGGAGTTCTCCCAAAAAGTAATTTACCCAATCCTGCAGGTGGTGGACTTGCCTTTTGGAGTGGTTGAGCATGGTGTACAAACAGAACATGCAACATTGCAGTTAGCCCTCTGCATTTGCTAGGGATAGGGGTGCAAGATCCCTGCAAAAGTGGAAAAACTGCAAATATCAAAGTATCAAAATGTATGTGTGTGTGCGTGTGTGTGAAGGAGGGTGAGGCAAAGAGAGGGATGAGGCACTCAGGATCCCAACCAGATCAGAGAAAGAAGGAAAGGGAGTGGGATGGCATGGTGGCCCTATACTTCCTCTCTCACACCCCTCTCCTTCCTTGTGTGTGGGAGCACAGGGAGAGGGTTTGTGGTGCTGAGAAATGACTGAGAGCCATCCCTAGCTGGCCAGGCAGTGGCTGGTGGTGGAGGAGGAGGAGGAGGAGGAGGAGGAGGACCAGGTTTTTAAAGTGCTGCACACCTGACTGGAGCTGCTGAGAGGAAATGTTTCTTCAGAAAAACACTTGGGGGGAGAAGGGTTGAAGAAACTTGCAAATAATCATATCTGTGAAAGTTGAACCTGCAAATGTGGAGGGCCACCTGTATTTTTAAAAAATAATTCACTTTCATTATTTGTTACAGTATTAGAAAAGTAATTTGTTGCCATTACTAATAATTTCTAATTACTAGTTACTAATATTTAATGCTAGTTATTAATTGTTATTGAAAGGTACTACTACTAATACTAAAGTTGAAAAAGTAACTCAATACATTCCATTTACACTGCTCATTGCTTTTCCACTGTTAGGCTATCTGCTATGAAGAGCTAATCTGGAATTTAAGTAATATCTAAGAAAGACATCAACTTGAAGGATAAATATTTTGTGTAATATGAAAATGTGAACTGCTACATTTAAACTGACTAATTAACACCCCATCACAATGTCAACATTCTTAATTGGTTAGAGTAATATTGCCATAAATTTAGCTGAAGGGAAATACTGGGATTAATTTTTTTCTTTTGATGATGTCCCTGAATGAGATACTATTCTAAGGTTTTTTTCCCCCACTTACTGCAGAAGAAGACAAAGGGCTGGTATTAAGGAAATGTTTCTCTCTGATCCATCCAGCATGACATGTTATTTTGTGTGGCCAAGCATAATGTGACTGTGTGTGGTGTTCATCAGAATCATTAATATCAGTATCATTAGTACTATGCATAACAAGAGATAGATTCACCAAGACATTGACTGAAGACACATTGCAGAACCATTTCTGAATTGTGATGGCACTGTGGACTGAGACAGAATCGGTAAAATGTGTGTAATGTAATAAATATTGCCATGATGATGATGACCACAATGTAATAAAAGCCATTATAAAATTTAGGAATGAAAAGCAGCACTGCCTAGATGCTAGTGAACACTGACGTGGCTCAAAAGAAGTGCTGGACGCAGTTGACAATGCCTGCAGCAACACAGGTGGAAGTCCAAAGTAAAGTGTGTGTTATGTACCTTCAAGCTGCTTGTAGATTTATGGCAAGCCCGTCAATTTCATTGAATTTTCTCAGTCAAGGAATACTCAGAGGTGGTTTTGCCAGTCCCTTCCACTGAAATATAGCCTACAGAACACATCTTCATGCAGTTTTCCTCTGTGGACACAGGCAAAAGCAGTCAAGTAGGTGGTCCCAGTAATGTACTATTAAAATAAGGTTACAAAGACTGAAAGAAAAAAATAGTCACTTTGATTTTCTGTTTCTTTCTCTTTTTCCTCATCTATTTGTTTTAAGAAATAACTGTTTCTGATTAAACCACACAGTACCAAATGTGCAGAAACCTATGTCCTGCTGCACACTTTATTTTCCTACTGCATAAACTGTGTCCAGCTCTGTATGAAAATTGGAGATCTATTCTGCATATTGTTTAGACCATTACAGCTCAGCTGTTCTTGTGTTTGATAAAAGAGGATGTCTGTCTCTTACAACATTCTAGTATTAATCTGATCCCAGTGATGAAAAACACTATCCATGTACAATGGATGGCTGGACTGAGGAAAATAGCCTTGCTTTTCAAGATAATCACCTTTAAAATTCACTTACAGAAACTGGGGAAATGTTTTGCAGTCCTGGAGTATAAAAACGAACCCAAAGAAACAAAGCAAAAGTTCTCATATTGGTAGAACATACCCGTGGAAAACATAAGTACCGTTTTTCCCCTCCCAAATGTTATCTACAACATTTGGCGGGGGGGGGGGGGGTTGCTAAAAAAAAAGGCACAAGACAGCTGATCTGATTTGACTTTCAGTGTTGTTACAAGAACTATCAAGCAGATGTTTCATCACACTGGATTCCATACTCCCAGTGAGAGTAGACACACTAGGTAGGGTGCTGGATCTCATTCTGTCAGTGACAAAACATTGTACGTTGAAGATCTTGGAGAAAACTCAGCTGCTTAGGGTTGCCAAGTTTGGTACATGTCAAGTCCTGAGTTTTTAGGGTGAAAATCTGAAATCTAGGGACAACCCAGTCATAGGGTGTAGGCTCTGGTGATGTCATTAAGCACAATATACTGAACATCTACTATTGTTGTTTAGAGCATGTTGTTCAAATTTTAAAAAATACAAAAACAAATGAGATATTTACTTGATTGATATTAAGCCTTCCAAGCTCTGTGCTGGTTGCAGGAGTGGGGGAGACATCTTTTCTCTAAAAATTTTGGTAAAAAGTACCTTTAACAACACATAGGAGTTGTAGTGGTGAGAGCCAGAGTGATGTGGTGGTTTGAGTGTTGGACTATGACTCTGGAGACCAGAGTTCAAATCCCTGCTCAGCCATGGAAACCCATTGGGTGACCTTGGACAAGTCACACTCTCCCAGAGTCAGAGGAAGGCAAAGGCAAATCTCCTCTGAACAAATCTTGTCAAGAAAATCCTGTTACTGTAGTTTCTAGTCTGAACTTGTGGTATATCATTTGATATCAAAAATTTGGCCTTCACTACCCATTCCTCTCCATGTGCTTGCGAGGCCCCCGGACAAGCACGCACACGGGCATGGCCGAAAATAGCTGAACTATTCAAAACAAATCCAGGCAGGCGAGTAATTGCCGGACTGCAGCTTTAGGAGACCTCCAGGCAAGTACCCTCTGAATATCGCATTATGTATTCACGCAGCTTACAAAAGATCACCTGCCCTAAGCAGGCAGCTTGACGAGCTTAATATCCAACTTTCAAGCACTCCGTATTTGCATACTGTCTACGCTATTGACAACGCTGTCATAATTCAATCATCTAAAGTACTGACCTTTTGGAGGCTTTGTCTCCAGCCCAAAACCCATTGTTTTCCCCGGGAACGGACTAGCCTACAGGCACATTTTCCCCTATAAGAACCCCTGATTTTGAGCGTCTCTTCGGATCGCTCTTCCATCCCGCCTTGCTGTCGCTCCGTTCGACGAGCCTTCCCCTCAGCTCCCACGTGCTGAGAATCTCCGATACAACTGACTTTTCTTCAGATAAACCGGGTTTCAGGATCAGGTGTAGTATTTCCCCTGAAAAATCCCTCTTAAAGTCCTCTATCCAACTCCTACCTTTCTTTCATTAGGTCTGTGTGAGTGGTTGCATACATATGTATTGACTGTGTTTCAAAATAAAGGAAAACAATTATTATTTACTTCTGTTTGATTATTGACTCGGCCTGACCCCATAGACATTGGGTTTAAGATCTCGCTAGGTTGTCCTGCCTCTTGCATTGCTTAGCTTGTGCTCTTGCTAATTCCCATTCCCCAGTATTTTGAGCACATTGAGGTGTCCCTCACGGGACCCCAGAAATCAGGGTAACAATCCCATGATAGGTTCACCTTAAGGTTGCCATAATTTGGAAAATGTCTTGAAGGTACAAAACAACCACAAAGGAGCTGTAGTGTCACCAAAAATATGTTTTCCAAGCACTGTGAGGGACAGTAAAAAAAAACTCTCCAAATCTGTTTCAACAGTTTTGCAAGCTCTGTTTATGGGAGTTGTAGTGTAACCAAACAAACTTTTCCAAAGAGAAACAAAGTTTTCTACACTGTACTGTTAATGAGTTGGTCCCATTAATCAGAGTCCATTACTGGACATATTTTCTTTCTTTCTTTCTTTCTTTCTTTCTTTCTTTCTTTCTTTCTTTCTTTCTTTCTTTCTTTCTTTCTTTTTTTAATGCTCAAGTTGTGGAATCTTTCTGATTCCCCCCAAATAATAATCATAACAATGCTACTAATGGTGCTGAAGAGTTCAAAAAGAAAAAAAAGTACACTTTTTGCAACCCAGGTGATCTTCAGTCCAAGAAAGGAAACTGTACTGTGGCTTCAGCCATAAAGGACAAGGTCAGGAAGCCAGGAAAAGACTTGAGACACATAACAAGAAGATAGGAAGAGTCACAATGCGGAGCACCATACAAGTTCAGCAAGTGTATGGCTGATGAGCTCTGGCACCAGCTGCAATTTGAGAAATTTTAAGAGGGAGAGAACAGGGTAGGGGGAGGTAGACAGCTGTATCTCCCAGAGTATATATACAACACTGCCTGCAGCACAGTGGAAGACACTTTTTTTCCTTTCCAAGGCAGTACTGCCACTCTAAGATTTCCTCACCTTGCCCTGAGGACTAATGAAACAGTCCTAGGCCCTGAGATCCAGGAACCCTATGAGTGGCTAGATGTGTATAAACCAATATGATAGACATTTTTGTAATGTCAGTACAAAAGTTTACGTAAACAACTTAAAGTTTATCCTCTTTCCATAAAGTGGATCTCTATTTCTTCAAAAGGTTTGAGATAATCCAAGTGGAGAATGATTTTGAAAGCCAATGAAAACTGGCAGCTCTTGGTGATGATCCTGGAGGAAAGCAATCACTCAAAAATTAGTGCCTATCATCAGTAAGCCTTAAACATAAGCAGAAGTGTACTGACACCTCAAATATCCCAGAATTTACTCTTGTAAACCACTTATAAAGGGTGGGGGGAGGGAAGAGAGACTAATTTCAAAACTGTGGCAAGGACTCAACTACACAAGGCCTTGCATGTAACTGGTGGAATTTTTTTAAAAAACCCGTCACATTATATAACACATCACCTGCTGTCATATACGACATATTCTGGTCAAAAACTCTTCTGAGTTTCAAAACTACACTGTGATTTTAGGGGCAGGTCTGAAACTCACTCTGTCACATGAAACTAATTATGTACCTCTTTAACTGGTGCCTGCAGTGTCAATGCATAGTTTGCCATTTCTCCAGTGTCCAAATTCATTATTAACAATCCAAAGTGGCAATCCTATGCACACCTATTTAAAAATAAGCTTTATTTAAGAATGAGATTTATTTCCAAGTAAACATGAATAGGATTAGGATCCATGTTAAATACATATTAAAGTCACTGGAAGAAAAATAATTTTAAATCTTGATTGTATTTGCTGTTGCTATTTGCCGATAAGTCAGTCTGAACTTATGAGGGCCCTATCAATCCTGATTTTGCAATATAATTGTTTTGCAGTTAGGAATTACTCCTACTGAAGTTGACATCATGAATCAATTACATCTGCAGTACAACTTCTAGTATAGCTATGACATGCTGGCAAACAGGCAAAAGATTAGGTTGTTTTTTGAAAGGGAAAAAAGCAACTTCTACAGTTTTTTTCCTCTGAAGTAAAGAAGTCTTTGGACACTAATAATGAAAACAATGGTTGTGCTGTAACTATTTGGCTTCAGAGATATCATTTAGTCAAGGACTTCAAAAATGCTCAGAACTTCAGATTTTCCCAGTAGACAAAACCAATCTAAAAAACAGGCTTATAATTAACCAAGACTGCAACATTCTACCTACCATCTCCAGAGCTTTTACATGGACCTTGTCTACTTGTACTTTTGATCAGTCACCAGTCAAATGGCAAAAAGAATCTATAAATATTTGTTGAGTTCTTAATGATTTACTCGTCTGAGGCACGCCTAAGTCAAGAAACCAATAGCTGTGAGCTAACGATAGCCATAACTGGCAAAACCACCTCCGAATATTCCTTGGTTAAGAAAACTCCATGAAATTCATGGGGTTGCCATAAATCAACAGGCAACTTGAAAACACATACACGTTTCTTACTATTGTATTTCTGATGGTATATATCTTTCAGCTTCTAAAATAGTGATGAGAATCATGCACTTCTCCAGATTTTGTTGGACTGTGTGTTTCAGCAACTCTTCCCAGCATAGCCAATAAGGAATGTTGTTGACTGCAGTCTTGCTACATCTGGAGAGCTATGTGATTCCCACTGCTGCTCTAAAGGACAGAAGCATTTTCAATGAGAAGGAATTGTCATAGTTCAGCTGGCATTTTTTGTAATTTTCATTCAGTTCTTGTGGGAAGCTGAAAATGCAGACATTGAACAAAGCTGGTAATTTAAAAGAACTGCCCCCCCCCAAAACATATTGTATAACTTGTAGCAATTCTACTATCACCCACAGAACATACCAGCTGAACATTTAGGTGGCCAAATATGACAGTACAATCAGCCCTCCATATCTGCGGATTCTGTATCCATGGATTCAATCAACTGAGACTTGAAAATATTTATTAAAAAAATCCAAAAAGCAAACTTTGATTATGCCATTTTATATAATGGACAACATTTTACTACACCATTGTACATAACAGGACTTGAGCATCCACAAATTTTGGTACCCACAGGGAGTCTTGGAACCAAACCCTAGCGGATACCAAAGGCCCAATGTATGTAACTGATATAAAGGGCAGGGAAAAGCCTTGTTATGATAGCCAAAATGAGGTAAAGCGTTATAGTCAAGGAAATGAAGCATAGCCCCCCCTCCCTAAACTGCAAATTCCAGGATTCCATAGGATGTTGAAAGTGGAATAATACCACCATAACAGTCTAGTGCAGAAATAGCCTAGGACTGCTGTTAGGAAACAACTGGGCTTACTAGAAAATAAAAGCACTCTTCCACAACAGATAATGCTATTTCTTGTTTGGCAATGCATCTAGTAGGACTTTTTAAAAAGCTGACAATTCAGATAGCTCTATACTTGAAAAAGGGTAAGAGTCAGTAGAACTTCAAATAATAAACCCATAGTGGTCTTTAGAAATCTGCTCTGCCTTTCTAAGATCAGTATTAAATATGTCTAACTCCCCTGGACCTGACAAGAGAGTGGGGTAACAAATTTAAGCATGCTTTGATTTAGTCTGAATTTTAGCACTTTTTTCTCTTAACCGAATAGAGGGCACTGATGCATGGCAAGTTCTCAAAGGAAGCTGCTATCTCCTGTATTTGGAGATTCTTTCACTGTTAAGAAATTGAATGTTATTTAAGAGATCCATGATTCCACACTTTGTGCTTCTGTTTAAAAACATTCTAACATATAGCAAGTTTCCAGAAACTTGGTGGAAACAAATACCGCAGGGACCCCTACCAGTTACAACCCCTCCTACTTTAGAAAGTCAAGGAACTTAAGTAACATGGCACTGATACTTTATTCTCTGGTGACCCAAGCCAGCTTGCCAGTCAAAACAGAATTACTTCCCAACGTCAGAAGAACTAGACAAGGTACCAGGTATCATCAACTCAGCCATTTCAGGTGACACGAAGAACCAACAGTAGTCCTCATAGCTCTGCAAATATGCCACACAGAGCCCCTCCTGTTTGATTTAAAGCATGAGCCCCAGTCCACCTCTGGCCACGTTTTCTCCTTCTGCCCTTTGAGACATTTGCTGCATGCTGAAGGGGACAGTGTGCTTATCATGGAAATATGATGCAGGTAGTCCACATCTTCCTTTGGATGGCAGAGACATCTATATTTTAATTCTTTGTTCAGACAGCTCTTCTTTGCCTTAATATTAATGACACCTCCAGTTCGTACAATTGAGAAGAAACTCTAATCCTGTCTACAGCTTCTCTCATGTGCACCCATATGGCAAGCTACAGTCTGAAGATTACCTTTGCAGCAATTACCTTTCATAAGTGATGTGTTGGTTAGAGCCCAACACATCCTCTTCATAATTTCAGGTAGTTCAGCATATGTATCTCTAGAATACCCAGGAGTTAGGAATTAGAATTCCTAATACAATTGGACAGGTAAGAATACAGGGAAAAGATTTATCATCAATAAAATTTATTTGCCTAATTAATATGTCAAACACATATCTGATATACACATGAACAGATACATTTAAATAAGTAAAAGGCATGAAAGCTACACATTTACAATGGGAAAAATGCAGACAACCAAAATTTGATTTTTAACTCCTAAATCCATGCACCTCCTTACTAATCACTTGCTTTGAAAATAAATTCAAAATGGTTTTCACATCTTATTCTGAAGATGGTCAGGTATGGATGCAACTTTAAACTTTAGTCTATGCATTACATGCATGAGGCCTGGGCTTGTGCATTTCCCTCTCCCCGTGGTATGATGTTGGTCAGCAACACTATTAAAATTAACCACAGCGTGCCTATGTTGACATAATGTTATGCTATAGTTGTTTAATGGAAAGAAACTTTCTGATTTCCTTGCAGAAATGAATGGAGAAGGAATGGCACCCATGCTTGAGGTCATATAACCTAAAACATAGTTTAACATTAAATCCAAATATAGCCAGTGGATTGGATCCATATTGGATCATGACACACTTAAGTCTCACTGATCTAAATGATATTCTAAGCATAACTAAATCTGGATCCAACCCAATATAAGCAGTTTGAAAATTAGTGACAGAAACTTCATGCCTTCAAAAGCTAGCACAAAGGGCTTAGTAAATATGTCTCATTCTAATTGATATATACTAATAAAAATCATAATAAAATTACATGAGCAAAAAATATACATCCTTTCTACAGGAATATAATATTTCAATTTTGAATTCTCATCTTATACAGAATTAATCAAAAGTAAGCTCCTTTTAGCGGAACTTAATCTTAATTAATAATGCATAGGATTTCTGCCTTTTCTCCTTCAGTAATGATGAATGGATTGAGAATTTCTTGGCCTCTGGAATAGGTTTCTCCAGTTGCAGTGGATAGTCAGGAGATGATTCCCAAGAAATTCAAGTCAGCAATGGTCAGCAAATTTCTGTGTAAGAACCCAAGTATTCCTACTACTAAGACAGTTCGTCTAAGGTGGAAAAAAATGCAGGAAGCATTTCTAAAATCCCACGATACAACTGTGGGGGCTTTAAAAATTCTTTCAGCGGTATGGGAGCTGCTTTTCTGTAAACACCAAGTGCTGCATCTGAATAATCCAAGATGGGCAGGGCCTATAATGTAGATTGGTCATCTAGCTACAGCTCTCAAGTCATACATGACAGTTCATAGTTAAGCATTTGTGATGAGGTAAAAAACTATTCAAAGGCTTTGTACATCAGTGCAAAACTGAACTTTTAGCTCCATTCATATCAAGGCCAGGAGTGGTGACTCTTACATCTGTGCAGTTTTCTGTACATTAAATTTTTTGAACAGGAATTTACAATTTCTGCAACCCAAAAGATGAGGCGGCATCTAAAACTTTCTCTACACAACTAATAAAGGACAAATAATCTATTTAAAATTCTTACTTCAATACTAACCCACTGTAGTGAAAGAGACTGCTTCTATTACACAAGAGATGGCATCCAACATTTTTTACATACATTTGCTTTCATAGTTATATGTGTATGGATGACTTATTGCATGCTAATGTAGGTAAAGGTCAAACTATTCCATTTTCTCACCAGCATATTGCTGATAGGACTTTGCGGAGCTTTGTCTGTACAGATAGCACAGCTCACTTTTTCCTGCTGCAGTTGGTGCCAAATCTTCCAACTGTGTGCTGCACAGCAAAAAGTGGAAGCTGACAAAATGGACTTATGGACACACCCCGAGTACACTGTGATAAATATGTAGAAATCTCATGAAGATTAAATTTTATGAATAAAAAACCCCTGATCTGAAAAATTCTACTTGAAAACTTAGCGCTGTAATCCAATTTCATACATATAGTTTTGACCACTGTCAGATGACAATCAGGATAATGATTCTTTTAGGTGCCCTTACACTATTTTCAAAAATACACATACATAAGGGAGAAAGTGCAAATGACATACATATTTCAGAAATGTACTCAAGTTGTACCTTATCAATATACAATGAAGAAAATGTATTGTTTTCAGAATTGCTATCTCAAATTGTGAAAACTGTTAGTTAAGCATCAGGAACATGAGTTTGTTAATGTTATTAAATTATCAATACCTAATGATTTTTTTTAAAAAACTAAATTCATTTTAACATTGTACCACAAATACATCAGGGGGCCAAAGTAAGCATGTTTCACCACAGCTTAATTTCACTTCCCCCCCACCAAAGGGGAGGTTATGGAGGTTTTGACATATCCTTCTCAATGGTAAGCATGTGTACACAAAGATTAGGTTCCAGAAAACCAGACAGTCTTGCCCTTCTACACTGATGCAAACCATGCCTTCAAATAAAACATTTGCTCATTTCATATCAACTGTATGATGCAGTATGGCTACAAAGTCCAGCCTCCTCGGAAATTCAATAGTATACATACATATGAAGGAAAGTCTCCCATGGCCTAAAAGATTGGGTTTGACACTTACAGAGCGAAGTGCACTAAAAGCTGCAGGTTTCCCAGCTGCTTGCCACTTTTACTTGAATTATCTTGAGCATAATGACTTCACAGTCTTGATCAAACAGAACACTCATACTATCACTCATACTGTCTTCAAAGATCTCCTTCCATTTCTTCAAAAGTAGCATGGCAACTCCAGCTGCTTTCCTTGCAGTGGATAGTCCTTCAAAGATCTGCTTACCCTGATGAACTGTAAAGCCAACTTGCTGGTATGATTAACAAAACAAAAGACAAGCTCACATGTAGGACAGGCCAATAGAAAGGCAAACCAGAAAAGTCAACAAATAAATGTCACAATTGGGCATATGTGTGATTTGGATTCCTTTATTGTTTGCAGTATTAAATGTTTATGAAGCAGTCATTAAAGTTCAGTTCAGATTCTTTGGAGAAGAATCTAAAGCTTCATATATAAATTGGATGATACTGTTTGTAACCAAGTTTCTTCCTACAAGTGGGACAAGAATTAACATTTCTTAGAGAATCTCGGAGGCACTGACTACAGAAAACATGACCACACTTTGTCGACACAATGAGCCGTCCACTCTGTACGATTTCTGAATATCCATCCATGCAAATTGGGCAACTCACAGTACCTGAACGTCGTGTACTTGAAATTCCATCTTCCAGTAACTCCAATTCCCTGGGTAATGTATTAGTCAACACTACATCATTATCCCTCGGTTCATCATCATCACTGCTTAATACACAGCTTTCAGGGAGTTGTTGGCTTCTCAAATGTTGGTTTTGCTGTTGACAAACATTTTCTTCAACTATAACAACGGAATCATTGCGTGTCAGATCGACTACCACCGGGTCTGAAGACTCGCAGGTGAGGTCTACAACCTCTTCACAAGGATTTTCTTCGAGATCAATAGGCTCTACTTGTGATGCGCTGTCAGCAGCTAAAGTGGTTATTCTACTTCGCTTGCGAGTTTGTCTAGCATTAATTGTTCCTCCACAGCGCTTTTTTGAAATCTCATTCTTTGCTATCCTTTCACTAGAAATGGATGGTGTGGCTGTGTCAGTTGCTAACAGAAGACTGTTTTCAGTGCTAGGAGAAGAAGTAGCGGCAGATGTTTGTAAAGAGAAGCCCACAGAAGAAGTAGATGGGGATGAGGAGGAAGAGGTAACAGTTGAAGGAGGGGCCAGAGATTTCACTTCCAAATCAACTAGATTTGATGAGGGAAGAGCATTAGTCCTCTTGTTCTTCCTGCGCTTGGTACCACAACGCTTGGAATCAGTTGGGCTCATGGTATGTAGAGGCAGAAATCACCAAGCTCAAATTAGCAGTCTAGGAATAAGAAAAATATGTGATAATTTCTGACACCCATATCCAATAGTCAATGTTTGCATACATACTCCCAAGCAATGAGCAACAATGTAAAGTTGAAGGCTTTCACGGCCGGAATCCATAGGTTGCTGCGGGTTTTCCGGGCTTTGAGGCCGTGTTCTATTAGTATTTTCTCCTGATGTTTCGCCTGCATCTGTGGTTGGCATCTTCAGAGGACCTTCAAATCCTCTGAAGATGCCAGCAACAGATGCAGGCGAAACATCAGGAGAAAATACTAACAGAACACGGCCTCAAAGCCCGGAAGACCCACAACAACCAATGAGCAACAAAACCATAGAATTGTAATCCCTCCATTAATATGCAAGAATATCTTTTAAGCAGCCTACTTCCTATCCCTCCAGATATTTTGAGTTTTGAATTGCACAAGAATTCATATTTCCAGAAAAAAAATGCACTTATTGTAGTCAATGGCAGGACAGAAATAAAATTACCTGAAAATCCATCGATAACATCTAATTGGTTATTGATATTAGAACTTAAGCATCTCCAAAATATCCTATTTGTAGACAAAGGTATTTGGGGAACACGCTTGCTGAATTTCTGCGGGGGGGGGAGGCAGGGAGGAAAGAAAAATCTCCAATGCTCTCTCAGAAGTAGATCTCAGAAGTTGCAGTAACTATTTTGACAGCTTCCCCCATTCCATTTTCCTTTCCACAAATGCCCTTCACCTGGTTACATTCATGACTATACCAAGAGAACCATCTGGAGTTGCCATGCTACTCCATTCTCTATTCACAGAATGAATGGAGAATATTTAGAAAAAATTCTGCCTTGCTTTTTTTTCCCAAAGGGCTGAAAAAAATAGCATATTTTTAAAGGACTTTTGGGAAATTTCAGCTCAGTTCTGGCTACTGTTTGTAAAGAAAACTATCTTCTGGTTTCTTGATGATTTCTTCCCCCTGCAAAAGACTTCTTTTCTT
Source organism: Cyclura pinguis (assembly GCA_030412105.1). Taxonomy (NCBI): domain Eukaryota; kingdom Metazoa; phylum Chordata; class Lepidosauria; order Squamata; family Iguanidae; genus Cyclura; species Cyclura pinguis. The sequence goes on from CM059602.1 coordinate 217,777,180, forward strand.
CTTATTCATTCTCAAGGCACTTCAGAATTTATTCTGAAATTCTTTCTATTTGGCCAACAGTTCTTTTGTCTTCTCTTTCCATTACATTTCTCAATTACTGTCTGGCATTATCCTCTCTGCAATATGATTAATTTCCTAATATGAAAAAGACCCATGGGAGGAGCTACCTGACAACATCTTCCATAGAGAGTTACCTCCCTGCTCTTATGCTATCAGATGTGGAAGACCAGCAGGGCTCCCCTAAACACAATGTGCCAGAGATCAGTGCCTTATTGTGCTCATTAACTACAGGTGTTTCCTCCCTTTTCAGAAATTTTCCATAGACTGGAACTAGTCCACAGATCACCAGTTTGAGTAGCACTGCTTTAACTGAGGCATGGAAAACAAGTGAGGCTACAGATTGTCAAAGTAATCCTTGTTGTTCCATGCAAAACAAAAACTCAGATATGCCCTTCATTCACCTCATGCTTAGAATAAGTGCAGGAATCTTATCAATGAGTGTTTTCACCAAAACTTTCTTTTCCTTTTGGGGAAAAAACCCCCACACCAGTTGATTTTTCAGGTCTAAGCCACTGACAAGAGATCAAACATAAAAATGGCTGTAATTTCCATGAGCAAAAATATGCAGTATTGATTAGTAGAAACAAAGAGGCCACACTTGCACTAGGGAAGACCATTAGCAGTTTCACAAAAAGTGATTGTGCAACATGGAATATCAGTGTAGAAGTTGTTGACAGATTCACAAGTTCAGAGCATAGGCATCTTATGGAACCACATTTTGTAAGTATTTTGGAAATAATTTTTCCAAACTAATGCAAGCAACTCTCAAGAAACAAGGGTGGCACCATGCCTACACAATGTGTCCAAGATGAATGGTACAGTATTGTTGGTACTGGAGATTTTCAGGTAGTCTTCAAGCAAGACAATGGTGCTTAGACTATAGTATCAAGAGATGGTATAGTGACCAGAAGTATACATACAAGATTAAGAGGAAAAGGTTTTGAAAGTTCAACACAGTGGATTGAATCAGATTTTCTATTCTACATCAGAAACAGCTGATCTGTATCTGTTGGGTATCATAGTGGGCATCACCTTGAACCTTATCAAGCAAATTTGTGAGGCTGTAATAAAAGCACCTTCCAGAAAATATGCTTACTTCTAACAATATGTCACGTGTTTTTGGAAATCTTATCAGAATTCTCCACACATCATGTCTATTTGGGCCTATTCGCAAAATACCTTGTACAGTCTCAATAAAGATGAAAAACACCTTACGAGGGCTAGAAGTCATTCCCCAAAAGTCAAAACTTATTGTCTGAGTCAACAATATGGTAATCTGAGGAAAAAGAGTGGGGGAGGGAGTGATGGATGGTTTTCTAAGATTTTGCTTTCAACTGTAAGATTTTAGCAGAGTCATTAAGAGGCAACCACCCACCCTCATGTGCACAGAATATGCAAATAAACTTAGCCGGAAAGAAGTTGCACGAGTCCCAGAAACGAAGAATGTTTACTAGATAAAGCATTATGTGGATGCTCTGTATACTCTGTTTTCCTGACAAGGAAAGTACAACTTTAAGAGGTTTATATTTGCCATTCACTCTGCTAAAAAAGAAAAAGAATGTTTTGGAAAAACTGTGGGTATATCAGAGCAGACAACATGATCACTGTTGCAGCCACAGAGGAGGAACAAGATGTCATTCTATAGTCTTGGACAGAACTATAAAGGAAGGTATGAAGTTCAACAAGCAGACACAGTCATCAACTGGAAATATTAAATATGACTCCCGTTATCTCGAAGGACAGAATAAAACTGGCAAAAGGAGAATAGAAGCCATCTGCAAGATGTCACCTTTTGAGAATAATAAAGACTTACAGAGATTTCTGGAATCATTCGGTACCTGTCACAGTCTATATCTAATGAGTCAAACCTAAAAACAGAGAATCTGCCAAAGACTAAAGTGACCTGATAAAAAGGAACCATGAGGCACCCCAAGACTGTAATCAAAATGCCAGTGTTTCCATATTTCAACCCAGCAAAGCATATTTAAGGACATAAGGCATTAGTTATCCAAAGATTTTTGAAATTTATGCTGCTCTGTGGACACTGAACCCTCCGCATCAATTAGAGCTTAGAGGTCGATGGTGCCAGTATGTGGCTCGCCCCCAATGCTCAGTTTTTAGTGCTGAGTCATAGCGTAGTGTCTGAAGTTAGAAGGTACTTAAAATGTTAAAATGCTGCTCTAGAAAAAGAGAAAAAAATGGTTTAAAAAAGCATTAAAATTAAAAAAAAAAAGGTGAGGCATAGCCTATGTATGTCACAGGTCTGCAGTGCCTGAACTGAGAAGTTGCTGCTGGCAACTATATTCATCATGAAATACATGCGAAGTTGCATCAGTATGTGTTTGGCGTACTGGAAGGTTCAATCTGACCCGATTATTATCTTTACAAATCTTTTGGCTGAAATAAAAAAAAAAATGTGCATCTAGCTACAGAAGTATAACAGAATTTGCTCACTTTATCCACTAAATGAGGGCTCCTCACTAGAGAACAGCTGATACAGTCTGACAGTTACAAAGCCATACAGCAACCAGTTGTTTAGAGCAGTCATTCTTAACCGGGAGCCCATGGACCCTTGGGGGTCCACGGAGCCCTCACAGGGAGTCTGTGAGGCCTTGCTGCTGGACACCTACCTCAGTGGCAGTAACAGGGACACAGCAATGGTGGATACCTAGTTGCTGAAACTGCTCCATTCGTAAACACGGGACACAGTTTGGGCATGCATATATCTGCTGCCATGTCCCCCACCTCACGGAGCCCCTGCTTTGGTCCCTGACAAAAGGAACACAGCACCAGGCATGCCTGCCCAAACTGTGTCCCTTCCTTGCAAATGAGGTAGCAGTTTTGGCACCACACACATATATGCTGATGCATTCTTGACAAAAGGGACAAAGCAAGAGACGTGTGTGTACACCCAAGCCATGAGTCTGAAGACCTGGGTTCGAACCCTCACTCAGCCACAGAAACCCACCGGGCGACCTCAGGCAAGTCACACTCTCTCAGCCTCAATTACTGAGATTAGGGTAGCCATAAGTTTCAAAGGGGTGAGACATGATGGTCAGAAATAGCCTCCTCTTGTCAGAAGCACTTTGTTGTTGTGTGCCTTCAAGTCACTTTTGACTTAACAGCAACCCTAAGGTGAACTTATCATGGGTTTTTCTGACAAGATTTGTTCAGAGGAGGTTTGCCTTCACCTCCTTCTGAGGCTGAGAAAACGTGACTTGCCCAAGATCAGCCAGTGTTCAAATGGGGATTTGAATCCTAGACTCCAGAAACCTTTAATAAATAAATAAAATATTTGAATATTTAAATCTAAATTTAAATATTTAAATCTTGAGTTAAATCATCTGAGTCCTGGGCAACAAATTATATTTATAGGGGTCCCTGGTAAAGGAAAGAATAAGAACCACTGATTTAGCAAACCCATGGAATATCCACAGATAAGATCTAGAATCACGAAGTGCTGAGGGCCAACATTTCAATAGATTACTCCTCCAAACAACCCATGCCCCCAAGTTTAAGGCAACAAACTAAAATAGAAAGTGATCTGCTGAAGGCTGTTAACATCCTACAGCTCAAGAAACAAATTGCTAGAATTACTCTGTTCACTCCGCTAAGGCATCTAAGAGTCTGTGGCACCTGCTTGATGAATGCTAGATTATGCCATGTCAGAAACAACATCAGGGGCTCCAGTTCAGCAACCAGAAGCCTATGAATCCAACTAAAATCCTGGAACTGCCATACCTGACAGCCAGGACAGTTATCTTTGCCTTCCAGGAACGTTCTTACTTTGGGTTTATGGGTTACAGAAGCCTCCTGTGGAAGGAACATTTTCATTTCTCGACCCAGTCATGTCAATCGGAAAGGTTGGCAGAAGTGCATCCACAAGCTGAAATATCTGATAGAAAAAAAAAGAAATCCAAGAAACTGGAACGCCAGTTTCTCTCAAGGAGGGTCCTGAAGGAATCACACCAATCAGGAGCAGTCGAGTCGAATGACTACCTTTTAACTTCAGACACTACGCTATGACTCAGCACTAAAAACCGAGCATCGGGGGCGAGCCACGTACTGGCACCATCGGCCCCTAAGCTCTAATTGATGCGGAGGGTTCAGAGCAACGAAAGGATATACAGTAAGTGTATTTTTAAAATAAGATCACTTCCCGTCTCTTCTGAACTTCTGCGACACCATCTTCTGCCGTTTCAGTTTCTTGTTAAGTATGTTATAGGCTGACATTACAAACTCAATTCCAAGTGGTGGTGTCTTGCGCCTCTACCTGGATTCAGACTTCCTTACTATACATTTGAAATCAAGGAAATCAAGGACCCACGGCTCTGAGCCGGGTGGGGGGGCGGCGTAAGGCCCTTGAATGTTTCAGGATAGGGTTCCATTCCCCAGATAAGACTTTCTTCGCCGCCATTTCCTTGTCAGTCCTACTTCACTTATAAATACGTTCTCCTTTCTGTCCCTCTTCTTATAGTTACCTTTTTAAGCTACTTCACTGAAACGAACGAAACTAATGGGGAACAAGCCATTGGGAAACCGAAGCCAGCGCCTCTTTATCACGAACGTTCACAGTTTAACGGCAGACTTTCGGGGGAAAGGCCATGGCACTCGCCCGTTCCACAGGCTACAACTACTCCGCCCCACAGCCTCCCTCCGGTCTCTTGACTGCTCAAAGACTAACCTCACCCACCCACCCCCCGGGTCTCCCTTATACCCACCACAGGCCAAGCGGTAGGACGCGCCTAAAACACAGCACAGAAGAACGTTACCGAACAGCTTCCCCTCAGAAAAGCACACACACTTTTCTTTTCTCTCAAGAGTCTCACACGGTTTTCTCCTCCTAACGACAAGCCTATTGACGTCACTTCCGCCTCCACCCTACCGGCCGGAATTCTTACTGCGCCTGCGTTCGGCTCAGCGCCGCTCGCACCCTTAGCTGTACATACGGGCTCTCTCAGGCGAGGAAAGCGCACGCGCGGCAGCCGTGGTCTGTCTGTGTCTCTCTCTCTCCCCCCCGCCTTCTTGTTCTTTTTCTTCGCCTTCCCTTTCCCACGTGACATGAGGCGGAGACGGAAAGGTCGGCTGCGACGTAGCCAGTGGAGGAGGGGGGAAGAGCGGAAGGTCAGGGCGCTGCGGAGCGGAAGTAGGAGCCGGAGCGCGTCCGCCATTGTGGGAAAGCGAAGCCCGGAGCAGGGGAGGGGAGCCGTGTGGTGTCCAGCTGGTTGCTTTCAGAAGCGCTGACCGGGGCAAGGGGGGCCGGGCTGCGGAGACAATCAGGCGACGGCGGCGGGGAGAGTGGCGGGAAGAGCGGCCCAGGCGGCAGCGGCGACGGCGACTTGAGGAAGAGAAGGCGGCCCAGGCAGAGCGGGGGTGAGGGGGATTGCGGCTCCCCGTGAAGAATGTCAGCCACCAGCGTCGACCAGGTAGCCTCTCCGCCCGGCCGTTTCTCTCTTCCTCTGGGCGCGCGGGGGGCTAGGCCTCCCCTTCCTCGTCCCGCCCTCCTTCCGCTGGGCATAGCGGGGATCGGCGCCCGCTACATCCGAGGCCGTGGGACTCCTCCCCTGTTCCCAGGACCGCCCCCTCCACAGGCCTGGAGGCCGCTCAGCCTCGGGCCTCCGTGCTGTGACCGTGAGACCGCCTGGTTCCTCCCTGTCGGGCGCAGGCCCTTCTTTTTCCGACGGCTCCACCGCCGCCGGTCTTTTCCGTGCCGTGCTCTCCCCTCCGGCCCCACAGTGGGCCCCTCCGCCGCCCTCCCATGGCGCCTCCAGTCCGTCCCCCACCTACCCGTTCCCGGCAAGTGGGATGGCGGTTCCGAGGTTTTCTTGCGCTAGTCGGCGCTTCCTAATCGCCGCCTTCAATGTCTCCTCGGAAGGTGCTGTTTTGCAACTGCCCCCCCCCCCGCTTCTTTTACATGTTTCTTACCATGAAGCCCTTTTACGACATATTTTCCCCTGCTAGCATATTTTCACTCGTGTTTTGCGGTTTGCAGGATTGTTGTTTTTTGTTCTTTCAGTTTCGTGCAGGTATTTCTTGTCGGATTTTTTTTTTTTTTGCACCCACTCCGTGTCTTCTTATTTCTCATTTCTAATCGGCCTTACTCGGAGACTTCCTTCTCTTTTATCTCCCTGTGGGTGCTTTTTTTTAAGTCGTGATCCTCATAACCTCACCCTTCTTCCTCCTTCTGTGTACACATTACCTTTTCAACAGACAGCTAATAAACGGAGTTCTCTTTTTCACGTCAAACTGAATAGTGGTCGCTTGTTTACATCATATAAATCAGAGTCTGTTTCCACACAGACTTTCTCAGATTTGGAAGCATCACTTTGGAAAATTTAGTATTGGCCAAGAAGAGGCAAATACATTAAAAAAAAAAGTCAGGATCAAGTAGTATTAGAAAACTTTTTCTGGTTGGAGGGGATTACAAAATAAATCTTTATATTTGAAACCTTAAAATGAATCTCAAAAATTAATCAATCTATATATCTATAGGCTTCATGTTTTTTAAATAGAAGGAGTAGGCACATTGAGTAACTTACTGAAGCATTATTCTTGGTCCTGTTTGTAATTTTACAACCTGCAAAGTGCAGCTCTGTGGTTCTATACTGTCTCCAAGGCTAGTTTTACAATCCCTGGCTTCTTCCATTTCCCCTGAGTTAATCCTTTGGGTTTTTGTTTTTTTTGGTCAGAAAAAGGTTGATTGTTTCTCCTAGAAACATCAAGGACTAGCAGGTCACCATTCAAATATCACAGCATTCATTTGCCCTGTTCAGCATCAAGAAGTCTGTTTCTCAAAATGAGAAGTGAAATTCTAGCCACTTGGATTCACAGTTTCTTGAGGTGACCCCTAAAAGAGTCCCCGTGCTGAAAATTGGCCTGCACCTGCTCTGAAAGTGCCCCCTTCATTTGTCAATCAGATGACAGGTGTCATTTTCTAAGGAATGGCATATTGTTCTTATATAAAATAGTATGAAGTTGCCCACTTTAAAAATCAAAACAAAAATCAAAACATGTTTTTAGGCTTTTCTGTCTAATTTGACCCTTCATTTGGCGGTGAAACATTTCTGTGACTTATGCATTTTTTTATTTTTGGACGGCAAAATATAGTGAAATGTCCTTTAGTATGTGCCATAATGTTGGGATTCCAAGCAGTAATTTGTTTAGAAATCATTTAGTTTTCAGCTTTTCAGTCATTTAAAAATGGTTTCTTTTATCCATCGTAATTGTAAATATCAGTGATCTAATATGCTTTAATTTCTTATTCCCTTTTTTTTCTCTATTACTAACAGAGACCTAAAGGACAGGGAAATAAAGGTAAGTTGAATCTTTTAATTTTAGGTTCTGGGTCATAAATTGTATGATTCTGTAGTTTCTCAGGAGTGGATAGTTCTACAGGTGTAGCAAGTGGACATGGTGCACTCCACTGACAGTTTCTGCTGATACAGTAAATCGTTATATTAGGTTACACTAATGGAAGAGGATGGTATATCATCTTGTAATCTTATAAAATAGAATTACCCAAGTGTTTTAGTGTGTCCCAAAACTGTTAATATCTTTCTTCCATTGCCCAAAGAAAATGTCATGACTAATTGAGTAGTTATATGACAGGGCTCTTTTTCTCTGGTTAGCTACCTCCTAGTAACAAGTTTAGTTTAAAACTGGAGTGCCTTTAACGTTTTAGTGGAGAGAGAGCCTTTGCATGCTGGAAGGGTGAAATGAAAATAGTTACTGTGATAGTATTTTACTGAAATGTTTATGCAGTATAGAGGAATTAAATCGCTGTGTCAGTTAGATCCACTGAACTAACTAGAACCTTCTTACAAGCAGATGTGTATAGGACTGCATTGTCTGGAGTCTTAAACCTCAAACATAAATATATATGTGTGTGTGTGTGTATAGGAAGAATGGACTTAAAACCCATGCTTTCTCTGTCAAAAGAGAGTAAAAGCAACTTGCATAAATTCAGAATACATTGAAAAAACAATTACAATTAAGCAAAAACAGAGAGGCAAGATGGAAAAAACAGTCCCTTTTGATTGCATAAAAACGTGAAATGACTACAAGCCAGAAGGTTAAGTGCTTGGAAAAATAAAAAAAAAAATTAAAAGAGTATGAAAAATCATTTAGTTCTGCATGTAAGGCTGACAGTATGTGATGGGAATGTTCTTCAGTTAACATAGCAGCTAGTGTGTTACATTAATTGTATGGGTGCGGTGGGTTTTGGGAGCAAAATCTGAACATGAACATCTTTTGAATGTTCATCAGGCAAAGCAAATTGAAAGAAAATAACTACAGTGGTACAATGTTAGCATGTTTTATTTAAAAATATATCTGTGTAATATGGCAGCTAGGTATATTCTACTCTTTAATGGAATGTGCACATTTGGCAACATTTTAACATAAAATGTAGATATCTTAACATTTGTGGAATAGATTTTTTTTAGTTAGAGAACAAAGTAGATATGATTGCCTAAGTCAGTTCTTTATGCCTTACAGATTTAGAATTTTACAGATAATTAAGAATAAATAATTTTGTTCACAATTATTTTATTCAGATTAAATTTTATTATTATCAATTATTAGCAGACAGTTCTTCTTAAAATACATGTTCCTGGTTGAGGGGAGTCACTAGTATGTGACTGCATCCTGTTTTCAAGCTAGAGTGAGTCTCTTTTCAAGCACTTTACCATTTCAACCACATAGGGAGTTGCTATCTTGTTTCTGCTAAAATACTAGCCAGAGGATTTTGAGTTCTTAGCAGCTGAAATACAAACTAAAGTCTTTTTTTTTCCTCCACCCACTCCCTCTTGCCTCTGCAGCCAGATTTTCTGTCAGAATGAGTTTACAAGTATTGCATTTATTTGTATGTGTTTGGTCCTTGAATTAGTGCTTTCAAAAGATTTAAATCTTTGCAGCAGAAGATGTCAAACTGCTGGAGCTCTTTTGAGTATGAATGTTTGATTTGTGCTTATACTGCAGAATATATTCGATTTCTTCCACATGAAAGTACTGCCCCCACATTCCCCAAATTCTCTGAAAATTTAGTAACCGTAAGGGGGTGTTTCGGGAAAGAAGCAAGTTTCAGCTCAAGTTTACATAGATTTTATACAGAGGATAGTAAGTAAAGGCAATACAGTGAGTTCAGGTTAAGTTGAATAGAATATGGAGACGTAAGAGTAGTGGCTAGAAGATGGAATTGCTGAACTATGTCCAGTGATGTTTATAGTTCTGAATTTTTAGTTGTAACATAAAACAATGGAGCAAGCAATATGTTCATTTACTGAAACTGAGAGTTGTTCAAAAGATCTAATAAAATAGCCTTTCTTGTCATCCTAGGCTAACAGTCCCACCAAAAGTAAAGTGTCAGGGAAAAGTTCACTCTTCATAATAGTTAGAAGACTCCAGAATATGAATTAATGGATTCAGCCCGTTCCTCCTCCGTAATATCCCATCTATGACAGGAACCAGGATTGAAATAGAGAACAGTGTATTTAGATTTTGAATGCTCAACTTCCAGCTACCTGAACATACTCAGGTCTAGCTTGAATCTTTTCCAGATGGTTCTTGTACTTTTCTTTGCAAGTATGTGAAGTTGAGAAGATTGAACAGGGGTTCTTGCATAGGAAAAAACATCAGTAATGCAGCTATGTTAGAACCAAAGTTGAAATTACCAGCTTTACGTGTGTGGTGTTTCAGCACTATGATGCAAGTCCTTATCCATTTTTCAAAAAGAAGAGAGAGGACAGAAGATCTACAGGGTTGGATGCCAGTCTGCAGTGGCGTCTCATAAAGTTTTAAGATGTCTGTGTTCTTTCTATATATGACTCAAATATGGTCAGTAGCACAGCCAACAAAATGTTAAGAGATGCTCGAATTCCTTTAAAATTAATATGAAGTATGTAAGACAGGTTTTCCCTAAGCAAAACTTAGGTATAACTGTGTGAACATAAGAGTAAATACAGATTGCATTCCCTGTGTTATTTTAAATTTGGTGTGACGGAGCTGAAGGTAAGTTGGTTCTAATGCCACGAAATCTTAGTGGTGATCTTATGTGCTGTTCTTCTCCCCTCCTGATATTACTGCCAATACAACAGGCCCTTGGTATCTGCTAGGGTTTGGTTCCAGGACCCCCCATGGATACCAAAATTCGTGGATGCTCAAGTCACATTAGGTACAATGGTGTAGTAAAATGGCATGCTTATATAAAACAGCCAAGTCAATGTTTGGTTTTGGATTTTTACTTATTTATTTTTCAAGGTGTGGTTGGTTGAATCTGTGAATACAGAATCTGCAGATATGGAGGGCTGACTATTCCCCTCTGGGAGAAGTTCATGTGTATGTGAGGGAGGCAGAGGAAGAGACAGAGATTTTTCTCCGGAAGAAGCTTTAAAGCCTGTGTATTTTTGATTAATATGTATCAGGATGTGGTTGTTTGAACCTTGGTGATTGGTTCAGAGTGCACAGTATCACCTGGATTTGTGCTGACAGAGTGAATCAAGAACTGAAATTGTCTTGAATCTGTCTCAGCTACTGTTAGGATAAATATATAACCTTTACGTGATCAGAATATGTCATTCAACCTTGCTGAAAAGGAAGGAACAAATTGATGTTTGTTCTTACCTTTGTTAAGTGACATTATCATGGTTGGCTGTGGTGCATAAGGAAGGAATCTAGATTTGCCTGCTCATATTTCAGAAAAAGTTTATTGTTCTTTGCAGATAAAAATGGTAACAAAGTAAATTACTGCCACTTAGAACTCTCTCTGTGTGTGTTGAGGGGCTGTTAATTGTAACATAGGCAAACAGATTTCCATTTCCTGCCTGTGTTTGTGCAACTTCTGTTCTGTCTACCTAGGACTGCTATCTCAATCCCTTGTATTAGAATACTATCCATATACCTGAGGGGGTGTTAAATTGAATTTACACTACCAGAGTAATTAATCTAATGTTTATACTGGTCATCTTAAAACTTTTAGCAATAAGCATAACTGGACAATATATATATTTTTCTGAATTTTCTTGTTTTCATTAGCAGCCTCATTAGTAATCCAACTTACTCTTTTCTTTTGCACTGCACTGTAATTTTTGGCCTCAAAAGAAGGTTGACCTGTTTCTCAATATTGTTTATATCTCAGTATGGTTCTTGTAAACACATGGACTGCCTACAGTTTGATCGCTACTTGTATTGCTGGCTATCAGTTGTTATGTTCTGATACTAAAATATGTCAGGTGTTCTACAAAAGTTGTAAACAATATTTTAAAAAGGTCTCTAATTTTGGCTGCCTTTCAGTTTCAGTGCAAAACGGTTCGATTCATCAAAAGGATGCAGTAAATGATGATGATTTTGAGCCATATCTAAGTAGTCAGACAAATCAGGTGCGTATTTAGAAAAATACTGCATATATATTATGTATATATTTGCAAGCAAAAGCATACCTTTTTAGCTTGTTAGTTCTCTGTAATAAGTAATTAGCATGAAATTATTTTAAGCATTTTATTGGCAAGGCAGCATAAAATTGAAGGAATGCACCTCAGCAGTTTGTAAAACATTGCCTTATTTGTGTCTCTGAATATATTTGTATATATTTATCAGTTAAAGAAATGAGTAAGCTATATTTTGCAGTAAATGCTTTTGTTGTATTTGGGTTAACTGGGTACAGACTTTAGTAGATTAGTGTTGGATTTGTATATTGAATGTCCTGAGCAAGGGATGCAGTATATTTTAGAATTGTATACCCCAATTGTGTGTTAATTTGAAATTAAGAATGTGAAAGAGAAGAATATGACTGTGTGGTATGCGGCCTTTGAGGAATAATTAGAATTATGATTCTAAAAGAAGAGAATACTAGAGTGGTAAATAGTGAGGCTTGAAATAACATTGTATATATATAGCTGCTGAAAGGAAGAATGGAAGTTTTTTCTTTTTTTTTCTCTCTCTTTTTCTTTTTTTCTTTTTTAAAGAAAATAAGAGAGAGAAGAAAAAAGGTTTGTAATGTTTTAATGAGCCAGCATGGTGTAGTGCTTTTTAAGCATTGGACTACAACTTTGGAGACTGGGATTTGGTTCCCTGCTCAGCCATGGAAACCCACTGGGTGGCTTTGGGTGCATCACATGCTCTCAGCCCCAGAAAATGCCGTGGTAGGTTTGCTTTAGGGTCACTGTAAGTCAGAAATGTCTTGAAGGCACATAAGAACAACGACAGTGTTTTAATGCATCCTTATAACTTTTAACCTTAAAAAAAAAAGAATGTGATTAGGTTTTCTTGAAGGAGGAAATGAAAGGGACTGGGACAGTTGTTGAAGTCTCTGTTAGTCCTTTCCTTTCTCAACATGGGACCTAAGGTTGCTTACACCAGGGATTTGATTATTCTTTCCTGCAACCTTGATAGCAAAGCCAAAATTGTGTTCACCTGCTTGCTGTCCTGGTGCTCTGATTTTGCTGGGATTTGGTGGAAACACCTCCATATAGCAGTGTCAGATCCCTACACTCTTCTTTTCTGTAGGAAAGTGTTCTGGGAGTGTACCAGATTTGATGGCTGCTTCATGGAGGTGCTAAGTGCCTCTGTGCAGCAGTTACCCTCTGTTCTCCAGTCCTCTTCTGGAGAAGGAAAAGGTCAGTGGGGATGCACTTGTCATGCTGGTCCCATATGACAATGGCATTCTGAATGCCTTGGCCTCACAGTTTTCCAAACTGCTTTTCCTCTCAGCTTCAGAGCTGGACTGCTGCAACTTTTCAGCTGCTGGGGCAATCCCTGTCAACCTCAGCCACTTAAGACTTGGAATGAAGACTGGCTGTTAACCATGCTGCTTGAGAGTGGCAATTCATCACCGTGGCAGGCAAGACAAATGAAATTGTAAAAGTCTCCCTGTTAATGACAGAAATAAGAATTTGGTTTTACTTGAATAATATTTCAGCATCCAAAGGGAAATTTGAGTAATAATTTTGATTGCCTAGTAGAATTTATTGAACTTTAATTTGCCAGTAGATGTGTAGACATGCTCTCAAATCATGCCAAGTCTTACGGCATCATGGGCTTTGGTCTACTAAGTCATCTGCTTTGCAGACTAGAATGTACTTCAGGTATCTAAAGCCCTGTAGAGATATTTCTTGTTTGCTAGTTTCATTTGAGAGAAGCATGCCCCCCCCCCCCCGCAACAGTGTTTATGAGGTTCAGCCTATTATTCATGGGAAGAGCTTTTTAAATTTATTTTACCTACCAAATGTTCAGGATAATATAGTACCAAGTAATGTACAAATTTAATCCCACTGTGTCATATATCCCATACTGTTTCTGTGAGTTATCATTGTTAGTTTAGGGGGCTGAAACAAGGAGAAATGGGTGTGTGTGTGTATGTGTGTGTGTTAAAGGATCCATCCTTTAGGTAGCTGGTTAGATTCCTGCTTCCTTTCTGAATTTGTTTATGAGCTTCCCTTCCATCAAAGATTTTGCTCTCCCAAAAAATCCTTGTTTGCTGGAGGTAGATTTTAAAATGGGATTAGGCAGTATTTGTTTTAAAAGATAGAAAACTAAAGATTTATAATTGTAATACGTGGTATGGATGTGCTTGTGATAAGCTGAGGAAGAGATCATACACTTCTATATAGCTGTTAACAGTGGTGTGTGTATATGTACGCATGTACACCTATGTATTTGCACTGGAGAATAAGAAAACACAAATTGGACGAGGTGACATGTGTTTGTTAGACCAGTCTTGCATTTTCTCACTAGTTAAGTAATTGTCTGTCCGCAAGACACCGTATGTTTGAATGGCAGGGTGGCATAGTTTCATATAAGCTTTTGAGGTTATAGCTCTATGGTTCAGCTCTATGAAGTCTTAAGTTTGTTTATGCTTATAAAATACGAAAGGCAATATCTATTTCTTTTTACTGGGTAAACATTGATGCTAAGACTCAAGTAATAACAGCCTAACATTGAATGCTGATGAACTGAAAACAAGTTTTGAGGTTAAAAAAAAACCCCGAATAGGTTAAATAAGTGATGTGGCTATTTTCACCTGGGGAGGAGCTATTCTTCTGCACAAGTTAGTCATGAGTAACTTATGGACTCCTTACCTGCCTATGTAGAGATATTTTATTACTTTCTGCAAGCATTCAGTTTTGAAAGTAATTCATATCCTGGTAATGTCCTGTCCACTTTGCATAGTGAACATATTCATAAGCTGGCAATAAATACAATCCCATGCTATAAATGCAGTGGTTCTTCATAGACTAAAGGCAGGCTACTCAGGAGAATATTAATGCATATATGCAGCAAACAAATAATGCTGTCAGCACCAATGTCTTGCCTGGGGTAAAGAGAAGGAAGAAAACTCTCAAGAAAGAATAGGAATCCATTAGAAGGGTAGGAGATAACATGGCATCTATTCTAAAGAATGAATAAATGACCAGGGGCTCATCATAGGAAAAAAAAGTGTAAACAACTCCTGGTTTTAGTTGTTCAGAAAATCATTAATTGTGCCATGTAATTAAAACTGCAGCCCTGACTAAAATTTGATGCTTTTTCCGTCATCAGTTCTTAGTTTAGCCATTGTTATTCTAAGTGAGCTGTAAGATAACAAATTTGCTGCTCTGATCTTTTCATTTCCAGATGATTGCTATCTGTAGAACTTATGCTGAGAGATGAACAAAGTTAGATGTCTGTGTAGGCAAATTAACTTTGTGAATGTATCATTAAAGTGTGATTCTTACACTGACTTTTTGTTTTCCTGCAGAGTAATAGCTATCCACCAATGTCAGACCCATATATGCCTAGTTACTATGCGCCATCCATTGGATTTCCATATTCTCTGGGTGAAGCAGCATGGTCCACAGCAGGAGATCCTCCAATGCCATACTTGACAACTTACGGACAGATGAGCAATGGTGAACACCACTACATCCCTGATGGTGTATTTAGTCAACCTGGGGCTTTAGGAAACACTCCTCCATTCCTTGGTCAGCATGGATTTAATTTTTTTCCTGGGAATGCAGATTTTTCAACATGGGGGACAAGTGGATCTCAGGGGCAATCAACTCAAAGCTCTGCTTATAGCAGCAGCTATGGCTACCCACCTAGCTCTCTTGGTAGAGCTATAGCTGATGGACAGGCTGGATTTGGCAATGATACTTTGAGCAAGGTGCCTGGTATTAGCAGCATTGAGCAAGGCATGACTGGACTGAAAATTGGAGGGGATATGACAGTTGCTGTAACAAAAACGGTTGGTTCAGCTCTGAGCAGTACAGGTATGACGAGCATTGCAGCAAATAGTGTGCCTGCAGTTAGCAGTTCAGCACCTAAACCAACCTCATGGGCTGCCATTGCTAGAAAGCCAGCTAAGCCTCAGCCAAAACTTAAGCCTAAAGGCAATGTAGGAATTGGGGGGCCTGCTGTACCACCCCCTCCTATAAAACACAACATGAATATTGGAACTTGGGATGACAAAGGGTCTGTGGTCAAAGCTCCCCCAACTCAACCAGTACTGCCTCCTCAGACTATAATTCAGCCTCAGCCATTAATTCAGCCACCTCCAATGGTGCAAAGCCAACTGCCTCAGCAGCAGCCTCAGCCACAGCAGCCACAAGGACCTCAGCAACAGGCTCCGCCTCATCAACTGCAGCAGCAGCAGCAGCAACAGCAGCAGCAGTTACAAAACCGCTGGGTGGCTCCTCGCAACAGGGGTGTAGGCTTCAATCAGAGTAATGGAGCTGGCAGTGAAAACTATGGTATAGGTGTAATGCCAGTTAGCTCTTCACCTTCTGGTGTAGAAGTGCACCCAGTATTGGAGAAACTAAAGGCCATAAATAACTATAATCCCAAAGACTTCGATTGGAACCTGAAGAATGGTCGTGTGTTTATAATCAAAAGTTATTCAGAGGACGATATACATCGTTCCATTAAGTATTCTATCTGGTGTAGTACTGAACATGGTAATAAGCGTTTGGATGCTGCATACCGTTCACTGAATGGAAAAGGCCCACTCTATTTACTTTTCAGTGTGAATGGCAGTGGACACTTCTGTGGAGTGGCTGAGATGAAGTCTGTGGTGGACTACAACGCGTATGCTGGAGTCTGGTCTCAGGATAAATGGAAGGGGAAGTTTGATGTTAAATGGATCTTTGTTAAAGACGTTCCGAACAACCAGCTGCGGCACATTCGTTTGGAAAACAATGACAACAAACCGGTTACCAATTCAAGGGACACTCAAGAAGTACCCCTAGAAAAAGCCAAGCAAGTGCTTAAAATAATTGCTACTTTCAAGCATACCACCTCAATCTTTGATGACTTTGCACATTATGAAAAGCGTCAAGAGGAGGAGGAAGCCATGCGTAGGGTAAGACATAATGTTAAAATAAGCATTCATGCTTTCTCTTTTCTTTTGGTGGGGGGTAAACATGGAGTTCAGCCTACTTTCTAATAGTGACATTTATAGTATCAAGTCATTAGAAATGTTAGATTATGAAAGATATATATTGCAATAGGCTAGGCACTACGATTGCAGGTACATCCATTAAATTGTGATTTATCTATTCAAATCCTTTTAGTTCCGTGTTAAAATCTTTTACTCCAATGTAATCAAATGTTGATCAGTATTATCAACTGGTGGTAGTAGTTTGATTATCTTAATAATTTAGCGGCAACTTGCCCTTGTCCTTAATTTGTATTTTCTGATTTCTTTTATCATGTTGAAGTGGAATTATTGGTGCTTAAAATATTTCTAGCATTACACTGTGCTTGAGGATTATGCACAGGAAAAAAAATTACTTGCCCTAGAACTTGCCTCATTAACTTTGGTGGCAATGCACCTTGGCTTGCAGGCTTAGCCTGACATCACACTTGGATCTCCTGTCTGAGGCAGATATTCATGCTGTTTTCCAGCACCTCAGACGTCTTTCTCTTTGACTGCCATGGAAAAGTAAGCACCTATAATCTTTCTGGTTATGGGTGTGTGCACAGAAGTAGATTTGCAGCTGTAGTAGCAACTTCTCAGGGTGTGATGCCTCCCAGATTTCAAATAGGTTTTATACAAAAGTGCATGGTGTTTTGTGCTCGAAACCTTTGATATTTTAGCGTTTTTAATAGATGAGGAATATTTTGGCTCCTGCCTACTGAAAAGTAATTTGGGACCCAGACTGTCTCCTTCCCACATTGCTCCCTGTCCTTGGGTCTACACTTAGACCTCACAGTGCATCACATAGATGAGTTAAGTCTGTCCCTCCGGATGTTGTTGAGCTGCAACTCCTGGCATTTATCTCCATTGACTGTGCAAGCTAGGTCTCATGGAAATTGCAGTCCAACAGTGTATTGGACAGTAGTCCTCCCCCATAAACTTGTTTCATATTGCTGCCCAGATTTACAGTGGTGGTTAGTAGATAAGATTCCATTTGTTCGTTATGTAACTGCGGTACTTATACACATTGTGTGCCAAGTTTGATAGAGAAGCCTACTCTCTTTTTAAAGGGGAGGAAAGAATCCTCCTTGCTCTTTGTTTCAGAGCTGTTGTGAAGCCCAAGTCAGCACTGTGGCTTAGTTTTAACAGTAGTTATTTTTGGGAGAGGTATTCATTCATTTGTTACACTTAAGCATCAGCTTTCCTCCAAGGACAGCAAGTCCTTCTAGTAAATAGTCTTCACATTTTTATCCTCATAGCAGCTTTGTGAGATAGATCAGATGGAGGGGTAGTGGCTGGCCTAAGGTCACCCAGCGAACTCCATGGGTGGATTGTGATTTGAATCAAAGTTTCCATAGTCCTTGTCCAAGACTGGAACCACTATATCACATTGGCAGAAAAGGTAGCAGAAGTGATATGTATGATAAGTCACTCAGAGCAAAAGAAAAGCTATGTCAGTGCATTCTCCAAAATAGTTCTTTTTATTTTTCAGTATATTTTGAGTTAACTCCTCCCAAAGGAAGATTTTCAAAACAAGAGTATCTCCAAACCCTTCAAAAGGCTGCTCATACTCTGCTCTCTTCCTTGTTGTCTCAGGAAGAGAGTTCATTTTTGTAGCCTTCCATATGCCCCCACTTTTGCCACTGAACATGCAGTAGTAAAAAAAATAAATCATTTTTGTTTTCTTAATGGTCTGTGCAGTACGCACACCTTTTTTCCAAATGGAATCACAATTCTCCAAGAGCCATGTATCTTCTTTCACAGCAAAGCAGATCATTTGCTGTGTGGTGGTGAATGCAATGGGAGCAAGAGGGCTCAGTCCTTGACTCATTTTTATTATTTATATCCTGCCTTTCTCTGAATGTGGGACATAGTATGGCTTATAACAAAATAAAGTATAGGTAAAATCCAATCATAGTAAAAAAAAAAGTGATATTAGCTAAACTACTCTCTCTGTTCAAAAAATGGTACTGATTTAAAACAGCTTAAGAGAATTTAAAATGCACTGAACAATCCCTGTGAGCAAAAGTGTAAAGTACTGGGGGTGAGAAGAATAATTCAGAAAAGTGTTTTCTTCTGGATCCATTATGGATGACAAAGTAATATCTTAACATGATGAATACAATGTTTAAAAAGAGTTTACATAACTTACTGCACCAAAATAATTTCTAAAAACTATGTAAGAAGAACACTTATATAAGATTATGTACAGTATCAGATCATTACAGTTCCTGGTCTTGTTTTCCTTTCTTGCTTCTTTTTATGGAAATGAATGTGTTATGTCTCTTGACATGGAGAACCTAGCAGAGACAAAATAATCTTTGTTTTACTAATGTTGATGGTGTCTTCTATTTTATTGTGGGTTATTCTTTTGGGCTCCTCATAAACTGGCAAAATCAAATAGGTTCCTTACTGTTTAGGTGTTCCTTACAGGCCAGCACCTTGTAGCTCCATTTGTAACCAAATAAATAAAGCTTTAAAAAGTAAATTCAGTTCGTAATCATTTTTCGAAGAAAGTTTACTTCTGACATATTAAACATGATTTCATGCCAAACGAAGTTATATAATGCATTTTACACTCCTAAAGAAATAAAGTTATTTTCATTTTGTAAAGAATGCTGGCATTTTATTTTTCAAATTTTCTTTTTTTAAAAATGGTTTTTTCCCCTTAAACTTCCCCATGACTTCAAAAATTCTGGAAATTGTACATCTCTGCCTCTACAGCAATCAGTCAACATTCAACGATCTGTCAAAGTGAAGAGTGCTAGCAGCAGGAGAACAGATAGGGCCCAGTCTTCTCATGAGAGGAAGCCCCATCGTATGGGAACACCCACCAAGAACACTTTCTCTTGTGTCCCCATCAAACATGCTTGTAATAGTGGTGATACCGAGAGAAAGCCTTTTCACAGGGATGTCGGGGAAAGTCTAGATAGACTCAAGCAATATAGGTCTTTACAGACTGTAACCAGCAATTTAAATTGCACTTCGAAACAGTGTGTAGCAGTTTGGGCTATTTTACTATTTTGTATGGACAGAAACAATCGGTCCCTGGAGACATAGAAGGGAATATAGACAGATCCTGTTCAGCTGCTGCTGCAGCTGCCAGAAGATATACGTGTTTAACGAAGAGCAGAGAAAGTGATTAAAACAGTGTCTCATGTATTCTTTTGCATCCCTCCCAAAAGTATTGTAAATTAGCCTTTGTCATATTGAAGTTAAACATGACTAACATTATCACTTGATTTAATTATGTCTACTCTTAAAAATGACAACTCTGGATTCAGTTCTGTGACTGGACAGAAATGAAGGTCCCTGGCAAAGTAATTCTCTGGTTGGAAGCTAACATATTAGTCACCCATCTCTGCTTGTCCTATTTGGTATATTTCCACTGGATTCTAAAATGGCTGTAATATCTCCAACAGAAGACATTGCTTTTGAACACATACCTCATCTGGGGTGATTGTGTATTATGAATGGTTACATAGAATCATAAAACACAAGAAATCTTGAAAATTGGAATTCTCATGTTGGGAGTTTCAGTTGCAATCCTATACCATTGTAACTGGGAATATGCTTCACAGAACATAATGCATCTTCTAACCAGAAACATGTCATTGTAACACATTTAAAATCACATTTCAGCATTACAATGTAAATATGTCACCCAGTTTAACTGCTACATTATGACACAATAATTATAAAATATGCTGTGGGGAGACAAAAACTAAATATAAATAGAAATTATGTAACTGAACTACAGGCATGTTTAGAAAGAACATGTAAGAGCATTCTTGTTAAGTGCTTCTGTGCTGTGGAACCCACTCTCATGGGAAGATGGAGCAGAACATCTCTGTTCTCCTAATGGTTGTTAAAGGCCTCTGTTTCGACAGGCCTTTGGCTAGTAACTGGTTGCTGCAGAGGCTGAGATGTAAAATTTATCTAGAGCCAGTGTGATGAAGTGGTTTGAGTCCTGGACTACAGCTGTGAGAGACCAGGGTTCAAATCCCTACTTGGCTATGGAGCCCCCTGAGTGATCTTGGGCAGGTTGTGCTCTCAGTCTCAGAGGAAGGCAATGGCAAACTGCCTTGGAGCAAAACTTGCAACGAAAACCCTGTGATAAATTCTCCCTAATGTTGCCATGTAAGTCAGAAATGACTTGAAAGCAAGCAGCAGCAACAGCAGCAGAAGCCATCCCAGTTGTACTTTTTTAGAGATCTTGGCAGAGACTTGAATTGCTGAATTATTTCTTGTAATCAGTTTCTTTTTTAGGCTTGGAAAGGGTATATATGTCTTGCAAATGTTCTGTGGATGCAGAAGGATTGCGCCTTGTAAGGAAGCAGCACTTAGGTTCTCTTTTGGGCAGAGTAAAACCGTAACCCCCAAACTCATTTGGAGTGCTTCTTGCAAATATGGGTCTAAGTGACCCTGTTCTCAAACTTGCTGTGCCTTCACCTCCCCAAGAGTGTCTTATATTGTAGAAGCAGAATAGGAACACTTTTGAGACTTCCTCTGCAGAATAGGAGCAATTTAGAGAAGAGATAGAACAGTACCATAGCAACTAGAAATTCTCAGAAACGTAGATAAATATGCTTATTCCTAAACAAGGAACTCAGAGGAGGGGAGTTTTCAGATAATCAGCAGAAAGGATAGAGATGTGAAGATCTGGAACATTTCCAGGGAGGAAAATTGGCTTTTTCCAGGGCTGCCTTAAACAAAAATAGAAAATTAACAAGTCTTGGACTGGGTAATTCTCTTTACAATAAAGTATGTAATTCAAGGCAAATTTGAGTTTTTACAAGTCTGTGAAGATAAAACTGATAAAACACACTGCTGATAGTGGGAGCTCATAAAATAAATTACTGAAAATATGTGAAGGATTATGAAACTTGCACATTTTTTTCCCATTTTCATACCCTTAAATCATATTACTACAACCTTGGTGTCTCTGATTGTTCTAGGAATTCTGGAAAATGTATATCTCCAATTTCTCTTCAGGCATTTGAGACATTTGAAGCCTCTGTATTTCAGAAAACAGAGTAAGGATGAACACAGTCCCGACTGTGTTGCAGTTCTCCTCATCTTCCATGTGTGGAGGGCAGTTTTTCACAGCAGGCAGGCCCTCTGTGCTGGGAGAGTCTTCACTTTTTTTTAGGCTCTCAGGAAATCAGTTTATGTGATGTGAGATGTTCACAGTTTTGCCCCCTTATGTGCCAGGGACTGGTACCATAGTGTGTCTCTTGGTGTCTTTCTTTCCTGGAAACTCTCCATGGACTGGCAGCCAATGGGACATGGACTGGCATGAGCCAAGAAACCAAGAGGCTCTCTGGTGCACTTATTCATTATATTCTGGTGGAAAGTAATGGAAATTGTGACAGTGGAGAGCTTTTGTACATGTGCTCATCTCTCTTCTTATGTGCAGGTGTTATCTTCCTGCCAGATGCCTGGAAAAAAATATGTCTGCATGTGCACAAATTTTGTTTAACTGAGGTGACATTATGCTCCCATGTAAACGCCAGCTCTTGTTAGAGTACTCGCACTGAACAGTTTAACAAGTGATACGAGAAAGTTCACTCCTGTCCTCAGTGTAGCCAGAGCACCTTGGAGAGAATAAAAACCTGAAGAATGAAACCTCTTTGATGTGATCATTGTTTCTCTTTGTATTAGTCATACGGTGGGAGAATCTGTAGACTTCATCTGAATAAACATTTACTTGAATGGCAAAAGGCTTGCAGTGTTAGAAGAGAGAAGCATCTCATCGTATCTAGTCATGTTTCATAAACGAACAAGAGACCTTTGGGAATGATAACAGTATAACTTAAGATTCTGGCATTTTTTTGAATGTCAGCTTTGTGAAATAACAATACATTCATAAACAGAAAAATGTTTAAGTGTGGTTTTATAACTTCCTTGATTTTCTGAACATCAGTTTTAAAATTCATTCACTGGCACTTCCTCACAGAGGGAGACCACACCAGCTTTGTGATTGTATATTCTGATCTACAAGGTATTTAAACTGAAAATGGATTTTAGCCAGTTTAATCCCACTTACTCCAGTTTGTCTATATCTGTTTAAATCAAAATACTCTTAACTGGATTGATGTTTTGGCTGAGTATATGCTGTGTAGTGTTTTGTGCCGCACGTATGATCTCAGAGGTGTTTAGAGCAGGACAGATGATTATGTGCTGTGTGAGTTAGTGGTACCCTGAAACATAAGCACTCCAGTGTAATTTTAAAAACATATCATTTCCATAAAATTCCATGTAGAGGCCACAGTGATATGGACATTCTGTTACAGTCTTTTCTTTTTTTCAGTTTTATTTCAAGTAGTTGTGTTTGTTTTGCCTGGAAATGGCAAATGTTTTTCATGGGATTTTTGTTACTCTTCAAGATTAGGCAACCTTTGCCCTCCAGATTTCCTAGAATTTCAGCTCATAGCCAGCCTGACCAGTGGTGAGCAATGATGGATATTGCAGTTTTCTGACATCTTGAAGGCTACATGTTTTCTACCTCTGATGCTGGTACATAGACAGTGCTTACTTCCCATAATACCCAATGGTGGTGATGTAAGCCTGGACACTTTAGTGTGGATGTGTGCACATCGTGTCCATTTTAGATATAAGACGCAAAACGGTCATGTTCACTTAAAACCACATAACTAGAGATGGTGGGTGAGAAGGGCCCACTGTATACCAAATGCGTTGAATTTATGGGATTTCCTTTGGAATTATTTTTGTAGCAGTAGACATTTGTAAATAGTCATCAGTCATGCAACAGAGATTATTTTTACTGGTATAAATAAACTATAAATAACTTAAATATTTTATCAGCAAGCCTACCACTAATACAATAAAATTAGGGTCATGCTTATGTTAAAAAGGTAGGACAAGGTCCTAAACAAAAGTATAGACACAATAATCAGTAACAGGCTAAGTACAACACAGTACTGGTAGTCACAGTGGATCTTTATTGCCACTCCCAGCTGACCCTCCCTGCTGGCCAAAAACCATCTCCACTCAGTTACCTAGTTTTCCAGGACCAAGTTTGTGTTTCACAGACAGCTGCAGAAGAGAGGAATATTGCTCTCTCCCTGATGGAATCTGCTGTTCCACCAGAAACATTTCACTGTTGGATCCTGCTGAATGTTTTCTGTCAAACTTACATATCACTTTGGCCTAAAAGTCTTTGGTAGTCTCAAAGTAGACCCGCTGAGACAACCACTGAATCTTAAGTCAACACTTGTGTAAATCCTATTGATTAATTTAGTGTAATGTAGTTGGATCTAGCTTTTAGATTAAGGCTTTTTATATTTTGTAATCACTTTGAAATTTTCCTTTATACCTTTCCCAGCATGCCTTAGGGTTTAATGCATTAGTTGTGTTATTTATCCAGTAAGTTAACAGTACTGTTTCAGAACTGAATGTTCTAGCCAGGGGACTTGCCACTATTTACATTTTACATGCACATATTCTGGTCTTACTTGGTTCTGATTCAGTACCATTGAGCAGGGAAAATGTTAAATATCTGTGTAGATGTGATGATGCTGATTTGCATTTACTGTATTCAGATCACTGTTGAATTATAATCTTGATTTTAGATAACTACACAAAAAAGAAACCTACAACATATACAGAAATCTTGAATGTATGAGGAATGAAAAGGAGAAACACACAGAAAGGTTACAGCTGTTGACTTGATATTGGATGGTATAAAATGAACTCAGATTAAAAAATCAGCTCGCATAGAATAATCCTTTTGCAGACATTAAATCTTCTCACCATGTGGTTCATAGCTGGAAGTTACTATGGACCAGATGTTGGATTCGCAAGCTTTTAATTTGAACAAGTTGCTTGTCTCCTACCGATAATCTTCAAGGTTATGTTTGTAATTTCCCAAGAAGTATAGCTTGTAATAAATTAACTGACGAAAACTACATTGCCTTTTGAAAAAATGAAGAAAATAAGGAGTTAACCAAATTCTGTATTGAATACATATTTAGCTATCTAATAAGTTTTGTAGAGAATGTATGAATATTTATTTCTGTAGCATACGGGTGATATACTGGGAGAATGAAGAGTAAAGATGCTTACCTTTACCAAGTTGCCAAGGGAAAAACTGATTTGTTCCACCTTTCTGTAAATAATATTGTCATATTAACAATTTCATCTTTTTTTCTTTCTTTCCCAGTAATCTGGGTGGAAGCAGAGAGAAAGGGAGATTTTATACTCATTTCTGGTACTATGCTCAGTTCATTTTAGGGGACTGTTAAAATCTGTAGAGAAGTATAACTGTTTTACTTATACATTGCCCATAGAAACATTGGCTTGGATCCACCTGACAGTGATGGGGGCGGTATTGGCACCATTGCATTACCTCCTCAGCTTGTAGAAGACTTCTTGCAGTATAGTAGAGTATCACAGCATATTGTGGGCTGTGTTTGAAGTATGTAAACATTGGATTAGAACCAGAGTTGCCCCTCTGTGTGTGAAAGATTAAATGATACCTGTCTGCAGAATAGTCCAGTTTATGATTTTCCATTGCATTGCAACTGTGGAGACAACTTGTGTTAAATAAAGGAAATGCAGGTCCTAACATAGCACTCTCCAGATGGCCGTAAAATGGTCTTGAGAGAGCACTTGGGCAATAACATAGGATTTAGAGTAGGTGTTCTTCTGTTAAAGCAGAAACAAGCCTCTTCTGGAGCTGCAGAGACTTTCTGCAAGTTGGGGACCACCTTTTGAACCTGATCCATTAAGCAAAAACCTCCTTAAGTGCTATATTGATTGTTACCTGGGAAAGTTGCATTTAAACCAGCAACATGGACAATGAGGTATTAATGACTTCTTAACAATATCCCAGTTTAACAACTAAAAAAAATCATTTTAAGATTATCATAATCTAGAAGAACAATTAGGAAAAATTCTAACTTCCAATGCTAGGTGAACGAAAATAACCTAGTATATTTTAGTGGACGTGCAAAGCAGTATGTTGTTGAGCACAATGTATACTTAATGGATACTTCTGTGGAAGGAAGATGCCTAAAGTTTGCATAAATTTCTATGTAAATCCTACATTTTGGAATAATTTCTGTCTACAAATTCTACAGTCAGTGTTCATGAACAGTACATGTTATTTAAATGCATATTCATATGTAGTGGAGTTGTGAATGTGGACAGAGATTTTGGCAAATGATGTTTAAAGAGCTAAAACAGATAACAGAAATTGATTTAGAAACCTGTCTTAGTATAGCATTGTTATCTGTATATGATAAGGTTAATTGTACCCAGGCAATGAAGGATCTAATTACAAATTTATTAACTGCAGCAAGGTTAGTTATATCAAAAAAATGGAAAATTCAAGGAGATTTTCAAACAGAGGATTGATATAAAGAAGTGTAGAAAATCGCAATTAATAAGTTAACATGTGGAATTAAGGCCAAAAAAGGAATAATGAAAGGTAGTGATTTTGAAATAATATGGAAGATATTTGTGGAAAAGGTGTTAGTAAAAGGGGAAGGTGTCACACCTCCACAAGAAGAGTTACGGTTTTGGAAAGTGGAGTAATTTGAGATATACTTGGCTCTGGGGATGAGGTATGTTTAGTAGTAAGTAATAGGTTAAATTTAGTTTGAAAAGGATAGAAATAAGAATGAAACTACTAATAGTGTATTTTTAAAAATGTTAATTATGGGAATAAATAACAACAATGGGTATAATGAGAATGAGATTCAGATATGTGTGTGTGTGTGTGTGTGTGTGTGTACACACACACACACACATATGTATATAACCAAAATATATAATCTGTATGATTTATAATACGTTGAATAAGTAATATTATGTAAAAGATTTGGAGAGAAATAGAAAGATAAGCAATTTTTTTGTTGTAACTTTTTTTCCCGTCACTTTTATGTTTATCACGTTGTGTATTTTTTGTTTTTTTCTTTTCTTATAATTAATAAAACGTGCTAATTATGATATGGTATAAAGTGCTTTCTTCTTCATTATGGACTATAATACAGTATAGCATTGTAGCAGAAATCTCCAGTTACGTTTAATGTTTTGGAACTTTTAATGTTTTAATGTTTTGGAAGGCAATAATTAATAATAATAAGAATAAGAACAGTAGTAAAAAATTTATTTGTAAGCTGTTCTACAGCATAGCTGATACTCCAAAAGGCACAGTGCTAAGCTGCCAGGATTCTAAATTGGCTCTGCATGGACAGTGTGGGACTTAAGTAGAAGATTTTCTCTAGATATGAGCAGTGCAAAATTGCTGCCTCCATTCATTGTTAAAATGTAGTATTTTATTTTAAAGTGAAATCAATTCATGCTTTTTCCATGGTGTTGAGTGCAAGACTGCTGGAGGGCCAAATCAGTGGAAAATGCTAAAGTTACTTCATTGTTCCTGCTTGTTGTTAACGGCTGTAAAGTCAACTTCAACATATGATGACTCCATGAATAAGAGACACCCGGCCATCAACAGACCTGGTCAGGTCTTGCAGACTCAGGGCCATGGCTTCCTTGATTGAGTCTGTCCATCTGTAATATGGTCTGCCTCTTTTCCTGCTGCCTTCTACCTTACCAAGCATTATTGTCTTTTCTAGAGAGTCAGGTCTTCTCATGCTATGTCAAAAGTACAGCAATCTCAGTTCAGTCATCTTAGCTTTTAGGGAGAGTTCAGGTTTGATTTGCTCTAGGACCTATTCATTTGTCTTTTTGGCAGTCTAGGGTATCTGTGGAACTCTTCTCCAGCATCACATTTCAAATTAGTTGATTTTCTTTCTGTCAGCCTTCTTCACTGTCCGCTTTCACAACTATACATAGGAATTGGAAATTGATGGCATAGACAATCCTAACTTTAGTATTCAATGATATATCTTTACCCTTCAGGATCTTGTCTAGTTCCTTCATAGCTGCTCTTCCAAGTCCTAGTCTTCTCCTGATTTCTTGACTGCAGTCTCCATTCTGATTAATGAATGAGCCAAGGTATGGAAAATCTTGAACTATTTCAATGTCTTCATGATCTACTTTAAAATTATGTAAATCATCCGTGGTCATTATTTTTGTTTTCTTCACAAACCTGCCTTTGCGCTTTCTTCCTTGACTTTCTTCAGTACTTTTTTCAAATCTTTGCTATTTTCTGCTAGTACTTTGGTGTCATCTGCATATCTTAAATTGTTGATGTTCTTTCCTGCCATGTTTTACACCTCCTTCCTCCAAGTCTAATCCTGCTTTACGTATAATATGTTCAGCATGTAAGTTAAACAGATAGGGTGATAAAATGCAGCCTTGCTTGACCCTCTTGCCAATTGGAAACCATTCTGTTTCTCTTTATTCTCTCCTGACAGTAGTCTTGTACAGGTTATACATCAGGACAAACAAATGTTGTGGCACACCCATTTCTTTAAGGGCTGTCCATAGTTTTTCATGATCTACACAATCAAAAGCTTTGCTATAATCAATAAAGCACAGACTGATTTCCTTTTGAAATTCTTTGATTCACTCTACTATCCAACATATGTTTGCAATATGTTCTTTAGTGCCTCTTCCTTTCCTGAACTTGGCTTGGACATCTGGCATTTCTTGCTCCATATCTGAAAGAAGTCATTGTTGTAGAACTTTGAGCATCAGTTTGCTGGTGTGAGAAATTAAACTGCAATCCTTGGTGTCCCCTTTCTTGGGGATTGGAATGTATATTGAGGGTTTCCAGTTTGGGCCATTGTTTTGTTTTGTTTTCCGTATTTGTTGACAGATTTTACTTAGAAGTAGAGTAGATGCTGTAGCTTGAAGCAGCTCTGTTGGTATGCCATCTGTTCCTGGTGATTTATTTCTCCTAACTGCTCTGAGTGCAGCTTCCCCATCACTTTCTAAAATGGGAGGTTCACCATATGGTTCTTAGAATGAATCTGTCATCTCTTTTATGTAGATCTTCAGTGTATTGTTTCCATTGTGTTTTTATTTCTACTTAGTCATGTAATATGTTCTCCTGCTTTTAGAGCATCCCGTACTTGGTTCAAATTTCCCTTTTATTTATTGGACCATGTGGAAGAGATCCTTTTTTGGTTGTCACCTTCTTAACTCTGCATTGATTATTACAATAGTTCTCTTTGTCCCTGAACTTGTGTTGTGGAACAGTTGAATTCAGGATTCTGACTCTATTTCTGTCACTTTTACTTTTGCTGATCATTTGTGCTAAACTGTTTGAAGAATGTCATCTGTTATCCATTAAGGCTTCTCTTTCTTTTTGGCTGCAAATAGCATCTTTTTGCATTCCTCTTTAAGAGTGCTCCTGGCTTCAGTCCAGAGTACTTCTGGCTCCTGGTCAATAAGGCTGAATAGTTCAAATCTATTTTTCAGATTATCTTTAAATCTATGGGCATGTTCTTCAGGTGATATTTTGGCACAGTAGTTCGTTTAGTGTTCTTCTTTAACTACACTCTAATTTTTGATACAAATGGTTAATGGTCTGTGCCACAGTCTCCTCCTGGTCTTGTTTTTGCAGAGGGAATGGAATTTCTCCATCTTCAGCTTCTAATTATATAGTCTATTTGATTTCTATATTAACAATCAGGTGATGCCCATATATACAGTTGCGTCCTGGGTTGCTTGAAGAATATGTTTGTAATGAACAATCTGTTGGCCTTGCAAAATTCAATCAGTGGTTCCTCTGCTTTATTGTTAATTTTAGGCCAAATTTTCTTAAAATCTGTAGCCTTTAGAATTTATTTAAACCATATCACTGTATTGTATTGTAAGTCTGCATGTAATATAGAATATAGACACAGTTTATGATACATATGGATATGGTTTGTAGTTTTAGAAAAAGTATCATTTGTCTTTTTTGATTTTTGTTTGATGTAGTAGAATTTATATCATCAATTTCAGAATTGCAAACAAGTTCAAATTGTACAGGTTAAGAGTGAGAAATGAACTTTTCATAAAGTACTTGCCTCCGTGTTTCCTTAAAGCCTGCAACATACTTTTATGAAATATTTATAGTTGAACAGCTGCTATATTCTGTTGCACAGAACAGAAGTATTTGATGACTATGCTGTGCTAATTTTCCTTTCTTCTGTTCTGCAGGAGAGAAATAGAAACAAACAATAACTATATGGAGGTGGTCCTGCTAGAATTACAACACTAATGATGTAGACTCTGGAAATGCCTAATATGTCTAAGAAGACGTTATTAAAGCTTTGTTCCTGCTTAAGGTGACATCTTTGAACACTTTAACACAAAATTGACTCTTCTTGTAATGGTTCTCATCAGTGCATCTGCCCTTATACTCTCTCACCAAACACACTTGAGAACTGTAATTTTGTCAAGCACTTTCTGTCCTGAAGCTTTTACCAGTATCTGCTGTCTTTTGTAATTATGCATCCTAGCTAAGGCACAGGAGATGGAACGAATGCAAGGATTCATTAACTTTGAATTTGTTAAATACTAACAATTAACCATCATAAGTGGTTCAATGATGTGAGATTCACATTGCTTCAACTTATTTTTCTTTGATGTAGTTTTTTAATTGTCAGTTTTTAGCTATTCAGCAGAATTTAAAGCAAAATCATGTCATATTTAGTCCTGGAGTAAAACTCAAGTCTAAATGTTCATGTGAAAATTATTGTAGTAAACTTTTAATATGGCAAAGCAACTTTGAGCTACAGTTTAGCCAAATGAATTATAACATGAAATTATATTAGAATGACATTTCCCTTGTTTCAAACTGTTTGGTGTAGAGAATATTAATATATGCAGCTTGGTGGGCCACACCAGTTAATGCACATTTCCTTATTCTTTTCTGTAACATGTATATCGAAAAAAGTGCATTTGTCTGAGGAACAGTTTGTTTGCTATCACTGAGTCTCAGTTTTGAGTACATGTACCTCAGTCTAAATCAGACTTTTTATGACCTTTATAACTACACTTAAAATCTTTAATTCCTATTTCTGGGTGTTTGCGAGCCTGAAAAGATTGCTATCATGGAAGTGAAAATTTATTCCTCTAGGTGATTCACTAGCTAAATAAACATAACTCTTGTTTTAGCAAGCATATACTCAGTTTCTCAGATTTTGTTTGTTCCCAGCTCTGAATATAAAAGTCTGGTATCCTTTCAGTTCAAATACTTTGGGAAATAAACGTTTATCCATGGTTTCAGTTTGTATGCTTTCATGGCTGTGTTTACATGTTATCTGTTAGTACTATATAATAAAAGCTTAGGTACCATATTCACCTGAATATTTTCTATGCTACTTTTTAAACTTTAAAAAAAATCCTATTTTTCAAGCTTCCACTTACACATTAACATGAAGTCACAAAAAAAACATAGCAATGGTATTTGCAGTATGAAAAACAGAACAGCTGCTCCTTGGCTTTCCTTTTTAAAAGATCAGTATAGAAAGCAGATATAGAGGGGGCCTTCAAAAGCTGTTTTGTGAATGCTTTATATATCTGTCATACATAAATGTTTGTATTATATCTGTTATTTTTCACTGACAATCTACTTCTGAAATTTGGCAGCAGGGAGTCAAAATGCTGTTAGGCCCTGTTTTTCTTCTTCTTTGTGTATGCAGAATTTGGTGAAGAAATTGCATTCTTGACCTCATGTGATAGGCAAGCACTGTGCTATTTTGAAAATATTCTTCCATGTTTGTGAGAGCACACACATGTGCCTTATATAAATTTACAGCATTACTCACAGAGCAGTCCTGTTTGCAGTGTAGTGGATTGAGGTCTGTGGAGGAAGAATAATACTTGGCAGAAGAACTGCTGTTTCAAAAGCCCTGCCTAGTTTTTGCTGGTCAGGGCAGAAGATGCGGAGAAATTGCACAATAAGTCTTACGCTTGCACCGTGTTTGGATCTATATCTTGGTGCTTGCATGATAGTGAAAGAAATTTAGAGGTTATTTTTACACATAGCCAGCTGGGGTTTTTGGGGTTTTTTTTTTCCCCAATAGGACTTACATTTGAGAGTCATTATGTTACAAGTAAATCTTGGACATATTTTGTGCCAGTACAGATACTAAGTGTACCTGCTAATCCCACCACTGCACATGCACACAAAAATTGACTTTTTAGTCTTGTTGCAATGCAGTTCATATCATGTGAAGAGATTGCCAAAGATAGCTGCTGTGTTTAGATGTCTTTGAACACATTCTGATTATCTGGGTATTCTTTGCTTTAATTTGGGTCTTAGAATGGTTTTGATATGTGGGGACATTTGCTTGCCCTGGCAACATAAGTGATGGCTCCAACCTCAGATGAAGTCTATATAATGCTTTATTTGCACTTCAGTATTACATCAGAGTATAAAACGACCTATATCCGAATGTCTACATCTGTATACATGATTTTCCAGGTGAGAGGCTTTTTCTCTAAATTTCTTATAATGTACATTTTTGCTACTTGTCCCTTTAAAATACATATTAATACAGTAATAAATATTAATACATTAATACATTTTAAAAAATAAAATGTATATTTTAAATAAATATTTATATTTTACATGAATATTTTAAACTATACACTGTAAGGCAATGCATCAAAATATACAAGGATGTACTTCATATTAGACATACCATACATAATATATCATCCTTGTCCATTGTAAACTCAGAAATCCTGTAGACTGGCTTTAAAACTAGCTTATATTTCACTGTATGTGCAAGGGAAGCTTTCACCAATATTCTGCTGTTCTGCTATATGCAAGGTGCTACCACTGCCCTTCCTCAATAATGTCTTCTTTTGATCTGCTTTGTCTAGATTTATAGTGATTATAAATTCTTGGTGGAAAAGCACTTCATTTTCTTATTATGCAAGGAGCATTTCACAAGTCATTTTTTTTCTTTTTCCAGTGGAATCTTAGGTTTAGAATATGTACATTTTTAAAGATTTCTTTAAGATTTAGAAAGACTTAAATTTAATGATTGCACAGGATTTAGACCAATATTTTAGGAGATATGCATCAAAATTCAGGTTTTGATCTGAACTCACTATCTTCAATCTCTTACTACTGTTTGTTTCTTTTTCTCTCATACTCCCTTCCCCCATTGCAATATGGTTTTCAGAGATGTAGTTCCATTTCAAAGTCTGAGCAATGTTAAAAGTCTAAACACCTGGTGTCATTTTGATGTTTTTTAAGGCTTATTCGCAGAAAACCTATTCTGGAATATATTTCTCAAAGAGTGAAATCAGAATCATAAATACTGAACTATGGGAGCAAAGTTTTATATTATGTCACCTCTGAAGAAAAAAAGACGAAAAGACACTGGCTGTTGGATCCAAGGAACCACACGGTTTTTGCATAGTACACCACTGTGCTACCCCTCAACTTATAAGAGAAAAGCTATCTATGTTAGCATCTGACACTAAGGGCTCTGCAGCCAGGTGCACTAATAATTTTTAAAAGCTAGGTGTGCTTTAGGTTTATAAAGAGGTCCTTGAACTAAGGCTGCAGTCTGATACACACTTAATATGAACTCAATGAGCATTGAATAGAAATGTGTAGGATTGTGCTGCAAATCATGACTTTATTTTGTTTTGAGCTATATGAAGGGAAAGGACAAATGTACTTCACTCAGAATAATACTAACCTAAAAAAATAATGCAGACATTTAAAACCAGTAGTTCTCAACATTACCACAAATAAGTTAAGGATGATGTAGATTAAGGTTGCTTCTTGGAAATGAAACCTGTCTCAACTTTAAATCCAATCCAAGAGTAATAGACACCAACTGAATATTGAAGAGGTGTTCGTACCTAATGCCACCAGGCTCAGTACTCCATTGCAAACAACAACAACAAAACTTTTCAATATTCCTGTGTAATGGTTGAGATGCTTACTAGCCACATGAGTGGCATTTACTAGAATGTAATAAATACAGAGGAAATTCCAGTTGGCACAGATGGGGTATTTATAGTTTCAGGCATGATGGAATTTAAAAGCTGGAGAATTTTAAGAAACATTACTCATGGAGCAAATATAGTCTCATTGAGAGATGTTGCCTATGCTGAAGGCAAAATTCACTTTGTAATTTGTCAGGTTTTCTGAATAGAACAGAGGTAGCTTTAGCCTTATTAACTGCATGGGTTTTTGGAAAGCACATATGGAAGCCAAGTAACATCTACAAGATTTAGCAATTAAATCTGTTTGTTTCTCTGGGGGAGGGTTAATGTACTGATTACTGCACTGACATATTTTTGAAAACTGATTCATGCAGGAAGAGACTAATAATTTCTGATAAGCTTCTGAAGTCAAGATATTCTACAACATGCATTTAAATCTGAAAACCAGGCAATAGTGGATTACAGTATTTTGGAAGAGCTCCAAATGTGCAGAACACATTTAAACTGATTCTGTCTTGATTTTGCTAAAATACAGGGCAAATGGCTGTTAACATAAATATTTGTTCTGCTACAGCTAACATAGGCACATATCACTATAGCTGTAGGTACCCTTTATGTTATTCAAACAAATCTCTGAATACCTGAATGTCTCCTACAACAGCAGAATACTTACACATTGCACTTCAGTGTCTTATCTTTGAGACCAGCAGAAGGTGGATCTCTGAGAGATTTGTGTTACACTGGCAAAGCTTTCCCTAATTGTCTGACAATATCGGCAACTACGGTCGGCCCTCCACATTTGTGGATTTAACTTTCGCAGATTTGACTGTTTGTGGGTTTGCCACAAAGGTGCCTGATAAATGTCCTTTGATCACAAGCCACACTAGTACTACTGCTGGAACAATCATCACCAGCCTTTGACTACTTTCACTATTGGGAGTGCAGGAATGAATGAAAGGTTAAAGATCATGTTCTCTTTCTCTTCTCGTGTGGGTGTACAGGAGAGGAATTACATAGCTAGCCTTGCAAGACCAAAGACACAACACTGCACCTTCCCTTTTCCTTTCCCTTTTCTTTAAGCAACTGTAGCCCTTTAAAAACCTACCTCTGATCCTCTTCCACCAACACCACAGAATCTCTCCACAACTCTCTGTACACAGGTTTGGGGGACCTAGAGATATTCACAGTTTTTCACTTTTCACAGGGGCTGTGCACCCCTAACCTTTATACAGAAGTTGGGTGGTCATCTGTCAGGAATGCTTTGATGGTGTATTCCTGTATGGCAGGGGGTTGGACTTGGTGGCCCTTGTGGTCTCTTCCTGGTCTATGATTCTAACCCCTGCCAATGTGGAGAGCTGACTGTAAATCCCATCTCCTTTGAGTTGTCTACTGAAACAAAAAGGTTGCGGATATAGGAGAACTAGGAATCAATTTTTGGCTCAGGCTAACTATATGGCAGGAGGCACAGTAACACTCCTGAACCACTTGCATTTGGCTCTGGTTCATGAACCTGAGGATTCTAGTAAAGAAAATGCAGATTCTGTAATCCTAAAATCAGCCAAACTTTACTCTGTTCCATAACCATAATGCATTTGAAAAAACTGACCAATATTTTATCAGTGTTAACATAGTCAGCTGTTTTGATAGTGTCTTATATTAAGTAGATAATCTAGCAAGAGGAATGAAAAAACAAACGTTGGTATCTATGTTCATCCTGGTATTAAGTACTAGATTAAATTATGGATGGTGGAACAGAGAGAATTAGAAAAGGCAGAAGATGGGTACGATTCCATTTTTTCCATATCTAATGATTACAACAGTACTTTACAAGTTCCTCTAACAGATGATAAGGAATGGGGAGAGGAGCAGTGAAAAGGAATATTACAAATAGAAGAGGCAAAAACTTGAAAGAACATAGAGAAGCAGGATGTGTTTTGTTTTTAAACATACACAATCATTTCTAAGCCTTTCCTTTGGACAACAATTCTGAACCAGAAGAACAGCAGTTGCGTCCCTCAGAGAGCTTGGCTGTAGCTGTAGAGGATTCTATGGATGGAAAGATTCCTGCCACTTGATGGAGGAAGTGGAGGTGTGTGTTGATTGTAGGTGATAGTTTACTAAGAACAGATGCATAGTGTGTGGAACTGACAGGATGTCTTAAGTTCCTGGTGCAGGGATACAAGATGGAGCCCAAACTGATCCACCCCACTGATCATATTATTTGCTTCTAATCTCCATGAGAACAAACAACATTGGCAGACAAAGCCTTCACCATATTGCTGGTGACTGTGGGCTTTGGGTAGGAAAGTAAAGGACCTTGGGGCACAGGTGGTTATTTAATCACTTTTTCCCATTGAAATTCAGGACCCAGGAGGAGGGAGGAGTATTGCAAGTGAACAATTTCCTGTGCAGATGGTGCCATCAGGAAATATTTGATTGGATCGTGGTCTGTGGTTCCACTAAGGACTTCTAGCAAGGGTGGGCTATGCCTCACAGTGGCTGGGAAGGACATGTTTGGTAGGAGTTTTGCAAAGCTGATTAGCAAAGTGTTAGACTGAATTTTGTCAGTGAGGGCGATAGTATTTCAAAGAACTAAAATGCCACCAGCCTTAATGATACACAGGAAACTGGGACAGTGGTATTGGAATAAACCAATGAACAGATCGGAAAAAAAGAATAAGCAGTTTGAGGCAATGAATCATGGTTTCAGATGCCACTACATTAATGCAAAGAGTATGGGACATAAACAAGATAAACTTGAACTGTTAACACAGAAATGGAAATATGATTCAACAGGGAGTACTAAAACATGAGATGAAAATCATGGGTGTAGTGTAATTGTGGGCTTTAACCTGTTCAAAAGGAATATGCAAAAAAGGAAAGATTGGGGTAGTATTATGTAGTTACAAATATTTGTATGCCACTTAAGGCCAAAAATTGCAAAATAAGTGTTCATTGATAAAACAGAAAATATATACAAAATATATAAATTCATATATAATTTTTATGTGGTCCATTAAATAGGTGTTAAGTTAGAGGGAAGACTTGCATAAATACGTTTTTAACCTATTAAAACTAACAGTTTATCACATGAGGCAGGTAAATTTTACTTACAGCAAGATAACTGTGTCTTTGGCTGAGATTTATCACATGACATTGGTCCTCTTCTATTGTTTTCCCAGCAGGAGATTGGTAGGAGATCATTTGGAAAGTATTTTTTTTTTCCAATGGAAATCCCTACCATATTAATCTGTTAATGACCTAATTTGTAAAAAACAAAAATGCTTTACAAAAAATCTCCCATAGAACTACGGAAGAAGAACAGGTAATATGTGATGAATCCCAGCCAAAAAGCTATCATCCTGCTGTAAGTGCAATTTACCTGCCTTGTATGATATGATAAAGCCCTAAGAATAGTTGCAACAAATTTTTAAAGGAAGAGCACAGTGATGTATTTAAGTCTTTTACTCCAAGTCTCAAGTCAAGTGTCAAGTCCTTCCAAGATACTTTCAAGTCAAGTCTCAAGTCTGGGAGCTAACTTTATACCCCAACCTATATTCCAGAATTTCTGGACAGAGTTGAATAAAGTCAGTAACAATTTAAGCGGAGTCAGCCCTCCACATTTGTGATTTGTGATTTTGCCATCTGCAGCTTCGGAAGTGGGGAATAGGATCCTTCTTACTCCCCATTACTGAAGCTTCAAAAGCTTTAGAATGAAGGATCCTTCCTCTTCAAGCCTGTTGCCTAACACACTTGTTGTTCCCCTCTGAGAAATGCACCCTGCATTCTGGGGCCGAGTCTTGTCTTAGGAAAAGTTTTAGAAGGCTCCCCCGATATGCAGCAGGAGCAGGCTGCTGAGCAGACCTTCAGCCCATTGCCTAACCCGTTTGCTGTTTGCCTCTGAGAAATGCACCCACACTTTGGGCCTGAGAGAGATTGTCACATGACCATTAGGCAAAAAGAGATGAAAGTGTTGTTCAAAGTTGTAAGGTTTCTGGATGAATGCGTTATGTTACTGAACCAAGGGCAGCAAGTCAGTCACTAAAAATATACAAGTCTCGAGTTGAGTCGAGTCACTGCATCATTCATTGCTGAGTCGAGTCTGAGTTGAGTCACTGAAGTGACTTAAGTCCCACTTGAGTCCAAGTCAGTCGATTCAAGTCTACATCACTGGAAGAGCATTCCACATAATATGTCCCACTGCAGTAAATGTCTGCCGAATGGACCTCATGGTCCTGTGGCAGTATCAGAAGAGCCTCTCCAGATGGCTTCAAATACGGAATGGGTTTATAAGAGAGAAAGTGGTCTCTCACGTGAGCAGATCCCAAGTTGTTTAGGGCTTTATAAACTTGGCCTATGTCGACCTGAGGAGATCCATCATTTGGACAAATATATATATCCTTTTCTCTCTCTCTCTCTCTCTCTCTCTGTATATATAATATAAATAGAGAGAGAGAGAGAGAGAGAGAGAGAGAGAGAGAGGAAAGGGAACAACAGTGACATCATGGAAGTAACTACGTCCTCTTGGTTAAATTTGTTATATAGAGAAGAGTGAAAAACAAAACAACTAGTGTGGTTAGGGATTCACTCTGTTTGTTTAAAACATTTCTGTGTTTCCTCTCAATTTGCTAGGGCTGAGTTCAGGCTTGTGAGAGAAATTTAAAATAATAAATGGGGAGGGGGGTTGCCTATGTTGAAACAGGAGGAAAAACAAGGAGCACGTATACCTGTTGTGGACAGATGATGGAGAAACATTTATGACTGACAGAGAGAAGGTAGTACTGCTCAATGCCTGTTTTGCCTCTTTTTCCCCCCACAAAAGAAGAACCTTTAACCTGACTTTGTAGCAACTGAGCAGCCAGTGCAGTTCTTTGAACAGATCTGAAAAAACTTTTTTAAAAAAGCAAGTGTTCAGTGTGGTGAAAACAGAATAATTGAAGCTTTGAGGAGATGGTAAGATAGATAAAGATGTGGTACAGGAACATCTGGTTACTCAGTGAGTTATAGCTTCCAAGAGCTTGAGCTGATTGTGAAGGTACTAAAAGAACTGTAACCTCAGAGTTTCCACCTATAATCTGTGAATTTCTGGAAAGCATGATATATTCCTGTTGGTGTCACCTTCTTGAACAATGTGAAAAAGATCTTAGGCAACTTCTGACCAGTGTCCCTGAAATCAATAATAGGAAGATCCTAGAACAGATAATCGAATAGTTGATCTTTGCACGCTTAGGAAAAAATGTTGTGATTACTAAGAGGCAGCATAGTTTTCTCACGAACAAGTCACACCAGATTAACCCTCTCTGTGTTTAAAAATAAAATTACAAGCTTTGTAGATCATGGGAATGGTGGATAGAGTCTTGCCTTTCCCAGTAGACTCGGGCAAAAGCAAACTGCTGCAGCCTCCTCTAGATTGTGTGTTCTTTCTCATTAATAACTTTTCCTATGTTGAAAGCTTGCATGATGTATTTTATACATTTTAATTGGCCAATAAAAGTATCATTCTTTTGTGGATTTTATATTTTGCTGCATGGCCAACATGTCTACCATTGAATATGTTTTGCTTTCTTGATCACATGCCAGTGTTGCTTGGCTATTTGTGTCCTGGTTTTCATCTGTGAAATGTTAGAAGGTATGTGGTGTTGTTTTCTTTTTATGCAAGCCTCCTTACATGGACTCTGCATGGGGTAGAATCCATTGGTGCCAAATGCAGGTGTTTATTCTTTGTAGAAGAAGTCATTTAGTCATATGGGAGGAAGTAAAGATGACACAATTTGGTTAGAGGCCAAGTCAGGTCTACTACACACACAGCTCCATTTTGGCTTGTGGTTCTTGGTTGCCCTCGAGCAGGGTGCAGTACCAGTGGTATCCCAGCTGCTGGATTTCATCACTAGCCAGAATGGGTAATTTTCAGGATTTATGGGAGTTGTTGTTGGGTAGCATCTAAAGAGTCACAGATTCTCTACCCGTTGAGGAAGATAGCATGTTTGGAGCTAAAGATGAAAGCTCTTCTTTCCACCCCTGCCAAAGCAATGATGACTTAGTGAGAACACAGTGATGATCATTCCTTTATATGAACCTCATTCAGCATAGGCTTGCAGAAGCAAAAAGCTATCGGTTTGCTATGCAATAAAAAGTAGAAGGCATGCTAGCTATTCAAATGTGTCATTTCAAATTGTGAGAAGTTTTAATCAAGGAAATGATCATATTAACCATGTGTAGCAGAGGATCTACGCATATATTACTTTGCAAAGAGCGTAATTATTCAGAAGTCATTGTTAAGACTAGTAAAACTGTGAGGATATCAGTACTATAGTGCAATTAAATCTATATTGGAAAGCAATGTTTTCCTCCTACCCATAATAAGGTTTACATATTATGGAGGGTGTTTCCACCCCTCTTTTTAGCAAGCCTGCCTTTTATTACTTAGGATGTCAGCCATCCACTGGTCCCTAGCTACAAAATCATAGAATCATATTGCTGGAAGAGACCACAAGGGCCATCGAGTCCAAACCTCTGCCAGGCAGGAATACACCATCAAAGAGTTCCTGACAGCCATCCAGCTTCTGTTTAAAAATCTCCAAAGAAAGAGACTTCACCACATTCAGAGACAATGTATTCCACTGTTGAACTGCTCTTACTCAGAGGGAATTTTTCCTAATATTTAGATGGAATCTCTTTTCTTGAAGTTTGAAGCCATTGCTCTTGTTCTAGTCTCTAGAGCAGAGGAAAACAGGCAACAGGCTTGCTCCATCCTCTATATGGTATTGCTCCAAATATAACTATTATGTTGCCTCTTATCTTTTGTTCTCCAGGCTAAACATACCCAGTTCCCTTAGCAGCTCCTTATAGGGTATGGTTTCCTGGCCTTCTGCAATTTTGGTCACTCTTTTCTGGGCACGTTCCAGCTTGCAAACATCCTTCCTGAACTATGGTGCCCAGAAGTGGACACAGTATTCCAGGTAGGGTCTGACCAAAGCAGAATAGAGTTGTACTATCACTTCCATTGACCTAGACACTATACTCCTATTGATCCAGACCAGAATTACATTGCCATTTTTTTAGCTGCTGCATCACACTGCTGACTCTTTTTCAGCTTGTGGTCTACTAAGACTCCTAGATCTTTTCACATATGCCATATTCCAGCCAGGTGTCACCTACTGCACATGCAAGGTTATTTCTTAGTTACATATGAACTCTTTCCTTTCCTATGTTCCTTTCATGCCTTCCCAGATTTAACCTCACAAACCTCATGTGGCTAACAGCTGCAAGACACACATCCAAGCTCTCAAGCACAGGTCTTGAGATGGGAGCCATTCATTAGTTAGCTGTATCTTACATTTATTGTTCCTCATCTCCCAAGATACAATGTCAACTGGAAAAAACAAAACAAAAAACAGCAATCTATAGGGAGTTGCCAAGGAGCTGGACATGGTTTCCTATCCATAACTTAGCCACCTTCTTAAAAGTCCGGGATCCAAGTATAGCTGAAGCACTGAAGGGAATGGGAGCTATAAAGCCAGCCTGTTAAGTCATTCTAAGAACCTATGCTTTTGTTTCTCCAAACAGAAATTTAATCACTGCAAAGCAAAGAACTTGGTCCAGAATCAGAGGCTGCTCTTCTTCAAGTCAATACAGAATTCTTTCCTTTCCATCTAGAATGTTGTGAATAATCATGGGATCCTTCTTTATCCTTCTAATCACCTGTTTTCACTTTTGGTGTATCTACACTATGTAGTCACAGCAATTTGATACTGCTTTAACTATCGTGGCTCCATCCATGCAGATTAGTTTCTGGGCAAAGTACAAAGTGTTGGTTATTGCCTTTAAACCCTACATGGTTTGGGTCTAAGTTACCTTCAGGATTGCCTTCTCCCATACAATCCATCCTGTACACTTAGGTCCACTGGAGGCCACATACTTAAACCAGCCAAGACTAGACTGGCAATGGTCACCCAGAGGACCTTTCCATTGGCTGCCCTTAGACTGTTGAGTGGCCTGCTGGAAGCAATTCAACAGCAAAATAGGTTATTTGAATTTTAAAAAAATACTAAAGACCTATCTTTTCTGGCAGGCCTACTCAGTCAACTTTCAACTATGAATTTTACATTAATGTATTTTAAATGGTTTTATGTGGTTTCAGGGTATTTTAATCTATGATGTGTTTTTAGTTGTATTTTAATCTATGTTGTACCCCACCTTGAGCGCTGGAGAGAGATAGGTAAGAAATAAAATTATTTATTTTTGTTGTTGATGTTGTTGTTGCTGTCCACTCCCCTGAAATTCAACAGCACTAGAGCTCTAAAGCAGAGGATTCTCACTACCTCACAAAACTATTAATCCTAGCATTCTATCGTTGTGGGGCAGAGGGCATGACTATTACTTACAGTGAGGTGCTGCAAACACATTTTATGTAAGTTTATCCACTCTAACAGATGTCGAGCAATCCAAGACTTCCTTTGCTTGTCTGCGCCTTCCCAGTTTCTTTCTTGCCTGTTGCTTGCTCACTATAGTAACACAAGAGTTGTGGTGCATCAGATCAGAGGCCTCTCTAATCTAGATTCTTTTCCCACAGTGGCCAGCCAAAGGCCTGTAGGAGGAAGCTCAGTGTATGCCCAAACACATATATCCATGCATATCCTTCAACTGTCTCAATCTGGGAGGGACAGTCCCAATTAATCCTCTATTATCTCACATTTTCAGTTGCCTTTAAAATGTCCCAGTTCCTCTCTCCTCTTCCCCCTTTTGACCTCAGCTTACTCCAGTTGCTGCAAACTGAGATGAAAGTGCAAGAGTAATTAGCACCCTTTTAACTGGGTAGGGTAGACAGGAGAGAAAGGGTGGAATCTTCCTCTTCTGTGAAGACTCAGGCAAAAGCAAAATGCTGCATCATCTCCTAGCTTGTGTGTTCTTCCTCATTTAAAAACTTTTGCCTTCTTGACCACCCTCCAATGTAGCTAGGCTGCACGAATCCCAGTTTTCTTCTATGAAATGTTGGAGAGTATATGCATGCACACATGTGGGTCAGACCCAGATTGTGATAAAGGTCTGGAAGAAACAAGAATTTACCCACCCCTCTTTCTCACCTGTTCCCTGCAATAGTCCACTGAAGATGTTATAGACAGCATCAGGGCATTCTGATGAATGGGCTGAGCAGCGTGTGAGAAAAGAAAGAGAAAAGAAAGAAGGGATCCTCCAGAATAAGACAAGAGGGACCTCCTATGAGCAGGTCCGGAATCCAAAACCTATTGAATTCCAATGAGATATTTCAGTATTATCATTCCTAAGTCATCACTGGCAAATGGCTTACATGATGAACATTAGCATTCTTGTGTCAAATCTAACACATTTTTGTGTATTTTTTATAAAAAGTACATATAGGTAGTCCTTGAAATCTGACAAATCTAAAAGGGCATGAAACATTGTTTTGTTTTGTTTTCTTAGCAGTGAAGGGTACTAGCCTTAGTGGCAGGTGAGTTTCTTGAGAATGAATTGACTGAACTGAAGAGTCACCACTGTAAAAGCCCTGCCTCTGACATTTTTGCCATCTGGAGATAGGCTCTTTATTTCTAAGTGCATATGCATAGGTTGTGCTGCCCATCTTATGTAACAATCTATATTGTTGTTTTGTGGGTCCTATATATGTATGATGTAACTGAGTCCCCACTTGCCCAAGAAAGCACTGTTCATGTCTTAAGCAGATGCAGCTGTTTTTAGTATATCGTGTCCTAAAACTCCATGGAGCCTTGTCAGTCACACTGGTTGGTTATTTTGGGAATGCATTCTACAT
The DNA here is from genome assembly GCA_030412105.1 of Cyclura pinguis. Lineage (NCBI taxonomy): Eukaryota > Metazoa > Chordata > Lepidosauria > Squamata > Iguanidae > Cyclura > Cyclura pinguis. Next base: position 217,820,256 of record CM059602.1, read on the forward strand.
ACACCATAAGCTGAAGCTTCTTATATTGGGTACTGAAATATAGAAAAAAAATGGGAGTGTTCATAAAAATCTTAAGTGAAGGTTAATATGGTTTTTCTCTCCCCTTTGGCGTTGGAGTAGTCTTCTTAGAAACAATTACCCATATTCTTTTCTGACTGTTACCACTGTGACACAAGAGGCCAATCAGTTGACTTCTGGAAGAGACAGTGTCCTGATAAAGTTTGGGTCTGGGTAGTAATGGGCTTGCTGGATGGCACTTAATTCACAAGAGTAATAATAATAAAAATGCTTCTAATTTTAATTGTGAACTGTTGAAAGTTTTCTGCCTTAAAGCCAAACTTAGAATAACAACAAACAATTGTAAGCAGCTAAGTAAGTGTAAGCTATTGCTTCCTTTTTTAAAGCTGGGTGAGTCATATCCCACCCAAAGCCTGGAAGTATTTTGAGAGCTGTAGTCCAAACAGGTACTTTTCCAAACTTGCCCCCTCCCCTGTGAGCCTAAGACTGTGTTGGCCTCTTTGTCGCTTTTTATCATGCGTGCCGTATACAGACAAGAGAAACTGCAAACTGCTCATTTGAAATTATTTGTCTTCTTCCATTTCAAGGAAGCTGAGTAAACTTTGCAGAGGGAAATTTGAATTAATTATTTTACCTACTCAAAGAAAAGTAGCATCAACTGAGATTTGGCTTGTAAGAGTAAATCCACTTAGGATCTTCATGTTTTGAGAGCGCAGCAAAGACTGCAGTTAACCAGCAGATGGCAGCAGAGTTTGAAACTGGTAGCATGAGCCACAATTTTGTTTGCTTGTGTTTAGTTAAGCTGTTTGGATGCAGAAGCAGGTAATAAATAGTAGCTGTAGAACAAGGAAGAAAGCAATAAATATATGAAATACCCACCTCATTTTTGAACATAGTGCTGACTTATTCCGTTTAAATAAGACATTATTGCATGCTCTGTTAGTCATATGCTGTACTTAAGGAGTCCCCAAAACTTCATCTGCATTTTAAATCCATTTTTATCCTTTTTTACTGATATTCAGATAGGTGTCTTCAAATGGGTGGGGTGTTACCCTGATTTTTGGTGTCCCTTGGGGGACACCTCAATGTGCTCCACACAATGGGGAATGGAAACCAGCTAGAGCACAAGCAATAGCAATGTGAGAGGCAGGGTAACCTAGTGGGATCTTTTTACCCAGTTTTTACGGGGTGAGGCCAAGCCAAAAACCAAACAAAAATGTCCAATAAATTATTTTATTGAATGAAAGTCTCACACACCAACACAATCACTCACACACTCACTCGAGGTCTATTCAGAAGCAAAAGAGAGGAAACTGGATAGGGGGATATTGAAGGGATTGTAGCTGGGGTAATACTGCACCTTTTCCTGAAGTCCTTGGTCCAGGAAAAACAGCGGAGAAATGGGGCTCAGCACAGAGGGCTGAGGGGATTACTCAACAGATGGAGCAACGGTCTGCTGGGATGACCAGGAGTGATCCAAACAAACGCTCAAAAACTGGGAGTATTTGTAGGGGAAAAAGTACCTGGAGGGCTAATCCTTTCCATGGGAGAACAATGGGTGTTGCAACGAGAAAGAAGCTCCTCAATGGTAACTTCCTTTTGTCAAGAAAAGGTTGGACCAAACCTGTAGAAAATACTTTGTGAAGTGGATCATTAAGTGCACCTGTGGAGAGCCATGCAACTTTAGCTGAGTCATGCTGATGAGCAACCAGGGGAGAAGGTTGCATCAGGTGTGGGGAGAATGCAAAGGCTGGCAGGATTGCATCAGCTAGTGTGGGTATAAATGTAGCTGAGAGCTAGCCAGTAAGTTGCATATGGTGCCTGATGTGTTTGCTGGAGGCTCTGTCAGAAAGAGCAAACAGGGGGATGCTGGAATGCTTTCTGGAGAATCTTGTAAATATGTACACATTGTAACTCAAGAATAAATTGCCTCCTTGATGGAAGAAAACAATTGGCGTGGGTGAGTTTTTCCTGGCTACAGTGCATTGCTACTAAGGTATTCTCTGCTGCTGGGCATGCTTCCAAAGCTGTGGGAGCAATCTCTGCTATATTTTTGGTGTGGCACCTTTGTGTGATGGGATTACAAGGTATTGCCAAAGTCTTAGGATCTTTGGCTGCATTTGGTTGTGGTGTGACTTCAGGTAAATGGTCCTTGCCTGATAGGATTTTATTGCTCAACTTGGTGCAAACATGCTAATTCCCTCAAGTTGGCTTCTCAGGGGCTGAGGACCCTATGTTTATTGTGGGTTTGCCCAGCTTGAGGTCTCCTGGGGCTACATGAGTGGGGATTTTTCTGGCCTGACCTGGTTTTTGATCATTTGACCGCTGTTCCCTATGTGCTTATCCAGGTGACCTCTCAGGCACACGGAATCATAGTTAATATCAAAATTGTAGACCTCAGGATAGGGTTTTTCCAGTGGAGTAACAGGGGAATAGCTTTTGTTGGACTACAACTCCTATCTACCCTAGCCTGGATAACCAGTGGTGAATGATGATGTGAATTACAGTCTTAACAGCTTTTGGAAGACCCCACATTTCCTCCAAAATGAATGTCTTAAAAAGAAACAAACCAAAAATTGTATCCATTGTTCCCTTTCCCACAGTAAGAAGAATTTTTGAAATACATCCTTTCTTTAGTCATTTTGGGCAATAAGACGATGCAAGTTGGTTGCCCTGTGTCAGGATTTTCTTTTACCTCAGTGGGCAGTTAATATCAATCTACCTAGCTGTGAAAGGTTAAGCTTCTCAAGCTGAATCAGATGTTACTTTGGAATGGGTATGAAAGTGCATTCATGCCGTGAACCATCCTGCTATAGAGTTGTGTGGGGTTTTTGTGTGTGAGGCCTAGTACAAGCCTGTGTGCTTGGGTGCTTCAACTGTTTCTCACAATTCTTTCCTCATAATTTCCTCACAATTTCTCACAATTAATTCCTGTCTACAAAGCCTGCACAACTTGTTTTGCTAAAATGAAAGACAAGACCTCTCTGGACTGGCAGTTCAGGCTTACTTCAGTATTAGGGCAGAGAAAGGACTTCACCTCAGGGTAGCAAGGTAGCTGATGGGGTACAGAGCAGTCCCTGCAGAACCCACACCTCTGTCCTTCAGTGCAGGTGAAGAGCGAGGAGACTGCTCTTGCTTTCTTCTCCACGCTGTGCATCATCATCTACTTGGAACAAGTGACTCACTCTGAGTTGCCCCTTCCCTGGGCAGACCACACACATGAAACATAAGATCATGCACTAGGCTTGATGTCTGTCCTGCTTAACCTTGCTCCCAGTGTGGACATATGTACAATATAACCATTCAGACCCTTAAATAGCCTCTCTAAATCGGTTAAACATATTCAGTAAACTAATTTTCAAACCTGTCATGCTGCTTCTAAACAGAAACTGTTATTATAGGCAAAAAAGACCAGCAAGAAACTGAGGCTGCTTCAGTAGTCCTCCCCATACACCTCAAAGACAGATGAAAAAGTGGCATGATGTGGTCACACTCCTCCCTCCCATTCTCTTCCACCATTTTCTCTAGTTAGAAATATGTTACATATAAAAATGCATCTTTCTATATGAACTTGCCTGAGCTTTGAGGTTTGCAGGGGAAGGATTTCTCTAAATCCCATCATCATTGGAGTTATTTCTGGTGAGGACGCAGAAGAGAACCTTCCACATGGCTACTCCAAGTTGTGGAACTCCTTTCCACAGGAAGTCTGGTTGTCCTCTTCCTGTCTTTCTGCTGGCAGTTAAAAATCTTTTTATTTAAGGAGCCTTTTGGCTTTTAATATGATGTGGCAGAGTGAACTTTCAATGGGTGGGGTATTGTTTCTTTTTTTATTATGTTCTATATTTGTTTTTAAAAATTGCTTTTAATTTGTGTCTTTAACAAGTTTTTTAAATAGAAATTCGATTTAATTATTAATTAATTTGATTTAATTGATTTAATTATATTGGTGTCCAGTGTCAGGGCTTTATGGACTCTGTGGACTCCCAGGAATCCCTGGACCCCATGTTCAGAGCCACTGCTCTATTGCACTGTCAAATGGTTCAAAACACTTTTGTATATGTGAAATCATGCATCTGTTTTATAAATATGAACACCCAAAATCTGTACAGTTGAAAAACAGGAACATGCTTTTGTCATTGAGGAAGACCTGTACAAAAGAGAGAGATTAGGGAAAATTTGTAAATAATTATCAAAAAATGCATGTAAACTTCCATGCAGAAAGAAATACGAAATCTTATAATCTGATTCAAACAAAGCACCAGGTAGGAATGCAGCTGGGATTCAAAGAAATAATTGAAATAGGTGCTGAGAATTCTTTTCACAACCCTTGCACATATCATGGCTTTATTACTTTTGTTGTACACCACCCAGAGAATTTTTTTTCTTAGCAGGCTGTTTGGAAAGATTGTTGTGGATGTGAAGTAAATTCCCCAGAAACGATGGGACTTAAACCAAAGTTCCAATGATTTTAGAAGGCCTAGTAGAACCACAGCTAAAATCTACACCTGTCCCATTGTAAATAAATATACCTTTTTCAACCATTTGAAAAACTATTGCCTGCATCCTGCTTAGATCAGAGTGAAGAGTCCGTTGTCAGGGAGGCCTCAATGCAAAATGAGCAGGTGGAATGCTCAAGTTTGGGCAAAGAATCACATTTTGAAACTCATGTCTACTCTGAAATCTCCCTGCTGACAGAAAATCCATAAAGCAGGCACAAGGCTCCAGTAGACATTTTCTGTCTGCAGTGGTGCTGGTTGGTTGGTTTTTACATGCTGGAGCTTTTTGAAAACAGTGATATTCTTTCTGTGGAAGGGCTAACTGAAGAAGTATCTAATGCTGCATTTAGTCCAGTTGTTTCGGATCATTTTCAGCAGATCTGGACAAAGTGTTCCAGCAATGTGCCTCATCCTGACCAGATGCTCTCTTGATCTTTGCCCGTTATAGCTTATTAATACTAACTGAGGGAGATTGGATGGATGATGCTTTTTTTAAAACAAAAACATCAGGGTCTAGTGCCTACTATCTCCAGTGCTCCAGTGTGGTAGCTCTTAAAAAAAAATAAGGTATTTGAGATAGTTTTTAAATTAATATTTACTGAGCTTTATTTATGCATAGCAGTGTAGATAACAACCAGTTCCAACAGCCTTAAAACAATAACAACCTTAAAAGACAAAGCCCCCTGCACATATATACACAAAGATAAATAATGCAGCAAATAGTATCTCAATATCCTTTGGATCAACTCAATGAATTGGGAGGTGAAGGCGTTATACTGGGGGGTGTACTATGGGGCACCTCAGCTATATGTGTGAAAAGCCACTTTGGGAGATTATCTGGAGATCAGGAAATCACCAGAGATAATAGGCTTGTAGCTAGCCTTAATGTCTCTGCCTTTTGGGACAATAGTGACTGGGAGATTCCCACCAAACCACTGATCATCTTATCTCCTTTTCCTCTGACAGAGCAACCCTTCCTTTATCCTAAAACTTGTCTGACAAGCACTGAACTATCAGGCAACCATTAGCCCCATGTCACTCAATGCTAAGACCATTAGCCCATTCTGCACCTCATTGTCCACTCTGTGAACTCTATTGTTTACTTGGTCAGGGAGCCATTCACACCCATGCCCTCCAGATAGAAATTGTGTATTAAAACCCTCCATTTTGGGCAGCTAGCTCATAGTACACTCATGCTGGTCACCACTCTTTCATTCTGATTCCTGATTGTGTACTGTCCTTAGATGCAAGACTAAGTCACACTGCTTCTTCTTCACTCCTTTCTAGATTGGTAAATATCACCCACAATGCCCTGCAATTTTGCTATCTAAAACTCTTCCTCCCTTTTCCTTTGGTTAGCCTTGTGTGATCCCCTGAGTGTTTGGATCTTGTGTGTGTGATTAATTCCCCCAGTAATACACACTCTAGCTTTCTTTTGGATCTCTGGCTGGTTCTTCTCTGTACAGGATCCCATAAACATTGCTGTCAAAGACCTCACTAGGTTACCCCCCTCATACAGGACCCCCAATTTGAGCTAATAATTGAGCTAATAATTCCCTTTGTATGGAGGTATTGGTATCATGGGTGGATCTCTGAGTCACCCATGTTTTGAGGTAACAGTTGGAAAATGGCTCAGTCTACTGTGTGTGTTATATGATTTGGAATGATTCAACTATGTTGATATGCTCTCCAGCATTTCACAGATGAAAACTGGGACATGTTTGGCCAAGCAACATCAGAGTGCAATCAAGATGACAAAGTTGTTAATAAGGAAGAACACATAAGCTAGGAGCTGGTGCAGTGATTTCCTTTTGCTTGAGTCTATGGGGTATGGCATGATTCTAGCGCCTTTTCTCCTCTGCTGCTGTTAACTAAGCGCAAACTATTTTTGGACTTTAAACTCAATTTGTAGCAATTGAAGTAAGCCAGGGGAAAAGTGGCAGGAGGAGAGGAAAAACTAGGATATTTTAAAAGCAGCTGAAAAAGTGGGAGATCAGAGGATTAATCGGGACTTTCCCAACCAGAGCAAGACAGTTAGAGGGTATGTGCTGATCCTTATCAAGAAAACCCTGGCTTGTCTTTGAGACTAGTTCCTGCTCTAACCAATGTGCTGTGGTTCTGGTTCCAAAGTATTGTAAGCACAGACAACAACTGAAATAATGAAACACCCTTCCAGGGCAAACAGAAGAACCCAGAAAGCACACCTAGTCACCTTAACAAAGACCTGTACGCTTTTATAGCAATGTCACCTATACTTGTCAAGGGGGAACAAACTGCAGATTTATGCAAGTATTTAATAGTAGCTTGCCAAGAATGTCGGCAGGCTTTTCAAAAGGAATCTTCTTTTGTGTCTTTTGATATTTAAAGAGCTGTAATTACAATGGCAAAGCTTTGAATTCTCTCCCCCCACTTCTTCTTTTCCTTATCCCCTTATACACATTAATTTATGGACCAATCCAACATTACAGACAAGCTAATGAAAGAAGCACACATTCCTTTTATATTTTGTTTCTTTTATAGCTTCATTTGTGTAGATAAATGCAGAAAAGTTAACGCTATAAATAATATAATGATGTATCTTTCTTCTCAATTGCTGGGTGTTGATGCTGAAGTCCTGCATAATGGGTGGGTGGGGGAGGAGTGTGTGAAAAGAGGCAGAATTTAAATTTTCTCTTATTCCAAATGCTTAATCCATCCAATTTAAGTTTAACTCTGGTTTCTCCTTTTATACTAAAGATTTGTGACAGTATTTCTTTTCATTTGTGTACTTTTTAGCAATGTAATTTTTTTAAAAAGGCAACTTCTGTAGCTATTAATATTTTCAGGGGTAGCTGTGCTGGCCATAATGCAAAATAAAACAAAATCCAAAATTGATAACTTTATTGGACAACTAAGGCCCTTTTCGCATAGCATTTTTCATGCGAAAGAGAGGGCCTGGAGCGTCGCACGATTGTGAGGAGCAATCTGCATGACGCACTCACAATCACACGACACTCCAGGGGCAGGTAGAAGCCAAAAATGATGCATGATTGCGCATTGCTCCCGGGCCCCATGCGCACTTACTTGGCATGCGGAGGCTCCGGAGCCACGCCAGTCACGCTTCATGCCCCAGCACAGCCTGGGAAAATCTCAGGCTGCGCTGCGGAAGGAAGAGGCGGGGCTCTCGTGCAACCAGGCAGTTCATGTGGAGTCAAAGGACCCCAGATGCGAGAGCCTCTCACCGGAGGCTGCTCGCGTGATCCCCGCACCCCAGTGCCGGAAGAAGGTAAGGTGTGGAAAGGGCCTAAAATGCACAAAACACACCATGCAGGCTTTGGAAGCTCCACTGGCTTCTTCCTCAGGCAAGACATATTTGAAAAATCATACAGGAGAAAGGGGGAAAAAGAGTGACAGTGTTGGAATCATAGGTCTACATTTTCTATCCTGTGTTGTCTCTGCTGTAGTTCAGTTGGTCTGAAGGGGCCTCAATGCAGGCAGTAGCCATGTGGAGACCAAGACAAAGGATAGGGAAACTTGAGCTGTGAATAGGAAGCAACAAATCTGTAAGTTCTTGTAATCTTTAATCATTGGCAGACCCTCACCACCTTTCCCGGTAAATGGTCATTGCAGCATCGCATGTGTTAAAATTGCCAACAGGATTCCAGCCATAGTGTCCACTCACTGAAGTGAATTGGGAAAGTCGTAGGGTACACGTAGAGGAATGATCACCTCCTCCTGTAAACACATGGACTTTCCTGTTTGAGATCAGTACATGGAATGAGCTCTTCTTTTGGAGGAACTGAGCAGTAGAGGTGTGTATGTGTATGTGTGTTGTTTGGGTCCACATTTCTGTGATCCACTGACAAAGTTGTATCTCTTTCTTAACCAATCAAAGAACTGGAATCTCATATTTCCATATTCTGCACTGGCAGCTTTAAATAATTTGCTAGTAGATAGGCCCATTTACCCAACTCCTGCATTTTGATATTATTACTGTTACAGCCTCTTTGTATGAGACTTTGTAAAAGATGATGACAGCCCCTCCCCGCTTTTTTGCCTTTTGGATTCAAAAGTAAATAATGTCTTTGTAAAACTCATCATCTCATTCGATGGAAAATACTTAAAGAATTGAATGAGGTCTTTGAATTTTTTGTTGGTATTGTAAAGAAAACTATAATTGACTACTTTGGAAAAATTGAAAATGGTGCATTTATTTTCTGTGCATTTGTAAGATTAATGCTAATCATCATCACCATCACAGGTAATTGTACAAAATGCCTTCTGAAACCCTTAGTCTAATAAGACTTCCTGTCTGAAATTTTCTTCTCTTTTTACATCTAATGGAAATGGCACATTAGATGACAAACATATCCTTTAGATTTTGATTTACAAGAAACACTTACCTTTCTTGAAGAGTTCTAAATGACAGCTCTGCTGATCACAATAAACTGTTTACTAAAAATATCTGCATCTTAAGGTTAAAGAAACAGGTAGATAATAAAGGCTTGCCTTTATCTTTGTGTACACCACAGTTTTAGCCTGGAAGATTTCAGGCCAATGAACAGAATTTGGTTTTACACTAAAAGAGCTAAGGCCTGGAGAACAACATTATCCAAAAATTCTGTCATTTTAGGGCTCCATGAATTTCAATTTAAATACAATTATATGTGCCCTCCCTGTAATGTGAAAATTACTCTGCTTTTAAACAATAAAGTTCCAGATAGCCAGCTACCTACTTCTTTGCAAACTCTCCAACAACTTGACTAAATTCTACATTTCTGTAATGCAATTAAGCACTTGCTGTTTTCAGAACTTTTTTTTTAAAGTGAAACACATTGGCAGATATCTCAGTGTATTTATATCCAGTTGCATTGTTCTTGTAGCCGTTATTAACCAACAATTCCATGAAATATGTAGCAAATACTGAAACAGAGAGCAAATGGAGTCATATTCAAAAACTAAAATTCTTGCCAGAAGATTACTAGACATTTTATTTAGAGCACTTTAAATTTCTCAGTGGTTTTATTTGTCCACAATTACAAGAGGCCAACTAAGCAATGGAACAGATATACAAATATATAGAGTGCTTCTAGATGGCGCCTTTATTGTGCAGTGTCCCTGCCTTATCCATGAAGTGTTACAAGAAATCTAGGATACAGGAAAACATCCATCCGTCTTCCACTTGTATTCCTCTTATTTTTTTTCACCATGTCTTCCATATTTTTTTTCCCCACAAAAGATTTATTTAGGATGGAAAGGTGGAATGATTGCACAATGCCTTTTGATTGATAGCTTTATCAGTCATATATAAGGAAGCAGAAGTAGACTAAAGTAGTACTTCTTAAGCTATCTGATTGGGGAACTGGCAGGTTTTTCTTCCCAATGTGCCAAGGGCTTACATCATATTTATGCCTACTGACTAAAACTGTTTCTTCCTTTCCTGGAAATTTGCCACAGACCAAAACTGCTCCAAAGACCACCACTTTGAGTAGCACTGGATTGGATGAGATATCTCAGCATATTATTCCCTGTTCTGAACTTCTCTTCTCCATCCCACACTACCTTTCTTGAGAACCTCAAGAAATATGGTCTATGTGCTATGTATGAAGGTCTGACTGCAATCAGTACTTAGATGCTGAATGTGAACACACATACTCTCCATCTCAGAACTCAGCCTTATGTTAAACTGGGAACTGTGAAAGCACTGGGGACTTACAACAAAGGCCAAAGTTATGGATTAGCCAGTTTATATTTTCTTCCTCAAGAGCTGCCCAATCTGTCCCTAGGAAATAATATTTCCTTGTCTTCAGTATGGATAACAGTAACCTCATGGTAAGAGAGGAAAACTGAGTGGTGTTCTTAACCTTATGCTATTTTAGTGAGTTATTCCTGGGACCCCATTAAGTTTGTTTGTTTATTTTACCTTTAAAAGTCAATGTATGTAATTTTCCACTGCTTAGTTCTTTAATAAATTATCAAAACTTGTTTCTTTAATAAAGGTATGAAACACACACACACACAAAACCTGATATCTTGCCCAATTTGACAATTCTCTTTGCCCAAATATGGCCCACACTAATGATATTGTAAAGAATTTAAGAGAGTTTTGTGAAAAATTACCTTTCTTTATATTAAAGCCTGGTTTCCCAAGTACACAGCTGTGAACACTGTGTGGTGGCAGCCCATCTCTGGAGGTTTAACTAAGGCCCTTTCCACACTGTACCTTTCCATGGGTCCTCTGCTACGGATCCTGGCATCAGCTCTGCTGGCAGGGGAGTGCAACAGGAGTGCTCCCCTCTGCACCGGCTGGCTCCGTAGTGAAGGAGGTGTGATGGTCATGCCTCTTCCTTCTACAGCAGAGCCAGGTACCTTCCCAGGCTGCACTGGGGCAGGAAGCACAGCCATTGCATTTCCCAGGCTTCAGCAGGACAGGTAAGTCCATGGTGGTGGCACGATTGCAGGTCATTGACGGGGAAAACCCATCAATGATTTAATCTGTGATTGCACCACCTGGGGACAGGAGAAGGACAGAACCATAACAATGTCATGCAGAAGAGTTGTTGCAATCCTGTCCTTCTCCCATCTCCATAGTGGGTTGGGAGGGTGGGGTGGAAAGGCCCTAAGGCCAAGATCCAGAACATTTGCAATGCACTGTAAATATATGTTAGAGCAACTGATTGGACAACAGGTGATGTGAGCTTCAGCTTACCTGTTGTACAACGAACAAAGAACCCTCCCTTACCAAAACAAAGGTGAGAGGACTATGTATATACTTGTGGAATAATTGATTGCACTAGGATCTACATGTCTGCAACATCTAAGAAAGGACAACCACTGGCACACCCATTTTTTAGCTAGCATAATGCCCCAGTGCTATTCTGGTCTATATGCTACATTCAGCATATTTTTCAAAAAAGTAATCCCTTGAGTGGCAAAAGATATCTATTTGTCACAGCATGTGATTGTTTTCCACTGGGTATCTTGCTTTGCTTGTTATTGCTCATTGAGAAATAAGTAAAGGTTTAATTTCCAAGTCAGATTGCCTAAGAACATATCTCTAAAGCAATAATGGGGACTGTTTTTCATCTTACCCCACTCACAACTCTGCTGCTGCACTGAAAATGGACATGATCCGGCAGCACTTCTGGCTTTGTTTCTGGCCATTTTTTAGCTGATTTTCTCATTTTTGTATGTTGGGAGATCATAGAGTGGTGTGATCCAAATGCTGTTTTCTGCACTGGTTTTCACCTTTTGTTGTATTCTGGGGGTGAAAAATCACCCATTATTAATGAATGGGGGATCAATAGATTTTGGGGATGACCCAGGGGGCCTCTGGAACTGCCAGCAGCTCACACGGTATATTTTTCCCCTCCCTGCTCTCACAGAACCCTGTTGTGGCATGAAATTGTATTAATCATGGGGAATACCCATTTCTCTTAATATATTGTTTGAGAATATACACAGCATATGAATGTGTTCTGTTCATGAAAAGGTTGGATTGACCCTCCCACTGGTTGGGGACAAGGAGCAAAAATTAAGTTCTTTTCAGTTCTTGATTCCTCAAAAATCCCCTTTCCCAAGATACATCACTTAACAGGAGCATGAACTTGAGTTTTTCAGGTCCAAGCACAATCTTCAAACTGCTGCACCCCCTATTAATACAAATTTTGCAACATGTTTATTCTATTTCCCACTTTGTGGTGAATGTATTAATGCCTCTCGGAAATGTGTCTAGGAATTCATATACACACTCATGAGCATTTTTTCCCCCCCCAGTGTTGATGCTGCTCTGATTGGGGAATTTGCCACAGAGGATTCCGGAATACAATACTTTTTTCAGTATGATGACACAAAAGGGTATATATCATTTGGAGAAAGAAAGGCATAAGACAGCTGTGTGAAGTGATCTTAAGTGAAACTAAATGGCAGGGCTCAGAGAGCACTTTGCTCCCTCTGGGACTCTGGAGAGATACACTTACCATTGCCCAGTGGCATAGCTTGGCATAAGTGGGGTAAGGGTGGGGGCATAGGACTAGGGCTAAGGCACACATGGGCGGGGCTACGGCACATGGGGCAGGGCTACAGCATGTGTGGGTGGGGTATGGCACGCAGGGAAGGGGCTATGGCACGAGGGAGGGGTGACGGTGTGCAAGGGGCAAGCAAGGAGTGGCAGTGCTGACAAAAAATGCCACCCAGAGTGCACCATCCCCTTGCCCCCCCTGTTCCTATGTCCCTGCCCTCTAACTTCCCACCCTCAATTTTTGGTTGGCTTCTCCAAAATGTGTGTCTTAAAATAACCAGTAGTGTCATCAGGCACATTTTTGGGTGTTCTTGTCTTTACTAGTGGATAGAGTAGATAGATATTCTTGGTGGCGGAAACTGATCTTGGAAGATATAGTTTACCAACCCTGCCTTAGTGATTGCTATTTCTGGGTTTAGTTAACTTTTTTTTGGGCAGGGGGGGCTAGTACAAACTGTTTTCTATGAAGCATTAAAGTCATAACAGAACACTATATTCATTTTAAAAATTCTGATGTCCTGTGTGGGTGTATGATATATAATGTATATATTTATATATACTTTCCACCTTTGGCAGATGAACTCATATTTAAAACACAAAGATGCTGGGCCTTTGTTTTTAAGAGCAGAGACAATAGTTATATATCTTTCAACCACTGCCTTTTTGGATGAAATATGTGCCATCAGCAAAACTTGAACATTTCCCTCACATTTATACATTCATAACCCTGAAAGTTATTTATTTTATATTCTAAGCACTTTGCAGCTCACCTTCCTGTTGCAAAAGCTGCAACTTAGAGTAGTTCCCATCATCTTAAACACATCAAAAAATCCACAAAAAAACCCATAACACACTTTTATTTCTGATCTTCCTCTATAAGAGACAATTTCACTAGCCAGAAGGTACTGTTACATTTGTGTCTTACTTGTGAGTTTCCCATAGAGATTTATTTGAGAACTCTGAAAACAAAATGGTGGCCCAAGTGAACCCTTGGTCTCACTGAGCATAGTTCATATGATTTTTCCTTATATCTACCTCTTAAATTAAACAATTTCCACTTGGAGAAGCATTTCAATGTCACTTCTGTGCTGAAGAAGGGATCTATACTAATGAACACCAGCAAAAAGCCCTGAGTTTTGTGACTTCCATAGTCGTTTCTAGATCAACATATATATATATCTGAGGTCTAAAAGCAGGTAGAACCCATGGTAAATTTAAACCCACAGTGGGTTATATTGACAGTGTGCAAGTTTACTTTGAAGAAGAATGAATATGCAAACATACTGATGTCACCCCTGAGCAATTATTCTACTGCTGCTTCGTTATGGGTGGCTTCAGCATGTCCTTGTATTAATTCTTCTTGAGAGGAACTTTCCAAGCTCTTCACTAACAACTGCGGTCAATATCTTCTTCCTCCATCTTCTTTTTTGTAAGAGAAACATAAGCAATTTTTAGCCTTGCCACTAAAGATTTGTATTTCACACATTTTTTTCTCTGAAATTTATACTTCACCAACATGGCTTTTAAAAAGCCCTCTGGGCAGCTTTTATCATCTCCCTTCTGAATCCCTTCCAACTTAGCAATATCCTTCTTGAACTGTTGTACCCATGTTCCAAAGTGCTCCTCATATGACTTTAACAGTGTTGAATTAGAACTTCCTAAATCTGGCATCTGCTGCTGCTGAAATGCAAAATGGCCTGTTGAATTATTACCATGGTCCAGGGCTGTGTAATAAATCCATTTATAATGGTAACTAATCCAACTAATGTATATAGCTAAATAGGTCACTTGGGTTGCTTAGTTGCGCCTTACTGTTGTTGGCAACTTTTATGTTTTCTTACTTGCTTGGTAATTCTTCACAGTGGTGTGTTAATTACTGATCTTTCTAGGTAATGAGAATTATGTATCCCCCATTGTTGTTGGACTGCAACTCCCAGCAGACCTCGTGAGCATAGCCAGCGCAGAGAAACATGGAAGCTGTAATCCCACACAGTGTTATCAGATCTCAGGGCCTGTCCCTGAATCTCCAGCTTTCATGGGTCATCTCCAGGCAGGAGACAAGGATACAAATTCTCCAGGTTTGGTGGATGGGGCTTCAAGCCAAAGGAAAGGGCTGGGTGTAAATGTCCAGCTCAGCTAGTATAGGAAGCCCCCACCCTTTAATGCCCTGTTATCTTGACTTGCTCTTTTGATGCTTCCAAATTAAGGACAAGTTCTGTTAATTCAAAGGGGGCTTCACTCTTTCATCAAGTCTTCTTGCTTACATAAGCTTGCTTGGGACCACTGGTGTATGCATGCTGCTTGCAAAGTGAGCTGAGAGGGGGAAGAAGGCACTAAGGCAGCTGAGAGATTGCATGCACGGTCAGTACAAGTGAGCCTCCATAAGTCCTTCATGCTCTCTCTAACACAATACATGCATTGTGCTCTTCAACCAATTCCATTTTCTGACAGTGCTCCAGTCCCTAACCTGTTAGATAAGTGAAGGAAGCCTGTAAAGCTGCAGTTTGCTTCAATTTGCAAGGTTTAATTCATTTGTTGCTGCAACTTACAAAGACTTTCCAGGAGGTCTAGGTATATACTTCCCCCTTTCCTCCTAGCTGTTATGGTCCCAGGGCTTACCACCTGTTCTGCTCTGCATCTACCTTCTGACTAGAAGCAAGTAGGCTACACTTAATGTTCCTTATCCTGTCTCCCAAAGCAAATAAGAAGAAGCAATCTTGTAATTTCACCTTGTTCTGGGAACAGCTCCTTTTGCTAAGATTTCTGTTGTAAGTTCTAAACACCCCTCTCTGTATGTGTGTATTTGAATTACAAGCTGTGAGTACCTGTGGTTGGTACTTTATTTATAATGCTAGATGACATCACCACCTCAAGTGTTAGCATGGAAACCTCAAGACCTGGGATGATCCAGAACTAACAACCTTAGTTCTACAACATCTGGAGTTCAAGCAATATAGTGACAGCAGCCTCTGGTCTAGATTTATTTCAGTGCTCTCCCCCTGCTGTCACTAGCCCAGGAAAGCCTGCTCTGTCGGTGCCTCTCCCCCAAACCCATATGCACATGCATGCACACATGCCTAACTTCTTGTCATGGCAGTTGTTCTAGCAGTCTCACTCTCATGCTGCCAAGTGAGAATGAGGGGTGTAATTTTTGCATGTCTGCTGAAACCAAACAGTATGGGAGGGGAGGGTGGGAAAATTTTCCTCTCTTGGCAGTGAGAGAGTTGGGCTGCTAAAACTATCATTGCCATTTCCCCCTTCCCCCTCCCACCCCACAGAAGGAAGAGTGGAGCTAGCTTAGGCATGAATTTGCATGAATGTGTTCTTTTGATGTGCATGGGCCACTAGAGCCTCCTTCACTTTCAGGCCCTTTCCTCACCTTACCTGTTCGCGGAGGTGGGGGGCGGCGCTCGCGTGAGCAGCCTCTTGCACGAGGCGCTCACATCCCTGTTTCTTCATCGCCGCAACTGGCTTGCCGGTCATGCGAACGCCTCGCTTCGCCCCCCGCCCCGCCCCTTCCTTCCACAGTGCAGCCTGGGAGCTGTAGGCTGCGCTGGGGCAGGAAGCGTGATTGAGCCGGCTCCAGAGGCTCCACAGGGCAGGTAAGTGCATGCGGGGCCTCGGAGCGATGCGCAACCACGGAGCATTTTCGGCTTTAAGCCGAAAATAAAAAAAATGCGTGCTCGGTCCGCGTTAGGCTCTTGAGCGTCGCGTAAATGTGAGTGCGTCGTGTGGACTGCTTCTCACATTTACGAGATGCTCAAGGGGCCCTTTCGCTTAAAAAACGCCGTGCGAAAAGGGCCTCAGTGTGTGAGGACCACTATCGCTGTGCTTCTGTGTCCTTTGTGATACTGTCCTCCTCCCCCTTCCATGCCAGAGACAGAAGGCAGGTGACAAGGGCAGCCCTGACTGGCTGGTGGCTGTGGAGCATGGCCCTTCCCAGTCCAGCCTTTCTATGATCTCTTCCTGATCTAATTTAGGTCTCCTCTCTGAAATTCTTCATATTGTCATTAAGAATTTCTCTCATAGTTTTTGCCCAACATAAGAATCTGGGAAGATCAAAGGGGAATCCCAGGTGTGTAGACTTCCCAAGTTAAAAAAAAATCAGCTACCATGGCAGCTAGGATTGCCAGAACAAGACTGTCCCATGGCCAAAACCTGAGACTGGGGAACAAGCCCTGATTTCACAGGGTGCTGACCCTGGTGAGGTTACAGTCGTGATGTACAAGGGGCAGTCCATGGTGAAGTCATTAAGCATGCTACCACAATTGCACAAAGTGTGCTTTTCAAATAAAATACACCAAATATAACAAATTAGCAATGTACACGTACGTACACACACACACACACACACTCCACAGATCTTTTAAGACAGTGCTTTTGCCCTGAGATTCTTTCCACTCACCCTGAGAACTAGAGAAGAAGGGCCTGGCCTTGAGACCTGGCAATCCTAATGGCAGCAGAACTTGGACAGTTAGAGATTACTCTGACTGTGGGAGCCTGGGGCCATTTCCACACTACACTTATAGTTTTACTATTCCACTTTCAATATCCTATGGAATCCTGGGTTTTGCAGTTTAGGGAGAGGCCTTTAGAATTCTCAGCCAGAGAGCTCTTTGGCCTCAGTAAACTACAAACCCCAGAATTCCACAGGGTGTTGGAAGTGGAATAATAGCATTATAACAGTGTAGTGCAGAAATGGCGTGGGTGTTGGAGTCGAAAATGTAACTTTGCAAAACTCTGCATGGAATAAAGGTCATGGAGAGTGAATATTGTTAGCACTTTTTCTATAACAAAATCAAAGAGATGCCTTTAACTCAAGCAAGTTTAGAAAACTCTGTTTTCAGTGCTTCAAAAGGCTGTTTGGTGCTCACGCAGACACTGCTGGCTGGGAAGCCAGGAGGCTTTGCTCTGTGTGGCACTCAAGTTGTTTTTCTTCTGAAGAGCAGATGGGACTCCAGTTAAGTGGATCCTAGCATAAGTGAGACATGCTGATCTGCTAATGTACCAGTCTGGACAGATTAGAGTTAGATATAAATACTGGGGTTTACATACTGTGCACTTGCTTTACTAGCTCTTTCTTTCAAAGTAAAATGAACTTGTAAACAGTACAATTTTGCTTTGCAAGGCCTGTTCAAAACAATTCCCTGCCTGAAGAAGAAAAACAAATAGTAGCCCACACCCACTCAAGCTAAGGTACGTAGTTCCCAAAGCTAGCCAAGTTATTCTGGTATATGAGAAAATCCCACATGTACCTCTCACCTTTCCAGAAGTAAAAAGACAATAATAACAAAGTAAATAACTAACAATTTCCAGCCCTTATCTAACATCCCTAATCTGCTGCTTAGGGTGGTTATCTGAGTGACCAAAGGACTGGCCCTGTTGCTTTGGAATTCTAGAATATTTATCTTATTTCTCAACAGAAGCTGCCTTGGTTTCAGGGAGAAATAGGCACTATGCTCATGGAGGCCGTGGGTCCTCTGCTCCATGGACATAAGGCCTATTTCTATCTGATATCAAGGCAGTTTCTATTGAGAGAGAGATCAAATATTCTGGAGTCCCAAAGGCAATAGGTTTAAAAAGTTCTAAGGTGGAAATAGCATGGGGCCCATGTTATTTAAAACTAAGGCCATTTCCGCACCGGGCTTCTATAATGGTGCAGAGCGACCTCTCACGGAGGTCTTCTGCACCGTAGAGTGGACTGGCATGGACTACTTTTTGTAGTTCCACACCAGAATCCACTCAGGAGCGGCCAGAACTAGCTGCACGGCGTGTTTTTTAAAAACCTCTTTTTCGAGGTTTTTAAAAAGCACGGAGCGCGCAGCCCCGTGCTGCTACGTCGCTCGGCTCCAACGCGGATTTGCAGGCGCACGCAAGTGCGTGCCTGCAGATCTGCCGGGGGCGGGCTTCCAGCTGGTGAGCTTCTCCGGTTGGTGGAGGGCCTCCACCAACCGGAAGCCGCCATTTGGGACGCCGGAGGACTGCGGAGCAGCGAGCTCACACTGCTCCGCGTGGCGACGGACTTACCCAGCTTCAGGTAAGCTCCATTTTTGGGTGTTTTCCCCCGTTCCCCCCCACACACATGCGGAAAGGGCCTAAGCCTTCAGGAAGCCCACAGTCCAATAGCAAAGAGGTTGATCATGAGTCCCCCAGCACTACGTGCTGAATTTGCCTTCCCACCACCAGAAGAAATGGTGCTACTCTATAATAGTGCCTTGAAGGAAGTGGCTTGAAGGAAGTGGCCCAGAGGGATATGGGGCTGATGGTGTCAAAAGACATTGAAATGTTCAGCAGAAACAACATGGGTGCACTTCCCCTGTCCAGTTCCTGATACAGATCATCCACCAAGGCAACCAAACCCGTCTTGGTCCCATAATTAGGCCTGCAACCAGATTGAAATAAATCTAGCTAATCTGTCTCTTCCAGGAACACTTGCAGCTGAGAAGTATCTGGCTCCAAACTGGAATGTTGGAAACTAGCTGGTAGTTGTCTGTACAGTGGGTGTCATGCCCTGCGTTGGAGACTGTGGCAGCGAGGAGGAGGATTCTGGCTCCAAGGCAGAGGCTGAAGTGTCCCCAGAAGCTGGTCCAGAAAGAGATAATACACAACAACAACAAGGGCCTGAGCCAGGGGAACAAATAGAGGAAGACATAGCTGACACACCTATCTTGTAGCAGAGACGCCGTGAAAGGGAGGGCTTGTGTCGCTCAGCCCATTTAAGTAGTAAGTGAGCCCTAATGAGGGAACATCTGTGGTGACAGCAGCCATGGATAAAAGAGGGCTCCAGCTGGCCTTTCCTCCCAGGGTCAGCAACTGGTCTCTTTGGCCCTGAAACCACGTACTGTGCTCTTCGATCTGGTTGTCTTGGAATTCTGCCTGTTTGGACTATGGTTTGTATTTGCCCCTTCAGATTTGTTTGCTCTCGGCTGCCTTTCTGTTTGGACATTTTTTGACTCTCACCTTGTCAGTAGGAGCTGTGCTGTTTGTGAGTAACTGCCTGTTCTGCCACAGACATGACAGTGGGATCTGAAGAGGGCTTTTTCAACATTGGTGTTATTCAACATTGGTGTAAGCAGGATGGAACTCTGCCTTGCTTCAGTCAGCCATTGACCACTCCCTCTACCAACTAAGGCCATTTCTGCACCTCACCTGCTCCTGTTGTCCTCCCTCTGCGATCCCAGCAGCACCCTTGCCAGGAAAGAAGCATGACGGGAACGCTCTCCTCCACACCCACTCTGCTCCCTGTGGAAGGGAGTGACAGCAACATGCACCTGCCTTCTGCAGTGCAGCTGGGCTCCTTCTCATGCTGTGCTGGGGAAGGAGGCACCTCCATCATGCTTTCTGCCCTTCTACATGGCTGGGAAGGGTGGGAGCATCATGCAATCATGGGCACTTAATGGATTTATTTTATTAAGCAAATATCCTGTGATGATGATGGCTCAAGGTGGGATGGCAGTGGGATCACGATGACATAATGCAAAAGCATGACCCATGGACCACTGCCATTGCATTCCTAACCCGGGACTGTGATGCCATGCGGAAATGGCCTAGGCCAGTTCTTTTCTGGCTTTTTTAACAAGCCAGGAAGGATATGGGTCTAATACACATGTGGTAGCTCTTACTTTTAAAATAATTTTGTCCACAATCTGTACAAACTGAAAAACATCTTTTATCACTAGACAAGCACATTCAAATTTACATCCACTGGATCTGTATTAATTATACCATCCAAGTCAGAGCAGATCCAGGTGATTTTACCTATAAAGTGCCAGGTCAGTTGTTCATAGTGGGCTGTTGGTTTAGATTATCATTTTGTGGAAAGGTGTGCAAAAGATCTCAGACCAGTCAAAACAGCTCTGTTGGTCAGTTCCTTACAAATGCAACAAGAAGCAAAGAACAACAGTTTTTTGCTGCTTATATTGACATGGAGTAGGGCTTCAGATACACTCTTGCTCATGTTTGATTGGGCCTGCTCTGAGTTTTCTGCCAATGTAATCCTAGTCACTGTCTCACTCTTTTCATCGCTGACAGTTCTCTGGAAAACCAGCGTTACCCAATGGCTGAGCAGGAAATTGAACCCTGGCCTCAAGAGTTATAATCCAATGTTCAAACCACCACAGCTGGATCTCTTTTAAGCAATTACTGAGGGCCTAAATATGATATACGCCCCATATCTTGTCTGATCATGGAAGCTAAGTGGGGTCAGCCCTAGTTAGTATTTGGATGAGAGACCAGCAATGAATACCAGGTGCTCTAGGTTATATTTTGGAAGAAGGAACTGGCAAAACTACCTCTAAATATTCCTTGCCTAAGAAAACCCTTTGAAATTCATGGAGTTGTCATAAATCAATGCGTAACTTAAAGGCACATATGCACGCGATTATATTTTATATGCAGTTTCATGTGATACATATTCTCTCATTTGAGGATTAAAGACTTTTTTGCACATCCAGAGATTCAACCTCTCTTCTGCGACTGATTTGTTGGATGTATCCAGATCCTTCTGTTTTTCCTCCTTACTTTAGCTAAGGGAGGGGCAAAGAAAGGGTAAATCTAGAGCTGAGTCATTGGGGGATGGCTGCACCTACTTGATATAAGTTGATATAGATATATAAACTGGATGGAAGTGTCTAAGTGATGACAGAAGTGGCAATGATTGTAGAGTCATAGAATCATAGAGTTACTGTCAAGAAGTTCCTTCTAATATTCAATCAAAAGCTATTATCCTGCAACTTCAAGCCATTAGACCTGGTTCTGTCCTCTGGGTCAGCAGAGCACAGGCCTACCTCCTGCTCTCTGTGATAGTCCTTGAGGGATTTAAAGACTGAAATCATGTCGCCCCTCAGTCTTTTCTTCACCAAGATAAGCATGCCCAGCTCCTTAAACCTTTTCTTATATGTTCTGTTCTCCATACCTCTTATCGGCCTTGTTGCCCTTCTCTGAACCTGTTCCAATTTGTTTGTATTTTTCTTAAAATGAGAACTGAACAGCGTTCCAGGTGAGGCCTGACCAGTGCAGAATATAGTGGGACTATTACTTCCCTCAGCTTGGAAACTATGCTTCTATTAATACAGGCTAAAACACCATTCTCCTTCTTTGCTGCAGCATCATACTGCTCAATCCTATTCAATGTATGATCAACAATAATCCCAAGATCCTTTTTACATGTAGTATTGCTGAGCCATGTTTCATCTGTCCTATATCTTTGTATTTAGTTTTAGTGGCCTGAATGTAAAATTTTGCATTTAGCTTTTTTGAATTTCATTTTATTAATTTCTGCCCAATTTTCTAATTTGTCTAAGTCCTTTTGAATTCTGTTCCTATCTTGCAGTGTGTTAGCCATCTCTCCCAGTTTTGTGTCATGTGGCACCCTAGGGCATAATGCACCTTCAGATTCATCACAGTGGGCAACTGTGATGTACCTGACCTATTTTCTGTCCCAGAAATCATTTGGGAGGTGCATGGAATACCAAAAATGGCAACCCCTCCACACCTCATACTAGAATGGATTGACATTTCATTTTTGATTATGAAAAACTCTTTAAAAACATTAAGCATTGTACAAGGCCCTTGTTGTTGTGTGCCTTCAAGATATTTCCAACTTCTGGTGACCCTAAGGTGAAATTATCACTGGGTTTTCTTGGCAGAATTTGTTCAGAAGGGATTGGTTTGTCTTTGCCTTCCTCTGAGGTTTAGACAGTGTGACATCTCAAGGTCACCTAGTGGTTTTGATGGCCAAGTTGGTATTCAAACCCTTGCTTCCAGTCTCCTAGTCCAACACTCAAACTGCTATGTCATACTGGCTCCTCACATGAGCCCCTACCGGACAGGAAATTGCTTATTTTTGTTGCTAGAATAAGAGCAGTCGAAAAGGTCTAGAGGATCTAATGGCTGCAAAAACAGCCTGGGTAGGGACACGAAAGGTCCCAGAGCTGCACCTTGCCCACTCTTGCTGTACAAGGAATAAAAACACAACAGGAAGATCATATTTATGGAATACCAGCAGGCAGCCCCTTGCTTCTCTCTATCTGGGCCATTCCACAGAGTGGTAGTGTCTCGTCATGGAGACATGAGAAGAGCGGGACTGCGATGACACTTCTGCATGATGTGGTGATGGTCCTGCCCTTCTCGCATCACCAGCCAGCAGGATCACAGGGTATATCATTGCTGGAGAAACTCTGTCAACGACCCTTGATTGTGTGAGCCTTCTGTCACAGCTGGCCGTGCAGAAGGGCTGGAAACGCGATCATGCACTTCCTTCCCCACTGAAGCATTGGAAGAAGGCTGGCTGCAGTGTGGAAGGAAGGGGTATGTCCCTCGTGCTCCCTTCTACAGGTGGCCAGTCACTTGTGAAGAGGAGCATTGGGGACATGGGCCATTTCTGCACTAGCCTGTTATAGTGTGATTATTCCACTTTCAACATCCTATGGAATCTTGGGTTTTGCAGTTTAGGAAGGGGCCTCACTGAAGTGAGAAGTGACATTGAGGCCTCTGGTACACAGTTAGTTAATGCTTATGCTTGCAAGTATTCCAGAGAATTATAAATCTTCCATTCAGTACCTCTGTGTGTAAGATATAATACACACACTTAAAAACACACAAGCATCTTTCTCTCTTATCTCCTGTCAACTTGTCTTAGTGACAACGTCAGTCTTCTTGAGATAGTTGACTACTTCATCAGCCAAAACTATTTTCTTCAATTATGCAGCTGGAGTTCGTGCCTACATACTAGATCCTATCATCTTGATTAGGTTTGCTTTTATGTCTTTCCCCTGGCAGTTCTTTCGGAGTAAAATAAAGATCTCTAAAATCAGCATCATTTTTGGTCAGGACATGCTGCTGTTTTTATTCCCTTGATTTTTGACCAGAACCTAGGGTGCTTAATTAGGAGCAATCAGAGTGGCAAGCCAAAATTTAAGTCTGAATTTCAATGCAGTGAATTAAAGGGAGAGGCTTCTATCCATAACAGAAACCAAACATTTTAATATTTTTATTGCCATTTATGACTAGGACTCAAGTAATTACCACTTCAGGGTAATTTAATACTCCTGCATTAATTCTAACATGTTTTAGAGTGGCATTCTGGGATCCTTGAAGATGTCTGTTTTTTAATGAAATACTGTCCTGCCAGAGGATTTTAAAGAGCAATCCAAATTTTATCACACACACATAATATAATAAAGATAGATCAAAATTCTTAGGTGGAATAAAATGTGAGAACTGACTTGCCTGCATTTTTAGTGTGCATTCTACTTTCTTCTTCAACAGCAGTATATTTGATTTAGTTTACTGCTTGCCCAATATTCTTGATTTTCCTGGAGGCATCTAATGATGTATTTGGAGATCAAGTCCAATAGTATTTTGATATAACACAAAGCCACAACATAACAGGAAGTGGGCAAAGGAAAAACCCCATTCTTCCCATGCTGAAAATGTGAATCCTATTGTACTTCCATCAGCTTCTGTTTGCAATTAGGAAGTACCAAAGAAATACTCAAGTCATTTTTATGCAAGTTGATCCAGCTGTATGAGCAACAAATTCATTGAAACGGGGTCGCCAGCATGCTTGGAAGTCCTGACCTCTGCACAATGCTTGTACAGGGCAGCATACAGTAAAGTCAGAAGATGGAAGAATTACTTTTTTCAACAATTCCCAAAGCCATAACATATCCTGGGGTGGGTGTACTGTTGTTCATGAATGGGCCTCACTTTTGTGGCTCCTGAAGCCCCTCAAATTTTTTTAAAAATGGCAAAATTCTGGGACAAATTTTGTCCCCAAATTATGCAGAGAGCCACTACAGCATGCAAAAACTTGCAAAAATACCTCCTCTACAAACACCTCAGAACCTTGTAATGACCCCCAAATACCTTAATTTCCCTCTTTGATACTCCTCCAAATGGTGGCAGGAATTTATGTCACCATTTTGAGAGGGATTGATCAGATGAATGGCATACCCAGGGAGCAATTAAACCGTCCAATACCCACACAGTCACTCTCTTGACATAGCCATCCCACATTAGAAACCTGTGCATGCCCAGTTCTCTACAGAAGTTTGGGTAAACACGTTGAATTTATGAGGAGAACCAGCTGGTATAATTCTGATTTCCCCTTTGCATTAATTGTTATCCTTGTAAATTTTGTCATTCAATATGGTGGAGGTGGCATATGGAACTTTGGATTAGATTCACATTCTGTCGCTCCCCCAGACCTGGTGTATGCATACCTTGCTGTGCCATGCTTTATCCTCTTGGAGCCATTGGTACTTCCCTGCTTATTTCTAATATAGCTGTCAGGACACCCTATATTCTCAATTAGGCAGAGTTCTGTGGTTTTCCATCCCTTGCCCAGATCTAGGGTTTTCAGATCTCTGTGCCCTTTCCAAATTAAGCCCCACTCCTGGGCTGTAGGCACAATCAAAGAACTCTGGCCAGGTGAGTTGGGTCCTCCAGGAAAGAAACTGCAGCAAATCCTGGCTGGTTGGTTGTCAGATTGTCTTCGTGTGGGTTTTTGGTTCTCCCTCTACTTCCTATGCTGAAGTATATTTTGGCAAAATTCAGCAAAACTTCTTTACTTTGCAAGATCGAACAAGGCAGGAAAAGCTGTGCTGGAGGGATGAGTATACACTCTTGCAGCTGCTTAATCTTTTCCTGGGCTTTCCCCAATTTTCTCAGAACTAGTTGATCTTTCATTGCAAGGGGAAGGAGAACTTTGTTTTATTATTATTATTATTATTATAAAAGTTATAACAATCAGTATTTACAATATTTACAAATAATAAAGGAAGGAGAACTTTGAAGGCTGCAACTCTACCACTTGGCTTACAACGGGCTGGCCAAAAAGAAGACTTTTGTTTGCATTTGATCATGTAATCTGGATGGTCATGAAGCCTCTGTCTTCTTAGGCCGTTTCCTCACTACACTGATATAGTGCTATTATTCCACTTTCAACATCCTATGGAATCCCACAGTTTGCAGTTTAGGGAGGGGCACTTAGAATTCTCAGCCAGAGGGCTGTTTGGTGTCAGTAAACTGCAAACCGCAGAATTCCACAAGACGTTGAAAGTGGAATAATAACACTATAACAATGTAGTGCAGTGTAGTGCAGCCTTACTCTCAAGCTGTTGTGTTGAAACTTACTCCTGGGTATTAGGTAGCATAATGCAGCATTGCAAAGTCATTCTGGAATTCACAGCATTGCTATGGGGTGTGTGTATGTCTTGGTGGATAGAGTGATTGGGAGTCACTTTCGCTTTTCAGTTGCTGTTATTTTCTCTTATTTTCTCTTCTCTTTACCAGTAAGGAAAAATGCTATTGTTATTGTTGCTATTTATACTGAAGTTGAGCCTTTTTTCTGCTTTTGAAAGCAAACAGAGTAGCACCAGCAGGGAAGAGCGCAGCTTGAAAATCCCTTAGCTCCTACTACCCCTCCTCCTACAGTATCAAAACAGGCATACTTGATTTATTTGCTCTGACTGCAGTGTTTGCAGATGGGAGACTGAGCAATGCAGTGTTGAAAGAGGAGGTAGGGATGGTTAAGAAGTGATCTTCTAGCAAAAGAGTGGAACTGTGGCCCTTTTCGCACGGCGTTTTGGAAGTGAGAGGGCCCCTTTAGCGTCACATAAATGTGAGGAGCAGTCTGCATGATGCACTCACATTTACATGACGCTCAAGGGCTGGACGCAGAGCACACACGGATTTTTTTCATTTTCGGCTTCAAGCCGAAAATGCTCCGCGCTCATGCGTCGGTCCGGCGCCCCACACGCACTTACCTGGCGTGCGGTGCAGCGGGAGCTGGGCCGGTCATGCTTCCTGGGCAGTGCAGGCTGGGAAAGGTCCCAGGCTGCACTGCGAAAGGAAGAGGCGGGGTGCTCGCGTGAGAGGAAGGAGCTGCGGAGGCCGAGCAGCAGGGAAGCGGGAGCTTTCCTTCCAAGGCTTCTTGTGCAAGGACCCCAACCCAGCAGCATTAACAGGTAACGTGCGAAAAGGGCCTGTGTTGGTGTGTGTGTAGACTGGGGCAAGAAAATCTCGGGCTATTTCCATGCTAGACTGTTATAGTGCTATTATTCCACTTTCAACATCCTATGGAATCCTAGGGTTTGCAGTTTAGGGAGGGGCCTCAAAGGAAATCGCCTGGGTTTCCCTCCTTTTTATATTTGAAGGGGAGACAGATCATCTTCCTTTCTCCTAGGTTTCCATTAGGAAGAAGTGAGTAAAATCAAGCCTGGAACATCCATTCCTTGCTCCACTTGCTTCTGTTGCTTGTGTCCCAAACATTTTGTATGTAAATATAGGAGGAAATTTTCACCTTGCACAGTACTCAACTCAGACTCTTTTCGCACCTTACCCTTTTGCGGAGCTGGGGTGCAGGGCTCACGCAAGAAGCCTGGGGAGGAAGGTTCTCGCGTCCCTACTGCTTTGGCTCTGCAGCTGCTTCCTGGTCATGCGAGCGCCCCACCTCTTCCTTTAGCAGTGCAGCCTGGGACCTTTCCCAGCCTGCACCGCACAGGAAGCGCGACCGGCCCGGCTCCCAAGGCTCCGCAATCCAGGTAAGTGCATGCGGGGCCCCGGAGCGATGCGCGACTGTGCAAGCATTTTCGGCTTTAAGCCAAAAATGAAAAAATGCGTGCACGGTCTGCGTCAGGCCCTTGAGCATCGTGCAAACGTGAGTGCGTCGTGTGGACTGCTCCTCACATTTACGCGACGCTCAGGGGGCCCTTTTGCTTTGGAAATGCCATGCGAAAAGGGCCTCAGTTTCTTTTGCAAATGAATCAAACATTTTTAAGTTTCTCACTGAAGTATAGCAGAAAAGTTTTTAAAGATATGGTCTGCATGTTAAATTGGGACTCGGAAGATCCATATTCAAGTCCCCACTAAGCTATAAAACTAACCAAATGATTTTAAGCCAATTGCTTTTTCTTAGTCTGATGTACCACACAGGGTTGTTGAAAAATATAAATAGATGAAGAGTAGAATTATGTAGATCAGCTTGAACTCATTAGAGACAAAGCAAGATATAAACATAAATGATTAAAAATGACTCAGCTGTGATTTCTGTAATTGGAAACGGATCTAATAATTCAGTCTTGACCATTTTTACAGCCTTTTTCATAATGAACTTATCAGCATACTTGCAGCAAAGTAAATTCCTGTGCTGCATTCCATATATGACAATGTGTTTCTTACACAGATACATACCCTATTTGCTGGTGTATAAGACCCACTTTTTTCCCTGAGAAATATTGTTTGAAAATGAGGTGCATCTTACATGGCAGTGCATCTTATATGCTGGCAAATAGAATTTGCCAGTGTATAAATGGGGCACATCTTACACGCTGGTGCGTCTTATATGCCGGCAAATGCGGTACATTTTTGAAGCAATCTTATATCACTAGAACATGGAGGGGGGCAAGATGGACAGGAAAACTAGATCTACAGGATTCAAAGTGCTCCATGCTTGGCAGAGGTTTGGATTCATTCCATAGAAGGTAATTTTCTTTGTATGTTTCCAAGGTATAGGAGATTATCTATCTATCTATCTATCTATCTATCTATCTATCTATCTATCTATCTATCACCTGAGATCTTTTTAAAAATTTTGTAACTATTATGTCTCATTGGGTCTTTTTACTTGTAATAAACATTTTCAAATACCTGATGGTAGGTTATGACTGCATATTATGATAGTTCCTTCTGTCTTGCATCATACCAGTAATGATGAAATGATAGAATGGAATAAACCATTGGAGCTTAAATGATGATTACCCACATGTTCCCTTTCTCTCTTGTGCTTCTCTTAATCAAACATTACCAGTGAAACAGATGTGGAGAACTTGCACCCACATCCACATCTGTATTATACAAAACTTGGAAAAATTTATTTTCCTTTTTTCACTTCTAAGGCCCTTTCGCATGGCATTTGCCATGCGAAAGGGCGCTTGGAGCATCGCACGATTGTGAGGAGCGATCTGCATGACGCACTCACAATCGCGTGCGCCCCAGGGTAGGGCAGGCGCTGCTCGCGCACTTTTTCATTTTTGGCTTTCAGCTGAAAAAGGTGCATGATCTCGCATTGCTCCAGGGCCCCGCATGCATTTGCCGTGCGTGCAGAGCCTTCGGAGCTGCGGTGGTTGCGCTTCCTGCCCCAGCGCAGCCTGGGAAACTCCCAGGCTGCGCTGCAGAAGGAAGAGGCAGGACTCTTGCACTGCCTGCTGGGGAGCAGGCAGTTCGTGTGGAGCTGAAGCAGTGGGGACACGAGAGCCTCTTG
This sequence comes from Cyclura pinguis, assembly GCA_030412105.1. Classification (NCBI taxonomy): domain Eukaryota; kingdom Metazoa; phylum Chordata; class Lepidosauria; order Squamata; family Iguanidae; genus Cyclura; species Cyclura pinguis. Next base: position 217,849,033 of record CM059602.1, read on the forward strand.
CTGGAGGCTGCTTGCGCAATCCCCGCACCAAGAAAAGATGAGTTGCGGAAAGGGCCTAAATCTTATCTTTCCATCCCATGTACCAAACCACAACTCATTCTGTGAGATTATGAGAGTTGTTGCACTTTTTGCATTTGGTCATTTTTGCACAAATTTTGTGAATGGTTATTTCACCCTCCTCAAAATTACAATCAGCAGCTGTTGATGGAAAGAATGTCTGGTCTTTTTGCTCCTGTGGAAGGGTGAAAAATCTTGTGTCAGTTACCCATTTTTTTTCAATAGGTTGTTTCAACATGCCAAGGATGAGTAAACTTGGGGATATTCTGTCCATTGCCAAGGCATGGCTAGATGATAGGTGAAGATATCCTGGAATCTGACAATAGGTTGTAGGATCACCTTTGTAGTTCTACACAACTCCTTTATGGGCTAGATCACAACACTGCCCTGGAGGCATATCAGAGGTATAGCTACAGGGAGGACAAAATGAGAAATTGCCTCCCCAAAGAAGAACTCTGCCACCCCGATAAAATAATCCTTCACTCCGTAAATGTCTAGCATTGCAGTAACTTGAAACAAGTTGAGCGTTTGGAAATACAGTTCAGGCATCTAGAGAAAAATGCGGGCTATCTGGGAACAGTTTTAAATGTTTCATCCTGTGCAACGCTGGAAATTTGGGGACAGAAGGAAAATTTCATGGGGGGAGTGTCAGAATTATAATTAGGGGAGAACCCACATTTTTGTCCCTCAAATAGTTACACATCTAAGGCATTTGTTTCTTCCCAATGCTTTTGAACCAGAGACCTTGGAAACGGTTAGTGCTTCTCTATGCTACATATTGGTGGTGTTGATGGGCTTCAGTTTATTTATGAAACATTTCTAGTCTCCACTTTCTTATATCAGGGCACTTCATGAGGGCCTTTGATAGTCTCCCTGCATTCTGGGTGGGGTGTTCGAATGGGTGTCCATGTATGCTGGGTATGTAGCTGGCTAGATACTTTGACTGGAATGGTACCCATTCCTTACTTTCCTCACCCTGTGTTCAACTGAAAATGCATGCTGTTTGAATGCCACCTGCTTGCCATCACAGACAATCTGAACTTCCATCTGCTAGGAGTTTCGGAGTCTGTGGCTACAGGTATAAGCTGCAGCCTCCTTGGTGAATGTGGCATGGTAGTCTTTATTAGACAAGTGCTGTGGTCTTCCTTACTGTCTTCTTGTACATTCATTTGTTGTGTAAAGATAACATTGTGGGATCGTAAGATGTGTGTTGATTGTTCCTCCATGCAAGACTAATAGAGGGCTTTTGTACAATATCCTAATTGGAGGCATGTATCTGAAGGCATCAATATTTAAGGATTTCTGTCTTCTGTTGTTGTCTGTAACTCTGCTTTTGTCTGAGTATTATCATAAGGCTCTGTTGTACTGGTATAGCCAGACCATAGGATTATTCTTAACACAGGTGGATGTAAAGTTCTTTCTTTTATGGTCAGAGACATGGCCATTGGATGTATTGAGGGTCATTTACTGCTGTTAAATGTTGGGATGTTATATTATAGTGTTAAGTTATGACTCAGCCCCTCCCTTGTGCTTTCCTTGTATGTGGGTGGAAGTTAGGGGTCATTTAACTGCTGCTTTCAGTCTGTTGATACTAATAGGGATGTTGCAGCTTCCAGCTCAGGAAAAAGACATGTCACTGTGGTCATTGACATGAATGATTTATTTTGTTGTCTGGAGTTGCCTTGCTCTGCAGTTTCCCCACTTTCTGACTGTAGCCCTGGTGTGCCACTGAACTGTCTAGCTTGACCTAAGTGGCCATTCCAAAGCTGGCTTGGGATGATAGAAATTGTAGTCTAATGCAGCAGAGACGAGCAGTTCGGGACAGCTTGAACTGGACTATTGGTAGATGGCTGTGCCCTGTGTTGGTGTATTGAGGTGATTGATCTTTTTCTCACTCCTGGTTGTATATTGAATGTCACCTTGAGAATACTTAGGACTATATAAAAGTCACAGCAAAAGGCTGCTTTTAAAATGTCAGAGGTCTCCATTATTTTTCAACCTGTTACTATTTCCCTAATTTCTCCTTAGGAGCCTGTTTTTCCAATATTCCAAATGAGTCTCTGACAATTATGTTTCTTCTCACTATTTCTAAAACAGTGAATCTTTCTAATTCGTATTATAGGCAGTGGTATCAAAAATCATGAAGGAATATAAATAGTACAAGTGATGCGTAGCATCATTTGTCATAATCTAGGGATGTACATTTGCTTGTAAGATGAATGGGCAAAAAAAGACTGGCAGACTCCTGGAAACAGCTTCCATTGAACTGGGCTATGCTATGTAAACAGAGACTTTTCAGGAAGCCTCAAAATGAGTACAGCTGCATAGCAAAGTTCCAGAGGAAAATGCTGCATTGCAGCTCTCCGTCTGCTTTGTAGCAAATCTCTACTGGCATCAACCATACAGAGGAGTGGCTTCAACCAAGCAAGCTGTTTTCAGCCTCATTATGCAGCTCTACTGTCTGTGCAATCATCACCCTATAAAGGGAAAAAAAATCCCTTACTTCCTTTTGGGAAAGAAAGAAAAGAAGTCAGATGGCTTATGTGCTGAGTTCCCTTGGTGCTATTGTTCTGAAAACTCCCAATGGGTAATATTTCCTCTTTATACAGATGTAATACTTTCTGACATCCGTGTTGCTTAATTTGAAGAATTGCTTATCCCTGGCGTTCAGGCTGAAAATCCTCAGCTGGGGCTTTATGTAAAGCTGGGGGAAAACATATATATCCATACATTCTGGAATGTTTTGCCTGAAGGGCAACACCCATCAGAGTGACCACTGAGATTTGACTTGACTGAGAAGATTCTGAAAAGACAAGGATGAAAGGAGGTTCTGATGTTTTGCCAGATAATCTTAAGAATTGGTCACCCAGCTCTATAAACAACAATGGAGCGGTTTGTTGATTATTTGGAAGTATAGAATAACAAGTGGAAGCTGCAGCAGAAAGTTGCAGCAGGGAGGATTCTGGCTCAGTATTCCAGCCAGCCAGGCCACCATGTCTTCTTCTAGGGCACATGATTAAATTCAAACCTATTTTCATATACGTTATATTATCCTAATAAAGTGCATAATAAAAGATAATGACAATGAGTTCTACACCATCACATTCTTTTTCTTTTTCTTTTCTGTGTTGTACTAATTTTTGAGTGTGGGGAGAAGAGTCAGTGGGAAGGAGGTTATAGTTCTTTTCAGTTGATGTCATGTTATTACCACAAATCTGCCCGTCCTTGAGTTTTTGAAGCCGTTGAAAAAACAACTCTGAGAGATTAAGTAAGGTAAGAAGGCTTATTTAATTAAAACGATTGTACAACCAGACTGATTTTTAAGTTTGTGTCCCCCAGAAAAAGTCAGTAGTGAACACATTCTCCATTTGAAATTTATATTCTCCTTGTCCCTTCAAAGATACACATAATTGGTTGTAAAACACGCAGACACATGCAAAACGCTCCTAATCTTCAGGGTTGCATTACAGCTATCCTCCCTTCTCAGAGAGGTAAAATGTTTATCTTCCAGCCAGTGGCATACTGACTCTTAACAGTGCCCAGGGCAAGGGGCCGGGGTGAGAGAAGGTGGGCGGAGTGAATGGTGGGCAAAGTGGGCATGCTGCATGGCGGAAGTGGGTGGGGTGAGCGGCAGCAGGTGGGGAGAGATGAATGGAGGTGGGCGAGGTGAGCGGCAGTGGGCAGGGGAGGGGTGAGGAGAGGTGGGCGGGGTGAGCCGTGGGCGGGAGTGGGCATGGTGAGTGGCGGCAGGCAGGGAGGGGGCAAGTGGAGGTTGGCAGGCAGGCAGGCAGGCAGGCAGAAGTGGAGGGGGAAGTGGCACTGGAGGTGAGGTGAGTGGTGGTGGGCAGGGGAGGGGCGAGTGGCAGGAGTGCGCATGGTGAGTCGTGGTGGGCAAGGAGGGGGCGAGTGGAGGTGGGCAAGTTGGACGGGTGGAAGTGGGTGGGGTGAGCAGTGGGAGTGGGCAGGGTGATTGGCGGCGGGCAGGGGAGGAGTGAGTGGAGGTGGGCGGGGTGTGCAGCAGTGGGCAGGAGAGGGACGAGTGGAGATGGATGGGGTGAGTGATGGCAGAAGTTGGCAGGGGGAGTGGCAGTGGGGGTGGGGCAAATGGCGGGCAGAGGTGGGTGGGGTGAGCGGCGGTGGGGCCATCCCCCTTGACGTTGGCTCCCAGGGCAAGCCTAGATCCACCTCTGCTTCCAGAACAGGTCAGTTAGTAATTGGTTGTTTTTCACTCTGGTGTCCCTTTATCTTTTTTCACATCCTATTAACAAGATAGTTCCTTCTACTGTTCAAAGCATGTTCCCTTGGTTATACTGTAACACCCATCATCTTCCTTAAAGACATATATTCAATTACCAACTTCATCTGCTGGAAAAATTCTTATTTTTCAACTATCTAAAATAATTCATTATTTTATATTGTTCATTATCAGTGTTTTAAAACTCAGTTAATGAAGCTTTAAAAAGAATAGATGAAGTTGTTTTGCATCAGCCTGTGTTTTTCACACCCTTTCCAGACACAATCTTCTGAGTCCAGTGAATATCCCCAGTCTTCACTTTTTTCCCTCCAGTTTTTAGTTTTTGGCTACTTAGGTTTTCTTCTGACTTCTGAAAAGCTTGAGGCACTCCCAAGGATACCTCCTTCTTGTATCTTGGTAGCCCTGCCTTGGTTGCATATAAAGACTGGCATTTGGAGAACGAGTTCCTTGTTAAGTCTATTATTATTGAATGATCTCAGGAACAAGGCACCAGGGGTTTCATCTGTGTCTCCCTTAGATATCCTCTGAGGTACCTTTAGAGTTTTTAAAACTCCCTGTAATCAAGCCCTGGATATAACTGGCAATCATATTCCTGGGATAATTTTTTTTCCCTGAGAGTATACAAAAGCCTAGTTCATTAATATGTATTAGGAAGCATTGTAAGGCGGTATCAGACTGCTGCCATTCAGTAGAAAATGTTATAAGACTGGGCTAGCTCACTGTAAATCTGCCTTTGCACTGTGACAATTGCCTCTAACACTAGCAAATTCTTCCTTTAGTTCCCTGTCACACCACAAGAAAAGGAAATTAGAGCTACTATGAACCACCATCCCCTGAGATTGAAAGTTCGCTTGCACTCACCTTCATCAGTTTCTTACCCCAAAACGTAGGTCCCACAAGGGCCACCTTGTGATGCCAGTACCTCTGTGCAAAAGTGGGGAATGAATTAGCTCAAAGAGGAGGCTTGCAAGAGAGGGGTAACTTAACAAGACCTTTTCTACCAATGTTTACAGGCTCACACAGGAAAAGAACCAGACAAAGATTCAAAAATAAGCTAAAAATGTGTTTTTATTGAGGAGAATTCATTCATGCATGCACACAAGATACACACAGTCACGCACTCACACAAGAGCTAACTGAAGGAGAAAGGGAGGGAAAAAAATTATGGATAGAGAGGCTGAGGGTTTGGGGGGGTTATAATTACCAGTCCAGAAGAGCGTGAAGAAGTTGAAATGTGGCTTACTTAAGTAGAACTTGAGGACAGTTCTCGTTCAGGAGCCAGATGGACAGAGTGATGGGTAGACCTTCGAGAGACTGCACTGGCCATCCTGAAATCAGGGGTATTTGTACCCAAAAAATAGCCTGTGGCAGTGGAAGGTATGTGCAGTTTCAGGTGTGGAACAATGGGAGTTGCAACACAGACAATGGACTATCAACCCACTAATGTTCGCAGTGTTTGGATGACAAAGATATGATGACTGTTGTAATAGCTCTGTATTGTGGGTGCTATGAGGCAAGAGGAAGGAGTCCAGGTGCACAGGGGATGGGTATCTGTCAGTCAGTGTCCTGGTGGGCTTTTCCCAATTGTATTCCCTGGGAAGACATTCAGCTTCTACTTAAGCCAATCATCCATAGGAACAACAGCTACTGCCTGGCAAATGACCTAATCTCACCTAGAGGGTGTTTAGTTTGACTAGCCTCTCTTTCTCACATTTACAGTCAGATTTCTTCCCTCACTTGGTTTGACCTCTCAGTCACCTCTCAGGCTTGAATTTGATATTAGTGTCAATTTAAGTGTGTTGCTAATTAAATTAAAGTGTGTTGCCAAACCATACTGATATTGGGGACCCCCAAAGTGGGGCCTTACAAGTTAGCTAAACTGCCAGTAACTTCATGGCATTTTGTCAATACTGCTGGAGTTGCAAGAGTACTTGACATCTGCAAGAAGTTACCAAAGCCCAAGCCATCCAACAAGGATCTACTTGTGCTGATACCTGACTTACCTATATTCTAGGTAGCTCTGGGCCTGTCTGGTGGCAATAGCAGCAGCTGGAAAGCTATCCACCATTTTGAATTTCTTCACATTCTGGTATGTCCAGTGTAGTACTGTTTTGGAGCATAGAAGGAAGTCCTCAGACTTAGCTACTGTGGCTTAATAAGCCTTGGTAAGGGAAGCAAACAGGTGTTAGCAGCAAACGAAGGTGAAAAGAGGTGTCTGTCTCCTACAGGACTCCCTTCTGGATGGCAAAGTAAGGAATCTGGAGCTACAGATTTTTGTAGTGGTCTCTCTGTGTTCTGGCCACATTTTAGCCAGCAGGACCTCTTCTTCCTGAGTTTGCCTCAGTTGAGGAAATACACAGCGTGCATCTTCCCACAGCATGTAGCTGCTTGTGGCTGCATACGTTCGGCTTTAAGCTACTTGTTTCGTTGGTCTCTAATTTCCAGTGGCTATTGATATGTAATTGACAGATCCATGGTAGTCTTCCCTCGCTCTGTAATTAGTTAGAGGCAGCCATCTCAGGCAGCAGATGAAATGCTAGTGTATTGTTATTTGTTCCACTGGTGGATGTTGCATTTTTGCTGGTGGGCAAGAGATTGAGGGGCTTGTGGAATTTTCTGTCTAAAATGCTAATATAGTTTGTCTGACATGAGATATACTATAGACCTTGAGAATGGGGGGAGGCACTTGCTACTCTGCCACAGGAAGCAAAAAGTCTTGGATTGGCTCTGTACTCACTCATTCCTCAACTGATTTGTGTACAGAAAAGGTCAATGTCTAGATCAGATGTATGTGTGAGTGATGTACAGTGAAATTCAAGACATATTGGCACACAATGATTCAACAGCAATTTCAGTGTGTATGTGTTGCAATGGAAAGGGCTTTATCACTAACAGTCAGAAAGAATGACAAGTCATCTAGGCTGATTAGCCATCCCAGCCTTTAAAGGGCCCATGTGAGTTCAACTTTTGCATTTGAAGCCTAACATTGAATCCACTAAAAAGACTCTGGTGAATCTTTTGTGAGTATCAGGCAATCCTAGGAGACATATATGGCTCTGTTAACAAGACTAAAATTACATGGCCTCAGGCTGTATCATCAGTAGAGTTGGGGTGTGGAGTACTGGCAATGGGCAGAATCTATAAACTAGTTTTTATACTGGCTTTTATGAGGTACCATCAGTTATTTTTTATATTTTATATACACTTCAGTTGTACTGTAGCTTAAAGGTCTGGTTATCAGTTGGTCTAAAAGTGCAATGAAATAAATAAATTAATTGAAAGCACTTTTGTTTCCTATATCTTAACTTTTCTTTAGAAATATGCTGTTGCTACTATCCTAGTACAATATTTACAGAACTGTCATGAAGCAGTTGAAACATTGAGCCAAAATATTCCAAACCCCTTTCAGTGATGCAATTTACAGTCTTTAACATTGTTTTAATTAAGCAAATTGTCATATAGGTTTGACAGATAATTGTTGTTTGTGTTGATGTCTTCATCAACAAAGGTAAGAAATTTTTTGATATTCCCAGGGTAGAAGAACCGTGAAGTATCTTGCTCGTGTCCTAATAACACAGGCAAGTGGAACAAACTGCTTCCTGTCACATCTAAAGCCAATCCACATGCACTCAAATTTGTCAGGTTATGGTGCAGAAGTGGGAAACATACCAAGAGAATTCAAGTACCTGAAAAAACATGGATGAACTGCCTTCTGTCCAGTTTTTCCATAAAACCTAATATCGTCTACTCAAATTGACAGCAACTCCTCAGGGATTCTGAGAGATGTCTTCCATGTTACATACTACTGGATCCTTCTAATTAGATGAGCAAGAGGCTGAATCTGGGATCTTCAGTCTTGTACCCTGCTACTGAGTTACAGGGCCCTTCATTTCATCCTTCTTACAAGCAAGGGAAAAATACTTGAAAGGATGCCTTGTTCTGCAATGTGTGATGCAAACACATACTGTGCCAGGACAGGAAGCCAAAAGACAGAGCTCTTATATGTTTTTTTTTAAAAAATGGCTTCACAGTTCTATCTTTGACCACTTGCCATTTGACAGTGAAGTGCTTCCCAAGTGGAAGAATTAGGTAGTTAAATAACAAAGTTTGTGACTACAAAGCCAGGTGATTACTTTGAATGGGAAGCTTTAGCAATACTCTATATTCTGGTTTAGGGATGTGGCATCAAGTAGATATTGGAAAGGAAACATACCTTAAAGCTAATTAGTGAAAGTTCATTTTGCACCTTCATTTTTTTAGTTAGTACTTATGCTACTTTGAAAAAGTGCTGAAGATGTTTACATATTTATATATGTGTTGTCTGTTTTTCTTTTGCCTTAGCTCATTGCAGACACTACAATCAAATATGGAGCACAAAGCTCATTTTGTGGCTCAGGGTCCAGCTAACACCAGTTTTACCAATCTGGATTGATTCCTGGATTTATATGCTGACTGACTAACGCTTTGTATCAGCTGAAGGGAAGGACTTGGTAAAATTAGCAATCTCTGCATGCCTAGACTCACTAATTGCTATTTTGTATGTTATTTTTACAGGAGCCTAGATACCCCATAGGTTTATGATGACATCCTGATTTGTTTGTTTGCTTGCTTTTCCACATTCACTCTCTTCCTACCTCACTCTAACCTGCAGCCGTTTCCCCCTCTTTCTCTTCCATTTGACCATATGTTATAATTACCAGCAACAGAGAGACAAGATTGAAGTTGCATTGAAAGCCCAAAATATTTGAGTGCCTTGAAACAGAAACCAGAAGTAGAGGATGCTGTTGCTAGCGGGTGGAGAAAGAATTCTATAGCACATGATGTAATGCATAATTCTTTCGAGAATAATCAGTAAATCTTTGTGACAGAGTGTAACACAGCCAAAGAAATGTTGAATGATCTTTAAAATTATTTGGCTACACATGTTCTAAATCACAGATAATTTGGATTAGAAAGTTGGTGAAACTGAAACTTGAAACCAAGAAGAATTGTGAGGCATATATAACTAGTCTGGTCACAGTCTTTAAACATTGAACTTGAATGGATTTAATCTTATTGGAGAACAGAAAGTGTTTTCTACTAAAATTTTGAGAAAATCTTCTTTTGTGTCTGTGCTGGATAGAATAAATTATTTGAAATTTTATTATGCTGCATCATGGCTCTGAAGAGAATGCATTGAACACAGGGTTTCAGCCTCTTCTTATTCAAAATTCAGATGGATAAATTACTTAGTGGGAAGGATAGATAAAAATCTCTACCCAAGAGCCAACTAGAACTCCATTGCAGTAACTGTGATAGAAGGGGACAATTTGCCAAAGACTACACCCTTCCCTAAAAGACTTCACAACAAATCTCACAAGATGCAAACATGATGAAGCCATTTTCTTTCAAAGGAAATGGTACTAGCAACTAATGAATGTAGTCAGAAATCAGCTTCCTGGATTATAGATCCTGGCTGTACCAGTCAAAATACAGTCTTTGATACTTTCTTTGATACCATTGGTAGGAGTAATGAAGGAAAAACAGACATTTTATGCAGATTCAAGGATCTGGATGTACCCTGTATTGCAAACTCCCTGATAGAATTGCGCAAAATGTAGTGCACGATGTCTTGTTTTTTCCTGACATTCATTATAGTATGTCTGTTCTAGTTGAAAAAGGATTTGAAATATTTTTCAAAAAAGGAAAGCACAGTTACTAAAAAGAATGTTTCAATTGCTCATACATTTGAAAATGATGGTGCCTACAAGTTAGGTCTTTCAGCTCAGTAACCAAAATGGGGTTCAAATACTGAAGAATGAGAACAGTGTTCATCTATTGTGACCCAAGAGCTATTTTTCAACTACAGAACCAGAATTTGACCACAGGTGTCAAGGTGCATCTACATGATAATAACACTAGCTGGTGTGTTGAAGAAATGGCATTTAGGCCCTCATTTTGGCTAAGAACTGAAAGGAAAAGCACTAAAGTGCTAAATTTCATACACAGTGATTTATATGATCCATTTAACATGCCCTCACTTGGCAGAAACAGATATGCTTTAATTTTTGTGGATAGTTTTGCAAGCTATTTGTGTGAAAGATCAAGGTCAAGAAATGCTGCAGAAGTACACTACCATGATCAACCTCAAGTCTGAGAGAAAACCAAAAACATCTCAGAGAGACTGGAGATGGTATCACATATCTCGTGTAAGTTTTCCTGGAACATCATGGCATTTTGCACAGAAGAAGTACAGAATGGAATTGCAGAAAGGAAACAAATTCTCCTGGAAATGACAAAGTGCATGCTTGAGGACGTTTATCTTTCTTATGTAATCTGGGGTGATGCCATAGTGACTGAAAGACATCTCCAGAATAGATTGCCAGCAAAGGTACGACCCAAACACCATTTCACTTGTGTGCCAGACATGAAGCACATTAGAACTTCTGGCAGCATTGCAGATGCCTATATGCCAAAACAAAAGCAAGACAAACTAGATGCCAGACTATTCTAATTGGTTGTGCATCTGGAAGCAAAAGATATAGAATGATGAAATTAAAGACTGGTGAAGTTACTGTTAGATATGTGGTTCAGCCTGACATGGAGCTGATAAGAGAGGAAGATGGTACATTTCCCAGAAGAACTTGAAATTGTATTAGATTTCCCACAAGATGACAAAACTATGATAGAATCCACGGAAGAACAAAAATGAAATGTCATACCTCTTACAGAAGTGCAAATGATGCCCATATGCAGGACACTGCAATTGGTTGTGCAGCCTGATTCAGTTCCTGAACAAAGGAGTGAGGTGCACAATGTGGAAAGCAAGGCAAAGACTGGGAGCAGTACGTGAAGAGAAAGAGATGCAGATGAAGATGACCTAATTACTGGGCAAGACTATGCTGCGAAGACAGGCCACATCCCAGAATAGTTTCACAGATGCTTACTGTGACTGAACAAAGGTGTACCAGCTCCATGCTTGTCCTTTCTCACAAGATTGCTATTGCCCAGTAAACAGAAGGCAATTCAATTTGTGAAAGACACCAGAGCTTTGTTCTTGAACAGAGAAGCTGATACCACAAAGCAACCACATTAGAACAAAATACAAGGTATGCAAGCTGACTGATAAAGGTATAATCAATCGTCTGAATCTCAGGAAGGACTTCCTGATGGTCAAAGCTGTCCGGCAGTGGAATATGCTGCCTCAGAGTGTGGTGGAGTCTCCTTCTTTGTAGGTTTTTAAGCAGAGGCTGGATAGTCATCTGTTGAGAGTGCTTTGATGTGTGTTTCTGCATACTAGGGAGTTGGACTGGATGGCCCCTGTGGTCTCTTCCAACTCTATGATTCTGTGAAGATTATCTACTGTCCAATTACTGAAATGACAGCTGGCAAACCTTAACCAAGAGACTGCTCTTAGAACTTGCAAGTCAAGATGAGAATTCAGCAGTGCATGCATAGTTGAGACTTATTAGCAACTTTTGTATGCTTATATTTACCAATTGCTAATCAGCACATTAATTTTATAAGCATTTAGCTGTTGTTTTGTGTCTTCAAGTCATTTCTGACTTATGGCAACACTAAGGTGACCCTATCACAATGTTTTCTGTTAGAATTTATTCAGAGGCAGTTTGCCATTGCTTTCTTCTTAGGCTGAGTGAATGTGCCTTCCCTAAGATCACCCAGTAGCCTTCAATGGCTGAGTGGAGGTTTGAACCCTGGTCCTCCAGAGTCCTAATCCAAACTTAAACCATTACATCATGCAGGCCTTCATGAGTTTAGGAACAGCATATATTTTTGGCAGCTAGCTGCTTTTTTTTCCTTTTGCACACCCATTCTCTTCTTGCATTACTTTAAACTGTGGCCATTTTCTTTCCCCCCTCTTTCTTCCATTAGCCCATACATTTGATTACAAGCAAATATTGCAAGTAAAGTTACTTTTATATGTTTTACAAAGAATGCTAAACTTATTCATGTTCTCTTCTAGACCTTGCTTTTGTTGGTGGGCATGGGACTGGTTTTTGCTCAGCTTCTGTTTTGCCAATTTTATTCCTTTGTTGGAGAGTTCCAGTACTCTCATGGATCTCAACAAGACAGCTCACACTGGTATTGCCCAGGGTAGAACATGCCTTTAAATTTTCTTTCATTAAATACATACTCCCTTCTACTACCCTGCAACAAATGCTGTTTAATGTAGATAATGCTTTAATATGTAATGCCTTATACATGCATTTTCATTAATGTAGCTAGCTTGGTGGTTACTATGGAACATTAATTATTGGAAATCTATAGGCTTACTGCACTTTTTCTGTGTGGTTTAAGAGCAATGGCTAATAACCCTGCTGCTTGGCATATCAACATCTACATCAGCAGAAATCAGATTCTCCAGGGTTGACAAATTAGTAATATGAAGAGATGACTTACTTAAAGCCAGTGGAATGCAAGGCCCTGTGCTGAACAAGTACTTGGCAAAAGCATATGGAAGGGTAGAAGAAACATTTAGCCTGGTCAGTAAAGTGCATCCTATCAGTCAGAACACAGGAAGACATTAGTATTCCAAAGACTTCTCATTCTGAAAGGAGTATTTAATGTAGACTATAAGGCAAAGCCTCAAGTCTTTATTTATAGATCCCAAATTACTTTTTTTCTAATTGCCTCTGGTGCTTCTTAGAGCCAAATAGTTATCAGGCATTGTCTAAGGCTTCAGCTTCGCTAGTCAAGTCCATAGCTATTGGTATGAGATGGAACTATGTAGAGCCTTAAAGGTAATAACCAATTCTTTGTACTTTGCCTGGAAACTAATTGGCAGCCAGTGGAATGATTTTAATATCAGTGTGATATGTTCACTCCTCACTTTTAAAATTGTTGTTATTGTTCTAAATGGTTCCAAATAGATTTTACTGTACACTGCCCTCAGATCTTTGGCTATAGGGCAGAACATGAGTACACACTCATGTACACAAAGAGATATTGGACTGAATCTTATTGATTGGTCTCAGACTGAGTAAACCCATTGACTCAACTGTTGAATGGTGAGTCAACATGGAAGTAAATCCCCTGAACAGGATATACTGGATCTTCTTGGAGAGTCTAGAGAAAGGGAAAGATCTGACTCTAGCAAGCCTGCCTTCTTACCACTATGGAAATATCCATAGACCTTACTGCTCCAGCATCAGAACTCAAACTATATCCTCACCTCAGTTACAGAATTTTGAAGCAATTCAGCCATCGTGATTTCATCTTCAGGAATTTTGTAATTTGATGAGGGACTGAGACTTCTAAAAAGCTTGTTCATTCCCTGAACTACAGCACTAGAGCACTCTAGCAGCGACTTCCAAGTGTCTCAGAAAACTACAAATCCCAGGATTTTTAAAGGACTGAATCATGGCAGCTAATATGATACCAAACTGCTATTAACTATATAGTGAAAACACACTGGAATGGGTGAAAAGAAGCATGAAAAGGGTTGCTTGGGTAATCATCTGGAAGAGGTTGTAAAGTAGATCCAAGAGGCTCACAGACACATTGACTTTTAGACGCATGCCCAAATTGGTGGGTAATCTATTCCAGCTCTCAAACTGACATTAGTTACTCCTCTTCCATTGGGATTAATGGGAGGTTATTTAACAGCTTGGAAAAAATGTCCAAGGACAGCGAAAATGCTTCTCCTCTCTGACTTCCACCCAGCTGGCTGGCGCCAGGAAAGATGATATCTCCGAGTTTTCAGTGTCCATCTCCAAGATAAGGGTTAGAATTGCCTTGCCTATGCCCAAGGCAAGCTAGAGATAGAGGTGCCTATCGATGTTAAAGATCCAGCTAGTTCAAAAAAACCTTGATGAGCATCTGATGAAAACCCAGATGTTCACCCATTTTCATATCAGGTAAACACAAAGGTGTTGTATGAGATCATAATGGCAGATAGGTTACCTTTACTGGTTGGGACATCAGTTTATTGCTTAATGCCTTAAAATGGTCCAAGCAAAGGCCATTTCTGCACTAGACTGTTATAGCGCTATTATTCCACTTGCAATATCCTATGGAATCCTGGGGTTTGCAGTTTCAACTGCAAACCCCAGGATTTCATAGGATATTGCAAGTGGAATAATAGCACTATAACAGTCTACTGTGGAAATGGCCAAAGTCTCCCGCAATAATTTTTTTCAGAGCCAGTGCTTAGAGAAATATTCTATGAACCATTGAGAATTTTTCCAAAACAAAACAGCAGCGCTCTTTCTGCTATCCCCTTAATGGAGAAAACATTTAAGCATTTGCACATTTACTTGTTAGGCAACAAGCATAAAATATGGAGCAGCCTAAATACCCTAAAGGCATCAGATCCTGTCTGATCTTGGAAGCTGAGCAGGGTCAGCCCAGGTTAATAAGTGGATGGGAGAACGCCAGTCAATAGCAGGTTGTAGACTATAGTTCAGAGGAAGGAACTGGCAAAACCATTTCTGACTATTCCTTGCCTGAGAAAACCCTGCAAAATTCAATGGGTCACCATAAACAAGTTCACAGGCAACTTGAAGGTACAAACACACACAGTATTTGGAATCTAACTGCATTATCCACAGATAGACACAAGAGGGGGTCTGGAGAACACAGTCTATCTGGGAGCTTCTTCCTGAAGCAGCCCACTCTGTGCCTTTATATACAACTCAGCACACTGATACATTACACCTTCTGTAGCATGTATCCTTCACAGGAAGAAACATGCTGTGGAAATATTATTTGGGCCTTTATATTTTATATCCTACCTGCTGAAATGGGTGAAAGGAAAATGAAGGAATCAGAGAAGAGATGTGTGTTAGAAACATCAAGATATTATTTGGTGCAAGAACCTAAAATAATGCCATAAAAAATACAATACAGCGTCTCCTAAATTGAACTACACTGAATAGGCCTGCATGTGGTAAATATTGAATGGTTATTTTATTTTGCGTAGGCCTTCATTGCAGACCTGCAAAATTTAAATAAAATAAATCATCCCGCTTTTCTGGTATTTCACAGTGATCCTCATGACTTCAGAAACATGATATCTGTCAGCCTTCTCTGCTGGTGATTCTCTGGAAAGTATAATAAATATTCATTTTATTTTGTCCATAGCAGCTTATTCCCTGTCATCACAAACCATCCAGTCAGATGACGTGTATCCCATTTATGTTCACCACTCCATCAATATCACCGTTAAGATATGTTGCCCCATTAAGTACGTATTTTATTTAAGTCCTCCACTGTTGTGTTAAGGAACAATGTTGCAATTTTGAATTAAATGAACTTG
Source organism: Cyclura pinguis (assembly GCA_030412105.1). NCBI lineage: Eukaryota > Metazoa > Chordata > Lepidosauria > Squamata > Iguanidae > Cyclura > Cyclura pinguis. The sequence goes on from CM059602.1 coordinate 217,864,602, forward strand.
CATTTCCATGACCTTGGCTCCACCTTTCTCTTTATAGATTTGGATACAGATCTGGGGATGGTACACAGCCACAGCTTATGGATTTTGTCCAGAACTATAATCTGCTGGTGTACCTGCTGTTCAGATAGGATATAATGTCATCAAAGTGTCTTAGCTAATTACTGTATTTTCATTTGTCATATTGACTTGAACAGTAGCAACCTAACATTCATAATCAATTGTATTCAAAAGATGAAGAAAGGTATATTGGGTTTCTGACCCAGTCAAATAGATGGAAGCCAATTTTGCAGAATCTCCCCTGTCATAAGATTTGCAGAGTCATGTTGCAGCAAGGACAGGAATTGAAAACATCCCCTCGCCAGCTGTCTTGAACAGATGATGGCAACCATTACCTATGGTTAGATCTAACCACATGTGTGAAGCTGAGACTGCTATATGCATATAAAATCAAGGCAGGAGTCCAGGCCCACTGTCCTGTCATTGCAAACTTGAATCTGAGACCATAACAAGGACTTTCAGGGCTGTCAGCTTGACATCAATCAACTATTATCAATGTTTACCATGAGGAATAATGTCCAGTCTCTTCAGTGGGTTAATGAGATAACAGCTGATTGATGGACACTGTTGTCTATTATTGCAGCATTTAGCCACATCATGTACTGCAACACCATGAGTTAATTCATGCAACTCAATTTTAGAACTATGTTAACTGCCCTGGATCCACCTTAAGGAACCCTGAGGTCTGTGTCTTCATGAAATACTTAGAATTCTCAGAGAAAGTTCTAATTCTGTACTTTAGAGTGGTGCATTAAGGTTCTGTAGCATATAATTCTAAATATCCCACCAAACTACAAATCCTAGGGTTCTGTAAAGTGCCACCAGGGAAGTTTAAAGTGGTATAACAACAGTTATAAGTGCTTAGTAAAGATACACTGCATGAGATGTATGAACACTGTATTTGTGCCACTGGCAGAGGAACATAGGGGTTGAAATTGGTAAGCAATTGCAAGATGTATTACTGAAACCATAGCAGCAGTATTTTTACTATTATTATTAAATTTATTTCTATCCTCCCTTTTCCTCAGGACTGGGACTCAAAGCTTACAATGAAGAATATAAAAAACATTAAAACTGAATTGTACCATTAATCATATTAAAAAAAATACATTTTTAAAAAGTTATAAACAGTTAAGCAATACAGTTTAAAACAATACAGCTCTTAACAGCCCTTTCCTTAAAAGTCTTCCATTCTAAAATCCTGTCTGAATTAAAAGACTTTGCCTTCTGTCAGAAAAACAACAAAGAGGGGGCCATTCTAGTCTCCCTAAGGATAGAGTTCCAAAGTCTAGGGGCAGCCACTGCGAAGGCCCTCTCGCACATTCCCGCAAACCGTGTGTATGAAGGCATTTCCTGTGGCTTTCAGGGTCCAGGCAGAATCTCATCTCTGTGGTCCTCTTTCTCTCTTTTGAAGTGCTGTATGGCAGGTAAGTAGAAAGAATGTAGTGCAGGCAGAATGGAGAAGGACCTCATGTTAGGCAGTTTGGTGGCACTATTCATTGGGAAAGATGGACTCAAAACAACAACAATAACAACCATGGGAAGGAATGGAGAGAGGTTGCAATCAATCAAAAGGTCTTCATTTCTACTTTCTATACTGGAAATGCTTACCTTCTAGAACTCTGGACTTTTGTGAGTTTATAGAATTCCAGCTGCTGTTGCTGCCACTACTGCCACCACACTCTAAAATAAGGCTCAAGTGCGCCCATGATCTTTTTATGCGCCTCAAGTGTACTTATGTCCCCTATCTCTGGGGATGTTTGTTTTGCCTCCCAGGTAGCTAGTAGCCTCCCAGTTTTTGGAAGGATACATTTTGAATGTTTTGTTGCATTTTGGGGTGGGAAGCTTTGGGCTCACCTCATTCTTTTAGGTCTGTGTGATGCTTTTGCCAAACAAGAAGTGACCACACGGAGAGTTCCTGCCTGTAAATAAAGCCTGTCTGGGTAAAGATCAGATGTGGAGGAATGTAAGAGGCTCCAAAATTGCAGTGAAGTGATGAATAGTGCTGGTGTGAGGCTTTAGGGGCTTCATTTAGCCTCTTGAACATTAAAAAAATGGGGCACCCAATGAAAATGTTGTATGCTGCTTTCTGGAGCCTTGCAGGAGGGGGTGAAATGTCCCCTAGTGCCAAGAGTTGCCCATCCTGGAATAAATCCAGCATTGATCTGGCAGAAATCCATTGGAGCAACTGAACTTTCTTACCTTCCCCATCATCCTGCTGTATCCTCTGAATACCTGCTTCAGAGGTTTTCGTTGTATCTTTGAAAGTTACATTCAAACATAATCAGTTACACTTATATTTCTATTATTTAAGGTATGTATTAAATAATGTATTATTTAATGACATATTTTCCGTTTATCACCTCAACACCCCAAAGAGAACATGCGCCACCAATATGAGGTAAAGCACTAGCATCAACTGACCCATGTGATATTCCTTCTGTAATGTTTGGTGAGGCCATGTCCTCATAATTATAGAAGTAGCAAAAAAAAATTATAGTTGCATCGCAAAAGTATGTTACAATTATTTTTATATATTTATTTATTACTTTTAACACAGAATGACATGAACACCAACTGACATTTTTAACTAAAACTAAAGTTAAAATACTCAATAATGAACAGAATACTAAAACACAAAACTAAAACACTGAACATGACCTCACTAAAACACTAACTGACTAACTAGCTTAATGAAACGCAAGAGGGCTCTGACTCCCCAAATCAAAGTGTAATGAAAAAGAGAAAATAGAAGAAAGAAAAAAAATGTTATTTTACCATTACAGATCCAACTAAACCATAACTACAGATTATTGCATTGTTACATTTCTTATTGCTGCAAAAATCCATAAGCAGCTTCCAATCTTTCAAAAACAATCTTCCTTTAAGACGCATCTTAGTTTGGCCATTTGAGATAACTAAGCAACCTTAACAATCCATTCTTACATTACTAGTGCTTCAGTCCATTTCCAGGTTTGAGCAAACCATATTCTTGCTCCTGTTATCATGTTTGTGAAGTTGCAATCATGATGCAAGTTAGTTAATACCATTGTTATTGGAAAAAAAGAATTAATGCCATTTTTTTTCATTTATAACTAATTACATTCAAGCTCTGATTCACCCTGACTTCCAGAGAAGGTCTAGAAGATGCACAAAAGCTCTGTGTGTCTGCATGGGAGGAGGGAAATGGTTCTGATCCTGGTTCTGCTGGTGGAAGCAGATGCATCAATGGAATGACACCATTCAATAATGGCCCAAATGTCTAAAGTAGAGGTGGGAAATGTGTGGCCTGGTGTTGTTGGACTTCAGCCCCCAACAGCCAACATAGCCAATGGTGAGGAATTCTGGGAGGTGTAGCAGAACAAAAGCTATGAGGCTCATGTATGGGCCTCTTAGTTCTCACTCCTTGTCTTAGGCCTTTTTCGCACCTTACCTTTTACCAGTGCTGGGCTGCTTGGCTCGCGCACGAAGGCTTGGGAGGAACGCTGTTGCATCCCTCCTACTTCAGCTTGCAGCTCCTTCCTCGTCGCATGAACACCCCACCTCTTCCGTTTGCAGTGCAGGCTGGGACCTCGCAGGCTGCACTGAGGAGAGGACATGTGACCGGCCCGGCTCCCGAGGCTTCGCATGGCAGGTGAGGGTGCGTGAAGCCCCAGCGCGATGTGCGACCACGCAGCATTTTTGGCTTTGAGCTGAAAATGAAAAGCTGCGTGCGCGGTCCGCATCAGGCTCTTGAGTGTCACGTAAATGTGAGTGCGTCATGCAGACCACTCCTCACATTTACGTGACGCTCAAGGAGCCCTTTCGCTTCAAAAACACCATGCGAAAAGGGGGTTACATGTAGAGTTATAATACAGTGACAGAGGATGAGAATCTCTTCATGTTTGATTAGTGTTTGCATTATTTGCTCACTGTCTTTCAGGGAAAAGTTCCTCTAAGGCCATTCATATGCATATAAAAAAACACAGGTCTAAATCCAATTGGTAGTCCCAACTAGAGTAAATCATTAAAGCAATAAGCTTTACACAAGTTTTGAATCAATTGATTCCTTGAGTCTACTCAGATAGGACCAGAAATTGGATTTATGCACTAAAATCAACCTAAGACAATCTTGTTTAAATCACAGCTCTAAAAAACAGTCTAAAAATTGAACACAGCTATTCAGATTAACATGAAAAACTGAGCGTCTGTTTTAAAGAAGTTGAAACTCAGCCCAGCATTTGAGTTAAAAAGAGAAAGGTTTTCCAAGATCTGTTGAAAAGCTAATGAGGCCAAATTCAAATTCCTAGATGGTGAGTTCCATAAATATGGGTTCACCTAGTTGTTAACATCCACCCATCTAATAACATTTGTTGGCTAGCAAACATATGTCCGAACTTTCAGAACTAAAATCAGTACTTTTTCCAGAAGCTCAAAATAATAGACTACATAGATATACAGCTGAACATGAGGTATATGGTTCCTGGTACTGATGACAAAGTTCTTGAGATTTTAATCATACAGCTTTTAACATTCAGGTTCAAGCAGCAGTGGAATCTAATTACAATATTTCTTGAAGAGAATGTGAAGTAACTACCTAACTAATTATCTAATGCAAGGAAATTATTTTGTAGGACAGAACTATATAAAAATAATCAACATACCTGGACATCAGCAAAGGTCTCTTTAAAGAAAGGCAAGTAGCAACCCTAATTGCCTTTCAGTCTAGTGGCAAGGAACTAGAAGAACCTATGCGGATGAGCACATGCTTTCCATATTCAAGACCCCAAGTACAATCTCTGGCACCTCTGCCATGAAAAGGCAATCAGAAGGTAGGTGGTGGCCAAGACCTCTGCCTGAAACTCTGGAGAGCTACTGCCAGTCAGTGCCAACTATGCTGATCATGTAATTTTGTTTCATAGAGGGCAGCTCCCCATGTCTTCTAGTGTAAGCCATTACCAACTAAGCCAAACTGCTGTTCCCTTGACCTTAAAATAGAAAGGAAAAAGATGATGTGATCCTTTCATTCCTTCCTACCCCCTAACAATACATCACTTCAAACGGAGTATTAGAGCTTTTTTAAAAAAATCATTTTGGGGCTGCACATCCTACCATCGCCACTCCAATTGTCCAAAAGGTTACCCTTTGCTGGTTCTCATGATGATCTGCTCCAAGTTATTTTGGTTTATCCTACATTGATTTAACAGGTTGACTAACTACAGTGCTTCTCTGTGATCCTCTTTGCTTAGTTGGGATGCTGGTGAAGGTGTAGTGCTGTGTTTTTTGGTCACATCTGTTTCTATACAAATAGACAAAGTGAGCGTGCAAAAGCAGGCAAGATGGCAAGCAGCATCAAGTTTTCCACCCAAATAAACAACAGGCCTTAGGAATACACTTTATCAATTCCCTTACATGGGTTCTTTCAGAAGAATAAAACATTCTAGATTTGTCAAAGTTACTGATTTTATAAATACTCTGCTTCCTTTCCAGACTTTGTGATTTTTAGATGTACAGTGTGGTGACCTTTGCATGCCTTATAAGTGCATATTTTGTATGAGATTAGCTTTCTTTGTTCAGACAGTTGAAAGCAAAGGAAATTAGTGTTTACTACTTTTCTTCTCTTTTGACAAGCGAGGACAACATGATGTTGTGTTTCAGGATCTTTGTACCAATGTGCTCTCACACCTGTCATGTTTGCATCTTTCCTCATGGCAAAGCAGACATTGTGTGGAAATGCCACTGATCCACTGTTTGTATTTTAATAGAAAATACAGTTCGGCCTTTTCAGATGGGATTTTTTTATAGCACAGATGTTCAGCAAAGCATTAATTTTGTCTTTGACTTGAAACACTACTTGGTTTTCTCAGAGTTTCTCTCTCTCTCTCTCTCTCTCTCACCCCTCACCTTCTTCCTTGCCTGTTCAGGGATTATTCAAATAAAAATGTGGTGGTGGTGGTGGTGGAAGGGGGAATCAAGATTGCACTCACTGGTCCCATTCCTGACCTCCATACTCAGAGCCTACACATGTACCCCCAAATGATCCCTCCTTCCCCTTGTGGTGATCTAGAATGGAGGTGGACTATTTTTATTCCTCTGGGTGTTGTTGGGCTTCAGTTAGCCATGCTACCTAGAGATGTTGAAAGCTATAATCCAATTGCATCTGGAGGGCCATAGGTTGCTCATCCTAGTTGTGGAAGGTGGGAACATTTGAAATTTTTCTGTGAGCCACTGTGCACTTCTCTACAAAGACTGCCTGGAAATGGCAGTCATAGGAAATGTTTTTCACCTGTGAAAGCCTGAGCTGTTGTCTACAGAAGTTTGTGATACAGTTAATTCGTTATAGCCACCTCATGTTTTTATCTGACCGACACGAAGTATCAATGTTTCTTTAAGTAAGTGTCCAGTTGATGAAGCGAAAAGCTGTATCTCCAAACATGCTGGTACCTGTATCTGTTGTTTACAGATGTGTTATTGACATTTATCTTATCATTTTCAAAATGTTATAAATTAATGTATAATAAACTAGACAAATAACAGCTAGTCCTGATGAAGCAGGTTTTCCAAAGGATTTGCCTCTGTTTTGCATGGTCTGCTATGCAAATTCAAGTTGCCACTACAGTGGTTCAAAGTTATGCAAGGCTGCAATGGGCATTAGGATTGCCAGGTGTCCCATATTATATGAGATGTTCCTTATTTAAACGGTCAGAAAGCTTGTCCCTTATAGGACTGGCAAGTGTCTGTTATTGTAAGAGATGTCTCCTATTTGATGGCTGGAAATCTTTTCCTTTATACAGACTGAATGAAAGGGAAAAAAATACTATATTTTGGGATAGGAGGGCCTTCATAGAAACAGAAATGGGTGCACCATGTCATTTATGATTGTGGACAATCTGCTAATTTTACAGAGAAATGCATGGCTAAGTTAACTGAAATCAATACTTTCATTTGGTATTTAGGTAGACCGTAAACTTGTAAATAGCTACTTCTTGATTGTCAGCCCTACATATCATGAGTTTTGACAGTCTCTTATTGCTGTTTTGAAAACCTGGCAACACTAAAGTGCATGCATGGAGCATTCGATAACATTGCCCTGAAATGGGAAACTTCTGCCTTATGTACCTCTCTGTGTGTCCCTATGTTCCAGTGCATATTCCAGGATCATTGCGTAGATTTGTCTTGTTCTTTCACTTCTAAACTAAATATAATTTGGCTCAGTGTACAGATAACTTCCATTCTTGAAAAATTGGCAGGGTATAGGTAATGAAAGCTCTGAAATGTATATCTATGTTATATAGATATATATTTGGCCAACCAAGGTCACCCAAAATGTGCAAACTTTCAAGCTCTGAATATCTCATAATTAAGCAATACCTTGCACAAAAACAGGCACCTGGGGCAAGGTGGGAGGGGAGGTGTCAAGCAGAAGATGGCTGATATGATACTGAAGTCAAGACATCTACATCATAATTTATTACATTTTTATCATACTCTTCCTCCAAAGAGCTTGGAGCAATGCAACTATTTGTCTCCTGCAACTTGAGAAGGGCAAGGTTATGTCGGAGAGAGCCAGGTTAGTGTGACAGAAAGTGGATGATCCAAGATTGCCCAGCAAGTTTTATAACTAAGTATAGATGGGCACCTTTGTTTTATCTGCAGAAAATTAGTATATCATTTTGTTCAGAAATAAGTCCCAATGCATTTGATGGTGCTTTCTCCCAAGTGAAGTGCAGCCAGACAGAGAAATCCTCACTTGACCTGAATGGGAAGTCCACCATGAAGACAGTTTTGTCAGCCAAATCCAGAACTTGTTAATGTTACTATTTTTGGACTCCAGCTCTCAGAATCCCCAAGACAGCATAACCACAAGTAAGAGTTTTAGTTTAGCAAAAGAGCTTTTCCAATCTCTGGCCAAGGCCTGCTAGAACATAAATAGCCAATGTAGGGAGAGAGAGAGAGAGCGCATATGTGTGTGCATTATCTCTATTTAAATAGGTAATTCCATACATTTAAATCTTAGGCCTGGTTGAGGAAGAAAAACGTTCCAGAGTCATATTTCAGGGAGTCCAAAGCTGAGCCTGCCTCATCTAGGAAAGCCCAGTTTGAAGTCTACTTCTTTCTCTTAGTGGCCATGTTTTAGAGCTTTCTACATGTAGAGCTAGGGTTTTGGTGTAAATGAACCACAATCTACAGAGCAGATCTCTGTGGGTGGGCTAGGCCCTGCACTGCATCCTAATCCCCCTCAGATCAGTGATTCTAGGGGTTAGAATTACACTCTTAGAATGCAATCCTTGCCATTAAGTTGGTTTCCGTACAGGCAGCTAAATGAGAGATTCCAGATGGACTTGAAAACCCATGGAATAGAATCCAAAGAAAGGACAGGAGCGATTAAATGGATCTTTGACAATCCACCGCATCTGTTAGCCCATATATATCAAGAAATATTAACACAGGAGAGACAGGAGGAGACTGTGAAATCTGCAATGATTTTGTGGGCGCAGAATATTGGGCATTCAATTCAATTAGATGAATGGGAACAGAGCTGGAAAAGGACACAAAAATTTACAATGGCTCAGAATCTCAAAGAGAACTATTTTAAAATGTTTCATAGATGGTACATGACACCAGAAAAGTTAAAAAAGATTTACAATACAGGTACAGGAATGTGTTGGAAATGTCAGAAAGAGGTGGGAACAATATTTCATATGTGGTGGTCATGTCCCAAGGCAAAGAAATATTGGAGCGAAATACATAAAAAGATGTGTGAAATATTGAAGGTTCAATTTGTAAAAAAACCTGAATTTTATTTGTTAAACATGACAAATGTTCTTGAGAATACTAATATTAAGAGGCATTGGAGATTAATATTGTACATGATAATGACAGCACGAACTGAATATGCCAAATTGTGGAAGTCTCAGCAAATACCCACAATCGAACAATGGTGGGGGGCATTTATTGAGAATAGAAATGCGGATATTGTTTCACAAAGATTAAAGGGGAAATCGGACAATCAGATAAAAGCAGAATGGCAAATTGTAATGGGTAATTGCTGGGAACTGCCAAGTGAAAATGTCTGAATTATGGTTGAAATTAAAGGGGAATAATTGTAACATAACAAGAGTTGATGAGAGAAATGCAAGATCAAACACGTAAGATGAACATGGAATTGTGAGGCATAATTTTCTATATGTGAGTAGATATCTAGAAAATGAAAACTAGATCAGTGTGGAAGAACAAAAACATTACATGTAAAAGTACAATTTGAGATGATTTTTTTTATTTGTGAAACTTAATAAAATTATTAAAAAAAAAAAGAATGCAATCCTAACTTGCTGATATGACCAAGAGCCAACTGAAAGAACTTTAGGCCAACTGAAACTGGGATTAACCTGTTAAGTAACTTTTTGGACTATCTATCACCTTGGCTTCACATTGTGCTAGCACTGTGACTGAGTGGAAGCTGGAAGAGGTTTGGATCTGCAATTACTTGGCTTCTCTTCTATCTCACCCATTCTACACCTCTGTTTTGATAGAAGGTCTGATAGAAGACCTAAACCAGCAGGATAATTCAGCTGACAGATTGCTCCTTTGGCATGTCTCTGAGATCATCCAGCAGTAGAGTATTCTGCCAGAAGTAGAAGATTTCTGCTGGCAAAAGAGATTTCTGTGTAATCCTAATCCGGAACAACTGGCACATATTTGAGCAAGGATTGCATTGTTAGTCGTTTATAGATTGCTGTTGGTTTTATTGATTTATTGCCTTTTAAAATAACTGCATATAGCCTTGCGTCGGTTGCAAGCTTTACTGAATATTTGTTAGGCAAGATTTACATGACAAAAGTGATCAGACAATAAATAATTGAATAATATCACATACATTAAAACATAAATACACCTTTGTAGTTATTTGAAAATGGACTCCCAGCCAGGGTAAAGCTGAGCTTCCAATTTAAATACAGGTTCAACACCTAGTATAATTTTGTAAAATATTTAATATAATTAGAGACAGAAGATTTAAACAGACAAGTATAGAGCAAGAAAGACTTTTGTAAATACGATTTTAAAGAAGGGCAAGGAAAACCAATATTGTAATTGGGTTTAACATTTAGCTGGTTGGAGCCCTAGAGCCTCATGAGAAAATTGCTGATTATTGGTTTTTTTAAAAAAAATACTGTGTGAAGATACAGGGTAAATTTAAGAGGATTGGTGACATTTCTTTCAAATCTTTGGTCCTCATTATTCAGGAGGGTAAAAGTACCCCAAATGAAAGCTGTTTTTGTTTTAAAAACTTTTTTTGAGGACTGTTTTAATTTAATTAAATAAAAAAAATCATAGGTTAATTGCCTCATGCTTTAATGTGAGGGTATTATGCATGCAGGCATATTTTACTTATATCTCAACTGTTTGATGTACACAATCAATTCAAAAGGGGATAATGAAGAAATGTTACACCCTGTGTAGAATAGTAATTAGGGACTCTGGCGTGGCTTTTTCTGTTAATTGTACAGTTCTGTAAACATGTTTGACATAATGCCGAGAAAAGCATTTGTCAAATTCCTACTACTTTCTGATGTCTGTCTCGTTCTCCTGTTCTTTTTCAAACAAACAAACAAACAAACACAAACAAACAAACAAACATTGTAGGGCATTAATATTTTGTGCCTCAAAGACAGACTGTAGACAGCAGGTAACTATAAAGCAGTAAAGCAGCTGCTAGGAAAGGCTTAGAACTAAACATCAGTGCATGACTAAAATCTATAAAACCTTCAGCACATTGAGGCCTATATTCTCCTAAGGATGCTCTCATTTTTTAGGTCCCTTTGACACAACTAACCCTAGGTCTAAGAGAGCTGTTGGCTAATCTATCATCCCTTTAGTGATACTTGGAACACTGTGCACACTGCAAAAACAGTATATAAAGGTGTAGCTTTCTTAGTCTGTTTCAGCATAAAAGGATATAAAGCAATCCGGTAGCACCTTTGAAACTAACTGAGTAAAAGGGCTTTCTAGTGTAAGCTTCGTGAACTCCAGCCCACTTAATCAGATGCATCACACATATCCTGAGCTACAGGATTCCTTTATATCACATTAAAAATTTTAAAGAAATAAAGATGTTTTTGGACTTCAGCTCCCATCAGCCCTAGCTAGCACAATCAATGATGAGGAATGCTGGGATTTGTAATAAAACAGCTCCTGGAAGGGCACATGATCTCCACTGCTAGGCTAGAGCCTGTAACCTCAGATGCAAGCAAAGCATGCATTGTAGGTAGATAACAGAACAAGCCTAAACATAGTTATTCAGAGGTATGGTCCATGGAAATCAGTGGGATTTACTCCCAGCTAAGAGCCAGTATGGCTTAGTGGTTTGAGTGTCGTAATATAACTTTGGAGACCGGGGTTTGATTCCTCACTTGACCATGGAAAACCACTGGGTGACAGTGGGCAAGTCATATGCTCTCAACCTCAGAAGTAAGGCAAAGGAAAACCTCTCTGAACAAATCTTGCCAAGAAAACCCTATCACTGGGTCACTTTAGGGTCATCCTAAGTCAGAAATGACTTGAAGGCACACAACAGAGCACATAACAATACACATTGCTGGAAAAATATGCTGGGGATTGCAGCTAAATTCATCTGGGGGTGGCAGATGTTGTATAGTCCTTGCTCATGAAAAAAATCTTACGGCTCTGATCCGGCAAGCCCTGATTCCGCTGTTGTTGTTGTTGTTGTTGTTGTGTCCCTTCAAGTTGTTTCTGACTTTATGGCAAAACTAGGGAATCTATCACAGGGATTTCCTTGGGAGGATTTGTTTAAGAGGGGTTGCTGTTGTCTTCCTCTGAGATTGAGAGAGTGTGACTTGTCCAGTTTCACTCAGTGGGTTTCCATGGCCAAGTGGGGATATGTACCCTGGTCTCCCAGCATCTTCCTCCATTATGGCACTCAATAAGCATATGCATAAATATCTATACTAGCCCTTCTATATTCCGATATACATAATATATGTACATGCGCCTTTTCTTGTATGATGGTATTTATTTATTTATTTATTTATTTATTGGATTTATACCTTGCCTTTTTCCCAGGATGTGATCCAAAGCAAGTTACAGTAATTTAACACAAGATTACATTAATAATAGTATTTTATAAAAGCTAGAAAGAATAAAATAATAGTATCATTTAAAAAACTGTTAAAATACATTTAAAATATAATTACTAATAAAAGATACACACAGAGGTAGACTCATACACTAAAAATACACCACTTCAGACTTGTTACTGTTACATTATTTAGATCTCCAAGGCCTGCCTGGATAAAAAAAAAGTCTTCACAAACTGGTGGAAAGAGAGGAGGAAGAAGGCCAACCTCACTTCTTTTGTAAGAGTTCCACAGCCTATTTTGGCATAAAAAAAGTATAAAGCAATCTTGTAGCACCTTTGAGACTAACAGTGGCCCTTTCCGCATGTGTGGGGGGGAAACGGCCGAAAAAAGACCCCACCGGCTTTGTTTTCCAGCCGGCCGAGTCCATCGCCACGAGGAGCAGCACGAGTTCGTTGCTCCGCAGTCCTCCGCATCCCAAATGGCGGCTTCCGGTTGGTGGAGGCTCTCCACCAACCGGAGAATCTCACCAGCCAGAAGCCCGCCCCCGGCAGATCTGCAGGCACGCACTTGCACGCGCCTGCAAATCTGTTCCGGAGCCGGGCAACGGAGCAGCACGGGGTTGCACGCTCTGTGATTTTTAAAAACCTCTGAAAAGAGGTTTTTAAAAAACACGCCGCGCGACCAATTCCGGTCGCTCCTGAGAGGACTGAGGTACGGAACTACAGAATGTAGTCCGCCGCAGTCCACTCTACGGTGCAGAAGACCTCCGTGGGAGATTGCTCTGCACAGTTTTACTAGCCCGGTGCGGAAATGGCCTGAGAGAAAAGAATTTAGTCTGTTTGAAAGGAATTTATGTTTACATTTAATGTGCGCTACTAACCAAGTGAGGCTGGTCCATTAGGGTAAATGGGCGATAACCCCACGCCAGGCTTAGGTTAGCCTCATTCAAACTACCCGTGAATGAATGAACGCTTGTGTGACCCAGCATATATGTATGTGTAAATGTCTTTTTTGCCTGCCTCTGTATGCATATACGAATCCATTGTATTCCTCCCTCTGCCTTCCATAGATTACGGTGTCTTCTAGCCCACAATCTAGTATGAGCACCAGCAACTACTGCTACTAATACAGGTATTCATTATAAATGCTACATAAGCATGTTTAGGGTTTACTAGTTCTTGTCCTCATTCTAATGTTTGTAACAATTTTGTCCATCCCCAAAAAAGGAATTGTAGTCTTTCTCCTATTAATGATGTACAAAGTTAAGTCTTGAGCAATTTGGTGAGCTCGTGAATTTCTAAAGCTGAACTGAGTTGGATGTCTGTGTGTTCATAGTCCTGTTTATTTGTCAGTTGTATTTTTCGAGCATTTCAGTATTTACCTTTATCCATCTTTTACATTTATAAATGGGTAGATATCCAACAGTATTCATTAGGGTTTTCTTCTGGGTAAGTATACAGAGGGCTTCACTGAACATCTATGAGAATTGAATTGTAAAAGCTTTACTTTAACTGGTTCCTGTTTGTTTTTATGAGATGCTGATCACAAAATGATGCAGTGACTCTGAAGACTGTCACCTTTTCACTCAGCTGCATAGCACAGGGATCACACTGGGCTTTTCGCCTCCCTGAAGCTTCACTTGAGGCTTCTTGTGTTTTGTGTCCAGGTTTAATAAGATGTTCTCTGCCTGTGCCTGCATGAATTTCCACTTCATCCAGCTAAATCTGGTGCCTCTCAGGAGGACATATTCCAAAAGAGTAAGTGAGTCCATTGAAGTGAAAACAAGAGTTTTTGGCAGTGCTTTAAAGACAAATTTCTAGCAACATAAGCTTTTTGTAAACTTCCTCAGATGCATGGTGGCAGACTGCATCCATCTGATAACGCAGGCACTTCTGAAATTTTATGCTTTAAATATAGTGGTATTTCAGGACTCCTTGCTATTTGGTGAAAAAAATGTTTATATGTTGTTTGCATTTGCTGAAGAGACTAACGTGACAAATGTGCAGCTCATATTCTATCATAGCTGTTGCTGGGGGATGATGGGAGTTGCAGTCCAGGAACATCGGGAAGGCCACATGTCTCCCATCTCTACTCTAGCCAGTCTGTGAGTTTTGGTGTCAGTTGAACACTTCTGATCTTACCGAAAATTCAGGCTTCCCAATGAAATCCACTCATTCCATGTTAAGGCCCATCTGTGGCACATGCTCTAGGCTGTGGACACTCACCTAGGAAGCAATGCTGATATGTCCTAAAATGAGGTTGATTGAAAAGATATATTATGGTGGAGAAAAATAAAACCTTGCCACTTATCATCCTTCCCTCTGTCTTTTATTCTTTCATCAGCCTTCTGTTGAGAAAGTGTGGGCACAGGAAACTCAAGAGTTTGGAAATAATAAGCTACAAATATTGCACTTATGTACAACTAGTAATTTGGGATGGCAACAATGAAATGCCATTTCAAAAGTGACATAAAAAAATAAGAGGGAAGTTATCATCCTGGTATAACAAGTAATAGTTTCTAGCTAGCAGGAGGGTCTTAATTTACATCAGGGTTGTGTTTCTGGACTCACAATGTGAACTGAGACTGATGTAGATGTAGGGAGCTGGTTACAGGAATCACTGACCAGGGGATGCATTACGATGGAGCTGACGTAGTCACAGATTGAACAATTTGATTCAATCCACTACCAGTTTTAAAGAGTTTTAAAGCATAAAACATCAGAGCTCACATTTTCAAGGCTAGAGAAGTGTGCAGATGCTCTTCAGAGGGATCAGAAGAGGCAGCAACTATTGATCCCAAGGGGACTTGGCAGGAGAGAGCTGGCTCGTCAGAGGAGTATGTAGAGAGCAATTTGAAGGACTGGGTTCTTCTGCTGTGCCTTCTCCAGCAGGCTTCCTAGGCAGAGAAAGCACATCACGGGAGAGAAAGAGAGAGAGGTAGCACACCTCCTGCAGGGTCTTCTGCAGCAGATGCAAAGCGCACAGCAGGAAGAGAGTCAGCACATCTCCTGTACGGTCACTAACTGCACTAAAACAGAAAAGAAACAAAAAGAATACGACAACAACAAAAACTCACAAAATACCCCCCAATTTCTCTAATCTCACTCAGTCCTCAATGATAGGCAGGCTTTAAGATGTCACAAGATTCTTTGTCACGTTTACTGCAACACACTTAGGAAATTTACAACTTTTAGTATTGTTACTGTCACCCACTTGCTCTATCCCATCACAACTTCCCCACCTAAGCATGGAGGAAACCCTTCCCTTTAGCCAAATCAAAACCCAAGATGTCAATTTCTTCCTCACTCTCACATGGCCCCTTCTAAGCAGGCAAAGGAAATTCCTTTCTTCCAACAATGCCAAGGCTGCAGTTGCTTTCTGGCCTTTCCAAGACCTCCAACCTAGGCAGAGAAAAGGCTCAACCTGGGTTCATCCTCCACCTTCGCCTCTCCTGCCTCACTCAACCACAGAGGTGTACTGAAAGAACTATGTTTGCCATGGTTTGTTTGTTTGTTTGTTTCTTTCTTTCTTTCTTTCTTTCTTTCTTTCTTTCTTTCTTTCTTTCTTTCTTTCTTTCTTTCGAAATGTTGTAAATTGGGATAAGGTAAAGTGAGACTTGCCTGTACTTCAAAAAGTTAATTTTAAAGGCATTTTTACAGGTATTTAGGACAGGTCTTTTTTCTAGTTTTATGCCATTCTCTTATCCATCTCAAGTGTTCCTTCATTCGAAAAAGTAACAGGAAATAATAGAAGAATAAAGAGCAGAGCCAACATAGGGTAGTGGTTTGAGCACTGGACTATGACCCTAGAGGCCAGGGTTTGATTCGCTGCTTGGCCATGGAAACCCACAGGGTGACTTGGATGCATCATACACTCTCAGCCTCTGAAGACTCCATGATAGGTTTGCCTTAGGATCTCCATAAGTCAGAAAAAACTATGGACACAACAACCACAATGAACAGCAAAAAACCCGAAGTAACAAGTTATTCTTTTCATCGTTGTAATGAGTTAGATGCTAGTTCCCAAACACTGTAATGAGTAATTGGAATGAATTACTTTTAGAAAGTTCCTTTCTAAAGTCTGAGGAAGCCAAGGATGTACTTTTTACCAACTGCTTCCACCTTGTTCCTTGCAAGAAGCAAAAGATTCCATCACAGAAGTCAGCTGCTACTTCAGTCCTGGCATCATAGCTTCTTTATAGCTTTATATATATAGATATAGATATAGATATAGATATAGATATATAGATATATCTGTTTATACAGATCAAAGAGTTGTATATAAAGTGGAAATCTGTTCATTATTTAAAACTCATTAGCATATAAACGCTTAATCTACAAGAGTGCTGAATGGCTTGGTCAAGATTAAAGACCTCAGAAAGAGAGAGAATGTGGTGAAGCAACCAGCTAAAAAGGCCAGAAGTCTACCTCAAAAGAGTGAGTTGTAGCTTTTGGCTGGCATTTTGTACTGTAGTTACACTACCTGGAATTTCAAATTTATAACTGCTCCTTATTCAGTAACACTGGATAGTCATGACTGTGTCACTATTGCTATAATCATAAACGCTCACCCAGCCCACTGTAACAAACAGCAGCCGCATCGAGTGGAGGAGGTCTGTTCAACTGTCAATTACGGCACAAGGGGGTGATATTTCCAGCCCCCTCCTGAAGGCAAGCAAGGCTGTGATGATCAGAAACACGACCCTTGTCAAGATTCCTCCTCACAGCATCTCTTTGCTTGAAGGGGCTGCTGGCTATTAAGGGGTGGGTGGGTTGGAGATGTTTAGTTATATATTCCTAACTAAGGTCCTTTTCACATGTGGGGGGTGAAACGGTGTAGAGCGACCTCTCACGGAGGTCGTCTACACCGTAGAGTGGACTGGCGTGGACTACTTTTCGTAGTTTCACACCAGAATCCACTCAGGAGTGGCCGGAACTAGCTGGGCTGCGTGCTTTTTAAAAACCTCTTTTTAGAGGTTTTTAAAAAGCACGGAGCGCGCAACCCCGTGCCGCTCCGTCACCCGGCTCTAAAGTGGATCTGCAGGCGCGCGCAGGCGTGCGCAAGTGCGTGCCTGCCTGCAGATCTGCCGGGGGCGGGCTTCCGGCTGGCGAGCTTCTCCGGTTGGTGGAGAGCGTCCGCCAACCGGAAGCTGCCATCTGCGACGCCGGAGGAGTGTGGAGCAGCGAGCTCGCGCTGCTCCACGCGGCGACGGACTTACCCGGCTGGAGGTAAGCTCCGTTTTTGGGCGTTTTCGCCCGTTTCCCCCCCGACATGTGAAAAGGGCCTAAATAGCTGATATAGGATATTGATGCTTATGCTTGGGGCTTGAAGGAACAAAATGGCAAGTTCTATTGTCTTTTTAATTTTTGTTAAAAAAAAGAAGAAGCTTAAGACATGTTCCTAATCAGATTGGAAAGAATGTAGCTGAAAGAAGATTTTTCTACCCCTTCTGTTTTTCACAATATAAATGAACCCTGTGATCCAGAATTTTCTGAAATGAAATGTACCTTACCTTTGCACTCTGTTTGTATTAGTCTCGAATTAGCTAAGATGGTTGCCGCCAGTAAAACATAGCGATTGCTTCCAGGGCACAGATTCAACAGAGATCAAGAAAGGGAAAACACTGTGGCTGATGATGCAACTGCACTCAAACCGAAAGGATGTTCATCTGTTAATGTACTCAGAGGTGAAAGGAAAGTCCAAAATTGTACAACACATATAAGAACATGGAATGTGAGAGGTATGAATTAGGGGAAGCTAGATGTGGTAAACCAAGAAATGGAATGTACAAACATTGAATACTTGGGGTGAACAAGCTAGAGTGGACAGGTGTAGGACAAAAATTTGTTGCTAAAAGAAGTTAAAAATTAAAAAATTGAGTTAGCTGTTGTATTAAATCACCAATAATTTAAAGGAGTGTAAAATCAAAACAGTAACAATCAGGATATAAGTGCAGTGCCTCCCCATTAAAAGATCTTTCTGCACAATTAATCACACCTCATTAAAAGAGCTTTCCACACAATTAATTAATTATTGAAATTAATCAATCCATTAATTAATCATTAATTTAATTAGTCCATTAAATAACCATTGAATTCCTCACCAAAAGGTATTTTAGAAAGAGAGCTGAGAAGTGGGCCTAACTGGATTTACACATATCTTTATCTCCCTCTGTTCTGCCTACATAGAGTAGATGTAGTGATGGATTTTTAATATACATATAAGATAGTGATGGTGGTGGAGAGAATCAAATAAGCTTCTCTCATTTCTGTGGATCAAAAAGATAGCTATGGGAAGGGGACAAAATGAGACTGTTGTTCCTCCACAACAGGAAAAAAAAATAAGAATTCTGGCCCTCTAATTAAATTTCAGCCCTTAGGTTTCTAGCATTGCAGTAACGGAACACTTCATTTGAGCTTTTAGAATACAGGCATCCAAAGATTAGGGGCAGCGAAAGTTACCAGGGAAATGAGAATGTAACAAATACAGAAGTTCTGGGTATAGCCAGTTTTCAAAAGTCTCACTCTCCAGAATGTTAAAATTTGGGGACTGGAGGAAAATTTCATGGTGGGGGGGGGGGGCAGAATTCTTATTTGGACCAGCAATGTCCTCATTTTGCCTTCCGCATAGCTACACTTCTGTGGTGCGATCTTAGTTTGCGTCCTGCCTGTAGCCTCTTCTCTTCAAAAACAAAAAATTTAAAGAGATAGCATATCCAATCACAAGTTTCTGCTATCTTGAATAGTTTGATCTTTGGGAGAAAAGAAAAAGGCATTTTTATCAAGTAAGGTTATGAAATGACAAAGTTGTCAGCTAGATTAGAATGACGTGGAGCTGAGTCAATAAGAGTTGCCAAGCTGTACACAATCCACTGATTCCCAACTTCCCCAAGCACACATAGCAGAATTAGAGTGCTTTATCTCACTCTTTGGGCAGCAGGAATTGATTTTGAACTATGGAGTTGTTAACTCTTTCAGAATTAAGCTGATGGAAAAGGAATAGGCAACTAGGTCAGATTTGGGGGCCAATTTTCTGTTTGGGGGCAGCCCTCTGGGGCTGCATAGTTTGTCAAAAACAAAAATAGCCACAGCTCTGCTTCTCATTTTGACTAACATGTGTTGTATATGTTAAACAGTGCCAGGATCCCTGCACCCTACTTAAGAAGCAAACTACTTAGGGATGGGATGATTCCAGAATTTTCTGTAGCTGGATCCAAATCACTGGAAGATTCTGCAAATCCATGAAGCTCACAAATCTCAAATCTTTTGAATCCTCCCCGTGGAGGGCAGGAGAAGAGCGCAGAGTGTGAGATTGGTGTTGTCCAGTATGGCTGCTGTGGGAGAAGGTGGGGGTTTTTTTGTTTGTTTGTTTTAAATGGTTGGAATCTGTTTCATGCCAGAACTTTGCAATAAAGTTGGGGCCATTTTCATCCAGCAAATATATTTATATGCTTTGTCTCTTTACACTCGGTTCCCCTGTGTGCCATTAGGACTGTGAGCAACTCCTGCAGTTGAGATGTTACCAGACAATACATCTTTGACTGAGCATGTGCTATTACAAACCTCATCACCAAATATAAGCTATAATATGGCAGAAAACTGCACTTTTAGTAAGAACTAGAAGCGTGTTACATTGCTACTAGGGCAAAGAACATACTGGACATCCTTCTTGACCTAACCCACCTGCCATATTTCTCAAAAAACAATATATAAGAAGTACATAGTACAAATGAAGAAATCAGTTAACAAAGTCAAACCTCAAAAAAGTCTGTGTGAGGAGAAGTTTACCTCAACCTGTCAAATTGTTGGAACCATTTATCACATTTTACCTTCTGTTAAGAATAAGTATTATCTTATAATTTCTTATTTAAACTTCCATGTGTAAGAACCATCCTCAGATCTACATCTTCTATGCTACCTGACTATCCATTGAGCCATTCCCCAAGTGTCAGATATATCACCATCTTCCCCTCCAGCTTCTAGTTATAAGCATGGACTATAACCCATCTGTCCCAATGATTATGTAGGGCTGCAACTTTGGCCTTAAAATATTACAGTACTTACACGATTATTATAATAATGTAAATTCATAGTATATCACAAGTTTCTTGCTTCCCAGTCACTTTGGACTTTGTATTTAGTCTTCTACTGTAGTGGTCACATCAGTGTCAAACTGAGGCCATTTCCACACAGGGTAAGTAAAATGGTGCAGCGCGTCCTCCACGGAGGACATCTGCACCTTGGAGCGGACTGGGTCTGGACTACTTACCGTAGATCCGCATCTCAGTCTGCTCCAGAACGATCCCAAGTGGTCCTCCAGCGTGTTTTTGATTTTTTCGGTCTTTCAAAATGCCGACGCGCACCATTACATGCTTGCTGTCCGATGCAGATTCGCAGGCTCGCACCAATGCGAGCCTGTGATCTGCAGAGGGCAGGCTTTAGGCTGGTGAGCTTCTGCGGTTGGTCAAGACCCACGACCAACCAGAAGCCGCCATTTTGGATGCCGAAGCAGTGCAGATCTATGACCACGCACTGCTCCTCCTCACTCCGGACCAGATCCAGTGAGTAGTGGGAGGGAGCGATTCCCTCGCCGCGTGCGGAAATGGCCTGATACTCTTAAAAGACTCCTTCCATTAGAACAAAGGTGGTTAAAGTATACATCCCAGGGATCCCCAGGGCTATTTTTTAAAAAAATCAAGAAGGCTTTCCTCAAATGCCTGTTAGGGGGATTGGGACTATTTTTTGCAACATATTTGGTCTTCCTGGGCCATTTTCAATGCAGATGAGCTCAAAGAAAGAAAGTTCCAAAGAAAGAAAGAAAGTTCCTCTGGGGGCTCCCATCCTCTGACAGTTGCATATCCTTGTATTAGACACTGCAGTACTCTCCCCTTCCATGTGGATGGAGACCCAAACTCCCATGATCCTCTACTTCTTGAGTTTTGCTGATCCCACAGAGAAGTGTTAACAAACCCAACCAGAGCTAAAAGAGAAAGAAGCTGCTTAAGTGAAAATGGTGAAATGTATAAGCTCAGAGGGCCATATTAATTGTTTTTTGGGAAGAAGAGATTTCATGCCATGGGTAGAGTGTGCAAGCTCTCCCAGCTCTGGTAATTAGATAGGTTCAGCAGTCTTTATGAGTGGCTTACGTTTCCTGATTAATGTCCCACTTATGCACAGATGTGATTTAGCCTGCTGCTGAATAAACACAACATGGGGATGGCAAGGTGATAACTACCATGCTCAGCAAAAAAACTGGGAGCCTATAAATATGCCAGTGGGTCAATAGAAGTGATTTCATTCTTCCTTCACGGGACCGCTGATGAAGTCTGACAGGGCAGCTCTACTTCATTAATGCATCACAATGGCGAAGAAAGCCTGAAGGGCAAAGAGAGAGAGAGAAAGAGAGAGAGAGAGAACTGCTTGCAGCAGATTGCAACCTGGCTTGCAGCTGTTGAAAAGAGCCAGGGAGAAATGAAAGGCACAGCAACAATGGAATAAGGGAGATGTTATTGTATAATAGACTAAGTCCCCCCACACCCATTACTGCTTGGTAACTTTCAGAGCCTCCATTTGGGAAAAACTTGAGAAATGCTAATTTTTCTTGGACCAAAATGTTTTTTAAAAAAAAGATAGAGGAGGGAAGAATTACCAAAAAAAAAAAAAAAAAAATCTAAATGTATGGACTACTTTTAATTTAAACATCGGAGATTAATGGTGGAAAGTTCAAGGTGTAATTACTACTTGCTGTCTTAGTGGAATGAAACATCTTTCCTGAATATATGTCTTCAGAGACATATGCATGTCCCTTTAAATTCAGTCAGGAATTTCGCTCTCTTTGGAGCCCTGCCTCTGAAGTGGTGAGTATTTACAAATCCTCCACCTCTCCTGTCTTCCCATTATCTTTCCACTTCTGGACGCCACAAGTTCATAGCTTGTCATTCAAACACATCTAGAGAAGAGAATACATTTTCCTGTTTCGAAATTAAGACAAAAATCTTAGGCCCTTTCCACAAGGACAAAATTATCTGGCATTGATATCAATGTGCGCTGATGTGACTGGATGCCCAAGTTGGACAAGAGGAAGATGTTGGCTAAACATGTGCATTGCAGAGTAGGTCACAGATCCTCTCTAGGTGTAGCCAGGTCATAGTTAGGAAATCACCAGGTAACTCCAGAGATGATGGGCTTAAGCTAAAGTGTAACAACTCTGCTTTCAGACAATAGCAATGGAGAAGTTTCCACCAAATCACTGATTGTTTCAAACCTTCTTTCTACCACCCTGGGAATTTCTCCATTGTCCCCACACCTGTCTAACCATTACAGAGCTATCACAATGTCCATTATTTCTTTGTCACCTAATGCTAAGATCATTAGCTCAGTCTGGACCTCGTTGTCCACTCTGTGAGCTCCATTATTTACTTGGCCGGAGACCCATTCTCACACATGCCCTCAAGGCAGAAATTGGGTATACCCCCCACCCCCCACCCCATTTTGAGCAGCTAACAGACAATACTTTGCTTGCTGCTGGCCACATTGTCACTCTGATTCCGGAATGAGTACTGTCCTTAGGTGTGAATCTAAGCCACATCATTGCTTTCTTTCCTGCTCTCTGGATCAGTAAATATTGCCTGCATTAGCCTTGAAACCTCATTATCAACACAGGGGCACAGCTTTGGTTTTATTTATTTTTATTCCAGCACATTTGTACACTTTTTTAAAAAAATAAATTACATAGCAGTTAGCAATGAAAACAAATGCAATAAAAACAATGGCTAAAAACAATAAAACAATAGAAGTAAAATAAGAAAGCAAGAACTAAAATAAAAAAAATGTGAAGAACATTTTTTTTTAAAGGGAAGTTGACAGTGTTAACAATCATGGAAATCTAACAAACAGGTCTTTAGTTGATTCCAGGAATGTTTCTCATTGGCAGATGCTTAATGTCACTGAGGAAATCATTCCATAGCACAATAGGATTTCTCCACCCACTGGCCTGATTGGCCAGTTAGGTTGTTCCCCCCCCTCTGGGCAGAACATAAGGACCAGAATGGTCTCTCCTTTCACAGGAAGGGATTCTTTACTCTATATCAGTAATTCTTAACATTTTTTTTAACCACAGGTGGACCACCAAGACTTAATTTGATTTAAATCTCTAAAGTGCATCAAACATTTATTTAAAGTTGGTCATCAGGATCTTCAAATTTGGGGAGAAGGGAGAAGTAAGTAAATGCATACTTTCCTATTATGAAGGCAGGTTCTAGCTGTCTTGTGCAATAGCAAGGAACATCAGGTGCTTTTGCTCAGCCACTCAGCATCATTCACTTGGATGTACTCACCATGTGCAGAAGTAGCAAGTGTTCAGTACATTTTTTCTGTCAACAGTTATTTTCATAAATTTTGGATGGTTTGAGGTATTATAAGAAAAGTTTGTACAAGTGATGTCTATCGCTGGCAAAAGACTCCTGCTCTTTGAGATCAATGCGTGAACTTTCTTTCTTTCTTTCTTTCTTTCTTTCTTTCTTTCTTTCTTTCTTTCTTTCTTTCTTTCTTTCTTTCTTTCCTGTACAAGCTCATAACTTTTTTCAATCCTTTGTGGACCCCCTGGGGGTCCATAGACCACAGGTTAAGAACTGCTACCCTGTATTGTACTGAGCAGCCAAGGAGAAAGTCCTGGTTCAGGTTAGTGGAATTCAATCAGACTCTGCACAATAACCGATTTAGGGAGCTGGTCTCAGGAACATCCACTTGGTGAACCTGCAGCAGTAAACAGAAGTGCTGCCTGGTTAGTGCTTCTAGAGACTTGGAGTGATACTTCCATCTCTGCTGCAAGCATTCTGCTGTACTATTGCTATCTCTATTCCAACTGAAAACTCAGGAGCAGTGTCTGATAAGCTCCCTTCTACACCCCTTCCAAAAGCACAGTGAATGGAGGTAAAAAACAGATTAAGTGATTCCATGGTTGGAAGCTAGAACTACAAATTACAAAGCTAAACTATAAATAAATGAAATATTCAAACACTAGGATTCTACAGTTCAGGGGCACTTCATGAGAACAACACCTTGTGTTTCAGGGCTGGGCAAGTTGCTGAGTGGGGGCCAGATGAGCCCAAAGGGCCTTCCAGGTGACTCTGAAGCCCCTAGGATCCACCTGAGCCCCCCACTGCAAAAAAGCTCCCCCATGGACTTTCATAGTCCTCAGGAACTTTTAGGTGGGGAGTTGATCTGCCATTTAAAGGCTATTTTAGGATGAAGAAACCATTTAATGGTTCAGTGTAGTCCTCTCTCTCAACTGGAAGTGACTGAAAGAGGCAGGTATGGCCCTTAGAGATCCAGAGTGTGTGGAAAATGACTTGTGACCCTCTGAATTTGCCCACCTCTGTTGGAACATGAAACAGCAACATCTGAGGAAGAATCTTGGGCTCAACATGCCAGTTTCTACATTCAGGATGTGTGGAAGCATTTGGGGTGCACCTCCCCCTTGCTTTGTATCCTAAAGGAGCACATTTCCAAGACTATGGGATGCTTTTTCTCTGAGTGTATTGCTTCGTTATCTTATAATGATCATTTTAAGGAAAATAAAAATACACATTTTACCATATGTTGATATTCCAGTGTTCATTTTAAACATCTTAGTTCTGAACTAAATTCAGCTAATCCAAACACTGATTATTATTTTCTTGTATTATGAAACAAACTTGGAGTAGTAGAACAGCAAAGAGTTTTGTGACATCCTCAAGATTATTTTTTAATTATTATTGGTATAAGCTTTTATGGCCACCCCTATGCACGTTTTAACTGCAGAATGTTATAATAGGAATAGCTCATTAATTCAGAAAATACATTGGCTGGAGAAGATGGCAGACTGATCTCTTGGTTGCTACATTTTCAATGGGCTGTTCATATGTATATAGCCCCCAAGTTTTTCTCTATGTTCAAAAAACCTTGCCACTTGGTGTTTTTAAAAATTGTTTCCCTCTATGCCAAATTATGGAGAGTATGATGTTTTCAGTTACTACATTATTTTAAAGCTTTAAATTTTTAAACTTTTAATTTCCTTTAGAACCTTTGTAGGCAAAAAGGTGACTGGGAAATGTTGGCTGGAATTCACTAAGTAATTACAAATGTGTAACATAGAGCTAAGCAGACCACTGCTTCTGTGACTTTTTCTTATTCATTTGTGATCCCTATGTACTGCTTATTTTAGGGGTTATATAAGGACTGTGAAAGTCCCCCAATCCTCATTTACTGGGCAGCAGCTGCTGTGATCAACAGTGGTCTGTTCCGCTGTCGACCAGGAGCAAGTTTACTCATGGTCCCACCCTCTCATGCAAGTAAGCTAAGTAGCTTAGTGGTTAAGCATTTGTAACTACATAAGTGAATTCTGGCCATTGTATATACATATTTATTTAGAAGAAGATCATAATACATGATGTGGTTGTATTCTTGGACCACTAGTTTTAATTCATACATATATTTTTCTGTCTGTGTGCATACATAAATAATAAATCCTCATATTATTTATTTCCTTTTATTTACAACATACTTATTTATAAAAATGCAAACATGTATCTTGACAGGTATTTATAATATGATTTTTTTATCACTATATATTAATTTACACCTTAAGATAGGAATAGTCAGCTAGTGGTTCATTGGCTATGAAACATCCCCCAGGTCATACCTCTAAAAATGGCCACTCCAGAATTTTGATCATGTAAAAATTATCCTCTCCAAATAACTGCTCCCTAAAATAGTAGTAAACAAGAGGTGTCCACTTTGTGTCCATTTCAGCTCTGGAGTTGAGCTATTTCCATAGGTCTAAAGCAACTTTTCCTACCTTAGTCTTGGTCTACAGTTCCCATTAGCCATAACCAGTAGACACAAACAATGGAAGTTATAATCCAAAATGTGTGGAGTGATCCAGGTTGATGCAGACTGATCAAAGGTGGGTATGTGCAGGTTTGTGTACTCCCATCCTGGAATAGTGTGGACTTCCTTTATCTCAAAGGTGGGCAACTATGACTCTTCAAATATTTTTAGTCTATGATTCTTTTCAGTGTTAGCCAGTATGGTGAAGAATAAGGCAAGTTGCAATCCAAAAACGTCTGCAGGGCCACGGTTCCCCACCTTCCTTTAGTATGAGAAATGTAAGCTCGTGCTTCTGAGGCCACTCTGTATGGATCACTTCTCACTAACATCTGTTCTTTCTGCACATTTGATGACCAAGGTTTTGGCACACATGCCTTTTAATAAATCTTGCCTCTGTTGCAGCTAAGCAATTTCCTTTTCTGTCTTGATAATTGTCCGAGATATTAAGAAGGCAGAGATATTTATCTCAGTGTAATTGGTAATACATGACATAGTTTTAGCTTATAAGGGTTGCTCATTTAAAGTTCATGTGAAGTCTCTAAATAATCAGGTCTCTTGTACAAAGTGATCGAAAAGTTTACTGTTAGGAGAATGAAAATCCTGGGACTGTGAAAATCGTTCCATAATGCCATGGCATTTGAAAATTAAATTTCTGCAATAACGAATTATGATATAATGAGGTCACATTAGAGGAATAAGAGGCCCAGATGCCTCAGTGATTTAATCTATCTCTTCCTATAGGCCTGCACCTAATTTTAATGAGTATTTTGATAGATAACATATTTAGTTCAAAATAGGTCTTTGAAGACAGTTGTGAGTGTATTACATTTTAAAGATGCTGTGATAGAAATTCATTTCATTAACTAGCTGATAAGAAAAAATGAGTCTACAAATGTATTGGTATCTGACATACTATTATGACCCATCTGCTCTAGTAGAGTAAAGTGACAGTAATGTATCTTTATTGGGCTGTTGCCTTGAATGCAGCACAGGCTCATTTTCCTTGGCTAATGAAAAACCAACTGACTCTAATGAAACAGGTATCATATAAGCTTTAACTTCTGAGTGCATGATACAGGACAACAAAGAAAAAAAAATCTCCAGAAGGAAAGCTAGTGGTTTCCATTTGTAGAAATGCAATGAAAAGAAAACAAACAAAGCTCAATTAAAATTTGCTTTCTGTAAGGAATTAAACAGGACCTTCTGATATCTGTGATCATTTAAAACCCTTTGCAACCATTCCCAACATACTCAGTTATGCTTTACATTGCTGTGATTCATCTAGCATAAAGAAAGCATCAATACCATCACCACCCCCATAATCTTATTTCTCTCCCCATCCTCATTGATGTATCTCCTTCAGAGACACTTAGATATAAATTGATCCATAGCTCTTTAGCAGTCATGGCTGGAATCTGTTTTCAATGCCACAGTCATAAAAAGTCAGAATAACAGTATGCTCTTGGTCATACCTAGCGGGCCTTTCCACTGCTGCTAAGTAATCAGACCTAGCTTTTAAATTCATTTCATTAAATTCCACTTTTAGTGCTGAGGACAGAAAACAATGTTAAACTAACATATATGGAGTGAAAATCAAGCCAAAGTAACATAGGTCCAAAACAACAGACTCCTGTGCCTTTAATCTTGGCCACCAAGACCCACATCAAAAGAGAAAATCTTGCAATTTCTAAGAAATGGTAAAACTCATAGTGGCAATTACTCTTCTGTTTTTAGTTACATGGGTTTAGGGTTTATCCTCTTACATGGGTTCTTTGTTGTTCTTTGATTGCTGTTTTTAGATTATCTTGCAATGTGGTGCTCTTTGGTTAGCTGTACTATTAAAGTGAAACCTTAAGCTTTTATTTTTAAAGTGGGGAAGGGGGGAATTCACTTATAAAAAAGGCCACACTTCCTTTGGGGAGACAACAAAACCATAACTTCACAAGTTCAATTTGTTTGAGCACTACAACATAGTGTACTGGTTTGAGTATTGGACAACTCTGAGACCTGAGTTTGAATCTCCACTTGGTCATGGAAACCCACTGGGTGACCTTAGGCAAGTCACATTCTCTCAGCCTCAGAAGAAGTCAAAGGCAAACTGCCTTTGAACAAATCTTGCCAAGAAAAACCCATGATAGGTTTACCTTAGGGTCTCCAAAAGTCAGAAACAGCTTGAAATCTAAAAATGAGTCTTTCGTTTTAAGGATGCATGATAACTGGAGGAGGCAACAGTACTATTGAACATCTCATTCAGTTAATGGGCATTTTGAGACTTAACCTTCTCCCTGTACTTGTCTCCAGAGTAGCAAAAGAGTTCCTCACTTTTTACTCACAGCATGTGTCATAACAATGAAGAAGTGGGTTTGTACTATAATTCATATGGTAGGATTTTCTCTCCCTCTAAGAGATTAAAAGATAATGTGCACACAGTGATAAGTGACTGAAAATCGTGTTCCAAGTGATGCAATTACATTTGGGAGAAAAGCAGAAGAAAGCCTTTTGAATACATGTTGTCAAAACTGCTATCAGTTTTTCATCTAACATAGGACTGGATCCAGACTTAGGACTGGATCCAGATTATTGGAAATCAATAAGATTTCATTTAGTCATGATCTTTGTTCTACACTGGGATGGACAACTATCATCAGCAAGGGGCTGTTATGGCCCTCCAAGGGACTTAAGAGGTTCATCTTTATACTGCCTCCCTGTTTTAAAAAAGGGGGGAAACACCCCCCAATACCCCTTTTGGCACTTTTTTTTTGTCCTTTCCAAGCCATATTGGGTCCTAGAAGAAAGATTTTTTTCTTCAGGACATGATCTGGAAGTTAATTTGAGGGGCCTGTGGCCTCACAAAAAATGGATCTAGGGTGCATTATGTCCATGGTTGCTAGACCTCCAGTTTATCACTTGTAGTATCAGAGGCCATATGCCTCTATAAATCCATTGCCAAGAGACAGCGGGTACCATTGCATCCATGTTCTGCTGGATAGCTTCCCAGAAGCAACTAAGTGCTATATCAATAGAATATTGAACAAGAGACTAGACAGCTCTTTAGTCTGATCCAGCATGGCTCTTCTCATGTTCTTAATGGCTTTTGCTGTGAAGCAACAGGGCTGCTCTTACATGTTGATGGCTTGGATGAAAACATAGTCAAGCACAGAGTAGGAAACCCTCTGAAATCAACAGGACTTAAGTCAGTCATGGCTCATTTAAGTTCCATTTATTTCATAGTGTCTACTTCTAAGGCATGATGGTGTCTGGATTGAAGGCATTTGCATGAGAAGAGCCCTGCTGAATCATACCAAAAGCCTCTTTATTTCAGAATTTCATTTCCTAAATATAGCTCTGATCCGCCAAAAGCATATCCCAATCAAAACTAGCTGTCAGAAGAGTAGACTGAGCATGATATAAATGGTTGAGCCATGAAGATGTATGGTAGGGGGGATTTCTTTAGAAGCTATTTTTAAGAGTATTGGTGATAATTAAAAAAATGCTCCCATGATGATGATAATGATGATGATGATGATGATGATGATGATGATGATGATGATGATGGGGATGATGACAACAACAACCAATAAGTTTCTATATACAGACTAGAAATTCCTAAATGTGCTTGGGTGTCAGGAAACACCTATATCACGTGATATTGAAATATCACAAGATACAGGTGACAGGAAATATATCATAAATTTTAATGGATTCAGACTGCAGTGTTGCACACACAAAACACTTTAAATCAATATACATTGGAGAAATCTGAAGACAACATTTCCCAATGTCATTCAGTCTTGCTTTACCAACTGAAGGGAAACTGTTAATGTCTGAACATTACTGATACATCCAAACAAAACACTGGGTTCTAGCATCTGTTTAATGGTGGTGGTATAATGTCATTTCTAATTAAGTTTGTGGGGGGCAGCTGTAAATAGATGGTGATAAATTTAAAATCCATGGGGAAAAAAAATATTGTGCAAACTTTTGGAACAATTCCCAAAGCAATATGGGGCCGTTTTCTCCCTAAGCTGTTGTTGCATTGATCTCCTGTATGTTGATGATAGCAGAGTGTGTACATATGTGATAGAGTAAACTCTGGTCTCGTAGTTATCATTACTGATAGTAATCCTGCCTTCATATTTCATTGTGCTCCACATTATAAACCTAATTTACTTTGCGCCTATCTGCTGTAATGCTTCTGAGACTTGCCATTCATATGGTAATGCTCTAAGATCAAGTTGACAGAAGAATTATGCTTGTGCTTGAGTATTTGTGTATGAGTGATGTTTGTCTGCTGAAATGGTATGTATGAGCTTGTTTAGGCAGGAATCTGGATCATCTAGCTAACTGTCTGGCAGAGTGCTAAAAGCCCTTTGCACTTCATGTGTCATGACAGTGGCTGTGTTTTGTGCCCTATATTGTAATAATAAACAAATTATGCTTGTCTCTTTATTTATCACTCCTCTTAAAAATCTGAAGCAGACTTTATGGAATGTGCTGAATTAAACTCAGCACTGGCTTTTTTTTTCTATTACATTACTCCAAGTTTTGTGTTGGGTATGTGAAAATTTCCAGTGCCTCTTAGATTTATAGCTTTTGCCCCTCATTTTTTGAAAAGAATGTTAAAATGAGGTGCCTTTCCCCATCTTTCCCCCAGTCACCTCAGTATCAGCCCATCTGAGATGCTGCTGAAATTGAATGCTTCCAGGAGAAAAAGGGCCAACCAGAATACAAAGCATGAAAATAACCTAGTAACTAAGAATGAATGAATCGGTCAGTTTCAGTTTCCATCAGTTTCTCATTTTTCTTAAATTTGTTCCATCCCATTTCTGTATATGTTTACGATTTCCTTTTAAATGTGCTGCTTCCTTTATGTCACACATTTTGGTATGTACATTTTTCTATGTATGGTTTCTTCATATATTTTGCTGTTCTGTTGTGACTTTTCACCACTGTAACATCTTTATGCATACTTTACTCCCAGTATACATGTTTTTGTATGTATCTGTTTTGTTCAGAGCATTACAAAATTCAGAAGAGTTGAATACTGAAAATTAATCGCCTTCTAGTTCTCATACTGATTTGAGAAACGAGAAGTAGAATGAAAATCAAACAAAATTCCTCTCCATCCCCAACGGTGACAAATATCAACAAGAAATGTTCCTACATTATGCTAAAAGCATAACAGTATATCACATCACCATTGCATTTAGTTATAGACACAGCACATTTCAATATGCATTATGCACATATCATTGCTATTTTGAGGAAACAAACCATGTGCATTTAGAAAGTCCTATCAGGTGTAAAATGCAACACAATGTTTTTCTAGGAAGCTCAGCTATCAGGAATAACTAACTAACTAAATAAATAAAAAATCTCCTGAGTCGTTCTCTATTCCTCCACTGAAAACTAGCTCTAATTTCATCTCTCTTTTCTTATTTCAAGTGTCTACCAATAAACTGCTGAAGGCTTATCGATTCATTCTTTGTTTACTATCTTTATATACTGCTGTTCTACCAATACATTCAGCCAGCCCACAGTTTAAAATAATGACATAGAATTTAATACACAGCCTATAAATATTTCATAGATAAAGAAAGCTGTAGTCTTGTCCAGCAACCCAGGATAATCACAACAGGATAATTACATTTCTCATTTCACTTTACTCTGTGTAGTCATTCTTTTGGTTGCAGTGCATATCACAGCCACAAGATGGGATTAAGTTTTTACTGAATGCCATCATCTAAGAAAACATCACAGCTCACAGATAACAAGCAAACTTGAAGAATGAGCCTCATTGTAACCAAATTTAAGAACAACTATATTAAGGGTGTTTAAGTTTGTTCCACCCCACCACTGCCATGGTTTATAATTTTCCAAAACAAAATTAAGAATAAATTTTCAAAAACAATATTGTGAGATTCATCTCACAACATTTTCACGACGTGAGTCCCTTCTCCAGCATTGCCGCTGCTTCTTCTTTTTCTTCTTGTTACATGCTGTCATCTTTGTTCTGAGGTGATCCTATGAGTGAGAGATGTCCAAGAGATCCTGTTTTTAACAGCTCTGCTCAGATCTTGCAAGTTCAGGGCTGTGGATTCCTCAACTGAGTCAATGTACAAAGTTGCTCAGTTTTCCTTTTCTCCTATTTCCTTCCACTTTACTATTATCATATTTTCTGAGTTATATTCTGTCATGATATTTACAAAACACAATAGCCTCAGGGCCTTTCCTCTTGAGGACTGAGTCTCAATATGGTAACACAAGAGGAGCAGGACCATGATGACACTTCTGCAAGATGTCATCATGGTCCCATCCTTCTCCTGTTGCCAGCCAGTGCTATAGTGGGTTAAATCATTGACAGATTTTCTCCATCAATGACCCCCAATTGTACAATGCTTCCACACTTACCTGCCCTACAGAAGGCCCGGAAGTGCAATGGAGGCACTTCCTGCCCCAACGTAGCATGGAAAAGAGCCTGGCTGTGCTGTGGAAGGAAGCCAGTCCAGTACAGAGGGGAGTGTTCTTGTCATGCTCCGTTCCTAGCAGTGGTGCTGCTGGGATCATAAGTGAATTTAGGGCCACTGACATGTTTGCATTGGGTTTCTTTTTCCATTTTGGGTGGCATCCCGGCACCCCAGGCAGCTGCTTGAAATTCCCAGGTGTGGTCCTCCAAACCTGCCAAAGTTGCCCATTCCTGGTCTATGGGCTAATTCCAGTGATTACTCCCAACTAGAGTAAACTCATTTAATCTATGGGACATGTTAATGCAAAACTTATATAAGCCCCATTGATTCCATGACTCTACTCCAGTTGGGACGAGCAACTGGATTAGTCCCATTTACTTCATTTATACAAAATGTATCTGTGTGTTTTGTTAAATTCCTCTCAAGTCAATGGCATTACCTTTGCTTTGATTAATGCAGTCACTCTATAAACATGTTTTAGTGCATGAATATGCAATCACTCTATAAACATGTTTTTAAGAAACTGAAAACAATATTTGAAAACAACTCAAAATATTTGCTGTCTTGCAGCAGTGTTATTTAAAATGTGTCAGCAATGGGTTTGAATTAAATATTTCCCTGCATTGTACTCATTTTCAAGGTACACAGCCTTTAAAATCTTCGTTCATAGAAAGCCCTGGGACATCATTTTATTCTGTTTTACAAATCTCCTACTGTATTTTTGAGTCTCAGACAAAGCAGGTGTCATTTGGAAAACGCAGATCTGCAAAATTGCTAAAAATCAGCTTCTGTGCTCTAGTTTTAACTTGCTGGTAGAAAATATGCATGATGAATACCAATCAATTTTACAAATACTATATTTTTAAAGGAAACAAAAACAGTTATAGGGCAGAAGGAAAATCATATCCTCCAATTGCCACCATATTTTAGGAAGTAATGCAGGTTGAATGGCTAATATGCATAGCCATTCACTGTGTACATTCTCGATACATCAGGGAGAATGTGCACATAATCTGTTTGTGTAGAAGAAACTGCATATTTCTTATTTAATAGGCATATTCCTCCACAGCCTTTGAGAGGACATACACATCTTGACAATATTTGTACATACATACACAGTCTTCAACAGGCTTTATGGTATATATGTATCTTAAATGTAATTTGTGAATTCTCTGGTTAATGTGCTGCATCTCCAAGGGAGAATATGCATGTTCTGTACATTCAAGATTTTGTACATTCTCTGATCGGTATGTAGTCTCCACCCCTGTCACTGCTGCCTTTGCCTCCTCTATCAGTATAGCTATGCTGGCAGAATCTATAGAATCCTGATTGGTGTGATGTGTGATGTGCAATCCTCATCAGTATGTAGATTCGTGAAGAGCTATAACTCCTCCCAGTCTGTCAAGCTAATTGATGGGAAAAGAAGGTGTGTGTGTGTGTGAAAGAGAGAGAGAGACAGACAGACAGACAGATAGAAATGAGTGCATATATGGATCTTTGTTCATTTAAGGCACTTTTATATAATCTCTCATACAGAATTTGCATGTGTGTATGTGTCACTTCATAGTTTTGCTCCACTCACCATCACCCTAGCTGTCACCAACCCTGCTCACCTATGTGAATTTAACCCTCTACCTGAAAAAGGTTGCCTACCACTAACTCAAACTAAGTTTAAACTGTGTGCACAATCCAAAGCCTTTTCCAATCAGTAAATCTCAATTTTATTATGAATTGATCAAGAGGAGGTTTGTCCCTTCCATCTACCTATAACCAGGGGTCTTAGTGGTGATAAATAAATGCCAGAAAGAAAGAAAGAACTTTACTTCCCTTGCTGCATTGCTGTATCTTGCACACAACCTTCTTTGGCTCAAGCAGGAGAGAAGGAGAGAGGGCATGGTGGCACTGGTAGATGGCTAGCATGAAGAATGGTGAAAGAGGGTTTGGACACTTACTGGTTTTGGAGGAAAGACCAGACCTTGATGAGACCTGGTCTGAGGGAGCTAAGAGGACTGAAATGGCAGAACTATTCCCCCCTCTTTTTTTGTGAAAAGATATATAGGCTATTTCTATTATTTAAATATATGGGAACAGTTGCTCATCACAGTAGCTGGAATAGCATGCTGTGGAAATACATACCTTAGAGCAACAACAGCACTACAAAGCCATTTCTTGCCAGACAAATCATGGGGCTTTCTATATCTCTGTTCTAAATCAAAAGAGAAACTTACTCATATCTCTGATTAAAATCCAAGTCCTTCTGCATTCCCAACCAAGCAACAGGAAATTACATTCCTAAATGATTCTTGACTGACCATTTCTTTATGAGTGGTCAAGCCGAGCCAAAGGAAAACTTTGGACAACAGGACAGAAGGGCCCACATTTAATTATCAGCTATTTTGTAAACATTATGATTTTAAAGCTCTTTTGGGTGACCTACCTGCTTAAATTCTTGCTAAAATATGTATAAACTAGCATGGTGGAGACTTTACCCCAGGGGATTGCCTGAGCATTTCCTGGATCATAATGATGCAGTAGTTTCCTGTCCCAGTAATAGCTGATGTCCCAGAGCACCTTAGCGTCACAACTAATGCTTGCATTCCCTGAAAGCTGCCAAGTACCAGGATGCTGCTATAAATGACTAGAAGGTGATGGAGCCCCCTTTCTCAGTCCCTTAATTCCTTCCAACACAGCCTAATGGAGATTAAGAGCCATTAAGAGCTCTTTGCTGCACATACAGTTGCTATTGATCAGACTAACTCAGTTGCTCAAGCCAATGATCTGTTTACAAGTGTTGTCCCTTTCCTGACTTTTACTGGCAGAGGAGGAAACCTATAAATGGACTGTATCCCTCTTGGACTTTTGAGTGTTAGACTATATCCTTCTCTTAGCTTTCCAGTCATGCTAGACAACTTTTACTCCCACTGCTGCCCATTAATCATTGTTCCTGCCGAACATTACACCTGTGCACACTGATGGTTTTACATCAGAAGTGTTTCTGTTGAAGAGAGGGAAGAAAACTTGCTTTTCTATGTTATGCTTGGTACCTCACTTCTCCACACTGAAGCGTCATTCCAGGCCAAGGCCTTTCAACATTCTCTGTGTGGAAGGCATTCTTGTTTGGCTGGACTGCACAAGAAACCAAAGCAAAGGCTTTATGTTTTCTTCAGATCCCAACAAAGCTGTGTGAGCTGTCTATGAAGGATACTTTAGGAACTGTTACAATATCACAGAGCAGGCTGGATCATGTCTCTGTAGCAAACTTAGCTTAACTATACTCAGTAGCTGCTAGTCTGCATATCTCTCTGTGAGTCTAGGCATAGCATGCATTCATGTCATTTCCCCTTTGTTGGTTGTAGCCACACTGTCTTGCTTCTTTTATCAGTTAGTCTGAAGTTAGTTGTAAGTTTGTTTGTCCTCTTAATATGATGTTCTCTCCTTCTCTCTCCCCACTGCCACCTCATTTAGGGGTTAGGGAGCTATTATAAATAAATACCAGTTTGATTTTTTTTTTTTAGTATGTCTTTTCTGTTTGATTGACCAAAAAGTCAAAGAAAATAGGTTCCTATTGATGGAGAAGAGTAATGGCACTCTACTGAGGAAAATACAGCACTTGGGCACACTATATAGCAAAGCTTTCCAAACTTTTCATGTTGGTGACATACTTTTTAGACATGCATCATTTTGTGACACAGTAATTCAGTTTTACTAGCAAATAGGACGTTAAACTAACTCCTTATAAGAGATCTAGACACATACATCAATTGTAATAACAAAACTTATGGGGATACAACATATCTCATGAAAATCTTTCATATATTTTTTAAAAATATACAATTTATAAATAATAATATACATTTCCAAGATTGTAGGCGACACACCTACATACTTCAGGCAACACACTAATGTGTTGCGGCATACCATTTGGGAATCCCTGCTATATAGCGTGGGTGAAGAGGAGCCTCTAAAGTTGGAGGGATTTCCATATACACAGAGAATGAAAGAATGAGAGAGAGGGGAGAGAGAGAAATGTGTGTGCAGTCTGCTATATTCTTGGTTGTATTCCCCCCTGCCAGACATGCATGCATTTCCATTCTTCATGCAAATCACAAACCCTTACCAGCTTGGAAGGTCCTCAAAGTACCTGTACCTTACTCTTTCAGGTAGAGAAGAGATGTGTGGACTCTTCCTGCTTTTCATTTCCCAGTCAGGAAGCCCAGTTCATTGCTTTAGCTTTACATTAAGCCACGTGAGAGGTGGCATTGGGCACAGAAAGACCTGCACTTCAGCCTGGGTATGCCCTGCCCAGAGCTTGTGGCCCCCTATTTGAAACAATTGATCGGCCAGGTGCCATCTTCTCTTCCTCTTTATGAGCAAGTGAGGTGAAAACTCTGCAAAAACTTGATTCAAAGCATCTCCCTGTCAAGTGTGCTTCTCAGACCATTCTGAGAAGCCTTCAGTGCTGCTGCAGCCTCTGCTGTGAGACACAGGGTCATACAAAGCAGTGAGAAGACTGGAATGTCTTCTAAGAAGCTATTTGAAAGCATTATGATTGGAAATAAAACCCAAGGAAAAGCCAGCTGCTTACTACAAATTACATTCGTCTTCTCCCTCTCCAGTGTTCTCTTTTTAGTCAGAGATTACCAGAGGGAGATTTAAAAATTTAACCAATTGCACTTATGGACATGAGAAAAACAAACAACGAACAAATGAGTAATCCCTCCAAACTGGGTCTGAAGCATCAGGAACCTATGTCATTTTAAACCACTCTGAACAAGATCTGCAGGAGTAGTATGCTTCACTTCAGTATTCAGGCTTTCCTCCAAGTGGATGCACAATCTTCTTATCTAATGCCTAAAGTTTCATAGTGCGCTTACTAAGCCTGGATCAGGGTGATTTATCAATAAATGTGTGATGTATGAGGGTAGGAGGTATATACTTACATCAAGAAGATATGACAACATGGGATTTCTACTTGAGGTCTGGCAAAGTTCTCCCATCCTGCAGTGTAACAGCCTTGGATGTGCATATACCAGTGGTCTGATAAATGCACATGCATATTAGACCACTCCAGCTAACTTGCTGGAGGTATAACTCAGTGGCAGAGCACATGTTGTTTGTGCAGGAAATTCCACTTTGAACCTGGCATCTGTCCTCTTTCAAGGTGCCAAGTGTCCAGGAGTGTACATACCTAATTCAAGAAACCATGTAGACACCAAGCCAGTCTGGGTCATACAAAGGGGATCCATAAGAGCAGCTGTAGTTGAAGCAATCTGCAGTCTAATTACAAAAACCGCTCCAAGCAGAGTCAAACGCCAGTCAGGGAGTTACTAAAGGAAGAATCCAATGAGCAGGTCAAAATTCAGGAAGCTAGAAAGTAGGGAATGCCATGACACCAGAGATAGCAGAGCTGTAGTTTTGTAGTAGAGAAATGGCTTTGGCTGTGCTAATTAATAGCCAGTTGTAACTGGGGCCTAACTGTCACAGCGTTTTCTTTAAAGGCAGGACATGCCCTTACCTGTACTTTTGTTACTGTCATTTTAGTCTGCAGCACTCTGAAGGATGGAGTACAGTTGGTCTTCCACATGCATGGTTTTGACTCTCACAAATGTGATTATTCGTGAGGCACCTGTGTTCCCCTGCCCCCATTCTCATCCTCCCATTCCCTTATGTTTTCCTAGCACAAATAAAGGCCATTTCCTCACCGGGCTATTAAAACGGTGCAGAGCAACCTCCGATGGAGGTCTTCTGCACCGTGGAGTGGACTGGGTTGGACTACTTTTCGTAGTTCTGCACCTCAGTCCGCCCCGGAGCGACCAGAACTGGTCGCACAGCGTGCTTTTTAAAAACCTCTTTTAAGATGTTTTTCAAAAGCATGGAGCGCCTGACTCTGTGTCGCTCCGTCGCTGTGCTCCAGTGCAGATTTGCAGGCGCGCACTAGTGCGTGCCTGCAGATCTGCCGGGGGCAGGCTTTAGGCTGGCAAGCTTCTCTGGTTGGTGGAGAGCCTCCACCAACCGGAAGCCGCCATTTTGGACGCCGGAGCAGTGCGGAGCGACGAGCTCACGCTGCTCCTCGTCCCAACGGACTCACCCGGATGCTCAAGAGAGCTGGTGAGTCCCGTTTCTGCCCGATTCATGCCCCACATGTGGAAAGGGCAAAAGAAGGCAAGTGTCCTAAGGCAGAAAGTAAGGCAATGGGGTAGAGAGAGTTGGGCATGTGGTTTTCCTTCTGCCCTCCAGAGCTCCCCTTCCCATTCCTTTGCCTCTGCCCTGGTACTGAGAACTCACACCAAGGCAAAAGGTAAAGGGAGGGGGGTAAGATGGCACGTGCTTTCCTTCTGCCCTCTGAAGATCTCCCTTCCCATCCGCTTGCTCTGACCCAGCACTGGGAACTTTCACATGAGGCAAAAGATAAGGCGATAGTGGGGGGAAGAAGGCAGTGTCCACTTTCCATCTGCCCTCCAGAGTCCCCCTTCCCATCTCCTTGCTTTGGCCCCAGTGCCAAGAACTCATGCAGACGCAAAAGGTAAGGCGAAGGGGGGGAGGGGGACACACATGTGCACACTTGTGCCCTCCAGAGATCTTCTTTTGCACTGTTTTGCCTCTGCCTGGCACTGAGACAGAAGGCTCCCGTGTCAGAGCCCTGGAAGGTAGTGGTAAAGGGATCACTGAAAGGTTAGCTTTTTGTGATTTTACCACTTTTGCAAGCGTTTTCCACCCTGGACCCTTGCAGATGTGGAGGGGGCCACTGTAGTTCAGCCTCCAACTCTTCTCTTCAAGGTCTACATGTAATGGTCCAAGTTCTGTTTCAAGGGCAGGGCTGCCAGCCTTCTCTGGTTCTGACTGGAGCTTGTTATTTGGGCTCTATCTCCCCTTTCTCATCAGAGGAAGCCTACTTTCCAGGTAGGACATGATACCATCTCCACTTTAATATATCTCAGATAACAGAGCTGGCAAAAATGTTTGCCTGAAACTATGCAGTGTTATTGCTGTTGGACAGAGAATATGGTACTGGCTGGTTTAGGTGGATAAAGGATCTAACTGGATAGACAGCTGCTGTATATTGGCACAGTATGCAAGATTTGAAATAGAAAGTGTTTCTCCCTTCCTGCATGGGCTGAATAGTAATCTAGGAGAGATTGTTTCATCAGGGACAGCTGAAATGTTTGTTTCAGTTTGTTTTCAATCATAATTTACCTCAATTTGCAAATGCAAACGTGGAAGAAAATGAATGTGACAGAAATGCCCATTCCCTTGAATGGGTTAAAACTGCCTTTTATAAAATTAAGTAAAATAAAAATAAAATAAAAATGAATAAAATCCACACAATTTGAATATGACAGAAAGCAAAATTGTCATTTTAGGTTGTTCCTAATTTAGCCAACCACCTTTTAAGTCAAGTATATAATGAATAATAGATGTGTCGCTAAATGTTGGACCTAGTGTACCAACTGTTAAACCTAAACAGATAAACTCAAACTGATAGTTGACACCAATTGAGAATTCCTCACTATTCAAATAGTTTCAGAAGTGAGATTTTCTTCAGAATTGGAGGTGGAGAGGAAAAGGCTAAATTCCCTACCCATGCCAATTACCCCTCTCCCACTTCCAGTAGAGATGCTATTTTCATTTTGAAAAGTAGGCATGTTAAATGCAAAGACCCATTTAAGTCATGTTTTGTTCTGCCTTATGTTTACATCCAAAATGTAGCCAAAGGGTTTCTGTAAAACTGTCTCTTGTTTTAGATCGTTAGCCACAGAGGGTCTGTGTTCAGGAAAAAAAAAAAAGGATCTCCCCCTCTTCTCTCTGTCGCTGTTTCATCCTTTTTTGGCAGATGTGGGGCTCCCAGCAGCACTTTCTTGCCTTCCATGAAGGACAATATCTCAGATGGGAAACAAACACACTCAAGTACATTGGTATCTTTGGGGACAGCATGTCTTCAGCACAAATCTGTGGTCTAGAAACAAGAAGAGAGGCTCTTTGCTCTTTCATATTTATTATGCATTTGATGCAAATACTTCAAGGAGGAATTCTGAGGCTCATTAGCATTGCTTAATATCATGATTTTTGCCCTCTAATAAAGCCTTTTTTAAAAATCCTATTAATAAAGACATTGACTGGATGTTTTCTTCTTCCCCATATGAGCTTCGTCACACGTATAAATAGTCCAGGTGAGGGGAACAATCCACAGGGCACAGATGCCCAGCAGGATTTTATACTTTTTTCCTTCTTCATTAGAAGGCAGAGGAAAAACAGAGTCTTCTAGCCAATCCACCCTCTGCTCTTTGAACTGATATATATATCTTCAGCAGGAAGGACACACACTCGGCACGTGGCCATGGTTACATTTACCTTTATTTTCATTATATGTTCCAAGGCCCAAAGTCTCTTTTCTCATAATTTGAATTCTAGCTTGCTCTGGCTCTTCTAATATTTAAAGATGGTTATCATATTATTTCTCAGTCTTCTGTTCTCCAAGTTAAATGTACCTAGTTCTCTACGCAGTTCCTTATTGGGCTCAGTTTCCAGACTTTTTCCATCTTGGTCACCTTCCTTTGGACATGCTCAGACAACACATTTCATTATCAATATGCTCCTTGAGCTCTGTTGCCCAGAACTGACACAATATCCCAAGTGAGGTCTGAGTACTGTTAATATATGAAGGAGAAAGAGAAGGGGGGGGGGACCTCACTGAGTATGTCTTAGCACAGTGATTATCCCTCCCCTGGAGGATGTGGATATGTGTGGAAACCCACATAAAGATAGGGATAAAAATGTGTATGTTAAGAAATGTGTGTAAAAATGCGTAAGTTAGGAAAAGTGCACAGCAACATACGCACACATTTCCTTGTGGAAAAGGAGAAGAAAAATCTTTTGATTCAGTTTGAAAGTTGGATGGGATGAAAAATGCTAATGGAAAATGCAATGAAAACAAAACTGACAGATTTTTAAATCCACACTTATGAGGAACTGCTTTTTGACACGCTCTTTTTAAAAAAGAAAGTCTCTCAAATATTAATTCAGTGGTATCATGCCCAAGCGATAACATTAGTATAGATTCAGTTATGTGGCTTAGGAATCATCGGGTATTTTAGCCATTAACCATTGCCCAGTGTCGTTAGCTGCTCTCAGGTCATTGCATATTTGCAGAGAACTGTGAATGCCATTCAGTACTGTGGTGGTCCATTTATAATTCAACAGGAATCTTGTTAAATAACATTTAAACTGACTTGTGATGGCGTGTGAAGCAAATGAGAGTCAGAACATTTATTCCTGTGACTTGCCAGGATGTGCTAAGCTCATAAAATGAGCCAAGTTCTTTTGATCAAGATATATAAAATTATTATTCCTTTATAGCATATTACCCAAAGTGTGAC
This sequence comes from Cyclura pinguis, assembly GCA_030412105.1. Taxonomy (NCBI): domain Eukaryota; kingdom Metazoa; phylum Chordata; class Lepidosauria; order Squamata; family Iguanidae; genus Cyclura; species Cyclura pinguis. The sequence goes on from CM059602.1 coordinate 217,906,445, forward strand.
ACTTCTGTTTGCACTGATAAATTGTTTCCTATTTGAGACCCCCTTTTTTGAAGACAGATTTATGTCATATCATCCTCACCATGTGCATGGAAAACTCATACATTTAAACAATTTTGAAATATTTGATTAGTCACATGAATGAATGTCCAGTTTTCCACTGGAAGTATACTTCCTGTTCCTATATATTCATTAACAATTTAAGCACTGGAACTCTACGAAATGCACCTGAAATTTATAATAGCATAGTTGGCTATATTTCCATTTGAATACTGAAACACTTCAACATGTATCTTTTGGCTACAGAGTAAGTATGCTTTTCAAAGAAAACAGAAAGAATGCTGAACTATATAGTGGACAGGTCTCCAGAATGAAAGAATGTAATGAAAACACTTCTGAAGCAAAATAACAAATATGAACTTTTTTGAAAATGTAATATAAAACAAAAGGAGTGTAAAGAAACCAAATTCTTTTAAAAAGGAAACCCAAGATTGAAGTGGATCAAGTTACCACATTCAGTGGCATTGCTGGCTGGGGAATTCTGGACGTTACAGTTCAAAAAGGTAACTGTTCTGAGCACTGAATCTTATGTCTTACCAGTGGATTATATTGTGGGATGTCAGCAATGGGTGAATATACCAGGTCTACCACTCCTCCAAACTTTACTGGCATGTCTATGGTGGGACTTCACATGACAACCTATGTAGTGAATTTCTTCTTATTAACTTAATCCCTCATCATCATGAATAAATGGTGGATTTCTGAATGGCTTTATGAAATTAGCATATGCATCCCTATTGATTCTATGACCATGTTTTGAATCCTGGACTTGATAAAATTAACAAGAAAACAACGATGATGACAATGATGATAAACCTGAAAAAAAAATGATGTATTTCTATATGTGCTACTTAGTGACATAACTACCTTACTAACATAGCTAAGTATTATGTTCCAGCCTGATCCACTTCCAATTCTGACTTGTGTGCAGCAGCCATTATGAGCATTAGGGGTCTGTTCTCCTGTTGATCTGGATGTAGCAAACTGACCTTTCCATTTCCCTCCCACAAGTGATGTCTGGTGCTAGGAGGAATTGCAACTGGGATCCTGCTTCTGACTGTCACACTGGAAATAGCTGAAGGGAGGGGATGGAAATGTGGAAATGTCAGTCTGTGGCATCCTGATTGGCAGGAGAATATATCCCTATCACGTGCAGCAGCTGCTGCCCAGAAAATCAGGATTGGGGAACTTTTATGATTCCTATCTGTACACTATTGAATACACAATGACTGTGAATGCCAATTAATTGTGAATGCATAATTCTAGGTTACACATTCATTAATGCAATTGTGAATTCTAGCCGTATGCTTGAAAAAGTTGTAAAAATGGTGAAATAAATATCTTGTGGGATCTAGAGGCTTAAATGAGGATTTTTCCCTTCTCCCACCCTTATAAAAACTTCAAGAGTTTCTTCATGGTCTCTTCTTTCCCTTCAGCTCACATATATCCATATGTTTTTGAATTTTGTTTATACTTTTTCAATTGCAATGCTTACAATGTATTAAAAAACTTTCAGTCTTTACTCATGTGTTTTCATTTGTCCACTAACTGGTTTGAGAGTCTCTGGTCCTTAGAAATTTTGAAGTTAGATTCTAAGTAGGTATATATAGGCCATAGGCAATATGCTATGTTATAATGATTATATGTAATATTATGTATTGCCACATTATAAGTTTATATATTGTGCTTTAATGATTTTAGGTAGCTCCTGATGAAGGGCTTAAGAACATAAACAGGGTGAAAGAACCACCTTTTGAGCATCTTGAGACCTTTTTCCAGTTTCTCTTGCATATGAAATACTGAGACCTACAAACCAAGATTCAGCACCTATGTGAGAGGAAAACAACAATGGTTCCAGTAGTAATATATGTTCTGGGAACAACTTCAGATGGGTTGACGTAACATCTGAATGATATCACCACAGATATGATCACAATAGCACTATTACAAAAAACAACACTACTTGGAATGCGCTACATTATTTGGTAATACCTCAATAATCCCTAGATTCTTGGGTAGAATCTGAATGATTGATGGTTCAAATCATCATCACCACCACCACACTTTGCCAACTAGAAGACACACTTCCTCTTTCTGTTCCTTACCAACAGCTCATTATCTTATCTCATATGAGGAATGACCTTTCCAGATCTTCTCATAGAATATGCATTCTGATTTGCATCCTTCCTGTTTTTCCTATAATCAAACCAAACAACACAGGAAAATATGAATAAAACAACATGGGGCACATACTAACAGAAGACAGTATCCCCATAGACTACGTGTCCCTTTTGAATTGGAGAGATAGCATGAAGTAAAGCAGAGCTCATTGCATAGCCATTGTTCTTGTATAACAGCCTGGCTAAGAGGGCTCCTGCAGTTGTACACCAGATTTGTTACGCAAATAACAATATCAGACATTGTGCTTGTGCAGCACAGTGGATTTTGGCCCTAATCAGGTGTAAAAAAAACTGGAGAAACTTCTCAAGATGCTTGGATGGGATGAAAAATGCTCAAAAGATGGTTAAAAAGCCCATAATAAAACGACCATCTTCTGAGCATCTTGAGATGTTTCTCTAGTTTTTTTTGTGGATTCCATTGGATGATCCCCCGTTTCTGCTTCTTTCCTATTCATATGTATAAGGTGCTACAACCAACCTCTAGCAAGAATCCTTTGCCTGACACTACACGAAAAAGAGTCTATGCTTTATTTGCCACTATGTCTCAACATCAAAGATTGCAATGAAATTGGGAAAAGCAAAGCTGTCTTCATGGAATGGTGAGGCTCATGCTTTCAGCACACTTACCTAGCTGGTTTATTCTGTCTTTTTGCACAAATGTACCAGATGAATAGTTTAGGGAGCATTTAAGCCGGTGTGATTTTTGTGCAAGGTCACTAGTCACTAATATGCAGGACAGAGGCTTGAAAGAAAACCCTGGAAAATGGGAAAGGTCCTTGGATGCACAGTGCTGTGATGCAAACTGCTTCACAGCTTTTCCTTAATAAATCCACATTTTACCAGGAAGGTTTAATTAATGGCATCCTGAGAGAGCTTCCTATGGGAGCTCTCTTGGGAGAGCTTAGCTCTTATCTGGTAAAGCCTATTGATTCAGAGGTAGGGCATTTGGACAGCAAACACCACCGTTGGGATGGAGTTGTTCCAGAGATAAGACAAGGGCAATAAATAATAATGATATCATTAGCTCTGTGTGGACTACTGTACACGCAGAATGCATTTTTGTCTTTTAACCTACTTTCCCTTTGGGGGGAAGTAGAACTAGCATAGACAGTAAAGGTCATCTAATCTAACTGGAAAGCAAAAATGAGACAGCCATGGAGTACAAACATTAGGAATACTTGTCAGATTTAGCATCTTCTCTTGGAGAGATTTTGTAAAAACCATCACTCCTTTTCAGCTATCAGTGAAATGAGGTGGTTCAACTATTTTTTCACTGTTTCAGGTAAGATATATCCAGATATCCTTACTAGTTTCTGTAGCTCCAACTGTATCTCTTCATTCTGCTCTGCTCACACCTGCTCCAATGTCACTCTTGTGAATGGGAAAGTCTTGTTTATTCTCTCCACATGATTCTGAACACTGTTATAACAGCGTTCAGAATTATGTTGAGAAACTCCATGCAAAGAGGAGTCTCTCTGTAGTAACTTGCCATGTGAGGAGAGTGACATCTGAGTGCGGTGAGACTAGAGCACTCTGCCCTCCTTGCATGTTCAGATAAATTAGCTAAAATACTGTAGAAGGGCTATTAACAGATGTGTACAACTAAGAGTCAAACTAAACAAACAGTGCACCCTCCATATATTCTGGGGTTCCATTCCACGAACGCCTGTGAATAGTGAAATTTGGAAATGCTTGCATCCTATTATATTCAATGGCGGCGATGTGTGCATGGATTCTTTAGTGCATCCATGTGCATGTCATTGCCATTTCAGTTACAGGATGGACCAAGTCATGGACGCTCAAACTTGCACATCCAGAGACTGTGGATAAGGAGGGCCCACTGTATTTACATTGTTTTCTTTTACAGAGATATACCTGTCTCCAGTGATGAAGGATGGCAGTCTGCTTTGACAGTGATTTTTCTCACCTATGCATCTTGCATTTCGCATGCTTTATCTTTGTATTATCATCGAAAAGTAAATACAGGCTTCATCTGCAAATCTGATTGCTGAGCAGTGTATCAGCAGAAATCCAATTATGGGGAGGAAAGTAAGTTGATTTTAAGTAGTACACATTCCTATTAATACCTGGTCTGTGGATCCAAATATAGCTACCTCGTGGTAGCTATGAAGGTTTGTATTTGGCTAGTGCCTGTTGGAAAGGCCAATAGGATTGCTAAGATATGTCATCTTAAGTGCAATGAGGAAAAAATAAATCAGTAGAAACTGATGAGAACAGCAGCAGCAGCAGCAGCAGCAGCAGCTGGGGTCGATTTTGCTTTGTCCTCTGCCCTGAAGAATTCAGCATTCTTTTGCCTTTTTTTTTTTTTTTTTGCACGCAGAAAGAAACGCATTTGCTTTTAGTATGCTGTTTATGTACAGCATCTCCACAGAAAGCCCCCTCCCCATGTCTCGGCATCCTCATACCACAGCCAGCCACCACTCAATGTCCTATTTTTCCATTGGTTCTTGCTGTTGCTGAACCTTGTGAGCTCAAGTTGCTCTAATACTGTCTACGAATTGCTTGTAGTGAGACATAATCTTTTTCCCATCCCTCCTGTTCCTTTGATGAGTTCCTAAAAAATTGATGCATTGTGATGAGATCATATGTTAACTCACAGAACTGCATGACTGTTAGTATTGCTGGAAGGTGACTGTGGAAGTCATGGGTGGAGTCAGGTGAAGGAGACTGTGGATTATACCAAGCTGTTCTGCAAAAGGAATGGTAGCACAACACAACAACAACAAAATACAAATCTAGGACCAGTAAATTTACATTAGGCAGTCTTCTGAAGAAACATAGATGCATCTTCTCAAGTAGGATGAATTATTTAGCTGAAAGATGAGGTGGAGGAATGATTCACTTCTGTGGTTGCGTTCCTTACGATCACACAGAGTGGCAAGTACAACAAGGTCATGTTTAGCAGACAGTCATATGGCTTGAAGGCGGCTGGAGAGTCTGTTAGGAAAGGCACTGCAGATGAGTGGAATGTCACACTTATGCAACGGTAACCTTAAATATAAGTGCTGGAGTTAAGTGACGCCATTCACAATTTCAGAGGGTTTCCTGAAATATGTCTTGTTAGGTTTGTTCCTCCAGGAGCCTCTCTCTGTTCTTACATCTTATGGTGTTATGATAAATAATGCATTGCCTTCCCCACCGCCTTGACAATACTGCTTCGTTAGTGGTATATTAGAGAATCTTCCCCAAAAGAAATTGCGGGGAAGAGTTCTAGATGTGTCAGCCTGTCACCATGCTCTCTGGAAATGATGGGAGTTGTAGTCCAACACATCTGGAGGTGGTCTGGTTGTAGAAGCCTTGCCAAGGGAATACATTTCAAATAGAACACGGGGCTTGGGAGACAAAGAAATGGAAATGAGACCACTTCTATTTGCCATCAGCTTTTAATTTAGGAATGACAATGACTGAGTTTTCCTAGGTTAAAAATGAAATAGAAAATGGATTTTTGCTCTTTCTCTCTTTCTTTATTCTTTTTTTATGGTTGTTTTTTTTTAAAGCCCACACCAACAACCTGAGCTCCATGCTTTGTTCTTTCTTTCACGTGTGCCGTCGTAACAACTGTCATGCAAGGTTAATGACAGCTTCTCATTACCCTTGTCAAATATGTAATGATTGTGCCCCGACAATGGGACTGAACAGCTCCTGCTCGTCAGAGCCTGATGTTTTGCCTAGCAGATGGTCCCTGTATTTGGAGAGGCCCTGCTCGGATCCATCAGCACTATCCTGGCCGCATGTGTACAGAAAGCGTTTTGCTCTGATGGGACAGCTCAGGGGTGGAATACTAATTGGGCACAGCAAGACAGCCAGGGGTGGGTTATTATTTTTAATCCCTCTGCACATTATGCTGTGGTCAACAGAAGGAGAAAGAGATGCAAGGGCCTTTCCTTTTGTCTGCTCTCCTTTCTAGCTCAACCTTAATCATGTCAAGAAAAATCAGTGGGACTTCTTCCATGAGCTTAGAATCGAGACATAAAAGTAGCAAAAAATTTGGACTATTCCATAACTTTCTTCTGTCCGTATTGTTTAACTTGTGTTTTATAGTGTTAATCATGTTTATTATTGTGTTCATGATCATTACAATCTCCATCACCGTCGTCATCATCATCATCATCATCATCATCATCATCATCATCATCATGAGGAAGAGGATCCAAGTTTTTAAGTATATGTAGAGTAGGCCCCTTGAAATAAATTAACTACCAAATCTGAATGCAGCTTAATAACCCAACCACCAGATTTTGCTTTCCCCTACAACAAAAAGAAGCTAGTGCCATTTTTAAAAGAAATTATGGCCTGCTCATTAGGACAAGTACATATTATTTGCATAAACAAACAAAAACCCTGGAGCTATTCCATAAGGCTCAGATAATCTGGAATTGTCTTGATTGTTTTTTCTAGGGTTTGATGATGATGTTTAGAAGTAGCAGCTCAGCAGCCACTGTTAGATCCAAAATTCTCAGTTACACTTCGAACAGGCCCATTTAATTAAGTGTAATTTCTGTTAGACACTAAATCTGGTTTTAACCTAACAAACAAGAAAAAAACAACCCTACCACCAACTTTTATTCTGAAGTAAACCAGTGCAATTTTGGGAGGAAATTATAACTCATGCATTAACACAAGTAGACTGTATTTGCGTCGTGTGATTCTGCCTTTAAGGCAGAAGTCAGAATGTCTGGATGACTATTAAAGCGAAAGAGAAAATTATAAAGGGAGAGAGAACAATGAGGCAGGTGAAACATGCTATTCAAAAATAAACTTTTGGAGAGTATTCAAAAGCAGAGAATTTGAATGATCACCAGAGATCAAATTTCCTAGTTTAACTTTTTGAACCCAGATTTGTTTTCGTTTTTGAACCCACATATGTTAGTGAGGAGTGTAATCTGTTTAGAAGAGTGAGGAAATCTATCTGTTTCTTTGATGAACACAAAACAACATATAAAAGAGTGAGACAGAATTAAAATAAATGTGCAATTAAAAAAATATAAAACAAAATTTCCTAGCAGCTAGTTGGTGACAAGCTCTTTCCTTAGCCACTTACTAGCTGCTGCAAAGTCCCCTTGAAAAAAATGTCTGTCTGATGACACAAGGACAACTGGAAAAGGATCTGTGCTCTCTATGAGAGGGAGTTCTAGACCTGAAAGCAACCACCAAGAATGCCTGAATGTTCCCCAGACATATCTCTGAGGACCTAGAGCAGGGTGGGTAATTGTCAGACCTCAGGGGTGCATTGATCCACCCATGGATATTGGGGGGACGGTATGGTGAGGACTCCCAGACCTCGACAATGGCCTGAGGGAGCTGTAAGTGCCCCAGAGGCTGCACATTTCACACTGGTGATCTGAAGGATGCTCTTTTGGTTTGCTTAAATCTCCTTTGTTGTTATAATTAGCCCAAGAATAATACAGGGTTGTTTTGCTTGCTTCTGTGCCCAACTGTATTGAGCCCAACTGTATTGAGCTGTTTGTTAATTGTACCATCTGACACGTCAGAATGTTATAGTGCAAGACATCCCCACCCCACCCCACCCCAAGAAACACAGAACTAATAATCTGTAAAATACTGCCCATGACTAAAATTAATCCAATGACTTTTTAATTTTATTTTTATCTGTCTCATAATTGTCTCTTATAAGCGTGATTTCATGAGGTCACAATCAAACATTCTGTATTGTTTCTCATGGTATGAAGGTCTCTAGACTGACTGAAATACGTTGAACTAGATGCAGTTCCAGATTTGACCTATTCCAGAGAATGCATCAAATCATTGAGAATTTGCTTACTAAATTTCTCAGGGAATTTCAGACTTTGAACCAGTCAACAGTACTACTAAATATCCCCCATGAAATATTGCTGGCATACTCTAAATTTCAGGAAACTGAGAGTCTGCTTTTAATTGCTTTTTCTCTGTGGATTTGTTTCTAAAAACAGGAATGGGACAAGTGGAATCCATCAGCTGCATGTGGTTCCCAACCTCATTTTGTTGTCCACTAACCACCAGAACACACCCAGTACCCACCATTTTTTTTTTTAAAAAATCAAGTAACCTTTTTGGCCCTAAATACCAGAAAATTGCCCCACCCAGATATGATCCTTTCGCTTGCCTCATCCCAGCCTCTCAAACTGTCCCCAAATCAGCTGAAGGTAAAACTGGAAATGGGACCAAATTTCTGGAAAGAACATGACATTGTGGCTCACCAGGGTGTGCAGCAGTGAAATCTGGCCACTATCCCAGCACACACCCTCTTTTAAATTAAGGGTTGGCAGTTTCTAGCCTACAAGTTTCATACAGATCTTGTGCCTGTGTGACCCACTGCAAGTATCCTGGCTTCCCATTGCTTCATGCCACTGTCACAAGAAGTTTCCCACACTCTCTGTTTTCAAGAAAAATTGAGTTCCCATCATCTTGCCAAATAGCTGCTTTTTGGTCTTATGGGAGCCTCACTCTGCTTGGAAACACAGTGCAGGATAATTGAGGACAACTGTCTTCATAATCTCTTTCTGAGCAGAACTGAGCTCCCAGAAGCCTGCCAGCTCCTCCTGGGAAATAGTACATAGGAAAAGAATCATCCCATACAATTTTGGGAAGGGGGTTAAAAGTGCCTTTCCCCATGCTGACAATCTTCTGCAAGCTTACTGGGGTTGGAGGGGGTATGGTTTAACCTCAGCCCATCCCAATGATTCTACGTAGCATCACTGGAATGGGGGATGCAATTAAAAACTCTGTCTCACCAAATGATCCTATTCAACATCACTGGGGAGAAGTGGAAGCTAAACACCCAAGCAATTTGGGGGCGGGTATAGGTATGTATATTCTTGATCATATGCTTGAATGACTCAAAGCCCTTTCACACTATACAGTTATAGCACCATTGTTGCACCATGGTTGCATCCTATGGAATCTTGGGATTTTCAGTTTAGAATTGCCTAACGGAAAATTGTAAATTGCTGGTGTTAATTGCCATCAGTTTAACCTTGACTTTTGGTAACCCTATGCATGAGACTCCTGCAAGACATTCTGGCCATTTCCACACTAGCCTTTTATAGCGCTATGATTCCACTTTCAGCATCCTATGAAATCCGGGGGTTTACAGTTTAGAAAGGGGCCGACTGGCCCCTTCCTAAACTGCAAACCCCAGGATTCCATAGGATGTTGAAAGTGGAATCATAGCGCTATAAAAGGCTAGTGCGGAAATGGCCTCTGTCATCAACAGCTCTGCTCATTCAAAGCTGTGGCGTCCGTGACTGAATCTACCTACTCTACAGTCTTCTGCTTTTCCTATTACCCCCCACATTAACAAGCATTAATGTCTTTTCTAATGAGTCTTGTTGTCTCATGGCACATGTGCAGTACAACAGCTTCACTTTGATCATTTCGGCTGGAAGGAAATTTCAAGCTTCATCTATTCTCAGACACTCAGTACGTGGTCATGTAGAATTTGAGTTAATCCTCTTCTTTTCGGCTTTTTTCATTGTCAGGCTTTCACAACTATATACAACTATACATAGAAACTGGAAATACTGTAAATTGCAAATCCTAGAATTCCACAGGATGAAACAGCGGCAGTTAAAGTGGAAACATAGTACTACAAATGTGTTGTGTGAAAGTGCCCTCCTCAAACACTATAATAATTATGGACAGGAAAACCAATATGGGATAGCCAGTGGTGTATAGTGTGTGTGTGCGTGTGTGTGTGTGTGTGTGTTGGGGGTCAACTTCTGTTGTTTTTATTGGAATAGTTTAATTAGTTTTAAGCAACTTCAATGATAAAATACGTATGTCACTTCTGTCTTGATTGTTCTTCCCTTTAGAGCAGGGGTGAGCATAGTGTGGTCATTCAGGAGTTGTTGGAATCTATAGTGTTGTTCACCATTGGCAGCACTGCTTAGGACTCATGGGAGTTGCAGTCCATCACCATATGGAGGATTACAGTTTGCCAACTCTTCCTTCACAGAAACAGGGGAAACCATATTGAATTTTAATAGAAAGAACTGCTGAAGTTATGGTAGGGGGAGTTTAAATTAGACTTTGCTGGGAAAAAAAAATAAATGTAAGGGAAAACTTCTGGTTAAACTGTTAATGTTTGGTAGCTAGTGGGACCATATTCAATAGGTGTTACAACAGTCCACTTTGACAATTTGGTTTGTTCTAATATAGGGCATTGCATTTCAAGACATTTTTTTTTCTTGCATCAAAGCCCATCACTTCTGGTTGGGTGATGGCATTTTCTATCTTTTCCAGAGCAACATATGTGCCAACCTTTGGAGACTTCAGTCATAAATCTTTTATCAGCAGTGAAGAGATGTTGCCAAACAGTTTCAAAAAGTTCACTGTGAACACTACGCATGATGGCATCATGTTTTCTTTTCTGTCACCAATGGGAACTGTCAGGAAATGAGGGCACTCATAGAAAAGGCTGGTTCAGCACAACCTGGCCTTCCCTCACAGCGATCCTCTAGCACTGACTCTAGAAAGAATCCTCCAAACAGTGCTACAGGAGACCAGGGATATTTTCATTCACTGAGAGAAAGTAATTTTGTTAAAGGTCTGAGAACAAATTGTTTTCCACATAAATGATGCCAAAGCAATGAAAAAGGAAATGTTCCCATTTAGCGCATTCAGTTTATTTTGAACAAGACAGGAAACAGTTGTGTAAACTGCAGTCACAGCGACTCCCGTTAATGAATACTAAAGCGCTAAAGAAACAGTGTACAAAAGTGTACAAAAGGGAATTGGTGCAGAAACGCAAGCAAGTTTTTGTGCCAGACCTCTGCATTGGTACGGTTCTGAGAAGCAGTAAATCCCTTTAGGAAGGGTCAGACCATCAGGAATCATCATTAAAAGGGGAAGGTATATGTAATTGGCAGAAACACATGGCAGAAAATAGAAACTAGCCAATACACCATTAGGCTTTCTTATGCTAACTCACTCCTTATTTGTTATTGGAAATACATGCAAACCCTGGGGAAAAGCAATGAGTGCAAAAGTTCACTAAACAAAAGAAGAAGGTTGCCATATGCCACTTTTTTCTGGGCTGCCTGAATTATATTTTTTGACCACATGGCAGTTTCTTTTAAAAGAAAAGTGCAGACAATACTATGCAATGGGCATTTTAAAAATTGCATTCATCTTAGTGAATGAATTTATTGCTACACATATTATATTCACTGTGGAGGTAACTGAAAAATAACCATGTACATTATTAGGTGGCATATTCTTGCTGTTTATGTTGCTGCTACTTTCAATTTCTCTTTAAAATATATTTTTTAAAAATCAGAGCAGAAATAGTTCACCTTTTGTTAGAATGGTTTACTGAGGCAAAAAGCCCACAAAACTTAACTCCATCTTTTACTGAGTACTCAAATCCCTTCTTTGCACAGCTAAAGTAATACTATGTATGGCAGAACTATTACATTCTTTCTCCCCCTCCCTCCCCCTCTTTTTTCTCCATGTGTGCACATGTGTGTGTGCATGTGTAAGAGAGAGACAGAGGCCCTTTCCGCACCTTACCGTTTTCTGGCACTGAGGTTCGGGGATCGCGCAAGCAGCCTCCGGCAAGAGGCTCTCGTGTCCTTCGGCTCCACACAAGCTGCCTGCTCCCGCGAGAGCCCCACCTCTTCCTTCCGCAGCTCAGCCTCGGACTTCTCCAGGCTGCGCTGGGGCAGAAAGTGTGACCGGTGCAGCTCCAGAGGCTCCGCTCACCAGGTAAGTGCGCATGGGGCCCGGGAGCAATGCACGACAGTGCACCACTTTTGGCTCCTAGCCCAAAATGAAAAGGTGCGCGATTGGTGCCTGCCGGCCCCTGGAGCGTTGCGCAATTGTGAGTGCATCGTGCAGATCACTTCTCATAAACACACAACGCTTCAGGCCCTCTTTCGCATGGAAAATGCTGTACGAAAAGGGCCAGAGAGTTGGAGAGTCAGTTCATGGAACGAAAATCATAAACTCTAAAATCCTGCGGACCTTTTGTGTCCAAATAAGAGGCAGGAGGAAAGATTTTTAATTTTTTCCCCATCTTACTGATTTCAAAGAGAGTGAAATTACTGCTGATATAATTTAAGTCCCTTTCCATACGGACACAATGCCATTTGGCATAGAGGCATTATGCTACTCACCTAATTCCAACACCTTTCCAATTAACAGGGCTGTACAAGAGGTACTTAGATTTCCAAGGCAGGAGGTTGTGTCACAAACTGTAGCCAGTTCCACCTCTAATGACCCCCTGACTTACCTTTGGTGACCTCTCCTTCCATCTCATCATTCCAAGTGGGCATCAACTGCTCCTGGTGAACCAGACGTTTTGGTAAACAAGAAGGTTTAGGATTCTGTGGATCCTTGGCTTCCCCTGATGTAATGCTCTGATTTGGCACTCATTGCCAATGAGGTGTTCTCATTGGGATATCTATGTCCACAGAGCTTTCCACATGGGAAGAGGGTGGGCTCCAGTGACATAAATGCTGTTCCACTTATGGACTTTCTTTCTAGGGATGGAGCAGCACTTACAGTGTTTCCTATGACTGTTCAGCCAGTTGAAAAGTTAGGTATGCAATTACATCCAAAGACATTCAGGACACTATGTAGCCAAAGTGAAATACACTGATGTCTGATTGAGTCAAAAGGTATGTTAAAGATGTGGTTAACTCACCTCCTTCAAAACAATGAAACGTTAAAAAGCTTTGTTTTGGCTGGATTCTTCTTTTAGTGTAAAAACCTCATTGTAGCTAATGTTCTCTGTATAATACTGACTGGGCAATTCAGAAATTAGAATCATAGTACATTAGAGCGGGAAGATATCCAAGGGTCATCTAGCTCAGCTCCCTGCCAATGCAGGAATCCACAGCCAAAATATTTCTGGCAATTGGCCATGTAACCTCTGCTAAAAACCTCTATCAAGGTAAAGCCCACTTTTTAAGGCAGTCTATTCCACTGCTGAACAGCTCATACTATCAGAAAGTCATTCCTTTGTGTATCTGGAATTGCTTTTCTTATAATTTGAATCCAGTGGTTCAGGGCCTCCTTCTATAGAAGCAAAAAATCTCCACCCATAATTCATATAACAACCCTTCATATACTTGAAGATTGCTTTTATTGTTGTTGTCACTATGTACCTTCAGGTCATTTCCAACTTATGCTGATCCTAAGGTGAACTTATCACAGGGTTTTCTGAGCCTGATTTGTCACACTCAAGGTCACCTACTGTTTTCATACCACCTCCCATTTTGTCTCTTTTCCAAGCTAAACATAACAAACTTTCTCAGTAATTACTGATAGGGTTTGGTTTCCAGACATTTTTGCCATCTTGGTTATCTTCTTCTGGATATGTTCCAGCTTGATGATATCCATCTTAAACTGTGATAACCAGAACTAGACACAGTACCCTAGATGATGCAGAGAGTGGCACCATTATTTCTTTGATCTGGACATTATGCTTCTGTTGATGCCACTTAGAATTATTCCAGAACTGTGTCATGTTCATTGTATTCAGCTGGAAGGGTATATATTTTGAAATAGATATACTCTGAGGCATATTTATAATTGTTTTCTACTCTGAAACATCAGAGCACCCTAGATTATAATATATTTCTTATCAGAGGACATCAAAGCACCACTGAACATAGTATTTCATACACTGTTAGCTTGATAAGACTTTTGTTAATGCTGAAACTTTCTCATAGCAACCCTATTTTTTAAATAAATGGGGTCAATATTTAAATATACATCCTCTTTCTTTAAAATTTCAGCATGTGCTGTTTATCATTTGAGGTTGAAACCCAATCCTATCCACATCAGAGATTTATCTGACAGATAACTGAACTACTCAGAGCCTGTCACTGCAATTACTCAAAATGCTCTTGCATTTTAATATTTGGGACTAAGATTTCTCTAAATTTAATAAGAAAATGAATCTTGTATTATTGTATGAAGGGCTTTGAGCTGGTGAAGAGAATAGTTCAGTCTTTACAAATTCAATCTATGTACATGTTTTATATGTTTAAGGGATGCATAGTATTGTAGCTGGGCTTTTAGCAGTTAATCAAGCAGGCCTGCAGCAAAAACAAAAACAAAACAAAAAAACAGTGGGCCTTTGTGGGTTCAGCACTTGTGGATTTGATTATTTCTGGGTTATTTTATATTTTATTTTATTTTTAAATCTAACTCCATTTGCCCCTCCCACAGAAAAACCATGTTATGTAGGAATATCAAGGTCCTCCAACACAACACTTCTACCAGAATTAGACCATATAATCATGGGAGGACTTTGAGATTCCAAGAGAGAACACTTCTCTAGGCATTGCTAGGTACTCCAGCATGACTCTGTGGCCCACTTCTGCTGGAAGTGGACCATAAGATTGCACTGGAGAACCTTGATATTCTTAGAGAAGTGTTCTCAGGTTAAAAAAAATCAGCTATCATGATTTTTATTTTTATTTGTGTGTTTTCCAATTTAACTGGGGTCTTTACCCCTAACTTCTGTGAAAGTAGAGAGCTCACTGTATAATGCAGCTTTCACTAGTGGCAGTTACTCTAGCAGGCCATGCAAGATCAGCTCACACTGAAGATATATATAAGAATGCTTTTCTCATCAATGTTTGGGAGAGTCTTCCTTTGTCAATTAAGATGGGGTGACCTCTTCCTCTCTTTGCCTGTGAAAGTGTCTGCACCTTCTAGAACAAGGGAACTTCCTGATGTGTAAAGATTAGGAAAAAAAAAAACAGTTTCTCTGGTCTAATCTTAGGGAGTGACTTTGGTTCTACTCTAACTAAGGAATTTGGTGCTTTGGAGTGGCATCTACTTCATTCTGAGGTCCTTGGTGAACAGTAGTTGTGACAAATGACTGGTTCCATTGTTTTGCAGTTAGGGACATTGCTGTTTCAAGATGTGGTGAATCTGATGGTAGGTACTGAACCAAAACTTTGGTCCACAGCCAGGACAGTTGCCCACCGCAATTTACAACCTTTTGTCTTGTTCAGCAAATACTCTTTTAAAGACAATTTCAAAATACTTTCCAAAGTAATGCTGGAAGAAATGTGGAAAGGGAATGATACACCAGGAGTGAACATCAGGGGAGAAAAGAACGTAAATGCTGTAAATGCTGAAAAGTGAGTTCTATGTCAGGGAGAAAAGAAGGTAAACGGGGATCTACTACTGATTTGCAATATATCAGCAAAGGATTTTGACACAGCTCTTTAAACATAACCTTTCCCAACCGTAGACTATAAGTTCCATCATTCTCCATCCAGCATCACTAATAGTCAAAGCAAACGCAATTTAACAACATCTGGGAACTCAAGGTGGGAAGGAGGGGGCTTAACAATAGCATTAATAAAATGACTCTGTTTCCACCCTCCAGTTAAACTACAGAAATTGCAAAAGCAAAGTATTGGGGAATTTTGTGAGGAAAAGACTGTAAACTCCATTCAGTCTAGTACTGAAAATAAATTCCTGAGTTCCATTACCATTAATTCTCAATGTATGTCTTCCGCACTAGATTTGAGCTGTTGAATCTTGGGATTCCAATTAAAAAACACAAAACAGATTTTTAGGGGATCTAATGGGAAGCCTTTACTGCATTCTGTTCCACAGAGTGTAACCTATCACTAAAAGGTTCCTTTACTTGGTTTGTAGGGAACCCAACTAAGGCCTTTAACAAAGTTCCCCATAACATTCTTGTAAAGAAGTTAGTAAAATGAAGGTTGGACAGGGCTAATGTTAGGTGGATTTGTAATTGGTTGACCAACCGAACCCAAAGGGTGCTCACCACTGGCTGCTTTTCATCCTGGAGAGCAGTGATTAGGGGGGTGCCACAGGGTTCTGTCTTGGGCCCAGTGCTATTCAACATCTTCATCAATGACTTGGATGAAGAAGCAGAGGGTATGCTGATCAAATCTGCAGATGACACCAAATTGGGAGGGGTTGCTAATACTCCAGAGGACAGGATCAAATTTCAAAATGACTTTGACAGATTGGAGAGCTGGGCCAAAGCTAACAAAAGGAATTTCAACAGAGACAAATGTAAGGTCCTACACTTAGGCAGAAAAAATGGAATGCACAAATATAGGATGGGGGATATGTGGCTGGATAGCAGTACGTATGAAAGGGATCTAGGAGTCTTGGTAGATCACAAGCTGAACATGAGTCAGCAGTGTGATGCGGCAACCAAGAAAGCCAACGCAATTCTTGGTTGCATCAATAGGAGCATGGTACCACTCTATTCTGCATTGGTTAGGCCTCATTTATACTGTATCCAGTTCTTGGCACCTTAATTTAAGAAGGATATCGACAAGCTGGAATGTGTCCAAAGGAGGGCGACCAAAATGGTTAAAGGTCTGGAAGCCATGCCCTATGAAGAACGGTTTAGGGAGATGGGTATGTTTAGTCTGCAGAAGAGAAGGTTAAGAGGGGACATTATAGCCATGTTTAAATATTTGAAGGGATGTCATGTTGAGGAGGGAGCGGGCTTGTTTTCTGCTGCTCCAGAGACTAGGACAAGGAGCAATGGATTCAAACTGCAGGAAAAGAGATTCCACTTGAACCTCAGGAAAACCTTCCTGACAGTCAGAGCTGTCCGGCAGTGGAATATGCTGCCTTGGAGTGTGGTGGAGTATCCTTCTTTGGAGGTTTTTAAGCAGTGCCTGGATGGCCATCTGTTGGGAATGCTTTGATGTTCCTGCATGCCAGGGGGTTAGACTGGATGGCCCCTGGGGTCTCTTCCAACTCTATGATTCTACGATTTAGGAAGCAGACGTGCAGGAACCAGTGCAAGGAGATATGACCACGTGTCAAGGTCCCAATCTATACTCGGCTATAAAAGGAAAGCAACAACATTATGAACTGGGCCCAGTGCCTCAATTAAAAGCAAAGCTGTTTGTGGGGGTTTAATTAACTCAATATCCCTTAGTCAAATTATCATCACAGCTGTACCCTATCTGAAAACAATGAGCCCACAACAAAAGATAAGATAGCCATGTGTATTATTTTATCTGCAAAACACAGTAAGCCACTCTGCTGCATTCGGACATTTACCTGCTCATTCCTGTTGAGAGGGCTGCTGGAATTCTGTCCCCAAAGCCCTGCCCTGAATAAGCCTCTAGGAGGCAGAGTTCTTGTCTTCTTGCTTCTCTAGTCCCTTGTAATTTACCCAGTGGACCTCGAAAGCAGATCTTAACAAGTTCCAGTTTTTAAAAGGAGGAACAAAATGACCTGTGCAACCAGCTCCGTTCCAGAATTGGGCGGCTGCATTCTTGGATCAGTTTTCCCCCAAACATTTTCCAAAGGAAAATCCTATAGAGCACAAACAAGCTTTCTTCTAGAAACTTGTGAGAGCTAAAATAACCTCTACCTCTTTTTTCTGGGCAAGGTACTGGGGAAAAAAAATAGACATGTGGTTGAGCATAAATGTGCATCAATTTTTTTTTTAAATGTGCACTGA
Source organism: Cyclura pinguis (assembly GCA_030412105.1). NCBI lineage: Eukaryota > Metazoa > Chordata > Lepidosauria > Squamata > Iguanidae > Cyclura > Cyclura pinguis. The sequence goes on from CM059602.1 coordinate 217,924,133, forward strand.
CCTTTAAGGAACATGTACACTCCTTAAGAACGAACTCCGCCTCAGGCAAGTATAAAAATGCTTCAAGTCTGCTGGGAATTGAGTGGTGCTTTGTTTCCTTTTCTGTCCCTGAGATCTCAACAGAGACACTTTGCAAAGAAGGCAGGGGCTTCAAAATTCAGCTCTTTGCGATTTTTTTTTCCAACTTCCACATGGAACCACACCATTATTGGAGTATCTATTTGAGTAAAGCCTGTAAAGATCAAATTAGAGATGGTGTGGGATTCCTAATGTTTGAGTTTTTTCTTTTCCTCTTTTTGAAAAAGCAACCATTGTGGCCCCAACTGGAATTTAGGTCATGAAATGGGTCTCCCAGTCCTACTTCCTTGCTCTGGCTGTTGCAGCAGACTGACTATCTTAGCCCTGTTCAGCCATTTGCGAAGACATGTGAAAGCTAAATGTGGAGATGGGATATAGGCCTAAGTACCAGAACTTCTACATCTCTGCTACTTGAAGGTCTGAAGGGAGCTGTTTGGTCATTTCTGCACTACACTATTATAGTGCTATTATTGCACTTTCAACATCCTGTGGAATTCTGGGGTTTGTAGTTAACTGAGGCTAAAAAGCTCTCTGGCTGAGAATTCTAAAGGCTCCTCCCTAAACTGCAAACCTCAGGATTCCATAGGATGACGAAAGTGGAATAATAGCACTATAACAGTGTAATACAGAAATGGTCTTTCACACGTTTGGATTTATTTACCTAGAAGCCTCCACGAAAGTGGGAACCTCAGTTAAGGTTTCCCAATCAAGTGGAAGCGAGTGTGTAAAATCACCCTGGAGACCTTCATACTAAACACACAAATAAGAGGAGAAGATCAGACAGGGACATGTGGACATTGGAGATGGAGTTACTACTGGTTAGATACTCTGAACAGAATATCAAAGTAGATGTAGTTTGCTGCTATCTAGCATGGTTCTTCTTATGTTCTCATCTGTCCCTGTATTCTTCTCCACGTTTAACCTTTGTGTGGTCAGACTAATTCCCTAGGAGGGATGTACCATAAATCTTTACTTCACTGTTTCACAAAAGAACAAATAATTGAACAAGTTCTCTCCCTGCTGGGCAAGACTGCAAGACTGAGGAAGAACATCAAAAATGTAAAACATTTGCTTCTGCAAAATCCAACTATTTCTATACAAAAATATCAGGTGTTTTCCCCCGAAAGCAAAGATCTTTGTGCAAATGGTTTTTTTTTTTAAGATACTGAAATGTGAAAAGTCTCAGAGTGGTTGGTTTTGCTTTCTCCATGGTATGTCTTGATGTGTTCTTGCCAAGGCCAACAAGATTTATGCATATTTCTTGCTTCCTCCCGCTTAGATTTAGCTTAACTTCAAGCTATTCATCATACTGGGCTCCAAAGCAAACTCTACAGAGACTGACATGGGACCAAGAGTTGTGTTGTTCACATAGCTGGTTGGGAGACTGGTCCATTAATAAAAAGTCTTGACAACAGAAGAGAAAATATAAGCACCTCTTTGCTGGAACTGACCAAACATTTATTTAATCCAGCTTTCCCCTCCCAACAGGCACTAGTCAGATGCCTCTGGACATGCTCAGGGACATTTCCAGACAATTTCTGGGGTGCTTTCCATACTCCTTGCTGTGCTCTGTGCCAGCTAACCAATTTGTGGGAAACTGTCATCTGGATGTATCACAGCTGAACTCCAATGTGAACTCCAACATATGACACAAACTTGCTTTGTGTTGAGTGCAAAGTGAATTCCTAACGTGGCAGTAAACAAACCAAGTGAGCATGCCACTTCTGCAGCCTCATATCAAAGTGTGGCACAAGTTGAGGTAATTTAAGAACAAGATGCATGATACAGCATTTCTAGCAAGCCTAATTCAGTAAGTCACAACCCTGAAACACTGAAATCAACAGGAAATTTCCTACTGATGCCAGTGGAGTGCAGACAACACCAGGTTCAGTAGCCATAATATATGTGCTCTTACACTATCCTGCTTATGCAAAAGAAATAATGCTCTACAAAGCTGCATAATTCCATGAATGAAGACACAAAAAATTATTTTGGGTCACCCATTAACAAAGATCAAATGGCAGGCCTACTATTTATTCTGTTTTGCATTATAACTGTATTTTTTCAAAGAAGATGCTTGGTCTCTAAAATTCACTGGCAGACCTTTCCTTTGGATTTCTCTTCTAGTTCACTGTCTCTTTTTCCTCCCTCGCCCCTAGCCTACTAAATGCAATGTAATTTAAACAGTTGAAAAGAAACTCCTCAGTGAGCCTGTAAAACTAGCATCTTTATGGCATTTTTATCCAATGCCAAAAGTTAGAAGTACTTTTGTAACACTGTATTGTAGAATATATTTTCCCACCTAAAATTTGCATTCGTGAAATCATGATTATTACACAGCACGCAACATATGGTCCTTACCTCATGTGGCCTGGACCTATTTCAAAACTTCTCTGCAAATGATCCTGCTCCTGGCACTGTAAGTGGGAGGGAGAGGGAGATGGGGATAGGAGAAAGAAAGTCATCAACTATCTGGAGGAGTTTTCACCAGGTGAGGAAAGGGAAGAGGAGTGTCAAGATAAAAGGCCCCGTCAGAGCCAGTGGAAGCTGGTAGTCCTGTCACGGCATTGGCAAAAGAAGAATCTGGTCCATCCCAGGATGTGGCACTTCACACTGTGGAACTTTGTACGTTAAAACACAGGCTGTAAAGGGTCAGGAGATGCCTAGTTCTACGTTAAAAGGAAGACACTGGACCAATAAGACCAGCTGGACTGATTTACTGCTGGCTATACATTAGCTTAGCCAAGGCTGTTTTGCTGCTCTAAACAAGCAGTTCTAAGACTCCCTTGTGACCCAGCCTGATGTGTCTGATTGTGTGGATCTCTGACCTTTGGCTTATATCTCAGACTAATCTGGCGGTGTAGTGGTTAAATGCCAGTACTGCAGCCACAACGTTGTGAGTTTGATCCTGCAGGGCTCCAGGTTGACTCAGCCTTCCATCCTTCTGTAGGTTGGTAAAATGAGTACTCAGCTCATTGGGGGCCACTAGGTAACACACATTGTAAACTGCTTAGGGAGTGCTTAGCACTGATAAGCGGTATAGAAAATGTAACTGCTATTGCTATTTCTGGCAACTCCCTTCTCAGCTTCAGAGCTTGTTTTTCCCATTTGAACCTTGGACTGCCTGGATCATGCTTCTGCTTTCACTGAAACCCCATGCATGACCTGGGACTGGCTTGGTTTCCCTCTTTTCCATTCCTGACAGGAAAGAGAAAAAGGAGTGCAAAACTCAGGCCATTTCTGCACTAGATTGTTATAGCGCTATTATTCCACTTGCAACATCCTATGGAACCCTAGGTTTGCAGTTTAGGGAGGGGCCAGGCACTATAACAGTCTAGTGCAGAAATGGCCTCAGAAAGAGAGAGAAAGGGAGTGGGTTTGACCATTTTTGGCCTTGACTTGGTCCATTGCCACTAGGCAGCCCTCAATAGATTCTCTTTGTGGCAATTTGGCCCTTGATAAAAGAAAGGTTGCCTGTTTCTGTGGCAGAAACTTCACAGCTTGGAACTTTTAAAAAGTAGTATATTATTTATTGCTTGTTATTTTAAAGTCACTTGTTTATTCCTCCTTGCTATTGGAAATCAGATCAGTTTTTTTTAAAAGAAAAAATACACTTAAAATATAAATATTCTTCCAAACAGACAAAAATTCCTTGTCCCCCAGCAGAGTTGTACGAATAATGAATAAGGCCAGAGCCTCTCCATAAACATTCAAAATTTGACACCTTTTGCCAAGAAAAAATTTCCATGACACATTTGGAAATCAAAAATTTGAATACTATACGGTGTGTTGGGCACTCTAAAATGACCCAGCCCCCTGAAGCATAGTGATGTAATGCATCCCATGCCCCCAGAAGACGTTTAAAAAAAAATCTAGTAGCAATTTTTTTGGGGGAAGCGATGTGTAGTGGGGTGTATATGAGGCTTTCCAAGGTCTCTTAGGAGGCTGATGCAGCCCCTAGCCTCCTGCACTGAATACAAAAATGTAAGATTGAGTTGTTCACTTTAATCCTGGTCAGCTTCAAAAAAGTAATCTCATAAACTTGTCAACTGTTCACTATCATATTCCATTATATGTTAAACATATTAAATATCAAACAAAGTCAAATATTGAATGCAGTTGTATACTGTCAAATACATTACACAACTGTTTGTCAAACTGCCTTATGAGGAAACCTGATTCTTTGAAAGCTTACCTGAACTTGTCAAAGAGAAGACCAGCGCTTAGGATGGGAGAGATTTTTTTTTTTTTTTTTTTTTTTTTGGAAATTTACCAAAATTCAGAAAAGTTTTTTTAAATGATAAATGTAAGAGAAAGTAAAATGGACATATTTGTCCCTCAAGGCCCATGGCTTTGAGATGGGTTTGAATCATTGTGTATTCAATCATGTTAGTGATAAATTAGGGTTGTCCCTTCTTTTTCCCTCATTTTTAATCACTACATAACAAGCAGGTAGGCAGAAGTCCTCTTTATTGTGGGAATAACTATTTTTTATTGAACTTGGCTAGTGAGGATGGGAGAAAATTCCTTTTTTAAAAAAAGATTTACCAAAAATTGACAAATATCACTGTATTTGGGATGGACAAGGTTTAGAAAATTTGAATTGTTCGATTTTTGCATCCCTATTAGCTCTCATATTGGGCTCTGTGGGCATACAAGATGACATAGAAAGGATTCATCTGGAGGGAGAATTTTAAAGCCACTGTAATATACTAATGCTTCTCAGTTATTGCCTTCTAAAACATCATTGAATTGAATTCAGTTGTGTTCTTCTGCCCATGGAGGGCTGTTCAATTTGGAAAAGGCTTCAAAGAGAAGATGGAAAAGGAAGAGATTTTTTTTTTATTCCTCCTTCCTCCTGCAGCCTCTCTCAAATCCAGCAGGAAGTTTGGGTACCCTTAGGAACACACAGGAGATCACAAAAGGGGTGCAATAGGAAGGGTCATATGTAAGAAACACTTACCTTCTCCTTATGTTAATAGAAGTTTCTATCAGAGCAAAAAAAACAAAAACTTCTGTGAGCTGAAGGATAAAATTAGATGTTGCTCCTTGCTAACTGTCAAGTATTATCAAATATCAGATGTCAAAAGAACTCTCACAGGAAGTCAGACACAGGTAGCAATTTTTTTTGCAGATATCCAGACAGTAGCTGGAGATTGTTTGTCATTTATAAGACTCCAAAGAGAATGTTGAGGGGAATTTTTTTTGGAAATTCATTTGCAACTCTGCAAAGAACCTGCATAACCTCATATAAGATTTATGTGTGCTCTAGCCTAACGCTGTGGAAAGGGTGTGGGTGTATGGAACAATTATAAGGTATGCCACAGGCAAGCAAATAGCACTTAAATGCACTTGGCAACCTTTGCCTTCAGGCTGAGTCAGAAAGAGCTCCAGTTAACCGTGGCAGCAGGTAGGTGGTAACATGATGTGGCCTAAGATGATCATGGAGAATTTCTCCCATCCTTACTGTGATCCAGCTTCTCTAGTGTATAGGCCAGTCTAGCATATACTTAAAGGCCAAGCACTTTATAGGATTTGGGACTATACCTAATCACCTTTCTCATCTGAGATATAGTAGTTAGAGTGATGGATAGCGTTGTTGAGCAGGAGTGGGGACAATTTGTCCCCCACTCCCCTTGAGAAAGCAAACCCCCTGCTCTCATTTGTTGCATTGATCTCTTGCCCAGCACTGCCACATTGCTTATTGCTCACCCACACTCATACACAAATCCTTGTCAGGGGCAACGGCTGGGCCTCTAACATCACATCTGTCTGAAGCCCCATGAATCCTGAAGCCCTATATGTCTTTTACTGCTGGATTAAAATAATAAAGACTAAGATTCAAATCCTCAGAAATCCAGTATGAAGCTAATTAGGTGAACAGTCCTCATCTACACTGTTAGGTATAATGCCACTTTAACTGCCTTAGCTTACTCCTATAGAACTCTGGTATTTGTAGTTCAGTGAATTCTAAGCAGCTCACTTAGAGCTCTAGTAGCTCTAGAAGTCTTAGACGATAGGCCACTCCCATGAACTACAATCAAATCCCTTTTTTATTTCAATTACTACAGTGCTAGAGCTGTCTAGAAAAGAATTCTAAGTACCTTATCCAACTATAGATCCTAGGATTCTGTAGTATGGAGCCTTGACAATGACAGTGGTATCAAACTTCTATAATTGTGCAGTGTAGATACACTCTATCTCTCAAGCTCGCCTTGAAGGTTTGTTGTGAGGATAAAATGGGGGAGGAAGACGTCACCCTTCTTGAGCATCTTGCTGAACAATACAAGACATAATGTAAAAATACTAAAAGAACATTACAACAAATGTTCTTAGTACAGCTGAATTCTAGCATACTGAGAAGAATGGGATACCTGATCATGGATATGCATATTTCATGACAATATTAACTTCATGACCTCCACATCAGTGGGCCAATTAATTCATTCAGAGGCTTAGGCCCTTTTCGCATGCCAGTCATGTTGCAAAATGGCCTTGGAAGCTTTGCGTAATTGCGAGGACCGTTTCACATGACGTCCTTGCAATCGTGCGATGCTCCTGCAGCCAGTAGGTGGCGATCACGCATTATATCATTTTCGGCTTGTTGCTGAAAATGATGCGTGATCGCGTGTCCTTCCCGGGCCCCACATGCACTTACCTTGTGTGCAGAGGCTCTGGATGCACAGCCATTGTGCTTCCTCCCCCAGCGCAGCCTGGGAAAGTACCCGGCTGTGCTGCGGAAAGAAGGGATGGAGTGCTCATGCTTCCTTTCAGCCAGCACAGAGCTGATACAGAGGGGAAGCAGAGGGGACGCGAGTGCCTCTCAGAAGAGGCTTCTCACATGATCCCCTCGTGCTGACGCTGGGAAAAGGTAAGGTGCAAAAAGCGCCGTAGTCTGAAACAAAAGTCCTGAACCTGTTTTGGGGATAATGTTCAGCACCTTGCATAGCTCCTTCGAAGCCTGAAGTAAAATCTGTAGTGGATTCACTGTTCTACTGACATGGAAAACACTAGTCACCCATGATGCATTGCTTGCACACTGTGACCTCATGTACAGGCAAATGAATTATTCCTTGTTTATAACCAAAGTGCTTTCTGTGAAAAAATGAGTAACTTGCTATGTCTCTGAATCCTGAAGGCCTCTTAATTTCATTAACATTAAAATATGAACTATAAAATATGGATGTGATGAAACACAATTCCTGCCATACTCAGCCAGCATGTTAATGGATATGCTAGTGGGGGATGATGCAGTCAAAACATATTGGGAAGATCCCAGGTCAGGGAATATTGGTTTAGGCTCAAGTGATTCCATGGTTAGTCCTGACTAGGGTAAACCCACCGAGTTAGTGATTGTGTAGCGAGCGAAGGTCAAATCCTACTGGTTCCATTGAGTACAGTCCTCACTCTACATTCATTGGTTTAATTTTTGTGAATTTGATTATTCGTGAGCATGCCTGCTTCCCCCACCCCAGTTCTCTTCCCTCTATTCTTATGCATTTTCCCTTGTGGCAAGTTCTCCGAAGCAAAACGGAAAGGAATGGGGTGGGGGGGGAGGCCCTGCTAGCCGTTCTTTCCTCCTCCAGAGTTTCCCCCTCCCCTTCCTATGCATTTTGCTCCAGCATGGAGATCTTGTGCTGAGGCAAAACAGATGGGAATGGGACGGGGAGGGGAAGGAGCCTTCCTTTCCACCTCCAGAGTGTCCCCCTCCCCTTTCTATCCATTTTCTCCATTTGCTGGGGCAAAATGCATGGGAAGGGGGAGGGGGAACTCTGGAGAAGGAAAGGAAGGCTCTTGAGAGCTTTCCCCGCCATCCCATTCCCTTCAGTTTTGCATGGGAATGGGAAGGAGGCGGCGGCTGGGAATGAGAGGGGAAGCAGATGGGGGAATTATTCACAGTTTTTCCACTTTTACAAGGGTTCTATGTCCCGACTCCTTGCAAACGTGGAGGGAGGACTGTACTCAAAGGCAGGACTAACCAGTAGGATGTGGGCCCCTGTGTTCCCCACAGCTCTTTCTTCTTTTTCATATGCATAGAATCTAGATCCTTTGGGTCTTAGCACATATACTGGAGCAATAGTAGGCTTTCTGCCAAATGTTTTGCCTCCTTTCCAGAAATGCTCTTGCATAAATTGATGTTTCTGGAAAGCACTGTGTGTAACAGTGGGAAGCTGCAGGGGAGTTATACGTCAGTTTTAAAGCCAATTGTGCAGGGATGTGTCTTATAAATGGGGGAAAAAATCCCTTTGGAAATAGGGGCTGGTACTATAAAAAGCCCTTTACGACTCGCTGTTGAAGTGAGAAGCAGAATGGCAATTGATTTCTATGAAAGTAGTTTCAGAGAAAGCAACACTTTATGTCCTTGTAGCCACTTAGGCAGTGGTGACAATTTCACATTCAACCAAAAGAGGGCTCCAGCGCTTTGATTTGAACTGCAAGGAAAGGGGACAGAGATTATTTGGGATTTAATTGTGAAAGTAAATCTGTAGATTTGACTGTCCTGGGATGTGAGTGAGAAAGAAACTGTTAAAAGCAATATTATAAGGATGATGCTTCCCAGATTAGCTGAAGTGCTTTCCTCCTTTCTCTTTATAGTGTAAAACAAGGATAGCTCAAAGGTTGCTGTCTGAACCAGGTAGAGGCTGGCATATTGGGATTGCTGAACTGTATAATGGAATCAGCAGCTCAAGATATAAAGCCCAGAGTGATGACTGGAAAGGAAAGACTTTTTAATACATACATACATACATACATACATACATACATACATACATGAACTTTCCATCCAGAATGAAAGCTCATCTCCACATTCATAGTGATGTGAATGTTGACCACCATTTTATATACCATTTGAGTTATTCTGTATGGGATTTGAGAAAAAATTCAGCAGCCATACATCACAATGATTCAACACGTATTTGCAATCAGTGTTGGGAACACAAAACAAATGTGTGAGAAATATCCACTACATCTCTCTCTCTCTCTCTCTCTCTCAAAAATCTGTTTAAAACCAACCCAATCCAACCCAACCAAACCAACCTCCTTTCCACATTATGGCTTGGATCCTCACTTAATGTTGTGTAAATAATTTTAAATGTTTAAAAAATAACATTAAAATAAATAGACACATTATATTTAGAATCACCTTTAATGCACAGCAGGGGCTCTTTCATACTACAAAATTACAGCAATATGCTTACACATGATTCCAGACTATGGAATCCCGGGATTTGCAATTTGTTGTTGTCGTGTGCCTCCAAGTAATTTCTGACTTATGGTGACCTTAAGGCGATCCTATCCTATCACAGGGTTTTCTTGGCAAGATTTGTTCCAAGGAGGTTTTCCTTTGCCTTATTTCTGAGGCTGAGAGAGTATGACTTGTCCAGGGTTACCCACTGGGTTTCCCTGACTGAGTGGGGATTCAAACCCTGGTTGCTGGAGTCATAGTCCAACACTCAAACACTATACCACTTGCAGTTTAGATAGGGATATTTAGAATTCTCAGTCAGGTAGCTCTAGTGCCTCTCTAAGCTTCAAATCCTAAGCTTCCATAGGATGCAGCTATGGCAGTTTAAAGTGATATCAAACTGTTATAATTGTGTTGTGTGAAAGGGCTTTAGGATTTCATACACTGAGAAGGACTGTTCAGCACAGATATTCACAGGGCAACAGTTCTAGCCAGCAGAGTAATAGGGCTAATGGATGTTGTAACCCAAAACATGCTAGGGAAGAAGAGGAACAGATCAATTAGTCTTCCTTTTGTGCCTAGAAATTTGCATGGACAGCTTGTATGCATGTGTGTTTGTGTATGTACAGGAAGCATCTTACTTGGATTACTGGGCCAGATCTGCTGTTCTCTTTTCTTGTGCTCAAGATAGCTGATTGCTCGTGGACTGAATATGTCTAAAGAAGTACGTCTCATCCCATATAGGGGTAAGGTACCCCACTATTGAGACCATGGGTACTGGTATTGCAGACAAAGGTGTGTATAAAATGGTAATGCTGCATGCCTGGCCAATTGGTTCTCCTACCATTGACTCGTTATCTGCATCTTAAAAGTGGACCATTAGTGTTACTAGTCCTTTCTTCCACAAATTTAGGAATTGAATTCAAGGTATTAGGATTACTGAGAACTATAGGAGAGGGCTCAGCAATGTATGAATAGGGAATGTATTAGACCTGGGAAAGGGAAAGACAAGAAGGATAAAATTTCTTCTTTTGGAGCACCATTTTCTTGGTGCATATAGTAGCCACATGGACTGCTAATTAATGTTAACTCCTACCTCAAGGCAAAGGAGATCTAATCGTGGATTTTTATTTTTTTTAGAGATCTCCTACATTGTGCCCACTTTGGTCCAGGGTGGCATGAAGATTATATCAGAACAAATTTTACATGAAATATAATTTATATAGTCTGCATGAAATACTTTTGATTATGGGCACACCATATCCATATGGATATAAATATGGGCATGTATACCTTTGTAAATTAAGCATGTGCCTGTAGTCATATATCTAGTTGTATCTTAACAGGATTTCTTTCTTTCCTCCAGTTAGGAAGGTCAGTATAATACAAAACAAGTAGAAAATAGATGGATATGGTTACAGAGGGAAGGTGAGCAAAAATGGCTTGTGTAAAGCAGTAAAACTGATTGCAGTATTAGTAAATTATATTCTACTTTTCAGTTTTTGCTTCTTATTTGAATATGGCCTCTCGTACCACCTCTGACTCATTTGCCTGCATACTAATTTCTAACACAATTTTCTTCTAATGGGTAAATGCTACCATGCTGATATTCTCAGCCTTAGGAAAATGGTTCAGGAGAAAGGATGTGAATTGCATGATGATGCAGAAGTGCAGTGCACCATTCCATGCAGCAGTTTGACTGCTTGCAAACTATATAGAGAGAGAGAGAGGTGGGGGGAGGGAAACAGAGAGAGAGAGAAAACAGAATAGAATATTTTCCTCCAGACCAAGCCCATATACGTTTGCTGACCATGTCCTTAACTATCACCCTGTGGTTGTCTCCTACATGCAGTTAGGATATTTAAATACCACTGATTTCATTGGGATTTAATTATACTCATGAAGTGTAGGATTGCCATCTACGTGCATATTTTCTTTTCCAGTTGGTACTACGTCCTTGTGGATTTCATCATGCATAAACAATGCAGGAGTGGAGGAGAAAAATCATAATATACAGATTTTTAGGTAGTGAATATTATAGAGAATGCTTTATGCTTGACTAATGTTCAGCTAAAAGCAACATACTGCATGCATACCATGCAGTAGTGAGAACAGAGGATAAACACACAGGCCACCATATTAGGGAACAGTACAACAAATGCCACTGGCAAGGCAAGCCTCCTGTGAAATACACACAGCCCTCGTACGGCTCCCTGCACTTTTAATATTTCAAAATGAGTAAGGACTTCACCTTGGGAAAAATATCAAATGATCTTCCTTTCAATATAAATGTCACCCCCCAAAATCAATTTCAATTTCATCTTTGTTTCAGAAAAAAATGAAAGAAAGGAAAGGAAAAAAAATCTACAGGGGTATAAGTAATGGCTGCTTTCCGAATACATATTTCTGGAGCAGCAAAAAAGCTGCAAAAATTCATGAAGAGTTTCTTTTCCCTCATGAACCTGACATACACATAGCAACATATATAAACAGATGTCCAGACATTTTCGGATTGTAATCCAACCATGTCTTTTCTAAGAAATGAGTCACTCCCCGTCCCTCCTCCATTGTTCTTAATTTTTTTCCAAAGCATTTTTTTTTAAAAAAGAATGTCTTCAGTTTGTGTGACATTTCAGGAAATGCTATAAAAATGCATCCACAGGTACAGATGTACTCTTACTGTAAATCAGCCATCCTTTGTGTTCACATAAACATTGCAGGATCCTTTTAGTAGAACCTCCTTATCTTGGCTAGGCAGGGTTAGAAGATACGCTCATCAAAGCCCAACTGGATATTTTGCTTATCATTTTGCTAGAATTATCCTTGTTCGATACATATTTTCCTGTCTCTATAATGTCAGAAATAGGAAAATAGTCTTTGTTTAAATCTTCTTTTCTCAGGGCCCATTCCCATTCATAACAGTTTATACTTCAACTTAAATGCTGAATTACCTTTTTTAAAAAGTAAAAAACAAAACAAAAAACAAGCTAAACAGTAGCCATGATGCAGGAAAAATTCATCATAAAAACCTACAGCAGAGAAAAATGTACGCAGACCTCTTTTTAATTTTTTCCCCCTTCAGTGATGCAAGCATTCTCCTTGCAGAGTCAATGTGATGTTAATCTAGGTAAGGTAACTGCACAAGCAGTATAATTGTTTGTGCTGTTATGTTTACTGGAAACTGTGCTGTTGCGTTATTTGCGTCTTTTCAATGTAGTGGCATATAAAGTGTGTGTGTGTGTGTGTGTGTGTGTGTGTGACACAGAGCAAGAACAGAGAGAGAGAGAGAGGAAATCCATCCTCTTAACTGATGACATTGTATTGAGAGCCTGGCTTTTAATGAAACCACACACTGGAAATTCTAGTCTCCTGCAATGGTTTGTGCTTCTCTTTCCTCCAGGGCAGATTGGCTCAGACTGTACTTTCTTCCTGATCCTATATTCAGGCTAAATGGATTGCAATTTTAAATGCACCATCCAATGCTGCTGACTAATACAATCCAGCATTGTTCCTCCAGCTTCCTCCCACCCACTCCCACCTCCTTGCCTTTACTATCAAAAACACATGGGCAAGACATCAGGCGGTATAGTACTGCTGGTGCTTCACTGGTCTTGATGAAGAAAAATATGCAAGGAGGAGAAATTGAGCCACTCCCCCTCAAATCTTGCCCATTCTCTCTCTCTCTGATGTCGCAAAGAATGGTGTCCCCAACAAGATTGGAAGTGCCAGAAAAGGCAGTTGCAATGCCAGTGCTTTCAGGGAGTGACATTTGTGGCTTGCGTCCTTCCCTCTGTTCTTCCTTTCTCCCTCTGTCACCCCTCCCACCACACCGAACCCAACCCCCCATAATATTAACACTGTATAGGTTTAATAATTAGGTGATCGGAGAGATTTTGATGATGAAGCAGTTTCTATGATCTGCAAAAGACAGCATCTGTTTTTCTCATGTACCAATTAATTATTGATGCAACTGAAAATGCAGTAGACCTCTCCTCCCCCTTTTTTCCTCCCATACAGAAAAAGAAAGGTTGGGTATTTTTGCAAGATGGGGAGGAAATTATATTATACTGACCTTGAAAGGTGCTGAGATAGAATAGAATGACAGTGGTATAGTAAATACCTAGCTGGTTTGGTTTTTTTTTTTTCTGTCTATGCCAGCTTGCGCCTTAGACCAAAATCCTCACCTTTATTTTCTATTTCTAACCTGTATCAGCACTTAAAAATAGTACAGTCCTACTCACTGTTTTCTGCACCGGCTTTCTTTCCAGGGCCTCTTCAAGTGAGCAACCTTCTGCTCTGTGGAAATTGCAGAAAACATATGGGTTATTACCCCCCCCCCGACCCCCATCTTGATCTTGTTCATTCCCAGGCAAAGTTGCCCAAACTGGAGGCTTTCTAAAGTTTATCTGAAAGGAAAATTGCTCTTTGAGCACCTAGTAATGTGATTCCTCAGCATAACAACAATTGTTTTCATGCATTTGATACCCTCCAATTTCTTTCTTTCTTTTTTTTTAAAAAAAACCCTTTTAACAGAAAACCCATATATACATTTTCTGTATTGGTAGAAGGGTCACAGCTTGTAATCACCCACTTTGCCACTGGCGATTAATCTAAAAAAAGATCGAATAATTCCCTGCCCCATGCCATTCACACATCGCTTGCTACCATCTGTTCTTCTCAGCAGCAGTAAATGATGGGTAATTAACTCAGTGCCTTTGTCTTTCCCTTGCTGAATGTCTGACACATATAGATTTGGTTCTCTCCCCTCCCCTCCATTTGTGCGTGCGTGCGTGTGTGTGTGTGTGTGTGAGAGAGAGAGAGAGAGAGAGAGGGAGGGAGGGAGAGGGAGGGAGGGAAGAGGAAAAGGAAGAAATGAGTGAAAGAAATGAATGCTGCTGCATACCTGACCCAAGCAAAAAAGTCAAACAAAAATGTTTTGCAATGGAAACAACAGAAGCCTCTGTTCCTGCACTCCCTCCGAATGCTAAACCTAGAAAAGGGAGCATATTGCATGACCTTTCACTCTCCTTAATATCAAAAGAAAAGAGGAGTTGACAGTGGACAATGGCTGCTTCCAATGCCAGCAACCTTCTCTAAAGCTCTGAGGTCAAGGTCAAGATGCAGCCATGAAGAAAAGGCTTCACAAGCTCTTCTTGTCAATCTGGTGCGAAGCGGAAACATGAAAGTGAGGCCATATGCAGGGAACCTAACACCATTTGGCTTCCGAGCTGGAAGCCCCTCAGATTATTTTAGCTAAGATAATGCCGGTCCTTAGTGCAGGCAGACATTGTATGCGGTCCCTGCATTGCTATTCTGAGGGAAGGAAAGAACACAATTTTGGCACCTTGTTTTAAGCATACACGGAGAACTTTGAATGTCCTTCTCTTACAATATTTGATGTGGCTCATTTACAAGGCAGAAGATAAAAATCACCGTGATGACTGTGTTTCTAGAAAACTGCTAGCTTTACAATTTGAAAGGTGGGAGAAGATGGAGAAGACAGAGAATTCTGGTCAGCTGCAGCTCAATTAAAAAATGTATTTGTTTGTTTCTTTTATTATCTCACCTTTCTCCTGACATGATACCCAAAGCATCTTACATCAAAACAATGGGTCTTGCTAATCTCTCTTTATTGTTCTGATTTGAGTATATCTGCTGACAAATATCCAATCCCCATTTTGCTCTTTGGATGACATCCCAGGGCTCATAAAGTTACTTTTTGGACTGTAACTCGCAGAATGCTCTGACCAGCATTGCCGGTTTCTTTGCTGGGGGAGGGCCTCTGAGGGTTGCAGTCCAAATCTGCAAAATATTCAGAGTGAGCTGTAAGAATTTGTAATTACCTCCCAAGCCATGAAACTCATGGCATGATTATAGGCCAAATGTTATCTCTTGTCCATAACCAATTCAAAAGAATGTTATCAGGGCAGGGGCTGGAGGTGGGGAATGTATGGTATCCCTGGTTCCATGGTGGAAGAGCAAAATTTTTAAAAAGCGAGCAACAAACACATACATGTGTATGCAGCTATGTGCAAGCTTAACTGCATTTACAAAATGAATTTCAATAGGCAGAAATGTAAGGTACTACACTTAGGCAGAAACAATGAACTGTACAGATATAGGTTGAGTGACATCTGACTTGACCACAGTACATCTGAAAGAAATCTAGGAGTTTTAGTAGGTCATAAGTGGAACATAAGTCAAAGCTGTAATGTGGCAGCTGAAAAAGCCAATGTGATTTTAGTTTGTATAAATAGGAACATAGTGCTTAGGTCAAAGGAAGTAATAGTACCACTGTACAGTCCTCCCTCCTTATACGTGGGCTTGACTGTCACAAATTTGATTATTCACAAGTATGTGTGCCTTCCCCCATCCTTATTCTCCCCCTCCAATTCCCTTGCATTTTGCCTGGCATGGAGAAGGGAGACAAGTATGACCAAGAAAAAGGCAAGGGAATGGGGGGTGGGGAGGCATGTGTGTGTGCATTCTCCCCTCTAGAGCTCCCCCTCCCATTCTCATGCAGGAGAACGCATGCCGAGGCAAAATGCAAAGGAATGGGGGGAGGGGAGGTTTGCGCAAACCTTCCTTCCCCTTCCCATTTCCATGCATTTCCATTCCATTTCCATGCTGCCCTAGAGCAGGGAGATCTCACCAAGGCAAACCACAAAGGATTAGGGAGGAAGATTTGCATGACTGTTCTTTTTCTCTTCCCATGCATTTTGCCCGAGCATGGAGAACTTGCAGCAAGGCAAAATGCAAAGGAATGCGGGGGGGGGGGAGGCTCATGTGAGCCTTTGTTCTCCTCTCTGGAGCTCCCCTCCCATTCCCATGCATTTTTTCCTGGCACAGAGAATGTGTGCCAAGGTAAAATGCAAGAGAATGGGTGGGGAGCCCTGGAAGTGAACGGCAGGGTGTGTGTGGAGGGGGAGTTATTCACTGTTTTCCCACTTTTACAAGTTCTGTACTCTGAACCCTCACAACAGTGCAGGGGCCATTGTATTCCGCTTTGGTCAGACCTCACCTTGAATACTGTGTTCAGTTCTGGACAAGCTGGAATGTATTCAGAGGAGGGTGACCAAAATGGCAAAAAGCCTGGAAACCATGCCCAATGAGGAGTGGCTTAGGGAGCTGGATATGTTTAGCCTGGAGAAGAGAATATTAAGAGGTGACGTGATGACCATATTTAAAGATTTGAAGGGATGTCTTATGCTGGATGGAGAAATCCTGTTTTCTGCTGCTCCAGAGACTAGGCCACAGAAGCAATGACTTCAAACCACAGGAAGAGAGATTACACCTAAACATTAGGAAGAAGTGATGGTAAGAGCAGTTTAACAGTGGAATATACTGCCCTGGAGTGTGGTAGAGTTCCCTTCTTTGGAAGTTTTTAAACAGAGGCTGGATGGTCATCTTTGGGAGTGCTTTATTGTGTATTCCTGCATAGGAGATGGCTGGACTCAGCCCTTGTGGTCTCGTCAAAATCTATTATTCTATCATTCTACTTGTGGAGAAAAAAACTACTTGAACCTCTTGAATATGGACGGGTGCTGTTGGTACCAGGGAAGAAAGCAACAGCTACTGCAGGTGTGGCAACCTTTGCTTCTCCAGATGTTTTACACTACAGCCTTTGGTTTACCTTGCCATTGATGCTGGAACGGACTGATGAAAATTGTAGGCAAAAACATTATATGGTTGAAAGACTCCCCTACTGGCAGTGCCCAAGAAATTTGTGAGAGAAGAACAAAGTGTCAATAATCACTGACCTAAATTACTTTCAGCCAAGTACTTACAGAAAGCCTGCTGTGTCAGGACCCAATAGTCTAGAAGTAAGCTGGATATGGACTCAAAAGGCCAAATAACCAGTGGGTACCAACAGAGGAAGCACCATGCCCAAGTACCACTGCAGAGCCAGCAACCTCTGACCCTAAAATTCTGTGGCCCCCTGAGTCTATCTCAAGAACTCTGTAATTCCCAGATTCCATGGCTGCAGTGCAGATGGCATGAGCTCTTGGAGAGACAGAGGACTGCTTGATTTTAGGCCAAAGACTTGTCCCTCTAAGGCTTTTCATCTTGTGGAAAGTGGTAGAGGGTCAGAATAAGGCCAAGAGGAATACAAGAACCTCAACTGAGTGTTAGAATCTGGTGCAAATTCCTCACTTGAAGCAGATCACTGCAGTCTTCAGCCTGCTTTATGCTTTGTACATGGTGTTGGCAGATACATTGCTACACAAGTAGACTATGAAGTTCATTTAAACCCCCTGACGTTTTCTTCCCCCACCCCTGCAAAGAGCAGTGAAGAACAGTGGAAGGGAACTTACACAGATAAAGCTAAGCAACTGGCTGAGTAACCTGAACTTCAAGAACTTTACAGGTCTTTCATATTTTCTAATCATAACCCATAGTCTAGCTCTGCTGCCAAAGGAGATGCATGTGATAGAGATTCAGGATGCAAGCCAAAACTGTTTTGGTGTTAACTTCCCACTGGTTGAACTCCTTCCCAAGGGAGGTTGGATTGGCCTGTTCTCTGTTGTCCTTTAAATGTGTGATTATTGCGTTTTTGTTGTACCAGGCCTTCAGTGTGTTTAATTTGATCTAGTAGTACTTTTGTTCACATGTTTTGTTTCGAATCTGAATGATGCCTTTGAAACTCTTTTTAGAAATAGTCTAAATATGTTTTTGAATATACAAAAGTAACCTGGATGATCATGTTAGTTCTGGGAGCATGACTCTTTGCAGATGCATATTTTGAGGCTGAACTGGGCATCTACTAAAGTTCCTTTATGCTGAAGATTGCATGAACTGCAAAGCTGAGTATCACAGGATGAAAGAAAAATTGAATTTAACATAAGGGGAAAACTTGATTGTTTCATGTATTCAGAACATGTGTAGCTGTATGTGTATGTGTAGCTGTAGCATCAGAGCAGGAATGGGTGTTCCTTTCGTTTTCTCTTACATTTTTTTTGTTTTTTTAAAAAGCACAGTTTCATTCCATTAATTTTATGAATAAATTTGCAACTTTATATAAGTTTCTATCAGTAATATCTCTGCAGGTCAAAAAGAATATGAACAGCCATTCCCAGCATGGATATGACCATGTTGTACCTACCTACCAGGAAGCCATCACGAAGAAAGAGGTGGCAACCCTAATCCACAACCACAAACATGGTTAAATATATGGGGATTCACAGCCAGTAGTTTAAGATCCACTCAGAGGTCTCTGGCCTGGATGGATAACTCTGTCAATAGTACTTTCTTTCGTATTTATTTTTCCTCTTACATTTCAAATACTTTCCACATAGATGAATAAATCTGAGGCCATTTCTGCACTAGACTGTTATAGTGCTATTATTCCACTTATTCCTTTGAGGCCCCTCCCTAAATTGCAAACCCCAGTATACTATAGGATGTTGAAAATGGAACAATAGCACTATAACAGTCTAGTGTGGAAATGACCTGCAGGTTTTAGAAAGTTTTTATCACAAAAAATAAGCCAAAAATTTTCGTATCCATCCCTTTCTCAGGCTAAGATCAGAGAAACTCAGATTCAGGTCCCCTCATGGTTGCCAAACTTACTGGATAACCTTGGCTAGTCACTCCCTTTGTTACATCCTAACCTTTGTCACAGTCCTGGTGTGAGAATCAAGTTGGTAGGAGAAGGAGAATCAGATTTGCCGCTTAGAGTTATTGAAAGAAGGTCAGTACAAAAATGTAACAAATATTTACTTGTATCATAGGTCATGATCCAGAGACCTTTGGGTTCCACAAAAGCTGGATATTTCTTCTGACAATTTCTGATCACCTCTTAGACAGGACTGATTCCAGTCCTGCGTTCCATTGTTTTTTCCCACAAGGATGGCAGAGCAGAACACTTCAGGTACATGCTTAATGCAGTTGAGGAACCCTTTTGTAATCCTGATAGGAAGAAACCCATGTCCGAGTGTAGTCTGCTTTCCTTTCTGATGTTTTTACACCACAGTTCCTAAGCATCCCCTGAGCACTGGCCACACTGGGTGGGGTGATGGGCATTGAAGTCCAAAACATCAGGAGGGATTCAGGTTGGGGACTGCTGCACAAGTATATCACTAATCACACCATTCATCCTTCAAGAGAAACTGTGGGAACATCTTGTATTTGATTAGAAAGCAGAGGTAAAAGTGCTATGTAAGCAACTAGGAAGAACAGTAGTCAGGAAGATGGCCTTCAAGACCAAGCAGGTTTTGCCTGTTTCTAGTTCTCTAGTTTCTGATATAAATAGCTACTCCAGAACAACACTTATACTTCAAACAGTGAAAAAGAAACAAATGCTTCTCATTTTTGCAAATTAAAAGCAGCACATCACCATTTTTCCATCGACTATGCACCCCTTATTTCTTAATTTATAAAAGCATGTGGCTTGATAATAAACACAATGTGGGACTGTAAATATGGGAGGCATATTTACAATGCTGTAAAATCTCCAGTTGCATTGTTGATTATAACATACATTTTCACTCTGTCTTGTTCACTGCACCTTTCCCAATCCCACCACCATTACGCATGAAGAAGCTGAACAGAAGGTCTCGTACCCTGCATCCCACATGAAGAAGCATTGCAATTATTGGAGAAAATGAAGACATAATTTGCTTTCGCAAGTCACGTGTCAAATCCCTAACTGCAGTGCAGACTTCTCTACTGCATAGGCATCCTGTGCCAGTTTTGCGTGTGCTCGAGTTCTGAGAAATGGCTCAGACACAACAATTCTCCTTATCCTTTCAGCAAACAGCTCCTTAAAAACCCTAAATCCACGTAATAAATCAACAATGAAGGCCATACAGAAAAACTAGACAGACATCCATGTAAGAAAGCAACATATATAATTTGTTTTACCTGCCTACCTCGGTATGCCCATACTAATCAAACAAACCTCTAAATATAGCTGCCAGACAAAATTGCCTTTTTCTTTCCTTTCATTCAACACAGGACTGTTCTGGGTTAGGCAACAGTGCCCCTGCCAGCTTACTAGGTCCTTTTTCTGCCTTGCCTTTCTCTCCAGCTCTGCATTTTCTTTTCTTTTGTTTTCCTTTGCTTTTGTTTTTGCTGGCAAAACAATTGATAAGTAATAAAAGGATGTTTGTACAAATTGCACTTTTAATGGAAAAGAGATGTATTGCAGTGAAGTGGCAATCGAATGCAACTCCTCACAGCCAAGAGACAGCCTGTAGGAGGGAAAGCAATAATTCCCTCGGAGAAAGCAATACACTGTCCTTTTCACTGAGTCAGTATGGAGCATTTTTGATGACCTGGCATCTTTTCATTGAAAGAAAGGAAGGGGAGCATAGAAGGTTAATGGACGAGAGAGACATGGAGTGTGTGTGTGTATGTGTGTGTATGACAGAGAGAGAGAGAGGGAGAGAAACTATAAGACATATATAACAGCCCAGGATTTTTCAAAAACTCATTGACTGTGGTACATGAAGCACAGAATATCACCGGTGTGATTAAAGAGGGAACGAGCCTGAAAGCATGAGTAAAATTATCATTTTTTTTTCTCATTGGAATTAAATGTCAGGATTTTAATTTAAACCAGGAGTGAGGATCTTGTGGCCCACTGGGTGTTGTTGGATTATAAGTCACAGCAGCCCTAGCCAGTATCACCAGTGATGAAGAACAGTGGGAGTTGCAGTCATATATGCTCCCTGTAGCGTTGAAGACCCACACCAGGAGAGAATATTCTAATGAAGGGATTAGACAAATTCATGAAATTTCAGTGGGATAAGGCTACAAATATGAGTTCTGATGGCCATAGGCTACTCCATATGAAGAGGGAGCATATCTTTGATGCAGTTCCTGGAATGCAGTTGATGCAGATGGAGTTGCTGAGAAACAACAGCCGTGGCACTGGGGAGTGAGAAAGGGAAATACAAGCTATGGTCTCAATTAAAATTGCTTCTCAAAGTGGTTATTTGCGTCAGGGAGGAACTTCCATTTCTCTGTGGCATATAATTCATTCTGCCTAAATATTTTGGAAGCACAGAATTGCAATCTGACAGGTAGAGCAAGTTCACTTTTGACAGGCCTTTGGCTATCCCTGTGCATACATGGGAATACTGTAATACTGTAATTGCAAGGCCAATGTAAGCCAGGTTGTGTATGGCAAATCCAAGTTGATCTGTAAGAGGGCCTATCATAAGTGGACCCCTGTCAACCTTTAACTCTTATTGCTTAATCCTCCCACTGACATACATGCTCACCATTAAATATTAATTTTTAAATCTAGGCTCTGAAACTTAATCCATTTGCCTGGAGATGTTGGGTCATTCCTACTAGTCTGAGGTCTCAGATACAAGGAGAAATGTTCACTAAATATCACCTTTTAAACAAACAAAAGCATTCTGGATCAATGTCAGGGGCTGAAAGAGGTCAGGAATAGAAGGATCAGAGGATTGTGCTTGAATGATGGATGAAGAGTTCAAAATATACCAGCTAGCACAAATGTTCTCACAATGTGGGATGGACACAGCCCACATTAGTGCTGGGCATCTGCTTTGATGCATTGCAGAAGAAATTCTCACTGTCCCTGAGCAGATGTAACATGCCTTCTGAAGTTCAAGGCATGGGTGTAGAAGAAGACATAGAAATGTGTCCACTATCCCTTTCCTGTCTTCTATGTCTTCATCAGAAAGTCTGTACACATGTGCAACTTGCCAGTGTGCTGGTGCCTTCTTTGTCTGGGATGCAGTGAATCTGTTTCTGATTTTACTCCAGACTTTAAAAGGATTGTCCAAGGTGGTGAACAAAGAGTTCAGAACCTTGGATAGCTCCATTAAAGTCTGGAATAAATCTTTAGTGGCTATCACTGAGTTATATACACTTAGGCCTAGTGGATATGACTAGGAATGCTCTCTTTCTTTCTTTATACAGGGGAAATCTATTCATGTTCAACCTTTTTTTTTTTTTTTGGCAGTAAAATCTATTCAGACCTTCAGATTACTATGTGGAAATAATGGGTAGGAACATCATTCATGTTCCTTGTCTCTCTATTCCCTACATTCCCACTAAACATCTGAAATGCTTATTGTGCATCCTGCTATAAGTTAAGCGGATTAAATTCATTACCAGTCTTCATGAATCTGAGATAAAAGTTTGAAAATGCTTATAGGAAGTCTGCAGAAACCACAGAGTAACATTTTAGAGTCATGGTCTTCCATGTGTTCAGCCACTTCAACCTGATTGAAAAGAAATAGTATGGTATGAGCAGCTACATCATGTCATGTTTTCTCTGACCCATCTCAATGTAGATAGTGGCCACAGGATCTGACTATGGGATCATGTTGAACTGACATCTGGTCCACCTCTCCATTCATTCTAGAGATTCCTTGACATAGTTGAAAAACAAATAAACTGTTATATCAAAGGAGTAGGTCTGTATGGAACTGTTCTGAACGTTCTATCATGACATTGCCAAATATGATTTCATTTTGGAAGTTTCAGTTGAGAAAATCATTTATTGTATCTGTGGCCCCAAAACCATGAGCCCATAAAAAAACCCAACAACAGCAACAAAACAACAGCTACAACAACAAAACCTGCTGACAAATGGCCAGTTATGGCTTTAGAAGATTTGACAAGGGAGCACTGGCCATTTAAAGGTCATTCCAAGTACCCCAGGCTGCTTTTGTCTCAAAATAGCATCGCCTCCTCAAAACACCCAACCCAACCCAAACCAAATCAAAAACTTGGTAGTGAACTTCTGAGTACTTCCAGTTTTTAATAAATGGGTGGACAGGTACAGCTTACCAGGGTCTGGGGCAGGTATGACTTCAAGATGCTGAGCAGCTTCCTGTTCTTGGCTTAGCACACAGCAAAGTCTTTTCAATGAAAGATATTTGAACTTCTGCTTCGTAAAATTTAGACTGGTTGTTACTAAATTGCACCAGGAAATGCTTTAAAAGTGTATTGTGGGAATGCACTGTGAAAGGATGCATTGGTGTTGTGAGCTGTGGCCAGAAGAGATAAACTAGCTTGCTTTTTATGAGTCCTGAAAAGATGGAGGAGGTAGTGTCACATGAATATGTTGCCCTCCCTGCCTTCTTTCTCACAGGCTTAGACTCAAGGCAGCTTACAAAAAGGCATGAAATACAATAAAAACCCATATAGTTAAAGAACATGCAAAATTAAGATAAAAAAACTATTAAATAACAACAGAATTAACACTATTTAAAATCTTACTTTAGAACAAAGATTAAAAAAATAAAGTACCATAAGAAATCCTTTTGTTAAAAACTGATTTCCAAAGACTTGCTGGAAAAGGAAGGCATTAATCTGCCACCAAAAAGACAACAAAGAAGGAGTCATCCTAGTTTCCCTAGGGAGGGAGTTCCAGGGTTTGGGAGCAGCCACAGAGAAGGCCTTCTTCTGCATTCCCACCAACTGTGCCTCTGAAGCTGGTGGGACAGAGGGAAGTTCCTCCTGTGAAGATCTTAAAGCTAGGCCAGGATAATATGGGAAGTTCTAGTTAAATTATAGAAGACCTAGTCCTTATGGATCTGTGTTGTAGGGGCGCACAGTTTAAAAGGTACTTTTTTGGTGGGGGAGTATTTGAGGATATGAGACATAGCTACCTTTTTGTAGCTACATTTCTTATTACAAGATCTCAACCCGCTTATGTAATTTGAGCAATTGCATGTGTGTAGGCATGCAGCAGGAATCATTCCTTTGGGGGATCTCTTGCAGCTCTTGCCTCCCTGAGGCCCCCAGAACTCCCCTAACTCCAATTTTGGGGGTCACCTCAAAACCCCTCCAAAAATGGGAACAAAGTGTTATTTCAGGGATCAGAAGTGATTTCACCTGAAATACCACCTGCAGGCACTGTCAGGTACACCTGTGGGCCCTGTTGGGGGATTGGAGGAGCATGGCCAATTTGTGTAGACATATCATGACTGAAGCAGGACCACCATGGAACTGCACTCACAGAGTTTAAGGGCCTTTTCTTGCTATACAAGTATAGCACTATGATTCCACTTTAATGGCCATGGCAACATCCTATGGAATCCTGGGATTTCAGTTTAGGGAGGGGTTTTTAGTATTCTCAGCCAGAAAGCATTAATGCCCCATCAGACTAGGTGCCATAGGATGTAGCCACAACCGCTAAAGTGGAATTATGTGCTATAACTCTGTAGGGTAAAAG
This sequence comes from Cyclura pinguis, assembly GCA_030412105.1. Classification (NCBI taxonomy): domain Eukaryota; kingdom Metazoa; phylum Chordata; class Lepidosauria; order Squamata; family Iguanidae; genus Cyclura; species Cyclura pinguis. The sequence continues at coordinate 217,948,561 of CM059602.1, forward strand.
AGTTCTAGGTCAAATATTCACTCTCATAATGCTAAAGTGGAGGTAGTTTTTGCAATTTGTGATGGAAGCCAGCTGGACATACCAGATTTACTACCTGTTCCCAAAACAGATTTTCAACAACTCTTAGAAGTTTCAATGTGTTTGTTGACAAGTGGCATTTTAAACTATAAAACTGAATTTGCAGAATGAGCACTTGCACAGTTGAAGCTCCTGGCCTTTCTGATTAGCAGAGATGATTATATCTTGTACCTCATTCTTCAAGTTCCCCTCTGAGACTTCGTCATAAGATGGAGGCAGGAATGTGTTTTCAAGAAACAAGTACCAAGTTCCAAAGTTCCAATGTTGGATTTCCTCTGCAAAACATTGCAGTCCAACACAAGTTGGTGTGTGTGTGTGTGTGTGTGTGTGTGTGTAGGGTCTCTTCTTCATATCATAGCTAACATGTGCCCCCAAAAGCTGCTCCAGAGGACAGGGGCAGCCTCCTGCAGTGGATTTTTGGGCATCTCCAAGGGCTGCGGTGAGGACAGGAAGGAAATACGTTTCCTTTGTGCTGTTGCAGCAGTATCAGTATTACGTTAGATTTAGATTAAAAATGTATTATTTCTGTCTGTTGTAATCCAAAGTATTTTGAGGCTGCTGTCCAAGCTTGGTCTGGGCTGGCAGCTAGGAGAAGCTGATAACAAACACAGGTCAGAAACTCAGCAGTAACTTAAGTGGTCAGTCTACTGCAGAAAGGAAACAGCTTTGCAAATGCAAAGCAATAAAAGTCCCAACAATGTCCATAAATCAGAGGCAGGCAAAAACAAACACAAGTCAAAGGCAGAAACACAGGCAAGGGAAGCAAACAGAAGCATGTATGGGAGAAATAGTTAGTTGATTGCTGACAAAGGCTAGAGAGGAAAGGCTCAGTTCTTACAGGCTCCAAGGTCAGTGCAGCTGGCGCCTGATTAATTGGTGCTTGGCATAAATTCGCTGGGAGAGACGCAGGAGACCCTTTTGGTGTCTACGCTGGGCGAAGGTAGGTACAGCTAGATCATTCTCTGTGTCAGAATGAGCAGGGCTTCTTGCTGGGGCTGACACTTCTGTTCCTGGGGCAGGTGGTGGTACTGTCTGCTCTGCAGGTTCTGCTGCAGCAGTCTCTGTGTCAGGGCTCAGAGCAGGTTCTGCTGCCTCAGACTCTAAGGCCTTTTCCATACCGGGCGAGAGAATTGCCCCGCCCCGCTACTCACCGGACCTTTCGTCTCCCCGTCCGGTCCACGGCGCTGTGGAGGAGTGCGTGCTCGTCAATACGCACTCCTCCGGCATCCCAAATGGCGGCTTCCGGTTGGTCAAGGGTCTCGACCAACTGCTGAAGCTCGCCAGCCTAAAGCCCGCCCCTGGGCAGATCGCAGGCTCGCATTGGTGCGAGCCTGCGAATCTGCATAAGAGAGCAGGCTTGCACTGGCGCGCTGCGTACTTTTGAAAGACCAGAAAAATCAGGTCTTTCAAAAGTACGCTGGAGGACCACTTGGGGTCGTTCCGGACTGGACTGAGGTACGGATCTACCTTAAATAGGTCCAACCCAGTCCAGTCCGAGGTGCAGACCTCTTCCTTGGAGGACGGACTGCACCATTTCAAAAACCTCGTGTGGAAAAGGCCTAAGTCTGAGTCTAGGTCCTGGAAGCCCATGACAGCTACTTGCTGTCAAAGTTGCCAGGTGCAATAAGAGGCAGGACTCTTGTCTCTTTAAAAGTTGTATTAGAAGAAGGAATTTCAGCAAGTGGGGCTTGTCATGCAAGCAACAATTGTTGAAATTCCCTCTTCTGCACAACCATTAATGGGGCAAGAGCCTTGTCCCCTGTATCACCTGGCAACCCTACTTAGACCCTTTCTGCATGGACATGGCATCCTGGCATGGGGACATGAAAGGAGCAGGACCATGATGATGGCCATTTCCACACCACACTCTTATAGCGCTATTATTCTACTTTCAACATCCTATGGAATCCTGGGGTTTGCAGTTTAGGGAGGGGCCGGCTAGCCCCTCCCTAAACTGCAAACCCCAGGATTCCATAGGATGTTGAAAGTGGAATAATAGCGCTATAAGAGTGTAGTGCGGAAATGACCAATGCTTTCACAAGATGTTGCCACAGTTCTGTCCTTCCCATGTCATCAGCTGGTGTCATCGCAGGGTAAATCATTGATGGATTTTTACAGCAATGACCCCTGATTGTGTGATGCTCCCGCACTTACCTGCCCTGCAGGAGGCCTGGAAGTGTGATGGAGGTGCTTCCTGCCCCAGCACAGCATGAGAAAGAGTCAAGCTGTGTTGCAGAAGGAAGAGGCATGTCCCTTATGCTCCCTTCCACAGGGAGCTGCTTTGGTGCAGGGGGGGAGCATTCCTGTCATGCTTCCTTCCTGCCAAAGGTGCTGCCAGGATCGTGACTGCAGGGTGACGAGATAAGGTAAGGTGCAGAAAGGGCCTTAGTTTTGAATTGGCCATGCAGAGCTGCTAGGTGGGGCAGAGATGCTAATTTGGAAAGAGACTAAAAAAATCCAGCCTTTTAACTGGAAACATACATGAGCATGGCTTATAATTCACATGGAAGCAGGAGAAAGTTGGGCTTACTATACTGCGTGCACATATGCACACATGGCAACTTCTTGGGCTGCTTTGCTCTAACTGATTACGGTGCTATGATTCCACTTTAATTGCCATGTCAATTTTCTATTGAATACCATGATATTCAGTTTTGAGAGAGGTAATGAGAATTCTCAGAGAGCTCTGATGCCTTGCCAAAGTACAAGCCCCAGGATTTCACAGGATGCAGCCATAGCTGTTAAAGTGGAATCATAGCTCTATAACTGTATAGTGTGAAAGGATGCCTTGTTTTAGGTGCGTCTACATGCCCCATTTGTTGATTACTTGGATGAGTCCAATCTTATATCTGAGATATTCTAGCATATCTCTCATGCTCTGTTACCTTACAGAACAATCTTACATCTGTCAGATTTATGAAAACGGATTGGGGTGGTAGTTTTAGAGGCATGTTTGGACTCTCAGTACTTGTGTAGAAAGAGAGAATAAAAATAATAGTGCAAAATTATTCTGCCTGCTGTAAAGCAAATGATTAATATATTCACGTTATGTATCTGTGTCTATGTACTCATACATCTATTTATAACGGCATACATAAAGAGGCGCACCCATTTATGCACATATGAAGAAAGGAATATTGCATTGTCTTCTGAAATCTGGTATTATTGTAATATCAGAAATCCAATTTAGCAACTATCAGTTCAAAACAGTGCAATCACTAGCAAATGAGAAAATGGACAAAAGAGAAGATAATTTGTGTTTAATATTTGCAGCGTTATCACTGGATCATCTCCTCTGCAATAACACATTTTAAACAAGGTAAACATGTGGCGTTCTTTTAAAAAAATATAAATGTTGTTATTGCCATTTTGCAGAGGTCTTGGGTGGAGGAAAAAATATTTCTGCTTGTCTCAGGATTCTGAGCTGGGTTTCAACAACAAGCGTGATGTAGTAAATTGGTAAAAGCAAGCTTTAGTGAGAAATCTTATCCCTGTACATCTTCACACTGCATAGGAAAGAGGATGAGAGTGTTATAAATAGGATGTTTCTCATGCATAGTGATTTCTCTCCATGCATCTGCAGATGTGCAAAATCAAGATTTAGAGGGCTCAGCTGATGCTTGGAAAGGCTTTTTCTTTTTTCTTTTTAAGGGAACCTTGCCACCACCTTTTCTTTGCTGCTCTTGATGTACTGACACCTCTGATTGTTCAGGTGGCTGATTCAGATCGCTTATTCCATCCGTCTCACATGTGATGTTGACGGTCGGCACTGGAAGGCAGGGTTACGTGATGCCAGCAAGCAGGAGATGGAAACAGCCAATGAAAGGGGTCTCTCAGGGAGTCCTGGGTGCTGGAGAGAGAATAAAAGAAAGCAAATTTTCTATTAGCTTTTACTTCTCTCCGAGCAGTTTGATAGACAAATTCAAAACAAGCTTCTTAAAGCAGAAGGAAAAACGCCGGGGAGGGGAGGACTGGCAGAGCCATCTGAAGATTAGCCCACCTGCAAATGAATGTGTGTGTAGGGGGATGTTTATGCTCCTCAACGATGAAGCACCATAGCGCTGCTGCCTTGAAACAGCATTTTCAGCACAGATGCTGTAAATTGTATTTTGAGACCTTTCTGAACTATTGACAAAATGATTAAAGAGGAATTGTGTCCCCACCCCCCAACTCCTCTTTCACAGATTCGATCTGAAGTCAGAGAAACAGCTAATAAAAATTCTGCAGCTGCCTTTTGCTTATCCACCCCCATCCAGACTACTGGTGTTTATTGTATTTTTCACCACTGTTAATATATTTAAACAGAGCAAATAAGGATGAGACAACAGAGCAAATAAGGATGTGAGGGGTGTAGGTGTGTTCCATCTGCTTGTAATGTATTTCACATGCCAGTAAGAAAAACAAAAACAAAAAACAGAGCTGCAAACACTAGCAATTAACTTGTAACATTAGGTGCATAAATTATGCTCTGTTTGTTTATTTATTTGTTGTTTTTTAAAAAAATGCAATGGAAGGGGTTCATGTATGATTAGTCATCATTAACACTTGGAATTCTGTTGGTTCACTATGTCACTGTAACTATGCCAGTGTAAGTAGTGGTGGGATGAAGAAATAGCCATGGGCATAGCCATGATATAAATAAAACATTGGAGAAATAGGCTGCTTCATGCTGGCGGATTTTGTTTGCCTGCCATTGCTATCACTGTGTAACCCTGGAAGAAGTGTAACCACTAGCACAATGCACCAACTGGACTCCAGCCACTATCTTCCAGATAAAATAGAGATAATAGTAAAATAATTGATGAGTATTTAAATACTCAGTTTTACATAATCCTTAATTACAGGAGATTTGTATTGCATGCCAAAAGTGTTAATGTTAATTATTTTCAAACTGCTTTCTTCTGTCAGCTCATCATGGCTGACTATAACTTTTAAATTTTAATTTTCTCTCTAAGTGAGGCTGTATTTGGAAGAAAGTCGGCTTTATCTCAAATTGATCCATAGAACAGTCTGGCCTATGGAACCAGGAGCAAGAATGGTAACTGTCCTAACCACAGTTAAAATAAATCCATGCTATTGTACTCTAGCTTTTAAATACCTATAGAAATGGTGTCCACATATATTGGGGATAGAGGCTAGATGAACAATCAGACAGCTTCACAGCAAGGTTGCATAGAAGTGCTCAGGGATGATTCTCCTGACAAGAATCCATTTGGGAGAGAGATTTAAATGATTACAAGCAAGCACGGCAAAAAATTGCTCTCCTTAATCACCCATTGTAAGTTCATGTGATATTTGTGACCAAGGGGCCTTTCACACTACACAGTAATAGCACCATGATTCCACTTTTTTAACAGCCATGTCTGAATCCTGGGATTTGTAGTTTAGGGAGGGTATTTAGAATTCTGAGCCAGACAGCTCCAGTGCCTTACCAAATTACAGACCACAGGATTCCACAGGATATTGCTGTGGCAGTAAAAGTGCAAACATAGTGCTATAATTGTGTACTGTGAAAGGGCCCTAAGTGAATCCAACCAGCCTGGGACTGCAAAACAAGAAAACTGTAAAGTACCCGATAGGCCACAATCAGGAGATTTACAAAGTACTTAGTGTGCTCCCACATATGGATGGCAAGACCATGTTGGCTTGGTAGGTGATCAGTTGATTGCAAAATGAGTTCCCACATGTAAAAGATGGACGGTAGACCTGTGTCATAACCTCCACTTGTCCTCTGTTGCCCTACTTTTTTCAGCTGCTTTTAAAATGTCCCAGTTTCTCTCTTCTCCTCCTTTCTCCCTTTATCCTACTTCAGTTGCTATAAACTGAGGCCATTTCCACACTATACTGTTATAGTGCTATATATATATATATGTATGTGTGTGTGTGTGTGTGTGTGTGTGTATATGTAATTCCAGTTTCAACATCCTATGGAACCCTGGGGTTTGCAGTTTATGGATGAGCATTTAGAATTTTCAGCCAGAGAGCTCTTTGGCCTCAGTAAACTACAAACTCCAGAGTTCCACAGCCTGTTGAAAGTGGGATAATAGCACTGTAACAGTGTAGTGGGGCAATGGCCTGAATTCAAAGTGCAAAAGTAGGTTGTACCCAGTTAATTCAGCAGGAGTGAGAGGAGTGGTGAGGAAAGGAGGAGATGGAATCTTACCCTTCCCAAAAGACTCAGGCAAATGCAAACTGCTAGCTTGTCTGTTCTTCTACATTACTAACTTTTGCCACCTCGACCACACTTTGATGTTGCTGGGCATATGTATCCCTGTTTTCATCTGTGAATGTTGAAGGGTATGCAGTGTGGACTCAAAACTTTTCTAAAACTCAGTTTGTATATTCCACAGAAATAAAAGAAGCAGGACACTAAAAAGAAAGATTGCTGTGTTAATCCATACAAAAATGTGAAAATTCATATTGGGGAGATAACTTCACTAGGTCAACAAAAATCTATGTAAATAATGGTTAAGTATTTGGGTCTAAATGAATGGTTATTGCATGATGGAGAGCATTTTTATGTTCCTCAGAAGGACCAAGGTGAAGATTACATTTTCAAGGTCCATCTGGGTCCTTAGTTGGGGGAAGTCGCTTGCTTGAGTGGAGGATAAGATGATGCATGAGCCCTCAGTGGCTGCAGAGGCCTCTAGGATAGTGGTTCTCAACCTTTGGTCTTCCAGATGTTTTGAACCTCACTCCCAGAAGCTTCAGCTAGTAAGATCAATGGTCAGGAGTTCTAGGAAATGAGTCCAAAACATCTGGCAGGCCAAAGGTTGAGAACATTGTGGCCTCCACTTCTTTTCACTCCTCTCCAGAAACAGCAAACAGGGACCCAATGAAACCTGGGATCCTTGCTTCTGTTCATGTTAGTTTTATTTAATAGTTGAAAGGAAGGTAATCCCAGGAAACAAAGTCAGGTGGCGTAAAATCTATTCTTTCCAGTGGAAGACCCCAGAAGTGAATAGGGAAACATTTATTTTCCAAGTTATACAATAAATGAATGAATGAATGAATGAATGAGCAAGTCCTGTACATAAGGGGGGGGGGGATCCCTAATCCATATTAGTTATTATACATTTCCCCTAGTTTCAGGGATAAGGGTTCCAGCAGTATCTGTGGCTCATGGATTTTGTCACTGTGTAGATCTGCAAGTTTCTAATTCCACTTTACAATGGGAGCAAGTCAATTACACGCTTTCTTCCTTGGCTTCTGTAACTCACATGTTCAAGAACTTGGATTGCCATGTAGATTTGGCCATGCACAAAGAAAGCACAGTGTAGGTTGAAGTGTTTACTACTTTTGAGATGATGTGATGAAATAGCATTGGATAGCATTGAATAATTTCTTAAAAAGGAGTCAGGAAGGGGATGCGGGAAAAGGGGGATGTTGCAGTACCTTTAAGACTAATTGGTCTTTCTTTTCACATGAGCCTTTGTGGATACAAAACCAGTACAAAGTGATAACAAATGCTCAGGTAGAAAGCATATTTACACAGTTGTGACATGGAATGTAATAGGATCTAGAAAGATACAAATTGCAGTCCTTGCCCTAAATGTTCAAAGGACTGATGTAAGGTGATATTGGTCTTTCAGATCTTTACAGTGGTTACTTAGTGTTGATGTGTGAAAGCAATAAATCTGCTTATCTAAAGTCAGTTTTCTAAACTCTCTCTGAGAAGATTCATTTTGTGATACGCATAGTGGCGAGGTCTCTTGTATTAATATATGTAGTGTGCCATGAAGCCATTGTCTTTGTTCATACCTTTGCTAACGTACCGGGGTTTGTAAAAATAATTCGATCCAGTAGTTTCTCTTTCTAGTCTTCCTTTGTAATTTCCTTGTTTAAGGATTGCAACCTCTCAATCACTTACTGTGTGTCCAGAAAGACTGAAATATTCTGCAACTGATTTTGGGGTATTGCTTTTCTAAATGTCAGAATTTTGTCTGTTAATCCTCTTATGTAGAGACTTCCCTGTTTTTTTCAATGTAGAGTGTAGAGGGACATTACTGACATAGGATGGCATATATCACACTGGAGGAAGAGCAAGTAAATATACCTCTGACATGGTAAGTGATGTTATTGGACCCTGTAATATTGCTCCCAGAGCAGATGTGGGGACAGAGTTGGCATCTGGATTTGTGGCAGGGTTTTGTCCCTGTTTATCATCCATGTTATGTATCCTGTTGTGAGTAGTTGTTTGAGTTTAGGAAGTTGTCTGTAGGCCAATAAAGGCCTACCTCCTAGAGATTGTGAGGGTGCTGTGTTATTCTCCAGAATTGGTTGTAACTTGACGATGTGTTTGAGTGGCCTCAACTGGGGACTATAGGTGGCCACTAAAGTTGTTCTGTCATTTTGTGTTTTTGGTCTTTTTTGTAGTAAATGGTTCCTGGATATTAATCTTGCCTTCTCTATTTGTTTCTTCACCTCCTTAGGTGGGTACTATAGTTTGAGAAATGTGTGTCATAAATCCAAGAGTTTTGAGTTGCTGTCTTGTGGGTCTGAGCAGATGTAGTTGTATCAGAGGGCTTCCCTGTAAACAATAGATTTGGTAGGGTGTTCAAGCTGGAAACTGGATGCATGTAAACATGTGTAGTCATCAGTGGATTTTCAGTAGATAGCAGTGCCTAGAAGTCCATTGTGCAGTTGCAGAGTGATGTCAAGAAAGTGAATTTGTTGTATGGATTTTTCAAGGCTCAGGTTGATTGTAGGTTTAAATTTTTTCCTGGATAAAGAGTTTCCTAGAAATGTGATGAGAACCATATTTACTTGTGGAACTGTGTCTACTTGGATTTTTCCCCCCTACAGCTATAACCAATTCTACCTATCTAGTTGGCAGTAACACAGTCTCTTATTGCTCATAAGAGATATGGCTATGAATGAGAAACCTTGTATCAGGATTTTAAAAATTGTTTTGTTTTTGTTTTTGATTTTTTTGAGATTGACACCCATACTATGTGTGGCTGTTTTTTGAGCATATTAAAAAAGGAGGAAAGGCAGGTGTCATGATGTGACCCTGGGTGTTCAGCTCCTTGTCACAAAGTATAAGGATTTCATTTTTCCCAAACATAATTTTCAAGGTACATTATAGAAATCCTACATGAGATGCCATGAATTCTGCTTTGCAGAGGATGGTGTTATATTTGAAAAGCTTCCCAAAGCTTAGAAAATTATGCTAAAAGTAGTTAGTTACAGTTATAGTTTGGAGGACCCAAAGCATAATTTGGAGGCTTACTACTGTGGTTATTTTTTTAAAAAAATGACTTTTAACTTTGCCATTTCCCACAAGGAGCTGAGATAGTGTCTTCAGTTTCTTTTTAATTAGATTGTTTCTCATTCAGCAGTATGAGGCAGATATACACCATGAAACAGAACTTGAACCTTGACATTCATCTTACTGTGTTTAATGAGACCACAACACCATAAACATGAAAGTTAAAAGTTACGTTATACTGAAAAATAAATGAAGTTGTCCTTTGTCAGTCATAAGACAATATAATTATACCTTAGTTTTTTGAAAAAGAAAGACATACAAGTAACTCTTCAGATCTCCTAGTTCCACTCCTATAAGACAATGGGAATGAGGAAAGATCTGGGGAAGGAGGAGAAAGAGAGAGTGGGGGGAAAAGGAAGGAGATTGCTGGGAGCTGTGGAGCAGAGAGAAAGACAAATGGGAAAGAATGAGACAAACAGAAGAACTAAGTAACAAGGGACAAGAAAATTCTAGACAGGAGTTGCATGGGAGGTGGGAAAGAAAGAGGATGGGAGAATGTGAGCAAGAGAAAGAAAGGAGAAGGTGTGTAGCCAGCAGTTGTCAAGGATGGGGGAGAAGGCATAAGAGGATGAGAAAGAGAGACAGGTGAAATCAGGAATTAAAACAGAAAGGAATCAAGTGCCTTCAGCTTATATGAAGAAGACATTTGTACCATACCTCACAATCCATGTGAAGATCAGACCAAGGCCCTTTTCGCACCTTACCTTTTCGTGCTGCTGGGTTGGGGTTCTTGCGTGGGAGGAACGCTGCCGCATCCCTGCTGCTTCGGCTCTGCAGCGCCTTCCTCCTCGTGCGAGCGCCCTGCCCCTTCCTTCCGCAGTGCAGCCTGGGATTTAGAGGCTGCGCTGGGGCAGGAAGCATGGTCAGCACAGCTTAGGAGGCTTCGCATGGCAGGTAAGTGCGTGCGAGGCCCCGGAGCGATGCCTGACCGTGCAGCATTTTCAACTTTGAGCCGAAAATGAAAAGGTGCATACGTGGTCCGCGTCAGGCCCTTGAGCATCACGTAAATGTGAGTGCATCATGCAGACCGCTCCTCACATTTACGCAACACTCAAGGGGCCCTTTCGCTTCAAAAACGCCGTGTGAAAGTGACACAAGAAAGGACTTTGAACTACAGCCCTCTATGGGAGACTGAAAAATATAAGAACAGAACTGAGGCCTTTTCGGTACCACCCTCCGAACCCACCATGCAGACAGGAGAAGGACAGGACTGCAACAACACTTGTGCATGACATCATCACAGTCCCATCCTTCTCCTGTCCCCAGGCAGTGCAATCACGGATTAAATCATTGATAGGTTTTCCCTGTCAATGACCCATGATCATGCCACCATCGCAGGCTTACCTGTCCTGCAGAAGCCTGGGAAATGCAATGGCTGCTCTTCCTGTCCCAGTGCAGCCTAGGAAGACACCTGGCTGCACTGTGGAAGGAAGAGGCATGACCATTGCGCTCCCTTCCACAGGAGATCCAGCCAATGAGGAGGCGAGTACTCATGTTGTGCTCCCCTTGTGGCAGAGCTGATGCCGAGATTCTCACTGGACATCCTCACAAAACAGTAGGGTGCGGAGAAGGCTTGAGAGAAGCCAAAAAACAGCAATCCTGTGTTACCATATTCACTGACTACTGACAATGAATATTAGGCAGGTTAGAAATTCCCCTTGCAGCTTGTTCCTTCCCACTGAGTCCCAATCCCAGCTATGGTTTGAGAAAATTTGAGCTGGGGGGAGGAGGAGGTGGTGAGACCAACTTCTGGGAGAATCTAAGGCAAGCTTGTCTGAAACAGCCTGCAGAAGCAGCAGCTAGCAGTACCTCTCCAAAAATCTTTTCAAGACTGTACTCTCATCCTGAAACATATCCTGTATCATGAGGCCCAGAGGAAAGAACCAGGCTCTGAGATCTGGGATCACTACATCACCTCCCATGTTTGTCACATGAGATGGGCCAGGGGGCAGGCACCCATCCGTAGCATTATTTTTCTTACCGTTTTACAGGAAAGGGAAGATGAAAACTTTAGAGGGATTGCTTTCAGAAGACTACCTCCCAGGCAGACTCACACGCCACTGTCACACAGGAAAACAAGTTGAAAGTGTGTGTTAAATGGTTTGTGACTAATACACTGCCCTTTTAAATAACTGAGCTTAAACCCATTTGAATGAGCAATATTACCTGTCAGATAGAACTACAGCTTTCAATTTCATCGCACCTGGACTAAAACCCATTACTTTTTGCAAAATACCATTTCATTCATCCTCTCAGCAGCCACACCCCCACTACCAGCAGCAGCAAGCAAGCAAGCAACACAAAGAGTTCTGAAATCTGTGTTTAAACCTAGACTTTTTCTATGTGTGCTTGCTGCATCATCCAGATACGTCTACGGATGTCAACCACCTCAACCAAACAGGAAAGCCAAGGAGATAAAGAGCAACATGGTGTCATTTCCCACTTCCCCAGCCCACTTCCTCCCTTCTTTTCTGTGTTTCCTGCATGAAGATTGCACTGGGTCTTAAGTAACTTTGCCTGATATTCTACAGATTACTTCAATGGTGAACAGACTTTATGCTTGCCAATTTGCATAAACACTGGGAGAAAAACCTCTGGTTAAATCAGGGGCAGCAGCTACCTCTGTGTACTTGTGTCTCAGTGCCTTTGTCTCCTAGGTTTTTTTTTTTTTTGGTTTGCAGCCATTAATAGCTTGGCCTCCATGGTGCAAGAGCAAAAGGGAGTGTGTCAGAGCAGCAGGCCAAAATCAAATTACAGCAACCTCGTGCTTTGCATTAAAGCCTCCACTAAGTGATGGAAGCTGGTAATCGTCCCAATTTTCCTTCAAGACAATAGCCCTCCATGCAACCATCTACGTTCAGTTAATTCCACACCATCGGCTTTCCTTTATTGGCTGCGGGGAATGCAGTATTGATTCCTGAACTTAGCAGCAGCACAAAGAACCACTAGTGCATGGTGAAAATGCAGCAATAAAAAGAGTCTGGCAGCTTGAGAAAAGCAGCCATTCCACTGCACAAACAAGGTCAATTAAAGGACAGTGCAGCACAATATAAATAGCATTACCATCCCTCTTCAGCCAGGATGATATCATGCTGGCAAGATGACAGTAAATAAAGAGAACCTAATGCAGAATAATATGAAGGAATTTGATGTAATTTAATTTCAAGCCCTGCACCATTTTGAAAACGCTATCAATAGCAAAATACATTTTTTCCTTTATACACACACACACACACACACACACACGTACATACATACACACTATCCATTTTGAGTCTTTTCAATGTCAAATGATTTTAATCATGAAACAAATATTAGTAATTTTAGCTAATAGAGTCAAACACTACAAAGTGCTGTGGTCTTCAAAAATGTTATTTGCATGAATACGTAAAGTACTCACTATTGCCAGATGCCAATTAAAATTGAAAATACATCATACACTGCCACATTTTGTTTCATATAGCAAAGACCCCGCTTCTCACTGCCTGTTCGTGTCTGTGTGCGTGTGCATGTGTGCAGAACAGCTCTTGGTGTTTTGTTTTTTCAAATGCCCATTCAGTGTCTGCAATCTCTCCAACATAATGAATGAATTTGTAGAGCGTGATGTCCTAGAAAGGATACCTAAGCCTACATTTTGTTTGTAACTACTCATCCCATATGGCTGGTACTCTAGGTTGTAGCCAATCATCTCTGTTGACAGCAGTATGAAAAGAAAGCAGTTTTGTTTTGTTTTGTTTTTTGGTGATTATAACATTCTCTTCAGGTACCTAGAAGATTAAAGTAGAACCTACAGTACAAAAGTCTCAGACAGAATGTATACCACTGGCTAAAAAGAGTAGGAACAAATCCAAAAAGATACCAGTGTGGTTAAAAAGCAGTGTCATGAGGCTCTTTTAAGAAAGCATAGAGAATTTGTTTTCTAACATGGGCCGCACATGCACAGGGGGAGTCATAGCCCATACCCCAATTTTAAGCCTATAGCCCCGTTGTGAAATCCAACTTTTAAAAATTTTTAGGGTTATTGGCTCTAGAGATGCCTTTCAGAGTATGGATGAGGTCAAATGCCAGCCAGTCCACCTCAGACTTTCAAAATTCTTCTTCAAGCATGATGCTGCCACAGACTTCAGATGTGAAAGCGTGGACTGGTTTTGGGGCAGTCTCAATAGAAGGGCCGTCAAGCTGGGGAGTGGGTTGACAGATGAACATCTTGCGGAAGCACGACCGGCTGGCATTCTATTATTGCCAAAGACCTGATGTCTTTCTCAAGTGAGAAATCTGGAGGAGCAATTTGACAAATTGTCAACAGTCCAAACAGGGCCAGTCCTATCAACAAGAACAGTGAGGCATCAAATTTTGGGTGTCATGAAAGAGCAGCAAATTATTGTTAGTTATTCACCATGTTATTGTATCTTTATCACTAGGGAAAAGGGGATGCACTTGTGGAATTTCCTACCTTATCGGCCAAAATGAATGAGCTGGGTTGGGATATTAAATACCTTCAGTTGGATGAGGGAAGGAGTTCCACATGATGTCTGGCCATAGGCAACAAAATAGCCCTGTGTCTAATCTACAGTTTTAAGAATGTCCCTCCACACTTTCTCTCCTCAGATAGTACCCATCCAGTGTAAACCTGGGGAGGGCTTTGAAAACATGTATCAGCTGGTTAAGTTATGCTTTCAAAAGCACTCTTTCTTACAAATGGGCACTGCCTAATGATGCACATCGTTTTAGATTATGTTCTGTCTCCTATCTCTTTGTTATTCCTCTAATATTTTAAATAGTTGCTCTATTACCTGTTTTTTATTAAAGGCAAATCCTACTTGAGGCAAATTCTTAAAAAACAAACAAACAATAGCTAAGTACTGGAAGTTTAAGAAGTGGTATTGTTGTCTTCATAACTTGTTTCATGGAGGAGGAAGATACCTTGCCTCAGTGGCAGAACGCTGCATGTAAAATATCGCAGGTTAACTCCCTGGCATCTATAGACAGGCTGAGAAAAATTCCTGTCTGAAACCCTGGAGAACTGCAGTCAGTCAATATCAACAACACTGAGCAAAATGGACTAATAGTCCAAATCAGGATAAGATAGCTTTGTACATTCCTCTGCTCCATTCTGTGGTAGCTGGTGGTTTCCATTTTAGTGGGGTGGTGGATTTATGTTCTGGTGTGAACTTTAAAGGAGATTTTCAGGCAGAATGCCTATTTTGGAGTTCAACTCCATTAAATTTGGACTAAAACCTGGAAGATTATCACTGCCCAGTGACAGGGAGGCCTCCAGTTGCCACTGGTTCCACCTTCAGAAACAAAATGCTGAGCTAGCCTGGCTCTTCATCTCAATCCACAAGACTTTCTTTATTTTCAGGTATGGAGCAGAGTAGTGCTCTGAAGTTTCTGGCAATAATAGAACACCTGGCACAGGAAGAAGACAGGGTTGGTCAAATTCAAGGCACCATCTTCTCCCTTTCTATCTACAAGCTATCCAGTACAGTTAAAAGTACTGGACTTGATCCCTGTTTAGGCTGTTTCTGCATGATGGGGCTGTCCTGCTATGAACAGAATGGCCAGTGGTCAGCTAGTTGTGCTTCTGCATGATGTCGTCACCAGCCCACTGCCATCCTGTCCTCATGTGTTGTGCTTGCGGGGTATTAGCTAAACGGATAAAATCTGCTTAGTGCCCACAATTGTGCAATGCTCCTGTACCCACCTGTCCTGCAGAAGGGCAGGAAGCACCATGGCCACACTTCTTCCTTCTACTACGCAGCCAGGCAGTCCCCTTCCACAGGGAGGCAGTCCCTTGTGGGGGGGGGAGCATTCCTGTTGTGCTTCCTTCCCTGCTGGGACTGTGATGGGGTGACTCACAAGTGCCCTGTCATGCAGAAATGGCCTTAGACCAATTGAATTCAATTGACAATTTAGTCATGATTAACTTTATCTCCCACTGATTCAACATAAGTGTGGACTCACCATTCAGCAGTTGATTCAACAAATGTCGTCTAGTCAGGACTACTGATAGGATTCAGGTCATGGATTGCAATGGGTCTGTTCTAAATAGCACTAAGCCTGGACTAACGCACTGTACCCCACCTCACTTCCAATCTTGCACAGCTAGAGCCATTGCTCTGAATACTGACAGCTTCAGTCTACTCTCGTACAGTGCAGGAGTGTGTGCAGAGTTGAATTACTAAAAGAGGACTCTCTCTCTCTCTCTCTCTCTCTCTCTCTCTCTCTCTCTGTCTGTCCCCCCCCACCTCTCTCATTGGATTATGTGTTGCACTGCAGTTTATTTGTTACATGAACTGTGGTATGAGATTGAAGTCTTGTGTCAGGTTATATACTACTGAATTAGTTAACTGCAACTGAAATAATGGTCTGAACAAAGGACTATAGGAATGAAGGAGTGAAGGGCTGCAGTGTATTATTAAAACAGCATAGAATGGACCCACAGAAATCAATGGAAATCAAGTTAATTTCCCATTCATTTTAATCTGTGTATTTTACTCTGGATCAAACACAGTGTTATTAGAACATTCAGGAAAAGCACAATATAGATATTTTGCCTCATCCTCCTTCTGCTTAACAGCTACCACAAGAAGGCTTATTCCACAACCTATCACATGAGTGCTATTGAAGACAGCTTGGAATTGGCGCAAGAAATATAAGAAAAGAAGTAGGAAAAATTCAAATTACTTAGTGACACTATAAATGGTAGATATTTTGGTATATATTTAGGTTCTAGTGGGCTTACAGTCTTTGGAAGTTATCAGGATCTAAGATATTTGTGGGGTGTTACCACAAGTTTTTTTTGTAGAAATGTTACACAGCTGATCTGTTCAAACATATATGAGTCCAGTTCCTGAAAATGTTGGAACTAGCCCTAATGCTACTAAATAAGAACTTGCCACATAACCCTTGGTGCTTAGAAGTTATTTTTCAACTTACTTGTGGCAAGGAAAATGAAAATGGATCTCAATATTAGTTCTGTCACCATCATAAATGTACTATATTTTGGTAGTACACTAAAACCATTGTACTTCTTTATTGGAGATGTTTTTGGATTTGACTAAGTACCTAATATTTGAAAGTTTGAGAAGTTATTCATTATAATGGATTTACTGACACTATATGAAAATAAAGGATTTGAGACTAGAATGTGACTCACTGAATAGATTTGGACAGGTTGACTAGTTTCTCCCAAGGCATTCTTCTATTAATATCCAATGATTCACTCTTTGAATGTTGTCTGGAACTTACTGAATTTAAACAAGTATTTTACCTTAATTAGAAAATTATCACCATAATTCACCACAGAGTTAATCTCAATTTGAACAGCTACTTTTTTGACTGCAATTTGCAACGTCCCCTTGCCAAAACTAGAAGCATTTTAGGAGTTGTAACCCAAATGCTCCAATGAATGGTAGCCTCCAGCCACCACTAACCTTAAGATGAAATCTGGTTCCTTCCTGCCCAGCGATTCAGGCGCTGAGTTAAAGGGTAGATTATATGCCATATTACTAACCGAGATTTCTCCCAGCCTTCATTCTGTGTTCTCCACCAGCTCGTCTCCTCTACCACCTTGTTACATTATAGCTGCCCATTTGGTGTTCCAGACACTAATATAGCAACAGATTTGGAACAACTCTGTGAATGCTTATCCTGGTTTGTGCCCCCACAATGATATTAGCATTCACTTTGATCAGAGCTTTGAAAGAATACTAGAGGAATTTTTTAAACTCTTTTGTCTGGTTGCATAGAATCATAGAGTTGGAAGAGACCCCAAGGGCCATCGAGTCCAACCCCCTGCTATGCAGGAACATCCACTAAAGCATTCCCAACAGATGGCCATCCAGCCTCTGCTTAAAAACCTCCAAAGAAGGAGACTCTACCACACTCCGAGGCAGTGTAGTCCACTGCCGGACTGCTCTGACCATCAGGAAGTTCTTCCTGAGGTTCAAGTGGAATCTCCTTTCCTGCAGCTTGAATCCATTGTTCCTTGTCCTAGTCTCTAGAGCAGTGCTTGTGAATTGATTTTAAAGTTCTGGAAAGTTAACCATTTCAAGAATTGTGAGTCCTGTTGAGCACAGCAAACAAAATGACTGGTCAGCACCACCAAAGAAAATCATCTTCCTTCATCCTACTTTTTTTTTCTTTCATTCATTCAGGTTTAGTTACATGAATTAGAATAAGGCTACTTGAAAGACTGCCTGCTCCCAAATGTTCCTACCATAATACTAAGGTCATCTTCAGAAGGACTTGTCTGACTACTGCTACTCCCAATAGCTAGATGGATGGCTATTACGGAAGAAGTCTTCCCAATAATGCCCCAGTTTGTGGCATCTCCTTCCAAGAGAGACCCACCTGGCATTGTCACTGGTAATATTTAGAAACCAGGCTGAGATATTCTGATATTCTGCATATATGTATATATGTATATATCTTAAATCTTAATATATCTTAATATATCTTAAATATTTTATTACCATAAAATTGTTGGAACTGATGGTAAAGCCTATGATTTTATAGATTGCTTTTAATGTTTTCAAACTGCTCCAAAAGGAATTGCCAATCAGGCAGTATATAAATATGTTAAATAAATAAGTGAGCAAGCAGATAATATAATGTCCTAGAAATATTTACATGGCTGCTAATAATCTGATACAAACCACTACCTCATTTTCTGATAGCAACATCCATGGCTAGATCTGCTCCAGATCAATTTTAACTGCATCAAGAACTTCCGTATCTACATACCCACTTCCCCATCCCAAATGAAAGACCTCTTCTTCCTTCATTCTCTTAGGCTGATAAGAGTGATTAGGCAGATCTGCTCATAATGTGATAAATATGCACTCTTTCCCAGGAGATGAAGCGATAGGATTGATCTGTATGAGAGAAAATGACAATTGTAAAAAGAGGAAACAAATGTACCAATGCCAAAATTGCCTGCTCATGTTCTCCATTAGGCTTTGTAATCAATGGAACTTCCCTGTGCCAAATATACTGCAGAATTAGACTTCTAGATTTACATTTTTATGTTACCACAGCTACTGATTTGTTTTAACTCGTAAAAGTGACTACCCTCATGCTTTCGCCCAGTAATTATTTATTGAATTTTGATATATCTGCCTGTACACCTGCATATAAGTGACGCTTTAAGAAAATAAACCAGAATTGTAAACAATTTGGAATGCCACATGAACTATCTCTGGGGAACATACTATGAGTGGAAAATAGAACATTTTTGTGTTCACAAACAGGAAAATACAAAGAAAGAAAAACATGAAAGAAAGATGGTGGAAATATGTCTCCTGTAAGCATTATCTCGCAGTTTGGAGGTTTGGCCTTCTAGAGACAGTGGGTCCTGGGTCTCTGAACAGCAATATATATCTTTGGTTATTTTATTCTTGGATGCAAAAATAAAAATGATTTTATTTTTGGTTGCAAGGATAAAAATTTCAAATTATTTCTGCATGCTGAGCAAAGATACTACAGTTGGAGGCATTTCATGTAAATTTGTTTGCATTTGGGAAGGTTTTTGCAAAACAAACTGTGATGGTTTTGTGTAAATATGGTATTTTTGCCCCCCCTCCACCTTTTCTTTTCACAGAGAACAACCTCAATCAGGACTGAAGTGCTGGTCTTTTCACCCTTGTGCAGGGGCAAAATACCTGCTGAAATTTTTCAAGGCTAAGAAAACATGTAAAATATTTTTCATACGTCACTTCAGTGGATTGACCTACGACTGGATCTGGCTTTGGTCAAGGACTCTTAATTTTGTGGAGGGATGTTGGATGATAGGATTTATGCAAATCGCGATAAATCTTCCCTCATTCCACTGAGCTCTGACCAAACATGGCTCAGAGTCAAGTGCAAAACAAAACACATAGAGCAAAGTTGATAAACACAGCAACAAAAGCGTGTGCAGCAGAGTATGATATGCAGCACTGCTCTGACCCCAAAACTCACCCACTAAGGAATACTATCACACAGTGTTGTCTTCCAAGGATACCTGGAGGCTTTTAATCTTCTGTTCCAATATATACATATGTACAGGATTCGCAGATCCTCCAACAGAGATTCAGCATTCCATCATCAACACATCAAGTGGAGATATGCACTGGCAAAGCCTCTGGCCAACAATCAGGCAGATCAAGAGAAATGTTGGCCAGATCCCATCTCCTTATATACATAGGGACTAGCTGATGTATCCCCCGCCAGGATTTCATGTCCCATGGTTGATGTAACCCCTTGTCCTGGTTACATTACACTGTCACTCAGCTTTTTGTCCCAAGGGGATTACCTCATGACATACACAGTCATTCCCCCAGGTGCTTTCCACATGCACATCATAAGTATTTTATTGGACCAAAGGTCACAGCAAACCTTTTCCAACAAATTTCACAATCTTACAGAAACCCAGATCCTGCTTCTTTACTGGGGGAATTCGGACCACTTTGCTGAGCATAAAAGAAGGAAGAGAAACTGACTTTCTTTTGGATAGTGTAGACACCAGTGAAGAGGTGTAGTTACAGGGAAGGCAAAATGAGGTCCCTTCCAAATAAGAATTCTGCGCCCACAATGAGTTTTCCTTCAGTTACCAAATTTCTAGCACTGCACAGAACGAGATAGTGAAAATTGTTCATACCTAACTCTTATATTTGCTCTGTTTGCATGCCCTTGGTAACTTGACTGCTGGCCACACTACACAAAAGAACACCAATTCACCTTCCTTCTCTCATCTCCCCCCTCCTCTTCCCCGCATAGCTAAACCCCTGCTAACAGTTCATACTGCTGCAATGTAGACCAGAAATAACCCAAGAGCAATCAGCAGTGATTGCTGTTTCCTTGGGTCAGCCCTCTTTGTCATGGACCATTCAGGGAGAAATACAATGAAGACATGGCTTCAGTCTTTAAAAATGGCATATTATTATGGAGAGGCTTAGGGAGCCGGATATATTTAGTCTGGAGAAGTAAAAGTTAAAAGTGACATGACAGCTATGTTTAAATATTTGTAAGGATGTCATATGGAAGGTGGAGCAAGCCTGCTTTCTGCTGCTTTAGAGACTAGAACATGGAGCAATGGCTTCAAACTTCAAGAAAAGAGATTGCATCTGAACATTAGAAAGAACTTCCTGATGGTAAGAGCAGTTCAACAGTGGAATATGCTGCCTCGATGGAGTGTGGTGGAGTCTCCTTCTTTGGAGGTTTTTAAACAGAGGCTGGATGACCATCCGTCGGGAATGCTTTGATGGTAAGTTCTTCCATGGCAGGGGGTTGGTCTTGATGGCCCTTGTGGTCTCCAGGGAACAAAATCCAGGGAACAAAAAGTGTCTATTGAAAAAAAAAAGCTCAATCTATTTGTCGTTTTTGGATAATACAGTGGATAAAAGTCCTTGCTTTTTGGACTTAAAACTACTTTTGAGGTTGATTTGGGCCAAAAGGTGAGAAATATATATGGATATATCATAGAATCATAGAATCATAGAGTTGGAAGAGACCCCAGGGGCCATCTAGTCCAACCCCCTGCTATGCGGGAACACACATCAAAGCATTCCCAACAGATGTCCATCCAGCCTCTGCTTAAAAACTTCCAAAGAAGGAGACTCTACCACACTCCAAGGCAGCATATTCCACTGCCAGACAGCTCTGACCATCAGGAAGTTCTTCTTGAGGTTGAGGTGGAATCTCCTTTCCTGCAGCTTGAATCCATTGCCCCTTGTCCTAGTCTCTGGAGCGGCAGAGAACAAGCCTGCTCCCTCCTCAACATGACATCCCTTCACATATTTAAACATGGCTATCATGTCCCCTCTTAACCTTCTCTTCTGCAGACTAAACATACCCAGCTCCCTAAGGCATTCTTCATAGGGCATGGCTTCCAGACCCTTCACCATTTTGGTCGCCCTCCTCTGGACACGTTCCAGCTTGTCGACATCCTTCTTGAATTGAGGTGCCCAGAACTGGACACAGTATTCCAAATGAAGCCTAACCAGTGCAGAATAGAGTGGTACCATTACCTCTCTCAATCTAGACACCATACTCCTATTGATGCCACCAAGAATCATGTTGGCTTTCTTAGCTGCCGCATCACACTGCTGACTCATGTTCAGCTTGTGATATACCAACACTCCTAGATCCTTTTCACATGTACTGCTATCCAGCCACACATGCCCCATCCTACACTCGTGACTTTCATTTTTTCTTATATACATAAGAGAAGATACGTATGGATATATACATAACAGAAGATCCTCGAATTTCAATATATGAGACAGTCTTATCATTTTTAACATAGATTTTCCAAACATATGCTTCACCTTCCAGGCATTTCACTTACAATTCAACTAGATGAGTGAGTCCTGGTGTCTAAAAGAATCAAATTGCACTTCTTGAGGCAGTTTCCTCCATCTGGATCTTGCAGAAACAATGGTAAGCAAGGAAATTTTTCTCCATCTTTTCTCGTAAGCTTCAAGTGCAAAGGGTATGGTGGAGAATTTATTTCCAAGGTCATTTCCACACTACACTGTTATAATGGTATTATTCCGCTTTCACCATCCTGTGGGATTCTGGGATTTGTAGTTTACTGAGGCCAAAGAGCTCTCTGGCTGAGAATTCTAAATGCCCCTCCCTAAACTGCAAACCCTAGAATTCCATAGGATGTTGAAAGTAGAATAATAGTACTATAATAGTGTAAAGCAGAAATGGCCCAAGTTAATCCATCTGACCTGTTTGCAAGAAGCCCTAAGCTACCACCTCTTTCATCTGTTCTGTTTTAATAATACTATAGTAAATTTCTCTCCTGATAATTTGTTGGAAGGGCTTCTAATAAATGAATATTAGGCTTGGTTATTTATTTATAATCCCAGGCCACATAATTAAATAAATAACTGAAGTATTCTAAAAACGGATTCTCCATCATTCAAGAAAATATTTCTAAACAATTGAAGGCTGTGTGAAATTAAAATCCTGTATGATAAGCGGCAAGGTGAGGTAAGTGCAAACTTCCCTATTCAAACGACAATTTTGTAACTTTCTAAATGAGATATGCTGTCAATTATCATCTCACAGAAGATTGCACAGTATAAAATTTATTTCATAAAAACAGTTAATTTGGACAGTTTCATGTAGCATTCTAAATGAATAAATCAGATGAAGTAAAATACTCATTTTCACTTTACCCCAAAGAGAGAGAATGTATCCCTGCCAACATTTCGTATCTAAGGTTATCTTGGATAAGAACCACCTGCATTTTTGTCCACATAATTTTGTTAATTTGTTTATGGACCTAAATATCAAATTTTATGTTTGCCTGTCTCAGCCCCCATGACCTGTAAAAAAGAACACCAGTCTGTATTCCCAGAGAGCCAGCATGGTATAGTGGTTTGAACACTGAACGTTGTAAAACAGGGTTTGATTCCCTGCTCAGCCATGGAAGCTCACTGGGTGTCCTTGGGGGTGTCACACAGTCCCAGAAAAACTATAGGGTTGCCATAAGTCAGAAATGACTTGAAGGCACACAACATCAACAATTCCCAAATCAAATAGTTCTGCTTTACACTCGTTGATCAAATACAGAAGATCTAGCGTCTGCACTGAACTTAAAGAATTCATGAAAGATGATTAATGATGTTATTAATGCTTACGTGTGCAGTACTTGATGCAGAATACACATTTGTCTGGTTCATAATTAGTGGCAGTAATATGCACCAAACATTATTTCTTCATTGTTCTTCTATAGCGCAAAATGGAAAAATGAGATTCTGCACATGCAGTGTCTTTTAGCTTAAGTCTGTGGGCACCAGTTTGTGCTAATGGCTAGTTGCATTCCTCAAAATGGTGGTGGTGGTGGGATTCTATGGCTCCAGAGATGAAACTAGTGAAGAGATGTCCCAGTCTATGGGGGAACAGATGCTACCCAGTGCTTCCACTTGCTTGACCAAATAGACATCTTAGCTCCATGTGAGCTTGTAGAATTTGACATCCCTAACCTAGACTAAAATTAGATGAGATTGTGAATCAGTCGAATATATCACAACCAATATTATCAGCCAGTTTAGATCTCTGCATCGAAAGGATGTTTCTTTCTCTCTGGAAGTTATCTAAAATTACTTGGAATTAGTGACCGTATCTACCTATTTCCAAAACTGAGGGAAGTAATTCAGCATAGTGGAGATGATGTTACAGAATTAGGCATAGAAGCAAGAAGCATACTTGAAATGCCGCCATATTTTAAAAGTGCTTCTGGTAGCTAGCAATTAATGTACATTCAGATAAGATGCAAACAGAAAAAGTAGTTCAGTTTTATATTTATGAAATGCTAGTTCTGCATGATTAGAAAAAAATGACTATTAATATGTGGATGAAAATGAATAAAAATCTATTTGTTCTTCAAACTTCAAAAAACAAAAGAATAGCTAACAATCTGATATCTTTTATGTTTCCAAAATTGCAAATAGGTGTTTAAGAAAATGATAGCAGTAACATTATTAGCATATAGGTTGGGTTCTTTGATGTTTGTATTTATCTATCATTAGCAATGTTAACCTCAATAGTTTTTTTTAAAAAAAGTCAGAATAAGCATTAATTACTTAGTAACACTGACTGTTTATATAAAGCAAGAGTGAGACATATGCATATATACCTCATAAGTGCAATAATGGTCATGGGCTTTAATGTATTTAGTGGGATGACAAGAGTAATTTAGCTGTATGTTTATTTGCCCACCACAGTCACTTATGATTCTGACACTACATAATTTTATTGATATGTGTTGGTTGAGGCAAAGAACTAGAAGCATATCATTCTGTTTTGCAGAGATTTCAATACCACACAGAAAATGTTCAGGCATATCTTCTGCTTTTGGATGCCCTTGCAAAATATGCATCTTCTGTTATAGGTGTCATGAAGTCAACTGCATCAAAACTGCATCCTATTTTCAAGCAGCCTATGGTCATGTCTTCCCTGTTTCCTTCCAAGCCACTGCCAGGGATAACTGCAGCCTGTGCCTTTACATTGCAGTCTATTGTCTTAATAGAAGTGGCTCCAGAGAGATGCACAGCATTTATATCCTGCTTCACAGAATTCAAAACACTTTGCATACATTGCCTTGCAATGCTTACAACAGCCCTATAATTCAGTATTGTTATACCCATTTTCGAGATGGAGACCACTCGCTTAAACAGAGTGACTTGCCTTAGACAATTTAGTGAACTTGCCTCAATGACTTCCTGATTTGGAGTCCATTGTCTCAACCACTACACTATTGTGGCTGCAGGTTTAGGGACTATGCTTTGTAAGTTTTACGAGAGGTTGGGTTTTCCATTTCGTTTAAATTTATGATTCCCTGTTTTTGAGGCAGGAGTAGAAACTGAGTACCTACAGGAATACCTTCCTCCTTTTTGTGTCTTTGGTTGTTTGTATGCTTGTGACACGGATACACTGCCCTCTCATACCCTGCCTTTGTTTCCGGGGGGAATCATATCCTGGAAATACTTCCTGATGCCCAGTCTAGTGTAACATAACATCAAGCATCTGCCTTATATCTCTTGAGAAGACATGAATGGAGATAGTGGTTTGCATAGGAAGATCCACATATTAGCTTGGAGCATTTGCATTTTGCATGACTACAAGCCAGTCTTAGCAAATCGCTAGTTGAAACAACGAAAGAATTATGCCTAAACTGTACCATTACTGCCTCCTATTCCTGCAATAAACATACTCTAAAACAGTTCCCAACATAATCAGTGAGCAAGAAGAAGAAGAAGAAGAAGAAGAAGAAGAAGAAGAAGAAGAAGAAGAAGATCTTTTTAGATTGTTCAGTGTTCATGGGGTATGTGTTACATTAATACTGAGCCAGGACATTCTTGTACAACATAAAACATTTTGACATTGTGGCCAAATAAATTTACTTCATTCCTGAAGAACTGGGTTTAGAAGCTACCAGACCAACAGCATGTAGAAGTGGAATTTACCAGTAATCCTAAATTCGTTTTGAAGAATAGATAAGGATCGCCTTCAGTTAGCATCATGCTGTCTCACTTGAAGTGGAAAATATTTTATTACTTCCCTCAGTTAAGAGAATATAAAATTAAAGTTACACAATTGGTCTGCAATATTTGTCCCTTTATGTTCCAGATTTCCTGTTAATCCAAATTCAGTGTTTTCCTCCACATGTTAAATCATGTGAGTGGAGCCATTCATACATGTCCCTACTTTGGATCCATATTTAATGTATGTGAGCTGTAACTATGATCTCCTCATTGTATACACAGACCTATGCAGATACAGCAACTGGTTGGTTGAAGGAGATTATAGGATATATGTAAATGTTTATCTCTAGTACTGTACTGTGCAGAGGGAAAATATGGAAGAAAGAGAAGAGATTGAAATACCATACCACATGATTTCTAACACATCTAAATGCTTAAGTGAGTTTGTCAGTGAAGATTCTCCTTTGGGCAATCTGCAGCATAAAATATAGCATGTATTAACAAAACAGTATTTAAATCTCAGTCTAGCTTGCCGTATTCTGTCCAGAAAGAATAACAACAGCCATCAACATCTACAAGCCACAAGGAAGAGAAAACGCTTATCTGTTCTTTGGCTGTAATTGGTATTACGCATTACAATACAGATGTAATTGGGACTGTACCAGTATATTTCAAGAGTTCCACGTGGTTTCTACTGGAATCTTTTGTCTCTGTCTATGTGTGTGTGTGTGTGTGTGTGCTTTCCTGATATTGCTTGACTCAGCAGTGCTGGCTGTCTCTTGTTATGCAGTTGAAACACTGTGGCCATTAAAAATAGGATATGGTGTGATTTTTTGTTTTGCAGCACTGCATGGAGAATCAGTTGCTGTTCATAACAGCTCTGTGGTTGGTTGATTTAAAGCAGGAGGGTGACTCCGAATTGACGAGCAGACAGTTCACGAGAGAGGATATTGTATCTTTAAAGCTCTCTAACTGACTGTGTTTAACCGTGCTACTCAGCAGGCAGTAATTAGGCTGTAGCATTTGCAGAGAAACTTAAAGACGTCTACCTCCCCCCATAGTTGGATTTCCTTAAATAAAGCACAAAAATGTACTGTGAACATTTTTTTTTTAGTTTTTAAAATTTATATAAAGGTGGTGTAGAAGCCAACAGAAAGCAGAGCCCTAGAGGCTTCTAAAGTTATCTTCCCATGCAGATAATCTCTAGGGAGCCATGGCTGCTGGAGAATGAAAGCGATGAGAGCCATTAGGGGAGCACATGACACTATAGCTGAAGGTCAGAGTGGTATTGGAATAAATAAGAGGCAGCTGATACAAAGTGACATGGTTGCCACATCTTCTGGCCCAGTTCACAATTTTGATTAGAGAGTGTAGTTCAAACGCATAGCAAATGTGATTAATAAATAAAAATGCATAATTATTATGATGGGAGCAAACCAGGGCCTTTGTGGGATGTTTGCTGTGGTGGGGGTGGGGAAGAAGCAGAGAGGGGAAGGGAAAGGTGCCTGTCATAGATGAAAGAAAAAGCATACCAAAATGTGCACTCAGTGGTTCGGCCATAAGGAAGCATTTGATGTGGACATTTTAGTGCAGCTGTATGGAAGAGAGTGCGGAATCGCAAATGGTGTCACAAAATACACTTGACTGTCTACATTTGGATTCCCTTTGCATCTAAAGTGGGGTACTGGGGCATAGAAATGACGGCTTGCATAATTTAAGCATTCACACAGTAAATGATCGTCACATCCTTGTGAAAAATGTGAAGGGGTTTGCCTCATAGTCTTAATATTTCAGTGACTAGATTATGTTTGTTTCTTTGGACCACAAATGAACTTTCACGTCTGCTGGTGTTCTGCAATGCAACATTGTTCCAAGGTCTATTAAAATATCATCCCCTTTATTTCTGTGCTTTGTAAACAATCTCCAGAAAAATTAAATCCTTGTACGCTTGCTAGCTGCAGGCTAAATGTCATATCACAGATGTGCATCTTTTAGAAAAGGAAATAGTCTCTTTAAAGCAGGTTAAATCCTTCCAGATTTTTTTTGGTGACATTAACATTTGTTTTTATTTTATAAATTTAATTTTATGTGGATTTATGTAAAAATTTGCGAAAATAGTGTGGAAAACTCCATGTTCTGATGTTTTCTGTTTCAGGATGGGAAGTAAGAAGCTGGTGAACACATAGCAGAGTATCTTGTCCTTGAGAATATAAGTTCAAGCAGTGTTCCGTAGTTTCACCTCCGCAACATGCCAAAAAGGATCCATACCTCTACTTAAGTTGCACTATCCATATCTTGTTTGGAACTGGGACATACAGAAGATCAGATATTATATTAGAAACTACGTTGTGTGTTCTCTCGCTTCTGACACGACTAGTTACAATGAGTGTACTCACTCTCTGTTCTTGCCAGGTGCTTTTCTGGCTGGTATGTTACATTATCCCAAAACTGTAGCTGCATAGGATGCCATTCACAGAAGCTTAATGCAGGCAAGAATATGATTGTATTAAATCAAATGGTATGAATAATTCATGCTGTTATATTTATAATCCAGGAGTTAGGGATTACAAAAAAGCCCTATACTAAAACCTACAGTGACTTAGGCCATTTCCACACTGCACTGTTATAGTGCTGTTGTTCTGCTTTCAACATCCTATGGAATCCTGTGGTTTGCGGTTTAGGGAGGAGCATTTAGAATTCACAGTAAACTACAAACCCCAGAATTCCACAGGATGTTGAACGTGGAGTAATAGCACTATAACAGGGTAATGCAGAAATGGCCCTAGTCTTTAGCATAACATTTTTCATACTGTTATTTTTAAAGAAGAGAATGCAAAACAATAAATACATATCAAGTGAAAGGGAAAAAAATGTTTCCAGATAGTTTCTTCCATTTCCAGAGTTTGTCAGTTTTAATGCCAGGCCTACAGTGATTTGTTGTCTCTTTGAACCTTCTTCTGTTGCAAGAACTGCCTTTAAAATTTTTCATTAGAATTGGTTGCTCTCAAATCTTTGCAACCAATTAAAGCCATATTCTGATGTCACTACTTACTTTTTTACTTATGTCTACTTTTCCTCACAGGGAGCATAGAACTTGGAAAAATTACTTGTTTGGACTACAACTACAAGCCATTATGGCCACAGGGGGTTGTTGTCCAGGCAAGTAACTTTTCTAAGGTCTGATGGAAACAATAGCACTAATATATTCTTTCCATGAACTACTCTACACTTGTCTGCCATTACATAAAACACAGCTTACAGTTTATATAAACAACAGTTTTTGAGTGAAGCCTAGTATTTGCTCTGTGCTGGCATCAAGGCATTTCTCATTAAGCAGAAAAATCACTCTCTGGTGTGGAAATACTTGTAAAGATAAATAGGATTTTTAAAAAAAATGCATTTTGGTGTTCTTTGAAGTATCACATTCTTAGTAGATAGAATTTCTAATGACTGTAGATGAAAATGGTAGATTTACATCATCCCAGATGCCTGGCCAAACCACTATGGCACTGTTTTTATATTGAAAAGAGGAATAATTTTCATTATTTTGTTGTATTCTAGGCCAAAATAATCATGCACCTTATGCCTTATACCTACTCTTTACAGCATTTTCTGCAGGCAGATTGGGGGCATTTTGCTTGAGGTCAAAAAGAATTATGTTATGTTGCTCCATGCATTTTGAGGCCTTCAATAAAACAAAAATTGAATCTAAAGCAGTGCTCATGATTGGCTCTGTGCTGTTTATTACATTTACATGCCACAATTGGGCACAATTGGGCTACACATGCACACACGAGCCAGTGTGCTGTAGTGGTTTGAGAGATGGGCTACAACCCTAGAGATCAGAGTTTGATTCCTTGCTTGGCTATGGAAACCCACTAGGTGACCTTGAGTGCATCATACTCCCTAAGCCCCAGAAAACTCCATGATAGGTTTGCATTAGGGTCATCATAAATCTGAAATGATTTGATGGCACACAATAACAACAGTAGAAATATTCCTTATAGTGTTAAATGGAACAGTATTTTTAAAAGAAGCAACTACAGCAGCAATACTTCAGCAATTAGTCAGTATGATGAATAGATTCTAAACCTGTTGATCAGCAAAAGGGTGACCCTAATTAATCTAGAAATAGATCTTTCATTTTTTTTAAAGAAGTGCTACTTTAATAGAAGAACTAACAAAAACAGCTCTTGAGTGATAGCACCATCTTAGAAGAGCTGTTCCATAATTTGCCTCCAAGAAGGAATAACTTCAAAGATGGTGCTTGCTGCAATGTGTGTGCCACAACTCTTCAGTAATATTGTTTTAATCATATGCAAATATTACAGATGTAATCGATTCATATAATCTAACAATAGGATAAAGCTCATATGTTTAATCAACTAAGAGTTGGGTTTGCATTGGGTGATGGCCTAATTTTAGCATTTATGCAGAATTGATTATTTGGTTGAGAAACTAATGCATACTTTTTCAGCTCTAATCAACAAATTAGCTAAACCAGAATACTTGGATTGCATCAAATCCTCTCTGGATGTGTGTGTGTGTGCGTGTGTGTGTAGGGGATCATTTATACTATACAGACTTGACTGCTTTGCTCCAACCTTGATAATGTCATTTCTGTGGTTAAGTGTGGTGCAGGTGATAACTGGGTTATTTAAATAGATGTTTAAAATAGGTTATTGTTGAAGAGGTTGTTGTTTCTCTTTACTGATGTGCTTTTCATTGAATCTTTAATCTGTCTTTTCATTTTAATTGCAATTATTTTTACTTGAAGGGTAATCTTGTTTAGTTTCCTTGAGTGACACTTTTTGGCAAGAAAGTGGGATATAAAATACATAAAGAGATATTATTGACTTAAGCAAGTCTCTCTTGAGGTTCTGGTAGATGACTCCATGTGGTATTTGTGTGCAGCAAGAAACTATATAAATCAGGCAATTTGCCTGCTCCACTTCTGCAGTTGTTTCATATGCGTTGTCCTTAAATCACTCTTTCATCTTCAGCACCAGTTTTTACTTGCCAGCTCAATGAATATTTGTGGTTAGGCAGCAAAATTCCAGTCTGTCCTTGTGAGTAACATGACCAGGGATGTTCCTGAGGCCATTCCAAGGCCATTTCCGCTCTACACTGTTATGGTGCTATTATTCCACTTTCAACATCCTGTGGAATTCTGAGGTTTGTAGTTTACTGAGATCAAAGAGCTCTCTGACTGAGAATTCTAAATGCCCCTCTCTAAACTACAAACCCCAGGATTCCACAGGATGTTGAAAGTGGAATAATAGCACTATAACACTGTAGAGCAGAAATGTCCCAGATTGGTATCTATCAGAGATGGGATGAAAAAATGAAACCTGTCAGTCAGATTGGGATAATCAGGCATTGGCTCCAAACAACCTTCTATTGAAATCAGTGGCTAAAGCACAGTTGTCTCAGTTTGTAACCAATTAATATCAACTATTAAAGGGTGTGGTAAGCTACATACTAAGCAGAAAATAGACTGTAACATATGGACCATCCGAACCATTTCTGTATAAAGTAATGTGTAAACTAATTTATTTTTTTGTACAGCAACAATTTAGAAATGGAAAAGATGTACATAAAATGCTGTCATGTATGTGGCCTAAGTTCAATTGCTAATCCTAACCAGAATAGACCTTCTGAATGAACTGCTAAATGGTAAGTCAAAACTTAGTGATTTGGTCAGTCTACTGAAGCTGGAAGTTGCAATTAGAATTAATCCCTTTTCTCCAACTATCTACACTGAATAATCATATCAAGGGATGGTAGATCCAGGGAGAAGCTATTCTCCACCACCACAGTTTCTGCTTATCGTCAATTTTTGCTTGAAACAGCTGTGAAGCTCCCCCTGAACAGAGTCTGGAAGTAGCCAGGAAGGATTTGGGAGAAGGAGAGTATTCTATTAAGGGACCTGTGTGGGAAGGGAAATCACCTCATCTCTTTGTCTTCTGAGACAGCGTCTTCTATCTTTGTAAAGAACCCAACTGAATCCGGGCCTGCGTAGGCAAAGTGTTTTTTGAAAATCTTGGGCATTTGGCTTTGGAGGAATATAGTTGACCATGCGAGTCATGGTGTTCTGGGAATAGTAGTTCTCTAAGTAACTTTTCCAATCTCTGGCCACATCTGAAATAGCCCTTAATATGCCTTAAATCCAAAGAGCCAATTTAATTAATGCAGTTGACTTGACAGGCTACCTGGGTGTTCAAAGCAAGTAAGTTATTCACTAACTACATTTTATATCAGACTTTATTGGGATGCATACTGGACTGAGGCTTACCTGGTCCTCTGGAAACAGCACGTAAAGCATTAATTTTAGCATAGGAACTTGAGAGGCACGTTCCATTTTTCAGACCCTTATATAATGAATCTAGGCTATCTTGGGGAAAGCAGGGCTTTCTTCCCCCTTAAATTATATTAGTATGTTTCTATATAAGGAATGTTTTAATATGGTTAATGTTTCACATACTTTTAAATATTTAATGATTTTAATTTCATCTTTTATATAAAGAATTGTTGTTGCACAAGGCCCTAAAATAGGAAGGCTTGAATCATACTTTGGCTAAATGTAATAGAGTTAGACTTTGATCGTAATGTTCTGTTAAACATTATTAATGGAAAAATTTGATGACCCAATTATTCAGAGAAAGTGGAAAATCAGAACCCGGTATCTGGATTAGAATATAAAATGCTGAGATGCATAATACATGGGAGTTAGATATCCATTCTGTTTCTATTTCTCGTCAAGAAGGTATAAAATTATCCAGAATGATCAAGGGAGCAAAAATTAGACTGCAGTGAAGCAACAGAGCATTCAGTAGATGAATATAAAAAATACTATTTTTACAGAACAATCCTATACATGGCTACTCATAAGTAAGTACCACTGAGGACAATCCAGGTATATGTAGGATTGGAGTTCTAAAATGCTATCTATGGTGGTTGGAGGAATTTTCCTCACACCTACATCTCACCTACATTTACCTACTCTGCTGTTCACCGTTCTGTCTATTAGTGATAGCATTCTGATAAAAGGAAGAGACCAAGGGCTACACAAATATAGGACTACAATTCTGCTCTAATTGTCACACCTGGAATATGTTCCTTGATGAGACACCAGAGTTTTTGGATGAGAATTCTAAATACTCCTCAAAATTCAAATCCCATGATTCTACTGAATTAAACCATGGCAGTGGAACATAGCTATAACATTAGAAAGAGCATTAAGATGAAGCTGTGCTGATTTGGGTTTTTTCACTCTTTCCAAAATTAGCCCCAAATCTGGGGGTAAATTTGGGATGGAGAGTATTGAAAATGCATTTCTCTCATCAGGGATGTCAGGGATGGATGAGAATTTTGTCTCAGTGTGTTGCTTGAATAAGAATTTACTAAATTTTCAAATTCTTTGTATGCAGCTTCAAATGATCTTTAGAGTAGAAAAAAAGTTATGTGGAAGAAATGGAAACTGACAGATTTCTGTACCCAGACCAAAGACCCTGAATACTTAGCTCATAAAAATGAGTTGAATCCTTGTGTACTCAGCCTTGTTAGAGAAGCAAATGTTATTTGCATTCCCTCTTGCTCATCATTTATAAAGCAGTCTGATGCAATGTGCTCTGCTTTCCATGTTGCAAGTAATTCCAACTGAATTTGGACAGACAGCAGAAAAATTTGTGTCAGTTTGTTCTTGAAAAATTTACATGAATCACAAATTTCTTTGTATTTGTGACGGAAAGAACTCAAGATTTAGAAAACTGATATGTGAGGGAAATAAAACTGAATTTTCTGACCCCTTTTGTGAGGGCCAGAAAGGTTTTTGTCACCTTGGTATATTGTTCCCAAATGGGACATATCTCTTCCTTGGACATTTTCACATCAATTACCCACTGATTTTGGGGAATGAAAAAGCACACATTTGAGGACACCATTGTGCTAAATGCAAAACATGTTCCTAATGAATAGTTTAAGAGAAGTAAGCTGAGCTCTGTCCTGACATTTTAGCTTGTCCTATAAAGTTCAGTGGAAGTCAGCCTCTTTCTAGTCCTGTTTACATAAGCTAGCAGTATGAAATTCATTTATTGATTCCACTCTTCTTTTGTCCTTTTATTGATTGACAGAACTGCTGGATGCATACAGAAGTTTTTAGTTTGCCCATGACATGGTGGATTCCTGTGTTATTGAGAAAAATATTAATCTGTATTAATCTGTATAACTTCTTGGTATGTATTTGTGAACTCTTCAAAATGACTAACAGCCTGGAGTGAAGGGCATGATAGGAGACATACCTTCTAAAAATAATTCATAAAAGAAAAATAATTAACAGAACAGTATGAATAAGTACAAAAGGAGGGAAATATATTTTTGCATTCTGTGACTATAGTCAGTGAAGTTCCAAATGGCATCCTAAAACAGTAATCACTCTTCATATTGGAGTTGTGGTACAATCTTTGTCTTTCTTCTAGTCTGATACAAATTTGGGCTGGAGGATTTTTTCAAAAAAGTTATGCATCTGACATACAGTACAGTCTTGTGCATGTTTATTCACAAGTGGTTTCCTCCCCAGTAAATATGTGTAGGGCTGTTCCCAAAGCTAGGATCCAGAAGGATGCTTAAGCTGGATCAAACTGCTACTGTCAAAATTGTTGACAACCTCACTCCTGCACGTCCCTTTACACTCTGGAAACCTGGAGCTGATCACACTAGACAATTATAGCATCATATTCCACTTTAACTGTCATGGCGACAGTCTATAGGATATTGAGGCTTGTCATTTAGTGAGGTACTATTGCTCTCTGGCTGAGAATTTTTACTGCCCCTCTTTAAACTGCAAGTCCAAGGGTTTCATAGGTCTCAACCATGGCAGTTAAAGTGGAATCATAGGGCTGTAATTGTGTAGTGTAAACGGGCCCCTGGATCAGAAGGTTTGCAAACACTGATTGCTGCAGGAGGCAGGGAGGTTTCTGACTGTGGAGGAAGCAGTAGGATTGGTATAAACACTTAATTGGATTCTGGCCTAAATCTGCATAAAGTCTTCTTTGTACTCTGCAACATTTCACAGGCGAAACTGGGACACATGTGGCTAACATCAGAGAATGATCAAGATGGCAAATGTTATTGACAAAGAGCACACAAGCTAGAAATGGTTGAAGCTCCCTGCTCCTTCCTTTGCTGAGTTGAGTGCAAAATACTTTTGCATTTGAACTTGGTTTGTAGCAACTGAAGTAAATTGAGGACAAAGGGGAAAAGTGTGAGAAGGAGCAAGAAACTGGGACGTATGAAAAGCAGCTGAAAAAGTGAGATGACAGAGGATTAACTGAGACTGTCCCTGTCAGATCAGGACAATTGGAGGATATGTTTTTCCCCACAAATTGCAGGTTCTTGCTTTTTTTTTTTTACCATGTCCACCAATTTCTTTTTCTTTCTCATGCTGCTCCCTTTGTGCCTCACATCTAATCTGAAGAAGGGTTCTGGAAAGCCTCAAACTTTTCTTAAAGCTTTGTGCTGTTTTCATTGAGCAAATTAAATAGAAGAAGGTAGGAGACATGAATATAGTTTACAAATTCACAAGTTTACAAATTCCACCTTTTGTTCTTTACCCCCAGGCTGAAAACAATACGTAAGAGGGCAATCTTCAGAGGTAAGTAGTATCCTCTCTAGTCCCCTTGGATTTTTCCTGCTAGTTGGTCCTTCTAGATAAGGTTCTGCTAGGCCCCTGGCTTCTATATATCCCACGGTCTACAAGGAAATGAGGTGGGCCAAATTACTTTGTATACCCTATTTTAACAGAATGATCCTCATTTTGCATAACTAATTTATTATATGAAGTTTCACCACTTGTGTCAGCTGCCTCTTTCTAGTAACCATGGGGACCTGGATTAAAATTAAAGCAATTTAAAGAAGTTGGTTTCAGGATAGTGTTGTTCACTTCATGCTCACTCTGGCATTAAACTCTCTGTCAGTTAACCAGAAGGCAATAGTGATGATTTCAATCCTAGCTGTGCAGACTGTGTTCTTGCTGTCATGTGAAACTGTCTTCTGTTCCTGAAAATACCTGTTGTAATTCTACCAATCACTCACAACCCAAACTTCAAGTACAACCTGGGTCATTAAAGTGGCAGGCTGTATGGTGGGAAGGAGTCAGAGAGAAGTCTATCCAGAGATATAGAAAAGGAATGGCACCTGAAAATTCAACCTTTGTCAACTTTGTACAAAGTCATCCCTTGCTATATATTGTGAATATATATATATTCTCTAGAAAATGCACTACAAATTAATTTATTCACTTGAACTTTGCCACAGTCTCACATAATTACATAATCTCTCTCTATGTTTCTATATTTAATAGTTTTGCAACTATTCTTCTTGCTCAGAGAGGATAAGGCACCACTGAGGAAGAGATTAGCAAGTGGCAGGAGATGGGCAGATGAAAATTTGAAAGCTGGAACATAAAAGGCAGGATGCATTTTTAATAGTAAGAGACCTAAATACATCAAGAATAAGAAATGCTGACGTATCTGTGTTACAGAGAACTTTGAAACAGATGAGAATATAAAGAATCATGAAGCTGTATTGATATTGCTCATATATCTGGTAAATGTCCAAAATTTATCAGTCAAGGTTGACAATTACTCAACAGTCATGACCAGCTCCAGGTATTTACCACACGAGTATGAGATTTCCCCACATTTCCCTGCAAATGTTGCCAGAAGAGAATAGTTTGATCAGGCTGAGGATACACAGTTTGGAATTTTGTTAGTGACTACTCTGGTATAACTAAACTTGTACATGCTGAGGATTCAGCAATTTGCATAGGGTAGTGGCTTGAGTGTTGAACTAAGACTCTGAGAGTCCAGGGTCTCCCTCCATTTGACCATGGAAGCCCGTAAGATGACCTAGAGCAAGTCACACTCTTTCAACCTGAGAGGAAGGCAATGGCACCCCCCCCCCCCGGTGAAGAGATCTTGCCAAGAAAACCTAATGATATGCCTTATTGTTGGCATAAGTGAGAAATGATGACAACAACAAGAACAAAACAACAAGGATATCCATGAAGAAAGTCAAACATCAAAATAGTAGGTAGCTTGAAGCCACAGATTTTGTATGCCTTCCCTTACCACTACTGCCCAGCCATAGAATATATGTATTACTAGCGTAGTGCACCAAATCTCTGTTCTGATCCATATGCTATAGCCTTGATCTATAGTCTACTCAGAAGAAGAGATACTCCTCTACAGCACTCCTCAACTCATTTTGCCCTATACTTTCCTCTGATTTGAGAATTTTATCACATGTATTTTCGTAGCTCCTCAAGGAAGCTAGGCCACTCATATACAATAAGGTTACCTGGTTTCAGCCTCACCAAAAGTCTGGGAGGTAGAATTTTTTTGTGAGGGGTATGTGTTTCTTTATCTTCCTGGTACTGTTCAGGGAAGCAGGTTACTGTGGGCCAAGATATGGATACTTGCTCAGCTCCTTTTGCTAGCTAAGGGTTTGCGCCTTAGTCTGTGCATTTCATTTCCACTGCTGTCCTTTGATCTTATCTTTCTAGCAAAGTTATCAAGATGCTGAATCTATTTTAGCAGCAGAAGGCCAGATGGGGATGGGAAACAGGTGACTTCCTTCCTACAATAAGACAGAAGTTGCTTTTTAAAAAATCCTGAACATTGTTTAAACATCTAAGATGTTTAATTTCTCAAGGTTCTGAAAAATTACATTTTCCAGAAACACCAGTATTACTTGGCTTCTACTTTCCATCTTGCAAATCATGGTAGTGCTCAGTACCAACCATGACCACAGTTCATCTGGTTAAAAGTACCAGAGTTAGATACTGAAGATGAATCAGTTTTCAGTGGGCAAGGGGAACATGGCCCCATCCCCCTGAAACAAGTAGCCTGCCTTCCACCCCAAGTTGTCAAGTAAGCACTTCTACAGCTTAACATCGGTAAATGTCCAGCCCCAGTATGAAAGTCCTGCTGTCTTCTCCCAAAAGACATCTTTACCTGCCAGGTTGTCATTGAAATTTCAGTCTGGTGCTCTGAGCAGGAATAAGTCAGCAGTCAATATTCTCATTGCTTTCAAAAATTTTTCCCTTTCTGCAGCAATGATAGGTCTCTGTGTGTCTGTTTTATAGTGAACAAGTGACAATGAATTCTGATTTTTAAGGACAAAGTAATGGTGCAGAACACTAATTCATAATCATTCCAATTGTATTCTGAAAAGTGTAACATTGGTGTATCTTTTTTTTTCCTGCACAAATTATACAAATAGAAATGATCCAATTAATTTCCTTTTTGATATGCTTCAAGTAAGCACGTAGGTCTATTTTATGTTTTCAATCATATAGTGGCTTTGCCAAGGCAAGGATAATTAGTCAGAGCCTTTTGTTAGATACTCTTATTTTACTGTAGCCTACCCTAACATAGATGCTTCATGGGAACTGCTATACAAATGATCCAGAATAAAGAAAACTTTTAACTTAGAAAAATAAATAAATAAATGATAGTGAGTGGCATTAGGTAGAAACTGAATTGCTAACGTGGTTTCATTTGATTTCACTTGCTTAGTGACCAAGAATAATTTGTTTTGCATGGAGTTTGAGTGCTATCAGTGTATTCACTGATTGAATGCAACAGTGGACTAGAATTATGTGGGACAAAAGTCCTGCTCAGATGTTATTGTATCTGAGTAGAATAAACATAAGGTGGAGGTGTTACCCCACCTATATACTATGTCCTAAGGATCATAATTATTTTATATCAAACATAGTGAGCCATAGAGATCTACTGGAAGGACATGTAGGCAGTGGAGTTATGGATATAGATCAAAGGGTAGCCCTGTTTTCTGTCACACATCCTAGATGAATCTCAAAATGGTTCTCACGGACCATTTGAATAGATTTTCAGGAATAATAGTGCCAACAAGAGACAACAGATCTCTGGGAACAAATCAACATTCCAAACAGCCAGGAATGTGACACCTTGGAGGTATGCATCCCCAGATGAGAAAGTCATATTGCAAGGAACTACAAGGATGCCTGGCTGTATTTTCTTTGAACTACAAAGCTGAAATCCAGCTTCATAAAAACGCAGCATCTGGTCCCCAGGACATGTTCAGCCTATAACTAGAACCTCTTTTTCTCCTCGATTTTGGAGTTCTCCCAGACTCGCAAACAATGCCTCTGCCAGTGGAAAGCTGCCCTCAGCCCCGCCCCCGGAGGCTGAATTGGGCTCTTCGCTTGTCTTCTCCCAGCCAAAGACTTCTGGATTGGTACAGTATTACCCCCAAACCTTTATCTCTCTCTCTCTCTCTTAATTTTCACCTCTTTCTAAATTTCTGTAGCCTTGTATGCTTGTGGGAGTGAGTGCAGCTGAGTGATTGTATGGATTTTAACATCTATTTCAATAAAATACTTAAATTTGAACAGTTAGCCTGATTCTCTGTGATCCAACCCCGTAAACTCTGGGCTCAAGATCCTTAATTACCCTGCCCTCTTTGCATTGCTACAACAGTGTTCATAGCTAATTTTCCCCACAAGTGATAATTTTGACAAGTGTTGGGAATCCCCCTAAGGGACCCCCAGCAAGCAGGGTAACAGAGGAGCACATTAGCCCCACCACTTTCCTTGCCATTTGTCTCACCTTCTTGTGCATAGGGAAGTGACAACTAAACCAGAGATCCTCTTCTATCCATGGAAGCTTTCCAAACTGTTTGGAATCTAGGACTATTTAGACAATTGCATCAGTTGGGTACCACTTTAACTTTCATGGCTCCATCCTAGGGAATCCTGCGATTTGTAGCTTGGTGGTATATTTAGTATTTGCTGCTAGAAAGTTCTTTTTTTTTTTACTATAGCACTAGAGCATTCCTAGCAGAGATTCTAAACGTTAAAATAGTTTCATAGAATCATAGAGCTGGAAGAGACCAGAAAGGCCACTGAGTCCGACCCCCTGCCATGCAGAAATACACAATCAGAGCATTTCCACCAGATGTTCATCCAGCCTCTGTTTAAAAACCTCCAAAGAGGGAGACTCCACCACACTCCAAGGTAGCATATTCTACTGTCAGACTGCTCCTGCAGTATATCACTCTGCTCTTACAGTTATATCAGTCTGCTATAACTTCACATTGCACAGACTGAGAGCCTGGAAGGAACCAGTTCGTACAGATAGTTCAAGCTGTAACCCTCCAGGCATGTGGGTTATTTGACATACTTAGAGTGCTTGCATAAGACTCTGCTTGCTTTGTATACGGAACATTGTACACCCAATTCACTAGAAAGGCAAACTGTTTGAAATTAGTGGCACTTAATTCTGATTTAACAATCTGGACAAAATCAAACTGCACTAGTAATTCCTCATGAATAAATGTAACACAATGCACAGTGTGCAGGGTCTGGGGGTAGGTGGGATGACAGGGTAAACATTCACATATGCATAGACTTATTTATCTCTGGTCCTACTTCCTTTCCTTGTGTTTTGGGGACCTATGTCTTTTGCTGTATGGGGAGAGGAAGCTGGGCCACAGCTGTGTGGGCCATGTCACCTCTAGCTGTTGATCTGAAATAAATTTATCTTCCAATTGTCATTTCTATGAGTGTTTGGGGTGCAATGCAATTAAACTTAGTGGAAGTGATGCTGTTGGCTATTTTGCCTCAGGCTAGTACTGCTTCCTCAACACTACACACACATTAGCATCTAGAATGTGTCTCACTCAAGTTAGCACGGCTTATTGCCCCCCTCCCTCACTGCTCTTACCCTCCCTTTGGAAGTCAGCAGCTCATATTATGTGCGATGCATACACCTGCATGAATAGGCATTACAGCAACTTAAAGAAGAGGGATGCTGAGCAGAAGACACTTGGTGGTGGTGTCAAGGTATGGCCATTCTTTTGGTTTGGTGGAGGTGGCCCAAGCAGCTCTGGGCAGCATTAGGTGTTGGAGGAGAAGAGAGAAAATAAGGAAGACTAATTTCTAAAGCAACAAACTTCAGTTATGACCCATTTCCATTCCAAAGAGTGTTTCTTTTCTTAAAACTGCTCCAGGGCTTCCCAGCCCCCTTAATCTGGTACTCTAAAGTTCTCTTGACTCTTGTTCAATTGGTAACAACTGACAACTGGACAAAGCTAAGTTCTTCATGGCAAAAATAAATTCTTGAACAGTGACTCCAAAATAAAGCTGGGATCTTTATCATAATGAAGGACTGGATTCAGCCTCTTGTGTGGCTGTGGGAGCATTCCCTGAGCCCTGCTCAGAATGGTCCTACTGGTGAAAAGTGTGTGTGTTTGCATGTGTGTGTGGGAGATCCTGGTAGATTCCAACTCCCTCTGGGGCTCCTAATACTATTTTCCTATTGTTTTGAAGGGTTCCCTAACCTTTCACAGCATAATTTCAACATAGGTTAGGAGACGGCAGAGGAAGAGAGAATTAACAGATATTGCCTCCTCTCTATTTTTCCAATAAACTTTGCCTTACCAGATTAGATGGAAGGAGCTGTTCCATTGCTGCAGGTGGTTAAAGCTTTCATTCATGAAAGAAAGAGCTTGGTTTTAAGCCATTGTGTTATATAGCAAGGATGGACACTTTCCAAGGATCAGAGGACCATTTTTGGCTCAGTGGACTATGCAGGCATGCTTGGCAGTAGATTACTGGAATACCAGAAGTCAATTCTGATCACTTTCTGACATTTTTGTGCTTTTTTTTTTCTTTATTCAGCGAGTGAGAGAAGAGAGCACATACAAGCAAAAATGCATTCCCAGGTTTTGCAGCTGGGATTTTCAGAGTTTCTGGAATTCTGGAATTTCAGGATTTGTGCTGGGGGAGGGAAGTATAGGTAGGTCCAGGAGACCAACTTTCACAACGGCCTGCCAAGAGGCATATGCAGCTGGTGGGCCATATCATTTCCAAACTTATTGTACAGCTTGGAAGGGGATTATGGAGTTAGCACTGAATATATTTATTTAGTTTTAGTTTTTAGAGAAAGTTGCCTTGGAGAAGCGGGCTTTACCCCTTTGCTCTGTTAGAAGTGCAACAATGCTTAGCACTAAAGAATCAAGAATGCCTCAGAGTGGGTCATAGTAGTTAGGCTAATTAGTTTCAGTGACCCACAGCATCTTCCTTCTTGGTCTATGTACCCTGACCCCTCATAAATTGATACTTTTAGGGATATTTTCTCTTCCCATAAGTCTTTTCCCAGCATTTCCATAGAATGCAGCTAGATTAGAATAGCACCCTGAGTAACTTTCCTATCTTAGAATGGAGTTGCTATAATAATACCTTTAGTTTGTTTCTCTGATTTATTGATGTCTTTGTTCCTTAATCAAGATTTCTACTGCAGACATGAATTCTATATCATACTCTGGGTTGCGGTGTAGCATTTTTTTCTCTACAGCTCCTTTCCCTATGACCTTTCAGAAGGCTCAGTAGGATACCCCTATATAAAACTATCATCCAAATACCAAGGATTGGGCTGCATAATAATTTAGATCAGCCAAATTATTTTGTCTTGTAGCTATATACACACATTTCAAACTGCCCATTATCCCTTGTTGAGGGAAGTATATAATATAAAGTCATTTAGCACAGTGGTACATAGTGATGACATTCATACAATCGAATTCTAAAAATCTTCAGTAATCATTTTTTTCTCACACACCTATTTCTGTGCATTAATTTTATTAATGCTATGTATTGATTTATACAATATAATTTTTAAAAGAATCTTCGAACTGCACAAAAATTGGCAGGATTACAAAAATTTACAAATGAAGAGGCTGAAGTTGTAGCCCAGCTGAAAAAGTGGATTCAGAAAATCAGTTTTAACAATTTAAACATAGTAAGAT
The DNA here is from genome assembly GCA_030412105.1 of Cyclura pinguis. NCBI lineage: Eukaryota > Metazoa > Chordata > Lepidosauria > Squamata > Iguanidae > Cyclura > Cyclura pinguis. The sequence goes on from CM059602.1 coordinate 217,990,744, forward strand.
GTCTGCATTTTCAGTAAGCTGTGCTTCATAGGTAGATTTGGGCAGGGGGAGGGAGAGAGATTGAGAAGAGAAAGTAAGGGACTACACAATATTTTTTGACAATGCACACAAGAAGTTTATCCAAAATTAAGGTAGGAAGGTAACCTCTTTATGTTAGCAGTGCAGTGTCTTTGCTTTCTACCCATAACAAGCATTTCAAAATCTTGATACTCAAAAGAAACAGCCAATCTGAGGCACATTTTCTTGGAAATAAGGTCCCAATGATTTCAATACTAACTAGGATAAATAATATAATCATATAAATACTTATTATCAGGGAAAGTGTCACAAAGCTACTTTTAGAAAAGTACAGTGACCTGCTGTGCATCCTTGCAGTTTTGAGATGTTGTTGCAGCTAACCCTAAAGAAATCAGAGAAAAGGAAACACTATAATTTTTTTAAAAAAGGTCTTTTGTCTATTTATTTCTTCTGGGTTTTTCATGCTTTGTCTTGTTCTTCACTTTTTAAAAACCATTCTTTATTCAGTTTTCACCTCAGCTTCCCATGCTCATCTATACATGTCCCCTAGCATAGAATTCCAAGAACTTCAGCTTTTGTTGTCTGAAGGGATGTGCGTTTTTTGGATTGTGTTCAGTCATGTTATTCCACTAATACAAAGTTTCTTCTGAGGAAGTCCTCTTTCTATTCTTGTGTATCAAATCCATTATTTTGCTTTGGCTCGTACAAGCCATTCTGCAAGCTGATGCACATATCTGTCCTCTGGTCATCTCACAAGTCTGTTCACAAATCATGTCACAAAGCTATTCCACACACTATATCATAGGCCACTTCATATGCTGTTCCTGAGCCGTTATGCTAGTTGTATAAGATGATGTACAAACCATCAACCAGATACTCTACAGGCACTTGTGCAGACTTTACCGGAAGTGGTTATGTTAGTTGTTCCAGAAGCAGTTTTACAAGCCACTTGTAAAAGCCATAAGCCACTTCGCTAGTTATTAAGCCATTGTACTAACTGTTGTATGATCAGCCTTGCACAACTTGGCTACACTGGGCTAGGTTGTACTTGTGTTAGCTGTTGTTTTGCTGAGGGTTACATAATCACCTTTTAACTTTTTCTATTAGGACAACATTGCACACAACCCATTGATCCTGCAGAATACAAGAACATACAAAGAGACAAAACATCTAGCTAGTCTGCCAACCAAATGTGTCAGGGAAGCCCACAAACTGGATGTTACCAATAGTGTCATTCAGCTTGCTCACACCAGTGTGCCCAAACCAGTTGTTGGAAGAGAGAGAGAATAAAACGTGATTATTTGGGAAAGCACCTGTCCCTGATCCCTCCCCTCTACTGCAAGCAAGTGCACATCCATACATATTTCTCCAATGATGAATCATACAACCCTTGAAATTTTTTGGTTAATATGTACATATTTGGGCAAAAAAGTTAGAGATGGTTATTAATTATTTTGAATGTCAACACAAGAAGTGAGCACATTGAAACCCACTCTTGTGTTCTGTGTCAATTGGTATTGGCAAGCATACTGCCTTTGGTAGTGAAAGTTATATGTAGCTATCATGGCTAGTAGCTATTGATAGTTTTATCTTCCAAAAACTTACAACATTCACTATCATAGCAATCCAAGCTGGTGGCCATCATTATGCCTTTTTTTTTTTTTTTTTTTACAAATTTTAGTGCCACTGTGCTCTGTGTTAAAAAGTACCTGCTTTTATCTTCCTTGCATCTTCTACCATTCAGTTTCTTTGGAAAAGCCAGTGTTGTAGTATTTTGGGACAAACCCTTTTCCTATCCATTTTCTCTATTTGAACTGCAATTTTATACACTGTTACAATATCTTTCCCTTACACAACCTTTCCATAAGACAAAAAGCCCCAAACATTATGGGGGAGTTGCTCAGACCATTTGATAATTATGGTTGCCCCTTTCTGGACCTTTTTAGCTGTACAACATCATTTACGAGATACAGTGACTGCAACTGTCTGTAGTATTCCAAGTGTGATCTCACTATAGTCTTGTAAAAGGATAAGATGATGTCAGCAATGTTATTTTAGACTTCTTTTCTAACTAAGGTGAATATGGGATTTGCCTTTCTCACAGGTGCCACATCCTGTACTCAATTTTTTTTTTTAACCAAGCTACCCAGTACAATGTTATGATTTCTTCCATAGACAGTTACTGTCAGGCCAGATCCCATAAGTATATATGTGAAAATGGGAGGTTTTCTGTCCAATTTTGCATCAGTTTAGACTTGTTCGCATTGCACCATATTTGTCATTTTAATCTCCACTCCTCTACTTTGGAAAGATCTTCTTAGATCTCTTTGCCGTCCATTTTTGTTCTTATTATCTTCAATAATCTGCTGTCTTCATCAAACATGGTAATGTCATGGTAATGTCATTACTAACTCTAGAGTGTTTATTACTGAGGTAAGGAGCACCAGCCTCAACAAAGATTCTTGGAAGATCCCACTGTCCTCTTCACCTAGAGAACTTACCATTCATCCCTGCTTTCTGATGTCTCTTTTTAAACAGTTACCATCCTATAAGAAGACTCCTCTTCTTATCTCACAACTTCTTCAATACGATTGAGAAGATCTGGGGACTATGGTCCCATGGAATTCCACTATTTATAGACCTGCCCCCCTTCATGTATCATAAGTTAATATAAGCCAAAGCATGCATTTTATGTACAGTGCTTATATGATTGTGCCAAATTTGCAATTTAATTTGGCTTTCCATGAGATCTTCTGGGTGGCACCAAACTGTTCTTTCAATTAAGTATTTAGAGACATGGAATTAGAAAAAAACACTGGGTTCAGGTCAACACAGGGAAAAATATGGTTAAGATAATGGATTACAGTAGGGTTAAGCATGCCTTTGTGTAAGATGAATGGTGAAATCATAGAAATTTGAGATGACAGAGTTCTAAATAGTATACTCATGGGAATAAGATATAGAAACAATGGAGTGGCCTGTGAACTGGGGAATTTTGGAGGACAGAAGAAGGAAATGTACAAATACGTTTATTTCTGTCTGCTAAATGTCCTAGGGAAATGTTAAACAGGTCTCCCCCAATATAAATCTAATTGTGTCTATTTAATATAAACATATGTGCATTCTAATTTATCTTGCATATTCACTTAGTCATTAGTGACATTTTGCAAATTATCTGATTAAATTACCTCTCTGCTTCACCTCAGTAATATTAAAATGGTTAAATGGCAATAACTCAGGAAAAGTTACATACAAACATATGAGACTATTGTTACTGTAGATAACAGAAAATCATTTGGGGGTGTGCTTAGCATTTTGCATTTAATCTGTAGGCAAAATATAAGTACCCCTTACAGTATCCTGTTATAGTTGAAGAGCTCAAAAGATACCGTGTTTGTTTCTGGCAAACATGCACTGAGAAGCCATAATTGGCACAAGGTTCCCACCTATAGGTATAGGGTGCAAATGAACACATAATAATAAACATGTAACATGCTTTTTTCTTTTCTTTTCTTTTCTTTTTTTTAATATTGTGTGGCCCCATAGAACCTGTCATATATGAGCTTGTCCTGAGAGATTTAAATAGTTTGCTTTTTCAAAAGTACATATGGCATACTGAAAAAAAGTAAAGTGCCAATTTAATCTATCTTCGCACTTCAAAATCCTTAGGGAAAAACTATATTGATCTTTGTGCAACGATTTGAAATCAAAGGTTTTATTTTCACTATTTTACAAGGTTATTAATTAATCTAGTTTGTTTCACACTCCTTTTTTTAAACTATAGCTTTATAGAGCTAGAAATATTCACACACAAAAAAGAGCAAAATGAGACCAACAATGTGAAAGAGTGAGAGAAGAGCAAGGAGAAAGAGAGAGAGGGAGATTGTGATCTTAGGGTGAACTTAGTTTTACTGTGGTTATTCATTCTCCACAGGACAAAATAAACAAATTTGCAATCTAACATCCCAGCTGCACAAATTGGCACACAAATGATTCCTCCTTACCTTTTATTATTCACTTTGTGAATTAGGCTTAGCTTACTAGTTTTTATTGGTGGCAACACATTTTTGAAAACTATTAACAGACCAGTCAGGTCTGTTCTCAAGTTGTTAGATGGTGTGTTCACTTCTGAAATAAATAGACATGCAGTGTGAAGGACGAGCTGTCACTTTGGGAGAGGCTTACTGGTCTAAATTAAAAGGCACTTCTAACTGGTTTTAATTCCATAGCTTTTAAAAAATAGCATACACATTTTTACCATTCTCTCTCTCTCTCTCTCTCTCTCTCTCTCTCTATCTGTCTATCTGTTGATGTATTTGTATGTTTTAGTATCGACAGGTTTTAACATTCTGTAAGCATTGGACTGTGACTCTGGAGACCAGGGTATGATTCGCTGTTCAGCCATGGAAACCCACTGTGTGACTTTGGGGTGCATCACACACTTTCAGCCCCAGAAAACACTATGATAGGGTCACCTTAGAGTCAGTGTAAGTCAGAAATGACTTGAATGCACACAACAACAGCAAAAGCGGCAACAGCAACAGCAGCAACAACAACAACTAAAACAAGCTACCTAGACAACAAATGTGGTGTAGTGGTTTGAGTGTTGGACTAGAACTCTGGGAGATCAGGGTTCAAATCTCCACTTTGCCATGGAAACCCCCTGGGTAATCTGCTGCTTGGGCAAATCACATTCTCTCATCCTCCTAGGAAGATAATCGCATACCACCTCCAAATAAATCTTGCCCAGGAAATCCTATAACAGGCTTTCTATGAGTGAGCATTGACTTGAAAAGCACAGAACAACAACAACAGGCTATTTTGAGCTTCAGTATTGGGGAAAAGGTGAGATTATAAATTAATAAAATAAAATAAATAAATAAATTGAAAAGTAGCAGAATTAGGAGGAAATCAAGTCATTCTGATTACAATCAAGTGAAAGCTTCTGAGGGTCAGAAGTTATAGAAGAACTGATACAAGTGAAGAATGAAGTGATATTATATAAAAACTTTTCCAAACAGCCCAGCACAGCTGTGTGGCATTCAAAAAGGCTTGTTGCTTTGCTCTGTAAAATACAGTGTGAAAAAAACAAGACTGTGTAACGGATTCTGGAGAATTTTGTTTGGTCCCCATTTTTAAGAGAACTGACCTAATTTTCACTTCCCAAACTCATAGGCAGATCAGAACACCATGATCCTTTGCATTTTCCACTTCTCCCAATGATGAGATACAATTCTCAGCTTAAAAATTGTCTCAAAAATGTATGCATCAAAAAGAGATAATATACAAATATGCACATATTGGAGACAGATGTATACAAATGCATACACTAACTGAAGCTGCATACAAAAATTAATGTAAATTTTCCATGCAATGTAGAATGACGTGGAAAATGGATAGAATGGCTTGAATGCATACAAAAGTGATATGGCACAGACACAGATTAATTTGTACACCGTTAGGCTGTATAAATGAGTGGTTGCAGAAGTGTACATAGGTACTAATGGCTATACTCATATCTATCCATATGCATGGTATAAGCATTGAAAAGATGGATACAAACCACTAGATTCTGAGTTTTTCAGATAGCTACATTTATTAATCAAATGAGTCTCTGCCCAATTTCATTTTAAAACAAGCAAGTTCATGGAAAGATTTAAAGCTATCGTAACCTAAATCAGCTAAATCAGATTCCCTTCTCTGAAAAGATAGCAGCTTAGAAATAAATCTGCATTTTGATTTTTTGGATTAAAAAAAATCTTCAGAATTCTGGCTGTCTAATGGTTAAAAATTGAGGCCCGTCTATAGCTCATTTCTATAGTAACCGCAAGATGGAGACTTTTTTTAATGGGCACCTAATAATTAGAAAGTGCTAGAAGGTATAACAATATAATGAATCAAAACTGATAGACTTGTGGGTTTCCATAGAAACATGTATAATTATGATAATCGGTCCCTGGCGAACCCTCAAAATCGTATACATTCAGTTAAATGCAATAAACATTAGGCACTATTTAGTGAGCTGTGATGCAAATTAACAGTGTGAGATACAGAGAGGCTATGAATAAAATTGCTGTACGGTTTATCTCAAACTAATTTCACAGATTGCTTTAATAGGTATGCTATGTGTGGACGGGAAGAGCAGAAAACTGTGTTTTGTTAGTGGCACTACTTAAACTAATAATATTTCAAAAAGTGGGCTGAATAATTGTTAATTGTGATACAGATCAAAAATTTACTGCAGCACATTATTACATGCGGGATCAAAGTACCCCCAAAGCAAATGACATAGTGAGGTTTATTTTTTTTAAAAAAAGATGAATATTATTCTGTTTTTTTTTCCCTTGAAAAAAAGTATTTTTGCTCCTGGTTTCGCTACATGTTTAATAGCATAAATGTAGGGAAAACTTTTTTGTTTGTTTGTTTCATAAAAATTGTGTGTTAGCATATGGGTATGAACTGTGTAGTTTTGATTACAGAAGGGGAGAGCAGGTGCTTTGCATGAAGAAAGTCCCAGGTCAGTGTATATCGTCTCCATTTAAAGGGATTGGGGAGAAGATGATATGAAAGATTTCTGTGTGAGACTCAGTATGACTGAGGACAGAGTAGGCAGCATTGGAGCAGATGAGCAAATAGTTTGACCTGTTTTAATGTAGCCTTCCATCTCCTTTTAATGATAGAGTATCTTCCTTTCATTATTCTATAGGAGGCATTGCCAAGTTTTCAAAACAGCAATAAGGGACTGTCAAGATGTCTGGAAAAGTGAGGCAGGTCTATAAAAGGACCACCTCAAGTCTCATGAGATGAGGGCCTTGGGTGTGAGTTGCAGACTCCTGTGAGATCTCAAATCTCTTAGAAGCCCCCAAAACCTTCAAAATATGGAAAGCTGGAAAGGGGAAAAGTTTCACTACCATAAGGCTAAGAAAGTACCACACTATCAACATCTCCCCCCACCCACACAACACTTGGTGTGTAATCTGAGGACTGTGCATATGACCAATATCTGGGAAAAAATGATTATTGATAATGAGAAATCTGATAAATTTTGATAATGATAAATGATAAATCAAGTCATACACAACTAGATTTATGTCCCTTAAATAAGGGGCATCCCTTACAAGAAGGGACACTTTGCAAACCTATTCTAAGCAGCCTTCTTGAACTTAGTGTTTACCTACAATTACCTACAATTTAATGGCTATGAATGTTGGGGATGACAGGAGCAGTAGCATTCCTCTGGAGTCTTAGGAAGACCATGCTTTGCATATATTCATATGCCTTTTAAATTTGGTTATTAATACTTTTTAAAATATTTCCTTGAGAATTAGGAGAATAGTTTATAGTGAGCAAAAATACCCAGATATTAAAAACTTGGAAGGAAACAAATTTTGAATCAGAATTCACTCTTGCACATTGCTGTGTTGATTACAGTACAAGTCACCTGAGAATAATCATATACCGCAAAGATAAGCCAAAGAAGATGGGTGCAGGAAGTATGGAATCATGAGACAGACCACCACAAGGGGAAGCCTCAAAGGGATCTCACCAGTTGGACAGTTGGTCTCATGGCTCCGTTTCCTTTTGCTGTATCATTGCATCCTTACATTGCCTCACTGAATTATTGAATCTTACCAGTTGGACTGCTGCTGGATTTTTTAAAAGTCTCTTCTCCTCAAGATAGCTGCCATTTTATTATCATTATTACTGTATCTGATCATTTAAGTTTGCCAGACTTAGCTGTCTGATGCTCTATGCTTGTCACCCTCACTCAAGAAGAAAGGAGCAACTGAAAACTAATGCCTACTAGCCTACCCACTTCTGCTAAGAACACCTGCCTGCTTGCCTGCCTTGGTTCTTCTTTGGTGGAACTTTTCAACTGTAAAGGTTGGAAATTCTCTAGGTGTTGTAGGAAGATGTTCCAGTATCAGGGACATAATCCCAGGAAAAGAGCAACATGAATTGCCAACATTGAGGAGTCCACAGCTTTTAAAAATTGGCTTGTTTGTTTGTTTGTTTCGGAAAAAGCAAACTTTACATGCTTGGTACAAGACCTTGAATTACCTGTATTGTTATTGAGTGGGTTAATCCTCTTTTTTGGGTCTGCTATGTCTCCAAATTTTAGAAGATGTGTGAAAAATCTAACATTACACTGATAGTGGTTTCCCAATGTAATTCAATGAGGAAGAACTGGCGATCTGGATTTCCAAGTTTCAGTTTGGATTTAGGGACCAGTTTAGATTGGACCTATATTGATTTGCACTGATTTGGTCCTAGATCCACATTGCAGAATTGGGCTCTGAACCAAATAGAGAGGACTTTTCCAGCTCAGTGTTTTAATAACCCATCTTTGGAGTAGAGAGTTGCACCCATCTTGTTTTATGGCAAAATTGCTGTTCCTGGAATGTTTAAAGAGAGAATATAGCTATTTTGTACCAACTAGGAAAGGGTAATTTGGTAGCCCAAGAGGGACTCAGATCTGAAGGAAAAAAAGACCCTGAAGTCTGCATATACTTCATTGGCCACGGAATTCTATCTGTGAGATACAGGATTGCAGTTTTCCAGACTTATCCCAAGCTCTGCTGATGTGTGTATATATTAGCAGTGCGCAGTTCAAATGGATATGCATGAAGAGGTATTCTCTTACCATTGAAGTCCTTTGACATAGAAAAATCTCTCCCGTGGAAAACAAGGATGAGTGGCTAACTACTGGACCTGGGTATGTCTCCATAACCTTTATTTCTAATAGTAACAGAGGACTGAAAAATGCAACAATACTGTTCTTTGTATCCACTAAAACTAATTACTGATATTCTACATTGGTTACTTAGTTGTATGTGTGTAACTAAGAAATGTCTCCTTGCCCCACCTCCCAGTACACGTTAACAGCCTTGTCAATTGAAGGGCTCTATTCAACTGCCAATCAAAATGCAAGGAGGAGGATGCTTGCAGCCCCTCCCACCAGCAAGTGAGGCTGTGTCAAGGAATTGTGACAGGGGTCCTCCTGATTGTTTTGCCTAGCTTGCTGGTGGGAGGAAGCTGGAAACATCTTCCCCAAATGGCACCTGCACAGACCTCCTTAGTCTGATGCAGCTGCTGGCTGTTAAGGTGGGTTGAGAGGGGGGCTTTTGTGTGGTTTACAGAAAGACTCTGTAGTCTATCTTTAAAAAAAACCCAACATTTGTTTTGACAATTACTCAGTTGTTAGAATATTAAGTTCATGAGCAGGTATGTCCTGAATAGCTTATTATGTTTCCTTAACACTCCCCTCAATTTCTTGCATTACTTTTCCTTTACCCTTTCTTAATCACCACTTAATTTGTTTTGACATATGACATAATATCCTGCCCATCATAACAAAAATGTGCATTTTTAATTAAAAACATAGTCTCAAATTTATTCATTATATTGCCTTAAATGTATTCCTTAAGTTTTTTCAAAAAACTATGTCTAATAGTAAATCATATTAATAACACATTTTTAAAAAAGAGATATGAATCAAAGCTCACAGATCAAAATTGTGCTGTTACTGAGTCAGAATTATTGAAAAAAAAAAGAAAAAAAAAGAACAACAGAGTAAAATTGTCATTTTAAATGTAGACACTGTATATAAAAAAGAAAGGTGAACAGTAATTATTGTTAATAAGGCAGTAAATATTCAGATTAAAAAAAACTAGCCATTATTCACTGTGATTGCTATACACTTACTATTCTTAGAACCAATTTATTGCTATTTTAATAAACTGTATAATCCTTACTAGGGCTTTTACTCCAATATCGCTGAAGCTTAGTTGTACCATTGTGAAATGTAGTTCTGCTATGGAGTAATAAAATTCTTGCTACAATGGGATAAGGGAGAATACCAATGAAATAAAAGTGGAGAGATATTTAAACCTATTGCTTTTAATGCTATTCTTGCTCTGGTCTGCAGCAAGGTTGCAACTGAAAAAATTGTCTGAAGTCCTGACGACCTGCTACCATTTGGCTTTTTCTCAAATGGCTGCCCTTCAGATATTTTATATTGCACCTACTACTAGCTTCAGACAGCATGGCCAATGGTAAGAGATGATGGGAGCTGCAGTTCAAAGCTTCTGGGGGACGCTGTCAGTAGTCCAGAGAAATGAAGCCAACAAAGAGTAAAACAGAGTTGCCAGTCAATGGTCAAGAAAATGCTAAGGCCTGGGAGATTTATAAGCAGCTGTCTCAAGACACCAGGTGTTTAATACGTCAGCATCTCCTATTTAGCAACTGCTGGAGTGGTGTAGTCTCTCCTTACCTCTTCAACAATCTTCAAAGGATGGCAGTGCATCCTCAGCTCCCAGCTTCTCAGACTTGGAGAAGCCACCATCATCAAGAACTAGAACTAGAAGAACTAGAAGTTACTGGAAAACTGACTTTTGTGTGTCTCTAGAGAGTGAATGATGACAACTCTGTATTGTGCCTGAATGCACACAAACATTGGGTGGTATATTTTGTTCCATATCTGGTGTCTTGGTTCAGTTATGCAATGTTACTGTTCCACACAGGGCCTGGCTAGCACTATTAATAATTCCATATGTGGAGATATTTGCTATGCAACCCCAATGCAGGTTCCTTACCCATGTCTTCAAAAATAGGCAATCAATGGGCATCAAAGCAGCACCCTTGAACTCTTTAGTCCCATTCCTTACCACATATGACCCTACTGCCTACTGTGCCCAATGACTGCCATTGCTAGCAGAAGAGATGGAGGGAAAACCAGAATGACAGGACATAGTAACCTGTGGTTATGTGAGTGAGAAGGCAGAACTGAGCAGTCAAGGCTGGATTGCTGACCTGAAGAAATTAAAGAAGCTGGGGAAGGGGACGCATCCCCTTCTACTGAACTGGGGAGGGGGTAGCCTAAAAGAAAAGAGAACACTTCTTTCATTTTCCTATCAGAGTGAATAGATAGACAGGTGTATGAATGGATAGGATATGTTAAGCCAGGTATCTTCTTTGTCACGTCCATTGCCCTTTACATAGAGGGCCTGTAGGCTGAAGAAGAGATCTTTCTCTGTGTGTGAAGGCTTTCCATGGGACTGGGAGCCCTTATTTTCCGATGTTCCTGATCATATATAGACTTTCTGTATATAGAGGAGGTTCTTCTCCTTAGAATGGTACCTTCCACAACTAAAGGAAAATGAAAATAACAACTGAGGGAGCAGGAGTTGTCTGATTCCTCTCCTCCTGCATTTGCTTCATTCAAAGTGCCTAGACAGGGCTAGAAATGGGTACGGTGGGGACCTTGAAAAAAAGAATATAGGGTAGATTTGGACCCGCCCAATCCAGCCTGGCAGGGATGAAGGCAACCACAAATAACTCGTTGGTGTAACATGGCTCTAAGAAAGAAAAGGTACCACTTTTTCATGGGAGAAAATTTAGTGAAAAAATATACCCTCTTTCTCTCTTAATCCTATCTTTATTCTTGGAACACGTTTGAAAATTCAAGGATCCCAAGTGACCTTTCTCATTCCATGTTGTTTCAACAATCTCAGTAATGCAGTGTATATAGCAGATTTGCTTCATTTGTCATAACTTTTCTGCATTTGTCAAAAAGCGAGGGAGAATCCGCTCTCCTTCCCTGCTGTTAAATAGCTTCCTTAGAAATTAACCCACACCAGACATTTTTAAAGCATGATTTCTAGGACTACCTTATCTTCTTCTAATGGGTGTCTGATCAAATAAAACTTTTATGTAATTCTTATTACTTTATAACAGACAGTTCCAGGAATTTTTCTCTTTGAATTTTTTTAAAATTACAATCGAATCTTGAATTTGAACACTTAGCTATAACTCACATTTTAAAATATCCATTTTGGTATTTTAAAGACTGTAGTTTGCATCCAATGTTTTTCCATAGCTGAGACTTTAGACCAGAGTTACACAAAGAACCAAAGGAATTTCCCATGTTCCTCCTTATTCCTGGCCTGCTATATATTTATGAACCTTACACTGCCAACCATTTTAGTCATTAGTGATTTTTTTTCAGCATTAATAATTCTGAAATATATTCTTGTATAACTACTGAGAACAACAGCTGCAACAACAATGAAGGGTCCTATGGCACTTTAAAAATCTAACACATTATTATGCTATTACCCTTGGTGGACTAGAAATCATGTCATTAAAAGCGTGTAATAAAATGGACCTTAATTTACAAAATAATACATTTAGGCTCTTTCCTCACCAGGCAATTAGAACGGGGCAGTGCGTCCTCTCACGGAGGTCGTCTGCACCTTGGAGCGGACTAGGAGCGGACTACTTACCAGAGAGCCGCACCTCAGTCCGCTCCAAAATGACCCCAAGTGGTCCTCCAGCATGTTTTCTAAAGACCGCAAAAAACAGGTCTTTATTTTCCTGGAATGTGCCATTGAGTTCCTGCTCCCTTGTGCAGATTCTCAGGCTCACACCAATGCGAGCCTGCGATCTGCGGAGGGCGGGCTTTAGGCATGGCAAGCTTCAGCGGTTGGTCGGGACCCACAACCAACTGGAAGCTGCCATTTTGGAAGCCGAAGCAGTGTGGATCTACAGACCTTGCACTGCTCCAATTCACCCTGGACCAAGGAGGAGCCCTGCAGAAGGGCTTTCAGGGACAGTCCACGTTGCTTCGGACCGCAGAAGAAGCAGTAGGTAACGGCACTGAGCTATTCCCTCGCCTCGTGCGGAAAGGGCCACAGTGTCTTTAAATTGCCACAAAACTCTTGTTTCTTGTTGTGCCATGGCTTGCTGTCATCGTTCAGTGCCCCACTTCCTAGTGCTGTAGAAGTGTTTCAGTTGGTGAGGTTCCCTGGCTTTTAAGGAGATTTAGGGGATTAGATCCTGAGACAGATTGTAGTTTTGTCATCATTGCTAGATCTCCCATGCAGGATGTTGGCCTAAGAGTCTTGAGATAAGCTCATCCATGTAGGCCTCACAAGAGGCATAGTGCCTGAGCATCTAGTAAAATGTAGTGTGTCTCTGTGTGTTGTCTGGCAGTGGAAGCCATAACTCATTGGGACATTTTGATGGATGCCCCAATATTTTACAGTCAGTTTTTCTCTGGCATTCAAGTGGCAGTACTCAGTTTTTGATCCAAAGATTGAAATTTCAAAGGGGAAGGAACTCTTAGGAGCAAAAAGTAGGACCTCTCATAACTTTTCTTCCCCATCTGTTCTTTTTGAACAGATTATATTCCTTAATTGTTATATTCCAATCATGGGAGTCAAATCACCAAGTCTCTGTTATGCCTATATAGTCATTTTTACCTTCCTGCACTAGGACTTCAAGCTCATTTTGCTTGTTTCCCAAATTCTATGCACTGATGTATAGACATCTAAAGCATTGCTTTTTGTTATCTTTTGTTCTATTGTGAGTTTTACTGTGGCATCCATTCTTTCCCTCAGCTTCTCCTCTAGAATTCACCTTCTTGTGTTTAGAGATTCCTTTTCGGCAGATGCTTAAGCTATCATCTCCTACCCCTCAAGGATTTAGTTTAAATTCCTCTTGATCAGATTTGCCATGCTTTTACCAAAGACATTCTTCCCAGTCTTTTTGATGTGTAGCTCATCTGTAGCCAGTAGTACTTTGTCTTGGAAATGAAGATGATGGTCCCAGAAGCCAAGCTTCTGCCATCTGCATAGCCAGTCATTCATCCTGTCCCTGTATGGTCTTCTATGATGTGGCTATGCTCCTGATGCGATTCCCTAAACCCATTTTAAAATCCAGGCATTCTGAAGAAGGGATGGAGTTTTGTGACACTGACAAGTGCAGCATTGAAGGAGATGTGTCCAGACCCTCCTGCCAGTAAGCAGTGGTGTAATGAGCAGAAGCAGGATTCCTCATTATATCATGGCTTGCTGGTGGGAGGTGGTTGAATGTATCATCCTTCAATAACCCATTCAACAGTGTTCCACTCACATGAATCTGTCATCCTTTCATTTCCTTTATATAGTTCTTTAGTGTGTTGTTTCCATTGTCTTTTTTAATTCTTCTTGATCATGTAGTGTATTCCCCTTCTAGTCATGTAGCATTCCCATTCCTGGTTTAAATTTCCCTTTGATTTCTAGTTCTCATAGAAGAGGTCTTTTGTTCTTCCGTTTCCTTGTCATCTTATATTTCTCTGCATTGATTATTATATAGTTCTCTTTATCCTTGTGCACAAGTCACTGAACAGTTACATTCAGGGTTCTGACCCTATTTCTGACCTCGTTTACTATTGCTTCTCATCTGTCCTTAACTGCTTGAACAGCCCTTTCCACACCTTACCTGCATTCTGTGATGTCCCAGCGTCATCCTGGCGGTGCCTTTGCTGGAATGGGAGCACATCCCAAATGCTCCCCTCCTTACCCAGCTGGCTGTTGGTAGATGGTAGCACTCAGGACATGGTCCTTCCTTCCAAAGCACAGCCAGCCTCTTCTTGTGCTGCACTGAGGAAGGAAGTGCCTTTATAGCACTTCTGACCTTTCTACACAGTCCCAGTCAATGCAATCATCACAGGAAAGGGGCCTATTACTGGATTTTTTCCCCCAGTAATAGTATAATGCATGATCGTGATGGCTGGGGACATGACAGGAGTGGACCGTGATGTCATGTGGTAGCATGCATCACAGCTTCAATACATCCCCATGCTGGGATGGGGCTGTAGTGTGGAAAGGGCCTTAGTGTTCTTTTGTAGTTTTACTCTAGCTTAACTGTAGCTTTACTCTGCTGGCCAATATATATGCAGGATTGCAGGATTGGAAAGGTATTTTGTAAAAATATAGGTCTGATGGTATTGAAGGACTTTATCATGAAGTTGTTAACACACTTGAGTGAATTTTAGCTATATCTACAGTAGACTCACTAAAATTAATGAGACTTAATTGTGACTAACAAATCCTATTCAGTGGGTCAACAGTAGGTAAGAGTGACATTGGATTTCACCGAAAGTGATCCTCTACCATCACTCTATAGTTTGCCAATTTAGACTGGACGCAACTAGCAACTAGTTTCTGAACCTGCAAACATATGTTCTGTTTTCTATCTCTTTTTGAAATTTTGTACAGAATCCTCAGCATCTACAAGTTCCCAAGAAATAGGTTGATTAGACTTCTCCAGGAGCAATCACCCTTTGTAGAAACTATTACAATAGATTTTGCCTTTGGGGAAATATAATGAAAGTTGTAATGAGTTGTTTGTAAGCATTTTAATTAATTCAGACAATGCAGAACTGAAAATACAAGAAGGTCAGCCAACAAAAGCTGTTTATCATAGCAGTCTACGGATTTCTAATTTTTAATTTTTAATTTTTTGTTGAAGTTCAGTTCTATGTAGTAACATGGCTATTGTCATTTCACGAAGGCAGCATATATAAGTTCAAATAATGAATCAAATGTTAAAGAAAGACTAATCACAACTTCTTTTAAATCCAATTGTTCCAGGCATGCCCTTATAACAGAACTTTATTCCAGAAAGAAAAAATTCAGAAAGACAAAGTAGTAAGCAAACATCTGTATCTTGGCCCATAGTCAATTATATGGAATATTATTATATTTTGTCATGTTTTTATTCTACAAAACCTGTACTAAGGAAAAAGCAGGTAGAGGAAAAAAGGAAGTTAAAAAAAGAAGTAAAACCAAATTAAATCAAAAGATTAAGATAGACAAATTGAAAATGAGAAAGCATTTGTTCATAAATATCCTGAAAAAAATGATTGCAAGTAACACTTAAATGTGCCAAACACAAACAGCAATAAATGTCAAAATCCCTGAATCATGAAATCAGTGTAGTGTTGAAATTATCCTCTGAGCCGTTATGAGAAAAACACTTCTCTTGAAGCCTCTCATGAAGGAAGCTTGGCAGATTTTCCTCATGGATATAATTTTTCATAAGTTTCTTAAAGCTAGCAATGAGAAATTTCAGCAATTTTCTTCCTGTTGCAAGAAAGTTCAAAAATCACACTGTTTTCAAAGGCTATTCAGGAGTTATTCCATGAAAAATTCACACATGGTTGTTTTGTGCAGAAAACAGCATTTTCTGCATGGAAAATTACACTTCAGCACAGAAATATTAGCTGCTGATCAGAAAATACTGTTTTCTGTGGAAAAAAAAAGAACTGTTTTCTTGCAAATTATTCATGTGTGAATTTTATACAGAACAAATCTCTAATTACAGCATTTTCTGTGAGAAAACAATAATTTCAGCATGGCAAATTATTTTTCAATGCAGAAATATTAATTCCTGTGCAGAAAATGCTGCTTTCTGAACCGAAAGTGCTATTTTCTCTGCAAATGAACCATGGGTGAATTTTGTGCAACTGCAAAGATTCTTTTCAGCCAAGGATTCTTCTTATAAGGATTTCTCAACACTCAGAGAACATGTTTTTCAACCATTTTCTGAATATTTTCAAATATTCTTTCCATCCATAGTTTTCCTGCTGGGAAAACTGGGTGCTAGTGGGCAGGAAGTGAGTATGGTAAAAAAGGTATTTTAATTAGCTGTCAAATAGGGGCTTGTGTGCAAATTTGTAATGTTGCTGCTTATAAGAAACTGTAGATTCAAGAAGCCTTTAATCCTGGCAATGGCCAGAATGTGTATCAGTTACTCTACTGTTTCATGAATAAAGCCTTTGCAAACTTCTAAGCTGAGTTTCTGGGCCTGGAGTTAACCTGTACGCGAGTTTATGAAATGGCTCTTTCCTTCAAAGGCATCTATTTGGCTCAGAGCCTGGAAATGTTGCTTTAGAGTAATAATCCCAGAATCCCCAACCCAGCTGGGGTTTGGAGAGTTGTAGTCCAAAAGAATAACTTTTCTAAACTCTGACTGTTGTCGCAAGCAGAATATTGGACTAGATAGTAGGATTATGCAAGAATTCACTTCGACCTGTGGAGATTTCTTGTTAGAAAAACTCTGATATCATCCCCATTTCCAAGTCTTTATACAGGATCATGTTGTCACAAAAGTGTATCTCTTATATCCTAGCTTTGTGACAATTTCTAAAATTATGCATCATAATAGTTTTCCCTTGTACCACACAAGGAAAGGCTGAATCTGTACAATGCAAATATTTCTTTGAAACAGGCTCTTAGCAGGTTCCTTCTTAGCTGATATTATATGGTGATTTTGCTGAGTAAGCCCTGGTTTTAGTCCCATTTTCTTATCTCAAATGTTTATTCTGTACCAGTAAGGCTGGCTGAACTAAGTTTTACTTCAGCACCATTTGCCAGGTTCCTGATCTAGCCTTGGTTTTGGAGTTAACAGTAGAACTTTCACCTCAGACCTTCTTTGAAATGCTTGTAGAGTACAGTTTATGCCAGATTTAAACTGTTTGAGACAGCTCTTTAATGGTATTCCTATTTTGTTATCTGTGTCTCTAGCTTCTTACTTAAAACAAAAGAAAGTCTTTCCAACTTACTTGCCATATGAAAAAAATCATACTGTTTGGAAAGAAAATCTATCTTTTCACCAATGACAGTATGGGGAATATGTTACACTCTCATCATCTGTTCACTTCCATTTTGTATTATTCATTCACGTTTTCATGTTGCTATTCTTCTTACTCGGCTTTATTTTATTTCTTTTTACATTGCTTGCCTTTCATTATTTCATTTGTTCTGAAACAAATGCATTCCCCGGTTTGACAAACCTTTGCTTCCATTCAGCAATGTCCTCCTTGTGTTCTTACCACTGCTACTTGCATATGCTTGATTTCTCACTGTACCTTATCATCTTTGTACGTTACTCAGATTTCATACATCTCCAGTTAATTACTTTTTATATTCTGCTTCTCTTTTGCCTATTATAGGATGCATTAATTTCATACACATGGCTTTTTTTTTTCCTGAAGCACCATAGTTAGCAAGGTTGTATGTCCACAGCCGCTATGGCTGGGCTTAATAATTTAGTGTCTTTCTCTCATAATACAACTCAATATCTTGTTTGACTTTAATCACTGTGACTGTATATTGAGTTTGAGGATGAAGGGGTATTATTTTGCAATGATTCCCAAATCTCTTTTCTGATCAGTATGCTCTAACACCTTTTGATTAAGTAGGCATTTGTACTTTATTATTATTTTATTTTATTTTATTTTACTTAAAAATGGGGGGAAAAAACTTCACAGCTTATGTTGTAGTTGTATTCATCACCAATGATGGCATCTACTAGTTAGAGCTCTTGACCTTTATTCATCCTCCTGAGTTAGACTGCAACAATTTTTCTCCCTCCATGACACATGGTACTTTTTAATGTTTCTGCTAAGAGTGACTGTGTCATGCTTTTGTTTTTAAATTTATGAAGTACACAGTAGGACTGTAACATGATATACACTGTGAAAGGTGAAAGAGAGTGATCAGAAGGCCTAAATATGGTACAGCCCTATTGAAGAATACAGTTTGCTTAGACACCAAAAATGTAGAAGTTTCTAGTGGTTTCAAGTTAAGCTGGACAGGTAGAAAAGATTCAGAGCCTTATTTCAGGACATCTTGACATATGCTCTGATATGATAACAACTACAACCTTAGAATGACATACGAAGAACAAGTGTGATGTGCATAGTTTGGAAATAGTGCATGCTTCTTATTGGTGAGTTTGTATGTCATAGCCTTTTGTCACATAATTGCTACCACTGTATGTTTTGTAAGAATTCTCCATAAAGTTGGTTTAATTGCTTGTTTGATGTGAAACCTGGAGTGGCCAAGCCAGCATACACCCTGCACTCTGTTGTTAACTGCTGAGTACAGTCTACTGTCAGACTCCATTTGTGAACCATAGAAGATCCAAAATACCTTCACTGAATTCTATGAAAAAAATTTACAATACAATCCCATGTAAGTTTAGCTTAAATTGCTTTCCAGTGAATTTGGTGGAACTTATTCTCAAGTATGAGTACGTTTATAGCTTAAGGCTTAATTCTTATTTTTAGTCCTAGCTTGCTCCACCATGGAAACTCACTCGGTGATCTTAGGCAATTCAAACTCTCTCAGTCTCAGAAGAAAGCAATAGTAAAACCTCTCTGAACAAATCTTGCCAAGAAAATCCTGAGATAGGTTGGTCTTAGGTTGCCATAAGTTGGAAATGACTTGAAGGCACACAAAAATAACAGAGTAGCCGTACGGAATCAACCAATGGATAGTTGGTAGCTTGGCACTTCATATCCTCTAATTGCCCCAATTTGGCAAAGGACTGTCCTTATTAATCCTCTGTTTTCACACATTTTGAGCTGCTTTTAAAATATCCCAGCTTCTCTCTTCTCCTCCCACTTTCCCTTTGTCCTCAGCTTACTTTAGCTGCTGCAAACTGAGTTCCAAATGCAAAAGCAGTT
Organism: Cyclura pinguis; assembly: GCA_030412105.1. Taxonomy (NCBI): domain Eukaryota; kingdom Metazoa; phylum Chordata; class Lepidosauria; order Squamata; family Iguanidae; genus Cyclura; species Cyclura pinguis. The sequence continues at coordinate 218,010,059 of CM059602.1, forward strand.
TGCACTCAGGCCATTTCCACACTAGACTGTTACAGTGCTATTATCCCACTTTCAACATCCTATGGAATCCTGGGGTTTACAGTTTAGGGAGGAACTTTAGGGAAGGAGGGGCCTCTCCCTAAACTGCGAACCCCAGGATTCCATAGGATGTTGAAAGTGGCATAATAGCAGCATAACAATCTAGTGCGGAAATGGTCTCACTTAACTCAACGGGGGGGGGAGGGAGGAGTGGAATCTTGTGCTTCCCAGTAGGCTCAGGCAAAATCAAACTGCTGCAGACTATTCTGACTTGTGTGTTGTTTGTCATTAATAACTTATCATGTTGACCGCACTCTGATGTTACTTGGCTACATGTGTCCCAGTTTTCATCTGTGAAATGTCTGAGCATGGTTAAGCCAAATTTCTTCAGCAAATGCAGTGGAGCCAAGCATCGCTGAGCAGGATGATCAGGGGTCACATCATCACCATCATCATCATCATCATCATCATTATTATTATTACTACTACACAGAAGAACTAGTTACATTACAAAGGTTTCCTCTGTAAGCCTCCAGACACCTAATAATTAATTGCTTCCCATTTGTAATTAATAGGTACGTGCTTCAGTTTCTGCTGCGTTAAATAGCCCTGGGTTAAAAAACAAACAAACTGGTTGCTGCCTTAAAGTCACTACTCCTCTTCATTGTTGCATTTTTTAAAACCTATCACTGATGCCAATCGCTTTGATGCTGCAGATCTTTGACTTTTGGCAGTAATGTCAAATCTTCTAGGGTAATGAGGGCGAGATCTTTCCTTCTACGCTTGCATATTAGTCTTAAGAGCAGCCAACTGCTATTGCAGTTTGTCACCAAGTTTTGGTGGTGGATTTGTTTTTCCTCATGGGCTTGGGGAGACTTTGGACTTCTAAAAGGAGGTTGGTGGCCACATGTGGCTTTTCAGTTTCACTTTCCCTACCTTGTTGTAGACAGTACAGAAAGCTGACTTAAAGGTTTATCTTGGTGTTGGAGGATTTGTTCATATGAACTGGTGTAACTGAAACACCAGCTGTATAGTGTATCTACTGGGATATAAGAACATGTTTTATTTCCTCTTTGCTTTGTTCATAGTAAGTTCCAGTGACTTCTCTATCCTTTAACTAACGGCAAGTGCTAAGCAAATCATTACTGAAAATATAGTCAAGTGTCTTGCTGTAGTTACAGATGCTTCATCATTTTAAGTTTGCTTTATCACACATTTTGCTTTGTTGTATCTGTTTTGTTGAATACAAAATGTGGTACAAATTGATTGGGTATATTTTTATTTCAATTTGATTTGTATGTCTTATTTGTCCGTTTTGTACTTTGTGGACTGGAATAAATGATGGAAAGGTGGAATGTTATGTAAAAGATTTTGGAGTGATAACAGTAGATTACATCAAATTGTATAAATCAAATACCAGTCCTCTCCACAACAACAGGAACAAATGTGTGTGTGTCTGTGTGCACATCATTTTATATATGTCTGTACACATTCATATCACACAAAAGGAAGGATATCTAGAGACTACTTTCAGGAGAAATGAAATTGTAAGAATCATTTGTTGGATCTTACAATTTAATAGGAGGTTCCCCAGGTCTTTAACTCCACCAGAAAAGGAGGCCTTCCCAAGACTTCAAAAAGTAGCAGAATTCCCAGAAATAGAATATTCCTAGAAACAATTGTGTGTCATATGTACTGCCTAGAAGCATTGTTCCTGAGGGCTTCTACTATAGGAGGACATACTTTGACCTGTGTCAACAGACAGAAGATCAAGGGCTACCAGCCAGTGGCTACACCGTTACCAGTCCAGTAAAAATATCAGCAAGGGATGAGCAGTTTGAGCAGTGGCGTCGCTTGGCCCGAGCCGGATAGAGATGGGGATGGAGTCAGAGGCATGTGTGGGCAGGGCTATGGCACACAGGGGAGGGGCTGCAGTGCATGGAGGGGGGGCTATGGATGCACATGGAGAGGCTACGATGTGTGTGAGAGGGGCTACAGCACACAAGGAAGGGCTATTGTGCATGGGGGGCAGACAAGGAGTGGCATCACCCCCAAAAAAATGCCGCCTGGGGGACATCACCTCCTCATCCCCCTGTCCCTATGTGACTGAGTTTGAGCCTATCTGGATGTAAAAGCCAGTTAACAACTGATCTCTTTATGATGGTACTGTTGAACTCCCTGCTGTATCTTTCCAGTCTGCCCTCTTCCCCTTCTTCATCTTACCTTTTTGTCTGTAAGCACAAGCTTCTCTATTAATTATTTTTCCAGTGCCCACCATCAGCATAGTGCACACAGTTTTCAAAATTACGTTAAGCTACTGTTCCCAATAAGGGCTAAAAGATCTCAATCAAGACAGGATTTTTTAAAAAAATTATATCATTTAGAATCAAGAACCTAATTCAGGAGCCTGTCCTATGGCAACTATTAACATATCAGCGTATGCAAAAAGAGTACAGGTAATGTCAATAACAAGATCATTTAGCACACAAATGTGCATGTGCACATTCAGTGTCTCTCATAAGACTGCATTTTCTTCTTTTTTGCTTGAAAAATATAAACAGCCTTGACTGAATGCAAAGAAATGCTTATTCGTGCTAATCCCATCATCACAATAGTAGAGCAAACACAGAGTTCAGTAGCTTCCATCCATTCGATATATTTTTGGATCAAGGTTGCTTTTTGTAACTGCAGTTAAGCCCTCTGGGTGAATTTCACAGGTACACCTTCCTCTTTCACCCTGAAAGTAATGACAAGCACCAGAGTGTAACATCTGAACTAACCCTCCGTCCAGTCCAGTCCTCAGTCCATAGGCAAAGAAGGTAATGGAGAACAACAGATGAGATTTGAAAAGGGGAGAGGCAGAGAATAAAGCAAGTTTCTCTATCTATGGTATGGCATTGTGAAATGAGAACTCCAGCATTTCATCCCTTTGATGGCATCAGTATTTTAATATATTTATTTTGAATGTATATATAAAAGTATGTCTAAAATTGCAAGACCCAAATGACCACACATATAGTATGTATAGTATAGTATAGTATAGTATAGTATAGTATAGTATAGTATAGTATGGTATGGTATGTCTTTCTTATACCACTCTTCTGCTCCGAATCAAAATGGCTTCCCTGCCCTCTTCTCTCAGTGCTTCACAGCCCATGCTGTTTAACCCCCAACATGCTCCATAGAGGCTTTTAGACATGTTCACAAATGAGCTAGAGAAGAGACACACAATGATGAAATTGCTGGACTGCTACTGGAGATGTAGTCAGATAGTGGTCCATGAAGACAACACACCAGAGACCATTCCTCAGACTGAAACACTGGTTTGACTGTAGTGGGTTTGGAGGGTTTTAGGAGTTTCCGATTGGCTTTTAGAGACAGCTGACAGTGTTAAAGTGAGAGGCCAGTAATTCTCTTCAGGCTGGAACCAGCTTTAATCCAAAAGGTCTCGTGTACCGAGACTCCTAAGAGGCAGGTTCCTGGAGGTTCTGGCTGAAAGTAAACATATGTAGAACTTTATAGGAGAAAAGGAAGGATCCCATTTCAGATCCAACACAGTATTTTCATCTGTGGAAAAACTCCTCATGCATAAAGAATTTTTAGGATGACCATTGCAATGTTCCAGACAATTTTGGAAGAAATATCCTGGGATTTACAACACATTTAATTGGGGACCATTATGTTGTGTCTTTTATGTTTGTAAGTTGAAAGAATTTTTATCTCCTCTTAAACATAAGGGAAAGTGTTTATCTAGAAACCTGAAAAAGTCTTTGATTAATAACAATGGGAATTGCAGGTATTTAAATCATCCCTTCATATCCCCCATATTGTTCAATGAATCCATTATAAACTTATTCTGATGTACAAAGGGAAAAATAATTAAAAAGTATAAGGACTACTGAGCTAAAATTCAGCTCCCCTGAGCTCAAACTAAGATGCCTGCAGTATAATTCACAGTATAATTTTCTTCTCTGCTAACAAGAGGAATGCACAGAATAATGATTTGTATTTGTTGGTATTCTATGCCATCAATCACAATTCATACTGCTTCAAGGTTTACATTAGAGGATGAGTAACTGTATGGGAGCACAAAACATTCAGCAGTTGATAGAATAATAATGATTGTCTTGGAGAGAGAAATACCACAGCAAACTTTGTAACACTAACAGTGCAAGCCATTAAAAACAGAAAGACAACTGTGGTAGAGAAGAGCCACTGTGGTGGGTAATGGTTGCAGTTACTAATATCCCCATTCAGAGACACTACATTGCGTTGAGGGGCCAATATAAGCCCGTAGCACAGGTTTCTTTCTACATTAATACTGACAATCCCACTTTATGGTCTATAATTATAACAAGGCATTATAGTATGGGCACATTCATTCAAAAATATTAGTGGCCTGTAAATTCTCCCAGGAGGAGCAATTCCCACTGTCACTGGAATCAACACCCTTGTTTCTCACCTACCAGCTGTATGAACAAGGAACTCAGAAGGGCATGCCACATAGGGAAACACAATCTTTCTCAAATTACAGGTCTCAGATCACCTACAAAAACACACCCTTCCTGTTCTAGAGAAAAATCAGCTGTCTGTTCAAAATGTAGTTTCTTTTGCTCCAACACTGTTTCTGATTGGCTCTACTAAATTGCAGAAGACCTGGAAATTAAGTAAATTTATACAAGGGGAAAAAAGATTTCATAAATATCAAGCATGATCAACAATTTTTTATGGTGAAGGATTTGCCACCTGGGTTGCCATATTCTCCAGGTCCTGTAAAATAAATTGTACCCTCCGCTACCCATGTGTTTGAGCCCTTTTCCACATGTGCTGGTGCCTCCCTTGGGATCCTTAAATCCAGTGTATTCTAGCTGCAAATAGCAAAAGAGCAATACCTTTATTGGCTGATGAAAATCCACAAAATTCATCATGCAAGCTTTTGAAGTTCCATTGCTTCTTCATCAAACAAAGATGTTAAAAGTCAAACAGGAAAAGAAAAATGTCACTATTAGAATCACAGGTCTACAACTCTGAGACAAAGAGTAGGTCTGTGATTCTTACACTGTCACTTTTCTTCTTTTCTATGATTTTTAACATCTTTACCTGATGAAAGAACAAGCAGAGCTTTGAAAGCTTGCATAATTTTGTGGATTTGGGTTAGCCAATAAAGGTATTGATCTTTTGTGGATTTTGGATTTTGTTGTATTTTGCTACATTGCCAACATGGCTACCTCTGAATAAGTTGCAAGTAGGGTTTCTTTTCAGGAACTATGACAGAAGAATTAGGGAAGGAAATGGGGTATATACACTTTGACAATTTTTGCTACTTAAATCAGTATGACTGGCCATTGGTGAGGAAATGGTTTCATTATGTCATGTGTTCCTTGCACTGACCAAAGACACATAACGCTTAACATTGTAGTTAACTGATGTCAAATCAATTTCAACTTATGGTAACCTTGTGGATGAGAGACCTCAAGCCACCTATAATCACCACCATGCTCAGGTCTTGGAGATTCAGGGACATATCTTCTTGACTGAGTCTATCCATCTGTAATGTGGTCTTCCTCTTCTCCTACAGTCTTCTACCTTACCAAGCATTATTATCTTTTCTAGTGAGTCATGTTTTGTCATGATATGGGCAAAGTATGTCAGCCTTAGTTTAGTCATCTTGGCTTCCAGGGAGAATTCAAGCTTGATTTGCTCTAGGACCCATTCATTTGTCATTTTTTAGCGGTCCAGGGTTTCTGTAGAACTCCTCTCCAGCACCACATTTTGAATGAGTTGATTTTCATCCTGCTTTCTTTACAAAAGCTTCTAAATCTACATGAAGCTATTTCCAGCATAGAATCATTGAGATGGAAAAGGCCACAAGCTGTTCTTCATCAGTCTAACTTGAACCAAGCACCATTTGAGCTGCTTTTCTCAACAGACTTTCCACCTGGCTTCATAGATAGAACAGCTGAGCTCACTCTATTGTCTAGGGGATCATCTCCCATTTGGATTCTCTTTTTTGCCTGGCTTTTAAGGTGAGTTTTGGAAGATAGTGTGATAGTGGCAAATGTGAATGCCAAAAATTATGAGGTCTAATCTCTCTGCATGTATCTGCCTTCAAGTTGCCTATCAACTTATCGTGATCCCATGAATTTCATAGGGTTTTCTCAGTCAAGGAATATTCAGAGATGGTTTTACCAGTTCTTTCCTCTCAAATATAGCCTATAGCACTTGGTGTTCCTTGGTGGTCTCCCATCCAACTACTAACCAGAGCTGATCCTGCTTAGCTTCCAAGCTACTTATCAGGATGCCATCTAATAATATTAAGAAGAATAAGAATAAGAACAATGCAAAGAAGAAAAAGAAGTTACTTTTTGAAAGTAATATTAATGCTTTAAGGAGATATGTACACAGTGTGTAAAAACCAAGTTCTCCCTCCTCCTAGTTCTTTAATGACTTTACTCACCATTCTGTTCAATGGTTTGCTTCTAAGCCCAATCATATTTATTATAATGCATCCAGTTAACTGCTAGATTCTCGACAAAATTAGAAAAACAATGCACACTGACAAGATAAGATTATGTTCTTTATACTCTGAAAAGTACATGTCAACTGAAAGCAAAGCCTTGGATTTTTTCACAAAACAAACAAGAATTTACCCAACAAGATATTCTTAATCTCACAGATTGCTCCTATGGCTGGATTCCACAGTCAATTACTGTATTACCACCCTTTGGCTATTGTGACAACCTATCAAACACACCCTTCACAGATGCTTGCTGAAGTTCTTCTGGACAACAATAATTTATTACACATGCCTTGGCAGATCCCCATAAAATCAGCACAATGCAACACAAGGCCGCTCTATTTTTTCAGTGTAGAAGGCTTCCTATTATATTGATATACCATGTACTTTTTTCCCTGCTTCATGTTGCTTCAGAATCAGTACACTTTTCTACGATTTTCCGAATGCATCGTGCATGTTCTCATGCTCAAATATTGGTCACCTTTATTATTCCTGGATTGGTAAATGCAATGACATAAATAATGTTGTCAGCAGTAATTAAACCCTGCAGTTACTCTGTGCATTTATTTTGCCTGGGGGAGCTTGGCAGATCAAGCCATTTCATTAGCTAAGGTCGTGATCCTTTGCACAATTGTCTAGGAGTAAGTCTTGTGAACCGAGTGGGATGTAGTTCTAAGTAAGTAAGTATAGCATCAAACAGCATTTAACAGTATACAAGTATACCTCAGAGACAGCACGGTGGAGGGTTTGAGCATTAAACTATGGGCATTTCTGTTATAGCGCTATTATTCCACTTTCAACATCCTATGGAATCCTGGGTTTTGCAGTTTAGGGAGGGGGTGGCCTTTCCCTAAATGGCTTATGAGTCTGGAGACCAGGGATTGAATCTCTTCTCAACCATGGAAACCCATGGGGTGACCTTGGGCAAGTCACACTCTTTTAGTCTCAGAGGAGGGCAAAAAGCAAAACCCTCTCTGAACAAAGCTTGCCAAGAAAACCTTGTGATAGGTTCTTCTTAAGGTTGCCATAAGTTGGAAACTACTTAAGGCACACAGCAGCAACAAATGCTTCAGTTAACAAAGTACACAGGTTCCTCATACGCTACCAGATGCAGAAATAAAATGCGAAAAATAGGAATAAATCTCTAACATCACAGAAAGTAGAGCAGTTGAACATGTTTCAGTAAACTTTTTATTCAAAACTGACAACGTGCACATGTGAAATGTAATGACCAGGTCAAGTAATTCTTGCAGAAGTAAAGAAAAACATTTTTAACCTTTAATCATTTTAAGCTTCCTCCAAAATGCATTGAGGGATGACTTTTTCTTTCACCAGCTTCCACTTTTTCTTATGATTTCTTTTGAGTAGCCAAACCCCTAAGTCTATGTTTGTTTCTTTAACATGCTGGGACAACTGGTGAGGCAGAATTATATGCTTTCCTCTTTTCTCTCTCTTTTTTTTTCTGTTTCTTGTTTTCTTTTACATAGCTATGATTAATCATAGCTTAGGATTTGGATGACACACCAAACTGTAATGAATCTAAAATGGAGGCAAAAGCTTCCAGTCTTTTCATGATGAAACAGGAGGTTCAGAATTGAGAATTCGATAATTGAAGACCATGTTCATTTTTGTAACAACAAACCATAGTTTGTACAATGGTCAGTGCAGTCACCATAAACCATAAACAGAGACTCTTTTTTCAAACCACCTTCAATAGTTTATTTCTTTTTCTATTGTCCGACAGTGACATAACAGGTAAACATCGGTTCTAGTCTTATGGATACCTCATTTGCTGCCTGAAGTGGAAGTATGGAATGCAAAAGGTGGCTGCCATCTTCTCCTGTTGGTCCTGAGGGTTGGGCTGCACCAAATACAGGCTGCTGTGGTTCCCTAGCTAGCCAATCAAAAGCTTAATTAGCCAGCTGGGGAGCAGAATTCTTCAAGCAGACCTGGAAAAGGACATCCCCCTCTGGTCTGCCTGGGAAGCACATGAGAGCTCCTGGTCTTGCAGGCAATGGTAAATCAGGTCCAACCTCCTCTACCCTTCTTCCTTTTGTTCAGGTTCACACATTCTGGATGTTAGTGGGTGAAATTTTATGGTTTTATCTCTCCTTTTATCACAACTCCATTGCTGGCAGTCTTGGCTTTGAATGATATCCATTGGGAGTGGGGAGGAACAGAGGCTGAGTATCTTCTTTCCCACTTTGGGGACCCCATGAACAGATTTTGGAGGAAGGCATTTGGAGGCAAGTGTAATTTGGGTGTTGTCAGTCCTGCTTCATTCCCAGATGGCAGAGGAACCATGCAGTGGTTTATGCCCAGGTAGAATGCTATTTTCTGCTGTCTCACGATTTTACCCAGAAGAGGGATTGGGTTGAGGGGTTTCCATAAATTAGCAGGACTGGTTCTACAGTAAACCAACTGGTTCTACAGTACTACACCAAAAACTGTAGCCTATTGACATGTGGCCATTTTAGCTCCACCAAAATATCTTGTATGCTTTCTTGTGTGTTCCTTCACACCCAACACCTCCCCACTTTCCTTTACGTTTGCAATATTGTTGTCGTGTGTCTTCAAGTCATTTCCAACTTATGGTGACCATAAAGTGAACCTATCATGGGGTTTTCTGCGGCTGAGAGTCTGTGGTGTACCCAAGGTCAGCCAGTGGCTTTCTATGGCCAAGTGGTATAGCCTTTAGTCATTATCTTTTTTTAGACAGTTAAATAAGTTTGCATCTTTTTTCCGCCCCCGCCCCCGGCTAAAACTCAGCATTGTGCAAAAAGAGTGGACTGTCCAGCAATAGACACAGTGATAGATGAGATGCTTGCTTTATATCCCTCCCTAATGTGTTGCTTAAGTTTTATTTTGAACATCTGTGGATATGGTCCTGTAATCTGCTTATGAATCCATTTTAGCTGCCTCAGCACAAACAGAAACTTATGCCCCTCCAGCTAAAGCAGAATCCCAGTGGGACAGAGCAATTGGGTTTAAATACAAATTTCAAATACATATATTTCAAGGCTGCCCATTTCCAATTATGGCTTGGCCACAACATTTTTTATCAGTATGAGCTATGCTTTGGGATCCAATGCTAAGGAAGGAATGTAGTTAATCTCAGTATATTGCCTACATATCAGAGAAGTAATAGGAGGCAAAGTGTTTCTGTATCTTTTACATGAACATAACTTTTGAGTGTAGTTGATCTCTAAGAATCACTCCTATAGCAACAACATTTGTGTTAAGCCCAGTTGTGTGAACAGACAGAGTGATTGGAAAAACATGTTATCATATCTGTAATCGTACTGGTGCTTGAATTTTAATGAAGGTGAACTTCTGTTCATTAGGTTTTGATCATGTTTTGATGATGTTGTACAGCACTGTAAGCCCCTTGCTGGTGATAGCAGGGCTTTATAAATAAGTTATTAATTATTATTTATTTAGCTTCTGGAAGGGAGCAGCTTCAGAGGCAGAAATAATCTTCACTCTCAGAACTACTTTCATGGAAAAGTCATTTTAGTGGTGTATTTAATGTATTTTTTAGCCGTTTTTAATGAGATTTAGCAGCTGGAAGCAAGGAGCAGTGCTAGAAACACATGACCCACCAGCTCCCAACAGGCTGGAAAGAAGTTTTAAGCTGGTCGTTGATGGGCCATTGAATGGCAACTTTGCAATCATTGTTCAGGGTGGTTAATATGAAGTATGTGCTGTTAAAACTCACCATTTTCTTCCCCATTTAAGGCTCTTTGTTACAACCAATTACTGCAATCATGTCATGAACTTATTTTGCTGGAGTGGTGAAATAGTTAACCAAATGCTCAAGATCTCAGTCTGGCAGGACCCTAGAAATAATTTGCACCTACAATTCAGAAATGATAGGAAGACGAGTTTTCCAAGGATTATGAACAAATCCTGGAACATGAATCTTGGACTCACACCACTTTGTCTACCTTTCTCAGGATCTCCCTGAGAGTTTTCCAATGGACCTGGTTAAGATCAGTTCCAGGAAACTTCCCCACAGCCCTCTGCCACCACTTTTTTCTGCGTACTTTGAAAATGAACACTGCAAAGGACAAAATAAAGCAAAAGTGAAGAGAACTGGCAGCATCCTCCATCTCAAGTGCCTTGTCTGTTTTGATATGTCCCCAGATCAGTTGCTAATACCTGGCTAAAAGGCTAGAAAGTTGGCCAGCCACAAGTGGCATAACAGATCTTGTCACTAATGAGAGTGACATTTTCACCCTCACCATTTCCCATGACAGGAGATCTTAAGCTTACCAATCAGATATGCCTATGTCAAGGCTTATATTTGAAGCTCTTGCTCATAGTGTGAAGGATGGATGCATTATTAGTGCTTGGATACTTTGAAAATATTTCAGGAACCAAACTGAGCATTTTAAATACAGATACAGATGCGCACAATACCTTTCTAATGAAAGGCACTAGTTCAGCTGTACTTCCTTTAGCACAGGCATGATGCTCTGCAGGCCAAATGAGATCCTGGCCATTTTAGCAGATCTCAGAACCTTCCCAGACTCCCTTCTGCCTACTCCCCTGCCAAATATTGGCCAACAAAGGAGAATTACCTCTCTTCGAGTCTCCCTCCATACCACATTTAGGTCCTACAGGTGGAAAATAGCTATTTGGACTCCCAGAATGTGCCTATTCCTGTTGACATCATGGATTGATGTTTCGATGAAATAGTGTTTTGATGATGTAATCTTTTCAAAACATTGATGAAGTAATGTTTTCAAGAAGTTCATTCTTTGCATCTAGTTTAGCCTTCCATCTAGCAATGGCAAATTGGCATGTCTGCTTAAATAAGAAAAAACATAAAGGGAGAAAGATGGGATGTAAATTAAATAAATACACCATCCAGCAAATAAATAAAAATAAAAGGCATATAAGAGCAATAGTGAGGGCTGTATGCTGGAATGTCCATCTCTTGAGGAAGCTGGCACATTTTATTAAGTTTGAAAAAAAATCCTCTTAATTGGATAAAGTTTGAGAATATTCATTTTGGTGCAACTAATGCAAAGTTTATGAGCTTAAATGAAAAGTTCTTAGAGCACATTTCTTAAAATGCTCACAACTCTTGCGAATCTTGGACACAACCAAGAATAACACTTCAGTCAAGCCTAGAGGGTTTGTGTGAACCCAGTGGAACATCTAATTTTCTTCCCTTTGGGCAGAAACCGCCCTGTATCCTATACCACATGACAAAGTGCTTTTGAAGTTTCTAATGTGGCTTGCCATGCATCATGGTGCTTAACTCAAGGTTGGTTTATCTTTGCCTTCAGGATGATCGTATGAGATAGAGAAGAAGCCTATTTATAGTAAGATTATCTAAGTCAGCTTCAAGTATCTTTAATCTTCCAGACTGAATCTAGGCAAGTTGTGTAGGAAGGAATAACGAACTTATTAACATTACAGTATCCTTAATGAGCCTGTGACTTCAGAACCTCATACAGAAAGTAAACTGTAGAAAAAGCAAAGATATCTTTGGCCAATATTCAGAAAGCTAATTTATTCTGCCTCTTTGGTAACGGTATAGCAGCTGGTGGCTTCCGTGTCAGTCAGGTGGTGAATCTGCTCTTGATTTAAGTCTGACCTTTAAAGGATCTGTTTACAGTGCCGAACTATGTCTCCAATACAGATTCAGCAATGTGAATAGGCTCTTTAAGAGTCATACAGAAGCCAAGCATGGATTCACTGCTCCACTAAGAAGGAAGCCACTATCTGCCATTGCCCAGCAGAAGTTTTATTCCTCATCCCCAAGAAACAGCAGCCACACCTTTCTGTCTCTCTGCACCTCCCCATCCCACACAAACACATATACACCACAAGTTAAAGTTCGGGGCAATTTCAAAGGCAGTTTTGCAATGCAGCCCAAGGAGGGTGGATGGAGATAAAAGAACAATTTAGCCTGTCTAAGCTCATGAAAAGTTTCCATTGCCTAAAGACAAGGATAAAGACCATGTAGCGCTTCAGAGAGATCTACAGCTTCTAAAATCTCTCATCCAATATGGCCATTGACCATGCTGCCCAGGGGATGCTGGAAACTGTAGTCAAAAATGACTTTTCTTAGCTCTGTATCCAGATATTGCTGGATTACAATTATCAGTTCTTGCTGTTGTGTTGTCTACAGCTGATGAGAGTTTCAGAACATCTGGAAGGACATAGGTTTTCTACTCCTGCCTTAAGAGGCTCTTTGGTGTGAAGCTCTACCATAGGAACATAGCTTTTTGACAATAAGCTCAAAGGAACTGGAAAGTAACCACTTTTAAACAGCAAAAGGAGAGGATGCTGATCATTATATATGGTGCTTCTTAACACAGTATACAGCATGTTTGAGCCTACTACATATAGCCTCAGGCCATCTTCAGACCTTTTAAAAACATTACCAAGGTACAGTCAATTTAGTTGCATATATAGTTAGTTGCATATACAGTAGGACCCCTGTATCTGCAGATTCATGATCCACGAATTCAGTCATCTGAGGTCTGGCAGGATTGGCCCAGGGCAAGCGGCAGGAGGTGACGAAGAGTGATGTGCAGTTTAGAGAGAGGTATTCAGAATTCTCAGCCAGAAGGCTCTGGTGCCGCTCACCAAGCTACTAACACCAAGATTCTCTAGAATGTGGTATGTGGCTGTGGCAGTTAATGTGGAATCATACTGCTATATTTGTCTAGTGTGAAAGAGTCCATGGAGAATACTGGCTGACTACCTTTGGCCTGCTTTAATTGGCTATGGTTCCCCAGGTTTTCCAAAAGTAGTCTTTCTCATTCCAGCATGAAAGAGCATCAACTGAACATGGAAACGCATTTACACTCTCCCAATGAAGTTTAAGCTGTTCATTAGGACACCTACTTAAGGATATATGTTCTTCCTTTTTTAAAAAAGACTTTGAAAAACATCAATGTAGGTTTTGATTTCTCCATTTTTGAAAAATTTGACTACTATCAGATTTGTTTGTCTAAAATGAGTGAAAATCCACCGCTTTCCAAACATCAGTCTTTAATCATTTTGAGTTGCCCCACACAAAAAAGTACAATGCATTCATAATCCAGAAGAGAAAAAGACAGACAGAGAGAGAGAGACATTTTGAACATGCCTTTTAATTTCAACAGATCTCATATCATTGTGCTGTGAGGGTCACAATGATATTTTCTGTGCCACATGTAATCAAGCTAGTTCAAGAAAATGTTAACAGTTCATTGTGGTTCAGATGCTTACGGAACATAATTATGTAGGGTCACTATTTACATGTTCTGTAATGGAAAGGGGAGCCTTTAGAGTACATCAGTAGACACACAGCCTTTTCTGCACCAGACCAGTTCTGGTTGAGACATGGGGCCTTTTACTATGAAGCAGCTATGCATGTGTTCTTCATGTCTCTTCTGCATCTCCATCATATCCTGAGCCTCTTTGGTCTGGAAAGAGAATATATATTTCAACTAGATTTCAAATAGACACATAAATAAAGAATTCATCTACACATGACCTTCAAAAGTGCTATGGTGCTATGAAAGTTGTTGGGTAAGAAACAACAAATAGATGTTTTACTAGATTATTACAAGGTATAGTTCTATTAATAGAAAATATAGGATATACCCAAATTAAGATAGCTTGAGTGACAATCCTTAATTATTAAACTGTAATCATTAACTCTCTCTGTTGGTAAATCTGTTGATCAGACATTTTCATTTGTCAAGTTTAAATATAAGGATGCGAAGCACAATTCTTGGAAGAATTACATTTCTCGACTCTGACTTCCAGAACCCCCCAGCCAAACTCTGGAAAAGAAATAGGAGTGATAGCTGCTGACTTCCATACCAGTGGGGTAGTAAATCTGCTGATGATTTTATATTGCACTTTAATCAGTTCAGCACCTTGGAGAGCTCTCTAGGTTATAGAAACAGTTGCTGTTGTATGCCTTCATGTCTTTCTTTTTCAACTTATGGCAACTCTAAGGTAACCCTATCATGAAGTTTTCTTGGCCTGAGAATGTTTGAGGCACCCAAGGTCACTCAGTGGGTTTCCATGTCTGAGCAGGGAATAGAACCCCAGTCTCCAGAATCATAGGCCAATGCTCAAACCACTACACCACACTGGTTCTTCACTATACAGTACAGGTAAGCTATTGGCCTTCTGTTTTGCTCACCTCTATTTTCAGGAGAAAGGCTGTCATTATTTATATAATGGGACAGTTGAGCTCTCTTTGTGGTGTACATTTGTGTCTGTTTAGCTAGTACTTTGCTGGGAAAGCTGCTTTGTTGATTCCCAGCACAGCAGTTTCCTCATGGAAATCAAGTCATAACTGGAGGCTTAAACCAAAGTTGCTTCATGTTCAGTCTGAATTGCGAGTTGAGCTTGAAGAGATAAGGTAAAGGAAACCAGGTGGTATTGTCCCCTGGAGCAGTTTTGGTTTCACATCCTTCCAAGAATTTAACAGGTATACAGCAGGAGAGAATCAGCAAATGTGGGCTTTCATTTTGCATGGTAGTGAGAAATTGAAGGACTGAGTAATGTTGTGCATTTTAGCAGACTATGCTTGACCAAGGTTTCTATTCCACTGAGGTAAATTGCTGCATATTGCCTTAAATAAGAGTAGAGAAAAATGAGTGATATTTTGTGTGTGTGTGTGGGAGTGCTCAGTAGTATTGATAAAACTCCTATTTCACAGAGATTATTGCTTCCTTAATGGACAGTCAAGTAAATTCAGAACCTTGAGTTGGAAAAATCAAAATATAAAAATATTTACCTCAACAGTTGAAAAAAAAAGGCAATGATAAAGGAATGGCAAACCAAAAAAACTATCAAAGAGGCATGACAAGATTTGATCTGACAACAAGATGCAATTTTAAAAATCTGGACAACATTTGTAGAAATTATCAGCTCATGCCCTGTGTTTGAAATTTTAATCACAGCAAAGAACTGTCAGATCAAACCAGCATCCTGTTTCTCAAAGTGGCTAGCAAGCTATGAGGGCAATAGTGCCTTCACACCTGTCTTCCCTAGAAGCTGGTACACGGAGGTATGATTGTAAGGCCCCGCTTTGCGGATCGCTGATATTAGTATGGTTTGGATGGGCACCATACCTAATTGGCATCATATGTAATTGGCAACACATTTTATTGGCTCTGATATCAAATTCAAGCCTGAGAGGTGACAGAGAGGTCAAACCGAGTGCAGGAAAGAATTTGACTGTAAATGTGAGAAGGATAGGTCAACTCAAAACTTCCTCCAGGTAAGACTGATTCATTTGTCAGGCAAATACACACCATTCCTGTGGATAATAGGCTTAAATAGAAGCTGGAATTTTCCAGGGAATCCAACTGTGAGGAGCCCACCAGGACACTGATTGACAGATATCCATCCCTTGTACACCTGGATTCTTTCCTCTTTCCTCACAGCACCCACAATAGACAGCTACTATAACATCCATCATGTCTTTGTCAATCAAAGCACTAAGCCCATCAACAGGCAAAAGACCCATTGTCCACAATAGGTTCCCTTTGTCTTGCATCTAGAAACTTCACTGCTACAGGATATTTTCAGGGTACAAATACCCTGATTTCAGGATGCCCAGTGCAGTCTTTTGAAGGTCTACCCACCACTCTGTCCTTCTGGCTCCTGAATGAGAACTGTCCTTAGGTCCTACCTAAGCCAAAACACATTTCTGCTCTTCACTACTCTTCTGGACTGGTAATTACAAATTCCCCCAAGCCCCTCAACATCTCTATAATTTTTCCTCCCTTTTTCTTTAAGTTAGCTCTTGTGTGAATGTGTGATTGTGTGTATCTTGTGTGCATGCATGAGCAAATTCCCTCCAGTAAAAACACATTTTTACCTTACTTTTTAATCTCTGGCTGGTTCTTTTCCTGCTTGTGTCCGTAAACACTGGTAGGAAAGATCTTGCTAAGTTGCCCCCCTCTTGCAGCCTCCTGATTTTCAGTGAATTAATTCTCCACTTTTTCAAGGATGTATTTGGCATTGTACCCTTGTGGCACCTACGTTTCGGGGTAACATCAGATGACCTTGCACTGCTTCTGGAAGTACTGCAGGTTATAGTCCTTAAGACTAGTAAACACTGATACTACTCACTAGTACCATTGTTTCATTTAGCAGTATGAAACATTGTGGGTGAGGAAAGAAAGGGAAATGAATAGGGCAAGGGTAAAAATGCATGTTTGTTTATTTGCTTTTTATTATGTGTAAATATTTACATGTCACCCTATAGTATATTATCTCAGAGTGGCATAGACTAAAGCCAGCTGAACCAATTTAAATTGCATCAAAGAGGAAGAAATCATTTAAACAGCATTGAAGAATATTAAACAATTTGATAGGTTAAAACAAGACAGTTAATATCAGTTAAAACAGTTTAAAAATATTTTGAAACCATAATGCTTGTGCAGATTTGGATAAAATCAATTAGGGCAGAAAATCTTTAATGAAAAGCCCATAGCCTTCAACTGTCCTGATTTGGCAGCAACAGTTCTGATTAATCCTCTGTTCTTCCACTTTTTTACTTGCTTTCAAAAAGACCCAGTTTCTTTCACCTCCTCCTACTTTCCTCTTTGTCCTCAGCTTCCTTCAGTTGTTGAAAACTGAGTTTAAAGTGCAAAAGTAGAGCAGAGGCAGAGGAGAGGAGGGGACAGAATTTGTTGCTTGGCTTAGCTGCATACACTCCACAACCATCCAATTCAAACTATATGAGAAGTGGAGGCTTAGAACATGTTAAACTATTCTGAGAAACATTTATTTTCACAAGTGAACTTACATTTAATATTTTTCCTTGACTCCTTTCTTTAAATTTATTAACTTTCACCTAATAAATCCCTTGACCATACTGTACAATGTATACTGAGCATAAACTCTGTATATCGTTTATAAATGGTTTTAGTTTACAAATATAATATCTGATTTTTAAAAAATAACAGTAATGGATGAAAATAATATAGTGGTCCTTAAAGTACCAAAATTCTTATTTTTTAATTACATTCTTGAAATGGTTGAATAGCTTGTGTTGTTGTGTGCCTTCCATTTTTTTTTTTTTTTTTTTTTTTTTGACTTCTGGTAAAGCTGTCACAGAGTTTTCTTAGCAAGATTTGTTTAGATGGGGTTTGCTATCATCTTCCTCTGAGACTGGGAGAGTGTTACTTGCCCAAGGTCACCTAGTGAGTTTCCATGACTGAGTGCAGATTTGAACTACAGTTTCAGAGTCATAGTCCAATACTCAAACCACTACGCCATGCTTAAGTTTGATATAAAGAATTGTTATGAACAGGCGATTACATTGTTAGCAGACAAACAGAAAGATGGGTCAAAAGAAGATAGCGTAATGATAACTCAGTATCACCTTCTACTTTGAGGCCAGAAAAGGGGGCTAAGAACAAATACAGAGTAATATACCTGGCACTAAACTATAGAGATCAAACTGATGCTTACTAAAGCCGAAGCAAATGGGCTTGCCTTGTACCATTCTAAAAGTCTTTGTCATAGACACATGAAATGATCTTTGGTACTTGCAAATCATGACTGTGTACTTATGAGGGGTGGGTTCCCTGTTTTGTGGAGTCAGTGCAGTTTGAAGAAAAATAATTCTAAGTAGTTGTGTTTAAAAACAACACCCAGCTATTCTGTATCCCAGGAGCTAAGCCCACTCAGCAGCTAAGAAGTTGTACCAAATCATTCCTAGAAGCAACCCAGAGAAGAACCTACTGTCCCTAGGGCAGTCCTAGGTAGTACAAAGTCCCCATCTCCTTCAGCTTATGTTGATTATGCAACGGTTGACAGGGTCAGGAAAAAAACTGACAAGACCACAAATCAATTTGTATTCACTCCAAGAGACCATGTCATACACCACAACATTATCTCCTTTGTTCAGACCTGATAGTGTCCATCATTCAGAGGTTAGCAATGAAAACTGGATGAAGAACATTATCTATCGATTTGACCTTGTCTTCTCTGAGAAAAGTTAAAAGTAGTAGGAAAAGAGGAAGTGGAAGGCAGGTAGAGTGGCTCAATCAAGGAAGGCAGGGCCCTCAATTGGTTAAGACTTGAATTGGGCAGTTGATGACCAGGGCTTTTGGTGGTCTCCCATTTATAAGGGAACTTGAACCCACATTAAAACCTATGCCCTACCTTTTTTGGTGTGTAAGGATTCATTTTATCAGCATAATATTAAATGCAATTATATCTTTCTTCTACTATCATTCTTATAATATGTCTTTACAGAGACTCTAATCCCCTGTGAAGCCTTGCAATAAAGTTTGACTATAAAACAAAATAAAGAAATGTTCTTCCATACAGGAGCACAGGAAAAGTAGGAAACGGTGCCGATCATCTTAAAATGTTTAAAACGCTCACTTAGATAATTTACCCTTCACTTAAAATGAAAGTATGCAGTCTAAAAAGCCACCACTTTAAAATGCTCGAGGTGACAACAGCAAAATAAGCAACAGAGAGGAGAGTGCAGTTTAAACCTCCCCCAGTTTGTCATGGTTAAAACAAGAGTATGGCTCCCTAAACCTGAATGAAGGAGGGAAACAAAAGAAATCTGTCAAAACAATAGTTTGACTAAATCTTTTTGCAAAGGTATAAATTGCCAATCTTGACACAGCTGCCTATCTGAGGCACTTTGTTTAACAGTGAGTTTTATCCTAAGAATTCCCCCCTGAAGAAAGAAGACAAAAAGGCTCTTAGTTCCCAGAGCAGGCAGAAATTCAGCTCTTGATAAACTTGAAATGCTCTCAGTGCAGATCTTGTCTATCTTGAAAGGTTGGAAGCCCCATGTGCTGTTCTATTAAGCCAAGTTTTAATGTTTCAAAATATACCTCAAAAACTGTTCCAGAAGAATTCTAGTTTAATATGTATTTATTTAACATAAAGGAATGAATGAATGAATGAATGAATGAATGAATGAATGCTTGCCTTAATTACATGGCTAAGTAGTGTTTTCTGGTCCAATGCCCTCCCATCCTCACTGACCAGGCAGCAGCCATTTGTAGTATATATTGCTGGGATCACAGAGCCTAAACTGTTCTGGACTATGGTATGTTTGGATTGCTTTTGATTAGTTAGAATGAACTTCTTCTTCTGCTTCTTCTGCTTCAAATCTCCATCTTTTAAGCCAAATTGTTCAATCTTTCTACTCTCCTGCTAGTACAGAACAATTTTGTCAAAGAAAACATTCTTCACTTTCTTTCTCAGCATCAGCATGGATTTTAACAGCTCAAGGATTTTAAATACTATAAAATTATTACATCACTGAATACAGCATAAATGGAGAAAAGGAGAAAGTGAAAGTTATAAGTAAAACTTAGGAAAAAGAAGAAAATTGCAAAGCCTTAAAGAGATTACAAAGAATTTTGTGGCACCTAGTTCTGTAGTCAGCATTTCTGAGGTGAATAGACTTCAGACTTATGCCATCTGTTTTAGCTTTTACTATCTCCTTCCCAAATCCATCAGCAGAAGCTTGGCCCAGAAGATGTATACTAAGAATTAAAAGAATTTTGAAATTTGTTCTGAGTGCAAGAGATGAAAATAATTTATAATTCTGAAAAAAAAATTATAAATGGATTTAAATTTCATCCCTGCTTATACCATTTCAGTATAATTTGAATGGGCCAGAAGGAGTCAGATTTTTTTCCTGCCATTGTTAAATAGTTGTTGTTGTTGTTGTTGTGTGTACCTTCAAGTCATTTCTGACTTACGATGACCCTTCAGCAAACCTATCACAGGGTTTTCTGGGGGTTAAGAGTGTGTGATGCATCTAGCGGGTTTCCTTGGCTGAATGAGGAACTGAACCTTAGTCTCCAGGGTCGTAATCTACTACACCACACTGTTTCCGTGTTAAATAGTAGGGAGTCCAAAATTCTTGTCAGTTGGATTGCCCAATGATATACTAGCAGTTCCTACCTTTTGGCCACTCCTGAATTAAATGAAATGTATGATTTTTCCAAAGGAAAGAGCTTCAGCACAAAATATAGGCCATTTCTACACTACACTATTATAGAGCTATTACTCCACTTTCAACATCCTATAGAATCCTGTGGTTTGCCGTTTAGGGAGGGGCATCTTTGGCCTCAGTAAACTACAAACCTCAGAATGCCACAGGATTTTGAAAGTGAAATAATAGCACTATAATAGTGTAGTGCAGAAATTGCCATAAAGGACTTGATTGTGTTCTTACAAAAATGGATGGAGCTTAATGCAGAATAGACATGGACACATATGGGGTCGCCCTGTTACGCTCACTGTTGACTTGACCTTCTTTGCTTTTCCTGTTTTTCTCTTTGAACAATTTGTGATTTACTGAAGCTGTAGTCTTGTGCATACTTGCTGGGTCGTTGAATTGAATGGAACTTCTTTTTGAGTAAACATGCAAAGGATTGCCTTGGACATGCATGTTAGTAGTGACAGAAGAGCTGCAATGGTATACCCTATTTGCTGGCCTATAAAACTCAATTTCTTCCTGAAAAATACTGTTTGAAAATGGGTTGCGTCTTATATGCCAGTGCATCTTATACGCTGGCAAATAGTATTTGCCAGTGTATAAATGGAGTGCATCTTATATGCTGGTGCATCTTATACGCCAGCCAATATGGTAGTAAATACATATGTTAGAGCCATAGGTTACAGAACAACTGGGCACGTCTCAGGGACTATTTTTCCAGGGATCACAATCTGGATCACACTGACCTTAAGAAATGGAAACCTCCCCAAAACCAAATCTGGAATTGTCTGAAAGTCTACTTCTCATCTTCTAAAACACCATTTTTATCACTTGAAATGGAGGGGGGGAGAGCATTCAGCCCACCATTCCTAGGGGCAGCATTGGCACACTCAACATGATAGAGGTGACAAAAGGTTTTAGGAGGGGGGCCCAGGAAGGTAAATGCTGTGGAAGTATTGGGAGGTTGTGAGAGCAAAACTGCCACATTCTGTGGTAGTCTTGATTCTTTTATGACCAAAAAAAAAAAAAAAAACTAGGAAAAATTAATGGGAGGTGGGAGCTGGGGACTACAAAATAGAGCCTTGGCTGTACTTAACCCACCCCTGATTTAAAAGGTGCACTGGAGTGAATGTGTCCCTGCACTTCATTTAAAAAGACAACTGGCATCTGGGAGCAGCCCCTGGGGCATTAAAAACTGACCTGAAGCCACATGTGGTCCACAGGTCACAAGAGTCCCACCCATGATTTAGAGTTCTGGACTGGAATCTGGGAGAGTCAGGTTCAGATCCTCAGTCAGCCATGCAACACATGAGTTGGCCAGAGCCAATCATTCATTTCTAGGCTTAAACTACTTCACAGGGCTGTTGTGAGGATAAAATGAGAAGGAAGAGATATATATAGACCACCTATAGAACTAAAGGGATGTCTGGGTGGAAATGTAACTCGTCAGTAAATGACAAATCATGTAATGGGACTCATTTGTTTAGAAATGCATCAAGACCACTGACAAATGGTTGTAACTGTTTAAATTACATAAAATAAAAAGCTTAAATCTTAATTAATTTAACCCAAGCAAGCAATTTATTGGATGCCTCTCTATATGCCATGAAAAAATTAAATGTTGATGTTTTCTTTTAAAAAAAGTTATATTCTTTCCAGAAATAACAGTATCTCCAACTTTCCCCTTTTACATGCCTGTTCTGTGATGAGCATTGTTACATCCCCTCAAGATATAAATAAAGACAAGGTTTATCTCCACAATCTGTAATTACTTTAATTATATGATAATTATACAAATAATGCATCTGAGCACAGACTCACTTTATTTGGTTTCTAAATATTATCTTTCAGTGTTTTCAGATTTGTAAACAATAAAAAAATGAAGCATAGATGAAGAGCAGGAGAGCTGGCTGTCACCTAAGAAGAGACAGCTAAAAGAAAATTTCACAGCTGTAAACTGTCTAATTTGTTGATCAGTTTAAAGGCAAGCAGGTGCGTGCATAGTTCTTACAGTTTCAAAATACACTGAGTAACAAGAAATCCCATGAAATCCTATGAAATCCGTGGATTTGTAGTTTGTAGGGCTCTCTGGCTGAGAATTCTAAATAGCTATCCCTAAACAGCAAATCCTAGAATTCCATAGGATGGAACTATGGCAATTAAAGTGGAATCATAGTGCTATAACTGTGTTGTTTGAAAAGGTCCCAGTTATTAGAAGGGTTTTCTCTTCCTGCAAGAACCTGTCTATCAACAGCATTCAGCTATAGAGGACATGATTCTCATTTTATCACCAATGGAAGTTAGATCAAGGGTGGGAGGTATCCTTTTTGATATCATTTTGTCAAGATAGTATTATTCTTCTTAGTCTCTATTGTATTTTACTTCTGTCTGTTTGCATATCTATTTGCCACGGTGTTTTCTTTAATATCACTTTTGTGTGTGTATTGTAACCCGCTGAGGGAAAGCTTTCTAGGGCCAAAAATGCAATATACAAATGTTTATAGAAACCACAGTGCTAGCTGTTACAGATTCAGGGACAAATATTCTGCTCCTAAAACCTTCTGTGGACTGCACAGACTGGCAAAAATGCCAGCCACATATCTGCAGGTGTGACAAGCTATTGTTTCCTAATTCATTGCTGCTCATGTTATCTGATGTGGAGGGACTGGCAATTAAAAAAAATGTCCTAGGGACCAGTCTCATATTGTCCTTATTAATTGCAATTGTTTCTTTCTTTCCTGGAAACTTGCTACAAACCAGCAGCTGACAGCTCACAAACCAGCACCATTCCATGGATCACCACTTTAAATAACTTTGTGCTAATTCAAACAGGATAATTTCAAGATTTTCCTGTATTTCTGTTCTTTTCTTATGTGAGGAATTGTTGTTCATGCCATCAATGTATTAGAATAATTTTCTTTAAAAAAAATGCACACACAAAGAGGAAGTAGTCAGAAATCCACTTCTGGTTTTAAAAATGGGATTTTTTAATGTTAATGAGTACATCACTCCTTCATGCAACTTATTTAAAAGCTGAAAGCTGAAGGCTTCCAGGTAAGGTAGTTAATCATTTTTGAGCTAGAAAAAGCATGGTCTGGGAAATTTCAAGTAACTGAGGGCCACAAAAGCAGCCCTGTAGCCGCATGTAGCCCTAGGTCTGCCCTGTGTTCATCTGTGATATGAATGAATGAATATATACATTTATTCATTTCATTCCTTAACAATGAGATAGCCATAACCAAAGAGAAGTCAGACACTTCTGTGTGGTTGTTCTGCTTTCACAAATCTGCGTTAATGGGAAATAGGCATCTACAGCTAGATCTAGTAAGACATGACAAAGCCTGGAATAGGTGAAAGGGGAAGGACAAGAAAAGACTCCATTGATTAGACTCAGAGCTCAGCTACAGAGTGTAAATAGCAATAATCTTGACTAGCTTCAGGGAAGATACTCCTGATTTATCCATGAAAAATGACAATCAATCACGACTCATCACTTGTTTTTATAAATAAAACCACAAGATATTTCAAATGAATTTGTATCAATTATTTTATGGTAATAGACAACAATATAAAACACCTTAAAGTTAAGGTTCATTAAAATAAATAAAACAAATGCAATTTTATTCTGATTTCATTCAAGGCTGCCCAATCCACTGAATAGCTGACTAAATTAAAACTGGAAGAGGGTTTGATGGGGTGCACCTACATTTACTCTAATTTTACTATTAAAACCATGCACCCCACACACTTTAGTATGGTTTAATTGGCAAAATATTATTTAATCAGCAAAAGGTATCAATTGGCTTTAATATAAAATAAATCCTGATGTGACTGAAAGGCCAGCTGAGCAAGAGGAAAAATGCTGGTTTAACAAGTGCTCTGCAGAATAGGCCAGAAATCCCCTCCAGGCAACCAAGTCATAGTCAGGAAAAGATACCAGAAGCTTTCAAGTGCTGACAAATTTCCAGCTAGCCATTGAGACAAAGGCCATTTCGGCACTGGACTGTTATAATGCTATTATTCCACTTTCAACATCCTATGAAATCCTATGGAAAACTGCACACCCCAGGATTCCATAGGATGTTGAAGGTGGAATAATAGCACTATAACAGTCTAGTGTAGAAATGGCCAAACAGATGAGAGAAAAGAGTCACCAATGTTCACACAGAAACGTTGATCAGCATTTTCCATCACCCCTTCCCTTCAACACCTATTTCTATATAACCTTTCCTGCCCAAATGATATACAGCTATCAAACCAGCTTTGACTCTTTGTCACCTACACGCTAAAACCATCAACACATTTGCCTCACATATTAAGACCATCATCTTATTCCACACATCCTTTTTCACTCTGCAACCTCCATTGTTTGCTCAGGCAGACTGCCATTTATACCCCTTTCCCTCTGGGTAGATTTTGGGTATAAGAGTCCCTGATTTCGGGCACCTCGATGTAGTACCCCAAATGCTGAATGCCATTATGTTGTTCTGAACCCTGATTTGGTCTGCCTGCAGGCACAGGTCTAAGCCACATCGCTGTTTCTTCTTTTTTGGATTGGTAATTATAACTCACTTCCTAAGTCTTGCTACCCACCTTTCCTTCAGTTATCTCTTGCATGAGTGCATGATTGTTTCAATCTTGGATGTGCACATGATTGAATTCCCCTTAGTAAACACATTTTTAGTTTACTGTTGAATCTCTGTCTGGTTTTCTTGTGAGGAACCCATAGACATTGGTGAGAAGATCCTGCAAGTCATCTTGCCTCTTACTGCCTTCTCAATTAGAACTAATTAATTCCCCATTTTTACTCTGAATTGCAGATACTGCTGGAGGACCTCAAGGGGTTTCTTTTTGTAACAGTATCTTTCAGTTTAAAACCTTGAACTTTATTAGTGGAAAGAATTGAAAGAATATTTGAATGTTTGTGTGCATGTATGTATCTTCAGTGATAAGGAGAAACCGGCACTGACAAGAATCTTTGCAGCTTGGGAGATGCACTGTACATAATTCACAAGTGGCATTTTGTAAAAAAAACCACAAAATTTTCTTTACAGGAAACAGTTTTTCTGCACAAAAGAATGTAATTTTCTGTGGGCAAATAAGTGTGAAAATTGCTCAGAAAATAGTACTCACAACTGCAAGATTTTATAGGAAAATAAGAAAAAAAATTCTGTGCAGAGGAAGCTTCTTTCTGCCCCCAAAATGCTGTTTCTAGTACAAAAAAATCATGTGAATTTTGTGCAGATTGAGTACTGAACCACAAATAGTTTTTGAAAACTTTCTTCCAGCTGACAGAAAATAGCTAAAATTATTCATTACTTCTTTTGACAATGAAATTAGAGTGGAACTACATCCCTATTTAGTAGTAATTTCTGCCCTGGAAAACTGGTTTGAATAGTTTTAAATAAACTGCAGTTGCTACAAGGTGCAGCAAATGTGGGGTTTATGCACTTCCCTGCCCTCTCCCTCCTGTGTGGCTGTGAGGGAAAATCTGGAAGCTTTCACTTCTGTTTTTGATTTAAATGCAGTTTAATGCAACTGAATCTGAATCTGTGGTTAGTTAGCTTCATTAGCCACCATGATAAACCAGGGGTTATTATTATATCTGAATGAGCCTATTCTCTCACGGACAGATAATATAAATATTAAGAGTTTGGTAAACTTTTTAAATTAATGTTCTGGGCTTTTCAGATCAGGGTATACTTAGAAGTGTAATATACTGACTATGACTAAGAGACAAACTCCATTAATGGTAGAGAGTAAAGTTCTTACCTGCAGTTGACGTTGACCAGTTCTCATAACGCTTAAAGCATTATGATAGAATAACTGGAAACCTGACATCTGATGCATATTTAATCTGAAACAATTTGAATGTCTAGAAATGTCTTCAAGTTAAAGATTTTAATGTCCAGTAGGCAAAGCATGTAAGCCTCCAATGTAATCGTGCTAGTGTTCCTTCTGAAAAGCAAGCCAAGTTGAACATGTGTCAGTATGGAAAGAGACTAAAAATATTTTTGAAGGGGTAATAGGTTATAGATTAGATATACATTTCAGAGTTTATCTTGAACTAGTGCTTTTAAAGAGGTTCAAGTGTAGGCACCATCTTCCTGCTATAATGTCAGGTTCATATTTTGTTCCCCCTCCATTAGGTGCTGAAAGTTTTAAGACTGATAATGTGATAATAATTTGAAGAAATATTCTCAATAAGAAAAGGCAATAGCTAGTGAAAAGCTTAGTAGCACATGGCTCAAATTGCTGAAGTCACACAAGTTGCATGTTTAACCCTGGATTTCATTTTCTGCCTGGCTCCAAACATCAACAAAGCTATGACTTGGCATTTTCAGATGTTCTAACTATTGAGAAAGCTGCTCTGAGCACCAACTGTCATTTCAAGAGGAAACACTCAGAACACTTTCAACAGCTGGAGCTAAATTAGTCACCTTCCTACCTACTTACTGCTTTTGAAATTAAAGACCTTCTCAAAACTGGTCTCTGGCATATGCATAATGTCTTGAATCAATCAACACAAGGTGATAATGATCAGATCAAGATGCAATTGCAACCAAGGCTTTGTTCTCTTTATGCAACTGTAACTCTAACAAGATTTCATTGTACAAAACTGTATTTTAAAGTTGTGCCAGAGCAGCTGGAAAACTGATGCTACACTGTCAGACCATCCTGTATTGATCAGAATTCAAACAATGCATCTTGGGGAAGAAATCACAGTGTGTATCTCTGCCTCACTGCCTGAAATGCTGAGCACTCTCTCGGGGAATTCTCTGACTTCAAAAATGTGGAGGTAGCTAGTTCTCTTGGTGTGACACACATTGCATAATTTTGAAGCAGGTGTATGGCCATTTGTCAACACTTGTGGTTCATCTGCTACTACCGTTTATCATGAAATCACTCAGAGATCAATACACTGCCAAAAATAAGCGCCTAGCATCAATTGAAGACATGACACACTTTCTTAGTCTGCAAATAACTGTAGCAAGGTTTTATTTTTAAAAGAAAACATACAACTTCATAGTGGAACATGATTGTAATTTCTGCCACTGTAAAATGCTTGCATTTTCCGTGTGCATAGGCACATGCTTTCTTGCTTGTAATCACATTCCATGATATCTAAAGCTGATTAAATATGGGAGAAAATCTCAGAACCGATGACCGGATAGTACTAACACAAGAAAGTTATATTCAAGCTATATACAAGATGCATTTCTGGCTTGGATTGAGGGATATGTAAGAAAGATGGAGAAGAGAAAAATGTGATGGCCTACAGGCCTCAGTTCATGCCTTTCTTAATACTAGCGACATCATATTTGGAACAATCATAGCTCTTCCAGAAATATCAACCCCTATAGCGTAGACTCCATGCACCATAAAGAGAAGAAACTAGCAGCGCCTCAAGCATGATGAGAATTCTTCTCATTGGTGATTTAACTTCTTTCTTCCTACTTCAGGTATATCACAATCAACTAGACTACAGAAGTCAGGCAATTCAGGCAGGCAGCTGAAAGCATTTCTTCCTGAAGGCAGAGAGACATCTTTTTCCTTAAGACAGTAGAATAGTACTGCCTGTTTGGAAGCTTCTGGTGTGATTACCAAGATTATCAAAGTGAGTTACTTTATTGATTGTAGTGGTGTATGTGCGTAGGAGGGTCACAGCAGTGGTTTTCAATTTTTGGACCTCTGGTTATTTTGGACTTTAACTAAACTGTGATTATACTGGTTGAAACTTCTGTGAGCAGAACACCAAAATACTGGAATGCTCAAAGGTTGAGAGTTGCTGATTTAGGGCATGGCTAACTTTTGATTTATCATATGTAATAAGACAGAGCACATGCTTTCTTCCTGAGTGAAGTCAAATCTTAATAGAACTGAGAACTCATATTTCTTCAGTGCTTTGTTGAAATTAGTGCGTTACTGCCTTCTCATTAAAATGCTGTAACAAGATAGGTGGTTTCTCTCTTCCTTAAGTTCAGTAATTTTGATCCCTTCTTTTCTTTAGATGTAATTCTTCACTAATTTTTTTCCAAAGGAAGCAATGAGTAGGCCCCTCCCTAAACTGCAAACCCCAGGATTCCGTAGGATGTTGAAAGTGGAATAATAGCGCTATAACAGCCTAGTGCAGAAATAGCCACTATTTGCATCCCAGGCCTTATTCTGTGCAAACTTTGCATATGGTTGTTTTCACCAGAAAATAGCATTGTCTGTGCAGAAAAAGGAGCAGGAGTAGCACTATATGTCAAATGTTTATACCTATGAAGAGATCCATGACTTAAATCCTGGAAGCCAAGTTGAGAGGGGGAAAGAAACAACAGCAATGGCATTGTGGGGCTCTACTACAGACCCCCAAACAAAGGTTTGGATGATGCCTTCCCGAACAGATGAACAAACATTCAGAAAGGAGAGATGCAGTAGTAAAGGGAGATTTCAACTACCCTGATATTTGTTCAAAGTCAAACTCTGCAAAGAATATAAGATGCAATAAATTCTTCACTTGCCTTGCAGACAATTTCATTGTCCAGAAGGTGAAAAAGGCAGCAAGGGGACAGCTATTTCAGATCTGATCTTAACCAAAAATGATGATCTGGTTAATGAGGTGGAAGTGGTGGGATCCTTAGGTGGGAGTGACCATGCCCTCCTGGAGTTTTTTGTACAGTGGAAAGGGGAAGCCAAGTGTAGTCAAACAAATGTTCTAGACTTTAAGAAAGCTAATTTCAAAAAACTTAGGGAAGTGTTGTGAATCTGTGGTCAGGAGTACTAAAAGAGAAGGAAATTCATGATGGATGGAAGTTTCTTAAAAGTGAGATACTGAAGGCACAAAATCAAACAATTCCAAAGAGGAGGAAAAATTGGAGGTGTTTAAAGAATCCGAGATGGATGTCTAAAGAACTTTCAACTGAGGTAAGACTTAAAAGGGACATGTATGGGAAATGGAAAAAGCTGGAAATCACCAAAGAAGAATTCTAACAAATAGCCAGCATTTGTAGGGAAAAAGTCAAAAGTTAAAGCACAGAATGTGCTTTCAGGCTTGCTAGATAGGTTGAACACAATAGAAAGGGCGTTGTTGGTTATGTCCATAACGAAAGGAAGAAAAGGGAAATGTAAGGTCCATTATGTGGAGAAGATGGCAAAATGCTAACAAAGGACAGAGAGAAAGCAGAACTATTTAACATTATCTTTGTTTCAGTCTTTCCCCAAAAAGAAAACAGTGCTTAACCTGGGATGATGTGGTAGGGGAAATGCAGCAGAGAATAGGTAAAGAGATAGCACAGAAATACCTGGCTATTCTAAAATGAATTCAAGTCTTCAGGGCCAGATGGACCACATCCAAGGCCATTAAAAGAACTGGAAGAAGTAATCTCAGAAACATTGGCAATAATCTTTGAGAATTCTTAGATAAAAGGAGAAGTCCCAGCAGACTGAAAGAAGGCAAATGTTGTCGCCATCTTCAGAACGGGATAAAAAAGAGAACTCAGACAATTACCACCCAGTCAGCCTGAGCTCACTACCAAGAAAGGTTCTAGAGCAGATCATTAAACAATGTGCAAGTACTTAGAAAGGAATGCTGTGATCACTAAAAGTCAACATGGGTTTCTCAAAAACAAGTCTTGTCAGACTAATCTTCTCTCTTTCTGATAGAGTTATAAGGTTGGTAGACAAAGGGAATGCTTGGATGTAGCATATTTTGATTGCAATAAGGCCATTGACAAGGTCCCCCATGATATTCTTGCAAACAAGCTAGTAAAATGTGGGCTAGACAAAGGTACAGTTAGGTGGATTTGTAATTGGCTGACTCACTGAACTCAAAGGGTACTCACCAATCGCTCCTCTTCGTCTTGGAGAGAAATGACTACTGGGCTGCCACAGAGTTCTGTCCTGGGCCCAGTGCTATTCAACAGCTCTATCAATGATTTGGATGAGGGAATAGAGGACATAGTTACCAAATTTGCAGATGACACCAAATTAGAAAGGGAAGCTAACACCCCAGAGGATCAGAATTCAAAGTGATCTTTACAGATTAGAGAGCTGGGCCAAAACTAACAAAATAAATTTCAACAGAGAGAAACGTATGGTCCTACACTTAGGCAGAAGAAAGTAAAATTAAGTAAAATTAAATTAAAAATGTCCTTTGGAAAAAATGGTGAACAATGCAGAGACTAGCAAATGGCTATGCTGGATATGGGTCTGGGTTCAGGCATCCCTGGACTACTAATCTCACTTTTCACATTGTTCTCTGTCGTCATCGTCTCCCTCCTCCTCCTCCTCCTCCTCCTCCTCCTCCTCCTCCTCCTCCTCCTCCTCCTCCTCCTCTTCTTCTTCGTCTTCTTCTTCTTCTTCTTCTTTTTACATCAGCTCATGTCATGGAACTTTTGCCTGACTTGAATTTCATCCGCACAAATATTATTTTAAACCTGTGTCTTTTTTCCATTTAGAAGTACACATTTAAGCCTAAATGTAGTAGCTAAGTCCAATTAGACAAGACTCCCTGAAATCAGTTGCTGCATGTTAAGCATGTACTCATGTAACTCCTGCTGTTTCAAAGAATCCGCTACAGTTTGGACTATCAACTGGATTTAGATTTGGTTGCACATTTTAAAAGCTGTGGTTTACAGATTATTTTTCAGCATTGTCACCTGAAATTAGATTAAAAATGAGTACTGTTAGATTTTGGATCACCATCTAAACAAAGATCCAACAAAGTGTTTATACTGATAACAGATCTCTTACTGCCCACAAGCAATTGAAATTCTTTTCATTTAAACAGTACTATTGACCACACACCGGTCTGAGATCTTTGGATATAGAATAGCTATGTATTAATAAATTAAAAAATAAACTTAGATTTGGACTTAATTCTTGTTTAAATCAGTGGGACTGTACTGGCTTAAATCCAGATACTTTACTCTAATACCTTGCTTCATCTTTTTTAAAGTCTAGTTTTAAGATAACAAATAGTTTCTTCCAGAACCAGATATACAAAATTGCTGTGCACTGGTACTATTCATGGAATTTGAGATTATTTATTTTATATTCTAACTTCTGCAGATGCCTCTTCAATTATCACAGCTGCCAAATAAGTTGAATGCAGGAAGCGACAATAACAGAAAGGAGGTGGAGAGTGCCACTCTTGCATTGTCACTAAACCAACCTTAGAGCCTTCTTTAACATGACTACTCCATGTGAACTATGTCCAAAAGTTCTTTTCCATAATGGCAATTCATATGGAATCAGTAATTTCTAAAAGGAATATCCAGAAAACTCTGTTTATATTGTTATTTCTTATAGTCTACAAAGCATTTAAACTGTTTACATGGCTTAAAATTGACTGTACCTTACCCTGAAATATTTGAATATAGGACATAATAGAAATAAATGAAACCTACTGAAATGTCACTTCATCTGCTCTTCAATAATTATAGTTATAAGAGTCATTTGGTATGGAAAAATGCTTTTATTAAATGGCACTCACCCAGGAATAGCCCTGAGTGAGTGAGGTAGTATTATTGTATCATGTGCTTGCAATGCTTAAATGTAATTACTTTCCTTTTTTTCCTGCTCTTTCTACATAATATTACCCAGTTCATGTCAAGGTTGATTCATTGGCATGGATCCAAAGTGAAGATAGTGAAGCAAAAATTTTTGTTAGCAAACTTATACTAGCTTTAACCATTGAAAAGGGCTAGCAAAATCCTCATGCACATGCAGCCTGCTTTGCCCAACCAACTGTTCAGTGGAAAACTGCATTGGAGTCTTGCCACTTTCTAGAAATTCACTTCTGCTCATAGAACAGAAGACCTTGTACTAATGCAATGGCAATATTAGATTTAGGCGATGACTGTGTGTGTGCCACCAAAAACATTTTGCCTTACCAATAGCATACTTCTCTCAAAATGAAAGGCACCAATGTGCAAATGATGTGATGGTGGGGCAGAGGCATATGCTAAGAAATGCTTAAAGATTACCACTTCCATGTAGAGCACCACTAGAAGGGCAAGAGAGAAAGAGGGAACAGGAATTACATTTCAGTTTCACAAGTCTATTGATCCATCCGGGAAAGAATTGTTCCATTACCAAGATCTGGACTGGCTAGATTTGTAGCATTTAAGCACTGCATATTTATATGGTTTGGATAAGAATAATTATTTCAGATGTCATCACCATGGTGGCTCTGAATCCAGTTCTGAGTATCCTCTTACAGTGTTGCCAGGCTTTTTATGCACTAATGGGCCCTTAATATAGTGCAAAAGCAATCAGCTCATAAATAATTCTATAGTTCAGTTATATTAGAGATCTTACAAATATATAAAAATAGATTAGATAAAGTACATAAAATTTTTATTTCAAAGCATGTTAGAAAAGTAAGTGGTAATTCTTGTTTAATGATTATATAAACACCAAGATGTATGGTCACATAAAATGGCAGCACACAGAAACTAAGACTTAATACAGCCTGAAGCCTTTGGCTATAGAAATGGCTCCAATATGAATAGATAGAAATATAAATATGGTTCTAACATAAATATGGCTCCAATATAAATCCCAATAATCCCAATACAACGTAGATGAGCAGGTCAGTCATTGTTGCTGCATACGGATAGACTTTAAGAATATAAGAAGCTGCTTTGATTTGGCTCAGATTTCAGCCCATATTGCCCAGTATTGTTAACTCTGATTGGTGGCAGCTCTCTAGACAGGACTCTTCTCTCACAGTACTTGGAGATCTCAAGTATTTTCTGGTGGTATGCATTGAAATTTCCAGATTTTATAGCCAAGAGGCTGGTGTAGGAATGGACTGGCTGGAAACAGTTCTGTGTACAGACCTGCCAATGTTTGAAATTCAGCATAAGAGGCCTATTGTTGTTCAGAATGAAGAAATATAATTTATAACTTTAAGTATAATTTTAATGTAATATAATTTTAAAAGACATCAGCTCTAAGAAGGAGTAGACTGCTCAGACAGATGTGCGAATTCCTAGTAAACACATGTAATTTTGAAGAACAATGGCTCTTCATTGGTAGGACACGTACCACCAATGAAACACAGAAGCTGTATATTTGGATGCAGAGTTTTCATAACAATTATAAATTATTAATAACACTGTTACTAAGCTTTTAAACTAGTAATGGAAATATTATTTTTGTTTGCTGGAGTTTACTTGTGGCAGTACTGATTCAATATTTATGTCCTTAAAACTTGCCACAAATAATAATGATTATAATAACAGGATAGTTGTTATACGCATGACCTTCTCAGAAATACTGGCAGAGGGTGAAGGTAGGACATGTACTCTTGAACAGAGTGACTGGGTGACATGTTAGATGTGAAAGGCTGAGAATCAGTGAACTAAACTGCTCATTGATCAGGAGCAGAACTGTGTGTGACATAATGAATCAGCAGTTGCAAGAACACCTGCTCTAACAAAGTGGATATTACTCAGGTAGCCAAAGCCCTGCCAAAGGCATCCTGTTCAAATCCTTCCCATTCTCTTACTAAATTCTGAGTTGCTGCATTTATTTCCTTTGCTCTGTATGCCAGGGACATAGCTCCATTCTATTTATTTATTTATTTTAAATATTTCCTGCTTTCCATTTTTAAAAAAATTCCCAGATTTAAAAATCTCAAGATTTTTACAATATTACAATATTATATTAGCTTACATGAAAGCACAACACTACGAAAAATTAAATGGATACTTAAGACAAAGCTTGACACTACTTAATCACTTAATGGCTGGGGAAAACCTGGGCCAAGAAGTATGTTTTTAATAAACTTCAAAATGATTGTCAATGCTTGACAGATTGCAGGGGCGAGATCATTCTGGAAGTTGAGCGACACCTCTGAGAAATCCTGTTGTCATGTTGGCACCAAATGAAGCTCCATAGGGTGTGGCGTGATCAAATCCCCCCACCACTGAAGACTGTAGAGGTCTTATTCCACCTAGAAGGTTTCACACAGCTGTTATGAGAGAGGCTTCAAAATAGCTCATACTTCACAAACAAAAGATATTATGTCAAAGGAAGATATTTATGGCATCACTTTGTTTCTGTACAGATATAATAAAAAGAATGCATTAAGTTCTCTACACTTCAGTGTGGTCTACGAGTCATGAGATGTTTGCTAATTCATTTGAAAACTAATAATAATGATGTGTCCTATGAAAAATGAATAACCAGGAAATACAGACAGAAAGGGTTGGTATAGCCTCGCCTTTGTCAGTGTCAGTCATGTAGGGATGGGGGGGCGGGCGATGGGGGCGGTTTACCCCTGGTGGCAATGTTTTGCATGCTGTGACCATGCCCCCATGCATTGTGGCCCTGCCCCCATGCCCTGGGCCCGTCCCTTCCCACCCCCACTCCACACACTCCAAGCTCCACCTCTGGTCAGTGTCAAAAAACGGGGTTCATGCATGCACTTTATATGCTTTCTTTGCACTTGATTACTATTTATTCACACATTGGCAGCTGAATATTTGAAATTATTTCACTATAAAACATTACTTCTTAGTCGATGTGAAGTGAAACTAAGATTCTCTGCCATGGTGTTGTATTTATGATAGCCCATTTGGAGATATGAGGTGTCACTTATATGCTGCAATTATTAAGTGATGAACATGCATATAACAACCAGTTTGCAGATAAAATAGATGGTATCTTTTGGCCATGAGACCCAGTATGGTATAGTGGTTTGAGCATTGGAAAAATACTCTAGAGACCACAATTCAAATCCCCACTCAGCCATAGAACTCACTGGATGACCTTGGACAACTCACACTCCCTCAGCCTCAAAGGAAGTCAAAGGCAAACCCCCTCTGAAAAAATCTTGCCAAGAAAACCCTGTAATAGTTTCACCTTAGGGATGCCATATATTGGGAATGATTTAGAGGCGCTTAGCAACAATCTATTGGCATAGAGAACTTTTCTTCTGCCATTTAGCCACAGATGAAAATAAATGACACTTGACACTTTCCCCTAAACTTCTGCTAATACATAGTCCTTGCCTTTATCACTGACTCTCAGAAAAAGATCACATGGCAATCACAACTTTCATTTATTGGCAAGAATTCTAGTATCTTCTGATTTCCTGTGGCATCAATCAGTCAAACTGGAACTTTTCACCCATGTACTTTGAAACTTTGAAAAACCCAATTGTGGATCTAGTATTATGATTAAATACAGGCTTCTCATACTTATCTAACAGGTTAGGGTTTGAAGCACTGTCAGAAAATGGAATTGGTTGAAAAGTGAAATCCATGTACTGTACTATAGAGAGAATGTCACTACGGTGTTATAGTGCTATTATTCCACTTTCAACATCCTGTGGAATTCTGGGGTTTGTAGTTTACTGAGCCCAAAGAGCTCTCTGGCTGAGAATTCTAAATGCCCTTCCCTAAACTGCAAACCCCAGGATTCCATAGGATGTTGAAAGTGGAATAATAGCATTATAACAGTGTAGTGTGGAAATGGCCTTACAGAGGTTCACTTGGGACTGATTTCATGCACATTGCTTGCAAAGTCTCTCAGCTGCCTTGGTGTCTTTCCCCCCCTCTTAGCTTGTTTTGTAAGCACTGTGCACGCAAGAGTGATCCCAAGTGAGCCTCCATAGTCAAGAAAAACTGATGAAAGAGTGGAACCCCTATAGAATTAATGGAGCTTGTCCTTAATTTAGAAGTGTCAAAACAGCAAGTTGTCAGGTAACAGGATGTTGAAAAATGGGGACATCCTATAGGAGTACGCTAGAAAAATATATATTATCTGTAGAATGCTTATAGGTAAGGACAATGTATATTGCAGACTGATGCTGTCATAAAATCCTACACTTTAAAAAGGGTTGGACAATTTTGTAAAGGATGGATTAATGGTTCTTCCTTCTCCCTGTAAATTAACCTTGACAACAAATTTGTGTAAATATATCTCATGAAAAATTTCTCTCCTGATTTTTTTCTTTCATTTTTGACATAATTCATTAAGATTATTTGTACAACAGAATAATTTTGTGCACAGCAAGATCCCTTCAATATTTTTTCTTTAACGTCACAAATAATACAAATTATTAGGTTGCTTTCAAAGACTTCAAAAGGACATGGAGGAGAATTACTTTCAGTGTCTTGAAGAAACATTTTCTCCCTCTGTCTTACAGTCAACTACAAGTGATGGAGTGCATTTATGCAGAACTACAGTGACTGAGTTATTAGAGAATATTTTTGTTTCATACAGTGCAACCAATGACGGGTGGGAAGAGTGGTTGTTTTTCTAATCTACGGATCAAAGTGGGAACCCTACTGCTACCTGAAATTTAACCCTGCAGGTCAATGAATACAAATACAGGCTTTGGAAGGATAAAGGAAAAGGCACCTGCTTTTATTCTGAGTTAAATATTCAGTGTATTAAAAAAAGAAGACAGAAAATATCCTATCTTTCATACGTTGTTATTTTTCATTTAAAACATCAAATGAAATTCTGAGAGAATGTACTTCTTTTATTGAACAGGTAAATATTTGCCTCAGTTTTATATCTATATATTGTAGGATTTGGGGCTTTTATTTAGGCTGAACAATCTTTCATTTCTCACATCTTCAGTTTCTGTTGAAAACTGTCCCTCCGTTGTCCAAACTGCCTCATACTTAAAAAAAAAATTAACAAGGGAACTTTTCTTGACATTCTTGATCTCCCACTAGTTAATGTCCCATCTTTTCCCTATCCTACACATCCATGTGTCTTGAAGGAGTGGCTTGTATTTTTTTTCCCATTCTGAGATTTCATGGCCAACCTGAAGCCAGGGTGCAAGTGATTGTGATGTTATAGGGGTAGGTCCTTGTGACATCATGAAGGCAAGACAGGTAAGGTTTGGGAAGCAAGTGGAACTGCTTCCAGGTCAAGTGGTGGTGGGAACAGTGGGAATGCAATCTGAGTAAATTGGCCCAAAATTTGGAGAAACCATAGCTAACTATGCAACAATCCAAAAGTAGTTTTCAACGGCTGGGCAAGTGGCAAATGATGGCCAGTAGCTGCAGTAGTTGCTGCATGGGATTCATATGCCATATAGCCTTACTTTCAACATATGTGATTCATGTTTTTTAAGTGCGTTTTGCTCCAGAACAGGCAGCAAGTTTTGCCCTTTCACCCCTCCCTCTGGTTATACAGAGGAGGGCATTTGTAGCTTATAGAAGGAAGGTAGGAAGCTGACTGATACTGAATTAGACCACTGGTCCCCTTATATCAAATAAGACCAGTTAAAACCAAATAAGACTAGATTTGTCCATTCTGACAAATCTAGTAGCAGTACAGGTTCAGTTAGGATTCTTTCCTAGCTTTGCCTGAGGATCCCTGGTATTCCTTGGTAGTCTCCCACGCAAGTACAAAGCAGGCTTGATCCTGTTTAACATCAGAAACCAAATGAAATCTAATGGTATGGTGTTTTATAGGCTCAGTGCAACCCTGCACCGGTGGCCAAGTCTTGTAGGCTCATGAACTGCAAGGCTGGTGTGCCATTCCTACCTTTCTCCAAATAGTCAATGGGCTTAAGCATATGAACTCTTCATCTTTGCCCCTAGACTGTGCTCCTAGTTTTTTGGGGTTTTTTGGCACCAGTGTTGTACAAACACTGTCGTATATGTGCATAGAAACACCAGAGAAATCTAGCACCAGCAGGTAATGGATGCCCTGAGTGCCCATTGTTCTAGTGTCCAAGCTTTAAAGAAGACGTAGGCATCTGCACCACAGGCAGGGGAACAGCTCTATCAGACTGTACAGATGGGTATTGGCTGGCCTGGAAGTGCTGTGACATCATTTCTGGTTTTGATTACAGCTGAAAGTGGGCTTTTTATGTTTGAAAGGTATGGAATAGTAGGGAACAAGTTGCTTCAAATTGCTATGTTCTTGCAGCTCTTTGGAAGATCAGTTTGTGATTTTCAGCTGATTTTTTTAAATTGGGGGAAGGGTATTAGGGAATCTCCTGAGGTACTTGAAAGACTGCAAAGTAGGGGTTATGTTGCATGTGGGCCACAGGACACATTGTCCTCATTCCTGCTTTAAAATCACCTCATGTACATATATCAAGCTTTCTCCTGAGATATGCCTGGAGATGTGGGGAAGCATAGCAGTTCCCTGAGACTTCAACCAGTGCTCTGAGATGTTGCAAGCCTAGACACAAGGCTACTGTGTTTGAATAGCACAATGAAATGAGAGACCAGGTCTTTCTCACCAAGCTAGACAGTTTGCAATAATCAAGGAGGTGCTGGCAGAAACAAAGGGGAAATCCAGCTCTCCATACAGCAAGTATTCTTAATGATACTCCGAGTCTTACTGCACACTCATTCATATACTCTTCTCCCCAGATGTGTTTCTTTTTCTTTTCTTGTTCTTCCTTTTTCATTCCTTGTTCACTCCCTTTGCTCTATCTTCAGTTTTCCCACTTCGTTTTCATTCTTATTTTTCTTCTCTCTCTAATTATGCCCACGTCTTTCCCAATTCGGCCTAACTCCTCTAGGCCACTGCTCCCCCTAGAAGGAATCTCCAAGTGACAGCCTGCTCATACATTTTACATAAGCTCCAGATGCCCTTAACATCTTCTGCCTTCAAGAAATTGCCAAACAAATACAAAAACAAAGCCCTAGTCCAGTGACATACCTGGATCATTCATGGAGAAAGAAGAGAAAATCATCTTCATTAAAATAAATGCCACTTTTAAAGAATCTTCCCCCTCATCATATGTAATAAAATATAATATTCACTGGATACAAGGCTAAGGATCAACCTAACTTAAAAAAAATTGAAAGTGGGAGTCTGACTTATAATGCTTTCATTTGAATAATATTTCAGTCTCAAGCACTCAGCCAGACTTGGCTTCATACCTGCATAAAGAGCTACTGTATTCATGATTTAAGACCTTCAGGTAATTCCAAGCAATCATATTTTCTGTGAGTACTGATGTTTATCCATATTTTATTCTCTCTGAAAGCTGGTACTATATGCCAACCCTATCTCCATCCCCACCTGACAAAACTACTCTCATCTCATTAGCTTCATGAAGGCAGTTTATGCAGATCTCTCAGGCAAAACTGAAAACTGGTGGACCCAGTGTTGGTTCGATGCTTTATAAGAAGAGCTCTCCAACTAATACCATCAGCACCTTCAGGATTTTAGCTGTTCACTATTTTCCACTGGATTTGGGATTTTAAAAATCAGTTGTGGACACTAAAGCTGGCAGCCTGTTAGCAATATGTGTACATAAGTGGAACTTATATTCACATATGTCCCTTTTTGGACAGGGCAAAGGGGTCTATTCTCACAGCCTTGTGCTCTGTCCCAAAACCTTCTCCCAAAGCAGCTGTCAAGCCCCATAAAGGATCTACTGCTGCTCAGTGGTGGAGATAGGAGGGGAGAGAGGGGAGAGGCAGTGGATACCATGAAGACAGAGCTGTTCTGGGCTTCAGGGGAAAGGAAAGAAGGGTACACTCAATCTCCTTTCCCCATGGTAATGAGGAGCAGAAGAAGCCCCTTCTAGGACTTTACAGCTCCTAGAATGGATGAAGGACACATAACAGCATAGGTGGAGCTATGCTCTTACGTAGGATCTCTGCTGATGAGTAAGAAACATATAGAGGGCCATAGATGGCCTCATTTTTAAGTTGGGGCTACCACATTGCCTGAAGGACAAATGGGAAATCAGAACCAAGCAACAGATTATACCAGGCAATCTTTGACTTCCTAACTTTTAAAAAATGGATTCACCTCCAGGCGTGTCACCTCCCTTATTAGCTTCTGGGATCTGCTTTGGAGTACTCTTCAACAGCAGAATTTGAATGATCTACTCTGTGACCCCTGCAAACCAGGTTCCTGCTCTGACAGTATTCCTTCTTGATCAAGCCCTGTTTGGCAGGACATGATGCACACCACAGTTTGTTCAAAGCTTTAAAATACTACCATCAAGCCTTTATTTTCTTCACTTTTTTACCTGCATATTAGTCTTCATAGCAGACTTGCTATATAGCATCAGTACTAACCAAGGGCATGACATTTCTCCCAAACACTACAATATTGATCCTTGGCTCAATTTTGTTTTGAAACTGTACCAGCACACAACTCATTAAATATCTATAGAGTGAACAGTGGAAAATGGCAAGCAAAAGCTTTTTACAACTTTCTCATCTGCTGTAAAGAGTTCAGTAGCACTCAAATATTAACCAAGGGTATGGCACTCTAGGTGGGCTGCAAATAAATTATTAAGCTTTATTTAGAAGATGGTAGAAAATTTTTCACACACACTACAACACATGTCATCACATATAGCAAGAGCATAAACAGACTGATGAAGACTGTTGATGACTTCTGCTTGTACGGAACCTGTTCTATATAGACTGAAACAGTTGAAACTAACAAATTCTGCTATAGTCCTACCTATATGCCCCTGATAGTGTTTAACCATTGCTGGCCAGGATGCTGCATTGAGAGTTGTATTGTGAAGTTCCACAATAGTAGAATCACAAAACTCTTTCCCTTCCTGCAGGACTCACGTCCCTCCTGTGCTCATTTCCAGTGCCATTTAGTGGCTGGTAGAGAGTGCAGACAGCTGAGAGGTGTCTGGTTATGTGACTATAGGCAGATATACAACAATGATGTCATCATCTAGGACCTCCAGAGGACCCCGGGGAGGTCCAGGAAGATGTCTTCATTGTTGTATAACTGACTATAGTCACATAGCCAGATGCTTCTTATACATCCTCTTCTTTCCACTAGTCACTACAGGGCTATGGAAGGGGGAGGTGGCCACAGGAGGAAGGTGGGTTCTTAGGGAGCTTTAGTCATTGCACATGGGAAGAACAGAATTTCAACTTCTGCAGTGACCAAAGTTGTACCTGTGCCTACGTATACTACTAACAAGATGCCAGCCCATGGTTGTTGTTGTTGTTGTTGTTGTAAGACAGCTTTCTGACTGGGATGTGGTTGTTGTTGTTGAAGCTGAAGAATGAATGCTAACTAAATATTAATAGCCAGGGCTTCATATGTAAGTGGAAGCTTCACAATGCAGTGGTGGTGAACATGCTGTATCTACAGGGGACCCGAGGTTTAATCCTTGGTATATCCAAAAGCAGTGATAATAAAGCTCTATTGGGCCAACTAA
Source organism: Cyclura pinguis (assembly GCA_030412105.1). Taxonomy (NCBI): domain Eukaryota; kingdom Metazoa; phylum Chordata; class Lepidosauria; order Squamata; family Iguanidae; genus Cyclura; species Cyclura pinguis. The sequence goes on from CM059602.1 coordinate 218,051,684, forward strand.
AAAGCACAAAATACATCATGCAAACTTTCAAAGATACACTGGCTTCTTCATCTGCCCAACATGTTAAAAATCATATAAGAGAAGAAAAGTGGCAATGTCAGAGTCACTGGCTTACATTTCGTCTTGCAAGGTGTATTTTGTGCTTTCTAGTTGGCCCAATACAGATATCACTGTTTTGTGGATTTTGTTGTATTTTCCTGCATGGCCAACATGGCTACCTTGAATATGTTTTCAGTGTGATGGAGAGCTATCATTAAGGTAGGCAGTACTGGACTAAATGATCTAATAGCCTGACTTATTATAAGTTAGATTTTTGTTTCCATCTTTATTCCGCCATGGTGAATTATAGAATATGGCTTCACTTACAGACTCTCTGTAGCGGTTTGAGTTCCTTTGTCAAAAGTGACTTGAGTAGTATTTGCAAAGGCAGAGCTAAACAATTATGAGACACACAGGGCTGCTGCCAAAATTGTCTGCATATTTTATTATGTTTTGTTATCAGTGAATTGGAATATTTGGGAGAGGGATTTTGTTTTTGTCATACAAAGTATATAAGAAGTTGAGGCAAGCTTAGATGACAACTAGCAATTTCCAGGAACAATGAAGACAAAGGAACGAAGATCAAGATAACAAAGAAGCATATTAAAGAATGCTTGAAAATTCAAGTCTCTATGGCTCAATGATATTCCTTCTGGGGGAAAAGACAGAAGAAATTTTACAACTATAGGCTATTATATGTTAAGGAATCACAGAAGGCTGCAGTAACTCTGTAAAAAAGGGAAGAGCAAATACACACCTTTGTTGCTATGCATATATTTAGAAAAGCTTCTTTTGATGGAACTTCAACCTAAGTGTAGTTAGCATCATAACTTCAACCTAAGTGTAGTTAGCATCATAATATGCTTATCTTTTCTGAAAAGGAAAAAAAAAGGTCCAAGAACTTGGTTTGAGGCAAAGCACATGATAAAGCACCTGCTGAAGAAAAAAGAAGCACAGCTGGTCAGAGCTTAGATGGAAGACAGCCTTCAGTTTGCCATCTTAAGTTTCCCATCTGTGTTCACCATCCTCAGTTATGTAAAAGGAAGATATGGAGGTGTAAATCCACCTAATAAATATGACTGTAGCAGTGACCAATCTGGCCATATATTTTCAGCACCTGGAAAGATTGTAAATCATAGAGCTCTTCAGTTTAAGAAGAGAATTGAGATTAATAATCATCAATACATAGATATCATTAAAGATAAAATCACTCAAGGTCAGTTTCTTTTTTTGAGAAGCTTAGAAGCATAACAGAGGAAAAAAGGTGATCTTTATTTTGACTGTGGCTTTCAATTCAATTCCACATAACATTGTGAGAAGGCTTTAAAAATAAAAAAATGAACTATCTCTGTTTATATGTATATTGATCATGAGCATTTGCAAGGGGAATGACAATCATGTGGAAAATGTAGAGCAATAGTTAATGACAATGTCAACCTGAAAGAGAGGTATCAGAGGGAGCCCAGTGGGATCACACCCAAATCGGGATCAGCATTTTCATTATTGATTCAGGTAAAAGTGTCACACTGATTAAATTCGCATTTAAGCAAAAGAGGAAGGAATAGCCAATTTGCTAGTAAACAAGGTGAAAATTCAAAATTTTCTTGATGAGCTAGAATAGTGGGCTGATTAAAAATGACATTTCAGAAGGACAGCTGTGTTACTGATATGGATGAAAGAAATCCTCATGCAAAACAGAAGCCAATGGGCTAAGCAATATAGTTTACAATGAACACAAAGACATATATTGCAGTATAAGCTTTTGTGACCTGTAATCTACTTTGTCAGATACGTGATTAGGATTTCAAGGCAGACAGGCATCCAAAATGGGTTCAGTTGCTCCATAGGTATGTTTGTGCATGCACCCATCATACACCAATGGGCAAAATTTCATACACAACAGAGTTTTGTTAGAAGTAACTCTGGTAGCCAAATGGAGAGTACCTCCCAAAATGTTTAAAGTTTCAGCAAAATGTAATTCTCATTCATTATTCATTTCAAAGTCAGTTCCCAGATCAATTCCTCCATGCACATAACAATATGTGGTTACTCACCTGGTGGAAAAAGTTTCAAGTAAACAGGGCAGTAATTGTGAACCACAGTCTGTTTTCTGCTAAAATATGTAAAACCATGAGATAGCTGCCAGCATTCTATGGCTATGACTCTACATCTTATTTCCTAACCATACTTTCAAGGACTTCTCTTCTGCCCCTTGTGCAAAGTTGCCTCTTGTACCAGCCTTGTACCATTCCTGTGGTCATTAAGTAGCTGAGAAAAGTTGCCTAAGCAGCTTCTAGCTGGGAGAAATGAGCAGGCATGACATGGAGGTTTTGCAGTTAGGAGAAGACAACAGAAATTCTTCTCCAAGAGATGTCTGTTGTCCTGGCAATCTCTTCTCTTTTTTCCTAGCTGCAGAATAGCAGGTGGACACTCCCCAGACATCCCTTGTCCTCCCCTGAGCACTAAATAGCCTGCATTAAGATGGTGCTTTGCATGGAGTCACCGCAGGAGGAGGTATTAAATGCCCCCTTCTGCAACATCCAAAAGCTACTGCATATGTCACCAACAGGCCTCTGGCCACGGTGTGCTGCATTCTTCATACTCATCCATCACTGTGCAGTTAGGGAGGAATTTAGCAGTGTGCGCTAACTCTTAGCATTTAAAACACTGAAGATCTTACTCTTTTTTAAAGTAAAAAAATGGCCTCAAAAATAAAAAGATAGAGGCTAGATGCCTACCTTGTTAAACAATGATACAGTCAGTCCTCCATATCTTCCATATCCATGAATTCAACCAACCAAGTCTTGAAAATCCAAAATGCAAACTTTCATTTTGCCATTTTATATAATGGATGCCATTTTACTACACTACTGTACATAATGGGACAGAGCTGTCCGGCAGTGGAATAGGCTGCCCTGGAGTGTGATGGAGTCTCCTTCTTTGGAGGTTTTTAAGCAGAGGCTGGATGGCCATCTGTTGGGAATGCTTTGATGTGTGTTCTTGCATAGCAGGGGGTTGGACTGGATGGCCCCTGAGGTCTCTTCCAACTCTATGATTCTATGTAATTAAACATCCATGAATTTTGGTACTCACAGTATGTGTGTGGGGGGACCAAACCCTAGCAGATACCAAGGGCCCACAGCAGTACCGTGTCCCTATTCTTCAAAATTTTTTAACATTTGTGGGATCTCCCAATAATCATGGGGGTCAAATCATTATTTCCCAAAATACCCAAAGTTATCTCTACCTGGTCTAGAAGAGAAATCCCATCAATGATTTACTTGGCAATCGTGTCGGCTGGCAATGGGATAAGAACAGGACTGTTACAATGCCTTGTGTCATCACAGTCCTGCTCCCCTTGCATCCCCATGCCAAGACACAGGCCTCCTGTGGAAAGGGCCCATGTTGATATATATTTCAAAGACATCCAACATATTTACGATCCTACTCAAACAATAAGATCAACTTTGGATAACCCAACATTTGGGCCCAACTTCAAGAACTGTTAGACTGGTGTGTTTGAGGGACAGGGCTTTCCCAGTGCTAGCCCCATACCTTTAGAATTCCCTTCCAAGGTAGATACAAATGGTCTCATAAATGTTTAAAAGAAAAACCCAAAGATGTGGTTATGGCAGTCTGCTCTTGGGGTTTACAACCATTAATTGCAATTACAGCTGCTCCTTCATGTTGTATATATTAATTTCAGTTGCATGTTCATATTTTTGTTCATATCTTATGAGGTCAGTGTGTTCTGGGCTAAAAATATTTCAAACAAGAAAGCAAATAGTCTAAGTAGTCATTCTGAGGGTCCTAACCATTATATCTATTAGCCACATTACTCTGATGGGCTTGATGACTACTTTGAACAAACCTCTTTTTAAAAAAAAAAAAAATCAGACATAAGGCAGAGAGGATCACACTTTCAGACACACAAGATAATAATCTATTATGTGAGTCACAAGAAATGAAACCAAATGTCCTATTTTAATATTGCTTTTTAAAGAAATTATGTAGGAAACTGGTTAATTTTTTTAAAGTGTATACCAAATCGCCCTATTGCCAAGAGTAAATTGTAGCAAAAAGCAGATCAAGGAAAGCTGTCCACAGCTCAGCTGAGGTGGATTGTTAAAAACCCAGCTTGATACCTCAGGGCCAGCAGATCTTGAGTTTCGTTCATCATAAGCACCGATTCATTTTGCCTAACTGTGTCATGCTTGTGAATCCTGAGGTTAATTTGTTAGATTATTCTAATATTCATCAAAGACTTTTGGACGTCCCAAGTCTTCACAGTTTAATGTGTTCATTTATAGAGAACAGGTAGGAGAAATGAAAACTAATTAAATGATTTATTAAAAGTCTTTAATTTTTTTTTCTTATTCGCCCCCACCCCCATCATTTCAGCAATACTGGAGGAAGTACGCTGTACTTCTTTTAGGGAAGTTCTAAATGAGTGATAGTTACTTGTTCTTTGACCTGAAAATAAAGGGTCACAAGAGCCTTTGGAATAAGGTTTACGTTATGAATAAAAGAGATGTGATTGTAAAGTTTGTGAAATGAATGGGTTATTTTTGTCATGCTGAAAATATGCTATTTTGTAATATAGTATTGTGTAATCACATCTCCATAACCTTCTAGTTTTATAAAAACAAAATCTCGGAATAGCTGGCTTTAGTCTTGGAGATGAGGATCAGGTTTTTGTTGTTGTTATTGTTGTTGTTGTTGAAGGCTACCATTTTCTTTCTTTCTTTCTTTCTTTCTTTCTTTCTTTCTTTCTTTCTTTCTTTCTTTCTTTCCTTCCTTCCTTCCTTCCTTCCTTCCTTCCTTCCTTCCTTCCTTCCTTCCTTCCTTCCTTCTGCCACCCATTCTCTCCTTCTCCCTTTTCCTTTCCATTGGTGGTCTCCTGGGCAAAAAACTGAAGGAAAAGAATTTTGTTCAGTAGAAGGTTTCTAAATGTGGATACAAAGTCTTCCTTGGTTGAGATCCTGTATTAGGACTGCATAGTATAAATCTCTACATGCACATTTAAATATTAATTTTGCTACTCCTTGTGTTGAATGACAATATTGCACAATTGAAGGAAAACAGAAAATATACAACTGAAGAAACAACCAAATGTTCATCATATGTGCCATATTCATCCATGTGCAAGGACAACACATGCACAACTCTTCTTCCGCAAACGTGAACTGAATATGTCCTTTCCAAAAACATTCATCTAGCTTCATGGGGAACTTAGGTATGTAAGACAGCAACACGATTTCAGCCTTTCAATAAGGACACTTAAAGGGTAAAGAGTGGATTGTATGATCTAATCAAGTAGTGTCATACTTCCATGACCACTTATGGGGTAGTGACAAAGCTTTTGTAGAAACCCTGGAACTATTCATCTTCAACTTCCTTTAAAGTTTTGGTGAATAGTTGGTTTTTATAGTGATATCCCCCAACTGGAAGAACCTTTGTTTTATTCTACCGGTTGCTTAAGTATTTTCCTACTTTTCTTTTTAATTTTAAGCTGCAAATTAACATCCTTATTCAATAGTATAGAATTCTACAATGTACAGGCAAACGAACTTTGAGAACAGACATTTTAAAAGGCTCCATTTTTTATATTAACTCACAGAGTTATCCCTTCCTACAGTAGCAACTATTTAATTTTATGGGAGCTGCATGTTATTATTGTATTTCTTTTTATGGGTAGGTTTCTATTTTTTAAAAAACTTAACGACAAGCTGCTTGGAGTTGATTTATAAAGAAAAGTGGGAAATAGATGTTTCAAATAAACCTTCTTAAGTTGTTGAAAGAGCCTAGCTCATTACTATCTCACACAATACAGGGAGCAAAAAAAGTGATATTATCACTGTCTTGGCTTAACAAAAATTAGAGGCATTTGTTGCTTCTGTGTATGCATGTCTGCCTCTATGAATGCACAGAGAAAAGTATGGCTTAAGGGTCAGAAGAAGAAACTAGGAAGTTACTTATTTGGATAAAGTTTGACTGGGAACTGTACTGAATGGGTGATTTGCAGAGTTGTACTCCAAATAAGTAACTTTGTCAGTCTTTCTTCAGAATATTATACTCTGGAATAGTTTAAACCAGAGGTTCCCATCCTTCTATCTGGCACTTAACTAAGATTCATGGTAGTACTATGTATGATGGACACTGACACAGCAGGAACAATGGACGTAACACATAAAAAAAACCAATATTTCTTACTTTTTTTTCTTTGCCTGAGAGCCAACATCGTTACTAATGACCATTTTAACAAATACAAGACAAATATTAGGTCTTTTTTCCCCCAGAAATGAGAAATGTTTACTTGTTATTACAGAAATGTTGCTTTGGTGGCAGTTTTGGGGTAAGTAGCCATTTTTAGTGGCAAGGGAAGAAGGTAAATCTTAATGAATTTTGTTCTCTCAGGCAAGAAGAAATAATTTTACCTCACTGCAAAAAGACTCATAAACATTGCATAGTTTTTGAAGACTATTCAGTTTGGGACTTATTCTGTGGAGAAAAAAAATGCAGTAAACAGCAATTTGTGCAGAAATCTCTGTGTAGAAATGTTGTTTTCTGTCTATAACATATTGTCTTTTTAGGGGAGGGGCAGAAAAAGCCCTTTTATACACAAAAGCCCACATGTATTTTCACACACCATAAGTCTTGAAGTGTGAAGATCCTCCCTCATCTAGGATTCTCGGTGTCAGGATTTCCCAACACTTCAGAAACCTGTTTTCCCCTATTTTTAAAAAAATTTCAAATATTTTCTTTCCATCCCTAATGGAAGGTGGTGGCTAAAAAATGAACACTGGCAGCAACACATTAATAGTTGGTGAGATTACTTGTTGCTCATAAATGACATGTTTCCCATAAAAATTAATGGCTAAAGAATAATGAGTCGCCTTTTGAAAGTAACATTTTGAAGCTGTGGCCACATCAGAAGGAAAAATTAACTCCATCAATGTGTGTTGAGTTTAGCTTCTGGTTTTGTTTGTTTGATCCTCAAACTGAATATCGAAAAAGACATTCTACAAAGGGAAACTACCTAACCATTCTGTTGCTGTTATTTCAAGCAAGCATTAATGACACTAATTAATTAGGCTTTGGACCATAAACTTCAGTTTTGGCCTGAACTGGCTGTAATCTCCCTGGGATGTAGTAATATTAGATTGTTAGAGCTGTTTCAGCGAGCCTGCTGTATATTGCCTTTGGCATGTCTGCTGTGATTCAAGGCTGCTACTCCATCTTCGTAGGACTCACGACAAACCAACAGATCCAGCAAAGATGCTGCTGACCATCATAGTTTATTACACTCCTCTTTCAGGTAAGGAGTGCTGATAAGTAGTATAAGTCAGCTTCACAATGAGCAATCTTCAAGGTGATTTCATGGCAGCAGAACTGGCATCTGTCACAATCTCTGTCCTTATCTGGCTGACCAGGACAATGAAGACACTCAGCTTCATTGCTCCACAGCATGGAAGTGTGACATCCACTGTGCCTTCTTCAACTTCTCGTAAAGGTGGAAAGTGAACAGCAATGCTAGATCAATTGCTTCCCCCCTGCCTGTCATACCTCGGCCAGTCCATACAATTTCCATTTTCTAGTTGTCATTATTTCTGGAGAGTAAACCAGCTGAGGGCAAGCTTGTTTTATTCTTTGGCAGCACACAACCATGTTGTGGGAGAAAAGGTAAATGGCAAGTAGAGGGTGAGGAGATTGCTCCAGAGATGTTTTCCAAATTACAGCACCAATTAACAGAGGGTTTTGTACCTAGGACTTTATTATTGATCAAATTGGAAATGGTAGACTGTAAGAAGTCTAAGACTTGGAAGGACAGCTATGAAGCAAGTAGATCCTCAAATGCAAAGATCAATATCAATAGATACCAAAGTCAGAATCACCTGTGACACAGTATTTCTGATTTTTATATATGGGTGTGAAAGCTGGACAGTGATGAAAGCTGACAGGAAAAGAATAAATGCATCTGGAATATGGTGCTGAAGGAGAGCTCTACAGACACCACAGATTGCCAAGAAGACAAGCAAATAAGTCCTAGAGAAAAGAAGGACTGAAATCTCACTAGAATCAAAGGTGACGAAACCGAAGCTGTTGAGGTTTGGGCCTATCATAACACAATGTGATTCACTGGAAAAGACGATAATAAAGTGGAAGGCAGTAGGAAAAGAGATGCACTGATTCAATCAAGAAAGCCAGAACCCTGAGTTGGCAAGACCTGAGCAGGGTATGTGAGGACCAGGCCTCTTGGCAGTCTCTCCTTCATAAGGCCACCATGACTTGAAGTTATTACTATCAATTTAGAACAACTCCAATTTGAGATTAGAGCTGGGAGGGGGCTCCCTTCTGCCTTGGAAGAAAGAAGAGGGAAAGGGTGGTTGCTTCCATTCCCAAACTCCTTCAGAACTTTATTGCGATGAATCTATCTCACTATCAATAATTAGGTTCAAACTCAATTTTGCTTATACTTTAGCACAGAGATGGTCAGCTGTTGGGGGTTTGGGGGCTAAATTAGTTTCCTAGGAGAACTTGGGCCGTTTCCGCACTACACTGTTATAGTGCTATTATTCCACTTTCAACTTCCTAGAGAATCCTGGGGTTTGCAGTTTAGGGAAAGTCCTTTAGAATTCTCAGCCAGAGAGCTCTTTGCTTCAGTAAACTACAAACCCCAGAATTCCACAGGATGTTGAAAGTGGAATAGTAGCACTGTAACAGTATAGTGCAGAAATGGCCTTGGAGGGCTACAGACCCCTGATACTCCCCTCCAAATGTGATATTTTTATTTTATTTTGTTATTTTTGTCCCTAAATGCCACCAACACCCACTAAGGGACATGAAGGGTAATTTCCCCATGTTTTTGGCTCTCTCAGAACAGACCTTTTTTCCAATAGGAATGGACCTAAAAAATCATTTCCAGCACTCATTTTTGGTGCTCTCTAGACCATTTTAGTCTCAGGAGAGGCAAGAAAAGTTTCCAGGCTGCTAAGGTCATGCCATTCTCAGGCAACTACTGTATTAAGGCTTTTGTAGTCCATCTAGGGGAAAATCCTGTTTGGGAGAAAACCATAAAAAGAGTATTTTCAAAGGTACCAATAATGAAATGTGGCTTTAAGATCAACAGTGACAACCTCTGTGCTGTTCTTTGTAAAGCCCATGGTCAGCTGAGTAAAATAATATTTAATATAATGAAATAACCAGTGTCAATTTATTTACTCAAACAATTTCATTTATTAGTGTCAATTAATAGCAAGGAATTAATCTTCCTAATGTTTAACATCATTGTTGTTAACGGTCATCAAGTCAGCTTCAACTTATGGGGACCCAAAAGATAAGAGATGTCCAAGTCACACTATCATCAGCTGCCCTGCTCAGGTCTTGCAGATTCAGGGATGTGTCTTCCCTGATTAGGTCTATCCATTTTTAACGTGGTCTTCCTCTTTTCCTACTAGCTTCCAACTTACCAACCATTATTGTCTTTTCTAGTGAGTCATGTCTTCTCAAGATATGGGCAAAATATAACAACCTCAACTTAGTTATCTTGGCTTCTAGGGAGAGGTCAGGCTTGATTTGCTCTAGGAAACATTCATTTATCTTTTTAGCAGTCCAGGACATCCATAGAACTCTTCTCCAGTACCACATTTCAGAGGAGTGGATTTTCCTCCTATCAGTTTCTTCACTGTCCAGATTCCACAACCATACATAGAAACTGGAAATACGATGGCATAGACAATCCTAACCTTAGTATTCAATGATACATCTTCCCACTTCAGGATCTTGTCTAATTCCTTCATAGTTGTCCTTTCAAGTCCTAGTCTTCTGATTTCTTGGTTGCAGTCTCCATTTTGATTAATAAGTAAACCAAGGTATGGAAAATTTTGAACTATTGCAATGTGTTCATTGTCTACTTTAAGGTTATGCAAATCATCTGTGGTCATTATTTTTGTTTCCATAATGTTCAGCTGTAAACTTGCCTTTGCACTTTCTGTCTTGACTTTCTTCAGTAATCATTCCAAGTCTTTGCTGTTTTCTGTTAGTTCTATGGCATCCTCTGCATATCTTAAATTGTTGATGTTCCTTCTTTCAGTTTTCATTCCTCCTTCCTCTGAGTCTAATCTGCTTTACTTATATGTTTAGCATGCAAGTTAATCAGATATGATGATAAAATGCAGGCTTGCCTGGCCTCCTTGCCACTTGGAAACCATTCAATTTCTCCATATTCTGTCCTAACGGTACCCACCTGTCCTGTATACAGGTTATGCATCAGGGCAATCAAATGTTGTGACACACCCATTTCTTTAAGAGTGATCCATAGTTTCTCATGATCTACACAATCAAAGGCTTTGCGCAGGCTGATTTTCTCCTGAAATTACTTGGTGCCGTCCCATTGTCCAATGTATGTTCGCAATATGATCCCTAGTGTCTCTTCCTTTCCTGAAGTCAGTTTGGACATCTGGCATTTCTTGCTCCATATATGATGGAAGCCTTTGCTGTTGAATTTTGAGAATGATTTTACTTGCATGAGAAATTAATGCAAAGGTCCTATGGTTACTGTAATTCCTGGTGACCCTTTTCTTGGGATTTGGAAGATATATTGAGCCTTTCTAATCTGTGGGCCATTCTTTTGTTTTCCATATTTGTTGACAGATTTTAGTTAGAACTAGAATTGAATCTGTCCCTGTAACTTGAAGCTGCTCTATTGGTATGCTATCTGTTCCTGGCTATCTATGCTCTGAATGCAGCTTTCAGTCCACTTTCTAAAATTGGCAGTTTGACTTTATATTGTTTTTACTTGAGTGAATCTGTCAACCTTTCATCTCTTTTATATGCTTCTTCCATGTGTTGTTTCCATTGTCTTTTTATTTCTACTTGGTCATGTAACGTGTTCCCCTGCATCCTTACTCGTGGTTTAAATTTTCCTTTGATTTCTCAGATCTTGTAAAAGGAGTCCTTTGTTCTCCTTTTTTTTGTTGCCACCTTCTATCTCTTATTACAGTAGTTCTCTTTGTCCCTGAGGACAGGGTTGAACAGTTGCATCTAGCGTCCTGACTCTAATTCTGTCACCTTTACTTTTGCTTCTCATTTGTCCTTGGCCTGAGGCTTCTCTTTCTTTTTGGCTATAAATAGTTTCATTTTGCATTCCTCCTTGACAATGTCCCTGTCTTCAATCTGGAGTTCTTCTGGCTCCCATTCAATACTGCAAATCTATTTCTCACATTATCTTTAAATTCTATGGGGATATTCTTCATGTTGTATTTCAGTATAATGGTTGGTTTCGTTTTCTTCTCTAGTTTTCCTCTAACTTTTGGTATTAGTAGTTCACAACTGTGCCAGAATCTGCTCCTGGTCTTGTTTTTACAGAGAAAATAGAACTTCTCAATCTTCTGTTTCTGATTATCTGATTTCTATATTGTGCATCAGGTGATATCCACATATACAGTCACTGCTCCTGTTGCTTGAAGAATGAACTGAATGAATTTTGAAGCCTAACATTCTAAGCTCTGCTTCTGGTTCCATAATATCCTGATGAATTGTAGCATTAGCTTAGGCAATATTTTCAGTGGCCATTTTAGCATGCACTATGTTTTATTTTTCCTTTTAAATTTCCTGCAGCTTGAAAATTTTGTTACATTATACAAGTATTTCAATGTATTTTTAAGTGCCTTATTTTGTTCTGTTTTTCAGATATAACGTATCTTTGTGAATTGCAAGAGAAGAATGATTCATTGATACTACAATGGCTAAGTACCTCTGATTAAGCCAAGATGATGCATTTGCAGTGTAAAGATTTGTGCTCCTATTTCATGTAATCTTGATTAAAATTTTTGTGAAGGTATGCCATATTCCAGAACTACCTGTCCAATTCAAGACAGAAGCATATAGGAAATGCTCTGTCTCAGAACTACATGTACTGTACTATCCTATTTTCCCGCATACAGGAAAAGAAACCGTTTAGATCTCAGCTAGTCTACTTATCCTGGTAAACTAAGTGTACTGGGCATTAGACTTACAAATAAATGACAAGTGCATAAACCAGATGTTCTCCAGCACAGAAAAGGAGATTGAATACTAGGCTGCCTGAACTACTTCATATTGATTTGATGACTATGTCAGTTACTTCTTGCACTGTGTTTCCCTCAGGTCACTTGTTGGTTGATCCTTTGGTCACCTACCTCCGTGTACATTCTTTTGGATTTATTTATTGTATTGGTTAGTGCAAAGTTTGTGGTGTGGAGCAAACTTTCCTGTTTCACAGACCTTAGTGTAAGAGAAGCTTGGGGAGAGAAGAGGAGAATTTAGAAGTTTTTAAGATGATGCCAATGTGAATTTAGCAGTGCTCTTTCTGACTCCATGGGAGGAAGTACACTGCAAGCTCCTTTTCTTAAAAACAGAAAGCCCTAAGAACAGGTAGCTGACAAGATCGGCCTGGATGTTGGAGCATCAATTTAGGACATATCTCTTGTGTCCGTTGTTGTATACATTTCCTTTTTTTTTTTCCTTTTCAATCTCCTGTCCCTTCTTTTTAGAGACATTGTTCTACTCAATCAGAGAATGGACAATCGTACATACTAAGGACAGTTGTATGATTTTAATGTCCTTTGCAGGGGAAGCAGCCCAGTGGAAACAAGGCCCAATGCAACTTCCTCCCCAGAAAGACAGCCTTGGTCTACATTACTATTTGAGGCAGATCCATTTCTTGATCTAGATCAGGTTTGTTAAAATGTATGTATTAAAAATATACCCTGTCTTTCTGCCAAAAGATGGCACTTAGGCAGAAGACTGTAGCTTGACTCTTTAGGGCAGAGACTAGCAAATGAAATCTCCCATGATTCTCATTTTGCATTGCAACAGCCTTGGGGCTACAAAAGCTCACATTCTGTTTTTAAAATCCTATGCTCCTTCACAAGAAAGCAACAAACCCTTGTTTTGGCCTGCCACATTCTTAAGAATTTCTGCTCCAGTTGTCTTCCTTTCACCTCACTTCTGAACGGTCCATTATCTTTATGGATTGTGGATGCTGGCTAGAACTGTAAAGTCCCAAAGCAACCAAGCATATCAGGCTCTCTTTTATTTATTTATTTGGATGTTTTTTAGCTGCTGAGAAATGTAAGAGTTCACAACATTCTGTCAGTCACAGTTAATTACTGTAATGCTTCCTTGGCAGGTCCTTCTTAAAACATGTGGTCTCTCATCCAAAATGATGTTGATTGTTACCTACATAGGATTTCATCAGCACTCTGCTTCCACTTTATGCAAATTGTGCACTTACAATTTTAAAGGGGTATAAAGGAAACCAATTTTAGAACAACTCAGCATACCAAAAGACAGAATTTCTATATCTTTCTGACAGCGGTCAAGACGATTCACTTTCCATAACATCATTTCATTATGTGTTTGGATACTTGCACATCAAACCTCAGCATCTCCTTCCTGGTTTACCAAAATAGACTGGAGAATTTAATATCTTGGGATTTTTTTTTTCCATTTTGAATATTCATTTAGTTATACTCAGTGATTTTATTCCTAATGCTTCACTCATAGAAAAGAATAAATCAACTGGCATTTGTTGCAGGAAAACACTATGTCTCTCAGCAGTTTAGCAAATGTGGAAAATAGTCATCACTGTTCAGACATCACTGGCATAGACTTCACAATGCCACACCAAAAATCATATCCAGAGACCACAGTTCTTGGTATCCATGATGCTACTATTCACAGATGTCCAAAACACTTTACAGTAGGATATAAAAAATATGCACCATTCAGGGAGGATTAGTTTTCAGAGCTATCTGGAAAGATGATGTAGGTAATACACCAAAACCAAGGATTTAGAGATTAACTTGATTACATGTTGACTTCCACATATATCACAGTGCAGATAATATGATCTTGCCCACTGCATGGCCAGTGTTCTCATGTGGAGAATTCCTAAAGGTTTAATTGTGTTTATTTTCTCTTTCCTATTCTGTGTTCTTATTATATATATGGAATGCATTGCTGCATATATAGGTAGTACAGTGGATTCTTACTCTGAATGGTAGGGGTATGAGCACCTCCTGAACTTCGTCCAACCCCGCCCTTCCATTTGACAAAGATGTCATGCATGTGCGAAGGCAGGAAAAAGTAACAACACTTTATTGAGACTACACAAATTCTGCATGCATGGATTTTACACCCATAGTATAGAAGACTGACCCATATGTCAAACCACTTCCTGAACCATGGGTCAAAATATACATTTTTGCTGTTTGCATATGGCTACTACTGTGGTATTAAATAGGTGGAGAGAAAACAGTGGAAGAGCACATGCTTGGTCTGCTGACAGTACCAAGTTCAACCCTTAATACACTCAATTCCAGCATCGCATTGCAGGGGATAGGAAAGACTATCTACCAAAAAACATGGAGAACTGCCACCTGGACCAGATACTGGGCTGGATGGACAAAATCTGATTGGCTGGCTATGTTTTTTTTACTCACTTTCCTTCATATTTATAATAGCTGGGGATTATCTGCAACCTCAGATTTTGACATTTAAACAAGAAGAAAAATCACATTGCAGTGGATATATCTTTGAGTGACAAAGAAATTGAGAACGTAATACAGCATTTCAATTGGAATAAAATTCAGTGCTTTTATTATAACAGCTATATATGAGTTTAGTGATACTGACTCCTAAGTAAGTGTGTAGAGTATTTGCAGTCTCAGTCTTTGCTATTCACTTGTTTATTGGCTGAAATAACACATCAGACTTCTAACAACAGCTTGTTGAAGTTTCTTCCCTTCCTCTTCTAATTGCCTTTTGCAAGCCTTAGGGGACAGAGATAACTTCTTAACAGGAGAACTTTAGAACACGAAAACTATATTTGGCATCAGTGTCAGCTTTTGAACCTACTCACATTCACTAATAAATATTTCTTTCCTCTTTCTAACATTTCAGGAAACCCTCACATCCTGGGATCTAAACTAGAGGTCACAGTTTGTTTTGAATCTGAACTGGGAAACCAAATGCCATGTAAGCTTCAAATACAGATGATGGAATGTATTTTTAAAACTCTATTACAAAATGACTATACAGCTATAACACACCTTTTCAATTTTGTTTCCAGTCTGATCAAAGCCTTCTTCGTAATGGATTAAGAATGACATTTACACAATGATAGTTTATGCTTACAATGTCAGCATCTTCCAATACATTGCCAGCATATTTTATCTTACTATTAACCAAGCTCACAAAGAGAGTTTTCAAAAAAAAAAAAAAACATCAACCCTGCCATTGTTATTCCCTCTATGTTATTTTATTTTCCCATCATTTGGGAGGGGGAGAATACCCAGCAGTTTGTCTAGAACAAAAAGTTTGTTCTTTTCCTTTTCCATTGGAGAAATTCATGATAATTATTCTTCTGCACCTGCCTAATGGGGCTGAAGTAATTCAATTGTCATATTGGTGTAGATTGTTGCTTTGTGTAATGTATCACCCCTGCTGTTTCTCTTTTAAAAAAATTCTATACTCTTCCATTATTCAGCAAGGCCTAATGATTGCTCCAGCATTTGCACAGGCTGCACTATTTTGATTTTAATTGACTTCACTCTTTTAATTAAATACATTTGGTTTTTAACGCTGTTGTTGACATGGATGGTTTTGTCTTTATCAGTAGTTTCTTCCATTTGCTTTCAAGTGTCTATGGACATTTTGTTTACGTTCATTTAAAAGAACTGAGGGAGACACACATAATATTAACCTTTACATTTATGAAGGCTTGGATAAGCTAAAGATTACTGTGACTGTGCTGACTTTTTTTTTGCAGAGGGGGGAGCTTTTATTTAAGGAAGTATATATATCCCACAATAGCAACTCTGGGATATACATGTAGAGAGAGAGAGAGAGAGAGAGACAACGCATTTCAGGTAATCTTAGAGTACACATTATTTGTAATAAAGTCAGCACAGATACACAAGAATGTATTGTAAATAGGTGTTTTTCCAAAGTCACCTCTTATTCATTTTACAAGAAATTCTAAAGAACAATGTAACAATACTGATGGAATTGTTTTTGTAGATTAGAATAGACATACATGATGTTGATTTTAAAATGTTGCAAAATACAAAAATAGTAAATGTAATTTTTAAAAGGATAGTGCATTCTAACCACGGGTGAACTTTCTATGATACCATTAAATCAATTCCTACTGTTTAGTACAGTTTGTCATAGGTGTTACGCCATTTTTAAAGCTATTAGTTTCATCTTCCCCCTTTTTTGTCTCAAATACCACTTACAGAACCCATTGCATTGAAGAAATGCATTGTTCAATGGAGACCAATAACCTGCCTATAAATAAAACATCTCTACATTTTTTGTACATGTGATCATGTTTGAAGGGATGTTGTGTTGAAGATGTAGCAAGCTTGTTTTCTGCTGCTCCAGAAGCTAGGACACAGAGCAATGGATTCAAACTATAGAAAAAGAGATTCCACCTAAACATGAGGAAGACCTTCCTGACAGTAAGAGCCATTTGACAGTGAATATGCTGCCTCTGTTTAAAAACCTTTTTGAGGGTTTTTAAACAAAGGCTGGATGGCCATTTGTTGGGAGTCCTTTGAGTGTGTGTTTCTACATGGCAGGGGGTTGGATTTGATGGCTGTTGCAGTCTTTTCCAACTCTATGATTCTATGATTCTAGAACACATACAGCAATGGTTTACATGATTGCAACTCTCCATACTTTTCTTCACACAGTGATGGTGTTGTCAACTTTGCTAATCACATTTTAGGGCAGGAATGGCTGGACATTTTTTCTCCTTTTTTAAAATAAGAAATTACCGACATTTGTGCATTTCTTCATATTCCAGATTGGGGCAGGGGGGCAGGAACCCTAGAGATTTTTAAAAAAATAACTGTGGCAGAAACCAAGACTGACAGTTTCAGTGATCCAGGCACAGAGTTCTGAGTGCCAACTCTTAAAAGCCTGGCTTTGAATCCCTGTGTATGTCACCACCTTATGAGAGCTTCACTAGCAACTAGTCAGCACAATTATGAGCACAATTCAAACTATGGTTATGATCTGTAACAACAAATTAGGGCAACAAAGGGAAATAAGAAGTCATCAGAAGATACTATTATATCTAATAACTGCGGCAAGGTTGACATACGCGCAGCACTGGGAAGAAAAGAAACATATTGATTATAGAAGAATGGAAGTTAAAAGTTCTGTATATGATAGAGATGGAAAAGTTAGCATTTTCTTTGAAGAATAAATCTATCCAGAACTTTGAGAAAGAATGGAAAAGAGTATTGGATTGGGTAAGGATATAAATGTATAAGAAATCAAAGAAATAATGTAACTGTTTTTCTCTCTGTAAGATGGAAATTATGTTTGTAATGGAATGGAAATAAGCAATTTCAACTGGAAGATTTAAGCATGGAAGTGTGGGGGGGTGTTATTTTCGAGACAGACTTTTCAATAATAATAATAAAAAATAAACAAACTATGGTTATGATTTGTAAAGTCCTATTCAGCTCAGATCTATGCTGTCTGAAGGACTATATTCTCCCAAATGAACCTGCCTGGACTTAGAGACCTATGAGGGATGCCTTTCTCTTGGTTCCTGCTACCTTCAGAAACATGTTGGGGGAAACATGAGAGAGGATTTTCATAGTGGCCACTCCCACAAACTGGAATTTCCTGCCCCATCATCCTTCCACCAATAGGCAAAAACTTTTTTATTCAGACAAGTTTTCTGCAATGGACCAGTTGCTGATAAAGGAACATTTTGCCATATGAGTGCTCTCCCATCCCTTATTGCTGTTTTGAATTGTCTTTTTATTGCTTTAAATTAAATTTTTAACCTAATGGTGCTTTAAGGCTTGAATTTTTCTGTTTTCATTGTATTTTGTTCAATCTCATGCTGTGTTGTTTGTTCAGATGGCTTAGTTTCTGGAGTTCTTTTTTGAGATGATTTAACAATATTCAGGAAACAACTTGAGGGTTTTTTTAAAAAAAATCTGAGTGGAGGAGAAAATGAAACTGGCATATTTCTGATTTATGCTTAGGGCAGAAAGTGGAGTCTAGGTAGTCAAAGGTTTCTGTCCTGATTGTGTGTGTAGGATGCAGTCCCAGGAAGGGCAATATATATACAGTAGAGATGTGTAATATGGATACCGTATAGATGTGAAAGCCATCTCATGGGGTAGTGGTTAGAGCATTGCATTATGACTCTGCAGAACAGGGTCCAAATCCCTGCTCAGCCATGGAAACCCACTGGGTAACCTTGGACAAGTCACACTCTCTCAGGCTCAGGGAAAGGCAAGACAAACCCCATCTGAACAAATCTTGTCAAAAAAAGCCTGTGACGGGTTTACTCTGGGGTTGCCATAGGTCAGAAATGACTTGAAAGCATACAACAACAGAGATGTGAAAAATATTTGCAAAATTTCTCATTCTTGATGATTAGAGGCTGTTTCAACATGTCAAGAAATCACCTAGCTCCAGTCAGAGTTCTCATCTACAAGATGAAAACTAGAGAAGGAGCACTTTACTTTGTCAAGGTTTCTGTAATGTGCACAGAATTGTCCTTGTTCAAAACTACTGGTTTTGGATTAAGAAGCAAAGCACAAACATACAACAGACACAGAACAGACGGCTCATTGATGTAAAAGATAGATGCCACCCATCTGAAGTTTTAATTTTTAAAATTCTTGCAACAAAGTCTATAGTTTTTTGTTAGGTATTATAGTGTTATGCGTTTGTGCTACTGAATGACAAAAATTGTTCTTACATGTGCAAAAACTCTCAGTGAAAAAGGCAGGAGATATCTTATAGCAATACAACATGTGGTTTCTCATTCTCATGTTATGAGAGGTTTACATGCCTCATGCGCAGAGATGTGAAAATACAAAATTATCACATGTTTTTCCATGTTGGGAAACAAAGACCACTGGTCTGTGTTCTCTGGAAGAACACAGAAAGCTGTCTTTCACTAGCTACCAAAGGAAAATCTAAATTCAGGCAGTCAAGTGAATCAAGGGCATCAATAAACACCAATCTATGCACATTTAGAAAATACATATATTCTGTCAAACGAAAGTGTTCGGATTTCAGATACTAAAGCCCTGGTCCATTACCCAGGAAAGCCAGAGTACTGCGATGGATACTTAAAGGATAGCCTTTACTTGAACAGAACTAAACTGACATAAACGCTACTAAGACATTTTGCTCAATTAGTTGTAGATGAGGCTGCCCTTCCTGTTCAGTACAGGAGACTAAATTGGCATTATTCTCCATTTATCACTTGAGGAACAAACTATGAGACACTTAACAGTCTTTTGCAAGAAGTGTGGCTCCAATGCCTAGGAGACTTAGGACCACTGGGAAAAGAATGTTTATGGCGCATGGCCAGTGTGTTCAATAACTGTGAACAATCAAGCTAATTTCATCTGCACAAAAGGAATGAATCTATAACAAGAATGCCTGGGCAGGAATTGGCAGCTAGCCAGCCAAACATGGAAGTAGGATGAATCGTTCTGGGCTGTGAGGGCTGGGATGTGTGTGTGTGTGGGACTTTAAGAGAAAGAATGCTTGATGGGGAGGGGGTGAACTGGACACAATAAATATTCAACAGTCCTAAAGATATATAGCTTAGGAAGTTCATGGCTAAGATTGAAACCGAATGACCTATGGAGAAAACCTGCAGCATCATTCCTGTGTGGAGAGCACACAGACATGAGGAAAGCTGCTTGCATGGATGAATGCAAACTTTTTGTTTACATAGTTTATATAGGTGAGCGTAAACTTTCTGTCTGTTCTATCTATTTATCTGTCTATCTGTTCTGAGGTCACTTCTGTGGTATTAGGAAGCTGCCTGGCATTGACTGTTTTTTCACTGTGGAACAAGAAAACTCTTGTGTACCTTTCAGACGGGACCAAAGTATATGAGAATTTTACAGAGTCTAACACAGGCCAAGGATCAGGGGCAGAGTGAGGAAATGGTGAGCAGCAGTGTGATATTGGAGGATGGAGCTACATATACCATGCAACCATAAATTAGTTACTTGGTCTTGGGTACATTGAAAACTGCCTTAGTTCAAAAAGATCTCTCTAATAATCTGGGCTTTTTTTTTTTTCTTTTTTTTTTGGTCCACAAATGGAAGGTACTACTACCCTCTTTACCTAAGAGAGCAAAATATCTTGATTTGGCCTTGCCAGGTCAGTTGATTTCAGATCACAGATTATTTTTCTGTTCCTTCTGGTTCCTACAAGACATTTGGGTTTTTTTCACACTATACAGTTATAGTGCTACAATTCCACTTTAATTGCCATAGCAACATCTTATGGAATTCTGGGGTTTGTACTTTGGGCAGGAATTAGAACTCTCTGACTAAAACAGGACTTCATAGGATGGAACCATAGCAGTTAAAGTAGAATAATAGTGCTATAATTTTGTAATGTGAAAGGGCACCTGGTAGGGGAAAATAGCTTTAGGAGAGGTACCCAAAGCAGCATAAGGAGGGCTGTGTGTGTCCACTGGCCACAGCATATTAACAGGAATTATCAGCAGGAACGGAGAGAATGTTACTCTCTCCACAGCATTCCATACTGCGGTACTTTGCTGTGCCCCCTACCTATATGTACACACATTGGAAAAAAAAAACACTATTTTGAGATCTTTCCCAATTCCCCATTAATTTGACCCACTAGCTTTATAATTTGTTATCTAGAATAGTGTTGTTTTGGTGAAGCTTAAAACTGCATGGGAGAAAATGATAATTAAGCTCTAGGATTTTCTTTTGCTTTTGTTTAATTGTCCTCAATGAATTCAAGTAAACAAATGACAAACTGTACAGGGTAATATTGTTGATGTATTTTAAGAATGTAGCTTTTTGTAAACATATGAGAAGTATTTTATTATATTCTTTGATTGGCAATTTAGGTAATTTTTTTTTTTAAAAAAAGTACAATTCTTGACCTGAGTTGTTAGTTACAGAGTCAAACAGTTTATCTTTGTATAATATTTAATGGAATACACTGTATTTTTTGTTAATATAAATTAATCAGCAGTTGATTTGTAATTAAAAATTCTGCTGGAAAGTCATGATATTCCCATTTTAAAAAGAAAAAAAAAACAACGGAAAATAACAATTCACATATGCACACACATGCACACTCTTCCAGGAATTCTGATCCTCTATACAGTCACAGAAAATCCACTGACAGTAGGCTATGTACTTTTGTACTTCAAGGTGATAAGAAAATTCTTACTTTTTTGGCAGGGGAAGGCGTTAAACACATTTTTCTCTAACCATTTAATGCTGTCTCGAGAAGTGGAAGCTGGGTGGGGGAGGGGACAGCGACAAGCCAAGATAGACTACAACTGCCTGGGAGGATTCCAGGAGATATAGACCAAAAAGGCTACATTTCCAAGCTAGTCGAATTGCTAATATAATCTAATAGGGTAGAATTTCTTTTTAGATTTACGTTTTCTTGATTTCTGGAGGGCAGCTTTCTCTAGCCTGGTGCTCCTCAGCATAACTGATTGTGGAATTACATGAGTTTACTCCTCCCGCGGCCAGTGGCGGGAGGAGTAGAAACTATAGTACAGGACTTGCAGGAAGGGCCCAGCGACTTAAGTGTCTCTACACTAACGCACGGAGTATGGGAAACAAGCAAGATGAACTTGAACTCCTAGTACAACAAAATAAATACGATTTGATAGGCATCACTAAGACCTGGTGGGATGAGTCTCATGATTGGAATGTAGGAATAGAGGGGTATAGCCTATTTTGTAAAAATAGACCAAACAAGAAAGGGGGAGGAGTAGCCTTCTTTGTCAAGGATGTTTTCACCTGTGAAGAGATCCGTGACTTAAACCCAGAAAGCCAGGTCGAGAGCATCTGGGTAAGAATTAGGGGAGCGAGAAACAATAGGGATATTCTGGTGGGGGTTTACTACAGACCTCCAACCCAGACTGAGGACTTTGATGATGCCTTCCTCAACCAAATGACTGCACATTCAAAAAGGAGAGATACAGTAATAATAGGAGATTTCAATTACCCGGATATATGTTGGCAGTCAAACTCTGCCAAGACAGCAAGGTCCAGCAAGTTTCTTGATTGTCTTGCAGACAATTTCATGGTCCAGAAGGTGGAAGAGGCCACAAGGGGATCAAATATTCTAGATCTGATCCTGACCAACAGGGATGACCTTGTTAATGAGGTAGAAGTGGTTGGATCTTTAGGGGGGAGTGACCATGCCCTATTGGAATTTGGCATTCAGTGGGAAGGAGAAGATAAGTGTAGCCAGACACTCATCTTAGATTTTAAAAAAGCGGACTTCTGTAAACTTAGGGAGCTGCTGGCTGGAATTCAGTGGTCAAGAATAGTGAAAGGGAAAGGAGTTCAGAAGGCATGGGAGTTCCTTAAAAGGGAGATACTGAAGGCACAGTCTAAAACTGTGCCAATAAGGAGGAAAAATGGAAGGCATCTGAAGAAACCAGAATGGTTGACTAAAGAACTCTCAGTTGAGCTAAGTGTTAAGAGAAACATGTACAGGAAATGGAAGAAGGGGGAAACCACCAAAGAAGAATTTGAGCAAGTAGCTAGGAGATGTAGGGAGGAGGTCAGAAAGGCTAAAGCACAGAACGAACTTAGGCTGGCCAGAGACATCAAAAACAATAAAAAGGGCTTTTTTAAATATGTCCGTAGCAAAAGGAAAAAGAAGGAGACAATAGGGTCGCTGCGCAGAGAAGATGGCGAATTACTAACAGGGGGAAGAGAAAAGGCAGAACTACTTAACACCTTCTTTGCCTCAGTTTTTTCCCAGAAGGATACAAGCACTCAACCTGGTGGTTGGGGAGCAGGTGAGGAAGCAGGGGAAATGAGGCACATAATAGGTAGAGAGGTGGTACAGGAATACCTGGCCACACTGGATGAATTCAAGTCTCCAGGGCCAGATGAATTGCATCCTAGGATATTAAAAGAACTGGCAGAGGTCATTTCAGAACTGCTTGCTATAATCTTTGAGAAATCTTGGAGGACAGGAGAAGTTCCAGCAGACTGGAAGAGGGCGAATGTTGTCCCCATCTTCAAGAAGGGAAAAAAAGAGGACCCAAATAATTATCGCCCAGTCAGCCTGACATCAGTACCTGGAAAGATTCTGAAGCAGATGATTAAGCAGTCAGTTTCTAATCACTTAGAAAGCAACGTGGTAATCATGAGAAGTCAACATGGATTTCTCAAAAATAAGTCATGCCAGACTAATCTTATCTCTTTTTATGATAGAGTTACTAGCTTGATAGATGAAGGGAATGCTGTGGATGTAGCATTTCTCGATTTCAGTAAGGCCTTTGACAAAGTTCCACATGACATTCTTACAAAGAAGCTAGTAAATGAGGGTTGGACAGGGCTACTGTTAGTTGGATTTGTAATTGGTTGACCGACCGAACCCAAAGGGTGCTCACCAATGGCTGCTTTTCATCCTGGAGAGAAGTGACTAGCGGGGTGCCACAGGGTTCTGTCCTGGGCCCAGTGCTCTTCAATATCTTCATCAACGACTTGGATAAAGGAACAGAGGGCATGCTCATCAAATTTGCAGATGACACCAAATTGGGAGGGGTTGCTAATACGCCAGAGGACAGGATCAAAATTCAAAATGACCTGGATAGATTGGAGAGCTGGGCCAAAGCTAACAAAATGAAATTCAACAGAGAGAAGTGTAAGGTCCTACACTTAGGTAGAAAAAATGGAATACAGAAATATAGGATGGGGGACACGTGGCTGGATGGCAGTACGTGTGAAAGGGATCTAGGAGTCTTAATAGACCACAAGTTGAACATGAGTCAGCAGTGTGATGCGGCAGCCAAGAAAGCCAACGCAATTCTGGGCTGCATCAATAGGAGTATGGTGTCTAGATCGAGGGAGGTACTGGTACCACTCTACTCTGCTTTGGTTAGACCTCATCTTGAGTACTGTGTCCAGTTCTGGGCACAAAATTTCAAGAAGGACATGGTCAGGCTGGAGCAGGTCCAGAGAAGGGCAACCAAAATGGTGAGAGGCCTGGAAGACATGCCCTATGAGGATAGACTTAGAGAGCTGGGTATGTTTAGTCTGCAGAAGAGAAGGTTAAGAGGGGACATGATAGCCATGTTTAAATATTTGAAGGGATGCCATGTAGAGGAAGGAGAGGGCTTGTTTTCTGCTGCTCCAGAGACCAGAACAAGGAGCAATGGATTCAAGCTGCAGGAAAGGAGATTCCACCTGAACCTCAGGAAGAACTTCCTGACAGTCAGGGCTGTCCGGCAGTGGAATATGCTGCCTCGGAGCGTGGTGGAGTCTCCTTCTTTGGAGGTTTTTAAGCAGAGGCTGGATGGCCATCTGTCGGGAGTGCTTTGAGAGTGTTTCTGCATGGCAGGGGATTGGACTGGATGGCCCATGTGGTCTCTTCCAACTCTACATTTCTATGATTCTATGATTCTATGAGTTACATCCTCCCAATCCTGCAAGTGTAATGGTAAGTAACTATTTTGGAACATACTACTGTAATTGTACCTAGTTGTTTTTTAAAGCTAACTGTCAAGTTCTGGTAAGGATTGCTATTTTTTGACAAAGCTGATAACCTCTTAAAGGTCAATTCTCCCACCCATTGTTCTCTTTCTTCACACACTGCATCCACTGCACAAGGATCACTTTACATAAGGGGAAAGGAAATTTTCTAATATTGGGGCATTTGTGCTGCATCTGAACATCTGAACATTATTACTTAAGATGGCACTTACAGGATTTAGAAGTATGTCATAGGATATTTTTGCAAATACTTGGCTGTTCTTATCTTGGTTGGACCTTGGCTGCTCTTAGCTTTCCAGTCTGATTTCATATGAAGCACGGCTTGGCTCAAATAGGCAACAAGTGTTGCTTATTTGTTTTCTTTACCCATCAGGTAATTTGTTTCTGAACACTGCTTTTCACCCCATTGACGGACTATATGCCATAGCAAGGAAAGATTGGCCCAGTTGTAAGTAATTAAGTCTACAGAAGCAGCACTACTTATTTTTCATTGTAGCAGATAATCAGAATGCTGTTGGCTCAAGTGTAAAATGCAGAAATTAATGATCCTATATAATGCAAATTAGAGTTTTTGTTTTGAAGACTAGAAATAGGAAACCCAGCACTGAAAAACTGAAGAACTCCTATAGAAGCAAATCGGGGAAGATAATATTATTCGATAACATGATGTGTTAATACACCACAAAGTTAAATAATACTAAATGAAAATAGTAGATTTCAACAACATTCCACCTAAACTGTTTTTAACCTCACAGTCAGAACAATATGCATGTCAATAAAAGATGTAATCCTTTGCCATATTTGTTCTTAAAGGAAAAGGCAAGTAATTTTAGCAATTTTCTTCCCACTGCGAGAAAGTCTCTGAAAAGTGTGCAGTTTTCAAAGATTATTTGCAGTTAGGACTTATTTTGCACAAAATTTGCACATGGTGTTTTTGAACAAAAATAGCATTCTCTGTGCATACAGTGCTGTTTCCCACACTGAAAATGCTAGTCACTGTCCCAAAATTGTTGTTTGCCTTCAAGTCATTTCTGACTTATGGTGACCTTAAGACAAACCTATAGCACAGTTTTTTGGGGCTGTGTGATTCACCCAAGGTCACCCAGTGGGTTTCCATGGCCGAGCAGGGACTCAAACCCTGGTCTCCAGGGTCGTAGTCCAGGGCTCACACTATATCACACTGGCCCAAAAATACCAGATAC
Organism: Cyclura pinguis; assembly: GCA_030412105.1. NCBI lineage: Eukaryota > Metazoa > Chordata > Lepidosauria > Squamata > Iguanidae > Cyclura > Cyclura pinguis. The sequence goes on from CM059602.1 coordinate 218,077,485, forward strand.
AGATATTTCTCATAATAAGACCCAAACTGTGAGGATACTCATCAATCCAGGATTCTCCTCATCAGGGCTTCTTGAGACTTTACGGGCACATTTTTGACTATTTTTTGGAATATTTACAAATATTTCTCACACTCCTAATGTCAGTTTAAGTCTGTTTATTCTTTCTTTCAGATAGGCAATCAATCTTTGCTTAGTTATGATCAGTGAAAATTTTGTGAACGACTCTAATCACAAAATGTTACAACTATATTTTCTTATAAATTTGGATTAAAGTGCTGAGCTATGTGTTGAATTCAAATTTAGTCAGACCAGGCTTACTGAAATCAGTAGGACTTAGGTTTAGCATCATGACTAATGTAATCAATTTCCTGTGTAAGAAAAAGTGAAAGAAAACACCAGAAACTTTGCAAATAGAAAATGTTGACCTCTATCTACCCCAACCAAGAATACAAGTGAACAATATATGGCTCAGCTGAAAACAGGATAAGAGAGAACTAGGCTGCAGTTATAGGAAACACACACTTTGAAAAATAATGTCTGGCATCTGCACTGTGATGTTGGACTGTCACTGAAGATCTATGTTTAAATGTTAGCATTTTTGCTTTCCTTGAAATATAATGCCAACCTTTTTTCAGTCAGCCAGGGTGACTTTACAAGCACAATGAGAAGAAATCTTCAATGTGATATATCTTTTTACCTCTGCACAAAAAAAAAGAAGAACAAAAAGAGAAAAAAGAAAAATAAAGAACTGATCAGTGACTGATAACACATACGTCTAAGATTTTGTCTGTTCATTGAATAGGAAAGCATGTTTCCAACCACCACATTTCTGAGAACTTTTGTTTGAACTTAAAATGGCCCTTTCCAGTATTATACACTACATTAACTATCTTCACAAGATTTTTTTAAAAGAAGTTATAGACAATAAAAATCTGTTGTAAAAGTGCCTATAGTGTCTAGCATCTAGAAACATTATTTGTGCCTCACTTGCTAAGCAGCAGGGTCTTGCATTAAATGTACTGAATCTCAGAAGAAACTCGTAATACACATGCAAGAGTAACAGGAATGCTACCATCAGTACTGATGCTTTACTCCTACTGCTAACAATAATGCTGATACAAGCAAGACTAGTCTTCAAATGTTTATCAAGGAATTCTTCTACAGGGATTTTCTTGCTCCTTTCCTCCTATGGTTCAGCCCTCCAAGCATCTCACAAGATGTGTCTGTCCTACACGTGTAGAATCGAATGTAATTTCCACTGTGCTCAGTTGAAGTTACTCCCAAGAAAAGTGTGTATAGGATTCCAGCCTAAGCATTTTGAAACCTTTTTAAACATAGCATAAGAACAGCCTTACTAGGTAAAAAAAAAAAAAATCTATCTGACCTAGCAACCTGATGCTTTCCAGTTTTCACTTATTATAATCTTTATTCCAAATTTGGAAAAATTACTGTTTTGAACTACAAATCCCAGAATTGCCCATGTCTAGTAATCATGCTTGGCTGGGAGATTCTGAGAGCTATAGTCCAAAACAGTGTCTTTCCTCAAGCTCTGTGTTATTTTATGTGCATTTCTTGTACCCATCATACACAAAACTAGTGATTCTCAACCAGGGAGGCTCCAAATCTATCCCTTCAGCTCCCAGAACCCTTCCTGCTGACAACATGCCTGCAGCTTCTAAGAGTCTACCGACATCTGGAACCTAAACCCCAGGTAAGGAGCATTGCTAAATCTGTCCATAAATCTGCTCGTGGCAATCATCTCATAATTGGTTAAGTATGCTGGATATGAAGAAGCATGTTTCAGTGTGGATAGACTAAATGACCAGCAGATTCCTTCCAGGGTTTAGGAAGGATTCTTTCCCATAACAGGAAAACAAAGAAGAGTAGGTAGAGTAAATACACCAGTTAGATCAAGTGGTTTGCCATAAGATTCATTTACTATGCTGAAATATATAAAGGTTTGGTGGGGGAGAGAGAGAGAAACATGTACTATATTCACATGATTTAATGGCAACTTCACAAGTATTGCATTTGCTGATGAAACTGGCAACAAAAATTCTTAGTTCCTCTCCATTTTCTCAGTAAGTTAGATAAAGATCCAGTGGTAATTTATAATGCTGAGAGGGTCACTATAATTTAGGGTGGCAGTAGAAGCAAGCAGGCCTTTTGTCCATTTCATTCTCACACTAAATTTACAGTTGCTTTTCTGGATCTATTTCTTTCTGGTTTGTTTCCTTTCTGTTTCATTTGGTTCAAGCATTGCTTTCCTATGAATCTGTCACCTGTTTCTTTTCCAATCAATAGTACATGAGTATACTTGTTACAAGATTAATTCATCTATTCTCTTGCACTAGAGCCATGGTGTAAAGGCCACTAACTCAGTAAGCAGGATCCCACAGTAAATTGCATCAAGATAGCAGGAACCATCCACAAAGACCCACTTCTTGTTCAGGGCCGATAGTAATAACATCCATTTCATTTAATGAATGGTGGAAAAAGGACTTGCATTGCCTCGTTCTTTTGTTTTACTGTCTAGAAAATCTACCAACTGTAGATGAGCATAGGCAGGTGATATATAGCTATCTGTCTATTTAGCATTATCCTTGGAGGGAGAAGGCACAATAAACCCCTGAAACGAAGAAACATTTTTTCCCCAAAATATGCACCTGTTTTGTCTAATTCTTGTCCCTGCCTCTTTCTTCTTATCGTCCATTTGATTTTTAAAACGTGTAGAAAACAGGGAAATCCTCCTATTTGTTGTAGAAAGAGCAGAGTACAAAAGAAAGTGAGAGGAATAGGAGGGAGAGGATTGTATATTTTATCTTATTGTTTTAATTTATTACTCCATGAACCACCTGAAGAAAGCTTTACCTTAAAAGTCAATACAGAGGGAGGGCAGGAGAGGAGGGTTGCAACTAATAAAACAGATTCTAATTGCTATTTACAAAATGGCCAAGCTCTCTTAGCTTATGGGGGAGAGATTCGAACACAAGAAAAATAAGAAGTAATTAGGCTGAAATCCAATTAAAGATATTTTAATCAATTAAGATATAAGTTTCTTTAGCAGAATTTATTGAATAAGAATTATATCCAGTGATCACTTTGCATAAGTAGGAAATCCTGCTACTTAATTAAGGTACAACTAGGGTTGCATTAGCTGGCCCAGATTCCAAGTTGACTTTCAACTGCTTGTCCTGTTTTTTTCCGCCCATGGAATGGTGGCGGAATAAGGAACCACCTTATCCTTCATTTGAAGCAACATGTCCTGTGCTGGAACCAGCTGGTGCAATATTTAAGAACATTTAAGAACTTCTCATTTACAGTTTAAGGCCAAATCTCTGTTCTTTTTAACAGTACTTCTAAATTTAACATGCTATCAACTGCTTGCTGTAGAATATTTCAGACTGTAAAGTGGAATCTCTCAACAGGAATTCAAACGTCCACACTTTCTGGTGTGCTTTTTTGCTACTATAACAACTATATCAAACCAAACCAAAATGCTCATTTGCTTTACCTGGCAATATAATATAATATTTTTTTCAAAAAAAAAGAAGAGTGGAGTTTTATTGGATTGTTAGGTAATTTGACAAAGCTCACGCCAATAATTCAAATGATCATGTGATAAAAATATTAACTTCAACCTTCATTTTCCCCCCTGCATACCGACCTAATGATCTTACATTTGAGAAGAATTTTTTTTATAAAAAATTGTTTTCTTCTATAATGCCAGAATTGGCAATAGATGGTCTTATACACATAGTTTTTCTTCCACAGTAATCTATTGAAGGTAGAATAAAGAGGATAATGTGTGCTTTTGTTTCATTATAGATATGGTTGTGTCAACTTGGTGTATTTCTCACTATGACTAGGGAGAGCTGCTATTTGAATTATCTGATGGTGCATTGACTATACGGTGACTTTCACCATTTCTGCACTAGACTGTTATAGTGCTGTTATTCCACTTTCAACATCCTCTGGAATGCCCCTCCCTAAACTGCAAACCCCAGGATTCCATAGGATGTTGAAAGTGGAATAATAGCACTATAACAATCTAGTCTGGAAATGGCCTTTGTTGTAGACATACACAGAAAGGATTTTCCCCCCTTTTTGGTACAGTAATCCTATGTTGATGTTCATTTGTTTCAATGTATAAACCCCCAGGCTGTTAGGTGGATGTACATGTGTGTGTGTGCACATGCATGCATGTACACAGCTGCAGGGACATGCACACACATAATACAGTTTTAAAATGTTATGAAAAAATGCAGTCTACATTGGTAATACAATAAACAATGTGCACTTGTTTTACTAACAAGTTACATAGCATTTTCAATATGCCAGGGCCTTTGATATTGTAATATACATTTCCCTTGAAGCTGTATCATTGGAACTACCCCCCTTCCTCTCCCCCTAACTAATAAGCCGCAGTCTTTCCTGCGATTTGACACCTGCATAGCGGTAGAGTGTTACAGAAAGGGATCCAGAATCTTGCACTCCATTCAAACAGAGACATGGGCATGTGTAAGCACTCTTACGTGCATGCACGTCATTAGCAGGATTCCAGCCTAAGAGATCTCTTCCTTGAATGGCACTGAAATGACAGAGTTGATTTGCCCAAGAACATATTCTACCACATTTGGCATAAGCTACAAACCCACAAGTATAAAGAACATGTTTGTACAGAACTGCTCTCTGCATTAAAGTAAACAGAGATGCTTTGATGTGCTTGGGGCTTGGAAATGTGGGAGTTTCTGTATGGGCAAAGTACAGCTGGATGACAGTATGCCTATTTTTGTGACATATACACTCTAGGAAGCAAACAACAAAAGATATTTCTCACTTGTAACTATGCAGATTGGAGTGGGCAAAGAAACACATCATTGAACAATTTTCATATGATCACATTGCTGTTGAATACTGTTGGACACAGTATGATTTTTCATAGCTAGGATTTCACTTTAGCAATTAGATGTGTGCAGAAGATAGCTAAAGCAAACTAAAATCCTGTGTTAATCTTTTTGGTTTGTCTGAAAACATTCCAATATTCTATTTTTTCCCCACTTACCTATTGCATGTATGCTCCACAATTAAAGGCTGTCATGGAAAGTGAAACTAAGGGACAGGGGCTGTAAACAGCAATTGTGTTTCCTATCTATTAAAGATAAGGATCCATGTTTGAATTGCTCATATCAGTCAGAGCCTGCCACTAATGTGAGTGAAACCCTTCAGCTCTTGTGCTCTATTCATAAACTGGGCAGTTAAGTGAAGGGAAGAAAGGGCATTTCTGAATGTGTTTCAGTCAGAGCCAATAAATGCAACATCAGAATGTATAAACTGCCAGGAAGATCCTCTGTCTCTCTGTGTGTGCCCACATGAGGGTCATTCATAGGATTTGCCCATAATTAAGGCCAAACAATTGCCCCACATAATAATCTTTACAAGCTCATAAACCATGGTGCCACCCAAGATGTTAACAAGCTGGCATGGTTTGAGCATCAAAGACAGAGAGGAAACTGTGTTTGCATGTTTGGCACACAAACTAATGAGGAAAGTCAATTGGCCCTTTGTCTTGAGGGTCTGAAGAGCTGTGCTCTAATGTTTGGTTTCTTGGTTGGCACTTGTTCAAGTAATCGCTCATGGCCTGACAAAGCAGCACTTGTGTTTTATTAGTGGCCATGCTGAACTCTCCTGCTTGGGCTGTGTTGTCTCTCAATAGCATGTCACACCAAAGGGCACCCTTATTTGAAAACCACTAAATCAGAGCATGATGATCTTTGCCCAGCAAATGCAACTAAGACAACAACAGAAGTGTTTACAGAAGCTCCATTTTTGCTGGAAAAAGGAGATGAGGAAGCAACTGCTATCACGATATGTGAGTGAAAATTTGCAACACAGTGAAGGAAGGAGCAGCAAAACTTTTAGGGATATTCTCTGAACAATCCCTTAGAATGCACTGCCACGCACAAATGCATACACAAAATGAGGTGGCAAAAGTTTAGTGCTGTTCACCTTAGCTAATAACTAGTTTATGAATACAATGTTCTTCCTTCAGAGGGCTCAGTACACTTGTCATGGGTTTCCAGTGGTCTCCCATCCAGGCACTGTTTAATCCTACACCTATTTAGCTGAAGAAGGCTGTAGCCCCAATTATGCAATTCTCTGAAAGTTAAAGTTAAAACTTTAAAGAACAGCTTTGTCTAAACAGAGGCTGGAATACATATATACATACATACATACATAAATATTTATTTTGGACCATAGTTCCCTGCATCTCCTGGCACAGTGGCCATACAGGCTGAGTAATTCTGTGATTTGTAATTTAAAAAATAACTTTTCAAACATAATTTCAAACATGTTTGAAATTAATTTTGAGCCATCTTAGATCTGACCTGGCACCACTATCTTGTATATATATGTATATATTATCAGTAACATATTGCTTTTATGCTGGAGCTTTGTTCTACAATTTCTGTAAAAAATAATCTACAGACAATTGACACAATATCACTGGCACGTTGTTGTATTCCAGTGTTTTCTTGTTTTGTCTTCCCATGCTTTTGTAGAACTAATATGTTGTGATCCCCCCCCCTTTCCCCCTCCCCTCTTTCTCTTCTCTTCTCTTCTCTTCTCTTCTCTTCTCTTCTCTTCTCTTCTATTCTATTCTATTCTCTTCCCTCTCTCTCTCTCTCTTTTTGGCTATAATTCCCTCTCATCACCATACACACTCAATTGCAATGCCAGGCTCTCCAGAATGAACAGTAAGCACCCTTTTAAGAGTAACTGTTCCCTTATATTAAAAACTTCCTGTTTACAACGTCGGCTTCCTTTATTGATTTCTTGCTCAGTATGGCAGATAGACTTTCAGTTGGTGCTCAGTTGCCTCTTACTCGGTCTGTTGCTTGGGATGAATACATTAGAATGTTAGATAATTCGACCTCCTTTTATTTTTCATTTGCTTTCCACTGCTATTTTTAAATATATATATATATATATATATATATATATATATATATATATGGATATGGGAAGGTGTGTTAAAATCAGCTGGTAATTTAACATGCACACACTCAAGTAACAAAAACAACAGATAAGGAGCAATCAATCTCTAATCCCCTAGCCTGACGGAACAGGAAAACAGTACATGGGATGGATCACAAAAAAAGGAAGTTTTTAATTAACATAAGCAAGTACAGTGGACCTTCCTTGTGAACTCCAGAACTGCAATCTCAAGCAATCTCAGAGCATTGCATCCTATAACATAAATGGCAGTGATGTGAACACAGATGTACTGAAGTGTCTGCACACACATCCCTACCATTTGGTTTTTCACTATTTGCAGGGGGTCACGGAACTGCACTTTCATGGGACTGTACTTTCATGAATAGAATGTATTCACAAGCAGAACTTAGAAAAGTTACTTTTTAATTTGCGTTCCCTAGGCTGGGATCCTGCTGGTGCTTCACACTTGGCATAACACTCTGTTCCACTGGTATAGTGCATTTTTGCAGGAGTGCACAGCAAAGTGGGGAAGGAAGAGCAGAGAATGTCACCATTTGGAGAGAAAACTGCCCTACCAGTTCTTGAGCAGCTCATCACTGCACTGTTGCTGCAATCTACTCAAGAATAAGTAACACTAGTCAACAGGTCTAAAAAGTAACATTTCCAAGTTTTGATTATGAACAGATATTCTAATATTGGTCACATGGAAGGGCATTGCTGAATAATATTGCATTATATTAAGTGCATGCTCAGAATGCCATGTTAATTTCACTTATTCCTGATTATGGCAAAGCAATGCCACAGCAGTGCTAAAGGGCACTGGTACAGGAGCAACCTAAATGGGTTCCCTTCATACAGAACTAAGTTGTTATCACCTAGGAAACTACATCATATTGACAACAGAACAATTTCCCTGTTTCTTGGGTGGAAACCTTGCACATTTCATGTGAGTGGGAGAAGCTGGAAATTGATTATATTTGGCATCAATTCAGTGTCTATATTCACTGGATGCAAAGCTGTAAAAATGCAGAAGCAGCAGACTTAATAACAGTGATTTTTTCCCCTGTGATTTCTGTTCTTAATTATACATGATACAACCGTAGGAAAAAAATAGTTTCTCAGCAGTAAGAAGTAAAATGTGAAAAGACCATTGGCCATACTTGCCTGAGATTATTTTAAAAGCAAGGAGAAGAAACCGAATCTAAATTAGAAATCAAGGCCATGCAGTCTCAAGAAAAGTGTATTTCTCCTAGAAGAACGCAAACATGTTGACACAGGTTGCTGTCCCAATGTAATCCGAGGTCTGGACAACCTGTTGTATACAGCCAATAGACTGACTTAGCTGAGAAATACAAGAATCCAGTTTGTTTATGGGAACACATGTACTGTCTCCACTTCTCCAAACTTTCTGTGAACTGGATGGCATTAGAGCACATGGCAATACACACATCCTCAATCCCTGGCTGGCTTGCCCAAAGATGATTTAACCTACTTCACTTCCTCCTTGATTATTATAGCTGTGAGTTTGGGAAAATCCTGACTCAGCCATGCAGCTCAAAGATAGTTCCTGAAACTGCTCAGTTAAATCAGGAGCCAGCCTTTTCCTGCTGACACTCACCAGCTTTCTTAGTCAAGAAAGGCAAGGGGTGTAGGAATTCCTATAATGGAATGTATACCAATAAAGAGGGCTGGAAATTCCTGTAGCAGGCTTTTCCCACATGCCACTCATCTTCCCACTTGGGAAAAGAAGTGAATATCTTTCCATCAGGTGAAGCTTCCCTATATACTCTGCAGTCTGGATACAGAATTCCCATGAACCAGAATAGCCTGGAGTAAGAGGAGAACTGAAATTTTTCTTCCTTCCCCTAGAATGTGGCTTACAATTTGCAACCTAAGATATGGCTCCTTAGAAAAGGAAGTTTACCAAAGAAAAGCTTCTCATTTTCCCCTTCTCATTAAAAAGGTCTCCTTGGCATGGAATAATTTCCCCCTCTTCTAGCAACTCCCCATGACCTAATCCATATTTTTCTAGACATCTGTTCACTCCCTGGAAAGGTTTTTCAAGTTTGAGGAAGAGAGGAAGAGAAAACTTCCATGACTTTCCTCAGGTTGTCATAGGACTCATACCTATGTCTATAATATGCATTTGTGAGCCTTACATATAGATTTTGCCCTAGCTATGGCACAGAGGCACAGAGGATAATTTATGCAGAGAACCAGCACCACAGATTTTGGCTACAGGATCTGAACTTTAATATAACCTGAGAAGAATTCTCAGTGGGATAAGTTGCCAGTGTTTTTTTGCACAAAAAAGTAAGTCAAAATATGCCCCAAGCCATATGGCTGATTATTTTTCTTTTACCAGCCATATGGCTTTCCCACTTTTTAACAGCACAGACACTATCTTCGATCATTTTGTTCAATTTCAAGACTACTTCTGTTACATTTTAGTGGGATGGATAAATATTTTAGTGTTTAGACTATATTAACTGAAAAAATAATATACATTAATAGTGCATCAAATGTATGTTTAGAGTATATCAATAGAAGCTGGTCAATTACTTTTAAACATCTTCCTTACTTTGCATTATATTAAGCTTTTAACAGAACCATGAGGGGGGCGATAAGGGCTTTATTGCATCTATTACCAAAATTTATGTGCAACCTGGCAAGATATCAAAAACAAACATAGCAACTGTTTTGTCTGTAAACTTTATTTCAGTGAACTACTGAAATACATTTATTTGCAGTCATAATGAATATGATAGCAGGGATTGTACAAGTGCGAGAAGAAATAGCCATTTACAATAGAGATAGCCATGCAGTGATAGCTTCAGTCTCATTTTTATCTCACTCTGCTGAACATAGTGGCATATTGAATCCTAGTTTGTTTCTTAGCTTTGTAGGATTAATTGTTAGAAGTCAGATTTGCTTAGCAGAACAATGCAAAGACTTTGAACTTAGAAAATAGCACAGTAACATACTTTCAAAATCAAAAATTAATTCCATATTTGGCAAACACTGTGACTGATGCAAAAAATGACTGCCGTAGAAACTGTTGAAGCCCATAGCATATCCCATAGGACTTCTCGCTCCTGCTCCAATTGGTCTGATGCAACCAGCCAAAGGCCATTGGACAACAGAACCTTGGACAACATTTTCAAATGGAAAATTTGGGAAGGAAAAAACTTGAGATCCAGGAGTAGATGAAGCTGAAGTGTCTTTCTCTGAACTCTCAAAATTTGTACCCTAGCAATGTGAAAGAAAGAATTACTTTCATTCCCTCTTTCACTGTTGCATACTCCCACATTTGGGCCAAGCTATTCTCTCAGTTGCAGTACTGGAAACAAACTCCGACACTAAATACATGTTTAAACGCACCCTCTTCCTTGATTATAAGTTCATGTCTGCATCCCCATGGCATTGCTTTCTACCTGGTTCTAGCCAGTGGAGCCTGTGTTCTGGATAAAAACAAAGTAGATTTCAATAATCGGAATTCTGTTCAAAAATTACATAATGACACAAACTAGATAAAGCTAAACAGTTCCAACTATGGTTAATGGATAGGCAGACAACCTATCATTGAAGTAGCTGGAGCTCTCTGGTATAAAGATGGGCTAAAATAAATAAATTAAACATAAAACAAATAATATGGTATTTTGTAAATGGAACCAAATGTCTTTCTGTTTATTTACAGAATTAACAATTCAAAATATTCCTCCAGAAAACCTGGTAAAATGAAAATTCTGTCCCATCATATTAGGATTCAGCAACCAATTCAAATACAAAATTTTTCTTCTGCAAATGCTAAAGGTGTATTAAAGTGATCTGCAGTAAATTCAGGTTTCTTCTCTTTGAATCATAGAAGCATATACAGTATACCACAATTTTGTTCTTCTTCCATATGTGTAGAAAAATATGCACTATGCAACATTTTGGATCAAGCCATGCATGATGGAAAAGAAAGGGAGGGGAGAATCCATGAAGAGCACAATTTAAAAACAAGCTGCCTAAATGAGATTCAGGGGTTGTATACAGTGATGGAATTCTCCTGATGTGAACCTGCCCAGTTCATATTCTTATGCATGTATCATTTTCAGTACTTTGATACTGTTCAAGTGAACTCTTCCATATTGTATTGCACAAGGGGTCCAAAAATCATTTCACTAATTGTTTCATATGTCTTTTAGAAGCCATATTCCAAAAGCCACTGTCCCTGGATTAGCCATTGCACTAGTTATTTCTCAGTCCTTTCATGTGCCGTTGTGTTAGTTCTTTCATAATCATATTCAGAAACTCTTTTAGAAGTTGTTTCACAATCTATCGCACTCTCAATTCCGACTTCATTATGCTAAGTGTGGTTGAGCTAATAGTGGTAATGGCAGTTTTTCCACTAGTGTAATATTCAGTACAATAGAGTTTGTCCATAGCATTCAATACAGCATAAAGAATTTGGAAATCACCTCCTTTGATACCAAAATGGGGAAAAGACAAAGTTTCCTCTTGGAAAGTAATACAAGCTCCTTTGTTGTTCCAACCTAGTTAAGCTTTTACACAGGAATGTGTCATCATTAATTCTAACCTTACTCATTCCTCTTTTCTGTCTCCATCTTTGAAGGCACACAAAAACCAATAGAGAAAATGGCATCCTGATAGTGGATTAAGATAGCATAAATCAGACTTATACCGTAACAATTCACTTTAATGGCCATTTACCCCCAACTCCACCTTGTAAGCAGAACAGCCTCACTCTACAATATGGCCTTTTTTGTGTTGTCAGAGTCCTAGGAGATGAGTGGGGATACTTCCAGCCAAGTAATGTAGCTGGACATGCTACAAGGAAGTAATCTACACAGAGCAAACAGGGACCCTGGAGGTCTCTGACGATGCTTGTGGCAGTGTGTCCAGCTATAGGAAAACAGCTGGACTCATCCCCACTCATCTCCCCATTCTTTGCTAACACAGAAATGGCCATATTGGGTGAGGATGTGCTGTTTACCAGGTGGGGTTTAGGAGGGTAGCATCAGGAAAACTAGCTATGGAGACATGGCTATGTGATACACGTATGTCTCCTGATGCAGGATCTCAGCCAGTCTTTAATGCCTAACAGTGTACACAGGCTAAAAAGCAGAAGCTTTCAAAAGCTAGAGTTCACTTTTGTCAGATGCAAAAGAAATGATGACTTTAAAAAAAGAAGAGGAAAATCCTGAGTGGCAAGTATCTTGGACTCAAGCTATTGACAGCCGCATAGGCAAAATACCATTGTTGGCTCCACCAGTTTATGAAATGATGAAATGGATATTATGTATTGTTTGTGTGCTCTGTTTGTGCTAGGGTTTTAAAGAGAGTTCCATTCATTAGTGCCCACTGCAGGATATGTCTTTTAAAATAATTAGGTACCAGGAAGATAGATGAAATATTGCTTCTCCAGTTAATTTGTAACATTTTCTAGTGTCCCACAGAGATGTAAGTAAGATAATGCAAATGCACACGAGTACCAAGCCTAGATGCAGTTCTGAAAAGCAGTGTCCTGTAAGTTCAAATGAGCCAACTAATTTCCAGTCAAACAAGGTAATTTTCAGACAGATTCTTCTGATGTTTTTCTCTGTTTGTAATTTGCATAATTAAATAGCTTGGTGTTTCAAAGCAGGCACAGTAGTAAGGTCAGAGGGTTATATGTTAAATAGCAACAACCTCATCTTTTAAAAAAAAAAAACGGAGCAGAGAGCAGCTGATCTCCTGTCACATAATTTTCTCCTTCTCTCTTTCTCTCTCTTTTTTCCTTTGGGGTGAGGGATCACAGACATTTTACTTTGGCAGGGGAGCAGTAGGCCTTTGTACGTTTACAAGCAATCCAGGATCACAGATGTCCTTGATTATTGAGAAATCTTGTTTTATGATTCCTTCTTCCTTCCCTCCCCAAACAGCAGGTCATCATTTTGACATGAACGTCTCTTTTTAAGAGGTACAACATTGTGTCTTTAAAGTATGTAAAAGTACAGAGGAAAATAAGGAGAAAAAACAGGTCACAGACTGACTCTTTTTAAAGCTAAAATTTAAAAATTAACTATGGCTATTGCAATGAACTTAAAAGCGATTTGAAACCAACTGGTTCATACAGATTTCAGATGTTGTTTGTGCTGCTTTTCTTCAAATGAAGATCAGCTATAACAGATGACATAAAGGGCACTGCAGGGCTGTCGGGTTGTTATCTATAATTTTTTTTCTTTCTTTTCCATTTTCTTTTTGGCTGCACAAAAGGAAGAAGCAGCCTTTCGTAGATGCAGAATCACATTTACAGAAAGAGTCATTCTAGGAATGGAATCGGCCCTTCTGTTCTGTTTTTCTGCTCTTGTTTCACTAACTTGTTCCATTTATTTAATTCAGCTGAGGGAAGTTGGCGTTGCTGTCGTTTTGGACTTCATTTACCAGAATGAAGTGTCCATGCTAATTATGGCATTCTTGGATTTGTAGACCAAAAGAGTAACACGTCCTAACTTTGGCTGCCTGAACCTCTCAGCCTGACCTCATTTGACCTATATCTAACTTCAAAAGCCTTTCATAAGTGATCAGGCCACTGCAAGATACACCTGTCCCCCCACTACCCCCATGGTAGCTGCTAGCTTCCATGTCAGTGAGGCAGTAAATTTACTCCAGGTTTTAGTCCATATGTTAAAGCAGCTGTCCAAGGTGATTACTCCCAAAAAAGATTCAGTATATCTGAATATCTCCACCAAAGTTCATAGTAGAACTCAGAATGAATTCACTGTCCAGATGGGAACCACCATCTGCCACTGCCTTGCCCCGGTAACCTACTGAGAAGAAGAAGAGCGAAGAGGGCAGCAGAGAAAGACGAAAGAGGCAGCAAGGGGAAGGAAGAGGAAAAAAAGTGTCTTTTTTGGGGCTCTAGTTCCATCAGCTCCTGGCTTTAGCTCCACATATCCTGGTCATGCAGCCCCTGATAATTTCTGTCTCCTAGCAAACTGTGAGCTTTGGCAGCCGAAATAAGTTGCCTACCTCTGAGTTAGAGGGACACCAAATACATCCCTCTGGGTTGGATCCAGATGTTGTGATATTTTAGAGAACATCAATTGCAATCAAAGATAGTTATGACTGACTCATAGATTATAATGGATTTACCTGAAATATGACTAAATCTAGATCCAACCCAATGGTCAAATTCCTCATGATTAAATTCAGTCCTGTCAAAATGAGTGCCATTTCCAGTGTCTCCTGCCTTGTGCAGCCAGCCATTGGAATCTAGGCATTGGCTAGATATTTAATTCTAGGTAGATCTTGGGACCTTCCACAGTATACAGTTATAATGCTACGATTCTACTTTTCCATGGCACCATCCTATGGCATCTTAGGGTCTGTAATTTGAATAAAGCACTATTGCTCTCTGGCTGAGAATTTGGTAAAACCCTCCCTAAACTATGGAATCCTAGGATTCTATAGAAGGGGACTGTAGCAGTGAAAATGGACTCATACTGCTATAATTGTGCAGTGTGAAAGGTCCCTGGTTGTCGTCACAGTTTCCAGTGAAATGAGGAGTAAAAGAGGTCACTAGGAACTAAATGGAGAGTAGACCTCTTTAGACTTCTGGCTGGTGGTGGGAACTTTTTGAGCAGATGGTCAGTAAGTGAGGCCATGTAATCGGCCGTACAGTAACAGACTAGAGACTGAGGCAGCATGCTTGGATGCAGAGCTGTGTCCCTCAGTACACGTTCCTCTTCTCTTCATGAGCAGCATAAGTGGGAGGAATGCCTTCTTGGATAATGGAAGAGGCTGGTCAATTCTTACTGTTCCTTGAGAGAGCTGGAACAATGCACATGGATGTTTCTCATTAATTTTCATCCCAGTTAATGTGCTACTGCCTTCCCAATTTTGTCAAAATAAAGGGGGCATTTCAGGGGTGTTGCTCATAATTGGTTATGAAAAGCTTCAGTATGTATGTTGTGATAGATGATGATGCTGTGATTGAGGAGCAACTGATTGTGCAGGGGACCGAGCCAGTGACTGAGCAAGTCAACCTGCAAACATCCCCTGCACTGGAATGTCGAACAGAGACTGAGTTGCCCCAGCCAGCTCATGACAGAGAGGGAACCAGCAGTGATGCAGAGGAGTTGCAGCCAGCTGTGCCCATCAGCCCTCAATCACACAGAAGGCTGAAACGGGTTGCGGAGAGGGAGGCTGCTTGGACGAGGCTGAGGAAACAATAACGAGCAGCACCTGCTCACAGGGGCTATTTAAGTCTGCCGGCGTGGCTGCTCCTTGCTTGCAGCAAATGATTAGCAAGCCCTCACAACCTTTGTGTCTCCTGCTCCCTGAAACCCTCCGGATGGATCTCTGCCTCCTGAACCTTTGGACTGGACCTTGACCTGGCTCGGCTTGTGTTTTCCTGGTGTTTGGTATATTCGGACTCCCCAAGTGTTCCTGACCTCTCTCCTCCCTTGCTGGCTGTGGCCCGGCAGGCAGAAATTCCTGACATATGTTATTATATTTATTCTTCCTAGGAGTAACCTAAAAGTAACTTCTCAAGCTCTGCCCAAGCCCCATGAATTCCAGAGCCTGCTCACTCACTTATTTATTTATTTATTACAACACTTATATTCTGATCTCCTGTTGTACAAAGGTACCAGTCTGGAAGGCTTATAATTTTTAGACATCACGATTCTTTTTTTTTTTAAAGGATTAACCATAGTTTAACTATGTACTGTGTGAAGAATTCTGGGTATTACAAATCTCAAAAGTGATGCTTTTCAAGCTCTGGTCCTGATTGACCTGACAAACCTGGGACTGCTTTGTGTGAAAGAAGAGAATTACTTATTTATTTTATAGAGAGTGACATATCAAGAGAAATGGCAGATCCTAACCATTATGAGTTTTGTTACTGCCATTGTTCTATACTGATATGCCTTAATTACTGACCTGTTTGAGTTGTTTGGGACAATTTTAGTCATGGGGGTCAGAATCTTACTGGAACACTATGGTAGCATCATGTGCGGTTCTGCTAGAATAGCATACTTTTCACATGGTTGTGCAGCAAATGTGAAGCAAGGCAAGCAAAACTGTCAAGAGAAGAAAGCTGCTTGCATGGAGCACTCTGTTTCTCCAGTGCTTGGCTTTCAGATGGGTCCTTGAAGCCATGGCATTCTGGAAAGACTGCCTTGGCTAATCACCTGTGAGTTTTTTCTCCGGCTACCACCGCACCACTTCCTACACCAATTTACATTTATTGGTAAATGGCACTGAAAGTGTTCCAGCCTAAAGAATTTAGGAGTGCAAAGAATGCCTGCATATGTTCTCATCTTCAGTTAAAAAGCATACCTTGACACATTAAGACATCCTGTCTAAAAATTGTCCCCTGCTGTGAAATGTTTTTTTCTGAAACAAGAGCAGCAAGTAGTTTCCCCCTTGTTTTCCATTTTCAATGGATTTAATAAAACAAAAGAAAACAGTTTAAAAAACTAAAATGTAAAAAAAACCACACTCAAAATAAACAAAAAGTGTACAAAACCCCTTGTGATATCACCTGTGGGAAGCAGAGGCAAAACTTTTAAAATATTTCATTCTCACATTCAATAAAGAAGTAAACAGTTACATCTCTATTAGAGTTCCAGTTGTTTTCTTCTCATGAGATACTTGTGAGGGAAAATCCTGAGTATATTTGACAAGGTATAGCAGGACCTGTAGCAGGACCTGAGGCACCTTCACACTAGTCAGTTATAGCACTATTATTCCACTTTAACTGCCATACTTCCATTCTGGAGTGCTCTGGATGGGAATTCTAAATTCCAATCCCAGGATTCCATAGGATGACAGAGGGGAATAATGGCACTATAATTGGGTAGTGTGAATGGGCCCTTGGTGTTGGCAGGAGAAAATTTCATTTCCTCATTTAGACATCAATTATTTGCTGCTACATTTACACTGGAATAGTGGTAGATGTGAGGGATGAACGACTGCAGCAGGTCCAGGGGGGTGATTTTCTGCCTCAAAAAAAAAAAACCAAAAAAACAACAACCAGGGACTCTGTGGATTGGCAAGGATTTGGGGGGGGGGGTGGAATCACCAGACAAGAAAGGCAATTTAGGAAAAATAAAATGGGTCTTTCATGGCTTTTAAACAGTGCAGGAGGCCTGCAGCCCAGTGGCAGAGCCTGCAGTGCATGGAGGGGGGGTGAGGGGAGGGGCTAAGGTGGGGGGGCTATAGTGTGTGGGGGTGGGGCTATGCCAGATGGGCCAAGGCTATGGTAGAGGGGCGAGGCTACAGCACGTGGGGGAGGGCAAGCAGGAAGTCCCGGCGCCCGTAAAAAATTGCCGCTGGGGGCAGACCACCTCCATCGTCCCCCCGTCACTATGCAACTGCTGCAACCTATTTAAAAGGTGAATTGCTGTTCTTGGAGGCTTCTGGGAGAGGCAATTTACTCTCAAATTTTGGCCAAACAAATGATAGTCCAATGACTCTGTAGGCTACAAAAAACAAACAAAAACCCAAGGCTTGGAGCCACTTGTGGCCCCAGGTGTATACTTTTCACACTGCTAGTGTACTTCCTTCAGATAAGATGTATTACATTTCTCTGATCCATTTGCAACAGGACCTGGTGGTTTATATAGCCATAGGGCAGGTAAAGGACACTAGACTGGGCTCTTACCTTCCTATGAGACGGTCAGGATGGAATAGGCATTATGACAAGAAAAAGGCAAGTACTCATCCCAGTGGGGCCTACTGCCTCTTCAGGAGAGAGACTGGCTTTTGTGGCCACCCAGCAAGAGCAAGGGAGATGTGGCAGCATCTGGACTTTGTGCTCACATGGTATTCCACTAGCAACATAGTGCTAGTTATATGAGGCAGGCCCTGACTACACTTAGTTTATCAGCACCCACCATCCTATCCAGTTTAGGCCATTACCACATGACGTTGCCATCCCGGCATGGCAACAGATTGCTCCTGGTCTGGGACACGTCCTTTTGCACGACACTGTTGCTGACCAGGGCCATTTCCGCACTAGACTGTTATAGCGCTATGATTCCACTTTCAACATCCTATGGAATCCTGGGGCTTGCAGTTTCGGGAGGGGCTGGCCGGCCCCTCTTGAAACTTCAAACCCCAGGATTCCATAGGATGTTGAAAGTGGAATCATAGCACTATAACAGTCTAGTGCAGAAATGGCTCAAGTGCTCTTGATTCCCATGCATTGTAAACATGCCATATACCATTACCTGAAAAAAACAAACTTGTAGTGGCCCCCTTTCCTGCCACAATCCCATCAGCTGTGGACATACAGTAAGGGCGGAAGTGCTTGATAGTGCTTTCTTCCTCAGCATAGAGCAGGAAGAGGCAAGGAAAGGGATTCACCATTCATGCTGTACTCTGGAAGGAAGATGACTGTCCCTAATACTACCTATCTGCTGGCAGCTGACTAGGTGTGGTGGGGAAAGTTCAGGTCCTGATCCCATCCCAGCAATGGCACTGATGGGATCCTGCCAGGATGATGTGATATTGCAGCACCGTGCAGTAAGGGCCTTAGAAGTCCATAAAAGCAAACGCTGGCCACAGTTCGGCCAAGGAGATTTTTTTATGATTATTATTTTTTACTCTACTCCATAATGAAACTTCTGGGGCTAATTACCACCCCAGGGTTGGAATATATTGTGCAATGAGATTACAGGTCAAGAATATAGGACTATAATAGCTTTGTTGTTTTGAAACATTGTTTCATATATTTTGTATCCTATTCCTACAAGTCTCAAGCCTTCTGTATATTTGTGGTATAGATCAGAACAAAACATATGCAAGCCTTCCTCCGCATGAGGAAGGTGACATTAACTTGAGCTAGGATTTAGCCCCAGATATAAGGGCAAGAGTTAAGAAAAGCTTCTCAAAACCTAAATGAAACAAAACAAAACCTAAACAAAATTAAAACACACATGTGTGTGTTTTGACAGCACTAGAAGTTTGCTGAGCTCCAGCAGCTGACAACGTGCTCGTGTTTCTAGTATTTGTAAGTTACCCTGGATCCCAACCTGGGGGAAAGATGGGATATAAATTTAATAAATAAATAAACAGACAAATAAATATCTGCTGTGTATACACACATGCGCACGCGCGCACACACACACAAATATATGCACGCACACACACACACATACATACATACATATAAGGACTGAATCTTTTTAGGCCCTCTTATAAGACAAGCATTTCTCTCTGCAGCTTACAACAAATAACATACAATAAAAAAAATCATTTTTTAAAATTATGAACAAAGTCAGCAGGCAATGATGTCAGGGTGTGAGAAACAAAGCTTTTAATGCTAAGACCAGAATGAAAAGTTTTCTTCCTCCACATCTCAATTTTTCTCTACTGTCTTCACTTGTTTGTGATGCTGTTTCTGTTTGTTGGTTAACTAGTGTTAATCAGCCTTTAAAAATAGCATTCCATCCAGCTTACAAATATATTTTCACACATCAGCTAAGCTTCCAACCAGATTTCCTAATTGATTTTTATCAAACATGCATTTCCCACAAATTCTCATCATCATTGGTCCATGGCTGACTTCACCCTCTTTTCTTAGCAGAGCCAGCCAGAGATATCTGAGACTGAGCAGCAAACAGTTTTCCTCCCATCCCTGGGCATGATGTATATACCAAATACCCAAAGGCAGCCAAAGGTGCTTTGAGATATAAGACAAAACCCTCCTCAAACATCTCTCCTTTGCACTGAAAATTACAATAAAAACATAGAATCATAGAATCATAGAAATGTAGAGTTGGAAGAGACCCCATGGGCCATCCAGTCCAACCCCCTGCCATGCAGGAACACCCCCAAAGCACTCCCGACAGATGGCCATCCAGCCTCTGCTTAAAAACCTCCAAAGAAGGAGACTCCACCACACTCCGAGGCAGCATATTCCACTGCCGGACAGCCCTGACTGCCAGGAAGTTCTTCCTGAGGTTCAGGTGGAATCTCCTTTCCTGCAGCTTGAATCCATTGCTCCTTGTCCTGGTCTCTGGAGCGGTAGAAAACAAGCCCTCTCCCTCCTCTACATGGCATCCCTTCAAATATTTAAACATGGCTATCATGTCCCCTCTTAACCTTCTCTTCTGCAGACTGAACATACCCAGCTCTCTAAGTCTATCCTCATAGGGCATGGCTTCCAGGCCCTTCACCATTTTGGTCGCCCTCCTCTGGACCTGCTCCAGCCTGACCATGTCCTTCTTGAATTGGGGTGCCCAGAACTGGACACAGTATTCAAGATGAGGTCTAACCAAAGCAGAGTACAGTGGTACCAGTACCTCCCTTGATCTAGACACCATACTCCTATTGATGCAGCCGAGAATTGCATTGGCTTTCTTGGCTGCCGCATCACACTGCTGACTCATGTTCAGCTTGTGGTCTATTAGGACTCCTAGATCCCTTTCACACGTACTGCCATCCAGCCACGTGTCCCCCATCCTACATTTCTGCCTTCCATTTTTTCTACCTAAGTGTAGGACCTTACACTTCTCTCTGTTGAATATTAAATAACATATTAAATAACAATTTGGTGCTGTTTTTTGATAGTCATAATCTGTTGCCTGAGGCATCTAGCTCACTCTGCCTAATAGGGTTGCCTGACCCTGGACATTTCCACACTACACTGTTAAAGTGCTGTTATTCCACTTTCAACATCCTTTGGAATCCTGGGGTTTGTAGTTTAGGGAGGAGCATTTAGACATCTCAGCCAGAGAGCTCTTTGGCCTCAGTAAACTACAAACTCCAGAATTCCACAAGATGTTGAAAGTAGAATAATAGCACTGTAACAGTGTAATGCAGAAATGGCCCCTGAATCTCAGGAATTTCTTAGACCATTCTGGTGCTACACTGTTATAGTACTATTACTCCACTTTCAACATCCTGTGGAATCCTGGGGTTTGCAGTCTAGGGAGGGACATTTAGAATTCTCAGCCAAAGAGCTCTTTGGCCTTAATAAACTACAAACCCCAGAATTCCACAAGATGTTGAAAGTGGAATAATAGCATTATAACAATGTAGTGTAGAAATAGCCTTAGTCATTTCATAGGCAGAGGGAGGAATCTCAGGGTGAAAGGGTTGCCTTGAAAAGTCCATGTATTTTCCTTGTTTGTTAAACATGTTGTTTTTGATTTGAATGGCACACTTGGTGTAACTGTGGTTGATGTTTAATGTTTCATGTACAATGACATCACCAAGGACCACTCCACATAAAATCAACCTTATAACCTATTAGGGGCTGACACCTGTGACATGATAAGTTCCTATGTCTCAGGTTTTGGCTTGAAATCTCAGCACCTGGAATAGTCCTGACTTAGGCCCTTTTTGCACCTTACCTTTTCGCTGAGGTGAGGGGCGGCGCTCGCTCGAGAAGCCTTCGGAGGAAGGCTTTCGCATCCCTGCTGCTTGGGCTCCGCAGCAGCTTCCTGGTCGCGTAAGCGCCCCGCCCGCACCTCGCCCCTTCCTTCTGCAGTGCAGCCTGGGAGCTGTAGGCTGCGCTGGGGCAGGAAGCATGACCAGCCCTGCTCCAGAGGCTCTGCAGGGCAGGTAAGTTCGCCCCAGGCCCCTGACTGGTGCACAAGCGCACACCATTTTCGGCTAAAAGCCGAAAATAAAAAGGTGCGTATGCGCTGCGCGTCATGCTCTTGAGCGTTGCGTAAATGTGAGTGCATCGTGCAGACAGCTCCTCACATTTACGCGACGCTCAAGGGGCCCTTTTGCTTCCAAAACGCCATGCGTTTTGCCTAATAATTGCCTATTGCCTAATAATAAGAATGGGATCAGTTTCTCAGCTCTGAATTATTTCACCAAATCCTGGCATTTCTATTCAGAAAGTCATGCTGGTTTTTGCAGCTGACTTCCCAGCAAATACAAGGTTATACTTTCTAGCTGAATTCTAAATTTCTAAATAATCAAATGTTTAAGTGAGACACAGCCTCACGTTGCAATCTGTAGTATTGGAATCCCTTTGGTGGAGGCTGCTGAGAATAAGAGAGGGGTGGGGGAGAAGTAGAGAGAGATTTGCAGGAGGGGAGGGGAAGCAAAGATGATTTGATCATAGGAATGTCACTTTAGAAAGGTTGTCATGGTATTCCTGGAAAGCACAAAGATGCATGTATCTACATGAGCTAAAAGGCCTTAATGCAATGAATATTCTGACCTGCATCTATGAATAAAAGATAAATGCCAAATTCTGGGTACAATTCTGTACACCAATGTTTATTTCAGGAAAATTATGATTTGTGCTGCCCTGCAATTTCCCTAAATCTGCTATATTATTTACCAGTTTGAAGAAAAGAGTCAAAAATGTGGCACCATTGAATTCTTTATACGTTTATATGTTTGTGTTACGGTGTCATCGTGTGAAGCAACGGAATGGAAAAGAATCTGTACCCTTCAATGCTGGGAGAAAAAGTGTGGGTAAAGCAGCTGATCATAGACAACAAATGACATATATTTTCTCCTTGTCACAAAGGGCCCTAGTGCAACTGAGAGATGCTGCTCTGAAGGCTGAATGAACAAGGAAACATGGAATTAGATTATGTGTTACAGACACATTTTGAAGTAACCCCCCTCCTAGTGCTATTAACAAAGATCAAGGTGATCTGCCATGCTCAGAACTCAAGGAATGCTAAGGAAGGAAGAAGGAGATCCTTTTGTTGTTTAAATGCACCAGAAGAACAGAAATGTAGTTCAATAAGGCAATTTAAAAAAAAAACAACAACACCAATGACAGCACATTATGGTGTGTGCAAACATGACATATTTAATTAATACTGCACTCTCTTTTTAGAAGTCATCCAAGATTTGAGATTGGATAATTACCTTTGAAAAATGTACTGCTGCTAAATTTCTCAGGTAAATTGTACCCAGCACACATCACAAACAATTGCCATGTAGACTAGAACATTTGTAAATGTCAGGCCACAGAAGAAGGGGGAAGAAAAACCCTATTGTGGGTATGCATGCCTTGCTTTTCATTTGTGTGTGTGCATATGTTTTGTTTTTTTAAAAAATAAGGACACATTTTGAATCTTTGCAGATAAAGGCAAGGCCTCAGAGCCTCACACCTATGCAGTAATCAAATGTGATTAAAGGCAGAACAAACAAGCAAAACCAGCATTAAATAGATCATGGATTTGCTTGTGGGTCTGTAACAGATGCTTTGTTTATCCAGTTGCAAGTCTGTCAAAAAGAATCACTCCTCCTGTGATGCTGCTTACCGTGCTTTTAATTCTACTCAGGCAGAACAGTTTGCCTAGAAAAAGCAATTTTTGGCCCCATTCTATCTGGCTGCCCAGAATTTTCAAAGCAGCAGAATGTGTGTGTGTATGTGTGTTTTGTTAAAAAAAAAAAAAGCCCTTTTAATCAGATTACCCTTGGCGAATGTCCCAAACTCAGGCTGAAGTGCAGTGCTTGTGGTTTCTCAGCAGCTTACACTAAGCCTGCACCATGGAAATAATCTACTTTTAAAACCCAGGAAACAAATCAACTGCACTAAGGACATAAGTCACTGTCATTAAGGAATGATTAGGCTAAACATTTTTATACACTCTGTAGCCCAGTTTCATGTTGTGCACAGTCTCTGCCCAGATTTTTTTTGACGGGGGAGCTGAAATACACTGGTCAAATGATTTTTGTTTTGTTTGCTGGAATCCATGATGCAAAAGGATAACTTTGATCTTTGAACAAATTCCTTTGTGTTTCTTTCTCCATTTGAGATTAATACAAACACAGATACGGAGAGAGAAAGTATCTCCACACCCACATACCCAAAAGCAGTCTTAGATTTTTTTTAAAAAAGGCTTAGAATGACTTGAGCATCTATTGTGTGTGTCTATGTGTATGTGTTGCATTGCGAAACTTCTAATGCATTTTAAGCAATATATAATAATAAGAGTTATATCAACAATAATAAGAATAATTACTGTAGTTATTTTCAACAACATGGTAATCTATATCAAATATTTTTTGCTAGGTATTAACGTAGCCTAGAAGCCATACAAAATCATATTCATTTTTTGTTAACTTATTTGATGCCCACTTCCTTTCATACACAATTTAGGAAATGAAATCTTGATTTTTTTTTCTCTTACAGAGAATTTCCATTCTACGTGATGCCTCAGCTTCTTCTGTAACATAATCATCTCAGCCATCACCACAGTAATGACGATGGTTACTCTGAAATGCTTTTTTTTTTCTGATTATTTTTATTGTTTCTGAAAGAAACTACAAGAAAAAGACATATTTGCTGTGCATGCCTCATCTATTGATGAGGTTGAGGCAACCTTGGTAATTTCGTTCACAGACATCCCAGGAAGAAATAATCTGGGTGTCAAATAGTAATGAATGACAGGAAACCTTATTTTCTTTTGCTCACAAGACTGGCAAAGACAAGATACTTAACTGGTGGAGGTTGCTGGCCTGGCCTACTCCTGAGCTTGAGTTTGGACATTCTGCAGAAAGGGTCATTTCTAATTTATAAGACATGTCATTAATCTTCAGTTTGTCAGAACCTGCTTGACAATAATACATCATGACAGTTGAAGAATTAATGTTTATTAAATGTGCCGCTCTTTGGATGTTATAGAAGCATTCCCTATCAGTGACAAATATCTTCTAAGTCATCTCCAGCTTAATGTACAAAGAAGGAAGGAAAGAAGGAAAGAAAAAAATCCCAAGCCTACTCAACTCAGTGAAACACTACAAGAGATGCAGCAATGCAGTTACCTGGTGTAATCCATGGAAAAGACTTTGTACTAGATGCATATAAATGCTCTTCTTTCTAAGCATGTGTTTCTTGCACTGTTTCTATCCCTCCCATTCCCCCCTTCTAAACTCATAAATAATTCATAGGCTGATAAATATGCAATTTCAAAAAGTGCAGACACCGCAGCACGTTTTTTTAATATATATATATATATATATATATATATATATAAATAAAAATAAATAAATAAAGGTTCATGCTTTTCACACAGAAGACCTGATCTGCACTTAACAGATGACACATTTTCCAGGATTCCAAAAGCTTTAATATTCATCTGTACAGACACACATACACACATCTATGCTGTAGCCTTCTGTGCTTTACACACACATATACACAAGTGTGTTCCTGGCCAGTTTCTCGCTTGACATGTTAGGAATTATATTTGCAAGATATATATGTGAGGGGAGGGCGGAATACACACCTTTTAAAAACATGGAATGATCACATTTCTACCTAATCCATATTTTCAATTCATTCCCAGAAAAAAAATTGAAATATATGTTTCAATTATATAAATAAGTATTGCATATAAGATAAACCATTCAGGAGACAAAATACTACAAAGCTCTCTTCCTAGCAGGCTTTTCTCAGTAAAGCCATTAATTTAATCCCCCTTGAAAAGTATTGCAGAAGGTGCCATACGTGAAGGACAGTATATAGGTTTGCTTACTTCTTCCAAATAGGTAAAAGCCACCCAAATGGCTGGAATATAGAGGGAGAGGGAGAGAGCAGTCTGCTTCCATTTTGTAAACTAATTGCCTGATTACAACAGTGAATCAAAATGGTGGATCATCTCTTCAACCCTCAACCAGCTCAGTGCTAACATGACAGAAGAGGAAAAATAGCATTTAAAGAATATTAGTACTTAAATCAGCACAAATATAAAAGCTCTCTCTTTCTCCATGTATCTATCTACACACCTACATATAACTGTGCATAGAAGTGCACTGAACAATAAAAGAGACGACCCAGGTTTAGCGTGGATATTGCTATTACAGGTTTGTAATAGTTAAACATAAAAATGATTCCATTCTGTGAAGGGTAACCTTTTGGAGGAATATTTAAATTGGAAACACCATGGGTAAGAAATAGACCACAGCATTTAATTTGGACTGGCTAGTTGGATGCCTATATATTCTCTACAATAATTTCAAATTTAATTAAACTACACTGCTGATGCCAGTCATTGCAACACTGTAAAGATGATTAATTGCATGCTTAAATGAAATATAAAACTGTCTTTAAAAAGTGACATCAGTTCAGAACCCTGAGAAAGGCAACCTCTGATACATTTACAAACACAACCCTACCTGGTTCTCATGTCACTGTTGGAAAGGGGAGGGGATTGCCTGTGAATATAAGCATGGCACCAAAAATTTAAGAAAAGCTTTGATGCAGAATCCTTATGGCAAAGCAGTTTTGAGCAGCCTCCACACTTTCAGGTATACATCTCATCTGACTTCCTATTTTGCAGAAGAGTTTTTCACAATTTGCAGTGTCATTGTACAGAATGGGCCTGAGCCCAGTTTACAAACATGATCTGACACACTAAAATAGCGGGACTCTCCTGTCACAGCAAAGCAGCTGGACTGCTATATATACCACTTTGCTTCCATTGTATTTCAATTTAGGGCAGCAACGGGACAAAAGGCCTGACAGGCCTAAGCATGGATTGTCACCTTGATTTGTCCAGTCTAGCAGATATGCAGAAATGAATTATATTCTCCCATTTTTGAACACAGTTGAGAAGCAAGTAAACTTATGTTTTCCAAATTATGCTATCCCAGAAATATTACGCAGCTGTATAAAGGCTATGTGCAGAAGGACTTGATAGCGGGATTTCTAAACAGGTCCAGAAAGACCCCTCTAGAATGATCTATATTTTAGATATTAGTCCAACTCTTTGAGCTTGGTGAGGAACCATCTCTGCATTCTATTATGGAGCATTCAACTATTGCTTTCTAGCTTTTGTGTAAGCCGGAGCTCTTTGGCTCACTGAGTCCTGCTACAAACCAGAGAACAGTGGGTATAGCACAAGGCCACAAACATGTTTTCCAAAGAACAGATGTGGAGGGCTTTGTCCACTTGCGCCTGATCTTGGGATATGTACAGTGCTATGGATGCACAGTGGCTCTATTCCCAGGTAGCACCATTTTCTTCTATACACTGCAGAGCTGCACAGGCTCTTACACTGAGGCAGATATTTTTATACCCATTTCAAGTACGTCACAGGCAAACTTATTTCCACATGGGTACTGTACTTTCTGGATTGTGGCATTTTTAACTCTGGCTTGATAGGCTACTTAAAATTCTGTCTCCAAATTAAAGGTTGTTGCACAACCTCTGTGGGCTCCACTGATGTACACATGGTTGGCACCCTAGCCAAAACTGGGCTGAGATCCTATCGAATGCTGAGGGAACAGAAAGCCCTGCCAGCTGATAACATGGACGGCACTGCTTCTGTTACACAGGTGGCAATTCCCATTTAGAGGACCCAACATCAATTTGTTTCACTATGTGAGAAACAAAAATGTGAAACTGTCATACTTGCGTCCATCAAAGAGGTGGTATAACTTAGTAGCATCCTGGCTGCAGCATGCATTATTAACTTTGACTGAATAGATTACATATTAGAGCTGAAGAAATAAAGATGGCTGGGGTGAATGTCTGTTTCTCATGCCTTGGCCAAAGCATCTAACTGACAAAGCTTAACAGTGCTTTAGAGATGCATGTGCAGGGGGAGCACTGTTTGTGCAGCTCTCAAGTACTCAATGAAAGGGTTGTTGTTGTTGTTGCATTGCACTGCACTCTTTTGTCTGTGCAAAACTGAATGTCATCCAGAGAAGCTATCCATGCACAGAAAATATTTTTTCCTCCTCAAATCACCCATACTAGAGTCTGAAACTGTGCTTTTTAGAAGAAACACACATGCAGAAACAGAAACACATTATTCTAAGCAATTTTGCAAAAAGAGGAGTTTTATCCACATTGTGACATAAAACTATAGGAATAACATGTTTTAAAAACTCTAACCTACATTTAATTTTTAAAATGGTTTCAGATATGGCTGTTATATAACTTCAAGAAACAATAATTATAAAAATAATAATAACCCTATTCTATCCAATCACTCCTCAAAAGGAAACATAAAAGTGCTACATTTTTATGCAACTGGTTAAAAAAAACTGGCATTTTCTGAGGAAGGGATTCCACATTTCCAATTTTTTGAAAAATTGTTTTCAAAATACATTTTTAAATATACAGCATTCTAAAAGCTCCGTTTGTATAGGTTGCATCTGCTCCTTTTGTTAACAGCATCTGAGATCTTAAGAAGTGCCTTTTTTCATGCAGATGTGTCACATCTAAGAAAATATTTGGGGAATCATATAACTATTCACACTAGTCAAATCATGGAAATAAATGGGATTACACCAGAGTAAGCAATTATTGAACTGCCATTCTGAGTGTATGAAATGTGACTTCTGCTGGTTATCAGCTAATGCAAATTCTTACAGTAAATAGAAGATATATGGAAATATAGAAACTGGGAAGGGGGAGGAATGAAGGGATGTTCCACAAATTGTCAAGGTTATATTTTTCTAAAGTATATAAAAAAAATTTGCAGAGTTTTGTACGAAGGGGCGCTTGCAAAATATTTGAATTTTGCAACCCTTATCTAACTTTTGCCCTGGAATGTAAAAACAAAACAACAACACTTGCTTCTAAAGAAATATCCTCTCAGAAACATGATATTTATGCATCTCTTTATTTATGAGGCAAGAATGATCAGAAGATGCAGTGTTACACATTACAATAATGTGTTCATTTCCAAGCATGCAGTATTTCAAACAGGCATGGAATGCTAAGCATATGTAGCATTTGTCGAGTCTCAGCACTGAATTGTAAATTGAGTGATCTTGCAGATGTATATACATTCAATCTCTCCCTTCCATGTACCCCTAGTTCTATTAATAACAGTTAAACATATCCCAAAATGTTACATGCTCCCTCATGTTTTTTTAAAATAATACACGATGAGTTATAGCATGACAAATAAAAATAAAAGCTTACCCAGATATGGTATTGCTAATGTGTATGTCCATCAAAGAGCTATATATTCAGGGTAAAGGCTTCAACCCAAACAAAAGCCCTCCACTACCTTTGTTGGTGAACATGTTAAAAAGTGAAATGAAATAAACAACCCTTATTATTCCTAGAGAAGAATTGTTTAGGAAAACCTAAACACAGCGAATGAACCATTTGTTGTCCAAGGAGAAAATTGTACAGATTTGTCTTTCCTCAGAATTCTAGGCAGCCAACCATAATAGCTCTTTGACAGTTCACCTGACTGCAGCAGAAATAGGGGGTGTGATGGTTATGGTAGATGACAGAAAGGGGCCATCTGAAGAACTATTATGCCGTTTACGTAAGAAGATTTCAGCAGACTTTGGCTTTATCTAGTTATACTATCTACATTTTGGAGGATTTCTCTAATTGTGTGTGGCTCACTAGAAAGAGGAAGTGGAAAGAAAAAGAAAAGTCACATTCTTTTATATGGTTGTTACTTTTAGTATTTAACAAAAGGGTCTTCTAATTGATTTGGGTGGCCTGCTCCTAATAACTGCTAAACAAACAAGAGTTGCCCATCGTCCCTTGTTTGAAGAAAAAAAAAGCTGACATGCTCATTTTATTCCCTCTATCTGGTGTTGTTATTTTCCCCAGATTTCAGTGTAATGGGGTTCATATTAATTCTTAATTCAATGTGTTAGTTGGTCATACACACATTTTAGATACTTGAGAAAACATATGTCTATATTTAAATCAATTTCATCTTAACACAGGGTGAAAAGGGTATATTTCAGTTGCAGAAGAGAGGTTCCTGATTCTGGGTAGTTCTGTTTATTTAATTGGTTCAAGTGGAACCTGTGGGATTCTAGATAAAAGTAATAACTTCTCAAATGATTTAGGGTTTTCATAACTAGATTCTTAATCTTTTAATGGTTTGAATCGCCCCAGCATAATTTTGAGGGCACTGGCCGCTTAACAGCATTGCTAGAATAGGTGTAGGTAGCTATTTAAACTGAAAGAACAGATGAACACTATGAATATGACTTTTGAAAAAGATTTTAAAACTAATAATAAAACATGGGATGGTACGGAGGAGGAAAGTTTTTCATTCCAAATAATATACAAAGCACAATGGTTTCCATATGATATTCAGAGAAATCTGTGGCTCTGAGCGCAGCATATATTTCATGTATCATATCTATATATTCATCTATTTCAAGTCTCAGCTATTAGCTGGTTTGCCAGAGTGGGCAAAGCAGAAAAAAGGAATGCTAGACACAAGGTGCATAAAGATGAACTGAAATCACTTCCCATTAGAAATAAGTCTGACAAGCTCCATTTTTTTTTTAACATTAGGATGCAGTTTCATGAAACTGAATGGCAAGGTATCTGAGGGATATGGAATATCTCGCCAATGACAACATGAAAATAGATGCTTATTAATCCTGTGTTTTGCAGATAGCTATCCAACAGCTATATAAAAGTACCAAATAAATTTGAGTCAGTATAGGGCTTATTCTTCTGCCATTGAATGTACTGCCATTTGAAGTAGTTTTCCTATGATGTGATATGACGTTCAGTGGATCAAGGATTCAAAATACACAGTAAACACATAGTTCATTAGGAAACTAATGTGAAAAAGATACAACGCCACAAACTTGAAAAGAAGCTCTGTAGGGTTTTTTTCCAAAAACAGATTGAGCAGAGTATCTGTATTCTGTTTGATAGTATAACAGTCTCATTCCCATAAACAAGTCTGTATCCAGTATTTAAAGTGCTATTTAAAGCATACCTTCTATCAGTGTTATGATACACAGCTATTTTTGTATAGTTCTTTCACAATTTATAGTATATGTGAATTGAATTTGGACTGTCCAGTCATACTGATTATAGAATTAAAACAAAACAAACCCCCCTCATATTTTAAATATGGTTTCCTTAAAAGAATAATATTAATAAAATGTATTTACTTGCCTTTGATCAATTTCCTTATCTTAATTTTCTTTATAAATATGTAGAAAAATGCTAATTTTTATTTTTAAAAATCCATTCAATTGTGCACATTTCACTGATTTCATGGCTAAATCAATAGCCTTGAGAAAAGAAATAGATGCAATAATGAGCTAGCAAAAAGAAAAATGCATAGATATAGAAAAATAACTTCTAAAATTTATAATTTTGAATTAAAAGGCTATTCTTTGGAAAACTAACCAAAGCCTACAAATATTTGAAATTAATTTTTAACATAGTAATTGTCAGTGTAGGACTTAGCTGTTGCTGAGATTTTGGTGAAGAGCATACATCTTACAGAATTAAATTTAAAATTAATTGCTGAAAAAACAGAACTAGAGTATGCAATGTGATAAATTATAATGCTGAGGCTTATTGCATTAAAAACAGAAATTTTTGAAAAAGATATAGAGATAAATATCTCAGATTGAATCCAGAGTTGGGAGGACTCTGAACCGAATGATTTTTGCTGATTCTGACTTTACTGTGCTATATCTCATACTGTTCCAGAAAATTAGGAAAACTCTGGGGCTGTTCTTCAGGAGGCACTAGAAGTTACAGAACAGGGATGGGCAAAATATGGCTTCCCAGATGAGTTCAACATCTGGAGGGCCCATCCCTGCTATGGGAAGAAGGAGGAATTGGTAGATGAGATCTTTTCCCTTACTCCTCACAGCAGGGGTGTCCTGTGAGTTGAATTTCATTTACAGGGCCTCTGAGTCAAAGCCATTGAAAATAAATGTTTTGGACTAGGAAAAACAGGAAGGTGTTTAATGTAGTAATATTTTGAATGGGAATATGTGCAGGTGAGCATCACTGTAGCTTTGCATCCAAATAAGCATCACTGGCCTATAATTGCAGTTGTTGCTTCTGTGCAGAAGGCTGCATCTTCTGAAGCAAGAGTCTAATGTCCCATATGCCCTGGAGGCTGTTGCTGATGTAATCATTCATGGTTGGCATCATTGGTTGCTTTCTGTGCTCTGTGGTTTAATAGGATGCCCATTCTCAATGCTAGCCATGCTGCTTTGGGGTGTATCTATGGAAGACAGAATGAGGTCATCCCCCCATATAAGAATTCTGCCCCCTTGAAATGTAATTTTCCTTCAGTGCCCAAATGACTAGCATTGCAGTTAATTTAAAACTTCAGAGGAGGATTTAGAAATACAGATCCAAAGAAAAGAGGCAGGGAAAGTTACTAATGGAATGCAAACACAGCAGATATGAATTTTAGGTGTGAAGAAAATGTCTCATTCTCTACAGTGCTAGAATTTTGGGGACTGAAGGAAAAATTCAAGGCAGGGGGTCAGAATTCTTATTTGGAAGAGCAATGCCCTCATTCCCTCATGTAACCCTGTTCTTCCTCTTTGTTTTTGTAGCCTGAATCTTCTCCCTCTTCAAGCCAGCAAGGAGTAAAGGGAGCACAGATGAGGTGTGGTAGCCTCCAAATTCCTTTGTTCCTCCCTTCTGATATCTGATGCCGACTGAATCCAAAGGGGATGCAAGGAAAGCAACAGTGGCAAAGATGAGGCATTCAGTCCTCATAGGTACAGGGCTCTACCAAGAGCTCCACCAAGAGCATTGACCTACTAAAATATTGAACCAGCTGTGGTGTTATCTTTTATTTGCCTTCAAACATCCTTGGAAAGTAGAACCTCCTCTGTGGACCACAGCAGGATCTAATTTGTAGAGTGTCTTGTAAGTCATCCTTTAAAATACTCGGGTGGGTATTTTGAATATACACCCAAAGCAGGCAGAATAACAATAGATTTAAAAAAAAGAAAAAAAAATAGGAATGCTAGTAATCTGACAGCCAAGAGGAAAAACTTGGTTGCATTTTCTGGCTATAAATTGTCTAGTATCGGGGCACGAGAAAATTTCCATGTCAGTAGTGTGATGAATATACTTTGGGTTACATTTCAGACTTTAAAGGAGCTGTCCAAGGTTCTGAACATATTTAGGGGGTAGGTTCAGCATAACAAACCTGGAAATCACCAGCAACCACCAAGAATTTTGCAGGAAATCAGTGTTTTGGGG
The DNA here is from genome assembly GCA_030412105.1 of Cyclura pinguis. Taxonomy (NCBI): domain Eukaryota; kingdom Metazoa; phylum Chordata; class Lepidosauria; order Squamata; family Iguanidae; genus Cyclura; species Cyclura pinguis. The sequence continues at coordinate 218,110,387 of CM059602.1, forward strand.
AGCTTTTCCACACTCTACTATCAGATTGGCCTTCAAATACCTCCTGACTCCTATATCAGGGGTTTCAGTACTGTGGTACAGTATGAATGGCCCAGGCTGAATTGTCTCTGGTCACTACAATTGACAGGCTAGAAAAGCTTATACTGACTCAGATCACTAGTCCCGCTAACTCAGCAACGTGTACAGCCACTGATTGGGAGTGGCTGTACATGCTTTAGGAAAGGAGTTTTCCCAGAGGTACCTGGAGATACCATGAACTGAACCTTGGAGCTTCTGCATGAGAAATTGGTGCTCTACCACTGAGCTTTGGTGAATGCTATTCTCAAGCTTTTGGTGGATACCTTTCCAGGAAATGTATGGTCACTAGGGGTAAATAACATGTTATTTATTCCAGCAGCCAGCAAAAAGTGAATATTTTTTGGGAAGCAAAGTAGCATGTCTGTATATGCTCACAAGTATTTGTGCAGCTTCTATTAATTTCAAGTTCAGGGGTCTTTCTTTCTTTCTTTTTTTTAATTTCTCTAACAGAAAGGTTGTGTATGTATGCCAGAAAGAGTGCCTTAGTTGGAACAATGCTAAATCATATTTTGAATCACTTGAAGCAGTGAGAAAGCTTTCTATTTAAGGAAGATTTCACGAAGATGTTCCCAATAGCTGACCTCTACTGATAAGTTCCCCATCTTCCAGGGGATTTTCACCTGATGACATTCTCCTTTAACAAAATGCAGATGTAGCTGTGAAAGTTGTGGCATTCTTTAGTCAACTCTACCGATGGTCTTAGCAATGATAATAATGACAGGATTACAGGAAACAAATGCCCATTCTGAAGGAACAAAACCTGCATGTGTACATCCATGCACCCTGTCCAGAAGACCTGATCAGTGTGTAGAAGTCAGGGACAAGGCCAGTAAATACATTCCCACTGCTATAAGTAACACAAGATTGGGCAGAGACAAGTCTCATAATCCTTCCTGATTGGCTGTGATGGTGATGGCTGATAGTAGTCTTAGGGAAAGAACATGTGGCACCATTCATGAGACTTTTAGAGAAAAAGGGCCATCTTCACTAGTTGTCCCTGTTTATTTAGAAGAGTTCTCTTTAAGTGATGCTATGCAATGATGAAGCAACATTCCAAAAACATGGCGGTGGGTAGAGAGAATGAGGGGGTAAAACAAGTTATAAAATAAAGTTCTATGGGGAGAACATTATCACTGTGGTAACATATTTAAGCCCCCCCACAAGTCTTTTCAGATCCTGAATTATCTCCAAAATCCTCACACTATTTACCCTCTACTCCTGCAAATGCTAAGATTTTCAGGTCAATTCTAATTTGAACCAGAAATAATACATCTTTCACATACCATATCTGGTAGAGCAGGTGCGCAGAAAAAGTAGATTTGGATATAGTTTTAGATCTCTGTGGTGTTTAGTAGATCAGCAAGGACTGATTTCCAGTTGTTTGACAATAAAGTAATACCTTCCACCTCCCATTTATCTGCTGAAATAAGAAATCCTGGAATAATTAGGAGGGGATTTTTTACTGGAAAAACTGTAAGTTCAGAACAATTCTGGTACTCAAAATAAATTTCTGGGATCAGCATCCTTTAATTCTGTATGCCTTTTTGTACCTGGATACCATTGGTGCATCCTGGGGTTCTTGTAGAGAGAAAAAGAAAAGTAGCTGAAATCTGTACATCCATGCTGCAAAATAGTGGTTTCTAACATTTTGTTCCCAGAGATTTTTAACCTCTCATTCCTAGAACTCTTAATCATTGGCCATGCTTACCGGGACTTCTGGGAGTTAAAAATCTAACATCATGTGAGGATGTAAGGTTGGAAACCAATGCTGTAGAGCATTCAGCACACTTTTGAGATTTCAGCAGTAGGCTCTATTTAGTAGAGTTTCCTGGCTAAGTGTTATAAGCTTAGACAGAAAAGGCTTTGTTGGTCATTTTTCTGGATGGAGAAAAGTGTGTTTAATGGAGTTTAAATAGTTTTAAGGGGAGATCAATAGAAACTGCATGAGGTCTGCAAAGCTATTTCTTGGCTATGATCTGATCTCTAGGTGGTCACTTGAGCTAAATGACTCAGAAATTGTTCACAGATCTTTATAATGTGTTCATTTATAATAGAGATGTAAAATGCTTGACATTGAAATGCATGGAAGTAGTTCTGGCAAAACAAAGTTATTGGATTTTTTTCAAAGTTTTGAAAAATATCATTCCTTGGAAATTTTGATAATCATCTTGTTAAAGACCTGTGGAAATTAATTTTGGAGAAATATCCCAATGATCTGTGTCAAACTTGCAGGAACTTTTTTATCTTTCAAATAAATGTTTGATTTCATTCTAGGTTTTTAAAGCCATTTTGAGTGGGAATATAAATTAATTAATTAAAATATTTTCCTTGGATAGCATTCAAACAATACAAGAAACAGCATGAGCTAATTTTTCTAGAAGTGGAATTATTGAATCATTTTGAATTAACTGCAATTCCACTAAAATCTTAACCAGAAATATACTTTTTATTCCATTGGAATAATTATTGCTCAACACAGAATTTCTCTTTCTCTTTTGTAGCAACTGGGACAATGTTTTCATCACACTGTCAACACAACTTCAAGAGTTCTTTCTTAGTCAGTTGCTGCCAGCCCAGATCCCAACAGTGTACATATGAAGGTGGATTTTTTTTTTTTTTTTTGCTTCAGGCTGCATTACCTTAGATTTGCTTATATTAAGTCTCATGTCCCTTTTTAACACACATTTCATCTTGTACACATTCCATTGAATGACTACCACAGTAAAGTGCTATCTAAGTAGGACACTGCAAATTTCTCACTCTCACTCTTGTGGACTTTCTCATTGTCCCACCTATGTTCTCATTCCATTCTATTTCTGTACTGAATTTTGAGATTTGTTGTTCTCAGTATTCAAACTTGTACAAAGTATGCTTTATTCTTCAAAATGCATTCCTTGCTACTAAGCATATGTCTAATGTATACATTGTTCCATGATTGATAAAAACATGTTTGACTGCATTTTTTAAAATCAATGTATATTTTTGTGCACCTTTCCTCAAAGTTTATGCTTGTTTGGTAAGCCATTTTGTAAGGTACTCATTTTTGTATGCATTTTTGGTTGTGTTTGTTCAATTGTTTTGCACTTTCAATCATGTTTATTTTTCTCTTAATTTTTTAAACTTACAAACACATTACAAGCCCTCAGATGCATGGATTGCTTAGGCAAAGGAGCATTGCATTTTATTTGTAGTCTTCAGTAAGTCCAAAATGAGCATTTCCATATAGAAATGACCATCTAACAACTTTTCCCCTCATCTCTTTCTGTAGGCCATTTGGTACAAGGTGCATAGAATTCTTTTTGTTGTCATTGAAATAAAAATCCTATGCAGGCATTTATTTCTCTATAAGAGCAGAGGAAGCTGGGGCCCTACTCTCTCCAAACACTAATAGGACAGGACAGAGATCTGTAACCTCATTCACTTGAATGCAGTTACACCTCAGGTTCAGAGCTCCTTCACCAACTTGGGGAGATGAGGAACAGAGGCAGAGAGATTGCAGCAAATGTCCTCAGTTCCCTATAACAGAGTTTGAAACTTCAGGTTTGAAAATTAATTTGATAATGTTAAATGGTAGAATTTTGGAAATCAATTCATCATCATGAGCATCAATAACTGAATTTAATTAGTTTGCTATTATTAATTAATTCATCATATAATATATTACTTTTGTTGCAGATTATGAGATTTACCTGGAAGTTGTCACTGTTGATCCCAAGGGCACATTTTGTTATTGGCACTTTCAAAAATGCTCTAGCTGCACTTTTAAAGTTGTCTTTTCCCAACCTGGATTCCACCCATAAGATGGACTACACAACCCATAACACAAATGGTGCCTGGGAAAGTAAGACTTCAATATAGGATAGGGAAAGGATGTCCTAAAGTTCAGGATCTCATTTTACAATCTGTGCAATTAGGCTTTGTCATGGATTTGTATCTCTCCTCTTTTTTTATAACCCATGCTTGCAACAGATATACTGTTCACTTGCCCTTCAAACACCTTTTTTATCAAATGTTAACAAGGAGTGATGTTAAAGGCTTCTAAGGAATGATGTGTTTATTTCAACTAGTAACCCATTGCAAGTGGAGCAATAAATGGCTCCATGTGCAATGTGATCTACAAAGGTTAGTCAGTGGATCAAGGATGGAGAATTGTTAATTACAAATGTATCTCTGAGTATATGAAGAATGTTTTTTTCTGCAGAACTGAATCACTGAGTGCTCTCTGTCTTCTCATTCCTTATCAAGAAGAATTATCTCCAAAATTCAGTGGTAGAGCACATGTTTGTTTCATTTAGCTATATGGAACTTACTGTTGCATAGATTTCTATTTTAAAAAAACAATGAGAAACATTCACAGGGATAGAGGGGCAAATTTAACCATCTGTGGTTTTGGCTCGAAACTCCAACCTTATTAACACCTTCCAACTGTATAATTTACTGAAGACAGGGGAAAGTGAAAAGCAGAATGAGGAGTGGAGAAGAGAGAGAGGTGAAAAGCCAAGAGAGAAAGAAATGGGATGTATTTGAGGAAAACTTTCCACTAAATTGTCTAAGTGTCTAGCACGATGTGGACAGTAATAAACACACTAAAAGACTGGAATTGGGTTCATTGCATCATACCTCAAATAGTAACGAATACAGTCATATAGGGACGGGGATGCGGAGGGTGTGGTTCGCCCTGGGCAGTGATGTTTTTGGAGCATCCTGGCCCGTAGCCATGCCCCTGCATGTCCTGGCCACGCCCCTGTATGATCTAGCCACACCCCCATGCATCACAGCCACATTCCCATGCATTATAGCCCCCTTCTCACCCTCCTTTCCACACACTCCAAGCTCTGCCACTGAATTAATAGTATTGTGTATCATAGAATATGGTACAGTAGAAACCATAATAAAACTAGCAGAGAAAGGTAACTGAAGAGAGTAATACAAATCCCACCCCAGGAAGACACAGAGGTCAACATATGAGTGGGGGACACCTGCCTTTTAGGCCAAAAGTGCTTGACATTCCATAAGGTTTACGGCTCCTTAAGAGCTATTTTTTTCAATGTACACCTCATTCCTTTTTATTCTATTACATGTAAGGATTCTTTGTACTTTCCTTCCTTTCTTCTTCAGTTGTTTCCCAGTCCTAGCTCTTCAATTGTTTCTCAGGTTTTCTGCAGCCTAGCAACAGAGCCAGGTGATACATTTTCCCCACCCATCATCCTTCTTCTCTTTAGGCCTTCTCTACCTTACAGCACCTGTCAGAGTAACACCCATCTACTCTAATGAATCCTAACATTCCAAATAAAATAACTCATTAAAGCACAGGATTAACTTCAATGTTAATGAGGAACTCCAGTAAATTGTGACATGCTGGAAAAAATCTAACCAGTCAATCATTTGGTGAATCAATCAACTATTTATTTCCATGTTCTGTCCTCTGGTCATAAGAGAAATGAACACCTGAATAAGCACTTTCTTTTTATTCTAATCTAATAACAATGTGGTAAGAATCATATAAAAAGTTACACTGTCCCAGTTTAGGAGAATGTCCCCTGCTTTTAATTCTCAATTTAAGTAATAAAACTTAATACTTTCAATATATATAATATTCAAAGGCTTCTAAGCAAACAACTTTATTTGTAAAAGAATAATTTTAGTTGTGTTGCTAAAATGAAAATGGCCTAAACTGTGCCCTTTCAGTTTTCCTGCTGATTTATTATAATATGGAAAAATATAATCTTTGCTTGTAAAGCAGATTATGCATTTATTATGTCTTTTAAAATTAGAATATATTTATTGCCACATTTGTTCCAGATATGCAAAAGGGACACCAAAATGAAAAGAAAGATTTTATAACTAGGTTACTGTTTGGAGCACAGTTTTATTTGGAGAGATAAAAAGACAAATTATCTAATGCTTAATGAAAAGCTATAAAGTTGTTCATTTCTACTGAAAATCAGCAATGAGAAAATTAAAATAACTAATTTTTGATAGGATGGGGAAAGCAATGGCTTATTCTGCCACTTCCACTTTTGTTTTAGGAAATTACAAGAAATTCTTTCAGATCTTTGATACTCTTGATCAGCAACAGCAGAATCCAAACCTTAGTTAATGAATGAATACGCATGATAAAATTCCTGGCACTAATCACTGCAAGGCAAATTGACTCATATTCTCTGGATTTTAACATAAGAATTGGCTTCCTTGGGCCTAAATTCAATTGTTCATCCCAACCAGACTGCAGTCATTGAATCAATTTCATAACTCAACACTTATGTCAGTTTCATTAACTCACTGAGCTATTCTAGTTGGGACTAGCAATTGTATTAAGGCCTTATCAAAGCAAGGTCCATCTAATCTGTTTCTAAAAGTAGCATCATATACCTATGGTGCAAAGCAACATAAGATATTGACTTATAATGAATAAGACTGTTGGTCCATCTATTCCCGTATTATCAACACTGGGCTAAATCCAATTTTGCCCTTCCTACAGGTGCTGTTGCTGTTCTGTACCTTCATGTCACGTGAAACTTATGGTTTCCATTTGACTCAACACAGAAAGATGATTTCTACATGATATAACTCTGATAACAAGAATGAAAGTGAGAACAGAACATCTTAGTTCTAGGTTCAAGAATTAAAAGTCTGGTTCTCCTTGCTTATGTTCTTAAAAATATGGGCTTGATCCAAAAAGAGAGATAGATGAGCTCTATTAGGTTAAATTGTGTTCCCAAATGCCCCCTTCCCTTGGTGCATCAGCACACCTACAAGCAACATGAAGGAACTTGATCAACTTTTGGTCCATCTAGCTCAATATCTATGCTAACTGGCTGTGGTACTCCAGGAGTCTTTCCCAGTCTTACCAAGAGATAACAGGGATGTTCTCCCTGGAAAGGACACGCCCACCACTAAGTTACATGTCTAGTCATTACATGGGAAGCCAATCCCTAGAAATAAGCCATCATCCTGTTTGCACATATGATCGTTATATGATATTGACAAGAAGAGAGAGATGGGAAAATGAGCCCGTTATTGAGATAGTCAGAATATGACAACATTTAGCCCTCTAACATTATTTAATTTCTTGAAAAGCTTTGAAGTGGGATTGTCATTCTATATGAAAATAACAGCATATGGATGTGTTCATTTTGACAAGTCCAAACCTACGATAACACCCCAGCAGGGAATCTTTTGGTATCAGTAGTGTAAAAGAACAGTGGGCAAGAGAAAGTTATAAAACAGAGCTATTTAACATTAGTCATTTTTGAAAGCATTTTTAATTAATTGCTTTTACACTTCTTTCATGCCTTAAACAGAAAGATGTTTCTTACCTTTTGCAATGAATTAATGCACAAGGCATAGAGCAAATATAATTCCTGTTTGATTTGACAAAGGAGGAGAATGCCACATTCTTTAATCAAGTCACTAAGTCAATCTATACATTCAGCAAACATTATCTTGATAGTGGGATTTTTTTTCTTTCAAGGAAGACATCTTTATCCAGTTCAGCATGCAAAAGCATCCTTTGTATTCCTGCTATCACATGGTCATCCACAAGCCCTTTATGAGCTTTAATCCAGGCCTCAGGTTTTGATTATTAAGTGTGTGAGTGTGTGAGTGGTCAGCTTTGATCACTAACTGGAATGTGCATTCAATGGAAGCAAAAGCTTGTCCAAGCCTTGACTTATCTTCCCACTCACTACTGCTTGAATATAACCCCAAAAACAAGCTCCCTTCTGGTAGTAGAGCAGGACTATAGAGGGGGATATTTTGAGCACTGTGCAAAAGCTTCCTTTCATGTTTGTGCCATAATTGAGACAATTAGCTGCTCTGTTTTTGCCACTGGTTCTCAGAGGCAAATGTGCATTGACAGGAAGTAAGAGTGTACTTGACTGCTGATTTAGCTCCATTAGTTGATCCATTATGGCTCAGACTGTTAGTCTTCTGAAGAGGGGATCCTTCTCTTATCCTACCTTCCTCCAGATAAGAAGATGGATAGTGGAAGGGAAGCAGACTTCTCAGCGGGAGTGGGTTCACTTGGACAGCTGTGCTTAGCAAGTAATTTGTTAGTTGTAGATGCAGCTACTTCTCAGCTGCATCTTAGTCAAAGATCCCTTTTTAGCACTCCTTCACAGCCACAGGTCATAATCATATGCCTCCCACATATTGAAATAAATAATTATTTGGAAATTATGCCAATGGCAAGTTAAATGCATCCCCCCCAAAAAAACCTCACCTCAGATTGGGAACCAAGGAAAATAAAAAGGTTGTTGGTCACCACAAGAGGACTGTGATATCTCAGTGATGTTCTGTCTGATAATTCTTCAATATAACATCTACAATTAGCATGACTGATACTACAAATGATGCTTACTGTCATGTAAAGTCCAGACAATTATGCTTAGCTTGCTATAAACTGCTCACTGGTAAGAAGGAACAAGCTATTCACATGATTTCTGTCAAACTTCATGCTGTCAAAATGGAGATCCTGGGAAGTATGGTTGTTACTGCACCTCAATGGTGCATTGTTCTGATTCAATCCCAGCATTGCCATTTCTGCAATTGTGTCAGGTTGTGAATACTCTCTACCACACCCTTTTGACTTCAGTGGATGAGTACCATTATTGCCACTGGTGTTCCCACCACATTACAGTATCATTGGTGAGTCCTTTTCCCCAACATTTCCCTGCTTCACAGCTCCTGATTGGTCAGGGTTTTTTTTTTTGTAAGCTGTACTAGCACTGCAATGTTGTAACATCATTACATGCCCATACACTATTGTGTTTTTGCACTATAACACTAAAAACAAAAAAATTAAATTAAAAAAAACTCAAAGGAGAAATTTAAAATAAACACAGAAAGGTGATAGATTTCAAACTTACCAAGCCATGGGAGTCACTGAGGAAGGGACAACCTGGGCACACCCACACCCTGCCCACTCTTGGATCAGTGATGTCAGGAAATGCTATCAAGTGCTATTAAGAAACCACACTACCCAGGTGACAGGATTGTGGTGGGAAAGGAGGCCATTACCAGACTTTTTCCAGCAATGAAAAGGGGTTGATTTGCAACTCATGGGAATGTGACAGCAGCTGTTTAGCAATGACATTGTGTGATAGCACAGGTTCTAGACTGGGAACAATGCTTTGCTTTGGTGAGATGACAACTTCATGCAGTAAGGGTCTATGTTTTTCTTATGCCTGGAAATAGGGTGTTCAGCCTGTCCTAGGTGAGGGCCACAGTGTGAGAAACAGGTGTATAGCTTGGGGGTACATCTTGATCCAGCAATGTCATTTGAGTCTTGGTTGGCTTTATCAAAGCAATTATGTTGCTGGATACTTCCAAGGCCCCCATTGTGAAAGCATTAACAGAAATGCTTTCAGAGCAATCATATGAATAATGTATTCCATCTCACCTATCATAGGAAGGCAAAGACCTCAAGAAAAGCTCCTGAATCTGGGACTAGCACCCAATTATTGAGCTGCAAAAGTGAATGTCTTTTCTCAGCTTCAGCTTGTTCACAGGCTGTAACTGTTCCTGGATAGGATGGTCACAGTGGTTCATGGCCATAGTAGTTCATGGCCTGAATCTCTCAACTGTATTAGCATAATATGTTATAGTCCTTGAAGATGACCCAGAACCTTCTGCTCATGCAGAATGCAGCAGCCACTATTCTAACAGGTATAGCCAGGCATGATCAAATTATACTGATTCTGAAGTAGCTGCCCTAGCTTCCAGTTTATTTCTAATCTATTGCTTGTAGTTGGGACTGAAATATCTATAGAAACACTATGAGTTGGCTTATAATTTAACATTATGAAGACAGATTACTAGGCCATGGGAGTCACTGAGGGAGGGACAACCTGAGCACACAGACACCCTGCCCACTCTCTGTTATTAACTTTGTTAACTTTATCTAATTACCTTCAGTGTGCGATGCATCAAAAAAGTAAGAGCCTTCCTGGTTGTGGCACCCCAACTGTGAAATACTCTCCCCAATATAACTAACATCAACACTGCAAGTTTCCATCTCTTTCTCCTTAATGGATTTTCTGTGGTAAGAAGAAAGATGTAAGAAGGGGAGGGAGGGGAGAGTTCTGAGTGGAGGATAAATGATGCCTGAAATCATCATAAAATTCAGTAAATGAGACAGGATAATGGCAAGAATAAATCTTTGGCTGAAACTATTTTATTGTGTATTTTTTCTTTGTTTTGAAGATACATTTCAGAATTTGTGTTGTGTTTTATTGCATTGTTTAAGCTAGTGGTTCTCAAACTTTGGTCATCCAAGTGTTTGGAACATCATCTCTCCTGTCCAATGGTCAGCCAACCTGTCCAATGGTCAAGGATTCTGGGAGCTGAAGTCCAACATATCTGGAGGAACATATTCAAGAATCACTTGTATAAATTATATATGTAGTGATTTAAAGTGTCTTCATGAAGGGAGAGTTAAAATGTTTTAATAAACACATACATACATATTCAGTTATAATTTGGCTGGCACAATCTAAGCAGTTGCATTTTTATAAATGGGTGCAGGCATGCAATGCACACACACAGACATAGCACAATATAAAACTAGCTGTGTTGTGGAGAAGCAGTACTTTCTACTCAATCACCTTTCATTTTGTTGGGATATTTATAGCTTACATCTCTCAATCAATGCAATCAATTTGCCTCTCATATTTGTGGTCCTTTCTGCTCTTCATGGCTCATTAATCACATCAACATGTTTGTTGTTTAATTCACTAATTTAGTCCTGGGTCCCTTACAAATGAACTGCATGTTGAAAGGCTGAGGAGTAATGCATCTTAGGTAATTTTGTGGACTTCTGGCAATTATCTCCCAGGTCTTAAAAATAAGAAATCTCATTGTGGCTTTGTGGTGACATAAGAGGCAAACAGTACTTTCCAAGCTCTTGTTCTGTTGTGGAGGGAGAGGTTGTTCCTATAGCTGTGTTTGAGCCCATGTACTTCTAGGGTTCTGCCAATACTGCTGCCCTTTTGTGTGTAAGGTGTTGTTTGGATTATATAACTATTTCTTTTGAGCTGGAACTGGCTATAATTCTCGGTGTCCCCAAGACTTCACTTAGTGTAGAAGACTGGCACACATCTTTCCTATAAAATAAGTGCTAAGTGGAGGTAAATGACGAAGAAAAATCATCATAGTCCTTTAGCAGATGGGCTCCACTATCCTATCTTACAACCAGTGCTTCTGATCTTTGTAGTTGAATAACAGGTCCCCTGGGCTGGGGTGCTGCCCACATACAGTGCAAGGCCATTGAAAGATAGATTCCTGAGACTGTGTAGGGCAGAACAAAACCAAGGAAACTGAACTGTGCAAATGCAATCTATCACTCATCCTAATAGCTTGGTTTCTTCAAAGACAGCTTGTAAAAAAGCTTAAATTGGACAAAAACATTTGAGATATTGAAACAAAAGAATCAGAATTCAATAAATTACTAAAACCGGGAACAACAAAACTAGTTGGGAAGCTTTATAAACTACAGTTGAATTATGAATTAGAACAACACCTAGTAAAAGACAACATGATTAAGTGAGCCCAAAATCTAGGCCACCCAATATACAATCAATAGGCGAAATCCTGGTTTATCAATCAGAAATTCATAAAGAGTATAAATCTAAGAGAATATTGTTAGAAGATATTTTAGATGGTATCTAACACCCAGTACAAATATCTAAAACGGAAAAAAAAATAACAATGCTAAATCCTGGAAATGTGATCAAAAAGGAACTTTTTACCATTTATGGTAGCACTGTAAGAAAAAAAGAAAGTTCCGAAAACAAAATCATGAACAGATAAAAACTCTTAAAGAAGTATACTTAATATGCTTGAAAGAATAGATACCCAATCAAAGAATAAATATTGGAGACTCTTGCTATATATGACATATGTTGCCAGAATAACTTTCACCCAGAGTTGGAAAGATTCCCATATTTCTTCAACAGATGACTGGGTTTTAAAGCTCTATGAAATGGCAGAACTACACTAACAATTTCATTATCTGAAAAACCTACATAAAAGTGTAGACAAGAATGGAAAATCTTAGGATGTGAGGGCGATCTGGCTGCGACATTTGTCACCCCATTGATCGCCAGGGTTGATTCGGCTGATCTGGCTGGCTAGGCGGGTGTCCCCTTCCTCCCTCACCGCTCCATGTGCGTCCCTCCCGAAGCTGCACGCTCGGTGGAAGAGGACGACCATCCCAGATAGAAGGAGCGTACCGTTCTTCGGTCAGGGGTATACGATAGCTGCGCTCCCCTGCTAGAACCTCCAAACAAGCTCAAGAATGGAAAATCTTAACTCCCCTCTGGAAATCTAAATGGGGGAACTTATTAATAGCAAATTTGGGAAAATAAGTGTGGTACATTTACCTGTATATCTATTTTAACTTAAACTAATGACTAAAGAGTTTTGTTTTACACTGTAGAGAAATTGATAACCTTATTAAATTTCCAAGGAGAATTTGATTTTTTTTCTCTGGAAGCTCCTACCACTGCTTGGGAAGGGAGTCACTTTAAAAAAAAACCCTATTTTCCTGTGTTTTCTTATTTTTTCTTTTTTTTATTCATGCTTGCTAATAATTATCTATCCTACTTTTAAAGCTTTGTATTATTGTCCTTATCAGGAATTTGATTATTATATTGCCTCTTCTTTTTTGTTATCTGTTTTCTTTAGGATATCATTTTATTTTTTATTTTTTTAAAAAATGTATTTAAACATGTAAGTTGCATATTGTTTTAGAGGATGTTTTTATTTATAAAAATTATGGAAAAAAAACATAATAGCTACGAGAAAAGTACAAGCAGCATGCTAAAAGGAATGTTTACTTCCCTTGTCCATTCCTGGCCATGACTTTCTTCCCACACTTGAACTGCCAGGTTCCAGTAGAAATACCTTGAGGGGCCTATTAAATACAAAGTTAGTCTTTTGGTGCCACTGGACAGTTATCAACATTTGGCCACAATGCTGAGAAGAACGCTAGAAACCTTCTGCCTGGTGGCAAGGGCCACAATCTTCTCTCTCTCTCTCTCTGCGTCCCACTTCTCTCTCAATATGGGACCCAAAGCAACTATCCACAGCCAGATATCTAGGATTCCTGTTATGTGAAGTTTAATCACAAATAGCCAAATATGGACAACTGGACAGTGTGCAGCACATTGATCTGGGTTGTGTAAGCTTGACTTCTGGAGATATTTTTGATCTATTCGGAGATGTCTGACTGGAGCAGAAAGTTTTGTGAGCAATTTTCTGTCTAGGGTTTCAACCTCTTTTAGTCACATGAAGATAACATGTGATCCTCACTATGGACCACAGTGTTAAGCGAGTCAATGTAATAGCTGAAGAAGAAGTGAGCAATTGTTGGGGTTTAGTAGGGCAATCTTGGCTTTCCAGAAGATCTTGGAGATTCTCCTGCAAAAAAGTTGAAAAAACTATCTGCAAATGCCCCATAGGGGCATGGAGGTATTATTTTGGTTGTCATGTCTTTGGCCTTCTTTCAGGTCTAAGATGGACCAGTCACGTAGAGGAGGGGGGACAGGGGGACGGTCTGCCCCAGGCGGCAACGTTTTCGGGGCACCCCAGCCCGCAGCCAAGGCCAGGCACACCGTGGCCACGCCCCCCCACACCGTGGCCATGCCCCTCACGTCATAGCCCCGCCCCACACTCCAAGCTCCGCCACTGAGGTGGACCTATTTTTACAGGGGAAGTGATCTGGGTCAGTTTCTGCTAGAAAAGGGGCCTGTAGTGGAACTGAAATGGTGCCCGCCAATGGTGAAAAATCAGTCCTAGGGGCCACAAAACAGCTGAAGGAGCGCGTGTAACCCATGGGCTGCACTTTTCCCACCCTGTTCTAAAGGTGTGCGATGCAGTAACCTTGCTAAATCTAAGCAGGTCTGAAGTTTCCACTCAGAGCTCCCATTTGCACTTAACGCGTTACTCAGTGCATAGTTAAGTGCTGGCATTACCGTCACACAGTATAGCGATGCAGTGGCGGACTGAGGCGGGGGTGGGTGCGGCAGCGGGTCACGCACACACACCCCCTCCCCGCTCGTGCTCGTGCTCGTGCTCGCGCTCTCTCCGGGTGACTCTGGAGCTTCTCGCCACGTCTAAGTCATCTCTCCCCCCTCCTCTCCGTCGCTCCCTCCCGGCGCAGCTAAGGCGGGGAATGGGGAGAAGTGAGGCGAGAGGGGTGGCAGGCCAACGGGGGGGGGGGGGAGAGGAGCCGGCGAAAGAAAGAGCAGACACGGAGGCTTTGCTCGTTGCTGCCCTTGTTGGACCATTTGGCCCGGTGCGCGTGTGGCTGTTTTTCCCTGCCTTCGGGAGAAGGAAGTTGAAAGCTACACGAGTCTTCTTTTTTTCTGGCGGGAGGGGGATTGTTTTCAACCCAGGAGTAAGAAATTGAGATTAATGTAGAAAGAAGGGGGCACGTGTTGGACTCCCCACTCCTGGTTGCGTCGGGGCTTTTCCTCTGCGCCCCCCCAGCCACGCCTTTGGGCTCCGAGGTCTGCCTTGGCTGGCTTCAAGAACACGGGTGGGCAGAGCAGCGGGGTGAAGAGTCTGCCGGGTGTGAACGGAGTGGAAGGTCACGGGAGTGGTTTTAGCAGTGCGCCTGTTTTTTAAGGGTGAAGACTGGGCTGGGGAGCGGTGTGCCACACTGGTAAAGAAAGCGATCCATTCCTATTCTCCAATCCCCCCCCCCCCATTGTACCAGCTTTCTTTGCTAAGAAACCAACACAATAACCAAGGGCAGTCACGGTCTCTCAACCTGATCAGCCTCATAAGCCAGCAGACCTCTGGGTTGGGGAAGAGAAGGAGGGAGGGAGAAAAGGAGGAGAGGGGAGGAGAAGACGAGCCCCGAGGAGGTGGGGAGAGGCATCCGCCGGCTGTCCCCCACCTTCCAGACTGGGGACAAGCCCGGTCCAGCCAAGCCTCTGAGAAGGGAGGGGGGAGGGGGAGAGAAGGCCCTCGCCACCGTGGGAATGCCAGCGTGCCTCTGAGCGCATGCAGAGCACCCCCTCTGAGTGCGTGCGCCGAGAGCCCAATCACCCCATGCCAACTGAGTGGTTTTTATTTGGTAATTTTGGATAGGTCCTCACTCCCTTGAGAGGGGTGGCAAACTCAGGGATTGCCTCTGAGCGGCAGAAGCTCTCACTACAGCACTGTAGTGATGTGGATAGTTGTAAAAGGGCATTTGACGGATTCGTGGAGAATGAACCTATCAATGATTATTAGCCAGCATGGCTTCCTTCATTTGTAGAGGTAGTACCCTACTCTGTACCAGGGAATGCAAGCAGAACCGTTCCCGTGCACTCCTGTGTTGCATGCAGCCTTTCCTTCATCATCTTGTTGGCCTTTCTGGGTATAGATCAGATAGGCTTTAGCTGTGACCTAGCTGGGCTTTTCTTAATAGATAAGCCATCCATTTGAGGAGGAAAATATGCTGTTGATCAGATGTTCAGTCCTAAGCATGCTGTGAATGGGCTTTGCATGGATATTGCAGAAGGATTGGTCTGACCCCCCCCCCCCATTTCTCCCTCGGGTATTATTTAACATTCTTTACATGAGAAATTGTGCCTGTTAGATGATAATGACAGTAGAATCTTTGGCAGATCTTACCTGTTTCCCACTGGCATTTGCAGATGTAAAAAAGGATAGGGTGTCTGCACCTTTAATTATTGGGCAGGACCAAGAATTTCAGGAGCTGAAGCCTGGAAGTTACACTTGCTGAAATTCCTTCTTGTACACAAGAAGAGGAAATGTGCCTCCTTTGTGTCTGGCCATCTTGTTTGCTGCATATAAAAATGATTGCTACTCTAACAAAATGGTATTCACCACCAGTGTTCTTGTTTGTTTGTTTTTTAAAAAGTACAGCTGTAGGAATAATAGTAATGGCAGTCTGTTATTGCATCACAGAACATGCTCGGGCACTATTCCATAGATTTCCTGCACCTTTCAGAAAAGTGAACACTCTTCCAGGACAGTATTTAATATTATTTAGATACACACATTCAGCACTAAATGTGTAGTCAGTAATTGTTCCATGCAATGGTAATTTGATATAGACATAGACAATACACTTTATGTCATCTCAAGAAGAAATATAGCAAATATAAAATTCCATTCTCTCAAATAATCTCTAAAAAATATTAATATTTTATTTATTTATTTGCATTTTTCTTTTCCCCTTGTTTATTCAGTGGTCACAATTCTACCATCTAATATGACAGTCTCTGGAAAGGGGTAGCCTAGGAAGAAAGATTTAATTTTTAATTCTTATATTGTTCAAGTGGAATCTTTGGAATCTTTAAAATACTATCAATCATTCAATAGACTAGAATAGAAACTTTATTACAGTCATAGACCAGCACAGGGGATGCAGAATAAAAGAAAGTAATTTAAAAAAAAACAGGTTAAAATCAGCATTTAAAAACATCCCTTCAGGATACACAAGAAGGGAAAAAAAGAGGACCCCAATAATTATCGCCCAGTCAGCCTGACGTCAGTACCCGGAAAGATTCTGGAGCAGATCATTAAGCAGTCAGTTTCTAATCACTTAGAAAGCAACGCGGTAATCACGAGAAGTCAACATGGATTTCTCAAAAATAAGTCATGCCAGACTAATCTTATCTCTTTTTATGATAGAGTTACTAGCTTGATAGGTGAAGGGAATGCTGTGGATGTAGCATTTCTCGATTTCAATGAGGGCTTTGAAAAAGTTCCACATGACATTCTTGCAAAGAAGCTAGTAAAATGCGGGCTGGACAGGGCTACTGTTAGTTGGATTTGTAATTGGTTGACCGACCGAACCCAAAGGGTGATCACGAATGGCTGCTTTTCATCCTGGAGAGAAGTGACTAGCGGGGTGCCACAGGGTTCTGTCCTGGGCCCAGTGCTGTTCAATATCTTCATCAACGACTTGGATGAAGGAATAGAGGGCATGCTCATCAAATTTGCAGATGACACCAAATTGGGAGGGGTTGCTAATACGCCAGAAGACAGGATCAAAATTCAAAATAACCTGGATAGATTGGAGAGCTGGGCCAAAGCTAACAAAATGAAATGCAACAGAGAGAAGTGTAAGGTCCTACACTTAGGTAGAAAAAATGGAATGCAGAAATATAGGATGGGGGACACGTGGCTGGATGGCAGTACGTGTGAAAGGGATCTAGGAGTCTTAATAGACCACAAGCTGAACATGAGTCAGCAGTGTGATGCAGCAGCCAAGAAAGCCAACGCAATTCTGGACTGCATCAATAGGAGTATGGTGTCTAGATCGAGGGAGGTACTGGGACCACTCTACTCTGCTTTGGTTAGACCTCATCTTAATCCTGTGTACAGTTCTGGGCACCCCAATTCAAGAAGGACATGGTCAGGCTGGAGCAGGTCCAGAGGAGGGCGACCAAAATGGTGAAGGGCCTGGAAGCCATGCCCTATGAGGATAGACTTAGAGAGCTGGGTATGTTTAGTCTGCAGAAGAGAAGGTTAAGAGGGGACATGATAGCCGTGTTTCAATATTTGAAGGGATGCCATGTAGAGGAAGGAGAGGGCTTGTTTTCTGCTGCTCCAGAGACCAGAACAAAGAGCAATGGATTCAAGCTGCAGGAAAGGAGATTCCACCTGAACCTCAGGAAGAACTTCCTGACAGTCAGGGCTGTCCGGCAGTGGAATATGCTGCCTCGGAGTGTGGTGGAGTCTCCTTCTTTGGAGATTTTTAAGCAGAGGCTGGATGGCCATCTGTCGGGAGTGCTTTGAGGGTGTTCCTGCATGGCAGGGGGTTGGACTGGCTGGCCCGTGTGGTCTCTTCCAACTCTACATTTCTATGATTCTATGATTCTATGAACTCCAGTATAACAAATAAGGCTGGTACTTGTCTTCTGCGGAGGTCAATGCCTGATCAATTTTAACTGCAGCTGCACAGAATCTGGCAACATTATATGTTATGTTGGAGATGATGTCTGAAAGCAGCAGAGAAGTGTAGAATTGTTCGGTGTATCCTTTGTATATTTCAATAAAGGTCAAATAAGGCTGAGACGGATGTCCCTGTAGTATGCGTACTGGAGTAGTACATGCTCTGTTGTTTCTATTTGGCCAGAGTCACAGGGGCACAGTTTGTCCAAGAAGGGGATCTTCTTGTATTGGCCTTCGAAGACAGCTGAGCAGAGGGAAATCATTCAATTAATGTTTCAGTGTATTACTGATTTAAAAAATGTGTGTGTGTGTGAGAGCGAGAGAGCGAGAGAGGGTATATAAATTTATTAAAAACAGCCTTCTACATGACTTACTTCTCTAAACATAACCAATAAGCCCCACTGAGCTTCTTTTACTCATTTTAATTTTTTTTTTACTTCATAGGGCTGCATCTACTGACTAAAATCTTTGAACCAATGGAAACCTCCATCAGCAGAACAAAGAAAGAAGAGATTTTACTATCTGAAAGGTCCCTGCTACATCCTTTCCTGTTTGCTCCAGGGGGCTTGAGGCTCTTCAAAACATGGCAGAGAAGAATGGTTATGGTATCCACTTTCACAATCCCAGAACATTTCCGTGAATTTTCCATAAATGTGCATGGGTTAATATATGTTGATAGATGGAAATTTAGAAACCACAAGTATAATTTAAAAAGGAATCCCTGTTGATTCAATAGATTTTTTCTAGTTAGGATTAACAAGGAGACGTAGGCCTGTGCCTGCTTAGTGTTCTGTCTGTTTGCCAGCTGTTGATGAGCAACTTTGAGGGCCTTTTTCCTCTCTTGTTGCCATTGATCCTTTAAAACAGAGTCAGATTGGATGGCTTTTCAAATAGAAGTCAGTCCTTTGTTGAGGAAGGCCAGAGATCAGACAGCTTGTAGAGAAGGGTTAATGTTTTTAGTTAATTCTTAATAAGCTAAAAATAATATAATTCACAGTTACATTTCTGTTGGAGGAGGGAAAATTATCTATTACATTTATGATAAATTACCATTTGAATTTAAGCTAGAAGAATGCACTACAAGCTTATCAGAATGAAGCAGCTGCATGAATTTGGAGAGAAGGAAACAGCTGCATGAATTTTTGGAAACCCAATTTCTCATCTACCTCACCAAAAAAACCTTCTTGTACCCTTTCCTATAATCTCCTTACCCTCCCCCATCTTAAATCTTTAAATATAAAGAAAGCATGGAGGCACAGTTACTAAGATTGCTGGCCTCAAAAGTCTTTGACACAATTCATCTCACTGGAACAGCTCTTTAATAAGTGGTTTGAATCTTGCAACCTAAATGCTGTAATTCGCCAACTGGGAGGGACAAAGAAAAATTGAAAAGCACATCTCCAAAAATCCAAAAGAACTTCAGGAAAGAACCCAGTTGGAAAATGTAAAATTAGTTGACCTTTTAGTAATTTATGACTTAATTAATAACTTCATTCTGAAATAATATCAACACAGAATATCCAACTGAATTCTAAACCAGTGCTTAAATTTCACTTAAGTCTGAACCGGCGCTAAACCAGTTCCTGGCCTCTGTAATAGATTGGATGAGGGTGAACAAACTGAACCTTAATACAGACAAGACAGAGGTGCTCTTGGTCAGTTGAAAGACAAATGAGAGAACAGGAATTCCACCTGTGTTAGATTAATCCACATTCCCTCTGAAAACACAGATTTACAGTTTGGATGTAGTACTGGATGCAGCCCTGAACCTGGAGGCCCAGGCTTCAGAAATTACCAGGAGAGCATTTGCACAGCTAAAGCTAGTGTACCGTCTGGGGAAGTTCCTGGAACAGTCTGATTTGCTACAGTAACACATGCCTTGGTGACATCTCATTTGGATTATGGGAGTACATTCTACATGAGGAAACCACTGAAAAATGTTTGGAAATGTCAGCTAGTCTAAAAAGCTGCAGCCAGATTATTAAATGAGGCTATTATAGGGAGCGTAAAATTCCTTTGTTGCAACTGTTCTACAGGCTGCCAATCTGTTTTTGGCGACAATTCAAAGTGCTGGTGTTGACCTACAAAACCCAGTGGCTTGGGTCCGGGCTATCTGAGGACCTGCATTTCCGGTTATGAACCTATTAGAGCTCTTCAGGAAGGGCTCTTCTCTTTCTGTCCCATCACCTTCTCAGGATCATTTGGCAGGAATACAGGAAAAATTGTCCTTGGTGACCTCTTAAACTTTGGAACTCCATCTTTAAGAAAGGCTAGGCTGGTCTCCTCCTTCCACCGGCAAGGCAAAACATTCTTAG
Organism: Cyclura pinguis; assembly: GCA_030412105.1. Classification (NCBI taxonomy): domain Eukaryota; kingdom Metazoa; phylum Chordata; class Lepidosauria; order Squamata; family Iguanidae; genus Cyclura; species Cyclura pinguis. The sequence goes on from CM059602.1 coordinate 218,130,699, forward strand.
GCTGGCTGGGATTTAGAAACTGACTGGGATGGGCTTTTAATGGTATGCAGTTCTGTTCTGCTATTCGCATGTAGTCTTCTGATAAATTTTAATGGTTTAAACTTTATAAATTGTTTAATTATCTTTTAAGTAACTTTTACATTTATACTTTTTATTGATCTTTTAATCTAGTTTTAATCTCTATTTGTGTAAGCTGCTTTGAGTCCCATTACTGGGGAAAAAGTGGGATATAAATGAACCAAATAAGTTCACAAAATAAGTTCAACTGCTTTGGCTTTTTTTCATAGAAGATCTCTTAATTTAATTGATTTTCTCTAGAAACTTCCTATCACTGTTAGGATAGGTAGCCACTCTAGGAATCAACAGCAATCCCTTCCTCTTCCTTCTGCTGATGGAAGTTTCTGTGGATCACAAAGCCTTAAGTTCTGGAAGGGACAACAACTGGAAATAATATATACTAACTAGAAAGAGGGTGTTTTGTTCTGAAAGCCAGTAGGATGAGGGGAAGGAAGGTTACAACAGAACACCAGTGAACTGATAGCTGTATTTCCTAATCCAAAGCCATTGTTTTGGTTACCTAAATTTTGTGTGTGCATGTATATACATATTTGTCTTTAATAGCTATGATGCTTTTGTGTGTTTATCATTGTCTAAGAATCATTTTGTAAGGGCTCTTGGCCTTAAAGTAGTGCTCATAAAAGAAACATTTCATTTGCATCTTAAAAACAACCTCCTTCAACAGATAATGGAAATCATGTGGCTCATTCATTCAAATAATAAGAACAATTTCATATTCTATCTCCCTAAGTTTAATGTCTTCCTAATCTTGAATGATGGGCCTAAACAAACTTCCTGTTGTCTTCTTCTCCTGATATCTAAACAAAGTCCCAAAGTAAACAGAAAGAGAAGGAGGAGGAAAGGAATCTCTCTTGCTGATATTAAGAAATAAAATGCAAGGATTAACCTCTAGTCATATGTGCCTTTATCTCTAGTCTGCCTTGTAACCAAAGGGAGACAGTTTAACCATTAAAAAAAGATTAAAGGTATTAATTAGACTATGAGAAAGAAACCTATCACCCCACTGTCAGAGCAGACCAGAAATAAACCTTCTACCAGATTAAAAAAAAATTATACATTTTTAGAGTTTAGTCTAAACAAAAGTCCCATGGATCAGCCTTTTGTATTCTTATTTCTGGCTAAAAGATTAAGCTGAAATTGAATAAACATTGTGATGTATTTATGTACAAGACGCAAAACCAGCTTCTATCCCTTCCTATCCAAGCACTTTATAGCACTTCAACCAACAAATATAATCACATTGGGATTTCATAAGAGTGTGTAAACAAAACAAAGGGAGAAGATTAACAGAAAGCTGTAGCTACAGAATCTTGAATTGCTTCTTTTCCTAAAACGATTCTGATAAACTACACTTTAATTTTCTAGAAACTCTTTAAAAATGTAATTTTATGAAGTAACAGATACCATACTTACTACAGTGATAGACCAGAATATCAGGACAGATTAGATGTATTTTTCAGAAAATCACTAATGGAAATGACAAAATATTATTCAGAACAAAAGACAGTCTGCAGAGCAGCATGTTATTTTGTAATTTTAAAAGCCAACCCATTTTGTGTTTTCATGCCACAGAGGATTTTGAAAAGGTATTTCTTAAAGATTAAAAAAAGGCCACCTGAATTTGTCTATTCCCCTTTTCAAATTAGACAACCTCATAAAAAGGATGGATTGTTAATAAAATATATTAATCTCATCCTGTGCTAAAGGTGACCTCCTTAGGAAAATAGATTACGATGAAGCAGGAGAATTACAATAGGCTATATTAAATAGCTCTATCTGAAATATGTTAAAGGTTGCTTCTAAACAGCAAAATGAAAGTAAAAGATAGTAAAGGTCAAAATAAAATAAATACTTTGCGATCAATTGAAGAGCTGGACCAGGTCAAGTGATAACTTTAACATAAAGCAAAGGGTTCAATTAGGATCTTTATCCAAATGTATTTGTGACAAATGCAAGAAATTAGAGATCAGATTCTGATCCAGTTGTGTTCACTGATAGCTGAACTTCCATTTAATACAGGCAGGGCAAAGTGTGCCTCGGCAGATGTTCTTAAAGTGGGGCTTCTATTATTCATCACCACTGACTAGGGCTGATGGGAGCTGCAGTCCAAGAACAGCTAAAGACCTGCACTTTGCCCAACCCAAATTTACTCTTTGAATGCTGGGCAATTATTAAATGAATCCATATATTAAACATCAAGTGAAGGCAAAGTGGAGACCTCACAGACCAAACATCACAAACAGAGATTTTAAATATCAATTTTGAGTCATTAACAGAGCTTGAAGAATGGTAACTGGGAGCTGTAACCCAAAAAAGTAACTCTTTCAAACTCTGGTCATGAATAGTTAAGGCATATATGGCATTATATGTGCATGAGTGAAAAATTTCCTTGAGGCATACAGATAAGACAACATCGAGAGTTGAAGGGAACTTTAACCCACAAACCATAACTACTGGAAAGGACAAGGTTAGAACAAGGAAGAGAGATGCCCATAAGGAGGATCCTAATGAGAGAGGTACAGCAAAACCCAGCACGCTGAAATCCATAGTGACATAATGTCTGGTAGTTCCAGTCATAGGGAGATTTAGCAGAGTAAGATGTGGAAATCATGATTTGTGATGTGAGAAGGCCTAATGAAGACCTTGTCACATATGAGCTGGAGTCATTGAAGTATATGTATAATCTACGTTGTTTCATTATTATTGCAGATTATTTGGTGGCTCTGAAATAAAGACTCGGAAGGCAAAAGAAACCAATTCCCATACATAATGAAGTCAAGGGAAAAAAAGTCTCTAGTATAGCTGGCTAAAAACCACCCAGCAATTCTGGGCAAATGTTGATGATGCCGAATCTTGCAGAACTTTCAGCTCAAATTAACTTCGCTGTATTTTGCTTGTGCCTATGGTACATGACTATATAAATGACATTAACTTTTTCTACAATTTAGGCAACATGCTTGAAGAGTTCCTTTGATGGTGAGATCAGAATAGATGATACACACACACACACATATATACATACACACATATATAGGGGAGCCCTGGTGGCGCAGTGGTTAAATGCCAGTACTGTAGCCACAAGGTTGTGAGTTCAATCCTGCTGGACTCAAGGTTGACTCAGCCTTCCATCCTTCTGCAGGTCGGTAAAATGAGTACCTAGCTTGTTGGGAGCAATTAGCTAAAAACGCATTGTAAACCGTTTAGAGAGCACTTAGCTGATAAATGGTATAGAAATACACATGCTATTGCTATAAATCCAGTGTTCTGTGTTCCTGTGCTGATGTTCATGACATAACGTTCTGTCTGGTCACAAGAGAAACTCCTGATTTTGATCTATAGAAGAGATGGGGAAACTTTTTTTCTCAGAGGAGCAGTTGATACAAGAGACAAATCAATCATGGATCTCAGCTAATGGTGAATGAAGTTGGAGCAGATGGTGGGAGGCACTGAGGGACTGCACAGATCTTTCCTTTTCTGTTTCGCCATCCCTTCACTACCTCTCTCCTTGCATGTATACATTTTCTTGAAGATGTATAAGTAGATGTATAAGATACTTTGATGATGATTTATGTCAATTAGAAATGGTCTACTTGTAATACATGAATGTTCTGGGTATAAACAACAGGGGCATGCAGAGAAGCATTCTTGAAAGCTGTTGCTTCATTATAGAACTTTTGTCAGTTCACTGAAGTCTGAACTAAAGCTCCTTTTGCTCTACGATTACAACCACATGTCAGTCCTGGGGCAAAAGCATGTATCTGAGTATGCATATTCATATCTGATTGGAAGAAACATATGTTGGTGTCTGAGTCTGGTCTTGAGATTGAGACTGTGTTGGTCACCAGTGTCAGGAACCAGACATGGAAAGTGCATACCTGTTGGTTCTGATAGACCTCCCAGTGACTAATGCTATCAACAATGGTATTTCTAGGCATCATTTTGTGCCTATTCTGGCACACGGTGCTGATGGACCCCACTTTCTCTCCATGATCGTTGGTTTGTGGAGTTCTACAGGGTTCCATTTTCTCTTCATGCTGCATAATAATTCTGCTGCATAATAGTTCTATGAAAATTGTAGGATCACTGTTTGGATATTGTGAGTACAGTGTCACTGATATGCAGTATACACCAGGTTCTCTCACGCTCTTTTTTTCCTGGGAGTCCGGGGTGGCAATGAATGTTCTGAACTGGTCTCTTGCTATATAAATGAGGGGTAACAAGTAGGGGATTCATCCAGGCAAGGCAGAAGTCCTCATTCTAGTATCAGGAGTGCTTCTAGACCCAGGTTCAGATGAGATGTATGAGACCTGAAGGATTTGGTCACTTTTCTAGAGACCATCAGAGTTTAGGAGTTGTTTCTATGGGGATCTCTCTGACTCAGATTAAGAAGATTTTTTACTATTATTTTTCTATTGTTATGCTACCCTTGGATTATTTAATTCTAGTATATGTCTGTATTATCTTTATGATTATTTGAATTTTATTGTCCTGTAGTTGTTGGTGAATTCTCATAGTATGTTATACTCTTTTATGTAAACAATACTCACATTTTTTGTGTTTCCCTTGGTTTAGCATAAAAAAACTGCACAAATGAACTCAGCTGTCAGTGGTATGGTGAATCCATTTAAGGTTTTAGTCTTAACTTTGAAGGAACTGTTCAAGATGATAAATCCTATCCTCCCCTCACAAGTAAGTTCATCACTTGGAGAGCTCTTCTAAAGTTCATTCTAAAATATGTAGCAGATTTACCTTCTTACTTACAGTAGGGCAAATAGCAACCCCTGGTTCAGAGTATAACTCCTAATATTGTTTAGTCCCTATGTTTTAGATAACCAGGAGTTCTATTTTTGGGAAAACAATGTTCTGTTTGAAGTGTTGTCATAGGACAGTATTCTGTATGAAGAGTTGTCTAGTCTCAGAAGAAAAGAGCCTTATAGTTGACAGTCAACAATACCATATGGGCAACAAATTGTGCATTTCATAGATATAAAGCATGCTACTATAGATATCACGAGATGGCTATAACTGGCATTACTAATCCTGTGGATGTGTGCATGGATGTGAGTATTGTGTTCTCCCAACCTGCACATTCTTTACATAAGCCATTCTCTTTTTGAAAGTATTTGGACTGGTAAGTATGATATGTCCATTTCCGTGGCTTGCATGGAAAAATACTCTATGTTTGGAAATACTCGGTCTAGTCTAGTGAAGATGTATATGGGCTTCTTCCTGATACTGCAATCTTAACCATGTGTGTGCATATGTAGTGGAAGGAGAGGGGATGCATTTAATGCTGTACTTCCAAGATCAAAAAGTCTTGGCCCAACCCTCCTTCCTAAAAACATACAGAAATGCAATCAGTAAGCCATATTAACATTTGAAGAATCTTATGCTCACTTTTAAGACTAAGTCAGCTGATTCCACAACAGGCAATGTTGCTTATTTGACCAGTAAATTACATGTATTTCCCACCAAAAATAAAACACAACACCAATTTAAAAAATGCAGATAGAATGTAACAGTGTAGAATTCACTAATAAGATTTTGATAATGGCATATTCCACTCATAGGAGGAATTCCTTTGTCAAATGAAATGTCTTCCTTTTACACAACTCTCTAAAGATTCTTAGGTTTTAAAATGTAAAGGCTGACAGTTATTTGTGAAAAATTAAGGAAAAATAAAACTTTTGCAGTCAAATATTTCATGCAGAGCCATTTCTCTTAATTCTAGTTCCAACATTAGGATCCTTTCTGGCTTGTATCTAGGCATTTTAACTATGCAGTCCCTCTTTGTTTATCCAGGACTGAGTATATTATGGAACTGATCACAGTTAATAGGTTTCAGTGTGTTGACAATATGTGCTGATAATTATTCAGTCTCACAAGATACAAAACTGAAAGACGTAATCTGAGGCTGCATAAAAGCCATTTGGAATTTCCCCTTAAAGGTCTGGCTTGGTGGCGTTCTATATAAACCAAGTGTTCATCCCAGGCCAACAGGGCATGCCATTTCCAATTATTACAAAGCCAGATTAAGCAGCCTGTCAGCTTTTTTCAGGCCAGCAACTCCAACAAAAGCCTCTCCAATCAAGGTAAATGGCTATTGTTGTCAGCCTAAATTTCCAGCTCCTTGCTCTTGAAGTCACATTTTTGAAGGATATAAATATATCTCTGTGTGTGCTCTTAATGCAGAACAACGCTTAGAACATGCATGTTTCTTTCTTTCTTTTTTTAAATGTTATTCTTTAATTATTTTGGATTTACAGCTTGACCGTTCTGTAGACTTGTAGCAGGTTACAAAAGTAATCCCCCAGCAGACTGAATCCAATTTAATCAAACTCGCTGAAATTTCACCACCGCTGTAGATATTCCTAGCTTATGTAGAGCCCCCAAAGTCCGGACAGAATAAATGTGCCATTGGGAGATGAACAGTTGTACCTCCCATGCATTAAATGGTAAGTACAGTCACTCTGATTTGGATAGTACTATGAAAAACTTTTGTCCTATGTTTCTGCTCTGACACCCACCATATTGGCCCCATTGAAAGAGACACTGCAAGGTAATATATAGGTAGTTACTGGTGGATGCTGACATTTCCAATGCACAAGGGTAGTGACTCTCCTCTGCATTTTAGTCCAAACTTCAAAGGAGTTATGCATGGATTTGGGGGATAAGATTTCTTACCTAAAAGATAGTTTCCTTAGAGTTTGTAGTGTAGCCAAGAGAGGACTATTGTCCTAGTAACATGGCTGATACTAGCTGCCACTGGTAAGTCTTCGACACTGGAAGCTAATTATTTCTCAGGACTGATGCGGAAATGGGTATGGGGAAAGGCAAAACATTCCCCACTCTGGTAGTCTGAGTCCAATCTGAATGCTTCCACCTGCATTTAGTATACTGAAAAATCGGGGAGATTGATAAGCTCTTGGCATATTTACAAAGATGTGCAACATTTATGTGTACATCTAGAGGATGTTTCACAATGGTGGTCTATCTTGATGAATGCTTCTTTTTGCTGCCTTATTGATTGATTGCAGATGGTAGAGGGGTCCTCTTCAGTGATGATGTCCTCTACATTGTGTCTGTACTGTGCTGTCAGATCACTTTGATACAGCCTTAACTCTCATGGTGGCATCCTGAACAATCCTGGAAGTTGTCGTTTGGTGTGGTACTTAGAACCCTCTACAAGGGAGTGTACTAGTCCTCTAGCAGGAAATCCTAAGTACCTCACCAGACTACAAACTTCAGGATTACATAGGATGGAGGCATGGGAGTTAAGGCTGCATAACTGATGTAGCTGTGTATAGATTTGGTAGAGCAGTTTCTCTGAAAATAAATACTGACAGTTACTTATTTTAAAAAGTAGGAAAATACTTCAAGCTCTTCAGGTTATCTAATTATAGATGGGTACACACAGAGAATGGCTAGTTGCCCATTTATTATGAGTTTGAAAAATTTCAAGACGTTGGCTCAAGTTTAGTGAGAAAGCTGTTAACATGTTAATATAGAGACAGCAGAAGGATCACTTCTTTATATTTACAATGAACTACAGTATATTCAGAGTGATTATGTGTGTTTTTTTTTTAAATAGTGTACTTCTTTATATGCTGGAAAACTGACAGAGAGCATCAATTTATTATCCATTAAGAATTAGACCCTCCTTTATGCAGTTCATAACACCAGATTTAAGTCCATGGCACTCTTGCTGCCCTTTAACAATTATTGTCAGGATTATGCAAATTGATTCTGAAAGCTCAGTCATGTTTTTAATTTAATATGCACTCTTTAGCCTGTGATCAATTATCATTTCCAAACAGAAAAAGTGCGATTTTTAATTTGTTAGAATAAAGAAATGTAAGCAGAATAATTAGGTATGCTTTTGTGTACTGCTTTTATTAATTGTATTCTCCTATATCAATATAAATGGTATTTTGTTGGTTATTTGTTGTTTTGCTTCAGAATATTAAGAAACAAATATTTCACAGGGGCTGGTTATAAGGAGAACACATCTCCCTTGTTACAAGCCACACAGGCTACCTCCTTCCAGCACAATTCAGAATGCCCTTTATAGGTTTTTATGATTTGATCTGAAATATCCTGTCATAGAATCACATAGAGACCACAAGGGCCATCCAGTCCAACCCCCTGCTATGCAGGAACACACATCGAAGCATTCCCAACAGATGGCCATCCAGCCTCTGCTTAAAAACTTCCAAAGAAGGAAACTCTACCACACTCCAAGGCAGCATATTCCACTGCTGGACAGCTCTGATCATCAGGAAGTTCTTCCTGAGGTTCAGATGGAATCTCCTTTCCTGCAGCTTGAATCCATTGCTCCTTGCCCTAGTCTCTGGAGCAGCGGAAAACAAGCCCATTCCCTTCTTGACATGACATCCCTTCAAATATTTAAACATGGCTATCATGTCCTCTCTTAACTTTCTCTTCTGCAGACTAAACTTCCCCAGCTCCCTAAGCTACTCCTCATAGGACATGGCTTCCAAACCATTCACTGTTTTGTTTGCCCTCCTCTGGACATGTTTCAGCTTGTCAATATCCTTCTTGAAATTTTGTGCCCAGAACTGGACACAGTATTCCAGATGAGGTCTAACCAAAGCAGAATAGAGTGGTACCATTACCTCCCTCGATCTAGACACCATACTCCTATTGATGCAACCAAGAATCGTGTTGGCTTTCTTGGCTGCCACATCACACTGCTAACTCATGTTCAGCTTGTGATCTGTCCTATCGTAGGAGCCTGCCAAGGCTTTGAGCTCTTCAGAAGGAAGCCTTTATCTTGGTGCTACCACTTGTATAGTCCTGTCTAGTAGGAATGTGGGAGAGGGCCTTTTGATGGCTGCTCTCAGGCTCTGGAACTGACTTCCCACGGAGGCTAGGCTGGCTCTGTCCTTTTGCCCTTACTGTCCTTCTGTTGACAGATGAAAAATTTTTATCCTGGCAGGTCTTCAGGAAGGAAAGGGGATTTTTTTTTATATAACCTTCTGTGCTACGTTTATTTCTTGCCTTTTTAATGGATATGTTTGAAATTGTTTTTAATTCTACTGTTGTTGTTGTGTGCCTTCAAGTCGTTTCTGACTTATGGCGACCCTAAGGCAAACTTATCTTGGGGTTTTCTGGTACTGAGAGTGTGTGATGTGCTCAAGATCATCCACTGGGTTTCTATGGCTGAGCAGGGAACCGAACCCTGCTCTCTGTGGTCACAGTCCAATGCTCAAATCACTACACAGTCCAATGCTCAAATCACTATAGAATAAGTGAGAGCCAGCCTGTGCTGGCTCTCACTTATTCTATAGACAGTTTAATTACTATTTAATAATAATTTCTTGTTTTTTTAAAGCTATATGTACTTTGTAGATGTATTTGAATCCCATTTTGGGTGGGAAAAAGACAAGAGGAAGAGAAGGAAGAAGAGGAGGGGAAGGGGAGGGGATAGTAATAGATAGTGTTGTTATAGCTGGATATCATTTCTTTCTAGTCCTTTAATAGCCTGTCCCAAGCACTTTGATCTTCTCACCTTTCCAGTTTCTGTTTCAGGTTCTGGAGCTTGGAGGTCTGCACTGTTCAATATTTGTCTTTTCTAGGGGAGGAGAGCATAGCCACATTGTTATAACTTCCATTCTGGCAACTGGCAACTCCTACTCTTTTTGGTTGGGAAATCCCCTATACAATTCCCAATTGGTTTGGAATCCAAAAATCTCATGTGTGTGTGTGTGTGTGTCACTGAAAAAAAAATTCAGGGGAGTGCTGGGGCTTGGAGGGATCAATGAGGATCCCAACAATGCTTTCTACGCACTCCTCCATTGTGTGATTCACTGGCCACACAATTCCTCCAAATGCTGTATTTAAATATTTTAATCTTAACATTGGCATAGATAAACAGTCATATTCTTAGACTGCTTATCTCAGTTCTGTGGGGGGTTTTTCTCTCATGTGCCTACCTAAATCTGAGTCATCTTTAGGGGTTCTTCTGTGGATGTCCCCAACAAGTCAGGCGTGATGGGTTACTACTACAGAAAGAGGCTTTCTAGTGTTTGCCCTCTCATTAGAGGACACCCTCTTCAGATCTATCTGGTGCCTTCCTTGTACTCCTATCTCCAACAGAAAATTTTGTACTTTCCTGGGTTCTTGCATCAGTGCTGTAGATCTGCTGTACACTTTTAATGATGCTATGCATTTTATGATACTATTTTACTTGCTTTTCTAGATTTTTTTAAACATTGCTTTTATCATTTTATAGGGTGTGGGTTGTATTATTGGATCTGATATTATTATTATAAGCTATCCATAAAACTCTGTTACTGATCAGAAAACAAGTTCATTAAAAAAAATCAAATACATTGATTTCTATAAGCCTCATATATAATGATGCAAAATAGGGGCTCAGACAGCTGGGCGTGCTCAACTCAGGAATTTGGGCTCAGAAATAACTTCACAGAACTCTCTCACACAAAACCTGCTCAAATTTTCTTTCTTTTAGAGTTGGGAGCCAAATTTAGCAGAGGAAAGTTTTTTAACTGTTATTGTTTAGATAGCTGGAAATCAGAAACCCTGATTGATCTCATGCAAATCACCCCAAGACCCTAATTTCTCCAGTGTGATGTACAAGGTAAGTCAGAAGGAATTACCACAGCCAGTATCAGTTCTTTCTTGGTGGCATGGTGTCCCAACCAAGAAGGATCGTACAACCCCACAGCCTAGATAAAATAATTGAGCACTGATGCTAGTTGCATGGATTCTGTACAATATTCAACAAACCTGGGATTTCCTAGCATTGAATGTGACCTTCTACTTGTAAGAACACATACATCTCTTCCCATTTTTTTTTAAATTCTTTGTGGTCGTCTGGGCAACAGTATTGAGTAGGCATCTATACCCATTCATCAAATCCCTTTCTAGTAAATAACTCCTAAGAGAAATAATTGCTTGATTAACACAATAATAAAATATATCTGAGGACCAGTCAAGTAATGTTTTTTCTGTTAATTTAACATCTAAGTGCTAGTTGTTGTTTAAGCAACAGCTCCAGGTACAACACATATAGCTATTGTGGTATCCTTAATAGTACAGAATCAAACAAGGCAGAATTAACCATTATGCTAACCGTAAATGGAACACAGGGCTTCTGATACAGCCTAATTATCTGAAAGTGTTCACTAATTTTACGTTAGTGGAGCTGCAATCATGTTTCCAGTGGCAGTCAAATTTTAAAAACATCAATCGTCTGTTTATGCATGAGAAGCTAAGTGGTCATACTCATTATTGCATCACAGTGTTGGATTAGCAGGACAAAGGGAAGGTGGTATACTCTGTATATTCATATGACTGAATATAGAAAATAGTATCAGAAAGATATTGGGACTGAAAAGAAAATCATGGGGTACAGGTTTGATTACTACTTTTGCTTTTCATATCGTAAAGGCATCATGGGATGCTCTTTAATTGATCAGTGGTGAGTATTTATTATGAAAATGTTCCCATTGTGATGTATATCATGTAAGAAACTGCATTTTACTTAGACCATTAGTGCATCTAGCTTAGTATTGTTTGCACCAGGGACGAGTGGATGTTCAGACTTACAAATATTGCTGGACTGTAGCTCCCATGCTCCTTTATCATTGTGTAAGCTGACTAGGGCTAACAGAATATATTGTAATCCAACATCTGAACAAGTATAGTCAAGATCTTCTATTGTCCTGTGTAGTGTAAGGGGTCTACATATGGGGAGCTCTACTGTGGCTGCCATGTCAACATGGCAGAGGATGCAGAGGATCAGAGAGGCATCTCACTATGTTTTCATAGCCAGATGTAGAAGGAGGACATCTTATACCAAGATCCACTGGGTTTTCTGGAGGTCTTAGTAAATGATGTCATTGATCTGTGTCTGACTATGGAAGCCTAGCCAGATGCTTCTGAGAATCCCCGTCTTCTCCACTGGAAATGGAATGGCCTCTGGGAAGGGCTATCAGAACAACACAGTTGATCCTGGTCAGCTTTTTGGTCATTGTGGAGGGAGGAAGGGACTACCAACCTCCATAAATACCAAAAAAGCACAAGCATAAGGTTGAATTATGCTTGTGTTTGTTACTAAAAGAGGATACTGGCCCACATGCTCCTCCCATACTGATCTACACTGACTGGCACCAGTGGTTCAGAGACACAGGTTTCCTGGCTTCAAAGAGATTGAAGGTATGACCTTTTTCATACAAAACATGAAACTGCTACTGAATTTAGGGAAAAGCCTGCAAACCAACAACCCCATAGCTGTCAAAACATGGGGACACCTCATTAAGAAATAACATAGGAGTCACATTTCTGACTCTCTTTACCCTCAAATTCTCAAAGATAAGCATGATGTGGAAGGTTCCTGAAGAATATGTCATAGCATCTTAAAATTACAAGCGTTGTGCCCATGTAGCTTCTTTCACTGTCTGTGATGAGCCCTATGTGTATAAGGCTTTTTACTTTCTCCTCCATGGAAAAGGAAACACTCAGTATTTTAAGACAGAATTGCGGAAACTGCAACCCATGGACTACATGTGGCACCCAGTCTTCCTCAAGTCTCACCAAGGTCACATGCCCTACCAAACATTAAGGCAGTATTTTGACTTGCATGCATGGAAAATGAAAAATGGCTACTCATGGAGTGGGGGGTTTTGTATTTATTCATACACATATGCATTCCAAAATGCAAAAATATATAGACGTGCCAGAAGCCAGAAGTCCCAACCAGTGATTTTTAGTTGGGATTTTCAGCTGGTCAGAGTATAAAGGGGCAAAAATGAACTTCTGTACCCCACCCCCACATTCCTTCACCCCAGTCTAAGAGGAAATGTCCATGAACAAGAATGAAAGAAAACAGAAGCTGTCATATGTATGAAGCTCTGTGTATGTTGACTATCATATTATAGCTTATAAATTTCTTCTATTTATTGTACTTCCTTTTTGTCCTTTACTCTTTGCTGATTAGCTAATATTCCTGGTGCATGTATCCAGTAGATAAATCTTTATTTCTAGTTTTGCAGATTGAATTTCCAATGTTTATTAATATTATTCCATTTCTTGCTATTAATATGCAGACATCTCACAAGTGGACTTTATTTTTGTCCTTTTTTGCATATTCTGGGTTTTCCGTTATGGGAAAACATTGGGCTGCAATTGTCAAATTTGCACAGCATTTCAAGTATGTGTCAAAAAGTATGTCCCACAAAATGATTAGTTTTCAAAAGAAATGTAAAAGAAATTGTGCTGTTTAAAATTTTCCCAGTTGGCCTATTTTCATTTTTCAAACACAAGTTTGGATGCTTACCCTGGAATCCAAATGAATGTATAAATGTGTAAAACTGAGTTTATCATGCATACTTTCACAGGAATGCCAAACTGTGTAGAATTAACATGTGAAGGGGCTGAAGGATTTCACTTGCTGCTCATTTGTTGCTATGGTGCGCCTTCAAGTCATTTCTGATTTATCTTGATCCTAAGATAATCCTATCACAGGGTTTCCTTGACAATTTTTTCAGGTGGGGAAGTTGCCCCTGCCTTTCTCTGAGGCTGAGAGAATGTGACTTGCCCAAGGTCACTCAGGTGTTCTTATGGCTGAGGGACAATTTGAACCCTAGCCTCCTGGAGTCTAGTCTAACGTTCAGACCACTACACCATACTGGCTCTCTCAGACTCTATACATTGACAAATTATACACGCACATTAGATACAGCAGCATTTTTAAGCATTCCAGACAACCTATCTTCAGAGCTGCTTGGGCTTGTATAGGGAGCCTTGGGTATGCATACTGCTGCTGTGTAAGATGAATCCCTGAATTGTATATTGCAACCTCTTTACTGGCAGTTTAATGTTCACAGGACCTAGAGACAAACCCACACAACTTCTTGAAGCCTGACGTGGCTCTTTATGATCTTATTGTCCTTTTGTCTTGACTCGATCTGTCTTTCTCCTTAATGCTGCATACTGCGTTGCTCTCTGATTCTGATCACTGGTTTATCCCATGGCTCCTGGTTTCTGTATTTTGGATCACCAGAGGTTATTGCCAGTGCTCCAGCCCTGACAGATGTCCAGAATGCACATAGCACCTAGATGTTCAGAAACTCCATACGCAATAAATTATATATATTCTATTTTTGAGCTTCATGTAAATATATCCATGTTCATTTGGCCAAAATGACAATAGCTACATACAAGACAGAAGTACCCAAGAGAACTCCAAACTTTGTAGATTTTTTTTTAAACAAATACCTAAGAGAGGAAGAAGAATTCTCCAAACAGGCATATTAAGCATGAGCATAATATCCAGTGTTGATGTAGTGGTTTGAGCATTGGACTATGGCTTGGGAGACCAGGATTCAAATCCCTGCTTAGCCGTGGAAACCTACTGAGTGATCTTGGAAAAGTCATAGGCCATTTCCGCACTAGAATGTTATAGTGCTATTACTCCACTTTCAACATCCTATGGAATTCTGGGGTTTTCAGTTTGGGGAGGGGCCTGCCCAGGCCCCTCCCTAAACTGGAAACCCCGGGATTCCATAGGATGTTGAAAGTGGAATAATAGCACTGTAGCAGTCTAGTGCAGAAATGACCATAGTCTCCCAGCCTCAGAAGAAGGCAAAGGCAAAATCTCCTGAACAAATCTTGCAATGAAAATCCCATGGCAGGTTCACCTTAGGGTAGCCATGAGTCAAAAACAACTTGAAGTTACATAACAACATAACATATTCAATGTGCATAAAATGTGGGGAAAGCTCATCAGAAAACCAAATGGAAACAGGAGCTGAGTGTCAGGAAAAGTAGGAGGGTGGGCGGAAAAAGACATATAGATATAAGAAGAGCAGAGATAAGTATTTCTTGTTTAGAAGAGTTTATTACCTCATTCACAAGACAATGATAGTGTTAAGTATCCTGAGGGATATTGCCCAATAGATCAACGAGGATCAATGGAGACCTCAAAGATTTTAAAGCAGATGAGATACCAATATGTCCATGACTCCAGAAAACAATGCACAAAGCAAAGAGAAGATTTCCTCTTCTTTCTAACTCACTTCTTTTTTTGTGTAAAACATGGGTGGATGCATGGGATAACCATGCTGCTCCATACTGCCAACCAAGAAAAGTTCCTTGACATTTTCTTTCAGACTGAAAGGGCTGAAGTGGGGACAGTATGACTTATGACATTCCTGCCATGTAGTTCACACTGAATACTGCTGGCGAGGCAGTTGTTGCTTCATTGCAGTGAGCCATGGAACTACTCCTTTTAACTCTGAAATTAAAATACATGCACATTCAAACCACATTGGAGCTTCCTTGTATGGTTGGAAAATATCCTGTGGCTTCAGCTCCGTAAACTCACCAGTCCCATCCCATGCCTCTCTGCCTTGTTTCTTTCTCATCCTACTTACTTTCCCAGATTAGAGCACCTGCATAATTGAAATAAGGCAAACAAAGAAATGTTACTTTTCTGATGTAAAAATGAGGAATGACAATGATCTACTTGCCAGCCTTTGGAATTGTTGCTAAGGCAATCCTGCCTATCTGGCATCAAAGCTGGGGTGGGGTGAGTAGGAAGAAAGGACTAGTCACTCTTCAAGTCATTGTCCCCAGATGACCCTGCAGATTTTCACATAGAAATCTGATCAACGGTTAATACAGCTTGAAACAGCTTTAGCTTCTGCTGGCTGCTCCCTGCTGCTAACACTGCTCAATAGCAGGGGGCTCAATCAATGACAGCATGTTTCCCGAGGGACAATGCTCAGTGCCAGGAGCTATAGATTAACAATAAGCAGTGGAGAGAACCTGTTTAGTTAAAAAAAAGAAGAGGAGGAGGACAGGGAGGTGGGATCACCACCACATGTCAACCTGTTTGTTCTTGCACTGTTTCCCTGATAACCTCTTTGAATCTGCAAAGTTTTCATCCAGCCAGACCAACAAAAAAAGCCCAGCTTTAAAAATGTACTTTTTTTTTTAACAATTCCCAAATCCTCCAGCCAGCATGGCCATTTTATTTGCGCATTGACGATACTGGCTGGGGGAATCTGGGAATTGTTGTCCACAAAAGTAACTTTTCCAAGCTCTGCACAAACGCAGAAGCTTTACTGCTGACATCTCCATATCTAAAGAAGCAGCTGCTCAATTCCCTGGCCTATAATATTACCTTGTGATCCATCTCTGCAAGACCTCTGGTCCCTCTTAATGGCAGCAGTTGAGGAAGGACCATGAAATGAGGGAAATGGCTTACTCCTCACAGGCAGTTGTTGTTAGGGTTTTAGAAATACTAATATCTGTACCACCAACTGAATGGGGCCCCAGCTATATTACCCATCCTGCTTCTCCTTTTCTATTTTGGAAGATCAGTGAAAAATTTGCAAACTTTGGTTCTGTCCTGTACTGCTGTAGTGTTGTTTGCACTTTCCCAGGAAGAAGAAATGTCCAAGCTAAGAAAAGGACAAGTGTGTCATAAGAGTCTATGGTTGTGCATCAGTAACTAAATTTAAAAGGAAAGTTTCCATTTTCTGCCTCCTTTGGAATAAAAAATGAACTTGAATTAAATTGACTGGATTGTATTGTATATTTGTTGTTGTTTGCCTTCAGGTCATTTCTGACTTACTGACTCTAAGGTGAACCTATCATGGGATTTTCCTGGCAAGATTTGTTCAGAGGGCTCTGCCTTTGTCTTCTTATGAGGCTGAGAGACTGTGCATTGTGTATTATTGTGGACTGTAATACACGCACACACATACACATATGGTGTGAATGTGAAAAAAATTCACCATAGAGAGAACTGTTGTTTTTTTAAAAAATTACTATAGGTGTTAAAATGCAAAAGCCTAATAAATATTCCTAATATATTACTTGAAGTTGTGTCTTACTTCTACAGGCATTAGAATGCATGTTTATACTAGAGATGGCAAGCTTTGCATGCCTGTGTTCACTGATTGCTGGTTTGCTAATTGTCAGACTTCCTCTTTGTTTGGTTTGCCACACAGTCTTCCTACATCACTCTAACCTGCAGCCATTTTTCTTCTTCCCTCTCTCTTCTCTATTACATATATTCAATTATGAATAAGTATTTTAAGTACAGTCAGCCCACTGTAACCATGGATTCTACATCCATAGATTCAGCCAACCACAGCTTGAAAATATTCTCCTCCTCCTGCAAAAAAAAAATCTAAAAATCAAGGTTTGATTTTGCCATTCTATATAAGGGAAGTCATTTTACTACACCATCTTACATAATGGGACTTGAGCATCCACAAATTTTGGTATCCATGGAGGTCCTGGAACCAAATCCTAATGGATACCAAAGGCCCACTATAAAATTACTTTTACATGTCCTACAAAGATTATGCTTATTTCTCTGTTAGACCCTGTGAGTTTATGCAGTGAGCATATGACTGGTTGTTGTTTAGCTTCTATTTTGCCAATTTAATTACTCTTCTAGAGATATCCTTTACTATCTCTCAAATTTCCCAACAGTTTATTCTGGAATAAGCCATATTAGTAGCTGGGGCACGATTTCTCATATGTACAGTATCCACAAAGAAGTACTGACTACCTGTTTGCTACTTATTCATATTCACTGGTGTGTTGTTGAAGTATAAAGTCCTGAACACCTTGTTACCAGGATATGTACCAGAACATATATCTGCCCAGTCAACCCTTGAAATCTACAGCAGTTGCCATATTGGATGTTCCACAATCAACAGAATGGTACCAGAAAATGTCATGAAGACAGGCCTTCTCAGAAATGGCATTGGACCCATCAAGTGCAACACTATATCCTACATGGTTTGAGACACAGAACCCATACTAAGCTGTAAATGGTGAAAGCTCACTTATATATGTACACCTTCCTTGACCAATAACTATCATGGTTCCTCTGTTTTTGTATTGGTAATTTGGGGATGGGGAGGTAAAGTTATTTTCTAATGTTTGTTTTTTTAAAAAAAAAATCTTTATATTACAAAGTTATTTTGATGTAAATCACTTAGAGATTTTATTATATCAAGTGTTATATAAATACTACAATAAATGAATAAATAAATATGTCAGAAAGTAGATTAATGGACATGAGATCCCCTTCCTTCCTTCCTTCCTTCCTTCCTTCCTTTCTCTCTCTCTCTCTCTCTTTCTTTTTTCCATTCCTTCTCTAATCTTTTAAATTTAGCAGCCGAATACCAAGAGTACTCTGTTCTATCCTGCATGACCTCAGTTGCTCTGTGACAAGCATCTGGCATCTAATCATTGCTCTGTCCCAACCGTAACCTCTTGCTCAGTGCCATAACTCATTTTTACGTTTTGACATTGCTGACCACTTTTTGTAATTAAAATACCTGCATCAGAGAGTTAATTGCATGACAATATCTTCTGGGTCATTTTAAAATGTATTTGCTATTCTGTAACTCTTAGTAACTTATCCCTCTATATGGGGCCTGATGTAAATGTCAGTAAAATTCACTGGATAGGCCTGCTTTCTCCACAGGAATTACCAGATGCCATAAATTCAGATTTATACAGATTAGTCCATGCACACAGCAACAAGAGGGCAGCATAACCCATAGTCTATAAACTTGCCTCTTTCACATAGCCTTAAAATCTCTGTAGTCTTAGGCCACTTCCACATTACACTGTTATAGTGCTATTATTCCACATTCAACATCATATGGAATTCTGGGGTTTGCAGTTTAGGGAGAGGCCTTTGAGGCCCTAATCTAGGCAGCCATCATAGTGTAGTGGTATGAGTGCTGGACTAGAACACAGAAATATGAAGGTCTGAATCTCCATTTAGCCGTGGAGATCAACTGGGTGACCTTGGGCAAGTCATAGCCTCAGAGAAATGCAAATGCAACCCCCCCGCACAACAAATTCTGCCAAGAAAATCCCATGTTAGGTTCACTTTAGGATACCATTAAATCAGAAATGACTTGAAGGCACACAACTGTCCTGATCTGAACAAAAATCTATAACTGTATACAGAAAAATCTGAGATTTGGCTTTACTTGTATTTCTTATACCTTAAGAGAAAATTAAATCTTCCTTCAATAATGGTGGATTCACCTTGGGCAAATCCTTATCTTGGAAAAATTATATCTTTGGACTATAGCTCCTAGAAACCTTCACCCAATAAAGCAACTCCAATCCAAGCAAAGGTTAAATGCCAGAGAGCTGTAGTCAAAAAGTAACTTTTCAAAGCCTGCTGCTGGCTCCTAATCATGACTGATGGGTGTGAGCAATTCAACAACATCCTATTTCCTGTGATTTCAAGGATCAAACTTGAGATCCTGGGCCATGTTCATGTGATGCTCTTGTGATGTTACAGCAGCTGAAAAGCAAGGGCTGGAAACTAACTATGGAAACAGAAGTAAAGGTAATCCCACTATGTTGGGGCAGAATTTGAGGTAAACAGGGCTGCCCAGGTTATACGGTAACCCAACACACAAGTAATATTGACTGAGATGTGAGGAGTTACATTCTTATGCACATCCCCTACAAAAATCAAACCTCTTCCCACCCCAGTACCACTAATATTGAGATTTGTTTCTCTGCTTAGTCACTTGGAAAAGCCATCATCGTACAGTGATTTGAGCACTGGACTACAACTCTGGAGACCAGGGTTTGAATTCCCACTCAGCTGTGGAAACCCACTGGCTCACCTTGGGCATGTCACACGCAGCCTCCAAGGATTGTCAGGTCATCACTATCCCATGCCTTGAGATTTCCAGGACAAAACCTGGGACTTAGGTGTGGTCCCTTGATGGTATCATTAAGCATAATCCGTTAAACATCAACCTCATTTGTACAGATTGTGCCATTCAAAATAATGATGATGATGATGATGATGATGATGATGATGATGATGCTACAACACCAGCCCTAAGTGATGAGAAACATACATATACACTTTTCAAAGGAGTGTTCTTGCCCTAAAATTCCTCTTGAGGACCAAAGGAGAGGAACCCGGTCCTGAGACTCAGAGCCAACCCCTCCAATCTGGTAACACTGATACATAATTGTGATTGATGGATGTGTGCATTTTGCTCAAAAGCCTGTATATTTGCAGATTACAACCCAATTTGTTTCTATGTGCAGAACTAACTTGCTGCTTAGAGAAGCATTAGCCCTAGCTCTAAGTTGGGCTGGCTCAAGACATACTGCTGCCTGAGGTAGAGTAGCATAAAGCATCCCTAGGCCCCAGCCACTCACAGGTTACTCGCACACAGCAGACAGTTCATCAAGCACCTCTCTCTAGCTCTAGTAGTACTAATACAATAAGAATAAATTAAAAGTAATCCTTTTATGGCACTACAAAACTATTCCCTGAAGGGGCAGCCATTCTAATAAGAAATGGCAGGGCAAACCCTTCCTCTCACAGAGGAGTTGGATGAATGGAATTCTGGACCACTTAGGCCTTTAGCTTGATCTTTAAGGCCTTTCTTAACTTTTTTTCTGAAGACTAGAAAGGAAATAATTATCACTGGCATGATGGTGATGTTCATAATAACTAATTATGATTATTAACTACATTTTATATGGGTAAACGCCACTTTTCTCTTTAATGCCTGATCACTAACATTAAATTATTACAGTGTACTATATTTAGACCTCTGCTTTTGGTACTGATAAAGCAATTACTTCTGCATCTCCAAATTCTCAATGGAAACCTAATGGGTATAACAGTAACCAGTGGATCCAACTTCAGGTAGTCCAGTTGCTGCAAAATAAATTGAGCAATCATGGCAAGTAAAAGCAGAATTGGAACCTTTACATATTCTGTTACTTCCGCTATGTGGCAATGTGATATTCCCTTTGTAATTAAGAATGCATTAACTATTCTGAAATATGATGAATTCTAAGAAATTCTAAGAAAGTGTTGTGTGTGTGCAGACACACACACACACACATTTTGGTCTACCAAGCCTTGACGGTCTCTTTAATTAGCTCAAATAATAAACTTTCCTCTGCAAGACATTCTACTATCTTCCTCCTTTTTCATGGAATTGTTGTCACTCAGTTCTGACGTGCTTAACACAGTTGGCAGGGCAGTGATAGTGACCTTAATGCCTGACACAAATCATTACCACTAGCACATTTGTTATACATATTTGTAATTGCTGCAAATACTTTATCTGTGAACACTAATCACTAGTGTATGAAACATCATCTTTGCTTGTAATAGTAGCCTACTTGAGGAAATTAAACATTTTAAGTGCAGAAGCTTACAGGCATTATAATTAAAGGTTCCAGTAAGGAGTTGTGCAGTTGCATGTGACTGAATAGGAGGGCAATGAAGTTTTGTCACATCCTATGATTCTAGGATACGAAGATCCACAGAAGAGAAGCTATGAGAAAAGTGAGCGCTGAAAATAATCCAAAGGAAAACCCGGATACAGCAGGGACCCAGAACTGTTGTAAAGGTGGGGTGGCTTAAAAGAAAGGTCATTATTAATTATGCATACTGACAAGATTTTTTTTAGAACAATTAAAGTACAGAATATATTGTATTAAAGTCACCATCACTATCATTCTCATCCTCATCCAGCTGACAGAGATAACAATCTTATCACTGTGACAGCAATCGCAAAACAATAAAGGAAATGTTACAAAAATGAGTAGATAAAGAAATACAATTAATATGTCAAACAAAGGGGGGAAATATGCAAGACCCTACAAAATGAACACAAACTGCTTTTAAGGAATACAGGCACTCAAACACTGTTGTACTACCTTAAGAGCAAAAGCTGTGAAGATATGTTAGAAGATACAGGAGTACAGACAAAATACTCTCAAAAGGAAATGGAAAACATGTGTATCGATGAAGCCTGAGGTACAGAAAATCGGGAATCGGGGTGTTTAGTGAGGTGATCATGGTTGCTGATAACAGTAAATTATTTAGAGAATGAGAAGAACAACAACAACAAAATGTAAAAAGTTCCAAAAGAGTACACATCTCCAACTCATATAGAAATGGTCTAAACTGGGAGAATGTACGTATAAAGTTATTATAATAGGGAAATCCCCCACCTACTTCTTGTATACACTTATGGGATGTGAGTTAGCGCCAACTGACCATTTCTATAAGATGTGCGCTCTCTAGCTGTTACAAATTGGCAGAGAGAGTTGTGATTCATCCTCTGTCATACTTCTTTTTCAACTGCTTCAAAATTTTCCAGTTCCTCTCTCCTCCTTCCACTTTCCCTTTTTGTCCTCACCTTTCTTCAGCTGCTGCAAACTGAGGTCGGTGTGCACTCAGCTAACTCACTAGGGGAGAGGAGAGGCAAAGAGGGAATCTTGCTCTTACCAGTAAACTCAGGCAAGAACCAATTGCTACAGCCTCTCCTAGCTTATATGTTTTCCTCATTAATAACTTTCGCTATCTTTACCATGTTCTGATTCTGCACGGTCACACATATCCCAATTTTCATTTGTGAAAAGTTGGGGGGAATGGCTATGACGTGTTCTCATGCCTATGCCGACAGGCTATACTCACCTTACTTGCTGAACCTTCGCTTGTTTACTAGTTTCTAGTCCCAATTAGAGTAGATCCATTGAATTAATGGGAATTTTCAAGTTAAACATTTTTATAAGTTTTATTAGTTCAATAGGTCTCTTCTAGCTGGGATGAATACACACAATGGCTGGATTATATTAGGAGATCTGACCCACATAAAAACTTATAGGGAACCCACATCTATTATGGGTGCTGGAGTGACATATTATTGTTTTAAAGGGAGAGAGCAATATTATGGTGTATAGTCATGATGTCCCATTGTGTTAAGACAGTTGGGCCTGTGAAAAGCTTGGAAATATACCTTTTTTTGGATTGTAGCATTCGCTGGCCATGATGGTGGGAACACTGGGAGATGCAGTCCAAAATCACAACTTTCCCAAGCTGTGGTGCTGTGAGTTATTATCTTAGATATACTGAGATTCCTTTTTATTCCAACTGTGCTTAAAAAAATGGAAGCCACACTGGAAAAAATTGATCCATGGCATGACTTAGGCCTGGAAGTAGTCCTGGTGAAATCTCCCCACAGGCTGGAGAATGGATTCCTTGTTTCTCCTTTGGCCTCAAATTTATATGGAAAATTCTAGACATAATTGTTAGTTTTTTTCTGCTTAGGCTGGAACTGCTGTTTTCATTACAGCAAATATGGAAGGTAAGTCAAAAAATTTAAGTTCTTATTTTGAGTTGAATCTCCTCACCCCCTTTTCTTAACAATTATGAGCAATCTCTTCAGGGGATTTTCATATGTCAGTTCTATACTTCTTCATGTTAAATGAAGTGAAACTACTGGGACCTCAGGCATGTAGCTGCATCGCTAGGCAAGGATTGAGTTAGTAACTCCCCTTTTAAAAAAATCGAGACAGTACAAAAATATAATAGTGATTTACAGCTTGTGATCAGGAATAGAATCTGACCTCTTGATTTCAAAGTGGGTTATTGTCACATAAACACAAAACATCAAGTGTTTTTGAAATTTAAAAGAAAATAAGAACAGAGAGATTAAAAATGAACAAATAGATTAATGTACAAGTTCCTTAACTTTCCCTCATTATGTTGGGCTGACATCGTGCTACAATGGAAGAGAATCTTAACGGACTAAAATAAGATAGTTCATTTTAGGTAACCATTAGCTTTCCAGAAGCCACAGGCACAGACTTGATAATAACTGCGTAAGACACCATTCTATTTACTTAAAGCCAACGATCATTTTACAAAGCATAGACAATACTTTTTCCATCAAATACCAGCTAAAAAAAATATAGGCACATGAATCAGAAAGCTTATCTAAAGTGCATCAGCCATTCTAACCTCCATTTTCATCTGGAGATCTGGTTGGCTATCATTCAGACATTGGACTAAATAGCTCTTGGGCATGATTTTTAGGAAAAAAATCTCTCCAACTCTCCTTCCATTTACAAGCAAGAGGTAAGGGATCGTTCGTCAAGTATACTGATTTTATCAGGTCAAAAAGATATGTTCACAAAACAAAACCTGTTGAGCCAGCCCTGCCATTAAGCAGAATGAGATAACTGCATCAGCATAAGCTAGAAAGGAGCAGTAGAAGCCCCAAAGCTATCCCTCCTCCATCCTCTAAATATTCCCTTCTGTTGAAGGACATTCATGTACTCAAGCATTCATTTTATTCCTTTTCCCACAGAATGCCAAGCACTTTGCAATTTTGTTTTAAAAAAATATAATACAGATAAAAACGCACAAAACATAACAGCAAGATGCATAGGCTGAAGCCTATGGGTGCAATATGGTCTGTCCTTCTGTCTCTAAATTAGCCTGCTGCCTTTTGGGATGATGGAAAACACTTGTCCCATTGTCAGCATTCAAGTAAAACTTAACTGACAATCCACTTTTACTACTGTACCTGGAAGGATGGACATTATCTTTTTCTTTGCCTCTGGCTGATATCATGAACCTATACTGTTGTCTGCTGAGTTCTGTCACACAAGTTTCATAGAAAGAAGATCAGTCTCACAGGACTGTTCAGGAGAATTGTCCAATGTATTCTGCTCTAAAGTCTATGTATGGACAAATTCACAGGGTAGTAAAGGCATGTAGGCAGCAGGCTTAGGAAAATGGGTTCAAAGAGCAGACCAAATGGATACTGAGCCTACCATTCAACTTAGACAGATACCAGATTAATTTGTCACCTAGGCTTACATGTTACTGGGGGATACAGCAGCAGAAAAGTGACTTTTTTGGACTACAGCTCCCAGAACCCAAAACCACCATGGGTTTCTGGAAGTTGTAGTCCTAACAGTATTTTTTTCCAGGCCCAAAACCCTGCTTTCCATTACAGCCGGAACAGCTTATTACATAGCAGCGCTGATGTAATGAGCGTGCTCCAACTATCTAAGTGCATCGAATGTTTACTAGTTCTATATCTCTGTCAGTGACAGGAAAATTCCAGAGGAAGGAGGAAGCTCGAACCTGAGTAAATATAACATACACATTTTCTTTATATTAACTGATACTGTAAGTTTAACTAGCTCAGTTTTGTCTACAGTGACTGGTAGTGGCTTACATGGAGTCTCTGCCTTTACCTCTGTGGCTATATATAACTTGTAGGACCAGGGAACTACTACATGCAAGGTATGTGCTCTACCACTGCTCTATGGCTTTCCCCTTACATAAAGAATCAAACTGCCTGGCAAATCAGATTATTATTCAGACTAGAGCCTGGAAATATTCCTTGTTAGGACTGCAATCCCCTAGAATGGCAGGGGGATTTTGGGGATTGTGCAGAAAGGAACTTTTCCCAAGCACTGTTTTAAATGGGAATGTGGTCAGAATGAACCTCTTTCCATAATGATGCAATATGTGTGTGTGTGTGCATACTCTGGAATACATGAATGCTTTAAAAACAAAATTACAATGAATTACAATGGCACAAATCTGACTCATGCCATCCACTTTTATGATCACTGTGCAGGTTGGATGTCTCTTCTGACCACACAATGATCAGAAGTCCATCCCCAAACCTACCTTTTAAATAAAGCAGCCCCTCCCTACCACCAACAGAGCCATTTCCATGTTGCCAAAGGGTGCTGAGCAAGGATACATCCAGTCATTTTCCAGCAGCTGGACATCCTGTGACAGGCATGTGCAGGGACCTGCCCTGCAGACGCCTGTGACAGTGTCTCCAGATACGAGAAAATATCAGAATATATCCCCACTCATCCTACTGCTCTCCAGCAGTGCAAAAATGGCCAGGTGTTTGTGTGTGTGTGGGAGGAATGCAATGCTTAAACGTAGATTTTGAATGAGCGGAGCATCCGGAGACGTAGTTATGTCTCCATAGGTGTGTCTCCTGATGTGGGACCTCAGCTATAATTCTTTTTTTAAAAAAATTCACATGACCCACTGTTTCATGTTTGAACCAGTTTTGTAAGTTTTATTTTTTACTGAAATATGATTCTAAAATCTTACCTATAACTTAATAGTTTTACAAAGCACTTCAAAGAGCAAAGGAAAGTTCTTTGCCTGCCCCATCCACTCTTGTATTAAGCACAGACATGTAAGCAAGGAATAAAACATTAAAAGAACATCTCTGTCCCTTTGGAGCGTCACTCTTCCAAATACCACAGGTAAGAATGATTGCACTAACAACCAGATAATTCTATATTCTACATTAGTAAAGTTTTAGAGGAATTTTGAAAAAAATAAAAACACTTTCTTTATGTAATAATGAGAATGATCAAATAAAAATAGGCTCGAGATTCCTGGGAGGAAGAGATGAGTCAACTGAATATATTTTTTTCCTCTAATTGCAAAAGATATATCACTCATGCTCACTCTTTCTTCTCAGAGAAAGAAATCAGTGATGTGATGATAATAAAGGCTGCCCTCATTATGTAAGCAAGTCACAGACAAGATGCACTCCATTTATCATAAACATCCAGAGGGCAGAGAAAGGAAGGGCAAGCTTACATTGGCATTATTTGGCCTCTTTTTGTGTCTGTGTGCATCTGTGTGCGTGCGTCTTTGTGTGTATCTACGTATAGTTGAAATAGTTTATATCAGATGATTCATCTTCAAAGATAGGAGAGGTCAAAGTGGTGACAGATAATACTCATAGTTCACTTTTTGTTTTTACCACCCTGAAGAATTTAGTGTTACCTGTAAACTTAATCAATGACTGCTCACTACATTTATGAACCCAATAAAAAGCACTGGTTCATTGGTGGATCCCACACACATCCATGCATTGTGACAACTGTCCATTCATTTTTACTGCTTTCCTCATATTCCTTAACCAGTTACCGATCCATAAGGGGTCTTCTCCTCTTGTTCCGTGGCTCAGTAACCTTTAGTGAGGGATTTGCTCTTGATTTATTCCTTTTTCTTGCCATGTAACTTTGGTAGCTCTTTAAAGCTGTTAGGCACTACATTTCAGAGGTACTTTGTTTCCTGGAAGTGTTATCTCCTCCAAAATCACCACTTCCAAAACAGGGATAATCTACACACACAGGCATAACTCAGTTCACCAAGCTTCTGACAAAGAATCTCCTTTTTTACAAAGCCTTTTTATGGGAGTCCAGCCCAGCCCCACCCCTTTCTTGTCTTCTGCCTATCTTGATTTTTTTTCCAGCATTGGCATTGAGAGGATGGTAAAGGGGGGATGGAGAAAGACTGACTTTCAGTGCTGGGTTGCAGCAGCATGTCTGCAGTGAACAAGGCAATAAAGCTTGACCTGGGAAAGAATTGGATTCTACCCTAGGTGATCTTACTGTAGCTACATGTACAACAGGCAAGGAGCAGAACTGTCTCCAGAATCACTTACTGAGCATGTGTGAAGAGCAGAGAGACAAGAGGGGAAAGTAGATTAGTCTGCCTCACCGGGAACCCTGGTGTGTTGAAAAAGCATCGCTACTGCTGTTGTCTGCCTTTAAGTCATTTCTGACTTATGGCAATCCTAAGGCAAACCAAACCTACCATTGGGTTTTCTGGGACTGAGAGTATGTGATGTGTCCAAGGTCACCCAGTGGGTTTCCATGGCCGAGCAGGAAATCCAACCCTAGTCTCCAGGATTGTAGTCCAACACTCAAACCACTACACTACCTTGGTTCTTGGAAAAGCATAGATTTGTAAATTTTGCAACCAAAATGCAAATCCTGAGAAAAGTGAAGGTTGTCAAAATTAAAAAAGAAAGATATGTTTTGGAAGAACCTTTCAAGTCGTTTCTAGAAAATTCAAAATATTTGAAGACCTATTCAAATAGGTCCTTGAAGACCTATTATTATGCAAGTTGTTTAGATTGGATTAAAGACTGGATTATATTAGAGAAATCTACTTTAAAAGATCTGGAAGAAACAGATATTAGATTTGGATGGCATGGTTATTTATGCTATAATAAAATAGAGTTGAATAAAGATTTTAATAATCATTGCCTCCAGAAAACTTTATTAAAGATCTGGCTCCAAATAAAACAGAAATATTACACAAAACTCCCAATTTGGACATCCCCTCAAGAAGCTTATAAGATTGCACCGATGAAGCAAGGAACGCTTTTGACTTATCAAGATATAATAAAATGGGAACGAGACAATCCAAAAATGAAGTCGATAGAAGAGTTAAAAGCTGAAGGTCACAAGCTAAACTGGTTCTCTTGTGCCAGTTGGAAGAAAGGTACAAAATGGACCAAAAACTATATGGTTTTGAAAGACAAGAAAATCAACTATATCAATTGTTGAAAGAACATCAGAAGAAGAAAATCTCGCAGCTTTACAAATTACTGTTAAAAAGGGACTTTGAATCTGAGTCAATAAAAGAGTCAATGATTAAGTGGGCCCAAAATATAGGCCGCCCAATCGAGTTAGGGGCATGGGAAAAAGTATGGAAAACGGACATAAAATTCACTCCAAATTTAAATTTAAGAGAAAATTATTATAAAATGTTACATAGATGGTATATGACTCCAGAAAGACTTCAAAAAACAACCAAAAATGGGGATGCGAAGTGCTGGAAAGGTGAAGAAAATGTGGGGACTTTTTTTCATATGTGGTGGACTTGTTCTAAAGCTAAAGCTAAAGGAAGGGAATTCACGACAAAATTCAAAAAATCTCCAAAGTCAATTTTGAAATGGTACCAGAATTTTATTTATTGAATATATTAGGTCAGAATCAAGAGATTAGAAAACAAAAGAAGATATTATTGTATTTGATCACAGCAGTACAGCTGACATATGCACAACATTGGAAAGATAAAATAGACATTCCATTAGATGAATGGAAAATAAAAATGTTAGATACGGTAGAGACTGAAAAACTAGCTAACTCCCTTAAGAACAAAATGGTTCAAAATTTTGAAAGAGAATGGAAAAGGGTTATGCCTTGGCTAAATCTGTAATGTCTGTGGATTGACTATATTGGTATCTGATAAGATATGTATAAAGGGAAGATAGATTCAACTGGAAATATTTGTTATACAGAAGTGGGGGGGGGGTAGAAGAATCATAACAATGATATAAATATTCATGTTAATATATGCTTTTATGTACTTTGAAAACAATAAAAATTATAAAAAAAATTAAAAAAGAAAGATATGTTTTGGAAGAAGCTTTCAAGTTGTCTCTAGAAGATTCAAAATATTTCTGTTTACTTATGCAAGGCTTAGCTGACGTGCTTACATCTGTATGTCACAGTCCAACTCCCTGCCTGTGCCTCACTGCCAGCAAGGGGCAAGAGGCGAGAATACTTGCTGCGAGGAGGAGGAGGAGGAGGCAGCAAGGAATGTCAGATACAACAACTATTAAGGAAACCGCAGAGCCGAGCCAGGTCAAAGTCCAGTCCAGCAGTCTAGAAAGCAGAGGTTTGTCCAGAGGGGTCAAGGGAACCAGAATACAAAGGTCGTGAGGCTTGCAATTAATTTGCTACAAGCAAACAGCAAACCACACTGACAGACCTAAATAGCCTCAGAGAACAGGTGTTACTTGTCATTGCTTCCTTAATTTAGCCAATGCAGCTTCCCTCTGAGCTGCCCGTTTCAGCCTCCTTTGTGACTGGTGGCTAAGGGGCTCAGGTGACAGTAATTCTTCCAAATCACTGCTGGTCCCCTCCCCCTCTGGAGCTGGTTGGGGCAACTCTGCCTCCACTTGTCCTTCAACCGCTGGGGATGTTTGCAAGTTGGTTTGGTCAATCACTGGCTCTGTTCCTGGCACAATCAGCTGTTCCTCGACCTCAGAGCCATCATCTATCACACTGTATATACATTACTATACACATTAGTCCTCTTATAGATGGAAAAGAACACATTACTGGTTACAGCAATGCTCATTTCTACTGAAGCTCCTTAAATTTAGAGCAACAAAGAGTGATTTGGGAGTCAATCCATTTAACACCAAGAATG
Organism: Cyclura pinguis; assembly: GCA_030412105.1. Classification (NCBI taxonomy): domain Eukaryota; kingdom Metazoa; phylum Chordata; class Lepidosauria; order Squamata; family Iguanidae; genus Cyclura; species Cyclura pinguis. Next base: position 218,160,661 of record CM059602.1, read on the forward strand.
TTCATTTGGTTGGGTCACATCTCAAGTGGGTTGGGTGCCAGAATACAGCAATGGGTATGATGGTTCAACAAATTCAATTTGCAGTGGTTGCTGGTCAGGTCCTAAATCCCTATGCATCCTGATGCTAGCTGGTGCAGCAGTCCGCAAGGAGAAGATGGGATGGAAGAGGGAGAGTTGGAGCCAGCAATGCCATCAGCATTCCCCTTCCTAGCCTTTCCATCTCAGCTTTACTCAGTGCACCTGGTACAGAGCAATTCTATTTTATGCATGTTTTCGTAGAAATAAATCTTGTTCTTTTGTACATAGTGGGTCTGTCTGACATCTGAGAACAAGGAAGATAGTGTTAGGACCTGAAGGTAAAAAGACAAAAGCAAAAAGGTTGAAAGTATGCTTAAACTGACCATCTTTCCACAGAAGGAAAACAGCTGTGTACTGGTAGCTGGTGGCATCTATATCAGTGGAACAGTAAATTTACTCTGGGTTTTAGTATGAACTTTAAAGCGTGTGTTCAAAGATCATATCTCCCAAATAGGTCCAAACCATGAATAGATCCTTTCAAGTTCAAACTAAAACCCAGAATAGATTTACTACTTTACCAGCATGGGGGCCATCAGCAGCTACTGAAGCTGTGCAACTCTGGCCTGGGACATGCTTCCAAACCAGATCAAGAGCCTACGTCCGTTCCCTGATAAAAACTTCCTCTTTATCATCCAGTGTATGATTGTAAATAGCTACCCTTCAGTAGTCACCTATTTCTAAATTTTGCACTGTAATGTTTCTGTTTAAAAAAAATATGCAAAGCTGACTGTATTAAGAAAAAAATGAACACACAAATATATTTGTTAGTGAATGTAGTGTTGAAAAGGTAAAATGTGGAAAGTTAGTTTCTGGACTGCAATTCTTAGAATTCACTCGCTATGCTGACTGGAGAATTGTAAGAGCTCTGTTTCAAAAAACAATTCTTTTGAAACTCCGCAAAAATACATTATATTAAGGTACATTATCTGCAAAACAGAGGTGTACAAAAGAGTGTAGTAGGGACAAAACAGAGGTGTACAAAAGAGTAGGGCAGGGACAAAATTCTGTTCCCCCATGAAATTTTCCTTCAGTCCCCAAACTTCTAATGTCCCAGAGCATTCACATCTAGAACTCTTATATTTGCTGTGTTTGCATTCTCTTGGTAACTTTGCCCGTCCTTTTACTTTGGATGCCTAAACTTTTCTTTGGATGTCTGAGGCCCTTTCAGCACCCTACCTTCTCCCAGTGGCATCCTGTGGGGATCCTGGCAGTGGCTTTGCTGGGAGGGAGGATGACAGGAGCACTCCCCTCTGTACCAGCTGCTTCTATGATCCAGGAAGCGCGATGCCCTCCCTTTCCTGCCGCAGCACAGCCAAGTACCTTCCAAGGCTGCACTGGGGTAGGAAGTGCAGCCATTGCACTTCCAGACCCTCTGCAGACTAGATAAATCTGCAATGGTGGCGTGATCATGGGTCATTGATGGGGAAGACCCACCAATGATTTACTCTGTGATTGCTCCACTTGGGGATGGGAGAAGGACAGGACCATGATGACATCATGCATAACTGTCATTGTAGTTCCATCCTTTTCCCATTCCCACTGCAGTATGACAATGTCCTGTGGAAAGGGCCTAAGTTTCTAGTATGATGCAATGCTAGAAAACTGGGCACTGTGGAAAATTTCTCACTTGGGGACAATGCCCTCTTTTGTCTCCCACCCTGTCCCATAGCTATACCCTTAGATTCGCACACATAAATATATACATTAGGAAGAATGCACAAGAAGCCTTGTTCTCATGAAGTTTTATCCTCAAGAAATTTTGTTCAGTCCCACTAAAAGGAGATCAGTTTTAACAAGATTGTTCAGGGGAGCTTCCCAATGAATTCTGCTCTAAGTTTGTATCTGGCAGCTTCACAAGGCAGGGGAGGCAGGGAAGCAAACTGATGCAGAAGCAGGATAAAATGAATGTAAGACTGAGAAAATTAACAACCAAGAGAAACCAAAAATGGACAGATTTGTCCATCCTGGGCTGCTATTTCTGGAAACAGTAACTTTAAGGGCAAACAGCAACACAGGAGATAATGAGGTGTAGTGCGGGTGGGATATGATCTTCAGAAGGGAAGTGGCATGAAGCCTAATCTACATCAGAATCCCTTTCTGGATCATGGCCCTGCAACTGAGCCAGTTTAAGCATGCTGTTCTAAAAGCAACAACTCCCGTGAATAATCTAATGTGCAGTTTGACCTGAGCAACAGGAGTTGCTGTCTCCTCTTGCTACTTAGAGCCTATTCTCAGCAGCCTATCAGAGGTGAGCTGGTGAATCTGGCAGCCCTCCTTCCTGTGGTGTATTGTTTCCTCTTCCTCCCACATCTCAGAGTCCATGAACTGAGCATCCCTCTGCAAAAGGACAGAGTAAACCACATCATGAAGTATCTTTGGATCCCCAGCCTTATAACAATTATTGTACTTATGATGGTAAGTGATCCATTTTCTCCTCCCCAAAATCCCTGAGTTGCTATGGAAAGAATCACATTCCATAGTCTTGAGAATGCATCCTTATTTGAACAAATAATACAACTTGAAATATATCTGTCAGTTAGACTTTCTGCTAAGGAATCCACATAGTGAGTTAGAATTTCCATTGACTCCTACCTTTGTTCTATATCTCTGTGGGTGCAAGTATGATGCAGCTGTTGTGTATATCTGTAAGAAACCCATTCACTGTCCCTTTCTGAATCTCTGTATTTCTCATTGTTCAGCTCTCTCAATTACTCTCAGTTACTCACATGAAGCCCATAGATGTTGGACAGTAATTGCTGTCAATCCTAGGCAGCATAGCCAGTAGAGAATGATGAAGGAAGTTGCACTGGTCCCCAACAATTTAAAGGCCACAGACGCTTCATCTCTGTTCTAAGCATTCTGCTGTTGGAATCAAGGTTGTTATTTTGTTAAGACTCTCTGCCTTATTCCCAGCACCTAAGTACAGATTTACAGACAGTACAGACCTGGACTTTTAGAAAGTTTAACTACATGAGTATATGTCTTCCCCAAGCTCACATAAAAATAAAACTGTTATTTCAAAGATGTTTCTGCTACATGTACAGAGATGGTGGGCTCTCCTTGGTAACAATTATTCTGTTCTGAGAGCAACCATACAGACCTAAGTTCTACCGCTGGTCCCAACTAGAGTAAATCCACTAAACTAATGAGATTTACTTTTGTATTGACTCACCACTCAACAATTGATTTAGTGGGATTCCTGTAGCCGAGACTGCCCAGTAGAATTAAGCCATCTGTGTGTTTACCTGTCATGCTTCTTCATAAAAAATTAAGGGAAATTAAGATACCAAGGTGATGTATTGATCTATATTTAGGGGCTCCATATACCATATTATTTGACATATGCCATTCCCCCTTCCAAGTAAAATCAGACATATGAGTACAAACAGGAGCATGCAGTGTCCCACTGTGCTGCTAATCCCATCTCTGAAATCTGCTGTCAACAAATGATATATTTTTTAAGAAGGCAAAGCCCCTTTCTTCATATTAACATCTGATTTTGTTTACAATATTTTTCTCAGATGTGGATTACAGCTGTTGTTAAAGCAGCAAGCACAGGACAGTCTTCTATCTGAAGAGCTGTCAGTCCTCTGTTTGAAGTGCTGCCCAGTCCAAATTGGATTTAAGAAATGAGAGGAAGAGTTTTCATGTTGCTCATCACCAATTGGCACCATGACTATTAAGTGCGCCACCACATTGATTCAGGTAGTCATGACCTTTCCCTTTATGGTGAGATACCCAGACTTTCTGTTTATATTACAGTACTTATGACACTTACAGGAAAATCCATATCCATTTCTGTTCTATTTTCATAATTTATTTCTTCATTTTTAGCACAGAGTCATAACCTGTGGGGCCATGGTGTCAGCACTCAATCCTAGAGTTGAAGGTTACATTCTTCAGTCCAGGTCCTGAAAAGCCAGTGACTAGAAGTACCACAAGTAGAAGGCATTTTCCTTCCTGGTAGAGTCTTAATTCATTTTCATATCGGGGCAAGCAGGCATCATAGACCATAGCATCAGTTTCTACTGCTCTTGCATCAGAAGTTCACCCTGAGATATGACAATAGGCAGTACATGATGACTGAGTGGGCCATTCTACAATAACAAATCAACCATTTAATGGCACAATGACACAATCTCATTTGGCATATGATCTCTGATTGGCCAGTACAGTTAGCTAAATCCAATTAGTGATCCAAACAAGAATAGACCCATTGTATAGATAGATATATTAAGGCTCCTGCAGGTTTACACTCAATAGACAACATGAGCAGATAACTTAACTGCTATTGCTCCCTTGCAGACTGCCTACAGTTTGTGAAGTCCCAGCTTGCTGAAAATTCTTCCAGCTTTTGCCAGAGTCAAGGATAGTATGTAAAAACCCCAAAGGGAGGCTATTTTTCAGAGAAAGGCAATGGCAAACTAGCTCTGAGTATTGTGTACCAAGAAAACCCTATGAAATGTATGGGGTCGCCATACATTGCCAGGCAACCTGAAGGCACACACGTGCATATTTCACTGAAAAGTAATTGAAAAGTAATTTATTAATAGAGGTGGTGGGCATTCATTTTCCTCTTCAAATCAGATTTTTTTTCCATTTCACAAGGAAAATTCAGAGACAGATCTGTAGGTTTGCTTGTTTGTTTCGTTTGTATGCTGTCTTTCTCCCAGAGGGGACCCCAAGGCAGCTCCCGAAGAGAATCAGTTTAAAAAAAAAAAAAACCCTTAACAATAAAATTTTAAAAACAGTTAAAATCCCCACATTAAGTGACAAAAAAAATCATTTGAAAGACATATAAAAGTTTTTCTTAAAAAAATAAAATAAAGCACACATCCCAATAAGAAACTTCCCTGCTTACACATTGAAAGCCTGCTTTAACAGAAATGTCTTTGCTTGCCGGCAAAAAGAAACCAAGGAAGGGACCAGTCTAGCCTCCCCTAGAAGGAAGTTCCAGAGGGAGGGAGCAGTCACTCAGAAGGCTCTCTCTTATGTCCTCACCAAGTGAGCCTGTGATGAGTCTTCTTTAATCCATTAAGAGTCTCCTTTAGCACTTCAATCTCATTAGCCGGCTCAATGCGGTACCATGATAATGCTTGACAGTGCTTCCTGTCCTCCTGGACCCAGGAGTGGGTGGGTTGTGGGTGTGCCCAGCTTGTCCCTCCCTCAGCTACTTCCGTGGCCTGGTAACTTCTAAATCTATCACTTCTCCGTGTTTATTTTAAATTTTTCCTTTCAGTTAAAACTTTATATTTTTAAAAATACATTTGAAGCATTATAACGTAAAAGTGCAATAGTATACTGGCGTGTCATGCTGTTACAACATTGCTGCTCTAGTACTGCTTCCAAACAAAACAAAAACCCAACCAATCAGGAGTGGTGGGGTGGGATGAAGGTGGGGAAAGAGAGCAGCTAAGGACACCGTATTACAGAAGGAACACTGGTGGCAATACCACTATTCATCTGCATAAGGCAGAAGGGTGCGGAAGAGAGCATTTCTAACCTGCTACCATCATGCAAATAGCAATGCTGGCATTGTAACAGAAAAATGCGCTGATGGGGTATGGTGTGGAAAGGGCCATAGACTCTATCAATGTCTCAGACATTGCTTACAGTTTGTCTCAACCCCCCCCCAAAAAAAAACCCACAAAGGGGGTTGCAGGTCAGGCTGTGCTTCTGTGGGCTCCTGGGCACTGGTAAAATGAACTTTTAACACCCACCCCTGATGTGTGGTGGCCTTGGCCATTTCCACACTAGCCTGTTATAGTGCGATGATTCCACTTTCAACATCTTCTGGAATCCTGGGGTTTGCAGTTTCGGGAGGGGCCAGGCCGCCCCTCTCAAAACTGCAAACCCCAGGATTCCAGAGGATGTTGAAAATGGAATCATTGCGCTATAACAGGTTAGTGCGGAAATGGCCCTTATTTCTATTGCAAGGCACTGGGGTTCATCCAGGCAATATGTTTTCCCTAGAGGGTTCCATAGCAAACGGAACCATGTCAAACTGAAAAGTATTCTGTTTAAAGGTTTTTTAAACAAAACAAAATCAAACAAAATCTGAGAATCCTCATAGCTGTATCACATACTTAATCTATTGCACAATGGACAGTGACATCTCTCCTATTCTGTGCTTAAAATATGAGCTGCAGTCTTCTTCTATTTCTTCCCTGTCCTCTTTGGCTTTCTACATGCACACACAGGCAAAATGAGATGAGAGAGACAGAGAAGGCAGGGTGCTAAGTACTATGCAGTTGGATGGGCAGGTCAGGGATGGAGGGAGGCTGCTTCTTCAGCCATTAATTGCTCTTTAATGGGCAGTGTTGAAAACTGCTGCATATATTAGTAGTACAGGAAACTTTTATCCTGCTATCAGCTTTACTGCTTTAACTGTTCTTAAAGGATACTACTAAATTGTTGAGAGACAGGTGCCCTCTTAGATTGCAAATGGATTTTTTACACCACACAATTGAATGTAATAATGCTGGGAGGTTAAAGAGAACTCTGCACATCGCAGAACCGATTCTTCTGCCTCCCAAGAGAAAGGCGAGTCATAACATAAGCAGAAGAGTCATTCAGCTGGAGTGGCAGGAGGAAATAGGATCCCACTGTCACTGTCACTCATCTCCACAGAAGTGGCATTGATTATCAGGGCCACAAATATTGCAAATATGAGGGACGTCAACCAGAAACAGAAGCTGGGAAGGGAGGAATCCACAAGTAGGACGATGATCTCTACAAGTGCCCAGATTCAGTTCAAACATTCTGGCATCCTCCTCATTTTAACAAAATATATTTTTATCTTTTTATTCTTCCATAAATCAGCTAGAAATGGGGATGAGAAAGCATAAACCAAACTAAAGATTACAGCATTCCTTTTGTCAGAGATCATCAAGCAAGGTGATTTTCAGTGCCATGGATAGCCTCAGAAGGGGAGTGGTCATGCGTCCCACTCTAAAGATGTATAATCCTCAGTTTGTAAGATTGTATTATATTTATAATTCCCTTCCGAAACACACACATAAGCACACTTGGCCCTCTTCATCTTTATCTGTGTTCTGGCAGCAACTGAAGATTTTACTGGACGTTAATAAAGGTGTTGTTTTTGTTTTGTTTGTAGTTGGTTGTTCCTTTGCCTTTTGCAATTGTGTGTGTAATTTTTTTGTATTTTTTAGGCCACTTTGAATGACTCCTGTTTGTTGGGGTGGAAAGCAAGATATACACTTCTTAAATAAATGAATGACTGGAAGCAGGATATATGAAGATTCAGATAAAACCATACTCCTGCTTCAATTATCACATGATCATTGGAGGCTATACTCAGGATTCTACACAGAACTTGGAAAAGTTATTTTTTTCTATAGCTCCCAGAATTCCAGAAACTTGCCATGCTTGCTGGGAGATCCTATAAACTGTAGACCAAATAAAGTATTTTCCCATCCTCTAGCACCATACTAATGGAAGTGAGCTAGGTGATTATAACAGACAGAGCCCACTCATTTAGTCATGCCCTCACAACTGAATGCCCTTCCCTTGGGAGGTCTGAGAGCCATTTTTGATCTTCTTATACAATACATGACTTAAGAATTTCCATTTAAAGAAAGTCTTCAAGGGAAAAGATTAGTGTGTAGGTATGTGTTTCCTGGATTATTCCCTGTTGTTGCATACAGTCTTAGGCCCTTACTGCACAAAGTTGTCATACCACCAGAGCAACACATTGTTGCCAGTCCAGGACCCATGCTATTTCACAATGTCATCACTAACCAGCTGCTATCGTTTTGCCATCAATTGGAAATCTGTCCTTTTTCTTTTTCTTTTTCTTTTTTTTTCTTTTTCTTTTTTTTGTGTTACGGAAAATGTTTATTAGAACAGCACTTCAGGAATTATGATCGGGGTCTCTCTTTTTTGCCCTTGTATAATGCTAACAGAGAAACGTTGGCTACTTTAACAACTTTGAAGCAAACTCCTGGAATGTCACCAACAGCATGACCTTTCCATCCAAAGCCAGCAACCAAGACTTCATCATTCTCCTCAATGAAGTTCAGACAGCCATCATTAGGAACAAAGGCGGTTATCTTCTTGCCATTCTTGATGAGCTGGACTCGGACACACTTTCTGATGGCAGAATTTGCTGCTTAGCTTCCACTCCAACTTTTTCCAAGACAATGCCTTTGGCGTGAGAAGCTCCCCGAAAAGGGTTGGCCTTCAGTGCAGTACCCAGATGGGCTTTCTTGTACTGTTTGTCATGCCATTTCTGGTCCCGGCGGTGATTATGTAGCTTTCTAGCTGTACAAAGCCCACGACACTTTCCCATCTTGTTGCGGCCCTGCAGCACCAAACGCCGCCCGCAAGGAAGGAAGTAGGACCTCCCCGGTCCCCGTGCCGGAAATCTGTCCTTTTTCAATGCCGGAAAGAATCTGGTAATGAATTCCCTTTCCTGCCACAATCCCATCAGCTGTGGGAGTGCGGTTTCCCAAAAGCACTTGATAGCACTTCCTTCTGTAGTCCGTCCAGGAGTGGGCATGGTGTGGGTGCTCCCAGGTAGTCCCTCCCTCAGCTATTCCCATGGCATGGTAAGTTAGAAATCTATCACCCCTCCATATTTATTTTAAATTTCTCCTTTGAGTTTTTTTTAAATTTGTTTAAATACAGTTTTAGCATTATAGCACAAAAATGCAATGGCATACCAGTGCATCATGACATTACAACATTGCTGTGCTAGTACAGCTTTAAAAAAAATGGACCAATCAGGAGCTGTGGGACAGGGATAAGGTGGGGAAAAAGACATGCCGCTGACACTGTAATGCAGTGGGTAGAGAACGTTCATAACCCAATAGTGTCACGGAAATAGCAATGCTGGGATTGTAGTGGAACAATGCGCTACTGAGATATGGTGCAGAAAGGGCCTTAGAAAATGTGGTGCTCATACCATTCCTTCTATTAACAATTTCAAGCTGTGGAGCATTTGGAAAACTGAGTGTAGGGCATAGAATAGAGTGCCTGGAACAGGGATCTCTCTGCTTTTTTTTTTTTTTTTTTTTTTGCATATCAGTTGCCATTCATTTGTTTTTGATCTCTTCTGTATTGTGGTTTTCTGTTTTACTGTTTTTATCATGATTGTAAATTATTATGTGGGGAGTATTTTAATTTCCCATATTATGCTTTTATTTCTCTTACTGTAGCTGCCAAGGAGGCCTACTGTCAAGCAGAAAGGTAGAATATAAATATTTTAAATAAATAACAGCATCGCTGCACCAGGTTGATGGAAAGAAATTATTCATGATACTTACTCATTTATAAACTTAACACACTAGTGACATATATTAGAGGAAAACATATTTAAAAACAAAGTTTTTAACAAAACAAAAAAACAAGATAACAATACCACCTGTGTTCTTTGTGGAACCAGTTAAATCTTTTAGTATATGCTTTACAAATATATATATTCCTTTTAGATGGAGCTTAAGACAAAGTCTATTGTAAGAAGATTATTCAACAATTTAATGGATTGTACCAAAGATTGTTTTAATTTGCAAATAATCTGCTAAATGTAATGAAATCTCTAAAGCAACATGCAAACTATTCTCAGTCTGCAAATAATGAGCTATTGATTCTTTTGTTATGAAATCATTCTGCTAGGTGACAAAATACCTTTAGGCCACAGTGTATTACATGAGCAAATTATAGTACCTGATGCTGACAGTGAAGAAATGACAGCAAAGTTTTTCTCATTAAAATCCATGCTGGGGAAAAATGTATAAACTAAATTCACAGACTCCACTTCTTGCCCAAACCTTCTTCATCTACGTATGAACTTTTGTAAGTCTGAGGAGATCAGAACCTAAGCTATCAGGGGTTTATTTTTTATTTTTCTTAAGAGCTTTAATCCTTATCTATGTGCAAAAACTGCTAGAAAGTGTTGCCAATGTGCAAAGAGTGTCTGGACTTGGAGCTTAAGGCTCTGGTCCAATTAAAAGTTACATTTAAGTCCTTTGAAATCAATGGGATAAATTAGTCATGACCCATTGATAATACTCCCCCTGCTCTAATGTGTATTACAGGCGCCTTAGAGGATGTGCAACCTGCTCATCAGGACTTGAATGTGGTTAATTTTAGCTGGGCTGGGATCTGTAACAGCACTGCTTAAAGAGGTCAAAACAGTACCTATCAAAAATCTATATAAGATTCCACTTTACTTGTTTTACACAGAGTGGAGAACTTGTGGCCTTCCAGATGTTTTTGAACTTTAATCTACATTAGACCTAGTCAACCCGACCAATGTGGAGGAATAATGGGAAAATAACCTCACTGAGATTTAAAGGACCATAGGCTAACCTCCCCTGGTTCAACACTTTCATATTTTGTTCTTCTAAGACAGGGATGGGAATATGAAGGCCTCCAGATGTTGTTCAACTGCAGCTAAGATTGATGGGAGCTGAAATATATAACAATATCTGGAGAGCATCACACTGTCCCACAGCAGGATACAACAAGCCAGTAATATATTCCTAATTACCCTGAAAATTATATGTCATTTAATTAAGAGCTAAGATTTGTTTCACTGAGCAGATTTTTAAACTTGGGCTTTCCACATTCCAAATCAACTTTCTCACTATATGTAGGTCTCCTTCACACATACATCCAGAGAATGGGACATGTTTCCACATTGTCTGGCCCCATGTTGCAAGGAAGTGAGTATGAAGAATGTGGCCACATCAACAGGGTTAACCACTTTGATCTTTTCCATCCAATCGGTAGAGAGCTGACTCCATGAGAATGTTCTGTAAGATGTTCTTTCATCCATAGGCATGTTCAGACATTCTAACACTGAATTAATTAACTACCCAAGGAAAGGGAAGAGCTTGAAATATTGTTTTTCAAAAATAATTCATCCTGTTATTCAGAACAGTACTTAAAAAGTAACCTGTTCCTGTTTCAGTTGAGACAATGAAAGAATTACCTCCTTGCATTACCTGTTCATTACTTTTCCATTATTTTCTATAACTTTTTTTAGCGAGAAATGACTAACAGAGTCCTTGAAAACTACCTATCAATACATCTCTTAAAATGCCTTTAAATTTTTTTTAAAAAAATAACCAGAAACAATTCCCAATAAAATAACTTTGTTCTTCCTTCTTACATTGCCTTTAAAATGTAACTTTCTCCCACCCTTATTACCTAACAAGCAATTAGTTACAGATTTTGGCTGGAATTCTACTGGGCAGGTATGAATGTACAGCCTAGACTTATGCATTCAGATCTGCTCAGTATTCACAATTCCTACATATTGCCTAGTTCAGGGGACATGTAAGGACTGTGAAAGTCCCTCAATCCCCACTTACCAGAAAACAGCCATTGCAATCAACAGAGATCCATTCCTGTGTCAATCAGGAAGCCCCTGACTGACTTCCCTCATCGCCATGTGAGTGATCTCTGGCCAAAGGGGAATTGAGATTGGGACCCTGCTTCTGTCTGTCACAAAGGAGATGGCTCATGGAAGAGGTTGAAAACAACAACCAGCAGCTTCCTGAGAGACAGGGGCACACGCCCTCATTGATTACAGTGGCTGCTGTCTGGCAATTGGGGACTGGAGGGACTGGGATGGGATCTACTGCTTGGTACCACAGCTACAGTGTTTATGCATTTCTAACTCCCCAACAGGATTCCAACCATTATTGTTATTTGTAATTTATTAATTCCAAGCTCTGGAATGGGAAAGTAGATATTTCTGTTCCCACCATGTTTCTCTTTGTGTAGGAGGTGACTTTTTAAATAGAAGATCCTCTCCTTTCCATGGAGATTCTTCATGTGATTTGGAACCTTGGAAAATATCAGGAAGTCTCCCTGAATACACAGAGGGAGAAACAGTGATAGAGCAGGGTAAGGGAAGTGTACTCATCACATATTTAGTGAACTCAGTTTTAAAATGCCTGAATAGTGTTTTGGTCATCATTTTATTCACATGGGTTTTTACCACACAGAAGCAGACTCTATCACGTTGGCTGATGTGAAGGGGGCCTCACACACAAGTAACCTTTCTGAGAAAAGAACAGCCACTAGAACTCATATATCTGATGAGGCTTAGATTCTTAGAACCTAACACTAAACTCAACAATATGTTCATTGGTGACCATCCCCAATATGCAGCACTACCATATTCGTCTGTATCCCTGAAAATAGGACTCTAGAACTACAGTCTCACAAGACCACAGTCTTATGGGACTTCAAAATCAACATACTGTTAACATTGGATCCATTTTTGAGATGACATCCCATCAATGAAAATAAACATGTATTATAATTTCTGCTACAAATTGACATGCTCTTTGTCTGGTAAGTACCAGATTACTTTCAGAAGTTACTCATGTTCCCAACTATCATGGTTCCTAGATAGCACACGGAATACTATGGATCCAAGATATGGTACATTAGCAATGTAGATAACTGGGAGCTGAGTATTCCTTGAAAACCCAGGTAATAATTTTGTCCTGGCCTCTAAAAAATTCCGTGCCAGGAACCCTGTCTTCTAAAAGAACATAACCTACACTACTACTCTTGCAATCATCCAATTAGCAGTACTGGTAGATAAAAGAGCATAGGCTAAAGCCTATCATATTTGTGGATTGTGGAAATGTGAATATATAAAGTTAGAAGTAAGCAAATATATCTGAGCTGGAGAGCTAAGCTGAGCTAGAATCCAGTAGAGAGTGAACAGGATAAGTATTATGAAATCCTGGTGCAGGTAGCTTGATGAAAATGTTAACCCAATATGCAGCTGCTGGGAAAAAGATAAATTCCATGTTGGGCATCATTAGGAAAGGAATTTAAAGTAAAACTGTAAATACAACACAATACAATATAATAAACTGCCTATCTATAAATCTATGGTGCAATCCCACTGGGAATTTGGTGCACCAATGCATTCTCTACATTTCAAAAGGAATAGTCATCCCTCCACATTTGCAGGTTTGATCTTCACAGATTTGATTATTTCTGAGGTGCCTGTGCCTCCTCCCTCCCCATTCTTTTCCTCCCATACCCTTGTGTTTTGCCCAGGTGTGCATGCCTTCTTTCTCTGTGCCTGGGCAAAAGCAAGGGAATGGGAGTGAGGAGCACTGCATGGGGAAGGAACGCATGTGTGTGCTTATCCCCATTCCCCCCAGTTGCATGGAATGTTCACCAAGGAAAAAGGTGAGGGAATAGGAACTGAAGCAATGTGTGTAGAGAAAGACAGTGTGTGTGTGCCTCCCCCTCATTCCCTTGCCTTTTGCCTGGGCATGAAGAATGTGCACCAAGGCAAAAGGCAAGGGAATTGGAGGAGAGTCCCAGAAGTGAATGGGAGGGGGAGTTATTTGCATTTTCTCCACTTTCTTTAGGCCAATGTAATTTAGTGCTGGAAGAAGGGAAAGAGAGAAGTTGCCTTTGGAAACTGTTCAGAAACTTCAGCAGGTTTAAAACGTGGCAACAAGAATGCTGACTGGGGCCAGTTACAGGGAACATATAACTTCCTTGTTAAAACAACTCCATTGGCTACCTGTTCATTTCCAGGCACAATTCAAAGTGCTGGTTATGACTTATAAAGCCCTATAGGGCCTACCGAGGTCCAGGCTATTTGAAAGACTGTATCTCCCTGTACAAACCTGCCAGAGCTCTAAGATCTGCTGAGGAAGGCTTTCTCTTGGTCCCGTCACCATCCCAGGCTCACCTGGTGAGGACACAGTGGCTGCTTCCATCTTGTGGAACACTCTTCCGTGGAAGGCTAGGCTGACCCCCTACCTGCTCTCCTTTCACCAGCAGACTGAAATATTTCTTTTTAAGCAGGCTTTTATATGAGCCAGGGAGCTTTATTTATTTATTAACTTGTTTTAAAATTTGACTACTGTTTTGGCTTTTTATAATTTTATATGTTTTTAATGTGTTAATTGTTTTAAACGTTTTTAATGTCTAATTTATTGTTGGAAGCCAGCTTGGGTCCCATTTGAGGAGAAAGGTGGTACACAAATATAATAAATAAATAAATAAATAATCATGATAGATTGTGAATGGTGTGGAAAATTAGATAGTAAGAGGTTTTCTCCCTCTATCAAAATGGACTGATACTCAGAATTGTTCAATGATGCTAAATGTTGGGCAAGTCAGGATAGATAAAAGGAAGTACTTCACACAGTTGTGAGATTCACCACTCCAAGATGTAGCTGCCAAACTGAATGTTTTTAAAAGAAGATTACACAAACTTCTGGAGGTTAGAGTCATCACTGGCTACTAATCAGTGAAATGTTCCTCTTCAAGAATAACCACTGGGCTCTTTTCACCACCACCATCACTTTCAACCTTGCTCCTTCCATTGTGTACTGCTAAGCAAGACCCTTCTTCAAGTCTATTCTCATTCCCTCAGACAACCACAAGGACTGCTGCATTAAGTTATGGGTTCCTTACGTTATATATATTAGGGCTAATGAGCAAGCAGTAATCTGGGATGATAGAAACCAGTTATGATAGATTATTATAAAAAGACCTAAGATATTTACAATGATATATGATTTTCCTCCACCACAGCTGCAGTGTATTATTAACACAAGTCACTATTATAAAAATGCCATAACAACATATGGTTCCCATTTCACAGACAGAAGCTAACTGGACTGGCAGTTTATTTTAACACTGGAGTTGTGATGATGTCCTCTACCATATCCAGGGCAACATACTAGTTTTGGAACTGTATCCCCTTTTGCGAGACTGTTTTTGCACTCTGAGATCTTTGAAAGAGGCTCTTCTCTTGTTCCACTGCCCTTCCCAGGCACATTTGGTGGGAACAAAGGAGAGCGCATTCTCAGTGCCTGCTTCCAGACTTTGGAATTCCCTCTCTACGGAGGCTACAAAAAGCCTGATTTTTGAATGTTTATAACCTGTATTGGTTTTTATAATTTGTAAACTAACTTGAGTACCAGTTCTGGGGGAAAAGGTGGGAGATGAATAAATGGAGGAGGAGGAGGAATCCCATGTTTCCCCCATGGCTTATTCCCAGAGCTTGCAAAGATTTCTTCTGGATGACAGCTCCCAGATTCCCCTAGTGAGCAAGTCTTTCTCCATGGTAAAAGACTTGCTTGGAGGCTGCTGTTGCTGCAGCTACTGCTGTGACTGCTGCTTTCTATTTTTTTCTGCTGGCTAGATATGGGGGCTATTGCACACTACACTATTATCACTCTTTGATTCTGCTTTCACTGCTATGGTTGTGGAATCCTAGGACCTGTAATTTGGGGTGGCGTTGGAATTCTCCAATAGAGAATTCAAACTATCCCTTAAAATCTCACATCCCAGGATTCTATGGGATGAAATGATGGCAGTTAAAGTGGTATCAAAATGCTATAATTGTGTAGTGGGAAAGGGCCTCTTGTTGTGTGGTTCGTATAAATTCTGTCTGCTACTAGTGAGGAATGCCTAGGAAGTTCAAGATCAGCTCAGAGGCTGTGGCCACATCCTAAGCATCTGCTGCAATTATCTCATTCTGCCTAATGATAGGGCCAGCCTTGATTTTCATTCTTACATCAACATGTCTTAATCCCAAACACCTTTATAAGAGAATGTGTGGATTGGCTTCTAGTCTGCCTAGATACCAAAGTGGTGATTACAGAGGCAGTTCCTAAGCCTACACTCTCAAGTCTTACACAGCTACTCCACTTCAGTGTTTCTTCCAAGAGACAACAGTGTATCCCTGTTATTTTATTTTATTTTTAAAAAGGCCAGATGGTTCTTCATAGTAATACTACATGTTAGATCTTGTTTTCAACTCTTTGTTCTAGAATAAATTATAGGCACACACACTATCCACTTGCAGTGCCTGAAATTCACTAGCTTAGCTTTGTCTGTGTGTCTGTCTTCTGCTTATTATAAGGCTGTATCTACTGAACATTAGGAATTTGGCCATGCTCATCTTATTTTGAAGAGCCTAGTTGGAGGACTTGTCAGTTTCCTTACTATGGCTGCTTATTAAGAAAGTTCTGATGTAACCCACTTCTAGCAAAATTATCTTTAAAGGAGTTGGATGACACCATAATAATATTCATACACCATATTCTATTATTCACCTTCAGCTACACTCTCATGGAAACCTGCTTATATGGTAATGATGCTACCTTGGTCTGCAAACAGCAAGACACTGAGAAAAATGTGAATCTATATCATTTTTTTAATATTTGAATAAACAGTGTGGATACCTTCGTGTCTTATTCTATGTGGATCAGCCATCTAAATGCCATTTGCCTTAACAAAGAGATGCAGGTCAGATTCTTTGAGCCTTTGTATTGAATACACTAGCATAGCCTTGTAAAGACATCCTCACAGTATGTTTAACATATTTCACTTGTTATTTTACTCCTCTCTCTATGTGGTGCTTTCCATCATCTGAAGAGACTCATGCGCAAAGTGCATTACTGTATGTTACCACAGCAACATGCTTCTGCATACCATACTAAGCAGAAAGTAGTTCACATGGAAAGCTGCCCTAAGGCAGGGAATATTTGTCCATCTTTTGACACAGAATGCTTTCTTACAGAAAAATAAAAGCAAAATAAAAGGCTGTCTTTTTCACAGGGCTGGCAGAATGAAATTATCACCTTGATTCAGGTGATATGCATACAGTGTTTTTTAAAAAAGAGATGAATCATGTTAATACTTTTTTTAGTCTTGTATTTGTCTTGTATTTGCATGATTTTCAGTTGTGTTGAACAAGTCTGCAAATTGTAGTTTCTCTCAGTTTCCCATTATTTTCAATCTTAAATTCAATTCCTCCTGAAATTTTACAATATTTAAGATCTTAGGTTTGAATCATCTTGAAAACTGAAACATTTTTTATGTCTGCATGAAAATTTATGCATTTTTGTATGCATTTCTGCTACTATAAGAACTTTTGTGCAATTCTCTCTCTCTCTCTCTCTGTCACATACATACATACACGCACACATGCATAGAGTGAGCACACAGTTCAAATCAATTCTTGTTTTCTTTTGTTTTTTGTCACTTTCATGTATGCGTGCCTTTTTTACATGCATTTTTCCAATATCTACATGTTTGTTTGCCTTTGAAGAAGGATAAATTTAGAAAATACAAATTTCAGCTGTCAACTGAGTTTCGACTAATGTACCTGTTTGAAAGTGCAAACTTACACAAACTCACATGACAATGGGAACCAAATGAATTTCTCTTCCACACCTATTTTCCAAGTCCATGAATACATTCACAAGCCCTGCAGAAACACTGTTTTGTGCCAGGCATTGTTCTTTTTGAATGGACAACACTGAAATATTCATTTTACAGATTTTCAGGCAAAAATGAATGATATGAATCACAAAGAAACTAATTTCTTTTTTAATTACAATAGTAGTAGTAGTAGTAGTAGTAATAATAATAATAATAATATCATCTTGCATCCTCTTGTGTGTGATATTAAGAGACATTTGGAGTGTCCCCAGTGATCCTAGGGTATTTCCATATAGCCTGACGTTAAAGTGAAAAATTTGCAAGGATAGTCTCACCATCTGTCATCGGCTGACACTGAGCCTCCTTTCAAATGGTCACTAGACCTCATGCATAACAAAGACCTTCCACTTCACCATTGTTTACATTTTGATTTGGCTGATAATCCTTCAAAAAAAAATCAGGAAAAGAAAAAAGGGAGAAATGCAGCAAAGAAGCATTTTAATACTGCCATTTCAGGATATTGTCTAACAAATCAAGAAATTAGCTCTGAAATTACATTGGAAGCTGAAACATAAATACTATAAACTGAAACATAAAGTTGCACAAAGGTAAACAAAAGTTGAGTTTGCTGAGCTGCAGATATTTAGCATAAATCGCCTAACAGTCTGTTAAAATTCAAAGTGTGTCATTGACCTCAGCGCAATTACAAAATTACTCATTGAGAATGTAGCCTTATACCCTTTTTCAGGGAGCAAGTCCCCTTGAACTCAGTGGTACTTTCTTCTGAGTAGTCATGTCAAGGATCCCACTGTAAAACTAGGAACAACAAGAATGCTAAATACACTTTGTTACTAACACCCTTCACTAAGGCTATTTGAATATATTCTTTAAAAAAAGAAACAGAAATAAGATAATTTCACTGACTTTTCAGAAAGCCCATCCCTTGGATTTTAACCACACAATGGCCTAAATCCAATTGTTAGCCCTAAGTAACATAGATTCATTGAATCAATGGGAACTTGGCACATCAACACTCATATAAATTCCATTGATTAAACAGATCTACTCCAGTGAGAACTAGCAATTGGATTTCCCCATAGAAAGATGACAAAGGAATGTTATTCTAGACATGCAGGGTTAAAATAATATTAAAAAACCAGTAGTATAACCTCTAGTATGGAAGCAGCTAGGACTTAAAATTTAAAAGGTTACTTAATGCAAAATTCTGGGAGGCTGCTGTTACCACAGTCAGGGTTGCCCCATCCCAAATGTAAGGTTACATGGGTGTTCCTGCAACACTAAGGCAACAAATAATACTAACACAAACATAAAGAAATTATTTTTAAAAAAAATTATAAAAAAATCACAGGCACAAGTATGTTACAGCACTAGTAAATTGGTCATAAAATCAGGCCAAGAACCTTTATTGATTCAGCATAGTGCAAATGCCTACTGACAGAGTTATATTTTATAACCCCTATACTGAATACCAACATAGTGCAACTTATGTTAGTCAATGGTCACCCTGCATGGCTGACAATCTATTGTTCAGTTGCAATGTGCAAGGCAATGAGCATTTGCTTCCTACTCTGTGTATTTTAATATACTACTACACATGTAATAGTCCCAAATAAGCAATTCTACTTACTTCACTGTCAGCTGGATATAGCTGTTGTACAATGTCTAAAAGAATCATTCCACATGTATAGCACAACTTTTGCCTACTTATATAACTAACAACATGCCAGTCACAAACTGCACACAGTATGAAAAACTAAAACAGGCATATTAATGAAAGAGAGGCAGGATGCATTTTCCCACTAACAAAATACTGTGTTTGGAATACTCATAAGAGTAACTTTCTAAAATATTTTGATCCTTCATAAAATATTTTGATCCTTTATAGCATCAAACTACTGTAAATTGTTCCCCAATAAAACGATCTGTTCATTTGTACAATCACTCCAATAATTCTACCTCTACACCTCTGATCCGAAGTCAAAGGTACTGTACTCTTCAAGACTTGGCAATATGGTAGAATGATCCTGTTTTATTTATACATTTAAAAGGACTGTAGTCAATATTAATTCAATGCTTATGGAAGGAAATGGAGAACCAATGACAAAAAAAAAAAATCTAAGCACAGAGAACATCTTCTGCTTTTTGATATTTGGAAAATGGGAAACATCTCCTTGTTTCTAAAACACTCATTTACCAGCAGATGGTCATCCATTGTCAGAAACTCATTCACATCCAAGATTCTTTTTTAGCCTAATCTGTCATTTTTCCTGCTAATAAACAAAGGTTTGAAATGACCTTAGGGTCAATTCTTCCTTCAGTACACACAAATATTCTTGATGAGAGGGGGGAATTACATATATATGGAATGGTGAATAAATCCCTTAGGATCTAGCTTTGCTTTCAGCTGTGTACCTCATTTCAAGAACAAGTCAATCATCTACATGGCTCACTCTGGCTTTTTCTCTCATACGTTTAATTCCTCTGAGATATTTGGCTTAGCACAAATCTCAAGCTCTGCAGCTCTTGATTTATTCACACATCTTCACAATATCTCTGTTTCTTGTATACCAAGAAGAATCCAGAACATTGCACAATTATGGGGATATTTTAAGAGGCGAAACGATATGGCCCTATTAACTTTGGCAGACATTGAACACCAAAACATAGATGACACAAATTACTTCCATTTTGAGGTTGTGGAGAGATGAAATCCACTTCCAATTTAGTACCAACAAATGGATCTATATATTTAAAGCATGGGCAAATCCCTCCCACAGCTCTCCTACTTCTGATAAGAGTACCAGACTTTGAGGAAAGTTATTTTTCTAAACCACAAACCTCAGAAATGTATGCTGGCTGGGGGATTATGGACATTGTAATCTAAAAAAGTAGCACTTCCAAGCTCTGAAGAGCACTACAAGACATGATAACTCTTGTCCTCAAATCAACACAGAGATGCAAATGTATTTTGAATGAAAGACTCATAACGGTGAGTTCTAGTTGGCTCACAGACAAAAGGCTCCAATATGCTATTCTTTCACCTTCAGCTGATTTTTCTCCAGAAAGAAAGAAAGGATAAAACACTCATTGGTGAATTAGCTCACTCTCCCATAAAATTCCATGAATCATATCATGGATCATATGATAAAACCCTCATCTGAAGTCCACCTAAAGCAGGGGTGTGCAACTGTGGAAGGCATGGTGTTAGTCCTCCCGGAGGCTGCACATCCACACATCCACAAAAAAAAGCAAATTTTGCCCCCAAATGCCTTCTAGGGATATGAGTGGCACTTTCGCTATGTTCTGCAGTCACCTTGGCCATTAAGAACCAGGAGAAGCATTTTGTAAAAATGACCAAAATCTATTTTTTTAAAAAACAACAACAACAATCTACTGGCTCAGGGTGTCAAAAACATGGCAAAATGCCCACCAAACCCCTAGGGAACATTTGAGAATGAATGTTTATTTTTTTAAAAATTGACCCCCCCACCCTCTCTCAAGGGAGACATACATGGCCTACAGGCCACATTGAGCCCATCCCTTCCCTAAAAGGTTTTTAAAGGTAAGAATGCTTTGTTACACTGGATTGGAAAATGAGCATGGGGACTTTGTTCTTCCTAATGTTGATTTTGTTGTTGTGTGCCTTCAGGTCATTTCCAACTTACAGCAAACCAAAGTCAAATCTATCATG
Organism: Cyclura pinguis; assembly: GCA_030412105.1. Lineage (NCBI taxonomy): Eukaryota > Metazoa > Chordata > Lepidosauria > Squamata > Iguanidae > Cyclura > Cyclura pinguis. The sequence continues at coordinate 218,181,644 of CM059602.1, forward strand.
GTTTTCTTGGTAAGATTTGTTCGGGGGGGGGAGGGCTTGTCTCTGCCTTCCTCTGAAGGTGAAAGAATTTGACTTGCCCAAGGTCATCCAATGGTTTTCCATGGCTGATCAGGGATTCGAACTTTGGTCTCCAGAGTTGTAGCCCAATTCTCAAACCACTACCCCATGCTAATATTGACCTGCTGACCTTATTTTATGCACTACTCATACGTATAGGATCTTGTTACATGCTGTTAGTCCTGCCCCCAGTGTTGTGCATTTGTTCATGGGCATCTGCATATTAAGGGGGATTGTTTTGCACAGCTTAGAAAAGTTATTTTTGTACCACAGGGATGTTCTGGAACTTGCAATCCAAAAATAATTTCTCTAGCCTCTGTTTATCCGCAAAGGGACTTCAGCACATGAGCAGCTGCTCATGTGTAGGATACCTGCAATTCTGGGGTGCCTGGTTATGAAAGTGTCCCAATTGCATGGAGTTCTGATATGCAAACAGCAGCTTGGGAACTCACTTTCTCTTGCCAGCAACCATACTCAGCATGTGGATGTTGGTGGTGGGGCTAAAATCATGACACTCCTCCTCCACACTAGTAATGCAAGATTAGGAGTGCTGTGCATCAAGAATTGCATTCTTCCCTTTGAACATCTAACTGCATTAGCAGTGCTTATTCCCTGAAATGTAAGAAACCGCTATAAACAAGAAGAATCTGGTTAGGGATAAGATAAGCCACTTGGGGCTAAACAGGAAATAAAATCTGAGAGGGCTGGCCTTACTATTAGGAAGAGCAAGATGACCACCTCAGACAGAAGATTCTGTGTGTTACAAAAATGAATGAAAACACTGATTTGGAACATTCTCACATTGTCATGAGACAATGTAAATAAACTTCTTGATGAAATCCCTCTCTCTCTCTCTCTCTCTCCCCTTTTCTTCATCTCAGAGATCTCAGGCATCTCAGAGATCTCAGGCAATTTCAGCACTGATTTTTGTGTATTTCTGCAAAATCAGAAACTATCATAAATCTTATCTTATTCCATACTAGCTGAAAAGTAATAGTATTGCTTTGTTAAAAAGATGTAGCTTTGGATGTGTCGTGCCCTGCTTTGGAGACTGTGGCAGCGAGGAGGCAGATTCTGACTCCGAGGCAGAGGCTTCCCCAGAGGCTGAAGTGTCCCTCGAAGCTGATCCAGAGGGAGATAATATACAATAACAACAAGGGCCTGAGCCAGGGGAACAAACAGAGGAAGACACAGCTGACGCACCTACCTTGCAGCAGAGATGCCATGAAAGGAAGGGCTTGTGTCGCTTGGCCCGTTTAAGTAGCAAGTGAGTCCTAATGAGATAAAAGAGGGCTCCAGCTGGCCTTTCCTCCCAGGATCAGCAACTGGTCTCTTTGGCCCTGAAATCCTGTGCTGTGTTCTTGGATTTGGTTGTGTTAGAACTCTGCCTGTTTGGACTATGGCTTGGATTTACCCCTTTGGATTTGTTTGCTCTAGGCTTCTTTTTTGTTTGGATATTCTTTGACTCTTGCCTCGTAAGTAGGAGCTGTGCTGCTTGAGATTTACTGCCTGCTTGCTGTGGACACGACAGGATGGATTTTTGGTGTCTTTTTGACCATTCAACCTATCTTTTTGTGATTGTTATGTTTGTTTATTCTTCACTATGCTAAGGGAAAGTAGTTATTATTGTTGTATTTTTGCTCTTTGGGAGAGGAACTTGTGGGCTTTTCTGCCAGAATAACTTGGTTCTCCTTGACTCAGGGAGGGGAGCCTGCCTATGAGAGCACTGCAGCCTAAGCATGTTATCCAGAGTGTTACAGTCAACACCTAATGGCCTGTGAACTGCACATTCCAGCATAGCCCACCCCTTTATCTCAAAGGGAGGGAGGGAGGGAGTGTACCTGTCAGGAGGAAAGCCCCAAAGAAAAATAAAGTGGCAAAGTATAAAATTCAAAAACATTTAATATGAGATTCAGTATTTCTGTTGATACATGGGTCACTTTTTTGTATGCTAAAATTATTACTTAAAGATGGTATCTATAGCTAATTACAGTATATGAGCAATAAGCCAAATTTTAATACAATTTCTTCAAAAGGAATAGCCTAGTTAATGTAAACACTGTAATAATTTGAGAAATATTTTAAAATGTAATAGCAGGAGTAGATAGAATTCCAGTGACCTTCTGATAACCACATGTTGTTTGCAAATCTGAGGCTTCTGCTTCAGATTTCCATCAGATCTCCAAAGGCTACCAGAACCAAACATTAACCTTGGCATTGCAACTTCTGTGTGTTTGAAGAAGAGAGTTCTGTTAGATACATTTGGAATATATGAAGCCTTGCTTTCAAGTCAGCCTAGCTAGGTGAAGCAATCCTGCTACCTCTCTAATGTGTGAAAAATCAGGCTTTTGATGTCATTATGGAAGACATAATATTCCACTCTAATGCCAAGTAGATTCGTGTTTTGCAGTGTGTAACTTGAATCTTGACATACAGGAAACACAAGTTGCAACTATTTTCTTTTAAAATCAGAAATTTTACATAATAGCACAGAGAAGTCAAATTAGGAATATTCTGAGTTCCCTATTTCCTTTGAAAATCTCAAATTGTTCATTTAAACAGCTCAGAGTGGAAACCCAAATACACAATGGACCCAGAAATTAAATAAAAAATGTTTGTTCTTCGCAGAGGAGGGAGAAAGACCAAATAATTAGTTGTGTAAATGAAAAACATGTAAATCACATATTATTGCCATCTGTGATGACCCAATGCATGTACATACACATAGGCTAAAGTCACTATCTAAGTTCAGTTGTTTCCATAGTGTTCTTCCCTGCTTCCAGTTATGCTCTCAAAAAGATCTCATAAATATTTGTTAAGCTAACATTCAGAGGAAAATCTTCAAACAAAATACTCCTCTTTATGAGAAAGAAGTGATTAAGATGACAATTTCAGCAGATCAGAGAGTGCTGCTGAGGCAATGGAAGCGTTTCTAAATTTATACTTTGTTGTAGTTTTCCACAAATTTCTCTTGTTTGTAGCTGCGACCTCGGTAGAGAAGCTTTGCACTCTTCCTTTGAACTAAGTGACCAGTGTTCAGAACATAACAAGCCTTAAAGCTGAAAGTAGGCTATTTAATTTTTTTTCATCATTCATGTTATTGCTGTCTGCCTTTGAAGCACAAAAATGGGCTTCCTGCTAGTCTTCTCCACCTAAGTTTATAAACATGACCCTTACTGGGAACACTATTATCTGAAATACACTGATGTTTGTGCAATGCACCAGATCCTGCTGCCCGCATATTGTCATTCATTGCAGGCCCAATAGCAACGTTGGGAGGGGCTATGCCATAACAGATGTATACAGCAAATTGTTGGAACAAAAAAGGCCACAACTTTATTGATTACAAGCTATAGAAGCTTGGCCATGGCTGGGTCTGGATCCAGACAGCAACCTACCCATTGCTCAACGATCCAGCATCCTAGCCCATCCTTTAGAATGTATATGATTGAAAGCCACTGTGTGGATTCCCCTGCTACAGGGGGTACAAGTGGGCACCAAATGCTGGACCTGAGTGTGACACCTGTAGGCTACATGCCAATGTCCCATAAAGAGACTCTCTCCTCAAGAAGCTATGACTGGCCCACAGGCGCCATCTCCTCCCAAACCAGATTTGTTCCATTGTCAAGTTGTGGCAAAACAGAACAATAATTGCATCAATCCCTGTCTACAAGATCCAAAGCTAACTTTGTAGTGTTGTATTCTAGCTGAAGGGAGAGTGGGTGGGAAGCTGGTCAAAGCTCAAATGCTGGCTGAGTGCTGAGAGAATCCCCTACCAAAACTAAGGCCATTTCTGCACTACACTATTACAGTGCTATTCTTCCCCTTTCAACATCATGCGGAATACTGAGGTTTGTAGTTTATTGAGGCCCAAGAACTGTCTGGCTGAGAGTTCATTTAGACTAAACTGCAAACCCCAGGATTCTGTAGGATATTGAAAGCAGAATAATAGCACTATAACAGTCTAGTGTAGTGGTTGGGGAGGGCCCATCTCCAGCCGATCAGGTGTGTTCTGCCTGACAGACTTGTGAGGATGAAATGGGAAGGAAAAAAGGGGAACTCTAAAACAGAAAAAGTGTGGCATAATTGTACTTAAATAAACAAACAAACAAATGTTACCCAGAGTGCCAATGAAAAAGGTTATAGCTCACTGACTGTTCTTTCACAAGCTTTACTGAACTCACACCAAGATACTTAAGACCCTTTCAAACTACACAGTTATATCACTTTGACTGCCATGGCAACATCCAATGTATGCTGGGGTCTGTAATTTAGGAAAGGGTATTTAAAATTCTCACCCAGAGAACACTAGTGCCTCACCAAACTACAAACCCCAGGCTTTCGTAGGATGCAGCCATAGCAGTAAGAACAGAATCATAGTGCTATCATTATGTAATGTGAAAAGGCAAATATATAGGGCAGACTATAGCCCTCCCAACCACTGTTAAGCACATGAAGTTTCAGTTTTATGGCTCTTGTTTGCAGAATGACTCTGATACATACAAAGTTGTTAAGAACACTGAAATGTTGTAATGGTGAAAGAACTGTGTACACCTTCCTGAACTTACTGGCAGAAAAACAGGACAAAAACAAATGAATAAAGCTAGCATAGTGTTGCTACAACCTTCTATGTGTGCATGCACACATGCATACATATGGCAAGGAAGAAAGTGCTAGAATAGCTGTAGAAACAAGAGATCAAGCAGACACACTGCCCTGGAAAATTTGTCACTGTGATATTGAGCATCCATTATGCACTCACATTCACCTCCCTGAAAAAGAGCTGACTAACATATGTTAATGACACCAAATACCAGAAAGACATCAGCTTATCAAGACTAAAGCCTTCCCCCACATACACACAATAAACGGGGGAAGGGGGACACTCGCTTAGTGAGAACCCACTGTGTCTCCTCTGTCAAAGATTTCCAGATCCAAGTGTATAGCCGGGCATCAACTGTTGTCTATAGGTAATACTCCATATCCAGCCGGCAGGGAAAAAAGAAGAAGAAAAAGAAGAAGCAGTCATAGCCATAGCTACAGCAGGAGCATCTTCCAAGCAAATCTTTTGGAGGAAGACAACAAGCTGGCTGGGGGATTCTGGGAGCTACCATCCAGAAGAAGTCTTCTCAAGCTCTGGAAATAAGCCATGGGGGAAACATGGTATTCTGCCTTCGCCTTCGCCTCCTCCTCCTCCTCCTCCTCCTCCAATGACAATTTTTTTCATTTATAGCCCACTTTTTCACCAAGAGTAGACCTTAAGACAGCTTACAAATTATAAAAACTGATACAGATTTAAACCATACAAAAAAAATCTCTCTTTCTCTATATGTATTAAAAACAATAACTTATAGTATTAACACTATTTAAAATTCTTTTAAAAAACAGAAGATTAAGATCAAGAACATGGCACACCATTACAAATTCATTGCAATCAACTCCTAAAAGCCTATTGGAACAAACTTTTTCATTTGAAGGGGAAAGCAGAGCAATTCTAGCCTCCCTAGAGAAAGAGTTCCAAAGTCTGGAAGCAGGAGCTGAGAAGGCCTTCTCCTTTGTTCCCACCAAACATGCCCGGGAAGGTAGTAGAGAAGACAGAAGGACCTATCCCATAGATCTCAGAGCTTGGCCAGTCTCAGATAGGCCATTTCTGCACTACACTGTTATAGTGCTATTATTCCACTTTCAACATCCTGTGGAATTCTGGGGTTTGTAGTTTACTGAGGCCAAAGAGCTCTCTGGCTTTAGATGCCCCTCCCTAAACTACAAACCCTAGGATTCCATAGGATATTGAAAGTGAAATAATAGCACTATAACAGTGTAGTGTCGAAATGGCCATAGGGAGATGGAGTCCTTCAAACAGCCTTCTAAGCTCTCACACTGCACCTTTCATCCATATGCTCCTCACCGCATCTGGAGGTCTCTCGATGGAGTAATGTTTATGCCAGCTGTAACCTCCAATGGTGCAATGGACACTTTGTCAGTGTCTCTTGACATGTCCGTATGCCTTTGGGGCTCTATTGGCTCAGAGACATTTAGGAGAAATCTATCCCAGGTTATCAGATGGGGCACAGGAACAGAACTGCCCTGTAAAAGAAATGGGGTTGGGTTTGGCCAAAACAGACTCCCCCCAGGGGAGATAATGGGATGTGTATCCCTTGTAACCATTTTTTACTTCCTATCATTTTCCAGCATGGAATGGAAACATTTTTGTACATTACAGTGCAATGGAGATAAATCTCCTCAAGGTCATACCTGCAACCTGACAAAACAAGCTGGCTATTAATATAAATCCAGGCACTCATGTCAGAGTCAACTGATGTATAAATCTTTCTGGGTTAAGCACAAAACATTATCTGCTCTACAGAACAGCATTCGCCAAACATTCCAAGGCAGTCTCACTTGCTTAAAACACATCAAAGTTTTTTTTTCTCTGCACTGCAAGCAATAGCCTATGAAATCACACAGTACTTTGATAGTGAGTTGAAATGTTTGTTTTCAGGCTGAATTCCTGAACATATGAGTCAATACAAATACATTGCAGAGTGGCCACTTCTTGACTGTCCTAAAAGAAAAACTGCACCACCCCCCCAAAAAAAGGGGGGGGACAGTAGAGGACACAGATGGGTGTATGTCAGTGTATCTGTATTTATGCACACTTAGATATAGGTCCTATCCTCACAGCACTGCTAAAACATAGTAGCTACTGGTTATATTCATCTCAGGGGACGTGGTTCCACACGTCGTAGCGATCCAGTAACCATCCAGTCTGTAGCTAGGATGAATTAAGTGAACTATGGAAAAAATCCATTTTGAGCTGCCTAATCCGCATATATCCTTTATGCCGCCTCAATGCAGAAATGTTAATGCACATTATGAAAATGATGGCACTGGCAGGTGGCCAGTCAGGGCTGGTGGGGTGGGGCAAAATGAGGAAGAGACACTCCACTTCGCATTAATGCTAAGAGATGTGGAACATGGTGTTGCTACTGCGTTTCAAGAGAATCCGCCTTAACTATGGAAAAGATCCATTTATTACATCTTGTGCACATTTATGGTGTCTCGTGTAGAAAGGGCCATAATTAGTACAATTTAAATTTTAAAAAATCATACTTCTCCCATAACCAGGTGATCTCTTGCATTTGCTCAGTGTGCTCTCCAGATGCTCATTGTCAATGAGCAAGCTGAACTGGATTGGACAGCCTTTCAGCTGGAGACCATCCTCAACTAGGGATCTGTGAAACAGAGGATGCTTTCAAAATTTAGTCAAATCTCTGCCCTCTCTTTTTTCTGTTTTTATTTGTTATTTTTATTGAAAGAAATATGAGCTTAATAAAATTCAACAGAACAAAATACAAGGCCAGAGTTGACTTGAAGGAAACAACAAACAACAAGGTTGTATTAGTCTGTGGTTGCAAACAACCAAAACAAACAAACATGAAGTCTTGAAGCTCTTTAAAGCAATGTTGGGCAACATCTGAACTGAGGGTTACATGAGTCCTCTTTGCTCTGTTTGCTTTGCCCAAGTCTAGACAACTAACTATACCACCCCTGCAAAAATTTGTGCTGTGATGGTAGCTGAGAAAGCCAATCTCTTTAAGAGCAGGTCTGTTTTAGAGCAGAATCACACATCCATGTGCTCCCTGCCCCATGCATTGATCTTAAAGAGAAACATGGTTCATTCCTCTACTGCTGGTGAAGTAGCAGCCTTATTTGTATTACTATATTCCTTTCTACCCTGCCTTTTCCCCAATTTGGGACTCAAAGCAACTTAAAACAAATTTAAAAACCTATCATTAAAAATCCACAAGATACAAAAGTTAAAATGAGATCAAAAAATCAAAAAATTAAAAACAGATTAAAGCATATATAATTAAAATGCACACGCATACCAGCACAACAATAAGCAAGATCCAGCACATATTTTGGTGGAATGGGCCTTATATAGTAAGTCATCAAATGCCTGTCTAAACAGAAGTCTTTACTTGTCTGTGAAAAGAAAGTATGGAGGGTGCTCATCTAGCTTCTCTGGAAAGGGAGTTCCAGAGTCTGTGGGCAGCTACTGAAAAGGCCCTCTCCTGTGTTACTCCTGTTACTACCACACTGTTGACATTCAGCAGAAGTAGGGTATAGCGCTGATGGAATGGGGAGGAAGGGATCCATCCAATCCCCACAGAGTTGCTTCTCTGACTTAAAGGCTAAGGTCTAAATTGGGGTGGACAATGGTCAGAAGATGCGAGATCCTGACAGGCTGCACCTCACCTGCTGCACCAATAGAAAAAGAAAACATGCTACAAAATTCCCCTGAATGCCCTCTACAGGGTGTGATGGCATTTTGTCACACTTTTGGGGCCCCATGCCTTTTTTTTTTTTTTTTTTTAGAACAGGAAGCAAGTAAGAAATCACTTCCTGTTCCTTCCTGGTCTTGATGTCTGGGTGCATTTGGCAGAGGTGTATCTATGATGGGGCAGGTAGGACACATGCCCCAGGTGTCAGTGCTAGGGGGCGCAAAAAAACAGCAGAGGAAGAGGATAAAGCAGCCCTGGAGGTAGGGGCGCAACTTCCACATTTGCTCTAGGAGCTGTTTATGCTAGATATACCTCTGGCATTTGGGTTACAATAAGGTTTTTTTGGACAAAAATTAAAAAAAAATTCATCTGTGGGGGCCACAGAAACAGCCTGAAGTTTGCATAAGGCATTCTCCATTCCTAAGAATAATACTAATTTGGGAGGCAAACTGAAGATCTTGTCAAGAAGGATTTTTCTGTGGTCATATCTGAAGAACTAGAACTAGAATCAAGCAGCAAAGCTAGATATGTTCAAGAGCGCAACATAAGTGGTCTCATAGTTTCTGTGGTCAATGAAACGGGCAAAAGATACATTGCAAAATGCAATACTTAGCTGCATGAACATACCAACTTTACCTGCATCCCTCCATTTCATGATCAAGCTCAAATGATCCATCATCTCTCCTATCACCAATTCCCACAATCACCATCACACAATTTCATAAGCGCCTTTCTACAATAATTTATTAATGTTAAATTATAGCACACGGAGACAATATTCATGTGATAAATTGCACATATAAAGATTCTTTTAATGCAATTGCATCAATCATGCCTTTCTTGTGCTAATCCATCTCTGTCAATGACCAGGCTTTGAGGAGCCTAACCAAAAGGAGCCTAACCGAAAAGCCACTCTTGAAACCTGATATCTGAAACCTGTAAATGAAGAGAAATCTACATTCTGAAGTGTGGTGGAAGTGGTTACAAATGCTGCTAGATAAATCTGTATTTACTTCCTCATTTTTGGTTTGGTTCTAATTTGAGGACAAGGGGATGCAGGGGACATTACTGAAAGTGAGGGAAGAGTTTAACTTCATATTTGTCAAGCACTGTAATGGGTAACCTGAATCCTACTGTTAGTCTCAACTAAGAATATAGACCCAATGAATCAATGAAACTTACACAAGTAGTGACTTATTGAGTTACTATTGATTCAATGGACTATTCTAGTTGGAACAAGCTTGTTAGAAGAATGGGAATCATGCAGCTCTCCAAATGTTGTTGGACATCCGCTAGCACTCTTTGCCTGTGACTATGCTGGCTAGGACTGCTAGTAGTCTTGCAATATCTGGAGAGCTCCATGATCTCCATGCATGGTCTATTATATTACTTAAATAATAACTAAGTGTATCTGCACTATACAGATATCTCAATTTGATAACACATTAACTTTTATGGTTCCATATTGTGGAATTCTGGGATTTATTGTTGGATTTGATTTATAGTTTCCCAACAGAAAAGTTCCTGCTCTTGCTCCTAAACATTCCCCTGAACTACAATACTGGAGCATTTTTAGCAAAGAATTTCAAGCAGTTTTAAGAATCTCACCGAACTACAAATTCCACTATAAAGTACAATACAGCCACAACAGTTAAAGTGTCATGAAACTTGCATAACTATGCCATGTAGATATCCTCAAAGTCGTTAGACTTAGATTAGAAGTCTATTACAAAATGTCAGTAAAGAACTTCTGGTAAAAAAACACAGTGAATTTCCTCCCAGCTCTAAATTAAACCTTGTTCCATATTCCACAGGTTGACCTATTAGTCATCTGTAAATATAAAAAAAATAAAAAAAAAAATATTGTGAAGCTGCCAATCATTTAGAATCTGAAGGTGATCACAAAGAATATGATGGGAAGCCATTGTCATTTTTGGGGTCACATTGTCACCCAAGGCCAGTCCAGAAAGCCAAGTAATATTACAAGATTGAAGCCTTGCCCCAAGCCCACTCTTCTTCTTATGACATAAGGTTTCTCGCTTTCCTTGACACCCATTTCAAATTTCCCATGCAGAGAGAGGCACAACATTCCTAATAAAAACCGGAAAAGTGGAATCTTTAAGACTGATTACTTTAGAATGCACTTTTATGGATTTCAATATACTTCTTCAGTTCCACTGGTGGAAAACAAATTACAAGCCACAACTATTTAAACACAGTTACAGGGTTTTGGGCTAGAATCATACTGCAATTGAATATGGAAAAATAAAAATTGTGACACTGGCCATAAACTTTCACAGATTCTGTAAGATGATATAGATCTGCCAATCAGTTTTGAGCTATTAGTCTTGAGATGTCAAAGCAATACATTCTGGTCACCTGAAAATTAGTTCCCCAGACTTTGCCAAGGAGAATTATTTTGTTGCATATGCAAAGTTAGTGATAACTTGTATTGTAACGTATGTTGTATTCCAGGAAACCATTATCCTTGTTCTAGAACATTGTCCATGTCCAACTTTCTTTGGCAAAATTGTTGAGTTAAAATAGGGGAAAACTATCAGGATTACCCGTCAGCATGGCTGGCTGAGGTATTCTGGGTTTTAAAAGTGCCACTTCTAGGACCTCATTCACCATCATACTCCATCTTCTTTGATGTGTTCTGTATATAATATTCTAGACCAAATCTTAAAAATACATGTTGACTTTCTAGTAATTTTTCAATGAACCAAACCTTTGGAGGGCTTATGGTTGTTTCTATTTACGTATCACAAAATACGAAAATGTGCAATATGATAATCAAATAAGAGAAAATACTTCTCAGAGAGTTCTCCTGTGCAAACCTTAACGACTATATGAAATTTGGAGGGGGACAGATTATAAATCATGGCAACATAAATGCTCTATGAATTATCCTGACTCCAGAATTCCAGGTTTTCAAAGAATTTGGCCATTATTGGCAAGACAAGAGTAGAATGGAAAGAAGGGTTGGTGGGGACAGAATTATGAGGTATTTCTTGGTGTCTCACATGCCAATGAATGCCATAACAAACACATATTCCTCTATCACAGTGGCACACCAGCTGTTCACCAGTGCCCCAGTATTAGCTACCACTGAACTGTTTGTTTTCATCTGCATTTCAGATAAGAAAATAAGGACACATGTATGGTTAGGATGGCAAAAGTTATTCATGATGAAGAATACACAGACAGACTGCAGCAGTTTGCTTTTGCTTGTGGCTATTGGGAAGGGAAGACCTCACCCTCCTCTTCTCTCCCTTCACTGAATTGATTCAGTGGCCCTTTCCACACGGGGTTATTAACGTGGGTCAATGTGTTTTGGCACGGAGCTGTTCTGCACATGAGTACGAACTAGGTTCGCTTTATTTACCATTGTTCCACACATAATCTCGAGTTAATGCGCCCCCATGTGGTGGGAAAGTGCGCTATTTGAAAACCAGAAAAAATCCAAAACAATTTTTAAGATCGAGCAGATTCGGACTTTCGCAGTGGTGCAGATACACACATTCGCACCGATGCAAATTGGTGGGCAGCGGAGGGTGGGCTGTGGACGTACTCACCTTCTCCAGCTGTCCCCACCCACCAAAGGACAGGCAGGCGCCATTTTTTGTCTTGTTCAGCAAACTTTAGAAAATGGAGTAACCGGACAAAACACGGCACAGGCATGTTAAAAGGAGAGAACTGTTTTCTATTTTGCAAATGTTTTACCGTTCTTGCCGGCATTAGACACACTGTCCTATAAGAGCACCCTATTTTTGGACTATATTATTTAGGAAAAAATATTTTAGTACTCTGTTCCCAGTTTCTGTCCTATCTGCTTGGGTAGAGGAAACCTCCCTGCCCAGGCAGAAAGAAGAGGCTGTGTGTGTGTGTGTGTGTGTGTGTGTGTGTATAAGAAGCTCCTTCCACCCATTCCTTTCCTCCTCATGAGGAAACTGACCTGCTGAGGTTGGAAGGGGAGGGAGGGAGGGAGGGAGGGTGTGTGTGTGTGTGTGTGTGTGTGAAAGAAGCTCCTTCCCCCCATTCCTCTCCTGCTCATGAGGAAACTTTCCTGCTGAGGTTGGAAGGGGAGGGAGGGAGCGTGCATGCGTGCACGTGTGTGTGTGTGTGTGTGTGTAAGAAGCTCCTTCCCCCCATTCCTCTCCTCCTCATGAGGAAATCTTCCTGCTGAGGTTAGAAGGGGAGGGAGGGAGCGTGCATGCACGTGCGTGTGTATGTGTGTAAGAAGCTCCTTCCCTCCATTCCTCTCTGGGGCAGGATCGTGTCGGCGGTAGAGCGGAGATGAGCGGGGGAACGAGATCGCTCTCCCAACTTTGCTCTGTCAGGTGATCTGCCTGGGTGGGGGGAGTTACCATATTTGCACCCCATTTTCAGCAGGCATTTGGGGGGTAGTGCCTCTTATACAGTGGCAAATACGTACCTACATAGGTACATACAAATGTACCAACCTAAAAGAGAAAAAAAGCCAATCACAGCCGCTGGGGCAGGGTGAGGGGAGTAGTGGGAGTGGTCACTGCTGAAGTAGTGTGGATGCATGAACTTGCACTCCTCCGAATCAAAAGGAAACATACAGAGGAGTTGTGCGGAAGCAAATGAGGGAAAGCCCATGTTATTTGGGTCCGATAAGACATGGTAAGAAACAGCATGAACCGCTTCATGCGCCTCGTGCAGAAAGGGCCGGTGAAAGCTGCTTTTGTATTTTGAACTCAGCTTACAGCAGCTGAAGTAAACTGAGGACGAAGTGGGGAAGTGGAAGGAGAAAAGAGAAACTGGAACATTTTAAAAGCAGCTGAAAAAGTGAGATTAACTGCAACTAATTTTGCTGAATTGGGACAGTTGGAAGGTATGGAACAGTTGCATACAAATACTGTGTACAATATCTTCTCCTTTCAGCAGTCTTATATGGTCATGCTGAACTATTAAGAATGCAGATATCTGCTCAGGGACTATAAGATTACAGTTTAGTACAGGACTGGAGAAAATCTGACCCACCCCTGATTTCAGGCATCCTATTGGCTCCCATTTTAAAAATTTGTTTTAAAAAATCAACTAAAAATGCCTGCCACATTTCCAGGGAGTGGAAGGAGACAATTTCACCATATCTCCACCTTCATTACTCATGAATTGTGTTACGCCCAGGAGAAGCCATTATTTAACCAGGAAGTAAAACAAAATTTAACTGGAAGGTGTTCTCCAAGGTCCTGCAAAGGTCAGTATGGTTCTCTAACCTCTGGTGTAACACAATAATAAGGACAATAAATATTTTTTTAAAAAAAGTAAATAGACCATTTGCCACTACTATAGCTCCACCTCCTTTTTTAGCTCTTAAAACCATTACTGTTACTTTGACTGCAGCTAATGTTTTTATTTCCATCTGATACTGGCCTAAATCCAGTTGTATGAATAAGAATAAACACACTGAATCAACAGAAGTATTGGGTTTCCATGTTCCTATTGATTCAGTGGGTCTACTCTAGTTGGGACTAACAGTTGCATCTGGAGGAGGAAGAGGAGGAGGAGGAGGAGTTGTTTCTGATGTTGCTATTGCTACACTTCTGTTTAATGTTATTTAGCACCATCAGTCAAACAAGTCATTTCATGGAATACAGAACTGGTATTTGTGCGTGTGCAGAAAGAGTGTATAACCTTTTAGGAGGACAAGGTGGGCAAATGGAAATGACACGCATTGATCAAAGGGTGAAGAATAGCCATGGAAGGTGGCAATGGAGGTAATGAATCGCACGGACCTCTGAAAGCGACCATTTTCACTCTAGAGGCCATTCGCATATTATACCGTTATAATGGTGGCATTGCCATTTGCATAGTACCGTCGAGTTAGGGATGCTCTTTTCCGCACCTTTCCCCCTTAAGTGGATGGGTAGCAGTATTGCCACCAGTGTTCCTTCCACATTACAGCATCCTTGGACACTCTTGCGCCCTCGCCTTCACCCTGCCCCACTGCCCCTGTTTGGGTGGTGATTTTTTGGTGGAGGAGGGAATTATACTAACACAGTAATGTTGTAACAGCATAACATGCTAGTACACTATTGCACTTTTGCCCTAAACTGCTTAAAAATTTATTAAAAAATAAAAAGTTTTGACTCAAAGGAGACATTTAAAATAAATAGGGAGAAGTGATAGGATATTACCACACCATGAGAGTCACTGATAGAAGGATGATTTGGGCATGCCCACAGCCCCTCCCCACTACTGGATCTGTCATAACAGGAAGCACTATCAAGCGATATAACAGTACCACACTATGATGGCTGATGAGATTGTAGTGCTATAGTAGGCTCTTAATGGATTTTTTTTCTGGAAATAGAATATGGTGATCTGCAACTCTTGGGGACAGGATAGCAGCTGGATAGCGACGACATCATGCAGAAGCACGGCTCCTTTACTGGTAACAACCCACTGCTATAGCATTATAGCGATATCATGGGGAAATGGCCAGTGTTTCCATGCCATAAAATACTGCATAAACAGGGAAAAACAATCACACAACAATTTCCTCACCTATAGCCTCTTCTCATGAAATAAGCCATATTTAATAATTAACACATCAGCCCTACAGATGTGGGGGGTTTTTTATTTAAAAATATAATGAATTAATCATTGAGGTTACAAAGAGTGCTTTGGTAGCTATCAAAGGGTGTAGAAGATGTTACCACATGACAGTCTGTAAAAACATGGTTTGCACCCTACTGTTTTAATCTTAAACTTGCTTACAGCTGTGTGAGACTCTCCTGGAACAGCTGCTTATTGTGCAATATGGATAACTGACATCTGAAGATTGGTTCCAGGCAAAGAACATATTCACCACATGAAGCTAAATTCTGCATTGTGTGGGCTGCATATTCCACCTTACCCTTTCCCTGCTTTTGTAACTGCATAAAATATCAAATGTATGAGTGGCTCAGCTGTAACCAGGCATCTTAAGTGACAGCTCAGCAGGCAGACTTGCCTTTATTTGTCAATGAAAGTTAATGGCATAAATAGAGGCTCTTCTCGCTTACCACCTTCTTCTATAAAGAGAACTCTGAGTTGCTACTTAATATGCGGTCCTATTAATTCTAGAGGGTCTGAGGGAGTAGAGACTGAATGAGTAAAATTAATGACCTCCTGTCTAGGGGTTGCCCCTCACCTAAAAGGTGAACTCAAAATGATACTCTGCAAGGCAACAGAATTATTCAATATTTTTAGAGCCACCTCATACACCAAACAGTTGTCAAGACTAACAACCTTGATCAAATTTAATTTTCAGTGATCTCATTTAATTTGACTTCATTGCCACCTGGCATTGGCCCAACTGTCTGTTGCATCTTTCCTCGTATTCACATTCTACAATAACTAATTGGGGATGAGGATGGAATCCTGTGGATTATAAAAGAAAAAAAAATCCAACACTTTCTGAAAAAGCAGAGAGTGTATAGTTTTATTTAGAAAACAAAACAAAACCTCAGGGGCAATCCTTCACCCATGCTCATACCCCCAAAACAACTATGATTATGATTGTAATCATATTTCCAGTAACTAAATGCTGTGTCTGGCAGTGAGTGTGAGGTCCAACCAACGGGCAGGTCCATGGTTAAAAAGAGGTTTTTAAGCCCTGTTAATGGCATAAGCTTGTGTGAAACCAGGTGTCTATAGTGTACCAAGGTTATTTCCAACCTTGCCGTAGTAGCAGCTCCCCAGAGGGAACTCACTAAGAAGTCTTTGAACTTCTTTGAATTTTTGTTTTTTTTTAAAAAAATCTCAGTTGGCAAGACTGGGATAGCAGCTAAACAGAACTCATTCTCTCCATCTTTGTGTGTCTAGGCTATGGTGTTAGTGAGTATCCTTATCTGAGGCTTAATTCAGCACAATAGATTTCCTTCTGTCTATTTTGTCCGAACAGTTTTCCATGTTAATATCAATGTTATTTTTGCTGGCCATGAGCAGAGCTTCAGCAGGAGACAATGAACTTGCCTGTTATTATTATTATTTTTTTATCTCAGTCTTCTACTAGTGCTTTATTCATATCATAAAAACAAGGTATCATCATCATCATCATCATTATCATTTCATGACACCAAACATTGTACTTTAAAGTTCATTTCACTTTTACATAACTACTAGTTGCATCCCAAATGTTACTGATAGCACAGATTGTTGGTAGACCACAGGATTTCTGGCCAGTTTAAGGAGGAGGAAGTGATTGTATTTATTTTTACCTCTGTGCTATATGGTCTCTTGTAATTATTGTTTTTCTTCATCAAAAATCCTGTATTTTTACTTTTCTTTTAAAACAAATATATCCATGTTATTCTACTTAGCAGCTGTATTCATCCATAAAAGCGCATTTGGTATCAGAAAACTCATACATATTTGCCTAATAATGCCTTTTAAGTAATTGGCCCCTTTGTTAATGGTTTTTTTTTTTTATAAAAAGCCACCATGCCATACACTAGGAATCAAAATTAGCATCTAAATGAGGATGTTTTAAACGCATGCCTAGGGGTTGTGGTTTTCACCTTTTTTAAGAGTTTGCCATGTTAAATTATGTAAAATAGAAATGATATTTTAGTATTTAATGAGCTAATGTAGCCCTATCAAGCTTTCTTTCTTTTTTTAAAAAAAAATCTGCTTAATTTTAACATTTTTTAAGAAGCAGAACCTGTAAATTGTTTTTCGGGTACAGAAAATGGGTGTGAAATAAAAATAAAAATAATGAAAAGATAAACAATGCCAGATCCTTCAGCAAGCAATCTAAGTTTGTGGAAGATTACGGAAATAGTTGACTGAAGTGTTAGGTAAAACTGAAAATGATATTACTATTAATCAGGTACTTATCATACATTAAAAATGGTCATTTAAAATATTTAATTTCAGAAAATGTTTGTTTGTTTTTTACTGTTAATAGTAGAAATCATTAAATTTATGGAGAATCATTTAAAATGAGAAAATGTATATACTGTATACACATTTCTGTGTCAAAATCTAGAAATGAGACATCTCTAGGATGATAATGCACAATGAAATTAAGCAGTGGTATAGAAGGTAAATGATTCCACTTGCATTTAACAACCAGTGAGACACACATCTTAGTATGATATCTTGATCTTGAATACATTCCTTGGAGGTTGCATTTATTGAAAGAAAACTGAATTCACTTTCAAGGTCCATTTTTAAAGAATACATTTAAACATCTGGTGGTGTTGAGGTTTTTAAAATGCTATTTCTACTTCAATTGAAATTGCTTTATTAAATACATCCCCTCCATAAATTCTAGGAGGTAGTTAGTCTCCTGTGGTTTGCAGTTTAGGGAGGGGCATTTAGAATTCTCAGCCAGAGAGCTCTTTGGCCTCAGCAAACTACAAACTCCAGAATTCCAAAGGATGTTGAGAGTGAAATAATAGCACTATAACAATGTAGTGCAGAAATAGCCTTAGTCTGTTGTAGCAATAAGAAAAATTTTTGCATCATCCTCATTCCTCCCAGAATCAACATGCTGTAGTGGTTTGAGTGCTGGACCAAGACTCTGAGAGACAAGAGTTTAAAATCACATTCAGACATTGGGTGGCTTCTCTCACCTTAAGAGGAAGACAATGGCAACCCTCCTCTGAATAAATCCTGCCAAGAAAACCATAAGATACAGTTGCCATAAGTCAGAATTGAGCTCTGCCCCTATCCTACATGTTGTCAGTAGATGTTTCAGGAACACATAGAGACTACTCACTGGATCCATGCTCAGACTGCTCACCTGTTTAATAGAATGGGGTTGGAGCCATAGCTTCCCTTCTGTGATGATCTCAATAATTCTCCATATGATCACTGTATCTGCCATGTTGTGACTCATTCATGCCAACCTGTTAAGATTATCACTGCGCACAGTTCCATGAGTCTCTGTTCCAGTCAGCCTCTTGTGGCCAGGAGAACTGTCGCTGCATCATCTGAACTTTCCAGAGCCTTTAAAAGTTACAGTGCTCAGAATCCCCAGTTCTTAGGGATTCTGAGAGTATAGTCCCACAAAAGTAACTTCTCCAGTCTCTGTAGATACCTATCTATTTCCACCACCACTAGTCACTAGTCTCAGGCATATAGCTGCGGACAAGGACTGTTTCCAGCAGATCACCACTAGTCCCTATGGAGAACAGCACCAAAACATCAGAGACAGCTCAGACTGCTAAGGAACTGCAATCTCCAGTTCACTTTCTACTGTATTAGTGTACTGACTTATATAATCTACAGAAGCTGGAGCTCTTTTAAGCTGAAAGGGAAAATATTATCAATCAATATTCAAATTCTAAAAACATTTTTAATCATCTATTTATGTTCTCACTTCTTTTTCCTTCATTATCTTCTTATATTGTTTCAGAAGGCCTTTGAAAAATTCACAGACTAGCTGTATCTGCTCAGAATTAGGTTCCAGTGATTTCAGAGAGGCTGTCTCTCAGGTAAGTAGCTTGAGAAGAAAAAAGTCATTCCTTTTTACCTTGCATGGTGAAGAAAGTGGAAAAGGGAATATAACTGCATACATACTTTCCAAACTATTGCCCTTCCTAACCATTTGACATTAAAAAGTCTAAACTCATACTAACTGATATATGTGACAAACTAACATTGTTTTTCAAGTAAACCTGATTGTGTGTTTTGAGGATGATTTTTTTAAAAAAATTGGAGGCATTTTCCTCATCAAATATTGATTATGTTGAAAAGGACAATTTTATATTTGACTACAACAGCAAACACACACACACACACACACACACAACTCAATTTCTTGAGATTTTAATAATTTGGCATGGAACTGTTTCACTGACATGAGTTAATTTTAGCTCTTTGTGTAAAAATGTGTGTACCTCTTTTGCAGGGAAGTGTTTAAACGAGAGTCACTTGTCCATTAGAAGGATATTTATGTTATGAACATTCTTAGACAATCTCCTTGCAAGCTGGTCTCTCTGTAGTGATTTCACTCATCACAAAAATGACTGAGGAGAAACTGTCTTTTTTTCCGTTCTGATTAACCATTTTGAAGGTACGTGCTTGTTTTCATAACAGAAAGGTCCAGATAAAGTATTCTGTATGCTTTAGACTGTCTTTCCCAGGCTAGTGCCCTCCAGAGTGTTGAACTACAGGTCCCATCATTAGGCAGCAGGCTAATGGGAGTTTTAGTCCAAAATATTGGACACCAGGTTGGGCAAGGCTGGCTTAAGAGAAGAATTATCTTGATTCCTAGGGCAGGTTGGAATCAAGACCCTCAATCTAGCTCAGAAGATGTAGAATCTATTTAATGTTAAACCCTAGAACCAGCCAGTACAATCCTATCAGTTATCCTGAGATGAGTCCCAGTGAGTTCTATGGGATTAGATATACGATTGCAGTGCAGCTGATTCACAGATAAGGCTAGCTGAAAAAGATAATACTTTCCAGCTTGTGTAATATGTTTTCCTCTTACCATCTAGCAGGAACAGTCTATCTACGATTAGTCCAGTTCTTGGCACCAGAATTCACGAAAAATATTGATAAGCTAGAACTTGTTCAGAAGACAGCAACCAAAATCATACAAGGTCTGGAAACTATGCCCTATGAGGAGCAGCTTAGGAAGCTGGGTATGTTTAGCCTGGAGAAGAGAAGATTATGAGGTGACGTGATAGCCATACTTAAATATTTGAAGGAATGTCACATAGAGGATGGAGCAAGCTTGTTTTCTGCTGCTCCAGAAACTAGAACACAGAGCGGTGGCCTCAAACTACAGGAAAAGAGTTTCCACCTATAACTTGTTAAGAACTTCCTGATGGTAACAGCTGTTCTAAATAGGAATATGGTGCTTCAGAGTTTGGTGAAATCTCCTTCTTTGGAGGTTTTTAAATAGAGGCTGGATGGCCATCTGTCAGGAGTGCTTTGATTATGTATTCCTGCACGGTGGGGGTTGGACTTGATGGTCCTTGTGATTTCCTCCAGCTTTATGATTCTATAATTCTGTGATGCTAGCTAAGGCAAAATGTCCAGTCTCCTGATTTGAGGGGATGTTTTCTCACAAACCTAAGCCACAATGGCAGTCATGTTCTCTGTAAAATTTCTGTGCCAAGTTAATGTAAGTCGGTATACCAATATTTTTTGAGATGATTAAAAATATATTGAATGCCCCACGGTCAGTACCATAGGAATAGATCTATGACTGACTCTATAGAATAACTGATTCATTTTGGAGTGGTAGAACAGAATGTACCAAAAGCCAACACCTGCTTCTACTCTCAAGTGATCCCTCCAATGAGAGAGAGAAAGAGACCGAACCCAAAGAGTGATCACCAATGGCTGCTTTTCATCCTGGAGAGAAGGGTTCTGTCCTGGGCCCAGTGCTATTCAACATCTTCATCAATGACTTGCATGAAGGAGCAGAGGGCATGCTGATCAAATTTGCAGATGATACCAAACTGGGAGGGGTTGCTAATACCCCAGAGGACAGGGTCAAATTTCAAAAAGACCTTGACAGATTGGAGAGCTGGGCCAAAGCTAACAAAATGAATTTCAACAGAGAGAAATGTAAGGTCCTACAGTTAGGCAGAAAAAATGGAAGGCACAACTACAGGATGGGGGACACATGGCTGGATAGCAGTATGTGTGAAAGGGATGTAGGAGTCTTGGTAGATCACAAGCTGAACATGAGTCAGCAGTGTGATGCAGCAGCCAAGAAAGCCAATGCAATTCTTGGTTGCATCGATAGAAGTATGGTGTCCAGATCGAGGGAGGTAATGGTACCACTCTATTCTGCATTGGTTAGGCCTCATTTGGAATACTGTGTCCAGTTCTGGGCACCTCAATTCAAGAAGGATATCGACAAGCTGGAATGTGTCCAGAGGAGGGTGACCAAAATGGTGAAGGGTCTGGAAGCCATGCCCTATGAGGAACGGCTTAGGGAGCTAGATATGTTTAGTCTGCAGAAGAGAAGGTTAAGAGGGGACATGATAGTCATGTTTAAATATTTGAAGGGATGTCATGTTGAGGAGGGAGTGGACTTATTCTCTGCCGCTCCAGAGACTAGGACAAGGAGCAATGGATTCAAGCTGCAGGAAAGAAGATTCCACTTGAACCTCAGGAAGAACTTCCTGACGGTCAGAGCTGTCCGGCAGTGGAATTTGCTGCCTTGGAGTGCGGTAAAGTCTCCTTCTTTAGAGGTTTTTAAGCGGAGGCTGGATAGCCATCTGTTGGGAATGCTTTGATGGGTGTTCCTGCATGGCAAGGAGTTGGACTGGATGGCCCTTGGGGTCTCTTCCAACTCTATGATTCTATGAGAGAGAGAGGACAAGAAAGGCAGCTTGGAATAAATATTTGCATATGCAGATTTATATCAGTAGTGGGAACCAGCATGGTGTAGTGGTTTGAGTGTTGGGCTACAAGTCTAGAGACTAGGGTTCAAATCCTGTGTCTATACTGCTGAAATCCCCACTCAGCCATGGAAACATACTGGTGACCTTGGGCAACTCACATTCTCTCAGCCTCAGAGGAAGGCAAAATCAAACCCCCTCTGAACAAATCTTGCCAAGAGAACCCTGTGATAGGTTTACCTTAGGGTCTCCATAAGTTGAAAATGACTTGAGGTTACACAACAATAACAATAATTCATATGCATGGATACTAATTTAAAAATAGTAATTTAAATAGTGAAATTTTAATAGAAATACAGTACATCTCATTATAGTAGAAAAATCACACTGCATAAGTATAGAACTTTGTAACATAGCTGTTGTCTATCAGGCCATTGAGCAAAGTTTGGAAAAGTTACTGTCCTGGACTACAGCTCTCAGAATCTTGCAGTCAGCATGCTCAGTGGCTATGTCAGTTGTCACAGTCCAGCAAAGCAGATATTCCAGGCTCTGCCCCTGGGCCCTTGTATACCTCTGACAATATGAGCTCTGGACCTCAGAGAAACTGTGCCAGAGTAAATGTTCATCTTCAGGGCTCTACTGGATCTTATTTTTATTTTATCCAAGAATCTTGAAGAGGTTTAGCAAACACTACTTTAAAATAAAAATGCATCTAGCAGGCAGTGTCACATTTTATCAACAAAGGAGAAAACATAACCAAACGATACAATAAAATAATCATGGCTGTGCTACACCCTATAAATATCATCTCAATAACAGAACCCGTTTATTCTCTTGGATCTAAATCCCTGATCCTGCCCTACCACATCCAAGTCCTTTCATCCTCTTTAATTAAAATGATAAAGATGAAGATATAAATGCACACAGTGATTATGTGGTTAAGAAAAGTGCCACAAACAATAAACTGTATTCAACAAGATCACTAGAGGATCTCAAGCAGTCCTGGATTCACCTAATGATGTAAGTTACTGCACCACAGTCAGGCTGATTAATGGTTAGGTGATAAGCTGTTCAAGATGCGTATGCCTAAGGCCATTGCTTGTTAGGAAAGGGAGTAGAAGCCAGCTAATGACAATTTCAACAGGTGACAATCTCAGGGAAGTTATATCTAACTTCACAAATCTAAGTCCATTTTCTTCCAAAATTCATTAGTTCCCATAAGTTCCAATTCTGGAAAGTAACTTGGTCAGGATTATGTTTCTAAGTATCTAATAGAAAGTGGAATAGATTGCCTTGGAAGTGGTGAACTCTGCATCTTTAAAGAGAGGTTGGAGAGCCCTCTTTCAGTAATGTTTTAGTTGTATGTTCCTGCACAGTACAGAATTGGACTAGATTGCTTTGCGGTCACTTCCAGCTCTATAGTTCTATCATTCTATGATTCTATTATGCGTTTTTGGTATTTCTGTGGCAGGAAGTGCACATGTAGCCAAGCAATATCTGAGAGCGGTTAAGATGGCAAAAGTTATTAATGGGGAAGAAAAAACAAGCTAGGAGAGGATACAGTAATTTGCTTTTGCCTGATCCTACTGGCAGGCAAAATTGTGCCTCTCCTTTCCTCTCCCCACACAATCGAAGACAGACTACATTTGTACTAGTTGTGTAGGGATGGGGGGGCGGGGAGGTGGTTTGCCCCAGGCAGCAATGTTTTTGGGGCATCCCAGCCTGTAGGCGTGCCCCTGCACACCCTGGCCATGCTCCCACCCACCCCCGGCTACCCCCCCATGCACTGTAGCCATGCCTCACACACACTGGCCATGCCCCGTATGCCGTAGCCCTGCCCCCTTCCTACCCCCCCCCACTCCAAGCTCTGCCACTGATTTGTGCAATAAACTCAATTTATAACAACTACAGTAAGTTGAGGAGGAAAATGGGAGGGAGAGAGGAAAACTGAAACATTTTTAAAGAATCTCAAAAAGTGGGAACACACAAGATTAATTAGGACTGTCCTTCCTAAAGCAAGACATTTGGAGGGTATGTTTTCATTGACAAGAAATGATATGAAATAATATCCATGGAAATATATATGGAGTCAAGTGTTTTTCATTCCGGGTCAGAAGTCTTACATATAAATTAGCACTTCTACTCTAAAGACATATTGTATGAGTAAGCATTTTGCCTTTACATTTGGAACAAAGGAAAAGAATATAGAAAATAAGTTAAATGTCAGAGAGTGCTACTAAAGATATAAGATTCAAGCATATAGAAGGAAAAATCGTGAAGAAGGAGAATCAATAAACTTTACAAAGTCTTAATTCACTCACTTTTCAGATTCAGAGTGTCAACAAACATGTTGGCAAGGATCATACAGTAGGCATTGTTTACTTGGACTTTCAGAAAGATTTTGACAAAATACCTCAGTTTCTAAATGAACCTGAGCAAACTAGGTGATCATGGAAAAAGAAGAAGAAATCCCATCAATCAGTAACTTGTTAAAAGAACATTGTCATCATGAACAAGTCAGACTACTTACAGGAGGAATATATACAAGAGGCAACAGTTCAGCACCACATTTTACAGAATCCTTTTGAAAGATCTCACTGATGAATATCTGAAGGAACTATGCAAATTGCTCAGAGAATTTTCCACCAGTGTACAAAACCAAATTCAAACGGACACACTCCAGGAACCCATACCAGTCATCTTCTGTCTATTGCCCAAAATATACAAACAAGACAATCCAGGAAGACCTATTATGTTAAGCATTAGAACTCTCACTGTTGGGCCATATGCATTCTCAGGCTATATGCTATCAACACTCCAAGCTATGTGATGGACACAACTGATTTCCTGAGGAAAATGCAGTCCATTCACAGTCTCCCAGAGAATACCATCCTACCCACTATGGATATAGAATCCCCGTACACCAATATCTCCCACCAGGATGGACTACAAGCCATCAAGAATATCACCCTGAATAAGGCTACAGCAGACCTAGCCACCAAACTCTGCCACTTTATACTTACTCATAACTACTTCACTTTTGGGAATAATATCTACCTCCCAGGTCTGTGGCACAGCCATGAGCACCCACATGGCACCACTGTATGCAAACATCTTCATGGCTGACCTGGAACAATGCTGCCATAGCACATGCACCCAAAAACCTCTCCTCTCCCTAGAATTTCGTGTTGACATCTTTGTAATTTGGCCATATGGAAAGTCATCACTTGAGAAGATCTACCAGGATTTCCACAACTCCCACCCAACTATCAACCTGAACATGTAACAATCCACATAACAAATTCACTTTCTTGACACCACTGTGCAACCCACTGATTACTACACATATTTACATGCTTCCAATTTCTACCCAGAACACACTGTCAAATCTATTGTTTACAGTCAAGCTTTCTGATACGACTGTATCTGCTCAAACCCACAAGACATAATTCACAACTCTTGAAATTACAACAGGCATTTATTAAACTACAATACTCATCTCAGGTGGCAAAGAAACAAACTAGTAAGGTAGGATACCCAGGAACCAGCTGCTATAGGACAGACCAAAACCACAAAATGACAGAACATCCCTAGTTGTTACCTACAGTCTCCAGCTGAGACCACTCAAATATATTGTTACCCTGTTTACTGGGGGTCCCGTGAGGGATACCAAAATGTGCTCAACAATAGGTGGGGAAGATTAGCTCTGAGCACTGCTTAAGCGTTACGAGAGACAGGGTAACTTAGCAGGATCTTGAGCCCTATGTCTACAGAGTCAGGCCGAGTCAAGGAGCACGCAGAAGTAGAAATAATAAATGTGGTTTTATTAAAAACACAATCAAACAGTGTATGCGGCACACTCACACAAGATAACTAAAGAAATAAAGGTTGGAGTGAGGTAGAGGGATTTTTAGAGGAGTTGTTGGTTTGGGTGATACTTCACCTGTCCTGAAGCCCGGTTGGAAGTGGAGAAGCTGGGGAGCGTGGATCTCAGCAAGTGGGGCTGAGGGGAAGGCTCGCTGGACAAAGCTACAGCAAGGCAGGATGGAAGCCAAGAGCGATCCAAGGAAGCGCTCAAAGTCAAGGGTTTTTATAAGGAGAATTGTGACCGCAGGCTAGGTCGGACTTGGGGAAAACAATAGATTTGGGGCTGGAGACAAAGCCTCTGAAAGGTCAGAATTTGAATGATTGAGTTACAGCCAAATTGTCAATAGGATAGCCAGTATGCAAACGCGGAGTACTTGAGCGTTGTATAGTCAGATCGTCAAGCTGCTAGCGCGGGGCGGAAGATCTTTTGAAAGCTGCATGCATACCTAATGAAGGTACTTACCTTGAGGTCTCCTAAAGCTGCGAGTTGGCTATTTCTGGCCTGCCTGTATTGTTTAGGAATATTACGGTGATCATCGGCCGAGCCTGTATGCGTGCTTGTCCGGGGGCCTCGCAAGCACGGGGAAGGGAATGGGTATGTGAGGCCGAATTAGTGATATCAATAGATATCTTTTTATATCCCAAAAGCTCAGGCTAGCCAGGGCAGTAACAATATCATCAGTGAGTTGCAACGAATTCCTGTGAATAACACAGTCCTCTCACAAGTTCTGGGACGCAGGCCTTTATTTGCCTACAAATAGCTCCAAATCTTAAACGACTACTCACTTACATCAGGATATATTATATGGATGGTAATACAGGGATAAGACCCTGCCACAAACTCAGATGCCAAATCTGTTCCCACATCTACTCTAGGAGCAATATCACAGTAGCCAATAATCATCCACAATATCAGAGGTGCATTTACTTGTTCTTCCTCTAATGTGATATATGGCATAATATGTCAGCAAAGCCCTTCTACACTCTACATTAGACATACAGGGCAGTATCTATGCAAGAGGATAAATGGACACAAATCTGATATTAGAAGTGGCAATACCCAAATACCAGTTGCAGAACATTTTAACCTTCTTGGACATACAGTACAGGTTGCAGTCCTCAAACAAGGAATTACAAATGATGACTAGAAAAAGAAACTGCTAAATTGAATTATGTTCACAAATTCCAATCCATTAGCAGAAGTATGAACCAAGACAATGGCTTCACATCATGCTACATATATTAATACAAGGGTCCTCACTATTGCACATATAACAAAAGGAATCTTCTCATTTTGAACCCTGGGAACCTGGCTTTTGGTAAGTGGATTAACACATTAGTAAGGATCTGAAAGACCTGTATTACCTTGTCCAGCACTTTGAAATTTTAGGGCAGGAGACATGACTTTCATTTTTCTGGATCCTATTACTTTCTGTCCCACTCCTACAACTGTATAAATATGTTTTATACCTGAGGCCTTAATATCACTCCCTACTGCATCTGAAGAAGTAGGTTCATATCCATGAAAGCTCACGCTAGTCTTAAAGGTGCTGCCACATTCCCTTTTTTTCCATCCCCCTGCCTTCTTCCTTTTTCTGTTAAAGGGAAAAGAATGTAGAGTAGGAATAAATTGACAGTTCTTGCAATAGAGAGGCATAAAACGTGTGGTCTCTGAAGATTCTCTATTAGGGTGAGTAAACATGTTTGTACATCATCTTGAGGAGTGGGGAGATAATCACTTTTTATGATGACCACTTTTGTGTGTGTGTGCATCAGAGATCTCTTCATGCTTGACATTTATATTGACCAATATTGTTCAAGAAACAGCTGTTAAGTGACACACATTGGGGCAAAAAACTTCTAGCTGTATACAGGCTACATTCAGTCATAAATGATAAAAGCCATGGAAACTCTGGCTTATTGTATATGATTGGTGTGTTGATGCCACTATCAAATCATTCCAGCTCATAGGGAGAGTAGCCTAGACCTAGTGGAAACAACTTTGCTCAGTGGTTTGTTTACTGAGTCATCTCAACTCAGGAGCAGCTGGTACTCTGGCTTGTTTATTTCCCTGCCTTTCTCTGTCTTGTGGGTATGTAGTGGCAGGGGAAACATTAGAATTTCATCCAGTCTGAATGGCAAGTAGCTGTTACAGGAAAACATAAGCTAAATTCCTTGGTATCTTGTCTTCTCATTATGTCTAAATGTGACCACACGCTGACCAGGTCTGAACTGGTTGCTATTGACACAGAAAGCCCTCTTGAGGCTATGATGAATAGCTTAATGAAAATATCAACTTAGTATATGCAGCTGTTCTGCCAAAATCAAATTCCACTTTGGGGATTATTAGGGAAGGAAACAAAAACAAAAACCTGCCCTTATTATTGTACCTTTGCTATGATTTACACTTGGAACACTGTATACAGAGTTATTCAGGATATCAGAAAAATGAAGGCTATTGCAGAAACAGAGAAAAGGAAACCCAAAATGGACAAGGCTGAAAGAAAGATTACAATGTTTGGGGTTCTTTTAGCTTTAAAAGGGGGGGACTAAGAAAAGGGAACATAACAGCTGTCTATAAGTGTATGGTGTATTGTTTGGAGAACTTGGACAGAGAAAAGTTTTGCTCCCTCTTTCATAACACTAAAACGGTGGGCCATTCCATGAAACTGAAGCGTAGGAGACTTGAGGATAGTTAAAAAGAAATACTTATTCATCTAATCTATAGGGTATGAAAGTAGCTACCCTGGGTTACAGCGATGGCTGCCAGTCTTGGTGGCTTTAAAAGGAGATTTAAAAGGCCAAATTAATGAAAGATATGGGTACTAATTATGCAGTGGCGGAGCTTGGAGGGGGTGGAGAGGGTGGGGCTACAGTGCGAGGGTGTGGCCACTGTGCACAGGGGTGTGGCTGCAGTGCATGGGGACGTGGCCAGGGCACGCAGGGGCATGGCTACAGGCCGGGACACCCCAAAACATTGCCACCCAGGGCAAATTGCTCCCCCGTCCCCACATTCCTATGCGACTGTAATTATGATGGTTATATATTCTCTCCAGTGTCAGAAGTAATATGTATCTCTAAATATGCTCAGTCATGGAAACCCACTTGGGAAGAATCACACTCTCACACCTTCAGACATGTAAATGTGATTGGCAATGGCAAAACCCTTCTGAACGAATCTTGCAAAGAAAACCCTGCTATAGCTTCACCTTAGAGACGCCATAGATCAGAAATGATTTGAAGGTAAACAACAGCAACCAGTTGCTTGAGGTTCTGAATAGAATTGTGCTGTTTTCCTCCAGTCTTGCTTATGGATTATGCAGAGATTTCCCAAATGCCTTTGGTCTGATCTAGCACAGTTTTTCTTACTTTTTTTTATTCCATAATCAGAGATTTAGGCCATTTCTGCACTAGCCTGTTATAGTGCTATTATTCCACTTTCAACCTCCTATGGAATCCTGGGGTTTGCAGTTTAGGGAGGGGCTTTAGAATTATCAGCCAGAGAGCTCTTTGGCCCCAGCAAACTACAAACCCCAGAATTCCAAAGGAAGTTGAAAGTGGAATAATAGCACTATAACAGGCTAGTGCGGAAATGGCCCAGAATAGCAATCAGTAGCTACTTCCGTTATTCAGTTTCAAAGGCCACCATACGAATATTGTCAGCATCAGGCTAACTGGATTATCTTTTAAACTGCTGGACAGAGAACTTCTACAACACTCACTTCTTCATCATTTCTCAGTCATTCCAGCTTTAGCTCAAGAGTTGTTTTCCATTCCCCTGGCTCGAACCCTTGAGCTTTATGTTTAGGCCTACAAAACTTGTGGCTGACTTAGCAGCTAAGCATTGAGTGCTGGTGCCTAAAAATGTTATGGTCTCTTGATTATTTTTGTATAATTGACCCTAGGGCTAGAATATACTTTCGTTATTCTATCTTTCTTGGATTTTTAACTGCACTAAAAGGCATCTTGTAGTTCCTGATTTGTTTGTGATTCTGCAACTCTGCTAATCCCTACTGGCCCTGCAAAAAGCAGCTCTCAAAATATGTCTTCCATCCTAGGATTAGTAAATTAGCATTCACAAAAGTTTTCAGGGACTCTAGAGTCTCCTAATCTTGATCAGATAGCCAAGATTGCCTCATTTGAAGATTATGGTATTTAATGGTAAAAGCCATCATTTCCCTTATCACGATGCTACACCTTTATTTATCTCCAAACTACCTTATTATTCACAGTGGATTTTTAAACCCATTGTGCTGATGTTAGAACAGTTAATCAGTAATTAAAAAGGGCAGACTTGCTGGATCTCTTATACCTGCTGAGTTTATATTTCAGCAAAGCATTATGTTGCACGACTGAAACAATAAATGTTTATAGCAGGCTTTATAACATTTGGGTGCTCTGTCATATTGATGAACTTCCCCTTCATTGTGCCTCATCACTGGCTTAGCTGATGAGAACTGGAGCTCAACAATGTGAGTAGGACCATGGGTTCCCATCCTTGGTTTTTAGAAACTTCATGTGAACTATGGTGATGCAGTCATGTAATTTTAGACTCTGGGCTTTTGGAAGATGGAACATTAACACTGTGCATTACTTCACCTGTGGTAAACTGCATTTGCTCTGACTTGGATGCCAGAGTTGGCTGTAGCCTTGCCCCCTGCTTTTCCAGTGTTGATGGATACTTTTCAATTTGTGCAGCCCAAAAATGTGGGCAGGATCCTTGGAAAGGCAAGAGCCACCACATGTGTACTACACCCTTGCCCTTCCTGGCGTATTAAACAGGCCGGAGGAGGACTAGCTGAGTGGGTAAAGGGAGTGGTTAATGCCTCTTTACAACAAAGCAGGGTCCCAACACTCCTGAAGGAGGCTGTGGTAAGATCTCTTTTGAAAAAACCTTCTCTGGATCCAACTATACTAGATAACTATAGCCCAGTCTACAACTTTCCATTTTGGGGCAAAGTGCAAGATTGTGTAAGAGTCAGCGTGGTATAGTGATTTGAGCATGAGACTACAACTCTGAGGATCAGGGTTCAAATCCCTTCTCAACCATGGAAATCCACTGGGTGATTTTGGACAAGTCATACTCTCTCATCCTGAGAGGTAGGCAAAGGCAAATCCCCTTTAAAAAAAATTTGCCGAAAGAAAAATAACAAACCCACAAGATAGTTGCTGTTAAGTTGGAAATGACTTGAAGGCATACAACAGCATGTGGTGGCTTCTCAATTCCAGGGGTTGTTAGATGAGGCAGATTATTTTGATCCATTTCATTCTGGTTTCAGGTCTGGTTATGGGATGGAGGCAGATTTGGTTGTCTTCGTAGACAACTAACATGGGGAAGTGGACAGGGGGAGTGTGCATCTGTTGGTTCTTCTGGACCTCTCACAAACATTTGATACTATCAACCATGGCATCCTTCTGAGTTACCTCTCTATGGTGGGACTTGAAGGTACTGTTTTACAATGGGTCCATCCTTTCCAGGAAGGGTGCATTCAGAAAGTGGTGTTGTAATGCTTGTCTGACTTCTTGGCCATTGGCCTGTGGAGTCCTTCAGGGTTTTGTCTTGTCCCCTATGCTATTTAACACATATATGAAACCACTGAGAGGCATTGTCTGGAGTCTTGGTTCAGGTACCACCAGTGTAATCATGATACCAAACTTTATTACCCTTTTTAACCTAATTCCAAGAAAGCTATTCCTGTGCTAAATGGGTACTTGGGAGCTGAAATGGACTAGATGAGGGTGAACAAACTGCAGTTTAATTCAGACAAGACAGAGGCGCTCCTGGTTAGATGAAAGACAGATCTGAGAATAGAGATTCAGCCTTTGTTAGATGGGGTCACACTCCCACTGAAAATGCAGGTTTGCAATTTGGGGTACTCTTAGATTCAGCTCTGAGCCTGCAGGACTAGGTTTCAGCAGGGACCAGGAGTGTCTTTGCACAGATAAAGCTAGTGCACCAATTACACTACTACTATACCAACTACTCCTGAAGAAGTGGGATCTGGCCACAGTGTCTATGCCTTAGTTACAGTATATGCCATTTGGATTACTGTAGTGCACTCTATGTGGGGCTGCCTCTGAAAAGTGCTCAAAAACTTCAGTTGGCTCAAAAAGCTGCAGCCAGATTGTTAAGTGAGGCTGGCTACAAGGAGCACACAACTCCGACCATTTCCACACTGCACTGTTATAGCTCTATTATTCCACTTTCAACATCCTGTGGAATTCTGGCGTATGTAGTTTACTGAGGCCAAAGAGCTCTCTGGCTGAGAATTCTAAATGCCCCTCCCTAAACTACAAATCCCAGGATTGCATAGGATGTTGAAAGTGGAATAACAGCTCTATAACAGTGTAGGATAGTGTAGTGTAGAAATGATGTCCCTTGTTGCAACAGTTTCACTTCTTATATCTAGTTCCAGACGCAATTCAAAGTGCTGGTTCTGAGCATGAAAGACCTATACTGTTTGGGCCCAGGCTATCCAAAGCTGTACAATCACCTGGATTGGCCCTTTCCTTCATCCTACCATCTTCTCAGGCTTGTTTAGCTGGAAAAAGCCTGCTCAGTGGTTGCTCCCTGACTTTGAAACTTCCTCCCCAGAGAGGACAGGATGGCCTCATCCTTACTCTCTTTCTGACAGCAGGTCAAAACATTTTTATGTCATCAGTCTTTTAGAAAGTGACTTGGATGGGGTTTTAATACTGTGCAGTGCTGTTTTTAAGGTTTTTATGTAGTCTTTTGATACATTTTAATGTTTGCTATCTTTAATGTTTTCTTAATTGTTTAGTAGCCTCTTAACTCTTATATTTACACTTTTATTAATGACTTTGTATAGTTTTTTAAAAATATTTTTTATAAATATGTTATTAGCTGCCTTGAGTCCCATTATTGGGAGAAAGGTGGGACATTGATGATGATGATGACGATGATGATGATGACGATGATGAAGAAGAAGAATTTTGGGGATGCAGCTACTTGTTCATTTGACTAGATAACAGGACTTCTCTCCCAAACAATTATTATGTTTTTTTAATGGGGAAAATTCTTAACCATGTTTTAAAACTGAGCAGGGGGATGGGTCTTTCTGAGGCCCTTATTATTCCAGGTCTCACAAGTCTCCTGACCACCCAAAATGTTTTTGTTCCCCTAAATGTTGGGTCATTTTCTAAAGTGTTGGGTAATAAATTCATCCCTAAGCCACCTCATATCCTCTGTGAAGCTCAAGTGGAAAGGTCCCATACAATTCAGGACCAGACAACCCAACAGACTGACTTCTCCCATATAGGTCTTTGCACTTTGGAAATGGAGTCTATTTGGCTGCTACGGTAGGTTGCCCCTTTTATGACAGCTACTCCATAGAATGGTTTTCCCAGTGAGATTTGGTGAGCTCCCACTGTTGAGTATTTTTGCTGTCACTTAAAGACTTATCTGTTTACTCAGGCATTTTCCTGATTATTATCCTGACTGTCAACATTGTTTACCAGTTACCTCTGATGTTTAATGAATTGTTTTTTTAAGGGATTTTATTATCTTAATTGTTTTCTTGTTTTAACTGTTTTGTTACTGTTTTGTTACTGTATTGTTACAAATGGTTGTACTGTACTGTATTGTTACAAATGGTTGAGAGATATTTTAAACAAAACCCAGTATAAAAATGCTACCAATAGCCAAAAAAAAAAAAACCCAAATAGGAATCATAGGAGCATCTCAAATAATGACTCAGAGACCAAGCTAGTCCAAACCTTAAACTGAGTTACAGCTCACTCTGTGATGAGTGTTGAGTCACTCTCATGCTGTGAGGAACCTTCTGAGCCCTCAGCCTCATTGCCCAAAAGATGGAGATTTCAAACTGGAGAATCATAATGTTTTTGTGGGACTGTATGAATCAGAGCAATGATTATATTAACTTAATTTTCCATGTACTGAATTAATTTGTTTGAAGAATCACTGGAGGGGATGGGGAAATACAGGTTCAGATTAGGTTCCTAATCCAGTTTACCCTAACCCAGGATAAAAATCATGTGGCCCTCCAGATGTTGTTACACTGCAAATTCCAACATTCCTTACCATCTTGCAATCCAAGATGATCTGGAGAGCTTCGCAGTGTTCACTTCTGCTTCAATCTATCTTGTAAGATTGTTTTGTGAAGAAAATCTTAAGTGGTGCTTTGAGCCTCTTGGAGGCAAAGAGGAAAGGACTGGAAAGGACTGGAAAGAAATGAAATAAGGCAATATCCTGTTATATATGCACACACTTTAATAACAAGTAATTAGAGATGACAAACACTGTGGCCCTTTCCACAGAATGTTGTTATCCTGCATTGAGGATGGAAGAAGGACGGGATCCAGATAACGCTTATGTATGATATCATCCATGTCCCATTGTTCTCC
This sequence comes from Cyclura pinguis, assembly GCA_030412105.1. Taxonomy (NCBI): domain Eukaryota; kingdom Metazoa; phylum Chordata; class Lepidosauria; order Squamata; family Iguanidae; genus Cyclura; species Cyclura pinguis. Next base: position 218,215,569 of record CM059602.1, read on the forward strand.
CATTCCCATGTGGCACAATTGCACCACAAATGATTGATGGGTTTTACACATCAATGCCTGGTGATCGTACAGCCCTCCTTCCACCCTCCTGCACTTGCCTAAGCTACAGAGGGTCAGGAAGGACAATGGCTATGCTTCCTGCCCCAGCTCAGCCTGGGACAGTGCCTGGATGTGCTGCAGAAGGAAGAAGCATGGCCACTGCACCTCCTCCATTCTTGCAGGCAGCTGGTGTGGAGGGGAGCATTCCTGTCACTCTGCTCTCCTGGGAGAAGCTCTACTGGGATTCCTGCAGGACACCACCAGAATCCAGTAACCTGCAGAGAGGGGCCTGTCTCAAAAGAGGCATTTCTTTCTATTTAATCAAAAAGAGGGAATGCCTCTTCTAAGATGAGGTCTGCTGTTGTAACTACTTTGTGCATTATCTAAACACAAAATATGCTGTTTTTCAGGACTATTTTTCTTGTGATGTGGAACTATCTACAGATGTTACTAAGCAAATATCTAAAACTCAGATAATTAATCAACAGAGGCCCTTACCACATGATGTCGCCATCCTAGCATGGCAATGTGTTGCAGCTGGTCCCGGATGCATGTCATCACATGACATTGTTCTGGTCCTGCTGCTGTCATGTCCCCATCCGCTGCTGTTGTGTTATATACCATTACTGGAAAAAATCCAGTAATGGCCCCCTTCCCCGTGATGATCGCATCAGCTATGGGCATGTGATAAGGGTGAAAGCACCATCAAGTGCTTCCTTCTGCAGTAGAGGACAGGAAGAAGAGGGCTATACTGCGGAAGGGAGAAGAGTGTCCCAACTGGGTGCAGACGGGGGGCATTCAGGTCTTGATCCTATCCCAGCAATGGCACTGCCAGGATGGGATCAGGATGAAGCACTATTGGGCCATAGTGCACTAGTGGCCTAAGATAGGACTCTGCCATACCAGGTCACCATTGTCCACAATGACTGGTAGAGATTCTCCGGGCTTTTCAACCTGGGTGTTCCATATCTTGAGAGGCCTAGGATTAAATTGTGAGTCTTTTTGTGCATGTGTTCTATCATTGTGCATATACTCTGCCGCTAAGATAGAGCCCTTTCTTTAATATTCACTGTAAAAGTGGCAGTGTGGTATTTTTAGTCCTTGAGATCACACAGTATATATACATTCCAAAAAATACATTTGCAAGTCCAGCTATTTAATACCATTGTTACTGAGTTAAATGTGGCTGTTGAACAAGGCCTGTCTTTTTCACAAGCCCTTTACAGAACCTAGTTTTTTTAATATACTGTAACATAAAATAAAGTTCAAGCCGTTACGGACTGTGTGTGCATGCATGCAGTGGATTCAACAGAAGATTGGGCAGTTTTTGGAGGAGACTCAAATTAAATTCACAGTGTTACAGGAAGATCCAGTTCCAACAGATTCTAATCACAACAGAGTGCTGATTTGCAGCTCTAATTTCATTTCAATAAGCAATTAGTTCTGCAAAGACAGGGACACAGTGTCGATCCTCAGGGCAGTCAGAGATCATGCTGGCAAAATACCAAATATTAAGGGACTTGGCAGAAATCCCCATGTTTCTCCAGAGGGTGTTCTGAATATCCAAACTTAATACCTTGAAATCGGGACAAGGTAAGCAATTTTTGAGTTATGCTTCACACTTTCTGATCACCTCCCCTTTTTCCACTAGCATCTTAAAGTGGAATAGTTAGAAATTCACAGCAGTTTTGTCTGGCTTAGCAGAATTTGCCAAGACATATAAAAGTGTACACTCCCCTAAAGGTAAAATAGGCCCATCAGTTTCTCCCTGAGTTACTGCTGTGACCATCTACTGGAAATCTGTTTGCTGGTTAATTTGTCGGCATTGTACTCCAACAAAAACCATCTTTTTATTGGCAGGTGCAGACAAAGCTTGCAAAAGCTAGAAACACACACAAAAAAGACTCCATAAAAAAGAAAGATAGCCTTGCTGAGATGGCTGTTCTCTGTGATTTTCTGTAATAGACTTCAGTTTGCCATGAAATTAAATTTATAGTATACCTGCTAGACATGAAGGGCCTGATTTATCCTCTGTATAATTCCATTGAAACTCACTGGACTTACACCAGAATTTGGAACAGACGCTCCAGCTAAGCTTTGCTACTCTTTGATTTGACATTAAAGGCGGTGTTTTCATGGGAGACTGTTTCAAGGCAACTAAATGGGTATGTGAATGACGTACAGAATGCCTTTTCATAATAAATGGGAAGAAAGCATATTTGTCCCAGCTAAGTGAAACTGCTAATGAAAATGTACAATAATGCAAAAGGAAAGTTTTACTTTTCACTCAGAAACATGGGATATCAGATATCTTGCCTCTCTGCATGCTACATATTTCACTGTTCTGAAAATAGCTTGTATTTTCAAAGGTTTTGGAAGAATTTCTAGGGCATTTCTGAGAAATGCAATTTCATTTTCTTATTACTACTCTAGGACTTTTTGTTTTAAGTCAGGTTAGCAACAATGACATTCAAAATGGATATATTATAGTCTGATCATGTGAGCTGCTATGGAAACATGGCAACTGAAAAAAATAAGCTGATGGTCCCATTCAGGCTTTTGAAGAACATGTGGGGGCAGGAATAAAGATATAGGACATGGTGGAGGCATCTATATCCTCCATTGGCCCTCACCTTCACACATTTGGAGGGAATTCTCAACAGAACATGCTCAAAATACTCCCACCCTTGGGAATCCTGAAAACATAGGTTTACCAGTCGTTGTAAAGAGTCAAAGCATGTTCAGCAGAACATGTCTACAGGGTCTTCTTCAGACCTATCTGTTCATTCCAGATAAGTCTGGGTAGAAGCCAGCATGTATGGGAAGGTTTGGAGCAAGGAGAGGGCACATTTTCCAAGATCTCTACATTCTTTATATCCTCTTTTCATGTTCTTTGAATGCCTGAGTAGGGCTTAAGACTCGGTGTGCTGGCTGAAAGGCAGAATCTTTTGAGTGCAGGAGTCTTGAACAACAGTCAGCCCTCCATATTTGCAGGTTTCACTTTTGCGGATTTGATTATTCATATATTATTTGCTGTCACCTCTGTTGCCTCCCTATGCCATTTTAATAGGCACCACAAGCCTTGTGAGCAGTCATACAGGGATGTGGGGCCAGGGCGGGCGATTTGCTCTGGGCCTCAATGGTTTTGGGGTCTCCTAGCCCATAGCCATGCCCCCCCACACCACAGCCACGCCCCTGCACACAGTGGCCCCACCCCTTGCACTGTAACGCCGCCCTTTCCCACCCACCCACTCCAAGCTCCGCCACTGCTCGTGAGACGGAGAAACTGTGAATGAGGCTTGTAAGTCTCTCTTAAAAATGGTGTGGGGCAGTAGTGGAGGTGGCAGTAAGCCCCACCAGCCAGCCACTTCTGCCTTGTGAAGGAACCCTGATGCCTCAAAGGAATCCATGGTGGTTTGAATATGCTGATCATACTTTTTTTGTGTGTTAAATTTGGTTTGGGAGGGCCTAGAGTTATTCACTTTTTTTCACTTTCACAAGGGTTCTGTGCCCCTAACCCTAGCGAATGTGGAGAGATTACTGTAGTTTAACAGTCATTCTTTCTTTCTGGAGAATTCTGAGCACTGCTGTTCTGTGAAGTTGATAAAGGATTTCTGACACAGTTTCTCACACCTTACTAAGCCACAGTTCCCAGTTTTCTTAAAGTATTATGAATATGGTTATATCTGCACTATAGATGAACCCATTACTTGCTTTCTGTTCTTCAAAAACAAAACTGAATCAGCCCCGGTGATGGGAAACAACAAAGTATCCTATTTTATTTGCATTCCTGAGACCACCTATTGTACAACAGTTTTGTTATTGTTTTCCTACTGTGGTATTGTCATTGTTCTGTGTGTCTTTGAGAGAATGTGAATGTGGGCATGCACTCAACCATAGATTTCCCCTGAAATTTAGAAAGTATAGCTAGGCGCTAGCTAATTATATATCTAGAGGAAAGTGTAATGGTGTCATTATCAATTTTGTACATGTCAGGATCCATGATACCCGCTCTTTCCATCTCAGAAGGCATCCCAAACAGAAAGAAGTGCCAGATCACTGTTTCATCTGCTGTTTGCATGTTCTTTCATGATCATTAGATTATACATGGTTTCCCTGATCTATCTCTAGTCAAACTTTTACAAGCTATTTATGCATGACTACTCACAAAACTAGTTGCACTGACTAGACAGCTGATGGAGATGTGCATTTGAACACCCTGAATCGAAAACTATTACATGAGTTCAGTGCACTGCAAATCAGTGCAGTGAGGACAGATGACATTGACTGCACCAGGACATACATTCCAATATGCATTTGGATGTACATAAGATTATGCCCACAATTCCTGATCTAGCAAGTTACAGACTGGGCAGCCTGCTTAAGTTCCCTGATTTCCTAAGCTGGATCAGCATGTCTGTTAATGCGCTCTGGAGAGAACTTCACTTGCAACGGTGACTAAATATACTTCACTAAACAGTAAAAACTCTATAATAATGTAGAATGTTTTCCTAAAATCTAGAACAGCACATTCTTTATATGGTTCTTAGGGAGGATAATAGCCTGCATATATAAAATCCAATGCAGAAAATGATTTATATAATCTTGCTCCGGTAATAGATTTTCCCCCCCTTGTGCTCAGTTCTCTGTGTGAATAACAAGAATGGCAGCCATTTTCTCCCAGCTCAACATCAAAACCCCTTTCATCTGCTGTCTAAATGCAAACAAAGCAAACCTTCCACCAGGCCTTTCTTTCCAGATAAATTAAAACTCTCATGTCCTGGGGCCTAAATCAAGCCTACAGGCCTTCCCTAGATAAATCCTTTCTCAACCTGAAATCTTCTCGCTACACGTGCTCCTTGTAAGATAATTTTACAGGAGCTAATCAATAATGCAACAGTAAATTGCATTTAAATAAACATTAGCAGTCCTCTTAATGAATAAAATCTCATCTGCAATTTGTCAAAGTCAGAAGTGCTGGACTCTTTTGATATTCATTAGAATACTGAAAATTAGAGCTTTGACAGCCTTTATGTACACTGCAGTTATGACTTTTTTTCTTCTCTGAGACACATCGGTGTGCTTTATTTTCACAAGAAGTATTGAATAAAAATAGTGGTATACACACAGATTCTGTCAGACGTATTTTTGATACCAGTGTTTTTAAAGTTATAGTCACTGTATATCCATGCCTGTACCTTATATGTTCTTGAACATACATTTGTTATTGGGGAAATTTTGGGGTTTTTATTATTATTATTATTATTTTAAAAGGGAAAGCTTTTGGTATAATGTTATTGAAGAGCCATCCCGTTTTGAAAATCTTGCCTATACTGGTCTGCAATCACATAAATCTCTTACACCAAAGTGGTTATAGTACATAATTTTATTTCTACCTTTAGCAAATTTATTTAAAAAAATCAAAATGTATTGAGGAGACTAGTACTCCAAATGTACTCCTAGGTGGACTACATAAATGTACTGCCTTATGGAGGCAATGGAGTGAATTTGGATGTGAAAAGCACACTATTGTGTGGTTGGAATAGTGCTGATTCTAGATAGTAAGAACTGTTATATTACATGATCATCTCAAGAAAAGAAACAGAAGCCCCTAGAAACAGGAATGGCATTGATAAAAGCACCCACCCCAGAAAAAGAATTAACTAGCCATAGATGTCCTTCTATAATTCTGCAAGTCTATGATATAAGCAGATCTTACAAAAGATACAATATTCTGTTTGCAGACATGATCTGTCAATACAGTTTTCTCAGAGCAGGATTCAGGTGGATATCTGTTTTGATATCATACTGGTCAGAATAAAAACATGCAGTCATTCTCTGGGCCTGCTAATCACCAGATTAGGGTGGTGTAAATACCATTTCTGCACAATATCATAAATGGTATGTTCAGCATGAGGTAATAAACTCTTAGGGCAGGGGTGAGGAAAGTGCTGCCCACGAGCCACATGTAGGCCTTGGGATGCCTATGTGCAGCCCTTAGGATGCTCTAGAGGCATTCCCAAAGCCCCAAAGCCCTTTAAAAAAATTAAAACCAGGCTGATTTGAGGACAATTTTTTGCCCCAAAACTAAGCAAAATCATTTTTAAAAATCCTATAACTGCAGTGGTTGGTTCCCCTAAACCCACAAAGCCTCCAGGTCTCAAAAAAAAAAGTGATAAATGAAAATGGTGGACAGAATATTTTATGATGTTGTTGTTATTTCAAAAGGAAAGAAAATATGCCTCCCCAGCTCCTGCGCAGTCCTAGGATAAGAAATCTCGGTAGCTCTTCACACTATTTGAATTCAAATGACTTATGTAAAATTATTGTTGCTGTGTGCCTTCAAGTCACTTCTGACTTATGGTCAACTTAAAGCAAACCTATCATGGGGTTTTCTTGGCAGAATTTGTTTAGAGGGGGGTTGCCCTTGTCTCCCTCTGAGGCTGAGAGTGTGTGACTTGCCAGAGGTCACCCCATGGGTTTCTGTAACTGAGTGGGGATTTGAACCCCACCATGCTTGCTGTCCATGAAAAGTTATGCATCATGACAAATAATGTTACAGTACAGGCACACCTCGGTTAACAACGGCCCTTTCCACACGTGAGGTGTGAATCGGGCAGAAATGGGTAGAAATGGGACTCACCGGATTTTTCCTACGACTGGGCGAGTCTGTCATGAAGAGCAGCAGCGCGAGTTCGCTGCTCCGCAATTCTCCGGTGTCTAAAATGGCGGCTTCCGGTTGGTGGAGGCTCTCCACCAACCGGAGAAGCTCACCAGCCCAAAGCCCGCCCCCAGAAGATCTGCAGGCACACACTTGCGCGCGCCTGCAGATCTGCTCCGGAGCGCGGCGACGGAGCTAGACGGGGTTGCCCGCTCCGTGCTTTTTAAAAACCTCAAAAAAGAGGTTTTTAAAAAGCACGCCGTGTGACCAGTTCCGGTCGCGCAGAACTGGACTGAGGTGTGGAACTACAAAAAGTAGTCCACACCAGTCCACTCTATGGTGCAGAAGACCTCCGTGGGAGGTCGCTGTGCACCATTTTAAATACCCGGTGCAGAAATGGCCAATGTTTCTGATAAAAGTGTGTGTGTGTGAGTGTGTTTTAAACAAACTCTTTTAGTGGGAGCCATACCCAGACCTCTTTCTTGCTTTCTTTCTAGCTGGAAGTTTTTTCAGCATTGGCATTAGGAAGATGGTGAAAGAAGACTGGAGAAAGACTGGCTTTCAGTGTTGGGCTGCAGCCAAGAATCTGCCATAAACAAAGCAATAAAGGTTGGCCTGAGGAAAAGAATGGGATTCTACTCTAGGTGATCCTACTGTAGCTGTGTGTGCTTTCATACAACACAAGGTAAACAACTGCCCACAGAATCACTTACTGAGCATATGTGAAGAGCAAAACAGAAAGAGAAGGGAACAGCAGAATAGTGTGGTATGTTGAAAAAGCATTGACTGTAAGTTTCACCCCAAAAATGGATATCATAAGAAAAGTGGAGGCCAAGAATGCATTTTGGAAGAAGTTTTCAAGTGGTTTCTCAAAGAAGCAAAATGTTTTCATTTACTTACGCAAGATATACCTAACCTGGTTGGTTCATTTCGCACTCATAGATTTGAATATCAAGTTTGTTGAAACATGTTAAAACTGCTCTTCTTTCATGTGGTATAGGAAGGCATCCCTATGCTTTTCATGTTATTTCTACTTCTGATACCAAAGTTTCTGTTAAAGAAATAAAGCCCAGAACATATCTACCTTGTTAACTGTGGTGTAGCTGTACTTTGGAGATATAAAGCAAACAAGAGGTTGCTTTAAAGGCCATTAGCATTTAATCAAATGAGCATGCCGAAAAATGGGGTACATTGCTTTTATATATAGGTTGCCATTCAGTCCCCAAGTTGCTCTGTCATTAATCAACAAAACTCTGTCATAGTGTAGTTTCAAGGCTTGAACCTATTTTATTGCATGGCCCCATCCTAGCATGGAGACTCACTGAAGCCAGTCCACAATGCATACTATCACACAACATCATTTGCGGTCCCACTCCTGTCACATTTCCAGCCATCGCGACCACATGGTATATTATTACCAGAAAAAATCTGGTAATAGGCCCCTTTTACGTGACAATCACATTGTCTGGGGCCATGTAGAAATGGTGGAAGCGCCATCTAAGAAGAGGCTGGCTGCACTGCGGAAGGAAGGAGAGTGTCCCAAACACCACCCATCTGCCAGCAGCTAGCAGGTGAGGAGGGGAGCGTTCGGACACCCTCCCATCCCAGCAATGGCACTGCGGGGATGATGTCAGGAAGTTGCAGAATCCAGGTATGGTGTGGAAAGGGCCTAGGAAGCTAAAACTCCTAAAGGTTTCAGTAGGGCAGGAGTTCTGCCTTAGCTTAAATTATAAAGAAACACAAGTTTAGTTTATCCTTTGCTGCACTACAAAGTGAACCAGTCACCTTTTCCAGCTGAGAAGTGCTCTTTGAAACCTCCTGGTCCTGTTATGGTTTTCTTTTCTGCTTTAAAAAAGACACATGGCTCTTGGTAGTCTCATGGCCCTGTTGTATTTCCTGGAATACATAGCTTCCTACAGGATTCTAAATCACGTACTCCAAAACAGCAACTATGTATTGACAGCTAGAAAGTAGCTCTGCTTGGAGATGACCCTTCCTGGGCCCTATTGATTGGAGTACAGGCTGGCACACCAAGTTACAGAAATTGCCATTTTTCATTTACATCAGGAGTGAGCAACTGTTGGAGGTTAGTGGGCCACATTAGCCCCTCAGGACAACACGGAGGACCACACTTCCTTCCTGTTCACTTCCTTTTTTGTTTTTTAAAAAATAGAAAACGACCTGTCCTGGACCTAAAATGGCTGAGGTGGGCAAAAACATGGCAAAATGCTTCCACAACCCCTAAAGGGAATTTGGGGGCAACCCCCGTTTCTTTTAAATTCCCTGGGGAGGCAAAGGGAAGGCACAGTTTGCACACTCCTGATTTATATGATCATTACTCCCAGATAAAATGATCTGAATGGCCCTGTCTGCTAGCATCTCTTTTGGGTGCGAAAAGAAAAAGATAATTGAAGGGGCTTGTCATCTAGGACTAATAGATAACATATAACAAATTCTTAGGTATATGCAGCAGACATCTGGGAGCTACTGTTTATCACTAATAAAAATTCCCAATTCTAGGCTGAATTGCATCAGATCTGGCCCTTTGCTCAGCCCACCAACAACAACAACAAAAAAAAGGATGCAAAACTTACTACAACTTTTTTTTTTGTGTGTGTGTGTATCATCTTTCCAAGTCCAGTCACAGTTAATGTTTGTGTGTAAGTGTTTGGCAGTTATTTTGCATAGAAGAAGCCTTTTGCCTCCCCACCTCCATCTCCAAACCTCACATAAGCTTAAGGAAAAAGTTTAATTTCTTCCATACTTTTCCTAATGTCCCCCAGATAACAAAGATGTCAGCCTAAAAAGACTTGAAAGAAAGAAAGAGAAAAGGAAAAAAAGCTGTTATTGAAATCACTTATTAATCTTCACTGGAGAGGTACATACAATGAAATGCTACTGATTAAAAAGTGGTATTTCCTGGAAAAAGGGCACCATGCTCAAGTAATGCATACAGACAGATCAATCAATACCACTAATGCATCCTAAAGGTTGTTGCTTTTCCTGCACTCATTGCAGGAGAATTAATGGACTACAATGGAGATTTCTATTCCTGTGAATACAACAGTGATAGATTAGGGAGTCTATATTATGTTAAACATGATTTAGACACAGAGTTGTATCCAGCCAAGAAAATTAGTAATAGAGCTTTCTAAGACTTGCTTTAGTTCTCAACCTGCCTTGCCTGGTACAAACTTCTATTTTCCTCTTATCACATGAATACCTCATCAACTAAGCATATATTAACACTTACTGATTTGCCACCTTTTGTTTGGCTGTTTTTATCCTTCTTTCACAGTGTCTAACTAGAGTTTAAGCTTCTTGGGAAAGGCAGAGATTGGAAATTCTGTTTTTTGGACTGCAACCCCAGATTTCAGACCAGAACTGCCAGAAACTCCTGCTGGCTGGGGGAAAGGAATAGCTTTGGGATGGGGAGGCATATTTGTAATCTGTGAAAAAAAACTTGCATCCAATGACAGTTCTGAAGAAATAATAAGGTATTATTATCATTCATGTGTTTAATTCTTGTACAACTTAATTAAAAACTGCTATATAGATGGTGTTGATGAAATTATCATCATCCTCAGGGAAAGGGCACTGTCTTGTTTTAAATTACTGTTTTGAACTGTGTTTTATTATTTTTAGCTAGATGTTTTAAATGGTTTTAATATTGCAAATATGGTAGTTTGATTCTTTTTTAATGTTGATTTTTAGAATTTTTTTAACTGTATTGCAATAATTTAATTTGTAAGCCACCTTGACTACCAAGTATGGTGAAAAGGTGGAACATAAAGTTACTGTTGATAACGATGATGATGATGATTCACAATATTTATATCCCACCTAATTTTAGGATCATGAAAGAGGCTTACAAATTAAAACACATAGCTGAAAGCACTCAAAAGATCATCTTTAAAATGCAATCATTTCATGCAGTTAAATACCACCTAAAACAAAGGATAAGAAGCAGTTGAAAACAGTACAGTTAAAAGCTCACTCTATTTAAAGCGTTTTCTTTAAAAATAGATCCCAGTGTTTTATTGAAATAAAAAATACAATATAAATAAATACGCAAGCAAGCAAGCAAGCCTTTGCCCTGTAGTAGAAAAAGTGGAGAGGAAGACCCTAGGAGCCTCCACTGAGAAGACCCTCTCCTTCAGCCCCATCAATTGTGCCTGCCAGAACAGTTGGACAAAGAGAAAGGCCTCTCTCAGAGATCTCAGAACCCAAGAAGGCTCGTATGAGAAAATATGGTTGATCAGATAGTCTGGCCAAAACCATAGAACAGAGCTTTCCAAACTTTTCATGTTGGTGACACACTTTTTAGACATGCATCATTTGCAACACAGTAATTCAGTTTTACTAGCAAACTGGAGGCTAAACTAACCCCTTATAAGAGATACAGAAACATGCATAAATAGTAATATTGAAATGTATGGGGATACAACATATCTCATGAAAACCTTTCATTTATATTTTTAAAAATATATGATGTGAGATTAAATTCTGTGCAACAAAACAAAACTAAAAATATGATTTATTCATAACATATAATATACGTTTCCAAGGCTCAGGTAGAGGGCTTGTTCTTGGTCCAGGGAGATGACACACCTCTGCTCTTTAGGCAACACTCTAATGTGTTGTGACACACCATTTGGAAAGCCCTGCCATGGAGGGCTTTGTAGGTCAAAATCAGCACTTTAAATTGTGTGAGTTACACTTTGAATATAAGAAAATAACACCACCAGCAGATGCAAATATAACTCAAAACAGAGATGTATATCAGGATATTGAATAAAAATACAATCCGAGGATATAACATGAAAATATTGAATGCAGGATATTGAATCAAAGTGACATAAAGAGCAGAGTTGAATGCAAGGGGTAGAATATGCTCCCCAATGTTATTTCCTTCTACCCCATTTACTTCCTCAGCTGTTAGTTACAATATATAGATCCTGTACCAAATGGATTAAATCCTAATTCCCCACAAGTGAGTCTTTGCTACTATTTCTCTGTCCCAAACTGTTTTTCTGAAGTCACTTTCCAGAGTGTGGCATTAGAATATTTGGAATGTGAACAAGGTTATGTTGCTAAAGAAGGAGGTGATAAACAATCTAGTTTATCTTATTAATCATGTAACATTTGGACTTTGGACATCTTTCACAAACCACATCTCCCATCCACCCCCCAATATTTCTAGCGTTTCTGATTTTTTTCCTCTTTCGATTTTCAACCTCTACTCCTATTGAAATATTCAGTATTATTTCCTCTATGTTTGCCTGCTTGCTACATCATTTCTTCATTCTTCTCTGTTTAGAATGTATCATGGGACAAGTTCACTAAATCCCCTTCCACAATTTTCAGTTAAATGCCTAGTAAAATAAGCTCCTTCAGTGCATGCCTGTAGCTGGAAAATCACAGAAGCATACTCTGTCTCAGTCTATGCATGTTCATGCACAGATCCAACCAAAGCTTTGAAACAACTAACCACAAACAACAAGTTACTTGTAATTAATTCCTTTTCCCAATAAAAATGGAATAACTTGTTACATTACAATTGTAAGGCTAGCATCCCGTAAGTGATTTAGAGAGGGGTCGTTTTTTGCCTACAACATTTTTTTGGCCATTGCAAAGGTTAGAACTCTCTAGAGACCTCATATAGTTACCAAGCTCTCTTGCAAAACCACTTTTCATCTTCTGTATATACCTTCACACACACCCCACACAACCATTCACTGCCTGGTGGATAACTGGAAGGTAATGGAGAAGCATCCAGCTATGTTCCTATAGTTGGACGCACAGCACTGATTTCATCATTTGGAACTTCCAAAGCATACCCAGGAGGTTTGTGGAGGATGACTTCTCACTGTGCCTTCAGCTATAGGACCATAGCTGTGCACTTTTCCACCACATTCCAGCTCTCTGCTAGGCAGTAAATGGGTTTGCGGGGGTGGCAGTAGGTAAAAATGGGTTGGGAATGATAAAGGAGATGTGGCGTAGTTCTGCCTGGCAGAACTTTAAATTATGCTTCCTGATTCAGGATCTCAGCTGTAAATTGATGTGGAAAAACCTCACTCTTTTTGCAGTGAAACTAACATTTTAGTAACTTAAATAGTTATGGACTGCAATGATAAGGTGAAATGAAGGGCAGAGTGCTTTGTAATACAAGCTAGTGGATTGTAGTTTTTAGATTTTTTTTAAAAAAATGCATGTGTTGTTGTTGTTGTTGTTGTTTTGGTTACTTTGAGAGCAAGGTAGTGCTACTCTTTAAAATTGTAACTATAGTACTTACTAATTACTTTTACGGGCATTGGTACTTTAACTGTAACTAATTAGTTTTGAAAGTACTTTTCCAAGCTCTGGATCAACCAAGCCTTCTTAAATAGTTCATATGTAACACTGCTGAACTTCTAACAAGCACATGAAATTTGGTTCTAAAATCAGCCCCTATACCCAAGGATTGGAAAGTGGTCAATGTAACAGGAAGACTTTGGCGGTTTCCACACTGCATTGTTATAGTGCTATTATTCCACTTTCAACATCCTATGGAATCCTGGGGTTTGCAGTTTAGGAAGAGGCGCTAAGAATTCTCAATCAGAGAATTCTCAGCCCCAGTAAACTACAAACCCAGAATTCCACAGGATGTTGAAAGTGGAATGATAGCACTATAACAGTGTAGTGCAGAAAGGCCCTATGATTCTGTGATTCTATGTAGGCTGCACTTACGCACATGTAAGCCACTAACAGGATTCAAACCAATATTTCCTTTTATATGTTAACTAAAGATGGTCCAGCAATGTGGTAGACCATGAATGCTGACCATTTTATGCTCCTTGGCTGCATCTTGTTTTAACTCTGTTCTGGGGACAGTCATGGGATAGTGTTTACTGAAGAAGAAGGTAACATTTAATGTAATGGAATAATCTTCATACATAATTGAATGACTTGCTTGCCAATTGTTCATCAAAGTGAATGGAGTACCAATTCAGAAGTTTAAGTATTTTGTTGAATTGTGGTTCCTCATTAAATATTGTGGTCATGAGAGGAGCTAAATGAACATAAATATCACATTCAGTACAAATTGGTGATAATTGTCAATGGCTGTATTCTCAGTGGCTTGCCCTAGATTTCACACAACAAATATCCCCTTCTTACCTGTGCCTGCCCCCATAATTCTAGTAGTCATCTATAAGATTTTTTTCAAGCATTACCTTTTGTTTTTAAATTAACTAGCAATCTTCTCAACATAAGCAATTACAAAAAGTTTTTTAAAAAATTAAAAATTTTGGTAAAAATACATTTCCACAGAAATGAAGAAATCATTGTTGGTATTTATTACTAACTAAAGGGTCTGTCTTTCATGTTATCAACATGTTATCATGTTACCTATATTATAATCAAATAATAAAGGAGCTGCTGGTCATCAAGACATTTGAATGTTAATTGAATTGGTTGTACTCTAGACATGCCTGCTGACATCTCAAGGTGATGGATTTGGTACTGACAAACACCTGGCCCAAAATGAAAGCACAGATGAAAGCATTATGCAAAGTGATTTGGGAGCACAGTCAAAAATCATTTTGTTCAGTTTCTGTAATTGCCAGTGTTCTCCCATTTCAGGACTCTCAGTCCAATTCAAGCTGATAGGGGCCCACCTCCATCCATTGTAAGGTGTTCAGGGCAGGTCAAGGAAAGACTGCTGTGTGTATATGTGTTCCCATAACACATTATGGCAATAAAGGCCTCCTGTTGCTGCTGACAAATCTTGCCCTGCAATGGTTACTGGATAAAGATCCTATATGGATCAGTGGCCGTGGAACAGTCCACCCCAACCAGTGATATAAAGGAGTAGGAGATACTGGTCTGACTGAGAACAAAGCTGGCATCATCAGCAAGTGCCTGGGCGAATCCAGCTAGAGCCAGAATCCAGTATAGTGTAGCATCGTGTAGTAGCTCTGCATGCAGAACTATGCTACATCTGGCTATTCAACATCCGTGGACTTACCCCTCAGCTGCTTCAGCCCTCCTGGCCATTCTGTAGAGAGCAGCAGAGAGTGGAGAGCAGCAGAGGGGACCACAGAAGCATCTAGCTATGCCCCTGTAGCCAGACATGAAATGATTACATGCTGAGGTCTGCTAGGGTCCTCTGGAGGTCTCAGTGGATGAGGTAACTTCTGGCTATGGGGACATATATAGAGCTTCTTTCATCACACACACACACACACACACACACACACACACCTATGATCAACCAAGTAGCTGAGGGGGGCTTTCATCATTGCAGAAGAAGGGAACACTAACATCCAGAATGACCAAAAACACATATGTAAGTATGAAATTGAGTTATGGTCATGTAAGTCACTAACAGGATATATCTGTATCTACCCAGCACTTTCATCAACACTTGAAAGCCTGGACAACTGGAAGGGTTGATTTTGAGTGTGATAAGTCTTGGCATATAGCAAGCTTATTTTTGAACCATTTGAATCCCCCATTTCTCAAGAACAGTATGGAAAATGGGGTAGCTGGACCAGTGTCCCTTTGCTGACAGGGGCGATCCAAAGAATGCTTTTTGGAGTTCTATGTCCAATGCAGTAGGGGCTGTGGAGGTAGATTTCCTCTTTGAAACCCACCCCTGACCTTATACAAAGGTACTTATGATGGCTAGGAGACCCTATTGAGCAGTGTGAGAAGTGCTACAGGAAGAGAGAAAATAATAGATCACTAATCCAGGGACTTTCTCCAGTGGATCCTAGTGATTTCTGTTCATGTAACAACCATCCTGAATCCATTTTACTGGACTTTACAGAGAAGCACTGCATTGGATTTGCTTTGTACCCTGTCCCCCCCGCCCCCTCCCGAGAGAGAAGGCAGATTTGACACTGATGTAAAGGAGAAGCATGCCACTGAAGATGAAGATGGGTGCCAAGGGAACATTAAGGCAAAGGAGACAGTTTATCTGGAGCTTATGATTCTTAACAGTAATTGTATTCCCATCCATTTTGATGGCATCACGTTTATTCTTTGAGTTAATGGAAAATGCAACTGTGGAACCATTTGTTTACTTCAGCACAGGAAGTGATATGACTATGTATTCTGATTTTTGTGAAATGTGATAGATTGTTTCAAAGGGATTAAGCCTGGTATCAAGCTGAATCTTGGGATCCAGGATCTGGAAGGCAGAGAGGGCTAGATGAACAGCTTTGTCTAACAAATGAGTATAGAGCAATAGATTGAGTATTCATGGGTGAAAAGACCGGGGGGGACATTCAGAACTTAGTCAGCAGAAATGCAATAAAAACCCCAAATCAAAATCACATCCGCTTTCTTTATCCTGTCCTCCTACAAAATGGGATTTGGAGTAATAGAGCATGAGAAATTGTCTCAATTTCAGCCAGGTTGATTCTGCTGTCAGAGGTCAACTTCAAAAAAAATTTTTTTTTTTTTTTGCTGTTCTTTTATTATTAAAGTTGAAATAAGCTGCACTCTTTATTCATGGTGACTCCTTCTTGGAGGCGATCCTTGCATGACAAGCAATTATCTAAGTTTAAGAAAGAAATATTAATGAGCAAAGATAAATACAAAACATAGTTTTAAATGGACAAGCTAACACATGGATTTTTTAAAAAAAAATCTGAGGCTTAAATCTGTCAGCAGTTACTGACAAGTCCTGTTGGCATCAGTGCTGATAGAAGTAAAAGACTGCAGGAATTGACTGATTATTGCCAAAGAATGGATCAAGCAACATATTGGTCAAAGCGTTTGCTATATGAAGGTATAGAAAATTATTGGAAAGATAATGGAGAAGAAATCACCCATGGATAAAAATTTAAGATCATTATTTAGGTGTCACAGGCATATTAAGTTGTGAAAGTCTTTCTACAGTTATTGGGAAGACGAGACATATGTCTGGTTAAAACCTTGGTCAAAGGTTCTTCAACTGTGTAAGAAAAACTAGGTATGTATGTATGTATGTAAGTAGGTAGGTATGTAGATGTTTCTATTGAAGAAGAAGTGTGCATGGACAAAATAAAAAGAACAAAAGTCTACCTTCAGATGCTATACTTCTTGAAAATCAGTGTGTCATGCACATTTTTCAGTGAAGAACTTTGGAAAGACGCCTTTTTTTGAGCACCAAAGCTTCTGATTTAGTTAGAAGAAAGTTAGCTCTTGTTTAGTTACAGAAACGGAGCAAATACATAAGAAATGCAGTGCAAACAGTGGAAGGTCTGAAGTATAGTGGTGGAATAAAATTTGCAACAAAACATGGTAGAGCACATCTTTTCATGCACAAACACGTACAGTTTCCATCCTAGCTTTAATTTTTCATCTGAAAATGAGCAGAGTACTGATGTAATCATTTGCTTACTTCATGCTGCCATGCAAAAACTAATAATTTCAACACTTTTGAAATAAAAACATATTGCAATTTTTTCCGACAATTTTTAACATTTGAGGAATTTGCAAAAAATGTGCAAAGAACAGCATTTTGTGCATAAAACTGAAATTTTCACAAAAATAATTTTTTGTATAAAAATAAAGTTTGGCATCCCAGTAGTAAGTTACGATTTTGTAAAACTCTCTTACAAATTGCAGCTCATTTTTTCAGTCATTGGATTAGATTGGAATTCTGTTCCAACCATGCAATGACCAAAAGCCTCTCTCATCCACCACGTAAGCTGTGCAGCCCCCCTTCAACATGGCCATTTCTTGGTTTTCAGACAATGAGTGGATCAACAGCAATGTGCCCACCTATTTTCCTTTAGCTAGTTGCACTGCAGGGACATTATCTGCAGGGGCATCCAAGGGACACTTGGATACATCTATTTGCAATGTGTGCAGCTAAATAAAAATAGTGGAATGCATTGAAGCTGATCTCCTTGCTCTCCAACAGCCCACAAATAGCCACATGATTGGAAGCTGCATGGCTTAGGGGGTGGTTTTTCAGGGACTGGCATCAGAGATGTAGCTATATGAGACATGCACAGGATCTTGGCTGACTTTTTTTCACAAATGATTTTAAAAAAATCCTAAAATGCAAAAATATCTCATAATGGTTGACCATATTCTTGATGTCATGCTTTACTATGCTGAGACAATCTTTCTAGTCAAGGCCATGTTCTTTATTTCTTGTAGATGCTGATGGGAAAGATGCTGATGGTTGAGACCCAGGAGAGCTGATTCCAGTCAAAGTAGATAATACTGAGTTTGTTGTGGAATAAGGTGGTTTTCCAAGTTCCCAATCAGCATGAAAGTAAACAGAACAGGCTCTTTATGTGTGTCACAATATCTCTGTTGAAGCTTCAACAAGTTATTTTTGTGGACTACTACTGGCCATGTCTGAGCAACTCCAGCAGTCATGATCCAAAAAAGTAGTTTGCCTAAGCTCTGAATCCTATAGTGCCTTCACTAAAATAGGCATCTGATCACACTAGAATATTCCTGCTGGATCCTATGCTGCCCACCAGTGAGGCGCAGCATCTTGTTCCATCATCAGCTTTGAGGAAAGACTCAACTGTCAGTCCAGACAAAATCTACAGATGGTATTAATGGAGAACCATTTTTTCCTTGCCCCGGGCAGCAAAATACTTTGGACTAGCCCTGATAGCACTCAGATGGAGTAATGGGGTTTCAGGGAGAAAAAAAAATCCTGCATACTTCCAAGGAGTTATGACAAAAATTCAGGAGAGTGAAATAACTGCAGATAAATGCTTTCAACAATAAAAAAAGTCATGGAATCCTTTTAGGTCTGCTAATATTTTCTAACAAGTAATCCGATAAAGGCCTTTGTTTCAAACTTCTGGCCATGTAGGCAACCCATGTATTCTGAAGACATTTATCATATATTAGAAATACCAGTCATTATAGGTTAGCATTAGAACATTTTTGGATAAAATGCTTGTTCAGCATCAAGCAACATGGGGAGTACATAGTAAAATTATTTTTTCTGATGCAGGAGCACCTGAGTAAATTATTTCAACATTTCTCATCCCATTGTCCAAAACAATGCTACTACCTAAAGACTATTTCCCAAATACCAACATTACAGCTTCATGCATTTTTTAAACTACGGAGTGCACAGAAAAATGCAGTATAGACAAATCAAATTCCTTTTCTCCTCCATAGTAAATAAGTAATGTACTAACTATAATGATGAATAGAGCACTTCATGGCACAATCTTATGGCATGAAGTGTCGGATCAAATATTTTCGGAACAGCAAGGATCCTAAGGCTGAAAATCTTATCCATGCTTATTCAGGAAAAAATCTCATTGAACTACATGAGACTTGCTGACATACATAGGATCACATTGCTAAGCATGCCTACTTGTATTTGCATATTTATATAAATTATGAAGGTTTTTTTTAAAAAAAATATTTTGCGATAAATTACCATGATCTAATACTTGTACTTCTGTCCACTTGCATAAACCAGGTGGGTGGCAATTGGACCATTTGCTGGCAAAGGAATTAAAGGCATGATAAAAGAGGATAGCGAGGCTGCAGATAAGCCAGAAGAATTCTCTATGTCCTCCTTCACTGCAGAAGATGTAGGGGAAACAGCCAGAACTTTTGCAAAAGTGGCTAATGAGTTATGGAAAACAGCTGTGACAAAGATAGCATTCTAAGATTTGTCAATTTTTTTAAGAAAAAGTCACTAGGACTCACCTTTGCAGAAGACTTGTTGACTCTTTGCTATATGCTTCAAAATTTTATCTTTATTGATGTTTTCCATCAGTTTATCTGAAACAAACTTTGAGCTACCTCACCTGTAATTTTTTACACAATACAGACTGTCTCTTTTTAAAAGAAAAGCCATTTCCACCCTACACTATTATAGTGCTACTATTCCACTTTCAACATCCTGTGGAATTCTGGGGTTTGTAGTTTACTGAGGCCACAGAGCGCTCTGGCTGAGAGTTCTAAATGCCTCTCCCTAAACTGCAAACCCCAGGAATTCCATAAGATGTTGAAAGTGGAATAATAGCACTATATAACAGTGTAATGCGGAAGGCCCATAGACTCATAGAGTTGGAAGAGACCATTAGGGCCATTGAGTCCAACCCCCTGCCATGCAGGAATACACCATCAAAGCATTCCTGACAAGTGACCATCTAGCCTCTTTTTAAAAACCTCTAAAGAAGGAGACTCCACCATCCTTCAATGCAAGATATTCCACTGTTGAGCTGCTCTTATCATCAGGAAGTTTTCCCTAATGTTTAGATAGAACCTCTTTTCCTGAAGTTTGAAGCCATTGTTCCATGTCCTAGTCTCTGGAGCAGCAGAAAACAAGCTTCTCCATCCTCAATATGACATCCCTTCAAATATTTAAACATAGCCATCATGTTACCTCTTAATCTTCTCTTTTCAAGGCTAAATATACCCAGCTCCCTAAACCACTCCTCATAGGACATGGTTTCCAGGCCTTCTACCATTTTGGCTGCCTTCCTCTGGATACGTTCCAGCTTGTCAATATCCTTCTTGAACTGTGGTGCCCAGAACTGAACATAGTTCAACTGCTGGAGTCTGACCAAAGCAGAATAGAGTGGTACTATCACTTCCCTTGAGCTAGACACTATGCTCCTATTGAAGCAACCCAGAACCACATAGGCCTTTTTTAACTGATACATCATACTGCTGACTCATGTTCAGCTTGTGGTATACTAAGACTCCTAGAAGCTTTCCATATGTACTCTGGTCAAGCCAGGTGTCATCCATATCTGTGCATTTTTTTCTCCCTAAGTGTAATATTTTACACTTCTCCCTGTTGAAATTCATTTTGTTAATTTTTGCCCAGCTCTTTAATCTGTTCAGATCATTTTGAATTCTGATCTGGTACTTTAGATGTCTGTCTTTTCTGACGATGTGCAAAGGGCTAATCTCTTCCCCTTTGTACCCCATCCAAAACCTCCCTCTCCAGAGCTGTCAGACCATAGCAGGGGCTATTGCTGTGCAGGTGGGGTGGAGGTACTATCCAGAGAAGGAAGAGTAGCTGGTTTTCATTTTAAAAGGAAGAGAACGGTTGGTGCACTCTACCTGGAAGCACACCATCATTTCTTTTCCCCTACAAGCCCAGACCAGCTCCTCTAAATTGCCCCCTTTACTCTCTTTTTGCCCTTTCTGGTCCTTGAGAGGGTGGGAAAGAGGACACAGAAGTCTGCACGGGCAGAGTGTTATGCTATGTTCTCCTGATGTAGGCTCTTAGCTTTTATTTGTTTGTTTAGCATTCTTTTCTCTGTGAATCGTGAAGCAAAGTACATGACCATATCCCAGTCTTTCCTATGCTAAGGCCATATGAAATATTACGATAATGGTTTGACAGCAACTGTATCTGTGATTCAAAAAAAGTTTTGTGTGTGTGTGCACGCATGCCTGTGTCCTGGGGAGGCACTGATTTTATGACCACAGCCACAATCCCAGTGAAAATCTACTCTGCTGCTTGCCAATTAGCCTTAGACATCCCCATACTTCATTTGTTTAAAAATGGGCATTCATCATGCCACTGACATCACATCTGGTGCTAAGAGCTGCTTAGCTTCAGACAAAGAGCTTTGTGACACAAAGGAGAAAGAATATAATAATTTGGAAAAGAGGAGAGCTCCATAAGTCAGTGACATAGCAAA
This sequence comes from Cyclura pinguis, assembly GCA_030412105.1. Lineage (NCBI taxonomy): Eukaryota > Metazoa > Chordata > Lepidosauria > Squamata > Iguanidae > Cyclura > Cyclura pinguis. Next base: position 218,236,896 of record CM059602.1, read on the forward strand.
TACTTTGCATGCAGTTTTAATAACTGGTTTCTGGTATGAGCATTAGACTCAGGCCATTTCCACACTACACTGTTCTAGTGCTATTATTCCACTTTCAACATCCTGTGGAATTTTGGGGTTTGTAGTTTACTTAGGCCAAAGAGCTCTATGGGTGAGAATTCTAAATGCCCCTCCCCAGGATTCCATAGGATGTTGAAAGTGGAATAATAGCACTAGAACAGTGTAGTGTGGAAATGGCCTCAGACTCTGGAGACCAGGGTTCAAATCCTTGCTCAGCCATGGAAACCCACTAGGTGACCTTGAGCAAGTCACAGTCTCTCAGCTTCAGAGAAAGGCAAGGGCAAACATCCTCTGAACAAATCTTGCCAAGAAAACCCTGTGATAGGGTTGCCTTAAGGTCATCATAAGCTGGAAACTACTTGAAAGCACACAACAGCAGCAGCAGCACCAGTTTCATAAGGCATTAGACCTTTTCCTGAGATCCTTGAGCAGGCAAAACAGAACAAGTCAGACAAATACGGCAAATCTGATGCAGCATAAGACAAGCTCCAAGTGAGGCATATATGTGTGGCATTCCATTAGCAGCATACACATGCGTAAGTTCCCTTACACATAAGTATATCTCTTTCAGGTGCTGGGAAGATTGGTAATCCTTTCCACCTCTGAAGCCCCTGTGCATCCACTTCATACCTTGTCTGGTACAGGGAGGATCAGGGAAGCATCTGACTTTGTAACCACAGCTAAGTGTGAAAAGATTGCAGCAGAGACATCTGGAGGACCCTGGCAGATCTCAGTGCTGATGTAATCATTTCCTGTCTGGCTATGGGGACATACCCAGATATTTCTCTGGTCCTACTTGCTCCCCACAAGGCACAGAATGTCCAGACAGCACAGATTGGCTATGCAGTAGGCTGGATGGTAAGTCCAGGTGATGGTCGTTGTCTAAGGCTCAATCTAGCTTAAGCTCACATATGGAATTACTATGCTACACTGACCCATACAGGATTGCAGATGTGGTATATTTTCCCCCAAAAAACAGACAAGCACACAGTACCAAAAATGGGTACAATTGTCTCACATGGGATCTGTGAGCCTGGAATTTACTCACTTGCAAGCCACTATTCATCTCAATGAAGAGAATATTTCTTAGCACAAAAGATATCTTCCCTCCAACAAGGAAGCTGCAAAATTGTGCCATATTTGTAGTGCTGCCTAAATAGAGATCTGAACTGGCATAGATTTGTATTGCAAAGAAATGTCTTTACTGCATGTGTGCGCATGCACACAAAGTACATATATTCTCTGTTGTAGACCGCAAAAAAGACAACGTTGTTTGTATTAATTTGACCTTTGGACATAATCTAATAAGTCAAATTCTTTCACTGCCTGACTCAACTGAAGTCAATAGAATTGTGCTCACAGTAAATGTTTTAAATTGTAAAAGTAAGTGGAGATTTGTTTCAATTTTCCTTCTTGGTTATCAGATCAACAGACTAATATGTTTCAAATGGAGATATAACAGGCACTTGTTCTGGAAGCACAGTTCTCTAACAGTTTCCTCAGGGCACACACAGTATACACTGAAAGATATAGGGAAATCATGTTATGTAACTATGGCAAAGACTACTTACTACATCAGTACAAATCTCCTATGTAGAGAGTAAACAATATGTGGGAGTAATAGGCTACTGCCACTCTTTGGACAGATGAAGAGGTAGAGCACAGATTTCATTGTATTTCCATTTCTCTTGGGAGAGCTCCTTTTTGCACTCATTTGCATTTTTACTGTGTATTATTCCTTCTTTTTTCCCCCAGGGGCCTTAATGCTTTATTTCCTGCTCCACCTTCCTGAATAGCAGCTTCACCACAAAGATGAGTTTTAAAATTTCTTCGCTCCTTCCGCTGTTTTTCTGTGGTAAATATGACACTGTTGGAGGGGCAAAACGAACTTCAAAATCTCTATCAATTAGATTAGTAAATGGGAATTTCTAACTGGCATATCCACTCAGCTTTTCTATACTGTCGTTAGGTCGAATGGCTAGCAAGAACAGTATATTGTAGCAGTACAGTAAAGTTATTAGTACTGGTAGCAAGCAGAATATTACACTTTTGCTTCAGTGTTCCTCCTACGAGTTCAAGTTTCTTCTCTCAGTGATGACTGTTGATGTGAGTCTGAGCAGAAAAATCCTAAACCAATGGGAATACCTTCCTGCACGGGAGGACAGTGGCTTCCATGTCAGTGGGGTCATGAATCCACCCCAGGTCTCAGTAAAAACATTATGGGAGTTATCCAAGGTGTAGAACCTATTTGGAGAGTGGGGTTCAGCACCTTAGAGATTTCTTTTAAGTTTCAGACGAAAACCAGGAGCAGATTCACCATCCGATTGACATGAGCCACCATTGAGTGAAGGCTACCATCTTGCTAAGGCTAGCTGGAACAAGCAGAAAACTTCATTGCTCATCATCAGTTTCTATAGACCAAATCCCACAGGTGACCTGGTGCAAAAACTTTCCATGCTGCAGAACTGCAGCAAGTATTCTTCCTGGCAGATTTCTTTTTTTCTAGTGAGAAAATATGGTTGCTTCAGTGCTTGAACTATGCTGCTTTCTCTGCAGCAAATGAAACAACTGGGGGAAAGATGGCCAAAAACTCTTGCAGCAACAACATAACAACTGCACACTTATCGTGCGCTAAACCTATCATCTGGAAAGGCCCTAATCCCCAAGAGGAAAGAGACTTTAGTTGAACAATCAGGGAAACTGGCTTGCTTTGTGGTGTTTACACTGCTGCTTGCTAATGGATCACCATAAAGGAAGCAAAAGGGCTCTTACACAATTGAGTATGCTATCATGGGAGTCTTCTGAGTGTGCCTTTTTTTATTTGCTGCAGTCAGGTTAATGAGCTCACCAGCCCACTTGATGTTGAGGACTTTGTAACAAAGCAATCTCTCATTAAATGCTGCTTGGCACCACTCTCTTGAAGCAGAGGGACATTCGGATTATTGAATGCCTTTGTATTCTTCCTTCCTACCAGGCTATGGAGTCCAGCAGTGGCATCAGGCCCACACACTTCCTGGCAGGCATCCAGTCCTCTGCCTTCAAGCTGCATGGGCATTTGCCAATCTAAGCAGCACTGGTAGGCAAACAAGCATGGCACACGACTGCTTTGGACGAGAGCCAAGTGTGTGCCGTTGAACAATCGCCCTTGTTTCTACTGTATAGGGAGACACATTCTGTGCCTATTCTCTTCCATTCAGTGAATTTACATGTCAAAGTTTTGTTGTGATACAAAGAAATGTGCATTTATCTACATTTTCTCCCCCCCCCCTTTTACACCTTTATTAGTCTCCACAGTGCAGGTCATGAATTCATCAGTGGCTTTATTTAAATATCTACTCACTGACAGTTTCTTCAATGAAATGACCCCAGAGTGTTATCAGTTAGCTAGCAGGTGGGTCTGCTTATTCAGAATCTCACTGACAACAGCACATCATCGGTGATGAGCAATCTACGCATGATCCAGTTCTCCCTGACATTACTCATGAGATTTCCAGTTGTTCACTGTGATGGTAGAACTTGCCAAAAAAAAAAAATCTGCTCAGCAGTACACACTAAACCATATTGACCACATACACACAAACCATCAGTCACACAAGTGCATATATATGAGAAACAGTTCCTTTCATTGTAGGAGGGAGGGACCCTTCACCTTTAAAATAAATTGTTTTTATCTACAGAAACTGAAAAAAAAACTTTAAAAATAAATGCCATTAAATATATATATGCAAAGTATATACCTAGTATTACATGATTTTTAAAGCATTGATGTATTAACTGTACTGGAAAAGGATATCATGAGAAACAGAGGAAGCCTCCTTTTTGCTTGAATAGACATAAGCTCTATTCTCTGTTAATAAGACTGCTGGCCTCTTAGAATATTGGAGATGTTCTTCTGTCTATTACCTAAATTTTCTTTTAAAAGTCTTTTTTTTAAAATGCTCCTTCATACTTCATTGTCCTCAACAAGGTTGAGTGAAACCTACTGACTTTCAAGAAACTATGGTCTGTAATTTGGGAAGGGAAAGCTCATAGCTTAATGGCACAGCCAGAACTTGGAAAAACTGTTTTGTTTTGTTTTGTTTTGTTTTGTTTTGGACTCGCAAAATTTCCCAGCCAGCATGGCTATGACTGGCTGAGGGCTATGGCCAAAAGATGGTAAGTTTTCCAATCTCTTTGTCAAGCATATGCTTCACATGAATCATGAGATTTGATTTAGTCTACCACCTTTCCATCTGAACAATGAGGAAAATCTCTGTCTGACTTTTGCTGCCAGTCAGAGGAGATAGCATTTAAATAGACCTGTCTCCATATCAGGCAGCTTTGTACATACATACGGCTTAGATATATCCTTAAGGGCATGTAGGCAGTATGTTGAACCATATTCTGAAAAGTCACATGTCTGATCCCCTTATTACATCCCTGCTGTGATATCCCAGGCCAGGGAAACCACTTAACAAAGTGAGGATCAAGGGGTTGAAGCCAGACATCATCACATGATCTGGGATCCTGTGGATATTTAAAGAGCTTTTGTGATATTCAACTTCCCAAATCCTTGTGTTGTGACTGATGAAATGAAACAACGCATGTTTTCTTCATATCATTATTGCTGTTACAATTCAAGCACAGAGTATCTTGTATACTCCATTCATTTTAATTTTTAACCAGTCCCAGCACTAGACTATCATAATTGACTAATAAAAAGAATTATAAAATAGATAGATACAGACACAGATGGGATTAAAACAGCTGCAATCTAAAATCTACTCTTTCCCCTTCCCACTTGTTCCATACCCAGTGAGAAACACCATACCAGGTTAAATGGACCCTTGGTCTTTGCAAATAGGACCAATTTTAATTCTTACATATACACAAGGCCCTTTCACACACAGTTTTAGTGCTATGGTCCATTTTAATTGCTTGTTGCTTCATCCAATGGAATCCTGGCTTTTGCAGCCTAGGGAGATGTACTTAGAATTCTCAGCCAAAACACCTCCTCTCATGTCTCCCCAAACTATAGTCCTCAGGATTCCATAGGATACAGCCATGGCAGTCAAACAGCAATCATACTGCTATAATTGCATAGTGTGAAAAGGGCCCAGCCATTCTGACTGGAGTAGACCACTGAATCAAAGGAAACTTAGTAAGCCAACATTTATGTAAATTCCATTAACTAAATGATGCACACTCTACTTTGGATTAGCAATTAGATTTAGGCTTTTTAGATTTTTATTTTTTATTTTTTAAATTTTAAAAGATTTAGATTTTTACATGTACCCTGTAACACACTCTCATTGCATAGATTATTAGGTGGCTTTATTCTGACTATCATCTAATGCAACATAATACTTAGATCAGTAGCTCTTAACCTTTTCTTTAACATGGACCCCCTTTAAATATCTTTTTGTTGCCATGGTCCACTCAAAACTACTTCTGGCTGTATGTGCAAGAAATGTCACATGCTTTCTCTCAGCTACTCAGCATCATTCACTTACATGTTCTCACTATGTGCAGAAGTAGCAAATGCTGAGCACATTTTTTGCTATCAAACAATGATTTCTAATGGTTTGAGATACCATAATGAAACTTTGTCATTGGTAAAACACACTTGCTTTTTGAAATCAATATATGACTTACTTTGTTTCCTTTCCTTTCCTTTCCTTTCCTTTCCTTTCCTTTCCTTTCCTTTCCTTTCCTTTCCTTTCCTTTCCTTCCTTCCTTTTTCTTTCTTAGCTCACAATATTTCTTCAAGCTTTCACAGACTCCATGTGAGGACATTGCAGACCCCTGGGGGTCCACAGACTCCAGGTTAAGAACCGTTAATTTAAATTACAGCAATGCTAGCATTAGTACGCATAGTCCTTTACAAGTTAGTGCAATTTTTTTAAATAAACAATTTGCGAAACCATCCTGGACATCTCTGCTCATAAGTAAGTTCAATTTAATGCAACTAAGGCCATTTCCACACTACATTGTTATAGTGCTATTATTCCACTCTCAACCTCGTGGGGTTTGCAGTTTAGGGAGGGGCATTTAGAATTCTCAGCCAGAGTGTTCTTTGGCCTCAGCAAACTACAAACTCCAGAATTCCACAGGACGTTGAAAGTGGAATAATAGCACTATAACAGTATAGTGTGGAAATGGCCTAACTCCCATATAATTGTGTAAAGGGATGCATCCTTACATAATGAGATGAGTAGATCACATCCAAAATAGATCAGATTCCCTTGTGTTTAACAGAAGAAGTGTCAGTGTTTGAGAAAAAGTGAGATACAAATCTAAAAGCCTAGTATGTTCCCATGTGATTCAAATCTGAACCATACTAAACCATACTATTATGGTACAAGTACTTTTCATTTATTTCCTCCTTCCATTGCCTTTACATAACAAAGGATATGATCCAGAATGAAAGAAAAAGAAAAAGATGCTGAATAAGTAGAACTGGAATGGAAACTAATGACTTTTGACATTTCTTTCCTGCTGAGCCTGACCCAAAATAAACCCCAAAAGACACTTTTGTACTCCAAGAACGAATGCTACAAAGATGGCTGGCTTCTCCCCACCGTTACATTTTTCTCTCATCCACCCTTTGTATGCATCATGCGAATAGTGAGCAGGTAGTTACGTGCATGTAGCACAAAGCCTAGCAGGTTACGAATTTTCAACATATTATATACAGACAGTATTTCTGCTAATGATAAGCTTGTTTGGCTTTCACTTCCTCTATCTTCTGCATGTAGTGGGGTAATATTCAGGGTATACTTTTTTTTAAAAGTTCCACAATATCCTTTCTTAAAATATCTCAAGCAAATGTAGTTTTCAGAGATAAGTCGCAAGAAGTCTGTATTCTTGTGTAAGGCATTTTATTTGGCATAATTATCTGAGTTGGCTCTCCTGCTTAGCTACAAAAAGAGAGAGAGAGAGATGTGTAAAAATAATGCTTACACTCAATCCAGTTTTACACCACCACTTGGCATGATTATTAAAGAGACAGCTATGTTGGTCTGTTTCACTACAGAAAAGAGAGGGAGAGAAAAGAAGGGAAAGGAAAGATCTTCTAGCCCTGTTAGCACACACAGATTTTTTTTTTTTAAAGCAGCAGCTTCCGTGATTATATCCCACTTCACTGACATGATTTGTTCAGGTAAATAAATAGCCCACGATGAACAATTGTCCTAAAGGTTTAAAGAATGAAGAACATAATCAACAATAGTCCAGAAGTTTGAAAAGTAAAGATGCAAATAAGGCTGCGAAAATTAGAATTAGATGATGGTGGTTGTAGTCGTGGAGATGATGATGATGATGATGATGAACAAGAAGAACAGGGTACCTTCTTCAGCAATGTAGCCAACCAGTTACAGCAAAACCCCTCAAAATCTTAATGCATATTCCATTTTAGGTCAGCAGTGAGAGAAAAGATGATAATGTAAGTATAAAATGAATTATATTCCATATACTCCCATGCTTGAGTTTAAATCACGTTGTTAGTAGGGTTAACACACACGCATCCACAGAAGCACAGACTGTCTTATTTGTCTGTGATCAGAACGCAGGTTTTTATCTGGCTATTTATAGAAAACAGCAAAAACAGCTGCGCTGACTGAAGGTATGTCATATTTGCTGCTAGAATGGCAGGTGTACTCAAGCCACTGCACGACCCTGTTCAAGCCATGGGCTAGAATGCGGCACTGAGCAAGGGAAAGGTGTGAGCACCGGCATTTTTCAGGACCACTAATCGATACTGCATTGATGACTCTCAGATGACCTTTAACCTGACAAGAATACCAATAGTACAGTGCTGCGTCGTGCAGTCCGCAAGGTATGCCCAGCATAAGCTACCAATTTTATAATCGATCCAGAGTCATCTTTGCGAATAAAGCGTGAGATCTCCAAAAAGAGCAGGCAATTTTGGAAAGGTTGAGACTGAGGTGTTATTTGTTTGACCTCCATTTTCAAACTGGCACCGTAGTTCTTTATAACCATTAAAAATAGTAATATTTTTTTAAAAAGAGAGGTTCCTTCTCTTCTTCTCCCCCCCCCCCCCACATATTTTTAGTAAGCCTTTGGGCATTTTCACTGTCCCTAAAAGAATATGGTTGCATGGCAACCTCTACGGTTGCTATGGAGACTCCATGTGTAAGCAGCTGCTGCAATCAGAATTAACTCCAGGCTTGCAGGTTTGTCATTCCAATACATGGAAAGGGAGAAACAAATAGGACAGCACGTTGCCGTGAAGGGGAACTCACCTAGATAATGTCACTCACAAACATATGTTCAACAATTATTCTTTCCACTGTTTTATTGCAGCAATTAGAGCTAAACTAAGATTACAAAATTATATGGTTTTAATTTGGTTCTCTTGACTATGTTTCACTTTCATTCAGATGAAAGCGTAGCCCCATTGTGAAACAAAATGTTAGGTGGCTACTCGTATTTATTTATTGCTGAAAGCCAAAGATTTCCCACTCTTTTCATGGTACAGGGATAGCAATAATAATAGTAGTAGTAGTAGTAATAATAATAATAATAATAATAGTAGTAGTAGTAGTAGTAGTAGTAGTATTGTAGTAGTTGTAGTTGTAGTTGTAGTAAAAAATGATGTGGCAGGAAGCTGTCTGGGGCCAAATCAGAAATTAAGTTACTTGGCAAAATTACGTCCTAAGCCTCAGCTTCAGTTCCATCTATATTTATTTATTTATTTATTCGCCTGCACTGAATTTTGTGACAATAGCTCCTAATGCTGACTAGAGCCCTGACAAAGCAAACTGCTTCCGTCCCAATGTGTTAAAATTCCATCTCTAGCTCACCCCATCAGGTACCAGGATAAAGAGTATGTTGTGGTATCTGTTATGATTGCTAGGCACTTGAAGGTGCCTAAAAGGAACAAGCACAGACAGAACTGACTTCAAAATCATCGCCTGGATTCCAGATTCACTTTTATCCACAGTTCTGAATCAACTCTTTAATGTTTGTTGGTATACATTAACACCGGGAATGCAACTTGTTCTGCACTGTGGGAGTTTTATCACAAGCCAAGGGGCCATAAACTAATTTGCATTTTGTGTCTGTATGTTATTAACATAATTTACATATCATTTTCCTAAACAGTTGCTAGATATGCTGCATTTTTTCCTGAGTCTTTTTTTTTTTTAAAGAATGCATTGCTCTTGAAGTGAAAAAACCTGACCTATTGTCTTAGAAAGAAAAACTTGATGGGTGGAAATTAAAATAGTTCAAAGACAAGGAATCTGTGTCTGCCCTGTCCTTCCTTCCTTCCTTCCTTCCTTCCTTCCTTTTTTTTCTTTCTTTCTGCAATATCTGTTCTCACGTTTAAAACTTAGCTCTAATCATGCTGGGTATATTTGTATTCCATTAAAAATGAAACTAGAAATTGTTCAAGTGCACTGAAGGAACTTGAAAAGGAAACCACACAAAAGTCATCATCTTGTATGCTAGAATGTTCTATTATATGTGCAATTACACAACATTTGCCCAAAACTCCTGTTTTCTTGACATAGTAAGACAGTATTTTATAGATTTACAGGCAGGCTAGTTTTTTTCAGAAATGGCTCCTTCATAGAAACATTTAAACTAATGCCACATGTACTAGATTGCAAAACCTTTGCTGACCCAGTAGCAGAAATGTTTCCCCTGAGACTAGGATCAAGCCCCTCCTCTGCCTTAATCCCACTCTACACAAGCCACTGTTTCACAGCCTTTGTTTCACACCTATAAAAACAGCAGCTCTAATGTCTTATTTCTCAGGATTGTTTGAGAAGACACATTAAAACTAAGAAGCAATTTCCAAATCAACGGTTCTGTCTAAACTAGAAGTAGCAGTAGCATGTTGAACAATCCTATGCATATTTACTCAGAAGTAAACCTCATATGTTCAATAGTGTTTACTCCTGGGAAAGCGTGCACAGGATTAAAACCTAAGGCTGTAGCAATAAACATCCTTAACTAGAAAATGTAAGTCCCAGTGAACACAATGTACTTACTTTTGAGTAAACATGAATATGATTGTGTTTCGTATCTAACTTGTTTCAGTATTCTGCTGATTGGGTATTCTGCAGAGGAAAAAGAGGAAAACAAAAAACAGATTGAGTAAACATAAATTGGTTTGGCTGATCTGATGCATTGCCTGGCCCCATATTTACATACCTTATAAAACAGTCTATTATTTTTAAATATACAGAGCTCACTGACTCATGTGCAGAGATTACTGAGTCATATCAACTTCTAATATAAAGGCAGTGTATTAATGCAGATTAGCATAATTAGAATGCACACACACAATAACCAATTTTCATAAATTCTGTCTATCCAGGTTCATATTAAAACTTACATTAAAAATCATCTTGTTTGGATGTCTTTTTAATTAAAAGATACATATGCAGCATAATCGTCTTGAACACAATGGAAACTTTATTATCTGTATACAAATTTAACTGGAAATTGTGTTGACATGCTTCTCTCCTTGTCAAAATGATTGAGATTCTTACAGAAGGATTGCGGGGGGGGGGGGGGGGTGCAATGAAGAAAAAAAAATCTACCATGTGCCACCATTTAGAGATGATCTTCTTTCTGTGGACATGTTACACTCTATAAACCTCTGAAGATAGAGGTTAATAATGAGAACACAGAGAGAACCTTTATCTATAGTAATGCTGGCAGGTGCTGCTATAATAAACAAATCCACAAAGCATACAGTGACCTATTTTCTAACCAGGCCAAGGAAAATGACATCAAGGAATTGAATTCTTCACCCCTTTCCCTTTAATAGTATCCTGCAATCTCCAAATCAGCAAAGATGATCGTAGTAAAACAAACGTGCCTTGCCTATGCCCTTGGCAAGCAAATGACATAAACAGTCCCTTCATTCCCACATCGGTATGTTAAAAATGGTAACTGTTTTCTGCTTTGGGTAAAGGGATTTGTGACACCACCATCTACAGTGCAAAGACAAAACCTTTCCAAGTATATGATGCAGCTGTAGCACAAAGTACTGACTATTTAAAAATATGTCTGATTACTACATTATGTTTGGGTTTGGTCTTCCGCTGAGCAAAGCAGGCCTTCCTATATCCCACTATAGTAGTGACCCCAGCATTGGGAAACTAAGCTGGAAAAAAAGGCACATCTGATAAAAGAAGCTTGACTGCTCCTTTCTTTTTCTATCAACAATCAAGAAAATCTTATGATAATTTTAGCCTGTCCCTGGTTTTAATAGCAGGCTTTTACTGTTGCTGATTTGAAGCTTGGATTTGGGATATCCTGACAAATACTACTTATTTCAGTGCAGTTCACTTGCTGATATCTGCAAAGGATCTGAAGAAAACAGAGCTTTGAATGATTAGAGAAAAGAACCTGATACCAAAATCTAATTAACTTAAAGTTCTAAGATTCCTTTAAAGCAAACATAGGAAATGGACAGTGTGAATTTCTTCACAAACTGGGTGTCCCTAGACTAGTGAATCTGTAGTCTAGCTCATTGTGGTTGTAGCATACCTTGGTGGTTTATGCATATCCTTTCAGCCTAAGCAAAAAAGGCAGAAGTAGTTAAAACCTTACATCTTCAGCATAGTCATAACACTGCATGTGAATATTTGACAAAGCAAACATAGTTTTGGGGAAAATTTAAGCCATCTCAATATATAACCCATCCTTTTTGTTTTGTTTTTAATAAGAATAATATTTATACTAATTAAAATCTTTTTAAAATTACAGATTATATTCCAACCCATAGACCCTAAATGTTTTTTTTTTATCCTAGTGTGCAAATTATGGGGAAACAGGACATTGTGTTTCAGGAAGATAGCTGGAGGACGAAAGTAGTGAAATAATAAAAGCATACATATAAAGGATGACAGAAATATATTTTTGAGTTCCCCATCTTTCTCTCTCCACTATATTTTAATTACTGGGCTTCTACAGTATATTGAGGCAACCTTTAGAAAGACTACATTACATAATTAAACCATGACATACCAGCTTGGAAAAAGTATTAAGATAAGTCTAAGGATTTTTCAGTTGGCCAGATTTGTTTTAGATAGAATTAAACTCTTTATTATTAACAAAGAGGAGAAATATTTTAATGTACCTATTTGAACAGTTTAGCACTTTGACAGAAGAAACAGTATTGTTTTAAACAATAATAAAGTAGTTTACACATTTGATCTGCTCATATTTTGATAAAACCTGCACATTTTATTTCTGTTGTTCTTTGGTCAGCTAACAACCAACAATCCTTGCAGTTGTTAATTATTAGGTAATTTGCACATCAGTATTTTGAATATATTTTAATCTCATGTAAAGATAATTTCCTCCATCATTCTTTAACCCTTTGTAAGAGAAGGAACTAAGGGGTGGCATAGGCTGAGAAAGGGATTACTTTCAGCTGTGTCAATAATGTCCCTGAACTCTTATGCCACATTTAACATGACCTAGGTATTTCAGCTTTGCAAACAAATTTTGAACTGTTTTTGCATTAACATTTGATGTTCTAACCAGAAAAAAGTGGGATATTTGGAATGCTTTGAGGTTCTCTGTAGAACTGCAAAGTCTTGTTTGCAATAGACAGAAAGAAGAAATGGAAATTTTATAATGTTTTCCAGAGCGTTCACTCTTTTCCAGTTCTTACCAGTGGAAGAAGCCAGCCCTCAAAAAAATATCAGCCATTGGGCTGTACAAATATGTGGCTAGGCACCCCCTCTCCCTCCTTCAGCCTTTATGAGCTTGAGATATGCACTTATGAAGATAACTTGGTCTTACAAGCTCATTGGCAACAATTCCACTGGATTTTCAGGGCAAATGGATCCCTGATGTAATTTTTTGTTTCTTTCCCTAGAAAGAAAAGAGCATGCCCAGCGAAACAGTCTCTCCTGGATACAAAACCTCAATACAGAGTATGGATCCAATGAACCATTTTGTCAGTCTAGTGCATTCTGGCTTAGCACCAGAGATCACGCCCCGTCTCCTCTGCAGCCTCATGGTGATATAATTTAGGTTAACCGCTTAGCCGATGTTACTAAGGTAGATAATAGATGCTGCCTATGTGAGTTGCTCTGCTGTCCAGTTGGTACACAGACAATCCGACAATTAGCACAGAATCTTGCCACCAAACCTCCAAGATGTTGTTGCATCATCCTCAAACTTACACATTTATTTGCAGAAGAATGAGAACAAAAATGCTGAATTTAAAGGTTGTCATCATTGGAGTAGAACAAGTCAGCTTCCTCTACATATCAACAATGCCTGATATGGTTAATTATAAGTAATATTTTAGTATGAAGTACTGATGTTTAGGTCACAGTCATATGATGCAGTGACTGTTATAATGCCTAATTTATCTCCAAATCACACACACACACACACACACACACACACACAATCTTATTTAGAAAATGTTTACAATGTAGTATCCCAGCATAAATGGGAAAAATAGTTGATTAACTGAAGTAGCCTGAAAATTGCTCATGTTCCAAGACTAGAAACTATAAATTATATTCTTGATTCCTTATCAGATTGATCATAATCAAGTCAGGCATTCTAACATTTTCTTCTCTTCTACAACTGACATTTCTGATGAAAACAAGAACTACAACAGTTTAGCAGAGGTTATTAATGGATTCTTTCACTCTGATAGAAAAAAAGCAGTTGTATAAAAAATAAACAAAATTTTATGGAATGCTCTGAAAAGGCATCTTTATTTTTATGTTATTTTATTTTCTAAAGTTAGATAAATGTCACATGTATTGTGTTAAAAAGAAAAATAAAGAAAGGCTATAATTAGATAAACATTTGCTTTCAAATACTATCCATTATGTTCCATTGGACTTACTTCTTGCAAAACTATGATTAGGGTCAAGCTACACATCAAGTGTGAAAAAAACTGGAGAGAGTTAACTCTGCTATAGAACACATTTTGTTCTTCTAAATGATCCAGAAACTTTAAATTAGATTCATTCTAATAGTCAAATCATTGCAGACGTGGAGAATGAGATTGCTTGCCACTCTTCTGTACTGACTTTGAAAACATATGGAGAAAAAAATCTCATCCACTGTCACAGGACAGCATAGTTACATTTAACAGCATAGAAGAGAATCAAAGACAGGAAATAGTGGAGGAATTCAGCAGCCCTTAGTCAGACTGAAATCCCGTCAGCATTCAACAGAAGTTTTTTTTTTTTTTAAAGTATAGACTGGAACAGTACAAATATATGCCTTGAACATGCTTCAGAAACCTCATTGTGTGAACTGTCAACCACTTTATAGGCAAGTAAGATTGTAGCATTGGATGTTCTTTTTCCAGTATATTAGCCATGGAGTAGCAGAAAATTGATAAAATCAAAAGAAATATTTTTCTCACCCACACCCCATGGCTGTCCCTTCAGAAATGTATATGCTGTTATCTAGTTCCTCATTTTCATGTCCAAGCAGCAAATAATTTCATTGTAATAAAAAGTAAGGAGAATCACTACTAAAGCAACACAAAGATGTTTTTCCTGATGTAGTATTACTCACTTAACACACACACACAAAAGATTTTCTAGCCTGGAATTTCTGGGCTGAAAAGAATTAGGAACACAGGGCAAATCTTTTAAGGAAGTTCCAAATGTACAGTATTTGAACATTGCCACAAATAGAAGAGATTGCAATTCAGAATTTTTTAATACAAAAAGAGAGAGAGAGAGATCCTGTTTTGAAAGATGTTTTAAATGGCTTTTGCACTTCCAAAAAAAATCACATACAAACTACAAGATGTATTTCACCAGTTGCAACTTTAAGAATATTGTTATGCACATTGTGATTTTGTCTGGAAAGGAGGAAAAATGCTTTTTCTTGACACCAATATTAATATTTCTCTCGAATAACATATAAAGTGATTTGCAAAAGCAAAAAAAAATCTTGGCAATATAGAAATATACAAATTGGATACAACTAAACAAATTATCTCTAATGTAATTTCTAGGGGATAGATGTCCTTTAATATTAGAAGAAATATTTCAATACTCAAAAAGGATTAAAAAATTAATCACTTGCTTTTATCAACCAACACAGAAAACAATGCAACCCCTTTTCCTCCAAATGTGCACAATATTTTGCTGGAGAGATTTGGACTAGCTCTGCAATCATTATTATTTTAATGCATTGAAAGAGCTCATTTGAAAGAAATGGAACACTGTGATATCTGAGCATTCCTTCTCACCCTACCTTTTATCTGGTTTGCTTTCATGACAGCTGTGTGTTTGTTTAAAAGGGCTTGTACCTCTGTTTTCCATTCTGTTTTTGCAAGCTTGTTCAACAGGGATGGATTCACAGGCAGAAAGAGGCTTCAACACAGGCATTACCTTACCTGCACTTATAAAAGGTTAATACTTGATGGCAGTTTAGGAGAACCAGCTTGTGGCTCCCATGTCAGTGGGATGGTGAATCCATTATGAGCTTAAGATAAAACATTAAAGGAGATATCCAGAGTACTGTACCTATTTGGTCATAGAGTTCAGCACCCTGGATAACTCCTCCAATGTTTGCGCTAAAACCTGAAGTATATGCACTATGCTGCTGACATGGAAGCCCCTAGCACCACTACCTAGCAGTCTGTACACATAGGTTCTGGGTAAAGAAAAGTATTAAAAGCTACTAGGAGCCATAATGAGAAAGAGTTACTCTGGACTTCCCAGAGGTATCTGGTTGCACAGTGAAGAAAACAAGATGCTGGAATAAATGGTACTTTAGTCTGACTGAACATAGTTATTTTTATGTGTTTATATTCTCTGGGCTGTTTGTGAGTGTCCTTTTAAAAATATAAAGTGTTATGTGTATTTTTAATTGTTTTAAATTAATATTAGTATTTTAAACATAAGTTTTTAATTGGGTTGATTGTTTAATGCTTTTAACTTTTGAACTACATATTGTTTTAGCTATTTTGTTTTTATTTATATGTAAGCCACTTTGAGTCCCAGTTTGGGAGAAAGATGAGACATAAATCACACAAATGAATAAGGCAGTTTATTGTTCTTTCTCCAGGGGTCAAGGTAGTCTATATTTGAAAATGTCATTTCACAGAAATATATAAGCGTAGGTAGGCATCCATTGCATGCTATTGCCACCACTGTAGAAAAACCAGCTTTGTGAGGTGGAAGAAAATCCATTTGGCTAAATTTGAAAATTCATGGTAGAAATTATTTCTTCTTTCAATGTATCAGACACTTTTGCTTTACTTACATTTAAGAGGTAGATTATTGATTTATTTATATTGTTAATATACCTCCCAATAACAAAGCTATAGTCCTTCTTATGGACAGCTTCTATGGACATCTTACAGTAAAGGAACGAAAAACCACGGGATACACTGATTTCTGTTCCGACTAAGACATCAGCCAACCAGTGGCAAGCCAGAGACAGATCTGGAACAGCTATCATGAGGGTAAACGGATCAAGGACACTTGATTAAAGTTCCACTTCTCCATCCATTCATGATGTGACTTTGATGAAAGTGACTTGGTTAATGAGAATGATTTTGAGAACATGAGATGCAACCAATAGAATCAAGGGGTGATTTTTTTTCTGGAAACTACCATTTTAAGTCTGCATGTCTGAATGTGTCTCAGCACATTGACCATGAAAATGTCAGCATGTAGTGTTGCCAAGTGAAATAAGAGACAGGGCTCTTGACCCTTAGTGGTTGTCCAGAAAGGGCAATGTCTCTTATTTCATCAGGCAACCCTATCAGTGAGGCATGCTTGTCATATGCAGAAAAAGGAATTTTCAAGAGAGACCAATCAGAAGAGGTGCAAACTGAGAAATGATTTTACTGCGTTAAGAGATTGCCTGAGTTGGCTTTCATGCTTGGTTTTCCATCTTTAATAGGGTGCATATAGTGATCTACTTCAAGAACTCTTGCAAGCATAAACACAGTAACGAACTAACTAGTCTTGGGCATTTGAAAGATCTAATGGAAGCAGGGCACGGGAGAACAATGAAAAGATTTCACAGTAGCAAATAGGAACAGGCTGATCTCAGAGCCTGTAATGCTCAGAGGTTAATTTCTGCTGACTGGCTGCAGCCTTTCAAAGTGCAAAGAGCAATTCTTTGTCACAGCTGAAAGGATCCAGTGAAGAGAACCAAGTCAGAACTCTGTGCTTCTGGGGGCTCCCATTGCCCTAGCACCATTCCTTCCAGTTTCATGCACAGAGCCTGTAAACACAACATTACTCCCTTGCAGCTTCAAGGGCCTCGTTTTTATTATGTTTCTATCCTACTGTTCTTCTATGGAATTCAGGACAGCACACGTTAGACAAATTAATGGATTAATTTGTTTATTTCAAGAATTTTTAATGGATTTTCATCCAAAGATTCTAGGGCAGTGTACAGAAGTGTGAACTGACTGTTCCCAGGTGTCCTGCTAACTAGTGGCCAGAATCAGTTTCAGAAAGCAGTGACAACTACTGCCCTTCAGGACTGGCCAAGAGAAGGCTGACAAGTTGAAATTGAAGCTAAGGTCAATGGTAGGAAGAGCCAGCTCATTCTGGTTTTGTCTCCTTCCGTTGCAACAACACTGCAACACAGGACCCAGACATTTAACAACCAACGGAACTCAAGACTAGTCTGTTATGTTGGTTGAATACACTTCCACACTATCATTCTTTATTCTCTTCTAGAAGGAACAGTGTGCTTCCTCATAGAATAATAAGTAAATGAGGCAGCCAGGAGAAGGCCAGCTGGGAGTAGCTTGAACCTAAAAGTGAGGTTTTGCCTCACTTACCCTAATAGAACACCCTCCATTCTCAGATAGCTGCATCAATTGCTTCTGGCCATGCACTGGAATCACACAGAACAAATAGAGTCAGCCACCACCACTTCCTATGCTAAAGCCAAATCACTTCCCAACTCATAGTAAGCAGCCACTGCAGAAATTGTGCTGCCCCCAAAATGCTTGCAGGGATAGATTTTCCAGATCTTAGAGCCTGACTCTTCTTTAGTTCTCAGGGCAAGAAAGAAGAATCTCAGGGTACGTGTGCTATCTTGACAGGTTTGTGTATATTTATTTTCCTCATTTGTTAAATTTGTTTGTTTGTTTGAATGGTATACTCTGAGAAGCTGTAGTACTGCAAATGTATCATGCTTAATGAGATCATTAGGGGCTTCTCATTGCTTCATCAGCAGGGCTTGTCTCCTGTGACACCACAAGGAGTGTCACTAGGTCTTAGGTTCTGGTGCTGAAATCTCAGGAACTGGGATAGTCCTGACCTGGCAAGCCTATCAGAGACCAAGAAAGATATGTCCAACACATCCCACATCGCTAGCCTAATCCCACACTCTTAATATGTCCAACAAATCCAATACCCCTAACTCAGTAGGAAAGAAGTCTGCTCAGAGGATGAATCCCTGCAGTCCTTTACTTGTGAAAACAGAGCTCCGCTCACAGCTTGCAGGAACTTTTTTCAACTTAGTGCTCTCTAGATGTTTTCCATTTTAGCACCTATCAACACCAGCCAGCATAACCAATGGTCAGGAATTTTGGAAGCTGTTGTCCAAAATATTCATACGATTACAGGTGATGAAAGTCTGGCTTACAGAAGTACATCAAGTGATCCAGGTTAAGCCTGGAGGACGAAGTACATCCAGTTTCCCTCCTGTTTTGTCTGTTGGCTGAAAGGCATCCATCTTTTTCACTTTTGCTTAACTCACAGCCCTAGTACAGCAAGGATTCTGAATAGCTGGTACCGTCTGCTGTGAAAAATTCAGCAGAAGCCCAAGAGTTTTGCATAGGTTTATATTTTCATGTTTATGTCTCTACTAAGAGATTTATAACCTTCCTTTCAAGATCAAATGTCCATAAGGCAAGAGACAGCAATCTGAAAGAAAATATTTATAAAATGAAAGCAATTTCGAAATAGAAAAATGTGGGAGCAGCAACAATATGCATCCAGATAAAATAAAAAAAATGTACTCATAAGATGCATGAAAAGCCTTGTCTATAAACCAGTACTTTATAGCATAGTTGAAAAGGCCATATCATGAATGTTTACAACCTCCAGAAAAATGAATTCCACAGCTTGGGAGCCACCACCGAGAAGGCCTAAATAGCAAGTGGACTCAAGAGATTTGTCTATACTGGATTTTACAAAGAAAGACGATTCTTACAAGAGAAAAGAACCCCTCGGTTATGCATAATCTACAACCAAGTCTCTCAGCGGAGTGTGTGTGCACTGCCTACTGCACCATTTTTGTGCATTCTCTGGGTGTTTACTCCACTTTATAGTGACTCATTCCAGGTCTCTCCTTCTCCCAAGTGTTGTTTTTGGAAGGCAGCCCAAATGCCCACATGCAACTTGCCCTTTTTACTAACACAAGAAGAAATAAAGATGATTGATCAGAGTAAATGGAGAAATATTACTGCCTAGTCATCAGGCACTGCCACAACTTGAAAGACTTGCCAACCAAAGCCAGCCAGACGCTTAGCCGAAGGTTCATTAGACAATAGTCAAAGGAGGGGGAGGAGAGAGCAGGCACTTTGCTGTAGCCAATTATAAGGCTAAAGATATGCCAACCTCTCTGTAGCCCTTTTGAGTAAAACAGTTTCACACTCTTGTCATTGCTGCCCTTTCAGATTCCACAAATGAAATCTTTTGTAGCCTTAATGACCACAATGCTCACTCGCTTATTCATATGAATGTCCCTTCCTATAAAGTCTAGTCAAATTAAGTCAGTAGGGGAGGCACTGGTGAGACACTGACTTAAGCCCATCAAAATCATAGAAACTTTAATCAGAGCACTACTAGAAACCTTAATCAGACAGGACTTTTAAAGGAGCCTTCTTTTAGTTTGGTGGAGGGGACACAGCAGTTAGGATGAGAAAAAGAAATAAAAGGCCCACTAGGATGGAAACTCAAACCAGATGGTATGCAGTGTCTTTTCTTCCCTGTCCCTGCATTGAAACCTCATAAAGAAAAAGCTGCAAATCCATTTTCAAA
Organism: Cyclura pinguis; assembly: GCA_030412105.1. Classification (NCBI taxonomy): domain Eukaryota; kingdom Metazoa; phylum Chordata; class Lepidosauria; order Squamata; family Iguanidae; genus Cyclura; species Cyclura pinguis. The sequence continues at coordinate 218,256,935 of CM059602.1, forward strand.
TCCAATTCTTTTCAATACTATTTTTCTATGCATTTTGCTTGCGAAAGATGCAACATATAACACAATATACAACTGTAGTGGGGAAATCTTATCTGTCAGAGATTCAACATGGACTGCAAGCTGCAATTTTTTTAAAAAAAGGGTGGTATAATTTGTTTCCCATAAAAAACAACAAAAACATTATAAGAAACTTGTAAGATTCCCTGCAACCTATTTGCCATGAACCCACTCATTTGTCATTAGGGATAAGAAAGGGGTAATGATCAAGGTACTGGAGAAAGCACAGTGATCCATAGTTTAAATATATGTCCATAGGTGTTAGATTGCATTGCAAAAGCAACAGGGAAAAAATATGTACTACTAACTATAAGTGTGCTTTTTAAAGGTGTGTTTCTCACCAAAAATACCCACAAAAACTTAAGGACAAAAAGAGCTTAATTTGTGTTAATAATCTGGAATATGATCTAGCAAATTGTACAATAGCCATTTTGTCAGCAGAGCTTCTGTGGGCAGCACTTATTGCTGCTAGCCTTCAAATTTAAGAAAAAGATGAATACCAGGAACAATAGTGGGTGGTATAGGCATAGGATTTCGTTAAAAGGAATAAGCAGAGCCAGTTGCAATAGCAGCGAAGGCACATGTAAAAACTCAGAATACTAATAACAAAAAAAAAAAAGCAAAAAGTAGCTGTGTGACCCAAACCTAGAAGCAAAATTCAAGGTTATGTAGCATATGTGTTAAGATCACCAGAATGTGACAAATGTGGTGACGTTTTAAACTCTCCAGAGCTCTCCATCAGGCTAGATTACCATCTATTTGGTAATCTGTTGAGGGTCTGTTGAATGAAACAAAAACTTCAAAAATCTGGGCAAATGTTGCAGCCATTGTTCCTGCTGACAGTCTGACTTGCAAGGGAGAAATTGCAGATTCAGTGAAAAAGCAAAGTATTAAGCTATCTGTTCACAGTTGTTCTCCTCTCTGTAGACAAAAAAAAATAAAAATAAAGTTTATCTTGTGCAAGCTTTAAACTCCAGAGCACAATGTCATATTTGTAGAGAAGTGTGAAAATGCTGTTTCAGATTGTTTTCAATAATAGTATGTCAAATTAACTAATCTCACAAAGTGAAAAATTCAGGCTGGAAAGAACTGTTTAGTTAGTTATTGTTAATATGCATATGGGAGAAAACGAAGTGACAGATTTTCCATCCAGGCTTGAGTCCATAAATCTTAAAGATCTACATTTGAATTGTCTGTTCAACCACGTCAGTGTTCAACTGGGAGCACAACTTGGTCCCCTTTTTTTCCTTGATTTTTTGACACTTATATGGCAGGCAGGTACATGCAATGTAGTCTTCTCTGTGTTGAGAGTAGCTACACCTGTTATGAATGTGACTGCTGCACAGAGGAATACAATGAATTCCAAAACCCACCAAACAATGATATCTTTATTGTGCCAACTGAAAAACACAAAATGCATCATGCAATCTTGCAAAGCTCCACTGGCTTCTTCAGCAGGCAAAGCTGTTAAAAATCATATAGGAGAAGAAGAAGAAAAGTGATGTTAGAGTCACAGGCCTTTCCTTTTGTCTGAAGATGTTGCTTTTGTTGTCAGTTAAGGTGATCTGAAAGGATACCAATACAGGAGAGAGACCACTCCCTTCTTTGGCCATGTAAGAATTGGGAAACAACAAGCCATAACTCTTTGGCCTTTGCCTGCATTGATATACTTCCAGACCATCTTAACTGACAACAAAAGCAGCATTTCAAGACAAAATGTGGACCTGTGACTCTTGTCATTTTTTCCCTTCTCCTGTATGATTGTTAACACTTTGTCTGACAAAGAAGCCAGTGGGGCTTTGAAAGCCTGCATGATTTATTTCATTCTCTTTAGTCGGCCTGATAAAGGTATCACTGTTTTGTGGATCCTGGAATCTGTTGTATTTTTCTGTATCACCAACACAGCTGCTACCCCTGAATAGTTTACTACATAGGGAAAAACTTCATTTCAGTTAATATTTGAGAATTTTTCCAAAATTTGCAAACTTTAGATTCAGGACAAAGAGACCCAGAGGTTTAAAAAATCTGAATGTGGCCAAAAGACAAACAGGTCTCTTTTCTCATCCCAACATATTACTAATATTTACTACATGATCCTAAATAATATATTTAAGCCACATACTGATCTAGAAGCAAATTTCATTAAACTTAGTAGGGGTTTTTTCTGAGATACTCATAGGACTGAACAGAAAGTAAGACTGAAATGTGTATATAAAATTGCAGGGAATTTTAATTAGATTATAGTGTCAGTAATTTGTGGGGAAAAAATAAAAATTACTTTAAGAAAAGAAGGTTATGGTTACATTCTTAATATTCTTTAAGAATAAATTGTAGGGTAAAAGAACAAGGATATACCATCTAATAAGCCCTATTAAGTACAATAGATCCTACTTTTGAGTAAACGTGTATAAGGTTTATCTGTACATAATACTGCAGAAGAAATCATTTCTTCATTTTGACATTTTGGGATCTTATATTTTTAGTTCATTTAAGAAATTAAATGACTGTAACTCCTCTCAAATATGCATAATAATTATTATTAAACCCCCCACCCACCCATTTTATTCATCTGAAGGACCTTATCAGTAGCTGGCAGTGGTATTACGGAACGCAGAGGAATTTCAATTATTAATCATAGTAGTATATAGTGTTCATATATATGGTCATTTTGCCTACATATCATTCTGATTAAGTTTTAATTCTGCACCATAATTCTGGAAATCATATAGAAAAACAATGACATATTAAACAGAGAACATCACTGTATCTGTAACAATTCCACCTGAGGGAGCAGAACTCTAAATGAAGAGTCTACAAAAAAAATTAAAAATTCTGATGAGAAAATGTTTCTGAGACATATATCTATCTCCATATAGTTTTTGTCGTTTAGAAAGGAAGAAAAAAATGTCAAATTAAAATCTGTCTGGAATTTTTTTTTGTGTTTCTTTGAAATGTGTACTTTTGCATATGCAGGAATACTAGAACTACATTAGGTAACTTTCTCTCCTGGTGTGCTAGAAAAGCCACACACATTCTTCCTTGCAACAAATCTGTACATCTGAAAAGAAAGAGGCCACATGAATGGCAAAGCTCTTTATAGAATAAAAAAAGCATGGGGTGTTATTAAGGAGGACTGTAAGCCCTATTCTATTCAAAGTAATTATGGGATCAAATCAAGTTAACGTGAGAACCTAGGTCAATAAACTACTGTAGGTTCCCTCTTTTTTAATCCTTTCCAATCCTGTTGTCTGAGGTTTTTGACTGTTCAGTTTAACCTACTGATGTAGGTTAGACTGCAGGAAAGATGCCCAGGGAATTCTTAAGAAAGAGTGAAGGTTACACATACGGTCCAAACATTTCTGGACAAGAAAACTCTTCTCCTTTCCCAGCCAAAACAAAACAACCCAGCTTTTCTATGGATCATTGTCATCTGCTCTTTCTCACTTTCTTTGCTAAACTGTTATTTTCCTTGAACATATTGGCTGAAGGTCAGCTTCAAAAAAGTCAGTCAATGGCTTCGTCAAGAGTATTTGAATATTACTACTAGGTAGTTAGATAGATTGGCATGTAAATGGCATTTCTCTGGGAGGTTGTCATTATTTAAAAAACCCATCTAGATGTCCGTCTAGTTGTTCTAAACCTGTGTTATGCTTGTACAGAGACTGCAGCTGTTGTCAGAATGAGTCCGTCTTACACAGGCCATTTCCACACTAGCCTGTTATAGTGCTATTATTCCACTTTCAACATCCTATGGAATCCTCCAAGGCCCCTTCCTAAACTGCAAACCCCAGGATTCCATAGTATGTTGAAAGTGGTATAACTGCAAAGGAGAGAGGAGGTTTTGAGGTGCCATCGCTGAAAATCTATTACCAAGCATGTTGTTTAGAAATAATAAAAGATTGGATTCAAGTGGAGAATACAACAACAAAAGAAGTGGAAGGAATAAATAATAGATTTCGTTGGCACGGATACTTATGCTATGACAAAGCAATTGTAAATAATGATTTTAATAATCATTGTATCTGAAAGACTTTATTGAAAGTGTGGTTACAAATAAAGCACAAATTTTACAGAAGACTTCTAATGTGGACCTCACCTCAAGAAGCTTTTAAAATTGCCCCAGCAAAACAAGGGAACTTACTGAGTTGTCAAGAGTTGTTGAAATAGGATGGAGACAAGTTAAGAATGCGTACAGAAGAGGAATTAAAAGAGTTAGGAGATGAATTTAATTGGTTCCCATGGAGACAATTAAAAGAGAGATTCAAGATGGATCAAAAATTATATGGGTTTAAAAAAAATGAAAATGAATTAGATTCACTGATGAAAGGGAACCAGAAAAAGAGAATCTCTAGATTTTATAAAATATTGTTGCAAAGAGAAATGGAACCAGAGATTGTTAAAGATAATATGGTCAGACGGGCTCAAAATATTGGACACTCAATCGAGTTGGATACATGGGTGAGGGCATGGAAAACAGATGTAAAATTTACACCAAGTTTAAATTTAAGGGAAATTTTTTATAAAATGTTACATAGATGGTACATGACACCTGAAAGGTTGAAAAAAATAACAAAAAATGGGAATGGAAAATGTTGGAAGTGTGATGAAAAGGAGGGGTCCTTTTTTCATATGTGGTAGACCTGTAAGGTAGTAAGAAAATTTTGGAAGAAAATACATGATGAAATTCAAAGAATACATAGCTTAAACTTTGAAATGAAGCCAGAATTCTATCTGTTAAATATGTTAGGGCAACAAAGAGAAATAAGATCTCATCAAAAGACATTGTTATATGTAATAACTGCTGCAAGACTGACATATGCACAATATTGGAAAGAAAGAAACTATATTGATATAAAAGAATGGAAATTAAAAGTTCTGGATATGGTAGAGATAGAAAAGCTAACTTTTTCACTTAAAAATAAGCCAATCCAGAACTTCGAAAGAGAATGGCAAGAAGTTTTGAATTGGATAAAAGAATAAGAAAAGGAAAGAATAAAGAAAGTTGTTGATAATGTTGGCAATGTAAACTAATGATGTTATAGATAAAGCATAAGTTGTAATGTAACGATGTTAAAAGTAACAGTATAAGATTATTTGTTAAACAGAAACAGTGTATGTATGGAATGTAAATACAGACTCAATTGGAAAAAAGATGCTTGGTAGCGGGGAAGGGGTTTTTATTTTTTATTAAAAATGTTAATAAAAATATATGTGAAAGTGGTATAACAACACTATAATAGTCCAGTGCAGAAATGGCCACAGATTGCATGAGTTGTTGCAATCATGCAACCATTTGTGTGGGCTAGGTGGCTTTCATGTTTGACAAGCTTTTCCTTTAACTGATTTAAATATGCATATGAGTGGGTGAAGAGCTATAGTTCATTGTTCTGATCTGGAGCACCACAGGCTTTTGTAGACATGTATGAAGTTTTAGGGGCAAGTGATCACTGGAGATGGATCTGATTCATCACTTGTAACAAAGAGAAATCACTTACAACTTGGGAAGCCCCTGTGCATTCAGAACACTGTATAACAGTGTTAACTACATCCAGCGATTGCGTAATACCATTTCTATCTCTGTCCATCCTTCCTTCCTTCTTTCTTTCCTTCCTTTTATTTTGAGCAAGGATGAGGAAATGCAGTCAGTGGGTCATGTGTGACCCCCATCCTGTTTTTGCAGCTTGGATTATTCTGCTTTGGAGAACAATGAGGTGAAAACAGGCCCCTAGACTGTTTGAAGTTGCCAATCCTTGCTGTAAAGCAAAAGTAGGAAAGCTCTTTCAGGCTAAGGTCAAAATTCACTTTCAAAGAAGTCCTTGTGGCTACATGCCAGTGAAGCCAAAGACAAAAGTGGGACATAAAATGCCAATGCTTAAAACTCTTTTTGCTAATAACCTTAGATAAGACTTTCTACATTTCAGGATAGGAGAAAGAAACAGGTACAAAAGGGAGGGAAACCACCAAACTTTGATACTATGCAGAAATTAATATGATTGCCTGGAGAAGCCCAGAAAGGGGGATTGGGACCCTAAAAGGGCAAAAATTAGTCCCATGCCATGAAGATTCCCATCCTGATTCGAAGGATTTATAAACCACTTGTAAACTTTACAATATGATATACAATTAAAATAATAAACACAGATCAGCTAAATCACAAAATTAGTTTTTTTAAATCACCATAAAATTGCAAAGCAGCGACCATGTTTAGTCAATAAAATTGAAGAGATGCATAAACCTGCTTTTATTTTATTATGTTTCTAAGTGTCTTTTAATGTTCTTTTAAACTTGTTTTTAATGCTGTTTTTAACTGTTTTTAATTTGTATTTTTTAAATAGATAATATGCAACCTCCATATATGTACAGGTTCTGTTTCAGGAACCCAGGTGAACAGCAAAATTCCTGAATGTTTGTGTCTCATTATATTCAATGGTGGTGATGTGCACGTGGATGCTTTTGCAGGTACATCAGATCCCCACCATTTCAGGTATAGGACAGGACATGGTTATGGATGCTCAAACTCACACATCCAGAGACCACAAATAAGGAGGGCCCACTATATTTAGTTTGTATTTTAACTTTCGTATTAACCTTTTTTAAATTGTATTGTACCAATGTTGTGTGCCATCTTGGGGACCATGCTGGTAGAAAGAAGGGATGTAAAACAAACAAACAGTTTTTTGAAAAAAGAAAAACAGTAATACAACATCCTAGAAAGTCTGAACAGATTAAACAAAGTCATTGTCTGCCACTTAAGGGACATCCAAATTAGCAGCAGACAAGGTTCTCTAAGAAGAATATTTCAGGGTGAGTCAGCATGGCTGAAGTTGTCTTACGTTAGGCCTAGTTTCATTGTATGGACATGAAGGGGGTTGGTGATCTAGAAGAAAGTCTTTGTCAGAATCCATTGTGCAGGATGGACAACTGCCAGTGGTTGCAAGACCTTGCGGGGACAAAAACATTGCAAAATTGGGCTCCAAACCCTCTAGGGTATGTGGCTGTGGCATTATTACTGAATTTAAGTAAGTCCTCCCAAATTCTTGAATGTCTTGGCAGCTTCAAAAATAGGGCAATGGGGCCTCATCATGGGGCATTCAGCTTGTACTCTTCCCATCCCTACCATAAGGTTTTGGCAGGCCCATGCAACTGAAGGCATTCCTTCAAATAACCAGGTTCCAGGTGACTTAGGACTTGGATGGATTCATCCCTAACAATGGCCATTTCCGCACGGGGCGAGGGAATCGCCCCGCGCCGCTACTTACCGGATCTTCTGGTGGTCCGGTCGGGTCCGGGGTGAGGAGGAGCAGTGCGTGGTTGTCGATCCACACTGCTCCAGTGTCCAAAATGGCGGCTTCCAGTTGATTGTGGGTCTCAACCAACCGCTGAAGCTCACCAGCCTAAAGCCCGCCCTCAGCAGATCGCAGGCTCGCATTGGTGCAAGCCTGCAAATCTGCACAAGGGAGCAGGCTCACAGTGGTGCACTCTGTGCTTTTGAAAGACCGGAAAAATCAGGTCTTTCAAAAGCATGCTGGAGAACCACTTCGGGTCGTTCCAGAGCTGACTGAGATGTGGATTTACAGTAAGTAGTCCGAACCCAGTCTGCTCCAAGGCGCAGACATCCTCCGTGGAGCATGCAGTGCACCATTTTAAGTACCCCGTGTGGAAATGGCCATTATCAGAGTGCTTAGAATAGGTGAACAGACTGTGAGGAGGTTTTAGGTCATTGAAGCACTCATTACACTGTGGATCTTTCTAGGACATATTTAACTCTTTAAACACTGAGCATTGTTGCATTGCCAGCATATCACATAGACCCTTCCTTGCTAGGATACTGAATTTAGTTAGGTGAGGTAAATGAGAATTTCATCTGATTCTTTAAAGAGAGAGAGAGAGACAGAGAGGGAGAGAGAGACCTTGCCAAAATTCACATTTTCCATAAATGGGATGGAAAGAATTTGAGATTTGAAAAATTCAGTTGTGGAAAACATGACCTTGACATATAAATCCCTCAGTGTTAAGAAAAGATATGGGTAAATGTTAGAATTATAAGGTTATAAATCACAAGTTCATAAATGTTAGAAGTATAAGGTCATAAGTTTACCATTATCATAAAACAATGAGAGACATTTTTTTTTCTCTCATTGCAAGTGAAACACCTTTGCTACAAGAAGTCATTAAGTCCATAAAGACTAGTCTCCTAGACTAAATCAATGTGCATCTATCTAGCATTCTTTTTCCAGGAAGAGCTAGCCTCAGAAAATTCACAGATAAGCAAAGCATGAGAAATAATCATTGGTTATCTGCATTATTTGTATAAGTGACTTCTGTTTCCCTTGGTTGATTGGTGAAAGCCTATTGGTGAATTTGTTAAATCCTTTGGTATGTGAAGGATGACTCTGTGAAACTTAATTATTTTAATTGCCTTTATTAGTTGTGTAAAAGAAAATTTCAGATATTCTTGCTGAAATAAGTCCTCCTCCCATAGAACTACTAAAGCTGCTGGAAATATAAAATATAGGTTCTTTTGAAAAGGAAAATATGTATTTCTTTGTTATATATAACTCTATTACAAGGGTAATAATACAGACACGCTGTAGATAACAGAATTATATGTTCACATTTGCAAAGTCACAGACTTATTTACCGGACAAATAGTTGCATTTTCCAGCAAGTCTAAAAATGTTAAATAGTCTTAAGTAGTACTTGGCATCCTGTTTGCCTGTTATAACCATTTTCTATTTACTGCACTGTGTTCTTTGTTTTTCTGAAAGCTATGAGACCCCTATCCTCTTTGTTAACCTGGCCACCTACTGGCAGCAGCTCTCCTGGTTATCAGACTAGACAGAAGTATTTTCCATCCCTTGTTTATCTGATCCTTTTAACAGGAGATGCCAGGAAATCATATAAAATATATGCTGATATGTCTGAGCTGTCATTCCCCCCTTGAGGAATTGGTAGTATTTGGTCTTTAAAACCTGAAGACAGAGCCTTGGATTCTAATGTTCTTTCTGAAAGTGAAATGGAACAGAACTCTGCTTACAGAATGGGACACCACTATTGCTCCTATCTCATTAGCTGTACTTTATGGTCCCCAAAGCCCATTTCTGAGAGTTAGGAAACCCAAACAAGTATGGCAGATAGGGTGGGTGCCTGCAACAAGGAGAAGACTTGCTGACTATACCTTTGGATTCAACCCATTTAAAAAAAACCCTCAGATGCTTAGCAACTTGCACACAGCTTGATCATTATATCCTAAAATGCAGAGACCAAAAGTTTTCACATCAGATTTTTTTTTAAAAAAATTTTGCTATATTTCAGTATGAGGAGTCAGCTAACATTTTGTTATAGTCCCACACACCACCACCACAGTGCTATTTGCTGCACAAGGAAGTTGTCACTGATGAGTTACACAAGGAAAGGATCATGAGAAGGGTTTGGTCCCCTCCTTGAGTACTCTGAACCTAATCCTGACACAGCTGCTAATTTAAATGTAAACATTTAACATGGTCTGTCCTTATGAAGATCATGTTCATGGACTGAGTTGTCTAAACAGTACATGATGAAATATTAGGCATGCATACATATGCACACAGACCATTGCTTTATGCACATCTCTGAGGTTGAGTATAGGCTGCAAGCCAGAGGGCCTCATATGGCAGATCTGTGTGTGCGCTATTGTTTCTTTACTTTCAACGGTCATCTTCTTCATCCCTCTCTTGTCTCTTTTAAGGCTGTTTGTGGTTTGGCACAATGGCTGCTTTGAAGAGAGGAAATCGAAGTTATGCATCATGTTACTTAAGCGTTCATTATTCATTTGTCTGGATCATGGCCATCATGTTTTCAAATTAATCCTAAACTTGGATACATTTTGTCTTTTATTTGCAGATGAGTGGAAGCTATGTACTGTGGAAACAAGAGGATTTCCTTTCAGTCTCACTTTTATGTTATTTTTAATAAGCTTTCCATTCTCTCTCTCTCTTTCTCTCCCCCCTTTCTCCTTGAGTCCTTCTCTAAGACTGAGGCCATATCCACACTTCACTGTTACAGTGCTATTATTCCATTTTCAATATCCTATGGAATCCTGGGGTTTGCAGTTTAGGGAATGGCATTTAGAATTCTCAGCCAAAGAGTTCTGTGGCCTTAGTAAACTACAAGCCCCATATTCCACAGGATGTTGAAAGTAGAATAATAGCACTATAACAGTGTAGTACAGCAATGGCCTTAGAATACAATCATGTTCAATCAAAGTAATCTTCCAGGAACTAGAATATATCATTAAAATATTTCAAAGGATGCCCATGCATGGAAAGAAAGGAAAACAAGGAAATAGGGTTGCCAGGTTAGTACCATTCCAGGCTCTGAAATTTCAGGACCAAAACCTGTGACCTAAGGTATAACTCCTTGTGATGTCCCAGAGGGCAAGCCCTTGTATTGTCATTAAGTGCTTTAAATAACTTAAGTATCAGTCACAGTTGCACAGAGTTTGCCATTCAACCATAAAAGATTAAGTCTAACAAATGAGGAATAGACACACATTTTTTAAGAGGCCACTCTCATCCTGACTGGAGAAGAGAGGCTAGACCCTGAAGTCTGAGAACTGTAGGTAGCAACACCTGCCAACTTGGCCATATATTAGAATTAGGAAACCTCAAGCCCTGAGTTGAGAGCCAGCATGGTGTAGCAGTTTGAGTATTGGACTACAACCCTGCAGATCAGGGTTCGATTCCCTGCTTAGCTATGGAAACCCACTGGGTGACCTGGGGAGCCCCACACACTCAGCCTCAGATAACCCCATGATTGGTTCACCTTAGGCTTGCCATAAGTCATAAACAACTTGAAGGCCAACAACAACAACAGCAGCAGCAACAACACTCTGAGTTCCAATTTGACCCTCTGGGGTCCTGAGATGGCCACATCCCTTTCTACACACACCATTGTTCGATAATTTCCTACCTTTTGTATGATTTCCCCCCATTCTAAAAGGTGGAAATACTTCTTCTAAGGCTAAGCTACTAGCACTAAGAGCTTTAAGTAACAGGGCTGGTACTGTTGGTCATTTGTCCATTTGTTTTTGGCCTCAGACAACCCTGGCACGTACCCCCCCCCCCCGGAACTTCTCTAAAACTGAATTTGGGTCTCAGTCGGGAAGAGGTTTCCCTACCTTTGCCTATGTCATCGGTAAGATAGAAAAGGGGTAAATTTCTCGAGTAACTTCTCTGTGCGTGATCAACACAGACCTAAAGCTCTGCAGCAGAAGGTTTGGTATCTTTGTGTTACGTGCAACTTTGTTGCTTGTATTTTATCCATTATCATGTTTCATTAGCTTCCATCTTATTAAATCTCTGTTATGACTCTAGGTGTATGCAGGGAGGTGCAAAACCCTTAGTTTGAGGGAAATTATTCATTTCCTTAAGGATTAAAGAACACTGCCAGGAGGGGAAATTAGGGAGACACAAGCCATCCTTAGAAAGTGAAAAAGCACCAAAAACATTAGGATTTGAATGATGTGAACTCTGGCAAATGCCAGCATGCAATATGGCAAGAATGAATCAATCAGTTCAGCTTAGTTCAGCTTCTGCAACTGGCCATCTGGCACAAAAGCAACCAAATGGATCTCTGCAAATTCATCTTCATTTTCATATATACTCCAGAGAACGTCATTCTTGGGCAAAATAAAATTTAATAGCCATAATTTTTAAGACATTGTTTCCTTGCATTCTCTCTAGAGATGTGTACACCTTTGTATAGGGAGGGGGGATCCCACTTCTTATTGTAATCTTGGTGAGTAATTTCTCTATGGGAGGTTTGCATCATTTCAAAACAAAGGGTTCATACCCTCTAACTGGCCTGATTTGCCAGGATAGTCTCAATTAATTCTTGGTTGTCCCACTTTAAAATATCCCAGTTTTCCTCTGCTCTGCCCACTTTCCCCCCTTGTTCTCAGCTTGCTTCAATTGCTACAAATTGAGTTCGAAGTGCATTTGCACTCAGTTAACTTAAGAGGAGGAGAGCAGAAGGAGGACAGAATCTTGCCCACCACAGTAAGCTCTGGCAAAAGCAAACTGCTGGAGCTTCTCCTAGCTTATCTCTTCTTCCTCGTTAATAAGTTTTGCCATCTTGACCACACTCTGATGCTGCTTGGCCACACCTGTCCCAGTTTTCACCTGTGAAATGTTGGAGGGTGTGAGGATTGCTTTTACATATAAAGAGGTGTTATCTTTCTGTCTCACACTCCATCCTAAAATCAGTTTCAGTGCAAGCATAGTTTACTGACTACAGGAACTTTTAGTAACTTGAGCAACTTTCAGACCAAAGCTTGCTACAATGAAGATATATCTGCATAATAAATCTCACTGACTTAAAATGTCTCCTGTTGATCAAAGCTGATGTTGAAAGGCATGGTAACTTGAAAACTTCCAGATACAGCTAGAGGTTTGGATTGATTTGCTGTGACTTTTCAAATTGGGATATGCTATGGCAACTTTTCCCAAACTTGCACCTTCTGTGTGTGTTGTATTGTGCCTCCAGTAATCTCCATCCAGCCTAGCCATGCTGGGTATGGATAAGAGGAACTGTAGTGTAACACATCCAGAGGGCACAGGTTTTGATAAGATTCTGATATAGACGATGACTGCAGGGTAACTCACTATAACAGAAGAATAAAGGGTGCAGTGGCTGTGTGGAATGATAGCTTGTGTTAGCATCAGCTGAGAAGATTGCTTAGAGGTGGGAATAGGATCAGAGGCTAGTGACCATTGATTCTGGAATACGTGGAATCAGTGGGTTTGAGATGAAGATAGACAATGAGAAGATTTAGGGGCTAGAGAAAGTTAGAATTAGTTCAGGAAAGAACAGAGAAATTAGTGGAATGTTAAGTAAGTTTATTAAATTGGGATGGGTTAAAGTAGAGCCTGCAGAAGTTACTTTCTGACTGCAACTCTTGTAATTTACCCACCTGCATGAGAATCTTAGCTCAAACAAATATCTCTCCCAAGCTCTGCAGTTTTTGATCTACCAACAGATTTCAAGGAAATTTCCAACAGACTAGTAAGGATATCTCTAACTCCCAACTGTCTGGCAGCAGGCACTCTGCACAGATGGTGACATCAGATTATTTTGGAGAATATTAGGGAAGTCGTAACCCTGTGGACCAGTTGCATGACCTTCATAGCGCCCTCTAGGGGCCAGAACCTTGCAGGTGAACCATAAGTATATCACATACAACAAAGTAAGGCCACTGATTCATGGTATAGTCCTTTCCATGAGAAGAAAATGGCATGTATTTCATAAATGACAGTATATATGATTTGTGTCCTACATGGGAGTTACTTATACCTGTGCATATTTTCCTTGCCTGTATTCTAGGTGAATGTAATATGCAGTGAATCACTGAAAGTTATCTAAGGAAAAGCAAGTCATGCACAGCATATGGCAAATTTATCTGCCTGAGCAACAGGCAGAAAGCTACCTTTGACGGGGGGGGGGACATAGGCTAGGGAGACCCCAAACTTTTTCTGTGAGCCTCCAATACACCCACGTCCCCAACACCCACAACATTATTTTACTCAGGAAAGACAGATGTGCCTTCTAGGGGATGTGGAGGGCAATTTTGATATGTGGGTTTTTTCCCCTCAGCCTAAGGCTCTTTAGGCCAGGAGGACATTTTTCCAAAAAAACAGTAGTAAATTCTGATCTTTTCCAACTAAAACAGCTCACTCTCCCCCAGCCATCCAAAAAAACAAACAAAAAAAACAGCAATATTGACCCCATGTTCTTACAGGGACCTTTCTGTGTAAAATAAATAAATAAATAAGCAAGCAAGCAAGAAAAGAAAAACAGGGGAGGGCATCAGGTGAGCCTGAAGAGTGCACAGCCCTCTATAGTCCAGTGAGGGGGGGAATAGTTACAGTCCCCAGACCTTTGGAAGTTACTCACATCTGGCTTTTTGTGTTACATTAGGACTGAAGAGATCTGGATTCAAGTCCCCATTCAGTCATGAAGTTCATTGAGTGACTTAAGAACCACTATCTTTAGCCTACCCAAACTCACCTGATTGTTGTGATGGCAAAAATATGAAGGAAGACTGTGCAGTTGCTGGAGGACAGTCAGGTTATATATGTATTGAATTTTTTAAAATGCATGTTAAATCCATCACAACCTTTCATTGAATTGTTCTTTACAGTTGCTGACCCATGGAGAATATCATTATTATTACTGTACTATCTGAAGAGAAACGAAGGAAATCTTATTTTTCTTACTGTTGTTGCTATTTTCAGAGGCCTGCCACAGCAATCTGGCCATTTTCTTTGTAAGCCCACTATATCCTTTGTGGCTGATGGCAATGTTATAGAGAAAATGGCCTCAACTTTGCGCTGAGCTACTACCCTACTTTATAGGTGCAGCTACAATGGAGAATAATTAAACAGATACTTTTCCCACACAAATGCTGTTTTACCTCCTCCTGTGCCTTAGTCTGCACAAAGCAAAGCAGGTTAGATTTTCCTCAGGATTAGTGGCTGACATGGCATTTCAATGTTGTTAAGATGTGAGGAGATCAAGTGATAGCAACCAAAACAATTTAGCAGAAGATTGATTGTGTCTATTGGTATATTTAGCATCCAGGCATGCCTGCTTCATAGTCACCTTGACAGAATAATGTCTATAGTTTATATCATTGGTACGCTTATGTCCTAGAACTGTCCCATTTCATTCAGTAAGGTATATACAAATGTCCTGTCTCATTTGAATAAACATACAAAGTAAATGTTAAACAAGACACATCAAAAAGGTAGCAAATAGTATTACATCTTCACCAGCTACTCACTGTATATAACGACACATGTTCCTTTCAAACATTGAACTTAAAGCCTGTTCATCCACTTCTGTCTCTCCTCTGGTTCAAACAAGGAACCATCATTCTATGCATGTCTTCCTCTGTTTATCTACACTGATTTCATTCGCTTAAAAAATGCTTCCTCCTGATAAGGGTCTTTAAAAGGTTCATAATTTATTAAAGTGTGATTTCAGCCAACATGTTATAGGCTTATGATTCAGAAATGATGTTTTAAGATTTTATCAGGCTCAGTGTCAGGTTGCTTTATTGCTTGTTGCTACATATTTTGAGGGGTGACATTACAACTCTGCTTGCTTCCTGAGAGGTCTGAGTGCAGCTTTTTAATTCACAACAACCCTTCAAGGTAGGGGAAGAAAAGACTTACTCAAAGCTGCCCAAAGCTGCACTTGGTTTTGTACTTGGCTTTCCTGGATACAAGTCCAGCTTGCATCATATTTATTCCTGCATATCAGCACATTGCTTAAAATTTAGCACTCAGTATCTTCGACTAATTTTTTTTAAGGCACCATCACAATAAATAAAGAGATGTCATTTCACTTGTTTTTTAAAACTGTGCTTTTTTCATTCCTAATTTTGTTGGTGATCATTATGACCCTGACATTGACCTGTAATCCATAAACTCAAGCTGAAAATGAAAGGTCCTTCATTATCTAGGGTAAAGCTGAGCAACATGGCTTACAGGACACATGCAGCCTTCCTTTGTTTTTGTAGCCTTTGCTTATCTTCATGAATTTGTTGCTGCACTGCTGAAATCTGGCTGAGAGATACCTGCTGATCTTTAAATGCCCTGGTGCTGTATTTTCTATTTGCCTTGCCCAAATTCAGTGTCATGGTGCCAAAAACTAAATCAAACAAGCAGGAAAAAAAGTTTTTTTCCTTGAGGTTCACCTCAAAGCAAGACGTGGAGAATGTGTAACTTGCGTGCTCCCACATGCGCCATGCTTTAAACGGGAAAAGTAACTTTTTTTCATCCAAATGCCACTGAATTTCAGTGGCGCAAAAGAGGGTAGCATGGTTACCATCACCATTAAGTTCAGGGGGAAAATGTAACCAAGTTACCCACCCTTGATGCAGGTTCTTTCCCTTCCATCCAGTTAAATTCAGCTTCAGAGTTAGAACATATAAACAGGACTGAACTTGAAAGAAATTTTCAAAAAAAATGGTTAGCTTAGGCCACCCAATCAAATAGATAGAAAAGTACTCTATTTGCTGGCATATAAGACTCACTTTTTTTCCTGAAAAATACTGTTTGAAAATGAGGTGCATCTTATACACCAGTGCATCTTATACACTGGCAAATAGTATTTGCCAGTGTATAAATGGGGTGCATCTTATAAGCTGGCAAATACAGGTATTTCCATCAGCAACCGATGCAACCGATAGGTACAAAATGCAAACATATTACTGATAGATACAAATAAGCACTGTGAGGAAGAAAGAAAAACACAGGGGTTTTTTCCTGTATAACGTGCTCAATTACATTCTAAGGAATTATTCTGATGAAACCAAACCAAAGGGTCTCTAGATTAGTGCTATGCCACACATTTTTGATATATGGTTTATAAAAATTCCCTTTGAGAATTCAGTGTATGTCTAGCTCTCGTACTTTTAAAAACAAACAATTTTTATGTCTAAATGGCCTGCTAGTGCTATAAACAACTTGTGCTTTTTCTTTTCACTGCTGAATTCATTGCCCTCCAGCTTCATCATCATCACTGTGGTATCTCACATTCTGAGGAGAAGACAATATCATTGTAGAGGTCACATGTCCCTATGTCATGTTCAAATAACCAATGTTGAGATGAAGCTCAGGTTTCTCCACTGGTGAAGAAACATAAAATGTATGGACAGGCCTTTTATGAGCAGATGAGTACTGGAAAGTTCTGCATTTTCAGCTGGAGCTTCTTCACATTCTCAGGGTATTGCTGGTATTGTGTGCCTTAAAGTTGTTTCTGCCTTGCGGTGACTCTAAGTCAAACCTATCATGGGGTTTTCTTGGCAAGATTAGTTCAGAGGGGGATTGCCATTGCCTTCCTCTGTGGCTAAGACAGTGTGCCTTTACCCAAGGTCCCCCAGCGGGTTTCCATGACTCACCAGGAATTTGAACCCTGGTTTCTAGAGTTGTAGTCCAATGCTCGGACCACTACACCACACTGGTTCTCCTCTTAGGGAATGAGTCCTGTGTATATCAACAACAGCACTGGGGAGTTTTAACACATCAGCTTAACACATGTAAAATATTGGAATCCTGTTCTCTGCTTATCATGGCAAGCAATAAGCATACTACCACACTGGCTGCTTGCTATCATTGCTGGCAAATGGATCCACAGGGAGATAGTACATATTAGCTATGATACAAAGTTACTGTTGCATGCTTCCATTCACACAAGAAGGAGCCCTCAGTTTTCACAGATTTTCCGCACCTCACACATCCATAGCCTTTGGCCCTAAGTGGCCGCCCAAAGCCATGTTTTCCTGAAGCCTGGATGTGGGGGGGTGAAGATGGTATTCCAAGGCCTTCTAGGAAAGCTACTTTCCTGCTTCTAGTGGAATTGGAGAACCATTGATCTCAGCAAAGAGCACTGGGGGAAAGGTAGAGACTTTCATCTCCTTGCATATATCAACAATTCCTATGTACTGGGGTGTGTTAAGTGTTGTATATGTGCATGTGAGGAGAAGCATTTGTGTAGGAAGAACAATGTGAGAGAAACTATGTGTGTGTGCATATGTGCACAAACATACACATATATGGACATGTCTGTGTGGTCCTGATGTACTCCAGGTAGCATCAGATTCAACCCATGTGATGATGCACAGGATGTGTGTCCTGTCCCCTCCCCCATCTTTTTCACTGAAGTCCTGTATGCCCACTGTAAAGTTTCTCATGAGTGCTGGGCTGTAGTTTAATAGTAGAACACATGCTTTGTTTGTACAAGATACAGATAACAGTATTGGGCATGTGATATGAATAAAAGTGTTTTCTGCACGGAATGACAGAGCTGTGAAGCTAAAAAGAACACCAAAGGACATCTAGCCCAAGCCTCTGCCAGTGCAGGAATCCACAACTAAAATACCCCTGATAGATCGCCCACCAACTTCTGTTTAAAAATTGTCAGTGGAGGAGAATGTTTCCGCTTCCAAAGCAGATTATACCATCATCAAACATTTGTTTCTATCATTAAGTTCTCCCTAATGTTTAGTGGAAGTGTTATTCCTTGTAAGTTGAGTCTACTGGTTTGGAATCTAACCTCTGGGGCAGCAGAAGACTAACTTGTTCCATTTTCTATGAGATATCTGAAGAACAATTTAAGCTATCATGCCATCTCTCAGTCTTCTTATTTCCAGGCTAAATATCTTCATCTCTGTCAAATATTCTCACAAGTCTTGGTTTCCAAATCTTTTCTCAGCTTGGTCACCATCCTCTGGACACACTCTAGCTTGTCTCTATCCTTACTAAACTGTAGCATTCTAACTGTGATCTGACCAAAGCAGAATGGCATGGTAACATTGGAAACATTTGTTCCCTTGATGTGAACATTGTGTTTCTGTTGGCCCAGCCTACAACTTCATTAGCAATTCTTGTTCTGCATCCCACTTCTTTGAGACAAATAAGTCCAAGACACATTGAGATCAAGACATTGTTCAACACTATATAAAATGCATTATAAATTATTAGCAAACTTAGCAAACAAAACCTGAGTGTTAAAATCTTATTGAATTCAATGGGTCCCAAGCAAGCATATGTAGGATCTGACTGCAAGCTTGAACTACAGTTTTATTTTTAATGGGCCATCATATATACTTAAATATTAAGTGAAAGCCTCTGGGGATTCAATATATTGGTGACACTAAGCTCTACTTTCCATTTACATCCAACCCAAAACCAAGGTTATACCATTCAAACTCAGCTCTCAAGAAGGATGAAATGACTAATGGTATGGATAAGCATGAAAAGATCAAGGAGGACCAACAGTGTGACACTCCCCATTCTCACCTCCCATTGTCCTTCTGTCAGAAATCATCCCAAAGGATGATCAGGGCAATATCAGCGCTAGAGGCCTAAATATAAGCTGAAAGGGCTTTAGGAAATCTGTTCCATATAAGAATGCCTGAAGTTGACCAGCATTTGGCAATGCTCCTCAGGACTGGAACATATTCTTATAGTCTTCCACATCAAAGAGTTAAGTGACACCTTGAAAACAGTACATGTGGAAAGTTGTCTTACTAAACCACAAGCTAATCACAAATCAACATTGTAATGTGGTGACCAAAATAGCTAATGCCATTCTAGGCTGCATTAATAGAGTATAGCATCCAGGCTGAGGGATGCGATAGTGCCAGTGTATTCTGCTTTGATCAGGCTTCACCTGGAACCCAGGACTGTGTACAGTCCTGCACACCATAGTTCAAGAAAGATTTAGACAACTGGAATGTGTTGACAGAAGGGTGACAAAGATCATAAAAGTTCTAAAAACCAAGTGTTATGAGGAGTGGCTAAGGGAGCCACGTATGTTTGGCTTGGGGAAGAGAAAACAGACAGATGATATGATAGCCATATTTAAATCACTGTAGGATCATCATGTACAAGATGGAGAAAGCCTGTTTTCTGCTGTTTCATACGCCAATGGATTCAAATTTCAAGAAAAGAGATTCCATCTAAACACTAGGAAGAACTTCTTGACTATAAGAGGCATTCAACAGTGGAATAGGTTGCTTCAGAGACTGGTGGATTATCCTTCTTCAGAAACGTTTAAACAGGTTGGAAACCATCTTTTGGGACTTCTTCAGCTGAATATCAGGGGTTGAACTAAACAGATATTGAGTTTCTTTCCAACTCTATGATTCTTCAAGAGTGGTCACACTACAACTTTCTTCCTTAGAGACAAACCCAGCTGATTGTCTCTTCCCTGACAGATGTAATAAAGTCTGAGAGACCAGGGTCAAACATATACAGTTGACTCTCCACATTCACTAAGGTTAGGAGCACAGGACCCCCACAAAAAGTGGAAAAATCACCAATACAAAGCCTGTGTATGTGTCTGTGGGAAGGGGCTGAGGCATGGAAGGGAGGAAGCACCCAGGGTCCAAATCAGTCCAGGGAAAGAGCATGGATTGGCATGGTGGCCCTATACTGCCTCTCTGTTGCCCATCTCTTTCTTTGAGTGTATGAAGACATCAGGAGAAAGTTTGCAGTGCTGAGAAATCAAGCAGTGAGCTGTCCTTAGCTGGCGAAGCAGCAGCTTGTGGAGGAGGAGGGGGACCAGAGGCAAGTTTTTAAAGGCCTGAACAGCTTGATCAGAGCCGCTGAGAAGGAAGGTTTCTCTAGAAAAAGAAGCCCTTGAGGTGGAGGGACAGGGGTTGGAGAAACTGTCAAATAATCAAATCCATGAAAGCAAAACCTGCAAATGTGGAGGGCTGATTATACATGGCTGACTGGACCCAACCGAGTACCTTGTCCACATCCTTGGTCCCTAAAAACAGAAATCCATTGATACAGGACCAGACAGAGTTTTGGACACTTTCACAGATTGATGTGCATTAGCTGTGGAATCTGCTGTGGTTGATGCAAGCCATTCCAACCTCAAAATGTATGACATACATGACACAACATATGTTGCTATATTGTCAAGGATTTTGCCATATCATCTACCAGGCCAGAATTTTAAAGGCCTCAGCCTGAAAAGCCTTTGCTGAATAACAGCAAGAGAAGACAATTGTGGGGAAAGGAAAAAAGAGTTTGGAAATCCTAACATTGATTTAACATGCTAACATTAACATTTACTCAAAGACTCATTCATTGTTTCAGTGAAAACAAAAACAAAAAAAATTACATGATCTTTGATTCATTCAAAAACACAGCTTTATGTACTGCTGGCAGTATGTATTAAGGGAACCTTTTGACGGAAATCTTTATAAAATATATACATTGACTTCACATGTTTCTGAACTGAAAGCAAATAGACTGGGTGACAATATTTCGTCTTCACTGTCAAAAGTAGAGCTGCTGTCCAAAATCCTAGGAAGGATCAAGTGGAAATAAAGAACTGTGTCCTATTGGTTCACCCATACCCTTTTCCTCCCAAAAGCTTTTATATTTTTTGGCTGTTTTAACATTAGACCCATTGCTTGAGGCCCTCTTCCCCTGACCTTGACCCCCCATTGCTCTCTTGGCTTTTTGTTTGAGCGGGCCCCAGGGGCCTCTCTTTCTCTCTCAAAAGCCTCAGCAAGGGGCTGGTGAACTGCTTGTAGCAGCTCTCTGGTCTGAGGCAAAATCTGTACAGAACACACGTTATATTACCAAAAATCTAATCGCTATTACATAAATGGAACTTAGCATGGAGATAAAGTGCTGTATGCCTTTAAATAGTTTGTAACATCTGCCCAATTTTTTTTTTAATGATGCAGTTGTTTGCCATAGAGTTTTAATATGCAGTGCTCTGCTCACAGCAGAAATGTGGACATGTGCACGTGGAAAAAATAGCAAATCGGCTCAGAAGCTGCTATAACATCTGCAGCTTCAACCATCTTTTGGCCTGGATATATGAGGCCATAGAGGCACCTTTCTAGCCACATTTATCGGAGGTAAAAGTGAGATGGGATCCCATTGTGTAGAAATATGCCAAATGTCAAAAGCAGAAATCTCAAGTCTCCTTTCCATTCTTCCTTTTCAAGAAATTCTCCTGCTGGTGGTGGAGAGAAAAATCTTTAAAATGAACCAGGAATGAATTACACCCATCAGGGAGGGGCACAAAATGAGGGTGTTCTCCTCTGCAATAAGAATTCGGACACCATGAAACTTTCCGAAGAAAAGAAGCAGGGAAAATTACAAAAGGAATGTGAACACAGCAAATATAAGTGTTCTAGACATGAACAGTTTTCAGTGTTCCAGTCTCTGCAGTGCAAGAAATGTGGAAACTGATGAAAAATTTCATTGGGGAGCAAAATTCTTATTTGTGAAGCAACTCCCTTATTTTGTCACCCCTCCCCAATAGCTGTACGCCTGACCATCAAGCACGTCTTTGGGATCACCTTCA
Organism: Cyclura pinguis; assembly: GCA_030412105.1. Lineage (NCBI taxonomy): Eukaryota > Metazoa > Chordata > Lepidosauria > Squamata > Iguanidae > Cyclura > Cyclura pinguis. Next base: position 218,278,877 of record CM059602.1, read on the forward strand.
CCTCTCCTGATTGACATGGTTGATGTGGATTCTATAAGGCAGGGGCCAAGTTACTGCTGCTATAACACACTCCCATCCACGTGGGTGGCAGTCTAGCTGAGTAGTTTCCTGATGATGCCCATTATTACCCGCTGTGTACCACTGGAAAAGATTTCCTTCATACTATTTGCTGTTCCAGCATTGTTGCTGAGCAACCTAGCCAGCAAGGCCAGGCCCTATCAATAGATAGAGTGAAGCAACCAGATAGCAGATCTAGGGTACCTGAAAAGAGCAGCAAGCAGCTAGTTATTTTATTATCGTCGTATTTTCACTTCCAGAGAGTGGGAGAGGTGTTTATGGAATTTTCTGCCTCCTATGGCAGAACAACTTGGAGCAGCCACCACGAAGGCCTTCTCCCTTTTCCAGTGCAGTGGTAACAGCTCCTGACCACAGCTAAAGACGGTTTACAAGCAAGTCTAATTAACTTAATCTCTCTTAAAAAAACCAACAACGAATTTCACCATTAAAATAAATTAAGATTAAGTGAAATTAAGGATTCAGTGAAATGTTCTCATCTTGGCATAACAGGTCTGCCCCACCGTTAGGCAGGGTGAGGCAATGGCTTCAGGCAGCAGATATTTTGAATGCCATGAAAGGTGACCGATTGTTAGTTTTTCATTGTATCATGTTTTCACTGCCCGATATGGGGAGACTGTCTTTCTCACACACTAAAATAACTTGACTGGCTTTGCAAACATTGGGGTGATGCATAGCTGTGTTGGTCTCTTTGTAGCAAAAAGAACAAGGAGTCCTGTAGCACTTTAAAGACTAGTCAGTCTTATAAGCATCATGAACTCCAGCTCATTTCTGCATCTAATAAAGCAAGCTGAGGTTCACAAAAACTTATGCCAAAGAAACATTGTTAGTCTTTAGGGAGCCACAAGATTCTATATTTTTCACTGACTTTGACTACTGTGGGGCAGGGGACACCATTTGCAGATCAGCTTCCCTAAAATATCTTAGGCTAGCCCTGACTTTACTGATGAGAGCATCTGTATTCTTCAGTTCCCAGTATCAAAAAGAGGGCAGAGCAGATCTAACAGTATCATGACTGACTTTTTGTGTGGCTGCATAAGGAAAGAGCACCACCTAATTTAAGCACCACTCACTAGGCCAAAGCTCCTGAATATGTTGAGAATACCAGGTTCTATCACAGAAACATTTGAAGTATGGAATGTGCCTGGATTCGTAGCTGAAATGCATTTCTCTGGGGACATTAAACAGCCATCAAGAATCAGGAGGTCTTGGAAGGCAAACATGTCTGCATTCTGAATCTGGAAATGGATACAACCTGCAGTCAGTAATGGTCCCAGGCAGAGTAAACTAGGTTTCAATACGAGCTTGGAAACATTATCTTTTTGGACTACAAGTCTCAGAATCACCCAGCCAACATGAAGTCTGTGGGATTCTGGGAGCTGTAGTCCAGAAACATAACTTTTCCAAGCTCTGGTTTTAATACAGAAATTTGTTTGTCACTTTAAGAGCCCTGGACAAAACAACACATTTGTCCCATCTTGACCTCCCCACCAAGCAAACATACCCAGCAGGATCACTGACTGCTGGCCTTCTGAGTGGCAATTCCTCCACAGATATACACTGGTATCCTGTTGGTGAGTTATACAAATTTAAGTCCAACTTAGGTCTGTATAACTCAGGCCATTTCCTCACGGGGCGAGGGAATCGCCCCGTGCCGGTACTTACCAGACTTCTTGGCTCCACGTTTGGGTCCAGGCTGGTCCGGAGCAGTGCATGGCCGCCGCTCCGCACTGCTCCGGGGATGAAAATGGTGGCTTCCGGTTGGTCAAGGCTCTCCACCAACCGCTGAAGCTCGCCAGCCTGAAGCCTGCCCCCGGCAGATTGCAGGCTCGCACTGGTGCAAGCCTGCAAATCTGCACCAGAGCACCGGCATGGAGTGGCGTGCTCCATGCTTTTGAAAGACCTGTTTCAAGTGGTCTTTCAAAAGCACACTGGACGACCACTTCAGGTCGTTCCGGAGCGGGCTGAGGTGCGGAACTACACTAAGTAGGTCCGACCCAGTCCACTCCCAGGTGCAGACGTCCTCCCTGGAGGACGCTCTGCACCGTTTCTTTAAGCTCGTGCAGAAATGGCCTCAGTTTCTTGGTCATTGAGAAAGTCGGAATCCTCTGGCTACCATACAATGACCAAACTTGCTCCCCCCTCCCACCTTTTAAGCTGCATCAGCCCCCTCCAACATGGGCATTTACTGGTCAGTGAAGAACAGGGGGTGGTGGAAAAGCATCCAACTGTTTTCCTATAATTGGACACATAGAAATGAGATTGACCTCCAGGACCACTGGCAGACCCCTCAGGAGGTTTTAGAGGATGCCTTTCACTGGGCATCTACCTATTAGAACATGACTGGATGCTTCTCTGCTGCAGCTTCTCCAGAGCTGGTAATTTGCATGTTTGAGGGACAGGCTGCGGCAGCCTAAAGGGTTGAGTTTGCAGTGGACTGTATAGTTCCATCTGTACAGAACTGTACAACTCCCAGTGGAGGATCTCAGCCATGGTTCTGTGTTGTGTGGGGATTAAAAGACGGACCTGAAGCAAGTCCAACCACTCAGATTTATAACTTCCGGTAGTACCAGGCAGTTAATCAATTGATTAATCAATTAGTCAAGAAGGATTCGGATCAGACTCACAGTGGGCTTTCTGAGACACAACCCAGGTATTCTCCCAAAGATGCTTCATGCTGGCTCCTGCCCTGTACGGCACTGAGGTATCTCCGGTCCAACAGTCGTCTTGCCCACTCTTTTCTACTGCTTGCTGTAGCAAAATAACAGCAGCACCCATATTCCAGCAATCAAACAGATAGAAATATAGGTGATAGATCACTTGAAGTGGAATGTTAGTTTAAATTGTGCCTTTTGATTGCTGTTATTTTGGCTACCAAATAGTTCTCTGTTATTGTAGATGCCAAATAATATTTGATATTATAATTAGATTGCTCTCTTTTTAACTATTGTATATTCTAATTTTTATTGAGGCAATTAGAATCCCTTTTAAAAAAGGTGTCTACTAATTGTAACAACTACACTTTCCTCTTTCTGCACTACTTTTTGAAAAAGTGTTTTTACCTGGAATCAGTACAGTTCTTCAGATGTTTAGTTTGCAGAAAGCTCTCACCTATGCGTAGATTTTGTCTTATGAAGAGTTGCAACAAATCTGAGAGAACCTTTCAGCGTACAGTCCAATAAGCTGCATCTAGGCTTCATTGTGCTTAGAGTAAACCCACTGAAGTCAGTAGGACTGTTGTATGTATAGCTAAGTTCGAATAAAATCCAGCATTTTAAAGGTAATACATCAGAAAGGGTGCTAAAAAGAGCATTACAAAATAAGAGACTCAGGCTATTTCCACACTACACTGTTATAGTGTTATTATTCCACTTTCATCATCCTATGGAATCCTGGAGTTTGTAATTTGGGGAGTGGCATTTAGAATTCTCAGCCAGAGAACTCTTGGGCCTCAGTAAACTACAAACCCCAGAATTCCACAGGACGTTGAAAGTGGAACAATAGCACTGTAGAAGTATCTGTAGAAATGGTCTCAGAAAATGACCTTTTAAAATTCAAGCATCTCTGATGGGTTGCAGACGTTTGTGGATGGTGGGATATCATCAACCATAGAACTGTTCCCTAATTAAATATTAAAGAAAATTTTGCTGATGAAACAAACAAGTTTTATACCACTTTGCCTCATAAAAAGAACAGAATTTACCTCTAAGTGATCATGCATAGAATGATGCTGTTAATTGATTTGTTCACTGAATCCATTTCACTATGAATTAAACAACTGCTTTGAGGGAGGAAGAAGCTATGTTTATTTTTGGAATGCATATGTTACAGCAAGAACTATTTAAAAATATTAATCCCCTCCCATTTGAGAAACAAAGAGTAGCTTTTCTCTGTTGGTACTCAGCCCATGTATTTTAAAAGGAGAAAAACTATAGTTCCCTGATACAGTTTCAAAAATCAGGGATCAAAGCCTTCCTTGCTCCCAGCATTTCTAGGAAATTACTCTGCTAAAACCTAAAACCTGCCTCATTTACATGTCTGCAGACCCTGCCTCCCTCATTCCATCATAGGACATCATAGAGACATCAGTTCAGGTTTATTACCATCCTCACCTTCTTTTTGTCCTAACCTGTTTGTCCTAACCTAGAAGAGATTTATAAATCTTGGAAGCCAACACATGGGCTTGATTTGCTTTTTGTCCTGCTAATAAATATATTCCTAGTATGGATTCTAGAACCTCCAGTTAAAAAGAAGGTACTACTGCTGGAGGTCTTGCCAATCTGAATAGACAGTGCTTGTCTAGGTGAACAAATAATCTTAGTTTCTTTTGTTGAATATTATTTTTGTCTGAAATTAACAACAATGGGTTGTATGGATTGTATACCAAGGTAGGTTTGTACTAGCAGAAACCAATTCTGTCTGAAATCTGGTCACTGAGAGCCAACATGGTGTTGTGGTTTGAGCATTGGACCACCACCTTGGAAACCAGCATTCAATTCTCTGCTCAGCCATGGAAACCCACTGGGTGACCTTGGGTGCATCACTTAGCCCCAGAAAACCCTGTGATAGGTTCACCTTAGGGTCACCATAAGTTGCAAACATCTTGAAGGCACACAACAATAACAACATCCATTGTCACTGATCTCTCCTATGCTATGCAACCAACTGTGCCTCCTTAAACATTGCTCCTGGCAATTGAGGAAGACTCAGGAAAATATTGGAATACAGTACAGAGGCTTCGAAGGGCACAGAATGGATAGCAAACATTTAAGCAAGTGGGACCATTCTTCAGTATTTCACAGTCATAAGTGGGTGCAACTCATTGTTTTTACAAATCTTGTTACTACATCATTAGAGAGTACCTTTTCAATCCATCAGAGTATTTTATTTGATTTAATCAATTAACCCATGAAGCATTAACCCATTAAACATCAAATCCTACTGTCCACCACAAAGTTGCTTCACCAAATTCCATGCCTTATTTAAAATAATAGTAATGACAAACGGAGTGGTTTCAGATAATTCACATCTAAATTCAGCATTTTCAACATTTGGTACAATCTCCCTACTTATGACTTTGTGCACATCTCTGTTTCGGCACTACTTGATTAATGACATCTTCCATGAATAAGGAATGGGTAATTTATGTCACTAGAGAATTGTGTGAGGATATTGTAATATATGAGGAGCCTTTCTCTCTTTATACTACAAGTATTCCCATACATCCCTATGGGACAAGTATAGTCATTCCTTCGAACAGTGAAAGTCTGCACTTTGAAGTTGATGAGGCCACTGATAGAAAACAGTACTCCATAGCATGAGAAAATGTGGTAAAATCTGACCTTATAAAATGGCATATTAATACAAGTAAAAGGGAATAATCTCACTAATTTAGGAGAACATATGAATGTTAATCAAATATAACACTTTGCAAAACCTAACCTTGACATTTTCCTTTTCTCTGTCAGCAAACCTGGGGAAAGTTGCCCATTATCTAAGATAATATTAGCTCTAAATAGTATGTCAAAGAGAATCTCATTCTGGTACCATGCATTAAATTCACACCAGGATACACTCCATTTAAATATATTGCAATCTGTTCTTGTACTACAACATTTGAGAATGAATGACAAATCATGTATACCATTATTGTAGAATTTACTGATAAGGTAACTTGCCTTTACAAAAGGAAGAAAAGAAAAGAGTATGAGAGAGAAGGATATCCCAGTTAAGTAAACACATATTCAGATCACCAACCCAAAGCCTTATGCTGAAATAGAATCTGACATTTATCAACATTAAATAAGAAGGTTAAATGTTGCGATTAACTGTCACGGGCATTCTGTGGTATGCATGAGAAGGAAGTCAGTGGGAGTTCAGGAAGACAAGGGATACAGGATCAAAGCTTCCAAACACAGAAGATTAACACTGAAAATAGGAAGATGTACTGAATTAATGCACATTTGGTATACCAAACCAACAGAGAAGAATGGGGCTATGGTATTTTTAACAAGTACCCAAGAAAGCAACTGATCTTCTAAAGAATGACATTACAGGTGCCACAGCTCTATGTGTAATGGGTTTGGGTTGTATTTTGAATAGTCTTATTAATTCCTTTGGAGAATGACTTGTAAAAGAATTATTCATCCACTCTGTGCATAAATTCTGAGAACAATTCACAGTACGTTTCAAAATTATTTTCAAAGTGTATACAGAGAGGAAGGAATACAAAACTTTTTTCCTTCAGACTGCATTTGAAAGCATGTCAGCACTCAGCATTAAGGTCTTTAATCCCAGACTCTAAATAATTTAGAGAACACTTGATTCCTCCTTTGCTGAAATGTCAACTTCTGCAAAATCTGAAGCACACAGTCCTGAGAGGACCAAAAGAAAAGAGCCATAGAATACTACCGCTGTAAGAACTGGATGAAACCTCTTATAATTGGTGCAAGTCTTTTTGTCTTTTTGTCTCTAGTGCAAATTATGAGAAATCCTTAGGTGGTGCTGTAGAAGATCATCTTTGCCTTCAGTGAACCCTTTCTCTGGACTTCTTTCCTTCAGAAACTTTGAATGTGCATACTATAACAAATTATGTATTCATAGAATCATGGAAGCACTTTCTTTCTTAAGTTTTTCTGAGTGTCTAGCTATCAAGCAATACCACTGATACAAAACTTTTTTTTAAAAAAAAAGGGAGGCTACTTTAACAAAATTAAAACAATCTCCATCTTTTTGTTGTTGCCCATATTTTTAAAACATCTTTTAAGAAAGCAATTTCTCTCTACCTAGGCTATCACTCCCTATAGAAGAAACAGAGGTGATTTGGTATTTACTGCCTCTTCTCACTTGTTAGTGATAAATAGATACAAATTGCTTCTTTCATTAGGCACTTCTATGCCTCTACTGTTGAACACCTACAGAGCCTAGGCAACCTAGATCTGGCTGAGAATTTTTGAAAGAAAAAAATCCATTTAAAAAAAGGAGAAAAAGCTTGGTTCCCACCAAACTAAACACACAGTGGAATCCTATGCATGTTTACTTGAATATAAGTCTCCCTCAATTTAGTAGGGCTTAGTCCCAAGGTTATATATGTGTACAAAATACTCCAGATATGTTTGTTTAGAAGTAAGCCCAATGTTGTTGAAGGGAGCTGCTTTCTTCTACCTATGTATAGGCTGGACTGCTGCCTTAGGCATTTCCTTGACAGTAAATTCGGTGGGATTTCTAAGGAACTGTATTTAGAAGGGAGAAGCAAATATCACAAGTTAAGTCAAATAAACATTCACGGTTTTTCTGCACATAGCCATCAACAAATTATTTACTCATATATCACAAGCAAGACAAAATATTGCCATAAAAATCTATGCCTTGCCAGGTTTGAGCAGGACATCTCTGCCTTAAATTAGATCGAAAATCAAGAAACCTAAACACAGAAACAGTCACTTATTGATGTTTTAAAGTATTGCTCAAAATCCCTTGTGGCACATTTTGCCTCTGAATTTGCTAATAATGAACATTTTCACCCTTTAATGCATTAAAAAAAAACCTTAGAGATATTTCCAAATATACTTCAGAGAATCGTTTCAGGAAATATTCGTGCTGCCCCCCTCCACTAAAGAAACCACATATTCTACTACCTCTGGTCCCACTTTGAAAAGCAGAAGTCCTCAGACAAGTCCAGGGATGACATCTCATCCATCAGCTCCACAGCAACAGCATAAGGGTATTCCCCCTCCACACACACACACACTCACAACCCTCTTTCCACTTTAACCCGCTCACCAAAACAGAGACTGTTCAGAAACCCTTCCAGTCCTACCAATCTCAGCTTGAAGCTAGGCCTGGGCAATGTGACCTAAAGCCATCCTTACTTCGCAACAAAGTCTCCATCACCTTCAGAGCCCAGAGAGAGAGAGAGAGAGAAGGCCAGAAACAGGAGGAACAAAGTCCAGTTCTCCTGTGGTCAGATTTGGGAAGCTTTGTTATGATAAAGCGAAGGGGTGGGTGGAAAACTTTGGTCCAAAGTGCCAATGGGCGATCTTGCTTTCAAGCAGGGCCTGTTCAGGGATTTCTCTCTCTCTCTCTGCTTCTCTTGTTTCCAAGGGGCCCACTGGTCAGCGCTGATTAATACTCCTTTTTTTGTTGTTGTGAAGTGTTGAATAATAGAAGATGGCCGGTGACCCAGCAAAGCCTTAAACCTCGGGGTACTTTATTGTGGCAAGCTGAGAAAGGGGGCTTTAGGACAGAGACCCCAAGCACTGACCCGCACGCATCCTGCGGATTGCCTATTCATCCCCTCAGCCTTCCAGTCGCCCATTGTTTGCCAAACAACAACGGAGATTTCACAGCGAATGTAAAGCTCCTTTTCACATCGCAGTCAGAAAGGGAATTTTTGCAGCAGTAGCAGCAAGCAGCAGTCTTTAAGGTTGCTCCCCCTTTCCCCTTTCCCCATTCCTTAATGCCTGTTAACCTGGATTTTCAAGAAACAGATTCAGTCGGCGGAAAGATTTTCCCCTCCTCTCTGCATTTCTTTGAATAAAAACTGAAGCACACGGAGTTGGTGGCCTTTTCCAGGTCAAAATGGTGTTGGTTGTTGTTTCTTCTGCTACTCCTACAATCACAACAGGACGCTCTCGACTGGGATGCTATACTGGGAATAAAGCAGGGAGGCCTTTACAGACGTCCTTTTTTTCTTTGGCTTCTTAGGCCTTTCCTACAAACGACGTTGGTTTCTCTGAAAAGGAGCGGTTGCCTGGCCGCTATTACAACCAGCACAGCACCAGCATCCGACAGAGGTTTGAATCTTTAGTTTTATTTCGACTCTGACGGGGCCAAATTTGGATTTTCTTGTCCTATCTACAAATATGGATGCCAATTAAAACAGGAGACAAGGCTCCTGTACCTTTAATGGTTGTGTCTCTCATTCATAGGGCCATCTTAAGTAGGAGTGGACGGGGCCGCTGATGACAAGAGGGAATTTTAGGAAATGCTGATATTTCCTCTTCTACACGACTGTTAAAGATAGGGGACTTTGTCCTGCGTTTCACCTCCCAATCCTATATACAAAGTCACACTATGGCCATTTCCACATTACAGTGTTATAGTGCTCTTATTCCACTTTCAACATCCTGTGGGATTCTGGGCTTTGTAGTTTCCTGAGGCCAAAGAGTTCTCTGGCTGAGAATTCTAAATATCTCTCTATAAACTGTAAATCGCAGGATTCCATAGGATGTTGGAAGTTGAATAATAGCACTATAACAGTGTAATAGAGGGCTAAGACTTCTTGCCCGGTAGCCAAGAAAGCGGAGTAACCTGTTCCTGCTTCCCTTTGCCCGCAGTACACTCGGCGTCATTTCAGTAGCGCTTACTCCCAAGTAAATGTGAACCGGGTCGCTACCCAGAAGAGGTCGGCTTTTCTTTGATCTACCTCAAGAGTTCAAATTAGGTGCCTAAGATTCTGACCCGCTCTTTGAAGCGACAATCGCCCGCCCACTAACTCGAGAGTAAGTCCCACCGAAATGAGCAGCGCCGAAGGAGTGCCGAGTAAAGACGAGTACGGTTTGATGGTTAGCTTCACTGAATCAGGAAAGAGCGGTAGCGAAAAAGTTGTGGCCCTGTTCACAGATTCAGAAGGCGGTGACTTCCTGCTTGATTCGTGTCTTCTTCTGAACGTGTGAACCTAGTCATGCCTTTTATCTACCGCTGGCCCCGATCCAGGGAAACCGGGATTCGTAGGATAATAGGCCAAGAAGGATAATATCCTCGGAACCGGGGCGGGGAGAGATTGCCAGCCTGAAGGCGCCCGGATGTTCTGGAGTACAAGTGGTGGTTTAAAATATCTGGGGAGGGGCAGATTGTTACTTGGGGCTCGGAATAAGCCGGAAGGCAACCAGTAGTACTGACTACCAGTACACACGCGTAGGTTGGATGCATATTGACTTATATGAAGCTGTAGTCAATTCAGTCGTTCTGGATCCTTTCTATGGTGTATGCGCCCACTTGGAAATAAGTTCCATAGAGCTCAGTGGGTCCTTCTGCCGAATGAACAACTATAAGCTTGTCTTTGGCCATTTCCGCAGGAGACTGCTATAGTGCTATTATTCCACTTTCAACATCCCGTGGAATTCTGCGGTTTGTAGTTTGCTGAAGCCAAAGAGCTCTATGGTTGAGAATTCTAAATACCCCTCCCTAAACTGCAAACCCCAGGATTCCACAGGATGTTGAAAGTGGAATAATAGCACTATAACAGTCTCCTGCGGAAGTGGCCCTTGTCACCTACCCCAATCTCAATAGACCGTGGTCTCGGTGAGTATAGATGGGCGCTTGTTGAGTTGAACACTCATTTCTAAACAATATTTATTTGCAGGTTCTCCGGATCAGGGTTGTTGGCGGTTTTCTTTTCGACCGAAAAATATTGTTTTTAACAGAACTTGGGGAAATGTTGCAATCGGCAGAGCAGTATGAGTAAAGATTCCATACGAGCGCACAAGCCCCAAAGAGCAACGTCTCCTTTGCCCAGCTTCTGTTTTGAAACAACTACTCGCCCGCCTGGCCGCCTTCAATGCAATCTGTTTAGCGTGGAACTGGAATCAAGAGAGACAGGGGAGAGAGGTGACGGAGAAGTGCAAGCCTACGAGGTCGGCTGCGGGACTATTAAATGACGTCTGGAAGCCGCGCAACCCGGAAGGGGAGAAGCGACAATGGAATCCTTTAAAACGTCGACAACAGAAATAAGATCGGCGGAGCTGAACGTGTTGTAAGATTGCAACCTGAGGCTGCTGTCTAAAACGGAGCAAGGAGGCTTGAATCGTCGAAATCGGAGTATTGCGCCAGAGCAAATCATATTTTAAGGGCGATTTCTTTGACTAAGGGAATGCCCATGCGGTTAACCTTTCCTGTCTTGGAAGTGCTTGACTGAGAGCCCCAACGTCGCCCGATGCCTATTTATTAAAGTGCTAGAACTAACTTGACGTCTGCTGCTGCTCTTTCCTCTTGAGATGGAAACTTATGACTCGTTTTTCGAGCCTCGGGGGCGGGGAGCAGTAGAAACCTGAACAAAGTGAATATATTCTTAGAGATGAACACACACACTCTCCCGGGTGCTTTACTCTCCTAATGCCACCGATTAGCCATGTGTCCATTTTACAGAAGAGAAGCTGAAGCATTGAGACGGCCGGGGGAGGCCCAAATCTGGTTCCCCGATCCAAGATTGCCTTGGAGGAGAGGAAAAGGGCGGCAGGAACACCACCTCGGAGGCGGACGAGCTCAGGTGTTGGGCCGTCGGTTCTCAGGAGGCGTCGACAAGGTTTGGGGAGAGCACCCATTGCCCTTTCTCCGCCTGGCCAATGGATTATAAAGGATGGCAGGGAGATCCCGCGCAAAGCGGAACGCTCCTCCTCTGCGGATCTTCAGATCGCCTCCGGATGCGAAGGAGGGAGGAGGAACGCGGCGCTGCCGTCTCTCCTCGCCCCCCCGCGCCTCTTCCCTATTGATATGCTAATATCCCCTGTGACGACACAACAAAGAACACCTTGGGCTTCTCAGGCTCCGATCCCTCCCCGCCATCGGTGGGGGGGGGAGGGAGGCGTCGCTCGATAATCAGCGGACTAGGCTGGGTTATATTATCATAAACAGCCACCCCGCGACGTCGCTCCCGGCCAGAGCGGAGTTTTCGACGGGAAGGACGGAGCAGCGGCGTTGTGAACATCTGGAAGGGGCGGGGGGCGGGGCTCAAGCGAAGCCGTGTCGACGCGCTGGCTTGACAGGTCGGCGTTCTTGTCCGGGGGCCTGAAAATGGACCTTTATAGGGCTGGGGAGGGGCTGTTACGGACCATGACGGCTGTGGGTATTTCAAATAAAGGTGAAGGAGGCGATGTTTTAATCAGGCACACCCTTGGGTGGAAAGGAAAAGAAGCAACGCGGGAAAAGAGGAATCTGGAGATTTCCTCCCAAACCCAGGATAATTGTTACGGCCTAGGATGAACCCCTCGCATGTATTAACCAGAGGATCTGTAGAGGTGGAATCGGGCTGCAGATCCTCTCAAAGGCATGGCAAGGTTGCGACAGAAACTCTCCCTAAAGAGGCCTGCGCACAGCTGTTCAGCTAATAGGTGCCTATCTTCTCCCCCCGCCTCCCCAAACTGTTTCGAAATTTATACTTTTTTGCCTCTTCCCCCTCCAATTCAGTTCTTTACAGATCTGGGTCTTCCACGTTGAGTGGAGATTTATATATATTTTTCCCTTTGACGGAAATAAAAAAGACCACACACACACGCCAGCACACCTGGGTGAAGCCATGTAAAATTTCTGCCCCTTCAGTATTTTCACTCTCAAATTCCTAGGAGTGCAGTAATTTAAACTTCAATTGAGTATTTAGAAACAAAATTTAGGTATCCAAAGGAAGATAGGACCCAGCATAATGTAGTGGTTTGAGCTTTGGACTACGATCCTGGATAGCAGGGTTCTATTCTTCACTCAACCATGGAAATCCATTACGTGTCCTGCAAACTTCCAGGCCTCCCTAAACTGCAAACCCCAGGATTCCATAGGATGTTGAAAGTGGAACAATAGCACTATAATAAGTCTAGTGCGGAAATGGCCAAAGTAACCAAGGAAATAGGAGGAACACAGCAAATGTTAGAATCCTGAGTGTGGAAGATTTTCACTGTCTCATTCTCGACAATGCTAGAAGTACAGGGAGTGAAGAGAAATTTCACTGGGGGAGGCAAAATTCTTGTCTGGAGGGGCAATGACCTCTTTTTGCTCCCCCTCTCCGCGGCGTGTCACGGCCAATACACTCCCACTCTTGCAGTGACTTGTTTTGTGATTTGTTGTGTTGGCCTGGCACCTTAGGACCGAGCGCTTCTTTAGCCGATTGAGGGCCTTTGAGCAGCGGAAGCAGTTGGATTCCGTAAGGAAGATGAGGTGATCATAGGGGGTCTCTACATTTCGGAGGCCTAAATACCCGTCTGAGATTGAAAGCTAAGCAAAGTCAGCTGTGGTTAGTACTTGAATGGGAAACCACCAACGAATAGCAGATGCTGTAGGCTATGTTTTGGAGGAAGGAACTGACAAAACCATCTCTGAGTATTTCCTTGCCTAAGTATTTCCTTCCTTGCCCTACGAAATTCATGGGGTCGCCTTAAGTTGACAGGTGACTTGAATGCGTTTACACGGACAAACATACACACACACTCCAGAGGCCCCCTGCTTGTGGGGGCAGGGCTGAAAGTTCAAGCATTTCATCAACTTCTGCCCCGTGGCCAATTCCCCCGAAGAGACGGAGGAGGTTTTTGCCATCGTCCAAAGGAGAAGCGATCTTGACAGCCCCATTGGTGCCGCGCAAATATTCCTCCTCTGTGGAAGTCAGCGAGCACTTCGCGAAGAGTCGTCCCTTCTTAACAGCCTTGTGTTTTCTTTCCAGCGATCTCTCAGCTTTCGGTATATATTTTAAAATTGAGCTACAGTGTGTCGGTTTTCTCTTTTTTTGCTACTAACCTATAAACTGGCGCTTTTCGGCTTGCTTCTAGTCCGGCTCCCTTTTCTTCGAAGAAATTCATATTGTCATTTATTTTAGCCAAAGGTAAAGTGAGGGCGAGCGAGGGAGGAAGCGAGATCATGGCTAAAGCTGGAAAAAGAGATGCGGTGGGAGGGGGAGGAGAAAGGGGGGGCAGAAAAGGCGAGAGAGCGACAGGGGATTAGATGCCTTCATTTCGTTCGGGTAATCCTAAATGCAGCTATCTCTGGCTCTTTAATCTCCTCTAGAATCGGATTAGAACCCATTTGAGCCCGTGCAGTTGGAATCAGCAAGATGACGGCTGGGGGGGGGGCGCGATGGGGGGGCGCGATGGTGGGGGGGAACCCGCGCGAAGGAAGCGCAAAAGGACAACTTTACGTAACCAGGGTTTTTGCGAGGCACCACTGAGAAGGGGGACCTCCCTTCCTTCCCGTCTCCCTCACCCATCTTCTCTCTCCCCTCTCCTCCAGTGGTCGACCTCACTCGCAATTCTGGGACAAGCGCCGCTGAGTATTTCTCTTCCCGGTCGGTTGCCTTTCACCGAGTAGAGGTTTGCTTTGAGAAACACAAGAACGCCACTAGAGCAGCTAGTCTCGTTTTTCTCTTCAAGACCCCAGACCCGCTAATTCCCCACCCTTTCCTGCAGATGTATCCCGATTTGGGACGCTTCTCAGTAGTCCGGGGACTGCCGCCCGAGCCAGTTTGGAGCATCTCCTGTCCTCCCCGGAGGACGAGAGAACTCACTGGCCCTGGAATTCCCCAGCCTCCGTATGAACGAGGCGGTTAAGCGGCGCCGGTGCAAAAAGCCAGTCTCACCCGCACCCCCGACCGGCCCCAAGAGAGACAGACCTCTCCAGGACCTGTGGGCGAGCGGGGAGCTGCACCCAGAAGCCTCGCAAACCGCTTTTGCCTTTCACTGCAGACAGTATCCGTCCTATCTCAGCCGGTGTGCGCGAGTGCATGCGCGTGATGCTACAATCGAACGTCTTTTACAGTAAAAGAGAATAAAATCCCTCCACCCCAACACAAGTGTGGTACTTCTGTTGATATCTTGGGTTTGCCACAAATAATGTTTTATCCTACTTTATTTTTCCTCCCAAAGAGACAAAACCATGATCGCGGGGGATAGGTGTGTTTACCGAATAAAATCCGGAGAGTAGATTTTAAAGGCAAGATTGAAAGCTGTCTGTCTCTTTGGAATAAGGAAACCTGAAACAAGAATAAAACCTTAATTCCTTCATCGGCAAATAACGCGGCGGCGCCGGCGGAGGGTGAGGGAGGCGTTCTAATACATAAATATATTTCTAATCCCGAATATTTGATTGGAATCTAATATCGTGCACCCACACATGCATATTTAAGATTAAACCTCATTTTTTGAAAAGCTTGTAATCCTTTCGGAGAGATTGCGTCGCTTTCCGGAATTTATTGGAAAGTAATTGTGGATTGTGCGGTTGTGTGACCTCTGCGGGTTGCAGCGGCGGCCGGAGGGAGTGGGAGGGAGGGAGGGAGGGAGGGAGGGGGAGGGATTGCTGAGCGCTCGCAAAATGTGTGCGTGCGCCCGCGCGCGACCTCGGGTGTTTGTGTTTGAGCGCGCGCTCACATGCACGCAGAGCGATTAATTTTTCGAGCACTCAAACTTGACGTGGTATTTTCAAGGAGGTAACACCCACGATTTCATTATGCTAAAAAGAGAGCGGGGAGGGGAGAGAAGGAAAAAAGAAAAGCGCCCCCTCCCCTCCCCTCCCCTCCCCTGCATAGCAGCCCCCCCCCCCCCTTTCCGTTAAGGCCAGGCCGCGACCGCGACCGGGCGGCAGCGCCGGAGAGCTGCTCTTTTGTGCCTGCAAAGCCGCGGGGTGGCTACCGCGGTGGCTGCCGAAGGGAGGGAAGGACGGCTGCCGCTGATTAGGATGCAGGAAGCGACCTGCCCTCTATTGGAAGGAAAAAGGAGGAACGAGGGACGCCGGGGGGGGGAGGCCGGGAGGGGGGAGAGAGAGAGGGAGGAGAAGGCAGCGCTGCGGAGGGGAGGCGGCGGCGTCCGCAACGGCAGCAGCTGCAGCGCAACCAAAGGAGCCGGGCGGGCACGCAGCCTCCCTCCCTCCCTCCGCTTCCCGGCTGGATGTCCAACGGCGAGGAGCCGCGGCGGGCACGGCTGGCGTCTTCGGCGCGTCCACCCACTCCGCGGGCCTTTTCCTAGCAGTTCCTGGCGGCGGTTTCTCCCCGCGTTTCCTTCCTTTTCTTTTCCACCCCATCCAAGCTCCAGGCAGACGGAGGCGCCTTTCCTCCTTCTCTCCGGTGCCCTGGGACGACGCGAGCCTCTCCCGCCTGCTGTAAGTACCGCCACGGCCCCCTCGTGCTCGCCTCCCGCGCTCTCTTTTGGCTGGGTGGGGGAGAGGGCTGCGCACCGGGCGTCAAGAGAGGAGGAAGGGGAGAGAGAAGCAGCTGGTAGCCGCCCGCCCGCTGCCCGGCCTGACCGATGGGGTGCTGCGAGCCGCTGGGCGCCCAGGAGAACCCCGGGCGAGACGGGGAGGAGGTGGCCGCGGAGTCGTCGTCCAGGGAGCCCCTCCCCGCCCGGGAACCGCGCAGATGGACGGACAAGTCAAGGTCTATCTTGGGTGATTGGGACCGGCGTCGGGGTGGTCGAGAGGACAAGCGCCGGCTCTGGCTGGGGGGGGGGGGGGGGTCGGGCTTTCCTGCGCCAGGCGCAGAAGGGGCGGTGTTAAGATCTGCACCGGAGCCGGAGGCAGCATTGCGCTTAAAGGAATGCAGCAGTGAAAAGGAAAAATTGTTGCGGGGGGAGGGAGAAAGGTTCGTCCCCAAATAGGACTCCTTCTTCCTCTCCCCTCCCCCCTCCCCGCGCCTCTCCCTCTCTCTGTGCTCTCCCTCTTTCTCCTAGTTTGCATAGATCTTCCTAAAACCCATTCCGATCAATGGCCGCTCGGCTTCTGTCCCCCCGTTCCCGCAACCGTCTCCTTGCGGCTCTGTGAACGGCCTCCGGCCGGCACATCAGAAACCGGGATCGGTACCGCGGATCCGTTGTCCGGGGTGGGGGTGGGGGGACGATCGCTAGGCCGAGCGGTGGGGCTGGCTGGCGTAAGGGCGACGCGGGGACATTCCGACGGCGGCCCTTTTCCTTTGTGTGGTGCTGAAGCCGCGCGGCGGCGGCTTTGTGAGGCGATGCTGCCGGGGGAAGATGGCGAGGGGCCATTGTGCCCAGGAGGAGGAGGACGAGGAGGAGGAGGAGGAAGAGGCCGGGTCCTTCCGGAAGGCAGAAAGGCGCGGAGCTGCAGCCGGGGAGAGGGAGAGGGAGAAGGAGAGACTGGGGGCCTTTCCGCACTACACTGTTATGGTGCTATTATTCCACTTTCAACCTTCTATGGAATCCTGGGGTTTGCAGTTTCGGGAGAGGCAAACCCTAGGATTCCATAAGATGTTGAAAGTGGAATAATAGCACTATAACAGTGTAGTGAGGAAATGGTGAGAGATGTCTCCTAAACCCCACCGAGAATCTCTGCCCCCCCCGCGCTATTCTTCTCCCCTGATGCTGGAGGAGAGAAGGCGCCCATCCCTTGGCCCCGGGGGAGGGGGGCTTAAGGGCCGGCGGCCCTGCTCCGCTTCTCCGCCAGCGCAGGTTGAAGGAGTGACCTGTGGGGGTCATGTCGGTAGGGCTGCGTTGCAGGAAATGAAGGCTGTGGAGCGACAATCCGTCGGGTTTAGACCCCTCTTTGGTGGGAGAGAAGTCCGGAGGAAGGATCTCCCTGCGGCTTCCAACAGGAGGAGCGCCACATTCCCGTTGGAGAGATTGGAAGACCCCCTTCCCGGTCTAGTGGAAAATAACACGCTTTTCCTTTTAAGGCGCTGCGTCTCGCTCGGGCGCACTTTGAGTGAGGGAATGTGCATCCAGCGCCCTTGAAAGCGATTTTACGTACAGCTTTGCATCTTTAATCTTCAAAGAGAGATGGACTCTTATAAAACCAAAAGGATTTCGTTGTTGTCGTTGTCTTCGCTGTTTTGTTGTTGCTGCTGGTGCTGGTGCTTCTTAATTAATTGTCACGGACTCGAAAGATGTTGCATAATAGGACGCGTTCAGCTGGGCGGAAATAATGACCATCCGGTAGACTGTCCTTCCGGATTCGTAGCTTTCCAAATCATGCTAGAAATCCACGCTTTCGTAGCAAATCAAAAGCTATTTTTCCCCATCTCTAAATGATATCTGAAAAGACTTCAGGTTGCATTAGAAACGTCTTTTTTAAAAGGCCACCTCTTCAAAGTCTTCGTCATTACGTTCAACCTTTCAAGTGTGCTATTTATTTTTCTGCACGTATCGAAATTGTGAACGTTTAATATGAATGCTGGTAACCCATATATCCTATCCTTTAAAGACAGGTGATAGAAAAGTGATTTTTCAACTAAATTCTACAGTACTTTTTCCACCGACAATCTTTTTCTAAGTATTCAATTGTATTTCTAAGAGGGTTAGTGTTAAGTGACATAAAATATCTCCCTTCACTTTAGTTATTGTTTGTAAGAAAACAGCAACTTCCGCAAAGAAATGTCGAATTTTGTTTCGCCATTTGACAACAAACAATCGAAATCCCGCAAGGCAATACCAACAGCAGGCTTTAAAACGGATCCTTTCCCTCGCCCATCATGGAAATCAAAACCATGGACAGCGAACGGATATTAAACTAAGATTATCTCCCTAAAATAATATCATATTTATGGTCCTCTAACCTATCATTCCAAACAAGAGGAGAAATATACTTGGAGGGACCGTCCTTCTTGAACGTCTGTGTTGGCTGCGCCCCCACCCCCCAAAAGACACACCGTCACATTTAACTGTTTTACGTGCCATACCGGGTAGTCAGAGACTCTGCAGTGTTTCTCTAAAGGATAAATCAGCCCAAGGTGCATTTCTGAACAGCTACATAACCGCGTTTTGTGTGTGTGCTCGCAAATTCTAAGACAAAAGATAAGCTCCACACCAGCTCTTCCACTAGCTGAGTGACATCGGTATAAATTAAATAGATGTTATCAAGAGGCCCATTTCCCCAATTGGAAAAAATAAATGCCACCCTGACAGAGAGAGATAATAGCAAGCCCTCCAATGTCAGGCAAAGAGAGCCGCCTCCACTCGCCCCCTCTGGATTGGTGAGCTGTTCTTCTGCGGAGCCAGGGATGCGGAGGTCCATTTCTCCCAGCTGTTGGAAGCAAGTGATGGAAACCATTGTTCGATTCGAAGCGACGGCGCTGATGATGAGTCATCGACTTTAGAGAGATGCGCAGCGAAGTGACGGCCCAGCCTTTTAAGGCAAAGCGCTCGTCTTCGCTTTTTCATCACGCTTCTCCCCCCCCCCCCTTCGTCTTCAATGCGCCTTGTCCTCTTCTTCCAAGGACTTAGAAGCCTTCCCCAGGCCTTCTTAACCCACACAAAGAGACAGTACCGCATCCCCGAACTGCCACCGAAACCTCTCTCAGGTTGTGATGCTCCCTCCGGCTGTTGTCACCCGAGTAACGGGATGCCCGGCCTTCTCCAGTGAGGCCGAAGAGGCAAACGAGATGCCCTGCTGACGTCTTCGCCTTCTGGAAGCCCCTATATCTGGACTTCAGTCCGGTTTGAAGCCTCAGAGGATATGGCGGTTGCCTTCCTGGATTCCTGGAAGCTCACACGTTTGCTTGGCTTGGGGGATTGATATACAAAGCCGGGATCCCAGCGAGAACCAGAAACTACAAGCTTACAGGCTGCAGAGTAAGGATTTTCTGGCCAAGGGGGTTGAAGACTGACTCCTCTGGAAGACCTTGAAGGTTTATTTGGGCGTGATTACTGTCTCCCGGGTTTCTGGTTTCAACTGGTTGGCCCCCAACGGAGTGGACCGCTTTGGGGTCACAGCTTTGGGTAGGCTTGCCTCATCCAACCTTACATTTTCCCTCCTTTCTTTGGGTGATTACAGACACCCGCCAGTATTTCTCCAGGGGAGCTTCTCAGGGCAAGCTGCACGTATAACCCCCCTGGGCGAGTCATCGCTCTGACAGCCACCAATCCCCTGAGGAGGAAGGGCTCTTACCCCGGAGTTACCTTTGTCAACTCTGGATCGTTTCGGGAAAGGGCAGTAGTGGGCAAGTGGGCAAGTTTATGGGGAAGGGGTAGGCAGATGTCTCAGAGGTCACATGTGGGCTCTCCGGATCATTTTTCGGAAAAATAAACAAGACTTAGCCACCGGTCTGGCGCAAATGCGAGGTTTAAAAAAATTCCTCAGGGTGCCCCTTCCCTGTGTACCCCTCTCCCCTTTCCAGATTATTCCTCCGGCTGAAGAATCTCCATTAATCCTGCCACAGTAATCTGGACGATCTAGAGCAGTTACATTAATTACTCTACAAAACACCCTCTTTTTTTTCTCCTCCTCCTCCTCCCCCCACCTTCTCCTCGTTGTGCTGAAGGAGGACTCTGGATTTTATATAATGCAGGCTTAGTTGCGATCAACTTTGCCCCTCCCCCCCGTCGCCCGCCTCCCCCCACCTTCTCTCGCCTGGAGTATTTAAAGCAAATCTGTTCTCATTTCATGGCAGGGATGGGGGGCAAAAGAGGCTGGAGCTGTCGACAGCCTTCTGTTACCGGTAAATGAGGACACTCCGGCAGCCAAGGGTGTGGGGTGGGGTGGGGTGGGGTGGGGGGCAGGGATCAGTGCTGGGCTGGAGAAAGCCGCCTTCTCTGGGGACCGGATGAAGGCCGCCAGGGGAGGGTTCGCTCTCCCTGCTGGGCACGGCGCGGGCCCCGATGGGGCTGTCAAAGCGAGAAGGGAGGTCAGAGTCAGGTCTGAAGAGGAGGAGGCGGCAGACGCCGGGCTCGCAGCGAAGGAGGTCCCCGGTAGGCTTCCCAGGTAGCTAGCCAGCCAGGGACCGAGGAGGCAGCTCGAGGGGACGGGCAGGGCGCCCTTTTCTTTCCTTCTTTTTTTGCACAGGAGGAAAGAGGGTGTTTTGTCCCCTCTGCGGGGCGGAGGCTTGAGTGAGTCCCAGCAGCGCGGGCGGAGGGGTGGGTTTGACCCTGGGAAAAGGGGAGCGGGCTTGGGCTCCGGCGGGGCTCTTCTCCGGCTCGCTCCGGGGCTCTCTCGCCGGCCGTTTTCAAGGGCGCGGGGAGCCGAGCAGGACTTTGGGAGCCAACATCTGCCTGCCCGGTGACGTCAGCAGCCCCGTGTAATCCTTTTGAACGGGAGGCAGATGCCTTATTTGTTTGGCTGGAAAGCCATTAATCCCTAATTCTGGAGCGGCGAGCGAGGGGCGCGCACACGCAAGCTGGACCGCTCCGGACCGTCTCTTCTTTCTCGGGAAGCAGGAAAGAGCGCTCGCTGGGACTCCGCCGTCGAGGACGGGGCTTACTGGGAGGTTTGGATGTGGCGATCGATGGCTGCTCTCTCGTTATGTCCTGAGGAGGGGCAGAGGGAATTCTGGAGGCGTGAGTGAGAAAGGAGGGACTCAGGTTTTTGGTGTCTGGGGATCCTTGCGTGCCTGAGACTGAATTCATGGGAGGGCTGGAGCTTCTCTTTGGGTTTCTGTCCGCTCCCTCCTTCCGTTGTGTGCGTGTGTGTGTGTTTGATGGGTGCAAATGTATGGCCTCTATGGGGCGGGGAGAAACCAGGGGGCGGACATTAGCTTCGGTAATGGTAAACGGACGAGATCGCGTTCGGGCCCGTTTCCGGGGTCCCCAGAATCCGTGCAGAGGCCAATGCGGATCCGCTTTGCCCCGCCGCGCCCGATGTCTTGAGAGAAGGAAATGCCACATTTCTCCTTAAATAGGGCAGCTCGGGAAATCCGACGTAGCTCCCCACACCCTGCCTTTAGTTTTCTCTCCTGCTGATTTAAACCCCCCTCCTCCTACCCCCGCCTCCTCCCAACCCTCCTCCCCCTCTCCCCCCTTTCGTGGCCGTTGGGCGGCGTTTGCACGGAGGTCTTTGCGAGCCTGGTCCTTCCCTGTCCGCCTGCCCTTAACCTCTTCGCTCTCTTTCTCTTTCTTAGGAGATCGGGATGATCCGGAAGGCCTCCCGGGCGCCATTCCTCCTCCCACTGAGTCTTCGCGGCAGCCAGGGCTCGGGAATTACCGTCATCGGAGACTTCGAAACCCCGCCGCTTTCCTCCATTGAGGTGTTGACCTGAATGGAGCACCGCTGCACTTGACAAACACGCTGGTCAGCAGAAAAGTCGGAGAGCCGCCTCCTGCAGCGCTGGAGGCCTTGCTTAGGTTCCTAACTGGTTTCCTACGGCCCTTGACAGCGTTCAGTCCCGGTAAAAGCGTAGCAGCCGCTGCTTCAGCCATTAGAACCAATCCGGATTGAGCATCCATCCTTCTACAGGCTGACCAGTAAAAACCGTAGCGGTATTTCTGATGCAGAGACGTCTTACTCTTCCTGTTTTTCCTCTTCTTCCTCCCCCTCTTCCTCTTCCTCTTCCTCCTCTTCCTCTTCTTCTTCGTAGGACAGAAGCATTGTAGCCAAACCAGATGAGCCGTCCAAAGTCTCCGGGGATTGGGCAGGTGTTCCTTAGTTAATGTTTTCTGTTTTAGAAAACCAGTCAGCGCTCTGCTTGCCCCTTTCATTTGGGCAGATCACACCATCCCAGAAGTGATTGCGCGTGTGTCTGTGTCTGTGTGTGTGTGTGTGGAGAGAGAGAAGGTGTTTCAAATGATTTTTCCTGCTGCACAGAAATGGCTAGAGGAGAGGGCAGCTCTTGTGACGGAGGCGGGGGGAGCGAGAGACAAAATCCGGTAGTCTTCAAGAGCAATCAGGGCAAAGCCCTGTCATTCTGTGGTCTTAAGAAAAGGGCGGGTGGTGGAAGGGAGGGGGAAGAAAAAAAAAGCCCTGGCCACATTAGAGCAGCTTAGGGATGTGGCTTTAAAAGCCAGACACACACTTTAAACGGACTCCCGCCCGGTGAAGCTGGCAGATGGGCTCGGAAGCGGCCTCAAATTCAAAGCCGGGGTTGAGAGATGAATGGGGGCCGAAGGTGAAGGAGCGCGGTGGGGGGAGGTGTCGCGTTCCTTTTTGAAAGGAGGCTGGCTATTTTGTCTGCAGAGAGCAGGCGAGATCGGAGGCGCTGCCTCTCCGTGTTCACAGCGGACCTTGATTTAATGTCATACAATTAAGGCACGCGGTGAATGCCAAGAGCGGAGCTTGAAGGCGACGAGGAACCGCTGATTGAACACACTTGCTTAAAAAGAAAAAAAGAATAAAATCTGAACGAACGGAATGCAAATTCGTCTAAGGCAATGCATTTCCACCGAGAAAGCGATGCGCCATTTGGTGGCATTTAGCGTTGCAACTCCTGTAAACCCGGCTGCCTTCTGATTCAAAGCCGGGGGGGTGGCGGGGAGAGCTTACCAAGAAAAGAGGTAAGTTAGGTTTTGTTTGTTCTTTCCCAGGTTCCGATCAAAAAGCTGTGTAAAGAGGATAGAAGGGAAATAAACACTTTTGATATGATGACGACATCGCTCTGTTTGTTGATTGTACGCTCATTCTCTGTAACCTGGGCCTAGAAAGGGAACCTGGCTCCAAGACCTTTTGGCTTCTCAAAGCAGGAGAAAACCTAGAGACTGTATGAGGGTAATCTTAAGGGGCTGGGGTCGTACTACAAGAGACAGCGGCAAAATATCGAAAGAGTGCTTAGAAGCGTGGGGCGGAGATCGAGAGACAGTCTCCGTACATTCGTCTTTATGGATGTCTTTGTTAGCTTGGACCTTAAGATAGCGAGTGAACAAAAGGAGTTGAACTGTCACTGTCTGCGCATAGACGGGAAGGGGTGCAGAAGCCGGGAACTGTCCACGGTCCTGAAGTCAATTTCCCAAACCAGGCTGCCTAGAGGAGAGATTTAATAAGGGCTGGGGATTGATTCCTGCCCGACAAGCTTGCTGTAGGTTTGTGTGCACCTGGCTGTAGCAAACGTTTCGACGATCTGGCGTCCTCTAACGAGAACCGTAGGCAGAAGCTCACGTCCCACTGAAGTTAATGGCCTCATCACCCACAGCTTCTAAAGCTTCCGTACAGCTGACCCACTGTCTGAAACCCATCCTCAGACATTCATGAAATACATGGGAGTGTTTTATGTTCTAGAAATTGCAAAGGCAAGGCCGAGACGATCGTATACCGGTAGGACTCCTTTCACTGTAAAATGATATCCCTGTTCATAATCAGAACAGCGACCCCCGCCCCTTTTTATACAGAGAGTGGTACCTAGTGGCAGATAGATACAGAACCTACATTATGGCTCTTGGTTTTCCGACTAGCGTTGGGGAATGAATACTGGCGATCGTTGACTTGTATGTAGCAATTTGGTAAGTGGTTCCTCTGCATTGCACTGCCAAAGAATGAGGAAAAGCTTGCCTCTTGCTTGGATTTTTGACCAAGTGTAGTAAGATTGTCAACACCACTAGGCAGGACAATACAGATGATCGTTCACCCGTTTCTTCTATATAGGCCAATTATCAGTTGGTAAATGGTCGTCTCCAGTTAGCTCCGTCTTCCGCCCTTGGTTTTTGTGTCCTGTAAGGTGTCCTGTAGCTTCAGCCGCAAAGCCTCCATGGTGGACACGCCGCCCCAGAGTTAGGCCTGAAAGATGTAGACGGCGGACAAACAACCACGACACAACCACCCTGTAATGGAAGGCCAGGTGCCTCTAGGACACGCTGTTCTTTAATCTGGATTAAAATACAGGAAAGCGGATTACCGCCTACCCGCTTGGTATCTGAACCGGAACACTACAAAATCCCGATTCGGCAAGCACAGCTGCGGGCTGCTTGGGGAAGGAAAAGAGGGAAACGCCACCGAATGCGGCCTATCTGGCGAAAACAGTTCTTTCGCCCAGACCTTCTTTCCAGGACCCATATTAAAATTTCTTTATTGCCAATCTCGCGGCAGCCAACCAGTTAATCCTTCACGCATTTGCTCGGGAGTAAATCCAAACGACATCAAGTGGCATTTGTGCCCCAGATGGTAGCCTGTTAAAGAATTAAGATGAGCTTTTGCTATGAAATGCAAAAGTAATGCCCTCTGGAGTCGGGCGGGGGGGAAGTCTCTGGCCATCGCGAGCGGGATTTAACCACCGTTCAAGGGTGTGGAAACATCCAAACGCCGCAGCCCCATTAACTTGGGCTAGTCTCATCTAAAGAGCAGTCTGGAGTGAAAAGACTTGGGATCACGCTGATGAACCAGGCCGATAGCAATAACAAGGGAGGCAGCCCTGTTAGTCTGTTGCAGCAGAAGCAACGGAATTTTATAATAATTTAAAGAATACTAAGCTTTATTTGACATAAGCATTAGGCAGAAGTCCACGAACGCTTCTGCCAAATTAAACCTGTTGGTCTTCGAAGTGTTGCCATTGTTGTTATGGTCATTATGACTATTATATGATAACCCCGATTTTGAACAGTCAAATTTGCCCAACTGTTTCTAAACACGCTAGGGGGAACACATTCATTCGGACATTACCCATCCACCAAACCGTCACAGTCGGTCTGCACTGCCCCTTCAGCCAGCTCTCCTAACTTTTTAAAGGTCTTCATAATCTTTAATGCCGGCCTATCTGGTCAAAAACTAAAAGCACTCCATCTGCCTTTCCTTCACGGTCTCGTCCAGCAGTTCTTCTCATTTCAGAATAGTTAAACAATTCATTTGTACTGGAAACGGTTTGGTTCTCTGGCTTCTTTCCTTTCGTCCAACCTGATTCTGCGTTTTAAACCATGGCGATCAGTTTGTCAAAATAAAACAGGTGCGCAGCTAAGGGGTAAACTGGCAAGGTTAAAATGGGACAGTCCTAAGAAATAGATGAGGGACAAGAGATGCACTGGGTGCATCGTGTTCACACACGAACGCAGTCAAAAGATTGAGCCTCCCATGATGATTAAGAAATAGACAAGAGTCCAGGACGTTTTCCTTACTATATTGTTATAATGCTATTATTCCATTTTCAACACTCTGTGGAATCCTGGAGTTTGCAGTTTAGGGAGGGGTCGGCCAGTGAAAGTGGAATAACAGCACTATAATATTCTAGTGCAGAAGGCTTGCAGGTATTACCAGGTCTGCCAAATGTGAAAGTCTGGGATTTGTAGTGGCGGTGGTGCTGAGGATGAGACAAGGAAATCAGATGCAGAATGGTGACTACAACTCGTGAGTGGCAGCACAAGGTCAAGTTGGACCTACCTCACTGTCTTTTGCTTAATGATGAGTAGACCCCACTGAAACGAGACTCGTCGAGCAAAGGGGAATTAATAGTGCATCTCCACAACACATGCAGTTTCATCTTACTTCACCTGTGAACGCTACCTTTGATGAAATCCTGGGATCAGTAGTTTGGTGAGGTGGTTAGAATCATCTCCTGAAATTCTCTTAGTCCTTGTCTATAGACAATTTCAAGCAGCTCATCAACCTGCAAATCCCAGGGTTCCACCGGATAGAGCTATAAGAGTTTAAAAGTGGAATGAAACTGATATGACTGTGTGGGGCGGCTACACCTTAAGGTCTGAACGATGAGACCTGTGGCCACTTCTAATCTTTTCAAGAAAGCAGAAGAGATCACAATTCCCCTCAATTCCCCCTAGCAGGCACGGAACTGTTTTCAGTTTCTGCTGTGGCCAGAGTCAGAGAGAAGAGGTCACACAGTCAGAGCCGCTCCCATACATTTCGTAGCCGATAGCAAATCCCAATAGAATTCAGCTACTAGAGTAGAACCATTGGTTCAATGGCTAAACGGTAAGTCAGCACTTGGCGTAGTGGTTGGAGGTTCGACTAGGACTCCAAGAGACCAAGTTCGAATCTCTGCTCAATCTTGGAAACCGGCTGGGTGACCTCGGGCAATTCATATTTTCTCAACCTTAGAGGAAAGCAATGGCAAATCCCCTCTGAACCAATCTTTCCCAGAAGGCCTGTGATAGGTTAGTCTTGGAGTTGCGATAAGTCGAAAAGACTTGAAGGCACATCGCAACAATGTCAGGACGTAGGTAAATCCTATTGATTCACTGAGTCTGGTACAACAGTGAATAAGGATCCCTTTCATTCAGTGGAACCATTTCATTCAGTGGAACTTAATCCGAAGTACCTTTGTACGACATTACAGCCTTAACCTTCTCGACTAGGAGGATTCCTATTCTCCCCACCCCCCACCCCTGCCCGCCTTCATCGCAGACTTTCCTACCAAATTAGGAACTCCCAGCTTTTGCCTTTTTGTTTTAACGTTCAGAGCCTTCCATCCGGCGTCCCACGCGTTAAATGCTGCTGTCATTTCTGCACTAGACTGTTATAGTGCTATTATTCCACTTTCGACATCCTACGGACTCCTGGGGTCTGCAGTTTAGAGAGGATCCCTCCCTAAAACTGCAGACCCCAGGATTCCATAGGATGTCGAAAGTGGAATAATAGCACTATGACAGTCTAGTGCTGATCAGCCACCCGCTTCATTAAATGCAGTATAACCTTCCGTCCTGCCTCAGTCAAGACTTCTCGGTGACAAGAGGAGAGCAGGAAGAGGCGCTCCAGATAGGGTCCTTCGCCATCGGAAGCGATCCGATCGTGCTTTTCTTAACAAACAGGAAAACCTTTTAGAATTGCGGACGCAGGGCTGCCCTTAACTTCTGCTCAAACTGAAGCAATGCCCTTCTGGAGAGGGGCTGGCCGACCAGGCTGTTCCCTTTTTTGCTTTCTCCTTCTCATTCCAGCATTCGAAAAGTCGGGTCAGCAACGCGCAAAGCAGTCGACTGAGTGATGGCGCACTCTGCTGCCTAAAAAGGAGCAAGGACAGTATTAATCAATGGGGCACCTGATAACTTGCAGGGGAAAAAACCAGCCGCAGATGAACCAAAGCTGCGGAATGGGAAACTAAAGTTTTTTCCCCCAACCGCTCACTGGCTGTTTGAATCTAAAGTGCCAACAGAGATGCAGAGGCTGGCCAGCGTCCTTGGACTGATTATTATTACCTTGCGGCGGTAGGGCGTGATTATGACGTCGGAAAATGTTGTCGCATTCTAGAACGTTGGCACTGCCGTGGGACAAACAACCGCAGGACTGGATGGAGAGGGCCGGGCCCCATGACTGAAAAACATAAGGACGTTGGGCTAGGAGAGGCTTAAGCGGGGAACGTCGGTTGCATTTCTCAGTTTGTTTACGCGTTTTTCCGCAGTTCATGTTTCCTTTCTCCATGGCGATCTTAATTTAAATGGCCCTGAGGAAAAGGAAACTGAAAATAACAGTTAAAAAGCCTAGAGCCTTTCGAATGAGAACAGGAAGGTCCAAACAAAAATGGGCATATACACAGGTACATACATACATACATACACACCGATATATATACACATGAATTATTACATTTGAAGTAACTCTTAGTATGTATTAGCAGCAATTACAACAGGTCCATTAAATCAATGGGATTTACCAAAGTGTTAATTCTTTATTCAAGAATTAACACAATGGGTCTACTCTAGCTGGACTAAGCAACAAGATTAAGGTCATATAGATTAGAGTTTGGCAATGTGAACTGTCTGGGACTAAAGGTCCCAGAAGCCCCTAACCACAGGCTGGGAATTCTAGGAACTGCAGTCTAAGAAGATCAACTTCTCCAAGTCCTGAAAAGCAAGATCCCCTAATAGCTGTAGTAGTGTTACATTTAGATATAGGGTTTTTTTGTTCGTTTTTTGTTGTTGTTTTTGTTTTTTGATTTTGTACCTGGAAGGGCTGCCCTTTAGGTATTGTTGGGCTGCATTTCCCTTCAGCCCCAGCCAGCATAGCCAATGGTAAGGAATGCTCAAAGCCCCAGTCCAACAACCAGAGCTGGGGAAATGGGAGGAGGGCACCCTTTATCAAGTCCTGGAATTCCAGAGAAGCCTGGCCCAATCTGTAATCCCCACTGACGTAAGGGGGGAAAGATGAAGATTAATAATGCTGGAAGATATTTATAGAAAATTAGTTTTTTTGTATCTCTGTATCTATTGTCCTGATACTATGAGGGTGCTGAACCAGTTAGAAGCAATATTACAACCTCAAGAAACATTCCAGACCAATGGGCTTCCTGGCCCAGCCTCAATGTTTCTCTAGAACATAGGGCACATGCTTGTGTGATGACATTAAATGATATGTGAGAAAAAGAGACAGAAAGCTAGTTTTCCTCTTTGCAATATGGTCTATCATATCAAGAACTACAAGTCCCAGAATTCCATGTGCGCAGGTATAAGGGGGACCCCTAGTGGAATGGGTAAAGCAAAATACCATAAGACAATGAGAGCAAGGCTTGCTCCTTGTTTGGTTAGGATCTGAAGGCCTTATTTGTTTGCATACCCTTCAGTATCTCCTAGATGAAAACCAGAAAAGGTTTGGCTAAAGGAACATCAAAGTCCGATAAAAATGACTAAAGTTATTAATGAGGAAGAACATGTACGTTAGAAGAGTCTACAGCAGTTCGCCTTTTCCTTTGTCCACTGGGAAGGACAAGATCCCATCCCTTCCTCTCCTCTCTCCCATGCTGAGTTAATTGAGTGCAAACTATTTTGCACTCTGAACTCAGTTTGCAGCGATTGAAGGAAGCTGAAAGGAAGAAAGTGGGGAGGAGGAAAGGGAAACTGGGACCATTTCCTCACTAGACTGTTATAGCGCTATTATTCCACTTTCAACATCCTATGGAATCCTGGGGTTTGCAGTTTCGGGAGGGACCAATCGGCCCCTCCCAAAACTGCAAACCCTAGGATTCCATAGGATGTTGAAAGTGGAATAATAGCGATATAACAGTCTAGTGCGGAAATGGCCTGGGACATTTTAAAAACAGCCAAAAGATGGGAGGACAGATGGTTAATTGACACTGGATGTCAGGTAGCCCTCCATGTTTTAGTTATGGGACATGTAGTAGGAGTTAAGTAGCAGCTTCCTTGTAACAAGGTTTGAGAACCAGAGACTGTTAGATAAACAAAGCTAGGAATGAGTGATAAGCGCTGCCAGGCTAAACCAGAGCTTCAAGGTCTCTTGCAGGCGGGATGAGAAATGCTTTGCCTTTTATGTTTTGAATTTTGCTAATTGCCTCCAGTTCACTCACTGAAGTTCCGTACTATGTATCACTCTCCTAATAAATAGTGTTTATGCACTGTTATATTTGTGTGTGTGAATTCAGTTCCTGACACTGTCCCTGAAAAAACAGTTCAGCTGGAGGATATGTTTATCTAGGCAGAACAAAAACACTCCTGTTCAGTTTATTGGAGATAGGGAGTAAATGATCAGCCCATGCTATACGAGGTTATACTCATCCTGAATATATCCCAAGGATGGTACAGCCCAGCTAGAGGCTTTTTGTTCATAGGAATGGTTTTAATGTGGCTTTGTGCAATGTTATCTGTATTTTGGAGCACAGATTCAAAACAACTAATCACATTTATTTTACACTTCATTCATTCTCATAGGACCTGGGAACTGTGAAATGTTGCATCTTTAAAAAAAAATTTTTAAAAAAAATAATATGAACTATCTCCATTTATATAATTAAATGAAACTTAGAACAAACAGCTACAATTAATTTTCAGTGAGGTGTGCATCACCCTACAGATTGTTTAGACACTGTTGGCAACTGCGGCAGAAGCTGAAAGAAGTTTCAACAGGCTAGTACTGACCAAAACATACAGAGATTTTGCAATGGGAAAAGCATGGCAAAGTCACCCACCCTGTCTTTTGAGTAGAAATTTGCCAGAGGAATTGCCTGTGCAGAGAGGGTTCATTCATGATCTTACAATGAAAGCAATCAATAAATATTTAACATTAATTGTCCTAATGTTTGCAACCTTTTTGTTCCACTATAATAAAGAAATCAAGACTTTGACAGCATAATTCCTTTATTGATGAGCAATACCTAAGTTACAAAATAGTTAACTCGTTAGGGATATCAGGCTGGATATTATTAAACAAAAGTAGCAAGGATGGGCATTTTTCAAGTTATTGTTGTAACAGGTAACATACAATTGTAACAATTAGTAACAAAACAATTGTTGTTGTTGTTATGTGCCTTCAAGTTGTTTCTGACTTATGGCAACCCTAAAGTGTAACTATCATGGGGTTTTCTGGGGCTGAGTGTGTGATGTGGCCAGGGTCAGCCAGTGGGTTTCCATGTCTGAGTAGGGAATCAAACCTTGATCTCCAGGGGTGTAGTCCAACACTCAAACCACTACACTACACTGGATCCTAATAATACAATAGGTAACAATACTTTCAGAATTAAAGAAACTTTTTAAATGGCTCATGATAGTATACCCATGAGATGAAGGATTGTGTGTCAGCACAGGAAAGGGGCCATGTGAAAAGTTTTTATTGCTACCCCTTACCCCAGTGATGCTTGGATCCAGCAAATAACATACGGAGGGAGGTGCTTTGTACCCTCATGCCAAGCAAGATGAAAAGTGCCATCAACATGCCTTTTATTAAAGCTTGCCAGTATCCTATGTCACCAATATTACCTGCATCTTCTGGCTCAACATCTGCCCAAATCTGCCTTAACTGTCAGCAGCCACATTGAGTAATAGTGTGTTCTATCTAGCTGAGTGCTCAGCTGGCGATCTTAGCACAAGGAGAACGATATTTCTAGCCCCTCCTACTGACACTGGAATTGCAATGGAGGTCCTGCTTCTGATTGTCTCACCCTCACTTGCTGGTGGGAGGGAGCTGGAAACATCCTTCTCCTGCACCCTGATTGCCAGCTGAACAAGTGTCCATCATTTGGTGTGACTGTTGGCTTTAAGGCAGGTTTAGGGGGCATTTCCAACAGTGTCAATAGTGCTACAATCATGAATATGTAGTATTATTGATTACAGACCAATTATCAATTTGTAAATCTAGGTTACAAGTACTTAACTGTAACATAGGATGCCAGCCAATGTATCCTGAGTGTGGAACATGTGTACCACCCAACAGATGGGCCTTCCTCACACTATAAATCCCTCCTTCTCTAGTGTGGCAGTGTATGAAAGAACTGAGAGGACATGAAAGGGGGCCTCCTAACACTCTTCCAGAAACATAGCCTGAATTTGTGTTTGATGACACAGATGTCACATTGCATGTTTTAGGCAGAAGGTATCAAATGGTTCCATTTTCTGGAAGTTTCTAGTTACGATTTGCCAAGAAAATAGCATTTTATGTGAATCAAATTCCCCCAACTCTGTGTTGGATGAAGGTGTATTTACCAATCTGAAAGCTCCCAAGAGTGAAAGAGGGAGACAGCAGTATGCATCTATGCTCATTTCATTTTTCTATTTGGAAGTGATGATCGTATCGCGAAGGAAAATGTAACGTTAAAAAAAAACTTGCAAATCCATTTATTATTCACAGATTTGGGGCTAGTTTATAAGCCATAGAAATAAGTCTTTGCATTAGGTTGTGTGTGTGTGTGTAAGTGAGAGAGAGAGAGAGACAGAGAGACAGAGAGAGAGAAATACAATATATATCCAAAGCCATGGGGATCTAGAGAGTCCTGTTTAGGGCTTGAGACAGGTCTGAGTAACAGATAGATTTTACATTTCCAAAAAATTGGAGGATTAACCATTATTGTTTCTTATCCCAACAGCTCTTGGTGCAACCTGAAACCTGTTTAGCAAACAGCAGAGGCCAATCTCATTAGTTCTGCATAACTCCTTCTACACTCCATCTTAAGACTATTACAGACTCTGGAGCTTAATCATCATGCTTTATTAACTACTCCAGGGTCACTTGATGGATTGCATTTGCCCATAACCAGTGGTAACCTTCTCTCCCTCCCCTTTTTAGTTCTACCTCACCCACTTTGAATAGCAGAACCCACTCAATATTGTATCACTAACTGCTTTCGGAAATGCTCTGAGTTTCAATAGGCATTTGCTGTGGAGTTCAGAAAGTCTGCTGTCAAGAAAAAACAAGTAAAAATGATCTGTCCTCACAGCATTACAATCTATAATGGGCAACTTGTTCTTTTAAACTGTAAATTGCTCCGAGTCCAAATTTTGGGACAAAAGCAGGATACGAATAAATAAATACAACAACAATAACACAAACTTCCTTAATTGGGATGTCAGTATTCCAAGTTGTAGATTTTGCTGTGCCTGGGCTGAGCCAGTCAGTTTTGTTACTGTTTTAGATTGATGATACCATGAAATTAGTTAATTGTTCTATTAAACATTCATTGGCCTAGATTTTGTCCTTATTCATTCTCTGAAATATCCTGACACAGACCTATCACCAGTTAAGCTTCAAGGAATTCAGTAGGTCTTCCTCACAAGCTGATAGCCTACATAGGGCTTTAGCCTTCATCATGACATTCTTTGGACAATGGTCTATTTTTAACAGTGCTTAATGTCTGTTGTTATGAATATCAGAAACATCAACCAACATTGCAAATTGGTTAATTTAGATTTATTCCCCACCATTCCATAGTTAAGCACTTGTAGAAGTCCACAGGATAGCTTTGGGATGGACACAGGCAGGCAGGCAAGAGGAGGGGATGTCAGAAATTGGAAAATGAATTTTGGAGCTACAAATGCCATGAGTCATGCTAGCTGGGGGATTCTGGGTGTTGTAATCCAAAAAGGAGAAGTTTTCCCAAACACTAAAGGCCTTGGAGAGGCCAGCGCTTCTCGTTATTTCATCCACTTATCATTGCCATTAAGAAAGAACGGTGCCCCTCTCAGCAGGCTGTGCAGAACCAGCAGTATAGAAGACGTAAGTCAAATAATGCTATCTCTATTCTGATCTCTAATTTTATAGAGGATTTATGTTACACACATGCTCACACGGCAACCAAATATTTTTTTGATTATATAAGTCTTCAAAGCATATACATGAAGGAAACAGGGCTCAGAAAAGTCAGACTACAGTTTCTAGAATCCCAAGCTAGCATAGCCATTGGCTTTCGACATCCATGGTTTTACTGGGGGATACTGGGAGTTGTTATCAAAAAAAATAATTGGTCCAGGCTCTGGAATGCAGGTATACACTTGAAGTCACATAGTGGAAGACAGGAAGTTTGGAGAGCATAATTTGGAGGAAAAAAGAAGAAGAAGCAAGGTTCAGTTAAATAGCTCCTTTCTCATTCCGTATTCTACTTCCAATTAGGCCTTTCCAAAATGGGGCCATTTCACATGGGACAATTATAATAGCTTGATATACCACTTTGAACTGCTATGGCTGCATTCTGTAGAACCCTGGGGTTTGTAGTTTAGTTAACTGTGAGAGCTTTCTGGGTGAAATTCTAAATGTTATTGTATTGTTGTGGTTCTTGTGTGCTTTCAAGTCATTTCTGACCTACAATGACCTATCATAGCATTTGACATTGTCTTTCTCTGATGTTGAAAGAGTGTGACTTACCCGGGCTCACCCTCTGAGTTTCTATGGCCACATGAGAATTCAAACCCTGCTCTCCTGAAATCCTAGTCCAGCACTTAAATCACTACAACACACTGGATCTCTAGGAATTCTAAATACCACTCCTTAAACTGCAAACCCCACAATTCCACAGGATGTTGCCCTGGCAATTAAAGTGGAATCATAGCCTGTGGTTATTCTTGGAAAAGTGGTTTGTTGTTGTTGTTGTTGTTACCATTTGGTTAAAGCGTGAGACCTTCAGGAGGTGAACTGGAGTCATTGTACCTCTCTGCCCCCTTAGCTTTCATCGGCTCACAGTTTCCAAAGATCCCTGGCCCATGTATCTGCCAGGCATAGCACTGATCACTTACTTAACCCACAGACTTTGGGAGCTAGATGTGGTCCGTATCTCTATCAAACCTTGGTTTCCCATTGATTCACATTTGCTACTAGTGGATGAAGCTGTGAAGTGGAAGACTATATGACTCATAACACTGTACACTTCTGATTGATCAGCAAAAACAAATTAGTCATCAGAGCTGCTTTTGCAGTTTATTCATTTTTCCTCCACATTCCCTCCACATTCACAAACTAAGGCCATTTCCACACGGGGTAATAAAAATGGTGCAGTGCATCCTCCAAGGAGGACGTCTGCACTTTGGAGCGGACTGGGTCTGGACTACTTACTGTAGATCTGCACCTCAGTCCGCTCCGAAACAACCCCAAGTGGTCCTCCAGTGTGCTTTTGAAAGACCTGATTTTTCTGGTCTTTCAAAAGCATGGAGCGTGCCACTGCGAGCCTGCTCCCTTGTGCAGATTTGCAAGCTCGCACCAATGCAAACCTGCGATCTGCCAAGGGTGGGCTTCAGGCTGGCGAGCTTCAGCGGTTGGTCAAGACCCACGACCAACCGGAAGCTGCCATTTTGGATGCCGGAGCAGAGTGGATTGACTACCACGCACTGCTCCGGAGCAGCCTGGACTGGACAGAGGAGCCAGAAGGTCCGGTAAGTAGCAGCGCGGGGCTATTCCCTCGCCCTGTGCGGAAATGGCCTAAGTCCAATAAGACATTAAGGGCATTACATTTTCACAGATCTGACCAGAAGATGGGAATAATGTAAGGTACAACTGTGTTTCAGAAGCAATATACAAAATAAAATAAAATAGGCAGAGTCTGAGCAGAAGTGGTACCTCTGTGCTTAATAAAAGCTAGAAGAAAAAGAACTCTCTTTTTAAGCCTAAAATAAACCATTTTTAATAAAATTAAATTCTTATTTTTTAAAAGAAGTGATACTTTGAATCTCTATGCATGTGGTTATGTTCCTTCAAGTTGCCTGTTGGCACAACAAGAGAAGAATTCCAAAATAAAACCTGTTTTCTCAAGCTCACAGATAACCTCACAATATGTAGAACTAATTAAAGTTTTGATTTCTCGCCTTATTTAAAGGTTTTAGAGAACTCCTACAAGTCACTTTTGTGTGAAAACGTCTGTGTAAGAATGTGTAAGAAACAGTGGATTATCAGGCAATTAAAAATGGGCTCTAGAATCTGACAATGAAGTAATCATTTCAACAAACTGATTCCAGTTATGTAGGTACTGCAACTGTTCACCACAGGCTACTAATTCCACATGCTGTCCTCTAGCTTCCCCTGCCTGGTAGTGGTCAAAATCAGAATTCCACAGGTCACAGCCACAGCAACAGGAGAAGACTGAAGACGACAAGTAAGAATGCTAGAGTAGCTGCATCTTCTCCCAGAGAAGAGGTGTACACATTCTATAAGTCCAGAAGACAATTTTCTGGCAATTTTCTAACTCGTCATGGGCAATACCATCCCTGAATAGACAAGAAATACTGGACAGAAATCAAAATGGGAAATGGTTGAGCATCTGCACGTGCTTTGTCTCATAATATTGCACTGCCGTTATTTTGCTGGATGCAGATAATAAGCTTTATTTGCCCAACATTTTTTGCGGGGGGTGGTTAGAAGGCATATAGGACTGAGGAAAAAGCCCCTGGGGCAGTGATACCAGTCATTACTTACATGTCAGAGGAGCAGTGATTCTCCTCTGGGTTTTAGTTTAAAAACCAAATGCGCTGTCCAAGGTTCTGAACTTATTAGGGAATTGTGGTGGCACCTTGAAAAGCTCCTCTAAACATTAGACTTAAATCTGGATCAGATGCACTGCTTCAATGATAGGGAAGCCACCAGATGAGAAGCTGTTCTGTAAATGGACCTTTTTTTCCCCAATTTAAATTTCCTAAATCCTCTCAGGATGAGTTGTTGTCACCATATAAAACTGCATTTAAAAAATAGACAACAACAAAAAAAGCTAACAGAACGCAACAAGATAAGTACAACAAAGAACAGCATTATTTTAAGCACAAATTCTGAGCAAGAGACTAGAACAAATTTTATATCATTTTGAAGAATTTTAACATTCCAAAGGAAAAGGGCGTGTTTTTTAAAATTAAGGCTGAGATGATAGCTTACATGTTAATGAAGGTAAAACTGTTTGTTACCGTAAGAAGGTCTTCTGATTTCAACATTTCCTTTTCCTTCAAATTTGAGAATATGGAAAATATTAAGGTCTTAATCCCTTTTATAATAAGAAGTAAAGGTTTTTTAAGATCATATACTGTTCAGTTTTAATATACCTAACAATAAAATATATAATAATATCTTCTTACAAGGAATATTGATTCAGGTTGCAAGACTGACCTGGGCCCGAAACTCATTCAACACAGTCGACTATCATAGGATGACCATACTATTACAAAGCCTTCCTATACACATTGACACTCAGAAGTGAGTTCATCTGAGTTCAGTGAAACTAATTCCCAGTCAAGTATGTTAGGATTACAGCCTAAGATAAGCATTTAGATAAGCACAAAGTTATAATGGATTCACCTTGAAAGGCAAGCTGTCCACAAGCAGGACCATTTGGTGTAGCTAACATGTCCATATGGGCTATAGAAGTTCCAAATTCTTGTTCTGTCTTTTATCATCATCACCATCATTTAAGGAGAAGATAAGGTTTAATATGCTTCTAAATTTAAACTGAAAACATCTTTCCTGAATCAAGGTCAATTATTCAGCAGGCTTAGGATTCCAACCATGAAGATGGTCAGATTTGGAAGCTATAAGAGTAATATGTGGACATAGCTTCTTGGCCTTTTGGCTAAGATCAAGTGTAAGAATCATATGCTAAAATAGCAATTCCCAGAAGGGTTACCATGATAGCCTGTGAAGCAAAAACAGTCATGTGGCATCTTAAACATGAGCAGATCTATTATGGGGTAGTTTTCCAGATGTTTTAGAAGCCCCAGAAATCCTGCCTAATATGTTCAAGGGTATATGTTGCAGGATAGTAATCCAAAACAGCTGAAGGACCAGTTTCCTATCTTGGCATGAGCTTATACCATTATACGTCTGCTTTTCTTCAAGGAGCTACAGGACCCCATGATTTTGCTACACCAGAGAATTCCATTTCTTCTTAGTAATATTATTAGCTCAGGACTTGAAACACTACTATATGTGTAAGTAAACCTCTTTGGACAAAAACTGATTAGAAAAGACAATAATGCTAGGTAAAGTTGAAGGCAGCAGAAAAAGAGAAAGATTTCATTAGAGGTGGATGGACTTCATCAAGGAAGCTATGAATCTGCCTGAGTGGGGCTGTTGATGGCCAGGGAACTTTGATGCCTCTCATTCATAGGATCACCCAGAGGCGTATCTAGGGTGGGGCAAATAGAGTACATGCCCTGGGCACCAATGCCAGGGAGATGCAAAAAAGCTGTGCATGTAGGGGTGGCGGTGGTGGTAGATGTAAGAAGGTAGGGGTGCAACTTCTACACTCATCCTAGGCATTGTTTTATGCTAGATATGCCACTGGCATTACCATAAACCAAAGCCAACTTGATAGGAATGAACAACAGCAAAATCCTCATTTGATACAATGAGGTTGACTTACAAGTAAACATGCATAGGGAGCATGTGTTATACAGTGTTATACAGTGTTATACAGTGTGTTATACAGTGACTAAAAAATGTCATTAGACTCCTAGAATGCCAGCAGAGACTACAGAAAAGAAGAAAGAATGTGGAGGAGGCAGAAAGAAAGCAGATTCAAATGGCAGATTAATTCACTTTGCAGAAATTCTTTCTAGTGGGCCAGGAAGAGTTTTATTGTTCAACAAACAAAAGACTAGACTATAACCTGTTGGTTGCTTCCAACTACAGTTGGACAATTGAGACAATTGTTGAATGATGACACACAGGGAAATGCAATTGATTCAATGGCTGTACCGCACTCAGGATGAATAATAGAATTTAGACCATTGTGGAGTTTTTTTCTCTCTCTATTACTGTGTAAGTAAGCTGTGAATTGCAGTAAGCTGTGAATTGCAAACCATGAAACAGTTAATACTTTGACATTACAGGAATATGGTTGAGAAAATCTTGTTCCACCCATACATCTCTGAAAGCCACTTACCATTTGGAACATATGTGGGGTGGGATGGAGAACAGATCAAGTTGGGGATGCTGGGGCGGTGCGAAACATTTGGAGCACATCTTACAGAGACATAGTGAAAATTCCTGCAGAGGAAACACAACACCTCTGTTGCTACAGAAGAGCAATATTGGCTCTCGGCTGTGAAGCTAGAACTCAAGCATTAAGATTTAAGCAACACATAACAAATCATTGCATTTTGGAATATCTTCAAGGAACTGTGATCTGAAATATTGTTAAAAATAAGAGATGAACAGAGCAAAGAAACATGAATTGATATATAAACACACTCTCTGAATTGAGGGCTGAGTATAGCGGGTAGCTATAGGGAGATATGGGCACAGTTCTTCAAGGAATTTTTCCTTTAGTCTCCAAATTTCTAGCAATGCAGTAACTTGAAATGTCGATTGAGCATTTAGAAATACAGTTTAGAAGCTGAAAGGTAAAGGCAGGCAAAGTAACCAAGGGAATGCAAATGAAGCAAATATAAGAGTTCTAGGTGTGAACAATTTTTCCATGTGTCACTCTCCACAGTTTCACTGAAAGGATACTTTATTTTGGAGACAGCATTCTGATTGCAGGGCAATGATCTCATTCCTACTCCACTCCATAGCTACATCCCTGGCTAACTTATCTATGCTCCAAGAAGCAGTCGCGCTTCTAGACATTTTGCTATCTGAAGAACAAGACAGTTCCCCTCCTTTTTCATGAACAAAAGCCATGGTCTGCTAGGTAAATGCTGCTGGGAACGCTGAAAATGGAAAGGGATTCTTCATTGCACCTGAAGGGAGATGATGCAGGGCTCTTTCCCTCTGCACTTTCTGCTGATTCCCAGAGTCTGTTGCCTGAGGATACCACCACCACCTCATACTACAGTAACCCAATGACAGGCCCAGCTTGCTTCTATCTACAAGGGATGGGAAGTTGAGGTAGAGCCTCAGTTACTGATAATGGAAGAAAAGGAGGATGACACACTAGAAGCATGACACATCAACTAAATGTCTTACCATGATACAGTGCCATCAAGGCTTGTGGAGCAAGATCATAAAGGGGTAACCAGCTCTGTACCTCTCCTCCAAGGCAGCTGTCAAGCCCTAGGGATGTTGCCATCGCCATTTGCCAGCAGGGAAGAGAGAAGGAAGATGGAAAGAGACTAAGCAGCACTTGTTACAGGAAAAGGAATGAAGTTGTTATTTCAGAGCTCCAGCAATTGCAATTTTCATTATCATTCATCATTGGTTATGCTGTTGGGTGAGACATTCAGTTTAACAATATTTGGAGAGCCACCTTCTCCAGCCTTCTTTTATAAATTTGTTTTTGTACCTATTAGTGGGCCAAGACAGTAGAATGGAATAAGTTGGAACAAACGAAATACTCTTTAAGAAATAAGAGACAATAGTATCATCCTGCTAGTTTTGTCTCCTTAATTTGATTCTGAGTAACTGATTTGAAAATTTTGTGTGTACCACTGAGAACTATGCTTACATAATAAATGTAAGAATTATGCTTTACATTATTAAAGATTTAAGCTTTTATATGTTATTTTTAAATTTATTAAATGAATGTTGTATACCTGATGCTGGTCATTTTAATCATAGCAAAATCTGGGTCAACTGAGATTGGAAACAAATTATAGCCCATGATATGGAAGTTCCACTATCATGTTGATGATTCCTGTCCTGTTTAACTCCCATTCTGCCATCTTTTCTGGTTAAACCAAATCTTCAGAAATCATGGTGGGACTATGAAGTTGTATACTTCACCTTGTGTGATGATTTTGTCATGCTACAAGCTGATGAAGTCATTTTGATTCAACACAGCTTATGTCTGGAGAGAGGGTTAATGTGCATATTCAACAGTAAGTTGATACAGGAAAGATATTTTTTCTGCCTCCTCAGTCAGACGCTCACTGGACAAATCAAGTAAAGAAAATGATTGTACTTCGATTAAGAGTGAAGTCCTACAGTCCTGGGTGGGAGATACATCTCAAAAATCATTGAACAGCATGGTAAGCAAGATCTGCCCATAGATATCTGCCATGGATTTCAAAGGGTTAAAAAAGAGCCATAGTGATGTAGTGGTTAGAGCTTTGGACAACAACTCTGGAGACAAGAGTCTGAATCCCTGCTCAATCACGGAAATCCACTGAGTAACCATGGGCAAATCACACACTCCCAGCCTCAGAGGAAGGCAAAAGCTCTCTGAACAAATCTATCTATCTATCTTTCTTTCTTTCTTTCTTTCTTTCTTTCTTTCTTTCTCTCTCTCTCTCTCTCTCTCTCTCTCTCTCTCTTCTTTTAAATGTTATGTTTGCTTTAGGGTTACTGTTAAATGAGAAACAGCTTGAAAGCACATACCAACAACAGGTTAAAAGGTGACATTCTGGATATATATCAGTGATAGATTTGGGAGAGGCTCTTGGGCCATTTCTACACTACACTGTTATAGTGCTATGATTTCACTTTCAACATCCTATGGAATCCTGCAGTTTGCAGTTTAGGGAGGGGGGATTTAGAATTCTCAGCCAGCAAGCTCTTTGGCCTCAGTAAACTACAAACCCCTGAATTCTACAGGATGTTGAAAGTGGAATCATAGCACTGTAACAGTGTAGTGTGGAAATGGCCTTGATCTGCCAGATGCATACTCCCCTTTATTCCACCGTTATATCTCCAAAATGTGGGCACGGGGCTTTCCTTCCTGTAAAAGGCAACAGGAGTGATTTTTTAAAAAAACATAAAAAGAGGAGGAGGCAAAGAAAAAGCATTCTTCCTTTCCTTCTGCCCTGGCTGGCATGAGTCCAGTTGGGCTTTGGATTTGGCAGCTTTTCTGCCATGGAGTCTTTCTCCCCTGGAGCCAGAGGACTGAGGACCTGACTGCAAGCCTACAAATGCTTACCACACAGAAAAATCTGTTGAATGGAGAGGAACCTAGTTGTGAAAGAACAGGAAGGCTGAATGTTGCCTTATACCAGATCTACCACATCCAGTTCAAAGTTGTCTATGTTCACTGGAAGAAGTTCTCCAAGGTTTCAGACAGAAGTCTTTTTTTCCCCAGTCTTGATTACGGAGGTGAAGGAATGAATCTGACATCTTCTGCATATACCACCAAGCTATGGAATCTCCTCTGTTATACTTAGAACCATGCTGTGTGTTTTAAATGCAAGTATTTATTAGAGTGTAGATGAGAATTTTTTCCAGTTCAGAGATGCTTGTAACATAGGAGTATGGCCCAAGGACTGCATATACCCCCAGGGCTGTTTTTGTGGTCCCCAGGGCCACAAAAGTATAGGTGGCATAAGTGACTTCCAAATAATTCCTGTTGTTAAAATCCTCTCTTAAGCCCAAAAGAGGGAGGAGAGCTCTACCACTCTGGAGAGGTAGAGTATATGGGGTCATTTGAGGAAAAAAATGAAAGAAATTGATCAAGGAGGTACACTAGTAGATATGGCTCTCCAAGGTCTCCTTTGCAGGCCAATGAAGCATCCAAGTCCCTGAACAGTGGTCTACTCTGCTTATGATTACACCATGCAACACATGTCTTCCACCTTCTCTTTCCTCACACTCCAGGCTCAATGCACTTTTCACTTTACCACATTTCTAGAGTTGCATGTATTTAAATGTCAAGGGAGGGAAGTCCGTGCCAAACTGTTTAAATGAAACATAAGCACGATTGAAGTGAAACACAAGTGACTTCAATTTTATTTTCTACTTGAGTTCAGCTTGAACATTTGGTGCCACTTCATTCATCTCCCATATCAGAGTGACATAAGCCTTCATGAGGAATACAAAGTGAATTCAGAGAGGAGTGGGGAGAAAGAATAACCAGGGAGAGAAAGGGAAAGAGCATTTTACTGCTACTGATCAAGATTCATAAAATAAAAAAAATGGTACTGTAATTTGAAAGAGCAGCATTTGCTCCTTTGAACTTGGATGTTGCAGGCCAGTGGAAGAGACAGGCAAAACATGGAACACATATTTCACACACGTTTACTGCTCTTTTGGGTAAGTGTGTCAAGACTAATTATTAAAATAAGACAATATTGTTCTTCTTATCATGTATGTTTGCAAGTATTTGTCCAAACACAAGTATTTGACATCCTGAGGCCCATAAAAATTGGAAATCTGTGAGCCTCTCAGATTGACCAGGCCAGAGAAGGGCAACTTGTGGTCCACCAGAGAGTCTTTGAAAAAAAATACTGCTCCTGTTATCCCTTACTAATGATTTGTTGGCTAGGTCTCATGGGACTTTCAGTCCAATAATATCTGAAGACTCACAAGCTTCACAAGAAACTTGCAAGCAACAGGAAGATGTTGGAGCTGTACGGATCACAGAAGCAACCTTGATGTTCTCAGCTGGGAAACAAGATACCACCCAAAACTTCTGCCTGTCTCATCAGCTTCTTTGCATGGAATGTTGGCTGAAGAAGATCTTTTTTATCTCAGGCTGAAAAATGTATATGGGGCCTGCCCTTTTGTTCATTGGAGCCAGATCTAGAAGCAGTAAATGTAGAACCTCATCCACAAAGAAACAGTAGTAGTAAAGAAAGGAATGCCTCTGAAGAGACACACAGTTCCTGTCTCTGATTAATGACTGATGAGGAGTTGTCTGCAGATAACATTTATTCCCTGCCTTTCCTCCAAATTTTTCATAACATTTTTATCCTCAACAACAACCCTGTGGAGTTGGTTAGGTTAAGAGGGAAATACTGATTCCCCAAAGAGTTTCATGGCTATTTGAGCACTTGAATACCCTCTTTCCATCCCATCAGGCACTCTAAGACAGGCTTCCTTAATCCAATACTTTCATGTTATTTCATGTTGTTGTTATGTTATGCTGTTTATCATGTTTGTTGTGTTATGTTATGTTATGCTATGTTATGTTATGTTAAACTTCCACTTTACTCACCCAACATGGTCAAGGACCATACTGGCTGGGTTTTAAGGAAGCTATAGTTCAAAAGATCTGAATACCATCAGGTTGCATTGACCACAGTGGTCCTTTGTTTTACGACTATTGAGAAAAGTTT
Source organism: Cyclura pinguis (assembly GCA_030412105.1). Taxonomy (NCBI): domain Eukaryota; kingdom Metazoa; phylum Chordata; class Lepidosauria; order Squamata; family Iguanidae; genus Cyclura; species Cyclura pinguis. The sequence goes on from CM059602.1 coordinate 218,322,334, forward strand.
CCAAGTTATATGGTTTATTTATTCATGCATACATATATACATATGTACATACATTGTTGTCACGTGCCTTGAAGTCATTTCCAACTTATGGCAACTTTAAGGTGAACCTATCATGGGTTTTTCTTGGTGAGATTTGTTCACAGAGAGGTTGTCTTTGCCTTTCTCTAAGGCTGAGAGAGTGTGATTTGCCTAAAGTCACCCAGTGGGTTTCTGTGGAGAAACGTGGATTTGAGCCTTGGCCTCCAGAGTCATAGTCTAATGCTCAAACCACTATACCATGCTGATTCTCTACATATATACATATCTTGACTCTTGACCTTAAGAACAATACATTCCAGGGCAGCTTGCCATAAAATATAAAAAAAGAACAGTGTAATAATACCAATGAAGATGAAGATAAAGGAGAAGAAAAAGAGAAAGAATGCAACTTCTAGGCATATTGACTCGAGCCAAATGTCTCCACGCATCATAAAGGATGTTTAAAAGTATTTTGGAGTTTTGCAAGAGGGTACAGTGACTCTCCAAAGCCTTCTAGAAGCTAATTCAGCCTGTTAACTTCTGACAGTTGCCCTTCTGTGCTACAGTACATCTGACCAGTGATTGTTTGCTTCAGTAATAAGGATCTTCCTCTGGAAGCTGAAAGTCAATATTGAAGATACTAGCAATGAACTTGTCTCTTGTTTTCATCTGTTCCCATTGTAGATACAGGACAGAGATGGGTGAAGTTCAGTTATATGTCAACTCCAACCCCATTTGTGGCCACCAAGGGTCCCTGCCCCCCCATTAGAGGTTCTTTTTTTTTCTCCTTTTGCTCTCAAAATGGTCAATAATGCACTCAAAGCCTCTGGGAGATGCTACTGTCTAAACCACTACATACTGATGTCTTTTGCCTCTCCTTCACTTTTTAAGATTTTTTTTTTCCCTTTTCCAATTAGGAAGTGACTGTCTGCTTGGAAACAATTTCCAGACCTGTAACAGGTGAGCAAGGGGTGGAAATGCCCCTCAGATGCAGTGGAATGGATGGCAGCCTCTCCCAGAGGGCTGGAAGAAGCTACTGGCATTTGTAGAAGCAAAACGAAATAATTTTTGACCTTTTGAATTTTTCAGTGGAGTAGAGGAAGATAAAACATGGCCCTCTAGGGTGCTGCAGGTGGCAACAGAACCTGCTGCAACTCCTGGTAGTTGCACACCCTTGATATAGATCCAGCTAGATCCATATTGTTTCCACAAGTTGCCAATTCTGACTAAGCTAATGAGTAGGGGTACCAGGTCAGCACTACTCCAGGCCCTAAAATTTCAGGACCAAACCCTGAGATTTAAAGATGAGCCTTAGTGATATCACAGGAAGGGGCCCTGATGATGTTACAAGGCTGATCTTACAAGGGGTAGCCCTTGGTGATTTCAATTAACACAAGATACTAATCATTGTGCAGACAATGCCGTTACAAAAGAAGCTAAGCATAATAAGTAAAATACACACACTTTCAACGTAGCATCCTTATCCTGAGATTCCTCCCAGTTGTCTTGAAGACTGGAGAGGAGTGGCCAGGAACTGGGATCTGGGAAACTAGGGTTTGGCCAACTGAATCCTCAGATCCTTGAATCCTCACATCCTGGATAAGGATTCGAGATTTGTGGATCCGAATCCCTCTGCCAAAATAGGTCCTGGACATGCAGAGGGCCTACTTGGTGGATTCGGGCTGATCAGGCGAAGGGTGGCCGAGTGGAGACCAGAGAGCGTGAGAGCGTGTTCCCTGCGTCCGTCTCCCAGCCATCCTGGGCCCGATCAGGCAGAGGGTGGCTGAGCGGAGACTGGAAAGCGTGAGATCATGCTCCCTGCTTCTGTCTCCCAGCCGTCCTGGGCTCAGTCAGGCAGAGGGTGGCTGGGCAGAGAGTGGGGCCTTTGGTGGCCACATAGGTGCCAATTTGGTGAGCCCCAGAGGCGCCAAGTTTGTTTTTACTAAAAATTGGTGCCTCTAGGGCCTGCCAAAGGCCTGATTGGCCGGTGGGCCTCTGGGCACCCGAAAATCAGGGCATATAGCTGCCTGCCCACCAAGACTGTCTGTTCTCAGAGCTATCTGTGCTGGCTCATGCTGCCTGTGCTCACTGGGCCTCCTGTGCCTGCTGGGGCTCCCTGCCTGTGCCCACTGGCGCTGCCTGCCTGTGCTCACTGGAGCTGTCTGCTTGTGCCCCCTGGGCTGCTTCTGACCACTGGGCTGTCTGTCCTTGTGGTTGTGTCTTTCTGCAAGGTAATAAAAAAATCTCTCTTTTGACTTGATTCTTTTTTCTCTTGCTTTTTAAACCCTTTTTTAAAAAAAGGATTCAAAAGATTTGAGATTAGTGGGATTCGTGGATTTCCACAACCTTGCAGTGATTCAGATCTGGATTTGGACTCGGAAAATTCTGGATTCATCCCATCCCTATGGGAAACCCAGCAATGACCCACAGTATCCTTTCTCGCCTTTATGAGGATAACCCTAAAACACACAAAGGATCAGCCTAATTATTCCTGAAGTTTGTGCACTGCTCTAGTGATGTGCAAAAGTAAGATTTCTATGTCTTACATCAGGCATGGGCACACATCAGAGCCCAAAGTATAATTTTGGCCTCCTGTAGAGCTCCAGAGATGTTACTGCCCTGGCTAGTCCAAGCTTTGGGGATATTAAAAGATATCCTTTTGATACCACAATTCAGCTGCACTTCTCTATTCCCTTCCAAGTGCTTTTGAGGCCACCGGATAAGCACGTAGACAAGCTCGGCTGTTAATTGCCGTAATATTCAAACAACAACACAGGCAGGCCAGGAATAGCTGACTCGTTGCTTTAGGAGACCTCCAGGCAAGTACTCTAATTAGATATGCATGCAACTTACAAAAGACCCTCTGCCCCGTGATGGCAGTTTGATGGGTTAACTATACAATACCCAAGTACTCTGCGTTTGCATACTGGCTACTCTATTGAGAAACTCAGCGATAACTCAATCATTCAGATTCTGACCTTTCGGAGGCTTTGTCTCCAACTCCAACTCTATTGTTTTCCCCCAAGTACGGTATAGCCTGCAGTCACATTCTCCTTATAAAAACCCTTGATTCTGAGATCTTCCTCAGATCGCTCCCGAGTTTCATCCCGCCTTGCTGCCGCTTTGCTTGGCGAGCCTCCCCTCAGCTCCACGTGCTGAGCTACATTGCACCCCAGCCTCACTCTCTATTTTTCTGGGCTTCAGGACAGGTGAAGTATCACCCAGACCAGCAATCCCTCTAAAAATCCCTCTATGCCACTCCAACCTTTATTTTCTTTAGTTATCTTGTATGAGTGTGTCGCATACACTGTTTTGCTGTGTATTTAATAAACATCATTTATTGTTTCAACTTCTGTGTGCTCCTTGACTCAGCCTGACCCCGTAGACATAGGGTTCAAGATCTCACTAAGTTACCCTGCCTCTCATAACGTTAAGCAGTGCTCTGAGCTAATTTTCCCCACCTTGAGTTGAGCACGTTTTGGTGTCCCTCCTGGGACCCCCAGTACACAGGGTAAAAGAGGGCCATATTGTTATGTTGTAGTTTCTATTTTGGTTGAACAGAAGTGATGTCTCTTCTCCTTTGGTTGTCTTTGGGGCTTTGGTGGGGGGCAAGGGGGCAGAAAAAGGATTTCCAGGTGTTTGGGGGCATTATGGAGTGGGAAGAGGCATTTTCTGAATCAAAAAAAAAAAATCTGCTAAAATGTGGCTGCTGCTGGAAGTTTGAAGGACTGGAGGAGAGTCTCCATGGTGTCTGCACTGGACAGCAAAAGGGCCACATAGTTCCCACACCTGAGAAACATGGAACAAAAGAAAGACAACAAAGTCAATAAAGATATTAATGATTAAGGCAAGATCTGAATGAGGGCCTCTTGCTTCAAAGTCAGTTACTGTATGAGGACTTTTAAAAAATGCTGCTAGATACTGTAGTATATCAACATCTTTTCCATGCTGCCCTTCAGTATGTATCAGTCCAGACCTTCCCCAAGCCTTTCCTGATTTCATTTGCAGAACCTATGCATCTTCATTCAAAAGATTTGAGATTTGTGAGATTTGTGGATTCCCAGAACTCTGGTCTCCGCTCGGCCACTCTCCGCCCGATCAGGCCCAGGATGGCTGGGAGACGGAGGCAGGTAGTGCGATCGCGCGCTCTCCAGTCTCCGCGTGGCCACTGTCCACCTGATCAGGCCCAGGACAGCTGAGAGACAGTCCACCAGTACATTTTTTATGCTCTCCATAGTTCTGGGGATGTTAGGATGGTTCTTGGGATGTGTGCTTTCCCCTCTAGTTATGGTAGGAAAAGTTTATTTTAAAGCATTTTGGCAATGAAGACCTCACACAGAATTTCAAATCCCCACAAAACTATGCCACTAGTTACTTCAGAAGTTACTTTAGAAATAGTATTAAGCCATATCTATGGAAGCAAGTTAAGATCCATTCCAGTTTTGGAAAGTATTGCATAAACACACTGAACATCTGCTGGAGTCTTATGTCACTGTTTTCAGGTTTCAAAAAGAAAGCACTTGAAGCATTTTGGTGAGGGCTATTTTTGATACATCTGTGCTACATTCCAAAAGGATCTCCTCATGAAAAAAAGATGTGCCTGCTAAGTAGATGGGTGGTTTTTCCAGTGATGCTGCCTTCCGTTTGGCAGCCACTTCCAAACCTAAAAATAATCTGCCCTGAGTGGTTAGGGGACCACCTGACACAGCATGGTATGGAGGGAGGGATGCTGGGAGAATGCAAAATCAGCACATAGTGGCTGATGTCTGTTAGTGGCATACAGACTGTCAGTCAACTTTATGTTTGCATACGGTCTTTGAAGGAGTTGGAATTCCTCCGCAACCCATGCCCCTGGACTTACTGTAGAGCCTCTACAGACACCTCCAGGCTGATCCATGGCTGCTTGGGCATGAAGGAGAATCAGAGAAGTATCTTGCTATGTCCTTGTAGTCAGACATAAAATGATTACATCACTGACTAAGACCTCTGAAGGACCTCGGTGGACTTCAATACATGGTATAATCATTTTGCATCTGGCTATGAGGATACAGCCAGATGCTTCTCTCATTCCCTCTCTACTTCTATTCTCAACAAGCCGTATGAGGGCTGCAGAGGTTCTGTGATAAGTCCAGAGGGTGGTGAATGGTCAGTTCTTCATGGGTTACTACTACATTATGCTGAACCACACCAGATTCCAGTGATTACATCCCTTCACTCTTTTCCAGATGCTGTTGGGCTGCTACACTTGCCAGTTTTAGTCAACACAGCCAATGGAGAGGTTTGATAGAAATCCAGCATCTGGGAGGAGGCACATTGTTCAGATCTCTGTTTTAGTGGGTTTATGTGCTGCAGGTCTTAGTAGGTGCTTTTCCTGAATTCCATTCAAGAATGGAAGAGTGTTTTTTGATCCAGTGACAAGTGGAGCAGAGGAAAGTTCAAAGAAACGTACAAACTGCTGGAGCAACAAGATTTTACAACAGGTTTAGAAAGCCAAGACAGTAATCCAACAGAGTGACAAATGACTTAGCTGAACACATAGAAGTTGAGAGCCCTGCATTTTTCCTTAGATTCTACTTCCATAGCAGTGATATAAACCGAGGTGAACCTTTGAGATAATGCAAGGATCAATTAGGAGTGGAAAATGTGCAGCCATAGTGCATAGATGCTCCCTTCCAAAAAGCCATTTCGGAGGGCTGGCATGTGTATGAACACTACCATCACCACCATCTCACTGACCTAAAATAGCTTTCTTTTGCACCAAACAGTGATTTTTCTGCACCTGAGAGCCTTCAGAAATGTTAGTTTAGACTGTAAACAGATCACACACACCCCAAAAGCAAAGTAGATCTTCAAGCATTTCCAATTTTGACTTCATTTTTTCTTTATTTGTGGGTCTAGTTTAGCCTATGAGAGGTTCTAGGGGTGGAAAATTAACCGCCAGACCTTCCAAAGCTGTTTTTGGCTGAATTAATCCTTGACAGGAATTTTTGAACTAGTTTGGATAATAAAATGGAATGTTTTAAGGACCAGAATGGAGAACCACAAAATGCTAAGCTAAAGAAGGTGTATGTTCCATTACGTAAGTTCTATTTCTGTCTGAGAACTTCCTGGTGACACCTTAAAGTGGTGGTAGTGTCCTTTCTTTCTTTCTTTCTTTCTTTCTTTCTTTCTTTCTTTCTTTCTTTCTTTTTCTTTTTCTTTTTCTTTTTCTTTCTTAAAAAAACTAAATCAGATGTCACTATAAAAACTAGTTATGCAGTTCCCATAAAACAGGCAATATTACTCCAGCAGTGTTCTAAGAATGAGGGTGTATGTTATGCTGGTCACACATCAGCTCAGTTAAATTTTGTGTAATGTTGTCCATTTACATTACTGCCCTGAAGTATTTGATTGATCATGTTGTATCTTTATTGATGTATGTTTCTATCTCTACTATGAGTTTCTGGGTTTTATTGTTTACAATACAGATGGATAACTTTTGGGCTTAGGAACACAGAAAGCCCTCTGCTTGATTTCCAAAGCCTTCTGAAAGCAATCAGTTCTGACCTTTGACAAAAGCCATGTGTCTCTTTCCTGACATCCAATTGCAGCTGGTGGCTTGGTGGTCAAAGGGTTTTGAATGTAGTCCAAATTGTAAAAGAGCTATCCAGGGTGCTAGTCGCTATCCCACAAAACAGTTTCAGCACCTTGGATAGCTTTATTTTAAAATTCAGGCTAGAATCTAGAACAGAGTTACCACTCACTGATACTAGAGCCATTAGCCAGCATGGCTGGCAGTGTGTTGAATGAGAAGAAAATAAAACCAGTGGAAGATAGTGATAAAAGGAGAGAAATGTAGGTGATATAAGAAAAAGGTGTCACTCTTCACTTTGAAGACCAGTTTCCATAACTGCTGATTTCAGCTCTATCCATAACTGATAGATTACTCATGAGCAAAAGCCAGCACATGGGAAAGTACTTCTTGGATTGCAGTTCTCAGAATCACTCAGCAACCATGGTCACTCTCAAAGAGTTGCTCATCTCTAGTTTGCAATAGGTGTTGGGATAGGTGAACATGATATCTTTTGAGTGAAATCTCAGTCTCTTATTAGTAAGTGGCATGTTCAATTCATGAGCAATTTATGTTTAAATGTTTTGACAGGTTAAATACAAATGTGGTATGTTATTGAATGTATTGTTAGAGACACATCTACTATACTTATGCCAACTGGTCTTTTCTATGCACAGTAGGCCCTCCACATTCGTGGGGGATACGTGCAGAGAACCCCTGCAAAAGTGAAATAATCATGAGTAACTTCTCCCCCCAGAACTCCTCCTTCCTTGCACTCTGCTGCAGGCCTCTGCCCACGTGCCCATGCTGGCCATCACCAGCAGCAGGCAGGAATTGGGAGGCAGAAAAAAAACGCTTTCTTCCTTTTCATCCTCCCCCGCACCACAGTTGGGGAGATCGCACCAGAGCTGCGGGCGGGAACATGGCAAGCAGGAGGAAAGGATCTTTTCCTGCCATTCGCCATCTTCCCCCCTCTGCCACCACTCAGGTAATTGGTTGGGGAGCTGCGGGTGGACAGATGGTGAGCAGGAGGAAAGGACCTGTCCTCCCCTTCACCCTCCACCCATCCTCCGCTGGGGCAGTCACCCCCGCAGCAGTTGGCAGAGATTGTGAGGGGAAGGAAACAGTCTTTCCTCCTTTTCTCTCTACTGTACCCCCCGTACCCCCCTGCCAGGGAATGGGAGGGGGAGAATGGGTGGGGAGGCAAGGCACCGTGAATAATCAAAACCATGAGAGTGAAATCCGCAAATGTGGAAGGAGAACTGTATATAAAATTTGTTGCATAGGTTGCTTTTTGTCTGTATTGGAAAGTGTGTTGGGTTTCCTCTGGAAATGAAAAAGGTGTAAATAAGAACTCTTTAAAAATGAAATTTCAAAATAAAGAAGAACACATGGAAGCTACAACATATTGCAGCATTGAGTGCTCCTTTTCAGTGTTCCAGTCAGCTAGTCAGCCAGCCAGTTCTCCATCAAGATATTCCCATTTCCTCCCAACACCTATTTCTTTTACTTTCCCTCCCCCATCAGTCAATTAACATTTGATGGCTAATGAATATCCTCACTTCTAATTGGGCTATGAAGGAGCTTCCTCTCCACTTTAGGTCTTTTGCTAAATATGTTTGGTGGGATATTTTTGAAAATTTTGGGAATTATCTCAAGCCAACTGAAAACTCCCTCTTCTGCCAATGATGCCATTTTGACTGCATTAGAATCCACATTCTTCCCTGTACTTCAGAAACATAGTAAATGGTTTTGATGCATTTCAGATGATTAAAAGCATCTTCATAAATGAACATGTTATTTCTGCAGATGAAGTGTGCATTTCAGATGATTCACGTCATTAAGAAACACAGATCTCTTCATTCATAACCATTATCAGTATGGTAAGTTAGCAGAAAGCTATTACATTTCAATTACACAAGTTTGCTAAATTAGCCAGCCAATCAACACATCTGGCATAAACTGAAAATTCGGAGTTTCTGAATAGAAATTACATGGAAAACTATAGTCAAAAAGTACACAGACTTCAGCACAGAGACAATATTTACTATTCTCATACTTTATTATAACACAAGGGGACTAAACTGACAATAAATACAATTAGTGTGGATTATACGTTGACATTCATGTACTAAGGTTAAAAATACTTTGCATAGTATGAGTTGTATGATTTTTTCTAACTCAAATACCAGTATATTTAGGGTATAAAATGTCCAAAGCTCCAAGTCTGAAGGAGTCTTTGTGTGCACAGAATCTAATGTTGTTGTTGCTGCTGTTGAGTGCCTTCAGGTTGTTTCCAACACATGGTGACCCCATTGCAAAGCTATCACGGGGTTTTCTTGACAAGATTTGTTCAGAGGGAGTTTGCTATTGCCTTCCTCTGAGGCTGAGAAAGTGTCAGTTTCCATGGCTAAGGGGATTTGAACCCTGGTCCCCAGAAGATCTCAGAGCTCTAATGGACACCTAAAGGAAAATGTGGTCCTTCAACTAGCCTAGACCCAAGCTTTATAGGTCATCACAGCATTTTGAATTGTGCCCAGAAAGGGACCAACACCTAATGGAGCTGTAACAACAAGGGAGTTAACCAACCCTTGTTAGAACTCTGGCTGCAGCTCTGCAATGCATAATGTCATTAAGATGAGAGCCAATCCATATTAACCTACTGGACCTCTGGAGGATGTCTGGGACATCCAACCGGACAGTGACTGGATGCCTCCTGCTCTTCCCTGACCACTAAAGGGCCATCAGAGTGCAACCCAACAGTGCAACACATGTCTACAAATCCAGCTAAGAGGATTCCAGTCCTTCTATTACTTCTAGTTGTTAAGAGCAATTTAACAGTGGAATATGCTATCTTAGAGTGTGGTGGAGTCTTCTTCTTTGGAAATTTTTAAACGGAGCTTGAATGGCCATCTATCAAGAATGCTTTGATGGTGTATTCCTGCTTGTCAGGGTGTTGGAGTCAATGGCCCTTGTGGTCTCTTCCAACTCTATGAGTCTATGATTATATGAATTTCTTTTTAAAAATACAGATAAAATTTAAGATTTAAAAAATGACCCAAACTACCTCTAAATCCTCCTAACTGACCTCTCAAGAAACATTTAGGGGTAGGTAAATACTGAATGTAACTCCCTCCCTACTCTAAAAATATTTGCTTGGATGCTATATTGTAGAAACATAGCATAACTTTATGCTCACAGAGTTATACCTCAATTGTACTACACTGCTGTGTCACAGAACTGTGATACTGAATAACAACAAAAAAAGCACATTACCTATTGATGCACAATGTACAAAGCAGAACCATGTGCAATCATGGAATCAAAGTACAGTGTGTAATGTGCAAGAAACCAAGCTGTGCAGTGGCATTGTATACATTGTATACATTGTATACATTGGCCAAAAAAATAAAAAATAAAAAATAAAAGTTCATATGTTAGGGAACATATGTATACATAAGATACCAACAGATGCCAGCCACAGTAATGCTAATACAGCTTATATTCTAACTTATTGCCCCAAGAATAAAGGGATTTTTTAAAAGAAAAAATGGTATTGTATACTTTTCCATATTACTTTCTAAAAGTAAAAATCCTGGTTATGTCCTGTGATACCAACAGTAATGTGTTAAAGGTAATGTTGCTATTTGTAACATGCTGCTTCCAAGCTTTTCTCTTTGTCACCTGTCTCTCCCTCATTTTCCCTACCAAGCAGGGTGCAGAGGAAGGGATAGATTCCTCTTTCAGTCACCCAAACTGATCAGTTACAGGTTTTTGTTTTGTTTTGCTGCAATTAAATGGAAGGCCATGTGACACTAGACCAAGGGTTCCAGGCTGCCCAACCCAGAACTATAGGGTGGGGAGGATCTCTAAAAGTAGTTTGGCCAATACATTGTGAAGAAACCTGGAATCTATGGCCAAGAAAGTGGAGAAACAATTGATTTGGGGTTTTAATAGAGACAGAGAAACATTTGTCAACTTTTTAGTCAGCTATAAAAGCTGATATAGGAGACAAAAATTTGCAGAAAGGTTTCCTTTATAAACTAACACAGGCTTCAGATTAGCACTACAAGTCTTTGGTTTACAACTCACTCACATTTTATACAGTGTGCCTCGTTTATTCCAAGAAGGCACACTAAGGTCTGAATCCTATTGATCAGTTCCATCTAGAGAAAACTAATCAAATCAAATGTTGACTGTTGAATCAACATATAGGTAAATCTCATTGATTCAGCAGAGCACGGAGCTGTCCTGGAACTTTCTGTTACTTGAAAAAATAAAAAATGTGAAATGGTGTTGGATAAATGCAACAAAACCCCACAGGGAATACAACTCCAGCAATTCCTGCAGGCTGATGAACTAAAAAGCCTTCACAGGAATAGGCTTTGTCACATTCTTTTCTTCCCTTTAGAGACTATTTGGGCAGGGTACTCAGAGTTTTCATACTCAAAAGCAAACCACATATGACTAACATGCAAGGCTTTGATCACAAAACTGGCTGAATGCTGCCATCTTGTGATCAAAACATTTTAAAACAACTGCATTATTCAAACTGAGCTTTCCACTTGACTGTTGAGGACAAACTTCTGAAAACATTGCCTTTGTTTCATAGATTGGGATGGAAAAGAACTTTGTTAGAGACGAATTTCTCAATGAAAGTGTCCATTTTGCATCTCCTGAAACTCGCTGTGAGATAAAATGGCCCTTGCCATACAAATGCACTTATTTGTGAGGTCTGCAGTGTATTTTGGAGAAATAAAATAGCCATAGAACCATGCATCCATTTTAACAACGAAAGGGCTAAAACTCACTGAAAAATATCCACAAGTGAGTTAGTCAATAGAGGGAATGCATAGAAAAATGTGAACATTAAATTACAGATGCCATTATAAGATGAAAAACAGGATGGCATGAGAATGCAGGTAAAATCTGGGAAAAAAAGAAGAAAATCAATACTGAAAGATTCTTCACTTCCCTATCCATAGGTTGAGATGAACATAGGCTATTTCCACACTAGACTGTTTTAGTGCTATTATTCCACTTTTAACATCCTATGGAATCCTGGGATTTGCAGTTTAGGGAGGAGCCTTTGAAGCTTTGGCTAGCTTGTTGGGTTTAGACTTCAGCTCTGTGTGTCTGGCTGGACAGTTCCTCTGCTATTTCAGCAATCTTTTCTAGGACTTCCTCTTTTCTGTCCCAGATGTCTCCTTGCTTCACAAATCTCCATATCAGTGGCAGAGTTTATGAACATTACGTTTTGGATTTCAGCTCCCAGAATCCCCCATTCACCTTAGCTCTGGGGTTTGGGGAGTTGTAATCTTTTTTAAAAGACCTTTTTAAGCTTTATTTTTAACGTCTTAAGAGTTTGAATCCTTGCTTGGCCATGGAAACTGACTGGGTAACCTTGGTCAAGTCACACTCTTTCAGCCTCAGACGGAGAAGAAGACAAAGGAAACTCCACTCTCAACAAATCTTACCAAGAAAACCTCAGGACAGGGTTGCCTTAGGGTCAGAGACACCACAAAAAGATCAAATGAGATTGTTTTCTGTTTCCTGCAGAGACTAAAATACAAACCATTGGATTCATCAAATCACAGAATCATAGTGCTGGAAGAGACCACAAGGGCCATTGAGTCCAATCTCCTGCCATGTAGGAATACACGATCAAAACATTTCCAACAGATGACCATCCAGCCTCTGTTTAAAAAGTTCCTAAAAAGTAGACTCTACCACACGCATAGGGAGCACATTCCACTGTCAAACTGCTGTTACCATCAGGAAGTGTTTCCTAGTGTTTAGATGGAATCACTCTTCCTGAAGTTTGAAGCCATTGCTCCATGTCCAGGCTTGTTCCATCCTTCATATGATGTTCCTTAAAATATTTAAACATAGCTATCATGTCACCTCTTAAATTTCTCTTCTCCAGGGTAAACATGCCGAGCTCACTAAGTTTCTCCACATATGGCATGATTTCCAGGCCCTCTACCATTTTGGTTGCCTTGCTCTGGACATGTTCCAGCTTGTCAATATCCTTCTTCAACCGTGGTGCCCAGAACTGGACACAATATTCCAGGGGATCTAAGCAAAGCAGAATAGAGCGGTACTACCACTTACCTTGACCTAAACACTATACTGTTACTGATGTATCCAAGAATCACATTGACTTTCTTAGCTGTTGCATCACACTGTTGACTTATTCTCAGCCTATGGTCTACTAAGACTCCTAGGCCATTTCAGTACTATGGCCCCATCCCAGCATGGGGACGCGTTGAAGCTGGTCCGCAATGTGTGCTACTGCACGATGTTGTCACAGTCCCACTCCTGTCATGTCCTCAGCCATTGTCATCATGCATTATACTATTACGGAAAAAGATCTGGTAATAAGCCTCTTACATGCAACGATTGTGTCAGCTAGGGCCATGCAGGAAGGGCAGACACACTGTCAAAGTTCTTCCTTCCTCAGTGCAGCACCAGAAGAGGCTGGCTGCACTGCAGAAGGAAAGAGCATGTCCTGAATGCTACCATGTGCTGGCAGCCAGCCGGGTGCAGAGGGGAGCATTCAGGACATGCTCCCATCCTGACAATGGCATTGCTGGCATGATGTCAGGACATCACAAGATCCAAGTATGGTGTGGAAAGGGCCTAAGATCCTTTTTGCATGTACTGTGATCAAGCCAGCTGTCATCCATCTTATATCTATGCATTTCTTTTTCTTCTTTTTCTGTTTAAGTGTAGTATCTCACTCTTCTCCCTGTTGAAATTCATTTTGGCCCAGTTCTCTAATCTGTTGAGGTCATTTTGAATTCTAATCCTGTCCTATGGGGTGTTAGCTACCCATCTTAATTTGGTATCATCTGCAAATCTGATAAGAATACCCTCTATTCCCTCAGCCAAATCATTGATAAAGATATTGAATAGATTCAAATTACGAGAAACATGATTTCACTTAAACTGGGAAGAACTTCTTTCCTGTAAGAGCTGTTTGACAGTGGAATGGCCTGCCTTGGAGTGTGGTGGACTTTTTGTCATGGGCCAGTACTTTACTTCCCCTGGTGAACAGCAGCCTTGAAGGAGAACATGCAGAAGCAAATGCACCAGGAGCTAATCAGGTTGGAATGAGAGCCAGCTGGCTCCAGCCTTCTCAGGGAAGGCATAGGGCAGTAGCTGAACAACAGAAACAACTCATGTGTTGCCGGCCCTTGTCTTGTGTTCTTTGGATTCCCTGCTCATTGCCTGCCTGGATTTTCTGACCCCAGACTGTTTGACTCTGTTGCCTGTAAGATTCCTGGACCTTTGGATTGTTTCTGATGATGTTTCTTCCTACCATGAACAGGCAAGCTGTACTGACTGTTAGTTTCTCTGTTTGACTGTAAATGGCTTCCTGCTGACCCTGCACTCTGTTGCCTGGAATGGACAAACAGTATCTGCAACACTATTGTACTTTGGAGGCTTTTAAACAGAGGTTGGATAGCCATCTCTCAGGAGAGTTTTAGTCATGGATTCCTGCATGGCTGGAAGTTGGATGAGATGGCCCTTGCAGTCCCTTCCTGATCTATGATCCAGATCCATGATTCTATGATTCTGTAATTCTATGACTGCTTAGAGCCTTGCAAGTGGCAATGTTGTAGTGTACCAATCTTGCAGATCAAAATCTATGTGAACTCTACAATAAAACATGACTGGGAGAGACAAAATTTTTCCCATCTGCCTAAAATTATCATTCCTATGTAAAATTTATTAATTTAAAATATGTCTACTATCCTTCATCACAGAAGCATAGATGACATGTAAGTCCTAACATAAGAAAACACGAATGTAATTTTTAAAAACTGAACAGAGTTTTTAGAAATTAACACTATGCATTTTAATGCCTGAATAAATAGGAATGTCTTATTTGAGCAGGTATCCATTTATAGGAGAATCAGCATGGTGTGGTGGTTTGAGCACTGGACTATGAACTTTGAAGAACAGATTTCAAATCTCCACTCAGCCATGGAAACCCACTGGGTAACCTTGGGCAAGTCACATTCTCTCAGCCTCAGGGGAAGGGAAAAGCAAACCCCCTCTGAACAAATCTTTCCAAGAAAATCCCATGATAAGTTCGCTTTAAGGTTGCCTTAAGTCAGAAACAATTAGAAGACGTACAACAACATGCACTTGTGAAGAAGATTGTGGATGACATTTTCAAAGGGGTAGCCATGTTAGTTTGTCTTGTAGCAAAAAACAACAAAAAGCTGTTGTGTTCCTTTAAGATTAATGGATATCGTGTACCATAAACTTTCACAGAGTGTAATCACTTTCATCAGATGTGTGGAGTGTCATGTTAGAGGTTTATGCATATAAAATACACAATGTATGTGACTAGGGCCCTTTCTGCATGGACATGATGTCCTGGCATGGGGATATGAGAGGAGCAGGATCATGACGACACTTCCACAAGACATCATCGTGGTTCTGTCCAGCCAGTGTGATCGTGCAGGAAATCATTGACGGATTTTTTCTGTCAATGACCCCTGATCACGTGACACTCCTGCACTTACCTGCCCTGAAGAAGGCCTAGAAGCATGATGGAGGAACTTCCTGCCCCAGCACAGCATGGGAAAGATCCTTGCTGTGCTGTGGAAGGAACAGGCATGTCCCTCACGCTCACTTCAACAGGAGCCACTCTAGTGGGGAAGGGAGGGTTCTTGTCATGCTTCCTTCCTGGCATAGGCACGGATGGGATTGTGATCATAAGATGACAAGATAAGATGAGGTATGGGAAGGGCCTGGGAGTGGGGTATTGACTGTAGGGTCTAAGCAAACACTGTGCATCCATCTTCATTCTGACTTTACAACCAATAGCCCATCTTGAGTGGTATTCCAGAGCTTCTTCTTTCATTGGATAGCACACTTCCAATGAGGAAGACATTTGGATCAGGGGTTCAATAGAAGAGCATAAGGCTAGGGCAGGGCTCTGGCTCCAGCTCCAAACACTTTAAAGCAGTTTAAAGAATCCCAAGAACTTTAAAGCATATCAGCACTTTGAAGGGCCCTCTGAGTTCACTGTAACTACTACCTCTGACAGTTCTGCTACTGAATCCCATTCTTACTTTATCTGTTGTTACTACAGGATGAAGACAAATGATGTCAGGCATGAAGCAACTATTCTCAAGTCATCACAAAATGTTTGGAGGTGCTTCTCTGTACTTCCCCGCCCCCCCCCACACCACACTTTCCTTCATTTTGACGGGCGGTGTAACCATCTGTTTTGCTTGTCTCAATTCCTATTTGTTTAAGATGTGTGCTGCCAGAAATGTGAAAAGACTGTGTACAATGACAAGTGATGGAGCAATTTTCGCACTGGACTTATGGGAACCATGTGCTGCCCATCTGTGAAAGTCTCATTTTATGTAAATTTAGAAAATATATTTTTGCCTTCATGTCCTGGGGTAGTTTTCAACCTAGAAAAGCAGGTGGAAAAAACTTACTACCTTGTCTTTATCAGACTGTGATTTGATTCTGAAACAGAGCCATGAAAAATTCTTACTAAAGCTATAAATCATCATACGCACTTGTCTTTTGGTATTGCCAACCATTGGCTTTCAGGGTATCAAATATGTGATTTACTTGGTACAGTTAGGAGAAGGTAAAGCTTTTGTTTATGGGGAGGAACTGCTGTAATCCAGTGTTCTTTTAGCAGATTTACAGCCCAACACAAGCACTATGTAGGTTCTCCTGAGTCCAATGGAAGTTACTCATGGGTAAATGTTCAAATTGTAGCCTTTATGTCTTCAATGATCAAAGCAAAATCTCGTTGGCAGTGCAAATAACTCTTGAATACACCCGGTAGGTGTCAAAAGCCAGAGCATCTCCTCCTACTTCTGCTTTGGAATCATAGAGTTCGAAGAGACCACAGTGGCCATCCAGTCCAACCCCTTGCAATGCAGGGATACACATCAAAGCACTCCCAACAGATGGCCACCCAGCCTCTGCTTAAAAACCTCCACACTCCACCACACTCTGAGGCAGCATGTTCCACTGTTGAACAGCTCTGACCATCAGGGAGTTCTTCCTGAGGTTTAAGTGGAATCTCTTTTCCTGCAGTTTGAATCCATTGCTCCTTGTCCCAGTCTCTGGAGCAGTGGAAAACAAGCCCACCCCCTCTTTGACATGACATCCCTTCAAATATTTAAATATGGCTATCATGTCCCCTCTTAACCTTCTCTTCTGCAGACTAAACACACCCAACTCCCTAAGCCACTCCTCAAATGGCATGGCTTCCAGACCCTTCACCATTTTGGTTGCCCTCCTCTGGAGACGTTCCAGCTTGTCAATATCCTTCTTGAAATAAGATGCCCAGAACTGGACACAGTATTCCAGATGAGGTCTCACCAAAGGAGAATTACAGTGGTACTATTACCTCCCTTGATCTAGACACCATACTCCAATTGATGCAACCAAGAATCACATTGGCTTTCTTGGCTGCCGCATCACACTGCTGACTCATGTTTGTGCTTTTTCTTCTGTTTCTGCTTCTTCATATCATAAGGTTGGTGAAAATTCAGATACCTTTCACTATGAACATATATAGCATGAGACTGTGTTTTATATAGCTCAGAGAACAACTCAAAAAACTTGTCAGGGCCTTTCCACACTACACTGTTATAGTGCTATTATTTCACTTTCAACATCCTGTGGAATTCAGGGTTTGTAGTTTACTGAGGCCAAAGAGCTCTCTGGCTGAGAATTCTAAATGCCCCTCCTTAAACTGTAAATCCCAGATTTTGAACGTGGAATAACAGCACTATAACAGTGTTGTGTGGAAATGGCCATTATCCAGAATTTTGGTATTCAAGGCCTACAATGTGCTGATGATACCCAACTCTGTTTCTTCTTTCCATCTGACTCTAAAAATGCAATTCAAGTTCTTGATAAACATTTGATGCTGAGTAATATAGTGGATGAGAGTGAACAAACTCAAGCTTAATCTAGACAGATAGAGGTGTTCCTAGTCAGTCAAAATGTAGAACAAGAATTCAGATGGTCTTGTGTGGGATTATCTATTATGGTCGTAGTTTGGGTGTACTCCTGGATACAGTTCTAAATCTGGGTGCCCAAGTCTTTGGGAGTAACCAAGAGTGCAATTGCACAGCTAAGATTAATGTATGAACTGCTTCTATCTTTGGAGATGGAAGATATATCACGGTGACATATGCCTTGGTTACATCCTATGTGGATTTTGTGACAGGTTCTGTGGTGACCCTCCCTTTGAAATGTGTTTGGAAACTTTAATTGCTGCAAAATTATGCAGACAGATTATTGGCTGGGGCTAGTTAAATGAAGCACATGACTTCCTTGTAGAAGTTTCAGAGGATACAACTTTGTTGTGACATGGCACCTGGCTGTTTGAAAGACTCGGGCCCTTTCTGCAACTTACCTTTTCTCAGCACTGGGGTGTGGGGATCAGGCAAGCAGCCTCTTGTGGGAGGCTCCCGCGTCCCCACTGCTTTGGCTTCACAGGGGCTGCCTGCCAGCCAGCAGGCAACATGAAGACTCCGCCTCTTCCATCCACAGTGCAGCTGGGCATTTTCCCAGGCTGCGCTGGGGGAGGAAGCACGAGTACCGCAGCTCCGGAGGCTCTGCATGCACAGTAAATGCATGTGGGGCCCCGGAGCGATGCGTGATAGTGCACCATTTTCAGCTACAAGCCAAAAATGAAATATCGTGCGATCAGTGCCTGCTGGCCCCAGCAATGGTGTGCGATTGCGAGGACATCATCTGAAACATTCCTCGCAATCGCGCGATGCTCCAGAGGCCCTTTCGCATGGCAAATGCCATGCGAAAAGGACCTGAGTTTCCCCATAGGTGTTTGCCTTGATTTTAAAATCTTCAGGACACATTCTTCCCTATAACATGGTGTCCTCAGAAGTATATTTGGAGGGAATGTTGGAGAAGACCTTTGCAACTGCTGCTCCCAGGTGCTGTAATGCCTTGAAATGGGAGGCCAAGCAAATTCTTTCCTGGTTGTCCTTCCATCAGCTTGCAAAGATGTGTTGCTTCCGACAGATTCTTGGCTTTTCATCTGTTTGCTGAAGTAAACTTTAATTGCTGTGTGCTTTTTGTTGTATTTATTTATTTCATTTCTTTTTCTAACCCTGAGAATCAAGGCAGCTGAAAAACTTCAAACAAGTACAGATAATCCTCCACATCACTGTAACACATAAAAGTTAGAGTGAAATTACAAACAGAATTAAAAGCCATTTTAAATTGTGCCCACTGAAAAGAGCCACATTTATTGATTTAACTATTTGCTTTTATATTTTAATCATAACCTTGTATTTTACCTTATATTTTAGTGTTGTTAGCCATCATGATATTAATTTGTAGAGAGATAAATTAAAATCAATATAACTACGACAGGTCTAAGTATAGGAGGAAGTTATTGTCAAACCATGCTATTATGACATTGTCTTAAATTGCTATGGATGCTAAAAGGAATGTTATACAGTGCTATTTTCTTTTTTAACTGAGCATTTAAATTAAAACTTCACTGACATATTGGCCACCTGCAAACTCCTCTCATTTGAATAAACAACATATGGGGTGTGACCAAAATGAACATAGCTGTAACATTTGGAGCATTTCCTTTATGGAATTTGATTAAAAGATGCTCTGGGACAGAATGTCTGCTGGATTTGAAAGCAAAATTGTATTGAAGAAATTTACTTCACAAAAACATAAAGGCGACTTCCAAAGTCCAGACCTAAGTAGTGAGCCTGGCATTGGCAGACAGCAGCATGTATGATGAAGGATGGAGCAAGATAGTAGAGGTCGTGACCATATGTTCATATGTAAATATACCAAGGGAAATAGAGATGGTGTAGTACCCATTGCCATCAATGCTTATTTATAAAGTGAAAAGTGAAAATTTTTCAACCTTCTATATGTGGGTGAATTAGAACCCCCAGTTGCCCTAGCCAGCATAGGCCACAGTGAGGACTGTTGGTGATTGCAGTTTAACAGCATCTGGAGAACCGCACAGATCCTATCCCTAAAGCATGGGTCACAGGAAGCAAAGAGGTTGACACCGAAATCCTAACATGGGGAGGTAAGTAGAACCTTACATATATCACTGAGGCCATTTCCGCACTAGAGTGTTATAACGCTATGATTCCACTTTCAACATCCTATGGAATCCTGGGGTCTGCAGTTTCGGGAGGGGCCAGGCAGCCCCTCCCGAAACTGCAAACCCCAGGATTCCATAGGATGTTGAAAGTGGAATCATAGCGCTATAACACTCTAGTGCGGAAATGGCCTCAGACTTGTTGGGATCAGACTTATGACAGGAGTATCATGTCTGTTTAAAAGGAACAGACATAACAGACAGCTAACGAAAGTAGTGTTACATGGAAATAATGTATACACAGAAATCTATGAACTTGAGCATGAAAAGCCTGCTGAAAGGATAGAAGGCAAGAGTAACAAAATGAAATACAGTTGGCTCTCTACATTTGCAGGTTTCACATTCACAGATTTGATTATTTGCAAGTTCCTCCAACTCCTACCCCTCCCCTGACCTCAAGTGCCTCTTTTCCGGGGGAACCTTCCCTCTCAGCAGTTCCAGTCAGGTCGTACAGCCCTTTAAAAATCCGACCCTGATCCTCCTCCTCCACCAGCCACTGCCTGACTGGCTAAAGATAGCTTGCTCCCCGTGAACCTTCCCCTGATGCTCTCCACACCCAAGGAAAGAGATCGGCAAGAGAGATGGATGTATACTATAGAGAGAGATGTATCTATACTATACAAGAAAGAAGTATAGGACCACCATGCTCACCCGCCCCCCTTTCTCTGGCCTGATTTAGACCCTGGGTGCCTGTTCCCTCCACCACGCCTTGGTCCCCTTCCCACAGACACACATACATATTTGATATCTGTAGTTTTTCCACTTTTGCAGGGTTCCTGAGCCCTTAACAGGGTTCCTGAGCCCTTAACACTTAACAAGGGCCAACTGTAGTTATGGTGATATACTACAGATAGCCCAGTCAATTCGAAGATGTGGGTGATGTTCTCCTGAAACAGATGACACAACTTTCACAGGCCATTTCCCCATTAGACTGTATCAGTGCTATTATTCCATTTTTAACATCCTATGGAATCCTGAGGTATGCAATTTAGGGAGGGGCATTTAGGATTCTTAGCCAGAGAGCTCTTTGGCCTCGGTAAACTACAAACCCCAGAATTCCACAGGATGTAGAAAGTGGAATAATAGCACTATATAGCATAGCTATAAATACCACTGTAGTGTGGAAATGGCCAAAGAGGCAAGCTATGGTAGTAATGGCAGAATTCAGCTACCTCGACATCTTTAAATGGAAGTCTCATATAGAATGGAAAGACTAACATATTTTTTGATTATCTTGCTGATAGCATCATCTTTGAGAAAATGGACAAAAGGAACAGGAAAGGAACTTGATAAACTAGAAGTACTGGGAATTTGGGGGTGAGGAGAAACGACAATGTCATCTTGCAATTGACGATAGCAACAGATATGAAAATTGATTGTAGTTGGCTATGTATTTCCAAACTTTAAGAGAACTACTTTCAAAGAGGACAGTTAAAGTTGGATAGGATCCCATAACAAGGAATTCTCGAAGTAAAAAAAAGCTCAAGAGTAGGAGATGGGTAAAACCGAAATATTAAAGACAGAATAAATATCAACTGCGGCACATCTAAAGAGACCTCTGATCAGCTGATGTTTAAAAGGGCTTCAAGAAAAAAGGCTGTTGAAAGAGTACTTAAGAAAAAAACTTTTAAAAATGAATCTCTTTGCATTATTTTGCATGACATAATGATACCACTGATAATATATTAAAAATGGTGATATTCCAGATTATTTGTATATGAAATTTATGTTGGAAGGAGTCTGCATGTAAGCATTATGTGTGTGCATGCATCTTCAGGTGGCCCATTGATTTACAGTGACACCATGAATTTCATAGGATTTGCTTGGGCAAGGAATACAGAGGTGGTTTTGCCAGTTCCTTCTGCTAAAATTCAGATGCATCATCATCATCATCATCATCATCATCATCATCATCATCATCATCATCCATCCTTTCTTCCCAAAATCGGGACTCAAAGAGGCTCACAATTTGAAAAATCATACAATTAAAAACATACAAAAAGTGAATATTAACAGAGAATTGAACCGTTTACAGTCTTAAATCAATAACATCTCAGTCAAGAATAAATCACCCTTTTTCTACAACAAGAAAAGAAAAGGTTGGATGGGAAGACATCAAAGAGGACCAACCCAGACTTGCAAGGTCCATGTACCCAACCCCCGGGCCACACTTTGTCCAGATAGCCCCCAATTTAGGGATGTCCATGCCTGTTACACGGAGCCTTCTATACTTCTAGACCCAAAAAGTGCACACTCATTGAATCAATGGAAAATTGGTTAGTCAGCATTTGTATAAGTTCCATTGATTCACTGACTTTATTATTTTGGGGACCAATAATTGAGTTTACACCAAATTTTGTTTGTTTTTTCTTTAACTTATAAATAACACTTCCTCACTGACAACAGCTCTCTAACGTGTCTAAATATGAATGCAAACAAATACAAAATAAACACAAGATTCTTATGTAAACTGCATATTATTAATGAATCGTCTTTTGAACCAGAAAGGATCACATATACTTACAGCTCTGTAAAATATTCTTTAGATCCCAAAGTGGTCTGAGATAACTCCAAACATCATTACTGTACTAAGAAAAAGGGGAATGGCTTGCCTCAATACAAATCAGAAGAGTATTCTGTGACTGGCCTCTGGTGGTCAAAATACATACTGCAGCTCTCATGCTCCATTTCCCCCTTAGAACATACTTTACACTTTTAAACAAAATTACTACTCAATTTGTCATGTTATAGATAAGATTTTTTTAAAAAAAAAACCCTCATTGCAAAAGAAATTGCAAGATACAGTTTCTTTTCATATAAAAAACAAGTTTGTGTTATAAATTGAAGGAATCTTGAATTGACTAGATTAATTAAAATCATATCTGCTAGATCCTAACAGCTTATCTAAACAAGGCATACATTACAAAAGGCCATTCTGATAGACTTCTAATCTACATTGGGTGATCTGATATCATTTCTACTTTCTCCCTGCCCCCTGCAAAAAAGCCCAATACTAGCAATGGACGTAGTGATAATAGAACCCAACCCTACTGCCATCTCTCTAAATGACTGGGCTGTGTGTGATATATCAGCTGGCATAATTGATATGATTAGCACGCATATTAGCAATGGTAGTAAAGTGATGTGTCAGCATGGTCCAACACCTCCATAAAAGAAAAGCTGCTAATGTGTCTCAGGCTCTAAAAAGTGAATCTTGAAACGTCACTTAACACAACAACAGAAAGGAAAAGTCTTCAAAGGCTGCAGTCTTAGGTGCACTTAAGTGCCGTGATTTATTTTAATGGAGTCAGAGCTTACAGGGTTGAAACACTGTGGCTTTTTGATGATGATGTCATCTTGCCACCCCACTCAGCCTTCCTTGTTCCCCCTGAGCTCAGCTCACAGAAAGTTCAGTTTTCTGTGAAAATTCTGAGCGTTGGGGAAAGGGGGATGGAGTGGGTCTGAGAATCTTTTAATCCTAACCTTCTAATCAGTTGCGTAGGGATGGGGGGGGGAGTTTGCCCCAGGCAGCGATGTTTTGGGGGCATCTCAGCCCGTAGCCATGCCCCGTGCGAGCTGGCCATGCCCCCACATACCGCAGCCACGCCCCCAAGCACAGGGGTCATGCCCCCTGCCACCCCCCTCCACACACTCCAAGCTCCACCACTGCTTCTAATCCTATGGCACGTTTTACCCGAAGAGGGCTCCAATCACTGGGCTCTGCGGAGGAATTGTTAGACAAATTACTTTTGCTTTTGATTTCCTTTGTTCAGTTACTTTGTAGCAAGCATTTCTGTGATGGATTGTGGACTGTGTTCTTTTTATTATTCAAAAGCCTTTCAGTTCTCCCGCTCAAATATTTTAATCAGTTCCTTTTTGTTCCTGATCCTGCCTTTAACTTTGCTGGTCTTTTATTTTCATAGTCTCTGTGATTTTTCTGTTGTATAGAATTTGAGAAGTGAAACATCCAAAGGTCATTGGTTTGAAAAGGTCTACATGCCTTAAAAATTCAGGGATGAAAACATGCTGCTCTGACTACTTGATCTCAGCGGGAGGGAGAGAACAGGCTACAAGTTGGTCACATGAAAAGCAAAGTGAAATGGTACATTTATTGTTGTTTTTATGTAAAGAGCTGTGTACACACTAATGGTGCAACAACAACATAGGGTATAGAGTATAGAAAAATAAGCATAGATATACATTAGTACAAAGTATAGAGGCTTGCATTGCATCATTGAGGCATTACCACACTCACTGCTCACTTAGGTTACTTTTTTAAAAAAAGAGGCTGATATTTAACATAGAAAACACTTACCAACTGACAAGAACCAATGAAGGAAGAAAAGAAAGAGATGTTGAGGACTGTCAATCAGAAACACAACTGGAAACCAAGCAGTGAATCAGGAGGAAGATGAGTATATTAGATACCCTCATCTGACATCACAGCATATGTCACAAACACAATTGCCCAGAAATGAAATAAATCGTGTCATTTTTATGAATTACGCTGTTCAAGTGGACAACCAAAATATCATTTTGTGAAAAAAATCAGATTATTTCAGGAATAGAAGGAAACAGATGATTATGGAGGAAGAAACAAAATCTTGTTTGGATAGTAGGGAAAAAAGGAATTAACTAGAGTTTACAAAGCCACCTGTGAAGCATGAAAAGCAACATGTAACATATTGAAAATTCATGTGGCTTCTTTATCAGTGATACGCTTACAAGGTTTGCCCTCCCATCTTTGTGGCCCCATCAAAAAAAATGAACAGCACCCATGGAACAATTAGAAGATGCTTTTAGATTAATAATAATTGATGTCGTCATGTGGCCCATCTCTGAGATTCATGTCATGGAGGCACCATTTCAGATTTTGGCAGCTGAATGGAAACAAAGACTTGCCCTAGTCATGGACAGCAAAGAGCATTTCTGATACTTTTCAGAAATAAATCTCAGAAATAAAAAAGGCTCAAGAATTAGTAGTTCTGGGGAATTTCAATTTCCCAGTTATCTACTACAGCCATTTTCGCACTACACTATTATTCTGCTTTCAACACACAAGAGGATCGGTAGTTCTGGACTTGATTCTAACCAATAGGGAGGTGCCGGTCACTAGAATCAAAGTAATCAGTACTTTAGGGGGAAAGGACCTTTTAATGCTAGAATTCAAAATTTTGGAATGGGGCAAAGAAGAGCAATCAAACATGGATCTTGGATTTCAAAATTTTAACAAGCTGAGAGAAATACTGGGTGGAATTCCATGACTAGAAATGCTAAAGAAAAAATGGGAACCCAGCAAGCATGGAAGTTCTTGGTGAAGGAGATCCAAAAAGCACAATCACAAATAATCTCATGGAAGAAGAAAAATGGAAAACATCTGAAAAAGTCAATGTTGGCTGTACCACAAACTCAAGGAGGAGGTAAAAATAAAAAAAAAAGCATGTATAAAGAATGGAAGGAAGGATGAATCATCAAGAATGAGTACAGATGTTTAGCCCAAGTTTGCAGGAATCAAATAAGGAAAGCTTAAGTCCAGAATGAGCTGAGACTGGTTAGGGAAGAAGGACCAGAAAGAAAAAAGCTTTCCTAGATACATTCAAGGGAAAAGAATGGTCAAAGAAAGGATTGAGCCACTGCTCAGTAAAGATGATGATGATGATGATGATGATGATGATGATCTTTATTTTTATCTCACTTTTCTCCCCAAGGGGACTCAAAGTAGCCTACAGCCATTAAAAGAAACATAATTAAAAACTGTCATATACAAAAATTAGAACAAAGATTAAACTACAATAATAATTAAAACATGTTAAAATACATATAAAAACAGCATTCAAATATCAATTAAATAACAATTAAAATGACCAGCACTGATAGAAATTACATATAAAATGCCTGCTGGAAGTGGAAAGTTTTTAGCTGTTTTCCTAAAGGTAGGCAGGGAGGGTCCCAATCTAACCTCTTTGGGCAGGAAGTTCCAGAGCCTGGGAGCAGTCACTGAGAAGGTCCTCTCCCGTGTTCCCACCAAACACATTTGTGAGGGTGGTAGGACCTAGAGAAGGGCCTCTCCTGCAGATCTCAACACCCGAACTGGCTTGTAGGGGAGGATACATTCCTTCAAATAACCTGTTACAGTAATCCAACCAGGATGTAACCAAGGCACGTGTCACCATGACCAGGTCTGATATCTCAAGGAACGGGCGCAGCTGGCTCACAAGCCTTAATTGTGCAAATGCACTTTTGGCTACTGCTGAGACCTGGGCTTCCAGGCTCAGGGTTGAATCCAGGAGCACTCCCAAGGTGCAAACCTGTGTCTTCAGAGGGAGTGTGACCCCATCTAACACAGGCTGAATCTCTTTTCCCTCATCTGCCTTTCTGCTGACCAGGGGCACCTCTGTTTTGTCTGGATTAAGTTTCAATTTGTTTGCCCTCATCCAGTCTGTTACTGATGTCAAGCACTGGTTTAAGACCAAGACAGCTTCCTTGGCTTGTGGTGGAAAGGAGTAATAAAGTTGGGTGTCATCTGCATACTGATGACACCGAACCCCGAAACTCCAGACACCCTCTCTCAGCGGTTTCATGTAGATGTTGAATAGCATGGGGGACAAGACTGAACCCTGAGGGACCCCACAGGTCAAAGGGTAGGAGGTTGAGCAGGAGTCTCCCAGCACCACCTTCTGGGTTCAGCCCTCCAGGAAAGAACGGAGCCACTGTAAAACAGTGCCCCCAAAGCCCCATCCCCGCAAGGTGACCCAGAAGGATATCATGGTCGATGGTATCGAAAGCCACTGAACCAGTCCAGCAGAACCAACAAGGACACACTCCCCCTGTCTAATTCCCAGCGTAGGTCATCCACCAAGGTGACCAAAGCTACCTCAGTCCTATAACCAGGCCTGAAACCAGATTAAAATGGATCAAGATAATCCATTTCATCCAGAAACCCCTGGAGCTGAGAGGCCACCACACAGTCCAGAACCTTGCCCAGAAATGAAATATTAGGGACAGGCCAGTAATTATCCAAAGTGATGGGATCAAGGGATTTTTTTTTTAGGAGTGGTTTTATAACAGCCTCCTTGAGATAAGTTGAAACTTTACCTTGTCTCAGGGAGGCATTAACCACACCTACCCACTCAGCCAGTCCCCCTCTGGCTCTTTTAATCAGCCAAGAAGGGCAAGGATCTAGCACACATGTGGTGGCTCTCATATCTCCAGGGATCCTGTCCACATCCTCGGGCTGTACAAATTGAAAAAGTATCCATTATCACCGGACAAGCAGAGGCCAGAGTTACATCCACAGGATTGGTATCAATCATGGCATCCAGGTCAGAGAGGATCCAAGTAATTTTATCTGTAAAGTGCCAGGCAAATTGTTCACAGTAGGCCATCAAATGATCTCGAGTTTCCTCTCTTGGGTCTCTTGAGTATAAAAGACCACTCATCACTTGAAACAGCTCTGCCAGACAGCTCTCTGCAGACACAATAGAGACAGAAAAGAATTTTGCCTTTGCTGTCTCTATTGCCACAGAGTAGGCTTTCAAATAAGCTCTAGCCTGTGTTCTGTCAGATGCATTCTGAGTTTTCAGCCAACATTGCTCTAGTCTCCTTTTCACATGTTTCATCACCAACAGCTCCCTGGAAAACTAGGGGGATGGTTTGGCTCCACTGCATGAGAGGGGACACTCGGGGGGTGATCGTGTTCACCACTCTGGCCATTTCTATATTCCAGAAATCAGCCAGGACTTCAAAAGGACCGCCTGTCAAAGCAGCAGGAAATTCCCCAAGAGCCATCAGGAATCCATCTGGATCCATAAGCCTTCTGGGATGGACTATCTTAATAGGTTCCCCACCCTTGCAGAGGTTCTGAGTCCCAGTAAGTCTAAATCCCACCAAGTCTAAACCCCACCAGATGATAAAATGCTAACTGATCACAAAGAAAAGCCAGAACTGCTCAGTTGTTATTTCACTTCATTTTTTCTCACAAAAGAGAATTGTGTACATTCATGGATCAGCAGAGACCTTGGCAAGAGATCTAGATCATAATTGAAAATTGCCAAGGAAACAGCCATGAATCAGCTAGCTACCCTAAAAGTTCAGATCTGCCAGGCCATATGAACTGCATATCAGAATACTAAAAGAATTTGCTGATGTGTTCTGTGAACCATTTGCCATCATTTTTGAGGAACCTTGGAAAACAGATGAGCACCACAGAACTAAAGAAGAGCAAATATTGGCCTTCTCTTCAAAAAGGGGGGGAAAAGAAGATCCAAGGAACTACAGATCACTCAACCTGACCTCAATACCAGGAAAAATATTTCAATGGATTATAACAGAATTTGTTTGCAAGAATCTTGGTTATAATGCGGTGATTAGTAGGAGCCAGCATAAATTTATCAAAAATAAATCCTGCCAAACTAATCTTATTTAATCTTATTTTTTTAAAAAATCAAGTCACTAATTTAGTAGATGGTGGGAATGCTGTAGATGTTGTTTATCTGGATTTCAGCAAAGCATTTGATAAAGTTCTCTATGATATTTTGATTAGAAAACTGATTGAATGTGGAATAAATGAGAACACCATGAGATGGATCCATAACTACTCGGAAAACCATCAACAAAAAGTCATCATCAATGGCTGTGCTTCAAACTAGAAGGAAGTGTCAAGTGGAGCGCCACAGTATTCTGTCCTGGGACAGTCACTCCTCAATATTTTTTATCAACGTCTTGCATGATCAGTTAGAAGGTATCCTTGTCAAATTTGCAGATGGCACAAAACTTGCATGAAGAAGGGTAGCTAGCACTTTGGAAGATAGGAACAGAATTCAAAAGGACCTTGATAAACTAGAAAATTGAGCTGAAATTGACTGATATTCAGCAGATACAAATGCAAAATTCTACATTTAGGCTACAAAAATTGAATGGAGGCTTATAGGATGGGGGATACTTGGCTTAGAGGCAGTGTAGGCAAAAAGGACCTTGGGATTATTGTTGAACATGAACTGAATATGACCCAGTAGTGTAATGCTGCAGCAAACAAGGCAAATGCTAATTTAGCCTGCATTAATAGAAACATAGTTTCGAAGTCAAGGGAAGTAATAGTCCCACTATATTCCATGTTAGCTAGGCCTATACTATAGTACTGTGTTTAGTTCTGAATGCTTCCTTTTAAGAAGGATGTAGACAAGCTGGAGTGATTCAAAGAAGGACAATAAGGATGACAACAGATATGGAGAAGAAAACATATCAGGAAAGGTTGAGGGAGCTGGGCATGTGAAGAGAAGACTGCGGGATGACAAAAATGCAGTCTTTAAATATCTATAGGTCTGTCACAGAGAGGAGAGGGCAGGCTTTGTTCTCTGCTATAGGACTAGATTTAGTGGTTATAAGTTACAGGAATTTTGATTTTGATTGAATATTGTAAGGAACTTAATGATAAGAGCAGTTCAACAAAGGAACCAATTACCCAGAAAGACAGTGGGATCTCTCTCTCTGGATGTCTTTTTTAAAAAAGGCTAGACAGCTGTTTGCTGAGAATGGTCTAAATGGATTCCTGCAAGGA
Organism: Cyclura pinguis; assembly: GCA_030412105.1. Lineage (NCBI taxonomy): Eukaryota > Metazoa > Chordata > Lepidosauria > Squamata > Iguanidae > Cyclura > Cyclura pinguis. The sequence goes on from CM059602.1 coordinate 218,351,623, forward strand.
GCAAAGAGTTGGACTCAACATGTAGAACTCCTCCCAACTCAATTATCCTACGTTTCTATAATTTTATCATTATTTTTCCTCTTCTTACACATCAAAACAAATTTTAGCAATATTATCAATGCAAGCTAGATACTCATCTTTTTAAAAAAAATCAAAGGACATTTTCCTTGGCATATATAGTGTGCCTGGTACTTAGGGAAGAACATGTTGTTTTCTGTCACTTTCACACATGTTCACTCATGAATCCATTCATCTGTGGTATTTTAAAAAGAATTAAATGCTGTACCAAAAGTTTTATACATATTTGTATTCCAAATGGCTAAATGTAATGCCTTTCATTACAGAAACCTTCAGTGGGAACATCATACTGGCCTGTCGATGCAAAACCAAAACATAGTCTTATGACACCATAAAGACTAATGCCCAAGATCCCACATCAGGGAGATGGAGCATAACTTTATATGCAAGAAGTTATGTGGGAGCTGTACAAAAATGTCTGATTAGTGAATTGGGACTAAATGCACATTGCACATAGATGTATCTGTGTGATGCACATCTATGTGCAGTACTCATCAAACCACAAATAAATGTGCAATGGCACTGCATGCAAAATTCCACTTCCATACCCAAAATGTGAATACCTGCATTGTGCAGCAGTGCAAAAGTTCAGTCCATAGGCATAAACCATTTTACACCTTTATATATCGCTGGCCAAACAAGTTTTATTTGGTGTAAGTGTTCATGGACTGCAGCTCACTTCACTGAGTTGCAATTAACACATCTATCCCTGCTCCCTAAAGCCATGAACTATACCTATACTCTGAGAGAGATTCAAAAATAAGCATTTCAAGTATTCTGTCTTAGATTATCCATTTCAAAACATAACAGTCTCCTTTCACATTTGTGGGTTTGACCTTTGTGAATTTGATTATTCAAGAGGTGCCCTCTTGCCTACCCCCCATTCTCCTCCTTGCATTCCCTGGCCTTTTGGCCAGGTGCACTTACCTTCCTTCTCTGCACCCCAAGAAAAATCAAGAGAATAGGAGAGGGAGAAGTTCACATGCATGCAAGCAAGCCTCTCTCCCACCATTCTTCTGCCTCTCACCCATGCAGGCAGGAAAAAGGCAGGGTGCACGAGCAACAGGCAGGCAAATGGAGCTGGGGAAAGTGTATTCCCTTCCAATTTGTTGCCTCTCACCTGCATGGGCAGGAAGAAGGCAGGGCGTGCAAGCAACAGGCAGACAAACAGAGCTGGGGGAAGTATTTTCCCTTCTACTGGCTTGCCTCTTACCTACAGGGGCAGAAAAAAGACAAGGCATGTGGGTGACTGGCCAAATGGAGGGGGGGACCCCTGGAGGGAACGGGAAGGGAAGCACTCACTTGGGTGGCGGGGGAGTTATTCACAATTTTTTGACTTACATGAGGGGTTTGCACTGTAAAACCTCGCAAAAGTTGAGGGGCTACTGTATTTATCTCAACTATTTTTGGATCCACAGAATCTGGCCAAGGCAATGGTAGACGTAGTCTGACTGATGAGGAGGCCAACAAATTGGAAAAATCATGGATCAGGAGCTGATCAGTTCATTTTAGCTCCGACTATGCAAACCTCCCATTCCTCAAGCACCCCAACCATAGGCCCATTAAATCCTGTATAACACTATTCACTTTGTTAACAGAAGCAGATTCTTTTGTGGTATATGTAGTCTATGAAACTTGTCCCAGTCTTCTCAAATAGTGTCCCTTGGCAGGGATAAGGTGAATGGCCAGAACATTGTTAAGTGCCTTAAACTGGCATAACCCCCGTTTACGCTAGCATGAGCATTATTAAAGTTGCTGCACAAGAACACATGCAGAAGTTCATTGTAGAAAAACTTATACAACATCACCCAAAAGCTACTAGGTACTTTTCTGTAGGGGTAGGTGAGAAAGAAGTTGATGAAAACTGTGGAAAGACAGTCGTTTGAGGTTGGGAGTACATATTCTAAGATCTTGTTGGCCAAATGGCATAGTGTAAACCTTTGCGCGCTTACGCTGCTTCCTGGGAGTGGGAGGTCAGCAGCTACTTCTTTACCACTGGGTGTACAAGGGTGGCTGGGAGCTTTCAGGTGCATTTTCCCCCTCTGGCCTGCAGAGGTTGCTGCCCTGGCACAGTCAAGAAACAGCAGCAGCTTTTGATCTTGCCCATGATGTGATGGTTGCTTCCCTTTTACCAGGTGCGCAAGTGCAGCTGAACCATTCCCTGAGACTTTCTCCACGACCAATCAGTGGCTGGGGGGAGGAGCTGCTCCTGGAAGCCTTCAGCTGCCATGTGCACCCAGTGGTAAAGAAGTAGCTAGAGCCCTCTCACTCCCAGAAAGCAACATAAGGACAAAAAGGTTTACACTATGCCATTTGGCCAGCAAGATCTTAGTAGATACACCGTTCCCCCAATTATCTTTCTACAGTTTTTATCAACTTCTTTCTCACCTATCCCTACAGGAAAGTATTGAGTAGCTTTTGGGTCTTCATATTAACTTTTTAAAACTTTCTGAGAATTGATGAGCTCAAAATTCCCTGGGGTTAAGCCTCAGGAATGACATCTCCCTGTCGAAAAGTCTCACATTATTATTATTTTTAAAAGGAAGTATGAAGAAGTGAAATTGACGCTTTCTGTGTGGCAGTTGATGTCACAGGAGGCTTAAGGTCATTCTTACGTTCTTTAGAAATTTGAACATAATTACCTTTCTCCCTTCCACACACACAAAATTGTCAGTTCAACATCAACTGTCATGAATTAAATTCAGCTGCCTCAACACAGAGACTTTGATTGACAGTCTCCTTGTGGTGCTTATGTCAGAATGGAACAATATTTTCCCCAAAATCTATGTCTCCAGATCACAGAGTGGCTACAGCTCTGAAGAAGATGAAATCTGTCCCTTGCTACCAAAATCCACCTTAATTACATTGGGCATGATGGTGGTGATGACAATGATGACAATGATATTGTCCCTTTTCCCAATCTGGGACTTACGCCGATTTACAAATGTTAAACAGATACAGATTAAAAAGTTATATCACACAAAATTAAAACATATAATTAAACTACCCATAAAGTTGAAAACCATTAAAAACCAGCCATTCAAAAGAAGAACAAAAAAATATAAGCAGCATAGAGCATGAAAGGCCTTCCCCCAAAGCAGTCACTCCACAAAGATATTCCAAAACAAAAAGGTAGTCACTTTCTTGTAAAAAGATAGCAAGGAAGGTGCCAGTCTAAACTCTCTAGGAAAGGAATTCCAGAGCCTGGGAAGAAGGCCTTCTCCCACACTCTCCCAAGATGTAGCTGGGAGGGTACTAAGACAGAAAGAAAGACTTACCCAGAAGATCTCAAGGCACAAATAGGCTCATATAGTGGAATATGGTTGTTCAGATAACCTAGATTTGAGCCATATAGGGCTTTGCAGCACTTTGAATTGCACTTGGAATACAAACAAATTATGTGCCCCTACAGCCAGTCCCAGTTAACAATCTGACTGCAACTCTTTGGACCAAACACTCTTCAAGGAAAGCCCTATGTAAACAGCAAATAACAGTAATCCAAATGCAACATAATTAATATGTACCACCATGGCCAGATCCAGTATCTCAAGAACAGGTGCAACTGGTATGCAAGCTTTCATTGTGGAAATGCACTTCTGGACATTGCCAAAACCTGGGCTTTCAGGCTCAGGGTTAGGTCCAGGAGTATACCCAAATTGCAAACCTGTCTTTTCGGGGGAAGTGTAATCCCATCCGTACATCCCTATTCCCTACTCCTCCTTTTGACTGATCAGGAGTACTTCTGTCTTCTCTGGATTAAGTTTTAATCTGTTCACCCTCATCTAGTCTATTACTGATGACAAGCACCAGTTTAGAGCTTACACAACTTCCTTGGATTGAGGTGTAGCAGAAGGAGCAGTACTACTGAGGACCATCGGCATACTGATGGCCCCAGACCAAAGCTCCAGACAGCAGTTTCATGTTTATGTTAAATAGCATGGGGGACAAATCAGAACATGAGTGCCAAGTCAATTAATTAACTATGGCTTATCCAGCCTTGTACAGTAATAACTGCAGGGAGTCCAAAGTCCCCCATCAAAAATCCCTGAATTCTGCATACACAAACTACTTCAGGATACAAGTGGAGAACTACATGCTTCAATTTTCCATTACAATTTTGAAAAAGTCCCCTTGCCAGTTGAAAACTATATTGCCACTGAGAAGGGATTAATGTAGGCTTTCCCCTATTTTTCTATGTGCATGAATTCTTTTGTACACAAGAACATTCCTACATGCTTGAGGAAGGGTAGTGTCAGAAAAGAGATCCAGTTCAAGACAGTAGTTTATTACCTGAGCCCTAACTATTCACCAAGGCTTTTACATCAACTGCTCAGTTACTTAGATTTACTCACCCTTAACTGTTCCATATTTATGATCACTACTTACTTATGATTATGACACTATTACCAATTTACTCCCCAAATCCACTTTACTGGGCACCAGTTGTGTGGGGAGAAGGAAGTCCATTGTGCCAGTGATCAATCACAGCATAGGTGAATGAAATTTTTCTTACATTTGGGAGTTGGGGTAGGGCCTGGACAAGTTATTTAGTTAACCAATAGAATCAATGGAACTTTATTAAGTTTTGACTTACCAAGTTGCCAGTGTTTTGGTTTGTGTAGGCTAACTGGAACTAACAACTCAGTTGAGGCCTACCAGAATGACAGGTGTGGAAGTCATTATTAAAGTCATTTTATATTGGAGGGGGAAAAAACTCTCCATGGTTCTCCTCACCCTGAAACACACTTACTCACTAGTAGCATAATACTGGGCAAAGGAATATAATAGTCAAAAGTCATTCACTTGAGCCCCTAACCACCTTTGCTTGACCTGGTACCCTAGCAATGTTGGCCTTGCAATGTACAGCCTGCATCATCCTCCTGCCAATAGCACTTGAGCAATTTTTAATTATTTTTAAAATTTAAATACATTTACAAACAGCAGTGCCCCCTTCCCCCAACAATTAGCTGAATTAGCACTATCAACAACTACAACATACACATTTTCTACCTAACACAGTTATGTCATGTCCAGAGACTGCTCTTGGGACTCTTTTCCAATCATAATTGACTATGTCAAAAGGTAGAATTCAAAGATATAACCATGTTAGTCTGGATAAGTATGCAAAAGGGTCTTGTAGTACCTTTGAAACTAACTGAAAAAGAAATTGATAGCGTAAGCTTTCATAGAGTTAAGTCTTCTTGGATGGCACATGTATTTATGGAATGACAAAGATAAGGTCAATGTGGCCTTTAATAATTAGTGTATTAGATGTGCCATGTTAAGACTTTGGAATGGATACAAAGCTAGACTGTGTACAAAAATACCTTTTTGGATTTCTCCACAAGAAGCTTTTTACAAAACAGAAATGAGAGCAGACCAATGTTGGTGGACATATAAGGATTTACTAAGGAAGACGGAAAGAGGTCTTGAAATGAAATTCTTGCAACAGTTACAAGAAGAAGATTTTAGCTTGTAATGGCTTTCACATAGGCAATACTATTTGAGATTTATGGAGGATAAAAAGAATAAAGATTTTGAAAAGGCCAAATCAGAATTTGAAGTGCTGCTTTGTACCTATGATGATACCTAATTGCCAAATTATATAATTTCTTGCTGAAAATAGACATGGAAGAAGAGCAGATTAAGGAATATATGATTAACTGAGCCAAGAATTTTGGTCATAATATATCCATGAGTCAATGGGAAACACTTTGGAAACAAACTGAAAATATACTTTGCTATGACTTCAAGAAAATTGGATAAGATGATGATACGCTGGTATCTCACACCAGAGAGGTTGTAAAAAACACATAAAGACATGACAGATAGATGTCGGAAATGTCAAGAACATATTGGAACTTTGTATCATATGTGGTGGAATTGTGAAAAGGCTAGGAAGTTTTGGATGGAAATACAGAATAGGATTCAAAGAATTTTGAAATGCCAGATAGTTAACGTACCTAAATTATTTTTTGCTTAGAATTTGGAGTGATGAGGTTAAAACTGACAAAAAATATCAGAAACTGCTTCAATATATACTGCTGACTTGTCTATGCAAACTTTTGGGAAAAAACTGAGATCCCATCAATGACTGAATGGTTTAATAGACTGGTGTTAATTGTAGAGATGGATAAATTATCTGCCAAACTGAAGGGAACGTCTGATGAAGAATTTATTTCAGATTAGAGATGTTCAATAGAATTTTTAAGGATAAATGAAGGTGATTTGGTGATTCTATGGTTTTGAACTTGCTCAGTACTTTGTCTTTTTTAAAAAAAAAACTGTTGTAGTATGTTATTATCCTGAGAAAGACGTTGAGAAAAAGTTAAATATGATTATAAGTAGTTGCTATAATATGTTTAAGATTTGATTAAAGGGGGTAATAATGTAGTGGAATTAAATAATAGCATTTTAAAATAGTTAATAATATTAATTTTTGAAATGGAAATTTATGGGATATATGGAATTTATGGAATATATGGAATATAAGAAATTTAGGAAATTTAGAAATTAAAATAGTTTGAGAATATAAACAAGAGGAGCAACAAATTTAAAACAGTAGAAAGTAATGAATTTAAGTTAAGTTCATTTTCATATTTTGGAGTTTTAGTATGGTATATATGTATACATTTTTTGTATGTTTAGTATAATTGTATACGTAGGTTCATTTGTTGTTTGTCTTTATTATATACTGGTTTGGTAGTTTGTTTTTTGTTTTGTTTTATGTATGTAAAATTTTTAATAAAAAAAGGGAAAGAAAAAATAGAATTAAGCCTTCTTCATCAGATGCACGTGTCAAAAGATATTGTTCCAAAACTCTACTTGATTTCTTATCAGTCCGTGTGTTCAAGACAATCCATAGTGTAGTGGAGAGATGGCAACCAGATTACTATAAAACCGTCTTCCTTTATCTCCCCTCAGATAATTGTAAATAGTAAGTTATTTTTTTCAGGCAGGACACAGACCACAACTTTATCAAGCCGAGCCCTTAAGGAAAGACTTTGCAAAGTTTGTTCAGCTTCCATGCAGAACTTGACCAATAGTACAATTCAACATTTTTATACAAAAGCATTTCCTTGTCCCCACTGAAGATGGCAAAGAGTAATGGTGTATCAACTAGATGGTTCAGTCAGTCATTGGACACAGCCATGCTCTTGTTTTCTTCCAAAAAACTTTTTCCCTGGGATATCATAGCCACATGTCTTCCAGCAAACCTTGTCTCCACATCCTTTCCAGAAGCTTTTTTGCATATTTTGGATACTTTAATTCAACACATTTGCTATCTGTGGACTACTTTAAGAACACATTCTATTGCTACTGCTGAAACTTACTGGTGGAGGGGGGTCTAATTCTGTTCCAATGGTCTTCGGAAATCACTACTGGTAGATCAGATTTCCACACTAATTTTGACCTGATTTGCCTACCAAAGCATTGTTACATTACTGTTTTGTCTGTCTCTGATAGTAATCCAGCTGTTTTAATTGTTTCTGTTACGTATTGGGTCTCAAATGACGTTAGTGCTCATGGAGATCCAACACTTATGTGTAGACAAACTGCAAATGAGGAGATGGGAAATATTTGCCACCATGTAACATTCTAGTCTCTAACTTTATTTGTAGTTCTACTGCTATAGGCTTTCCTTGAACAACATATCTCTTGTTCTGTAAACAATTCACTTTTTTCAAGAGGTGATTTGGTCAAAATTTATCTTTATTTTTCAATTCCAGACATTCAAGAGACAGATAATGGGTAGATACAGCTGGGGCAAATAATTTGGCAAATGCCTTAGCATTTTTGCCCTATGTGAATTATTGATTTTACAGGCTCCTTCTTGTACATTCAGAAAAAAAATTGCTGACTGTGTTGGTATATTATTATCTTTTTTTTCCTTACAAACCCAAGAAGTGTGATTATTTATTGTTATGAATTTTACTGTTCGTGCTATCTGGAAAGCTAGGTAGTATTTCTTCGGGTACTGGATTGCTGTAACTTTTGATTAACTTTTTGATAAAGAGGTTTTAAGTGGTACAATTTAGAACAAAGCTAAAACTGATGGCAAAATATGTATTTTTATCATTGCCAGCCTTCTTAGCAATGAAATCTCTGGATTTGTCCATTCTTGAAGGTTTTGTTCCACATATATAGCAATTAGTTTATGGTTTTGATTCACTAACTGTTTAGGGTTTTTCGTGAATATTACAACTAGATATTTTATATTCAAGAAGCATAAGGTTAATCTTGACTCTACTTTTATAGTTTGTTGTGTATGTAGTAGGACATTTATGCACATTAATTTAGATTTGTTGCAATTGTAATGTATTTTGATGCAGTTCTTCCAGCATGGACCAAGATCCTGCATTGAAGGCTACAATGTGTAACTTTAGGATTGTGGAGCTCTGTCACTTGCAATGCTAGTGAGTTGCAATGATGCACAACATGGCACCATGCAAGATCCCAAATTATACTGTAGGGGTCCCAATGTGTAATATGACCTCCCATTGAGCAACAGGGCATGGTGAGCATCAGGACACATTGTGCTCAGGACTGTTGCACAACAGTCAGGTAGTTACATGTCTACTCCCCTTTGGAGAATATGAACATTGAACACCAGAACAGTTCAATTTTACTTGATACTAAGTCAATTTAGAATGACATAACTTCCAAACATAACTTTATGTTGATGCCAGACATGATCTTTAATGTTTGTATACTACTTATCAGATCAGGAAAAAAAAAAATCATCTGTATATAAATTTATCTCATTAATTTCCCGCACCCCATTTTAAGTTACATCTTCGATGTTCTGGTACTGTTTGACTATTTGATTACTATTGTGAGGGATGGTATAGGACCTCCCTGTCTAATACTTCTATATAAATCTTTTTTTTTTTTTTTTTGTAAATTTAGACCATTGAGTGTGATGACAGCTTCAGACTATTCTTAACAGACAATATAGATTTTTCGTCCAAATTCATCTTGTTCAACAATGCCAAAATGTAAGCCCATTCTAGTCAATCAAATGCTTTAGAGCACCCAAAGAAAATATCACTGCTTCTTGCTATTTCACTATTTCTCTCTGCAAAATATTAAGTGCCTCCTTCACTGCATCCTCTGGGTGTCTGTGGGGCACAAATCCTGACTGATATTGATTAATATATGTTGTTACAAAAGTGTTTAGTCTATGTGCCAGAATTACTATAAACATTGTTCTGATTTTGGTTAAACAATATTTTTAGACTAAATGCTGATACTTGAGTAACATCACCTCCAGACTTAGAGAGTTACATTTCTTACCAGCAGAAATTTGCTGGTGCACCCAGAGTACAGTCTGGTCTGCTTAAGAATGCCTTAAGCTTTGACCTACCAAGAAATTATTAATATATGTAAATATGTATATGTATATAGTAACCAGTAACCAGTATTTATTTTCCTAGGAAAAGTTTGATAAGTTTAGTTACACACTCACTGGAGATGCACTGGAAATAAACACAGACATTTCCAGGCTAAGTTCATTCCTTCATAGACATTATGTAACCTAGATGCATTTCACCATTGATTAGCTTCACTGCAGTACATTTCTTGCTATAAGGAGTTTCAGCCATTTCAGATGTTTTTCATTGTAATTTAGCACCATATTATATCCACGTACATTTGTTTTGGATCAGTATAGGCTATCACATTGTATCCATTCTCAGCCCGCAATCCAGCAGGTTATCAGAAATTCACAACACTGGGAAATGGATATTGCTTGCCATTCTAAGAGTTAAGGCGTTAGAAATCTACTGCATCATGAAGCAGCAGCTGGCTTCAGCTCCAAAGAGAAGTGAGCACTAGACTGTTGGGCTGCCCTTCCTTTACAGCAATCATAGATCATTATCTATTTTTTAGTCCATTATGACTTGGGAAACCAAGATCGTGGTTTCTCTTGGAAATCAGTTGCGAGGAAAAAGAAACTGCCATGTATGGCTTCCTGCTGGGAAGATCTCTGATTGAAACCCCCCCCCCCCATTTCTGCATTCTTCCTTATTTTGCCTAGCTTTGTTATTTGGGCAGTTTCTCAGAAATTCCTGTTGTGTTTTCTTTCCTTTTTTTTTTGAAAAAAAAAGCTTTTTTCCACTCTGCCACTCTTTAAGACTTTTGATTTAAAGATACACCACAACATAAATATAACAAGTATATTATCATTATAAACAACAATAATAATGGATTACCCATGTCGTAACACAAAGGTCCTCTTACTCACCGCTGTTCAGTTTATCGTTTCAATTCACCTAAAATGACCATTGGTGACGTTTCTATAGGGAAAAGTCATTTGATTTGGGGAGTAAATTGGTGCAATTATAAGGTGATCTGAGGGCTTTTTCTCCCTCTCTTTATTTTTCCCCAAAATTACAGCTATTCCAAGCAGTAAGGAATCTACATACTTCCCCCCAACACACACAGGCACAAGGCTCCATCTTGGAAATGACACAGCAGAGCCATGTAGTATCAAACATAGAAATATTCCCAGACCTATCATATGGAGTGGCACTTATCTTGCAAATCACAGAACCACAGAATCATAGAGTTGGAAGAGACCCCAGGGGCCATCCAGTCCAACTCCCTGCTATGCAGGAACACTCATCAAAGCATTCCTGACAGATGGCCATCCAGCCTCTGCTTAAAAAACTCCAAAGAACGAGACTCCGCCACACACTGAGGCAGTATATTCCACTGCTGGACAACTCTGACCATCAGGAAGTTCTTCCTGAGGTTCAAGTGGAATCTCCTTTCCTGCAGCTTGAATCCATTGCTCCTTGTTCTAGTCTCTGGAGCAGCAGAGAACAAGCCCACTCTCTCCTCGACATGACATCCCTTCAAATACTTAAACATGGCTATCATGTCCCCTCTTAACTTTCTCTTCTGCAGACTAAACATATCTAGCTCCCTAAGCCATTCTTCACAGGGCATGGCTTCCAGACCCTTCACCATTTTGGTCGCCCTCCACTGGACACGTTCCAGCTTGTCGATATCCTTCTTGAATTGAGGTGCCCAGAACTGGACATAGTATTCCAAATGAGGCCTAACCAATGCAGAATAAAGTGGTACCATTACCTCCCTTGATCTAGACACCATACTCCTATTGATGCAACCAAGAATCGTGTTGGCTTTCTTGGCTGCCGCGTCACACTGCTGACTCATGTTCAGCTTGTGATCTAACAAGACTCCTAGATTCCTTTCACACGTACTGCTATCCAGCCACGCATCCCCCATACTATATTTGTGCACTCCATTTTTTATGCCTAAGTGTAGGACCTTACATTTCTCTCTGTTGAATTTCATTTTGTTAGCTTTGGCCCAGCTCTCCAATCTGTCAAGGTCATTTTGTATTTTGATCTTGTCCCCTGGTGTATTAGCAACCCCTCCCAATTTGGTGTCATCTGCAAATTTGATCAGCATGCCCTCTGCTCCTTCATCCAATTCATTGATGAAGATGTTGAATAGCACTGGGCCCAGGACAGAACCCTGTGGCACCCCACTAGTCACTTCTCGCCAGGACAAAAAGCAGCCATTGGTGATCACCCTTTGAGTTTGGTTGGTCAACCAATTCCAAATCCACCTAACAGTAGCCTGTCCAGCCTGCATTTTACTAGCTTCTTTGCAAGAACGTCATGGGGAACTTTGTCAAAGGCCTTACTGATGTCAAGATATGCTATTTCTACAGCATTCCCTTCATTTATCAAGCTTGTAATCCTATCATAAAAAGAGATAAGGTTAGTCTGGCATGACTTATTTTTGAGAAATCCATGCTGGCTTTTAGTGATTATGGCATTGCTTTCTAAGTAATTACAAACTGAGTGTTTAATGATCTGCTCTAGGATCTTTCCTGGTATTGATGTCAGGCTGACCGGGCGATAATTATCTGGGTACTCTTTTTTTCCCTTCTTGAAGACGGGGATGACATTTGCCCTCCTCCAATCTGCTGGGACTTTTCCTGTTCTCCAAGAGTTCTGAAAGATTATTGCAAGTGGTTCAGAAATTACTTCTGCCAGTTCTTTTAATATCCTTGGATGTAATTCATCCAGCCCTGGAGACTTGAATCCATCTAGTTTAGCCAAATATTCTTGTACTACTTCTCTACCTATTCTGTACTGCATTTCCCTCATTTCCTCACCTGCTCCCCATGCTTCAGGTTGGGTACTTCTATCCTTTTGGGAGAAAACTGAGGCAAAGAAGGTATTGAGTAGTTCTGCCTTCTCACTTCCACCTGTTATTAATTGGTCATCTTCTCCACGCAGTGACCCTATCATTTCCTTGTTTTTCCTTTTACTGTGGACATATCTAAAAAAGCCCTATTTATTGTTTTTGATGTCTCTGGCAAGCCTGAGTTCATTCTGCACTTTAGCTTTTCTGACCTTCTCCCTATATCTTCTGGCTATTTGAATTCCTCTTTGGTGGTTTCACCATTCTTCCATTTCCTGTACATGTTTTTTTTTTTAACACTTAGCTCAGCTGAGAGTTCTTCAGTCAACCATTCCTGTTTCTTTAGACACCTGGTATGTTTTCAAGGAGTGATGCAGAAGGGAGGGCTTTCTGATGTTTTATCACATACTAGCGTATATACCCAGCATTGCCCAGGATTTTATTTTCTCATAGGTAATACTTGTTAGAAAGATTTGAGATCTTGTGTTTCTAATTCCCCAAACTGTCTTGTCTAGTACCTGTGAATAATACCCATATTACCCAATCCAGTCTGTATTCAGAGTTATTAACATACAGAGGTTGGGTTCCTGAGGGAATACACTGTACTCCTCCTTGCTACCAGGCCTCATCTCCATAGCAACCACCATATTCAAGACAGTCACAGTTGACTGAGGCCCAAGATCTCTCTGGCTGAGAATTCTAAAGGCCCTTCCCTAAACTGAAAATCCCAGGATTCCATAGAATCTTCTTAGTCTGCCAATCATATGAGATGTTCACCTGACACAGATAAACAAGCTTTGACTTTTATATATTAGATAAAAATAACTAGACCCACACTTTAATGTCAGAGCTCCATCCCAACTAAAAATCTGTAACTCAGTGATTCTCAGACTTTTTACCCTTGTGACCCCTTCAGATCTATGTACTGATGCTGTGTGGGCCCCCTGCTCGATGTAGAACATGAATAAAAATGATTTTGTTTAGTGCATGTATTTTCATTCACACATTTATGTGTGTTCATCTTGTGTGAACATTTTTCAAATTAGAACAGTTTTGTTTAGTTTTTTAAAATAATACTTAACATGATCACTTGTTTAATGTTGGCTGGTTTAACTTTTCTCAAGTAAAGTTTATTCTTCATGTGACGGATGCACTTATCCTTAAGTTTCCCTCCATCCTCCTGCTCTCCCATCCCTTCTTGTCTCTGTCATGCCCTGCTTCCAGAGCATGGATTCAGACTCAGAGTTTGAAGCAGAGGGCATGCCAGAGACTGAAACAGGGGGCATGCCAGGACCTGCTGTACAGAAAGAGGTTACAGTGCCAGAAGCAGAACAGAAGGTATTGCCAACTCCAACAGAGAGTCATGCCTCTTCAGATACAGAAGAACACTTACCTAGACCCAGCTTTGCACAGCACAGGCAGCAAAGAGAGACCTAGCATTGCTCTTTCAGAATTTATAACCAGCAAGAATCAATCAAGGCACAGCTGCGCTAGGCTTCGGACCTATTTAGCTGGCGTCCTTCTCCTCCTGGAGTTGTCAGACCTTATCTGACCTACTACCTTGCAGGATGCCTTGATGAATACTTGGATTAACCTTGGACACTCCTTGTCGTGAAACCCTATGGGTTGCTTACTACCTGGGAGATATTCAGTTTGTTTTGTTTAATTTATCAACTGTGCCAGGACTGAGGACAGTCTCCCACCTGAGTAAGTGAGCAAGGATCAAGAGTAATAATTTAATGTCCCAAAAAAATTCTTGCACCCCCACCCCCACCCTTGAGCTACTATCGCACCCTCCTGGGGTCTCACTCCACAGTTTAAGAACCATTGCTTTAACCCCTTCATGAAAACCCCATAGAAATAGACAGGGCTAAAATGAAGCACTTGCCTCCTTCGTGGAATCCTATACAGTACTGAAAGAGTCATGTCGACTATAGACAAACTTCCAATATATCCTTTTGAGACAAGATGTTATAGCAAGGTTAAGCTACTGCTAAGGGTCCAGAGGCAACACCCACCATATTTCTCATCCCATGGACACACACAGGCCACATACTTGCCCATTTTTAGAGAATTAGAAGTGAGCAGAAGGTCACTTCCAGTTTCTCCCCTATGCCATCTGAGGGCAAAATAAGGTGTTGAAGGGACAAGAAAAGTCTTTTAATGGAATTGCACTTACTGGGGACCTCTGGTGGTATATGTTTCTCTTTTCAGCTAAGAAAAATATCAGTGATGGAAGGTTCAGTGAGTTTGCATAATGCTGAATCCAGAAGCAACATAAGAGGCTTTTGTGGCTAGAATTCATGTGTTCCTTGGGCTACACAATTCCCCTCACCCCCACCTTGCAGTGAGCAGTGGCCACACAATTCCAGGTACACTTCCCTAAGTCCTGGCATTTAAGCTTTGATACCTTTTTGATTCCACTGTATCATGAAAGCTGTTAAGCCAAATCCTGCTTCAAACTCCATCAAGATTTACTCTCCTCCTGTGGTTCTCTGAAACAAGTAGGATCTGGTTTATGTAGAGATGTTTCCTTGTGGTTTTCTTTCTCTTGTTTTCACGGTGAGCCCAAGACAACTTTCTGCCTGAGAGGCGGCAACAGACATCCTCTGAGCCTGCACCTGAATCAAGGGGCAGATGATACCTAAAGCTGGCTAGGTTATTTAGCAACACGAGACATAAAAATACCACAGACAGTTCTCCTGCTTCCTGGCTGTGAAAATGCAGTAATAACAGATTAAATTGATGTGGTACCTAAAGTGAGTACCTCACTGTGCCTAATGATAGGGCCAGCCCTGCTTGTTCTTATTCAAACAATTAGGTCCTTGGCAGATTTAAGTGACACTTCAGTCAGTTAATGTTCCTGCAAAGATTTATGGCTGGCATCATCTTTTGTTGTAGTCTACATCTGCCAAACATAATCCAACACATTTTTTAAAAAAAGTCATATATGCTTACGTAAACCTATCTAAGAAAGCTTTAATGGATTTAAATGTGTTAGATTGTAGTTATTTTTCCCCTTAAAAATGCATGAAATGGTTTATGGAAAAATCTGTATCATCATTGTTTTCCCACAACGGGGTTTTGTAACATTATTCCTATTAATCTGTAAATATCTCCAAAATACTTTTAAGTACTGTCTTTATGCATCTATGTTCACACTTATGTTCCTGCCTAGTTTAAAAGACAATTTTGTCTAACCGAGCTATACATCATTAAGCTGGGGAAAAAAGTTTGCCCATTACTGCTGTTTTAACATCTTGCCCCATCTTGTCTCATTAGCAGGAACTGATTGAGCATGAAGGTGTTCCCTGGCTGTCACTAGATAAAGTAGGTGCTCTTGGCTTTCATCTGTTCTGAGTTCTCCTTGTCTCATTATCTTTACAAGGTCAGTTTCTTTGACACAGGGACTGCTTGCTTAGCACTCTATTCTGGTAATTACTTGCCTGGCAATCCTTACCATAACTAGATTGCAGGGATATCACAGGAAGGAAAGTCTCCCAGTATATAGGCCAAAATAAACCCTACTAGTGTGCCTGCTATGGTTCTGGTATACATCAGAAATGACAGATTATCAATAATTTTTCTAGTGAATATTAACAGCCACTGGTGAAAATAAGCAAACTTTAATTTCTGCCTTTTACAACAAAACAAATCTTACACAAGTATAGTTTCATATCCTCAATGATTCTGGAGTCCAGATGAGCCTAAAAAGTGCATTTCCTTCCTGAACCTATAGATTGATCCCTATAATAGCCAAAGGTTTTACAATTTTAAAAGGAAAAATATATTTGCTGATTAAAACAAATATTCAGGTTTCTCAAACATCACTTTTCCAGTCATTTACAGTGCTAAAGATGATTTACTACACATTTTAAAATAAATATCTGGAAAGCAAAATCAAAAGCACTGTTTTAATCATTTTTCTTTAGGAAAGATATTCCAGAGCTGTTGTTTCCTTCTGTACAAATCCCTACTCCTTAGAAGCATGGATTCACAGAGTTGGATGGTACCACCAGGGCCATCCAGTCCAACTCCCTGCCATATAGGAACACAAAACTAAAGCATCTCTAAATGATGGTCATTTAACTTTTGTTTAAAGGCCTCCAAAGAAAAAAAAAGTCTACAATCCTGCAAAACAGTCTATTCAGTGTTAAACAACTCTTACTCCCAGGAAATCCATTCCAATGCTTAGGTGAAACATTCCTTGCATGTACATATCTCATTTCCCTCTGAAATTAGACTTGGGAGCAGGTGGTTACCATTCCATAGCACCTTCCAAGTCCAAGTGATGACACCAATAGTCAGTCAGAGCTTGCAGCAGTTCCTTTTCTTCCCTATAATTCCCTAAATTTTCCACTGGCCAAACTGGCCTGGGGATTCTGGGAGCTGTAAACCAAAAAAAGTAATCATTCCATGCAGTGCTAGTGTTTGGGGTTAGAACCAGCTATCAATGAAAAACACTGCTTTCTCAATATTAAGTGCTGATGTCCTTTCTGAAAGTTTGCTTTGTGTTTGTGAGCACTACAGTACTAGAAGTAATGGCTTCAAGGCAGTAGTGCCCTCAGCACAGGAGTTTGGGATGGATGCGCAGGACTCCATTCAGCAAAATGAGGATGAGAGTTCCAAATGCAGCACAGCAGAGTCATCACATCTTGAAGTCACTGAAATAATGCACACGATCTCTCTCTTGGAGGATAAGAATACCTTCCTGGAATGATCACCTTGTCAATTTGTCTTTTGCCTAGATACTGAATAGCCATCACTACCGATCAGGTACACATATTCCCTGCATCCTCAGACTATTCAGCATTGAACAATTCCTATTATTTGTGAATTGTATTTCTGTTATTTTCCCTAGAACCTAACTTGAGGACTTGGAGGAGACTTCCTTTCAGTTGCTGTTTAAATTGTCTTGTCCTATGTCAGACAAGATTTTTGTTCAACCTACAGAGCATATGTGTACTAATACAAGTTTTGGCAGCAGGGCAGCAGTACACATATAGAATATAGGCAGTTTTAGCTACATTAAGACCATCAAATACAGAATCTAAAATGATCTAACCACATTAGGGCTAGCCCAGGACATTTTCCTGTCTAGATCAATTGACATGATATTGCTGCTTCTTACTTTAATATTGGCTATGGGGAGAATCTTCCACCAAACCAGAAGGTAGTAGGCTAGCTTGAGAGGCATTTACCTCAATCCATAGGGAGGAGCAGATAAGAAATTATTATTATTATTACTATTATTATTATTGCTACTACTACTACTATTAGGTACATGGTTGTCTCCACCAATAGCTTACTGCCTTCTCCCAGAACCTTGTGTCTGAAGCTACTGCTTCATGTTGCCTAATGGCTGGATTGGATTACCTACAAAAGCTGTAAAGACAGGCTGATAATTGAATCTGTCCTGTCCAGGCCAAAACTGGAACAAGAACATCTCTGTTGATTATTTAACAATGTTTCAAGTTGCTGTTCAACTTGGCTACATCTCTCAAATGAGTGTTATCACATTGTTCATTAGCCAAATGTGTATAGACATCTGCATACCCAAGTGCAAATCAGGTAAAACCCAATCAGTAAAAAAGAAAAGCATATTCTAAGTCACAGCATGGTGTAGTGGTTTGAATGTCAGACTACTACTCTGGAAACCAGGGTTTGAATCCCATTCCCTTTTAACAATGGAAACCCACTGGGGTAACCTTGGGCAAGTCATACCCCCTCAGCTTCAGAGGAAGGCAAAAGCAAGACCCTCTCTGAAGAATTCTTGAAAAGAAAATCCCAGGATAGGGTCACCTTAGGGTTGCCATAAGTCAGGAATGACTTGAAGGCACACAACAACAACATTGATTTCTTAATGATTTTGTGGCTCATCTTAGTCCTTTCAGGAAGACATGTAAGATATTAGACTTCTGCATGCTTACACATTTTGAAAGAATCCCAGAAATAATTGATAATCCTAAGACAAAACTCCCTAACAGCTTCATGAAACAACAGCATTAACCTTAGCCTAGGTATCAGCCAGAAAGTAAAATTATTTCTCTATAGTATACTGAGATTAATCTTGATTGTGTATGAGTATTTTAATGATTATAAAACAAAATGAAGGAAAATGAATGCCACACTACATGGGATGCTGAAACGCTGAAACAAAATCCCTATCAAAATGGAAAGTGACCATCAGCACAGAAGCAGAACTTTCTATATTCATAGGATTAAGAATAGATACTGAAAAGCGTATATTCTAAATCAGTAGAAAAAGGATGTGTCTGCACGTGCTTATTGATGGTCTAAATTCATTCTTTTAAAAAAGTTCAACACACTTCAGCCTGTACATGAACTGATGGGCCTTCTTCAGGGGCTACATTAAAAATAAACACAATACATATTTAACTTAAAATCTTTTGCAAAAGGACAACACAAATAAAAATATTCTACTTATAAATTACCATAGTAAAATATACTAGTTTAGTGTTAGAATAATATCAACCATTAATTAAATCAACAGCAGGAATTTCTGGAATTTCCCATCGACTTGTCTCCATTAGCTGGACTGATAAGCAATGAAAGAAGACAGTCTCTTTTTATTTGTCTTATTTATATATTTTGGCAGATGGTCAAATAAAAAGGGAGGGCCTAGAGAATGTAGTATAACCAGTCTCAAGGATATCTGATGCAATCTGGCTGGAAAGTTACTGCACTTTTTTTCCCCCATGTACGGGGTGGCATGACTTTGTACTAATGAAAGGAAATCCAGGTCTTCATTGAAACCTCCTGATTTCAAAGATTTCAATTTTAAAATCCATTCTACTTCCTTTCTCATTAAAACTTCCTCATCATTGTTATCTTTTCCAGCACTCACAGCCTGAGATCTGATGCAGAACGGCTGACTGAAGGACCTCTCATTCTTATGTTCCTTAAATTACAGAGATGTTCCCCTATTTGTTTTTTAGGGGTTTTGATTTCGTCTCCACATGCATTTTTTATACTTGCGCTGAAAGGCGTATACTATAAAACTGCTGCTACAGGTGCTAAAGTGGGTCCAGATACATCTCTCTCGGTCATTATAATTTTTAAATTCTGTCATTTTGGATGTTTGTTTGCAATATATGCAATGATCACAGGGGTGGTTCCCTGTGGGACTAGCTGCATCCATCATAATATTTTTCGTGTTTGTTTAGACTTCCTGAAAACAGTGTCTCCAGTGTTTCTTGTTCTTTTAAAGAAGATCTGTGGCTTTTCTTTATGCCTTGGGATGTTTTATATTATAAACCAATGGAGTTTAGAAAAGTTAGGGTCATTTTGGACTAAAACTCCCAAAAAATGAGATTCTGGAAGTAGTAGTCCAAAAATCTAAGTCTTCTGAGTTCTGTCTAAGAGTATAATGGCTGGGCATTTAGTGGTGAAAGGAACCAGATTGTTCTTCAGAAATAGCTTAATTATCCACTTGAAATCTACATTTTCATGTCTTGGACAACATTCCACAGAATAAATTACTTATAAAATGATCACACGGTTCATTATGGGTTGTCCCATGATTGTTTAGCATAAATTTAATTCTACCTCCATTCCCAAACTTGGAGCAAATGGCAGACAATGGTTTAAGGAGGGCCATTCAGAGACACAACAGCCAATGAATTAGGGAAAGTTGTTTTCTCAAGTCCCACACTACCCCACGTGCGTAGAAAGAGTAAATATTCTGGAATGGGAAGGGTTTAAGGCAACTATTGATCTAGTGAAGTGATGTTACAGAGCAACTCTTCCATCTCAAAACAGGTGCTCCTTCCAGAAGGTGCTCCTTCAAGGAGCTCCTTCCAGAGCTGCAAGTTACCAGTTGTGGCTGGTGACTTCCATATCAATAGGGCAGTGAATCCACTCTGAATTTTGCATAACTTTAGACGGGCCTTCCAAAATGCTGGACTTATTTTGTAGATATGGTACAGCACCTTGGAGAGCTCCTTTGAAGCCTAGATTTATAGCTCATATAGCTATAGTTCATTTACTGCTCCATTAATATAAGAGATTCTGTCACGTGCTACCAGGAAGAGGTCTCTTCTTTTGAGGTGGGGAAAGAGGAGAACCCAGATAACAGGCTCCATTCAGAACCAGAGGTAGCAGGCAGAACTGACCAACAGCCCTGCATAGAAATGTGCACCATCCCATGGTGACTCTGAAGAGCAGGAATCAAAGATGTTGCACCCAGACTGCAGCAGCAACAACAAAAGAGAAGAAAACACCTTGGCACACTTTAGAAGGGATACATTGGAATAATTAGGCCGGCAGTATTCATTTATAGCTAGCTATAAATTAGCACAGCCAAGGCTGACTCTTTGGCTTCAAGACAACAGCTCCACTATTTCTGGTTTAGCATCATGTTATGTTCCATGCTCAGCTTGTTTCTTAGACTATTCTCTTCAATGATTCCCTGTCTGGCATTGGACCCTTCTCAGACTGCTTTTCGTGCTCAGACCCTAGACTGCATTGACCAAACTTCTATTCTCCAGTACCTTCTGTGTATGACCTTGGTTTGGCTTGATTTCTCCATTGCTTGTTCTTTTGAACCACAGGTGTACTCTCCAAGGCGCTTACTACCCTGAGACAAGACAGCTACCATCCACCTCTGCACACTGCCTGGGTTTTTGAAAAGTCTTCTTGCATCTAGTAGATTCATAGGGTGGTATCATGTTAAAAGTTTTTTTAATAGATGTTTAAGCCCATATTTATTTGGCATTTCCATACCACCTCAGCTGCCACTTGGTCCTTCATTTACTTGAATGCAAATTTACACTGTATTTAAATAGATCAGTGTATGTGAGGGACCAGTAAATGTGACCTTGGCTGGGTGGAAATTTTGTACAATAGAGGGACTTCACTGTAGATGACTCATATATGGATTCCTTGCTTTAAGAATTAAAAGAGCACAACATGGGCACCTGAGTTTGGCAGGTGCAGATTTCCCTTTATGTAAGAATCTGCTGAACCCCCTCACAAGTGTAATTCATTATAAACACAGAGCAATGAGACTTTGGCCCTCCAGACGTTTTGGCCAACACCTCCCATCAGACTAACAAGCAAGGTAGTGGTAAGGGATTATGGGAGTTGTAGGTAAACTCCAAATCATTTGTAGGGCCATTCCCTGCTGTATGTAACAGACCCCCCTGCCCCCACACTGTAAACCATGCTTTCTAATATGCTGTACCTCTATTCTTGCAAATTAACCTCTTAAACTACTGTTGATGCATATATTCAAAATCCAATGGGGAAAGTGTGTACCTTCACATCTTGTAAAGTAAACACTACATGGTCCTTAAGGTCAAACAAGTACAAAGTCTCCAGAATAAATGATTAATAAAGATATACAAAATGTCACAACTTGTTCCTGAGATTTGCTAAAATACAGATAAATTGGAATCTGCCAAAAATAAATTGTGCTTAATAACCCTTAAAGACGTGATCCCTGAAGCATTCTGCAGCCCTCCGGTTTCCCCTTGTCCAACTACTTTCATCTTAATTTATAGGAGACAAAGAGTAGTAAAAATAATGTTGGGTCTTTAAATAATAAGATCAGTTATAAAATCACTCTCTTTATCATATAACTAATGCCTTTTCTTCCCCCACCCCCGCCCATACACACACACCACCTAAAACTTCTGATTATATTATTTAGCAATCACAATTCATCACCAGCTGGAAAAGTATGGTACTAAAAGGAGAACAGTGCCAGTCCCACTCAGAGGAAAATTGCAGCGTAATCTAAAATGATATTAGGCAGGACAGCTGTGAAACTACCCAGAGAATCTCAGCCATGGATTCTTGATATCTGAAAATACAGACTTAAAACTCCACGGAAGTTTCACTGTCTGTTCAAATGTGGGCCAGGACAGCAGCTGGGGTCGGTGTCATACGACAGGAAATCTGCTCAGGGCTATGATGGTGCTGAACTTCTGAAGGTCAAACATCAGCAAAGCTCCTGTTCAGCTGGAACAAAGTAAGCAAAGTGTGGCTCACAGGTCGCATGTGTCACACAGGATGTTTTTGTGGCCACCAGAGCACCCAGAGGTCAATAAATTGCCCCCCAAATGCCCCAAACACCTTGTAGGGGTTAGGGGTATTTTCACCACATTTCTGAGTCTCTGTGGGCCATTTTAGGCCTAGGAAAGGCCTTTTTATAACATTTGTTTTTATTGTATGTTATGCTGTACAACCTCATAAACAATCAAACATGTAAACAAAAGTTTTTGAGCATTGGATCACAGCCCTGGAGACGAAGGTTTGATTTCCCACTCAGCCATGGAAACCCACTGGGTGACTTCGAGTGCGTCACACACTCTCAGCCCCAGAAAATCCTGTGATAGTTTCACTTTAGGGTTGCCATAAATCAGAAAAATCTCTAAAGCACACAAGAGCAGCAGCAACAAAGATGAGATTGTATGTGGTTTTGTTTTGGGGTTGTTGTTTTTTTTGTATTTGTCTATGATTTCTTTTTTATTTTGCATTTCAGAACTATTTTTTTCAAAGTTTCCACTTACACAAAACCATTCATCTCAATCCTCTTATAAGTCCTCACTAGAGGACGGAAATTGGATTTACTTATGTGTCGACTCACCATTCAACAACTGATACAATTAGTCTACTCAAGTTGGGACTAATCTATAGGATTCCAGCCATTATATTTTCATTAAAAAATAAAAACCTTTTTCATGCAAAAAAAAATGTATTCCGCATACAATACATTTTTGTGCAAAAAATATGTGTAAAAAAAGTTTGCATGAAAACATTTCTGTGCAACCTCCCATTAACACATCTGGGCTGGTATCACAGATGCTGCATCCTGCTTTTTAATGCCTTCTTTAAGTTACTAGAAACCAAAATTAAAGATAATCCCCAAATGTACTACTGGAATCCTAGATCAGCGACTTAGTTACATCTGTGTAACCAAGGACATTTCCACACTAGCCTGTTATGTTAAAGGCCCCTCCCTAAACTGCAAACCCCAGGATTCCATAGGATGTTAAAAGTGGAATAATAGTATTATAACAGGCTAGTGCGGAAATGGTCTAAGTAGCATCTCCTGACTTGAACCACCACAGTTCATCTTAAGACCCAGCCACCAGGATGTGCAAAGGAGGTCCATTCAGCTTCTGAGCAGAGCTCAAGGAGGAGGATGTTTCAACTCTCTCCCACCAGCAAGCAAGGCTGTGACAAGGACCTGCAATAGAGGTCATGCTTCTGATTGTCACAGACGGGTGGGTGGAGGTTGTAAATGTCATTCTCCTTGTACTCTGACCAGAAACTGAAAGGACTTCCTTTGCCCAATGCATTGGCTGGCTCTTAAGTTGAGCTGGAGTGGCATTACATAGGTTAACATAGTTGTACTGAATACAAATCAGCTGCAAATCCATAACTCTAGGTTATGAATCTGTAACTGCAGTACTGAATACTAGCCATATATCTTTGGCAACACTGAATCAGTTGTGTTTTTCAACCAATTTTTCTAAGCTTTGATAAGAGTTTTGGGGATTTTTCTTCTTTTTAATTCAGCTGTATTCTGATGAGTAGGATAATAAACATTGCTAAAATAGTGATGTGCTTACTTGCATTTGCAGTCTTATATTGATCTCTTTTTTAAAAAATTAAGAAACATATCACTTTCAACACTATCCGAATATCAGGATTGTATGTAGCAGATAAACTTCTATTCGCAAACCCTTTTTAATAGGTGAATGAATCCACTGTAACAAGTTCTTTTAAAATGTCCTGGTGAAGCTAAAGGTAACAATGGCTCTGTTTCTAACAAGTATCTCAGCTCTGTTTCTAACAAGTGTCTTTATATTCAGAGTTTCTGCTAGCCAGCCATGCTGTTCTTCAAGGAACATAAAAATTTTGGGAGACTTTGAGGGAATCATCGTTTGAGTTGTTTTGTCCTTTTAGTTCTGGAATTGTTTGGAGGCTAAGAGAATGCAGCTTGCCTAGGGTCGCCCAACTAAGTTCTACAGCTGAGCAGGAATTCGAACTCTGGTCTCTCAGGTCAGTTCAACACTCAAACCAATACACCATGCTGGAACTAAGGCAAAATTTCCCAGAAAGCATTTTTCTGAGAGCTGTTATGATATTTTTCTTTTTCCCAATCTCCCTCCCCCTGACACACAATGTTCCAAAATTATGCTTGGTTAGGACGTTGTGGGAGAAATCAAACGGTGGCTCCCTCAAAACACTGATAAAAGAGCAACACTCAAGAGTTGCTTTGTTCCCACTTTCAGTAGCTGTCTTTCTGTTTCCATGTACATACATACACACAGACAGACACATGCATACCAAATGGAAACAAGAAAGAAACTAGAAAAGAGCTGCCAATGATGAGCTCCAAATCTGATGGTTTTAATTCCCTTTGGAGAATTTCAGTGAAATGGTGTCCCCATGTTCACTGCCCACCAAAAAAGTAGTGCATTTTGAGATGCCATTGGCAGACCACTATCGACAGTGTCAATGGAGAAATAAAAGTGCTTTTGCATTTAGTTTAAACTTCAAAAGTAAGTAGTTAAAGTGGTGAGTCTTAGTACCCAAATTGGTCCAGCCCCTTGGAAAGTTATTTTAAAGTTCAGATTAAAACCTGAGGTGGATTCACTGTCCTACTGATAGAGCAGCCATCACTGGCTACAGACATTAGTAATGATACTGACCATCAACTGCTCAGCCCAAAGGAGCAGGATTAAAGAGCTAGATCCTGCACACCATCGCCTATCCCAAATAGGCTATAGTATAAACGGTACTGAGATCCAGTACCTCAGTAGATCTTGGACTGCTTTTACACTGGGCACTTGTCTGTGCACATGTTTCCTCTCTTGCAAGGCAGATATAGATATATATAGAGAGAGAGAGAGATTAGTAAACTGTTTCTGTGCTTGCAACTCCTGTAGATGAATTGGAATAGTAGGCAGTGTGCTTGCTTGGATTCTACACATTTATTCTTATAAGCAGGGGTTTTTTTTAAAATATGCTTCTATCAGGTCTGGCTCTACCATTAGACAGAATGAGAAGGTCATCTCAGACAGCAATAATGTGGAGAAATGGGAGTCTTCTAGCTAATCTCTTTTGTTAGCAATTGTGGTTGGTGTCCTATAGGCAGTTATGATGTTGTACACTAGGCTCACTGAGGGGAGGAACTAGGTGTGTCATCCTTCAGCACCCTGCTTCATCATCTCAGAACTTCTCCATTCGGTACAGCTGCCTGGCTTTTAAGATGGATTTCAGGGGGATGGATAGAAAGACAGAGCATCACTATGGCATCATAGCTACATGTCTCATGCAGGATCTTGGCCTGTACATTCTAAACAACTGTGACCTGAGTTAGTCTGCTGATCTGAGGAGAGGTAGAAGACATTGTTCATTCACCAGTATTGGGATAAGATTCTATTGTCTGTCTACTTGGCTTCTCTAAGTACAAGGATGTCTGTGTGTCATCTTGTCTTTCATATCAGACATCAAAAATCTTGGGCCACTCTGGATCACAGGCTTAAGGGATAGCATTTTTGTGATGAATCAGTCCTCCTGGAATACATCAAGTGCATTTGTATTTGGTGCAGGACAAGAAGAGCATGTCATGTAAAGAAAGTTGCTATCTGTGTGTGCTGCGACGTTAACTTTTTGTTTTGTTTTGTTTTGCTTTCTCCTTATCAATACATGACCATCCCTACTTCTCAAGAGAAAAGCCTTTAGAATGATGCATCTCTATCAACAAACTTGCATAACAATCGAAGAGGAGTCCAAATGCAGTTACACATCAGACGTTTGTATTTATTTTCATTAATATAGATAGAATTTAGCTATTGAAAGCAAAACAATGCATATACAAGCAATAATTCACAGTTTTAGGTATCAGCTCTAAATAAAAATAAGCACCATTTGCAGTCAGCAACATTTGCATGCCACATGTATGTATGTACAGCTGGTGCAGAATTAAATTTGAACACTATTTGCATGGTACGCATGCTGCATATAAAGCAGTTTGTCAACTGTTCACTTCCCAGAAAGAAAGGAGAGGGAAAAAAGGAAGCAAAAGATACAGAAATGAAAACTAGGGAGGAAGGGAATATGGTGAAGGATTAATGAAGTGTGATGGAAGAAATTAATACAGAAACAAGGACATGGATGTGACTTCTCTGTATTTGGAGTTTTGCAATTTACGATATTCCATCAGTGATGGGGAGGTTAAGTTATCACTAAGCTACATGAAAATGCATACCTATAAAGCTCTCTTTCCTTTGTTTTCTGGATGCATCTTTATAAATCTCTGTGTGGGAGATAATTGTTGTTGCATATGCCTTCAAGTCCTTTCCAGTTTATGGCAACCCTATGATGATCCTACCAGAGGTTTTCTTGGCAAGATTTGTTCAGAGGAGGTTTGCCATTTCCTTCTTATGAGGCTGAGAGAATGTGACTATCCCAAGGCCTCCCCATAGGCTTCCATGGCTAAACAAGGATTTGAACCTTATACTCTCAAACTCCTAGTCCCACATTCAAACCACTAGACTGTGTAGCCTCTCTGAGATAATTACTATCATCCACAAATTCTGTATAAAGTAACAGAATAGAGTAAGACAATGCTAAACTTTAAAATGATGCCATCTTTATACAATACCTGATATTCCACAGACTAGATTAGAAAACCCTTCACTGGAAAATTTTCTGACCCACAACCACTTCCCCATCCTATGATCAAATACTGTATGAATAAATCATATTTAATTAATTAATTAATTCAAAGGAAAGATTGCTGGATCTCAAGTACGCAGTATGCAACCAAGTATGCAGAACCAGTTGTTTGAAGTGGTGTGCTCTGTCCTGTTTGGTTTTGTGTGATTACTTTAATGTCTCATATGATTTTGCAGTCCTTTGTTCACTCTTTGTATCCTTTCAATGCCTGGAGGGATGCTCCCTGGATAAAAAGGGAGCAGAAGATTACCCACTGGGATCCAAAATTCCAATGATATGCATTTTTAGTAAATGCACTGTGAAGGGGAAGGACTGAGGGAGTAACATTTTGACCTTGCTGTGAAATGCAGCTGTATAGATTGGAAGACCTGACAGCCCTATGCCGGCAACCTCCTTTTTTAAAAGAAGAACTCTTAATTAACCTTGGAAGTCATAAAAATGAAGAACCTTTCTGATTAAGATGGATGAGAAGCCTTTCCAGCTGCCTTCTTTCTGCAATCAAGATGTGAGTAAGTCTTTTGGCCTCATGAGACTGAGACAGTTGAATTTAAAAACTGAATTGATGTTTTAAAAAGAGAAGAACTAAGAACTAAACAAAAGGCATATACTTTGCAAAGAGATTGAATTGCATTTTACTTGCAAGAAGGCATTGGACTCTTACAAGGAAATCAAATTGTGAGAAAGTACAGACATCATCAGTTGGTGTTGCTTTCTTGGCTTTCTCTAGCTAGACTCCAGGGGAGCAAAAGGTTAATTCTATAATTGCTATACTAAATAAAAATTGGACCTTTCTTGAAACAGCTGGATCTTTTACAGTGGAGCAAATACAGGAAGAATTCAAGAGCATGATCAACATCATGATGCAAGAGTTTAAGGAACTGAAACAAGAGACGAAAGGGAGAGATGCAGAAGATATAGAGAAAGATATAAAGTCAGACACGGAAATAAAAGAAGATGAAAACCAGATGGCAAGCAGAAGCAGAGTTCATGGAGAGAGATTCTGCCTTAGGGGAGATTTATGATCAGGAGGTTTTGGTTGGTAAAAGAAGAATTACACCTTGGTTGTACTAATGGGGTCTTGTATGAAAACTGAACGAAATCAAGTTGAACCTGTTTGCATGCCTGAAGGAGGAGTGAGAAGGATGTTAAAAACAAAGATGTTGTTCCAAGACTGTAATTTTATAAAATCATGTGTGAGGGCTGATTTACTCTGTGATACTGAAGGAAGTGGAAAGATGTCTTAAATAAGGGTGCTGTCTCAGCGTAGCGTTTTTAAAATGTTATGTGAGAAGCAAGCAAGGAAAATATGCTTTTGAGGAAAGTGGGAAGTTAAATCCAAGATGAAGATTTGGTCACATTAGGTTAATATGGTCACATGTTTAGGATGACAGATGTATTCGTCTATAAATTCTGCAATGGCTTTTATAATATAAAAAGGTATAAATATATTTGGAAACCAGTGTGGTTATAAAACATGCAATAGGTTCACAGTTTTAACTAGTTACAGATTTTGGATAATGACACTGGATTGTGTTTGTAGGGATATGGATACATTTGGCTGTATGGATATTATCAAATATATAATAGATTTATACTATTAAGTAGTGAGAAAAATAAGTAATTAAGTCAGTTAGCAGTATTTAGAAATATTAGTAGAATTAGCATCTAGCAGTATCAATGTTATTTGCTATGTAATGTTCATTATTATGCAAGTAAGATGTAATA
Organism: Cyclura pinguis; assembly: GCA_030412105.1. Lineage (NCBI taxonomy): Eukaryota > Metazoa > Chordata > Lepidosauria > Squamata > Iguanidae > Cyclura > Cyclura pinguis. The sequence continues at coordinate 218,380,330 of CM059602.1, forward strand.
GAATATAATAAACTGCAAGAGAAGAAATATGTCAATATGGTGTTAGATATGTTAACCAAAAAAGTTTATATGCTTTCTGTTTTAGAAAGTATGAATTGGGGGAGAGAGAAGGTTTGGTTTTGTTTTGTTTTTGAGAGAGAGAGAGAGATTGGAACAAGATGTGGGCTATACTCCATCTAAAAGAAGGGGGAGGTTGATTATTTTCTGTTTACTTTTCTTTCTTTCCTTTCCTTCTCTCTTTTTCCTTCTTTTGATTCATATGTTTTTGTATTTGCTCAGATGTTGCTTTTTTTCTGTTTCTTTTATATATTCACAGGTACTCATTTATGTAGTTGTAGTGTTTTTACTGTTTTGAGCGAATATTAATAAAAACTTATATTAAAAATGCCTGGAGGGAATGGAACATTAAAAAATAATTGAATTGTAATCCTAAAGATGCAAACACCAGATAGCAAAATTTAAAGGAATCTAAAATTCTAAATACTAGATGGCAGCCTGTTTGTATCTTCTGCGTGCATAGATCTCCCACAGAAGCAGCAGGATACTTTTCTCTAATGTATTATATCTGCATTCAATTGTAAGGTTTCAAAAGCTGATGTGGTGCCATGGTGCATGTAGACACAACTGCATATGTGTATTCAGATATGAATTCAGTTGTGCAATGTTGCCATTTTCCACAAATATGGAGTGGCACAAGAATACTGCATGAGGACATTTGTGCTATATAATCCCACTTTAGATCTTGGCCAGTAACTTCATTTTTTAAAAAAATTGTCTAGTGGCTGTTTTTTAAAAAACATAATACCAAGCTTTTAAGGTCAGGTTTTCTGCATGTTTTGTTTAGCAATGCTGGATTCTATTAGAAATTCATGGGATCATTGCTACAACCATCACACAAGGAGAGGGAAAGTGAGACAGAAAGAGGCAATTAGACAGGAGTGACTGACTCTTGTCCCTCTGCAATTTACTAAAATAAGAGACAGAGGAACTGCAGTGCTGTCATTGTTTCTCCTGCAAGTAAACTGCAAGTTTATGACAGGCAACCCCCCTGTCCAGTCACCTCCCATTCGCCTTCCACCACAGTAGCAACCCAATTGGATATCACACCCACCTTTGAGGTGGGGTGAACAAGTAGTCAGTGAGGAGCTTTTTATGCTCACCCAAAACAATACATATGCATGTATAAGGCACGATTCTGGCCGTCATACTTGTTTCTAAACATTACTTGTTGTGTGTATCAGGCAGGGAGAAGTGAGAGGAAGTGTGTATATGGGAGGGACGGAGGGGGGGAGAGAGAGAGAGAGAGAGGTTATGCTTGTGCCCTGCCATGATGGCAAAAGACATCAGTTGCAGGAAGTAGGAAGGAAGCCAAGAAAGAAGATGGTAGAAGATGAAGTAAAGGAGGAGACACAGGTCCAGTCCACAATATTTTGTTACTTAAAGTAATGCCTAATTAGCAGTGATGTATTTAAGTCTTTTACTCCAAGTTTCAAGTCAAGTCTCAAGTCCTTGAAGATACTTCCAAATCAAGTCTCAAGTCTGGAAGCTAACTTTGTTCTCCAACCAAAATTCCAAAATTATTAGATAGAGTGAAATAAATTCAGTTTTAACAATTTAAGCAGAGTTGGCTCTCCACATTTGCAATTTTGCCATCTGCAGCTTTGGAAGTGGGGAATAGGATCCTATCTTACTTCCCATTACTGAAGATTCAAAAGCTTTAGAAAGAAGGATCCTTCTTCCTCAAGCCTGTTGCCTAACACATTTGCTATTCCCCTCTGAGAACTCCATCCTGCACTCTGAGGGTGAGTCTCGACTTTTGCTCTTAGGAAACGTTTAAGAAGGCTCCTGCAATATGCACAGGGGACAGGCTGCTGAGCAGACCTCAAGCCCATTGCCTAACTTGTTTTCTATTCCCCTCTGAGAAATGTGCCCACACTTTGGGCTTGAGAGAGATTGTCATGTGACTAGTAGGCAAAAAGAGATGGAAACATTGTTCAAAGTCATAAGATTTCTGGATGAATGTGTTATGTTACTGAACCAAGGGCATAAAGTCAGTCATTAAAAATATAAAAGTCTTGAGTCAAGTCAAAACATTATTTATGGCCAAGTTGAGTCCAAGCCGAGCCACTGAAAATCCAACTTGAGTCTGAGTCTATTGACTCAAATCTACATCACTGATAATTAGTGTCCCGCTGTCTATTTCCTCTTACTAGTAAGGTCAACACATTCAAAAATTTGCATCACCATTCAGAGATAAGAGCATTATAAATGAACATTATTGTTAGAGACCAGTTTGTGACCTCATTTTTCTCCTCTCATGGCTTTACCTGAAGCAAGTCACTTCAGCCTGGTAGATGATAAAACTGGCCTTGGGGAGCCACTCTTCCACTCTGGCTGGTTAGTTCACTCTGCGACTTTCTCCTGCAGGAGGAAAGGCAACCCTCCTCTTCCAGCAGGCCTGATTCCTACCTAAGCCATCTACCTACCACTGCAAGGTCAGGCTACAGAGGCATCTACCTACTTGTTTGCTTGTGCATGTGCATGTTTGGAAAGAAGGGCATAGTACAGGAGCACTGGAGAAAGTAACACATACACAGATACATACACATATATCTCTACAAGTCCTAGCTTTGTTTAATTCGTGAATCATCAGGTTCAAGCACAGCTGAGCTGAAGAAAACATTCGATTGTAGCTACAGTGTGGGGCAAAATGAAGGCATTGCCCCCATTGAAATTCTGCCCTTCCTGTGGAATTTTCCTCCAGCCCCCAAATTCTTAGTCTTTGATTGAGCATTTGATTGTGCTTTGATTGAGCATTTAGAAATACCATTTAGACATCCAAAGAAATGGGAGCAGGTAAAGTTACCAAGGGAATGTGAATTCACCAAATGTAAAAGTTTTAAATGTGACTGATTTTCAGTGGTTTATTCTCCACAGTGCTAGAAATTTGAGAACTGAAGGAATATTTAATGGGAGGAGATTCTCATGCCCTCATTCCCTTGTCCACCATAGTTAACAGCTCTGAAAAGGCATTCTCCAAATCTAAACTTGGCTTGCCCTGGCCAGGGTGTTTTGGCACCGGAGGCTAAAAACAGGATGGTATCCCCCTGCCCGCCACATAAACACATCATTCCATGTACAGAAGTGAACTGACCTGTTGCTCAAAATCTACTTCAGCACTGCCAATGGGGTTGTAAAGCCAATAGCTGGGCAAGTCTGGGAAGAGCTAACTGAACCTTCAGGATGTTGTTGAAGGGAGACTTATGGTGGGAAAAAGTTTGTTTGAAAAAAAGGTTAACATAGGGCCAGTCAAAGACAGAGACAGGGCCCCGTAGAAAGTGAGGCCATTTCTGCACTAGACTGTTATAGCGCTATGATTCCACTCTCAACACCCTGCGGAATCCTGGGGTTTGCAGTTTTCAAACCCCAGGATTCCGTAGGACGTTGAAAGTGGAATCATAGTGCTATAACAGTCTAGTGGGGAAATGGCCTGAGTTAGGGCCAACTAGGAAGAGAGGGATTGATAAGATCTGAATAGGGATTTTGGGAGCTGAGCACATAGGAAAAGTTCAGGGAGAAGTGTTACTTTGACTGAAACTGAGCTGTTACTGTGTATTGTACATGGAATGATCCTAAAGCTAGATGTTTATATTTTATTTAACAAATCTACTCTTTTGTTTTCTTTATCTCTATCTGAACGTTTTCATATAATAATTATTGAGAACTGGTCCCTTCTTACCACACTGAACCCACTGATCAACACCACCACTTGTCTGAGGTCGTAGTCACCTTGAGGCCCAAACAGCAGACCCCAAGGGCAACAAATTAATTTAGTGGTGCAAAAAATGGCTACAATAAAGAGAAATGGACCGGGGGCTCCAAAGAAAGATTCAGATGTCTGCCACTCTACATCTGCTGAAAGAAAGATTCAGATGCTCGCCACTCTACATCTGCTGTTACCTGAGGTCACTGGTTCACTCTTTCTAATAGTAGAACCAGCCCTGGTCTGGGCTCTGTCAGAGACTCAGGTTACCAGGAAATCAAGCTCTAGAACAGATGTATTCCATTTCGCTGAAATTTTACCAGTGTCTGAAAGAGTAGCACCTGCAGCTATAGTACAAGATAATCTCACCCTCTGTTAGCCTTTGTGTGGTGGCAAAATATAAAATGAATAAGCTGTCACTGGTTAGAATGTTTATACGATTCTTTTTTTAAAAAAGTTCAAAATAATTCCTCGGTACTGTTTCCACAGTTCCAGGAAAAGGCAATGTGTTAATGATTGATCATTATTCTTCAAGCTAAATACATCACTTGTTAATCTTGAATAATTTAAGAGGTAACAACACATTATCACATAATATTTTCCTCTCATTTTTAACAACAAAGAAAATTGCTATCCAACAAAGGAAAATCCACCACCTTCTAAAGCAGTCTGTTCCAATGTTGAACGTCTCTTACAGTTAAATGGTTCTTAATATTTCAGTGAAATCTCTTTTCTTGTCATTTGAACCTACTGATTTGTGTTCTAGTCTCTGGGGCAACAGAAAACAAGCTTGCTCCCATGCTGACTATAGTGTTCCAGTGTGTCCCTCCAGGGCTTTGGAGAGAGATAAAATGGAGTTTTGCAGCTCACTGGATTCTGGAACATGCCTTCTAGAGGATTATTTCCAAGCTCTGCCCAACTCCTCCATTTTTCTCTATGCCACATGAAGAAATAATCCAGCTGTGCTACTCCGATACTTTGACTTTATACTGATATAATTAGCGTGAGATGCATATGCATTTAGCCTACTGCAATGTCCATGGGAAGATGGTCTCAAGCAAGTTCTGCTGCTTTAAAACTTGAGTAACACAATGATCAAGGCAGAGGAATTGTAAACACTTTCTTTCTAAGAAGCTTTCTGCCAAATTTATTTCAGCATTGTGTCCAAGCAAGCAGAAGGATTCCCAGATGGATAAGATGACCTAGGAGGTCTTTTCTGTCTCTAATTTCTAAGATATGAATACACCTTATGGGCCACTGCGTAAATAAGCATTAAAAACGGATGTGTGAAACATGTTCCTTTATTTCTACAGAGTTTTTTACTTTGCCTCTCCATGCTCTCAGATATCCATGGAATGTCCTGAGTTTCCTTGTTTTTCCAAACAACTTCTGTGCATGTGGGAGATTTGGAGCAGTGGGGAAGAGTCGCCTGTAAATGAAATTGTTCATTATGATACACGTTAAAGCTGCAGAGCAGTGCTGTTGACTAACAGATCTGATTGCAGCTGGGAATGCATATTGAAATATGCATTCCACTGAAATTTACAACGCTGAAAACACCTGCAGTTGGGTGTTAGTTCCAGGGCTAAATTCAGCCTTTATTTTCACTCTTCTTTGTGACGCTTACACATGAGCCAGTCAATCTGTTGTTGTGTGCCTTCAAGGTATTTCTGACTTATGGCACCCCCAAAATGAGCCTATCACAGGGTTTTCTTGGCAAGAGGGGGTTTGCCTTGCCTTCCTCTGAGGTTGAGAGAGTGTGACACCTAGTAGGTTTACATGGCCAAGCAGGGATTCAAACCCTGATCTCAAGAGTTGTAGTCCAGCACTCAAATCACTTTAGCATGGCTGGCTCTCTCAGTCCATTTAGTCATGTAGAATTTTCCCAACAACAAGTAAATTTAATTTAATACAACATAAGACAGTAACATAACATGAATATCATTGTGAGAAATCCAAACTGGATCATTCCTGTATCAACTGTACAGAGTGCAGGAATGGCACTTAAAGTAGAACCGTACTGTTATCACTGCATAGTGTGAAAGGACCCTATACAGTATTCATCAGGACTATCATACACGAGAAGTAAAGCAAGAAATTAAAATCATTTTCTTCCTTTTAGCTAAAGTTGCTTTCTCCAAATATTCAAAACAGGATGTATTGTGAAGCTATAGGGCTATACAAATTCTTTGCTTCCTAGTTCCAAAAAATTGGCTTCTTCCTCCATTAGAATCTGGCAAATTTCAGAAAAAAGTGGGGGTATTTGGGGTTTTTGTATAGAGTAAGGTTCTCAGATATTTTGTCCTTCCCTCCGAATCCCTGACCGTTAGCCAGGCTGGGGAGTTGAAATCCTAAACATCTTGAGGACCAAAGTTGTTCCAAGACATCTTCTCAAGTAGTCAGGAGACTGGATCTTTGCCCTGCTAAGATCTGTATGGCCATTCATCTGAACTTGGAAATTCTAGCCAAGCTGCTCATTTCTATATACAGCTCCAACCATATTCCTTCCTTTGATGGAGGACAGGACAGGCTGAAAACCCTTGTAGCCTCAGAGAATCTGATTTAACAAAACTATTTCTTATAGTGATCTATTCCTGTTTTGGATTTTTGAATTTTATATACTCTTTTTCTTACTTTACACCTTGAGTTTTTTTAGAGGAATTGTGTCACATGATATTCTTAAGGATTAACTCACTGTTAATCTATTTATATATATTTCTCTCTCATTTAAAGTCATTTGCATCTCATTTATTCTTTTTCTTGCCTAATACTGTGGGAATACTTAGTGTAAGTGCAATGGAAAAATGTTTCTTTGCCTTCTGCTGTCTTCTACAACTCCTCATTGTAAACCTGCCCTATTTAGCTGTTTCAGTTTCTTTTTTGCTTTAATTTTTTTTTTCCCTCTAGATCTGGGGTATATAACCTTGGCCCTGGAGCTACAAATGCTCCTCAGGCATTTTCTGTGTGGCCACCACAGCCTGTGGGACTTCACCCACTTGTCCCAATTTCTGATTAGATGGTCTATAGGGGAAAATGCTGTTCTCTGGCTTCTGAAGTTACTAAGGTATGGAAGCAGTGAAACCTTTTTCCAGACCCTAGCAAACCTACCTTCAGGAATGCTGTTTTCTGACTGGAAGTAGCTTGTATGTGGTCCTTTGTATGCACACACCCGCAAACTCCCTCACCAACACTGGATGTGGCATCAGAGACAAATAAGCTGTGAACCACTGCTATAGATCATGATCATGATTCAAGATGCTAATTCTAGACCAAGGCAAGAGAGGATCCTGGAATACAAATCTACCCAACATGTAGTGCTTGGATATGTTCCAGACTGAATACAATTGTCCCAAATTTTTCTCTAGGACACAGTTCTAATGCATGTCCTGCTCTCCCAGACAAGCAAGGGTTCTTTCATACTGTATAGTTATAGTACTATGCTTTAACTACCATGGCTGCATTTTATGGAATCCTGCAGTTTGTAGGTTAGTGTGGCTGTCTTACTGAGAATTCTAAATACCTTTCCCTTAACTGCAAGTCCCATGATTCTACAGGATGTTACCATGGCGGTTAAAGTGGAATCACAGTGCTATAACTGCATTGTGAGAAAGGCACTAAAGTATGTCTTTTCCTTATTTGGCAACATTTGTTCCTATACCAGCTCACCCTCTTGTTTTGTTTTGTTTTCAATATGGCTATTGCATTGTCAGGGAGAAATGCAAAAATACATTATCTGCAGCCAAAAAGAAAGAGAAGCCTCAGTGGATGATAGATGAAACTCTTCAAACGATTAAAGACAGATGAGAAGCAAAAGTAAAAGGTAACAGAAATAGGGTCAGAAACCTGAATGCAACTGTGACTTGTGAGCAGGGACAGAGAGAACTACTATAATAATCAATGCATTTTGATAGAAGGTGATAATAAAGGGAGACCTCTTTCACAAGATCTTAGAAGTCAAAGGGAAATTTAAACCAAGCACAGGAATGCTATACAACCACCAGGGGAACACATTACATTACCAAGTAGAAATAAAAAGATGATGGAAACAATACACTGAAGGACTATATAAAAGAGATGAAAAGATGACAGATTCGTTAAAGGAAGAACCATTTGAAAATGGACATCCAGTTTGAAAAAGTGAAGTGGAAGCTGCACTTAGACCACTTAGGAGAAATAAATCACCAGAACAGATGGCATACCAGTACAGCTACTTCCAGCTACAGAGACAGAATCTGCTCTAGTTCCAACTAAAATCTGTCAACAAATGTAGAAAACAAAAGAATGGCCTGCAGATTGGAAATGCTCAATATATATTCTAATCCCCATGAAAGGGGACACCAGGGATTGCAGTAACCACAGGACCATTGCATTTATCTTCCATGCAAGCAAAGTGATGATCAAAGTTCTATAATGACTTTTACTATATGGAACAAAAAATGCCAGATGTCCATGCTGGGATCAGAAGAGGAAGAAGAAGAAGAACCATACTGGAAACATATGTTGGATAATGGAGCACACCAAAGAATTTCAGAAGAAAATCAACCTGTACTTTATAGCTTTTGATTGTGCAGATCACGAAAAACTATGGATCACTCTTAAAGAAATGGGTGTGTCACATCATTTGATTGTCCTAGTGAGTAACCTGTACACAGAACAAGAGGCTTCTGTTAGGACAGAATACAGAGAATGGAATGATTCCAGATTGGTAAAGGGATTAGGCAATGTTCAACATGTATACATATCATATCATACCATATCATATCATATCATGTCATGTCATGTCATGTCATGTCATGTCATGTCATGTCATGTCATATGTAAAGCAGGATTATTCTTGGAAGACAGGGACACAAAAACTGGAGAACGGAACAACAACAATGTAAGATAGCAGATAAAACCAAGTAATGGAAAATAGCAAAGGTTTGCAGTGATTACTGAAGAACGTGCAAATACAGAGCTGAGCTGATCATTAAGGAAAATAATGACCAAAGAAGATTTACATAACTTTAAATGAAGACAGATATATATGTTATATAACTTTAAATGAGACAATTATGACATTGAAATAGTTTGAGATTTTCCATACCTTGGATCATTCATTAATTTAATGGAGACTAAAGTCAAGAAATCATAAGAAGCCTGGGACCTGAAAGGGCAGCTAGGAAGGACCTAGACAAGATCCTGAAAGGTAAAGATGTATCGTTAAATACTAAAGTTAGGATGGTCCATGCAGTTTCTATGTATAGTTGTGAAAGCTGGACCGTGAAGAAAGCTAATAAGGAGAAAAGCAACTTATTTGAAATGTGGTGCTACAGAAGAATTTCATGGATACTGTGGACTGCTAAAAAGACACATAAATGTGTTCTAGAAGAAATCAGTCCTGACCTCTCCCTAGAAGCCATGATGACTAAACTGAGACTGTCACAGCTTGGACATATCATGGGAAGACATGACTCACTACAAAAAACAATAATGCTTTGTAAGGTAGAAGGCAGCAAGGAAAAAAGAAGACCATATTACAGTCTCAATAAAGGAAGCCATGGCCTTGGGTCTGCAAGACCTGAGCAGGGCTGTTCGTAGTAGAGTGACTGTCGTCTCTCATTTATAGAAGTTGAAGTCAGATTAATGTCAGTTAACAACAACATGATACAAAGATATATCATGGGTAGGATTAGAATGAGGAGTTGTAGAAGACAGCAGAAAGCTTTTTCACATATGGTGCAGCTGCATGTGTAGGAGGGAAATTTCGTACCGCATCTCTAGAAAGGAAAGGGATAGGCCATGCACTTATATAAAGGAGTAAAACTGGGCCTGTTGTTTTTTAAATAAATGACTGACTAGCGTGTATGTTTTGCATTTGTGGCAGGGAGATGGAGAGGAGCTCTGTTCTTCAATATGCTGATTCCTTTACACATGGGCTGCTATTCCAAAAAAATAACAAGAATATTACATATATTTATTTTTAATTTATTTTTTATTAGAATTATTGATTTTACATAGAAATTACATACTACATTTATATTTCATCTCTTCCCCCTCCCCCCACCCAAACCTGGAACGGTATAACATAGTTCATTTCTTTTTCCCTCTATGTTGCATATCATTTTAATTCTATCGTCCACATCCTCATAGCCCTCTCTCTCTTTTACAAACTCAATCTGTTTCTCCCACCTCCTGGACCAGTTCTCTTCTCTCAGCTGATCTACATATAACTTTCTCTTCTCCAGTATATAGTCAAGCAGCATATAGTCTGCTATATAGTATTTCCATCTATTAAGGTCACACTTTTCTTGATCCTTCTACCCATAGGCAATCACTGCCTGTGCTGCTATTAATAATTGTTTAATAAGATCATTATATATCATATTTATTGTATAGTTTACTTATGTCCTTGTTTTCAGCTTTCAGTTGTCCACTTTCAGTGCTAATGTAGCCAGAAATCAAATAGGAATTTTTGCCAATATTCCATACCCGTTAATTTGTTACATATACAGAAAATTATTATGCCTCCTGACCCAGCCACTCCAGCCCACCTTAAGAGCCAGCAGTTGATTTGGGCCAAAAGAGAACAATTCTGTTTCTAACTGGGGCATAAGGAGGAGGATGTTTCCACCCCTTTACACCAGTGATTGAGGTTGCAATAAGGACTTGCAACAGGGGTCCTACTTCTGATTGTTGCAACCTTGTTCACTGGCAGGACAGGGTGCAAACACTGTCTTCCTTGCACTCCAGTTGGAAGCTGAATGGACTTCTGTCCAGTTAAGATTGGCTGAGGTGGCATACTGAATACAAATGCATAACTCTAGGTTACACATCTGTATTCAGATATATAACTCTAGGTTATAAATATGTAACCAAAAATGGAATGACAGCCATTTAGAAGCTTAAAAATCCAATTACATCTATATTAGAAGGGGAAAAAATTAACTATAATATTTATGTTTAGCTAGCGTATTTACCCGGCATTGCCTGGGATTTTATTTTCTTCTTAGGAACCCACAAAACTGTCTTCTCGAGTACCTGTAACTTTTCCCGATATTTCCCAATGCAATCTGTATTCAGAGTTGTTAACATTCAGAAGTTCGGTTCCTGAGGGAATACACTGTCCTTCTCCTTGCTGCTCGGCCTTGTCTCCATAGCAACCAGCCTATTCCAGTACCTGTGACTTTTCCCCATAGTCCCCAATCCAATCTATGGCCCTTTCTGCACGAGGAAGTTAAAACGGGCCAAGGCGTCCTGTCACGGAGATGGTCCGCACCTTGGATCGGACTAGGTTCGGACTACTTACCTTAGTTCCACACCTTAGTCCGATCCAAAACGCCCCCAAGTGGTCCTCCAGTGCGCTAAGTGAAGACCAGAAAAATCCGGTCTTTCAATCTTCTGGAGCGCGCCATTTCATACCTGCTCACTTGTGCAGATGCGCAGGCTTACACCAATGCGAGCCTGCAATCAGCGGAGGGCGGACCGTGGGCGTGGTCAGCGTCAGCGGTTGGTCTGGACCCATGAAGAACAAGAAGCCGCCATTTTCAGCCTGAGCAGTGCGGATCTACGGGCCTCGCACTGCTCCGATTCACCAGCAACAAGAGAGGAGTCCTGCAGAAGGGCTTAAGGGAAAGTCCGCGTTGCTTCGAAGAGAGAAGAACCAGTAAGTAACGGCATGGAGTGATTCACTCGCCTCGTGCGGAAAGGGCCTGTGTTGTCCGGTGACGTTGATATACTTTTATTTTTCTTTCTGTTGAATTTCTTCAATGGCTTTATGTTTTTCTGGAAGCATGTTTTGCTTTGAATTTCAGCTGTAAGATTCCTCACATGGAACCCATACAATGTAATGTGTGAGGTGAGAAGACCTTGTAATTATGGCCATTTCTGCACTGCACTGTTATAGTGCTATTATTCCAGTTTCAACATCCTGTGGAATTTGTAGTTTACTAAAGCCAAAGAGCTCTCTGGCAGACAATTCTTAAATGCCCCTCCTTAAACTACAAATCCCAGGATTCCATAGGATGTTGAAAGTGGAATAATAGCACTATGACATTGTAGTGTTGAAACGGGCTATGTTATGTCTGTCACTTTAATTTTTCTCACATACGCCTCCCAAATGTTTTCTGGCATCCTTATTGATGGGAGGCCTCATCTCCATAGCAACTGGCCTGAGACCCAAGAGCTCTCCGGCTGAGAATTCTAAAGGCCCCTCCCTGAACTGCCAACCCCAAGATTCCATAGAATCTTCAGAGCCAGCCAATCATAGTAGATCTTCTCACCTCACACAGCCAATCATACGATATGTAGACAAACAGACAAACATGCAGACAAACATTGACTTTTATATAGTAGATTACTCCCTACGTTTAAGTTAAAAGTGTGCACTAAAATCCTTACCAGGATAAAAGTGGGGGGAAAAAATCATCAGTTATGTTACTCAGCAACTCTTCTTTGTACGTGTCTTGAGCTTGAGATAGAAGGAAACAGCTGCATGAATTTTTGAAAACCCCATTGCTCATCCATATCACCCAAAATCCTTCTCTTACTTTCCCTTTCTCTTTTGCTCATAATCTTATCTTCTAACTTTCCCCCTTTCTTTAGTTTACTGGTTCTCAAGTGGATCCCAGTGAAGTCTTAAGGATAATAGCTTCAGAATTTAGTTTCCTGGAGTAGATAAAGAGAACTTGTGTGGTGTCTCAAAGGAGAATGACCTAAATGCAAAAACAATCAGCACCCTTGCAAGCTGATTTTACTGCCTGATCATTTAAAATCTGTCCACATTGGAATTAACGAAAGTATCATATGCCAACCATGATTAAAAAAAAAAAGATTCTGAAAGTCATTTGAATTTATGAAAGAGCCAACTGAGAAGTACAAAATGCATTGCCTCTTTAGCATGATCTCTCATTGAATTAGTTGATAACTTCATTAATAACTTAATTTTGGAATTAAGTTAGTACCACAAGTCCAGCTTCAGTCAATCAATTAAGTTAAATGAATTTAATTAACTTACTCCTTTTCGTTAGCAAATGTCTGACTTAGTTGATCACAGAAATGATTTTAATCATGTTGCTGTGTTTTGATTATTTTACAATGAAGCCCAATTGAAATGCTGTTTTACACACACACACACACACACACACACACACACCCCTCCACATAGACACATGAATGCATGAATGGATGGATGGATGGACGAATGAACTGGAAGGAGGATTTAATACCTTTTTGTATCTTAGTCAACTGCAGAAAAGTTGCTGGGGTCCACATTACAATTGTGGAGAAGATCAAAGACAAAAGACTATGGCCATTTCCGCACTACACTGTTCTAGTGCTATTATTCCAATTTCTACCTCCTATGGAATCCTGGGGTTTGCAGTTTAGGGAGGGGGATTTAGAATTCTCAGCCAGAGAGCTCTCTGGCCTCAGTAAACTACAAACCCCAGAATTCCATAGGTTGTTGAAAGTGCAATAATAGCACTGGAACAGTGTAGCGCAGAAGTGGCCTATGACCAAAAATGCCAGCATATTTTAGCTTGTAAGTCTTTTTACCAGTAGCTTAGCCTTCAGAGATGCACTTCAGACTTTCTGAATTGGGAGGAATCTGCACAAAAGCAGCAAAATCACTGAAGGATGCTATCAAAGGGAAAGAGTGTGGCTATACAGGAAATTTCCAAGGAGCCACATTGGAATCCAAAGAGGGGTGAATTTGGCCCCCAAGCTTTAGGTTTGCTTTCCCCATTCACTACCTCATAAAAGCAGCAGTTGCACATGGTATAACAGTGGAAGATAGCATGAAATTTCTCTGTTTCTGTTCATCTACTCTCTTCTCAGGAAAAGCAGCCCCACACCTTCAAAATGTGTGATATAAATGGCAAAATCCAATTCTGGAAGAAGAAGAGGAAGCAGAAGAAGAGGAAGGAAAGCATTCAGCACTGCTGATTACCATAAGCAGGAGCACATACATTTAAATCAAAAGTCAGTTGAGTTGGAAAAGGTTTAAGTTTTTCAATAAATTATTTTTATAATGACTATAAAAGTTATATAGGACTCAGAGTCTTGCTAGAGCGAAACACTTTACTGTGCCTGAATTGCCAGTAACACTTCTTGAAATATAAAGCTGACAATCAGGTATCTGAAAAAACATGATGCACTAAAAGGTTCTAACATGTATTTAGCAAAATAATCAAAGAAAGATTCCACTATATTATTTGTAATATTTAGTAAGACACTACAAAGTGACACAAGAGAGAATATAACTAATTTCATTTCTTTTAAAAAAATTGGATTCTCAAAAAAGGGTCTATTTCTGTATTATATATATCTGTGACTCTCAGATAACTATATTTCTTGCATCATATTTTAGATATAATGTTTACAGTAAATTATTAAACATATAAAATTATTTTATAGGGTTCATGAATGCTTCTAACTTGAGAGCCTGAGAATTTCTTCCTGCTTCCCCTCTCTGTCTCTCTAATATTTCATGGAAGGATGTGTGACAACTCTATCATTCCCTCCATTTTCAAAGTTCATAGGTAAGTGAGAGCCCTTACAGAGCTGAAAACACACCATCTACAACCAAGGAGGAACATCTGGGGGAACCCCAAGGTTTGCAGAACTACTGTATACACAGATGGGTGAGAGGACCTTTTGAGGGGCAGCCCCTGAAACAACTCAGTGAGTGTGCACTTTGTCTGATGTTGGAGTGTGAGGGAGGACAGAAAAACAGAGGAGGATGAGGGGCAGAATATATTGGAAGAGAGCACAGATGACTGACTGCGACAATGAATAGCATCTCAGCAGGTCACAACATTTTGTTTGCAAAATGCACTTGCATTATTTGTACTTACCCAGTGTCTTGAAAATGCTCTTAGACAAAAATCATATTTCTGGGACCATATGAAACACATGCTTTGGAGAAAGTTGGTCCTCCTTAGTTTTTCAATTTGATGTTGTAGTGGATTTTTCCAACAGATTTCAATGGGACATCTGTGTGTGTCTATGTGCTTTCAAATTGCCTGTCAACTTATGGTGGCTCCATGAATTTGTCACAGGGTTTTCTTAGGCGAGGAATACTTAGAGTTGGCTTTGCCAGTTCTTTCCTCTGCACTACAGCTCCTGGTATTCATTGGCAGTCTCCCATCCAAATATTAACCAGGACAGGTACTGCTTAGCTTCCAAAATCAGACAGGATCTGTTGCCTTTAGGGTATTTGGGCTACTTAGTTTGGACACATTTCTGAAATACTCTGTTATAGTGCTATTTGTTCCACTTTCAACATCCTATGGAATTCTAGGGTTTGCAGTTTGGGGACAGGTATTTAGAATTCTCAGCCAGAGAGCTCTTTGGCCTCAGCAAACTACAAACTCCAGAATTCCACAGGATGTTGAAAGTGGAATGATAGCACTGTAACAGTGTAGGGCAGAAATGGCCAAGGTCAGCTTAACTTTCTCAGAATTTGAAATGTAGTTCTTAAATGGAATGAGATACTTTATTTACCAGGAAACTCCTGTGAAGTGGCCTTGATTCTTAGTGTCTGCTCAGTGGTATCATTCAAAATAATTAATAACCGGTTCAATCTCATTTTTTTTCCCCAAAATGGATCCGTGTTCACCAAAAATGTTTCAATGGTGCGATTCATCATTGGAAAAAGAAGGAGAAGCGTGCGGATGTTTGCTTGCCTGCAGCAGGGGGGAAGGAACAGTTCAGGGCAGAGCATTCTCCTGGGAACTCTCCCTCCCTTTCTCTCTGTCCTTCTCCTTCACTCTTCCTCCTTTCTTTCCTGTCTGCTTTTTCTTCCACAATGAGGGCTGTCTGCAAGGTGGCGATCAATTCCTTTTTCCTCTCTTCCTTAGCCCTCACCCCTGCCCGGCCATGCTGCACAGCACTGCAGCAGAGCTGGGGCGGGATGGAAAAGCTTTTGGTTTGCTGCTGCTGCTGCTGCTGCTCCTACTATTGCTATTACTACTGTTGCTGCTAGAGAGAGTGAATGGGAATGAATGAAAATTCTGTGCCAGTTAGAGGGAACGGGCACAGTGCAATTTGCATTTTCTGTTTTTAACTCTACTCAGGCCGCTTAGATACAATTGATGCTAATGAAAGTTCAGTGGTCTACCAGATTACAGCCTGCCATGGCCCTTGAGCATGGGGTCCCACAATACTCAGGAAACTTCAAATGAAGTGATGACTGCTGGTGTTATTGTTGTTTTTTATATAGTGCCATCATGGCACTTCACAGAATAAGTTCAGACTATTTTCCATTCTCTCATGCTTTTCCCTATGCTCCCCTGGCCCATATATGTGGCCTTATCCCCAGAAAAGCTCCCAACAATCTCTTCATTCCCTAAGCAGGCTCTCTGTGCATTGTTGTCCAGTTGTCATCAGCCCCAGACAGCCTGGACAATGGGAGTAGTAGATTATCACCATCTGGAAGACTGCCCAAAGAGAACAGCCTAATGCAACACAGGCTCTGCTGTTCAAAGCAGGCTCATCTAGCAAGATCCATCAGGAGTTCTCCAAGGTCCCGGTTTTTGGTTTGAACTGCAAAGCAAAGGAGGATAACTGCCAAACTTTACACTAGTTCAAAGCTAAGCCAGTTGGCAGGAGCAGCTGGACCAGGGTGGTGGTTTTTGTGTCAATGAATGGTGGTGAATTTACTTTGGGCTTTATAGTCTGACCTTTAAAGAAGTTTTTCATGGTTTTGAATGTGATATGCCCAACAGGCACTACACTTTGGATAGCTTCTTTAAACTTGGAGTTGATTCACCATCCATTAACATGGGTGTCATTACCTACCACTACGTTGAGCCCTCCCTCTATTTGAGGCAGGAGGAGAAATTTCACTTCTGCATTTGCTATCAATGCTCCCATCTCAGTTTGCTTTCCTCCTGCCACTCCCAACACCTTGCCTCTCTCCCTGTCCCCACTTACTACCATACTTCTCTACCTGCCCTGAGGATCTTCCCTGTAAAGAAGTGCCAGCTGTGATGGACACATATTTATGCAAAGCAATGGGCTGACAAATAGACATGCCAGCTACTTTGTGCAACCAGCAGATCTTCACAAGCAGGCCATTCAGGATAGAAAGGCATATAAGCAAGGGATGCCAGTGCCATGCAGTGGAAGCAGAGGCAGGGGGGCACTAGCTGTCACAAAGTGGGGGATTCTCATCCTTACAATCTGGTGGGTCATCATTCTTCTACAAGTGACACTTAAAGCTGCCTTTTTGGTTTTGTATTTCTGTAAATGTAGTACTATTGAGCATAATATAAATCATTATGAAATGTTATTGTAGTCATGTGCCTTCAGGTTGTTTCTGACTTACGGCAATACTAAGGGCCTATCACAGAGTTTTATTGACAAGATTTGTTCAGAGGGGGTTTGCCTTTGCCTTCCTCTGAGACTGAGAGAAGGTTACTTGCCAAAGGTCACCCAGTGGGTTTCTATGGCTGAGCAGGGATTCAAACCATGGTTACCAGAGTCATAGCCTGAGACTCAAACCACTACACCATGCTAGCTCTTATGAACCATTATCAAGATCCAATAAACATTCTGCTGGAGCACAAGTCTCTACCAGCATACTTACACAATTGTCAGAAAATGGAGATGTATCTTTTTTCTGCTTCCTTCCTGAGTGTGCAACAGAAACCAGGAGTCTCATTGCCACAGTTCCAAGCCCTCAGTCAATGTGGAGGCGTCCTTGGGTGCACTCTGGCTGCTGTTGCACATCCAGGGGAAGAAATCACTGCCTTTTCCCTCAACTTAAGCTGTTCTTTTTCCCTGGCAGCTGTAACAATTTGAATGCCTCCTTATAGCTGATTTGTGGCAAGAAGCATTGAAGGAAGAGGTATAGGACTCTAATACTGGTTATATCAGGGTAATGAACCTTTGGACCTCCAGATGTTTTTCTCTGAGATTCCCATCAGATCCATACAGCATAGCCAATGATTGTGGGAAGTGTGATCTAAAACATCTGGAGGACCAGGTGTTCTCCATGCCTGGGCTGGACTGTTGTTTCCCCAAGCTAGTTGTTGCTATCCTGCACTACACAAAAATAAATAAATTGAATGACTCCACAACTCTCATATGCAATAGAATCCTAGGCACATTCATTCAGAAGTAAGGCCCTTTCTGCACGCCATTCCCAAGAGCACCCAAGACCTCCTAAGAGGTGTTGTTGGATAAACACATAAAGTTTGGGTTTTGTCTCTTTTTTGTGTGTGTGTGTTTACTTTTTTGAAGCCATTAACAATGTTCTCTTCTCAAATTTTCATTACAGCCATGTGATAAAAAGATACACAGCATCTTCCATAACATTCATGTATGCAAATGTTCCATATTATCAGTGATGGTCTCAACAAACTTTTTGTTATTGTGAAAGTGATGAGCCATTACACCAAATAGCATTCATTTGTTCATTTGTTCAGTCATTCCACATTTAGATATACATATTATTGCATTCTCTGCCAGACTTAAGACACTTGATACAGTACACAGCACATAAACTAACTGTAACAAAACACCAACACTCTCTTCCACTAAAAATGCAACTCAGCTTGTCTAAAAACAGTCAAAATTTTCCGCTTATGTCCAGAGATAATAACTGCTCCAAATGCTGACACCAACCAAGAGATGCTTTCTAGAAGACATTAGTACAAAGGCAGCAGGCATGGAGCCAACCTTGGTCCACTCAGTAGATTATTCTGCAGTGAGGGTATCACCATAGAAAAAGAGTGGCTTCAAGCCTTTATCATTCTTGTTTCCAGAAACAATAGAATACAAAGAAGATATTGCTCCCTTTAAATTATGGCAGGGGCCCCCAAATACTTTGAACTACAAATCCCACAATCCCTTATTAAGTGGGGCTGATGGGAATTGTAAGCCAGCAATTCGACATTGGTGAAAGTTCTCTGTCTTTATTTGAATGAACTCATTGTCCTGTTTCACCAGGGATAAGACAGACATGCAGAAGGGAGGACAGAGAGACACAAGGAAGAGAGCAGATATAGACCTGATGCACCAGGTACGTTAAAGGTCATCATCAGTACTTTAAATGAAGGCCTAATAGGTAACCAATATATCTGGGCCAGGACAATAGAAATATGCTCCATAGAATTCATTCTCATCCTAATATGAACTATAGCATTCTGTGCTAGCAGAGATGCCTTCAAAGATCAATCCAAGCAGAACCTTCTAGAGTAATCTGTTTGAGAGATTACCAAAGAAATGGATAGCTGAGGCCAACTTTTAGCCTGAAAGAAAAGGCTACAGTCCCAAGTTAGTGATAAGCCTCCCTTGGTCACTGCCACCATTGGAGCAGCAACTTGTCCGGAAGTTCCTCAAGGCTGCACATTTCTGATCCTTTAGGAGAGCTAGGGCTAGGCCTACTGCCAAGCAGGATGAGACTGAATCCTCAGGCAGTAGAATGCAGAAGTCATTAAAGGGTAGCAAACTGGTCATTATTTGATTTGTCATTTCATTTTTACTGCCAAGGAAGATAGGACTAACTTGGGAGATTTTCTCTCTTTTGCTACCAAAATAACAGGTTACTGGGGCAGAGGATACGCTTGCTACTTCAACCCAGGCAACAAAATATCTTGAGCCAGCCCTGGAGAGAAATATAGACCCATTTAGAACAAGGAAGACTCAGGACACAAAAATGTGTTGCATATCTCTCTTTAGGATCAAGATGTTCTACTTTTACACTTGAATCCTAATCACAGTCCCAAGTAGAGTAGACCCCTTGAAACAATTGTTGAACATGTAGGCAAATCCCATTGATTCAGTGAATCTACTGTAGTTGAGACTACCAACAGGATTTAGGACACTGACTGGCAAATCACCCCTTGTGTAAATGCCATTGATTCAATGAATCTGTTCCAGCTGGGATTACCAATAAGATCCAAGGTATGGTGTGCTACACATGCAATCAATGGGGCTTATCCACGTGTTGACTTAACAAGTTCCATATATTCAGTGAGCCTACTCTAGTTTGGGCTAACCATGGGATTCAGTCCACTATTACCTGAATCCTACTTTACTTAAGATTAACCCAGCGCTCTTTCACACTATACTATGATTCCCTGTTATTTATTCTATGAATACTGGGATTTGCAGGGTTGTTGTTCTTGTGTGTCTTCAAGTAATTTGTGATTTATGGCAACCCTAAGGAGACTCTATTGTGGGATTTTCTTGGCAGAAATAATTTCAGAACTGCTGGCATTAATCTTTCAGAATTCTTGGAGAACAGGAAAAGTCCCAGCATACTGGAGGAAGGCAAATGTTGTCCCTATCTTCAAAAAGGGACCCACATAATTATCACTCAGTCAGCTTGATGTCAATACCCAGAATGATTCTAGAGAAGAGCATTAAGCAAACAGTTTGTAATTACTTAGAAAGCAATGCTATGATTACTATAATTCAACATGGTTTCTCAAAAACAAATCATGCCAAACTAGTCTTACCTGTTTTTATGATAGAGTTACAAGCTTGATAGATGAAGAGAATGTGGTGGATGTAACATTTCTTGACTTCAGTAAGGCCTTTAACAATGTTCCCAATTATATTTTTGCAAAGAAGCTGGTAAAATGTGGGCTAGATAGGGCTACTATCAGGTGAACTGGTTGACTGACCAAACCCAGAGGGTACCCACCAATGACTACTTTTCATCTTGGAGAGAAGTGACTAGTAGAGTGCCACACAGTTCTGTCCTGGGCCCAGTGCTATTCAACATCTTTATCAATTACTTCGATGAAGGAATAGACAGAATGCTAATCAAATTTGCAGATGATACCAAATTGGGAGGGGCTGCTAATACCACAGAAGACAGGATCAAAATTCAAAATGACCTTGACAGATTGAGAGCTGAGCCAAGACTAACAAAATGAATTTCAACAGAGAGAAATGTAAGGTCCTACACCTAGGCAGAAAAAATTAAATGCACAAATATAGGATAGGAGACACCTGGCTGGACAACAGTACCTGTGAAAGGAATCCAGGAGTCTTAGCAGACCACAAGCTGAAGGTGAGTCAGCAGTGTGATACAGCAGCTTAAAAAGCCAATGTGATTCTGGGCTGTATCCATAGGAGTATAGTGCCTAGGTCAAGAGAAGTAACAGTACCACTCTATTCTGCTTTAGTCAGACCTCATCTGGAATACTGTGTCTAGTTCTAGGCACCTCATTTCAAGAAGGATATTGACAAGCTGGAACACGCCCAAAGGAGGGTGACCAAAATGGGGAAGAGTTGGTCTGGAAGCCATGCCCTTTGAGGAGCATCTTAAGAGAGCTGGGTATGTTTAGTCTGCAGAAGAGAAGGTTAAGAGGAGACATGATAGCCATGTTTAAAATATTTGAAAGGATGTCAAACTGAAGAGGAAACGGGCTTGTTCTCCACTACTCCAGAAACCAGGACAAGGAGCAATAGATTTAAACTACAAGAAAAGAGATTCCACCTGAAACTCAGGAGGAACTTCCTGATGGTCAGAGCTGTCCAGCAGTGGAATATGCTGCCTTCGAGTTTGGTAGAGTCTCCTTCTTTGGAGTTTTTTAAGCAGAGGCTGGATGGCCATCTGTTGAGAGTGGGTTGATGTGGGTTGCATGGCAGGGGGTTGGACTGGATGGCCCCTGGGGTTTCTTCCAACTCTATGATTCTATGTGTCCTAGAGCAAATCAAGTCTGAACTCTCTGTAGAAGCCAAGATGACTAAATTGAGATTGTCTTATTTTGGATATGTCATGACAAAACTCACTAGAAAAGACAGCAATGCTTGGCAAGGTGGATGGCAGAAGGAAAACAGACAGGCCCCTCTGCAGTTGGATAGATTCAATCAAGGAAGCCATGTTCCTGCAAGACCTGAGCAGGTCAGTTGATGATAGGGTGACTTAAGCGGTCTCATTCATAGTGCTGCCATAAGACAAAGTCAACTTGGCAGCAGTTAACAACAACAATTTCGAATTTTCAATCAGAGAGTTCTTGCTTCTCACTAAAGTCCAAGATTCCACGGAAGGCAGCCATGGCAGTTTAAGTGGAATCATAGTGCTGTAATTGTGCGGTATGCAAGAACCCCTAGTCTCAAAGGGGTTTAAATCCTTTTAAACAAAGTCATGTTTCTATTTTGCCAGCAGATGGAGCTGTGGATTTTAAAACTCTGGAGTGCCAAAGGAATACGCTACAATTTCTTATCCAGGTTTCTTGCTTAATTGCGAAAGAAATTAAGGAGCAAGAAAGTGCTCCTACGTAACTTTAGTATGTGTCGAAACGGTCACATTTCCACAGGGTGCAAAACTGAGACTCAGTGCGGGGAGTGACAGGGAAGATGTTCTGTCATCGCAATCACTTGGCCTCTAAATTATTTTAAAGCACTCCGCCAACGGGATTTTGCTTACCTGTGTACTGTCACCAGAGATGATTTTAGTCTCCCCAGGCGTTTTCGAAGAACAGTTTGCAGGGACCTGAAACGACGCGTTCATTGTCACGCTGTACACCTTAACCTGCATATTTGTGAAAAGGAATATGAAAAAGAAGATGCGATGTGGGATAAATATACTGTGACCAGTTCCTCTCCCCACCCTGTCCCACTTGCCCAGTCTTTGTCAAAATGAATCGTGATTCTAAAGTAAATTATCTCTGGCGGGTGTTCGTGAGTCCCTGGGTGTGAGTTTGAGTATGCATATGAATGACCTGCTGCATGAAGTCCCAAGTGTGGATCCAATGCTTTTGGTCAACCTACCTTAAGGGGTGGAATCCAGAGCACTGGAGGCTTGGCTATTCGAAACTCTCTCCCCGGTTTTAATATTTTGCAGAGAACTTCTCCCTCCTTCCACCATTTCTACTCAGTTGCGTTTCATCACTTGAAGGATCGCAGCCCTAGTTAAATTGAACTTGAAGCAGTAGTCCCGGTTAAATTCAATCTCGGCTAGTTAAACTGAGATTTGCCCCAGACCTTCAACAAACTACATTTGCCCTGGTAAGAATTAAAGATGTATTTAGGGCCCAGTTAAAGATACCCTGGGGACAAAATTCTCTTAAACGTAACTAATGGATGGATCCGTTTGATTGACCCATTCTGTATAGTAGACATTGTACGTTCGTAAAACATGGTGATTGCTTTTGGCTTCCAGAAATATTTTTTTCCCTCTTACAGAGGCCATATTCGCTCCATGGGCTCTCCTTTCCCCCCTTTTGGGGACATGTTTCACAAACTGTTAAGCGCACAGCTAATGGGACTGTTTTAATTAGGACAGCAGCTTCGGAGGTCATGTTGATTTAACCTTATTTGGGAGAAGAGGAAAGAAGCCTTTTCCAGTGAGAAGAGGAAACTTTTTTTCTTTTGCTCTTCTCCTCTCCGCCCCCATCTTTCCCTTTCGGACCATTTCCCTGCAACTTTGCACCTCTCGGTGGTCTTCACAATTTAGTGGACTTTGGAAAAAAGGCCGCGCTCAAGAGTCAGCCCCGCTGTCTCCACGACTTCTTGGGAGGGCAAGAAAGTCACGGCAAAGCAACTACTCCCAACGGAAGAAAGAATGAAAAGGTGGGGACCGTTGTTCTGGGGCTTTCTGATCCAAAGGCTTTGGGTCGTTTTCTCAATCCAACCTTTCCCAAGTCTATGCCGTAGTCTGGGGATCCGGAAGCCCTTGGTCTGTCGCGCTTCCTCCCCGGGGGACGGTGATTTACATCCACGGAGGCACCTAAGTCGTCGTTAGGATACTTAACTTGGAGAGTTTCTCACTGTAAGGCTAGAGTCTGACCACCCGTTCTGGTTCCACCGAAAAGCAGGGAAAGTTGTTGCGAGTCCATTTCGAGGGTAGAAAGGAGACGTATAGGACTAGTAAATACACAGACGGAAAAAGATTCTGACGACTTCTTCCTCTCTTCGCCCACCAGCGGAACCGAGAAAAACTGTCGGCGCTTTAGAGGGCCCGAGTCGTCTACGTTCTAGTTAAGCCCCACAGGAAAGAACAGAAGAAGTTTATGAGTGCATCAACCAGGAAACCGCCGGTGCTACTTTTGGACGTTGAAGCTGCTAGATCAGAAGGGAAAAAGAGGAAGGAAAGGGAGGAAAGGAATGTAGCTGCAACTTTAAGATTAACTTGTTTTTATTTTAGCATGAGCTTTCTTGGATATAAACTCATCTCTTCAGATGCAGTACAGTCAAGAGAGTGATCTAAGTTGGCAGGAAAAGGCAGTGAATCGTGTAATTTGTTCCCCTAACATTTACTGGCAGGACTAGGGACAGCTAGTTGTGTCCCTCCCCAGTTTGCCCTACACGATTTGACCAGTTTTAGCTAATAGGCACCCTGGCAAAGCTGAGCGAAGGACACCGTTTCTTGCTTTGCCTCAGGCAGCACCTTGTATTGCAACGGTTTGCGCGGGTGACTGAGTTTCTTGCGTTGGCTTCAGTAAGAGGTAAAACTTGATCCAACGTGGCGTAGTGGTGGTTTGAGTGTTGGACTACGACCCTGGAAAACGGAGTTCGATCCTCCGCTGGCAATGGAAACCCACTGGGTGACCGTGGGAACGTCACACATTCTCAGCCCCAGAAAACCAACCCAGTGATAAGTTTGCCTTAGGGTCGCCATAAGACGGAAACGGCTTGAAGGCACACAACAACGACCAAGTTTATTCAGAAGATATTCCCAGAGAGTTACACTGCAGGGAATTGCAGCATCTGTGGCGATTTTAAGGTGTCTGGCCTAAGGCGTTCTAAGACTCAGGCAAGGCGTTTGGCAAAGTGGAGAGGCGATCCCGAAACTGATTAAATAAACCTAAGCAAAGAGGGAAAAAGAAACCCAGATTGGCCTCATCCCGGCTTGAAAGCAGACTTTAAGGTCCTCCTTTTGAAGAACAGCAGTTACTATAGTTAGAAGTGGTGGAGTATTTTTGCGAAGTCTTGGAGAGCTTTAAGGAGAGGTACCAAATCGGTGGCTGAGAAGCTGTCTTTTTAAAATATCACTATATGGCTACCTATGGCTAAGCATGCACCAGGGGATTTGCAGACTACAAGGAAGCCCCGCTTTCTGGACTACCTGGCGATCCGTTCCTTTTCTCCCCATAGGGTCAAGCTCAAAAGTAGGGCTGGTGGTAGAGGTGCCGGGTGTTGAGCGCCCTCGGCAATCCTAGACTTGATATATTTGCAGGACCTGAGGATGAAGAGGCCGGGGCAATTCTTATCGCAGACAGGTGGACGTCAGTCCCGCTGACGTGTTACCAGGCTTCCCTGAAATGCCACTTTAATCGGAGGACGTGCTCCAGCAGTACCAGTGATGTCGTTTGTTTCTGAAGCAGCTAAGAGTTCAGTGCTGTTCAAGTCCACTCAGAAGGAACCGTACTGAATGCAATGGCGCTTACTCCCAAACAAACGTGCACAGCCTGAGGGGCTTAACTGCATTGTGGATCCCAGTAGAAGGAGGGTATTATGAAAGTGCTCTTTCTGACTTACCCGTCCCGGTTGGTTCTGATTCACAAGTTTGGTGTCTCGTCGGCACTCTACTGACTCACGAATGAACTTGTGAACTCTTCCTCTCGAATTATGTTGTGTCTGAGGTGGCTGCAACAGAATATCGAAGTTTGGTAACACAAGATAGTTCTTGTCTCACATGTTCAAGTCACTGATTTTTCAGTCACGAGAGAAATGAGCTCGCATCTGTGAAATTGTCCTTCACTTTTCAAGGCTTACTTGGAACAATGCAGTCCAAAACTCGAGATAAATCCTATCGATCTCAATGGGACTGCAGCATGCATGTGCCGTTTGGTGGCGTTACTCCCAAAGAAGTGGCACTGGATGGGGCTTTTAGACAGTCAACCTTCCGCTGAAATCCTCAGTAGCGAAGAGCAAACTGTCTGCAATCCCAGACTTCACGAGTAAGATGTCCTTATAGCGCCAGTCGTCTCCAGGCCTTTGACACAGTGTAAGGATTTTTGCTCCTAGGAGACGTCGATCTCCGACCCAGTCCCACAACCTCGGTTGCTTTTTGAGTGGGTGAGAAGCAGGAGTAAGGTCGGGCCAGGCCTCCGGCCTGTGTGGAGAGAAATATTTTGCCTGGACCGAAATGAATCCCCTGCTTTTCTGAGGGGGCATAATTCTAAAAACGCTGGCGTGGTGTAGTGGTTTGAGCGTTGGTCTGCGACCCTGGAGACTCGATTCCCCGCTCAGTCATGGAAACCCACTGGGTGACTTTGGGCAAGCAACACATTCTCAGCCCCAGGAAACCCCGTGATAGGTTCGCCTTAGGGTCATCATAAGCCGGAAACGACTTGAAGGCGCACAACGACAATAATTCTCCCAGCCACAGCCGCAAATGGAAGCGCCGCCCCGCTTCCATAGGAAAGTTCACCGCCAGTTTACGTTTCGCCTGCCTAACGGGGGAAGTTGCTTGATTTGTAAGCGCCTTGGCAGAGGCTTCCCGTGCCTCGCCCTACACACCCCGGACTGCCGGTGCCACCGACAGAATGAAAACTTGGGGGGAGCGGGGGGGGGAGCCCGGCTCCGTCAGTGACATAGGGCTGCGCGACAATTAAACCAGGTAACGAGACACTGGGCAGATGTGTTTTCATTGCACTGTAAGATAAATGCAGTGTTAAATGCCTGACAACTTCCCAGAAGCAATCAGCAAAAGTTTACGAGTGCATAAACCACAAAGACCATTTCTCCGTATTTTTTATAAGCCCCGCATTTAAAGCTTCCTATAAATTCTTCCGCCGGCTTCCAAACCCAAGTTAGCGGCGACTGTTAAACAGCTCCTTTTCCCGGGGGAATTCAGGAGAGAAGAGGTCGCTCCTGAGGAGCTGAGGGAGATCTCGAGGGAAGGGAGGAGACAGAAGATTGGGGAGCCGTCCATTGTCTCCCGAGACTGGGCCAGGCTGAGGAGAAAGTCGGGACGCGTGGCGCAAAGGCGGAGAGGCAAACACGGGCGAGCGGAGGGCGATTGTTTACTGGGGGCGAGGAGGGAATAGATGAGGTAGAAAGGTTCAAATGTGGGGGGGGGGGTGGAATGCTGTGTTTAATCAGAAAGTCGCCGACCCTCTCGATGAGGAGGCAAGAAGGAACCAGGCGCTGGGAACGGGAAAAGACCCGGCGCTTCGCCCCTCCTTGTTTCTGGGGCGACCTTAGCCTTCTTCCACCTGTTCCTTCCCGAGTGGCCCACCTGTCCAAAGAGTGACACGGCATCCATCATGCCACTAACCAGGCCTGCCTTTTGCGGCGTGCCGTCAAGGCTCTGCTGACGGTGATGGACAGCCTCGGAGCAATTCCCTTTCTCCTTTTCCAAAATGCTTACTGGGCAAGGTGAACCGCCATGCCGAAAAGTTTCCAGGGCGGGGGAAAGAAGGAGGAGAACGAAAGAGAAAGGGGGGAGAGTTAGTGAAGCATCCTAGTGGAACAGCGACGAGGAAGCCCTCCGCCTTCCCCAGACTCCAGCTACCGGCAGGGAGCAGGTTTTCATCCCCTCCGTCGCTGAATGGTTACAAAAGTTGATGTTAAACCGGGGTGGGGGGATTACTTTGCAGATTAAAAGCGGGTTCCCCACCATCGCCACTCCTCAGTTTAGCGCCCAAGCGAGAATGAAATGGCTTAGTGGGAAAGAATACCCCATGACAGACGTAAGGAGAGCCACGTATAAAGGTTGCATGGTTGAAAAGATGGAAGAGGGTGGGATTCGGCCAGGGTTTTGCATAGGAGGGAATCACCCGCTGCTTCATAACCAAGAGGACCACTTTCATAGGCTTGACTTGCTTCTCGAGGGCGATTCTGTATCCACCTCGAGTCTTCGGTAGATGGAAATCCCTAGTCAGTTTGGGGGAGGAGGACAGGCTGGCGGCGCGGGGGGGGGGAGGCGCAGCTTGGCTTCTTTTTATTCTTTTCCAGGTGAAAAAATGCAAACGGAGCCAGTGTTTGTCGCCTGCGCCTTTTCTTTGCTGAAACAAGACACCCAACTGTTCTGATACTGCCATTCAAAAACAAGGGTTCTGTGGCAAACCTCATTTGTGAATCTATTACAGAGATTAATAGATTATTTCTTCTTTTTCAGCTAATTCTCAGTGGGGAAATTTAACCATATGGTAAGGAGAGAATTAGAATTTCATCACATTAGAGCAAAATGTAATGAAAAGAGTCCAACACCTGGGGCCAACTGTGAAAGACACAATTAAAAGGTTTTTAATGAAACCAGAGAGAAACCCTAAATTCCATAATCTTCAGTGATTCTATCACATATGAACGATTAAATGGAAGTTTTAGGAAATATTCTTTAGTGATGTCATAAAGACCCCAAAAAAATAAAAAAAAATAAAAAGCCTAAAATCGGTATTATGTGTACATCTTTTTAAAGAGAGAGAGAGAATAGAATCAAAACAGAAATGATTACTTTTAGAGACGATAAAGTGAGCACACTTTAAAGGAGAATTCTGATTCCTAGATTTCATTGTTACATAATGTCTGCTTGAAAAGAGTCGCAAAAGGGAAACAAGGAGAGGATAAATGCACGTCAGAGATCAGATAAACACTGAATTGCGCAAATAATCCGTAAATTTGCTATCTTCGGAGAGCATCTATCCTGAATTTCGGGAAGCCAAACTCGTTAGGAAAGATCATGAAGAAGAAAGCAAAAAGAGAAATCGTCGTTTAGGGGCGGGATCATTTTTTGGGGAATAGGATTTTGTCCTGGAGTTGCCATGGTAAGGGATACTTCCAAGTCAAGATCTTGGGCTAAATCGGATTCCCGGAAAGTTGAGAGTTGGGTAATGGAGAAAGAGAGGCAGTCCCTCTACCCATACCAGCAAAACAATTGAATTTTAACTGTTGATTTTAAACGGGTCCACTGCGTGGGGGGAAGGTGAACCTGGTGCCCATGGAAGGGCAGAAAAAAAAAGGAGGGAAGTCCATGAAGAAAAGGTATAAAGAAAAAAAAAAACTCCTTGAACAGAAAAAAAAAGGAAAAAGAAATTTTAAAAATCGTGTTTTAAGCAAAAGTAATAGGTTGAGCTCCAATGACCAAGGAAGGGGTCCCTTCACGGCCCCACCCCGCCGTCCCGTCCCCTCGCCAGGAGCGGCGGAGTTGGATGTCAGCAAGGCTGGCGCGGCGGGGCGTCCTTCTGGCACCGGCGCAAAGTTCGCAGAAGTCCGCTGGCAGCCCTGGGGGGGGGGGAGTGTGCAGCGAGCGGCGCGAGTCCGCCCACCCCCAGCCCGCCCCCCCCGCCCCCGAATACCACCCCCTGCCCCACCTCACCCTGATCTCGCCGCTCGACAATTTGCTGAAGGAGGCAAAGAGCAGTCTTCGCCCTAAGTCGAGGGGCTTTTAAGTGTGC
Source organism: Cyclura pinguis (assembly GCA_030412105.1). Taxonomy (NCBI): domain Eukaryota; kingdom Metazoa; phylum Chordata; class Lepidosauria; order Squamata; family Iguanidae; genus Cyclura; species Cyclura pinguis. Next base: position 218,409,379 of record CM059602.1, read on the forward strand.
TCATTGAGGAGTGAAAGTCGCCACACATGTCAAGCTTTAAAGGCAGTTGTTGGGTTCCTAATCGGACTCAACGCCTTGCAAACATATGCGTTAAGCTGTGCCTACAGATGGCAGGGAGAATAATGGAGCAGGCGCCTTTTATAAAGCGCGAGCTGCTGCCTGTCGTCGTCTCCTCCAGACCGGTGTGAAATGAAAAACTCCTCAGACTCAGGGCCAAGCTTAGCGCCTGGGCTCGTTTGTTACCGTTTTAATCCTATTAATTAAAACGTTAACCTGATTGGGTAGAGAGCTCTGTCCCAACAGGCGAGCCTTCTTCATAATAACCTTCTCGGCGGCGAGATAATGAGGTAAAAGACTCCCCCGTCTGTGGCGGCGGCAGCAGCGAGGACAGGCGGGCGGCGTCGGCAGTGGCAGCAGTCGGAGCGAGCGAGCGAGCGAGCGAACGAGCGGGCTGGCTCCTGCTCTTCCTTTCTCTCTCGCTCTTTCTCTCTCTCTCCCCCCCCCGCACCCTCCCCGCCACCCCTCGGTGGGTCCCGGAAATCTCTTGAAGGTGAATCCAAGCAAGATAAACGGTGCGAGGGGCTCGCTGGCAGCTCACAATGCCTGAGCCCTTCGCAGGGTGAGAGGGAGCGAGAGGTGCTGAGAGCGAGCGAGGCGACGGGCGAGAAAGACGCGCGCTGAAGGAGGGAGAGAGGGAGAGAACGCGCGCCAAAGAGGCCGGCTGACCAGCCTCGCCTCGGGAAGAGAGCGGCAGAGGAAGAGACTCAAACGACGGGAAGAAGAAGAAGGAAGGAACAGAGCGAGAAGCAACGGCGGCGGCGGCTCTCTGAGGGAGACCCCTTCCACCTCAGTCAAGAGTCAACCCTCGGACCGGGCGCTGAGGAGAAGCCGCGAGGGGGGAGGGGGGCGAGGGAGGAGGAGGAGGAGGAGGAAGAGGGCGGCAGGAGGAGTTGGAGGAGGGGAGCCCGCCGGCTGGGACCATGGAGAGGGCGCTGAGCCTGCCCGCAGACGAGGACTTGTTCCACAAGAGTCTCAGCGCCTCGGCCAAGAGGATGGAGTCCGCCTTCCGCTCGCCCCCGGGGCTCGACCTGGCCGCTCACCAGCCTCAGCCGCGCGAGCCGCGGCAGCCGCCGTCGCCCCTCAGTTGCTACGAGCCGGCCGATCCGGAGGTGCTCCTGAGGGAGAGCGCGGCCGGGGCGCTGGTGAGCGGGGACCCTTTGGGCGGCTCGGTGTGCGTCAAGTACGGGCAGAGCACGACGAGCCGCAGCTCGGCGGCCGAGAGCAGCGGCGGGGAGCAGAGCCCGGACGACGACAGCGACGGACGCTGCGAGTTGTTGCTCCGGGGCCCCGCCGGAGGTGGCGGCTCTGGGGTGGTGGTGGGCGCCGGGGGCGCCCTCCTGAAGGCTCCCGAGGGCGGCGCCTGCTCCAACAGCCACCACGGCGGCGGCGGCGGCGGCGGCGGCGGCGGGAAGAAGTCCAAGGAGCAGAAGGCGCTGCGCCTCAACATCAACGCCCGCGAGCGGCGGCGCATGCACGACCTGAACGACGCGCTGGACGAGCTGCGGGCCGTCATCCCTTACGCGCACAGCCCCTCGGTGCGGAAGCTCTCCAAGATCGCCACGCTCCTCCTGGCCAAGAACTACATCCTCATGCAGGCGCAGGCCCTCGACGAGATGCGCCGCCTCGTCGCCTATCTCAACCAGGGTCAGGCCATCTCGGCGGCCTCGCTGCCCAGCTCGGCGGCGGCCGCGGCGGCCGCGGCGGCCGCCTTGCACCCGGCGCTCGGGGCCTACGAGCAGGCGGCGGCGGCGGGCTACCCCTTCAGCGCCGGCCTCCCGCCCGCCACCTCGTGCCCGGAGAAATGTGCCATTTTCAACAGCGTCTCGTCCAGTCTCTGCAAACAGTGCACGGAGAAGCCTTAAAAAGAGACCTGGACTTCCGCAAAACGCCCTGTGACCCTTCATCCTCCCTTCCTTCCCTCGGCAGGACTCCTGCTGCTGCTGCTGCAGCCGCCGCCTTTCGGGGGATGATCTTGGGGCGAAGGGGGGGACTTAAGTGCAACTGAGACCTCAGCGACGGTTAAACACACACACACACACACACGCAATCGCGATTATGGGGTGTATGTTTTTGGGTGAGTGTGAACAAAAGAGAAATAGTTGTGGGGGAATGATATTCTCTGTCCGCCACATGTTTTCTTTCAAACTTCCAAGCTTTGGGAACTTTTGCTATAAGCAAACAAGGACTGGGAGGGGACATTGGTTGGACATGAGCAAGTGATAGAAGTGGTGGAAGCAAGCTGGATTGTAAAACTCAGACAAATCAAGAAGGGCACTTAAAAAGTTTTTTTAAAATGTTATTTTATTTTGTTGCTTCTGAGCCAGGAAACGAGCAAACTTGAAATGCAGACTTCTTGAGATTAGACATGCTCAAAAAATGCTCTGAAAATGCGTGTATTTTTTATTTTCTCATAACTTAAGAGCCTGTGAAAGTGCGCAGAGTTGGGGGGAAGGCGAACTTTAAGAGGTAATAAGCTCCTATTTGTGTGGCTGAAGTACTGCAGGTTTATTTTTAAATTTCAAAAAATGTGCACCTTGTTTCTTTTCACTTTGCAATGCTGTGTACAGGAAAACATAATATTTATTTCAATGGCCCTCTCACGTCAATAATACTCACCTTGTGTTGAGGTCATGGGTTTTATGTGATTTTTTTTTTTTAAAAAAAAAAAAAGATGCTTCTTAAAATTCCCAATAACTTAAACTTTGTGCCAAGTGTTTAAACGTTGATTTGCCAAGGACGCGTGGACCAGAAATCTTGATGTATCCCAGCTGATGAAGCTTCTGAAAGGTCGTCTGGATTTTTAGTTGCATCATCCCTGTATTTATAATAAATTGAGCTTTAATAAATCGCTTCAGTCCAAAAATGAGAAGAAAGGTGTATTCTTAATTGCTCAATTAAGTGGACTGTTGGTGATTAGAAACTCTTTGCGGCATGAAAGGATTTCTGTTTCTAGATATTTGCTGTGACAGCAAAGGCATCAGGCTCTTTGTCAAGAATTTACAAAAAAAGCTTTTTCCATATGGTAGTGTTCTGAGAGAATAAGGCCAGGTTTGTGCGATTTTTAAAAATTGTTTATGAGCGTTATTTTCTGCTGAAGCTGGTCATTTTAGCCAGGTTTTTTTCTCTCTCCATATGCATTCCTCCGTAAATAATGATGGAAGGCAGGAAAGTAAAGGAATACTTGTTGCCCTCGAAAGTAGATTTCAAAGTGATTTTGTATGGATTTCTTCCCCAGCCAGTCTATAACGCCTTTAAACCGAAGTGCTGGAGTGTGAAGCTGTGTAACAACTGCCATACAACAGTCTGGGGAGAGTTATTGCTGTTCTTTTACACACTGATCCTAACCACATTTACTTGGTGTGTTAATTCCACCGATGCTAGTCGAATTTGCTTCCGGCTAAAGTATGATTGGTGACATGTAGGATTAAATGGGTTTGACTGTTTCAGCCTAATGGGAGACCTAGTGCCCTTGCAGAGAGTAAGAGCACAGCCCTCCTCGGAAGTAAGTCCCACTGAGTTCTGTGGACCTTCATCCCAACTACTCATCCGGAGTCGCAGCCTGAAAAATTAATTAAATCTATCTTCAGTCCGCTGGACTTAATTTCTACTGCGAAGTGTGTTTTTAGCTTCTAGGCCTTAAATAACCAGTATTTTAAACGTGACTGGCTGGGAGATAGATGAGCGAGGCCTGAGCCACCTTAAACCGAAGTACTTTGGCGGAGCCGGATTGTGGCTCATCCTGCCAATCCAACGTGGGTCCCGCAAATCTTCCTTTCCCCTCCCCTGGCAACCTCTACAAGGCTTCGCGTTTTTCACTACTTGCTGATAATCCAAATTCAGTCTGTCAGCTTCGGATGGCAAAATGAGTGCCGTGATGGATCTGTTGGCAGGTCATGGATGTGTAAAGAAGTGTGCGTGAGAGAGATATCTATATATTAAATAGGTCAATCAGATGATGACAGCGATGTACGGCGGTTTGTATGTGTAATCTATGTCGGAAAGAATCTTTATTAAAATATTTTGAACAAATCTTTATCCCGCTGTGCTTTGTGAGAGGAGCGAAAGGAAAGCTCACCCACCCCTTCCTACTTTGCTCGGTTCAGACAGACTTGGTGGTGGGATGAAGAGGGGGCAATGACTGAAAAGGGAAGGAAAGCCGGGAGACGATCTTGTTGTTGCCTGCTTGGTTTTGGCTAGTGCTTAGAAAAGGAGGAAAGGCTCCGTGTCATCAGGACTCTTGCAAGCAGTAAGGAAAAAAAAAGGGCCCAAAGTTTCTTTGTTTGTCCTAAGAAGTCGCTGGGGCAGGCCAACTTCACTACTTCTTACAGTATCCTAAATATGGTTGTTGTGTTCCTTCCTTTCCAACTCGTGGCGACCCTATTACAGGGTTTTCTTGCCAAGACTTCTTCAGAAGCGACTTGCCTTTTTCCTCTTTCTGGAGCTGAGAGAGTGTAACTCGTCCAAGGTCACCTAGTGGGTTTCCGTGGCCGAGCAGGGGTTTGAACCCTGGGTTCCAGAGTCGCAGTCCAACGCTTAAACCACTACACCGCACTGGCTGTCAAGTATGCCCTGGTTAAAAATGGAGGGGCAGAATCTGGCATGGTCCAGTGGTTCAGAAGAATGCCAAGGACACCCCCAAGGGTCCCCGGGCGGCGGCTCTCCTCGACCTGTAGCGCTCCGAGAGTGGCTCGAACTCCCTTTGGCCCCCGCAGACCGTTCCCCGGTCGCCTTGGCCGAGGAAAGGGCAGCAGCCGGCCTCCTTCCAGGCCAGGTCAGACAGCGGCTTGAGCCCAAACCCTCCAGGGCGCGTCTTGGGCGGCGCAGCGACCCGGGACTCAGAGAGAGGCCTGGATTCCCCCTGCCACCCTCGCTCTCAGACCGGACCGGGCCGGTATCTCTAAGCGCTTCTCCTGCCCGGCTTCTCGAATGGCACGGAAGGCTGGGAAAGCCGAGGAGAGAGCGAGTAAGCAGGGATTATTTTCTGCTCCACTTCGTGTTTAAAAAAAGGAGGAGAAGGGGGAGTGGAAAGAGGGGAGAGGAGAATTAATCAGAACCTGTAACTTTTCAAGACTCATAACTGTCCAGGGCGGCGAAGGCAGCCCCGGCAGGGTGGGCATCTCGGCCCCCGAGGCGCCCGGAGAAACCGTCTCTCAGTATTTACCAGACAAAGCCTGGGTGCGTCTAATTATGATTATTAAAACAATTTCCATGACGATGTCTAATATTATGTTAATTTGAAAACAACTGTGTATGAAAACTGTCGACTATAATACCTAAATTCATTTAATGAAACACATCGTTAAGGCAATTAGACCTCCTGGATGTGATTAAGGAACATAATTACGACACTGTTCTGCGCCATAATTGGGTGTCTTTAATCAAGGGGTAAAGTGATCAGCAACGCAGCCATTAGTTTGTATTGTTCTGTCTCTGCTGTCCATCATCCTGATGAGGAATTAAGCACAGCCAGAAGCCTGGCTCTTCTCCCCCCGCCCCGTACCGCCACCCACCCATCCTCTTACACACACATTTCTTTTTGCACATTAATAGCCGCTAGGATTTCCTTTTGCAAAAGAAAAAGGAAAAAGCGTGTCCTTAAAGGCTCAACCACCTTTTCCTTCGAAGAGCTGATTTGATTTTCCCCAGAGTCGCTTGGTCAAAAACGGTGCCACTTTGCCAGGCGAAGGGACTCCGGGGAAAATCAATTCCACGGCTTTTAAACCCCTCCAGCCTCTCTCTCTCTTTCTCTCTCGACGTCTGGAGGGTTCAGCCCACTTCCTGACAGACAAGTTCGGGAAGGTCCGTGGGATTTGCTTTCAAGGAACTCGCTGCCTGGAACAGCCTGAGACGCGCCCGGTCCTCCGGCATAGGCAGCCAGCCCCATCCAGCTCGTCCCAGTTGAGTCAGTGACCCATCTTCCCTTGGTCCGCTTGGGATCAGGGTTTTTACTTGGAAGGTAGCAGCCTCTTCGGGAGGAGCCGCAAGGCGGAGTGGTGCAGGGGCTTTTTGCCTCGGGAAGTTTGAGTGGGTTAGGTCAAGGGCTTTGGAGGCGTTGGCTTTGACGGTGAGGGGGATCACAACCTTGGGGTGGGGAGAATAAGACGGGGGGGGGGGAGAGAGAGAGAGAGAGCGAGCGAGCGAGCGAGCGAGCGAGCTCGCCTCAGGCACCTCCGGGCCTACGCCTGCCCCAGAATTCTTTTGCTCTCGCATCCATTTTCTGAACCAGCAGGAGACCAAAAGTTTGAGATATTGGTGGGACCGAACTGTGGCTTCCCTTCTTGGACGAGCATTCACCTCTCTCCCTCTCTGCCCATTTCCGCACTAGACTGTTACAGCGCTATTATTTCACTTGCAACATCCTATGGAATCCTGAAGGCCCCTCCCAAAACTGCAAACCCCAGGATTCCACAGGATGTTGCAAGTGAAATAATAGCGCTGTAACAGTCTAGTGCGGAAATGGCCTCTGTCTCTTTCAAAATGGGTGCTAACACAGCGGTCCATGAGCTGGATTGGCATCCCTTGACCTATTGCGGAGCTTTTTGGATATTGACAGTCCTGGGCAGAGATAAGAGCCAGCCTCCTTTGACAAATGCCATTTTTAATAATTCCAGGAACCCCAGAATTCCAGGAAGTTCCCATTCGGAGCTAGGTGGGACTGAGGGGTGGGAACTGAAGAGGCCGGGCCTCGAGCCCTCGTTGATTTTCAGTTTGAGATCTCTTCTTAGTCTAGTTTCTCCTTGGCAACAAGCGAGGGGAAGGGGGGAATTGGGGGGAGGGAAAGATCTGCGATGGGTCTGCTCAAAACCAGCTGTGAAGTGTCCCCCCCCCATCAACGCACACCCTCTTCAACAAGTTTTGTTTTTACAATTCGGCGTGAAATCGGAGGCAAAGGGAGACGCCGGCGCGCTCGCGAAGGCTTCGCTCTCGTTAGGAAGAGATAATCGGTCCGGTGGCTGGGAGCTGACAAGGCACCAGCCTTCGAGACGCGCTCGTGGAACTGGGCTGGAGAATTACGCTGCGCATCTGATCTCTTTTTCTCTCCGTCCCCCTCTTAGGACTTCCTCGGCTCCGCTCCTTTCCCCCTCCCTTTCCTGCTTTGACGGATCACTTAATCAGAAATGAATATTCTTCTTTAAAAGCTTTTGTTTCATTTCAAGACACCCCTCCGAAGTAGGACCGTTAAGTCCGTCCAAGCTCCCCCCCCCGCTCTTTTCCCTTTTCACCTTGGTTGCCAAGGCGGGGCAATCTTTCTCTCTCTCTCTCCCCTTAGCCCCAGTTGTAATCCCGCGATTGTCCCAGCATGAGTGACATTGACTTTCCTAATGTAATGACTTATGAAAGATATAATCATGTGTTAAATTGAATCCTCCGTTTAACTGTTAATGGTGTGCTCTGGGCACATTTACGTATTAGATGCTATGGTAACTAATTACCGCTAGAAAAAGGGATAATACACTTTGCAGACTTTGACAAATAATTATGAGTGCTCACATCCCTGCTCGCAGTCACTCGCAAGCGGATCTGCTGGAATGAATAAGGGAATCAATGAACGGATGGGTAAGTGAACTTGGGTGCGTGGAAGGGATGAGATAATGAATAGCGGCCAAGTGAGTTTTCTTATTAAAACCTTTAATGAAAATGTGATTTAGGGTATGGGGAAAGGAGGAAGGGAGAAGGGGAGGGGGAGGAAAGGAAGGGAGGTGCAGAATGGGCGCCTCTAAATGTAATTAACAGTGCAACATCAGAACATAAATACGTTTGCTTTAATTAAAAAGAAGGAGGCAAAGTGAATTGCCCACGTGCGAGGAAACTTTGCAGAAATTAGCACGGGTGGACCGTGACCCCCCGCTTCCCCAGGAGGGAGGGGTGGGCGAGTTGTTTGCTGGCATCACTGGACGGAGGTGCTAGTCCTCGTGTTTTGGCCATATCAAATGACTGGCGGGACTGTATCCCGTCGTCTTTTTGGGGTGGGGCTGGGTGGGTGGGGGAGGAACGGTGAGATTAAATGAACTTTTAATCGGCCTGGCACGAGTCAAGGCCCGAGGAAAAAGAAACTTTACAAAGAAAGCTTGGGGGACCGGAATTCACGCCCTTGATTCTCTAAACGTCTGGGGAGGACGGGTTCTTTGAAATGGTGCGATGTGCAGGGTTCTAAATTAAGTTAAATACAACTTCTGATCCCCCCACCCCTTTTCTGCAAAGCAGTATTTGCCCTTCGCCTTAACTTCCTAGATTCTTAGCGACGAAGCGCTGAGTGGGCGAGCGCAGAGCCGGTTCCTTCTGCCCTGGCTCCTCTGGAAGCGGTTAGCAGGCGTTCTCCCCCTCCACATCTGCTAATTGACCTGGGATTCAGAGATTCCCCTCCGGCTCGTCTTTTTCCTCCAATCAGGCGGCTGGGACACGCCTCCTTCTCCGCCCCTTTAGAACGCTCGGCTCAGAGCCACCCCTTCGCTCCCGGAACCTGGGCGAAGAAGGCATCTAGCCCCTAGGGCAGGACGCGTTTGGGTGGGTTTTAAGAGAAAAGTAGATATACCTACAGAAATACGTCCAAGTCCCCTGGAAGGCCCGTCAGCGTAGTCAAGGAAGCCCGGGCAGAGGAGTATACCCGCGATTGCTCATCCGAACTTTCCCCCTTAAACTAGATTTCTCTTAAGCCTAGCTTAAGAGCAACGATTTCCATTGCTGGCGTGTTCTGTTTCCTTGTCTCTTTATAACCTATCTTTTCCTAACCAACTTGGCAGGAATGAAAGTTTCAGGACAGCATATTCTAAAATAAAGGAGACCTTTTCTCCCACCCCTTCTCATTTCCAGAGCTCGTAGGGAGGGAGTTTCTTTTTTGGACTGCAAACGCTGGACGGGGAATTCTGAGGTTTGCTGTGGTTAGTAGTCCAGAAAAAAAAAAGGAGCGGGAAAAGAAAAGAACCCCCTCGGAGCTGCGCTTAGTTCTTAAACCCGACGAAAGCGTTCCTTAGGCAGAAGCCAGTTCACTTCCCGAGTCATCTCGCTTAACGGCGCCCTAGTGGCCTTCGACGGGGCGTGGAAGCGGACGGGCATCACGTTTTTATTGCAAGGCTCTCCCCCCGCCGCCGCCGCCGCCCCCGCCCCGCCCGCCCCAGCGCAGCGTCGCTTCTCCTCGCTTTGCCTCCCGCAGCCCAAGCCGAAGGATGCACCCTGCGACGACTTCCCTCCCCGTCCTGCCCCAGGGCAACAAATCACTCCAAGAGTAGTTCTGGGGCTGCCGGGGGGTGAGACTGGGCAGGTGGGTGGTTGTAAAAGTCTGTTTGCTGAACCCAGCAGAGGTCGTGGAGCGGCTGCCCTTCTTCCCTCCCGCCCGAGATCAGCTCCGTTGCAAGCGGCCATTAGGCGAAAGCGTTTCCTAATGGGCTTAAGCTGTCATTAGAAACGCCCAGACTGGGAAGGAGCTGAGTCTTCCCCTTAGGAGCCCGGCGGTTGCCCTTGTCCTCTCCGTACGATTCCGAGGAGGTGCAATAAAAGAGCAAGTGAATTTACGATGTGTTCCAAGCACTTTTATTGCTGCATTTTAAAATTCACACACACACACACACACACACACACACACACACACAGACGCAGGAACTAAGATGTGCGACTCATTTGACACGGTTGAGGGCAGGAGAAATAGCTGGGCCGACAGGTAAGAGTGTCTTATACAATTGCTGAAAATGTATTTTTAAAAAAGAGTCACACGAGTGAAACAACACGAGGGTGTAATTCTGTGCTCGCTTCCGCAGGAGCCAGACACACGGGCTCCGTGGGAATGACGTTTGAGTAAAATCACACAGAACAGGGCTGTAAACTTGCTCCGAGCCTGTGCAATCCAATATAACAAAGGTATCAAGCCGCGTTTGAATCTATTTGCTGCTTGAGAGTTTGACAGTAAGCGGCCAGATTTGCAAGGAGAGAGGGAGACTGTTCATATCTGTGACAATGTCCTATTTTTATTGCCTTTTCCCCTCATCCGGGCCTCATCAAGTTAAATATTTATGACTAGGAATCCAGACCTAGCATTCCGGCAGTTCCAATCTGTTTTAGGTTTTCTACAATAAAGAATACAAGCAACCTAATGGCTTGCCCACTATCTCTAAATGCAAAAGTGTAAACACAGTGTCAGTAGCACTGCAGAAAACTTTAGGAACCATATCTTGTATACATAGATAATTGGAGAATGGACAGCCTGCTGTACTTGAAGATGCTGGTTTTGTGTTATCACATATGGTCTAGGAGAACATTAAAACTAAAAAGTACATTGTCAGACTGTTTCCTTATAGGTGCAGGTATTTCCTTTCCAAGGATCAGATGCCACACCTAAAATTCTAATTAGGATTGACCAGTTTTCAGTTCACATTTTAAATGTTCCTGGTTCTGCTTCTGGATATAATTTATAGTGAGAAATTAAGTGGGAAAATGGATGATGTTGAATAGGTATTAGAGTAGTTCACAAGGCAAGAAATAACAAAAGTATTGACTTTCTGCCTGCTCAAGATTAACACCACGACTATTTAGAGGACCGATAAGGGCAAGTGCAGAATGATATATCATCCCTGGTACTGTAATACATTTACTGATCTATATGAAGCAACTTGGATTTTCTTACCTCTGTTGATGTTAACTGTTCAAGGGGGTGGTATCTCGTTTTAAAAGAGAAAACAAGCTTGCATTCAGAATTGACACATGACTTTGAAATGCCATTTCTTTAGTCTATGTAGATGTCAAAGTGGAAGTTTAATTTTAATCAGTCACAAAATCAGAAAGTTATAGATCGGGGTAAGAAAAGGACCAGATTAAATGTTTGAAGAGGCTTCACAACAGGACAAATGATCCATAATAAAACATTGATAGCATTCTTTCAATATTATCTAATTATGGACACATTGTCTTCTTTATCTTTTCACTTTGTTCTTTCGGATATAGAATAAAGAGATGAAACTTTGTAACAACATTCCTACATAAACCTTCTGAAATGTGTAAGTTGTCTTATCTGCTTCATATGATACATTCGATAAATGAATATGGAAAGCTATGAGGTTATAAGGAAATCCTGTAAGGATATGTTGAGTTCTTTTCTTAAGTATAACAACTATACATCTATAGACAACATCTTAACATATTTAAACTTGTAATACCCTGTAGTTTTACTGCATTAAAAGTTCAACTAAGTTGAAAAGTTGACTTCTTCAACATGCAGCATAACATAATTTATGGCACTTTGTAACAGCTGATGTCAAAGTAAATATTAGCTTCTAATACCATACAGAGGAACTATTATTGCATTAATTTTTAACCTTGGTTGTAAGGGCAATATCACTGTAAAATGGGCGGTTTATTAAGAAGCCAGCAGCATTCCATGCCAATTAGCTTTAACACAAAGAAAAGGTGAAAGCTTAGTTAATCATTTAGCACTAACAGACTTTCAAAATGTCAGCCAGTTTATTCAATGTTTCAGATGTTTGCTGCCCTTTTTGTATATGCTCACCTGGTGTACACAACTTGTATGCTTTAAAAGGTAGATGACATCAAGTCCTGTGTAGTTTGGAACTGAATTAATTTTTCTATCGGATAGTATGATTGATAGTAAGAACAGCAAGTAAAAGAGCTTGTTCATGTCCTAAGTTACGTAGTCAGTGTTCTACCATTAGCAAAATACCCACAAGTCAGACTTTTAGAAAGAGAACATATTTATTAAAGTGACCAATGGAAGGCATAGTAAAAAAGAAAATTTATGCTTCCTAGAGGATCATTCTTGATAGAAGACTGGCTATCCAGTAGTTTTTTTGCTATGCAAAGTGCAGTCCTCATTCTCACTAGAATGAATAGCAGCTATTTAAGTATTTTTATACATGCTTCTGTTATATTCTTAAGATATATTGCAAAAAGTATAAAGCAATATGTTCAAGTACTGCATATATACATTTTTATATATGAAGATATCACACACACAAACACAAAGAGCCAGATTATCAGTGGTTCAGTAGCTGCAATTGCTCCCGATCCCTTAGAGATTAGGGTCCAGAACTGAAGGAAACACAGGTAGCTTGTATCCTCTCCTTCCACAATCATTTCATGAATCTCCTGATGCTTTTATAATCCTCAGAGTTCTGTGAGCTACTTGAGCAACTGCGTCAAAATCCATGGAGTCAGGCAGTTGGTCCCACAGAAGTTGCAGGGCTGAATATGAGCTGCATACTTAAAATATTTTTGTGTTGTTTATGCTACTTTGTATCTTTCTTTCTATCTATCTTTCTATTTATCATTCATCCATTTAATTAATGTCTTTGCTACCACCCCTAGAATAGGTCATGCATGCACAGAAAGGGAGCACTATTTTTGGAACTGCTCCAGGGGCCCGATCACCTTAATCTAGCTTTGTGCGTGCGCATGCACGCACACACACACACACACACACACACACTTAACTGAAAGCTAGAAAGTTCTGAGAGAGGAGGAAAAAAACCAGATGAATTAAAACAGTGTTTTAAAAACATGAGAAGACGCACTGGTCTTCCCTGGGTATCAAGAGGACAATAAGGCAAACTCTTTTGGGGAGAGCATTCTTTCTAAGCACTTCTTCCACTTCAAATGAATTTGATAAAAAAGAGAAAGAGTGGGAGGTTGGAAAGAGGGCCTCTTTTGGATGACTTTATTCAAAAGTGTTACAGAGGTGTTGAATAACACGGGGGACAAAAGAGCATCCTGCAGGATGACCTAGTAGGAATTATTTTATTTTATTATTTTAATTCATTTTATTCATATCTAATCTTTTCCCCAACAATGGGACTCAAGCTGGCTTCGAGAGTATTAAAACATTAAAAACCAGAAAAAACACATTAAAATATAAAATTTACTTTAAAAAGTAATAACACAATCTATAGAATAAAAACCATTTAAACGTTAGTTAAAAGGCAAGATACAACACCCCTCAACCCAACACATCTATTTGTTTTGATGAAAGGATAAGAAATTAATCAGTGGTCTTACAGGCTTCTCTTCTACAATTGGCCTTTTAAGTAGAAACAAAACCCCTAATAAAGCCACAGTAATTTCTCTCTTGGTTGGTCTGTCCAGCAGGATACCATGGTTGCTGGTTTCAAAAGCCACTAAGAGGTCTGCAAAAATCAAAAGGGTGACATTTGTCCTATCCTTCTCAGTGCATCAAAGCAACTGGTTGTGCATTTATGGATAAGAGGTGAAGAAATGTCAGGTATGCACTTATGGCAGAGGGACCAACATGGCTGTGGTGGCTTCAGATTCTTGGCATTTTAGGGCCATTATTTGCCCATCCACCAATCACCCACCCCCACCCCCCCTACAGTCCAGTCACTGGCCTTGGATTCTTTTACCCCAGTCATAGGGACAACTGTGCTATAAAAGGACAAACTGAGACACTAAAAAAATGTTCTGATCTGTCTTAATACTTATATAATTATTGTTCTGAAGCATTAATGATAAGAAAGAATTAAATGGTTTGGTTCTATTAAAATAGATAATTCTGTGTTCCTGAAATAGGATATCCACACATTGTTACAGATAGGTAAAGTTCTGCTTTGTGATAAATGTTAATCTTTTGTTATCATGCAAATGAGGAAGGCTAGATCAAATGTTATTTCGAAATGGTTAAAATGAGGCCAAAGTCTGCAGCACATGAAAGAACAGAGAACCTTATTTGTAGAAAAATAGCAAATTAAAGAAAAAAATAACATTATGTTTTTTTTAGATTGAAAGATTTGACACAAATATGTGACAACCTCTTAATCCTTGCTAGGGCAAGATCCAGCCAAAGTTAAGGGCTGCTAAGACCAGCTGATGTCCAAGAAAAAGAGAGTAAGGCACAGATATGTTTAATTACCCTATTCCAGAATTTCAGATGTGCTAACTTCAGTCTGTCCTTAAGTTTTCCAAGGGTTTTATAATTTATCTCAATATTCCTCAAGATATTTATGCTGCAATCCCCTGCAAATAGGGAATAGGTGCCACTGAAGTGAATAGGATGGCATGATTTTGATGACTGTTCAGCAGCTTTCTAATTTACATCCTTTTCCAGTTTTTAGTGGGATCGGGGTTTTATTTGGCTCTGAGGGCCCATGAGGTGGCAGATGGTGGATTGTATGCAGCACATGTGTGTGCACTGGCATGCATGCACCTGCAGACATGTATACACACACACTTTTTCCCATCTCCATTTTAGAGTATGAAGATGAGCAGGTTCAAGTCCCTCTTCCTTGTGCACCTAGATCTGGGGATGGGAATAGTGGAGTTTGGGTGGGTTAGGAAGTTAAATCCTCCATCATCTCACAATAACTCCCCCCCCCCAAAGATTGCTATTTCTCCCTCCCCTCCAATTTGCAGTGGAGATAAAGCAATCCTGGTAGCATCAGAATCATGGTGGGGCTAGTTTGAAAATCTCTTACCACTGTAATCATCCTGTCCAAAATAATAGCAGCTCTGGAACAGTGGTCTTTTCCCACTTCCAAGATGAATGGGTGAGTAAAAGGGAAGAGCAAGTGATGCTGCATTACAAACTGGATTTGCAGTGGGCAGTATGGTACACTCCCTCCCTCCTCTCCTCTTCCTTCCTTTTCTAAAATAAAATGGGGTGAGTGGGAAGCACAGAGGTTCCCCTAATCTCTCCTAGCATCAAGATTATATCCAATTCTTGAAATCAGGATTTTGCTATGACTTTCCCAGCTACAAGACTTTTCAGAAAACAGAACAAACAAATTTGGAATCAGGAATCAGAATCAGCTAAAATGCCATAATAACATACAAGTTTTGAATTCTCCACATCTTAAACTACTTTTTTTTAAAAAAAGTAGGTGCTGACAGGGTATGCTGTATTCACCTCTTTCATACTGAGTTGAACTGCAAGTGCAAGTGGTTGAAAATGATGTCCAGATAAATCTTTGGTCTCCCATCCAGCCTTCCTCCATCCCTCCCTCCATTTTTGTCTCCTAGCCTGATGAACTGTTCTACAGAAGCCAGAAGCTTGTATAGCAGTGTGGAACTCTAATTGGCCCTCCAAAGGTATTATCCAGTTGTAGATTTGGGTTTTTTTTCTCTTAATGGAACAACACAGTCACCTTCAGTTCCATTTTCTTTAGAAAGAAAGGAGTCTTAGCATTTACGAGGGTTGTATTTAGTAGTTCACTAATCGTTGTTGTTTTAAATGACATAAACTTTGCAGCAAATCCTATTTTAAGATTCAGCAAGTCTATTCTTCAGGGCCGGAGCTCAGTCTAGCACTTCCCAGTTTGTTTCCTTCTGCAGAGAAAGAGATTTTGAATGGCAGCTGGGCACCTACCAGCCAATTGTGCTTTGCCACAGATTCATTTGCACATTCACAAATGCTCTGTTATTGGTTCCCACAGAGACACTTCAGCTACAGTTTTGTGATTAATCAGATGTATGCTTTGCTTTTATATTTGACAGAATGCCATTACATCCTATCATCTCATATTCCAACACATGATATTTAAAATGCAAAAATCCCAAAAGCACAGTGTGAATCAAAACACAGGTCATGTTTAAAACAAATACCTGCTTTTCATTTTTCACAGTTGCTACCAAAAGGGTGCCAAAGCAAGATTATCACAACTGTAGTAGGAGATGTTTGACAGTATACAATTATGCAAGAATATCTATAATCCAACAGTGTAATGATACCACAGTTCCATTTGTTCATGAAAACAGGACGTAAAGCTTTAGCTGAGTTGTGAGCTAGGACTTACAGAATGGTGTCCTCAAAGATACAACCCTGTTAGTGTGTACCAACATACAAAGGGATCTTGTAGCACCTTTGAGACTGAGTGAAAGAACTTTGTAGCACAAGCTTTTGTTGCATCTGATGAAGTATACAGTACTGAGTCTATGAACTTATGCTACAGACCTTTTTCCCTCATTCACAAATGTGTTACAAGATCCTTTTGCAGGCTGATATCCTGTTAGTGACAATGCAGGTGGATGAGGAGTGAAATTTGTGGACAATGTGCAATGGCCTCATCCAGCTGACAACAGTGTAAGTTTAGTTCTGTATGCATAAGTGTGGCGCATGCAGTTGCACATTAAAGTTCATAGAGTAGCATGTGAATGCACATTTGTACCTTGCAATTGCACACTAAGATGTCAGCCATGCACAATAACCATTTATCCACGTATGTTGTGCTCCACCGATATTGCATAATGCAAGCATAACGTAATTCTCCTGGCAGATACCTACACTACACTGTAACCTCCAACATGATCAGTACTATCAACAGTACACTGATACCTCCAACGCTATCAGCACCTAATAGGAACAGGAAAGTTGTATGGCAGGTATAGGATATGTAACATACACAATCCCAGCAATGCTGGCCTTCCCTTTGACCATCATCCCCAGTACAATTTAGTATAGCAGGCAAAAGTCCACTTTTTTAGATGGCTATCCCATTGGGTAACATCATCCACCCCTCCCCCCCCAAAATAACCAGGGTTTTCGGAAAAGAGCATGCATTCAAATGATTTGAGAAACAACCAGATTGTTATAACAAGGAATTGATGATCTCCTAAACAGATAACTTGTTGCTTTTAACATACCTGCATTTAGAAGAATGTGATGTTTTCCATTCAGCTTTCCCAGCTCTTGTCCAGTAACTTTCTAGTATTTAGTCCAACAGTTCAACTATGGTTTAAAATGAAATATTGAACTGGCAGTACAGTCTTATGCATGTCAACTGAATTCAGTGAGACTTGCACCTGTGTAAGCGCAGTCCACATCAGGAGGCAACTTGTGGCCCTTCTGTTGTGATTGGATAGCAACTCCCATCAGCCTCAGGTTGCCCATGCTTGGGATGTATGAATGGACCCTGACCCTACCTGGTACAATCTGGATGGAGTGAGCAGAGTCCAGCCCTGGGGCAGCATGAGGCCCCACAGCTATGGCTTTTACCCCTCCAGCCTCCCCAGACCACCCTTTCTTGTGCCCCCTCCTAAAAGTGAACTGCTTCTCTTGGAAGTCTCCAGGATTGGCAATTCACTTTTAAAATAGGTAAGGGAGGGGGCAGTATCATGCTATTTAAGATTTTAAAGTATTTGTTTGTCAAAACCATAAGTGGACTTCCTTCCAGCTCAGGTTTTATTTTTTTGCATGTTTGGAAGTCCACCTGGCTCCTGGAGGGTCTTGGGTGGCAGAAAATTTCCCCTTTCCTTGATCCATTACACCCATTCCTCTATTAGGACTAAATGATCTGAACAGTCTTGCTTGTCTGCTGTCTATAACAGCACATTTCAAACATGATGCACAAATTGCTCACTGAGGGGAAGAGATCTGCAGCAATACAAGGGCAATCTGCTCTTCCTCCATGCAAAAATTCAATTTCCTATTTGCAAGAAATTGGCTTACCGCTATAACTACAAATTTCTGAATCATTATTTATGATTCTCCCAGTGAGTGCACACTCAGAACATTCAAGTTTGCTCGCTTGAACACCATCACCATCACCAGTATGACTGAGAACCATTCGTTAGTCAAACAAAAATGTTCTGAACATCACTACATGGAAATATGTATGCAGGCCCTGAAAAAAACACTGATTATATTGAAGATTTTCAGGGAATGTGTGGCTTCATGGCATATTACACAAGAATATGTTTTCCTGTGAGTTTGGACCTCAGAAATGCCTTCTGTGTGAGGGAACATTTACGTAGAATCATTGTTGTGAAACATAAAATGCCTTTGTTGGATTAGAAGTAGATTCCCGGAGTGTTAGCCACTTTTCTGGGAAAGATGACGATTTGTTCAGTTCAAGACTCGGCCTCCTTTAGCAGAGCTCAAAAGTGGGAGTACTGAATCTCTTGGGGCTCTCTGAGACTAGTTTTAGCAAAGTAAACAGACATTATGCAAATTTCATAGCTAAAAAAAACTTTACTAATTATATTTAAAGGTGCATCTGAACCATCTGAATAAATGCAGTGCCTAAGCCTTGATGAACTACAAGAAAATTTAAAGAAGAGGAGCAGCTCAGCAAAACTTGCACTCAGCATCTTGAGGGAGGAGGAACAGAGAGAGAAGAAGATAGGGAGGAGTCTTTTATGTGCTTGCAAGCACACCCAGAAGGTTTTCTGGTCACATGGTGTCTGGCTGCTTAAATGTGTGTGCATGTGCCTTCCAGTTGCCCTTCAACTTATGGTGACCAATGAATTTCACCAGGTTTTCTTAGGCAGGGAATACTCAGAGGTGGTTTTGCCAGTTCCTTCCTTTGAAATACAGCCTACAGCAGCTGGTATTCATTAGTGGTCTCCCATCCAAGTACTAACCAGGGCCAATCAGAAAGGATCTTGTACCTTTAATGGTATTTATGCTTGTTACTTAGATCCATCCCCATAACCAGTGGCTGATCAAATCAGGAACGTTTTTGAAACAGCATGTATAGGGTGGAGGCATGCAGGAAATCATTACTGTCTAAAGCCCCATTGCTCTAATAGCAAATGAGTAAAGGGGGCTAAAGAGAATACTTTGTTGTGAAGCATTTTCCAACAGCCTTCACACTACTTCACCATGTCAGGGACTGTAGCAATTTCTAAGTTGTGGTCCATGTAGATGGCACAGAGAAAGAGCAGGATGCAGTGTGAATAACAGCTACTTGTGGGGAGGGGTGCATCAAATGTGATGTTAGAGGTAAAATCAGTTTCCTATATCCTGCATGAAATCTCTTTGTACTCAATAACAATAACTTCTTAACAAGTGTATGTAGGATTTCAGTATTTATTTGTTTATTAAATTTACACTTCAGCCAACAAATGGCATTCAAGACAGCCCACAAGGCTAAAAATCAAATAAAGACAATTAAAACACAAAAGACTGATTAAAAACACAATTAAAAACACATCTCTAAAATAAAACCACAATCCCCAAGAAATCAAATCCTCTCTCTTTGCCAGCTTTAGTGTCTTGTTCCTTTCAGCAGGCCAGAAACTCCATTGATAAGTCAGCATGTGGGATGGAAAAAATGGTCAGTTTGATTTTTCTCTGGAGGTCATTATATATATCTATACCTATATCTTCCAGTTCCAAATATTCAGTTTGCAAAGTCTGTGCTTTCAATTACAAATACATGATATACAAATTCAAATATGAATTGAAATGAAATTCTCCCATTTGTACCAACCAAATTTATAATGCAACTATTCCTAATATGGAGAGCTCCATGTTGCATCTCTTTGCCATTTGTGTTAAATATGAGAGGAATCTTTTTCTCAGAAATAAAAAGAGAAATGTCAACACTAACATGACTGAATATGCAAGTACTCAAACCCAGACTTTTAATAGTGCTAGCCCTGGATCAATATATCTGTTCTGCTTCCTCCACCATTCATCCAGAAGGTGGTGGAGTAATGTTTTCATTCTAAATATGAAGAAATTTGTGAATGTTGGTTAATGCTGAACAGAAACAAAATGAAATGAATAAACCATACAATCTCTAATAAGTACTTGTAGAGCCTTGAATCCCAAATACCCTGTGTTCATACATAGAGACTTCTTTATGATGTCGCACTGAGAGTGCATTGTATGGCCTAAATCTAATTTTTAGTCTCAAGGACAGGTTCAATGGCTGTACTTTAGTTTGGACTAGCAACTGGATTTAGACCAGCTGTGGGAATTGTATGGCTCTCCAGATCTAACTGGACTCCAAGTCCCAGTAGTCCTATCCACCATTGCCAAAAGTAATACTAGGGGTTGCAATTCAACAGCAACTGGAAAACTACATTATCCCCACTCGTGATTAAGACTTTTGTTTCTTGCCTCATGCATAAATGACCTTGGCTCCTTGCAAATATGATAGTGTCTTTGACATTCTCGAATACTTAGCAGCAATCAAAATGTGCCCAATTTCATACCTAAATATACCAGGAAGATATGAAAGCCAAACAAAATTTAATAGTAAGAGACAGAATGAATCACAGTAGGATGTTCAATCAACAACTGGATTTTCATATTAAGACTTCAGCTTGTAACGGAACATAACATCGGAATCAGGCAAATAGATTCCAAGGCCGAATCTACTCTTGTCCAATCCAAGTTGTTTCTGTTCCAATAATTCCATATCAAAATAAGACAGCAACAAAACCAAACAGAGCTTAATCTCATTAATTGCAAAGAATCTGCCAGGGCACATGTTGGCTCCAGAGCCAAAAGGCATCAGAAAATATTTCAGCTTCTTCCCCTGTTTGTAGAAAGTAGTCTTCTTCTTTCCATATTCTACATAACGGTCAAATTTATATTGCTGAAAGAGAAAAGAGAGTAAAAATTAATAATTTGGTTAGAAAGATTGAAAAATAGATCAAAAAAATGATCAGGTAAGGAGCTAAGCCGAAAGGGGAAAATACGGCCCTCTAGAGCTGATAGGAGTTGCAGACCAAAAACACAATTGGTAACTTCTGATCTAAGTTAACAAGCAGTCTGGTAACTTAAGAACGTCAAGCTGTACTCATGTCTTAAGTATAGATGAAATGGGGACAGATACATGGGAAATCATATCTAGAAGACAATGAAACTTCATATCTTATTTTGTGAAGAGAACCGTTCCTAGTAGTGTTTTATTAACTTAAGATCAGAGTGGTGGGCAAAGAGCAGCCTGTAGGCTACTTGTGGACCCTCAGGGCTGTTTTTGTCATCAAATATCCTCTAACGCCTTCGGGAGTATTTTCAGAAAGTAACTCCTGGGCACTTTCTTTTGTTAAAAAATTATATCAGAAATAGGACACCAGGAAAATGATATTATCATAGAACTATATAGTTCTATGGAAGAGCCATCCTAGGCCATGAAGTCCAAGCCTTTGCTCAATGCAGGAACTCCAGCTAGAGCACCCCTAGCTCTTTTTGAAGATATCCATTGAAAGAGACTCCACCATCTCTCTAGGTACTTGGTTCTATTGCTGAACCATTCTCACTGTCAAGATATTTATTCTAATGATCAATCAAAATCCACCCTCCTGTGACTTATAACCATTAGATTTGGGCATAACTGCTGGGGAAGCAGCGAACAAAACTGCGGCCTCCACACTGTGACAGGCTTTTGGATGTTTAAAGAGTGCAATCATGTCACCTCTCTGGCCCTTTCCGCAACTTATTTGCGTCCGGCGCGGTCGCGCAGGGATCACGCGAGCAGCCTCTTCCGTGAGGCTCTCGTGTCCCCGCTGCTTCTGCTCTGCAGGAGCTGCCTGCTAACTGGCAGGGAGCGTGAGAGCTCCGCCTCTTCCTTCCGCAGCACAGCCGGGTATTTTCCCAGGCTGTGCTGGGGGAGGAAGCGCGAGGGCCATGGCTCTGGAGCTCCGCATGGACAGTAAGTGCACATGGGACCCCGGAGCGAAAAAG
This sequence comes from Cyclura pinguis, assembly GCA_030412105.1. Taxonomy (NCBI): domain Eukaryota; kingdom Metazoa; phylum Chordata; class Lepidosauria; order Squamata; family Iguanidae; genus Cyclura; species Cyclura pinguis. The sequence goes on from CM059602.1 coordinate 218,430,806, forward strand.
CTGAAAATGACATACTGCGCGATCGGCGCCTCCTGGCAGCGTCGCACAATTGTAAGGACATCATCTGAAATGCTCCTCGCAATGGTGCAACGCTTCAGAGGCCCTTTTGCATGACAAATGCCGTGCGAAAAGGGCCTCAGTCTTCTTTTCAGCAGGATGAACATGATCAACTCCTTCAATCTTTCCTCATATGTTTTGTTCTTCATACTTCTTCTAATCCTTGTTGCTCTTCTCTGAACCCACTCCAACTTGTCTGTATCCATCTTAAAATGAGGCACCCAGAATTGAGCACAGTACTCCCAAGGAGGTCTGACTAGCACAGAATACAGAAGAGGTGGGCTCTTCCAGCTTCTTATCCACTTTGCATTGACAACGTGAAAATATGTGCGTCGGTGCAGAAGTTGTCTTAACAAGGAAAAATGCTCCAGTGGAGATACCTCCTGAATTATCATTTGAAGCAGCTGACTCAGACTGGGAATCCTCTAGATGTATACTACAGATCCCATCACCACAAGTAGCAGAACCATGGTGGCAGTGTGTGTGTGTGGGTGATATGAATTGGTCTATGAGTGGTCTGTGTCAAACGCACTGAATCAAATCCTATTCTATCCAATTTAGCATTCTGTATATGTTATTTAAAAAACATGAAAATTCACATTTCTTTTCGTACACTACTGACTTTAATACACATTTTATTACTCAATTTCCCCTAATGTATGCATTTTTGTATGCTGTTATTGAGGGGACAACTCCATGCCAAAATTTAGAAGGGAAGAATTTGACAGATAATTGTACTCTAGTCCACATATTGGGCTGGGAAGTAAGAATTAGGACAGTTCACTTAAAAAGGGCAGATCACGCAAAACTATTTCCCCACTGCCACTGCTAACATACAGGAGGGAACATTTCATCCTACACCAAGCTCAGCAAAATGTTAAGATCATTGGCTGATACCCTGGTTCTAGTACCATCTCTGTTGGTGGTGTATGCCTCAAAAAAGAGAAAGGTTTTGAGGTTTTTCTTTTTTTCCCTTCAAGCTGTGGCATTCCTTGGGCAGTTCACCAACTTTATTATCTTGTAGGTGCCAGCAAAGACTTTTAACACTTCAACTGGAAATTTTTAACATCTAACTGTGTTTTGTTTGCCACTTTTATGCTTGTACACTTCATATTTATGTTGTTCTACTCTTAAAATTTGTAAACTGCCTAGAAATGTGCAGACATATGACAAGACAGAAATGTATTAAGTGATTCTGAGTGCAGGTAAACAGAGGAAACAAGACCGTTTTATCTGTGGTATAATTTTCTAAAAATACACACCCAACAAATCTCCTCTTATGGCCAGTTGTATCCACCATCAGCCTGTGAAATCCTACATACTTCCTGTATCTGTTATGGAAAGCTGGGTAATCTTTTAGAACAATGGGATGATGGAAGGGTGACTAGGGGTTGGAAATGGAGGAGAAATTAGCAAAAATTGCCTCCTTTCACTTCCATCAATGGAACATAACTCTCAGTCCAACCCAGTATATCCCCTTTCTTTTCTGGAACTGACTGCAATTCAAAAACATCAGACACAGAGGTGAGACTAATTCTATGTACTATTGATAAAAAAAAAAAGTCCCCTAATGCATTCATGGCCATTACAGTGATATTTTGGCTTTTTTTTTTTAAAACCCTCTTTCTTCCCATACTGAAACCTCAAGCCAGCAACAAAATACCTCTGTAAAAATTGTAGGAATTTGACTACTCAATCTGCATGCAGGTGATGAACTTCTGAAGCTGTATTAAGTCTGTGCTAGGCTGGATTAATTTCCAGTCTTTGATATTCATTAACTTTACCTTCAGAAAAGGGGGTGGAATACAAGGAGATGACACAATTACCCTCAAAGCTTCACTGCAAAGCAAGAGCTTCACAATCTTGAGTTCATGATGCCATACTAATTGACCACGAAAGGGCCAATCCCTATAAAGAGAGGTGGAAAAGCATACGGCTTCAGAAGACACTGCTATTATAGGGGCTTTAGAGAGTCAATGATGCTTTGGGGGCACTTAGCTAAATGGCCCACATTATTTGCTCTTTAAGTCACCTTCTATTATTCAGCCTTCTTTGGGCATCCAATGATCCACTTCCAAACAAAGCCCACATTTAGCCTCAAGTTTATGGTAGTCAACGCACAATTGTCAGTTCTTCTCAGAGGAGCAGCAGTCAGTCTGATCACCATATTTCTCTCTTTATAGCTATGAATACTTTGGCCTACAGGCACTTTGAAAAGATCTAAAAGTAGGAAGATTTGTTTCACAAGAAAGAACAGCAATGTCCTCCCCCTTAAGAAAAATAAATCTATATATTACAAAATGCTGGGCTGCTGAAATGTGCCTGAAGTAGTACATGTAATACCAGCTGAATGTTTACCTCAGGATCTTGGTAGACCTCAGGGTCCATGTGCAGAACTGGAGGAAAAATAGCGACGTAATCTCCCTTTCGCAATCTGACTTCCAGATCCCCTTCGAGCTTCAAAATAAAATCTTTCTTTGTGAGCCGGATGTTCATGGAGCTTGAGCACATTCGTAAACTTTCATTTATGGCACTCTCTGAATTTAAATAAAGAAGAGAACAGGAAAATAATCCCCAAAGCATTAAAATACGGAAGGTGATTGGAAGTTGTAAGTTGCTACAGCTGCCAGGAATCTACAGGTTGACTACAGCGGTCAAGAAAAGGAAACGTTGGGGGTGGGGAGGAGAGTAAAAATGGGTAATAAAACTTTCCCAGAGGGCTAAAAGAAGCCCTGCCATTCTGGACTTTTAAATATAGCTCTTACTGATAGATCAGGTGAATTTTGTTAGACTTGAGGCAGTGTAGTGGATTTTGAGTTGAAAACCATTATTTGGAATCATGCTGAAAATGTCACAAGAAGAAGAAAGGTATGCTTCTCCGCATTTACACACTTCATAGGGCTGGTGAGCACATGCCAGCCACAACAACAAAATATCTCCTCAGCCTGTTTTTCAGAAGCATCATGCTACATTTTAACACTGCATCACCCAACTATCAGCTCAAATAGCCATACTATCAACTGTGGGGTAACTATATAAGTAAGGAAACCTTGGCAGTATCATCATCACACCCTAGTTTTGATTCTTTGCTGAACTTCAAGTAAACCATGGTGTTTTGACAAGTCAAAGGGTACGTGTGTGTGTGTGGGACTATCCATATACTCTGTAAAACCTTGACAGAAATTCCAAACCTTTTCCAGAAGCCCACCATAAACTTGGAAGGCTTGAGGAGGCAAATGTCCTTGGTTTCCCAGTGGCCTTCACCTCTCTTGCTCCTAGCACGACAGATTTTATGGCTAATTTCCGGCAATTTATCCTGGCAGTTTGAGGAGGAATTCCTTTGGGAATAATATGCATAATTTGCATAAATCATTCTGATGGCATGCATACCAGCATGTAGCTCCTGTCTGGGCCTGCATCTCTCACTTTGTAATCAAAACTGACTATTTTTCCACCAGCGTGGCTGGGCGCTGTAATAGGCAGCATGATTCCTTCGAGTCATCAGTGTGAAAATTAGTCTATTTTTTTTTTTTGGTGGAAACTCTCCTTTCTCCTCTCCCCCAGCTCTCTTCCCACAAAAGATCAACTAGATGGTTGATATTATGGAGTGCTTTTTAAAATATATATATCAGAAACCTCAAGTGAGACTGGGTGACCCACTGAACCCCCAGCCCCAAGGTTAGTTTACTAGAGAGAGGAGAGGAACCCCAGCATGGAAACATCTGAAAAATACAATAAAGAAAATGTTCTTTCACTAAGAATTAAATCTATTACAGAATGCACAGCAAATAAAGTGGCCTTGGATGCTTTCTCGCCAGAGTTGTTTTTTTTTCCTTAAGCGTGCATTTGTCTAAAGAAATGAGGCTGCGGTCAGCTCTGTGTGTCCAGCGCCGTGATTCAATGTGACGTACAGTGAGGCTGTGCATATTCTTTTGGACTGCCTTCGTTACTATAATCAGGGAGAGTCAAATCGGCTTGTTGGTGACGAAGCCAGCAAAGAACTCCAGTTCCAGAACATGGCCTCTACCGCGGATAGCCACAAGGCACCTGACACGATAGATTTCAACTGGCACTGGTTGTGGCTATGAAAAAAACTTTGCGTGGTTACAAAGGCAAGGTCCAGAGAGTCCACTCCTAGACTGTCTCCACCCTGGCAAAATGAGGCTGATAACACCCATTTTAGTCAGTTGTGTGGAAATGGTAGCTGACATATGTAATGCCACGGTACACCAAAGGAGCCAAATGGCTGTGTGTGTCTGGGGGAGGACAGCCTGGGTGAAGAAAAAAAAATGTAACAGCAACAACAACAACAGTGAGCAAAATAATCAGGGAAGTGAGGTTGCTGAGATAGCAGGTTTATATGAAACAGCACAAGCCACACAGTCACATCAGATTGGCGGATGGTTTCCCTGGGAAGCGTGGCAGTCTGTTGCCCACTGTGGTATTGCAAATGACAATCGGGCAAGCATATCTTATGCAGGAGTTAATCACAATAATGGAGCTCAAAAGTGTGGCTTAGTGGTCAGATCATAAATGACAAATCTGTTTTACCTTCCAGTACCAGTTATGTGGGGGAAGGCAAACTTGGCTCTTGCTCTGAGCGATCATGCCGATAATCCTTAGATGACAAAAGTAATGAGTCACATTATGATCGGCAAAGGAGGAGGGAGTTTGTGTGGGTCTGTGCAGCAGTCTACCATTAAAATAAACAAACAGAAAAGGGATGCCCTCCCCCGCTCCATCCATATACTGCAATATCCCAACAGTCCCTGTATGGATGCTGGAATTTGAAGCTGAGGAGAATGACAACTGGATGATAAAGCTGCAGCCTGTACTTGCTGTTGTCATACTTCAGTAGGCAGAAGCCGGTGCTCCTGTCAGGCCAGCTGGGTAGCTTGGGAGGCCTTCCATTCTGCACCGTGAGGTACAGTAAATTATCCAGCACGGTAGAGCAACATCTGTTTCTGTGCTAGTGCCGAACAAACAAGGCAATTTAAAGCATACCAAGGGATAACCAAGCAGCAAATGAACACGACCCTCATTCTGCCCCCCTCCCCACTTCCTGAATACATGAGATGTTGAAACTTCACCACAGAAACAGGGGTTGTCAGAAAAGTTGACGTATTTTCTATGTAGAGAGGAAAGAGGGGAGAGACCCACAGACTTCCCATAGTATTGTTATTTTTAGAATCCCCCTTCTCCTCTTTTCTTTTACATAGCCAGCATTCGATTCACCCAAGATCTTTTTTTAAGAGCCGAAGCCGTTTCAATATACTTATAAATATTCAGTCTTTAAACCTAATTTGCTATACTTAGTTCACATGCCTTCAAGCATTTGTCTTCCAATTTCCACTGAATAAATGCGTACTAATGAGAAATAGAGCAAGCTGCTGAGGCAAAGCTGGGCGACTTGAGTCTGGCCTGCCACCAGCTTGTGATAGGCAGGCAAATTGAGTTAAAATGAAAAGTCTTGTCAGCTGAAATACAACACGGTAGCCAAACAGCAAGCTGTCAATCATCCAGCCAAAACAAGGGACTGCAGGTAATAAAAGGCCACTGTGAATCATTAGTACATTTGGCTTCCATAAGCAAGTTAATTTTAATTAAACATGATCTTGATCTGTAACCCTTTAATAATAAAAAAAACACCTTACTGTGCATAATGAATTGTTAATTTTATAATAAGCATTTAGTAGATAACAGGACCCTATAAGTATCAAGAAGGTATGGAAGAAAGATAGTTGATGGGTATGGTAATATTTTGGATAAGGTTTTGTTCCATCCAGGGTGATTTGATTACATATAGCAAATTCACCTGTACTTTGTTAAGGACTAAAAGGTTTCAAGTGTACTATATGATACACATGTAAAAGAGAACACATCCATTACACCTTTCAGTACGAGTTAGACCCCAACACTGTTTTTTCCTTCTATATCTTGATGAGATTTTTTTCCCCTAAGCAATGATCCTGTTGATATAAATGGTTAGCATTCAGTAACACCCTGGGGCAAGAATAATTCACAATAGGAATGTATGTACCGATTTAAATGTATGCAAATAAAACATGATCAAACGTAAATGAATGCTAAATGTGTCTCTATTTCAACTGCTGGATTTTGGTGATACTCACAAAAAAACAACAGACCATTGTTGTGTTTCAGGTTCTGAAGTAAGGTTTCACGTCAAACTATAATACCCAACAGTGTATGCATGGTGCTATGAATGGACATGTTTTTCCTATGTTTTCTGCAAACTACACATTAACAGCCAGAAGTTGACTAAACTTTCATGGAGATTCCTTGAAAAAAAGAGGAAAGCTGAGGAACGGGGTTTGGTTAGAAATGGTAAGTCCATCCATTTCACTTTCTTTCATATTCAGAGGGTTTTCAAAATATCCATCTCAAGTTTTTCTCACTGAATTCATGCAAAAAAAGAAAAACCTGTGAATTTTTGTAAGTCATCATTAAAAAAAAATTTAAATAACTATCTCAATCATCTGCACTGGCGAATTTCAATATTTATTGAATAAAGGTTTCATTTACCCAGCATATAGCTATTGGAGCACCTCAAAAAAAAAGGGGGGGTTGAATAAAGATTCAACGCTTTTTAAAAGCTACACATTCAAAGCCCTGTGTCTACATGGGTAACCATTAATTCTACAATCTCCACATTCAAATTTTTAAAATTTCAAATTCTTTCTGTGAAATTTTTAAAGAAATCTGTTTTGGAAAGGTCTGAACAAAAAATGAACTGAACAAAATTCTCAACTATCCCTAGATTTGATGAACTAAGATGTCATATTCAGGCATTCAAGATAGGGTTTATTGGAAAGGGAGCAATCTAGTCCAATCTGTCTGCTGTTGTCTTCTTCACATACAGGCTTCTGAAAGGAAGAAACTGTGGCTTGCATGTCAAATCTTGACAAAAATCCTGAAAAATACGGGTTTCTGATTGCCTAGGGTGGCTGTATGTTGCTGTCTCTTTCAGACTATCCTAAAATGTGAAAAAAAAATGGCAAGCATTTTAAATTAACCTCTCTCATGAGAATCAGGAAAAAAAATGACAATATTGTTTATATCTCTCTATAAAGCTAAGAGCAGGTTCAAAGAAAAAAAAAGATTGAAAAGATCTCTCTTCAAACCATAAAACTAGCAAGAGTACAAACTCATCACACAGTCAGATGAGTGAGAAATTATTTTAGTTCATTTATTTTATTAAAAAATCAACCAATTTCACACATTTCATAAAATAAAAAGAACTTGAGTTTAAAAGTATATGAAAGTTGGGCAATTTGACAGGCTCCTCCATCAAGGCAGAGGGCTTTGTCTGTTTAGTTCTTATAAATCTAGTTTAAATTCATATATGTTCAAACATATTTGTAATGCACAATTAAGACTGGCCAGCACCTTCCCCCCTCCCAAGAGTCTTCTCATTTTTAACAGCTACATGGAAAGCAAGTATAACATGGCCATATTTATTTACAGAATAGGTATGCCAGTTTAATTTGGTAAGTACAAATGGCCTAGAATTTCATTTGGTATGGTTTTGAGACTTTAAAGTCTCAAATTTCAAAAAGAACAGAAACAGAAATGACCTCTGACAGGAAAAGATAGATTTGTCTATCCCTAGCCACACAGCATCTGTAAGTTTAATGGTGACTGCTAAGCCACCTTCAAACTATTTTTCTGGTCATAAACATAGACACCACAGGACAGAATGGAAATGAAGAAACTGTTAACATAATTAACACGGAGGGAAAATGGCCAACAGTGTTATGTGAATGGTTACACAAACCAGGAAAATGGATACAATTTTCATGACGTAAAGAGAATTTGAAAGGAGAGTTTAGTGCTGCATGTTTGAACAAATCTTTCCAGTGGGAATTTTTTTTTTTTGCAACAGAAGCATGGATTTATGCAGCAATGCATAATTTCACAGCAATCTGTGCTGCATAGGAAACTTGCACAGTAAAGATTAAGTGAACCTGGGAGATGTCCGGTTATGGGGGCCGTTTGCAAAATGATCTCTGGGGTGAGGAGGGAAATGACATTTTAAAGCAGTATGCCAAAGACAGCCAGCACAGTGTGGTGGTTTGAGCATTGGACTATGACTCTGGAGACCAGAGTTCGATTCCCCACTCGCCCATAGAAACCCACTCAGTGACCTTGAGCACATTATACACTCTCAGCCCCAGAAAACTCCATGATAGGTTTACCTTTGTGGAAATGACATCAGTTGGAAATGACTTAAAAGCACACGACAACAACAACACCAAAGCCACTAACTATACAATGTACTGGTTTTTACTAGTCTACCAGTGAGTTTCTGCCAGGTCTGCAAGGGCTGCCAGTAAGTTTTCATTGGCTGAATAGGGAATCAGATCCTTGTGTCAAACTATTCTTAGTCCAATATTCAGACCACCTGCCCATACTAACTCAGTATATTTGTATATAGACATTTTTTTAAAAAAATGCAATGTACTGTTATTTAAAAAAAATTAGTCGCAATGGCCACGCAGACTAGTGATGATAGGTATTAAGCCAAACACAACTGGATGGCAGGATGTTAACAAAGTCTTTCTTTGATACACTGACTTTCATACCTAGAGATAGATGGCATTGCAGACTTGGAAAGTCACTGTTTTGAACTGCAACTCTCAGAATCCCCAGGACAGAGTTATAATCTAAAACCACAATTTTTCCAAGACATCAGCGGTTCACATTTCCCAACAGAAGTTCCCCTTTCCCTGCATGTTACTGTTTATCTCCAATGTTACAAAAATGTATTTTGCGTGTGTGTGTGCCTGTCTGTCTGTCTATATATCTGAACAGTACTTTAAAATTTGTTTACCATCCCACCCCAGAAAGCATCTTGCAGACTCCTACCTCCAGAAGAAACTTGCCTAGAGCTCCTTGCCTAAGATTCCTGGACAGTGTTGCTGCAGGTACACTTTGCAAATAGAAGTTCAGTACTTGGCTTTTCCAATTAAAATGGCAAGGTGGCAATTCAGGAAAAAGACCTCTTTCTGTACGGAAACTTGCAGAATTGCTGTCAATCAAAGTGGACAGTATCAAACTATCTGACCTCACACAGAACAATTTCCTATGTTTCTATAACTGCAAAGTAGAAACACATTTTTCAAGCTCACAGAAATCAAGTTCTATCAAGCTTACAGAGTTTTCAAGCAAACACTATTGGGATGATTTCATAGTGTTTCCACCATATTCCTTTAATGGGTTATCTCTATTTGTTTGATGTCATATTCCCCTGAAAATGGAATAGAAGCATTGTAAACCACTATAGTTGTACTTTATTTTTATATATCATACAATGACAGTATTTTAGTTGAATCTGTCTGAATTTAGTTGTCTCCTTTGGTCTTCTCACAGGTCCCTATTTTTTAAGAAAAAAGAGGGAGAAAAGGAAATCCAATTTCAAAAGCAGCTTCTTTTTAGTTCAGTGTAGCAAATCTGTTACCCTCGAGATTTTGCTGGATCCTAATTTCCATCAGCCCCAGGAGGTTCACGGAGGTCAGAGGGATGTTAGTTGTTCACTACTCCATTAGCTATTTAGCCTCCCACTGCTTTCTCTGGACAGTACTTATCAACTTTGTGTCCCTCAAGTGAGGATAATACATTACATGAAGACATGGGAAAAGGCCTTCTTGGCTGTGGCACCCCAGATGTGGAATGCCCCCCCCCATAAATGCCCAATTAGTGCTGCCACTGACTTCATTTGGCACCAAGTTAAAACACGTCATTTTATTAAAGCATTTGGGTTCTAATTTTTCTTCCAATTTGTACATATGCATAGTTTTAAGTGTCTTAACATGCTTCCATTTGTTTTCCTTAATACATTTGTCACTGTTTGAATGGCATTTCTACTGTTACACATCTGAAATTGTTTTAAAACAATTGCTGACATTTATTTTAATATATACTGCCTCTGAGATCTTTGGCTACAGGGTGGGATACAAATATTTAAATAAGAAACAGGAAGAAGAAGAGGAAGAAGAAGGCAAAGGACAACACCAATCACACAGCTACTACTACTACTACTTTGGTGTGTGAAGTAAGTTGATATAAGTTTCCATACAAAGTTGTTGTTTTACCTTTAGCAAACAACATACCACAGTACTGCTTGGGACAGCTTCACACATTGTTTCTACAGTAACAATGGACTTCCTCTTAAAAAAAGGTTCACTAAAGCTTTATGGCCAGACATGTTTGGTATCTACGTGTACTGAATAGAAGAGGAAATTAGTGGGGCAGAAATCTAACACTGCCCTATAGATGCCATCAAAAACTCCAGTCATGTCCCTGACCACCACATGATCAACACCATTCTGAATCACTAGGAAGTGTTTCTGTGCCCGTAGAGTCAGGAAGCCCTCATTCCTGTTCCCGTGGAGGGTATCCTCCTTGTGTATGACTGGATTCCTTCAGACTAATGCTGATCGCATGTCGGCCATGCTGGGTGTGAGGCTAGCGTAAAGGCAGCACTAAAGGCACAGAATTTGTCTAGTTTATTCTTCCTGCCTCCTTTGCAGTCTTTAAAACTGAACATCCCAATACAGCTAAACAGAATTCTGTAATCTAGGGATTAACAGCAAAAGACAACATTGGATCAAATAAAGTCTAATCAGATCTGTCTTTCTATTTTCCTTTGAATTCTTTATCTTGTTTTGCTGTAAATTTATGGTAAAGGATAAATTGAGGTACCAACTAAAATGCAACAAAGTAAACAGAGAAGATGCACAGTAGAGACAGATCAAAGAACACAAAGCTGTAATATCTGGGAAATAAGTTTTAGATACAATGAGTCATTCTGAGATGATCAAAGTGGATTTTTCCAGTATTTAAGTTGCAAGGATGGTGCACAATGAGAGGATGTTACTTTACCAGTAAATAAGATGAACAGCCAGCAAATTGCCTCACATGTGTCTTTTTCTATTCATTTCAGAACAGTAACAAGCATTACTTCCTGGTCCCTTCATGGACATAGATGCAGTATGTGGGGGAGGGGTTAATTACCAAACAGTACTTCAGATGAATCCGTCCTGAAACTCCAGAAGAATGAAAATAATTTAGAACATAAGTGGGTGAAAGTGCAGCCCTCTGGACGTTGCTCTTTCCAGCAGCCCTAGCCAGCACAGCAAAACCACATGGAATGCTGGGAGTTGTAGTCTAAGAACATCTGGAGAGTTGCACTTTGCCACCCCAACTTAGAACATGTATATTTATTAGAACAACAAACAAAAGAGACATATTAACCTATGTTTTGCTTCAGAACACCTGAAGAGGGCAAAAGACAGAACATCTTGCCATAGGTTTTAAAATACATTTTTCTGTTTTGTTAGTTATTCTGTGTTTGTGTGTGTTTTAAAACTAGATATCAGATAAGAAAGCCAGTGTGGTATTGTGATTTGAGTGTTAGACTAAAACTCTGGGAGACTGAGGTTCAAATGCCTGTTCAGCCATGAAAACTCATGGATGGGTGACCATGGACAAGTCAAACCCTCTCAGCCCTAAAGGAAGGCAATGGCAAAGCTCTTCTGGATAAATCTTGCCAAGAAAACCCAAGGACAGGATTGTCATAAGTCAGAATTGACTTGAAGGAACATAACAATTAATCACAGAAAACCAGATACACTGAGCAGACATAGCATGGCAAAAGTAAAGTAAGCCTGCTACATTTTCAGCTGACAAAAAAGCTCAGGGATGTAATGAGTTAGCAAAAATGCCAACAATCTTGTTCATTCCAAGGGGATTCTATGGCTACAACACCAAGAGAACAATCTAGTAGAGATAAGTACCAAATATTTGGTTTGGTTGCCAGTTCCTTGCCTTAAAAGATGTTCTGCTTCTGCTGGGAGACATTTGGAGCCACTCCACTTCAATTTAAGTCCTGAACCCAAGTTAAGATTTATAAGCCCAGAGGTTTGTACTTCCCATTGAGTAATATGGGAGATCCAAATATAGCTACAACTTTTTTTCTCTTTATCTTCATTGAAAAATATTAGCAGGTTTAGTAGGCCCTCAGGGAAGCATTAAGCCTGCCAAATTACAAATAATAGGTGAACTGTGTGTGTTTTTTTAAAACACCTTTAAAGATTTTTTTAAAAAAATTTTTAAGGGGACTGCCAATAACTTTTTACTTCTTGGCAGAACTGGAAGCTCCAACTAGGGAACTAATTAGCTCATTATACTACAAACAAACCTACACACAAGAATAAACAAATGAAAAAGGAACAAAGGTGTATTAAAATAAATAGTCACAGACCCAGTTAAATTAACTATGGGGAAGATTTATTCAAAACAGCACATGTTGGAGTAACACATGTTCAAACAACATGAGTGGTGAGACATGGAAAGCAGGCATGAAGCTAGAAAAGGATGAATTACAATTCTAGTTCTGAGGATTAGGTAATCTAAGAAAACCAGAGATTCTAGGGCTTCTGGGATAATAAGGGTAGATAAAGAGACATGGAGGACCTAAACCACTGTCAGATCAGGTTATCCAAAGCACTCAGACTTCAGTGCCAAAATCCTAAAGACAACCCCTAGCAGGGTTGCGAGAGAGAAAACCAGAGAGGGCTCTTGTACCCTTAATGGCTGTTTAGAAGAGGGAATTTCAGCAGATGTCCCTGGTTACCTGCTTGCATGACAAGCAACACCAGCTGAAATTCCCTCCTCTACACACTCATTCAGGAGCCATCTCCAGTATTCTGATAATTCAAACCTCTAGTGGTATCACAAGGATGTTACAATGTGCAGCAATATCATATCCATATGATATGTTAAGCACACAACACAGTTGCATAGACTATGCCTTTCAAATAAAAGACATCAAAGGCCTTTCTGCACAACACTGTTAAAGTGCTGTTATTCCACTTTCAACATCATGTGGAATTCTGAGGTTTGTAGTTTACTGAGGCCAAAGAGCTCTCTGGCTGAGAATTCTAAAGGCCCCACCCTAAACTGTAAACCCCAGGATTCCATAGCATGTTGAAAGTAGAATAATAGCACTATAACAGTGTAGTGTGGAAAGGCCCGAAGTCTAACAAATATACGTACTTCAAGGTAGTCCTCTTGCCTTGAATGTTCTCTTTCTCCCCTTTAGGGGTTGAGAAAAGAGGGTGTGATCATGACACTCGAGACCCCTTGAGCCCTATTAGCTGGGGAAGAGGTTTCAAAATTTTTGTTTGCAAAATTGAAGGGAAGCGGGAGCTATTTCTCCCAAGTGACAGCCTGTGGTCCCTCGTGTTAAAGCATACCATCACAGCAAGATGAAGCAAACTCCCTGCTTCGACCACTACTCACTGCCGGCCCTTGTACTATCTCGCAGTGGCACAAATGATAGGTCGGATGAACAAGAAGAGTTAATCTAATACATTCATCAGGCACATAGGTAGGCCAGATTGGGGAGTGCTAGGTTCCCGCATTCCCAATTAATCAGAGCAACTAGAAGTCACCTGCCTTGACCCTAGTCTCTGTCACTGAAGGAGGAAGAGGAAGAACAAGGAATGCAGCAGCAATTGCTGCTGTAGCAGCCTTTGTATGCTGAGAAAGTAGGCCTCTACTATCTCCATCCTTCTTCCTCCTTCCATAGCAGGGATGGAGAAGAGGCAGAAGTGTACACATGCACATGCATGCCTGTTTTCTCAGGGGCAGTAGCATTAAAGAATGGCCACAATGGCTTTTTTTTTAAAAAAAATGGAAGTTCCTATGTAATTGCAGAAGGAACACACGAGTATGTATGCTTATTTCTGCTTTCTGCCTCCTAACTGCTGGCTGATAAGAATCTCCACTGACATCCACTTGATTTTGGCTCAGCATCTATATTCCTTTTGTCTCCCTCTCATGTCTGTCCTCTCTTGATTGAAGTAGCTGAGCAAAAGAAGGGATTCAAGAAGGAGGGAGAAGGAACTGACACACCCTCCACCCACCCACCCATACATGCACTCCAATCTAGCTGTGATCCTTTCCACTGGTACACCAGGAGAGAAACTCTAAACGGCTAGGCTCTTGTCCCAAAATTGATTTAGAAACAGAACTAAGCTTTCCCTAAAACACTCTTCCCACATATCTACAATGTGTGTGAGAGAGCTATAATGTGTAGGGAAAGCAGTATCCCAGAAGATACTACACTGGAGTCTCATTAAATCAGTCCTGAAGAGAGGCTTGGGAGAACAGATTCTAGGCAAGCTGCAGAAGTGAGATATTGGCAAGATCTTTGCTGAAGTGGGTCCTGTAAAGCTAGAATTGGCTGAATGGCCATCTTAAAAGCAACATTCCTGCCTCAACCCAAAACACAGAGGGAAGAGAGTCTCTTGAGGATTAGAAGATGGACTTTTCAGTCATTCAGCTTCAGATTGTCCTCTATCTTAAGCACTGTCACAAAAATAAAACCTAAAGACCAGATGAGGCTTTGCTGAAATTCACAGTCAGTTTTGTTGGCTTCAAAGGGAAGCTCACTTTGCATCAGAAAGTACCAGAACTAGTTTGAAGGAGCCCAAATTGACTTGAACACCGGGCTTCATACAAATCCAATGTGTATACCTAGTTCCACATATCACAACTGTGGCCATTTCCACACTAGACTGTTATAGCGCTATCATTCCACTTTCAACATCCTATGGAATCCTGGAGTTTGCAGTTCAGGGAGGGGCCGACTGGCCCCTCCCTGAACTGCAAACACCAGGATTCCATAGGATGTTGAAAGTGGAATGATAGCGCTATAACAGTCTGGTGCGGAAATGGCCTTCGTTGAGCATCACAGCTTATATTATTTTAACTGCTGAACCATGAGATGACTCCTTGATACCAGGGTTGCCAGTCCTTGAGGTACATCTGTACACGGGAGCTAAACAGCTACAACTCCTGCCTCCTTGTCATTCACCATTTTTCTATGCTACTTACTTGTCATTCAATATGATTCTGAATGAGTTCAAATATTTAGAAAGGATATGTGGTACAGATCAGTTTGAACTAAACTGCACAATTTCAGAATGCACTGGACAAAGGAAATCTACTAAATAAAAGCAACATTAAAATAATTTATGAGGATTCTTAACCTAGTATTTGCAATCTTATTCTTTTATATGTACAGATATATCTTATTCTTTTATCTTATTCTTTTACATATCTTATTCTTTTGTATGTACAGATATACACACAAAGAGCTGTTTTTCGAATTCACATAATCTGCAGTGTGACAGTCCTAAAGGAGTTCTGTACCACATATCATTGTGGATGTTTCAACTGACTATATTCCAACTAACATTTTAAAAGTCAGGATGACAGACAATTTGCTTCTTCAGAAAACTGCTACCACCATCACCGCTATCACGTACACCACCACTACTATTAATTTCTATTAAAATATATTTTCCCAAGCAGAAGTATTTATAAACTCAGAAATCAGCTGGTTTCCTTTCTCTATATACCCTTTTTTTTTTACAAGCAACTGTTCTTGGTTTAAAAATATTTGCCCCTTTCTGCTTTGTTAATAAACTACCAACAGAGGATAAATTAGAACACTCTTTACTTTAAAAGAATCATTTTAAAAAGAAAGATTACTGTAAAGTATAATTATATTTTGAAGGTAAACTGTTTGTTCCAAATAACATCCTTTCAATTTGGTTAAAGGTCTGCCTTCACCATAGAGTACTGATGCTTTGGAAATGCATTACTACTTTAGCAGATGTTCAGAATCAAACCTAATATGCATAAACTTTTTGTAAATAACTGCAAGGCTTTGATTCAGCCTTTTCCATACCTTACCTAGTTAATTACCTGGGCTTTTTATGTTTACATGCAGCAAGTATATCTCCAGCTATAAACCACATAATTTATAATTGATGTAAATGGTTGTTATTATGTCAATTAAGCAGCTGTGTTCTCCACCTTCTCACTAAACAGAATGAGTGATAAACTGAGTTTACAGGGAGATACCTACTTTTCTGCAGGAGGGATAAAATAAATTACCTAGGTAGATCAGGTTGTCCAATTGTTCTCTGGTGAGGCGGATGTTGAATTCTGGCCCCCTCTCTTGACCTGTTGACTGCAGCAAATGGTCAATTTCGTCACGCACCACTGCAAGAGCTTCTGGGTGCCGCAGAAGATAATACATGGCCCAGAATGTAGTTGGAATTGTGTTTCCCACAGAGGCCCACATGAAGGCGAAATGATGTGCTGGGAGAAAATAAGTGAAAAGGAAGATTAATAGCGTTTATTACACTGATTAGATTTGCAGTGTGCTAATTAAAAGATGTTAGGACACAGACCCAGCCAAGGATCAGTGAATGCTAATGAGGACCAATAGGCTTCTGAAGTCTAATTTTCTGCTTAATGAGAATAGTTTGAAATGTAATTTCAGGGTGGGGGTGGGAGTGAAATAAAGGGAGGAAATGCAGCTCTGTTATAAGCTCTCTCATTACCACCATTAAGTATCTTGTTTTACCACCTCTGCCAAAAAAAAAAAGAGTGAGTGTGAGAGAGTGAGAGAGAGACAGACAGAGAAAGACTGAGAATCAATTATCATACAGGGTTGTTTCAGAATAAAACATTTTATCATTATCCAATTAGAAAAAAACATTAAAAATGTTCAAGGTCGCCATTTTGCCATTTTATTTCAAAGGTCTCTAGTAAATTATCTGATTCAAGACAAGCAATCATTCAAAAGTTTGTCACCTCCTTTATCGTAGTCTCCAAGCTCCTCATACATCTCCAACATATTCTTTCTGGCTTGGATTACTTCAGAAACTCCCAACCACTTTGTCATATTTTCAGATTTAAAAAAATTGATGAGTTCTTTCCGGATTTCCTTGGTTTCTCCCAACAATTCAACTGGTATGTTTGCAGCCAAATAGGAAAACTTGGCATCAAACTTGAGAAACTTGTCTCCGATGGCATCAGTAACACTGTGGCCATCTGCAGCAGGATCTCTTCCATACAGCGTTCTAAAACTGGCTTCAAATATGATAGAGAAGCAGAACTTATTCACTGTCTCCATTTTCCAATCTGTCACTTGTGAGAACTTTGCCTTAAATACACTTTGGAGGTTTTTCATCATGCTCTCAGAGAGAGTGTCCAATGGTTTTCCTGTAAGGTACTGATAACTTCTGTGCGCATATTCTTCTAGGTTTGGGCACCTCTCTGTTAAAACAGATGGGTGGTCAAATGCTCGGGTTGATATCTGATCTGCAATTTCTCTGAATTCCAGGTGTTTCCCATTCTTGATTACAGAAGCATACTGTAAGGGGTCCAATACAAATGTAATATATTTGCCTGAAAGAACAAAATATATCAGTCAAATCCAATATGCCAATTTAACCCAACACTTTTTTAAAAAAATCTGTGTGCATCCTTCAGTTGCCAATTGTAGGATAAGCACTATCTTTCTTCAGTTTGCAAGAAATGAAATTTCAGAAAACACCAAGATACAATTATTTTCCAGTACTCTAAGAGAAAGTACCTTCGGAGAAAGATTAATTTGAGATGTGACAACATATCTGGACCACAGTAAATAAAATCAGGCATTATGGGGTGGAAGTAATTGTTCCTTAAATAATATTCCATATATATTGGGGGGGGGGGAGGAGATTACATCACCCACCCACACACAGAAATTGTTATGCACTGTTATTTATCTACAGATTAACTTTTATCAAGAAAGTAAGTCACAGGTTATCACTGCACTGCAGTGTATTGGTTGTAGTAGTTCATTTGTTATTATATACCATCAAGTTGGCTTTGAGCTGTGGCCAACATAGAAATGAGAGACCTCTAAGAGATCCTGAAAACAGCCCTGATCAGGTCTTGCAAATTTAGGACTGTGATTTCCCTCACAGAGTCAATCCATCTGTAATGTAGTCTTTCTAAACTACCTTCAACTTTTTCCAGCATTATCAGCTTTTCCAGTGAGTCATGCCTTCTCATGGTATATCCAAAATGCAATAACCTCAGTTTAGTCATTTTGGCTTCTAGCAAGAGTTCAGTCTTGATTTGCTCTAGGACCCATTTATTTATTATAGTTCACTTACACATCATCAGTGTGCAACAATTTCACCTAAAGCTTTCCTCCACTATGGACTTATTATCTTATTTCCAGTTCTACAAGCATTCTTGCTCTTGCAAACAAGTTATAGATAATTGTTCTAGTTTTCTTCTTGATACAGTTTCTTAGGTTAATGATATAATCTGGAGGATGAATTCTCAAACATCTTGCATGATTTCTTGACTAACACCCTGATCCTAAATTCTATATACCCAAGCCAACTGTTTGCATTGAAGCTTATTTCCTAGTATATTTGTTTAGGATTCTACCCATGAAAAACAATTTTTGGCATATATACTTGAGAATATGTCCCATGTGTCCAATGGCGGAGAAGTGTGCACAAGACTAAAGCCTACACTATTACTATCATAAATTAGGTTCGAGCATATGATCACTGCAGTGAACAGGTATTAAAGCATATGATCACTGTAGTGAATGGGTATTATTGATTCCGTTCACTTGGGCACACATTTGGAACCTCTCCTCTCAGTTGAGAGAGAGAGGAAATTGCATGTTTTTTGGCCATTGTATATAAAAAAAGTTAAAATCATGCTCTTAGATACAGTAGTCTCCTACATTCAGGAGATGAAAGATAGACTAAAACACCACAAACATAAGCAAACATTCAGCCATATAAGCCCTTCACTGCATCATTTTTTACAAAGATGAAATCTTTGGAATACTATTTGAAAGGCTTTTGTAAATATATATGGATGAGACATTAACTCCATCACAGGTAATGCATATTCTCTGATGAGTGGCAAGATGTTTCACTTTGTCCCATTTTTCTAGATTGACAAAGTATCAGTCGTCCCATTTTACTTTTCACTGGCCCAATGGAAATGAGTTCCCTTGTGTCAGCTACATTGTTTGTACTTTTTAGAAGTCTGAAATACCCTTTGAATATAACATAGTGTGCAAAAGCATGCACAGTTTTCACACCTGTTAAGATATATTTGAAATAAGTAATATCTTAAATGAACTTGATAAGTTTTAAGTTGAGTGTTTAGCTCTGCATCCCTTGCTAAATGCCCATTATAAGATCAGTCCAGAAAAAAAATATAAAAGTTGGTGAGGTGGAGCAAACCATCCCTTTCTGGACTACTGAAAATTGTGAGATTTATATTGGTGAGATTAGCTACCACCATTTCCATTTAAAAAGAGTGGTCCTCACACAGATCTATCTTCCCTCATTTTTCCAAGAGCGCTATTGCAATGAAGTCCCTAGGAATATAGCCATCAATAATGATCTGTGGAGAAGGACAAAAGAGACAGCCGTCATAGCTTTTTCCAAGTGCTTCTGCTTCCTAAGTGACGAGCACTGAGGAATCTACTGCCACTGTCAAAATGTTAGCACAAGACTGGCATCTTTACTAACTCAGGGTAACTTTTTTTTCATTGTCTGAGCTGGGAGCCATTCTACATACTGTAAAACCAGACAGACTGATAAAATTACCACCAAGCAGTAACCCTAAAGTTAGTTATGGTTTAAATTAAGTTTAAGAACAATGGTTTAGGCTGCAAAATGCATTTCAGTATCGAATTTAGTTGTGAAGTTTTTGTGAACATTAAAATTGGAAGGTTTTAGAGAAAACCAAGATATGCATATTAAGATGTGAGTTCCCCCCCCAAAAAACAGAAGCAATGGGATACAAAGTTTCATTTCTGTAAATAGAAAGAACTCCCTTTGACAGAAGGAATGTGCTTCCAATGAAAGGAGTGCTTCTGCTTGTAAAAGAGAATTTTTGGATACAACTCGGTGTTATTAGACAGGTAGACTGAAGAAGTATGAATGGAATGACTGGTTCAATTAGTCAAACATTCTCTTCTATTCAGAATAAGAAAAACAAACAAACAAACAAACCAGCCATTCATTCCTAAGGTATACTGCCTTTCAAATATACCTGTTAATAAAAATGACGTTTAGAAGCTAGAAACTAGTCTGATATATAAACTCAAACTTCAATAACTCCCCCAAAGTTTATTACGAAAGGCAAATGACCTCTCCCACATACTAACCATTCACTACCTTTGTGGTTATCTCTAATAAAATAAAAGCATGATGGCCCTGAAACATAAAGGTACAATAATGGAGGAAAGGAGAGTGGGAAGCGTTTACATTTTCAAAGGTAACGTTGACTTAGGATATTTCAGTGTTTTTATACAAAAGATTTTATTTTAAGAAGAATAGGAAGGCCATTGAAACAGAAATCCTGTATCTATTTAACTAAGTCCCACTGCACTCCATAAGACAGGCTACTGAGACGAAACATGTAAGAGTTTACTATTATTCTGTTATGCAAAATTTTTCAAAATGGTAGAAGCAACCTTTCAAGCATTAAAAATACAGATAATTGGACAGTTTATAGGCAGAGGTAATAAATAAGATCTGTCTTCAAAGTTTAGCCCCAAACTATTCAATAATTTGAGTATTTTTTTCCCTGGCCACAACCCAATCTTTTACACTAAAATCATCTTGAGAGTCACTTTTTATTCCAGGCAGCAAAGTTGTGACCAAAAGACTAAAAATACTACACTCTGCTCTGGTATTTAACAAGCTGATTTTGAATGCTATTAACCTGAAGATGTCAGCTAGCTTCCCAACTTTGAGCATTCAGGGTAAACAATTTAAGATTTCTTTAAAAATTAATTAATATTAATTTAAACCATCTGTCCGCCATCTGCTATTTTCAGATGAAAAATGCGAGCTGCCTTCTTTGTGATCTCCACTCCAACATTTTGCAAAACAATCCCCAATTCTTATATATTTAAATATCAACACAATTTCAAGCAAATCATCCTTCCAGCATGGACACATAGTTTACTATCAGTCCTGTTGTGAACACATTTGTCTATAATAAGATCCTGTATCATGCTAATATCATCC
Organism: Cyclura pinguis; assembly: GCA_030412105.1. Taxonomy (NCBI): domain Eukaryota; kingdom Metazoa; phylum Chordata; class Lepidosauria; order Squamata; family Iguanidae; genus Cyclura; species Cyclura pinguis. Next base: position 218,451,811 of record CM059602.1, read on the forward strand.
CTAAAACTATGCTCCCCTAGGAATCATTTGGATTTGTTTCCAAGTCAATCTGTTAAGGACTCCGCTCTCTGTGTCTTTATACACACTTATTCTACGTAAGTCCATTCAACTGTAGGGTTTCATGCAATACATCCCTGACAAAGGAAGTGTCAGGGCATCAACACCTCTATTTGTTCGATGATTTTTAGTTATTACACGCCAGAAAGTGAACTCTCATTTTGCCAAGGCAGTGTTCAAGTCAATTCAAAGATTAACATAGAAAAAAGAAAAAAGAAAGGACATGAGAATTCTAATACAAAAAAGGGTATTTTTGTAGTACACCAAATTGTGCTAAGCTACAAAAGGAAACTACATTAAGTGGATACTTCCTACTAGACTGCTACAGAGCAAACAAGCCTTTTGGAGCCCTTACTTTAAATGGTAAAGTTTTTCTTTCCTTTTTTAAAGTCAAACCCTCCAAAATGAAAGGAGTTTGCAGCAAGGGAAAATTTGCAACCATCTCTCTATATTAGAAACCAGATATCTTACACACTATAGCTTGGGACTGAGCCCAGTAAACATGGCTCAAGTTAATTTTGAGCGAATATGCCTAGGATTGGATTCCATGGTCAATCAAAGGTTTTAAACCTGAGTTACAATTTTGGGCTTGCAACACAATTTATTTTCACTCCAACAGCTGCCCTCACCAAAGAACCAAGGCACATTTTTGGGAATAAAACCTGTAAGACTATTTAACAATAAGGCACACACCACTGCATGTGCCATTTGGGTTGCATGAGTTCCAAGACTTCAGTGAACGCACACAAGACTGGGCCATCAGCCTGTTTAGAAGTACAATTTTTCTGTTATAGAATCTAGTGGTCATCCTCACAGGCTTGAATCCTATTATTAGTCACAACTAGAGTCAACTCCATTGTATCTGTTGGATTTACCTATACATGGACATACCTTTTGGCTTTTGATGCAATGGATTTACTCTAGCTGGGGTTAACGATAGGATTTCAGACCAACACTTTTCATCTACATGTACAAATGTCTAGCAAGAGATTCTGGCAAATAATGACAAATATATACATGTTATGTGTCTACATATATGTGCGTGTGTGCATGTGACCATGTCGGCACAGGTGCATACATGCAGGCAGGCACACGCACATACACACACACAGAGAGAGACTGAAACACAAATGTACACACCACCTTTCCACAGGCCAATGTGGCTTATCTAAAAACCACACGGCAAAATGAATGAACTTAAAAAAATAATCCCAGCTTAAATAGCATGTACTTACTTTTCTTGTCTATGAAAACTGTTTCTACGGCACTCCCTACTTTGCCCCATGCCTGCAGTCAAGACATTTCCCCTTCTTACATTTATTCTTCATCTGCTGAAAAGCAAACACTCCTCCCAGACTCATAGAAATGTCTGGTCAGTTGCAACATACCTGAGAAGGATTTTGTTTCTTGGCTGAAAACCCTGGAAGCCAAACCACCAGCTCACAGGTCGGAGTGTCTGTCTGAACAGTTGTAGGAGCTGATTCCCACATCCGCCAAGGAGTTCAAGGGATCAGACCACAAGTCTTCCTAAAACCAGCCCGCTTTCAGTATTAGACCCATTTATACCAGGTCCACAGTGACAGTTTAACGAAGTTCTCCCTACGAGTCTGGCAATGTCTGCTGATGCTAAAATCCTTTCCTCCCCCGAGTGGAATATGAAGAGACATGTCAGTATGACAGAGCTACGGGAAAACTCCTTATTGCTTAATAAGCAGAGTCAGCGCTTCTATTTAATTGTACGAGGAGCAGTTATTTTTTTTAAAAAAGCCCACAAACCTTGAAGACTTAATGCTCTTTAATGTCATTCTTTCTCTCTATTGACAACGAAGCCATTTACCTCTAAACATCTGCTACAACCCCTGTGTTGACTCTTCATTCAGTTTGTTTTGCAGCAAAACCACTCAGACGATCCATACAGTATGAAAAATCATCTGTTACTAGAGAATTCAATAGCCTAGCAATGAATAAGGACAACAATATACCGTATGTATTTTAATATCGACAATTCACTTCATATATGGAAATAAATTCACTTGGAAATAAATCTAAAATCACTAGGCTTTGCTTAGGACAAGAGTGCTGAGTAGTTTAATTCTAATCATTGCTCTTAATTGTTTTATGAATTACAGCTCAGTGGTCTGTTGTCCCAAAATGCATGCATCAAAGGCAACACCCAACTTGCAGCAGTGCTGCATAGCCAAAACTATGGCATTCTATCAAGGGACAAGCAAAGACAGTCCATGCAGGAATTTCAGAAGATTAGTCTGTAGAGTTTGTGGCTCCTAAAAGAACAATCATAAATAGAATTGAGGGTGGCAGGGGGAAAAGAAGTGGCAGAAACTTTCAAAAAAAGCTGGCCAGGGTGGGCTACGTGTGCACGTTCTCCCCTTCCCTTGCATTCCCCAGACATTCGCCCTCCCACTGGTACCAACAAGGAGGGCATTACCTACACTGACCTATGGGGCCTTGGACCCAGCAGACCAAAATCATCCCTGCCCTTTCTCCAGAACACATGATTTGACATCCCAGCCATATACTGTCTTTACACCTGTAGAGCTTCCTGAAGGATCATTGGATACCTTCATATCAGACATAATACTGCCTGCCAAAACACACAAGAGGATCCATTTGCCTCTCCAGGGAGTTTTTGTGTCCGTTAGGAATCTATTATTAGAACAGTACAAGGATATAAATGGGGTAATTGTAATGAAAGAGCCACCTTCCCATAAAATATAAAATAATGGGATCACAAATACTGCATCTAACCAAATTGGCTCCAGTGCCTGAAAGCGCACACTGTGTGATGTTATTGATATATTTATTGATCTTTAATGCACCACAAGATCCTCACTTGTTTTGTTATCGCTGATTAACTTTCGCTCCTTACAAATTTGTCACAGCATTTCAGAAGAAGTAGACATCATCTCATGAGAAATAACAAAGAAAAAAAGAGAGAGAGACTTTCAGCTATACAGTGCTGATGCCTAGCTAGAAGACTGAGCCATATAGGTTGGGCTTCTAAAAAAGAACTCTTTTGGGGGTTGGAAGAGGGAGGAAAGAAGATGATCACATTTATGTAATAGTGGTCTTATTAGGAAGATTTTGCTGAACTGTTGACAATGATGTACAGTAGCGATTCGTTGGAATGACGTTTAGGGAAAACGATTCTGCTGCACCACCACACAAAACCAATTAGAGAGCTATTTTCTGCGACAGGTCAGGAATTTACATTGTTTCTCATGGAAAGATGTGCTTTTTAATTTCTTTATTAAGATGACATCCATGTCCCTTAAGACTTTTCAGGATGACAATCATTTGCTCATCACTCGGGAAAGAACAATCAGTGAAATCACGTCACCAGTCTAGGGCAATGCCAGAAACTCCAGGCATCGTTCTGCATTTTCCAAATGAACTACTCTGAGAACTAATAATTAGACCAATATATATTGGCAGTATTTTTTGACAGGACCTTTAGCAACACACTAAAGCAACCAAAGTAACAAAAACACACAGAGAGAGAGCATTAACATTGTGAATTGTTTGATGTACCTCAATTTTGCCAATTCAGAAAGACATAGTGAAATACTGTGTATACTGGAAACTCAAATAATGATGCACAGTCATTCTCACAGAAGCAGATTTACTGGTCTTTCTCTTTTATATGCTTCCAGTACTCAATATTAACAGAAAATGAGAAGGTTAAAACAATAAGTGTCATAAAGTCATAAAAACTCTGGTGTTTCAGAGAAAGAATACCACCTATAACTCCTCAACCTATTCTCCTCGCTGTTTCATGGCAGTCATAATGCAATAGGTTAAAAGGTGAAATTTGAATCATAAATACATCCCATTTCTTCTAACTTGGGCACACACAGAGATTACCCTAAGAGACAAATGAATTAATTAGCTGTCATATGTTTGAAGTGTGTAACATACTCTTTTTCACAAAGAAAAGGCATAAGAGAAGGAACCCAGTTATACCTATACCATGCTAGTAAAGTATTTATCACTTTCATTTGCTGATGTTCAAAAAAAGAGATATTATTCTTGAGAATTTGGAGAGCAATGGCTGGAATTCCTAAACTGGTTTTCATGACTGCCATTTTACAGTGTGTAAAAATTAATCAAAAACAGTTTATTAAGGATATATTTAGAACAACTAACATGTTTTGGAATGTTTAGGAGGGAATGTGTCAATTTTATGTGAAGCTTAGTTATTTGAGTTCCTACTTAAGAGTGGGCTGAAAGCTTGACATCAAACTTTTGGCATTATTTGGGGAGAATTTCCCCATCCTTTTGACCTACAACATTATTAATCTCCTTTTTCTGTTTGCTGGGGTTGTTACCACTGATGCAGCCACCAGGTCTGTTTTTTACCCACAGTGCTTACTTTTACAAATAATTTAAATAAATGTCCACAAATACAGCAGTGAAATAGAGTGCAGTATAGTTCAACCATAGTTTGTTTATGGAAATATTTCTATTCTACTTTGCATCCACTATTTGGGACATCTCCAGTGGCAAACAATTGAACACTATAAACAAACACAATTATAACACTGAAGATAATAATAAAAAGCTACAAGACTGAGACAAAGAGGAGCACAAACCAGAGTAAAAGATTAAAAACGGAGAGGCAGATTCATTTCAACAGCAGATCAGAACAATAGTAGTTTAAACTAGGTGTTTAAATGGCAGCAGAGGAGACCAAAATTAGTTTCCCAGTATAAAGAAGGCCATAGCTTTGGCACCATGACAAAGAAGGTCCTACCTGATGTATTCTCCGACATGAGTAGGATGCCACCGAAAACAGGGATTTCATCAAAGACGCAAGGGGACGTCAAAACATAAGCATGTAACACAGTATGCTGGGACAGATCAAAAGCTGATTTAAACAGGTATTGTGTTTCTACAGTGGCCAGCAAAACGTCAATGGGAAGCCTATAAGCAGGACATAAGTACAACAGCACCCTCCCATACATGTATTCTAGCAACTGGCATTGAATACTGGAGTTAATACAGTGGGCCGTCTGGATCTGTGGAATTGCATAGATGCACAAAAAACAAAACAAAAACCTCATGGATTATCATGTCCCATACTAGTAAATGGTGGTGACATGCACATGGACTTCGGCACGTCCACATTCACACAACTACTATTTTATGCATAGGAAATGATTATCCATGGTTAGTAGAAACTGTAGATCTGGAGCCTGCAGATCTAGAGGGTCTGCTGTACATATTCTGTTACTGAGGTTAACATATAGCTATGACTAGCAGCCAGTAGATAGCCTGAACCTTCATGGACATGTCTGTACATTGTGTACTCCTGTCCAAACACCTTGGTGACTATCACTGTATGATATCACAAGAAATCCCATATTTTGTCTTCTGTTTATCTGACCTGAATTTCCCAATAAGCTTCACTGGTTGTCCCCCAATCCAATGAGCAAATATCAGATCTAACAGTAAATATTGAGATATGGAGTAAATGATGTGGTAGGGGAAATGCAGCATAGCATAGGCAAAGAGGTAGTACAGGAATACCTCATTGTGCTAAATGAATTCAAGTCTCCAGGGCCAGATGAACTATGTCCAAGGGTATTAAAAGAACTGGCAGAAGTAATCTTAGAAGCACTGGCAATAATCTTTAAGAATTCCCGGAGAACAGAAAAAGTTCCAGCAAACTGGAGGCAGGCAAATACTGTACCATCTTCAAATAGGAGGTAAAAAAAAGAACTCAAATAATTAGCATCCATCAGTCTGAGATCAATACCAGGAAAGACTCTAAAGCAGGTCATTAAACAAACAGTCTGTAAACACTTAGAAAGGAATGCTGTGATCACTATATGTCTACATGGGCTTCTCGAAAACAAGTCATGCCAGACTAATCTTATCTTATCTTATCTTATCTTATCTTATCTTATCTTATCTTAACAACCCCAGAGGACAGGATCAGAAGTCAAAATGGCCTCAACAGATTAGAGAGCTGGGCCAAAACTAACAAAATGAACTTCAACAGGGAAAAGTATAAGGTACTACACTTGGACAGAAAAAAAAGAAAGAAAGAACAAGGACTGTACAGATATAAGATGGCTGACACCTGCCTTGACCACAACACATGTAAAAGGGATCTAGGAATCTTAGTAGACCACAAGCTGAACATGAGTCAACAGTGTAATGCAGCAGCTAAAAAAGCCAATGTGATTCTGGGCTGTATCAATAGGAGTATAGTGCCTAGGTCAAGAGAAGTAATAGTATCACTCTATTCTGCTTTGATCAGAGCCCACTTGGAATACTGTGTCCAGTTCTGGGCACCACAGTTCAGGACAAGTATTGACAAGCTGGAACATGGCCAGAGGAGGGAGACCAAAATGGCAGAAGGCCTGGAAACCATGCCCTCTGAGGAGTGGTTTAGGGAGCTGGGTATGTTTAGCCTGGAGAAGAGAAGGATAGGAGGTGACATGATAGTTATGTTTAAATATTTGAAGAGATGTCATATAAAGTATGATGCAGGCTTGTTTCTGCTGCTCTGAAGACTAGGACATGGAGCAATGGCTTCAAACTTCAGGAAAAGAGATTCCATCTAAACATTAGGAAGAACTTCCTGACAATAGGAGCAGTCTCACAGTGGAATACACTGCCTTGGAGTATGGCGGAGTCTCCTTCTTTGGAGGCTTTTAAATAAAGGGTGGATGGCCAAACCAAATAATGCTTTGATTGTGTATTCCCTCATAGCAGACAATTGAACTTGATAGCGCTTGTGGTCTCTTCCAGCTCTATGATTCTATAATGTCCTCATTTACTTTAATTTTTTTTCTCATAAGAGGTTTGTTCCAGCCCCTAAATCTTTTTCTGTTGCCCTTTAATGCAAGGATAGTGAGACTGGCCCTACCTTTGCAAAACCCGTATGACTTTTCTTCAGTAGGACTTTTCGTTCTATAGGTCTGATAATTTTATCTTCAATAATGTGTTTTCACCGATTCACTTGGAACCAATATAACTCTAACCTACCTCTAATATCCTGGGTCTCTTTTTAAACAATGGTGTTACATGAGCTACTTTCCAATGTCCTGATACAGAATCTAATTTTAGATTCTATATTTATTTGAACACTGAACACTGTCTTATACTCGGTTAAACTACTCATCCACCTAGGCTTGTACTGACAAAATTTACTCCAGGGTTCCAGCCAGGAGTCTTTCCTAGCTCTACCTAAAGTAAATCTGGAACCTTTTTCATCTGCACAACATATGCTGTCACTGAACTAGAACCCATCCCTACAGAGATCAGCAATTTCACATTTGGGATAATTGAGGACTCTTGGGGAAATTGTGGAAACAATGTTTGAAAGTAACTCATTACAAATAATAAGTTGCAATTAACTCCTTTTTCCAAAAACCAAGGCATAAATGACTCTGATACATTTTGCACCTTTGTGGTGCAATTGTAAGAGTTTCAGGCATGTATGGTCTTGCTACTTTAGCCTCTATTTTGTACCCAAAACGAAGAATTTGTAGTATTTTACTACAGTACATTTTTAGTTATTTTGAGTAGCAAAAAAGTAAAGATTAACTCCTCTGTATGCATGGGGAGGGGTGTTTTGGAGGTGTTAGGAACCCTAGCTGCAGTTTTATTACTCTTTCCTTACCGCCATCAGCTATAGGGCTTAGGGAAAAAAAACCTCCGTTGGTGCACTGTAATTGCTTATAGGGCAGAGAGGGATATCAATAAAATTACAACCAGTGAGGAGAATGTTAGACATCACCTTCCCTTATGTTACAGATTCCCAATAAAACCAGAAACAATGTCACTACTAGCTATATCTTTCAAATAATGTATAAAGTGCTTCAAAGCAACTGTATGTATTGTATGTGCATAAAATATTGGTTTTACAACCTGTATACTAACACATCCTGGCCTGGATTCTATTATTGGTTGCAACAGAGTAGACCCATTGAATCAACGGGATTTACTTCTGTGTTGACTCACCATTCAACTATTGATTCAATGAACCAAGACTAATTGGAAGTATCAATAGGATTTAGGCCTTTATATTTTTGTATATTGTATAATGTATATTTTTGTACCAATTTGTGCTACTACCAAGACAGTTACACCCCTGTACCTCAACTTTAAATTAACAGAAGAAAATCTCTGATGTGAGCAACAAGAAGTATCTGTCACGTGAATTATATCTAGATGCTATCACTGATAATGCACCAGTTTAGCTAATTTTATGTTTGTAAGAATGTAAAAAAAACACCAATCACTATTAGTATTTTTATTATGTTCACTAAGACACCTTTGAGAAAAATGAATAACAAGGCTCTCACCACCCAAGTATACTGTGAAAATATCTCCATGTTTTTGCTGCAAGGACAATAAAAAGCTGGTAGCATCACTTCTGAATTTCAGGGCCTCTCCCAAGATTGGGATCCAACCAGTTTCTAAGGGAGGCTCTCCAGGTCTCCTGGAAAGAAAGAAAGAATGGAAGATAAAAAAGAAGGAAGAATTATTAACCCATATGTCTAATATGATGAACATTTCATCATGTTCATGGATTAGCTGCAAAGGATCTTGCTGAAAACATCTCTTCCATGGGGCAGGAGCTTCTCCACCACTTGTTCAGTATGGGGAGGCTGTAACCATGCAAGTTAGACACATGCATAGGGCACCCTCAGACACTACAGAATTTCTTGCTTTATGTTTAGCAAAACTGCTAAGAATATCAACCCATGACATTTTGTCTTTTTCGTTATGTGTCTTCAAACTAACTCTGACTTGGAAGGCACATATTCTAAAGTTTTTGTTGGTGAGATTCAGAGAAGGTTTGCCGTTGCCTTCTCTTAGGCCATTTCTGCATGGGGTAAGTAAAACAGTGCAGTGCGTCCTCCACGGAGGACGTCTGCACCTTGGAGTGGACTGGGTCTGGACTACTTACCGTAGATCCGCACCTCAGTCCACTCCGGAACAACCCCAAGGGGTCCTCCAGCGTGTTTTTGAAAGACCTGATTTTTCTGGTCTTTCAAAATGCCGGTGTGCGCCATTGCGTGCCTGCTCTCCAATGCAGATTCGCAGGCTCGCACCAATGCGAGCTTGCGATCTGTGGAGAGCGGGCTTTAGGCTGGCGAGCTTCAGTGGTTGGTCGAGACCCACAACCAACCGGAAGCCGCCATTTTGGACACCGGAGCAGTGCACATCTACGACCATGCACTGCTCTGCCTCACCCCAGACCAGACCGGACTGCCAGAAGATCCGGTGAGTAGTGGTAGGGAGCGATTCCCTCGCCGCGTGTGGAAATGGCCATAGGCTGAGAGACTGTGATTTGCCCAAAGGCACCCAATGGGCATCCATGGCTGAACCTAGTCTCCTAGTGTCCCACACTGAACCATAACACCATTCTGGTGCTTCATGACAGTGTAATGTAATTGCATGATAAAGAAAGAACTGGATTCTCTAGAAAATCAGTTCATTGAAAGATTTTTTGAGTCATCTACAAGTCATCTACATCTCTTCTGGAAACCTGTATAGACTTTCCAATGCAGATAATCAGGTTCACATTTTTAACAGCAAAAAAACGAAAAACAGAAAAACCAAAAAAAACCCAGATAAAGTAACTTACAGGTCACTGTCACGTTACTTTTTTAAAAAAAAGAAGAAAAAGATAATATATTATGCACAGAAAAAATGTACAAGCTCATTAGATTTTTTTTTTGCTTATGTAGTACAACATATAGTTACAACAGATTAAAACAAATAAACATACCCCACTTAGATTTCTTTTAAACTGCACTGTAATAGCTACACACGCAATTTCTATCAATATTGCTTCAACAGCAAATTCACAAATCCAACTGGCATTTGTCTCCTTAGTACCCTTGCTTAGGTTTCACTAGAAATGATTTCATGCAAAGGAACAGAAGCCAGGTCTGGTAAAGAAAGGATTAGAACAAATATAAATATTTTTAAAAGGCAAGGATGATGCAACCCCATCTGGAAAGGTGACTTATTCTACACGCAGAACAATTCATTTTGATTAATCGCAAGATATTTACTAGTAAGAATCTAATCAAAGATCAAGGGATCACAGGCTTTACTACAATCATACATGGTATGGAAATTTATGTGGCTGGATTAACCCTATCATAGACTTTTGTGAAAGGTCAGGAAAGAGTCTTTTAAATTAAAAAAGAAATCCTTTGCCCTGTAAGGTAAAAACAACTACTTGAATGATGTAGGTGGAATAAGAAACATTTTTCAGCTTTGATAAAGCTGAGAGTATCCTGCAATAGAAGAAAAGATTTAACTGATTAAAGAAATTAAATTAACCCTCTATAAATTTGTATGTAAGAAAAACAATTGTAAGTAAACATGTATTTTGTATCTGAAGTATGCAGGTTACATCCAGTGTTAACTCCATTTTGTTCACACAGAAAATTGATTTTCTAAGATGGAATTTGCCCTCTGAAGCTTGTTCACGATAGCATTTTCTTAAACAAATTCTTCTGTCCACTTACTTGGGAAGAAAACCCAAAGCCCTGTCCCCAAAAGCTTATCATCTAAATTCTGATAGACGGGCAGATGGGATGAGACATACAGGTAAGAGACAGTAGTAAAAAATATGAACAAATGTTATTACCTACTTCCTATGTCAATTTACCTAAAAATGTTCCACTGAATCCAGTGAGTCTTATTTCTATGTAGATATGTGTAGAAATGTGCTGTTAGGTTTTGTCAGTTATGGATGTGGACTAAAGAGTAATATAAAGCCCCATTCCTTACTTACTCCTCACTTCCTTACTGGGGAAGACTGAGCTTTGCATATTAACAAGACAGTTACCCCTGCCACTGCTGGGAAACCAGGAGGTCTAGTTGTATATAGAGATTTCCATCACTGGTATGAGATCTTGGCTAGACAGCCTGGGTACTTCAAAGTGCTTTTTATGAAGAGTATACAAAAAGGGTGGCTGTGGGACCTGCTGCTGTAGAACAGTAAATCCATTTACAGGTACTTCTCCTCTAGGTTCTCCTGTTTTAAAAGAATCCAACTAGGTGTGGAATGCTATTTCAGACAGAAGTTCAGCACAGGAGAGCTCCTGTACAACCTAGGGCACCTGTACAAAGAAATCCAACAGTGGATTTGCCACCTTGCAGTGACAAACTCCACTGGACACTCGTGGTGGTCACCCCACAGGTGTTCACCAAAGGTCGAGACTTGCACTCAGCCATGGAGTCCATAATTCTCCCTTCCTTGCCAATGGAAGATCAGGACTGTTAGACTACTTCTTGGAGGGTTGTATCATATACTATAGTTTGGATTATGAACCCAGAGCCAGAGTCCAAACTAAATGTATGCAGCATTACTAATGAATCACATCCATGTGTCTAAGACTGTGTAGTGTGTCTGCAAAATAGATATCAGAAATGTCCCAGTCCTCTTTTAGTAGGAATGCATGAGGAATTTGATCTTTGCAAGCTGATTTGATCCCTAACTCCAGACTAACATGCAGATTAAAATATAATTATCCTTCAGATTATGCACTTCTAAGAATACTCCAGCGCTTTTCTTGGCTCAAGAAAACACACGAGAATGAATTGACCATATGTGTTGAAGGGGGAAAAAATCATTTAGAAAAGTATACACATGGATCAAATATACTTAGAAATGTGTACTTTGTAGAAAACATGTAAAATAGTACTTAAATATGTATTTGCATACACATTTTTTTGGACACAGAAAACATTTATTGGATTAACACAGAAATGGGATACATGAATTGACATACTGAAATGGACACACATCAGAAGATGACTGGTCCATCCATTCCCATTTCCTACTCTATGCTTCTGTGTATTTTATATGGTATAATTTTCCACAACTGAGATAGATGTCCATCCTTCCTTTATGACTATACTCAAAGTCATCTACACTTAGCTAATTTTAAATCCATTGCCTTTTATGAGATTTATACTGCTTAACTATGTGTAGCACTGAACCCAAGAAGATCCTCTAATTTATATTCAGGAATCAGATCCCAAGTGAAAAAACAAAGGTATCAAATAGCCTTAAACAAATCTGCTTATAATATCAAACAGCTACTAAACATGGTGAAAGCATGGGAGCAATTGCCCACTCATCTTGTACAATACTGCAATATTGCCTTGCCACCCATTCTAGCGTATTAGTTGATTTTTTTTTTTTTTGGTGCGCCCTAACTGGATGTTTGGAAACATCTTCATTGCTTATTTCACACTGTTTACATTACTGGGATGACTGTAATGTGGTTGATAATAGATCTCCCCGAGTAAGCACCCTCAGGCACTGAAAAGGTGAAGGATTGCTAGCCTACCCTGTCTGTCATCATTGGTCAGCTTGAGAGGCTGTAAGAGAAGCAGCCTTTGGGCCCTATAAGACTAGTAGATGACAACCAGTACAGAGTGGCAAGGGGTCTCTTTTTGATTCACCTTCATGGTGAATCATGATTGATTCCCTGATTGGCTCTCTCAGCTTGGATGAGATTGCCCATACTTCTCCTAGATTTATTCCTATTTCAGATTCTGGATGCTATTCAGTTAAGTTGCAACTCTTCCATCCAAAGATTTGCTTGCATCCTCATTCTGGTGAGGAGTGGGTAAGAGTGTGAATATGGTACCTCCGAAAGTATTTTTAATACTAACGTTATTCCTTTTTCCAACAGTTATTATCCAGGTCACTATCATTATTACATTACAGGTGAGATTCAGATATCATGACTATTTCAAAGACTAGCATTAAATTCATGGTAAAGTAGGGATAAGAATACTTCTCCTTTCTGGTGGCTGTGTTATAAAACTGAAACTTGGCTTTGTAGTCTGCCATTTTTGTAGTCTTTGACATCTAGTTTTTAAGAAGTGGATGAGCAAGAAATCTCTTAGCAGTGAATGTCAGCTGAAATGGTTCAAAACCCATCCTGGATACAGATTTTTCATGAGATGACAAAATGGAGAGAAACAGAGCTTAGACGGAAATATACCCCTAGCATCACAGCAATTCACAATTAGCTTCTCAAAGCGACAGACTTATGTGGATGGTATACCTGTTTTTCTTGGGGAAGGGAATCTATTTGCACTGGGGTAACAGGACAATATATTCTCTAAGTAACACTGGAGCAGACACAGTTAGATAGGCAGTTTGTCATATACTAATTGAATGCACCCAATTTCAACCTCTTCGCTCTGTCGTTCGGTCAAAAGCTGTATTCTTCACAAGCTCTCCGCAGGGTAGAAAAGACCACAGCTCAGAAATCCAGGAGGAAATTAACTTAATGCTCCAAGTCTGTAGGATCACATCAGAGAGGCATCTGGCCATCACTAAGACACAAGGGTCATCGTTTACTTCAGACATGTTTAACTCAGCTGCAAGAAGGTTGATGCTGTAATAAAAACAGGACCTACAACAAAATGTTGCAACACAGACTGCTCCCTTTCAGAACTGCACTCATTAAGCAAGTCATACACTGATTTGGATGCTCCATTCCATTCCCTCTCTTCTAGGTTTTCTGTCCTCTCTGCCTATAACAGCACTGAGTGTGCCTGGTTCTCATTTGAGGGGGGAGGGGCCTCACTGGAATTTGCCCCAAATATTTGGGGGGGGCGTACTTCTGCAAATCTCAGAATTCCACAAGCACACTGCCCTTCGCTTTTGTTTTACAATGGCTGCAATCTTACCAGTAAGTAATCACTGATGAAGAAGGCTATTACAGGAGTTAACCCATATTAAGGCTATGCCTACAGAGGAAAGCAAAACCTTGGCACTATATAGATCACCTCAGGCTGATAAGAGGAATCAGTCTTGGCTTAGAATGTTGACAGTAATTTTAACGATTTATTACTCTCTGCCATACGTATCAATAATATGTGCATATGTTAACCTCTGAGTGCATTTGTGAACAAAATTTGTCACTGCAGAAATGCTTAAAATACATAAAACACAACTGATATCCCCTACTATTTTATGATCTCTTAAAGTGTAACACAAAACCTATCTACTGAATGTATAATTTGGGAGCAGAGCTGAAATGATTTGTCTGACTCTTCTAGTGAATGCGCTGAAAGTAACAACTCCCAGTCTAAGTAGGTGGGTGGACAGAAGCAACACTCAGTAAGTACAATCACAGATTTAAAAAGGAAATTGTTCTCAGTGGGCACTGCAGAGTACATGCTATCTTACTGATTTACTTACTGAATAGTAATTCTCAATCACTACTACCCCAATTCAAGTCTAGAAGTCATTACTCAACACAGAGCTTGATCTGAACAATATGCAGTGTAACAGGTCAGATCCAGATTCCATTACAAGTAGAGCAGAGCCAATGAACTCAATGGGACTTAGAGGAGTGCTTCATCCACTTTAGGTTTTTAGTTCAAACTAAACTATCACATGTGCTGAACCTGTTTGGGGGACAGGGCACATCACCTTGGATAAATCCTTTAAAGTTCAGTCTTGATCTTCTCTAAATAGGACTCAGTCTGCATCTAACTCAGTAAATGTCTGCATGAATTTCCTCCTTAGAGCTAGAGGCTGGTCCATTATGACAGGTTGCGCGCTGTCCTACATTCATGCTAAGGCTACTCCTGTTTGTCCCCCTACTTACAACCAGTCCAATGGGCAGCTGAGTTCCCCCCAGAAAAGATTTACATGTGGTAATGTGGTAGCCCACCAAATCAATGTAAGAGATTTTTCTTCCATTCAGTGAGATCTATAACAGCTAGTAGCTCTAATGTCCATGGAGTGGTGAATGCACTTCTGGTTTCAGTTCAGATTTAAAGGCACTATCCAACATGCTGTACCTATTAGGGGTAACAGGCTTAGTACCTTGGATAGTTTCTTTAAAGTTTAAGTAAAACCAAGAGTGGGTTCAGTGCCATACTGACATCAGATTCACCAGTCTTCACGTAGTTAGACGTTACACACTAAAGACATCTACCACAGTATCATGACCAGGAAAGAGGAAGCAGGGGAAGCAGAATTAATTGGCTCTGCCTACTGGTAACTCCAAATTCATATTGGAAATGCCAGCCTACCACTCCTGCTGGGCACCAGCCACCACTGCTAGGACCTCACACTGTTTTGATGTATGATCAAGTTAAGCAAACTGCTCTGTGTCCAAGCTGGTGCAGGGAAACTGTTTTACCTAAGCTGCCTAGAAACATTACTCAATTTGCTTAGTTATAAGGGGTGTACACAACAAGCTGTTAAAATAGCATAATTCAAGATAGCTGTTTTCAGTTTTATATGCACATTGTTTTGCAAATTTGAGGACTCATCTTGCTGTGTATCAGAGCTACATGACAACTAGTAGGCAAAGCTTCTCAAATATCTGCATAGGTATAGAGCAATATATACACAACACATTTTTTCCAATTCAGTTTTTTAAAAAATATTTTCAACACAAACACCAAAATTTGTAATATCTGAATGCCAGATATTTTAAAAAAAGAGAAAATTGGATGAAAAATAAAATCACTACCTGAACAAATGTTAGATAATACAAAGTCCTTAAAAAAAAAATCAAACATCTTTCAGTTACCATACTTCAGTTAGATATAAAGTAAGTGCACGTGGATTTGGTTCTTTGTGTTCAAAGTACTTGATGAGCCCTGACCACAGAACTGTCCAATCCAGAACTGGAAAGTTATGTTTTTGGACTATAATTCCTAGCATTCCTCCTCAGTATGGTTGCTGTTCAGACGGGCTGGGGGTTTCTAGGAGCTGTACTCGAAAACTGTAATTCTTCTAAGCTCTGGCAAACCACCCCAAGCTGTCCTCTCAACCCCCTTGGCACTGCAGATAGAACACAGATCATCTCAAGAGCTACAAGAGATCCAACTTCTGCAGCCTCACTGTTGGGAGAAAGCCTTGCTATTTGTCATCACTCTTGACCTTGGTGACTGCAACATGGAGTTGTTGGAAGCCTGTCTTGGAGAACCAATGTAGTGAAACTGAAGGAAATTTAAGATGAGAGTTCTGAGATTCAATTACCTACTGCACATGTGTGTATGGATGGGAGGGTAATTTGCTGCCTTCATTTTCTTCAGAACAGGAAGTGAATGGAATAATCAGATGTTAAAAAAGAACATAACCCTGAGATAACCATGATTAGAGAAGAGCTTTCTAATTTCTTCAGTTCTTTCTGCCTTTACAGCTGATGCCAGCTTGGCTAGTCTCTGCTTTTCCACTCGCACTATAACAGTGGTTGTGATTATCAGACATAACCTGTAGTTCAATGCATTGCTATCAACACTGTTGCATTGTTCTTCTACCACAAGGACGAAAATTGTGTTACCCTCCAGATGTTGTTGGACTGCAACTCCTAGCAGCCCTAGCCAATGGTGAGAAGTGAGGAATTGCAGCCCAACAATATCTGAAGCGCCACACAATTCGCACCCATTTTACTACAAGTAAGTTTAACATTTCAAGCATATCTTAGCATCATTGTTTAAAACAAAGCATATTAAAGTTTGGCCTGCTACTATTCTTATTTAGTTTCCTGAATTATCATCAGCAGTGTCTTTAATTCACCCCCAAAGTAGTTCTTAGTGCTGGATGTGAACAGGTGAATTCCTCCCATAGAAAAGAATAGATCATAAATGTACAACACCTGTAGTTGCTTTTCATGAACATAAACCTTCTGTCTAATAATGTCTGTTTACAACCAGGAACAGACATACAATAATCTCTTGTTTGGGATAAACATTAATCCAGATCTGTCTACAATACGTGCACACATGTGCATGCATGCGCACTTGCACACGAGTTTATTGCTTATGATAATCTGTACTGTGGCCTGTTCTTAACCTTCATCCTCCACCCTCCTGTCCTACATCTAGCAAATCCACGGGTAGCATGTGATGACTGACATCTGCTCTTAACATAACTTTTGCAGTAGGAATAATAATAGAAAAAGACTACCATGGAGATGTCACCCTGCAGGGAACCAGCAGTTCCACCGAATTTTCTCAGAAGGGGGAATCATAAGCCTAAAGGGTCTGAAAAAGAGCTAACAACATTGTATTTCCATGGAAAAGATCTTTTTCATTTTATGAAGGGTCAATGCCAAATACACATTAGAAGGAACTGACTGAAAACAACATTCTGGTTTGATTTGGAATTCAGAAACCAGCCAATGCATTCATTCTCCTAATCAAAGGATGCAGACTTTAAAATCTAGGAACACAGAGTATTTCTCCTCTCTTGAAAACTAGATGGGGTGGGATGGATGTGTTGGTACCTAGATGTTTAGCAAAAGCTAATGTGAACATGTCAGAACAGTTTCCATACATTCACTCATTCTATCATAATATTTAAACAGCTTTAACATGACAAGCAGTAGGTTCCTGGGGGCTTCTAACATTATTGAAACTTGGACTGTAATATGTACAATGAACCCAGAGGCTTTGCAGCCCAGAAAATACTCTGCAGAAATGCAATGCAGAAGCTTTCTTTGTTGTCATTTTCAGAGGTTACTTTGGGACCAGTGACAATGTGTAATTTAAAATGTGTCTTCCATTACCAGGAAACAAAATCAGTTTTATATTAGATATAGGCACCAGGAATGGCCCTATGATTATGCAGAATGAAGGAGCAGCTTCAGGTGGCAGATGCTGATGGTCAACAGTAGCACCACCAGCTTTAATGTGACATGCTTCTCTTGAGTCTCCAGTCTCTTGAAGGACAGAGCTATGTGTATCATACTGCTTATCTATACTTCCTAAACTAGCACGCAGCCCTCACATGTGCTGGAGAACTCTGTTCCACTTCCAAGTGTTGAAAGAAGATTATCTGCCAGTTAAGTCAATTGCTGAACATAGAATGGAAGGGGTGGCCTGCTGTTCTTTGTCTCCAGCAGCAAAATCTCTTTGGCTGGCACTCAAAGATGCAAAGTATTAAGTCCTTGAGAAACTCATTTGGATCTGAAATTTGTCCTAAACTCATAGTTGTCCTAGAAAGTCCAGTATCAAAAACCAGAACTTTTCAGCAAAAATATTTACGTATATAAATATATGAAGACAACAGCTTGGCTCCTAAGACAAGCTAATTTATGGAAGTCCGTAGAAGGAAAATCTCTTTTCCTCTCATTGCCCCTGCAACCACCTGCAACTCATAAGCCCTTCTGCCCTCACTCCTAGCAAAATAGAAATGGGTGAAGGAACTGCAGAAGAAGACATGGGGAACTTCTGAGAATTTCTTTAAGTTATGATCCGAAATGATCTCCTGTTACTCAGTCAGCACTTCACTACCCACACTGTTCAGAAGGGCCTCTCAACAACACTGGCCCAACACATTTTGCTGCCTGAGGAAAAGATGGGACTTCTGTTCCCATTCTACATATAAAAGTATCCAGGTTAGCCACGGTTACTTCAACACTCACTGATGGAATTACATCCTCCACCACACCTAAAGGCAGTCTAATTTAAGTGACATGCAAGTTGATGGCACACATGTCTCCCAACACAGCTGCTACTCCCTATATCCCAGTTTCTTAGCTAGTTACTGGCTCTCCTTTGCAAACTATAAGAGAAGTTTTTTGGGGAACTTCAAAGAACAGAAATTCCATTCCAATGAATCTTAAAATGGAAGCCCATTTGGCAAATTACAAAAAGAGAGGCCATGGTTTCCATAATTACCTACAGTTCATGGTAGTCCCCTATTAAGTAAGAGTTGAAAAACAGAAGAGAATAGATGAAAAGTGAGCCCATGCCACATATCATTAAGGACAAAATGCACAAGCAGCTAGAGTAAACATATTATGGCTTTGTTTAACTGTTCCACGGACACAGTATGGCATGCAAGGCTAATCTTGAATCTGAGGCAGTTGATCGAATCTTCTCAGTCTTTCTGAAAAACACCAAGCATGAAGAACATCTGTTCTATGGGCAGCATGCTTCATTTAAATATACAACAGTGGGAATAATTCAACAACAGCTGGATTACCTATATGGCTATTGTATGGACATACAGATATTGCATGTATGTATGTTTGCCCCAAATAATGCAACTAGAATAGTCCAATAATGTTGTTGATACACACAAATGTCAGAATTGTCTCTATTCACCATCAAACTGGCCAATGGTTATACTGCTCCAGAGCAGTGTCGCTGAAGTTTTAGTTTAGTATGGTCACCAGGGAACATTGAGATGCTAATGATGTGCAGCCAGAGTTTCAATATGAAATTTAAAAATGTTTGTGCCTGGATGAAACTAAATTTGAAAACAGGTGGCCTGGTTGTTCTAGCACCTACTCAACTGCACACTTGTTTGTTAATACACACTACATTGACTTTTATGAACTACAGAACAGAGTTTAATCGAGCTGCCCAACTTGCATCCGGAAAAAGAAATGAGTGAGACTGCAGTTTTGTGCAGCATATTAAACAGGGAAAATATCAAACGTATTCCATCAAGTCCTTTATTGAGCTGCAGGAAGGGTCTGTAGCTCATTAGCAAAGCACCTGTTTTGTAGACGGAACATTTCAGGTTCTACTCCCCAGCATCTCCAAAAACGCCTGGAATCCTGAAGAGTCACTGCCAGTCAGAGGTGATAAAAGCCGGGTTAGATGGACCAATGATTTGACTCATTATAAGACTGCTTCCTATTTTCCCAAATTTCAATGCCAAACAATATTGAAAAAGCTTCCCCAAAACATCTCAGGAGGCCTGACTTGCTTGAACAGTGGAGAAGTGGCAACAGGCAAATGGAATGAAGATACTGGCAATGCGTAACATTATTCTTCCCCACCCCAACAGTGGCATACGTATTGTGTACTCCACATTACTTGCTGCCACATATTATTAATTCCACAAAGAGAGGAGACTCAGGGGTGGGGCGACAGCTGCCCATCAGAATCATGCTATCTCCTCATAAAGAAAATGCATAGCTTCCTTTTTTTAAAAAAAAAATATATATATAGCATGCAAGAAAAAAAAAGTCCAGGAGTCTTTTCAGTCCACTTTTCAAGACAAGCTGTACTATACAAAGCAATACCTATTGTGTAGGGTTCTACAAAACTATGCAAAACACTGTATGTACTGGGCCTGTGCTGATTCCACAAGTGCTCAGTTTTCCAAGTTAAATGACACAGTCAACATAATTATGATGCAGACTGTAGATAACAAAGCACAAGTCATGACATCTGAATTCAGATTTTAAAACCGCACACTATTGAGACCTGTATTCCACTGTAAGATTAATTCACTCTGCTGCTTTATCACATTATGTCACATGAGGTCAACAATGTACTTGACCTGTTGTTCTAGCTTTCCCAGAGTACTAGAATTCACCACCCTCCTCCTCTTCCTGATTTAGAGATGCAATTTGAGTTATAGTTGGAACAGCAATCTAAGGGCATGACTGGTTGGTTTTCAGACCCTAATTCTGGTATGATGCATCCAAGTCATAAATTGTTGGTAGATATGCCAAAGAGGCTGGTTCCCTGATATTTTAAGGAGGTCAAACCCCTGTTTCCCTTTCTCACATGACAAAGAGGCATAGAACATGACCATTAGTCTTGGAGGAGCTCCAAGAAATCATGGTCGAGCAACAGCTTACGAAGCCTCCTGACAGCCTTTCCTATTCTGGAGTGAGAAATGGGGAGAGAACTTGCCAATGTGGCTTAGCATGACCAAGAGGCTGTCCAAACTCTCTCCCAACCTTGGAACTGAAGTGGGACAGATACTGCCCCATAACTTCCAGAATGGTATCTCCAGGATGATAGCAGCTTCTAAGCTGTTAGGATGCTGGACTTAGCTTGTTCCCAGATGATTCTGACACTTTTTGCCATGATAGGTGAAAACATGGAAGTCTCTTTGAACACTGATGTGTTCAAGGGAAGCAGATGCACAAAGGATCATACACTAGTCCATTGCACTCTGCTCATTTTTTGAAAGATAAACATGCACTTGAAATTTTAAGAATAAGGGGGCAGAAAAGGGTGGAGCCAAAGGATCACATACCCCATAACACCTTTCAAATCTAATTAACCTACCGGTATTCCTGGGAATAGCTTTAAAAAAAACCTTACATATGTCAGCCTGTAATACACAGTTTGTCTCTCCCTTGTCACATATTTAAATGAGATGCATCCCTTAATTGGGCAAGTCCTTCTTTTCTGAGACAAATTTTGCATTCTGACTTTTCAAAACAATGCATCAAAATAACTTGATAAAAAGCCTATCCCTTCTCTTTGATAAAATAAAATTCCTTTCCAGATACATTAACATTACAATCTTGACAATATTAAATAATTTGTAGAACTAGACCATGGTAGGAGATGACACTATAATATTTAGAGATACTGCTATCAGAAATCATTGCTGTTTTTAAAATGGTTGATGCTCCCAATATTTTTTCTTAACACATCAAGGGTGATAGAAGCTTCTTTTTGCTGTCAAAGTGATCAAAGAGACATTGAAAAAGAATCTATAAACAGATGCTGCCCAGTGACAAACCTTAAAGAACAAGATTGCAGAGCCAGATGTTTGAGTGACCTTCGGACTACAAAACATGTTGGCATGGTGTTGATTTAGATAGCTGTTGGCAGGGCCTTTCAATCCAGCTGGTAAAAATATATATATATCTAAATTATGGAAATTTTTTTCCCCTTCTTTTCTCCCCTAACTATAAAACCTGAAACTACTGGTCAGCAGGGCTGATGGCTGTCAAAGAAGTTGAATTCACCACACTACTCTGCCAGTAGGTATCACATCAAAAGGAATTAGCCGAATGAACACGAACATCTCGAGGCTCTGCCATTTTACATCCCCCCTCAACTTTCAACAGCTGTTTCTTGAGTGAATACAGATGCAAATTAATTATACAAAAATGTTTTACATTTTCAATATTGAATGTGCTCATACAGCAATGGTCACAATCTAAAAACAAAACACCCACAATTAATGAAAGGGAGGTTACTGGCAGAATACAGTTTTTAAATATGATTCTTTCTTTTTATAATAATTTGGATGCATTGAATTTTATGCAAAAGTAGAGCAGAACTTTGAGCCAGAAAAATAACAGAAATTATGACTGTCAGTAAAAGGATTAACTGTTTCACATATACTTAGGGCCTTCATATTGTTTCAGAAGGGTTTTCAACATTTGCTCCATTAGAAATTAAGTTTGATATTAACAGAATACAGAAAGATTGATGTTTCTAATCCCACATTCCAACATCCTCTTCGGAACAAATGGCTATGAATTGCTAGAACAAATATAGAAAGGAAAAATGGTTTTGCTTTATAACATTAAATGTGATTGAAGACTGTACAGTTCTTCTTACGCTTTTGGACGTTTTGTCACTTTACCTGGAGAAATATACACTGCTTATTCTGAATTGCTGCTGATGTCCAGCACTTGTCAAAACCACTCTCTGTCAAGCATTTCACAAAGTGTTGCAAAATGACAGATCAGGATGTCTGAATAGATGAAGCCCCAGGAAAAACAGAACAGATAGAAAATTCATGACTCTAAACTACATCAAAGCGACTTCTGTCAACATCATGTCAAAGGAAGAAGGGGGGAAAAATGAACTGTTCATTTCAGACAGTTTTTAAAAATATTATAGAAAACACTTTTTCAAGTATGAGCTAAGTGTAAGGAAAAATTAACTTCACATACAGCATGATATCCCATATGTGCCAAAATTACTTTTGAAAAATAATCTAGGAATAACAAAGTTATACAAGTATATACTGTCTAGCAATTAAAATCAGTGACATCCCAAGGAAATGTATGAAGTATCTATCAGATTAAAATAGGACAAACCATCTGGCTATAAAGAAATAAAAATACTCTAGCCTGCATGTTTGTCGGATTCTCAGAATCCCTTCTACTGGTTTACTCCAATGAGAAAATTTCTCAAGATTAACAGAATGCTCTATTTAAGGAAATTAAGTGAGCAACCTTTTCATGTAAGCAAGAAACATTATAGCCAGCTTTTGTTTAAATTATAGCTTTCCTATTTATTTATATTTTATTTTTTATTTTTCCAATTTTTAACAAAGCTTCTTGGAGATCTCCCACATAGGTAGTAGAATGGCACAAATCCATTCAGTTTTAGCGAATGGACAGAATAAAGTATATTGGGTTTGGGGGGATTTCAGACAGGTTCTCTTAAAACATGTTTATCTGCTCATATATCAAATGTAGCATCCCCTCCTTGCTGTTCCGTTAGAATGTGGAAGTTAACTCATAATCATCTTACAAAAGAAGGGTGAAAACATAAAAACTATAACCAACAAAAACGCTAAAAAGAGGAGCCAGTTGCAGCATTGCTAAATAATAGGACAGACGAAATCATCAATCTGAAAGTCTATGAATTAAAAAAAAAAATTGGTCCAAGATCCTACATCACAGTCTACATTTCATAACTCTATGAATCCATAACCATGTTGCAGAAACACAATGAAACCCTTCTAGTGAACTGTGAAGATGTGTAACTTGGCACTGGCAAGAAAGCTCCAATGCACACCAAGCACTTCTGGTGTGCACTTGGCACTTCTGATGCACATCGGTTGCTCCTGTTGTGCTCTAATACTTCTTAGCTGGGGTCTGGAGGCTCATCGGGGTGTGCCCCAATGCACATCAGTGAGCGGTACACCAGTCACTCCACAAATGTTTGCCCATATGTTGCAATGTCTTGGCAGCTTCTAGCTGACTATGGATGTTACAAAACTATTCAATTCAGTTTTGCATACACGTAAGGCCATTGATGAAGCCCTCTCATCCATAGGATCACCACAAGCTGAAGTCAGCTTGACAGCAGTTAACATCAACAAAGTCCAAGCAAAATGCTAGTATTTAGGAATAACAACGATTCAGCCTGATGGTGAACAGAGATAATACTGTGTGCCAGGTAGACCTCTCTACAGACGAATCCAGAATTTTTCAAATCTGAATCTGGATCTGAATCCCTGGAAGGTTCTGGGAATCCACGAATCTCAGGAATCTCAAATCTTTCAAATCCCTTTATTTAAAAGGGTTTAAACAGCAAGGGAAAGAAGGATAACCTCGGGCAAGATACACTCTCTCAGCTTTAGAAAAAGCCTAGGCAAAGGCAAACCTCCCTCTGAAGAAGTCTGGCCAGGACAATTGTCATAGTTTTGCCTCAGGATCTCCCCAGATTGAAAATGACATGAAGGTCCTTTGTACACAGGCAGGAAAACGTGGATTAATCCCACATTTTCCTGCCTGTGTAAGCAGGGCCACATACTAGAGTACAGAGATAAACCAGGTCAAAACTGGATTTTCTTTGCATAGCTCCTTCTCGCATCCTGGGGTTTGTAGTCTGATGATGCATCAACACACTTTGGCAGAGAAGGCTGTGCCACCTTGTAAAACTACAAACCCCAGAATTGTGTATGAAAGAACTTTGCAAGGGAGCTATGCAAAGGAATCTTTCAGCTGTCCTTGAAATCTCAAGACCGTACCTTCCAGTCAAGTGCTGAACTTAAATATTAAACGTTCAATTTAAATATCTTAGAATACATCCCCAGATGTAATTTCTGAAATTGTTAGCAAAGGCGATAATTATTCTAAGAGAAAAACTCACCTATTTGCCACCTCCCCTTGTGTGTCTGGTCTCCCAGGTTTTCAGGTGTCCCAATCTTTAACAAACTATTTGGTTGGTGGATTCGAAAGATTTGGTTTGCCTATTTTGGCTAAGGGATTCAGATTCGCAAATCTTGAATCCTTGCTGAGGATTCAAGGATTCAGGGATTCGGTTGGCTCATCTCTACAGATAAGTTTCCACAGGTAGGTGACACCAGCAAGTAGGCCTACAAGGTAGCAACCCAGAGAGATCTAGAGAGAAAGAGAACTGTGTTCTTTCTACCTTCCCTCGGATCTGAGATATTTCCTGTCCCAAAAAAGCCTTGTCCAAGTACTGAGGTCTTTCCTAAGCTCTGGTATGTTCCTCCACATGTGATTGTTCTTTAGCCTTGCTCTTTGGCTTCCTCCTGCCACCTGAATAGACCTTTGGTTCTGTGACTAACTCTTTAGTCCCAAATACTAGGTTTGACTCACCAAAGATTGCTGCCCACGGCCAGGTCCCAAAAGACTGATTGAGAAATGTTACATCTGCAGAGCCAATGGCATGCATATGCAGTAATTATTATCTGAAAAATGGATCCATTAACAGTGAACAGAAAAGTCTTATTGGATTCAAAGCACTCTGAGATATGTTTAGCATTTTTGTTTTTTGTTTTTCTTTTGTTTTTAAAAACATGTTTTAGAGCACCCCATTGAACATGTTATGTGGAAAAATACTGCTATCGATCAATACGGAAGTATGGTTGGAAGGATCGCTGTTTTACTGTAAACAGACCTAATATATCTTGCTTCCTACTTATGAAAAGATGTTTATTACCTGTAACTGTACAGAGGTGTGTGCTTCACAGCAGCAGAATTGGTAATAAGCTTCCTTTTCTCATTTACATTGATAGCAAGCATTAGTGAAGATATATGCATTTCATTTCATGGTTCAGAAAGAACAAAGTATATGTATATGTGAGAGCGGTGGGTGGTTAATGAAATGGTCTGACAAACATAAGCTAATACATAATCATACCAGAATGCGGACAGGAACACCTGTTCCCACTTCCCAGACTTACGGCTCTTAAAAGAAAGTTACTGCTTGCAAGAACTGAAACTGCTACTATTTAGACATCAATATGCTCCAAGGAAATTTTTGTCATTTCATTTTTCTTTTCTTTCTTTTTTTCAAAAGCTCTAAAGGAATGGAGGGAGGGGAGATTTTAATGATATCAAGTCTCTTTTGCTTGTGTCCTAAGAGTAATGAAAACTTCACACATGCATGAAGCTCCAGTAATTATTTTAAACTGCCTTCTGTTGTCCCCCTGAGGAACACGGTGGTATTTGTTTGATGCAGTTTAATTAGTGTCAGGGTAATTAATGCTACGCTATCTACATGAGATCAAAACCCTTCCTTTGTAATGTTCTAGTAACTAAGAACCAAGGCAAGGCACAGATTTCAAAACAGGGAAAGTAGGGTAGGACAGATTCAGAAGAGCCCAGCATGCTGCTACCTGTGCTCTGCTATCAAACATTCTCTATCCACAGAGGGCGCAAGCTGCCACGCACTGCTGTTGTTGAACAAGTGCTAACTCATTTCTGTGCAGTCTGCATGGGTCATCCACGCAAGCCCCACTGCAAGTGTACAGGTTAGTCACTGGTCTCCAAGCCACGACTAGAATTCAAATTGCACCCTCAAGTTATGAAGGCCTGCTGCTTTCAGTCCAAGTCAAATTCTTTTTCTATGGCTGTAATTAAGTTAACTGAAACTTTCATGGACACTGTGCACCTTGTCAATGGTTGAAATCCATTAATAATCAAATTACAGACTTTTTCAAAACCAGATCCCCATAGCTTTTAACAAGAAACACATACTGTTTCAATATGCAGTATGTGTTCTTACAAATAAAAGCAGCAGTTATTTTAAAGGGGTTGTGCAATTTCAACAGAATGCCTGAAGAAAACACTAAATGCTAAACTGGTAAAAGAGGGAAGGAAATTTATATGGGAGCGGATATCTAAAAACACATACATATACACGCACATCAAAAAACCCCTGATCTTCATAAATTCTCTTAAGCTCTCCCTCTCCTCTTGGTCATCACCAACCACAGTATAAATCTTGTAACATACAAACTCAGGCTGATTACAGGCTTAAGGAAATAGCTACAGCTATCTTGACTGGATAAATCATATCCTAAAGGTTGTTCCAGCTTTTCTAATAAAGCTCCAGTTTGTGAAGGCTGGGTGGATGGGGGGAAGGGAGTGAGGGGAAAAAAGCAGAGGGAGGAATAGAAAATGCTTAAGAATTTCACCGTCTTTTGTAACCATGAAATTACAAGCTTGACATAATGCTTTTGTGATTGCTTTGACGTCAAAAGAAGAAGAAGAGAGGTGGGGGGAACCCTTGACATGTTTAAAGGAGAAGAGCCACTGATCTGGCACAAAAATGATTATCCATGAGAAATAATATCCTGTCATTAATACAATAATAATGGGTTCCTACATTCATTTGAACTGTGTTAAGCTTCCGGATTTTTAAAGTCACATGAAAAGATCAGTTTCTCTCACAGAAATGTACTGAGATGTTAACAATAATGATCCTATCCAGATTTAGGAAATATCTTGGTTTAGATATTTCCTAAATCAGTGTAGCTTCAAAGCTACACTGAAGCCTGCCACCATGGAACTAAGGTTGAACTCTTTTCCTTTTTAAACAATAAACTCCACTTAGCAGCATATATCCTAGTTTACAAAGAAACGCCTATGCTGAACACCTCCACTTCCTAACCATTCATTACCAGGCGCCTGCTGGGATCAGCTGACTAGCAAAATATGCTTTTTCACATCTTTAGTTCTGCTTCCTGCAGCCCAGTTGTTTATCAATTAAAGTGATAAATATAAGTGACTTTGATAACACAACCAACACATTACGGAGTAAAGTAACCCCTGGAAACCCTGCCATAAGAACTGTATGCAAAGTTCAACAACTGTGAAAGAACTATTAAAGAGGACACACAAACAAGTGACCTTGACTGACAAGCGCACTTCATTCCAGCAATAAACAGCAGCAGTGCTGATAAGTGTTCATTGGCGCAGAGAGTAATTACCTATCTGTCAGCATTGCTGGTGTATGCGAAATAGTATAAATGAAACATACATAATGTACAGCAATAATACCAGGCATGCAGAACCTAATGTATTATCATCATTCTCAGGGCCCAGGTTTATGTGGCTGCCACCACTGAGTAAATGCCTTCGAGCCATGATAATTTCATTCTAATCTCTGTTCCATATTATAATTTTCATAGCTAAAAGATACTGAGGAGCAATACGTTTCAATCAAGGGCTAAATAGAACACAACCTGTAACTGGATATTTTATACCCCTAGATATATAGAGATATAAACACATGCGTATATATTATTTTTTTATTTTTATTTTTTTGCTTTAAAAATAGTCAATTTGCAAACAGAGCAAAATAAGCTGTAAATTTATGGATGCCAAACACTGTCTGTGGCAATGTCGCCATGTCTGAAGATGGACTTTATGCATCATGCAAGAAAAAGACCAGTTTTGAGACATCCACAACGCCACTCAGTTTTTCAGAAAATGTCAGTTCCTTTTCCCCATGTGAACCCTGGTTCGTTCTGACCAAAAGAAGTGTAGTTTAATTTTTGTGATTTTTTTTTTTTAAAAAGCACTGGGAAATGAGTTGTGTTCCAATGGGTAAGCGTATCAAATTCATTACATAATAGTCACAGCCGGTCTGCTAATGATATCAACACCTCCCATCTATGTTTTTAGCCAAGACACTTTAAAAGCAAAGTTACCTTTTTAAAATTCCACAGTTAGCTGAGGGATGAATAACAGCTCAGTGACAGAGCACATGCTTTGCATACAGAAGGTGCCATATCTATCTCAAGTTGAAAAGACTGAGTAGCAGGTAATGGGAGTGATCTGTGCCCAGACATGGAAGAGCTTTTCCCAGTAAGAACAGAATTCCTAACTAGGTGAAAATAATAATCTGACCTAGGGTTTCCTTCCTATCTTAGTCAGAGCTTGGAAAAGACCATACACGCTTGGGGATTCTGGGAGCTGCTATCCAAAAAAGCGATTGATACCTTTTCCCAAAAAGGTAGTAGTATCAATTTGTTGCAGTAAAGGAAATATTTAAGGATAAATATTTTTATTTTTTATAACCTTCTGTGGACTGTAGCTACCTTCAGGTGTCTGATGAGATGGGTTACAGCCCACAAAGTTTATGCCTTAACACATTTGTTAGTCTTTAAGATGTCACAGGCCGCTTTTGTTTTTTACTTTAATGATACTGTTTAGAAACTGCTTAATAAACACGAGCAATAATATCTGGCTGTATTTTCAGGATGTCCTCAGAACTGTACTTAAGAACACATAAATGATGAATTTCCAGGCTTTCATCTGCAATATTTGTTATCATCCTCTCACCTATTGGCATCAGGGCAGTGTACAGCAGACACATGGACCAGCATACCTCAGAGAGACTCCACTTTGATCAAACATACTATACTTCCACAAACACAAGTGCTTCCATAAATACAAGGTATCTAAAACATTGCAGAAGGTAAAATGTTACAAACATGGCCTAGCAAGGTTCTTTTCATCAATGACAAGTGCCATGGGAAGACTTCAAAAGAGATACTTTAATACAAATCCTATTATCCAAACCTGAACTTGTGACAGAAAGTTGTTGTAACACAAAGACATATCTAGGGCAGTGCCATTTACACCTGTGTTGTGCTAATACACTGACTCAAGATGCCTTGATGCCATTGCCATCTTGGCAGCTATGGTTCTCTAGCAACAACAACTGTTCTCACATGACACCAGAAGCACTGTCTCCTAACACTATGTTCATGACCGGGACAATACTGCAGTTGATTCGCTCATGTGGAATCCCTAAATTATTTTGGCTATGGTGGGACACACTACTTTGGCATCCTACAGACCTGGTATTTATCAGTAATGTTTGACAATGAAATGGCAACTGATAAAATAGCAGGAAGGCTCTGCCAGTAGCATGTGGGAGTGGGGATTAGTGGGCATTTTGCTACATTTTGGGGATCTTTTCAAGCTTCCTCTTTCCCTTTTCAAAGCCTCCAGTCTTTCTTCATACCAGGAAGCGATCAGAGCTCATGTTCCTGGGTTTTTTTTGTTTGTTTTTTTTGCAGGGGGTGGGAAAGCCTTGTACCAGCCAAAAGAAAACTTCTATGGCCTAAAAAGGAGAGATGCACTCCAAAGATGGCACTATGACCAGCAACATGCCTCAGAGGCTTTGGAGTGTTCTTGGCTATTTGGGAGCAAAGATAATTTGTTTCAGGCCCCCAATTTTGGAGGATGGGGCAGCACAGACTTCCAGCCCCTGGAAGTTTCTCATTCCTGACAAAAGCTACAGAAAAGGTTTTTCAGTTTCCAAATATTCTTCTACATTGTGTTCTGTTTCCAAAGTAAACAAATGAAGAAACTAGAAAAAAATATTCCCTGCTGTTTGAATTTTGAATCAAACCACAAAACCCTAGAAGCTCTAGAAATTTTGTTTTTCCATCTCAAATATATTATCAGCATTGGTTCTTAGCTCAGGTCTATCAACAGGTTTAAGAACATTCTCACATGGGGACGTGTTGAAGTCAGTCCGCAAAATATGCCATCACACAATATCATCACGGTCCAGTTGCTGTTGCATCCCAGCTGTTGCGACCGCATGGTATATCATTACCGGGAAAATCTAGTAACGGTCTTCCTTTGTGCAACGATCCTGTCGTCAGCGACCATGCAGGAAGGGTGGAACTATCAGCCACTTCCTTCCTCAGTGTAGCACAGGAAGGGGCCGGCTGCACCATAGAAGGAAGGAGTGTGTCCTGAACACTATCCATCCACCAGCAGCCGGCTGGGTGCAAAGAGGAACATTTGGGTCCCACTCCTATCCCGGCAATGGCACTGCTGGGATGTCATGGGATCATGGTATAGGCCCTTTTCACATGGCATTTTCCATACAAAAGGGCGCCTGGAGCATCGCGCAATTGTGAGGAGTGATCTGCATGATGCACGCACAATCACATGATGCTCCAGGGGCCAGCAGGCACCGATTGCACACCTTCTCATTTTCGGCTAGAAGCCGAAAATGGTGCACGATCACGCATTGCTCCTGGGGCCTGCATGCACTTACCTGGCCTGCGGAGCCTCCAGAGCTGCGCCAGTCATGTTTCCTGCCCCAGCACAGCCTGGGAAGGTCCCAGGCTGCACTGCAGAAGGGAGAGGCGAGGCTCTCACGCCAGCAGGCAGCTTGTGTGGAACCGAAGGACCCCAGACATGAGAGCCTCTCACCAGAGGCTGCTCACACGATCCCCGCACCCCAGCGCCGGAAGAAGGTAAGGCGCGGAAAGGGCCATAGTGAGGAAATGGCCCAAGACATGGAGCAATGGATTGAAACTACAGTAAAAGAGATTTCACCTAAACATCAGGAAGAACTTCTTGATAGAAAGAGCTGTTCAACAGTGGAATATGCTGCCTTGGAATATGGTGGAGTCACCTTCTTTGGAGGTTTTTAAACAGAGGCTGGATGACCATTTGCTGGGGGGTGATTTGCGTGTGTGTTCCTGCATGGCAGGGGTTGGACTCAATGGACATTGTGCTCTCTCCCAACTCTTATGATTCCATGGTGGAAGGAGATTTGCCACTCCTGGAGTGAAACTTCTTTTTTTTTTTTCAGCAAAAACCTGTCACATTGTGGAGACAGGGAAGGCCAAGAGGAACCAAACCCCACAAAAATATTGCAGTGAGGTCCATGTACATCCTGTGGCTTGCAGGACCCTGATCTGAACCAAGTGATACTCCTCCAACATCATTCAGTAGATCATGCTGATGCGCTTCTGGTATGTAAATCAGGGGTAGGAATCCTATGGTCCATAGGCTGAATGTGGCCCTTGGATGTGTCAGGTGCAGCTCCTGGGATTTCCATTGACTTTCCCCAACACCTCTCATAAACATTTTCACTTAGGAAAAAAAATACAGCTACTTTTTTTTTAAAAAAAAAGAAAGAAACCTATTGTGGAAGGCTAAAATATGCTGTTTGGGCATTGTTGTTGTTGTATGCCTTCAGGTCCTTTCCAATTTATGGCAACCCTAAGGTGAACCCATCACAGGGTCTTCTGAGGCTGAGAGTGTGACGTACTCAAGGTTACCCAATGGATTTCCATGGCCAAGCAGGGAATTAAACCCTGGTCTCCAGGGTGAAAGTCCAATGTTGAAACCTCTAGACTACACTGACTCTCATTTGGGGGGCTCTCCTCCCTAAACACAGTACTATAACATCACTTCTGATTGCCAACATGGTGGCTGCAACAATAATAGTTACAGTTATACTGTATAATGTATACTGTAAATTACCCCTCATCCTGATTTTCTTTATTACAATTTTTATTTAATAAAACAGCTCCTCCTCCTCCTCCTCCTTTCACTTGTATCCTGTTTTTTCCCCAAAATTGGGATGCAAAGCAGCTCAAGTTAAAAGAGTCAAATACAATTGATAAAAAGCTATTAAAAACAGTTCAGTTAAAACAGAACAGAACCCCCAACCTGTTCTTTAAAAAGTTTCTGTTTTAAAAGCTTGTGGAAATACAATTTTTTTAGCCGTTTTTTAGAAGTTCAATAAGGAGGAGGATATTCTGACCTTTATGGGAAGTGAGCCTCCCTGGGAGGAATTAATGCAGAAACCATGTACTTTTTACTAATTATTTATTTTACTATTATTTAATAGTTACTTATTCCCAAGTATCAAAGAACTTCTCATTCCAGTTGAATCTTGCAGCTGAGTAACAAGATCTTCCTGAAACTGTAACACTACACTGTTATAGTAGTATTATTCCACTTTCAACATCCTGTAGAATTCTAGGGTTTATAGTTTTCTGAGGCCACAGAGCTCTCTGGCTGAGAATTCTAAATGCCCCTCCCTAAACTGCAAATCTCAGGATTCCATAGGATGTTGAAAGTGGAATAATAGCATTGTAACAATGTAGTGCAGAAGTGGCCTTGGCACGTTTGTGCATTCTTGGTTATTCTTAAGTCCCAGCTTCAGTCTTTGCTCAATTCTACCCCTTGGTGTGCTCTTAGATTCTAATGCAGAGCTTTCCAAACTGTGTTTCATGACATGTGAGTGTGTCGGCTGCAGTGTGTAGGTGTATCCTCTGAACATACCTAGTGGAGGGGCTACCTCTTCTGCCACTGTGGGAGGCCAGGTCTGGATGAAGAGGCTGCTCCTACTGCTGCTGCCCTGGGCTGAAGAAGATCCCAGCAAGGCAGCAGGAGCTGCCTCTTCCACTGCCACCACCACTGTCCCGGGCCAAGAAACAGCCTGGGGAGGGCAGCGGTGGTAGCAGGCCAGGCTCAGGTGGAGGGGCTGCCTCCACTTACTGAATTATTTAATGAATTACTGTGTTGTGAAATAATGCATGTCTAAAAAGTGTGTCACCAACATGAAAAGTTTGGAAAACTCTGTTATTGGATCCCAGAACTGCTGGCTCACTACAGTCTATAGGCCCAGTTCAGGGATGTTTCTCCTGTGCCTGATGGGGAGTTTCATTACAAAGCTTTCACCACCCCTGTTTATAACACAATGACCATATTACGTTTGTTTAAATGTTTCAGAACATAACATTTGACAGAAGACAATAGACTGGAAAATTGCTTATACAAAATGCAAGAGGAAGTTGCAGTACTTCCTGGTATGTAGCATTTCCTGGTAAGCAGCATTTCTTTTTTACTCCACTGATGTCCACATTACTCACTATTAATCACTGCAAAGCATCATAACTCCTGCTTGTGCAAGACAGTTGCACAACAACTGTGTACCTTGTTGCAGTAACAAGGCAGGAAGTATATTTCCAAAGCTCTATATTTCGTAGGCAAAATTAGTGAACTGTTCATTTCAGTTTAGAGCCCATCATGGAAGTTAGGCTGGGCAGCAAATGAAAGGATGCACGTTAACAATAAAATTCAGTGCCACTTATAGCACACAGTAGCAGCTCTTGCTTCAAGATCATGTAACAGATGCTCCCAGAATGACATGCTTTATTTTAAACAATACAATGCAGGTTTTTGAGCTTACAAAAAGTTTCACTATCTTTTACAAAGAAGAATTTCTTATATTTCAAATTCTTCTTAAATCCACTGACATTTTTTTTCTCTTACAGAATAGCTTGGGACTGGACTGGGGCAAATTATGCTGAAGCCAAGAATATGCTTGCATGGGACATAACCTTAGTATTTCAGGTCAAGGGTATTCTAAAGAGAAGCCGCAAACTAGAACAATTGAAATTTTGTCAAACAGACAGAAAACACATTGGCACAGAAATAATTTGGTCCTCTGCAGCTCCTTTGTCATAATACTTAGGGCTAGAGAATACTTTAAAAGCATATGGAAGCCTTCCTAAATGTTAGAATGAATGTCATTATTCAACTTATATTATTGGCAAAAAGTTGAAGTCTGCACCTTGTTGGTGTTTATTTATGGCATTTTTCATCCCACTTCTTAGCCAAAAAACCTCCTAATGGCAATTTTAATTATCTTTAAAACTGTAAAAAAACCATTTTTATTGATTTTATTTTTATATAGTTAATAAATTTAAGATAATCACCCCCTGTAGGAATAAAATTCAGATAGACAGGACACAGAAGAAAAAAGGGATGGGGAGAAAACTCTGTGTGTGCATGCACATGTGAGCACACATATGTGTATATGTGCATGGGGATGTAGGCAAATAATTCTCCAAGATGTCTAGTGGAAAGGCCCTCTTTTCTATCGCATTTGCCTCAGCTCTAATCTGATGGAATGCCAACAAGTGAAGGTAGCATGGCCAAGTCTTTAGCATGAGCACAGAGAATCTCCCCTGCTGGGAAATTTTGATCAAGATCAAACTCACAGCTAAGAGAAATTATGTTTAATTAAACCAACGTAAAATAATGTATAGTCTTAAATATATTCATCTCAGAATGATGCTGTGGAAACACCAAATCCATGGCCAGATTATTGAGAGCCATGTCTCTCAACTGTAAGTCCATTTCAGGGGCCAGTGAATTCCCAGTTCTCATAAAACAAAAACACATACTCCTCCAATCCCATTAGTAGAATCCTCTTTTCCATTTGGAAATCGTTTTCTTGAGATCTGTCTGGTTCCAACTTCAACGTAACAGTGCTCAATCTACACAGACAAAAGAGGTCCCATTTGATGTCAAGTTTAGCATAAATGCAAAAGGCCAGGTGCCTGGCACACTCCCCAGCACTTAAATTAAAATTAAGGTACTGCGCAAAACTAGTAGGAAGGATAGTGGTTGAACTTGTCTAATTGAAAAGGCAAGGGACAGAGATTGAAATAACCCTCGGGCACAAGACAATCCATTTCTTGGACAAAGTGGCTGAATAAATCCTACAAAAACCTGAAAAAGTCACAAAGCTACTGATAATCTATGAAGATGACAATGCAAAGGTTCACCAACAGGCCTGGAAGTATAGCTATTATAACAGCCTAAAGTTTTTCAGCAGTAACAGACCATAATAAATAAAGTAGCCATCAAAGTATGAAATGTCTGTCTAATCCTTTCACTCCCTCTCACTGTACTGAGAGACAGACCTTCTAAAGCAAATAAATTCTCAGAGGACTATGGATTTCAAGCTATTCTATAAAGCTTTCAAATGAACTACCCGCCTTCTTCTGTTCCACTAAAGTCTTCAGGGCCTTGTGTGTCTGCCAGATTGCAGTTTGCCTCTGGCTAGAAGGCCATTATTTGAAGGTGGTGGTGGTGGGGAGTTTTGGAAACCTAGAAACGCAATTTATTTACAGGCCCTCATAAGTTCACTTTTCCCAATGCCAAAAGTATCTGAAAAGTTAGGAATTCATCCTGTAGACATGGATTTCATATATTTCATTGTGAGAAAAATTAAATAAACCCAAACCAACAGTGAGAAAGCACTTGGTCAAGACACAACCCAATATGGCACTGGATCCTCACACGGCTGACAATAACTTAATCTAGGGATTTATGTTGTGTGGCCACATTGCACAGAGGAATTTGGGAGCTGTAGTCCAAAACGTAACTTTTCAAACTCTGGTTAGGTGAGAAATGGGACTATACAGAATAATGCACATGGGTCTAAGCAACTCAGAGTGGAGACAAACATGAAGGGAATGTTTATGCCACATATTCTCTTCTATCAGAGGCTGCCAGAGAAAGGAAAGAAGAAAATACTTCCCTAATATTTTAAGCATCTACTATAACACTCACTTCTGCCCAAAGTGGCCCTTTCATAGAGTAGTTTCGTCCACAAAGGAAAGATGCAATGGAAGATATTCAAGAAGATGTGCAAAAAATGTCTCTTTAAATCAATTCCCTCAGTTCCAAATATCATGTAAAAGGGAACTCATGCATTTCCCCCCACGGGGAGGTGAAACAGTGCCATTTTCCAGCTTTGGTTTCCCAACTAAAATACACAACATGACAGATGCCAGTTCTAGCTCTGTCATCAGTACATGACACATGCATCTCATTCATATATGATATATTTAGAGAAATTTTGTTGTTCTTGTGTGTCTTCAAGTTGTTTTTGACTTATAGTGACAGTAAGGTGAATTGTTGGGATGGGTTTCTTGGCAAGATTTGTTCAGAGGAGGTTACTGGTGCCTTCCTCTGAGGCTGAGAGAATGTGACTTGCTCAAGGTAAACTAGAGGGTTCCCATGGTTTAACAGGGATTTGAATCCTGGGCCATTTCTACACTAGCCTGTTATAGTGCTATTACTCCACTCAACATCCTATGGTATCCTGGGTTTGCAGCATAGGGAGGGCCCCTCCCTAAACTGCAAACCCCAGGATTCTATAGGATGTTGAAAGTGGAATAATAGCACTATATCAAGCTAGTGCAGAAATGGCTCTACTGGTCTCCAGAGTTGCAGTCCAAAGCTCAAGCCACTACGCCATAATACAGCTAATGTTTTAAGCACTGTATCTTTGAGTGTGGGACTTAAAATACGGCTCTGCACAGGATCCACTAATATTTTATTTTGCCATACAGTGCCCTCCCCTCCCTAAGGCTTCCCTATATCTCACCCATTCTAGCAACTGCAAGCAAGTCCTTCTTTTCCTTCAGGTATCCCTGTATGCTGGCCAGCTTCCACTTTCTGTCCCAAAATAGGCTGCTGCTGCTTCCCCTAGGCACTAAGCTATGCCCCTGAAGTCAGGCCACGAGTCCAAACAGACTAAAATGACTGTTATGTCTCGCTATCTAGGACAGAGTCATTCCCAGCTCTAAACTCTAATATTATTTTAATGGGATTGAACCTGAAAGTCTTCCTCCCCACTAGTCCTGCCAAGTGGCTCAGTATCCAGTCTTAACAGGAGACACCTAACGAGTATCAGTTGATTCTCTATAGTAGGGAGCTGTCCAACAAGTTAGTCACAAGATGAGAGGCTGCTACAGCACTGGTAAGGTTGCAATTGAGCAGCTTGGTAGTTAGCATTGCTGTGCCATCCCTTCTTGGTTTGGGATTATGACCCAGATTCAGAGCATTCAAAGTAAGCAGGCTGTTCATGGGTGAGACCCAGGAAGCCAGGTGATACCAAATGGATTCAGAGTACATTTTCAGGCGTGCCACTGCTTCCATTCCTGGGGGTGAACTTGGTGGGTTTGAAGTGAGGAAGTGAAGCCATTTAGGTTGTAACAGGTATGAAACCTCGTAACCAGAGAGCCAATTTTTGCAGATCAAAAAACTTGGGCAGAGAGACTTCTCCAGTAGCAGTCCTGGGAGGGGAACCAACTCTCTCGGAACTCTGGGATCAGTTGAAAGATTTCCTTCTTTGTCTGAGATTTACCTATCTGTCTAATTAATTAATAATTATAAGTAATTAATTTATATCCTACCTTTCTCTCAACATCTTACAATGTAAGTTAAAACAAAACAGCCAAAACAGAACGTGGTACAAAAGTTTTAAAAGCCTTAAACAATCAATCCATTGAACCATTAATTTAAAAACCAGTTAAAACATATTAAATATATATTAAATACATATTACATATCGAAATCAGCACATCCTTCCACCTAATGGTTAAAAGGTTGAAGACCTATTTGAATGGGATGGTCTTCCGCAGCTCAGAGCTGGTCCTGCCAGGAAAGTGTTGGGACACAACAAGAACCTTCTGCATATCAGGCATGCATTCTGCCTCCAGACTACAGCCTGACACAGTATGACATGCTATAGATATCTAGACTCTTTCTAGTGATAATATAATATCACTTGTATCACAAAAGATAAAAGAGGAATGACAGCTGGCACTGTGGACTGCAGTCACAGATTCCTAGTCTCAGATTACAGATATGTTAAACATTCCATATTCCATAAGATGATGTAGTTTCATTGTAAGACTACACAAATGTCCTCCCAGTCCACCTTAACATCCAGCAGCTGCCTTGGGTGGAGGAGGTTTTCTCAGCTCGCAAGCAGGGTCTAAGGACAATGGCATTTTCAGCTTCTTCCTACTAGTGAGTAAGGCTACAACAATCAAAGCTGGACCCCAGTTGCAATTCATTGTTGTAGCCTCACTCACTGGTGGAGGGGCTTGAAAATGTCATCCTCCTTGCTCCCTGATTGATTGGCAGCTGAACAGACCTCCTCTGTCTGATGCAGTTGCTGGTGGACTGGAGCTGTTGGGCCAGGAGATATTACTTAGTTGCACATATGCGACCAAGTACTCACACAGAATATCAGTGCACATTATCAAAAGGAATCACACTATCCTTCACTCCAGAAATTTCTACAGATGTTCCAGTAACTGGTACTGAAACTTTGCCTTAAGAGTGCCAATTTTTGCAGCTCAAAAACCCTGGACACAAGTTCTTTAATGTTCATTACAAGTTCTGTGCATCATCTGGGTACAAGAAGATGTGTTTAAAACCATTTTCCTTTCACGTATGTCAGTTGAGAGAGTTTTGGTGTTTTGAGAGAGAACATAACTTTTTCATTTTGAGCAAAGTTACATCCTGGAGATGAAAAGAGAAGCACAAAAGGCAAAGCCATACTCTCCATGATCAAAAATTGGCAACAATTGGGAAACAAATCAGTTTTATGGGATCCAGTTGACAAGATCCCACCATTCAAATACATATGCAATTCTTCACCTAAAACTATGCCTCTAACAGATTACTCAGAAGTTCATCACCTGCCCTTCCACTCCAGGAACACTTGCTACCACTTGCCATGCCAAAATTGTATCTTCCAAATGAAATGAAACCAACTGAAGTGATGCCAAAAAAGCTTGTCAGCCTCACTCCAATCATTACAACTGTGACTCCCTGAACTGACATACTGAAGAGGTTATAGCAAAGAGGATATTAATGCTCTTGTTTATTCCTGCGAGATGAATATGTTATTTCTCCTTGTGCTACTGCTTCTCATTTAGCTTGTACAATAAGCCTCACAAATGTGATGCAGATTTGCCATTTGAGTTGAGAGCAAAGAAGAAAAACAACGTTTTGGAAATATAGCCTTTTTCTAACAGATAGATTGAGTTTCAAGAGACAACTCAAAACATTTTGACTTAATTTAAAGCCTGGGGCAGAGGAGGCATGAGGAATCCTCAAAAGAGTCCAAATATACACAAAAGGTCAAAAACACTGAAAAAGAAGGCAAAAATATGCATAATGAACAAACAGGAAGTGTCAAAGAATTTCTGAAGTTATGCAAAATGAGAAAAAGCTAGCTACAGATATAAGTTTGCTGTATAAAAGTTTGCTATAAAAGTTGAAGATAAACAATACAAAAAAAGATATGCAACATTTGATTCAGTCCCAAGTACCATGATTTATGTCAAAGCAGGTCTCTAATTTACCTGATCATTTTGTCTTCCAAGGAACTCAAGGTGCTTCATGTGTTTTTCTTTTGCATTTTTATTATTTTCATAACCCTGTGAAACAAGTCAATTTGAGAAATACTGACCATACCACTGATACCCAGAGAGCTTCATAGCCAAGGGGGGGATTGAATCAGGTGTCTCTTCAGTTTCAGTCTAACATCTATACTTTATCCCATACTGGGTATAAAGTAATAACCACAAGCTTTGGAATTAATGCTGACATGAAACCTGAAGAGATGTCCAAATGCTGTGGCTAGACTGCTGACCGGGTCTCGTTATAGGGAACATATAACTCTCTTACTGGAACAGCTTCACTAGCTACCTGTCTGTGTCCATGCACAATTCAAAGGGGTCATTTTGATGTATTTAAGTCTTTTACTCTAAGTATCATGTCAAGTCTCAAGTCTCTACGTTCGAGTCTCAAGTCGAGTCTCAAATCCTTGCAAGATACTTTCAAGTCAAGTCTCAAGTCTGGGAGCCAACTTTATATCCCAACCTGTATTCCAGAATTTCTGGACAAAGTCAAATAAAGTCAGTTTTAACAATTTAAGTAGAGTCAGCCCTCCACTTTTGTGATTTTGCCATCTGCAGGTTCAAAAGTGGGGAATAGGATATTTCTTATTTCCCATTTCCAAAGCTTCCCTTCTGCCCTTAGGAAAAGCTTTAGAAGCTCATTCTATATGAAGAAGGGACAGGCTGCTGAAAAGACCTCAACCCCACCTCAAGCCCACTTGCTGTTCCCTCTAAGAAATGTGTCCACATTTTGGGCTTGAGACAGATTGTCATGTGACCTGTAAGTAGTAAGGCTTCTGGATGAATGTGTTATGTTACCGAACCAAGGGCACCAAGTCAGTCACTAAAAATATGCAAGTCTCAAGTTGAGTTGAGTCAGTGTGTAATTTTTGCCAAGTCAAGTCCAAGTCAAGTCACTGAAGTGACTTAAGTCTGACTTGAGTCCAAGTCAATTGACTTGAGTCTGTATCACTAATAATGTCATACACAGCTTGAGTCCAGACTATCTGAAAACCCATATCTTCCCGGCTGAGCCCGGTTGAGTCTTACAATCTTTGGAGAAAGATTTTCTTTTGGTCTTACTACCATTCCAAGTAGGGCTGGTGAAGGCACAGGAGAGAGCCTTCTCAGTGGCTGCTCCCACCTGAGAGAGGCTTGGTTGTCTTCATGTTTGTTCTCTCTGCACTGTTAGGCAAAAATGGCTGTATTTAAGGAGATCTTCAGCCTTCAGCCACCACTGGCTGTGGTGGAACCATTTGCAATGAATGCACTGCTTTTTAAAAAAATATGTAACACATTTTACGTATTTTTAATTAGACTGATTTTAAAGTTTTTAAAAAATTTTGTGCCATGTATCATTTTAGTTATTTGTTTTAACTTAGACTGTAAGCTGTTTCGGATTCCATATTAGAAGAATGCTGGGATACTAATCAAATAAAGAAATAAAGGTCTATCCTTTATCATATCTGAGCTGACAAACTGTGCTTACTCCATTAGTGACCTGATTCAAATATAACAAGGCAACAAACCAGGGATGGGAGAAGGTTGGGTGGGATCTACTGGTAGGTCTCAGCTGATTGAAGAAGGTCAGTAAACATTTCCAGCTCCCAGCTATTCAAACAAAGATCCCCACCACCACTATACTTCTTATATGTAAAACAGAACATACTTTTGAGGAAAACATACTTGGGATTGCAGGGCTGTGAAAACTTCTTGGTCTGAATTTCACTCAGTTTCTCTGAATCCCACCAATATTTTCTAATGCATCTTTTTTTAACAACAGGCTGCAAGATTCTGACCAGAATCCTGTTGGTGACATAGAGTGGCATCACCTCAGGTTATGTCAGTACATGTCACTTTATGGATCTGGTAGAAAGTGGTTTTTGCAATCTCTTTTTATATCCCCCCCTCCCAAAGGAAGGCAGCATTCCCAGTAGGAGAAAGCATTTCCATGGCCACATAGTGGGCAGGAGAGGAAACAGTAAGAGGAGACTTGGTTTTCCTGGAGGGGAAGTATCATTTGCCTGTACTCTATGGAGATCTGGGAAAGCAATGTCTCCCTTCATCTCGCAGCTGCAAAAATGCAACTGACCGCTACTTAGGCACCTCCTACTCTCCCTCAATCATTACATAGCCATGAGGATGTGCTCTTCCACCGCGTATGTGGCTTCCGCAGGACCAGAAGTCCGCCTGGTAGAACTCCAGAATCTCAGGTTTGTGCTTTCTTCCCACACTGAAATCCACACCCTTTAAAAAACACATTTTCCCTAATTTACAGTATTTATTTAACTTAGGCCATTTCCACACTACACTGTTACAGTGCTATTATTCAACATCCTATGGAATTCCAGGGTTGCCGTTTGGGGAGTGGCATTTAGAATTCTCAGCCAGAGAGCTCTTTGGCCTCAGTAAACTACAAACCCCAGAATTCCACAGGATGTTGACAGTGGAATAATAGCAGTATAACAGTGTAGGGCGGAAATGGCCTTAAATAACTCTTCCCTAATGACTAAAGCAAGGGTGGGAATTGTGTAGCCCATCTCCTGAGTTCAGTCCCTTATTGAAACTACTCAAAGCTGGCAGTACACAAGCACCACAGATTTGGGGAGCCAATTTTATTTCAGTCCAAATCCCACCATTTAAATAT
Source organism: Cyclura pinguis (assembly GCA_030412105.1). NCBI lineage: Eukaryota > Metazoa > Chordata > Lepidosauria > Squamata > Iguanidae > Cyclura > Cyclura pinguis. The sequence continues at coordinate 218,494,035 of CM059602.1, forward strand.
AGCAAACAATGGCCAAATAATTCCTTTTCAGACAGGCCCCCACCATCAAACAGTAAAATAGAACCAACCAAACTGCCAACCTCACCCCCCCAAAAAAGTGACTACATGTCACTTCCAGTCACCCAAAACGGAAGTCAAAACATCTAATAGGAGCACAAAATATCACAGGGTAACCCTTTAGGCTTCAGAGTATGCCCACTGCAGTGTGTTTCTCTAATTTTTTCCCAATCATGTGCATTCTAGCCATTCACATTTTAAGAAATGCATTATATTCTGCACACATTATTTTTTGGAAACACCCTGTAAGTGTCACAGATGTGTGAATACTTGAAGCAAGATACATGCATAAGTCTAGAGAGATGTGAAAAATGCTATTTTCATTGTGACTGTCAAATTCAACAAAATTTCTTACCAGACATCAGGTACCTAACTAAGAACAGCATACCTGCTTTACATCTAGCACATATGGAAGAAGAGAAAACAAATTATGCCTGCCTGTCCTTATTTTACTGAAACAGATCCCACATCAACTTCTTCTCTCTTTTTTTTAATCAATAGTCAAGATTTTACCGCACTTCTGCTAGGAAAACTGGAACTGGCTGGTGCTACATAGTGAAAACAGAAGGGAGGATGTACTTCTGCAGTTTTGTAGTCTCAAATCATATAAAAATATAGCCAAATGGTTCCTGACAAATCCATGACTCAAGTATATCAAGTATTCCTCATGGGCATAATAATGAATTCATATACAGAATTAATTCTGCAGCAGTGGGTTTCTCCCTAAATAATTATTCAGCACCTCCTATCATGGAGACACAGTGACATAAGAAAGTGGAGATAAGATGGTAAAGGCTAAGCAGCAAAGCGGGGTGAACACAGACAAGCAATCTTCAATTTTACCCCTTTAAGTCAACAAGAGAGGGTTGTGGCTGACATATGCAGCCTCTGCTTGCCCTTTGTCATGTATGTGTTTCACCTCAAAAACTGTCAGTGACTTGTCAGAATCAATCAGAAAATCTGATGCTGTTAGGCAGTGATGTACAAGGTTGGACAGCATGACACCAAATTTCTGGTGGTGTGTGTCAAGAACCATATGAAAACAGTTGTCCTCATTACTCCATTGCTTGGGTACAAAGGAAGGCCAGTCTTACCTTTCTGACCCACATTCAGCAATAATCAGGGCTGGACAAGAGAGAAAGCAGAGCGAATGCATTTTTAAAAAACAAGCACAGGAGATGTTACTTTGCTGAAGCTAAAAACAGATTTTCTCTTTTCCTAGACTGATCATGTCAAAACACCACACTACTATAACAAAAGATTCCCTAGACCAAATGGTTGTTACATAGAGATTGAATCGAAAAATTGAGTTTAGGAAATTTTATTTTTGTGTGCTGATAAAAATGAGAAATCAGATGTTTTGCTCGCATGCTTACTTCTCAAGTCCATTGACCAAGACTGGAACTTTACAATTAACAAAATGATTTGGGAACAATGTAGTTGAATGAACTTAACTACTTACGTAATACCCTCCACATTTTTTTTTTACAGAAAGGCAAGGTACAAAACAAATTAATTAATTAACAAGAGAGCAAGCAAGCAAACTAGATAGCTAGCATAGACAATAGTTTTTAAGGAAATAACTGTTAAAGGCTGTCATTCAAACATTTCCTTGCTGTGCTAGTTTCTTACTTGTAGGGAGTTTGTGTATAAGAACATTGCACAAATGTGATCCTCTCACTGAAGTGATACAGTCTGCTCTGTCACTGTCCCTGCTGTATAAATAAACAGGTTGGGCCAGAATAATACTGAGTATTACTAAAGAATATACACAAACATTCTAAAGATGAAGGGAATGTTAAGCACCAGTCCTGAAAAGCTGCCAATCTCAGAACTCTTTCAAGAGAAGCAAAATGTTACTTTGGATGAGAAAATGGATATGCAAGATGGAGAAATCTAGAACCTCAAATCCACTGTTCATTTACAGGCATGAGCCCTCCACCAGATCTTAGTCCTTCGGCTGGTATATAGAGGGATGTATCTTGTAACTCTTTGTAGATTTTCATCTATACCTGCTTTCATTAGTTTTCTATACTGTGTCTGTTGTCTGTTGATAATTGGAGCTGCCCTGAATCTCTGGGGAAGAAGTGTGATATAAGCCAGAAATTAAGAGCAATAAAGTTGTTCATTGAAGCACAAACCCAGAAACAATGGAAGAGCATCCTGAAGCTTGATGTTACCACCCTACATAAGCAGATGAAATCAACCAAAGTGCTATTGTTGCTTTAAAACAGGTGAGCTCATTGTACACAGACTGAACACAAGACTGGCACAAGATTTTAGCACTTCAGAACTGATAAACTGACTCAACTAAAGTTAAGTAATAACAACTGCACTCATTTGAGAATCATTTGGAATAAAAGAAAAAGAAAAAATCTTTGACTTGAAGATGTTCCTAAAATACTTTAAGAAACCATGGATATTCTGCCAAAAATTTATGGTGAATGTACAAATTGGAAATGTAGGTGACAAAAATAAAAAGCCTGATACGAAATGATTCATCCCCCCATAAAGCATTTGTGCCTTATCAGGAAAGCAAAAATAGCTAAAAGTGTTCATTGGATTGTATATTGAGAAAATGCTTGAAGCCACCAACTTATACAAATCATGGATGAGGTCTTCCCCAAGGCCCAGATGTGTCTACTCGTAGAAGGCAAGTGATTCACTGAACAAAAGACCTACAGCTATGTGGTTTTTTAAACGCAGTCACCAAGGATTTCTTTCTGCTTACACTTTTTGTTATTTCCAATATGCAAGCGACGATTCTCACATTTGCAGAGAGACTGCTTAACTTGTGGACACACAATGTATATTTGCCATACAACATTCCATCATTCCTAGACAGTCCAAACAAAAGTAATAATAACAGAGAGATAGTCACTGTAAAGAAGATAATGAAATGGAATGGAAGGGTTATGGTACTAAGGCAAGAGCACAGCAGATCTCTTTGGCAGCAGTTGGTCTCCTCCCAGTCATCGTACCAGCAACGGTTCTTACACTGGCAAACACTTTTGGCTCTTGCTAGACTAAGGATCTGTAAGAAGTAGCTTGGAGTAGGAGATGGAAAGCAGGGGTTGCTGAGAGCTTACCATGCAATAGCATAACACCATAACAATCCTGGGTCTGGTTCCTCTGTCTGCAAATTGCATGTCTGCCCTTTTTTTTTTTTTTTTTTTTGAATAGAGCAGCTGTTAGGGTAGTTTTAAAAGGAAAAGGGAAGGAACAACACACTTTTGTTGTACATCCTAAATTCCCAACAAGTCTGCAGAACAGAGAATCACACAAACATGAACAGGAACAGAGGCAACAATAAGAGCAGACTACTGACTATCATAACCATTCTGTTTGCAAACCTGAAAAGAAGAAATACTTGGCTTCAATTGATGTTTTCGCATTGTGATGAGAGCAAAATGAAAGCTCTCCCCATCTGAAAATTTCAAAATCACAGAACTCTTACTTATTAAAGAATTTTATGAGTACAAACCAAATTTAAAGGTCAACACTAGTTTGTTTTTATTATAAGATAAAGTCCTTGGAGTATTACAAATGTTGGCAAGGACATTTTTCAGAAACACAGCTTTCCATGTAGATGTCTGATAAAGTACATTAAAAGAAAGACACACATGAACATATGTGCACAAAATCTTTGGCTTGTTTAGAAAAGTAGAAATTACTCTTAGAAATGGATACTGGATCCTTGTTTTCCACCCATAAAAGACCCACAAATAGGGGTACAAGGGGTACAACATTTTTTATTACAGCACCAAAAAGATGCCCACAGGTGAGACTGCTTGATATCACTTTTGAATATTCAAAATGATTTTCCTCCAGCAATCTTCTCAAAATGTACTGGAGTTCTATGTTGTGGCTACTATAGCACCTCCTTTCATTCTGAACAGTTCTTTTTCACCACACCAGGAACACTCAGATGTATAACCTCAGCTCTCTTTCCTAAGCCACTGTGACAGATTAGTCAATAGCTGCTCAGTTATTTACTTCACAAGTTCCTTTAACATGCAGTGTGTTGTCTCAAATGTTGCTGCAAACAAAAATGCATTCCTTCAGATCATGAACATCAGTAATAAAATTAGCAGACAATTCTAGAATGAAGTTTAAGTTTAGAGCAGACCTTGCCATTTAAAGTATGCAATTTCTTGCACAATGTGAATACAGAGAAGAAAATCAAAGTGAATTTTCTGCCTCTCCTTTTACCTCTCACGTTGGGGCAACCCCACCACCATTCTTCTGTATCACCTAGATGGCAACAAGAGGAGAGGAATAATGTCTTTCTAAATTTGAGTATTTCCCAAGGCAACTGAACCATGATTATGTGACAGAAATTGTTGTTGCTATTGTTGTTGTTGTGTGCCATCAAGTTAATTGCATTCTTGGGGTGATGAGTGGTGCCAAGAACACACAGACTCAGAAGTAGAAGAAAAAGGCCACAACTTTACTGGCTACAGTTGCCAAGAGGGTTGGCATATGCTTGGGTCCGGATATGGGCATCAACTTGTCCCACTTGTCGATTGATGAGCCCAAGCTTCCAGCCCACTGCTGGAACCAATATGATAACCAGGGGGCACCCCTCTCGCCGGAGGAGTCCCCAAACCAAAGCCATGCCTTGACTCCCCAGAGCCACCTTCCCATATCCTGGGCCCATGCTACCACCAACCTCCAAGCTGTGACAAAGAACAGCCATTACATGCAGATCTGAACACAATGCACTACACTGCCCATGCAAAGGTACTACCAAGGTATCCATCTTCCTCCATTATGCCACTGCCCCCACCAACAAGACAACCTTCCCAAAGCATAAGTGGTGGGTGCGTGGGTGGGTGACAGTCAACTCCCCCCCCCCAAAGTCGAAGGGGTAGGTTGCTCCCAAAATGGCTGGGAGCTAGGGGTAATAAATACCCCAGCACCTAACCTGAGTGAAAAGTTCCCATCTGGGTACTCAGGTCAGGTCTGGCTCCTCCACAGTAAATGAATTTAAACCAGCTGTTTGAATTGACTGGCTGTCCAGCCCCCTTCCTTCCCAAGAGGCTGCATGGCTGTGCAGCCTTCAGGGAAGGAGATGTGCGGTCCCACATAGCTGGACGAGACTCAGCAGTGGGCCCACCCTGAGCCACAAACCCATCCACCTGGTACATCAGGCAGCTGCCTTCCAACTTACGGAGACTCTCAGGGGAACCTATCATGAGGTTTTCTTGGCAAGACTTGTTCAGAGGAGGTTTTCCCTTTGACTCCCTCTGAGGCTGAGAGGGAGAGTGACTTGCCTAAGGTCACCCAATAGGTTCCCATGGGAGAGCAGTGATTTGAACCCTGGTCTACAAAGTCATCGTCCAATGTTCAAACTACTATACCATGCTGTCACAGAAATACCATCACCAAGACGTAATCATATTTGAGATCCAGCAAGGTGCAGTGTTGGACCAGGACTCTGGGACACCAGGATTTGAATTCTCACCCACTCAGGGAAACCTGTTGGGTGACTATGGGAAAATCATATTCTCTCAGTCCTAGAGAAAAAGTAATGGCAAACTTCCTCTGAATAAATATGGCCAAGAAAACCCTAGGACAGGGTTATCATAAGTTGGAGGTAACTTGAAGGCATGTAACAACAACAGCAGATATTAATAAAACTACTCCAAAGAGTAAGGATAATGATACATTAAAAAGAAACAAAAAAAAAACTTCTTGAACAATGAAATGAGAAAAAGTTCTCGCACAGATGTGGCAGAATACTTCAATGGCATTTATATTTGCCCTCCTGTCCTCCAGAATCTATTCAATTCAAGTGACAAGCAAAACTGACCATCTCTAGTAATGCTGCCTCCACAGAATGCATCTGTCATTGGAAAAGTAGGTTAACCTTAGGATTTCTTGCTCTAACCACAGCAAACCTAATTTCCTAATGGATCACTCTCTCTATCTCTCTTTTTCTCTTCACTCGCTGTGCTGATCAGTGCTATCACCCAAGCAGTTCTATTAATTTTGCCCCCAAATTCTACACAGTCTGGCAACAGCTAAACTTCCATTTTCATGTTTATATCATGAAGTTCCTACCAAGGACAAAATAATTTTATTTGTGCAAACAAACAAACAAACAAACAAACAAAATGTTTCTGATAAAAAAAATCAGCAGTCCTAACAGCCATGTATTATGAAGTTAATAGTCTGTCAAGACATTAACAATGTTGATTCCTGAAGAGAAGTCGAGAATTTTAAAAGACAAAACAGTGTTTATCGGATGGGACAGATTGCTGCTTGTCTGACTGACTTAGTTTGTGTGACAGAGCTATGTGCTGCCTTTGGCTTCACAAGTCCTTCAAAACCAAAGATTCATGCTAATGCAAAGCTTTTCAGTGGAAAGCACCCAACAATCTGAGCTAAAGTTTTATTTATCGGCTTTGACCATCTACTTCTGTTATCAACCATAAGGGCCCACACACTTCATCAACTCTCAACAATAGCCGCAAGCTTGGACAATCTGTCTTGTGTCTTCATTGGGGTAAAACTTCAATGGAGCAGCATCATTTAAAGAGCAACCCACGCATAAAATGGAAACTCATTAAAATAGACTTTTTCAAAAGGGGGAGAACCCCTCATTTCAATTGAATTGAACTGTTTTTATTTGAGAGATGAAAGGTCCATTACTCGGCTATACATTCATGTGATCTTGACTTAAGTGCTCTTTATTTGACTTAAAACTTTGATTCCTTCCCATGTCTTTTTGAGGCTTTAGAAACGTAATAGAAATTCAGTCCTTGCTGCAGACAGCCGTGAACCTTATAACAACAATTTCATGGATCTTTTATGTTTATCACTGCAACATCCCTTTTATCTAGATGACTGGGGAAAGAACTGGGCTGTTTTCACACGTATTTGTACAGATTTTTTTGGTTTATTTTTTAAAAATTCAAACTAAATACATGCCCTCTAAAGAACAGAAGAAGCTGAACAGAATACAGGTGTAGTCATTTACATTATAGATGGAAGACTGCATAAGCAGTAGATGTCAAGAGAGCTTTTCTAACGTGTTTATATGCAAACTGACTTGCAGCTTACTGCCTGAAAACCTCACCTTGAACTTATTATGAGGGCAATAATAATATAAAAGCCACACTTCGTAACCTGTGGTACATGGAAACTTTTGCTGAACATCCAGCATGCCTGTAACTATCCAATCTACAAAGTGTGATTAAAGCTAAACAATAATATTCCAAAATGCTCTGAAAGTAGATTGTAGAACACTAAATGAAATGAACTATATTCTCAGTTACATATATACACTGAATGTCAAGGGAAATTTGTTTAACACTGTGCAGCTACAAAGAAATATTCACTGACTTTGCTTCCAAATAACCTGATGGTGAGGAAAAATGAATCTAGAAACATTATAGAAAAAAAAGTTATATCAGGTTCTTATGCCTTCAGACTCACTTAATGGATACTCTAAGTCTATAAATGTAGCACTAGTATTTTATTAATAAGCTTATATAGGCCTAGTAAGCTGCTTGGTCCCAACTTACTAGGGGTCACCATTTGTGCTCAGGAGGGAGGAGGTTCAGAGATAAGTAGAGACTTGATGCTGCTCCCAGTGGCCCAGCACTGATCTGGGAGTGGTGTAGCTTGCACAAATGTCCTCAGAGGTTTCAATCTGGCTGGCTGGTCAGTCAGACTCAGCCTTGCAGGCCAATCTGCTTGGCCTTGCCAGAAGGCTTCAGCAGTGGACCTGAAAAAAAGGATGTTTTCAGTGTGGTCCACCCTGAGAATATATAATCATTCACTCAGAAAGGCAGAAGAGGCTGAAGCTGGAAGCACTGGAGTGCCAGACAAATGAGCTGCAAACACAAAGCCAGTCCAAAGAGCTCTTAAGAAGTCCACACGTGTTTTCTGGAGAGGTGTTCAGTGGTGAGTCACAGGAGGTAGCACTTCAGACAGTAGTCTCATTTTTTTTTTTCTAGATGAAATCACTTAGAGGAAATCCCTATTGTCCCACACCACTAACACACACACACACCATTATATTCTTCCTTCCACTTTCTCTAGCTTCTGGATAGGGATTTTGTGGAGCCACATGAGAGGACACACTGAGGCCAACAAAAACATTTGAAGCAGACTAACAGGTCTACCCTTCAACCTTTTTATTGGTGCAAGTGCCTTCTTATCTGTGTTGAGCTCCTAGCCTACTGGCAAGATAGGTCTCTAGGGTTAAAGAAAGCATGGCTCCATTGCTATTTTGGGGGCAGGTAGCTGATTCAAAGCACAAGGGGAATAGCTGGGACAGGCCTCTTTATGGGCAATGGGCCTACAGCTTTTGCTCATGGTAATATCACAAGCCTGCAGCCAGGCTGCATGGGAGTGCTTCCTACTTCTATTTCAAAACAGCTGTAACTTCTTCAGTGGGTTCACTAAAGACATTGCTCCTCAGAAGACTTCCTGCCTATGCTGCAGCCAGACCATGGGTTATCTAGGCTGGGCAAAATCTTATAGCACTTCAAGATTCTTTGGCAGAGCATATACATTGCCTGCAACAAAGGTCAGGTCCCTTCTTCTGTTAGAAGCAAACAATTTTGCCTAATGGGCACAAATTTAGTGTTGATCCCTGGAAAAATAATATTTGCCACTCCCTCATTTCAAATAGCCTAAGAAGCACTGATTTGAACTGCCTGTGGCAAATGTGCCCTCTAGGAAGATATAATATCGGTTTGGCAGCAGGTGACATCACCACCATACTCCAGGGGGAAGAATAGCCAGCCAAGCAAGGAAATCATGAGCTTCTAGGGAAATACTGCTGAGCAAATCTGAACATGCTTTGGATAACTACTTTGGCCCACCCAAGACTATTTTGTCCATTACATCTTTAATCCTAATGGCCCACAGCCTTTTCTAGCAGTCACTATAGCTGAACCAGGATTATATACATTTGCCCAAGGTTCATTTGGACTCCTTGCCTTTCCTCTTGCTGATACATCCATAACCAGAATAGCAGAAGCTTTTGCTTTCATTTTCAGTTAATCAGTTGATTGTTTGTCTCTGAATTTAAAACTGCAATAAATCTTTCCTGTCATTTAAAGAAACATGCCAGGATTAGAATACCATGGTTTGAAGTTGGCTTGCTTTCCTAGACCCTATATAAAAATAACTTCAGAATTATACATAGTGATAATGGTATTAAAAGATCAATCATTGGACAATTTTAGGAAACAGTGAGAAGGTTTAATCACATACTTTTGTAGGAAATGGGGAGAATCTTTTCTTATCACTTTTAAAGAATGATTTAGATAATATGGTGTTATATACGTATCTACTTTTGTTCTCTGTTTTCCTCTTGTTTTGTCCTGTGCATTGAGAATATAATTTTTGTCTTATTTGTATCTTGTGTAGATATACTTCGTAAATGTGCAATTATTAATAAAAAAAGAATGATACAATGTGATTAGTTAACAAAAGAAGTGAATGCTCTTGTGCTGGAGGAGATGAGAGGGGAGAACCTGATTCTCATTAATGCAGTACTAATCTGTAATACGGCAGTGCATCTGAACTAGCGCCTCTTCCACACGGGACTGTTATAGCGCTATGATTCCACTTTCAACATCCTATGGAATCCTGGGGTTTGCAGTTTAGGGAGGGGCCAGTGGAAATGGCATAGGTCTGTGCACCTAGGATCAAACCACAAGTAACATCAAAAAAGTAATTTCATAATTATTATTTGTAATTTATTTATACCTTACTCTTGGACTAAAAGCAGCCAGAGTGGAATCCAGTATAATCGTAAAACATAACTTAACAGAATGTTATCCAACACTACTTCAGCAGATGTCTGCTTATGCAACAGGTCTTCCCCTTCTCTCCCTGCACCCCTACAATCCCTAATCTGTTCTGCAGGGTACTCCAAACCTCTAGAGCAGATTTGGCAGGGGTATGGGGAAAGCTGATTTATATTACAATTGGACATTTAGGGCTTGGAGATGTCAAACTGCCGAATTTACTATATTATGTTCTGATAATCAGTTTGCGTATTCAAAGTGATTGACAATTTCACACAAGTGGCTGGTTAGTAAACAACTTCCGATTCTAAATGATTGAGTCATCTTATAATACTGTAGTTAATTGATCCCACTGTGCGTTAAGCTTGAACATGTTTTCAAGGCATAACAAATGACCATTATTTCTGCTGGTCATTCTTTCTACACAGGGAAACTTGTTTTGGGAAACATGTTTCAGAAACCAGACTACCAAACTTGTCCATTAGTCCATGAAATACTGCTTGGAAATCACAGATATAGCCCAAGCACTGATCCTCAGACCACTTGAGCAACTGCCAAATAGCAGCTAGAGAAGATGGAAGCAGGCACTGCATGTTTTTCACTGTAAAACAAGACTTCATAGTGTAAACTATACCAGGTTCTGTTTGTTCACTGGGTCCAGTGGCTAATGGCAAAGCATTTCCAGAGACCATTTGCTGTATAGCAACCACATTCACTAGCAGTAGCTTGCACAAATTTAAGAACATCAGATAGACAGAGTGTTTTTTTAATTGTCTCATTTACTTTTGAAACATAAGGCCCTGCTCACTTCATTTAAGACTAACAATGAAAGGAAGCCTGATCAATCCGTCTTGTGTCTTCTTAGGGCGAGACTGCAATTGAGTGGAAGCAACAGAGGAACAAAGCCCACATTCAAATCTGTAGCTCATTAAAATATGTTAAAAACAGGGTTAAATCTCAATTGTAAGGGAACAGTAGTTTGCTCCTTTTAACTACATACATTCGATTAATAAACCATACATTCATTAACTCTGGACCAACAGACTGCAGAGTTAAATTAGAACAAATAAACCCTACTGTTTAGACCTTCAACCTGCCTGAAAAAAAATTCAGGGGTGAGAAATTGTATGTGTGTGCATGTTTCAGTACTGGAAGTTCTATACGACACAGAGAACAATATAAAATGCATCCATTTCAAATAATCTCAAATGCCTATGGGTTTGTCTCTGTCGGTACACAACACTATGATAGTTTTTGGGGAGTTTGGGGGGAAGAAAGGCTTTGTCTTAAACTGCATTCAGTTTCAACTATTCCATAAGATATCCCTAACACACTAAGACCTTTGAGTGCTTGAATGGGAGCAATCTTAAAATGAACAAAGTGATGAAGAAAGTGTTTTGAGGTGAGACAACAGAAAAATTTGTTAGGTAGCCCCAACATTACAAAAAAAAGATACCACTACCATGCTAAGGGCCTTTCCGCACTACACTTTGATAGTGTTACTATTCCACTTTCAACATCCTATGGAATCCTGCAGTTTGCAGTTTAAGGAGGGGACTTTAGAATTCTCAGTCAGAGAGTTCTTTGGCCTCAGTAAACTACAAACCCCAGAATTCTACAGGATGTTGAAAGTGGAATAATAGCACTATAACAGTGTAGTGCAGAAAGGCCCTAAGTCTTTACAATGTTGGAATGTGGGCCATACTACAAGAAAGGGAGTGTGCAGGAAAATATTCTGAGGACAGAAATGTGTATTGCCCAGAAAGTTCCTAGAAGACAAGATGAAAGAGGAAAGATCTCCTGGAGTTTGCTCAAAACCAGAAGAAGCACAGAGAAAAGAAAGATCAGTGGTAGTCAATGTCCATCTTTCCTTCCTTCTGGGGTCTTATTGAACTGTGTAGAAGGACAGCTCCCAGAATCCTCTGGCCTCTAATAACCCCCCTTGCTGGGAATTCTGCAAGTTTCAGTCCAAAAAATTAATTCTTCTGAGCTCTTCATTCAGGAACCAGAAAAGAACTGCAGACCTTCTGGGTCTTCACACATTTGACCAAAACAGAAAGATAAATGAATGGTGTATCACTGTATGAAAGGATACCAGTTCCAGTATTTCAACTACTTGGGAAACAACTAGACTTAAACAAAGGACCTGAGGCTGAGGAATGTGTCTCTGAAAAATAAAGCCTGCATTTCACTCAGATTTAGTCTGACCTGGATGCCACAACTGATGCACATCCAGTAGAGGTATCTTTGGCTCCTGTTTGTTCAGTGTTGATGGATATTTTGCAATTCATGCAGCCCAAGGATGTAGACAGCATCTCTGGAGAGGCAAGAGTTACTATATGTGTAATAGACTTTTGCCCTTCCTGGCGGTGGTGGCAGCCTTCTTCTTCTTCTTCTTCTTCTTCTTCTCCTTCTTCTTCTTCTTCTTCTGTATTTTAATTTATGTTGTACCCCACCTCGAATCTTGGAGAGAGGCAGGTAACAAATATTTTTTTAAAATTATTATTGCTGTTGTTGTTGTTGCTATTATTATTATTACTACTACTACTACAATATAGACCATAGTGGGACTGGGTGAGTGGATAAGGGAAGTGATTAACGCCTCTTTGCAACAAGGCAGAGTCCCAACTCACCTCAAGGAGGCTGTTGTATGACCTCCTACTTTCCTTGGAGCCTACGATACCAGATAACTATAGGCCAGTCTCCAGCATCCCATTCCATTGCGGCTGGTGGCTTTGCAACTCCTGAGGGTCCTGGATAATAGAAATTTTCTAGATTGTTTTCAGTCTAGTTTCAGGTCTGCTAATGGGATGGTGATAGATTTGGTCACTTTGGATGAACTACGCTGGGATTTGAACAGGGGGATTGTATCCCCGTCAGTTCTGCTAGACAGCAGCTTTCGATACCATCAACCATGGTATCTTTCAGGTTTGCCTCACTGGGATGTGGCTTGGAGGTGTTTTTGTACAGTGGTTCCATTTCTTCCTGGGGGGCACTCTCAGAGGATGGCGCTGGGAGATTTCTGTCAGACTCCTTGGCCACTGGCCTGCAGAGTCCTTTGGGGTTCTCTCTTGTCCGCTATGCTATTTAACATCTACATGAAACTGCAAGTTGTCTCACATTTTGGGGTGATGTGTCAGCAGTATGTTGATGATGCCCAGCCCTGCTTCAACCCAATTCCATACATTCTAAGGATGCTGTTTCTGGGCTAAAACAGTGACTGGAAACTGCAAGGGACTGAATATGGGTGAATCAATTGAAGTTTAATCCAAACAAGACAGAGGTGCTTCTGGTCAGTTGAAACACGGATCTCGGAAAAGGGATTCAGCCTGTGTTAGATGGGGTTACACTTCCCCTGAAAATATACATTTGCAGTTTGAGGGTACTCCCAGATTCAGCCATGAGCTTGGAAGCCCAGGTATTGAAAGTGACAGGAGTGCACTTGCACAGTTAAAGCTAGTGTGCCAACTGCACCTGCTCCTGGAGAAGTTGGATATGGCTATGCTAACACACACCTGGATAACATCCCACTTGGATTACCGTAATACATGCTATGTGGGACTGCCTTTGAAAAGTGGTCAGGAACGCCAGGTGGTTCAAACAGCTGCAGCCAGATTGCTAATTGGGGCTGTCTATGGGGAGCATACAATTCCCTTGTTACAATAGCAGTAACAGTTGCCTTATACAGCTTGGGTCCAGGCTATTTGAGGAATTGTATTTCCCTTTATGACTCTATTATAGCTAGAAGGTCTTCTGGAGAGGCCTTTCTCTCTGTCCCACTACCTTCCCATGCTTGTTTGGTGAGATCAAGGGAGATAGTTTTCTTGATGGCTACTCCCAGTGTTTGGAACTCCTTCCCTGGAGATAGCAGGATGGCTCACTCCTTACTTTCCTCCTGTCAAAAACTAGAAATTGAGTGGGGTGGACTTTTAATGATGTTCTGTGCTTCTTATGTTTTATGGTCTGTATACTCTTTCAATGAATGTTAATATTTTAGCCTGATAAATGGTTTAATTGCTGTCTAAATAATTTTATATTTATACTTTACAGGCAAAAGCATTTTTAAAAAGCTGGTAGGAGAAAGCGAAGAAGAGATGGCATTAAGAACTACGTAGTCTGTACGCTGTCTTCAGATTGTATTAAAGGGAAGGCTTGCAGACTACCACATTAGACTCATCATGCCACATCTTCGGCCCTGGGTCTTTCAAGAATAAGAAAGCCAATGAAAGATGAGAAATTAAAATTTAGTTCTCCATCTGAGAACTTCTTGAAACCTCAAACATGTCTATATCCAGTACAAAACTCACAACATCTCTTCCTTCTCAAAAGATGACCTTTTAGATTGGCCAAACAAATAGGGGCTTTGGACTCAGATTCAGACAATATCAAAAGGGAAGAACATGTAAAATCAAGCAATTCTGTCCTCCCTGACCAGCATGCTACCAATTCTTCCTGTCTTCCCTGACTACCCCACCAACCCATTACTATTAAGGCTAGCCTATGCAAGAATATGCATGTTTCATTAAGGGAAGGAAGAGAAGGAAGAGAAGGAAGGAAGGAAGGAAGGAAGGAAGGAAGGAAGGAAGGAAGGAAGGAAGGAAGGAAGGAAGGAAGGAAGGAATCAATACAAGTAATAAGGAAAGAAGAGAGAGGACTGATTTTTTAAAAAACTTGAATGTTACTGCTCCATATTTCCAAATGTCAGTGTAACATGAAACAAATGGTATGTGCACCTGAGGCAAAAGCAAGGAGAATGACAGAGCCTGGAAGCAGGATGGCTAACAAATGCAGGAGCTTCAAAAGCTGACCACAGAAAGCTTTAAAAACTGTCTAAAGACACATTAATTACTATACTCAATGGTCACGTGCATTGTGGCTTGCCTCTAAATCTTTGGCTCTCTAAGCAGAACAAGAGATAAGAGATGCTGATAAAGAGGCAGGCAAGCACATGTCCAAATATTCTATGTGTTAGGGTGGGGAGGGAGTATGATTGATGTGTATTTATGCTCTCTCTTGCCATGTCTACCTTTTGCTCCAGTTATGACTATTGCTACGATCTCAATTCCAACAAGTTCTGATGAAGTTAATGTGAACCTTAGAAGGATAACCTTTCTCTGCTACTGTTCTGAGGCACATGTTTGTAACACCAATGCTTGGATAAAGCAAATCCAAATCTAATCAAAGTCCACATGGGAGACATCCTTGGAATCCTCTCCATGTTTCTGTGGCTTCCAAAATGGAAGACAGATGGGGGGTAAGCTCAGCACCAGTGGGAGCTGGATTACCAACAGTGGGCTCACCCCTTCATAAAGTCACTGTAGGGGAGGCATGAGTGAGGGCATATTTCCTTGCATGAGAGAGCAAGGGAGTTCCTCTTACATTTCGGATATGCTGACTAGATATTTTATCTTTTTCATTGTTAAGGTCATTCCCACCAACACTCTTCTTATTATGGCCTAAATTTTCAGCCGCAACTAGATTATGAATCAACTGAAGCAACTGAATCTTGATAAATCAACATTTATTCAAGTTCCATTGATTCAATGAGTCTATTCCAGTTGGGATTAACAACTAGATCTACCTCTACACCTATGGAATCTTTATAAAGTACAAGAGACAGGGTTACTGACCTATGAGGGAGCATAGGAAGAAACAGAGAAAATCTTCAACAGATTTCAAGAGCAGTGAAGATACAACAAAATGCCACTTTGCCAATTAACATTTGGTCTATGTTGTTTTAGCCAAAGGCTTTATTGATTATACACTTGTAGAACAGCAAAGACAGCTGTGTCAGGTACCTGTACATTTTGCAAAGTGTGACACAATCTAAACAGTATTACACCATTAAAAGAATGGGATGAGTTGAAACCAGAGGCTAAATGAAATCACATGTGCCAGTTCGCATGACAGATTATGTAGAGGAAGTCCTAATTCCTATGAGACAAATCACTTAGTTTTCTTTATAGAAACTATGAATGACGTTCATAGTACCTTGTGAGAAAATCTGAGATACCACCTTATGTCACTTGTGAATTAGTTCATGGTTATATCGTATTTCTAATAGACCAAACTTCATCTGGCATGACACTTGTGATAAGTACTAAAGATACAGAAATATTAGGTTCCAGAAACTGAAATCAACATATTACAAATAACAATACTTTGTTGGAGTTTCAGGGAAGGGAGGGAGGGAGGGAGGGGAGTAAATTCCCATGGGGTGGGTCAGAATTAGCTTCAGTGATGAAGGGACCCTTCTGTGGCGCAGCAAATCATTCACAAGAATATAAATAAAATATTTGAAAAAAATATTACTAATCTTTCAAATTATTTGTTATTCACGAATAACAAGAAACATTCTTAAACAACTAAGAGCTAATATGTTAACTATTGCCAATATCTTTTAAAAATCTCCCACTAGATGCAAGAAAAGGTGAACAAATCTTAACATGGAACTCTAGTATGTGTGTTTAAGAAGGAGAGATCTAAAAAGAAGACATAGGCTTGCCTCGGTTAAAATCTGACAAAGAAGTTTGTTTTCAGAAAGTTTTTTTCTGCCCACTTACACTTTCCTCTTTTCTCCTTGTCTTCAGCGTAGCTAGAAGTTTTTATAGTATTTGGATGATGATGAAGAAGGACTCAAGGATGATGAAGGACTCAAGCTGGGTTACAGCAAGGATGTCTTGAACTGGGTCAAAAATGGGATTCTCCTCAGTAATCCTACCTTAGCTGTGTGTGCCTGTCTACAACAGGCAAGGTAAGCAGCAGCTGCCTCTAGAATCCTTTACTGAGCATGTGGGAACAGGAAAAAAGAAAGAAATTGGGAAAATGAATTAATTTGCCTCACTAATTACTGCAGCATGTTAAAAAACCATAGGTGTATAAGTGTGGCCATCCACCTGTTAACTGTAACAAAAACAGAGGCTAGTGAAAGGAAATTATCTCTGGTTGAACTTTGGAAGAAGCTTTCAAGTTGTCAGTAGAAGGTTCAAAATGTTTTTGTTTACTTATGCAAAGCTTACCTGACCTGGGCCGGTGCCTGGAGCGTTGTGCAATTGTGAGGAGCGATCCGCACAGCGCACTCACAATCGCACGACGCTCCAGGGTCTGGTAGGCACTGCTCGTGCACTTTTTCATTTTCAGCTTTCAGCCAAAAATGGTGTGCAATCGCACATTGCTCCAGGGCCCTGCGCGCACTTGCTGTGCATGCAGAGCCTCCAGAGCCACAGCGGTCGCACTTCCTGCCCCAGCGCAGCCTGGGAAACTCCCAGGCTGTGCTGCGGAAGGAAGAGGCGGGGCTCTCGCACTGCTTGCTCGGGAGCAGGCAGCCTGTGCGGAGCTGAAGCAGCGGGGACACGAGAGCCTCTCACTAGAGGCTGCTCGCACGATTCCCGCACCCCAGCGCCGAAAAAAGGTAAGGTGTGGAAAGGGCCCTGGATGTTTCATTTTTTCATGTCCATACTGTTAGTTGTGGGGGGGCAGCGGGGGGGAAGACTGCTGAAACATATTGAACTGATTGTGGTGTAGGAACCTATCCATATTCTTTCCATGTTGTTTCTACCTCTGGTACAATTAAAAAGAAAGAGAAAGGAATAATGGCCAGGAATGTATCTATTTCATTAACTGAAGTATACCTCTATTTCTGCCAAGGACGTAAGCATCAGTCAATAACATTCTCAACTGTATCAGATAATATGCTTGGGGAAATGGTGTACAACCAATGGCAACAGAAAAATGGAGAACCCAAACAAATCAGTAAATCATCCATGCTCCCTAAAAAATCTTGATATAAACAGACAAGAAAATGCAGACAAGATTTGCAAAACTGTTTAAAAGCTATGCTGCAAGTCAGTGCAGATGGTCATCATTTTAGTACCTTCCCACTTCCTTTTCCTTTTCCTTCTTTCTTTTTTTGGTTACCAACACAAAATAGTTAGTGCTATAACATTTATGTCTGCAATTATTTTGTTTAGCTTTCAGTTCTTTATCATGACCAGACGAGAGCCACTAATGACTATAAGCATCTACTTCCTGATACATATCTGAATATGACTCCCTTTTAATCTGCATTTGGGCAAAGCGCTATCCCAGGACAGCTCGTAGTCAAAAGAGCAGACACAAACATTACCAAAGAATGTGTACATAGAGGGGCTGATTTTTTTAAAAAAAGGCTAGCTTATCAAAGGCCTTATTCTCCTGATATTGAATGTGCACAAAATCTGTGATTTTGACGTGTAGTTGTTTGCAAACCAGTGTCTCCAATATTTATTTTTTAGGCTATACGGTATTAACATTTCTTGCCACATGCCCTTGAGAATACTACAGCTGGATTATAGAAATGAGGGCATCTTACTTTTTCAGTTTCCTAAACTTCTCCTCCAGAAAAAAAGATAGACCAGTTTGTTTTTTAAACTTATACCTCTGGCAGGTCACAAGCACAGCGACTGTTGCATATAGCACTGAACACATTGTAAGTGGCCTGTTGCAATTTGATTATGTAAGTGTTATAGATTAATGTAACCTCTTATGCAATAACACATTATGAACTCTCAGGATACACTAAATAAACACAATTAAAGTAGAAACTTGTCACACTTATTTTTGCATTTTGTGTTTCTTTTAACAAACACAGAAGATTTCTGATAAACTAAGTAACACTACAATCCTAGACAAGTCTGTTTAGAGGTCTCATTACAAGACAGGGGGCAGTAGCTAAGCGTGCCTTTTATCACTCTTTGTCAAGAATGCTTTGACCCTATCTATGGAAAACAGAGTTGGACTCAGTTACACATGTCCAAGTTAAATTCAAGGTATACTATCCTGGGATTCCTTGTGTCTGGTCAGGATATTAACATATGAAACTGCCTTTGAAGATGACTCAGAAATTTCAGCTGGTACAGATGGGGCTAGATGGTCAGATCATACTACTCTAATCTTATACCAGCTGTACTAGTTGTTGCTATGTTTTCCAGACTCTGTTCAAACTAGTTGCCTCAATCTTAAAAGGACTAAATGGTTTCACCCACATGAACTGAACAACTGCCTAGACCTACATGTTCCTGGCTGTGTTTTCAGATCATCTTTCAGATCATCAAAATTATTTATATTTATACAATTTTATTAATATGTTTGTATTGTTTTAGTGGGAGCCAGCACGGTGTAGTGGTTTGAGAATATTCAACTATGACCCTGGAGACCAGGGTCCTTGCTCAGCCATGGAAATCCACTGGGTGACCTTGGGTGCATCACGTACTTTTAGCCCCAAAAAATCCCCTGATAGGGTCACTGTAGTCAGAAATGACTTGAAGGCATACAACAACATTGTTTTAGTACTGAAAACCACCTAGGGAAATCTATAGAGTTAAAAGGTGACTATAAAATGGATTATATTTAAATAGAGCCTAGTAGGGTCATACTCAGATAAGTGGGTACCGGGTTTCACAGTTAGTTACCTATTGGGTCATGACAACATCCTTACTTTGATTTTTCTCTCTATGAGAAAGACAATGGATAAATTATAGCTATTCTAATGAGAACTGTTCATAATTAGAACACTGTTACCAACTCATTATTGCCATATGAGTTTGAGTTTAGAATACGAAATATTCAAAATTAAATAAAAACAAGATGTCCTCATGTATAGTAATTGGCTGATCATACAAATACTTATTAAATATAAACACATATGTTTTTGTAGATTTGTTAGAGAGATTCGTTAATTGCTTAATGAAAGATGTCTTTCAGATACTAATGTCTTCATTTAGTTCGACAGATTAAATTTTATATGAAGAGATATTAGTATGCATGCAATGAAGTGACAAGGCCAACTGCAAAAGCTTAGGTGTTAATGAATGAAATGCAGCTATATGCTGAACTAAAATCTATAATTTTCATTGCATTCAGAAAAGATGGTATTTTGTGGATTTTTATTTATGAAAAGTCATATTTAATTGAGCATCAAACATCGCAATATGTTTTGATTCAGTTGTTCTGTTTCTACCATAAATAAATAATGAAATCTTTAAACTGTGCACGAAACTGGAGTGAATTATTCTTAATGAGCAATAAAAATGTCATCTTCCTATGCTACAAAAAACCCTACTTTGCTGACATTTAAATGTCCAAGCAAATACTTTTAGTAATTATTCTGCTTATGAACAATTCTAGTTTGCATTTAGCAAAACCAATCCACTTTAATTGATTAATAAGTGGCAATGCAGTGGTAATGTCAACAATTTTTGCAAAAGCAAATTGCTGGCAATGCCAACAGACCTGTGTCTTCATTTTTCGCTTTAAGCTAGAGCTTAGTCTGGCATGATCTTTTCTTTTTCCCCAGTAGGGTGCATGAGCCCTCTGGCTTCCAAGTGCGTTTCCTACTGTGGTTACATCTTGGCCAGAATACAGCTGCTCTGAGCAAGTCTTTGCATCGACAATGGGGTCATCCCACCACCTTCTTTTCAGATCAATATGATCAGTACAAACAATAGTTTGATTTTGATTGCTCTATAGCACGCTTGGGTAGACCCTCTGAATGCAAGAGAATTGCTCTGAAACAATGAACTGGTTCATCATCCAAAGCGTCCCTTTTCAGACAGCTGCCTCTGCCACACTCACCCTGACAAACGTCCAGAAAAACAGATGGTTACAGCATTCATGGGCAGTTTAGTGAAAACCCCAGAGTCAACTATTCAAGACATCATATCATCAAGCTCATAAAAGGAGCATTTTCTGATGGTAAAAACTGAAAATAGACTTCAAAAATCTGTCCATACAGTGATACCACATAGTTGGTTCTTTTAAAAGAGGTCACCCCCACACCCTTTGCTTATAGCATATTTTATTACAACATGACTAGGATGGGGTGGAAACGCCAGTTCTGTGGCATCACTGGGAATGAACAGAATTTTAAAATGTATCCTTAGTGTTACCTCCTTTTTATCAACTTGATATGGTGCCCTGAATAGCTCATTTGTTATAGGCAAGCTGTACATGTATAATGGTCCAACATGGAATGCACAAACAATGCACAGCTTCTAAAGAATAAAATTGCTCCAGGGCCCCGCACGCTAAATAAAATTATTTAGAAGGGAGAATGGGAGAATGGGTGTTAGCTCCACACCTTTTTTTTTTTTTAATTTATTTATAGAATTTTTATCCTGCTTCTACCAAAAATGCACTCCCCAAAACCTTAAGGCCCCTGGATAACATCACCGAAAAAAAACCAATAAAACCATAAAAGTCATCTGATTAATTAAGCATGCAAATAGTTCAAAAGTCTACCCTTGCTAGGAGCTTGAAAAGTAGGAACTCACCACAACTCAGAGACAAGTGTGTTCCACAATCTGGGAATGACACAAGAAAAGGCTCACTTTTGTGTGTCTGTCAAGCCAGGAAAAGTATTAAAAAGTAAAGGCCTTTTGTAAAGATCTTTACATCCAGACAGGTACATAACAAGGTGAATCTAAAATGGTTGCTTAGACAGCTAGGCCCCAAGCCGTTTACCAGCTGTTTTGCTATTCTCCCTTAAATGAAGGCTGGACCCTATCTGACTGTTTTACAAATAGGAACTTGTGAGCATTCTTTGGAAGGAGAATTTGGTCCAGTGGACATGTATCCTCCAGAGAAGTGTCTTCCCATTCCTGTTCTCCAGGATCCTTTTTGGCAGGTATGGGTGCTGCTCTTTGCTGTAGGAACTGAACTTGGAAAATGTCTACCCCATCTTAGGGCCTTTCCACTCTACCCTGTTATAGTCCTATTATTCTACTTTCAACCTTCTGTGGAATTCTGGTGTTTGTAGTTTACTGAGGCCAAAGAGCTCTCTGGCAGAGAATTCTAAATGCCCCTCCCTAAACTGCAAACCCCAGGATTCTATAAGATCATAGAATCATAGAATCATAGAAATGTAGAGTTGGAAGAGACCACACGGGCCATCCAGTCCAACCCCCTGCCATGCAGGAACACCCTCAAAGCACTCCCGACAGATGGCCATCCAGCCTCTGCTTAAAAACCTCCAAAGAAGGAGACTCCACCACATTCCGGGGCAGCATATTCCACTGTCGGACAGCTCTGACTGTCAGGAAGTTCTTCCTGAGGTTCAGGTGGAATCTCTTTTCCCGCAGCTTGAATCCATTGCTCCTTGTCCTGGTCTCTTCAGCAGCGGAAAACAAGCCCTCTCTTTCCTCTACATGGCATCCCTTCAAATATTTAAACATGGCTATCATGTCCCCTCTTAACCTTCTCTTCTGCAGACTAAACATACCCAGCTCTCTAAGTCTATCCTCATAGGGCATGTCTTCCAGGCCTCTCACCATTTTCGTTGCCCTCCTCTGGACCTGCTCCAGCTTGACCATGTCCTTCTTGAATTAGGGTGCCCAGAATTGGACCCAGGATTCAAGATGAGGTCTAACCAAAGCAGAGTAGAGTGGTACCAGTACCTCCCTCGATCTAGACACCATACTCCTATTGATGCAGCTGAGAATTGCGCTGTCTTTCTTGGCTGCCACATCACACTGCTGACTCATGTTCAGCTTGTGGTCTATTAAGACTCCTAGATCCCTTTCACACATACTGCTATCCAAGATGTTAAGAGTTGGAATAATAGTACTATAACAGTGTAGTGCAGGAATGGCCTTGGCCTTTACAATCCTTTTGGTAACAAAAAAATAGCCCTACTTCATTACCAAAAGGCTCAAAAGCCCCGTATTCAAACCTAATCCCATTTCCGATCCCAGTTCTTTGCCAGCAAACTGATACCAACCAATTCCAGGGAACTGGCATGCAAAAAGTCATCACAGAGATTGGCACCTGATCCCATGAGCTACTGGAACACAGCCATGCCTACTTCTGCACACTAGGGAGGTAATTCTTTACTTATTTCTCTCTTGAATGAAGCAACAAGTAGTTTTAGCAACTTTCTTCCCACTGAGAAGCTCTTTGAAAACCATGCACCTTTTCAAAGACTACTCATAGTTCATGACTTCTGCGCAACACTCATATTTTCTGTGCAGGAAACAGTTTTATCTGCAGAATATAGTATTTCTCCCATAATGCTGCTTCCTGCACACAAAAAAGTGCTGTAGTTGGGGACTTTGTACAAAATTCACATTTTGCTAGTTTCCCCCCTCATACAAAAGTATATGAATTTTGCACAGAATAGGTCCCAAACTGTGAATACTCTCTTAAGTCCGGGATTCTCCACATCACTGTTTCCAGACATCCAAGAAACATGATTTTCTTCCATTTTTCTTGAATATTTTTGAAAATTCTTTCTATATCTATTGTGCACCACCCTCTACTAACAGAAAGAGACTTTACTCAGCAGCAGAGGGGGAAAATGTATGTATTACACAAGGAACAGTTTGGAGGTAGCTGAGGTAACACTGTTTTGACCACTACTGTTTTCCTATTGAAAACTTTCTAGTTGAAAACTTTCACCCACCATGTGAAACCCCACATTTGTATTCAATACAATCACATGAAACCGCATACCTAGATAATATATGTACAGTGGGCCCTCGTTTACCATAACCTTTGCACGTGTGATTTCCAGCTCACATGAAGTGTTGCATTCCTGTACCTAAAATGATCATGATGTGAGCACACATGCACTGAAGCATCCATGTGCATCCACATGCACACTGCTGCCATTGAATATAATGAGACACAGGCATTCACATTTTTCCTTATTCCCAGAGGTTCCAGGAATGGAA
Source organism: Cyclura pinguis (assembly GCA_030412105.1). Taxonomy (NCBI): domain Eukaryota; kingdom Metazoa; phylum Chordata; class Lepidosauria; order Squamata; family Iguanidae; genus Cyclura; species Cyclura pinguis. The sequence goes on from CM059602.1 coordinate 218,517,571, forward strand.
CTCTTGCGCATATGGAGGGCACATTGTGTACAATTACAGAATCAGAGACATGGATATTACAACTGGGTCAGATGAGTTTCATTTTTCTACTAAAACCAGAAATTTGGACAAGGGTGTCTGTGGGAGTTTCTATAGTTTATCCTAAAAAAAAGATTCAATAGATTATCTGAAGATTTTGAAGTAGAAGCCATAAGACCTTTTTTATTTACAGGAGTTTGGTGAGTGACTTCCAGTAGCTTGACATGTATTGTATGTCTCACCTTGCCCAGACTTTATTGGAGTTACATATGTTTTCATCTGTACAGGATCTTTTAGGAAATAGTTGTATTGTACCAGGCATTTGAAGTTTTAATTAAGAATATAGTTTTCAGCACATGTTAGGCTACAGACCTCATAAAGCCTGTTCTACATGTTATTAATATGTTGCCACTCTAGTGAACCTTATGTATGAGAAGCCAGGATGGATCAGGTAAAATGGGAATGGTGGTGGCAAAGGGACTGGTAACCAGAAACATGGAGAGAAAGCAAGAGAGAAGATCCAATCTACCCCACCTCAGAAGAAATTTGAAACTGCTCCCACCTAGGTCTTGAAAACATGGCTTAACTCAAATGTCTCTATCATTTTTATATTTGGTTGTCTACATATTTCTTAATGATCCTATGTATTTTGATTCTGTTATTGGCAAATTAAATTCTGTTTATGTTCCCCAGTGTGCTGTTCTTCAGAAGGAACTATGTTAGTAAGGCTAAACCCTAACCCTCAATGCTCCCTCATGTAGATACTGGGTCATTGTATTATTGTGTACATATTATTGTACATTGTATTACTGTATTATTGTGTACATCCCACTTCAGCATCTTCAGAATCTTACAGTTCTGTAGCACTTGCCCCAACACCCTTAACTACGGTCTTGATTTCATTGCATTTCTCTAGACTCCACCTTAATTCCTGTCTTTTCCTTTGTTTGTATCAGATTGTGAAATTTTGATTTTAGTTCACATACGGAAATGAGTATATATATTTTCTATACACATTTTCAATGAAGTATACATTTAGTTACATACTTTTGCAAATGCAAATCTTTTTCTGACAGGAAAATTTCTTCCATCGCACTGGTTCACTCACAGGTAAGATGTTTACACCAGTTTTTATTTTTGTTGTTGTTGTGTGTCTTCAAGTCATTTCTGACTTACGGCAACTCTTAAGGTGAACCTGTCATGAGTTTTCTGGGCAGAATTTGTTCAGAGAACGTTTCCCCTTTCCTTTCTCTGAGGTTGAGAGAGTGTGACTTGCCCAAGGTCACCTGTTGGGTTTCCATGGCCAAGGAGGGATTAGTACCCTGGGCTCCCAGTATCCTAGCCCAGTGCTCAAATCAGTACACAACACAGGCTCTAATGCATTTTTAGTCATTCTCAGATTTAAAGCATAAGCATGCCTTTGGGCCCTTCCCTAAACTGCAAACCCCAGGATTCCAAACAGAAGGGTAGCAATCCCCTAAGATTTCAGCTGGCACCCTGAGAGCTGGCGATCTTAGTGTTTACAGCTGTACACATCCATGAGTGTCCATTTCAGACTTTCTGATTAACATGTCAAACACTAGAATGAAGTGTGCAAAGTGTGGATCATGGGCCATGTGTGACCTCCAGGCTTGTTTTTGTACCACACAGGTTCAATTTCTTTTGGAAAAAATAAACTTGGGGGAAAAAAAAGAAGTGACTTCTACTCACTTCCTGTTGTTAAAAAGGGCCTCTCCTGGGAATAAAATGGCCCCTGGGCCCCTAAAAACATGGGCCATTTCTGTACTACACTGTTATAGTGCTATTATTCCACTTTCAACATACTGTGGAATTCTGGAGTTTGTAGTTTACTGAGGCCAAAGAGCTCCCTGGCTGATATTTCTAAAGGCTGCTCCCTAAACTACAAACCCCAGAATTCCACAGGATGTTGAAAGTGGAATAATAGCACTATAACTGTGTAGCGTGGGAATGGCCGTGGTGAAAATGTTCGTATCCCCTAGAGAACGTTTGTAGGAAATGATATTTTTGAGGAAGGATATAGCCCTCCAATATTTTCTGAATGGCTAATATGCCCCCCACCTTCCCATGGTCACCCCTCCTGGTCTGAAGTGTGTGGGGGGTATGGTATGACATCAGAAGGTATTAGACACTGGCCACTGTCCTCCTGACCTTCTCCTACTACTCAGTCTGCATGGAGACCACTTCTGAAAGGGAGAAACTTATTCAGTATTCATATACACTAATGAATGGACACAACACTTACACTAAAGGTGTTCTGATCATAGACTGTGCTTTTGTGTAGAAGTTACAGTTTACTGTAAATCTTACTTAATCTACTTAAATCTTCTGAGGCTTCCAAAATCTAGTCCCATTCCCACCAACATCTTTTACAATAAATCACCAGAGGAGATAAAATGCAGTGAACGCATCTTGTTTCTTTAAAGAGGAACAAGGAGACTCCATAATAAGAATCTGGGAGGTCCTTGCTCAGTAATTCACTTCATAGCATGAATAGTCACTATCATTCATGTTCTTATTAACTAAAGAAAGTTGAGTCCAAACAGCAATGAAACACTCTGCTTAGAACTAAAAACTAAATTCCATGAGTAAGTGAAGAGCCCTCAAAACAACACTGCCTCCTTTTGATTCCCCATCTATTTAGGGGAGAGGGAAAGTGGAGGAATTAAGAAGAATGCTCCTTTAAATCTCCACCGTTTCCCCCCTGTTGACTTAATCACATGTGACAATGATTTGAGCCTGTATTCAGAACCTGTTAAGAATTCTGTCCAGCTGAAATACAAACACTGTTTCAATTACTACAGGAGGCAGGTATGTATTAAAGAGACACTGACTTCCTTCAGTGTCAAAATAGACCTTTGGATTTATACGCATACATAGAAGTGTGTCTATATAGGCAGGATGGTGATCCAGCAGTCATAAACAGTTTCTGCTACAGTGTCTAAGATTTAAACAAACAATCATTGCTTTTCAGAATACAACTCCAACCCATTAGTGATATAGGAGTGCACAGGAGGAAAAACGATTGCATGTTACAGAATCTAGCAGAGAGATAATAATTCTCACACAACTCTGTAGCAGCAGTTCAGGTTGGGCTCTTTCCCCCCTGCCTTCATACTGTGGGTTTTACAATCTAAACATAGAAATTAAATTCCCATAGTCATAACTCATATCCTCCAATTGCACCAAAAAATGGACATTAAGCTTCTCAAAGGGGTTGACAATGTCCTTTTAAATTATAGCTGCTGATTTAGATCACTGTAATACGACAAAATACACTTCAAGTCCTCAAGCTTGCAGACAGGACAATGATTCTGAGCAGACTCTGTGCGATCTGCCCTCTGCCGTTCATCCAGCAAACAGCCGTTTCCACTGCTGTTCACCATTTATATAGAGCTAGGAGTGTGTTCAGTACTGTGTAAGAAGGAAAAGAAGAGTTGTGTATTAGATCAGACCTAGGGATCTAGGAGTCTTGGTGGAACACAAGCTGAGCATGAGTCAGCAGTGTGATTTGGCAGCCAAGAAAGCCAATGCAATTCTTGGCTGCAACAGTAGGAGTATGGTGTCTAGATCAAGTGAGACAATGTACCACTCTATTCTGCTTTGGTTAGACCTCATCTGGAATACTATGTCCAGTTCTGGACACCTCATTTCAAGAAGGGTATCGACAAGCTAGAGCCTGTCCAGAGGTGGGCGACCAAAATGGCAAAGGGTTTGGAAGCCATGCCCTATGAGGAGTGGCTTAGGTAGTCTGCAGAACAGAAGGTTAAGAGGGGACATGATAGCCATGTTTAAATATTTGAAAGGATGTCATGTTGAGAAGGGAGTGGGCTTGTTTTCTGCTGCTCCAGAGACTAGGATAAGGAGCAATGGATTCAAGCTGCAGGAAAGGAGAATCCACCTGAACTTCAGGAAGAACTTCCTGATGGTCAGAGCTGTCCAGCAGTGGAATATGCTGCCTCAGTGGAGTGTGTGGTGGATTTGCCTTCTTTGGAGGTTTTTAAGCAGAGTTTGGATGGCCATCTGTCAGGAGTGCTTTGATATGAGTTCCTGCATAGCAGGGGGTTGGACTAGATGGCCCCTGTGGTCTCTTCCAATTCTGTGATTCTGTGATTCTAGTCCCACACTGTGCTCCCACAGTGCAACTGCCTTTACTAAGGCACTATGCAGGACATGAGCAAAATAGCATCCTCCTACCCATGTTGGCAGTCAACAGATTTTGACAGGTATCCTTCTTCTGATACCGGAAGGTGTGTGCGTGTGTGTGCGTGTGTCTCCATCCATATATCTTTATCTCAGTTACAACAGGTAGTTATTGACAGTTTTATCTTCCAAAAATGACACAGCCACTGCTTAGAGGGATGACAAATGACATCAGAGGAAATGGAAAGGGGTCAGCGGTGGTATATCTAGGCCACTTCTGCACTACACAGTTATAGTGCTATTATTCCACTTTCAACATCCTATGGAATCCTGAGGTTTGCAGTTTAGGGAGGGGCATTTAGAATTCCCAGCCAGAGAGCTCTTTGGCCTCACAAAATTACAAACCTCAGAACTCCACAGGATGTTGAAAATGGAATAATAGCACTATAACAGCGCAGTGCGGAAATGACTCTAGCATGTTTGACACTGGTGTGGATCATTTTTTCAACACCTCCTCCCAACAAAATTATTTTCATTAATAATCATGAAATGAAATGAATAATAATAATAGCCAGGAAATAAATGCATATAATGAAAATTCTCTTTTACTGAACTTGAACATTGAACATACTCATGCAAGTAAAAATAAATAAATGATATTAATATAAATAAATAAATCTTGCGGTACAAAAAAGAAAAAAAATGGATTAATATATTTAAATTACAGTAATGTATTTTTTGAAAAAAAGGGGAGAAACTTATCTAATGTTTGCAATGCGATCCCTAGTGCCATGCCCTTTTTACCTGCGTGCAAGATTAACCCAAAGAGTGATTACAATCCCTGGTGTCCTGTTTTCTGGGGACAAGAATGTATATTGAATGTTTCCAATATGTAGCATATTGTTTTGTTTTCCATGTTTGTTTATAGATTTTAATTGGAGTTTAAGTAGACATTATCTCTGTAGCTTGAAAGAGTTCTACTGTTATGACATCTGTTTCTAGTGATTTATTGCTCTGAAAGCTGCTTCCACTTCACTTTCTAAAATTGTAGTTTCATCTTCAAATCATTCTTCCTTTAATCAATATGTCATCCTTTAATCTCTTTTACATATTTCTTCAGCTGATTGTTTCCATCATCTTCTGATTTCTTCTTGATCATGTAGTGTGGTCTCCTACTGGTCATTCCCAGTCTTGCTTTAAATTTCTCATTGATTTCTTGGATCTTGCATATGAGGCCTCTTGTTCTACCATTTTTGTTGTCATTTTCTATTTTTCTGCCTTGATTATTCTAACAGTTCTCTTTGTCCTTGCACACAAGTTGCTGAACAGTTGCATTCAGGATTCTGATACTATTTCAGTTTTTTCTTTTGCTTCTTGTCTTCATTAACTGTTTGTACATTCTTCAAGTCATGTTTTGCCATGGTGATTTAGTATTCTTCTTTACAGTAATTCGCATTACTCTAATTTGAGAACTTGGCATCTTCAGCTCCCTGAAAAGTTGCCATCCCTGGCTATTTTCTTGATTTGTTGTCCAGAACGGGTACAACAAGTAGTATCTGTGGAATTTTTGTGGATTGTGGTATTTCCCTCACCTAGTTTTGTGTTGCTGGTGAATCCGGTGGGCATGGTTCCTCTACTCCCACATCAAGCACTAGGGCAGCTGGCTGCAGAGCTACCAATGAAAGATAACATCAAATAATGTAAAGTCGAAGGCTTTCACGGCCAGAATCCATAGGTTGTTGTGGGTTTTCCGGGCTTTGAGGCTATGTTCTTTTCTCTCGACATTTGGCCTGCATCTGTGGCTGGCATCTTCAGAGGATCTGGTGGCATGGAAGTGAGACACAGTATATATACTTGGGTAGTCCCCCGGTGGGAGGAAGCAATTTGCATATGTTAAGTTGGCCTGTGTGATGGCCTAGCATAAGTATATATACTCTGTCTCACTTCCATGCCACCAGATCCTCTGAAGATGCCAGCCACAGATGCAGGCAAAACATCAGGAGAAAATACAAATAGAACACAGCCTCAAAGCCCAGAAAACCCACAACAACCAATCTCAAATAATGTTTGTTCATTATTAAGCTACCACACAATTCTTTTGTCATCTTTATTGCAAAAGACTAACAAACTAAGCCTATGAAAAGTCTGTTTTCCTCTGTGTAAGTATCCATCCATACACACACACGCAACTTGAAGCAAGCAACAATCCAGCGTGGCAGACCTATTCCCCCATTAACACTACCCTCCCATATTTTATTTCCTCTTTTTTAAAATAAATTATTCTAGCCCTATACTTCTATCCACCTCATAGTTGCTATTTTGTTTCCTTGTTATGGAATACATTGGAGAAGGAAATGGAATAGTATCCTGATAAATACAAATATATAACTCATATTTACTTTAGAAGCTCATTTAACTTAGGGGCTAAAGATTTCAGAAGACCATACCAGAAACCAACGATGTGGAAATGCGAAATTAGCCCTTCTCAACAAATTTTGTTTATTATTTGAAACTACTTATACAGTAAACATCTAACTTTCCTCATTGAGCTTCTATCTCTGTGTGCATCTATCTATCCCCTACCTGGCTTCCTCTCATCTACTTTCCATCTGGTAGCATCCATTTCAGGTGTGAAGCATCCTGGGGAAAATACAGCAGAGCTTATATTTTTCTGGATACACTGTAATGCTTTCTATGTTTTCTTACTGTGTTCTGGTATGTTTACAGCAATGTGGAAAAAAAATAGCTCTAGTCTTTCCACAAACCAGGTTTCTCCACCACAAAATTGCAACTTTTACCTGGGATATTTTTTTTCCCTTTTTGGAGTTTAAATACTGAAAGCAAGCTCTTTCCCCCTAAGACTATGGGGTTCTCTCTGCTTCCAGAGAGACTACCGACTTACTTGTTCTAAAAAAGAATGTTTAGAATCCAGGATGGCTAATGGTCTTAACAGGTACTGAGTACCATGCCTGGAATCTGGATTTAATCTGGTCAATTTGGTCATATGGGAACACTACACTATGAGCCTTGAACAATGCCCCCCTCTTTAAAATCTCCACTGGACTCACCAGAGAAGAAAAGCCACTGAAGAAGGAAGATTATTACAGTGGACTCTCCACATAGATGGGGGTTCTATTCCAGGAACCCCCGCAAATACTGGAAATCACAAATGTTCACATCTCATTATAGTCAGCGGTGGCAACATGCACATGGATACTTCAGCGCATCCATGAGAATGTTGCCACCATTTTAGGTATAGGATGGGACATCCACAGTTGCTTGAAATCACAGATCTGGAGGTCAGAGGTAAGGAGGACCCATCCTCACTTGAGAATCAAGGAAATGGGAACAGGAAGAGGGAGGGGGAAGAAATCTACAGACCCTTGAAGACTGATTCATATTTTAGCATAAGCTTTTGTGTGTATCAGTCTGCTTCCTCAGCCACTGCATCTGTGGAAGTGGATTGATATCCACAAATGCTCATGATAAAATACAAATCAGTCTTAAAGTGCTTGCTAGATTCCTCCCCCTCTTCCTTTTTCCTTCTGCTTCAACAGACTGGCAGGGCTATTTCCAGGTTACACAACAAGTTTGGAGGATGTCCTAGTAAAAGACATTCAGGTCTTTATCACACCAAGGTGTCATACTGCCAGAACCATGTATTTATTATTCAGGATCAGTCCTATTGCACAGCATCGTTGCTCACCAGCAGCTATTGTATTGCAGTCTGTTTGAAATATCCCTTTTTTCATGCTGTAAATAATCCATTTAATGACCCCCTTTCTCTCAACAACACAGTTAGCTGTGGGAGTGCAGTTTCCTCATAGTGCTTCCTTCCGTAGCTGATCCAGTAGTCAGTGTAGCGTGGGTGTTCCCAGGTTGGCCCTCCCTCAACTATTCCCAAGGAGATCTCTGCCAATAACCTCCAGACCAATCATGAGGTGCGGGCAGTGGTGTATCTAGGCTCAACAGCCCCAAGGACAAGCGTGGAAATTGAGCCCCTAGGTTTTGCTTTTTCTGCCACTGCCACCCTGTGCTGAGGAAGATCCCGGCAGGGATTGGGGCAGGGGGGGCAGTGGTGGATGGGAGAGCTGCTGCTACTGCCGCCGCCACTGCTTCCACACCAGCCCAGGAAGGACCCCGTGAGGTCGAGGGCAGGGGCAGCAGTGGGTGGGCTGCTGCTGCCACTGCCATTTCTGCACAGGCCCAGGAAGGACCCCGGTGGGGGTGGGTGGGGCGGCGGTGGGGCAAGCACGGGTGGGAGGGTGGGGGGGTTCAGCTTTTTTATGCCCCCTGGCACTGGTGCCCAGGGCACGTGTCTCAGTTGCCCCACCCTAGATACGCCTCTGGGTTTGTGGGTGGGGAAAAAGATTCAGCAATGATGCTGTAATGTGGACGAAGAACAGTGCAAATGACGCCGCTCATCTGGAGATGTCAAAAGGGTACAATAGAGAGTGTTAATAATCTGATACCATCATGGGAATGGCTACAGTGGAATCCCAACGGAACAATGCCATATTAAGGCATGGTGTGATAAACCTCTCAGTTAATGAAAAGTTAAGATTTCCTGAAGCCCTAGTGAGAAATATGTGGTGCTTCAAGATGTCTTGTGACTACAATTTCCAGATGCTTAAGCCAGCACAGACGACAGTGAGAATACTTACCAAGACGAAGTGGAAGCAGCATCCATAACCAAATGAAATACAAAACTCCCTATTGGCACAAGAAAGCAAACTCTCTGGCTACTTTAGTTGGCTGGAACTTGACTCTTTCACCCCTTTCTACATCTGCATGCCAAGATGCATGTTTTCAAAGCTAGCATCATTGCAGTAGTCTTCTGGGGAAAGTGGGAGAGAGACCACACTGTTCCAAAAGTTCAAAATCTGACTGTCTGCCCAGAATTTGTAGTGCAAAGTACCCTTTGTTTGCAGCGGCTGTTACATATCAAAAAGCAATTATGTTTTCAAGATATTCATTGTGTGACTTTTTACCCTAAGGGAAATGAACAAAAATAGCTGCATTAGAGATTTGTTTATAGTGTTTCTTCCATCTCCTTACAAACACACAACAGAAAAAAAGATTGCCTAGAACAGTTCTCACTCTTTCCACAGAAAGGGTTTCTGCAGCTTGTATCAATGCAAGAAACCTGTCAAAGCATTAAAGAAAGTAGACATGGTAAATTTTGTGTAGTGAAATGATCCTCCTGAACCCTCACTCTCATATCCTGCGCAAGAAGCGTCCATACGTTAGGAGATCCATACACTTGGAAACTGCCCAAGAACCCCTATAATAGGAAAATACAAAAAGGATTTTGCCGTCCTGGGAATGGAGCACTGAACAGTAGCCAGATGCATAAATTTAAGTGTACATAAAACAATGTGCTTATATGCTTCTATTTCCTTAAAACAATAATAAAGAGTCTGGAGCTCTTTCTCACTGCTCGATTGCAGCAGTATGATTTCTCTCTAATCATGGCTCCATCCTATGGGAATTCGGAATTTGCAGTTTAGGGAAGACTAGTCAGCAGATTGCTCTCCTGCCTCGCTGAACTACAGACTCCAGGATTCCATAAGATGTTGTCTGGTGGTCAAAGTGGAATCATAATGATTTAATTCTATAGTGTGAAAGAGTCTCAGCAGCATCTTTAAAACTAGTTTTATTTGGCATAAGTTTTTATAGATTGCAGTTTATTTTAAACTCTTTCTTGTTTTTGGTACAACAGGCCAAAGGTTGGAAAAGTTACTTTTTTAGACTGCAGCTCCCAGAATCCCTACCCAGCATGACCAGTGATCATGCTTGGATTTATATCCTACAACTGCCCACTGCAAATAAAAAGTACAGCCCTGTTCAGATAAAATGTACCCAAGACTAACAAACCACAGGGACAGGGAGAGCACAAAGCAAGGCATGAGCTCATCCGCTTTTCCCTCTCTTCTCCTTCCTCCTCTATTTGTTTATCTGGAGGAAAGTTTCCAATTTATTAAACCATAGTTTCCCATAAAGTGCAAACTGGGAACATCTCATTTTAATTGCTTGTTTCAAACCCAGTTTGAAAACTTGAGCACATGAGAGCGCACATGGGAGTACATTTGAACTGGGCCCCCATGTGTGTTTATGGGTTCACATATGCAGGAGAACACTAAAAGGCAGTACTCTGTTTTAGTTGAGAACAGGGAGAGATGGAAGCCACCTGAAACCAGAGAACAGATGTAGATTCAATTTCTTAAAGTCCCTAAATGAGCATAATTTGAACAGATTTAGCTGAGCAGAAAGATTAGATATAAATTCATGTAATGAAGTAGGTTGCATTCTAAAGTCATCACAGCCTATTCTATAACTAGCATTATGCTACAGAACTCTACACAACCTAGGAAACAACAAAAAGTACAAAGAAACATACCTCCTAACTGTCCCTCTGCCATCCCACTTTTTCAGCTGCTTTTAATATGTCCCAATTTCTTTCTCCTCCTTCCACTTTCTCCCTTTGTCTTCAGCTTGCTTCCATTGCTGCAAACTGAACTCAAAATGCAAAAATAGTTTGCAAAAGCAAATGGTTGCAACCTCTCCAAGCTTATCTGTTCTTTATCATTAATAACTTTTGCCATCTTGCCATCCTATGTTGCTTAGCTACATGTCCTGGTTTTCATCTGTGAAATGTTGGAGGGTATGCAGTAGATGATAATAAGCACCGAAAAGCTTATGTGGGACAGGCTGTCCTTTCTTGCCCTTCAAGGTATATGTTTTTCTGATAATTGTTCAAAATTGAAACCACCACTGAGATATGCAGCACTGATATCCCTGGTTGTCTAATGCCATTGTCAAGATAAGAACTCAAGTCATCTACTAAAATTAAACATCATACAGTATTACAGAACTTGCCATTGTCATGAACGAAAAATTTTTAAAGTATAGTAACACCTAAGATATATGGAAACGTATCTCCAGAATACATGGGATGCTAGGCTGTCCCCCTCTCTTCTCTTTGTCAGCAGGAAAAGACCTTATTTACCCTGATCTCAGACTGTTAATTGGTCACCATTGCAGAAGACTTTTTAATTCAGGTGTCCTGTACTTTCTTCATTATGTTTATGTTTGAACTGCCTTTTTAAATATTTTAAAATAATGTTTTTAATATGGTTGCTATTCAATTGCTTTTTAACTTTTGTGTCATCCATTCTTCCAACTGTATTTGGTTTTAACTTATATTGTGAGCTGCCTTGAGTCTCATACTGGAAGAAAAGCAGGCGATAACTTTAATACACTCATACACACACATACACACAGGCTTACCATTATGCTCTTTAAAGGGACACAATTTCAAGATAAATTGAGAGACCTTAAGATCATGTGAAGAATCACAGTCAACCTACCCCTGCATTCTGCCTTTTATAATTGCTTCTTAGCTGTGCCAAGAACGTAACAGGATCCAACAATGGATATTGGTGTCACAGTTGTGCCAGATTACAAAGGAGGCCCAGTACAAAATATCTTTGTGCAAAGTATCCATTCAAACCCGATACAGCCAACTGAACTTTCTCTTGGAATCCTGTCACACAGAGCACTCCAACTGCCCAATACATGTGGATTTAAGACGCTCTCCAGTCCTTCTCTGTTCGCACCCTGGCCAATTTTACCCATTGGGTGGCTGAAAATGTAATTCAGAACAGGCCATGCACCAGTTCCTAGAGAAAACTGCAGTAATCTAGAGCAGCAAGTAAACAAACTTTCCTCTTTGTACTCAGCAGCAGTAGAATAAATATGTAAGGTGAATTTTGCAATGAAGAAACAGAGATAAGGAGAGAGAACTGCAGATTAACTGTGCAGATAAGACAACTTGAGATAAAGATAGTCAAAACCCACTGACGATGGTACCATTGATCTATCTTACCTATTTGCTGACATATAAGACTCACTTTTCTCCCTGAAAAATACTGTTTGAAAATGGGGTACATCTTATACACCAGTAAACAGTATTTACCAGCATATGAATGGGGTGCATCTTATACGCTGGTGTGTCTCATATGCCAGCAAATACGGTGTATCTATTTGGAAGACTAAGATTTTTAAAACATAACATATGGGCTCTGAGGAATCATATTCCAAAACAATTTAGTATGTGTTTTCCTTTAAATTCTTTATTCTAAAGAGCCCAATAGCATGCGCTGTATCCAGAAAAGGTCTTAGCTCCTATTGAAATCAATAAATCCAAGCCAGTGACAGAGAAGAAAAGAGGAAAACTGGTTTCTCTCATTATTTCTGAATCCACACACAGCAACAGAGAAGGGTTTAACCAATGGTAGCTGTTTGGACTTACACATGGCCTCATGGGAAGTAGAAAAGAACTTTTCACTTGGTGTCAGGGAGCCATTCCCTGAGATAAGAATAAATTAAATTATCAATCATGTTTGCTATTTTCCTAGTATTTCCCTGAATCTATATAGCTCTCAGGGTTGGCCCTATCATGAGACCCAGTAAGACCTAAGGGCCTAGGAAATAGCAAGCGCTGTCCAAAGGAGCCAGCCAGTGAGGGGCTTTGACAGCCTGCCTGCCTGCCAGTAGACACGTGAGCATCATATATACCAGTCCCTTGCAAGCATTTATTTCGCATTGTCATGCTGCTCCTGCCTGTGAGAATCTCTTGCTTGGTGGGCAGCAGAGAGAAGAAGCAGGCAGAAGCAATCCGTTGACCTTGTTCCACCTCAGCCCCCCTCCCCGATCTGTCAATTTTGGCTCCCACTACCCTTTCCTATTCTTTAGCTATAAATGGCAGTGGGTATGGCAGTGGGGGAGCTAAAAACAGGGCCCCTATCTGCTTGCCTGCTGGGTCCTCATGGTCATCCCCAGGTATTCAAGGCCCCCATAGCAATTCCCCTGGGTCCCCCCATCCATCCACCACCCTCTTCTTCCCTTTCTCACCTTGAGTCTTCTTACTCTACACAAGTATAACAGCAGATTTCCACTTTAACTGCTCTGGCTGCATGCTAAGCTATCCTGGGGTTTGTGGTTTGGAAAGGTACCACAGCTCTCTGGCTGAGCATGCTAAATGTGTGTGCACGTCTGTGCGTGTGTGTGTGTCTGCCTTTGAATCACCTGTCGACTTATGGTGACTCCATGAATTTTATAAGGTTTTCTTAGGCAAGGAATACTCACAGGTGGCTTTCTCAGTTCCTTCCTCCAAAATATAGCCGAGTGGTTCTTAACCAGGGACCCCTGGGGGATGGCAGAGCACTCACAGGGGGTCCGTGAAGCCCTGCTGCTGGACACAAACAGCAGTAACAGCAGCAGCAATGAGAATGTAATGAGGGGGTGCTGCAGGTGTTGAAACTGCTTCTTTGTTTGCAAATGAGGGAGCAGTTTGTGTGCATGCACATACCCCCACTACCATATCTCTGACAAAAGGTAGACAGCAGAAGGCATGTGTGTGTGCCCAAACTCTGACTCTGGAGACCAGGGTTTGAATCCCCAATGCTACTGTAGCAGATAAAGAGGAATCACATTGCTCTGTTTCTGTACTGTAAAAAGGTGTTAGCTCCTTTCAGTTCTTAGGGAAGCAGCCAGAGTCTCCAGGTTGGCTGTATTTGAACTATCCGCTACTGTTTCCTCTTCCTCCTTCCTCCAAAAATGAAGGAAAATTATCATAGTCCTGCTGCTGTGGCTGACACTATTCATGCAATTCTTCTTCTGCCTTCCCCCAGCTCCCCACCCATATGTGCTTATCAGATTAACGGGAAAGAATCTCTTGTCAAATGTTAGGCAAAGGTTATATTGATCCTGACTATTACTCTTAACCCATTCACTTCTGTTTTAACCTCACCAAGATTTCAATTAATATTAATGTTCCCCTCAGAAAGAGCTAGTGCTTCCAGCCAACATATCTTGCCCAGGAGAGTAAGGCAAATTTGTCTAAGCTCAAGTAGTTCAGCAAGACAGGCTTCTTCAGTTTAAGCACTCACCAAGGAAGAAGTAAATTATACATGGAGCTGGGATTAAAAAAGACAATCAAAAGAGGAGGAGGAGTGTTAATAAATCTGCCCTCTGATGAGGATATTCTATTAGAAAATCATTTGTAAGTATATTAACCTGTAAAAACAAATTGCTGATGGGTTCATGGGTTGAATGAAAATATTATAGAGGCCATTAAATGTAAAAGAGAATGGTCAGAGCACACACTTTCTAGCAAGCAGTCAAAACTAACATCCTTCACACACAAAAAAAGAATACTAGCATTCAGAGAACTGCACTGACATTAGTAGAGTTTGATACATTAATGTAAGACTTTCAGTACAGAGGTAGCATGGACGTTGGTATTTCTACTTGTTTCTACTTCTAAGAAAAAATAAAAATATAGATGAAATTAAAATTAATATTTATTATTATATTTACTTACTATTTTAAGATAATAGCAGTAATAGTTCTTGTCTCTTCATCCAAGGAATGTTGGAAGAGTTACATCTAGTTCTTCCTTCTAATCACAGCTACTATGAGAAGTAGATTGTTATGTACCTTCCAGCCATTTCTGATTTATGGTGATCCTAAGGCAAACCTATCACACAGTTTTCTAGACAAGATTGGCTCAGAGGGGAGTTGCTTTTGCCTTCCTCTGAGGCTGAGAGAGTGTGATTCACTCAAGATCACCCAGTGGGTTTCCATGGCCAAGCAGCGATTGAAACCCTGGGCTCCAGAGCCATAGTCCAATGCTCAAAATTACACCTGAGAGAAACTGACTAGCCCAGAGTAGGGCTATAGCTATGAGGGGGCCGCAATAAGGACTCTGCTCCTCCCAAATAAGAATTCTGGCCCCTCCCTGAAACTTTTCTCTGTTCCCCAAGTTCTAGCATGGCAACAGTTTAGAGCTTCAGCTGAGAATTTAGAATTATAGTTTAAGCATCCAAAGAAAGGGGACAGGCAAAGTTAGTAAGGCAGTGAGAACATACCACACATGAGAGTTCTAGGTGTGCACGATTTTCAGTGTTTCACTTTAGGCCATGCTAGAAATTTGGAGAATGAAGAAAAATTTACTGTGGGGCAGATTCTTCTGTGGAGAGCAATATCCTCATTTTTCTCTCCCATAGCTACATGTCTGCTCAAGACTGACTTGTAAGCTTTGCTATGTCGTGGTGGGAGAAATAAAGACAAAAAATTCTAACCAGTACATCAAAGTGGTTTCTTTTTTAACCTTTTAAGGGAAAAGAAGAATGAACTTCCTACCAATTTGCTATGTCAGGTGGCTATTCCCAAAGTAGAATAGGGTATGTTTTAATGTAAACATCATTTGTAAACATTTGTGTTGTAGATTAGATCCAGAGTTCAAAGACCAGAAGTTCACTCACAGGGTGGTCTCTTGGATGGGTGAGTGGAGAAAGGAAACATTTTTTTCTGACTCCTACCATAGCCACTTTCTGTAGCTCTCCATCTGCTTTGGAATACTGGGGAACGCTGTAGAATAATGTGAGCAGTGCTGGGAACTGCAGGGTGAAGGAAGAATCAGTGAAAATCATAACTTTCCACCTTTCCTCTAGCACTAGGGTAACTTCATATAGCCTCCAACTGTTGTCAGATTCCAACTCCCATCAGCCCTAGCCAGCACAGCCAATAGTGAGGGAACTGCAGTCCAAGAATACCTGAAGGGCCATGGGATTACTACCCCTGCTCTAGCTGGACATTCAGCTCAACCCCAATACCTCTTGCAACAGAACAAACCCTTCTCTTCACAGAGGGCCAATTCTGGATCTAGCCCACTGAGTTACAACCTCAACATTATTTTGAAAGGCTTAAAGGTTCTGTCTTGTAATCAAAATCCTAAATATTTGTGCCAGTTCCTGTTTAAAACACTATATAATGCTGCAGTTGACAAGCTTTGGCTGTCTTAGGAATCCTATTGAGCATTGGCAGAGACAAACATTTTCTCATTGTAAAAGCTTGGGACACTGCAGTGAGGTCAAAGGCATTGGGACATGTGGGGGAACTATGCCTCAGCATCAGCCAGAAGGGAAAGAATGATAGCTGTGGGTAACTGCTTGTATATAGATGCAGTAAATACAGGAGGTCAGGAAATATATAATTCCTGATACCACTAGGGGTTGTGCTGGACTACCTGGAGACCAGGGTGAGATTCCCTGCTTGACCTTGGAAACCTACTGGGTGACCTCGGGTGTGTCATACACTTGCAGCCCTAGCAGACTCCAAGATAGGTTAACCTTAACGTGACCATAAATTGGAAATGACTTGAACATGACAACCACCACCACCAAGAGGATGCCAGCCATAGTTAATCAAGGCCAATTATTTCTTGGATATCAAGCATCTGTCTTCAGTTAAAGCTCACTTGTTATTCTCTTACATGGAAGCTGTCTTCTAAAACATGGGAAAGGAACTATTAGGGAGTGGGGCTATTCCACCCCAGACTCTCCTCCCAGGACCCACATGCACCCAGCAAGCCCAAATGCCTCCATTTCTGTTTGTAATTCCTCTCAAAATGGTGACTGGAAATGATTTTGCTTTACTTCTAGTTGATAGTTTGAGAGGCGCTACAGAGGAAAAAAGAGATACTTGAGAGTAGTAGAGAGTTCCAAGAGGGTTATATGGATAGGGTACAGATGTTTCCATAAATTTTCATGTGTCTGGGGGATTTTCTGTGCAGTTTTAAAACAAAAATTGCCTCAAAATTGCACAGAATTGTTTTTGAAACACTTGGGGGTTGGGCAGAGTTTTGGGGGACTGGTGGAGGTTTCAAGGGCTGGTTAAGTTGTGGCTCACAGACACATTCTGCCCACTCCTGTTTTAAAAAAGGGAGTGGGGTGGGTTATAAAATAGGGAAGTTACAAAAGTGACCTATCTTTCAGGGTACATGTTATTATAACATTCTGCTCAAAAAAATCAAGAGTGGAAACCTTTCCACAGGACCAGGAATACTGAGGAAGCAAAAGGGCCTAGCTCAAGGGCAAGGCACATGCCAAAGCTCCCAGGTTTAGTCCATGCCATCTTCAAGAAGGACTTTGACAGATGGCTTTCCCATAGATTGCAGGAGCCATGAGGTAATGCAAAGGGTCTGAGAGCCATACCCAGTCCATTTTAAGTCCTTCCACGTCTCCACAGGTTGCAAGTATCATTTCTCCAAAATCAGAAATGACCTTCCTCTGGCTTGTAAAATTTTTAGTACTGAAGAGGTCAAGCTGGAGTACCCAGAAGTTTAAATATGGCCCACAGGTGTGCACAATCCCCACCCCAACATCCTAAAGAGCCACTGGCTATCAGTAGAAACAATACTGAACTAAATGGATCAATGGTCTGACCAGAACATGGAGAAGTTATTTTGTTGGATCCCCCAGCCAGCACAGCTACTGCACATGCAGGCTAAAGGATTCCGGGACTTGTAGCCTAGAAATTTAACTTTTCCAAGCTTAGGTCTGACTCAGTATTAGACAGCTTCCTAAGTTTTGTTCTAACAGACACAGAGGAAATAGCAACTGTACAGCTCAGGAATGGATACAAGGGATCACATTCTCATCATTGTACCCCCACATTATAAACATAAAACATGAGCCATTCAAATGCAATGACAGAGGTCCACATTGCACCCAGGAAGAGGCATCAAAAGCAACATCGAAAAGAATGAGTAATTATGGGCAAGTGGGAGGAAGACAAGGCAAGCGCACTGCAGAAGTCAAAAGCCAGATTATCTTTCTTTGAAATTAATTTTTCACAATAATTTTCCATAAATGTATTTTACAGTTTTAAACACACACACACACACACACACACACACGCACACACACACACACACACACAAGATTCAGTTATGTTTAAAGAAATGAAAGACAGAAGGTGCCTTGGACAAACTTTCATAATTTCAAAATACACACAGGGGGAGTGGGGAGTGTAACAAAATACTTTGGTCAAGAAGCATCACCCTTCTTGAACCCACTGCTAGCTTCCTATGTTCTCAGAATATTTTTAACAACTGGCATACAGCTCTGCACCATATGGTACGACACACTAGCAAGTAAAGAACTAGATTTAAATATCCAGAAAAATAAAAATAAATGTTATAGCTATACAGGCACAAATAAAGATACATATTCATAGGCTCTGTAGCTCTTCTTACAAAAAGAATTTTGGGGTTATTCCAAAATAAAACATAAAGTAACGCAAATTGATAACACTTCACTAAGTGTTACCACTAAATATAACCATCACTTTATCACTATTTAAAGCTTCTTTCTCTATCATCGCAGTTATGGATGGATTGTACATGTTCCTCTACTGAGAAAGAGTGAGAGAGAGAGAGAATACAAGGAAGCATTTGGTTAGAAAATCTAGAACGAAGGGTCTACCCCAGATTTAATTTCTGTCCATCAACCTTGTGGTGAGAGTCAGTGTGGTTTAGTTATTAGAGACATATTGGAACTTGGGAGTGCCAGATTTGATTATCCACTAAGTCATGAAACTCACTGAGTAGCCTTGGGCTAGTCACCTTTTCTCAACCCAACCTAACCCAACTCACAAGGTTAGTGTTAAGATAAAACTGGTAGGAAGAGCGGCATGCACAATGCTTTGAGGCTGGAAATAAATATAATAATATAAGCAAATATCATAATTTTAGCAGATGGGAGACTGGCCTGATTGTCACCTTTTATTTACTCTTTACCATACAGAGGTCTTATTTACCATTATTAGACACCTATGATATCTTTTGGAGAGCTAGAATGGCGTAGTAGTTTGAGGCCCCTTCTGCAGCTTTCCTGCTTCAGGTGTGGGCGCGTGGGGATCACACGAGCAGCCTCTTCCGTGAGGCACTTGCGTCCCCACTGCTCCTGCTCCGTAGCAGCTGGCTGGCAGGCAGCATGAGGGCTCCGCCTCTTCCTTCTGCAGCACAGCTGGGTACTTTCCCAGGCTGCGCTGGGGGAGGAAGCACAAGGGCCGCGTCTCCAGAGGCTCCACACGGACGGTAAGTGTGTGTGGGGGCCCAGAGTGACGCGAGACCACGCATCATTTTTGGCCAGAAGCCAAAAATGATATATTGCATGATCAGCACTTGCTGGCCCCGGCAGTGTCACGCGATTGTGAGGACGTCATGTGGAACAGTCCTTGTAATTGTGCGATGCTCCAGAGGCCCTTTCGCGTGACAAATGCCCTGCGAAAAGCGCCTGAGTGTTGGACTAGGGCTCAGGGTAACCAGTATTCAAATCGTTACTGAGTCACGGAAACCCCTGAGTCACAGTGACCTTGGAAAAGCCATGTTCTCTCAGCCTAAGTGGAAGGCAATGGTACACCTCCCACGAATAAATCAAGGGAAACCTAGGGAAACCCTCTGTTAGAGTCAGCACCATACATCAAAGCTGACTTGAAGGCACATAGCAACAACAAATGATATCTTTTATGACAGAAAATTAGGGAGAAATATTTCAACAGTCACGATAGCATCATCTATTATATTGCCCTGTCTCATTGTTCTTGTATCCTTCAAGTTGTTCCTAACTTACAGCAACCCTAAGGCAACCCTATCACAAGCTTTTCTTGGCAAGATTTGTTCAGAGAGGGTTTGCCACTACCCAGGACTGAGAGTGTGACCTGCCCAAGGTCACCGAGGGGGTTTCTGTGGCTGGATGGTGATTCAAAGCCTAGTTCAGGGCTTTTCAAACAGTGTGCCGTGACACATTAGCGTGTCATCTGAAGTGCATAGGTGTGTCGCCTACAATCTTGGAAATGTATGTTATTATTTATAAATCATATTTTTAAAAATATATGAAACCTTTTCATGAGATATGTTGTGTCCCCATACGTTTTGTTATTACAATTTATGTATGTGTCTGTATCTCTTATAAGGGGTTAGTTTAACCTCCAGTTTGCTAGTAAAACTGAATTACCGTGCCATGAAATTATGGTGTCTAAAAAGTACGTCACCAACACGAAAAGTTTGGAAAGTTCTGGTCTAGTCTCTCAAAATCTCAGTCTAACACTCAAACTGCTATACCACGCTGGCTCTCTAAAACGGCTTCCTCCAATTTGGTGCCCGCTGGATTATTTGGATTTCAGTTGTCATCATCCCCACAGACAGGAAGGCTCATGATAAATGACTACAGTAGTTGTAATCCAAATACCTGGACATCACCAGGTGTCTGGAAAATTCACACACATCTAACCACTTGCTAACTTAATTCTAGTGTAGAGGAATTTGAAATATTTTTCTGAAATCCCAGAGTCTCTCCAGAGCTGGCTCCACCACTTGGTAGAGTAAGATGGTCACATCAGGGAGCAGATGATGGTAGGCAGCAGCAAAGTCACAGAGAGGAAGAGACCTACAGTTGATACTATTACCTCTTCCCCCTTAAGCTTCAGATATGGTAGATAACGGATTCCTATCACCAGTGCTGAAGAAAGACTAAAATGCCAGTCTAGTCAGCTTTGCACATGTAACAGGAACTGCATGTACCACAGGTATATATAATAACTGTGTAGTTTGAACAGGCCCCAGCTTTTAATGGTGATGACTATATACTTCAGCTCATATATGTGTTGTATCAGTACAATTATGGCCACCCATAGTTGGCAGACTAGCACTTCATGAATATCTAAACAAGATTCTTTTAAACAGGCTACCGGACACAGGGTTTGTAAGTGGTACCACCCTGTCTAAAAGTCCACAACTTGGGAGTAGCAAGACTACCAACTTTTGAGTAAGGGCTGAAAAAAAGCAGACAGTCCCTGGAAAAACATGATATGATCACAACATCTGCCTTTTCCCCAAATGGTGTAACATACTCCAGAAGCAGAGAGATGCGCAGTTAACACTGAGGACAATCATCCTCAGTGTTCACAGGTACATATTACTGCTAGAAATTAAGAAAAATCACACCTCTCAATTTTGATTTGTGCCAGCACTGAACACATAGCATGTTAAAGTATGTTACCTAAATAAACCCACTCAGGTATTTTATTTGAATGCTAATAAATTTTTATAGTTACTTTTTCTTTTGCTATTAAAATAAGAATGAGAGAAGCATTTGTTTTCCTGCCATAAAAACTGCATATTTAAAAAATCAGTTGCTGCTTTAAGTGAAAAGCACATTGCTAGACAACAGTGAAGGTAAAGACATAGAAAGAGAGGAAGAAACAACTGAACAATTCACAGAATGCAAGACATACAACATATACGTTTATTGTTATGAAAGGGTTTAGATAAAAAGCGTTCAAATACAGTTAATTCATAAGCAATCAGTTGTGATGAGAGTGTGGAATATGGGCTCTTAGGTCAACAGAGTACAGGTATACCTCAGTTAATAAAGCAGATGTGTTTCTGGACATTATTTCTTTAATAGACATTTTGGTACCAGAGGCAGAAATAATATGGAAGGGATAGGGATAGTTTCCTACACCACAAAAAAGAAGAGCACTTCAATAAGTTTTAGCAACCTTTTTATCCAGGACTAACAATATGCACATTTGAAATGAAAGAACCAGATCAAGTAAGCCTTGAATAAGTAAACAAAAACATTTTGAGGCTGCTAGAGACTACAGGAAAGCATCTTCCAAAATACATCCAGGGACAGTTTGTTTGTTTTTTTCTTTCACCAGCCTCTACCATACTTATGACTTATAAATCCATCCTCTTAAAAGATAAATGCTGGGTGGCACTAGTAAGGTAGGCTTACCTGTTCATCCCTTTTGTATTTCATGTGCACTCAGTAAAGGATTCTGGAGGGAGCTGCTGTTTACCTTCCCTGTTGCAGACAGTAATGGTAGGGCTGGCTAGACTAAATTCCAGCTTTTCTTCCCTCTTAAGCTTTATTACAATAATTACGTCAAATATGCTGCTGCAATCTGACACTAAAAACCTGTGTTTCTTCAGCTCTCTTTCATCATGCTTCCAATGCTGAGGCTGCTAGAAACCTTCCAGCTATACAGAGGATGAGGGGAAAGGGGGGTTAGACAGACGTAAAAAGACTTTGAAAAAAGGAGCTTCTTAGTTAGAGTCTTTGTTAACTGAGTTATGCCTATATCTGATACAAATCATCAGAAATGCATATATCATTCCAACTATATTCATCTGCTTTGCTTTCATTTGTAAAAGACTATGGATGATACATTGTTAGAGAATAAAGAAATTAAACCTGGCATCACTTTCTAGATATAAATCACCTACTTTGTGGTTGTCAGTAGAGATTAAAGCAAGCCGAATTAGAAATATTTCTTAAATAAGTACCTTAATTAAATTATGCTAATGTAGGTGAAACCAGATTTGAAAAATGAGTCTTAAGGCATCCAAAATCCCTCAGAGAAGTTCTGACCAAAAATAACTCTTGGGCCTGTTGGGGATAGTTATTTTCAATAATGCCCAGGGTGTAAATAAAGAAATCTAATTCCTACAGGTAAGACATGTTAGCAAGGTGGGACCTGAACAGACTAATAACTATGTTGTGGCATCAACTTTCTTGGACCAGAGACCATTTTGTCAAGTGCATCAAGAGTCAGTCTGAAGAGAAACCATAATTACACAGCCTTAGCCTCAGAATGGAAAAGAGGGTTTGTTAAGGGGATGCACTAAGACGACTTACAAAGTACCAGAAAAAAGATACGCATAAAATATACATATACCAGGGAATACCCATAGATGCCAATCTGAAAATAATAACTGTAATTTAAGTAGAAATATATTGTATTTCCACATAGTAGAGAAGACTGTGACCACATGTTCACAGTGTTGATATGGTTGGCTATTCACATTATCTGTTAACTGTTACTGTGTATCTAGTAAGATGCTAACTACTAATGGGTACCTTCAGAGACCTAACTCTCCCTTGCTGGAATCCTCTTATCTTTTAACTGGATGTAGATTCTACGGTCCTTCCAACAAAGGACTGTAATCTGTAATCTAGGATGAACAAAAAGGAGGAAGGAAAGAAGAAAGAAAAAAAAACACACAAAGAAATGTAGTAGCATTTTTAAGACATTGCTGTTGTTGTTGTTGTTGTTGTTGCGTGCCTTTAAATCATTTCCAACATATAGCAACTCTAAGGCAAGCCTACCACTTCGGAGACCAGGGTTCAGATCCCCACTCAGCCATGGACACCCTTGGGAGACCTTTAAGACTAACTGGCTTTAATTATTTCACAAGCTTTTGTGGACACAAACTCACTTCTTCAGATGCAGTACTGAGTGGTAACAAAGCCTCAGGTATAAAGCATACTTATACAGTTGTGTGAATGGGACAGAATGCAATAGGATCCAGAAAGATGCAAATCACGATCCTTGCCCCAAATTTTCAAATGGCTGTGTAAGGTGATATTGGTCTTTCAGATCTTTACAGTAGTCAGCTAGTGGTGATGTGTGAAAGCAGTAAATGTCCTTACCAAAAGTCCATTCAAAAACTCTCCAATAGTTTTTTCGCTGATGATCACTATTAACACATTGCTGCTATAGCATAAACTTTTTTTGGTGGTAAATGATGCAGCAAATGGTACAAAGCAGAGAAGCATTCAAGTCCTTTTGCTGATGGCGTTCAGCATTTCCTCACAACCTAACAATTTTTATCCAGACTTATCTCTTGGGCAACAATCAAATGGGAAGATGGATTCCCGAGTGTTGTATAGTTCAGAAGTAAACAAGGAAAATCATAGTGCACAAATGTCATCCATCTCTCCCCACCACTCCCCAGTAGCTATGAGACCTGTATTAGGAGGTTAGCAATAGAGAAAAACAAATCAGACACCCCCAGTCCATTCCCAGCTTTCATATCACTTCCAAGCTTCAAACTGCCAAGCTAATGCAAAGAATATCCAAGAAGGTTATTAATACAAGTTAATTATTTCATACCACTGAACAGCTGTTAAGGATTGACCATGGAGCTAACAAGTACTCTAAAACACAAGTACCTGATGGCAAAGACTCAGCTTACTACCCCTTTACAAATAACAGTCTGCACACATATTACTGATAGAAGACAAAAGTCGGGAATGCTTGTTCTCTTTGTTCCATAGATGACTTAAGCCACTATAGACATTGTCCTCCTTGTGTATAGGACTAAACTGAGAGCAGGGATGTGGGGAGGCACCTAAGCCTCAATCAAAATGTCAACATGTGCCTGGCAGCTCACTGAGTGTGTAGAACTATACAGACCTATGTACAGTTTCTGCTGAGGTCTTGTTCCAGGATGCCCTGTGGATACCAAAATCCATGGATACTTAAATTCCATTATATACCATGGTATCCCTTATATAAAACAGTGCGTGTACCTTATATAAAAAGGTGAACAAATCAAATGAGTGCCAGAGAGAACCTGAGGATCTATAAAATGGTGAGAGGCTATAGCAGTATATGGCTACACATCAGCATAGTGCTCAGCTCACAGTAAAATCAAGGTTTGCTTTTTGGATTTTTTTTAAAAATATTTTCCAGCCATAGTTGGTTGAATCCATTGACGCAGAAGTCATGAATATTATAACCATGTTCCGTTGAACATGTTTACAGAGGCCCCAAGATTCAGAACCCTACCTTACTAGCTTTTCTAGTCAATAGGAGCCCTACATTGAAATGAACACAATTGCAGAACCCTATACGGATCTTCACACTCAACATATGAAGCTCTGGGAAGCTGCCCCACATGCAGCAACATGCAGTGGGCCTTACGAGTGTGCCCATGCCCCTCCCCCTTTTCAGCCCTCCACACATTCAGGCAAATATTTGAACACGGTGATAGACAGCTAATTTTGATATGAAATTACTATTTGGTCTCACGGTAGACTCGCTGTAGTCAATAACTACATGGTATGAGAAACAGTCACTGACATCAGTAGTTGCATTTATGGTGCCACACCATTCTTACATACTTGCTGATCAAATAAAGAAGTATATAAAAAGGTAAGTCGATTGAGTTAAATTACAGTGCAATAATGTCAGGTCTGTCACAAAACAATGTCTTAGTTAGAATACTGCTTTTGATGGTGTATTTTAGTCACAATACTGCTGATGTCACAGTGACAGTACATTTATAGTAAGCTGCAACTTCCCACAATTTGTGCCAGTTGCAAGTCTCCCCTACAGATCTTCTGAGGGTAGCACTTGCTGGTGGCAGCAGTGTTCACAAACTAAAATCTCAATAGAGATGGGGCAGAGAGCATAATTCACAGAGCTGCAAGCATATTTGGGTGCACAGGAAGAAAATCTGCACATGGTTCAGTGGAGCTCTTTCCACAACTCAGTTTGTTTTCATTGCTTAGGGCAAGGTCACCTGAAATACATTTGTCTTGAATATGAACATGCCTGTGCATTAAGCTCTTTGGGATAGACTCTTTCCAGCTCCCACCAATATCTCAGTTGCCTCTGGTAGGGATACAGACAAACCCCTTCCTGTGGCTAAGCCCATGAAATCTCTTTTCCAAAAATGCTTCCCTGATACGTAAAGACCTTTCTGGTCTGGCAGACATTTCACCTTCTGATTATTCTCAGCTGTTAGCTGCCAGCAGGTGTTGCATTGTGGTTTTGGATCTGTTGCATTATTTTATTGTACATTGTTGCAATTTTGCATTTTTATTATCATTAGCTACCTTGGGCATGAAAACGGACTGCATGAGTAAGCAGAGAGACCACTCAAAAGGCATTGCTTCTATCTGATTTCATGCCTCTCCCTCCACCCTAACTAAGACCATTTCCACACTAGCCTGTTATAATGCTATTATTCCACTTTCAACACCCTATGGAATCGTCAGGCCCCTAAACTGCAAACCCCAGGATTCCATAGGATGTTGAACATGGAATAACAACACTATAACAGGCGAAAATGGCCTAACAAGCAATGGTGTTGTAACAGAGCCAAGCAGAGACTGGAAAGTTAATTCTAGAAAGAATTACTCTCATGACATGCTGAAGCCACTCTAGATACCAGAGAACCATCCTAGCACTGCTCAGTCATAGATGGTTTCAGCATGTCATTATATTCATGTTTCTTAAAACTAACGTTCTGAGCTCTGGATCCAGGGCACACGGAGGATAGCAACATTGCAGAAAGCTCATCAAATCCTCCTAAAAACTTGCAGCTTGGCTATTTAGTAGCACTGTTGGGCTGTATATCTAAAATCCATAGATTCTCTAAAATTTTAAACCTTTGTTTGAAGCATGAAAACCTATTAAAGCCATGAGGACTCCACTGAAAGTCTTCCCTTTTCTCCAACCCCTTTCCTCTTCCACCCAAAAAAAAAACACCTGTCTGAAAATTAGTTCGAAAGCAGGGAAGCAGAACTGAAAATAGACTTCCAGCCACTACTGAGAACTCCCAGGATCCATTTTTGGCTGATTTTTGGCCCAAAATGCCAGTAGTGCAGCCTGGCCTAGAAGCCAAAGCCAAAATTACTTAATTACTTAAGATACATAGGCTTCTTGAAGTTTTCTCTGATTTCCAAAATTCAAACAATGATACAAGTGTGCCACAATGCATAAAGGTCAGGAATGGCCAAACCATGGCTCATGTACCGCACATGGCTCTTTGACATATAATGTGCACCTTATGGAGAAATGTTAGCTGAGCTCCTTTTTGCATTACAATTCATACAAAGAGTAATTTTTTTTAGCTTTATTATTATTTACCAGGTATAAGCTGATAGTCCACTGAATTAAGAGGTAAGTTTAATGTTCATAGTGAGTAAATATATTTAAGAATTTTAATCCTAATTTTAATGCTAGATTTGAGTCAGAAATTAAAACAACAAATATTAACACACATAATTAAAAACATCACTCTGACCCATTTTATCATTATTCTCATTCAAAGTGAATGCAAATTTTCTTTTTTTTCTTAGATGTTTCCATGTTTCATTACTATAACAAATAGAATCAGTAGAAGACTAATCAATCAGGGTTTTGAAAACATTTGGTATGTATGTGTGTAATTTGTGATTATTAAACTAATACTAATTAACAGTTTAAAGATTACATACAGGAGTAACTATTACATGCATGTATTTCTTAATATTTATTATAATTTTTTGTAGCAACATGTGCATGTAACAATAACCGTGTACATAATGTTTGTTCCTGTTCTGAAGCTCTCAAGCACCTGTTTATCATACGTGGCTCTTATGTTAGTTTCACCAACCCTGCTGTAGGTGGACATTCCTACCACAAATCTAGTATTTTGACCAAAACCTAGCAGGAAATGCTATAAGCTACTGAACGAGTGCCACCATTAAAAGGCACTAAGCAGTGCACATTACTATGGTATGGCAATAGAAACTGAGTGTTCTCCAAGCAACTCACTCTTTTTGCCGTTAACATTTTATAACCTAGTAAAACCTTCTTGCTATTTTCATTTCAATTAAAAACATCTAACATCCTTTTAGATATAAAATTAGTCATTTGCCATTTACGTTCTTCCTCTGAATGGACCATTTGCGCCTTTGGAGATGTTAAAAGACACAGTTTAAAGGTAAAAACAGCAGAAGCATTCTTGGCTCAGAAGTCATACAAATAGCCCAGGCACTCTCCAAAGAGTGCAAAAATATATAAACAGGATTTCCAAATGTGCACACTAAACCAGAATGAGGCAATGGTTTATCTAACTCATGCTAATATATCCTAAGATGATTATATATTCATGGATTCATTTTAAGAGTCCCTGGCATGTATGAGATGAAAAAGAAACACTGGAAATATGGATATCTGCCACTGCAATAAGAAGACCATCAACAGAACATCCACACAGTTATTATGTCTTTATTGGAGAAACATCAGTAGCTGGAGAACACAAGGCTTCATTTTTACATCCTGGTTATGCAGTTTTTATCACAACTGAGTCAGAATTGCCTTCTACACCAGAGCACGTGGCTTCTACAAACCTTTGTTTTGAACCTTCACCTCTATGAACCTTCACCTGTACAGCTCTTCTGGAGATGAGCTGCAGCTAACCTATCTTTAGAAGAATGTGCATGGTATGTATGACAGAATTGTGTACCAAAAGTGACCAGGGGTCGGTTGTAGTAGTGGCAGGCAGCCCACAGAACTAGACTGGGCAACAACTCACATGTTATCCTGTCTAAGACTTCTGGAGCTTCCCATGGACTGAGCAAAGAAGCTGTGTTGTAGTTGTCTCCATGTCATTTGGAACAATCAATTTTGTGGTGTGAACATGAGAGGTACCAAAAGCACGTGGCGCTTGAGTCAAACTGCACATGAAGAAGCCATTCTGCGGCTCTTTCTCCCTGTGAAAGGCCACTTCTGTGCTTTATTCACTTTATTCATGCCAAGGCAAGCAAAATGTAGCAGCTGCTTCATATCCAAAAAGTTCAGAATTTCCTTGGGGGAAGAATGTAGGCTTGGTTGGGATGCCAAATGATTAAGGTCAACATGGGTCAAACTTTTCAGAAATTCATAAATAATCTGCACTTCAACTTTGTGCATGACTTACTATTCTAAAACTAGATGAGAGGAAAGACTTCCAAAAGCACCTTAGGACACAAATCAGTTTGTAAATGAGCTCTGCTGCCTAGGAGAGGTCTTCATCCTTCTGATCCAAGCAAGTATTTTAATTAATTAATTAATATTCTGCCTTTCTCCCAGCATGGCATCCAAGCCAACATACCACATTTTAAAAATGCAATGCCACTTAAAAAACTTCTTCATACCAAGGTTAAAACACGATTAAAATTAAATGACAAGTTTAAAATGCAAGTTACAAGCAGCTTTAAAACATAATAAACTAGAAACACAACACCCTCTCTACCACCAAAGCTTCATCTGCTGGACCATATTAAAAACCAAATGCATCCTTCAGTAAGAAGGTCTTTAGCTGCCATAGGAAAGACAGTAGGAAAGGGGTCAACCAGATCTCCTGAGGGAAAGAGTTCCATAACTTGGAAGCAGCCACTGACAGGCTTTTTCTCCTGTGTCCTCACCAAATGTGCCAGGTATGGTGGTGGGGTCAAGAGAAAGACTTTCCCCACAGATCTTAGAGCTCAGACAGGGTCAAATGGCTCAGCAACAATTGTCAAGAAAAGTTCTCCTCATGCCACAAGGCCTGCATGTCAGTCAGTTTTAGAAAGTACTTTCATTGTCATGTGGAGAGTTAACTGTTCTGACCATTCAAAAACTTCCACAATCCATATTACAGTAACATATTTACTAAACCAAACAAGAAGGCACAAAATTCTGTAATTCTCAAACACTTTGTTGAAACAGACACGTTGAACTCTTCATCCTTCATTTACAACAGAACTAATCATTTTCTGCAGTCTCACACAAGGCAGGTAAATTGCAATTACTGATGGATAATAGTGTCTTTGCCTGGGATGCACCACATGAATTTGTTCCTCTTCTTTAGTTCTCCTGGTGGGAGACTATTTCGAAAGTGCTTCTTTTACAAAGAAAGTCATTAATGGATGTTTTTTGTTTGTAACAGAAACACTTTCTAAATGGTCTCCCACCAGGAGAACAACAGAAGAAGACTGATGTCATGTGATAAGTCCCAGCCAAAGACACTACAATCCTGCTGTAATTACAATTTACCTGCCTGGTGTGATAAGCTCACCTTTCTACTTCCCCAAGATCACTGAAACAATCTTTGTTCCTGGAGCTAGGCACTGAGGTCTAAACTTGCACTTTACTGAACAGTTATTCATTTTTTTCATATCTATTGAATATTCATATTTATTGCATAACATTTCCAAGGTCTGGTGTCAACTTAGTACATCAGCTCTCCTGCCTGAAAAACATCCCAATCTCACATGCAAGTTCTATGGATGTTGTAAAACTTGCTGATATGTTACAAGATTACAACAGGGGCAGACATGAGAAAGTTTATGTTACAGAACCTCAGTCTGTTCTCTCAGGGGAGAAGAGGAAAGAAATAATCAGATTTAATGGTGTTGGCAACCTAGCCACTGTCAGCTATTTCAACAGATTTGAGTTACCAATAGAAAAAAAGAAACCACCCACTAGCTGCTAAGAAGAAACATAAGATCTGATCCAGGTTCTCCCTTCCCCACCATTATGTGCCAAAGAAAGAAAACAATCAATCAAAGTGTCTGGGAATCATTAAGTGTTTTCTTGCTTGTTCATTTTGTTTTTTAAGAAGAAGACTGAATGTATCTATGTGGCTAAGGATTATACTGTAGCATTAGGAGTTTGCAAAAACACTTAAAATCTATCAGTAGAGCCACTATAACACTTATTTATAATTAAAATGTACACCAGAAAACAACAAAGACAGACATCTTCATGAGTAGAG
Source organism: Cyclura pinguis (assembly GCA_030412105.1). Taxonomy (NCBI): domain Eukaryota; kingdom Metazoa; phylum Chordata; class Lepidosauria; order Squamata; family Iguanidae; genus Cyclura; species Cyclura pinguis. The sequence goes on from CM059602.1 coordinate 218,547,962, forward strand.
ATTCATGGTGGCACCCATATTGTGGTGTTCTTTATATGTGTGTACTTGAAAGCAACTTTACTATCTTTTAGGAACCAAAGTCCATCCTAATCTCCTATGCCCTCTTTTTTAAAAGCCTGTATCTGTTATTGCCTTCCATTTTACTGATGTTATTTTAGATTTTCACTGGCCAATTTTATTGTTTTACCTAGTGCTTTCATGGTTTCTTCTTGTTGTTTTATTGCCTTTTATCCTGTTAGCATAAGCCACGTTGGCACCATTTGAAGATAAGGGTGGAATACCAATGTTATACAGAAGTGGGCCACATTGTTCTGTCAAGTTGTCATACAGTGAATGTGCCCAGAATGCTAAAGGATGAGGTCTGAAAGTTCTCACAAGTAGTAGAAATTCATTCTATTGGTTAGAGCTCACAGACTTTCATAAATCTGAAATCAGATTCAGATCTGGAGCTCTGCAACACTAGAAGCAAAGCATTGGATTGAAAATGTACATGGTAACCTTTCCATGAGAGTCAACATGATGTAGTGGTTTGAGCATTGGACTATGATCCTGGAAAGCAGGGTTCGAGTCTGTGCTTGGCCATGGAAACCCACTGGGTGACCTTGGGCACATCACACCTTCTCAGCCCCAGAACCTCAGGGTTTCCATAAGTAAGAAATGACTTGAAGACACACAGCAGCAACAAGCTGTTGGGGATGACAGGAGTTTCAGCCCCATGGAAACGCAGCAGAAAAACCAGAGTTCAGCGAGCCAACAGCAGCAGCCTTATTCCCCAGTAAGGATACTCACACACGGAGGAGTTTCTTCCAAAACTGGAGGCACTTTATCTTGCAGCAAAGTTCCGTTATATACAAAACATAGGACAGACGGACAAAAGCTTGCGCCAGGCACCAGGTTTGGTCAACAGACAAATACATGCTGGCGTTGCTTTGTTATATACATATCTACAACCAATCAGGTAGAGGTTTGCACACCTCCCTCTACCATCTGCACACAACCCCAGTTTCTTATGCAACCTTGCAATTACCCACAACTGGGGCATGATGCAACATCTTTGCAGTGGGCTGATCATTTTCCCAGGGTTCCCTGCCTGGAATCCCTGACACAAGCTTTCTATACAACATAACTAGCCTGAAAGTTATTTTGACAAATCTTCAGGACAAGTTGGGAGCCTTTAAGTTGATTGATTATTGTAACATGAATCTTGCTAATCATATCCACAGCAAATCATATCGAAAATCTAAAACATGCTGTTGGATTCAAGGTTTCCCACTCTAAGCTCACTTTCTGGGCTTGCATATGTTGTCCTGAAATATACTGTAAAAATCTAAATGTATATCAATAACACCAATACACTTGTGACTGAGAGTGCCCATATGCAAGAGAATCCTGTCTTGTGTTTATTTAAGTCTCTGAAACATTTGAATTTGGCTTCTATAATGTACAGAATACTGACCTGAGTACAGCAGCATTCTGACCCCACACTGTTCCACTTCCTATATTTTAATGGATTCTACACTGATCAAAGAACTGGATCATCAGGAAGTCTTAAGATGCAAATATTAACTAAATAAATAAATAAAAAAGATGGAACAGAGTCAAGTCTAGTCCAGTGCTTCCTTCTAGATGTCCATAACTTTGCCAGCTATGACGAAGTCCCTTTCCCCTGTAGGAAAGCATGACAAGTTCAAATGTGTATCTATCCATCAACCCAAATGCTATCCCCATTAAAATTGTTCCAACCTCACAAGTCGCTTCCTCTTTCCACTCCTCAAAGTTAAGCAGTGCTAAGTATCTGACTTGTCAGTATCCCCACCAGCAGATCTACACAGGAAAAAGAGATGACATATGTTGGACAAGTACAGCAGCAGTAGTGAATGGGTTGAACACCAGCTAGCACACTGAGAGATGCCAGGAAGTATGGCATGGGCATCCACATTTTCAGTACACTCATGTCAAGATTATTCTGTAAGAAAAAGCAGGGGAGTGTCAGCCACAGTACAGGTAGCTGCAAGGGTGAGTAGCTAGAAAAAAGAGAGGAACTAGCTGGACCACTCCACCAGGTCCAAACTGAGGCAATAGAGAGATCTTATTTTTTTCACATGTTTCAGAAGCACCTCCAAGGTACAGCCCAAATGTAAGCAAGCCTTTCTTCTAATCTTGAAACTGGAGAGGAATATAGATGGTCATTACTGATTTTGCACTGCACTCCAGAGGCATTTGCTTCTGCTGTTCAGCACATCATCACATGCAAACCTAGCATTAACAACCAACCAAAAATGTGTGGTTGCCTTCATCCTGCTCCGGAAGTTGGGACAGGACCAAGCAAGCACAATGTTTTAGCTGCCCATCAGAAGGACAAAACTGTAGCCTACTATAATTTCATAATTCATTCTAAGATTTGGCAATAAAGCATATTATAATTATGGTTGGGAGGGGGGAGAAACCCTGGATTTCTGCCTTTCGCCAGCTATCCTCCATGTTCCAAGGAGTGAGGAGGTGAGGTGACTTCCACTTGCCAAGGCATGGTTTCTTAGAAATGAGTCACTTCTCCTGGTCTTATATTTACTCTGGTTTGTTGGCATACTAGAGTATTATTTTTTTAACTATTATGCTTCTTCTATTCCCATACCAGATTCACAACTAGCTGGTGAAGCCCTGTTCCAGACAAGCACTATCTTTCAGCATCAAATTGCAACAAAGCCCTGTTTGGGGATACCCAGAGCTGTAGGCTTCAGAGAAATCCAAACAGATCTCTGTTCTGTGAAAACTTTACCAGCCAGGCTCCTAAAACTGCTCTCTATCTCTTGCTGCATTTTGGCATTCATATATTGTCTACTTTTATGTTTTTACAATGTTACATTAACCTCCCTTTTCTGTACAACCCATTTGCAGGACACTTGTGTGAAAAGGTTGTAGTAGGTACATATGGTTAAGTCAATAAATGCTGGTGAGAACCAGTATATCTGAGCCATAGGTCAGTTACACAACAGAAGGAAGAAGGGAAGAACATTCCTCTCCCATGCAGAATGGAGGAGACACTGAGAGGTGCAAGGGAGGGATGCAAGGAAAAGCAACTATTAACAAAAGGTGCTCAAAGCCCCTTCTTCTTCTAGACCAGAAGTGGACAAACTGAAACTCACAAGCCCTTTTTGCATCCCATAGCATTTCTCAGAATTTTTAGTTGTTTTCCAAAAAAAAAATTGGCTGCAAACTGCTAAATTCACTATAATCAATGGGGAAAGGAACTAAATGCACTATAATCAATAACATATTTGATAACAGTCAGTTCAGTAATAATAGCCATTACCATACTAAAGTCAATTAAGTGCATTTAAGATCTATTTATAGTGCCTTGCAGAAGTATTCACCACCACTCCTGGCTTTTCCACATTCTGTTCTGTCACAACCTGGAACTGAAATGGGTTTAATTGGCATTGTTACCATTTGATAAACACAAGATACACAAGGTGTAAAATATTTTTAATGTGGTACAAAATTTAACCAAGTAAAACCAAACAGGTACTTGTTGAGTGCATAAGTATTCACAGTTCACATCCTGAGACAGTACATGGCAGAAGCACCTTTGGTTACCATTACAGCTGTGAGACCTCGTGGGTAAGTCTCTATCACCTTTGTGCATCAGATCTTGCCATGTTGCCCTTCTTCTTGGTAAAATTGCTCTATCAGGTTGGATGGAGATGGCTAAGGAACAGCCACTTGCAAGTCTTGCCACAGATTCGCTACTAGGCTTTGACTAGGCCATTGTAAGACATTTGGCTTTTTTTTTCTTTTAAATTACTCCAGTGTTCTTTGGCTGTGAAAACAGGCTCCTCATTGTCCTGCTGGAAGGTGAAACCCCAGTCCTAGGTCCCTTGCAGACTGAAAGTTTTTCTTCCAGAATTTCCCTGTATTTTGCGCCATCCCTTTTTACCTCAGTGTTGACCAGGTTCCCAGTTCCCACTGAGGAAAAACATCCCTACGGCATGACATTGCTACCATTAAACTTCACTGTCAGCACAGTATTCTTAGTGTAATGATTGCTACAGTGTTTCTCAGCAAGGCCAAAAAGTTCAGTTTTGTCTCATTTTTCCAAAATCCACTGTGTCTTTTACCTACTTTTTTGCAAAGCTGTAACAGTTTCTAGTATGCTTCGTTTTAGGAATGGCTTTCTTCTCACCACTTTTCAATACTGCCCAGTTTTGGGAAACGTCTGTTAACAGCTGTCCCGTCTAGGTTGTGGATCTCCCCAGTTCAACTACTTGTGTGACTCCTAGAACCAACAAATTGCACCAGAAATTACTTAGACATGTCAAAGAAAAAAAGGCTAAACATATATAATCAACACATGTCCATTTGTTTTTATTTCACTTTTGTCTCTTAAGGGTGAGAGATAGATATCGTACTTTCACAGTGTTGTGTATCCTGAGTACATTAAATGGTAACAATTCCAGGTTGTAATAAAATATGTCAAAAGGGGGTGAATAATTCCGCAAGGCATTGTACATAGAAATATAAGCAGGAGCAGGGGAAAATTTTGTTTGTTAATATTGAGTTAATACTGTATGTTAATATTGAGTGAGGGAAATTTTAGTCATTTAGTGAATTTAATGCTTAAGTGGTTAATTTAATGCATATATATAATATTTAATATATAATTTTAATTCAAAAAAGAGAACCAGCATGGTGTAGTGGTTTGAGTGTTGACTAGGACACTGAGAGACCAGGGGCTGACTGACTGTTTAGCCATGAAAACCCACTGGATGACCTTGGACAAGTCACACCCTCTCAGCCTCAGAAAAAGGCAATGGTAAACCTCCTCTGAATAAATCTTGCCAAGGAAACCCACGAGAGGTCACCATAAGTCCAAGTCAACTTGGAAAGCACATAACAACAATAATTTTTAGTCAATGTTACATACCCGTAACTAAATTTTATGTAAAAAAAAGAAGTAAACATAAAAGGCTAGACCTTGAGCAACTGGCCCTAAAAAGTAGCCCCTCACCCTCTGATGGTTACCCACCTGTGCTGTGGAAGGTTTAAAGCCTGGATTTAAACCATAGATGGGGCAGTGTACAAGAAAAGGTGGAGGTGCCTCCTGTCTGCCCATAGGCCCACTCTGGGCAGGAAGGGCATCCAGTGGGTATAACTGAACAGAAGGGCTGACCAGAGAGCATGGGAGGAAGTAAAAGCAGTAGCTTTGCCAAGGAGCATGACAAGCATCCACTCTTTTGGTCATTCTTTCCAGATATCACAGAGCTCAAGGGTGCAGTTACGGCTGGACGAAGACCTGATAAGGCCCTAAACTATGTCAAATTCTATTGGCTGCCTTTCCTTATATAAAAAAGGACAGTATGCTAACAGATAAAATATGTACTTGGGGGAGGGGCTTTGGTGTGTTTAGAAACCAATAATAATAATTTCAGGTCCCAAACTGTAGCTTAGGCCATTTCCGCACTATACTGTTATAATGCTATTATTCCACTTCAACATCCTATGGATTCCTGGGCTTTGCAGTTTGGGGGGGGGGCCTTTAGAATTCCCAGCCAGAGAGCTCTTTGGACTCAGTAAACTACAAACTCCAAAATTCCACAGGATGTTGAAAGAGGAATAATAGCACTATAACAGTGTTGTACAGAAATGGCCTTAAACTAAGTGCAAGCTAGAGAGAAAACCAGAAGCTCCTATCTTTATCTTCTTATTTACCCATTTGCTCTCACTCAGTCTCTCTTGATGGTGCAACAAAGCAAGTTGGGCCAGTTGGACTGACCCTTCCAGCTCCCTATCACCCAAAGCAGTACTTTTTAAGTAATCTGGTGTGGGGGCCTGGCAATCTTCCCCAAAATGTGCCAGAGATTGACAGAATATTTGTGTCCATTAGCTCCAATTGCTTCTTTCTTTTCTCAGTGGCTAGCAACTGATGGCTCACAGACAGCACCAGTCCATGACCACCACTCTGAATAGCACTGAAACAAAGCATGCAAGCCACTTGTCTTTTGGGGAGCACAGCAGGAGAATCTTAATGCAGCAAGCCTCACCCTCCCAGCCACATCACCTAATGCAACAGGCCTGAGGAGCTCTGCAGGCTGAAGATCAGGAGCAGGCAGAGGCTCCCCTCCCACAGGAGAACCCTTTGGGCCCAAGCCTCCCCAATGCACTTTCCAAAGCAAAAAGCAGGCAGGGTGGGATGGGGAACTTGTGGCCTTCCAGGTGTTATGGGATTGCATATCCCATCTGACTTAGCCAACACAATCAGTGGTGAGGATCAAAGGAGTTACAGTCCAAACACACCTGGATGGTCCCACATTTCCCACCTCCAATGAGAAGAGAGAGCAGGGGAACAACCAGATGCAGTGATGCTGATTCTGGTAACCATCATTCCCCCAACTCTCCCTGCCAAGAAAGAAAATATGCACAATTTTACTGGGAAAACAGAAGCCACTGCCTTGTCTTGTGCACTCTCTCTCTTCAGGCAGCACAGATAAGATTACCATCTCTTTGTTGGACTCAGTGTCCATTACTGGAACATGCAGGGGGAGTGGAAGTAGACAAGCAAAAGAAAGAGATGGCTGTTCCTTGCATGAGATGTTGAGACAGCCTGCTTAACCCATCTGCATTCTCCCACTGAAAGTTATAAGGGTAAGGATCAGGCTCAACAATTCCAACAATCCCCACCGCTCTTCCCAGAAAAAGACAGGGCAAGTGAGTGGAGATAATAGTTCTCCCTGTCTCAGCACTTATAGTTCAATGCCCTAAACTGCAGCTATGGGAACCACAGCTATGGGTACCCATCCTCTCCTCTATAGCACCCAGAGGACACCTGCATTTTGGTTATAGGAGTTTTACATAACTTTTACTGTCATAGCTCCATCTTACAGAACCATGGGATCTGTAGTTTGGTGAGGTATTTAGAATTTTCTGGTAACATGCTTCAGAACATTCCCTGACTTACAGTTTACAAGGTATCCTAAGTAACTATCTACACTGCAGAATTAAAACTGATGCAATCTTCGGTTGTTCTCTTCTAACTCTCTCACCAAACTACAAATCACAGGTTTTCCTAGGGTGGAGTCAAGGAAATGTTATGAAACTGCTGCAGCAGTGCAGCACAGATACCTCTTCTGAGAGAGAAAAAGACTAAGGAATCCACCACCTGGGTACATTCATTCATCTCTCTACAAGGCCATTTCTGCACTACACTGTTATAGTGCTATTATTCCAGTTTCAACATCCTATGGAAACCTAGGAATTGCAGTTTAGGGAGGGGTGTCTTTGACTTCAGTAAACTACAAACCCCAGAATTCCACAGAATGTTGAAAGTGGAATAATAGCACTGTAACAGTGTCGTGTGGAAATGGCCTTAGTGGTATGTTTTAGGGGAGGGGGAGGAAATAATGAGGAGAACTGGAGTTTGCCAAAGCAATGCTGCCAATCTCTCTTACCCCTAAAAAAAGTCTTGGTAAGGCTTGGCTCCTCTGCTACCCTATTTGGTTTCTATGTACCCAGAATTTAACTGAAAATTTGTTTAACTTTGCTAACATGAGGGCTATTGGTTTACATTTATATTTCTAATTCTTTACCTGCATTTGAGACCTGGGTGCAGACACAGCCATCTGGACCATACAACAAATTCTACAGTCCATCTTATGCTAACACTTTTATCAGGCCCAGGGAAAAATATAAACCTACCGTAAATAGTTTATGAGATGGAGACAGAGTTATGCAATTACTAGATACCACTGCAAAAAAAAAAAAAAGTGAAGACTCTACTACTGTGATGAAAAGTGTAACCTCAAAACTGTAAAACATCCAGTCAAGTCCCAGCCCTTTAAGTCATACCATTTTTAGTCCTTCTCATAGAATCACAGAGTTGGAAAAGACCACAGAGGCCATCGAGTCCAACCCCTTGCCATGCAGGAACCCTCATCAAAGCACACCCAACAGATGGCCATCCAGCCTCTGCTTAAAAACCTCTAAAGAAGGAGACTCCACCACTCTCTGAGGCAGCATATTCCACTGCTGGACAGCTCTGACCATCAGGAAGTTCTTCCTGAGGTTTAAATAGAATCTCTTTTCCTGCAGTTTGAATCCATTGCTCCTTGTCCTAGTTTCTGGAGCAGTGGAAAACAAGCCCGCTCCCTCCTCAACATGACATCCTTTCAAATATTTAAACATGGCTATCATGTCCCCTCTTAACCTTCTCTTCTGCAGACTAAACATCCCCAGCTCCTTAAGCTGCTCCTCATAGGGCACGGCCTCCAGACCCTTTGTCATTTTGGTCGCCCTCCTCTGGACACGTTCCAGCTTGTTTCTTCTCCTTCTTGAAATGAGATGCCCAAAACTGGACACAGTATTCCAAATGAGGCCTAACCAAAGCAGAATAGAGTGGTACCATGACTGTCATGTCCCCTTTAAATGTGTGCCTGCGCGCAGCCTTGATGACTTCCACATCAAACTAGACTGTAGGTCTACCTGCTTCTGCCTAATATTCTGACCCATAAAAACTTCTGGAGAACTGGGACGTTTGCTCACTATTTTGTATCTCACGTCGCTTGGCCCCTGACAACTGCGGGTTTTGGAGAGTTGCTTTTTCTCCTCATGGACCGTGCTGCTGCTCCTCCTGCTGCTGCTCCTGTTTCCTGGTCGTCCGTGTTGTGCGCCTTCAAGTCACTGCCGACTTAGGGAGACCCTATCACTTTGTTTTCTAGGTAAGATTTATTCAGAGGAGAGTTGCTTTTGCCTTCCTGAGGCAAAGAGAGTGTGACTCGCCCAGGGTTACCCAGTGGACATCTACGGCCGAGCGGGGCTCTGAACCCTGGTCTCCGAAGTCGCAGCCCAACGCTCAGACCACTGGCTCCCGTTTCGTGGTACCCCAGAGACGCCCGGAGTCATCTTAACAGCTCCATTACGCCTGGGGCTAAGGAAGCCGATCCTCCCCGTCCCAAAACCATTTTGCCCAAGTGACCAATGAATGAAAGAAGATATCCCCCTCCCCCCCCCGGAGAACCGGTGATGGAAGGTCGTCTCCTCTCTGCCGATTCCTTCACAGACCTCAGCGGCTCCGGCCCTGCTGCCCCGACCGGCTACTCTCTCGCAGCCAGAAGGAGAGAGCGCGCCAGCGGAGCGGTTTCCCGCCTTACCTTCTCCTCCTGCAGAAAGCGCACAACGCCGCGAGCGCCAGCAGCGTGGCCAGAGCCAGGCCGAAGGTGGGAAGGAAGAGCGACTGGACCGGGCCCATCCCGTCGTTCCTAGGCGCCCCTGCTCCGGTGGCTTCCAAGGCCCTCTGCCGCCGCCGCCGCCGCTCCTTCCCCTCGCAAAAAAAGTCACCCGAGCGAGGAGGAAATTCCCAGCCCCTCCCCCGCCTCCCACAGCAGTTCGCGAAGTTTGGTCTTAAGTCGAAAGCGGGGAGGGTTGGAGGCGAGGAGAGAAGGAGCCCCGCGGCTCTAATTGGAGGACGAGGCGAGTTGGGCGGCTCCAAACGGCCCTCCCTAGCGGCCCAGCCCCGCCTCTCGGGAGCAAAGGATCCATTGATGGAATAAAGGCACGAGGCGGCGGGGAAAGTCCTCTCTCTCCCTCGTGTCGTGAGAAGGTGCGCGTTGCTCCCTCCTCCTCCCCCTTCCAACTGAATAAGTTCATTGTCCCAGATCAGCTCTGCCCGACAGACTAGGAAGAGTCCGGCAGATCGCAGCGCTGTTAGGAAAACTGCCGTGGAGAAAATGCCACGGGGATGCGTTCCGCCACCCGACTTTCCTGAGAGTTTGCGAGCCCAACATCGGAGCTACGCCTCACGGTGCAGCGGGATAGAGGCAGGACTTGCAAAGGGCCGGGCGAAGGGGGAATTTTCCAACATTTCACTGGTGGAAACCGGGAGCCCGGCAACATCAGGAGTGTGGTCGAAATGGCAAAAGTTGTTAATTAGGGAAGAAGGAGAGGCTGCAGGAATATGATTTGCTTAAACCCACTGGGAAGGGCACAGTTCTGCCCCTTCTCTTCCCTCCACCCCGACTGAGGCCATTTCTGCACTCGCCTGTTATAGCGCTATGATTCCACTTTCAACATCCTATGGAATCCTGGGGTTTGCGGTTTAGGAAGGGGCGAGCAGGCAGCAGGCCCCTCCCTAAACTGCAAACCCCAGGATTCCATAGGATGTTGAAAGTGGAATCATAGCGCTATAACAGGCGAGTGCAGAAATGCCCTGAGTTACTGCAATTGAGCACAATCTGCTTCTGCACTTTTAATTCAGTTTACAGCAATGGAAGGGAGGTGAAGACAAGGGGGAAAAGTGGGAGGAGAAAAGAGAAACTAGGACATTTTTTTAGAAAATGGGATGACAGAAGATTAATGGGGACTCTCACTGCCAAATCAGGACAGTTGGAGGGTATGTTTTGTGCAGCAAAGACTTTCACACTATACTGCTATAGCACTATTCCACTTTAACCACCATGGTTAAATCTTGTAGAATCCTGGGATTTACAGTTCAGCAAGGGGTATTTAGAATTCTCAGCCAGAGAGCTTTAGTCCCCCATTCCCTGCAATTACAAACTCCTAGAGTCAATAGGATGTAGCTGTGGTAGTTACAGGAATCAAATAGTGCTGTAACTGTGTAGTGTGAAAGGGCCCCAGGATACCATTTGCCATCCAGCGCAGCTCCCTTGTTGCTCTGAACTTAGTTGCAAGCCAGGCAGGGAGGCAGTGAGACAATTTTCACGGTAGAGAAACAAAAATGGGGGGCAGAAGAGTTTGGGCAAACAAAAGAAGCTTCTGTTTTCATAAGTAATACCAGTGCTACTTTAGATGGTGATCAGTGGATTGGTGACAGCGTATGAGCTATTGGCTCATAGTAACTTTCTAGGAAAGAAAGAAATAGTTGTAGTTAAAGGGTCCCATTAGCCCCTGGCGCATCAAGGAGAAAAACCTGCCTGGTCCTCCATATCAGAAAGTTTAAGTAGCACTGTCATAAATAACTCCCATTTAATTAATTTAAATTAGAAAGTATGTTATGAAGCTTTTTTTAAAAAAAAAAATCAAATTATTTAAAATATATGCAAAGTAGTTGAGTAAACTAAGTAACAGTGGTTGGGAATCAAATCCGTATTGTGTAACTCATCCTGCTATAATGATTTAAACTGTTAATAAAGTTGAATGTGTTGTGAACTGCATCATTCTCACTTCTGTTTAAATGCCTTCTTCAAGTTACTGCAAACTAAAAGTAAAAATAATCCTCAAATATATAGTGTATCCCAGATCAATTGTATTCTGAGCTTTGGTAAGAGTTTTAATGTTTTCTCTCCTTTTTCATTCATGTATTTTCTGCTGGGGGACAGGACAGTGAAAACTGCTGAAATCCTGATGTGTGAAAAAGGTAATTGCAGCCCTGCACTGACATATTCTTAACATATTCTATTACTGTATCGTAGTAAAGAAACTTCAGTTGTGAACCTTTTGAATGGGAGAATGGACACCCAGTAACTATTTATTCAAAAACACTGCATGCTTTACCTTCTGACTTAATTGAAAAAACAACAACAACATGGTCTATTTGGAGAGCAGCCAACCTGCCTCGGCATCCTCAGTTGGGGGTGAGCCAGCCACTTCACGTCGAAGGGTCCCGCCCTGCACCCCTCCATGCTGACACATACTGTATTGTGAGTTGTCTTATAGAGAAACTGCACAGTTGAAATTCCTTCAAATATGTTCCTTTCTAAAGGTAAGATTACTAAATTTGCTGTTCTCTGATGAAATGACTGTATGGTGTCAGCGAATGTGTCAAAGTTGAGAACAAATTTTCACACATAGCTGTAGTTGCAGCAAGGGTGAATCTTACAGGATGCAAAACACACACAAATGGAAAGGCTTTCTTGTATATATGCAATGTTTTAGTGAATTCATGAAACTAAACATTGTGCTTTTGTAGGATTCTACCATACCTTTTTCTTCAGATGCTTAAAATGAATCTTGAAATGCTCAACAAAAATGTTCAAGTTTTAAGCTACTGCAATGCTAGAAACTGGGGGCTGAAGAAAAAATTTAAAGAGGAGAAGCATTCTTGTTTGGAAGGCAAGGCCTTCATTCCCCCAAGTCACTACACCCCTTAGTCCTTTTAGGATGCAGGACACAAAAGATGCGGGGGGGGATGTGATTTGTCACCAAGTTGACTTTGATTTATGTTGATCCTATGAAATTTGAAAGGAAATTGAAATAGATCAATATTTATTTTCCTATCAAGCCAACATATTTTACTGCTTTAAGAACATAAAATGCTTCATTTCTAACCTAGACTATTATACCGTTTGGAGTATTTATGAAAATTAAAATGTATAAACATATCTTAATTTTGTCCAAGCAAAATTGTAAATATATTCTATACAGCTGCAGTCTATGCAACTTAGCCACATCTGAGAAGTATATCTGAGGTGTACGGAAAAATGGAAACAAATAAGAAATTTGGTAAAATAATAACGTTGATGATGGGGGGGATGGATTGTACAGAAACAGTCTCATACCATTGCAGTCTTAAGGACTGGGATAGCAGCATGTTTTGATGCAATATTTAACTTAACACTGAAAATACTGAACTCTTCAACATCATATTATCATCACAAGCAATGAAGGCCCCCTGTATGCTCTTCTCATGGAGATGACAGCACACATTAGGTGCAAAAATGCATCTTGGATCTGACTGGTGTGTACATCTGCAGTATGGACAGTAATGACCATTTTCTAATTCACAGAGTTGAGATTTTCAGTAAATAAAGCCTTGCCTTTTGTCATTCCAAAAGACAAAATATTTCACTTGATTTTTTTTCTACATGTTGCTTTTCCCAGTTTTTCCAATGGGAAAGTTAAACATTCATTTGGAGGATGGGGAGACCCACAGGAATAACATTCCTGCTTCTTTTGCCTGGTTTTCTCAGGCCTTGACATCTCTATAGGGTGAACGGTACGCAATGTTTAGTTCTTGGTCCAACATCCTGTTAATAAATTCCAAACCTTCCTCCAACTTATTTGCTTGTCTGCCTCTGCTCTCAGCCATCCCATACTACTAGGACTAGAATTTCACAATGGATGTTATTTGCCTTGTTTGGGGTGAGGAGAAGAGTGAAAAACCTGCTCAGGTGCTCAGATATCTCAGTAAGAATGTGTTTTTGGTGAAAGCAAGTTTAAAAGGTGAGGAACAGCAACCCGTTTTTGTTCTTAGGACAAGTGCCAGCCTCAAGAGAAAATCTTCATATATCTATGTGAAAAGAATTTGTCCCTTCATGAAATTAAGACAGTGACTCTTTGGAGAGCAGGCCAAACATTTTTTTTTTATTTCTGAAAAGGTTACTGAAAAGCTGTTCCTGTCTTGTATAAGTAGCTAAAATATCATGCATTCTTCCATGTAAAAACAGTAAGTAGCATTTTCTGCACATGTTTACTATAGGACTTATGGCAATATTATCAATTGCTAAAATCAAAACTGATAATATGTAACTGATCTGAATGAGAGAAAGGTAGAAACACTTTATCCACATATTCTCCTCTGTTTCTGCTTCTGTTGTGCCAATCATTTTTTCCTGATGAAAAAGCAGCTTTATAGTTGAGGCTGGGGCTGCCAGATCTCAGGTCCTGACCTCTCTTCTTCAGTTCTCAGAGCAAAGGGAAAGGAATCTCAGTCTGAGATCACGTTTCATGAATAGGTATATACAGATATATTTTCTTCATCTGCTAGATTTCATGTTTTCTGTTAGAATGTGGATTCTGCACAGGTATGGTTGATGTTTAATGTTTTGTACTTAATAGCATCATCAGGGCCTGCCTGTGACACTGTGTGTGTATATGTGACTTCAAGTGTCCTGTTGACTTATGGGCCTCCGATGAATTTCATAGTGTCGTCTTAGGCAGGAAATACTCAGAGGTGATTTTGCCAGTTTCTTCTTCTGAAATATGAACTACAGCACCTGCTGTTCATTGGCAGGCTCCCATCCAAGTACTAACTGATGGCCCTGGTTAGCTTCCAGAATCAGACCAGATCTGGTGCCTTTAGAGTATTGAAGCTCTGCCTGGGGCGTTACAATGAGATACCTACAGGCTTCAAATTTTGGCCCCAAAATCTCAGGGCCTAGGATGTTCTTGTCCTGGCAATCCTAGTTCAGCTACAGCTATCTCTCCCCAGTAGGCCTGATCTGGTCTGTGAGCCACCAAGTAGCAGACCTTCTGTGCACCAAGATGTAGAACAGATTCTTAGGTGCTGCTTTATTTTGGGCTGTAGCTGTGTTTTAAAGAGTCAAAGCTCTGTGGTAAATTAATTATGGTGGACCTTCTCTATATGCCACCTCTGGATCTACAAGTTCCAGTGACTGCAGAGCATTGTGTCCAGTACCTAAAATACCATGAAGTATCTCCATGCATGTCACTGCCATTTAATTATATGGGATGCAAGCATTCACGGTTTGGTTGGATGGTTTTTGCCACTTGTAAGGGGTTCTGGAATGGAACTCCCACAGATACAGGGAGTCCACTATAGTTTGGTTTAATCAAACAAATGTGGTGGTTACCCTGTGTGTTGACCATAAGACAAATTCCAAAATCCAAAAGCATATGGAGTGTTTTTATTACGCCAACCAAAAAGGCATAAAAATCTCTACAAGTTTTTGAAACCAAAGTTTCTTCCTCAGGGAAAGAAGCTTTTTTAAAAAAAAAAAATTTAAAAGCATACAGTGCAAAAAGGTGGTATTAGTGCTATGCATACTTTGTGTCAAAGAGCCTCACATGTTGTGTTCTGATAGCAGACATCCGATTGTCATATTAGGCGCATTAGGCTATGACCCTTGGTCCATCAGAAACAAGAAAGGCACTGAAAGAAAGAACAATAAAATTTGCTTCTCCATTTGAGAAAACAAGAAACCTCATGAAACCTTAATCCTATTTCTGTCCACTCGCAGGCTGCTTTGTAGAAAGAGAGCAGTAAATGTCTATATTATCAGAGTTGTAAATGAACTTAGACATGGGATGAGGCAAAGTACATTGACAGGAGACAATCTGAGCGGCTTTACCTTGGACTGGGGAAACAGTCACTCAGAAAAACATAATGCTTTTCCTTTGCATGCTTTTGAGTTCTTAAAAAAAAATCTTAGCCTGGTGAAAAAACATTAGTTTCAATAGCCAAATAAAAGTGACTCTAACCCAGTAACCCTTTGTCTACTGAATTTTTACCCTGCCCCCCCCCCTTTTTTAAATGGGCTGGCATTGTCTTTCATTGGACTACAGTCCAGGAGCAGGGGGCACATGTAAAGAGTTAGGCACTGCAAGCCAGTGACTGAATAATGTTTATTTTATGATTGCTGAATGTTGCAAGTTTCTGTTCAAAACAAACATTTGAAAAGCCCGTGATTTCAGAATCTCCCTGGCTGCTTTTCCTGCCTTATGCTTTTTCTTGCCTTATATGTCCTCCTAGTCTTCCTGATGGGATGTGATGGTTCTCAAATTTATGGTGCTCCTTTCCTTAACTTTTCTTGGGAAAGGTCATCTCCAAAAGTCCCTCTTTTTTCCCCCCTTCTGTGCACTGCTCCAAATTTGGCAATATTCTTTTCACAGTGCTATAATGTATTTTGATTTGAGGTAAAAAGCTCACAAGATACAGCATGAACAACTGGGATGGGAGACTCAAGAGTTTGAGAGCTTGAGTTGAGAGCTTGAAAAAGTTACTTTTGTCAATTGCAGCTCCCAGAATCCTCTGGCCACCATGCCAATATCTTTGTTGAATGAGAGATTCTGGGAGTGACCATCCAAAAACTAACTTTTTCCAAACATTGCCTAATCTATAGGGTTCTGGACGTGAAGCTGACTCATCGCATCTTCCTAGACTTTGTCTAGTGATCTTCTATTGAGTTATTAGGGAAGAAAACCAAAGTGCAATGAGGGCATTTACAAAAGTGGTGTACTGTATTTAGAAAAAGGAAGATGTTGGTCTGCAAAAGAACAGAAAAAGAGCAGCTTTTCAATGAAACCTAGCACAGCGTTCTCCAGCAATGAAACCATTCTGGGCACGGCACATGCACAGCTTGAAGGAAACAGGCACCTCCTATACCTGAGCCTCTGGGATCCAATGTTGTTGAACATAAAGGTCCCATACAACCATCACAAAATGACTGATCCAGAATTACCTACTGGGGATTTGAACCTAGCCCCCCCCCCCCGGTCTAGTCCTGCAGTCATGTAGGGATGGCGGGGTAGGGAGAGTGGTTCACCCCGAGCAGCAATGTTTTTGGGGTGTCCCGGCCCATAGCCATGCCCCCATGTGCCCTGGCCACACCCCCACACGCCCTGACCATGCCCCCACGCACCGCAGCCACGTCCCCACACGGTAGCCACACCCCTTGTGCTGTAGCCCCGCCCCTCCACACGCTCCAAGCTCCACCACTGTAGTCCTGCCTGCCCAAATTCTGCAGAGCCACTGAACTAAAGCTCCCATCATCCCTACTCAGCATGAAACATGCTTCTGGAATGCATTTACCAGGATTGCACTGTACATGAAGTTATCACTAGCTTGCTTGGCTACAGAGTTGTTCCCCATTCATCATACCTCACTGAAGCTTGCCACTTCTTGTGGCAAGAATCTCTTGTGATTAATCTAGTGAGCAAGAGGCCTCATCAGGAGATTTTGTGTTAAAGCAACTTTGACATCACACAGTCTGGCTGATGGATTGGGACTGGCAGATCCCGATGGATGCCCCTATTTGAAATTCACTAGGTGGCCTTGGGTCAGTTAGTCTTTCTCCCAGTTTGAACTGCCTCACAGGGTTGTTGTTGGGATGAACTGATGAAGAGAGCAATATATGCCGCCTTGAGCTCATTGGGGAAAAATTCAGGTAGAAATGCAACCATTAAGAAATAATATGCAGAAAAGGCCTTAAAAGTATTTTGGGCCAAGGCAAAGCCACACAGAAATACACAATGCTTCCTAGGGGGAAACAGGCATATTTGTGTTTGATTTCAAGTTTCTGAAAACTTGAGTATTTTGCATAAAAAATGAAGATGCAAAAAAATATCCATCTAAAGGAAATGTTGAAAGCTAATCTCAGATTTTCAGATCCTAGCTGCCAGCACTGGAGTACGAGAACGAGAATATGAAGCAGCCTCCCCAAAACTGGTGTGCTCCATACCTGTTGTACTCCATATCTCATCATCTGCAGCTAATGTGGTCATCTTTTCTCCTCATACTTCTTTCAAAATCATTTAAGCCCAAATTTTAAAAAGAACAAAACTGATTTGTTACCTTCCAAAATACCTTGTTGCTGCAATTCATTTTATATTTTAATTGCAGGCATGGTAAACATGGGGCCCTCCTTATGGGACTGCAATTCCCATCACCCCTAGGGAGCATAGCCATGGGGGGAAGGATTTGCAGCCCAGTGGCACCAGGACAGCTACATATTCCATATTAATGTTCTCAATTGTTGCAAAATGACCAAAATAAAAAACAGAAGCAACAGTGTTATTTAACAAAAAATGAAATGATGGACACTGGACTTTTTAACATTCCTTAAGCAAATACTGTAATTGGTTTGCTGTAAAACTTCACCTCCAAAATAGTAGCATAATTATGTTTACACATTTTTCCAGCACAGACTTTGAGAGCTTATTACCCTTTCCAGTTAAACTACAATGAAGGGAACAGAATTTAGATGAATTACTTTTTGGACTGCAATTCCCAAGCTGACTGGGAGGTTGTGAAAGTTGTGGTCCAAAACGTAACTTTTCCTAGCTCTTGATAGGAATATATGTCAAGCCTCTCCTTAGCTGCCTGCCTCTTCCTACAGGGATGTAGGGGACCAGGAGAAATGGAGACTTTGCTTCTCAAAATAAGAATTCTGACCCCCCCCCCCCCCGCTCCCGCAAGTTTTCCTTCAGTCTCCAAAATGTCTAGCATTGCAATGACCTAAAATTCAGCTGTGCAATCAGAAATACAGTACAGTTCAGGCATCCAAAGGGGCAGGAAAATCGACTAAGGGAATCAGAATACAAGATGTGAACGCTTTTCACTGTCTCAGTCTTCGCAATGCTAGACATTTGGAGACTGAAGGGAATTTTTGTTGGGGGAGGCAGAATTCTTATTTGGGGAGTAATACCCTCATTGTGCGCTTAAGCTACCCTCCCAGACCCTTTTGAGGTAGGCCCTTTCCCATCCATAAACATCCTTTCCAAGAAACTGGAACAAATAGGGGATTTCTAAGTTTCTGTGTCAGGAAACCCCAGTTAATTCAACCTCCCTTCTCACTTTTCGGGGAAAAGGTCTCTTCTGGCTCTTCCAAGTTCTGCAGAAGAGGAGGAACGGCCGGGAACTGCTGAGCCAGCGGCGCCCGGGACGTGCGGAGGCGGGTGGGGGGCGAGGCTGCGGCTTGCAGCTTTTCGCTCGGTTCGTGGTTCATTGAATATTTTAGCAAGCTGCCAACATTCCTTGGGGGCATACAACCGGGAGAAGGAAAACGGAGGGTTAAACACCTCAGACTTGATGCAAACCTGAATGAAAGGTTCCTGGGCGCGCCGAAGTAACTTTATTTGTGTGGAACGCAAAAGGTCAGCCGCAGTTGACGCTGAGGACGAGTTTAAAGAATTCCAAGAGCCGGGCGGGGGGGGGGGGGTTGGTTACGAGGCTTCGTCCCAGTGCGGGTTTCTCTCTGCCTGTTAATGCTGGCTTTGCCGTTGGATTGTGTAATATTAACAATGTTTGGTTTTATGGCAACGTGTGCTTTTTTTTTTCTTTTCTTTCAGTATATACAATACTTTTCAAAACCTACTCGAGGCAGCCGGTCTTGTTTTCATTCCGAAGAAGGAGAGAGCAGAGTCCACACACGTCCACTTCTTGTTGTGTGCCTTCAAGTCGTTTCCAAAGGCCATTTGCGCACTACACTGTTATGGTACTATTATTCCACTGAAAGCATCCTGTGGAGTTCTGGGGTTTGTAGTTTACCGAAACCAAAGAGCTCTCTGGCTGAGAATTCTAAATTCCCCTCCCTAAACTGCAAATGGCAGGATTCCATAGGATGTTGAAAGTGAAATAATAGCGCTATATTGTAGCGCGGATATGGCCTCTGGCAAACGTAGCATGGAGTGTTCTAGGGCTGAGAGTGTGTGATGCACCCACAGTCACCCAGGGGGTTTCCATGGCCAAGCAGGGAATTGAAGCCTGGTGTCCCAAGTCCTAGT
Organism: Cyclura pinguis; assembly: GCA_030412105.1. Taxonomy (NCBI): domain Eukaryota; kingdom Metazoa; phylum Chordata; class Lepidosauria; order Squamata; family Iguanidae; genus Cyclura; species Cyclura pinguis. Next base: position 218,567,150 of record CM059602.1, read on the forward strand.
CTAACCCTCAAACCACTACAGAATCCTGGCTGTACACTTCCACCTACCTGGGAGTAAATTTTAGTTTACATGGGGTTGACATTTTGTTAGACATGTATAAGCTTGTGAGGGCAAACTGTATCTTCAAGTACACACAAACTCCTTCATTTCTCCTGTGCAACAAGATATTTGTTATAAATAAATCTGAGCTGGGGGTGTACTTCTTAGACTACATTTCCCAGAATTCTCCAAACTCATACAACCAGTTCCTGTGCAGTACAACTGCACCAGTAACATTTTCAAGATACTTTTAGGGGAAAATTGTGGAGGTGCTACATTCATCCTTAATACGGTTGCCCTTAATGCCTGTATGCTCATCATCAATGTACAGAGTTTAATGCAGAAACCCTTATTCACTCCTCTGCCCAGGTTTAATCCTGAAATGAGTGGAAGCCAAGGCACTAAAAGATCAGGATTGTTTCATTAATTTTACAGGCTTTAAGGATCAAACTCAAACAGAGCTATTGTGTTCTCATGAAGCTCCCAGCCATTCAAAGGCAGCCAGTGCAGGTGATGTCTAAAAGCACAAAAATGAGCACATCTAAGGAGGATGAATTGGGCATAAAACACAATACAGCTAATGTGCAAAATCCCACTTCCACCCCGCAGACCTTCTTGAGGAAAGAGAACTCACTGAAATACTCCTAACATGGTCTATGTGAGGAAACTCTCAGGATTACTACCAACTTGCCTTGCCAAGTTGGGCTTTTTGGAGTCAAAAATCCATGAACACCTGGGGAGCCCAGGTTGGTAACCACTGATCAAGACCCAAATATGTTGTTCTGGCAAAGACCATGCTTTTCTTCCCAAGTCCAATGCATAGTAGCTTGTCTAGCTCTCGTTACTGCCCCGGCTAGTCCGCGCTTTGGGATATTAAAAGATATCCTCTTGATATCACAATTCGGCTGCACTTCTCTATTCCCCTCCACGTGCTTGCGAGGCCACTGGACAAGCAGGTAAACAAGCTCCGCCGTTAATTGCTGTAATATTCAAACAACAATACAGGCAGGCCAGAAATAGCTGACTCACTGCTTTAGGAGACCTCCAGGCAAGTACTCTAATTAGGTATGCACACAACTTACAAAAGAGCCTCTGCCCCGCCCTGGCAGCTTGATGGGTTAACTATACAATACCCAAGTACTCTGCGTTTGCATACTGGCTACTCTATTGAGAACTGCTACGATAACTCAATCATTCAGATTCTGACCTTTCAGAGGCTTTGTCTCCAACTCCAAATCTATTGTTTTCCCCCAAGTACGGCATAGCCTGCAGTCACAATTCTCCTTCTAAAAACCCTTGATTCCGAGACCTTCCTCGGAAAGCTCCCGAGTTTCATCCCGCCTTGCTGCCGCTTTGCTTGGCGAGCCTCCCCTCAGCTCCACGTGCTGAGTTACATCGCACCCCAGCCTCGTTCTCTATTTTTCCGGGCTTCAGGACAGGTGAAGTATCACCCAAACCAGCAGTTCCTCTAAAAATCCCTCTATTCCTCTCCAACCTTTATTTTCTTTAGTTATCTTGTGTGAATGTGTCGCATACACTGTTTTGCTTGTGTTTAATAAAACATCATTTATTGCTTCAACTTTTGTGTGCACCTTGACTCAACCCGAGCCCGCAGACATAGGGTTCAAGATCTCGCTACGTTACCCTGCCTCTCCTAACGCTAAGCAGTGCTCTGAGCTAATTTTCCCCACCTTTAGTTGAGCACATTTTGGTGTCCCTTCTGGGACCCCCAATACACAGGATAACACTCTGTTATCCATTTATCTGGATTCAGCAAGCAAAGTAGAACTCTATTGCAGCCCCAGGGCAAGAGCTTTTGTGTCTCGCCCTTTGAATCATGGCTCTAGCAAGATGCCTGCCTTAATAATACCTGCAGGGGGAAGGAGCCAAACAGTCTCAACAACTCAGTTGTCTTCAGTTTCAGCTTCCCTTCACAACAACCAAGCCTTTTCAGGTCCTCTGCCAAGATGCCTGCCTTAACAATACCTGCGGGGTGTGTGTGTGTGTGGAACCAAACCTATAGGCCTTTATACTTCATAACCAGCACTTGAATTGCGCCCCAGAACAGACCAGCAGCCAGTGGAGTTGTTTCAACAAGGGAGTTGTGTGCCCTATAGTCTACCCCAAAACAGTGTGGTTGCAGCTCTTTGGTCCAGCTGAAGTTTCTGAACACTCTTCAAAGGCAGCCTCATGTAGAGCACATTACAGTAATCCAAATAGGAAGTAACTAAGGCACATTTCCCCATGGCCATATCCAACGTCTCAAGGTATGAGCTCAGCTGGCACGCAACCCTTAACTGTATGAATGGCTTCTTAGCCACCACCAGAACTTGGGCTTCCAGGTTCAGAACTGAGTCCAGGAGAACATCAAGCTACAAACCTATGTTTTCAAGGGGAATGAAATCCCATCCAGTACCAGCGGAATCCCTATTCCCTGTCCTGCCTTTTGACTGACCAGGAGTACCTGGGTCTTGCGTGCATTAAGTTTGAGGCTATTCACCTTCATCATTCAATTCATGATGACAGGCATCAGTTTAGAACCAAGACAGCTTCTTTCAACGGAGACAGGAAAGAGTAGAAGAGCTGGGTGCCATCCATGTACTGATGACACTGGACCCAAAAACTCTAGACAACTGTGTATGTTAAATAGCATGGGAGACATCCTAACAACTAAATTTGATTCAGTCATTTGCATGTGAAATTTCTGTGGATAGTGGTAAAAGCCTTTATGTCTAAGAAGGATGACTGCTTACAAAATGGACCAGTCCCATGAAATCTGATTTAAATAAATAAAAAAAACCTTTAAAAAAGTAATTGGTGAATGAACAAAAAAGAGGGAAATTATTACAAATGGAAAAACTCTGAAATAAATTTGCCAAAATCACTCAGCAAAAAAGAAAAAAGAGAGTCAGAAAAACAAAGAAAAAAAGAGAAAAAAAATACCATCAAGACTAGAGTTATGTTAAATTTACAAGATATATTTTCACCATTAATTAAAAGGCATCCAAGAACTCATTATCAAGAAGATTCAGCTACTAGTACCATACAAGATCATAAGTATATAAATAAAAGTAATAGTTCAGCTAACCTCTGTTTGTTCTCATAATCTTCAGGGAGTGGTCAACAGGAGGAGGTCCTTCTTAGATGTGGTAAACTATCCCAGCTGTACCTTGTACTTTTGTACTTGGGAGGGTCAATTGATACCAATGGTGATGTCACTTCATCCCAGGGAAACATTTTATTTGTCCAGCCATTCCAATACATTATGAAAGCTCCCATGCTCTGACAGTATTTTTATGCTGGATTTTTGTTTTGCTTTCTGTTGTAAATGTAAATGTATTATTTTTTTAAAAAAATGCAATGCCATCCTGAGATTTTCTAAAAGAGACAGGGTTTCTAAAAAAATTAAATCAGAATATATATGGTATATTTGGAGCACTTTTCTTCTAGCTGAACCCCCATACCAAAATGGAGTGAAGTGATCTTGAGTTGTTACCAGGAGGTAAGAATAAGAATGCCTCACTCTTCTGAAATGCATGCAACTTTCTTGAAGTTAAAAGCAGGTCCTGTTTTCCATTTTATGCATGAACAAGGTAGTCATATGGATCAAAACTTGGAAAAATAACTTTTTGGACTACAGTTCTCAAAATCTGCAGCTATCTTGGCCAGTGGAGTTGTAGGCCCCACAAATAACTTCTTCAGGTTCTGATATGAATAAACAAACATAGCTGTCTATAGTATGTCAATTATGAAAGCTACAGTGTTTCTACATTTTGCCCTCATCACCTCCTGATTTTTCATACTTACTATTTTTTTATGCAACACAAACACTATCTGTGACTTTTAATTACACTTTCCCTAAAAATTGTGCATTCTGGCTATCCTCCTAAATCTACTTATGTTGTCTAAACCTCAAAAGCATTAACTGGAGCCTGCCAACCTAAACACTTTTAGGTAAACCCAACCTTAGCTTCTAAAACTTTTTAAAACATTGCTTACTAAAAATGATCAATACTAGTTTGAAACAGTCAGATGAAACTATGCACTGTAATAATCAGAAAATTACAATAGGAATCTGTACCGCCTTAGGGCTGCAACATGTACGGTTTCTCCCTCCACAAGGCATTATTTTGAAACTTTACTTCAAATTTGCAAAAAAAGTGATTTGTGTTTTGGGACATTCATTCATTTGGAGGACCTTTTTTTTTAAAAAAAAAAATCATCAACTGCTATAAATGGGCTGGAGCCAGTTGTGTCTGAAATGAAACCAAAAGCCTCAAGAGCAGATGGCCTAACATGTTCAGTGAAAGTACTGCCTGGAAGCATAATGCATTCTTCACTAATGAAGAACCTCAAGGACTAGCCTCTCTGCTCATCACCAACCTTTGAATCTGCCTCATTCCCTTATTCTCATCGGCTACATATGAGAACAGTCAAGAGCCTAAGTGATCTGAAAGTCACACTGTATTTCTGTTCCCTCAACCCCATATTATTACTCTTTCTATTCATATATCCAGTAGTTTGAGCCTTTAGAACAAGTTACCAATGTACATACAAGAAGATAAAGGCATGCTTGTATAAATTCTTCTAGTCTCTATTAGCATACTTGAAGAATATTTAACTCTCCAGATTTTGTGGGACTCAGGGATGTCTGGTAGCTTCGATATCAGCGAGATCTTAGATCCACTCTGAGGTTTAGTCTGAACTTTTAACAGAGCTATCCAAGATGCCAATCCCATTTTGAGGATAGGGTGCAGCACTTTGCATAGCTTTGGTAAATTCTGGACTAAAACCTGAAGCAGGTTCATTGCGTCATTGACATAGAAGTCACCAGCTGCCACAGACTGGATTGCAACCCCTTAGCATCCATCACCACTGGCTGTGGTAGTTATGCCTGGGCTGTAGTATACCAACATCTGGAGAGCCTAGTCTATATTACAGAAACTAAGCAGAGTCGGCTGTAGACAGCCAGCATGGTATAGTGGTTGGAGTGTTGAACTAAGCCTCTGTGACATCAGAGCTTGAATCCACTCTCAGCCATGGAAATCCACTAGGTGACCCTGGGCAAATTACTCTCTCAGACTAAATGGAAGGCAATGGCAAATTTCCACTGAATAAATCTTGTCCAAAAAAAAAAAAAATACATGCCATGAAAGGATCATCAAGAGTTGGAGTCAACTTGAAAGCATGTAAACAACAACAATGAAGCTCAGACCTGGTTTGTACTTGTATGGAAGACTGGAGGAGGCTTCCTTAGCACTTGGAGAGTCTATATCAGTCCGCCAGAGATGCCAACTTTACCTCCGTAACCACTGTCCTTGGGTCTTGGTTTTTTCTACGCTATGTTTCTAGCAGTTCTGCCCAACTTCTAGACTTCTGGTTTGTCCGCTGGCCAGTCTACAGTCTTTCCGTGGGAATTCTCTTCATTGCTGTTGAGGTCATTGCTAATACATATTCTCTTGAGACTGCACATCACCACTGACTTCTGTAACTCTCAGTGAAACTTTGACAAAGCCAAATAATATGGGTTCTTATTCCAGTATCTAATCAAAACCACATGCTTCTGTTTTACCCTGTAGCTAAAAGATTTGTTCATGCATGAATACACTCCACCTTGTTTTCCTCTTCATAATCAGATAGAAAAAGGAAAAGACATAAGTTGCCCTTGCTTACCATATTCATATTTAACTTTTACCCTGTGCAATTCTAACTTTTCTTATTTGCATGTCCCCCTTTCAGTTTTATTCCATCAATTTACATTTCTGCAATTTTAAAGAGGGGTGACTTAGAACTGATCTGTACAGCCACATTTTTTTTTACATTTCATTTATTTATTTACCCAAATATTTATATCATGCTCTATATTGTAGGATCTCTGGGTAGTATACGAGGAAAATCAAACTAGTTTAAAACAATTTTGAAATTTGAAACAATCAAGGATAATTTAAACAGACTAAAGCATATTTAACAATTTAACAAACTAAAACAAATGACAATTTAACAAAAGGTTAAAGCAGCTTAAAATCATGTGCATGCACATTTTGAAAGAAATCAGTCAGGCCCCAAAGGTTGTAACAAAGTGCTATATTTTTACTTGGTGCCAGAATGAAACCAGATTGCCACCAACAGGCCTCTAAGGGGGGATCATTCTACAACAAGGGAACCACCACAGAGCAGGACCTCTCCATAGTGTATGGGAAACAGAGAAGGGCCGCATCACAAACCTTAGTCCTTGGAAAGGCATATACAGGGTGAGGTGCTCTTTCAAGTGCTGAGGTCCCAAGCCATTTTTTTAAGCCTTTGAATATCATCACCAGTACCTTGAATTCATACCAGAAGTGTTTTGGAGCATATTTGCAGTTGCTGCAGTTCATTGAAGACCATATACAATTGGCCCTTCACATTCACTAGGATTAGGGGCACAGGGCTCCAGCAGAAGTAGAAAAACTGTAAATAACAAAATGTCTGTGGGAAGGAATCTGAGGTGTGGTAGGGAGAAAGGGCACCCATGGTCCAAACCAGGGCCCTTTTCGCATGGCGTTTTTTAAGCGAAAGGGCCTCATGAGCGTCGCGTAAATGTGAGCTGTCCACACGACACACTCACATTTACGCGACGCTCAAGAGCCTAATTTTTGGCTTAAAGCAGAAAACGCTGCGTGGTCGCACGTCGCTCCGAGGCCCCGCGAGCACTTACCTGCCCCGCGGAGCCTCTGGAGCCGGGCCGGTCGCGCTTCCTGCCCCAGCGCAGCTTACAGCTCCCAGGCTGCACTGCGGAAGGAAGGAAGGGGCGGGGGTGGGGCATTCGCGTGACTGGCAAGCCAGCTGCGGTGACGGAGCAGGGAAGTGAGCGCCTCGCGCAAGAGGCTGCTCGCACGAGCACCGCCCCCCACCTCCGCGAACAGGTAAGGTGCGGAAAGGGCGCAGATCAGGGAAAGGAGAAGGAAAGAGATGGGGTGGCATGGTGGCCCTTTACTCTCTCTCTTAGTCACCTCCTCTTTTGGGTTTGGGGAGACATCAGGACAGGGTTTGAAGTGCTGAGAAATTGGGCTGCAAGCTGTCCTTAGCTGACCATGCAGCAGTTGGTGGAGGAAGAAGAGGACCAGAAGTAGGTTTTTAAAAGGCTGGGCAGCCTGATCAGAGCTGCTAAGAAAGAAGGTTCCTCTGGGAAAGAAGTGCTTGAGATGGTGGTGGGGGAGAAACTAGCAGATAATTAAATTCATGAAAGTCAAACCCACAAATGTGGAGGGCTAACTGTTATCACTTCTGTATGGTACTCAAGTCACTGCAGCTTCCAAGTAATCTTCAGGGGCAGCACCACATATTGAAATTATATAATTGTTTTTGGTGTATTCTGTAGATGAGAATAATGTAAGCTGGTCTTACGGACACTGCAACTTGTGCAAAGAATGAAATTCTGTATATCATAATTCAGCCCCTGTCTTCAAATGTGCATGTGTGTATATGTGTGTGCATTTAAAGATGTGTTGATTTGGTCATCTGTCATGGGTAGAAAAGGACTGTGTTAATTTACTCCGCCTTTCCACAAGCTTGTATCCTCCAGGAGGTTTAGACTACAACCCTAGTTAGCCAGCACCACTCTCTATAGCCAAAGGTCCAAAATGGTAGGAACTGTAGTCCAAAGCTACATCAGTTTGGTAAAGGTCTTGTTAAAACAATTAAAGTAAGTGACCATCTATCAGCATGTGGAGCTTTGTCTCCTATTTTGCTTCAACATCTAGAATCCATCAGCCAGTATGGCTATTACTGTCCAAAAAATAACTTTTCCCCAAGTTCTGCTATATTCAGTCCTCTTTGCTTGGGAGACTGTGGCCAGATTCTACCTAGTAATGGAAGATGCCCAGAAAAATCCAATGAATGACCAATTGTGTCATCCTATTTCCCACATCTAAACAATTGTTGTAGAGGAAAACATAACGTTATAATGAAGAAGAGTCTCTTGAAAGTCCACTACATTGTCTAAATTTTAACTGGCTAGTACTGGAACAAATATAAATGAAAATCGAAAGCTGCTTACACCCTTGTCTCATTGGTAAGGTCAGCTACATTGACCTGAACCTTATGTAAGTAAGCAAAACCTGTCACAGAGACTGTGCTCTTAATGGAAGAGACACAAATAGTTGACTTTAAGCAGACTTTTTAAAAAAACTCATCTCTTATGAAACATTTCAGTGCTTTCTGTTTCTCTGGGCATAGCTACTTAAGCAAGGTAAGTTATCTTGACACAACACCCCTGGAGCAGCTCATCTTTGGGGGATGAAGAAAGTGTTTTGTGATGCCAAGCTGGCTCGTTATCAGATAGAGTACACATGATGCAGCTTTGGAAAGTACAACTGAGGTTAGGGGAAGTTCTGGAGACAGCTTTTTCATATATTTATACGCCTCCAAAGGCAATGCAATCAACTTGATTTAAGAACATATGGGCTGTGATCACAAACCACTGAAGTGGGCATGTTTGCCCTTAAACTAAGGATGTAAATCTTCATTTATTTCATCCACACATGTGAAAATGATTTTTTCAAAGGTTTTCTCCGCATCGGGTGAGCTTATTAGAGTTTGGACACATTCTTTGGTGATTTCCCCTCACGTTTTAGGAGTTATTTTGCAACAAAAAATTGCATTTTTTTCTTGCACTCAGTGCAAAGTAACACACGTAAATTACATTTTTTGTGTGCAAAATATCACATTTTTGCATGGAAAAAAAATGAAAAAGCAGGGAAAGTGCTGCCGTTTTCACTCTTACAGAAGTATAAGGAATTTTACAAGCTGGCCATTTTTCCAATGGAGTATCTCATCATATCAAGACATCCTCTCTTATTGAGTGCAAGAAGATTTGTAATTCTGGTACAAGTTGTCACTTATCCAATGTTTAACTAGTGGTCAGGAAAGCCTTTATGTAGCATGACATGTGGGCCTGTAATTATCCAAAAGTTGAAATCCAGAATTAGGAAAGTTTCCACAGAGCTAGAGCACACTGGGAGCTGAAGACTCAAAAAGGATTCCCATGGGTTACCAAGAATGAAGAACAACCATTCATGTGGCACCCTGAGGAGTAACAATTTTATTGTAGCAATAAAATTGTTCTTGGGGAATATAATTCTCAAAGCTCAAAGTCATAATCTCCAACATTTCACAGAAGAAAATTAGAACATGTAGCTAGGCAATGGCAGAGTGTGGTCAAGATGGCCAAAATTATTAAAGAGGAAAGACACACAAGCTAGGACAGACTGCAGCAGTTTGATTTTGCATGAGCCTGCTGTGGAGGACAAGATTCTTCCCCCTTCTCTACTCTCCCTCTCCTGAGTTAATTGAGTGCAAATTACTTTTCCACTTTGAACTCAGTTTGCAGCAACTGAAGTATATGGAGGACAAAGGAGGAAAGTGAGGGAGGTAAGAGAAACTGGGACATTTTAAAAGTCGCTGACACATTTTAAAAAAAAGTAAAATGACAGAGGATTAATCAGGACTATCCCTACCAAGTTAGGACAGTTTTTTTGTTTCTGTTGCTGTAGCAGGCCAAGGGCCCCTCCCAATAGTGCTGGTAGGTTTTGGGGTATTGTGCTTCTGGATTGTACAACTATAGTCATTGTTCCCAGTCCCACATCCAGTCAGGGCTCACTTGTGCCCTAAATATACTAGGATTTCATCCTTCCCCACACACTTTTTTTCTTGAGTGAAGCATGTTAAGGATGGATTTTTCTGCCTTGTCTGGAAATATAATAAGAGGGTCAGAGGACAACCTGCCTTACAAAGGTCACATCCCTATTTATCTTCTAATAGGACTGTCCAGAAGTAAAGGAGGAACTGAGACAATAGAGCCAGACATGAGAATTAACCTTTGCCTGAATTGGAATCTCCTAGGGCTAAAACAAATGAACAAACAAGCTAGCAACCTATCTCTTGATTTGGTTTCAGAAGTTGCTGCATGTCCTAGAAATTAAGCAGAAATAGACTAGGACAAGAGGTATACCATTTGGACCTTGCAGAAAATTCCAATCCATTCAGGTGCAATTTCTGCCAAATTCTGAGGCTTTGGGTCAGTCAGGATGAGCCTAACACAGCTACTGCTTTGGAAATAGGGACTTCTAGTCCTCTTACTTTAAAGCAAGAATAGAATAGAGATTTTTCGTTCCCTGGTGTTAAGGCACAGATGAGAACGAGCATGATACAGTGGTTTGAGCACTAGATTATGACCCTGGAGACAAGAGTTCGATTCTTGCTTGGCCACGGAAATCCACTGGGTGATCTTGGGCATGTCACACACTTTCAGCCCCAGGGTCACTTTAGGGTCACCATAACTTGGAAACAATGTGAAGGCATACAACAATGAAGGCACAGAGTGCGTTTTCAAGGAATATACTGGCATGAAAAATTGAAAAATTTTAAGAACAAAGATGCTGTAATAAAAATTCATGCCATGGCTTCAGGTAGTTATAGAACAGGATCTTAAAGTGTCACACAGCTTGTACAGTGGACTATAATGAGAAGTTTGACTTTTTAAGCACTTGTTTTGTGAGATATCAGAACATCATTGTACAAACAGAAGTTCCTTCATTCCTATTCAGATCATTGTTTTCTACAATAGAATATAGTAACAATCCAGTTTCAATTGGATTTTGCCTGGGGATTCAGATGATGAATCCTATACATATACAGTGACAAAATAGAAAAGGCAAAATAAAATAAAATAAAATAAAATAAAATAAAATAAAATAAAATAAAATAAAATAGTAAAACCTTTCAGTTCAGTTGCTCAGACTGAAGAACAAAGACATTTTGCATCTGGATTTTCTACAGATATTCCAGACTCTGAAGGCCAATGCTTTCTTTTTTTTCAAATGTCTGGTAACTCAACAGGATCTAAATGTCCTGAACACACTAGGTCCTGTTTGATACTGGAAGCTAGGCAGGGTCAGTGCTGGTTAGTACTTGTATGGAAGACAGCTGTGATGAAGCCTGAAGGGAGGGGCATGGTAACAGAGCTACATAGCGACCAGGAGGGGTTTAAATTGATTGGCTGGTCAAGTGGAACCTGGAGAGCTCGAGGGAGCAGCTAACTGGAGGAGGGAGGGAGAAAAAAAAGAAAAAAACGGAAATTTAATTGCAAGATGGAGTTGTAGAGGGAAGTCAGTAGAGAAGTAGGGAAGAGGAGCTCTGTGTTAGAGAGAACTGAGAAACAGGATGTACGAGAGACAGTCAATGAACTAAGCATAGAGAGAGACAGAGGCCCTTTTCGCACAGCATTTTCCATGCAAAAGGGCGCCTGGAGCATCGCGCAATTGTGAGGAGCGATCTGCACGACGCACTCACAATCGCACGATGCTCCAGGGGTTGGCAGGTGCCGATCTTGCACCTTTTCATTTTCGGCTAGAAGCTGAAAATGGTGCATGATTGCGCATTGCTCCCGGGCCCCGCACGCACTTACCGGGTGTGCGGAGCCTCAGGAGTCATGCCAGTCGTGCTGTGAGTGAAGGAAGATAATCTCCATTACAAGCCAGGAGGTAGTCACGTACACAGGAGTCCTAGCCCCTCCCGTCTGCTGACTCATGACTCTACCTCACCTGAAGCGCCTCCCTCTGGACATTTCCTTATATGGATGGAAGTTTCTGGACATTACCTAATATGGGGCGGGTGGTCTGTGGTTGGTGGAAAAATGCTGCAGTGGGTGTGTATGCTGTTTACCTGGGTAAAAAGGCCTTGCCCCGCCTCTGGCCTTTGTCCTGAACCTCCGGCACCCTGCTGCAGCAGATTCATATATTTTTATACTTTTATACTTTTGTACTCAATAAATCTGGCCTCTAGCCTGTGAACCAAGAAACGTCTGGTCATTTGCCTGTTTCTCAGAAGAAGCTGTCCTTCTTAAGGGCGTAGAAGGTGACAGTGCTTCCTGCCGCAGCACAGCCTGCAGAAGGAAGAGGCGGGGCTCTTGCGCGAGCAGGCAGCTCGTGTGGAGCCGAAGGACCCCGGATATGAGAGCCTCTCGCTGGAAGCTGCTTGCGCAATCCCCACACCCCAGCGCCGGGAGAAGGCAAGGTGCGGAAAGGGCCAGAGAGAGAGAGAGAGAGAAGAAGGATATGCTGTTTTATAAACATTTAGTTACAAACAAGTTTAAGTAACAGTGTTGCAATAAACATTTGACTTTCTGGTTTCCTTAAAACAGTCTCACAAAATATTGTTCTACATCCTGGAGTATACATGCTACCAATAGTACCATTTTTACCATAGTTCCAATAGTACCACAGTCACTGAAGAAATAAATCACGGCTTGTCCTTACATCTGAAAAGGGGCAGATATATGGGAAGCAAGTGGAGAAAGATAACCCTGGAAGGAGAAACCAAGGGGGGACAAGAGTGAGAAGAGGGACCTGCGTTCTCAGTGAAGGGAGAACTGAGGCAGACCTGGTTGTCACAGGCCTGGCTAAATCCAGAGATCTCCCTGGCTGTTCCGACCTGAGTATAAAGAGGTGTTGGGCTGGGCAGGCCTTGAGTGAGGCTGAGTGCCTTACGTTTGACAACGGCCAATGAATACTAGGTGCTATAGGTTATGTTTCAGAGGAAGGCACTAGCAAAACTATCTCTGAGTATTCTTTCCCGAAGAAAACCCTATGAAATTCATGAGGTCACCTTAAGTTGAGAGGTGACTTACAGGGATATAACACACCCACACAATTCAGCTAGTGTGATGAAGTTCCCAAACTGACAGGTTTCTGCCCTTATGTGAATTATTTGGATCAAATCAAGTTTCACTTCATGTAATCTGGCATATGATGAAAGCCAATGTGGTGTGTTAATCAGAGTGTTGGAGCTGAGGTTGGGAAATCTTAGCTTCTAGGCCCTATTAAGAATGAAACTTGTTGGGTGAACTTGGGACAACTGCTTTTGCTTACCCTGGGTTGTTGTGATGCTACAGTGAGGAGAAGGAGTGGCATATATACCACTTTTAGCTCCTCGGAGCAAAGGTGGTATGTTAGTTGACAAATAAAGTTTCACTATACCACAACTATCAGGAAGCTATATTAACAGTACTGATCATAATATTGAGTAGGTTCTCAAAAGCCATGATGATAAACATTTTGGAGGCCATATTCTCATCAGATCATCTCAAATTGAGAAATAAGGAACGTTAGTCCAAAGGTGCGCATCAAGATACATTATAGTGGCATCATCTTAAAAGTCTCCCTCTTCTTGAATTACAGCCTCCTCTGAATCAATCTATTAATCTCTTTGTCCATTATTTAGCACAGAGTTAAGTATCTTTAAACGTCGTAAAACGGATAAGCTTAATCACACAGAACTCTATTGGAAGACTGTGCGTGTTTTCACATTTTAATAGGCTTAAGCATCTTGTAGGCTGCGTGGATGATAAGCTAACCTGGTAAGTGTTTCTTCAGTTACTAAACAGGGCATGCAATTTATGTGTTGTTTATTGTTTTTTCTCAATTTGGACCCAAGGCAATTTATAACAGTTTTTAAAAAATAGTAAAAAATTCCAAAAATACAAAAATTAAAAAGTGATTTTCAAAAAAATTAAAACTATTTTAAAACATAAGCCATAAAAAACACAACAACACAACAAAATAATAATCCAGCATATCATACACTTCTGTCTCCCCTAAGCAATCAATACTCAAAGACCTGCTGAAATAGGAGACTCTTCAGCTATTTGAGTGTCAGTCTAACATCTTTGGAAACGGAGTCCCAGAGCATGAGGGCAGCCACTGAGAAGGCTTTCTTCCATGTTCCCACCAGGTGTCCCTTTGAGGATGGTGGGACAGAGAGAAGATTCTCCTGAGCAAGTCTGAAAATATAGGAGGGTTAATAAGGGAGAATGCAGTCCTTCAACAACAGATGAATAAGAGTACATCAGTTCTGATTTGCAGACTTGCAGTTTTCTGCTCATCTAAGTTAAATGGCATGTGCTTGAACGATAAAATGCAAACAGCTAATGTGGTGTTTTGCTTTAAGATGAGCACGTTGCTAACCTTCTTCCATTTTAGAATCAATCTGCATTTCTCTGTCTCCCTTTTGCTTTAAGCTATATGCAGTTTATGTATTAAAATGTAAGATAAATGTTTTCCAGAATCCTTTTCTCCTAATCCTGTGTAATTCACAAAAGAAACCATAACAACTGGCCCTACCCTGGTCTGAAATATACGGATATCTTAACAATACATAACCTCTGAAACCTAAGATATTTGCTGTATTCCAGCATAATTGTCTTGACACCCCAGCATTCACATGTCTGAATCAAAACAATACTCACTTGACCAGATGGCCAAGAGAAATAAATCTGTATTGCAACATGGGAAACAAAGACTTTTTATCTCAGAGTTCTGATTTCTCATTAAATAGTAAGTTGCTTTTGACAGATGTGCTGTAGTTGTATTCATTTTTAATCTCAGCCATATGGTGGCACAGTCTAATGATATTTCAGACATCCTAACAATTTGTTATTAAAGATCAGAGAGCATAACGTACATGAAAATGGATAAGAATGGAAATGCAGGGATTTTCTATGATTCAGATTTGCAAAATCAACCCAAATTGCTACTGGTCTATAAATGATGAAACGGCTTCTAAAAGAATTTAATGGCAGAAACCTGATGGATAGCTTGCATTTTTACAGTATAAAATAGACTGAACTCCATTATAGTGAGTCGCTATACATTTGGTATAGCTTTGTCTACCAGTCATACATGATGGTGTCTCAAAAGAGGTTTTATTTCTTGGCCTTGTCATCTGAAATTTTTCAAATCAAACTGTAGATATGCCAGGCTCAGTCAAGCAGTTCTGTGACCCTTGTCTCCCACCTTGATGTGGGAATGCATATTGCCCTGAGAGCTGTGAAAATGGCTTGGATTGGTCAAATATATCCCTTAGACTTTGCAGAGCCTAGGGCAGGAGTAGACAACTTGTGGACTTCCAGATTGTTACAGCTCCAATCATTTTCTACCACTGGCTGCATTGGCTACGGCTGATATGAGCTGCAGAGTAAAAACACCTTCTGGTCAGCAGTGGCTGGTGGCTCCAAGTTCAATGAGATGGTGAATCTGTTCATTCTGAATGTTATAGGAGCTGCGCAAGGTATTGAACTTCTTTTGTGATAAAGTTGAACTTTTTGGAAAGGTATTTATTTCAAAGGATTTGTACTAAAACTCTTAAATTTTGGATTAGATTCACCACCACGTTAACAAAAAAGTAACTAGCACCTACTGTGTCTGGAGAGTTATAAACTTTGCCCCTGGTCTACAGTTTCTTATAGGGTAAGACACTCCCTGTGGTTCAGTCAGACCCTTTAAAACAAGAATGGGGAACCTGTCACTCTCCAGATATTATGGGGTTCCAGCTCCCTCCAGCTTCAGACAGCCTAGACCATGGTCAGGGATGTTGGAAGTTGTAGACATCAGGAGGACCACGGGTTTCTTATTGCTTCTTTAGAAGCTAAGGACTTATTTAAGAGACTCACTATGAACCATATAATCATAGGGTTAGATTTTGCTAAAATCTTCCCTCTCCATCCATGTAAATATAGATCTCTTCTGAAACATAGCACTATAGCTGGAAGTTCTCCTGGCAAGATGAAAACTTGGAAGATACAGAGAAAATGCTTGCTTCTTACTTGCTGTGCAACTTTTTCTGCCTCTGGAGTGCCATCCCAGAAATCAGAGCCAGTAGCCTTGTAAATGAAGCCAAGTTGCTCATTTCATGCTTTGACAATATCAGCATCGGCTTGCTGACACTGTGGACTTGCTTAAGCAGTTCTGCCATCATCAAGTTCTCTGCATCAATTGGGCATTATATCAGGATTGGAAATCATATCAGATCAAAAGAAGGTATGTGCTCTCATTGTCTGCTTGCCGTCCTGCAAAATAATTCTGTGGATGGATGAACAACCATAAGAAAATCATGTAAAGATCCTAGTGCTGACATCATGGCACAGTTTGTGTTACCAAATAGCTCTGCCCTATTTTAAGCTTTGGTTTAATGTCGCAATACTGTGAGTGATAGCTTGCACTGTGTGTGGTTTTCCAACCCTCATTCCATCACATTGCTACCAAATCTGTGAGGTTCCTCTCTAGAAATCTCAACACTGCCACCAACTGTGGGGGCTCCCCTCATGAAATCCCACCACTGTGGCCAAATGTGAGGTTTCTATCCTTTAATCCACCAAATGTAAAGATTTCCACAGTGCTTACTGCAATCATTAAGAGTGAGGGCTGTCCCTGATCTTTACCTCTGCCACCAGTATAAGGACTTCCTCTTGTCCCCCTCCGGTGACATCAAGTGTGAGAACTGTCTAAATGCCTGCAAAATTCCTATGAGGATATGTACATCATCTATCCCCACTGGACACATCCTTCTTTATTCAATGCTGCCACCACAGACACCTTGTCTAAATCCAAGCTTTCAGTTAGATGGTATTCCCAGAGACCAAAAGTCTATAAAAACAGAAACAATTCTTTATTTACAGAAGTTAAGCATAACAAAATGGATTAAATATTTATTACATTGAAAATGTCATACTCTCTCACACACGATCCTCTCCAACTCAGACCAATAAACCTCTTATTTATTCCTAAACCTGACTCTTAACCCTAAATCTCCCACACTCTTTCACCTATACGAACCATACCAACAGCCTTGCTGTACCAACTAATACCAAATACCAACCAACTACCTTTCACCAATTGTCACTTACCAGCCTTATGCAAATATCTTCCAACATTCCACCAATAAGTATACACTCCAACATTCTATTCTCTCTCCCCTTCCAACATCTCCTTCCTTTATACTCTGTTACACAACCAATAAATTAAACATTTCCCAATACAAGTCCATCACACACTGACCATTGCAGCTGAAGCAGACTAGTACATTTGGGGTGATGGAGTCTTCCTGTTTCATGCATATGAAGATGTCCATGAAGGATTGCAAGGGATTTAGGAAACCCCATAGTCCCAATTAGAAGCCACTCAAGCTCCAGGATTAATTTATAAAGTCAGTGAGTTACAGTGCTTGCCAATAAACTAAGAATGCTTTCCTGCGAAAGATGCTTTTAGGAAACAACAGGAGTGGGATGAGGAACTATACACTCCCACGTCTCATCATTGCAAACACAGCGGTGCAATTGCATGAGTCCCAACAATTTTAAATCAAAAATTTTCTTGTTTGTTTACTACATCCAAGAGAGCAGTTTTCTCAGTTGTTTGTTAAACGAAACATCTGTCTACCAAACAGCTGTTCCCCCTTCCCCCAAATTAGCAGATTGTGCAATAAAGGATTGGGAAACCTATTTAAATGTGGAGAGAGTTAGTGAGCTAGAGTTATTAACAGCAGAAAGTGAAAGACACTTTCTGTGTTTATTGAAAATGTTATACCTCTGGAGAATTCCAGCTGAAATTAGCACAGCTTGGAAGTGGCTGGTTACAAACAACTAGTTAGCTATAATTAATTCCTTTCTCCAATAATGAAGACACAACTAAGTTGCACTATGGCTATAACTTTACTAGAGATAGTTTCACTCTCTCTGCAGTGTAACCAGAACTTTAACGTTAGTTTTATAGTTATGGGGGTCTAGCCTCATTAAATAGTATAGGCAGAATATCATATGGTTCATGGCTTTCATTGTGAGTGGTGAGACCCACTGGCTCAACTGTTATTCACGTACACACACACACACACACACACACACACACACTGGATAGATAGATAGATGGATAGATAGATAGATAGATAGATAGATAGATAGACAGGACTGTAATAATTCAAAATTCATTCAAAAATATATTTTATTTTATTTTTATCAACAAAACAGCACATCATCAAAAGCTCGCCACAATTAATTCCTTGGAGCCTGATAGATTAGGAAAGTTTTCATTTCACTTAACAGTGGAAGGGGAGCAAAAAGGAGATTCCCTTGGGAGGGAGTTTGAGAGCAGGTCCTTTCCCTGGTTTCCATCAAATCAGATTGAGAAGGCAGTGGGACAAAGAGAAGGGCATCTCTACAAGGTCTTAGAGTTCAAACAGACTCATCTGGGGAGATGTGGTCCAGATTTTAGGACTAAGTATGAGACAGAGATGGATTTGGTCACCTTGGCAGATGAGCTACACTAGGAACTGGAAAGAAAGAATTGTTTCTGCTACATCTTTAAGCAACTTCTAATAGTATTGATCATGGTATCCCTCTGACCCAGCTGTAAGGGATGGGACTTGGAGGGACTGTTTTGTAGTGACCCCTGTCTTCCTGGCACAGCAACCCGAAATCACAGGGTTGAGGCGTTCTTGTCCAGTGCCCTGGCTGTTGACCTATGGCACCTGTCAGGATTCAGTTCTGTCCTTTATGCTATTTAACAAACATATGAAACTGCTGGAAGAGATCTTTTGGCATCTTAATATTTGGGGCATGCCGATAACACTCTGTGCTATTTCTCCTTTCCACCTAAATTCAGGGAAGCTCCTTTTGGTTCTAAACCTATGTCTATTTTCAGTAATGGAGTGGGTGAAGCTGAATCGAATACAGACAAGACAGTGGTAGTCCTGCTCAACTGAAAGGCATATCAAGGAATCCAATCTGTGCTGGACAGGATTACACTTCTCCTGAAGACACAGATTCCTATTTTGGATGTGCTCTGAGTTTTATCTCTGAACCTAGATGCTCAGGTTTCTGCCAGAAATGTATTTGCACAATGAAGTCTAGTATGCCAGCTGTGCCAGTTCCTGAGATGTCTGATCTACCTACAGTGATAGACAGCCTGTTTGAATTACTGTAATGCCCTCAATGCAGGGCTGCCTTTGAAGAGTGTTTGGAAGCTGGTCCAAAGGGATGCAGCCAGACTGTTCACCAGGGCTGGTTACAGTCTGAACATGAGTCTCTTGTTACAAAAACTCTGTATCTATTAGTCTGTTTCTGGCTGCAATATATGCTGGTTATGACCTACAAACCCCAATCCAGCTTGAGTGCAGGCTATCTGACTTGGAAGCAGTTCTGCAGGCCATAGCTAAAGAAATCAATCAGTGGCCAGAAGTGTGAGTCTACCTCTTGCTCTCTTCCGCACCTTTGGGTTGCTCACTGGTATTGCAAGTGGCAACTGTATGCACACTGAGCAACTGGCATGTATCCCACTCAGCTGATATTGATATTAGTGAAATTAAACTGGGAGTTATTATAAGCAGAATGACCATGCATGTCAATTGCCAATTCAATTCAACCACTACATCACCTGTACTGGGACCAGTAACAGATGACTGATGAGGATATAGTTTGAAATTTTGTCAAGGTCCTTGCAAAGATTATTGGTACAACTATGAAATAATTAGATTTCTGTATACAGAGAAACAGGTATACCTAGTTCAACATATAAATAGGCTGCTGTGAACTGCTTATCTCAAGAGTGTTTATATTCCCCCTGAGACCTGATTTTCCCTCTCTCAGTTCTCATTTCCCTTTTGGCTCTATTTTCCCTTCCGGTCATTTCTGGCAACTTCTAGAATTTAAGGAGATATTTGCATAAAATCTGTGGCAACTATGCTCATCTTTGGCTTTCCAAAGGAAGAAGTGTGTCACCTAGTCAACACTTCAGAGTCATGTCTTAATTATAACCTGGATGACCTTATGGTGAAATGGACATTTTAAAGCTCTCTTTTGCTTTTATTGGTTATAACTTTCCTTCATTATTTACCATGGTAATCTTGTTACTCTTTCACACAAACCTTTTGCTTATTCCTGATTATCCTTGAAGCTAATTTGATGGAGCCATGAGTAGATCAGGCCTCCAGGATTAACATACCATGCAATCTCATGAATTACAGAAGCTAAGGAAGGCCAGACCTGGTTGGTACTTGAATGGAAAACTACCAAGGATCTCCAGACAGAGCTAGGGAAAGAGTCTTGCCTGAAACCCTGAACAGCCATTGACAATCTGAGTTGACAGTATGGGACTTAGTGGATAAATAGTGTGATCAGTATGAGAGAGCTTCCTATGTCCCTAAACAGAAGTTTATGGGTGAAGTGATGGTGGTGGTGGTGGTGGTGGTGGTGATGATGATGCCTATATTCATGAATTCTTTATTAAAATTATCCTTGGGTAAACAACTTTCACAGTTGATCAATAAAACAGATATATTAATAATTAGTTGCATTTTACCTGGTTTGCAGATCATTTAAAAAAGTTCCCTTCAGTCCCATTTGTAACCTAAAAGACACAACATGAAAGGAAATATGGTTTAGGAGAGAAGTGGGAAAAGACAAACTAGCAAGTGTTTTAAATGTTATGGAGATTTTATAATGCCCAGCTCAAATGGAAATTTTTCAAGGAGTAGAGCAGACTTCAGGAGCTGGTTTCTCAACCCTGTTTCAATTCTCTCCTATGTTTACAAGCTGATAGATGGAGGATAGTCACAATTGTTTCATTTTTACTCTTCCCAGTCTCTTCTAGTGCTGTAGGAGCTCTGCTGACTAATCACTGTTTATTTTCTGTAAAAAATAAAATTAAGCTTAGCTCTTTTGTCATGGAAAATTTCCTAAATTCCACACTTCCCAGGGGAGCTGCCAGACACATTGACTGAAAATTCTGCAAAAGAACATCTGTTTAGTCATGCTAACTATACAAAAACATCTTCATAGTTATATAAATGTGGAATATATACTTTTGTGCTTCCTAGCCATTAATTACAGGCTATATTACAGTCTCATTTTACTCAGCATTAAACATCTGGTGCCAACAGCAGAAACAAGGAGAAATGCATGATTATATTGTCAGACTTAATAATTCAGAAATATTAATCAGCTCTCATAATCATCAGTAATATTTCACATGCAAATAGCTCTTGATATTCATTTTCCCCCTTGATGTTCGCCTTTCATAAAACAATAAACACATTTAATGAACAAATATTAAATTGTACCAGCAGATCTGTATTAGCCTCCAGAAATTTCTACCAGACGTACTTTTAGTGTGTACACAGGGGCCATGATCCAAAGGAACTGTTTGTATAAACAAAAACAAAGTGCACATGTAGCTTGGGCTTGCTTTCTGTGTGTGCATGTGTGTGTGGACTTGCACATATGTCTATGTGGAGGGTGCATGCATGCCTTGACACTGCAGCTCCTCAAGTTAACAAGGAAAGACATTTTCAAAAATTGAGAAGCCCATTTGATAATTGTCTGTGAGAACTGCATTGGCTAAAGCACTGCAGAAGGCTTTGCTTTCTCTTACAAAAGCACAAAGAATTCTGGTTTTGAAAGGTTTGCAAGAATAAACCTGCACCAGTATCTTATCTTATTTGGCCCCCAGGAATACATAGAACAGAACTATTTCTTCTAATTCTTCTCTTTTGCACAAACCATTCTGAAACATTAGTGTCAAAAAGAATCAAGCTGAAGAGCTGTTACCTGCTGTTTTTATTCTCCTTAGCTATCACAGGCAGCAGCTATGCTACCTTGTTCAGGCACAGTAACATCTTCAGTGGCAACACTAGCATTACAGATGAACATACACATGCAAGTAATACAGTGGTTTGAGCATTGGACTACAACTCTGGAGACCAGGGTATGAATCCTCTCTCAGCCCTGGAAACCCCTGCATTTCTATGGGCAAGTTGCACTCTCTCATCTTCAGAGGAGGACAAATGCAACCCCCCTCTGAACAAATATTGCCTAGAAAAAAAACATGATAAGGTTTCCTCCGGGTCCCCATAAGTTGAGAATGACCTGAAGGCATACAACAACCACAGAAACAGTGCTAGCATCTTGCCTGTGAGTGGACCAGTGGGATGCAAGAGTCTCACCAGGCCAAGGCCTTTTGGTGGGCAGGAATGACAATAATGTCATCTGTGACCCCCCTCCCGCTAGTTTCAAGCTGCTCCCTTGTGCCCTCTGAGTTTAGCAGCAATTCTCACGGTGTCTTGGAGGAGGAAAGATTTTCCCACAGCACTGTATTGTTATGAGCTGCCTCTGTGGTAATGCAAAACATTTGAGTGTGGCTATGTTTCGAATAGACCTTAAGACCCATTAATTTCACAGTAGCATCGACAACCTTGTTCCTAGTGGGGAGTAAATCTTGCTTGTTTACATCAGAGGTGGACAACTGTGGGAGGCTAGGGTACTGCATTGGCCCCCAGAATACCTTGCAAGGATGCCCCCTGCAAAAAAACAACAACAATTTTTGGTCCCAAATATCCCAAAACACTATCTTGGGGGGTGTTGTTTTGTGCCCTCTCAGGCCATTTTTTTTTTTAATTACAGGAAATGACTGGACCAAAAACAAAGAGGAAACAGCATGACAAAACTGCCATCCATGCCCCTTGCAAAATATTGACCTCCTGTGGGACTGGGGGGGGCACAAAATGCCCCTGGGGAGCCTTACATAGCCCACTACCTGCATTTTGCCCATCCCTCCTTTATATGGATCGACACAGATACCATCATGACAAATCCCTAAACTTTTAACATTTACCACTGCACCACTGGATTGGGCACTGCACTGTGTAGAGTCTTTAAACAGCAGTGGATGAAGGTGAATTTCACTCAGTGTGCCTCGAAAACATTCTGGAAATTGTGAGATTTAGGGAATTTTCTGCAACAAAACAATAATACGCTGCGTTAAGCGAGTCACTATTGCTGCTGTGCTGCATCCCACCTCACAATCAACTTCATGTGTTGTCAGGAATACTCTTTATCTCCATTAGGATATATTCTGTGGGCTAGCCTTGAAATGGTAAGACTGTCATTTTGGATATTGGTGCCATTCACAGAAAATGATGAAGACCTGGCCAGTGGATATATTAGGGGAACCTGAGAACCAAAGGAATCCATTGAGTGGTTTACTTAGTGACCTGTGAAGGTCAGAGTCTTATAGGGAGAACCCTTGATAATTCAGAGGTATATGGAAGGGGATCACTGATCCTTTTCTAAATGATGCTTCTACTGAAGAAACCCAGACCAAGATCCTGTACACTTTTAGTGCAGCATGAATGTGCTCCACTGCAGTTACATTGAATCCCATGGTTGCACAACTGACTGTGAATCAGACACCACAGCCTTGAGTGCAACTGTTGTACAGTGTTGAATTAGCTCCTCATCCATTGAGTCAAAAGTAAGAGAGAGGGCTACCTGTGTGTGTTATTAGAATGATTGGCCTTACCAGAGACTACACTTCTGCAACTGCTGAGAAATTACAACTGTACGCACAACTATTTGTATGCTAGCATAATGTCCCTATAAGATTCCTGCCCCAAAGTTTAATGAAGTGTGTGCTCACCAACTAGGTCATGAATTATAATGTCCTGAAACCATGACAGAAGCAAAGTTCAGATTAATCTCTTTTTAGATCCTAGTGTAGTTTCAGTAACTATAGAAGTCATTGCTTAGTGGGAAAGAAAATTATTCCTCAGTAAAAAATCACCAGGTGGGAAATTCAGTAACTTTCAGAAGTCATCATCATTCAGTGAGAAGAAACTAATTGTCTGAACTTACCGTTGGTTAAATATCAATGCAGCAGTGTATCCTGCTTCAGTTGAAGACAAGGACCATTTCTGTACTACGGTGTTATAGTACTATTATTCCACTTTCAACATCCTATGGAATCCTGAGATTTGCAGTTTAGGGAGGGGCACTTAGAATTCTCAGCTAGACAGCTCTTTGGCCTCAGTAAACTACAAACCCCAGAATTCCATAGGATGTTGAAAGTGGAATAATAACACTATAACACTGTAGTGTGGAAGGGCCCAAGGAAATAGAATGTGAAAATCCGATAATTTGCCATACAAAACTGCCCCTTCATTCAAATCTAGCATCTGTTTTTGTACATTTGGAATTACCCAAAGCAATTTTTGTTCTTTTCTACAGAACAGTGCTACCTTAAAAAGTCTCCTATTATGCTGCCACATTCTGTTGTGCATTCAACATCTGGTATCAACATCCCAAACAACAAAAAGGCATGATTATGCTGTCAGACTTAATAATTCAGAAATATTAACCAGCTCTCATATCATCAGTGGTTTTTCATGTGTAATTGGCCCTTGATGTGTATTTTGTACTTAGGAGACTCTCTGTATACCAGCATAAGAGAACAAGTGTTCCATCTTTCATGTAACTAACAGGGATCATTTCTGCTAAATGAAATCACTTCATCAGCAATAGTATTTTTTTTTTACGCTTTAGGGGAAAAAAAAGAAAGTTCTATCAAGCTACACATTCAGTGAGAAAACAGCAGGGGATGGGATGCAATGAGGAAGCTACTGTGTGGGCAATTGTAGATTAGAAAGTCTGTTTAGCTTTAAGCAAACTTGAGATTTGAGAAGGATAAACTACTTATGATATGGCTCCAAAATGTCTTGCTTGTTCAGTAACCAAAGAGCTGCTGCTTAATTACCTGTACATTTCAGTCTTCCCATGAGACTGCTAGTGTTATGGAGTGGTTAGAGCGCTGGACTAGAGCCATTTCTGCACTAGACTTTTATAGCGCAATGATTCCACTTGAAACATCCTGTGGAATCCTGGGGTTTGCAGTTTCAGGAGGGGCGGCCCGGCCCCTCCCAAAACTGCAAACCCCAGGATTCCATAGGATGTTTCAAGTGGAATCATAGGGCTATAAAAGTCTAGTTTGGAAATGGCCTAGGATTTAGGTGATGCTGGTTCAAATCCCCATTCAGCCATGCAACTTTTTGGGTGATCTTGGGCCAGTCCCTCTCTCTCTCTCAGCTTCACTAACCTTACAAGATTGTTGTGAGGATAGATTAGGGAGGAAGGAAGCCATATGCATCAATTTGAGCTCATGGGAGAAAAAGTGGGGAATATATGTAATTAATAAATCTATAACAAAAGAAAATACCTGTTTGCGTCTGCAATAGCTCTAAGACTATGAAATTGAGAACCTGGAACTTAGCATGAATACCAAAGCAACCCTAGGGAAGTGCACCTTGAAGTTATTTGGTTTATATAACATATTAATTAATATTAATCAGTTTTAATCTGTTTGCAACCTGGAGCATTTTCTTCAGTCATTAGGTAGCAGATTAATCAGTTTTAATGTCTCTGCAGCCTTCAGTACCACCTTCAGTCACTGGGTGACTGACTTCCCTAACCATAACACAGTCAGAACAATGGGTCCTATTGAAAGAAGGCATACTATCAGAAGCAGCTCACCAAAGAGTGATTGTTACAAGATGAAGTCGCCGTACCTGAGACCACAGAACAGGAGACAGAATGGGAAAGACTGCATTCAGAACAACAAAGCTGTGTTGACAACAGGAACCTGCGAAAGAGAAGGCAAGTAGAGCAGCATCCAGAACAGTTGAGAGTTTGGAACAGCAATCCGCAAAAGAGGAAACAACAGAATTTGTAGAAGCAAGAAACACTTCTGGTATTGAAAAGAAAGACTGTACTTTCTCCTACAATCTGAGCCTGGATTATGATTCTTTATCCATTAAATCTAACTTGCTCAGTATCAGCTTCTTGCACCCACTTTTGTGGAATCAGACAAACTGGAGAACTTCCAGAGATATGTTACCAGTGGTAATAAGATGCAACTGTCACAAATGAGCAACTATGTCTTCTGTGAGGAGCACCTCATGAAAAGGCAGGATGTCTATTGTTCATGGCTTTCCTCACAGTGAATAGAGACAACATGTCCAATTTTTTGAATTCCATAATGTTGCTTGAAGTATCTTTTGTATCACATTATAGGGGCAAATATGCAAATGCATACTTTTGCAAGAAGATGAAAATATCATTATTATCTTCTGTGAGCACTGAGCAAGGTATAAACAGACTTAAGGTCTGTGGCATCTGTCTTATTTTTTTATACAACTCTGAGAACCACTGACTGGATCTTGCACATACACTTAAAGAACAGTCCTTCCACCCAAAAATCCACTTCTGGTTATTTGATCTTCCTCCATATCTGCAACATAATTTAGAGTAGAAGTGAATTCATTATGATATTACTGTTTTTAACACTCAGGGGTCAAGAAACCCTTGTTTATCTACTGTGAATCCAGAGGTCTGTTAGTAGATCCATGTTTGCTTTCTATTTTCCTCAAAACTAGAATACTTTGTGTCTATTGAAGAATAACTCCTTAATTGGTCTTAAATGGATTAATTATATCTTATGGAATTCTGTGATTTCTACTTTGGCATGGCACTTAGAATTCTGTGCTATAGAGATCTAGTATATTCCCCTGAACTGTACCTCTAGAGACCTGTTGGCAAGAATTCTAAGTATCTCATCAAACTACAAATCCAAAGATGATGTCATGAGCCAGGCTGACCTCACTCCCGATTCAGACTTGGACTCCGAGCCCGGGGTGAGTCCCGAAGAGGGGCCTCCTGGAGGGGGGTCTGCTTCAGAGTCTAGGGAGGAGCCTGCCTGCGACTCCCCAGCTGTCCCTGGCACGGAGCCCAGGCCAGCACCTGCAGCAGATGTTTGCGCTCCAGAGGCAGAGGCTGGGGTCTCTGACTCCAGCCCAGAGTTTGCAGCAGACGTTTCTGCTCCAGAGGCAGAGGCCGGGGTTTTTGACTCCAGAGTTTGTAGCAGACCCTCCCCCCACGTTCCTCCAGAGGCAACTGGAGAAGGGGGCGGTCCGGAGGTCTCAGCGACTGCGGGAGAAGCGCTTGATGAAGCGGCTCTGAACTCTTGAGGGGCTCCAGCTGTGAGCGGGGCCAACAGACAGTTGACCGGCCTCAGCTGGGCTGAAAACTGAGTACGTAAGTCAGACGCTGTTGGGGGTGGGCACGGAGCAACAACCGTCTACCAACCGCGAATCTGCATCCCTTGTCGTGAGCTCTCTGCCCCAGTCGGACCTTGCTGCCTGAGTCTGCCGCTCCTGGGACTTTGTTGCTTGTGTATACTTTCTTTTGGTGATGTAACTGCTTTGCTTTATTTATGACTAAAGCCATAAAACTCAGCTCCTGCCTCTGTGTCTGCTTAGCCGCCAGCTGGACATTGACAGATTCCATGAGATGGAGCCATATCAAGTCAAAGCGGTATTGAACTACTGCAAGCATGTAGCGTATACACAGAAGCCACAATCCCCGTGGACTGTTATGATGATGATTAGAAACTTGAAATGTAATGCTACATCTCTGGGGGCAAGGTGCTGGATATCCTCTAAGTTGTATCTGATCACTCCCTGGCATAAAATCCTCGTCGTCATCGTCATCATTATTAGACTTACATGCTGATTGATCAGTTAATTATTGTTCTGTCTTTAACCTTTCCCTTTGAAGGTATAGTCACTGAAACTGTCAGTCAGCTCCAGCCACATCTAAAATAAAAGTACATCATTTGGACTTAATTTGATCTTGGCCAGGCTGTATTTGTGTTCTTTGAGCCCTTTAACATTACACAATTATAGCATTATAATTATAGCACAATTATAGCACTTTAACTGCCATGGCTGCATCCTGTGGAATTCTCTAGTTTGTAGTTTGGTGAGGCACTAGCTCTCTGGCAGAGAATTCTAAATAACTTTCCCTAAACTGCCAATCTGAGGATTCCATAGGCAGAAATATGGCAGTTAAAGTGGAACTGTGGTGTTACAATTTTGTATTGTGAAAAGGCTTCTGGACAATGAGAGACACAGAGAAATTCAGAAGATAATAGACATGATTTCATCTTCACTTCGAATTGATTGATTAATTGATTGATTGACTGATAAATATCTACCTTTCAAACAGCTGACAATGATACATGGATTGTGAGTACAAGGCAGTGTAGGCATTTATTTATGCAAATGTGTAGGGGGGAGTGATTGTACTCATTCCTGTCAAGAAAGTCCTAGATCAGTCAGTACCATGTAGACATGCACATATGTGCACAAAGGTTTTTTGGGGAAAAAATCTTGTGAAAATGAGTAATGTGGTGGTTGTTTTTATTTCACTGAAAGAACAAAAGCTAACTTTTAATTAATTACAGTTCACAGAGCATTCAAAAGTGTCAAAAAGCCCTGTGGGCTATAGCACAAAATGCACTTGTAGCCTATAGCAAAGCTGCTGTCTCCTAGAGGGACCACCAAGAGATGGTGTGGCTGCGCCTAGAACTCTCAGAAGTACCAGAGAGCACATGCTCATTGCTCATTGCCTTTAGGGCATGCAGCTCATTCACTCAAGGAGGTCTGAAGTTGTACTTTTTCTGAAACGCTCACCTTCTGACTTGCAGGAATGCATGCAGTAATTTTTTGCACTATTCAGAATTTGTGGGTTTGAAATCTTGACTACAAAGTCTTCAAGGCAAAAGAGTTAATAATAAGCTTCATGAGAAGAAATACTTCTCCTCAACAGGGCTGGTCCTTGACTAGAGGATTCTGGGAGTTGCAGTCCAAAAGTAATTTTTCCAAAATCTGATGAATGGACAGGCTCCAACATACACAGGGACATTAGACTGAGACCATCATAGATGACTCTAGGAGTCTTGGTGGACCACAAGCTGAACACGAGTCAGCAGTGTGATGCAGTAGCCAAGAAAGCCAACATGATTCTTGGTTGCATCAATAGGAGTATGGTATCTAGATCAAGGGAGGTCATGGTACCACTCTATTCTGCTTTGGTTAGACCTCATTTGGAATACTGTGTCAAGTTCTGGGCACCTCATTTCAAGAGGATATTGACAAGCTGGAGAGTGTTCAGAGAAGGGCGACCAAAATGGTGAAGGGTCTGGAAGTCATGCCCTATGAGGAGCGGGTTAAGGAGCTGGAGATGTTTAGTCTGCAGAAGAGAAGGTTAAGAGGGGACATGATACCCATGTTTAAATATTTAAAGGGATGTCCTGTCAAGGAGGGAGCTGACTTGTTTTCTGCTGCTCCAGAAACTAGGACAAGAAGCAATGGATTCAAACTGCAGGAAAGGAGATTCCACCTGAACCTCAGGAAGAACTTCCTGATGGTCAGAGCTGTTTGGCACTGGAATGTGCTGCCTCGGAGTGTGGTGGAGTCTCCTTCTTTGGAGGTTTTTAAGCAGAGGCTGGATGACCATCTGTTGGGAGTGCTTTGATGAGGGTTCCTGCATGGCAGGGGGTTGGACTCGATGGCCCGTGTGGTTTCTTCCAACTATATGATTCTATGACTTCATCCTCTGTTTCCACATTTAGCTGTCACACAATTTTCAGACCACTCAAAGTGGGCTGGAGTGTATGTAGGAATGAATAGAGCTTGGAAAAGTTACTTTTTTGGACCACAACTACCAGAATCCCCATCTCAGCATGGATTGCTCATATTGGCTGGAAAATCATAGATAACATCATCTAAAAATTAACTTTGATAGGGTAGGTATGTGTGTGCAAGAAAGAAAGCAGGAGAATTGCTTCTGACGGTTTACACTTTCAAATTTGTCCCTGCCTACCAATTGCACATGGCCTCTGGATGCAAAAGTTTCCTCATAAGAAAATGATGAAGGAAATAGCCCTCACTGCTTTATCTTTCTAGTTGATGCCAGGTCATAACATTATGACTGGTGCTGGTGAATAGTGTTCTCTTTTTCCAGAGCTTCATAGAGTGGGCATTTTTAACCTTAACCAATAGGACCATGACCAAAACCAGGCCCATTTCAAAGATGCAGCATAATAGATAGTGGTTCAGATCTCATTATCCAGAATATGATTATAACCACAAGTACCTGCTTCTCCCAAATCACTTTCATGTTGCCTCTTCAAAAATATATTCCTAAAATATTACTTAGATAGGGACAGTGGTTATATAATGTTCAGAGAGTCAAAGCAATTAAAACATTGAAGATACAGATTTCATATAAATGTTTTAAAAAGAGCCGAATTTTTAATTTGTTTATCTTGACGTCTTTTAGAGACAACATCCATTGAGCTTATAACATAAAACCAAGTATTATTTGCTCAGCATCAACCAAAACAGTAGATTTTCAACATTAGATTTTCTAATTATCTCATGGCATAGTTATTCTCATTATTTTTATTATGTGAATTATATTTTTCTTCTATGAAGAAAGCCACACCGTATTACCGATACAGATATTTGTCTTCTTATGGAAGAATACTTTAAAAATTCTTTGAATATTAGGCTCTGATTTTGATTCCAAAAATTCTTAAATTCAACACCTGCTTAACCAGAAGATTATACATGCAATCTGAGAAGGAAAAGCCATTGAAAAAGAAATTTGGCTGTGCCTCCACTTTGCTACAGATGGACTCCTTTGATTCTACTATCCTCAAAGGGGATATTTATCCTGTAAGATAGAGTGGTATATTGGTTTGCATGTCAGATGAGGTCCAAGGAAACCTAGGTTTACATCTCTTCTCAGCCATGAAGCTCACTGAGTAACTTTGGGCCAGATCTTCAGCCTAACCTGGACAAGGATGTTGTGAATATCAACAAGACAGGGGGAAAGTAACCTAAGTTGCTCACCAAGCTGAGCTTCTTGGAAGAAAGACAGGATTGAAACGTAATTTAATAAATGTTGCATGATTATTTCTTGTGCTATTTACAGGAAGGTACCATCCAATAATTTGCCATTTCTCTTTACTGTTGTTTTATAGCATGGTCTTTCAATACATAAGAGTTAAAACCCTACAAGTCAACCTCATTGTTGGGTATTTGTGGGACTGCATCCTCATATGATGACTTCTGTAGGTGCACATCTCATGTATTCTGCGGGAGCTTCAGATGAGATCTAAACATATATATTTGTAAAGCCCTCATCTACATTTGTTAAACCCCACTCCCTGATGAGGGAGAGGATTAAATTTTTAAAAAGTAAAAGGAAGGAGAGCTCTCTGGCCCTTTCCACACGGGGTAAGTGGTACAGCGTGGTGCGACCTCTGACGGAGGTCGTCCGCACCTTGGGAGCGGACTGGGTCAGACTACTTGTCGCAGTTCCGCACCTCAGTCCGCTCTGGAGCGACCCGAAGTGGTCGTGCAGCGTGCTTTTTAAAAACCTGTTTTTACAGGTTTTTCAAAAGCACGGAGCGCGCCACTCCATGCCACTCCATTCCCGCACTCCGGTGCAGATTTGCAGGCGCGCACCAGTGCATGCCTACAGATCTGCCGGGGGCGGGCTTCCAGCTGGCGAGCTTCTCCGGTTGGTGGAGAGCCTCCGCCAGCCGGAAGCCACCATTTTGGACGCCGGAGGACTGCGGAACAGCGAGCTTGTGCTGCTCGGCATGGGGATGGACTTACCCGGCTGCCGGTAAGTTCCGTTTCAGCGCATTTTCCCCCATTTCCCCCTCCACATGTGAAAAGGGCCTCTGTTTTGCTTTGAAGTGGAATTGCCACTACTGAATGCTTACAGAAGCAGAAACCACCATTTTAAACTGCCTGCCAAAAACTTCAGTGCATGGGCTTTGAGGATCTAAGAAGGGCCTGAGGATACAAAAACAACCATGAAGGCTGGGCTACAGGTTTCCTATCCCTGATGTAAAGTGTGGATAAGATATATTTATTATATGGGCATGCTAGTTCAGGGAGTTAGTTCTGAGTACAGCTTCCTGCTTTGCTTTCCATGTGATATGTGAAGTAACTCCACAAAATGGTAGGTTAGGCAGAGGAAAAGAATGAATATGAGGATTCATGTCATGCATCATGAAGAATATAATGCAGAAGGGTTTACTGGGGTGAGGGGGTCGGGGAGAGAGAGAGAGAGAGAGAGAGAGAGAGAGAGAGGGAGATGGGCAAGGGAGAGTCAGGTGCAGATTCCTACAGACCATTATGATCATTCAGTAACATATTAAACCAAGGCAATAAACCTGCATTACTCCTTTTAAAATGCATTCAAATGTCAAGAAAGTTATTAAACTTACATGAACTTTGAAAAAGTGGGAGACTTCAGGCATAGAGAAGAGTGCAAGTTTCTAGTAATACTTTTGTGGCTGTTAGTCAAAAGGATCATGTTAACTATTCTTTACCATTAAGTGGGGCTTAATGATTTGTATATTTAAAAAAAAAACTTAGGCAGAAGCAAAAATGAGAGAAGTAAATTGCAAAGCCATTGTATGCCTCTTTCTACCAATTTCTTGCAACAACAAAAAAAAAATTGCAAAAGTAATGAAACAAAGAGAAGGCAACTTGAATGTAGCAGAAAACAGCCTGCTTTGGAAGCTTTTCTACCACAAACTCATTGCTGCTTGTTTTGTATTTGAGGAGTCTGTGCCATATTATTCCCCACATCTGGGCTTTGGCAGGTGGAGAGGTATGCTTAACTTCCCCCGTCTCTGTGCCATTACGTTGTATTAGTTTTCCAGTTTGCACAGATGTAACTGTAAAAACTTGATTCAAATGAGAGCTACGAGAGCTGGGGAAAACCCACCTGGAAAACCAGCTTGGTTTTATATATTCTTTAAAAAACATTTAAACATTTCAAGTTTTTCTCAACAACATATCCATATCTATAACCAACCAACTAGCTAGCTAAATAGAACTTTCAGTCAATACTGTAGAAAAAAAAAGAATGGCATAATAAAATCATTGTAATTATACTAGACAGAATGACTAAAGGACTTATTATTTAGTAAGTGAAACATTTAAAGGATTTTTAAAATGAAGAAAACATGAAAATTGGCCGCAAGAGAATGAAAGGGATTCACCCAGCTTTTCTTGTTGGTAAATGAAAGGCTTTACTAAGAGGAAAAAGATTGCTATGGTTGTCCAGTTACAGTGGATCCTGGAGACCTGAAGTGGCTACACTGCCTATGTGATAAGCATAGGAAAGTTACTTTTTAGACTACAACTCTCAGCAACCTCAGTCAGCATAGGAGATTCTGGGAGATGTAATCCAGAAAGTAACTCTCCCAGACTCTCTCATGTGAGCATGAAGCAGGTTGACCTAGGCCCTTTCCGCAACTTACCTGCGTCCAGTGCAGTTGCACGGGTATCACGCGAGCAGCCTTTTCCATGAGGCTCTTGCCTCCCCGCTGCTTCTGCTCCGAAGGAACTGCCTGCCAGCCGAGGCGCCACCTCTTCCTTCCCAGGCTGCACTGGGGGAGGAAGTGCGAGGGCTGCAGCTCCGGAGGCTCCTCATGTACAGTAAGTGCATGTGGGACCCCAAAGCAATGCGCAATCGCTAAAAGCCGAAAATGATATAGTGCGCGATCAGTGCCTGCTGGTCCTGGCACCGTCACACGATTACAAGGACATCATCTGAAACGCTCCTCACAATCGTGCGATGCTCTGGAGGCCCTTTTGCATGACAAATGCCATATGAAAAGGGCCCTAGATTGAACCCCTGATGCACACTGGACCATTCTTGGTTTATCGCTCCAGTTGAGCCACCAAGTTTCTATAAGAAGTTGGTCCATAAAGCTGTTACCCTAGAAGCTTCCAGGCAAGAAGTGAAAATTGATGTCATCAGCCTCGCTATACCTACAGTCTTAAAATATAAACAGTCTTGTAAGGTCCAGTGCTTCTCTTAAGATAATTTATTCTCTTCCTCAGTAGAGCTCTGAAATGGAATGTAAATGCAGCCAATTGGACAATCAAGCTGGAGCACTCAGACTTATTTTCATCTTGGAAAGGTATGGAAAAGAAGGTATTTTACAAATGTGTCTGTATTTTCACTTGTGTTAACACAGAAGGATATGGTTTGTCCAGCCTTGCATTTTCTTCTGGAGAATTACAGTCTCTGAGCCTCAAAATCCCTGTTAACAGAATACAGAGAAACTTGCTTGGCTAGGCTGGTTACAGCAAACAGGGATCATCTGGGATTCCAGAAACAGTCCCACCTGCAAGATATATCTCAATTTGATCTCACTGGAATTCCACTGGTGCCACAATAGATTTCTGTACCAATGTTCTTTACATGGGATTCAGTAGTTTGAAAGGCACTTTACATTTTGGGATGCAAGGTCAATTTATATTTTTGGCCATTTATTGCTGTTTATTTACTGATGCTTTTGGAAGATGTTCTGAAGCCAGTGTAGTGTAGTTGTTTGAGTACTGGATTACAACCCTGGGGACCAGGGTTTGATTCCCCACTCAGCCATGGAATCCCAATGGATGACCTTGGGCATATCACACACTCTCAGCCCTAGAAAAGTCCATGTTAGGTCTGCCTTAGGATCACCATAAGTCAGAAATGACTTGAAGGCACACAGCAGCAGCAGCAGCAGCAACAACAACAACAGCAAGATGTTCTGGGACAAAGGTAAACAGATCAGTGTAAGGAAAATGAAACAAACATATTTTTGCTATTTTTTTTTTAGGTGTTCAGTGATTAACACTCAGCAAGGAATAGGAGACACTTCTAAGTAAAGTAGAAATCGTAACAGAAAACAACAATTTGCTCATAGAACCAAAAAAAAGTGTAAGAAAAGCATTTCAAATGGTCTTTGAGACTCCAAAGCGCTCTGCATTGTAACAGCTTTTAAAAATATTGTTTGCTGGCAAAAGGCTTCTCAGCCTGATCTGTCT
Organism: Cyclura pinguis; assembly: GCA_030412105.1. Classification (NCBI taxonomy): domain Eukaryota; kingdom Metazoa; phylum Chordata; class Lepidosauria; order Squamata; family Iguanidae; genus Cyclura; species Cyclura pinguis. The sequence continues at coordinate 218,601,572 of CM059602.1, forward strand.
TTGTTGATTGCTGATATCGCTTGACATTTTAACATGATTCTGTGTTTGCCAAAGCATCTTATGGTGCCACTTCCAATATCGGAGTCGATCTCAAATAACATTTTGAACGGTTTTGCAAACAAACTTTCTCCCAATGAATAATTGAAGAGAGGAACAGCTTGTGGTGTGTGCTGGAAACTCATTTTTACTATATATAGTTGGAGCGAATGAAGATGCAACCAAAGCCCGTTACCATTTAAATACTCAGTACTTCGTCTGTTACCTTGACTAGTGTAAAGTTGGTTCCCAAGGTAAAAACTAAGTGGTCTGCTGGCATATGGTATAACCTCCATTTGAGCGCTAAAAGCTGGATACTGTTTTTGTGAAACAGATGTTGTTGAGTGCAGCAATGCACAACTGACTCTGTCTAACAGCTGGGAATCCTCTGTGACCCATATAGCTGGAAATAAACATGGCCCTATGCTTGGCAAAAGTATAAGGAGGGAAATTTTCATTTGTTAAAAGGGCTGCTTAAAATGAAGAGTAAATGTTTCCCGCTCTAACCTGATTTTTATTCACCAGAGTGATCTCTCCGGCAGTTTCATGCAATGGCCTCATATTATTAGAGGCCCCCTCTGCCAGATGAAGGCTGCAGTTGTGCTGAACATATAGTGCAGATGGAAAATAAACATCTGCCTCAATCAAGAGAGGAGACCAAAAGACAAGGCTGACGAATATTCCCTGGCATGGCTCTCTTTTTCAGGAAAGCACATAAATGCTACAGGACCAAAACCACTGGCATCGTCTGGTGCTGTCCTTATGTGGTTACTGACCATGAAGAGAGATGATTAGTATGCACTCTCCAAGGAGGAGTGGTGCAGATGCTCAGAGTGATACGCTTCCAACTCACTAGGAATGGGGTTTGCCGTAGCCATCTATTCTAAGCTGCAGAGCAGCTTGGGTTGGGGCTTTTTTGCAATGTTTCAGTGACATTTAGCACCCATAAATCCTCTCTTACTTTGGTAGGGAAGGGGGCAGGGAGGGTTTGAAGCATCACCAACAAAAGGAGACAGATGGATAGGCTGACAGCAGAGAGAACTACATGGAGAGTAGTACTAATAAGAAGTAATAGATAGATAATACAGATAGAGATATAAGTAGAGGCAGATGTAATACAAGTTAATCTAGCATGATTTTTAGTTCAGAGGGGAAAAACAGGGAAGAAAGGGGGAAAATCCCTTAGTTTCACAAGGAATAAAATACTGAATTAAATGCACGTGCCGCTTACGCTACTACATCTCCCTTCCCCAATTATTATTCACAGCAGAAGGTGAGCAAGAACAGTCCCACACCGCTCATACATACACAGGTCTGGTGCAGAACATAAAACAGGTATAACCATTTTTGATAAAAATATATAAAATAAGTTTACTTACAAATATAAAAGGTCTGATAACATTGAATGGTGAGAGGCTTTGTAATATTTGCTCTTGAAACACGTTATAGAGAGAAAACTGCAGGCCACAAAATGGAGGATGAACTCAGACTAACTATGGCCTACAAGAAGAGATGCAGGAAGAGAACATGTGGCTAAACCAAAAAGAAAATTGCATGAATACATTCTATGCCTACACTCATAGCAAGACAACCTGCATGCTATAACAACTGCTGAGTGTAGGCATCAGCAAAAAAAAAATAAAAAAATAAAAAATGAAGTGTATAACACCCCAAAAAGGACAAAAGAGGACACAGACTTGCATATAAGGGTACATTTGCCAATTTAGATATTTAGGATAGGTACGAAGTTGGAAGCAAATTCCCATAATTTGTATACAAGTGCATCGGTCTAACTATGGTAGAGAAGATGGTGATCAGGAAAGCTATATGTCTATTCAGTCTACTGTTCAGTTGTTAACTGCTGCTGATGGGCAACTTCAAGGATTTTGCCCTCCTTTCTTAATATGGCTTTTTAAATTTAAAGTGAATTTGGATTGGATAGTTGTTCAGAGGAAATCTTCAAACAGAGGTTTGTCCACTATAAACTAGGACATGTGGATGCCTAACAGCAAAGGGAAAAAAAGTTAGTAGATGCTTGTGCAATACACATGACTTGCCTGAACACTATCATGAATAAGCCTGTGGTTGCTTAGACCATGAACTGACAACTTTAGGTTTAGCCGATATATTCTTGCCCAATGTAAGAAGATCAAGAAGTCACACTGTGCCATATAGTGTTGTGGTTGGAATGTTGCATTAGAACTGACAACATTCCAACCACAACACTATATGGCACAGTGTGACTTCTTGATCTTCTTACATTGGGCAAGAATATATCGGCTTTGATGAGTGTGGTGGCTGTGCACCATCACAGAAAGAAACAAACATCTCAATAAATGTGGGGATGGTGGTGTACAAGATTGATTACAAACTAGTAGAACCACCCACTTTGCTGTTTGTCTAAACTTCCATTCTGGTCTACACTGAAAACTTTTATCCACCACAGCACTAGTATCCTGATGTGGTAGTACAATATCTGACTTGTCCAAGATACTAGCCCCCATAGCAGATGGTAGCATAGCCATATGAAAATCAGTTCCATCCCAGCCTCAGCATATACTGCTTAAGCACTTACTTGATAGAGATGAGACTATTTGGTTTTGTTTCTCTTGGAAATTTATATTCTCTGCAACATGTATTTTTTAAAAAAAAAATCAAGCAGGATATCTGTAGGAAAAGATTCTATTATTAATGGCTCATTGCTTCCTTCCCACTCACCATGTTTTGTTTAAAGAATTTCCTTTAAGACATTTCAGCTTCCTGCCCTCCCTACTGTTGCATATATTCTGTGGTGCTCCCGTGTTAAAAATTTAACTCAAAACAATAAACTAAAGTTAACTTCAAAATGTGGAACAAATCCAGGCAGTAAGTTAAATGTTTTTGAGGCTCACAGAAAATAAATATAGAAAAATCCAACCCCCCTGTCCTACCAGCATCAGCAGAATGACAGCCAGAAATGTTTGTTCTCTGCATGCATATTTTAATCTATGGGAGAAACAATATTGATGAAGAATCTGTTTTGAGTGACATAAAAGTCTGTCACATACACTCACTGTGGTATGTTAAAATACCAAAGCTACATTCTTACGCACACTTAACCAGAAGCAAAGCTTGGAAAAATGAATTTTTATTTAATCACAACTCCAAGAATCCCGCCACCATTGTGACTATATTGACTGGGGTATACTGTAATTTGCATTCCAACTTTCCCAAGATCTATCCAGGAGTAATTCCCACAGAACTCAATGGAATTTATTGGGCAAGTCTAGGTGGGCTGTGAGAGCAGTGAAGGAGTGGACTAAATACCAGCAGATCTATCTTGTCAGTATATCAGCCAGGGAAGAAGCTATGGGGATGCTGGTTTCTTCCAACCTTTTCAGGTTAGCATTTTGTTTGCTTGTTTGTTTCCGCATTTGCCCCTAATGAGAGATACATAGAGGGATATTAGCTATGCAAGCCATGTTATGGCTATGCATGTTGGAGTAACTGTGGATTCCAGAACAGCTTCTGATTCAGTGGATCCAAAGCCTGCTCTGACATACTCCATCCCAGACACTTGGAATGTTTCTTTTCAGGGCCTTGGGTTTCACAGCAGCAGCAAATCTTTCTTACTAACAGATGTCTTCATAGGTGCAGTGGAAGACTTTGTGATAGGACTCCATTGGTCTCTAGTTTACTTCCTGGTTGAAAAAAATGTCTTTGCTTGTTCTAAAACATGTTACTGCCCTGGCTAGTCCGAGCTTTGGGGATATTAAAAGATATCCTCTTGATATCATAATTCGGCTTCACTTCCCTATTCCTCTCCACGTGCTTGCGTGGCCATCGGACAAGCATGTAAACAAGCTCAGCCGTTAATTGCCACAATATCCCTGGATAATACAGGCAGGCCAGAAATAGCTGACTCACTGCTTTAGGAGACCTCCAGGCAACTACTCTAATTAAGTATGCACACTGTTTACAAAAGAGCCTCTGCCCCGCCCTGGCAGCTTGATGGGTTAACTATACAATACCCAAGTACTCTGCGTTTGCATACTGGCTACTCTATTGAGAACTGCTACGATAACTCAATCATTCAGATTCTGACTTTTCGGGGGCTTTGTCTCCAACTCCAAATCTATTGTTTTCCCTCAAGTACAGCATAGCCTGCAGTCACAATTCTCCTGATAAAAACCCTTGATTCTGAGACCTTCCTCGGAACGCTCCTGAGTTTCATCCTGCCTTGCTGCCGCTTTGCTTGGCGAGCCTCCCCTCAGCTTCACGTGCTGAGTTACATCGCACCCAGGCTTCGCTCTCTATTTTTCTGGGCTTCAGGACAGATGAAGTATCACTCAAACCAGCAACCCTTCTAAAATCCCTCTATACCACTCCAACCTTTATTTTCTTTAGTTATCTTGTGTGAGTGTGTCGCATACACTGTTTTGCTTGTGTTTTTAATAAAACATCATTTATTGTTTCAACTTCTGTGTGCTCCTTGACTCGACCCGACCCCGTAGACATAGGGTTCAAGATCTCACTACATTACTCTGCCTCTTGTAACACTAAGCAGTGCTCTGAGCTAATTTTCCCCACCTTTAGTTGAACACATTTTGGTGTCCCTCCCGGGAGCCCCAGTTCACAGGGTAACAAACAGACTGAGAAGGCCCCCAAGCATGGCAAAATTAATCCCATGGTGCACTGGGACTAACTGTTAGTAGAAAAAATTTGAAAAGAAGTCTTTAAAATGGGGGGTGGGAATGTTGGGGAGTTGCCCTCCAAAATCCAATGATGGACCAGTATGCCATCCCCAGCATTTGGCAGTTACTCATTCCTCCACTAAGGCCACTTGGACTTCAGTAACAAAGTTAGAGCAAAGAGCATTTCTCAAGGTGCAAACTTGTTCCTTCAGGAGGATGACAGCAATGTCCAAAGCAGATTGAACATTCCTTCTCTATACCCTCCAGCATTTCACAAATGAAAACCTGGATGTGTGTGCCTAAGCAACATCAGAGCGTGATCAAGGTGGCAAAAGTTATTAATGAAGAAGGATGAACAAGTTAGGAGAGGTTCCAATAGTTTGCTTTTACTTGAGTCTAACGGGGAGGGCATGATTCCACCACCTTTCTTTCCCCCATGAGTTAACTGAGTGAAAATTACTTTTGCATGTTCCAGCAATTGAAGCAAGGTGAGATCGAAGAGGAAAAGTGTGAGGTAGAGTGAAAAACTGGGACATTCTAAAAGCAGCTGAAGAATTGATGCAACAGATGATTAATCAGTCCTGTCTCTGCCAAATTGGAGGGTATGCTTTTCCAAATCCAAGAAACATTAGTCCACAGTGCTTTGATTTTGTACGGATTCATATTCAGTTGATTGGCTCTCACTGAGCCTAATATTTGATGCAGGCACTGCTTAAATGCCTGGGTGATTCCAACTGACTGCACAACTCCAAGTACTACCGGGCGAAAATATAGTTCAGAGGTGGGCAACTATGGCCTTCCGGTTTGTTGTGGCCTACAACTCCTACCTGCCCCAGCCAACATAGCCAATGGCGAGGGACTATGGGGGTTGCAAACCAAAGTAATCTTTGTGGGCCAGTTGCCCACCCCAAGACAGTAATTTTCTGACATGATGCAGGCTACTGAATTGCTACTAGAAAGGTGGTTAAAATTCAATAGCAGCTGGTTCAGAGTTCATGAATATATTTATTTAATTTTTAAACAAAGATTAGGCTACATATCTAGCAACTCTCCTTGTGAATGTTTTACCACTTGTAGGTATTTATGTTGTGATGAATTGTGGCATATGACAAACAGATAATATCAACATAATACTATTAAATGTTAGAACTATGGGTAGTTCTCAAACAAATGGGTGTACCACAAGATTTAATTGTCCAAATGTACAGTGATGGATTTAAGTCCTTTATACCTTAAGTCTTAAGTCAAGTCTCAAGTGTCTACCTTCAAGTCTTAAATCGAGTCCTTGCAAGATACTTTCAAGCCAAGTCTCAAGTCACATCTCAAGTCTGGGAGCCAACTTTATACCCCAACCTATATTCCAGAATTTCTGGACAGAGTTGAATAAAGTCATTTTAACAAATTAAGTAGAGTTGGCCTTCCACATTTGCAATTTGGCCATCTGCAGCTTCAGAAGTGGGGAATAATATCCTTCTTACTTGTCAGAGAGCGCCTATTTGCAGGAGAGTGGAGCTGATTAAGGAGCAAGACACATGGCTTAAAGGAAAAATAAACTAAAGCTTTATTAAAGGAACTTCATATTAAGATAGGAAAATTACTGGGGGCTATCTAGTGTAGCTGCATTCTCAGGGGAGACTGGAAGAAGGAGCAGAGTTCAAAGAGAAGAGGCAGAGAAATTCCTAAGAGTATCAGTTTACATCACAGAGGGATCAGGATAAGTAGAGCCAAGAGAGAGGACACATTGGGTCACCCTAACTAACTAACTCTATTACTGCTGTCCCACTGTGAGACATTCTGGGTTCTTCAGTGCTAAGCGTTATTGCACTTCTAACATCACTCCCCCTTCTCAAAGCTGGAGGCTTTTGTATCAATGGGCACAAAAGAGTTTGCAGTTTTGGAAGTGGGGAATAGGATCCTTCTTACTTCCCATTTGTGAAGCTGGAGGCTTTTTCAGAACCGTGTAATAGGATCCTTCTTACTCCCCATGACTAAAGCTCCAAAAGCTTTAGAAACAAAGATCCTTCCTGCTTAAGCCCCCTGCCTAACACATTTTCTGTTCCCTTCTGAGAAATGCACCCTGCACTTTCAGGCAATTACTGACGTCTGCTCTTAGGAAGTTTTAGAAAGCTCCTTCCGTATGCAACAAAGGCAGGCTGCTGAGCAGACTTCAACCCTGCCTCAAGCCGGTTTCCTAAGCCATTTACTGATTCCTTCTGAGAAACGCACCCACGCTTGGGGCAAGAGGCAGATGATCATGTGACCAGTAGGCAAAAAGAGATTGAAGCATTGTTCAAAGTTGTAAGGTTTCTGGATGAACGTATTATGTTACTTAAGCAAAGGCAGCAAGTTGGTCACTAAAAATATACAAGTCATGAGTTGTGCCAGTCTGTCATTTATTGCTGAGTCAAGTCCAAGCTGAGTCACTGAAGTGACTCAAGTCTGAATTGAGACAGAGTCATTGAGTCTATACGCTACAAATCTGTAACCTAGACTGAGGACAAAAGAACACTGTCAGGACATACTATAGTAAAACAGAGTGATTTCTAATTGGTAAGAGGATCAAATGAGGCTACTTTTCATCACCTTAGCTAATTTATGTATAGAACATATACAGAAAGCTAGATTAGATTCAGAGGAAGGAGGTGTGAAAACTGGAGAAATGAACATCAACTGTTTATCAAACACAGATGACCATGCTACGAGCAGAAAATTGCAAAAACTTGGAAGAATTATTGAGGAAAGTCAAGGAAGAAAGGGCAAAAATGAGGGTATAGTTGAACATTTTAAAATAATCACCACAGATGATTTGTATAACTTCAACATGAATGATGGAGACACTGAAATAGTCAAAGACTTTCTACACCTTCGCTCAAAATTGAGACTGTAGTCATGAAATCTGAAGAAGATATAAGTTGGAGGGGGAGCTATAAAGGAACTAAATAAAATCCTCAAGTGTAAACAAAGACAATTTAATACAAAAGTCAGGATTGTCCATACCATAGTATGAACAGGGAAAGCAGGGGAAGCTGAACAGTCAAGAAAGCTGACAGGAACAGAATCAACTCGTTTGAAATGTGGTATTGGAGAAGAGTTGGGCTGCTAAAAAGACAAATGAATGGGTCCTAGAGCAAATCAAGCATGAACTGTCCTTAGGAGCCAAGATGACTAAGTTGAGACTGTTGTACTTTGGACATAGCATGAGAAGACATGACTTCCTAGAAAAGACAATGATGCTTGGTAAGGTGGAGGGCAATAGAAATAGAGAAAGACCACATTAAAGATGGATAGTCAAGGAAGCCACCATCCTGAGTATGCAGGACCTGAGCAAGGCTGTTGATGACAGGATGTCTTGGAGTTCTCTTATTCATACAGTCACCATAGCAATTTACAGAAACAATGGATGACATTTCATACTAGCCCCTTAAAGAAATCATATGGTTCCCTTTTAAAAAATAGGTTCCAAAATGACTTTTTTTTTCAATTCACTAGGAAGGCAGGGTTGTTATAGCTTTTTTAAAAAAATAATCTTGTCCAAGAGGTCATATAGGATTTTACCCAGTACAATAAAGCCATTATCAGCTTCTAAGCACTTAGAAGTCTTGACATGGTTGCCGAGAATTAATTGCCTTTTTATGCTGGATCCTAACAAGTAATCTTGCTAATCTTGCAAAGTAAGTTTGCAGTTTAGAGAGGGGCTGGTGGCACCTCCCTAAACTGCAAACCCCAGGATTCCATAGGATGTTGAAAGTGTAATCATAGCACTCAAACAGGCTAGTGTGGAAATGGCCAAGACTATCAAATGGATCCAGGCCTAACTAAACATTGTCTCCAGTGTCAAAGGCAGTAAGCCTTTGAATACCAGTTGCTAAACAGCAGGATGCTATTCCATCACTTCCTGCTTGTGGATTTCTGATGGGCACCAGGTGAGAACAGAATGCAGGATCTGATAGGCCTCCACCTGTGTTCCACATGAAATGTAATCATAAATGTGCTTACTTAGAAGTAAATCTCATGAGTTAATGCAGCTTATTCCCAGTAAGTCTGCTTACGATCACAGCCAAATTCATTTGTGTATCGTTTTATTCTGTCTTTTATTATTTTATAAGGTTAATCTTGCTTTAGATTCATCTTTTAAAACAAGCATGTTTTACCAATTCTTGTAGATTTTTTTTTGTGGTGATTCTGATGATAATGATAAACTATATATACCCTGCATGTCCACAAGATTGGTGTTCAAGGCAGTTTATTAATTAAAATGATTACAATATAGTTAAAAACATACAAAAATATCCAGCTCTGTTCAGTTGTGATGTTAAGTTCTTTTGAATCTTATATACTTAAACTTCAGAAGCTTTCTTTCATCCAGCTCTTACAAAACCCAAAACTATTGCAAAAATACCTAAGAAAAGCAGCACATGAAAATATAACCTTTTTTTTATTTTAAAAGGAAGGGTCATACATCTTCCTATGCAACACCTGATTAAGCATACTTATTGAATCAGGTCTATTATGCTTGCCTGAAAAAGCTGTAAGTTGAAATATTTTTAGCATAATCAGATTGTAAAATTGCACTAAATCTTTACAATTAAGTGACTATGTCTTCATTGAATCCCAAATTCTCATTATAGCTAATCATATCCCAAGCAAAGTAAAAATAATACAGGCACTTGAAACTAGGAGGGCATAGTCTACTCTCATCAGCAGTAATAGAATTAAATACACTGGTAATATATATGAGAACCACTGTGTTGTAATGGTTTGAGTGTTAGATTAGGACTCAAGTCCCAACTTAAGCATGGAAACCTCCTTGGAGAACTTGTCCAAGTCACATACTCTCAGCTTTATTGGACAGCAGTGTCAAAGCTCCAAGTAAATCTCCACAAGAAAATCCTATGATAGGATTGTCATAAATTGGTGTTGACATGAAGGCACATATCAACAACAAGAACAATAAAAATACATATATACACGCACACACACGCACACACACACACACACAAATGTATCCAAAGCCACTTACCTGAACTTATAAGTATTGTGGTCGGCAAAAAAATATCATGCCGCTTGTTATGCAATAGTCATTGCTATTAGTTCTAAATTATAGAATCCTTTAAAATAATTTTCTTTACAAAAATTTCTAAATGAGTAGCCATGTTAGCCTTTAGCAGTGAAAAAAGACAGTCCCATGGCATTTTAACAGCTAAGGAAATTATTATGTTATGAGCTTTTGTGAGTTAGAAATCCATTTCACCTGGTGCACAAGGTGCTATCAAGACTTTCAGGTGTATTATATAGCAAATATTACTGAGGTTGAGATTGTAATCAGTGAATTCAGAGCAAAATTACAGTAACTGTGTAACTGTGACAGTCTATAATTAACACAGGTCATTCAAACTAAGATTCTTTTCGTAGCATAAATTCATGAAGAAATTTCAGTTGATGTGAATATTGACTTTATTTTCATCTTGAAGGTTCACAAGTGCAGACAGAAAAACACAGTAAATTTCTCCTTTCTGCTCTTTCTTTTGTTTTAATGGTAATGCATGTGCCATCAGTCCTCCACATTTGCTAGGGTTAGGGGTCCAGGGCCCCCACAAAAGTGGAAAAATTACAAATTTGAAAATGTGTGTGTCTGTAGGAAGCGGACTGAGGCATTGTGGAGAAAGTCGGCTCCCAGGGTCCAAACCAGGTCAGGGAGAGGAGAAAGAAGCAGACCTGGTATGGTGGCTCTGTATTTCTTCTTTCTTGCCCATCTCCTTCCTTTAGTGAAAGGGGGCATCGGAAAAGGGTTTTTGATGCTGAGAAATCAGGCTGTGAGCTGCCCTTAATTGGCCAGGAAGGTGCTGGTGGAGGAAGAGGAGGACAAGAATGAGGATTTTAAAGGGCTGTATGGCTTGATTGGAGCCACTAAGAGGGAAGGTTCCCTTGGAAAAGAAGCACCCCTGGTGAGGGGGGCGGGGATTGAAGAAACTGACAAATAATCAAATCCATGAAAGTCAAACCCACAAATGTGGAGGGCTGACTGTACATAATTTCACATCATTCTAGTATCATTTCAATGTCTGCCATATTAGGCCTCCTGAGGCATTTTATTTCACTGGTATTGCTCCGTTAACTTTTCATTTATTTTCTGCTCTCTTGGGGCATGTGAAGCTTCTTTTTTTGGATTATGTAAAACAGGAATGGGGAAAATCTGACCTGAGGGCCGTATGCACCCGTGGGCCATTTTTATGGTTCCTCAACCTCCACAGAGGTCAAAAATGGCATTTTTTCCCCAAAACAATTTTTGGCCCCAAAATCCTCCCAAAATGACCTCTGGATTCTGTGGAGAGCATTTCCACTACATCTGGAGGCCTTCTAGGCCCCCAAAGGTCAAACAAAGGTTTTGCAAACTTTTCACTTTTCTTTTCTCTCTCTCTCTCTCTCTTTCTCTCTTTCGTTTTTGGTCTGCAAATGCCCTCTAGTACTAAGCACTATACATGTGAAAAAGACCCTGGAAATCTTTGTACTGATTCTGTTTGCATCATCTCGGTTTTTGAATCCAGCAGAATGGTTAAGCTTCCCTCTTGCCAGCAAATGACATGTGATTTGCTCATGCTGTGTGATGCTCTTTGGGAATTGCATTCTGGAAGCACTGGAGATCTGATAAGATCACTGTTATTTTTCTCCCCTACAACTGATTCTCAAAGCCAGTCGATCATCAGCCTGGAAACAATACATCTGCTTCCCCTTCATCCGTTTCCTCTACAAATACAAGCTGCCATGATTCTTTTCAATGTGCCCCATATCTTATTGAAAGGTAATTTCCATTCATGTTAGCTGTCCAAAATATCTCCAGCTTGACATAGATGTAGAGATTGATAACTAAACATTCTGAACGCATGGCTATTTTGCATGAAGGTTACTAGCAGGTTTAATCTGTCTGTCTAAGGATAAATCTTCACAAAATACAATCAGAATATAATGGTGGTAATGACAGTGATGGTGATGATGATGATGATGATGATGATGATGATGACGACAATTTTAAAAAAAATCCACTCTCGGACTAGTTAACGCTTTAACAAGGCACATACCATATGGGGTTTTCTATTGCTTTATCAGCTATTTTATAGATGAAGAATGTGTATATAAAGAAACAAATGAATGAATAAGACCATTATCTCATCTGATTATCAAAATTTAGAATTAATTTGTACTAAAAATCTAAAAGAAGTAGGTATTCCATTCCTCCCCCATAAGTGTGTTCATTGTAGTAATTGAAAATTTCCACCAGGAAATAAAAAAGTTTATTTCACTCCTTTCCTCATGAATTAGGCAGTAAAAGTTATGCATGGATGTTGCCCAAGAGGCAATTTCAATATAAAGCAATGCAAAATGCATAACCTAAAGTAGGAAAGTATTGTCCTCCAACTGGGCCTTTGCTCAAACAGTGTGGAGTGTTCTCAGCATTCTTCATCTCTACAGAGGCTCCACAGGAAATATTGAAAAACTGATACCTACTCTGCAGTCAGACAGTATTTTAACTGGGTTACAAAACCTTTAGTTGGTTGTCAAAGATTCTGTATCCACGAAGGCCCCACTTGCTGACAAATACACAGGAGTTATCAATTTATTTATTTATAATTATTTTAAGATCGTATTTAAATGTAGGACACTCACAGGCATCTATCGATGCAAAAAAGTGGGGTTTTTTTTCCCCCCAAATCATAAACTCTGAAGGAAAAAACAGCAACCAGTCCGCTTCTGCTCAGGACACCAATAAGGAAGGAAGGAAGGAAGGAAGGAAGGAAGGAGCAAAGTTTCAATGTCTGTTGTAGAACTTTTCAGTGTATACTTTGAAGCTCTATGGTCATGATCTCTAACACAAACATAGAAACAAAAGTATGATGACATAATAAAATGACTAGTACCTCACATCTTTCTTTGACAAACCTCAATTACCATGTTCATTATTTTTGTGATTTAAGTCCAAATTATTTGTTTTTTAGGTGACAATGAATGAGGATTCCATTGTCTCTCTCCTAAGCTGCTTTTGATGATAAATAGGGACTTTTGCAGACATGGTATGTAAAACTAATACATTTATTAATCATTCAGTCAGTCTTTATTACAGATAATCAGTTGCATTAATAAATACATTTTAAAAACCTTTCCCCAACCACATTGATATTTTTAAAACATGCCACCTGCTGGGCACATAAGACATGCCCATGCTGCGTTCCATTTGTGTGATCAGGGGCAAGAATTGCCTCGAGTGACAAACAAAAGTACACCACATTACTGACAGAATTGTTGCAATTACAGGAGTGGGATCCACCTGGGTGGGCCCCCCAGTATGCTCCCCCTTCCACCAGCAAGTATGTGGCCTCCCAAGCTGGGCATGTCTAATTCCACCCTACACTGCCTGAGTCCCTTAAGGGAAACCCCATACCTTACCGACGCCCAAGAGATACTGGAAACTGCTATCCCAGATCCAGGAACCATGCCAACCACTTGTGACACTTAACAATACAAAATGAGTCTCAGAACAATTACCCAATCCAGTCATTCTACTCACCAAAAAACAAGAGTGGGTAGGAGGGATGATGCTTCCAAGGAACTGACAAGCACCTTGGAAGCAGCTGAATATAAACCCCTCAGCCCGCCCAGTGTGAAATCTCCAACCAGCTCACTCTGGCTGGGCACTGACAGCCCAATCTGCTTTGTCCCAGGGCCACTAGGAAGAAGACCCTTGGGAAGAAGACCTTGGTGGTCCACCGTAATAAAGAAAGGCCATCACCTTTTCATTTCCACCTCACCTGCAATAGTTCTGTACAGTAAGTTGCACAGCTCATTTACCCAAAGCCCATATCCTTAGTTAATTTCAACTAGAATCCATTGGATTTATCTATTACTATATTTATAGTTATATTCATTTATATCCCACCAGTTTGGGACTCAAGGCAGCTTGTGAAAGTTAAAACAGAGACTGTTGAATGTTCACATTGAAGAAAATTTAAAATATAATTACCCTATCATATTAATTGCATGTTGACTCACTATTCTGTAACTGATTCAATGAGTCTACTCTAACTGGGATTAACCACTAGGGACCTTTCTGCAGCTTACCTGTTCTCGGCGCTGGGGTGCGGGGATCGCGTGAGCAGCTTCTTGCGAGAGGCTCTCGCATCACCGTTGCTTCAGCTCCGCAGCCACTGCCTGCTCACAAGCAGGGAGCGTGAGAGCCCTCCTCTTCCTTCCACCGAGCAGCCTGGGACTTTCCCAGGCTGCGCTGGGGCAGGAAGCACAAATGCCACGGCTCTGGAGCTCCACACACATGGTAAGTGCGCACGGGGCCCCGGAGCGATGCGCGATTGCACACCATTTTTGGCTCAAAGCCAAAAATGAAATAGTGCATGATCAGCACCTGCTGGCCCTGGCAGCGTCGCACAATTGCGAGGACATCATGTGGACGGCTCCTCACAATTGCGCGACATTCCAGAGGCCCTTTCACATGGCGAAAGCCATGCAAAAAGGGCCTAGGATTCAGGATCCTTGAATCCTGAATTGCTTCCCTTATGTGTAGATGCAGTGTTTGCATGCTGAGGATATGTGGCTTAGGTGAGCACTGGCCTGACCTGTTATCAATGTGTGTGCAGGCAAAATAACCCAGGGATCATTTATGCTACAGAATTATAATGATGTTATTCTATTTTAATACCCATGGTTCTGTCCTATGGAATCCTGGGACTGACAATTTAGGGAGGCCCTTTTTGCACTGGACTGCTATAGCACTATTATTCCACTTTCAACATCCTCTGGAATCCTGGGGTTTGCAGTTTTGGGAGGGGCTTCCAAAACTGCAAACCCCAGGATTCCAGAGGATGTTGAAAGTGGAATAATAACGCTATAACAGTCCAGTGCGAAAATGGCTGGAGAGGCATTTAGAACTCTCAATCGAGACATTCCAGTACCTCACCAAACTACAAGTCAGAATTCCATAGGAGTGGGCCATGTTAGTCAAACTGGAATAATAGTATTACAATCATGTCCTATGAGTGGGCCTCTGGCGGAAATGAGATGCCAGTCATTAGGAATGTCACACAGATATTCTATGTGTGCACACATGTACGTGTATGCCCAGTGCCAGTAAGTCAAGTTAAACTTTTGTTGCTCCCAGAAAAGGCGGAAGGCATGGTTGGATTTCACTAGTATTCTATGAGTTATGTGGAATGAGCAAAGCCTAAAAACCATTTCCCATAACAATCTCTAGAGTCTGTGACTCTGGCAGGATGTGGCTTTGTACATTAGGCCCTCCTGTAGTTCTTCCAGCTATTGGGAACAGCTTCATTATTATTTAATAATATTTTGGCTCAAACTGCCATTATTTCTCAGCTGTGGAAAGCAAAATTTTTCAGAATGAGATTGCCTACTCTCTGACTGCTGGGGCAGAGGAAGAAATAGGCACATGCCTCCCATTTTCTACCTACTCCTGAATCCTCTAACACACCCCAACACACACACACACACACACACACATTGCGGGTGGGGTAAGAAGGGAACTAACTCCTGTTTTTCAGAGCCCCAAATGAGAAACAATTTATACTTTCATCTTATAGAAACATCACATCAGATTTTTACCATGAAAACCCTGTGATAGGACAATCCAAAATGAAACAAGAGATAGTACCAGAAGATGAAACTCCAAGGTCAGGAGACACTCAACAAATTACTGGGGTAGAGCAGAGGACAACTACAGCTAGTGCTGTGGTTAATGATGCAACTGAACACAAGCTGAAAGGACATTCAGCTGTTGATGTGTTCAGAGAGGAAAGGAACCTCCGAAGTATTGCAACATATAGTATAGTATCATAGAATGTGGGAAGCATGAATCAGAAGAAGCTAGACATAGTAAAACAAGAAATGAAATATATAGACATTGCAATATTTGGGGTGAATAAGTTAAATTGGACAGGAGTGGAAAATTTTGAGACAAATAATTACAGCAAAAATTGCAACAAAAATAAAAGGTGATAGAAATAGGATCATAAATAGCTACTATAATTATATTAGCCACAAACTGGAAACAAAGAACACTTCCCACAGAAAAAGACTGGATTTTGACATTAATAGACACAGTATATATGGGTAAGTTTGCAATACTATTGAGAGGAGGAAAATTTGAAAAGTTTATAAATGAAGAAGACAATGTTATGATATATCTCTGGAATACTTGGGAAGATACAATGATAGCAAGCCTTGAAGCCTGAGTTTTCTAGGACTATTTTATATGTAAATATTATAAAGAAATTAAAGAAGTAGAATAATTTTCTATATTAGATGAAAGGATACACAATTTTTAGATAATGTAAATGCAAAATTTGTCAGGAGGAAGTCATTGATGAAAGGTTGAAGATTACTGTGTTTGTATGTTTGATGACTTCATTTTATTTTAATGTTATAAGGTTTATTTTAAGAAAAAATAATTTTTTAAAAAATAGCATCGGAACACTGAATGCAACTGTTCACTGACTTGTGTGCAGGGACAAAAAGAGCTACTATAATAATCAACACAGAAAATAGAAAATGACAACAAAGAGGAAGAATAAGAGACTTCTTCCACAAGATCCAAGAAATCAAAGGGAAATTTAAACCAAGAGTTGGGATGCTATACAACCAGCGAGGGAACACAATACATGACCAAGTACAAATAAAAAGATGATAGAAACAGTACACTGAAGAGCCATATAAAAGGGATGAAAGGATGATAGATTCAGTCAAGGAAGAACTATTTGAAGATTAACCCACAATTTTAGAAAATGAAGAAGAAGCTGCGTGTAGGTAACTTGGGAGAAATTAATCACCAAGAACAGATAGCATACCAATAGAACTGCTTCATGCTACAGAGACTGAATCTACTCTCATTCTAACTAAAATTTGTCAACAAATATGGAAAACAAAAGAATGGTCCACCAATTGGAAATCCTCAATTTAAACTTTAGTTCCCCCAAAAGGGGATGTTAGGGATTGTAGTAATCACAGGACCATTGCATTAATCTACCATACAAACAAAGTGATGCTCAAAATTCCAAAGCAAAGAATTATACCATATATGAAATGTGAAATGTCAGATCTCCAAGCTGGGTTCAGAAGAGGAAGAAGCACTGGAGATCATATTGCAAACATATGTTTGGGAATGGAGCACACCAAAGAATGTCTAAAGAAAATCATCCTGCACTTTATAGATTATAGCAAAGCCTTCGTTTGTGTAGATCATGAAAAGCTATGGATCACTCTTTAAGAAATGGGTGTACCACATTATTTGATCATTTGATTGTCCTGATGTAACCTGTACTTAAGAAAAGAGGATAGAATATGGAAAAGTGGAAAGGTTTCCAATTGGCAAGGAAGTCAGGCAAGGCTGATTTTTATCAACCTATCTGTTAACTTGTACACTGAATATATCATATGTAAAGCAGGATTAGACATGGAGGAAGAAGGCATGAAAATTAGAGTAAGGAACACCAACAGTTGACACAAGTTGACACTATTTTGTTTTAATATTATTGCATTTTGTAAATAAGAGCTTATTTCTGAATGCTTTTATATTACTTTATATTCAAATTGTAGTAGTAATAATAATAATAGTAATAATAATTGATAATGGAAAGAGTGTTTACAGGAGATCTGAGTAGCTGCTAAAGGGAAAACCCTTCAATTTCTCTCTAATAAATTTCTCTGAATCCAGGCTTATATGAATTTTTCAAAGTAAACCCATGCCAAGAGTTATGAAAGAGAAATGATAACCCCAAACACCTCTAAATCTACAATGAATTAACTTCAGTGGCAGATTTCCACATGACCTGGGGGGATATTTTTTACAGAAATCCTTTCCATTAGTAGACTCCATATCACTCCATATCACTCCATGTCACTTTTCTGTCTTCACATCCTAATTTCCTTTTTTGTCTATCCAAGACAAAGAACCTGTGAAAAACACTTCTGTCTTTAAGCTTCGAAAAGTTCTCCATTCAGTGGAAAGTCATGCAGTATGAGAAATGTCCACGTGCTATTGTCTATTATGTGGTCCTATTTTTATTTAATAAGGGAATGGTCTCCAAGTGAGTAAATTATATTGTTTTATGAGACTAGAGCTGGAACCTCTCACAGTTTTGTTTGCTAGTTAAAAGACACTGTTGGGAAACACAGAACAGCGAGGGGCCTTGGCCTGTTGAAGACAAGTGAGTTTTCTCCATAGAAAACGAATGCCCCAGCTGCTCTGCAGGCACCAAAATGGCTACGAGAGGAATGAGAAAGAGCAGTTGTCACAGATGGGACCATACCACATGGTCAATAGAATGAGCCCATTTTACTTCTCCAATAACTAACTCAACTATTTCACATCAATATTTTAGGCCTGGTGTCACCATGCCTCAGGAATTATCCGTGATAAGCCATGTTATTAATATAGGAAGGATATTACAAGACAGCATCATGTAATCTGATATCTACTGATGTGATGCACCCATCAAAAGTATTGTCAATAATTTATAGAGTTATTTTATTCTCTCTTTCTGCATTTGGCACTAAGCAAGAGCTAATCATCAATGTAAGTGACTGGTCCTATGACAATTGCTGTGCAGGAAATATAATATTAGATTCAATTTTCGAGTGTGCTTTACATCTCATCCTTTCCTCTCTCTAGAAACTGAATGCTGCAAAATGCAGGTAAGTTCTTAAGAATCTTAAAAACCCAGAATTGTTAATAGTCAGTTGGTTATGGTATTGTGTTTCACCAGTACAAAGATGCATTTAAGTAAGACAAGTGAATTCAGTGTAGCTAGATGACTACAGAATCAGATCAAGAATTATTTGTTTCTTTTTTCTTTTCAGATCTCCTGAAGGCATACAGTGGAAATCTTATGAAGGTTACTGGAGTTTCTTCCAAGGGGTAGAGTTCCCAAGGGGAACTCTCCAAACAAGCCAGAAAAGAAGAAATCTAAGTTCTTCCTCTCTTGGTTTATATAGTCTGCAAAGCTAAGCTTATATAACTCTGTGTGTGACAACTTATAGTATATGAAAGCACCAGGCAGGTTCTTAAAGAAAGCAGAATAAATATTACATTTCAGTTTCAGCCTGAATTCCATCTCTCTCTTGCATACTCATACCTCTGTATGTTGCATATATGATGCCTTTATTTCTATATAGGATATTGTGTACCCAGATCAGATGTGGATGTTCATGCATATGCACATCTGTTGTGAAAGTTTTGTTTTCTGTGAGTTGCTTGCAGTTTTCAGTTCTCAGACAGCCTGAGGATTCAGACCTAATTATTTTGTTTTGGCTCAGTCAAATTCATAATCAATCCAACCTGCTGTCAAAATTTTTGTAGCATGGGTGCTGTACAAACTAAGCAGAGCTTGTAAGCAGTATATTACTTGTAATGAGTTACTTTGGTAAATGGTTTTTACAATAAGCAGCTGAAATAGTGCTACTTTTCCCCCCTGTAACAATAGTAATTAACGCCTTTCAGAGCAAAACAACAGGTTTTCAGCTGATTAATCACTACTGTGTTCTGACTTAGGGCCTTTCTGCACTACACTGTTATAGTGCTATTATTCCACTTTCAACATTCTGTGGAATTCTTGGGTTTGCAGTTTACTGAAGCATAAGAGCTCTCTGGTTGAGAATTCTAAACGCCCCTCCCTAAACTGTAAACCCCAGGATTCCATAGGATGTTGAAAGTGGAATAATAGCACTATAACCAGGTAGGGCAGAAATGGTCTTAGTGTAAACAATATAGTGGGCAAAAAAGAAAGGTCACATATGTGGCTACCCCATCTTTGTGGGGTTTTCTGCATATAGCGAGAAGCCAGCAACAGGGAGGAAGAAGGGGTCTCATTGAAACATGAGCTTCACTAAAGAGTCAGGTTAGTTCCTCCATTCTTCTCAGGCCCTTTCCAGATGTGGGGGGGGGACGACAGAACACGCTACTCATCGGATTTTAACTTCGTCCAGGCGAGTCCATCGCAACGAGGAGGAGTGCGAGCTCGTCGTTCCGCACTCCTCCGGCTTCCGGTTGGTGGGGTGGCTTCCGGTTGGTGGGGGCTCTCCACCAACCGGAGAAGCTCACCAGCTGGAAGCCCGCCCCCAGCAGATCTGCAGGCACGCACTTGCCCGCGCCTGCAAATCTGCTCCGGAGCCGGGCGACGGAGCGGCATGGGGTTGCGTGCTCCGTGCTTTTTAAAAACCTCTAAAAAGAGGTTTTTAAAAAACATGCCGCGCAACCAGTTCCGGTTGCTCCGGAGTGGACTGAGGTACGGAACTACAAAAAGTAGTCCGCCCCAGTCCACTCTAAGGTGCAGAAGACCTCCGTTGGAGGTCGCTCTGCACCGTTTTAATAGCCCGGTGCGGAAAAGGCCCCAAATGAAAGATAACGCTTCAACTATCAAAAAAGGAAAAAGTTACTGTTAGTGCGTGTGGGGGAGGGGGTGAGAGGACAATCTCACCAGAACAGCTGACTGCTCCAAACAGCAACATAGTGTGTGCATTTGGACTGTTTGGCTTAGTGTAAGCTATACGGGAGAGTTCAGCAGAGGAGGGGACGTTTCCTACCTACTGAGGATGGTTCAAACATGAGATTTAGAGAAATTGTTCTGGGAAGAGGGAGATGTGGAAGGAAAAAGAGTGAGTGGATTACTCAGCAAAGGATCTGTGTGCTCTACGCATAGCAGCAATGTAGGCCATTTTCACATGGCATTCACCATGCGAAAGGGCCTCTGGAGTGTTGCGCAATTGCGAGAAGCCGTCCACATGACATCCTCACAATTGTGCAATGCTGCTGGGGCCAGCAGATGCTGATCATGCACTATTTCATTTTCCGCTTCTGGCAAAAAATGATGCATGATCGCACATTGCTCCAGGGCCCCGCATGCCTGGAAAATCCCAGGCTGCGCTGCGAAAGGAAAAGCAGGGGCCCTCACACTGCCTGCTCGCTAGCAGGCAGCAGCTGCAGAGCTGAAGCAGCGGGGACACGAGAGCCTCTCGGAAGAGGCTGCTCGTGCGATCCCCGCACCCCAGCACCGTGAAAAGGTAAGGTGTGAAAAGGGCCGTAGTCTGCTATGCTGTGCCTATGCAGTTAAGGGGAGATTCAGGCAGCGCAGTCTGCTTAGAATTATGATAATCAGAGGGGTGGGGGACAAGAGATCATTTTCCTGTATTTTTCAATGGGATAGTAACAGTAACAGTAGGGTGCTTGTAACTAGTAACCAAGCAAGTTACTTTCTGGGCTGTAGTAATGGTAACAACCAGGACCTATAGGGTGAGCCAGGTAGAAGGTAATATAAATGGTTCCTGCTAAAAAGGCAAGATTGCGAGGTAAAACATTGACAGAGTTTGTCTGTCAATGACTTCTGATCTCACAAAGCTCCTATACTTACCTACCGTGTGGAAGGGCTGGAAGCACAATGGAGGCCACATTGTGGAATGAAGACACATGTCCCTCATGCATCCTTCCTCGGGGAGCCAGCTGGGTGCAGAAGGAATCATTCCGATCATGTTCCCTTCCTGGCAAAGGTGCTTCCAGGATCATGACTGGAAGACGATGGAGCAAGGAAATGTGCGAAAATAGGCTAAGACTGAGTAGATGTTTGAGATGGGAGCAGTATATTTTGAAAGTTTGGTTTAAACCTTAGAAGGGAAGAAGAAAATGAGGAGACTTAGGTTGGTCTCCTGAGAATCCTGACCCTCACTCTTCTTTTGTGTTACAATAGTGCACCTGAATAATGAAATCTGTGGCTACACTTACTCTTGTAGATGAAAGCATACCTTCAAATCACCTGCCTCTAGACATTGAGATTCATGCTTCAACTTTCTGTACATATGTCTGTCTATATATCTATATCTATATTTATATCTATATCTATATCTTCAATCCTTAAGAATATTTAATATGGATAAATAGGCCAGACTTCCTGCATTCCCAACAAAATTTCTGGGAACAAAGTTCCAGACATCCAAATGCTTCACAGGTATCTCCTTGAGGAAATATTCAGTGATACGTTGCCTATAAGCAGTTACTATAAATGAAAGGAATTCTGAATATGTGTTTTATGCTGAGTAGGGAGCATCACGTGTACACACGCAAAAAGTAGAATTTGCTATTGTAAAACCATGCCAAAAGTATTTCTAATCCTCATCAGGGCAATTAAAGAATGCAGGGGGGCAGACAGCTGCTTCTCATTGTAATCTGTGTAAGTCACACGGAAGGGGACTAAATCTCCAGAGCTCAGAAATGTTTCTTTTTGACTATAGTTCCTAGAATCTCCCAGTCAGTGTGGTCAGTGCTTTTCCAGACATTTCCAAGCAGTGTATCAGCATCCCCCTTTCTTTCCATATGCACAGAAAGTAAGAAAATGCTGCTGTTGATACTTTCCCTTCCAAAACAAATTCATATAGAACTGTGGCACTAACATGTAGGGAGAGTGCTGTTACATTTTTTAAAAAATTCCCAACTCCATTCAGCAGGAAGAGTGTCCTTAATGGATTATTCAAACAATGCTGAGAGAATTTATCTAGAAAAGAAAACCCACAGATCATCTCTCCCTAAACCATGTTTCCGTAGATGTGTTGAACTACAACCTCAATCATCATGATAAAGGAATAATGGGATTTGTAGTGCAACACATCTGGAGGGCTCTTGGTTGAAGAAGGCTGTAATAGATCTTGACAGCTTTCGAGCTTGTTCCTTTGGGGTGCTGCTTTTATGAAGGACAAATTCTTGTGCACCAATCCTACAATGGCTGTCATTGTTACTGTCACCTTCTTTTCTCTTGAGACAACTTTGGGTATGACAGCCACAGAACATGACACAGCTCTTCCTCTGGTTATCACTGGCAAGCTGAGAGAACACAACTCCTTGCTGAACCTTGTTCAAGTTCTCTCTTTTGCTGTAGGGACTGCAGCTTCCCAGAAGTCATCTCCTTTATCTCTTCTAATGTCAGGTATGACCTAAATTTCACACTAGCGATGGTTAGTTGCATTACGTGCTACAATTCCCCTAACTTGTAAGGATGGCATCAACAACATGTGCTTCTACCAGTGTGAATACCACCTTCATAGTCATCAAGAGCAAGGTACATGTGTAGATCCAAACAAAGGTAGACAGCTGCAGCGAAGAAAAGCTGTGCTGATCAACACCTTAGCTTTGTGCTATAGTGTTACATTTGGAGGCTTCTAATTGTACTGACTGCTATTTTGTGGATGCTACTGTACTCTCAGACTTCTATTGTTCTCTTCTGCAACTGGATGGATGTTTTTGAAGCCTGTTAGCTATATATTAATTATGTTTATTAATTGAAATGCTTATTCATTGTTGATGCTCACAGACATATTCTCTTCTAGCTATATACACACAGGAAGGTAAAGAAGGGAAACAAATGGAAGAAATGTACCTGTTGGTTATGCTCAAGTTCTTGTTTTGTTTTTGTTTTTTTTAAATCAACCAGACAACATTGAATGTTTCACAGAACACACAGAGGCAATTCCCAGCACAAATAGAAATAGTTTAGTCCTAACTAGAGGATGGGTTCTTTTTATTCCACTATAAATTACAGCAAAACACCACACACTTTTAAAAAAATGTTTAGATCAATTGTTTTGGCTAAAGGGAATTCCTCTAGATGGGAGGTGGACCAGAGGGCCTTTTCACTAAAATAGTAAGGGCCTTTCAGCACTACACTGTTGTAGTGCTATTATTCCATCTATTCCTTGCTCCACTCCACCTTCTCCCTGTCTAGAATTAATCCTGATATATAGCTAAATTTCGCCTCTTATCTATGTACCCCAGAGATCTCAAAGAAGACAAGCACCAACACTTGTGGCCAAACCAGTGAGTAATTAGAGTATCCTCATACCATGCAATATCCCAATAAATGTGACTTCAATAGCCATCTCATAGCAGTTGTAGTAAGAGTCCCCCTTTTTATCCTAATTAACTTCCTGAAACCAGGTGATTATGAAAACAAGCGATCACACTAGCAGGAAATTAACCTTTAGTAGGAGGAAGAGCCCAGTTCAGAAATTGCCACTCACTTATCTGAAGTAATGATAATGTCAAAATTTAATCTTAGCCTGCAGTTATTAAACCTTTTATCATCAAGCCAAGACTCCACTACTGTCCATACCCCTAAGTGGATTATACAGTTAATCAGAATATAATTAAGTGGAAGCTAGCTGCATTATTGAAAAGATACTCTGTATGAATATTGTATACATAGATGTAGATCAGAATATCTAGGAAACTATAAATTTCATGAAATGCCTTTACTTTTTTCTTCTGCAAGGCATTTCAGTCTTAAGCAACTTCAGGCAATAATCACAATATAATTGTCTTCGGCCTGATAACTAAAGTGCCTGCTTTTTTTCCTTTCCTATCCTTTTCTTTCCTTTTTTACAAGAAGATGTCTGCTTTTTGTGTTGTACAAAGTGTCAAGGTTTTATACCCATTTACACAGCTTGCTTTAAAACTATTGACTTTAATGGGATTTAAAAAGCCTAACAGTGTCTAGACCTAAAAACTAAGGCCGTGTCCACACTACATTGTTATAGCACTATTATTCCACTTTCAACATCCTGTGGAATCCTGGAGTTTGCAGTTAGGGAGGGGTCTTTAGAATTTTCAACCAAAGAGCTCTTTGGCCTCAGTAAACTACAAAACACAGAATTCCACAGGAAGGTGAAAGTAGAATAATAGCACTATAACAGTGTAGTGTGGAAATGGCCTAAGACATACATATCTAGGTGAAAAAAACAAAATTTTCTAAATAATCTGTTATTAGTTTGCAACAACTTCCCCCAAATTGTGTCTATCACAAGCCCAGATGTGTCATGATACCCTTGAATATACCCTCAGTCAACCTCAGTCAATCAACCTAATTTTTCATAGATGTTTGTGGGGAAGTGTGTTGCTTGACCGTTGGAAATGTTTCATATATTACAGCCCTAAAGTGGAGGCTTCTGATAACTGCTTTTGCTGGTGGTATTCTATGTAGCGGCCAACAGCCACAGCATTCTCCATGCAGTTATTGCTGCTGCTGCTGCTGCTGCTACTTATTTATTTATGCATTAATAGGCTGACAGTGACTGCCCTAAGGTCATCCAGAGAGTTACATGACTTAGTAGAGACTATAATCTTATGCATTTCAATAGTTTATGTTCCATACCACTATTTCTGCACTCGATTGTTATAGTGCGATTATTCCACTTTTAACATCCTATGAAATCCTGGGGTTTGCAGTTTAGGGAGGGGCTGGCTGTCCCCTCCCGAAACTGCAAACCCCACGATTCCATAGGATGTCGAAAGTGGAATAATCGCACTATAACAGTCTAGTGCAGAAATGGCTTATGTCACACATCTCTTATGTCACACATCTTGCCACTTAAGATATTTTCTGTATTGGAATATATTGGAAATAAAAACTCGAAAGAGAGAATCAAGAGTGAGCTTGCAAGTATTAATCAAGGGATGCTCGCAGTAAATTCATGTGATCAAAGTGTTAGTATTTGTGATGACATATCAGAATATATAGTTTAGCTCTTCTTGTGTTGAGTTTCACTTGTAAGTATTTTCATAACACAAAATCTGCTAATCATACTTAACAGGTGACTGAGTTCATTCCCAGCTAA
Organism: Cyclura pinguis; assembly: GCA_030412105.1. Lineage (NCBI taxonomy): Eukaryota > Metazoa > Chordata > Lepidosauria > Squamata > Iguanidae > Cyclura > Cyclura pinguis. The sequence continues at coordinate 218,626,948 of CM059602.1, forward strand.
ACAATAAAATGTCTCACTAGGATTTGGGGAAACAGGGTGACATTGATGCAGACTATTTAGAATACAATACCAAACCACTACTGATGGGTAGTATCATTATTTGTAAACAGGCAACAAGTCTCTCTAGCTTCAGGATGTCTTTTTCCACCTAAAATGGTATATGTGATATGCTCATTTCATAGAAGCACATACCATACCACTGAGAAGAAGCCTTGCTAATGCTTGATGATGCTGTGCTTATTTTAACATTACTGGAAGAACACTTGGTTCATTTTCTTTGTTCCTCATATGGGTGGATATGGGGTGGAGAAACTGCAGCCTGTGGGTTGCATGAAGTCCCTGAACCTCACTTTGTGATACCCAAAGGTCCCTTGTAGTGTCCCCAAATCTTCCTCAATAGAATTACAGACAATCTTTTCATCCCAAATCACACAAAACTACATATAAATGCAGTGTTTTGACTTCCTCCCACCAGCCAGAAACCCCCAATCCCCAGTGCTATTTTTGGCCAGATTTCAGCTAAAATTGGCAAGTGGAAGTACAGAGGCAAAAATTGGCCCCCAACTACCGGTACAATTACCCACCTCAACACAATATAAGGAGAAGAACTGTAGGTATGAACATACAGCATATCCACACGTGGATATCCAAACTTCGATATGCTAAATGCATTGATGAAGCTGCTCTCAGTTTCCATCAGGTGTTGTCTGTTTCTTCATACGGAACAGTGAATACTTGAAGCCTGCAGATTTAGAGTCTTATGGAAGCATGTAAATCATTAGCTATTCAGTTTATCATGGTTGTTCCTTTATAGCTAAGAAAAGAGAGAGGTGTTTGTGTGCTTCCCGTCCTCATGTCAGTACAACTGAAGTTGGCTAGGATGTTGTGCAGCTTTTTTGGCATTTCTGCTTTTTCCCGGGTTCAAAGATGTCTTGGGCTGGTCCTGTCTCAAAAGCAGAAAGGAAAGAAATTAAAAGAAGACCAAACTTTTGTGAGATTTTTAGAGCTGCAGTCTGGTACTCCATTTCATCATGTTGATGAGACAGGAATTCAAAAAAAGACTGCTTCCATTTATGACAGCTGAAAAATATTTGTGGAAACTGTGGATGAAAGACCACCGTACGGAAGCTAAGGCACGCCACTCAGAGGAAAAAGCTAAAGAGAAAGGGAAGCAGCACTAGCCACTCACTGTGGCAGGACTGAGCTTGTCTTTGTCTCAGAGACTGTGGTTGAGCTTTGATGACATGGGGTCTTTTCCTTCAAGCAGATGTCCATTGCTGAGGTCACACTGTCATGGTGACTGAGCTGCAAAAGCGCTTTAGGATTATACTACATTGACAAAACCAGACACAAATGTAATAGAATTAAATGGCTGTGTTTAACTTATTGGGTTTAGATGGCATTAGCCCTGTTGGCAGCAGATGTGGTGCCTCATGAGAGCGATCTGAGCCATTTATTTGAGCTTTCATTCTTTTCTTTTTTTAAAATTTGTAATCACCAAGCTAATAGATACTAAAGCACAGCACAGTATTTTCACTATTATGTGGTATAATGAAACATGCTTTGCACAGACTTTATTTTTTTAAAATGTTATATATCTTAGTATCCCTCTGAGGAGCTCAAAGTGACACAGTAGTCTGGTCTCCATTTTTATCTTCACAACTGTCTTGTGAGGTAGCCAGGCTGAGATTATCAGAGCCCCAAGGTTACCCAGTGACTTCATGGCAGAAGTTTCTTCTATCTCAAGCTAACACTCTAGCTAGTCAGAAATTATAGTTAAGCACTATTCTGAGCAACAGCTAAATATGTTTTTGTCACATGACCAAAGAAAATTGGATGACGAACAGTTTTTCTTCCAAGGGACTGATTAATGTAGATTTATTAATCAGACCAAGATTAAAGATCTTTGAGGTGACGCTTAGCCAAATAGGATGATACAAGTGACATAATTTTTAATTACAATTCCTACGCTACAGTTTAGTGCCAGAGACCATCATACACTAACTTATTAAATTTGATCTTAAACATTTTGATGAGAATTTAAACTTTCAAGACAGCAAGGAAAGGAGGTGTTTAATAGAGTAATAGCTTGACTGGAATCCCCCAGTCAGTCAGCTTTCTGATAGTAGTCACAGAATGACCACTCAACCTAGCCTCTGTATCACAGGGTTGTAGCTGTAGCCCAACAGGTAACTTTTCCAGGCTTTGAGTGACAGTTACAAGAACAGGGAATGGCAGCCTTCCTCTTCATGACTCAGTCAGTCTTGATGTAATTCTCAAGTTAGGTGGAATTTCTCTTTGATTTGTTTTTGACAGTGCACTAAAATGCTCTAGTGGCTGCTTGGAATGTAAATCTTAGTCAGTTTCATTCTTGCAGGCAAGATCAAATAATTTTACCATTTTTCTCCTCACCAAAAAAAGTGAGGTAATAGAAAACGTCACATTTTACAAAGACTATTCACTTACTCTGATCCAAAAAATGCCTGTGGTGTCTTTTTTTGCATGGAAAAAAGCATTTTCTCCACAGAAAACAATTTTTCTGCATAAGAAACAGCATTTTCTTTGCAGAAATGATATTTTCTGTACAGAAAAGTCTGTTTTCTATGCAAGAAATTTGATTTCTCTGTAGAAAACCCATATGCTTTTTTCCTTGCAGAGTCAATTCTGAACTGCAAGATTCTTGCCCATCTAGAATTCTCCTTCTCAGTTTCCTGACACTCAAGAAACTGTTTTTGACCAGTTTTTGAATCTTTTCCAATTTTTTCCCCTAGTTAAATGCAGTCATTCTCTACTCAGAGGAAGAAGGCATTACTTTAGTCATTTCTATCTGCATTCATTTTCAGTTATTACTTTCAGTGTAAAATGGTGTGATAAAAAGAAGAAAAAAATGACATTAATTTGAAACCAGCTTTATTGACCTGTTATTATTGTACAAAATTGAACAGATGTTCTGGACTTTGTAGAATGGATCATGACTCAGTCATACTTAAAATATGTTGACGTATGTTGAAATCTGTTACTTTTGAAGCTACTCAAGTTACATTTATTGCAATTTCTTAATTTCTTATTGCAATATCTTTCTGTAGCAGTGGGACTGTATGCTCTTGTGAGACAAGAGGCTATGCTGATGGCAGCAGTGTTACTAGTCAGGCTTCCCATGTCAGACAGACTGAGAAGCCAGACTAAATGGGCCAAACAGCTATTGGGAGCAGCAGACGTTAGGGGTAGCACTGGTGGACGATTTCTCAGATTCGATGGCAGTGGAACCATAGGTAACACTTGTTGTTATTGTACAGAAGGAGGCATAGTTATGAAAACTCAATGGTGGGACAATCCGAAATGAAAGAAGAGATAGTGCCAGAAGATGAAACTCACAGATTGAATGGTAGTCAACTACTGGGATACAGAGGACAACTATGAATAGCCCTATGGCTACTGATGCCACTGAACTCAAGCTGAAAGAACATTTAGGAGTTGAAATGCTCAGAAATGACCATGACGAGAGGACAACAGAAGGAGGAATGGTGCAGAAATGGCCAAAATTTTTGAATGATTACTGAAGAAAGTCAAGGAAGAAAATGCAAAGGCAGGTGTACAGTCAAACATTAGAAAAACAAAAATAATGACCCCAGATAATTTATATAACTTTAAAATAGCTGATGAAGACATTGAATAATTCAAGACTTTCCATATTTTGGCTAGGCCATTACTTAGACTAGAGACTGCAGTCAAGAAAGCAGAAGAAGGTTAGGACCTGAAAGGGCAGCTATTAAGGGACTAGAGTAGATTCTGAACTATAAAGACATACCATTAGTTAGGATGGTCGATGCCACTGTATTTCCTTTTTTAATATATATATTTATATTTATATTTATATTTATATTTATATTTATATTTAACTATTTTTACAGCAGACAACAATATAATCAATGTCATTCCAAAAAAATGTACAAACAAGAAAGAGAAAAGAGATAAAATACAACATAAAATAAATAAAATAAAATAACTATTTTTCTTCCATAGATACAATTTTATATTATCATATTGTGTCCTCCCCCTCCCACCCTACTCTGTTTAATTCCCATAAATCTAGCTTTTCTATATTGTTTGTACCACCAATTCATCACTTTCCCTCCCTACTTCTCCTCATATTCCCTCCTCCACCTCCGTAACCTATCCTATCTCCTACGCATTTTCTTCTAATCCATTCTCAATCCTGAATTTGTTTTAGACTAAATCTCCCTATGAAGTATCTTTTTGATGTTGTGTTCTTACCCCAATGTTTCACTACCTAGTACCAATATTTATTTTTCTATTATTTCCTCCTTTTATGTTCCCACCCTTAATATAGAAGTTACAACTTCAGATCTATTCTTCTTCCGTATACTTTGATATCTAGTTCTCTTTCACCCATTTGATGACTGGACTGCATTGCTTTTCAAATTGTTGGTTTGAATTTCCTTTCAGCCTGTTGGACAGTTTTTTCCATTTCTATAATATCCATTACTTTAATTTTCCCTTCTTCTAGGGAAGGTTCTGTTTCTTCTTTCGCTGCTCTATATTTCCAGTGTTTACATATGATTATGAAAGCTGGACAGTGAAGAAAGCTGATAGGCAAAAAATCAACTCATTTGAAATGTGGTGCTGCAGAAGAGTTCCACAAATACCATGGACTGCTAAAAAGACAACTAAAAGAGTCCTAGAGCAGATCAGGCCTGACTTCTCCCTAGAAGCCAAGACGATTAAACTGAAACTGTTGTGCTTTGGCCATATCATGAGAAGACATGTCTCACTAGAAAACAGAATAATGCTTGGTAAGGTAGAAGGAAGGAGGAAAGGAGGAAGACTGTATGATAGATGGATAGACTCAGTCAAGGAAATCACAGTCCTGAATTTGCAAGACCTGAGTAGGACAGTTGATGGTATGATGACCTGGAGGTTTCTCATTTATAGGATCACCATAAATCAAAGTCAATGGCAGTTAACAACAACAAAATTCTATGTCTGGACTTAACCTACAGCTGTCAAGAAGTGGTAGTGACCTTCTAGTCAGATGGACACAACATATGGAAGAGACCTACTGGATCAGATTTGTCTGGTCTGCTCTTGGATACTCACAAGCAGGAGGGCAATATCTCTCTCCCATGGCTGATTACTAGTAATACTGTGAACTAGTATTCACGGACATAGTGTCTCCCATTCTGGAAGTAATATATATATCCATTAGGTCTACTAGCCATTGATAGCCTTATCCTTCATGGTATTCTTTATCTTCAAAACCATGCAAACTAGAATATACTAATTGCAAGTCAGTGTATATAAATAAACAATGGTTAGAATTTCAGATATATTGGTATTCTATTCTTGATCCCATTTCCCAGGAGGTAACACCCACTGATTTCTATAGTGGTTTTTTCCCCAGTAATTGTGCTGAGAACTGTATCCTCAAAATAGTTTCCTGTTGAACAGGCTATAACAAACTATTTTATTTTATTTTTAAAACATATATTAGAAAGGTCATATTGTCTATATGTTGACTGTCAAAAAGGTAAACTCTCCATTATGGATATAATGCAACTGATAGTATTTGCAATCAACTTTTATATCCATTGCATTGCTTCACTTGTCCTTGTTGTTTCTTCGTGATCCATTTATGAATAATGTACCACCAGGGTGGGAATCTCATATTTGTCCTTTTTATTTTGTGTCCTCTAAGATATACGTATTATAATATCGCAGTGGGTGGCAAGCTCACTAAAACATGACAGTCTCATATCTAGTGCTATACTTAATGAATAATTCTTGAGCATTAATTTTAATTACTCTCATACTTTTTAAGAAGCTCACCCGGCAGATTATCCCCATATCCTTGTCTTAAAATTCACAACTCTTGGGGGACAACTAAAAAAATAAATACATCTTTCTAATACAGAAAGTTCCAACTGTCACTTTGACCACTTGTAGAAATATGGCAGGTCAATGCCTTCCCCCAGCTTTTCCTATCATATTGTTCAGTTTGTTTCTGTTAGTATTTACATTGTGACATCCTCACTGATCCACCTCAGGCTACTGGCATGAAGAAGCATCACTTAAAAAGTAATTTAGCAAATAAGGATGGTTTCCCACAGGTGAAAATAAAAGGAAAAGTTGTAGTAAATAGCTAATGTGAGCAAGAGGTGCCTTGGGGGATCTCGAAGACTGACTTCTTTCAAACCCGCAATAACTTCTGGTGCTATTGGTCCTGAGGCAGCAGGAGTTGACATTGTTTAAAAAAGCTCCCTTATGGTGTTCTCATTAATTAACTGCTCTGTTTGTTTATTCTAGATTGATTCAGTTTGTTCTCAGGAGAGTGCTTTTTGGAAACTCAGTAGTGCCTTGATGCAGAATTTCATCTTCAGGCCCTAGATTCTCAGGATGCTTGCTTTGCTGGGGTCGTGGAGACGATGAAGTGAAAAGGAGGATTTGTGAGATAAAAAAATGATAATCAAAATATTTTAAAATTCAGATGTAATTTTTGAAGAGACTCCCCATAGAACGAAAATATTACCTGAAGCCAAGTTTGACTGACAGACAGGCTGTAACAAACAGAGTGCCAAGCAAATGGCATGCATATCCGATAGGAAAGTGTTTGCTTCTAATTATTTCAGAAAGCATTTTAATTAAGTTGTTTGCCAATTAATACCTCACTGTCAGTGTTTCATAAATATTTTAAAGAGATTTCGTAAACTTTCCTTCTAATGGCAATACTTCATGCAGACTTTGGGATATCCTAACGTATTGGAATATTAATTTATTGTGACTCTTGTTTCTTCCCCCCATGTTAAATTAAAGTCACATTTAAAATATTATTGCATCATATTAGTAAGAACTGTTATGGAATTATATTAAGTACAAAGGCAATGAAATGTTACATAAATGGTATTGTTCTATTGTTATCCTGTTCAGTTTTTCTAATTTTGATCATGTATTGCTATGCACATCGGCGGCTATCTAAAACAACTTTATTATACTAATGCTGAGTGAAGGAGGCAAGCACTGCCATGGCCAAACACTGTCCTAGGACTAGAGAATAATGCTTGTCTAAAGAAAGGGAAATCACTATGGATTTGTTTCACTGGGCAGTCAGTCATTGGATACTGTGGTTGGCTTTGAAGCAATCCAAAGAACATACAAGGTCTTCCAGAGATTTTCCCGTGCTTGCTTGGTTTTTTCCCCCCACATGATAAAAAACGTATCAATTTAGGACCTGCAAGTGAATGTGTTGCAGGATAGTCCAGCCCCCCCCTTTTTTTTTTTGGTCATGAGCATCTCATCTGCTATGTAATGCTGCTCATCCTAGGGAGAGGGAATGGGTAGTGATGTATATCATGGAGCCATGACACCTGCCTCCTTGTAGCTTCCTATCTTTTTAAACCATTTTAATTTCTGTTGGTCATCCAAGTGTGATCACCTCTACTGCTAAACAAATAGCTATGTTTAGTAACAATAAACATAACCACCATTTCCCCCATACTGCTTTTGGGGGCTCTAGACTTACTTGCTCATGCTGCTTCACCCTCACTAGTGTAAGGAGATTGAATTTTATCTCCTTTATGACATTCTAAACTTAACTACACAGGGGCTTCACATGCTTGGCTTGATACGTCACAGGATTGTTTCTGGGAGAGAAGGGGCTATTCTGCAATGCCAGGGCAGTTCCTTGTTGGACACCCTGTGTTCCCCTGCACACTTTCTAATTTTAGCCTCAAACTGTTCACCTCATGCTGTTATGGTGCCTTTCCGTGTGTCCATGTATACTCAGACTCACTAGTTTTAGTTTACTTGTTTGCTGTATCAACATGCTGCCTTGTTACTTTTCTCCTGGGGCTTATCCTGCCATCTGTATGAAGTGAATGTCCTGCTATGATACTGCCATAATTTTGTGTCTTTCTCTCCTTTTACTGTCAACTATGCCTTCCAGTTGCTGGGATAGTCAAGATGATATCTCCAAAGGCCCTGACACACAAGGTGGAGGGAAAGTAAGGTTTTCTAGAGGAAACATCCAGTCCCTTGGCAGGTGTGGATGGAGACAGACACAACTAGAGGGACATCGGTTTGGATGCCAAAAGCAACTTGAAGCATCATGTTCCATTATGAAGCAAAAAGCACAGGCTCTAGATTTATCCGGAACTCACATTTGGTGGCTGTGGGAAGGGAGGAAGCAAGGGAGGGAGTCATCTTTGGCTTCTGGTGACATGGCTTCTTACCATGGAATTCTGTGCAGGTTGACTAAGACTGGTGCAAATGGTCAGCCAGTCTGAAGGCTAATTAATTAACTGGGTACAGGGCTGGGGGGCAAGATTACTTGGAGTGGAAGTGGAGATGGAAATCTCCTCTCTGGCCTGCCTGACAAAGCTACTGCAGTCTTGCTAGGACAATCTTCTCCACTTTTCTTCTCTTTTTCTCTTTAATTATGCAACGGGGAAGGCAATTTTAGCTTCTAAAGAGGACAGATGTGATTAACAAAATTAAAATGTGAGAAAAAGCAAAACCCAACAAACTTCCCCATCTAGACAGAGGGATTTAGAGTGCCTAGCTCTCAAAAACCGGGGTTTGGATATATATTCAAGTATGTTTTGATGCTAAATTAGGCTTGCCAAATAGTCATTTTTTTTTCCTGACAAGCTTATCATCTTTAATTGCTACAAGACAAGCAGACAGGTACGGAATGATCCTCTTCATAATGGGCAATAGCTACACCTGTTGAATTTGTCTAGTGTAAACAATTAAGAATTTTGTTTGACTTCTTTTGAATAAGCACTGATCAAAATACAAAAATTTCTTCATAAGTTCAAGAGGCAGAACTCTAGATTTTAAAAATTCAATGTGAGAAAAAATAAATGAAGAGATTTGTTCATTTATATGCTTAGAACTTCTTTTGCAATATAAATGTGGTTATTATGATATATGCTGCTGTTTGCAACTGCTATAGAACAGAAGCTCATGATTTATATCATTGCCTCTCTGACCAACATATTGCAATTGACAGTAGAGAGACATATTTAGGAAAACCACCAGCATTTGTTAATGTTGAGGCACTAGTGCCTTTGGGTACTTTATTCTCTGACCTGCTTTTTATCTGGAAGCAGCTACACTATAGTCCATTTCTTACCCATGTCAAGAAGATTTCTGTCAGCTGGCAGACAAGCAGGTTTCTGATGCTAGGCAATGCCTGTCTGAGACTTGGTTTTTCCTTAGCTTGGCCATTTTTTCCCAATGGCTAAAGGAAGGGAAAATTTAGCTCTCAGATCTTTATTTTTACTACCCTTGATATCTTCAGTGGCAATCAGGCTGTGCTTCAGGTTTGCAGGAGCGGCATTTCAGAAGCAAACAAGACATTACATTGATGTGACCCATGTATTAGGATATGGCTTACAGCACATTCCTATAAAGGTGTGGGGCAAGGGGTGATTAGGTGGAATTTAAAGCACAAGATGGGGAGAGGAGAAAGTAGAGTTCAACCATAGTCCACCCTACCTCACTGCTTCTCTTTAGCAAAGGTGAATGATACTTTTAGGCTTGGCTTCTAGCAGGGAGAAGGATGACTGTAGGAAGGATTCTTCTCCCACCTTTGTATGCTGCATTATAAGTCATTTCACTTACCCACTTCATGAAAATTGGTTAGCAATCAATTTTAACATGCAAAAGTATGTCTCCTTTATGGCAATTGCATCCCTCAGGCTGTTCATCTGTGGACAAGTGAATTGCAGCTATTAAATTTCCTCAGGTACACACAACATTTCATATATATATATGTACACAGAGAGAGAGAGAGAGAGAGAGAGAGAGAGAGAGAGAGAGAAATGTATCATACAGATGCACAAAAATGTTTGCTTGGGTGACCCCTGCAAACCAGTGCATGTGAGAGAAGGGTTGATTTATCATTTTTTGAAGACCCCTCCCCCCAAACAAAACCCCACCATTTAATTTTGCCACAGATATTAGGATGTTTCTTGGTTTTATATGGCAATGGGCAGAAAATAGATTGGAAAGTATTGGTAAATCTTTGAGTGATTTGTAATTGATAGACAAGGGTTTCTCACTAGCAGTGTGTGTGTGTGTGTGTGTGTGTGTGTGTGTGTGTGTATGAGAGAGAGAGAGCAATATAGCTTTCCTTTTTATCAAGAGCATGCTGTTGCAATGAAAAAAGCTTATGGAAGGGTTAACCAGCAGTAGACTTCAGATAGTGAGCTGTGTTCACTGTATCCATTTCTGGTCCCAGACTTTACTCTGTTCTGTTACCGACTGTTCTTCCTAGAGCAGGGGACCACTGAGCCTTATCCTGCTGTCTCATGTGGAAAGTGACATGTATGAAAAGCAGAGATTGCTATTCATTTGGAGGCTCTCTCCATGTGAGCAAAAACCCTGTAAAAAACAGGGATGTTGCTCATGTGGAAAGCTTCCACATGGGCTGAAATGTCTCATCTCCAGAATAAACCAATGAGGGAAGATGGCAGGGTTAGGCTAGGATTGCCACATAAAATACAGAACAAGGTTCTTGTATTTTTAATGGTTGTACACAAGAGGGAATTTCAGTATGTGCTGCTGTCAAGGCAAGCAACACCAACTGAAATTCCTTTTTATATCCTCTCCTCTTCATATGGCAACCCTAGGCTACCTGCTTCCCTGATTTTGTGTTGAAGGAACTGTGGTGAGCAGAGTGAGAACACATCTAGACAGACGATACACAGACAAACACACACACACACACACACACACACACAAGATTTTTTCCTTGTATTCAGTGTTTTGTTGTAAGTGTATATGTTTTGTACTTGGCTCTGGTTGGAGGCTCTCAGCATTCAGACAACAAAGACAGCAGACACCAGAAACCTGAGGACTGCATAGCCCTGGCCTAACAATAATCTGAAACCATTATGATCTGTAGACACTCTGGCTTTGCAGGTAGGATAATAAATTAATATTCTGGACTTACTTACAGTGTTCTCAAACCAAAAGCTAGTAAAAGCATTGATAATGTGTATACATGGAACTCTGAAAACCAAGGCCATTTCTGCCTTATACTTTTATAGTGCTATTATTCCACTTTCAACATCCTGTGTAATTCTGGGATTTGTAGTTTACTGAAGTTAAAGAGCTCTCTCAGTGATCATTCTAAATGCCCTTCCCTAAACTGCAAACCCCAGAATTCCTTAGGATGTTGAAAGTGGAATAACAGCACTACAACAGTGTAGTGCAGAAATGGCCAAAGACTGGCCTGGCTGAGGACTGTGATGGGAAATATTTCCAATGCTTGCCCAATGCCAGTGGATTTTAGTATAAATAAATAACAGATAGTTTAGGGCCACAAGACAGAGTCTAAAAGGTGCAGAAGAATGTATTCCGTGAGGCCAGAGGAGTCATTTGAGCATGTCGCCTTTACCACCTTCTCAGCCATTCCTATTCCTGACACCATGAAAATGTCCTCTATCTGCCTGGTGCTCAGCAGCTTGGGAAGTGCACAGCTGGTGCAGAGACCGAGCGGGAAACAGCTGCTCTCTGAGGTATGCTGCCCCTGGGAGCAAGCATGTTTCTAGTTAGAAATATGTTGCAAAGTTGCTGCTGATTGAACCAGAAATAACTTCCCCTCCGCAGCTGCCAGCGAGAACTTCAAGGCACTATGTAGCTGCCTCAGACTGATTCTCCACCCCCCAGGAAAGCCAATGCAAAAGGAAAGCAGAAAGGCTCTTTGCTAGAGCTTCCCAAACTCTTTTGCAGCAAAGAGAAAATGACTGCCAGCTTTCCAGGCACAACTAAGAGGATGGCCCTATAAAGCTCATTATTTCTTATAATTAAAAAAATATAGACCAGAGAAAACACTGAATGTGTACAATTCTGCTACAACTCATATTCACATGTAGACCACAATATTTGTTTGTTTGTTTGTTTGATTGATTGATATCCTGCCTTTCTCCCAAAGTGGCTTATATTAAAACAAATAGCTAAAACAATACATGATATAGAAACATTAAACAGTAGATCCCACGAAAACATTACTTCTCAAACATTAATTTAAAAGGAATTAAAAATACAGAAAGCATATATAACATCTTAAAACAACACATCAATTGTATATCCTTCTACCTTATCCAGTTAAAGGTTGGATACTGATTATGCCCTTTGATCATTGTGGCAATCTCATGTTTTTCCAAACTACAACAGAAACAACATCTGATACAAAATATAGGCCTGTGGCACTAACATCATCATTTTTCTTCTCCTATATGATTTTTTAAAATATCTTTTGCCTGATGAAGAAGTCATCAGAGCTTTGAAAGCCTGCATAATGTCTTCTGTTCAGTTTGATTTGCCCATAAAGGTACTGGCCTTTTGTGGATTTTATGTTTTTCAGAGTTTCTCTTGCCATCACCGCTTTTCTCACAGTTACTTCTTCTCCACTTTGTTCCAATTTCTTTTGCACTTATTTGGCTACAATATTTTGGAAATTATGCTGCACATGTCTTTTTAAAGCCCAGATTCTCAAGAAATCATTTTCTTTGTGCAACCAGATATGCAAAATTCTTCAAGCGAGATTCTGGCAATTTTTGTCACACCAAAGAAGAAAAGAAGACTTTTCACAATCGGTAGGACACGAACAGACATTGAAGAAGACCTCAAGAAAATCCAGAGTCTTGACCTAATGTGACAACTTGGTTATGCTGACTGAGAGGTCTTAGGTAGTCCAGGAAAGTAATTTTCCAAGCTTTGTATCCTAGCTAGAACCCAAGCATTCAATGATAAGATGATAGTTTTTTCTTTCTTCACTTGGAATTCTCTTCAAAAGGGACATAAGTATTCTAGAGCTAGAATGATTGGACAGAATGACAAATCAATTATATATACACATACATAAAATCTGCTGGCTTGATTAGGCATAGAGATCAGAGTCTAATCTTTTCTTTTTAGCAGTCTGTAAATGGAAATCTGAACAAAAATTCCTATCAATTTTATTTGGTAATGGCTCCTATGAAATCTTATTTCAATAGAGAAATTAGTCTTGGCAGCTCCTTAGTGACCAACCACTGGGGATCATGGTAACCATTTCAAATGAAGCCCTGTGCTCATTTCTGAAAACCCATCATTTTCATATTAGCTGCATGTTATTTGATTTGAGCTGAGCATAGTTGTTGCTGTCTCCCTTAACAGTACATATCAAAGAATTAATACTATGTTAGCAATTATTATTGGGCATAAAGGTATTTATTATCAGCCATCCATGAGGTTTATTTCACCTTTAAATATATTAGGTACTGTAAAGCTTCTAGACTGACCAGGTTGGTCTGAATTATTGTAAGCTACCTTGAATCCTATTGTGGGAGAAAGGTGGGATATAAAATCAATAGATAGATAGGTAGGTAGATAGGTAGATAGATAGATAGATAGATAGATAGATAGATAGATGATAGATTGATTCTAGAAGCCTATCTTGCCACCTATCTCTAAATAGCAAGGCAAGGTGCTTCTGACTCATCCTTTCCATTTTAGGCAGCAGCTTCCAGTCTGATAAATCTGAACTGGAGATGACATCCTCCAGGTCTGGAATTACACATAGCTGCTCACTGACCATGTTTGGTCCTGACATTTAGTGTCAGTTCTAGGTCTGAAGGTCTATCTGGCAAATTGTCCCCACCTCTTTAGTCTGATTAATCAGTGACCCTCTCAGTCATTGGTTTATTTGACAGGAGTGGCTAGATCCAGGAAACCATGTACCATATTACTTTCCCACAATGTCCAAGGGAGAAATTAGCTGGAATTGTGTTGGTTACCCCCAACTAAAGTAGACACATTGAATCTATTGTTGAATGGTGAGTCATCACAAGTGTAAAAACAATTGAGTTAATGGCTGTCCTCTAGCTGGGACTAGCAATTGCACAGATGACTCCATAGACTTAGCCACTGCTGCCAGGTAAAACTCACAGGTGGAGGAATGGAATGGCATGAGGGCTAAGACAGCTAATAATACCAGTGAGTCCTGCAGTGTTGCTTGGTTCCAGTTAAGGTCTCCAGATACTAACACCTGTCCTGTTGCCAGTGAGTATGTGTTCCAGTACTTGACTATAGATTTAGTCAATTATAAGGAAGGAAATACCATGATCATGTCTCTCTCTAACGTAAGGAAGTCTACTTCCAATATATTAAATATAGATGGGATATTGTATTGCTGTAATTTGCAAAAGGACTAGAAGAGTAGTGTGCAAAGGCTAAAATAAGTTTGGGGATATGTTTTGAATGGTCATGCAGAAAGACTGACTGGTCCCAGTTACTTCTGTATGTTTGAGAAACATCAAAAACTTGGATGTCACGCCAATGATTCAGAAAAAGAGCAAGCAGTGATGACTTAGTATTTTGTACAGTATGACAATAGTGAATGTAGAAATTAACTCTGGGCACATCCTTTGTTCTGAGCTCTAATGCTCCGTATTAAGATTGTCCCTGTTTAATGGGTTTCGAAAGGATTCCTTGCATTCCTGGCATTTTAGTCATTATGTTAATGTCAACAAACAAGGCAGATTAATGTTTCAAATCCTGAGCTGTCTCGCGGATGGCTTATTAGAATGGTAGGCAGATCTTCATTAGAATGAATGGCATCTGATTCTCCCAGCTAGTCACAACAGAGGCACCTTCTTCCTTGAGTGTCACCCTGCAGATGACAATGTTAGCCATTATGAATGACACTCCACAATGCATTACTTCCTGTCTCAAATTGCAGTTAATCTTTCATCCAAACTGTACACATGTGCAGCTTTAAGTGGGCTATCGCAGCAAGTACCCAGTAATGCTGCAAGCACATGGAGACTGACAGAAGGTAAATTGCTTGTCAGGAGGTCCGTATTTCAATTCGCAGCATATTCCAAACACGTAGCAGCGAAAGCTCTCCACAACAGCTGCTTTCATTGCTAACTATTTTTGATGTAAATGTCAATAAAGCTCCAGGCCCCTTCATATTTTTGGCCAAGACTGTCCATCTTCCCCTATGCAGGCTGGCAGGTTGAGTTCCATTTATCTACTCTTAGGAGCATGTCTTATAATAATGATCGTCTCCAGAGACCGTTTAGAGTGATTGAAAGCAGTGATTGGGACAATAGGGCTGCTGGATTTCGTTGCAGGAGTAGGCTGACAGGTGACTGCTTTTATATCTTCTCTTCAGGGGGAAGAGAACATTTTTTTTTAAAATCCCACATGTTTGTATCTGATCAACAGACAGATCCAGATTGTTACCCTTAGGGTACCTGTCTTACAAAGCCAGTAATGGTTATTTGAAATTCACTCAAATTTCCATAGTTAGGTTGAGAGTTTGTTTGAAATTCACCCAAATTTCCACAGTTAGATCTAGAGTTTGTTTGCTTAAAGAAGGATGGTTCTTTTTTTTTTCAGTGAGTTGTTATAAAATGAGAATCATGTCACCTCCTTGTTAAGTATTTCTTATTATATCATGATAGCTCAACAGTAGGAATCTTTTGGCAAATAAATATTACCATTCCAGCATTTGGATTATAATTCCGCTGTAGTCAGTTGCCATATTTAAGAAAGTATGAAACCATGTATAGCGATAGTTCTTAACTTTTGTGGGGGAGGTCGTAGATCCCTTCAAGAATCTTATGGAAGTTACATACCTCTTCCCCTCCTCCATGCACTTAAAACACAAATTTCAAAGTAAAAGGAAAGAAACCGCATGAAAAAAAATGTGCCTTATTCTCGGACCTTCTTGAAGCCCAAGGGTCCATGGAATACAAGTGAAAAATCCCTGCTATATATTAACACTGCAGTTTTCAACATATGTACTTTAAAGAGAGTCTTGTCTATTTCCAGGGATTGTGCGACACAATCTGGGATTGCCTTCCACAATCCACTGAAGCAATTTGATAAGCTTAAATTAATTTGTTTATCCATTTAAGTTTATATTATATTATATTATATATTATTTAAGTTCATATTATGTTGTCCTGTATTTCCACTCTCAGGCAGCTTTCACTAAAACCAGTTTAGGGTACACTAAGACATCTAACATGTTCAGTATGAGCTAATTATATGGGATTTTATTTCATGGAGACAATAATTAGCATTAAATGTAAATTGCCATTTGTAGGTGGGATGCATCAGTGTTCTACATATGCACCTGGATGGTGTTTTGATTTGAGTTTAGTACAAACACTGGATTTCTAAGTTCCTTCCCTATGTACAAATGGTATAGTAAGACCCATGTTTAATCTTATTTTGATTTCAAAGTTGTAATGCAATCCATTCCTCCTAGGCATGTTTGCTCAGATGCTCACTGTTCTCAGTTTGGTGGGCCTCAATCTTAAGTAACTGCACAAGAAATTGAATCCTAAATTTTCTTCTTTTTAAAAATGGTTTAACAATGGTTTTCCTACCAGTACTGTATCGCATGATTATCCCAACAAGGCAGCCAGGTAGAATTCTGGAAATAATATGGCCAAGTGTAGAAAATATTCACTCAGAACCAGCATCTGGCTCCTTGGCAGACCCCAAAGGCAGTTGTGTTGGCACCTCTGAAATTCCCTATGAGTCTCTGCAGTTGCCCATGGTTACACTGCAGATGGGATCTGTCTGGACTCTCCCCCCTCCTTTTTTTTTTTTTTTTGCATGTGTATGTGTGTGCATGTTGCTTTGCTTGGTTTTGCCCAGCCTTGCCTGCTACTATGTTCTCCTCCATTCACCTTCATTTCTCCACAAGGCATATGCATGTTCAGTTATTAGACACACTTTACATAGATTTTGTAAAATCTTGAAGCAGAAAGGGAGAAAAGGCAATTCTAGAAGGCCATTCAATTGTTCTTTATTTGCAAGGGAGAAAAAAAGAGAAAAATCTTAGTAGAAGATAAAAGTTTGATTAAAAATATTTAGTTTATCATGTGTATGTACGTTTCTTTCTTGGTGCTATCTTAGGCTTTGCAGAATTTTTTTTCTTAATACATTTTTCTCATAAACCTTCAAGCACTCTTTTTCAAATACTTTTGTTGTTGCCATGGATCTTCAGGTTGTCCCCAACCGTAGGGGTTTACTTGGTAAGCTTTATTCAAAGGAGGTTTGCCTTTGCCTTCCTCTTAGACCAAGAGTGTGTGACTTGTCCAAGACTGAGTGAGGATTTACACCTGGTTCCTTGAGGTCCTAGTTCAACACACAAACCACTAAACCACTGTACCATATTTCCTCTTTCTAATATATATCTAGATGTTTTCAACAATGCAATGGCACCGTTTCATTCCCCTGAAGCTGCCAAAGGCAAAAACGTTATTTCTTAAATATACAGATCTACAGTTTATCTTGATAAGGAACATATAGTAGCTCATAGAAACATTAGCATTCTATTTCGCTGCTGATGCCCAAATTTAAAACAGTGAAACCTCTCAAAAACCTTTTATTCCATTTTAGTGTACCCCTCATGTGGCTTGATCATCTTGTGATCCTGCGTCCCTTATCCAAGTGAGAAAAGTACTGCTTTTTCTGTGAGAAAAAAATGAGTGAAATGATCTGTTTGTAGTTTTTTTTACTGACTTAAAAAAAAAACCCTGAAGTATATTTACTGGTACAATTTTTTAAAAAAGTATTTGGCTGGATGTAAGGATATTTAAAGATTTCCTTTGTTCTACATTTCAAACATAATGTATAATCCTAATCCATAACTTTAGGACCAGAATTTGGGAAAATTACTTTTTGGAATACAAATCCCAGAATCTCAAAGCCAGAATGGCTACTGACTAGATGATTCTGGGTGGTGTAGTTCAATAATTAACATTTCCAAGCTCTGCTTGGGACTAATGTCAAGACCAGAATGTAATTATCTTTCATTTTTTGCATTTCTCCAAATTTTGGAATGCAGCTGTCATCTTAAAAAAAAAAAACATTTATACAAAATAGGATCAAATACATTTAGAAATGGGTACTTTGAGTAAAGAGCTGGTGTGGTGCAGTGGTTTGAGTGTTGAACCACAATCCTGGAGTCTAGGGTTGAATTCCCCACTTAGCAATGGAAAACCACTGAGTGACCTTGAGCGTATCATACACTCTTAGCCCCGGAAAACCCAGTGATAGGTTCACATTAGGGTGCCATAACTTGGGAATGACTTAAAATCATAGAATCATAGACTCATAGAGTTGGAAGAGACCCAAGGGGCCATCGAGTCCAACCCCCAGCTATGCAGGAACACAAATCAAAGCATTCCCAATAGATGGCCATCCAGCCTCTGCTTAAAAACTTCCGAAGAAGGAGACTCCATCACACTCCAAGGCAGCATATTCCACTGCTGGACAGCTCTGACTATCAGGAAGTTCTTCCTGAGGTTCAAGTGGAATCTCCTTTCCTGCAGCTTGAACCCATTGCTCCTTGTCTTAGTCTCTGGAGCAGTGGTAAACAAGTCCACTCCCTCCTTGACATAACATCCCTTCAAATATTTAAATATGGCTATCATGTCCCCTCTTAACCTTCTCTTCTGCAGACTAAACATACCCAACTCCCTAAGCCGTTCTTCATAGGGCATGGCTTCCAGACCCTTCACCATTTTGGTCGCCCTCCTCTGGACACGTTCCAGCTTGTCGATATCCTTCTTGAATTGAGGTGCCAGAACGGGACACAGTATTCCAAATGAGGCCTAACCAATGCAGAATAGAGTGGTACCATTACTTCCCTTGATCTAGACACCATACTCTTATTGATGCAACCAAGATTCATGTTGGCTTTCTTGGCTACTGCATCACACTGCTGACTCATGTTCAGCTTGTGATCTAACAAGACTCCTAGATCCCTTTCACATGTATTGCTATCCAGCCACGCGTTGCCCATCCTATATTTGTGCATTCCATTTTTCTGCCTAAGTGCAGGACCTTACATTTCTCTCTGTTGAAATTCATTTTGTTATCTTTGGCCCAGCTCTCCAATCTGTCAAGGTCTTTTTGAAATTTGATCCTGTCCTCTGGTGTATTAGCAACCCCTCCCAATTTGGTATCATCTGCAAATTTGATCAGCATGCCCTCTGCTCCTTCATCCAAGTCATTGATGAAGATGTTGAATAGCACTGGGCCCGGGACAGAACCCCGTGGCACCCCACTGGTCACTTCTCTCTAGGACGAAAAGCAGCCATTCTTGATCACCCTTTGGGTTTCGTCAGTCAACCAATTAGCAATCCACCTAACAGTAACCCTGTCCAGCCCGCATTTTACTAGCTTCTTTGCAAGAATGTCATGGGGAACTTTGTCAAAGGCCTTACTGAGGTCAAGATATGCAATGTCTACAGCATTCCCTTCATCTATCAAGCTTATCCCTTCCTCTATCAAGCCTATCCTAAAAAGAGATAAGGTTAGTCTGGCATGACTTATTTCTGAGAAATCCATGCTGGCTTTTAGTGATTATGGCATTGCTTTCTAAGTAGTTACAAACTGAGTGTTTAATGATCTGCTCTAGGATCTTTCCTGGTATCGATGTCAGGCTGACCAGGCGATAATTATTTGGGTCCTCTTTTTTCCCCTTCTTGAAGACACTTGAAGGCACACAACAACAACATCGAGTAAAAATGCATATAGAAATGTGCATTTTTAACAAAACATCAAAATATATATTTAATAGTCTGCCAGAGACAAATAAATGGGCTCAAGAGCAAATCAAGCCAGAATTGTCAGTAGAAGCCAAAATGACCAAAATGAGGCTGTTGCACTTTGGTCATATTATGAGATGATGAGTCATTGGAAAAGAAAATGGTGCTTGACAAAGTAGAAGGTAGAAAGGAAAGAGGAAGATGATGTTACAGATGGATTGATCTAGTTAAGGTAACCACAACATTGAGCTTGCAAGAGCAGAGCAAGGCTGCTGATCTCTAGAGCTCTTGAAAGTTTCTTACCAACAGGGCTGCCAGAAATCGAAGGTGATTTGATTGCAAATAAGAACAAAGAAGTACATATTTTCATGTAGTTTCTTTTTTTTAAAAAAAAAAAAATCAGATTGATGAAGAAGTAAAATAGACAAGATTGACACCCAAAATTGTTGAGGATCAGATTGGTCCTTCCATTGCTTCTTAAACAATTGCCCCTTAAAATAGTGTAGAAAAACAAAACATAACATTTCCAACATATCAGTGAATCTCATAGACCTAGATTCCATTCCCTTTTGCCTGCAAAATTCTGGTGGGGCTCAGTGGAGCAAAGAATCTGGAAAAATGCTCTATTTTGTCAACTTCAACTGTAGTATTGCTTTCTCAAGTCATTAAACATTCACACATATTAGGCCCTTTTCTCACATTACCATGTTTTCCTACAAGGAGAATATGCATCAAAAAGTAATGTGTGAAGTAGCCTTTAGTTTGTTGACCAGGATTCAAACAGATGGCTTGAACAACTCCATCTGTCCTTTCTGGACTTGCTGAGAATATGTCTCCATCAAAGGATTCCTTTCAGTCCCTCATTTTCTTTAGCAGTGATGAGGCCTGTGCATCAGGAGGTGTGCAGTCTTTCAGCTGTTCTTCAGCTGCAGTTCCAGCAGGCCTAACCAGCATAGCCAGTGTTGAAGAATGCTAAGAGATGAAGTTTAACAATGTTTGGGTACTGCATATTTCCTATGCCAAGTCTAGGACTGGCAGTAGAAGGCTTTACTGAGTCCATAGTGAGGAACAAAGATTACAGTGTCCTCTGAATCATTATAATAGCATTTGGGCCATATGTTTTATGGCAATCAGCCTCATGCATTAGAACAGGAATGAGAACTAGCTATTAGCAGCTGTTGAACTGTGGTTCCTAAAAGCCTGTATTGTATAGCCAGTATAGCGAATGGCAAAGGCAGGTTGAGACTTGCATTTGTGGAAGCCCACAAAATCACCACTCCTGCATTAGAAAGTCATACAAAACCTCTTTTTTAGTTTAGGGCTTACAGTTATAGGTTCACTGATAGTGGTCATCTCACTAGACTCATAGTTCATAATTTTTCCACCCAATCAGGTCACTGGCCAACAAAAGGCCTATGTCCTGATACTGGGTGCTTTTCTAGTTCAGCTCTCAATTCAGTTCTTTCCTCATTTTCTCACCTCTCTCCAGTAGCCCAAACTTGGAATGACATGGAACCTGGAATGGCAGAGGTGACTATTGGCTCTCATGTAAATAGTTAGTGACTCTGCTCCAGGTTTCAACCCAAACTTCAAAGAAGCTGTCCAAGCAGCTGAATCTATTTTCAGACATAGAAAAGAGATAACTCAAAGGTCAAAGGACAATGCCAAACTCTAAGTTGCCAAGCCCTAACCCTAAAATAGGTTCAGAACCTCAGATAGCTCTTTAAAGTTGAGATGAAAAGTGAAACCAGATTCACCATCCCACTGACATGGAAACCACCAGCTGCCATTGAGCAATGAGTTACAAGTAATGAAGTTACCTGCAGTAAATTACTTTCCTTGGCAAGAAGAGTGGGATAGAATTATATTTTAAAATAGAGTAACAAGTGGGAGTAAACCTACTATATTCTTCTAATAAATAAGGTCTTAGTTTATAACATTACTTTTTAAGAGCATTTAAAGTGAACTTACAGATATTTTGACAGGAATTTTTTTTCCAGTTTTATACCATTTTCGGATAAGTCCCAAGGTTTTATTTTTTTAAAATAAATAACAGAAAAGTAATAAATAATTAAGCAAGCAATACAAAAAGTTATTTATTTAAACAGGTGTAATCGGTAGTGACAATAGATTACTTTTCAAGCAGTATTATAAGAATTGGGAATGGATTACTTTTTAAACATAGTTTCCCAAACTTTTCTTCTGGCACAAGCTCAATTTGGTTTTGACTTCAGTTTTTTAGTACATAGTATCATTACACAGAGAAATCCTTCTGAATAACATTCTAATTTTGTGAGCTGATCAGTTCTCTATCTCTTCCAAAAAAAACTTCTCTTAGAATTGTGGACCTGTTTTTTCAACCTCTATTTCTTTCTCTTCTTGGTCTCTACCTACCTTCCTTCCTTCCCTCCCTACTTTTCACTTTCCTCTGTTTCTGCTCACACTGTTTCTCCCTACCCTCATCCTTCTGTAACTACAGCAGCCATTGACCTTCCTAACTATGTGCCAAGATTCATCCCTGAAGGTACATCCTTCCATCTTTCTGAAGTCCAGCCCATGCTGCCTGCTATTTCTTCTTTTAATTTTTGCTACTCCACTCTTTTGTATCTTGGTCCTTCCTGAAGTCTTTCCTCAAAGGAAGACGTAGCAGACATAGAGCCTGCCAAAGCTCTGCTTTTACTATCTTCCTGTCATATGTTACATTTGGAAATGTGTATACATGCAATGTTTTACATATACACATGAAAATATAATGGCCTCAACCCAGCATCCCTTTAGTGTAGCATAAATACCACCACATGGATGTACACCACAGTAGGACAATGTAATCCTCAAGCAAAATAGCAACATTATGTAACTGAAAGCCACTACCCAATACACCATATAAGATCCACTTCCACAATGGAAAGGAAAGGATACATAACAGCAATGCATAATCACAATGGGAAGTCTAGGCTGCACAACCAAAATGCACAATGTGAAACCTCCAAAGACAAGGTACAGATGAACATGCTGTCTATGCAACTCCATTATGGCTGCTATCAGCTGAATACATCTGTTGCACAGTAGTGACTTTTGGGCCCACATGCATAGTGTGACTTACACATGCATATGTTCCTAAGTGAATTCCAGCCAGTATATGTGTCTCTGTATGCTTTCTGCTACAATAAAGGCACATACACCAGGGAGCTATGGTTGGCTCTGGCTCTCTGCCACAGGTACACATACTGTTAAATGCTCACTGACTATGCAGTGGTAAAGCTTTTCCCTTTTACAATGGCTATCAAAATAATGAGGCTCTCTTACCTCATCTCATTTGTTATTCAAATACGTGTATGTATTTCTAATATTTTTATTAGCTCTTTGACCCAAAGATTCTTAAGGTAGCTCACAATGACATCTACACAATACTCACAATTATGAACTAAAATATGAATGGAAACAAAACTTCGTAGAACTGAGCAGAAACATAAGACAAAGTGTGCACATGCTGACTGAAATGGTAATGGATTAAAAAAAATCTTAGCCTATCTAAATGCCAATAATTTATTTATATATTTTAAAATTTATATCTCCCCTTTATTATTGTGGGATATGGATAGAAGATGGAGCAAGCTTGTTTTCTGCTGTTCCAGAGGCTAGAGCATCAACCTTGGATCCTGTACAAGGAGAAAGGTGGGATAAAAATTATTTAATAATAAACCAATAGATTCAAACTGCAAGAAAAGAGATTCTACCTAAACATTAGGAAGACTTTACTGTAAGAACAGTAAAACATGCTGTCTCTGTGTAGGGGAGACTATTCTTCTCTGAAGATCATTAAATAGAGATTGGATGGGCATATTTCAGTAGTCCTTTAGTTATTTATTTGTTCATGGTAGGGGATTGGACTATATGGCCCTTGTGACCTTTTCCACTTGTAAGATTTTATGATTCTATTATTCTATGAACTTAAAACACTTCCAGATTCAAATAATGTAAAAATGTTTAAACCAAACATTTAAACCAAACAAGTTAAAACAAGCTTAAAAACTGCAACAATTTAAAACCACATAATGTATATTTTAAAGTAAATTAGCCACCAAAGGTTTTAATAAAAAAAAAAGTTTTGGCTGGGCACAGAAAAGAAACCAAATTTGGACCTCCAAGGAATGAGGAATTCAACAGTCAGGGCACCACAGCTGAGAAGGCCCTTTCTCATGTCCTCCCAGCTTGTATTGCCCCCACTGGTTGAACACAAAGATGGACCCCTTCTGCAGACTTCAGTTCTTGGGCAGGTACACAGGAGAAGAGATGCTCCTTCATAATGAGAATGGATCAGGTGCATCCTTTCTGTGAGGGAGAAACTCCACAATTTGGTCAGCACTACAAAAGTGGTTCTGTTCCGTTTCTCAACCAAACAGGTTTCGAGTCACAGCAAAACGTGGAGCATTCCCCCCTACACACACACACACACACACACACACACTGTGACAGCTAGTGATTTCCATGTCAGTGGGACAGTGAATCTGCCTTGTGTTTCTGCCTAAACTTTAAAAGAGCTATCCAAAGTGCTGAACACTATCCCCCAAACAGGGGATGGCATTCCCTAATGTAGTTCAGTCCTGTCTCTGATTCCAACCCAAGGCTTTATGCATGACAACCATATCACTTTATACTTGGGTTAGTAATGTGCTAGTAATGGATGCTAAACCAGCGTTATAAGCTTAGTAAGACTGATCTCAGATACAACCATATTTGCAACATTTGTCCCAGTTGAAATTTCTAAGCAACCTTGCAAGACAGTTTTATAAAATATATATTTTCCTGTTCTTTACATGTATAAAGTAAGGATTCATGACATTTACTGGCCCTATAATTGGTGGTCTCTTCTAAGTATTAATTGCTAGTCCATGAAGTCTTGGAGCCAATCTGATGAAAGACAAAGATTTTATATAAATAATAAGATGTCACAAAAACTGACAGGAAATTATACATAAATGAAATTCACATAGGAACAGGGAGATGGGAAATTTTATTCAGCTTCCTTGCAAAAAGAAAGAAACCAGTTACTCTCATCCTGATTGTACAGTGAAGATAGAGATGATACAGAGAACCAGTTTCTTCATTTTTATAAGATATATAAAAAGAAACCCATGCATAACACTGTACTGAATGTATTTCCAACACAGCAAATGGTGTGTAAAATACAAAAGGGCTACTTTGTAATAATATTCATTAATATTTCAGTTAAATCAACAGACTATGAAGGAAGGAGAAAGTGCAAGGAAAAGATAAAAACTTAAGTATTGGGATATATTAAAAATTCACTGTATTTATTAGTACCGCCATTTGCTTCTTCGACAGTTATGAGTTAGGCATAAGGAGAGCTATATCATGCTAAGAGCTGAGCTGGAAAGGACCAGAGAGAACATCCTTTCTCCCTCAAGTGATAGCAGAACTGTCGCTCTGGCTTTGTGTCTTTTAAAACCCTGGTATACATGGTGTTTGCATCCATCCCCTCAGAGTATTTATTTTTCACAGGTTCTTTTGAGTTTTTTCTTCTTCTCAAGTTGCAGTTTCTCATTAAAAAGAAAAATAATGTAAAAGCAAAGATGTGCAGCCAAAGATTTAAGCAGTTATGTTTTGAACAAAACCCTTTCCCATCAGTGCATTTATCTCCATCAATGGTCTTCTACATCCACTCTAAGCCTTGTATTTTGAACCATACCCCCAATGTCTTTCTGTCAGATGTGTTGTTGTTGCTGTTGTTGCTGCTGCCGCTGCTGCTTTTGTTGTTGTGTGCCTTCAATTTGTTTCTTACTTATGACCACCCTAAGGCATGGGGTTTTCTTGACAAGATTTGTTCAGAGGAAGATTGCCTTCCTCTGAGAGAATGTGACTTGAGCAAGGTCACTCAATGGGTTTCCCACAGCTGAGCAGGGATTCATACCTTGGTCTTCAGAGTCATAGTCCAATGTTCAAATCACTACACCATGCTGGTTCTCTTTGGTCTAATTAGTTTGAATTCTGATTCAAACTCTTCAGCTGATTGTTGAAGTACCAACATCTCATCCCCATGATATGGAGACCAAGAAAACCAGCATCTTCTACATATGCTGATCTCCAGAGTTCAGAAATATAATATGATGGGTTGAGTCAGATAAGTACACTATAGTAGGCTATTATAAGCTCACAACATTTCCAAATTGTCAAAGTTGTCACCTCTAGCATCCAGCCTCCTGGTGTTGATGCTTGCATTTAATGATCTCTAGCATCCAGCTTCTTGGCACGGTCAGCAATATAGAGTGGTGAGGCATAGTGCACATTTGCTTAACGGCTGACCAGTGATGAATAATAAGATGCTAATAACATACTAGAAAGGAAGGGGGCCCAATGTAGTTGATCACACATTCCAGAATTGGCAGCAGATTCCAATCATGGCCAATCCAAAATGTTTGCTGCCTGAGAAAGACTAGCAATGGCACCCCATGTGTCCCAGATAAGCTGGATAGTATCTACAGCTGTTCAGGTCAGTTTTGCATCTGAGGTTGAAAATCCCACATGCACCACTCCATTTCTTCATCAGTAAAAGAAATACGATAATGACAAATGACATAACATACAATTTACTAATAGCACTAACACATTTTGCTGCCTGAAGCAAAGGGTAAGATGGCACAACCCTCCCTGATCCATACATAGGAAACAGACTGGCAACTCAACCTTAGTCCAGTCCTTACTGATTTTAGCTGTGTTCTGTCTTAATTCATGTTTAAACCTGCCTTTGGTTCTGCACTGGAAGAAAGGTAAAATATAAACAAAGTAACAATAGAATTCTTTGTCATTGCTGTGAGGTTCTGCATAGGCAGAGAAACTGCAACTGCTATCAAATATATAAAATACCAACAAGCTGAAAGTACATGATTTGGTGTGTGAGAGCATTACACTTTGTTGAATAAGTTACTTGTGGCACCAAAAAATTTAACCTCTCTTTTTGTTTTTAGTTCAGGAAGGTGGGCAGGTACCTTTAATTCTGCCAGTAAGCAATTGCAACACATTTACATTTCTGTTCAGCAAAGCAGCAAAAATTCACATTGTTGTTGTTGCTGTTGCTCTCATTTTTGCACATCTAATGTAAAGCAAAAGCATGATTCTTTTCTTGCCCCTTTGAGTGACATTTTAGGTTGGGAAAGCACTATATTTGCAAGTAATTTAAATCAATGCATTGTTATTAACTACACTTTTAAAAAAATTTAAAACAGAACATAAAGTTCCTTTTCTTCAACAAAATTTAATATAATTTTGAGGACAATGTCCCTGGAATTATATGGGGTAGTATTTTTGTTTACTATATTGCTTCCCTGGCCATTTCCGCAGTAGCCTGTTATAGCGCTATGATTCCACTGTCAACATCCTATGGAATCCTGGGGTTTGCAGTTTCGGGAGGGCCAGCCAGCCAGCCCCTCCTGAAACTGCAAACTCTAGGATTCCATAGGATGTTGAAAGTGCTATAGCAGGCTACTGAGGAAATGGCCCCCATCTTTGATACATCTCCTGCTACCTTTGTTTTGGTATGTCTGGAGTTTTTCACTCTGTGGCAGGGAATGGCAAGAGATAGTATGAAGCTTGATGGACAGGGGAAAAAACAGGAGGAAAGGAGAGAGAGACAAAAAGAGGGAGTCCACAGAATTTTGCCTTGTGGTATAAAGGCATGTGTGAGAAAGGAAGGCCAATCTGTACAGAAATAAGGGGGGGAAGAAGAGTGTATTCTCAGTGGATGAGTCAAATGATAGAAGGGAGAATGGGAGAAAAGAGACAATGAGGGAAAAGAACATAGGAAGGGAATCAAGCAAACAAAACAGAGAGGCACAGACGAGTGGAGAAGGCACACGGAGTGGCTGGAGAGAAACAGAATGAGACTATGGAAGAGAGAGAAAGTAAAGAGAGGAGAGGAGAGGGGCACTGGACTATAGAGAAGGGCAGTGATGAGGCCATATGGACAATGGAAGTATTAGTAGAGATGAAAAAGAATTTGAAAGAGGCAAGAGAGAAAGGCAAGCCAGTGTAGTGTAGTGGTTTGAGTGTTGGACAAGGACACTGAGAGGCCAGGATTTGAATCCCTGCTTGGCCATGGATGGGTGGCCTTATGCAAGTCACACTCTTTCAACCTGATAGGAAGGCTACAGCACCCCCCCCCCCAATAAATACTGCAAAGAAAACCCATGATATGTTCACCTTATGATTACCATCAGTTGAAAACAACCTGAGGGCAAACAACTGTTGCCCCACTGGCACACCCTATCCCACGAACTCCATGCTCACCATGCCAGGGAGGTTGCCCAGATGGGCACGTAGGCAAAACGGTCGAATGACCGAGAACTAGGTCAGGTCAGGAAAATGCCCAGTCACGTAGCCCAAGGAGACCTCAAGCTGTGCAAACTCACAAAAAAAAAGGGTCCTCAGCCAAAGAGGAGCCAACTTGAGGGAATTAGCATGTTTTCCCCAGGTCGAGCACCTGTGACTCCGGAAAAATCCTATGAGGTGAAGCCTATCTACATAAATTTACACTAGAACCATTGCAACCGACGATCCTGAAACACTGGCAACACATCGTAAATCCATCATGCAAACCAAGTTGCCTTTGATGAACAATCTTTCCTTTGCTATGACTATTATCCTCCCTGGGTGAGGCTTTGCCCTCGAGGTACATTTTGCCCTACAAGTAGTCCTAGTTTTTGAGAATTTCTCTGAAGAACTCCCTGCCATGCTAGCAGACCGTCACTCTATTAGCTGAGTAATCCCCTCAGCCGTTTCGTTGCTGAGTTCCATTTTGCTTGCTGTTTCCTGGACCAAGGACTTCAGGACAGGTGCAGTATCACCCCTGTACAATCCCTTGCTATATCCTCTATCCATTTTTCAACTCTTCTGCTTCTCAATAGACCTTGTGTGCATGTGTGAGTGCATTGGTGCATGAGAACCTTTTCATTTAATAAAAACCATAAATTTGAACACTTAGCCTGATTCTCTGTGATCCAACTCTGTAAAGCTGGGCTCAAGATCCTTAATTTCCCTGCCCTCTTTGCATTGCTACAGCAGTGTTCATAGCTAATTTTTCCCACAAGTGATAAATTTGACGGGCGTTGGGAATTCCCTAAGCAACTCCCAGCAAGCAGGGTAACACAACAGCAAGAGAGAGAGAAGACAGAGAAAAAGGCAGGGAGTGAGACGAGGTGGGAAGAAAGAGTCGGAGTAGGAAAGGGGTTCAAAAGGTGGCCTGAAGAAAAAGTGTCAGGATTCATAAAAACTATTTCATGTTTAATAAAATTAATTCCCAATATTTCAGTAATCCTTCTGACCAAAGATTGAAAACCTTTGCTACTGAAAACACTTTCCATATGGCTCAGGGACAAGCTGTCTGAAGGACCATATCTTCCCATATCAGGCTGCCCAAGTCTTTAAGATCTATGGGCGGAGGTGGTGTGTGCAGGGGGTTATTTCCCTTATCCCACAGGCACAGTTGGTGGGAATCCAGTTGGTGGCTGCTCTTGCACTTTAGAACATCCTCCATGGGAAAATTAGGATGGCTCCTTCTTTTTGGTGGCAGATTTTTAGCAAAACGGTTTTTTATGGTGCTGTACTGTATTTAACCTGTTTTAAAGTAAGTGTTTAATGGGTTTTAATTGTTACTTAATACTGTTAAAATTTTAATCTTAATTTGGTATGTTTTTAGCTACATGCGTTTTGTTATATTCTCTGCCTTTTTTGTTAGCTGCCTTGAGTCCCAGCTTTGGAGAAAAGCTGGATATGAATAAAGGGATAGATGGAAGGAAGGAAGGAAGGAAGGAAGGAAGGAAGGAGGGAGGGAGGGAGGGAGGGAGGGAGGGAGGGAGGGAGGGAGGGAGGGAGGGAGGGAGGGAGGGAGGATGGATGGATGGAAAATTCTTTCTACAATTGGAGACAGACTTGACCAACTTAGATGTTTCTAAAAAATTGAATTGCTTTGATTATTATGGTTTTGGGTTTTGGGGAGGGCTTAAGGGGTATTTCAGCACAGTGTTAATTAGTACAAATACGGCCCATTCTATTCTATCCAAATAGGAATTAACAATACAAGATCACTTAAGAAATCGCACATGCATGTGAGTGTAAATTCATATTCCAATAGTACCTTTTTCAAGAAGGACAAATAGAAGAAATTTTGTTGATTTTTGTTACACAGTTTATTATAGTTGTTTGTGATTTTTAAAAATAAGTAGATTTTAACTGAAAAATTAACTGGCTTCTTTATCTTCTTCCAGGTGTTGCTGCTCCTGCAAGCACCACGGCTATACGGAGGTGAAAAAAAGAGCTGACAGAGTGTCAGGAGCCACAACCATTTGCTTTTGGCTTCAGAAATGAAATACCCTGGTATGAGTTCAAAACTGTCAATTCATACCCCAGAAGTGGGAAAATGTAATTGTGATATGTGACTATTGACTCCCCACTTCTAAAGATGATCACTTTAGTAATAAGTTTTGCATCTACTTTGAAACAAAATCTGAAGGACAAGAATTGCTCAGGGACCAAATGCTAGTCATGCTAGGTTATTTATTTTCATATAACAAAAAATGTGCTGAGTGTTTTGAAAGCATTGTGAATGTGTAGTTCCCCTCTTTGCAATGTTGTCTTAGGATTTCTTTCTCTTCCCCTCTTCCCCAGAAACTACATCTTAAAAAAATTAAAAGAGATCCTGGCTGTCATTGCGTGAAGAAGGGGGAAGATACAAGGACATCTGCAGAGAAATATTGCCATTCCCAAGAAAACAACAGATAAATTTGGAGAGTTGGACACTGGAACAGCACATTGTAGGCCAGGCTGGCGTTGACAGAATTGTTAAACTTGTGACAGAGACACTGCCTCTTGAGGACAAAGACGTTTTTGTGAATTTTGTTCAATATCCCAGTGGAAGAATCACATATCCCTTATGTGTTTCAAGATCCAAAAAAGAGAATAGAACAGATTGGAGACAACACACACACATACACACACACACCCCCGTTCAGAATAAACAGATACTGTACTATATATAGGACCCACTGCAGATTGCTGAACCCAAGACAAGAAAAATTTCAGGTGTGGGGGGATAACAGGTCATTAGATCAATCCACTAACTCTTGAGTGTGAGTTTGCAACATTGGCTTGTAAACATTGTGAGGACCTTTACACCTATGGCATTCTTGAAAAGGCACTGCATGATGTACATATTCCATTCCAAATTCACAGCAAAACTGTGTGCATTAACATCAACAGTGGCTCAAATTCTGTCTGAATATTCCAAGTTTTCAAGACTCAAGAGCCAATGACAGGTGTTGTGGACTTAAGTGATCCTGAAGAGGATAAGGTGAATTTTGTGCCTATCTATGAGCTTAGAAAGTCTATGAGGAATTGGAAGAAGTAGCAAAAACTGAATGCACCTTCCATTTGCTAGCACATTGGAGTTCTACTAGCTATATCCTCAACCTTATGGTAACACATACAAATCTTAATTTTTAGCCCCCACAAAACTTTCAGTCTTGAGAGTTTCCAGAAACATTTGTGTTCCTTGATGGGAGAGTTCAGCAAGCCTTAGCCTAAACAATCTACAGAGATGTGATTTGTATTTGAAAATTCCAAACAAAACCTGGTAGAATTCCACATTTGATATGTTGAAACATCTATATGAGCTATATCTATATCTACTGTGCCTGAAAAAGCTGATGAAACTGTGGGCTACTGTTCCTCAGGCAAGATCTGAATATATGGTATACACAAAACACACAAAGGTTGTGGTGCCATTAATCCTGTCTGTAGACATTGTGCAGCATGTTCATGGGTATCCACTGACAATTCAGCACCTTCCGGAAAGCAAGTTAAACTAAAGTCGAACCATGTAAGCTCTATCTTTCCATCCTGAAGGTTGTTCATGAGGGTATAAAAAGTGACAAGAACTGTCTTCTGGCAGCCTGCTTACTCCCACATTTTAAAGTGGACTTGTTGCAGACAAATGAGGACACCCAGATCAACAGGTAAGATTAGAAGTAATAAGAGGAACACTTTAGCCTGGGCATCAGGCAAGGGTGACTATGGGTTTATGCAATCCAGAATTCTATTTTCTTCAAGCAGTGTCCTATTCAGATGCAATTAACTAACATTTTCTTCATCTAAACACTGCATAATGCATTCCAGGCTCCAACAGCCCAATTAAGTGATATACGTTATTTTATTTTCCACACTTAACATTCCCCATTATCTCTCCAAAATCCATGCTAGAAGTCTTGTTGAAGGCTGAATTTAAAAAATATCAGCAAGACCGAAGATAGCCAGAGCTATGGGTCTCCAGAAACAAAAAGGCTATCAGACAACTTTTTCCAAAGCTATACCATTGACAAAGAATCCCAAAGGAAGAATGAGGACTCCTTTGAGATTAAAACATCAGATACTCACAGCATGGCAGTGCCCTTCTCCTTATACGAGTTTCCCCAGATTTTCCATGTCTTTTTCAGACATAACATGAGCATGCTAGCCGGCGCTGCAGTTCAGCTGCTCTTCAGTATTTGTGGAAATGTCAGAACAGATAAAAGATACAGATTTTTCTGGTAATGTGCTTGAGGACCTGCTTAAGAACTGGGCAATGATTTTACTTTTAGAAGGAGACAGTAACTGTTTGACTGTCTATTTGTTTTTAAAATTCTAAAATTATTTGTATAGAATACTGTTGATGGGAGTGGGGTTAGGTTTAACTTGAAGTTTACAGTTCTGGTTTCATGTCCTGTATCCTTCTTCTGTGTGTATTTCTTTTAAACCTCACTCATTTCTTTTCAGTGTCTAGGTGAAAAATGTGGGTTTTTTTTTTTTTCAAAATTCATGCCACTGTTTACTTCTCACCAAAGCAGAAAACAGGAACATAGCAGGGAGATGAAAATAATAAATGAGATTTCTCACCTGCATTCAGGTAAGTTTTTTGGTGAACTGATGTCAGGCAAATTTAAACACCTATTTAAAATTAACGTGACTGTAAAAATGTCATGTAAATTTAGCTCTTTAGTATAACTGTAACATAGTGGCAATTTCTCTTCTTCTTGTTGTTGTTGTTGCTGCTGTGTACTTCAGGTTGTTTCCAACTTAAGGCAACCCCAAGACTGTTGGGAGTGGCAACCTTTGCATGCTTAATTAACTGGCTAGTTAGTTTGCATGTTTATTGTAGGCATTGAGGGGATTGCCTAGACTAAACTTCCTGTTGTTTGGTCAACACCCACTTCCCCTTGCATGTTCTCTTCCTCTTCTTCTGTTTGTTCTTCAGCTTCCCTGCAAGCATGTGGTCTCCGATCCTCTGGCAAGTGTGCTTCCCTGTAAGCATGTGACTGCTTAATTTTGGCTTACTTTCTTCAAGAATTGAACCTATGTAAACTATACACAAGATTATGTGAGTAAATCTTTTTTACTTACTTTTAACCAAACTGTTTGTGTTTATTTTGAGCTAGATTAAGTATGTCTGGGGTGGAGATGATAAAGTGGGACCGGTAATTTGTTCAACTTCCATCTGTGCATTACAGAATACTCTGCTGATTGGGAGACTTGTTATTAAAAATATCTCAATTCTTCAACAAAGACAAACTCTACAATGGGTTTTCTTGGCAATATTTATTCAGAGGGGGTTTGCCATTGCCTTCCTCTGAGGCTGAGAGTGTGACTTGCCCAAGGTTTCCATGGCTGAGTGGGGATGCACACTTTGGTCTCCTGGACTTTTAGTCCAGCATTCAAACTATTGTCTCTCTTCTTATTTATTTAGCATTAGCAAATGACCCTTCCCTTCCCTCTCTTCCTCCTTCTCTTTCACCATTAATTTAACAACTGAGGCATCTTTGCAGCAGGGGCACATGAGTTGATGCCCCTAATAGGGCCAGAAGAAGAAGGCTAGTTTCCATGGTTCACTCCATAAGACCATTGCTGGAAGAAATGAATGGCCTCAGTGTGGCAGTGGTGGCGGCAATAGAACAGGCAGGCTGCAACTGCTACAAACACTCTGACCTTCTTACATATCAGAGGCAGCCAGTAGCAGCAGCACCTGGGCACAGGTAGTCCCTCATTTGGTTATAGAAGAAAAGGGATCATGCACACTTCTGCTTCTCAGATGTGGTCTCTATTAACTTTAGTTTATTTTCATGGAGACCTTGGTAGTTGAGCAGCAGGGGGCAGAGGCTTTCCCTGTGTCAGCACAAGAAGCCTCCTTTAATATATCCCTGATTCTATGACACTGCCCACCCCCAGATTTTTCCAAACAGTCTTCAAAGGAAGCCCCACAGACAGCATGTTACAGTAATCTAAACAGGATGTAACTAAGGCATTGTGTCACTATGGCCAGATCTGAGGTCTCAAGGAATGGGTACAGATGGCGCACAAGCTTTAATTGTGTAAATGCACTCCTGGTCACTGCCGAAACCTGAGCTTTCTGCACTACACTGTTATAGTGGCATTATTCCACTTCCAACATCCTGTGGAATTCTGGGGTTTGTAATTTACTGAGGCCAAAGAGCTCTTTGGTTGAGAACTCTAAATGTCCCTTCCTAAACTGCAAACCCAAGGATTCCACAGGATGTTGAAAGTGGAATAATGGCACTATAACTGTGTAGTGCAGAAGACCCTAAGATTGCAGTCCAAACAAAGGGACACAGCAGGGGCCTTATTTCTGAGTGTACATGCATGAGAATCCAGAGCACACAATCCATGTAACAGATTCCAAGCATGGTAGATTTGTATGATAGCAGGGGAAAAAATACTAGCAATTGGCTGGCCTTCTGTTTATGTCAGAAGCGACACAATACATTGCGGCCTGACAGGACTGTTTCTGTCTGTGGCTTTAGAATGTTCAGCAGTCACCTTTGGCCTGACAAAAGTTGGCATATGGAGGTGGAAAAAACAAATGTTAAGTTCATTCTCAGCCTGCAGGCTTGTGAAATTTCTCTGGAATCTTTCAGCATATTTCATTTAACAATGCAAAAACAACAGCAGCAGCAACCTTTCTTTTCATTGATAAGTGAGGATTGGTTATTGCTAAATGGCAGAAAGCAACAAGATTTCTTCATAACATGTGGCAAAAGTTTCTTCTGTGGGCTATTTATGCCACTGAAATAGATTTGTCACATCAATGAATATACATAGAAATTATGAGTTGGATTCAATGTCATCTTTGTGCTACAGGAAAGTGCTTCTGCTTGTGGAAGCTGGGGCACTGGGTTTTCAGCAGCTCCCTGTACCTACTGAAATCTGTGTTCCATTTCACATATATTATGGGAGCTCCTTTCAAATTAGAGGTGGGGTGGGAGTTGTGAGGGTGGGTTTTTGGGGTGTGCAAAAATCAGGCTCACATATGCATCGTCACCACCACATCCCACTCAATACAGTTCTGACTACTGCATGGCATAAGCTTGATTCTTTGTGCATTTGACATGCAAAATCTCCTCCCCCTCTTCTGTTTGTTTCCCCAGATACTTCAACAGCCAAATACGAGACAGTCAGTTTGTATGGAAATGAATGATACAGTTGTTTAAAAGCTGTTTGAAGTGCCTCTTGTTCTACAGTACTGGTGGTACTTTGCCAGAACTGAACAGCAGGTTGAATGAACAATTGAGAGCATGCGTGCAAACACTCACATCTTTCATGGCCTTCTTTGATGCTGGATCATATTCTCTCTTGGACTCCAAGACTCTAACACCTCTTCTGATATCAGCTCCAACTGATGATGAGCTACATCTGGCCTGTGAAATGAAAACAGCAAAACCTCCAACTCAGTCCAAGTTAAGTAGATCTTCATCATCTGCTCAGTCAACTTTTGCCAAGATGGATGGTACTGTGTCAGAACTCTGAACATTTCAGAGGTAGAATCCCATTTCCTTCTTAACTGGCACCTGCTTTCAAGTCCAGAAAGAATGAGAACGTGTGTTTCTTCACACGAGGATCCTTCCAGCTAACCTTTCTTAATGTTCCCATATTTAATTGCCAGAAAGAATAAAAGTGGCAACAGTTTATTCGTGATCATGCTATGCCACAGCAGGTGTTTTGCTGTTTGTCTATCATGGTATCTCTCAAAATCCCAGCCTTTCTCACACACCCACAAATATACCTCATGCTACCACCACCACCTAGGCAACTCAGTAAGCTGGTTCCCATTATATTTGTTGGTCTGAATCGAATTTAGTATCCATCCAGTTCAGTACTCTGTGGTCAAAAAATCCTTATGGGTAGCTCACAAGCAAAGTATGATGCCTCTAATATAATCAGAAATATGCAGACATTGAAGATTATGGCTCCATTTTTTACTATCAAGGCTAATGTGTATTCTTATCATCTAATTGATAGCCTACCTTTCCTCTAATGTGAATAAAGCAGTTTTTCTTCTGTTCACTTTCTCAATCCATTAACTCTATGTGATAAGTCAAGCTCAGAGTAACTAACTTATCCCAACGGTATTTAGTGTAGACATGGCTTGCTGGAGTCTAGAACCTGGCTCTCTCAGTCTAACGCCCTAAATAGTAGAATTCTAGTCCAGCTCTTTCACATCTATGCAACACTGGCTCTTCAGTAATTATTGACAGTTTTTCCTTCCGTCCACTTAAACTCCAGTCATCATTTTCTCTTGCTTATTTTTGAACCAGAACATAATTTGTTTCTGGTTTCTCTTCAGATCATATAAATTTTTCACCTTTTATTATGTTTCTATTTTCATATATTTCTCAGTTATTAGGGAGGGGATAGGGACTGTGCAGCCCTCTAAATGTTGTTGGGCTGCAACTCCTATCAGCCTCAGCCAACATAACTAATGGTGAGGAATGCTGGGAAAGGTAAATCAAAACAGCTGGAGAAATGTATGATTCCCAACACTCTATTAGAGAAAACTGCTTAGGGAAGAGGTTTTTATTAAGGCAATGTCCATAAATATATATGCATGAATATACACACAAGCATGTATGAATATTTGTACAAATATTCAAGCAGACTTTTTTTTAAAAAAAAAGCAGCACTTGCAGACTGATATGAAAACGAGACAGACAGAACTTCTGCATGGGAAAAAATGCAAACATTACAGAAAACAAAGGAGATTTGTTCATTTCTGTTTTTTAGATAAGGAAGAAGGGATAGAAACATAAAATATGCATATCTGCTATCATGTTCCTTTTATCACTTGCCCGTCTACAGAATATTTTCAACTTTACCAAGCCTACCAAAACAGTGTTTTCGTGTGCAAGGATAAAAAGTGATGGTAAAACAATATTTGGCTATTAGTGATCCTTCCTCAGCTTGCTCTGAGATGTCCAATTTCCTTTGAGAGAACTGAAGGAAAGAAACAGTGGCCATTTCCACCCTACACTGTTATAGTGCTATTATTCCACTTTCAACATCCTGTGGAATTTTGGAGTTTGTAGTTTACTGAGGCCAAAGAACTCTCTGGCTGAGAAGTCTAAAGACTCCCTAAACTACAAATCCCAGAATTCCACAGGATGTTGAAAGTGAAATAATAGGAATATAACAGTGTAATGCAGAAATGACCAGTGTGGTCCCTTGAGAACACAGCACTTACCCCTAATATTTTGGAAATACTGAGAACATAGCTTGTAGCCGCCAATCTTTCAGGAAGGAAGCAAACTTGTGCATGAAACAAATGTGCCCATGTTGACAAGTTGTACAAGCATTCAGCGTCAACACTAAACTAGTCTACACAGATAACAGCTTGAACGTAAACTCTTAGATTATCTATAATTTAAATTATGTGTCTGAAAGTGACTCCCTCCACTGCTGCAACCAAAACAAAAAACAAAAAATTAAGCACATGTGATGGAAATAATCACTATTCCTTCCGCAATTTGTTCCTCACTCAATTTCTCACCCCTTCTTTTGTTGTATCCCTAGTTTCTACTTCTTGACTGTAAGACACTTGTAAAAATAACCTTATCTTTATCTCTTCTAATTGACCAAAGCCTGGAAAAGTAACTTTTGGGAACAATTTGCAACCATAGATTCTGGGAGTCTGTAGTAAAAAAATCCAAACTCTAAAAGGACCACACTTATACATACATAGTGAATATTTTTTTAAAAAAAACAACAACTAAAATATCCTGAATGATTGGTTTTCTTCCCTAGCTCTGATAAAAGCAAGCACTGTTAATCTTCAACCTGGTATTAGCCATGTTTTAGAATACAGTCAGCGTCTGTCTGGAGAAGCACAAGACAGATACTTTGGCCCGAGATTTAAAATCTCCTCACATCTTTGTAGCTGACTGAGTTGTCCTTCCAATTCAGGGTTGAGGTCATTGGCGATATAATCTGAGAAAGGGAGCATCTGTTTGAAAAAATACCTGGCCTGTGGATGTATTTGAGAACACTCTCTCTGTCTCTGCCAGTCTCTTGACCTTCATAGGCATGAAGGCAGACCAAATCCAGGAAACACACAGGTATTTTTTTTAAAAAAAAAAGTCAAATCAGTTTTGGGTTCTGCCAAATGGGATGCAGGCCAGGAAGAGACAAAGGGAAAAACAGGTCATATGTAGTGCAAACATGTAAGGACACCTGGGGGTGGCTGGAGAGGAAGACAGCAACATCTTTTGCTTTGAATTTTAGCAG
Organism: Cyclura pinguis; assembly: GCA_030412105.1. NCBI lineage: Eukaryota > Metazoa > Chordata > Lepidosauria > Squamata > Iguanidae > Cyclura > Cyclura pinguis. The sequence goes on from CM059602.1 coordinate 218,665,152, forward strand.
AGATGAAACGCTGTATTTTCCTATCACTGCTGCCATGTCTATAAATAAATTGATTTACTTACCATGTATGGCTAGGGCTGCTAATTTCCAGTGTCACTGAATTGACAAGGCATGGATTATGTGCCTATTTAAATGACCATTCTAAAAATCTCCTTGGAGGATCACTTTTGTTTTCAGTGAACATTCAGACACAGATTCTGCCAATGCTGACTAATATGCAGCTTCATCTACCTGGGGATGCATTGGCCTCTCACAGTAGATTATGGTGACCTTATCCCAAGAGACCGCCATGCTCCAGAGAGACTTCTTCACGTGGTATACCTGCTTCGGCTTGCCTAAACAACATTGATAGCCATATGTGAAGCGGCAGGAAAACAGATGCTGTTTTTCCATTTGTGAAATCAAGTTGTTGGAAACCAGTCAGATTTCCAATATATGAAAGGCGTATCTAATCAACCCACACAGAGACAGCGCATGCTTTTTTCCCCTCAGAAATATTTGACAACATTTCCTACTCATAGCACATTGAACAGTATACTAAATCAGAGTATATGTTGAAGTGGTGGGTGCCTGCCTCCATTCTGATATTCCTTTTAGACAACAGCAAATGGCACACTTTATTTTCATAAACAAAGGTTCTCTGAGCCCTGGTTTCTGGTTGCCAAAATGGCTTTAGGAAAGTAATCTCTTACAAGTGCTGTAGAATTAATGAAAATATCTTGATTGTTAGACAATAGCCTGTCCTGTTAAATTTCTCCTCATCACTTGACACAATATCTTGATTTAAAAAAAATAATTGAGGGACTCATGATTAGAGAAAGGAAATGTACACTTCTCAGTGATCACAGTATATATTACTCATATTTTTAAGGACAATAATGGCTGAGATCCTGCATCAGGAGGTGTAGCTACAGAGATAAAGCTACTTCTCTGTAGGTACATCTCCCAATGCTACCCCTCACAATCTTCCCTGTAGATGCCCCTTGCAGCTCATCTTGCAGCTCCGTGTTACTGTGGCTAATGGGAGCTGAAGTCCAAAAACAACTTGGGAGCCATAAGTTCCTCATACCAAATGTACAAATTCCACAGTGCTGTGTATATGTGAGAGGTGATACCTTGAGAGGTATATGATTTGTTCACTGTGGCTTAAAATGGAGAGCAGATGGGGACAGTACTAAATGGAGAAGAAAAATCCATCAACTTTTGTCAAGATGGATAGTACCAAGTCAGTTCCAGTTACTTGGGTTCTGCAGAATTTCAGTCCACCCATTAAAGATACCAAACCCTAACTCCGAAATAGGTTCAGCACCACAGACAGATCCTTTAAAGTTCTGATTAAAACCCAAACCAGATTCACTACACTGCTTACATCAGAGCTATCAGATGCCACACACATGTTGGTGTGATACCAACAAAAGATTGTGACTTGATTGGCTTGTGGCTGAGGGATATGCCTTGTTGAGCTTACTGCTCACTGTGACCAAAGGGATGGCTCTAAGGTCTTGACCAGCTTTTCATACTTATTTCAATATGAGCCCACGGGCAATCAAATAACAGTACAATCCTGAGTTTGATTTAACTTATACTTAATAAAATATGTATAGGATGGTGGCCCTCATCTGGATTCCAAATACAGTATGGAAAGAATTTTGTTCATTAGTCCAGACTAAAGTATACCCCCTGAATCGATCATGGTGACCCTAAGATGAATTTAACACAAGGTTTTCTTGGCAAAAATTTGTTTGAAGGGGGTTGCCATTGCTTTTTTCTAAGGCTGAGAGCATGTGACTTGCCCAAGGTCACCCAGTGGGTTTCCACAGTTGAGTGGGGAATCAGACCCTGTTGTAGGTGTTGCCCTAGTCCAACACTGATACCATTACACTACATGGCTTTCCCTAGTCAGACAGACAGATAGACAGAGTATTTGTAAGAGAAGAACTGCCTAGAAGATAAGCAGTAAACATAAGCAAACTCTTGCTGTGTCTTGCCATTAGGCTGTCTGTTTACGCATCGACAAAAAGAGGAAATGCACCACCAACAGAAGCCGAAAGGTAACAGAGATTTATATTCATTTTTGTATGCTGATTTATATGTATACAGATCTCCCTTCACTTTCACAGGTTTGACCCTCACAAATTTGATTACTTGTGAGAGCCTGTGATTCCCTCTCCCATTCTCCTCCTCCCTTTCCCTTGCATTTTGCCAGGCATAGAGAAGAGAGACAAACATGGCCAAGAAAAAGGCAAGGGAAGTGGGGGGGGGGTCTATCCACATGTTCTCCCCTCTGGAGCTCCCCCCTCACATTCCCATGCATTTGGCCCTAGTGGGAGAATTCACTTCGAGCAAAAACACAAAGGAATGGACGGGGGCGGGGAGGCTCACGAAAGCCTTCCTTTTCTCCTCTGGAGCTCCCTTCTCCCATTTCCATGCATTTTGCCCCAGCGTAGAGAACTTGCACTGAGACAAAATGCAAAGCAATGTGAGGGGGGAAGGCTCACACGACCATTTCTATTCCCCTCTGGAGCTCCTTCTCCCATTCCCATGCATTTTGCCCTGGTGCAGGGAATGCATACCAAGACAAAAAACACAAAAGAATGGGGAGGGGGGGAATCAGAATGGAATCAGTAGAAAGCAAGTAGAAAGTGTTTCTACTTTTGTGAGGGTTTTGCACCCTGAACCCTCACGAAAGTGGAGGCACTGTACATACAACAACAACAACAACAACAACTTCAGAGATAAACTGTCTTACGGTACTCCCAATGGGTGGGCAATTTCGAAGTCCTATTATTCCTTCTTATGGCTCTCCTAAACCAGAGATGGATTGCATTGTTGTTGTTGTTGTATGCCATCAAGTATGGTGATCCCATGAATTAGCTCCAGTCACCATGAGCTCTGCTTTCGTTACTGATTCAAACCACTTATAATGTAGTTTGCCTTCAACCTTTCCAGCAGTATTGTCTTTTCCAATGATTTATGTTTTCTCATTGTCTGTCCTAAGCATAGCAACCTCAGACACAGCCTTGGATCAGATACAACTTTTCAAACAGAGGACACATTCTGAGGTCTTAGAGAATCACTGTTCCTCTCCATATCTCCAGGTGAAGAGACAGAAAACAGGACAAGCAGCACTGGAAGAAGAGAAGGTTTGATTCTTGATTTGAAGTGGCTTGAAAATTTGGATACCTATCTCCACTCATTCCCAACTGGCACTAGGACAGCCTGGCTCAGTGCAAAGATATATGCATATGTGCTGCACCTATGCAACACTGGTATATCAAAAGAGAAAAAGGAATGCAGGGAAGGGACTGGAGGAAGAAATGATGGGTGTATATATATTAGAGCCCCTTGCGTCATTTGGAGCCAGGCAAAGAGGAGAGTCTCTTTGTCATGGCTTGTGAGCCTTCTTGTTGTAGAAGTTCTGTTATTTATAGGAGGGGACCCTTTTCCCCCAGTAACCCTTCCATAATACCCATCAGCACTGGAGAGTCCGGAAAAAACCCTATGTGTCATGTGTGCTGGAATCAAAAATTGGACCCAATAACTGGATTTAAACCAGCGATAAGAATCATGTAGCATGCAGGTCACATGTGGCCTTTTGTGGGTCTACTGTGGTTACTGTAATCTTCATTTACCTCCTTGATGGGAATGGAAATCCCTGTAAAAGTTAGTTTTTAGCTTTAAAAAAAAAACCAAAATCCACATATGCTAATTGCAAAACAACTCTTGGTTTCCATTTCTCACAGCTTGTGGGGCCCCGTATCTGAAACAGCTCATGCCTCCCCCCCAAAAAAAACAGTGCAGAGATGACTGGAAGTGATACAGCTGACTGAATGATCACAGGAGATATGATGCAATGAGTCCTTTGGGCTGTGTGTAAGTTTTGCTAGGGCTTAGGGTCATAAACGAACTAACTGATTTTTTAAAAGAGGAAAAAGACTATAAGAACACTCAAATCACAGTGCTTTGAAAGTCACTTGGGACCACGTAACCATCTTTCATTTGCATTTCAGAGTAAACTGTTTATACAAAAGCAAACCAGGGTTTGTAGGGGAGTTTTTTAGAAAAAAGAAACACTTTAATACTGTAAAATATGGCAACGTTTTATTTTTATTTTTTGATGGGGGAGTTAATGCATTTTAGTGTTGTATCCTGTTGAGGGTCATTGGTTAATTAAAAGTCTGATGTATGTATACAGCTGATACTTCTCACTCTAATGAAGAACATTAATTCTAGAACATGTGTGGCTACAGTCACATTGCTACAAATTACTACAGTCTTTCCTTTATCTGCTTCCAAGAAAGTCTCCCCTGGTTAGTTAGAAAGCACAAGAAAAAAGAAAGAGGGGAAAAATTATGAGGCCTTAGTTCTCACCAGCATAAATTACATGTATCAATCAAAGGAGGCTTAAATTAAAATACACATTTGGCAAACTGATATGAATATGTTGATCTCATCTGTGAATCAAAATGATTTAATGCCAGGACTGACCCCCTACTGATCAACATGAAGGTCACTAGAAACTGATTGATTCTCATTGAGAAATGTTGTTCTCTCTGTTAAAGGTGCAGTTTTATAATGTGTCGCTAACCAGTATTTCTAATATTTGGCAGATTGATTTATTTTTACAAAGGAAAATGGAACTCATTGCTTTATTTATGTAATGCAAAACAGATAGCTAAATTAAAAAGTTGGGGGGAAAAAGAACCCATACATATGAACATGGTTTATGGTTCCACGCTGAGGGCATTACCATGTGTTCATAATATTTTCCAATCCAGAAAACTACTGTTTGATAAATAGAATGTTACACCTTTCAGGTACAGAAGGGTTGTAAATCAGTCTCCCCTTATCATCCCTTACATGCTTTCTGGAGATGTGGATAACTACTTGAGCATCATACATTACAAGACACACCTTCCCAGTCCTGGTGTATTCCTAAACTATTTCAGCAGGTCTCAGCAAGCAGATATACAAGACCAAAATGTTATTGAAAACAGAGTTGTAGCCTTGTGGCTCAGTATTAGTCATCCCTTTAGCCAGAATCATTTCTTAAAATGTGTGTTTTCTCATTCTGAAAACATTGTCATAGAGTATTTATTTATTTTCATTTTCTTTTAAAGTTATTCTCCAACTGAGAGGCTAAGATGTATGTCTTACTAGCGTATATATTCGGTGTTGCCTGGGATTTTATTTTCTAATAGGTAATACTTGTTAGAAAGATTTGAGATCCTGTGTCTCTAATTCCCCAAACTGTCTTGTCCAGTACTTGTAACTTTTCCCCATATTCCCCAATTCAATCTGTATTCACAGTTATTAATATACACAGGTTGGGTTCCTGAGGGAATACACTGCCCTCCTCCTTGCTGCTAGGCCTCATCTGCATAGCAACTGGCCTATTCAAGACAGGCACAATTGACTGAGGCCCAAGAGCTCTCTGGCTGAGAATTCTAAAGGCCCCTCCCTAAACTGCAAACTCCAGGCTTCCATAGAATCTTCTTAGACAGCCAATCATATGTGGTCTTTGCTTGACACAGCCAATCATATGAGGTCTTCACCTGACACAGACTTTGATTTATATATATTAGATTTATGGATGTTTGTATATCTGCCTATAGTAGCTATAGTTGCTTAGCTACATTAATTCATGGGTTTTTTAAAATTCTCTACTGCTGAATACATCACATTTATTGTTACTTTCCTGGTTTTCTTTGGACTGCTGCTTGGGCCATTTCCATACCGGGCTTCTGTAATGGTGCAGAGCGACCTCTCACGGAGGTCTTCAGCACCGTAGAGTGGACTGGCGTGGACTACTTTTTATAGTTCCACACCAGAATCCACTCAGGAGCGGCCGGAACTAGCCGGGCTGCGTGTTTTTTAAAAACCTCTTTTTTGAGGTTTTTAAAAAGCACGGAGTGTGCAGCCCCGTGCCGCTCTGTCTCCTGGCTCCAAAGTGGATTTGCAGGTGCGCGCAAGTGTGTGCCTGCAGATCTGCTGGGGGCGGGCTTCCGGCTGGGGAGCTTCTCCGGTTGGTGGAGAGCCTCCACCAACCGGAAGCTGCCATCTGGGACGCCGGAGGACTGTGGAGCAGCGAGCTTGTGCTGCTCCGCGTGGCAACGGACTTACCCGGCTGTGGGTAAGCTCCGTTTTAGCGTGTTTTCACCCATTTCCCCCCACACACATGTGAAAAGGGCCCTGATTAGAATTTACAAAAAGAAAAAATGCAAAATTTGAATGTGAGGGGGCATGAAACTGACAGATTGGTTCATTCTCAGGAAGCAGTAAGAATTTTATTTCTGTTTCTTTTTATTAAACTTTATTCAAATTCATAAAACTCAGGAAAAAGAAAGCTAACAAAAGTGACCACCCCTACTGTGATGAAAGTTCCACCAGACCCACCCCAGTGAGCTTCATGGCTAAGTAAGGATTTGAACCTTGATGCCTTTAGTCTTAATCAGAATTCATACTCTGGCCCCTATGTCACACCAACTGTGCAACTAAAAATGTTCAAATAGACTGAAATCCTGCAATATAGGTGTTACATAGGCGTCACGTAGTCCCTCTAACTGGTCCAGGTTATGAGTTTGGTTGCAGTGCTTTGAATCAGCCTAAGTCCATTAAGAGTCTTCAAAGATACTCACATGAGCACATGATAACATTGTAGAATATCTGGGGGAATGGAGGACAGGTGGCTGATAAGGACAGGGTTTCTGTCGTCACAGTTGTCAGAAACAAGGTTTTTAGGAGCAGCAGTTTTTGTGATTCTTGCATGCCAAGCTGCATCTGTCTCAACCTTCTCTTCTATGCAATGCTTAGAAGTAATGGCTGAGATCCTACAACAGGTTTGTGTAGTGTCATATGTGGAGTAATACATCGGCTGTGATAGGCAACCCTTGTGTTGAACAGCAAAGTTGAATAACGGAATGTGCAAGTGAATGTACGAGTGAATGAGCAGCCAAAGGCCTAAGGGAATGTACTGCCACATACACAACTGAAAGAGTATTACAGCCAATTTCAGCAGGGGCAGACAGATATGCATCAGCTGAGAATGCATATCCATATGCATAATGGCACTGCATGTGCAACTCTGCTGCTGTGACCTTGAACAGAATAATGTCTATTGGACAAAAATGTCCAAGTACTCCATAGGGGATCTTACAAGTAAGACACTGACTAACAGCAATGAATTATTTTTTAAATCTTGTATTGCATAATAGAAATCTAAAAAAAAACAACCTTTTAAGTTTTCTCCTTCTGCACAACTATCAAAGGTGCAAGATCCTTGCCATACATTTTATTTGGTTATCTTGAGTTTTATAAATGACTGGAGTTCTGAAATCATTGAATAATTCAAACTTAGATCTGAACTTGTTTTCATGTCATTTGCAAGCTTCTCAGTGAGCCCGGCCAGGCTTTGAAATGTTTGCTGGATGCCCTTCCAGCACTCCCACCACTCTCAGGAACACAACTGGTGAGAGAATAAGAGAGGGCTTTCTCCACAACTGTTCCCAGATTCTGGAATTCCCTGTCTAGGGAAGTGAGCCTAGCCACCTCTCTGTTCTTTTACTGACAGGAGACAAAGAGATATATATTTTTAATCGGTCTGTTTTGGGGCAAATGACCAGTTTCTCTGAAAGGAGCTTCTTATTCTATGAGTGCTTTGCTTTTTTCACTATTAAAGTGTTTTAAATCTTGTCATTAATTGTTTAAAACTATGTTTTCTATCTAATTGTGTTTTAGTATTGGAATTGGCTCACAGAAAGAGTATCGTTCACTCTTTTTGTGAGCCACCTTGAGTCCCATGAGAGGGGCAGAAGAAAGGCAGGATACAAATCCACCAAATGAGTATATAAATATATAAACTCAGAAAACTCTGTGTGTGCGGTCAACTAGTATTTTCTTTTGAACTAGGTCAAGCAATTCTTTGTGTTTCTTTAGAATGAGAGACACGTCTTTGGAAAGTCATGAAGGGGCCCATTGATTCCAGGCTGCCTGTGTAGTTTCAGAACTGCAAACTACAGACATGCAGTCACAGAAAGTTTTCTAGTTGTCCTTCAGCACATCTAACTCTGAGCTGGATTGCAGTATAAGCTGCTCTGGCAGAAAAGGAGAAAAACAACAACTCATGAACATTGACAGAAGAATTATCTTTCATCCCTCCAAGCCTATTCATTGCAGTGGGCAGCAGAAAATGTACCCTGCTGTGTCCGCTGAAATGAGTTTGGTCAAAAATATCTGGGCACAGATGGTAGGTAGGAAGGCACACTTTGTCACTTGTAAAGGAAAATGATTGTGAATGTGAAAATGTCTGCTCAGGTTTTAAACTAGAACTTCTTTTAAAGAAAGAATGTGATATAACTATTTCATTTCAGCATCCACAACAGTTCCTTCACCTGGGTGTTACTAAGCTAATTGTAAAAGGTTTCAAAGACAAAAAGACTTGTTCTTATAAATTGGTGACACAAGCAGAGCAAGCATAAGAGGAGATGTGGCAGTAGGATGACAGAACATGGGATCATGGGGAACAGATAGACCACTGTATGGCAAAGCTTTCCATTTGGGCCTGTCAATCTTTGTTACACCTCAAGAGGATCAAATAGCAGTCACACAAATAGGACAAACATTGAAGAACTTTCAGTTTTGGCCATGGTCTGTGATGCATAACTACATCAAATGTGCAAGCACACAACGTTCCTCTCCAAAATTTAGAAGTATTTGTCAAAGTCAGTTTGATCTGAGATGAAATTTTCACCAGTGTTTCTTCTTACTCTCTGAGCAATTTAACACAAAATGGGCAGCTGGAACAGTTGAAGAAAATCCACTCCTGGGGAAAATGATTGTACAATAGTTCTGGAAACAATTGTGCCTACTTATGGCCATTCATTCAATGTGTTCCACAATATACTGGGTCCCACAAGCAGTCTCCACAATATAGGTGGCTAGTGGAAGAAGAGGATCCTCTTCAATCCCATGGAAACGGTTCCTGCATTGTTCAGTAAAAATATACTTTCCCTTTGAGACAGTAATTATTGGTGTTCTCTCACCTGTGCACCAGGCGGTTAACTGGTTTGCCCCTAGTCTCTAAAATGGGGAAAAGAAGGTAGGTGCTGGGTATCCTCTAGGAAAAAGAAAGTAGGCTTAACCAGTGGAAGTCAACCACCAGAGGAAACTTAAGGGATAACCCCTCTTCCTCAGACTACTCAGAATGTCTTCCTGTTCCATCCTTCCAGGGGTGGGCTACACATTCAACCTCACTATTTTTGAGGCCACCCCTTTCCCACTGCACCCTGCTGTTGCCACTAGAAGGACACCACGAAAATTAAGCACTAGTGGTTTTTTTAAACAAAAAACAAAACAAAAACAAAACAAAACAAAAAAAACCCTTCCCTCATTCCCTTCTTTTTTGGGAAATGGAAGGAAATACCTAGTCCAGCCAGTCTGCAAGGCTCTGAAGGCTCTCTTGTACAACCTCACACCATAGAGAGCTATTGCTGTGATGGCAGAAGCAAGAACTTCGCTGATTGCTGCCAAACTGCAGCAGTGGGAGTGTAGCCCTTGGTGGCTTAAGAGGTCCATGTGTGGGCCCACCATCACCAAAACATTGCCTATTGGCTTTAAAAGAATCCCCCTTTACTTCATGCTATCTAGAATGGAAACTGTTCTTTATTATTAATGGGATGATTTGCCTTTGTTGTTACTGCCATAGTAGATGGATGTAATACAGTGAACAGGCAGGAACTGACACTAAGTTTACTTTGGTGAACACTATGACGGAGTGCTAGGGTAAAATCCCCCTTTTTCCAACTGACATGTGGCTGATAGCAGGCAAGATGGAAAGTAATACCTAGAATCTTAACTTGTCATGGGGGTACCATCAGAGTTTTCTCAGAACTCCACTGTATAAATAAAGAAAGGACAAGCTCAGACAGGTTAGCTGACCAGTCTGAAGCCAATGGGCTGGGATGGAGTCACCATGAACAGGTGGACAGTGGGACAGTTTGTCCTTCCATTTTCACCTGGAGTGCCACAGCCTTCATTGAAAGGGTGCTGACTCAAAACTTACATGTTTTTCTCTCATTACAGATGCCATTAAGTCAATACATCCCCTCATTGACATCTCCTGTTTTCTTCCCATGGTGGGGTGCAATGTGATAGCCTTGACTATGAATAACATAACATGAAATGCAACATCACTAGTACCCATGAGACATTTTGCAAAAGGGTGTCTCTGTGCTTCCTTCTCCTGTAGCTTTTTGCAATGTTTGTATGCTTCCCAGTGTAACCCTCACTATTTTAATTATCAATCTGTTTTTTTTTTCAAAAACATGTCTAATTAGAAGAGTTTAAATCCCTCATTATAGCATATTCTCATGCAGAACTTGAAATGGGAGTGATTATGAACTGTTCTAATAGACACCAGATTTCTACTCTTTAAAGACTGGAATTATTGTTTATATCAGTATGCATATTAGTTTATCTCAAGATGTGTTAGATTACATTCATTAACTTCACATCTGCAGCAGCAGACATTAACCATTTTTGTACACCTCAGTCTTCCGAGTTTCTGAATGTTTATTGTGTTTCTGATTATTCACTGTACCTACGAACAGACTCTGAGCTTGGGATCTGACCTAAGTAAATTTGTATGCTTGCCTTTCACTGATTTTAGTTATGGGTGTAAAGAAATTTTTCCCTCTGCATTTTAATGTGGACTTATTTAATTTTGCACTTTTGAATTCATGTGCAAATCAAAACTAAATTATCCTTTGAAATTTACACCTCTGAATTTTGTTGTGGAATTCTCCAATAAAAATATGTATTTAAGGGAAAATACAAAATACAAAAATGTATCCAAAATGCCTCATACTAGGAAAAATTGTTTGTAAAAAAACCACATACATTAAGGGGGGAAAATCCTTCAAAATGTATTATTGAAAAATTAGTGCAAAATTATCCAATTAAAAAAATCTTGGAGCTTGGGATAAAAGAAGTTGAGACTAGAAAAATTCTCATAGTTCAGGATGAACTGAACTATTATGAGAAAAACCTAAACAGACAGATTTCTTCATCTAGGGGTTTAAGAGTACTGTTAACATCCATCTACTAGCATCTCTACCAAAGTTGGGCAAGCCCTAGGAATGTATCCACAAAATCTTTCATCTGAAACAGGAAGAGGCTGGAAGATCGCTTCTGGTTTCAAAACAGTGCTAAAAAAAAAAAAGTTTGCTATGGTACTACTGTCTTAGGCCATTTCCACACTACACTGTTATAGTGCTATTATTCCACTTTCAACATCCTATGGAATCCTGGAGTTTGCAGTTCAGGGAGGAGCATTTAGAATTCTCAGTAACCTACAAACCCCAGAATTCCACAGAATATTGAAAGTGGAATAACAATACTGTAACAGTGTAGTGTAGAAAGGCCCTTAAGACTCTCAAACAGATGAGGCTCAAGACACATGAGGTCCATAAAACAAGATGATGTAGAGAAATCCATTGGGAAGCTCGGTTATAAGAAGCTCCACTGAATTTAAGGGCAAGAATATGAGAACTCCTAACATTTACCGCAAATTCTGCCATTGCACTTATTGTTGCAATGGGTCTCAGAGATGAAAACTTCCCTGTGAACAGCTTATGCAGTGTGGGTTGTTTGCCTTCAGATCCTACTCTGTCTAGAGCACCTTGATGGCAGGCTTTAGAAAGCAGTCCAAAGAGACCATGGCATCAAAAACATGCCACAGCATGAAAGATGCTGAAAAGAAGATTGTTATGTTTACAGTGATCTTTGCAGACGTTCTATTCCCCAGTTCCTTCATTCCTATCAAACATACAAGTTTTGCAGAAAACACTAGAATATGTGGAATGCATATTATCCGTTATGTTGATTGTGTGCATATGTGATCATTTATTTATTTAATATATTTTTGTGTTACACTCTTATCTTGCCAAGAGCCTAATCTTTACTGGTTAGGGCTCAGTTACATATTAGACATAGTAGACTTGAATGTATGTAAGATAACCACGAGAACTAAATTCTTCATTGCAAAACAAGATTATCAGGGGAAACTGTGGAGAGAAGTATGTTTAGCAAGGTAACAAATGGTTAAGTTCACACTTGAACTCACTTTAATCATTTAATTCTTGAGTGGAAGAATGGATAGAGGGTTTTTTCATGCATGTTAAAATGATTTCTTGTATTTAGAGACTTTGGGGTTAAAAATTTCACCCCAAAACCCCCACAGCCAAAATGCTCCTTTTCCTTTTACATACAGGTGAATAAATTTGTGGCAGTTGATAATTTGATGACAAAATTTGTGAATATTGTTTGTATATCCAACAATCACAAACGTTGCTTCTCCTCTCCAAATTTTACCTTTCGTGTAGTGACACTGATTTTTGAACTGTAAATGTACAGAATTCAAAACTTTTAACTTTGAAAAATACATACAAACTGTAGTCATTGAGAAAATGCATACACAAGAAATACATATACATTAGAAAATGTGTATGATACTACTGTTATACACAAACATTCATGTGGAAAAAAATTCATAAAGTCTCACAACCTGATATAAAAAGAGATTGGGAAGAAACCGCAGGTGCAATTAAAAGAAACAAAATGAACACAGCAATGATTTAATATCGCTAATTTATGTATAGGTCATGGCTTGGTATATGATAAGGTGCCATGAGAGATTACTTCATCATGTCTCACAGTGCTTGTTTGTGTTGAGTGGTATTGGTTATATAGGGTATGCTCTAATAACTGTTCTGCTCCATCTAAAACAGCAGCAAATATCTACATACATGGGAAAATGAGGATCTTGTCACTAATCTCTCAACATACAGCAATCAGCTAGTTGGATTTGGAATGGGTCCTGAACATTGTTTTGGGAGATTAGTGAAAAGATCTTCATTTTTCTGTACAAGCAGACAAAGGTATATCTCAATTAACAAAGCCTTTGACTATGAAGTTTATTTTTTGAAACAAAATATTTTTATGCCGGTGTAGCTCCCTCTTTCCTCTTAGTCGTCTGTCATCCGGAAGATTTTTAGCAGCTTCAACACTGAGAGGATGATGAAGGAGGGATGGTGAAACATAAAGTTTCAGAGTCAAGTTGCAACTGTGTGCCTACAGTAAAAAATATACTAGAACTACATCTGAAAAAGAATGGGATTATTTTCTTTCACTCTAGTTGATCCTACTGTAGGGGTGTGCCTATATAATAGGCAATGCAAATAGCAGCTGCCTCCATAATCCCTTATTGAGGATGTGTGACCAGCAAAACAGAGGGAAAAAGAGAAAGCAGATAAGTCTGCCTCATCAGCTACCCCTGGTATATTAAAAATCACAGATCTGTAAGTTTGGCATTAAAAATGAAAATCATAACAGAAATGATGAAAGAAAAGGTCCTCCTTGGATGCAGTTTGGAAGAAGACTTCAAGCACTATGTAGAAGGTTCAGATGTTTTTGTTTATTTATGTAAAGCTTACTTCACCTAGGTGTTTCATTTCACATGGACATATTTGTTTTGGATAAAAAAGTTTCCTGGAATATGTTGAACTGCTCTTCTTTTTTATGGTCAGGAACTTTCTCTGTTATTTGTACTCTTAGTACTCAAATTTTTGTGAATCAATCTCCATGAATACATCCATTTTGTTAAATGACACACACTTGCACTTGCTGTGTCCTGTGTCCTTTAGAAAACACTTGTGCCCCAGCAGGCACCGGGATTATGGAGACACTGGTGGATCACTAAACTTCTGTGCCCTGAATTTGTCCATCTACTTTACTATTTTCTATTCTTGCAGTAACTTGACTGGCTGAAGGGTCATTACCAGACATCTTTTAAATGAAGGTGCCAAGCATTGAATGTCTGCATGTAAAACCACGTGTTAACCATGTGAGTTACTGATTTTCCCCAAACATACAAACTCTCTGCTAAGTTGGATTCTGAATTCAACAGATATCTCTAGATTTTTGGCAAAGCTACAGTTCTGTTTACTAAGCATTTTTAGGACAGAAGTGGATAATTCTCCTCACCTCTGTTTCCAGAGCTTGGAAAAACAACTTTGCTGGACTGCACTCACACAATCTCCCAGTCAAGATATCCCTTGGCTGTGATAGTTGGAGAAAACTGAGAGTTGTTGTTGAAATAAGTGACCTTCCCACTAAGCTCTGCATCTTTGCATCCAGTACTTGAGTTATCAAAAATTCAAAGGGCAGCTTCATGGTATTAAATTAAAATTTTCATAAAACAGTAGGTTATAAAAAACTTTTTTTAAAAAAAAGAAGAAGTAGAGTTTAACGGGTTTTATGATTTGGACAACTTGTTCAATATTGTTAGCACAATATTTCATTGGACAGAACTAGGCTTCAGACTTAACACCCCATTAAAATGAATGTCAGAAATTCACACCTCAACTAGCACAGTCTGTCTGGAAAGAAGTGCATTTATATATGCGATAAAAGACAATGTATTTCCCTGCATACTGAAAATTGCATTTATTTCATGGGAATAAGATTTTGTGAAAGAGGTGGACCGCTAGAAACATTTGTGGGAATACCTGGTATTCCAAGCCTATTTGCTGTTCTGTTTTGTTTCTAATGGTTAGCCATTTGGCTGACAATTTGACAATATTTCTGTGAATTTTAAAATTCTCTTTCTTTTGTTTCCTTAGAGCCAAAATGGCATAGGCTGATAACCTTTGGATTACATTACAGATATTCTGCTCTATGTTTTGGATAATGTTCCTCTTGATGTTTAGTACATTTGGGGATCTGGTCAGGTAATTATTTGCCTATACTTGTTAGAAGCAAAGTGGTAACAACATGTATATAAAGTAATTAGTGAGAGGGGCTAAAGTAATTAGTAAGAGGAGTTAGATAATACCTGCCCTTTTGTTTTCACACCCCAGGATTCCAGAGGGTGTTGAAAGTGGAATAATAGCACTACAATGATGTAGCACAGAAAGACCCTTAGTCTCTTTGTTCCCCTTTGTCCATGAGACTCCAATCCCAAAAGTGGATGCTAGCTTACACCCACACATGACAATCAGCATTTTAGGGGCTCTTCTAACCAAATCTGGGTCATTCTCTTTTGCCTATCTCTTTTCCTATCCTGAGATGGGTTTCCTGAGACAATAAATATAAGTCTTCGTGTTTCACCTTACAAGAACATCCTGAGTAATTACTCCTGTTTCCACCACATGCTCATATTGCGCTAGCCCTGCTGCACTCTGCTTAACATAGATACCAAATATTCCTATAATACTAATACAGGTGAAATTTTGGGCTAGATTTCTGTGCTTTAATGGAATTTCAGCAGCTCGTGTTGCTTATGTGACCACCTGCTGAAATTCCCTCTTCTATACAGCCATCGAAGCTGCTGGAGCCCTGTTCCATATTTCACCCAGCAATCCCAATCCTGATTTCTGGATGGAGCCACACTACTTCTGAAAACGGCAGGTATACATCTGAGCGAAAGGCTGTTTTGCAGCTACAACATACAATTTGGTACTCAAGTAGAATTCCAATCCAATCCTGACAGAAGGGTTATTTTCCATTTCTTGGGGGGATGTGTGTGAAAAATCACACCCAGGAAATAAAGTGCCTGCATCTCACTCCCTACAAAACAAGTAAATTCATATACCCATTTTGATTTCCTTTTCCTCCCTTTTCTTGATATCATTGTCAAACTATCTGTTTGCCCCCTGCATGGCCAACCTTATGCCACTGAAACTCAAATTTCCCTTGTTGTGTTTAGGCTGTCGATAACAGCCTTGCCATTACCCCAGTACTGTCCACAGATCCTGTGGTGATATCCCTTTAAGGGATTATTATATTTCAGAGGAAGGACTCTGGAAAGTCAATGTAGAAGAGTGAAGCCAAACTGGGAACAAGAGACAGAGAAAGAAGGAAGCAAGAGCTAGATGCATAAGGGAACAGGGAGAGGAAGCCTAGACTGAAAAAAAAAATACTGGGAAAGATTACCATTCATTGTAAATAATTGCATATAACTGTAAATGATCCCTCAATACATCAATACAAATAATATAACTGTGAATAAACTGAACTAAGACTCTGGAATCTCAGTGAGACAGAACAACTCGATTCCTATTAGGAAACCCATAAAGTCCCACTTTTTGGTCTATAACTTCTATTAGGAAATATGAGAAACATCCTGCTAGTCCAGTGCTAAGAGTGGTAAAGCACAAAGGTGTATTCTTTACTTTTAAGCTCAATGCGTGCCTTCAGCCAATTTCTCAGTATATTAGTCACAACATACAATCTACCATGTGTGTGCCATGCTTCTGCCAAAGTATTTCCATGCCTGTCAAGTAGACATGCATAGATGCAAGTCTGCAGTACATATGTGACTGAGCAGTTCCAGTAACAGAAAATAAAAGCAGCATGATGATTCAGTTGTAGCTAAGTTTTTCTAATTTGCAATTTGCAGTTGCAGAAAAAATTTTTCTAATGTTTAGCTCATCTCTCCCCCTCTGGCATTTTAATAATTGCACCTACTGAACACAATAAAAGTAGCATTTTCATTCTGATACGGTCTGGCATCGTTTTACTCACTCCTACATACAATGTACTTTTACTCACTCCTGCATACTAGAGGGTACTCTAGTTAAGACTAGCATCTGGATTTAGGACAGAAAGACAGCACTGCAAGCTCCTGTCCTTAAATAGTGTTTGCAATTTGTATAACAGGAGGAGAGAAGATGTATTAGCATAAAGAATTTCTGTAACAGTATTCTTTAAAGATGTGGATTATTCTCTAGATCACGGCTTCTTAAACAATTCATCCCCAGTGTGCCAGAAACTGTGACCATAATTGTGTTGGCTGGTTACACTTGTTTGTTTCTTTCCTGGAAGCTCTTCAGAGATTGGCCACAGATGGATCAAGCACAAGCACTGGTCCATGGATCACCACTTTTGAGTAGCACTGGTCAACTAAGCAATATTGAAGCTGAACATTTTTATTTCAAAAGTTTATTCATTTCTCTTAACAAATCATAGGAATCCTGCTGTGGCTAGATAACATACTTTGTGATTACTATTATTATGACCTTTTTATTTTCTATTTTCTTATTGTTCATGTCATTGTACATTTTCAAATTAAAAAGGATGGTTATACATCAGATTAGATCCAGAGTTCCTACAAGCAAGAGTTAGAGGACGACAGACAGGTGTTTTTTTGCCCATTCCCAACCACACCCCATCCCTACAACATCCACAGGTATGTTCTGGGTTGTTGCAGGGTTTTTTGGAAAAACTGTCTAATTTTCAGAGGAAAAGGAGAATTGACAAAAAATCCCTTCTCCTTCTCCAGTGGGAACCAGTGCTGGAGCACAGGCCCTTTCTGAATGGAAGAAATTCTAGTGCTTTCCTAAATAACAAACCCTAGGAATCATGGCATTTAAAATGGAATTATAGTGCTATAACTGTGTAGCGAAGAAAAGACCCCAAATAGTGCACCACACTAGCAGCTGCATTTTTCCAGGGTCATATAGCGGTAACAGCCAAAATCTGATTTCTTCAGTGACTTGGTTCTTTCACATGCACTTCCTTCCAACCTTTTTCCCCGTGGTGCCATCACCATGCTGATCTAGTTGCCCTAGCAGAGTGAACCAATAGGATTCTCGCCATAGTGTCAGATTGTGTGCATGAGTATATACGGGTATTTGTTTGTTTACTAATTTAGGACATTTTATACCACTTCTTGGCCAATTTTCCAAAGTATAAACTACAAACAAAAACAATCAATAAAACCATTAAAACAGACCACTGATACAACAAATGTTAGTTGTGTAAATCCATTCAAAAATGCAAGTAGCAGAACCAGTAGAAATCAATCATACTGCTTTAATAGTACATCAGAAAGAAAAAAAAGAGTGTCTTCATTGGCCTGTGGATTCAGCGAGACAGTCAACCAAGGCCTAGTGAGGCCACAAGTCCCATTTTGCAGAAGACAACTCTGTGTTTGAAGGGTTGTTGTTGGTTTGAAGCCATTCTTAATTTGAAGGGTACTGCAATCCAAAATCAGTTATAAAAAAAGAGAACAATATGAAAGGAGAGTAGAGCAGCAGGAGCCTTGAAGTTGCACATCCACATGAGAAGCAAACTGAGCAAGCAAACATGTTACCTGTGTTGAGGTATATTCCATTTCTTTTTAAACTGAACTGGAAAATTCTGGGGGTTGTTGAGCCACAACTCTCACCTTCTTCACCATTGTCTATGCTAACCAGGACTGCAATCCAAAAATATCTAGATAAGAGCCATTTTCCCATCCCTAATTTATAATTATTATTTCCAAGTTTACATTCACACGTATAAATCAGTATATGCAGTTTGTGTTGTCCATTTGTCCTCTCTTTTGGTGATGTGTTCCCTGGTTGTTAGTAACACTTAAGTGGCCATTCTCCCAATGTGCGACAGAATGGTAGATCTACAAAGCTAGCACCAAAAGGCCCTGCTTCTTTTTGGATGGTAATCCAGCATCCAAATGAGTGGATAAAATCTTCTTGAAAGATTCTGGAAACTGATCTGCTGCTAAACAATAGGGCTACAATTCTCCATTAATTCTGTTATAAAAGGAAAGAACAAATACTCCTAGCAATTTTCTACTCTGCAAGAATATCTTCACAATTTTCACAGAGTACCTGCAGTTCAGGAGTATTCTGCACAAAAATCACACATGTTTTGATCAGCAAACAGCATTTTTGGCACAGGAAATATTATTTCCACTCAGATGTATTTTCCTCTGCACAGAAACACTGTCTGGTACATAAATAGATAGATAGATAGATAGATAGATAGATAGATAGATAGATAGATAGATGCTGTGGTTGGAATGTTATTATTCAACACAAAATTTGCAAATGGGGGGTTGTGCAGAAAAAAAAATATATTTCTGCACAGAAAACACTGTTACTCGAATAAAAATGCCATGTGTGAATGTAGTGCATTGTGCTCTGAAGATTCTCATCAGAAGTCTCTTTGTCAGAGTTTCCTGACACATTTTTCACCATTTTTTTTAAAAAAAATATTTTCAGAAATTCTTTCCCTCTCTAAAAAACAAGGAAGGAAGGAAAACACTTTTCCGTTTCAAATATAGACTCTTAAAGGTAAGGCGTGTATCTCTGCCACCTTTTGCTATGACATTGAGGAGACTGGGTGAACTTGGGGGCTTTGGAGTAGCAAGGGATAGCCCCCCGTAAGTTGGGAGGGGAACATGGGCCTTTGGCCCCAGAAGTTGCCAACCCTTGCTCTAACAGATGGACAGTGCTTTTAGAACGGATACCATCCACCTCTATGTGCAGCAATGGACACCCATCTCCCACCATTGTTTTATGAAAACAAGCCAACAAACCTGAATCAAGGCCCATAAGTAAAAGCAGAAGGTGTTTCTCCCTTCATGCTCTAATATTCTGCCATCAGATTTGTTAAAGCAGCTTGGGGGGAGGGCAGGATACTTTGGGGTGGGAGGAGATCCTCTCATAAGAGCAATCACCTTCAGTATCAGAAACAAAGCAGAAAATTGAACAGAAGATCTTGCTATTTTATTGCCCAAAGACATTATTCATATCCCTGACACATTATGTTTTTAATTAAAATTGCACATGAATTAATTAAAGTGTCCATTCAGCCCCCTTTTTTTTCCTCGTGGATGCTTTGTTACCCTCCCAGTATTTGGGTAAAACACAACGGCTCAACAAACGGCTGCCTTTATCAGCCTAGACTTCAGCTGACAGACTGTCATGTTCTCTACACCTTTATCTTTCAGATGTTCTAATTTTTTTCAAAAATGCATCCCTCAGTGTAATTTTTATTCTTCTGCCACCAGCACCCTCCACTGGTTATTCAGGCTAAGGTTTATTAAGTAGATGCTGTCACACAAGACAGAACGGCTGCAGGAGAAAAGAAGCAACTAGGCTATGCCCATCCCCACACTGTTTCTGGAAATATTTAAAAGGCTTTTTGCTACATGTCAAAATTACACATCATATAACATGGCTAGACCAACAAGCATTCTACTAGACGGAGGTAAGATTAATGAATTCATATGGTGAATTTGTAAGAGAAGGTGTTTCCTATTGGTGGACACTGGTCTTGGGATCACAAAAGGAAAATTGTATTTGGAACAGTTCAGGAGCATCAGGATCACTGCCACCACCAAGACCATCATCATCACCATTATCATCAGTTGATATAATAGATTCAGGCATGAGTTGTGAACCCGATATTTTACCTCGGCTACAAACATGTATGATCAGTGAATTCAAACTCTCCACCATTAGACAGAATGAGGATGCCACTATGAGCAGGCAATTTGATGTATCATGAAAAGAAAGCAAAGTTTTAGTTATTGAATCTATTGTTGTTGTATTTTTTTTATTTTTTATTACCAGGGAGGAGGAGAGGTGCTGGGTGAATTTTCTTTTAGTCTAGTCTAGTCTAGTTTGTTTGTTTGTTGGCCTCATGTGCCAAATTAACTTTGCTGATTTTGGCTACTAGGCACTTTGACTTGTGTGGATGGAGGATTTTGCTACTTTGTTTCAGGCAACATTTGAGCTCACTGGAGGAAAGGTGGGATAAAAATATACCACGCTGTATAAAAAAAATTATAAAAGCAAAATGTCTTGGAATAATCCTGTACTTGTTACCCTTAGCTGAGCTGGAATCATCTATTCCACTTCAGCCTCCTGCTACTAACAAGACAATGACAACACTGATAAGCCTTACCTGATTATAATAAGGATTCAAGAAGTGAAGATATGATGTGGCCTTATAGTCAAAAGTATTGGTTCATCCGATCTAGCATTTTAGCAGATGGAGGGAGATTCCTGGCAAATTTTTAATGTAGATGTGGGGCTGGAATTGGAGGAGCCAAACCATTGTGTTTTACAATAGTTTTGAATCATGGGGGCGTGGAGATTGGGGAGAAAAAGAATCACCATGAAAAAATTGTTTTATGTTTTTGTGGGCCTGGTGGTTTTTTGGGACAGGGCTTCAGATGCTGCACTTCAGAGTCCTAAGAAACACATGCAACCCAAGAGCCACACTTTGCTCACCCATGTTCTAACACATTTAAAATCACACACTGGACAGCTAAATGTAGTAACCAATTATTTAATCAAACTGTATGCTTTATACTGAACCAACCGGGGAGGACAAGTCATAATTCAGGATTGACTGCTTTTTGCATCTCAGGCCATTTCCACACTAGCCTGTTAAAGTGCTATTTTTCCATGGTCAACATCCAATGGAATCCTGGGGTTTGCAGCCCTTGAGGCCCCTCCCTAAACTACGAACCTCAGGAGTCCATAGGATGTTGAAAGTGGAATAATAGCACTATAACAGGCTCACACAGAAGTGGCCTCAGAAAAAAAAATTATTCAAAATAGATTGCATTTACAATCATTTGCCAAGTTTTTGAACCTATTTCATCTTACATTTATCTCCCATTTTTTTAAAGCAGGGAAAGGAACACTTATGCTCAGACCACAGGCCATGGGTATCAACCCATTGGGAAGTAGGACCATCTCAATAGACATTGATTGTCTTCAGAGTATTGGAGACATCAATATATAGAATGGTTTAAGTTTCCCTCTGCACCATTGTAGACAAGGTTTTGGGCTGGTTTAATTTTTTTTCTTATCATTTCCTTGTATTTTGCGAATGAAAAGGGTTATACTCTGATATATGTGTCCATAAACAGGCACCCTTTTGATCTGCAAATCCCATCAGTACTGATCACTGGCCATGGTGGTTGTGGCTGGTGAAACTTGTAATCTGAAATATCCGGAAGGCTCCAGTTTAAGGAAGACTGTGTTCATCTTGAAGGAGAACTTCTCCATATGTGCGCCTTCCTGAGTGCTGCTCCTCTCTGTTCTATCAGTTTAGAGACTATGCTGAGGGAGGATATGGGAGAGGTTCTCCTCTGCCATGGCACCCTAGTTATGGAACTGACTCCTCTTGCAGGCCCAATGGGTGCCAAAATTGCTGTCATTCCACTGCCAAGTGAAAATATGGTTATTTGCCAAAGCATTTGGAGTTTAATTGGTTTTACACATGGTTTTAAATCACTTTAAACTATTTTGACTGTTTTTATCTGTCATTTTAACACATTAAACTCTTTAATATGTTTTTAGCTTTAAAAAAACCGCCTTGAATCCTATTATTGGGGCAAAGGCAGGATAAAAATGAATAAAATAAGTACATAAATAAAAATAATTTTTATTTACATTGTTTTAAGTTAGGTTGGCTTTATTGTATACCATCCTGAGATCTTTAGATAGAAAGCAGGATACAAATGTTTTAATAGCTAAATAAAAATAAATTATGCCAGGGTGGGTAACTTCAACTTCTATTCCCAAGAACTAGGAGGAAGCAGTTGTGTAGGGGTTAAATTAACAGGCAATTCCTCCATCTACAATCTTTGCTGAATTCAAAGACTATCTTGTCTTTAATTTTTTCCCCCAGAATCATGATACCTAAAGAGTCCAGTTTTGTTCCCAAACAAATTGTTTGAAATCCACCCTCTTCAGAGTAAAATGGCCATTCTCTCAGAATACATTTTGGAAATATAGGCAAAGCAGACAGCTTGCAGAGGAACATCTATGAGTAATTTGGTCCTCCTCCACAGTCTCTCAGCCTCCACATCAACTCAGTTAAGTCAATTTGATTGAACTGAAGTCAATTCTGTGATAATCCAAACACTTTGTCTCAAATTGGTTGTGTATTAGACAGAGACATTGTGCATATAAAGAAGAAATATTTCAGCGATGTCAATGCACAACCAAGTATAAATAGCTTCTCACATTGTCTGGAAATGTAATGTCATTTCAACTCCCTAAGTTATTATAATTTCATACAAGAAAAGTAAAATGAAAATATATCTATGAATAATTTCCACTCTTAAAGGACTATTTTGTTCTACCATAGATCTTCTGTATACGGTCCTTAATTGTTAACACTTGCTGAACAACCTCTTCTGAAAGTAGCTGTGATTTTCTTCGGAGTTGGGCAGAGTCATAAAAAATCTTTAAAATATTTTTAGTAGATTTAAAATGTGGAAAAATGCTAACTATAATTTTAAATAGTGCAGCATAAGTCTCAGGGATCTGAACTCGGAATGTACATAAATGAAGTGTCTGGCGAGCTCTGGATGGAATATATTAACTAGACTGGGGCAGAGGCAAAGTTTAGCAAAGTAACCTTTTTTACCTGCAGTTAACCCACAGTCATCAATACTAGTAGCCATGTTGCCTTGGAGATTTTGGGAGCTGCGGTCAAAGAGGAACAGTTCCAAGCTACACTACACAAAGTGTGCTTAACTGTTCAAGGGCTATTTCATAATTTTAAATTCTTTCATGCAAGAGGGTTTGCAAGTTGACCAGTATTTGAATAAAGGTTCTTAGGATCCGGATGATATGGACAGAGATCACAATAGCACTTTCGTCTCAGCAGTTACTATTATAGAGACTGCTGACAGCTCCCAGTATGCACAGTTCAGTTTGTGCTATGTTTTTTGCACCTGTCATAGCATGCAAGAATTCATCAGTGGAAATCAGGTCCTCGATATGCTGAAGGAGCAATAGGTGCATTTATCAGAACAATTTTCACTCAAAACAGTTCTCAAGAAACTTACAAGCAATCAGTTTTTTTTAAAAAAAAGGCCATCCCTCCCTGCAGGAACTGATTTCCAAAATAGATGGCACAAAAGGGATGAGGAGGGAAAGGGGGAAGTTACCACAGCCTGTGGCATGGTAGTTTTACTTGTTTGTTTAAAACATTCCCATACCAATCCTGGATTCAAAATGTCCAGGTTGCTAACCTCATAGGTATTAAACTAAAGACTGGCATAAGTAGGAGGATCCTCAGGCTATGGTTGATAACCTACCACTGCTTGCCTTTTTTCTATTGTTTTTATTAGTAACTAGCTATCTACCATTGTAATCACCCACAAGATCCCACAGCAATTAGTTCTACTCTACTTCTCTTCTTCTGGTAGCAGCAGTCACCCAAGCCTAGCAGAAATTAAATAGAAGAGAGGGAACCCAACAGCCTGTCAATACATGGGGCCCACCAAACTGGAGAGTATTCCAAGATATTCCCAGATCAATGCTGAGAACCCTCTTGATTGACTGAGTGAGTGAGTGCACATTTGTGCCATGCTTTACAGGCTCTCATAGTGCTTATACATTGGAAAGGTCTCAGAATAGGTGACATTTCAATAACAAGCCAGGATAGTCCCCATCCTCAGACTCAGAATCCCAAAAGATACAACACAAAAGGGAAAGGAGTGGGCAAAGGAAAAGAACACAAAGAAACTCAGATATAATGACTTAAACCCAATTAATGAGATTTACATCAGTCACTATAATGCTTGACAGCTTAAACCCAATCAATGAGATTTACATAAGTCACCATAATGCTTGATTGACCATTCAGCATTTGATTCAGTTTTTCTACTTTAGCTGGAACCATCTATTGGATTTAGACCAAATTCTTAATCTTATGCAGTTTCTTGATCTTGTAGAATGGCTGGTGCACCACATCTGAGCAGAAGCAAAGCCTTCTGGAGCTGGCTTCTCAGGAGGATTGATGATGGTCCTGTTTCCCTTCTTTCCTTTTTTCTCAGCTAAATGAACCTAGAACAAGCCATAATCAAACCCACTGCCAATTAGATTTTTTTTAAAATCAATTTGATTTATATCCCACCTTTCTTCCCAAAATGTGAGCCAATGTAGCTCACAATATAAGTTCAAACGAAATACCTACACCAATATGTGGTATGAAAGTTTAAACAGTATTAAGACAATCAATTCAATTACACCATTACTTTTAAAACATTAATTTAAAACAATTCAAAACACATAAAACACATATTACATATTTTGTATTACATATTACATATTGCACATCTTTCTACCCCAACCAGTTAAAGGCCGAAAGCCATTTAAATAAGGTCTTTGCCTGCTGCTGAAAAAAGAGCAGAGGGGAGCCTAGTGAGCCTTCCTTGGGAGCAAATTCCATAGCCTGGGAGTAGCCACTGAGAAAGATCTCTCCCATGTCTTTAGGTGACAAGTCTAGGAGGGAGAGAAAGCCCTCCCCCAAGGAGTATAAGATTCAGGTAGGCTCATATGGGGAGATACAAGCTTTCAGACAGTCTGGACCTAAGATGTATAAGCCTTTACAGGTCATAACTTTGAACTGCTTGTTCCAGAAACAGACTGGTAGCTTATTTCAGTAAAGAAGTTATATGGTGCCAGTTAGATTTCTGATTGGTTTGTAAGATTTCAAATAAGGAATTGGAAAAGTTGAAGTCTCAAATATCGTAGATCGCTGAGCTGATATCTGAGCAGTCCCCGTTTTGAAATATCCATGGTGTTCAGCCAGTGACCTCCTAGTGTAGATCCCATGACCACCACACCAGAAGAAGTCTGTATGATTTTGCTCTACTATAATTCTTGAGAAATGCATGGGAATTGTAGGGCATAAATGTTTTATAGCAAATGTGGATGATTTAAGCAAAAACCAGCTTTGATCCTATTTAAAGACACTTGCTCTTCTCCATAGGCCTGTGTGCTCACTGTTGGTTTCCATGGTTAAACGTAGCCGATTTACATATTAGCTTGCCGATTGTCTCCCTACAACTGCACTAAGTCAATGACATCATTTATTAGAGAGATAAATGAGAGCAATTAAGCATCATGACTGTAGCTGCTGAAACTTTCTGGAATGAAAGTGTTATTAAAATGACAAAGTGCCCAGCAGAATCTAGTGAAGACATTTAATCTCTCAACTCTAGCTGGTCGAGTGACCTCTGGCGGCCCTTTTCAAAGGTATCCTCTTTCCACATGCAGGTATACAGAACCTTGAGTATGAAATGGCAGTTTGATGAACAGTCACCTGATTTTTAAGAGCAGCGTTATTCAGAGTTAGGCAGGACAACATTATCCTTTCATTCATATTTTTTTAATGTAGTCACTTTATAACCAGCTTAAATCCTGATAAATGACATTTTCAGAAAAAATGGTAGTTACTTGTTGGCATGCCAGAGTAGCTGCTTTTTACAATATATCAAGTGTTTCTATTCAGACCATCATTCAAAACTGGGCTAAAGCTGCATGAATACTTGTTTCTGGAATTATGTTGCTTTCCTTTCTCACAATTTTCAGGGTGCAATGCTAATATTCCACTGATGGTGCTATTTCCATTAGTGGAAACAGGAGGGGATGGTTTCCCCCTGCCCCACAGTCCAGTCCCTTACAAATGTTCAAACTCTACTCTGGAAGATAGGGGAACCTCCAGGACAGATTTTCACATGGTGTGGAGGACTGCAGGAGGGAGGATAAGAAAGTTTTCTCATGTAAGTGAACATCCCATAGTCCAAAGCTGGATTTAAACATTTGCTGCTCACAAATCATTAGGAGGAAGTAAAACTTTGACATCAGAAGGAAAACAGTCTCTTTTGCCTGAATCCACATCTTTCCAAACCATATATCTAACTCTTAAGACTGATACATGCAGACAGAAATGACTGCCTTTCTGAGGGCAGTGATGTATTTGTGGTATCATGTGCAAAATGGAATGTACATTGACAATAAAACTATGTGGAACAAAAGGGAATTAAATAAGGAGAAAATGAAAGAGAAAATACTGAAGGACTAAACAAAAAGTTGTATACAGTCTGTCCACCATATCCATGAGCTTGGAATCAGTAAATTTAACCTACAGCAAATTCAAATGTACATTTGTGGTAGTGAGTGCACTAGCTGCTCGCTTCTTTTTCTGAGGCAGTGGGGTTCCCTTGCAAAGCAGACGTGGGCAACTGGTGCCATTTTTTAATACTGTAGGGGCTTACTATGTAAGCCTAACCTCATGTGGCTTCACAATTTCCAAGTCTCACAAGGTGATGTTTAGACAGTGAGCCCATACAGTATTAAAAATGGTGTAGGACAGTAGCAAAGGTGGTGGCAAGCACCACCTGTCAGGCATGCCACATTCTTCAAGTTTTCTTCCCTCCAGGGACCCCAGCTGATATGCTTCCTGGAGGAGAGGAAGCCTGAAGAATGTGGCATACTTGGCAGCTGGGGCTTGCCACTACCTCTGCCACTGCTCTGGTCCTGGAACCAATTCTTTCCTCACAGATATGGTGGGCCCACTATATTATACAAACTACCATGCAATGGCTATAGAGGCAAGAAAATTATATTTCCTGTTAGGGGTGTGCAAGGTTCCTCTTATTTATTTGAAAGCCATATTTGGGAATTTGGACTGTCACCTGGGCCATTTCCGCACTAGCCTGTCATAGTGCTGTTATTCCACTTTCAAAATCCTATGAAATCCCAGGGTTTGCAGTTTAAGGAAGAGCCTTTGAAGTCCCTCCCTAAACTGCAAACTCAAGGATTCCATATGATGTTGAAAATGGAATAATACCACTATAACAAGCTAGTCCAGAAATGGCCCTAATTTCAGTCATGCCTATTCAGACTAATCCAACATGCTTTTCATATTCCATGTTTCAGATCCCAGAGCTGGAAAAATTCAGAAATCCAAAACCCTTGGCCTGACTGAAACCATATCAGTCATTATTTTTCTAGTTGTTTACTTGATTAAAACATATGTAAAATTTGCCCCTTCAGAGCACATCACCTGTCAAACAGTAGACAAATAACTGTAAGAGCATTGTGCTAGCTGCTTTACACTTGCTCTCCCCTTTTTGAAAAAAAAATGAATGATATTTTTAGAAGTATATACATTCAGCTTTGTACTCAATCTGGCTAGTTCATGTTTTCTTTCCTTCTGCACTCTGTGTTTGTGATATATGCAGCAAAAGACTGTGTTTGTGTGTGGCCAACAAACACAGTACAGTCAGAGAGAGAGAGAGGAAAAATAAACTGAAAAAGGTAAAAATTAAAGAATGGAAATGGTCTCCATATGTCCCCAAATGTCCCCAAACACCTTTAGGGATGCAATTTCACATTTTTTTTTTGGTGGGGGGGGGGAGCTGGGCCATCTTAAGTCAAGCAGAAGCTTCCCCCTCCCCAACAAGAGATGACAAGAAACCACTTCCTGACCTCTCCTGAGTCTAAAACAGTCATATAATAGAAACACTTATTTGGAAAAATGCTTTGACTCCACCATTATATTTATGTACATTATTTACTTTTTTTTTAAAGAAATCACTAAACCCCTAGATTATGGTGTTGCTTCTTTCTTATTTTTTTATTTTTTTATTAACATATACAGTGTTGATCATTCTCTCTAGATACTGACTGAATTACCTGAAAGGATTCAAAGAATGTTCATGGACAATTCTGCTGCTCAGTGAATAAAGTGAATGGTAAACAAAAACTGTGAAAAATCATTGTTTGGTTAGTACTAAGCCTATACATAAAACTGTGGAAACATTAGCTATGTTGAGACCTATTTTAAAAACTGTTGGAAAGCAGCCTTCTATTCGAAGACATTCTCTTTTGAAGGTGTATGTGGTCCAAATTTGGTTTAAAGACTAAGAACTACATGAAGGTATAGCAAAGGCCTTGAAATTGTTATCAAGAGACAGGATCTGGAGCAAACAGGCAGAACAAACAAACTAGTCAAGTAGGGCCCATTCACACTACACAGTTACACCACTATTATTCCACTTTTATTATGATGGTTCCACCCTATGGAATCCTGGAATCTGCAGTTTAGGGAGGGGTATTTAGAATTATCAACCAGAGTGCTGTACTGGCTCAACAGATTACAAACCCCAGGATTTCATAGCATGGAACAATGGCAGTTAAACTGGAATAACAGTGCTATAACTGTGTAAAAAGAATGGGCCCCTGCTCACTATAATGAAATGTACTACGTTTCTATTTGAATAATAGTAATGAGCCCTAAATTTGCATATGTACAGATATATTATATTTGTTAATCTTATGAAAAGCTGTGTCCTTCTTTGTATTGTCCTTTGTGCCACACTTCCTATTTTGGGATGCTGTGTAGGTAGCCACACTTTTCAGTGCCAACGAAAACCATTTAAAATTATTCAATAACAACCAGGTATATTACACTAGTATGCTGTAAAGATCTTCCTATCTACGCTAAAGCTTCAGAACTGAGCAAACAGGAAATATATAAATACCCAAAATATTCCATTCTTTTATATTTTAGAGCCAAATGCTTTCTTGATTTCTAATGGAAATAAAGAGGGGAGGGCATACATATGCTGCCTCTCACCTTCATCTCACCTTTGTGTATTCTGATATAATATGGCAGAATGACTGCTACTATTTAATTAAACAGAAATCTGGATTAACTCCAGCTGCAGGCCTTGTAATCTGTCATGAGTGTGTTGCAGAAAGGCGGGTGTCTCCCCCTTTCGGGCCATATTTCATTTCAAGATGGAAATCTGTTCTCCTTCCAATTGATCCACATGCTGCAATAAAGGTTCTCTTCCCTTTGAATAAGGAAATGGCCCATTCTCAGTGTCTTTTGAAAATCGACGAAAATCCAAGCACAGCTTCATTTGATTACATATGATAATGAATAAATATCTTGCCTGATGGCACACACATACAGAGAAAACATTCTACCATTTTTTTAATCAAGATCTCTGAGGGATACATCACCCGTGCAAATGTCAGTGCTATCCTATACAATCTTGCTCTCAAGGAAAACTCACTGTGTTCAATGGACTTATTTGAATGTCAGTTCAAGCTCCTACTGAACCATGAAACTCCCTAGGCAACCTCCAGCCCATCACTCTCCCTGGCTTACCTACTTTGCAGGATTGGTGTGAGAATAAAATAAGAAGAGGGTCCTGTATACCACCTTGCAGAAATGTGAGATCGAAATATCACTAATAATATAAGAATCAAAGAATTGTACCCTAGAACCCCAATCCTATCCATTTTTATTTTAACTAACATGGAATTCAGTCCCAGGTTATGTGTCAAGATTGTAGTTCACAAGAGCTCTGCACAGAGATTTGGAAGACCAGTGAACTGTGAGTTGCCGGGATGGGTGGACAACACTGTACAGGCCAAGAGCCCATTTCTCCCCTCAGACCTTCTGTGACTTGCACCCCTCCCCTACGGCAAGCCTAAATAACTCAGTTTTTCTTTACAGGCCCTCTCAAAATGGTGACAGGAAGTGACATTGCATCACTTCCTATTGCCATTTTGAAAGGGACTGTAGAATAATGGAGGTCTGTGTGAATAGTACAGGATTCTGGGGTGTTTGTGTGGTACGAGTCCTTTCCCGTGTTTTCAACCATTTAATTTGAGGGCTTTCTGCATGATTTAGGGGAAATGCTTGAAAAGCATGCCAAAAATTTAGAAATATTTGGGGGGGGGTTGAGGGGTTAGGGGATGGTAGGGAAGTTTGGGGGCCACAGAAGTGGGTTCCGGGCTATACTATGCCCATCTTTGTTCCAGGAGAATAGGATAGTTAACTGTTTCACCTGTAATGAAAATATACAGTGACTCATATTTGCTAAAGCTGCTGTCTTCTGTTCTAAGAAATGAAGACACAAGCTTCAGTGCTTTCCTGAGGTTAATAAGCTTATAATATTTAGTAGAAGATAGCAAGGTATATTAATACTTTCTACCTGTTTTTCTAAGATCCTCCAGAAAAGATAAGTGAACATAGAGAAAAGACCAGTGGAAGCCATCTCAGCATTCTTCCTCTGACTGAAAGACTCTGGAATTGCCATTTCCCTGAAATTCCATACACCGCGTGGAGCTTACAGATGAGGTAATTAAAAATGCTTGGGTTTAGCATGATTTGAGGTCTGCTTTCCAACTTTCACCTGCCAAAGCAAACAAGAAATAAAAAGCACTCTGTTCTGAGTGGGACAAAGCCAAAGTTTGAAGGGATCATTTTCCCCTTGGAGCACAGGATCATTTGCTTATTTTGCTATAGACCAACATGTAGATGAGACCATGGAATTATAAAGAGCTTGCCTCTGGTGTTTAATTTTAGGCCAGCAGTTTGGTGTAAAGGCTGAAAAAACACTCAGCTATAGTTTTTTGCAAATGAGATCTGTAAAGAAAAAAAAATGTTGGTGTGAAGTCCATCTAGTCAGGATGTCAATCAGCCAGCTAGCCCTTTTCCATTCCATTCCATTTGTTTGTTTATTGTCTATCCTGCCTTTCTTCCAGTATGAAACCTAAGGCAACTTACATTATAGATTAAAACAAAATACAGCTAAAAACCAGTAAGAATAATATAAAGCAGTTAAAGAACAAGAAATGTTCTTGTGTTCAAAAAAGCGATAACATTTACAATGTAGAAACATTTAGAGTAAGACAGTGTACACAAAAGTAGAGCACACTTGTACACAAACACAGTAAAAATCGTTCTGTAACCACCAATTAATAGCCAGAAGCCTCTCTGAATAAAAGGGTCCTTGTCAGTGGAATGAGAGCCAAGAGAGAACCAGCGCAGCCATACATAGGAAGAAGTTGCACAGACTGGGAGCAGCCACTGAGAAGGTCCAAGGGTGCCCTCTCTGTCAGTTTTGTCCATCCCACTGTATGTGTCCATGAGGCATGCTTGCTCCTCGATGAACGCCTTTCAGGATTGGCGCATCAATAGGAGCTAAGAAAATGTTGGTAAAATCAACACATACTTGGGCATATAGATGGTGTGTTGATTTTAAGAATGAGGGAAAATGAAAAGAAAGTTCTCTTTTCATTTCTCACGCATTTCCTTGGGAACCAGCTTAACCTGTGCAGGTCACAGAAAAGTTACCAGAAGAGAGAGAGAGGAGGGGTTAGATTGCATCCATATACCTTTTTAAATTGCCCATAAAATGGGAGTCCTTTGAAATTTTCCTGGTTTGATTTTAGAAAGATAGTACAAGGCTTTAAAAAAAAAAGACTTATTCAGGATATCTAGTACTTATAATCAAGAGAAGATCAGCTAGATCTCTCATGGAAAGTTATGAAGAAATATATAGATTTTGTAAATCCATTAATTGCCTGTAAAATAGGGATCCATACCTGCCTGAAATATGACAAATCTTACTCCTTGAATACCTGAAATATTCACTCAACTTGGATAGATACCATCAAAATTACAAGCAATAGAAGACTAGCTAGCTCTCTCCTAGAAAGCAACAGTAAACAAGAATGAATGGTTGCAATCAAAACAAATGAAATATTTCCAAATCAATTATGAAAATGAATAAAAAATAAAATAAATGAATAAATGAATCAAGTGGGTTTTTAAATAATTGAGCAAAATAATTATCTTTTATATCCCTTGCTCTGATCTTTTCATTCATCAGTCAACTGTTAGCATCATGCATTGGTATTTCTAGTCAGTCTATTTCTAAAGACTAAATCTCACTCATTTATTTTAACGTGTATGCTCACTGCATGCAAGCATTTTATTCAGTCTTCTATAGTCCTTCATGTCATGCAAGGAAGAGGTGCCTTTGAAAGAGAGGTTGCTCTTCTCTATTAAGAAGAGAATCAAGACTGGGAAAGGGATAAAAGAGTTCTGGTACAGAAAGGCTGCAGTTAAAATTGTATCAATATTCCTGTTATAAACTGACAAACACAGAGCTCAGTGAGGTCAAGTTGTACATGCTTGAGCTGACATGCCAATCTGCCAGCAGTCATATGGTTCTCATATGGCGACACTCCACAGATGCCAGGAAAATGTGAGAAGTTTCTGGCTCATTTCATTTCATTCTCCTGCATGCCATGTTTTCCTGTGTAATATACATCTAATATATATACATACCAATCTGTTTTTCAGTAGTGCTGCTAAAGATGTTTCATTTTTTTTTCTACCAAGTAGGCATGCATCTTTGGAATGAAAATGCTTCTCTCCTTGAATGTTAGGAAAATTGATCAAAAGATCCTATTTGACCGCATTTTAGCAGACTGAAGGTGATAGACATTCTATCAAGGATGGGAATTTAGTCTCTCTACAGTGCCTTGTATTCCTCACCATTGGCTGTTCTGGCTAAGGCTGCTGGGAACTGCAGTTTAATTTCTGGAGTGCCACACAAGTCCCATCCCTGGTTTAGGCTATGGGTTGAATGCAGACTTAGTCCTAGCTAGGATAGTCCTATTAAAATCAATGAGACATATTAGCCATAATTAATGTAAGTCCTGTTGTATACACTGACTCTATGTGAAGTAGGACAAAGCCTGGATCCAACCAGTGGTCAAATTCTGACATGCTTACGTGTATCCTTAAATCAATCAAGCAAACAAAACTTGTTGACCTTACAATAAGGATATTCTGATAAATCAGCTGTATACTAAGAATTTATTCACATTTCAAGAGATGACCAATGCATCAATGCAACACCACAATTGCTACTTGCATCTCTGTATCAACAATGTCACAACTCTGTTTCTCAGACCAATGTGATCCAATCATATCTGCTAAATAGGCCATAATAATTTGTTAAAGTTAAAATGCACAATTTAGAAATTGTTAAAATATGTATTTCCACATTTGATCATCTTAGGAGCTGTTTAGCATCTTTCGTGTCATATCCAATGCATTTCAAGTAGGGTTTGTTTGTTTCCTTCTTTCAGTGTCAGAGGTAATGAACACTGAAACGTATACATTAAAATAATTTTCAAGTTAAGATTTGATTCTACAGATGAGGAAAAGACTTAAGTCTTGGGTAAACATTGTGTTCCAGTTATCATGCTATTGTCATCTGAACTGCATGTATTTTTTTTAAGACACCACTGAATGAAAAATTAGAGATGCTTAAATCCTATGGAAATTGAAAGTGTGCTCAGACATTTCATTTTTTCTTATGAGATGCTAAAAAGCTTACATGGCTGTAGAAAGTGCTTTTCTTTTCTTCTGTTCTCCTCCCCCTTCTTCTTCCTCTTCCTCTTCTTTTTCTTCAGATGTGACCCAGCACTGCCACACACAGCAATCTGAAATTGATGACTTAAGGCATATTAGGCAGCCTAGGTAGGGTTTTTCTTGGAATTCTCTATCATGGGAGATTAGGCTGGTTCCCTCTCTATTGTTTTTCTGTTGGTGAGCTAGTTTTTCACAACCAACCTAGGTTGCTCTGAGAACTTTAGCTATGCACTCTACTTTTTTTTAAAAAAATCTGTATTTTAAGTATTATACTTTTACCAATTTTATGTTTTAATTTTATTGGTTCTGTGAATGTGTTGTAGAAAGGCAGCATATAAATTGAACAAATAAATATGGAGTCAGGGGGAGCAGCGTCATCTTCAGCTCCACGGACAGCACGTGATGAGTAACAACAGTACCATCATTCCCTGTCCAGACAGTGCCCTGCACTGATCAAACTCCTGGAATATAGGCTCTTTCTGAAAACACCTATCATTTACCTGCGTATTAAATCTGGCCCCTGACCAGGGCAACTTGAGATAAAATAGGGCTGCTCTGCCCCAGAATTTTCCTTTCAAATTCCCTCTCAAACTGCCACTCTGAGTTGTGCTATGTTACAGCCATGTCAACAATCATATCAAATGTGATCAGGGTATGCTCAGGTTCTTCCAAGCTGTAGGTTGGTGGTTCAAGTTGTGTTGCTTACATTAAGTACAGGTACTTAATGTGTGGCCATACAATGGTTTCCTGAGCCAGCTACAGGGCACATAGCATGCCACCCAACTGTTCTGCTTTGATAGTCCTGATTAATCCTTTGTCATTCCACCTTTTCAGCTGCTTTTAAAATGCCCTAGTTTCTCTAGGGAATGGGAAAAGTGGGAGGAACTTTTCCCTTTCCTCCTCAGTGTACTTCAGTTCCTGCAACCTGAGTTCAAAGTACAAGCGTAGATTATGACACAGTGTCAGTTTAAGTTCACAACAGAGGCTTGGTGAGTTTGCTAGAATCAAAGGGCTCAGCAAGCATAGCATACAGTAGGACCAGCTATTACCCAGCATGGCAATTGGCTTCCTTAGGTTTTCTTACCAAACATTAGGGTGATAATGAGCTAAGTACCCTGAAGGACAAAGCTATAGGCCTTGGCCATCTTTAAAGCTAGGAAATTATCTTCATGTTGTTTGGCTGGAGTTGCTACTTCTAAGGATATGAAAGGACAAGGGGGAAGCTAGCAGTAATTAACGGGTTTATGTGGTTACTTTCCTCATTCTTAGGTCAAGAATACCTTGGCACAGCTGTAATGATATACATCTGAGGTGATTTTATATTTTTAGAAGATCTGTAGAAAGTAAAGAAAAACTTTTGAAAGTATACCCTGAGCAGGCAGGGTGAATGCAGCTCAATTTTTTTCAGCAGGGAGGTTTTTAACAGCATCACAGAGGAACCATGATGAGGGAAGGGTTGTTCTACCTTCTGAAAGGTAGAGTCCCGGAGTTTTGATTCTCAGTAGTCGCGAGTGGGGGACCATTAACTCACAACAACCTCTGGCATGCATTACTTGTGCCTTAACGCAGGGACAGATTCACTACCAAGGAGTTACAAAAGGGGGAAGTTGCAAAACATTTCCTTCCACCATGGAGTAACTTACCATTTTTCTTTGTTACGCTTACATAAGGTTGTAGCCCTAGTTACTTCTTTTATTCCAGATGTAAATGCAGTCAGTCTGCACAATGGAAGCATGTAGTTTTGAGTGGTTTGCTGTCCCTGATGCCCTGATCAAGCAATGTTATGAACAGTGAGCCAATCAGCAACCACACACTTCTCCAATCACCACCTTCCCATGCTCCACAATGGTTTCTTTAAGGTCAGTGACAGAAGGTAATACTTCTCCTTACTGTGTAAGAACCATCTCCAAAACCATCCCTTCTTGATCTGCTACTTCAAGGATGAGGCCTGACTGAACAGTATTGACCCTCTGATCTTGATTTGGCTTGCTAATGATTCTCCATTTTGCACTCATACCTTGGTGAGTCCAATATTCACATTAATTTGCAAACCACAACTAATTTAGTATGCTCATTGTGTAATATAAGAGCCACATGTATTCATTACCTCCTTTGGACTATGGCACGCTGATACCTGAATGTACATGTCTCCTGGATGGGCACACAATCCTTTTAGTGGCTGGGGGATTGCAGGGGGCAGCCATATAGTGTGTGGCTATGTTCTTCTGCAATAGGCATGATTCGCCGCCTCATCTCATTCGGCCAAGGGACTGAGGGTTCTTTGCCATTTGTCAAATAATCTGGATTCTGTCCAGGGCCCTAGTATCACCGTCTGGCCACCTAGGCACCCAACTTGTGATGGTGACAAAAACCAGGCTGGCAGAAATAGCAACAACTCTCTACTTAAGTAATTTTAAGTACTGAAATCTTACAATACTTGTCTAGGAAAATGAGCAGGCTTTTTTTATAATCTTTTAGGTTATTTATTGTATACAATCATAGATACACAAGCATACAATCCTTTTAGGGAGAAACACAGAAATATTAATGTCTGGGTGCTTTGCTTTAATTACAGTACATGACATTGCATGTAAGGCATCTTATATTCATTATATTATCAGATATAGCAAGTAAGATGTTGCACCTTTGTAGGGACTGAATCTCTTTCTTTCTTTCTGCATCTCTCTGGCAGGCTTTCCTATAATAATCACATAAAAGAACACTATCATCTTAAAGTATATAACTCAGCCATATATCTGTTTAGGAATACACTGTCACGGGTTGAGAACTATGCATCTCTAGACAGGCATCTATGAATATACAGGCATCCAAGGGTCAATCTCCTTGAGAATTGTTAAATAGAACAGCATCCATTTCACATCTACAAATATCATAATGGGCATCCATTGCAATCAGAGTGGGAATTATTCCTCTTTTAGCATAGCCTAGATATTTCTCTTACCATCATCAGCATGTCTAGGTTGTTTAGCAAATTATCAGCTTGGAACAGCAGCTCGGAGACTACCTCACAACATTCTCTTCATATGTTCCAGACTACCAAAGCAGTCTGATTTCAGCCTCTTCTTGGCTTCGTTTATTCTCTCCCTAGCTTCCACCCAGCTCTCAGCTTTCCTATCAAAACAGTGCTTCATTTATGTCATCCCTTCAATGACTGTGCTTCATTTATGTCATCCCTTCAAAACAGAGATCTTAGATATGGTGTTACTCTCAGTCCAGTAAGAGATGGCATAAACAAACGGTGTAGGGCTGGATCTTGGCTTCTGGCTGCCCTCCATCAGGTTACATAAGCCATTGTGCTTGCTTGGAGGATTAGTAGCAGTCAAATCTGCTTTCATCTCAATGTTGATAGAAATGAATATATTCTTATCTTTGTTCCCTTTAAGTTCTGCCCAGCATTAGTCTCTCTGATCCCAGTAATGAACATCTACATGCATTCTCATGCATTCTTCCTGCATTATATCTTATATTCTATATGTTATACTATATGTTATAGTTTATGCTCTATATATACTCTATATGTATATTTTCAGGCCTCAAAACATGCCTGGCCTGTAATACTCATAGCGGAATGCAAGATGACCTCATCTTCTGGGGTCCCAGAGAATGATGCCGTCATTGTGTGTCCAGCTATAGGAATGTAACTGGCCACTGTACGGCTGTCTCTGCCCTCCTCCAGCCACTAAATAGTCAAGTGACATTTGGAGAGCAGGGGAGGGGCACAGTTCTGAGAAACTTTATGTTCTACCAGATGATGCTGGCTTTCTCTCAATCCCACCACCTTTGCAGGCACAATTGGTGAGGACTTGGAAGAAACCCTTCTCTGTGGCTGCTCTCAGACTGAGAAACTCCTTTCCGCAGGAAGTCCAGTTGTCCCCCTCCCTGTTGGAAGTGAAGACATTTTTATTTAGGCAGGCTTTTGAATTTGAATTTTGGAGCCATAGTGTGTGTATAAGTGGTGTGCTGCCTTAATCTTTTTATCTTTTATTGAAATAATGTTTTAAATGTGTTTTAAGTGTTTTTGCTATTTTTAAGCATGTTTTAATAATAGTGATATTTAATTTCTATTTAAGTTTTGTAAAATGTTTTAGCAACATCTTTTTAAATTATTGTAATCCACCTTGAATTTGGAAGAAGGCCAGGATATAAATTCAATCAATCAATCAATCAATCAATGTGAAGGGAAGGTAACTATACTCAATAATATCCTTCCGGCAACCAACATAGATGCCTAAAGAAGAAGGGGACCAGTTGAGTTTTTTAAAAAGATAGTTGTTACCCTTTTACTGGATTTTCCACTGCCATAACTTGAACTTGAGTGACATACAATTAAATATCAGCCCAAGATTCCAAAAAAGGTTACTTTTTCCTTTTAAGCTGCGAATGCAGATTAGAAGACAGTAAATTATTAATCTGAGCATCTCTGGAGAGCAATACTACAAACTAAGTTTGTTACCTTAAAGATGAGTTATTTATATGCCACTCCTTTCATACAGCATAACAACAATTTCATTCCCTAATAATTTACACAAATCCAAACTCTCTTATTGTTGTTTTCACAGTTTTGGGTGAAGTTTGCAGTTCCAAATGGATTTATGTTAACTGTGTCTTCTGTAATATTCATATTCAAACCAGGTGTGACACAAAACAGTCTATGAATTATGATAGCTCAGTAATTTTCTTGGCATAGATTCTAAATGGTCTGATACACAAAAGGCAGGAAAGAACAACATTTTCCCCAGTGGAGCCCTGCAGAATGAATCCATAATGCTAGCTACTATCGGGTGACATTTCCCCAGTGAATCTAGGATGACTATCTAGAGGTTTGGAATGTGATATAAAAGGACAATTGAAAGGCACAAAGAAAAAAATTTGAATTTACAGGTAAAAGATTTGTGTCCTAACCTATTTCTCTAGTAGCCTCAGTGCAATCTGACCCTTAGCTATATAACTAATGGACAAAATAGCTGCAGACTTAACAGTAGTTTGCTGAAGTTTAGCACTTATCATAATGCCCCTAGTTGTCCTGCTCGAGGACAGTTTACTAAATATTAATAGGGGCTGAGCAGGGAGGGCGTTTGAGAAATAGTTCTCCAACTGAAATGTTCAAGAGTCCTGGTACACCTTAAAGATTAGCAAATTTATCATAACATGAACTGTCACGGACCATAGCTTATTTTGTCAGATGCACAAAGTATTATAGTGAATTTCAGATGTTTATAATATACAAGTGGCTTCAAGTAGAACTGTAGTTAGCGAAGCCAGAGGAAAATGAAATGCAGAAAATGCTGACAATAACATTCAAATTGTCCATTCACCAAACTGTTCCTGAAAACATATAGATCTTAGCACTGAGTAAATAGTAGGTTCATATAGGCCAACATCCTGTTAGTGACACACATAAAAGAGTAAACTCAATATACATTTGCATATGTCTTTTGTTGTAGTAGTAGTTATTGAAGTTGGAATTTTTCCCTCCCACCACTATAATAATAATAATAATAATAATAATAATAATAATAATAATAATAATAAATTATTTCTATCCCGCCTCTCCAGATGGATCGAGGCGGCGAACAACAATAATGCATTAATTACATTAAAAACATTAAAAAACATATCCAATCCTCCCCTCCTACCAACCCACCTAAAACCAACCCCCTAAAACCCACAACAATTAACAATTAATTAACTATTGAAAGAACAACAAGACAATTGGTGGGAGGCGGTAGAAGTACTAGTCTTGGAAGACCTGTTGGAAGAGATCAGTCTTGACTGCTTTTTTAACGCAGTCAAGACTGGTAATATGCCAGGTCTCCTCCGGCAGGCCATTCCGTAACTGGGGAGCGATAGAAGAGAAGGTCCTCT
Source organism: Cyclura pinguis (assembly GCA_030412105.1). Taxonomy (NCBI): domain Eukaryota; kingdom Metazoa; phylum Chordata; class Lepidosauria; order Squamata; family Iguanidae; genus Cyclura; species Cyclura pinguis. The sequence continues at coordinate 218,704,893 of CM059602.1, forward strand.
GGGTAACCGCAGCCAACCTGGTTCTGACTGGCTGCAGTAAATTCCTCCCAGAGGACCTTAGTGTGCGGGGCGGATTATATGGGAGAAGGCGATCCCGCAGGTAGGCTGGCCCCAAGCCATAAAGGGCTTTAAAGATAATAACCAACACCTTGTACTGTGCCCGGAAACTAATAGGCAGCCAATGTAAAGACTTTAGAATTGGTGTTATGTGGTCAGTTGACCAAAGTCCCTCCCCCAAGAGTCATAATTTTACTGAGATAGCCCTCTGATAGCCATTCAGTGGCTGGTGGATTGGGGTGGCGGAGTCAGAATTGGCTATGATCCTATACAGAGGCAGAATGATCATATCACTGGTTGAGATCTCCAGAAGACCCTAGTGAATCATATCATTAGTTTGCACCTATCTATGGGGACATAGCCAGATGGTTCTGTTATCCTTTCTGCTCTCCACAAGCCAATGCATGGCTGGAGGGAGACTGTAGCAGCTAAACAATTAACCTGAGTGGGGAGAGTTGAGAGGTGAGATGTACAATAGTTCTTCCTATAGAACTTTCACACTAAACTCTGTAATGCAGGACCTTAGCCAGCATTTGATAATAAATTAGGATAGTGATGCAGCAGTTTTCTCCCAAAAGGACAGAAGTACCCAACCTGGGGCATGGGGAGCAGGTGAGGAAGCAAGAGAAGTGCAGCACAGAATAAGTAAAGAAGCAGTACAGGAATATCTGGTTAAACTAGATGAATTCAAGTGTCCAGGGCCGGATGAATTACATCCAAGAATGTTAAAAGAACTGGCAGAAGTCATTTCTGAACCACTTGCAATAATCTTGGAGAACAGGAAAAGTCCCAGCAGATTGGAGGAAGGCAAATGTCATCCCCGTCTTCAAGAAGGGGAAAAAAGAGGACCCAAATAATTATCGCCCAGTCAGCCTGACATCAATACCAGGAACGATCCTAGAGCAGATCATTAAACACTCAATTTGTAATTACTTAGAAAGCAATGCCATAATCACTAAAAGCCAGCATGGATTTCTCAAAAATAAGTCATGCCAGACTAACCTTATCTCTTTTTATTATAGGCTTGATAGAGGAAGGGATAAGCTTGATAGATGAAGGGAATGCTGCAGACATAGCATACCTTGACCTCAGTAAGGACTTTGACAAAGTTCCCCATGACATTCTTGCAAAGAAACTGGTAAAATGCAGGCTGGACAGGGTTACTGTTAGGTGGATTTGTAATTGGTTGACTGACCAAACCCAAAGGGTGATCACCAATGGCTGCTTTTCGTCCTGGAGAGAAGTGACTAGTGGGGTGCCACAGGGTTCTATCCTGGGCCCAGTGCTATTCAATATCTTCATCAATGACTTGGATGAAGGAGCAGAGGGCATGCTGATCAAATTTGCAGATGATACCAAATTGGGAGGGGTTGCTAATACCCCAGAGGACAGAATCAAATTTCAAAATGACCTTGACAGATTGGAGAGCTGGGCCAAAGATAACAAAATGAATTTCAACAGAGAGAAATGTAAGGTCCTGCACTTAGGCAGAAAAATGGAATGCACAAATATAGGATGGGGGACGCGTGGCTGGATAGCAGTACATATGAAAGGGACCTAGGAGTCTCGGTCTATCACAAGCTGAATGTGAGTCAGCAGTGTGATGTGGCAGCCAGGAAAGTCAACGTGATTCTTGGTTGCATCAATAAGAGTATGGTATCTAGATCGAGGGAGGTAATGGTACCACCCTATTCTGCATTGGTTAGGCCTCATTTGGAATACTGTGTCCCGTTCTGGGCACTTCAATTCAAGAAGGATATCGACAAGCTGGAACGTGTCCAGAGGAGGGCGACCAAAATGGTGAAGGATCTGGAAGCCATGCCCTCTGAGGAATGGCTTAGGGAGCTGGGTATGTTTAATCTGCAGAAGAGAAGGTTAAGAGGGGACATGATAGCCATGTTTAAATATTTGAAGGGATGTCATGTTGAGGAGGGGGCAGGCTTGTTCTCTGCCTCTCCAGAGACTAGGACAAGGAGCAATGGATTCAACCTGCAGGAAAAGGGATTCCACTTGAACCTCAGGAAGAACTTCCTGACAGTCAGAGCTGTCCGGCAGTGGAATACGCTGCCTCGGAGTGTGATAGAGTCTCCTTCTTTGGAGGTTTTTGAGCAGAGGCTGGATGGTGATCTGTTGGGAATGCTTTGATGTGTGTTCCTGCATAGCAGGGGGTTGGACTTGATGGCCCCTTGGGTCTCTTCCAACTCTATGATTCTATGATTCAAACCTTTGGTAAATTTCCTAGTGAATTGTAACTTAGCAGTTTCTTGCCCTAATCTCCTTTTGAAATTTGCTTGTTCCACAATGCCTCCTCTACGATCAGTGAATGAGTGCCCAGGGAGGTTGCTTTCTTACTGTTTTTCTTTAATATTGCCATTTCTGATGTCAAATTTGTGTTCATTTATTCTTTTTACACAGAGATTGAACTGTTTGCCCTATACAGAATACAGAAGGGCATTGCTAATGAAAGATGCCATATATCATGTTCGAATACAAACTGCCCCACTTCACCCCTAGCCAAGACTCTTTTAGTTGGGATCCCTGAATAGGACAAAAATAGGAATTCATACTACAGTAGACCCTCCACATTCATGAAGGATAGGGACACAAATCCCTCACAAATGTCAAAGAATCGCGAATAGGATGCCCCCTCTACAGACTTCTGCCCAGCCAGTGCACCCACCCAGGCAGGGCCAGGGAGGCAGGGATCTGGTGATCAGCCTCCCTGGGCCTTCATGCCACCCATGCGGGTTGTGCCCATATCCGCAGTGGCAGGGGGGCGGTGTGAGGAGTGCAGGGAACCTGCAATCAGCTTCCCTGGGCTTTTGTGCCACCCACGCAGGCTGCACCCGTACCCATGGTGGCGGTGAGGCAGCGCAAGGAGCCCAGGGAACCCATGATCAGCCTCCCTGGGCCTTCGTGCTGCCCACACAGGGCGCACCCACACCAGGGGCAAGGAAAATGGAAGGAGCAGGTGGGGTGGGATGGGGTGGGAGTGGGAGAATGGGGAGGGCAAGCAAACACCTCAAGAATAATCAAATTCGTGAAAGTGAAACCCATGACTGTAGATGGAGAACTGTATTGTGGATTAGCTCTTTGAAAGTAGCAACTAGCACACTAGGATCTGTCCACCTGCTTTGTTACAGGGAGACCCTTGGGACTGATAGAAAGCTTGATCCTCTTGCCAAGAAAGAGTGTAAATTGGATCATTGGATGTGGTCCATATTGTGCCTCTTAATCACTGCTGCAGCCATATTATAAGAACCAAATGTCAGTGAGCCACATGTGAATTCTGGAGGTATCCGCTTAATACAAGAGATGGATCCTCATTTTGAAACCAAAAATTTCCCTCCCAAGAAGCCTTTTTTCAAGACACCACTTATGTCAAGACCAAGACCAGGGAGGTCTCTTGGGCAGGCCAGGGCCATGACAATAAAAGTCTGCTATATCTCCACCTTCTTAGAGACTGCAGCACCTCTTTTCCACTTTGTCCTCCATCGGCTTACTCTCCCAGTTTACTTACCACTTCTGCTTCCCTAAATCTGCACCCTTTCAGATATAGGGCAAAGCATGGATTTATTTTTCCAATGACTGTGTGACTTATGGTAGGATGTACAGTTCAGTTCAGAGCAAAGAAACTCTTTTGGAGATAGTTCTTACAAAATTATATGTATATGTAAACCAGCCAACACTTTCTTTTTCTCTCTTTCACACACACTCTCTCAGATGGCTCTTTTCTCTCTCAACTCCCAAAACCTCTCTCCAACTCTCTGTGTCAGTTAAATTTAAGTTATTTTCCTCCCCCATCTAGCCCTTCCCTCTGGCTATCCAGGGTTCCATTTCAACATCCAATCACTTCTAAAATACTCTCAGCTGCTAGGGTAGCTCTGTTGCTAAGCCCTGCCCCTCACAGGATTCATCACACTTTTCTCTCTTTTTTTCAAAAAAGTCAGGATCCCAAAAATGTTGGTCAGGATTTGGAACCTTTAATCTTCCCATGAGTCATGCTGGGTGAATTCCCGAACAACCTCACCCTGCTCCCACTGGTAAATATTTAGAAGTCCAAAACTGATTTGCCTGATAAGTAAGATTCCATCTAACACAACACCCTGTGTCCAGCAGCAGCTGACCTGTTACCCCCAGCAAGTTCACAAGCAGGGCACAATGGCAGCAGCCATCTTCCATTGCTTACTGTCAGCACCTGCTACTTGGAATGGTAACAGTAGTGTTACCCTGATTTCTGGGGTCCCTTGGGGGACACCTCAATGTGCTCCACGCGATGGGGAATGGAAACTAGCCAGAGCACAAGCAATAGCAATGTGAGAGGCAGGGTAACCTAGCGGGGTCTTTTACCCAGTTTTTATGGGGTCAGGCCAAGCCAAAAGCCAAACAAAAATGTCCAATAAATGATTTTATTGAAGGAAATTCTCACGCAGCAACGCAATCACTCACACACTCACTCAAGACCTATTAAGAAGCAAAAGAGAGGAAATAGCATAGGGGAATATTGAAGGGATATAGCTGGGGTGATACTGCATCTTTGTCCTGAAGTCCTTGGTCCGGGAAAAACAGCAGAGAAGTGGGGCTCAGCACGGAGAGGGCTGAGGGGATCACTCAACGGATGGAGCAACAGTCTGCTGGGATGACTGGGGGTGATCCAAAGAACCACTCAAAAACTGGGACTATTTGTAGGGGAAAAAGTACCTGGAGGACTAATCCTTTCACAGGGGGAACAATGGGTGTTGAAGTGATAATGAAGCTCCACCATGGCAATTTCCTTTGTGTGATCGGATTGCAAGGTGTTGCCAAAGTCTCAGGATCTTCGGCTGTGTTAGTTTGTGGTGTGACTTCATGTAAATGGTCCTCGCCCAATGGAATATTTGCTCAACTTCGGGCAGACACGCTAATCCCCTCAAGTCGGCTTCTCAGGGGCTGAGGACCCTTTGTTTATTGTGAGTTTACACATCTTGAGGTCTCCTGGGGCTACGTGATTTTACTGGCCTGACCTGGTTTTCAATCTTTGACCATTGCTGCCTACGTGCCCATCTGGGTGACCTCTCAGGCACATTGAATCATATTTTAATATCAAAATTGTAGACCCCGGGATAGGGTTTTTCCAGTGGAGTAACAAGTAGTGGCACCAGGGATGAGGTTTGGGGCAGACTTGTGTGTCCCTGTTCTGCTGAATGAGCAGAAGAGTCTCTCAGTGCAGCGGGAATGTCTTAACCACATCTTGAAGTAAGCTAAATGGGCTCAGGTTATTATCATTTAAAGATCTTCCCTTCCCTATAAGTATTTTAGATCTAAATCTAAAATTGCCTACATCCACCGATGCTCAGGGACCTGCTACCTTTGAACACTTTGCCAGGCTGACTAACAGCCAGTAGTAGATTCATCCTCAATAAATTTGTCTTAAAAACGACCTAATATACATTGTGACATCTTATGGCAATGGACTCCCTAAATTACTGAGGTGTTATTGTTAGAAGTAAATCTTTGTGACTGTCCTGACTCTGCTACCAATCAGATACAGAAAAACCCACAAGAAGTAGAAGCAAACTCTCAATAATATGGAGAATCTTAGCAAACATCTGTGGATTTGTTTTTAAAGTGCAGTTGATGCCAAATTACCCTAATGTACTGTCTTGAATTCCACTTGCCACTATTTATTATGCCTGCTTTTATTATTTCAACTCCTTTTGATTCTTGTGTCCCAAGCCTCTTCATTAGTCTAACTGTATCTAAAGCAAACCAGTCATGGAACAATAATTGTTACAATTGCTTTCTTGTTTAGTTATTCTTTTTTACAGGTACAATCATTGAAAAATTCAGAATTTCTATGTATTCTTTTTTTTCTGAAGACTCTTTGGAGATGAAGAATAGGGAAAGAAAGGGTGCTTCTTTTTTCCTTAACTTTGCCATATTGCCTGGATCACAGCCTCACTCAAAGTGAAACAGCCATCTGGTTGCTGTGCATTAAAAAAAAATGAAAAGAAAAGAGGGGTTGGTTTGTCAAACAAAGAAGCTACCTTTTTATTATCCCATGCCATATATCTTCTTTCCTCACATTTCTTTTTACTCCAGTCTTTCAGCATGACTGGCAATGACGTTTGCCTATGCAAGCCCAGCAGCATGAATGGTTACAGGTACAAGAACAGTTGCAATGGTTGGGGCTCCTTGGCTTAGAAAACATGAGTCAAGGGAGGAGGTGTTGGAGGCATATAAAATGATGAACAGCATGGAGAAAAGAAGACAGAGAGGAATCTTCCTTCTCTTTTATAATACTAGTGGAAGGGATCATCCAGTGAAACTGAAAGGTTAAAACTTTGCTTCCTTAGGAGGTGTCCCATCTATGGGGTTATAACTATAAGATGAAGCCCGCTTGATGATGAAAAACAACAAAGTGCAAGGTAACCCTGCAACCTACTTAAGAGGTGAATTGACCCTTCTGGAGGTTTCCAGTGAACAACTTGCCTTTTTTGACTGGAAGAAAATCAGTTTGGGACATTTAGCCACAGGGCTAAACTTTGTCCATGGCTGCTATCAGGAGACTGAAGTTAGAGTGTGTGTGAGAGAGGGGGAAATCAGTAGGAGTTGGAAGACTTTGTGAGCCTTTCAGGTGAGATCTAGAGTGCTTGAAGGTTCATGGAAAATGAAGCCAAATAGAAAATGGAAGGGAGAGAGAATGAGAGAGAAGAGACTCACTTAAGCACTGACATTTTAGACTACCCAGGATAACTCTCTGTTTGATTATACTGTATTGGTCAAGTGTCCTACACCTCAGAAGTCAGTCCTTTGTTTGAATGGTTGTCCTGACAAAGTGTGGTTCAAAGATGAGGGAAATCAAGGACCTTGGAATTGTCTATCAACTGTGCTTGGAGAGCAGAGTAAGCCAGCATACTAGTCATCTGGTCAGAATCTTCCAACAGTTATGATACACATTGCATTTTTATTTAAATGGTAGTAGTCATTTCTAAATTTGCATATACCTAACTCAAATATGAAAATGTCGTGTAAATCTCTGTCCTATTTAGTACCCCCCCTTTTTTTTAATGACAATACCTCTTTTTTGGCAAAGCTAAAGGGGCTACCCTTTCCCTGTATCAGAGTGCCAAAAAGCATCACTTTCCCCTACCATCAGGTTACAATACTTCCCCACTGCAGTATACACAGGTCAGTCAGCAGGAGAACAATGAAAGCATGAGAATTTTTTCTCTTTGCTTGCTGTCTGGAAGTACTATATTATATTTAAAAATGTTCAGATTTGGAGCTAGCAGACCTCTAGCATTATGTAGGAGAACAGAGAAAGGCCTTCGTGAAATAGGTATCCTGTTCACATGCCTGAAACTCATCTGTAACCACTGACCTAAAGAGCAATGCTTCATTGCAGACTGTTTGGTGCACTGAACAAAGATTCATAGAGAAGGAGCATACACTACAACACTGTGTTGCAGCAGATCCCACACTGTTCAATGAGAACTTTAAAGTCAATTGGCACAAAGTTCTGAGGGAGCCACGGAATGATAAGTTCAGGACAGACATAAGATAAACTTATGTTTATCTGAACTGTTCTTCCCAATCTTGAGTCTGATAAGTAAAGAATAATATACTGTTAAATCTCCACCAGTGAGAAGGCAAAATGTCTTCATGCTTAGAATCCTGATTGCCCTAACTGCAAAGCTCCTGATCAAAATCTAGACCTGCTCTCAGAAAGCAATAATGCATAGGCCTGCTCCCTTCTATTTCTGTCCTTCCCTCTTTAAAATTGTATTGTCATCTGCTATAGTCATCATCACCTCAGTTCAAATTGTTCTTAATCTTTCCCCTACCCCATAAGAGTATTATTAGAGAAGACAAACATGTTGCATTGTCTGGAATTGATTAGATTTCTACAGAGAGCAGAGTTGGGTACATGGTATATTTTTTAAAAAAATTTAGTTATCACTCTAAGGTTTCAAAAGATGTTGGTCACCACTACAGTTAACATCTTTAAATGCTTCCATTTCTCAAAAGTAACTAAAATAATTACTTTTTAGGCACTTCTAAGGAAAAAAAACCCTATATGTTAGAAGCTGGCCTAAATACCCTAAAGGCATCAGATCCTGTTTGATCTTGGAAATTAAACAGCATCAGCCCTGGTTAATACTTGGGTGGGAGACCACCAATGAATAGCAAGTGTTGTAGGCTATATTTCAGAGAGAGGAACTGGCGAAACCATCTCTGAGTATTTCTTGCCTAAGAAAAGCCTGTGAAACTCATGGGTTCTCTATAAGTTGACAGGCAACTTAAAGGTGCATATACACACATACGCACACATATATAGACTAGAAACTCCTGCTATATTACCATTAAAAACACCCTCCCCTCATCATACTGATAGTTGCTTCAACATCCACAAGAGACCATGAGAGAGCATATAAATGTGAGATGCTTGAATCATGTAATATTTACTTATCCTTTATCATTTAGTTATGCCCATAACTGTAAAAGCTACTTTAAAAAGTTATACCGGCATTGCAAAAGGTTATGTTATCTCTCATTATGTTGCAGCCATAGTGTACCATGATTTATATATTGTAAAAGAGAATTAAATGAAAGTAACAAGTTAATTTGCAGCTAGTAACTTCTAAGCTGTGATAGAAATGCAAGGCCTTTACCTGTATATGTTGCCTCACTTGCAGTATGAAACCTTGGTGTGAAAGGAAGGCTGTGCTGCCCTCATTTCTATATGCAAATTATCTGTTTGATCATGAGCAGTGAAGCTACTTGCTTTTCAAAGTCAAAATGCAGATTGATATCTTTCCCCTCTTCAGGTGGAAATAAATGCCTATACTAGCTTGCAGGGAAACAGTAAATTATGTTTGTACAACTGGGCATTTAAATGGAGAATGTTAGGACTGGAGGATCTCATCTGCTGCATACGAATGACTGCATGCCCCTGGATGGTTACAGCCTTCACAGATTTCACTGGAGCCCAGATGAGAAAGCCGCATCTCCAGACACATAAGGCTGCTTTGGAAATTGGTGAACTGTGGAGCAAACAAGAGTAGGTCTGGATGAAGAATGTCTACATGTAGAGCTGGTGAGAGATAGTGTGGTACTGGCACAGTCTCTCATCAGTGACATAGACTGTGCAACAACAATATCTGCCCACTTTAAACTATCTCAAAGCTGCAGGAAGTGCTAGCACAAGGGTGGGTGGAATGCAGAGCCTCCATATGTTGGTGCAGTACAACTCTTGTCAGGTCTAGTTAGCATGGTCATTGGTCAGGGATGATGGGAAATATAGTCCTGCAATTTCTGGAAGGCCAAACAGATTTGAAATCAAAAACCAGAAGATCTATATTTGAGGTATGATATCTTTTGTACGTGGTGAAGCAGATCAACCCCTCCAGAACCCTCTGTTGGTGTGATGATGTCAGCAACCACGGCCCCTCCCCTAATATCAGGGTCATAGGCCTACTCTTTAAAGTCAGGGATCTGTCTTTATTCCATGCAGACAGCTTGCTTTCTCCTCATTTTCCCTCCCTGGGGCAGAAATAGATCAGGCAAACACAAAACCAAATGGTCTTGTGTTGTTGCTCCAGGGTATGCAGCCCACTCATAGCTTCTCCTACTTTATTGGTGCCCTGCTTGAACCTATGATTCAGCTGTGCACTTGTGGGAACACCGACTGAGTCAAAGGCCCTTTCCGCAGCTTACCTTTTTGCGGAGCTGGGGTGTGGGGATCGCGCGAGCAGCCTCTTGCGTCCTCGTTGCTTCAGCTCCGCAGTTGCTGCCTTCTCGCGAGCAGGTGGCGTGACAGACCCTCCTCTTCCTTCCACAGCGCACCCTGGGATTTTCCCAGGCTGTGCTGGGACAGGAAGCATGAACACTGTGGCTCCGGAGCTCCACATGCACAGTAAATGCGCGCAGGGGCCCGGAGCGATGCGCGATCGCACACCATTTTTGGCTCAAAGCCGAAAATGAAATAGTGTGCGATCAGCGCCTGCCAGCCCCTGGAGCATTGAGCGATTGCAAGTGCATCATGTGGACCACTCCTCACATTCGCGTGATGCTCCAGGTGCCCTTTCGCATGGCAAATGCCGTGCAAAAAGGGCCAAAGTCTGCTTTGGTCACTACATCCTTGTACTACTGAGACCAACACAGGACAGGCACGCTTTTTGCAAGAGTTAGCAACCTTTGCATGCTTGGAGAATTCCTGTTTGCTTGTTTTCACCACATCCACGCTCTTCTTGCATCACTCTAAACTGAGCCATTTCTTTCTCCCCTCTCTCTCTCTCTCTCTCCCCTCTATTACACAATGTGTTTGATCATTTTTAACTAAAGCTACATTTATATGTTTTACTAAGAAGATTAAGCTTGTTTCTCTTCTCTGCTACACTCAGGGTGGGTAGATGTGGGAAATATTGCTGTTCACCTGCTGCCTTGCCAGTTTGATTACTCTGCTGGAGAAATCCACCACTATTTCTCACATTTTCCAACCGCTTTAACTCAGGCCCTTTTCACATGGCGTTTTTAAAGCGTATTAGGCACACTCCCTCCCCCCTTCAGCTCCTGCCGTACCACATGACGTTCCAGCCGACCAGCTGCTATCACGACCATGGGTACTGCTGAAGTCACGTTTTTTTCATTTTCGCCTGAAAGGCGAAAATAACCTCCCTTTCACGCATTGGTCGCGCAACCAGAGGGCCTGCGGAGCCGTCGTCCGGTGTGCTTCTGGGAAGGACCGGAGAGTGGGTGGGGAGGGGTGTGGGCAGTCCCTGCTGCCTGTCCCTCACGCAGCAACTCCCAGGGGACACTCCGCCCAGCAGCAGGCCAGCCGCTGCCCCCATCACAGCAGGGAACACTACATGACACGTCACCGCGAGAGGCCACCCCGGGGCTGCGTCGCCACTCACACTCGAGACGACAGCAGCCCCCAGGGTCCAGCCGACTGTGTTCTTTTTTTAAAAAAAAAAACGGCGCTATCGTTAGCTCGTTAGCACGTTACCAACGTAGTATGAAACAGCCTGTTGGCAGGATCTATCGTGCTAACATTAGCACGATAGCCGGCAAAAAAAAAGAAAGAAAGAAACACCACCGCCCAATCAGCGGTGGTGGGGAGGGGACAGGGCGGGACCTACGCGTGGCCCAGGATGCCGACATGCGGAGAAGCCACTGGGCGGGGACTGGTGCGCTCTCGCCAATGCCCTGCTGTATGCAGACTGCAAGGGGGTCTCTACTGAGCCTCTTGCGATATTAGCAATATCGTGAGGGCTCTGGTTCGTCGCGCCATCAAGGTAAGGTGCAGAAAGGGCCTCAGTCTTATATCAGCCGGAGGCCCTGCTCATCTACACTGTGGCTATTTCTGCATTCCACTGTTGTAGTGCTATTATTCCACTTTCAACATGCTATGGAATCCTGGGGTTTGCAGTTTAGAGAGGGGCATTCAAAATGCTCAGCCAGAGAGCTCTTTGGCCTCAATAAACTACAAACCCCAGAATTCCACAGGATGTTGAAAATGGAATAATAGCACTATAACAGTGGAGTGCAGAAATGACCTGTAGCTTGCCAATGAGAAGGGGTGGGAAAAGTATGGCCCTGCTGATGGATTGCAACTTCCATCAGCCCTAGCCAGCAAACCAGCATCCGGAAAACCATGCCTTGGCTGTCCCTGCTGTACAAGGAGGGCACAGGACTGGCAAAGCACTGAGCCACATCACTCAAGGAGTGGTCCTCAAGTTTGTATGGCTCAGTCAGGACCTGCCATTGCTTCCACCACACTTTACTTGGTCGGGAAAGGTAAGGGCAGGAGAGCAAAGTTCCTGAAAGAGCAATTTGACCTCAAGAGACACATGTCAGGGCCATGCAGCCAAGCTAAAAGTCCTTTTTACCTTTGATCTCTCCAGGGCTGAGCTGAAGTAGACAAGAAAGGTGGAAGGGTGTGACATGTAGAAGGGAGTGGTTTTCTGAAACCGTTCATGGGTCCTAGTGGGAAGCTCTGCAGGCTAGATTAGACCCATTGGTGAGAGATTCCCCGTTAATACATAAGCACAGAGAGTTTTTTTTAAAAAAAAAATCATTACTGTAGCATAACCATCAGTATTTACTTATTAGCACTGATATGCAAATATCATGGAGTCATACAAACTGAAGACCCCACACTGATAAGCAAAGGTAGTGGTATAAGTAGCTGCATGAGGATATCCATTAAATATGTTGGACATGATCCAGAAGGAAATTATCTTAAGTCCCATTGCAATGAGGGTGATCAAACCATATGAAAGTTTAAGATAAATATAATTTATAAAGTAGACACAAAGATCATCTCAGTTAGCAATGGATATATGATATGTGGGGGGATAAATTAATCCAACAGTCAAAAACAAAGAGCAGTGTTCATTTTCAGCCCTATAAATACCATTGGCTAGTGCTTTCCCAATCCCTGCATAAATTTTATAATCAGTCTCTGCTTTAAATCCAATTGAGTCGGCTGAACTTATCCTAAAGACGACAGGTCTGTTTTTGTCGTTTGGGTGTCCAAAACACCTGCCAGCTGTTTGTCTGCTGAATTGAAGACATCATGTTTTCAATTTCCTTCAATAAAGCTATGAATCTGGCAATTTGCTGGCCTGCTTCAGCTAAACAGAAAGGACAATTTGAGAAAGATCATAGTTCAGGCTCAGTCAGACGGAAACGATTGAAAACAGAGAACTGGCCGCTATGTTTCTCTCTCCCCCCCACTCCGCTCCCCAATGCAGCTTGCTGTCGCAGTTTGACTGACAAACTGACTTTTTTGAGGTGCTCATGCCCATTTCAGTCAGAGTTTATTGAAGGTGATTTTGATCTTCTCCACGAGGCCACAGCAGTGGCCATGCCATCTGTCACCTTGATTGCATCGTGGATTCTCTGGAGAGGGCACGATGGCTCCTGATCATTTACAGATTGTGCTGCTTTCGCCTCCATAAGGACCACATGCACAGAGCCAGATGGTGAACATACACGCTTATTATAAGTCTTTATCTCTGTGCAGGAAGGAGAGGCACCATTAGATCTCCCTCAGGAACCCCGTCCTCTCTGCCATCATGTGGCTCTTCGACAAATACAGTCTTCTTCAGCTGTCATCATCAACCTACCTCTGAAAATTAAAAAAATAAACAATAATTCCATCAGCAGAAGCAAGAGACGGGCGAGCGGTTCTCATACAAAGCCCCCCCCCCCGCTTCACACTATTCTCCCCGACTGTCAGCACAAGGTAGAGGCAAGTTTGTTTGCAAATAGGTTGCATTAACAGGGGCTTCTGATTAAATATAAAACAAGGTTATTGAGAGGGTTACAGGCTCAGTTGATTAAGCGTTGCATGGATCAGAAGAGGCTCTTCTTCATCAATTGCCTTTTATTCTAAACATTACAAGAGAGGATGAGGGGATTGTTTATTCCAGATAAAAAGTCCTCAATCCCTCCCACCACAAATGTTGATTGTCCTACTGCAAGCACACTACAGTCTCATCTTCGAAAAGTGGAGGTTTCATGTTAGCAAAAGCAGCGGCAAAGTGTATGTGTGCTGTGAAGGTTTGCCCAGGTATTTTGTTGATGGACTAGAAGTGAGATTCTTAACTTTGAAAGGACGTGGCTTGCCCCTAGTTTGCAAATACAGCAGTGAGCTATAGAACTGCTACAATTCCACTTTTCTGCTGTTCTGGGACTGAGGTTGGGGAGAGAGGTAAGAAGGCACAGAAAGGTTGGTTGCATTTTCCTCTTAATATGGGGCACAAATATCCAGATCTTCACCAGTCTTCTTGTAAATTTAAGGCATGCCAATGCATACAAAATCTGCAGTCCCTTGCAAACATTTCTAGAGCAGATCTATTTGATTCCAATAGTGTTACTCTAAAGTAAACTGTACAGGAATTTTGGCCTGCTGTATGTTCTTCATGTGGAATCCAGCATGGAACTCTTAGTATAGCATCAGACATATTGCCAGACATTTTTTTTTTAATCTGTAGCCAGTTGTCCTAAATTATAAACAACAGGGTAGTATGTGCTACTGTGCTCAGTTGTTCTTATCCCACTCCCCAAAAGGAAGAGAAATGCCAATAAAAAGTGTGTGTGTGTGTGTGTGTGTGTGCGCGCGCGCGCAAATGTGTGTTGCCAAGACTGGAATGCCTTTCAGAATAGAAATTTGGCCCTCTTCCAGTTTCAAGCATCTTCTCTAAAATACATGGTGATTATTATTTTTGCTCTCATTTCTAAAACACAGATCTTTCTCAAGGCAGGCTAAGAGAAGAGAACCCCCCTTCCCATTATTGATGCTAAGAAAACCTGCAAATAGTCACAAATTAAAATACCACAATCAGGACAAAAAGGAAGGGGGAATGTTTGGAGAGGAGAATAGTATTGTTTGGTTTGTTTGTTTTTTCCCTTTAAATGATTCAAATGTTATTTTCAGCATACAATTAATTTCATCTGTGTTTATCTTCAGCTCATTACCAGGGCAAGATTATGGTCTGGCTAAGTTGACTGTCAGCCAGTTGCCAAGAACTGAAACCAGTTTATCAAGTTGGGATTTAGTATTCTCCCAAACACAATGGCAAAAGCATAGTATAGCAGAGAGGTGACCAGGGGAATCAGTGTGGCAAGAATAACTATGCTCCACCTTCTAATCACAATGCCTTTTGCAACTCAATCTCACCAGCCATTTATTAAATCAACCAATTAACACACAGCAACATAAGCTTCATTGTGACATTGCCGTGATGACATCACGTGGTCCATTCCACATACAATTAGCAAAGAGCACACAGGACATGTTGCTAGTACAACCAATACCATAACTCAGGTTACAGGATGTGTAATATGTTTTAGAATTCCTATCTGGTAGGAGTCGGAATCTTCTAACAGCAGAAAAATAAAAGGCAGTAGAACAGCAGTTTTCCTGAAGAAACATCTGGGACCACATAGAAAAGGAAGGACTAGAATTGTAACTACAATAGTCAACAGTTTCATAAATTACAGCCCAATGTCTTGGATATAGAAGCTTGCATATAGAAACCCAAGACTCCAAAGAGAAGAGTCTCCCTGTTTTTCTCTGTGTAATTGAAGCCTTTTCAAAGGCAGACATGGTTACCACAGTTGTTTCTGTGTGCCTTCAAGTTGTATCTGATCTATGGCGACCCCAAGTCAAAATTATCATGGAATTTTCTTGACAAGATTTGTTCAGAGTGGGTTTGCCAGTGCCTTCTTCTAAGGTTGAGAGAATGTGACTTGCCCAGAGTCACCCAGTTGGTTTCCATAGCCAAATTCAGACCTTTGTCTCCAGAGACATAGTCCAACATTCAAACTAGTACATCATGCTGGCCCCCACAGAGGGTCATAGAACAGAAAGTGATGTAATGAGCCAAGACTAATAGATTAGCATGGACTTTTGTCAATTACAATCCACTTTCCTAGATGCATGGAATATAATATTCATATTATTCCCACCCTAGGGAGGCCAAAACAAAGTCCTGCAAGACAGTGGCTACTGGTTAGCAAGTAGAAAGTGGGACATAGTAGAAGTAGAGATTCTGCTCAACACAACACCCTTGGCCAGATAATTATGTGGTTCAAGTGGGCCTTTTCCTTTTGCCAGAGCCCTTCATCCGTCCTGCCACACCTTACTTATATAACTTTGGCTGATTAGCACAGAGGTTGTTAGTTATGTTTCCTCGAAAAGACCTCATCATCCTTCTGTGTCTCCCACCCATCAATTCAGTCTGGCAAATTTGTCTTCCTTATCCTTTCTGATGTTTCCAGGGGCTAAAGCTCTGCAAAAGGGTCTTGTCTGTTGTGTCACACCAGTTATGGAATACCCTCCCCTTAGAGGCCCAACTGGCAGCTACATTGCTGTAATTCCAGCATCAACGTAAAACATGGTTGTTTACGGAAGCCTTCATAGAATCATAGAATCATAGAAATGTAGAGTTGGAAGAGACCACACAGGCTGTCCAGTCCAACCCCTACCATGCAGGAATACCCTCAAAGCACTCCCGACAGATGGCCATCCAGCCTCTGCTTAAAAACCTCCAAGGAAGGAGACTCCACTACACTCCCAGGCAGCATATTCCACTGCAGGACAGCCCTGACTGTCAGGAAATTCTTCCTGAAGTTCAGGTGGAATCTCCTTTCCTGCAGCTTGAATCCATTGCTCCTTGTCCTGGTCTCTGGAGCGGCAGAAAACAAGCCCTCTCCCTCCTCTACATGGCATCCCTTCAAATATTTAAACATGGCTATCATGTCCCCTCTTAACCTTCTCTTCTGCAGACTGAACATACCCAGCTCTCTAAGTCTATCCTCATAGGGCTTGGCTTCCAGGCCCTTCACCATTTTGGTCGCCCTCCTCTGGCCCTGCTCCAGCTTGACCATGTCCTTCTTGAATTGGGGTGCCCAGAACTGGACACAGTATTCAAGATGAGGTCTAACCAAAGCAGAGTAGAGTGGTACCAGTACCTCCCTCGATCTAGACACCATACTTCTATTGATGCAGCCCAGAATTGCATTGGCTTTCTTGGCTGCCGCATCACACTGCTGACTCATGTTCAGCTTGTGGTCTATTAAGACTCCTAGATCCCTTTCACACGTACTGCCATCCAGCCACGTGTCCCCCATCCTATATTTCTGCATTCCATTTTTTCTACCTAAGTGTAGGACCTTACACTTCTCTCTGTTGAATTTCATTTTGTTAGCCTTGGCCCAGCTCTCCAATCTGTCCAGGTCATTTTGAATTTTGATCCTGTCCTCTGGTGTATTAGCAACCCCTCCCAATTTGGTGTCATCTGTAGATTTGATGAGCATGCCCTCTATTCCTTCATCCAAGTCATTGATGAAAATATTGAACAGCACTGGGCCCCGGACAGAACCCTGTGGCACCCCGCTAGTCACTTCTCTCCAGGATGAAAAGCAGCCATTGGTGAGCACCCTTTGGGAACGGTCAGTCAACCAGTTACAGATCCACCTGACAGTAGCTCTGTCCAGCCCACATTTTACTAGCTTCTTTGCAAGAATGTCATGGGGAACTTTGTCAAAGGCCTTACTGAAATCGAGAAATGCTACATCCACAGCATTCCCTTCATCTATCAAGCTAGTAACTCTATCATAAAAAGAGATAAGATTAGTCTGGCATGACTTATTTTTGAGAAATCCACGTTGACTTCTCGTGATTACCGCGTTGCTTTCTAAGTGATTAGAAACTGACTGCTTAATGATCTGCTCCAGAATCTTTCCGGGTACTGACGTCAGGCTGACTGGGCGATAATTATTTGGGTCCTCTTTTTTTCCCTTCTTGAAGATGGGGACAACATTTGCCCCCTTCTAGTCTGCTGGAACTTCTCCTGTCCTCCAAGATTTCTCAAAGATTATAGCAAGACCCAACTAGCTTCATATGGATCCACACAACACAAACACATGGGTTTGAATTGTTTTTAAGTGTTTTAACTGGTTTTAATCTCTCTTGTTTTAACTTGTTAAATTGTTTAATATGTTTTAGCTTTTTAAAATCATTTTTACTGTTTACATTGTTTTCAATTAATCATGCTGACTGTATTGGAAGCTGCCTTGAGATAGTTGGAGGAATAGATTTAAATATTTTAGAGAGAAAGAAAGAAAGAAAGAAAGAAAGAAAGAAAGAAAGAAAGAAAGAAAGAAAGAAAGATGAGGCCACTACCACCCTCATCCCCATCCTGTTCCAATATGTATCCCCTCCTGAAAACACCTGAGCTAGAATGTAGGCAGAGGGTCTTCCCTGTCTTCTACAACTCCTTGTAGGAGAGATACAAGTGATAGCATCGGTAATTTCACTGGACACCATTAGTAATGGAATAAATTCTGAAAGGAACATGAAAGACCAGGATGTTCCTGAAGGAGGGCTCCTATTCCTTTGAAAGATCCTTGCCAGGGAATTACCGGCCTCGTTTCCCAATTATTGTTGCTATGTGCTAGCTGCTACTGCTGCATTCATAACTTTACTGACATCATCTACTCTGGAAAATACAGGACTCCAGCTAGAACAAATGCATGGGAATTTTATGGACAAACTGCATTCCCATTGATCACTCATACATTATGGCCCTTTCTACATGTGGGGGGGGGGAACGGGCGAAAACGCCCAAAAACGGAGCTTACCGGCAGCCGGGGAAGTCCGTCGCGATGTGGAGGAGCGCGAGCTCGCTGCTCTGCAGTCCTCCTGCGTCCCAAATAGCAGCTTCCGGTTGGTGGAGGCTCTCCACCAACCGGAAAAGCTCGCCAGCTGGAAGCCCGCCCCCAGCAGATCTGCAGGCACGCACTTGCGCGCGCCTGCAAATCCACTTGGGAGCCGGGCGACGGAGCGGCACCGGGCTGCGCGCTCCGTGCTTTTTAAAAACCTCGAAAAAGAGGTTTTTAAAAAACACACAGCGCGGCTAGTTCCAGCCGCTCCTGAGTGGATTCTGATGTGTAACTACAAAAAGTAGTCCACGCCAGTCCACTCTACGGTGCAGAAGACCTCCGTGAGAGGTCGCTCTGCACCATTACAGAAGCTCGGTGTGGAAATGGCCTATGTCTCACTTGTAACTTGAATGGCACCAAGAAATGGGTTTACAGGAATATTTTGCAGCTGTATTTTTTGAATAATTGTATAGTAGGAAGAGAAACATGAGGATAACCACAAACAACTTTGCAGCACCTTAAATAGATAGGTCTTATGACTAGGGCTGCATTCAGACTGGTGATTTACAAATTATCTGTAAGCCGACTCCATGCTTTTTCCATCAAGGAAGTAGTCATCTGCTCTGCTGTTTGTTCTGCAGTTTTTCTATTATTATGTTTTTAGTTCACCATATGCAGATTGTTCTGTTCAATTGTTTGTACAATAAACAGAAAATGCATGGAAACAGCATATCACATGGTGTTGTATGCATACTGAAATGTGCCCATCTTTTTATATTTTCCAGGTATCATTTTCTTTTCTTTTTTCTTTTCTTTATTTTTCTTTTTTCTGCTCCATAGTGAAGCACACTCCCACAGCTTCCTGATGGGAGTGGTTTTGCCATTCCCAAGCCATTAGTCAACTCTCACTCCAGGATTTGCTGTCACACTAATGCTATATAGGGTTGTGCTAGGTTACTTAAGGCGGCGCTGCCCTGACTCAGCTTTTCTGTTTTCCATCTGCCCACCTCAATATACCATGGACATTTCTAATCACCTTTTGGGGACTGAGTAGGAACTTTTAAGCATGTCATGTTTGGCTGGTGACACAGTTTTTCCACCTCCTTCATGCTATATAGTGCTTGAGCCTGTTGGCTTCAGTTTTCTATTTGGCTAATTGGCTAAGCATTGCTTTTATGTAACAGCTGGCAGGACATAGGCCATTTCCGCATGATGACACTCTTCCGCGTCATCTTGCTGCAGTCCCGGGTCCAGAAGGGAGCATGTCAGCAACACTGCTCCCTGCATCCGCTCGGTCCATGCGGAAGAGAATGCAATTGCACCGTGTCTTCCTTCCTTCCGCAGCGCAGCACAGCCAGGCTTTTTCCATTGCTGTGCTACAGAAGGAAGCATCACCAGTGTGCTTCTGCAGCTTCTGCATGGCCAGAAGTGACGGGAGCGCTGCGCGATTGCAGACACGAAACTGATTTTTTCTATTTTGTGAAAACTGCACGAGCGCAACGCTCCACAACAGGATGGCAGCAGGACAGCAACGACATCATGCAGAAGCATGACCTGCTGACCGCTGCCATCCTGTGGCAGAAACGAGACAGCAACGTCGTGCAGAAAGGGCCATAGTGTCAGTTGGCTCTCTTTCAAGGTTTTTGATGGCACTGCAAGGTGAAAGAATTCACCCATTTCCCTATCATTGCCAACCAGCTTGAGGGGAGATGAATAGTGGGTTCTTGTTCCAAGATGACTTACTCAAGAAAGAGTGCCAACTAGTGTCACCTGGGGGAGTCTCTTAGGACCCTCTGACCCTTCATGGGATCAGGCTAGGATGAACCACAGAGGCTCTACCCTGGGTTTCAAGCCTGGAAGTATCTGAATAGAAAATCCAGCTAAACAGGCCTCCCACATACCAATTCTTGCCTGGCTGTCCCATTTACTGCTGCATCATAGATTCTTAAAGTTAATAAAGTCGTGGCCTTATTTCCTCCAGCTCTTGTGTCTGGCATTGTCATTTGGGTGGGAGGGTAATGCTATTTCCCACCTTCCCTCCTCAATGTTTCATCAGATTGTAAAACAATGAATAAGCCACAGTTTATCTGTTTGCAGGTGAAAAAACATATGCTCTTTCTCAGCATTTGTTACACATGAGATTCCACTTTCTGACAATGGGGTCATGCTTATTGGGCCAACTCCTACCATTGTCTCCTTACTAGCCTTATCCATGCATTAGGGCTGGAAGTCTGATGCAGAGAACATGCTCTTCATGTAAAGCAATATGAATAAAGTGCTACCATAAAAATGGTGAATTCTTGATAGAAGAGGATAGTTCTTAATGGTAGTTTTTGGTGCCCATAGAAACTATAGTCCCATTATCTGTCTACTGCATTAAAATTATGTGCAGAAAAACCCATATACATTGTTGATGAAGAATCTGTTTAAAGCCCTCTTATTTTCCATCCTCTTACTGAATACAAAGTTGATTCTTTTGTTAGACTTAACAAAAAATACCTCTAACAAAATGTTTTGAAAATATTTTCAGAAATATTTCTGAAAGTTTCAGGAAAATTATGTAAGAATGAGGTTGTTCTTCATCAATTGTCAGATAAAAAAGTTTATGTTATGTTAGTCAAGTGGAGTTTCATCGTTTGTTTGTGAGCAAGACAAATAAGGAGCTGCATTTACATCAGACCTGAGAAGCATGCCCTACCAAAGCATTTTCAAAACACTAATATCAAATATACCTTTCCTTTCAACCCAGAAAGAACACTTTTATGTTTGGATTGTCATAAATTTGTACATTTTTATTGTCATATATCTCACTTGCAGATACTAAAGCCGTCAGACTTTCATAAATCGCTATACGCTCCAACACTTGTGAGTAGGAATACATGTGGAATTTGAGCTTTGCCAGTCTTGATACAAATTACCCAATCCACACTCCTTGAACTAATGTGTGGATTGGAACAGAGTTATGCATCAGATTTTGCACCTCTTCAAAAATTCTTGCGCAGTTCTTGGCTTAAATACCACATTGAAACATGCATTAAATATATGCATTTGGGGTTAAAATGTGTTTTTAAATGTTAGTTTTAAGGTGAAAATGTTTCCAGAAGTGTGTGCTTTGATGGGTTATATATTTAAATAAATACTTCAATAAATAAAAGTTTTAAATAAATAAATATTTAAACATCAACTTTCATGCATTTTTTAAAAGAAACTGAGGATAATATATAGATTGTACTTAATGAGTGGATGCATCTGAAAGACTCAAAATAAACATCTCTCATTATGAATCCCAGTTTCCAGCTAAAATACAGTCATCCCTCCACATTTGCTAGGATTACAGGACCCCATAAAAGTGAAAAAACCACGAATAACTCTAGGCCCTCCCAAACCATATGTAACACACAAAAAAAGTATGATCACCATATTCAACCCACTGTGGATTCCTTTGAGGCATCAAGGTTCCTTCATAAGGCAGAAGTGGGTGGCCGGTGGGGCTTACTGCTACCTCTACTGCTAGCCCACACCATTTTTAATAGGGACTTACAAGCTTCATTCGCAGTTTCTCAGTCTCACAAGGCTTGCAGTCCCTACTGAAAATTGCATAGAGAGGCAGCAGAAGTGACAGCAAATAATCCATGAATAATCAAATCCGCAAAAGTGAAACCCACAAATGTGGAGGTCCGACTGTACACATTTTTATGTCACCCCTCATAGATGCTTTGCCACTCAAGCAAAAGGATAAGATGGTGCCATCCAGCCCATACACAACTCTATATCATCCTGACAGAAGAAGAGGAGAGCACATGAACAAAACAAAAAACCTCTACAGTCTCTGTCATATTACACAGTTATAGCACTAGGATTCCACTTTAACTGACATGGTTTCATTCTATGGAATCCTGTTGTTTTGTTTTGTTGTCTGGTGAATCACTTGAGCTGTCTGGATGAGACTATCTCTCCCCAAATGGTAAATCCCAGGATTCCATAGGGCAGAACCATGGCAGTTAAAGTGGAATCATAATGTTATAATTGTCTGAAAGGGCCACACAGATATATGCATCATAACATTATTCTACAAGAGGGGTACTGAATCAGAAAGAAACATGAAAGCCTGAGGGTGCACACATAGGATACTGAATCATAGGGCATTTCTGCACTGCACTGTTATAGTGCTATTATTCCACTTTCAAGATCCAATGGAATCCTGGGGTTTGCAGTTGAGGGAGGGGCATCTAGAATTCTCAGCCAGAGAGCTCTTTGGCCTCAGTAAACTACAAACCCCAGAATTCCACAGGATGATGAAAGTGGAGTAATAGCGCTATAACAGTGTTGTGCAGAAATGGTCATAGCCTATCAGAGAAAAGTATGTAAACATATAATAGCTCATTGGGACTATAATACATTTAATGTTCTCTTACTCTACTTATGGAACTGTTCTATTATTGTAACTGTTCTGAAACAAGCAGTCTCTATGTTATTCCATTTGATTTCTCCTGGCTGTTATTTCCTGTCTTTGAATAGTGAAGGTAACATGGCTGATACAAATTGGAAAAGTAGCATTTCAAAATGAAGGAGAAAAATGAATCCTTTCCGTACATATAGACCAGTGCAAAAGAGCGCTAATTGCTAATGTGTTGGGACCTCTTTTGCATCAGCTGGTGTATCCTGAGCACCTCTTACAAATTAGGCTACCATGTGGCTACCAAGTATCCCCTCTTGTAGCTGGAGTTATAGACTGTGCTCAAAATCTCTGATTAATCTGATTAAGACAGGGAGTGACTAATCCGTTAAGCTCCACATGAGTGGTGTTTTGCCTGCTGAGCATCAGATTGTAGCTACTGATCAGCTAAGTAAATGTTAAAAGTTAAACAATAAACACTTTCTTAACTACTTTAGATTACATCTTTGCCTGCTGATCTTTGTAGTTGAAAAGTGAAATGAGAGCATTAAAAAGAAAATAATAATAAATTACCTGTCAACGCAATTCAGCTTTTACAGGCATATCAGTCACCAAGGACTGGGTAGCACTTTTCTTTCTTTAATTAATAAATTAACAGCTTTGGTTCCCCCTGCCTTTTGGAAAGTGAGTTGGAACTGGATATTTCAAAGCTTTAGCATCCAAAGATCCAACCAATTCTGTAATGTTGAATCCCAAAGTTGTCCTTCAGTGGATGGAAGGATCCAGAAGAGACTGTCATTGCAGGAAGGAAAGGAGTTTTTTAAACCAGCTTTCTTTTCCTTGCTCAGCCCCCTGTTACTGTAGTTTCTAGTCCAAACTTGTGGGATATTAGATATCATTTGATATCAAGAATTTGGCCTTCACTACCCATTCCTCTCCATGTGCTTGCGAGGCCCTCGGACAAGCATGCACACAGGCACGGCTGAAAATAGCTGAATATTCAAATCAAAATCCAGGCAGGCCAGTAATTGCCAGACTGCAGCTTTAGGAGACCTCCAGGCAAGTACCTTCTTAAGATCACATTATGTATGCACGCTGTTTGTAAAAGATCCCCTGCCCAAGCAGGCGGCTTGACGAGCAGATTATCCAACTCCCAATACTCCGCTTTTGCATACTGTCTACACTATTGACAACACTGTCATAATTCAATCATCTAAAGTACTGACCTTTCGGAGGCTTTGTCTCCAGCCTGAAACCCATTGTTTTCCCCAGGAACGGACTAGCCTACAGGCACATTTTCCCCTATAAGAACCCCTGAGTTTGAGCATCTCATCGGATCACTCGTGACTTGCCTCCCGACTTGCTGCCACTCCTTTTGACAAGCCTCCCCTCAGCCTCCAAGTGCTGAGAATCTACGCTCCCAAGCTTCTTTCCTTTTACAGGATCAGGTGTAGTATTTCCCCAAAACTCCTCCTGAAAATCCCCTATCTATTTTCCTCTCTTTATTTCCTTAGGACTGTGTACGTGACTGCGCAATTGTGTAGTATTTCTTAATTTCTAGTGAGTGAGTACATACGTTTGCTGTGACTTTATAAATAAAGGAAAACATTTACTTCTGTTTGATTATTGACTTGGCCTGACCCCATAGACACTGGGTAAAAGATCTCACTACGTTGCCCTGCCTCTCGTATTGCTACCTTGTGCTCTAGCTAATTCCCATTCACCATTATTTTGAGCACATTGAGGTGTCCCTCTCGGGACCCCCAGAAATCAGGGTAACACCCCCTCCCCCCATGATGGCTGTCATACTATTTTGGAAGGCGACTCTTACCAATTTCCTCTTCTCCTGTACCAGCAGCAGTGTCTCCCATGCTGTCTCAGAAAATCACCTGATCTGTCAGAACCAGACTGGCTCTGCCATTAGGCAGAGAAAACATTAGATGCACGGCACAGCAGTACCAGAACTGCAGCTTTCCTCCTGAGCCACTCATTGTTCCCTCTTGTTAAAAGACAGAACTGTGTATGCCACACAACCTTTCCTCATCTCCTTAAACCAGCCTTTGCCTCAGCTGTGATAGAGGACAATATCTCATTGTCAATGTTAAAGACTAAATTACCAATCTAGCTCATGGAGTAAAGAGAGGGCCCCGTACTGTCCTTTGCTTCAGGCAGCAAAACAGCTTAGGTTAGCCCTGGAGAACATGAGAATCAGAAGAGACTTCATGGGACTGGGGGGGGGGAGGAATCAGTGAATATAATTTTAGTTGTTTTTATACACCTTCAAGTCAATTCTGACTTTCAAAAAAATGTTAAAATATATTTTTATGTCATTTGGCTTTTAAGAACTGACTGGGATGGACTGTTAATGGTGTGCTGTGCTGTTTTTATAGTTTGGAAATAGTCTTTTCATACATTTTAATGGTTTTAGCATTATAATTTTTTTAAAAAAACTTTTACATTTATACTTTTATTGAATGTTCTGCATAGTTTTTAATCTGTTTTTATTTTAAATATATTGTAAGCTGCCTTCAGTGTCATTACTGGGACAAGAGTGGGACATAAATGAATAAAACAACAACAAAATAACCCTATCATGGAGTTTTCTTGGGAAGATTCATTCTTGGCAGGTTTTCTGTTGCCTTCTTCTGAGTCTGAGAGAATCTGATTTGGTCAAGTTCACCCAGTAGGTTTCCATGTCTGAGCAAGGATTTAAACCCTGGTCCAACGCTTAAATCATTGTATCATGCTGGCTTTCCATTGAATATTACCTCTCCCATATTTCCAGCAGCAGAAAAATTCATTTAACAGAATGGTACTCTGGAAAGCCTGTAGCTATGTCATGGTATAGATTAGACCTTAGCTTTGTTTTGTGCACTTAGAAAACAACTGGTTTTCTCATCTCTAACATCCTCTAAAAAGAGGAGCAGCTTGTGGTTCAAGCAAGTAGGAGGTATCTCATTTCAAACTTTTTGATAAGAAATTCAGAAAACTGAGCAAAGCTTCTTCTGTGGTTTTGTAAGGGAGAAGCTATGCCTTTAAATAACCTGGACCAAAACTGTTTAGGTCTTAAAGATTAAAATTAGCACTTTGAATTTTGCCTGCAACTCAAGGTCATTTGTTCCTCTGCCCCACTTCTATGAGTCCTACATTATGAATTGTGGAATGCCTTCAGAGGGGTAAGGAGTGTTACAACAGTCGTCTGTAAGTTGTAGAAGTGTATATCACAAAAACAAGCCATCCTTCTCTAGGAGTGTCATAGGCTGTGTTTTTGTTTTGTTTTTTCCATGTTGATGCTTTGCAACACCCTTTCTAAAAGAAAAAGAAAGTGGGGGGGGGGAAGGATCAAATTCCATTCTTCCTTTGAACAGAGTATAACAATCAAGATTCTCAAGATCTCCAACAATTTTCTTCTTTCCAGCCCCTACTTTATGGTTTCCAGAAAAAAGAAGAAGAAGAAGCAGAAGGAGAAGGAGAAAGAGAGAGACAGAGAAATAATCTTTCTTCTACCAAAGGTTAACTTATCTGGCATAATATATCAATATTACTTACTATTACATTCCATTATATGTTACATTTATGTGATAAATGATACAGGAAGCCCCCATCTTTTGACACCCAGTTATCTGACAACTTGCTCTTTTGAAGCTTCCAAATTAAGGGCAAGTTCCATTAATTCAACAGGGATTCCACTCTTTCATCAGTTCTTCTTGCCTATGGAGGCTCACTTGGGACTGCTCTCTGTCACATGGTGCTTGCAAAGCAAGCTGAGTGGGGGGAAAAAGGCACACACCAAAACTGCTCCTTCATTTGCAAACAAGGGAGCAGTTTCAGGATCCACCCCATCACCCCCTGCACTGCCATATCCTTGTTGCTGCCACTGCTGTTGGTGTCTGGTAATAGGGCTTTGTGGACCCCAGGTTAAGTAGCACTGCTTTATACAATTTAGTAAACAAATCCAGTTTTCATTGGCTTATACTTATAACCATTTCATAGCCTTGCTTCAACCAAGTCTATTTCATTTTGAATTTGAATCCCCTCTTCTCTTGTATCCATCCTTTTCCCCTACCCCCACTGTATTCTCAGGTTCCCTTCCTTGTCCTTTGCTAATATTTCCAGTTCCTTCCCACTTGGTCCTAAAACATCTCACTTTCCCCCTCTTTCTTTCACCCTTTTCAGTCATACAAGCTAAATCAATTTAGTTTCATTCAACCACCAATACAGTTTGATTAAAGATCAGTTTCAGATTAGTTTCCCTCATCTCCCTTGCCCTTGGGCTGTAATCACCATTTCGCAAACCAAAATTGCTTGGCTGTTCATCTTCCCCAATTCAGTAGCTAATCCCTCCATTAGCTCAACCTAACTTTGTCTCTCCATATGATTTTCAGTCTCCTTCACTTCCATATTGCTAACTTCTGTATTTGCCCCCCATGTCTCCCTCTCTTGTCTTACATCTCCCCACAGTTCTGCCTTGATCTCATTCCTCAGGGCCTCTATCATGTTCCTCTTCAAATTTAGAATTTCCACTTCTCTCAAATAACGTAGCTCCTCCATCATCCATTGAAAAAGTCCTGGGAGAGTTCCTGAGAAGGTTCTATATTTTATTCAATCCAGCAATTTCAGGGTTAACAACTCACTTCTGTCATGTAACTGAAAGCTCCCAGCTAGCCAGTCTTATCAACAGTCTTATCAGATAACATCTTTACTTTCTCATGCTGTAATTTCTCCTTGTTGAAATCCAATTCAGTCTTACAAATAATGATATTCAGTCCATCCACAAAAAAAGATCATTAATTATTCTCTTTTAAACACATCTACTCCCAAACTTCTAGTTTATTTATCCCAATCTTGTGGGGTGAACACACTCACTCAACTCTTGATTGCAGAAAGAAGGTGGCTGGAGAGGCTTGTCAAGGTCAGAGACCTGGGTGGCGAGCCAGCCAAGAGAAAGGAATGTGAGAGCCAGCAAAGTCCAGCTGGGAGGAGACAAGCAAGCACTTTACACAAGGAAGTTCATTTACCAGAACGTCAAGCAAAAGCCATAGTCAGAGTTCCAAAAGCCAAGGGTCAAGAGTCCGGAGATCAATTCAAGGTAGCAGGACCCAGGTGCTGGGAGCAAGAAACAGGCAAGAGAGGGGCTTGAAAGAAGTTTACCACAAGCAAAGGAAGGCTTCCAGGCAGGCAGTTATATAACCCAAGACACAGGTGTGGCTAGTCACGGCTTCTTGAACTTAATCAAGGAAGCCTCCCTTTGCTCAGCTCTCTTGAGTCTCCGCCTTGTTTGTGGGCTGATTGGCACAGGTTCCAAACCATCTTCAGAATCAGATCCCTGTTGCCCTAAAGGAGCAGGCAGAGGAACGTCCAAGCCTGCTTGGTCCATGGCAGCAGGGGGAGCTCTTGAGCTGCAGGACTCATCTCCAGCCAGAGCCACAGGGACCAACAGCTGCTGCTCATCATCTCCACCCTGAGCAACAGGGACCAACAGCTGCTGCTCGTCATCAGCAGCTCTGACAGGGGCTTCAGTTATCAGAAGGCTCAATTTTCCATTTTCATCAGAAGAATTCTTCACTTTTGTAACTCCAAAGGTTCATTTGAGAGTTTATCTTCTTAAAGCAGCAGGTTGCTGGTTTGGGGCTGTCAGATCCAAACAGCTGTGTTTCACAGCAAGGGCAAAAGTTGCTGCTCCCTCAGTCCTTCCCACTCATAACATGTATACTTAGAAGTAAATGCAAGTAATGGTAATTCTGGACCCTGATGGTTGATCCCCTTGCTCCCTTTTTGATCCAGAGGGAGTTTCTCCTGCCAGAGATCCCTCTGGTTGGCACTTTTGCAGTAAAAGTTCTCCTTGCTGCAGAGCTGCAGCTGGGAGCATCTACCCACTGGCCTGTTGGAAATTGAAATGACCTCTGTACTTATTTCTTCAGAGGCTACATAAAAAACAAATACAAATAGAAATGTCAAATTAAAAATCAGAAGGGCAACACATAATTATACCACAATATCTAAACAGAACATCATAATACATTTCAATTTTTGTATGTTGCTTAAAGCCTACATGTACCAATATGCTATCTAGCAGCAGAAATTTCTGGAGCTGAAAATTTCATTCCATTTGCTACACCAACAAAAAAAAACCTCAAGGGTTTTTTAAATTATTTTTTTTAGCAGATGGTCTTGTGCTCTGCACAATACAATTTGTAGTTTGCATGAATTGTATGAATTAAGCTTCATTTTATTTACTGCTTCCAGATACCTAATGAGAAGTTCCATTTCACTTGGGTTCATTGAGAAGGAGAAATAGTCCTCTGAAAAGATGGTATGTTGCAGAGGACAGGAACATAGAAAGTCGGATTATTGGTCTAACTAACTCAGTGCTCTGAACTCTGACTGACAGTGATTCTCCAGGTCTCAAGTTGGATTCTTTTCTAGCTCTCTCTGGAGAAACTATGTATTCGACAATTAAGTGCCTGGTGTTTCCTTGTCTGTTTTTAAAACTTTTACATTGTAGTAGAAGGTACCAATCAAAACTGGGGCCCAAATATGCATGGAGGATGTTAATCTTGTTTCCTTGTGCTGTGATCTTTATGATTTCCAGCTGCTACTTGGCACTGGGTGGGGAGAGTTGCCAGTGGTGCCAATGGTAACTTCCCTCTCACACTAAATAGTGAGTTTATGTGGATGTGGATCCGATTCCTCTCTCTGCATATGATGGCCATACCCAGATCTCAAACATGGAGAGGAGGAGTGGTCTTATTTAAATTTTAAAAAACAAGCAAACACCAACCAACTTTTCAACTTATGAAATTGTTTTTTGTTCAAAATGCCTTTATACACTGAAAAGTCCCATCATCAAGGTCTCCACTTGTGTGCCTGTATATCCCTTGACTAGAGAAGGTCCCACATTCTACTTCTTTTAATAAAAATAATAATATTCCAACTCTGTTGTCTTCCGATCCTTCCACAATTCTTTAGTGTAATCACTAAAGGATTTTCTTTGTCCCATGTTGATGCTTCACCTTTGGAATGCCTTTCCTAAAGAGGTACACCTGATGCCCTCTTTGCAATCTTTGTGGTATCAGTTTAAGATGATTTTATTCACCTAAGCATTTTAATGTGTATGATACCTCTCTCTTTCTTTTAATTTTGATTTCCTGGCTTTTATTATGGTTTTCTGATGTTTACATTTCATTCTATCATGTTACATTTTAAATCACGTATTGTCTAGACTATTGCACACTGCCCTTGCATGTGATCTGATGAAAGGTAATACAGCAAAGGTGTTTGCTTTGTTATCAGAACTATGCCATGAGCTGCAGAGTTAGCATTGTCACTAGGGAACAAGAGCGGGGCTGGGCTCTCAGTTTGTTTAGATCAGCCATAAGGAAACTTTGGCCTTCCAGATATTTTGGACTACAACTCCCGCAATCCTAAACTATTTTCTGTGGTGGATTGGGTTTCTGGGAGTTGCTGGCTCAAATCTCTGGAGGATCTAAGCTTCTCCACTCCTGATTTTAGTTGTCTATTTTTAATTACAATGGCAGTTTCACTGTTGTAGTTCTGTTGTCATAACTTTGGGGTGGTTGGGTGGGATTTTGTCTTGGGGCAGTATAGGCATAGGATTGCAACCAACTTGGCCATTCCTCCTATTTTCACTGTTCCTTACTTTTAATCTTCCTGTTTCTCCCCTAAAACATGGCACTTAAGCTACCAAAGCAACTAATTGGTCTTTCTGTCACTCCTATACATGTCCAGTCCAATGTAAGCCCCTTGACTTCATTGGTATTTACTGCCAGAAACCCCCATGATAGATTCACCTTAGGGTTGTCATAGGTTGGAAAATGACTGGAAGGCCCACAACAACAACAACAACAAGTGTATTGTCTGCAGAGTCCATCACCAGCACCACACCTCTACATCATTGTAACATGTACAAGATTTTTGGAATCCTATACTCATCTGGTTGGCATAGCCTTAGATAAGTATTCCTCTGTTTTGTGGCTTTTTAAAAAAAAAAATCAGTTGTTTAAAATGTTGAAACTGTATTATACTGGTTTTTTCCTTTTGACACAAGGTGCTGTTTTGATCTGTCTTGCGTCCTGACATATCTGTCTTGGGCCCCGATATAGGTCAAAAGGTAGGATTCACATTTCATGTATATGAACTCTTTTTTCTTTTGCAGCCAATCCCGAACACCCTCATTTTAGAAAGCTTTGAGAGATTTTGCAAGTATCCTCTACCTTTTGGAGGATGTTTTCAACTTGTACTATTACAGATTGTCCAAGTCATAGCAATGGTTTATGCATTATCCTTAACTTCCTCTACCTTTTGCAAGTGAATTTCAACCTCAGCTGTGGATCAGTTGCTGACTGACTGAAAAACTGAAGGGCTTGTTGGGACCTGGCAGTCAATGAGCAGTTCGTTAAACCTTCAGGACTGTGCTACCATTCATACATATGGACTGAGAACTGACACTTGTTCATGTAATGTTTCTTAACACCTACCTGCCCACTGATATATTGGATTCCACTGTAACAAGAGAACTCTTGTACAGAAAATGTAGAAATATTGGAATGGGGGGGGGGGATAAAGGGGGAAAAAAGGAAGTGTCACAATATTGCGCCACTTAGTTGTAACGTGTATCTGTTTTTCTTTGCATTTAACTGCTGGATACCTGAAAAATGTATCAATTTCAATGAAAAGCTAATGTGAAGAAATACAAAATACTGGTCTAAATCTTATTGTTAGTCCCAATTACAGCAGAGTCAAATGAGACAACTTTGGTAGTGACTAACCAGTAGGGTTTCAGCCACCATCAGTGGCATTATATCTATGTTGCCCCATTCATACATCCAAATCATCATTTAAGTTTTGCAGTCCACACGGCCAGGAGACAAATATGTATGCATGAATTAGAAGTATGCTAGCTCTTCTCATTTAGCTCTACAGTTTGCCAAGTTGGAAGTGGGAGATGGAATCAGGAAAATTCAGGAAAATCTCAAGCTTCATCGCCACATTACTCCCATTGAAACAGTGGAGGTACAAACAGGAAAAAATAAAAGAAGTGGTGGTTGTTGTTATTTTCTATCAAGACTTATGGTGACCTTATTTAAAAAAAGAAGAAAAAGAGAGGAAAATTTTTCCCATTTTGTTCTCCCAGTGTTTCTGCTACAGACTAACTTCAAGGCAAGAAAAACTGAGAGGCCTCTAGGTAGGCCAAGAGCACAGTGACGTCCTCCTATTCATGTTTCCTAGCAATTTGTATTCAGAGGTATCCTGGAAGTGATTACAGCTGTAGTGACTGGTAGTCATCAGTCACCTTATCCAGAATAAATTTGTTTATTCCCTTTTTCCTACTCAGACTATCATACATCATGACTTCTACTGTTTAATATTTATTATTTACTTGTTTACTATGGCTGGCACCCTATTCAGGATTTATGATGTCATAAGCTAGTCTAAAAACTTCATAATTTTTGATACTGTATTTATGATCATGGCCCTGCTGCCACAATCACAAATGCCTCCCCGACAACCACCTTAAAAGCCAGGCAGCTGTACCAGCCAAAGGAGTTCTGTAGTACTGGCAAGGGGGCCCTGAAGGATGATATGTCCAGGGCCCTCCTGCCAGCAAGCTGCATTGCTGAAAAGATCATACTATGAGTCGTCCCATGCCTGTTTATTATTTAAAGGGTGGGCTCCACACCAGGAAATGTGCTTCTCCTGAGATTCAAAAATGTGTGTGTGCTACCATCTGGAGGCACAGTGCTTGTGCCTATGTTTCTTACTACCAACAGACTGATAATGTTGCAAGTAATGAAAAATGTCTAACCAAGTTTTGAGAATAATCCGGCCGTTTCATAGATTTTTAAGAGGCACCAAGAAATGCTGCATCTTTATAGTCTGTAGGACAGTGGAGAAAAAGTACTATTTTTGAATAGCAATGAATCACTGAATTATGTTATGTATCAATTCATGTGTAGGTTAATGCCCTTTCCTCTAAAAGATATTCCTGGGGTCTGATACAAAATCTCAGGTTAGAATATTGAGTTATTTTTTCCCCTGTAGCTGCAGCATTACGTCCAGAAGATGGAATCTGAAGCAAAAAAGTTATGTGTTGAATGAACATCACTCATAACCAATTCCTCTAGCCTGTTTTATCCTCACCAACCATCTCTGTCTTTGAGGTGCAGTCTTTTTGGCTAAAAGAATCTAACCAAGCCTTGCTAGATCTGTATGGGAGCAGAATCTTCACATAGGGAAAGTGATAAACTCCTAACATTCTTGCACCAGTAATATAGAAAGAGCTGAGATCCAATACTGAATAAGAATTTTTAAAAAAATGTTATTCAGTATTGGATCTCAGCTCTTTCTATATTACTGTGAAATGCAGAATTTGCTCTTAATTTGGCAGGCCACAGAACACATGAGCTCATATATTGATTTCCTAATACAAAACAAAGCAAGCTTGCTTTGTTATGTCATCTGGAAAATGGTGTTTTTCCTTGAACAGCAGCTGCTTAAAACACCCCAACAATGGTTTGAATCATATAATTTTCCACACAGAGACACTGTAGCTTAGAATCAAGGCCTTTCTCTACCTAGTTTGATCTCAGTCCCAAGAGCCAAACTCCAGTTGTCAGGGGACTTGTTGTAAGTAATGGTCATTTGTGTTTCATAATTATCTTGAATAAACACAATTAGTTCCACATTCTGCTGTTTTCTTCCTAAGGCATCTGTAAACATTCTGTACTATCCTAGCAAACAGCTTTTGGCAATCATTAAAAAAAACCCAAAGCAAAATTACTCTCTGTGGATCCTTTTAATTTATTCCAAGGAGTGTGCCCAGAGGAGTAATGAGACTCTTGGAAAAAAAATAATGATGAAGGGTTATTATCTCATACTTTGTTAACAAATATAG
Organism: Cyclura pinguis; assembly: GCA_030412105.1. Taxonomy (NCBI): domain Eukaryota; kingdom Metazoa; phylum Chordata; class Lepidosauria; order Squamata; family Iguanidae; genus Cyclura; species Cyclura pinguis. The sequence continues at coordinate 218,738,420 of CM059602.1, forward strand.
CTCAGTTTAAAGTATCTTGCATCATAGCTTGAATGCACTTAAAGTCACAGAAAAATTGAAATGAATTACAATTTGTAGTTATACTAAAATCTTATATGTCCTTTTGTCCTATACCAAGATAGGAAGAAGTCCTATAGAGCTCCATGGAAGTTCAATTGAATAAGCATGGTCAGATTGCAGCCTTAAATTTTACCCTCCAACATTTCACAGATGAAAACTGGGACACACGTGCCCAAGCAACTTCAGAGCATGGTCCAGATGGCAAAAGTTATTAATGAGGAAGAACAGACAAGCTAAGAGAGCCTGCAGTAGTTTGCTTTTACCTGAGCCTTCTTAGAGGACAAGATTCTTCTTCCTTTTCCCCCCTCGCCATGCTGCCTTAGTCTGCTGCCTTCCTTGAGGGCAAACTTTCAATTTTAACTCAGTTTTCAGTAACTGAAATATGTTGTGGATAAAGGGGGGAAGTGGAAGGAGAGAGTAACAGGAATGTTTTAAAAGTAGCTGCAAAAGTCTGATAATAGAGGATTAACTAGGACTGTTCCTACCAAATTGGGACAGTCGGAGGGTACACAGAAACTCTTTTCAGGTTTGCCTTTTTAAAAAGCAGACAAGCAGAGGCAATCTGGCCCTTCTCCTTCACCTCCCCAATTGGGAAGTTCTGGAATAAAACTGTCATTAAACTGTCCAGTTGCAAACCTGTGAAGAAGGCTTTTGTTTTGGCACAATCCCATGAATGTGTTCTCAGAAGCCGATTTGCACTGAATCGCTGAATTATCTTTAGGTTTTCAGATTTCTTTTGTATCTGAGGTATGAATCTGCAGTGGATGTGTTCAGCTTAAGAAGACAGCGTTAATTTCTTCCATGGACCAAAGAGGTATCACGTGGTTTTACCAACATTAGTGTCCAGAGGCATATCTAATGTAAACAGTGCCTAGGGCAAATGTGGAAGTTGTGCCCTTACCTCCGAAGCCACTTCCTTCTCCACCACCACCACTAAATCTTCCAGCATGGCTTTTTTGCATCCCTCTGGCATTGGCACCATGGCACATGTCCTACTTGCCCCACCCTACATTCACCTCTGTTAGTAGCATGGGAATGAGGACAGCAAGATGAAGCTGAGACATTTGTATGTTTGTAATAACATGACACGTGGCACAGGGAAGGAGGAGGAGGGGAGGAAAGAGTAAGGAGGACTGAGTTCCAGAGCTGATGCTAAAACCTAGTGATTGTCAATAAAGGGCAAAAAAAGAAAAAGAAAAAACTCTATAGGCTTCCCCCACTTATCTGACAGGTCAGAGACTGAAGCACCATCGGAAAATGTAATTGGTTAAGAAGCAGGATCTATGTACTATACTGTAGGAAGCCTGAAGACTTACAAAGGTTCCTTTGGGACTGACCATACACATGCTGCTTGCAAACTGTTTCAGCTAGATTGGCACCTTTTTTCCCCCTCTCAGCTTGTTTTGCAAAGAATGAGCATGCATGAGAGGTCCCAAGTGAGCCTCCACTGGCAAGAGGAAGTGATGAAACAGCAGAACCCCTGTTGAATTAATAGAACTTGTCCTTAATTTGGAAGTATCAAATGAGCGAGTTGTCAGATAACAGGGTGTTGAAAGGCAGGGGCTTCCAGTATTTTGTTTTTGTAACTATTAGTGGGTTAAATAGTTAAACCACATTTCTCAGTGTTTGAATCTATCATTTCAGCTAAATAGATAAATTAAAAAATGAAGATATGGAAACACTATTTAAAAAACATAGTAGACCCAAGCAGATATCTATGAGAAGAAAAATAATACATCACTTGTTCAAAAGAGAAGAAAAGTTATGGCAACATTTGTCCTACAGTTGGACTATCACATCTAAAGCAAACTTTTGGAGACACACTGCTGAACACTGCCAAGCTGACAAGCTGTTCTGTGCTGTAAGGGACATATTTATGGACATACTTTCAACAAGACGTACCTAGTGCGACCAAGCTGTGCTGTACTAAAGAGCAGAAAGTATTAGAAAAATAGTTGTTCATGTGGGGGTTTTTTAACATAAAATATTTCACACATACAAATTATTAAGTTCAGATGAACAACACACATACACACACACACACACACACACACACACAAAATCTCCAAAAAGTGAACAGATTTGTAGCAATCAAGAAGCTCTACAAGCACTATCATGGGGAAGAAAATTTAAAGCAGAGCACATTTCTCCATTGCTATATCATGCTCCTATGGGTATAGACATCTTAAGGTCAGTTAAGGTCAACTTTGATGTCAACTTTTCTTGTGAGAATTGGATACTATTAACACATTTTTCATGCTTTTGAAAAGTATAGTTTGACAACTTATTGCTTTTTTTTTTTAAAAAAGTAAGATTTTAAAGAATGTGTCCAAAGTATTGATTATAATTAACTTTGCATTAATGTATACATGAAGTAAGAAAATAAGGGAATGCTGGGGTGTAGCAGCCATTGGGCTAGAAGGGGAAATTCATGTGGGCAGCCAGCCAACGGAGCATTTCTCGGTTCCCTGTCCCATCCCCAAGCCCTGCCCTATTCCTCCATGCCATCTGCTTTGGAGGGTATTTGTATTTCTTGCCATTAACCCTAAGGGAATGAATAAATGACCTGGGGCCAGGCTATCTGAAAAAGAGCCTGCCCAGAATATGAGATCTTCAGCAAAGACTGTGTGATGTGGCAGCCAAGAAAGCCTACGCGATTCTTGGTTGCATCAATAGGAGTATGGCGTCTAGATCCAGGAAAGTAATGGTACCACTCTATTCTGCTTTGGTTAGACCTCATCTGGAATACTATATCCAGTTCTGGGCACCTCATTTCAAGAAGGACATTGATAAGCTGGAGTGTGTCCAGAGGAGGGCGACCAAAATGGTAAAGGGTCTAGAAGCCATGCCCTATGAGGAGCAGCTTAGGGAGCTGGGTATGTTTAGTCTGCAGAAAAGAAGGTTAAGAGGGGACATGATAGCCATGTTTAAATATTTGAAGGGATGTCATGTTGAGGAGGGAGCGGGCTTGTTCTCTGCCGCTCCAGAGACTGGGACAAGGAGCAATGGATTCAAGCTGCAGGAAAGGAGATTCCATCAGAATCTCAGGAAAACTTCCTGACGGTCAGAGCTGTCCGGCAGTGGAATATGCTGCCTCAGAGTGTGGTGGAGTCTCCTTCTTTGGAGGTTTTTAAGCAAAGGCTGGATGGCCATCTGTTGGGAATGCTTTGATGTATGTTCCTGCATGGCAGGGGGCTGGACTGGATGGCCCCTTGGGTCTCTTCCAATTCTATGATTCCATGATATATCTCACTATCCAGAGAGGCTGAATTAGTGAATACATGAGATGGAGCTTTCTTCCTAGCAGTATCTCACCTATGGCCATCCCTCTTAAGGGAAATCAGGCCAACTCCATCTGAGCTTACAGTGCACAGTCAGAACCATACTATTCCAGATATCCCTTATTTTTAAAAAAAAAAAAAAATTCAATTTAAATTTATTTTTAATCTGTTTTTATAAAATGCTTTTATATAACCCTGTGATAGGTTCTCACCTATTACCATAAGAGCTGAAAATGACTTGAAGCCACATAACAACAGCAGCATATATTTTACTGTACATCACTTTGGAAGCTACAATTAATAAATAATGAATCAAAAATATAAAAAGCAAGCTGGGCCTTGAACATTTATTGATATTTGCAATGGATTTCTGATTCTTTCAAACCTATAAAAGCATTCCAGTCACTGAAAGGAAGAAAAGAGATGTCCTTCATACTCCAAAATCAAACACTTTTTATAAGCTGGTACAAAATCTACTTCTGATTTACAGGCTAGAGTAGAGTTACCTCATATTTTGATTCTACCCTGCGGGTCTAAATAGCCTAAAGGCACCAAGTCCCATCTGATCTTTGAAGCTAAGCAGGGTCAGCCCTGGTTAGTACTGGGATAGGACACTACCAATGGATACCAGGTGCTGTAGGCTATGTTTCAGAGGAAGAAACTGGCAAAACCACCTCTGAGCATTCCTTGCCTAAGAAAACCTTTTGAAATCGAGGGGATCACCATAAGTTGGCAAACAACTGGAAGGCATGTATGCACATGATTCTGCACTGATGAGCAAACATATTCATTGGCATCCATGCTGTAATAACGTGACATGTAGAGAACCTGTTAGCTTAAAGCACTTCCTAGATTGAAATGACACAAGAACCAGAAAAGTGTAGTGATTTGAGTGTTGGACTAGGACTTTGGGAGACCAGGGTTTGAATCCATGCTCAGTCATGGGAACCTAGTGGGTGACTCTGAGCCAGTCACACATTCTTAGCCTCAGAAGAAAGTGATAGCATCCCCTATCTGACTGAATCTTGCCAAGAAAGCCAGGTAATAGGGCTGTCTTAGGGCCATCATAAGTGAAAACAACTTCAAAGCACACAACAACATGAATGTAGAAGGCTGCCATATTATAGACTGGTAGCATCAATGACACAGCAAGCTTAGCAACAGGTTACCTTTGGCTTTGTTTTATTTGTAAGATGATACTGACCAGCAAGCTTATGTGCACATTGAAGTCTGGTTCAAACTAGAACAATGACACTGAATTGATGGTATGTGCATCAGAATTGACCTACCAAATTCCTCTTGATTCAGACCTCATTGATTAAGTCCAATTTAATAATAACCCTACTTACGTCTAATAATTGAATTTAGGACTCCAGCATCAGTGGATCACACCCCAGATTGAGTTGATACTAACATTTGACAACCACGAGGTCCAGCAATAGAATGGATACAGTCATGTCTTTTAATGGAGCAAAGTGAAAGCTAGAAACATAATGTTCCCTACAAACCTGACTTCACCCTGCCCTCTCAGAGGTGGCTTGCATATCCTTTCCACAAAGGATCTTTAAACAGATAAAGCAGCTTGTTTCCTTGACAGCACAGAATGAACTATTTTGGTTTTCTTTGGTCTGTGTCTGTTCAGCATACTGTATCCATAGAAATAGCTTCTGTCCCAAAAGTACTAGCATGTTGTATTACGTATGCCCAAAATAGTTTGTTAATACTGCATTAAACTGGCACAGTTCAGAGCCTCAAAAGGGCACTGACAGCAACTTTGAAGATTCCCAAAGCTATGGTGCAGAGCCTATATGTGCTACAGCTGAGTAATCCATTAAACACTGGGATCATAACAATAATGATAACAAACAATAATGATAACAAAATGCACGTTTTAACCCTGAGGAATCTTGATATATAACATACCAAGCATGGATGTTACAAAGCTTCTCCCATTTCAGTGGGGATGATGTTGGAATTTTATTAGAAATAGTTTTGTCAAACTTTGCTGACCTTTAATTGCATACTAGGAAGTATTTATTTATTTATTTATTTATTTATATAATACTAGCAATTAAAAAAAAATCATTGGCAATAATATACAAGTTGCATTTTTTTTGCTTAAATTACTGACTAAAGAGTTTTGTTTTATACTGTACAGAAATTGATATAATTAATAATCTTATTAATTTCCCAAAAGAATTTGATTTTTTTTCTATATGTACCCACCGCTGCTTAGGAAGGGAGTCACTTTTTCCTTTTTGCCTTTCAATATTTTATTATACATATTGAGAAGTTTAACATGGCAAAATGCCTGATGCACAAATAGCAAACAGCTTGGCTCAGGTATGGACTATATCTCCCCATATGAGCCTGACCAAGTCTTACAATCTTTGGGGGAAGGCTTTCTCTCCATCTCATCACCTTCCCAGGCTCGACTGATAAGGACACTGGAGAGATCCTTCTTGGTGGATGCACCTAGTCCATGAAACTCCCTCATAAGGGAGGTTCGAATTGTCCCTCTCTGTTGTCTTTCATCAGCTGGCAAAGACCTTCCTGTTCAAACAGGCCTTCAGCCTTAACTGACCAGGGTAGAGAGACATGCAATTAGGTGTACAGTTTTTGTTATGTGATATGGATTTCCCATGTTGTAATTGTTTTTAAATTTAATGTCATAAGAGCTATACTGTATTTGGCTTGATGGGTTTAATGCTTTCTAAATTCTGGTGCTCCATATTGCTTTAGCTGTTCTGTTTTAAATTATATTGTAAGCTGCTTTGAGTCCCATTTGGGAGACAGATGGCATATAAATCAAATAAATCAATTAGTCAATATTTTCAATAGAGCCTGGACAGACTAAAAAAAGGAAGTGGTTTTCGGCTCAGAAAATCTATTCTCAGTGGCAGAGCTTGGAGTGTGTGTAGAGGGGGTGGGGGTGGGAGGGGGGCTACAATGCATGGGGGCACGGCTGCAGTGCATGGAGGCATGGCCACGAGGCGTGGGCGTGGTATGCAGGGGCGTGGCTATGAGTTGGGATGCCCCAAAAAATTTGCTGCCCAGGGCAAAGTGCCTCCTCGCCACCCCCCTTCCTCTGCAACTGTCTACTCTTAGAATCTAGCTGAAAGCCTGGATGAAACAGGCCCAGGTTCCAGGCTCAGTAGCAAGACAGTAGCTCTTAACAGCAAGACAGAAATTTTAAAACATGAAATAAGATTATCATCACATGCCCTCCTTGAGTTACAGTACTGATTACTGATAGAAACCAACAGGAGATTAGGCTAACTGTTTGTAATTATGACAATCACTAGAAATGATTTGCTCATTTTATTACATTTATATTCTGCCTTTCTTCTATCTTGGAATTTGTAGTGGCCAAACAGGGTTCCTAGACAGTTTCCCATCCAGGTACTGATGTGACCCAAACCTATTTCGCCTCTGCAACTATTTTGCAGTGTGTGCGTTCTAACTGTAGCCATGATTGGGGGGCAGGAGAGCTTGCTTTGTTTGCTTCTTTTCTTTGCATGTCTGAGTGATACTGAAGAATGCTGATGAAGCTTTTATTTACCTCCAAAGTGCATACTATTGGAGGAAGAACAGAGAGGAAAAATGAACAGGATCATCAGGATGTCTTGTAGACGTCTGTTTGGCATTATTATTATTATTATTATTATTACTACTACTACTGCTACTGCTACTGCTACTGCTACTGCTATTATTATTTGATTTTCCAAATTGCCACCCCTGCAATTGTTTCACTCACTTTTCTTCCTTTGTACCAGCAGCCTCTTGTACAAGGATAAAGGCAGCTCCTCTGCATTCCAAATGGAGTGTGATAAAGTGAGGATGAGCAGTGGGGAGCCCTGCCTGTGCCACTGTCCTTTGCCTGTTCCTGATTCCATGGCCTGAGGCAACGGTTTGCATTTTTAGGACAACAGCCGGCTATCTGCAAGCAGGAGACCACTCGTCAGGCTTCATTACTGCACACAAAATGACACAAGTGAGCCTGTGGTCACAACTGTGCTTATGGTACGCTGAAAAGCCATTACATCTCATTGCAACAAAAAGAGGAGGGGGGATGGCACGAACATAGAGGCTGACCAGCTCCATAAATTGCCCTAAACCTGACAGGTCAGCTTATTTATGCAACATACTACTGACACAATACACTTTCATGATGGAACTGAGAGCAAACAATTGGGTTCTAACGAGGGTTTGAATCAGGGCAGCTATAATTTGTGGGGGTGGGGAGGCTGAAAATGCCCCCTTTACTTTACATTTAAAAAATAAGCCATTTGTTTCTACCAAATTCACAGAGCAGCAGGACCTGTCAGCTGAACTCTCTTATTCTTTGCCATGTTAATAACAGAATGCACAGCATTTATATCAAATGACTTCAGACTTGCATCCTTGCCACTGTTAAGAATGCTGTGTTGGTGTTCAAATGGTGAATTTAGAAAAATAGAAATTAAAATTCATGCACATTTTTCTGACAAGGAGTAAATGGTTGAAAACACTCTGGTTTTTTGTTTTGTCTGTTTGTTGTAACACTGCAATCTGATCTTGCGCCAGTGGGTAAAAGGATAGACTGCAATCCTGTCCTCAAGTTATGCCCACTACATGAGAAATTGATTACGATTAAAACCTCTTGCAATTGTGGAACATGGATTCATATTGGCAAGGGTAGGAGAAGTTACTTTTTGGACTACATTACCCAAAATCCCTGACCCAGCATGGTCAGAAGGTTCTGAGAGTTTTAGTCCTTAAAAAGTAATGTTTACCAAGATCTGAACACTAATATATTTGACATACATTGATATAGCAGTATTGTCATTGCTAGCAAAAAGTTTGGGACATAAACCATGTGACATTGAAATCCTGTGTTCAGAGACCAGGCATACCTCTGATTCCAGAGTAAACTAAGGCCTAGTTCAGGCAGTCAAAATTCTAATCGCAGATCACAGGCTGGCCACTATGTGAACATAATGTTAGATTAGACAGTGCTTTGGTCTGATACAACAGGATTTTTCTTAAATATATAAGGAAGATTGGGATATGTATTCTGGGCACACCTCAGCCAGCCAGCTCCCAGCATCCTCCAACCAGCATGGCCAGTGGCCATGTTAGGTGGGTGAGCTGTGGTTCACATGAGTAACTTTCTCAAACTCTGGCCATAACAAATCACCAGCAGTGGTAAGTGGTGACTTCCATGTCAGCAGTACAGTGAATTCACTACCAATTTTATTGTGATCATTAAAGGGCCTATCCATGGTGCCTAATCTACTTGGGGGAGAAAGTTCAGTCCTTTGAATAGTCCTTTCAAATTTTGTACTTAGAGCTGGAGCAGATTAACTGGCTTACTGAGATGGAAACCACCTGCCACTGCTGATCACCAGCATTATAAGAGCCCTGGATGTTGCCATAGCAGTTAAACCATCCAGACTCATAATGATTTACTTGCCATGACTTGACCACACTCAGCACAACAGCAACTTTGTAGTTATATTTCAAATGGGTTCATAGATCTAAAAAGCTCCATGCCACTACTGTTTCCTTATGTCACAGAGTGTGGAATACCCAGATAAGAACTTTAATTGAGGATTGTCAACAGGCAAGACTGGCAACAAACATAGAAAGGGAAGATGTATTCATTTATTTTATTAAAACATTCATAACTTGTCAATCAGCCTAAATTATTGGCACTTGCCCTCTTGAATTACTTATAGGTACCCTATAAGTGGTTACCAATTCTTTTACTGGAACTTCATGGATCAGATACTGCCCACACACATACAGGTAAAAAAAAGAAGGGGCTTACCACATCTATATCTTTCATTTCTCTCTCCTCAGCTTTCTTTAAGAAGATAACTGCAGAGTACATTGATTTCTATGGCCTCTAAGTGTCTCCTTCCCCTTGCAAATGAACAAATGTTGATCTGAGTTTTTAATGATGTCAAAATGGAGGAAAACAGAGACAGCCTACAGTTTTCGAACCACTTTGGCAATGACTGGCACACTTAAATAGAGTTCAGATGTGTACAGAGTATAAATATTATTCTACACTTTCTATCTTAGCCAGCCTTTCTCTTGGACTATGAAACAGAACACAACACCTGTTACATCTGTATGAAGAAAAGCATCTTTTTGCAAAACATACTTCAGAGAATTCAGCCATGTGGATTGAACTTTACTTGGAGGCAGCATTCAACTTCTCCCAAGGCCTCTAAGGTTCAAAATATGCATGATGCTGTCACATTGATTAAATATATGAATCCTGAAAGAAGGTCTATCAAGTATAGCTCTTAAGACCATAAATATAATAGAGGCTTAAAAGGAATCTTTTGTCTACACAAAGATTGCTAATGCAACCTTTTAAAATAAATATGGCATGAATTTCTAAAGAAACACATATCAACAGGAAATCCAAAGGATTTTTAGGATTTAGCTCACTGAATCTGTTGGTTAAACTAAATTTATAAATAATTGAGTGACACTATGACAGAAGACACACATTCAAATCTATGCTGAGATGATATTGTTGTTATTGTTGTTACTACTACTACAGTGAAATCAGTGGTGTTTTGGCCTTAGCTTATTGTCTGAAAAAGAATAATAATAAATATGGGTTTTTAAAAAGATGAAAAATGAGATTCTAAAGTCCTTTCCGCACGGCATTTGCCATGCGAAAGGGTGCCTGGAGCATCGTGCAATTGTGAGGAGCAATCTGCATGATGCACTCAAAATCGCATGACGCTCCAGGGGTCGGCAGGTGCTGATTGCACACCTTTTCATTTTCAGCTGGAAGCCGAAAATGGTGCACAATCACGCATTGCTCCTGGGTCCTGTGCACACTTACCTGGCGTGCGGAGCCTCCGGAGCTGCAGCGGTCATGCTTCCTGCCCCCATGCAGCCTGGGAAACTCCCAGGCTGCACTGTGGAAGGAAGAGGCAGGGCTCTCACATGAGCAGTCAGCTTGTGTGGAGCTGAAGCAGCAGGGACGCGAGAGCCTCTCGCCAGAGGCTACTTGCGCGATCCCTGCACCCCAGCACCGGAAAAAGGTGAGGTGCGGAAAAGGCCTAAGTCTGTAACTGAAACTGATGATAGTTTTTGAATCTGCTATCCTGAGTCTGGAAGCAGACCATGGCAATGGCAAGGATTTGCTTCCTAAAGTCAACTCTGGCCAAAGTGGATAGGTTAATGGGCATACAACAGAAAACACTAGATATCTGATGCCTCTCCTCACACCTTCCTTGAGTCAAAATAAATATTCCTCATGGAAAGAAGCTGGTATCATGGACTAGGATGCTGACTGCTCTGTTGACTCAGAAGATGGAGATGATTTGGTCTCTGAAGCTTCATGGGAAATTGCCTCCAAAATGATGACCCCAGTAGATGTTCCATAGAGGAAAAGTCTCAGCTAACAGCAAGGCAACATCTCTGGCTTAAAGGAAAGTAGCCCTGCCCTCTTGATTGAGACAGATGACTCCCACATCCAAGCTAACAGCATTTCCAAATCACCCTCCTCTTTCATCCAGCCATGTCTACAAGCTGCAGCAAGCATTTCAGTCCTCCTGGAGCGCACACATAGGTACTGGAACAAAGCTCCTTTACACTACCATGCAATCCCCTTTGCATTACGTTTACACTACCTTCCAGTCAATGAGTCTTCACACTTCTTTCTGCAGGACTATAAAGAGCTTCAATAAGCCTCAGAGAGTGACGTTCCTAGTTCCATTCTGCCTAACAAATCTAGTATAATCTAGTCCAGTCGTGATTGTGTTTTACAAGACCTCTCCAACTGTACCTTGCCACAGTACAGCTGGACAATTTTGTGATGTTCCATCCTGGGCTAGGTTAATGAGGCCATGTGTTTTGTGTATGTAAGCATGAGTATGTACATGTATGCACAGAAGCATGTACACACCCACACACTTACACCTGTTCTATGGGCTGCCATTCCTTGGAATCCCTGCCTTTGAGGCAAACAGTGGCAGAAGGTGACTAGCCTGAAAGGGCTGGTAAGGTAGGGATGGTGTTCACATCTCCATGGCTCACTCACATGACTACTGAGGTAACCAGTAAAGCTTCTCAGCCACCAAACTGGTTAGGAAAAAAATATCAAGTGTAAAAGACTTCTCCACACACAAGGAGCTGTATATGTAGAAATAAATAAGGAGGAGGAAGAGGAGGAGGAGGAGGAGGAGGAAGAGATTTGAGAACATGCTGTCCCAAAGATGAGGAGGAATATGTTTACACCAGTTCTGAATGTGCAAAATACATTCTCCCTTGCTTCCACCCATCTGTTTAACAAAGCCACTATGTGCAATTTACCTCATAAATAAAACAGGCATGTCCTGTGTACATATTTTATTGTTTCTGAAGTCTGTCAAGAAAAGCAGGATTTTATTTTACACTTTCCCATTTTATTTAATGTTTTACATTCCAGAAATATTTTATGAGTAGGGCATAAGTTTCTGGCACACTTTACTCCAAATGAGACAAAAAAAACGATAACTTTGAGTCCCCAATTAAGTTTTATCTACCAGCAGAAGTTGGGTGTTCTGTTCTGGTTTTTTTTTTTTCCTTTTCTCTTTCTTTTTCTCTTTTGGTCCATATTTTCCTTTCAGCTGGGCTGAGTGGGAAAAAGAACTCTAAGGGAGGTCTTAGCAGATGGTTGTCACAAACTGCATATTGCAATTGAGAATTAGTGTGCAAGCATATGCAACCTGGTATAGTATGAAACATTCCAGCATATGAGTGTTGAGATAAGCCAGGCTAGTACATGATTTTTCATATTCTTAATATTTTAATGTAGCCTTTCTTTTCTTTTCCCTTTCTTTTCCTTCATGCATTTTCATTTCAGGCATGATTAAAACAAAGGTCAACTATAATTCCACTGAAATTTAAGAGAAGTGCTCAGAATATGGAGTTTATTAAATATAATGGCCAGTATTCTATAGCAGCTACTTAGTTAAGAATACTGTAACAATTACAGATGAGTAAATCTAAAAAGTATACTTAGTTAAGTATACTTTTTAGATTTACTCATCTGTAATTGTTCCATATTCATGACTGCTACTTCATCATGATTGTGACTCTATTGCCACTGTCATACCCTGCCCCACACCCTACTTTACCAGGCATCATCTATATGGTGACAAGAAGGTTCATTTTGCTGATGATCAGAACACGGGAGAATGGCATCCCCCTCTCCCAGGTTTCAGGGGGCTTGGGCCAGGAGAGATTACGTAGTTAAATTTACTTTAGTAGCTGGTACCAAATACTGGCCAATATAAATATAAAATAGAAAGGAAATACAGCATTGAAGTACATGAGCAACTTTACTTCTTCCCCTGACATTTTCAGTTTGGGAAAGCAACAATAAACAGAATTATTATTGAATGAATTCTTCTAAAAGTGTTACTTCTAAGTAAGTATTCATAGGATTACAGTGTCATTGAATTATAGATTTTTGAGTTACACCACAGAAGGAATGAAGTGTACCAGAATAGTTAAAGTCATGCATAACTTGAAGCTGAAATACAGATTTCATAAAAATCATTTCAAGTGATTGGTAATTTAACATCAGGCATTATATCGGTGCTGATTATATTCCTCACAAACTATATAATATGATATATGGTTAGCAGTATTTGAAAAAGATGATGATGGTGATGATGAAGATGATGATGACATCTCTCAGAACTCTGGCCACTGGTCACACATACTCAATCATATGCCTGTTCATCCCAAATTCTGCATTAGTCCTTTTTTTTTTAAGAAAACATGCATGGAAATTCAATTTTAATTCAATTTTATATTCATCTGCAATGTTCCCTGAAAGAGGTGTTTTATGTACAATATCCCCCAATAAATGCATTTTAGTAGTCATGTTTTTCCAATACACCTGTTTGGGTTCAGAATGTCAGAGGGGAAAACTACATCACAAAAGTTGAAGGCATGCGAAATACAACCATCTTCTAATCTGCAAATTAGTTTGGGAAATGTGAATTTAGTTGATTCATTCAAAAATTTCAGAGCAAATACATTTTTCTATATTCTGAAATAAGATAAGGAGGAGGGGATAACAACTAGCATCTATACCTGGCCAAAGTTCATTTCTGCAGAAATCAAATGACTATGTACCTCTTCCATACCAGGCAAGGTGCAAAGATGTGTACACATGCACCTTCACATCAAGACTAAATCCTGCATGAAGTGGCAATTAGTCAAGTACAAATAAACTATATTCAGTTCCACATTTCCCCAGTATTCACATAAATAATTGACTGCAAATCCTGTAATTTGCTAGCCTTTCATCTACTGTGCTTTGGCTACCATTTATAATACAAACATTTCCCTATATTAATTTTCAAATAAGTATCCATTTAATTCTCTTGCAGAATGAAAAGGAGGAAGAAAGGAAGAGAGAGAAAAAAGAAATGTGGCAGCACCTTTAAGGTTACAGTTTTTTAAAATTTAGTTTAGCAGAAACCTTGGTACTACTTGGTACAGCATCCAAAGAAATGAGTTTATATCCATGAAAGCTTGTGTTAAAATAAAACATATAAATACATTTAATACCTGAGGCTTTGATACCACTCAATACTGCATCCAAAGAAGTGGATTTATATCAACAAAAGCTCATGCTAAAATAAAAACCAGTTTGTCTTAAAGGTGCTGCCACACTTCTTTTCCCCCCTTTCTTCCCCATATTAGAGACACTTTGAATGGAAGACTTCACTTGCTCTTTCTTTCTACTTATGCTCCATAACATGGATTTGTGATACTAGTTTTTCTACGAGGAACATTGAATAGAAAGGACACTTCCAGGCTACCTACAGCTCTGCTACTCTATAATTCTCCTGAAATTTCCCTGAAATATGCTCTCCCAACAGTCAGACAAAGGAAGATGCCTATATCATGTCTCTTGACCTTCCTCCTCTCCTTTTTCCATGGGTCACCAGGGAATGGAGAGTAAAAAATCAAGGAGACTAAGGAGAAAGTGTAAACATTGGCACACCAGGCAAGGCGGAATTACATACTGGTCGACCAAAACACAAATCAACTCAAAACTACAGGAGTCCACCAACATGCACATAAATCATTTATAATGATAATCCAAGACTAGGTCCAAATCTCATTAAAGTATATGAATCCTTAATCTATTTTGGCAAAAGAGAGCCAATACACATTTTTTCTTTTTATCATAAATTACAGTTCTGTGGCACTGTGCAAATATTACCAAGCTGTAAGACAGCTGTGCTCCATTAAAATGTGTAATGGTCGCTGATTTCTTACAGCACATGGTCATCAGGCTGAATCTACAGCCAGTAATTAGGAAGATGAAATGTTTAATTGTGCCTTAATTTTGATAAAATTTATCTGTCACACATCCCGTAGTCGAGCATTATGCTCACAAATCAATGTCATCAGGCCTGAGCACCAGACTCTTGTTCCTGACAGATTCATTTGAATATCAAACCACACACAACCAGTAACCAGGGGAAAGGAACACTGAAGGGGAAAAAGAGAACTTTCCCCTGACACAGCATAGCTCTGGTGACATCTATGCCTCACCACCTCTCTTAAAAGCTAGAGAGGTCAAAAGCAAAAGGCTGCTAACACTCCTGTCATGTCTGGCAGGGTGTGTTTTCTCTGAGCCACAAACCCGGTATGTTCAGAGTGTTCTCTCCCCGCCCCCTTCCTTCTTTTAAACTTCACGCTATTTGTTGAACCTCCAGGGTGATTTCTCTCCCACACCCCACCTCGCCCCCTGTTTTTGCGGCTGCATTTGTTGTTCTGCCACAAACGCCACCCAGGCAAAGCTGGAGTCCATTGTGTGTGCCAGAAGTGATCATTTACTTCCCTGCTGGCAACTGCAACTGCAAGCATTACTGCAGTCACTCATGTGCAGATTATTACCACACATACAGAGCTGGAGTCATTTTATTTAAAATGGGGGTGGGGAGGGTTGCATGGAGCCTCAGTTCAATATGGCAGAGGGTAGTTTCAAGTCTGCCTGCTGCTCTTGCAGAGTGAGCAGTTTTATTTGTGTGGTTTTTAAAAAAAAAAGTGTAGCCCCAACTACATAGATTTACAAGACACAGAGGGTAGGTTTGGCAGGATGATATACAGGAGGTCTGTCTCTGACCCAGACCCTGCACTCATTTTCCAGGAGTACTGAGACCCTGGTCATTCTTTTCTTGTAATAGAGAAATAACATATTTCCATTTCCTCCCCACACCGCTTGGCAAGCTGCAGCTACTCTTCCTTTGTCATGTGTCACATGTGGGACATTTATCTTTCATAGCTTGATCCTGATGAAAAGGACGCAGCCAAGAGCATTGAAATGCAAACTTTGTTTCTTTCTTGAACTCCCCCTCACACACAGTGCACTGCCCTTCTCGTCCTTAATTCTTCTCCCTTCTTACCACCAATCAACATTCTGAGGGCCTTATCACACCACACTCTTATAGTGCTATTATTCCACTTTAGCTGCTATAGCAATGTAGCACGGAGTCATGGGATTTGCAGTTTAGGGAGAGGCATTTAGAATTTTCAGCCAGAGAACTCCAGCACCTCACCAAACTACAAACCCCAAAATTCTACAGGGTGCAGCCAGGGCAGTTAGTGGAATAATAGCACTATAACAGTGTAGTGTGATAGGGACCTGAGACACATAGTCTGTGTCAACCTAAAGAAACATTTTCCCCCATATTAGCACTTTTGAGAATCCTATAGCACCTTTTCTTGTTATCTGCAGGGAAGTTTCCATGCAACATGGAGCTATATTGACCAACAATTTGTAGCCAAAGTCCTTCTGAATTAAGTTCTCTTGGAATGATCCTGCAGATTTTAATTAGAAGCTTTGGCTCTTTCCGCATGAGGCTGGTGAATCGGTTCGTGCCATTTCTTACTGGATTTTCTGGGCTGGAAACAAGGCGGACTTTCACTCATTTTCTTCCGCACGGCTACTGCATATGTTCCATTCTGATTCGGAGGAGTGCGAGTTCATGAATCCACACTGCCTCCGCCGTGGCCACTCCCGCTACTCCCCTTACTCCGCCCCATTGGCTGTGATTGGCCCTTCTTTTTTTTTGCATGGCTTAGTATGTCATTGCGTATGTGCGTATTTGCGAAAGTCCATACTACCCCCCGGCCTCTCTCATGAGCCCTCCCCTGACCACCAATTCACATTGGTGCAAATGTACGTGTCTGCACCACTGTGAAAGTATGAATTGGATCGATCTGGAAAACAGATTTCTTCCGGTTTTCAAATAGCACACTTTACCACCACATGGGGGCACATTTAGTCAGAATTACGTGCGGAATGAAGGTAAATAAACCGAACTTAGTCCACTCCAACTTGCAGAAGACCTCTGTGGCAAGACGCACTGGCCCGCCTTAATAACCGCGTGTGGAAAGGACCTTCATATTTTAATCTTCTAATTACTTTTGGCAGTAGAATGATTGATATACCCTCTTATAATGGAAACCTTATTTGTTCATTCCTGGTTACCTCTTGCATTGTTTTCCTCTATTGCAAAATAGTGTATTTCATATTTTAAAAAATAAAAGGAGAAAAATGAAGAAATCTATAGTAACCATTTGCATCAGTTAGGGATAGGAACCACTGCTTAGCAAGTTAGCTATTCAGAGTTTTTTGCAAAAGCATAAAAATAAACTTGTTACAATTGGTGCGCAAACTCAATTTTCATTGCTAGGTACTTATTACATTACTCATTACTTCTAGATGGAAAAAGAAAGATAATAGCCTAAAACCTGAAAAAAAAATCTCCTCTATCTGCCCCCATACATCCTTCCCCCTCATAACGAAGAAAAAAAACAACCTAACAAACAGACATTATCTATTACATGCAAAAATTGACAACATTTACCAACCATTATATTATTTTGCAAAAAGAACACTGGTATGCCTTTATTACCGCAAAAACATAACATGTTACAGGTAAAAATGTTACTTGCAAGGTGCTAGTTTTGGGAAATAATTCATGAACAGGACAGTTCATCAGTAAAGCTGCACTTAACATGAAGCAATTGCAAAGGCAAAAACTAAAAGCAAAAAGCTTCTAATTGAAGGTACAGTAGCAGAGAAGCCTCAGCAGCACCTTGCCATTTCACAGTGGATAGGTTGGTACTACAATTGTATTTTAAATACTGAAAAATTACTAAAATTAATTCTGAATAAAAGATTTTAAAATAAAAGACAACAGAGAAAACACTAGCTCTGTTTAGATCATACTCACCATACCACGATCATTGTTTTTCTGAATTGGAAAGTGACGTTTCAGAAGAGAAGAAGTTTCCATTTATTGGGAGGCTTTCCCCACAGGGATGATCTTGCCTGCATAGTGAGTCTCCATCTGAATTGGAACATCTACAGTTCACATGCCTTACTTTCCATGTGAGGAGATCAGTGATGGAGGGAATGGAGCAAAGTGGCTCTTTTGCTTCAATATTCAAGAAAGCATGGCTAAGTAATTCCCGGACAGGGATCATAAAATAAAAGGGAGCATAAATAACTTCAAATAGGCAGGCAGGCAGGACTATAACTAGTGTCTAACACGTTTAAAAAAATAAACTGAATTTATTTTTAAAAAATAAACACTATTGGAGAGGTGCCAACAAACAGGAAAAGCTAATATTGAAAACAAAGGAGCCAACAGACCTCAGTTTAACTCAGGCATGGAATCATTTAATAATCTGCGGTAACAGATCATCAATATCCAAAAGCCTGCTCTTAAATTTCCATGCAATTAACAAGTGAAAAGCAATGTGTTTTAAAAGCATTAGTGGTTTTTTTTCTGGGTTTCAAAAATTCATGTGCTATAGTGTAATAATTTATACAGTGTAATAAAAATCAAACTAATTCCAAACACAAGATAAAACATAGAAATCAAAATCTGAGCCCTTAGCTCAGTGCCCCAGTTTTAAATAATTTTTTAAAGAAAATAACCTAGGAAGAACCTTCAGGCAAAGAATGCCTGAATGCATGTCACAGAGAAGAGGACCACAACCTGTTCCCTGCTATCTCAAAAAACCCATTCCTAAAGACGTTAGATCTGGCCATAGTGACACATATCTAAGGGCCTTTCTGCCCTACATTGTTATATGTTATTATTCCACTTTCAACATCCTATGAAATCCTAGGGTTTGCAGTTTAGGGAGGGGCATTTAGAATTCTCAGCCAGAGAGCTCTTTGGCCTCAGTAAACTACAAACCCCAGAATTCCACAGGAGGTTGAAAGTGGAATAATAGCTCTATAACAGTGTGGGGTGGAAAGGCCCTTACTTATATCCCACTTGGATGACTATAACGTGCTGTCCATACAGCTGACTCTGGGGCTATCTGCACTACACTGTTATAGTGTTATTATTCCACTTTCAACATGCTTTGGAATTCTGCACTTTGTAGTTTATTGAGGCCAAAAGGTGTCTGGCTGAGAATTCCAAAGGCTCCTCCCTAAACTGCAAAGCCCAGGATTCCATAGGATGTTGATAGTGGAATAATAGCACTATTAACAGTGTAGTGTGGAAAGACCCTCTGAAGAGTGTTTGGAAACTTCAGCTGATCCAAAGAGATGCTGTCAGATTGTTAACTAGCACTTGCTGCAAGGAGCACACAACTCTCTTGCTAAAACATTTCCACCAGTCCATTTCTGGGCACAGTTCAAAGCACTGGTTATGGCCTGGAAAGTTCTGTATGGATTAGGTTATGTGAAGGACCTTATTCTCCCATATAAACCTGGCCGTGGTTTGAGATCTTCTGAGGGAGACCCTTCATTCTATCCCACCATCCTCATGGGTACATATGGTGGGAACACAGGAAATGTCCTTCCCAGTGGCTGCTTCCAGGCTCTGAACTCCCTTCACAGAGAAGGTAGACTGCTAACTTCCCTGCATGCTTTCTTCAAGCACATGAAGACCTTTTTGTTTCACCAGGCCTTTGAGGACAAATTGCTTAGGGGAAATGGGCCTCATATAATGCTAGATTTTCTACTTGCTGCTTGTTTGTTCAATCACTTTTGTCTAAAATAGGTTTTAATTCTTTGATATTTAATTAGATGTTAACTTTTGTATGTTATGAATTTTTAGCTTGTTTTAGTTTTAACTCTTGTATCCCACCATTAGAGAGCCAGCATAGTGTAGTGGTTTGAGCAGTGAACTACAACCCTGGAGACTACAGTTCAGTTCCCCACTCAGCCATGGAAACCCACTGGGTGACCTTGGGTACATCACACATTCTCAGCCCCAGAAAACCCTGTGATAGGTTCACCTTAGGGTTGCCATCACTTGGAAATGACTTGAAGGCATACAACGACAACAACAACAACCCACCTTGAGTCCCAAACTTGGAAAAAAGTGAGATATAATATAAATAGCAGGAGGGGGAGAAGGAGGCAGGACTAGATAGGTTTAAGTTACAGCAGAATACAGCAGAACACAGAGACATCTTCATGGTAAAAGCTGTTCTATCATAGAACCAGTTACCTAAGGACCAGTTATGTTGCTGGGGGCCTTCAAGCAGACATTGCACAGCTATGGCAGGGGGAATACCCAGCTCTGAATTTCATCATATGGATGGTTACACTGCTTTCGTGGGTCTAACTGGTCCCTCACAGCTCTAATCCTAGTCAGGTATTATGCTAGATAGGATAGAAGCAAGAGCACTCCTATGATCCCCTATGTAGCAAAGGGGGCTGCTATGGACCTGGGGAATCTGCTTCCACCAGCTACAATGCAGGCAACTTAATTTGGAACCAATTTACAATAGTTGGGAAGACAGTACAAAAATAAATTGCTATTGACACTATGAGATTGCTGAAAAGTTCTATAAATGTTGGTGGCCTTTTCTTTCAAAATGAGAAAGAAATTAAAACTGAATGTTTATTCCTTCCCATACAGTAATCCCTCAACCCTGTATTGTGTTTTCTCAGGAAGCCTTATTGTGGGGTGTTGATTTCTAGGTCAGGCATACTTAGTCAACCTTGAAACCACTGACATCTGCCATTCCTAGCACAATATGTCACTAGATGCAAAGTTATGCTGCCTACCACTAGTCTCAGGCATTATCTTTAACAGAGGCAAAGCCTCGAAGTTATGCCAGGAAACAGAAGTTTATCAAGGTGTTGATTACCTTCCTCAGGAGAAAGTAAATCTTATGTAGCCTTACTCCACTGCCTTTTTACAGTAATTTGCTTATAGGTGCAATGAGTTCTAATTGAATCACTTTGATTAAGAGAGTGAGCAATGACTGAATAAGATTTTTCTATCCTGAAGAAAATGTGTTCTACATTTTAATAAACTTCTATATCCTAAGACCAATAGGAAGTTATGTTCCTATCAAGTATTATGTTGGTGTGTGCCTCCAATGTTTTCTAGAGGCTCTATTCATCTGCATTCCGTACAGTGCTAGTGCTGTCCAGTGTTATAAGAATCAATAGGAGACCCTACGATGGCAAAGGATACACGCTGCATTTATGGATAGTATAATATGATAAATACATTGTTCTTCCAAAAACCCAAATAAAAAGAATAATAATAAAAAAAAAAACATTTGCACCAACAGTCACAGGAGTCTCTTTATAATTACCTCCGCTGCCTGCTGTTTCTATATGGCTAACCAAGACGGTCAAAAAGGTGCAGCTAGGGAACTGTCCAATATGTACAGATGCTGTTCAGGGAGAGAAATCTCTACCAGTTTGCTGGTGGGTGCTGCTTTTTACCTTTCTTCTGCCTTGTCAAACATACCTAATATTCTTCTACATCAATATCCTTCTACATGGGACTTTCCTGTTTTTAAAGCTGCATGACTCAGCACAAGGCAGGGCAAGCTTCTTTGGAGGCAATTTTTGCTTTCTCTAAGTTACTGGTGGGCTGCATCTCCTCCAACCCCATATGCCCTCCACCATGAAAAAAAAATTCTTCCAAATGGCAAAATGCAGTCCTAGAACCTTGTGAGGAGTGCAATTTGCCATTTAAATGTAATCTCCCCATGTGCCTGTATTAGTTCATTAGCACCTCCCCGCTAAATGACCAGGGTAGGCAGAACTACATTTAGATGGCCCGGGCTTCAGAGAATCCAATTCACCATTTTAGACAAAATATAAGTTGGGGAAGGAGTACCAAGATAGAGGAAGCCCAAAGAAGCTGAACTGTGGGCAGCCTGCAGCCCATATCTAGCTCAATACTGACTCAGTATAATAACATCCTTGGACTTTTATTTTGGGAAAATTAGATTTTTGTTGCTGTTGTTACATACCTTCAAGTCATTTCCAACTTATGGCAACCCTAGGGTGAATCTTTCATGTAGTTTTCTTTGCAAGATTTGTTCAGAGGCTAAGAAAATATGACTTGACCAAGGTCACCCAGGAATTTCCATGGCCAACAGGATTTCAAAACCTAGTCTTATGGTGTCCTAGTCCAATATTTAAATTATTACACCATACTCACTCTCAAAGTTATCTTAGCATCCTGGCATTCTCAATCTTCAGCCTTAACTTCACCAATATTCTGGGGACTGAGATTCACAACAGATGTTTTTCCTCAGAAGTAGCACTCAGATGCTCACACAATCACTCAGGTTCATGCAAATAGCAATATAACTACAATCATCAGGTACTTCAAGTGATGAAAGCTCCTTATGACATATGCCCACACACAAATCTTGTACATCTCAAGTTTTTTCTTGGACATGTTCCTGACACTGGAACAGCATTATAGCTATGTGGGGGCCAGTATAAAAATATAAAAAGTATGAAATGGTTATTGAATAGGAGTATACTCTCTGAACAAACAGAAACATCCATGGTATGTTAAATAGTCAAGTACAATCTACTAGTAATGAACACAATTGCTGAGAAAAGAATCATATATTCCCAGACACCAAATAGTATGGTTCAGTGGTGGAGAAATGTTGTATAATGTGCTGCCTTGAAGGAAGATGGCTGGTTTCTGCTTAGCCAATGAGAAACTGCTGTGTTTTGACTTGACATCTATTATCTGAGGTGTTACTTTTCGCCTTTAAAGCCCTTCATGCCATGGAATCTACTGAACTAAAGCTCTTTCTCCCCGACATATGGCCATTTTTAAAAACTCCAGAAGGCATTCAAGGTGTTGCCAAGACAATCTTTGAAAAGAAGTGATTTAATTCAGCTTCAATCCCCTCCCCAAGTACCACATAAATTTGTAACATGGCTTTCTTACTGTTATAGTCTAGTTGTCTTCCAACATACCCAGAGCAACCCTTTAACTTCACGACAATTCTGTGAGGTAAGGGACACCGCAAGATAACAACTTACAATGGCCATAAAGGTATTGTAGCAGATCACATATTTACACTATTCCTGAGTAGCCCTCTTAATATGATTTTCTCCTGCATTTATTCCCAGATTTTAGAGTTCCAAATGACCAGGTGGTAATTCAGATACTGCCTGGCATCTGTATTGCAGTTACAGATTTGTAACCTCAAGTTACAGATCCATAACTGCTCCATATTCACATATGCTACATATACACAACTGTGGCATTATTTCAGTGACCATAAACCCTTGTAACCTACTTTAAACTCAAGAGAACTTCTCTGAACAATGGAGCACTGAGATATGGACAAGTGGGAAGATTCAGGATGATACAGCTGGCTCTCTCCCATCCCTGGACCATGGTGTGGTGAGCAGAACCATAGGGGCTCATCTCACCATGGCACAGGAGGAGGACGTAGTTCATTGCACTGTGATTTGGGGCTAAGCACCCCAAATCCTGAAGCATCCCACTTGCCCCCACCACAAACCTCCATTGCAGCTCCCTTGAATTTGAGGTGAATTCACAGCATTGATTCCATAGGTAATTTATAACTACATTTATGTAAGTACAAATGTAATGTAAGGTTTTGGCCCTGTTATTATTTGTGTGTTTTATTACTATTGACTCATGACTCTCCCCCAGGGCTCCCTGGGATATCTGAGTGCACTGGAAGTGATGCCACATTGCTACCAGTTGCCATTATTAGCCAGTTTACAATTGAAATAAAAGCTTGGGGGTGAGGAAGCCTGAAGGATGGAATAAGACTGAGTGCTGTGTCTGTGGACATTTGGACTTAGTTTGGCACCATTCAGCGACAGAAAACTGCCCAGAGATCATGCTCCCCCAAAAATCTGAAAAAATTGGGAGAGGGACTCAGGGTCTTCAAAAGCTGCAAAAATAGGGTTCAGCAGTCATATGCAGGCCACAAGCTGCACTTCCCCCTCCCCTGCTTTATATCCTGTCTTTTAACCAATGAGAACAAGGCAGCATGTTTGGTTCCCCTAACATTATTCTTACAACACCTGCATAAGGTAGGTCAGACTGAGAGAGAGTGACTGGCTCAAGGTCACATAGTGAGATTCATGGCTTAATGAAGCAGGATCTATATTTCCCAAGTCTATGTCAAATGTTCTAAACACTACACAACACTACTACATTACACTGTCCCCATTTATCCTTTTGTTTGCTTAAATTTATAAATGTTGTATTGAACTAAGGTGCAGCTTCTTGGAAAATAATAAACATGTTAGTCTTTAAGTATCACAGGACTACTGTTGGAGTTTCTTTGCAACCCACTAAGATTACACATCCTCGTGGAAATGGCAGGCCCTAAACAGGTAATAGCTTTGCCTTTTGCATTCGGCCAGTCCAGATAGGTGTGGATTTTGTTTTCCTTATTTTTCAAAAGAATTTACCAACATTTCTTCGTGAATGCAATGGAAAGAACTTCACTTAAGTAGCATTGTGTATATGAACTAAACAAGACTGGAAGAACAATAATCCCTGAACCATTATATAGAGTAAAATAGGCTACAACTTTATTGGTCACATCTTTTTGTTACTGTGTGTCTTCACGCCATTTCTGACCTACAGAGACCCTAAGGTGAAACTATCATGGGGCTTTCTTGGCAGGATTTTTTCATAGGGGTGTTGCCTTTGCCTTCCTCTGAAGCTGGGAGAGAGCGACTTGCCCAAGGTCACCCACTGGGTTTCAATGGCTGAGTGGGGATTCAAACCTTGGTCTCCAGGTTTGTAGCCCAATGCTCAAACCACTGCACCATCTTGGCTCTCCTACAGTTTCTAGTGAATTCTTTTGGTATAATATGGAGCAAAGATCCATTTCATCAGTTGATCCTCCTGCTAACTGGTGCCTTTCTCAACCAACTTGCTGGAAAGTCTCCAGGAAGTGATTGGAATAACAAGTTCCACTTCTATGTGAACTTTTGTATGGTACTCCACCATTACCAACTGGATATAGTTGATGAAATAGTCCCTGAGCTATGTCCTCCAAAAGAAAGGAATATCTGAGGTTTTCAGGCACAATAGCCAGGTAGCTATTACTGATGCCTCCTAGCACATACATCTGAGCAGTTATTTCACTTTGCCTAACGTAGGGCCAACCATAAATGGCCCCTCAGCCCGTTGCCTGGCAGGTTAGAATTGCCACCTTGATTTTTTTCTTTTTCAAAAGCATTTGGGCACACTTTGAGATAGTCAGACTTCTATTTCTAAGGAGATCTGTGCAAAAATTATCTTAAACGGCTAGAGTTAGGCTGTAATTTTCTTTAGTTATCTTGAGGACCCTAGAGCATATGGGCAGCTGTCTTGTTTTATCAGTCTAAATAAGCAGGGTGTCTTCAGAGTCTCTGTCAAAGTATTGCTGATTATATGAGTGATTAGAAAACTGGTTGAAAGCTGCTCACCATTAATACAAGCTCAAGAAAAAAAATACTAACTTCACAGATGTCTCCCATGTATTTCTGCATCTCCTGATGGACATATTTTTGGAGCTCTCTAGTTTCTTATTCTGAGGTAACCTAGAGAAGACAGTTGGGAATTATTAATTCATGAACAGTCCAATCCTGTGTCTACTTTACACCATAGTTAGTAAAGAGTCCAAGAAGACTTACTCCACCATCACCTCTCCCCAAATTGCATTCTGTTCAATGGGCCTAATCTAAAGAATTACAGGAGGGCAGCATGATCATCTGGTTCTGCTCAGAATCCCCAAGCCAGCATGATGTTCTAACTAGGGAATTCTGAGAACTGTGATCTAAAAATGTTGCTAGTCTCTGGTTCTGCTTTGCTGCCATACTCTGTGCCACTAATATTTCAGCATTATGGCATCATAAACTTATTGCAATCCAACACTCTCCAGCTTAAAAGCAGAAAACAATGCTAGTAGAAAAAGCCCCTGCAGCAATGCCAACAGCCACTCCCATATTGTATCTCTTGCAGAGCCAGTGATAGCAGTTGCCATGCTTTGACAGCTGCCATGGTCCCAGTGCTCTGACAGCTCAGACAACACTGATTCCTGCCCTTAGATACTCCTTTAAAAGAAAAGTCCTGCTCTGACAGTCAAAGCAGCACCAGCCATTTGGACTGTGCATCCATTCTGATTCCCCACAGTACCTCCAACACAGCATTACTCTGGGGTATTGTGGGATATTAAAAGGGAAACCTATCACCACCAGGTACCATCTGGAACATTGCAGCAAAACCACTGTTGTCTCCAACAGGAGTGGGGGAATATGCCTGGCACCTCCTCAAACCTACAATTGGCCCTGATCCCTGGAAAACCTTCTACCTTATTGAGGCTAACTGACAATACCTCCAACATTAGACATGCATGAACAGCACTGCTCAATGCCCAAGGACAGAACAACCACTACATGCCATCCCTCCCCATTGAATATAAACAGTATCACTTTTTAGAAAAGAGTCTGTGTGGTGTAGAGGTGTGAGTATTGGACTAGGACTTGGGAGATGAGGTTTCAAATCTCTGCTCAGTCATGAAGACCCCACTGGGTGATCTTGGGCATATTATACTCTCTCAACTTACCAAGAAGGCAATGGAAAACAATCAGAATAAGTATTACCTAAAACAAAAACCCTATGAGAAGACCACCCCAAGCTGGAGTTGAGTTGAAAGCACATAATAATAATCCTCTTCAAGTGTAAATTCTAGTATTTAAAGAACACATGATGGGAACCAAAGATTACCATGGTTGCTCCCCTCCATATGTTTGTTTCTTTATTTGTTTATAAAATTAATTTTATTTACAAAATTAATAATATTACAAAATAAAATGTTGAGAGCTACATTCTGGGAAGCTCCATGATTCAGATTTCCCAGGGCTGTCAAGCACACAGGGGGTCTCCTTGAGTGGGGAAAGCTTTCCACTGCAGAAGTTCCCCACATACAGACACCGAAGAAGACAGTGACAAAAGTGGTGGTAGAAATGTTATGTTTACCATCACTCTCACACCTTGTGTGTTCATCTAAACAGAAGAGCTTAATTGCCTAAAAATCAAGCAAGTTTCAACTGCTAACAGTCTCTTCTGTTTGGTAGGGAGAGCAGTTCCCTGGCCTTACCAGGATCACATTTTGCATGTCATGAAAAAGAGCATAGTTATGGAGGACTGCCATCTCACCCTGCACTGTGTCTTCTTCCCAGGATCTCAAGGGCTTATGTAGGATCCTACATCTTCATTTCCCCAGCTGATCAGCCAATTAAGTTGTGAGCTGGACAGGCTAGGGGAAGGTTTCTAACAGGAGGACTGCAGAAGGGAAGTATCCGGTCTGCACAGAAATATTGAAGTATTTCAATATTGAAGTATAGATGTATCTAAGATGGTATTTAACCCCTGATAGATTGGCAAAAATGTACAAAACTATGGATGATAAATGTTGGAAATGCAGGGAGGAGAGGGGAACATTTTTTCACACGTGGTAGAATTGCCTCAAACCTAAAAAATATTGGAAAATAATCCGCATGTTAATAGAAAAAAATTTTGCGTACAAGGTTGAAAATGAAACAAGAATTGTATCTGTTGAGTATGATGGATGGAAGTGTGGAAAAAAAATATGGGAGATTATTATTTTATATGACCACTGCAGCTAGAATCACATATGCAAAAAACTGGAAGCTGTCATGAGCCCGGCTGAGCATGCTGCCGACTCAGACGGGGACTCTGAGTTAGACGGGGAACCTCAGGTGGGGGCGGATCCCTGGGAGGGAGAGGGGGCTCCTGCAGAGGCAAGGGAGGGGCCTGCCAGCGACCCCACAGCGGTCCCCGAGCCAGTCCCTGCAGCAGAGGAGACCAGTGCTTCGGGCTCGACAGAAGCTGCTGTTCCTGACTCCAGCCCGGAGTTTGCTGCAGACCCTCCCCCCACGTTCCTCCAGGGGCGGTGAGAGAAGGAGGCGGTTCGCAGATCAAAATGCTTGCAGGAGAAGCGTCTGAAGTCTGAGGGCCTACAGCTGTGAGCTGGGCCAACGGACGCTTGATCAGCCCAGCTGGGTTAAGGACTATGTATTTAAGTCAGACGCTGGGGGGAGTTGGGCACGGGGCAACAACTGTCTTACATCCAGGGAATCTGCATCCTGTATTTTCTGTTCCAGGCCTAGCTGTTGAGTTTGCTGTCTATTTTCATTTGGGTGATGTAACATCTTGTTTATTTTACTACTTATCACTAAAAGCCATACACTTCGGCTCTTGCCTCTGTTTTCTGTTCAAGCCACCACCTGACATTGACAGAAGCAACCTGATATCTCCAATGAAGAAGAATGTCTAACTAAACTTCTAGACATGGCAGTAATGGACAAACTGACTATGTTAATAAGATGAACATTGATGAGCTCTTATACCAAAGCATGGGACCCCTTAATCAACTATATGAGAAGCAGATGGGGAGATCTAACGGTAGCTAGTCTTATTGACTAAAAGGGGGGTATAAAATGTTGGTCAAGCTGAATAGAAATAGAAATATGTAAAAAGAATCTATGTTAATATCTAAATAAGATAATACAACTGAGCTTTTGTTTGTGGAACTAAAAGGATGTATGCATCTGAAATATGGATCATACCAGTTATAGATGAGATATAGATGCAATGACAACCTGAAAAACTTTATTGTTTATATATATCTATATCTCTCTATCTATCTATATATATTTGTTATTCTTGCATACTTCTTTTATCAATGGATGTTTTTGGATACTTGTTTTTGTTGTGATAATACCAAATATATAAATAAAATAAAAAATAGAAAAAAATATTGAAGTACTTCAATATTTCATACATGTTTCCTGGATTCATTCTTTTAATATTCTTCCTAACTATTTTTGTGTTATTGATGTATTTACAAAATATTCACATTATTAAATGTAATCCAGATACTTAAGGCCTTTAGAGCACTCTCTTTTTATGAGTAATTTGGGGGAGGGGACAATTTTCATAGGTGATATGTCACCAGCAGCATATAAGGAAATATTAATAAAACCTAATTATCAAATACAAAAGCATGAATCTGCAATTTAAATACACCCAACATTAGCTGAAGAAGTTCACTGTTTTCTTATTTAAACATTTTACAAAGAACCCTTGTATCCCTAAGAGATTCCAGAATAGTTTGCCTAAACTTGCATGAAAAATGGTATTTATTACAGTGGGTCTAGCCTCAAAATTGCAAAGGCAGTTCTTACAACTCAGAAAATCATATTGGAAACATACATACATATAGCCTGCATAACAGATTTTTGCAGGAAATTCAGTTTTGCACAGTTCTGCTCCCAGGATTATTCACTTTGTTATTGTTGCTATTTATTTATTTGGGAGAGGATTTATTCTGAGAATTCAGATGTTTCAGTGATGCATTGTGTCCATTTGTTTGACACAAGACAAGCAGATTTGTCAAAAACATGGAGAATTTCAAAATGGCTGTCTGAATGTTTCCAAATCACAGTATGGAACTGCGGTGTTTGGCTGAATGACAAGCTTTGCTGATTTTGGCTCTAAATGTATCCTAAAGTCACACCAGTGTAATAACAATTAGAATGAACTCTGGAAATAAAAGAGGGATTAAAATAGCATTGATCACTCACCACACCAGACCCTGCATTATTCCTTTAATGTCATTGTTGCATTCTATCACTGCTAAGGTTTCATCTCTATCTGACATGACACCAAGTCATCATACTGAAGGAACAATAAGTTCCTGAAACTTGGCTTGGCTTGAATTCCTTGGCCTAAATGCCTCCTGCTTTGATTCTGGGTGCCAGCCACATTTGAGCAGGAGAGGATCTGTCATCCTTTAATGCCAACATACCCCACCTTCACAGGGAGGAGTCCTGCCCCTCACGCTCCAGTTATGCCAGCCGGCATTTGGATAAGCAGGGCTAGTTCTGGCAGGTGGCAGCACAGGAGGCAGTAAGTGAAAGCAACACAGCCGACCTCGCCCCAGTACATGAACAGAGCAATTGCCTGGCATGCACAAAATCAAGGAGATATGCTGACTTTCAGCCCTTTAGTATCACAAATACAGGCATCCCTGGCTTTAAGTATGAAGGGAATAAGGTAGGTACGGTTGCTTCTACAAGATTGTTACAGAAGGAGAAATGCAGCACTCAACCAAACCACATCATTGATTCTTGAGATTCACACAGGTACCAATTCCAGCACAAGGGCAGCCAGTCCCCAACACACAAACACACCATTTTCACTGCGTTCAGCTCAAAGGTGAAGCTGTGGAGAAGCAAAATGAGGTCACTGACACTTCAAAAATAAAAATTCTGCCTCCCATATGAAATTTTCCTTCAGCCCCCTAATTTCTAGCATCGCAGAGAATGAGGTATTGAAAACTGTTCACACCTAGAATTCTTACATTTGCTGTGTTCATATTCCCACGGTAACTTTTACCATTGTTCTTTAGAAGCTTAAACTGTATTTCTAAATGCTTAGTGGAAGTCTTAAGTTGCTGAAATGCTAAAAAAAAAAAAATGGAGATTTGAGGAAAATTTCATGGGGGGCAGAATTCTTATGGCAGCCAGTACCTTCATTCCCTCACATACACACACTAGCTGCACCCATGATTTGGTAATGAGAGCAAACCATAGAAGTTCACCATACAATTCATGAGTGACTAATCTCTTCATTGTTTCTAAGTTTAAGAAACCATGTAGGAAGACATAAATGATCAATGGGGGTGGGGGAAGCTTTCCCCAATCTAGTGCCCTCCAGATAGTTTGGACTCCATCTCCCATCCCAGTGACCATATTGTCTAGAGATGATAAGAGCGGAAGTCTGATGCATATAATAATATTCTTCAGTATCCATACATGGCTAGAACCACAATGGGCTGGTTCACACAACAACCTGATTTTATGGGCAGCATAGCCATCCTTGGATATGTGCTCACATCAAGCAATGCAAATTGTAAACCAGACAGTCAAGATTACAGAATTCCTATAGTCCCAGTGACACTTTTTCCAGGTGTTATCAACTAATCATTCATAACCTCCATTCAAAGATATACAGAGTCCAGAAAAAGTTATTAACAACTAAGCAGTCACATAGATCACAAATTTATCTGGCCAGCTATCTTATTAACATCCATGGAATTATGGCCATTTCTTCACTAGACTGTTTTAGTGTTATTATTCCACTTTCAACATCCTATGGAATCCTAGGGTTTGCATTTTAGGGAGAGCCCCTCTCTAAACTGCAAACTCCAGGATTCCATAGGATGTTGAAAGTGAAATAATAGCACTATAACAGTCTAGTGTGGAAATGGCCTTAGTCATGACTAATTTAGGCTTGATCAAGACCCATTGATTAGTTGGATCAAGAACCATTTTATCTGTCAGTGTATATAAGTCAGGGAATCGGTAGCTCTTCAGATTTTGTTAAACTCCAGCTCTCATCAACCTATATCAACGTGGCCAATGGCCACGTTGACAGACATTGTGGTGCCATAACATCTGGAAGGCCACCAGTTTTTCACCTCTGATCATGCATTCAATAAATTGAAAAGTTGTTACGGATCAGGCAGCCCTATTTGCAAAGGTTACTAATAGTTTCATAAGGCATCTATTTGCATGGTAGGAGTGACTAAACATTAGCATGGCTGATATATGTCTTGTATTTCCTCATGTCTCTTCCTTTTACACATAGCAAGGTATTTCATCTGTAATCTCTTCATTGGAATGAAACTTAATTATCTCTGCAAATCTACACACTGTCAATTCCTGTTTTGTTTTGTTTTTTAATGTATCTCCATCTATCGTGCACCAATAAGTTTTTCAGACTGAAATAATGCTTTGTATAAAATGCATTTTTTGCTGTGCAGTAAGTATTATGCATTTGACTTGGGGATTTTACTGAGGAGGTGCTTGACGAGAGAACACT
This sequence comes from Cyclura pinguis, assembly GCA_030412105.1. Classification (NCBI taxonomy): domain Eukaryota; kingdom Metazoa; phylum Chordata; class Lepidosauria; order Squamata; family Iguanidae; genus Cyclura; species Cyclura pinguis. Next base: position 218,769,987 of record CM059602.1, read on the forward strand.
GATTATCATGCCACACACTGTAGCTGATAGATCTAGTTTGGTATTTGTTGAAGCACTACATTCATCGGCTGATGAAGCCTTGCAATAAAGAGGAACTAATGGAAGCAATTAGCAAAGAACACCTGTCGGTGGAAGAATGCAACCTCTATACTGACCATAGCCAGAAATTGTTCCCAGTTGTTATTCACAACAATGGAAGGCCTCTGGACTGTGAATGGAGGCAATGATGGACGGCTGTAAAATGTGCAAATGAGTTTTCACATTGTCCAATAAAATTCTATGACTTTGACAATCTGTGTTGACATAGACCAGCACATGGCTAAACAATAAAATAATGTAACTGCAAGACTACTTGTCACAAGGATTGCCAATTGACCAGACAGAGAAAAAAGGCCCCAGTCAGGACTTTTCTTTCATTCAAGACCCAACTCCCAGTCAAAAGATGTGGTGCAAAAAGGTACTTTCACCCACCTCTTTGCCTACCCCCAAATAATATATGATTACTTTTAAAGTTTCTTTCACATTTTCCTATTATGCATATGTGCTATACAATTCTCCATATTCTGCTTGCTCCATTGAACTTTATTTTGTCCTTCTCACTCAGCCAGAGCTTAGAAATGTTACTTTTCTTGGACTACAACACCCACATTTTTCCAGCCAGAAAAACCACTGGTCATGTTGATTAGGGGCTTCCTGTGGTTTATAGTTCAAAAAGTAACTTTTCCTAGTTTTCATCACTCTATTGAATATTTCCTCATCCTAAAAGAAATGCTATCCCATTGTTATAGCATACAATAGTGTTAACAGGTTTTTTTAATCAGATCATCCCTTACATTATTATAGTCATATAAACTTATTTAAAGGAGCAACATAAGCAAGCTCCAAGAAGCAAAGAATCTTGTTGCACAGAAAGCTGTTGCCCTTGAACCCAGAGTGAAGCAACAAGGAAAGAAACGTAATCACTCATTACTCTATGAGATTAAATGCAAGAATTAGAGAAAGGCAGCAAATATTTCTAACACCCCCCAGTGGCCTAAATCTAATTCTTAGTTACAGTGAAAGTAGATCCACTGAATCAATGGGAACTTGGTAGATCACTCATGGAGATTCCATTGCTTCAATGAATCTACTCTAGTTGAGATTATCAGAGTTAGGCCAAAGTATCCTGTACTGGGCAAGTGCAAGAATAGTGATGCTGGTAAGAAAATATCCCAGCTCATCATACATCAGTGTGTTAATGGAGTTCTTCTATCTCTAGCATCCTAGTCTCCAAATTCCAAAAATTCATATCTTAGCACCTTTCCAAAATCAGAATGGTGCAATGGCTCTCCTGTGCCTGATTCAGCTGCTCCAGTAGGTTGAGTCCATGCTATCAGGAACAATGGCAGTATTTCTGTTTCATCAAGCCAGGACAAGACTGCTTCCCTTAGACTTAAAGTGTTATCTTCATAGTGCAGTGTGTTCAACAGCATTGCTATTAACCACAGTGGGTCAGAAGGCATTGTGCTTAGGGTGAACACCACTAGAATGCTATATGAAATGGACGTGGCTGCACAGTGGAGAACACATTTGTCAATGTGCATCAGTTTGGAATAGGACAGACTCTTTGTAGCTCCCAGGACATCTTCATTTGCTGCCTCCAAACAGGGGTGGTGTTGCAGTAAATTTTCAAGCACTGATATCATCATATAGTCCCCAAAGCCTCCAAGGTGAGTTGGACAAGGCATGTAGGTGTGTTGATCTGTTTGCATAAATCAGTGCTAGCATCTAATCCCATCTGATCTTGGAAGTTCAGCAGGGTCGGCCGTGGTTAGTATTTGGATGAGAGGCTGCCAATAAATACCAGGTGCTGTAGGCTGTATTTCAGAGAAAGGAAATAGCAAAAACCACCTCTGAGTATTCCTTGTCTAAGAAAACCCTATGAAATTCATGGGGTTGCCATAAGTCAACAGGTGATGAAGGCACACACACACACACACAGAGCAGTTTTCTTCTCTAGGAGTAGAAACAGATTCTTTATAAATTGAATGGGTTTGAATTCCTATTCGAGACCAAGCCAAATACTTTGGATTGCAACAAGGATGGCCCTTAACAACACATTGTTGCTGGGAAAACCCTTTTTCACCTCATTTTGCCTTTGAGGCCCCTCCCTAAACTGCAACCTCCAGGATTCATAGGATGTTGAAAGTGAAATAATAGCACTATGACAGTCTGGTGTAGATATGACCTCAGAGGGAGCAGGGACATTTGGAGGAAAATAGCTGACATTATTATCTCTGCTATTTAAAAAAAAAAAAAAGGCCCCAACGCATTGCCTCTGAAAGCCTTGGCTTCACTGTCAAGCCAGGGCATCTATAAAGTCAGAAGGGAAGCAGCACCCAATAAGCTTCCTTTTCTCACAGTTTACTACTGGGTGAATCCAGAAGTTGTTCATCATTAGCATGACCGGAGTAAAAAGTAAGAACCAGTATTAGATTATTTGTCTTTGTACTGATTTCATATGCTTCTGCTTGTACCCAGTTTCTGTGCTGCATTCTGTTTTTCATTTGAGGTTCCTGATGCCAAAAGCTGCAGGCAATAAAGTACACAAAATGAATGGGTTAAGTTGGTTCTCACTTACTCCATCCTGCACATTACAAACAGGAATTTCCAGTTCTCTGAAGGCATGGTAAGTATTCACAAATCTTCTTAATAAATTAATAATCTGCCAGGTTCTTCCCCCTCTGAAGGATTTCTGGCCAGTACATATCACCTGGGACCAGAACCCCACTAAGGACACAATGACAAAGCACTTTGCCTGGAAAGCAGATGTTCAAGGACATTGCGATGCCAGCTCATAAGCTTCCCTCATCTGTTTTTGTTCATCTGTCTGCATTGCCTCTGTGCCTCCTTGATGAAACTGCTGTGGCTATAAGGAGCCCAGATGTAATGAGTGTTGGCAATTGTGGCAATCTCACAGAACACAAGTTTCAGAGTATATGCAGTTGTGGTGGCTTGGACAAACTTGATAGGGAATCTTTCCAGTTGACGTCTTACTCCTCTGGCAAAGATCTGGATAGAGTATCAATCACCATTTCCACTGCAGAGCTTGAGAAAAAAAAAAATATTTTTTGAACACATACCCAGAATCCCCCACACTGTCTTAGGAGTTTTGGGAGCTGGAGTTCAAAAAATATTTTTCCCAAGTTATGGATGAATGGCTGCAGAGAAGGCTAGGACTTAAGTGGAAAATGGCATGTGTCACCCTGATTCCTGGGGGTCCCGGGAGGGACACCTAAATGCGCTCTCAATTTTATAAGTTGGGGAAATTAGCCAAGAGCACAGCCTAGCAATACAAGAGGCAGGGTAACGTAGCGAGATCTTGAACCCTAAGTTTACGGGGTCAGGCCGAGTCAAGGAGCACACAGAAGTTGAAATAATAAATGTAGTTTTATTAAAACACAATCAAACAGTGTATGCAGCACACTCACACAGATGACTAAGGAAATAAAGGTTGGAGTGGGATAGAGGGATTTTTAGAGGAGTTGTTGGTTTGGGTGATACTTCACCTGTCCTGAAGCCCGGTTAGAAGCGGAGAAGCTGGGGAGCGTGGATCTCAGCACGTGGGGCTGAGGGGAAGGCTCGCTGGACAAAACGACAGCAAGGCGAGATGGAAGCCAAGAGCGATCCGAGGAAGCGCTCAAAGTCAGGGGTTTTTATAAGGAGAATTGTGACCGCAGGCTAGTTCAGACCTGGGGAAAACAATGGGTTTGGGGCTGGAGACAAAGCCTCCGAAAGGTCACAATTTGAATGATTGAATTATAGCCAAATTGTCAATAGGGTAGCCAGTATGCAAACGCGGAGTACTTGAGCGTTGTATAGTCAGATCATCAAGCTGCCAGCACGGGGCAGAGGATCTTTTGAAAGTTGCGCGCATACCTAATGGAGGTACCTGCCTTGAGGTCTCCTGAAGCTGTGAGTCGGCTATTTCTGGCCTGCCTGTATTGTGTTGGAATATTACGGCGATTATCGGCCGAACCGGTGTGCGTGCTTGTCCAGGGGCCTCGCAAGCACGTGGAGGGGAATGGGTATGTGAGGCCGAATTATTGATATCAAGAGATATCTTTATATCCCACAAGCTCGGGCTAGCCAGGGCAGTAACACAGGCTTTTTGTTGTGTGCCTTCTACTTATCTCTGACTTATGGCAACTTTAAGGTGAATCTATCACTGTGTTTTCTTGGCAATATTTATTGGGGAGGTTGCCTTTGTCTCCCTCTGAGGCTGGGAGAGTTTGATTTGCCCAAGGTCATCCAGCAGGTTTCCATGGCTGAGCGGAAATTCAAACCCTTGTCTCAAGAGTTGCTGTCCAATACTCAAACCACTAGACCACACTGGCAGTTTGGAAAATGTTGTAACAATGCTGTAAATTCTAGAGCGAGATGGGATGAAGACATTCAAATTTTGCCCAAATTTTTTTGAATCCATTTGAGAAAACCTAGGCCATTTCCACACTACACTGTTATAGCGCTATTCTTCCATTCTTGACATCCTATGGAATCCTGGGGTTTTCAGTTTAAGGAGGGGCCTTTAGAATTCTCAGCCACAGAGCTCTTTGGCTGCAGTAAACTACAAACCCCAGAATTTCACAGGATGTTGAAAGTGGAATAATAGCTCTATGTGTAGGGCGGAAAGGCCCTTATTGTATTGCTTAATTTTTTTTAGTGATTTTAATCTGTTTTAATGGTGCTGTAAGTTGCCATGAGATCATCAGTGCAGGGTATAAATATTTTTAAAATCAACAAACAAACAAACAAACAAACAAACAAGTGTAATACTGCTCTTTCTCAGTTCAAGCTCGTTTATCACATTTTTAATGTAGGAAGGCTGCTACAACCCAACACTGAAGATCTGTTTCTCAGGAGCTTCTTCAACATCCTCCTCATGCTGATGCTGCGAGCATAGAAAGTGTTTTTATAAAGGAGCTTCAGTGTCAGAGGCTTTGTCAACTGAGGTGTGCCTGTATGTAAATTTTGGATTCTTCCCTCCCTCCAGAATATATTGCTTTTTTCTTTTCAGTGCTCATAAAATCAGGGACAAAGCCCACACATATTACTTGTATAAGTGGCTTTCTGCATATGTCTGCACATCATTCTTAGGAAGCTTTTTTCACACTACCTCAAGTTGAAGGGTTGCTGTTTTTCACACTCTGTAAGAAATAAGTGCATGTGAGAATAATACCTTTACAATTCTGAAATGTCCTCAGACGTTTAATCTCCAGGCCATCCACATCTGTGAACTCTTCTCCTGTCTTTTCACACTTATAAATAAGAATGATGTGGGGGAAAAAGATAGAAAGGGAGGGAGGTAGAATCCTGGCATGTAATTTATAGGAATATAAATCCATGCATTGGTAAAACTGTAGAGATAGCGTCGGTCAGTTTATAGAAGTCAGTGTCTCATAAAACATTAATTAGTAGATATAATTGGATGCACGCATATTTAGAAGTCTCACTAATTTCAATGGTGTCTGTCCCCAAAGAAGTATACATAGTACTAGAGACTTGGCTTCTATTTTTTTTTTCATTTCAGATATTAGAAAATGTATAGCAAACAGGGTAGCAACTGTGAGAGGCCCTTATTTCTCATTAGATTGGTTTTGCAGTTCGAACTTAATAAGACACCCACATTAATATTTAGCCCTAACTCCACCCTTTAAACACAACTTTTGTGTCAAAGGGCTAGGGTCTTAAGTGTTCTCTCAGAATTAATTAGTTTAATTAAGTAGAGTGTTCTTGTTTGTTACCAGTGACATTGGATAACTCAGGCCGACTCATTAGTTATAAACCAAACTGCATCCTTTATTGTAGTAACATCAGACAGTAACTTGTCAAGGTTCATGAAAAGTACAGGGTGGTTACATTAAACAGTTCAGCTTCAGACAATGAATGCCAATAACTCCAGCCTTAGTTCTCTAAGTGTTTTTCTCAGCTCCTTAAAAACAACCCAGCTACCCTCTTTGGCCAAGATCTCACTGAAGGCTCTTGACAAGTGGAATCTCTGCCTTATATATAATTCCTCTCATCCATAAGCCCTTCCCACACAAACCATTCCCGTGGGTTTCACTCTTAAGGTACTACTTCAGTTGCCTAGCAACCCACCATCAAGTTGCAACTGCAATCCAAATAGCTGACACACACACACCCCAAGTAATTTCGTCAGTCTGGCCTGTAGAGCTTCCAGCTGCCGATTTAGTTCCTGTATTTCCTGCCATTCTTCCAAGAAGAATTGAGTCTATTTGCTGCTTTATTTATGTATATTCCAGCTTTTATGCAGACTGCAAATTTCATACAAAAATTAAAGCAGATAAGACAAAAACACATAAAGGTAAAAACATTTAAAAGTCTCTGTCATTCTCTACAGTGTGCTGTGCTGTTTGTTGCTTTTTATATTATCTTTTAATGAGTTTACATGATTTTAACTATATACTTTGTTTAATTTTGTGTGTGTGTGTGTGTGTGTAAAATCCCTATGAGTATTGGTTTGTCCTAGGCCATTTCCGCACTAGACTGTTATAGCGCTATTATTCCACTTGCAACATCCTATGGAATCCTGGAGTTTGCAGTTTGCCACCAGGCCCGTCTGGAAACTGCAAACTCCAGGATTCCATAGGATGTTGCAAGTGGAATAATAGCGCTATAACAGTCTAGTGCGGAAATGTCCCTAGTTAGGTAAGGAAGCCCTAAGGAAGGGAAAGGCTCTATTTGCTGATTGAGTTCAGAAAGAGTAAGAAAGCTGGAGCTGGAGACGAGCTGTGGTTGCCAAGGTTAAGGAGTAGGCTCTTTTCAATTTGAATAAGGTAATGGCATTTTCAGTTGTGTATTTAGGGAGGAACAAAAGGGTAAATTCTATGTAGTGCAATTTTTTGTGTTGCATTTGCTTCTGTTTTGGTTTTGGTTTTTCAGGGCTGTAAGGCTGTGTCAAACATTGCAATAATTCTGAGCAGTCCAGGCAGAAGAGTCTTGCAATCAAGTCCTGCATTTCCATCTCACCGGATGCATGGAGCTCTTGGGACAGTGCACATGCATCCAACTTAATATATAATTTCTTGCATTGTTGTTAAAATATGCTTTGAAATTTAAAGTGCAATTATGTTTGTAACATTCAGTTATATTTGGCCCCATAGAACCCAGAATGAGTTATGTGTATGTGTGTGCACATGGTTGCATACACACACACAATAACAGTGCAATACAGTCATCCCTCCACATTCGCTAGGATTAGGGACACAGGACCCCCGTGAAAGTGGGAAAAAAGTGAATAACTCTTGGCCCTCCCAAACCATATTTAATATACAAAAACAACATGATCACCATATTCATCAACCATGGATCAGTCTGAGGCATCAGGGTCCCTTCACAAGGCAGAAGTGGGTGGCTGGTGGGGTTTACTGCCACCTCCACTGCTGCCCCAGACCATTTTTAATAGGGAATTACAAGCCTTACAAGTCCCTGTTGGTGCTGCAGCAGTTGGTATTCAGCAGCAGGGCGTCACAACCCCTCATGAGGGCTCTCCGAATCCCCGAGACCTCAAGAACTACTTCTCTTCATGAAACATCACCCTGTTCTCCCTCCCTCACAACAATGAGTATACTAGAAGAGCTTCAGGAAGACTTCTAGCAGCCCTTTTATAACATTTTACTCCTCCTTTTTACAAACAATTAGGACAGTGCACATGGAACTTCACAAACAGGCTGTCTGAAAATCTTCTCAATACCTGCTAGAGAACAGCCATCCAAACAACCAAACAAGCTGTCTCTATTTACATCTGTTCCCTTTTCAATACAGGAATCATTCTCATGGGTAATTCCATTTTCATCTCCTTCAGCACTGATGCCATCTTATGTACCACTTTCTTCACTATTGATGCCATCAGTTACACAACTATTTATATATGGAAAAATCCCAGAAGAAGCAATTCTGTGTGTGTGTAGGTGTGTGCGTTTACACATGCACCTGCCAATTCCCAACTTTACATCATGCTGTTAAGTACAGCCAAGAAATTCAATCTTAGACAGGTTCAAAAAGGGCAAAACTAGAGATTCATGATGAATTCAATCTTTGCTGATTTTAATATGTCATGTGCTGACCTCTTACTTCTGGACTAATACGTTATCTTTAAGAATTTTCACTTCTTTGAATTTTTCACTGTATCTTTCAGGTCAAAAAAGTCAAAATACATAAAAAACATGTTTATGAGCATTTGTGTTTGAAAATATATTTCTAAGTCCATATTGATATACTGACTCTGGTGTGCACATTCATTCGCATTAGAACTATAAAGCACTGAACTTAAAGTAATCTTGTTGCATTGAGGACAAAGCTGCCCTCCATTTTTAATTTCCATCTACCACCAAAGACAAAAGAATGGGGTCAAAAATACATGCATATTTTACCTAAACATTTTAATGCCAGTAATTATGCTGTGTGCCTGCCGACTTATGGTGACCTCCATACATTTCATAGGGTATTTTTAGGCAAGGAATACTCAGTGGTGATTTTGCCAGTTCCTTCTTCTGAAATATAGCCTACAGCACCTGGTATTCACTGGTGATCTCCCATTCAAGTATTAACCAGGTCTGATCTTGCTTACCATCCAAGATCAAGCAGGAAGCAGTATCATACTGGTGTTCCATGCAGTAGTTTTTAGATGACAATCAACAACCACGCACTTCCCACCATAGCTCTTTCACAATCTGCTACACAATGAAGAGATACCAGAAGAAAAGACCTGGTTATATAATCTCGGTGACCTCACATTATCATGTTTCATAAGCACTGCGATTAGAAAATGCTGGTGACATTCTTTCTCCAGAGCTTTAATGAGTGAAGCCAAGTTCCTTCTTCTCTGCATGATACCACCTTGGCATCTTCCTTTTATGGCCATGTGGGAGACACACTGTCTGCATTTCCCCCACTTATTTCTCACATCCAGATCCCCAGATTAGTCCAAAGTGCTTTGGATTCTGCCCATTCCACTCAAGAAATAAATTGGGCTATTCCATTCCAAACTGGAACACATACAGATCAGTCTGAATCCACCTGATCCACATTGTGATTTGAAATTCAGCTAGACTGGTTGCACAGCCCCCTATATAACAAATAGCAACACAGTTCTCATCACATACTCCAACATGTGATTGAAGGCCAGCCATTGTTTATCCATAATTGCTTAAAAACAGAGCATATACAAATATTCAAATCTACCAGGTAACATAAATAATCTTCTGCCAATTGTGAAGAAAAAAATGTATATGTGTGTATGTATACACACGTGCCTTCAGCTTTCATGGACAAAAGTACAAAAGAAGTTGGGGAAGAACTGATGATAGCAATGTACTTCTATTCAAAATGGTGTTTGAGAGCTGAGCTTTCATTTACATGTTGAATGCAACAACCTGTTAAGTATATTAGACAAAGGGCAGATGAGGTTGCTTCCATAAGAACAGGCCTAACAATATTTGCCATTGGAACCTGTAGAGCAGTATCACAAACATTTTCTATTTCTTTCATTTGTGGATGGCTTTACTGATGCAGCTAAATGACAGATTTATAGTTTACAGTAAAATCACCTGCAGTGTTATTGCATTGCTGCTGATGTATTTCGGCAAATACAGCTACAATGAATTTGAGCAATCAGCTGTCTCCACAAACATCAAGATTCTTCAGAGTGAGCACAATATCACAGGCAGCAAACACTGATGGAATTTCACTTTACATTCTGGAAGTCACTAATGAGGTTTATTCACTGAGAGTTGATGACAGTCATGGATAATGTATGCAGTCGATCTCTTTACAAGGCAGCCTAGATGGGAAATGGCACTTTCACATCGTGAAACTGGCTCTTTGATTGGGCCCAAATAAGAGGGTAATTGGGGTTTTCATTTCATGACACGGCTGCAAAACCTTCAGGTTGGATTTGTAGAAGGAAATGTGGCATCTAGTGAGAGGAACTCTTTAATGGAATGTGTGTGTGTGTGAAAGCGTGCATGCTTTTCCCCCTTTATCCAGTATAGTATGCATTTTTGAATGTGTTTAAAATTGTTGCATCTTAGTAGCTGTAGCAATAAGCCAGATGAAGTTGATGATATACAGATATGATAAATGTGGGACAAGATGACAGGCAGATGACACGTCATCAGCTATAATTTCTTGAACATTAACAACTTGTTATAACGAACCTACCAAGGTAACAGTGGACATGAGTCTTGACACAGTTTTACACTGCAAGAAGACAGGACACAAAGAGGAAGGATAAAAAAGGGATGAGGAGAAAAGAGCATTTGCTCTTCAGTAATTCCTGCCAAGATGAGAATGAGGATATTACAGGAGGAGTTCATAGATAATGTAGTAGAGGAGGTAGTAACAACCTCATGTTTCTGTTTCTTTTCTCAGCCACCAGTGTGGAATATTTTTTGTAAGTATTTCTTTACCATGTACCTTTTGGCAGAGGAAGGGAGACCCTTGGTAAGCTTGCTTGTGCTTTGTTGTTGCTACTATTATTGTGTTGTTGTTGTTTATGAGATTGCTAAGATCAACCAAAGCCTGCTGCAAAATACGCATGTTGAAAATTAAAGAACTCTGAGCCCAGAATTTTGTTTTGTGTATGAGCACCGAACAGAAGCCATGGTTTTTCCACACAAAAATCCAGTCCTTGTTAACTCATGACCTTTTGCTCATTTCAGAGGTATAATTTGGGTAATGGAAGTTATTCTGTTAAACCTTTAGAAGTCAGAAATCCTGGCCAATTTACTTCCAGTCATCTATAGATCTATCTATAGATCATGAGTTATTTTCTATTTACCTTTGGCATATGGAATGATGTTAGCATTCCTGTGATCCGAGAAAAATCTTCCCTGCAGAAAATATGTAGATCTTCAAATCTTTGCATAATTTAAAACAAATATCCTTTCAGCTCCTAATAAATGTTTGTGTGTATATGCCTTCAAGTTGCCTTTCAACTTATCACTATCCCATGAATTTTGTAGAGGTTTTTTTAGCCAAAAATTGCTCAGAGGTGGTTTTGGCATTTCTTGGCAGTCTCACATCCAAGTACTAACCAAAGCTGATCCTATTTAACTTCCAAGATCAGATGGGATCTGGTACATATAAGGTATAGATATGATTTAGTTATTATGGAATGGTGCCGCTATTCTTGGAATCCTAGAAAACATTGTTCCCTTATACAAATTAACATTGCAGATCTTCCACTCTTTGTATATATTAAAACAAACATCCTTCCAGTTCTTTACTATTTAAGACATATGATGACTCTGAGTAATAGTGGCTGTGGCTCAGTATGTTCAAGAAATGGGAGGAGCTTCAGAAAAAGTTTACACTGGAAGCCATATTGAAATAATTTTTCAGACACTCACTTTTTAAAAAAAAAAAAGCTGTTTGCTCATTTTTAGTTACTCTTTAAGGGCATTTTTTGACATTTTAAGAACATTTTTGACTTTTTAAGAATCTTTTAAGAGGTATCTTGAATAGAGGTTTTCCAGGTTTTACATCATTTTAACAGTACCATATGGTTTATTTGCCTTTTTACACCAAGAATGATAACAGAAAAGTAACAAAAACATTCAAATAATATAACAAGTTCCTAAAGTTATTTTAGATGTTAAGAGTAACAAACCAGTTTTAGGAAGCTTGGGAACAGGATGCATAAGGAATTGATTTTTAAAAGTAACATTCCAAGTTCTGGTATATATCTGTATTGCACGTTGATAGAAAAATCAAAAATATTGGCTCAAGTTTATGATGCCATGCAATATTTTACACCAAAAAAAGTTATATTTCCAATAAAGTGTCTAGTGATAGTACTGGCCAATTCATGGTTCAATTCATGGTGTTGACTGAATTAGTTTATTATGTTGTTGATGGACATATTTAAAAGGGCCAAAGGCTACACATACATTTATAGATCCTCAGGCATATGAATGTCCCCCAAAAGTGCATGTTTGCTTTTGTTTGTATTTTTGGCAGTCCGTGTGACCCCTGAAGGATATTTGGGCAGAAAACAAGTCCCCTTGCCCACTGCAGTGTTATGTAGATACTTCATAGAGAGAGAGTTTCCACTGAGTTTATTCTACCACACTGTGATTCACACCTGGATCACAGATAGCAATAGCTATCACTCTCTCTGTGTGTTACACAACTACATACTCAGCAAATCTCCCTGCTTAAAGAAGAGAAAGCCTTTGATTAATAATTACACTGAATCTCTGATTTGCACATTTAATGTGTAAATCACCATCATCATCAACATGCAAATTCTTAGCATTTTAAAAGCTTTAATGTTAATAGTGACAGAACCAAAAAGGGAGATTCCAACTAAAGAATGGTTGTTTGTACCTAATTTCCTTTTATTCAATAGATTTTACCACCTTTTACTGGAAGTTTGATATATTTACCTTGTTTATTTTGCTATCAATGGAAAACAGTATTTTTCCATTACTCGTGGAATCTCAGCAACATGTTGCTGTAATAGAAAAGAAGAGAGATCAAGAGAATGTGTCACTTCTTAGGTTAAAATTCTGCCTTAGGAAGAATAATTATCATATTATACTGCGGGTGACATGTAGTGTTAGAATGAGTGTCATAGTACCAGGGATATTGCAAAGGTTTATAAGCAAACAAAATGAATAATTGAAAACATAGTACCTTTATGCTTCATGCAGGAGAAAAGACCAATATTTCATGGCACATTAAGTTATTCTGTTTATTTGCATGAAATCTGAATGATCTGTACTGACCAACACAAAAACAATGAGGTTACTTTAAGTGGCAAAGAACATTCATAAATATTCTTGGAAAGCAAGATACACCTACATTTAATCAGCATTTATTAAAATGTTATTCCCTACAGTTATTCAACAGGATCTGTGGTATAAGAACATAATTACAAAAATCAGATTTGAGCTCATTTGACAACAGAAGGGTTTTTATGGTGACCTATCTCCAAATGTTCCTATTTGTAATTAAATGCAGCAATCAGCAGTAAGGATTTTGAAGCTGTTTTAGTAGTTCCGCTATTCTGCTTAACATGTGGCACCCGTAATAATTAAAATGATACTAACACATGCACAATTTTATGGCCCTTATGGTGCAACCCATTATGCCAAATAAGGGCCTCTGTTTTCACAGCATACTGCACATGGTCTCATTACACCCACTTTTCTTTTCCTGTCTTCACACTAACAACTGTTAAAGTGAATCAACACACTCAACGTACTCTAACAGCTTAGTGTTTATGATATGTGTGCTGTTAGTCAGTGAACAGGAAAATCTAAACATTTACTGTTTATGTAAAGAATAGCGTCATGTTTAGTGAATTACGTGGGTCTGCTTACTTTATTATCCAGATCAAATGTACTGGTGGGTATTCCTCAGCACCTATATTTCCTTTCAGTCTTACTCCCATTTGCTGACAGACTCTTTTCAATTTGCAGTACAGTGGTTCACTTCAACTTAGCCCCCAAAGCTGATGATTTCTGGATTAGCATTTTAAAAAAAATCATGAATAATTTTGTAATTATGCAGCTACTCAAAGATCCCCTACATTCATTTTACAGTCATCAATTCTGAATGGTTTCCAGTCTCTCTGGTCTGGGATAAATTCCAAAGTAGGTCCCCCAGGTGAAACACCAATGGATTGAACTAAATCTACCCTCTGCATTTTCTATTACAGCTCTTTGTGAACATTAGTTGAAAGTACAGATAAGCAGCATAACTACTCATCGTTTTGTTTTTTCCACCTTTTTCCTCTTCTGCAGTTTTCTACATAATCTCCATAGTTTCAGAAAATTGCCACATTAGCACAGTAATAGGGAGAAATCCAGGTTCTGCATAGGAAGGACTCTTCGTTTGATTTCAGTACCACAGCAGAAATAAGTAATCAGAAATTGACAGTGTTCTGTTTAGACTTTCAGATACCATATGGAAATACTGGTAAGGAAAACCAGTAGTACTGTGCAGGTTACTGAAAAGAAAGAAAAATCCTGTTATTATTTTATAGACCAATATACACTATTTTTTAAAAAAAAAAATATGTCAATTAATGCTAAGAAAGTGGCTAAATATACACATGCACGAGTGTTTCATTACCAGGGTCTTTTATTACCAGGACCCTTTCAAAATCAGAATGATCAAATTTAAAATTTTTGCCCTAGACACTTCTCTAATATTTTACTACTTTAATCCTAGCTCCTAACATTCTGATCATTCTTATTATATTTATTTGTTGGTGTAGCAAGGCTTAGGTATACTTTCTGGGGAGCTACTCATGTTGGTTGTTTCCTGCCAAAGGCATGCCAGCTTGGCTTTCTGCCCCTCAACATCAGGAAGGACCAGCCATGCAGATTTCCCAACCCCTTTTGGTCTGTTCAGTATCATGTAAGCCATATGGAAAGGACTGGATCTGCACCCAGACTCCTCTGGCCTCCATTTTCCCTCTCAGAACAAGGCTGTCTGTTCATCAGTGTCCCATGATTTAACGTCGTTTTTTGCCAGCATGGTGCTCTTCAGTATGTTCTGTTCATCACGCCCTCACAAACCCATGATTTAGAGTAGTATTCTCCTGTCTGGTACCCTTCCATCTGTTGGACTAAAACTCCCATCAAGCACAGCTGTGCTGTGCATGTTGATGGGAGTTGTAGTTCAAAACAACCGGCAGGCCCTAAATTGAAGGAGTCTGATTTAAAGGCATGAGACTTTAGAAAGCTTGGTGTGACCTACTTTTGCCCTGGTCTTATACTTAGGCAAAGAAAAAATCATAAGCTGTGTTTGAGAGCAGCCCATAATTTTGTTTAAGACTGCAAGTTGAGATCTTTGATTCTTTAAAAAAAAACTTGGATGAAAAATGTATGTTTGTGATCAGCAAAACCACTTACTAACCCATGATCAAAAGCAAATAACCCACTTTGTTTGTTTCTTACTACAAATGAATTAAATTAGACACCATTAAGAGAACTAGCTGTTTATATCCTTGTTTCAGCAGTGGTAGTATTTGAAGTTTCCTGCGGTAAGTTCATTACTCGTATTTTGTCCAGAATTAGTGAAGCGTGCTGAAAATTGCTAATGACAGATGTTTCTCCACTCTGTCACACTTCTTGTATCATTTGATTTGGAAAGCAACATACGGTGTTCTGCTCTATCAGTATGTCACAGACTGTCTGTAAACAGCTGGTCATAACTCAGTTCAGTGAAAACCATTACTTTCCAATGAAGTGCTGGACACCCTCCAAATTGCATTTTGGCATGGCCTAGGCTGCATAATGCACAAAGTTCTTCTGTTCTGAGGTTACCTAAGGAAGGATTTCCTCCCCTTTTCTCTTCCCCCAGACAGTTCCAGCTTGTTTCAAGAAAATAAAGTGGTTTTTAAAGCAGTAGCTACAAACTAAAGGAACAATAAATTTTAAAGCCTTTCTCTGCTCCTCAGCCCATGAAATCTCTCTGGCACTATGTTAAATAATGAAAATTTAAACAACGATTATAATACAAATATAATTATTTATGGTGGTGAGGATGATGCTCTCTTTAGCTTCACCATTTTATATTTTTGCTTCGTATTAGTACATATTATAGGCATAAACTGAAAGATCTCCAGGTAAGTAATTGCGGCTCAAAGAGTGCTATAATTCTGGGATCATTCAATAATTGCAATGAATCTTATTAAATACTACATCAGAAAATATCAAACTTATAGACCAATGTCAAATGGAAATTTGAATAACTGGGTTGTCTTAACATATGCAACCATTTTATTTATTTATTAATTTGACATCCCACCCTTTTCCTGGAAGAGGACCCAAGGTGGCATACAACGTCTAAATTGACATATATTCAACTTAAGAACCAGCATATAGCTACAGATTGGATCAAAATGTATACGGTAGGTTCAAGCCCAAAATGCGCAAACTACAGTTATTAGCTTTGTTCATGCAAAACAAAATTCTAAGAAGGAATTCTTCCACAGATGTTTACTAATTTTTGATTACAACCATCAAACAATGCTTTGTACATAGGAAAAAGTGACCAGAAACAGAACATCACAGGAACAGTATTCAGTGTCACCCATTCTCAAATGGAAAGGATTCTCTGTAGTGAAATTAATTCATGCATACAGCAGTAAATTAGGGAGGATTGGAACACATCACCAGTAGGATGTCCAGTGTCTCTTTCCACAACAAGTTGTTTGCCACAGTATGCATAATGTACAGCACTATTAACTGTGTTGGTCTGTACTGCAGTTTTCATATCATTGGTATGAATTCATCACCAGGCTGCCAAAAACATTCTGCACCCTGAGATAGCATAGCAACTTTGTTGTTAGTGGCACCCATCAAATCAAAGTTCATAGTACCCACAGCTGGTAAAATTATTGTGGCTCCTGAGGCATTAAATCCAATAATACCTTTCCTTGCAAATAACAATATGACAATGACTACTCGCATTACTACTACTTCCGATTATTTTATGGTCTTTTGTGACACACAAAATCAGTTGCTTCAATGGGCCCATCACTTTGCCTACAGTAGAGCCAGCTCTCTCTTATGTTTGCATTGATGATGACACGGTCACATAGCCAAACTCAAAGTTTGATCTTTAAATTAATGTATCTTTTAAAAATCTTATAATATCCTTCTAACTGAGGATTCTGGATAATGTTTTGCTACCACAACAAGTTTGTAAAGTAGTTTTGCTGAGATATGAGGGTTTGGCAAAGAACGCTCAGTGGGAATCACATATTGAACTATTTTAAAAATCTAAGCTATCCTACCATTGTTTAAAAGTTTTTTTATTGACTTTACCGTGTGCTGAGATCTTCAGATATAGGGTAGGACTGAACTATTTTGGCAGATAACACAAACACAGCTCAATGTGGAATTCAACAGTTCTTTAGAAAGAAAATGGACTGCAATTCAGTAAAACAATGATGTGGCTTAGACCTGACACTACGCAATATATTTATGAAAATTAATTTCTTTAGATCTGTAAAGGATATGCAGTGAACATTCTGCACAGGAATGTTGAATATAGACATACTTCTACATTTGTTATATTACTAGCATATTTACCCACTGTTGCCTGGGGTTTTTATTTTCCTCTTAAGAACTCACCAAACTGTCTTCTCCAGTACCTGTAACTTTTCCCCATATTTTCCAGTGCAATCTGTATTCAGTTTTTTATATACACAGTTTGGGTTCCTGAGGGAATACACTGTCCTCCTCCTTGCTGCTAGGCCTCATCTCCATAGCAACCAGCTTATTCCAGTACCTGTAACTTTTCCCCATATTCCTCAATCCAATCTGTATTTAGAGTTGTTAACATAGAGAGGCTGAGTTCCTGCAGGAATATCCTGTCCTTCTCCTTGCTGCTAGGCATCGTCTCCACAGCAACCACCCTATTCCAGTACCTGTAACTTTTCCCCATAGTCCCCAATCCAATCTGTGTTGTCTGGCAAAGTTGATGTACTGGCTTTTTAAAATATATATATATATTTTTATTTTTATTTTTATTTTTTTTGCTTTCTGTTGAATTTGTGCAATGGTTTTACATTTTTCTGGAAGCATTTTTTGTTTTGAATTTCAACTTTACGATTCCTCACATATGGAACCCATACAATCTACTGTGTGAGCCGAGAAGACCTTGTAACTATGGCCATTTTTGCACTACATTGTTATAGTGCTATTATTCCACTTTCAATATCCTGTGGAATTCTGAGGTTTGTAGTTTATTGAGGCCAAAGACTCCTCTGGCTGAGAATTCTTAAATGTCCCTCCTTAAACTACAAATCCCAAGATTCCATAGGATGTTGAAAGTAGAATAATAGCACTATGACAGTGTAGTGCAAAAATGGGCTATGTTGTGTATGTCACTTGAATTTTTCTCACATACGCCTCCCAAGTGTTCTCTGACATCCTTACTGATGGGAGGCCTCATCTCCATAGCAACCAACCTGAGGCCCAAGAGCTCTCAGCTGAGAATTCTAAAGGCCCCTCCCTGAAATGCCAACCCCAAGATTCCATAGAATCTTCACAGCCAGCCAATCACATGAGGTCTTCTTGCCTCATTCAGCCAATCGTATGAGGTCTTTGCCTGTTTGACACAGACAGACAAACAGAAAAACTCACAAACAGACAAAGATTAACTTGTATATAGTACACTAGCGTATATACCTGGCATTGCCCAGGATTTTATTTTCTCATAGGTAATACTTGTTAGAAAGATTTGAGATACTATGTCTCTTATTCCCCAAACTGTCTTGTCCAGTACCTGTAACTTTTCCCCATATTCCCCAATCCAATCTGTATTCAGAATTATTAACATAGAGAGGCTGGGTTCCTGAGGGAATACACCGCCCTTCTCCTTGCTGCTAGGCCTCATCTCCATAGCAACTGGCCAGGCCCAAGAGCTCTCTGACTGAGAATTCTAAAGGAACCTCCTAAACTGCAAACCCCAGGATTCCATAGAATCTTCACAGGCAGCCAATCATATGAAGTCTTCACTTCACACAGCCAATCATATGAGGTCTTTGCCTGACACAAACAAACATACAAACTTTGACGTTTATATAGTAGATATCCTATAGGAAGAATGGGCAAAAAGTGATCTTCTAGATGTTGGAGCACAATTCCTATCTATCTCACTAGCACAGCCAACAGTGAGGAATAATACAAGTTGCAATACATCTGGAAAGTCACTGTTGCTCACCCCTACCCGATAATATGATCTTTTTAAAAAACTAAGCAGAAATTCTCAAAATGTCATCATTTCCTCTATCAGCAATATTTGGGGGTGAATGCCAGTCCTTAATGTATCCCAAATAGCAAAACACACACACAGGAGGAATTAGCCATCTAGGGGTAGCCCAAAGATATTAGACTACAATCAATTCTTAGGCCATTTCTGCATTAGCCTGTTACAGCACTATTATTCCACTTTCAACATCCTATGGAATCCTGGGATTTGCAGTTTAACAAAGTCCTCTCCCTAAACTGCAAACTCCAGGATTCCATAGGATGTTGAAAGTGGAATAATAGCACTATAACAGGCTAGTGCGGAAATGGATGCCATGCGAAAAGGGCCTTAGTCTCAACTAGAGTAGACTCATTGAATCAATGGGAACTTAATGAGGCAAAACTTATGCATGTACTGATGGGTCAAAGCTACATGAAACTAACAATAGAATTCATCCCAGAGTCTTTAAAAACACGTTATATAATGGGGGGGGGAATCACACCCACAATTGAGGACAAGTTATGGAATGCCAGGTGTCTGTTGACCAAAAAAAGGAAAACCAGAAGGGAGGAGCAGTGGTGTGAAGCATTGCTGAAGAAGTCAAATCTCTCTGACAGGAGCTCTGAGCAGAAGCACTCCACAGCTACCCATTTCATTCTCTGTACAGTTACCTGGTCCACAATCATATCTTATCATTTATGCTTGTCAAGTAGTTTGAAGTGCAGTCTTCTCCCACTATCTGTGCTGCTTTCATTTTGCTTGTTGCTTAAATTCTGCAAGTATACCAGTACATATCTCTACAATCAACTTCCATAATCCTAATCTATTCCCAAAAGCCTAGTAGTCACTAAGAAAGGATCATCTGGACCAGAATCAGATGTAAAGAAAGGCCAGGAGGGGAGGCAACTGATGTCCCATTGGCACTTCAAGCCCAATATTCATGTTTTTTACACATTGGCTTGGAGTTAAAATGGACCCCTTGTCTGGTACTGCAAAAATGGTCCCAAGGACACGTATATCTTCTCAAGACCAAAAATATCCTCCTCCTCCCCACCATTATCATCACCACATCAGCACTTTTAAAACTGCACCAGATGGCCACATGCCATCCCCAAACACTTCTTGGTGGCTCCTGAAACTCACCAAGATATCCCCCATGCCTCAATAATGACAAGAACTCTATGAATGCAACTAATACACAGATTTCTTTGTTAAGCAAGTAACTGCCATAGAAGATCACCGATGGGATGATTTTCTTCCCTTCACGGATCCTGACAAAAATCAGCTGCTCTTTACATCAAGAGGGAATCTTTCATTGGCACTAGGCTAGTATGGGATCAGGAATCCATCAGAAGCCACCTGTACCTGAAGCTGCTTGTAGACAGACCTGTTTGACAGTTTTACCCACAACATGCTCTCTACAAAGGAGAGAGGGTCCCATGGTAATTTCATGACAATCTTTGATTACGCACTGTGATATTCTAGTCAATATTCTGTTGGAATATGTGGCACCCACTCAGTGTGTGTGTGTGTGTGTGTGTGTGTGTGTGTGTTATTCCCATTTAAAATATATTTATAGAAAATTGCTGGGTTGGAACTAGGCGAAACAGTCATGCTGTAAACCTATAGAAATCAATGGGACACATTAATTTAAAACTACTTCATATTTCTCACTCATCTTAATGGGACTAAAACCTGAATCCTATTGATTAGTCCAAAATAGACACACATTTGATCAGTCAGTGAATGGTGAGCCTAATTTATTCCCTTCTTGAGAAAGAACCCTTCTTGAGAAAGATGTACAGCAGCTTCCCAGCTCCAGGGATTATCTAGATCCATTTAAATCTGGTTTCAGGACTGTTTATGAGACAAGGACACCTTTGGTCCCCTTGCTGGATGATCTACACAGGACAGGGAAGCATGTCCCTGTTGGGTCTGCAAGACCTCTCAGCAGGTTTTGATACTTTTAACCACCCCACCTTCTGGGATGGGACTTGGAGCCATTGTTTAGCAGTGGTTTCAGTCCTTCCTCAAGGGGCAAACTCAGAAAGTGGTACCATTGGGCTGTGGTGTCCCTCAGGGATCAGTTTTGTCCTGTGCTGTTTAACATGTAGCTATCAGGAGAGGTCATCCAGAGTTTGGGGTACAGTGTCACCAAAATTCTGATGACACCCAACTCTATCTGTCTTTTCTATCTGCTTCCGAGAGAGCTGTCTTCATACTGAACCAATGGCTGTTGTCAATACTAGAATGGATGAGGGCAAACAAAAAGCTTCATCCAGAAAAGACAAAGGTGCTCATGTTTAGTCAAAAGGCAGATTAGGGAATAGAGACTCTGCCTGTGCTGGATGGGGTTACAGTGTCCTTGAAATCTCAGGCTTACAGCTTGGTTGTTCCCCTGGACTCAACTTTGAGCCTGGATACCCACTTTTCAGCAGTTACCAGTTTTGCACAGCTGAAACTAGTGTGCCAGCTGCACCCGTTCCTTGAGAGGTCCAATCTGGCTACAGAGACACATGACTTGATTACATTTTATTTGGACTACTGTAACACCTCTGTGTGGGTCTGCCTTTGGAAACTTCACTGGGTCCAAACCACTGGGGTCAGAATGTTGTCAGTTACAGGGACCACATAACTCTCTACTTAAAACAGCTTCTGGCTACCGGTTCATCTCCAGGCACAGTTCAATGTGCTGGTCATGAGCTATAAAGACCTATACAGCTTAGGTCCAGACTATCTGAAATACTTTATCTTCCTATACAAACCTGCCAGAATCTTAAAATCTACAGGGGAGGCCTTTCTCTAAGTCTCACTACTATTACAGGGTTGCTTGGTGAGGACACAAAAAGAAAGTCATCTCAGTGGCTATTCTCCCCCTCAGGAATTCCTTTCTATGGGAGGCTAGCCTGGCCCCTTGCTTGGTCTCCTTTTGCCATCAAGGAATTACATTTTTGTTTAAGCAGGCTTTTAATACTTTATCACTCACAGGGAGGTTTCTTATTGGAGTATATGCTTTATTTCTCAGCTTTTGTATGCCTTTTAAATAGTTCTATGCTGGGTTAACTGCTGGGAGTGGCAACCTTTGGATGCTTAATTAACTAGCTAGTTAGTTCGCATGTCTATTGTAGGCATAGAGGGGACTGCCTAGAGTAAACTTCCTGTTGTTTGGTCAACACTCACTTCTCCTTGCATATTCTCTTCCTTTTTTTTGTTCTTCAGCTTCCCTGCAAGTATGTGGTCTCCAATCCTCTGGTAAGCATGCTTTCCTGTAAGCATGTGACTGCTTAATTTCTCCTTACCTTTCTTCAAGAATTTGAACCTGAACCTGTGTAAACTATGCACAAGATTATGTGAGTAAATTCTTCTTACATATTTTTCACCAAACTGTGTTTCTTTTGAAGTAGATTAGGTGTGTCTGGAGCGGAAATGATGAAGAGGGCCTGGTAATCTGTTCAACTTCCATTAAGTGCATTTACTAAATACTCTGCTGATTGGGAGACTTATTACTAAAAATCTCTTAATTTCCCAACATTAACATGATGATTTCAATTGTTTTAAAATGTTATTGTTGGGTTTTTTTGCCGATTCCTTTTGCGATCCACCTTGGGTCCCACCCTGGGAGAAAGGTGACATATAAATTAAAATAAATAATCTATATGTTGAGCACAGGAGTCCTAGAAGCATATTTTCATAATAGGACTTCTTCCAGTGGCTATTTATGACTATAGTACTCAAAATTCAAGATAAAACTTTAATTACTAAACAAAACCCCCCATTTACTCTAAGCCCAAGTCCCTCTTCTTTTGGTGCTCTCTCCTAACCTACCAGTATCCTAGGTGAGCTGCAGTAGCACACCAGCAAAGACTATCTTTATTCCAATTCTCCATTGTCCCAAGCACATGGTTAGTTATACTCAGTATTACCTTGTACTGATGAAGGTGCCAAAAAGGAATTCCAATTCATTGTCCTCATTAATCTGAAATTCTCTCTATGTTTGACAATAACCCTGTTCTTATCTCACATTCATGCAACTATTAAAGTAAATCGAATGCGTAAATAGGAATGTGAGCTCTTAATCGACCTCATAGCAGAGTTTGCTGTAGCAAAAAGACTGCTTTCTAAGATTATTGACAGCTCTGCTGCAGAGCAGCAGCATATTGAAATCATGCAAATTCCTTCTTAATTATTGGTGTCATAACTAGAAAGAAAAGTCAGAATGATGTTTTCCTGAGAAATAGACTTGACTTTGAAAAAAAATATTTGTAAGATGGAAACATCTCTTCACTGTAGAAGGGTCAAGAAACGATAATGTATTACAAAATAGGTAAAGAATCAGAGAAGAGATGGGGGGCAACTGGAACATGAAATAAACATGCATTGCCAGATGTGCATTCCTTCATGAACTTCAACAAAGCTGAGTAAGTGTAGCAAAGAAATGCAAAGAGGTTATCTGCAAAATGAAACAAAATGCTCTGCTTATTTTGGTCCTAAATATGGCTTCCTGACCTAACAGGAGATGCAGAAAGGCAGTGCAAAATCCACACAGTGAGAACACACAGTAGTGACCCTACTTTGAAAGATAAAATAAAATGCTGTATATTAAAATAAATAATTTTAAAGAATTAAGCTTGAGATACAAATGAGCAAATTACAAGATTCAATGTGTGTGTGTGTGTGTGTGTGTGAACACAAAAAAAATATTTTTTTTGTCTTGGAGGATCCCAGAAGGAAGGGTGTTCTCAGAATTTTATTTGTATTTATTTTGTTGATAACATGAGATTTGAACAGAAGGAACAAGACCTCAGTTGCACTAAGCATTAGACAGACATATAACAGAAATTTTGCCTTCATTATAAATTAGGCAATAACCCAAAGTTGAAGTTAATGATGTGCAGTTCTGAAATGACAATTATTAATACCACAGTATGAAAAAAGTTCTTAATCATGCCAACAAAAAGAATATTATGAAAGTGATTCACTGGCCATTTATTAGTGTAGACTCTTTATATCCTATGAGAACTGTCACTTAGCATTTTTGTTCTTTGAGCAAGAGTTTTTTGCATGACAAGTGCAAAATCAGTCAATGGAATGCTGGTCAGTTATGAAGAGAGTTTGGCAGAGAAAATTTTTGGATGCAGCCATTAAAAAAGGAAATAACTGATATTGCTCCATTCCTAAGAAACGGTAACTTTGTCGTGTTGTTCATTCATCAGTTATTACAGTATCAATTGCAAAACAGCCATCAGAAATCTAAAACCTCAACATAACCTCCAAGCTGAAAAAGGTACCAACATTTACATCTGACTGGAAATAAATTGATTAATTATAAGTGATTATCCTAAAGGCACCAGATCCCATTGGATCTTGGAAGCTACACAGGCTCACCCTTGGTTAGTACCTGGATGGAAGAAAGCCAAATAAATACCAGTGCTGTAGGCAAGGGACTGACAAAACTACCTCTGAACATTCTTGCCTAAGAAAATTTTAAGTCACTATAAGTTAACAGGCAGCTGGAAGATACACGCGCGCGCATCTTAACTTCCAGTAATCTCAATGAAGTTAAGTGTCATCAACTTTATCTGTACTGCGGCCATTGTTTTCACTGCGAGGGGTGGGAATGGAGTCTAATTTGCAATCTTATGGGTATTTACTTCATAACAAGCCAGACAAGCAGAGTGGGAGGTTTCCTCTGAGATGTGTCCAGGTATAGCTTACAATCAGCCTCCACATTTGCGGGCCTGATTTTCATGGATTTGATTATTTACGAGTTTCTCCAGCCCCTGCTGTCCTCACATCAGGCACTTCTTTTCTGTGGGAACTGTCCCTCTCGGGAGCTCCAATCAGGCCATGCAGCCCTTAAAAACCTGTTTCCAGTCCTCTTCCTCCTCCTCCTCCACCAGCCACTGCCTGGCGAGCTAAGGACGGCTTGCAGCTCAATTTCTCAGCACCACAAACCCTCTCCCAATGCTCCCCTAGGAGATGAGCACAAGAGAAGAAATATTGGACCACCATGCCAATCCAGTCCTTCCCTGACCTGTTTTGGACCCTGGATGCCCATTTTCCCCACTATGCCTTGGCCCCTTTCCCTCCCCCCAGCACACACACATTTTGGTATTTCTATTTTTCCACTTTTGTGAGGGTCCTATGCCCCTAACCCTAGGAAATATCAAGGGTAGACTGCACTGTCTTTCTATCAAGGAATGTATAAGTAAACTTAAACATTCACATTTTTAAAACTCCCTGCAATTAAATACTACCAACAAGATCTCCAAAGCCTTCGACTTTACAAAGATGCCAAATTTTATACTTTATTTCTTTTTCTGAAATACACAGAAACACTGGGCAAATCAGCTACATAAATGCTTTCACAATCTCTACTGACTATCCTTGGGGAAGATGTCCCATGATTCCCTCCACTGAGAAGACCTGCCCCAAGGGTAACAAGATCTAATTTCCCCAAACAGATGGGCCCAGGAAGGTTCATATAGAAGAAGATATTAACTCCCAATGGATATGCTGAGACTTAGCCCTTCCATTCATATCACTATAAAAAAATTTCCAGTGGAGAAAATCCTATTTCTTAAACCCAGTGATGTGAATGCCTATTTCTCAAAACCCAATGGTTTTTAATATGAAAATTTCTTTAAGTTTTCTATCAGTGGTGTTTCATATATCAAAAAAGGATGACATTATCAGACACATGGAATTTTTATCTTTTTTAATATAGCACGCCCTTGCCATATGTATACTCATATTGTAATTGACTTGTTTTTATGAAATTCCAAGAATATGAATCATGCAGTCCTCAGATGTTTTTGAACTGCAACTCTCAGCATTTATCATTCTTGATAGTCCTGGCTAAGGCTACTGGGAGTTGTGGTCCAATAACTCCTGGACTATGCAAACACACACGCTTCATTACAAGACCACCAAATCTGGTGTGTTATCTAGTGGGACCAAAACAAAGACCATATTAAAGTTTTGGATCTGATCCATCAGTTACTTTGTTCAGACAAATACTCTTCAAATAAACACTCCAGACTTCTGTATTTTCCTCTGGAATGTACATTTATGAATGCATTTTAACTACTCTTTATATTTCCACTGATATCCAAATATTTTCATCCAAATCCAGGACTGATCAGAAATCTTGGAATTATTTGCCTTTGGTTCATTTTGCCTGGAACTTGAACAAATGCTAAAGACTGTAAGTAATATTAATCAATCATTTGCTTCATTCAAATCATAAACATAATAATCAACATCAACCTAGGCAACAGCAGTCAAATTTTGTAGTGATATTGCCATTATGAAAGAAATGTCCAGTAAAGGAGTATCAAAACTGAGGAAGATGGTTGTCAAATGAGAAAAGGGTATGCAAAGTTTCATGTTGTAAACTTTATGCATCCACACTATACATTTGCAACACATAGCTCCAACCTTCAGAATCTTGGGATTGTATTTATAATTGTCAGCTAGAAAGCTCATGTGCTGTAGTTCAAGGGGCAGCACTAGACTCCCTAGCATAGCATTCTTGATACAGTAATAGTTACCCACCTCTTTCTCTTAGATTGAGGGATTCAGGTTCCTTGCCACTTGTCAGCTAATTCTGGATTCTCTCTGGTGTCACTTTTATCAATTTCTGGTTACCAAAATTCCCAATTTATGATATCAGGTAAACCAAACATCAACATCATTAACATCAACACCCCAGTTAAATATTTTCAAGCCTTGTAGTTCCAGGATATTTACATGAGAAGGGACAGATGATTTTGGTACTCTTTTAGGTTATTTGTTATAAGTATTCATATAGACAGATATACATGTGTATTCCCTTCAGGAAGAAAAACAGGCATAGTAATGTTTGGGTACTTCTACTTCATTATGTTCCACAACATTATATGTAAGACATTATTATGCCAATATGTTGCAAATAAAGCATCTTATATTGAGTCATATAGCCATCACATTATAATCATCAGGACATTCATAGGGACTTTTGCATGGTATTTCTGAAGCGAAAGGGCCCCTTGAGCGTCGCGTAAATGTAAGGAGCGGTCTGTATGACGCACTCACATTTGCACGATGCTCAAGGGCCTGACGCAGACCACGCACTCATTTTTTCATTTTCGGCTCAAAGCCGAAAATGCTGCGTGCTCGCGCGATGAGGAAGGAGCTGCGGAGCCGAAGCAGGAGCAACGCGACAGCATTCCTCCCAAGCCTTCATGCACGAGCCGAGCAGCCCAGCACCGGGAAAAGGTAAGGTGCAAAAAGGGCCTCTATTCAGCTCTTTGACAGGGTTGGCAATAAGTAATACATGTAAGAATATCTGCCTTCTAAACGAGTTAATATGTAACATTCTCCTTGTATCATCATAATCAGGTTGTCCCTAATAACATAGTTTTTCATAGTGTCTGCTAGGTCATTATAAAGACAATTCCTTTTTTTTTTTCATTCACATGTTTTAATACATGAGCAGACGTATCAACAGGGTTACTGGTTTCTTGGCATATTTCATATACTAATACACACAGCTGCACATCTAACAAAAGAAATCTTAAGAGAGGTTTTGACTCCAAGGAAATTGACTTTTGGTTAACAGATGTATTGCTTTCACATTAAAAGACCAGCCACTTGATAGACCTGTATCATTTCTTACAGCAGTTTGAAGGTTTATGGCCAGGGTCACAATCTGCATCTTTCTGTTTATCTGCACCCCACAACTGTTTAACTGAGCTGGTGGAGTGGCTTCACTGTCATTCCATCCGTGCATCTGAAGAAATGGACTGAAATCCATGACACCTCATGTTAAAATAAACCAGATAGTCTAAGGTGCTGCTAAATTCTTTCCCTTCACACCCTTCTCTACTTTCTCCCCTTTTTTTTATTCTTTTTAATTTTTAAAAATAAACTTTATTTTCTTAAAATTACGACTACAAAACAAAACCTTAATTACAAATACGAAAATTAAATCCAAAAGAAAAAATAAAAAAATAAAAAAATAAATGAACGAACACGTAACAAAAAACATCATGACTTATACAAAGACAAAACTATCACATTCATATCCTTATACATGCAATGCTTTCCCTTGCTATTTCTTTATTATTTTCCCATCATACTTTTGACTTCGGCATTAGAGACTGATTTATTTTATAGCTAACAATCTTGGTCTTACCAGTTCCACTGTATCTCTTTATCCTAATTCTTTTCAAAATTCTATCTTAACCATGTCACTGTCATACCATGAATTCCTAAAATATTGTAATGTTTTTTCCCATTGTTTTATATACTTTTCTTTACTTTCCCTATTCAAAATACATGTTAGTTTGTCCATTTGAATTACGTCAAATAATTTCATTTCCCATTCTTCTATGGAGGGCATTCTGTTTCCTTTCCATCTATGTGCTAAGACCTTTCTTGCTGCAGCTGTCATATAAAATAGTTGTCTACCCACTTTTTTTTCTAAATCTTTTTCCAACATTGATAACATATATACTTCCAGGGTCATACTAAATCTTACATCTAATGTCTTTTCAATTCGATTATGAATCCTTTTCCAAAACCCTTTCACTATTTTACATGTCCACCACAAATGATAAAAAGAACCTATCTCTTCCCCACACTTCCAACATTTGTTAGAACATCCATTTGTCATCTTCGCCAATTTTTGAGGAGTAAGATACCACCGAAAATACATTTTGTATAGATTTTCTCTAATATCCTGACATGCTGTAAATTTTATAGTTTTCAACCAAAATTTTTCCCATTGTTCCATCGAGATAGAATGGGAGAAATTCTGGGCCCATTTCAGCATTGGTTTTTTAACAGTTTCATCCTCTGTATGCCATTTTAATAGGATCTTATAAATAGAGGAAATAACTTTGGGTTTATCCAAACATAATATCATATTCAATTCCTCTTCTTTCTTTTGGTAATCATTGAACTTGATATTGTTCTTTAATTTTTCTCTTATCTGCCTATATAAGAGCCAGTGGCATTTTATCCCCTTTTCCTCCATTTCTACTTGTGTTTTGATTTTAATTTGTTCTCGTTGTATTTCCGCCATATCCTCATATCTAATCTATTTATCAAACAAAATATTTTCCTTTTTATAAAAGGCCTCATGCAGGGATACCCATATATACCCATATATGGTCCGCATAGGAAACGAGAAAATTTTTATAAAGAACTGAATAGGAAAATTACAGACCTGGATTATAATCATTTCATATTTCTAGGTGATTGGAATGGGGTGATTAACCCAAAATTGGATAGGAAATCAAAGAAGAAAATAAAAGAAAAACAAGGGAAACTTCCTGGATCATTTGAGAGTATGATGGTCAATTTAGACTTAATAGATACGTGGAGATATAAATACGGTGCAATCAAAGATTTTACATTCTATTCGGAACCTCACGCTTCATTATCAAGAATTGACAGGTTTTTGATATCAAATTCCTTAGCCCAAATGATTACTAAACAAGAGACAGTACCCCGAAACCTGTCAGATCATAACCCAATCTTATTGACACTAGGACATAGACCGGAGGAATCATTTAATTGGAAACTAAAAGAGAAACTACTGTTAGAAGAAGAATTTGTACAGAAAATTAAGAATCAGATTAAAACTTATTTTGATGAGAATCTTAACAAAGGAGTAAATTTAATGAAGGTATGGGATGCGGCCAAAGTGGTGATTAGGGGGTATATTATACAACACAACGTGATAATAAATAAGAAAAAAAGAGAGAATTTTCAAAAGCTGAATGATGACCTACAAAAGAAAGAAGAAAGCCTTAACGATGACCCTGACAACAAGAGAACGCAGAGAGAAATTAAAATACTACAGAAGCAAATAGAGACACAAATAGAAATGGAGATCAATGAGAAAATGATTTATACTAGGCAGTACTACTTTGAATGGGCAAATAAAGCAGGAAAATGGTTATCGTATAGATTTAAAAAAAGGAAGGAGAAGACACTGATTACTAAACTCAAAAGCGGAGAGACAATTTATACAGATTCCCAACAAATAAAGAAAATAGTGACAAATTTTTATAGGATGCTATATAAAGGTCAAGAACTTCAAGAGGAGACGATAGAAGCATATCTAGCGAAACAAGATCTAGCAAGATTAACAGAGGAACAGTGGGAGAAATTAAATAAACCAATTTCATTAATAGAAGTAACAGAAGCAATCCAAAAAGCAAAAAAAGGGAAGTCACCAGGACCAGATGGATTTACAAGTCAATTTTATAAAACTTTCCAAAATGAACTTGCTCCTATTCTCCAAACAATTATGAATGAGGTATTAAAAGGAAAGATTCCCGACACATGGAGAGAGGCTAACATAACCTTAATACACAAAGAAGGGAAAGACCCGCTGGACATCAAAAATTATTGTCCAATTTCACTTTTGAATTCTGATTACAAACTATTTGCAGCTATATTAGCAAATAGATTAAAAGATGTATTAAGGGAAATAATTTCTGAGGATCAAGTGGGATTCCTTCCCGGTAGACAAATAAAAGATAATATGCATAACATAATCAATATTTTAGAACTATGCGAAAACCATTCCCAGAAAAAATTGATTGCCTTATTCCTAGATATAGAAAAAGCCTTTGACACGGTGAATTGGAAATTTTTAATTAAGGTGTGTCAAAAGATGCGCTTGGGATTAAACTTTATAAATTGGATAAAATCTATCTATTCAATGCAATATGCACAAGTGATTATCAATGGCTAAAAAGCGGGAAAATTCAAAATTCAAAGAGGGACACGTCAGGGTTGCCCATTGTCTCCACTATTATTTCTATTAGTTATTGAAGTCTTGATAATGAAGATAAAAAGTCATGAGAGAATTAAAGGAATCAAGGTACGAGATAAGGAACATAAGATAAAAGCATTCACAGATGATTTAGCGATAACACTAGAATACCCAGAGGGAGACATAAATGTTTTGAAAAGTATCCTTAATAATTTCAGTAAAAATTCGGGTTTGAAAATCAGCAAAGAAAAAACTACGATTTTGACGAAAAATATGACGGAATCAGAAAGAAACACAGTAGCACAAACTACAGGTTTTACGTTGGTATCAAAGGTCAAATATCTTGGAATTACACTTACAAATAAGATTTCTGATCTATTTAAAAGTAACTATTTGAATATATGGAAATCTATCTCAAAAGATTTAAAAAATTGGAATAATTTAAAATTATCCTGGTTGGGTAGGATTGCAACAATTAAGATGGCCGTACTCCCAAAGATGTTATATTTATTTCAGACTATCCCCATTATTCAAAATGAGAAGGTTATCAAGGTTTGGCAAAAAGAGATTGTTAAATTTATATGGGGGGGGGGACCGAGGGTCAGAATGAAATTGTTGGAGGATGCTAAAGAAAGAGGTGGTCTAACTCTACCAAACTTAATTTTATATTACCATGCTTGTGGATTGAATTGGATTCAGAAATGGATCAAATTAGACAATATGAAATTATTGAATATAGAAGGGGATGGATTAGGATCAGGCTGGCATTACTACTTATGGTTCAATAAAGGGAAAAACAATAGAGACTTTAACCGACACTATTTAAGATCAGCCTTAATGAAAATCTGGAGAAAGTACAGCAAAAGAGCTTGTATAAAGACAATTCCTAAATGCTTTCACATATTCATGACCTTGTCCCTTATATTCTTAGCCATTTTCATTTGTCTGAGGAATTTTACAGCTCTAAGAGGCTTCTGTGGAACACAGACATCCAAGGGTTAAACCTTAAACACTTCTTAAGCAGTCTTAACAGCGTTAATCACATATAAGCATATATCCCCTAGCCTTACCAGAATCAGCATTTAAGGGATCGTGTCAGAGCTTCCTAATTTTTCTTGGGAAGGCTACATCATTCCTTCCTCTCTCCCATGTTGGAGAGGTGCCTAAGCAGCCTAATTACGTGGCTCTAACTTAGCTCTTTTATTCTCTTCTGATGCCCTCTCAGTGCATCTGTTATCCAACCAAAGATTTATATCTTATCTTTTCATTGTTACACTTGATTCCAGTGTACATCCTGCTTTTAGTATACACCCTACTACCTGTTGCCAGGTGTCTCTAATGTACTAACCCACACAGTGATCTGAGATCATTTTTGCAGTTTTTGCTTACATTCTTTAAATGACCATCTGGCATTCTTCACAGACTTGAAATCTAAAAAGTATTTCCCTTTCTGTTATTACAAGACAGAAAATGGGCAAGCACTGTCATTAATCTTAGGCTCTACAGTCTACCATGTGTAGCTTTTACCATGTTACATGTCCTTATTTAATGATATATAAACATTTTAATGGTATATGCACATGCTCAAAATTGCCAGCTAAAATTCATCTGGCCTGTAATATTCTAAGTATCTCACCAAACCACAAATCCCAGGTTCTACAGGGTGGAGCTTTGGTTGTTAAAGTGATATCACACTGATACAATGGTGCATTGTGCCAGATAAAAGATTAGGGCAAGCAGCAAAAGAACTGTAATCATGAAGTGCAATAAAATAACTGCTACTCTAGATTTGTCATCCTATATACAATTTTCTAAGAGTAAGAACCATTAAATTAAGCAGAGCTTATTTCTGATTAAACATGTGCCTGAAGAGCAGGACCCATAGTAAACTGAAGACTGGGAGAGCAAATTCCCTGCTCCTATTAATTGTATTAACTTCAGGGACATTACTGGAATGAAGAGAACAAAGGAGAGGATCAAGTCGCAGAAGGGTGTCCATATACAGAGTCTAGTCACTGAGAAATAAAAGAGGAACAAACTTGGAACAAAAGTTTTCACAGAAGCCAGAGCCTGATTCAGGAATTATAACTAGCAGTATTCTAACTAAGCACATGAAAAGGAAGGATGCTCTGGCCCAGGCTCCCTCCATTGTCACACTCCTCACAAATGGAGACTTTTACTATGAAAGTAGTTAATTATGAAGTATCAAGAATGATGGGAGTTGATTTACAGCACCAGCACAAAATCCTCCCAGGAGCCGCCGCTCTCTGGACAAAAAGTGTCCCAGGGGAAAGCATAACATAGCAGAACTTCCAAAACAGCAACAAGTGTGTGCAACAGAGTACAACTACAGCATTAGCTCTGACTCCTCTACCCACTGGTTAGTGAACTCATGAACACAGAGTTTGTCATCCAAAATACCTGGAGGCTTTAATCTTCAAAGTTGCAGTATATACATCTGTACACAGGATACACAGGCAGAGATTCAGCATCAGAGATTCAGTAGCAGAGTGACATGATGCAGAGAGTCAGGCCATTTCTGCACTGGGCTATTAAAACGGTACAGAGCGACCTCCGACGGAGGTCTTCTGCACCGTGGAGTGGACTGGGGCAGACTACTTTTTGTAGTGCCATACCTCAATCTAGTTCGGAGCGACCGGAACTGCTCGTGCAGCGTGCTTTTTAAAAACCTCTTTTAAGAGGTTTTTAAAAAGCACGGAGTGCGCAACTCCGTGTTGCTCCGTCGCCGCGCTTCGCTGTAGATTTGCAGGCGCGCACAAGTGCATGCCTGCAGATCTGCTGGGGGCGGGCTTTAGGTTGGCGAGCTTCTCCGGTTGGTGGAGAGCCTCCACCAACCGGAAGCTGCCATTTTGGATGTCGGAGCAGTGCGGAGCGACGAGCTCGCACTGCTTCTCATCCCGACGGACTCGCCCGGACGCTCAAGAAAGCCTGTGAGTTCCGTTTTCGTGTGTTTCTTTTCTTGCTTGTGGAAAGGGCCTCAGAGAGAGAGTAAGCATTCCATCTCCTCTTTTATACACACCTGCTTCCATGTCATCACTCAGGGCCCATGGCTGATGCAACCCCTTGTCATGATTTCACTATCATGACTCAGCTCTTTACTCCATGGTCCCTTAGGGAATGAGTCATACTTTGCCAAGTCATTCCCCAGGTGTCCCATGACATGCTCATCAAATGTATTTTCAACTGGGGCAAATGTTACTACATTTTTAATCCACAAAGAAGCTAAATCTTCTTACATTAAAACATGTTGAGCTGCTTGTTTACATTTCTTTACCCTCTGTAATTATCTGGGGGTATCAACCTCAGATGCTGACGAGAGAGAGAGAGAGATCAGCCACTGAGGCCATTTCCGCATTAGACTATTATAGTACTATTATTCCACTTTCAACATCCTACGGAATCCTGGGGTTTGCAGTTTAGGGAGGGGTCATCCCAAAAGGCCCCTCCCTAAACTCCCTCTCTCAAAGGCCCCTCCCTAAACTGCAGATCCCAGGATTCCATAGAATGTTGAAAGTGGAATAATAGCATTGTAACAGTCTAGTGCGGAAATGGCCTGAGGTTCACGCTTCAGGCATCTGATAAAGAGAGATCTAGTCCACAAAGGCTTCTTTCTGATACCATCATTAAATCATTGCACACATTGAGTCCCATTTTGCCTCTGCCATCAAGGAAAGGGTACAAGTTTTAATCTAGTTCATACTTTTTCTTAAATCTACACCTAGACTTACAGAATGTATTTAGAAAATATCTGTTCGTACATAAATTCATTTTGCTTTTTGCCTTTTATCTTGTAATAGTATTTAAAATAAGTGCAGTTTTGAATCAGTTTAATATTGTCCAAAGTTTAATCCCATTTTAATGTTCACTTTTTTTTATGCCTTTAGCTGTTTTATGTTTTTGAATTGTAAGCTGCTTTGAGTTCTAATTTTGGGAGAAAGGTTGGATATAAATAAATATCACCACTAGCACCATCATCTGTCCATTGCAGTTCCAGAAGTGAAGCTATGGGAGGGGGGGAAATGACATCATTGCCCCAAATAAGAATTGTGCCCCCAGTGAAATTTTCCTTCAGTCCTCAAATTTCTAGCATTGCAATAACTTAAAATGTAGGTTTAGCATTTAGAAAACCAAGATCTTGAATCAGGAGATGTGACTAAAATGGCAGAACTCCAACTGCCTGGTTGAAAAGGTAGCTTTGAGAAGGTCATGTCTGGTTGTTAATGTTCATAAATGTGAATCCCAAATGTTATGAGATGGTAAGTCCAGCTTACACTCTTATAGCTACTGAACAGAATGCTAGCCTTTATTCAGGAAGGCAAAATTCTTATTTGCAGGAAAAATGCTCTTATTTTACCTCCCTCTCTGCAGCTACATCTCTGTGTGGCCCAACTCCTTCATCTCTACACACCAATACTGTGGGTGTAGGTGAGCATCCATTTTAGATCTTACCATAAAAAGCTAAGATTACTTATGCCTAATCAAATCATATTTCATACGAACTCTAAAGTCACCTCGAGAGTGGTAATAAGTTCTCCTTCGCGTGGTCAAAGGCATATGAATCCTTTTACTATTATTCCAAGGGAGTAACAGTTTCCAAATGAAATCTTAGATAAAGTATTACAGGATCCTACTAGTTATGAAAATAACTTATGATTTTACAACTCCTTTTTTTTTCTTTTTGGCATCAGTGTCTCTGACCCATCAAGATAAATATGGTCATTGTTTCAGACAATAGGAGTTTTTCTCTTGATTATACGTGACAGCAGGAGCATTGTTTGCTGAAGCAAATTAGAAACAATAGTTTGAATTCCCGAATGCCAAGCAAAAGAAACCAGAACATTGGAAAAATTCCACAGACTAGTATTTTAGAAAACCCTGTAGATTTCTAAGTACAAGTATACCTCAGCAATAATCATCCCACAGAAATGTTTTTTCCTAATTCAGAACACTGTTATTGTTTGTGCCGTCAAGTCACTTCCAACTTATGATGTCTGAAGGGTGAACCGATCACAGGGTTTTCCAGGGCTGAAAGTATATGACTCACCCAAAGTCACCCTATGGGTTTCCGTGGCTAGAGGGGAATCGAACCCTGGTCTCCATGGGTGTGGTCCAAAACTCAAACTGTAGAACCTATCAAAGTTGTTGGACCTCATTTCCCATTAATCTCAGTCAGCCTGTCCAATGGTGAAGGATGATCGAGATAGTAAATTTTGCCTACTCACAGCTGAAATAAATAACCAACTTTTTGAGCAACAAATTTTCTCCATCCCTGTTCTAGTACTTTAGGATTCTTACATCCTTTTCCATATGTTGACTTCATCACAGTTCCAAAATATATTATCTTCATTATAAGAGGGCTGGGCCAAAGGTAACAAAATGAAATGTAAGGTCCTGCACTTAGGCAGAAAAAATGGAATACACAAATACAGGATACGGGACACGTGGCTGGATAACAGTATGTGTGAAAGGGATCTAGGAGTCTCGGTAGATCACAAGCTGAACAGGAGTCAGCAGTGTGATGTGGCAGCCAAGAAAGCCAATGCGATTCTTGGTTGCATCAATAGGAGTATGGTGTCTAGATCAAGGAAGGTAATGGTACCACTCTATTCTGCTTTGGTTAGACCTCATTTGGAATACTGTCTCTGGTTCTAGGCACCTCAATTCAAGAAGGATATCGACAGGCAGGAGCGTGTCCAGAGGAAGGTGACCAAAATGGTGAAGAGCCTGGAAGCCATGCCTATGAAGAGCAGCTTAGGGAGCCTGGTATGTTTAGTCTGCAGAAGAGAAGGTTAAGAGGGGACATGATAGCCATGTTTAAATATTTGAAGGGATGTTATGTCAAGGAAGGAGTGGGCTTGTTTACCACTGCTCCAGAGACTAAGACAAGGACCAATGGATTCAAGCTGCAGGAAAGGAGATTCCACCTGAACCTCAGGAAGAACTTCCTGATGGTCTGAGCTGTCCAGCAGTAAAATATACTGCCTCGGAGTGCGGTGGAGTCTCCTTCTTTGGAGGTTTTTAAGCAGAGGCTGGATGGCCATCTGTTGGGAATGCTTTGATGTGGGTTCCTGCATGGCAGGGGGTTGGACTGGATGGCCCCTGTGGTCTCTTTCAACTCTGTGATTCTATGATAAATTCTTGTTGTTAATTGCCACCAAGTCACCTGTGACTTATGGTGACTCTTATGAATGAGAGCACTCCAAGTCACCTTGTTATCATCAGCCTTGCTCAGGTTTTGCAGCCTCAGGGCCATTGTTTCCTTCATTGAGTCTGTCCTCCTGTAATGCAGTCTTCCTCTTTTCCTGCTGCCCTCTACCTTACCAAACATCATTGTCTTTTCTGGTGAGCCCTGTCTTCTCATGATATGGCCAAAGTGTGACAGTCTCAGTTTAGTCATCTTGGCTTTTAAGGAGAGTTCAGGCTTGATTTGTTCAAGGACCCATTTATTTATCTTTTTGGGAGTCCAAGGTATCCGTATAATTCTTCTCCAGCACCACATTTCAAAGCAGTTTTCTTCCTATAAATTGAATATGTTGTTCTTGTTGTGTATTTTCAAGTTGTTGCCAACTTATGACAACCCTATGGCAAACCTATTGTGGGGTTTTCTTGGCAAGATTTGTTCAGAGGAGGTTTACCTTTACCTTCTTTGGGCGCTGAGGGAGTATGATATTTCCAAGGTCACCCATGGCTAAGCAGAGATTTGAACACTTTTCTCCAGTCATAGCCCAATATACAAACCACTACACCACACTAGCTCTCAAATTAAATATGCTGGGTATAATTTGAAATATCTCACTCTAAACTGCAAACCACAAGATTCCATAGGATGCTGCCACAGCAGTTACGGTGAACTCATAGTGCTATAACTTTGTAGCGTGAAAAGACCCTTGTTGCTCTTCTTTTATTGCTTTTGTAATTCTCAACAAGTTAAGAATCATTGGAGGGGCTTCTTTCTTGCACTATCTTCTTCTGATTAATTTTAAAAGGTGTTTCAAAAACTTGCTATAATTGTACAGTGTGAAAGGACTCATTGAATCTTTATCCAGCAAGGCTAGACTCAATTTGGCTATGAGATACAATTGGTCCTTTCATCTGGCAAAGCATTACCAGTATATTTCCAGTATCATGAATCCATTTATTCAATTCATCCTCCCCCTCCTCTGTCTTTTTCCATACATACAATATTGATTGGGCTAAGGCATTCTGTTTCAGCATACAGTGTTAGTAAAGGCTGGACAATTGGTATAATCGACAACAAAGAACAGAGGGGAAAAAAATGAAGCAACCACAAACACAAAAGATATTGATGCTTATTTTATACCAGTCATGAGGAAAATTATTTGCTTATGCCACAATGGCACACAATTTATTCTTGTTCAGATTAGTCAACTGCTACTTACCCATGAAATTTAATACCTCTTGGCTCAAATACTAATTTGAATTGTGATAACTGGAAGGCATATAAAAATGTACCTATCTTCAACTTTTAAAAAAAAATTGTGCCAGATAGCTCTTAGAAGAGAAATGACGCAGTGTTGGCATGCATAAGGGGAGGCACCAATTCTACTTCAAGTGGAACTGGCTGGAGGATACTTGGCACAAAGTTGATTCACAACTTTACACATCTCTCAGGACATCATCTCTCAGAAATGTACCATTCCAGAAAGTTGATACTTGCAATGATATGACATTCCTGTGATACTTCTTCTATACGTGCATGTCATCGCATAATGTTGCAGTCAGCATATTATGCAAAGGGGTCTCTCAGCTGACCCTCACTCTGATGGACACTCAAGCCATTTCTGCTCTACACTGTTATAGTGCTATTATTCCACCTTCAACATCCTATAGAACCCTGGGGTTTGCAGTTAAGGGAAGGTCATATAGAATTGTCAGCCAGAGAGCTCCTTGGCCTCAGTTAACTACAAACCCCAGAATTCCACAGGATGTAGAAAGTGGAATAATAGCACTATAACAGGGTAGTGCAGAAATGGCCGTACTGAAAGAAGTTTGGACTTCAGGGATAAACAATGTTTGCAGCATTACAAATAAATAAATAGTGCTGTATTTTATAATAGCAATAGCATGTGTATTTCTACACTGCTTACCAGCTATGTGCTCTCTAAGTAGTTTACAATGTGTTAACTAACTGCCCCCAACAAGCTGGGTACTCATTTTACTGACCTGCGGAAGGATGGAAGGCTGAGTCAACCTGGAGCTCGCAGGATCGAACTCATAACCTTGTGGCTGCAATACTGGCATTTAACCACTGTACCACCAGGGCTCCCTGTGTTAATATGTGTTAATATATGTGAAATTTATTTTTAAAAAAAATTAAATTAATGTTTTAATTAGATTGGTTAACACTTTTTTAAATTTTTGCACTATATTGTTTTAGCTGTTTTGTTATAACTTACATTGTAAGTCAATCAATCCATATACTGAGTCATTGTGGAATTATGGACTTTTTGCAATTGGTCTTCCCTGCCCCCAGGTATCTGAACATCAGTGACATGATCCCTCCCCACTGACCATGTTAGCTGAATCTGATAGAGGCTGCAGTCCAAAACATCTGGAGTGCATTAGCTTGCAGAAGATAGTCCTAGTCAATGAGAGATCCCCTACTCTCACCTAGTTCAACTACTTTTGATGAAATGTTCTGATGCCTTTTTCCAGAAAAGTTATTTTAAGAGACTTCAGTTCCCAGAGTCACCCAGCCAGCTTGGCCAGTGGCCCAGCTTGCTTGAAGATTCTGGGATTTGTGGTCCAAAAGGTAATTTTTTGCACGCATTGCAAGAAAAGATGTGCATTTTCTAGTCTGTAGGAAGTGGGATTGCATTCACTAGATGCCAGCTATTGTTCCTCAATTATAATTATAATAATTATAAATAAATTATAAATAAATTATGAATAAAATACATTATAATTATAATTATAATAATTATAAATTCAGCTATTCTTCATGAAAAATGAATCAATCAAATTTCTCAACTCTGCATCAGTCAAATTCAGTGACTATTCCAATTATAGAGTGGATCATATCATATCAGGCCAGCATACTGCTGTTAAACATGATGAGCTTGTCATTAGTGTGTATGTGTGTGTGTGTGTTACAACTCTATTTCAGCACCATCAACATAGCTGAACACACAAGGATTCAACCCCAGACTTTTAAGAGTTTAGGCACTCAGAGAAAGCTTTTTACAACAAATTTATGAAATTTGTGAATTTGGCGAATGTTCTTCACCCATTCCTCATGGAAAAATCTCTCTCCAAGTGGATTTGAATACGCTTTCAACAATTTAGACTGAAATACTTAATCATCTCAGAGTACAGATTTAAATCCTTGACTATTTCATTTTTGCATATAAGAACAAACAACTAAGGTAGTTTTATCCCTGCTGCAAAAGAAAACAAATACTCCTCTGTAGTATTCTTCCTCTATTTAATGTCTCAAAGTGTCATGGAAGAATTATTCTGTACAAGAAAACATGTGAGCTAGAACCCTATTCAGCACGTACAAGATTGTAATATGTACTGGTAACTTTGGGGGCTCATATTTATGGTCATTAATGGCTGGACTCCCAAAAACTACATCATAAGCCAGGCAGTGCCCCAGCTAAAGCATTTCTGAGGTGCTGCAGATTGGGGTGCTCGGACATGATGACAGTGGTTTCCTTGTCACAGGGCATGTTGAGAGAAGCAGCAGTCTCTCCAGCTGCCTGTTTCAAGAGACCCTACAACCAGGAAAGCACTGTAGTCATCACTCCCTAGCTCCTCAATCTGCTGCACCTCAGAAACCTTTTGGTTGGGCTATGCCTGGCTTAAGAGGTAGCTTTTTGGGGAGTGGCACTGTCAGATGTAACTACAACAACAGAGCTCCATCATAAGAGCTAGGTCTGACAATGCAGGATCTTAGCCATGGTTTTTTGTGGAGGGGGCAACTGGTTTTACAAAACTGCTTTGTACAGTGTTTTCTGTACAAAGAACCCATTTGCTGCATAAACAAAACAAGTGGGGGGAATGTGTGAGTCCAACGCCACCCCCAAAAAAACCTCCTGCTTTTCTCCACAGAATAATTACTTTGCAACATTTTGGGAGGTCAAACACTAGGAGAAAACTGTGCAGAATTCTCACTGGTCTATTATGCTTCCTAGCAGGGTTTCCCAACTGTTGGGGAAGCCATTTTTCAACCTGGAATGAATAAGTGCAAACATCCCTTTTATCCCTATCTCAGAGCCAAACTGGAAGTGCAGCTATATAGCAGACTTTCCGCATGATAATCTAGATATCAGAGGACTTGGTCAATCAGAATGAGTCACAACAGTGCAATTCTATATATGGCATGTCTACTCAGAAGTAAGCCTCACTGAGCTCAATGGGACTTACTCTCTGGTAAGTGACGAAAGTATTGCAGTCTGCTTCTCATTGGAATTAATGAATTTTTACTGTCTGCTTTAGCATCAGGGAAGATGCTCACGGAATTTAGTTGTGACTAACTTTTACTACACCATGTCCTACATGCTTAATTTTCAAAGATTACTTCAGTTTAGTAATGAATTTAATTAGCTCAGTACGGCACGAATGAAGCTACCTGAGATATAGCTATTAATAATGTCCCCAACTATTTAGCAGGAATTTTATCCCAAATTAGATGGCTCAGATTCAGGAAAAAGTAATTAGTCAAAGATCTAAGCTCATTATGGAGATTCCAATTAAAGCCTCTTTTCAATGTACAGTGGCAGTAAAATAAGTAAATTTTAGAAACTGAAAATGAATGTGACAGGAAATCCTGGAATTATGCAGTTCAATTAGTATTATGCCCTCTGCCACAATGACATGATCTCTTTTAACTGATCTACAGACATAACAGCAACTAGAAATGAGTACTTCTGAGAGGGCATTGCACTGTCACCTTTACTCTCAGAAT
The DNA here is from genome assembly GCA_030412105.1 of Cyclura pinguis. Taxonomy (NCBI): domain Eukaryota; kingdom Metazoa; phylum Chordata; class Lepidosauria; order Squamata; family Iguanidae; genus Cyclura; species Cyclura pinguis. The sequence continues at coordinate 218,811,488 of CM059602.1, forward strand.
GCTGATAAAATGAAAGGGTATCATAGGTATGCACAAAAAGCAACTGTTATACCTAGAGAGCCAGCATAGTATAGTGGTTAGAGTTTTGGACTATGGCCCTGGAGACCAGGATTTGATTTCCTACTCAGCCGTAGAAAGCCATTGTGACCTTGAGCCTGTCATGTACTCTCAACTCCCAGAGAACCCCATGATAGGTTCATCTTAGAGTTGCCATAAGTCAAAAATGACTTGAAGGCATGCAGCAACAACAGCATACCTAAGAAGAAAACCAACAGTTTGACTCTCAAAGGCCTGTGTGTGGTAGAGGCTAGAGTACTGAACAAGGAGAGCAAGGTTCAAATCTCCACTCAACCTTGAGCCTTGGCCAGTCAGCATCTTCTTCTCCATCTTTCTCTCAACCTTACAGGGTTGTTCTGAGGATAAATGGTGTTAGCCAGGTATTCTCCTTCAACCTCCTTGACAGAATACCAATAAAATAAACTGGAGTATGGAGCTTTTCTCATCCAAAGCTGTGAACCAGGAAGCACCCTGTTCAGATGTTGCCCACAGACTTGACCTTCCCCTGCGTTTTCAAAGTGATGTTAATAACATTGACATTGCTGTTGCATGTGTGTCTTCAGGTCATTCCTAACTTATGACAACCCTATCACAGGATTTTCTGGGGGCTGAGAGTATGTGATGAGCCCAAGGTCACCCAGGGGAATCAAACTCTTGTCTCCATGGTTGTAATCCAGTGTTCAAACCACTACACCAAACTGGCTCTAATAACATTGACTGCCCCCCTTAACACAGTTGGTATAAAAGCGGCTCTGCCAATGTCTGGCAGAGCCAGCCATCATCCTTCACTTTTGTCTATGTTGGCTAGGGCTGATGGAAGTTGTAGTCCAACAATATCTTGAATTATAACCAGTAATATCACCCATGGGTTAATGTGTGTAAAGTGCTTTTGGACAATCAATCTATATAAAATTACAGTAAAGCTTCTGACATTGATTAGCCAGAGCTAATGTGGCGGTACAGAACGTTCAGCTGCCCAGAAAAGCTTTTGCCATCAAGCTTCCTTGAGGGAAGGGCAATTTTCAATTTGGCTGTATTTTAATTTTCATACAGTTGTAGGGTGATAGGGAAGAAAGAGATCGTGGAATACAGAAAAAATGAAGAGACAGGGACCCTTTTTGCACCTTACCTTTTCGCGCTGCTGGGTTGGGGTTCTCGCACGAGAAGGCTTGGGAGGAACGCTGCCACATCCCTGCTGCTTCGGCTCCACAGCTCCTTCCTCCTCGCACGAGTGCCCCGCCTCTTCCGTTCGCAGTTTAGCCTGGGACCTCCCAGGCTGCACTGAGGAGAGGACACGCGACCAGCCCGGCTCCCAAGGAACCGCACGCCAGGTAAGTGCGCGCGAGGGCCCCGAGTGATGCGCAGCATTTTCGGCTTTGAGCCAAAAATGAAAAGATGCGTGCGTGGTCTGCGTCAGGCCCTTGAGCATCACATAAATGTGAATGCATCATGCAGACTGCTCCTCACATTTATGTGATGCTCAAGGGGCCCTTTCGCTTCAAAAACGCTGTGCGAAAAGGGCCAGGGAAGAGACTGAGGAGGAAAAGAGCTGGAGAAACAATGGATTAAGAAAGAGGAAACTGGAGGAAAGTCAGAGGGCCGATGGTGCTAGCACTGTATTTTCAAAAGGGATGTTTCCTTAATATTATATTTAGAACTGGTAGCACTGGAAATTCATCCCCTCCAAGGTTTTGCAGACGAAAACCTGGGCTTAGGTGGCCAAACAACATTGGAGTGTGGTCAAGTTGGCAAAAGTTATAGAAGAAGAACACTCAAGGAAGGAGAGGCTGCAGTAGTTTGGTCTTGCTTGAACTTCTGGAAATGGTAAGATTCTGCCCCTCTTCCTCTCTCCCTTCAACTGAGTTAATTGAGTACACAAAACTTCTGTGCTTTGAACTCTGTTTGCAGCAACTGAAGTAAGCTGAAGACAAAAGGGGAAATGGGAGGAGGAGGAGGAGGAGGGGGGAGAAGGAGGTAGGAACTGGGACATTTTAAAAACAACTTATAAAGTGGGACAACAGAAGATTAATTGGGATTGTTCCCATCAAATCAGGACAGTTGAAAAGCATGGAATTTTCTCATGCAGATGAAGAGTAATCCAGAAAAAAGCAAAAGGCGGGGGAGGGTACAACCAGAAAACCTGGGCTGTGCAGAAGTGGAGTATGTGTGAGAGACAAAGAAAGAAGATCTGTTACAACTTATAAGTGGGTTAGAAAGGCAGTGGCTTTTCATTTTCCCTATTTACTCTATCCATCCTTAGATAAACCATTTAATTTTTGTCTTTGCCATAGACTGTCTCCCTGTACCACCAGCTTCCTGAATTAATGGCACGTTTTCATGTCCACCTCCAAGCCTTCTGAAAAGCCAGATCCACTGATTGTTCCATCTCCCCATGAGCTTTTCAGCAGCCAAGAGGCAGAAGTACCTCATAATATTAAGAACTTGTGTTTGAGTCTGAAGGGGTGGGTTTACAATCCTTTCTCCGCCTCGCCCCTTTTTTCCCTTTTATGTTCTATATTTCTAGACGGTACACAATTTGGGGGCAGGGACTACCTTGTTTTGCTGTTTACAGACACGTAAAGTTCTCTGGAAATTCAAGGTATAAATAATATAAGTAAATAAAATCTTTGCCTGTGTTTTTCACTGCAGACTGTCACCAACACCCCGATCCTAAGGAAATTCAAATTGGAAGTGTGGTTTAAGCTGAGGCAGTCAAAGGATAATTATATGAGATTTTGTATTATTACATTCCAGGGTAGGTTGATGCTAGATCAGCAGCCTAACAAACATTAGGTTAGCCTGAAGATGTGAGCATTTGTTTAGAGGTGAGTGGTGATGGAGACAGGAGAAAGGATAGTCACTCCCAAAGAATAGGAAGCAAAGCAGATCTTCATTCAATAAAACAGAAATTGTCACCATTGTGTTGCAATTCTGCCAGAGCAACATATGGCAGCACAGCTGACAAATATAATCTTTTCTCCCTTTTTTTACCCTCCCTCTGTTTCACATGCGCATTGCATTTGGTGGAATACTAATACTTTACATAATTTGCCTGTTAACTCCTTAGTGATGTGACATCTGTGGCTTGGGGAACACAGTATTCATCCTGAATGATGACATCTTAAGAGTTAAGTCAGCCAGAGAATTAAATGAAAGCTGTGATGGCTTCAACAGCCAGGGCCTCCCCAAAAAACTTCAGATGCCCAAAAGGAACGGTTGCTTTCCTCTCTCCCCCAGCCCACACTGTCTTTATTGCTAGTGTACATAGAGTGTATAAGACAAAGCTGTCTTCATTTAATGAAAAAATCAAGCATATTGAGACACAAATGTACCAACCCAGGGTTCTGTCTCCAAGTGTTGTGAAGTTCTTAGAGAACAGTATTTGCTAATGACCACCCACCAGCCACATTTGCCTCTACCTTATGGGTATATGAGTACAAAAGAATAAGTAAAAGACAGAATAGGAAGAAGGGAGAGAGAAATGCTTTTTAATCTCTCATTCAGGTGCTGACGATTTATACAAGTTGATGGCAACATTGGTTGTTTCAGAAAGAAGGACTATGCTAACTGGCTCAAAGAGTGGGACAGGGGATGGGGAGATCTTAAGCACAGTTCAGTTTTCACCTGAGTACATAACTCATGAGACCCAGCATGGTGTAGTGGTTTGAGTATTAGACTATGATCCTGGAAGCAAGGGTTCGATTCCCCACTCTGCCATGGAAATCTAGGAGGTAACCTTGGGCACATCACACATTCTCAGCCTCAGAAAACCCCATGATAGGTTCATATAAAGGTCAACATAAGTTGGAAATGATTTGAAGGCACACAACAACAACATAACTGGTATTGGAAGGGTGATCTACAGAGATGCAAAATGAGAACCTTGCTCCCTCAAATAAGAATTCAGTCCAGTCAATGAAATCTTTGTTCAGCCCCAAAATTATTACCAATGCAGTAATTTAACAATTCAGTTGAACATTTAGATATACAGTTTAGCCACCCAAAAGAAAGGGCAGGCAAAGTTACCAATGGGATGCAAACACAACAAATACAAACGTCATAGGTGTAAGCCATTTTTAATGTCTTACACTCTGCAGTGCTAGAAATTTGGGTGATGATGAAAATTTCATGGTGGGGGTGAATTCTTCATTGGGAGGGGCAGTGACCTCATTTTGCTCTGCCATAGATAAACCTCTGCCTTCTTTACAAAATGATCAATTAAACAAAATCTGTTCGCCTCTGTACTAGACAGATAATCAAAAGGGAATGAAGTTTATTCCAAATTGCATAGACATTGGACTATATTGCACATTATAGAGAAGTAAACTAACATTTAACCTAAATCTACTATTTATCTTTAACTTGGTACTTCAAAGAAACATCTGTATCAGAGGAAGATTCCCTCAGTCAGAAATGTGGCATGGCAGGGGGACAACAGGAGAACAGTCATGATCAAGGCCCTTTATGGGTATTTAACATTTTAAAAAATGGGACATGTTAAATGCATTAACATTTTTAAGGTGTCATCTTGTTTGGTGCTAAGTTAACCTGCATGCCACAGGTATTTGCAAACATGGGAATTCTTCTTTTTTTGTTCAAAAGGGTAATTTTCCAAGCTCTGTTTCAAATAGATGTTCCAGAATGGTCCGTCATGAGTCACTCAGTTCTTTTGAGACCTTAAAGCAAAAAAGGTTACAGTTGCATGCTAATGGAATCTTAAGCTATGCAGAGCAGCATTCAATTTTGACATGGGGACTTAGAAGCCAAAAGAGTTTGTCTCTAGGAGGTTTGTCCTTTCCACTTTCTATTTTCTGCCCCCTCCCCCATGACTCTTTGGAAAAGACAATACTGCTGGAGAAAATTGAAGGAAAAACGGTAGGCCACACAAAGTATGGATTGACTCAACAATAAAGTCACAGCTCTGACTTTGCAAGACCTGAGAAGGATGGTAAAAATAAGATGATTTGGAGATAATTGATTCATAGAGTCCCCATAAATCAATACTGATTTGATGGTGTATAACACACATAAGCATATCCTAGCAACAGTGAATGACCATCTTTTATCCAGAGCCCCTGCCTCCCCAGAAAGTTTTAGATGGCAATGACCTTGGGAAAATTGTAGCAAAAGCAGTAGGAGACAGAGGCATGTGTTACCCTGTTTTCTGGAGGTCCCGGAAGGGACACCAAATTGCTCTCAAAGTTATACAAGTTGGGGGAAATTAGTCAAAGAGCATAAGTTAGCACTGCGAGAGGCAGGGTAACGTAGCGAGATCTTGAACCCAATGTCTATGCGGTCAGGCGGAGTCAAGGAGCAAACCGAAGTGAAATAAGAAATGTGATTTTTATTAAAAATACAATCAATCAGTGTATGCAACACAAACATACAGAGAAACTATAGAAATAAAGGTTGGAGTGGGATAGAGGGATTTTTAGAGGAGTTGTTGGTTTGGGTGATACTTCACCTGTCCTGAAGCCCGGTTAGAAGCGGAGAAGCTGGGGGGCGTGGATCTCAGCATGTGGAGCTGAGGGGAAGGCTCGCTGGACAAAGTGACAGCAAGGCGGGATGGAAGCCAAGAGCGATCCAAGGAAGCGCTCAAAATCAGGGGTTTTTATAAGGAGAATTGTGACCGCAGGCTAGTTTGGACTTGGGGAAAACAATGGATTTGGGACTGGAGACAAAGCCTCCAAAAGGTCATAATTTGAATGATTGAATTATAGCCAAATTGTCAATATGATAGCCAGTATGAAAACGCGGAGTACTTGAACGTTGTATAATCAGATCATCAAGCTGCCGGAGCGGGGCAGAGGATCTTTTGAAAGTTGCGTGCATACATAACTGAGTACTTGCCTTGAGGTCTCCTAAAGCTGCGAGTCGGCTATTTGTGGCCTGCCTGTATTGCTTTGGAATATTACAGTGATTATCGGCCGAGCCTGTATGCGTGCTTGTCTGGGGGCCTCGCAAGCACGTGGAAGGGAATGGGTATGTGAAGCCAAATTATTGATAACAAAAGATATCTTTTTATATCCCCCAAGCTCGGGCTAGCCAGGGCAGTAACACATAGCTAGGGTGGGGCAAGTAGGACGCATGTCTTGGACACCAGTGCCAAAGGGGCATAAAAAAGTAGTGCTGGAAGTGGCAGAAAAGGAGCAGGAGAGGAGGCAGTAGCCCTGAAGGCAGGAGTACAACTTCCACACTTGTCCTAGGCACTGTTTATTTTGATCTGCTCTAGATATACCTCTGGTAGGAAAACATGAGAGAAGGTGGCAGACAGTGGCTGACAGTGGCTCTGAAGGGATCTTAAGGTCGGCCTTTTTATTTGCTTTTTTCAGTGGCTTTGATAATTGCTTTACTTAGGTCAAGCCAGAAGCTGTGTGTACATTCCTAGCAGAAAACCTGTTTTTCCTTACTTCAGCACCCCTTGACTTTCAAGTTGCTCAAGAGAAATCTCATTTTTCCATGAATTATATTAAGGATTTTAATACTAGCAAATAAATGTGAAGGCTTATTTTGACTGAGCTTTCCTTTCATTTAAAAACAGGGTGAATATAATCCGGAATGTAACTTGTTTTATCTTTCTGTTGCTCTTTTTGCCAGTTTTCTCCACCCCTTCCCTCACCCAGGCAAACTGATACTTTCATAATGGGACTAAACAAATTGTACATGTCCATCTCCGTGAAAAGGGGCATCATATTTTATTACGAGCTGTAAACAAAATCTTGCGAGAAACTGCCCATGATGTCTTTTACAAACCACTTTATTTTTCCAGATGTATGGTATGTTAGGAACCTGACACAAAAGATGTGAATCGAGTTAACGAGCCTGCCTGCATTTTTATCCAAATGTGCGGTCAATTCATTTGAATAAATTTGACCTTTTCTGTTTATTGCGTTCTCTGAGAGGGAAGGAGGGAGGGAAGGAAGGGGAAACACACATTCTCAGTCCATAGCCAATCATTATGATGACCACAAGTCCACTCAGGCACCTTGACAGCTGAAGCACCATCCCATCCCAAGATTTGCCTGCGGGCAACTGGCTGAGCTGGCACACATTCGTTGGTTCCTTTTGCACATTAAATGTCTTTACAGTTTTCATATTTTTGCTGTTTTTACACTTTTCACTTCCACTTTGTGTAGCCTTTGCAGGCAAGGCTTTATGCAGCATAACACACACCATTAGCACTTCCCAAGCCCTTGTTGTTGTGCAGATGCCAAACACTGCATGCCAGGCTTTCAAGTTATGATTCGCAGGGAGGAGGACGACACTTCCTTAGGGACAGAGCAAAAGAAATCTTTGCAAAGGGCTGCATGTGGTGAAAACAGCAAGAGCAACACAAGACCACCCAAAATTAAAAAAAAAAAAGGCATCAACATTCAGTCTTTGGCCTGGATCCAAAGAATGGTGCTGCTAGTTCCATGTACCCAAAGGGAGTTGGTGTTTCTTCAGTGCCAGCTCCCCATGGCAAACTTCTGAAATGAAAAGGAGCTTCCAAGGCAGTTTGTAATACAGCATGGAAGTCTGTTATCTGAAGGCCAGAAACCATCTTACCAAGCATGCCCAGCTCCTTGGACAGACTGGAAATAGCTTAGCATATTCTTCCTTTTAAAGACAACTCTGTCAAATTTCACAAGAAGCTGATAATTAAAAGGAGTAGGGCTGAAGACAAGAGCAATGCAGAGGTAATTTCATGGATCACAGTGTTCTACATCATAGCTTCATCCCAAATCTGTGGTCCTATGCATGGGAGAGAGGCATTTGTCAGTTGATCCCTCCCCCACTCACTCTTTGCCTGAGGGCCAGACTGCTATGCTGGAAGCTTTCTCTTTGCATAATGAGAAAGCTAGATACTTTCATGTCTTGCCTTTGTTGCATATCAGGCTGTCCCAAGAGGAGTCATCTCTTTCATTTTCCATCTCTTCCTCAGGATGATAAAGGAGAGGGGTGAGAAAAGCCATGGAGAACTACTACTGCAATGTAGTTCCCCAAGAAGCCAACAATGAGGGACAGTTTCTAGACGGTTTGCAGCGATAGGAACTGTTGTTTCATATTTTTGTTGACATCCAGATAAGTCCTGCTTGCCTGCCATGCCTGACCACAGGGCCAAAGGTCAGATTACATTCCAGAGTAACATTTTTTAAATATGCAGATTTTCCATAGGTGGCTACAGGAAAGGCATACAACACATCAGATACTTTGTGGAGTGAATTAAGGAGGCTAGCAAATTAGTCACAAGGACCAGTGGTACTCCATTATACACATTTGGCGAACCTGATTCTTGTTTTGTTTTTTAATTAAATGCACATCAAATATTACCATAAAGAGGTTCTCTTCCTATTTAATAACAGTATATTGCATATTGCTATCTTATCCGAGTATGATCCATTTTAATAGCCGTGCAAATATACCATAATTTTTAATCTTCTACTTATTTTGCCTGTTAATATGTCAGTTTCTGCTCCATCTGTTACTATGATTAGCCATTCTCTGGCTCAAGGAACAGCTTTTTTTTTCTGATTATAAGGCCTACAGATAACTTCTGAATACTGACAGAATGGAAGTCTATAGGAGATGCTATCCCTAAATGTGAAGCTGCCTCTGAAAAAGGCTACGGTAAACCTAGCTTTCCTTTTGCCTTCTACAATGGTTACTACAGCTTGCCTTGTGCCAATATCATGATGTCCTCTATATTCCCAGCCTCACTCTGTATCACTGGATGCCACTGAGCATGAGTGGGGAAACAAAATATAGCATTCTCAGGGCCTTGCCAAAGTACATAGTGCTATTATTCCACTTTCAACATCCCGTACAATTCTGAGGTTTGTAGTTTACTGAGGCCAAAGAGCTCTCTGGCTGAGAACTCTAACCCCAGGATTCCATAGGATGTTAGAAGTGGAATAATAGCACTATAACAGTGTAGTGCGGAAAGGCCTCAGTCAGGATGATGAAGGGGTTAAATTGTAGAAACTGCTTTTTGAGTAGAAAAATAGAGAAAAATAAGTCAGACAGCTGCGCTTCTTATCTTATCAAGGCCTTAGGTATGCGGCTTGGCAATGCATGGGATATAGGGAGTTTAGGAGTCGAAGAGACCAAGGGCGAATACTCCCTGGTACAGAGATACTTCATTTTGAAACTGTAAGACATAATGTCGAAGCTTAAACTTTTGTAACCTGTGCTCTTTTCATATATAGTAATCATTTCCTGTATTTGTTCTCTAGGAAGTATAAAAGTATGCTGGAACTTAAGACGTGGCTCTCAGTCTTTTGGAAATGGATTCCACTAAGATCCCTGCACAGTAAAATAAACTCTTGTTTTCTGATCTGCTGGTCTCAATTCACTGGCTCACCACAACATTTTCGGGTGTGTTGGCCGGGAATTGTGAAGGGTGTTTGCCCACTTTGGCGGACGCCAGGGCGTCGGGGCCATCGCCCCCTTCCTGAAACAACCCAGGGCACCCTCGACTTTCTTTTGTCGGAAGGATTGGTTCGGAGTGGGGCGATGGCTCTGGCGACAGCGCTCCAGCCAAGGAACCTGAGGTCGGAGCAGAAAACAGAACCCTCCCACGACTGTTGGTGAGTGACCTCCCCGCAAACTCGGGGGGAAGAGGGGCCTGATCAACCCCTTCCAGCTTTGCCCTAGTACCCCACTGTTGTGGGTGAAGCCGCAGAGCTTTTGGGTGTGGTATTGAAGGTGGGAGGTTGTGTGTTGGTGTGAATGTGTGAAAGGACGGTTGTGTGATGCCGCAGTTTCCAAGTCATACCGTTGAGTTTCCAGGTGCTTGGGTCGGCGTGGTCGAGTGCTGTCTCTCCCCCTTTGTGTCAATCCATGGGACCCCTTACCCACGGGTCAAATCCCCTTTTCCTTGTGTGTGTTGTCCACTGTGGGTGGAAATGGGAGGGGGGCAGAGCTGACAAACCCCTTTAGGTTGTATGCTGAAAAATTTTAAGAAAGGATTTAGTGGGGATTATGGAGATCCCCGAATGACGCCTGAACGACTGAGGACCTTATGTGAAGTAGAATGGCCATCCTTTAAGGTGGGGTGGCCCCCAGAGGGGAGCCTGGAACCCTCACAAATCAAGGCAGTGTAGTCAGTGGTGGTCGGCGAGCCTGGCCACCCTGATCAATATCTATACATAGATTCATGGGACACAGTGGTTACACAAAAAACCCCTTGGTTGCAGAAATGTCAGGAGCAAATTAGTAGGGCAATGGTAGTAATGCAGGATCAGACCAGACGAAAGTTTGGAAAAGGACAGATATTGGCGGAATCAGTTCCAGAGGAACTTAGTGCTCCCCTTCCCCCATATGTGCTACCACAGCCAGCTCTGCAGCCACCAGTCATACCCCCACCGCAGCCAGCTTCGCTGCCGCCAGTCCAACCCTTGCAAATGGACATCTCCGAGCAGGAGAGAGCTACGGTCAGGGGATTGACAGATTCTAGCCCAGTTGCCCAGGGAATGGTGGAATCTCCCTGAACCTATAATCTTCAAACGGGGCCGAAAGAGAAAGCCAAGGTTAAGAAGTCCAAGCATCAGAAAGAGATGGATGAATCAGATGATACAGACAAGGAAAGTGGGGAAGTGGTCGCACCGTTGCGACAAGTTACTCAGTTAGTGGCAAGCCCCAATGAAGAAGGAGGATACCGGCCAGCACAGAGTTACCAGTACACCCCTTTCACCTCTTCAGATTTATTGAACTGGAAGACTCACTATGGATCTTACACTGAAAAGCCCCAAGAGATGGTAGAGCTGTGTACCAGCATTATGGCAACCCATCTCCCCACCTGGCAGGATTGCCAACAATTGCTGTTGACTTTATTCACCACTGAGGAGAGGAGGAGAATATTGGAGGAAGTGGAGAAGGTAGCAGTGGCAAGAGCGGGGCCAGAAGTGCAAGATGTAAATGCCTGGGTGCAGGAGAGGGTCCCTACTGTGGATCCACAGTGGGATCCTAATGATAACCAATAACAGGACAGATTAGCAGAATATCAGGCAATATTGTTGACTGGAATGAGGAGAGGTGTGAAGAAGTCTATCAATATGGCCAAAGTACAGGAGGTGACACAAGGACCTACTGAGGCCCCAGGGGAATATCTAGAAAGGTTGTTAAAAGCCTACTGGCAGTACACCCCCATAGATCCAGACACTGCTGAGAACCTCCGAACGGTGACTGTGGCGTTTGTGACAGGAAGCTACCCTGATATTCGGAAGAAGCTACAAAAACAAGAAGGGTTTGAAGGAATGAATCTCAGTCAATTGGTGAGCATTGCTCAGAAGGTGTACATAAATAGGGAGCAGGAAGAAAGAAGGGAGCAAGATAGGAGGATGCACAAGAAAGCGGAATTATTGGCTGTGGCACTAACGGCAAAAGAAGGATATTGGAAAGGTGGAAGAGGAAAGGGAAGAAGCAGACTTCCATTGAGACACAATGAATGTGCCCTCTGCCGTCAGGTGGGGCATTGGAAAAATGAATGCCCTGGATGGAGGGAATGGGCAAACAGAGGGAAAGGAATGGACAGAGGAAGATGAAGAGGGGCAAATAGAGGAAGAGGAAGAGGAAGAGTGATGAGTGGAAGATATGAGCCAGAGGTGGACGAAGGAGTGGAGGATTTGATTGGGCTGGCTGGAATGGAACTTTACGATTAGGATAGACTGGGCCCCCTTGCTCTCGGCCCCGGGGAGCCTATGGTCACAGCACAAATCGGGGGCCGAGCCATCCCAATGATGGTGGATACGGGCGCTGCCCATTCCGTATTAAATTCAGCAGTAGCTCCAAAAACTGAAAATGCCATAAGAATTGTGGGAGCCACCGGAAGAACAGAAAAACACCCACTTCTGGAGAAAAGAATTGTGGACTTAGGGAGACACGAAGTTACTCATCAGTTTTTATATTTACCAAATTGCCCTGTACCTTTATTGGGTCGAGATCTGTTGGCTAAACTGAGAGCCCAGATTTCCATTGAAGAGGATGGGGTGATGGAAGTAAATTTTAGAGGACCAAAAAGCATCTCAGTAACCTATTCAATGGAAGAAGAATGGCGAAGGTATCAGATCATGGTTTGTCAGGAACAACCCCCTACTTTTGGACCCCCAGGGGTATGGGCTGAGGATAACTCGCCTGGGCTAGCCCAGTTTGTGGCCCCCATAGTAGTGGAATTGAAGCCAAATGCTGTTCCCATTCGTGTAAAACAGTATGACATGCCCAGAGAAGCCCTGGAAGGGATTCAGAAACATTTGGATCGGTTGAAGAAATACAACATAATTCGGGAATGCCGCTCTCCATGGAACACCCCGTTACTCCCTGTGTTGAAGCCTGGAATGAGAGAATATCGTCCGGTTCAAGATTTAAGGATGGTGAATGAGGCTACAGTAACCCTACACCCAGTGGTGCCAAACCCGTATGTTTTAATGGGACTAGTTCCATCCACAGCTACACACTTTATGGTGTTGGATCTTAAGGATGCTTTTTTCTGTATTCGGGTGGCCCCACAAAGTCAAGAAATTTTTGTCTTCCAGATGGAAGATGTTGTTACGGGCCAGAAAACCCAGTACGCTTGGACTCGCTTGCCACAGGGTTGGAAGAACTTGCCTACAATTTTTGGGACATCCCTAAGTCAAGACTTGAGAAGATTCAGATCCGAGCCCAAGAAACGAGTTTTGCTGCAATATGTGGATAATCTGCTGTTGGCAGCCAACACTGAGGAACAGTGTAAAGAGGCTACAGTGGAATTGCTCCAGCTTTTGTGGGAAGCAGGCTACAAAGTATCTAGGAAGAAGGCCCAGTTGTACCAGACAGAGGTGCGGTATTTGGGATTCCAAGTGACTCAGGGAAAGCGAGCGCTAGGCCGAGAAAGGAAGGAGGCTGTGTGTGCTCTACCTGAGCCCTGGAATCGGAAGATGGTGCGAGAATTCTTGGGTGCAGCTGGGTTTTGTAGAATTTGGATTCCTAATTTTGCAGTGATGAGTAAACCTTTATATGAAGCTACCAAAGGCCCAGAGAATTCTGAATTTACGTGGGGAACAGAACAGAAGAGGGCCTGGGAGCAAATAAAGAAGGCATTGATGGAAGCCCCAGCGCTAGGTCTGCCTGGTGTGACAAAGACATTCACTCTATATGTTGATGAAAAAGGAGGAATAGCAGTGGGAGTACTGATGCAGATGTTGGGATCTTGGCATCGCCCTGTGGCATACCTCTCCAAACAGTTAGATCCTGTTGCCAGAGGATGGCCGCGGTGTTTAAGAGCAATAGCGGCAACTGCCTTGTTGGTAAAAGAAGCAGACAAATTAACCCTAGGCCAGAATCTGACAGTAAAAGTTCCACATTCTGTATTGGCTTTAACGGAGTATAAAGGCAACTATTGGTTCACAAATAGCCGAATGTCCAAGTATCAAGGAATGTTATATGAGAATCCTAGAGTAAAGTTGGAAACGTGCACCACTTTGAACCCCGCAACGTTGCTCCCCGTAGAATCTGAGGTTACACATCATGATTGTCTTCAAACCATGGATGAAGTGTATTCAAGTAGACCAGACTTACGGGACACCCCGTGGCCCCATCCTGATGTTACTTATTATACAGATGGAAGCAGCTTTGTACGAGAGGGAAAGCGAAAGGCTGGATATGCAGTGGTCACAGTGGATAAGATAATAGAGGCCAGAGCATTACCTGTTGGCACTTCGGCTCAGAAGGCGGAACTCATCATCCTTATTAGAGCTTTGGAACTAGCTGAGGGAGTCGTGAATATATACACAGATTCAAAGTTTGCTTTTACCACCTTACATGCACATGGCGCACTGTACAAAGAAAAAGGGTTAATCAACTCTGCGGGACAGGAGATCAAGTACGGAAGAGAAATAGAGCATTTATTAGAAGCTGTGTGGGCCCCTCGTAAAGTCGCTGTAATCCGCTGTAGAGGACACCAGAAAGGATATGATCCAGTGGTTCGTGGGAACCGAAAGGCAGATGCAGCTGCAAAGGAGGCGGCGGAGAGGGAATTTGAATATGAGATGGAAGGTTTGCCCCAAGAATTGGTAACGCCACTCTTCCAAGTGTCATTGAGTGACCAGACTCCTAGGTACACCAAGCAAGAAAATGAGAGGGCTGAAAAAGACCTGAAGGCTATGTTGGACAAAGACGGCTGGTGGGTCTTGCCAGATGGAAGGCAGTACATACCCCAATCTATGGGATAGTCAGTTGTGCAGAAGGCGCACAAAGCTACACACTTGGGAAAAATAGTGTTAGCTCAGCTATTGGAGAAAGGTGTTCATAGACAGAATGGGCCCGTACACCACGCTAGCATCGTCGCGGTGCCAAACTTGTGCTCGGAATAACCTGCGCCAAGGACCAAGATTGGAGGGGGGAATACAATATCAAGGGTCTACTCCTTTTGAATCCCTAGTGGTGGATTTTACAGAAATGCCACGGACGGGATAGTACCGGTACATGTTGGTAATGGTATGTACCCATACCGGATGGGTTGAAGCATATCCTACCAGAACTGAGAAGGCAAAAGAGGTAGTACGAGCCTTGCTTCGGGACATCATAACGAGGTATGGATTGCCCCTCCACACTGGATCCGACAACGGCCCAGCTTTCGTGCATGGAGTAATCAAGAATCTTGCAGAGACTCTAGGAATCACTTGGAAGCTACATTGTGCATATAGACCCCAAAGCTCTGGGAAGGTGGAGAGAATGAATAGAACATTGAAGACTCAGCTTGCGAAATTGTGCCAGGAAACGAAACTCAAGTGGTTAGATGCGCTCCCTATAGCACTTCTGAGGATAAGATGCACCTCCCATCGGACAACTGGGCCAACTCCATTTGAAATGTTATATGGAAGACCCCCGGCCATCCTAAAAGGACTAAGAGGGGATATTCAGGAGCTGGGAAGTCTGGCCCTCCAAGAAGAGGTGCAGGCACTAGGAAAGGCTCTAGAGAAGGTTAAA
Source organism: Cyclura pinguis (assembly GCA_030412105.1). NCBI lineage: Eukaryota > Metazoa > Chordata > Lepidosauria > Squamata > Iguanidae > Cyclura > Cyclura pinguis. Next base: position 218,826,488 of record CM059602.1, read on the forward strand.
GCCCACGCTTTAGAGGTTAGACGAGTTCCGTTCCTCATGAAAGCATATTCCTTTCAACCTGGGAATGAGGTGTGGTTTAAAGACTGGAAAGGAGAGCCCCTATCACCAGGGTGGAGGGGGCCGTACCAGGTGTTGTTAGTTACCCCCACAGCAGTGAAGGTAGAGGGACTGAAACCCTGGATACATTATATTAGGGTAAAACGGGCATTTACTAATTGGACTGTGATCTCATCACAAGAAAACCCTCTGAAATTGAAATTGTCCTGACGGAGAGAGGGCGGAGAAGGTTCGGACTAGACTCTGCTGTGGTCATACCAAGGAATTGACCACTCTACGCACAGTCAGATCCGCAACAGGTGAATGAAAAATCTAGGCTATACCCTACTGCTGCCACATGCCTGGAGGCTGGTAGCTCTACGTACGGTCAGACCTAGCGACTGCAGAGGAAGGAAGATCGGGACTAGGCCCTGCTATAGTCACTCCGGAGACTGACTATTCTACACACGGCCAGATCCCCTACGGAGAATGGTAGTAAGCAATGAATGTTAGTGAATTAGTAATAATAGTAGTGTGTATACTCTTTGGAATTTTAGCTCTGGTATATTTCTTGTATATGTATAGAAGGTACTGGTGTGGGATAAGTAGGTTTGGACCCCTATTTGACTCTGAAGATGAAGCGGATAATGTTGATAGGAGTATGGGGCATGATGTGTGGAATAATTGAGGCCAACTGGTTTAAGCAACACGCTGCACATATGTTCCAACAACATGGGCCTAATGTCACTCTAATTTATGAACATCCACAGACCGTGGCGGATTTTGATTTTATACCCTCCCTCATTAATGAACCAGGAGTGGTTGTAGGAGCCCTGCAGTCAGCATTAAAGGGGAATCCCAATATGTTTGCTAAAGTTGATAGTAATCTAAACAAAACTCAGTTTAGATGGCTGAAATTCTATACTTATTCCCCCGGAATGTGTTTTTGTTGTTACCATAGTGGAAACTGGAATTCTAAGTGGAAAGGATATATACAGCACTCTTCATTTTATGCTGAATTGGGAAATCATTCGGCTTGTAGTAATAGATTTTATTTGTATGGCTCATATAACAATTCCTATCAACCAGAGACAAATTTAACTGAAACCAGTTTTGGAGAATTGTACCTGCAATATCCTATGTTTACTCCTAATCATACAGAATCTGGTAGTATATGCTCTGGATTGATGGCTCAGGATCCAAATTTATGGTTTTATTTTAATGGATGGGCCACCAATTATCACCCAGGGACTTATCAGTGTGTGGGAATTGGGTATATGACTATACCCGTTCAAGTTTTTCTCCCAGGACAACCAAAACGGGCTGTTAGAAGAAGAAGGAACCTGGTGGGACCACTGGGTAGCCAATGTGAAGATCTGGTCATTGTAGGAGGGAAATTGGCTCAGACTGAGGCCAGTAGAGTAGGAGGTGGATTAATAACGGGGGTCCTCACTTTGAGATCCTATCCAGGGATCATAGCTCAAGAAAATCGTAAAAGTATATTAGGATTGACTTGTAGATTGGAGAAAACTATAAATGCAACTGGGAAGTTGATACGAGCCCTTCAACAAGAAATTGAAGAGCTCAATCAGTTAATGTTACAACATCGGATGGCCTTGGATTATCTATTAGCCAGAAAAGGGGGGGTTTGTTCTATAGTCAAAGGAGGATGCAAAGTCACCTTCCATGATTTGAACAAGACTATAGAGGATGAGATACAGCACCTACAAGGGCTAATACAAAACAATGACAGTGGCATTGGAAATCCTTGGGATTGGTTAACTTCCTGGTTACCAGATTTTGGCTGGCTGAAAACTTTGTTTCTAGGCATTATAGTTTTGATTGTAGGAGGGTTTCTAATGATGATATGTATTTCCTGTGCTATAAAATGTGTACAGGTCTCTCTCTCTGAAGCTATGGAGGGAAAGGCAGCTCATTTTGCTGTTATGGCTCAAAAGCAGGCTTAAGTAGAGTATGCTCAAATTGCAATAGAATTTGGCAGAAAAGGGGGGAATGATGAAGGAGTTAAATTGTAGAAACTGCTTTTTGAGTAGAAAAATAGAGAAAAATAAGTCATACAGCTGCGCCTCTTATCTTATCAAGGCCTTAGGTATGCAGCTTGGCAATGCATGGGATATAGGGAGTTTGGGAGTCAAAGAGACCAAGGCCGAATACTCCCTGGTACAGAGATACTTCATTTTGAAACTGTAATACATCATGTCAAAGCTTAAACTTTTGTAACCTGTGCTCTTTTCATATATGGTAATCATTTCCTGTATTTGTTCTCTAGGAAGTATAAAAGTATGCTGGAACTTAAGACATAGCTCTCAGTCTTTTGGAAACTGATTCCACTGAGATCCCTGCACAGTAAAATAAACTCTTGTTTTCTGATCTGCTGGTCTCAATTCACTGGCTCACCACAACAAGGACACAACTATGATTTACTAAATGCTAGAAGCCAGATGAGAACCAAAGTAGCATACTTATTAAGCTTACATCTCACTTTTCCACTCAGTGGCACTCAAAGCAGGTGACAACAATAAGACTAAGCCTTTGGAGTCTAATCTGTCACACCCAAACTATAGCAGAGATTCCTCCCATAGCTTTGGAAGCATGCCCAGCAGCAGAGAATACCTTACCAGCAATGCACTGTAGCCAGGAAAAACTCACCCATGCCAATTGTTCTCTTCCATTAATGAGGCAATTTATTCTTGAGTTACACTGTGTACATATTTACAAGAATCTTCAGAAAGCATTCCAGCATCCCTCTGCTTGCTCTTTCTGGCAGAGCCTCCAACAGACACATCAGACACCATGTGCACCTTGCTGGCTAGCTCTCAGGTACATTTATACTCACACTAGCTGATCCAATCCTGCCAACCTTTGCATTCTCCCCACACCTGATGCAACCTTCTCCCCTGGTTGCTCATCAGCATGACTCAGTTGAAGTCACATGGCTCTCCACAGGTGCACTTAACGACTCACATCACAAAGTATTTTCTACAGGTTTGGTCCAACCTTTTCTTGACATAATCCTATTACATTTTAACATGTACATGGTTTTAACTGTTTTAATCTTTTCTGCCATTTTAACTAGGTGGGTTTTTTTAATACGCTTATATCCTATTGAAATTATTCTGTTGTTTTTATCTGGACTTGTTTTAAATTGTGCATATTGTTTTAATTGTATGCTGCTGTCATACTGAGTTTATTTCCAGCCCCCCAAGACTGACTTCTACCCTTGAAAAGGAGCAGGAAATTCACCAGCATTCACTAATTCTCATGCTGCCACCACCCACTGAATTCTGAACTAACTGAACAGTACAGTGGGACCCTGCTCAGTGGATTGCCAATCTCTATGCTTAAGGACCTTCCCCTTCCCTCACCTTCCCCTTCTGAGAGAGAGAAGTCCTATCTAAGCGTGTGCCAAAGGATGGCGTGGGAATGGAGAGGAAACAGAGGTTTTACAGAAAGGCATTTATTTTAAGGCATGCAAGTAAACAAGACAATAATACACATGAGAGGCTCCCCCCTCCCAAGTACGCTTAAGTTACAAGTAGTTGTAACAACAGATACATTCTTAAGATCAGCCAACTATAAAAATAATAAAAAACCCTAACGCAACTAACTACCTTATTCTACTTACTCACATTTGGGTTCAGAGGCTTAGATGGTCTAGGAGAGGAATGAGACCAGGAGGCGAGGCCTAGGCCCGCAGCCTACTACTGGCACAGATCCCATCTCCAGGAGGTTCCTTTGTTGTCTCTCTGCCACATGGCCTCTCCAGGATTTTTATAACTTCTCCTTCGAAGCATCTCGAGGCATCTCGAAGATGCTCACCTCTCTTCCCTTGATTGGGCCATTCTCCCCCTGTGACCTGTGAGGCTGACTCACAGTAAAAATGTAACCTAACCCCAACTCCTCATTAACCCTTGGTTTACCTGAAGAGGGAAGCATCCCCCTTCAGCCAAGTCTAGATAATGGGAAGCCCCATTATCACAGCTGCCCTGACAAAAGCGGGTGGAGGGAGTATTTTAAAAGGATTTTGAGAAAAATAATAAGTGCATCTACCATATAAAAGAAGGTTAAAATGCAATTAGAAACAGATTAATAAAAAGCAACAACAGCCTGCTTCATTGAAAACTCAGCTAGATTGCAGAAGCCTGTCTGAGTAAAAACGTCTTTGCCTGCAGGCAGGAAAATAGCAAAGAGGGACTCAGCCTAGCCCTGCCTCAGAAAGAAGCTTCACAGCTTGGGGGCAGCCACCAAGGAAGCCTTGTCTTCCATCCCTAACAAATATGCCTCCAAAGATCTGAAGACTAAAGACCACCTTGTTGCTCGGAGCTGTTCAGAGCAACCTATATTTGATCTTCTTGTCAGCCTATGATCAGAGAGCATATTAGAATTTTCCAGTGACTCCAAGCAATGGGATTTTGAAGCTGATGCTCCACCATTCAATACAGCTACAGCTTACAAAAAATGCGCTGGCTGAAAGATTTTTGTCTCACCACAAGATGAATCTGATAGTTATCTCAAACAAATTAAAAAAAATATGGGACAGACTAGAGTCTCGATTAATGCTAGTCCCACTCTAGTCTACCAATCCTAAGCATTCAGCAGATCAAAATTCCTTAAAACCAAGTAAAATTAACCAATCCTGACTCCTTTGCAGTAGAATGAGAAAATAATTTCTCTACCTGCCACGCTGTCAAAGAACAATAGTGAGATTTGCTTTGTACTGCGATCATAAATTCCTTTGTGAAACAGAAACTATGTGATATTATTAATCATCTAGCACTATTATAGAGAACAGCATCAATGTTACACCAATATGACATTAACAAAATTTCAAGACCAAAATAGCCCATACACTGGATGCATTAGCTTTACAAGCAAGCTGAACTCTTACACTGTGAAGAATTTGTACACAAACATAGCCCTATGAGGAAATCCCCACTGAGGTTACAGTTCACTCTGTGAGACTTTTGGTCAAATGACCAATGATGAAAGCAGTATCCTGTGCTGTTCTGGAATATTGTCCATTCCTGCCCAGATTATTTGACTTCAGAAATAATCCAGCAAGTAGATTTGTGCTTGTGAGGTCCAAGTAACATTGTCAATTAGTTTATTGATCCAGACATGTTTGAGCCATTTCTCTCCTCTCCACCATTGCCAAATGAGGGAGGAAAGGTCCATTTTCACATCCACATCTGGGATATTCATCTAATATACAAAAGTCAGTTTGTCTGTTTATCCGTGTCAGGCAGAGAAGATCACATATGATTGGCTATGTCAGGTAAGAAGACCTCGTATGATTGGCTGCCTGAGAAGACTCTATGGAATCCTGAGGTTTGTAGTTTAGGGAGGGGCCTTTAGAATTCTCAGCCAGAGAGCTCTTGGGCCTGGCCGGTTGCTATGGAGACAAGCCTAGCAGCAAGGAGTAGGGCAATAGGGCTAGTAGCAGCAAGAAGTAGGCCAGCCTCTCTATGTTAATAACTCTGAATACAGATTGGATTGGAGAATATGGGGAAAAGTTACGGGTACTGGACAAGACAGTTTGGGGAATTAGAGACACAGGATCTCAGATCTTTCTAGCAAGTGTTACCTATGAGAAAATAAAATCCTGGGCAATACTGGGTGTATATGCTAGAGAGTTATAAATGTGATAGTATGCTAGCTGTAGATAAACTTACTTGCTTGAATTATCACCTCTAGTTCCAGATTTGTTTTTATGTCACATTTCATGTCTTCATTTGTCAATGGTCAATCTATGCTGGGTGATATCGTTCATGAATATCATACAGAGGACTTGGAAGGAGGTTTGTCCCAAGATATTTTGTCACCCAAAGGGAAGAGTAAGATGGTAATTTCTGTTCTCTGTACAAAAGCCAACTAGACTGGCAGATGAATGCTTCTTCAACACTGGAAGTGGGAGACTATCCTTCACCACACCTGAAGGGAGGGGGAAGCAGCCACCTGTCTTAGGGATACAATGTAGTCTAGATTCTTTGACCCAATTCCAATCTATTAAATTTAGGCTCAGGAAACCATATCTTACCTCTACTATAGTTCAAAGCAGAACTGTCTTTAGAAGACATCAGGTCATTTGCAAACAATTATAATAATCTTTTCTTCCTCTGTTATTAGGGATACACTCCTAAACCTTAGCAAAGACACTTGGTGTATTTTTTTTTAGTATGGAAGAAATGGTGTCATCTCTTATGAAAAAAAATCCAAAGTAAGAAAGATGGGTGGAAATCATTCAATATGTATCTAATAAGTATTAAGACCTGTATGAGGCAGTATAATATTGAAGAAAGTGGTAGTATGAAGAAATTGACTCTGTCAAATTGCTGTTAGTATGGAGAACGTACAGTTCAGTATTGTTTATTTGTATTTGCCTTGTCTTTCAATCAAATGATCAAGACAGCTAACAACAGTGTTTTAAAGCACAGTAAGGAAGCAATGCTAAGCTTCTGAGGAGGGCAGATGATGGGGCATTGGACGCTATATACCTCTTGGGTGGGGCAGAAAAATATGCTACCAGAAACACCCCTGGTACCATGGTGGAAAACCCTGTTACCATTGCCTTACTTCTTTTACAACTGCCCATAGGTGGGGGACTGAGGTCATTTGCCCTAGGCAATCACAAAGCCAAATGTCTCCTCCTTAGTTCTTGTGTGTACCATTCACCCTTTCACCAAATGCCATAATGTTCACCACAGTCCCTCATATGCTGCGGTCCTTGTAGGGGCCCAAGGCCTCAATAACACATCTACCTTGACATCCACAAACTTTTTGGACAACCTTGACCTCTGAGATGTTCCAGAGACATTGGAGCCAAAATGGGGACTGTTAGAGCAGACCATGGATCTGTGGAATCTCAAGCTTTTTCATACACAGAATGCCCAAAAAGGCCAGAACAGTATAGCAGCTATTTTGCTTATTTCCCCTTCCATTCATATCATTGGGAGCAACATTTTTTAATGGCTGAACTAGGGGGAGCATTTTCCCCACCTGGGATCCTCCCACTACCACTGCCTGATGGCTGCTCTGAAAAAATAACCTGAAAACAGTGTTTACTGTACTGTATGTGCTTTATAATTAACACAAAGGATGCTGACAATATGAAACCATCATGAGGGGTTCTCCAGCACATTCCAGTCAAGCATCTTGACATAAATGGGCTCCAAAATGAATGATTTGGTGGCAAAGTATGTAAATACTTATAAAAGAATTTTGAGACAAAATTGGGGTTCCTTTCCAAAATGACCAGCTATGTGTCAAGAGGTGATCCAGTAGCAACATAGCTGGAATACTTAAAAGATTTTGAGAAACTAGAACACATCCAGTAGGAAAATCTCCAGACATAGTTTTTCCGGAAAAACTATGACAGAGGCTTTCACAGTCAGTGCTGAGGGCTGACTAGAATTCAGGACTGGAGAATTATACTTTCACGCTATAAGGTATGGCAGTACTGACAGACTTAATGTATAACAACAGAAGGAGAACTGATGGAAGAGTCACTGCCAGAGAAACTGATTCACATCTAAATTAGTCCTGAACTGAACATTCAGCACAGTTTAATTTCTGCAGTTTCATGTGAAGTGGATGTGGTTGAAGATCCTCCCAAAGATCAGGAAGGGAATGGTTGAATATTTTGGTGGGCATAGATCTTCAGTATAAAAAGCTTTTTAAAAAAGCTTTTAGAAAAGACGACTCCCAAGGGCGTTCAGAGACCATTTTACCATGTGCTTTACCCTTCCTTGCAGGATTTTGTACTTTTTCTTCTAGTGCTCATTTGAATACAAAAATATGCATTTGGGATACTGCAAAAAGTGCAGCTATAGGAAAATAGGAGGAGGAATGAGACAAAAAAATGGATATACCATATGCATGTCAAACCCTTTGCTTATGTTTTACAATATTCAGAAACTCCCTGGAGGAGGGAGGGAGACAGTGTTTCAGTGGTGCTGATTTTGGTTACATAAGTTTGATAAGACAACAGAAATAGATAAATAATTTTGTGGCTGAACCTAGGCAGACTCATAAAGGAATTATCACTGCCTAGCAGGTAAGAACTAATGACTCCTATAGAGAAACCACGACCAATACAAGATGCTAGCAAGGAGCAAAGCACTTCTTTTTTCTCCTTCTGCTTTTTTTTCTTGGTGTTCTTTTCCTGACAGGATATTTGGGCAACTGGAGAAACTCATTTTAAAAAAAAGTACTTTGTAGCAGTTGTTTGGAGTGACAGTTCATAGATGGGCCAAGCAGCCTAGTTCATTCAGAAGCAGCTACTGTCAATATCTTTAGCACTCTGATGATGGAATATCCTGACTTTGTAAATCATACCTTTGGTCTCCACCATTTAGTATATGAAAGGAAATCCATTTGGAAAAGGGCTAGGGTAGTATCTAAGTGTATGTAGTCAGATCATATTGCTCAACATATGTGAAAAGGCAACTCTTTTAAGATGCTTCATATTGCCAGGTTTTACAGCTGACTTTTATCTTTTAAATTTACATCTCACCTTCGAGATATAGGAAGATCTATACTACTTGTGACAGATAAGAAGAGTTGACCTTTCTAGAGAGTGGTGGAATTACATTCAAGAAACGTAGAAAAGAGACAAAATCTCAGGAGTTTAAAAAAAAAAAGATTATTTCATTCTTTTTTTTCAGCACCCTGAGACTTGGGGGCTTTCCACACTACACTGTTATAGTGCTAATATTCCACTTTCAACATCCTATGGAATCCTAGAGTCTGCAGCTTAGGGTGGGGCATTTAGAATTCTCAGCCAGAGAACTCTTTGGCCTCAATAAACTACAAACCCCAGAATTCCACAGGATGTTGAAAGTGGAATAATAGCACTATAACTGTGTAGTGAAGAAAGGCCCATAGTCTCTTTTGTATACCTCATGCAGTGGGTGCTACCAGTCCTTTTTGCTTTGGAAATTACATTCAAGACGGGGCACAAAAAGAAAATTATTTTCTTGTAGATGATGAGGGGGTTTAATTATAAATCAATTGTGCTATCCTATGCATGTATATTTGGAAATACTTGAATTCCGTGACACTTGCTTCTCAGGATATGTAATGATAATTACCAAAACAAAATCAGTGAAACTGGTGGGAGGAGGGGTAACAAAATATTTTCTCCTTGAATTACTGGGTCAATTTCATGAATTTTTGGTTGAAGCCCTGTTTCCTGGCAGCAACAGCCTAAATACTACTTTTTAAAAAACAGTTGAGCTGTTAAGTTCTATGCTAAGGCACGTATGCACTTTGGAAAGGTAATTTGAAAGCGAGTTGAGCCATGACAAATAGGGACAGCTGGCCTAATTGAATCATTTGATCTAAGACAGCTCAACTTGGTTATCCTCACTGCAGCCCACATTGATATTAGCGAGTGAATCATTAGCCATGAAATCATGTCGACTTTCCCGACTGCACCGTTCTTGACATGACAGGGAGTGTGGTCTGCTTTTCATTATAACCCCAACGAGTTCTTTAGTCTGTCATGAAGAAGAAGAAGAAAAAGAAAAGGGTGTCTTTGGAAGTGGGAGGGGGAGAACTTTTTGGCACAACACGAGAAAGCAATTTGCTCCGACATACATCAAGGCACAGTTCAAAGAAAGACACTTTTGTTGTGGTTCAGGTTATCTGTTAGCCACAGCAGAAAGCCTGTGTATCCAAGCTTGCTCTTCTGCCTATGCTGTCAGCCTTCTGAGTGCATACACAACACAATCTGCCATTGGAATACAACCACGTGCATAGAATAGCTGTATTTTGGCTTTCTGAGGGATTGAATGTACAGAGACAGAGATCTTGGTTTTACTTTTTAAATGCTTACATTACCTATGTAGATGCTTAGTTACTTGGACATAGAAAATAAAGATAGTTTAAACAAAAGCTTCTTACTGATTTTTTTTTAAAAAAAAATCTGATTCTTTGCTGTATGTAGCATCAGCATTTACCTCTTTGTCCCTTTGCCCTGGTTTTGCCCTTAGCTCCTATTGAGAACAGCAGCTGCAGTCATTATACTACCAGCAGGATACCACCTATGTTGCACAGGCAAATCATGTTTATAAAAATGGAGGGAACAAGGACCTATTCACCATCACCATCCATTGTAACATTGGGAACCAGCTTCTTTCCTTACCACAAGGCAGCAGTACCCAACAGTATATCAATGCTGGACAATACTGTGCCTCATTGCAAGAGGTTTCAAACAGTTGGAAAGAAGCAGAGAAGGCAGTGTTCCTTTCCTTTCCAAAACTGGGTCCTAAGATCTTGTTTGTCTACCACTATCAGAATCTCCAACTATTGGCCTTGCTTGCTGGGAAACAACTGATCTAGAAATAAAGATATTTGCTTGCCCACCACTGACCACCAGGAATAAGGACAGGCAGAATATTGGGTTGTAACAGTAGCCATGATCAGATGTTACTTACCCAATTTCAATCAACATGCAAAGAGAGGAATACCTAGGCCTCCTCCTTGTCATCAGTGTTTTCCTCATATAAAAAATCATTCATCTGAAGCAAAGTGCTTCTTCACAGGGAAAAGTAAGTGAGCAAGGACTCTGGAAAAATCATGGTTCTTGCTTGAATGGAGACTCTCCATGCACACAGGAACTTCTTCACTTCAGATTTCTCTCCTTCCATGTGAAGAAAATGACAGTGGAAGGATGCCCTTCACATGCTCACTATGTTTACTTAGGCTTAAACTTCACTGATCTCACTAGGAATTACTCCCAGGTGAGTCTATATGACTGCATTTTTTTCCCATTGGCCCTCACAGCTATCATGCAGGTCATTATTAATTTGGGAAACCAAGACAACAATGCCAGGCTTTTCCAGTCCACTGTAATATAGCAAAGTGGCTTAAAGGCAAGGAAGCCATCATAGGCAGCAGATCTAGGGTATCCTGAAAATGCAGGAAATTGTTCATTAGCAAATTTGTTGTTTGTTGTCTTCTTACTACTAGAGATGAGGAGAGGTGTTTACTGGGATTTGCTACCCTTTCTGCCAAAAATAACTTGTTTGGCTTTGGTATTATGGCATCTTAAATTGGGGAAAGACACCATTTGCTGCTCCACTTCAAGTCTTACTGTGTTACAGAGTGCACTCCAACTGCACTGTTTGGAACCGCATCAAATCACAGAGTTTGACAAAACCAGTCTCCCTCAGTTGCTGAGTTCACTTCAAAACATAGACTGGCTCTTCCATAGTAAAGCAGATAGATACCAGAAACTCTGAGGCAGGATTTGGCTACCATTAGATTTGGTCCCATGGTTCTTAGTATGATCCAAAAGCAGTGGCTTTATGTAAGCAGGGCAAGTCAGACGAGCTCTGCTTTAGTTCAGAAATGGGAAGCAAAGAACTAGATTAAGTCACCCCTCCCTATGAACAGATGACTGACATTATCACTAGCTTTTGGAGTGAGTAAATCAGATCAGATCTCTTTCTTTAGCATGAACCATTCATTACTGATTAATATTACATGGAAAGATAGATAGCGGATTCTAGAACCTGACTTGCATTCAATGGGAAACTAAAGAAACACAATGCATCCACATATGCACTTGAGGCTCAAGTTGTCAGTTATGGATTATCCCAAAAGAGAAAATGCATCAACAAAGAGCACAAAGGAGGACACATATTTTCATGCACTAATTCATATACATTGGTGCAAATTTAGAAGTAGCCACATATATATTAAAAAAGGAATACAGTCATCTTACTAGAATGGGCAAGTAAGTGTCTGCATGCCTCCTCAGTTTGCTATCCAACTGCTGATAGGACCCTTGTTCTCTTTTTCTATTGTTCTTTCCCTTTAAAGTACATTTGGATTCAGATGTAGGATGTCTCCAAACAGACAACCATCTTCTGACAGCTCTTCAAACAGAGGCCTATCTTTTGTTAAGTAGGACCCATGGACAGCCTCCCTGAGGATTAGATCATTGTTTTCACAGGACCCCAGTTAACTTGTACTCTCCATTTGGTCACCTGCAGAGAAGACTAAATTTTTTTGCTATTAACCAAATATTCAGTATAGATCACATGGAGTCCTCTGAGAGCATTTCCCAGATCTTTTTCCTGCTAATACAAAGCATTCAATTGCAACCAGATTTCTCGAGGAAGCAGTTTAAGGGCTTCCATTGTGATGTATTCAGAATTGCATAAAGAGGTACAGAATGCAAGGGGTAAAAGATAATATTTTGCCAAATACATCTTGTCACGTAGAAGCAAGAAAAGTTGGCCTATTCAAATGTCTTTTTCCATACAACTCCCAAAGGTACCCAAGTCCTGTTCCTTTACATCTGCTCCCTTTGCTATATTAGCTATGTTTGCTATGTGTAAAAGTAAGTTTATTTAGCATTAAGTGTACTTTGCCAATGCCACTGACAACCAAGAGGCTTGATTGAATTGTGGGAGTATATAAATATCCCAAGCTATTGCAACAACTTAAAAGTACAAAATGTAATGATGACTTGCTACAGTTGCTGCTTGGTTGCACTCTGATATAATGATGCATCTCAATTAGAAATGTTGCAATAAAAAGGGGTTTTTTTCCCCTGCTGATGAATTTGTACACCAGAATGTTGATCATATTCAGTACCTTATGTCACCTGAATCATTATAATTATCATTCCCTTGGTAATGCATGATCCCTGAGAAAATGATGTGTAGTTTATTAATTATCCAAACTTTATTTATCTGTGACGTCTTTTATGTCCACAGAGGAAGGAAATGAGACTTTCCTTAATCAAGTAATGATTCAGCAGTACTTTATGCATATCCACATGATTGGCCTGAGCTGGCATAGTCAAAGAATCACAGAATCTTAGGTCATTTCCACATAGCGTTGCTTTCACACAATGGGGACACATTGGCAGTGGCCCACAAGTCATGCTTTTGCACAACATCATCACGGTTCCACTGCCAACGCACCCCCACCTGTTGCAATCACAGGATATTCACCTAACAGAAAAATCCATTAAGCGCCCATAATTGCACAATGCTCCCATCACTGACAGACATGCAGAAGGGGCAGAAGCGCAATCACATACTTCCTTCCCCAGTGCAACATGGGAAAGAGGCCAGTTGCACTGTGGAAGGAAGAGGTGTGTAACTCGTGCTCCCTTCAGCATGGAGCCAGCTGGGTGTGGAGGGGAGCAGGGGTTCCTGTCATGCTCCCTTCCTGGCAAAAGCACTACCAGGACTGCAATGGGAGGGCAACAGAAGGAGGTACAGTATGGAAATGGCCTTAGAGTTGGATGGGATTACAAGGGCCATCTAATCCAACCCCATTCCATGAAGCACTCCTAAAAAGATGCCCATCCAACCTCTGATTAAAAAAACTCCAAAGATGGAGAGACAACAGACTATCCCACTGTCAAACAGTTCATACAATAAAAAAAAAGTTCTTCTTAACGTTTAGGTGGAATCACTTTTTTTGTAATTTGAATTCATTGGTACAATTAGTCTTTGGAGCAATAGAAAACAAGCTACTTACATCTTTTACATGGCATCCCTTCCAATATTTAAAGATAGCTATCATGTTACCTCTCAGGCCTTTTCCACATGGCATTGGCCTGGAAGGCCACCTGGATCATTTTACAATTGTGAGGAGCAATCTGCACAACACACTCACAATCACACAGTGCTCCAGGGGCTGGTAGGCACCGATCGCGCACCTTTTCATTTTTGGCTGGAAGCCGAAAATGGTGCACAATCGCACATTGCTCCAGAGCCCTGCACGCACTTACCTGGCATGCGGAGTACCGGAGCCACGCCTGTCATGCTTCCTGCCCCAGCGCAGCCTGGGAAACTCCCAGGCTGCACTGTGAAAGGAAGAGGCAGGGCTCTCGCACGAGCAGGCAGCTCGTGTGGAGCTGAAGCAGCAGGGACACGAGACCCTCTCACTGGAAGCTGCTCATGCGATCCTCACACCCCAGCGCCAGAAAAAGGTAAGGTGTGGAAAAGCTGCCAGTCTTCTCTTCTCCAAGCAAAACATATCTAGCTCCCTTAGTTGTTCCTCATAATGCTTAGTTGTTCCTCATAATGCACCATCATTGAGACACCATAACCACAAATCAGGACAGAATTAAGGGCAACAAAGCTAAATCTCTTATTCACACCTAACCTAACTCCATAAGCAGCTGTGCATATCATCATTATTTGGCACTTGTGAGTCACTGATATGGTCCCTATAGCTAACTAGGGATGCAAACAAGGGATGTAACGGTTTCCTAATTTTCTTCAGGAAGGAAGCAGCAAGTAACTTCAGCATTTTTATTCTCACTACAAGAAACTTTTCAAAAACTGTGACGTTTTCAGTGACTATTCACAATTTGCAGCTTGTTATGTACAAAATTTGCACATGGTGGTTCTGCATGGAAAATGCTATCTTCTGCACAGAACAATCACACATGAATTTTTCATAGAACAAGTTCCAAACTGTGAAGATTTCTTTCAGTCCAGAATTCTCCTCATTAGAGATTCTCGATAATTGACAAACATATTTTTGATACTTTTTAATTTTTTTTTTAACTTTCTTCCCCTTCTGACTGTGGCTTTCTAGGTTCTCAGACAGGGGTCTTTCTACCTCAAGATCCTAGGGACTTGACCTAGGATCTTTATAATGCAAAGAAGATCTAACTGTGACCTTTTTTAAAAAATTGTTTTTTACTTGAATCCAAAACAGAAAGAACACCCTGATGATTTTCAGAAGCTACTGCTCTTATAGTCCTCTGTCCAAGGAGCTGAACTATTGATCCTGGATTCTGTACAGTTCACAAACCTACTGTCAAAGTTTTCATCATGCCTTACCAATTCTGAAGAGTTTTATAATTTCAACTTCGCTCAAATCCGTCTTTTAACTTTGGCAGGCCATTCCAATGTGCATACTGTTGTTCTTTTTTTCATAAATTTTTATTAAAAACAAAATAAACATTATAATGTAAATAAATAGTTGTTTCCAACAATGTGTACAATATAATAAGCACAACACAACATTTTATTATTTTAAACAAAAGAAATAAAGATAGATTTTATTTATAAAGTAAATAGACTTATACCACCCTTCCCATCTCCTAACTTCCTTCCCTGAAGATATTGAGTGCTTGCCTATATACCAATTACCTTCAGAAATTTTACTTCATGTGTATTTTTGTTTATGCTTGGTCTTGATTTTTAATATAATTTTCACACTGTTTTTCTGTGGTTAAGTTCAACCCTGAATACATTCAGAAATATCAAAAAGCACATCTTGCAAACCTGATTAGGGTGATATGAAAACAGGACACAGGGGCTGCCATGAGGCCTCAGACTTATCTTCTATTTACTGTGATAACTCTTGGAAAGAATTTTTAAAAAAATCTTTGTAAGCAGTTACAAGGTAATTATGGATTCATCCGGAAGGTGACCCAGTTCAAGGGTCAGTGTCTCTACTGAGAAACCAGCATGGTATACTGGTTAAGTGCTGGACTAGGATTGCAAAGTCCTGGATTCAAATCCCTATTCAGACATAAAACCCCTGGGATGATCCTGTGCCAATTACTGCCTTTAAGCCAAAAGAGACACTAAGCTGGTGTGGATTAGGCCTAGCCAGGAAAATGAGAAAATAGAAGATCTGCAAACACTGGGCAACACTTATGTTCCTATCTACATGTATTCACCTGCACATTTTAAAAAGGATATCAAATAAAGCAGGTTAACTAAGCATGTGGATTAAAGAGGTGAATAGTTTGCTGGGAAATATTAAGAGTTGAAAACAGGGATGAGTTTAAAATGGAACGAGTTGCTCTGCTCCATTAGAGATTACATGATCCATGCTCTGCAACAGCACAGGCCAGTGTACATAATGTAAGGTCTGGGACAAAGTAAGTTTAGAATCCAGAAAGAATTGCAAGCCCTGACTCTAACTCTGTGTCAGGATCATGGATAGCAACCCTGAAACTAAGGTAAAGAGATCTTACTACAGATCTGGCCTTTCTTGCTGTTGCTCCTGTTGTATGCCTTCAGGTCATTTCTTACTTGTGCTGACCCTAAGAGGAACTTATCACAGGGTATTCATGGCAAGATTTGTTCAGAGCGGGTTTGCCTTTTCTTTCCTCTAAGATTGAGATTGACTAGCCCAAGGCAACCTAATGGGTTTCTATGACTGAGTGGGGATTCAAATCCTGGTCTCCAGAGTTATAGTCCAAGGCTCCAACCACTACACTATATGTGCCAAACACAAGGTCCTCAGGCCAAATCTGGCCCACCAGGCCATTTCATGTGGCCTCGCACCTCTCCTATCTCCTGCAGCTGCAGCGCTCCCCCCATCTGGCGAGCCCAGTCCACACATTATGAGCCCCCAGCTGGTGATATTCTAAAGAGGGACCCAGCAGCCAGCACTTGCAATCTACTTCTACTTCTGACTGTTCCTCTATCCAATTCTCACTGTCAGAGCATTGCTGCAGGTTACCATGGCAACACTCTGTGCAGCTCAGAAGAGTTGGACAGAGAAGCAGTCAGAAGTAGAATTTGATAGCGAATGCTGACTGCTGGTCCCCTCTTCAGAATACTGGCAGCCTGGGGCCCGCAATGTGAGGATTGGGCTCACCAGGTACAGAGAGGGGCAGGGGGGCAGAAAGAGCTACAGGGTAGTGGGGAACAGAAAGAGGTATAGGGGAGGGGGGAGCAGAAAGAGGCACAGGTAATATTTGTCTTATGATTAAAAAAAATAATTTTCTGTTTTCAAAACTCATTTTTCAATAAATTGTACGATAGTTGTACACTTGAATATCTGGTGCCATTATTTTTCCTAGACTTCTAGTTTCAGAGCTAGTTATTACTAAAACCAGTAAAAATTGAATGCAGAGGCAATTATTTAATATGATAAAAGAGTGGATACATTTATATAGTTTTACAGATACAACTGGCCCTTTGAGGTCAACCATAATGCTGCTGCGGCCCAGGATGAAACTGAGTTTGACACCCCTGCTCTATGCCATGCTGACTCTCTTGTTGTTCTTAACTGTATTCAGTCCACTTAAACTTATGGTAGCCCTATAAAGGAGAGACCTCCACGTCTCCTTATCATAAACAGCCCTCCACAGGTCTTGCAGACTTGGAGTTGGGGCATTCGTGATTTCATTACAGATGGATAGACTCAATCTACCTCTTTTCCTACTGCTTTCTGCCTTATGAAGCATTATTGTATTTTCTAGTAAGGCATATCTTCTCATGACATGGCCAAGTACAACCATTTCAGTCTCATCATCTTGGCTTCTAGGGAGAGTTAAGGCCTGATTTGCTCTAGGACCAATTTATTTGTCTTTTTAGCATCTGCTGCATTCTCCTCCTGCACATTTCAAATGAGTTGATTTTCTTCCTGTCAGTTTTCTTCACAGTCCAGCTTTTACAACCATACATAGAAATTGGAAATAATACGGCATGGACCATAGAATCATAGAATCATAGAAATATAGAGTTGGAAGAGACCACATGGGCCATCCAGTCCAACCCCCTGCCATGCAGGAACACCCTCAAAGCACTCCCGATAGATGGCCATCCAGCCTCTGCTTAAAAACCTCCAGAGAAGGAGACTCCACCACACTCCGAGGCAGCATGTTCCACTGCCAGACAGCCCTGACTGTCAGGAAGTTCTTCCTGAGGTTCAGGTGGAATCTCCTTTCCTGCAGCTTGAATCCATTGCTCCTTGTCCTGGTCTCTGGAGCAGCAGAAAACAAGCCCTACATGGCATCCCTTCAAATATTTAAACATGGCTATCATGTCCCCTCTTAACCTTCTCTTCTGCAGACTAAACATACCCAGCTCTCTAAGTCTATCCTCATAGGGCATGTCTTCCAGGTCTCTCACCATTTTGGTTGCCCTCCTCTGGACCTGCTCCAGCCTGACCATGTCCTTCTTGAATTGGGGTGCCCAGAACTGGACACAGTATTCAAGATGAGGTCTAACCAAAGCAGAGTAGAGTGGTACCAGTACCTCCCTTGATCTAGACATCATACTCCTATTGATGCAGCCGAGAATTGCGTTGGCTTTCTTGGCTGCCGCATCACACTGATGACTCATGTTCAGCTTGTGGTCTATTAAGACTCCTAGATCCCTTTCACACGTACTGCTATCCAGCCACGCGTCCCCCATCCTATATTTCTGTATTCCATTTTTCCTACCTAAGTGTAGGACCTTACATTTCTCTCTGTTGAATTTCATTTTGTTAGCTTTGGCCCAGCTCTCCAATCTATCCAAGTCATTTTGAATTTTGATCCTGTCCTCTGGCGTATTAGCAACCCCTCCCAATTTGGTGTCATCGGCAAATTTGATGAGCATGCCCTCTATTCCTTCATCCAAGTCGTTGATGGAGATATTGAACAGCACTGGGCCCAGGACAGAACCCTGTGGCACCCCGCTAGTCACTTCTCTCCAGGATGAAAAGTAGCCATTCGTGATCACCCTTTGGGTTCGGTCGGTCAACCAATTACAAATCCAACTAACAGTAGCCCTGTCCAGACTGCATTTTACTAGCTTCTTTGCAAGAATGTCATGTGGAACTTTGTCACAGACCTTACTGAAATCGAGAAATGCTACATCCACAGCATTCCCTTCATCTATCAAGCTAGTAACTCTATCATAAAAAGAGATAAGATTAGTCTGGCATGACTTATTTTTGAGAAATCCATGTTGACCTCTCGCGATTACCGCGTTGCTTTCTAAGTGATTAGAAACTGACTGCTTAATGATCTTCTCCAGGATCTTTCCGGGTACTGATGTCAGGCTGACTGGGCGATAATTATTTGGGTCCTCTTTTTTTCACTTCTTGAAGATGGGGACAACATTTGTCCTCTTCCAGTCTGCTGGAACTTCTCCTGTCCTCCAAGATTTCTCAAAGATTATAGCAAGTGGTTCCAAAATGACCTCTGCCAGTTCTTTTAATATCCTAGGATGCAATTCATCTGGCCCTGGAGACTTGAATTCATCCAGTGTGGCCAGGTATTCCTGTACCACCTCTCTACCTATTATGTGCCTCATTTCCCCTGCTTCCTCCCCTGCTCCCCAACCACCCGGTTGAGTGCTTGTGTTCTTCTGGGAAAAAAAACAGAGGCAAAGAAGGTGTTAAGTAGTTCTGCCTTTTCTCTTTCCCCTGTTAGTAATTTGCCATCTTCTCTGTGCAGCGACCCTATCGTCTCCTTCTTTTTCCTTTTGCTATGGACATATTTTAAAAAGCCCTTTTTATTGTTTTTGATGTCTCTGGCCAGCCTAAGTTTGTTCTGTGCTTTAGCCTTTCTGACCTCCTCCCTACATCTCCTAGCTACTTGCTTAAATTCTTCTTTGGTGGTTCCCCCTTCTTCCATTTCCTGTACGTGTTTCTCTTAACACTTAGCTCAACTGAGACTTTTTTAGTCAACCATTCTGGTTTCTTCAGATGCCTTCCATTTTTCCTTCTTATTTGCACAGTTTTAGACTGTGCCTTCAGTATCTCTCTTTTAAGGAACTCCCATGCCTCCTGAACTCCTTTCCCTTTCACTGTTCTTGACCACTGAATTCCAGCTAGCAGCTCCCTAAGTTTACAGAAGTCCGCTTTTTTTAAACCCTAAGATGAGTGTCTGGCTACACTTATCTTCTCCTTCCCACTGAATGCCAAATTCCAATAGGGCATGGTCACTCCCCCCTAAAGATCCAACCATTTCTACCTCATTAACAAGGTCATCCCTATTGGTCAGGATCAGATCTAGAATATTTGATCCCCTTGTGGCTTCTTCCACCTTCTGGACCATGAAATTGTCTGCAAGATAAGCAAGAAACTTGGTGGATCTTGCCGTCTTGGCAGAGTTTGACTGCCAACATATATCCGGGTAATTGAAATCTCCTATTATTACTGTATCTCTCCTTTTTGAATGTACAGTCATTTGGTTGAGGAAGGCATCATCAAAGTCCTCGGTCTGGGTTGGAGGTCTGTAGTAAACCCCCACCAGAATATCCCTATTGTTTCTCGCTCCCTTAATTCTTACCCAGATGCTCTCAACCTGGCTTTCTGGGTTTAAGTCATGGATCTCTTCACAGGACCATCCTCACTTTAGTATTCAATGATACACCTTATCACTTCAGGATCATATCTACTTCCTTCATAGGTACCCTTTCAAGTCCTAGTCTTCTTCTGATTTCTTGACTGAAGTCTCCATTCCAATAAATGATTGAACCAATGGAAAATCTTGAACTATTTCAATGTCTTCATCATCTGCTTTGAAGTTATATAAATCATCTATGGTCATTATTTTTGTTTTGTTTTGTTTTTCATGTTCAGCTGTAAAACTGCCTTGACACTTTCTTCCTTGACTTTCTTCAATAATCATTACAAGTCTATGCTATTTTATACTAGTAGTATGGTGTCATCTACATATCTTAAACTATTGGTATTCCTTCCTCCAATTTTCATGCCTCTTTCCTCCAACTCTAATCCTGCTTTACATATGATATATTCAGAATACAAGTTAAACAGATACAATGATTAAACGTAGCCTTTTCTGACCCCCTTGCCAACTGGAAGTTTTTCAGTATTCTTTCCTGATAGTAACCTTTTGTCTGAGTACAAGTTTTGCATCAAGACAATCAAATGTTGTGGCACATCCATTTCTTTAAGACCGATTCATCATTTTTCATGATCTACACAATCAAAAGCTTAGCTATAATCTATGAAACCCAGCTGATCCCTTCATTTGCCCTTTTACCAATCTAAACAGAATCAAACTTTATACTCTTCCATTTTAAGGAAGATACCCAAGATTTCTGATTATTTTGGTTTGCGTTTTTGTATCTTTTCCACCTCTACTTGACACTTTTTTGAGTGCAGTTGTGAACTTTGGGTAATGATGAAGATCAGAAGATAAGATTATGGCCAAATACAGGATGCCCCCAGATGAAAAGGGTGATTGTAATAGAATTGTTATTGGTGGTATGGGTCTTCAAATCACCCCAATTCTAGTTTTGCTTTGTTTTTTTCAAAATATGTTCAGAGGAAAGTTGTCATTGCCCTCCTCTTAGGCTAAGAGAGTATGACTTGTCCCAGGTCACTCAGTGGTTTCCTTGGCTGAGTAGGCATTTGAACCCTGGTCTGCCATAGTCATACTCCAGCATTCAAACACTACACCACAGTAGCTCTGTAGAGCTGGCATATACAGGATCAAAAACATGCCCAGAATATTGAGTGTAAGGATCAGACTAGGTCAGAGATTTAAGAATGTTAAGGCAAGGAGACTAGAGGCCACTAGATTATTAGAGATTGTTCATAGGAAGAAAGACTAAAGAATAGCATAAGACTGTATGAAAGACTGGAAAGGAATAATATTAACAATTTATCTTTGATAAACTGAAAGATTCATGTTGATAATAAAGCCACATTTTTTTTAATGAGAGCACTTAACTTTGGCTAAGCCATGCCCTGTGTTACTTTAATTACATGCATATCTAAATATAGTTTAAAGTAACTTTTCTTCACTTCATGTTCCAAACAAGACTATATGAACTAGGAATGGAAAGAATCTTTAAAAATGGTTTTAAAAAGTGTTTCTCAAATGTTCAGGAACCCTGGTTAGTAGAATCCTGGACAGATGAGAATCTTTGTTGTTCAGGACTTCTTCTGTACAAGTCGTACCATTTCTTGCACAGAAATATGCTGCAAAGAAAATGCTGTTTTCTGCACACGCCCACAGAGAGAGAGAGAGAGAACCACACAAATTTTGCATAGAATAAAGCAACAATAACAGCATTTTCTGTGCAGGGAACAGTATTTTCTATGCAGGAAATAATATGTGTATGCAGAAAATACTGCTTCCTGTGCAAAAAATCATGTGTGAATTTTTGCCAGAGTAAGTCCAGATTTGCAATTACTGTTCAAAAACTGCAGTTTTCAAAAACTTTCTCTCTGCGGGAGGAAAATTGCTAAAATTATTCATGTCTCTCTTTAAGAATGAAATTAGTGGAGAATCACAAGCCTGTTGTGAACTCACAGACATGGCTTCTATTTAAGCAACAAGAAGTTATTCCACGGGGGGAAAAAAGCTTCACCTTACCTACACTGTTTGGTCCCAAAGACTGAGTGCTTCATTAGATGCTGAGATTAATTTTAATGTTTTTCAGATTAATTTGAGATTAATATGCCTTCAGGCATTTGTGCCACTCTTTGGAAATATCTTTCCTCTCTGTCATCTCCATCATCTTGCAGACAGTGGAAAAGAGAAAATGTATAGTTAAGATGTGCCATGATAAAGCAAGTAAAGGGAGATTTAATTACAGTAAATCATTACATTTCTTATCATTATAAGCATGGAAATGTAAAGAACATAAATCTGATGGTGATGCAAAAGTCTTCAGAAGTTACAGCAAACAAAGTTTGTACTTTTTCCCAGTTGTATTGCTACCGATATTGATACATAAAAGGACAAGCAAATTTTAACTAGTATTTTCAAACAGGTTATATTATACTCAATTATATGGATCAAACGTATCTTGAGCTTGTCATTCCACTGATATATGAACACCACTTTTGCATAAAACAGTTGTCTTCTTGGATCGTGATGAAATTAGTCACCTTTATCATGCAAGCTTTACCCCACATCCTCTCTATCTAATATGTATTCATTGAAGAGATAGGATTTTTTTTCCAGTTATTAGAAGTTCACATTTGTTCATTTGCTAACAAGTGTACAATTAATCCTGTATCTTTTAATCCATCAAGCCAGCATAGTGTAGTGGTCTGAGTGTAAGAGTGGGATTAGAGAAGACCAGAATTCAAATCCCTGCTCAGCCATGGAAACCCACTGGGTGACCTTGGACAAGACACACTCTCTCAGCCCCAGAGGAAAGCAATGGCAATACCTCTGAACAAATCTTACCAAGAAAATCCTATGTTAGGGTCATCTTAGAGTCACAATAAATCAGAAACAACTTGAAGGCACATACCAGCACAATTTCTGATCCATTACACCTTTTAACAGTAAAATAAAATTATTAATGGATTCAGCGGTAAAATATAATCAGTCATATCTTCAATTTCTTTCAGAACAGAATGCCAACATTTTCTTATCAATAGCATGACAAATATGCAAAAAAAGTTTATACTTTTTACAGTGGCAGAGCTTGGAGTGTGTGGAGAGAGGCAGGCAGGGGACATGGCCACGGTGTGTGGGGTGTGGCCACGGTGCACAGGCGTAGCCACGGTGTGATGGGTGTGGCTGCAGAGCGCGGGGGCATGGTTATGAGCTGGGACGCAACCCAAAAAATTGCCACCTGGGGCAAACTGCCCCTATCATCCCCCCGTCTCTACGTGACTGACTTTTTAATGTTATTAACATTTTTCCAGTTCTTAGCACAAGACAGTGAATTCCTCCCAAGTTTCATTACCCAGTTCTTGACAGCCAAACAAGTCTGACATTCTTGGTGTCTTGTGGACTGATAAGCAAGAGTATAAGAAATGGAAACCAACATTCTCCATTCAGCCATCACAACAAAGCATTTAAGAAGCTACTGGCCATGTGGGTTGAGAATAAAAGGAATAGTAACCCAATAAATCAAGAGGGCACCAGGTTAGGGGAAACTGTTCTTACTAATGTGGCTTACTTGCACATGGGCTCAATTCAGTTTTTGATCTGGAAATTTCCTGTTTAAGAACCATTTCTACCATATTAAGACAATGCCAATTCCAGCACAACTTTACCATTCTGCCAAGATAGATGTGGGCCTGCCCCACAATTACCTGTCCTCTCAATTTTATTTTTTGCCTCTGTTTCTCTTTTATTCATTCAGCTCAACTGGGAATAGCCTGGACTGCCTCAGCATTGTTTATATCCAATTAGAGCAGCAACCACTGGAATTAGAGCCAATCCAATGCGAGGGTATGGCCTCAATGAAACTGTCCAGCTAAATTTCAGACTGGCATGAACAAGCAGCTGTCACGCTGCAAGCAAGGGCAGAAGTTGAACTATCTAAGGACTTGTAGTGCCAAGATGCAATATGGAATACCAGAAATGAATGAGTACTATCTGAGGTGTTCTCTGTTCTCTAGATGTTAGACCACAACAGAAAGACGCAAGATAAGAAATATGAATAGAAGAGAAGCCATGCTCCACCAGATTAAATTGTCTTATAATGCAGCATTCTGTTTCCACTGCCACTCAGGGCCTTATCACACTACACTATTATAGCACCATTGTTCCATTTTCACCATGGCAATATTGCATGGAATTATATGATTTGCATTTTAGGAAGGCATTTAGAATCTCAGTCAGAGAGCTCTAGTGCATCACCTAACTACAAACCCAAGAATCCCACAGGGTACAACCGGGGCAGTTAAAGTAGAATAATAGTGCTACAACAGTTTAGTGTTATAGCAACTTCAGTCCAATACCTTTGCGAAGTCCACAAGTATGGAAACAAGGCAAGAGTTTTCTTTCCCTGTTTGGCTGCCAATATCTGGAAGTAAGGGCTATATTGCCTCTCAACATAATGAAAAAGTTCAATGTTGCTTCAAACTTTCTGTACTGCCTCATCCTCTTCTACTTTCTCTCACTGAAGGAAGTTAACAAAGTGTCCTGCAGGTGTGCGTCCAATATGGATATGTCCTCTTCTTGCAACAACCACCTAATTGCAGGTGCAATTTGTTAACTTTCTCTAGCTGGAGGACAACCCACTCACATAGTAGAAACTGAGAGTACGTCCCAGTCCGATTAGTGAACCTATTCCCTCACAGATTTGATCACTTTCTTATCTCAATTTCAACATTTCTTACTGCTTTTCAACATTAAAAATTGTTTTTAATATTTCTGATTTGTTCTGTTTGGGGCCTGTTTTAGCTTAATCTTTTTACAAATTACTGTAAGCTGCCTTGAATCCCATCTTGGAGGAAAGGCAGGATATAAATTCAATGAATAAATAAACACAGAAGTACTATTTAGTTGTCAGAATCAGTAGCACAAAGAGATACATGTCCCATTAAATCTCAGTCTTAAAGATAAAAATATAGGCAGTGGCAAACCAAGGGTCAACAGCACCTAGGGCAAGCATTGAAGTTGAACCCATAGACGATGCTGCTGCCCCTGCCCCCCCCCCACACACACACATACACACCTGGCCAGGAAGGACCCTGGCAGGGGTGGGGCAGTAGTGGCGGGAGGTAGGCAGTGGGTGGGGAGCAAGCGGCAGCAGGTCATAGGTGGGGCAAGTGGGGTTGGGGGTGGGGTAAGCAGCAGGAGGGGGCAGGTGAAGGGTTTCCTCTTTTTTGCACCCCCCCCGGCATCGATGCCCAGAGCACCCGCCCCAGTTGCCCCACCCTAGATACGCCTCCAAATATAGGAATAGACAGAACTGATCCTTTAGATAACATATACTTATTTTTGTAAGGATCCAGTCACAAATATGTGCCTTATTCTCTTGAATATAGCCTGCAAAAGGCTACTGCCCTGTAAGCCAGCTAACATTCCGTTGAAAAACATTTCAAAACTTTGGGGATTTTCCTTTCTATTTCATTCATCATGATGTATTCTCATGCAAACTAGAACTTGGCAAATATATCTTTTTACAGCTACATCTCCCAGAATTTTCCAGCTAGCATTATCACTGGTCACGATGACTGAGGATTTTGGGAGGCTACAGTCTTTAAAAAGTAACTATTCAAAGCTCTGCACACAAAAGTTGTTTCTGGAATCTATCCCATGATTTGAATTCTTGTGTTATGTTTATAAGATCAGCAGTGTTTTCTGAGATATGCTTGTAATTATCAAGTAACAGCCTATGTCATTACCAATCTCTCTCTCTCTCTCTCTGTCTCTCTCATTCTCAAGTGATTTTTAGATTTGAGTAACCCACATTTCTGTAAATGCATGGAGTGATAAGCTTCAGAATCTGTTCTGATGTGTGACTTCTAAGCATCATGTCTGTTAATAGCATTAGTAGTGGCAGCAGCAACAGGAGCAACCTTGGGTTGCCATCCTGTTAGTGACTTACACCAGCTTAAGTCCAACTGAGACCTGCATAAATCATTTTTTGGCCATTGCAGAAATCAGAATTCTCTACCTTGCCCGTGCAATGTTCAGACCCACTTTTTAGCTGCTGTAGTTCCTCCAAAACACCAATTCACTGGTTGGTGAAAAGTTGCAGAGTGGCAAGCATAATCTTCCAGGAACTACAGAGGTCACCCTGGATGTCCAGAAGGACTGCTTATTGCTGTGCATCCAGCTATAGGAATATACCTAGATGCTTCTCCGCTATACCATCACTCTCTACCAGCCAGTAAATTGGCAGCTTGTGTGAGAGCCACAGCAGCTAAAAGGTGGGTTGGGGTGAGAAGAGAGACGTGGAGTAGCTCTACCTGTGTGGAACTTTATGGGCCATCTCCTAGTCCAGGATCTAAGCTTTTATATTTTCCGAGGAGGGCAAGACAGCATATATGGCTTTTGTTCTGTTTTTACCATAACAGCAACAATCCTATGAGACAAGTTAGGTTCTGGGATATCGACTGATTCAAGGTCACCCAATGATTTCATGACTGAGTGGATATTTAAATCTGGGTCTTCCTTGTCCTAGTCTAATGCTCTGACCACTATACCATTCTTGTCTTCTTGTAGAGTTTTACATTTTTGTCTCATAATTACCTAGCTTTATAACCAAGACGATTCGCGAGCCAGCTAACAAATTACTACATTCAGAAAAAAATTCACAGATGGATGAAAGAGAACCCACGAAGATGCATCTAACAGCAGATGATACTTGCTGTTATCTTACGAAGAAATACTTAACTAACACTGCAACCAAATAAACATAAGAAATCCTGAAACACTGGATATCCAGTTTAGCTACTCGTAACTCTCAGATGGAAAACTGTCATTCTGAGTAATAAAATGCAAAACATAGTAATAGCACCAAAATATTTGCCAAATAGACAACAATCAACAAACTATTAACACAGGTCTGTTGACTTGAGCAAACGGAATGTGATAGAACAGCTGTTAGCTTTAGCCTTCCTGTAAAGAAAACCTTTGTGAGTCACTTAGGGGTTATGAATTAACAATGTTTTCTTCATTGCTAGCACAAACACATGGATTTGTTCAACATTCCTCATTGCTTAGCATATATTTAGATGATACATCTATGCAGTGACAAATCACATAGTTGCAGGAGGCAATGCGGAGTGTTCTGGCTTCAGAAAACCCACAAAATTGTTTCCCACACATGCTAACAAAAAAATTTTAAAATTAAAAGATATGCGAAGGAGATTTATGGTTTTGTCCAAAATCTTAATGCCCAACTCCCTAATATTATCAAATGTACTTAGTAGTAACAGCAAGAAATAGATTTTTCCCTCCCACACCAATACGCACTAAATTATATTGCTGAAATCAAGAAAACTTGGCATAACAAACAGTAGCTTGTTGCCCAGCTTGAAATAGTTTTTTGCACTGAACCTGCCCAAATTTCCAAGGCCAAGATTAGCCAAAAAATAGCTTTAGATTATTGTGTGGAAGGACTCTGAGCTCAGTTCAGTTCAAGCATTCAAAACCAATTCTTGGGCTCAGAATTCTCTACTCCTAAAAGGATATCTTCTGGACCAAACTCCAACTGATGGAACTCTGGGTTCTAGGTTTTTCTTAAGGTCCCTCACACCTGAGATCTACCCATCCTTGCCTCAGAATTGCTTTCAGTGCTGAATAAAGACAACCAGCTGCCATATAGATATCTAGACATTCTGTCTCCGCTTTGTCAAAAAAATTCAAAAGAAAGACAATAAGAATTAAATGGATGTTTGTCCTTAAAACTAATCCTGCCTCCGTATACTCAGAAAACAGGTTATAGACAGTTTTAAGAGTCCTCCAGGAAACAGAAGGAACACTTTTAATAAATCCATTTGGTTGCTATCAGTAGTGTACATGCTATATTCAGTACACTAAACTAGATCAGATTTACTTACCAACAAAGAGAGCCATAGGTAATAAAAACTTCAGATTATGAGAGCCCTCTAAATGCAAGCAAACCAAAAGTAGAAATTTGGAAAGTGGGGTAATATTCTGGAACCTCTTAAACTGGAGGTAATTTATAGCATCAGTAAGTCTTAAAACAATCCAAAGTCTATGGCCATTTCTGCACGGGGCGAGGGAATCGCTTCCTGCCACTACTCACTGGATCTTCTGGCAGTCCGGTCCGGTCCGGGGTGAGACGGAGCAGTGTGTGGTCGTAGATGCGCACTGCTCCGGCATCCAAAATGGTGGCTTCCAGTTGGTCGTGGGTCTCAACCAACCGCTGAAGCTTGCCAGCCTAAAGCCTGCCCTCCGCAGATCACAGGCTCGTATTGGTGCGAGCCTGCGAATCTACATTGGAGAGCAGGCACGCAATGGCGCACGCCGGCATTTTGAAAGACTGGAAAAATCAGGTCTTTCAAAAACACGCTGCAGGACCACTTGTGGTCGTTCCGGAGCGGACTGAGGTGCGGATCTACGGTAAGTAGTCCAGACCCAGTCCACTCCAAGGTGCAGACCTCCTCCATGGAGGACACACTGCACCGTTTTACTTACCCTGCATGGAAATAGCCCAAGTTAACAAGAATACAAAGCACACTGAAATTTGTATTCTGTTGATTTTATACTGGGGGAAAGAAATGTTTAGCATCATAAACTGGGATCCCAAGATTCTATACAATGTTGCCATCATCATCATCATCATCATCATCATCATCATCATCATCACCGCATTTATTATTCCAAGAACTTTTTGGGAGCTTCTTTTTTATTACCATCTTTTTCTGATTAAAAATATGGTTTCTTTTTTTTTCTTTGCTGGTTGATGTAAGAAGGGTGTTATCACAATATTGTCAGTAAGGTCACAATATGGACTTTGCAATTTGTCTTATTGTGGGATTTCTTTCCCAGTCTGCCGGGAACCAGAACCATATTCATGCCCATTGACAATCATTTCTTTCCTGGAAAATTGCCATGGATCACCACTTTGAATAGTAGTGGCCTAAGCTACATCTTAGACCAACCAATCTTTGGTGCCTCAAATCCTGCAATTTTTCTCAAAGCAAGCTAAGACGGCTAGTTCTATTGTCATTTTAAATGTCTGCATGATTCACAAACAAAACATGTCAAGTGTTTTACCAAACCTTGAAGTAATTTTCAAATAGAGTACTCAAAGGAAAGGAGACTCTTAATATTCTATGCTATCATATGAAACAAGGCTTCTCCGTTAACCAGCTTCACCAGAGAAACTACATATTTGGCAGGGTGAGAAAATTTAAAAAAAAAAATTGAGAGATTTGGAAAAATGATTTGCTTTCCTCTGAAGTATCAGATGTTCTTCACTGCCAATGTCCGGATGGCAGAATGGGTGTACCAAACAGTTTCAGCTGTAACACAAAACTTCTTTCATACTGGGCTTGGTCCAAATATGCTAGCAATAGAGTTTTATTTAGGAAACAGAGCTTTTTTATCAGGAAAAAGTCATATAAATGCACTCCAAAAACAAACCTGACTAATTGTAATATAGATTTTGAAATAGGTATGATGCAGTTTACACAGAAATATGGTTCCAATAGAATTACATCACCATGAACTGTGATTCCATGAACATTCCAGTATTCCAAATGAGGCCTAACCAATGCAGAATAAAGTGGTACCATTTTATTCTGCATTGGTTAGGTCTCATCTGGAATACTGTGTCCAGTTCTGGGCACCTCAATTCAAGAAGGATATCAACAAGCTGGAACATGTCCAGAGGAAGGCAACCAAAATGGTGAAGGATCTGGAAGCCATGTCCTATGAAGAATTGCTTAGGGAGCTGGGTATGTTTAGTCTGCAGAAGAGAAGGTTAAGAGGGGACATGATAGCCATGTTTAAATATTTGAAGGGATGTCATGTTGAGGAGAGAACAGGCTTGTTTTCCGCTGCTCCAGAGAGTAGGACAAGGAGCAATGGATTCAAGCTACAGGAAAAAAGATTCCACTTGAACCTCAGGAAGAACTTCCTGACGGTCAGAGCTGGAATGTGCTGCTTCGGAGTATGGTGGACTCTCTTTCTTTGGAGGTTTTTAAGCAGAGGCTGGATGGCCATCTGTTGGGAATGCATTGATGGATGTTCTTGCATAGCAGGGGGTGGGACTTGATGGCCCCTGGGGTCTCTTCCAACTCTATGATTCTATGAACATGAGTGTGTCCAGAGGAGGGCGACCAAAATGGTGAAGGATCTGGAAGCCATGCCCTATGAGAAGCATCTTGGGGAGCTGGATATTGTTACCCTGTTTTCTGGGGGTCCCGGGAGGGACACCTAAATAACCTTGCAATTACACAAATTGGGGGAATTAGTCAAGACCACTGGTTGGCAAAACAAGAGGCAGGGTAAGGCAGCGGAATCTTGTAACCCAGTGTTTACGGGGTCAGGCCAAGTCAAGAAGCAGACCAGTTTGAAAGTAATGAATGATCTTTATTAAAGACAGGCACACAATGTAAGCAACACACGCACACAGATAACTAAGGAAAATAAAGGTGTGAGTCAGATAGCGGGATTTTCAGAAGGATAGTTGATTCGGGTGATACAAAACCTGTTCCTGAAGCCCGGAAGAAGATGGAGAGCGATGCTGGGGTTCGATGTATCTCAGCACGCGGAGCTGAAGGGAAGCTCGCCAAGCAATTCGGCAGCAAAGCGGTCTGGAACTCGGGAGCGATCCGAGGAAGCGCTCAAAGTCAGAGGTTTTTATAAGGAGAATTGTGACTGTAGGCTAGGTCGGACTTGGGGAAAACAATAGATTTGGTGCTGGAGACAAAGCCTCCGAAAGGTCAGAATTTGAATGATTGAGTTATAGCCAAATTGTCAATAGGATAGCTGGTATGCAAACGCGGAGTACTTGAGCGTTGTATAGTCCGATCATTAAGCTGCCAGCGCTGGGTAGAGGATCTTTTGAAAGTTGCGTGCATGCCTAATGGAGGTACTTGCCTTGAGGTCTCCTAAAGCTGCGAGTCGGCTATTTCTGGCCTGCCTGTATTGTGTTAGAATATTATGGCGATTATCGGCCGAGCCTGTGCGCGTGTGCTTGTCCGGGGGCCTCGCAAGCACGTGGAGGGGAATGGGTATGAAAGGCCAAATTATTGATATCAATAGATATCTTTTTATATCCCCCAAAGCACGGGCTAGCCAGGGCAGTAACAGTATGTTTAGCCTGCAGAAGAGAAGGTTAAGAGGGGCCATGATAGCCATGTTTAAATATTTGAAGGGATGTTATGTCAAGGAGGGAGTGGGCTTGTTTTCCACCGCTCCAGAAACTAGGACAAGTAGCCAAGGATTCGAGCTGCAGGAAAGGAGATTCCACCTGAACCTCAGGAGGAACTTCCTGATAGTCAGAGCTATCCGGTAGTGGAATATGCTGCCTCAGAGTATGGTGGATTCTCCTTCTTCGGAGGTTTTTAAACAGAGGCTGGATGGCCATCTGTTGGGAGTGCTTTGAGGTGTGTTCCTGCATAGCGGGGGGTTGGACTGGATGGCCCCTGGGGTCTCTTCCAACTCTAGAATTCTATGATTCTATGGATTACAAGTACGCAGGGCTATGTGTATTAATGCGGCTCTTTGTGGCTGATTTTTTTTAGTGCACACTATCCTACCCTTTCTCCAAAATTTCAGAGGAGATGCAATCACTCACTCTTTTTGTCAGCACAACAACTCTGTGTGGTAGATTTTCCTGTTGTGATGATATTGGCCTAGGTCATCCACCCAGCTTTTATGGCTCACTCGGAATTTGAATCCAGGTCTCCCTAGTCCCAATCTAACAGCCTGTATCGGTGGCATTTGGAGGAGGAAGAGGGCAAGTTAGCTCTCTGCAATCCATGTTAGGAGCCACACATCTAGTAGTAGTCCCAAAAACATTCGTGCAGTTTCTAGTGATGTTACTTTTAGTCTGGGCCTACAACTTTTGAAACAAAGGAAGCAGTATATATAGCACCTACCACTAGATATTTATTAAGAATTTTTCATTTTGCAATCAGGTTCAGAATGGAGAAAAATATCTGGTAAGCAATTTGCTTTGGTCAAAAGGCTCACTGTATCTCTGAATCCATTGCATGTGGTTTATGGTGCCTAGGATAAGAACAATATAGCAGTCATTCAAACGGTACAATGAACCCCTCCTTTTTTTTTTCCAGGTCAGTAGGGATATACAACTACCCATCCATTGGACCATGCTAATTCTCAGTATCTCCCGTTAGACTACTACAGTCTTCTCCTTCCATGTGTCTTGAGTTACAACTCCCAACATCTCCCAACTTGCATTGGCTACTCAGCATCATGGGAGCTTTAGTCCCACACATCTGGAGGGTGCCCATTTGGGATACATTGAACTAATATCTGCTGCTGTAGAGATTAGGTTGCAGTGTCATGTACTTCAATCAGTAGATGAAGTTTTCAAGAAGAGATATTGCCTTACTTGTTTTGCACATCTGGGTCATTTCAAGGCATGATGACAGAACAGTCTCTACCTTGAGACTGTTCTGCCACCTGAGTGGTGGAAGTGGGAAGTACTCTTGAAAGGTTCTCTTTAATAGAGCCATACTGTTGAATGTCACGTTCCAGACAGGCAGCATTTCCATGGGATAGTACAAAAGTAGACTGCATGCTGTTGCTAAGCAACACCACATGCCAACTTAACTTGAATGGAGGCCAATGGAATCAATAGAAACCAAAAGGCTTAAAAAGAAAAAGAAGACTCATACCCAGAATACCAAGTTCTGCCCTCTGTAACGGTCATTTGGCAACACAGCCATATTGTACTTGCTGGGGCTGGACTCTATACAAGCAGGCAGCAACTCTGCCAGTTACTCTAATCCTGCATTCAGTTATACTGATTGATAATGGCAATATGTTAATTATAGTATTTGTTCAAGAATTGTGAATTCAGCAAGGAGGAACACATTGCTGCACAAAATGTTCCACTCACTCCAATATGCACCCACCCACTTATTTTTTTTCCTGTTTGAGTATTACAATCCACTTGTCTGTCACAGCACATACGTCTTTTAAAAATTAAACTTGCGAAGTAGCCTTAAAGACATTAATCATACAGTTCTGTTTCAATGGAATCTCAGTGCACGCACACAGACAAACATATGTACATGCACCACACACAGATATAGATATAGATATATACACATGGCCCAGTTGATTTGACCATTCTGCAAAGATGCATAACTCTTGTCCAGAATGTTTCATAATATAAGTGCATTAGTTTGAGCGTAATATAGGAATTGTTGGTACATGTTAGGAAGAGGCACATAAGTGCTATTTTTTAAATGTCCCTAGAAATATCTGACTTTTCTGTCTACCTCAATATATGAGGATGAAATTAATGAATCATTAAATAATGACAGATTGCAGGGGAAACAAGAGATAATGTCACCATGAAAAGCCTAAGAAGTTATAACATGGGCTAACCCCACTCATACCAAATAGTTACCTTTCATTGCTTTTTGAATAATCTAAATACTACAAGATACTTCTTGAGTTTCAAAACAAGCTTGCTTCTATCAACCTTGTTGCCACTCAGTGCCCACAAAGCAGCAGCATGAGGAACAGCACTTCTGATATGTGATACTCCTCCTCTACATCCTATAACTATAAAGCGAATTAAAATGCTACAGTTCCTCCAAAAAAGCAGGGGGCTGTGAAGTTATTTCTTGTTACTTTACAATTATTGGTATTCTTAAGCATTGTCAAAGGAATTAAATACAAATAATTGGTTATTTTTCATCATGGCACTACCTTTCCATGGTGGTGTGATCATGTGCTCCTATGAGATAAGAGGCTATGCTGACTGAAGCAATGCTGCTGATATAGTCTCCAATATCAGACAGGCTTTTGCTGAGGAGCCAGTCTAACTGTGCAGCGAGGGCAACACTGACAGAGGATCTCTCAGAGAAAACAGCAGCGGCACCATAGTTAACACTTGCTAATACTGAGCAGTAGAAGGCATAGTAACCCCCTTTTTAAAGTCTTCTACCATGAAAACCCTATGATGAGACATTTCAAAATGAAACAAGAGGTGTCAGACTCCCAGGCTGGAAGGTGTTCAACAAGCTACGGGAGTACAACAGAAGACAGCTACAACTAGCACTGTGTCTAATGAGTTAAGAGGGAATCAAGCCAAAAGGACATCCAGCTGCTGACATGCTCAGAGCTGAAAAGAAAGTCTGAAGCTCCACAACACACATTATAGGAATATGGAATGCGAGAAGTATGAATCAGGGGAATTCACCCGGCAATCAATATAAAAATCAAATAGATGGCATAATCGGAAACAAAAGAGAGAAAAGCTCCATTCTCTTTTCAAAAACAAGGCCAGGAGCAGATTGTGGCACAGACCATGAAGTGCCTATATTAAAAATTAGAGTACAGCAAGAGAAGAACAGTAAACCAACCACTGTGCCAAAATGCAACCTGAAGAACATCCCAGTAGAATTTAATGTAAAAATAGAGTTGCATTATTAAGCCTAATTGACCAGGAACCAGACAATCTCTGAACTGAAACCAGAGACATTGTGAGGGAGAAATGCAAAAAGATGCCATCAGCAGCCAAAAAGAAAGAGGAGTCTTAATAGATGACAGATGAAACTCTTAAAGCATTTGAGGACAGACAAGAAACAAAAGTAAAAGGTGATAGAAATAGGGTCAGAAACTTGAATGCAACTGTTCAGTGACTTGTGCTCCGGGACAAGGAGAATTACTATAATTATCAATGCAGAAAAATAGAAGATGACCAAAAAAAAGGGAAGAACAAGAGACCTCTTCCACAAGATCCAATAAATCAAAGGGAAATTTAAACCAAGAGTGTAGATGCCCTATGATCAACAAGGAGACAGATTACATGACCAAGTAGAAATAAAAAGGTGATTGAAACAACACACTGAAGAACTACAGAAAAAAAATGAAAGGGTGACAGATTCATTCAAGGAAGAACCATTTGAAGATGAATATACAATTTTAGAAAGTGAAGTGGAAGCTGTGTTCAGAGCACTTAAGAGAAATAAATCACCAGTAACAGATGGCATTCCAATTGAGCTTCTTCAAGCTACAGAGACAAAATCTACTCTAGTTCTAAATAAAATCTGTCAACAAATATGAAAGAAAAATGGCCCAAAGATTGGCAATGTGCAATATGCATTCCAGTCCCCAAGAAAGAGGACAGCAGGGATTGGAGTAACCACAGGACCATTGCATTAATTTCCCATGAAAGCAAAGTGATTACTACTACATGAGGAATTCTAGCTAGTGTTCTTCTCAAGTGCATGTGAGCCATTTGGTCAGTTTAAAGCATGCATTAATCTGTTTACCCATAGTAATGCCCTGGTCTGATTTAAGGCAGTACTTACAATCAGCCTGGGAAAAATGAGAGGCTACCACACGTTTTACTTGTATTTTTAAAATATTTTTTCCTTACACACCAATCAAAAAGGCTCCAAGAGCAGCTTACAAAAATCAGTACAACCTACACATACCAACCCAAAAAAATAAATTTGAAGGGAAGATGAAGGAAAACATGATGATGGATTCTGTGACCTCAGTGTTCTCCTCTGGGAACAAGGTGCACATCCATGGTACATATACACACAGAGATGAGAGAACACAGCAAGAAATTCTGAGTGTTCAAGAAACTAGGTTAAAAAATTTAGAAGACAAAACCTCAATAAGGCAACCCCTTTGCTGAGTCTGTTACACAACCTGGGAAATGGATTTTTCAATAAACGTGACTTGCTGATATTCCACTCACAGTTATGGCATCTCATTTTTCCAAACACCAGTGGAAGAGGTTATACAAAAACATCTTGCCTTGGAGAGGAGGGAGGAAAAAGAATTCAAATATAAAAGGAGAAGGGAAATTGTAGAAAAGAAAAAGGAAAGGAAAGGAAAGGAAAGGAAAGGAAAGGAAAGGAAAGGAAAGGAAAGGAAAGGAAAGGAAAGGAAAGGAAAGGAAAGGAAAGGAAAGGAGGAACTCTCCAGGCAGACAAAACAAAATAGCCCAGAAACAATGCAAGATTCAGTACCATAGTGAGTCCAATTGGATGCAAAATCACTATAACTCCAGCAAGCTTACTTTTTTCATTCATGACATGGAATTGGGATAATATGCTCTATTGTTACTAGACAGAGGCTAGCATCAATCTAACCTAGAAAGAGCGTTAATGGATGCTGCTCTGCTTGTCTTCATTACGTACATAATACATGCCCATAACATATAACTATTAGGTTTTTAATGCAGTGTTGCAATCACCCATTCACTGAAGTTCCACACTGGGCACCAATTTCAAACTCCAGCAATCTTTCTCCCCGAAGGGGCAAACATTTCTCTTGGAGTGGCAGAAAGGTAAGGACAACATGGCAGTCTTCTTTTTGGACTTCACTGGTCTTTGTCACTTTGTGTTAGAATATTTCTAATATCCTTAAATAAGGGACTTTTTGTCTGTGAAACAGACAGGCCATTGTCACTATATGACATGGTTGACTAGAGGTGATTTTATGCGTCAACATATATTTGTGATTTGACAATTCTACCTCCACAAAGTTATGTTTTTATAAAATCTCTGATGGTAACAAGGTAGATGTAATATTTGATGTGTGGAGAAAGTGTCTGAAGTTCAAGCATCCCAACACATCTGTTTGCAAGGTATGGAATATGTGTTGAACAGTGTCGCCCATGCTTAGAATATTTGTTTAGATTCATTTAATTACTCCAAGATCCTGCAAAAGGTTCTTGTTATTTTGTTTTTAAGGAGGTATTTTACTCTAATAATTTAATGTTGCACAGAATTACCAACAAAGTGACAAATTTCTTTAATGACTTTTTTTGGAAAATCAGAAAAGAATAGGGTACATAGTGCACCTGATTCTCTTCACTGATAATCCAGAAGTGAACAGATGAAACCCACATTCCATTGTCACCTTCACAGTTTGCCTCTTTGTGACATGAGGCTCAATTAATAAACTGACACACAAGTACTTTTAATTCTTCAAGTAGCTCTTTTCATTACAGCATATACATCAAATCCTATGAGCAGAGCTATAAAGCATGTCATGTTTAAGCCTCTAATAATGAAATTTGTAGGGATCAAGTTAGCATCTGTAACATATGAGGTCTGCTGAAATAGTTCACAAAGAACTGGAACAGGCAGATGAAGATGATGGTGATACGCCAGCTGCGCCCCTTCCTGGAGCTGGAGCACCTAAAAACAGTGGTGTATGCGCTGGTAACTTCACGGCTTGACTTTTGCAATGCGCTCTACATAGGGCTACCCTTGTGCTTAGTCCGGAAGCTTCAATTAGTTCAGAATATGGCAGCCAGGTTGGTCACCGGAAGACCTAAAACTGACCATATAACACCAATTCTAAAGTCTCTCCATTGGCTGCCTATTAGTTTCCGGGCACAGTACAAGGTGTTGGTCATTACCTTTAAAGCCCTACATGGCTTGGGGCCAGCCTACCTGTGGGATCGCCTTCTCCCATATAATCCGCCCCGCACACTAAGGTCCTCTGGGAGGAATTTACTGCAGCCAGTCAGAACTAGGCTGGCTGCGGTTACCCAGAGGACCTTCTCTTCTACCGCTCCCAAGTTATGGGACGGCCGCCAGAGGAGACCCGGCACATTACCAGTCTTGACTGCT
This sequence comes from Cyclura pinguis, assembly GCA_030412105.1. Lineage (NCBI taxonomy): Eukaryota > Metazoa > Chordata > Lepidosauria > Squamata > Iguanidae > Cyclura > Cyclura pinguis. The sequence continues at coordinate 218,864,213 of CM059602.1, forward strand.
TTAAAAGAGCAGTCAAGACTGATCTCTTCCAACAGGCCTTCCAAGACTAGCATTTCCATCCCCTCCCATCAATTGCCTTGCTGTTCTTTTACTAGCTGATTGATTTTAGTGTGTTTTAGGGGGTTGGTCTTAGGTGGATTGGTGGGTGGGGAGGATTGGGTATGTTTTTAAACGTTTTTAATGTATTAATGTATTTAATGTTGTTCACCGCCTCGATCCAGGTAGAGAGGCAGGATAAAAATAAATATTATTATTATTATTATTATTATTATTATTATTATTATTATAGCTGAATCTTGTTTAAATGCAACTTTGCAGAAACAAACAAAGATGGTTCAGCCTAGCATCAGCTTTCAACAATAACAGAATAAGCCTTCCAGGTATAGCTGTGAATGTACCTGAGTCTTCCAGGTTAAATACAGGTGCTGCAGATATAACAGTTCTTCAGTTATAGCACTATGAGAATATCTTTGAGGATTGTTTTAAAAAAATAGCATGTTATGACTCCAAAGAAAGGTTTGACAGTAAGGGACTAAAAATATCTGGTGAGAGTTTTGAAACGAGAGCTGGAATTTACTAAAGAATGATATTCATGATCTTACTGACATTTTCACCTCCTTCCTGAGGGTAATATCTACTGCAAGGGGGAATTGCAAAAGGGATTCTGACTGTCCCAGTCACTGATCTTTCACAAGAGGGAATGGAAACATCAGTCAGCTCTTTCCTGATTGGCAGGGAAACAGAATTCTCTCACTCATAGTAGCTGCTGCTCAGTAAGTGAGAACTGGGGGTGTCAGCTGGGAGACACTATTTAGCTGCCTAACTAAGGTGTTTATGCAGTTAACTAGGCAATATAGAATCACAGCTTAGATGAAGCTGACCATAAGTTGCTGTATCCAAAAGAGCTGACTGATGAGAAATTTAGGACAGATAAAAGGAAAAGACAGAAGGAATAAACAAATATGCAATTTCTTCACACAGCACATATTATTAAACTTCTGGAAGCCACAGAAGGTAGCAAAAGATGAGCACCAACTGTTGTTGTTGTTGTCTGCCTTCAAGTCATTTCTGACTTATGGAAATCCTAAGGGGGAACCTATCATGGGTGTTTCTTGGCAATTTATTCAAAGGGGACTTGCCTTTGCCTTTATCTCAGTCTGAAAGAGTGTGACTTGCCCAAGGTCACCTAGTGGGTTTCCATGGCTGAGCAGGGATTTGAACCAAGGTCTCCAGAAGTGTAGTCCAATGCTCAAACCACTACACCATGTTGGCTCTCTAACTAAGCCACCAACTAGGATGTTGAAGAAGAATTTGAAGAATTAATGGAGGATAAAGCTATCAATGGCTAGTAGCAATACCTCTCAATATGTCTCTGAGTGCCAGTAGCTAGGGAACGTATGTGGGATTGTGCTGTCTAGCCCATGTCCTGCTTGTAGGTTCTGCTTAGCAACTATCAGAAGAGAATGCTGGGCTAAACTTTATCTGATCCAGCATGCCTGTACTTAGGAAGGAGGAAGTAACAGAACAACCACTGAAAAATAGACTTTCTTAGTAACTGGTTCCTAAATCAAGCATCAAGGAGAAAGCTGTGTTTTGATTACCCTTATACTTAAGCAGATAACCCACATTCTTCCTTTGCCCAAAATTATAGGATTACATTTGATTTATAAATGGCTGTGGAATATTCTCTGTGGTCACATAGTGGAGAATGTCATTTTAATGAACTGTGAACAGTTGTGCTCAAAAAGGAGGACCACGAATTTGAAACAGGTTCTGGACCTGGCAGCTCAGGCATTTCTCTGAGTTCACAATAAGTATATGTCAGGTCCTGAACCATCTCTCATCTTCAGTATCCTGCAAAGTCAGAATGAGTGAAGATCATTTGAGAAAGAAGGTAAACTGCACAAGGTCTGGCAGTCTTATTGAGACACACTTTGAGGTTGATAAAATCAAAACCTTGATGGCTGATCAGAATTCATTTGTTCTGGAAATGAAGTTTGAAATCCTTTTCTGCAATAGGTTTTTGGTCCCAACTAAATTGTGAATACAAGAATATTCAATTGTAGCTTATAAAAATAGTTAAATCCTGGACAAAGTCAAACAGATACACATGAAGTTCATGGCTCATAAAGTCACAAATTCTGCTCTCTTCCTGTAACATCAGAGAAGGAGACTGTTTTTGCCATTAAATTTCCAACAAATCAGACTCTGATAGTTCTCAGAGAAAAGCAGAAATGAATGCCGTGGTAGCTTTTGAAATTTTGATAATGGTTGCCGTCCAACACAGCCTGATAGCCCCAGAAAACAAAATATTATAACTTCTATGCATCTTCTACACCTTGATGCTGTGGGTATCACGTACTTTCCAACTGTCCTGATTTAGTAGGAACAGTGCCAGTCTTCTGTCATCGCACTGTTTTACCTACCTTTCAAATGTCCCAGTTTCTCTCTCTTCCTTCCACTTTCCCTCTTTGTCCTCAGCTTACTTCCACTGCTGCAAATTGAGACAAAGTACAAAAGTAGTTCGTACTCAATTAACTCAATGGGGCTACAGAAAAAAGGAGGTGGCAGAATTTTGCCCTTCACAGTAGGCTCAGGCAAAAGCAAATTGCTGTTGCCCCTTCCAGCTTGTGTGTTCTTCCTCATCAATAGTTTTTGCCTTCTTGACCACACTCTGATGTTGCTTGGCCACAGGTGTCCTAGTTTTCATCTGTGAAATATAGCGGTACCCCCCAACTGTGGTAAGCTGTAAGTTGCCATATGGTTGTCTATGCTCCTAAATCAAGTGAACAAGGGATACTTTTATTCTGGTAGGTTTGGAAGGTCAGTTCTATCACAGTTGGAATAAAGGTAAAAACTAGAAATCAAGGCCCATATTGGTAAATGGGGGGCATTTTACAGGGTCACAGTTTCATGAAGCAGCATAAAAAGAGGTGTCCAGTCAAGATACAGTAGCCCACAGTAGCACACTGACAAAATACTTCGCAAAGCTACTTTGACCACACAAGCCAATTACAAATAAAATTGATAGCAGCTTTAAACAGAGATGTACTGCCAGTGCACATTAATTGGAAAGAAGATCTAAAGTATTAGAAACTGCTGCCAAAAAGTCCTATCTCTTATGTTCCCCAATAGAACAGAACTTAATGGTGAGCACTCTCGAAAGACCTCCTATATAATTTACTCTATGGCAATATTGCACGACTGAAAGTTGCCACTGAAATATCTTGGTCCACTTTGAATTGGGACTGGAAGCTTACTGGCATCCATTGCAGTTGACACAACATGGAGTTCTGTTTTCTGACTTCCTGTTGCTCATCAGCATGTGTACAGCCATATTACACACTATGTAAAGTAAATGTGTAAAGTACAATATAGTAACCGAGTTTGGCGGTAACCAGTGACTGTAACTCAGATTAGGCTCAACCATTCAACATAAGGCTACAACTGACAAACAAAACAGAGTCTACAAAAAGCATGTCTGGCCACAATCAGTCACAAGAGGATGATATGATGAGTCCCAGAAGTACCTTCAAGTTGCACAACTAGTCCTTTAAGAGGAATGCAACAGCCTCCAGGACCAGCACAGCAAAGTGGATACCCACTAAAAAATAAAAATAAAATCACCAAAGGGTTCCCTACACTTTTTTGCCCACAGATCTAGAGACATCATTCAGAGAATTTGGGGTTTCTAAGAAGATTTAACACACATACATGCTGTGCAGAGATTGAAAGTAATGTCTTGAAGTGACAAGGTTATCTGCACCATGTTGGTTTTTTGGTGGCAAGGCAATAACTATGTCAGACAGGGCCAGACAGAATGAGGCAGCCACCTCAGGAAACATAGAGTAGCAGGCAATGACATGATTTCAGACAATGGAATTGAGTTTTCCACATAGCCTGTCCAGGACCTCCTTAAATTAGGCTGCTGCCTTTAGGTATGAAGAAACTGAGGGTATCTACACTACACAGTTAACAGCTACATGATTATCACTTGAACCATCATGGCTCCTTTCTAAAGAACCCTGAGATGTGTAGTTTGATTAGGTATTTAGAATTCTGTCCTAGAATTCCCTCTACTAATCCACCCCACTGAACTGCAGTGCATTCTAAATACCTTACCAAACAGCAGATCTGCAAGACGCAACTGACACAGGCCATTTCCACACTGGACTGTTATAATGCTATTATTCCACTTTCAACATCCTATGAAATCCTGGGGTTTGCAGTTTAAGGAGGGGCCATCCCGAAACTGCAAACCCCAGGATTCCATAGGATGTTGAAAGTGGAATAATAGCGCTACAACAGTCTAGTGCGGAAATAGCTACAGTTAAAATGATGTGAAACTGATATAACTGTGTCATGGACATGCATCCAATGTTTCATCACCAGTGTAGATGTGAGACTTCACTGCCAGTCCACTTGGCTTTTGTACATAGAATGAGGAAGGCTACTGTCTTGTTCTTTGCCTCACACAGTTAAATGTCTTATATCATCTCATTAATAACCACATTTTGTAAAATAAATATTAACAACCACTGGTCTCCTGAAACCATTCTAGAAGTTCAAGTGTTTCTGAAATAATGTGAGAAAACATTACAATATGATACAAGGTGAGTAAAAAGTACTGTGCTATATTAATTTTCTTTTCATCAGGATAGAGTTGCTTTTATTTTCTTGTACTCAGTATGGAACTAATAATAAAACAAAATTCCTAAGTAGACATCTGATATTAAGAGCTCACTAATGGGAGTAACTACACCACCTACAGCGTGCCTTTCATTCTGCATAATCCTTCATTTCACAAAAGGTACCGTTAACCAAGGCATTCACTGAAATGGTAATGAAGTGCAGCCAAAATAGAGATAATTATTTTAATTAATGGTAATGATTTTAACGGTTGAACATTTTAACTAATTAATTATGATTGATTGCTTGTTCCTAATCAAGGAATGTGATTCAAAGTTCTAATTGAAAAGCCAAGAGTGCTGGGTACTAAATCGACTATGATGTATTTCTGCTTAGAGAACTTGTATTCATTCAGATAGAAGGTATTTTAAAGTACAATTCATTTATAATACTAGTAATACAGAAGGCATAGTATAAGTGGATTTTGTTTTTATATCCTTGACCTCAAAATGCATTTGAGCCTCATAATACACAACAAAATTATCCTATACAAGAAGTAGGCCAAGCCTTTTTCTGAGAGACAGAATATGACTTTGTAGTAAGGGAAAACATCCCAAGATACAACAGAACCTCAAGGATGAGTAAAAATGGTAACTTCAGAGGCTATTTCTTCAAGAAATTGTTCCATCCAGTTGTAACTATCTTCTAGGCTATGATATTCTAAAATACATTTTAAATAAGTATTTAAATGAGTATTATTTACATTACTCTGAAATATATTTAAAATTAGTATCATTTACACTGGCAAACTGAAATCTGTTTTAAGAGTAATTCCCTTAGAATCTAGACTGATTGCTCTAAGGCCATATCCGCACTACACTCTTATAGCATGATTATTCCACCTCCAACATCCTATGGAACCCTGGGGTTTGCAGTTAACTGCAAACCCTAGGATTCCATAAGATGTTGAAAGTGGAATAATCGCACTATAAGAGTGTAGTGCAGAAATGGCCTAAAATACATTTCAGTGAACCAGTGCAGATAAATATTGAAACAAATGCATAACTTGTCCAGCATTAACTGACCAGAGAATAAAGCTATCAAGTCAGATTTAAAGTGCAATGATTACTTGACAATAAATTTCCAAAAGCTCAGTAAGATCTTCAGAGTAAATATAGGAAGAATCACACTATGATATAAAATATTACACTGAAGAGAACAAAAGATGGTGTTTTCTGCCTTACTTTCCAGTTTAATACTAAAAACCAGGGTCACGCAGTAACAATTTTATTAGTAGTAGGCTTAGGACCGAAGAAAGATAGTATAACATATAATAAGCATGTGGAATTCACTGCCATAAAATGTGATGATAGCCACTCATTAGATGCAGATGGTTATCAAGCATACAAATGAATATTTGCATACAGCTGAATAAGTGATATTAGCAATACACTAGCTCATAACTGGTATGGTGCATACACCACCCAATGACATTATTTCCACAACTATCACTGTACCATCAACATCAACATCAATTCAATAAACATAAAACAAAAACAAAAAAAGCTGCACTAGATGGAAAATGATCTGCTCTAGCACAGCACAGATTCTTACTGAATATGTTGGATAACATGATGAACACTAAAATGCACCACTGTTGCACAAAGAATCAGTGCCACTTGGTCGCATGAACACAAAAAGGTCATCAAAGAGTCTAAATGACAAAAAGGCTTGTGATACCTCAAAGACTAATAAAACCTATGGCGTAAGCTTTCATGAAGTGCATCCCACTTCTTCAGATGCACGGAGTCAGAAAATCACAACTCAGTTGTCATATGGAATTCAGAATCATGCGCTTAGTTCCAAGCACCATATGCCTTTCTCCTGTGGTATGTGAGGAGTGGTTTATTTATTCAAGTTGCTTTCCCACTTACCACACTTTTCATGCAGCACTTTGCTAGTATGCTACAAGTTTTTCCTCTGAATACCACAACACAGATATGGGACCTTTATATACTTCTTCTTTTTTGGAGGATGTCTTAAGATAACAGAATCAAAGACATGAGTGCTACTATGCTTTCTAAATGTGTATCAAGTGAATAGGTAGAAGTGCCTAATTTGTGCTACTACCATCATGGCCCATGCCAGAGTTGGGTGTTACTTCCTATTCAGTAGATGTAAGTCTGTGTGGTGCTAAGACAGGAGCCTCTTTGCCTCTACCACCTCTCAGTGCTCTCTCGTAAGAGTAGGTCCTTTCTCAATGCTGTAGTCCTCAACGCTGGAAGCCAGTAGCTCTCTGGGGAGCAATCATAAATAATCATCCACGTGTATTTTAAGGGGAAACACTGTGATGTTTACATGTAGAGGGATTTCTATGTCCAAAATATTTCAGAGGAAGATGACCTCAGAAAAAAATCATCTAAAATGGTTCACCAATCCAGTTTCATACACTTACCTAAACTATGGTAATGAACCAGTGGACTCCACACACACACACACACACACACACACACACACACACACATTGTAACACCTAACACAAAAATACATAAATAATGCCATATTCTATTAGTCCTCTCTCTGTGTCTCCCTGTCTCTTTCTCTCCATCCTTTCTCACATACACATCAAAGGTTACTTTTTAGTTACAATTCCCAGAATCACTCAGCCAGCAAGTCCAGTGGATGGAGGGTTCTGGGAGTTGTAGTCCAAGTAAGTATTTTTCCCAAGCTTGTGCATACACAACATTGTATGCATCCACCCCTATGCATGCAAAGCCATACATATAGATTTTTCCACATGAGATCATACATTCACTGTTTGGTGGAAGAAAGGCATACCCAGTCTTCCTCTCCATCAGGACAATCTATAATAGATTCCAGAGCAATGGTACTGACTATACTGTAATGCCAGAAGTTTGGGCTCTCCAAGTCCACTGAGCAGTTTTTCAATTTTGGTAGAAAACAACACTGTACAATGCCAAAGCTTCCCAACAGTTATTACATCTCCCTTGAGGAACTTCACATTTTGGCATTACTATATCTGAGGAGGTGGCTTTTTTAAAAAAAAAAATGCCCTTATTAAAATATGTCCTGCCTGCACTGCCACTTGTATGGTCGTTGAGTTCTGTTTTCCATTCATCATAACATATAACTAAATTAAGTGGATTGATGCTGAGCTTTCTTTTGTGGGAGTGACTATTTCCAGATTCTTTTCTGCCCTTAATTGCCATATATTAGGTCACGAGAAGAATAAGGATGGGACAAACATCTCATCAGCATAGTGACTTTACAGATGGCAAGTGATAGAGCTGCATCATGAATATCTCATATTCGAACAAAAAGTAGTTACCTGATAGCTCTGAGTCCACATTTAGGCATCATCTTTCTTGCTGAATGATCAAGCACATTATTAAATAATCCTAGTAGGTTTTGTTATTGTAGTGCCAGTATCAGCAGAAAGTTTTTAACCTTTTTGATACTAGAAATCTATTTCTACTGGTATCATTGTTGCTTACTAAGCCAGAGCCAGTAATCACTGTTGCTGTTGTATGCCATCAAGTCATTTCCAGCTTACGGCAATCCTAAGGTGGTTTCATGGGGCCTTCTGGGGCTGAGAGGGTGTGACATGTTCAAGGTCACCCAGTGGATTTCCATGGCCAAGCGGGTAATCCAACCCTGGTCTCCAGGGTAATAATCCAATGTTCAAACCACTACACCACACAGTCTGTTTACCCGAAGCATGCACTGACGATGTGGAACAAATCCACACATTGACTATGTTTTTAACCATCCCAAACATGAGTATAACAGGATTGTTTAAGTACTCTGGGGGATAACTAATCTGTGTTAAACTGTATACCAAATATGTACCCCTAATTGTGCAAATGAAAGTGGATGTTGAGTTTTAAAAAGAGCATGAAAAGGTGACTTAAGAAGTTTGCATTGTGAAGAAAGTGGGTATCTCTGAGAATTTGGTAAAACCAAATGCTGCTGTTTAACTAAATCCAGCCTATGAAATATCTAATTAGAACTGATGTGCTTATTTAGTTTCCAATTCATCACAGGTGGTCCCACATTAATGTGAAGATGAAAGTAAATTACCAGCATTTGGCAATCTCACTGAATGTCATTCACATTATTAGTTCAACTCTCCAAATGCATTTGAAAATATGGTTCATCACAGGTAGAACAGTGGCTCCCTAGGAGCAAAAACCCTTGGTATTCAAAGTGCAGTATTTTTTGCCTCTATATATCAGCCCTATCACTGCAGCAAGAACTGCCAATGAAGCACCTTTTATATAATATTGCCAGTTAAATGTGCCTTTAGGCAAAACAGTCAGAGAGATCTTCACCCATTTTCTTTCTGACTAATATCACTTGGGAGTGGTTGTTTAGCTTGGCCCACCTCTTCCTTGCCCCTCCAAGTAGAACCTCATAAAAATTTCAGTTCATTTAATTGTAACCAGCTTTTGCAATCATACTTCAGAGAGTTCCTTCCCGCCACTTTTCATTTGCTTCCTAACCCCCTTGTGGAATTCATACAGATTTCCTCTGGATCAAAGAGATTTTTGGTGCTTTGCTGGTAATCTTCTTACTAGCATTATAACCACACATTAAGTCTGGGGAAATTACAGAAGACTGCAAAAAATGTATATAAAATGAGGGACATTCAGATTTTCAAAACGTTTTTTCAAAAATACAAAAGATGAGAATAACCACCAACTGCTACCCTACATCCTATTTTTTTTTTCATCTGAATGGAAGTGCTGCTGATTGGATTAGTCCAATTACTATACATAACTTCATGTTTCCTGAATGCTAACAGTAAAATGCAAAATTTCTTTTGAAAATTACATCTTTCCCCATTTATGTTCCATGAAATTCAAGAAAACATCTGCACCAGAACTCAGTGAAAGCACAATGGAAAAACCATAGCAGGAATGTGGGTAGAAATTTATTATTGATCACATATGTAGTTCGCCAATTGCTCATATTTACAGAGCATACATGTACTCATGGCTACTAGCTATGATGGTCGTCTATTACTTCCAGGTTAAGAGGTAGTGTGTCTCTATCAATACTACTTGCTGGGGTCCATTAGCCTAACAAAGCTGTTGCAGCCATGGCCTGCTTGACAGCTTTCCACAGACATTTTTGAGTTGGAAACACAATATTGGACTTGATGAGCCTTAGGACTGATCCAGCACAATTCTTAGGTTCACAGCCTCATGAGGGTTCAGGCCCAAGTGGGAGATTCACTGCCAGAATTTCAAAATAGCAAGACAGAGGCCCTTTCTGCACCTTACCGCCTTCCAGCGCTGGGGTGTAAGGATCACACAAGCAGCCTCCAGCGAGAGGCTCTCGCATCCGGGGTCCTTCGGCTCCGCACACGCTGCCTGCTTGCACAAGAGCCCTGCCTCTTCCTTCCGCACTGCAGCCTGGGAATTTCCTGCGCTGGGGCAGGAAGAGTGACCAGTGCGGCTCTGGAGGCTCCGCATGCTAGGTAAGTGTACGTGGGGCCCGGGAGCAATGTGCGATTGTGCACCATTTTCGGCTTCTAGCCAAAAATGAACAGGTGCGTGATCGGTGCCTGCCAGCCCCTGGAGCGTCGCATGATTGTTAGCGCTTCCTGCAGATCGCTCCTCACAATCGCACAACGCTCCACGCCCTCTTTCACATGGAAAATGCCGTGCAAAAAGGGCCAGAGTCATGTGATGTAAAGAAAGACCATTCTCGAGCAAAGCCAGACAAAGTTAAGCAAAGCCCAGGTCCGAATAACATAGGCAAGGTTTTAGAATGCAGATAACTAGGTGGGAAACCTAGGCCCTTTCCACACCCTACCTTTTCATGGCAGCATCCGATGGGGATGCTGGTATTGGCGCTGCTGGCAGGTGAGTGCAACAGGAGCACTCCCCTCCACACTGGCTGGCTCTGTGATGAATGAGGCATGATGGCCCTGCCTGTCCTATCTCAGTCCTGGCACGGCTGATAAATCAAACAAAACAATCTGAATATCTCCCAGCTTGTTACTTACTTCCAGGCAGTAAGCAAGGAGTCTTAAATAAAGTCCAACATAAACAGTCCCACAGGGTTTCATGGCAAGGGAATGTCCAAGATTAATCCAAGCATTCATCAAGGCATCCAGCAAGGCAGCAGGTCAGATAAGCTCTGACAACTCCTGGAGGGGAAGGAAGCCAGCTAAATAGATCCAAAGCCTAGTGCAGCTGTGCCTTGATTGATTGTTGCTGGTTATAAATTCTGAGAGAGTAATGCTGGGTCTCTCTTTGCTACCTGTGCTGTACTAAGCTGGGTCTAGGTAAGTGTTCTTCTGTATCTGTTAGAGCTGGCACCACTCTCTGTTCTGTTCCTGGCACTGTAAACTTTCTCTGTACAGCAGGTCCTGGCATGCCCCCCGTTTCAGTCTCTGGCATGCCCTCTGCTTCAGACTCTGAGACAGAGTCCATGCTCTAGAAGCAGAGCATGACACTGCCTCTTCCTTCCGCGGTGCAGCCAAGTGCTTTCCCAGGTTGTAACAGGGTAGGAAGCACATCCATTGTGCTTTCGGGCCTTCCTCAGACCAGGTAAGTCCGTGATGGGTGGTGCGATTGTGGGTCATTGACAGGGAAAACTCGTTAATGATTTAATCCATAATTGTACTGCCTGGAGATGGGAGAAGGACAGGAACATGATGACATCATGAGAACCATCATTGCAGTCGCATCCTTCTCCTGTCCCCATGGCAGGTTGGGAGAGTGGTCCGGAAAGGGCCCTATACTGAAAATGCACTGGAAGCAGCCTCAAGCTACTTCAGTGTCAGGGAACCCCTCACTGAGCATTAAACAGCTTCAGTTCCACCAGGGTGGCTAGTTTCAATGTTAGTGAGAGAAGTCTTTTTAGTCAAAAAGGCCACACCTGTTTCAAAAATAATTGACTCTGGTCATGAACTGTGGTTCTGCTGTAGTTGTTGTGCCAGAGTCTTCTGAGTTAGAAAATGACTCTGGCCATATCCAATCACCTTGGGTAGGAGAAATATTGGCAGAGTAGTGGGGAGCATCTTTCTGCAGTGCCTCCTGAAGATGATTCATCAGACCACAGGGACATGTTTTTTAAAAAGTCACCAAAGTTAATTTTCTAGCTTGTCTGCCATCTCTCCAAAGATCAGGCTTAAGGCCATTTCTGCACGAGACTGTTATAGAGCTTTGATTCCACTTTCAAGATACTATGGAATCCTGGAGTTTGCAGTTTCGGGAGGGGCCAGTCGGATTCCATAGGATGTTGAAAGTGGAATCAAAGCGCTATAACAGTCTCGTGCGGAAATGGCCTAAGACAATTTGGTGCCTGAGGCAAAGGATATGATGGTGCTCCATCTCTTTTCCAAATGAAGCAGCTGACTGAACAGGCAGTTGAATTCCATTTCAACACTGTTATGCCTGGGATAGCATCCCCTGCAGTACTTTGAGCCATAGTCAGTTTAGAGAGGGCAGGACAAGCCCAGTGACATACACAGTTCTGCCTTCCAAGAGCAGGGAATGACTGGGGGCTCAGGAGAAAGGTGAATGGCTTTGCTGACACACATACCCTGCTGCCTAAGTTGCTTGCCTCTTTATTGCCTAATATCAGGGCTGGCCCAGCATCTCTACTTCGGATCCCTCATACATAATAAGCTATAATGGTCAGCATGTACAGATCTTCCAGGCAGGGGGACATTTTGGAGGACTACAACTCCCAGAAACCCAATACTGACTCAAGGATTCCAGGCGATACAGTCCAAAAAAGTAACATTTACAAACTCCAAAAAAGCATTATTTCTGCCCTATACAAGCAGCTCTTCGCACACGGCTTTTATCCAGGGTTCCTTTGGCCTTTGATAGACTTTGAAGTCTTCACATGCACTCTTGAGCAATATTGTGCTGCTGTCCATGTTTCAGTGGATTACATTTCTGGACATCTTAGCTGGAGGGCAGGAAATATGCTTTCAATGACAACAGAACACAATGAATTTCTACATCCAAGCAAGCAGAAGGTGGAAGAAAGATTCACACTACTACTGGCATTGACAGGCCACTGATTAGGGATTAAGTTTTCTCCAATACTGTCTCCACCCAACCACGGAATGTCATTTTGAAGAATCATTTGTGGTAAATGAAGGGAGAGGACCGATGAGGCCAGGAAATTGGTAGAAAATAATAGGGAAAAAGTGCTGTAATCTGATGAGGGTAATAACCTCTCCAAACTAGTGTCCTACTGCATTAGGTTTCCCATGAAATTATTTAAAACAGCAGGGAATCAAACATCCCCACAGCATTAACTTCCAGCTCATGCTTATTGAAGGAAATCAGGAAGATATTTATGGGTTTGTGCAGCCAGGGAACCTGATGTCCCAGCCTAAGTCAGATGGAGTCAAGGGATTTGGGGACACTCATGATAAACAGCAGAATTCCAGTTGCTCCTTGACTTAGTAGAGTCAAAGTTGATCTTTCAGACCAATGCATTGGGCACCATGCCAACCATCCCTCACAGCTTTGTTCTTTTTCTTATTCAGCTGTGCAAGGTTTTCCTCACATCCTAATTCATTCTGATAAAGGAGTGATTTAAATGCAACCAACTTTGAAAGAGCACCACTTGTGCTCTATAATCTCTCTGCCGTAGCAATGCTATATAGAAAGGTGGAGAGCTCGGAATGACTTATATTTGTTAGAATAGTTTTGTTCACTTTAACTGTGTGGCAGCCAGATTGTTGCCTAATCTGGTTTCTCTCCAGCCCCCATAAAAATCACATATCTTCAGTTTTATACCAAGTGGCTTCCAATTTGTTTCTGAATTGAAGCTGCTGGGTTTGACCTATTTGGATTATTCTGTACCTAATCTCTCTCCCAATATTTTTCAGTTGGGGAAACAATTTTTTGTTGTTTGTTGTTGTTTCTAATAAGACAGAAGTGTCCTTTTCAAAGGACTGGTATTTGGCATCACTAAACAATTTAGCCACTCCTGTATTTGAAATGCACCTTACACTTCCAAAAATGTGCTACTAAATCAATGGCCAAGAACCTCTGGAACACCAACAGGGTGGAAATCCTTGCCAGAGGAAGAATGGTCTACTGCCATTGCTTGCCATGGTGCACACAGTGATCCCTATTGTTACAGCTCAACCTGTGGAATTTGAGGAATCCAATGCAGAGGAATCAGTTAGAAAGGCCTCTGGTTCCCAATGACAGCTCTGTCTCAGAATCTGGTCATCTACTTGCAGATACAACTGATTAGGACCTTCAGGAAGATCAACCTCTACTTCAGCTAGAATTCAGAGATGCAAAGAATATGCCTCCAACATTTATAGTTCATCAACAAGAAAAGCAACAGTGTCAAAAGTGCCAGCACCTCCAGAAGCTTAAATAGGAAATGCTGAGCAATTAATCACCTGGTGTCTCAAGGTCAGGGGGTTCTAAATTTCTGAACATGTCTGGGAGCTCTTCTTCTGTGAAATGATTCATCCTACCTGTCTCCTACCTGTGAACAAATGCTCTTGAATTTATTTGCTTTGTTGACTCCTGGAATGGCGTAAGTGGTATGTCTTGTTGTCTTTCCCTTTTGGCTTTGGTTATTATGACTGCTGAGAGCTCATGACTTGTTCTGAAATAACTGAGATCTTCCTATTGCTCCTCTCTTCATCTCTGGGGAACTCCCGAGACTACCTATGTATGACCTAGACCTTGTAACGATACGCTCCAAAATAGCCTGCCTTTCCTGCCACTGGATGATTCACTGCATGAGTGGCAAAAAACAAATGGAACCATTCACACTACAGTCCCTTATGCAACAGGTTAGACTCAATAGGATCCTTGCCAATATTTCTTGTTATATGTTATAATATTCTATGATCTTTCGTAAACCTTGCTACTCTTCTTTACTGTTGTTTACTGCTCTTCTGTTCATATATTTGGTTGGTCAAGACACTGGCCAAAACCCTGTTGCAGTTTTACTTTTACCAAGGTGGCAAATGAAGGCAGACAATATCTACCATCTCTGAGCAGCCTATTTCTCCCACGTCATACTTCTTTCATAGGTGCTGTACCTGTAGCCTTTTTCCCTCTGACTCGACCACTTATACTAGTATAGTCATCCCAGTGTCATGCCCCAACAGGATTGGCCATTCACTGCGATCCTATAGTCTTGAGGGTACAGACATAGGCCCATAGATCAGATCTCCCTCTCCATGAAATGGAAGTCCACCCTCAAAGAGAGGGGTCCAATCTCAGTCCCCTCCTGAGGACATTCCCACAGACCTTCTCTTTTAAGTTCAGAACTTTCTTCTCACAGGAGCAGAGAAAGAGATGTGTTTCAGACTGCGAAATTGGACATAGGAGGGAGAGGAAATAGACCCACCAGACACATAGCCTCTCAGCCACCATGTTTGGAATCATTTCTGAAGGTAGTTTAAACGGGTTTCCACTCAATGGTCAGAATCCTGTTGGTTATTCCCAAGTAAAGAAGTAAAAATACTGAATTAATTATTCAATGGTAAGTCAACACAAAGGTAGATTCCATAGATTTAGTGATTCCGGTGTAGTTGGACCTAGTAGTAGGATTTAGCCTATGGTTTGCAAAAAGAGAGAACTTTGTTTTTAGCTTTGGGGACCTTACTGATTTACACCCCAGTATATATGCACATGATTTTAAACTGGCTCAACCTTTAAGCCAATTTTAGCTTGTCAGCTTGTTTAATGTTTTTAAACTATTTAGATTTTTTATTGTTTTAAATTATTCTACTCACCTTATGATGATGTTACTTGTATGTTTCCTGGATATCTCATGATACAAAATGAGAAACAATAACAATAAACAACATCAGCAACAATGCATTCCATTTAAAAGGTACACGTGCCTCAGGCAATAATCTTTTGAACCCTCCCACCAAGATCCCAATCATGTAAAGCTGCAATTCTTCCAGCAGAAGGTATCACCAGGATAAGCATAACTGGAAAAAGGATTAATATATTTCCAATGAATGTGGAACATGAGGGACATTTCACATCTAAAAACGCCACATTTTCTCCTTTGGGACATGTATGTAGGTGAACCATTATCTAAGAAAGCAATTTGTGAGGAGCAAGGAATACACAGAAGAATCTAGTTATTTCTGCTGTCTTAGCAGCACTTTTCAGAGTTTTCATGATCATAGGAATTGAAGCTATCTCTGGATATCACCTCCCTGACACTCATACTTATTCACATGGGCCATTTCCACACGAGGTGAGGGAATCGCTCCATGCCGTTACTGACTGGATCTTCTGGCTTCTCGGTCTGGTCCAGTGTGAGTCAGATCAGTGCGAGGTCTTAGATCCACACTGCTCCGGCTTCCAAAATGACGGCTTCTGGTTGGTTGTGGGTCCCAACCAACCGCTGAAGCTTGCCACGCCTAAAGCCCGCCCTCCTCAGATTGCAGGCTCGCATTGGTGTGAGCCTGCGAATCTGCACAAGGGAGCAGGTACGCAATGGTGCGCTCCGGAAAAATGAGAAATCTCTTTTTTCCGGTCTTTAAAAAGCGCACTGAGGACAAGTTGGGGGTGTTTCGGCGTGGACTGAGGTGCGGATCTCCGATAAGTAGTCCGAACCTAGTCCGCTCCAAGGTGCAGACGACCTCCGTAGAGGACGCACTGCGCTGTTTTAATTCCCCAGTGCGGAAAAAGCCATGGTCACATATAACTGTACATACAATTGTCATCAAGAAGTTAAGTAAGATCTGCCTGTGGAAATGAATTTTCACTACCTATTCCAAGTAGGGTGCCATATCAGCTATTCAGTCTCTGTACACACAGAGGAACACGTACACACATACATTTCCATTATATACATTACAAAAATACATGAGAAAAGAACCAACCAAAGTTAATCACTTTTAAACCCCACTGATTTCTACAGCATCCTCCACTGAAATAATGGAAGTTAGAAAAAGTGCTTGAAATTGGTTGAATTGTTCTACTGATTTTTTTTCTAAGTAAGAATTCTGGAGAAGCAACAAAGAGAGAAGGTGTTTTATAAAGAAGCACCCATTCTTTGATAGTTATTTGCTCCGTCCAGATATACATAGTTACACTCTCCCTTTCTCTCCCTTTCTTTTTCTCTTCCCCCCCCCTCCCCTATTTCTCCCAGCCTTTGGGCTTCAGCAAAAGCCTACCTCTGGCACTGCAGTCTATGTGTGAGCACAGTGCCAATTCCACCAAGTTTCTTTATGGGAAATGGCATTATGAGCAGCAGCATCTAGCTCTCTGGTAAGCTCCGCATATTGTACAGACAGCTCGGAAGTTGCCTTTGGATCTGTCAGATGGCATGCACAGATGCTCGTGTGCCATGTGAACTGTTTTGACCTCCTCTTTGCCATTTTCCTTTGGCTTCTCTTTGACGCTGAGAATATGGCCTCCCACACACAGCTTATGGGTTCACAACGCACAGGCTTTCTTTGCCCAGTCCTTGCACTCACACCCGCCAGAGAACATGAAGAAGGACGAATTATTTTCAGTATAAGAGAAAAGCTTATTTTAGAATATATAGCTTATTAAAGAAGAGTAATTGAGGGTTTCCATAAATTCCAGACTTGCCAGACATCTGGGCTTGACCTCAGCAAGTCGTATTTTGCTTCACTTTCTCTGCCATAACATTTGGTTTGACACGTCGCCTCTCAAGAGTTCAAAATTCATGTTAAGCCTGTTGCTACACTGAGGCTTTGCTCTTCCCCTGTAAAGGCCTTGTAGAGCTGTTACAGCAGGTCAGCATTCCAAAATTAAAAGACAGTTGTGAGCAGGTTCTGTAGAGTTCTACACAAACACAGTGCTTATTTTGCCCCTGTCAGGCATTGCTGCTTCATATTTAAAATGAGAATTTGAGGGGGAAATCTGCCCAGCAGTTACATCTTCCGTCAGTGCCCTCTAGCCTTTAAACTTTTACTGCTACTGGCTGCATTAATGGAATGGTGACAGAGACATTTTCTCCACACAGTTAAGGGCCTTTCCTACCTTGTCACCATTTCACATTTTTAGGATTTACACTGGTATCAAGATAGATCCTTGTTAAACTATGGATCAAACTAAGCTAGGTTGGCAAGTGCCTTATGTTTTAGCACTGCTGCTACTTCGGCTGTTGCTTTGCCTTCTTCTTTTTTATCTAAGCCTAAGCAAAACAATGAAGCACTTTACAGCAGTTGAATGGCATTTGAAGGGTTTGTGGAAAAACTGCCAACAATCGTTTACATAGTTTGGATTCTCAGAAATCTGAGACATCACTCTCTTCAGTAATCAATTCAGAATAGACCTGAGACCATGTACAGCAGAACAGGGAAGTCACAAAGGAAATGTCATGGCTTCCTTTGGAGTATTTTTTTATAAATGCAGTAGGTCCCCCATAAGTGCAAGGAATACATTCCCAGACTTACCATGGATGGCAAAAAAAAAAATGTGAATAATATGAAACCCTATCTTTTGAAATGAGGTGAACAACATAGGTATTAAGATGAGTATGCAGCTTGGCGAGGAGGCTCTGCAACTTGACAAGACTTGACAAAACTTCAGCATCTCAGGCCATTTTGACACTACACTGAGATAGTGCTTTTATTCCACTTTCAACATCTTGTGGAATTCTGGGGTTTGTAGTTTACTGAGGCCCAAGAGTTCTCTGGCTGAGAATTCTAAAGGCCCCTCTCTAAACTGCAAACCCCAGGATTCCTTAGGATGTTGAAAATGGAATAATAGCCCTTGCACTGCAAATAGCCCTATAACAGTATAGTGCAGAAATAGCCTAAGAGAGAGAAGGCTTTGTAGCCATTATTTGCAGTGCAAGGTCAGTGCACAACACAAAAATTAACAACAATGTGGGGTTAAAAAAGAGATGGGAACAAAATGTTTTCATGTATTGTATGAAGAAGGGCAATAGTAGCCTAATGCCATAGTGTTAGGTTAGTATTGACCTTCTGATGATATGTCAGAAGGCAGATCATCATCATTAGGAGGATCCTGGATAACAGCACCAGGACAATGTCAATGGTTGGATCTCAGTGTCAATGGTTGGATCTCAATCTCAAGAGCAGACGATGTCAGTGTCAGTGGTTGGCAATCTTCTGGTGGCTTTGTTGCTGGTACTTTTTGGAAGAACATTGTAATTGGAAGTAGTTGTCTCTTTTTAACTCATTAAAGTGTTGCTGCAGATGTTGCAGTTCTTCCATGATCATACAGGTGATTTTAATGGTGCATTCCATCCAAGGATTGTCTTCCATAATTTTAATTTCTGTGCAATTTGAAACACTTTGGCAAATTTTTCTATGTCCACACTGCTGGTTCTGCTTCTATTTATTCTTCTTCCTCTTCCCCTGAAAACATCTTAGCAAATTCCTCCAGTCCCTCATTGGATAACACTTCTTCATTGTGACCAGTAAGTTTGCCACCTCCTCATCCAGTAGGGCAGCAAATCTTTCTCCACCAAGTTGCTTTACTGTGTAGATGTTTCTCCTTTATTGATCCCCAAGAGGGCCTGAAAAGCATCCACAACTTCACTCCACAAGTTTTTCCAACAGGCATTTACAGTTTATGGTTTTAATTCATCCATTGCAGATTTGATGAAGGTTATTGTGTCAGCAATAGTGAAGGATTACTAGCACTGCATTACATCCACATTAGGGTCTGCATCAATTGCTGATAGAATGCAGGTATACAAGGCCTTGACAAAACCAGTGATGCCGTGGTTGAGGGGTTGAATTAATGAGGTCACATTGGGAGGTAAGAAGTCAACACCAACATTTTCATTTCATGGCAAATAGATTCAGGATGGCCAGGTGCATTGTCTACTTTTAATAGGATTTTAAATTTCAAACCTTCCTGCTGCAAATATTTTTTTTTTCTGAGATGAAACATTGGTGCTTTCTTATTGTGCTGCCAAAACATGGGCAGATAAACTTTGTTTTTGTTTTTAAGAGCACGTGGGTTCTTTGATTTGCACACTACACCTGGCTTTATCATATGCCCTGCAGAGCTGTCACATAGGAACAGAGTTAATCTGTCCTTCGATGCTTTATGCCCCAGTGCCACCTTTGCTGTTTTATGAATGTAAGTTCTAGTGGGTGTGGGTTTTTTCCCCCCAGAAGAGGCCAGTGTCAATGCAATTGAACACCTGCTTTGGATGGTATCTTTTATCCTCTATGAATTTCTTAAACTGATCTGGAAACATGGCAGTAGCTGTTTCATTGGCAGAGGCAGCCTTGCCACTCAGTTTTGTATTTTTAAGTCAAAACCTGTTCCTAAATCTGTACAACTATCCCTTATTTGCGGTAAAGGGCTTGGTGGCACTCATTTGAGTAGATACCCTGCTGAAGTTTTCATATAGCCTCAATGCTTTCTAGTGCAACACATTGATGTTAATGCAAATTCATTTTCGGTTCATGTCTTCTAGCCACAAATCCAATGCCTTCACTAGCTTTGTTATATCTATCATACACTGTCGAAGTAACTTCTGCAGTTTTAAGTCTAATATCAAAACTGGTGCAGAATTCTCTTTTCCTTCTTCAGAATTTCATGAATGGAAGATTCATTCCTACCATACATCTTACTAACCTAAGTGCATGTTTTGTTTTCTTTCTTAAGCCAAGAACTTTTGCCTTCTCACTTTAAAGGAAGCACTTTACAGGTTCCCTTAGAATTATCAGGATTAACAGTATTCCTACTCCTGTGCTTTGTGGCCATTACAAACAACGTAAGAACTCAAGCAGAAGGACTTAACTGGACAAGGACAAGGACTTACTGTACAAGGAAAAGAATTTTTCAGAAGGACACTGTACCATGATCAGATCACAAAGGTTAACCAAGAGGCCTTCCAAGAGACTGGGTAGCATTACAGCATGTGTATACAGAGAGGAAATGCAAGACAGCATGGACAACATAAGACAACATGAGAGCATGAGTGAATGGGGCACCATTTGCTGGAATTTCAATTTAGTACTTCAATTTCTACTTAATTACTTTTAAATTCAAAGCCTGTATTTCTGACTGCATTTCTTTGTGAGTCTGTGAAATGGTGTACACCAGTCACGTGGTTACGGGGGACCTACTGTGGTATATACACTTCAATTATAGTTATAATCCGTGATGATACTCTGAAAGAAAGATACAACATGGAGAAGCTTGTATAAACTAGAACCAGGATACCGAATTAACAAAAAAAAAATCCACAGCCATAAAACCTAAGGCTGTGCAGAGGACCCAGTTTAGTTCAGAGCCTGGTTCAGTAATCTAGATGCTGCCCAATATGGACCAAACCAGTAAGGATACAATCCAACCCAATTTAAATCTTGAACTAGAGCAATATTTGGAAATCTAAGTCTTCAAACCTCTCATTGTTTTGCATTGAGAAACTGAAGCAGCCATAGCTTTGTTGTTGTTTTACACAAATGCATGAAACTTGGACAAATAGTAGCTCATTCAGGGAAGCTAAACACTACCAAATTGCAGGTAGCTAGCTCTATAGATTGTGTTTCGCTTTTCTCCAAAGCATTTAATCCAGTTTTTTAAAAGTGTGCATAATCAGTCAGGTGTTCAGTCTCACTGTTACATTCAGTATTGCTTCTCTCCTGACACAGTTCCCTAGTACTGTAGGCATCTTTCTAGAAACCCTATTTTGCTGGGGGACTAAAAGGACCAAGGTTCAGAGTTGAATTTCCCAGCTCTGAATAGCTTAACAAGAAGAAAATACGTTCTAGTTTTCTGCATTTGTATTCTATCATTTTTTTTTACGTAATGTCTGTGTGCAACTACATGTCTGTGTGCTTGTATGTATGTGTACACAAAGCCCAGCACCAGTCTTTCCCCTTCCCCATTTCCCATTCTGGCATTTTCTTTTTACTTATGGATTTTTATTGTAATGGTTGGAAGTAATTGCCAAATGCAACTGGGATGCAATTGCCAAATCAGTCGGAACAATCTTGGACTGGGCTGATCTGGTCTAGAACTCTATTGGGCTGATCCAAGTGGTGGCATCAAGACTAGTAGGACCAGAGGGCCAAGAGAAGGTGAAACCCAAGTCAGTAACATGTACAGCAACTCATTCTAGTTATGCCCCCTTCCTTCTCCCTTACAATGAGTGTAGTACAACTCCTTAAAACTCAAAATTTAACTAAATAATAGTATCTTCTGTTGGATCAATAGGTTTCTACACTGTCCTATGTGATTCTCTCCTAAGTGGAAATCCTTTCTAGCCATGCCTACATTCCAGATTTTTCTTACACGGTGAGAAAAAGCAGGTCAAGAAGGAGGCAGAAAGAGGCAGGCTATCTGGAATGAAGATAACCTGAGCTAAGATGAAAAGTGACTCATTTCACTAATGGCCCAGGCTTCATTGTCTCCAATTCAGTTTGGGTCAGTCTGAAGTTGCATTGTTTGGTAGAGGATTCTCCAGATTGGTTCCACAGCCCTAGTGAAAAATGGGCAGTCTCACTAAAGTTAGCTTTAAAAGAGTGTATCTGATCATAGAATAGAGACAGCCAATCACCCCCCCCACCAGCTACACCTTTAAAGATTAAGGGTACCCTCTAGGACCCAGCTCCCCAAAGCCCAAGATTAGCATGTGACCCAAATCCCTTAGGTGGTATGTCTCAGCAGGTGGTACCCATTAGGCGGTATGTCCCAGAAGCCCCCTTAAGTCATATGGCACCTCCAGGTGCTTACTGATAATTCACTACCTGTGTCACCTATTTGCACTGTCCACTCTGTTGTGACCAATTAATCTATTTGGAAGCACAGCCACCTGATTAACAAGCAGTACTTCCTGGTGGCTCAATATGGAATTAGTTTAAAAATGTATATAGCCCAAGCCATCTGCTCAGCCCCCCTCCAAAAAAGCCCCCATATTTGGCCTTGTCAAAAATGGTTAGCTCTCCTCTCCCCACACCTATGGAAGCCTTAAGAGCTGGATTTTTTGGACATTGCCTCTTGACATGCCTGGGTGAAAAACAAGGGTCCTGAAACTGAATCTCTAAAGTCTAACAAAGAGGCCATCAGCTGAGAAGGCTACAAAGAGAATGGCAAAACTAAATTTAAGGATGCTCCTAGCATAGGAATTTCTGCTGGAAGGGTGTCTTGTGGATCTCATGCAGAAGTAGCTTCTTGCCCCAAGTCTGTCTCCTCTTTGATGTCACTCATGTCATCTCCAGATCATATGGCATTTGACCCAAGGTCAGGAAAGTATGATACACCCTGAAAAATGCTAAAGATTGCCACTATGCAAAAGATAGGAAAGATATCTATGTACTGCATGAACCACAGGCACTATGATTCTTTTATTAACTGACAAAAATAAATAAATGAATCAGATATCAAGCTGTTGAAATTAAAGCAGATATACTGACAATTACTTATCTATATATAAATTTAGTTACTAAAAGTTTAGGCGATGTGAATGTTTGTGGTTGGGTGTTTGTAAAAGAGCACAAAAGAAAATAAAACTGCTAATAAATATATCTGATAAATAATGGTGATGCTATCCATATTTCTTTGTTTAATTCTCAGTTTCTTGCAAGACCTTCTTGAAGTTTGGCTGTAATGGATCATTACGTCCATAATGTGCTCAATGTTGGGAGTGAATTTTGAACAGTTTTTAGGCTGCATACTGTTTTCTTCCAGATAATTTACTGGATTAAAATTAGCAGTGTGAAAAGCTGTAGAGAAATCTAAATGCCTGCCAAATCAAAGAAATAATCACATTTTTATGAATATTTAATATCATAGTCATGGCAAATAAGGCAAGTAATTAGTACTTACCATATATTTGCAAAGTATTATTTTATGTAAATGCTACATTCTACTAGTCTGATATGAATTATTCATTGTATTATCCAACACTGACACAAACCAGTAAACATTTAAATCTATGTGTTATTCGTTTACTTTCTTTTAATGATATTGTGTAGACTGAATTTTGGAGTAAAGATTACTTTTCGTTTTCCCAAAGGGGATGGAAACAAGAAGGTCATTTAAAGTCACCTATTGTACCATTTCATAATAAAGAAACTTAAGATGCAAATGTACAAGGAACAAATTCTTTCATGTGTACTGATGAAGAGCTCTCAGCTATGCCTCAGCCTCCCAAGCCCAGACTGGAATTACTATTAATGAGATATGGGAAGGGCTGTTTATAATAAGTAATGGCTCTTAGGAAATGAGGAATTACATTTTTAAAAACACCTTTCCATCAACACCTCCAAAGCTTGCGAAAGATTTGGAGAAAGATACAACAGACTCCCAATGGTAAGCATGTAAATGGGGACTTGGATTTCTTAGGCCATTTGCTGTTTCTCTGTCTTCCAGCCTGATCTACTTCACTGTGTTATTGTGATGATGAAAGTGTTAACGAGAAGAACTGTTTACCTGCCTTGAGCTAACTATATACACTAATGGAGTATTAAGTCCCAAGCCTATCAGAATGGAGTCTAGCTAACTTGACATGGGGAGATGTTGTTAAAGAAACAGAATATGGCTACCCTACCAACTTTTAACTAACTTATTTATAGATGCGATGTAACACACACAAAATAAACCAATTAAATTAAATCTTGACATATAACCCACATGTGAAATTTATTCACTTATTTTAAAAGAAGAGGCCTAAGAATGACCAGTAGCCTATATTGCCAGGAATTATAATGATAAAATAATTCTGGGCAAAGATCTTCTGAGATATCTTCTTTACTATGTAGGTTTTTTAACTCTTGATCCAAATGTCTTTTTCCCATTCTTAAAGATCTTCTACTCCCAGAGTTGTAACCCAAAAAAATAATATTTCCAAGCTCAGCAATGAGTTAATGTTAAGTTTACTTAAATTTTAAAGTTATTCATTCTCTTAGTTGCCTTTGGTAGTTTGCTTCCTTTACAGTCTTTGGTAGCTTGAGGTCTGTAATGTAAATTCTGTACAGATTGCCCTACTGACTTCTCCAGAAATTCTATATACTAGCATCAGCTGATCAATTTAAAGCCTGAAAACAGTAAGCAAATACCAAAAAATTCCTTGAAGAAATCTCCACCCTTACTGTGATCTTTGCACGCACAAAATAGAGAGACTGGGTTGCTCCCACATTATGTTCAGCATTACTAGGAGATTTCTACTCTAAACAGCTCTTTTAACTACAACCAGGAAGAAGAAAGTACTACATTTTGGGGGAATGAGATATAAGGACTCATTGCAATGGACACAAAAATGTTTGCTTTTTAGCTTTAATATTTTAAACAAAGATTTCGCTTTGCTTTGACTCAACCAGATCTACAGTTTCCACCTGGTGTTCCTCCAGCCAGATGGAACTGTAAATTATTTAAAATCATGAATTTCCATTAGCAGTTGCATTTAAGTGCTTTAAAAAAAAGAGTTTTCTAGGATTCCAAAAACAATGGTACTATGCTTGGATATGTTGTATAAGAGAGGAAGACAGACCCAGGGTGGTCACACAAGTCTCTGAATTCTCTCTGCTGGGAACTATGCCAATTTTAACTGTGGTCTTTGAGGAAACAAGAGAATGTGTTTTTCCAGGCTGTAGTTGCCATTTGCCAAGGTCTTCTGCATAAGGAATATTGCTCACCAATGAATATTGCAGGAAGACTGAGAGGTCCAGTGACTTATATTTGGAGAGTACTGGATCTCTGAAAATGGGTTTGAGATTGTCTGATTTTATTCCATACCCTCCAACTGTCCTAATTTGGTAGGGGAAGTCCTGATTAATCCTCTGTCATCCCACTTTTTCAGCTGCTTTTAAAATATACCAGTTTCTCTTTCCTCTCTGACTTTCCCCCTTTATCCTCAACTTACTTCAGTTGCTTCAGACTGAGTTCAAAGCACAAAAATAGTTTCATACAATTAACTCAGCTGGCAAAAAAGGAAAAGAGGGGACAAAATCCTGAAATTCCCTGTAGGCTCAGGCAAAAGCAAATTACTGCATTCTTTTCTAACTTATGTGTTTTTCCCCTTTAATAATTTTTGTCATCTTGACCACACTGTGACATTGCTTGGTCACACATGCCACCTTCCTCCTATGAAATGTTGGAGGGTATGTTATTTATCTACCTCAGCCTCAAATGCTTGACTTCTATAGCAAGGCTGGAGAAAGTATGTCCTGGAGGTCATCCTACATCTACAAAAAGGTTATTGGGGGCCTTTAAAGATCTCTGCAGGTCAACAATAGCCGTAATATTGCCAATTGCGACTTTGGAATCACCTGGACCCATGGCTGACCAGTTTTAGACTGACTTTTCCCCCAGCAGTAGGGGAAAGGTTGGGTGCAATAATCTGAGCTCCAGGGACAAAAACCCCAAGGCTTCCAGAGTTGCTCACCTTTGATCTGTTGGTTTGCTTTAGGTCATTTAGGTCATTTCCAACCTACCCTGTTATAGTGCTATTATTCCACTTTTAACATCCTGTGGAATTCTGGAGTTTGTCATTTACTGAGGTCAAGCAGCTCTCTTGCTGAGAATTCTAAATGTCCCTCCCTAAACTATAAACCCCAAGATTCCATAGGATGTTGAAAGTGGAATAATAGCACTATAACAGTGTAGTGTGGAAATGGCCGAAGCCTCCAAAAAATCAACAGCCTGACATCAAATCAAAAGAGGAGAGCAAGACCTACAGGTTGGATGTGTGTATGTTCAGTTTTAAAATGTGCGATGCAATCTTGAAAGAAACGGATAGAGCTATTACATTTTATACAGAAAGAAACTAGGTTTAAAAGATCCAAAGATATGTGGTAACATTATTTTTGAACTGAACATTATTTTTGCAACTGCCATCTTACCTCATAATGACACCAATATGTTCCTAGTCATCTAGCACTCTAGACATGAGATAACAAGAGGCATTCAGATGCATGCATCATGTGAATCATTTACTCTTATGCACTCTTTAGTCATCCTTTCACTTATATCAGAACGGCTTTTATTTTATTTTCATTGGTGTAGAAGCGTAGATGGTGTAGAAGTGATTCTGACCCACTTTATTGGTAGTGAGAATATCCTTTGGAGGATGAATTCACAGTAGCATTTCAGAAACTACCATGAACATACGTTGAAGGTAAGGAGATCAGAAGAACCCTGCTGGATCAGACAACAGTTCCATCTAGTTCCAGCATTTCCCGAGAGCCATCGTATGTTTCTGGGGAGCCTAATAACAGCCCATCAAAGGCTTCCACTACTCCCCTGCTACACAAGGTAGATATACTGCCTCTGGCCCTATCATAGCTAACAGTCATTGAGCAATCTACCCTATGTAAAATAGTTTAATCCCTCTTAAAGGCCATCTGATATCAAGGGTATTCTCCTGTGTTCTGATAGACAAGAATAGAAAATGGATTTGAGAGACTCATACTGAAGTGATATAGAACATCATCTTAGTTGACACCCCTTCTCAATATACCAATTGTCTCTGGAAAGTGAAATGTGACCATAATATTCCTCACTAATATCTGTCCAGCCTCAGATTATACCTTCAGGGGTCAGTCTGTTTCCCCCTGTTAATGAGTGATGTACCATTATGAAGTTTCTTCTAATATTCAAGTGAAATCAGTGCCTATGCAACTTACATCTCCTGGTTCTAGTCCTATCCTCTGGAGCAACAGATTCTAAGTCTGTTCCATCTCTTTTTATGGCATCCCTTCAGATATTTGAAAATACCTATCCTGTTCCTATCCTCCACGCTAAAAGTACCCTGTTCCTTTATAAGGTATGGCCTCCAGACACCTCACCATTGTGACGGTCCTCCTGTTGACACACTATCAGATTTGTGTAACCTGCAGATTTCATAATCAGCCCTACTATATCATCATCTACATAATTTATTAATAGAATGAACAGGGCAGAGCACAGAACAGTGCACAAGTCATAATGAGCACTCATTGGATATGGTTGTTCAGTCAGCTGTGGATCCAACTAACAGTTGCCACTTTTTGCCAACTTGCCAATTGAGATATCATGGGTAATTTTGTCAAGGTCTTTGCTGAATTCAAGATATATTAGATGTGCACCATTCACATGATCTACCAGAATAATAACTACATTAAACATAGATGAGGATAAGTTGTGCTGACATGACCAGTCTGTAGTTCCTCAGATCTGCCCCTCTGTATCACCTTCCTTTTTGAACAGAACATTAGCATTTCTCCAGTCTTCTAACATATCACCTCTTCTCCAAGAATTCTCAAAGATTACACACAGTGGCTGTGAAATAATAGTTTAATGTGAGCTGCTTTGGGTCCCATATTGGGAGAAAGGTGGAATATAAATAAAATAAAAGCTGCAAGCTTCTTCAACATCCTGGGATATAATTCATATGGCCTTGGAGGCTTTAATTTCATTAAAAGTGAGGTAGCTAGGTGTCTATAACCACTGATAACCTCTTCTTGACTACATGTCCTTCTGTACACCCTCCATCTCTTTAAAGATCTTGGCCAACACAAGACAATATTAAAAGCATAAAAAATTGTAATGGAAGTTGAAAAATTGTTGAATAATTTGTATATTGTCATGTCTGTCACTTGTGGATACAAAGAATGAGGCTGTTCCAATGATATCTTTTAAGGGGCTGTTTTAGGTGGGTTGGTGGGTGGGGAGGATTGGGTATGTTTTAATGTTTTTAATGTATTTAATGTATTCATGTTGTTCGCCACCTCGATCCATGTGGAGAGGCGGGATAGAAATAAATTTTATTATTATTATTATTATTATTATTATTATTATTATTATTAGTCACGCACAGCAAGAAAACTACCCCAAACAGATGTCACACCAACAGGGGGCTCCACCAGACAGCCTGTAGTCCTAGCTAATGTTGGGCTATTCTGTTTCTTGAATTCTGTTTCTGTTTCTTGAAGGGTGTCATGCAAAAGTCATTTCTTGAACACCTTGTCTAGTGATTGTTCCCACCCCCGCATCCTGCCATGTCACATATATAGTCAAACACAGGAGAGAGAGAGAGAGAGAGTAGGGCTTCACCCACCTTCTCTGTCCTACTTGAGGCGTAGTTAGCTGTGATGGGGGTGGGGTTTCTTCCTTCTCCATCCTCCCCCATGCAACACATCATCAGTGGAAGTCATCAGACTGCCCAGAAATGCAAAGGGAACAGTGCCAATGCAAGCAGATTAACCCATGCCTTGGGTTGGAAAAGAATGAATGGTGCTGGAAATTCACAAGGAATAAACTGGGATAGGAAACACATTATTTAAAATAAGCACAATGTCCACCAAAGCTTTTCACGAGTCCTGATGCCCATAGAGAATGACAATTACTCTGCTTGAATAGGACTCCTTTTCCATTCATCTCTGCTTGCCAAGATACATATATCTAGCTCTTTCCCCAGATCCACCAAATTCCATCTCATTATGCCTCACCCTCATTTATTTTGGGCTAAAACATATCTGGCCTCCATGGTCATCAGAAGGTGAGCATTTAGTCAGTGGCAGAGCTTGGAGTGTGTGGAGGGGAGGCAAGAGAGGGCGAGGCTATGACAAGAGGGGCATGGCCACTGTGTGTGGGGACATGGCTATGGTGCATGAAGACATGGCCAGAACATGTGGGGGCGCGGCCAGGGCACATGGGGCATGGCTACAGGCCAGAATGCCCAAAAAACATTGCCACCCAGGGCGAACCACCCCCTCGTCCCTACGCAACTGCATTTAGTTTGAGCAGTATATTGGCCCACCAGAACTGTCAGCACCATTGCCTTGATCACCAAAGTACAGCTTCATTCATTTGCAAGAATGCTATGGAACTATTTGTCTCAGATGCCTGTACCTGCAATACACTCATTCTCTGGTCTCGACACAGGGCACACAGACAGAGAGGACCACCCTACCCTCATTTGGTCTGGGTGGCCTTTTCATAAAAAACAGTAGCAGGCTGGAAGAGGGAGGGGAGACAAATCAAGGATTAAAGTTGCAATAATTACCCTATGACCAAATAGGCTATGTTCTCTGTAACTGAAGTAAGGCTTAGTTCAACTGACTCTGATTTGCAATGGAACTGTTGTCAGTCCCAAAAGCAGGAAGGAGGTGGGCAGAAAGAATGAGGAGGAGAAATCACTTTATTTCTACCCTGATGCCGTAAGATATAAATACAATCAAGAGGGGGTTAATCTAATCCTTTTGTGAAGCACTGAGTCAGAGAACAAGACAAAAACAAATCTGTGATCTGGAACTTCCTGAGCACCCACTCAGGGTGGATTAATGAGGACTACACGGCTGTGAAATTACGTGCCCTCTGAGTCAGGAAAATGGTCCTAGTGGTGCATGACCTTGAAATGAGGGGAAGCAAACTTCACCTGATCCACAATTATAAAGACTGGGGAGGAGGGGGAATAGGGAGGAAGAACATATTAAGAGCTGGGAAAATTTTCTGAATATGAAAGCAACAAAACACTTAATAAACCCTAGGCTTTGAAAGATGCACTAAATGCAGCATTTGAAAAAAAAAATTCAAGGAGCATTACAAGAAAGCCTTTCCTCTTTATTTACAAGAAGTGGGTTTTGGTTGCTATTGTTAGAGACTTAGTGATGTTTGTCTCTGTTCAATTTTCTCTCTGCAATGAAAAATTGTTGTGAGATGATTTCCAGCCTTAGCTGCTTTACATGACAGTATTATCAAGGATTCATCAAGAGGCCATCTGTCGAATTTATGAAAAAAAATGCACACGGAAAAAAAAAAACACAGATGAAAAGGAAAGAGCAAGACAGAGACTGGTCCCGGGGAAAGATAGATGTGGCAGCATGTGCCTGAGTGTGAAAATTGCAGCATTTAAATACTGTGGAATAAATTACTCCGCTTGAAAATTAGTGATGCTCTCCCAATTTAGATTTTCCCCTTACTCTAAGAACATAATGAAATATATCTCATTCCCATGACTGTTTTTATATCCTAATGGAAAATTAAAATGGGGAAAAGCATAGACCCTGTAATGGGAATCAAATAAGCTTTGCAACTTGAGTCCCAGAATTAAACCACTTCAAGATCTGCTACTTGTCACAATATATATTCATATATATTAACACATGTAAGTGGAGAAACCACATGTATGTTTCATGTATGTGGATAGCATGTGATCAATTCAGCAAGGAAAATATTCTGAATATGGACAAAGTATGGATCAGAAATATTTTCTGGAAATACTGGAAAAAAATAGACTCGTTTTATCAGATATATTGTATAGCTGTTATGAATGCAGTATCTCAAACCAGCATTTACTACGTTTGATCTTGAGCAGTAGCATAATAAAAAATTAGGATGAAAATGCTGCCTATTTATAAAGTATAAATTCTATCCCTTTAATTACAATTTTCCAGGTATTACAGATCAATAATGCAGGGATTGGTTTTCCTTAACAACACATTCTTGTCTTGCACACAAAATTACTGAAATGTCAAGACATCCTTTCGTCTTTTAATGATAATCTTTTCTTCCCTACAGTTTGGGATGCAACAACATCAGGATCAAAGACTGGTCACAATTTTGGCAATGAACTACTAGAATATCTCTCCAGCGGTCTCCTGAGGGTCCCATCCTGAGAAGGGCTGGCATGGATTGAAGAGAAAAGAGGAAATCCACCTGTAAAACATGTCCAGGCTGTCTCAGTCTGTTCTGTTGTACTCAATGGTGCAGTGAGACTTTTCAAGTGAAGGGGCTCATATTGACAGTCCCTGACAGCAACAAACCTAACAAGAGTGCAGAAATGTGGGTGGCTGCATACAGATTTGTAGGGGGAAATTTTTATCAATTTTCATCTCCACCAGGACCAAGTCTGTTCTTAAGTTACTGAATTTTGCCCAGTCAACACCAAGCTATCTCCAGACTCTTTAGAATACAGCAGGGATAGCTCATAAGAAGTATGTTGTAGACATCTGAGGACTGAATTGGAATTTCTGGACTTGAATCCCCCCTAGGCCATTGAAATCCACTGGGTGGCCTTAGGCAAGTCCCAGTTTCTCATCCTCAGAGGAAGCCAACGGCAAACCCGATCTGAACGAATCTTGCTCATAAAATCCCATGATAGACTCATCTTAGGGTCACCATAAGTTGGAAATGACTTGAAGGCACACAAAACAAAGCTGATAACAAGATATTAATTTCCTTTCCAGCTACTGTGTGGTTTGCAGTTAAAACCTAAAGGAAAGAGAGAGTCTACAAAGTGTGGCAGGTCATAGTCTCTGCTAATTAAAAAAAGTTCCAGGACTTCAGCCCTGCAAAATTCCACTACGCCATTGGGTATTAAGAGACGAAAGTGTGGAAGAGAGTTCAAATGTTGGATGCACCAGAAATCTCTCACAGATTACTATGCATAAGAATAGAGTTAACTTTTGGTCTCAGCCAAATTTTGTAAGTGTCCATATTTGCCTTTATCATAAGACCTAAGGCAACATACAAGAGATTCCCAGGAGATTTTCCATAGAGAAAATGAACTGATTTGGGCTGGTGCAACTTAAATGATGTAGCCATGTCATGTGCCCTCAAACCATATTGGAAAACAATAAGATCAATTTTCATTAAAATATTTATATCTCACCCTTTATCTGAAGACCTCAGAGCAGCATACAATGAAACCAATCTAATAAATTTAAAACAGTATAAATAATTTTAAAAACATATTTAGCCTAAAAAATATCCAACACTTAACAAATTGAAAGACAGGTTAAAAGAATTAAAATAGTTTAAAGTGATTTAAAACAGTGTGCATGGGAAGGTTTTTGTAAAATCATATAGGCTGCAAAAGCTGTCATGAACAACTGTGTTTTTACTTGTTATCTAAACAGCAACAATTGTGATGCCAGTTGGTCCGCCAAGGGGAGAATGTTCCATAACTGAGGTGCCATAGCAGCTAAAGCCCTGCCTGCTACTCCCCAGTCTCAATATTTTTTAAAACTTGCGATCCTACCTTTCATCATACTACTTTCAGTTTCCAAACTGTCCTTCAGTCTAGATTGACAAGTTTTCTCCCCAGCCCTTCGACAATGTCATCTATCATATTTCTCAGGTACATGTCATTCTTTGCATCTTTTTTAAAATATATATATTTCCTAAATAGTTGGGTGTGTCATTTGTTTGTTTGTTTGATCAGTAGAATCCAGATCTGTTGAACAGCACATTCTTGTTCGAGAAATAGTTTCCATGGTTCCCCATCAAAACTTTTCCCACTCTTACATAAACGTTTATTCCCCATATTGTGTGACACTCTAGATATGCTGTATGGATCACTGTCATTGAATTCTGCCAATAACACTGGGGGCGAGGGGAATCAGAACCTATTTAAAGGGAATCTTGGCTTTTCTAACAACAAACAAAAAAAAATAACAACAAATAAACAAAACATCCCACATATAATGGGACTAGACCACCAACATCACCCTCAGTTCTTTCTTTGGACAAAGGCATACATCTGTGCTCGATACTTCCACAATTTTGTTTATTTTCTAGAGAGAGCTAGTACTTGTACTGTAAAGGGAGAGGAATGTGAAGTTAGTTCTAGATTTACTATTGAAATGGAAGGGCCATTAGCTAGAGTGTGCCACCCACCTCAGGCAACAGATTTGGAGTATCATGAAAGAGCAGAAAATGGGTAATTATTGAACTTATTGTTTTACTGTCAGCGATATGGAGACCATTTGCGTGATATGCCATCTTGCATGACTTTGGATACTGTGCACCCTGACCTGGGTGAATGATGGTGCCATCCGTCGCTCTACCTTGTACAACTAAATGCCCACATCGAATAGCATTGCAGGTCTAACACATTGTGGGTGGATACACACAAGGTATTATCTGTGCTACAGTTCTATTTTCAAAGCCAGGGTTTACTCCTAGAATGTATGATTTCAAGAGGCTCCAAAGTTTATTTTCCCTACTGCTGAGTAACTGCAAGAAAGTGTTCACACAGACATGGAAGAGCTTCTCTCAACCCACAGTATTGTTTTGAGGTTGTTTTTTTTCCCCCATATAAAATAAGTAATCAATACGTCAAGCATTCTATCACAAGAAACTACAGGCTCATCCTGCAATTCTATAGTTCATTACAGCACATTATAAACATCCGTTAAGCATGAAACAACATTTTAGTGCCATTTCAAACATGCCTTGTTTTGTATATGTTAACTACTTTTATGCAATACACTGTGCACTGTGAAAACTATATGTAGAGCATCACACATGGCTACTGCTGCTGTCTCTGTTGCATTACTTGAACATGGAATAAACAGATTTGCATTAGAACAAATAAGGAGATTTGCATTGTGATTCACAGTGAACTATATGCTTTTTCATATTTCCTACATAAAAGTGCTTCCCAACTAGGACGCTGTTCAATTTGACGTTGTCTTTACCCAGTTCCAGTTGGTTAAAATGAGATGCTGTATTGCTGTTTCTTCCATATCTGAATTTGGCAAAGAAGGAAGTGACTCGGCAGAATTATAGATAGGATGTAACTTGTTCTATTGATTGCAATCACTTCAAGTGTTCCAAACAGAAAAATGACTCAAATACAATAATGATACTGAGTGAAGAAAATTTAAAAGGTGTTACTAAAACAAGCAAAGCAGGCAGTTGAGATTAAAGGAATTTTATGGGCATCAGGAAAATGATTTCCTGTGAAATATGAATTCTATAAACCATAATAACAAATTGTCAAGTCAATTCAGATCAGGGATCACTGATATAATTAAGGTAATATAAATAGTAAGTGCTTCTAAGAGGATTTTTATTTGCTACTCTGTTTTCTAAATAAGTCTGGGAATAATCACACTAATATTAAAAATATGACTACCATCAGACGTGTGATTATGTTTCAATTATTTGCTTTTACAATGAAAATTATTTCCTAGCATATCCATTACTGTAAACACAGTTACGTGTTAAATTTTATGCAAACATTTTCCATGTTGTGGAATTTCTAAATAATACATTTCCTTCCTTGTTTGTTCTTTACCTTTGTTAGCAGATCATAAGTTATAACATTAATGACTGGTTATTGAGCTTAAGCAAATACTCTTATAGGTTTTCTTTCAATAAAGGTGAATCATTCTAAATTACAACCAGTGTATAAACTGGGAAAGCAGAGAATATTATTCCTCATATAATAATAGCTAATGCTAAAATGAATGCATCCATAAATAAACATAAGAATTTTAATAACACAAGTTATGTTCCTTGTAAACGTTTTGCATTTCAGTAATCAAGAAAAGTCGTTGCTGATTCCATGACTAGGAGAAGGCTTTGCTTAATTCAAGAAATTTTTAAACAACAATTTTTAAAAAAATCAGGGGGTAGCTATAGTCATTTGCTGTAGGAAAAAGAGCAAAGTTGTCACATCTTAAAACTGTCACATTTTACATGGCCTCAGCTTTCACGGGCCATTTCCACAACTTATCTGATCCCGTTATCCTCTAGTTGTAGTCCCAACAGTATTTTTACTGAGAAGGGAGTGTGATGGGAATGGTCCCCTCCGCACCCAGCCAGCTCCCTGCAGAAGGGAGCATAAGGGACACTCCTCTTCCCTCCTTCTGCAGTGCAGCTGGGCCCTTTCCCATGCTGTACTGGGGTAGGAAGCACCTCCACCGCACTTCTGGCCCTTCCACATGGCCAGGAAGGATGGGAATGTTGCGTGATCAGGGATCACTTGCGGATAAACTCCATCAATGATCTACCCCATGATTGTGCCAGCTGGCAACAGAAGAAGGGTGGGACTGTGATGACATCATGCAGAAGCATTGTCGCAGTCCTGTTCTTCTCACGTCCCCATGCCAGGATGCCATCAACCTGCTGAAAGGGCCGTGGACTGCAGCCCACATCAGCTCCACCACTTGTATCTGATGAAGAAGGCTGTGGTCCATGAAACCTTACATGGTCTTTGAAGCAGGTTGTTGTTGTTGTTGTTGTCGTCGTCACCGCTGAATTTAGGACTGAATCAATATTTTCCTTAGAGCACAGTATAAACCAAGTTTAGCAAATCCAGTGTAATCTTTGGCATATTTCACTGAATTCAACCAAGCATATTCAGAAGTCTCAACTGCATTCAGAGTTTGCTTCAAACACACATACTCCCAAGTATTCTATTCAGTTATTGACGTTACAATTCTATACACACTGATTTAGTAGTACACCCCACTGAATTCAAAGAGATAATTTTGAATTTAAAGGCTGAAAATTGCACTGTCAACCAGGATTTTTGCACTGCCAACCAGGATCTTTACTACAGAACTTACCGATATCATATTATAGTACTCCAGTAGGCCATGTTTACCTGGGACTCGACTCTTTGGTGTGTCCCCCTGACAAATTACTTCCTATGCATCGAAATATATATGTCTTCATAGAAATAAGTCCCATTGAATTCAGTGGCTTTTACTTTTACGTAAGTAGATATATGATCGCAGCCTCAATCTGTGAGAGGACTATACAATAATTTAATTTATTCTATTTTATTCTATTAAAATATTTATGCCCCACCTTTTATCTGAAGATCTCAGGGTGGTGTATAATAAAATCAATTTAACAGATTGAAAACACTATAAATAATTAAAATAATTTTATAAGGCTAAAAAAAATATTAAACAATTATCAGACTAAAAGACAGGTTGAAAGGGTTAAAATAGCATTAAAAGAATTAAGACCATGTGCAAGGCAGGGTTTTTGTAAACCAATTCGGCACCAAAAGCTTTCATAGACAACTATGTTTGTACTTGGCACCTAAACAGCAGCTGTGTTGATCCCAACTGGGCCTGCAAAGGGAGAATGTTCCATGAGTATGAATGAATCTTGTCTCTGCTATAGATTCATTTATATAGAAGTACAATGAATGCACCATAGCAGTGATTCCCAAACTTAGTTCTTCCAAATATTTGGGACTTCAGCCCAGCATTTCTCACCACTGGGCCATGCTGACTGGGGCTTCTGAGAACTGAACTCCTGAACACTTCTGCTGGAGAACAAAGGATAAAAACCACTGCAGTAAGTCATCACCCTTCCTCTGTAATATGATAACACTACCCATGAGAAAGCTGAACAAGGAAGATGACAGGAAGAAAATTAACTCATTTGAAATATGGTGCTGGAGGAGAGTTCTACAGATACTATGGATTTCCACAAAAAAACAAAATAGGTCCAAAAGAAAATCAAGTTTGAACCAAAATGATTAAAACGAAGCTATCATACCTTAGGGTTGTCATGAAATGGCATGACTCATTAGAAAAGACAATAAGGCTTGGTAAAGAGAAAGGCAGTAAGAAAAGAGGTAAACCACATTACAAGTGAATAGACTCAATCAAGCCTCAGTTTGCAAGACCTGAGCAAGGTTGTTAATGACAGGGTATCTTGCAGATCTCTCATTCATAGGGTCTCCGTAAGTCAAAGCCAGCTTGACATCTACTAATAAGAACAGTCATCACCTAATGTGCCACCTGACATTTCATAGGCTGCAACTGTTAAACTGTAACTGTTAAACTGTTGGCAACACTTTCAAGGCAATTATGTTTTTTCCGTATATATTTAATCTGAAGAAAAACACGGTCTTGGCTTTCAAAACAAAGCAGGACAAGCTATTGCAAATTAAATGACAGCAGACAGCAAATAATAGTCTTGCCTTCTAGCAAAGTTGAGGAAGGAATGCATGGGGAATAATCCATGGACTCCACCATCTCCCCACAACAGCTGAAAACATTTTGGTTTCAACACGCATTTGGGAACAATTTATGGGGAAAGGGCTTTAAAAAATTGTGCAATATTTCTTGTTTCTTGCTTTTTAATGAATATGGTTTAATCATTTTTAATTCTGTTGATGGGTTCATTATATTTTACTTTTTTGTTTTCATTGATGTGAACTTTTATCTGCTCAGACTTGGAGAAATGGTGGGATATAAAACCACCACCACCACCACCATCATCATCAGTTTGAATGCAGTCATAGGGTTGAATTCAGACTCCATCATGCTTAAAGTAGATCTATAGAAATAATTGTGAGTTAAGTTAGTCATGACCAGCTGAAGTCTCACTGCTCCCAATGGGTCCGCTTTGAGTCTAATCAAGTCTGGATTCAATCCATTATAAGCATGTGCTTATTTCAATATGCAAAGTGTTGGAAGATATGCAACAGAGGGCAGAGAATCTCTAAATATAGGATAACCATTTATATATCAATAAAGGAGAGCCCAAAGAGGGGCATGCATTCATATAGTTTGTACATGTTAATATACATGCATAGAAGAAAATTTAGAAATTATGGAATACAATATATTTCATCAAGGTTGAGGAAGATTATAGGCCTTTCTTCTCTACGCTGTTATAGCGCTGTTATTCCACTTTCAACATCCTGTGGAATTCTGGGGTTTGTAGTTTACTGAGGTCAAAGAGCTCTCTGGTTGAGAATTCTAAATGCCCCTCTCTAAACTACAAACCCCAGGATTCCACAGGATGTTGAAAGTGGAATAATAGCACTATAATAGTGTAGTATGGAAAGGCCCTATGAGCAGGAGACTTATGTTCCTACTCTATCTGCTATCTAGGGGCTAACTGTGTAGACTTTAGTGTACTGAAACTCCCATCACTCCTAACATCACACTGGCTGAAGCTAATGAGAGATACTTATTATTCCATTATACCCAAGGAGCATATAGATGGTGGAAGTTATATTTCAGCACAACTGGACAGCACCAGGATAGGAAAGGCTGGCATAGGCATATTGATCAAACAACTCTAAAAGCTGTTAATAGAGTTGTTCAATCAATATGCCTATATTTTATATTTGCCACACTGAAACATTTAATATTGGAGTTTCAGTTTCTATGGATATAACTAAAGAAACTCTTAAAGCTTGTTATGTTATAAGGTTGAAAAGTGGTGTAACGCGCATGGAAAACCACTGCCCGTCAGTGCCGAGTGCGAAAGGCACACCCAAACCTCACACTCAAGGTCTGCCCAACCTGACACCTCTTTGTGATCAGACCTGAACAGCCAGGGAGATCTCTGCATCAAGCCAGGGCCAGGGCAAACGGGTCTGGCTCAGTTCTCCCTCACTCGTCTCCCCCCTTGGCTTCTTCCTTTCAGGACTCTCCCCTTTTACTGCCTTCCCTAAATCTGCCCTTCTCCTAGATGAAAGGATCAGCAGTGATTTATATTTTCCAAAACTGTGGTACTGTTGGCACTAAGGTCAAGATGATATTACTGGTAGTGTGTATATTCCAGGATTCAGAAAAGACTCTAGGAGACTGTTTTAAAGAGCACAGAACTTCAAACATTTATTGAAACACTGTTGCTTAAATTTGTTTTGTATCTTAATGTTTACAAACAGCACACCATTCTTCTCTCTCTCTCTCTCTCTCTCTTTCTCTCAATTCATTCACTATCTCTCGTACACCCAGTTTCTCAGTTCTCTCTCCCACAGAACTCTTCAAATCTCCAACCTCCCTCAAACACACCACAATCACACTCCCCTTCTTCAATCACTCACCAGACAGTTAAATTTCGTTATTTTTCCTCTTTCCACCAGCCCCTCCCCTGGGCTATCCAAGGTCCCATTTCACCAGCCAATCAGCTTAAACACTCTCAGGCCCTTTCCGCACGAGGCAAGGGAATCGCTCCGTGCCATTACTCACCGCTTCTTCTGGGGTCCGAAGCAACGCAGACTGTCCCTGAAGCCCTTCTGCAAGGCTCCTCCTTGGTCCAGGGCGACTCAGAGCAGTGCGAGGTCTGTAAATCCGCACTGCTCAAGCTTCCAAAATGGCAGCTTCCAGCTTCCAAAATGGCGTTTCCAGCTTCCAAAATGGCGGCTTCCAGCTTCCAAAATGGCGGCTTCTGGTCGGTCGTGGGTCCTGACCAACCACTGAAGCTCGCCACGCCTAACGCCCACCTTCCACAGATGGCAGGCTCGCACTGGTGCGAGCCTGCGAATCTGCACAAGAGAGCAGGAACGCAATAGCACGTTCCAGCAAAATAAAGACCTGTTTTTTCCAGTCTTTCAAAAACACGCTGGAAGACCACTTGGGGTCGTCTTGGAGCAGACTGAGGTGCGGATCTCCGGTAAGCAGTCCGCTCCTAGTGCACTCCAAGGTGCAGACGATCTCCGTGCGAGGACGCACTGCCCTGTTCTAATTGCCTGGTGTGGAAAGGGCCTCAGTTGCCAAGGAGGCTCTGTGGTCAAGACCCCCTTCCATCAGGTTCGTCACAAGTGGCAATTTAATTGTCTTTATATCCAAGTGAGGTTGGCCTTTGTATTCATAGTTTTGTTCTCAAGCAT
Organism: Cyclura pinguis; assembly: GCA_030412105.1. Classification (NCBI taxonomy): domain Eukaryota; kingdom Metazoa; phylum Chordata; class Lepidosauria; order Squamata; family Iguanidae; genus Cyclura; species Cyclura pinguis. The sequence goes on from CM059602.1 coordinate 218,904,107, forward strand.
GTTCTAGCTCATGGATTATGTGGTAAGACATCACACAAGAGGTGAGAGAGAGGTAACTATTACGTCTTGCAGATATAAAGGACCGCTGAAAGCAGTTACATTTCAATCACATTTTATCTGTCACCAGCATAATATTGGAACTTCCATAAGAGTTAATAACATGAAATACAAGACTTTGGGAAACTAACCTGTCTTCCAATATTATGAGAACTACCCCAGGTTTATGAATTCCTGAGTTAAAATACCCAAGGATAATGTATCTTATGTAATGGTAGTTTGCCCTGACATTGAAAAATAACTATTCTGAAAGCTACATAACAATTATAACCAGGCAAGAAGGGCCAAAGCAAACATTCAGACGTTATACAAGAGAGATGTAATTCCCTGTGTCAGCAGCATCATGGATTTATCCAGGCCTATATGCAGAACATCCACCAACCTCCAGGCCCCAGCCCACCCTCTCCAGTATCCTAATCCTTTTCCATATATTTCAACTTCTTTACGTGCCCTCCAAAAATGAACAAACAGTGACAGGAGTAAGACAGAAGAGGAGCAGCCAGGCCTGATCATGACATTCCCCTTTGTGTTGTGGATTGGATTGGAGCCAGAGAGATAGGCCAAGCCAGGAGGCAGCACCAGTGAAGAGCTATGACTAATCAAGTGGGGTAGCCCAAGGGACATTGTGACTAAGGCCATTTCCACACTAGACTGTTATAGCGCTATTATTCCATTTTCAACATCCTATGGAATCCTGGGGTTTGCAGTTGAGGGAGGGGCTGGCCGGAAATGGCCTAAGATCTGTCCGCACTGACACAAGAAAACCATGGAGTTGACACTGGTCTGCTGGTCTGGCCAGACCATTAAGAAAGGAATCTCAGAGCTTGGAAAAGTCACCTTTTTTCCAACTGCAGCTCCTCAAATACCTCGGCCGGGGGATTCTGGTGGTTACTATCCTAAAGTAAGTTCCCCTATACCTGGTCTCATAATATTCTGCTGTGTGCTTATGTCATGAGCTAGGTTTTAGAGTCCCTGTTAGTATCATGGCCAAATGTTAACAGTTTTCCAGTGACACAGAAAGGATTAAATTTGTACTCTACCTTGTTTGATACTTTCTGCATTAGCTTGGAAGTTTGAGCCTGAGAAAAGATGGGAGGGCTAGGAACACACTGGGGGAGTGAATTTTCCTGCTTGCACAGTTCTCTTAGCTAGTAGGGAGAGACGGGTCATGCTTGAGTGCTTTGATTTTCTTTGTTTCTGCGCTATACAACCCTTGAGAGTCCATCTTCCATTGGCTTCACCTGAGGGGCTGCACCCCAAGTAGCCAGCAATGGGGAACTGAATTGTCAGATGGGAATAGTCTGGGTGGAAGTAGTCCTTTAGGAATCCAGTTCAACCACTGGCCATAAGTGAATGCTAGACCCCTCAGCAAAAGGGCTGGGATGCTTCTTTGCTACATACCGTCTTCTGCATCATTTACCACTATATAGAAGTAATGTGTGTCAGTGTTCTGCACTAAACAAATTCTTAGGGGCAGGGGGCTTAGAATTATACTCAGTTCTGGAACAGAAGAGCCCAGTACATCCACACAAACACATTGAGGAAGTTCCTCTTTTTCCCTTGCCTTCCCTGCCAAATGCCCCATAGCCAGAAGCGCTCCTAACAGGCCTCAAGAATGTGCTGAGAAAGGGCATGGGGGACCTTTAATGCTGCAGCCATTAAATGTGCACAATATTTCCTATAGGTTCATTTTATTAGAATAATCTTTGAACTATTCCGCTACATGAACTCCAATATTACACAAATATCTTTCCATCTGTGCAAACGCAGGTTCTGGAGAACAAGCTGGCAATAAGACGGGAGACAGTGTTATTTTAAATAGCTGTTCAGCCAAATAAATACTAAGCACACAGTTCAGCATTTCAAAAATTGTAAAATAAATCATCATCAAAAGGCTTGTTTTATGAACCTATAAATCTCTGGAAAATAAACGTTTTCTTCATCTTCCTGTGTTTTAATAAAGAATCCCCCCCTTTTTACTCACTCAATTACAATATCACTATCAGTTCAAATTACAGGTCAAAGATATGGGGCTTAATGTATGTACAGCCAGTTCTCTTCTCCTAATAACCTGTCATTCCTGGGATTTGAATGTCAGAATGCAGCCTGCTGCAGTAATGCTCTTCGGCAGTGCCGTGATGAAAACTTTGGACAAATCATGAAGAACATTCCAGATCCAAATCATCAGAAGGTTACTGGGGAGAGCTTTTCATTCTGCTTTGACCCCTTGATCTGACAAGTGACACCTACAAAATGAACAGCCCTCCAACTTAAATTGTTTAACTGTAGCCTGATCAGTTTTATTATCTTGCTAATCCGGATATCAGCCGTTTCATCAGAATGGAAGATATGCATATCATGAATTATTTTGACACCAAGACCTTTTAATTTTTGCCAGCAATATTTCACTGCACCAATCAGGGCCTGCAGTCAGTGATGCTTCTCACCTCCTGGGATGTCAAGAGGACAGTGCACTCCTGACAGCACCAAATCATCTGGGAGCTGTAACGAGCTATTGCTGCAATTATTATTATCTCCTGTAGTCATGCATTTCATTACAGTGCAGGCAGGCGGAGGCTTCACTTTCAGGCTAGTCTTATTTAGGAATCTCTGCTGTTTTATGTGCTGTGGGGCTCCTTCATGTAATCTCTTTTCTCCTCGGCAGACAAGGGTAGGTGAATTTCTAATAAAAACAAAACTCTAGCTAGGTACTATAGGGGGGGAAATGATCACAATACAGTACATTAACCAGTAGTGGAACAGTTTAAATGGCCCACTTGTAGTTTATGAAAGCAGTGGTTAATCAGCAATATGGTTTCCTACAGAGAGAAATAAAGCACAGTTTATTCTTAAAATATATGTTATTCACGTTCACCTACATGGGCTTGTGTAAAATCCCCTTCTTCTTTTTTGTATCCTGTAAATGAAATGTTTTAGAGATTTTGCAGCTGTTTGGGGAATATTCCACCCACTTTCATACATGGAGAACCAGAATATTTCATGCATACATTAAGCCATCTAAAAAGCAAGGCTATAAAGTTTTTATAGATTTCTCAAGAAAACTGTGACACATTATGTTTACCAAGTGACTGTTTGTAAGGAAGGCATGGGTTTTTGCATCTGTTACATGTGTTCTTTCATCACCAGGTGCTTCACAAAGCCTCATTCTGCCTAGATGCCTTATTTCACTGTCTCAAAAACAGAATACTCATATTTTCCTCATTTCTTCAGGTGCCCTGAAGCCATCACAAGTCTCATGTACATGCCATTTGACAACCTCTCTTCTAAATAACCACATATCTTTAAAAATATTCTTCTCTTTGTCATTTTCACTACATGATCTGTCTGACAGCAGTGACACAAAGAGCTAATAAATCTAATGATAACTGGTTGACCAGAGAGGTACTAGAAGTCTTGGTAGTTATATCTGCCATGTTTGATTTCCTGGGTCTGCAACTTCACTGTTGATATTGCTTCACATCTTATGAATTTTCAATATGGAGATCCCTCCTATGTATATAACTGTATATGTCTAATATCATAAGTGACAAGTACACATGTTTAATTTGCCAAATATAATAATGGAAAGAAATTCACATTCACACCTGTTTATCATAGCATTGCTTCTATATTAAGCAATATATGTATACATTTGTCACACTTAATGATGAACATGCATGGCATATGCAGAAAGCTGAAAGCCATGTAGAAAACACATAAGATCAACCTCCCTGAATGAGAGTTTATCAATCCTGTCTAGAAACTAACTCCAAGCTACTTGAATATTAACCAACAGATACTTCTGGAAATTTTATCGAGCCTAATTTTCATCCATTAAAGAACAAAAGAAGCTATTTATCCTGAGTAAGGCCACTGGGCCATCTAATACAGTACAGTCATCCCTCCACATTCACTAGAGTTAGGGGCACAGGACCCCTGTAAGAGTGGAAAAACCGTGAATAACTCTAGACCCTCCCAAACCATATTTAACACATATTTAAAAAGTATGATCACCATATTCTACCCACCATGGATTCCTTTGAGGCATCAGGATTCCTTCAGAAGGCAGAAGTGGCTGGCTAATGGGGCTTACTGCCACCTCCACTGCTGCCCCACACCATTTTTAATAGGGACTTACAAGCCTCATGCGCAGTCTCATGAGGCTTGCAGTCCCTATTAAAAATGCCATAGGGAGGCAGCAGAGGTGACAGCAAATAATCTGTGAATAATCATATCCGCAGAAGTGAAACCCGCAAATGTGGAGGGCTGACTGAATTGTCAAGGTCAGCTGGTAGTAACACTCTAGGGTTTCAGGCAAAGTTCCTTCCTAGCACTACCTAGAGGAATGAACCTGGGAACTTGCATATACAAAGCATGTGCTCTACTAGTTCCCTGTAACAACTGTAAGAGTGGTGAGCTAAAACATTTGAACAGACTAAAGTTTCCCCATCTCACTTGCCACACCATATGCTATCCACACAGCCACTCTCAAAAAAGATCTATCACACCTATCTCTCTCTCTCTCTCTCTCTCTCTCTCTCTCTATCTTTCTATCTATCTATTTATTTAATTATTATTTTTCTGTATTGCCAACCTTTTCATCTAAAAATCCCAGTTTGCTTCTGTGCATTTCCAAACTAAAACTAGATGACAAGGATGAATGTTCACATGATACATCCGTATGCCTGCCTCTGGAGACAAATCACCAACACAAGTACATACAGTGTTTGTTTCGTTGATCAAACAGCTGGCTTAAGTTTACTGAGCTATCTGTTTCAGGCTGTTCTATGACAGATATTGAGGCAATTCTGCTCACAGTCCATATCAGTTTGATACCAAGACCACAGTCTCAAAGGTTTAATTGAGATGGTTTGCTACCCAAATTATTCCATCAGATTTTTTTTTCCTTACAGGAGAATTTCTTCTGCCAAATGCTTCTTAAAATACTTGGAAATGTCCACCCAAGCTTCAACAGTGAAGCAACAAATATCATTACACAAAAGAAATTTTCTCAACTATGTGCTTATAGAACTTGAAGATTCTGGACTAGTCTACATAATCAGCAGACTCCAGAAGTAGATCTTTTCTTGGCCTGTACTACTAAAGGCTGAAGGGAAGCATATTTCAGTGTACCCCACACAAAAATTATCTGTCAGTAGAACACAAAAATGTCACATAAAGAGGTTCAGATATAGCTGCAGCAGTATAAGCCAGAAAAAGGTTTCTCTACTTCTTTCTGCTTTCTGGCACACATACTGATCTAACATTTCCTTCTACATTGGAGAAAAAAAAACAGTGAAATCCTCAAATACAGGAAGCTGCCTCACCTTGGTCCCTCTAATTCAGTATTATCAGCACCAGTGGCAGGCAAATGTCAGGGACAGAAATATGTACTGAGTACCGGAACTAAAATCCTTTTGCATAAAAAGCCATTTGTGGTTACTTAAAATTTTCTTCATTTTAGCCATGTAATTTAGAGATCGAGAGCCAGCATGATGTAGTGGTTTGAACATTGGACTATGACCCTGGAGACCAGGTTCAATTCCCCCCTCAGCCATGGAAACCCACTTGGTAACCATGGGCATATCACATACTCTCAGCCTCAGAAAAATCCTTGATAGGTTTGCCTTAGGTCACCATAAGTCAGAAACAACTTGAAGGCACACAACAAAATTTAGAGGTTGAGGTATTTTGTTGCTGCCATTGTTTAACAATTTCAAGTCAGAAATTCTTGCAAATCTATTTCAAATCATGCAGAGATCCACCTAAACCTACCACATTCTACCCACCCTTGGTCTATATTGACCGGCAGCTGCTCTACAGGGTTTCACCCTTTACTAGCCAAACTCAAGAGAGGCTGGAGATTCAACTTTGACCCTTTGGGGTGCCCTTCCCTCCAACAATTCACATATGAAAAGTGGGACACATGCAGCCAAGTAAGATCAGAGTGTGGTCAACATGACAAAAGTGATTAATGAGGGAAAGCACACAAGCTAGGATAGGCTGCAGGAGTTTGCTTTTGTCTGAAGCTACTGGGAAGGACAAGATTCAATCCCCTCCTCTCCTCTCCTTCCCTGCTGAGTGCAAGCTGCTTTCGTGCTTTGAACTCAGTTTGCAGCCACTGAAGTAATTTGAGGACAAAGAGGAAAAGTGAGAGGAGCAGAGAGAAACTGGGATATTTTAAAAGCAGAGGACAATAGAGGATTCATTAGTACTGTTTCTGCCAAACTGGGACAGTTGAAGGGTAGGGGATGCAAAGCAGGTGTTCTCTCATGGAGCAAATCTGCCTCTCCAAATTGCCCCACAGAAACTCAGGGAATCTTTTGTAGCCATCGTATACTAGTGATAAGACTAATTCACTTCTGAATATTAAGGCAGCATACTCAGTTATTTTTCTGTGTAAAGAGACAGCTGATACTGCTTAAAAGTTTGGCACCAAAGACACAGGACCATATTTTTCAACCACCCCCACACAAAGTCTTTTAATAAGATCACTGCAGAAAACTGCCTGTTAAATTTTCAGCCATTTCATGTGGCAAAGGCTAACTTGCAATGCTCAAGACGATTTTTTTTTTAACTTCCCTCCTGCTTTCCCTAAAAATAGTGCAAGGCAGCTCACAACATAGCATAAAAGCAATAAAATTCAAATTAATGGTACAAATTCCGTTTAAAACACCATAAAACAGCAAGATAAAGTATATATTCAGCTATCAATCTAAGGATCTGATTAGTGTGACATGACAAAAGTGGGAAAGCAATATTACCATTAGCATTTTATGTGTTAAAAGCAGAATGAACTGGCATTTTAATAAGTGAAAAGAGATTCTTCTTTAATACTAGGTGACTGCTGCATCCCATCATATGATTCTCACTATAAATAATACTACAAACTGGTTCTCTTGGTATTCTTTTATATATTAAAAAAAATTACAAAGCAGTTTTCTGTGCTGGTAAAAATAATGCTTAGAAGTAACTAATTTATCTTGTTATCTTGACATTCTTTTTTTTCTTTTTTCTTTTTTTTGCAATAACTAAGGCATAAATAAGTTACGTTACTGCTGTAATTTAAGAAGAGATAATTTCAAGCCTTTGGGAGAATATCTCAAATTTTCCTTACTTTTACAGTTGGCTCATTAAATTGAAGTGGGATATCACATTGTTTTAGTATTGCTTCAAGGTGTGATGTGCATGCTGAGGGGTCCACACCAAGAGATGTAGGATTGTGGAGCCCAGGCCACCAGCTTGTAGTGTACAGATTTTTAAATATATATATGTTTAGGTACTTCTGAAAGATGGGACTAAAATGTAAATTTTTTAGAAAACAGTGACTATGGCCATTTCTGCACTAGCCTGTTATAGCACTATGATTCCACTTGCAACATCCTATGGAATCCAGGGGTCTGCAGGATTCCATAGGATGTTGCAAGTGGAATCATAGCGCTATAACAGGCAAGTGCAGAAATGGCCCAAAACAGGGAAGGAGTTAAGTATCTCCCCTTCCACCACTGATTCTCTCCTGCAGATCACACATCTGTAGTGTTGGGTTTATGCATGTGTCTTCAAGTCACCTGTCAACTTATAGCAACTCCATGAAATTTATAGGGTTTTTTTAGACAAGAACCACTCAGAAATGGTTTTGCCAGCTCCTTCTTCTGAAATATAGCCTATGGTACCTGGTATTTAAAGCAAATACAAATGTCTGGGGGTCTGATGTTTCCCCCATAACTATATCTTGGAACATTTAACAGTTCTAAGACTGTGCAAAACCAGTTAGGTACAGGTTTTTTAAAAGTAACTTTTAGTTTTCTGTTTTGCAATAATAATTAAAATAGATCTTCTTGCTTATTTAAGAAAAAAAGAACACTACAAGATGCCAGGCATGGTCTTTTTAAACTATACTCTTCTCCTATCCAGCTTGCCATTTTTCCTTCCCCGGAAGAGGATGGGGCATAGCAAGAGCCAGTACTTGAACCATGTGATATCCTTCCTAACCCATATAATAATGCCACACTCCCAGAAATATAAGAATGAGTAAAGTTATCCTTTGTTAAGCCCTACATGCCAACATTTTGTACACACTAAACAAAATTGGGCCCTGAGTTCAGCACTTTGTACATTCTAATGTAGAATGTGCCAGGTTAACTTTCCATCCAACTAACAGTTCCTCACCAGATGTGTACATTATCTTCCCAGGTTAGGTGTAAAAAACTGACCTTCCAAAGACTCTTTCCAGGCTTCTTGCTATAGGAAGGTCTAACCTTTATTTGTCAGGGAAAGAAGAAACACACTGGGTATTACTCTAGCTGCATCTGCTTATTTTTCTGGAGGCAAGTGCCTGAAAATGAAACCAAGGAATACAGTTCTAAAAGATATGCAGCATTTTTCTAAGTCCAAGTGAAACTATCTTAGCATCTTCTCCTTCATTTCCCCTTCTTTCAGTTCAGAGAACAGAAATCAAGTCCAGTTCTATTTTACTAAACTCATTCCAGTTATTACCAAAAACTTGTCTTCTCACCAGGTCCAACTGTAACAGCATGTAGTTATATTTTCCTACTGGGAAAAGGGAATTACAAGTAATTAGTTACAAACTCACAGTATCTAGTCTGGCACTCATCTGTTATACCTCCTTGCTTTTTCCTTGTTATCAACTGACAAACCAGCTCTGCTTATTTTTGAAAAGCCATCCCAGCCTACCACACATGCCCTGTTCATTCTGGTGCAGTCCTTCAAAATGCACATGGTGTCCTTTTAATCTTTATGTCCTTTCTAGAGCTGGTGTGCAGCAAGTCTTCACATCTTTTAAAACTGGCAAACCTCTAAGGAATTTAAAGCAGAGCCTATAAAAGATGTACCATCTAGATAGCATATAAAAATGTAATAAAACAATTTTCCCTCTGATATTTCACAGCTCATGCATCACAGAGACATGGTGGCACATTTTAAAATGAGGTCAATAATCAGCAATACTAACACTATGTAAAATGTCATTATCCAAAGCTTTCAAACTTTTTTTGCCTAATGTTAGTTTCCTAATAGCATATTTAAGATAACTAAACAAGAATGGTATGTTGGAGTCCAGGATATACCTGTTTATACAAGGCAGAGCTATGGTCTAGAGATTTCATTTAGGCACAGAAGCTACGGAGTAGATTCAGTGTTCCTCCAGCCCAATTGTGGTTGATGGCTCCCTTGTCAATACCGTAGGGTTTAATCTAGATTTTAAATGAACTCTCTAGCGACCATGATGGCCATGAGATGTTTTTTAATGGTTTGGGGAAATAAATACATATCCTCTTACTTTAAATATTTTAAAATATTTAAAGGACCTTTAAATGCTTGGGTTTTTTTAATAAAACTTCACAGTTCAATTATACATATTTCTACAGGTATTTACATCCACATACCCTTTAGATATCTAAAGGGACTCTTATATGTCTGGAAGGCAACAGCTTGGAAAAGGCTGGTCTGTGCATTTGTCTCTATGGGAGGCAAGAAGAGAAGACAACATGTGTGGCCTTCAAAGTAGAAACTCTTTGACTGTAACTCCTTTAGATTGTGATTGAGTAGTCAATCTTTACGTCCTTTTAATCCATCCCTGAGCTTTCACATCTTTATCTGTATTTTGCTGGGGGGTTTCTTCCAACTGCAACTCCTCCTACTGTGTTATGCAAGTCCATTTTTGCATTTCCACCAAGTTTTTGTTCTGGCTGAATGGGCAGTTCAAAATCCTCAAGTGCCAGAATTTTCTAGAACATTTCTTAAATGCTGAAGACTCGTACTTTACTGTAGGCAAATCAAAGAGCTATAAACAGAACAATTACCTAGCTTAGATCCAGCAATTTACTTTGAGTGATTCTGTTCTTTTCTCTTCCTAGAGCACAAAATGATTCTGTTCTATCCACCAAGCAATTAATATCTTCTACTAAACAAATCAGTGCTAAAGGACCAAATTAACACCCTTCAAAAGTGATACATCAGTGCCTAATTTCACAGAATGTTTTATGACCCTTCCACCTAAACTAATAGATAGATTTCAAACATAAAAGCCCCAACATGGCTTGAATTTGAATTCTTGGATTCCATCTAAATGTACTGCAAGGTTTTAGAAAGCAAATTGCCATTTTTTTCATAAATATTGTGTCTACCTTTTACAAGAGCTGTTAAGGACTAGATTGTTGAACATTTGGGTGGTTGGGTTTTTTTTCAAAAAATGGTGATTTCATTAAAATTGCCCCATCTCTCAAAGAAACCTTGCAGGCATTTGGTAGCAGCTTTGTTACCAATTAGTATCACATGTATTTTCTAAAACAAAGCTTCAAAAATAAAATCCATGATTGTTAAAAAAAGCATTCCAAAGCAGAAATAGGAATAAAATTAGCTATTATTTTATTATTCTGGCCATTTCCGCATTAGACTGTTATAGTGTTATTATTCTACTTTCAACATCCTATAGAATCCTGGGGTTTGCAGTTTAGGGAGGGGCCTTTCTGCGGAAATGGCCTTTGTCTTATTAGCCATACAGCTTGAGAAGAGCAAGCAAAATCAGACCCACAAAGAAGCCCTGTTTAGGCATTTCACCTCATAGAATACAACAGAGAGAGTACATGTAAGAGTGCTATGTACAATGTGTTCACATGCACCAGAACTACCAAGCAGTGGCATCAACCTCCACACACAATGTCACCAACCATGGAGGCTTGTGTTCATGTTCAAGCAGTTACAAGCAGTCACATCTTGCAAATTTCCCAGCTCAAAATGGGAAGGGCGGTGACATTGGTGGTAGGACTGGCATGTCTAAGACCACCCACCTTCAGACACGATTACAGCTAGGATAACAGCTGTGGTTGGAACAGTGATGACTGTGAAGAAGGGTTAAATCATTAACCTGAATGAAGATAGCCAATCAGAGTTCTTGAAATGCTAAGAAAGGAGATCTGAGGGAGAAAGAACACAAAAGGAGTGGTTTGACTGTTTCAAATTGTCAGATAGGTCTGGCTAGAAACAGAGGAAAATTTATACACAGGAGTGGATGTGATTAAGACAGAGTCAGTGGGAAACAGAAATTTAGTGAAATGGAAGAAGGGAGTTTAGTCATATACTGAGTCCAGGGGAGTGTTATTACTTTGATTGTTACTTGCAATGGGTATGGAGCCAGCTACATGCAAGATATTTAACCCTTCTGTTAGTCAATACTAGTACTGATTTAAACCCAACGTAAATTACATCTGCTTGTCCAGGGTTAATGTCATCTTAGGGCCACTGTAACTAAACCCATGGAGTAGTTTAAAGATTGCAGGGGCAAGGTGAGTGACACAAGACCCAGAGTTGGTGCTTGGGGGAGCAACATGAAGAGGCAACCCATCACGATGAGCTTATCACACCATACCCCAATATCACATTGTTCTGTTTCAATCCCACCATTGCCATTTCTGTGATTGTATCAGTTATGAACACTCTTTACTCACCCTTTCGACTTAAGCAGATGAGTAGCATTATTGGCACCGGTGTTCCTACCACATGATAGTGTCATTGGCGAGTCCTTTTTCCACCTTTTCCCCACCCCCCCCAGCTCACGATTGGTCAGGGGTCTTTTTTGTTTTTGTTTTAATCATACTAGTGCAGCAAAGTCGTAGTGTCATGACACAGCAGTATGCTATTGTGTTTTTGCACTATAACACTAAAAAGTATTTACAAAATAAAAAAAATAACTCAAAGGAGAAATTTAAAATAAACTTTGAGAGATGATAGATTTCAAACTTACCACACCGTGGGCGCAGCTGAGGGAGGGAAAACCTGGGAACGCCCACACCATGCCCACTCCTGGATTGGATTGGCTATGGAAGGAAGCACTATCAAGAGCTATTGAGAAACCACGCTACCACAGGTAATGGGATTGTTGCTAGAAATGGGGTCATTAACAGATTATTTTCAGCATTGGAAAAAGGTGGATTTTGAACAGATTGCAGTGTGATACCTGCTGGTTAAGAACGATGTCATGCAATAGCACTGATCCTGAACCGACAATTACACATTGCTATGGCGGTATGACACCTTTGTGCAGTAAGGCCCAATAACTATTGGTCAGCAGAGATTCTAATGGCAGTAATGAATCAAGGAGCATGTCAAACTATAGAGCTAGCCTTCCAGGGAGAGGGCAGCTCTTCCAGAACAGAACTCATCTCCCTCATTCAGTTTGAGGGATCAGCCATTAACTCTACCTTCACCTTCTCTGGATTAAGTTTCAGTTTTTTAGCTCTTATCCTGTCTATTACAGTACTGTATCCAAACAAAAGCCCAGCACTTCCATAGCTTCACTTGGCTCTCAAGAGAAGTAGAGTTGTATGCAGTAAACATGCTGATCACTATGAAGTTCAAGCCACTAAACAAGTCTAGATTTAACTCAAAGATAGAAAAAACAATGAAAAAAATCCCACTACATAAAATGAACACTAAAAAAACTTTAAAACTGACATTCATTGTGTTTACGCTGAAAAGACACATGTAGGAAACAGAAGTATGAATAGATATAAAAAACTTCACCCATCTACCCACTGAAAGGAAATGGGCAAGGCTAAAAATAAATACATAGGAAATAAAAAAGTTTCTTGGGTTACAAGAAAGCAATAAAAGAAGTAGGAGCAACAGAGTACAATAACAGAGAGACTAGACTAAATCCCAGTTCAACATTTCAACCACCCAACAATGGATATAAGACTGACAACAAAGAAAGGGCAACCCAAGCTTCCAACAGTCTCAAAAGAGGGTCCTAGAAAAATTATAACAACAAAAGGTGTTATGAGAATTTGAAGTGCCCAGTGATAAGGGGCAGGAAATATGTTCCAGCCCCAAGGACGAAAGACAGCTGAATAACTGAGAATCTGGGAATTGTCTAAAAATGTAGGGTGATGGTAAATGTATGATCCTCTCCGATCACGGCTCTGTGTGCGCAAATTTGTATGTGAAGGTATAAAACCTGTATACTCCATGTGTGTTCTAGTCTTATCAACTGTGGAAGAAGTGTGCTGTGTTGTTTGCTTTGCTACAGGTAAACACTACCGTCTACCTCAGCGTAGAGTTTGTGGATTGTGAATTATTCAGGGCATGACAGTTGTCTAACTACCCACTTCCCTGCCCTTGTAGTTCAAGCAGCCCCTACACCAAAAGTTGCATAAACTAGTGGTAGACAAAATTTGCTACCAGTAAAGTGGGCAATGGAAATTCAGATCTAAAAAGACAAACAACCAATCCGGGGGGGGGGGGGGGTTGGCCTTTTATATATTCTTCAGGGGAGGTCCAAACATGCATTCTGGTAAAATTTGCTGCCAGTAAGTAGTGCCATCCAGGATGACTTCTCGTTCCTTTGGCATCTGAATCCTCTAGACATGAAAGAAACTGAGGGTTTTTTTCAGAGACCAGAAGTAAGTTGTAATTTATACAGCAGTACAAGATTAATAAATCTATTACCAATGTCATTTTACGCTTTATAAGAATTCCACGACCAGCAGGAAAATATCCAGATCACAACATTTTGTCACTCAGAGGAGATGCGGAGATGAGTGAGCATGATGTGATACAAATCTTTTCTAAGTCAGGATTTATATGGGGAGAAATTACCTTGTTAGCCAACTATGACTTGTTTTATTAGCATCATTTACTCCTAAGTAGACTGAGAAATGGAAAAAAGAATGGATTTTCAGTTTTCACATTTCCTTCCTCAGTTAGTATCCATCACGAACAAGAATGATCATTCACATTCTCACAAAAACACTCCCTACTTCAAATGCCAGGGCAAGGATTTGGTTTTTTTTTTTTTAATGTGTCTCCTTTTTTAGTGATCTGAATATGCTTGGCATTGTTTCTTATTATAACATTGGCATATGGCAGTTAGGCACTTAGTCCTGTTATTTTGTTTGTGTGTTTTTCTAGCTTATCTTCAGACTTTTCTGCAGGCAATTACTGTCAAATTCATTTAATTTCTTTGGTTATGTATGATATGGTTGCTAACATGCTTGACTCTACATTACAGGGAGCCTTTGTTCTAAAGTGGAAGAAGCATTACCAAGTTATGTACTGCACAGGCAAGCTAAGGTCCATTTCATAAATCAAAGCTTAGGATGGGGCTCATCTATCATTGTAATGCCATTGCCCATGAAGTTAATGCAGACAGTTTCTCTGGTGTAAAAGTTTAAGGGCAGAGTACGAAATGTCCAGAAGAACTGGACTTCAATGTTGTCAACTGGAGGATTAGCCACATATGCCTTGTTGCCTTATGCACTGGTTGTTCATTACTGGTTTTGTGTCAACATTTTAACTTTAAACTGGTATATGCTTATGATGGATTGCTATAGTTTATTTACCAAGTGTCATCAATGGAAAAAACACCATATACAAGGCTTTATAAACAACAAAGACAGGTCCCTGCCCTCAAGGACCTTCAAATGCAAATGTTGAGAGTGGGGAAGACAACAGGGGAAGAGAAAGGAAGAGTGAGAATGAAAGAGTCAAGGGTAGTGAAGGATGATGGTAAGCAAATGCAGCTATATCTACTTAAACATGGTTGCATTCTTTGAGGATGAGGATGAATGGCTTGTTTCATGGGTCCTTTTTGGTAAGTAATACATCAAAAGGAGTTACAGAAACATATTTAAAAGTTTGAACAAAGCCAAGTATGTAGACTCAGAAAGAAAGAGTAACACCTTAGTCTCTGGTCATCCAGTCATCTGTAACAGTTGACCAAATCTAATTTGTGAAATTTAAATATATGTGAAGCGTGCATTTGTCTGACTCGGCTTGCAATGAACTGCATACCACCACTACCCGTGCATGCCTTGCAGTGCTGTCATGACTTCTTTCTACACAACTTCTTTCTACACAACAGAGTTCACTTCCTGATTTCAAAGACTGAAATGAACAGAGATTAAATATATGTAGAACAGATATCTTCTCCTTATACCATCATGGAAAACAGCTGGAAGCTTGCAACAATGTAGAGGGAAAGGATTAATTTTTTAAAGTGTATTTTTTATTCTAAATAGTCAAGTAGCTGTAAAAAGACTATTCAGGAAAAGAAAAACTTTGCATTGCACCCAGGGCAATGACACATTTAGGGGCTACATGTCCTCCAACTGTCCCAATTTGGCAGGGGCAATCCCAATTAATCCTATGTCATCCTACTTTCTCAGACATTTTTAAAATGTCCCAGCTTCTCTCTTCTCCTCCCATTTCCCCCTTTGCCCTCAGCTCACTTTGACTGCTGCAAACTGAATTCAAAGTGCAAAAAGATTTTGCTCTCAGTTAACTCAGCAGGAGGGAGGAGAGGACCGAATCTTCCTCTTCTTCTAAGACTCAGCAGTAGCAAACTGCTGCAGCCTCTCCTAGCTTGTGTGTTCTTCCTCATTGATAACTTTTGCCATCTTGCCCACACTCTGGGCCTTTCCGCACTACATTGTTATAGTGCTATTATAAAACTTTCAACGTCCTGTGGAATTCTGGGATTTGTAGTTTAATGAGGCCAAAGAGCTCTCTGGCTGAGAATTCTAAATGCTCCTCCCTAAACTGCAAATCCCAGGATTCCACAGGATGTTGAAAGTTGAATAATAGCACTAACAATATAGTGCAGAAAGGCCCTCTGATATTTTTCAGCCATTCATGTCTCATTTTTCATATATGGATTGTTGGAAAGTATGGGACTAGGTTCTATCAGTTAATTACAACCAGGTTTTCTTTCATTTATTTTTGTTCTTTTGTTCTATCTCTTTTTTAGGGGGTTGAGTTTGAACCTATCATTCCAGTTTCAAGATAATAGATGTAGATGTTTACATAGGATATAAGTCCTCTAGAGCTGAATCATATCATCGCTTTTGTACTGATGAGACATCAGATGGATTTCCTATTTTATATCCAAAGGGTGAACATCTGTCTTACCAGAAAGCTTGCTCAGCCTCAGCCAAAAGCTCTCATAGGCAGGGACACATGTCATCATTTGAGGCTACTGAACTGGAGTTACACAGGAGAAGAGACATGCCACTAGGGAATTCTTTAACGCAGCAGAGATTTGTTTTACACAGAAAGGACACAGAGGGAGGAAGACCCATTTGGTTTCATTTCTGTCCTCCCCTGCATTGCCTTTCTCTGCTTTCCAAGGACATTGGTTGGGAGCAGGAATGCCAGCAATAGACAGGAGTGTGCACAATTGCTAATGTGTCACGGAAGGCTTTTTGTTCAACCTTTCCCAGCTTGGCACCCTCCATGCTGGCTGGGATGATAGGAAATGTAGTCTGGTACATCTGAAGGCCGTTGGTTGGGGAAGACTGCCTTAGCTCAAATCCCTACATACCCAGTGGATGACTTCCAACCCATTCTCCCTCCCTGCCTAATGTATCTAGATAAGATGAAAAGGGCAGAGCAGAATCATGTATGCTGCCTAAACTCCTTTAATTAAGGGCAGGATAAAATGCAGTTAACACTAGGCAGATGCGCAGAATCAAATTACATCAATAAATACAATACTTAGGGTCCACCACTAAACCATGCTGCCAAGTACATCACACCACTCACAGGGTGGCCTGTGTCTGTCACACTTGCACACACACTCATTCTGAGCAAGTATATATTCCTACCTGGCATACCCATCCACCCGATTCTGGCCCTGTAAGAAATTCTAGCAGAAACATTTTCCTGAACTTAATTTGTATAAAATTGCATATTTTAAACAGTGGCAGCTAGTGGCTTACATATCACTGGATGGTACTCTGCTCTAAGTTTTAGGCCCTTCTCACATGTCGGGGGGGGGGGAACGGGCGAAAACGCCCAAAAACAGAGCTTACCTCCAGCCAGGTAAGTCCGTCGCCGCGTGGAGCAGCGCGAGCTCGCTGCTCCACACTCCTCCGGCGTCGCAGATGGCAGCTTCCGGTTGGTGGGGGCTCTCCACCAACCGGAGAAGCTCGCCAGCCGGAAGCCCGCCCCCCACAGATCTGCAGGCACGCACTTGCGCAAGCCTGCAGATCCACTTTAGAGCCGGGCGATGAGATTTTTAAAAAACACGCAGCGCAGCTAGTTCCGGCCGCTCCTGAGTGGATTCTGGTGTGAAACTGTGAAAAGTAGTCCACGCCAGTCCACTCTACGGTGTAGACGACCTCCGTGAGAGGTCACTCTACACCGTCCCCCCCTCCACATGTGAAAAGGGCCTTAGTGAGAACATTAAAGGAGCTATCCACAGGGTTGAATACTATCCCCAAAATAGGTTCAATCCCCCAAAATTGTTCCTTTAAAATTCAGACTGAAATGTCATTCCAGCTTCTCTTGCCACATATTTTTTCCCTTCTGCTCCACATATATACATAGTGTGCTCTGTAATATTTATAGGCTTCTCCCATATGCCAATATAACATCCCACAATGCTTTCAGCCACTACCCTATCCCCTCATTTCTCCCTTAAGACAAGAAACAGAGAAGTGAAGATCATGATATTTGAATTTACCCCTAACAGACAAGGCCTACTTGACAAGATCAATTTGATGTAGAAAACATTTTGCATAGGCAAAAAAAGTCTCAGACCTGAAATTTATAGGAGAAAGAATTTGCATTTGCAAGGGTGGAACGTTTCCAAGAATCTCTTTGAGCAAATTATATCACATAGAAATTGGCTAATATATTGGTCCACTGATTCATGATTGTCCAAAGTTGAAAAGGGTTAACCATTTGCCCATCTAAGTTGGTTGCTGTGAGTTCAGCTTTGCTGAATAGATTTATCAATAGAGTTAGCACTTTAAATTATGTAATGTGTTTTGCCTAATAAGGTTGCTTGTGCTGTAATTGCTGTTCTAGGATTAGGTGGTTAATCTTTTAAATGAAAGCACTGAACTCACCTTCTGAGACATGATCTAGAGCAGTCCAATAAATCATGTATAGTTTCATGCCTCCACTTAAAGCTCCATCAACTATTTCCAAAAGGAAAGAATTTTGCCCCACATTCCACTACAGTCAATTAGATTCGATGGTTAAGAGATTATAGACATCGGCTCAGTCAGAAAAATGTATCCTCTTTTGTAGACTTATAAAGAGGCAGAAAAGCAGGTGGAATTTGTCTCTCCTTCAAAAGCTTTGTTTAGAAGACTCATTTAGCTCTGGGATAATTTCTCAAGGGTATTCCATCAAGGGAGGCAAATATAGTCACTGTTCCTGTAGAAAACAGTGCATGGCAGAAAGTCCTGGTTTTCCTAGCATGTTCTAGTCCTCAAAATGCTTCACTCAAAGTCATTTTTATCACTTTTGCAGGACCCTGTACTACCAACTTTACAAGAACTGCTCTGGATTCCAAATTTGCTTCTGAGCTCAGTGGTAGTTTGACTTACAAAACCTAGACAGCTAGGGGTTAGGATGTCTAAAAAACTACCACCTCCTATGTGAGTCTGCCCAGAATCTGTGGAGGCTATATTTTATGTCCCACCAAATGGTGAGGCAGGACTTTCTCTATAGCAGTATCCTGACCTAGGACTGGCTCCATCTCTTACAAGCTTCCAATGGACACCTAAGAAGGAGTTGTTCAACATGGTCTATAGCCCTTGAAACGGCTCTGCTTCTTTTAACTGTTGATTTTGAAATTAATTTTAAATAATATTTTTCCTTTTTAAAAAAAAAGTTTATATCAACGTATTGTTTCAAATGTTTTTATCTGTTATGCATTGCTTAGGGATCCTGGCAGGCTAGGAGGTGATATATAAATTCTGTAAACAAATAAATAAATTTTTGCATCCATCTTTCCATTGGTCCATCCAGCCATCCTATTCAGTACAGTACAGAGTTATGTAGTATCCATATGGCTGTAGTGGCATTTTAGAAAGCCATGTGACAATAGTGATATACCAAAACAATGAGGGCCAGGTTCAATGTCTTGACAGTACATCTCTAAACTTAATTTTGACTTCAGTATTTTTCTCTTGTGGAGAAATAGAAATGGCTGTGAAAGATGTTGTGTTGTTGTGGGAAAAGCCACAGAGACTTTTGCAAGAGAGCAAGAGGGCATGAGACTTGTTCACACCACAGGGCCAGAAGACAAGCATGTAGGCACATGTTAAACAGGGCCAGCCAAGACATTTTGTTGTTTGATGAAACGGAAAAAATGGCACCCTTCCATTCTGTGTATAAACCCATCCTCCCTTGGAGAGCAGCAGTTCAGTTTAGGTAGACATATTCCAAGACACATGAACCTCTGTCTTCCAATACTTGGCCACCTCGCCTAGATCACTCTGTGAGGCACCTGCCTCACTCTGTTTTATGGCAGGGCCAGGTTTGAGAGGTGACTCTATAACATTTTCTTTCTTTTACCTCTGTTTCTCTTTTTGAAAGAAGTATTTTTCCCCCTTTCTCTTTCAGATAGAATTATATGGTATGGACCAAGGACTGACTGGGTGCATATAACTGGCCAAAATTTCACCCATGAACTTCCCTTGAATGGTAATGTTGCTTCTAGAATCATAGAGCTGGAAGAGACCACAAAGGCCTTCCAGTCCAACCCCCTAGAAATCTTGGTTCCCTTTAGAAAGAGATCAGCGGTTGATTATTAAGTTTTTGTAATATCTAAGTTTGGTTATGAATATACAAGTTAAACACAGGTAGAGACAAGCATTAAAGTACTCCCCAAATTCCAGTGTTCCTGATAGAGGGAACTGTATCCTACTCCCAAGGTGTTTTCCTGAGGGCTCTTTCACACTACACTGTTATAGTGCTGTGATGACATGGCAACATCTTATGGAATCCTGGGATTTAGAATTCTCAGAGTCAGTGTGGTATAATGGTTTGAGCATCGGACTATCAGAGAGCAATAATACTCAGAGAAATCCACTAACACTCTCCAGCACAACACTCTAAAGACCTTCTTAACATACAAATCCCAAGATTCCATAGGATGAGGTCATGGTAGTTAAAGTGATATCAAAAGTGCTATAATTGTGTGATATAGATATAGCCACAATGCCTTCTCATTGCTAGTGTGAGAAAGAGCCCTCTGTCTGGAAATGCCCTGTGTGAGTCTGTGAATTAAGCCTATGGTTGAGAGGAGCTGAAAACTGAATGAAAGAAAAAGTGCTGAACGATAAACAGAGGACAGGAGAAGCTCCTGCCAGTTCATAGTTATGTCCTAGGGAGAAGTTTGAGGAGTTACAGTTGGGAAAGATATATTCTGTGAGGTATTCCTGATACCATTAGAAAGAGATGTTTCAGAAGGAGAGCAAAGGATGGATGGATGGAAAGTCTCCCTTCCCTGCTCTCCAAACTGTGTATGTATAAAGGGCGGGGGGGGAGCCAATGGCCTGTAGCACAAGAAAGAGAAGTCTGGGAGGCTAGAAAGTAAAGTTATTTTATCCTCGTTCAAAGGCCTGAATTCTAGACTTTGAAGAGAAGCACTCCTCTTTGTAAGCAGGGACATTTTGTTGCAACTTTTCACGTGTTTCTTTTCAAGAAGGATGAAATGTGGGGAGGGGAAAAAAGTAGAGTCTGCATTTGATAGGGTATTCCTATTAGTAAGGTATTAATACAACAAAGTAAGGATGCCTATTGGGGAAGAAATGATGTGAGGGAGCACCACACTGCTTAGCTGTTTTCATACGGCCCTCCTAAAATGGCATTCCCAAAATGTAAGTTTTACCATATTTTTTACATGTACCAGAGTCAGACACCAAATATATTTATACATGCAGGTATACATGTGGACTTATCACATAATATGATGAAGACAAAATGAAGTATAACAATCAAATCCAAACTGACTTTACAGGGTTTTCTCACTTGCTGGCTGTCATAAAATGAAAAAATAATTATGCTTTCTGCAAGTAAGACCTTGTGAAAGTCTATGTCGGTGTCTGTAATTTTCTATTCAAGCTCCAACATATCATATCAAATTCCTCCCTTTGCAGTGATAAAAAAATAAATAAATCTTGTGTTAAATTGTTAAAGACCACTTGGCTCTTATTACAATGACTCAGTCTGAGACAATGTCAATATAATAGCCTGCCCATGTAAAATTCAGCTTTATTATGAAGAGCAAAATGTGGAGTTCCCTAGCTGTTTGCAGAAACAAAGGATTCTGCCTAGGATTGTAGTGTTGTGTCAGTTAATGTGTAGGATTAATCAGTTGGAAGAGTGGCCTGATTAACTGGCCAGCTTCTTTTTTTTAGGTGGGAACGTTAAAAAAAACATATTACAAAACATGAAATCTTAGAAAAGCTTTCCCCACCCCTTTCTTCCCCTCACATTTCTCTTTGAAGTAATTTGAAAGCTCCAGCCAGATATTTCCTATAACAGCTCCTTCACAGAAACATGCCAAACCACCTTTTTCTGAGCTCATGTGAGGTTGACAGGGGCTGGAGAACTGTGCTTACCCTCCATTCGTTGCTCACATAACTATGGGTAGAAATATAGCTCTGTTGTTAATTTTGTGGGGAGGGTTGTACAGAAATATGGAGGGAGTTACATCATAATGCAATGCTTGTTTATTTGCAGCAGTTTCAGTCCAATGAATAGTGGGGTTTACTTCTAAGTAAACATCTGGAAAATTTAGTTTTGAGTTACATCTTGCAGAATCCTTCCAGCCTGCATGTTCATCAGAAAATATTTATTCAGCATGAGTGGTTCCAACTACGTCATAACCAGACCAAGATATTTTGCTTTCTCAGATGAAGGACAAGATGGTGCTACCCTGCCTCTTTTCCACCAACAGAAGCTAACCAGACTAGCAGCTAATTCTTGGCACTGATTATGACACTGTGGCCCTTTCCGCACCTTACCTTTTTCCGGCGCTGGGGTGCGGGGATCGTGTGAGCGGCCTCCGGTGAGAGGCTCTTGTGTCTCTGCTGCTTCAACTCCACACAAGCTGCCTGCTCATACGAGAAACACTCCTCTTCCTTCCGCAGCACAGCCTGGGACTTTCCCAGGCTGTGCTGGGGCAGGAAGCGTGACCGGCGCAGCTCCGGAGACTCCGCGTGGCAGGTAAGTGTGCACGGGGCCTGGTAGCTTCCAGCCAAAAATGAAAAGGTGCGCGATCGGCACCTGCCAGCCCCTGGAGTGTTGCGCGATTGTGAGTGTGTCGTGCAGATCACTCCTCACAATCACGCGACGCTCCCGGCACCCTTTTGCATGGCAAATGCCGTGCGGAAAGGGCCTATATCTTCTACCACATTTGAGGGCAGTGAGCTAACTGAAAGGATGCAAGACAGGTTGGCTATAGAACAAACACCTCTGTCCTTCAACTGGGAAAGATAGAGAGTGGTTTACTGCCCACCACTCATACACCCATGGCCTAAGGCAACTGCCTTACCTTGTCTCATAGCAGAGTTGGCCCTGGGGCTGTTTTACAATGAAACACAAGCACAAAGCTCCATTAGGCACAGAAAACTAGTTGGACCATCAATGAAATGAATAAAAGGAAATGAAATACTCTGCAGATAAATACTTCTCTTGTTCATACAAGGCTCCCCAAACAAATATTGTTAAATATTTACTCCTCACCCACGAGTATATTCATAATTTTCTCACTTAGAACAGCTCATAATACAGAGTGTAGGAAGGGATGTGTTTGGCCTGTATTTTACTACTAACAGTCCATGAGTAAAACTCATGTGTGGACCAAAATGTTGTTATTCATCTTATTAGGAACAGCTGAATATCTCCAAATAAACTGGCTTTCTGAAAGAGCTATGTTGCACTTCCTTTAAAAAAAAAAAACAGTCATCTAAACAAAATGGCTTCCTATCCTGACTGAGGTCCCAGGATTAAAACATGTTTATGACACATCAGTAAGTCACAGAATAAAGTCTGTATCTGGCAAATGTCTGCTTCAGCCTGACTTGATACTGCAGAGATGAGGAATGTGTGGTTCTCCAGATGTTGGAATCATAGAATAATAGAGTTGGAAGAGACCACAGGGGCCATCTAGTTCAACCTCCTGCCATGCAGGAACACACATCAAAGCACATCCAACAGATGGCCATCCAGCTTCTGTTTAAAAACCTCCAACCCCCAATGTAGTTGAACTCCTATCATCCCAGCCTGCTATAATCTGCCATTCTGTGAACAGGTTGTTTGGATGAAATATACCGAAATACATATCGTTATATGTTCCATTCCAGTTTTTAAGGGAAGAGTGCTGGTACTTTTGTATCCAAAACAGCAACATGTATGTTCAATTGAGTGATTTGCTCCCAGTTCACTCCTATTTAGACATGTGGCATAAAATTAAAAAAGGTTTGTGCTAGTTTACCATTTTCTACAGTAAGATGCATGTATAGCATACAGTATAGCATGATGTATCATCAGACAGATAAAAAAATGTAGACAGACAAACCCCACAAGGCTAGGCTGGTAGGTATATTAAACAGTGCTTTCTTTGTAGCAGCACCTAAAAAACAGAACTCCCTCCCAAGTGAAGTCAGGGTGGGTTTATCTCTTTTAAGTTTCCAGTGGGCTTCTAAAACTGTTTGCAGAGCCTTCAGATCTTAAAACTGGGGGTGGCTGCTCTGGCTATCCATATTTTAATCTATTTTTACAAGTTTAGTATTTTAAATGTTTTATATCTTGTGAATGGCCTTGTGGACCCTGGGCCATTTCTGCACTACACTGCTATAGTGCTATTACTCCACTTGCAACATCCTGTGGAATTCTGGTGTTTGTAGTTTACTGAGGCCAGAGAGCTCTCTGGTTGAGAATTCTAAATACCGCTCCCTAAATTACAAACCCCAGGATTCACAGGATGTTGAAAGTGGAATAATATCACTATAGCAGTGTAGTGCAGAAATGGCCCAGGTGGACTGTGAGGCAATAGAAAATGCTTTAGATCAATCAATTAACCCCTGGTAAACGGTCAAGACATTTTAACATACAAAAATAGGAGCACGGAAGGTATGCAACTGCAGTGTTCCAGTATTTTTAAAGCATGATACACCACAGTGTCTTTATGTAGCAAATGGAAAGAGAGGAGGAAATTATTTTGAATTATTGATTGGCTTTACAATCCCAATAAGCCAGCCAGAGGTTGTTCACTTGGCATATCATCCAAACCTCAGATCCTGGTTTGTTGCTCCTCAACACACCAGGATCATAACCTAATGTTTGTTTTTGACTTACAAACCCTAATTTATTTGTTAAGGTTTGAACAAAATACTAAATAACTAACTTCTTGCTTGTTGAGCCTCTGACAATAGCTGGAAGAGCCAAATGGAAATGAACTGGACATGCACCATGCACCAACCTAAAAATAATTCATGGCTTGTCAACATTGAACAAAATCCTGGCATACTGTTCTGTGTGGATACAGCCAAGGTACAGAAAACATGAGAGAATATGTAACTGGAAGAACAGTAAACTGTTCCCCCCTCTCCTTTGCTCAGAATAGCTGTAACTCAATCTAGGCAAGGAGAGCAAATCTGCTGGTGAGTTATGTCTGTTCATCCCAAAGGAATGAAAATAAGAACTATATTACATTGCCGACTATTACACATTATATTTAATGATACCATGATCCAAGAGGGATTTCTGTATTACAAACGTAGACCTAATAATGTTTTTGCTAATGCTAATATAGAAACAATATAATTTACCCATTTCTTCAACCTTCCATTGGTAAAATTATGTATATAGGAGTGAAATTAATGGATGTGTGTCTGAAAAACAGACAAGGCAAAAATGTTTAGAAGTCATCTTCCTAGTCAATGAACCTCTGTGAAAGATTAATGTAGTTTGAACTTTTATTGAGGAATATCATTTGTGCACTGTCACATTTAGCACAAATGGTGCTTCAGTCACAGTTCAGTAATATTCCAGCATATTATTTCCAAGGCATTTGAGAGTTTAGAGAATTATTGAAGGGCATGCTGTACTCATTTGGTAATAAGGCAGAGTGCAGTTGCAGCCTCCATATGATTTCAACAAATGGAAATCTCTGTTAATTTTGTTGCACATAGAGGATGGTTGTGATAATCACCCAGGTGAAATAAGCCCAGCTGGAGAATACAGCATTGTGCAAGGTCTTTACAAAGGCTTCTATTTGAAAAAAATAATAATAAAAACAAAACACCAAGCACAGCAAAAAACAAATCCACAGTCACCAGAGGCTAGGAGGCACAGAGGTATCCTCCCTTGGGCAATGAACAGCTCAAGGTTTTATGTTGCCTAGGCAAAGTAACATACCTAGCCCTTCTGCTGCTATACCATGACAGCAAAACTGCTATATGTAATATCTTATCCTCACAGTGTCTATGAAGCACACATTGATAAAACTAAGGGTACCACAAAGGCTAGGTTTATTACACAACAAACACTAATAAGAACATTATAGATGAAGTCTAACCAACACAGGTGACTCAATCCATGAAATACTCTTCAGGTGTACTGAAAGCAGACCATCTTTAAAGAAATATTACACCACAGTTTATGGACACTTGGACTTAAAAAAAATCTGTGCAACTGTGCCAGTAAACGCAAGATAGACAGAACTGTAGCAATGCCCTTCTTTTGGAGGTCTAATTGGTACCAGTGCTGGTTTCGTTCTGGCACCAAGTCAAGGCTTTCCATTAAAGCCTCTGGGGCTCAGTTTATTGTAAGTGTACACGGACATGGTTTTTAACTAATGTAGCCTTTTAAGCCGTTTTAATCCTTTTAAAGCTTTTTAAAAATGTTTTAATCTAGAATCGTTTTAAATTGTTTATTATCTGTGTAGCACCCTTAAATCCTGCAATAAACGATGCTATATAAATATTCAAATAGAAAAATACAGTCTTAAAAGAAAAATTCCCTTCCTGAGAGGGATGGGTAAGGATGGTGTTACCCTGTGTACTGGGGGTCCCGGGAGGGACACCAAAATGTGCTCAACTAAAGGTGGGGAAAATCAGCTCAGAGCACTGCTTAGCGTTACGAGAGGCAGGGTAACGTAGTGAGATCTTGAACCCTATGTCTACGGGGTCGGGTTGGGTCAAGGAGAACACAGAAGTTGAAGCAATAAATGATGTTTTATTACAAACACAAGCCAAACAGTGTATGCGACACACTCACACAAGATAACTAAAGAAATAAAGGTTTGAGTGGTAAAGAGGGATTTTTAGAGGGGTTGCTGGTTTGGGTGATACTTCACCTGTCCTGAAGCCCGGAAAAATAGAGAGCAAGGCTGGGGTGCGACATAGCTCAGCACGTGG
Organism: Cyclura pinguis; assembly: GCA_030412105.1. Taxonomy (NCBI): domain Eukaryota; kingdom Metazoa; phylum Chordata; class Lepidosauria; order Squamata; family Iguanidae; genus Cyclura; species Cyclura pinguis. Next base: position 218,930,344 of record CM059602.1, read on the forward strand.
AGCTGCGGGGAGGCTCGCCAAGCAAAGCGGGATGAAACTTGGGAGCAATCCGAGGAAGGTCTCAGAATTAAGGGGTTTTATAAGGAGAATTGTGACTGCAGGCTATGCCGTACTTGGGGGAAAACAATAGATTTGGAGTTAGAGACAAAGCTTCCGAAAGGTCAGAATCTGAATGATTGAGTTATCGCAGAGGTTCTCAATAGAGTAGCCAGTATGCAAACGCAGAGTACTTGGGTATTGTATAGGTTACCCATCAAGCTGCCAGCGCGGGGCAGAAGCTCTTTTGTAGGTTGTGTGCATACCTAATTAGAGTACTTGCCTGGAGGTCTCCTAAAGCGGCGAGTCGGCTGTTTTCTGGCCTGCCTGTATTGTCTAGGAATATTACGGTGACAATCGGCCGAGCCTGTATGCGTGCTTGTCCGGGGGCCTCGCAAGCATGTGGAAGGGAATAGATAAGTGAAGCCGAATTATGATATCAAAAGGATATCTTTTAATATCCCCAGAGCTCGGACTAGCCAGGGCAGTAACAATGGGACAATTAACCTGGAAAGAAACTTCAGTCTTACTTTTGTTGATTTCTCCACTACCCCTTGCTGATACTTTTTTGAGAAGCCTGATCCCACACCTGGCTTTTTTTTTTTTTTTTTTTTAGTTTTCTTTGGCACCTGATTTTAAACTATTCCCTTTTGACTTTGACCTTTGAGTCTCCCTTCTTGTAGCATCAAGGCCACAATGGGACCTGAAACTGAAGCACACATTTTTGTTAGACAGATCTTTCACTTTCTTTTTGCATTAAGTACAAAACAACTGAGACAGCAAAAATAAATGGATTTATTTATGTATGTATTTGTATTTGTCCCAGAATGGGACAGAATGCAGCTTCCAGAAACAATCAATTAAAAACATTTACAATAAAAAATTAAAACCAATTAAAATCACCACATAAAAACAGTAAACATTTCTAAAACAAACAAAAGTTTAAAAATCAATAAAACATCCCAAGAAAAAGCTCTCCTGCTTCCATGTTAGAAGCGTACTTAAACAACAACATTTTTGCCTGCTGGCAAAAGGAAAGCAGGGAAGAGACCAGACTAACGGAGGAGAGTTTCGAGCAGCCACTGAGGAGGATCCCTCCCATGTCCCCACCAAACACATCTGGGATGGTAGCAGGATTGAGAGAAAGCCTTCCCCTGCATATCTTAAAACTCTGGCAGGTTGTGTTACAATGTAAGACATAAGCAATTCAAACCATGTACAAGCATAGCCAATAAAGTAAACTTGAAACAAAAAAACAATCTCTGCTAAAAATTTAAAGTTTGGAGAAAAATATATTTATTTATAGGCCGAGGACCAAAAGAATCGGAGTCAAGTGGGATGTGGAGAATACCATAATCTAAGTGACGTCAGAATGTCACCATCAGGGCTGGACTTTGGGGCCAAAATTCAGAGCCTTATTCAGAAGAATGATCAAAAGCACTCTCAACCCCATTTGCAGGCTTACCAAGTAAGTGAACCAATAGAGAAAATGACCCAAAGGCAGAAGAATCCAATAACACCATCAAGTCTAATGTTACCTAACTGTATGGCCACCTAGAAGGCCTCCAACAGAATTACGGCAGCCAGGCTTCCACATCAGAAGAGCGGAGAGGAGATCTAACCAACACTGTTTATGTTCACCACCTTCATTTCCATTCTCCAGTTCCAGGATAACTTCATTCAAAGACAATTACATTTGATCAAACAATCATACAATGAATGAAGGAATCAAGTGACTACCCAGTTTCCCCAGTCAATACTGAGGCATTCTAACACAGGATCATATACTGCTCCACTTCAAAGATTTCTTAAAACACCCAAAGTGTTCTTTGCTTTCTCCTGGGGCAAACAAAAACAGACTTGCTTTGTGACAGTTTGTGACATTCATGGATCATCTTGATAAGCCAAGACTTAGGAGTCTTGCTGAATAAAACAATTGACCTTCAGGCATAACTCATAACTTTTAACATTCATGAACTGCTCTGCTGCATTTATATACAGACTGATTAATATACAACAGGGTTCTTTTAAACACATGCACACGCACTTAAAGCTAAGTACCATTTGTGGCTAATGAAAGTTCAGCTATTGGTAATCAGGTCTGGGTTTGATTCCCCACTCAGGCATGGTAAGCCAGTAAGTCACCTTGGGCATGTCACACACTCTTCACCTCCAGAAAACCCTGTGATGGGTTCACCTTAGGTTTGCCATAAGTCAGAAACAACTTGAAGGCACACAACAAATCGGGTCCAAAATCTAATTTCTAGATTCTACTACAATTTATTTTATTTTACTGAATTTATACCTCACCTTTCTCCCAGGGTGCGATCCAAGGCATTTTACAGAAGTTTTAAACATAATTAATTTTTTTTTCTTTACAAAAGTTAAAAAATAATTAAATAATATTATTAAAAATCAGGGTTCAAAGAGTTAAAAACACATTTAAAATATAATTACCAATAAAAGATTAAAAATAAAAATTAGGTGAACTTTCTTGATTCAGAAAGTCTGCCCTAGGTGGAACTAGCAATTGGATTTAGATATAGAAAATAAATCACCTAGCAACAAATATGTGAAAACTAATACAACAGCATTTAGAGCCATGAAAATTAAGTCATTCTGTCTAATCAGACTCAAGTTCTCTGTGTTGTTTTCAGTTTGAACTTTATGTAACACTATATGTACCATTAGGAACTACATTAGATTTTAAAACTTTATTTGATGAAGGAGACAGGGAGGTAATTTTTCTTGTAAACATAATAGAAGGGAGAGAAGGTTTACCCTTTCACAACCACCCTCACTGCAGTCCTGACTAACATTGTTCCAAAAACACCACGTCTATAATGCTTTGGCAGTAGCTTTAATCAGCACAAAGGGGAGCTTTTAAGATCCTTGCCATCCACACATCGTAGGCCATTTCCACACTAGACTGTTATAGTGCTATTATTCCACTTTCAACAGTCTAGTGCAGAAATGGCCTACAGGTCTATTATTCCTCAAAGGCCCCTCCCTAAACTGCAAACCCCAGGACTCCATAGGATGTTGAAAGTGGAATAATAGCACTATAACAGTCTAGTGCGGAAATGGCTATAGCTGTGCAAGGTAATGGAAATGACTTTTGTCAGGGCAGGATTCCTAAGACATTATTAGTAAAGGAGCAGTTTTCCAGACAACCATGTTTGTTGCTTTTTGCAAAGGGTTCCATGAACCTTAGGGCCAGGTAGCTCTCTACCTATCAAGAATGATTTTAAGTTGCAAAAGAAATTACTTCAATCTCAGTTTTCACAATAATAGCCTGCTCCTTCATTGTACATCAAGCTCTATATATTATTAATATTCATTCTGAATGGTTACAGCTGAATTTTTCCAATGGACATACAGGTATATTTTACATGTGTATGTTTTGCTTTAAACCTGGATGTTCCCATTCTCCCGTTTGTTTTATGTTGTTAAAGCACTATATCATATCTTCCAACATTTCACAGATGAAAACCTCAACATTTGTGGCTAAATGTAATCAGAGTGTGAACAAGATGGCAAAAGTCGTTGGTAGCAAAGAAGGTATAAGCTAGGAGAGGCAGCAGCAATATTCTTTTGCCTGAACCTAATAGGAAGAGCAAGATTTTTCCCTCTCCCCTCTTCTTCCTCTCTGCCAAGTTAATCAAATGCAATCTACTTTTGCTCTTTGGACTCAGTAAGCGGCAGTGGAGGTAAACTGATGACAAAGGGGGAAATTGGGAAGAGACTGAAACTGGGCTATTTTAAAAGCAGCTGAGAAAGTGGGACAATGGAAGTTTAATCTGGACTGTCCCTGACAAAATGGGATATTTGGAGAGTATGATATACTGGGAAATGCAAATTCATGCTGCTAGATCAGGGTAAGGCCTTTTTAGCCCAGGTGAAGAGAAGTAGTTTTATCTATCTATCTATCTATCTATCTATCTATCTATCTATCTATCTATCTATCTATCTTCGTTTAATGCAGGTTCGTTTCTTGCAGTTTCAATTATGTGCTGGATCCCAGTGCTCTCACACAGCTCATGGTACCTGGTATCTGGTTGCTGCTACCTTGTGCTGCAAGCTCTTCTTGAGGTATCTGGTATTCCTGGGTGTTGCTCATGGTATCTGGTACTCTTAAATACTGCTGCCCATGCAGTGCTGCTTATAACATCTGGTGCTCCCAGGGGCTGTTACCTCTTGCTGGTTGTACAGCGCTGTTCGTATTATCTGGCGCTCTCCAGTGCTCCTGCCTTGTGCTGATGAAGTGGTCTAGCTAATGAAATTGATGAAGTTTCCCTTTCTGATACATCAGAAGAGGAATACTAATGGTTTTCAGTGGCCATGATGCCTTCCTTGTTCATTTTGAATGAAAAACAAAGGGTTCCACATTATAGGTGAATATCATATAACGCTCTGGATCCCAGAACGGATCACTCGCATTATAAACAGGCCTACTGCATTTTTTGTCATGGAGACAGGGAACTGTTGGGAAAGCTGTAATACTTTAATTTAGCAGGTGTGTGTATATGCCTTTAATTTTCTCTCTTGAGTAAGCAGTACAGCCGAATTTGAAACAGCTTTTCGGCTTCATTCAAGACCCAGATGGAAAACTGTGAAAGCTAAATTTTGAGGGCATTCAAGTTGACAGCTCCTCGAGAAGCAGGCCTAATACAACTTGTATAACGAGACAACATTTTGTGCAGGGCCCTTTACTAAGAATCCAGAACTTTTTACATCCATCCAGGAGGCTTCAACCTCTAAAAATAAAGAACATGACAACCATTTAACAAGAGACAGGACAGAATGCAACTGTCTCTTGGGGGGGGGCGGAGGGTAATTTGAGGCAGCCCACCACAACCCAGTGTCCTTCAAATGTGTTAGACTACAACTCCCATTATCCCTGAGCCAGCTCTGCTTATAATTGTAGTCCAACGCATTTAGAAACCACCAGGCTGGGGCAATGCTGCTTTAATGTACACAAGGGTGCAGTTATCCAAGCTGAAGGTGCAATAACCTAACCAGGAGTTAAATGCAAATTGTAGCTTCTCTTAGGTCATTTCTACACTAGCCTGTTATAGTGCTATTATTCCACTTTCAACATCTTATGGAATCCTGGGGTTTGCAGTTTAGGGAGGGGCCTCAAAGGAGAACAAGGAGGTCAGCCTCTAAGAAGGAGGTCCATGCCAAGAAACGGCCCTCTCCTCAGCTGTCATCCAGCCTTCAGAATCATAGAATAAGAGCTGGAAGAGACCACAAAGGCCATCAAGTCCAACCCCCTGCCATGCAGGAATACACCATCAAAGCATCTCTGATAGAAGACCATCTAACCTCTGTTTAAAAACCTCCAAAGAGGGAGACTCCACCACACTCTGAGGCAGCATATTCCACTGCTGAACTGCACTTACTGTCATGAAGTTCCCTGATGTTCAGATGGAATTTCTTTTCCTAGAGTTTGAAGCTTTTGCTCCATCTTCCAGATGACATGCCTTCAAATATTTAAACATAGTTTATCATGTCCCCTCTTAACCTCCTCTTCTGCAGACTAAACATAGCAAGCTCCCTAAGCCAGAGGGTGTGATTTCCAGGCCTTTTACCATTTTGGTTGCCCACCTCTGGACATGTTCCAGCTTGTCAATATCCTTCCTGAACTATGGTACCCAGAACTGGACAAAGTATTCCAGGTGGGGCCTGACCAAAGCAGAATAGAGTGGTACTATTACTTCTCTTGATCTAAACACTATACTTCTACTGATGCAGCTTAGAATCGCATTGGCTTTTTAGCTGCTGCATCATACTGTTCACTCATGTTCAGCTTGTGGCTCCTAGATCACTTTCATGTCTACTGTAGTCAAGCTAGGTGGCACCCATGTTATATCTGTGAATTCCATTATTTCTGCCCAAGCGTAGTACCTTACATTTCTCCCTGTTGAAATTCATTTCATTAGTTTTGGCCCAGCTCCCTAACCTGTTAAGGTCATTTTGAATTCTGATCCTGTCCTCTGAGATGTTAGCTACCTCTCCTAATTTGGTGTCATCTGCAAATTTGATAAGTATGCCCTCTATTCCCTCTTCCAAATCATTGTAAAGCTGTTGAATAGCACTGGGCCCAAGACAGAACCCTGTGGCACCCCACTAGTCACTTCTCTCCAGGATGAAGAGGAGCCATTGGTGAGTACCTTTTGGGTTCAGTCAGTCAACCAGTTACAAATCCACCTAACAGTAGCATCGTCTAGCCCACATTTTGCTAGCTTGTTTGCAAGAATATCACAGGGGACAATGTCAAAAGCCTTACTGAAGTCAAGATATGTTGTATCCACAGCGTTGCCTTCATCTACCAAGCTACTATATCTATTTTTTTTAAAAAAAGAAATAAAATTAGTCTGGCATGACTTGTTTTCGAAAAACCCATGTTGACTTTTAAAGATCACAGCATTCCTTTCTAAGTGCGTATAGACTCTATGGCCCTTTCCGCATGTGGGGGCGGGAAACGGCTGAAAACAGAGCTTACCGGTTTTGTTTTCCGGCTGGCCGAGTCCGTCGCCACGAGGAGCAGCATGAGTTCGCTGCTCCGCAGTCCTCTGGCATCCCAAATGGCGGCTTCCGGTTGGTGGAGGCTCTCCACCAACCGGAGAAGCTCGCCAGCCGGAAGCCCACCCCCGGCAGATCTGCAGGCACGCACTTGTGCGCACCTGCAAATCTGCTCGGGAGCCGGGCGACAGAGCAGCATGGGGTTGCGCGCTCCGTGATTTTTAAAAACCTCTAAAAAGAGGTTTTAAAAAAACACGCCGCACAACCAGTTCCAGTTGCTCCGGAGTGGACTGAGGTATGGAACTACAGAAAATAGTCCACCCCAGTCCACTCTACAGTGCAGAAGACCTCTGTTAGAAGTTGCTCTGCACCGTTTTACAAGCCCAGTGCGGAAATGGCCTATGTTTAATGATCTGTTCTAGAATCTTTCCTGGGATTGATGTCAAGCTGACTGGGCATTAATTATTTGGGTTCTCTTTTTTCCTCCTTTCTGAAGATGAAGACAATATTTGCCCTCCCCCAGTCTGCTAGGACTTCTTCATTCTCCAAGAATTCTCAAAGACTTTTGCCAGGGGTTTTGACAGTACTTCTGCCAGTACTTGCAATATCTTTGGATGTAGTTCATCTGGTTCTGGAGATTTCTATTCATTTAAAGTACCCAGGTATTCCTGTACTGCCTCTTTATCTATAATGTGCTGTGTTTCCCTTACTGCATCATCTGTTCCATTTCCCCCAGCTAGAGCAATGTTTTCCTTGGGAGAAGATAGAGGCAAAGAAGGAGTTGAGTAGTCTTGCCTTTTCTCTGTCCCTTTAGCATTTCACCATCTTTCTCCACAAAGAAGTCCTACCATGTCCTTGTTGTTCCTTTTGTTATGAATTAAAAAAAAACCAAGAGAAACCCCTTTTTATTGTTTTTCACCTTCCTAGCAAGCCTGAGCTCATTTTGCTTTTAGCTTTTCTGACTTTCTCTCTATACTTGCTATTTGTTTGAATTCCTTTATGGTGATTTCCCCCTTTTTCCATTTCTTGTACATGTCTCTTTTAAATCTTAGGTCTTTTGAAAGTTCTTAAGACATCCGTTCTGGATTCTTTAGACATCTCCCATTTTCCTCTTCACTTTTGAGAAACTCCCACCCATCATGAACTCCCTTCTTTTTTAGTGTTCCTGACCATGAGATGACAACCCACTATTTCTCTTAAGTTTACTGAAATCAGCTTTCTTAAAGTCTAAAATGTGTGTCTATGTTACACTGAATGCTTGAAAAGCACATCAAAGGATGCATCCACAAAGCACTATTATAGCATGTCAATGCTTTAACTGCCATGGTTCTGTTCTATGGAATCCTGGGATCTGCAATTGCATTAAATATTTAGAATATTCTGCCAGAGAGCACCAATGCATTGCTGCTGCTGCTGCTGTAATTCTTGCATGCCTTCAAGTCATTTCCAACTTATGGCAAACCTATCACAGGGTTTTCTTGGCAAGATCTGTTCAGGCTGCCTTCATCTGAGGCTGAGAGAGTATGGCATCCAAAGGCATCCAGTATCCTTCCATGGCTGAGCAGGAATTTGAATCCTGGTTTCTAGACTCCTAGTCTAACACAAAAATTAGTACACCACCAAAGAGCAAACAGAAAATCCCCAGAATCCTTAGAGTAAAGGCATGGCAATTAAAATGGGGTCAAAGTGCTATCATTTTCCAGGGTGGATACAGCCAAAGATTGTTTGAATGGAGCACTCAAGCTGCTCACTTTCTCTTGGAGACAAGCAGTGGGGGTGCCTGTATGCATTTCTACTACAGAACATTTAGTGTGCATACACAACTGCCAGAATTCAGAGGCTTCCCATTAAGATGGGGGATGTGTCCAAATACGCATATTCCAGAGTTTAGAGAATTTATTTTTTGGATATTGCTATGTGAAAGACATTCCAGCCAACAAGTAATTTTGAAAAAGTCTGGAGTATTTCCCCTGCTCACAGAAGAAATTCCAGCTTGGGCATTGAAGCTACTGGATTGTATGGAAGAATTTGCATTAAAATTAATGGAACATTTCCAAATAAAAGTGCTTACAGCAAGAGTATAAATCCATTAATAAGGGTTTGTATATATGCATGTACAACTTTGCTATAATTTACCTTGCCAAATCTGAACAAATCAGCTCTTGGGGCATACAACAGGCTGGTGGTGTTTATCAGGCTCACAAGGGAGAACATAATTGAAAGCAAGCCACCTTAGGCAGAGTCTACAGAGAGGGGCTTCAAGAAATCATCATAAACTGGCAAATGACCAAGGCTGAATAAACAGTTGAAAATTAAAAAGGGCGTTATTTTATCAGGCAAAAAAAGAGTCAAGACAGTGTTTTCCTTATTTATTGGAAATATCACCTCCCAAAACAAGCATTGATTGTTCAGTAGTCCAAAATGCTTTGCCCCTTGCAACATGCCAATGTCATTTTCCCCTTTGTCTGAATAAACTGCAGTCATGAGCTTGACACCAACATGGTTATTCAGTTTTCTAGGCCCAAAAAAAACTTTCAATGGAAGTTGAAAGTAGCTGGTGCTACTATCAAATTCTAAAAAGACTGCTGTTTTGCCTAGCAGCTATGGCAAGACTACACAAAAAGACCACATATGTGGGTTTAAGAAGAGTTCAGATGATACATTTACAATGTTATAAGCAAATATTGACAAAATATTGCAGTAGGTAGGGAAGTCTGAGAAATATCATGGGGGAAGGATGTTTCCTCAGTTCTGTACTCTGCTGCATCATGATGTCTCTCAATATCTCCCAAGGAACAGACTGCCCAAAGTACCAGCCTTGCTCTTTCACCCTACTCCTTGTGAATCCCATAAATGAGGCAAATGGAAGGAAGCTGCTGGACAAAACATCTCCTGTGGAAAAAAAACTAATCTATCTTCCCCATGTCCTTATTAGCTGCACAATTTTAGAAAGCCAGTGTGGAATTGTTCTTTATTTCCCTCTCTCATTCTCTTCATGACTGCTCACCCATACACATTTTTTTCAAAGATAGGGGACACCTATCATTGGTCCTGTTCAACCCAATTCCCATCCTTGGCCATCTGAACTCAGATAAGTGACTCAAAACCCTTTGCTTGAGTCACTTTGCAGTGTAGCTACCTCTTTGATTGTCCTCTGTTTGTCACAAATGGTGGCTTGGATTGCATTTGTCCTTTGCAAACTAAAAAGTATATGCCATATAGGTAGGGTTTGGGTCAAGACATGGATTCCATTTGTGGAAGTAAGTTTATGATGATACAAAAGCTAACTCCAGGATTAAAACAGTCCCTAATTCAAACTGAAACGTTGAATAAGGAAATGATTAAGAATCAAGGAAAAATAATGGTAAAATAATAGAAAGACTCAGAAAATCTACCTCTGAAAAATGCCTAATAGCTACAGTTTCTATAGATTTAGACAGGACCAACAAAAGAAGTTCTACTCATAAAGGTAAGGGGAAATCTTCATTTTAAAAAGGCCTATTCAGATGTGGGCATGGGGAACAAGGCATGCCTACAGGGTTCTCTTAGGAATGGGCAACTGAAACAAACATATTCCAACACCTTCATGTGCAAGACATAAACCGTCACCCTCTGCATAAAATTCAGTGTTGTGCCTGGCCTCTCTGATTCACACTCTGCTATACATAAGTGTCTTCTGTTATACATCTGTTGCGGTGCAAGTGATTTTCCGCACTTTCTAGATCTGACTCAGTATTTGTACTTCTGTCTCATCACTGTGCTGAAAACATCCCTGCCTGTACCACTCTGTAATTGGTATCAAAATATTTGGTAGCAGAATCAACAACACCCACAACTTTCCTCTGTGCCTTCTGGCAGTATGGAACATTCGCATCTTCTTGCACTTTTCTGGGTGCTGCTGGCTTACTTTATTTTGCAGAATGAGCAACACTGTATGGTCCCCGTGCAGCTCTGTGATGCCTACACATTCTGGCAACTTTCACAGGCACCTTGTTATTCCAAAGGATAATGTTTTATATAAAAGATAATGTTTTAGATAAAGGCCATCAGGGACCATAGGGACTAGAGAAAGGAAATTGCAGCAGAAGTCTAGCATCAAAAGTAAAATGACAAAGAGAGAGAGGCTAAAACAATTCCATTCTACGTGGTGAAACATTCAGGTTTGACAAAATAGAAAATCATACCAGGGAGAGGTGCAATGAAATAGCCCATTACCATAAACATTTTCCAACAACCAACAGCTCAGCTCTACTCCACGCAATGCTTTGTTATTGAACTAGCTGGCCTTCAGGTCTTTTTAGATCAAGTGGTAGCCTGCATGCCACTTCTCTTGAAGTACAGCAGTGAAACCCAACATATCGCAATATATTTCAGAAGATGAGCTCTCAGAAAAGTTCTTTCCTTTGTGCTTTAAAACCACCATCATAAGGATGGGGAAAGAACCGTTCATACTTCAGTTTCACTAGCAACTATGTTGGGTTGGTTCACTTTGCTTTTTAATAAAAACTGTTTAGATATGCTGTATTAATCTTTGCAGGCACTCCTGGCAGAAATTGAGTTGGCCTGGTGAGCAGCAAATACCCTCTATCAATAATCAAATAAATCTGAAGAGGTTTTAGCTGTAGCAGTAAAATTGTTTCAGTAACGTGCAAACACATTTTGGGCATGTCTCTTCATCTAGCTCTGTTCTTCCTGAATACTACAGTCTAATTGCTCATACATTGTATTGTAAGACATTGGCTAATATATATTGAACAACAGGATACAGAATAGGGAGGGGAGACGTGGTTCTCTAGATATTTGTTGGACTGCAGTTTTTCTATGAATTCTCACATTGGTTATGCTGGTTAAGCATGATGGGAATTGCAGTTCAACATCTGGAGAGCTGACCATTCCCCCTTCCTATCATAGGCCTTCCCTCTTTAAAGAACAGGTACTTTCATTTCCATGGCTTCAGTTCCATGACTCCAAAGACTTGTTCCAGGTCTGTACTACTTACGACATTAATAGGGCAGCACTTCAAACACCATATAAAAGTTGCATTTGTTTATTTGTTACAATCCAAGGAGCTCAGAACAACATACATACCTCTCCTCCTCACAACAATCCAGTGGGGCAGATCAGGCAAGAATGAGTTACTAGTCCACAGTCACTCAGTGAGTTTTATTTATATTTATATTAAAATATTTATATGTCTATGTTACAAGATCTCCACATGGTATACAAGATAGTACAAAGAGGAATTCTAACTTACCCTTATTCTTGAAATGCCACTGTTGCCCAGGCAAGGATTCCTCCCCGCAACCGAAATTGTTCATGTAAATCTACTACTTACATTATGAAGTAGGAAAACAATGGTTCAGTCTGTATTAAAATGATGTTTTTGCATGTCATTCATCATCTGAGTATAGGGAAATACTTTAAAAACCACAAATCAAGCAAAGTAATAAATGTACATACTATCAGAACTTGGAAACATTACATTTTGGTACTGATCCACCTAGCATTCTCCAGCTGGGAGCTGTTGTTCAAAAAAAGTAACTCTTCCAGGGCTTGCTTTCCACTTGCTCAATAGTATTATTGCCTCATTTGCTTCATCAGAGAAACGAGCCACTATATCCTGCTGTACTCTTTAATTTTCCAGATAAACTTTCATTTCACTGGAAGTTAAACAGTAAGTCTTTGAAGCCTTTGAAAGCCTTCTTACACAACTGCTTCTCTATTCTCATAAAATTTGTACCATGCTTTGTCAACTCAGCTTTTGGATGCCAATGCTCATTGGAACATCTTACCGCGTACCAATACCCAGAGTCAGGGGAAGGAAATGAGACTACTGGCTTCCTCTCAGTGCAGAAGTCACCTATTCTAGAGTGCAGAGGAAAGGTGTTTTTAATCACTAGGAGAGGATCCAGATAGAGAGCTCTCAGAACTAACACTGTACAAAAGATATTGTGCAACAGTTCCATCTTTTCCTTCTTGATGGAGTTTTAAAATTTTATTTATCTTAATACTTTTTCTTTGTTGAAGGACAAAGAAGCAGCAGTGGGGAAAACACAGTAGAGTGACAACTGAAAGACCATGTCAAGTGGACACACACAAACTCCCATACAATACTACCAATGAGGCAGAACATTTATTTGCGTGATACAAGACTCATCTAGCAAAACACTGTTTTTTGTGACTGGGCAACAGTCATAACATCCTAAGTACAGCTTCCAGAAGACATGAGCAATAACAAAAATAGGGGATGGAAACCTACATTCATTAATTTACTCAGTGGTGGAGCTTGGAGTGTGTGGAGGGGGGCGGGAAGGGAGCAGGGCTATGGCGCAAGGGGTGTGGCCGCTGTGCGGGGGGTGTGGCCGTGGTGCGCCGGGGCATGGTCAGGGCATGACTATGAGCCAGGATGACCCAGAAACATTGCTGCCCGGGGCAAACTGCCCCCCCCCACTCCCACGTTCCTACACGACTGAATTTACCGGGAGGGTGGAGTAATAGTACCATTGGTGTGCATATCTCAGAAACATGGATCTCTTGGTGAACATCTTATCAATTTTGTCATCTCAATTTTTTTCCATAAAATGGTGACACTTTACATTACTGCAACCCTGTAATTACCATGTTTACCACTCCCAAAAAAAGGAATAATTTTAAAAAGTTGCCATTAACTATCTGCACACACAGTAAATACATACTGAGGGGCTATAAACAAGCACCCTTGTCAGATAATACTTACTGATTCTCCTTGAGAGACAGCTAATAACAAGGATCTGCTGGTACAGTATAGCCACACATAATGATAGAATTGTTAGAAAAGGAATCAAAAATACAGTATCTAAGTCTATAATGTATTCATACCTGCTATATCTAGGTCATAAACACAAACTTTAGAAGACAGTTATGTCCACATAGTATAAGGAGACCCTGTTTGTGATAGATGATGCCACCGTGATTGAGGATCAACTGATTGTGCCTGGGATCAAGCCAGTGAGTGGGACAGATGATGCCTCAGATCGAGGAGCAACTGACTGTGCCAAGGACTGGGCCAGTGAGTGAGCAAGTCAACTTGAAAACATCCTCTGCACTGGAAGGTCAAACAGAGACAGAGTTGCCCCAGCCAGCTCATGACGGAAAGGGAACCAGCAGTGATGCAGAGGAGTGGCAGCCACCTGTGCCCATCAGCCCTCAATCATGAAGAAGGCTGAAATGGGCTGCTCAGAGGGAGGCTGCATGGACTAGGTTGAGGAAACAATAACTAGCAGTACCTGCTCACAGTGGCTATTTAAGTCTGCCGGTGTGGCTGCTCTTTGCTTGCAGCAAATTATTAGCAAGCCCTCACGACCTTCGTGTCCCCTGCTCCCTGAAACCCTCCGGATGGATCTCTGCCTCCTGAACCTTTGGACTCTGGACCTTGACCTGGCTCAGCTTGTGTTTTCTCTCCCTGAAAGTATTCCTGACCTCCCTCCTCCCTTGCTGGCTGCAGCTCGGCAAGGAGAGATTCCTGACACTGTTCTAGGTTCCTGTTTTTGGGATTTTTTGTGGTCATTTTGTGGTCAAACACTTCGATGGAATTTGAAAAAAAAATTGCAAACTTTTATCATCATCACCACCCACCATCCCTCTTTTTGAAAACTAGAACTCAAGGCAGCTCACAAGTATTAGGGGGAAAAAACAGAGATAAAAGCTATAAAAACATACTAAAAGTTAGAATAGAATTAAACTATCCATAGAATTAAAAAAAAAGTGTCCATTTAAAAACCAAGAAATAAAAACATTAAACCACATTATTAAAAACCCTTTTCTTACAGTCAGTCAAAACAGTCAAAAGCCAGTCAAAACAAAAACGTGTTCACCTGCTGATGGAGGAATAGTAAGGAAGGATCCAACCTAGTCTCTTTAGGAGGTTCCAAAGCCTAAGAGTAGCCACCAAGAAGGCCCTTTCCTAGGCTTTGGAACTCCCCTCCTAATTGATAGGTATGAATGGAACTTCTATCAAAAGGACAAACACTATCAGTTGTTGAGGGCAAGCAAGAGGGCATAGAAGGAGTCTCACTCCATGCATACAGCTTTCCAAGGGCATCTGATGGGTCACATGAATTTGGAACACCTCAGTAAGCAGATTTCTGCTATAAGGTAACAAGGAAATACTCAAATACTCAACAAGGAAATATTCAATATTAAGTGTGATAATGACTGCTCTGTTTTCAAGTTGATCTAAATGAGGGTTGAGATTATCATGAGATTATTTCCAAAAGAGGAAAGGATGAATTTCATAACGTAGACCATGCATCTTTTAAAAATAAAATAATCTTATGTGTCTGGTGTTTGAAATAGGAGAACTGATGAGCCATTAATGATATAGATTTATACAATTAAAAGAGTGTAAAGAAAGAGTTATATGGAAAATGTATGAAACTCCTGGGGCATCCATCACAACTGACAGGCAGCAAATCCTAAAATAAGCCAACAGTAGTCATTCATACAATGGGCAAAATTAAGTCACCAAAATTACTGGATTTTTTTTTTTAAGCACTGATGTAATCATGGATACTGCTCATGAAATCCAAACACGCAGCAGGCTTCTGACATGTCCTGTGGCACATGTCTGGCTACTAAAAGGAAGCAGGATGGAGACAGTTGGGTCAACCCAGCATGGTATTTCAGCCATGCTGAGTTGGCCAAACAATCTTGTCTAGCCCAGCTAAAAAGCTCTTCTACTAATACAGTCTTTCTTAACCAAAAGGAGAGAAAGAGAGAGAAAGAAATATTTCCAGAAGTCACAAAAGTGGTCATACAAGATTTCATGCAAGACATTTGGCCAAAACAATCGTTTATACAAATACAGCATTATGCCAACCCTGAAGTTTCACAGTAGCAACACTGACAACATTGATGCATTAAAATCACAGACAACAAATTCTGGTCTCAGTTATCTTTTGATGTTGAGGCTGAGTTAGGTTGGGTTACTGTTAGTCAAGTTACTCTGGAATGAGACCATGGGAACAATAAATTCTCGAAGAAAATTACAAATGGAACTACAGCTCAGTGCTATACCTCTTTTGAGTCTGATTGCCCTTGTTATTGTAGTATGCCTTCAAGTAATTTCTGACTTATGGTGACCCTAAGGCAAACATTTCATGGGTTTTCTGGGGATGTACCCAAGGTCACCCAGTGGGTTTGCATGGCCAAGCAGGGAACTGAACCCTGGTCTCCCAGTGTCCCAATCTAACACCCAAACCACCCTGGCTACTGGTTGCCCTACCAAATAGAAAATAATTATACTGCTGTGAATCTCCTCTTTTAAAACATGTTTGCCTTGTTTATAAATTTAGCAATGATCTGAAATTATATGAAATAGTTTATAATGTCCAAAGGCCTCAATCAGGAACACTGCAGTGCCACATTTAACTCCTCACTGGTGCATCTCTTGCCTTTCCTTCAAGGACTTTGGCACTGCCATTTATACGGATGCCAACTGATGCGGAAGCAAAAAGCTTGGCCTGCTCCTGCCTCTCATTCTGTAGCCTGACTTTTAGAATTCAGCTCATCATCAGCTACTATTATCTCTGCAGAACAACGAGCATTCTCACTCACAGCTAAGTACAGACACAACTGCTGCTGAAGGCATACTGAAAGTTGGTGACTGTTCCTGGTTCTTAATAAAAATGGAGACTCTAGTCAAGAAATGAGAATAAGTGTAAGACTTGAAGGGCAGCCATGAAGGAACTAAAGAAGATTCTCAAGTGTAAAACTATATCATTAAATACCAGAGTCAGAATCATCCAGGCCACAGTATTTCTGATTTCTGTGTATGGTTGTGAAAACCAGACAGTGAGAAAAGCTGATATGAAGAAAATCAACTTATTTGAAATGTGGCCCTGCCAAAAAGTTCTACAGATACCATGGACTGTGAAAAAGACAAATGAATGGGTCTTAGAGCAAATCAAGCCAAACTTCCATTAGAAGCAAAGATGACTACAATGAGTCTGTTGTACTTTGGACATATCATAAGATGACACAAAATTGTAATGCTTGATAAAGTGGAAAACAGAAAGACAGACTACTAAGAAACCACAATTATGAGCCTGCAGGATCCGAGGAGAGCAGCTGATGGCTAGGACTGTTGGAGACTTCATAGCCTTATAAATAAATCAAAGTCAACTTGACAGCAAACAACAACAAACTATTTTAGAGATTTAGAGAGAAAGGTTTGAGATGGTAGGCAAGTTTTACATTATTGCATAAATAATAAATTAGCTTATCACATAGGTTATATTGGGGGGATGCATCTAAAGAAGATTAAGTGTGATTATTTATTTTAATTATATAAAGATTAATCTTCTATCCTTTTTGTGCATATACAGTGACTGGGGCAACTTACAGTAATTCTGTTGTGATTACACCTTACTTTTTGATACAGATAGCAGCCAAGATTTCTCAAAGATTCTCAACAGCTCCTTATTTTGCACAAATAAAGCTATTTTCTATAGCTTTTGCACAGACAAAACAAAAAGGCCAGTTCATTCTCTATAGCAAGGGTGGGCTATTGTGACCCTTGAGATGTTTTTGGACAAGAAATCTATCAATCCCTCACCTTCAGCTATGGCTGCTAGAGCTATTACGAGTAAGATGTCAAAAACAAAAAAACGGATGGAGACTCACAATTGCCCACCACTGTTTTACACAAATCGTTGCTTGCCCAGTGTAGAATGAATTAGATGTAGATCTTCCTGACTAATAATCCTATGTGGTCTGAAAGAGGAAAAGGACTGCCCCTTACAATGTCAGGCTGTTGGGCTCAGGGGAACATTCCAGTGCTCATGAGAACCCTGGAACAGGCTAGGAGAGAGAAGAGGAACTTTTTTTTTTACTCTCTAGAATTAGCTAATATTGCCATCAGACCTTGCCATGTTGGCTAAAGCTAAATGAAATGGAAGTTCAAAAACATCTGGAGTAAGCTCCAGTGACTAAACTCTAAGGAAAGAATAGAAGACCTTTGTTTCTCCAGATGTGTTAGCTTTCAGCTTCCATCAGTCTCTTAAAGTATGGACTATGGTAAGGGAATATGAGAATATGAACTTCTCACCTCCCCTCAGAATGTCTGGCAGTGAATACAGGTAAGATGCCTCAATAGCTAAATCTCATTACAAGGGACATTCCTGGCCACACCTATAAAGACTTCATTCCATGGGAAGTTTTCACTGAAAGACATCAGAGTTGTGCATGAACACAGGTTGATCTTCCACAGTTCTCATTCATCTAGGGGAATAATAATAACAACAAAATTCCCAAAATGGGGACTCAAAGCAGCTCACAATTTCAAAAAATACAATTAAAAATATACAAAAAGTGATTATTAAAATAGAATCAAACTATTTACAGAATTAAAACAAAAAAGCTCTTATATGCATGAACAGATCCTAGTAGCTTGGCTGTGCTCATTCCTTGAGATGTCAGATCTGGCTACAGTGGCACATGCCCTGATTACATCCCATTTGGATTACTATAATGCACTGTACATGGGGCTGCCTTTGGAAACTGTTCAGAAACTTCAGCAGATCCAAAATCCTGCAGCCAGGTTGCTGACTGGGGCAGGTTAAGGAGAGAAGCAACTGAAACAGTTCAACTGGCTGCTGATCCATTTCTGGGTAGAATTGGAAGTGCTGGTTATGACCTTTAAAGCCTACATGGCTTGGATCCAGACTATCTAAAAGACCATATTTCCCTACATGAGCCTCCCCAAACTTTAAGATCTGAAAAGGAGGGAGGGCTTTCTCTCAGTCCCACAACCATCACAGGCACAGTTAGTGAGGATACAAGATAGACACCTCTCAGTGGCTGCTTCCAAGTTATAGAAGTCAAGCTGTTCCCATCCCTACTGTCATACTACTGGCAGGCAAAGACCTTTTTATTTAAAGGAGACTTTGTTTTTTATATGTTGCCACAGATGAAAGTTTTAATGGAGGCGGTCAAGGGTTTCAGTTTTAGTATGTTTTAAATGTGTTTTTAAAACTTCTTTTAACTTGTGGTTTTATCTTGTGTTTTGTTTTTTTTAAGAAGTTGTTTCATTCTGCTTTAAGAATTAAGAATTTTTGTTTCAACTGTATTGTGTTTTCAAGAGGCTGTACACCACCTTGAATCCCAGAGTGGAATATAAACAAAATAAAATAATATAATAAAACTTGGAATATTCAAATATTTCATACACTTCCAAATACTTATCATAAGGGAGGGTACCAGAAAAACAAAAGTCTGGTTCAGATCACTGAAACAGAGGAATCAGAAAACATTAGCTAAAGATAATAAATAATATTTTATAATACAAAATAGCAAAAACAAACTAAAGGTAATTCTATAAAAGTTCAACCAGTCAAAAATTCATAAGCTTTGTTGTAAGTGCATAATCCATATGATCTGCTGTTAATACTTTTTTTAAAAATTACATAGAACTGATACATTCATTTCTATACATATGTGTGATAATCATCTCAAGTATACAAAAAATCAAATCCTAAATCAAAGCATGATGTGGTACCTTGAAGACACATTTTATTCCAAAAGCATTCATAGCCCAGAGTCCACAAAAGCATATGCCATACAACATTTGTCAGTCTTTAGGGGATCACCAAGCCCTTTGTTAGGGCTGCTGTACTGGCTGCCTCTCTCATTGATTCTAATTGATTCTTAAAGAGTATACAGAATCTATTTGCTTATTCTCTTTTTCAAAAAAAGGAAAAGGAAAGAAAGAGATTATCTTTGCTGTCATTAATCTACTTATTGCAAAATACTAGAGTGAATGATCATTCTTTAAAGAATCAAGCCTAGGTACAATTCAAAAACTTATTATCTACATCTTGGATATTGAAATGTATACAATAATATTTCTATGCTGCCATCTAGTGCAGAGTCTTGAAAATAACAGGTATGAGATTTCTAGTATCATGCAAAATAGTGACTTTTTGGATTAAAAGATACTTAACAGAATTCTCTCCTGTCCTACATGCAAAAAGTATTTTGAGGATAGATGTGAAAATTCTGCTTAGGTGGTGATCTAATCCAAAAGAATTCACATTCACTAGATAAATGCATTTTAATTTTATTTATTTTGAAAGACACAAAAATAATTAAAAAAAAACCTTTAAAATTCAAAAACAGTAATGCTACAGTTGTGCACTCAAAACCAAAGAAAAAACTGTGTGTAATAATGATTTCACACAATTTGAATTTCATACAGGTTTCAAAAATGTACAGAAATTATGCAGTGCAAAAAGCAGTTATACATGTTTACATCAAAGTAATCCACACCATGCAGAGGCTGGATTAGTGCCTAGATGCTTCAATAGGTCAGATGATATTCAATAAACAAAAAATAATACCAATAAAATGAAGACTCTGTGAACTGGTAGATCTCAGGTCCAGGAACTGGGTAAGCAACAAGCTCCAGACAGGCTGCTCTCCCCATGAAGAAACAGTTATGTAGCTTGGGAGTACTCCCAGACCTAGCTCTATCACTAAATGCCCAGGCAGACCTAGTGGTCTGGGGTACTGGGACCTATTAGCTTGCTACCTATGACATCTTCTAGAAAAGGATAACCTAGCCAACAGCAGTTTGTACTAACTGGCTGCATTGCCAGTTAGACTGGTGCAATGCACTCTACATGGGGCTACACTTGAAAATGATTCTGAAGTTGCAGCTGATGTGAAAGGTATAAGCTAGGTTGATAACAGGAACATTACACAGAAACTGTATCACATCTATTTTAAATGAATGCATTGGCTGCCAAAACACTTTTAGTCTAACTTCAAGGTGCTTGCAATGACATTTAAAAGTCTAAGCCTCAGTACTTGAAGGACGGCCTTTCCCTGTATCCAGCTGCCTGAGGACAGAGCTCTGCTGGAGGGGCTGTGAATTGTTATGAGATAGGAGAGGGCTTTCTCTGCTATTGCACCCTGGTTATAGAATCCCTTCCCGCCTGAGACCCAATTGCCGGCAAGACTGGCTTCATCGTGTTTCTAAGTTAAAATATGGCATTTTATTAAAGTCTTTGGGGGTCCAATGATTTTATCCAATATGTGCACATAAATGGTTTTAAATTGTTTTAGCTTGTTTTAAATTGTTACATTGTTTAATATGTTCTATGCTGCTTCAATTTCTTAAAAAGTTGTTTTCTGTTGTTCCAATTTATCGTACACTGTCCTGAGAGTTGTTGATATATGGCAGGATATAAATATTTTAACATGTGCATGCCTACATAGAGTGTTTTAACAGGATTTACTCCCATGTTCATGATTCTTCAGATAGTCACCTCAGAGTGACTTCTGACAGAGCTCTACAAGACTAGTTGATTAAAAGAGAGCTTAGTGTTGCAAGAATGAACTGCAAGTCTCTCTCACTTGCTATACCGCCTCTGACATGACCACAAAGCATGTGGTAACTTTTGCTTCCATTTAACCTTAACTCCTGATTCTACTGCTCCAGAGACTAGGACACGGAGCAACGGCTTCAAACTTCAGTAAAAGAGATTCCATCTAAACATTAGGAAGAACTTCCCGACAATAAGAGAAGTTTGACAGTGGAATACACTGCTTGGGAGTGTGGTGGAGTTTCCTTCTTTTGGAGTTTTTTAAACAGAAGCTAGATGGCCATCTGTTGGGAATGCTTTGATGGTGTATGCCTACATGGCAGGGGGTTGGACGTGATGGCCCTTGTGGTCTCTTCCAGCTCTATGATTCTATGAATAAGAGGGCTCAGATCCTGTTAGGCTTCTAAACCAGTATAAATATGCAGGCAAAGGAGGTGGCAGGAAGAAAGGTGTCAGAGGCCTAAAAGCACGAGGTGAAGGCAGCAGCAGTGGGAGGGGAATGTCATCAGCTGAGTGCCCTGTTCTTCCCATGCCTTGCTTCTAAGGGAGGGAAGGCGAAGGCCCACGGAGTGAGGGTATTCTCATAAAGGGAGCTTGGACAATCACTTGTGTCATGGTACAGGCAGCTGTCCAAGCCACACTTCCCCGACTCACTTGGCTCCGAGGCTCTTTCCCCTCCTCCTTGTGCAACCCCGGAAGAAGTACAACTACTCCTGTAACAGGATGTTATGTGAGCTGTGTACACCAAATGGATTCCAGTTGAATTGTTCTACCCATATGGCCTCTGGTTAAATACTCTGCACTTTAATCTTCCTTCCGGAGTCAGACTAAAATTCTATAGACTTTATCTGAGAACTAGGCCCACTCATTCTAACTGGTTTGCCCTTGCCTTGCATGCATGCCTTCATACTACACATGAAGTACTTGTAATTCCTCAAAGCTCTCTCAGTCCAAACTGACTGCTCTCCCTGCTGGGCATTCCTGCAAACTACATGCCTGCCTGCTAGAGCTGTTGGAAGGCACAAACCCCCAATGGGTTATCTCCTTTCAGCTGCTGAAAAAAGCACACATCAAGCTGGATCCGTCTTTCTGAAATGCTACAGTAGTGTTTCTAGATCAGAAATAGAGCCTATGAAGAATTTTGCCACAGCAGGTTTTCCCTTTTATAATCTGAAACTGAGCTTTTCCAGTGATCCATCCAGAATCAGAATAAGGTATAGGGCTCCTAAGTCCGGAAAAACAAGGTGCAAATGGAAGGGTATGCTCAGAAACTGATTGAGTGAGTCAGAAAGGATCAGCCTACAAATGACAACAGAATAGGAAGATAATGAAGTAGAAGAAAACTGAGGTGGTAGAAAGCACCTGAGATGGTACTGTATCATTCTGGACTACAAAGGACAAGCACATTTTTGAAAGCTCTTAAGAGTGCAAAGAGAAATTACATTCTTGTATCTAGTGGCCACACTGGCTAAGGGATTAGGAGAGTGGTGATCCAAAAAGTTATTTTACTAAGCTTTGGCAGGAACTGATGGGCATCATACGTATCCCTCAAACTATGCCTTTAAACAGTACAACAGCCCACCACAATGGAAATGCAAGCGTGTCAGCAGAAAGAGAGAGGCAGCATGGTGTAGTGGTTTGAACATTGGACTATAGCTCTGGAGACCACCATTCAAATCTCCACTCAGCCATGGAAACCTACTGAGTGACCATGGGCACATCACACACTCCCAGCCCCTAAAAACCCTGGGACAGGTTAGCCTTCTGGTTGCCATAAGTCAGAAACTACTTGAAGGCACACAACAACAACACCAGAAAGACTGTAATGAAACTCGGTTTCTACGGAAAGAAAAACACCATAACACCTGCCTGCTGGAATTACATCTATGTTCATGGAACACTTCTGTTGTTATTGTTATCAAGTTGGGAGGGGATTGCAAACATGCTCAGAGGTACAATCACCTCTTTGGCTCAATAAATGAACCACAGAAAACGTAAATCTACATTTGAGGGCAGAGCTTTAGCTCTGATCATACCCAGAATAAAAGGATTCTAATTGACACTTCACAAAGACTATATGCATAAAAAATTTACATCTCATCCTCTATATATTTGTTAAATTTATATCCTGTTTTTCTTCTAAATGAGTTCAACACAGTGTACATGGTTCTCCCTATTTTACCCTCACAACATTCCTGTGAGGTAGGCAGTCAAACAATTATAATTTTTTTTCCAGTGACTATCGTTGTTACAATTAAATGAGAGCTACTCCTGTTCTCCAATACATAAAAATTAAGCAAATAATCTCTTTTAAAATAAGAAACAAATATCAGCCAGTACAGTTACAAACAGCAATATATTACAACACATCTTGATCTATTCATGCAAAGAAACAAAAGTGAATTTTCTTCTTCAATTCAGATGACAAGGCAAATGCTACACTACACAAACTGATTGTTACTTCCACAGCACAGGCAGCAATATGTCTTGATTGGTTCAGCAAGTTCTAATAAAATTCCTCCTCTGGAAGCTTGAGAATTATTATTTGTATCACAGGAAAACACTGCCCAACCCAATTTATATAATGTCAACAATGAACACAGCACTTTATCAAATACAACACAAAAGGTACCTGCCTCCAAGGAGTTTCCAAGAAGAGGGACAAAACTAAACACACTGTAAACCACATCTTAGGATTTAATGTGTACTGAGTCTAAAATTCCAAATAGCACTTGAAAATTACTGAAGTCACATTGTTGCAGTGCGGAGGGGGGTGGAATTAAACTCCTCCTTTACTACAGCCCATATGAAAAGCATTCCCCCGAAACTGTTTGAACTGGGAGGAAATTCCCTCTGCCTGGTGAGATACAGCAGAATGGAAACAGGAGACATTTGTAGTAGCGAAGATGAGAGATTAGAGTGTGAAGCTGTTTTCTTCCCCACATCCCCTGAAAGGAGCAAGGGCCATATTTTTGCAATGTTAGAAAGCAAGGCAGGAACCATGCAGTTGTTGAATCATAACTCCCAGAAGTCTTCACCACTGATTATGCCAGTGTGGAGTACCTGGAGTCGCAGTTTAACAACATCTGGAGGGCTGCACAATTCTCAACACTGTTGTAAAGGGACAAGCAACAGAAGCTAGTAACAGACTAACCACAGGATCAAGGAAGAGAGAGTGAGTCAACGATAAAACCAGGGCTTCATCCCTGTCCAACAGGGTGGCTGGTAATGTTGCAATAGGTAAGCGTAGAAAAGACAACCGATGTTGGGAGAAACAATTGAGTCTCTGCACACCAAAGATCAAGAAATTTATAACGCTGTACAAGCATTTTGTTTTACCACCTCACGAGATCAGACTGGGAATGTAAGAGAGCAGAGAGAATTTGATGCCAACCATGGTACGCAATTAGAACCAGTAGGGCAAGGAGGCCACGCTCCAGAGCTAGGAGGTAGTACGAGCACAACTGAATCAAAGCTCATCTACTGCACACTATAATCCACAGCCTCAGTTTCTGCTAACAAGCAGTGTATTTAGAAGATTGTGTGGTCATGACAGCTTGGATTTTGCTTCCATGGAAAAATAAGAGTTCCTTATGGCTTTGCAAGAGACCAGATTTCATATATACACGTGCCCCCTGGTACAAATGCAGCTGTGAAAATTCCTGCTCTCTCAATTATAACTAGGACACCACGCTGATCTTTATGCATTCCGAAAGCAATAAGCTCATGCTTAGGAGACAAATACCCTGAAAATACTCTTAGAAGACCAGAAAAGTGGTAGTTCATTATATTTCACTTTTATTTTACAGTATTTGAAAAGCTCTTTTACAGATACTTCAAATGGGAGAGCTGCAATACTGACCAAAAAATGCATACCTACAAATTGAATACATGAGTTTTAACATCTACTTTGTAATGAACCATTAATATCCAAAGGGTTATGACATGTAGTGCAGTGGGTGTGTGGCAATGCAAAATGGCCAAAGAGAGAAAGAAACAGAGATGTTAAAAGTAAACATTGTGTCAGGGCTATCTAACAGGGGGCTTTGCAAACATGTCTCCTATTGTAACATTCTAGACAGCAATATGCTTAGTAGTACATATTTAATACAATACATGCCTTAGACAGCTTGTATTCTGTGCGTGTAAACTTCAACCCAAAAAACCTAGATACATTTAAAAAAAAACACAAGGAAAAAACTAATCTGAAAGTAAATTTCAAATGTTATTTCAAATGGACACTGAATTTAAGAGAATTTTTAGTTATTATTGGTATTTTACATTCGTCTCTCCTCTGCACATTGTTTTCATTACACTGACAACTACTTGATGCTACTTAATTGCCGCTGCTGTGCAAGACACAGAGATAGGACTTTCAAAAGGGCAAAGCGGTACCTCAAAACATTTCACTTACTTGATGTACTCAATATCTGTACGGATTGCATCACAAAATGGAACATGGTAGAATCAGATTTAAAGTAGCTAGCTATACTTCTGTGGTGCAAAGCAGCACTAGAGTTGTTCTAACACACCGAGAAAAATCTCAGCCTAGATTTCAATCACTTAAATTGCTCTGCATAATATTTATTTGTCTACTGAAACTTGATCTGTATTAATCCTTTTTGGAAGCTAAGCAAAGACAAGATGCAGTGATCTAGGCACCTGTTAACATCTACAATGTCTGCCCCACCACAAAATGAAACCAACTGTGCAGGTATGGGTTGGTTTGTTGGTTGTCTAGACCAAGTTAGTGCACTTTTGGGGATTACTTCATTTTGTAATATGCCCATTCTTCCCTGGGGACATCAGACGCATTCTTGTGCTATTCCCAGCTCTGTTACAGGCTTTCACACGGATTCACATCTCATACCTCCTGCCTTAGTATAAGGAGGTAGAATATAAAAGCACGCTTATCAAAGGCAACAAGGATAATAGTTAAATTTCCACCAAGCAAAAAATGTTTCACATGTGGGACAGTGGCACTATGGCATACTCAACATTTTATTCCCCACCCTTCACACACTCACACACAATGTTTTTTCAGTTTTTCATCATTTGACTGAAAATAATTTTTCAACAAGGCCATCACCATACTTTCTACCACAGACAAAATCTGCAACAAGGTATCACTGGCACAGACCACAAATTCTGACACCAGAGCTCCTTACCCAAGCTAAATTTCAAACAGCTGTTTCTGATCATATTTAGAGAATCGCCGCCATTCTTAACAAGCATTATTACAGCCATTTATTTACTGTATAACATATGCAAACTTTTTTTATCTTAAGTTCTTATTACTAAAGTTCAGACTGAGAGTGGCAACGGGCTGTCAATTAAGGGGTGGGGACTCCAAGACATTAAGGACCTATTACCTTCAAGTCTGACACATTCCCTTGCAAAGCAACAAGTGGAATATACACACACTGGTTCTAAACAAAGTTGGAGGGGAAAAAAAGAAATGGCAAAGAAATCAGGCTATTCCCTCCAGAGCAACCATCCAGAGGAAAAATATATTCTGAAATAAGGCAAAGATGGAAAAAAAAAGGCATTTGAATCCATGCAAAACTCAGACTAATAATTTCCTGGAACAGATGTCCTGAGATTTATGCTGAACAGACTCTATATGTATTTATCATGAATTTTAACTTAAAGCTTTATACACTCAAAAATGTTTGGTTGATCATGGACCCATTTTAAAAAGGGAGGCAATAAAACATAGAAGAACAAGGGTAGGGGTAGGAGAAGGAACAAACCTTGATTTGAGGCCTCCATCCTTCTGACTGGCCCAAAAGGCCATATGTCCAATAAAATGTAAAACACAGCATATGTTTTGTGTAGTCTAAAAATCTGTTGTGATAACTTATTGCAAATTGCACTTGGCAGTTCACCACACCAATGGAAAACTGGCCCCCTGTTGGTTCACACAGTCTTTTAGCCTTGATTTGCAGTCACCAATAAAAGGACCTAGAAAGAAAGTTTGCAGCTGTGCTCAGCCAGCTGGCTGCACCTTCTGGATGTGACCCAACACGGGACACTGCTTTGTCTTGTTCTTTGGAAGGACTTTCGTCTTCTGGCAAATACTCAGGGAGGTCAGTGTTCTGTTCCACTTCTACCGGCGTATCTTGGAACGGAACCAGCATCTGATTACAGGAATATGGGACACCCATTTATCAAGAGGAAGGACATTTTATACAGAGATTTTCAAAATTTGGCCTTGCTACTGAGCTAACATTTCTGCAAGTGCTGTTTAACACACTATCCAAACCTATTCAGAGTTTTAACAGTGAAGTATGAGATAAAACAACTTCATTTTAAACAATGCACTCTTAATTCCTCCAATCAACTAGAATAGGATACACCATTCTAGAGGATTTCGCCTTTTATATTCAGCAGAAACTTTAGGGATATTGTCCTATTAATTACATATGTCCCTGAGACCTTTGTCCCAAATCGCCTCATCATATGAAGAAGAGCTGAAGGCCTAAATAGTCCAGCATTCTGTTCTCTTACTTCCATAAATGTATCTATTCCTCTTTGTAAGCTTTAAAATGAAATTACATAAATTCATGGAGGTTAACCTAACAATGACTATTAGTGAGACTATCCCTCTATCTCCTCCAGTATCAGAAACAGTATGCTTATGTATATCTTTTGCTGAGAAAAGCAAAACAGTGAAATGCACACACTTTGCTGGCAGGCTTTCCATGGCCAACTGCTTGGCCACAGAACACCTGACTAGAGAGGGCTTTGGTATGATCCAGCATGACTCTTACGTTCTGTTCCAAATTCCATACAGCATGGGAAGAAGGTCACAGAGACCTATGTAATTTCTCAGATAGCTTCCTCCAAATTTCTGCTTAATATAATTACTGCAGACTCTCTAGAACATTATATAATGTCTGCAAAACACTTCATTATGCTTCATATAAACTATTACCTGGAACCACAATTCTATACCGCTAAACCTCGAACAGATCTTTAACTTCTACTAGGAGTTCCATAAAAAGATGGCATGAGGAGTTCAATATATACACAAATTCTCTGTTCTCTTTTTTAAGCAGAGGAAATACCCCATACACTGCTTTTCCCATTATGCAGCTATTCTGTGCTCTGAGTCAAAACAGACAGAGCAGTGTTGGAGATCTTCTGGCCCTCCAGAATCTGGACCCCAACTCAACATCACCATACCAGGCTAACAGTCATATGGTGAATATTATAGATCAACAGTATTGGGATGATCAGATTCCTCAGCCCTGAATTAGAAGATCACGGGCTTCATTATCTACAGGAATTGGATTACTGCTAGACAGTGAATTGATTGTTTTTATTCTTATTGCCAATACTACCAAAGCCTTGCTTTTTATTTCTAATGGAATTGTCTCTCACCTCTTCTCCACTTTCACTTTTCACAACTTGCTGGGCTTTCATAACTTTGGTGGATGCTATTGCTGTTGCCAGTGCCTACACAAAGAGCAGAGATTAAAAGTAGGTTAATAGGGCTCTGGCTAATACCAAAGACTGTGACAGCAAGCCATACCAGGTGCTTACCTCTGCTTTCAAATCTGATCTGATTCGGACTACACATCTCTGAACGGCCATCTGAAATGTGAAACTGATGACCCCCTTAATTTTCAGCAAGGCCTCTTCACACAGGTTCCTCCGAGACTAAAATTTAAGAAACATGGATTACGAACAGCCCCTAAGAAAATAACCGTAGGTATGAAAGACACAGATACTTGAAAGATTATCTGCTGTAAAACAACACTACTCTAAACAAAATGAAGCACAATGATCTATTTTAGAGGAAGGGGAAGTATTGCTATGAATTTAGCCATGGAGAATTAAAAAATAACATTTCTGCTTACGTTCTGAAGACCAACCAGAATGGAATCAACTGTGAATAATGAAAGGAAAGTGCTGAAAAGCAAAGAAAGCTCTTCTCCGTATGATCAGCTAAACAGTCCCCTGTGGTTAAGTTCTGACTGACTGAAATGCTCATTGATGAGCAGTTAGTGTTTAAGTTGCTATTTATCAGACACCTTGTATCCATACTGACTGAATGCATCAAAGCAGCTGTTGTATCCTTCAGCTATCTCATCTGTGGCAGCTCATGGACATCACTGCACTGCACAAACTGAACTCTGATTCCAAAGGAAAATGTCTGCTCACAAACACACAAGCAAATGTTATCTTTAAAGCAAGTGACAGTGCCTACTGTGCAACAACACTACATTGACCTGCACTGGTTGCACCTGCTCTGCGTTATCCCAGCATGCTTTAATGCATTCACGATGCTGCAAGACAATATAGCAGTACACTGTCTTGGAGAGCTAGCAAAAGCGTTTCTTTGATTTATATCAAAGCCTTTCTACTAGAGCTGGGGCCCAAGGTGGTTCACCACAAGATAAAATCAGATGCAGATAAACATTCGGAGAGTTTATTGAAGAAATTATAATGCCAAAATACAATGGAATTAAAAGCGTTTTAAAAGCGCATCAATAAAGTAGAACATCCAGCCATTAAAAAGCCCCTTCATCAGAAGCCAATCAATTACCAAAAGCCAACAGGAACTAAATGGTCTTTGTCTCCCAGAGGAAGAACAACTGGGAGGTATCAGTCTTCTCCCTCCCTGAGGAAAGGAGTCCCAGGGCCACCGAGAAAGTCCGCTCTCTCATCACCACGCTCCTGCCCCAGAGCTGCAGGACCATAAGAAGACTTCTTTGCTAAAGGTGTTGGAGCCCAACAGATTTCTACTTGAGAATAAATCTTTCAGGTAGGCATACTCCAAGCTGGGCAAATATGCTGGGGCTATGGGTCAATGTTCTGCCTCTGAGACCACCTAAACTGCCCCCCAAAACCCCACACTTCTTTCATGCCAAACAGCACTGGTGAGCACTTATTAAGAGAGGAATTGTCCCTCCTGGGGGCTTCTTGTGGGGGGCAAGTCAACATTCTTCTTAAAAAAAGATGATTTGAGAGTCTAGAGGGATTGAAGGCTTCAAAACAGGCGGGGGGGGGGAGAGTTGCATGCAGCCGCAGGCTCACACTTTGCCCACCCCTATAATGCACCTTAATTACAGACACACTGAGAATTTAACACACCACCAGCATGCCCAGATTGTTGAGAGTCACAGACCAAGTGTGGACCTCCCAACATTGCTCATAATTGGCTATGCCAGCTAAAGACGACAGGAATAGCTATTTAGCAAAATAAACGGGACTACACTTTGCCCACGACAGCCCTAAACTGTGAATTATTTAGCTTATAGATGAAAAGGTTCCAGACAATCAAGTGTTATTCCTGTGAAATACAAAACGCAGATGCTCAATTATTACTCTACTTCAGGGGAAAAAATCAGTGCGGACCTAGGTTACTTTGGTTTTTCAGCTACCTAGAATGTTAAAGAAACAAAAATTGGGGGGATAAAAAATGACTATTCCATTTTTTTTAAGTAAAAATACTGTTAAAAGTCCTAAGATGCAACAATTTCATGGATGAACACAGGTCTCCATATTAGAAACGTCCCTCTGTATCTCAGAATTGCCACAAGTGCCAGCTAGGTTAAACACCAGCACTTGGAAGTCAAAATGACTTAGGCCATTTCTGCACTAGACTGTTACGGTGCTATTATTCCACTTTCAACATCCTATGGAATCCTGGGGTTTGCAGTTTCAGGAGGGGACAGCCGGCCCCTCCCTAAACTGTAAACCCCAGGATTCCATAGGATGCTGAAAGTGGAATAATAGCGCTACGGCAGTCTAGTGCAGAAATGGCCTTACAAACGCTATTTTTCATCCATCTCTGAGGACTGAGATAACATGCCATCAAAGTATGCCTACAAAGTGAAATGCAAGTGTAGATTCTTTCTTCCCAGAAACCAAGATGGTGTCAAGGACAACATATGTCAGAATCTTCTACTACGACTACATCCCCCTTCATACTGAAGAAGTATGCTGGTGTCCCACTGGCCACTAAGGAAGAACTTTAAATTAGGCATGTCTGCATTTCTTACTCTAGACTGCTTACTAGAAATTAACATCTTTACCTCAACATGAAGGAGTGAAATTGCAAGGATCTGCATTAGCTCTGTTTATGAGACAGTACAAGCAGCCCTAAGATGTGCTGACCTTAGAACATTTATAGTGGTAACGTGTATTTAAACTGGCAGGCAAAAGAGAAACAGGCAGCATTTTCCTGGCTTTTAGAAAAACTAAAAGACAGTGATGGGCAAACAAACAAACTACCCAGTCAGTAAACATAATAGGCACAGGACTGCTGGAACTGATTAGACCTGGCTTGAGGAATGTGGGAGGGAAGAAAGATAGTAGACAAAGCAAGAAGGAAAGGTAACTCTGGAAGAGAAGAGATGTGCATATGGTGATTATTCATTAGATTAATAATCAATGACTTCATTAGAGAAGATGGGATACTGACAAACCTGGTTCTTTAACAGGCTTAGTTGGCAAAAATATATGCCACTGTAGCAGCACATTAGGTCTGATTATTGAAAATGGCTACAAAACTGGAACACAGAGACCTAAGGGCACTTGTAGATAACATCTTCAAACAGTCTTACATGCTGCTTGGCAGCCATAAAAAGGCAAACATGGCCCTGGGGTGTTATCTACAAGGGAATGGAGGATAAATTTATAGAAGTTATTCTGACAATGCATAAAGACTCCACTGAGACCTCATTATCACAACGGTTGTCTGATAGCCAAAAAAAATCTCAGACAATGAGAAAAGATGTCAGGAAAAGCCAGTAAGAAATGTCAACATTTCCTTTGGTCTGAACCTATAAACTGACAAATTATTCTGCAAGTTTCATCATTCTGAAAGGAAAAGTAGCGAGGAAAAATTACTCCTTGATGACTTGGTTGTAGCTAGAAAGATACATCAATTCCAATATGGAGTACTACTTGCTATCAAGTTGGAAAGCAAACAAAATAATTAACAAACGTTTACCGTACAGGAGGAGAAATTTAACATATCCAAATACATAGACAAACCAAAAGATCTTTCTCAAGTTAATTCCCTGGGAGAATTTAAAACTGTGCTTCATTAGTACAGTAATTAAAAGCAACTCCTACATGTTATTTGTAAAACAGACTTAATACATATTACCACCTTTATAGCATTTAGTATGTAGGATTCTTAACTGCACATTTAAAATGTGCTTGAGAAAACAGTTGCCTCTCCCAGACCATCAATTCCCTGCATGGGTTGTAGATCAGAGTACTTGGGAATTCCTTACCGAATCATCAAGGCCATCTATGTGTAAAACCACTGTTTTAGCACGTTTATTTGTACTTCCCAGAAAAAACTGAGCTTTCCGACGTCGAGAATTCATCTCATTTACATTGTCCATATCAGACATGCTAGAAGACTGAAGGATATCGTAGATCTCAGATGCTAACAGTTTTGTCTCTCCTGGTGTTGTGGTCCTAAAGCAAAGAAAATTGAAATTCGTATTGATCTTTATTTTTCATTACATTTCCTTTTCCAAATTTACAACATGAGAATCTTTATGAGGTTCCTCAGCAAACTGATTCTTTCTTATCATCTCTAAGACAGAGTTACTCAAATGAGGAAATAATGCTAGCAAATATCCATGTCTTCCAAGCCTTGCCTGCTTGCTGCTTCTAATCTCAAAGCCTAAACACAACTATTATAATTGGACAGTGAAACTCTCAATGCTTTGACTCTTCCCTCATGGAGCATTCCCTGGCACATGTGGACTTTGTGCATGAACCAGGAAGAGATGGGCATATCAACCAAAGAGCACAGACTGAGGACTTAGCTACCGAACTGCACTTTATATCATGGCTACCACTAGTGTTCTGAAATGTACTACCAGAAGGAGGCTGAAATGAAGAGACAACTTCAACCCATTGCTCCTTCTTCACTCTATGACTTCAAACCATAGCACCAACTCTTCTCCCTTTAAAAAAATTCTTGGATGTCTTTCTCATGCTTTACTTCCTGAATTCCAGCTTTTTTTTATTTGCTTCTATCACAGTCCTACATTTCTCCATACAGATGAATGGTAAACATTTACTATGAAGAGATGCTTTCTAGTGCCTTATCAGTCTGGGCCAAACAAACAAGTACTTATTCATATAGCCCATCCTGTGTTCCCCACAGTTGTTCATTTATGAATACAGGAAGGGGCTGCAGCAATGTGTGGGGCTAGTTTTCTCCACTGGCAATGGCCCCCCCAACTGACAACGCTGCACAGTAGATGCACCATCAGCCTGAGTCTGAAGTCCAGTTTTACAAAATGGGGACCAGACTCTCACCACTGTATCACAAAGCCTATGTACAAAGATACCAGCTGCCTCTGGACTTAAGCTGACTGCATGTCAACTCGAGAGAACTGCCGACATGCAAAACATCAAGGGAGCAGAGCAAACCACACACATTCTTGTACCCTCTTCACACATTCATCAATTAATGCCTGGAGAGGCCTTTTCTTGGCCGCAGAAACAGGGTGGAATGATGGGAGCTGGCTCTTCCATTTCTTGAATAAGTATTTAATTTTTGATTGTACTGTGTGGAAATCTATGCTATTTTAGGCGGGAAAAAACATTTAATGATACAAGCAATGTTTTAGCTGACAGAGGGACCAAGCAGCATTATTTTCCTTAGGGCAAGTGCACGCATACCCTTTGGCGCAAAGAAATAGAAAAAAGAAGACAGTCCACTGCCAATCCTCCTATATTTTACCCCACAGGTACTGACCTCCACCCACAAAACTGTCAGTCTGGCATCTCTCACATACACTAACATCACATTAAAATATGCTGTCTCTTTTTAAAATAGCATCTTGAGCTATCTTTGCTTTTCATTCCAACAAGCTGTCAAAAAGAACTGCATATCATACAGGAGCTTGTTTCAGCATTTTTCCTTCGCAGCTTTTCAGTTTGCATGGAAAACTACTGCCTTTTATCATTTCAGAACTCAGACCATGTCCGACTACCAAGTCTGATATTTAACCTTGGACTCTGCTTGTCCAATAATAATGGATTCTTTTCCATTAGTACCGCCTGAAGATATGGATAGGATCCTTAGAGAGGTGAGAGCCATCACATGCCCACTAGATCCTTGCACTTTCTCATTAAAAAGGCCAGAGGGGGACTTCCAAGTGGGTGAAGGGAGCTGTCAACTCCTCTTTACAAGGGAGGGTTCCAAAATGCCTAAAGAAGGCAGCTGTGAGGCATTTACTCAAAAAAGCAACAACAACAAGAAAAACCTTTCCCTGGATCCCTCTGTAATGGATAACTATCAGTCAGTGTCCAATATTCCTTTTTTGGGAAGGTAATAAAACATATGATTGCCTCCCAGTTCCAGAGATTCCTGGGTGAAATGGATTATATTGACCCATTTCAATTTGATTTTGGGCCTCGTTATAGAATAGAGATAGCCTTGGTCACCTTGGTGGACGGTCTAAGCCAGAAATTACACAGTGGAGTGTATTCTTGTTGGTTCTTCTGGACCTCTCAGCAGCTTTCAATATCATCAACCATGGTATTCTTCTGGGCCACCTTATTGGGATGAAACTTGGAGGCACTGTTTTATTGTGACTCCACTTCTTCCTGGAGGAGTGAACCCAGAAGGTGGTGGTGGGGACTTCAATTCAGCCCTTTGGCCATTGGTCTGTGGAATCCCTCAGGGCTCTGTTCTGTACCCCATGCTATTCAACTTCTACATGAAACTGCTAGAAGAGGTTGTCCAGAGGTTAGGGTCAAGTGCTGTTGACACCCAACTCTATTTCTCCTTTCCACATAACTCCAGGGAACCTGTTTCTGTTCTAAACCCATGCCTTGCATCAGTAATGAATTGGATGACGGCAAACAAACTCAAGCTCAGTCTAGACAAGACAGAGGTGCTCCTTCTCTGTCAAAAGGCAGATCAGGGAATACAGATACCACCTGTGCTGGACTGGGTTGTGCTCCCCTGAACACTCAGGATTGCAGCTTGGGTGTATTCCTGGACTCACCCTTGAACCTAAAGGCCCAGGTTTCTACAGTGGCCAGAGTATCTTTACACATTAAAAGCTTGTGCACCAACTGCGCCCATTTCTGGAAATGCCTGATCTGGCTGCGGTGATGCACGCCTTGGTTACATCCCTTTTGTATTACTGTAATGTACTGTACATAGGGCTGCCTTTGAAAAAGCGTTCAAAAACTTCAGTTGGTACACAGATCTGCAGCTGGACTGTTAACTGGGGCTGGTTACAGGATCATACAACTCTCCTATTACAACAGCTACATGGGCTGCCTGTTTGTTTCTAGACACAATTCAAGGTGCTACCTATGATCAATAAACCCCTATAAGCCTAGCCTAGATCCAAGCTATCTGACATACAGTATCTCCCAATATAAGCCTATTCAGATCCTTAAAACCACAGGAGAAACCCTTCAGTTCCATCACTTTCACAAGCCCCTCCACTCTGGAACTCACCCCCAGGAGGCTAGAATGGCCCCCTCTTTACTGTCCTTCCACTGACAGGTGAAAACTCTTAGTCAGTCAGGCTTTGAGGATTGAAAAAGGGCTGTAAGTGTGGCATTGTTTTAAACTGCTTTACAGGCTTTTTTGAGTGTATGCTTTTTATATGGTTCTTGGTTTAATCCAGTTTTAATGGGGCTTTTTGTATGTTTTTAATTGTAATCTTTTTAATATGTAAGCTACCTTGAATTTGAGTCTTGGAAAAAAGGTGGGATACAGACAATAAACAACAACACTTGTTTCACTATCACCATGATGCATCATTTGTTTAACTTGATACCCTGATAGCTACACGGTGACATGGCTGCCATCACCTTCCTTCATCCTTGCATGAGCTACTCTCACAAGCCCATGTTTTACAGACTGAGTATC
This sequence comes from Cyclura pinguis, assembly GCA_030412105.1. Lineage (NCBI taxonomy): Eukaryota > Metazoa > Chordata > Lepidosauria > Squamata > Iguanidae > Cyclura > Cyclura pinguis. The sequence continues at coordinate 218,966,152 of CM059602.1, forward strand.
CTTTATCCAGAATTCTGAAATCTGAAATACTCCAAAATCCTAAACTTTTGGAGCTACAACACGTATGTACCTGTAAGCTGTATTTTTGAGGCTAGAGAGAGTCGTGGTAATCCATGAAATGGTGGTAATCCATACCTCCTTCCATTTCATAGATCCTCACATCTCTCCTGCAGAACAAACAAGCAGGAGTGCTGCAGCTTCTGCCTCGAAGGTGGAGGCCGGCAGTCAGCAGCCCCATCACTGTCACTTCCACTATCATTGTCAGACTTGCCTGTAATTGCTGGGTTCCTATTAGTAGAAGACTTGGGTAGAAAAGGCACTGACTTCTGGGCTCTGGAAGTAGAAGCAGGAGGGAGAGAAGAGTTTTGGGTTTTGTTTTTTGTTTTTTGGCGTGGGGCTCTCCTCTGGACCGAGGCTGGAGATGCTGCATCCCACTCTAAACCTCACTTCAGCTGTGAGATGGAGGAAGTGTACTGGGAGAAGCCACTGCCAGTGCAAAGTATGGCTGCAAACTCACCTATGCCATCTCTCTCCTCCCTTCCACTCCCCTCCTCTCCCTGGAAGCATGAGAGCCCAAAGAATGCTTACCTTCGGGTCAACATATTAGAATTTTTTTAAAAAATAACAGTTATTAAAATGGTTAGCAAGCAGAATTTATTGTAGGAGGGGCAACTTTGGTGGTTCTATGGGATACTTTTCTATCCAAGGGCCCTGGTAGAGGTCACACCAATCTTCTCAGAAAACAGGGAATCACCAGAGATCAATTTCCAGTTTCAAAACAAACCTTACATGTCGCTAAAACAATGTGTAGGAGGGTCATGCACTTCGTAATGAACTCTCCTCATGAGCACAATACCCCATTTTTTTAAGGTAGTGGTTTTTAGGTTTGGGAGTGCTTTTGTTTGATTTTTGAGTGGTGCTGGACTCCAGGGCAACGAGAACTCACCTGAAGCCAGTCCTCTAGCTCACATCAGTTCCACATGGCTGTAGCCTGCTTTTCCCCAGCAAAGCTGCCCTGAATGTAAACATCACATGCACTTAATAAAGCCAGTTTCCCAAAACACTTAACTCTGATTCATGAATTTATACTTTATTCATTTGGTTATTTTATCTATTTGTTCAGTACGCATTGGGTGATGTTTTTTCATTTGTTTGTGGGGTTTTTTGCTACATATGTGTTAGCTCATCCCTACCAGATGATCCCTATCAGAATTCATATAATTTTGCAATTAAACACCCCCTGCAAAGTATTCCTTAAAGGATGATTCTTATGTAGATTTTTTTTTATTCTTGTATATTAAAGAAGAAGATTAAAGAGAAAAGTCTCTCCAACAAATCTGCTAAGATATGCTGCTGTTATGGTACTCTGTGTCTATGATGTGTGCATACCAGAATGTATGTCATTTCAGACAAGTGTCTGGAGAGAACAGTTAATAAACCCTGAACAGCAGGCTCTGCAAATCTGCTGTAATTTATGAGGGGAAAGAATATAGCACAGTAAACATTGCTGAGGATGCTTAAGTGGTAGAGGTGGCACAGGAGGGGTATTTCTTTATTTCACATGGCTCGTGTCAGAACTGTCCCTCAACAGCAGTGAGAAGGGAACAGCAAGCCAAACATCAGCTCTGACCACATCCACCAAAGTTCCTGACCAAGTTGACCAAGAACCCATAGCCCCCAAACTAATTTAGATCTCAGGAGTAAAAAGTTTACTTATCCCTGCCTTTAATCTTATCAGTAAGGGAGAGATTATTCATATCACAGATCTAACAATAATACTTCAAGTAAGAAGCACATCTGGGCCAAGATCCTTTCAATGTTGTATAAGCCATAATTACACTGGAGCCCACAGATGTGTAACTAGCAACACAACAAGCTCCAAGGCCCTGATCTCATCCACCATCCAATGGTCCACCAGGGGCCCTCCCAGCAAGTCAAAAGTAAGATTAGGGGCTATGTCTACATGGCTGAGCTATTACCTGCATTAGGGACTGCACTGAAGCAACTTCTGAAAAAAATGTAACCACTTGGACAGTAATTTTTACAACAGCACAGAGTCTCAACAGGATTCCAGTTAAAGTGTCAGATTATAACAAATTATTCTACTGTAACAGAACCACACTAAGCAGAATAATAACAAATCACAACAAGCAGAATAATCAGCATAATTATAATAATAATCCTTGTTTTTCCCCCAGGCATTTACAAAAGTTGTCTCAACTGCTCTATCATTTAGATATAAACCAACGCATGTAAAAGGGCTACACATTTTGAAGAGAAAGCGGATTATTGTTCTTGTCCATTTTTTCACCATGGGGTTTCATGGTTCAAGGTCTGTATATGGTTTCCCCAATAATAACCAACAACTTCATGCTCTCCTTAGCAAGCATTTTAGTAACTGTTTTAAATTATTTCTTCACTAAGTTTCAACAGATAAATTCTACAAGAAGACATTATATTGCCTATTATGATTTAATACTGTAATACTTCTTTTTTATGGTATGCTCTTGGTTTTGAAAATGCAAGAATATCTCTAGGCTTTCTCCTCCAAATCCCTTCTGAAATCACAGTTCTGTGCAATCTCAGTTCTATTAATCAATAACTATAATTACTACTATATCATTTTCTTCAACACTCTTCTTGTAGCTCCAAAGTGTGAACTTTATGATTGCATCTCAAGTTCTCCATGTCAACCAGTTTTTCCTGCAATTTCTTCTTGTTATCAGCCTACTCTTAAGGCCATCAGGGATCATCTCAAAAATCAACTACAGAGTATGCTGACATTTTGAACACTTTGTTAAATTATCACTTTTAACAATGAAATAAGAGAAATGAGCTTTGAATTAGATTAATATTAAAGTGCGATATATGATCCAGGAAGGTGGTCTCAAGTTCCCCTTCAATCAATGAAGCTATCTGATTCATCTGTTCCTCCCCTTATATTTTTGAGCCATTTTGAAAGGAAATCATGGCTTGAATCCTGTTGTTAGTGTTAACTGGAGGAGGCCATTTAATCAATAGCATTCACCTATGTTTTGACTCACTAGTTATCAACTGATTCAGCAGTTCTCCTTTAGTTCGGAGTAACCAATAGGATCAGGACTATGCCACCACACCATTAAGCTTATGTCTCATAATCCAGTTTTTAGATCCAAAACAGTAGTAGACATTCCTGCCACCCACTGGTGACATTCTCTGTTGCCTTGTTTTTCAGTTTCAGATGCAGAAGCTAGGTTACAGAGAGACAGCACGGTTTCGAAAAGGTTTTAAGCAGTTGTGCGCCAGCAAGGCACTCAAGACTCTAGCTGTTTTCCCACATGATGACCTAACTCCATCTCCTTCACAAGAGACAAACTTGTAGTAACTTTTTTAAAAAAACAGACACGGTCTATTTAAAACTTTTCTAGTTCTCAAAGTTTAATTATTAATGAGAGCTACAAGCAATTAACACTGAGTGAAATTAAAATTGATGGAGATGGTTAGTTTTACTGAAGTGTGTGTGTCTTAGCCTACCTGCAAGGGACTCCCATGCAATTAAATACATATTGAGCTGATCATCTCAGGCAAGCAGCAAATTGGAAAAAGCACAGCTGGATTTAGTTCAGCATGACACTGGCAAAGGCAAGACTTTCTTGCAAAAAAGCAGCTTCTAGTTTTGTTTTCATTATTTTATCACTCACTACCAATAGCTACTGTTATCTCAATTGCCCAGCAGTATTTTCAAGTGTTCTATGCAAAGACAGCCATTATAATGCTGTTTAATGTCATTTATGGGATAACACACCTTGATTTGTAACAAGAATCACTTTCCTATAAACACAAAATGAAAGTACTTATCTGCAAGCTGTAACCTTAATCGTATCTGGTTTGCACATTATGAAAAGCTATTATTATTATAATATTCATGTATATCCCACCTTTCTCCCCAATAATGGGATGCAAGCCAGATAACAACACATTTAAAACAACATAAACAATACAAAAGAGCATTAATAAAAGTATAAACACAAGTTTTGAAAAATAAGTAATTTATGAAGTTAATACATTAAAAATATTAAAAGACTTTAAAAGACTATATACAAACCTTAAAAACAGCACTGCACAGCATTAAAAGCCCAACCCTAGTCCGTTTGTGAAAGCCTGATGGCATAAAAACACGTTGACCTGCTGACAGAAGGAGAGGACGGACAGGGCCATCCTGGTCTCTCAAATTCCAAAGTTTGGGAGCAGCCACTGAGAAGTCACTCTCCCTTGCTCCACCAAGCAAGCCTGAGAAGGTTATGGGACACATAGAAGGGTCTTTCCAGACGATCTTAGAGTTTGAATGGGCTCATAAAGGAAAATACAGTCCTTCAATTAGCCTGGCCCTGTAGTCAACCCCAGCTGAACAATCTGGCTGCAACTCTTCAGGCTAACTGAAGTTTCTGAGCCCTTTTCAAAAGCAGCTCCATGTACAGCACATTACAATAATACAAATGGGGTGTTACCAAGACATATACCACTGTGGCCAAATCCAACTTCTCCAGGAACAAGCACTGCTGGCATATTAACTTTAACTGTGCAAAAGTATTCCAAACTACTGCTGAAACCTGTGCCGCCAGACTCAGAGCTGAATCAAGGAGAACCCCTGAACTGCAAACCTGCAATTTCAGGGGGATGTAACCTCATCTAACACAGTCTGAATCTCTATTCCCAAATCTTTTAACTGATCAGGAGCATCTCTGCCTTGAATGGAATAAGCTTTAATTTCTTCGCCCTCATCCAGTCCATTACAGCTGCCAGGCAACAGTGCAGTATAGGAACAGCCTCCTCGGAATTAGGTAAAAAGGAACAATAGAGCTATTCCTTCCTACTTAGAAACATTTAGACTGTAATCTTATGCACATTTAAGATGCAAAACTGTATTGAGTGCAGCAGGAGTCACTTCAGACCAAACAACATATAGGTATATATCTGTTAACAAAGATTCTCTCAGTGAAGCTAATTTATATAAAAGATTTTTATGTCTTCCTCATCCTTTGTCTAAATGGAATGGTTTTTTAGCAGCATTGGCACTGGGGGGATGGAAGGAGGGCTGAAGAAACAGAGGCCACTTCCACCCTACACTGTTATAGAGCTATTATTCCACTTTCAACATCCTATGGAAATCTGTGCTTTGTAGTTTCCTGAGGCCAAAGAGCTCTCTGACTGAGAATTCTAAATGCCCCTCCCTAAAATGCAAATCTCAAGATTCCATAGGATGTTGAAAGTGGAATAATAGCACTATAACGGTGTAGTGCAGAAATTGCCAGAGTTTGCTGAAACATATTGCACTTACCTTCTCTTTTTTTCTGGTGGAGGAAAGTATGCTCTTCTTTCCATATTATTTGATGCCACATTTTCTGTTAAACAAGTGATGCCCAGAAGCACACCTACTTTATAAACTGACACCTGTATCATTATATTTTTAGGATATTCTGGTGCCTCCTGTAAAAATTCTAACATGTTACCTCCAAGTCCTCTTTTGTTGTCTCTGTAGCTTTCGAGTGCATTTGTGCCAACATTAACAGAACAGAACTGTCAACAGCCAGGAAAATCACAAGACACCAAAACAAGAAAATTAATATTCTTCTAAAGATTTCAGAATTACAGCTAGCGACTTACTTCACTACCTGTGGGCAACTAAAATCATTAAGCTAAATCTAATTTTTAGGCCTAACTAGAATACTGTTATTGAATCAATGGGACTTAAATACATGTTGACCTAACAAATTCTATTCATTAGATCTAGTTGGCTCTAGTTGGATTTACTGTTATCAAACTGCTTGAGGTTTTTTTTTCTTTTTTTCAATCTTCTCTTGCCCTTTGGAAACATTTACAGAATACTGATTGATTTAAAGATACATTGTTGCAGCTGTGGGCCTTCAAGCGAAATCTGACATCAACATCTACCAGCATTAATTATGTCCCATTACCACAGAAGGCATAATGTACTTACTTTTGTACAACAGTCTGTAAGCTCAGCATCATACCCAGCTCACTCTTCATCTTCTCTCTGTTGGCACGACACTCTGCTAAATAGCGAAGAGCCTATAAGAAAGAGTGAATCACAGTAATTTGCACTCACTTCCAATGTTCTATTAATTTTTTTTCTTGCTCCTCTCTCAAAAGTAGACCAGAACATCTGTGAAGCCTGGAAAAGATTTTAAGCAATGCTAAGATTAACTTTCTGAGGTCTCTTCCAGATTGGTCTAAAGATGCATGACTTCTTCCAATTGAACCCCTTGGGTTTTGCTGGCTGTTGTCACCTCCAAATTCACTCATTCCATTTTTTTTTTGTACGGCTGCTTGTACTGACTTATTGGACCTGGACTAGGTCTCCCTCAAAGTTGTTGTTCTTTTTTAAGACCAAGCCATGGTTTGCTGATGTCCTTGTTCTGAAGAGTACATTTTCTTCTCTTAAGTTTTTTTTTTACAGTGACAGAATTATAATGCAAAAATGCTATTTCAATAATGCATTATAACACTATAACTCTAAAAAAAATTAAAAAGAAAGACAAGGAAAAAGAAGGGAATATCATGTTCTAGTATGTCTCAGCATTAAACAGAAACTAACTTGAGGGTCTGAATAAAGTGTAGGAGCTGGTACTGGTAAATGCAGGAAAACAGTCTAGGACCACAGTAATATTGTTTGGATATTTTAAAACAGAATAAAAAAAATTAGAACAACAAATACTGTTGACTTCCAATACATTTGTTCCATCTGAGGAAGCTCAAACTTTCATCCCAAAGCTATTTGGCATATACTTGCCATACACTGTTCAAGAAACAGTAGTGACTCTCCATAATGAGTCAAGATTACATTCAAAGGAATGACCTTTTGATATGGCTGGCTATCAGCAAGTATATCAAATATAAACTGAAGTTAACACAGTAAAATCTAAGTGTCCTTGTATGACTTAGAAAGTCCTCATTCCAGTCTTGTCTCAGTCATAAACTCACCCAGACATAAGCTGACCCAGGAAGGCCTAGGAAGAATATGATCTCGTAGCCACAGTGCCCCTGCCCAAACAATACAGGGAGAATGCTGATCCCCTCAGTCCTCCTTACAAGGCTGATGTAAGAAATTACTGGGATAAACATTTGCAAAGAACTTCAACCCTCTGAGCACTATAATAGATATTTAATTAGCCATTTATTTCTGAAAAGAAAAAGTCTGTCATTCTTGTTAAAAAAAAAAGTATGCATTTAAGAGCCAAAAAATCTTACAGTCCAAAGTCTAAAGCTTATAGCCATGATACCACACAGACACACCTGTCAGAAAACTTAATGTGTCTAGTTCTGATTAGACACAGATTGTGTTGAAAATCTTATTTGAATTTCACTAACAGACTTCTAAGTGATTTATATATTAAAGAAATATAAGAGCACTTCCAGCACTGACTGTTTGTATGGGATAGAAGTCAATAAAGACCGCCCAAAGTATTCAATTTTCAATTTTGTTGCTGAAGCAATATTTCTATTTTTATGAAATGTGTGTTTCTGTGTGTATTAGATTTTCCAAAAGAGGAGCATTTTTGCATTACTAAAAAAAAAACAGTTAAAATATGAATAGCAACTGGTATCTTCCATAGTTTTATTTAGTACAGTAGGTTCCCCATAACCATGGGAAATACACTCCAGGACTTACTGTGAATAGTGAAAAAAGTGGATAATACCTATAACACTGTTTTTTCAAATGAGATGAACTATGGGTTCTCTTATACTTAGCAGGATCCCAGCATCACGACTCTTGCAATTTGGGGCCATTACAAAAACACAAGGACTCAAGCGGACAGATTTTACCAGAGACTGTACTGAGCAAGGACATGGACTTTACTGTGCACGCACAACGATTTTTGCAGAAGGACAGTGTATTGCAATCAGATCACAAAGAATAAGCAAGAGCTTTACTAAGAGACTGTGCAGTGTTAGAGCACGTGTGATACTGCAAGGAAGGAAGACAGCCTGGACAACATGAGACAGCATGATACCACAAGTGAACAGGGCGCCATCTGCTACAATTTTACATTCTCTGCCATTTTCCATGTAATATTGTATGTACTGTATTATATTGTGCTGTATTATTTTGATTTCTATTTTACTACTATTAAATTCAAAGTACTATTTTTGGACCACATATACCAGTCACAAGATTATGAGGGACTTACTGTTTTACATTTTACTTGAGCTCTGCATACCCCAGCGGTTCTTGACCTTTTCTTTAGCAGGGACCACCTGTAAATATGTTCCCAGGGACTCCTGAGACCTATCTCAAGACTGAATTTAGATTTAAATATTCAAATATTTGTTGAAATAGTTAAATATTTATTTATTTATTAAAGGCTTCTGGAAATGAAGATTCAAATCCTCACTCAGATGCCGAGTGACCTTGGGCAAGTCCCTGTTGCTGCCACAGCTGTTGGTATCCAGCAGCAGGCTTCACAGACCCCCCAAGAGGACTTTGTGGATCTCCAGAAGTCCCCGGATCCCAGGTTAAGAACTGCTGACATACACCATTTAGAGAACAGCCAGATAAAAAAGGACCTTGCACCAGTACTCAGCCAGCTGCCTACTTGTTTTTCAGTAACTTTATGTTTACTCATTTCCTAACTGCATTGATACAGCACGTCCATAGACCCAAAATACAGTGTTTATTTTTTAAAATCAGTATTCTTAACATACATTAATTAACAAGTTAAACAAAACAAATTAGCTATTTGTCTATTACTGTATCACACAAAAGTGACTAGCTGGGTTTTCATTATATTTGAAGGGCCTGATTGGGATGGTTTTACTTTACGTACAGGCTACATGGCATACATGGAATTCACTTTGGGAGTCCCGGGGGGGACACCCAAATATTTGTCATTCACATAGCACACATCTGAGATTTCAATGAACTGTGTTTCAAAATGTATTGTGACAAATAAATAAATAAAATGCAAATTTTTACTTGTCTATTTATTATTGCATCGCACATAAAAAGCTACATGGATGTTCACCAAATTACTGCATCACACATAAAAAACTGGATACTCTGAATTTGGAGGGGATGTTTGGGATGGTCTGATTTAACATATGGGCTATGTAGCATACAAAACTTCCCCTGGGGAAACCCCAATTATTTTTTCATTCACACAGAGTAATGTGCTTGGCAGCTGATTGGGAGAGGCATGTTTACTCAAGGACATGAAACTGATGTGCAACATGATAAACATTTAAGGACTCAGAGAAATAGGCAGCCAACAACAACTGAAAGTGAATTATTATCATCATAATGTATTTATATAGCACCACCACTGTACACGGTGCTTTACAAGAAGAAGAAGAACAAAACAGTTCTTTGCCCTGAGGCTTACCAACTATAGTGTTACCTTATAGTGGTTTATGATTCTCCCAATCAATGCTGTGAACTACGCTAGTAAAAAACAAACTGCTTAAACTACAATCCTATATCCACTAATGTTGGGATAAGGTTACTCAGGAACATATGTTTACAAGACTGTCCAACACATCCTATGCAAAATTACACATTTGCAATACTTGAAAGATACTGTTTACAAATGCAAAAATATTATATGATTCACATAAGCTCACATGATGGATTACTCACAAATTTATATTCTTTTTCTATTTCTGAATTATTCTCTATCAATATTTTTAGAATCTCATCAAAACTGTAACTGGAATTTAAAAGCTTCAAATATATTGAGAAACAATTCATGAGCTACTGGAAATTCTGAACTGCTAACTAAATTTTTAAATATTTCCTTGGCTCACTATTCTTCATGAAACACGTTTCTACAACAACAATATGATGAAGCATAATTGGTGTTCCATTTGCTTCAGTCTGGAAAGATATCCAATAAGCAGCTGTTCCAATCAGAAGCATAAGCACTGAAAAGTTCATTTCCAACCTAGCTCCCACTGGGGTCAAAAATGTATTCTCTCTTATATAAGTCAGAGTAACAAGGACCTAAATGTTAAAGAACAAATTCTTATTTAAAACACACATTTAAGTGAAATGACATTTGACTGACCAAGTTGCATAACCTAGCTGTGAACTAGCTAAACCTGTACATTTTCCAGTTCAGACTCAGGCAGGGAAAGAATGTTTTCCCTAGTATTATACCTACACATGATCTGTCTCTCTTAAAAAAAAAAGAAAAAAAGGAGGGAACTGTGTCACCATTCCCAGGCCACCATAATATTCAATATACATTGCTAAGCTCTGGTATCATTCATAACTTGCAATAAAAATGTCAAAAATATTTTTTAAAACGAGTCCAAATATGAAAGTTCACCATTTCAGATGAAACTCACGGTTCTCATAAGGTGTCAAACACAAGCACATATTGCATAAATATCATATGCTATGATATCATGTGGAGGTCACTAAGCCATGAATGGTCTGCCTTTGTCAGGAAGGAAGGTCCAGATTCTAATCCCTACTAAGCTATGAAAATTTACAGGGTGATCTCTCTCAGACTGGCCTACTTCACATAGCTGCTGTTGTGATGTTAAACATGTGGATGAGAAGGTCAGTACACCACCCTGAATTCATTAGAGAATAAGTGAGATATAAATATAACTAATTAAAAAAATAATAAAACTTCTAGAATTCCAGAGGACGTGAAAGACCAGTGGTCTCCTACCACTACCTTCTGATTCCTAAGTTATGAGTGGAACCAATTCAATATAGGGCCCCCAGGTCCATTCTTGAATGCTGCCCAGAGGTTCCGTTCCCTTGTTCATCTTCAAGCACAAGTCATCCAGTATGGCCATCAAGGCAGTTCTTCTTCCAAAAGCAGGAGAAAATTCTAGCTGAATAGATAGCCAGTTCCATCTGGAAATGCTTTGTTCTGAGCCACCATATTTGTACACCATGGACAAAACTGGAATAACTACCCCAGCCTTGAACAAATATTACTTTTTCAACTGGACTGATTTAACCAATTTGTCTGGGTCAAAATCCAAACCAGATCTTGGAAACTTTAGTTTCTGAGACTACAACTTCCTGAACACTCTAGTGTCCATGGGGGTTTCTAGTGTCTAGGGGGTTTCTGACAACTGCAGTGCCAAAAAGTATATTTTCAAAGCTCTCATGCATACAGATGACCTGCTGAATACCTACACCAATTGCATCAATGACATTAAGACAAATAAAGTGAAAGGCAAAATCTAGAAGCAAATGTGGCAGAGTGCTCAAAACCATGAAAGAAAATTGGGGTCCATGTCACACTCAAATTACTGCCTCTGCAGAATGTCAAGCAAGAGCCCTGGTGGCTCAGTGGTTAAATGCCAGTACTGTAGCCACAATGTTGTGAGTTCGATCCTGCAGGGCTCCAGGTTGACTCAGCCTTCCATCCTTTTGTAGGTCAGTAAAATGAGTACCTAGCTTGTTGGGGGCAATTAGCTAACACATTGTAAACCGCTTAGGGAATGATTAGCATTTACAAGCGGTATAGAAATGTAACCGCTATTGCTATAAGCAAGCTCGTAATAACTGGCTTCCAAAATTATTTTCACCTCTTTTCAAGGACCCAGTTGTCCATGGAACAACTCTCTTGGAAGGCATCAGATGCATTGGTGACATTAAAAAATTAAAAGGCACAAGTATGAGCTCTAAGCTATATTCAGTCATGAGGATAAGTATTTGTATTCATCATTGTTCTAGCCACCTTCTCACCGTTTCTTTGTCCTCAGTGACCCACTGAAAGGTTCTACAAGAAGGTATTTAACTGTATTTGAAACTCTTATATTCAGGTGACCTACTTTGCACAAGAACTTTTGTTGTATAATATACCATTTCTTTCTAGGTGAAACTTCCACTTGAGATACTTTGTTTCACATTTGTTGTTGGAACTGTAGGTTTTAAAAGCCAGCAAGTGACAATTCATTATTAAGCTTTCAAGTATAAAATGTTGCTTGCAAAACTGAACTACTTATCAGCAATAATGAAAACCAACACAATAATGAAAACCAACACAACAAGTTAAGGAAACCAATTATACTTACAAGTAGCGCTGAATGGACAACTGGAGGGTTGGGATGGTCCAAAAATAAAATAAGGCCAGGTAGACATCCTTGATCTTGGACAATTGCTCTTCTGTTCAAAGGGTCAGCTGCCAGATCCCGCAGCTGGTTAACTACAGATAACGCATCAGGTTCCTCGTTCATTGTGGTGTTCATTTTTCTCTCTCATATATAAGACTCTGCTGTAAAAGAAATGCCATTAGTAATATCAAAATATTAATGAAGCTAAACAATCAGTGTAGCCCTTACTACAATTACCTCTGAACTGTTCCCATTAGATTTTCTTATGCAGTTCTTATGGCATCTCTGTGTAGGGAAATTTAAGACTGAGCTTTCAAAACAACCACTTGTGAAGATGGACCTCTTCAGGTACATCAAAAGTGAAGAAAAGTCAAAGAACACAAGAAAATTTATTGTGATCATGATCAATATTTCTACCAACATCAGCATTCTGCAAATAGTCATTCAGTGAGGAATATTAAAATTTACAAAACACACAGCTACTACCACCTTGTTAACACAGAGTGTTTATACAGACAAGATATTTGGACCATCTACCACGACAAGGATAACCAGTCCCATACAACACCAGGTAAAAGGAATAAATAGGTGAAAAGACAACTGGAATGGGAAATGATATATTCTGGACAATGTCTCACTGTCCTGGAGCTATTAAAACAGGCTGATCTTGACACCTTATCTATAAGACATCAACTTCATTTTCTGACACCAGCTAGAACTTTTAAGTTTCCTCAGCATTTAAAGAGCATAATCACATAACTACAATACCAGTAATCTTTACCAGATATTTTCTCTATTTTTTTTCTATTTAAGCATATTTCTTCAAATCACAGATTATTCCTGCATATCTTGGGAATTCAATCCCATTTCAGGTGAAAACAAGAAAAATATTAGTTATCTGTAGAGGTACTGATGACGTTCAGGCCATCACACTAACTTATTCTAATAAATTTTACAATCTAGAATTGTTTAATTTAGGTACATGGCTCTTTTTAAGAAGAAGAAGAAGAAGAAAAGGAAGTCCTGTCTTTCAGAGCATATGCATTTTTATATTCACACACCAGAATACAAAAAGTAATGTGATAATTGGCCCTGAGTTTTTAATATTGTCAAGTCTCAAGTCAGTATTCAAAATACATAGTGTCATATTACCATATAACTTTCCAAAGTAACTGATTTAACATGGGGAAGATAATGGGCTCATATGCAGTAAATAAGCCAGAAACTTCTCTGGATAGCTGGACACAGATATGTGATTCTTTGGAACCTGGTATGTGCCTAAGGATTATCACAAATGCATCTAATTCTGTTGAAAGGAGTATTAGGATAGAAGTCCTGGAAAAAATTACTCCTATTCCCAGTAACAATTTCCTCATCTGAACAAGCAGTTTCAGAAAACAATACAGTAGGAGAAGTAGAAAGGCAAAAGTTCTCAGCTATTGCATGCTATCACTGACAAAGCCAAACAGAACAAGTGCAGAAACATGGGTTTCTCCAAATAATAGGAACAACAGACTAAATATGTTGCAGCAAGACTTCAGTACTTTGATAAGATGTGCATTCTAAAAACACTGTACAGTTAAAAATCTGCATTTACAAAGATGTAAAGATCCAATTTTGCATATTCATTATGCAATGGATAATGATAAAAATACACAGTGTCTCTTAATTCACCCACTATTCTGTGACCCTAAAATAAACAAATGAGAAAGAACTGGAATTTGCAAACTGTTTTCCCAGGAACCTTATCAAACAGTCCTTGCAGAAAAAAACAACCAGGGTAGACATTCTTCTGAAGAAAAAAAACATGTCTTTTGCTATCACTCTTCTCCTGCCCAGCACAGCAGTGGGAAGAAGATCCAGGGATGTACTCTCAGATCACAAGGGATATTAGGCTCAATATGGTCAGTGTTCCCTATGAATTGGTTCTGCATCTTTAAACAGGACTCAGAATCCTCTGAATGCACAGATGTTAGTGGCAGATATCTAGAAGCCCCATAATGGGGAATATAATCTGGAAAGAGACCTAAGAAAGTGGAGAGTCTGAAAGCCACTGAGCTAAAACGCTAACTAACTCCATGATTCTTAGTTACTTTAACTGACAGAAAGATCAGGTTGAAATAAGCCAGGTTTCTCCACTCTGGTACCCACCAGGTGTTTTAGACTACAAAGGCAGGAATAAGCAAATGCCACACCAAACTGTTCTCGAAATCAGAGCATCTGTTTGCATGAAAGTCTCTTCCAAGGTTACGCTTAGGATGAACCCTAAATACCTGCATCTGTGTTTTTACTGGAATCAATGAACCTTGGTACAGCATAATATAATTTAGTATTTGTGCAAGTTGCCCATTTAGATCTACACAAATTTCACAGAAGTAGTTCAGTCACAACTTGAACCAGAGACAGGCAAGAAGCTCATACAAGAATTTAAAATTTATGTAGTTCATCTCAACTAATCTACTCCCAGCTAAATCATTGCTAGAATGTTTGATTTCAGTGCTTGAAAGGATCCCACAACACCATCCTATGTATGTTTATTCAGAAGGCTCACTGTGTTCAGTGAGGATTACTCTCAAGTAAATGTATGCAGAAATGCAGTTGAAATTTACCAGTTATATTAACATTAACTCAGAAGATCTTTAAAGTTCAGCTGGAAGAACAGGAATTCTCCATGTAGTATTCTGATTACGCCAAAAAGCCATAAACTAGAAACAGGAGCAGTTATTTTTACCTAAAAATTGAGTCAACTATTCACTAGATCAGAGCTTTCCAAACCTTTCATGTTGGTGACACACTTTTTAGACATGCATCATTTTGCAACACAGTAATTCAGTTTTACTAACAAACCAGAGGTTAAACTAACCCCTTATAAGAAATATGGCCACATACGGAAATTGTAGTAACAAAATGTATGGGGACAAAACATATCTCATGAAAACCTTTCATTTGTATTTTTAAAAATGTATGATTTATAACATACATTTCCAAGGCTCGGGTGTGAGGGTCATTCTCAGTCCAGGGAAGTGACACACCTACACACTTCAGGCGACACACGAACGTGTCGCAACACACCATTGGGAAAGCTCTGCGCTAGACACTTGGACATCATGCATACATCCCCAGAAATACTTCAACTGAGCATATAGGCACTTATTTCCAAGTGTTCATAATCTATGACACTCGTCTTTTCAGCATTTGATTTGTTTGAATTCCACCAATATTAACAGTAACACAAATTTTAGGCCTAAGCAATGCACACAAAGGTATAGCCTTACTCCAAAATGCCTGAAAATAAGAAGAAGAAAAAGAAGTTGGAAAGACTGTCTTTTGGATTACCCTTCCCAGAGTCCCCTACCACCAAGGCGATGCTGAAGCATTCTGGGAGCTGCAGTCCAAAAAAGGAAAGAATTCCCAACTCCTGTACAGGAATCAACTCTGATTTAGGGTGAAAATGACTTAAAGGTGAAATCCTAAATGGGTAAACCAAGGCCACTGCCACACTAGCCTGTTATAGTGCTATTATTCCACTTTCAACATCCTATGGAATCCTGGGGTTTGCAGTTTAGGGAGGGGCCGAGGGGCCCCTCCCTAAACTGCAAACCCCAGGATTCCATAGGATGTTGAAAGCGGAATATATAACCTAGTCCGGAAATGGCCCAAGTGAATCCAACGGGGCTTATTTCAGACTAAAGATGCAAAGGCTGACACTGTCACTGCGAACACAAGCACGGAAACCTGTGAAAAGAGTGCGGTTTAAAGCACTAGGTCACTGGAACGATAACACCAGAGGGCTAGTACCCCGTCTCTGGTCTCCTCCCCACCACTCTTAAAACCTCTCCCCTGCGCGACCCCGCACGCGTCTTCTCCCCGCCCCGCCCCCCCCCCGGTCCAAAGTTCCCCATTACCCGCCTCACTTTCATAGGACGCCGAAGGGGAGGCGCTGGGGGACTCCCGCCCGGAGAGAGGAAGGGCCGGTCCCGGTCACGTAGCCGTGATCCCGCCGCCACCCTCCCCCGGGAGGAGACCGGGCGGGAAGAAGGCGCTCTGCACCCCGCAGCGGCCAGCAGGATTGGAACCTTCTGCCCGCGGAGACACCATCCACCCGGCCGACGGAGCGCCCGCGGACCTCCGCGACCTTTGCCTTCCCCGGGGCACGATTGGCCGCAACCGAGATCGCCTTCGCTCCACTCACAGTTCGCCTTGTTGCGCCGCTCTCTGATTGGCGAGCTCTTGCACGCCGCGGCGCCGAGGCATTGTGGGGGACGGCGGCGGTGGCCTTGGGCGGCGGGGGGGAGGCTGGCTAGAGGGAACTACAAATCCCAGACAGTGCCGTCCAAAGTCGTGAGGTCGCGCGGCAGCGCTCGCGTCCGGCGCCGGGGGATTTCGTGAACCTGTCGGCTTAAAAGAAGCACGCGGCGCTCGGAGCGGTTGTTGCCTCGCGCCTGGGCCCGCCCCTTGAATTGCTGTCCTTAAAAAATGTTAAGCGTGCTCGTGTGAGCCTCTCGCGGGCGTTTCTTCGGAGGCTCGATTGGTCGAATGAGGTTTATTCCCTAGTAAATCTCCTGCGTCGCATTGCTGCGTGGTGGGACCGTGTTGTTGTTGTGGGCGTTCGTGGCCATTTCCGCACTGGACTGTTACAGCGCTATTATTCCACTCTCAACATCCTGTGGAATCCTGGGGTTTGCCGTTTAGGGAGGGGCCTCAGAGGCTGAGGTCCCTTGTTTCCCCTGTAGTCAGCTTCAACATAAGGCAACACTACTGTTTGTTTATTTATTTATTTATGTATTTAATTTATATCTCGCCTGTCTCTTCGTACAATTAAAATAGGGTACTTGCCTGAGAAAACCCTATGGAATTCATGAGGCTGTCGTAAGTCGGCAAGGCGCACAGCCAGCAAAACAATTATTTGTACAAAAGTTTTTAAAACACGAATAAAAGATCTCCAGGACACCCTGTTGCTAAGAGCCCTGTTCACGTCTTGCAAACTTAGGGCAGTGGCTTCCTGGATCCAAACGACCCACGCGCACTACAGTCTTCGATTTTTCCTTCCGACTCCCGCTTTGCCCAGCACCGCCGGCTCTCAGCTACGGAGAGACCGTCGTTGACCGCTGTACTGAAGGAGCCTCACCGGCAGGGGGCGAGCCAACATGAACCTGCATCTCTAACGCTGTGGAGAAACCCCCGCCTCAAAGTTGCTTCGCTCCCGTCCACAGACCGGCTTTCGTCGTCATGGAACCATAGAGTCAGCCTCAGAAGTCGGCTGCCCCCTTTCCTCTCTCTATGGTCCAACGACCTTCCTCTTTTCCAGATGGGGGAAGGCCTCGCTCCACCCTCTCCGGGAGCGACGCTGATTGGCCCGAGTCTCAGCCGGCTCAGTTGGAGGACTCGGCGAAACGGTGACTGAGGCGGAAAGATGAGCCGGTCGGTTCAAGGCGGCTTCTGAGGTGAAAAAGAGCCGCACCGGCAGGGCAGGAGCGGGTAAGTGTGAGCGGAGGGGCTGCCCGCTTTCGTGTCGTTGCGCCGCCGCTGGGCGTGACGGCTAAACTCTTTCGCGAAGCCTTGGAAGGAAAGGACTTGCGAATGGCGCCCGTGACCGGCTCTGGGCGGGACGGAGGAAGAAATTAGTCGTCTGAAGACGAAGACACGCGGTCTCGCCGCCCGAGAGGCCTCGGTGGTGGTTCGGCCGCCGCCCTCAGGTCGTCCTTGTGGCGGGGGGGGGGAGCCGCTAGCTGCGTTGGTCTTGTGAGCGCTTGCTGTTTCTCCTCTCCTTTGTGTAGTTAGGCCTTAGTTTGAGGTATATCCCAGTCCTCGAGGGTGCCAGACAAGAATCTAAACCTGGCTGTTGGCCCCAACCGGAGTAGGTCCATCCAATCGGTTGATAAATGCTGAGTCAGTACTTGTGTAAATCCCATTGATTCAGTGGGACTACCCTCGTTTGGACTACCAGTAGGATTCGAGTTAGAAATAACGAAGGAGGAAGGGTTCCTCTGAACATGTGCGAGACCTCTCAGTTTTGAGTAATCGCAGTTCACCTCGCCTATCCAGGATGGATGAGAGTTCGCCATCGGCGGAAAGGTCTGTTTTCTGGCTAGGGCTAGACCTGGGCACTTCTCAGAGGTACAAGTTAGGCTTGGCTTTTCGGCAGCAATTGTAAAAAAAGTCAAAAAGTTCCGTTGTCTGGTTCTCCTCTATCAGTCATGCAGTCTGTATATCACACACTGTAGCACCAGCCAGCAAATGCCCGACGAAAAGATTAAATTTAAAACGATTAGACTTACATGTTTTTATATCAGCTTGTATTAAATTATGTGACTGGTTTGTTCCCTGTGTCAGAACCATTCGTCTGTATCTGCAGTGGGGCGGTGGCTAACCTTGAGAGTTAAATTCCCTGACTATTCTCTCATCTGTTGTGTCCTAGTAAACAGCAGTGTAGGCCTATCCTGCCTTTTCTCCTGGTAGCACGTTAGAATCTGTGCCAGCTCTGGGGTTAAGGTTGTAAACAAAATACAGAGATGAAGAGTGCAAAGTATAACTCTTGACAGGGCTTCTTCAGTAGTATTGAACACTGTTGCCACATTTGGCAGTTTATGCTTGAGGAGAAAAACAAACTGCTATTGAGCAAAGACTTGAACTTGAAAGGTCACAGAAATTCAAAATGGCCCTTTCCGTATATCAGTGAAATGTAAGACCAGGTAATGTTTTGGTTTTCTTTAGTGTTGTGAGCAAACTAGTTATAGAAAAAAAATAGTACTGTGCTGCTCTTTTTGTGGAAGTTGTTTATCAAACTTGAGTTACGTAGGCTGAAATGCTTAAGAAATTGAAGTTATTGTTTTGTCAGCTGACATAGGCATTTTGAGATGTGTATTTAGAGAAATGAAGAAAATGAGATGTACAGTTGGCCCTTCACATTTGTGGATTTTACTTTCATGGATTTGATTATATGTGAGTTTTTCTAACCACTGCCGCCCTCCTCATGATTTCTTTTCTGCAGGAGCCTTGTTGGTGGCTCCAATCAGGCTATGCAGTGCTTTAAAAACCCACCTCTGGTCCTCTTCCTCCACCAACAGCTGCCTGATCAACTAAGGACAACTCACAGCCTGATTTCTCAGCACCACAAACCCTTTCGCAATGCTCCCCACACACCAAAGGAAGGGGATGGGTGAGAGAGAGGAAATATAGGGCCACCATGCTGACCCACCCCCGCTCTCCTTTCCCTGACCTGGTTTGGGCGCTGGATGTCCATTCTCCCCACCATGCCTCAGCCCCCTTCCTACAGACACATACATTTTGGTATTTGCTTTTTTTCCATCATTGTGGGGGTCCTGCACCCCAACCCTAGCAAATGTGGAGGGCTGACTGTAGTTCTGTAAGTTCATGGGTTCTATGTTTTGTCAGAGTTCAGACAGCCCTTTGGGAAAAACACCATAGTTCATTAGTAGAACTCTTGTTTTGCATGCTGAAAGTCCCAGGTTATTCATGGCACTTGCAGGTAAAAGAATTGGGTGTGTTGTGGCAACCAGTTGTTGTGCCACAAATGAAAATACTCTGCATATTTTTAGAAGTATGGGTACATAAGCACATTACAGTTGACCCTCCACAGTTACAGTTTTCATGTCAGTTTCTCCGACCCCTGCCCACCACCAAGCACTTCTTTTCTGGGGTAACCTTCCTTCTCAGCTGCTCTGATCAGGCTGTGCAACCCTTTAAAAACTCACCTCTGGTTTTCCTCCTCCTCCACCAGCCACTGCCTGGCCAGCTAAGAATGGATTGCAGCCTGTTTCTCAGTACCGTAAACCCTCTCCCCATGTCCCCCACAAATCCAAGGAAGAAGATGGATAAGAAAGAGAAAGTATAGGGCCACCGTGCTGATCCATTCTCTTTCGCTCTCCTTTCCCTGATGTGGTTTGGACCCTGGATGCCCACGATGCCTTGGCACCCTTCCCACAGACATAAACACACACATTTTGATACAGTATTTGCAATTTTTCTACTTTTGCCAGGGTCCTGTGTCTCTAGTGATTATTTAAATGTATTTATAATGCGTACATCTTTATCACAGCGAATTTACAGAACTTTAAAATGTGACCATTATGCTTGTTAGAATGGGTTTTTTTAATAGTTAAAGATGTCTAGCTGGAAATAAGTCTTGCAGTTAGAAAATTAATTAGAAATAAATTAGAGAAAAAAATTAATTAGAAAAATTAGAAAATAAGTCTAAATGGCAGTTCAAGGTGATGGGGGAGGGGGGAGACATGTCTGTACATATCATACTATCATGTTAGAACAAAGTAGAATTCAGATGTGCTGAACTGGTAATTTTGATTGATTCTCAGTTCTAGCTAGATCATTTGTTTCATTCAGTCACACGTAAGTAATATCGAAGATTAGTGAAAAATGAATCGGGATCACTGGTATGCCTCTGAGAAAGGGTGAATACTCCCCCTTGCCTGTTTTGCTTCTCTGGTATATAGACTGTTGGAAGGAGCCCCTACCCCCGAGCACCCATGGAAAGCTCCACTGGAAGGGATGTTATTGTTTGTTTGTTTTTTCAGCAAAAAAAAAAGGAAGGTGCCAGGGTCTTTTAGGGGGTCTCAAGTGCTTCCTTGGACTTTCCCAAAAAGTTGCATGCAGTCTATGAGCTGCACGATTCCTAAACCTGCTTTAGGGTATGTTGTGATGGAAGATAATGTATTAATGCATAAATTACATTGAGTTTTTATTATCTACTGCAAACATATAAACTATGTCTTACATGCCATCTCTCAGAGATACAGATGCTGCAAAACTGTCATGTATAAATCATGCAGTTGGGTTGCAGGCTTACAATTTAACAAGAAAGCACCCAGAACAGGGAAAATATTTCCTGTCCCTGAAAGACTATGGCAGTTATTTTAGGTTTATAAATAGTCTTTAATGGATGAGATTCCCCTTTTAGGTTATCGTCCATGTAATCTTATGACATGATAAATTTTTTTAAGATTCTATAGTCCCCTATGTTTATATGGGTGGGGGATGATGTTTGGTGCAGCAGCAGAACTTAATAAGGAAAAGGGAGAAGGCTATGTGGCTGTCCAGCATGCTTTCAAATTCTTTTAGTGAAGGGCCAAATGAAGTGAGCAGCTTAGAAGGCTCCCTTTGTTTCTTTCCTTATGATCTGGCCATTCTTAAGAAAACATTCTTTTTGTGGGGAAATGGGAAACATCCATGCAAGAAAATGCTCCCAGGTTCAAAGGAATGAAAATGAAATGGCAGCTAGAAGTGCATACCAGGAATGGCTGTTTCCTGGTGAGAAACTGCAAACTAACATCTAAAACATTTCATAAATAGAGCATCTAAAGGCTTTGTGAGTGTTTACCTGTGCCAAGTTTCCACGTAGAAGATGTTATTCTGTAGGAGTGATAAAACAGCTGACTATATCAACTTTCTAATGACAACACCGATCTATGAACAGTTCTTGTTTCATCTGTCCAAAATGACTGCTATTTACTAATATGTCGGGTTTTGTTCTGTTTCTTTTTTTCTATAATGCAGCTTAGAAATTTCACTAGTTAGCAAAGTAATCACAACTGTTCACTTGAGCACATTTTTCTTCACACTACCACAAGACTTTTTTTTACAAACCATGATTTTTTTTCATATTATTACTATTATTATTTGTAGAAGTACTTTATGTATGCTGATGCTTTAATGAAATATGAGTGTTTCAGAGTCATTTTACTAGTTTAAAAGGACATGGGCATCCAGAACTGTAGGACTCATTAAAAACATCGATTCATGACCATCTTACATCTTGGAGTGCCATTTTTCTTGGGTAATGTTATAATTGCTTCAGTAAACTTTTTGGTATTTGTTAAAGCAGAAAGAGATCAATTTCCATATATAATTAGTTTAAATCAGTGGTGGGCAACATGCCTTGCATGTGCCCCCCTCCCCATTTTTGTGATCCTGAGTGCCAACCAGTTTGACAGTGTGGTAGCAATCCCACCATTTCCTGTTTATTTTCTAAAACAGATTATAACATGTCCAGTTGCTGTTGGACTGCAACTTTACCCTCACCCTTGACGTATGTTGACCAGGACTGACAGATCACAATCCAGTACCATGAGGAAGGCCACAAGCTTAAGTCAACCTACTGCTAAAATAAGGTGTATGGAAGAGAAACACCTTGTTTTAAAGGAAAATTGTGCTCCTAGACATCTTCTAGATGTGTTCCTCTTACGCATAATTTTAAAGGGGAATGGGGGGAGCTTTGCAGCAGAACTGACAAAGCCACATGCCTCAAAACCATCAATTTTGGAGAGATTCCACACCACTTAGGTGTGTATTTTTGTTATCAGTAGTCCTCTGTGACCCCTAGAGAACACACATGCCCTATTTTCAACTATCTTCCTTTCTCTAGGAAACCCAGAAGATGCCTTTTTATAACTAGGAAGTAAATTGCAAGTACAAGAAATAGAATGGGGATACTGCTCCCCAAAGTTCCCTGAGGGGCCAGTGGAGCTCCCCCCAAACTCCTGGAAATTATTCATCCCTGTTTTACACTGAATAAGTGCCAGTTGTATAATTGCAAAGGAAATGCTGAAGTCATGATTAGTGCTGAATATTTCTTCTTTGAGACAGTTTCGTCATGATTTGATATTTCACATAACACTTCTGGTTTGCCAATATTTTCTTCCAGAGTGACTATGGAACATCTGCATCCCAGCAAACTAAGGTGGTTCACTTATAAATTTGTGAAGACTTTCTGTTGTTCTAGATGATCTACTGGATTAAACACCTGTTTAGAGTGATGTTAGAACAAGCTGGATTGACTATGGAATCGGTAAGTGTGATGCATATAGTGAAATATTTACACAGCTGGAAGCAACAGCAGCATACTTGAGATGGGTCACAGAGGGAGGTACCATCTTGTCTCTGCTTGTATCCAGACTTGGTTGTGGTCACACAGCATGTTAAAACTGTGGTCATGTATTTACTTGTGAATGTCAATGTATCACACAGGGCCCTTGTTAAAGCATAGTATGTGTTTATTAGTACATAGGTTTGTAGTTCATTTTGAGGCGTATTTACTCAGCATCGAGTACTTCTATATTCACTGGGGCTTACTTCCAGGAAAGTGTATTTGGTATTCATTTGATTTGCACATATTCTTAAGCAAACTATTTTTATAAAACTGAGCAAGTAGTGTCAGACTAAAGTAACCTTTTCAACCTTTTCAGCTTCTTTGGTCAAGTAAGCCTTATGGCCCGAATAGAAGTATTGTGAGGAAAATAGGCACCAACCTTTCTCTGATACAGTGCCCAAGGGTTCAGTTTCAGGTAAGACACTGAAATTTTTGTTCTGATTGGAGTAAATGATTAATCTGCCCTTGGATATACTTAAGCATCTGTGGATTTTAAGGCAATGCTGGATATCTCAAGTGAACAACATTGTTGTTGTTGTTCTTGTTATTTTTGATAACAAACTTAAGTAAGTCAGAAGCTGGATCTCAATTTGAAAGCAACCACCTCACCTCCCAAAAACAGTGCAACAGTTTCTATATACCAGAGGTTCCCTGGACAGGCACAATGTAAACATATTTGGTAAACAAAATTGAGAAGCATCAGCCATCAGGATGTACTACAGGTATATCTCAGTTTACAAAGTAGATGTGTTCCTAGACATTTAACTGTTGGAAAAGATTGCCCACCTTCAAAGCAGTTTGCTAAACTGGCAGGTTTTGCATAATAGATTATTTTCTTAAAATTGATTCTGAGTCTGTTATTTCTGTCTAAAATTGTTACACACCTTTGAAGAAGAAACATGACTTATGGAATACTTATGTGGAAGGATCCTGCCAGTAACAAGCTCAACAGTATTAAACCCGGGAGAATTTGAGGTAGTATTAAACATCTGTGTACAAGTCCACCTGAGCTCATTGGGTGAATTCGCAGATCTTTGTCTATAACAGTTGTCTGAAAGCTAAATTAAATAGCACTAGGTTGCTTAATATGCTTCTATTACAAGTTTATACCTAGAATGAGGAAATTTTGGCCCTCCAGATATTTTGAGCTGCAGTTTCCAATGGCCCTGGTTGGGAAGGCAAAAGGTAAGAAATTACTGAAATCGTAGACTGAAGGATCTGAAGGATCAAATATTCCTTGCCTCAGTCTGTACTTCAAAAGAGAGTTGGATACATAAAGAAAGAAAGCTGTGAAAATTATGAAATATTGATGCTGTGTGTTTGTCAGCTTCCAAGATACCTGCTGTCCAAATGTTTTGCATGTGTGTGGTATTAACTTGTTGCAGAATAACTTCTACTGATCACTAGGGTCTCTTACTGAAATTACTGTGAATGTTTCCAATACAGTCTAGAAGTTGGCTTTGAACCTGGGACATTATTACTGAAACAGGGATCTTTTGTCTGCAGCCCAAGTAGCAACTTCCATGTCTGGTTTAAGACTTGACATGTGGAGTGAGTAAATAACCAGTTGGGCGTCTTTCACTACATGTCAAGATTTCCATTTATATTTCTGCGTGAAGCTTTGAAGAATGGAGTTGAGCAGTGATTTGATAACTTGTGATTGTGGGACTGAAAAAAATTATTATAAATATATATGATACAATTGTTGCTGCCAAGTTTTTCCATGCACTCAGAGGAGAGAACTAGCTGCCGTTAACTCCACTCACTGTTTCTACTCAGTCTCTTACTTGTCTGCATAGAAGTAAACCTTGCTTTTCTGGTGAGGTTTACTCCTAGGTAAAGGAGTATAGGAGTTTTAGCCACAATAAAGCTGCCATGTTATTCAATTCTGTGCTGAAAAGATTGAAGAGTTTCTATCCATTCCTTCTAAATATTATCCTAGAGCAGGGTTGGAAATCGTGCATGTAACAAAACAGTGAAACAGGGCGGATGATGGGTGTCAGCATGAGAAGATGGCAGCAATTTGTCCATTTTAAGGACAGATGAATATATTTGAAATATCTGTT
Organism: Cyclura pinguis; assembly: GCA_030412105.1. Lineage (NCBI taxonomy): Eukaryota > Metazoa > Chordata > Lepidosauria > Squamata > Iguanidae > Cyclura > Cyclura pinguis. The sequence continues at coordinate 218,991,199 of CM059602.1, forward strand.
CTAAATAAGCACTGTTTTAACTTTTTAAAGATGACATTTTAAAAAATATGTTTTTATAACATAAAAATGATATCTTCATTTTTTTGTAAAACAAGTCTTTCTGTGATTTTAGCTCCACAGTATTTGCAAACTGTGGGTGCCACTGATCATCCAAAGATCTGATTTTGCATGCACTTGTTCTTATGCTCCATTTCTGATGGCAGTTTTAAAATAGATCTGTTCCCTTTTAATGCTAAGCAGGCAGTTCTGAAGTGATGGTTAATTAATGTGATTTTACAATAAAACTCATTCTTCAGATTCGAAAGTGGGAGGGAGAAAATCTTTCAGTGAAGATTACATTAGTCATGAATTCTATGTTTCTATTGTATTCAACTGACAGTAGCACTTAATTTTACTGGAATCATGTGGGTTGTAACAATTGGTTTTGAGGAAATAATGCATTCAAGAGTCAAGTCACAAATTTAAAGTTTAATTTGGAATGAACAGTCTGAGCAGCTCCGTAGTGTGTTATGTGATCCATTAAAACAAGCATTCTGTCCTTTTTCTAGAATAAAATAAAATGTCCTTTTTGGTCCATATGACAGTATCTACATGGTACACTGCTTCCGATCTGCTTCAGTGAAATATCAGTGAGAGTTTGATGTTTCTGTTAGAATGTAGACAAACTGGCTTGGTTAAACACACATATCTTAAGAAAAGGACAAGGGGGCATAGTTCTCTCTGTAAATCTGACATTTGGAACAGGTGTAACTAGAGAGATTTGCTTCAACCTGCTTCAAAACCTAAGAGCAAAAGAGTACTTGTAGATCCCTAAAGATGTTTCCCCCAAAGTGGGAAGGGACAAGAGGAGAAAGTGTGCAAATATGGAGATATTGCTTGCTTGCCATTTAAAATAAAGTGGGTTTTGGATCAAAATGATTTTAATTCCCCTTTCTGAATAAAACAGAACAGTAGTTAATGTGTCACACAGTAAGAGAATCAACTTTTGGTGCTTCCTACAAACTCAAATATGCATTGGCTGTTCTCTAGTTTCTCTCTGCACTGGAACTTTCTATAGCACTCTCTTTCCATTTCTCTTCCTTGCTAGCTTTAACTGTTGTATCAAAGGATCATGCACTGAACTTGCTGTAAGTCAGTTTTGTCTTTTCTCTTTAAACTAATTTACGCTATTAATGCATGTTTATGTTTAAACTTAATCGCTATTAAGAGCTATAGATTGAATTAATATCTTTGACCTTAATTTTATTATTTATTTATAGCTTAGATTGCAGGTTGATGATGTGTAGAAACAAGTTTTCTATCAGTCTTTGTTTTTGCTTCAGTAGCTTCCTTCCTAGAAACTGAAATTTAAGCAGATAAGTAATTATAAACCATGGTTAGTCTGTACATTTAGAATGCCAGGCCATGGTTTGTATCCTAAAATTTGGTTAATATAAACTGTGCTTTGTCATCATGTCTGAACTGACCTGTAAAAGAAGGAATTAAAACTATACTGCAACTTGCTTTTGTACCTCTCTTCAAAGCCATGTCAGAATAATCCAGCAATGTCCAGGCGAAGGACTACTGCGACTTGTAATGCTATGTAGAATATATAATAGCAAGCTTCAGTTTTTGCTCCAAGTTTTTAGAGCTAGAAGAATGTTTAGTAAGTTTACAGTTGGCCTCATGCAGGACTATAGCGACTTCCACATTTCCTAAGCAATAACATCAGTCTTTTAGATATGTCCTTGGTGATTTCTTAGCTGTGTAAGTATATCAGAGAATAAGTATTTTTGTGCATCACGGTTGATGTACACAAACATGCATCCATCCATCTGTTGGCTGTGTAGTATTCATTTATAGTATAGGTTTCACACCTGCAGTATTTTGGGGCTTATTTACTTTACTCCTGTTTTTTGCATACAGCATTACTAAGTAGAACAAGTTGAATGGCACTCAGTAAGAGCAGGCCAGAAATTTCTTAGGTAGTTCTATCAGCTGTTGAAAAACTTCTTGATATGATTTCTTAATCTGAATCTTCATTTGCTTGAAAATACTGTTTTCATCACTTTGGAAAGAAGTGCTAGGTATTTGGTGAAAGTGTTAATACAACAAATAATAACTTATTTCATTGATTGTACTGGTATTAAAAGTCCTACATTAATGCTTCTACAGTCTGCTTTGAAATCTTTTTCTCTGGTGTGACTTGTGTCTTGTTTCTTTCATAAAAAGAAAATTGTTTATAATCTTCTACTACCCTCACAGAAGGCTGTGGGAACATTAACCTAGTGTAATATGGTATTATTTCTGAAAGCCCAAGAAATTTCTCTAATTTTTAATATTATCTACTCTATCTAGCTTACTTCTCAATCTACAGATGGCAGTCATTCTAACCAAGTGAGAGAAGATGGAATAGTTTCTCTTGCAGATGTAGGATGGGTTGCTGAAGAGGAAAGTGACGCCTGTACACGGCTCAGGTATGTATCTCAAGTCACTCCTACTGTGTTTCTTCAAGTCATATTGTGACCAGAGTACTTAAATTCAGTTGATAAACTATTCACTTGAATACTGGCAAGTGTTGTTGCTGAAGGAAGCATAACATGATAGCTCCATAGGCTTTAGAAAGCAATCACTGGTTTCTGCAACCAGAGCTCTTTGTAGGACACATAAAGAACAATACAAAAATAGGCACTTGCACTACTTCAATTAATCTGTGTAGGTGGGATCTCTAACCTGACTCAAGCCCAAAGGAATGCCTCTGGGATGGAAGAGATCCAACTGGTAGTAGGAAGAGTAGGGAGTGGCATGCTGGTGGAATGGCTAGGGTTATTTCTTGTTCCATTAAGCAAGAAGTGCCTATGGAGAAACCTGCAAGGAAGCTACTCTTCTCTTCCGCCCTTCGGTATTTCAGTATGCCACTTTTGTAATATTCCTGAGATCATGCCTGACTGAAAGTTTGTGTTCCCATATTGATAATTACACTTGAAATGCCTTTTCTTTTTCCTGTTGCATGTCAAATTTACAGAAAAGTTAAAAACATAGTAGCATCTTAATGAAAAGATCAGATTTTCATATTCATTTTGATGTGAAAACTGGCTATGCATAGCAGATTGTGTGAGAAGGTTTTTATGTAAAATTTTATGTGGAGCATCCCCTGTACAAGTGAGCAGTGTCATGTGGAGCAATAATTTTACTGATACCATTTTTAGTAAACTGTATTGAATTTCTGTTTTTGCAATTAAGGTTTGGCTGTTGTGCTAACAATTTGAGTTTGATGGCCCAGTTGTCTTTTGGTGATTAAGATGGCTAATGAAGTTTTCAAAAGTCAGAGTGACCTCCTCCATGTGTTAAAATAAAAAAGAGCAAATCTTGCACATACAAATAAATAAGTTTGTAAAATCCTAAAAAGAAAAGTGTAACGAAGTGCATTACATGACAGACTTAAAAATGCGATGTGTCCCTCAATTTAGATAAAATCTGTAGAATCTAAAGAGAAACCAGAGTAAATTTTCAAAGGGCTGCATAAGCATAATGTGATACAGGTCTTTCAGATCTTTTCAGTGCTTAGTTAGTGTTGATGTGAGAAAGTAATAAATCTGCTTATCAAAAGTCAGTTTCCCAGGTTTCAGAATTCTCTGAGAAGATTCCTGCTGTTATACGTGCAGTAACAAGGACTCTTGTTTTAATATATGTAGTGTTCCATGAAGCCCATTGTCTTTATTCATACCTTTGCTAATAGATTGGAATTTGGAGTATAATTCAATTCAGCAGTTTCTCTTTCTAGTCTTCCTTTGTAATTTCTTTATGCAACAACCACAACCACATCACTTACTGTGTGTCCAGGGAAGTTGCAGTGTTCTGCAGCTGGGTTTTTGAGAAGTGCCATTTCGAATGTCAGATTTGTGTCCATTTATCCTCTTGCATGGAGACTATCCTGTTTGTCCAATGTAGCATTTAGAAGGACATTGCTAGCGTTGTTGTCTTCATTGTTGTTGTGTGCCTTCACTTGTTTCTTACTTTTGGTCATCCTAAGGCAAACGTATCATGGAGTTTTCTCATGGCTGACAATATGTGACATGCCCAAAGTCACCCAATGGGTTTCCGTGGCCAAGCAGAGAATTAAACACTGGTCTCCAGAGTAGTAGTCCAATGTTTAAAGCACTATGCTATGCTGGCTTCCTATTGCTGGCATAGGATGGTATATATCACATTGAAGGAAGAGTAAGTAAAGATACATCTAGTGTTGTGAGTGATGTTATTGGCCCCTGTAATATTGCTCCCAGAGTAGATGTGGGGACAGAGTTGTCTTCTGGGTTTTTGTGGCAGAGTCTTGTCCCTGTATGACCATTTATGTTATGCATCCAGTTGTAAGTGAGTAGTTGTTTAAGATTTGTAGGCTGTCTGCAGGACAATAAAGGCTTGCCTTCCAGAGCTTGTGAGAGGCCCCTGTTATTCTCTAGAATTTGGAAAGCGGGTTGAAAAATATACCTTAGCATTGCTTCTTCCTAATTTAATTGATAGTTGGTTTTATGGTAGTAAGCACTGCCCTTATGTTTCTTACTTCTAGGTCAGAAATCTGGCCAAGATCTCAACCACTCTGTGCAGATGAAAACTGTTCAGGAAGAGACCCAAGTGCTCAAATCTCAAAACAGTCACAGGAGAAAGAGGAATCCAAAACTGCATTGGCCACAAATGATGCAGCTTTGCAAAAGATCAATGAGTTAGAAAATGAACTTGCCAGCTTAAGAGCACAAATAGCCAAAATTGTAAGCTTGCAAGAAAAACAGAATTTGATGGCAGGTACTGTTCTTTTCTTTCTTTCTTTCTTTTTCTTTCTTTTTTTTAATGCTGATCTTAGCATTATAAATGCTGACCTCTAAAACATGAGTTACAGTAGCCAACTTATTTAACTTGCTGGGGTGAAAGGACTAAATACAGCATGCATCTTGCTGTTCTGTCCACCTACACACAGACTGGACTATTCATATGTTCTTAAGTTGTTGCAGAAACTGTTGACTCAAGATGCAGTTGAGACTTCATTGTGTTATCAGACTTTTGTTGACTTTATAGGTGCTGAACAACACTTGTCTGGTGATTATTCCAATATCTGAAAACTCAAAAGCTTATTGTTAATACGTCTGTGCTGTGTGATTATTTCCTGTTTATTTACTTCTGATTAGTGACCCCAAGCATTTACTGACAGGCTATTTGGGGGAAGAAACAGAGAAACTGCATTAAATCATCTTTTTTTTAACTTGTTTTCCTTTGTTTTGTTTGTTCTCTATTACTGTGCCTTTTCATAGCAAGTGCACATGACAGGGGATGATATTGGAAGGATAACAAGAAAGGAAAACTTTGTTTTTCAGCTAGCAAGGACTTTAGTGTTTGGCTCTAAATTGTCTGCCAACTGTCCGTGACCACTGCCAAAATCAGCACAGTTGTAGGTTCTAGAGCACTGTAATAGTCTGAGTAAGTGAAATAATCAAAAATCTCTTTATAGTAGGAGAGCAGAACTTTCTAGTCCTGAAGACCTCATCCAGTGTTGGTTGGGGTAGGGGGCAGTGTGCAGTGCGTAGTCATTTGGACACACACATCTCAGCCTGCAGTGATTTAAAATCTCCCCTACCTGCTGAAATTCAGGGATTGTGGTAAATTAATGGAAGGAGAGGCCTGTCTCATCCCCCAGGTGGTATAACAGAGTTTATTGTTTTAATGGTGTCCTGGCATTAGAAATGCAGTGAACTTAGAAGCCAAAGAATGGTATTTTTTCCTGGGAGTGCAGAGAGTGAACAAGAGCCTCCTGTTTTGGAGAGCTACACAGGGGCTCACCGAGAACAGCAGCTTGTACACTCCTGCATTATAAGATGACTGAAGGCTCTTACTTGCATAATTGTCACACAAGTATTCCATTATTCTGTCTCCTTCAGCTACAGTAGTTTTAACATAATCCACATTGTTGTTGTGTGCCTTCATGGTGGCTGTAAGGTGAATCTATCATAGGAATTTATTGGCAAGATTTGTTCAGAGGGGGTTTTGCCTTTGCCTTTTTTTTCCTCTGAGGCTGAGAGGAAAATGACATACCCAAGATTACCCAGTGGGTTTCCCTGGCTGAGCAGGGATTTGAACCATGGTCTCCAAAGTCTTAATCCAACACTCAGATCACTACACCACACACAATTCTCAACATAATCCATAATCTACATCAATTAGACAGAAATTGCAAAAGTTATTCAATCCTAATAGACCTTGATCAGGTAATCATGGCAGGGGGTTGGACTTGATGGCCATTGTGATTTCTTCCAACTCTATAATTCTGGAATGGTGTTTCAAGCCATTTGGCTATCCTTTAGTCTTCCAAAGGCCCCCCCACCCCCACCCCCCTTAGAAAACAGATCTACAAGATAATGAGCATTTATCTCCTGCTCAGTGTCACAGTTAGATTTGCACTGCCATGGCTGCTCAGTCAGGAAATAAGTTGCATAAAGTTGACTGGCATGGCTGTTGTATTGGTTTGCAGTGAGATAACTAATGTCAGTATATTACTCCAAAGCCAGGTTGCTGATACACTACAAAGAATGTTCAACAGCCACTTCCCACAGCTTCTTCCACTAGAGAGGAGATAGTGCAGAATGGAAACATAGTACTGAGACCTGATAGGCATTTAGCTAAGTGCCAGCTTGGCTGATAAAGACCGCATTGCTGTACTGGAGGTTGCTTTTGAAATGTTAGCTGCTGTTTCCTGAGGAAAGATTTTGTGGTTTATTTAAGTCTGCCATGTTGTTACAGCTGGAATCAATTCTGCTGCATCAGCTTCTGTCCCAACAGCAGCACCGCCACCGCCTCCACCACCTCTGCCGCCTCCACCACTGCTTCAGCAGACCAGCACCGCCATTGACCTTATTAAGGAACGTAAAGGAAAAAGAATAAAATCTGGTCAGACTTTGTTAGATAATAATCAAAAGAAGCCTGAAATACCAAATATGCTAGATATCCTCAAAGATATGAACAGTGTAAAGCTGCGATCAGTGAAAAGGTGAATGCATGTTTTCTTTTTCCTCAGCATAGCTGTAGGAATTAACATGAGGAATTTCATCAGGTCGGAAGGTTGCTAAACATAGAGATGGGTGCACCCATTCATCTAAGTATGTCTTCATGGAAAATAACAGTGAACTATTACAAAGGGATAGTTTGAGGGAGCCCTGGTGGCATAGTGGTTAATGCCGGTACTGCAGCCACAAGATTGTGAGTTCGGTCCTGCCAGGCTCCAGGTTGACTCAGCCTTCCATCTTTCCGCAGGTCGGTAAAATGAGTACCCAGCTTATTGGAGGCAATTAGCTAACACATTGTAAACCGCTTAGAGAGGACTTAGCTGATAAGCAGTATAGAAATACACATGCTATTCTGTTGCTATCACAAAGGGAATTTCCTCCTTGCACAGTGGCAGACTCTTTCATATTAGGAAGATCTCTTGCAGTGCCTTTCCCATCTCTTTAAGCCAGGAAGAATACTGAGGCACTTCCATAGGGAAAGATAGTTGCTCTTCAAGGTGAGAAGTACTATGACAACACGCTGCTCCATATTTTCTGAGACCATTTCCGCACTAGACTGTTATGGTGCTATTATTCCACTTTCAACATCCTATGCAATCCTGGGGTTTGCAGTTTAGGGAGGGACCTCAAAGGCTGCAAACCCCAGGATTCCATAGGAAGTTGAAAGTTAAATCATAGCACAACAGTCTAGTGCTGAAATGGACTATGACGGAGTGTGACACTGGAGGCCCTGAATTGGGAGAAGGCCTGTTGTGAGCTGTGCCAACATGTAAGATGGGGAACAGAACTGTAGATGGACAAAGAGTTGGTACAAAACCCATCTGTATGCAACTAATTGTAGATTCTGTGGCTTCAATGTTCTGTGTCCTTATTTTGAAGGCCAGATGAAAGCACAAAAATAAAAACAGCTGACCCAACTGATCCTGCAGCAGTGATAGCTGAAGCTCTTAAAAAAAAATTTGCATATCGATACCGCAGTGACAGCTCAAATGAAAGTGAAAAACAAACTACAGCATCTGAAGCCAAACCGGTAAGTGCTGTGTCCAAATTGCGATTCACTGACAACCAACACTTCATCTTAAAACTGAGTAGCAAATTTTAGATCCCCCTTCCCCTTGCCCACTTCCTCCCTTGAATTATTTCAAATGAAACCAGAGTCTGATGTTACAGTTTGAAGTGGATTTCCTGTTCATGTTTTCTTAGGGGAGTGCCATGCCAGGTCTAGCTGTAATGCAAAGCTTATGCTACGTTTTTAGCTTCTGGCTGGTTTAGCCTCGTTTGGAGGATAGGGGCACTGTGTGAACCACTGTAAATACTCTGCCCTTCTTGCCACACCACTGAGACAAGATGGTTGGAGATTGTTACCTCACTTTACAGCAAATTTGGAATCCCACTTACAAGCATCTGGGCATATGATTATAACTCTTGCTGCATTCCCCATTTTTGAGTGTGTATTTCCCTACAGCTCACCAGATATCAGGATGCTAATTACACTTAAGAAAGGAAGCATGTAAATAATTTCCTTGTTCCCTGCTCCCTGCATTGGGATAGCAGCAGGGAAACAATGTTCTTGAGCACTGACTGGATGAGATTAAAGCACCCTCCGTCTCACTGATGGTGCTGAAGATCATGAGGGTGGGTACCTGGAAATTTACCCCAATTCCAGCAGTCCTATTCAAAATCACTGAGATATGGGTGACATTAAGGCAGAGATGAGTAACTGTTAGAGGATAAGGATCCACATTTGTCCCCAGGTAACTGAGAGGGCTGCACAGACAAGCCTCACAGTTGTTATTATTATTATTAGGCCTAGAATGCCCCCAAAATGGCCTCTTGGGGGTGCTGGAGATTTTCTTTACATTTTTTGGGACCATTTTACATCCAGGAGATGATCTTTAAGAAAATTATGTATCAATACTATTGTGCCAGGTAGCATTCCTGTTTTTAAAAGCAGGCCTCTCCTGCTGGGGGAGGGGGGAGCATGGTGAAAATGGTTTTTATGTTCCCTAGTGGTCATTTGGGGGCAAACAAATAAGAACCCTGAACACTAAATTTTGCCCACTCCTGGGTTAAATCCTCTGCACCATCTGGGCAAGAGAGACTGTGTACATGAGTGGCTGCTGGCTTCTCAGAAAACGTGTAATGCAGTCCTCAGGACCACAAAGGTTCCTCGCCTTTGGTTTAGCTTTTTCCAAGGGAATAAGGAGCCAAGTAACAGTGGTCAGTCAGCATACAGAAGCATGCTACTTCATAAACCAGCATTTTTAGCAGTTTGCTTTAATGTCTAGCAAGTGGAAGAAACATATGCAAGTTTCCTTAAGATTTCAAATATTGCTATAGTATGCAGCAGCTTACCTCATCCTGATGACTTCCAGGTCTTTAAAGTTATTTAATTTGTGAGACTATTCTAGCATGGTTAATACTGAGTAACAGCTGTAGCCCAAAATGTCTTAAATGTACCAGGTTGATGTATGAAATTATTTTCAATATGCAGTACTTGTTCTTTTTCCCATTTTCCTTCTCAGTTTGGGCCACACATGCTGAAGTCTACCGGAAAAATGAAGAGTCTAATTGAAAACTGCTAAGCAGAAGAAATTTGCTGCACTACAAAAGGACTTTTTCAGGAAATCAGTTCTTTAATTCTGTGGTCCTGAATTGAAATGTGCCTCTAATTTCCACTGGCATTCATTCTAAGAAAAAGCGAAACACTTTTGTGGAACAAAAATGTCCATATCATGTTGGATTTATTAACACTAACTTATCTATACAAACAACACCCTTACACTTTTGTGACCACAGTGTGATAGTATTTCTCTGAAGTTATAGTTCTAATGTAATGACTAGAATGAACTGAGAGATGTCTTCTGCACTTCCTGTTAGCTTCTTGGACTTCTCACTTGCTCTTGCTCTAGCACTCTTGTGCTTTGAAGCTACTCAAGCTCTTACCATTAATTATGAATGAAACAGGTTTCAGTTTATTTTTCCTTAGCAATACAGACTCCAACACCTAGTATGTCTTAGTGAGTTTTCAATGAAGCATCTCCTTGCTTCAACACATGCTGCATTGGCCCCATGCTTATAAGCAGTAAAACGTCCAAAGTATAGGACAAAGAATAATAATTGTGATTTCCTTCTGGGGTAGTATTGTTACAGCAGATCTAGAATACTGAATATTTTGCATTAGCAAAACTTTGGAAGCTAGAGCAGGTGACAGTTTACCAGTGAATATAATGTGTGCTAACCTTTGGAAAGGTACTTGAAACCAGACTGTAAAGATCAAGTGAACAACACCAGTTTGCATTTTGTTCTTCAGTTTATTGTGATAGAAGAGGATGCAGTAATGTTTCCACAGCAATCAAACATCTTGCTTTCTTCCCAGTTTCATACAGCACTCTTTTCCCACTGTTGCTAGAAGTGTGGAAGGGAATGTGAATGCAGGAAAGACTGTCAACTCCCTCTCACTAAAAAAGAAGGCATCACTTAGATGGTAATCTGCCTAGCCCAAAGCCCCACATAACATGCAGCACTTTAGTCCAGAAAGGTTGTGCACCCTGTGTTAGCTGCTTGTGATATGCAGCATTTCTAGCAAGCAGCTTGATCAATACTTTATTTGGACTGCTGCCTAGTTCAGTGGGAAGAAAGCAGCTGGAAAAAAGAAAATCAGAGAAGAATTTGATGATGGAAGAGGGAATATAGTACTTTCAGAACTGAGTATTTTCAAAATGCAACTCCTCTTGAGGCCTTCTGGTTTTTATTTTTCAGCATTTGTATTCTTTTAGGAATGTGTTACTTAAATGGAACAAATTATCATGTGGTAAAATAGACAGTACATGCTGTTAAGACAATCTAGGTGTCAGGTGTTGTGGTGTTCCTGAAATATTTTAAAGCATTCATTTTTAAAGTGTTTATAAAGATGGTTATAAAAGATGGTTTTATGGACTATTTCAATTTGAGCGTAAAAAAAAGTTCTGAAGTCAACTGTTGTCCTCAAAAACATTTGTGTATAATCCTATGACTAATACACAGAATTAAAGTCTCATGTGAATTGTTTTCATTTTAAGCTTAACACACATGCTTCCCTGACTGATTCACTTCCAGTGCAGTTAATTCATGGTTCACTACTAGAGGTAGAACCAGGGCTGTGGAGTGCCAGAGTACCAGTTCCTCACCATAACATTAAAGAAATTCTGTCGCTAATATTGCAGGTAGGAAGCATTGATCCAAGGTCACCTACCATGTGTCTAAAAGTTGCTACTTAACCTCAGGATTGCCTGCTTCAGTCACTGTGTGCTAGAAGACTGTCTTCCGACCATGCCTATGAAGACATATGGAGCTGTGACATTTCTTAGTTGGTGGCTGTTCTGTAAGGTTTTGCTCTGTTTTGTCACTGTCAGTCCTTCTCATTTTAAACTATGTAAGACACACTTCAACTTGTCAAATAGAGAGAAGAAAATATATCTTAAAATAGTTGTAGGCCAACATGGAAGTCTACATAGTTAAGTAAATGCATAGTCAATCATACTGTGCACATTTAAATTTCTAAACAGTATATTAAAGATCACAGTTGTAAAGCTGTCAACATAATGCTGAGATGGCTCTTCTGCCAAATCTAGCTCATGAGATCTCCTTTTATAACTAGATTCTTTCCTGATGACAAGTGATGAGTTTTCTTAGAATAACATGCAACACAATTCTTAGCGTACAATGGATCAAAAATTTCAGTTGCAGCTACTTAACAGGAACCAACAGGAACAGAAACTTCCTACTGTTCATATAAGACCATGAATAAAGAGCAACAACTTGATCGTGATGGTATTCCTTCCTAGCTACTTAGGGCTATAGGAGTCATCCCTCAATTGCTTTTGTAAACACATGTGCTTAGTGATTATTATCATAAGGGGAAAAATGGATCAGCTTTCCAAAACAATTGGATGATACTGACTTTAAGGACCTCAGTCTGCCTAAAGTTATTCTACCTGAAAAAACTATTAGCTAGTTGGGTGGTAATTGCAATGGTCAGTTAGCTCTTTGGGGCAAGACTGAAGATGAGTAACTTATCTTTTTAACTTCATGTCCCTTTTGAAGTACCAAATTCTTCTTGCTATGCTAAGACACAGCATTCAACATACAGTAGTACTAGACAGCTTACCATGGCATTTTTCTCTAATGAATCTATGCTTTTGTTAATAAATTTCAAGGCTTTATTGTGAAGTACTACTACTGCATCAAATTCCTTTTGGGGTGGGGTAAAGAATACCACAGCCTTTCCACTAAAGGTCAGTGTGGCTATATTTGACTTCTTTTATTTTGCTAACCATTTTAAGCCTGAAAACTTGAAACTTGCCTTCCACTGGTGCAAACATATCTGAAAGTTCGTTCATGCAAGCAGAAGTCTGTGGGATGCTCCCCCTGGCAGAAGATGAGGAGGTGATTCCCCTATCTTCTTACTCTATAATTATGCCCTGGAAAAGTAGGAGGTATTAGAGAAGAGTATAGGAAGGCTGATGCATAGTAAACGAGACATGAGAAACACTGTTCATCTGCCTTTCTAAGAACAAAATTCATTCCACTGGCTCAAAAGAGAAGGTGCTTTTCCATTAACAGAAGACACTTAGATCCGAGGCACAGACTATGAAGCTAGCTGCCTAAAGTTCAGGAGCTGATAGTAAGGCTGAACCAATACAAGTTTACACATTACAGTTTGATAATACCAGCAGAAACGTGGATCAAGTTTCTATTATTTTCACTTTCCTTGTAATAAAAAGGAGAAACATTTCCCCATAAGTGAGCTGTGTTAAGAACTCAGCATTTTTTTCCTCATACACAGTATTCACCCAAAAAAAAAAAAAAACCTTCAAGGTTCCTTTTGTTGACATGCAAAGCTGTCCTATATTGCACTTTTACACCCTTTCATATGCTTCTATGTTCTACTGCCTCCATATACAAACTTGAGCAATCACAGGCAAGTTGGAAGCAAGTGGTCTTATGCTAATCCAATTTAGATAGGTGATGAGCTGCATTACTTGGTGCACAATACACGGCAACTGCAAAAATCACACAATGAAAAACTGATTACTAGGAATGCATTTTTAAAAGCAACAGCAAGTAGCCCTGTCCTAGACCCTTACTCTTGTATTCAACACTTCCTGACCAATCAGGTATACAGGGTCCCATGAGAGGATATAGGCAGGTTTTTTAAAAATCAAAATAAAGCTGGGGTTGAAGTTTGGCCCCACCTCAGCCATAAGGTGACTAAGCCAAAGGTATCTTCTTTTTGTCTGCTGCAGTTCACGGCCCTTACAAATTTTGCCCTGTTGTTCTATAGTGATCTGAATACAAGTAAGGTAATTCAGAATTAGGACAATTAAAAGTTAAGGTCTGTTTTTTCTAAATCAGAAAATGGAGACACAACACATGAATTCAAGAATTTTTTCCCCAGCTATCTTGATTTTTAAGTATGCTGAAGAGGAATAAGGAAAAATCATTGGGTTATATCAAGCATCAAACGAGACCTCTGCTTGTGCAATACGAGATTCTCTTCATCATTTATATACCCTTGCATCTGCTCTGGAAGATCCGGTGCAGGGGAGGCTACAGGATGAAAGCATATCCATTTTCATGGATGAAACTGAATACGACCCACTGAAATATTTTTATTGATCACCCCCTATGTTTACAATGAAAGTGAGCTTGGAGCACTATAAAAATGTGTTCAAATAAGGCTCAAAGGAGCTACAGGGAGAGCTTGCATTATCAAACTACTCAATCAAACCACTTCTCTGCATCTAAGGCAAGGCTCAGGACATAATGTGAAAAGTTTTTTTTATTATTATTAATCAAAAGTTAACAGCAACAGGCACATTAAAATGAGTATGGCAAAGCCTTCAACAAATGGCTTTACACTGAAGCTCTCTCCCAAAAATGGCTGTTGCAAACTGTAAACAGAATGGAATAAACAGTCTTTACAGTAAGAACAAGGAAAATACAAATGAACAAAAAGAAAGCACCAGTTTCTCAAAATAGATTACAGTTGTGCTTACAGTACTTAAAACAATGTTAAAAAAACAAATTACAAAAAAAGGAATGCTTGAAGATTAAAAATTAGTCCTTAAAATTTGTCCTTAAAAACATTTCTCCTTTTCACATCAAAAAACCCATGATGGGTAACATTTCAGTAGAGGGAGGAATAAGTAAACAATGCACTTTTTCAATCAACAACAAAATTTGGTCACTTAGCTTTGTGCATAGTTTAAGGCAGCTGTAGCAACCTGTTAGCTTCCCCCCGTGGCTGCTCATGAAAATGTCACATTCTAAAAATAAATTAAAAAAACAAAAACATTGCCTTTCAAATCTGTCCCATCATCCCCTCCCCCCCCCAAATATTCATTCACACAGCCACACACACGCACACACACTGCAGCGAAAGGGGCATTTGTACCCTTGTTCTGAAGGACACACTTCCCATCCCACTTTATTTTCGATCGGCAAATACCCTGAGCTGTTTCTGGTGTTCATAATCATACCACCTTTTTTTTTTACTTGCATGTGCAGTTCAAGTGTACAATAGTGAAAACAACATGCAAATGTTTCCACTGCAGAATTTTAACACAATTAGGACACTTCCTCTCTTCTCATTCCATCCCATCCCACCTCCCCCAAAATCCAATATTTCTGCTGGCTATAACTGCATTCCCATTCTGCACTGGAGTCAAGTTTGGCTGTGCTTTACATTAGATGTTCCATTCCAAATGCATGGCCAAGAATTTGACACATGGGAGCCTTTTCTCTTGCTGAGAGGAAAATGAGCTGCAGATTCAGATCTGATCTTTTGAGTTAGTGGTTCCTCCACAGCCATGCAGAAAGGTTAGTTTAGAATCTACAGTTTCAAAGTACATTTGTAAACATCAGTTCTTGCCCAAGGCAGCCAAGTATGGACACTTCACATTTCCACATTTTGGACAGAGACTGAATGGAGTCTTACTAAATTCCAAGAGAATGGAATCATCCATGTCATGTGGCGACTCTGAAGGCCTTATTTTAAACTTTCCCTAAAAGAAACAAAACAATGCGGCATGTAACAATATATATCTTGTATGTTTCCCCAGTGAAGGTTCATTCATTTCTCTTGTTTGCATATTCAAGGTTCCATGCAGAAGCCAACCAAGGCATACACATATTGCTATGTTCAGGTCTTGTAAGTGAAAATTGGGTTCAAATGAGTTATCAAAGGAAATCCTTGGAAATAAATAATGCTGGCATTGTTTACACTGAAACCTTGGCAGTCAGACAAAATGTATCCTCAAACCCTGCTCCGCAGATGCCAGGCAAGAGGCAGTTTGTTGAACAGATCCTGGGGTCAGGATAGTCAGTGTTCCTGAGGTACTGTATCACAGTCCATTTCCTCAAAAGCAGGATCAGTATCATCTCCATTGCTGGATTGCTCTCTCTGAACTCCTTTCCAACTAGCTTTATTCAGTCCTAGATGACCCAGCATTGTTTGAGACAGCTTGGTGTTCGAAAAACGGGCCCATTCTGCAAACAATGGTTCCACCAAATAAGTAATAAAACCTAGAGAGGAAAAAGTACCTTGAAGTTAGAACACCAAAGGTGGGGAAAAGGTCCTCGAAGATTTACTTATCAATACTGAAATTGTTTTAAGGAGTTTTTAGTTTAATCTTCTGCGTACTTCCCTGAGTATTTATGGAAAGTTCAAAAACAGTTCAAAAACAAAATATGATAATATGAATTTTAATACAAATTCAAGTTATTAAAAAGGCATTAGAGTTGTATGAGCTCACAATTCAGATCAGCAGAGACAAAAATGAGAGGCAACACAGTGTAGTGGCTTGAGTATGGGACAATGACTGAGTTTGAAATCTCTAGTAAGCCATGGAAACCCACTGTACGACTGTCAGAATATCCCACTACATCAGCCTCAAAGGAAGGGAGAGACAAGGCCACTCTGAACATATCTTGCCAAAAACTGCATGATAGGTTTTGCCTTAGGCTCTAAATAAGTCAGAAATTACTTGAAGGCACACAGCAAGAAATAAAAATAAGTAATGAAGTAGGCAAATGCTTTTTTAATAGACTATAAAAATAACTTCCTGTTTGTTTTAAAGAACTGCCTTAAAATCATCACATACAGGGGGGAAAATCTATGCTTTTATTCTGCTACTATCACTGGAAACTTAAATATGACTGAAAAAGAATGGATTGAAATGTGGCACTGTAAGAATCAAGAGAGTAAGAATATTCACTCAAGAAAATTGCTTTGTAAAAAGGAAAACAGAAACTTTCCAAAAGTTTACAGCAAAATATTGACTAGGAAATGGAGATAAGGCTTTTATTTGTTTGGCTTCAAATAGCCTGTAGCTATGCTAATACTCCTATCAATTTGTTCTTGTAGTCTGATTTAAAGAAACTATAATTTGCTGTGACATCCAAATAGACGAACTGTGGTTACTTGTTAAGCACAGCTCGTCTCCAATTCTGTACCTTAAAATGAATTTCCAGTTTTGACTGGGCTCAAAGTAACCACAATGTATCCTATTTCAGCATCACAATAAATTATGGTTACTTCGAACCAGATATGCAGGAAAGGCCTGAAGTAAACAAAGGGCCAACAGAGTATGTGACTCTTCAATATATTGTTCATGGCCAAGCCATTAAGAGGCAGTGTTGCCTAACTTTTTGGGTTTGATTTACAAAAAAACCAAGTGTCCCTGTATATAACTGTTAAAAAAAAAAGAATTTGCTGTAAAAATTTGTTTGCCTTTTCAAGTCAAATTGTGATAACCTGACAAGCGGACCCTATTTCAGCCAAAGGAATATAAATGCTAGATGAGAAAAGTTACTGTGTAATACCTCTTTTATAGACACTTAGATGAAAAAATGAGAACTGCATTCAAACACGTATAAAGAGTTCAAAAAATCCCCAAAAGATTTCAGTCATCATCTAGTTCACCTTCTCTAAATGATACATTAATAAAAACTTTAAACATTTTTAGAGCTGTAGTTACCAATCTGGATGTTTGCAACTGTTTCGGTCTGTCGATCACACAGTGGACTCACACCCAAGCCATATTTTTTCTCAACATCCCCTACAAAGAAAAACTGCTTTAATAAGCCATTGTCAACCACTCCAAAATATGAGAAGTAGTAGCTTATCATTTATTATAATCAAATTTTAAAATATACAAGACTGAAAGATGCAGTAAACCTGCAGTATTTGGATTCACAGTTTTTGTCATTTGAAAATGAGTGTCTTCTTGTCTAACAAATATGGGTTAAAAGTTTGCTGAGACATGTGGAATGGCTTTTCTTAAAAAATAGGAGCCTATCCATTCCTATTCTTTCCACATTACTACTGCCTGTGGTACCAAACTTTCTAATAAAGTAGTAATGCCCAGAAACACATCTACTTCAGTAACTGAGGCATACCTCTACTTGTTAAAAAATGGAACATAACTAGTGGTATTACTGGAATAATGGCTTATGTACAAATAACGTACAAAAGGCTGAACTTTGGGGATGTGGATCTAAAACACGATGACAACCAAGCTATATAAGGTTTAGAATCTCCTATTCCTTGCCCTAAAGCAGAGGTGGACAATGTGTGGCCCTCTAAATGACACTGGACTGTGATTCCCATAAGCCCCAGCTAACCAGACAATGCTGAGAGACAATGGGAGCCGCAGTACAACAAACTTTTGGAGGGTCACAAATTGCCCACGCTATCTTAAAAAGGCTTTACTGCTAAAATATATCAGTAGATTTTGAAGGAGAAAAGGTCAAACTGAGGAAAGGAAGAAGACAAAAGCAATCTCTTCTTGCAACTTAAATCACCAATGTAAGGAGGGTAAGTGGTCACCCCCAAGGGGCGTGACGATCAATGGCTGTTGAAAACTGATAACAATGGTCTTCACAGCTTAGAAAATAGACAACATAGTTATAGTGAAAATCGATGACAGTTATAAAAATTTTAGACATACTTTCAATTGTGCAACAAAGTACAAGAACTGCACTGTAATTCAAGTTCCTCAATTGCATAGGCAGCTTAAATCACGTAAACAAAACATGATGGCAAAAGCAATTAACACATGCAGCTTTGTTGTTGCTTTTGTTGTTACAGTAGAGTCTCGATTATCCGACATTCCGTCATCCGACATTCTGGATTATCCGACGTCGCGGCTGCTTGGGGGCGTGGCTTTAGGCATTTCCACGCCCCCCAGACATGCCCCCAAACATGGCGGTCGCGACGGGCCAGGAGAGAAGGGTGAGTGAAGCCTCGCCCCAAAACACGGCCCCGAGCGCGGCAGCGGTGGTAGCGAGCAGGGCGAGTACCTCCAGGCCCCAAAACAAGGACCAAAGCATGGCAACAGGTGATTTCAAGGTGATTTCTTTGACCCTCCGGATTATCCGACATTTTCGACTATCCGACTATTAGCCTGCCCGTTTATGTCGGATAATCGAGACTCTACTGTAGTGTGAAACTGATCGTCATCCAGGAAAACTGAAGCAGAAAAATCAAATGTTCTGAAAAGTTGTAATCTATCCAGCAATAATGAGTTGAGGAAATATTCCAACAGTATTTATTAGGAGGTCTTGCAAGCCATTCAGATATTCTAACCTCTTTGTAATACCTAAGATCAACTACAATTCTCTTATCATTTTTGGTTCACGTTCCATAGAGAAAAAAACTTCATTTTTCACTACTTGCCTTGGTGAAAGAACTCCTCTGTTACTTTCTCACTCCACTGCTTGCTCAGTTCCCAAGTCCGGCAGGGGTTGCAAATATCGGCGCATTTCAAAGCCATCTAGCAAATAATCACACACTCACTGATTGTATTTGGCAAGATAGTCTGCAACACCTAACTCGCTACAGAATGAAACACTTACTTTTAAAATATTTTAGCCTGTGTAACAGATAGGTACTAATGAATAAGAAAGAGTACTACAATTCTGCACACAATTACTTGTAAAGGGCAAGGGTAAAGGCAAACACCCTCTGAACAAATTTTGCCAAGAAAACTCTGTGACAGGTTCACCTTAGGATCACATTAAGTTAGAAATAACTTGAAGGCATACAACAGCAACGAAAAGATGTTCTGGTACGTTCAGTAGGAGTTGTGAGTAACGCATTCACTGCCAATGTGAAAACAAAGGAAACCTATTCAAGCTGAGTCAGACAGAAGTTAATCTCTTCAAGAAGAATTGTGCAAAACTGAAATACTTTGAAAATATTAATGTTTCTTAAGGCTATTTAAATTTAATAGTCTAACAATAATCCATAGCCTAAACCCAACTGTCCATCCCAACTAGAGTAAATTCACTGACTCAACGGAACATCTAATTCACATTACTTCAATGTGAATGTCAATTACTTTCTGTTTTGCTACAAGAAAAATGCTTTCTTGCTTGAAAAAGTAAACATTTGAGCTGATGCCTTAAGAACTGAAGAGGCATTAAGGCAAATACCCTTTGCCTTTCAAAACAGGCCAACCAGAAAAAGGATGAGGAATACTCACAGAAACAGAACAGGGGAAACATTTGTCATTGTGTTGCACCTGTTCTACAGGCAAATGGAAGATCTCAGTTTTCCATACAGGCGAATTTTGTTTTTATAAGAATTACACCCAGGTAACACAGCAAACCTTCTTCAAGCCCATGTGTGGCAGCCAAAAGCTGCTCTACAGCAGACCTTTAATGGCAATGTTACTACTTTTCCAGTAAGTAATCAGAAAATTTACCTGAAGCACAAGATGACGATGACTTTCCTGTTCTAAACATAAGTCCTCCTTGTCTAAATGAGTGCGGAATAAAGACAGATATTCATTTTGCCGACTTATATCGGTGGCAAGAATCAGGGCACCTATCTGGCTTTCCATTAGCTGCCTGAAATTGGGGACATAAAGGAAGAAGCAAAGAAATGAACTACGGTGAGTGATGCTGGAATAGTATGTTGTCTCTGGATCACTTACATGTTCAGGTCAACAAAGATTCTAAATGTGTAATTCTGATGAAATGTGTATAGATTTGTTAGCTGATGAGTCTTGGTCAAAATACAATAGTGCAAAGATGTAACCTTACAAGGGGTTGTTTTATTACTCAAAAGTCCTGTAATGTTCCTTTAAAAAGGGTATTTTACAGGTGCACCTAGTCAATCGTAAAGGATTATATTTCAATCAGGTACACTTTTCGCTATGCCTTTTGGCAGCATGCAATTGCCTTCAAACAAAATTGCAATACATACATTACTGGGGAAGTGCTAACGTTTTTTGATATACCAAACTGAAATACTTACTTTGCCATGGATAAGCCTCACGGATAGCAAAACCAACATATACCTGTTTTCTAGTGACATGTGTGCAAGTAATCCAGACTCTCTCAACAATCCCACTGCTGATCTCCAGTGGTGATTTTCTAATACTGAGGTATTCTGAAAATTAAAAAAAAAAGTTATGACTAGTATCAAGCATCTTTAAGATCCTGAACTTTGTTTTCCTGAATGAACAACTAATTACGTTAATGTTTCATTGGGGCACAGGCTGGTGGATTACAATCCAAAGTGTAGCTGAAACCTGCTACTCCCCAAATAAGTACAGTACCCTAAAAGTTTCTGCCAACTTGATCTTGTACACCAGCTGTGTCCTTTCCTCAAGACCTCATCTCATTTCAGCCATTCTTACACTTGTCACTTCTAGCTTAGATTGCTCTAATACGGGTCTAACCTTTGAAGATGTTCCTGAAACAACTATTTCAGACTATAGTTCCAGGGGTTCCAATGAAAGTGGCCAATTTAGATTGTATTTCAAAGGTTCCATATTGGTTTCACTCATTACCAGATCACATCTAACTCCAACTTTAATGCCCTAAATACTTTGGGATCTGAATTCCTAGGAATCTCCATTCTCCCCCTCCTACACCTACCCAGAATCTTCATTCTACTATAAATGTCATTTTTTGTGCTGTGCTGTTATAGAACAGAAGATAAGCAAGTAATTCAGCAAAGAGACTCAGACTGCTGAGCAGCCTCCTCTGTGTCTGTTTTCAGGTTGGCAGTGGGGATGGGGGTGCTAGTAGCCCAGCACTAGGAAAACTTACTTAGATGGACTTTAGGGTTCTTGATTTATTACATATCTGTTGCTTTCCTATGTTTGATCTTTTAGCCTCTATCTTATTGTATTTGGATTTCATGTAAGTTGCACTGTAAGTTGTAAACAATCAAAATAAAAAAAAGGGGGGGGAGAAAGAATTCTTAAACATTCCCCTCCCACAAATCATGAATCACAACTAATATTAAATGGTGCAACATGTTCTTCCACTTACCTTGTATAAAGTTGCTAAATAATGGTTTGTTTTAATAAGGAAAGGCTGATTAACACCTGGGTGATCCAAATCATGAGTGGCAGCTGCAATTAAACTGACCAGAATATCCCATGGAGTTAGAGACTGGGAAAGCTGTAATATGTAAAAGAGACAAACATGAACATTCATTGATTCTTCCAACAAATTTGGCTGCTATTATTTGCACCTAACAAAAGCAAAAACTGAATTTCATCAAATGCTTTAACACACTGTCCAAAATGCTTTTTATGTTTGGCTAGACTATGAGATTTAGAGGCCAAGATCCAGCAGAATGGTTCTACTGGCAGAATTATTTTCACTAGCAAAGCCAGAAGGAGAATAATTAATCCGCAACCTACATGTGCCCTCAGACCCTGCCCTTAGAAGAATGGCAAGCTTTCCAAAGCAGGTTGTAGGTAGTGTGGAGAAAACACAAAAGAAATCCCATCATGCTAGCAAGCTAGAAATTAATATAATAATGCATTTATGCCACAATGCAATTCGTAGGGAGAGTAATACCAAAGCAGTAATAAAGGTAGGATAATTTTTATTCAATAAAACTACAAGTTTTTAAAAAATGACAGCCCCACATTACATACAGGAGTTTCTCAACCAGCCTACTACAGCATGGAAGACAGCCGTTCAAAAAAATTACAATCCCACAGTGCCTTCACTGACAACAATTTAAAGTGGCTTTTTATAAATAAAAGAAAGAAAAAAGAAAGATCATTGAATATTTTTACAAATACAGAAATGGATGGTCCTACAATCAGAATTAAGCTGTTTCTTACATCACTGTCCATTATCAATTTCCTCTGAACAAATACTTTGCAATAATAGTTGAAGATAGGTAATGACTTCTTTTTTTTTTTTACCTTGGGTTCTTTTAAATAACAGTGCATGGCCTGAGTCACATCAGCAGCATGAACTGCATTGTGATATGGATTTTGACTGTGATAATCTTCTTGGATCATTACTACAAGTGGAAAGAGATTCTTATGTTAATCCACACTTACACTTTTTTTTAAACAGGTTACTAAATAAATCACTTCAATGACCTAGCCAGCAGGACTGCTGCATCATCAGCATCTTGCAGGTATAGTATGCCTGTCCCTTCCACTATGCAGACCTTCAACGTAACTAAGACCTTCCTATGGATGTATTATTCAGTAGCACATAACAGCATGCAGGACTTAGTTACCTAAAACACTGTCTGCTCACTTTTAATGGATTGATCTTGTGCCACTCCACCATACTGCTATTGCAACATCCCACCCCCAACCAAAGGTTTCAGTCATGACACATACTATGGTCTCCTCTCTACCAGCATCTTCTTAAAACCAGACTATCATTCATACAGTTTCTGTATTTGAAGGACTACAGAGCAGGGTATCTAGAACAAATTAAAGCACTCATAGAGATGATATGCTGTTAATAATGAGTTTAAGCAGTGATTCTCATGGCAGAGATCTCCTTAATAATATTTTAAAAACTTAAGATATGCTTGTGGAGAATAGGATTTACAGTACATCAGTAAAAGATTTAAATATTATGATTTTTTAAACCTTGTGGCAATCTCAAAAATAACGAAAACTTCAGACTACGGTAATGCAGCGGGATCAATGAGGGTTGAGCAGCACAAAAACTACCAAGATCAAGTTATGTCTGATCTCTGCTAGTGCTACCAAATAAGTTCTCTCCAAAAGAAACATTATCAGAGGCAAAATGTTGCCTGCTAGTTAAACCTTGTCCCTCAAAACAAGAAGTAGGTTTCTTGCCTTAGTACATCATACAGAGAGGACAGAACTGCAAGACAAATCACAATTTATTTTGCAAACCAATATGTAAAAGATTGGTGGTCATTTTATGTACTAGTGTAACCTTTAGCAAACGTGCACTGATAATGATGATATAAGAAACGCAGGTTTCAGTAAGACAATCTATTATAGTCAGGTTTTTATTTTATTTTTTTAACCACCAGTTCTTAACCTGTGGTCCACAGACCCCCAGGGGTCCATGATATCCTCACAGGGGGTCCGCAAAGGCTTGAAGAAATATTAAGAGCTTTAACAGCTAAAACAGAAAGACAGAGAGCTGGATGGTCATACATAGATCTGAAAGAGGTGTCAGTTGTACACAGTTTCATTACAAAGTCTCAAACTGTTCAAAATAACTTTCATAGCAAAAAATGTACTCAGCACATGGTACTTCTGCACACAGTGAGAACATGCAAGTGAATGATGCTGAGTGGCTGGGGGACAGCACATGACATTTCTTGCTACCACACATAAAGTCAGAAGCCACAATGAGTAAAGTCTTGGTGGTCTGCGGTAACAAAAGATATTTAAAGGGGCTCCATGGTAAAGAAAAGGTTAAGAACAGCCGCTTTAAACCATAAAAAGCTATATAATTTATTTGACTCCATATGATCCTTTATATTTTCATAACTGATTTACACCCCCCCCCATACACACACACACATCAAAAAAGCTATTCTATGATAGGAAAATCGCTATGTGCTAAATGCCTTTTTAGGTAGATATAAGTGCAATATCAGCGCAAGAACTGTTCTAGCCAAGAGTTTTATCTTGCACTAAGTGGCCCAGCTCCTAGAGTTGTTCAAAGGATCCAGATGTGAGGAATAACATTTTTTTCAAGCACCTCAGATCGCAGCATTCTATATCTGAAAAATGCCGAGTTTCCTTTAATTAGCATTTGTATTGCAACTGGGAAAGTTACATGAAACATGGGTTTGAGCAAAGGGGGTCACATGAAATCTACTAACTAGTACCAGTAACCAGCAATAAGCTCTCTTCTCATCCACTCCTAAATAAAACTTTGTGATCTTTAAAGCATGTCTTAGTTTGTGTTTTCACAAATCTTTTCAAGAACCAGATCCCACTTCTATAAAGATCCTGGAAGAAGCATTTGAAATCTAGCATATAGGTTTGCAATTACTAAAAGTGTATTTCCTCCTGTACAGCAATACCTACCATTTCATTCCCAGTTCCTTCCCAAATCTTCAAGGTCTTCTTTTTGACAGTTTGGGAAAAGCAATTTAAAGGAGCAAAGAGGCCATTGGCCAGTGATCCCTTTCACCATTTGCACAGAAACTGCACATGCATATTACCAATGTTTTTAATATCTGGGAAAGCCTTTACTGAAACCTCATATCTGCAAAATTCATTTACCAGATGTGTTTAAAATGAACTTACAAAAGTCTTTTACCTAAAAATCTGCGGAGCTTCATTGTATCTAGTTGGAAGTGCTCTATAAGTCCATGAAGATTAAACAAGTGGAAGGTTAAGGTGACTAAACTGTTCCCTAAAAGCAAAATAAAAACAAAACACAGAAAAATCTTTAGACAGAAGCATTTAAAAATATATACTGGCTGAATTATTTAAGGATCCCTACTATATTGATTTGAAGTTCAGTCAATCACAGAGCACATGCACATCCAGACCATGCAGTTGCAAGAAAAGAAATCTGATTTCCTAGTTTTGATAAATAAAAGGCAGTTACCTATTCTTTGACCAGACATGTAAATTAATATACCCTTACAGACCTCATCACTTTTGCTTTTCTCCAGAACACCACAATCCATTCCTGGAGGCAGTGGGGGGAGGCAATCATCTTCCCCACTTCCACCAACAGGATAATCTGGTTCTCTCATATCCATCTTTCCTGCTTTTCTTATCTAGAATATAGTCCTTTAAACAACTTCTGCTCTACCAACTCGCCTAGTACAACAATGTGAAGAACAGGTTGCTTACCTGTAACTGTGGTTCTTCGAGTGGTCATCTGTGCCCTCACACACTAGGAGCTTTTGCGCATGCGCGGTACCGTTCGGAAAATTCTAGAGCTTAGTAGCTTGGCGGGAACCCCTCCCCCTCTGCCTGCACTGAGCATGCTCAGCCCGCCGAGCAACGGTCTCTCCTCAGTTCTAAAGTCCGCCGAAAAAAGGGGACCTGAGAAAGAGGGGACGGCTGGGCGGGTGTGTGTGAGGGCACAGATGACCACTCGAAGAACCACAGTTACAGGTAAGCAACCTGTTCTTCCTCTTCGTGGTCTCTGTGCCTCATACACTATGAGATTTTGTAGCTTACCAGCAGGACAGTGGGTCAGGTCCTAGAGTACGGAGGCCAGCACCGCTCGTCCGAAACGGGCATCTCTACGGGACCGGCAGCCTAGTCGGCAGTGGCACACGAAGGTCGATGGCCTGGACCAGGTCGCCACTCGACACAGTTCTTGCAAGTCCACACCTCGCAGGAGAGCCGCAGAGGATGCCACGGCCCTGGTGGAATGAGGCCGGAGCAAGTCTGGCGGAGGCTGTTTTGCAAGTTCGTAGGCCAGCAGTATAGTCTGGGCCACCCACTTAGAAAAACGCTGGGTGGATACCTTGTGGCCTCTGTGGCACTGACCATAGCACACGAACAAGTGCGGGGTCTGGCGGAAAGACGCAGTCCGGTTGGTGTAGAACGCCAAGGTCCGGCGAACATCAAGGGAGTGTAAGGACCAATCCAGAGGCGTCGTCGGGTTCGGATGGAAGGTTGGCAGAATGATGTCCTGGTTAAGGTGGAAGTGAGACACCACCTTGGGCAGAAACGAGATGTCAGGTCGGAGAACTACCTTGTCCCTGTGGAACACAAGGAAGGGCTCGTCGGCTCGCAACGCTGTCAGCTCACTGGCTCGCCTGGCTGAGGTGACAGCCACCAGGAAAGCAGTCTTTATCGTCAAGAGCCTATCATCCGCCGTGGCCATGGGCTCGAATGGAGGTCGCGTCAGCTACGATAGCACCAGGGAGAGCGACCAGGGCGGTAACGGTGGCGATACCGGCGGGTAGAGATGCTGTAGGCCCTTCATAAACTGCTTCATGGTAGCGTCACGGAAGAGCGCTGCCGATGGCGAGCCGCGAGGCTGATGCACCACGATGGCGGCAAGGGACGAGAATGCCAGTCCCCGCTGCCGAAGGTGTAGGAAGTGGAGGACGGTACGTTGGCCGACAGGCGATACCGGCTCTCCCCGTGTCTCAGCAAAAGCGACGAACCTCTCCCACTTATAGGCATAGTTACGGCGCGTCGACTCCTTCCTGGCCGCGGTCAGGATGTTGTGGATGACCGGGTCGTCTAAGGTGTTATCCACCAGGCATGGAGGGCCAGGAGCGGCAGGTCGGGATGGAGAACGAGACCGCCCGAGTGTGACAGAAGGTCCGGAGTCGAGCGGAACCGGAGAAGTCGGCCCCGAGCCGCCTCGAACAGGGGGCCGAACCAGTGCTGCCTCGGCCAGTACAGGGCCACGAGGACCACATCCGCTCAGTCCGCCAGGATCTTGGCGACCACTCGACCGAGGAGAGGGAATGGAGGGAACGCATACAGAAGGCCGTCGCTCCACTGGAACTGGAAGGCATCGCCGAGAGAGCCCGGGCCCCGACCGGCTCTCGAGCAGTACCGATGGCACTTCGTGTTCACCTCGGTGGCAAAGAGGTCGATCGTGGGATCGCCCCATCGGTCTCGAATCAGCTGGAAAGCTTCTCTTGACAGGGACCACTCGTGGTGGGAGGAAGTGTCCCTGCTGAGGGCGTCCGCTGTGGTGTTGTCCTGGCCCGCCAGGTGCACGGCTATCGGGTGGACCCGGAGCGACACGCACCAGTCCCACAGTTGGAGCGCGATGGTCAGGAGCGTGGTCGAATGGGTCCTCCTTGTCTGTTGACATAACAGACTGCCGTTGCATTGTCCGTTAGAAGCAGGACAGTCCGTCCTGCGACCAGGTTGCGAAACGCCCTCAGAGCCTTCAAGATGGCAAGTAGCTCGAGAGCACTGATGTGAAGACCAGTCTCGTCGTCAGTCCAGCGTCCCCGCACCCTGAGACCGCGACAGTGCGCTCCCCACCCGAACAGGGAGGCATCAGTCGTTACCGTAAGCCGAGGTGTCGGTTCCCGGAATGGCATCCCTGAGAGCAGGTGGTGGTAAGAAAGCCACCAGAGCAGGGAGCGGCACACGTGCATCGGGATCCGGAGGCGGCGTCTCTGGTCGTCTCGGAGCGGATTGAGGACCCTGACGAACCAGTGTTGGAGTGGGCGCGCATGCAGTCGGGAGAGGTAAGTCACAGCCGTGGTGGAGGCCATGTACCCGAGGAGCTGCTGGATCCTCCTTGCTGACACCGTCGGCAAGTCGAAGGTGGCGGATGCCGCCCAGCAAAGGGTACGTGCACGCTCCAGCGGCAAGTAGGCTCTGGCAGAGACGGAGTCCAGGGTCGCCCCGATGAAATCGAGCACCCTCACCGGCTCAAGGTGCGACTTCTTTGGGTTGACCCGGAGGCCAAGGCGAGTCAGGAGGGACAGCGTTCTGTGGATGTCCCTGTACAGTTTGTGTCTGCAGGACGCGACCAACAGCCAGTCATTGAGGTAAGGGTAAATGGAGACGCCCTTTGTCTGCAGGTGAGATACCACCGGGGCCATGCATTTGGTGAAGACCCTTGGGGCGGTGGACAGCCCGAAAGGCAGCACCCTGTATTGGTAACAGGTGCCGTCAATCGCAAACCGAAGGTACCGTCTGTGCTGCGGGCGAATGGCGATGTGGAAGTACGCATCCCAAAGATCGATGGAGGCGAACCAGTCCCCTCGACGAAGGAAAGGCAGGATCGAGGATAGGGTGACCATCTTGAACCGTCTGGGGCGGATGTATTCGTTCACCCCTCTGAGGTCCAAGATGGGCCGCAGGGTACCGTCCGACTTCGGTACCGTGAAGTACTGGGAGAAGAAGCCAGTGGTAGTGGCCGAGGGCGGTAACCTTTCGATCGCTCCTTTCTGCAGGAGGGACTAGATCTCTTCCAGCAAGGCCGGGCTGGTGGGGGTGGAATAGTAGACGCCTCGTGGTGGAATACTTGCAAACTCGATGGCGCAACCAAGACGGACGATGGAGAGAACCCAAGAGTCCGAAGTGATGTAGCGCCAATCAGCAAGATGTCTGGTCAGTCCGGGATGATCTTCTAGGGATGCTGGAAGGTGGAAGAGAGGCTGTGGAGGCGACCTGCGCTTCGCATCAAAAACGGGACTTCGTCCCCGAGGAAGACTTCCTCGAAGAGGATTGGCGTCTCCGAGGAGGTCTCCTGGAAGAGGACGAGGCCGTCGGACGCGACTGTACAGAGCGCGGAGAGCGCGATGGAAGGGTGGAGGAGGAGGACCTGCGCCAGGAAGGTCGCGAGCCAAAGGTGCGGCGTGGCTGCGGAGGCTGATGGATCCCCATCTTCTTGGTCGTTAGACGCGCCTTGACGATGTGGTCCATCGCTTTGTCAGTATTGGCACTGAAGAGCCCCGTGCAGTCGAACGGGAGGTCCTCAATCCTCCTCCTGAAGACCCGAGGAGCGGAGCCACGCATACCGTCGGAGTGCGACCGATCCCACTAGTACCCGTGCAGCCACCTCGACGGAGTGCCTGGAGGAGATGATCTGTTGATTGGCGAGTGCTACCGCCTCGTTGAAAGTCAGTAGCACTCGCCCGATTCTCCTCCGGGAGGCTGGATAGGACCGGGTGGAACCTATCCAGCAGGTTCCTCAGGTAGGCCGCGAGGCAGGCCTGGGTGTTCGACACCCTCACTATTAGTGAGGAGGCTGAGTAAAAGCGTCACCCGAACGTGTCAAGCCTCCGACCCTCTCTGTCCGGCGGGGTGGTATGCGCCCTCGTGCCCCCTTTGGTTTGGGCAGACTCGACCACCACGGAGTTCGGCAGAGGATGGCTGAAGAGGAACTCGGCATTCTCCTTCTGGGTCCTGTAGAGATGTTCAAGCCTGTGCGGAATAGGCTGGGCAGAAGCCGGCTGGGCCCACGGCTGCTTCAGGGCCTCCATCAAGGCTGGCAGGAATGGCAGTGGAGCCGTCGATGGAGGACGGGTGTCAACATACTGAAAGACAGGATCCTGCACAGCCGGGGCCGGTTCCGCAATCTTCAGACCCAGAGCTGCAGACATCCGAAGGAGGATAGCCGAGAAACTCCTAACGTCCTCCAGCGCCGACTCCGGGGCAGGGTCTCCAAACGCCAAGGGGGGGAATTCGTGGGACGCTGGTGTCGACTCGTTTGAGTCTGAGTCAGACTCGTAGGTTTGAGAGGATTCGGAGGATGACTTCTCAGGCGACCTCTCACGTGACGGTTGGCGGGATGGCACGGCCAACGTCACAGTGGGGGCGGCGACGGTGGGAGGCCTCGCAGAGGAAGAAGTGGTCACCGGTGCCTGAGTAGCTCTGGTAATCGGGACCACTGCAGGTCTCGGACGGTCGACGGCTTGGGCCACAGTCACTGGAGCCGATGGGGCGGCGCCTGGGCGGTTACCGACGACGGACGGGTTGCCGTGGAGGTGACCCGCGGCGGAGGAGAGACTGCGCGGTAGTGCGACGAACGGTCGTGTGAGCGACGGGGAGCCGGTGACCTGGAGCTGGAGCGCGGCGATCTGTGGTACCGAGAATGATAGGCCCCGCGGGATGGAGAGCGGGACCGACGGTACGGTGACCAGCGTCGTACGTCGAGGTGGTACCGATCACGATACGCCGGAGAGTACGAGCGGTAAGACCCCGGGTACTCTCTCCAGGTGTGTTCTCTGCCGTATCTGGCGATATGCGACGCCGATGAGTATGGAGAGTCAAGAGAAGGCCTGGACCACTCGGGGTAGGCCTCTCTACGGCGTGGAGAGCGTTGCCTAATCCGCCGCTCCGGTGTCCGGGATGCACTCCTTCCGGAGGATCCTCTCGGATGAAGCGAGGCCTGGGGTGAGGCCAGAGTATGCTCCGGGCGGGCCGCCATTTCAGGGCGTCCGGGCAGAGACACCGCTGCAGTCAAGAGAGGCGGGCCGGGGGGCGCCGCGAGACCAGTGGACTCCTCCACGTCGGAGACTTCCAGGATCTCCTGGTGCTCTGACTCTTCCTCGGGTTCCTGCAGTTGGGTCGGAGGAGGCGTGGGAGGAGCAGGCCTCTTAGCTGGAGAGCCATGCTTTTCCTTCTCCTTCCTCTTCTTTTTCTTATCTTTGTCCTTCCCCTTCTCCGGAAGGGCAGGCCACTTGCACTGGGCCAGGGTTAGCGGCTTTGCCGGTCTCGGAGCCTGAGCCAGAGACTCCGCTGAGGTCGAAGTCGAGACCTTCGGTATCCTCGGCAAAGCAGAGATCGGCGTCCGAGGTGGCGGTACAGAGCCCGGTACCGCCAACGTGGTCGGGTCGACAGCAGTCGACAAGGGCATGGTCGAAGGTCGCCCCGATGCCGATGACTTTGACATCGCCGCAGCAACTGACGGTCCTTCCTGTGCCTGTAGAGACTGCTCCCAACAGTGAGATTTCAGGCGAGCCAGGCGATTTCTCAGGGTCTGGGAGGTGAAGTCTCTACAGATTGGGCAGGCCCTGATGTTATGGGCCTCACCCAGACAGAAAAGGCACTCGCTGTGACCGTCAGTTAGGGTGACCTTACGACCACACGCTCTGCACGGTTTGAACAACGCCGACATAGAAGGACGAAGAAGACGACGGGGAGGAAGAGTAGGAGAAGGCAAGATGGCGGAGACGAAGAAGACGACGAAGACGAAGACGGAGAAGGGGGGGGAGGCAAAAAATCCTGTAAAAACGGGAAGCCAAAATCACCAAACCAAGTCCGAAATCCGAAAGGGTAGTCCAAAGTCCAAATCCAAGTTCAAAAGCCAGTAAAAACACACGAAGAAGCAAGCCAAGCAGAGAACCAAACTCAGAACCTCCGTACGGAACGGCGGATGAGAAAGAACTGAGGAGAGACCATTGCTCGGCGGGCTGAGCATGCTCAGTGCAGGCAGAGGGGGAGGGGTTCCCGCCAAGCTACTATGCTCTAGAATTTTCCGAACGGTACCGCGCATGCGCGAAAGCTCCTAGTGCGTGAGGCACAGAGACCACGAAGAAGAACCCATACATCTTTGACACCCTTTGACATGTATCAATTTTTTTTTTTTTTTTGTTACACAATGATTTCATATCACTGGCATCGCTATACTAGAAGATAACATATCCATGATGGTCTTTAAAAATCTATGCAAACAAATATGGAAACTAAAATAAGCAATGACATGTATACCCTTAGCTGTCTTATAATTACTCCTTATCATTTATATGCCAACAATATTTCCTTTCACACATTTTATTTCTAGTCCACAGGCAGCAGAAAGCTTGCTATCAGATAACTCATAAGACTGCCAACTTAATCAATGTGCAGCATAAATTATTATGATGATGATTCTAAGGGCCTATCTATACTGCACAGCCCTCAGGAAAACGCTAACTCATGTCAGCAATCTTCTGGGCTGACACTTGCTTTTGCACCTATCCAGGTATCTAACTACAGCTGGAGAGAAGTCTGTAAAATATCAGCAATAATTTCCATCTCTCAATGATTTAGCAATGGCAGTAACAAATTCATTCCCTTCCCCTCCCTAAAATTATATTTGTTGTTGCTTCTTCAGGGAAGAAACATGAATTCCATTTAACTCTGGTATTCAAAAATAATGTCTGATCAAAATGTTTTTATTTCAGACTTTATCTCTTTAGGAGCAAGTTCCTCTGAGACGCTAGTTTAAGAGGGGAGAGGTTGATCCCGTAAGACTGACTGCCCTTCATTACATGCTGTTGCCAGCATTCTGGACCAAAAAAGCCACTCAGAGGTTCTGATTTTCTTTGTCACATCATTTGTATGACACCTATAAATTACAGTATTTACAGTACTATAAGTCACCCAAGTTGCTAGGACTATCATTTAAAAATTACTTTGAGTAATCTAATTTAACAAAATCATTAAATCATCATTATTTTTAATTTACCTATTTCAACCATCAGCCAAAGAGCCTTTTCCAATGTATCCTGCTGCATGACACTATCTTCAATTATTGTCAATTTTACAGACAAAAAGATGCTCTATAAATATTAATATTTTTAAAACAAATAATTCAACAGAACACAGTGCTCTTTTGCCATAATTTTTAAGTTTTGATGGAATATTTCCTATTGGACATACAGCCAAGGCTTAAGACAGAGGCTTAATACCCATCAGTATCATGGGAGATCTAAACAGAAGGAGTGGGCAATTCTGGCAAGTTCAGAGGCCAATTTAATGTCAAAAATATCAAAGCAAAATTGGACTGGGCTGGATGTCTACTTCTGATTTTGAAAAATAGATCTGCTTTAAAATTAAACAGGGAGGGGAAACCCTCGCAAACTATACAGAAGGTGAAACTTCAACTCCTGTAGACTTCAGATATAGACAATTTACTCTCCTTTTTGTCAGTAAACAGAAGGTGGGGGCCACAGAATAAACCCTGGGGCTGCATGTAGCCCTATGACTACCTTTGTACATCGTGCCTAGATTTTCAAACATGCAACGTCACCAATTTCAGTGGGAGAATCAATCACAAATACAGATCATTTGTGAACTCTGAATACAGCCAGAAGAAGAAACAACCCTTCACTTTTGTGAGCCATACAGGAAGCAAATACAAGAAAATCAACATGTGTACAGCAGTTACAGGGATTTGGCACTCTTTTGCTTGACTCAGCCTCATCCAATGAGCCAAAGGTGCAAATTTTTGAATATAAGGAAGCTTCACTGTCTATATATTGTTTATTTATTTTGTTCACTCAAAATATAACGACAAAAGTACTCTACTATGTGTATAATTGTTAATATTTAAAAAAAAACAATAACACAAAAAAAAATTTCTGTTTCAGTAACTATAAATAGTCACTTAGAAATAACCTTTATTGCACGGGGTAGAAAAAACAAGCAAAGCCAAGAAATACCCACAGAGTTAAAAGTGAACTTGTCTAATAATATTCAATCAAACACCATCTGTTGTAGTCAGGATGAGTACAGAAAGCATGGGGAAATAAAAGGGAGGATGAGGCCAGCTTGGTCAACCCAGCACAGTTTTGACATGATTATTCCAGTCTTCCTTTAGCCTGCTTTTATCCTCTTGTTAAGTTTTACCAAACATCTGCCCTTCCTCAAAACATCATAATCTGAGAAAAGGAAAGCACTAAACAGTGGCAGCTTGCACTAATTCCAAGACTTTTACAAAGATGCTGCAGCTCAGCTACTAGCTAAACTAGAAACCCAATACCACAGCAATCTACAGTAAATATATTGTAGACCTCTAAGAAATAATTCAGCTATTCCTTCTTTTACATTTGAAGACAAATGCTGACCTTCCTAACTAACATCTACCACACTGCATGTTTGCCAACAGGACTGTTCGCTATGTCACTGTTCCAATTTCTTTATTTAATGTTCATCTGTTCATCTACCCATCCCCCATTTTGTTTGGATGAATCAAATATTCTCTGATCAAGACTACTGTAAGGTTACAGAGCTATCTTTCAGAAATAAATGCCCTCTGTTAGCCTAAGAACAACAAATCTTTATATACCAGTTTGCATCACGATGACTACAGTTCATCTTCCTCGTATGAAGTCCTATTTACCTCTTGTGTCTAACCTTTTTGTTTATTTGTTATCCATGCTTTTTAAGACAATCTTAAGTGGAATGTACCACCACTCTAGTTTTTCCATAACTCTTTCTTCTTTTACAGAAATAGCCAGTCTATTGGTAGTATAACCATCTACTTTCAACTACCAACAATTCAGCAATTATTTTAGTGCACTTACTGTGCTTTAAAATAATTAAATAATTATAAATGTGTTAAGAAATTCCTGGTAACCATGCTCTAAGTGAAAGTTTTCCTTTGTTGAAGAGTTCTGGAGAAAATGAAAACCCACACCACTTTTATGACATTTTAATGGTTCCAAAAAGTAATACTCAACTTTGATTTTTTTGTTTTTTGATATATTATCATACAGATTTAAAGTCTTTAAATAAACTGGCTGTTTTAAGTTGCTTGAATTATAGATCTTTCCTTTTACAAACAAAGAGTTACTCCCAGCACTACAAATGTAAGTCTACATTAGGCAAATGGCAATTGAGTTATGCAAACTTAGAATCATAGAGCTGGAAGGAACCACAAGGACCATGAAGTCCAATCCCATGCCATGCAGGAATATACCATCAAAGCATTCCCAAAGGATGGCCATCCAGCCTCTTTTTAAAAGCCTCCAAAGAAAGAGACTCTACATACTCCCAGGTAGCATATTCCACTGTCGGGTTGCTTCTTCCTAACATTTAGATGGAATCTTTTTTCCTGCAATTTGAAGCCATTGCTCTGTGTCCTAGCCTCTGGAGCAGCATAAAACAGGCTCGCGCCATCCTCCACATGACATCCCTTCAAGTATTTAAATATATCTGTCATGCCCCATCTTAATCTTCCCTTCTTCAGGC
Source organism: Cyclura pinguis (assembly GCA_030412105.1). NCBI lineage: Eukaryota > Metazoa > Chordata > Lepidosauria > Squamata > Iguanidae > Cyclura > Cyclura pinguis. The sequence goes on from CM059602.1 coordinate 219,025,895, forward strand.
TAAACATATCCAGCTCCCTATGTCACTTCTCACAAGGAATGGTTTCCAGGCCTTCGACCATTTTGGCTGCCCTCCTCTGGACATGTTCCAGCTTGTCAATATCCTTCCTGGACTGTGGTGCCCAGAACTGGACACAGTATTCTTGGTGGGGTCTGACCAAAGCAGACTAGAGTGGTACTATCACTTCCCTTGACCTAGACACCTATTGATGCAGCCCAGAATTGCTTTTTTCACTGCCGCATCACGCTGCTGACTCATGTTCAGCTTGTGGCCTACTAAAATACCTAGATCCCTTTCACGTGCACTATGGTCAAGCCATGTGTCACCCTGCTTATATCTGTGCATTTCACTGTTTCTGCCCATGTGTAATACTTTATGCTTCTCTCTGTTACAATTAATTTTATTAGTATTGGTCCAGCTCTCTAACCTGTTAAGGTCATTTTGAATTCTGATCCTGTCCTCTGGGGCGTTAGCTGCCCCTCCTAATTTGGTGTCATCTGCAAATTTGATAAGTATGCCCTCTATACCCTTATCCAATTCACTGATAAAGATGTTGAACAGCAGTGGGCCCAGGATAGAACCCTGCGGCACCCCAGTAGTCACTTCTCTCAGGATGAGTTACTAGATTCCATGCAAAAACTTCATAATTATTAGTTTTCATGCAAAAATAAGTTAGTTAAACAACACATTTTGGTAAGAGACAGCAAGTTCAAATTGTCTCTACTTAACTAATGGACCCTGCTCAATCATTAGAAGAAGAAAGTTTGCAGAGGTCATAGGACATGCATTTAAAGATTGCATGCTAACACTCATTCAGATCTTCAGGAAAACCACCACCTCAAAACAAAGTAGGAAAAGAGGAATGTGTTCACAGGTAATAACTGGTTTAAAGATCAGTAAAAAACAAAATAACAAAAAAAACTGTGATCTCACCATTAGTTAGCCTGTCAAAAAGGAAGATATCAAAATTCCAGTTTCCAACTTTCTCTAGCATACACTGAAAGGGAAGAAAAATAAGTGTGAATTTAAATATATATCCATTTATTAATCACATATGCTTTTTAATCAAGATGCTTTCAGTTCATGAGTCTAAACAGGCTGTGAGAAGGGATGCTGCACAAATGTAAAAAGAGACCTATAGCAGGATAGACCTATACCCTTTCTATCAAGGCAGAGAAATTATCTTCAATATATATTTGTTCCACAAGGACCCATCCTATAAAACCCTGCTTGTTTTACTACAGTCTATGAGGAGCTGATTTTGAAAAGTGTGAGAAACTTCACTGGTCCAGAGTCTTATAACCTGACTGCTGACTGCAGCCTACTACCACAGCCTCAGATCTGTTTCAAAGCACAATGGAAACTGCTCAATATAACCTATAAAGCCCTCTCTGATTTGGGAACAAACTATATGAAGCACCATATCATCTCTTATGAGCCCAAACAGTCAGATTTTTGTAGATCCCGCCACCTTGGAAACACTGTTGAGAATCTGTGAGAAGATATTTTTAGTGGCCACATTTCTGCAGTTTCTGTTGAAAGAAACTAGGATCACCCCACTTCTGTTGTCCTTCTGCCAGTAAAAAAGACAATTTTATTTAAACTCATTGTTTTCCTGCTCCACTTTTTTTATGTTTTAATTATATGTTTTATTTGAATGTTTTTGTTAGACCATCCTGACTGCCACTTCTTGGTGAAAAAAGGAGATATAAATTTAATGTAGAAAATTTAAAAACTCTGTAGTTTGTTAAGTTACTCCAGTAGGAATGATCAAGTAGCAGGCAACAGTAGATTCATTCACAGTAAATCATGCTTCCTGCAGATTCCTGCTTAACAAGTCATGCAGAAATCCAGAAACAACTAGTTTTTTAAATCTGTCCCCTTTTTAAAATTACCAATACCCTTTTTGTAGATTTGTATATACAGGAAATAAATTTCAAGTTCAGCTGTATTAAGTAGAGTCATACCACCATTTGGGAGAAATCACTTAGTTACCTGCAAATCTAACACAGGAGTAGTAGAAATCAAAAACATAGCCATGTTAGTCTAGGGAGCTCTGAGACTAACTGAGAGAAAGAAGTTGCATCTGATGACGCAAACTTCATCTACAAAGCTTATGCTACTAACTTCTTTCTCTCAGTCTCAAAGGTACTACAAGATCCCTTTGCACAATAGTAGTGTTTTTGTTCAGGGCGAAATTATAATACAGCTTTATAAACAAACCTTAGCTTGTCCATTGTAATCATCATCTAAAAAGTTTGAAGAATTTGGAAGAGTAATACCACGGAAGAAACGGGAAGATCTCAAGTACCGCTGGAAACTCAATAACCTTCGGATATTTCTTGCAGACACAGAAACTTCAATTTCAGAATTTGCTGGGGGGAAAATAAAGAGTCTTAAGATACACAATCCTTCCATTTAAAAACAAGCTAGACCTGGGAGGAAAATGCTCATTTAAGGTAGAAGTGGGGATTTTATCACTCTCCAGATTTTGCTGGAATACAACCTGCATCATTTATGACAATTTGCCATACTGTCTGGGGCTGCTAGGATTGGTGCCCATTATTATATAGAACAGAGGTGAAATGATATGGCCCTCTAGATCTTACTGGACTGCAACTCCCATAATTCCTAACCACCTGCTATGCTCACTTGGGTTGCTGGGTCTCACAGTCCAACATCTGGAGGTTTCATGATTCCCACCCTTGGCGTGCAGTGCCACAGGTTCCTTTTCATGGACCATACTGTAGAAAGAGAACACTGAGGTAGTAGGTCTTGGTCTGAACCTCTACAGCTCTTGTGGTATGATTTTTATGTTTCCCATGCCTGTGCTGAAGCTTTCAGTTCTGTATAGTATCACATAGATTGTGCTAAACATTTCTGAAATAAGAAAATATGATAATTCAAAGTAGTGATGAACATTTAGATTTGGTTCTTGAAGTGCCTTTCAGCACTCTCTCACTAAAAGAAGAAGGGGGAGGCAATGTTTGTGAAGTCCCCTTCCCCCCAATTTCCACCTCATTAATTCCCATGCTATTTTGGCGTCTGGAGTATATGGTCAGCAAATACAGAGTGTCTACAAGAAGAGGAACCAATGGAAACCATGTCCCACCCTTCTGTTAATAGAAGCCAGGATCACAGCTTTCCATGAAGAGAACAGAACTTATAATATTTTATTATTCAGCCCTTTAATGCCAAAATTGTCAGAACAACTTTAAAAGTTTTTATGATTATAATTTTGGAAACACCACATGCTATTTGCCAGGCCACTGTTAATTATATTATTAGCATTCATTTGCAAAATCCAGTTAGCATCAAAACTGACTTTAGGACCAAGGGCAAAGATATCAATTTCTACATATTAAGGCCTCATACCACATAATTACCACATGAAGAAGTGAAAACATGATGGGTTAATACTTTTTAATGCTCTAGACTGTACTAGGTTTCTTTATTAGACACTTTCCTGTTTTACTTCTCAGTTTTGCCTTACTGATTTTCACACTGTGAACCACAAGTTTTGGCTATCTGTTGTTGTTATTTGCCTTAAAGTCATTCCCACCTCATGACTAGCCTAACCCAAATGTATCACAAGGTTTTCTTGGCAGGATTTGTTCAAAGGGCATTTGTCTTTGCCTTCCTCTGACGCTGAGAGAATGTGACTTACTCAAGGTCACTCAGTGGGTTTCATGGCCGAGCAGGAATTTAAACCTTGGTTTTCAGAGTTGTTGTCCAACACTCAAACTACTACACCACACTGGCTCTCCAATTCTGGCTACAGTGTCAAATTTTGTATCTGTATCTGCAATTTTTAGTACATTTTAGAGAAAAATTGGCTAGAAATATATGGACATCAGAGCCTCTCAAATAACTACACCTTTTCATGTTTGAAAAGCTATCTGCAGTCCATGCTTTCCTTATTCTCCAAAAATGAAGAATTTTACTGCAGAACTCTTTAATACCACCATTCTTACATATGAACACCTTTTACTTTTAGCTGTTCACATAGTGGTTTGCAAACCTCAAGCATGTTCCTAACAATGTTTTTAAGTTCCTCCAGTGAAGCTATTCATAGTCAATAAGATATGTTGTCTTCAGAATGTAATCTCTCGTCCTTTCCAAACTTTCTGTTTTAAAGACTATCTTGACATTTCCAGAAGACTAAATTTTTCACCTTGGCTTAAAGATGCCATGATCCTGACCACAAAGAAAAGGCAGTTTTGTTTTCCAGAATCTAAGGGTTTGAAACATTCTCTTTCTTTTATTCTAGAACAATTTTTTTAAAGACTCGTGGAAGGAAAAAAAAAGAGTATTTCTGTTCCAATAGTAAAGAAGGATTGCTGGTTTGATTAGTTTGAGAGGCATTCAAATAACATGTATTTTTTTACAACTCATCTTCAAACAATAAATGGGGAAGAGCACATTACAAAAATAATACTCAAATAATACTCAATGCGTATGAAAAAGATACTGAATAAATAAGAAGAACAAAGTAAAAGTGGTGGAAAGAGGTTATGAACTGGAAATTAACCTGTTAGAAAAGTACTAATATTTGGATTAAACATACTTATGAATCTCTGCACTTCTCTGCTTCAAGTCAGAAGCAGATATTTTACGTCAGTCTATCTGCAAAGCGTTTTGCTTTTTAAAATTTTGCAACATACATGCAGCAGGGGATGTAACCAGCTCCATATTCAGTCACCTTTTATTTCTACCCTACACAAAAGTCACGCACTTACAGTTCAAGAAAGTAAACAGTTTCTGGCCATCTACTGCCAGTGAGAGTGAACTGTGATCCTTAAGAACTCAGTCACTTGGGGTTTAATTCCACCAAGGTATTAACGTTTATCCTATACACATTTAATTTTGGGAGTAATTCCAAAGGCATCAGCCAATCACAATTACATGCAAACAAACTTTTTTGAATTCTCATAACTGGCTGGTTCTTCTCTGTGCTATGAATTTACACTACATTTAAAGAATGAATAAACATAAACACCATATTGATGAAGCCACAAACCCCAACCATGATGGCCAATGGGAATTACGGCAGTTATAATCAAAAACATCTGGAGAGCACCAGGTTTCCCAATCCTGAAATATGAAATAATTAGTTACATAGACACATAGGATCTAAATTCCTAAAAACAAAGAATGAGTATTCCCAACATTTCTCAACAGAAGGGGGATGGCAATTTCTACTGATTCCATGTGTCTCAGAAAATCTACTCCAGAGGACTGAGGGCTCTTTGGTATACTGTTGGTAGTGAAGCAAGGATCTATAGGGGCAGAGAGAATAAAAATATGCATCAGTGATCTGCCCCTCCAAGCAGAAGACTTAGTTGGATCACAGCCTTTCTATCCATGGAAAGTACGTCTAAATTCAGTGTGATAACAGCACATGAAAACGACAGTAATTTAATTTATCCCTACTTATTTTATTTTATTTTATTTTATTTCATTTATATGCCCCCTTTCTCCTAAGGCAGCTTACAAAAGAAATCACTTAAAACCCAATTAAATTAAATCAATTAAAACCAATTAACATTAAAACAGTATAAAATTATTTTAAAAGTATACAAAAGTTAAAAAATAAAGCACACCCATTTTCACTTTTAGAAACTCCATATTTTAAAAAAAAAGGAAGACATGCCATGACAGGTCAGTGGGTTTCTAAACTTTGGTCCTCCACATATTTTGGACTTCAGCTCCCAGAAGCCCCAGACAGCTTGGCCAACAGTCAAAAATTAGTCCAAAACACCTGGAAGTCCAAAACACCTGCAGGGCCAAAATTTGGGAGCCAGTAGGATACATTGATCTTTGAGATGATCAGTGTTTAGATAATTAGGAAATATGTATAATAACACTAAGTTTGTTATTGTATGTCTTCAAATCTTTTCCAGTTTACAGCAACTCTAAGGTGAACCTATCACAAGGTTTTCTGGGGCATGTGTCACACCCAAGGTCACTCAGTCGGTTTCCATGGCTAAGCAAGGAATCAAAGTCGCAGTCTCATGCTCAAACCACTGCACCATGCTGGCTCATAACACCAAGTATCTGTTGTTCATTGAACAATATACTTAACAGTAAGAGCTGTTCAACAGTGAAACAGACTGCCTTGGAGGGCAGAAGACTCCCATCTTTGGAGGTCTTTAAGAAAGAATGGGCATCTTTTAGGAGTGCTGTAGTTGTGTATTCCTCCATGGAAGGGGTGTGAACTAGATAGCCCTTTGGTCCCTTCCAACTCTAGCATTCTATGATTCTATACTTATTATTAAAATATTTGTATCCCACGCTGTATCACAAGATCTCAGAGTGGTGCACAGAAAAAATTAAAAATAGTTTATAGCTATTCAAAGATACATAATGGTAAGAAATCATTCAAGTATATAAGCATAGTAAACAATTTAAGACTTCAAATATATTAAAAATGTTTAAAACCATATATCCCTATAAATTTGGACATCAAAAGTTTTTGCTAAACAATCATGTTTTAACGCTGGACTAGAACAAAGCCAGCATCGTTGCCAGCAAGGCCTCCAGAAGAGGGCATTCCACATCCAAAGCATCACAGAAGAAACTGCCTTCTCCCACACAGTATATTGCTCCCACCGGTGGGACACAGAAGACCCCCTCCAGCAGACATCAATCTTCAGGTAGACATGGCAAGAGGCCCATTTCAGATGTCCCAGGCCATATCACATTAGTAACTATCATAGCCATCAACATTTAATCTACTTAGGCAATCAGAGTATGGAGTGAGAAATTCAGAGGTTAGCAATATCTTTCTTTGTTGATCTTCAGTCAACTAGCTTACAGACTTCTGAAGTCCTGAGCAAACAACTGAATATGAAGTACAGAACAGCAAAACAGTAAATAGCGTTTTTTCTGCCTTCAGCTGCTTCTCAAAGAAAAATGCAATGGGAGTTTAAAACACTGGTCTCAGTCCAATTTTAAGTTGATACATGTGACAGAAATAGCTGTACAATGGAGCTATACATTGGGTGTTTGCTCTCTGTGAGTTTCTCAAGCAAGTTGCAAAACTGAAATCAGGACAACCTCATCCAAATATGGAAAAAAACATAAAGCATTAAGCTCTCTTCTGCTGCCAAGATTCCTACAATCTAAGCTGTCAAGGGTTATCAAAGATTGACAGAAGCATGCAAGAGTGGGAGTGGAGTAGGTGTATAAATACATGCACATGTTCTTTGATGTTGTAACAGACTATTTAAAAGAAGAAACTATAGAAATGAAAGGAACCAGAACTTGCTCTGACTGGTTAATTACAGGGTGAACTTGCAGCTACAGTGGACCCTCCATATATGCAAACTCTAGATATGCAAATTCCAGGGATTGTGGAATGTTGCACCCTGTACCTAAAACAGCAGTCATGTGAACACAGACACTCTGAAGTGAACACACGCACATCACCAATATCTAATAAGAGATATAAGCATTCACATTTTTTACCATTTGCAAGACGTCCTAGAACAGAACCCCCACACATACGGAGGGCCCACTGTACTTTCCCAACAATATTAAACTCTGTAATCCTAAATAAAGCAATGGTTCATTGAGCATACCACAGAAGTAGAATGCACGTTACTGTTTATAAGGTCATAGTGGTACACTAATTATACATATCACTGCAGTTCTGATCCTTAACTTCCCATATTCAACCTATTCTAACAGTCACACTGAAAGTAAACCACCAGAAACTACATTCAGGCTGAAAGTTTACATAAGAGAGTGACAGCTTGAATGTCTCATCTTTTTCCTTTGACGAAGTCTAAGCAGCAGTTTCAACACTGTATCCCAGGTTACAAGCCTGATTTACAAGAGTGATGCCAAGAATTACTCTTCCACTGACATAAGATGTGAGAACTTACATTTGTCCTCCATAATGAAATGTAGATAAATCCCCATTCAGCCTAAGAGCAGCCAGAGGTAAAATTCTTCCTACATTTCAATTTGTGTCATGGAAGTGTCTTGCAGGAATACTCTATACAGAGCGCTGCCAAATTTATCTTCTATTTCTTAACTTTTAAAAAAAAAATAGTGATTTGCCCAATTTTTCAGTGGATACAGATGATTCTCCCTTATCCAAAAGGCTTGGGATCAGAAGTGTTTTGGATTTCAGATTTTTTTATTTTATTTTGTAACATAGCACCTTTTCGGAATAACCTTGCATCTTGTTCATTCACTACTTGTGTTTTGTATGATACATGAGGCTGAGAGAGACTGAGGATCTGTGAAACTGCAAGAATCCAGGCATAATGCCCCGCACAAATCTACACAATGCCACAGCTGCCACCCTGAAGGCAGAAACTGGTGACTGGCAGCAAAAAGTTTTGAGTTCTGGAGAATTCTGGATTTCTGGATAAGGGAGGCTCAACTTTCACAATGGTCTGTGACTGTCGATACTGGGAAGAGTCAGAACTTAATGGCAGACCACCTGATTTTCATGCAGAAAAGCCTAGGTTAAATCCCCATCCTTAAATAAGGCCACTGTCTACAACCCTAGAGAAACATTCCTAGTTCACAGAAACCAGAATGTGGTCCTCCAGAAGTTATGGGACTGCTATCCAATATTGGACTGGAGAACTAAACATAGCTCCCTCCTAGTATAAGAAAGCTTCCTGTGAACTAACGAACTATCAAAATCTGCATCTTAAGGAACTCAAGTTAAGTCATTGCCAGTGCACTCAGTTTCTGAAAACCTTTGCCCAGTGGCTTTCTCACCTGCTTACTTCTGATGTGAATAGACGCTATACCCCTATGCACTGCAGCAGAACACTGCTTTTCAACTCCTACCCACCCTAAAGTATGTGCACAGAAAAACTGGCTATACCAGTGTTCCCCCTTTACCTACCTCAGCTGCTCACTTCCATTTGCTTGTGTTAATTCGAACAGGGAGCAAGCAACAAAGTGTGAAAGAAAAACCCAAAGAAAACCTGCACTGCTGTTTGCACTGGGCAGGTAGTTGGACTGCCCTTTGTGTCTCATTCCACAGAGTTAAATGTGACATATCTTTAATCTCTTCTCAACTTAAAGTAAAGTGATTGTTAAAAACTGGTTGCCCACAAGGACGCAAGAATAACATCATTATTTCACAGAGATGTATGAAAAAACTGTTATTTTTTAATTGAATACCACATAAAACTTAAATTTAGCATATCATTTTAGAATATGTGGGAGAATATTGGCATTCCCTATTAATACCAATACACTATCTCACTTTTAAATTAAAATTAACATTGACCAGTCTATAGGTCACTGGTAGGGGGGAGTCCTTGGTTAAACTCAACTGAATGTCAATTTTGGAAAGCTGTACCTGGTACTGATTGCTTCTACAACCACTCAACAAATCCAGAATAAAGGTATTAGAAATGGTAAAATACATAACCTAGTTCCATTACTTTCAACCAATATTTTAACATCTCCGGTTTTAGTATCTAGGGTTCCAGAAAGATGCTTCTATTACAGTGGGCAAGAAGCTTCATGTTGCTCCGGGGCAAACAAGGTGGAGGCTTTTCAGAATTAGATTCATGGACTATATGCTGGAAATGGGTTCTTGACTGGAATGAATTTGGTCTGATTCACCAGGGGTCTTTTTATCATTTTTAATGAATGAAGTAACCTCTTCTAAGTAATTTCTGTCCACTGCCACACAAGGGAGACTGATTTTTTAAAAAATATTTTTTCTGAGTGGTAAGAGTGAAGCTCAATTCTACTGTCATATCTTTAAACCCTGCCTAAGAGATCAGAAGCATGTTGCAGATTTGCATATTTCCCCATTCCTCTTCTCATCTATGCTTGTTGTAATGAAAACTTTAGCTCTGTTTCTGCATTGAGACTAAATGAGGGTTACAGCAAGCCACAGAAGCGAAAGGGGTCATGACAAGCATAGATAACAACCTGTAAAATACTGGGCTGTTCAAGCACAGGGCCCGCCTATCCAGCCAGATCAACCTTAGTGCGATCAACAGTGTGATAAATGTGGCAGCCCAATTATCATCACAGACAGTATTGTGCCCCTCTGTACAAACCACAATTATACCAGTAAGTCTCAGTGTTTCATTTGAACCAGAGAAACTTTAGAACAAGCCAAGATCTTAAATCAACCTCAATCTATAGTTTATAATCCCAGATTGTTCCAAGGCTGGCACCTTGTTTCCCAGCAGGAATAAAAAACAAAATTTAGATTAGAATATTCATGGTTTAATTGTGGCTCATGTAAAGGCAAAAGAGGAAGTATGGCCAGTTGCAAAATTCTTGCCCAGACCCCAGGTTGTTATGCCAGTCTATAACTATGCAAAGAACAATCTTCATGCATGTAGAGATCAGGACAGTAGCATCCAAACTGAGTGTGGCTGACAGAAGATGTAAATAATTCTCTTCAAATGAGCAACCCAACTGATTATTAGCATCAACAAATAAAGCCCCCCCCCCCAAACTCTGTATGGAAGTCTTGTCAATGTTTCTGCTGTTTCATGTAAGTTTTAAAAAGAAAACAGTATTCCTGTAGGCATAATGCAGCCTCTTTACACAATACCAAATAAAGCTGAGCCTTATTAGAAACTTCACATTTCTGTATCAGGAACAAGATTTTGGACCAATCTAATCATTTTAAAGTATTTGTGGAACATGTGAAAAGCAAAAGAAAATCACTGGAACCAAGACGCTGTGGTTAGATGTCTTACAGATACATATATCAAGCATTCTTTTTCCAAATTTGCTCAAGTCCTGTTCTATTGTTTGGCTTCTGCCCACAGATAGTCAGTCTAGTTTGTCCTTCAGAAGAATCTTGTCAATTTTATTTTGAAACCTTTATGCCACATCTACAGGCACTTCCATCATATAATCGAAATTCAGCAGTTGCCTTAAGAAGCTTAGATCATTCTTATTTGCCATCATACTTTTCCTTTCTTCACAGAAATACATGAAGGCTGTGCCACAAAAGGCTTTATGGCCAGACTTTTCAATTATTCAACCAAGCTTCCTAGAATGAATTACCACAACAGAATACCTTCCTGTTTAGATTCAGGATACAGTAGGGAAATCAAACACTCAGTAACAGAGCTTATGAGAGCTTCTTTCGGTTAATATACTACAAGGAAATTACTGGTGCATGGGAACTGTTGAGATAATACTACATGCTTCTGAATAGGACTACAAAATAATTAATTAGATCAGTCTCTTATTAAGTCAAGTGTAGAGCACACTGGAAAATCTGCACCCTTCATTCATGCATTAAAACAAAATTATAGTTTTAAATCAGCTTTATATGGGCTGAGGAAAATAAACCACTATCCTGCATATTGTGCATTTTCACAATTTCTCAAGCAGATTTTTGCAGGGAAAATATTAATTTCCATTTTCAATTAGTTGTCAATTACTTGAAGCCCAGCAGCTAAACACAAACGGAATCCTTCATTAGTGTTCTGCTATTATTTAAATACTTACAGTGAAAAATACGGAAATCAATGTATGGATGAGAACCTCTTCTCTCTGTTTCAAATCCTGCCCGACTTCTTACTCGTACATCTCCTAGAAATAGGGTCAAGAGTGAAACATGCTGCGTCGAAGAGCTACAGAGAAAACTGCAACTGAATACAGTTGCAAGGTGTAGATTTTATACATGTAGTGTAATAATCATAAAATGAACCTACTGGATGCCTTTCATTTCAGAGGCACTTTCAAAACAAATCTGAAGACCTTTCAAACATGCACCTGTATGCTCTTCATAAAATTCATTATATACACAGCCAAATGCACATAGAGCTACTCAGATCCTATTGTATATGCTAAGCTATACTACCATGATGCAAAACTAAAGCATAGGTAAATACGTGAGAACTTTTTTGCTCTCCAGTACCAGAACATTTGTGACTCAGGATCAGTTTAAGTTTCTTTATAATGTTCTTACATTCACAACTACAACTGTTGCCACTACAGTTTACTTACTTGTGCACAGTTGTCTGATTATACAAAGCCTTACTGAAATATCAAAACTTAACAACAAAATGAATAAAAATGCATATATTCTTCATTCTGTATTCAATCCCCTCCTCTCTTAGAATAAAAGTGTACTGTTGTCAGCTAAAACTAACCAGTCAAATAAAGACAGCCACATCCAAGGTTACATGAGCAAGTGGGCCTGCCCAAAAGCAATTCCTTTTCCTCTGCACTGTAGACCTCCAATTTGCCCCAAATCTGCAGTGGTAATCCCCCCAACCCTCAACAGCAGTGCTACTCAAAGTGGTGGTGGATGGATTAGTACTAGTATGCGAGCGAACAGCTGTCAGTCCATGGTGCATTTGCAAGGAAGAAAGAAACAGCTGTAGCCAACCTCAGGCTTACATGTTCCTTCCTTCTCCTTTCATTACAAGCTGTAGTTTGCCAGCAAATCAAAACTGGGAACCATTGTGATCATGGTTTTTAAGTTCTAATTAAGAGAGAAACTGTAGCATTCACAAATCTTAGTTTGGATGTCTCAGATATCATGGAAAATTACAGTTGTCTTGTGAAAAGAAGTCAGAGAGTAGGGATGCGAGCTGAAGGATTGCTCAAATTATGCTAATCTATGGTAAAACCTCTGACCAACATATTATAGCCCTTTCTGTACGAAAATATTTTCAAAGCTAAATATTATAGCTTTAAACTGAACTACTGAACAGTCAACAGATTTATAACTGATTTTTTTCTAGCAAGTTCAAGCTCCCTCAGCCCAATTCATTTTATGAATTTATGTCTCCACAAAGTTGTTTTAGAAAAAATTATAACAAATGCTTAAGACTACTTATGTTTAAGGATACATTTTCATTCTCATTTTCATTCTATTTCACATCTCACTTTGTGTGGGTGATCTTTCAGAAAATATTTTGCATGCCTTCAAGTCTCACTATGAGACTGGTTACAATTACATTCAAAAATAATAAATCTACTACAAAACTGAATTGGTATATCCATTCAACAATCCTAGTATGGCTACTGAATGTGCATAAGCTTTTGAATTTCATGAAAACCTTCACACTGAAACAAGAGGTAAAACCAGATCTCAGACTGCAATGCAAACGAGACACAGTCAGTACTGGTAAACACAAGATCAGTTTAAGTTGTGAGGTTGGCCCAAACTGCCAGAATGGAGAGATAGAGATTCACCAAGCCCCTGTGCACACAAAGGGGCTTTTTTCAGTATTTCTACATATCTCATCTCATTCTGCTTCCTCCCTGCCAGTCAAGCCACTGAGAGCAGCACTGAGTTGTCATGAGGTTGCAACTGGATAAAGAAAGTTGGCTTCTTTCTCTCCAAGAATAAGCCACTGTTATTGCAGCCAGAGGTTTTTCAAAATCAAATAAGAAAGCATTTCTGATTCTTTGTTATCTAAAAAGGTTTGCTCTACTTTCCAAAAAGGAAAGCCCAAAGACAGAAAATATCTCATGTTTCACACGACTGCTGCAACAGATATCCCACTCTTTACAAAGAAATGCATACTCCCTAGCAAAATGTCCTCACAACTGGCCTATCAGGACTATCTTAAACTAACCACAAACCAGTAAATTGCATAACCATGAGCTGAGGTTAGCAAAGGTCATTCTAGCCTCCACCCACAACAAAAGGACCAAAGGCTACTAGGACACTGCACCCCATAGCTCCAAGGAAAAATATCATGGTAACAGGATGATCGATATGGTCCAGCCATCGGACAGCAAATGAGCAGATGCAGGTTAACATGTTTTCCCTCTCTCTGCCAGAAAGAACTGGTCCAACTGCTAGCTGCCTGGAACTGCAAAGCTGAAGGACACAAACTGGAAGTCCAGAAGCCACTAAGGAACACATACATGCCCAAGAAAACTCATCATCAGAAGGGCTTCCTTCTATCAGCCAGTAAAAGAGCAGCTGCTTCAACACCTGCTCCCCACCCCCAACCCATATTTTTATCACTTATTTTAGATTGTCAACTTATCAACAAGGACTATTTTGTTTTTTAATACTTGTGCAGCATTTTAAAAAGTTTAACTACTGAAATATGTTATGATTATTACGTTACTGATGATGACTAAACCAGGTGCCAAAATTTTAAGGATTTAAATAAGAGAGACCCAAATAACCATCTAATCAAGCATTCTAATATTTCATGTGGAAAAGCTGATGCTACATACTGTTTATAATGTTGCTGTTCAACATGTTAAACTGCACAGTTGCTAATTTTCAAAAGTTAACTCACATATGACAGCTGTATCCTGACATAATGCTAAAACATGTGGTAACTATACAAGTTCAAGCTCTCAGCATGGCCATGAGAAAACTGGAAGCTATTACTTCCATTTCTGATTAATTGTACTGTAGTGTATTATCCAAAGACTAAAATACAGTCAATCTTAACTATGACCAAATTAATATTAACCATTTACACCTTACCTCCCTTAAGGTAAAAGAGGTTTGTTTCCACTAACCATAATTAAAATAAGCTAATCTGTTTATCTGTGATCAAATGAGATGCCATGAACTTAGAAAGGCCTACAAAGTTCCTTCTCAGAGCCATGAGCAGACGGGGAAGTCCATAAACTCAAGAGATTCTGTGGCTTGTTATAACAACAAGCCAGTTCTGTAAGCAAAGAGTTCATCTACATTTAAAATTCCAAACTCTTTAGAGACAAACTCTTGGAATATCTGACTGTTTGATGCTACCATACTCCAATTATTCCACTGACTGGGTTAGAGAACCAGAATATTATTTTTCTGCTCATGTTCAAGCTTTTCAAAAACAATGATTCAGAATTCAGAAACTGGGATCAAGCAATATCGAAAATAATGTTGACCTTTACGGACTATTTCCACCAACTAGAGGTGACCGAATTACTATAGCCCAAAAAGACCCAATGCGAACAAACCTACAAGTATGGCTCCCAGAAATTGGTGATCTAATAATTTCATCTTTTAAAAAAATATATCATGTACTCATATTCTCCTGTAATAAGCAATCAGGTAACATTACAATGCATTCATTTTCTGGACAGAGTCAAGCCATTCAACTCTCCTTAATATTTCAGAGCTGCTTTTACATCTTTATCAGAATTCTCAGAAGGTTCTGATTGCAATGTTCATTCTGTTACAACCAAGCCTTCCTTCTAGCAAGACCTTCACTGAATATTACAGTGACTTTTAAGCAAAAACAAGGCATTTATAGCCACCGCCACAAAACATTATGTTTACCAGAAATCTAGTTATATTTATCTCCTCCTTTTTTTAAGGTAAAGGACTTTTAAAAATTGGCTTAATGAAGTTATTTACACTACTGGTTTTCACTATACCTTTTCTTAAGCATAGATGGTTTCAGATTCATTTTTAAATGGCTGCTAACTACTTAAAGTTTTGCAAAGTAGCTTAGCAGAGATATTTAAGACAAATGCAGAAAATTCAGTGTTTCCCAAGCTAGAGAGCCCAGAGCATCCATATATTTGCCAAGAATCTTACTTACTTTGCATATCTTTACAACTGATCTTTGAAAGTACTGTTCTGAATTATAATGGAGAACCAGCCCTCTTTCCTTTAAAATCATTGCCTCCTTATTTAAAAAAAAAAAAAAAAAAAATCCCCAGTATCTAGTCATGTCCAATCAACAGAATTTACATTTCAGTAAGAATTTTTATGGCTCACTTTGTGCGTTGATATATAGATATAGATACAGATTATTTGCTTTTATACCAGGGCCAACAGAATATTGGCTAGACACTATTAAGAACAGCAGACCTATCTGCTACTTGTTCAGACGATATTCATTCCCAACTTATGTTTGTGGCAAAATCCAGAACGTTCATTCATAATGGTCAAATGAAAGATCCAAAGAGAGGCATTAAAAATGTGTGGCATAAAAACCCACCACCAAAGTGCAAAAAGAGAAGAGAAAAAGAAATGTCTAAAGAAGGACATGAGGCAAAAAAGAGAGAGAGAGAGAGACTGTTTCAAAACGAAAGTCTTCCTCATAGAAGGATAAATATCAACAAAACTCCAGAATAAAGTAAATAAAGTAATAAAGCCATTTTATGAAAAGCTAGAAAAATTTAAGATCATTTCAACACAGCCGGACTAATATATTGTACAACAGACCATTATCACAAAAATGATCAACAGGAAAATATTAAATTTATAGAGCAAATATTTGATAAAGAGCATTAAATGCTTTTCCATGTCTTATTTGTCCATGTTCAGCTTTCTTTAAAGTAAGTCTACATTATACTGATGTTACATAACTATGAGAGTTGTGTATTGCATAAGCTTAGTTCCTCCTACTATCAACTTTAGACTGATGAGTTATTATCCTTTCATAAAATGGCATTTGCCTATTAAAAAGTGTATCTAAATGTATTGCATAGTGCATTTGGATCAAAGTATTTCCATCAGCTTCTGGCTGATTTCTATAATTCTCCAAATTATAGAAATAAACAGAGTGGTCTTCACCAGCAAATAGGATGGAATGACACACAACACAACCCCAAATCAGCTCTAGAGGAATAGAAGGATACTCCAATCTGGGGGCAAGAAAGAAGGAAGGGAAGGGGAAGCCCTTCTTGCACAATACTATAGTCCAGGGTCTCCCAGCTCATCTGTTACATTCTACATGCCGTATGAATGGAGTGGTAAAGCCTGGGAATGCCAAAACCTTGATTTCACTACAGAAATACGTCTAGGTACCCTAAAGGCACCCTCAGATCTTAGAAGCTAAACAGCATCACCTTTGGTTAGTACTTGGGTGGGAGACCACCAATGAATACCAGGGGCTGTAGATTATATTACAGAGGAAGGAACTGGCAAAATCACCTCTGAGCTTTCCTTGGCTAAGAAAACCCTATGAAATTCATGACATGTTTTGATTTGGAGACAGGCCATGACTGACCAGAGGCTATCTGAGCCCAGCAATCTCAAATTCCAAGAATCCCTTGTGTTAAGCATCTAGCTGTTTACCCTTTCTACTTTGGTGATACTTTCGCAAAGGGCTTTTAATAACCAATTTACCACTGTAACAGCAAAAACAAAACAGAACAGAGCAAAAAATATTTGCAAGAACTCTTCTCTCACTATGCACTTCCGTCGATTGATTTACTTTGTACTGCACACTTGAGTCAGAAGCCACAGTTCATCAGTGTAGAACTGCAACAGTCTATTCCTGTTTGCACTGCAGAAAGTGGGTGAACTAAAGAGTCCTCTGCTCAGGTTTTAATACACATGGGATGACTAAGGCCTTTTCCACATGATAGACTTCATGTGAGTCCTTCTGCTGCAGCCCCTGCAGGGAAGGGAGTGCGACACTGGCTCCCTGCAGAAGGCAGCATGATGGCAACGCCTCTTGCTTCCATAGTGCAGCCAGGCAGTTCCCATTGCTGCACTGGGGAAGGAAGTGGCACCACCGCACTTCCTGCCCTTCTGTATGGGCAGCAGTGATGGGAGTGGAACAGAATATTTCCATTTGACAAATACTCCACAAGCATGATACATGGGGACAAGATGGCAGCAGGACCATGACAATGTTGCGCAGAAGCAGAACCTGCGGACCACCGCCATCCTGTCCCCACAGCGGGACAGCTCTGTCGTTCGGCCTAAGTGATCAGAGCCAATATTGCTATCCTCATTTTTTTAAAAAACAAATAACAATGTGTTATTCTTTGCAATTCAATAATCAGTTTCAATGTACTCTAAAATCCTGACACAAATTTCCTGTTACCATGTAACATCAAAATAATATGGCATAGTTTTACCTCCACTGTCACCAACTGCACTATGTACTATGAACTAGTTTATATGATCTGTCAGCATAAAACTAGAAACACTGCAACTTTTTACTTCAAAAGAATAAAGGGATAACAAGTGTTTATTACTGTTTATAGCACCAATATTATCTGTTCCTTATTACCATGCTATTTGTAGTTTAAATAGCATATACTTGTACTGCATTTTGCACAGGTTATCTCAAAATTAGACATTTAATGTTAATCTAGGATTTCTTCCCTTTTAGTATCATTTTGCTAATTTGCTAGTTCATTTCACTAATCACAGATGTTCTGAATGTTATGCATTTGTTTTAAAGTACTAATATGACAAAGATGATTACTACTGTAATGTTAACCAAAAAATTAGATTTGAGTTGCAATAGATTCTGTGAAAAAAAGATTATCCTTCCTACCTAATTGGTTCTGGAAGCTTTGTTTTGTTTTGTTTTGTTTTGTTTTATTATCTCCTGCTGTATCACCAGTCCTGGGACTCAAGACAGTTTACAGCAGTTAAAACAGTTAGAGCTAAAGTTCATATTATATAAAAGTTTCAGTAGAATTAAAAGCAAATTTAAACTATACCCATTAAAAAAAAATAACAGTAGATTATTGAAAGCTCTTTCCTCATGGGCAATCAGGTCTCAAAGGCCTTCTGAAACAAAAAATGGTTTCACGTGCCTATAAAAGGATAGCAATGAAGGTGTCAGTCATGCCTCCCTAGGAAGGGAGTTCTAGAGCCTGGCAGCAGCTACAAAAAGGCCCTCTCCTGTGTTTCCACCAAATGTACCTGTGAGAGAAGTAGAATAGAGGAAAGAACCTCCTCAGAAGAACTCAAAACATGGGCAGGCTCACATGGGAGAACTGACCTGGACCTGAGCCATATAGGGCTTTATAGGTCATAACCAGCATTTTGAATTGTGCTCAGAAACAGTCTAACAACCAGTGAAACTTTTGCAACAAAACTAGTGTTTGGCAGCCCCAATTAACAACCTGCTGCAGCTCTTTGGACCAACTGAAATTTGCAAACACTCTTCAAAGGCGGTCCACGTACAGCATATTACAGTGATTCAAACAAGATCAAACTAAAACATGTGTCACTGCAGCCAAATCAAATGTCTCTAGGAACAGGTGCAGTTTGTACACTAGCTTTTACTGTGCAAATGCATGGGGGCGGGGGACACCTGTACCCCCACTCAGCACAGGGTGATCCTCCCTTCAACTGACTAGGATCACCTTCATCTTGTCTGGATTATGTTTCAATTTGTTCACCCTTATCCAGTCCATTACTGATGACAGGGACCACTTCAGAATCCAAAGAGTTTCCTCAGATTCAAATGGAAAAGGGGAACAGAATTGGCTGTCATCAGTATACTAAAGACACTAGAATCCTAAAATTCTGCACAACCTCTCATAGCAGTTTCACGTAGATGATAAACAGCACAGAATACTACATCACCCCCAAGTGGACCCCAAAGGTCAATGGCCAAGGGGGTCAAATAAGAGTCCAACAGCATCATCTGAGTTACTACTCACCCCAAAGAAACAGAGACACTATAAAGAGTGTCTCCAAGTCGCATTCAGCAAAATGGCTCACATGCTTGGTACCATGATCAATGGTATCAAAAACCATTCAGAGGTTCAGCAGAACCAACAGGGGTACATTCTTCCATCCAATTCCCAGCATAGGTCGCCCACTAGGGTGACCCAAGCCATCTTTGTCCCAAGCCTGAAACCAGATTAAAATGGCTGTAGATAGCCCATCTCATCCAGGAACCTTTAGAGCTGATAGACCACCATATGCTCCAGTACATTGCCCAGAAATTGAATGTTGCAAACTCGTCAGGTAGCTGTCCAAAACACTGGGATCCAAAGGTGGCTTTTTCAATAGTAGCCCTACAACTACTTCCTTCAGGCCTGGTATTATGGCAAAGCAATGATCACTTCTTCTCATCTATCAGTCAGTCCCACTCTGGCTTTTTAATAAGCCGGGAATGGCAAGGCTCTAACACGTACAAAATGGCTCTCACCTCACCAAGAATTCTGTCCAATTCCTTGAGGTATACAAATTGAAAAGTATCCATTATCCATCCAAGTCAGAGCTGATCTAAGACATTTTATCTGCAAAGTGCCAGCAAGCAGTTAACAGCAGGCTGTTGAATAGTCTGGATTTTCCTCTCACGTGCCAATGTGTAAAAGACCACTGACCACTTGAAACTGCTCTACCAGCCAATCTCTCCAGACATAATGGTGACAAAGAAAAATAGAGGGTTTACTCCTCACAGTGCTACTGACTAAGCCTTCAGATGTGCTCTGCCCTATATTTGATCAGATTTGCTTCAAGTTTTTCAACAACATTGTTCTAGTTATCATCTCATCTGTTTTATCACCACTAGATCTCTGGAAAGCCTGTCAACTAGTTTGGCTCCACTCCATGAGAGGGGATGCTAAGGAGCAATCATATTCATCTTCCTGAATATTTCTTCAATCCACAGATTGATAAACGCTTTGACAGAATCACCTAGCAAGGTGGCAGCATCCATCAGGTAACAATCCAGATCCATCAGCCACCATCAATCTCACATCCTACAAAGCTTCCAAGTCACAGTGAATCTAAATCTGACTAGGCAGTGACCTGTCTATGCCAGTGGAATCTCTATCTGCCCTGTACAACTGGGGTGGCTGCTCCCTGAGACCTAACAAATTCCCTCCTCTTCTGAAAACATCTTCTTCCTACTGTGAACTCCCAGTACTCTCAAAGTTTGTCAGTGCAGGCAGCCCTCCAGATAAATATTGGAAGTACACAACCCTCCCTCTTCTCTTGAGGAGCAGGACAGGCCCTTGCACTGCCTTGAAGTGGCACCCACAAAAAGACAACCCCATTGGCAGCAAACCTGTCTCCATGGGAGTTCTACTTTTACCTGCCAGTTCCCTTAGCTGCTACTGCTGGAGTGAGAGGCACTTGCTCACAAAAACTGTTGAGTCACAACTTGTGGCCCTGGGTCTGCGAGGAGGTAAGATGTACAGGTAACGCCAACCCAGGCAGTAGCAGCAGCTGCATGTAACACTTTTTTGCACTCCTGTTAGATGTAACAGGGGGGTTTCCTCCCCCTATAGAATGTGTTGTTATGTCCCAAGCCCACAGGAGTCCTGCTTTTAGCTGTCAGCTTCCTCAGTTGCTACAAGTGAGATGGGTGGCGCCTGCTGGCAGAAATTGTTGAGTCACAGCTTGTGAGCCTCAGTCACAGCTTGTGGATTCAGATATTCCATGGCATCAAGCCCATGGGTTGCCACTGAGTTCCACACTACCATCCACACATTTCAGTGTCTATATAAAACCACTGAGAAGTCATCCAGAGGCTTACGACTACAGTGCCATCAAGATATGGATGACGCACAGCTTTACTTCACTGTTCTACCTTCCCAGAGAAATAGAGATAATCTTGAGTAAGCATCTGAATACAGCATTAGGTTGGGTTAGGAAGAACGAGCTGAAGCCCGACTCCGGTAAGACAGAAATTCTATGGACTGCAAAATTATCTACTGTGGACAGTGGTATAGAACCAGTCACGGATGGGGTTTCACTCTTCCAGAAGATACTCAGCCTCAGAAGCTGAGGTGGCAGCATGAACGGTTTTCATGACCTGAGTTTGGTTCACCAGCTATAGCCTTATCTATAAGCCATATATCGCCTCAGCTACCTATATGACCACCAAACTGTGCTACTATAGTGTACTTTGTGTGGATTTATCTCCAAATATGGCTTGGAAGTTTCAACCAGGTCAAAATCCACCTACTCAAACGCTGATAAATGAACATGCAGTAGGCGCCTATATGCTTTAGAGCCAAAAGGAATATGTTAAGAATATTTAAAGCCCTAAGCATTTTAGACTCACTTATATAAAGTACCCCCTTCACCATATCATTCTGTCCACATGCTGAAATCTGCTCCAGATATCCTGCTAGTAAGCCCACCTTTCAAAGACCAATTACATTACTGAGCACAGAGAATACTAACTGCTCTATAATGGCTCCTCACCTATGCACACCCTCTCAATGGAGTTGTGCCTCACCTCCACTATTTAACTGCTATAACATGTCTTCAAACCTTTTCAAGGCGGCTTTTGATTAGCATGCAAGAGGCCCAAGTGCTGCAGAATAAAATATCAGCTTTCTTCCTTTGATATTACCTACCTTTTACTGCTTTATCTTAGTAGTTTATAATGCATGTCACTTTAGGAGAACATGACCCTAAAAAATGCTCTATAAATTTTTTTAAGCAAATAAAATGGGTAAGTCAGTTACTTTTCCTGCTTCTGAAAAACACAAAGAGACCAACAAAGGAACTAAGACAGCATCCTGATATCGTTTTAAAAGGAGAGTGAAAGGAAGGCCAGTAGTCACCTGGGCCTGCTAAAGCTTTCTTGTGTGGAACAAATAGGAAAGTAACTAGCTTTCCAAGGCTAGAATGGCAGGCAAACCTTTTCTAAAAAAATTTTTTTTATTATACATAAAATTGTAAAAAATATATAAATGTATTATATATAAATATACAAAATAACATGTAAAAGAAAAAAGGCAAACAAGAAACCTAAATACCATACAACCTAAGGAAAAAAGGGAGCGAAGAGGGGAATTAAATGGTTATACACATAGAGTCGAAGGCTTTCACGGCCAGAATCCATTGGTTCTTGTGGGTTTTTCGGGCTTTGAGACCGTGTTCTGGTTGTATTTTCTCCTGACATTTCGCCTGCATCTGTGGCTGGCATCTTCAGAGGAATGGTGAATTGGAAGTGGAGTGGAGAATATATATGCCAGTCTCCTCCTCCAGAGGGGAGGGAGCAATTAGCATAATCGTCCTGTTCTGTGTATTGAATACTTGCTCCTGGAGGGAGACTTCCTGAGCCCAGGTGGGGCTCATTAGGGCTCGTTAGTATCTTTAGTATTTTGATTTTGGTGTTTTTCAATACTGGCAGCCAAATTTTGTTGACCTTCCGAGTCTCCTCTTTCCTGTTAAAATTATCCAAGTGTTTGTGGATTTCAATGGCCTCTCTGTGTAGCCTGACCTGGTAGTTGTTAGAATGGTCCAGAATTCCTGTGCTTTCAAATAACATTCTGTGTCCGGGTTGGTTTATAGTGTGTTCTGCTACTGCTGACTTTTCTGGCTGGATCAGCCTGCAGTATCTTTCGTGTTCTTTGATTCGTGTTTGGATGCTGCGTTTTGTGGTCCCTATGTAGACCTGACCACAGCTGCACGGTATGCGGTAAACTCCTGCAGAAGTTAGGGGATCCCTCTTGTCCTTTGTTGAGCGAAGTATTTGCTGAATTTTCCTGTTTGGTCTGTAAATTGTTCAGCGGTTACGTTTCTTCATGAGTTTCTCATGAAACTCCTTTGATATACGGTAAAAACACATTCCCTTCAGGTGGCTGTTCATCCTTACTCCTGTGGTTTTTTCGGGGTCTTGAGGCCCTTCTGATGTCTGAACTGGAGTACCCATTAGCCTGTAGAGCCCAGTTTAAATGATTCAGTTCCTCATTCAAGAGGTGAGGTTCACAAATTCTTTTTGCATGGTCTACCAGAGTTTTTATTGTGCTCCTTTTTTGTCCTGGGTGGTGGTTGGAGTCTTTGTGTAGATATCTGTCCGCATGTGTAGGTTTTCTGTACACCGTGTGGCCCAATCAATGCTTGGGTTTGTGGGTCACCGCAGGAGTCACTGACTGAATAGGGAAACTCATGAAGGAACGTAACCTCTGAACAATTTACAGACCAAACAGGAAAATTCAGCAAATACTTCGCTCAACATAGGACAAGAGGGATCCCCTAACTTCTGCAGGAGTTTACCGCATACCGTGCAGCTGTGGTCAGGTCTACATAGGGACCACAAAACGCAGCATCCAAACACGAATCAAAGAACACGAAAGATACTGCAGGCTGATCCAGCCAGAAAAGTTAGCAGTAGCAGAACACACTATAAACCAACCCGGACACAGAATGTTATTTGAAAGCACAGGAATTCTGGACCATTCTAACAACTACCAGGTCAGGCTACACAGAGAGGCCATTGAAATCCACAAACACTTGGATAATTTTAACAAGAAAGAGGAGACTCGGAAGGTCAACAAAATTTGGCTGCCAGTATTGAAAAACACCAAAATCAAAATACTAAAGGTACTAACGAGCCCTAATGAGCCCCACCTGGGCTCAGGAAGTCTCCCTCCAGGAACAAGTATTCAATACACAGAATAGGACGATTATGCTAATTGCTCCCTCCCCTCTGGAGGAGGAGACTGGCATATATATTCTCCACTCCACCTCCAATTCACCATTCCTCTGAAGATGCCAGCCACAGATGCAGGCGAAACGTCAGGAGAAAATACAACCAGAACACGGTCTCAAAGCCCGAAAAACCCACAAGAACCAAAGGTTATACACATAACTTCCAAACCTCCCAGAAAATGGTTATTTTATGAAAAACTAGACAAACTTTAAGTTAAACAGTAATGGTACTAAACCTGTATAGTATGACAAATTTATATAAAGATTATGTAAGATTATATATATTCTACTATATTACTTACACTTCTAATCATTCTACTAAATATAAGCTTCTGCTATATTAATTCAATCCTTTTGAGTGACAAAGATAAGCACACCTCTACAGAGGATACCAATAGGAATTCAAGAATAATTGTGCATCCAGGAGAAAGGAAAACAGTGACACATGTGTGACTAGAAGCCATCACCTCATTCTTCTCAATTTAAAAAGCATCAACTAGTACCATATGAGATAAGTCTACATTTCTTCCTTAAAGTTAGGGAGGTTCAGATAGGTGTCAAATAGAGAGGATTACAGGTTGACCATCCAGCACCTGTGACTGATGGAAGACTGTTCAATACTGGCAACTCAACATTTTACTTCAAGGCTCACTGCTCCTGAAAACAAGCTTACATGTGTCAATGACTTAAGCAAAAGTTACCATGTTACAGAGGCAGAGAAGAATGGTGCAATGCCGAATTCCTATTTGTCTCTTAAATTTAGTTTATGTTTATGGAATGCAATTTGAATAATTTAAACTGAAACTCCTCCTACTCATTTTTTCCTATCTACTGCAGTCACGTTATTTCAAGATTGCTAGTTCATGAAAATGTTTAGTTTACAACTTATGCTGAAACTCTTTCCTATACAAATATTTGCTCATATGAGTCACTTAGACTCAGGGTTAAACAAAACAAATTCTTAATCTCATATGTACCTTCTATCTTCTGTAATTACTGGCTATTTAAAATAAGAAACACAACTACTACAGGAGCTAATCTTAAAAGAAAGAAAAGATCAGTATTAATGTAAGAATTTCAGTCTGTGTTCATATATCAGATTTTATACACAGAGCCAATATAAAGTTTATTATGTTCTCTAAAATTTGAGTCTTCTTCCAACCCCTCCTTTCTCTCCCAGTATGACTGGGGAGCCTGCAGTCTCCTATTTTGTGATCATCACATTCTGATTTTACTCAGTGCTAGATGTATTAAAGAAAACTCAAATCAGTACAGCCAAGAACACCTATAATAAGCAAAAGGAAGACGAAAAATAGTGGAAAAGCGAGAAATAACAACAGGAAATGTGTTAGATACACTAAAGGTACACCATCTACTCAAAAGCAGACAGCCATACTTAAAAAGACTTTGAACTGGTGGCCACACTTACCTAGCATGCGAATGTACAGCGCAGTTTGATCAGAACTGTCATAGGAAATTGCACCACGTCTCTGGAAATGAAAAACAAAATATTTTATTCCCACTTTTTAATGAATCTTAATCTCCACTGTCTAAAGACTTTGTTTCCATTATAAACAGCTTGTTACAATAAAGAATACACTTTCTAAAATCGCAGACTTTTAAAATATTTTCTCCACACAGGAATGCTTCCACAACGAAAGAAATTTACTTATTAGTTTACCTCAATACAAAAAACCTTTCCACTTGTGATCTCTCAAATATTCAAAGTAAGGCAACAAATATCAGGCTGGGACATTCAAACACAATTAAGAAATGGTGTTAAAGAAGCAAACTATTTCCTCCCCTGTCCCCAGATTTAGCCATGGTTAAAAGCTGTATCAGTGCTACCATCAATACAGTGGGGTCCCCAGCTAGTTTTGGACAGATTTGCACTGCTTCTGTAGAATATAGGTTTGTAGTCTGTGGTACTTCGATTTGAGGCTACTTCTAGAAGCTCACGTAATAGCAACAACTAGGATTGCCTTTTACTAGCTTCAGCTGTGACAAACAAAGCCAGACGTATAATTTATTTCACAAAAATAAAACATTTTAACACAGAGTTACCTAATTTGTACCAATTTGCTTATTTCTCTTCAGGATCAATTCAAGGTACTGGCTTCTCATCTACAGAACTCATGAGGTCCCTGTATCAGATGGACTGGATTCCCCTACATTGGAAGCATACGTCAGTTAATGAAGTCTCCAACGAGGAAGCTTCTTTTATGAAGGTGTATAGGCCCACATGGCTAGAAGTGGGCTGCTTCCCACTTAGTGGAAGAGAAAAGCCTCCAAGTTGCACCAGTCTACAGTAGTAGTGACGAATCAGCTACTTATCTGTAATGAGGGATCAGACAGGAGACTAACTCTTCAGGACGCTAACAAGGGTTTACTGCAACTAAAATACAAATATTTTCAGCTTAAGACCAGGTAGTACACAGACGAGGAGCGGCTGCAAGGGATTCTCAGAGAACCCCTCCCAACTCACTACAGTACAGATTAACCTTTGTGTTTAAGTTTTCAGTAACTCAGTTGGAATTCTTCAATAGAAGCATCAGAGAACTGTGATCACTGAGATGCAACCTGATTTTAAAAAAAAAAAAACCCGCAGATATCTCTGTATTTTGGAAGACACCTTCAAGAGGTCTATAGGAGGTTAAAAATGTTTTGCTTATTTATGCAAGGCTTACCTAATCCAGCTGTTTCTATTTCACATGGACATTTTGTTAGTTTTGAATAAAACATTTCCTGCAACATACTGAACTGCTCTTCCCTTCTGTGTTGAAGAAACTTCTCCCTATTGCTTCCATGTTACTTCTGCCCCAGTACCAAAATTCTTTAAAAAAAAAATGCTCAGTAACACATCTACTTCTTTCCTGAGGAACACCTGTATATCCAATTCCACATCTCTCTAGAGGAAATCCAATCAGAATCTATCAGGAGCAGAGGCCTGTGGATGGTGGTGTCTACTTTATGCAACTGTCTATCCACTGGGAAGACCGCTTATTCCCAAGTATGTGTGCCTTTAGGCACCAAAATAAAAGCCCAAGTCTTTCAACAGGAGTTTGGAATATGGCCACGCTGCTGTGGGATATTTGCTGTGGTTTTTTTAAAAAAAATCCAGCTGTTTCTGCTGTTATATTGTTCTTTGGGCTTGCCAATTTATCTCCTCTTGCTTTTTTGGTGGGGAGGAGGGATTGATGATCTTTTACTCTGTTGGCTTGTGAGTTCATTTGTTTAAAAAAAGGCTAGGATATATGTTTTTAAAATAAAATACAAACATTCATTAGACAGACAGACAGACATAATCAAGGAAGCCATGACCATGATTTTGCAATATCTGAGCAGGGCAACTGATAAGGAATCTTGGGAGGTTTCTCATTCACAGGGTTGCCATAAGTAAAAGTTAACTTGACAGCAATTAAAACAACAATAAACATTCATATGCTTAATTCTGGCAAGGATTAGAATCTGTCAGCCACTTCAAACCATAGTTCAGAAACTTTAGTTTATGTCTATTCAGACTTTAACCAAGGTTAAGGCAGAAGGCAGAGGAAACTAATATGTAATCACAAGATTGCTTTGAACATTATCGGTGTGGAAATGCCATATAAGTAACAACAACAGTACCACCATCACTATCTTAATTGTGGTTAATGGGTAGGAAGAGTTACACCCACAGCTCCCTAGGGAGCTATAAACACTAGAAACGTAATCCTACTATAGCTATTCATAATCCCCATGCAGTGAGTGCAAAATATTCACTTGCATTTTAACCACACAGAAATAGCTGTTCATCAATCAGCCCTCTTTTCATCTGTTCTCTAGGTAACCATTTTGAACATAAAGAGCTTGTGTATTTGCTTTTAATCTTTTTTACTTGTGAGCAGATGTAAGAAGAATAGATGCAAAACAGGACTAAAGGTTGAGTATACATTTTAATTAATGATTTCTGGTAAAATATTTAAAGAGCTATGTCTTCAAACTATACAATTATGCATATTTGGGAATCCTATGGCTAGGTCTGGCAGACTGACATCCAGAAATGTACAGGGAAATTTTTCACAATTAGCAACAGTGAAGTCCACCAGGCATACACCCTACAGAAGTAATATTCTACAAAATACCCTCCAAAGAGGATCACTAACACCAATGAATTATTATTATTATGTCCCATTAAAAAAAAAAAAAATAGTAGTAGCAGGAGTTTAGTCAAATAGGAGCAAAATGTGTGGAACTGTGTCCCAAATGCTTTGCTGTAATCTCACAGGCAAGGGCATTCCAGCTACACATTCCCATTACACTAGTCTTTGCATCATCTTTTTCTCTTGCCTCTTGCTTCTTTCCCTGTGACCTGTTTTTCTGTGTGCTATAAACTCCCTCCATCCTTTATCTCCCATGTGTTGCAGTAGTATATTCCTTTCACTACATTAACTGGTCACTAAGACTTCTGTCTCAGATTGGTCAAATTTTGAACTATCTGCTTCATAATTCACAGGAAAGAAGAGCATTTAGGAGGTTCTCTTCTAGGCAAAAATGTACAGATTCTCCCAAATACAATTTCCTATCTTCTTTTTCTCACTCTTTTATCCAGGTCAATAAGTTAGTTAAGGACAACTGGGTGAGATGCTTGACTTTCCAGCAAAATTGGGTTGTTTTGTTAATTCAAGACCATTCAATATTGCAAGGTGCCCTGGGTCAGAAAGGCAGGGTATAAAATGAACAACTAAACAAACAAATACATTCCCACTCCCATGCAAAGCTAAATAATAAAAATTACATGGCTATATATTTTTAGTAAAACTAGTCAGCTATGATAAACGTCAAGAAATAAAACAGAAGGGACTCTTAATAGCAATAAAGACAGGGCAGAGTTCTTTTAATTCTCAACAGTTGTCAATCAGACTATAACTAAAATAGCAAAAAATTAATTATCTGACAACCATCACGCACAAGGGTCCCATTGGTTCTATGCCCAAGATCTGGGTCTTATATGCATATTTAATAAATGCAATAATATATCCGAAGGGGAGGAAGAGTTGGAGAAGGCAAGATGGCGGAGACGAAGAAGACGACGACGGAGACGAAGACGGAGAAGAGGGGAAAAAAAGGCGAAAAATCCCGTAAAAACGGGTAGCCGAAATCACCAAACCAAGTCCGAAATCCGAAAGGGTAGTCCAAAGTCCAAATCCAAGTTCAAAAGCCAGTAAAAACACACGAAGAAGCAAGCCAAGCAGAGAACTAAACTCAGAACCTCCATACGGAACGGCAGACGAGAAAGAACTGAGGAGAGACCGTTGCTCGGCGGGCTGAGCATGCTCAGTGCAGGCAGAGGGGGAGGGGTTCCCGCCAAGCTACTAAGCTCTAGAATTTTCCGAACGGTGCCGCGCATGCGCGAAAGCTCCTAGTGTGTGAGGCACAGAGACCACGAAGAAGAAATTTAACGATAATATTATGTACTTCTTATGGAACAGTGGATTAAATGTTAAAAACTAAAAAAAAAGCTTGACCTAAACAGAGGAATACCTTACTAATATAAAAAAAAAACAACCCTGTAGTTCAGATATTGTGTTTTCAGCTACAAACATAAGAATTTTTTTTATTCTACTATTAATTCTTGAGTATAAAAATGACCTATACTATTACCTAAGTCTCACTAGAAAATTCTGTCTATTAAAAGTACAGCTGACATTCACAGAGCTTTCATATTTATCACATTTTTTTCCTTTTGCAAATCACCACAAACAAGAATTGTGCATGGATACACAACTCTGTATGAATACACTATATACACATGTATAACTGTTGAGTACTTGAAATGTGGTTTGTTTTCTCAAAGGATCTATCTTCATCATTCTTACAAATGCACCTTCTTTATGACCAAAGCAGTTATGGCAATAGCAGCATGCACAGAAATAGGGATCCTTCAAACATGTATACATTTATGGAATTTAATTAAAACATGAGTAAGCTGTATTGGGTTTAATGCTGTAATTGGATACATTTTCCACAACAGAAACCAAGGCCCTGTAACTACTCAAGTAAAAGGAATGCTCAAACATTCCTAACCATACACCAAATGATACCATAAGTGACATATACCATTTTAACAATAATCTGCCAATTGATTTATAAAAATGTAATTTTTAAAAATATTTGAAAATACAGAATCCACTCAATTCAAAAACTTCCATTAAAAAAAAGACTTACCTCTGAATCAATCCACTCAAGCAAGAGCAAGGTTCCATACCAAATCAAAGTAATACCCATTAGATCACACAACAAGGTACAAGCATAATCATTCCTAAACTTATAACTAGAGCTAAAGGCTACTTTAGTATTTATAGGCCTAATAAACAGGCAAGTAAGACAGCAATTTAAAACTGAAGCAGATGTACAAATGCCACTCATATGACTCCTATATGCATATATTCTGCATGACTATATTCTGCCGATTTTATCTGATTACAACCTACATGCATAAACCAAATGATTTCGTTAGCTATTAAAATTTTAACAAAATCCACAAAATAAAACGAAGCAACATAAATGACTTAAGTAAGAGATCTAAGGATGCAGAAAATTCACATATTCTGAAAAACATTATGTCTATTATCTGTCCCATAGGATTTAAAACAAGGCTAATTACATGTTCATACACTGTAATTTGGTCTCACACTTATTCATAAAACCTGTGCTAGCAAGGGAAAAGTATGACTATATAGTCCTCCCTCTACATTTACGGGTTTGACCTTCGTAAATTTGATTATTTGCAAGGCATGAGCATGCCTCTCCCCTCCCATTTCCCTCCTCCCATTCCCTTGATTCCTCATCCCAGGCTTGCTGAGGCTTGTGTTTAAAATGGACATTTTTTTTTCTTTTTGGGTAAGCAATCCTCTCTCCCACTGCTGGAGGCATGTCCTCTCTCCCATGAGGTTGCACTTTCTGCTGTGTAATGGCTGCTGATAGATCAGGTGCTCTTTGCTCCTACTCTCCCTTTTCAAGATGGCTACTGGAAGTAACCAGAAGGGAAGAACTGTGCTTTCCTCCCGTTCACGGAAAAGTAACAGTAAGCCCTTTACTGTGTCTTTTTTCTCCCCTGGTCCCCAACACTCAGGCTAGAGACAAAGGAATGGAAGGGAGGAGCTCTGGAGGGGAATCACACGCAATTGTTCCACTTTCATGAGGGTTCTGCGCCCCTAACACTTGTGAATTGGAGGGCTAATATAGTTAACATATTCAACTTTTTAACAGTACTACTCCGTCTTCTCATCCTATTTTCTGTTTCTTGAAGATCTGCCTTGGTGAGGAAGGAACTGTTTCGTGCTACTTTAAAATTTATTCAACTATGGTTAACTCAGAGGTAGATTCTTAAATACACTAACTGGCAGATGCAGGAAATGAAAGATAAGCACCAAGCAAGAGAGCGCCACTGCGTTATTTGCTAGTACAGTCTACACTACTGCTACTCAAATTGGTACTGCCTAGATCAAAGCCAGTCCCTGGACTACTGGCTACTGGTCCCTGGTGAGTTTCCAGGAAAGAAAAGAACAACTGTAGCCAATGGGCACAAATATGGTGCTGGTCCCAGGCATAAAACAAAAAAAATAATTGCCAGTCCTCCACATCAGACAGACTGAGAAGCTTTGGTCCAGATGGCAGGCACTATATGAAGGATCTCCATATTGAGGGGGAAATGTGAAGTATGTCCATTAACTAACATGTTCTCTTCATTTCAGGAAACCAAGGGCTTCAAGGAGCCAATGTTTACAAGAGCAGCCACAGCAAAAGCAGCTAAGACAAGTAGTTCTTAAAATTCGGAGGTGTTCTGCATTTATCCAAAGCAGCATGTTTTTGATACTGCACACTTCAAAAAGGCATGGAATTTCCTCTTCCACATTTTGAACCTCAAATAAAATGGAAAACTTTTCTCTCTAGGCCTTTCCAACTGTAAATATAAATAGTCTTTGCCTTTCCCAGGCAATAGTCCACATCCTGTCAAAGCCATCGCTACCTCTGGTGTTACTCACCTCTTGAGCTATTTAATTTGGATGTCATTTTACTCATTCTGTTCACATACACAGCTTTCTGCTACAAAACTACTACAAAACAAATTACAGACAAATCACTGGTTAGCCCATGTTTGCTTGTTTATTCAGACAACCATTTTCTTGAAGCTTAATATTCATATAAATACAGAATTGAAAGGTTACAGGTACATAATCAAGCATCATCCAATATCAAAATGAGTTTGAATTACTGCAAAATCATTATTATTGCCAACTTCACTGTAAGCTGGCACTAACCATGGAATTTCACAGCATCTTAGACACAAAGCTTCAAGGGAGAAATCAGCTGGATTTTGCTAGGCCTAATGGGCATCTTCTCTCTTTGTTTCCAAAACATTATCCACCTGTTCCCATTAAAAATACTATCTTCTGCTAGTCATTCAACAAAGCTAGGCATGAGAAAAACCCGTTTGTACTTAGAATAAGAACTCTATGTCAGTGGAACAGTACATCCTTTGTAAACAACAGCTCATGGGTTCATCCCTAGATTTTCCTGGTAAGGAGGGAACAGACTCCAGCCTGAAACCTTTGAGAACTGCTATCCCACAGCATAGATGATACTGAAATAGATGGACCAATAGCCTACCTGATGGAAACCAACTTTTGATATTACTAATATAGATATTAGTTACTAAGCAAATTAGTTATTTAACACATGCTACAGATTTGTCAATATACCAAGGATAAATCTAACTCACTAGCCACACATACTGCCATGCCCCTGATACTATAGTTAAAAGAAGAAATAGACTGCTTTGTGGTGCCTCAGATCACATAAAACCCGTATTTTATTTGCATCTTGTGCATATATGCAAACATCCAGATTCCATGATTAGGCTTAAGCACGTTTAACTGAAACCATTCCCTGTTCATGCCTACTCTTATTTCCTTCTTCTTCCTCTGATCATGTCAAATGTTACGTTGCAAGCTCAACCTAGCAGGGACCTTTCCTCTTTTACCATGTAAAGCACTTTATACCATGACACTACGCAAATAATTAAATGGCTCTATCTCTTTAAGAACCCAAAGCAACATATAAGCATATTACCACTTGTACTATATGACTGCTACTCTATGGGGAAACAAAAACAAATGAACAGATCCATAGTTCAAAGACAGGTGAGGATTAGTACGAGCAACTTCAGTTTTTAATAAAGTACTGAGTATCTAGCTATTCTTAAAAAATTCAAGTTTCCAAGGCCAGACAAAATGTATTCAAGAACTTACAGATATAATCTCAAAGTCTTTATCATTAGTTTTTGAGAATTCTTGGAGAACAGAAGTATCAGAATACTAGAGAAGGGAGAATGTTATGCTCATCTTCAAAAAGGGGGGAAAGGAAGACACAAACAATTACAGCACCAGTCTGCTTGACATCAATATCAAGAATGGTTCTAGATCAGATCATTAAGAAGGTCAGTATGTGAACAGTGAGAAAGAAATGCTGTGATTGCTAAGGGCCAGCAAGTGTTTCTCAAAAACAAGTTATGCTCAGATTGATCATGTATCTCCTTTTTATACACAGAGTTATAAACTTGGTCAGTTAGAGGAATGTTGTGGATGTCATATATCATGATTTCTCCAAGGCTTTTAAAAAGATCCCCCATGATATTCTTGCAGATAACTTGATAAAATAATAAATTGGCAACGTGCATTTGTAACCAGTTGACAGACCAAACACAAAGACTGCTGCTCATCCATGGTTCCCCTTCATCCCAGAAAGCAGTAGGATTCCACAGGGTGCTGTTCAGGGCTCATGTTCTGCAACATCCTTATCAACGACTTGGATGTTGGAACAAAGGACATGCTTATCAGATTTGCAGATGACACCAAATTAGGATAAGTAGTTAATATCTCAGAGGACAGGATGAAGACTCAAAATTACTTTAACAGATTTCACACCTGGACCAAAACAAAATGAATTTCAACAAAGATAAAAGCAAGGTACCATATTAGGCAAGAAAAATAAAATGCATGAATATAGGATGGGTTACACCAGGCTTTGTAACAATACATATGAAAAGGATCTAGGGATCTCAGTAGACAAAAAGCTAAACAGGAGTCAACAATGTGATGCAGCAGCCCAAAAAGCCAATGTGACTCTAAACTGCAGGTACAGTATTCTGGTCAGGGAAATTAATAGTGCTATTCTGCTTTTCTGACCTTATCTGGAACACTGGGCTCCACAGAAGGACACAAGCTGGAACAAGCCCAGAAGAGGGAAACCAAGATGGCAAAAAATTAGAAGCCAAGCTCTGCACAGTGGCCCCTCCACTTTTGTTAGGGTTCAGGGCACAGAACCCCTGCAAAAGTGGGAAATTCCACAAAACTCCCCCATCCCCATCCCTTTCGCCCAGGTATGGAAAAGAAAGGTATTCACAGCAGGGCAAAGGGGAAGGGAATGGGAGCAGGGAAGGCATGTGCACTTTCCTTCTCCACATGCATGTGGTCCCCCTTGCCATTCCCTTGCCTTTTGCCTTGACGTGTGTTCTCCATGCCCAGGCAATAGACAAGGGGATGGGGGAAGGCATGCATGCCTTTCTTCTCCATGTGTGGTGCTCCCCTCTCCCTTCCCTTGCCTTTTTCCTGGGTACGGAGAAGGAAGGCCTGTGCACCCAGGCAAAAGGCAAGGGAATAGGAGAAGGAGAAGAGGAGAGGTATGTGTGCACCTCACAAATAATCAGATTCATGAAGGTCAAACCCACAAATGTGGAGGGACTACTGTAAAGAACAGCTTAGGGAGCTGTGGATAATTACTTTGGGGGAAACTGGGAGATGACATTTTAGCCATCTTTAAATACCTGAAAGGATGTCATACAGAAGATGGAGCAAGCCTGTTTTCTGTTGCTCCAGAAACTAGAAGTCGAACTAACAGATTCAAACCGTAAGAAAAGTAATTCTATCTAGAGCTGTTTGATGGTGGACCAGACTGCCTTGAAGTGCAGTACGCTCTCCTTCACTGGAATTCCTTAACAGAGGTTGAATGGCTACCTCTTGTGTTTTAACTGCCTCCTCACTTGCAACCTCCACCTGTGTAAATTCATGTTTGCATGAAATGCTGCGTCCCTATACTTAGAATGGCTGCAACATGTATACGAACATGCTGACGCATTCATGTGCACATCACAACACCCTGCATATGCAGAGGGCCCACTGTATGTTTGTGCACAGCAGTGGATTGAACTACATGACCCTATGAGTCTTCTCCAACTTTCTCATACAATACATTCACTTATCGATGACCTCTCTTCTCAGATGCAATACGATCAAATGAAAAGGACAGAACACTTTTTCTTCAAACATTAATTAGCCATATACTTGCCAAATGCAAACTTTAACAGACCAAAACCTCATTTTTGATAGAAACATAGAAAAAACACTGTATATTTCCCCCTTCCTCACCCAAAGACCATTTTTAAGAGCTATCTTGGGACAACTGGCAAAGTTGGGAAAGCTATTTCTAAATGAAATAAAAACAAGAATAGACAGGTATGTTGTATATTATGTTGTAGACAGCAATAAACTGTAGTAGCTATCAGCAAAAGCTAAGATACATGCTTTTATATACCTTCAGATGAGACACAGTGAAGCCTGTGCTTAACATGACCACTAAAAATCAGTGACAATTCTGATTTTTGCCAAAACAGCAACTATAACCAGCACTTCCTTATCTTTCTTTAAGTTATAGCAAATTTCACCCTGTGATGCAACATCATCCCGATCCAAAGTGCTCAACTTTAGCTGAACTGCATTCCAGCTGTTTTGCTCAGGCCCACAAGCTCTCCACAATCTAAGGAACAAGATAATATTCCTAGGATGCCACATTTACTTCAAAAGGTCAGCTTTGTTCTTGAAAGTTGCAATTGCTTTTATATGCTAAACATGTAAAAACATATCTGTAAATAATTCTTCCAAACAAGCCAAACTTTACTATTGACGATGTTTGAGAGCACAAAAGGAATACAGACCTGCCACACTAGACAAGTTCTCAAGGCCCTAAGAATTCTAGCAGTGCAAATCACTCTTTAATTGGTTTAATCTGGACTTCATCACATGGAATGATTTTTGCACTAGCATATAATGAAAGCACAACTGTTACCATGTCCAGTGTTTACTGTTTTCAACACAATATCACACTGCTTTAGAAAGAGAAGCATAAACTGAT
Organism: Cyclura pinguis; assembly: GCA_030412105.1. Lineage (NCBI taxonomy): Eukaryota > Metazoa > Chordata > Lepidosauria > Squamata > Iguanidae > Cyclura > Cyclura pinguis. The sequence goes on from CM059602.1 coordinate 219,062,172, forward strand.
CTATCACCACCACAACAGGTTACTGTTAACTTTTGTTTCAAATATATTCTATAAGTATGTTTTTAAAAGCTAGAATCTATTTCACCATTTTAATGTCACAAATTCTGCTTTTATATGAAGTATTCTATTAAACTACAGTTGTGTATGTGCATGCACTTTCAAGTTGACTGTCAACTTATGGCAACCCTGTGATTTTTCAGAGGCTTTTCTTAGGCAAGGAATATTCAGAGGTGGTTTTCCAGTTCCTTCCTCTGAAATAAAGCCTACAGCACCCAGTATTTACTGGCAGTCTCCCATACAAGTACTAACCTGCTTAGTATTTTGTGCCTTTAGGGTATATAACTCCTTGACTTCAAAATTCCCCTACATAAGAGAAGCTGACAGATTTTCCTGTCTGCTGTTGCCAAGAACTAGGCCCAGATGTCAAAAGGACCCTCCAAAGGAAAAGATGGCAAGTGTATCCCAACAATACAGACATGCACTCTGTGAAATTTGCACTGCAGAATCCTGGAATACAAAGCCATAGTGTAATTTTCTGTGTCCATATTCAAGAATTTTAAGTTAGAGTACCACAGTTTAACGCTATTTCAACGCCATATAATTTTATAAGCCACATGCTGGTTTTACGCATTAATGAGAATTATCTACTAAGTTGCTTTTTGAACAAATGCAAGAGAAGCTTCTAAAATGCAACTGAAAACACTCTTTAAAAATTCATGATTTAAATCATGTGGGAAAAGAACAAGTTCCTGCGAAGCAGGATTCCCAATCCCATTGAAGAGTTGGTTCATTAAGAAACAACTCTCTAATGAGACAAATAATACACAAACTGTTATAACATTTCCCAGAAGTCTAATGTTCTGCAGAAGAAACTGCTTTATGTCAGTACCTTAAAAAAAACACATATCAAAAATATAATGGTTTTCACAAGCTACAAGAAATGAAACTGTATACAGAGATCTGCACTTGGACCTCCAGTTCATGATATGAATAAGAACCCGAGCTGCAACACAAAAGTGAGTTCTAACATTAAGAACCAACTAGGTCTAGTTAGCCCACAATATTTGTCAGGGAAGGGAGGACAGATGTGTTCAGAATGTGTCCAAGAGACTCTTATGAAGATAATGGACTGAACAGTTATCCAAAAACTGGTCCCATCAAAGGCCCCAAAAGAGGATCATGAGGGAAAGAAATACTAAAAATGTTTTCTTTAAAAAAAAAAAAATCAATTTGGCACAGAACTAGTGGAATTCACAAGACAGAATCTTGCTACTAGTTGATACAAGTCCTGCTCCTGATTTCTGGTGTTAGCAGGGTGACAGAGAAGAGTAAACTTAGAAACATAACAAACTTAAAAATTAGTATTCTATTGGTTTCTTGGAATGCAAGTGCCTGACACTGGACAAATTAACTCTTACAGACCTAATTTGCCCTAATCAGCTAGAAATGTGTTTTAAGAGTCCCCCAATCCAACTGCTTACCCCAAGAAACACAGAAGATCAAAATAAAACAAAAAAAAAGCCTATCTGGAAAATAAACTATAAATATGCAAGCCAATGTGGGTGACGACAGAATTGTACCATGCCTAAAATAATCTCTGCATTCTTTTTCAAAGAAATAAACATTCATGTCAGCTGGGATCTGAAATATTTTTCTAGAACAAAACAGCTTTGGACATTATGTAAAAAATATCAGTAACTATTTTGGGTTTATCAAGTAAATATGCTTGATTCATATTAATATGCTTTAATCTTTGTTCACGAAAAAATCTTTACCATTGTAAAAACCAGTATACAACCTGAGAATATTTATATGAAGTTCAGCTTCACCATTCCTAATACCCACCAGCAATACTTTTACTTCATGTATTTTTAATACAGCAAACTCTCTGCCATGAATTCTCACAGCCTACAGAACACCTGTCTGTAGTGGCAGTACTCTGTACAGAAAACAACATTGCATCTTCTTGATTTATCCAAGAATTAGGTCAATCATAAGTGTGGAGAATAAGACTAAGCTTCTACAAACCAAAAAAGCAGCAGACAGAGGCTAATATAATTCACCCATAGCTCAATTTACTAGTATTGCAAAATCAAGTTTCAATTTTATTATCTGGAAAACGTACATGTAAAATTTAGAGATTAATGTTCTCTAACAGCAACATCTGGAACACCTCATTATTTTCATGGTACAAAATATTAGCATCAACTGTTCTGAAAATGCTGAGAAATACAGTGGTTCCATGGTCACAGTTACAAAACCAAATGTCCTATTCACTTTTTTAGATGAGGTATCTTTTTTTTAAATGAGGTCAATCTCATTTATGTCTACTTTAGACATAATTTTTTGGTATTCAACCACAGTGAAAGACTGGGAAAAGCTTGTATGCACCTTCCATTTCTGTCTTCACCCTCCCACATAAATTTCACCCTCCTTTTCCACTACTAACCATGGTGCAGAGTTACAACTGAACAGGGACTAATATTAACCATAATTAGCTTTGTCTTAAAACTAATCAGCATAGATTTCACGCCATCAGACAGTTAATGCTGGGAATTAGGGCTGGAATTTTCATGGGAGAAAAGAGAAGCAAGAGTTCTCCTAAATACCAGAAAATAGTACTTCCACACTGGACCTCTATTATTTGAGATAATTTGCCCTCTGGTTTTATTCTAATTAAGAGAAGCAGATCCAATCGGCTAAACGTAGTGATCTCCTTTCAGATTTTTAAATCAGAACCTTGATTTTCAAAACAGTAAACTTCCAAATAGCATGTTCCTCAGCAGCAAACTGGTTTAACCAATGTTTTAGAAGCACGGATCTTGAAGGAAAAATAGCAGAAACTCCCAGGTCTTCTTATATTCTCTATTAACTGACTATGCAGTGATTGTATAGTGTATATACTCATACTCAGACATTTTGGTCCAAAAAGTGAGCCAAAAGTCAACTTATCCACGGGTCAAACTGTACTTTAACTGTTATCAGGAAAGGAACCATTGCCTTCGCTGAGTAGAGTGGTAAAAGGCCAGAGCTTAATCCATTCTGGAAGAATCTAAAAGAAGCACCAATCCCCTCTATTCTCTCTCTCTGTCTGTCTCTCTCTCTCTCCCTCTCTCATGGCCCTGCTTCTCGTCTTTTTGAATGCCTGGTCGGGGAAGATGGTGGCAGTGGAGCACTGGTAGAGTAGAGACAGTCAAGTGTTTCTTTTAGGTTCTCTGGGATGGACTAAGCTCTCACCTTTGGCAGTCTACTCAAAGAGGATGGATCCTTTAAAAAAAAAAGAATACTCTACTTTAACTTTTATTTTTAAAGAAGAATAACCATCCCCTTCTCTGAGTGGCAAAAGGTCTTTTTGAAAGCCTGTGTGGGAAGATGGCAGCGGTGGTGCCAAGGGCAGCCGGACCTCGAGGCAGCACTGGCACTTCCCCCTCTCTGCAGAATGACCCTCAACTTATCCACAGGTCATATCAAAATCCATAATTCTGGCCCCAAAAACTGTCCTTAACTTATAATAAGGTCAACTTATACATGAATACATACGGTATGTAGCTTCAAGAATGTTCCTCACCATTAAAAATGAAAATAGTTGGCATACTGGAATGATAATTCATTGCTGTCTTAAACATTTTCCAACAAGCAGAAAGCTAAACTGTTGCTCTGTCTCAGGTTCAGCTCATTAGTTAACAAACAAGAATAAAACACAACTTACTTTAGTTAGAATGTTTATCTAGTGAACCCTCAAATGCAGACTCTAAGTAGTATTGCCAAAACAAACAACCACAGCAGTGAAATGCTGATCTGCCACAGAAATACCTTGCATCCAAAAATTATGCACAGGCACTCTGGCAATGGCAACAGAGCTCCCAAGTACAAATGTTCTATACCAGCCCTCTCCAACTTGGTACCTTCCAGATGTTCTCAACTCCCAACTCCCATCAGCTGCAGCCAGTATGGCCAATGTTCAAGAACTGTGGGAACTATATTTCAATTAACTGGACTGCACCAGGTTGAGGAAGACTACTTTAAGTTACTCACTGGATAAGGATTTTCAAATGGGAATAGGGCAGGGAAGGATAATGGTACATAAGATTTAGAGGATCACAAAGCCTATGGGTATATAATAAAAATGAAGGCTAACATCTGACCTTACACTAATGCATTTATCAAGAATCAGTGACTATGAGAAAGCATAAATCTCCTCTGTCAAATAGAGAAAAAGAACTCATAACAATTTGATCCCTGAAGAGTGAAACAAATACATTGCCCAGGTAAGTTGAGAACAGCAGAGACCAATTCAGTCAATAACAAGCATGCTATCAAAGCAATTTCAACTGATCAAATATTATTGCCTGTTGGATTCAAAGAAAACTATATCCTCTATGAATCTGTACAATGTCTACCGGAGAGGATCTAACTTTGGAAAGGCAGTGAGTGGAAAAGATTACCCCTCCCTTTTTTTCTGCTTGTACCATCTCACTTCTGCTTTGGCGCAACTATGAGTGGATTGAAATTCCTCTCAAAGACTATCAATACACAAGCATATATCTAGAAGTCCATTTCTTTTAAACAATAGATCTTGTATGACACCATCTGGGATCAGTGTATGTACAATTCAAGCAATACCAGGATATTTTATGAACCATTTTGACTGATGCACATTCTTAAATCTTCATTCTCTTCATGTAGGAACAAAATCTAAAATTGATGTTGATGCACTGAATGTAAAAGAGTGCTGGACTCACTCTCTTGCTCAGAGTGGCACTCTAGCGAGTTAGAATGACAGCTGAAATTAACAATTTACCTTCACCCCAGGCTCAAAACAGCTGCTAATAGAGTGCTTCTGATGATCTGAATGACAAAACAAATTTGCAAGCAGAAAACCAGACAAACTTGTAACAGTGGTTTCTCTTAAATTCACAAGCCCCTGCAATACACTAAAAACACTGAATATGCTTTTTAAGAAAAGTGGAACTACTGAAAAGAAAATCTGATAATTTTTTTCTTGTCAGTTGCACCAAACGGAAGTTTGTATTAAAAAAGATACGTCAGTACAATTACAAGACTAGAGCTCAACCCAACAGCCTAATGAAAGAAACTAAAAATGTCTGCAATACGCCTTTCAACATACAAGAACATATGTGCCATGCTGAATCAGTCCAAAGGCCTATTTAAGCTATCACTCTGTTCATACAGTGGCCAATCAGTTGCCTATGGGAAGCCCTACACCAAGCCATGAGTGCAACTGCTCCCTCTATCTCATGTTCCCCAACAACCAAAGGCACATTGCTTGTGACAATGGAAATGACTTGCAGCCATTCTGATCAGCAACTACTTATTGCTGCACCTTCCATAAATTATCTAATGCCCTCTTGAAGTCATTGAAATTGGCAGCCACAACTGTACCACGTAACTCAACAGTCTAACTATGCACTGTGTAAACTACTTTCTTTTATCTGTTCTGGATCTCTCACCATTTATCTTCAGTGAGTAACCCTCAGTTCTAGTATTACAAAAGAGGGTGTAAAGCTTCTCCTTAATTACTTTTCCCACATCATGTATATTTCTATATATACCTCTGTTATTCTTCATCTTACCCTTTTTCCTAAATTCAACAATAAATACAGTCATCCCTCCACATTCGCTAGGGTTAGCGGCACAGGACTTCTGTGAAAGTATAAAAAACATGAATAACTCTGGGCCCTCCCAAACCATATTTAACACACAAAAAAGTATGACACCATATTCAATCCACCGTGGATTCCTTTGAGGCAGCAGGGTTCCTTCAGAAGGCAGAAGTGGGTAGTGAGAGGGGCTTACTGCCACCTCTACTGCTGCCCTACACCATTTTTAAGAGGGACTTACAAGCCTCGTTCGCAGTTTCTTAGTCTCACGAGGCTTGCAGTCACTATTAAAAATGGTATAGGGAGCCAGCAGAGGTTACAGCAAACAATCCATGAATAATCAAATCCTCGCAAATGTGGAGGGCTGACTGTACTGCAATCTTTCTCCACAGGGCGTTTATCCCACCACTTGCTCATTATGATTATCCTTTCCAAAAACTTTTCCAGTTCCACAGTATTCTTTTTAAGTGTAGTAACCAACTGTATATAATATTCCAGATGTGCTCACATCATGGATTTGTATAAAGATAATATGAAACTTGCAATTTAGTTTTCAGTTCCCTTTCTAATCACGCACAACAAATGAACTTGGATTTTAGACTAGCCATATAGTAGCCTGATTTTTCACATTCCAAAATTTAGCAACTCTCCCCCAATTGCTTATTTTTAAAGTCATTTGTTCACATAAATATAAAAATATTTTAAAGGAACCACTAAAAGTTCCTTAAGATTAATATCAGAAGCTTTTTACCTTAATGCAGAGTCTCAAAGTATTAGTGTATACAAATAAACCATAGGAAAACAACTGTCAGTTCTAAGTTTCCTGAAAGAGAGATTTGTCTAAACACTTGGAAAATAGTTTTCAAGGCCTAGAACAATGCTGCTCAATGGGGTGGCCCATGTGCCACTGCCAGTCCCCAAAATGATGATTACTGTTCCCTTGAAATTTCTAGGAAAAAAACAACTGTAGCCAACGAATATAAATATGGTACCGATCCCTGGCACACTCAAAAATATTTTCTGGTCCCCCACATCAGAGAGCTTGAGACACACTGGCCTAGAATACAACTGTCATTGCACAATGCTATTGCAAGCAGCTTCAATAAGATACAGCCATCATCATTAACAGTAAGGAAAATGCCACATCATTCCTTCACTTTCAGGGAATTACAATTCTACTTATCACATCCTATCACATCCTATTAAGATTACAATTAACAGTAACCAAGCACAAGATTCACACCATGACAATGTACTTAAATTGTAAACAATGGATGTATAAAGAGGTTGCTCTCTTTTGATTATACCTGCATATGTCAAAATAGGTATAATGCAACTGACGAAATTCACCAATATCAGTCATCTTAGCTGTTTTCAATACACCAGAGTTAAACAAGTTTGTAGGTACAAAAATATACTGAAGTTGACAACAGCTTCCATATTAACCAATTAGTACTGTAATATTTACGTTCTCACTTCAATGGAAGCTCCTTTAAAATCATTAACATCTGTAAATATCTTAGCATCAGAATAAAAAGATAACCGGGATTGAGATGCCAGTGCAGGTATCTTAATCCAAGGAACCATTATTATCACGCACATTATTACTTGCTGGGTCAGGAACTGCGAGTGTTAGTAATTTCCAGTTCTCCTTGCCAACTGTTCTATTGCATTTATTCTGCTTTTGTTTTGTTGTTGTACTTTTCCTGTGTTTCTGTAAGCTGCTTTAACAGGGTGACTTTTAAACTCAGAGTGTCATATAAGTAATTTTAGACCAGAGTTAGATCAGGGTGTGTTTTATGGCTGACGTATTTAAGACTTAAACTTTCAAGGAACTAATTATATATTATGTGTAAAGCCAAATAAGTGCAACAGAGCCAGATGACTTCAAGGAAAATGCCAGCTTTGGTAGGAGGCAGACTCTGAGCAAAGAACAGAGGACATAAAGAGAATCCCTGTATCTCACCCGTCTCTTCTACAAACCAGATTCCACCCGCATGCTTAAAAACACCCACCTATCTAATTTATCTACATTTTGTTTCCCACCCTGTGGGAAAGCTGTCAGGAGGTGGAATAAAAATTGCAGGCAGCTGGACCAAGGGCTAACCATCTTCTCTTCATATTGCTTCTCAACTCAATTCACTCCTTGAAACACATTTCCTTAAAAAATATGGCAGGATTGTACAATGTTTATTTGCAAGGTGTTCCTAGTCCTCCTATTGAATGTCATCACTGAACATAATCTCTGTTTGTTCTACCCAGACGTCTTAAGCATGTAATGAAAATACAACAAAGTAAATAAAAGCATGGCCCATTTTGATTTGTTAAAAGTCTGAGTCAACAGTTCTAAGATGCAGTCTGTACTCACCTTCAAAATAAATATTCCATAACCAACATGTATTTTAAAACAATTTCAGATTATCTATTATACTAAAGAGAAAGATATAAGAGAGGGACCTCCCTCAACACCTGAAGGAATAGTTGACTCCTCTCTGTAAAAAAAAAGGCTACTTACAAAACTTAGGTTCAAAACTAGGAAAATATCCCACCAGATTCCTGAAGAAAGTTGTCATTTAAACAATTTACAGAACATTCAAGGAACAAAAAGAGAAAAAGAAATACATTATTTCCGAGCAGATGCCTTTAAATTTAATGATTTGGTACCATTTGCAGAAAAATCTCAGTAGACTTTTATCAGGGCAACAACAGATGGGCAACTCAATCCTCAAAAAACATTTGAAGCAATGAGCGCCAAAAATGGCAACAAAATCTATTTTACCACATTCCACCACCTACCTACATTTATTACCGCTAAAATTGTTACTGTTATCATTCACACTGGAATCCTTTAATGCAAGCTGGAGAGCATAAAATTTTTAAAACACAGTGTAATTGTACATCACCATCAGAGAACAGCTGACAGCTGAAAACGGATAAAAAGGAATACATAGAAATCTACTTAGTTCTATACAGTTTTCAACCAGACACTTAAAACAAACCCGAGAAAATCCGTCTCTAGTTATGCAAAAGCTCAGTACTCCTTCCACTACAATATTAAAAAAAAAAAAATACTTCACTTTGGCAAGATCATAGACACCCTGTGTAATTCTCCTAACTACTACTGGAAAAATATTCAGGATGTAAAAAATATAAATACAAATAAAAAAAATATTCAGGTCTCACTAACACTAACTGGTAAAACGAGGACGCGAGGGTACTGGCAATGAGCAGCAGAGCTCCCCTCTATGGTGTTCTTTTAGAGAAAAGGTTCAGCAGCACATCCTACCAAAGGAGGAACATCTTGGCAATCACCACACTACAGGCTGTCCCCTTTTTTGCGTAAAGAGCTGTGTCGACGAAGGCGAGGCAGCCGAGCCCCCGGGAAGGCATGCCTTGCGCTCTCAAGCGTTAGCACCGAGGTAGCGGGAGAACGGAGCGGGCGACCACCTATTATTCCGCAGAGGCAGGCAGTTCCTCTGCTGTAGCTACGTCGCTCCGGTCTGCCGACTCCCCATCGGCACCATCTCTTCCACCAGAAAACCCTCGCCCCCTCCCTCCCTCCCCCCCCCCAGCTTCTGCAGTGACGGGGAAGGGACTGAGCGAGAGGGAAGTTTTCAAGAGGGGCCCGCTCACCTGAGAGAGCTGCCTGGGGTTGGGGCAGCCGAAGAGCGCGGAGCTGGAGCTGAAGCTGATGGCCCCTCTGCGGCTGAGGACGTGCTGCGGGACCGGCCGGTCCAGGGGCAGCACCGGCAGCTGATAACATACTTCCATTGAAACGGAGGCGGCAGCAGCAGCAGCAGCGCCGCCGCCGCCGCCGCCACCTCCGCCACCTCGTCTTCTGGGGCGCCCGCAAAACCCAGGCCCAGCTTCGGAAGCGAGAGGAGGCCCGACCCGGCCCACCGCTCTCACCTGTCCCCCACGCGCTGGGGAAAAGGAGGTCGAGAGAGGCCGGCCACGGCGCCACAGCACCGCGGCGCTGGAGCGGCTCTTCCCGTCCCCACCCCGCCTGGTCGCTCGCTCGCTCGCTCGCTCTCCCCCTCGCACCGGCTTCGGTGACGGCTCAGCGGATGCAAACCCCAGCGAAGGCTGCGAGGAGAGGACAAGTAGCGAGCGGGAGGAAGGGGAAGATGCAGCCGCAGTGGCGGCGGCAACTGCAGCAGCAGCAGCCGCAGCAAGTCCCGGCTCGAGCGCGGCCGAGTTCCCCGGTCAGCTTCGCAGCCGGGGCGGCCGCGTGCCGCCGCTCATTGGTGTCGCTGAGCGGGCCCAGGTGGCTGCTCTGGAACGGCGGCGGCGGCGGCGGCGGGCAGATTTGGGTGAGACACAACTCGGCTGCGGCAGCGCCGCTATTGTCCGGCACGAGGCGGGCGAGCGCGCGCGCTCCCCCCCTTGCGCGCGGACGTGCAAGGGGCGGAGCTAGGTAGTGGCGGTTGGTGGCGGTGATAGTATTGGAGTGGGGTGCTATTGAGGTGATGGGAGGAGGCGCCGGAAGCTGAGGGAGGAAGGGAGGGGAAGAATAACGTCGGAAGAAGCGCGCGTGCAGAGGGCCGCCTTTCCCCCTTTCCCGACCCCCACAATAAGTAGAGCGTAACCCTGCCCGCCCTTCTACTCCCAAACAAAATTACACCCGCCCAGGAAGGAGGTGCAAGAAGGCGCGGGGGGGGGGGCTATCGGTGGGCGTGCCCATGTGCGGTGGGAGCGCATGACGGAGCTGTGCGTCGTGACGTCACCCCAACACCTCGTTTTTTTCCCCTTTAGCGAAGGGAAGTGAGTAGCAAGGCGGGGTGAAAATGCGGTAGTGTTTCAAAAGAACACGACCGCAGGACTTTAAAATGTTTTGTTACGCAGCATATAATAGAAGCTCGGGTGTTTCTGTTTTTTCCCAGCCCTCTTCATTTTCAGCCTCCATGTTTCTCCGTAGCTTCTGAGGGGTTTTGCTGAAAGGCGAAGGGAATCAGAAAACGCGTTTCGAATAATCGCGTTTTCGAGGGACCTCAGGCCATTTCCGCACTGCACTGTTACAGCACTATTATTCCACTTTCAACATCCTATGGAATCCTGGGGTTTGCAGTTTCGGGAGGGGCCTTCAAATCCCAGGATTCCATAGGATGTTGAAAGTGGAGTAATAGCGCTATAACAGCCTAGTGCGGAAAGGCCCTCAATGTCCTGAATAATCGTGTGCATGCTTAATTAACGGTACGCCCCATTTGCTTAGGGTTTACGCCCAAGTAAACCTAGGAATTCAGCGTTAGGCTCAAGTTACGGAGATCTGCGAGATGTACCTCTGAATGTATGCATAGGACTGTGCTTAAAAGTCATTCCTTTTTCAATTTTACTATATTTCTTTCACTGTTGAGGATACTGTTCAAATACCATTTTGTATACCAAAGCTAACACCACATAAGACCTTCTGTTTGTTTTCCGGGTGGCCAAATTTACCTTGGGACCTAAACTAATGGGGGTGTTGAATTAAATCTATCAGTTAAAGTATGCTAGTTGTTATGTTGTCAGTTTAATGTTATTTGTCCTGAGTTATTTTCCATAGTGCTATCAGTAAAAAAGTGTACATAGTACAATTAAAATTTTTCTTCACTAGGTTTTCCAATATGTCTACAAGTCAGGGGTCTACTCTAAAGGCACACCAGATCCCATCTGATCTAGGAAGCTAAACAGGAGCACCTCTGACTAGTACTTGGATGGGAGACCACCAGTGAATAGTTGGTGCTGTAGGCTCTATTTCAGAGGGTGGAACTGGCAAAACCACCTCTTGAGTATTCCTTGCCTAAGAAAACCTTACAAAATTCATAAGGTTGCTGTAAGTCAACAGGCAACTTGAAGACATGTCCACACACTGCGGAACTGTGGCAAAGGGAATCATGGATGGCATTCCTTGCCCATTTGCTGTGGTCTGTTTGCTGCTGGAGATAAAACATTCTTCTCTGTGGCTAGCTTTAAGCAACTCCAACCAGTGCTCATAGTCAGGTCTGCCTTATCCATTAGGCAGTTCAGGCACAGTGCCTTGGAACCTACAAAAGGTTTAGGGCCTACAAAAACAAGATTAACAAAAAGAAAACTGCAGGAATTGAGAAGGAAAACAAAATTTCAAAATAAAGATATTTTTATCTATAAAAATTATAGATAGATTTTTTTAAAAAAGACATTTTAAATTGAAATAGTTTTATTCTTAAAAACATAAACCATCATGAATCACATACGTGAACTGAATACAAGAGTGCCTAGGGGCCTACAAAAACCTTAATGCAGCCTTGCTGATATTGTCTATGTTTTAACTATATTGTATTTGTTTTAGTGTATAAGCTGCCTCGAGCCTCAGTTTGGGGGGGAAAGAGGGATGTAAATAAAGATTCCTTTCTTGAATGCATGTCTGAATGAAATGAGAGGATTTTTTTACTGTATCAGAGATGCTGAGAGTAACACTGTCAGGAAAATAGTCTCCATTAAGAAACAACACATCCAGTAGGATCCTCCAAGACAGAATGCTCAGAGTGGTGGACACCAGACTGAGATGTGACCATTCTTTTCAGTGTATAACAACCACTTCAGCAGGCAAGAACTGAGAATTCCAGTGGTGGAGGCAGTGGGAAAACTATGGAAAGCAAGCTGTTAGGCATCAGTGGTGGTAATAGGTGATACTGGTGGAGGATCTCCAAGAGATAACCACAGTGGCACTTTAGCTAACTTACTGTAAAGAAAAAGGCACTACTGAACTGCTTCTGAGTGTTTTTTACCCTGAAAACTGTATGATGAGACAATCTAAAATAAAGCAAGATGTAGTGCTGCAAGATGGGATTACCAGATGAGAAGGCACTCAGCCAGCTATTGCAGAACATCAAAGGGCCCAGACAAACTTCAGCTGCTGATATGCTCAGATGTGAAAGTAAAGAGTGAACCTGGATTAGAAAAAGTCATTTTCAGTCAGATAGTTACATACTGCTACTCTGAAAATAATAATATAAAAAGAAATCTGGATGGAGTAAGGCTTGATGTAGCAAGAGTAGTCAGGGAATATAACGCACAGTCTAACCAAATTGTATCAGTAATCAATACAGTTATAGCAATATAATCATAATCCAGATTTGTGCTCCAACTATAGAAACAGAAGAGGGAGAAATGGAAACAGTCTGTGTTGATGTACAAGAGGAAATTGGTATGCATAAAAAGAACATTGTTACTGCCCTGGCTAGTCCAAGCTTTGGGGATATTAAAAGATATCCCTTGATATCACAATTCGGCTGCACTTCTCTATTCCTTTCCACGTGCTTGCGAGGCCACCGGACAAGCACGTAAACAAGCTCGGCCGTTAATAGCTGTACAATACAGCCAGGCCAGAAATAGCTGACTCACTGCTTTAGGAGACCTCCAGGCAAGTACTCTAATTAAGTATGCACGCCACTTACAAAAGAGCCTCTGCCCCGCGGTGGCAGCTTGATGGGTAAACTATGCAATACCCAAATACTCTGCGTTTGCATACTGGCTACTCTATTGAGAACTGCTAGGATAATCATTCAGATTCTGACCTTTCAGAAGCTTTGTCTCCAACTCCAAATCTATTGTTTTCCCCCAAGTACGGCATAGCCTGCAGTCACAACTCTCCTTATAAAAACCCTTGATTCTGAGACCTTCCTCGGATCGCTCCCGGGTTTCATCCCGCCTTGCTGCCGCTTTGCTTGGCGAGCCTCCCCTCAGCTCCACGTGCTGAGTTACATCGCACCCCAGCCTCGCTCCCTATTTTTCTGGGCTTCAGGACAGGTGAAGTATCACCCAAACCAGCAATCCCTCTAAAAATCCCTCTATACCACTCCAACGTTTATTGTCTTTAGTTATCTTGTATGAGTGTGTCGCATACACTGTTTTGCTTATATTTAATAAACATCATTTATTATTTCAACTTCTGTGTTCTCCTTGACTTGACCCGACCCCGTAGACATAGGGTTCAAGATCTCGCTAAGTTACCCTGCCTCTTGTAACGTTAAGCAGTGCTCTGAGCTAATTTTCCCCAACTTTAGTTGAGCACATTTTGGTGTCCCTCCCGGGACCCCCAGTTCACAGGGTAACAACATGTTAATTACAGATGACTGGAATTTAAATGTAAGAAACAGTGTAGAGACATTAAAGATCATATTGCAAACATACAGTGGCTGATGGAGTACACCAGTATGTCAGAAGACAATCTGTACTTTACAGATTAGGGGAAAAGCCTTTGATTGCATACAACATGAAAAATATGGACCATTCTAAAATAAATGACAGTGTTGCCGCATTTGATTCTTCAGATGTAAAATCTATAGTCTGGCCAGGAAACCACTGTCAGGATGTAATGTGGAGTAACAGAATGGTTTTTGATTGGTAAGAGAATGAGATAAGATTGTATTTCACCACCCTACTTGTTCAATTTATATGTAGAATATATCACATGGAAAGTTGGATTAAATTCAAAGAAGATGTGTAAATTAGAGGAAGAAACTTCAACAGTTTAAGTTATTCAGATGATACCATATTAGTAGCAGAAAACAGTAAGGACTTGGAATGAAAGCTGATTACCATTAAGGAAGAATGCCCAAAAGCAGAACTACAGCTGAATATTAAGGAAATAATAATGAGAGTTATAATAATATAATATAATAAATATAATAAAGAGTTACATAGTTTTAAAGTGGATGTTCAAGATGAACAAATACTGTAGTTAAAGATTTTCTGTACTGTGCCTCAATCATCAATCAAAACGGAGACTGTAGTCAAGCAGTCAGAAGAAGGCTAGGAATTGGGAGGGCAGCTATGAAGGAACTAGATAAGATCCCCAAGTGTAAAGACAGGTCATTGAATTTAAAATACATGATCATGATAGTATTTATGATTTCTATGTATGGATATGAAAGCTTGGTAGTGAAGAAAGCTGAAAGAAGAAAAGGAAGTTACTTGAAATGTGTTGGAGGAAAGTTCTGCAGATACTATAGACCACAAAAATGACAAATAAGGCAGTCCAAGAGCAAATGAAACCTGAACTCTCACTAAAAGTTTGTCATACCTACATCGGGTCTCTTAGAGGTCCCTTGCTCATTGGGTCAAAGTTAAAGCCTGCTTGGAAATGTAAAATTTCTGGAATTTTGAAGCTATGGAAAATAATTGTTCTTAGATAACAACAGTGCTGTTGCAAGTCTCACCCATTTCTGGAGCTGTATATAAATATCACATAAATTGACGCACACATCTTAAGAAGACCTGAGGTGCAGATGAAGAGTCAGAGGCTGACTTACTTTATACCACTGTAAATGACACTATTCTGCGTATCTAGACTGATGAAAAATGCTACTTCTCTCCATATCTTGTCTCAGTCTTAGTTGAGGACATTGCCAGTGTAATATGTTGCATTCTTTTATAGAATGTCCTTAACAGCCCCTGAGTATTCAAAAAATTGCTTCAGTGATCAAAGCTGCTACCTTGGATATACAGAAGGAGAATACAAATAAATTTATGAGACTATTAAATGCCAAACCTTTCTGGATTTTCTAACAAATTTGAATGCTGGAGCCAATAAACTCAATGTCACATGAACATAGAATGGAAACTGAAATCCAAGATAAAGGACTGGATCCAGACATCTCATTCTTAGTAATGACTAACTTCTCCCATTGATTATAATGGTTCTACAGTAAGTTTCTCTAAGTCTGGTTCCACCGTGTCATCGCTGCTATTTTGGTGGAGGAAGCCCCCCCCCTCTAAAAAAGCATTAGTAATCTTCATAAGAAAGGGTATGAGGGAGAAGGACTCAAGGGGCCTTTCATGTACCCAACAGGAATTGACAATATTAATGCATCTAGAGTGGATTGAAATCCACAAAAACTTACGCTTAAGTAATCTGTTTTCAAAGGTGCTACTAGATTCTTCTCCCTCCCTTTCCTTTTTACAGTGAAACAGACTAATCCCACTATCCCTTTGAAAACTGCACAAGCAAATAAATGTCTTTACATGATAATGGACTGTATATCACTCTTACTCAAAGTGGTGGTTTGTGGACTAATGCAGTTTCCAGAGAGCTTCCAGGGAGAAAAGAAATGTAGCCAATGGAGACAGATACAGTATCAGTCCCTGGCACACTCAGGTAAAAAATGCTAGTCCTCTACATCAGGTAGTTTAGGAAGCACTGGTGTCTGTGGTTTGAGAAGAATGTGGTCCTATAACTTTTTAAAGTAACCTTTCAGCTTTCTGTTGTAAATGCAGAGTTGTCCTCTGCGTATGAAACTATATTTCTTTAAATCTTTCCAAAGATTATTGTTCTTTTTAGAAGTGGAATTGTGGATCATACAATACAACACCTGTATCCCAATACATGAAGAACTGTCTTTATTTTTTGTCTTCCAGTTGCCTATGTAGTATCAATTTTCATTAAATTTATAATGAAAAACCACTGGATTTAACATTGAAAGCTTAGTAGTTAATCAAATTGAGACATACCACTGAACCACTAATATGTTATATATTCTTAAAATGTACCTCCCTCCGTATTGACACTGAGCAACAACAAGATTACATGTCTGATTGTGCTATGAAGTAAATGATTTTAAAAGATTGTAGTTCTGTTCAGAAAAGAAGATTAAGTTGTTTTAATGTTCTTCATATAAAAATCTATCACCATGGAAATTGCTTCAACATGGTTTAATCCCACATGGTTTAATCCCACTTAGCAGGGGTATATGTGAGGTTTTCCACTCTGCTGCCATCAACTTTGAGGGCTTCACTAATCCCACGTCTGCCACTTTCTGTTCCACTAGTGTAGCCACCAACTGTGGGACCTCTTAGATTCCCTCGTGGTTCCGGTGCATGGTTCTTACATCCCCACCAGACACTCCCACCCTTCATTAGCTACTCCATCACAGATACTGCGTCTCTCAAGCTTTCCAATATTTAACGAAGAGGCTCAAGTGTTTAATACAAAAATAATGATGATTGAGTTTGGACATAACATTACAGATTACTTATTTGATACATATAAATCCTGACTGGTGCTAAATCAAACACCTCTCTCTCTCTCTCTCTCTCTCTCTCTCTCTCTCTCTCTTATTCATATCCTAACTGACTCTAAGGGCTCGCAGCAATAACATTATTTAAGGAAATGAAGACATACTTGTATAGAAATAATTGCTATCGCATTGATTCTGCAATATCACTATGCTGCTGGTTTGATGATGCACATTCCCACAATCAGATTTCCACCCCACCCCACTGATCCTGCATCCTCCTATCCACACTACGTAGCACATGCGAGAGAGAGAGAGAGAGAGAGAGAGAGAGAGAGTGTGTGTGTACATACACACACACACACACACACACACATAAACAAATTTCAACATGTCAGGAGGCTTTCTCATCATCATTTCAGCCTTGTGTATTCCCACTGTGCTGCCATTTCAGCATTTTGCTCTTCCAGGGTCACAGTTGGCTGTTTTTCCATAATTGTGTAATTGTGACATGCTGGTGACCACCAGCAAAGTGCAAGTGCGCCATTATACCAAAAGTTTTTTAAAAATTAAAGTACTGAGGGATGGAGTAAAAGCAACATTGTTCACCTGCACCATAAGGTCCTCTTTGTCCAGATACTGGAAGTGCAATGAGCTCGCCCTGCTTGGAGATAGAGAAGGGGAAGGGGAGAACATTGCCCACTGATACCACATGATTGCTGCAATACTGGAACTGCAGTAGAATGACACCATCTCACCAATACACAATAGTGGAAATCCCACATTATTGGAGCCTTTCATGGGTCTTTACTGTGAATGAAAAGAGCCAACCCAATTAACAATGGGAATACAATTTAACAATGGGAGAGTGACCATGTCATGTGACAAGAAGAGATCAAAAAACAGACCTAAGCCAGTATAATCATGCAGCAAACCAGCATGTGATAAAGCCCTATCTCTCTTCTATCTCTGCCCGCCTATCCAGGCAAATTCTTCAGGCTGATTAATTCCAAGTCTTGACAGACTCAGCTCTCACTCTTCTCCTGACTGACCCTTGCTTTTTAACCTATACCAGTGGTTCATAACCTTTTCTTTATCAGGGACTCTCTGTAAATATAATTTGTTGTCAGGAACCCTCAAGACTTAAATCAAGATTTATATACATTTGCCAGAGTTAGGGGCACAGGACCCTCGTGAAAGTGGAAAAGTCATATCTCAAACCATAGTTAACACACAAAAAAAGCATGATCACCATATTCAACCCACCATGGGTTCCTTTGAGGCATCAGGGCTCCTTCACAAGGCAGAACTGGGTGGCTGGCAGGGCTTACTGCCACCTCCACTGCTGCCCCACATCATTTCTAGCAGAGACTTACAAGCTTCATTCGCAGTTTCTCAGTCTCATGAGACTTGCAGTCCCTATTAGAAATGGCATAGGGAGGCAGCAGAGTTAACAGTAAATAATCCGTGAATAATCGAATCCGCAAAAGTGAAACTCACAAATGTGGAGGACTGACTGTATTTAAATTTAGATTTAAATATTGAAATATTTATTTAAATATTAAAATATGTATTTATTAAAGGTTTCTGGAGACTATGATTCAAATCTCTGTTCAGATGCTGGGTGACCTTGGGCAAGTCGCACTCTCTCAGCCTTAGATGAAGGCAAAGGCAAACCTTTTCTGAACAAAGCTTGCAAAAAAAAACCTGTTCACCTTAGGGTTGACATAAGTCAAAAGTGATGTGAAGGCACACAACATCAAAGTGCCACTGACAGGGGGAGGTTCTTTCTAGCCATCATGTCGTTCCCCCTTGAAAACTGACTTATAGTAACCCTAAGGTGAACCTATCATGTGGGTTTTCTTGACAAGATTTGTTACCGATGACTTTGCCTTTCTCTGAGGCTGTGAAAATGTGACTTGCCTGCGGTCATCCAGTGGGCTTCCATGGCCAAATGAGGATCCAAACCTTGGTCTCCAGAGTCATAATTTGGGCATGTGCACAGGTCCACCACCATGTCCCTGTCATCAGGGATCTGGCAGCAAGGAGTGTGAGCACAAGGAACATGGCAAGAGGCATGTGCACATGCCCAAACTGCTCCTTTTTTTTGCAAACAGTGAAGCAGATTTAGCGTCCACAGCACACACATCCCCCCATGCTGCATCCCTGTTGCTGCCACCACTGTTGATATCCAGCAGCAGGGCTTTGCAGACTCCCTGTGAGGGCTCCACGGACCCACAGAGGTCTGTAGACCCCAGGTTAAGAACTGGTGACCTATACTACATAGGGCATATATAACCTTATTACCTTAATTTAACTAATAAATGCCCAAAAAAAGTCCATAACATCACATAGTACATTTAAATCACATGAGCACAACTGTGGCACCAATCATATGAGTCCCACTAAATTGGAACCCTGCCTCTGGCAACATGTAATTTCTGCTGTAAGGGCCTATGCAACTAACCCTGATTGCATAGTCATGGCATATTCCCATGTTTACCCCTGCAGCACAGGACTGTGTTATGCTGAGACAACTGCCATGCTGATAGAAGTGTTCAGGAAATTACAACAGCATTGACATCTTGCATGGATAAAAGTGTTGGGGAAGGCCCAGAAAAAAAAGAGTATAAACAATAGAAAAGACTAAAGGCACTGAAACTAAGGAACTTCATCTGCTTCCTGTTTCTACTGCCAAAACAAATATGTAGGGGGAGCAGCCTCAAAACTAGTACAGAATAAAAACCAAACTTGCACAATGGGAGGTGGGGAATTATTAGCGAGAGGAGGATGGAACTGAATTCCAGATTATTTTTCTTTGCAACCTGAGAACAGTACTAGTGAGGAAAAAGACTAGCTCAGCTGACGCAGCCTTCTTCCCCACCTTCCTTCATTTCCTCTTCTCTACTTGCCTGTGCTTGCCACCTCGCACCTGCTATGACATAGACCATGGTCTATAAGATAATAATTATGATTCACTGTATGAATCTGCCCTACTGTATACCAGGTGCTGTAGGCTATATTCCAGAGGAAGGAACTGGCAAAACCACTTCTGACTGTTCCTTGCCTAAGAAAACTCTATGAAATTCATGGGGTCACCATAAGTTGACAGGTGACTTATAGGCACAGAGACACACACAATGTACCTCACATTACCAGAACATCACAAAGGGGGGGGGGGCAAACAAATCTACATTTATTGTCACAAATTATTATCTATGCTAGAATCACAGAATAAAAACAAAGTATTAACTAAGGAAATGAGAAAAGGTTGGATTTTGCCACAGTGTTGTATGTAAAGAGGCAACCTTATCTGCTGAGCAACGAAAAACAAAGAGTCGGAGAAAATCAAAGCTTCATACGCCTGGTTAATAGCATAGTTAGCAATGCTGTGAACCTATAGTGATTGATCAAGGAAAGAAAAACTTAGGAATCTGTAATATTATGTAATATATACCTGAAATGCTGATGTCCAAAGTAACATTTATTTTAAATGTCTATTACCATTTTGGTCAAAAACATTTCAGAACCTGGCTCAGTTGTCACAAATTGCACTATTTATGAAAAATTCTGTTCTTTATCAGAATTTATCAGAATTAATTAAGTTCCATTTTTAAGGACAGTGGTTAAAACTTTTATTTTTAGCCACTGAGTGCTACAGAAGCTGTTACACTTTACCAGTATAAAGATATATTTATGAATAGAATGCAAGTAAAAGGTGCCTTACATTCCATACATTTCCAGATGTGTAGGTATGTGAGTATGTTGACACACCACATAGCCTTGTACTGCCCAGGTGGGGTGCATCTGTCAGACTGCCTGCAGGATATATGGTTATATGGGATCTCCTATGGGATTTGCTAGTGGTTACAGCTGAGTTAGGATGGCAGAAGGCAGATGCTGGGGGGGAATATCCTCCTCTTGTAGTTATGTGGCATAGGGCAAGATTCAGTTTGGTAGGGGAACAGAGAGGAGCAACCCTACCAGATTCCCTAGTGGGTTACCTTAAGATGTCTGTTCCAGCTCAGGGGCCAAGAGGCCTGCCTAACTCCCAGGTGTCAGGAGCCACACAGATGCTGTGTGCCCACATGTTATCCCACAGAATAGGGTATTCACAGAGTGTATAAATGTTTTCCCCAGATTTTTCTTCCTTTCGTGTGAAAATTGTGTTGTCACTCTAATCACAGTTCCATGTTTTAAACTCCAATTTGCTTTAAGCTTGATGTTTTAAAGATGACTTAAATGGGATTATGTAGTGATACCAGTCATGAAAAGTAATCATTACTATTATTAAGCAAACTTTTAAAAGCTCTCTCTTTCACATAGTCCTGTTTTAAAATCACTCTCTCATTTTGCTCATGAGAATTTTTCATTGTTATTCTTTGCTGTTGTTGTGGAGATCTTCACTGTAATAAACTGAATTGCAAGCCACTTGTGCATAATGGGTATATTGAAACTCAGACTGGAGTATTAATAAGTTAGAATAGAAAAAAGATGCTTAATTAGGATATGAGCATGTAATGGTGTCAGTACCTAATATTTGTTTTGTACTAAAGATGAGCTAGGCACCAAAGGAGGGATAAACATTAGAAACACAATTCAGATTTATGGTCAGATTTCATTCTGCAATTAGTAGGCAAAATGTTGGCTGCAAAAATAAGTTTGAACATCATCAATAGTGTCTTTATCCCTTTACGCATGAATGAATTCTTCATATGAGTGTTTTTCCCCTACATCTTGAGATTTTAAGTTTCCAAACAAATTAATGATATTAAGTTGAACACTAGTCCATACCAGTGCTAAAAATGCAGTTGTTTACATCTATTTTCCTCAAGAGACATGAGAGTGCCTACAGAAGTATTCACACATTAGCTCCTGATGTATGGAAAATATTCCACACTCTGAATGTGCAAAATATCTTTATAGTGGGGATATTTTTCTTTAGTAGAGACTGGGAAACTGGTCAGGATTGAGGACAAGATAAATGGGGACAAATATAGGGCAATACTAGACAAAAATCTGTTTCATTATGCAAGGGACCTGAATTGAGGTTCACTTTGCCAAGGACAACAACCTTAGACCCACAGACAGAGTAATATTGGAGTGGCTGGGGAACAAGAATGTCTTAGAATACCCAAGTTAAAGTTCAGACCTCAATTTGATTGAGAAACTATGGCAAGACTTGAAAGTTTCTGTTAACCAACAATCACCATGCAACCTTATGACGCTGGAGCAATTTTGTCAAGAAGGATGAACAAGTCTGGCCCAGATCTTGATATATAAAGCTGATAGAGCCTTACTCAAGAAGTCTCACAGATGTAATTGCTGCAAAAGTTGCATTTACTAAATATTGACCTGGAGGTGAATAGTTACGCAATTAACAAGTGCCATGGTTTTGGTTTGTTTGCTTGTTCGCTTGCTTGCTTAATTTTTATGCCACAATGAAAAATATTCTTCACTTTCACTGTGTTCAGTATATTGTGCTACCTCAAGTGGAAACAACACCAGCTGCATGAAATTCACTTTCAGGTCATAGCACAACAAAATGTGGAAAAGTCAAATATGAGTGAATACTTCTGCAAGACACTATATATTAGAGTTTTTCAGTTTTCTGAAGATCACTGTGTCTTGCTTCCAAAGGATTTTTATATGGAAATCATTTACATCTGGGCCTACATGATTTAAGGACGATGTTTTGCCTGAAGCAGTTGTTCTTGTCTCAGTTCTTCCAGTCAAGTCCAGTTTGTAATGTGCTGGCCCAGTCATTAGGCAGAGCAAGGTAAGAAATATTGGCTGGCAACAGTAACTTGTTGGAGGACATAGGAATATCATTTGACTTGCTTGCTGCCCTCCAGTACAAGGCAAGGCACTCTTCCATGGCCATGTCTGCAGTAAGACTCAATTGCCAGAACAATTGGCTTCTGTACATAGAAATGGGCAGGACTACCATCTTACCCATCTTAAGAAGGAAATTGTCAGCTTGCCTAATATCAACTGGCCCTGATACTTTATAACACCCAACATACTGAAAGGGTGCTTTGGATAAACTTTGGCAGTTACCTTGATTCTTGACTGTTACATCATGATCAATGCAGTTTAGTCAGATGAGATTAGCTCCTTTTGTTGATATTGCCATTAACATTTTACTTCAAGGTGAAGAACTTCCATTGTCTGTGCACTAATTGCATCCTTTGGGAAATACAAAAGTCACTTTTCAACTTACTTTAAACATTCCTTTTTGGAGTAAGGGGACTGAATGGATGATTGCCAACTCAAATCTAGACAAAATGGGATAAAGTTGGCTCTCTTGAACCATTCTTTTGGGACTTTAGGCCTGACATTTTAGCTGGGATTGATTGGTTGTCCTACCTCTGCTGAAAAGTGAGACCAAAAGGGTACTACAGGCACTTCTGGTCTGTCATGATGCTTAACTCTGGAATATTCTTCCAAAAGAATTGATTGATCCTCTCAGATTGTAAGGAGAGTTCCTGCAGACTGCTGTATAACCAGATCTGACTGGTTGAAAATGTTCTCTTTCAACAAACTTCTAGACACATTGCTGTCCAGATATTGTTTCATAGCATTCCTCACCATTGGCTATGCTGGCTAGAGCTGCTGGGAGTTTCACTGTTGAAGGACTAGTTGTACTGCACCTCTGTTTTAGACAATGTGGGAAACATTACATGCAATACTTGAACAAAATGACTTTCTCACCTTCTCTTCCTATCTGCATCCTCAACTTGCACCAAAATTTGGACCAAGATTTGGGGGTTACCTGGAAAAAGCAAGGAGAGTTGCAGTCAGACATAGCTGGATATAGTTCTCAGCATTTAGAAAGGTTGCTCTGCTTGCTTTCTAAATTTGGTATTATTTTAACCACTGTTATTTTATAGTTATTTATATTTTTTGCTTTACATGTATTTTTGTTTGCCATTCTCTTGCCATTATCATGAGTCCACATCTGAGTTTTCCATGTTTTCACTATCTTTCGAAAGTCATTGATGCTCATGAGAAACCACTTTTACAAGAAGCTTAACATGTGCTTTGACCCCACAGTGAATACAAACCAGTTGAAATAAAGTTGCCATGAAAGCAAAGGTCATCTAAATTTCCTGTAAAATGCAAGCATAATGGAGGCCTGACATATTGGTATTTTTAAGGATTACAGGTTGCAGATGTTATTTGTGGAAAGGGGAAAGCCCTTGTGAAGATCTTTGCATAAGCATTCGTCTTCAGAGACCAAGTTTTCTTTGTTTTTCAATAGTTGCAATTGAATCATTGTATTTCCTTCTAGTAACTAAACAGGAAGCTAAAGAATGCACCATGTGCCAAGTCATGAACTAAATATTAGCCACCTGTATCTTTATGATTCTTAAATGGCATGTATTTATCTATCAAGTGTAAGCCACTATCCTGAGAAACAAGCCAACACGTAGATTATGTTTATTGGTTAATTGAGTCATAACGCCAGTATGCTGCATTAAAGATAACCACAGTTCTTCTGATGAGATTACTGCTTGATTAGAATTTCTTCAGTGTGTCCTTTTCCAGCTTCAGAATCTCTGCACCAGCATGGCAAGGAGATTCTAGGAACTGCAGTCTACAAAAGTAATTTTCCAAGCTCATTTTAGTACATATCTATGACTTCTCAGTACTACTACCACTGTTTCAAACAGACGAAGTAATCTATGGCAAAAATATAAAATAAATCAGTTTTCCCCTGTGGTTCCTGACTGTCTCAAACATGAGATAAATACTTTTTTAATTTAAAAAAATGCTATTAATACTTTTCTAGTTTATGTAGTAAAAGACAGACATTAAGAAGTATGTGCACGTTGTATGAAAATCATGACCAAAATTCTGTATCAGCTATTTAGTTAAGTATCCTTCTCCTGGCCCAACTGTCCAAACCTGACGGAAATGTCATTCAACCAGCAGAATGGATTTCCTGCTCTCCATGCAGCTGATACCCAGTAGCGGAGGTTGGGGACGGAGTAACAGTTGTGGCAATGATCAAAATCGTGACTAGCTATCGTGCTACCTGTACTAGCTACCTGTAACAAAACAGTTACAGAGGGGTAAATCTGGGTAACAGTTTTGTAGTCACAATTGCTAGTCAGTCACAATTTTGACACTATTGCCACAATCATAACTTCCCTTTCAACCTGCTATACTGGGCATCAGCGGAATAGAGAGAAGGAGATCCATTCTGCCAGTGATTGGAGCATGGCTGAGTGACATTTCCATCAGGTTTAGGGGGTGGAGTTTGGTACAGGAGAAATTACATAGTTAAGTTTTCTTAAGTGATTTAGGATTAAGTTACAAGATTCGAGCCACCATAGTTCAGTGTACTTAATTAATTTAGGATTAAGTTACAAGATTCCAGCCACCATTTCTTAAACAAATAGAATATTAAACACAAAATAAAGTGATGGCCATGAGCTACCTTATCATGTAAAGATATAAGAACCATTATGTAGCAAAGCAGTCTTAAAATTGCTAAACATCATTCTTTTCCAGATTCTGTCTATTTCTATACATTTGATTTTTTTATTTAGTAGCTAAAGTGAATACAGTCAGCCCTCCACATTTGCAGGTTTCACTTTTGCGGATTTGATTGTTCATGGATTATTTGCTGTCAGCTCTGCTGCCTCCCTATGCCATTTTTAACAGAGACTGCAAGCCTTGTAAGACTGAGAAACTGCAAACAAGGCTAGTAAGTCCCTATTAAAAATGGTGTGGGGCAGCAGTGGAGGTGGCAGTAAGCCTACCAGCCACTCACTTCTGCCTTGTGAAGGAACCCTGATGCCTCAAAGGAATCCATGATGGGTTGAATATGGTGATCATGCCATTTTTGTGTGTGAAATATGGTTTGGGAGAGCCTACTCATTTTTTTTTACTTCCACGGGGGTTCTGTGCCCCTAACCCTACCGAATGTGGAGAGATGACTGTATTTCAAAAACACAATATTAAATAACAAGACAAAATATTGATTCCAAATCTGCAAACTGAAACATTTGCCATAAGTGCAAAAAGAGTACCATCTGGGTATCTGTCTGTCTATCTGACTAACTAGCTAGCTAGCTATTTCATTTATGTGCTATCTTTCTCCCAGAGGAGGACTCAAGGCAGTTCACAAAAAGAATTAGTTACAACCTGAACAATATTTTAAACACAATTATAATCACATTATAATAATAATTTACATAGTCTAAAATCATCGTGCAAAATTTAAAATAAAGTGCCCCCCAAAAGGCTCCATGCAAGCAGTTACTCATTAAAAGCTTGCTTCAACAAAAAATTATTTGCCTGCGGGAAAAAGGAGAGCAGAAAGGAAGCCAGCCTAGCCTCCCATGGAAGGGAGTTCCAAATGTTGGGACCAGCCACCAAGAAGGCTATCTCTTGTGCCTATGACGATGGTGGGACAAAGAGAAAGCCCCTCCCTGTGGATCTTAAGATTTATGGTTTTTCAGATAGTCTGGATGTAAGCCAGATAGGGCTTTGTTGGTCATGACCAGAACTTGTGCCAGGAAACAAACTGGTAGCTAATGAAGCTATTTTAATAGGGGAGTTATATGCTCCTTGTAACTGGCCTTAGTCAGCATTCTGGCTGCAGTATTTTGGACCCGTTCAAGTTTCCAAACAGTTTCGAAAGGCACCTCTTCGTAGGCCCTTTCCAGACGTGGGGAAGGAGCCACGCAAAAATGGGACTCCCCGGGTATCCTGAGCATCCGGGCGAGTCTGTTGGGATGAGGAGCAGTGTGAGCTCATCGCTCCGCACTGCTCCGGCATCCAAAATGGCGGCTTCCGGTTGGTGGAGGCTCTCCGCCAACCAGAGAAGCTCGCCAGCCTAAAGCCCACCCCCAGCAGATCTGCAGGCACGCACTTGCGCGTGCCTGCAAATCTGCTCCGGAGCGCAGGGATGGAGCGGCACGGAGTCGCGCACTAAAAAGCACGCTGTGCGACCAGTTCCGGTCGCTCCGAACTGGACTGAGGTGCGGAACTACAAAAATTAGTCTGCCCTAGTTCACTCCACGGTGTAGAAGACCTCCGTTGGAGGTCGCTCTGCACCGTTTTACTAGCCCGGTGCGGAAATGGCCGTAGACTGTGTTACAGTAGTCCAAATGAAATGTAATCAAAGCATGTGTTACCATAGCCAGATCTGGCTTCTCAAGGAATGAGTGCTACTGGTTCACTAGTCTTTACTGTGCAAATGCACTCCTGGCCACCACTGAAACCTAGGCATCCAGGCTCAGGGTTGAGTCCAAGAGTACACCCAAACCGTATGCCTAAGATTTCAGGGAAGTATAACTCCACCCAGCAGTGGCAGAACCCCTGTTTTTTGATCTGCCTTTCAACTGACCAGGAGCTCCTTGTGTTTTGTTGGGATTAAGTTTCCATTTGTTTGCCTTCATCCAGTCTATTACTGACAGTAAACATGGTTCAGTATCAGTACAGCTTCCTTAGAATCAGATGCGAACGAGACAGAGGCCATTTCTGCATTACAATGCTCTCCCGTGTCATCCTGTTGCAATCCTGGGAGCGCCTCTGCTGGGATAGGAACATGTCCCCAGTGCTCCCTTCCACACCTGGCCAGCTGCCTGCAGAAGGGAGTGTGAGGGACGCGCTGCTTCTTTCTGCATTGCTGCTGGCCTTCTTCCCATACTGCAACGGGGAAGAAGCATATGATCGTGCTTTTGGCCTTTCTGCATGGCCGGCAGCGATGGAAGCCTCACATGATCAGGGGCCATTGACCGAGGTTTTCCGTCAATGATATACCCCACAATCACACTGCCTATGGACGTGAGAAGGGCAAACCGCAACAATGTCATGCGAAAGTGTTGTCACAGTCCCTGTCTTCTCACAACCCCATGCCGGGAGGGCACCATCCTGTGGAAATGGCCACAGAGTTGGATGTCATCAACATATTAAGCTATGTGCTCAATGACCTGTCTCTTTAAAGGTCAGGCTTTAGGTGTAATAATAGCTCGCTTTTCTCATCAAATATGTAAAACTTTCTCCATAGTTCAGTAGGAATTATTTACAGAGGCTTTTCCTCCCAACTATTTCCTCCTCTGGCTGTTTAGCCTGTGTCACCCATAATCCTTGACCATGCTGGTGGCTGCTGGAGTTGGAAATGTCTGGAGGAGACCTGGCTGAGGCAGTCACAGCTAGGGTATGTTTTTCTGTACAGCAAACTCTGTTATGTTTTGTTGTTGGTTGATGTATGTTGTCTCTGAATAAAGTTCTTGCAACTCCCCTGACTTCTGCAGCTCCTTGACCTTAGGAGAAACAGCATTTAAGGTCATATCACACTATATATCTTCTTCACCAAATCCACAGAACAGAAAGAAGAAGTACCACATGATGTGAGCAGTGAAATTTCACCTTCATCAAACCTGAAGTAATTTTAACAAAAGGCCTACAGGTGCTATTGGGTAAGTCCAAATGCGATGAATGTAACCCTAACTATGTCTGGAAGCATACAGCTGTTTCCATATTTAAATTCTCTGTTCACGTGACACACAGACACATCCAAACTAATGTATAACCATTCCCATGCACCTGTGCCATCAGCAGCAGTCCTTCCTTGGCATTATAAAAGCAACAGTTTAAATCTGTTTCAACTGCATTCACTGTATTGTACCATAAACCTGCACTACTTTTGATTTTCTCCCATATTGATGACATTCTGGCCTCATAAGTCCTGCCTCCCCTCATTCCCTTGGCCACACTTTCTGCCTGAATTATTCCATTGCGGCCATGAGGAATGTGTGTGTACACAACCTTCCATGTCATATGAGCTATCATGCAGAGGCACAGCAAAAGTACCTTCTGGTTCCTCCCACCTTCGTAATATCTAAGGAGTGTTAAACACAAACAGTTCACAATGTGTCTAAAATATTTATTATACCCATAGCCATTTGCAAACCAAATTATGCAGCAATTTACCAAAGAACGTGATAACATGTTGTGTTAAAGTCCTCTGTGCCCAAGTCCAATGGACCTGAATGCATTGTCCAGATCATCCAATATATGTTGGGGTACAAAAACTCTAGAAGACAGCATAAGTCCTCATTTGGTCCTGCTAAACCTCATAACATGAACAATGTCCCTCAGAACTAAACAAGGAAAACTACAGTGCTGACAAAAAAAAATGTGTTTCCTTCCTTGTTTTTCAAACACAAGCCTTTCTGAAGGAAAAAATGCTTTTCAAAGAAGTATCTTGGGATTCTTCCATTCATTTGTTTACGTGCATGTTTCTCAGACATATAACAAATTGGGTACTCTTTGCCTGGGCATCTGTCTGAGTCAGTAAGGGGTGAAACTGTGCATTATGTCAGAAATCTATGATGACATCTTCCAAGATATTTATTTTCACTTAAATGCATAGGAAGAGTTGAATCAGGGCAATGGTGCTATTTCCCACTATGCTATTTCCCTGATTGTATTGTATTAATTCACCGATTAGTTCATAACTTTTCCCCAAAGTTGGGATTCAAAGACCAAAAAAAGAAACGCAGGTTAAAAAACATATATAGATTAAAACATACAAAACATTATGTTCATATACTATTAAATGTATATCAAATTAAAACTATTCAGAACATATCAATGCACCCATTCCTGGAGAAATCAGATCTCACTACAGTGGTACATGCCTTGGTTGCATGCCATTTGGATTACTGTAACACACTCTATGTGAGGCTGCCTTTGAAAAGTGCTCAGAAACTTCAGCTGGACCAAAGAGCTACAGCCAGACGAGTAACTGGGGCTGGCTACAGGGAGCAAATAACTCACTTGTTGCAACAGCTCCACTTGGTGCCAGTCCATTTCCAGGCACAATTACACAATTAAAAGTGCTGGTTGTAACCTATGAAGCTTATGTGGCTTGGCAAATAATGTCCAGATTATTTGAAGGATCACATTTCCTTCTATGAGCCCCTTAGAGCTCTACAATCATCTGGACAGGCCCTTCTCTCTGTCCCACCATCTTCCCAGTCTTGTTTGATTGAAACAAGGGGGAAGGACTTGATTTGGAGCTCAGTTCCTAAGGAGGCCAGGATGGCCCTGTCTTTGTTTTTCTTTCATCAGCAAGTGAAAATATTTTTATGCCATCAGGCTTTTAAAAACTGCTTGGAGTGGGGTTCTAATGCTGTGTGGTAGTGTTTTTGAGATTTGTATATGGTCTTCAGAAACATTTTGAGAGCCAGAGTGGTGTAGTGGTTTGAGCATTGGACTATGACCCTGGAGAGTAGGGTTTGATAGAATCATAGAATCATAGATTAGGAAGAGACCCCTGGGGCCATCCAGTCCAACCCCCTGCTATGCAGGAACACACATCAAAGCATTCCCAACGGATGGCCATCCAACCTCTGCTTAAAAACCTCCAAAGAAAGAGATTCTACTACATTTCAAGGCACCATATTCCACTGCCACTGATTCCACTGATTCTCCACTTTGCTGTGGAAACCGAGCTTGGGCATGTCATATTCTCTCAGCCCCCAGGTTCACTTTAGGGTCACCACAAGCCAGAAAAAAAAATGAAAAAAATAAATAAATGAAATAATTTAAAAACAGAAGATAAAAATAGTTCAGCACAATAAGAAAAGTCCTTTTTGTGTGAAAGTCAAATTTACAAGAGCAAATTTGTAGTTTACCCTATTGTAGAAATCAGGAAAGTAGGCCTACGTTTGAAATGCAGTGGATAATAAATATAATTTAATCGATCAATAGTTGTTTACACAGCCAGTGCTATTCTTAAGTGTTTGCCTGTTGCTGTTTTTTAACAGCTCGGTTTGGCTCTTAGGATCACCACATGAAAAAGAAAAGGCCTCTTATCTGTGTAACAGCTATGTGAAAGAAGTAATTTCAGTAAACAAAATTTGTGTGATAGGTTTACCTGCTGATAGTCCTCCTTCCACACAATTAGTAAATATGTAGCATGAAGCTGGACCTTATTTTCTTACTTTAAATAAAATGGGCATGGGGCCACTCAAGATCAGGACCATCAAGTAGTGGGGTAGTACCATCTAAAACTTTTCTGCCCCAGTTATCTCTCTCTCTCATTTAACCCCCACTTGGGGTGAAGATAGGGTGGGAAACAGCTGCAAGAGGAGGATTATGCCTCTCCTATCAATGCAGGCTTATTTTGGAGTACTATAGAAACTGAGGCTGACCTCCATGCTCATATTTAAGTTCTATACCATGGGCTCTTAGGGCCAACTGCAGAAGCAGGTAGCCAGTCCAAATTACCATGGTCCAGCAATCTAGAAGGGGGTCTGGGATCTCAGTTTGTTGCATTTGTTTTTGTCTTTCATAGTGCTATCATTATTTCTCAGGTGTATCCATTGTTTTTGACATCTCTTGTGAAATCAGTGAATTTCAAAGAAAACAATAATGATACGCAAAATTCTGGATTACAAAATATGCAAGATTTTTATCCAGTCCCACTTGCTGCAAGAAAGAACAGACTGGAACCTAGGGGAGGGGAAGGAAGATGCAGATGAGCAAGGGGATGGTAGCACCAGTGAATGGTATGAAGGCAACAAAAGTGTTGGGTGCCTGGGTGGTAAAATGTAAGACAACCACAGCTAAAATGGAAGACCTCCAACAACTGTGATGGAAACGGGGACCCAAAGGTGATCAGGCCCTTGTACCTCAGCTGCATGAAAGAAGAGGACGAACAGCAGCAGCAGCAGCAGTGCTAACCATGGCAGTGGCAGCTTTTCTATCACTAAATCTTGGGCTGTCCCTGTTCTTTGCCAACTCCTCTGCCTCCAAGAGTAGTTCCTGACCCTCTCCTGGTTGCCCCAGATTGGCTGCCAGGAGGCATATAATGTAGGGAGTACAGTCTCTGGGTGTGGATCAAAGTGAGCTTGGGCAGGTGGCTGTGGTGGGTTCAGGTTGTGATTGGAACCGACTGTGTGTTCTTCCCTCTCCACAAAGCCCCTTTCCACAGGAGCCTCCCATCCCGGCATGGGGCCTGGAGAGCAGCGGGACTGCAACGACACTTCTGCATGATATCGTCATGGTCCCATCCTTCTCCCATCACCAGGCAGTGTGATGGTGGATTAAATCATTGATGGGTTTTCTGCATCAATGACCTGTGATTGCATGACCATACCACACTTACCTGGCCTGCAGAAGTGTAGGAACCACGATGGAGGCACTTCCTGCCACAGCGCAGCCTGGAAAGCGGCCGGCTGCTCTGCAGAAGGAAGACGCATGTCCATCACGCTTCCTTCAGCAGGGAACCAGCTGGTATGGAGGAGAGTGTTCATGTCCATGCTCTCGTCTCAGCAAAGCTGCTGCCAGGACAATGTTGGGACAATGCTAGAGACAGGTAAGGTGCAGAAAGGGCCAAAGACTCAAATAACTTTGAGAGCAGACCTCTGGAGTCTTGAAATGGATTCTGGGGCCCAAAGCCATTCTGAGCACCTCTGCCATTTGCTCCCAGATTATTGGACAAGAGATCCACTTCTGTGTGTTGTTGACAGGAGCAACAGGTGTTCAAAACAAGTTTAAAACTGAGTTCCTAAAAGCACTGACAGCACAATCTATATACTTTTTTTTCCTGCATAGGAGGCAGTATGTTCTGTTCCTAAAAATACTCCTGGGAATATTCTTAGGAACATTCTGTCCTCTGCACAAGAAACACATTTTTGTGTGCGTAAGCAAATGTGTTTTCTGCATGGAAAACACATGTTGTCTGCAAATGTATTTTTCTGTAGAATAGTTCCCCTGAAGATTGAGCAAACTGTGGAGAATGTTCTCCATTGCCCTGTTCTTATCACAGGTGTCTTGAGCATTGGGAAGTCCATTATTCTTCAGGGAAATAAATAGTAATGAATATTCCTTCCGTCCCTAAATGTAACAAGGAACATAACAGATACTTAGGGCCTTTCCACAGTGCATTGTTATTTCACTTTCAAAAACCTGTGGAATTCTGGGGTTTGTAGTTTAGGGAGGCCAAAGAGCTCTCTGGCTAAGAATTCAAATGCCCCTCCCTGAACTGCAAACCCCAGGATTCTATAGGACATTGAAAGTGGAATAATAGCACTATATCAATGTAGTGCAGAAAGGCCCTTAGCTTTTCTGCAGATTTGTTACATGTTGAGGCTTTGTAACAGGTGAAAGCATAATTTAAAAAAAAAACTTTCTAGGTACTCTTTCTCTGTTTCACGCCAACCCAAACTGCCACAATTCCCATTACTGCCACCCCCACCTCTAAATCCACACATTAAATCCAAAGATCATTAAATATATTGTGTTCATTTTGATCATCATCATAAACAGAAAGAGTCAAGGCACTGGAAGAACACAATTGGTTGCTTGGAGTTAGATGCTGGGAAATAATATTAGCAAATTCAAGTATAAAGATGGACTATAAGGAAGCACAACAGTCAGCTGTTGAATTCATGCAAGGTATGAACAATTTGGAAGGAGGTCTTATCTTAGGAAGGGAATTCAAATGGTATATTTTTCCACATATCAAATACTCCAGCAGCATATCTATATGCTCTTTCTTTCTGCACACAAAACATGTTTCTCATACAAAGACTGTGTTTTTTGAGCATCAGACAGTATATTTCATGCAGAAGATAATGTTTTCTGTGCAATACACACACACACACACACACACACACACACGTACATACATTTATACATATACATATACATATGCATATATATATATAAAATTACTCAGAAAAACCATGCGTATTTCTGTTGGAATAATTTCCCAAAAGACTTCTCAAAATGCAAATAGCTGGTATATATTGCACAAAGATCTTTCCAGTGGTGAAAATACTATTTATACTTGCTTGCAAGGATGAATAAACCAAAGAGTGTATCCCTAGTTTGTTGCTTATTGCTTTTTTGTTCAAAATGTTCCCAGTATGTTACATACCCTGAAGGTAGTGGGACAAAGCAACAGGTAAATATTATTTATTACATGGTTAAAAAAATATATTACCAACCATTTCCCTTTTTTTTCCTTTTTCCCCTAATGGCCTTTAACCAAGATCCTATATCACTGACATGGGCCATTTCTGCACTTATCAGTTCCTGCCGACATCTCACTGTGATCCCAGCAGTGCCTTTGCCATGATGGGTGCATGATGGTTATACTTGCCTCCACACCTGGCTGGCTCCCTGTGGAAGGGAGCAAAAGAGACATGTGCCTGCCTTTCACAGTACAACTGGCCTCTTTCCTGTACTGTGCTGGGGAAGGAAGGGCATGATCATGCTTCTGCCCCTTCCGCATGGCCAGGGGTGACAGAAATGTCACATGATCACAGGCCCTCAACAGATTTTTTCCATTAAGCGGATGTCCCATGATCATGACAGGTGGGGATGGGTTGATAGCGGGAGCAGGACAACATGCAAAAGCATGATCCCCAGAGTGCTGCCATTGTGTTCCCATTGTGGGACTGCAAAACCATGTGGAAATGGCCTTAGTTAAAAATATCAGCCATGAATGTCAGCCTGACCCTTCCCCTAAACCTACCTTAACAAGTCAACCACCCCACCAAGCAAAGTTAGTCTGTGCTGCTGGTGATCAGGGTGCAGCATGATGATCTTTCCAGCCCCTTCCCACCAGTGAACTGCAGTGTGGCAAGGAAGAGTGACAGAGATGTCACAGCCTCTGATTGTCACAGCCCCACTCATTGGTAGGTTGTTGTTGTTTTGTACCTTCAAGTGGTTTCCAACTTGTGGTGATCCTTCTTGGCAAGATTTGTTCAGGTGGGGGATTGCCTTCACCTCCTTCTGAGTCTGAGAGAGTATGACTTGCCCAAGGCCAGCCAGTCGGTTTCCATGACCAAGTAGGGGTTCAAACTCTCATCCTCAAAGACCCTCCAGAGTTGTAGTCCAATGCCCAAACCATTGCACCTTGCTGGCCCACACTGGTGGGAGGCAGATGGAAAAATCATTCTTCTCCACCCCAAGCATCAGCAGAATAGGCCTTCATCACTCAGTGCAATTCCCTGGAGTTTAAGGTGGGATTTGGGATGCATTTACGATTGTGGCAATAGTGCCACAATTGTGAATATGTAATATAATTGAATACATAGCAACTGCAGATCTATTACTCTAGGTTATGAATCCATAACCACAATAAGGCTCTGAGCCATTGTTAACACTACAATAATGTTACTTGTAGCAGTACAGGTAATGTTACTTGTAACATACTATTTCCAAGCTGTGGGATGGAGAGAAAGAGAAGCAAATACACATGTTACACACATAAGTACATGGACACTGTGGTTCTCTCCTTATTGACCAACAATGAGCATTAATGTCCAGTCATAAATTAAATCTGAAATGTATATCAGACATAAATAATTTGCTGTGGTATGACACCAGAGGGAGCTGTAGGCCCATGGTATGTAATCATACAAAAGATGTTGGTTAACAATAGTAGAATATGTTTAATTTTCTTTAAAAGGGGTAGCAAAAAAATGCCAACCTGAGGTGATTCCCTAGAAACTACGGGGTTTTTTTAAAAAAAAAGTTAATAAAACATATAATTAAGCTAATTATAATATTGCTTAGGTAAATCTGCCTAATATTTCTTATATAAATATTGAGTTTTCCTTTATAATTTTTTTTCTTTAAAATTTCCAATACCAAAATAAATAAATGAAAAGGCAACACTCTTTTGTTTTTGTGTGTGAAACACAGGGTTTCGAATGTTACATTTGAACATGAATTTGATAATGATAGGAATTAGGAAATTAATTCATTACTATCAAGCATAATAATTGAGTTCCTTTAATAAGTATAGTTACCATTGGTTAACTTGCTATTGAAAATGTTAGCTTCTGGGGCAGACTATGGGCTTTGCAGAAAATGGTGTGAAGGTTGTCACCATTGATCATAGAGGAATGTTTTCTGACTGGCATCTTTATAAGTACTATAAGGCCTATAAAACCACCGATGCAATTATGGCTTGGGCTTGGTGGGACTTGAACACAGTTGGAAACTGTTTTTCTTCTAAAATATGGAAAGTCTTCTTGCAAGCAGTTCAAGTTTTCTCACATCTTCCCTCTTTTTTTTTTCTGTTTCTATTCCTTCCCACCTTCACCAACATGTACAATCACTCTTCCAACTCCTTGTTTTCTAAAGATAATAAGGTGTGATGTTAAGGCAGAGGTAGGTATAATGTGTCCGTCTAGATGTTGCTGAACTGCAGCTTTCAGCATTATTAATCATTAGTTATGTTGTCTGGGGCTGATCAGTTCTGGTTCAACCATATTTAGAGGGCTGCCTGGTTATCATCTATGTATTAAAAGTTAGTAATGACTAATGTGTTAATTTCAGCTAGAAGACACTGATCCAGCGTGCAGGTGCAGCAGTAAGTGACTGCCTTTAAAGTTCAGTCAGAGAATCAAGGGTAATCAGAAATATTTTGAGTGTCTCAGCATATGAAGAATTTTTCTACACAGCTGAATTGCTGCATGCTTTCAGCCTCCTCCTACTTTATCGAGAAATGTGATCTTCAAAGCTCAGTGGCAGAGCACATATTTTGGTCATTTAATTTGTTAAGACATACTACTAAGGAGACATTTTCTTAAACCAAGTACAGTTCAGCTCTACTGCACAAGGATAAGACAAGTGTTAGTATGTTTACAGCAGAGGAGTGGTTCATTGCATTCCAAGTCTAAATACTCCTCTCCAGGTTCAAGTCCTGGGAGACAAAATGTGTTTCTGCAAGCTTGGTCCAGTAGATAGTGATGCAGAGTACATGATATTTCAAAGAAATCTCCCTTCTCCCAGTCCCTACAATGGTTTTATCATTTATATATTTTGATCATAGTCAGAGCCATTCAGATCTTGTTGAATGTGGAACAGATGCCCACACAGCAATACTTTTTACTCTCAACCTGCAGAAAACAGGTAGAAGAACCAAGACAAAGCCAGCAGTGGTGAGGAGATTAAACGGAGGAGGTTAAACGTCCCTTATGTGTGCACAGGGACTGATCTAAATAAGGACCCTACATATTTTCTTCAAAGTAAAAAAGGACGATATCTTAAACTGCATACTATGTATTTAAAATGTCTGAAATGTGTGCCATGAAACTACTGAGGTTAGTGTTTTCTCATATATTGTAATAATATAGGACCTGGTTGTGAGTTAAACACTTGAGTCTGTTTTGTGTTGCCTGGAGAACAGAGTCTAGGAGTGAACAGCAACCTTTACATGTCATTGCACCTCCCAAATTAACCATGCCTTCACATTTGTAATAGTCCTTGAGCCATTATCAGAGCGTGGAAGATCACTCTAGAAAAGGAAGTCATTGTCTTTCTCATTTTTTACACTGATGGCCAGATTATTATTAAGTGTTGATAATGTGGCTTATTGGATTGCACGATATTAATGTGTTAATGTCTCACACTTCTTGACATTACAGGCTCCCAGTACACAACAGGGATAGAGCTGGTCACACCTTTTCCCAGAAAATTGATTTCTGATTTCTAGTCATTTTAAAATCAAGCTCCAACATGCACAGCTAACAACATTCCAGTTCAGGTTTTTGAGGAAGATGAAAGAGCTTGAGGTTGGCATGCCACTGCAGTGCTAATGCTGGAGCCCCTGTTTTCATTGCAGGAGAAGAACACATCTGGGATCTTGTTTTGGCAATCTAAGGATAGAAATGGTATTTGGCAGTTATTGCTTTTGCAAATAATCACAAACAACTTGTATTATGTCACAATATTTCAAAGCTTTGGCTGTTAATAGGAATGAAGACAGTGAGGGAAACAACTGAGGGTTGTGGGAACATATAGTCAAGATAGGGGTCTACCTACCAGTGGCCTGTGGTGTGACACACTGGTGAGAGGAGGTCCCCTTCCTGCATCAGACCACATGCCAACCTTGGGAGTACCAAATGAGAAGCAATAGGGAGTAGAACTTATACAGACATTTCTTGGAGACTAAGTCTACTTGGGCCCTGAGCCTTCCCACCAATCAGTCTCTTTAAAAAAAAGTGCAACCAGGAAAAAAGTGGGAGGTTAAATAGACAATTCCAAAATAATATTCCTGCAACACAGACTTTGAGCTATGCAAAACTTTTATTACCAATGTAAAAATGAGTTGCCAATGCTTTTTTAGAACTCGGTCCATGGTCAACTATGCTCATTTCTGTTCCTGCTGTCAAGGACATGCCCCTTTGCTATGGAGTTCATCCATGTTTCCAAAAGGAAGGAAAATGTCCTAAGACAATCATTGTCTGTAGAACAAAGACTTTCCTATTTAGACTGGCATTTTCTGGGTGAGTTTAACTAATGCACTTCATATTCTCTGTTCTAAATCCAACTGGATGCTTTGGATAGTACTGGGATTTGAGCCCCTCCCTCCTTTATTCCTGTTTTCTGCCAAAAAAAAAGAAAGAAAACTATTCCAAAGAGTTTCCCAGTTATCCAGACAATGTCCTTAGGACAGGTGGGAGAATGCAGGAGGAAGTGGGATTCTCCTCCTTCCGCTGGCACTCACAGAAGCTATTTGTGCAAATTACCATGTTGGCGATAGCCCTCCGTGATATAATAACCCTCTGTTTGTTTTTATTATATTGTTGTTCTATAATTTTATAGTATTAGATGAGTAATTTTAATTGCTTAATTTAACTAATTCAATTAGCTGTTTTAAAATGGTGTGAAAAGAATAAAAGAGCAGAATTTCAATATTGAGTCTCAAGAAATAAGATTTTCAAAGCTTATAATCTTTGGTCCACAAATTCACAGTGTGAGAAAGTACAAATAAATTCATCAACGAATACTACTTTACAATTCAGCTACAGCATCTGTCCATAGTCCATGGAGGAAATGCAACCTTGCACTGGTAAAATTAATAAACAGAAACTAATAAATAAGCAAATATGCATGTGGGCAGACAGAAGAAAAATGCACTGATGCGTTATAGTTAGGCTTACCATATTCTAGTTTCTCACGTTCAATTTGTATATTATGCAACTTTGTGTCATATATTTCTATATTTTGCAAATTAAGCACATTAATTGTTGAATTGTTTTTCTATCACAATGTTTCAGCCATGACTGAGACTTTTCTTTTCCCCTTGCATTTTCTCTTTATTTATTACTATAGTTTGACTACACTGATTTCTATGCACTTAAAAACAGAAACAAGCGATCTCAGCTGTCTGTAAACAGACTAGATTTTCCCCCAAACTGCAACATTTATGCAGGGGACTAGAAAAGTTTCATTATAGAATTTAAATCTTTCTGAAGGAAGCTGTGACACTTCATCCATTACTGAAACATGGAGAGCCAGTAGCAGCCCTGTTTTGTCTCAAACAACAGGGCTGTCCTTTTGCCTCATAACTTGACTTCCAGAAAGGTTTACGTTAAGAAAAAAAATTAAAACTTGGCATTCAGGCCATCTAATGGTCCACTGGCCAGCAGGCCTATAATCCAGGTTGAATCCACATAACCAGGAAATATGGCGACCTGCGTTGTCAGCAGCAGCACCTGCTGTGCACAGATTAGACCAACGTGCAGCTTTATCCCATATGCTAGAGACAGTCATGTGGACACCTGTTGTGATTCATTTATACTTTAAATGGACCTGTTCTAGTTCTGATGAACCTTGCTAGATTAAGCCTCAGTGAAGATCCAAAGCCTAGTTCTATCATTTCTTGAAGTCCACAAGTCCCTTAACTTCCCTTCTCTCTTGTCTTCTGTGAATAAAATCAAAATTTTCCTACTCATTTTCTTAAGAAAGAGGATTTTAATACTCATGGATTATGTACACATGTAAACAGAGAAAAATGAACCATTTTTTTTTTTAAAAAAGCCATTCGGTAAGTTTGTTAGAGACAAACAAAACAGAGCCAAGAATGACACATAATCAAACTGGGATGTGATGTACTTTGTGGCATCATTGGCTACCATGCCATAGCAACCTTTATGCTCATTAATATTTTATTCTTCTTTTCATGGGCCTTTAGAAGGCATGGGCTCCTAGTGTAACAAAAAGTAACCAGACCCCACTGACCAGTTTAACCCCATATGTGAAGGAAGGGAGAGAGAAAAACCGCTGCCTCTTTTCATCGGAGAGTGGTTCAGGTAGATAGTATGTTCCCTTTATTCTGCCTCACTTTTCTTTCCTTCTTTCTCTCAGGATAAATAAAATACCCTGAGTTATAAATATCATGAGGGATTTAATCTGTTAAACTAATGCAGTGAGTTTCCATGGCATATCTGTGCATCTACTGGATTGTGTTTTAGAAACAGGTATGTTTGCCCTCTACTTCCAGATCTTGAGCGTGTTGTGTTTTTTAACTGCTCATGTGAATGTGATGTTTGCATTAAAAAAAAAAATATGGACCTATAAAGGCATATGCCACAAAGTGATAATAATAAGAAATTAATTTATTCTACATGTAAAAGTAACGACAAGATTACATCTTTTGCAGTAAAATGCAAATAATTATCTGGCAATTTTATTGCATTGTATATTTCTCCTGAAAATATTGTAAGGCTAAGACTTTATGAAAATCTACTTGGGAGTAAGCCTTGTTGAACTCTACATCACATT
The DNA here is from genome assembly GCA_030412105.1 of Cyclura pinguis. Taxonomy (NCBI): domain Eukaryota; kingdom Metazoa; phylum Chordata; class Lepidosauria; order Squamata; family Iguanidae; genus Cyclura; species Cyclura pinguis. The sequence continues at coordinate 219,102,325 of CM059602.1, forward strand.
CTACTAAGTAAATATGCATAAGTGGTATGTGTAAGCATGATTGGATTTGTTTAGCCTAAACAAGAACGTATAAGCAAATTGGTTTTCCCTAAAATCATTAAGCTCCCAAATCCTTCCAACAACCTGCATTACTCTATATAACTAACCATTCTGTTTCTGAATAGTTGGATTATAAATAGGTAAATGAACCAGGCCAACCTTGCACATTGAGAATGCTGAAATCCAATTAAAATTGTATGGGAATGTGAGGTGCAGTCTCATACATGCTTAATCAAACAGCAATCCCATTGTGTTCAGGGGAGCTGGCTTCCAGGTAAGTGTGCATAACCTTGTCATTTTAACACAGTACAGCAAAACTTCCAGTACATGTTTACTCAGGACCAAATTGCATTGTATCCAATGGGGATAACTCCCTAGTAAGTGCATTTAAGACAGAAATCTTAATCAACAGCCTATCACATTTATTGCATGAAGTCTTCCACTGGCTTTGGTAGCTCATATTTCACTTTAAAAACAGCAGAAACTATAAACCTAATTTATAAGGAATTTCTTAAAGACAGAAATGAGTAATGAAGTCCTTGAAATCTCCTTTTTATGATCTCTTCTTGGCAGAGAGGTTGTGTCCCCATTGGTTTTGTTGGGTGCAACACTAGTCCCCACATGTTAAACGTGTTGCAGACACACAATTCTTAATAATATGCAATGCAGCCTGCAACTGAATAATTAAAGAGACCTGAGATGACCTCCAGTCTTAACAGCAAGGCAAACCAACATTCAGTTCCCTTAATGGGAAGTGTTTTATTGTGTTCTCTTGTGGCGTTTATTTCCTTTGAGTAAAGTCAGTAGCAATAAACCATGAGGAATGATATATTCATATATTTATTTTAATAACACAGTTGCAAAGAGACATAATTAATATTAAACAAAGTTAGATTTCCCACTGGAGGTGAAATGGCTGTTCCTTCAGTTATTAGTTTAGTGTGAGCCTCTTGTAACATTTATTGGTTTAGGAATATGTGGGTAAATAGCATATCATCATGGTTTACTATCAGAATGTGTTAAGAAAATGACAGTCCTTAACAATATGAAGCCTAGCAAAACATGGCCCAGTAAATAATGCATGAATTGGTGCAGTGTATTGTTTCCATTTGAGCAGCCAAGAGAGAAAGGCTAAGCACCAGTTTGATTCAAAATGGAGTTCTCAGCATACACAGATTTCCATGTGCATAAGGAAGAAAAGGACCAAACCCACGACCCATGACACTATTACAGCTTTTCATAGGTTGGGGTGCGAGGATTCTAAAGCTTGCACAATACTACATTTAACAGGATGCAGCATCCAACATTATTGTACTAGATTTTGCCCCCTGAATTCGATATTGGGGCTTCCAGAGAATATTTCTGCTTCTCTGGGTCTCCAAGTAAGGAGAAAACTCTTGGGGCAAGTGGAACCAGAGGCAGAAATAGTTTGAATGTTGTATTTGAAGCAACTTTTGAGCTTTTAGCTTTGGGTACACCTTCCAATTGATGTCAGTTCCATTTGGTTCAGCACATAGGGGTTTATTTGTGTGTGTGTTGCACTTGTGCAACTTTGATACAACAAAAAGCCCAGAATGATGTACAGAGATATGATAGATCTCCTGTCTTGTGCTCTTTGGACCATGGCAGGAAATGAGAAGCAAGCATTGCAACTCATGAGCCTTCTTGAAGTATAGTAGCAGTCCCAAGGGCTCACAGTCTCACCTTGAGCCTTCCATAACCCCCAGCAGCACAGGGCCCAGATAAAGTTCCCACGTGTTATGTAAGGTGTGGGGAAACAAGAGATACAAGCCCTAACTGGAATGGCAACAACAACTGAAGATTTTGGGTACATCTGATTATTTTCAAATGCTTTGTGTGTTCCCCTCCGCCGCTGGCATTGAGTTGCCATGTTAACCTAGTTAACTAGGTTTTACCCAGACTTGGGATCCATTTACCCAGCTTTTCTTTGAGAATATTTCAACAATCAACTGATTCCCCACCCAGAAGCAGTGATCTGGAGCAAGTATCTGTTTTTAATGTTGTATGAATGGGGTCCACATTTAAACAGCGCTTAGGTTAGGGCCATCAGTGGCTACCAGTCACAATGCCTGGTATCAGAGTCAGTATACTCTGTATACATCAGTTGTTGAGGAGACAGAGAGTACAGTTGCACTCATGTCCTGCTGGCAAATTTCCCATAGGCAACTGCCTGGCTGCTGTGCGAACAGAATGTTGGACTAGACAGGGCTGTGGTCTGACACAACATGACCCTTTTTATGTTCTTAGCAATGCAAGTTGGCTCTGGTACATATGTGTGTGAGTGAGAATCAAAAGAGGTTTAAATGAGAAGGATGTGCCTCCTCCCTGTGGAATTAACAGAAATCTTGGACAGCATTATTCAGCTATTATTCTCTCATCCCTTCCCCATTTTCATCTAGTGGCTCTGGTTTTAAAACAATTAATACTACATACTATGTTATCCTAGGTGTATCTTGGTGCTACCAAATCAAAAGGCATCGTGTAGCTCTTCTTGGTAGATTTTTGTGTGTGTGGCAAAAAGCAATACAGTAGGCCCTCCACATTCATGGAGGATAGGTTCAGAGAACCCCCGCGAAAGTGAAATAACCGCGAATAACTCGCCATCTCCCCCCACTGCCACTGGGGTGATCACTCTAGGTGGGCAGATGGTGAGCAAGAGGAAGAGATCTTTTCCTCCCTGCTCACCATCTCTCCCCACCCCCCACTCTGGCACGATGGTGAGCAGATGGCAAGCGAGAGGAAAAAATCTTTTCCTCCCCACTCACCATCTCCTTCCCTCCACTGCTGGAGCAATCACTCTGGGAGCTGGGGGTGGGCAAATGGTAAGCAAGGAGGGAATCTTTGCTTCCCTATTCAACATCTCCCTCCCTGCTGCTGCTGCGATGATCGCTCCCCCGGGCAGATGGCGAGCAGGGAGGGAAAGATTTTTTCCTTCCCGCTCGCCATCTCCCACCTCACCACCACTGGGGTGATCGCTCTGGATGGGCAGATGGAGAGCAGGAGGAAAAGATCTTTTCTTCCCCGCTCGTCATTCCCCCCACCACCACCGCTGGGGCAGTCACTCCAGGAGCTGCAGGCTGGGAGATGGTGAGTGGGAGGAAAAGACCTTTTCCTTCCCGCTTGCCGTCTCCCTCCCACTGCCACTGGGGCGATCGTGCCCACAGTGAAGAGTGGGAGATGGCCACCAGGAGGAAAAGATCTGTCCTCCTCTTCTCTCTCCCAACCCCCCGCAGGACAATTGCGCTCACAGAGACTTTTGGGGAATTGAGAGATTTTGGTAATGAGTCTCTCAATCAGCAGAGTATCTAGAAATTGCACAAAAACAGAAATTGAACAGATTATCAGTCCCACTTCTATCACTCCACCCAAGCACACTTAATTTAGCTCAAAATAAACACAGTTTGGTTAAAAATATAAAAGTTTACTCACAAAATCTTGTGCATAGTCTGCACAGGTTCAATTCTTGAAGAAAGGTAAGAAATTAAGCACTTACATGCTTGCTGAAAATACTCCTTGTTAGGAGATCTCAGAGCATGCTTTCAGGACAAAAGACAGATGTAAATGGCAAGAGAACCTTTTTAAGAACAAAGAATGTGTACGTGCTGGAGGAAGAGGTGTTGACCAAAACAAACAGGAAGTTTTCTCTAGGCTGTCTCTCTATGCCTATAATAAACATGCAAATTAACTATCCAGTTAATTAAGCATGCAAAGGTTGCCACTCCCAACAGAGACTGGCAGAGATCACGAGGGGGAGGAAACCATCTTTCCTCCCCTTCCCTCTCCCACAACCCTTCCCACTAGAAAATGGGAGGGGGAGAATGGGGGGAGGCAAGGGACTGTGAATAATCAAAACAGTGAGAGCGAAACCCACAAATGTGAAGGGAGAACTGTAGTAGAAGAGGTTTACAAATGGAAGACAGTGACATCTAGACTTTCACTAAAAAGCCATTTGACATAGGAAGATTGCACAGTTTCAAAACTCATCTGAAAGAAACCTTAAATTTGCCATGATACTTCTTCTAGGCAGACTAGTGCCTCTGCTGCATCCTTCTACCCTGTTCCCTTGAAAATGTTGGAACTTTTCATATCAGCAGTGACCACATATGCTCTCACATTGGTTGAGGCACAAGAAAAACTACTGCATCCTCTCTTCTGTCTTCTTCCTCTTCATCATCTCTCACCTCCCTCTTTCACTGTAAGAGCAACAGAGAGTGCATGTACCCTATGAAAACCAGATGCACGAAAGGACTAGCAGTTCTGGTGACAGAGCCAGCCAGGCCTAAACACATGGCTCTGAGGTGTTCTCCCCCAAATTCTGGACATTGTGGGCAGTGTGCCTTGAGAGATTGCTCGCGTTGCTGCCATCTGGCTGCTGCTTTCATCTTTTCTGGACTACTGTTTTAAACATTCTGTACATACAGCAGTACATTTGAAATACCTGTAGGATGGGTCTAGTAAGGTAGAAATATACCTGCCTGCTACTTCTTTCTGCTATCTTCATCGGATCTTGCAATATTGCTGCTATTACCATCTTCCTTGAAGCACAGCCAAGGGATACTTTAAGTACTGGTGGCCAGTAAACTGGCAGTAACAGGAACAACACATTTGGGGAGATGAGGAAGGTAGCAAGTGTGGACAGAGGGCAATAGTTAGGCATCAGTCTGTTTTGTTGTTGTTTTAGGTCTAGTTTTTAAGATTAGAAGGTTTAGCATGTGCCATGTTTGCAAGAACATAAACAGAAAGCAAACTGTGCACCAAAAAGAAAGAAAGAAAGAAAAAGAAAGAAAGAGCGAGCGAGCGAGCAATTATGTGATCTGGAGGCATACAGGAATACACTAATGTTTATAGACATTAAAATTAATGCAATGATTGCAGATAAACTAAGGAATGGTTCATATCTTTGTGTGCACATTTATCTCCCGATCTATTGTCGATTTTCATTTTGCAAATCACTCCAAAATTCAAATCGGATTCATCCAAACTAGCAGCTTACCCTATAGTCATCTTTTCTACCACATAGTTACTTGATTCTCTTTCTTATTGTGAACATACATACACAGTAGAAACTCTCAGTTTTGGACTATAGCTCTCCTTCTGAAAGCAGCAGACAAGGAGATGAGGCTAGAGTGCTCCTTGTGTTTATATACTCGGTAACCCTTTTCTGAATGCCTGAACAGGCCTATATGCTAGTGTAGTTCTGGCATTTTACCTCCTTTATAGTGTTTGGAGTTGCTTTTCTTCTTTTCCTTTGTCATTCTCCCCAGACATGCATTCTATTGAATAGGATTCCCAGTTCTTCCAACATTTCACAGATGAAAACAGGAACACATATACCAACCAACATTAGAGTGTGGTCAAAATGGCAAAAGTTATTAATGAGGAAGAACAGGTAAGCTAGGAGAGGCCCAAACAGTTTCCTTTAACCGGACCCTATTAAGAAGGGCAAGACTCTGCCTCTCTTCTCCTCTCCTTCTCAGAGTTAATATGATATAAACTATCCTTGCACTTTAAAATAAGTTGAGGACAAAAGGGGAAAGAAGGAGGAGGAGGAGGAGAGAGAAACGGTGACATTTTAAAAGCAGCTGAAAAAGTGAGATGACAGAGAATTAGTTGCAATTGTCCCTGTTATATCAGGACAGTTGGAGAATACAGGACTTCCTCACATTTGCCATTCGGTAACTGTTTTCTTGTTTTATTCATTAATAGTATCCATACAGCACCCCAAAAGTAGGGTTGCCATATATTACCCAGATAGCTAGGTTTCATCCAGATTCTAGGCATGACACCCAGTGCCCATTCAAACCATCATTTGGCCCCGGTTCTAAGCTTTTAATTTTTGGAAAAAAGTAAGCCCTTGTAGAAGCTGAGATATGGGGCAAAATGTGGGTACATTCTTCTGCCAAATGGTTCTCCAAGAAAAAAGTCCACATGGGAATTTCAGGAATGAGGGAAGTGAGAAGGAGCGGTGAAAGCACTGATGTGCAAGAAGCAAGCTAGGGGTTCACCACAACAGTGTGAGGTGAGGTGTGGGAGGGAGCAGGAAAAATGAGAAAGCAAACAGTACAAGCAGCAGTGCACAAGGAGCAAGCAAGACGTTCACTGTAACAGCATGAAGTGAGGCATGGGAGGGAATGGGAGAGACCGAACAATGAGCAATGAGAGCAGCTAGGTGCAAGAATCAAACAAAGGGATCATTTCAAGGGTACAAGGTGATGCAAGGAAGGGAGCAGGAGGGATGGGAGAGTGTGCGATGTGAGCAATGGTGCACAAGACACAAGTGAGGGGTGTGCCTTGAGATTATGAAATGAAATGAGAGAGGGAGTAGAAGGGATAGGAGCATGAATGGTGCAAGCAACAGTGCACAAGAAGCAAGTGGGGGCACACTGCAAGGGCGAAAGGTGAGGCAAAGGAGGGAGTAAGAGAGACAAGAAATTGAGTGGTGTGAGTAGCATTTTGCAAGAAGCAAGGAAGTGGCACATCGTGATGGTGTGAGGTAAGGCAAGAGAGGGAGTAGGAGAGACAAGAGAGTGAATGGTTTGAATGTTTGTGTGCAAGGAGCAAGAGGAGGGTGCCCCATGATCATGTAAGATGAAGTAAGGGAGACAGGAGAGTGGGTGCTGTGAGCATCAGTGTGAAATAAGCAAGTAAGCAAGGGACTTTTTGCAAAAGGGGAAGGTGAGACGAGGGGCAGAGTAGGTGAGATGGCAGAGTGAACAGTACATGTGGCTGAACACAAGAAACAAGGGAGGGACACTCCCTAAGGAGGTGAGATGAGATGAGACGGAACGAGTTGGAGGGAGGGAGCTGGAGGAGAGAAAGGTGAGGCAAAGGAGCATGAGAGTTGCAGTGGCAGTGGACAAACGGCAAGAGAGAAAGATGGGCATGATGGGGACAAGGTGCAACACAGAGAGATGTGGTGTCACAAGGTGAGGTAATGAGGGAGGAGGATAGGAGATGCAACAATAGAGGGCAAAGAGCAAAAGAGGGGAGTCCAGGAATAATGAAGCTGGGGCAAGTTAGGAGCTCAGCAATCGAGCGAAGACAGCAGCAGCAGAAGTGCCGCAGGAAGAGGACAACAGTACAATAAATTGCTTCTGTTCTCTGCTCTCTAAGATGGCCACGTCATGATGCTGCTTGGAGGAGAAAAGAAGCTGGGATAAAGCAAGAGGAGAGAGTAGATAGAAACTTATTGAGCAAAATACTTGATGTGAATCTTCAGGTGTATTGGGAAGTGAATCTTCAGATGTATTGGGAATTATGAAGAAAAGATAAAACCTTTTTTTGATAGACTAATTCCACATTTGTTTGTTTTTGTGAGTATGCCATTGAAATTTGAACTGTTTACTCATAGATATGTACTTCTAAGTTAAACATATATACAAGAGGAATATCATTTACCTCAGCAATATGAACTCTACCGGGGAAACAAAATAGCAGCTATAAAGATGATGATGTAGAAGGGGCTTCTGGATCAGTAACCTGTTGCCATCACTGAAAAATTGACGGAAAAAAAAATGAAAAAATAGAAATAGTGACCTGATGAGAATACCATCAAAGTGGCTATGCACAGTGAAAAACTTAATATTGTTGTTCTTTTATTTATACTGCACTATGAATGTACATTTTCTCTGGATATGGTTTCCCTTCCCCATTTATTACCCACAGTAATCGCATAGGGTAGGTTTGTTGATAGGTGGTGGTGGTCCACAGTCGTGTGGTTAATTCCGTGATTAAGCAGAGCTTCAAACTTTGGTGTCCCTATTCTAGGTCTAGCATTGGAACATGTTGCTCAAGCTTCAGAGTTTCATGACTAGGGCTGCTTTTAGTTCATGGTTTCCAAAGGTTCAATTCCCTGTTTAATGTGTTGCTCATATATTTTGAAATATCTAAGTATGTGAAATGACTTGTGGTATTTTTAAAAATAGATTCCCTTAAGTCTTAATGTGTTAGAGAGTGTTTCTCTTCGCAGTAAAATAGTCACATCTCTCAAGTTACACTTCTCTGTGTCTTGCATGAATGAGGATTGGCGATAATGTATGTATATAAAGATCAATCATGATTTTAAAGTGTGATATGATACAGTGTGCGCATGTGTGCACATCACAACTGCATGAAAAACAAAGGTGAGGGGGAGACCCCTGAAAAGTTCTTAGACTTCACAGTTGATAGTGGACTGTGAGTAGGTTCAAAATTAATGAAATGCTACATTTCAGAAGCCAGAAATTTAGCATAGCTTGACAATCCACATCCTTAGAGACGGAAGTAGTAGTAAACCACTGTAACAGTGCATCGGGGGATAGATAGGATTATAATTTTCATGCCATAGCAACAGAACTCGTTGGTAACCAAGGGCGGAGCATCAGCAGCCAGGCAATAGTTCAAAATCTGGCAGTTATTTCTATTGCAGTACATATATAAGAAAAGCAGTAGCTCCCCACATGATAAATTGGCCATCTGTATTCCTCCATTGTGGAGTAGGGAGAAAAAGAATACAAAGGATATTGAAGTCTTTCAAGGTTTCTCTGTTTTTCATGAAACTTAATGTTAAGAAACTCTACTCCCCTGTGTGTCCTTTCTCACACAGTAGAGTTCTTGGAAATGCTTTGATAAGATGGCTGAACCAAGGCAGCGTACTTTATCTACATCTGGAGAAGCACTCTATGAACTTTTGGGCCTTGAGAAGGGAGCGTCCCATGAAGAAATCAAGAAATCTTACAGGTATTTGTGAAACTTCTAGTCTAACACATTTACTAGGCATTTCATGACCACATTTTGTTATTCACATATGCCGTTATCTTCAATTATCATCAATAACTTTACATAATTGTCTCTTTTACCTAAATCTCTTTTTTTACTCTTTCACTTGCAAAGACACCTCCAAAGTTTCCAAGCTATTCCATACTGTGGTCCTTCAGATGTTTCTGGAAAGCAATTCCCATTTTGCACGGGTTCCTTTCACACTACATAATTATAGCACTATGATTCCATTTTAATTGCCTTGGCAATGTCCTATGGAATCCTGGTGTATGAATTTTAGGAAGAAATACTTAGAATTCTCAACCAGAGAGCTCTGGTGCCTCACCAAACTACAAACCCCAGGATTCCATAGCATGTAGCCACGGTAGTGAAAGAGAAATCGGAGAGCTGTAACTGTGTAATGTAAAAGGGCCCCTAGTTAAGGCTAATGGCATTTTGTCACCACAGTCTATAGATTTGTGGATTGATGAAAAAAGAAAATGATTGTAGGATTGCTTATATGAAGGTCTCCCACTGCTTCTACATGAGCATTCTTCATGAGCATCACAAAACTTACTACATTTTTAAAGCAAGCAAATATTTTAAAATATGATCTGGACACATAAGTTTTGCCTCTTATGAGAAATGTGAAGATTAATTATAATGCTCTCTAGACCAGAGCTTTCCAAACGGTGTGCTGTGACATGAAGTGTGTAGGTGTGTCACCTACAATTTTGGAAATCTATGTTATTATTTATAAATCATTTATTTTTCATTATTTATTTATCATTTATTTTTAAAAACATATGAAAGGTTTTCACAAGATATGTTGTGTCCCCATACATTTTGTTATTACAATTTATGTATGTGGCTGTATCTCTTATAAGGGGTTAGTTTAACCTCTGGTTTGCTAGTAAAACTGAATTACCATGTCGTGAAATGGTGCATGTCTAAAAAGTGTGTCACCAACATGAAAAGTTTGGAAAGCTCTGCTCTAGACCATTTGAAGGCACCTCTGAAATTTAAAAAAAAAGAGAGAACCATATAACACACGTAGGCCCTATAAAACAGCCAAAGAGCTCTCTGGCTGAGAATTCTAAATGCCCTTCCCTAAACTGCGAACCCCAGGATTCCATAGGAGGTTGAAAGTGGAATAATAGCACTATAACAGTGTAGGGCGGAAACAGCCATAGTGCTATTATTCCACTTTCAACCTCCTATGGAATCCTGGGGTTTACAGTTTAGAGAGTGGCATTTAGAATTCTCAGTCAGAGAGCTCTTTGGCCTCAGTAAACTACAAACCCCAGAATTCCACAGGATATTGAAAGTGGAATAATAGCGCCATAACAATATCATGAAGAAATAGCCTCAGTCTCTTTCTTTCTCTCAATCTCTTTCTCTCTCCCTTTAGAAGTTGTTATCTTTCCAGTGCTTGTAGTTTCCACCATTCAAAATCACCAAGAGTTTCCTAAATAAATAAGAAACATCCACCAAACATTATGGGTCATTAATAAGCAGCCTCCCACACAAAGAAAAATTGGCTAGTCAAGATCCCAATTCTTCCTTGCCACCTATCTGTATAAACTATCCTTGCCCTTGGCATGCATAGGTTAGATTGCCCTTGATGTGCATAGGTTATATAATGGATATGGAGAGCCAACATGGTGTAGTTGTTGAGCATTGGACTACAATCCTGGAGACCAGGGTTCAGTTCCCTGCTTAGCCATAAGAACCCACCCGGTGACCTTAGGCGCGTCACATGCTCTCAGCCCCTGAAAGTCCTGTGATAAGGTCACCTTAGGCCTCCATAAGTCGGAAACAACTGGAAGTTATACTACTACTACAACAACAACAACAACAACAACAACGGAAATAAACCTATATGGTTTGTGTTTCTTTTGCCTTGTAACTCCTTTCTTAGGCCATTTCCGCACCGGGCTTCTGTAATGGTACAGAGCAACCTCTCACGGAGGTCTTCTGCACCGTAGAGTGGACTGGCATGGACTACTTTTTGTAGTTCCACACCAGAATCCACTCAGGAGCGGCCGGAACTAGCCTTGCTGTGTGTTTTTTAAAAACCTCTTTTTCGAGGTTTTTAAAAAGCACGGAGTGCGCAGCCCCGTGCCGCTTCGCCGCCCGGCTCCGACGCAGATTTGCAGGCACGTGCAAGCGCGTGCCTGCAGATCTGCCAGGGGCGGGCTTCCAGCTGGCGAGCTACTCCGGTTGGTGGAGAGCCTCCACCAACTGGAAGCCGCCATTTGGGACACCGGAGGACTGCGGAGCAGCAAGCTCGCGCTGCTCCACGTGGCGACGGACTTACCCGGCTTCAGGTAAGCTCCGTTTTCGGGCATTTTCGCCCGTTTCCCCCCCCACATGCGGAAAGGGCCTTAATCTCTGAGACTGTTACAAATCCCACTGAGAACTCCTTTAAAACATCTCCAAAGATTAAACTAGTCTAGGCTAAATTAGATCAGATGTTAAAAAAAACACAAAAGAATTCAAAGTCCATATAAAATAATTCTAAATCTGAAGGAGAACTGTAAAGACCTACAAAAGAATGTGGGATGATGGACAAAATCTAGGATATGGATGGGAGTGAGGGACAGAGCTGCAGATAAAACAGGAAGGAAGCAAAGCTGAGAGTCCATTTTACAAAATTAGTAACACCAGGAATAACATTACTGGTATTTTAGGAATAGTAATAATATACATAGTGATAATCACAGCAGTAATGCTGATTTAGTAACATTTAGAAAAATGGTAACATTAGAAATAATAGTGCTAGCATTTTAGAAAGAAAATAATATCAATAATAATAATCACAGCAACAATGCTAATAACATCATTCCTCATCCGACTACACAATTTATTCCTATTCCCCATCAAGAAGGAAACAGAATGCACATGTGTGTACGTACATGCACACTATGTGTGTCGTAATTTGTTCACTCCAATCCATGACAAGCCTTGTACACCAATTATAAGGTGCAAAGCACCACATAATTTTCTGAAAATTCATCTCTTTGGAGGCTTCCCCTCATGTTTTTTACCCTGTTTACCTTGTCCATGGTTGTGGACTCCTTATGTATCTTCCTGTTGTTTTCCACACTCAGTGGGAAAAGGACATGCACTAAAGTTTCTCTAATCCCTGAAGGGGGAGTTGTTAAAAAATGGAAAGTGAACTGGATTTTATTTTGTGTTGTACATGAATAGTGATGAGGTATATAGCAGTCTATTGTAAAACTGACAGTGGTGTTTTACCCATCTTTATTAGCAATTACTAGTTAAAAACAAAGGCTGCTTCTGAATAAAGTGGAAATATCAAAGGGAGTTACATTTAATGGAATAGTTGTAAATACTTGCAAGACAAAATGATGAGTCAGACCCTTGGATTTCATTTAATTGATCCTTTAACTTACACTAATTTGCTTCATGAATCTAAAAACCTATGGCTGAACTAACCAGTTGGCAATGTGCTATAATAATCCTTCATACCTGACTTCAAATTTCCTGTTGTTATTAGTTAGCATGAAACTTGCCAAAAAACCCAGCACTTATGTTATTTAAATGCAATAAACACAGTGCTGGTGTAAGAGTTCTGTTTTCCAATTAAATATCAGTAGTATAAGGCATGTGTTTCTTGTCAAAGAAAAAGTAAAAGGTGGTCACACCCACTTTTAGGAGGTTCCCATTTAGTCCCACTGCCTTGATTTTGGGGTGCTCCTTTGAGAGAATTATGGGGGTCCCTGTCAAGGTCTGGGACCCAGGCAGAGAGCCAGCCCGGAGGAGGGAGCAAGAGAGATAACAGAGTCAAGCCAGAACATGTCAAGCAGGGAATTAGCCATAGAAAGTCCATTTACCAAAGCCAGTACTACAAGCAAAGCCAAAGTCAGAGTCCAAAATCCAGGGGTTAGGAGCTGAGAGTTCCATCCAAAATATCAGGAGCCGGGTGCTGGAAGCAAGGAATGGGCAAGGAGAGAACTTAAAGAAAGTTTGTCACAAGCAAAGGAAAGCTTCCAAGCAGGCAGGTAATATAGCCAAGGCACAGGTGTGGCCCGTTGCCACATCTTAAACTTAATCAAGGAAGCTTCCCTTTGCACAGCTCTCTTAAGCCTCTGCCTTGATTGTGGGCTGATTGGAGCAGGCTCAAAAGTATCTTCAGGATCACTGTCGGAACCCTGTTCCTTTAAAGGAGCAGGCAGAGGAACGTCCAAGCCTGCTTGATCCACGGCAAAAGGGGGAGCTCTTGAGCTGCAGGACTCATCTCCAGCCTGAGCAACAGGGACCAACAGCTGTTGCTCATCATCATCAGCTTCATCAGCAGCTTCGCCAGGAGCTTCAACCATCACACTCCCAGTCTCTCCTAGGCTCTGATGATTTGGGGGGGGGGAGTCCCCTGGGGACCTCCCACAATTCTGTGGGACTCCTGACCACTCATGAACCCCAAATCTCAAGCTCATCTTGGGACTCCCAAACACTAGAAACAGGTTCTGAGTCTGTTGGAGCTTTCCCAAGGGTGTAGCGGTGCTTTTAGTGTTACATACATGGCCATCTTTGTTGCACAAACTTGTTTTTTGAGGTGAGGTACTATACATCTCCAAGTTGGCCTCATCACCACTGATACAGAGAGACAGGTTTCCAGGCTGACAGAACTTGGGGATGAGGGGAAAGGCCTTTCACTCTTGAACAGTGTGCTCAAATCTGCGTTTCACAACTCTGAGGTGCAGGGAGGATAAGAAGCAGATGCAGGACATTTTGCTCCTCCCCTTGGAGGTACACAACCACAACCACAGCAGGAAGGAGGGTCCCATTCTGGGAAAAAGGCAGCATATAAATATATTTAATAAAAAAGGAGCCTGTTTTCCAGAATGGTGCTGATTTTGAATGCCACTGATTGGCCCAATTCCCCCACCCTCCACCCCAGCCAAGGAATGTCTGGGAGTTAGGAGTATTCACCCATGCAGAGTCAGGTGTATGAGTCTCCTTGCAAGATGTTGGGCCTCCCCATTCTCCCTATACTTCCCAGGCTCTTGGCCCTTTCCCCTCTGCAGCCTTTTCCTGCATAGAGCAGACCTATTTCTGTGTTTCCCCACAGAGTGGGCATTTTTCATGGAAATGTTGATTTGAGAGTGAAGAGTGACCCCTCTCCATGATCATCCAAACTTTCTTGAACACTAGTAACAAATTTCCAGTCCCCTGTTTCACCATTAAAAATACAGGGATTTTTAAATTTGGGAACAATCTCTCTTTTTTGTAGGAGGAGGAATCTTGTTGCACAAGCTTGCATTTTGGGATAAGATACAATCCCTTCTCCATCTATCTGTCATCCGTGACCAAGAGGATCAGCTTTCCTTGCTACCAAGGCAGAATTTATTTAATTTTGTGATGGCAGCTATCTTTTTTTTCTTTTGCATAAGCATGTATTTTGGGGGAGTGTGTGGCCCCTCTCTGTGCTTGTCCCTCTGTTCTTGGCATTAGGAGCTGGTTTCCAGTTCACAACAGGCTTTTCAATTCTCAGAGCAATACTTTCATTTCCCAAAGAGGGTCCAGTTTGTTCTGCTTAAAGATAGATTTTTGCAGTAGTTTGGGTACCCTGTCTGCACACAATTCACCACCCTCAGCTGGCAGAAATAGGCTTCATGTGCACAGAGTACTGCAGGACCAAGCGGGACATCTCCTTCACTTGAGATGTATCTTTGAGAAAAATCTGAATGACTTTCTTTCGGCAACACAATTTGTATGTATTTCACAGTTTAGACGAGAAAATAGTAAGGTAGTACTCCCTCTTCCAGGGTGCAGAATGGTGAAATTTCAAGTACCGATGATTGGTTTGTTTTTCCTCAGCCCCCAGCTCGACATAAAGGAGACAAAGGAATGTTGAATTTCCACAGCATTATGTTTTGTTTGCTTTCTACAAGACTTCATGCTTTTGTTTTTCCTCACACAGGTGTTTGTTTTAAGATAGAATGTGACCCTTCTATGCACTCAACCCACTATCCTAATTCAATAAAAGCACGTTTCTGCCCCCCCCATATCTCTGTCAGCAAGTTTCAAAACATACAAAGCATGCATATAATCGATTTATGCCCCTATTTTTACCAAATGGGTCGCCATTTCTGAACTAGAGGCCATTAGCGCTATATACCATTACAATTGCAGCATTGCTATTTGCTCAATGCCATTGGGTTAAGAATGTTGTTTTCTGCACCCTTCTGCCTTCAGCAGATGAATAGCAGTATCCCCACTGGGTTCCTCCTGCACCACAGCATCTGTGGCTACTCCCTGTCCCCACCTTCACCCCACCCACCACCCCTGATTGGTTGGGTTGGTGGGGGTTTTTTAGTTTTTCTTTGGAAGCTGTACTAAACATGGCAGGTCACTATTGCATTTTCACGCTATAATGCCTAAAAATGAATTTTAAAAAATGAAAAATTTTGACTCCATGGAGAAACTTAAAATAAACACAGAGAGGTGATAGATTTTGAAGTTACCATGTCATGGGAGTCGTTGAGGGAGGGACAAACTGGGCACATCCATAGCCCACCCAGTACTGGATTCGTGATGACTTGAAACGCTATCAAGTACTATAACAGTACCACACTGAGCCAGCTGATGGGATCGAAGCGCTATAAGAGTTGCTTAACAGATTTTTTTTCTGGAAATAGAATAGAGCAGTTTGGTGACGCTTGAAGATGGGATAGCAGCTGGATAGCTACAGCGTTGTGAGGTAGCACCGTTCCTGATCCAGAAACAATGCACTGCTATAGTGGTATAGCGACACCATGTGGAAATGGCTGGTGCATGGAAAGTTAGTAGTAGTCCATCAACACTTTGTCACTGGAGGTATATGTGCTCTGGCCCTGCTCCAGACCATGCGGAGATCACAATTTTCTGTTCCCATATCAGATAAAGAAAAAATGTGGAGGCTCTGCAAGGTTTGATCATGGGAGGTTCTAAGTGCTGTCTGGTAGCAAACCTGGAAAGCAGGAAAATGAAAAGATAGTAGTGTTTACTTTGCAGGTACATCAGTAAAGCAGAGATTATGATAAGGGGCCTTTATTAGAATACATACCCAAGGCCAATATGGCTAGATTAAAAACCAAGGGAAGCTAGGAGTTTTAAAAGGGGAGTAGGACCCCTTTTGAGAAACTTCCAATCCCAGAAAAACTCTTAACTAGAAGTAGTGTTAAAGACTGACACATAAGAGCAACATATATCCATCCTATAATTTTATATAGATATTTTTTTCAATTTTTATAGCAAAATAGTTCATCTTTACACACTATTAGTACTTGGAAAATTTTCAACTTTTCAAAAAGTTTTCAGGTACTAACAATGCATAAAGATGAAGCAATTTACCCCAAATTGAGGTTGAAGGCCACTTACAGCAAGATTAAAACAGTGTTGAACAAGTTATATTAAAATACTTTTCAAATAAAATACTTTTCAATTAAAAAAAATTACACATGATACAGCACCCATCCATTACTTTTCAATTATTCTCCCCACACTGCAGTGCAGTGTGTACTGAATCTTTGTATGATGTTTAATCATTCACATTTTCTCTCATTACATTTACATAATTTGTCACAAGTGAGTAAAATAAGCAAGAACATTCAAAATATACGTGTGTGTGCGCACGCGCGCGCACGTACGTGCAGTAAGATACTGTGATTACCTTGTTGAATGAATAGAAACTGAAGGAAAACATTCTGCAACATTGATGTTCCTTTCCCTTGAGATAATTTTCCCATAGTAGTGTGTGAAAAGGACCCTCTGCCTTTCTCCGGATGACACAGCACATGTCCCCATTCTAGATCCATAAGCCATGTTTTACGTAGAAATATGTAATGCTGGGAAGCAATCAAAAGACTGCTACACATATGAATACATTGAAGAGATGTTGAACAAGTGCATTTCTTAAAATGGCTGTATAGCTTATCCTCCCCTTCAAAAAAAAGCTTCAGCAATGCTGTTCTGAGCCACCATCATCTCTGAGGTGCAAATGTACCTCTATGCAATGCTTTTCAAGGACAGTATTTCTAATTGTAACCAAAGATTTAGCACCAAATGTGATGCCATATTTCCTTAAACAGGCATACATGTGAGCAACTGTCTTCTCAGTATTAAAGTTTTCTATGTAAAACATGGCTTGTGGATCAAGAATGAGGACATGTACTGAGTCATTAGGGAAAGGCTGTGTTCACTCTATGCGGGAACACAGAAATGGGCCTGCTTTGTGCAGGAAACGCCACAAGGGGGGAAAGGAGCCTAGGAAGAATGGGGAGATGCAACATCTGGGTGAGACCAAGGGCCCTCGGGAGGCTCATCCAACTGACACTGCAGAGGAGTGGGCTCCTAACTCACAAACATTCATTGGCTGGGTGGAGGGTGGAATGGCCAATCAGCAACATTCAAGATTGACACCATTCTGGAAGACAAAGTCCCGGGGGGGAGAAAAATGGTCATGCCTATTCTTCTTATTCCAGTGCCGCCTGCAACTCCCCCCCCCACCTCAGAACAGTGAAACACCAATCGGAATGCAGTGCTGTGAGGTGATGGGACAGAGGGAAGGGCCTCTCCAACAGATCTCAAAGCCTGGGCTGGTTCATAAGGGAAAATACAGTTCTTCAAATAACCTGGACTTGAGCTGTGTAGCACTTTAAAGGTCATCACCAGCACTTTGAATTGTGCCCAGAAACAGACCAATAGCCAGTGGAGCAGCTGCAACAGGGGAGTTGTGTGATCCCTGTAGCCAGACCCTGTAGCCAGACCTTGTGGCTCTTTGGACCAATTGAAGTTTCCGTACATTCTTAAAAGGCAGCCCTACATAGAGCTCATTACAGCAATCCAACCAGGACGTAACCACGGTATGTGTCACCGTGGCTAGGTCTGATGTCTCAAGGAATAGGCGCAGCCACTGCTGAAACCTGGGCTTCCAGGTCCAGAGTTGAATCCAGGAGCACCCTCAGGCTGCAAACCTGTGTCTTCAGGGGGAGTGTAACCCCATCTAACACAGTCTGAATCCCTGTTCCCTGATCTGCTTTTTGGCTGACCAGGAGCACTTCCATTTTGTCTGGATTAAGCTTCAATTTGTTCGCCATCAGCCAGTCCATTACTGATGACAGGCACTGGTTTAGGACCAAAACAACTTCCTTGGATTGTGGTGGGAAGGAGTAATAAAGTTGGGAGTCACCCACATGCTGATGGCACTGAACCCCAAAACTCTGGACAGTCTCCCCCAGTGATTTCATTTACATGTTAAATAGAGTGGGGGAAATGAAAGCAAAGGCTCTCAAGGAGGTGAATTCTCCTGCCTAGTGCAGGATTCCTCCCTAAACTGCAAACCCCAGGATTCCATAGGATGTTGAAAGTGGAATAATCACTGTAACAGTGTAGTGCAGAATGGCCTCGCTAGTCTCACAGCTCCTCCATTTTCTCTCAAAAAAGTATGCAAAGGCTCGGTAGGTGCAATTTGACATTTGGATATTATTGACTCATCCCCCCCCCTTTTTTTGTGGCAGAATTGTACCAAACCTACCACCTGAATAGTGGGATTACATCATTGGCCCTTTCCGCACACGGTTATTAAGGCGGGCCAATGCGTCTTGCCACGGAGGTCTTCTGCATGTTGGAGAGGACTAGGTTTGGTTTATTTAGCTTCGTTCCACACGTAATTCCGACTAAATGTGCCCCCATGTGGTGGTAAAGCATGCTATTTGAAAACCGGAAGAAATCAGTTTTCCAATTTTCCAGATCGATCCGATTCGTACTTTCACAGTGGTGCAGACACATACATTCGCGCCAATGCGAATTGGTGGTCAGGGGAGGGCTCATGGGAGGGGCCGGGGGTAGTATGGACTTTCACATGTATGCACATATGCAATGACGTACTAAATCATGCCAAAAAAGGGGGGGGCCAATCACAGCTGACGGGGTGGGGTGAGGCGAGTAGCGGGAGTGGCCATGGCAGAGGCAGTGTGGATTCATGAACTCGCACTCCTCCGAATCAGAATGGAACATACGCAGTAGCTACGTGGAAGGAAATGAGGGAAAGTCTGCCTTGTTTTGAGCCCAGAAAATCCGGTAAGAAACGGCACAAACCAATTCATCAGCCTCGTGCGGAAAGGACCATTGTTAAAACTGGTTGTCTGAAGAAGCGAAAAAAAACCTCCTGTTATGTTGATACTGTTCTCTGATATCCACATGGCAAAGCTAGTGGCCATCACTAATTTTAAAGATCCTATTATTCTAACAGCCCTACCTGATATTGTTAGTGGTGCAAAATAAAGGGAATATATGCTTGTGTGAAGCCCCTTCCATCTCCTGCACTTTGGCAATAAATGTTTGTAAGGGTGTAGGTGTTGGAAGGGCCAAGAAATCCTTTAATTCCTTAAAAGGTATCATTATATCTAATGAAATCTATACCAATATTAATAGTTTGTCTAATCATAATATTTAGCTAGCAGATGAATCCGTTGCTCAGTTAAGCAGCATAAATTTTCCCTTGTGAGCATTGTTAGCTAATCTGCCTAACCTGACTGTGGTCATGCAGGCTTCCCCCATTTATCTGACAGGTTTGAGACCAGAGCACTCTCAGAAAGCAGAAATGGTCAAAATGCAGAACTCATCAGCTGTAGGGAATGTGAAGGACTTACGGAGGCTCACTTGGAACCGATCATGCACAAGCACTGCTTGCAAAATCTTTTAGCCGGCTTGGTATCTTTTGCCCCCTTTGAGCTCACTTTGCAAGCAGTGCATGCACAGTCCCACGTAAGCCTCCATAGTCAAGAAGAACTGATGGAAGTCTGTTCTTTCAATGCTTGCAATACAGACAAGTTCCATGAATTTGACTGGGGAACCACTATTTCTGTAGGCAAGACTTGGGACCTCACACACACTCAAGCAATCCCAAGCAAGCCTCTATAGGCAAGAAGAACAGATGAAAGAGTGGACTCATGTTCAATTAATGGAACTCGTCCTTAATTTGGAAGTTTTTGAAAGAGCAAGTTGGCAGATAATGGAGTGTCGAAATGCAAGGGATTCCTGTACTGGGATAGTTTGTTTGTTTGTGTGTTTATTTAATATTATTATTAGTGGGAAAATGCAGCCCTGAAGTCACTGGACTGCAGCTCGCTCCAGTCCTAGCCAGCACAGTCAGCAGTGAAGAAAACTGGCAGTTGCAGGCCATTTCCGCACACTTTTATACTGCTATTATTCCACTTTCAACATCCTATGGAATTCTGGTGTTTGTAGTTTACTGAGGCTAAACAGCTCTCTGCAAATTGCAAACCCCAGGATTCCATACAATGTTGAAAATGGAACAATAACACTATAACAGTGTAGTGCTGAAATGGCTGCAGCTGCAGCAATATCTTGAAGGCTATACTTTGCCCACCCCAGTGGGGCAACAGGCTGTTTCACAAGAACAAGGTTTTGGCCTTTTCCGCACAAGGGAGATACATCACTGTCGTGTCATTGCATTGCGAATACATCTGCACGTCAAACCGGTTTGACATCGTTCTGTCGTAGTTCGTTCCGCACGTGTTCAACTCTTAGCGCGGTTCACATCATTGTGAAACTGGTGTAATATAAAAACGGGAAAACTCCAATGCAAACCAACTACAATGGTGCCACTGCAGTTTTTCCTACATGTGGAAGTGTTACATGAATTGACACCACAGAGGTGGGCGTTAAATTGACCAATCAGCGGCGGCAGAGTAGAGGAGGGAGCGGAATAAGAGTTCCAGGAGAATTGACGATGTGGAAGCTACAAATGATTTTCTCCATTTTACTTTGACAAAAACTGGAGGGCGTGCAGATAGGAATTGGGGTAAGTCGGAATAAAAAACACCACTCATAAAATGCGGTGAAATGCTCCTCCATTCTAGTGTGGAAATGGCCTTTGAGAGCACTTTGTCAAGCATCAGTATTGCCACTAGAGGGCACCATGCAGTTATCTTTTGGAAGTTACATGGTCAAAGGTGGAGCAGCCTTCTAAATTACTTTCTTTAAATATTAATTAAATATCTTTAAATATCAATAGCACAACAAATCTTATCACTGAAGCTTTCTTTTAAAAAAAATAGTTATTTGTTTTCATTATGAGTCCCAAAGGTTAGGTGACATTGTTTCTCTGTTTGATTAGAGAAATGTCCAGAGAAGCGTGTGTTTGGGACTGTCAGCTTCATGCATGCATTCCAACAATACAAGTACTTTCCTTTTTTTTACAATGCATTTTCTGGCCACATCCTTATGCCAGATTTTACTGCAGTTTGTCCTTAAGCACGTGTAACTCACCTTTACTCACAGTCCCTCCAAATCTGTTTTCATACATTTAGAGTTTTAACATTTTTAAAAAATGTAGTAGTAGAGCACATTGACTGGAATCCTGTTGGTGACACAAGTGAAATTGCCATTATGTCTCTGTATGTCCTTCTAACTACATTGCAAAAGGACATATCCCTGTACTCTGAAGGAGGTACAAGATACCCCTACACAATGTATAATCTATCTCTCAGTTGCCAGAGTATGCTCCCGTGTCCATTTACTGCCATTACTCTGGCCTCTGAGAAAAAGAAGAGCAGCCAGGCACAGCTCCATCATGTCTTGGCCCCAGTGACTGTTGAGAGCCCCTCTCTCCATGTTCCAGCTTCCTTTGCTGTGGCCATTTCCGCACTAGCCTGTTATAGCGTTATGATTCCACTTTCAGCATCCTATGGAATCCTGGGGTTTGCAGTTTCAGGAGGGGCCAGCCGGCCCCTCCTGAAACTGCAAACCCCAGGATTCCATAGGATGCTGAAAGTGGAATCATAATGCTATAACAGGCTAGTGCGGAAATGGCCTGTGACCTCAGAGGGACAGAAGAGTAGCATCTGCTGGACTTAACGTGCTTGGACACTGCCATTTGCTTTTCCTTGTGTGCCCCGTCTTATTTAGACTGTAAACCCTCAAAGGCTGGGGTATAAATGCTCTAAATAAATAAGTAAGTGTGGGGCAGTACTCAGGCACTAAGAAGATATCATTCCCCAGTCACTAAATAGTTGTCTGGGTGCACTCCACAAGATCACAGGTAGGCTGCATGTGACAGGTGGGGAAGACGTTGGCTCTGTCAAGCTGATGTAGGATCGTATCCATTGACTTTATTTTCCAGACTTTGGCCCATCTCGTTTCATTTTATTGTAACCCTGGGCTTTTTTAAGAAAGAGCAGCTAAGCCAGAAGAAGTGATACCTGGGAAGAGTCAGTATGTCTTTCATATGAATGTTTACATAGGCCTTGAGAATGAATATGTTACACACACATACACACACACACAAGCAAAATCCATCATCAATGAACTCATCGTACTCATCTCTTACCCAGTGTTAACTACTAATATTTTATTGAAAGAAAGCAAGCACTCTGATTTGCATCTAAAGCAGACAGCAGTTTATTGATTCAAACACCTCTCCCGCACACAGTGAGATTTTGCTTTGCTCATCTCTGAGCAATTTCTGTGCATGTCTGAGTGTAATTTTTTGCACATTTTTATGCAAAATCTACAAAAATGAAAAATGTGATAACTGTTGTCTTGCTGCATGGGCTATTAAAAGTAGTATCATGAGATAATTTTTGTGGCCTTTTTGTGTCTGTCTTTCACAAAGGGCCCTAGTTCTACAGACAGGCAAGAGTTTTATGCAGGTTGTATCTTGCACGAAATGCAAGGAATGTAATGAAAGCCCTGGTTGGTCTCTTGGTTTCAAGCTAGAAGTCAAATATTTTATGAGAGTTGGTAAGTCCTCAACAGTTTCTTTAAATATGGTGAGATAGTCTGCATCAACCCAAACCCCAGCAACAGCAAACATTAAAAAAATCTATAATTCTTTACATTTTTATGCTGATAAAGACTAAGATGGTTAGTACTTTAAAACTACAAGTAACAATGTAGCCTGTAACACATTCCTTTGGCTGGGTAAGGAGGGCATAGTGATGTTACTTTTTCAAATAATTGTAATGACTGCCATTATTGTTGGATTTTCCATGCAATGGTTAGCCTTTATCCACCACTTTATCCCATAACTTGGGGGGAGGGGGGGCTTAAAACTGCTTTCTTTGAAAATTTGGGAGATACTTTCCACCCATCAAATTTTAGGCCATTTTCTTATTGTTTTAGATTTTTAGGTGGTTGCTTCCACCCAAGGGGAACTAAAAAAATGGAAACATAATGAGTCATTCATAAAATTTGTTCAATAAATCACATTTTTTCTCCAATGGTAATGTAGTGAATTATGGGTGGTGAACAGATGGGAGCTTTGCTTTAAGTAACACAGTGATTTAAATTTTAAAAAATAACTTTCCAACTTTCCACTTTAAATTGTGGCTCTGCCACACTGGAGCTAATGTATGGTACACATTACCATCTAAAGCAGAGATGGGCAAAGTATAACCTGTAGGCTGAATGCATCTTCCCAAAGCTGTTTTGGTAGGCCCCATGCCTACCACCTCCACCCCCAAATCTGGAAGGGTCAAGGACCAGTAGCACCTCCATATTTTTAGGCATTATTACCTCCTCTCCTCTTTAAGCCGTTTAAGCCTTTAGCCCATACAGGTTTTTTTCAAAGCAGAAAGCCGCCAGATCAGGAAGAGTGATCACCTCAAGGTTTGAAAAAAGGCCTGTAAAGGACCCAGAATGGTGAGAACTGCCAGAAAGTTTGGAGGAATGCCCCACCCAGCTAGGGGTGCTATTGGCTCTCATTGGGGCACAGATTCCACTCTCACCAGTGGAGGATGCAGCTTTCTGAAGTTCTACAAGTGGCCAGTGTTGCCCCCATGCTGCATCAATTGTCCATCCATGGACAAGTAATAACCATGACATTACCATCTAACAGAAGGGCTGGGGAGAAACCATTAAACTGATGTATAAGTGCCTAAGATTACCCTACTGTACCACTGGGTCTTTATCCCATTTACTGTTCTAAATAAATGTGTGTAGGACATTTATATTATATTATATTATCTATATCTATGCCCTTGGCAGATATTTATCATATCTTTTCACCAAAAGAAAGCAGATTACTTTCTGGCTGAAGAAACATCAAACGTTCAGTTTTCATAGTTTTAAAGAAGTATGTTATCAGCACTCACAGTTGGGGAAAATGTAAAACAAATAATATAAACTTAACTTTAAAATGAACATCTACTGCTAGGATCTTCTAAACATGGTCAGAAATCAAAATCTGGGATAGACTTTCTAATTGAACACTAAGAATTTTTCTTTTTAAACCACTAAATACTGAAAATCACTTAAAGTTTTCACTCCAAAAATTGCCTTCTACCACCTCACATAATACCTTGTACTGCCAGGCAGAATCTTGCAATAAAAGAAATGGTAAGGGTTTCTGATTTTGTCAGATTTTAAGAGTGAGAACTTAAAATATATACAAATCAATTAAGTATCAAGAGCACTGTTAACTACGGTTGAACATGGAAACTTAACAAAACAGACCTTCATATGTATGGACTTCAAACATAATGTAATACAAAGGCCCTTTCCGCATGAGGCGAGGGAATTGCTCCATGCCGTTACCTACCGCTTCTTCTGGGGTCCAAAGCAACGCAGACTGTCCCTAAAGCCCTTCCGCAGGGCTCCTCCTTGGTCCAGGGCAAATCAGAACAGTGCGAGGTCTGTAGATCCGCACTGCTCCAGCTTCCAAAATGGTGGCTTCCGGCTGGTTGTGGGTCGCGACCAACCGCTGAAGCTTGCCACGCCTAAGCCTGCCCTCCGCAGATCGCAGGCTCATATTGGTGTGAGCTTGCGAATCTGCACAAGGGAGCAGGAACGCAATGGCGCGTTCCAGGAAAATAAAGACCTGTTTTTTGCGGTCTTTAGAAAACACGCTGGAGAACCACTTGGGGTCGTTTTGAAGTGGACTGACGTGCAGATCTCCGGTAAGTAGTCCGGTCCTGGTCTGCTCCAAGGTGCAGACGACCTCCGTGAGAGGATGCACTGCCCCGTTCTAATTGCCTGGTGTGGAAAGGGCCAAAATCTACATCAACTAGACTTTTTGGGGAGGGGGTCTTTGGTTTTCTTCCCCCATGTGTCTAAAACTAAGTTATGTAGTCTGAACACACTGCTCAGGAAAGAAAATAGCTCTGTTGTTATCTAATCACAGGGTTTTTATCTTTTGTTGCCTGTTTAAGAAAGTTGGCTTTGAAATACCATCCTGACAAGAACCCTGACAACCCAGAGGCTGCAGAAAAATTTAAAGAAATCAACAATGCTCATGCAATATTAACTGATGTTTCCAAAAGAAACATATATGACCAATATGGATCACTAGGATTGTACATCGCAGAACAATTTGGTGAAGAAAACGTCAATACATACTTTATGCTTTCTAGCTGGTGGGCGAAGGTAAGTACTGAGATGAAAAGTGATGTATCCTCTTTCAGTTTTTGTCTGAGGGAGACAGAACTATTGGTTTGCAGTCTTGTTCAGTCTTGTTCTTGCAGCCTTCACAAAACGTGCACAGAATCTCTGTAGAGTTCTAGGTAAGTCAACGCTGAACAGTTTCATTATCTAGAAGAGTATTGTTGACATCACCAACTTATCTCAGTTGCTTCAACAAATACAGCAAAAGAATAATGATGTACGCTTTCAGGAAAGTGCTTATTAAAGGATGTTTCTTTGTCCCTTTCATTTACTAATTAAATATGTTGAATGCCACTTTTATCGCCTCAAGATATTAATTATATCTGAAGTTGGAGCTCCAGGTTAATTTTGACTTTCTTTTCAGTAATGACTAAATGAAAATGACTCATTGCTCAAAGTGAAAAGTCCTCTTGGTGTGACAACCAGCTAATCAGTTATTGCAGTACAAACTTAGCCCTATTCTGGGCTATATATGGCACAGCGTATGCGTAAGCAATAGTAATGCATAACATTGTGTACCTTTATGGCACACCTTGGGTGCCTCGTGAAGAAGCTGGGAAGAGAAAGTGCAAGATAGGAGGAGGAAGAAGTTGCAGGAGGAGCTAAATGGTACAGGCTGAACTGGGAGAATGGATCTTCCGGTTCTGATGACATAAGATGTCTTACTCATTGGTTTTGTTATGTAATCATAAGAATTTGGCATTTGTCAGTGCATATATCACAGACATTAACATTTTAACCAGTGTGACCAAATCTATTAGGCCTCAGGCATCAAAAATGTGCCAGATCTCACACCTAATGTGCTATTCTCACTGCTATTTCTAGCTACAAAGTCTTTAGACCAGAAGAGATTGTTAGTTTAAATAGAACATAAACACACAAGACTTGCCATTTTTACACAGGGGTTATATTTTAAGATGGAAATTGTGTAGCAATCTGTTTATATCCCGCTTCCACGGGTTATTCTCATAGCTTAGCTTTACCAGATGAACCTCAAGGTATTGTTAGAAATTTCCTCTTTTTTTTCTCCTCATGGATATGTGTATCTCTCTTTTTTTAAAAAAAAAATGGCAGGTGCATCTTTCCCCAACATAGAGATGAAGTGATAGGAAAGCCGTATTTGTTGAATTCTGCCTCCCATTTAGCTATTAAAGGGATTAAAGCCTTTAGAAAAGAGACAGCTTTAAATATAATTACTTGCAAAACTGTCATTGGAAATAAGTTTTCTTTCTGATGTTAATAAAAAATGCTAGTGTAGTTATTTTCTCCACAGTTCCATCCTTTATCATAGAATCAAAAGAGTTGCTGTTTACCATAGTGACCAACCACATGTTGGGAGGGGAAACTGGTACTAATTTTGCCTACTTGCAGTTAGTTGCCGGGGTGGGAGTTAAATTGCTTTCCCCATCTATTATCCCTGAGACATTCTTAAATATGAAAACTCTTACAAGCACCGTGTGTACTTAGAAGTGTCCTCCATGTGTTCAGTATAGCTTACTCTCAAGTAGTTCTGCACAGGATAGATTGAAGAGTGCCTTTACTATTCCTGACAGCACTCAGCAGCAATATTTGTCTTAATATTTTTAGTACTTGATTATTTAGTACATTTCTGATTGATAATTCCCAAGGAGACTCAACTACATAGGGAGTGTCAGTGGCCCAATTTTGCTAGAACATTTCTGGAGGGTTCAGCCTCCACGCGTAATCTTGACAGGTATCCAGCTCCTCATCACTCTCTCTGTTCCAGGGTTCATTTCAGAGGCAATTGATATTTAGAGGCTCACTGCCTCTAAAGCTGGAGGCTCCATTTAATTATTAAATCTGTTCTTAATGAATTAGCCTGCTCCTTTAGACCTGTCTAAAGTCAGGAGCTATCACCATATTTTACGGCAGGGAATTCTGTAAGCCAATTATATACGGAGCGGAAAAGTTCTAATCTACTATTAATCTGTTTTATTGGGATACTGGTGTACATTGTCAGTGCATCAATAATTTTAAGCTAAGGGTTAGGGTTTGGATTTAGCAGAGCAGATTAGCACAGAGCTTTCAAATGTATTGCCCTTAAAATTCTCTGCTTCACCATGTTATCTAATTATTGTTTGCACAAGACTGGTTGTACAAAGCAATGTACTGAAGTCGCTAATTCAGCTTTGGGTACTAGGCTCCAGTGCACTGGCTTGTTCAACCAGTCTTGTGTAAATGCTGATGTTTTTGTAATTCTTTTGTCTAGAACAGCCTTGCAATTCAGTCCACAGAAGATACTAGTCCATCGATCGTGTTCTGCCCCACCGTTTCAAATGACATGAGTCATTTGAGACGGTGAAATGGGCAGGAATCATGTGGCCCTGAAGACGGTGTTGAACTGAAGTTTCCACCATTTCTTACCACTGGATTTGCTGTCTAGGACTGCTGGGCCTTGCATTCCAACAACATTTAGGAGAGGTACATGATCCCCACCCCATCCTTTAAAAAAAGTCACTTCTAATTTGCAAAATCTTTTCTTTATAGTCAACATAATTACGAAGTTAATATCCAATTAGAATGAGACCTTCTCTGGAATTTGGAATTTTCCAGACTTTGGAATTTTCTACATCTGCTTTCTGCAGCCTGAGACCAAGTCACAGAAAGGTGTGTTACAAAAGAGACTATAAAAATGCAAAAATAAACCCCACAAAGAGTCAACTGGCTCCATATTATAGGATCATCAGTGTATTTTAAGAATATCTCTTTAACAAAAGAACTTGAAAATGAAATAAAAGAGAATCTTAAAGAACCAATTTACAACTCTTTAAAAGAACCATAGCCATTTCTATACATACTATAAATAAAACATAGAAATGGTTTTTAAAAATGCTTTTACACAGTCTTCCTTAAAAACTATTTATATCAAAAATCACAGAACAAAAAGATGATGAAGATAACTGTACCTTTCACAACACATAAAGTGGCTCACACAAGAGACTCTAACAAAGTACAAAAAAAACCCTCAATTATTATAATGAGAAGTTTTATTTAAAAAAATGACTATTTAAATAAACTCTCCTATTAAAAGTTGGACTAGCTCAAAACAATTTAAAACTATTTAAAGCATAAATATGAGAATGAAACTACAGTGTGCATACACACACATTAAAAGACGATTCTGCAACAACCAGTTAATCCCCAAACGCCTGTCTAAATGAAAAACAAAATACTATTTGCTTAGTGACAGAAGGAATGCAGAGAGGGGCCTATGCAGCCTCATGTGGGAGAGAATTCCACAAAATGAGAACTGCCACCAAGAAGGCCTGTTATTTATTGGTAATTATAAGAACTTCCAGATAATTGCTTAAATCTCTCCTGTTAACTCATTCCAGGAAAATTAAATGCAATTAAATTTCTCAAAATACTGTATGCACAGTTGCTAGAGGAACATAACAGGACACTTCTCCACTGTTGCCCCCTACTTTCCAACTTGTAAATTGTCATATTTTACTGAGGGAGTGGGATACAGCTGCTAAAAGGTGGGTTGGGGGGCTGAGAGTTGGGCTGCACCTGGTGGAATTTTACATTACATTTTCCTCCTCAGAATCTGTTAACATTAAAGATGCAGAAGTCCTGTCCCATGTTCAGGTGGTAGCTCTGTGTGTAACTGTTTTTTTTTAAAATGCTTTTCAGATGTTAGTAATATTTTTGTTTCTAAATTAATGGATTTGCAGTCTGCATTTTTCTATATTATTTTTGTCTTGTGGTTTGTGTTTTAACACTTAGGAGCTACTCTGGGAGGATTTTCTTTTCCTTCCCCCAAAGAGCTGCACAGAAGAAAACATTAGCATTATGTAATATAAAATTGCTCAGCTAGTCACCAGTTTGCAGACCTGTCTAGGATTATGTCAATCTTATCCAGAATGTAGAGACACTACCTTTTTGGACTACAGCTTCTAGAATCCCCCAGATGTGGATTTTGAGAACGATAGTCCCCAAAGGGTAACATTTTCACAAACTGACTGTCTTAATCCCTGTTAGAACTCATTAATTCAATAAGTCAGAATCAACGTATTTTTAAAAAAATCAAATAAGCTTGACTTTACCATGTGGAATGGGGACATGGGCATCAGCTCTCCTTTCATGTGATTCCGAATGTATCTCTCTACCTCTTTTCTCCTTTCACCAAGGGCCTGTTTGCTCTTTGTGGTCTTTTGACTGGCTGCTACTTCTGCTGCTGCCTGTGCTGCTGTTTCAACTGCTGCTGTGGGAAATGCAAGCCTAAACCACCAGAAGAAGAGCAAGAATTCTGCATGTCTCCTGAAGATCTGGAAGAGCAAATTAAGAGTGACATGGAAAGAGGTGTTTATTATTGTGGAGTAGTAGATGTATTATTTAAGAAAAAAAAATATTTTCTTAAATATGTGGCCCGGAGGTTCTATTCCAGCTGTTCAACTTTGGTGTTGTTAACTTGAGAAAGGATACTAAACTGAAAGAAGTGTTAATTGAATCCCTCTCTACCTGCTGCAGAGGTTACTTTAAGAGCTCAGAGGGTAACTGCTTGTTAATGTCACTGCTAATCTGTGTGCCTTCCCCCTTGCCCCATTTTTAGACTTAACTTCTTGCTTTATGCAGAACTTGGGAAGTTACTTTTAAGACAAATTAATATAATCACATGCTATAATGAAACCATCACTAACTCAGCAAGCTCAAAGCATCACTGCACCACATCTCAGTTATAGATGGTTTCAGCACATCATTTTATCCATTCATCTTAAAAGTAATTATCCAAATGCTGGCATTATGGTAAGTTAATCTCTACTGGCCACTTGCTTTTGTGAATTTGGCAGTTTCACTACAGTCTGGATCCCCCCACACCTTTTCTCTCTTGATGGAGTCTCTGTTCCGATAGCAGAAACTAGCAGATGCTCAACAACAGATGCTGCAACTCCACTCACTACTTCTTTGTGCTTGAAAAGCTATACTCCTGGGCTGTATCAACGTTTGGTTGCTACAGATGAAGGGCAAGATAATGCCTTCTCCCCTGTACAAAAGCTAACTGCGCTAGGATCGGAATCTCACTTGGACATTGGCAATGGGATAGTGGATGCTACCACTCTAGAGGCAGCAAGAAAATACCAGAGGCCCTGGCAAGCCATGTGGCATGCACGTGGTCTGTCTTCCAATGGGGGAAACATCTGAAAAGTTCAGAATGTGTAGCCAGAAGGTTGCTACTGCTGTACCCTAGCATCTGCTGCATGTGGTAATTGTCTCTGCTTAACAGTGGCAGTGGCTCTGGCTGGAGCTACTGAACTTAGTCTTCTTGTGCACTTACTAAAGCCTTTGATTTTCTCAACAATTGGGCAGTGGCAGCAGGCAATGGCAAACCACCTCTAAGTATTCCTTGCCAAAGAAAACCCTATAAAATTTCTGGGATCAACATAACACAACAGGCAATCTGAAAGTGCACACAAACAGCTTCTTTCTGACAAACAAGCCACCAAAACAGTGCAAAATAGTACTGCTCTGAATATTTGAATGAGGAAAGATAATAGTGTATTGGAAGCTAGGTAGGAGAATTGTGCAACAATACCAGAGGGAAGGCAGACTGAAGGGGCAGCAGAAAGCACAAAGACAGGCAGGCAGGCAGGACACAGAAAGTGAGGAGTTAGAATCAGACTGGGTGACACAAAGGATTTTGTTTTCCAAACTCCTAGCTGATTCTTAATGATTACAAACACCAGTGGAAAATAATATACAAAATAAAAATGACTTGCTATGTCACAAGGGGTAGAATGGCAGTGATAGATATACGGGTTTTTGAACACTGAGTAGTTCAAAGTATGGATATAAAGGCATTGGACACAGCTGGAGGTGGAAAGTATGGCTCCTGGTGAACACTGTACCCTAGAATATTTCCTTTCTGCCCTTCCGAGATTTTCTGTCTCTGATTCATTGAGCTGTTTGCATAAAAAGCCAATACAATACTTAATGGGAGGGTTAAAAAATACCTTAGACCTTAACACTCAAGTTTGTTTTATTTTTAAATACTATTTTAACTCATGGATTTTTGCCCTTTAGTAATGTACAGTGTCATTCTTTCTGATGACATTCTGAGTAAACTTTTTTTTTTAATAAAGTGGGGAGCAAAGAAGGAGTGAAGTGCATTTTGGGGCAGGGGAAAGCTGTGGCCCACATGTTAGATTTCTGAAAGATAAATAACAGTATAACATATTTTCTGAGACAGAAATACCAGTATATATCCCTTTAACATTCCCATAATCATCACAGGCATCAAGAAGTGCATACATTGATTTGAAAAGGCTTTTGGACCCAGAACCATGTGGGCCCACTTTAAAGAGACTGAGGGCTTGTCTGGAAGTGTGTCACACAGCCTTTATTCAAATAGAAACATTTAGCAGATAGAAGGGCTAGGTCACCATCAGAACTTTACTAGCAATTATTTTGACATGGTAAATTTGGAGCAGGGGACCCCATGCAGCTCTGTTCAAATTCCAGGCTATTTGCATAAACTTGATGGAAATTGTATTGTTTCATATTCTGGAAAATTAGATGTGTCAACCTCTTCTGCATCTGAACTTGTAATGGCAAATGACTGTGCTGAGGAGGGAGGTGTCATTACAACTGAAACAGCAATGGAAAGAAAATGAATTTTAACCAATACAAGCTGATGATGGCTGAAACAATATACTTGATTGAAAGTGGTGAACCCTTTGCGGCATGGAAGGAGAGCTGTCTCTTTACCACAGGATTGTTTCCTGGGTGTAAGGACTGGCCATTGCCTATTTGCATCCATGTTTAATGCATTTATGCAGAATTTAAATTGCCTAACACTGAAGATGAGACCAAACAAAGGCAGCCCAGGTGGCAATTTTATTTTCTGAGAAATTCAAGTTTGAATGTCCTACTAGACATTCAAGTTCATAACTTCCTACAACCCCAAGAACCACTTTCTCAGAAGAGGTATGTACTCTGCTATGCGACCACTGCAACAGCTTTATATCTCTGATAGTTTGTGTAGTCAAGTCTGCCTGTTCCGGGTAGTTAAGTCATAGTCAGAGCAGGACTGGACAGAATGGGAAAGAAATAGTTAATGCTTCCCTGAGAGAGGGAACTGCACAGTCCGGTCTGAAAACAGCAGTACGTAATCTTCTACCAACTGCTCCCCTAGACTTCAGTATATAGGAAGTCAACATCCAATATTCAGTTTCATGGATAACATGCTTGACTGTGTAGTTCTGACCCAACTGAAATATTTCTTGGACAACACTATCTCAAACCATTTCAGTGTGGCTTCCATACTGGTTTTGAGATAGAAACAGCTTTGACTCCGAAAAATGGTCTGTGCCAGGACCTGGAAAGGAAGAGTCTGCCTGCTGGACCCTGTTGGTTCTTGGTAGTTTTTAGTACCATCTACCATGGTATCATTCTAGATCAGTAGTTCGAGACCTGAATCTCCAGATGCCATTTAAATTCCCTAAAGTCGAAGCCAGCATAACCAATGGTCAAGAATTTGAGGAGTTAAAGCCTAACAACATGTCCGTGAACTACTGTTCTAGATCATCTCACTGTCATGGCATTTTGGAGCACCATATTATAGTAGCTGTGGTATTTACTGAAGGAAAGATTACGATCAGTGGATACATGATTGGCATTTGTCCTGCAGTGTCCAATATGGATTTATCATCTATATTGAACTATTGTGGGGAATCAGACTGAGTTTGGAAGCAGGCTGTCACCAATTTGTGTTTCAGGAAAGCTGTGGAGGTTCTGAACTGTTGCCTGAAGTCAGTAGTAAATTAAATTCAGCATGGATGAAACAGAAATGTTCAATAGGGTATCAGCCCATTCTAGGTGGGACTGTGTGTGCCTTCGAAGACCAGGTTCAAAATTTGTATTGCTGATTCTGCTTTATTTCTATGTGTCTAGATGATAGCTGTAGTGAAGAGCACTTTTGCCAAGTTTTACCTAGTTGGCCATGCTCGTGGTAGAAACAGAAATGACCATTTTGTCACATCTGCTAATACTGGACCACCTTTGAAGGCTGTTCAGAAATTTCAGATAGTGCTACATACCATTGCAGGAATTCTGACTGGTGTTAAGTTTTAGGAGCATATTATTTCTTTGTATATGGATTCTACAGGCTCCCAACTAGTCCGTTTTAGCGTTTAATTCAACTTGCTGAAGATTATCATTTTGAAAGCTCAAAGCAATTTTAGGACAAAACACCTAAAAGACAAGCATTGTGGTCATGTATATTTCTGTTGTCTGAGATAATCAGACAGTGTTATTAGTGTTGATGTCCTGCAGTGAGTGCATGCAGGGCCATCCCTAGACATTTCAGTGCTTTCTTCCAGCTCACTTATAGAAGCAAATTGAACTGGCAACTGAATCTCACTTTAAGATTTGTGCTGGAACAGCTTCTCCACCACATCTGAAGGCAGTGGACGAGTTTAGTGGAGTGGAGCATAGTCTATGTAGCACACACTGAGGTGTCCTCTCCTACAGAATAGAATGCCTTCACTAGAAAGGAATGCCTGAAGGAGGTTAAGGAAGAATGACACAGGGTTAGTGCTACTGCCCCATCACCCATTGCCTCAGGTGACTGCCTCATTTTGCCTTATGGTAAAGCCATAGTAGGGCAAAAAGAGGCAGAATTTTTTGTATGTGACCTTTCTGAGAAGATAAGAATGACTGTCTGTGCAACTACCATGACTCATCCCAAATCCATAGCAGCAACCTGCGATTAGGATGAAAATAGAACATGTGTACTGAACAAATACAGAAATATCTAACATGGGGACTTTTAAACAGAATATATGCCTATATCAGCACATCTGTCATTTTAACTAAGTGCAACAATTTAAGCATCTGACTCCCTTTCTCACAATGAGACTTTAAAATTATTAACTTTGACAGCATTGTGCCCCTAAATAATAATAGTTGTGATCTGGATGACTAGCTATTGCCAGCTACGGTCCATTTTTGACAGGGATGACATCTTGAGCTGGTCAACAGACCAAAGACATTTCTAAACCTTGTTCTCTTCTTTGTTTCAGATGGGGAAACTCCCATTGTGCTTCAGCCAACAAATGCAACTGAGAAGACCCAGCTTATTGGAGACAGTCATCGCAGCTATCGCACAGATTCATAAACAGCTGTCATCAGAGCCTAACACCAAAAGAGTTTGGCGTTGTAAAGTATGATTAGAACATTTTCACACATGACACTAGAAGGAATACTGGGATTAAGTCCTATTGACCTTGGCTGACAATGGACCTACTTCTGAGAAAGCATGCATAGCATCACATTGTAGGAGCATCTTTGAGATACTCAGTCTGTTTATTTGCATGTAGGAATGTTGCTGAATATGAAGTAGGGAAGAGCCTTCTTTAAACTGAAGGTGCTTTTTTTTTTTACCAAATATTGGTTTGATATTCATGCTAGAGAAATGAAACATGCAAAAAGCTTTTCTGGTGTCATCTGTGAAAATGTCTCCACTTTTTTCCATAATTGCACTTCATTTACAGTTTAGACAGTGATTATTTGGATTTAGTTTTTTCTTTCATAGTAGGAACTTTAGATATTAATAGACTCACTGACTTCATTTTCCATCACAGTATTGTAACCATGTGGGCCTATGTGTGCATTTTCTTCCCTAACATATACTTCCACAGCCATCCCTCCTGCAGTTCCTTCCTTTTGAAAAGTGACTATGTGTAAACTAAGACTCAAGGATAAAGGGATATTTTGCCCATAGAAAAGAGTTGCAAGATTCTGTCAGTTCCTTGGAAGAAAGACTAGACAATAACTTAAGAAATAAATAAATCAGCTTTCAGATCTGTTGGGACCAGGTCCAAAACAGCAGTTGATGATTCTTTGTCAGATGAGATAGTTCCCAACATAAACAAAGAACTGTAAATGAAAGATGATTGGATCTATCTTTACCACGTAGAAATGCCTGCTTCTGTATCCTTGCTCAGTTCATTTATGCTTTATTGGCATGTCAGCAGGTTACCCTTTAATGTAAACAATGTTTCTTGACTGCAAAATTAAGTGAAATTAGCAACCTACAGCTGAATAATAAGCCATTCTACGTACTTGATGGATGCGTGACAAATGGAAAGTGATAAAATTTGCACTTGCACACCTACACACATCTGTGCTCACAACAGCAGCTGTTTAGTCAGATTTTTTTTTGGTTGTTTATTTAAATGTTTATTTAAAAGTTGAATTATGTGTACACATAATAGATCAATCTCCACTTATCTGTTAGATGTCAATGGTCCTATCACTATGGTTTTGCTTAAACTGGGACCTTACAGATAATGAAAAGCTTAATGCTCGTTGTTGGTTAGGAATCACTTCCTTGGCTCTGGAATGCCATAGCTGTAGAAGGGGCACAGAAACAGGTTGTTGCCACCTGCATTTGTGCAAAGATGTTGAGAAACTCAGTAATCTTCCATGGAACTTCTTTTGCCCCAGAAAGCGAGTTGAGCCAAGTCCTTTTTAAATATGACATGCATGAAGTATGCAAACACTTGTATAACTGAAGAGTGCTAGCTAAGAGATATTTTACAGTAATGGTTTATGCACATCCGAGGATAGTTTGCTGATATCTTTATGGAGTTGGACTGTTCATGCACAAAATGAAAAACAGAGAAGCAAATTATCTCAATTTATAAATACAGGTGCAATCATGGCTACAACCCCGTGCATGCTTATGGGACTTACATTCAAATGAGCATGTACAAGAATAGACTGGCTATGTAATCATTTTGAGGAGTACCAAAAAATATAGAAAGAAAAAATCCACAATATTACATTAAGAATAAATCTAGTAAAAAAAGGTTGAAGCAGTCAGTTTTAATAAAAGGAAACTACTCATCTGTTAGAGCTCAAGAACAGGATATATTTTAAATATATAAACTCTATATTTAACTGCCAGTCATTTGGCAACACGGCAGTTATCATTTTTAATGTAGTTTGTAGGGGGCTATTTATTGTGCCTACACAGTTTAAAACGTTATTAGACAACCAGCAACAAATGAACCCTCCATAATTAGAAATTAAATGTATGTTCACTTCTTAGAAAAGTTACTTTTTCAAGTAGAGCTTCCAAAATTCCATCAGCCAGGATAACCATGCTGGCTAGAAGATTCCAGGAGCTATACTTCGTAAAGCTAACTTTTCCAAGTGATGTATAAATTATCTATATTACATGTGCAAGTAATTAGCACTGTACTGTTCTTCTGAATGTATTGCTCTACCAGTTTCCAAATGTACCATGTACACTGAATTTAACTTTTTGCTGTCAAATATATTACTTGAATAATAAATATTCTCTATATTGCAAGCAACCAATATTTTTTCCTTGTTGTGAAATATATGTTTACGTATATAATTTTTACTCCCTTCTTCAAATAATAGAGTCAGCATCATGTAGTGTTTTGAGTATTGGACTAGGACACTAGAGACCAAGGTTTGTTTCCCTGCTTGGCCATGGAACCCATTGAGTGACCTTGGGTGTGTCACGCACTCTCAGCCCAGAAGAACCCTCTGATAGGTTCACCTTTGGGTCACCATAAGCTGGAAACAACTTGAAGGCATACAGCAATAACAACTTCAGATAATAATAATTTCTGTTTAATTTTCTACATCCTGTGACTTCTTGACTTTTTAAGCATTTCAAAAGCTTCCTTTCTACACTTTAAACAGTTTCTGCTCTCATTCTCCTTTTAATCCATCCTGTCACAATCTGTTGACTCCACTGCATCTTTTTCTTTTGCACTTTCTCATATTTCAGTCTACTGGTATGCTTCTGTTTTATTTCCTACTAGCGTATATACCTGACATTGCCCAGAATTTTATTTTGTCATAGGTAATACCTGTTAGAAAGATTTGAGATCCTGTGTCTCTAATTCCCCAAACTGTCTTGTCTAGTACCTGTAACTTTTCCCCATATTATTCCCCAATCCAATCTGCATTCAGAGTTATTCACCTACAGAGGTTGGGTTCCTGAGGAAATACACTGCCCTTCTCCTTGCTGCTAGGCCTCATTTCCATAACAACTGGCCTATTCAAGACAGACACAGTTGACTGAGGCCCAAGAGCAGCCAGGCTAAGAATTTTAAAGGCCCCTCCCTAAACTGCAAACCCCAGGATTCCATGGAATCTTCTTAGGCAGCCAATCATATGAGGCCTTTGCCAGACACCGACCGACAAACTTTGACTTTTACATAGTAGATGTACCACTGTGTTTGTGTGTTCTCGTGCTATTGTTTCCCCTATGTTTCTGATTTCTTTCAGAATAAATTCCTGGTTTCTTCCTATCTACCACCTTCTCCTTCTCTTTCTCCTTCTCCTTCTTCTTCTTCTCCTTCTGTCAGGCAGTGTTTTCCCATCAATATTCTTGTGGTTCTCAATATCTGCTACTTTCAGTTCTTCTTTTACATGTTTTTTTCAACCATTTCTTTATCCATTTCCAATAGGGTTGCCCAATATTTTATTGCTAAAGTTTCTCATATTTATTTCCTCCTTTCAAAATAGTGCTCTTCCTCCTTCTGTTTTCATCCTATCTCTATATTCTTCTTTCTCATTTTTTGCTCATTTTCTCCAATTTCTGCTTCTGTTGGCATCTTTTTCTTTACCTAAATCTATTCCATGTCCTCGACTCACTTCTTACTAATAATCGCTTGTTCCATTCTTTCTTCCCCTGCTTTTTAAAATTCTTTCCCATGTTGCTTATTTCTGCTCAAGGCCGTCATTGGTTCCCCAATTCTTTTGTTTATTTGTGTGAAAAATTATCTTCAATTATCATCCTGTTTCTCTTCCTTCTTCTTCTTCTTCTTTTTTTTCCCCCAGCTACTCAGATAGCTTTGTGCATTGCCAGTGGCTCAGTTTTCTTTGTTCTTGTTCATTTGGGTACGTTTCAGCCTTGCTTTTGATCACAGTGTAATGTAACATAGACACCTGCTAAATTGGAAGGATTTATTTTTTATTTTTATTCCTCTCAATTTTCATCAGCTTAAAAGTCAGTTCATTCTTCAGTTCTTGCTAGTTTTCTTCATTTTCTGGAATTTGGGGGTACCATGGTTTTTTAGCTTCACTCCTATCTCACAAATCTTTTTGAAAAAATTATCTATTAATTGCTTTTTCTTAATTTCCTCTTTCAGTCAGAGTCCCTCAGGGTTCAGTTCTTCATCCCTCTTTTTAACTCTTCATATATCTTCTGTTGATAATCTGATTTCTTCTTCTGGCTTGCAATAGCACAGTCAGGATAGCTAACACTATTTTTCTTTCTTTCTCACCTGTCTCAATATTTCCACTTGTCTTACAGCTATAACTTCCAGAATATCAGACAACAATGCATTGTGCTCCTCCTCTTCCTCCTCAGCTTTCATTTTCATTTTCTGACGTCTCTGTTTGGTCCTAGCAACAGATTAATAAATTTGGCCACCATCTTTTATCCTTATTTCTTTTTCTATACTATTCTATTCTTGTGAAGGTATTATGGTTTATTCTTTCTAACGTTTCCAAAATTAGTTTGTTTGCCTCCTAACCCTTCTAAAATTAATATGGGAAACTTATGCCATGCACTACCATGTCATTGTTCATCCAGCAGTCAGGTTTAAATATTTAAATTTTAACTTTTTTACTCCATGTTTCCATCGCTTCTGTGTACCTTTCTTTTTTCCTCCTTGATCCTGTCATTAATCAGGCATACATCTTCTTATTAAACCTCCACCATTCTTATTAGTTTTCATCCCCATGTTTTGTCCTCTGTGACCCTTATTTTATTCCTGTAACTATTTTTCTGGGTTCTGTCTCCCTGTTCCCTAAAAATAAATTATTTAGAACAGCTGCTGTTCAGGAGCTCAGTACTTCCTATATTGTCAAGAGGTGTGTGTGTGTGTGTCTGTGTGGTGTAAGTACTGTACATGAAACAACAGAGCGGACCAAGCTTGCGTGCATAACACCCCCAAGCCCACCCACAGGTTTCCAAGGTAGCCACCAGGCCCTTAAGTCAAAAGAGGTTCCCTGCTCCCCATACTATCGCCTGCCCTACTTACACTATTTAGTCTAAATCAACTAGTTTAGTTTAATGTAAACCAACTATCTTTCCATGGTGGTGGGACTGTGTGCACTGAGAGGCAAGAAGCTATGTTGATGCTAGCACTGCAGCTGGTAGGATCTCCCAAGTCAGTCAGACTTTTGCTGAGGAGCCCAACTAAATACACCAGACTGCTACAGGCCAGGAGGAATGGGCAGGGAGAGGGAACACCAGAGACAATGGCAGTGCCACTAAACTAACTTTTGTTAGGACTGCTCAGGTGTGAGTGTGTGCCTATGCCTTCAAACCACCTGTTGATTGTTGGAGACCCCACGAATTTCACTGTGTTTTCTTAGGCAAGAAATACTCAGAGGTGGTTTTGCCAGTTCCTTCCTCTCAAATATAGCCTACAGCACCCGGTACTTGGTAGTGGTCTCCCACCCAAGCCCTGCTAGCTTCCAAGATCAGATGAGATCTGGTGCCTGGAGACAATGTAATTTGCTGTGAAAACCCTATGATGAGGAAATCCAAAATGAAACAAGACGTAGTGCCAAAAGACATTCCCAGGTCAGAAGGCACTCAACCATCTATTGGGGAAGAGCAGAGGACAAGTGCAAGTAGTGCTCTGTCTAACGATACAACCAGACTCAAGCTGAAAGAATGTTCAATTGCTGATACATCCAGACAGGAAAGGAAAGCTGAAGCTGCACAGCGCATATAATAGGAGCATAGACTATGGCCATTTCTGCCCTACACTGTTACAGTGCTATTCTTCCACTTTCAACATCCTGTGGAATTCTGAGGTTTGGAGTTTACTGAGGCCAAAAAGCATTCTGGCTGAGAATACTAAGAGCCCTGTTACCCTGTGTACTGGGGGTCCCGGGAGGGACACCAAAATGTGCTCATCTAAAGGTGGAGGAAATTAGCTCAGAGCACTGCTTAGCTTTACGAGAGGCAAGGTAACGTAGCGAGATCTTGAACCCTAAGTCTACGGGGTCGGGTCGAGTCAAGTAGCACACAGAAGTTGAAGCAATAAATGATGTTTTATTAAACACAAGCAAAACAGCGTATGCGACACGCTCACACAAGATAACTAAAGAAAATAAAGGTTGGAGTGGTATAAAGGGATTTTTAGAGGGATTGCTGTTTGCGTGATACTTCATCTGTCCTGGAGCCCAGAAAATGGAGAGCAAAGCTGGGGTGCGACGTAGCTCAGCACCTGGAGCTGAGGGGAGGCTCGCCAAGCAAAGCGGCAGCAAGGCGGGATGAAACTCAGGAGCGTTCCGAGGAAGGTCTCAGAATCAAGGGGTTTTATAAGGAGAATTGTGACTGCAGGCTATGCCATA
Organism: Cyclura pinguis; assembly: GCA_030412105.1. Lineage (NCBI taxonomy): Eukaryota > Metazoa > Chordata > Lepidosauria > Squamata > Iguanidae > Cyclura > Cyclura pinguis. The sequence goes on from CM059602.1 coordinate 219,142,918, forward strand.
CTTGGGGGAAAACAATAGATTTGGAGTTGGAGACAAAGCCTCTGAAAGGTCAGAATCTGAATGATTGAGTTATTGTAGCGGTTCTCAGTAGAGTAGCCAGTATGCAAACGCAGAGTACTTGGGTATTGCATACTTTACCCAGCAAGCTGCCAGCGCGGGGCAGAGGCTCTTTTGTAAGTTGCGTGCATACCTAATTAGAGTACTTGCCTGGAGGTCTCCTAAAGCAGTGAGTTAGCTATTTCTAGCCTGCCTGTATTGTCCAGGAATATTACAGCAATTAACGGCCGAGCTTATTTACGTGCTTGGCCGGTGGCCTCGCAAGCACGTGGAGAGGAATAGAGAAGTGAAGCCGAATTATGATATCAAGAAGATATCTTTTAATATCCCCAAAGCTCGGACTAGCCAGGGCAGTAACAGCCCCTTCTCTAAACTTCAAACCCCAGGATTCCACAGGATGTTGAAAGTGGAAGAATAGCACTATAACAGTGTAGGGCGGAAAGGACCTATGAGAACCCCAGATAACTAAATGGAGGCTGTTGTACTTTGGACGTATCGTGAGGTGTCATGACTCTTTAGAAAATGTGATAATGCTCAGTAAAGTTGAAGGCAATATGAAAAGAGAAAGACTGCATTACTGTACAGCTAGATAGACTCGGTCAAGAAAACAGCAGCACTTAGTCTGCAAGATCTTAAAAGTTCTGTTAATAATAGGGTGCCTTGGAAGTCTCCCACTGACAAGGTTAACATAAGTTGAGGCTGACATGAATAGCGGTTAACACAGTGGCGTAGCTTGGCACGAGCAGGCTAGGGGCAGAGGTGGAGGCATGCGGGCGGGGTGATGGCATGCATGGGGGCCGGGGGACAAAGCGCACAGGGGGCAGGCAATGAGCAGCAATGCCCCCAAAAAGTGCCGCCCAGGGCACATCGCCTCCCTTACCCTGTGTCCCTACACCACTAAGTTAACAATAACTAAAACTATTTTTTCTCAATTTACATAAAAGACACTGATTTAAAAAAAAGAAAGAAATCCAGACTTATTTAGTGAAATATCCTCCTCTCCATCAAAGTCCATTTGTGCTTGTTCAACAGCTCTGCCTGAAAAGCTATTTTTAACGTATGTCAGTTTGACATGAAGTTTGTGCCATAGCAGTTGACCTGCAGCAAGTTCACTCCAATATCTCTGCCACTGAAAAACAGAAAATCCAGGCAACAATTGGGGAAGTAGGTGGAAGGTTCTTGGGGCCAGGGGAAGTAGAGGGGGAATTAGAACTAAGGACCTTGACCATTTCCACACTAAACTGTTATAGTGCTGTTATTCCACTTTCAACATCCTATTACTTAGTCAACTGGGGTTTGCAGTTTAGGGAGGGGCTTCAAAGGCAAACTTCAAACCCCAGGATTCCATAGGATGTTGAAAGTGGAATAATAGCACTGTAACAGTCTAGTGCAGAAAGGACTCTTCTACATGAACTGAAGTTTTTGAAAGGAACTACTTTTTTAATTTAGTGCATTAATCCATATCACGTTGTTATTTTACTAGGGAGAGTTAAGCGCCTGGTTGGGCTTCGGAGGCAGTTTAGAATCCGAGTCTAAAAAGTTTTTTCTTTACTTCTAAGTGCTTCTGTTCAGCAGTGAGGGAAAACTGAATAATAATAATTGCTTAATTAAATTAATTAATTAATAATTGCTCCACATATTGTGGGACCAACTGCCTTCAAATTAACCATTCCACTGACCAATGAAATAATACATGTAGTTGTAATGCATTGTGTCGGTTAATTAAAGTTACCAACCGTACCTTTGAATTCTTTCGCTGTCTAGAAGCTTGCCCGTGAACTCTGTTCAATAATTCATTTTTTTTATTTTTATATATATATATATGTATGTATGTATGTATGTATGTATGTATATGTATAAAACACAGGGCATCTTGGAGGTCTCGCATTCGCAAGGCGGGGCCATAAGTCGAAGTTGACCTTGACAGCAGTTAACCAAAAACAGTAATGAATAATATATAAATAATTTTATCCGAAGTGGAGGAGGCACCTGCGTTTTCTAGAACAACAAATGGAGGAAGAAAAACTTGTCTCCTTCGAGCCGGAATCGAACCAGCGACCTAAGGATTCCCGGGTCTCTTACTTCTACAGTCCTCCGCTCTACCAGCTGAGCTATCGAAGGGACTCGGCGGCTGCCTATCTTGGGCCAAGGAAAGAATATCTGCCGCAGTGGCGCGTACAGCTAAATTTACATCGAAATCACGAGATGGCGCTGGAGATTGCGTGCGTGCAGGAGTTGCGCAGAGAGTGGCGGCCGTTTCTTTCGTCTTTCAGACGCTGTGCATTTGAACTGCAGGAGTGAAACTTCAAAATGGGGAGGGCGAGAGGTTCCTGTGAAAAGAGGCACCAGTCTCTTTTTATACCTTAGTCTTGCTCAGTGTACTAATTGAATCCAAACATGCATCAGTATGCCTTTATATGAGCTTTATACGAGACAGTGGACGAAAAACGTGTAAGAAGGAAAAGAAATGGATTTGTGTATCTAAAACCTTTTCTTAATATATTTGGATGAGTTCCTAAACCTCCCCTTTGTGTGCAGGGCCAGTGGCGCAATGGATAACGCGTCTGACTACGGATCAGAAGATTGTAGGTTCGACTCCTGCCTGGCTCGGAAGTGCAATTGCTTTTATGTCGCGTGGTTACACTCTGTGGCCTTTTATGAGATTTAGTTCACATGGTTTGGCTTTCATAGAATGAAAGGATATGTAAATGGTGCATTAATAGTAACAATCCCAAACTTCTTCGTCCCATGCAGAAAAGTCTCTTCTAGACTGAAGCTTTAAAAGAGTGAACAACATAGGAAAAGCTTCTATAATATTCTCTTTTTCTAATCATAATATTTTTTTTGAAGCTGACGAAGGTTAAACTTATGAGCTTTAGATTTATATCATAAATTTTCTGAAACTGGTGTAAGAGAATAAAAGCAGCATAATAGTAAAATGTGCATATCAAAAAGGCCTTTATTCTGAATTTAATTCAACTTAGAGTAGCAGTAGACTCTATAAAAGTAAAGTGTACAGGGAAGATGGGCACTTTTTATGACATAATACCGCAAATCTGCATGTAACAGAACCTAGATAGGAAGTCGTATTCAGGGCCTGAAATTGATAATATGGGAATGATATTCAGCCTTCAACGAGATAAATTTGCACATATACGAGAGCAAGCCACGTTTATTTTTCAGCTGCCTGAAAACCAGAGAGTAACGATTGCTTCTTAAATGTAGCAATGGTGGCCGTCAGTGGGAGGAAAATCCAAAATTATATTCTTATAATTTCTCTAGTAGGCTAAGGCAAAGGTCACAAAAATGTACAGGCTTTGGAGATCTTCAAATTTCTTCCTCATGCAAAACACTACAGGAAGCAACAAGTAACCCAGAGAAAAAGCTGCGTTCTAGTGGCATGTACTGGATTTTTTAAATTAAAAAGCAGCACCAAAAGCAGACAGAACGAGCCAGGCAGGAGTCGAACCTACAATCTTCTGATCCGTAGTCAGACGCGTTATCCATTGCGCCACTGGCCCCTTAGTTAAGTACTCTCTTTGCAAAAAAGAAAAAATCAACACAAATACACAATACTAGATGGTTTTGAAAAGGAGTATCACTTGATAAGCAGAGGAAATGCCCTTTGTTTTACAGCTGCCCTAGACAACTTCAGCAGAAAATGATCTGCTACACAAAGAACAAGGGGCATATTATTAGGAGATGCCGTGCGCTTGGACATTCAGTCAGGTTAAGTGAGAGTGGTTTCATATTTCGTACTATTACTCGGATGGCCCCTTCCTTTGAAAAAGTACGAGTCAGAACAGTTTTGTGCAACTTTCAGCTTTGTTTAGGCACCCCATAATATGTGCACCTGGTAAAATAGAAAGGGTCATTGCTTCTGAAGGTTTATGTTTCTCTAGGGGGAAAACAAAGATGGAGGTCCCTTCGATAGCTCAGCTGGTAGAGCGGAGGACTGTAGGAAGTAATTGTCTGGTAGAAATCCTTAGGTCGCTGGTTCGATTCCGGCTCGAAGGAGATGGTTATTTTGTTGCACTTTCACTTTCCAATTGAAAAAAGCTATCCCTGTGCCTTCTTTAAATCTACAGTGACCTTCCTAGCACAACGGTGTGATACATTATAAGAAGGTACGCAAGAAATCCAGGTGTAAAACGGCCTTGCAATGCTGTCTGGCGTTTGGAGGTTGTAATTCTGTGGCATAATGTTATCAACATGTGACAAGATGCCCCCCCCCCCAAAACTTTCATAGTAGCCCTCTTCTGGTTTGATTGAGGAGATCTGCAATTGAGCCTTTGTTTAAAGCAATTCAACAAAATGGCCTTAGGTATAGCAAGACAAAAAGTGTTAAAATTGACACATTTGCCCTATGTACTTTAATGCTGCTCAGACCTAACAAATTTCTTTCCATTGTAGTAAGCATTCAAACACATAGCCATGCAGTCTGGATCAGTATGCAAAAGGATTCTTGTAGCACCTTTAAGTCTAGCTAGGTCTAGCTACAAAGTTTACCTCTCTCTGTGAGCATCAAAAAAGGGTGCTACAAGATTCTCTTTGTATGTTTCGCTCTAGTTTTGGTGAAAACTACTGATAAGCTTTATTCCAGTGGTCTGTTCCAATGGTCTGGTGAAATTTCAAGCAGAAATATAAATGTTACTGAAGTTTTCTTGTTGCATGAAAGCAAAGTTATCTTGTGCATATTCAGTTTCACTCTGAAGCTAATACAGTACACGAGTGTGATCCAGAGTGGTTCTGTACTGCAGAGGGAATCTAGTAGACTGAATAAATGAGAGGCAGCATGGTGTCATAGTTTGAGCTCTACAACTGGAAACCAGGGTTCATATCTCTACTCAGCCATGTAAACCTACTGGGTGATCTTGGGCAAGTCACACACTCTCAGCCTGAGAGGAAGGCAAAGGCAAATCCCCGCTAAACAAATCTTGCCAAGAAAACCCTGTGATAGGTTTGTCTTTAAGTTGGAAATGACTTGAAGGAACGCAACAACAACACTTATATAAAATGTCTGTTCTTTTAGCTATGGAATACACATCCCAAGGTCAAAATATATGTTACTACATAGATTGGGATCCAAGGGGGCAGGAGAAAGGAATCCTCCTGTGGTCTCAGTCTGGACCAACACCCTCCTCCAATTTACATTGCTAAAAAGGCATCCAAGTGTAATGAACATTGCGGTTACAAGGGAAAGGGTTAGACCTCCATATCCTGACTCTGAGAGCCATAGGGATCTACAATGGCTCACCTGTGCTTATTTTTGAGTGAAAAGGGTCACAATGTTAAAAAATACCATGTAGTTTGACCTTCAGGTAATGTAGGCAGGGGAACTCAGAGCTTCTGAAAAAAGAAGTGCTGTATGAGCTCTAGTCTATTCTCTTCTTTTCCATGCAGCAGATAAGAAAATGAAGGAGAGGTAGCTGTGCTGGCTTTGTCCTGGCTTGAAGCTGCTAACCCCAGCCACTCTTTTTTATATGTCAGTGCACAGTTCATGTCTCACACAAAGGGTATCTTCATGTATTCAAAGGCCCTTTCTGCACCTTACCTTCTTCCGGCGCTGGGGTGTGGGGATCGCGCGAGCAGCCTCCGGCGAGAGGCTCTTGCATCCAGGGTCCTTCGGCTCCACACGAGCTTCCTGCTCACGCGAGAGCCCCGCCTCTTCCTTCCACAGCGCAGCCTGGGAGTTTCCCAGGCTGTGCTGGGGCAGGAATTGCGATCGGCGTGGCTCCGGAGGCTCTGCATGCCAGGTAAGTGCGTGCAGGGCCCAGGAGCAATGTGTGATCGTGCACCATTTTCAGCTTCCAGCTGAAAATGAAAAGGTGCGCGATCGGCGCCTACAGGCCCCTGGATTATCGCGCGATTGTGAGTGCATCGTGCAGATCGCTCCTCACAATCACACAACGCTCCAGGCGCCCTTTCACAAGGAAAATGCTGTGCGGAAAGGGCCTTTGATAGACTCCTTCCTTCGTTCCTTCATTGAAGGTATTTAGAAGTTATATTGAACCTACACGGAGTGGGAGGCTGAGCGAATAGGCTCCTCAGAACAGGCCAGGTCTGACTTCTCAGTCTGAAAGCAAGTGAGTGTGTTCTCTGGAGATCTGCCCAGATACAAATGCCTCACACTGAGGAGACACTTTTTCTCAGAATGAGGAATTATGGGTCTGGCAGCCCTTCTCCACATAATCTTCCTGCAAGCTGCTGCCCAACGGATACTACTGTTTAATTGTATTTTAATCATAATTCTTATATGCAACTGTTTTTTACTGCATTTGATTCAATTTTTAAAGCCGCCTTAGCCACCTTGGTTCCCAATATTGGGGAAAAGGTCAGATATAAAAGAATAAACAAATAATAACCATCTGTCCCATAATCTACAATCCTAAAGCCTGGAAAGGGAAATAGTGTGATTGCTATTGTATCGAAACAGATGTGACTATTTATAATTATTTATTACAAATAATTGTTTAACTGCCCCTTCAATTAAAAAAAATCATCAGGCAGGGTTACATACAAAGAGAGTCCCCACAAAAATCCACAAACATCCCACCCAAAGTGCTATTTGCCTCTGATCAGAAGGTGCCATTGACCTACTTCCTTGTATGCTACATGGTGATCCTGCTTTCTTTCTCTCCCAGCCTCCATTCCACCTCCAAGTTACTACTGTAACTTATTAAAACCGGTAGACATATTAAATGTGTTCATGGATTTTACCTATTATTATCCGGTTGCAGCTCTTAGTAGTGGAACAGGAAAAGAGACTGAACGTAATTCCATAGGAAAATGCTCCTCAACTGACACCACACTTCCCCATTTACTTCACCCAAACCTACATGCTCTGTTATGTGTGACAAATAAGGGAATCTCCTTCACACAATATATACACATATACACCAAGCATGTGAACCATGCAGATTATTTCTACAGCTGACTGTATTATTTTCTCAAGAATATATTGCTAAAACACAGGTATTAAAACATTGTTTTCAAATACAGGGACAACTTCAACAAATAATGTCAGAAGCAGACCTAGGTCCATCTAGTTGAGCATTCTTGGCCTTAGCAGCAGCAAACTCCATATTCCTGCAAGTTATAACATAAGGTGTAACGGTAGCAACCATCTTGACGTGTTCTTTCCTCATCTCATCTAACCATTAGAGTTTCCCATGGAAGATGCCTCTATTAATTTGTTTAATGCATATTCCATTGTGCTCAGAGCTTGGCAAAAATTACTTTTTAAAAATTACATCTTCCAGAATTGGCCATGCTAACTGGGGAATTATGGGGAATTATGGACTTAGTCATGAGTGCGGAGCTGCCAATTAGCATGATTGCGTACAAGCAACACTTGTTGGAATGAAAAAGGCAATAACTTTATTGGTTACAGCTGAATAGGCTTGGTCCCCAACATAGGTCTCATTTTAGGCATCGGTCCCCTTCTGTGCTGGCTGATGGTAGTCCATTCATTAGTTGACCTGCTTACTGGGCAGTAGAAACCCATTCTCCTATCCCTCCTGCTGGGTAGCACTGGAATGGCAGACATAAGAATCTACTTAGATGGAAGCCACTATGTGGTCCCTCTGCCATCTGGGAATGAGACAGAGCTATCTGTCCCTGCAGTGGGATGAGCTGATTGCCTACAATCACAAAGTCTCTTATGGTGACCCCCTAGACCAGGTATGATGAGTGTACAAGCCCCATCTACCCCAAATGGCTGCCATGCTAAAGCCATCCAAAGTTGTAACAATTAATATTAGCAGTATAATCATAGAATCGTAGAGTTGGAAGAGACCCCAGGGGCCATCCAGTCCCACCCCCTGCTATGCAAGAACACACATCAAAGCATTCCCAACAGATGGCCATCCAGCCTCTCCTTAAAAACCTCCAAAGAAAGATACTCTACCACACTGCAAGGCAGCATATTCCACTGCCGGACAGCTCTGACCATCAGGAAGTTCTTCCTGAGGTTCAAGTGGAATCTCCTTTCCTGCAGCTTGAATCCATTGCTCCTTGCTCTAGTCTCTGGAGCAGCAGAAAACAAGCCTGCTTCCTCCTCAACATGACATCCCTTCAAATATTTAAACATGGTTATCATGTCCCCTCTTAATCTTCTCTTCTGTGAACTAAACATACCCAGCTCCCTCAGCCATTCCTCATAGGGCATGGCTTCCAGACCCTTCACCATTTTGGTCACCCTCCTCTGGAAATGTTCCAGCTTGTCGATATCCTTCTTGAATTGAGGTGCCCAGAAGTGGACACAGTATTCCAAATGAGTCCTAACCACTGCAGAATAGAGTCGTATCCATTACCTCCCTCGATCTAGACACCATACTCCTATTGGTGCAACCAAGAACTACATTGGCTTACTTAGCTGCCGCATCACACTGCTGACTCATGTTTAACTTGTGATCTACCAAGACTCCTAGATCCCTTTCACACATACTGCTATCCAGCCACGCGTCCCCTATCCTGTATTTGTGGATTCCATTTTTTCTGCCTAAGTGTAGGACCTTACATTTCTCTCTGTTGAAATTCATTTTGTTAGCTTTGGCCCAGCTCTCCAATCTGTCAAGGTCATTTTGAAATTTGACCCTGTCCTCTGGGGTATTAGCAACCCCTCCCAGTTTGGTGTCATCTGCAGATTTGATCAGCGTGCTCTCTACTCTTTCATCCAAGTCATTGATGAAGATGTTGAATAGCACTGGGCCCAGGACAGAACCCTGTGGCACCTCTCTCCAGGATGAAAAGCAGCCATTTGGTCAGTCAACAAAAGCAGCCAACTTGTCAGTCAACCAATTACAAATCCACCTAACAGTAGCCCTGTCCGGCCCGCATTCTACTAGCTTCTTTGCAAGAACGCCATGGGGAACTTTGTCAAAGGCAGTATGATGCTAACACTAGCCACTAGCAAAGCAATCATCCATACAGGCTTCCCCCAGTTATCTGACAAGTTAGCGACTGGAACACTGTCAGAAAAAAGAATTGGTTGAAAAGCAGAGCCCATGTACTGTACTGTAGGAAGTATGAAGGATTTATGGAGGCTCACTTGTTACCAGCTGCATGTATGCTGCTTGCAAAGTCTCTCAGCTGGCTTAGTGCTCTTTTTTCCCTTCTCAGCTCATTTTGCAAACAGTGCATGTATCTGAGCAATTCCAAGCAAATCTCCATAGGTAAGAAGAATTGATGAAAGAGTGGAACCCCCACTGAATTAATGGAACTTGTCCTTAATTTGGAAGTTATGAGTTTGGAAGTTAATTTGAAAGTGTCGAAAGAGAACATTGTCAAATAATGGGGCGTTAAAAGGTAGGGGCTTCTTGTACAAAACTCCAACATGGAGGGCGTCTGAGTAAGGAGAACAACTGAAACTGGCTGACTGTTGACAAAGTCAGGGGAGTAGCTTATATAGACTGGGAGTGGGCCTGAATGAAGTGTTTTATTGCTCTCAAGATAAGCTCTCTCTAACTAACTGGCTTTCTTGCTCCATACCAGAGCCCAGGAAAACAACATGGAGGCTTCTGGGAAAGTGAAACATCCCAAACACCTGAAACATGGCACTCATGTGCATTTCACCCACAGCCACAACCCACAAATTGGTACTCCTGGTGAGTCAGGAGACAGAAATATCAGAATATTTGCAGTTTAGCTTTTGTAACTGAGGGAAATTTGATAATTTGATGAAACCACTTGCTGACCCTAGCTTTGTAGGGCAAAGTGAAGGACTCCTGCTGACCCCTAGTAAAAATATCGGTGCAAAATTATTATTCTAATCTAATGAAATTAATGTATTTTATGGTAATATTTAAAAGGCTACAATTTTTTTAACCCATAGTTGAGAATACCACCTGCAGACTTAAGCATCCAAAATGTCTGAATGTGGTCAAGTTCACATGCCTGTCTATCCTCTAAACATAGTTTCATTCCATTAACATCTCAGTCCTATACATCGCTCCTCAGAAATTCAGTCCATTTATTCCAAGGGAGTTTACTCCCTCACTGTGTTTAGTCAGCTTTTCTTTGCCTCTCGGTACCCAGAAAATAATAAATTATATCAGTATAGTGAACAGGCCTTTTCACTACGCTGTGTGAATGCAGAGCACAGCATAAATAGGAAATCCTTACAAAATATATTTTTTCTAAAATATATTTAATTAGGATTTCTGGCTATTTCATTATCAAATAAAATGGAGGTAATATATTAAAAGTATGTGCAGAATGAATGCAGGCACAACAGCCTGCTACAGTAAGTATAGTAGGTATTTTACTTAAACTCGTAGACATGATACGTACTGCTTGTACAGTTGTCTGATAAAGTATTGGCAAGTAACAGCACAGATGGCTTTGCCCTAAGATTAGGCCTCACATGCCAGACGTGATCTGGGAAATTGTCGTTTTAAAAATAACTTCCCAACGAGTGCCAAGTTCTGAGGGATCCATGCATCTAATAAATAGAAATATAGCAGTACCTCAGTGCTGGAACTTAGTCACTGAGGTTATACTATGGCCAAGTAACCCAGGCAGAATTATCACCTCAGCTCAGCCAATAAAAATGGCACGTCCTCAGTATTTTCCCAAGTACGTTAGCTAAGGACAGATTGATGGTGCAATTAAAAAAAAAAATGAAGTGTTCCTTAAAGAGCCACAGAGAAATCATATTTATGCAGAATATTACTGAATTGCTAATCACGTCTTCTCTGTGGCAACACTTATTGTTACAAGCTGTAGGTGAGACAACGTGACTGGTAGGAAGACATCCCCAAGCAAGGGAGGAAAACAAACATTTACCAGTAGGCTTTGTGAGGCAGAGAAGAAGAAAGGGGGCAGCTGGCTTAGCATTATCTAGGCATGGACACTGCTGGTCAACCTTGTGGTATTACAGTGCTGACTGACCCACAGCCCTCTATTCCACCTTCCCACAGGGCTCACTGGTAGGAATATGGGAGGTCTACTACCTCAGTGCTATTCTGCAAAGGCAGCCTCTTCCCATCTGCCACATCTCACATCATCTACTACTGCTTAAGGCTGGTGTAAGTAACCAGTTATGGAGCTTGTTTTCATATCTTCTTACTCTTTCCACTTTTCCAAATACTGTTTAAAGTATTTAAAGACCAGATAGAAAAACTTACAGGCATACCTCACTTAACAAATTTTCTGAGAAAGAAGCTTCTTTTTATAAGGTCATTTTACATCCCTCAGCCCCCCTCTTTTCTTCCTTGTCTTCTTTCTAGTTGAAAGTGTTTTAGCAGCATCAGCATTGGGAGGATGGGGAAGGAAGGCTGAAGAAACACAGAATTTTGGTGTTGGGTTGCAGCAGCATGTCTGCAGTAAACATTTCAATAAAACTTGAGTTGGGAAAGAATGGGATTCTTCTCTAGCCAATCCTACTGTAGCTGTGTGTCCCTACCTACAACAAGCAAAGTAAACAATAGCAGCCTCCAGAATCTCTGACTGAGCTTGTGTGAAAATTAAACAAAGAGAAAAGGGGAAAGTAGATCAGCATGCTTTACCAGCTATCCCAGCATGTTAAAAATGGAAATGATAAGAAAAATGGAGGCTAGAGAAAGAAATGGAAACATTTTAGAAGACATATTCAAGTGGTCCCTGGAACGTTCGAAAGATTTTTGTTTACTTTATACAAGGCTTTCCTGATCTGGTTGTTTCATTTACGTGCCTTTGGTTAACCATAAGAAAACAAGCTGAAGACATACAACAGCAAATGGCTAGTTTTACATAAAAAGTTTGCTGAAACATGTTAGAACTCTTTCTTTTTTGGGGTATAAAAACCTACCCCTGTTCTTTCGCTGTTATTTCTGCCTCCTGTAATAAATTTTCTGCTAGAGAAGTGATGCCCAGGAACACATCTAATTTGTTAAATGAAATATACCACCTCACTTTTCTCTTCCACTGTTTAAAACTTTGCTTGGCAAATCTTTACAACTGTCTGGACTGAAGGTGTCTATGAAACAGCTTGAAAATCAACAGATGCCTGATTTATTTGATAATCCAGCAGCCCCTTAATTTTCTCTACACCTGGTCACATTACTTTAAAATAAATTGTTGCTGTTGCTGAATTGTCATAATTGCACAATTTTTATATGCTGTTGAATGTGTTCTTTCAAAAAACATTCCTGGGGCTGATACACTGTCCCATACCCACAAACATACTAGTTTAGACCTAATTGCTAATCCCAGCCAGAGTAGACTCACTGAAGCAATGAGATTTACACAAATGATGGTTTACCATTCAGTAATGAATTCATTTTGTTCTCTCTAGTTTTGACCAGCCATGGAATGTAGGCTGCAGAAACATGTATGGTCTGTGGGCTGCTGGCAGAAGACTGAGAGAATACAATGATAAATTTAAAAAACAGAGAGAGTAATAGTAGTTCTTTTCATTCCACCAAACACATTTTTCTGTGTGTGTACCTATATGGGAATAAGTAATATGAAACAGAGAGATTTTTTATAACATCATATACCATTTCAGACAAGAATATCCTGGACCCTAGAAAGATTCAGTTAATTGGTTAATCACATGAGTGGGCAAAGGGCAGCCCTGGGGCCACACAGAATCACACAGAAACCACACAGAATCCTGGCTAGGCAGGAATATTCAACTAAAAGACTCCTGAGAGATGGCCATCCAACTTTTCTTTAAAAACCTCCAGAGAAGGTTTCAAGGCAGTCTATTCCACCATCAAACAGTATACAAGTTCATCCTAAACAATGTTTAGGTGGAGTGTCTTCTCTTGTAATTGGCATCCTTAGTTCATGTCCTAGCATCTCAAGCAGGAGAAAGCAAGTTCACGTCTTCTTCTGCATGGCATTCCTTCAAATATTTAAAGACGGTTATCATACCAAGTCTTAGTCTTCCCTTCTCCAGGCTCAACATACCCAGTTCCCTAGGCTGTTCCTCATAGCGCTTAGTTTCCAGACTTTTACCGTCTGAGGCCATTTCCACACGGCGTCATTGTCCTGCAATGGGGACGCACTGGGAACGGCCTGCAAGTTGTGCTTTCACGCAACGTTGTTGTGGTCCCATAGCTAGCGCATCCCCACCCATCATCATCGTGGGATATTCTCTTAAAAGAATACAATCTGTTAAGCGTCCGTGATCATGCAACACTCCCATCACCGCCGGCCATGCAGAAGGGGCGGAAGCATGATCATGCGCTTCCTTCCCCAGCACAGCGTGGGGAAGAGGGCAGCTGTGGAAGGGAGGCAGGGAGGCAGAGAAGGAGGAGCAAGCGTGTCACTCGCACTCCCTTCTGCAGGGAGCCTGTCAGCTGCGGAGGGGAATGTTCACGTCACACTCCCTTCCCAGCAAAGGTGCTCCAGGACGACACCGGGACCACAGCGGGAACCAGTAAGGTGCAGAAATAACCTTAGTCACTCTCCTCTGGACATGTTTCAGCTTGTTTTTAGCTGAGTTTCACCCAAATTACATTTACATATTTCATTTTTCCTTTCTAGATATAGTACCATACATTCATCGTTTCTGAAATTCACTTTGTTATTTTTGGTCCAGCTTTACAAACTGTCAAGATCATTTTGAACGTGGCCCTAGGCCTGTTTTTATGGCCTTTTACCTCTTCAGACACAATGGGATGAGAGGAAGATTAGTCTTTTAGAAATCTTCAGAAGGGCCAAGTCATATGTTAGATAACTAGAGTCCTCTCGTGCAACTTCAGGAGAATTTTTTCTTTTCAAAGCCAGAAGTGGATGCTTGGCTACTTCTGAGTGATTTTGTTTTGTTTTGTTTTCTGCTAGTCTACCGTTCTTCCAGAGGGCTCCAGGAACAGAAAAATGGCCCCTAGACCCACATTTACCCACAGTTACTTAGAATGTATATTCATTGCATTGCTCTTTGTGCTTTTTTTTTTTTTGCCACAGTGAAATGTAAAGGTATGAAGAACCAGGCTGCATTTTCTGGTCACCGTAAGACTTTAACTTTTCCAGAAGAGTGAGCGGTGCATGTGTCAGTGGCAACTGTCAAATATCTCTACCTCCTTCCCTTTGCTTCCCCCCACCCCCATTTCTGGAACACAAGAATGTTGATCTCTCACCCCAGTGAGCTGTCACCTGTCTAAATCTATCCTTGTGTCAGATGCATATATGGAGAAAGTGAGTATGGCAGCCAATGACGTTCTGCTTCTAAAATAGGCCCAGCTCCCTTCCCTCCCTTCCCTCCATTAAAACAATGTCATCCAGGGAAAAAGCCTTAAAGGACATTTGATCTCACAAGCTTTGGAATTCTTTCAAGGGACCTAACCCGGAAACCAGGCAGCAGCACTCTGATTCTGTGCCTATGTTCCTTGGACTGGCTGGGAGATGAGCACTTCTCTTAATTACAAGTCTTTCTCCAAAGAGCAACAAACTATGGACAACCTAGAGAAACAGCTTATTTGTCCCATCTGTCTAGAGATGTTTTCTAAGCCAGTGGTTATCCTCCCCTGTCAGCACAACTTATGCAGAAAATGTGCCAGTGATATCTTCCAGGTAAGATTATTTAATCTTTTGGAATTCCAATGGAACATTTTAGAATAAGCCCATATTACAAAATCAGGAGATTTAATAAACACATTTTTTTTCCTAAATGAGAAGAAAATGAATTAGAAAAGGAAGCTTGTTTATTATTTACGTTGCGTGTAATTCTGGATCCTTTCCATGTGGGAATGTTCCCTTCATTGATCTAGACTGAATTGTTATTTCATATATTTAGAGATATTGACATATAAATTCGTTCTTGTTCTTCCTCAATATTTCTAAATGGCAACTTTCTTTCCCAAATATTTCTAAGAATGGCAACTTTATCTCTAGAGTAATTTGTTACTGTATTATTAACCTCTAATTTTTAAACAAAATGGAAGCAATGTACTTTTTGTACTTATTTTATAATATTTTGGACTATATTTTTGGTAGTTAAGGTAAGTTTGGCTTTGATTACCTAATCCAGTGGTCATTATAGTCAGAATAGTAACATAAACATATTACATCATGTCTTAAACAGATAGTCTGATATGTATCTTACGAGATGGAAGTGAAAGCAATTGCCAGAAATAACTGTGAATTAATGTATGCTTGCGTTCTACAACTTTTTTTATTCGTTGGCAAGAACAGGCCTCAAACCCATATCTGCCAACCAGAGGAGGAACCACTGTGGCTTCAGGAGGTCGATTCCGCTGTCCCTCTTGCAGACATGAAGTAGTTCTGGACAGGCATGGAGTCTATGGTCTTCAGAGGAATCTGCTGGTGGAAAATATAATTGATATATACAAGCAAGAATCTACCAGGTAATGGACTAATTTCTGCCCTTGAATAACTGTCTGTGGATGCAGGTTTTGAGGTGGTTGTGTTTCCCGTGGACACACATGAAATATGATATCTCAAGGGCTCCAAAAGAGAATTCTGGGATATGCAAAGAGTATTAATTGTAGGGCTGAACTACAACAGTGCATTACCTCTTTTTTCCTTAGCCCAACGTTCCTCTTCTTCTTCTTCTTCTTCTTCCTCCTCCTTTGTCACCTGCAAGTTTATAACTCCAGCTAGATATAGAAGGAAAAGGCTATAGTAATAATCATCAATAGGCCCCACCAGAGCCCCACTAGGGCCCACACAGAACACTATATGCATAATTCTGGATTGTTGAACTTCTCATAATGGTTACTGGTATGTTTTGTTTTATAAGAAGTAATGTTTGTTTGCTTTATTTTTTCATGAGGAGTTTTATCCTCCAATAGTAGATATTGCACAAGACTCTATTATAGATATTTACTGTAGAATGTCAGTTCTGTGTGCTTTGTGGAATTAATTGTCATCAAACAATATTCAGATTTGTGTGTTTAGTATTCACATCTGATTAATAGTTTGGGCTTGTTTTTGTCTGTATCTCATCTACCTCCCAAAGTTCAGATACAACAAGATTAAAAGATATAAATAAAACCACAAAAAAACGTAATATTAAAACATGATTAAACACATTACAATATTAAAACATAACTGGATTTAAAGCAATTTAAAAAAACTACAACCCTTCCATTAAGAGTCCCCTCCACTGCAACCAATCAGTTGTTAAGGTCTGCCTGAATGGAAAGGTCTTTTCCTGCCCCTGCCAGGTGAAGGACAAAAGTCAAGGTGCAGATGAGTATTTTTTGGAAAGAAGTCTGGAGCCAGCCATATGTCTACGGTTTGTTACAAGCATAATCCTTGTACACACGTACACTCAGGCATGGGCTTGTGCAGAAGTGGGCAAAACTGTTCTGTCGGGTGGTTTTAATCTGTATACTATGTTTCCATTCATATTGTAAGCTCACTTGGGTCCCATTCAGAAGAAAGACAGGATATATAGATTAAATAGTTTAAAATAAATAAATGAACATGAAGCATGGAATTGTGGGACGGGGAAGAGAAATTTTATTTGTGTGTTTTACAACTAAAGTAATAATCATAGCTATATGAAATCGCCATTTCCATAAGGTGGTTAGTATTACCTAATGGCACCACTGCATAATATTGCCTAGGAGCAACACGATGTTACAACAAAGGCCATTTCTGTCCTACACTGTTATAGTGCTATTATTCCATTTTCAACATCCTATGGAATTCTGGAGTTTGTAGTTTACTGAAGCCAAAGAGCTCTCTGGATGAGAATTCTAAATATCCCTCCCTAAACCACAAACCCTAGGATTCCACAAGATGTTGAAAGTGGAATAATAGCACTATAACACTGTAGTGTGGAGATGGCTAAACATTACAATCATTCACTGATATTGTTTGGATAATATCTGAGTGCTTTGGGGAGCATCTTCCATTCCTTGTGTTTTAGTTGAAACATGCTTAGACAAAGGAATAGTTTTGTATATGTATCAGATATGCAGATTATTACTAAAAAAATATTATTCAAGATGCAGAGTTAATTGACCAGGCTGATTAACCATCTTCTATTTCTTCCTTTGTAATTGAATAAAGAGCATGATTATTGTCAGTATATCATGATGTGACTTGGTCAACATAGTTCTATCACAACTATTTACTTCTATCATTATTGCTTGACTTTTTTTTTATAGGACGGATTAGGCATTGCACACTTCTATTTTGAACGTATTCATTCATGAACAGGGTGCCAGCTCTTAAGATAAAAACTGTTATTTGCTTTTTTAATAGTCATATTGCAAGGAGAAATGTCTTACATCCCTTCATATCGCTGCAAAATAAAGGAGGAATCCATGCAAGCTGAACTTTGCCCTGAGATGTAGATATTCAACACATAGGAGCACAGCTAATAGAACAATCTTATTAATATATAAAGGATCAAAAGGGAGCAGACAGTATTTTTCCTTTACAGAATAAAAGTCAAGACAATTAAGAGAACAAAAATATGTAAACAGAGATACCTAATTTAGTAATTGTTCTGAGAGGAGGAGAGGGAGGAGGATTTGGTAGAAGGATTACTTTAACCTTTATTTGTGTCCCTTAAACTAAACTAATTATCAAGGGAATTTGCACTGGTCCTGCATGGCTTTATCTATGCAATTTGACACCTTCTAGAATCCAGCTGCTTACTTCCTTCTTCCTGTCTTTTTCTTCCCCCCTAAATTGCTGTGAATATGCAGCCTCTGAGGATGGCTGCCTCCATTTGCTTCTTAACAGATAAATTCATAGATGCTTCTCCGTGAAGCATTAGAATAACATCTGCAGTAACATAAAGAAAGGAAATGAGGCAGTTGAAAAACAAAAGGAGGCAGCTGGGAGTGAGTAGGACTGGCCCTAATACAAAGAGCACCCTCGAAGAGGCCCATCTTCATCTCTGCCACCATCACCACATACCTTCCATTAAAAATATTTATAATGCTTGTACAACTAGATATTTAAAATCAATTAAGTTATCAACTAAACTGGAAAATTTCTAATGAAAAACACAACCTAATTTAATTAAACTTAATTTTAATTAAATTAAAAGGTACAATTTAATTAAAATGATTAAATTTATTTTTCAACTACAGTGATTGACAAGCTGGAATTTCAGCATTAAGTCTAGAATTAAGTAATGAATCAAATTGTTTATCAATTAAATGAGAGACAGTGCTAAAGAGCTAGCAAATTTTATGGTAGATTAATTCCAAAATTAAAATATTTCAAACCAAACCAAAGGTAGTTGGAGCAGCTCAAAAGAGAAGGGGCTCTTCTTCTGTCCCAGGAAGCTAAATTATGACATTTGTCTGAATTAAATGAGTGAGCACAAAACATTGATCAATTGTACTTAATGACATTTGTAATTCTCGATACTTTGCTAGGGTGCTTTTGAGAATAAATAATAAAGTTATTCACCTAACAAGCTGTGGCCTTTGTATGTATGAAGCTGGGAAAAGGGCTAGGAGAGTATTAATAAGAAGGAGATGGCTTCCTAGACATTTTCCCAGGCTAGAAACATCACCTGGTCTATGGGGCTTGGAGTTCAGGAAAGACCTGTGAACTTTATGAGGGGCTGTAGAAACTAGCTGAGTTAATTGGAGACATTCCATAGCTGTAGACAAATGGATACAGTTCAGCATTTTGAAGAAGAGCCAGTCTTCTGAAAAAACAGTGCATCTCTCTATTGGGCTTTCGCTGCTCTTTTGTTGTAATGGAATTCCAAATAGCTTCTGAGATAGCCTTCTTAAAATATCATCCCTTGGGAAATGGACTATGCCACAAACAGAAAGCGTATGCAATATACTTGGGACACTCAGGCCATTTCTGCACTACACGGTTATAGTGCTATTATTCCACTTTCAGCATCCTGTGGAATTCTGGGATTTGCAGTTTAGGGAGGGGCACTTAGAATTCTCAGCCAGAGAGCTCTTTGGCCTTAGTAAACTACAAACCCCAGAATTGCACAAGATGTTGAAAGTAGAATAAAAGCACTGTAACAGTGTAGGGTGGAAATTACCTCAGCGTGTTGACTGTATTCCACAAGTGTCCTTGAGTTTTCAGCATACTGTATTTGCTGGCGTATAAGACTCAACTTTTTCCCCAAAAAATACTGTTTGAAAATGGGATACATCTTATAAGCCGGTGTGTCTTATACACCAGCAAATAGTATTTTCCAGTGTGCAAATTGGGTGCGTCTTATACTCCAGCAAATACAGTAATGGCCAAAATTTTATTCAATGCTGGCAAAACATAAACTACCATGAGGGTACATCTGTGGCAGATCTGGAATGTCACGGCCAGTGATGTCGACTCGAGTCGACTGACTCAGACTCACGTCAGACTTAAGTCACCTCAGTGACTCAGCTCGGACTCGACTAGTCAGTAAACGACTCGACTCGACTCAAGACTTGTATATTTTTAGTTACTGACTTGCTGCCCTTGGTTCAGTCATATAACACATTCATCCAGAAACCTTACCATTTTGAACAATGCTTCCATCTCTTTTGCCTACTGGTCACATAACAATCTGTCTCAAGCCCAAAATGTGGGCGCATTTCTCAGAGGGGAACAGCAAATGGGTTAGGCAATGGACTTGAGGTGGGTTAGGCAATGGACTTGAGGTCCACTCAGCAATCTGTCCCTGCTGCATATCAGGAGAGCCTTCTAAAACTTTTCCTGAGAGCAGAAGATAAGACTCACTGTCAGAGTACAGGGTGCGTTCTCAGAGGGAAACAGCAAATGTGTTAGGCAACAGGCTTGAGGAGGAAGGATCCTTCCTTCTAAAGCTTGTGAAGCTTCAGTAATGGGAAGTAAGAAGGATCCTATTCCTCACTTCTGATAAATCCTCCATCTTCAGAAATGTGAAGTAAGAAGAATCCTATTCCCCACTTCCAAAGCTGCAGATGGCGAAATCACAAATGAGGAGGGCGGACTCTGCTTATATTGTTAAAACTGACTTTATTCAACTCTGTCCAGAAATTCTGTAATATAGATTAGGGTATAAAGTTGGCTCCCAGACTTGACTTGAAATTATCTTCAATGACTTGAGATTTAACTTGAGACTTGAAGGTAGAGACTTGACTTGAGACTTGGACTAAAAGCCTTAAATATGTCACTGGTCATGGCTGTTGTTTCTGCCCTATGCAGTGGCAGCTGGAGGGAATATATCCACATAGCAAATCAGCAGCTGGTCAGGGGTCAGAGCTGTGTCTTGGTACCATCTAGTTGCTCTTGCATGGGGAAGGTGGGGCAGGCTTTGCCCCCACAGATCTATGAGAGACTGTTTGACTTTTTCCTACAGCTAAGCAACCGCAAGCAGTTGGCACTAGAACAGAGTTCTGCCTGCTGGTTACAGGAGCAATCTGGAATCATCTGGAACAAAGAGGCATTGGAAACTTCCACAGACAATGCCCACAAAAGTACTTACACTGGCATAAACTTCAGTTAGTGCACCTGCTGTCTCCTTTTCTTAGGAGAGCTGATCAGGCCATAATAATTCATGTATTAATCACTTTCCAGTTAGACTATGGTTATGAACTCTGTGTGGGGCTGCCCTTTAAAAGTGCCCAGAAGATGCAGCTAGTGCAAAATACAGAGAGACTGTCATCAGGTGTTCATTTTGGAGATCACATAACACCCTGGTTGCAAAAATTGCTCTGGCTTTCTATTTAATTCCAAGCCCAATTCAAGGTGCTGGTCTTGACTTGCAAAACCCTAAACAGTTTGGGGTCAGTATAACTGAAAAGATAGCCTCCTCCCATTTGGGTCTCCCTGAAAGTTAAGATCATCAGCACAGGCCATGTTACATATCCCATGAGCCCATGAGCCTAAGCTGATGGGTAGATGTGACAAGGCTTTTGCTGTAATAGTACCCTGACTGTGAAATTCCATCACAAGGGAGGTCAGGCTGGCACCATCCCTTCTGAGTTTCTGGCAGGCAGTGAGGAATGAATTGGGCAGGCCTACCCAGCCAATTTAAATTGTTTTTATTGTACTTTTAATAGCATTTTTAACTGTACCTTAATTGTACTTTTAATGGTGATATATATCAAACATAGTATGTTTATATTAATCATTCTATGTTTTAGTGTATTTTAATTATGATTTTTAGTTCTATATTCTGTACCCTGCCTCGAGCCTTCAGGAGAGCTGCGTAATAAATAAAATGTATTATTATTGTTGTTGTTGTTGTTGTTGTTGTTTGTTATTTTGCATGGCTTTTGGTTCTTAAATTTAGAGGTGTCTCCTCTGGCTGTTTTTCAGGCTGATTCTCTGATCTTAAAACTATTTTTAAGGCACTGGCATACAGACGAGGGGGCGATGAGAGCGATGCACTCTGGGTGGCAATTTTGGGGGGGCGCCCCACACAATGCAGCCATGCCCCGCAATGTGGCCACACCCCCACGCAACATGGCTATGCCCCATGCAACATGGCGACACCCCCACATGATGTGGCCACACCCCTGCCCCTCTGCCTGCCCTCATCCCCCCATCCGCACTCCAAGCTATGCAGCTGTTTTAAGAAGTTTGGACTGTTTGTAATTTGGTTTTAGTTAGGGATGGGCCAACCGAATCCTCGAATCTTCAACAAGGATTCGGGATTCGCAAATCTGAATCCCTGTGCAAAAACAGGCAAACCAAATCTTTCAAATCCACCAACCAAAAAATAGGGTTTTTTTAAAAAAAATCTTTTTAAAAAATGTTTTAAAAAGTTTTTAAAAAATTTAAAAGTTGCTTTTTAAACCCTTTTTTAAAAAAGGATTCAAAAGATTCAAGACTCATGAGATTCATGAATTCCCAGAACCTTCCAGGGATTTGGATCTGGATTTGGATTTAGAAAATTCTGGATTCGTCCCATCCCTAATTTTAGTTATTTATTTAAAGTTTTAATAGTGTTTTTTATCAATTGCACATTGCCTGAGAGGCTTGGTGGATCAAGAGGCAACAAATAAACACCCAGAATGGTTGGATGGATGGATAGCATCCCAGTTACACCGGTATAACCCATCAACAGGATTCTGGCCAAAGTCTAAAAGGCTCTAATGCAGAAGTGGGCAATTATCTAGCCCCTGGGGGCTATATTGGATGGCCTGGAGACTTTGAAGAGCTGCACTCCTGCTGTGCCCTGGAAAGAAATAGAAATTTTTAGCTCTCAAAGGCCTCAAAGAAGCCGCCCTTTTTTCAATAGAAAGTAACCCAGATGTCAACTTCCAAGTCACTTCCTATTTGAAAAAAAAAAAGGCTCTCCTGGGCTTAAAATGGCCTGAGGGGACATGGAGGAATTGCCCCTTACCACCAGAGGCGATTGGGTACTCTGTGGACCAAATATTGGCCCTGGGGAAGCCATAGTTTTCCTACTACTGGATATAACTTGTAGTGCATTGCTCTGTATTTTGCCCTTGGGACAGCATAACAGAATTTTAAAACTTCCAGAA
Source organism: Cyclura pinguis (assembly GCA_030412105.1). Taxonomy (NCBI): domain Eukaryota; kingdom Metazoa; phylum Chordata; class Lepidosauria; order Squamata; family Iguanidae; genus Cyclura; species Cyclura pinguis. The sequence goes on from CM059602.1 coordinate 219,165,324, forward strand.
ATATGGCATGTTCTATTACCGTATTTATCTGTGTTGCTTTTACAATTGGCTATGGGGTGATCTCTGGATGGGATATTAATTTGAGAAAGTGAAATAAATTCATTAAAGTCAGAGGTCTGAGGAAAGGGGAAAATTGATTTGCAGTGATCTCCAACTAAGTTATTAATTTGATAAAGTGAATGGCATGAGGAAAAAAAATGAGCTGTTGGAAAACAAAAAGACTGAAAAAAAAGTGTGTGTGCATGTGTATATGTGTATAAATCCAACCCTGTCCATCTTTGGTTTTGATCCCAGTATGAGTCTTCTAACCATTTTTCCCCCATGGAAAAGCCACTGTCAGCTATAGAAAGATTGCCAACCCTATCTCTACCCTCTTGAGTGGGAGGATGTACCTTTGAACTGGGTAGAACATACTTCCAAGTAAAAGGCATGGGACTGAACTGATAGTTCAGCAGACATTGCATTCAGTAACACACTGGTCATTTCTACTTTTAAGACTTCTTTTTTTAAAAGACGTATAATTATTCCAGTCCTCTTCCTTCATTTCATTCTGAATATCACTCTCCTTCTCTATGTATATGTAAAGTCATCTTCCTGTGAGTACAGTATCATTGTGGCACTGGAATAATCTTGCTATATAAAAAGATAGAAAATCAATAGAGGATAATACCCAGCACACTGTGATCAGTGGAGATGAGATAAACCATGGTTTACTGCAATTTGCCTGGGCAGCAGCAAGCTTCAGGTGTACAGGTTTCCCCACCCATGTTAGGCTCCTAAGCAATACGGAGATGGAGGTTGAAAGCTTTTACTTTCCTCATAGTTAATCAGGTTTATTACATTAATAGTAACTATACTTAAAGGCAGACAAGCCAAAGCCAAACCCTAGTTTGAGCTAGTCAAAAACAGATGGTGGGCTAGATGGACAAATAATCCAGTCTGGTGAGGCAGCTTCTTATGCTCCATGTTGCTTGGTCTTCAGTCCTTAAGTTATTGTAATTGAGACTTAATTTCTTCTTTTTCTTTTTCATTAACTGCATTTGCAGGCCTGAAAGAAAAACTGAGCAGCCAATGTGTGAAGAGCATGAAGATGAGAAAATCAATATTTATTGCCTGAATTGTGAAGTGCCCACATGCTCAATGTGTAAAGTTTTTGGTGCTCATAAAGATTGCCAGGTTGCTCCTCTCACAAATGTTTACCAAAGACAGAAGGTAAAAGAAAGACAACCAACCTCCATTCTTCTTAATGGGTTTCCAGCAGCCAAAATCTAGCCACTTTTAAAAGTAGGAACCATAATAAATACCCTCCCCTCGAATCTTTTATCAATATTATGCAATTGCAGTTTCTTTATTCTGTTCACAGGACAAATGGTCAGAAGCACAAGGAAGTGATCATGTGGAAAACAGAAAACCGGAATGGTCCCACCAAGGTCATCTTGTCAAGGTCCTATGCCCTGGCAAGATAATTTTGGCTTCTCTACATCCTTTCAGTCTGTTGGCACACTCTACAGCCTATGTAGATTGGCCTGTTGTCCAAAGAATCTCCATACTAATAGAATTGCCAGCATAACCAGAAGTTAGTGACACTGGCGTGGAGATTTTACATGCGAGAGCATAAGAACAGATGATTGACCATTTTTCATAGAATCACAGAGTTGGAAGGAACCCTATATGCCATCAGATCCAATCCCCTGCTCAGTGTAAAATCTCCAGCTAAAGCATCCTCGACAGGTAGCTGACCAGCCTCTTTTCGAAGACATTCAGAGAGCCACCACTGATCTAGGCAGTTGGTTCTGCTGCTGAATTGCTCTCACTATCAAAAAAAATATTTTAATGTTCAATTGAAATTTACCCTCCTGTAACTTAAAACCATTACACCTAGTTCTACCCTCTGGGGCAGCAGAGAGCAAGCTTGTACCCTCCTCTTTGTGACAGCCCTTGAGGTATTTTAACACTGTGACCATGTTGTCCCTCAATCTTCTCTTCACCAAGCTAAACATGTCATATATCGTGGTCCTCCAAATGCAGATGCTGTCATATGGAAGCATTTCTTCTGTGTCCCATGTAACTGTCATAGTGCATAAACTGTTGTTGGGATAAAGATTCCTAGTTTCTTCTTCAGCCTTTTCTCATGTAACCGGTCACCAGAAGTGTAGGCTTATCTGGTGGTTGGAGTAGGCAGGCTGCAGCATGCTAATAGAACTGCCATTTTAATTTTTCACGATACTTCAGGCATTGTAGGAAGTGTGAATGATGGTTTTCAGGGTCTTCCCCCCAGTGGAGGGCAGTTTCATTTTCATCTCCCATAATGCACTAGAGTGAGGCTAGGTCAGGGGCATTGTGGGAAATAAAACAAGTGGCTTTCCATCCAGCCACCCCCCTTGCATCAAACTGGAGCACTGGATAAGAGGGAAACCGAGGGCAGGTATTTATTGCCTGAGGATGTTGCTTGCTGGCCCCAACCCTCAATCATATTTGATTATCTTTTTTTTCCTTTTGAAACCTTCTTCACTCAGTAGGTAGTGACCTACTAGCATCAGACTCTGACCCTAATTTTTGATGTGAAGAAGACAACATACTAATGCTTGTAAATCAGTACATTTATATCTGTACATCAATTAGTAAGGAGAAGTTCATTTTGCCTTAATTTCTTGGGCATGGAATAGAAAGACTCGGCTGTGTTCCCAAAATATTTTGCTGCCATCTGTAAAAGTTCTGTTTATTTTTAACCCAGCATTCACTAAATAGCTGTTATTTGGAATACCCTCATGAGAAATGCAGCTCAATTTCTTGGAAGCAGAGTGGGGCTGCCGCCAGGCAGAGCCAGTTTACAAGTACAGCCTTTGGGAAGGAATCCATAATTATATTCATTTGTGAACACTAAAGCTGCTTTGGGAAAGATGCTTTGGGGAGAAAAGCATTCTGTTGAATTCACATGAATGATGAATACTGGTTGTGACTTCCTCCTATCTTCTTTCTGAAATAATTTATAAGGAATTGTGCACAATAATTACATATGTGAAAAATATCATGCACAGGTATATCAGAAATTAGATTTGCACCAAAGATACGTAGAAACATCTCAAAACACTCCTTCATAAATTACCACATTTAAGTGTCACTTCCAATACTATGTGTTCAAAGCAAAAATACCATCAAAAATTATGAGCATTAATTCAGAGGCTGGAATAAACAGTTTAGAATAATTGCAGAATGATAATGAAATTCTGCAAATCAAATGGTAATAATATGATAAAGAGGAAAAAATCTCTTAAATTGCAGTCCTATACACACTTAACTGTAAGGCCAATTAAACTGAGTGATTTACCTTTCGAGTATGTAAGTACTAAACTTCGCCGTCAGTGCAACAAGTTCTTTTGCAGTGGCATCTTCTGTTTTGCATGAAGCATGTTACTTTTGTTTTCATGAAAAAATATGTTACTAGTTGACTTTATTTTTATAGACTTTAAGTAGGTTTCTTTTATCTTCCAATGCTAAAGTACACACATTTTTTTCCAATGATCTTTCAAAGTATTGGGATGGGCAAACATTATTTTAAGGTAGAAAATAAGGCTACGGTGTTTTGAATTCTCTCAAAGAACATACTTATGTTTATTGTGCATTATAGTCTGAACTCAGTGATGGCATTGCAGTATTGGTCGGAAGTAATGACAGAGTACAAGGAATAGTAACTCAGCTGGAGGAAACCTGTAGAACAGTTGAGGTAAGCAATACTGAGCTCTTTTATTATTGTTAGCATAGTTATAATTACATATTTATTTTTGGTTCAAGGGCAAACAGCATCTGTGATTGTGCAATTTGAAGTGGCTCATCTGAAACTTTTGATTTAGTGCTCTTCAAGGTAAATTTATGAATCATGCCAGATTTTCAGGTTGCAGTTACTTTCTGATTGAAGAAGAGTCCTGCCCTGTTAGAAGTCTTGCTTTCCTTTGCATCCTACACAATCTACATGATGAAAGGTTTTAATACTCATCTTAGTACTTTTTAGCCCTATCATGGTTGCTACTGGAGCCAATTTGGTTAAATGAATCATGCTGTTTATAGCTTGCAACAAGCAGAAGCTGTGAATAACAAAGGTATCCCATGACAGAAGAGTCTTTAAAGCAAAAGGCATGTTTAGTAAACAAACCCAGATGACACAAGCTAGGGTACAAAGCCACACCCACTGGGGAGAGAGAGGATAGAAAGGGTGGGGGGGTGGCATTAGTAATATTAATATGAGCTGCAACTCACAGTTTATTTACTCCAGAATGATTATGCTGACTTTAACAGGATCAGTTTGCAAATACTGATTCTGGCCTTAGACGTCAGGCATTAACAATTCTCTTGAAATTCACATGACGAATGTGAGTTGAACACAGTGATGAGCAGATAACTTATCAGTGCTTGAATTTTGAAGGAAAGAGGGGATCCTGAAAGACATCTACATGTCCACTCTTGAATCTCTCCCCATTTAGCCAAACGATAACACCCCTGCTTGTGGCAGCTACAAGAAGCAGCTAGTGGGGCCACAATGAAGATTTAGGGAGGCAGTCCCTATATTGACAGTCAACAGGAGGCTGTGTGCTGACTGGGTAGAAACAAGCTTCAGCTGTTATACACACCTATGAGGTCATGTGATTCCAGAACTTGCAAAAGGGGATTTTGAGTGATGTCATCCAAAAAAAGTAACTTTTCCTAAGCTCTGCATTACTTATGAGATTTAGCCAGATGGAAATGTTTTCCATGTTGTTTACTGCATGTCTGAAGGGACCAAATCTTACCAAGATTTTGGCCCAGTCACTACTCCAAGCCAATGGTAAAAAGTTTTGGTCTATAAAACCAGAGTTTCAAGTCTGGGCAACTGCATTATTTTTAAACAGAAGACTCAACAAAGACTCACATGACGATTGCTCTTAAAGACAGTGGACATTGATAGGCTTGTCTGTCTTCAGTGACAGGAGTGGCAGTCACCAGTAACTCTGAGGTCAGTGCTTTGTGGCTCAGATCTATCCTTAAATTCTGCACAAGTCTTTGTTATGCTAAGGTGTTGTGAGAAATTAAAATGGTGGTCCCAAGTGACAACTGCCTCGAGGTTTGCAGAAGAAAACACAGTTGCCCTGATGGATACTTCTGCAATGCCAAGGTCCCAGATGTTGCCCAGGGATGGCGTCACCAAAAGTGGTTAAATAAATGAACAGCAAGAAAAGGGAAATTCTGAGGTCTCTTGGTATGTTTTGATTTTAAATAAGAAGATACAGTTAAAACAACTACTGATAGACATTTTAAAATAAACCTTCTCTCAAGCAGTTTGTTTCCTGCTGTTACCAGACCTATGCGACCTTGGCTAATGACCCACCACTTGCTACCATTTTACATCAAGAGTCATAATTCCCATGAGACTCAATTAGAGAGTGCCAGTGCTTAATTGGAACACCGCCTGGTTTGCTGACTCTGCACACATATTCAAGTTAGGTCAGTAAGGGTATCTGAAACCTGCCACTCCTCCCACAACAATTTCCAGAGACAAGAAATGGCATTTGTTTTTCAAGATAAAATTTCAAGATTAACATTATGTTACTCATACATAGTTCCTCTCCTACTCTGTTTTCTTTCCTTTTATTTGTTAAGCTAAAGCACGTGTACAGACTTCAAGAGGAGACTGGTTGTGCATATCTTGGGAAGATTCTTAACTTTTTCTTTTTTGCTGGCTTTACATCTTTAAATTGGTCTACTTGCTGATTATGGCTTCATGAAGGAAGGACCAAAAGCTCCCTTGGGGAGCTGGAAATTTGAAGATGAAAAGGCAGCAGAATAAAGATGTCCCTACTGCCCCTGTGCTAGTCTGCAATATGTAATTTGAAGCTAAGGATTCTTGAGAAAGACCCTTCTTCTAGACATTCCAGAACTCCTGTGGGGTGAAACAAAAAATGTGGCTCAATTTGTAGGACTATCTCTCAAGGGAAGTCACTCAGGCTGGCTCTTTCTTTGTTGAAATTCTGATAGAGGATCAAAACATTATTATTTCTCATGGCTTTTAATTTATAAAACTGTTTTTTTTTAAAATCAATTTAATATTTTCGTCCATCTCTTTTGACAGAATGTTTCAAATCCATTATGTTATGTGTTACTTTGGGAGCCCCGCTGGGCTGAAAAACAAATAGTAAATACTAGATAGATGGATAGATAGATGTTATGTCAGAAAGGAAAGGGCTTAAATCTCCCAGCACTGTGGTTCTGATCCAGACTGGAGGATGCTGTGTCTGGTGTGTATGTATTTTAAACTGCAAATGATCCTGATCACATTATTTCCCCTGTCATATTTAGCTCTGTCTTCAGTTGTATAAAGTCTGACAAAATTCCAAAAAAAAAAAAAAAACCAGGCATACTGCTGTTTATAGATGCTATTATAAATTAAATGTATTTATTTACCAGAGGAAGATATCAATTTAAAGTTGTTGAACTTCCATCTCCAAGTAAAGGATTGCAGATGAAAACCTGAGGTAAAGTAGGCTTCAGTTTCAATATCTTGTGGCTCTAATTAGCAGAAAAATCCATCATAGTCTCTTATGTTGCCAAAGCAAAGGAGAAGAAATAATATAGCAAGGGTGGTTCAAAGTTTCTCAAATCCCTAGGAGAAAACAATATTGGCAGTTAAAAACTTTGTTGTCAGAAAGCCTTTGCACTGCAAGGATGAAATTTGTTGCTATCAGGAGTCTGCAGACTGAAATGAGCCTTTCAAGTAAGTTAGCTGTAGAAATTAGAATCACACCAAAGCAAAGACTCCTCAACACTGAAGCTTTAACAAACTTAAACAAAACTGAGACCTCAAAGGTTCATAGGCAATGATACACTAAGAAGTAGAAGAAATCTCCAAGACTAATGTCGTGCCTTTCCAATAATGACTCATATTCAGTGTTCACTTTTCTGAACTCTTTATTTTCCAAATTTAAGTTGAGAAATTGAGATCTAAGTTCCTTCACCTTCATACCATTTAATAGGCTTTGCATCCATAAATAATCCCAGAGATTCTGGAAAAATGTCTATTTATAGTTTTTTGTATTAATTTATAAATAAATATCTCTCCCTTCCAGTGCTTTTGCACTCTTCAGTGTGACTTATAGTAACACTAGTTAAAATATAAAACAAAGTAATATAAAAATGAAAATAGATGTAGCAGATAAAAACCTGCTAATATATAAAACATCATCTGAACAGCAAGCAAAAATCTTATTGGAAAAGAAAACGTATACTGATCAACAGAAAGAGAAAGGGCTAAACAAACATCACAAGTCATGGTGTTTTCTGGGCTTCACAGCCAGCCTTGAAGGTAGCTTGGTTAATTCCATTTTCCAATAATAAAAATATAATGCCACTAGATCTTTTTGCAGACCACCCACTGAATCGCAGAGGAGGAATATCACAAGTATTGCCTTGTGCTATGCCTTCTTCTCTGTTGTGGTTGCTCAAGTGACAATAAAGTAAATAAGAGGAGAGGAACTTGTAGCAATGTATTTTTGGGGGAAAAAAACTAAAGGTGGATCATATTAATTACTTTGAGAAATGGTTCGGTAAATCATTACTTTAAAGTGATTGTACCTGCAAAGGTAATTGGGCACCTTGCAACTATAACAGTTACTAATTGCTTTTCAAAGAGACTTTCTGAGCTCTACAGCCACCAAGAAGTTGTTTCCCTCATTCCAATTAAGTGTGCATCTATCACACCAATAAGACACCAACCAGGACCCTAGGGCGTAGGCAGAAAAAGGTGTATCAACCCAGTGATTATTTTCATTTCACATGACCTTCTACCATATTGCATATCATCATGCTGAACTTTCAAATTCATGAAGCTGAGAAAATAATCTAGAATTGAGGGACACAACTTTCTTCCTTAGTTAAAGATGTAGGTTGCACAATTTTGTACTGCTTGAGATGGAGATATTTAAACAGTTGGTGGGGATAAAAGAGGAGCCCTGTCTCATTTATAACATTTTCTGACCTTCCCTGGGTTTGCTTGCTGAAAAATTTGAGCAAGGCAAGCTACTAAAATAGAGTGTCTGATTCTTTACTTTTACTTATATTTACCTCTAGTTTCAAATGCAAAGTCAGAAGCTATGAGCTATATTTAGCTTCCATAAATCTACACAGAATTTTTGAGTGCAGTTCATGTTGGAGAAAGATATTTTTCAAGCTATCACAAATGAATACAATCTGAGTGTAATCATGTGTAGGTATGAAACCTAACTTTGAAAGAAAAATGTGATGTATAATTAGGTAGAAATTTCTAGTTCCCTATCATTGGTTTTATTTAAATAGTATTTTTAACATAATTACAGTATCATAATTTTAATATATAAGTTAAGTCTCTTCCAAATAGCCAGTATTCTTGACAATTTTGGGGCTGTTCTATTACTCTTTGTACCAGTTGTTTTTGCTCCCTTTTTTCCCCCCTTGCAATATGGTGTGGGTGGAGTTTCCTTCCAGGAACCATAATAAGGGTGTCAAAAGCAGGGACCTTCTAGATGCCCTTGTGGTTCATTTGTGAGGTTTTATTAATATAGTCCCCTCACTAGACACTACCACCTTTGAATAACTGCCCTTACTCCAGACAGCATATATCCAAATTTAGACTTTCCAGTATTCCTAATACAGTGCCTTCAGAGACGCAAGTGTATACTACAAAGATGATTTATTGAACATGACATCAAAGATTTCATGTTTATTACATCTAAATCCTGACTTACTCTAACAAGCTCGAACTCATATCTTTTTCTTCTGTTCCTAACACCAATACTCATATCTCTCCCACTCCCTCTCGGTCTCTAACTCATATATTCTAACCAACTAACCTGAATCTAACTAATCTTGTCTCTGACCCTGACTAACTCTCCTAACATCTCTCAATTGTAACTGATGGGTAACACCCCAACATTTTAAAAACCCATTCAAACAGCCACCCCCAACATTCTGTGTTCTCATCCCATCCTACAGATCTTTGCCTTACCTATACTATACATGACATCCATAACCACAGTTTATCTTAATTTCTCTAGTAAATACGCAACAAATGTTTAAAATAAAAATCAGTAACATTCCAAGCCTGCTGAGGAGTACAAGAGAAAAGGAGACAACAGAGATAGGCATGAAGATTAACCCCTACCTGTATCAGAAAGTCCTGGAGGCAGGGAAAAAAACTCCAAACCTGGGTTTAAAAATGTTACAGGTAGTACCTGGAATTCACAGGAAATAGACTGAGAAAATAGCTGCATCATTTGGATCTTTTTAAAAAATCCCAACATGCACAGGTGCAACTACAAAGGCTTTTCGTCAATTGGATGAGCCCAGAGTAGTTTCTAAGACAAGTGATGGCTTCAGTATTCAAGCTCCTGGTGGTGTCAGCCTGAGGTTCTGGGAAAGTGATCCAAAAACTGGACTTTTCCAGGCTCTGATTATTATACATTTTGGTGCCATCTCATCCCCAAATTGTTGTTTTGGACCATTCAAGATGTTGTCTAACATCTATGAAACAGTTCTGTTCAAACAATTTTCATGTGGACAATCTCCAAAACTTCTTGGTCTTTAAATGCCACTGTTCATGAGAAAGAAAGAAAAATCCCTCTTCAGAAAAAAAAAATTGAGAAAAGCAGTACTCAGGGTTGATAGAAATAAAAACAAATGAAGAAAACATAGCACTTTTTAACATAAAGGCAATGATTCATTCACAGGAATCTTGCAAAAGACAGAAGGAGCAACTATGTGAAAAATTTGATTATTTGTATGCAATTTTGGAAGAAAGAAAAAGTGAAATGACACAAGTAATCACTAGGACCCAAGAGGAAAAACTGGAACATGTCCGGTCTCTGATGAAAAAGTACGCCGACCATTTGGAGATGGTGTCAAAACTGGTGGAATCAGGCATCCAGTTTATGGATGAACCAGAAATGGCTGTGTTTTTACAGGTTGGTTAAAGAAGCCAGAAAAACCAAGGGAACATAACCTTGGCAGTGTTAAGTAAATTTTCCTATCTCATTATTTCTGTAGTGTCTTGTGACTATACATATTAAGTAGGGAACTCTTCTTATCACTGACTTTGAAAAATTGTTTGGTTGTGTGTTGCAATATGCCCAGCAATGAATTCTTGGAGTATCTGATGAATGGGCCACAAAGTCTCATGCTACAATAATTTTTTCATTAGAACTCTTTGCCAGTTTTGCTGCAACAGACTCATGCAACTGCCCTGATAGAAATAGTCAGCTATGTAGTAGTAGTAGTGGTAGTAGTAGTAGTTGTGTGTCTTCAAGTTGTTTCCTATTTATGGTGACCATAAGGCGACCCTATCTTGGGGTTTTCATGGCAAGATTTGTTCAGAGGGGGACTTACCTTTGCCTTCCTCTGAGGCTGAGAGAACGTAATGTGCCCAAGGTCACCCAGGCCATTTCCGCACTAGCCTGTTATAGCATGATGATTCCACTTTCAACATCTTCTGGAATCCTGGGGTTTGCAGTTTCGGGAGGGGCTATAACAGGCTAGTGCAGAAATGGCCCCAGTGAGTTTCCATGGCTGAGCAAGGATTTGAACACTGGTCTCTCAAAGCCCTCATCCAACACTCAGACTACTACACCACACTGGCTCTTGGTATTTATAGTTTTGAGAGTTTTCTCTCCATAATTCAGGAAACATTCTAATTTTTCATTATGTATACCTAACATAAATATAAAACCATTAAGTGGATAACTTATTTGATTTAATTGTTTTTAAATTTCCTTTAGAATTAGTAGGGTTACCCAAGGGAAAGGGTGAAGAAAGATGACCATTTACAAAATGTGTGCAGTACATGTAAGCTACTGCCTAGAAAATCGGCAGCTATAGTCGCATTTTTGTCATCGTAACACTACTTCCTTGTGATTCATTTGTTTTGCATACGCTTAATTCAAACTTCATGTACTATAGAGTCTTCATGTACTATAATTTGTACCTATTTTTTAAAAAAACAAATCTTCTTATAGCCTCATGTTTATATCCTCAGGGGGAAAGGGCCTAAAGCCTGTGGTGAGATCAGGTTCCTCTCATTTAAATGGACATTTCCCACACACACATTTCAAAAAACTCACTTCTCTTACATCAGAAGCTAATGAATCTCTCTTATTCTAGAACATGACAGCTCTGCAAAAAGATGCCAGTACACTGCAGTGTTTCATATGTTTGCAGTTTTGCTCTGGGAACTCCACCTACACCATTCTATTCATAGATCTCATAGATGAAGTCAGGGCTGGGTTAGCCGTTATATTAACTATGCTAAAGATTAGATTTCAAGGTAAAGTAAGTACAATATAATTATCTTGGAGCTTCCTAATTCAAAAAATGTATTGGTCCTATTTCTTCACAAAATCCCCATATACCATGATGATGTCACTCATTATACGAAAGTGGAGCAATGTCAATATTTACAGCTAGAGGGAAATTTGGAATATTGGTAGTGACTTCCTTTTTAGCCTAAGAAACGACTCTGTATTGGGGAAAATATTCAAGCTGGCATGCTGCAGTCAAGTGCAGCAGGAATAACTGTGGTCTACATATATATTCAGCCTTATGAACCTTAACATGTTCCCCTTTTCTCAAACCCTGTGTAGAATCTCTAATCACTGTGAAAACTTCAGCTACAATATTGATTGAACATTCTTCATAATAATTAATCTGTAATTTATATGCCTTTTAAAAAGAAAAGTTAAAATGAAATTTATATCCATATTTTGTTTTTCACAGAATGCCAAAGCGTTGCTTCAAAAGTAAGTCCTTTCACTTAAGAAAATGTGTTTTATCACATTAATCAGAATCCATCAATTTTAAAAATGCTGCTTTGGAAGCTCTAATGCAAATTACAGTATTTTTTCTGTTTTAGAATTAGTGAAGCCTCGAAAGCATTTCAGATGGAAAAAATAGAGAATGGCTATGAAAATATGAGCCATTTTACAGTCAATCTCAACAGAGAAGAAAAGATAATAAGGGAAATTGACTTTTCCAGAGGTGAGTGTTTTTGTTCACATTTTTTCTAATCCCAATAGCTTTTGTTTTAACTGAGGAAATGCACATGTTTTGTGAAGACATCCTGTCAGGAATATGATTAAGAAAACCTTTTTGACATTTCACAAACATAACAAGGCCTCATAATCAAAAGTAAACGCTCATGAAGACTGACATAGCATGCTGAAAATATTTTTTTTCTTTAATAGAATCTGGGGCCTTGGTACTCACGCTGTACATCACCATTTTTCAAGAGCCAAATATCCTGTATACAACAGAGTTATTAACCCCTGTCTGGCCTGTTTATATGACTAGGCAGAATCACTGCAAGTATTTACCAATAAGTGATGCATGAAGAACATTTTCTTGAATAAAGGCATTCATGTTATATGGTGAAAGAATGCAGTTTTATACTTTATATTTATCTGGCCAGAACGACTTAATTGTCCTCAGTGTTATGCTGTGAATAATATTAACTTGTTAAGGTACTCATGCCTACCTGTAAATGTGAAAAAATTAGCATTATCAGTATCAAGAAAAAAAAATACAAGCAGAGATGGGGGAATCTGTGACCTTCCAGATTTCTGTACTTTAGCTCCTATCACGTCATATAGTATAGTCAATGTTTAGCTATTAGCTATAGTTAATGTTTAGCTATTGTGCTAGGGTTTAGCTCTTGTCGCTTTACCTTGTATGGCCAGTGGTTAATTACTGTGAAAGTAGCACTAAATCAGTACTCCACAAAGCAGTGGTCCATGGTTCAGTGCTGGTTCACATGCCATTGGCTGCCAGTCTGTGGCAAGTTTCCAGAAAAAAAAGATCAGTTGTAACTGACAGTTACAGATATATTGCTGGCCCCTGTCACATTGGGGAAAATATCTGACAATTCAGCACATCAGATAGCTTAAGAAGCACTGGTCTAAAACATCTGGAGGACCTCAACCCAGTATGATATTTGTGTGTGTATCTAAAGAAATATTTCAGATAACATAAAAAATGGAAAGAGTTATCAGTAACATTGTTCCAGAGGTATTAACTCATTGCCCTATATTGTTCTTTTATCCATATATATAAGTATATCTTCTGTTCAGTGAGACTAAGAACCAAGTCTCTAGTCAACTATTTCCACTATATTTGAGAGGCACAAGAACACAATACCAGCTGTATTCAGAGAAGGAAGACAACTTCATCTGTCTCCACTAGCTGATGCAGGAACGTTGAGCATTGAAATACCATAAATTGTAGCTATTTTGAGGAAAACAGTATATGGCCATTGGGCTCAGAGTAATTCATAAATCTTCCTTAATCCATCGGCTTTCTGAAGTCTCTCTAGTCCTCTGGATGTTGTAGTTTTGAAATAGGCACCAGAAAGATGAAGTCAGGCACGTTATATAAAATATACAGCAATGTTTATACACACATTTCAGAATAAGTTGTCAGGAAAGCCAAGCCTAAAAGCCCTAATTTAGGATTGCTCTAGCTGGGCAGAGCGGTTGTCATCTTGGCTACATGCTTGTTCGATTCTCATATTAAATGCACATCTAGTTGCTGCATAAAAAGGAATGTCTAGGGAAGGAGAGTGAAAGGCACACCCTTTTCACCTTACACTGGTATACTTCTAAGTAGGATTTCCCCAGCCCAGTTCCAGTATTGAAAATGAGCTGGGCACTGGCTATATCACTGAAATCTATAGAGCACAGAGAATTTTGGTGGGGGGAAGGGTTGCTTTCACTCCCTCCTATGTGTGTTCCTTCTTTGCTGTAAGTAGACTCCTCTCCCCCGCTGCATACATGAATGAGGCAAGCAGGTGTTCATGAATCATGCCATTCAGACCTTGGAAAAGTTACTTTTTAAACTAATTCCCCAGAACTCCCAGTCAGTAATGTCACTGCCCAGGCTGGCTGTGGGACTCTGGAAACGGCAGTCTGAAGGAGAAATTTTTCTGGGTTCCAATGCATCTCTTCCCCCATCTAACCTTGGTCAGTCTTCACTTTATCTTAAAAATGGTGGCATCTAATAATAATATACCATTCTAATATATACCATTATACCAATTTATTGTACTAATATACCATTTCTAATAATATGCTATGATAAGTGATACTATAATAATATGGTATATAATAATACACCATTTCACGAGTACCTAAATATCAAACCTATCCACAATTATCCATGCCTTCTGCTGATCATTCTCCATGTCTTGACTGTTATTGCTCCTTGTAACTTGCTGGAGATAAAGAACATTGAAAAACCAAATCCCTACTGCCTGCTATTATAATCTGTCCGGTTCCCTAACCAGCTAATTCATTTATTTTGACTATCCAACAAACAATTTCTCAGAGCTTGGAAAAGAAATAGGAGTGCAAGAAAGTTACATTTCAAAAATAGCACAAGTTGAATCACTTTTATTTTATTGTTTTAACAGGTAACACTTTCTGATTACTTTCAAAGTTACTTTGAGAGACATTTTAAGGTATTTTTAGGAGTTTTATAGGAATTTTTCATCTTTTATACCATTTTTAATCAAATCTGAGGATTTTTTACCCAAAAAAGTGCAAAGGAATGCAGCAAGTAGTGAAATATAAGTTACTTTCCAGCATTCCAATATGTAATGAGAGTATTACTTTCCAAACACAGAGAGATATAATAGGAAATGAATCCCCTTTTTAAAAGTAACTTCCATGTTCTACCTCAAGAAACGTTTATTTATTTATTCTGGACATATGTTTCTGTGATCTTTAGGAGTCCTAGTTTATGTGGATAGCAATTTATGTGAAAAGCTCAAAAGAAAATAACACTGTGTAGATAGCTTAAAATGTTAAAAAAGTTATATTGCCACCAGGGAAAGGATCTATGAACAAAACCTACTGGAACCTACTATCCTGCTAATCAGGCTACCCTAAAACTTGACTTAAGACTTTTTGTTCTTGATATAGCATCATTTGTTTAATAGAACCATATTAAAAATACTCCTACAGCAGAAAATGATAAAACAAAACCGGTCCTGTATTTGTGAAGAACGCACACACCTTAACTTAATGGAAAGTAAGTGTTATACTTCCTCTTGGTCCTGTATTAGAGGAAGAGGATGACGAAGAGGAGGAAGATGCAGCTGAAGGAGAAGAATTGGATGAAGTCCACACAGAATCATCTGGGGTGGAAGAGGAAGTATCTGAGCAAACATCTCAACAACCACAGCAGAACGCTGTGCCAGAAGAAATACCGACTGCTTCTCAGACTAACCTACCACCAACATTACCACCACCACCACCCATGAATGCTGCCACTTCAGATAATCAGGTAACTATTTGGAGAAATTCTTGTCCTATCAAATGTTTTCTTCCTACATTTTTCTTCCTGATGATAAAAAATGTGGAGAAGTCATTCTGCAGTAGACTGCTTATGCTATCATTTTATAATGTACAGCTTGGGTCCAGATTCTCTGAAACACCATATTCTCCCATATAATCCTGGTTGTGCATTAAGATTGTTAGGAGAGACCCTTCTCTTGGGTCCACTACCTTACAAGGCACATTTAGTGTGGACATAAAAAGGGATTCTCTTGGTAGTCACTCCCAGACTCTGACACATCCTGGCAGGAGAGGATAGGCTGACACCCTCAGTGTTGTCCTTCTACCAGTGTTGTCCCTCTACCTTTTTCACTCCAGTAGGTCTTTCACAAGTGATCTCACTTCCTACAGAAGAAGTTTTAACAGGATAGGTGTTGTATTTGCTTTTATTGGTGTGTTTTTTCAAAAAATGTTTATAAAAATTCATGCTTTCACTTATTTTTTGTTTTAGCTGTAGTTTGTTCTGTTGAATTGTACGCTGTTTTGAATCCCATTCATGAGAGCAATAGCAATAGCATGTGTATTTCTACACTGCTTATCAGCTAAGTTCCCTCTAAGCGGTTTACAGTGTGTTAGCTAATTGTCCCCAACAAGCTGGGTACTCATTTTACCAACCTGTGGAAGGATAGAAGGCTGAGTCTACCTGGAGCCTGGCAGGATCAAACTTACAACCTTGTGGTTGCAGTACCGGCATTTAACCACTGTGCCACCAGGGCTCCTAGATGATAGAAAGATAGGATATAGATTGAAACAAACAAATAATAAATCAAAAACTGGGAGAGTGAAATTTGAGAGTGTGATTTTCCTGAAACTAGAAAGCTTGTTCAAAAAGTCAAATTATTCAGTTTGATGTCAGCAGAACATTTGATTAGGAACACTGCACCTTTTTTCAGTGAGAAGGAGATGACAGGGGAGATAAGCTATACAGTAATTCACACTCCATTCTTTGTTTTTATTTCCTGTCCTATCAAGGGTGAAATTGTGCTGACTACAAGCCAACAATCTGCAGGACTAGTAGATGCTGAACTACCATCAAGAGGAGAGCTGATTGATCCCTTGTTTTATCCTAGCTGGTATAAATCTCAGCCACGACAAACAAGCAATTCAAACACAACCCCAGTAACTGAAAATAGGCAGGTAGGGCCTTGCATTCCTGGAGAGGTGAATGGAAAGAAGGCAGAAGCTCCAGGAACACCTGCTGCTACAAATGGGAGTTCTGCCATGAGTGGTAAGGAAGCTAACACACCCACAGATACTTCACAGGTTAGTATATAGTCTCCAAGTATGTTGTATTTGATTAGGATCCTTCATAAAATGTAATAGTTGCGTAGGGGCTGTCTGGTAAATTCTTTTTTTTGCCAGTACAGTCAGGCAAAGGTTCAATGAAATCCTACCCCCCATTCCCACCAAACAAAAGAGTTTTAAGGTACCTTAAAGACTTACAAGTTTTGTTTGGCATATGCTTTTCATACACTTCATTCCACTTGATGAAGGGGGAGTCTGATGAGATGGACTTCAGTCCATGAACATGTATGCTAAATGAAGCTTGTTAAAGTGCCACCAGTCTCTTTTGGTTTTGGTGAAACAGATAAACAAGGCCACTCTACTCCATAAAAGAAACCACTCCAACTTAAAAGAGTTCTCAAACTTAGACCCAAAGAATGAAAGTTAACCAGATATGATTATTTTTACACAAGACATACAAAATACTATCATTTTAATTTTCACAGACCTTAAGAAGTGGTCAGTCACTTTGGAAAGTTTTAATATACTTTAGTTTCATTCCCTCAGATGTTCTTTGAGCGAACGAGCTGCAATGTTCTTCAGTACACCTGTCTTGGAATTAGACATAGGCCATTTCCGCACGGGGCGAGGGAATCGCCCAGTGCCGGTACTTACCAGACTTCTTGGCTCCACGCTTGGGTCCAGGCTGGTCCGGAGCAGTGCGTGGCCGCCGCTCTGCACTGCTCCGGGGACGAAAACGGTGGCTTCTGGTTGGTCGAGGCTCTCCACTAACCACTGAAGCTCGCCAGCCTAAAACCCACCCCTGGCAGATCTCAGGCTCGCATTGATGTGAACCTGCAAATCTGCACCGGAGTGCGGGCACGGAGTGGTGCACTCTGTGCTTTTGAAAGACCTGTTTCAAGCAGTCTTTCAAAAGCAAGCTGGATGACCACTTCGGGTCGTTCCGGAGCGGGCTGAGGTGTGGAACTACACTAAGTAGGTCCGACCCAATCTGCTCCCAGGTGCAGACGTCCTCCCTGGAGGACACTCTGCACCGTTTCTTTAAGCCCGTGCAGAAATGGCCATAGGCAGGAAGTCCAAGGGAGGGAGGGAGTCCATGACATGAGATGTTCACCTCCTTTCCCTTGCCACGCTTGCATGTTCACTTTCTTTCTTCCTTTGGGCTCCATCTGCACCAATGTCCAAATGAAGAAAATACATCAAATGAAGGAGGCTCCTCCACCTCTTTGCTCTTGTCACTGATTTAAGGAACCAGGTGAACAGGCAGCAACAATTAGGCAGAGAAGCAACAACAGGGTTCTGCAGCTGACCTGTAGACCCTTTTTTTGGATAAATACCACTTTAGCAGCCCAGCAATGCCAGCTGCTGAGGCCAGCCTTGGTTGGAATAGATAACTAAACAGCTCCTCTAAAGTGACCCTTGCAAAAATTTAACACGTTAATATTAAGACACATGGTTTAGATCAGACCAGTTGATCTATGTTCCATATAGTCCACCAAGCTTTATGCTTGGATTTCTCAGACATCAGACTCTTGTGAAACCCTGCTCTAATTCAAAACACCCAGAGAGAACACAGTTTCTGAAACACAGGAGAGTTTTAGAAGCAATTTGTGATATGGCATGGGGTGCAGCATGCAAGCCCTTGCCAGGTGTCAATAAAAACTAGCTTTAGAAACAGTCCTGAGTTGCTCATACACAAGGTCAATAAGTAGCTGAAAGTTTCTGATTTAATGCATGTAAATGTTAAAATAGCAATAGAAGATTCCATTTATCTTTATCCCTCTCTCTTTAAATCAGACAGACCATGTAATTATGCAACTGCTAATGAATATACAGTGTGTTTGCTTCTAAGATTGTACCAACATAACAGAGAGTTACACCTCTGGACTACACAATTGTCCTTGCTTAACCTATTTTATGTGCACACTATCAGATTTGCAGCCTCCTTAGGTTTCTTCTTTTTTTAACTGACAGTATCTCAAAAGAAAGCATGTTGTGTTTTTAATTAATTTTACCTTTCCAGTAACTGCATTTTTCCAACAGTGTGCTGTGGTCCTAAAACTGTGTAATACAATGAGGTAGATCCAGTTTTTTATTCAATGCAGTTCCATTCAGAGGAATGGAATGGGGAGGTGATTTTTGCTAATTTCTCCTTACCGTTGCAGCTCCCTTTTACCTCTTGTGCTCTAGACGGCTGGAAGGCCCACCAGAACACCATAAAAGGTGGCACTGAGGGCTGCAGAGGGAAGGAGAAATCATCTTTTCCTTTCTTCCTCCAGTGAGGAGCTTTTCCTAGATCCTTTTTGTTCACAGAGGAAATCCTAGACTCAGCCCAATAAAACTACTCACTACAATAGATGTTAGATCCACAGTAAGGCACATCACTTATAGCTCTGTTCTGAATAGACATGCATTGGATGAGGGGTGTGTAAATTGCTTTATTGTGATTTCCATTAAACTTGCCAAACTGTGGTCTGATAATGAGTTCCAAACAGATGACACCAAGCCTTGCTTATTTAAATCAACACAGCTTGGAAAAGTTAGTTTTTTGGACTGCAGTTCTCACAATCCACAGCCACCATGGCCACTGACTTTCCAAAGCTCTGACAATCAGTGGCAGATACCTTACCAAAAGCCACTCATTGTCACTAGTTCTTTTCAAATCTATTTGTGAAATCTGTTGTGTTCTTAGACTGAAGAGTCAAGAAAGAAGAATGAGGGCCGCATGCAAGCAGTATACTTAAAGTACATGAACTCACCCTTGCATGTTTGATGCTCTTGAGGCCTATGGTTTTAAAAGATGCACTAATAGTTCAGAGGGTAATTTTTTTTCTTATATCTGTTTACATTTCTGTCCTGAACACACTACATGAAAGTATATCTTATAAAAATTTAGGGAATTTCCACCTACATGTTCTTTGAAGTATATCAAGGCTAAGTTAGAGGCAACTGCCAGAACCAAGAGCTGATAACCAGGAATTGAACCACACAGTCAGAGCTGGGATCCTCAAAGAAACACACTACTGGCGAAAAGACCTTGCCACGTGGTCCCAGGGCAACAGGGTCTTAAATGGCCAGCCCAATGGTCAACTTGAGCACATTGATTCACTCTAGAGCAAGAATGGAAAGCACCTGGGCCCTACAACCAAAATCAGGTCTCCTAGCACCTCAAGACTCCTAAGGCTTAGTTACTTGTAGTCCCACACTTTTTTCCATGGCCCCACCTACCACTGAAATGTACCCCTCCAGATCTGAAATTGAGTATAGCCCTTGGTCTGAAAGAGGTTTCCCACCCTCAGTATAGAGATTTCCTTGCCAGGAAGAGATTCCAAGTAGCAGTTCTGATAGACCATCGTAAGTGACAGATACACACAGGGCCTGGCTACATGTAACATGAATGACATGATTAGAAAGTAAGTTGTTACCTTTAAACTGCCCCCCTTACCCAAACTAGATGTGGTGAGGAGAAAGTGACAGTGACCAGCATCATAGAGGACAGGGAAGGGAGGGTTAATCTTTCCTCTTGAACTGGATGTGTCTGCTCCTTCAGGTTGCTCATTGACTTATGGTGACCTCTTGAATTTCATAGAGTTTTCTTAAGAAATGAATTAGAGCTGGGTTGCTATTGCCTCCCTCTGAAATTTAGCCTACAGCAGTTGGTATGCCCTGATGTCCATGCCAAGTATTAACAAGACCCGACCATGCTTAGCTTCCAAGATCAGGTGAGATCTGGTGCCTCTAGGGTATTAAGACTTTCTTTTTCAATTGTTTTTGTTGTGTGCCTTCAAGTCATTTCTGACTTGTGGTGACCTTAAGGCAAACCTATCTTGGGGTTTTCTGGGGCTGAGAGTGTGTGATGCACCCAAGGTCATCCAGTGGATTTCCATGGTAGAATGGGGAATCAAACCATGGCCCTGACCCAGTGCTCAAACCACTACACCATTCCGGCACGCTCTTGAATCCCAATAAAAATTACCTCTTCACATACATTTTAGATATAGTAGTTAACATTAAGACAAAATCTAATTAGAAAAAAATGACAATATTAACTGTGGTATTCTAGGAATTACATTATTGTTGTGTGCCTTCAAGTTGTTTATCAGTGAATTTCTCGGCAAGATTAGTTCAGAGGGGGTTTGCCTTTTCCTTTCTCTGAAGCTGAGAGAGTGGGACGTGCCCAAGGTCACCTACTGGGTTTCTGTGGCCAAACCCTGATCTCCAGAGTAATAGTCCAACACTCAAACCACTATATCACACTGGTTCCATATACCACTACACATACCACTACACATCTTCCAACATTTCAGAGATGAAAACCAGGACACGTATAATGAAGCAATATCATAGTGTGGTCAAGATAGCAAAAATTATTAATGAGGAAGAATGCACAAGCTAGGAGAAGCTGCAGCAGATTCCTTTTGCTTGAGCCTGTAGGGAAGTGCGAGATCCCACCTCACTTCTCCTCTCCCTCTGTGAAGTTAATGAAGTGCAAACTGATTTTGCACTTTGATCTCAGTCTGAAGCGACTGAAGTGAGCTGAAGACAAAGGGAGAAACTGGGAGGAGAAGAAATAAATTGGGGCATTTCAAAAGCAGCTAAAAAGGTGGTGTGAGAGAAGATTAATCAGGAAAGTCCCTGCTAAATTGGGGCAGTTAGTACGGAATACTAATCCAAAAAGTAGCCTTCCTATCCTCAGCAGAAAATCTTATTTCTCTGGTACAGATTGCTGTGTGGGCAGGTTCACTGGTGTGGGGGGCAGGGGGAGGGAAGGCTTATCGCTCCTTTCCCCATGTACTACAGTACAGATGGCTCTCCCTCTCCTCCTGCCTGCCACATCACACCTGGTATTTAATTTTTAAAAAACAACAGGCTTGCTAATCACAGTGTTAGCGTCACATGTAGTTATGCCCAAAGAACTAAAGGCTCCTGGTTCTAGCCCTGGCAAATTGCTTTTGGAAGAGGCTTGCATGAGCAATAAGAACAATGATGTGTAAAGGGATAAGGGATGCAAACAGAAGAGGCATCAGCTGTTTAGCTGTCAAGAGCTACTCAGTAGTTCTGGGCTCTAAAGCTGAAGAGGAGAAAAGCACAGCATGAGAGAGAAGGAGAAAGAACACCCAAATGAACACAGGGCCTGCAAAAACTAGGAACTGTTATTTTTTGATCAACAACTCTCAGGATCCCCCAGCCACCACGCTGGGAGTTATAATCCAAAAAAGGAACCTTTCAAAGCTCTGCCGTGTGGCTAGTTGAGGGCAGGAAATGATTTGGCCAAAGAGTTACCAAAGTGACATAGGAAGGGCATAGCAAGACAGACAAATAGATAGAAAGGCAGGTGAAAATCGATTGAATGGCTATTCCTTCTCCTCAGCGAACCTTGAGGCACAACCCTTTCCAAGGTTAATAAGGTTCTACGACCAGATTGCCATCTGGTGGCCCTGTTCCTTCCTACACCAGTGAGCCCATTTCAGCACTGGACACCTGTGTCTGAGATGCGATTTTAATTTTCTGCAGTGCCCAGAAGCACACTGGTCATGGCTCTTCAGATGTAGCCAACACAAGAGAACCAAGGCAAGTATCAACATGTCCAAGGGTGACATATGCTGATAGTTGCCCTTTCTTGAGAACTTGAGTGGGGAAGCTTCCTAGTACCTTTACCAAACCATAATTTTCAGGATTCCTTGTGGAAAGCCACAACTATTTGGTTGGTATAAAAAATGATACACGTTTATAGTGTAAATATTTCAGAACAGTGAGAGTAACACACATGGCATACTTAAACAGAATTGCTTCTAATAAGCAGAATTAATATCAGAACTAGAAAAAGTTGTGTGTTTTGTCTTGTTTTGTTTTGTTTTGTTTTACCACAGCTTAGAATCTCCAACAGTCATTGCCAGGCTGGATGGAGGATTCTGGAAGCTGTAGACCAAAAAGTAACATTTCCAAGCTCCAATTGATACTATTGTCTGCCTAATACTTATTAGTGCATGTGCTTCTCACAAGGACTAATCTGTTTCAAATCTACCCTGGGTATATTTGTCAAAAACATTGAATTTTTTTTAAAAATGGCCTAAAAACTCAGCAATAAAAGGGGAAAGTCTTCTGAAAATTGAATGTCTTCTCCAAGCTCAACAGTAATGAGCAATCTTATTCTGATAACATTAGTGAAGTACTCTTCTTATTATTTCCTCACAGGGGTTAGCATTCTGCCTCTCAGTTTTGGCTTTTCTTATCTTACTGCACCATCTCTGGAGTCAGATTCAGTACATGATTTATACTTTAAGGGGTAGGAACTGTTTTGTTTTATACTTAACTAACAGAATAAGTCATTTCTCTGGTAATGCCTGCAGTTGATATAGAAATAAGTATCCCATTCTCTCCTCATCTAAACAGATCATGCTATCATGTAATATTACAGCTGCCTAGTACCTAAAACCTTCCCTCCTTATTTCCCTTCCCTCTGAAATGTTATGCTGGAGTGTCATCCTGCATGTTAAAAGAGAAACCTTGTTTTAGAGAGAAAGATGGGAAAATTCAGATAATTCTCATGGACCGCGTTTCATATATTTGGTATTTCTAGAGTTACTTAAAACTGTAAATATGCACTGTTGGTATAATAAGGAATAATTATTTTAGTTGTCCACATGGCTAGCTTTGGAATGAGGAACTTGATTGCCTGTACATAAGATGTAAGTGTCAACTACCCTGGAGAAGGTTGTGAGCAAGAGATCCTGTTAATACATCTGAAAGAAGGATGTGATCTAGCTTCCCATGCGTAAGTGCCATTTCAAAATGCAGGTGGAGGATTGCATCACTAAATCTCCCCTATGTAAAATAATGTGCCCATGGATACTAGCCTAGCTTTCCATTTGATATGTGAATATACTGTGCAAAGGAGTTTTATATCAAGGACAGCATTCAGACATGCAGTCTCTTGCTTGTATTCTGCAGTCATTGGTTGTTACTGTTATTGTTGTGCACCTTCAAGTTATCTTCAACTTACAGCGACCTGAAAGCAAATCTATCAGGGGTTTTTCTGGGGCTCTGTGAGCATGATGCACCCAAGATCACCCAGTGGGTTTCCATGGCCAAGCTGGGAACCGATCTCTGGTCTCCAGGGTCATAGATGGATACTATGTGCTTTTTCTAAATTTCTAGATTAGCTTTTGTTGTTTCACAGAAGTTTCACAATAGCTTTACACGTTATACTCCTTGCTCTTCCACTGAAAACCTCAGAGCAATTTATATGGGTTTTCAAGAGTTTCCTACTCAAATATTCATCAGGTTGTATCTTGCTTACTGTTAGCAAAATACCAGTATCATGTGCCTTCTCACCAGAACATGTTAGGAACGCTTTACTGTTTACAAAAACTATAACTGTCTTGCATGAAAAAGAGGGGAGGGTAAACTATAAAGTCAAAGTACTTTATCTTTTTTTTTCCCATTCTTTTATAGTTCCTGAGTTTTTAAAGGTCAGATAGTCCTATAGGACATAAAGTTTGCTAATTGCCAGCAACAGGGCCTCTAGGAATAAGAAGAAGATTCAAATAATATCAATAGAACATTGTCTGGAAATTTACAGTATTGATTCTTGGAATCAAGGAAAAGATTGGAATTTTCATTTTAAACCAGAGCACAGACACAAAAATGTTAGTCTTCCAGAAGAGAAACATGTAAATCCTGCTATATGGTTGTGCTTAAATAAGTACTCAATTCTCCAAGGCACCCTCTGGGAATGAGTGGGTTCGGTCTTTGAGATCTTCTTGCATCCTGGTATAAGGATAGAGTTAGACCATCAAGAAAATAATATATAATGAAAAACTAATTCAAAAAGTATATTTTATAACTAATTTAAAATATAGCATAATGAAAATAACCTAAATGATAGCTTGTAGTCAATCACTCATGATGTGGCAAGTAGATCCACACAGAGGACAAATGGCCTAGCATATGCCTGTAGCTACGTTATACTTCTGTGCTAATATAGTAGCATCAGAAAGAATCTAGTTTGTTCAGATGCACCTCCTTGCTAGTTTTAATCTTTTCCAACATATAAATGAAGAAGGGAGGGATGTTCATCCTGATACTTTGCTTTCCCTAACAAAGAAAAAAAATGCTTCCCACAGATGTATGGATTTTTCCATTTTCTGAGTTGTAAAGATGCCATAGGATCACTAAGCAGAAATTACAAAAGCCTACAGATTTAGGAATAATATTAGCATCACAACAGTCAGCTGTAAGTAGATCAGTGAATAGTAATCCAGTGGCAGCTTAATAGCTGAAAGAGAGTACTGTTCTCAGCTATTCTGTATAGAATTGTTCTTGCTATAACTGTGTTCATCACTCTCCATGAAAGAGAAATAATCTTTCTTTTAAAAAATTACTGCTTCCATGACTGGTCTTGTAAGTCTACAGTATCCAAAGGCAACATGTTGTAATTCTGTGGTTTCTAATAGTGATAAACATTAATGGCTGATACTAGTTAATTTGCCTAGCCTACATATCCACTGACTATTGAGTGGCTCTATTTTTTTAATGACTAAATTGAAATGAGGTTGGTGGCCACATAGAGAGGTATAATTTGAGGGATATACAGGAGTATATTCTAAAAGAATGAAGAATTTCTTCAAAAAAGTATGTATTGTGTATCTGTCCATGTCTGGTAGAGTCTTCATCTTGTCTAGTTCACACCAATGGGAAAGCGAAGTATGTAAATGATAGACACAGATCATGTAGCTGCGTGTGAAGTAAGAATACCACGTGCAATCAATGGGATGTTTGTTGGGCTCCTGAACTCTCAGCTGTTTACACAGATCAAGTTTATGTTTAAGAGATATTGGATATTAAGGTATTGGATACTGAAGAAAGTTGCTGTAGAGGACATTATCTTTATAGAGTAATTTCTAATCAAGCTAATAAAGCTTGAAGGCAGATTCAATATTTATAAATAGATGAAAAGATAGTCATCAAAATGTAGGGTTGTTATATATGTCATTTTTGTTAATTTGTTTAAGTGCTGTGGTAACTTGTCTCCCGGTCAATCATGCATCTCTGAAAATTTACACTGTTCTTAACATGCATTTTTCTCCTCAATCACATACCATAGTAGTATGTGTCTGCCACATAGAAGTAGGTAGATGTAGTATTCAGAATTAACATAGGAAATACATGCTTAAGAGTTAGAATAAATCAAGCATCCAGGAAGTCTGCATTATATTAAATCTCAGACAATTGCTACTTATGTAGATGTACTTTAAATGCACAGTAGCTAATAAGATCATTAAAGAGATGAGACTGAAAGATCAGACTGTGAATTAATGCCATGCCACATCAGAGTCTCAAGTGATAAACTGTGATTATATTATTTAAGTTGCTCCTCTAAACTGCAGTATTTCAGTTCTTGGGATCATCTGGAGTTAGTTCAGTGCTTAATGAAAATTTCACCATTTAGTTTTGAGAAAAGGTTTCAAGACTTCAACCTTTTCAGCACTGAATCCAGCAAGAAAGTTGAAAGCATGTGGAGTTTTTTTGGCAGATAAATATGTGTCAGATGGGATTACTCATATACTTAGAGTTGGAAATGTACTGAAGTCAAAGATAGATTATAAAATCAAATCTAGATTATAAAAACATACTGAATCATGTTCAGGGATTAACAAATTCGTGATCGATAAATCAAACTTTCTCCTTTGCCAGCATTCATAAATAAACATATGCACTCACATTGATGTTCACTTCATCTGACACTGATCTTGAAATCTGCTCTGTGTGTGTGTGTGTGTGTGTGCACGTCTTCAAGTTGCCTGTTGAGTTATGGTGACCACATGAATTTCATAGGGCTTCCTTAGGCCTGGAGTACTTAGAGGTGGTTTTGCCAGTTCCTTTCTCTGAAATATAGCCTAAAGCACCTGGTATTTATTGGCGGTCTCTCATCAAAATAGTAACCAGGCCTGACTCTGCTTTGCTTCCAAGATCAGACAGGATCTGGTACCTTTAGGGTATTTAGAACATAATTTCAAATTCAGTTGAATACTATTTTTGTGAACCACTGATCCTAAATATTACTGTAGGAATGTAGCACTGAATACAAGAAGTTTGGCAAATTTGACAATCGATGTTCAGGCAATACCTTTTTGGGACCATGAAGTATGCACAAAATTGTGCTTAACATTTCAAGAACTTCAGATCCCTTTGTGGGGTATATATTACAAAAAGAGGGGAGGAAGGGGAATGGAATGGGAAAGTGGAAATGGTTCAGCCCACAGAGTACAGTGGAACTCTATTTATCTAACTTTCCTGTTTGTAATTTGCCTCTGATGTGTGAAATGCTTTACCTATTAAGTACAGGAGTAAAAATATCATAGATAAAAGCATTTCTTCCTGTTCAGATTAGAATCTTTCTTTCTCAAACATTACTGCATTAAAAACTTAAGCCAAGAGTGGGAAATTTTGGCTCTCCAGATGTTGCTAGATTGCAGTTTCTAACATACCTTACCACTGGTTGTGCTGGTTAGAGCTGATCGACTCCAGAGGTCCACAAGTTGCCTGCCCCTTAGGGCTACTCTGTGATAGCTATTCATGCACATAGGAGAAGGGCACTCCCTTGTTGAAAATTATCTAGGAATTGTCTAGGGATTTCCCAGTCCAATACACAACTGAGAAAACTTCCAGCATCTATCTCCAAGTTTTTAGAGATTAAGATATTACGCCTACCTTTCTTGTAGACTATGGTGAAGATATAATCTCATGCTTTTCTCATAAACACACACAGACATTCACAGAGTGCTTTTGATGGGCTCATGTGAGAGAGATCTTTAGTACATTTCATGTAATAGTTATAAGGGCGGAACGGAAAGAAAAACACAACCAGACTTCTTTCCCCCACACTATCTATTATTCATCTTACTTCTGCGATAATATTCAAGGTGTTCTGGGGAAACGTGCAGCCCACTTTGCACATTGACTTACTCCATATTTCTACCATATTATGACCAAAAAGACAATTCTAACATAAGCTTTTGTGGTACTAAAAATTTGCAGTCTTGTTAGCAGCTACAGCTCCCCTTAACAATAATAACACAAACAGTATTTATTGGAATAAAACAGACCATAACTTTTCTTTGTTATAGCTGAAGAGGCCTGGCTCAGCTTGAGTCCAGATTCAGGTACCTGTTGACCTATATGCCAACTGTTGGAAGCCAGTTATCCAGCCCACTTGCTGGGTATGGCTACGAATTCACTCAGCCCACTTATTGGGTATACCTCCAGAATGACAGATGAATGATTCCACATGGGCTGAAGCTACTGGGTGGTTCTCCTGCCACCTATCCTTGGTTAGAGTCATATGTCCCCAAGTTGGGCATGACCCTAATAGCCCACACCTGCAGTGTCCCATATGAGGATTTCCAACTGGGTCTGACATGTGCCCAGGACCCCATCTCTCTCCAACCAGATACAAGCCCCATGATAAAACTGACCAAGGTTGTAATAAAAAGATTCACATATGAGACAGAATAAAACCACAAAACCCTGAACAGGCACAAAGGGAGGGAAGCACTAGAAGCTGGCATCTAATTAGGGTACAGACCAAAGTAAATGTTTTGCTTTTATCTCCTCCAATCCCATCTTCCAACCAACTATGCTGAACCTGATTGGCTGGTTTTCCCACACTTCTCAGCATCCAAGGAAACTTTGCAGACTCCTGGGAAGGGAAAATCTTATGGGGCTGGAGAAAAT
Source organism: Cyclura pinguis (assembly GCA_030412105.1). Lineage (NCBI taxonomy): Eukaryota > Metazoa > Chordata > Lepidosauria > Squamata > Iguanidae > Cyclura > Cyclura pinguis. Next base: position 219,193,682 of record CM059602.1, read on the forward strand.
GGGGGCTGTCTTACTCTGCCTCAATATGAGCCACAAATGAAACTCCCGGATGTGTCAGGGAACACTTTTCTTTTTTCTCAGTCTCAAAGGTACAATAGGATTCTTTTTTGTAACCTCTGTGTGTTTGTGTTTGGATCTAACAAATGCATTTAAATGTAATTAAGCATATATTTAAAATCCAGAAGTCTGCCCTTGGCTATTTATTTCTAATTTAACTTTCCATCTAATTTCTGGAAATTGCCTATGTGATTCAACAACACAAGTGATGAGCTGTTGTACTGACAAAACATTTTGTAAGGTTCCCAGGCAATGCTATTGCTGTAATTAATTTTGCTAGTTATTTCCTTCCCCTAGCATTTAATAGTCATACATACAGACTATATTCTGAGTCATGGGGTACCTTCTGGAAGACTTTTTCTAGCAATCATGTCTCAGAATAATACAAGACAGTGATTTACTCTATTCAAATGAAAGCACAGCCAGGCTGACCTTGCTTTTATATTTTGCTTCATTGAAAATTGGAAAATACTTAAATTCTGGTCTCTGTTTAATTTCCTCCTTTAAATAGTTTGCCATCCTCTAAGTTAAGGGTGAAAATTGTGGAGCCCTCCAGATGTTGTTGGACTGTAACTCCCAGCATTCTACACAATTTGCTAGGCTGGCTGGGAGTGATGGGAGTTGTGGTCCAACAACATCTGGAAACCCTTGTAATTCCCACCCTTGCTCTAAGCAATTTTGAAAGGTAAGGAAATGAATTAAATTTAAATTTAATTCGTTTCCTTACCTAAATTTAAATTTAAAGGTAAGGACATTTTAATGTCTTCCCCTTCAAAAGATCTTTCCATATTTTGCAGCAGCATGTGGACACACATGTGGAATTAATGGACATTTTATTTCCATTTTCTAGATTCCTCCTTTGTGTTGTCCCTGAAAAAAAGTGCAGTCCTTGGAAAGCCATTGCATTTTCAAGTACTCAAAGCACTTTTTAAAAATATGTGAAACATGATACTGGAGCATTTGTTCATGACACTGATTCTCTGTGGAATGTGCACAAATATCCAGGGTATCTGTTAGATATTATTTATGACACTTCTACTAATAAGCTACCCTACTCCCCTCCCTTCCCCTGGCTCTACCATTTCATAAGCATTTGTTTTAGTTTTTTCCTTTGGATGCTGTGTCTTTTTACTGCACAACTCCTGTACAGAAACACACATCTAGTTTGACTTAGGTTTTTTTAAAAAAAAAAATGGGGTAATGAATCATTTTTTGCCCTTTGTATTACTGAATTTCATGCTTACTGTGTGCAAATAAATTTATTGTACCATTGTTAACTGAAAAATCACTTGCAAGCATATTGCAGAATGGCTAGTGTGCACTTGTAGCATACTTCATGTGCACAACAGTTCAATAGTTAGAGGAAAAATGACAAATTTAGGATGCACTTCCTAAGCATGAAAAGAAATCTGTTCTTAATTTTTGTTTTTGTTTGTTTGTTTGTTTTGCTACAGTGTAGAAGTAGCAAGGAGAGAAAATCAGATTGAGGCCACTGCTTTTTTTGGTATTGTTTAGAAAGAAATCTGGTGTATTTTCCTTTTCATTTCATTTGTTATGTAACCATCCACAAAGATCTAGACAGAACAATCCACTTGGCAGATCCAGTTCGTGGAACAACCCAACTTTTCCTGGAACAGGGTATAAATGTAAGGTATACAGAAAACAAAGCCTTGAAACCTGTACACATGTAATTTCAAGATACGTACAATTTAGAAATAGCTAGAAAGGAAGGTAAATAAAGATGTTGACATTGTGTAGTGGACTCTTTCCAAGTACTACTGAATAACTTTGAGGAATCCAAATGTGCTGACAGGCCTGATGTCTCAACATGATGATCTATTTATGGAGCTCTTACAGAAAAGAGCTGGCTTCCATAGCATGTGCAGCTCACCCATAGTTGTTATGCACCCTGCGTTGCATATTTACAATTCCTCAGCTAAGTCATTCATTCATGATCAAGTGACACATGTACAAACCCCACAAATTATGCAGACTTTGTTACCTGATCCAATGAGTCTATGGTGCATACTCTGCCATGAGTCATAAACTTAAATGGTAATGGGTCTCATTCATCAGCTCCTTTCAAAGAACGATCTATACTTTAAAGTACTGTCTGCTTCCTAAGTGATACACTTAGAATTTGCTGTATGTCACAGCAAGAATCTCTGCCCTTCTCTGCCAAAAGGAGAGAAAGCTCTTTGAAATCTGCTTCCAGGACCACACAACTTGGAGTTCTTACTTTCCTTAGCAAACAAACAAAACAGGAATGAGTATAAAACTAGCTTTCCCACATTAATACTCAACAATTATTCTGTATTATTTTCAACACAGAAGTTTATGCTTCCAATACATCAGTATCTCCAGGAAAGCAGCTGAACAAAGGGTACTTGTGAAGACACGATGGATTTGAGTTTAAAATTGAATGTGTGATTTCGTTTGGTCGATTACATAAATTCAGTGCTGGTAAATTTTTTAAACATGGAAAAAATGAGAGAGAACCAATTATGTTTAAGATAGTGTGATAGATTTGCCTTACTGTATTACTGGAAGGTGTAATTCAAACTTTTTGTACTCTGTAGAGATACAGCGGACAAGTGCTGTTGATCACGTCTTGCTTCCCTAATTCCCCTTGAACTCAGAAACTTCCTACAGGTGACTTGACGTGATGCACTGTGTGTGATAGTACATTGCATGGTAGCTCATGGGATACTTATTGTGTCCTTCACTTAGGTGTTTCACTGAGATGGCAGCCATCTCTGTGCAATAAAACGTCTATAGGAGGCTTTATCATCTATACTGTTCTAAGAATAGACTAAGATAGCAAGAAGAAATGTTTCACTTGGGTTTTGCTGGTAATTTTCTGTAGAGCCACTGAGAAAGATTAGAAGTGTGAGGAAATGCATTTTTTTCAGGTGAGCCCAAAGGAACTTTCACACTATGCAGAAGAGGTCTTTCTTAAGGTTCTCTTTCTCCTAAAAAGATTTCTCCATTAGTATAAGCTTCCTAAAGTAAACTTGACATTATATCCTTCAGGGAACTTACCCAGCCTACACATAAAAAGAACGCTGAATTCATTTGCTCAGGATTATTTTTGGAATCGTTAACATTGTGTGAAATAAACAGCATTGCATTATCTTTTGCCACATAGCTCTAATTGTAACAGAATGAAAATCTATTTTGGTGAGACATTCAGTCCCCGTGGGCATGAAAAGTTCACAGACGACCACCTTTCTGAGAAATGAACAGCTAATGTTATGATGGATGGAGTTTGCTGGTGCATATTTTACTGCCTACGGTTATGTAGTTGAACAATTCATCTCAGAAGAAAAGAATTTCACTTGGCTCTGAGAGAATTAAAAATAGGCATAAGAAAAGGAAACTTTAAGATGGTAGCCATATTGTTATGATAAAAGTTGACAGCTGTAGGAAGTTTTGGTGAAGGAATGATATATTACAAGGTAAACATACAGCTTTGAAGAAAGTTGAAATTACTTTAAAATAATATGTCCCTAAGTTTTACATTCCTTCTAAATTTCGAGTGGTCTGATTGTTGAGAGCAGCCTATAATTTTAATGATAAATAAATACCAGACACTGCATTCTGTAATGGAGAAGACATAAATTTGGTGCAATTGATTTCAAAACATTGAGCCCTAGATCTGAAATTTTGCAAGTACTGAGGTTTTAAGGCCATGCTTTTAAAAACTTAAATTCAGATTGTGAGTGTGAGTTTTGAATGCAAGTAGCCAAAAATTGGTAGATGAAACTCAAAGTTCGGCTGTTTTTCATCCATAAACTGTTTTTAACACAAACATTTTCAGAAAACCTGAATTTTATTTTAAATAAGGAAAATTATCATTTTTATATAAGCAATATGACTTTAAGATGAGGCTTTCCTTTTCTCCTTAAGTATTAACACAAAAAATAGTAACCTATCTGCTTCAGTAGTGTTACATACTTTTTGTTGTGAAAATGTTGATTGCGGGCGTTCTAAAATAATGACTTCCTTTATTATATCAGTTCAGTCCCAGTAAAGCCAAAGAACATTTCTGAGCAGGCATTTATAGCCCTATGCCAATTGGAACCATTCTTATGCTGAATATAAACAAATTCAGTTTGCTTTGTGTTAAGCTACGGCTAGAGGAAGATCATATTGTAAAGTCTTTCCTGGACTGTATCACTTCAGATCAGAAACTTAAATGGGTTAAAGCTGTAAAGTGTACCGTTCAAGAGAAAATGTTCCGAGAACACAATTCTTCCACAATAATGTGTCTGTCTGTCTCTGTGGTGTTTATGGCATACAGGAACATGCTAATTAAGAACCAGAGCAACACAGACAACATAGTATTAGGCACTAACAGTGACTAAGGAAAGAGTTATTACTTTTGTTAAATGCAACTAAAGACTGAAAGCATAGGGAATGGGTAATAGGTGGCTTTATGGAGAAAGAATGTATAATGACATTGGTTTAGTACTTAATGGAGAGAACTGGGGGGAAAGTCTTAATTAGTAATGACTAATTTATGTCCCATTGATTTAAATGGATCTATTCTTAAGTAGGACAAAATCTGGGGGAAATCCATTGAGTTGGATTCAGACTCAGTTATACTTTAGTCCCATTAAAATCAATAGATGTGTTAATCATGCTTAATGTGTCCCATTGATTTCAGTGGACCTTAAGAGTGACTAACATACTCTGAATACAACTGTATTTTTGTAACATATAAAGTCAAATAAAGAAAGTGTGTGGGCTATCTGTCCCTCAGATTTAATTTTTATTTTTTAGGATTTTTTTTTAAAAGAAAGAAGAGAGTAACAGAACCAGTTGATATCTCAAGTGTTTTAAAGGTTCAGTGAACGTTATTCATGCCTTGCAGCAGCCTCATATACAGAGGTGTGGTGTAACTTCAGCATGGAAATCGGTAAAACTCATTATGGTGAGGTTCTACATTTTGGGGGCATACTCTGTCCACCAGACTGCGAATCAGTGATCAAAACTTGAGCAAAGCTACTTTTTCAACTACAAGTCCCAGAATCCCCTATAAGTATATCCTGGGGCCAAATTGGCTGAGGAATATTGAGAGCTCTAGTGCACAAAGGTACTTTTTCGAGCTGCATAAATGGCTAAAAAAGTGTTGTCGTTGTCGTGGTTGTTCTGGTTATGTTCTTGTTCTTGCTGTTCTTGTTACAATGATAACAGTGGTGATGGAAGTAATGGTCATGAAAGTGATGGTGGCAGGGATGAAGATAAGGAATATTAATAACACTGCACAAATCAGGTCTTTCCTAAGCAGACTAAGAAATGTTGTACATTTTAGCAATAAAGACTATGTAGTACCTGTTATGTACCATGTGAAATGGACATAAACACTTATGGAGCATGTAGAATGGACTATGAGAATTCGACTGAAAAATAAATGAATGCAAATGTAGTCTTACAGCACAGAATGTATTTCTCACAGCTTTTGCCTCAGGACAATCCATGCTCAGCATGTAAATATCAGGGCCAAGGAAACCCTGTGATCATGAGAGCAAAGCTTGTGGCACATCCCTGAAGCCTCTTTTGCTGACAGAGACCCCTTTGTGTGATTAAGCAATTGAGTAAATTTATGTGATCCTCTTGGGCATTTTCTCCCCAAGGGCCTACCTTAACAAAAAATACATTGAGGAATTGATCATTTCATTGAGGCAGCAGATCTGGGGCTTCAAAGAAGGGCAGCAAGTTGTGATTTAATTTTTTATTACTTTTTTTCACTTCCAGAGAGATGCCCATGGGTACCAAGATGTTTCAGGTAGCAAAGTAACTTAACTAGACTTGGCTGCTACGTACCTTGAACTGTAGGGGATAGGGCTACTATTTGCTGCTCTGTTTAAGTCTGAGCAGTGGTGTAGCTTGGTATAAGTGGGGCAGGGGCAGGGGGACAGAGGTGTGGGAGCATGGCTACAGCATGGATGGCCATGGCTATGGGGCACGGGAGGAGCTACAGCATGTGGGGGCAGGGCTACAGTGTATGGAGAGGCAGGCAAGGAGCAGCAGCACCCCAAAAAATGCCACCCAGGGTGCACTGTCCTCCTCGTCCCTCCATCCCTATATGACTGAGTCTGAGGGATTCAAATGGTGATTTCTAGCAGGACTGTGGTCTGAAGGCACATGATACAGCAACGTCGTTGAAGTTAAGCAAGTTCCGGTGTTAGGAGACTATCTGGGAATCTATGTGTGCTGTCTTGAATGCTATTGAAGAAAGAGAGAAAATGAATTAATAAGGTCAAGATTCTGTTTGCCAACACTGGAAAAGGGGGGCATAATTTTAAAAGAAAAGGGACCATAGATGGTGCATGACAGGGCTGGAAGAAGACCACTGCAAATACTTCCATGTGCACTCCCAGTGTCGGGTAGCCCTCCATATTTTAGTTATGGGATATGTAGTAGGAGTTAATTAGCAGCTTTCTTGTAACAAGGTATGAGAACCAGAGACTGTTAGATAAACAAAGCAAGGAATGTAGTGATAAGCTCTGCCAGGCTAAACCAGAACTCCGAGGTCTCTTGTGCGTGGGATGAGAAACTCTTTGCTTTTAATGTTTTGGATTTTGCTAATTGCCTCCAGTTCGCTCACTGAAGTCCTGTACTATGTATCACACTCCTAATAAATAGTGTATTTGCACTGTTACATTTGTGTGTGTGAATTCGGTTCCTGACAGAGTGAGCGAACTCCTGCATAAAATAACAACATGTATCAAATAAGTGAAGAAGATCCTGAAGAAAGGGGAGCATCCGGTGGAGCTGTCGAAGCTCCAGGCGAGGAAATCGCCGAAAGAGATGAGATGGTCCCCAGCTGGGCCCTTGATGCAAAACCCAAGATATGACCTTCGAGTCCTCCATCCACCCCGACCAGAGGCCAAACCTGGGCCTGGGGAGAGAGACCAGAAGCTGCTCAGCGCCAACGTCACTGGCCTACAAGATGGGACACATTCATTGTCGAGACCAGCATAATGGAACAACTTCTAGCCAGAGAAGAAGAAGTGGAAAAGCAGCGAGAAGAAATTTCCAAACTGAGAGCTCAGCTGCACGACTGGAGACTCCTGGTGCCTTGACGAGCGCCACCCCAGGTTCCAGCAGTGGCAGCTGCTCCAGTGGCTGCAGCACCTGCACCTCCTGGGATACCAGTACCACAAGTGGGGCCCCGCCCTTTCCGAGAGTTGAAGACCACTTACGATGGTGATGGAGCCACCCTGACATACTTTCTCAACATGGTGTCTAATTATATGATCGACTACGGGAACAGTTTCCCTGATAATGCCACCAGAATCAGATACCTGAGCCAGCACCTTAAAGGAGAAGCAGTGGAGTGGATCGCCAGCCTATTCAACTCACGAGCTGAGGAAACAGCCAACCTGCAGCTGTTCATGCATCGACTTAGAGAAAGGTTTGAGGATCCTGTCTTTCAAGAACAAGCGAGATACCAACTGAAAAAACTGCACCAAGGAAAAGGAACCATTGGCGAATACACCCGAGAATTCAGAAAGTTAGCCACTAAGGTTCCAGAATGGAAAGATGACATTCTCAAGCAATTTTTTCAAGACGGATTAAATCCCATCATCTTGGATTGCTGCCTGACCCAAGGGGATCCTGCTAGTCTCCTGGGATGGATGAGACTAGCCGGAGAAGTAGAAAGAATCATGGAGAGTGTCCAGCTTGCCTGGCAAAGGCATGCACAAGAAAGCAGTCGCCGAGCCCCGGGACCATGAAAAACCACTTACCTGAGCAGTGAGGAAAAGAAAAAGCGACTCAAAGAAGGCACCTGTTTCCAATGTGGGAAAAAAGGCCACATCACCAGCGAATGCTAGGGATCGAAGAAACCCACTGAAGAAAAGTCGGGCGCCCCCACCACCCGACCTGTACCCCGCAAAGCTGACACCCCAAAGCTGACAACCAAACATCCCACCGGTAGAACCGCTGCTGGAACTTGCGATGGTGAGGACAGCCCACTGACCATGTCTAACTCGGACAGTGATGATTGGGACCCCGACAAGTCCGCGAATGTAAGTACCACCAAAACTCGTCATGTATATGTTACAGTAACCTTACAAGGAAATGATGGGAAATTACGAATGTACAGGGCCTTAGTTGACTCAGGCTGCACAACTAGTTTATTGAATCCTGCTGTGGCAAAAGAACTTGCAGTAAAGTTTGAACCCATAAAAAAGACCATCAAGTTATCTCAAATGCACGGCTCACCCATGGCAGGAGGCCTGTACGGGAAAGGACCAAACCTATCCCTGTTCAAGTGGGAAACTATCAGGGGCAATTAAGTTTCCTAGTGCCCACCAAAATCTGGTTTCAAGTAGTCCTTGGGTACAACTGGCTAAAAAAACACAATCCCCAAATTGACTGGACACAAGGCTTACTCAAGCATAACTATGATGTAAATCTAATGCCTGTACAAAACCCCCCTGACTCAGCACTCACTTTGAGTCCTGAGGAGTTGCAGAAAACTCCATTAGAATACTGAGATGTGCAGAAAGCTTTTGAAGACCAAAAAGCAGACAAACTGCCCCCACACAGAGACTTTGATTGCAAACTCAGATTAATAGATGGAGCTAAAATTCGCAAACCCAAAATATACCTAATGAACAACCAAGAACTAGAGGCTCTAAAAAGATTCCTGAACAAGAACTTACAAGGTGGATTTATTAAACCATCATCTGCTCCTACCACCAGTCCAATATTTTTCCACAATAAAAAGGATGGAGGAGAACAGAGGCTTATCATGAACTATAATTTAATCAATCAGGCAGTATTGCCTAATATTTATCCGATTCCTTTAACTAAAGATATATCAATTGATTAAAGGCAAATTCTTCACAAAATTAGACCTCAAGGAGGCTTTCAACAGAATATGCATGGATCCCGAAAATGAATAGTTGACTACTTTCTCAACCCCACTGGGAAACTACCGGTGGACAGTTCTCCCTTTTGGATTACAAGCTGGTCCCGCAGCCTTCCAAATGTTCCTCAATTCTGTATTACAAGATCTCCTCTACAAAGGTGTTGTTGTTTACCTAGATGACATTTTGATCTATTCAGAAACCCTTGAACAACACACTGAACTTGTACGTACTATGCTGCAAGGACTCATACACAATGAACTTGTTAAACTCTCAAAATGTGAATTTCACACGCAGACTTTTGATTACTTCGGGTACCGTATTTGCCAGAATACCCTAAACATGGACCCTGCCAAAATTGACACCATCTTAAACTGGCCTATCTCCAAAACTAGAAAGCAACTCCAGCAATTCCTTGGCTTTGCGAACTTCTATCGTAACTTCATAGAAGGATTTGCCACAATTGCTCTACCTCTCACCAGCCTCTTGAAGAAAGCAACTGATAACAAATCTAACCAGTGCAACTGCATTGCCTGGACTGAAAAGTGCCAAATGGCATTCAACACTCTCAAACAAAAATTTACTTCTGAACCATTTCTCTTATTCTCTGATACTGCCAAAGAATTTATAATTCAAACCGACGCCTCTGACTTCACCATGGGAGCTGTTCTTCTTCAGTACGAAACAGACAACCACCTAAAACCATACGCCTTCATCTCCAAGAAGTTCTCCGCCACACAATGCAACTGACTGATTTGGGAAAAGGAAGCCATGGCCATCCATTTTGCGCTCACCTCATGGAGACACCTCCTTGAAGGTTCTAAGCTTCCATTTCAAGTCTGGATTGACCATCGCAATCTCGAAAAACTAAAAACTACCAAAAAACTAACCCCTAAACAAGCACGCTGGGCTGAATTTTTCCAGCAATTTAGATTCAAAAATGTTTTCAAATCTGGTAAAAGTAACACCTTGGCAGATCCTCTCTCAAGACTACTCTGCCACGAGCCTCCCTCCTTTTCTTCTCCAACCACAGAAAACCCTCTATTCTCCCCAAACAATTTTGGATTATAAGTCACTACCCGTGCACAACAGAGAGCCGGAGAATCAGCCTCAACACTATTGGATTCTGCTTTCCAACATTCTCTAAAATCTGTCTACCAGACGGACAGTTGGCTACAATCACACATAGACTCAATCACCTGGACTAAAGGTTGGGCTTTCATCGGAACTAAAATCTATGTACCACCAGCCTGCCGCATCGAAATTTTAAAGAAATTTCTGAATAAAGAAATTTCTGAATAGATCAAAAGAGATACCATGATTCCAAACCTGCTGGACACTTTGGCTTTCTTAAAAAGCTACATTCCATCAGAAAACTTTTCTACTGGCCAGGCCTTACAAAACAAGTCCAAGGATATATTAAAAACTGCACTGTTTGCAACACCTGCAAATCCTCTTCATCTAAGCCACATGGGCTTCTCCAACCACTTCCTGCTCCTTCCTCACCTTGAGACGTTATTTCATAGGACTTCATTGTTGGTCTGCCCAACTCACACGGTTTCCATACCATTTGGGTTGTCACCAATCATTTCTCCAAACAATCTCATTTCATCCCACTGAAAAAGGTTCCCACTGCTGAAAAACTAGCCGACCTCTTCATCACCAACATCTGGAAATTCCATGGACTTCCTTCCACAATCATTTCTGACAGAGAATCTATCTTCACTTCCAAATTCTGGACTACACTCCTTAAATCTCTCAGTATTTCCCAAAAACTCAGCAGCTCCTATCATCCACAAACTGATGGGCAAACCGAATGCACAAACCAAACCCTAGAACAATACTTACGCTGCTTCATCAATTCCAGCCAAAATAATTGGGCACTCCTACTCCCCTTTGCCGAATTTGCTTACAACTGCTCTACACTCCTCCACTGGCAAAACTCCATTTGAAGTTGTCCTCGGCAGCACCCCAAAACCCTTTCCTTCGCTCCCCACCACCTTCTCTACAATTCAATCTGCCTCACTCACCTCTTGGATTACAAAAATTTTTTCTACTTGGGACTCTGTACATTACTCTCTTGAAGCTTCAAAAGCTTCTCACAAATGCTTTGCTGGTCGAAAATGGCAACCCAATCCTACATACCAACCTGGGGATCTTGTTTACCTCTCCTCCAAAAACATTTCCTCCAATGCCCCCTCCAAAAAACTCTCCCCCAAATACCTTGGTCCTTTCCCAATCAAACGTGCCATTAATGATGTCACCTTTGAACTTTCTTTGCCTGACACTTACAAACTTGTTCACCCTGTTTTTCATTCCAACTTACCGAAACCAGCTCCTTCAAATTCTTCTTCGGAGAGTAACCCACCTACTCGACCTGCTGTTCCTGCATCATGAGTTTCAACAATCCATGTTTAACTACCGCATTTCGCATTTTCACTCTGATTGCTGTCTCCCTTCTTGCCCTTTCAAATTAATACATCACATATTAAGTCAAGGGAAATTTTCTGTGGTGAGCATAACATCTAGATTTATTTATACACTTTGTTACTTACTGAGAGCAAAAGTTGGTTCAGTGAAATATGTTGGCTGTGATTTCTAGCTATTGCAACTATGGAAAAGTTCTGAGTGCTCCAATCCTTACTTTTTCAAGGGGAAATCCAAAGGTGATACTATAGAGGATACTTTATTCTGCAGGAGACGGTAGTAGGCAATCCATAACATCAGTTAATTACAGATATACAGGAAGACCAGAGTAGAAGCAAATAGGCTTTAAAGGTAGACAATAGAACTGTTTTGACTTCCCAAAGAGCAACTGACCCACACAATGACAAATTTATACTCATCCAGCTAGACAGATCAATTTTCTCAGTCTCACATTTAAAGTGTAAATTTTCATTGAGAACTTAAGGATCAACATTAAGGGAAAGAGGACAGGAGGGCTCACCCCTTTGCACTTCTTCATTTTTGTGCTAGTACTCCTCTGACAGTTAGCAGCTGCCATTCTCCTTCCAGAAGTTGTGTCAGAAGCAGAGCAGGTGTGTCAGTGAAGTGTCACCACATGTTGTTGTATGCCTTCAAGTCTTTTCTGACTTACGGCAACACTAAGGTGAACCTATCACAGAGTTTCCTTGGCAAAAATTGTTCAGGGGAGATTCGCCCTTGCCTTCTTCTGATGCTGAGAGGATGTGGCTTGCCCAAGGTCACCCACCAGTGGCTTTCCATGGCCAAGTGAGGATTGGAACCTTGGTGTCCTGGACCCCCAGTCCAACATTCAAACAGATATATTGTGCTGGCTCACATCTTCATATAGTGGGGCAATCGGGAGAACACTATAAGCCAAAGATCGTCTGAAACCTGGTTTACCAGTTATGAGCAACATGCTAGTGCACACCACCTGATCACACCCACTTGCAGCAAGAACAGATGAGCAAACCTCAGAGTAAGACTCTGTGGTTTGTCTGTTTTTCATTCAAATACAGCTGCTTTCTCTTCTCTAGCTTTCTTCTCTCCAGACAAACTAGAGAAAGAATCCTGGGTGTGTTTTAGGTTTGTTTCTCTGATCCATTAGGGGAGAAACAAATGAAAGAGGAGAAAGTGCCTGCATTTATACTGCATGTTAAATCATGGAGCAAAGCTCTGTGGTTTTAGCCATTCCTGATGTAAGTGGGACCAAGCGCAACAAGCCAGCATTGCCACACTTTCCTGATTTGTTAGGTTGTCCAAGCTGGGCCAGTGTCATTCTGATGACACAGCCAGGGATGGAGGGAATACTAGCTGCCAGCAGAAGTGCTGTTGCTGTTGCTGCTGCCACAAGTATATTCCACTGGCTTTCTTTCCCCAGTCTTGAAAATCAACAAAATGACTCTGATAATGAGCAGTAATACTGGCAGTGTGGGTGTACCAACTCTTCTCTGCTCTTCCCACTAGCTAAATCAGACTTGCTGAACGTAGTGATCTCCAGAGATTATAGCTCATATGCTGATCAGGGATTATGGGATTAGTAGTTCAATATATCTGGATGCCTTCAAGATGAGGAAGATCACGCTGAACCATATCATCCCCATAGGGAACATAACTGTTCTTTTGCTGAGGACTTGATTCCCCCATTAATAGCTTATGCATTTCTCAGTGATCAAGACTGCCCAACTCATAACACCTCCAATCTCAGGTGTACATGTTCTAGGTTCAGCCTTAGCACTGACAAAGAACATAGGACTCAGCTTTATATACTTAAGTGTACAATTAAGTAACACCCATTTGAAACTCTGTGTTTATAAATACACAGATTTGTTCTTTAAATATTGTTATCATCACTTCAAAGACATAATTATTATTAGTAGGATAATACTGGCCTTTTAGAGATGGCTCCCACTACTCCCAAAATTAAGTTGCATAATACAAAATATGCATTCATGATTTATCTTATTTACAACAAAGAACCTGGCCCTTGAAAGAAGACCAAAACTCTGGTTAGATGGAAGCAAATGAACTACTTTTTTCACATCTACTAGGCAACCAGATTTGTCGTGCAATTGTGTGATTTTTGTCCAAACAGCATGATGCTAAGTCAACTAACATCTAACAAATCATCATTCCCCACTAATTCAAGTTTGACATTTAACATTATGTATTTAAAGAAGATGCTTAGAACATGTACAACCATCCTCTAGCCTATATCTTCTAGCATTTCATTATAAGCCATCTGTAATGAAAGCTGTATATGTTTATGTTTTGTGAAGGTGTTATAAATGCTTGAGGTAGTAAAACTGCGAAACCATAGTTTACTGTCAGTGGTAAAGTTCAGCGTGCTTTTGTAAGAGAATGAAGAAGGCAATGTTGTACATTGCACATTGTATATTGTGGCTGCAGTCCTGTTGGCTCCACCAGTAGCATAATGATAAAAGCATGAGTGGCCATGGTTATGACACGAAAATTGCTGTGGGTGCACCAGCAGTAACAAATGAGAGAAATAGGTGGTGGTGGTGATGTGAGGAAAAGGTTGTTGGCTTCATATTGCCTGCTTCCCAAATGCCTGGTTTCTAGGAGGAGTTCCTGGAGCCAAGGCATTCTGGAAGGGATGGCTTATTTAATCACCCAACCTGTGGTATCCCTCCATGAATGTGCAACTGCACATGTAAAGGACATGTTGGTGCAGTGTGCACCAACAGGATTCTGGTCTTGGGGGGAATGAAAGAAATGCTTCTGTTATGAGTATTTGAATTAAGCTAAAAAGAATACACGGTTGGCTACTGCTATATAAACATCAGAATAGAGGTGGTATATGAAGATCAAAAACATAAGGACCTGGCTATTATTTCTAATTAGAGCAGACCCATTAAATCAATTGGATATAGCAACATACTGACTCAGCATTCAGCAATTGATTCTGTGAGTTTAGTCATGTCTACCTAGAAGGATTTTGGCCACAATCCAAATCCAGGGGAGTTCAGCTTTCCTTCTAGAAGTTCAAAAAAGATGGCAAAAGTAGTTATATTTGTATTGTTCTGTAACAGTACTCAAAGTGTCCAAATAATGGGGCTCTTACTAGAGTGCTTACACAGAAAAACTGGGTCATCTTATGCTTTGGAAAGAATAGGCCGATGTATAGACTTTATATATGGGTCTCATCCTTTCAAAGAACAATCTGACACAGTTCTCCTAATGATTTTCTAAATGTAAATCGTTCAAACCCCACAGAATCATGATCTCATTTACCTCAGTGGAGTTTGTACTATCCAACTTTCTGCTGGAAAGTGTTTAAAGACTTCATGTTGTTTATATACTCTGCTTTCATAGCTATCAAATTATTTTTGGTGGGACTGAAACAATCAGTAAAGATAGTTACAACTTCAAAAGCTGAACTTTTGGTTCTTCTCTTTGTGAATATTTATTTTTTCCTGCACCAGACTGGGTCTGAACCACCCCCTCAAGGACAAGTGGAAGGACAGCCTACGAGCAATGAAAGAGTTGATGGGCCACCTCGTCATGTCTTCTCTTTCTCCTGGTTGAACTCACTGAATGAATGATGACTCCAGCAGCTGGCCTCTGGAGGAACTCATAGGCAGCAAAAACTTGTCTCAAAGTGGTAACAAGTAGCACATTTGAACAAAATGGTGGATCAGATTTTACCCCAAAGACTTTGTCTGAAAGAGATCACATTGGATCTGATTCCCTTGAGATTTTCAGAAGTAGCTCTACAATTTGGGGAAGGTGACAGGGCAGAAAAAATAATGAAGGTCAGTCACTAGTAAAATGAACCAACTGAGGACCTAGCTCAAACCAGCTTTTGAAGTAATGCAGACAACCTATGATAACCTTATTAACTGTCCAGCTCACTTCCATGTATGTGTATTCAGTTTGTTTGATGGGACTTTATGTGACAGATAATCTGTGAAACAGACCAGCTATGGCATGATGATTGCAATTGACCCTGAATCTGCTCAATCAAAACTAATGGCAAAAAAGAACGTGTTGAAAAGAAAACAGCACAATATTATTGTTACAAGTGTTAAAAGCATAGTATATACCCATTTGTAAATGACCTGGGCATTTTCTTAGTTTTATGGAAGTGATTTACCAGCATTCTTGTATAAAATACTTACTGTTTCCTCACTAAAGGCATTATTGTTAATGAACTTCTCATTATTCAAGAAGTCTCTTCACCCGAACAGTTGTGACAGGTTTTTGGTTAGAATTTCTATTACAATCCTATCAGCATCATTGCCAGTACTTCGAACTGAACATTTATATAATTTATATATTAAAATGTTGCTCACTACCTTGGAGCCTCAAGGCGGTATATATAGCAAGCATTAAAAAAATCTTCAATAAACTACTAGAATGAATATACAGTAAAGCACGTTACAAAAAACATGCAAGTTAAAAATCCTCAAACTTCTAAATACCCCAGAGCACAGAATTATTCAAAGGTGAGCTGAATAGAAATATTTTCACCATTTTCTAAAAGTGAGCAAGGATGAGGCCAATCTAACCTTTTTATAGGTTATGACCCACACTTTAAAATGTTCGCAGAATAGCTTCGCTCACAAATTTATCAGGCAGCCAGTGAACCTGTTTAACAAGGGAGTTATAGGCTGTCTGTAACTGGCCCCCAGTCAACATTCTGGCCACAGAATTTTGGACCCACTGAAGTTTCCAAACAATTTTGGAGTCTAAGGCCACAATTCATGGTTGTACAATTAGGTTCACGTAATGAGGTTGTAGATTCATTTTAATGGGTGCCCACAACGTGGCATTGCAAAACTACTTCTGAAATTTGGAAGAGTTTCAAAAGCTAATATTTTAGATAGAGGAGTTAAGCCTTAAATTCTAGTCTCAGCTAGAATATATCTACTTAATTGATGTAATTCAAATCACTATTGATTTCAGTGGGCCTGCTGTATATAAGACTAACTGGATTTAAACTTTAGTATGCAAATCCAACTAAAAGATGTGTAAGTTCTGGATACCTTCATATATGGCTGATGGATGAAACACTGAAGTCTACTGCCTTGTTAACAAAGAAATAGTAAGTGACATCACTCTATTTGGACTAAGCTGCTGGACAGCCCAAGTGTTCTGGCCTATCCAATGACCATAAATTAGTGGTTAATGAGTGGTTAATAAGGAGCGGTTAAACCAAGGATATGCCATACCATTCTGTTCAATTTGTCCTTTTTCTCAACTCTATTCTTTGTGGTTTTTCAGTGCAGCACCAAGCTACTCCCCTCCCACCCAAATTAAGTGGGTGTGTAAGTAGGAAGAGCCATCCTCATTCTGATCATGTTGCTATGAAGGTTCTGGTTCTGTTGGCCTCCCTCTCACACATAGGAACAGATAATGGATGACCATATCAAGAACAGGAAAACATAGCTACTCCTACCAAACAGTTCTTCCCACAAGCAGATAGCCTAGCAATCATTAGAGCCCTCACAGGAGAGGCTTGGAAGAAATTGTCTTTCTTCCTTGCTGAGGCCTATAATAGCTGCACACAATTGGAAAGACACAAATGGAAGACAACAACACTTGGACCAGGACAACTGCATACTAAAACCCTTGTTTGGAGGCACTCCCTATTCTTGGCAGTAAGTCAAAGGACAGGCCTTTCCCGAAAGCATCTGCACCACCAGCAACCTAAGCCAAATGTGGAACAAAGAATTATGGTGTTTTTTTTTCCCAGTAGGTTGTGGCTGCTTCTGATGCACAGTTTTTTGCAAGACAGCCAATCATGCAGCATGGCAGCTGTGATCCTGCTGCTGGGCATATGGGATGCCAAACACCTAATCCCTTCACCACCAACAAGCAATAAATTCATTCACTAATCCATAGCAGTTTTCTAGACATTGAAAAAGATGCATACTACCTTCTTCCTGCTTGCCCCCACTTGGAGTTTCTTCCCTTCCTCTTCTTAAATTATTATTACTACTGATAAAGTCTTTTCTGGGGAAGGAGAGAGGAGACAATGCCTTGGAAGGGAACACTGTCTCTCCAATGTATGGGCATATGGTAGCTCCTCCCAGACCTACAGGAATACCTACAACTGCAACAGTTGAACTGCCACCCGGCAGTCAATCCCAGCATCCTGGTCTGCCTCAGTTTGGCACCAGCTGTTTGTCATGTTCTGGTTGAACAACTTCCTCTGCGTTTCTGCACTGTGTTACCCTAAAAGGTGGGGTACATTGGAGTCCACCAGCAATGCCAGTGTCTCCTTTTAATTTGGGGAAATTATAGCTCAAAGGAGGCCTGTAAGAGGAGGATAATGGCAGGATTTTTTTCACCTATAAGTACTTGTACTAACTGTAGAGAGGATTCCAGTTAAAGTTAACAAAGTATTTTATTTGGATTAACAATCATACAAGAAATCAGACACTCTTAAGAACCATACAAGACTATCGGAAAGTGAGGCAGGAAACATTGGATAAAAAGAAATTGGGTAGAAAAAGTGATAGTCACCAGTCCTGAAGAAGAGGTCACAGTGGAAGAGACAGTGTCTGAGGGTAGCACAGAGGAATGGTAGTCCAGGGCACTACGTACTACAATTGGCTGGGGTTGAAGCTAGGGTTTTTATACTCTATTTCACACCCGGAAGGAGGTGCATTGACAAAGCTGTAATGGCTTTCCAACAGAGCTAACAAAGGGGTCCAGAATGGGGTAATTGCTTAACTCCAGAGTGACAAAACATTGATGAGATTCATGACAATCTCTTACTGTTTGGTCAGTTAGGGTATATAGGGAAGGTCTCCATAGGATAAGATGGTCTCTGGTTGCTTACCAATCTGGGTGGTTCGTCTTTCACTGTATTCAGAAATGCCAAGAGCCTGAAGCAGTGAAGAGATTAGCACAAACCCATCAGTGTTGGTGTTTTCTGCATAATCCTGTCTGAACTTTCACAACTCCAAACACATCTCTAGTCAATGTAATCCCAAACACATTCTCTGGTCAGCATGACCCCAATTGTGTTCTCCAGTCATTAATAAGTTCAATTTATGAAAATTGCATATCTCATAGGAGGGGTGGTAGGGTATAGTAACAGCTGGAGAGAACAGCAGCAACTGCTCAGCAACTGTATTTTGGATTCCTAGGACTTTCTCTTATTTGCTTCTGAGTAATCCATCCTTTCTGAATTACAAGTAGACCCGCATAGACTGGAGTTTGTACCAGTGATGTTGACTCGAGTTGACTGACTCGAACTCAAGTTGGACTTAATTCACTTCAGTGACTCGACTTGGACTTGACTCGGCAATAAATTATGCACTGACTCGACTCAAGACTTGTATACGTTTAGTGACTGACTTGCTGCCCTTGGTTTGGTAACATAACACATTCATCCAGAAACCTTACAACTTTGAACAATGTTTCCATCTCTTTTTGCCTACTGGTCACATGACAATCTTTCTCAAGCCCAAAGTGTGGGCACATTTCTCAGAGGGAAACAGCAAACAGGCAATGGGCTTGAGATGGGGTTGATGTCTGCCCAGCAGCCTGTCCCTGCTGCATATTGGAGGAGCCTTCCAAAATCCTAAGAGCAGAAGACAAGATTTCACTTCCAGAGTGCAGGGTGCGTTTGTCAGAGGGGAAACAGCAAATGTGTTAGGCAACAGGCTTGAGGAGGAAGGATCCTTCTTTCTAAAGCTTTTAAAGCTTCAGCAGCGGGGATTAAGGAGGATCCTATTCCTCACTTCTGAAGCTGTAGATGGCAAAATTGCAAATGTGGAAGGCCAACTCTGCTTAAAGTGTTAAAACTGACTTTATTTGACTCTGTCCAGAGATTCTAGAATGTAGGTTGGGGAATAAAGTTGGCTCCCAGACTTGAGACTTGACTTGAGACTTGACTTGAAACTATCATCAAGGACTTGAGACTTGAATTAAGACTTGAAAGTAGAGACTTGAGACTTGACTTGAAACTTGGAGTAAAAGACTTCAATAGATCATGGTTTGTACTATGCTACTCCTCACTCTTGTGTCTGTGAAAGGAGGGTAAGATGCTCATCTAAAAGGAGGCATATTTTGGATGCTAAGAACTTGCTTCCCTTATTGTGAGTCCTTATAATTCAGTCCTTATGTATAAATAGCTCTTCAGTGATCTTCTTCATTCCAAATCTGGCAATCTCATCTTTTGTTCCCCAGCTTCAGTGGATACCAGGCACAGCATCACTGTTAGGCTAAGGGGAAGTCAGAGGAGGATAGGAAGCGAGGCATAGGAAACCTTTTCTTCTATTGAGGACCTCATTTCCTTAAAGGCAATGGCAGCTGTTAGCTCCATATCAGTAAGGTGGTGAATCCATGCTGGATTTCAGAGTGAACTTCAAGGAAATTATCCAAGCTGGAGACCACATAAGTTGAGCACCCTGGATAGCTTCATAAAATTTCAGACTAAAATCCAGAGGAAGGAAGGAAGGAAGGAAGGAAGGAAGGAAGGAAGGAAGGAAGGAAGGAAGGAAGGAAGGAAGGAAGGAGGGAGGGAGGGAGGGAGGGAGGGAGGGAGGGATTTTCTCTTTTTTCACCCCCCTCCCTCCCTTCCCCTCCCCCTTTCCCCCTCTCTCTCCCTTGCCCCCTCTCTCTCTTTTTTCTTTTCCTCCCCATTTAATAGGCTGCTGGCAAAGCCACGGATCTCTCTTTTAAAAGCCTAAATCCATCACCTAGAAATGACTTTTGAAACAAGGCTAAGATCTGTATGAAATAAGCACAAAGGCTACAAGTTTCTTCTCTTACCCTATTCTAAAAGGCAGAATGACTCAAATACAGCTTGACAATATAAGGGGGAGCAATTTCAGAAGGTGCTTCAAGATGGCTGGCTTTTAATGCCGCCAATAAAAATAAATGGGCACGAATCCTATTGTCAACTAGAGTAACTCCACTGAATGTTTAGGTCTTACTAACATCTTGACTCATCATTCTAGCACTGATTCAGCGCTTCTAATCTAGCCATAAACAGGTTTCAGACCACTTTGCAACTGTTCTATCTTTTCCTAATGGATTTCTCCTGTGTAAGGAAAGACCAAGCAAGCTATAGGAATATACCAGACAGTTACAAGAGGACACAGACACACAGAGAGCCCACCAGTGAATGAGGTAGTTTGGTTGTGCAGTAAAGGTCTCCGTTAACATCCTGTTGAGCAACTGTTCATAAGCTTGACCTTACACATTCATAAGTATTTGGTATTCATGATTTTATTATCATGGCACAGTTGTGCAAATGCAAATGCGCTTTCCCAAGCCTGCCTTAACTTCCAGCAGCTGCACCAAGCAATGGAGGTCTGAGCTGCTGGCAATCAAGGTGCTGCAGGATGACGTTCCCAGCCCCCTCTGATAACAATCTGCAGTGCACAAATCAGAAGTAGGACCACTGTCACAACTCCTTGTTGCACCACAGATCACAGTTAGGAGGAGGCTGGAAATGGTATCTTGTTGTGCCCCAATGCCCCAATGACCAGAACAGACCTCCTTTGCTCTGTAGCTGCTGGCTATTAAGGTAGGCTTGGGAAGCTTGGTCAGCAGTCTGTGACATAGAATTTTGGCCATGTCTGGAAGCATCTACAAGCATGGATGTAGTGAGAAAAAACTAGAAGGAAAGACAGCTGCAAGAAGAAATGATCTTCAACCATCATAAGAGTGGGTTATGGACCCAGAATAAATGAGGAGACCTCATGCTGAAATGGTAGAAGTGCCTTCCCCATTTGAGCTATGAACCACTATTGGTTATTACATGGTTCATAGTAATGCCACTGAAATGTGGTTTCAGATGCTTCTTACTCATGTCTCAAGTCCTTTCCAGCAATACTGATTTCAGTGTCACACACATACACAAGGTTTTGAACCTATTTGCTTGCTTTAAAGTAGAAGAGCCTTTGAGGGATTTCTTGGAGAGCTGCACACGGAATGGTGAGCACTTAATGCATGGAGATGTTGTCCCAAATTAATGACTTCACTGTGTTTTATAAATTCACAATGTGTCAACCATCAACAACCCTAGTTCAAGACTAACTTCTGTCCTTTTATGTGCTAGCTGGTTTAAATAATTAACTAGTCACTTTTGCAACATCTAATAGTGACACTACACTGTTATAGCACTATATTCCACTTTAACTGCCATTGTAACATTCTGTGGCATTCTAGGTTTGTAGTTTAGTGAGGCCCAAGAACTCCCTGAATGAAAATTTTAGATGCCCCTCCCTAAAATACAGATCCCAGGATTCTGTAGGATGCTGCCATGGCAGTTAATAACAGCACTATAACAGTGCAGTGTGATAAGGTCCTTATTGCTGGAGGGAATCCAAGGGCTATCTAATCCCCCTCCACTCTAGGAATCCACAGCTAAAGCATCCCCAAGAGGTGTCCATCCTACCTCTACTATGAAAACCATAAACGAAAGATAGCCCAATGCTTTCTAAAGAAATGTATTCCACTCTCACATAGGTCTAAGCATTTGAAAGTTCCTCTTCATATTTGGTCAGGACTTTCTTTCTTGTCATTTGGATCCACCAGTTCAAGCCCTGTTCTCAGGAGAACTTCTTATAGTAGGCAATATAGTATGTAGCAACATAATCAAACAATTTCAGGCATCAGCCACCCCTAAAAATAAAAGAAATAAAACAATGTGCTTCACAAAGTTTGTGTTTTTGTTTTTGTGTGGGGTACTGAACATTAGGTAAGAAGAAAGATAAGAAATTCTTCCAAACGGTTGGCTCTATCTTTTCTTTCTGCATAAGCACAGTTTGGAAAGTCAATTCATAACTGTTGGTGGATGTACCCATTGATTTTGCTTGTGATACTGATGACAGTAAGGCAAAGCAAACCAAAAATGAACCAGAGACAAGGTTTTTATATCTATATACAATGAAAAACACTTTATTACCCAATAGATGTCCAGCTGCAAGAACTCTTTGCATGTTTTATACAATTGTAAGCAGTTTTCTAGGATGAAACCCCTTCTCCATTTGTACCATGTAACAAATACACTTTTAAAAAATGAAACTCAATAATTATTTTAACAATATATAGCAATTAAACGAAAACTAAAACATTTTGTCCAATAAAAATGTTAAAATCCATTATCCTATTGTAGCTAAAACCAACAACCCAGCAAAATCCTCTTATGAAAGGACAAGGGGAAACAGATATGGACTGTGTCTCCTTTAAAGCGCTATAGGGAATGATCCCATCTCCCCTCAGTCTAGCCTGTATCCACAAACTATGGGGCCCCTGCTAGAAGGTCCCCTTCTTTGTGCACACCAAGCTACTTGTACCGTCCTTGAACATGAAGGTAGTGCTTCAGAGGGGAATTATAAAGTTTGAGGGGGCTGGTAAGAGTGACCTCTCTACCTTCCATTGTTCTTCAGGAGATTTTTTCCCCCCAAGTACAGGTTATCATACAGAGCAGAGAAGAGTCGTTTCTACAGAAATCACCTCTTCTATAGAGCTGCTGGGGTAGGGATGGCTCAGCCACTTAAAACCTTTCCCTTTGCTTTCCATCATTCTGGGAATGAGTACTTTTCTGACAGTCATAGCAGTCTGAAGCCCTGGTAGGTAGGCTCTAAGGTCACACCCACTTCCGAAGCAGGGGAAGATTCTCTGCCCTTGGGCACAATGGTTTTTATTGTTTGAAAAGTGTCAAGAGAAAGTACAAACTTCTGACTGCTCAAAAACCTTGAAACTTGAGGAGAGAGTAGGGGAATCTGAAAGTTGTAGCTCAAAACAGTAACGTGTCCGAAAAACACTCTGAGCTGCTGCATAAAGCTGATACTAGCTTTTTGGGGATGCTCTTACCTCATTGGATTTACTTAAAACTATGTCGACTGCCTGCAAGACCCAGCCGATCGTCTCTCAATGCCCCATTTCTGGCTGACAGACGCCAGCCCGAAAGCAAGAAACCTCCTGAGTTTACTTCCTTCTTGTGTTTTTATCTTATCCTCGAGGCTCGTAGCAATCCTTCCCACTGTTTTATTCCACCAGCAGTTCACCTTGTTGAAGAAAGGTGAGAAAGAAAGCCTTGTCCGATGTGTCTGGCTAGAGGACTTGAACCTTCCCTCTAACCATTATACTACACTCCTTTAGTTGTTCTAGTGAGAATGGGCAGGGAAGGGTCTCTCTCAGCCGTGTGAAGCATGGAAAAAAGCTAAAGACAGCATCAAGGTGGCTCCTAACAAAGTGGTAGCCATGAATTCAGGGTTAGTTAGTCCAAAACAGAGACTGGATGGGTATCTTTCAGGACTGCTTTAGCTGTGTATTCCTGCTGGGCAGGCGATAGAACTAGATGGCCCCTGTGGTGTCTTCCAACTCAGGTAGATGCTATGATTCTATGAAATTAACTAGTTTTTCCTGGGGCCAAGTCCGACTCTACAATGCTACAATTCTAAAGGATGCTTTAGCTGCGAGATCCTGCACGGGAATGCGTCAGACCAGGTGAGCTCTGTGATATCTTTCAATGGAACGATTATGCACTGAAAGAAGGAAAGTTGTTGTTGTTGTTTTAATTTTATCTCAGATTTCTTCTCCTCCCTGGATTGTGAATAGAAAAAAATCTTGAGGACAGGAGTTTCAACTGTCCATACATCGCGGACAAAGTTGGGGAATTGCCCCAAACTCATTCTAAAGCCTGTCTCGAAGTCGCAGATCTCCAGTGCAACATTTGCTCATCAGGCTCGCATCTGATGAAGCGGACTGGAGTCCAGGAAAACTTATGCCCGAAGAAGCCAGTTAAAGGAGCTCTCAAAGGACCTCCTGGATGCCTTTATGCTTTTTTCTGCTAAAACCAGACTAAGACCGCGCGCTCTCTTTGAATACATTAAAACCTCTGTTTGGGAAAGGATGCCGCCACGTTCCCAGCCTTCTCAATCTGATCTCTTCCGCCAAGGACGAGATGTTAAACTACAAATTCCGTAAGCCCCAATCATTGCAATGCCAGCCGTGTCATATGGGAGTTGTGAGTGGAAACGTCTAGTAATCTTCCTGCTTCTTTCCCCAACCCCACGCCCTCTGGACGTTTAGGACCACGACTGCCAATCGGACTGTGGGATACGCAATCCATTTCAGAGGAAGGAGCTGGCAAAATTGTCTCTGAGTATTCTGTGCTTTTAAAAACCACGGGGCCGCCAGTAAGTAGATAGGCGGCTTGAAGGCACAGAGACACACACGCACACACACACAATCCAGCCCCCTTGAAGGGCGCCCAGCTAGGAAGGCTAGTAAAACAACGTTGCCCTGAACTGTCCCTTCCT
The DNA here is from genome assembly GCA_030412105.1 of Cyclura pinguis. Lineage (NCBI taxonomy): Eukaryota > Metazoa > Chordata > Lepidosauria > Squamata > Iguanidae > Cyclura > Cyclura pinguis. Next base: position 219,218,343 of record CM059602.1, read on the forward strand.
TCTTCTATACCTCCCTCCCTCCCTCTGTCTCTTTGTGAAAGCCATTTCCGCACTAGACTGTTACAGCGCTGTTACTCCACTTTCAACATCCTATGGAATCCTGGGGTTTGCAGTTTCGAGAGGGGCCGAAATCAAGCCGGTTTCATATCACGTTTGACGACCCCCCTCCCCTCCAAAACAAAAAGAAGAGGGGAAAAAACTTGGACCTACCTAGGGAATGTGTTCGTTTGTTAATAGGAAAGGATTTTGGTTGAGGAAGTTTAATATCTCCAACATTTATATCTATACTCGCGCAGGGTTTCACATATGGCGACGTCTAGGTTCCTTCTGCTACCAAGGAAGGCTGCAGGGCGAGGAGTTACAGTGCCAGTAACAATTTTTCCCCCCTGGGATCTTCTTATTTGGCCTTGAGGCTGTTAGCTAGGTGGGCTTTTCAAAACCTATTTTGGCAGCTCGCGGGATAGGAGACACAGACAGGCAGGAGTCTCCGGGTGATCAAGATGACAGATAGAGGCTGTGATCTTACACACGCATCTGTGGGAGGAGAAACCCATTCAAATGTCGGAGAGTACAGCCCAGTAAATGCGGACCTGAATGGAGCTGTAAGGCGCCCTTTCTGCTTCTTCCAAAAAAGCACTTGAGGGGCTGAAGTGCTGTTAAGCCGGGAGTTCGCCTGAGCCGACTCTTAATTGTGATTCACTTGCGAAAATCAGCAGCGAGGTTTCTCCCTTGGTTTGGAGATCCCTATCCCAAAGCTGAAAACTGAATCCTTGGCTGTGAGAGAGGTGGAACGCGTTAAGAGCGAGTGACGAATGACCTTCTGCATATGCTCGAAGGCAGTCTTTTTATTATTATGCCTCGCAGGGCCAATCTAGATCTCATCTCCTGATAAACCGAGGCCATTTCCGCACTAGTCTTGTTATAGCGCTCTTATTCCACTTTCAACATCCTATGGAATCCTGGGGTTTGCAGTTTAGGGAGGGGTTGGGCGGCTCCTCCCTAAACTGCAAACCCCAGGATTCCATAGGATGTTGAAAGTGGAATAAGAGCGCTATAACAGCCTAGTGCAGAAATGGTCTGAAATTCAGGTGTTCCGCGGCGACCCACAGCTTTGCCTCAATCTACTGCCATCCAATGGATGCCAGACTGCAGTTCCCATCACCCCGGGGGATGCCGAAACGGTCCTGCCGGCTGGGGGTTATAGGAGATGTAGTCCAACACATCCAGATTCGGGGAAGGTCCCCACACTGTTTCGTCGTCATCTCTTTCTTCCACGCAACTTGCCCGGCCGTCGGCCGAACCGACGTGACTCCTACCCGGACGGGCCTGCGCCAGGCGTGCGGGTAAGTGTCCTTACTCTGCATCCCCCCATAAAAACCAATCTTCCCCGCTCCACTCCCCCACCCTCCCACCCACCCCCACCATGAAACGCCTCGACCTCCAACCCACCCCCCCTCTTCTCTTGAACCTCGACAGACTGGCAGGCAAGGAAGTGTAGGAGGAAGCCATCGTTCCTTTGCAGTTTTTATTAAAAATATAAATATTAAACGTTCTCTTACACAACCAAGTTGACCGAGCGCTGAAAATATGTTTTATTTGTGGAAATGTTTACAAAGAACGAACGAAAGAGAGGAGAGGGGTGGCATCGAAACAGCTGAATACAGAGAGGGCCCCAGCCCTTCCGCCCGCCCACCCCCACGCCGTGCACCCCCGACGGCCGAAGCTCTCGTCCCCCCCCCCCCAGCTTCCACGGCCGGGGCCTCTGGACCTCCCCCTAAAAGAGCTGGACTAATCCTGATAGGGATCGCGGCGGGTGGCGGGAGAGGGAGCGGAAGAGAGAGAGAGAAGGAGAGAAAGGCGGGAGAAGAAGTTACAAACGACACCAGGGTACAACGTCGGGCATGCTACTCTCGGGCTATACTTAGGCGGGGTGGGCATGGGCGACTGTCGACGGACACGCCCTAGGGAGGTAAAAAGAAAGAGGAAACTGCACCAGGGAATCCGTGTAAATATAAGTCGAACTGGAGGATCTCTTTGGTAGGGAGCGCGGGAAAACGGGAGGAAGGCGGACGGGACCGGACGGGACCGGACGGGAGGGGACGGGACGGGACGGGCGGGATCGGGCGCGCTTCATTTCCCGATGATTTCCATCAGTTTCCTGTTGCTGTGGGCCTGTTGAGCCAACTGCTCCGCTCGGGCCATCTCCAAGACTTCTCGGAGGAGGTGGAAAGTCAAATCCAAGGAGATCGGCGGCTCCTCGGATCGCTTCTCCTTGGGCGCCGCCGCCGCGGCCTCCAGCGGGTGGGCGCCGTCCTCGACTTCGCCTTCCCAGGGGGCGGCGGCGGCGGCGGCAGCGCCCTCTAGCGAGCGCTCTTGGAGGTGCTGCAAGTGGTGCAGCTGTTGTTGGACGGCCGCTCGGAAAAAGTTGCCGGCCGAGCCGGACGCTGCCAGGTGGCTGCTGCTAGTGCTGGACGTGGAGGAGAAAGACGAGGAGGGATTCTTGCGAAGGTTGCCCAGGCGCAGGAAATACTCTTCCCCCATGCGAAGCAAGACGGGCAAGGCCGGGGGCGGCTGCTCCTGGAAATCCGAGGGCTGCGAGGCGCTGCTGTCGGCGGCGGGCGCGGCTGGGACGCTCTTGCCGAGGGCTCCACACTCATGGCAGGAGGGCAGGAGGGCGACCAGCAGGATCCCTGTAGAGACCAGCAGCTGGATCTTCATGGTTCAGCGGCCAGATCTGGAGAGGGAAAGAGGGGGGGAAGTAACGGGAGAGGAAGGGAAAGGAGCAAAAAGTAGCTTACTCAGAGAAGATGGCCCGACTCTGCCGTTTGCAATTACGTGCAAGCGTCCTCCCTACCGCAGGTCGCTGTCCTTGGTGCTGAAATGATCCAACAGCTTCCCCCTTCCCCCTAGGCGTCGTCTTTCCTGCGTCGTGAGTGTGGCCATTTCCGCACTACACTCTTATAGCGCGATTATTCCACTTTCAACATCCTACGGAAACCTGGGGTTTGCCGTTTAGGAAGGGGCCGGCCGGCCCTCCCATAGGATATTGAAAGTGGAACAATCGTGCTATAAGAGATGTGCGGAGATGTCTTATGTGCCTTCGAGGCGCCTCTCGACTTAGGGCGACCTGTGGTTTTAGGACTCCGATAAGCCCCATCTTGAACCTCATTCAGCAACCCACGCAGTCAAATCCTGCTCACGCTCACAGGAGAGAGAATAAAAAACTTTGCACTTTTTCTTTCAGTCGAAGGGCTACCTTAGAACCCCCCCTCTGGATTAAAGGCGCCGAGGGAGAACGGCGAGTGGCGGAGAGCCCGGGTGCTTTGGCATCGGAGAGCTGCTTATGAGGCAGCAGGAGGCTTGTAGGTTGGACTGAACATCCTTGAATGAATTGAGCACTTGAATGCAGGGGTACCAGACCGAGGTGCACCAACCATTCAAGGCAAAGAGAAGCGAAATACTGTCGCTGCGGCTGTCGATGCCTTTCGCCTGTCTCTCCCCTCCCACTCTTTCTCAGTGCTTCTCAGGCTATCTGATGGGGGAAGGGAGAGCAGGGTTCCCCCTCTCTCCAATACGCCGGGAATCGGCACTAAATTGGACTACAGTTGTTTCTTACCTGGAAACTTGTCAAGGACAACTGCTCAGGGACTGAGACCTGTCCGGGGACCACCGCTTTGAGTAGCACTGGTCTATATCGCTAAAGCCGCTTCCACCCAAAGGACTTCCTTTTCTTATACCACACATGACCATGCCTGCATGCCCGCAAACACTGACCACCCTCTAACCCCGTTCACACATACAAACACGCACACATTAATCCAAACTCTCCAGCAGCCGCAGAACCTTCCCAAGCGAAGTTTGCCATGTGAGCGGCAAGCGCTCCGTCCAGATCTCTCCCTACCTTCGAGACGCCGATGGAGTTCAGCGGAGGACGAGTGGAGGCAGCTAGTGGTCGGTTCCCCCTCCTCTTTTTTTTTTTTTTTTTGGTTTTCTCCCCCCTCTGCTTGTGGGCCTCCGGCGGAGCTGTCTCTCCTGGCGTCCCTGTGATCAGATGGCTTCCTACCCAGAGCCGGGGGTGCGTGATTTTTATAGGTTAGACCCTGTTCTGGAATCACGCAGCCCTCGCCTAATAAGCTGACGCTCTCTTGACAGCTCGCTTGCGTGCCCCGATCCCGTTGCTGAATAAATCATGGGGGCCGCTTCGGAGCAGGAACGGGAAACGTCCTGCTACCGCAACCCCAGAATCTCACATCCAATTATATCAACAGATATTTATCGCTTCGTCGGTGACGTCAGCCAAGCCCGAGACCGCGGCGGGGAAGGGGGGGAGATCGACAGGACATTCTTCCCATTGACAAAAACCCTTGAATGAAGAGTGCCTGAAACGGGAAGCGCGGGGGAGACGGGAGAGAGGGGCACGCGGACAACCGCGAGCGCCACCTCTTCTCCTCGAAGGTCAAGGTGGCCCAAAACTTTCCACTCCGGCTCTCCGAGGTGGCCGGGCTGGACAAGGAAAGGAGTGCCTGTCCAGGGAACCACGCTAAGGAGAGATGTAATTTCCCCCCCCGTAGGGTAGGAAGAATGCCCTTTCCCAACTTTTCCATATAGAAAAGTTCCTACATAGGAAATAAAGTTCCTGTGTGGGAAATCAGAACCGAACTCTAACTAGAAATTAGGGCCGTTTCCGCGCTAAATTGTTATAGTGCTATTGTTCCACTTTCAACATCCTAGGGAATCCTGGGGTTTGCAGTTTAGGCCCCTCCCTAAACTGCAAACTCCAGGACTCCCTAGGATGTTGAAAGTGGAATAATACCGCTGTAATAGTCTAGTGCAGAAATGGCCCCAGATGACTGAACTGAGCCTGTCCTACTTTGGACGTACCATGAGACGGTTGGGAAAGATCATCATGCTCGGGAGAATGGAAAACAATAGGAAAAGAGGAAGATCGCATTACGGATGGGTGGACTCAAAGAAGTCACTGCCCTGAGTTTGCAAGACCTCAGCAGGGCTGCTGGTAAGAGGTCTCTCATTTCGTGGGGTGGCTACAAGTAGAAGTCGACTTGAGAGCAAATAAAAGAGCACTGGGAAATGGCAGGAGAGAGATCTGGAAGCTGAGCTAGTGCCAACCCAACCCGCGCGCCGCCGGTGCCCCCTTTTCCCGGCTCCCGATTCGCGGCGGGCATCTCCAATGTTTAAGGCAGAGGGAAGGCGGTATCCCTGGTAGAAACGAAGCTGCCATCCAATCCTCCCTTGCCAAAGAGTTTTCCCCATCAGCCGGTGGAGAGGAAAGAGGCCAACGAAGAAACTAAGCCCCTCCGAGCTGGTAAGAGACCCCCCTTCACACATCCTTCCAGAGGAGCGCGGAGGGGTGTGTGTGCACCTTGCAAAAGCCAAAGTTCGTGGAGCGTGTTGGCCTACTGGGGGAATGAAACTAACTACTGTGGTCCCAATTTCTTGTCTGAAAGGTGCCAAGTCCTCATGGACTTCCTCGTCCCAAATTCACCTGGGGGGCGGTATGTGCTATGCATGACAATAGAATTTACTCCTCAGTAAATTCCTTAGGATGAAGTGTAGAACAGTTCTGAAGTTTGTCAGGACCCGAGAAAGTGGGGGAAGGGGGGAGTTCGAACAGATGTCCTGTCGCCTGAGAATCCACAATGGATAAAGAGAAATCGGAATCTCTTTCTTTCCTTCTTTCCTTCTTTCCTTCTTTCCCTTTTTCTCTCTTTCTCTCTTTCTCTCTTTCTTTCTTTCTCTCCACACATATACACACACATCTTTTTCTTTTTTTTTTTACAGCTGGCTGCTTTGCCTTGCACAGTGTTTTCTGCTTCCCAAGACATCTCGCGCTCTGAATTATGTGAGTTCAGTCTATGGGGAGACCTGAACGTGTGAACTATGTTAGAGGTAGGAGTTGATGATCCGTGTGCGTGTGTGTGTGTGTGCGCGCCTTCCAAAATCCAGAGCCTTTCCCTCCACAGAGATGCCTTGTGCCGCCCCGTCGAAGACAAGCCCTTCTTCTCTCTGCCCTTCTTGCCACCTGTGCTCGTTTCAGGAGCTTCTGAATGGAAAACCAGGACCATCTATATCTCTGGCAGGTAAGAAGTCGCAGAGCGGAGACTGATCGATGGCCTTTCTTTTTATGGCTCCAGACTAGTTAATGCAGATGAATGGCTCCTTCAGCATTCAACTTCCCCCGCCCCGCCCCCCTGCATTTCCTGTAGGACAGCAGAATGGGAGAAGAGCAGAGCTCCTGAAAGTTACTTTGGGGGGAAAAAATACCTACAAGAGTGAAAATTCCCCAAATCAGTATGGCCACGGAGGATACTGACTGGGAGATTCTGAGAGGTGTCCTTAAAAAAAAAAAAGGTAACTTCCTCTACCCCTTAAAAAGAGTCTGGAGTCTACATACTTGGATTCCCTAGTAGGAGGGACCCACCAATCCGAACCAGGCTGAAGTTGGTTCTTTATTCTTAGTCCTCGGTTGGGTTAATTTTTGCAATCCCAGTCTCGGGTACAGGGCACTCGAGCCCCATGTCTTTATTCAAGAAGGTCGGTTGGTTCTCATTCCAAGTTTTGCACAAATAAGGTACAGGGAACTACGAGACCCACTTCTGCCTAGTTCAGCATCTTCTCTGATTTCAGAAACTAAGAAGAATTGGTGCGGTTAATACAGTACTTGCGCGGAAGTACCAAGACTCTCCAGTTAGGGTTAGAAAAAACTTAGCTATCTACCCCTCAGTTGAAAACTTGCAAAGGTGCTGCCAGTCAGAGTTGACAATATTGGCCTAGATAGAGCTAGATAGATAGGTCTGCCTTAAGGCAGCTTGTTCTTTATATGCCCTGGTGTGTCGCAAGCACGGAACCAAGCTGGAGGATTCTGGGAATTGTGGTGCAAAAAGAGGAATTTTTCTAAGCAACGAATTCTGGAGAGATTTCAGTGAAACCCTTCACCCGGAAAGAAGGCTGAAATTAATCTCTAGGTTCACCCAGGAAAAAAGGCGATGTGGTTAACTCAGTTAATAAGGGAGTAAAACACTGTATCCATTGGACTCAGCCATGCTGGAATGCTTGGGTGTACCCACACTGCCGAATTATAGCTGTTTGATCTCCCTCAAAGGCCCCTCCCTAAACTGCAAAGCCCAGGATTCCATAGGATGTTGAAAGTGGAATAATAGCACTAGTGCGGAAATGGCCTGAGTCCTGACTACAGTAGACTTATCAAATCAGTGGGATTTACCTATGTGTTGACTCACCGTTTCAGAATGAATAGGTTTATTCTAGCGGGGAGTAACTAAAAGGGTGCCAGTCTAGACGTGCCCCTTTCTCCTGCCCCACCCTGGCTTTTGTGGTGCCAGGGAGGACAGCAGACCCTTTCTCGGAGTCTGCCTGCTTTTCCTTGGGTGGAAAAAGCCCTACCTCGCCCCCCTCCCCTTTTTCTAGCCAATCTCCCCCTTCTCGCCGCCAGTGTGAGTTCCAACTGCATTTTTGGATTCCGGGAGGGAGGGAGGGAGCGGGGAGGGCGCCGCTCGAGGCTCTCGGTTCTTGCCACCCAGCAATGCAAAGCGCGAGGATGAATGGCCGTTGTTAAACCCTATTCAGCGGTAATTCGGGCGCAGTTGTCTGGCTGAGAGCGGCAAACATTGTTGTTGCTTGATGACCCAGCTGTTTTCTCTATAGGAGGGACGGCGCCGTAATCAGCTGCGCTCTTGAACCGCCCCTTCGCCGCCCGCTTCAGGCTGTCTTTCCAGCGCCTTCGTCTCTCTCTCTCCCTCCGAACGGGCGACCGCGAGCAAAGGCGCGGCTGAAAAGAACGGCGGAAGTCTCCGCTGACCCTCGTGCCGACGAGGCGAACTGAAGGTTAGCCATTGCCGAGACGCCGCCGCAACGAAAGAGCTCAGAGTTTGGGAAAGCGCCCTTTTTTTTTTTTCCCCCTCTTGGAGCACAGCTCCCGGAAGGGATTCTGGGGGATTCTGAGATTTTGTGATCCAAAAGGAGGGGGGGGAAAGGAACTTGCAAGACCAACGAATTTTAGAGAAATCTGGGTGAAATCTGGCGTCCAGAAAGAAAGTTGGCATCAGGAGACCCATGAACGCTGCAGAATTATGGCACTATGATTCCACCTCAACTGCCTTGATTCCATTCTATGGAATACTGGGATTGGCAGTTTAAGGAGGGGCGCTTAGAATTATTAGCCAGAGAGCCTTAGTGCCCCACTAGTCTCAACGTTCCTTAGGATGGAGCCATGGCAATTAAAGTGGAATCATATTACTATATATGTGCGGTGTGAATGCCCCCCCCCCCCAAGCACTAGCAGGATTCAGGAAAAAAGGGAGGGTTGGTGGGTTAAAGGAAAACCTGTTCAACACAAGCCTAAAGTCTGATGGTGGCCTATCCTAGGGTTTAGCCGTCAGACCATGATGGTGGTTAAGCTCCAAATGTAAAGAACTTCTGCTGGTGGTCTCGGGGGAAAATCTGGAGTGTCTGAAAGGGTATTGGAAAGAAGATTTCTAAATGGCCAGCTTGAACTGTGGGGGGAAGATGAAATCCACTAAATGACTCGTTGTTTAAGTTACAGGGTTGCCTTCTCTGTACTGTAGACTTCTGAATGCAGAGCATTACAGCTCCATGCTGTAATTGCCATGGCACCTGTCTCTAGTAAATGGCCTGCTGGTGGGGGCTGGGGATGATGGAAATCATGTTCAGGCATTTCTGGCATTTCTAGAGGAATACTGGTAAAGATTATCGTTCCAGAAGGAAATGTAATTATTTACTCACCTTGCCTCAAACATGAAATTTTAAAAGGTGACCAGACAATGTCTTTTATTTGCAATCTATCTTCCTTGAGGAGAAAAAGAAGGGAAAGCTTCAAAATGCCTTCGGATTGGGAGCATAGGGAAAGAAGTGAGTAACTTTTGCAAGTGTGATTTTCTCTTATCCTTATCTATGCTTCCCAGGGTAATGGGAGCAGTCCAACAAGACCTGGAGAACCACAAGCTGTTCATCCCAGTTGTTGTTGATGTGTGCCTTCAAGTCAATTCTGACTTATGGAAACCCAAAGATGTCCCTGTCACAGGGTTTGCTTGGTAAGATTTGGAGGGGGTGCCTTTGTCTTCCTCTGAGGCTGAGAGAGTGTGACTTGCCCAAGGTCACCAGGTGGATTTCCTTGGCTGAGCAGAGATCTGAACCCTGGTCTCCAGAGTCATAGTCCAATGCTCAAACCACTACACCATGCCCAATAGGAGATATCATAGAATCATAGAATTGGAAGGGGCCTCATGGACCATCAAGTCCAACATCTGCCCAATGCAGGATCTCCAGCTAAAACATCTCAAGCAGGTAGCTGTCCAGCCTATTTATGAAGACGTCCAAACAAGGAGACCTTACAAACTCTCTAGGCACTTGGTTCTATCATTCAACCACTCTTACAGTGAAGAAGTTCTTTCTAATGTTCAATCAAAATCTACTATCCTGTAACTTCAAACCATTAAATGTGGTACTACCCTCAGGTGCAGAAAAAAAACAGACCTGCCCCTCCTTCTCTGTGACAGCCCTTGAAATATTTAAAGAGTGCAATCATGTCACCCCTCAGTCTTCACCAACTGAACACATTCAGCTCCTCCAGCCTTTCTTCATATGTTTTGTTCTCTTATCATCCTTGTTCCCTTTCTCCAAACCTGGTCCAATTTATCTATATCCTTCTTAAAATGAGGCCCTCAGAACTGAACAGAATACTCCAGATGGGACCTGACCAACACAGAACATAATGAGGCTGTTACTTTTCTCAACTTGGAAAACTAAGCTTTTATTAATGCAGGCTAAATTGGCATTTGCCTGCTTTGCTGCAGCATCACACTGCTGGCTCACATTCAGATTATAATCAACAATAATCCCAAGGTCCTTTTCACATGTAAGTTCCCAAAGTTACATAGTACATGAGTACAGAGGATAAAACTGTATTCTTCTTGCTAGAGAACCGGAAAGAAGATTAGGGTTTCTGCTGAAGATTGTCTGATGTGTCTTGGCTCTTTCTGGCTTGTATGGAGATAAACAAGCATATTTCATCAATTTTGAGGAAATGAACTATGGATACATATTAATGTGTGTAAGAGCCAGTAAGAGAGCAGGTGGAAGAGGTATTGAGAAAATTAATTAATTTATGGTTAAAGCTTTTGTTGGTAGCTTCTTTGCAGAACTGGCTCCAGGCAAAATGTGAGAGGTTACCTTTAAAGTAAGGAGTTACAGTTACTGTTCCAAACCATTACCATTACTAGAATCGGTATAATTTTAAAGTAGCTTTCAAATTTTCTATTTCTCAAAGGAGCTAAAATAATTGGTTTCTGTCACTTTTTTAAAAATCTGATTTTTTTTTCATGCAGCAGCATGGGGAACAGCATGAGCCAACACGTGTTATTCTTCCTTCTTGATCTAGTGACACCATGAGTTATAAATATGAATTTCCTAAAAGTTCCCACTTAAAGGAGTATATTAATCCCATCAAGTTGCAATCATAATGTAACATAGTTATACCTTTGTTATTGTAATACATAGAGAGAGGGCTATTTGAATTGATAACTACTCACTTCTGAGCTTTGGTTGAAGCTGTAAACTGCCTTCTGAAGAGGAGGAGAAAGAAACTTGGAGCAAGGTCTTCAGGAAAGGAAAACCTCATAGTACTAGAGCATCTATCAAACCATCACAGAACAGGATCCAAACTTAGTCATATCTAGAACAGATCTATTAAAATAAATGGGGCATCATTCAGTCAAGACACAGAGGGGGAAAACATCCAAGGATGATGTAGAAAACAGATTGATCCTCTAAAATTTACTCAACACATTTGAGCCACTCCTCTTCATTCAGAGTATTTTTCCACTCCTTTTGTAAGACATGGGTAATCTTTTGTCAAAAGATAACCTGCTTCTTGAGAGTGGAAAATTCCCTTCTCTAAAAAGCGGTGACTCAAAAGAAGACTGGCAAATTAAAAACAAATAAATACATTTTCGTGGTTTAGCAGAGCTCCCATGTTCAGAGCTTTACAGAACCACCAACTTAAGTCCAGAATGCGATTAATGGATGCGAATAACATCATCTTGATTCTGAGCACAAATGATATCTTTACAGAGGCTGGGGGCCGTATCTTGGAGCTACCATTGCCCACACTACATATGTTCATTTTTTCCTTCTGACTTGCCATGGCCTCTGATTCAACTGGTTTTGCAGATTTCTGCAGATGTCAAGGCTTATGTGGGAAAAGCCAAAACAAGCTCCCAGCAACAGCAACAGGATCAGTGCTGCTGCAATAGATGTGTAGGTGGCTGTCAGCCACCTATTGGATACTGTTGACGAGTAGCACATTTCCCACCTGTCTCTTCATGTTATGAGCCTTTTTTCTTAACATACAGTAAAGGAATGTCATTTCCACTTTCTGGATGCACACATATCCACCGCTATAATCATGTAGCTCTTTAACAAGAAAAAAGAATAGTTCAATATTCTCTCTCACACAAAAAGACTCCTCACCATTTCACCAACGTTTTCTAATTTTAATACATTCATTGTGCACTCTTCTTAATCAGATGGATCTTAATAGGAAAAATTTGGGTATGTGCTAAATTCTTCCATGGAAAATCAAAGAACATATTAAAGGTACTTGTCTCTAGCTGGATTCTGCCCCCATTTTGTCTACATAAATTTCTATTATGATGATGATTTACCGACCTCTCCCTGAGGCTGGAGGCAGGGCACAAAATAGATGAAATACAACCAGTTGTGTAGGGATGGGGGCGATGAGGGTGGTTCACCCCAGGCAGCAATGTTTTTGGGGTGTCCCAGCTTGTGGCCACACCCCCATGCACCATGGCCACGCCTCCATGCACACAGCCACACCCCCACACACTGTGGTCCTGCCCCCTCCTGTCCCCTCTCCCCGCACTCCAAGCTCTGCTGCTGAATAAAACTAAAAACACATAAAATCATTTAAAACACACTAATTTAATATTCATAGTTAAACACTGACTGAGTAGACCTGCTAAAAGAGATAGGTCTTTAGTGCCTTTAAAAATTCAGAGAGTGTGTTTAGCTGTTGCATCTCTTCCAAGAGGTCATTCCACAGTCCAGGGGCGGCTGATAAAAAAGGTCCTCTGGGTGGCCGTTGCCAGTCTAGTCCTCACTGATTTAAGTAAATAACCTCCCAAGAACCTGAGTGTATGGGACTCATTGTACAGGAGGAGGAGTTCCTGCAGGTAACTTGGATCCAAATCATGCAGGGCTTTAAAGGTAATAACCAACAGTTTGTACTTTGCTCAGAAACTAATTTTTCTCACTTTGGTTCCCAGAATTCCTAAAACTTGTGGATTTGGAAGGTATACAACCAGCAACAGTCAGTAGAGTTATGCATCTGTTCCGGGTTTTAAGATAAACTGTAACAGAACTAGTCACAATGCTGAACCCCGTCCCCAGGATAAATTTGAGTACATTGGAAAACTTTTTTAAAGTTCAGACAAGACTCAGAATGGATTCACTCTTTGACGCTGGAGCTACCAGCTTCCCCTGGGGATAACTGAATGGAAAGTGAAATTGATTAGCCAGTAAGTGACTGTTCCAGTCTCATCAATCTCTCCTCCCTCAATGGACTTGTATGATATTTGGAGAGACAGCTATAGTTAGGAAAGCAAGGTTTACCTACTTTAAGTGAAAATTATTTCCATAGGTTTCTACAGTTCTACACACTAAGCTTCCATTTCTTGATCATGGTAAATCCTATGGTGTCAAAGTTAACTCCTGCTGCTCTGTTGCATGTAGCTAACCTGGTTTATTGAGTAATCAATTTGCACATTAGAAATACTTTTGATAATGGAGACATTTTAGGCAGATTTCCATTGTTACATATTTTAGGAAGGAAGTTTTAATAAATTTTGTTGAAAGGAGAGAACTAAAACATAACTGATTTTTTCCGAGACTCTAACTAGGAGCAACAGTGTTGATAAAGACAGGAAGATCACATTATATTTCATAACAATAATTCATTTTCTTGTGAGTATAGCTTTGCCACAAGCAGAGATACTGTAGGATAATGTAAGAAGAGCCTCATTCATAGTGCCACTTTTTTGAACCAGATAAATGATTCCATCAGATATAGTTTTGACTCTCCAAGAGTTTTTTTAAATTTGGAAGATGTGAAGCAGCTTAAGACAAACATTGACACTTTAACTTCCTCTGTTAAATGGGAGGGATGAATTCAGTGGGAGAGATTGGTTCAAAAATGGGAGATTGGTACAAAACACAGTTAACTGACTCCAGAATGACTTAACAAAGCACTTTGATGAGGGGATGTTGAAACAACATTTCAGCTTCCTTCTAGTCTGTTCTGTGCATTTTGCTAGTTTTCTTCTGAGCAGGAAAAATTAAAGAACTGTAGTGGCATTCATGAGGATTTTTACCTTGTGCTTCTTGCTAGATCAATCCTGTTTATTAATAAACAGGTTTTTCTCCTAATCCCGACCAATCCTTTCCTAAATCCCCTTTTATCCAATCTAGTCATACTTAAAAATATCCCACTCATTTCCTAAAATCAATTTGTCAGTAGTTTTGATTTACTCCTGCTGATATCTGAGTCTATCTTGAATGTCACTTCCTACCCGCACCTCAGTTTTGACCCCCAGTGGTGTACAGGTTTGATTTTGATTGATGTCCAGCGTTCTCTGTTCGGGTCTCTGTATGCCTCAAGTTAAGTGCCTAGCATTGCCCCTATCCTTCTGAAACATTGCATATGACTTTCTGTGGGGTAATTATACTCTAATCATTCCCACAAATCCTTCTTTAATTCTCTCTGAAACTGGCCTCCCCTGCTGCTACCCTGCCAACTTTAAAAGTGTCTAGCACAATCCTCCCAAACCTATCCTTCTCAAATTCTCCAGGTTTCTTCAGTAGGTAAACCTCTATGGTATAAGTTGTTTTCATACAAATTACTACTCAGAACATGGGTGGCTAAATAAATTCCTTTTTAAAAAGCAAACTATAAAGACTGTTCTTGAACAATAATCTTAGGCAGGCTTCATTTCATTCATTTCCTGAGTCCAAGAGTGGCCACTGTGTCTGCAAATTTCATCCATTTTTGACGAAAAGTGACAAAGTTACAGATAAGTATCATTTCCCAATAAGGAAACATTAAGGTTTGGATCTTCCAAAGCCACAGTCTGATTTTGCTATGATTTAGCAATCTGGGCTAAATCAGGATTCTTTTGGAATCAGCTTTTTGGAATAATGGTTACTTCATAACCCACAGCTTACAAATAGGCTCACAAGATGGATATAACAATCGTATCCATCTCCTGCTATTAACCCCCTAGCATATGATAGCCAGAGTTATCTTTGAAAATCAAGGTTGTAGTTTGGCATGCTGTAGGAAGATACCAGTGAAATTTTCAAATTTCTCCTACATTCACCTAGGCCTATATCAAAGGAAGTACCTCGATGGTTGTCTTAAACAGTAGGGGTGAGGAGAATCCTGACTTAGACCACGGTGGCTGGTTCCAGTAGATTATCTATCAAATTCCTTCTAGTCAACTTCGCCTTATGGTGACCCTCCCACAGGGCATTCTTGTCAAGATTTATTTGGAGGAGGTTTGCCTTTGGCTTCCTCTGGCAAACTGTTGTTCCTCCAGCAAGTTGTTGTTTGCCTTTAAATCATTTCTGACTTATGACAACCTTAAGTTGAACATACAGGGAGTTTTCTTAGCAGAATTTGTTCAGAGGGGGATTGCTCTTGTCTTCCTATGTGGCTGAGAGGACGTGATTTGGCCAAAGTCACCCAGTGGGTTTGCACGACTAAGGCAGTTTCCGCACGACACTCTCATAGCACGATGATTCCACTTTCAACCTCCTATGGAATCCTGGGGTTTGCAGTTCCGGGAGGGGCCGGCTGGCCCCTCCCGGAACTGCAAACCCCAGGATTCCATAGGAGGTTGAAAGTGGAATCATCGTGCTATAAGAATGTCGTGCGGAAATGTTCTAAGTGGGGAATCAAATCTTGGTTTCCTAGTTTTCTAGTCCAACACTCAAATCACTACACCTTACTGGCTAAGAGTGAAAAACCTGAATACAGTTACACAGGACACTGTCTTTACCTTCCTCATGATCCCTTCTCACTTTATAATGAACATACTAGACTATTACAGCAATTTTGGATATAATTCAGATAATGAATTAAAACATTTAGAAACTTTAATGGCAGTTTTAGTTGAATTAGTAGTCCTACAATATTGGTGATTGCTGAAGGGAACCATCAAACCTCCCATGATAGCATGCAAGCAATTAGTATTCATTGGTTGGTTTATGGCTAAGTGTATTTTATAACAAGAAAGAGCTCACAGTGAACTTCCAAATTATGCACGAAGTCACAAAGCAATTAGTCCCCCAAATGTAGCCATGTGAATTAGCACTTCAGTTCCTTTCAGCTTTACCTGAATGTTGCTCTGCCAGATCAATGCTTCAGGACTGAAAAGGCAGCAAGGTGAGGCAGCATTTATTCAGAGCATGTTCAACATCTAAGAGGGAGGACAGGTGGAATAATTGGGAAAGTCTAGGTCAGAAATAAACAGCTGGGTAAATCAGAAAATGTCTCCTCTCTGAGCAATAGCTTACCATACTAAATCTATAACATGGCAAGGTCGGGTTCTCCTTAATTATGTGAATCTTTGGAGAGAGAACAGCCAGAATGTCTGCAACCAGCTCAGAAAATATCTACACTGTTATCTATAATATAATTTCTATGATCTAGAACTCAGCTACCTTGGGATGCTGTCATCATTAGATTTCTCCATTAATGCTTATCCTGCGTAAAGAATTTATACCTAAATCTTGTATAAGAAGAAAGCCAGTATATAAATTAAACAAACAAACTGCAACCTTTTGCAAATGTTTCATGGATGCTGATATCTATCTTTAGGTAAATATAATATGCTGAATGTAGCATCCTGTATGCAAAATCATATGAACCGAAGGTTTTTAAACTGTACAAGTCCAGAGGAATTGTACACACAGAGAGAATGGACCCTTCAGGCATATATTTTTCTTCATAGCATATTTTTGCTCCCACTTTAGCCTTTCTTGTTCGATAAATCTAAATTATCTTGCTTTATCATATACATCTTGCTTTATCATATACATACATGCACAGACATATATATTTAACAATCCATTTCCAGTAACTGTGGAATGATACAACTACTGAAACGGAAACACCAGCAGCACATTACCTTCTATTTTCGGTGCATTTCTATTCCTGTAGAAATATTTTGCATCCATTCTTAAATAAGGTGAGAAAAAGAACCAGGTGACTGTAATTATTCTTGCTGGATCAACTCAAAAGCAAATTCATGCAAATACCCAGTTGAAATCATTAGGCCAAACATAAAGGCCAGTGGAGTCAAGTGAAAAGATCTCAGTTTCATGGTTATGTACTTCATTCTCAGTCTTTCCATGAACTGTGCAAAATACAGTAGGCTGTTATGGAATGACCACATTATCTCAAATATATACTAAATATTAGAGAGATGGTTTATGATTGTGTTGTATCATAACATTCAGCACTTAAACTTTATAGCCTAAATAATAATGAATGGTGATTTATATAGCTCTGAAGTGATGAATTCTGAAACTAAACCATTTTTGTCCTTGGTGCCTTATCTGTAGACTGAGATTTTAAAAATATTTTTAAAGGGAAATAAATTAGGACAGAATCACAGAATGTACAACCTACCAAAGGAAATGCAGCTCAACACACATGTTGAAAGCTACCAGGTGCTTGAAACTTGTTTCCCCAAATGCCAACTCAAATAAAAACTTTTAGCAACTTCCTGGCAGCCCTCAATTCATGGCAGATGGATTGAAATGCATAGATTTCAGTTAGAGGTATGAGTTAGAGTTAGGCAGAGTTAGAGATACGATGTTGTCACATGCTTGTATTCCCTAAACTGAGACTATTTCCGCACTGGACTGTTATAGCACGATGATTCCACTTGCAACATCCTATGGAATCCTGGGGTTTGCAGTTTCGGAAGGGGCCAGCAGGCCCCTCCCGAAACTGCAAACCCCAGGATTCCATAGGATGTTGCAAGTGGAATCATCGCGCTATGACAGTCCAGTGCAGAAACGGCCTGAGACTGGAATCCTGTTGATGACATATGCCGGCATAACCTCCCCTTGTGTGCTTTATCAGCAATCATGGAAGGAGGTATTTAGTATTTTCTTGTGCAAAAGCTCCTCTCCTCCTAGCACACAATCCTAGCACACAGCATCATCCAATGTGTCCAGGGTTAAGCCCCATGGGCTTTCAGTATCTGGGGAATCAGGAACAGAGGCATATCTAGTGTAAACAGCACCTAGGGTAAGTGTGGAAGTTGCACCCCTACCTCCAAGGCTGCTTCCTCCTCCTCTGTTTAACCTTCTGGTATGGCTTTTTTGCACCCCTCAGGATTGGCGCCCGGGGCATGTGCCCTACTTGCCCCACCCTAAATACACTTCTGATCAGGAAGCTCCTGGCCACCACCCAACAGCAATCATGCATCCTGAAAAAAAATAATAACAGCTGTTATCCTCTTAAATATGCAACATACTTGGACATCTATACCAGAGAATCTCACTGGAGGTCTGGAGGGCCAATAGCTTTTCCTTTTACCAGACTGTGTAACTGCCACCAGATGGTTCCAAGAGTTTCCTACTTCCCACTCCCAGCCACAATGTAGCATGGGTGGAGGGTTGGTGGTGGCCTGAAGCACCTTCTAATTGAGGTTGTGCATTCAGTAGCAGCAGAAGCCCAGAGGAAATATGCTGGATGTAGGTTCTCATTCTGCTGGTGGTCAAATAAAACCTTGTCTTTTTCTACACTGCAGTTATGAACTGATCCGATCTAGTAAACATTTATATTCTTTTTACTCTCTTGCATCACAGTCACTAGTTAAGGCAACTGAGCTGAAATAATTCTGCTCGGCTAATTTGCTTCTTGGTATTTAAGACAGATTAGGATAAATCCTGTTGTTCCTCATTAGAGTAGACCCACAGAAATGAATGGGATTAACTGGGGCTAACAAATGTATTCAGTCTCAGACGGATAATGCTAAACGTGGCAATCTAGATGTAGGTCCCAGGGAAGCGTCCACAGTTTAAACTTAAAGTTCTAACCACACCTGACAGATTTCAGATTTTTGTTTCAGTAGGAACAAACACTTATCACAAAAGAGCATATAGTGATTAAGCTTGTCTAGGTGATGCATGTTGCTAAATGAGAACTATTATCCTACACTGGAATATCTTGTTGTCAAGATGTGCCCTTTCCCTTCATTTTCTCCCACCCCTTCCAAGGTGTTTATCTCACTTCCTCCATTTTCATCTTGATACTCACAGTCACCTCCTATTGCTCACCATGAAGTTCCATTTATAGTGTGTTTTATTTAAAAAACAAATACCTCCCTCAGGACACCTCCATCATATCTGTACCCAAAGTCAGTTCAGTGACAGTGCTTACATCTCTGGTCTCTTTTCGGCCAGAAAAAAACTCTACTAAGAATTTAGGCTTGCCACTGGAAACAATAGGCTTGTTTCAAATTCCTCCCCTTCTGACGGTAACATCTAGGATAAAGTACCCTATTTACTAACGCCTTTATGTAGTGCCAATGTCAGCAGCTGGCCGCAGCCAATGGTGTGGAATGAGAGTGAAGAAACATATAATAAAATTATATTCAAACATGAGGTGATTTGTGTTATTTATTCATACGTATTTATTAAAATAGATATACCCTGTATCAAAAGATCTCAGGGAAGCATACAAGAAAACCAGTGCAAACAAGTTAGAACAATTTCAAGCAAAAAATAATAATTTAAATAGACTTAAACATATTAAATACAATTAACAAGCTAACCGGTTAAATATTATAGAGGAGACATGTTGATATGTGGTAGCCATTTTCAGCAACAGCTCTCCGTTTGTTGTAAGATTTTTCTCTGCCCTGAAGCTGGGGCAGGGGGGAAGATGCCAACAAGTCACCATATGTCAGTGATGGAGAACTCCAAGGGGGTGTGCCTGGGTGAGAATCAGGAGGCCTCCATATTGGACTGCACTTCCTAGCAGCTTTAGTCAGAATAGCTGATGGTGGAATATATTAAGAGGAACAGTCCAACATCATGGAATCACAGAATCATAGAGTTGGAAGAGACCACAAGGGCCATCCAGTCCAACTCCCTGCTATGCAGGAATATACATCAAAGTACACCCAACAGATAATCATCCAGCCTCTGTTTAAAAACCTCAAAAGAAGGAGACTCTACCACACTCCGAGGCAGCACATTCCACTGCTGGACAGCTCTGACTGTCAGGGAGTTCTTCCTGAAGCCGTTTCCGCACTAGACTGTTATAGCACTATGATTCCACTTTCAACATCCTATGGAATCCTAGGATTTGCAGTTTAGCAAGGGCCTTTAAGGCCTCTCCCTTGACTGCAAACCCCAGGATTCCATAGGATGTTGAAAGTGGAATCATAGCGCTATAACAGTCTAGTGCGGAAATGGCCTGAGATTCAGGTAGAATCTCTTTTCCTGTAGTTTGAACCCATTGCTCCTTCTCATCAGAAGGGCTACATGTTTCTTGCCCTTACTGTAAGCACTGTACTGTAGGCGAGGGTGGCTTTCTCTGAAGTAAAAGGACACTGAAGGTGTAAAGCAGGGAAACGGAAAATGTGTAGATGTCAAGCGACAACTTTCTTTCCCTGAATCTCTCCACTGGCTGAACACCCTGTTGATGCCCCAACTGATCTTTTCCATCAGTAGCATCATTTTTGGTCACAATTTGATTTCCCACTAAAACCCTGAATCTCTTCACAATCCAAGGCACTTGGCTTTGAAAAGGACTCTTAAATAGTCTGTCAGACTGACCCAAAATCTATAAAGAATATTTTACTCACTACGTATATGTATAAACAGTCAACTATATATAGCAAAGCCTCTGTCCTACTTAAGTTATGACTAATACCAAACAATTAGAAATTCAGATGTCTACAGTCTTAAGGAAACCAATGCCTGTCGTGCACCATTTGTTCTTCATGACCAACACAAACAAACTGAATGAATTTCCATCTCCTCCCTCTACAATGTATTTCTCAACAGGTACCACCAACTGAAAGTTTAGTCTGTTGCAATTCATCTCACAGAACAATGTTCTTCTCCCTTAAGAGTGGGGGATCCCTTTTTCCACTATACAAAGCTCCTTCAGTGGACCCCAAGAATTGAACATCCAATTCTCTACTACACAAATATCCTTCAATGAGTGCTAGCTCCTTCAATGGGTGCTGCTGTTTCTTTTTCCCCTTTTACCTGTCACAGGGATTTACCAAGCACCTCTATTCAGAGGTTGTAATTTCTGTGATCTCTGGAGTCTATAAAGGCATCTGTGCAACCAGAGAGGATGAAGCAGCTGAAATCCATGTAATCCCAGCTCAGACAAGTGGAAAAGGAGATGTCACATTGATCCCCACAGATAAGAATTCTTAAATTTCAGAATGACTCATAGAGGTTACACTCTGTTAGTTTTGGATCCATTTCACTAAACTTCACACCTAATCAGCTGAGCCAACTTCAAATGTCATATTGACAGCATACCTGTCTCCCCATGATTAGCCACTTCACCTAGCTTAGTTGTACCTAAACCAGCAGTCTGAACAGGAGACGCGCTGTCTCACCTAAATGAAAGGCTGGGGAGAGGGGAGTCTGAATGATAACTCAGTTGGCAGCCCATGGTAGAATGTGTCCTGCCCAACACTGACAGTCGTAGAGAAAGAAAAGACATGAGGGTCCAGTCTCTGTAGGCCCAACGAAAAGGAAGGGGCTTTGTGAATCCCTCTTGATTACAAAATATATGACCAGAGCTTTTTTCATTTTCTGTCCTCCCCACAGAAGAAGCTCTGCTAAGAATTTGAGTCATTTCCCAATTCTTTCTTTCCTTTTCCTCTTTGTTCATGGGAAAAGAGAGGAACATGTGTAAGACTCTGCACTCACCCTGCTAACGATACAGAACCATGCTCCAAATTTTCAGGTATCATGCATTATGTTGATGTTACATTTGTATTGTTGTATGGTTGCTATTTCAATAGCATTCTTAACTTCATTGAAGTTATACAGCTTGTTGGACATTGTTGTTGTGTGTCTTCAAGGTGTTTCTGACCTATAGTAATACTAAGAAAACCTTGTGGCGGGTTTTTCTTGGCAAAATTTGTTCAGAGATTTGCCTTTGCCCTCCTCTGAGACTGAGAAAGCATGACTTGCCCAAGGTCATCCAGTGGGTTTCCATGGCTGAGAAGGGATTAAGAACCTGTTCTCCAAAGGCATAGTCCAACACCCAAACCACTACACAATGACATATCAACAAATAAAACTATAGCCGGAGAGGAGGCAATCCAGTGTTTACTTACCTGGGAATAGGTTCTATTGAACTCTGTGAGAATTCCTTCTGAACAGACATGCATAGAACTACATTACGGATTAGTAAATCAATAAAGAAAATGCACTGCTTCTCTCCCTCTTCTCTCAGGGCCAGACTAGACACGTTTTTAACTGAGCATGAGTCTTTTTAAAAAAGAAATAAAAGAAATAAAAATAGAAATGGCTATTGCTGATAACTACTGATATCAAGCAAATATGATTTCATCATTATTTGTCACGATGTAGTTGATTGTGTAGAAATGTCGTTTCATGACATGGTTGATTGGGAGATTCGCATTTCAACCACTGGGAGAATTTCTCTTTAGCCCTAAAGCAAATAGCAGCTTTAGAAAATGGATGTTCCTTAGGACCGCAGCACAGAAAGTGATCATAACCCACTTCTTGTATTCCCAAGAACATCAGAACATAAAGAAGTCCCGGACTAAAGACCTATCTAATCTAGAATTATGAATTAGACCAGATGCCTATGGGAAACCTCCAGCAGGACCTGAGTGCAACAGCACTTCCTGTTTATGTTCCCCAGTAACCAGTATTCAGACATACTGCCTCTGATACCAGAAGTAACATAAAACCACCATAAATAGTAGCCTTATCCTCTAGGATTTGTCTAATCATCTTTTAAAGCTATCTACGTTGGTTGCAATCATTACATCTTGTGACAGTGAATTGCATAGCTCAAGTATGCACAGTGCAAAGAATTGCTTCTGTAGTAAAGAAATAACTCGTCTACCTTCTCACCTTTACAACTTAGAAAAATCACTTTTAGGATTACAGTTTCTAGACAGACAGCATAATGTTTTCCTTTTCAATAGGACTTACCTAGGAGAAATTCCCTGCGGATTGTACCCCAGTGGATACAACTGCTTGCTATACTCACAGATGGCTCTTTCTATAGAGTAGAGTGCCTTTAGTTTAGCTTGGCCATGCTACTTTCATGGAGCTAATTGATCATCTGGGACTCTTCATCTTCAGCAGTTCATATTCTTGTAATTGATGTTTTACAGCATGATCCTATTTACTGTAATTGGCATACCTCCAGTATTCCAAGTACAGTAGAAGCTGCCATCTGATTCCCTATTGAAGAATCTGATTGCCTTGAATTGTTAGGAAAAAATGAATATGAACACAGAATTTGATTAATTGTTCATGCTCTTCTTTGACTTTCACTAATTCAGCTTCAATGTTATTAAGGCAGACACTGGCTCAGGAGCCATCTCTGTCCATTAGAGGGTTTTTTTTTAAGAGATCACTATTTCTCAAGTCAAACACATTAAAATACTAAGTAGTTAGAAGAAATTGATTCTACTTAGGCCTTGTATCAACGTTAACGTACCAAATATAACTTATTCTTGTTATATTTGTTGTTTCCTTTAGTTCGTAGACACTTAAAGCATTATCATGTTTCTGCCAAATAATGTATAGCACCTCTCCATCTCCTGCACAGCACTCCTACTCAAAATAGCTGTTTCCTACCATGCAGCTGACAGCTGATCATCTGGGTGGTGGAAAAGTCAGTGGAGCACCTAGGGTTTCACAGACTCTACAGAGACCAGCTGCAAGATGCCCCTAAGTGCTCTGCACTGCCTGATAGCAATTTTCAAGGTTTCAGAGTATCTCCTGGAGAAACTGGAGGTTTAGTGTGGAACCTTTTGGCTGGAATCCACTTAGTAACATATACAGATGTACACTAGTATAGGCTTTTTTTAAGTAATTGAAGGAGGTATTCAGTACCTTCTTGTTCAAGATCCTCCTGTACACAAGCATATACCTATGCACAGGCATGCAACTGCCATGCCATGCTTCCAGAGCATGGACTCTGACTCAGAGTCTGAAACAGAAGGCATGCCAGACGCTGAAATAGAAGGCATACTAGGGCCTGCTGTACACCGATTACAGTGCTCAAAACAGAACAGGGGATGGTGCCAGCTCCAACAGAGAGTCCTGCCTCTTCAGATATAGAGGAACACTTACCTCGACCCAGCTTCGCAGTGCACAGGCAGCAAAGAAAGTGCCAGTGTCACTCTCTCAGGATTTATAACCAACAACAGTCAATCAAGTCTCAACTGAGCTAGGCTCAGGACCTATTTAACTGGTGTCCTTCCCCTGCAGGAGTTGTCAGAGCTTATCTGACCTGCTACCTTGCTGGATGCCTTGACAAATGCTTGGATTGGCCTTGGACATTCTCTTACTGTGAAACCCTGCTGGACTTTGTTTATGTTAGACTTTATTTATGAGTCCTTGCTTACTGGCTGGAAGTAAGTAACAAGCTGGGAGATATTTAGTTTGTTTTGTTTGATTTATCAGCTGTGCCAGGACTGAGATAGGACAGCAACCCAGCTCACCAGGCACATCCCATGGCCAATAATTGGCTGAGGATTGGGGAGTTCCCAGGCACCACCCAGCTGCAGTCACATGGTCCAGAAAAAGGAAGAGTAGTCACTCTCCCTGACCTCTCTGATCTGGCAAAATCTATAACAGAGATCTATCTCAGAAATCTATAACAGCATTGTGGTGTTGTGTGCCGTCAAGTCATTTCTGACTTATGGTGACCCTTAGGCAAATCTATGCAAGGTTTTCTTGGAAAGATTTGTTCAGAGGAGGCATGCCTTTACTACACTTTGAGGCTGAGAGAGTATGATTTGCCCAAGGTCACCCAGTGGGTTTCACTGGCTGAGTGGGGATTCGAACAGAGGCGGATCTAGGGTGTGGCAACTGAGGCTCCCATTCCCTGGGAGGTGCAAAAGCCACCGCCCTCCGCACCCACTCGCCACCCTCCCTCACCCTCTCACCATGCCCCATGCCCACTTGACCCCCCGTGTCCGCTCGTCATCCCACTCCACACCTGCTCTCCACCCCCCGTGCTTGCTCACCATTCCCATGTTCCCTCACCACTCCCATGCCTGCTCACCACCCCCCACGCCTCCTTTCCACCCCCCCGCACCAGCCTATGCCCGCTAACCCCCCCCCCACTTGCCGCCACCCTCCCATACTTCCTGGCCTGTGCTTGCCCCAGGTGCTGCTGAGCCTAGGTACGCCACTGGACTTGAATCCTGGTCTCCAGAGTCATAGTAACACTCAAATCATTACACCATGCCAGCCCTGACCTATACCAGCATGCCTTGCTGAAGGTCTGGGAGTGCAATGGCTTTTTCCCTTATGTAGTTGGATTGATACCAGAATTTTCCTGCCCCGGCCACTGATAGAGATATGCTCTGGACCAGTGAACAAAATTTTGCAAACAGCAGCAGCCCCACAATCCAAGCAGCAAGCAGATGTACACAAGCAGAGAGTTCCACTCCGTCAGTGTCCCAATGGAATCTCAACCTCTGGGTACAAAGCCTTGTGCTATTTCTTTGAGCTACTGATTTTCTCAAACAACCAACCAACATAATATCCTTTTAAAGCAAAAGTCAATGGCCAACATCACATCTTCTGATGGTGTGTTCTGAAATGGGTCATTGTCTATTATCTATCCTGAATCCATGCCAATTGATATCATTGGATAATCCACAGTACTAGGATTATGAGAAAAGACAACAGATCCTTCTTTTCTTCACTTTCTCTACACGGTGGTTTGGATCCAGGATCCACCTTCTTCTAGAAAAAAAGCTCTGTTTCTGAAAGATCTCACTGCACGATTTTTGGTGATCAGTTTTCCCTACATAGCTCACTGCATTCAGGAGAGTGCTCTGGCTCTTGGTCCTCTCTGTCACCCCATTTTCAGGGAGCTGGAGTGACTACTTAGAAAAAACAGGTGGGAATTCTGCTTTCACCACTCCAGTTGTGCACACCTAAACATGGGTTCAATTCTGTATATAATTCTAAGAAACTATTAGAAAGTACAGCAACCAAAATCTTTGTGAGATTAGCAGAGGGATCTTTGCATGCTGTGGGCCTCCTCCTCTGTAGGCAGAGAGCAAGGTCCAGCGCTGGAAGCCTCTCCAGTGTCATTGCAGAAGGTTCTGTCAATGTTGTACTGTTCCCCTCTGCTTCGAAATGGGATTGGAAATAGGAATATGTCAGAGAGGCCTTGGAACTGCTGGCACCTCACTTCCACCAAACATCACTGAAGGGTTAAAATGTCTCCTGAAGATGACATGCTTATTTCCCCTTCCATTAGTATTAGTGGGAGAGCGAGCAACTGTAAAGACTAAATGGAAAGAGAGCATGGAAAGTCCACAGCTATCGAGAAGTATAGCAATCCTAAAGTCCATAGGAGAGCAGCTGAGGAGCCACTGCATGCTGTACTTGCTCACTGTTCCCTAGCCTATGTGAGATGGAAAGATTTAGGAAGTGATGGTTTCTGCACATCTCAGCATCACCATCTGTGCCTTGGAATTCCTCTGTTGTTTGCTAAACTATGCCCTCAATTCATTGTTTCAATCTTTTCCTGTGTATAAGGAGCTGAATACTTGCGCTGTTTTGGTTGTAATTTCCTGTGCTTTTCCAGTTCTAAAATATGCTTTTTGAGATGAAATGGGCTAGAAGGCTACACAGAATTCTCAACATTGTTGAACTGTATTTTCCCCATCATTCCCAACCCTTAGTTATGCCTGTAGGTTCTCCATCCCAGTAGAGACCATCTGACTCCTCACAAGGGAATTTACCTTTTATTTTCAAATTGTATCTATGCAGAGTCAAAATTTTCACCAAGCTTTCTGCCACAACTCAAAATTCAGTTTTCTAATTAGTCATGATTGGTTAAGGCCCCAACAGTGCACAAGTGTGGATTTTTTTGTCTGCTTCCTCACTTACATCCACAGAACTTTATTTCACCTTTTCATTGCCCACACGCTCCCAGTTTGAACAAATCCTTGTGGAGAAGTTCACAATTGCCTTGTGTTTTCATCCTTCTGAATTATTTGCTGTCACCCACAGACCTGGCCACTTCATTCTTCATTCACTGAATCCAAATACTTTTTGAATGATTGAAACAGCACTGATCTCAGTATTGATCATTGTAGGACCCTATTAGTTTGTATGTTCAGTGTGAAGGGAGCCCATTTACTCCTGTTCTGTGCTTCTAGTTCTTCAAGTGGTTAGCGATCCAGAAACAGATCTATTAATGATTTCTGAGATTGTTCCAGAGCTCTGCTTAGAAGTAACATATTGCAAGTAATGAGACCTATTTAAGGGGTAGCAAGAGACAATAATGTTAGTGTTTCCCATTTATACTAAATGAGCATTGAAAGCCATGTTTGGTTATTTTTTTGCGTTTAGGGATTTTGAAAAACAAAAACTAGAAATATGTTTTAAAATAATTATCCCCAAACACAGCACAAATGTTAATGCTAAAAAGTTACAGCAACAAGTAAAGGCATTAGTCCTTTTACATAACAACTCTGACCTTGGTTCAGGGGGTTTGGAGAAGGACTTTCTGCGCTACACTGTTATAGTGCTATTACTCCGCTTTTAACCTCCTATGGAATCCTAGGGTTTGCAGTTTAGGGAAGAGTATCTTTGGCCTCAGTAAACTACAAACCCCAGAATTCCACAGGGTGTTTGAAAGGGGAATAATAACACTACAACAGTGTAGTGCAGAAAGTCAAATCTTTCTGGAAGAATAATATAAAGTAGCTGCTATGTCACTCTATGCACATGTTGCCAGTCTCAGAGAACTTCAGAAGTTACAGAGAAAGGCTTTTCTTTGCAGCAGCCAAGCTGATTTTTCCTCAGTGAGGCTTCTTCTCAATATGTTCAATATTTTTACCTTCTGTAATGCTTCCTATGAATTTAACTGGACAGTGGACTAACTGACATGTAATTTTCTAGCTCCTCTCAATAGTTGTATGAAGTGCCCCTCTCAATAGTTCTGGTGTGGGTGTCTGACCAAGGTCTGCTGCAGAAAATATCATTGTGAATAATTTATTCCATCATCATCATCTTCCTATTTTTTAGCAATCCTTATCTCCCTTGTCATCCACCATCAGAGCTAGCTTTCTGATTCAAGTATTTAGTGATACTTCTATTGCTTGTCCTTATACCTTTAGCAACATACCTCTTACATTCATTTTTATTTGTCTCATTATCAGCTTACCTTTCTTATGCCAGCTTGTATTTCTTTCAGCTCTCTTCATTTGGGCAAGACTTCCACTGTTTATAACCATGTTACCTTCTTGGAACCATCTACAAAAATAAAATCTGCCATCTGTGACTACTCTGAATCTATCTATCTATCTATCTATCTATCCATCCATCCATCCATCCATCCATCCATCCATCCATCCATCCATCTTTTTTTTATTGCTTCAAGCACTTTCTCTCCACAGCTCACCCTTACACTTGAGTCCCTTTTCAAGGCTGTTCCAGTGTCAACCATGTGTCTCTTATACATCATTCCCAGTGGGATAAAGAGGCCTCTTGTCTTGATACAAATACTTCATTAGAAACTATGTCACATATTATGTCAATCTGGTCTACTCTTTCTTGCCAAGAAGCAGAGACTTTCAAGCTGTGCATTTCTTACCATCAACTTTCCAATCTGTTTTTGGAATCTCAATCAGTTCTTTAAGGAATGCAAATGTAACTTCTCCCTTTAGCCCTGAAACCAGCTACTGGGAAACGCACTTGCATAATCTTTGCCTGCTCATGCATGTATTGTAACAATAATCAGAACTAGAAGGGCAACATACTGTATAGATATATTCTCAAAGATACACAGATCCACCTGGCCTTTTTAACAACCAACTCAACTTTCCCCAATCATTTGTGACATAAGCATTATAGCATTAGGACCAATACGTACCAGCAGGCAACCAGAACTGCAGATCAAAAAAAGAACTGGCAAAATTATCTCTGCCTAAGAAAATCCTATGAAATCATGGGGTTACCATAAACTTACAGGCAACTTGAAGTTACATACATACACACACACACACAGAGGTCCTGGGTTCTGTGCCATCAGATCTAAGCTCGCTTGATCATGGTCATCAAGCCAAAAGATTACTAATGTGCTTTTGCACCTACAAGCTTGTAGGTGATCAGTTTGTGTTCTTCATACTTGTACATTTCCATATGGACCACAACCATTGATGTATTGTTACTTCCCAAAAACAGCAGGCATGATCAAGTTGCTGGGAAATTCTGCTATTGAAGCTACTAAGTATATCTTGTGTCTTGCATCTCAATATAGACACGATACATTCACAAATCTCTTACTGAAGGGAGAGACACAACCCTTCTGGATATATATTTCCCCCTACTTGCTCTTACTGTTTTTAGAGACCTGGCAAACCTATACATTTCTTCCATTAAAATTTCTCTTCTTTTATCCTGTCTTACTTACCGGTTTTAATACAAATTGTGCTCCCGTAGTAACATTTCATGTTCTTCTAGATAACATCTACTAAAATCAATTCATTTTCTCTAGTTAATATCCACAGAATAGGTCACTTTATAATGTCATTTAACCCAACACACATTGGATGGAACCATCAAATGCACTGCCTTCAACAAATAGTTTTAACTGTGTGTACAAATACATATAATTTCCACCATGTAACTTTTAGACCATTTACACATACGTAATTCATGGAAATTAAAGAGAAATTGAATTGCTTCATTGGCCGTATAATAATATGGGAACCTCAAACTGCCCTTGTTAACAGGAAGCCTGCTGGTTCGGAATGAATTGTTAATTTACTTGTCATTCAGCCATGAATTAATTTTTCATATGAGCTGTAACAACAAACACTTTCTCTTCCTGCCCCAGAGGAAACATCTAATAAGATTGTTTATAGCTTTGAGGGGGGCGTGAGAGATGTGGATAAAAAGTCAAATTTAGAAAATCTCAAGGCTAACCAAAAACTCTCTATTTTGAATTATTCAAACAGTTGTTTGGGAAATATAAATAGCTACAAGGAGAGTTTCATGTTCATTTTCTAATACTACATCATTCTCTGTCAAGCAGTTGCCCCAGCACTTACTGATCCGAGAAAGACTTGTTAACACCAACGCAGGAGAGGGTTTTGCATCAAGAGAGGATAAAGACAGCTCAATCTGTAGTCTCAAGGAAGTGGCACCATATCATATGGATTGTTTAACAGAAAACCCCACAAGCATTCTGTGAAATGTAATGCCTTTGACAAGGTTTCCTATGATACTCCTGCAAACAAGCTATCAAAACATGAGCTAGACGATGCTACTATTAGGTAGATCTGTAACTGGTTCACAAACCAACCACAAAGGCTACTCACCAGTGGTTTCTCTTCATCCTGAAGCTAAGTGACTAGTGAGGTGCCACAGGCTTCTCTCCTGGGTCAAGTGCTGTTCAACATCTTTATAAATGTCTTAGATTATAGAATAGAGGGGATGCTTATCAAATTTGCAGATGACATGAAATTAAGAAGCACAGCTTAAAAAATGGTAAAAGGCCTGTAAACTATGCCCTCTGAGGAGTGGCTTAGGGAAATGAATATGTTTACCCTGCAGAAGAGAAGGTTAAGAGCTGACATGATAACCATGTTTAAATATTTGACAGTATGTCATATGGAAGGTGGGGCAAGCTTGTTTTCTGACACTCCAGAAACTAGGACACAGAGCAATAGATTCAAACTACAGGAAAAGAGATTCTATCTAAACATTAGGAACAATTGTCTGCTGAGCAGTCCAACAAGGGAATATGATGCTTCAGAGTGTATTGGAGACTACTTTTGGGAGGTTTTAAATCAGCAGCTGGATTGCCATCTGTTAGGAGTTTTTTGACTGTGTGTTCCTGCATGGCAGGGGTTTGGACTGGATTTGTCAAGGATTTCTAACTGCATTGAAGAGTCCAGAGCATGTATAATTCTACCAGCACATGGCTGCTTCAGGAGGTGAACATGTGGTAACAGGGGTGGTCTGGTCACCAGGGAGGCATGATCAGCTGCAGAGGGGTGGGTACAGGGAGGGCAAAATGAGGCTTTGTTCTCCATAAGTTTTATTCCCCCCTCCAATAATTTTTTCTTTCTGTAGTAACCCAAAATTTCAATTCAAGAACCAATATGGTATAATGGTTTGAATGTTGACTGTGAAACTAGAGACCAAGGTTCAATTCCCTACTCAACCATGGAAACCCACTGGGTGAGCTTGGGTGCGTCACACTCTCTCCACCCCAGAAAATCTTGTGATAGTTTTGCCTCAGGGTTACCATAAGTCAGAAATGACTTGAAGGCACACAACAGCAACAAAAACTTCAGTTCAGCATTTAGAAATGCAGGTTAGGCATCCAAGGAGAAGGGGCAAGCAAAGTTACCCCAGAAAATGCAAACAAAGCACATATAAAAGTTCAAAGTGTGAATGAATTTCAATGTCTTACTCTCTGCAATGCAAGAAATGTGAGGCCTGAAGGAAAATTCCATGGAGTTGTTACTCTACTGGAAAACCCTGTCCCCGGGTCTACAATTTCAATATTAAATATGATTCCATGTGCCTGAGAGGTCGCCCGGATGAGCACATAGGCAGCAACGGTCGAGCGATCAAAAACCAGGTCAGGTCAGTAAAATCCTCCATCACATAGCCCCAGGAGTCCTCAAGCTGTGCAAACCCACAGTAGACAAAGGGTCCTCAGCCCCTGAGAAGCTGACTTGAGGGGATTAGCATGTTTGCCCCAAGTTGAGCAAAATCCTATCAGGCAAGGATCATTTACAGAAAGTCACACCACAACTCAAAGCAGCCGAAGATCCTGAGACTTTGGCAACACCTTGTAATCTCATCACGCAAAGGAAGTTACCATTGTGGAGCTTCTTTCTTGTTGCAAACCCATTGTTCTCTCCAGGAAAGGATTAGCCCTCCAGGTACTTTTTCCCCTACAAATAGTCCCAGTTTTTGAGCGGTTCTTCGGATCACTCCCAGTCATCCCAGCTGACCATTTCTCCATCCGTTGGGTAATCCCCTCAGCCCTCTCCGTGCTGAGCTCCACTTCCTCGCTGATTTTCCCGGACCAAGGACTTCAGGAAAAGGTGCAGTATTACCCCAACTACAACTCCTTCAATATTCCCCGATCCAGTTTCCTTTCTTTTGCTTCTTAATAGGTCTTGAGTGAGTGTGTGAGTGATTGCGTTGGTAAGTGAGACTTTCATTCAATAAAATCATTTATTGGACATTTTTGCTTGGTTTTTGGCTTGGCCTCACCCCGTAAAAACTGGGTAAAAAGACCCCACTAGGTTACCCTGCCTCTCGCTTTGCTATTGCTCGTGCTCTGGCTAGTCTCCATTCCCCATCATGTGGAGCACATTGAGATGTCCCCCAAGGGACCCCAGAAATCAGGGTAATAGAGGGAGAAATAATCTTTAGTTGGGGGGGCTCTGATTCATTTTAGCTCCCCATAGCTAGATCCCTGCTTAGATGGCTGGTAAATCTGCCACTCAGTGCAACAGTAGATCTACTCTTCATTTTATTACCCCTTCTCCTGCAGCTGCTCTAAGTTGTGCAGGAGCTTCACCAGTGTCAAAGCTCAGAAGGGAAAGGGTTCAAATTAGTGTTTGTTAGGAGAGTTCAATGGGGTTGTGGAGCCACAGTTAGTAAAAATTTGTGAAATAGTTTTTTTATATAGTTGATGAATTACAAATAACAGATACATGGAGAATAAAATATGACAATAGGGAAGGATTTACTTTTTTCTCAGACACATGTAAATCAATGCAAGGAAAATATATGATTTGGATTTCTAAGGCCCTATTGAATACAGCAGAGAAAGTAGATATCTTGGGTAAAACCCTGTCAGATCATAATCCATTCCTAATGATACTAAAGAGAGGAAAACACATTCTTTTAGATGAAGAATACCATAAATGAATTATTACTTAATTAAAGAATTAAAGAAAAGCTTAAAGAATATTTTGAATTCAATTTAGACAAAAGAATAGAAAATAAAATAGTCTGGGATACCAGTAAAGCTGTTATTAGGGGATTTTTTTTTATTAAAAATACTTAATGGAAGAGAAAGATACAAGAAAAAAATGAATAAAATTCTAGAGCAAATTAAACTTAAGGAGAAAGAACTAATGAAAGTAACCCTTTGAATAATAGGATCCAAAGCTAAATAAAACTATTACAAAAGCAAGTAACAATGTTGATGACAGAGAGAATGAAGGTAAAATTAGATTTTATGAGAGCAAGGAATTGTGAAGCTAGGGAGATTGTTGGCATTTAGATTAAACAAAGATAGATTAAAAAGGATGATAACTAAACTGAAAGAAGGAGAAAGGACTATAACTAAAGAGAATGAAATCCAGAAATTATTTCATAACTATTTTGAGTTGTTATATAAAAAAACCCAGGAAATTTCAGAAGATCAAATGAATACTTGTATTTAGGAATGTAATGTACCAGAAGTATTAGATAGACAAAGAGAAAAATTAAATGAAGAGATTTTAACAGAGGAAATTATAAAGGTAATTTTAAAATCTAAAAGGGGAAAGACATCTGGACCAGATTTTTAACTTTTACTATAAGAATTTTTATCAAGAACTGATGATATCTATGCAAAGTGTATGACATCTTACAAAACCACCAAGTCCCTGAGAGTTGGAGAGAAGAGAACATTGTACTAATCACAAAAGAAGATAGAGATCCCATGGTAATTAAAAACTACAGACCAATTTTGTTGCTAAATGATTATAAAATTTTTGCATCAATATTGGCAAATAGATTAAAGATATATTTACAAGATTATATACATGAGGATCAAAATAGCTCTTTGCCAAAAAGACAGATGAAGAATAGTATTAGAATTGTCTTAGATGTAATAGAGTATCTAAATTATCATAATGCAATCAAAGGGCCATTTATATTTTTGGATGTAGAAAAAGCATTTGATAATTTAAATTTGACTTTTTAATTAAATACAGTTCTCCCTTCACATTTGCAGGTTTGAGTCGTGTGGATTTATTTGCAAGGCACCTGTGCCTCCCCCCAATTCTCCTTCTGCCCCCATTCTGTAGTATGACTGTGACAATGTTATGCAGAAGCATTGTCACAGTCCCATCCTTCTCCTGTCCCCATTGCATGATGGGAGAGTGCTGTGGAAAGGGCCTCACATACTCCTCTCCTTTTCCCACATGTTTGTTTAACTATTATTCACTGATGAAGAAGCATGTGTGCTTTGAAAGCCTGCACAAGAACTTTTGTGTCTTTCTAACTGCCCTAATAAAACTGTTGCCATAATATGAACTTTAGAATTTCTCTTGTGGTCAACATGACATCTGAGTACTTAAATGAAGAGGAAACGCTTAAGGTACTTATATGCCTGACAGATAGAGAAGGACAGGTGCTGCTGGCTATGGCTCCATGGTGAAGACAAAAATTTCCAGAAGAGAAGTGAGCAAAAGTAAAGTCTTTCTTGAGAATACCAGTAGATAGCTGAAGAACCAGCAGCTCAAAGAAAGAAGGGAAAACACACTGGGGAACCCTAGCAACCTGTTTCTGCCTCTATTGCTGCAAAGTTAAACTATGCTTGCAGAAATAGCCATGTGTTTACCCTTTGACCCCAACAGACACATGACTATTTGTGCAAGTGCAGTTTAACACTCCTTCACTTACAACAGGATGACGGAAGCACCTGTTCCCTACTAAAAGGTCTACATGTTCTGGATTCTGAATATTATGTTATTATTATTATGTTATGTTATTAAGTTACAGCAACCCAGGAGATTGCTCTTTGGTACTGCATGCTTTTAACCTCACAGGAGACATTGAGTCTGCCTGGAACAGGCTTAGACTATTTAAAGCTGCAAAGTAATCATTTTAGTTTCAATACCTAAAATTTAGTAAAGAATGTGTCCGGCTTAGGCAATCCTGCTCCCCTCACCCTTCATTTCATAGCCTCTGTAACAGTTACATCGTCCCACTGAAACTGAGTTGCATGACTTAACAAAGTACTAGGTGTACATTTGCAGTCTGTGAAGCAAACTCTTTTCACAGTTGATTCCAGAGCTCCATTAAAGTATCCATGGAACTATTTTACAGGTTCTACAGATGGCACATATAACAATTGTGTGATTATTACAATGTCTCAGAGCACTCTGCACAAGTCCAAAGTACTGGTCAGATTCCAGATTAGATGATTAAAATCAAAACTTGGCTCCTTAAAATTCCTCCTGCTGTTTTAATTAGTGAAATTATATTTCACTTCCTCTCTTATTAAGAATGAGAAAAAAAAGAGTGACAGAAAAATGGATGGTGAGGATGGACTTCACTGGAACAGAATGACTGCCTTGTTTGATCACTGAAGTTGCTACGTTTTAGGTGAAGAATGAGTAATAATGCTGTTATGTATGTAATTTATGGAGAGCAGAGATCATTAGAAAGAGATCACTCAAGAAGAAAGGTGCTGCATAAATGTGAAAATCAAATCTATGGATAATAGAGAGATTTTATTTTTGCTATTTTTATTAATGATTCACTGAGCACTTTTCCCCAAGCGTGTTTACTAAAAAGTTCCACTTTGTTCAGCAAGACTTAATTCCTTAATTAAAACTGCAACCTTCATGTACAAAATGCATTATAGGTTTGCTCCTTTATGCAACACTCTGCAAAACAGGGGTTTTCTGTCCCAGTTTTACAAATGGGGAACAGAAGGAGAAGTCAAGACCCAAATCCTTAAAACAGGGTATGTGGCAAAATATGACTTTCATTCTTTCATGATTTTAAACCTATCTTTGAATCAGCCCACCAAATATCAAGAAGTGGATACTATAAACAACGTCTGTGGCACATCGTACTGAGTGGGTTGCACTCTGACATCACGTTGCCTTATAAGAATGCATCTAAGGTGGCTTCATCAACTGAGCTCAGTGAGTCACCACCATGATGCATTGGCCAGGATATTTAAGGAGTCATTTTGTCCAGGATCTATGATTAAAGAACTGGAGGTTTTTAGCCTGGGGAAGTGAAAATGTGAAAACATTGCCTCTTGAAAAGGCTAGTTTCCTTTCTGATTCCCCCTCCCCCTTCCCTTTGGGTTTTCTGTGTATTATTAGCATTTCTATCTCCTAAACCTCTTCAGGATTTAAACGAATGGAAAGGTAAAGGCAAGATGTACCTTTTCAAGATGCTTTTGCTGGTAAAACCTCATTCTGTATTCTTTATTTTTTTCAAAAAAAAAAAGTTAAAATAAGCAATCTTTATACAAAATGCACAGAAATAAACTTAGTCCTTGGAACCAGAACATACAACCTGATTCATAACCTGGCTTTCATTAGCTACAACTTACGTTATAGGTAGTCAGAGTTTCAGACACTGTGATCTACAACTCGCATTTTTCAAAAGTTTGAGAGCTGCAGGGTACACAAACTTTTAAGTACATATCAAATATTAATTTTATACTAAAAATGTACAGCATAATATTTAATTGAGGTAGTATCATTGCTCATTAAGGGAAGCCATCTTGTGGGTCATGATCATTTCAAGTCTTTGCAGAGCTCTTTCTCTAAGGCATTCAGAAGAAAGGACAAGCAAGCACCATAGCCTGGACCTAATTCCTGCAAGATGGTTCTGGATACTCTCCTTTACCCTCATAGAATCATAAAGAACCACAACAGCCATTGAGTCCAGCTCCCTCTCATGCAGGAATACACCATCAAAGCATTCTCAACAGCTGGCCATCCAGCCTCTGTTTTCAAAACCTCCAAAGAAGGAGACTCCACCACACTTCAAGGCAGCACATTCCACTGCCAAACCGCACTTACTATCAGGAAGTTCTTTCTAATGTTTAGGTAGAATCTCTTTTCCTGACCTTTGAAGCCATTGCTCTGTATCCTAGTTTCTAGAGCAAGAGAAAACAAGCTTTCTCCATCTCCACATGACATCCCTTCAAATATTTAAACATAACTATCATGTCATTTCTTAACCTTCTCTTTTCCAGGCTAAACATATCCAGTTCCCTAAGCCACTCCTCAAATGGCATAGTTTCCAGGCCTTCTGCTATTTTGGTTGCCCTCTTCTGGACAAGTTCAAGCTTGTTAATATTCTTCCTGAACTGGGGTGCCCAGAACTAGACACAGTATTTCCAGGTGAGGTCTAACCAAAGCAGAATAAAATAATACTATCAGTTCCCTTGACATAGACACTATATTCCTATTGATGCAGCCCAGAAATCACATTGGCTTCTTAGCTCCTGCTTCACATTGCTTACTCATGCTCAACATGTGGTCTACTAAGACTCCTAGATCCTTTTCACATGTATTGTGGGTCAAGCCAGGTGTCACCCATCTTATATCTGTGCATCTCATTTTTTCTGCCCAAGTGTAGTACCTTACACTTTACCCTGTTGAAATTCATTTTGTTAGTTTTGGCCCAGCTCTCTGATCTGTTAAGATCATTTTGAATTATCATCTTGTTCTCTAGGGTGTTAGCTACCTGTCCTAATTTGGTCTCATCTGCAAATTTAGTAAGAATGCTCTCTATTCCCTCATTTAAATCATTGATAAAGGTGTTCAATAGTACTGGGCCCAGGACAGAACCCTGTGGCACTCCATTAGTCACTTCTCTCCAGGATGAAGAGGACCCATCGGTGAGCACCGTTTGGGTTCTGTCAGTCAACTAGTTACAGATTGACCTAAAAATAGCATTGTCTAGCCCACATTTTACTAGCATGTTTGCAAGAATATCGTGGAGGACTTTGTCAAAGGCCTTACTGAAGTCAAGATAAGCTATGTCCACAGCATTTCTTTCACCTGAGATTCTCAGCAAAAACGTTCCTGCCAACTGCTTATGAGATGCAACCCATCACTTGCCAGAAGTCCTCCAACTATCCTAATTTGGCCGAGACAGCCCAGATTAATCCTTTGCTGTCCTACTTTTATAGCTGCCTTTAAAATGTTCCAATTTCTCTCTCTTCCCACTTTCTCCCTTTGTCCTCAGCTGACTTCAATTGCTGCAAACCAAGTTCAAAGTAAAAAGTAGTTCACACTCAATTAACTCAACAGGAGGGACAGGAGGAGACAGAGGTATCGTTCTTCCTAAACTTGGTACATCAATTCCAGAATTTCTCTGATTAAATAGTCATTTTATACGTTATTTCTAATTAATAAATTTTGCCTCTTATTGTCTGACCATACTCTGAGGTGGCAGTTTATCACTGTGAAATGTTGGAGGATATGCTTTCCTGTCTATGAGATTCACATCTCTTCAGCAGCTAGAGTCTCCTGTTTTTCAAGCCTTCCTGTGGTCATACTGGATCAAGGCCATAGGGACTTGTGAGCTGTACACTTTACAAAGGGAATGCATATAGCTCACTCCCCCAGGCCTCCCATGTAACAAATACAGTCTTCAAGCTGAAACGCATGCCCTGCTGCCTTCTGAAAATTAATACATAAATGTCTGGTCTGTACAAAAATAAAGATTGCAAGATATATAGCTATAAGTATAATCAGAAACGTAGAAGGTCAGAAAGACAGGTACATACATGCGCACGCACGCACACACACAGAGACACACACACTAGAAGTGAGCTTTTCAGGAAGTTTCAAGCTGAAGCAACTCCACCCCCTTGACATTTGAAGAAGGATCTATTAGTCAACGGATGTCACTAACTAAACCATGTTCTTTCTAGGGATGACACTAAAATTCTAATCAATCAGCTTTATTAAGCTAGCATCCATCATCTTACAGACAAAGGCAACATTCAGGAAGAAAAATCAGCTGTACTACTCCAGGCAGCAATCCACTTCTTATGCTGCAAGTGAAAGTTTCCAACATTTCAGCTCCTTCACTCTTTACACACTGCTCTCTGTTCCATTACTCAAGGGCACAAGCCTAGAGAATGCAAATGCTTACATGTAGAAGGACTGTGGCCCCACTCCAGTGATATTTGAAATGATGCATGCATGCCTGAAAGCCAAACATATGATGAGCGCTTTTATACTTTTGATAGTACTGAACTCATTAGGAAAACAGGAAGACCAAATTACAGGAGGACTGACTCAATCACTGTTGTTGTGTGTCTTCAAGTCATTTCCAACTTGTGGCTACTCTTAGGCAAATCTATCATGAGTATTTCTTGCCAAGATTTGTTCAGAGGGGGTTTGCCTTTGCCTTCTCTTGAGACTAAGAGAGTGTGACTTCCCCTAGGTCACCCAGCGGGTCTCTATGACTGAGCAGGGATTTGAACCCTGAGCCATTTCCACACTAGACTGTTATAGTGCTATTATTCCACTTTCAACATCCTATGGAATCCTGGGGTTTGCAGTTAAGGGAGAGGCCTTAAAGGCCCTTGCTAAACTGCAAACCCTAGGATTCCATAGAATGTTGTGTGATCTTGTGTGGACAGAAAATTGCATCTGCACCTCATCCCAGTCTTGCCAAGCAAGTCAATCAGTTAGATTCACCTATATGTTTTTCAGCCATTTGCAGTTTCAGAATTAACAAGGATAAACATTAGGATAAACCATAGAGCTGTCCTGTAGATATTTGCAGATTTCCATAAATGAGGAGGAAGCAGAGGAATTTACTAGCAGATGCTTCAGTGTTTTCAAAGTCCTGTTAGTTCATGCCAGCCTGAGCAGACAATGGAGAGGCTAACTTTACTGGGTTTTTCTAGTCAACCAATTTTTTAAAAAAATCATTGAGACCTCCAGGAGCGATATGACTACACCAGTAGCGATATTTTCCATTGGTCCACCTGTTCCTAACTCCTACCAACCTGTGGGTCTGGGGGTTTGAAGTGTTCCCAGGGATACAGCATGGGAGGGGGAGGGAATGAGGCCATTGCACCTCAAGTAAGAATTCTGCTCCCCCACGAAATTTTCCTTCCTTCCCCAAACTTCTTGCATTCCAGAAACTTAAAATTTCAAAGTTTAGGCATCTGAAGAAACAGAACAGGAAAATTTACCAGGGAATGTAAGCACAGCAAATGTAAGAGTTTCAGATGTGATTGATTTTCAATGTCTCAGTCTCTAGAATGCCAGAAATTTGGGGACTGAAGGAAAATTTCATTGGAGCAGCAGAATTCTCTTTCTGAGCATAAATGTCCTCCTTTTGCCTTCCCATAGCTATACCTCTGGTTCTGCCCCTTCTGTGAATAGTCTTGTGTAAGTTTGTGCTGTCAATTTATTTAAAATCTTCCCACACAGACTATATGCTAGATAGAGAAAATCTAATATGTATAGTAGAAGTATAGTAGAGGAAAATATCGATTTAGACTAAGGCCCTTTCCACACGAGGCTGGTGAATCGGTTAGTGCCATTTCTTACCAGATTTTCTGGGCTCGAAACAAGGCGGACTTTCCCTTATTTCCTTCCACACAGCTACTGCGTATGTTCCATTCTGATTCGGAGGAGTGTGAGTTCATGAATCCACACTGCCTCTGCCGTGGCCACTCCCGCTGCTCCCCTCACCCTGCCCCGTTGGCTGTGATTGGTCCCTTTTTTTTTTTTGCATGGTTTAGTATCTGATCCATTTTGCATGCACAGAGCCAGTTGGGAAGGATAGTTCCAATTCCTGAAGGAACACAGCCCCAGGAACCACTCATGTGGTCTTTAGTCCAGCCAGCAATCTATGGCCATTTCCGCACTACGCTGTTATAGCGCGATTATTCCACTTTCAACATCGTATGGAATCCTGGGATTTGCAGTTTGGGGAGGGGCCGATCGGTAATGAGGAAAAAAAAGGCTAACAAAAAGCCAGCTAATAAATTTAGACCAGGATCAGAAGACATATATTTAAAAAAAAAAAAGATCTAAAATATTCTCATGGCAGTAAACAAAGGAAAGGCTAACAAAAAGCCAGCTAATAAATTTAGACCAGGATCAGAAGACATATATTTTTAAAGAAAAAAGATCTAAAATATTCTCATGGCAGCAAACAAAGCCTTGCTGAGTTGAAAATGTACTTGGATTCATTTATGAAAACTATTTAAATTTTTTCTTAGCAACCTCTCTTGTTAAATTAAATCATATAAGGATTTCCTGGCTGCTCCAAAACAACAGGTTTTAGGCCCTTTTCGCACGGCATTTGCAATGCGAAAGGGTCCCTTGAGCATCACGCACATGTGAGGAGTGGTCCACATGACACACTCACATTTGCACAACGCTCCAGGGCCCGGCAGGGACCACTCACGCATTTTTTCATTTTCAGCTTGAAGCCGAAAATGCTGCGTGGTTGCGTATCACTCCGGGGCCCCTCACACACTAACCTCGCGTGTGGGGCCTTGGGAGCCAGGCCGGTCACACTTCCTGTCCAGTGCAGCTTGGGAAGGTCCCAGGCTGCACTGCAAAAGGAAGAGACAGGGCTCTCGCATGAGCAGAAAGCTTGTGCGGAGCCGAAGAAGCAGGGAAGTGAGAGCCTCTCTCTGGAGGCTGCTTGCGCGAGCACTGCACCCCAGCGCCAAAAATAGGTGAGTTGCGGAAAGGGCCCAAGATATAAATTGATTGAGCAATTTGGTGGATCTTTCTTTTGTTTGTTGGGGGGGGGGTGTTGTTGTTATTGTTCTAGTCATTGTTGTTATTTAGAACCTGTTTTATGACCCATTGAGTAAAACAGTTGTTTCTTCACCAGGTTTTGAAAGCATTTCCTCCCTCTGCAAGGCAGGAATATACCACCTTTTCAGTCCCCACGGCCATAGGCTGATTTAGGGGTTGCCCAGATGTGCATACACAAAGTTTTACAAGTTATAATTCCAAGGTCTTAGAGATGCACCTTAGTGCTAAAAATGACTGGTCCATGGTACAAAACATATTGGACATGATCCAATCCAATGCTGACAGAGCAAATGTTCCACCACTATACTGGATCTCAGGAAGATGGAGGCATCCAACACCAGTCAGAATAAGTGGTGGATGGTTCCAACATCCTCAAAGCGAACCAGTCACTTTTGGTGTCCCCCCTCCCCCAGCCAACCAGTGGCCATCTTGAATCTTGAGGGCACAACTGCACCCAACTATCAGGGAAAACAAGGCATTGGCACATCTATGCACAGTACAAGGTTTGAAAAGTTCCAGCCCTCAAGCAAGAGAGGGCCATGCATGCATAATACCCAACAGGATCCCAACACCATTCTTCCCATCCATCTCACGAGCACCCCAGCACCCAAAACAAACCAGCAAAAGGCATGGCACAAGTCTGTACTTGGACCGTAGGTTATTCCTCCTCTGTAATATTGTGAGGACCCATTCTCATGATTGTATAAGTAACCAAAAAAGTGACAGTTATATTGCAAAAGTAGTGGCATTATCCCTTGTTAAGAGATATTGTAATATTGTTGGTGGGGAAAAGAATTAATTGCAAGAAACTAGCTATTTCTGACTAGTTATTTAGTTATTTCTAAGGTCTGCTCATATTCTCTCTCTCTTTCTCTTACACACACATATCTTTTTCTCACTATGAGGAAGTTGAGAGCCTTCAGTCTAGTGTACCCCCTACCTAGAGATCCTGATACAGAAGTTGTTCTTTCTGAGGGCAGCAAAAGAGTGTTGTGGATCAGAATCCACTGGGAAGAGAAAAGAACAGATTGACTTCTAAGTCAGATTTTTGACTGGCTGTACAAATTTCTCTGTACAGCTCTCCTTAGAAGCCAAGATGATTAAGTGAGACTTTTGTATTTTGAACAGATCATGAGAAGACAGGACTTGCGAGAAAAGATAGCAATGCTTTGTGAAAGGCTGTAGGAAAGGAGGGAAACCATAATACAGGTGGATAAATTCAGCCAAGAAAGCCACAGCCATGAGCTTGCAAGACTTGAGCAGGGCTACTGATAAGAGGGTGACTTGGAAATCTCTCATGCATAGAGCACATAGCTTTGTTGTGTAGACAACTCTGTCCTCCCAGCTCTCTCTCCTCCACCAATTCCTCTGTTTCTGCCCCTATTACTTCTCACCCAACTCTAGTTTGTGCTCCATCCTGTGGAAGATGTTTCCATTGATTAAAGATTACTGACATTCCATGTTAACTCCTGGAAGACCCTCCAAGAATGTGTTGCTAACGGTCAAACATTTCTGACCATTTATGAGAATAGCTTAACCAAGGATAGACAACAAGCAGCCTTACCAGCTTTCTCCAACCTGCTGTCCTTGAGATGAGTAGGATTTCCATTGCTATCACCCAGAGGTTGATGATGGGAGTTGAAGTACAGTGCAACAGGAAGGTAACACATCAGGAAAAGCTCCTGCCCTTTTTTACATATTGGCCAAGATCAGGAGACATTTCATAAAGTTCTGCATGGAAACAAACTGGAATATGTCTCCCCTCACTCAAGAAAAGAAACCCCACTTTCAAGCTGCCACAGCTCCCCAACTTTGCCATTTACTACTGTGGTAGAGAGCAGGGAGGCAGCCAAAAACATCCAGCTGTTTTCCTATAGCTAGACTCACATTGGCAAGTGTGACAGGCCTGTTTTTCCTCCTCACAGATTGGTAAGGCAGCTTCCCCCCCTCAGTCTGCTAAAGCACCTTGCCACATTATACAGCTTTCAATTGTTATTTGGATTTACTTGGGGAGCTTCAGTAGCTTAAAAGATACCATAGCTTTTGGAGAGGAGTATAGCCACTGTGCAGACAGCAGAGAATTCTGAACTCCACAACAATTTAAAAAAAAGTGAGTTACACAGGCATAAATTGGACCTGGACCTTCATAAGTTGCTAACAGGGTGCCAGCCATTGTCTCTTCCCTGTCAATCTGGCTGTGGAAGGTAGGGCTATAGTCCAATCCAGCAGCAGAGCACCTAGTTGGGGAAGGCTGCCTAGTTCACCAGAGAGACGTGTACATAAATGGAATAAGTATAAGTAGTTTAACACTGTAACATTACCATAAATGCTACAGAACTTAGAAAGAACAGCCCACAGCCAGTATGAAATCATTCAACTCCTTTAGATTCATTCCAAGAAAAAGGTGCTCCATCTCCTGACATTTCTCCAAGTGATGTAATAAAGGGTCTGAAAGGCAAAAGATGACTTTTGTAAAATGTGTTTCTGGATGAAAAAGCATTTGTTACTCAAGAAAAATAAATCAAATCACTGACCTTTCACTCAAATAGAACCATAACACCATTGTTGGTCTTGTTATGACCAAATGGGTTTTGTTTATTTTCGTATGTAGTTACCTTGGATGTGAAGTCTTTCAATGCTGGTTGTGTACAAGCTATAAAGTTCAGCAGAACATTTCACATAGCTCTGCACTAGCAATGGACAGAGCATTCCTCAATACTGGATGGATTGGAGAAGTCTACTCATAAGGTGTTTCAAATGTACACCAGAGCTTATGCATGTACATCAGAACTTCTATATCTGTAGATTTCATTTAGACAAAATCAGAAAAATCCCCAGTGCATTGACAACTACAACTCAATATTGTTTTGACATCCAGGAATGATTTAAACATGTGTGGGTCTGAATTTCTGTCACAGTATAAATTAGCTACCCTCAAGTAGGTGAAGTTTGGAAAAGCAAAATATGGATCTCTTACATTTGAATATTTTTGAAATGGCAATTTTGAATGCACAGGTAAGTATATCAGCATTCATGATATCTACAGTCTGAAAATGTCACCCAAGATTTCTATTTGGACATTGAAAGAATGAAATACTGCCATCTTCTATGGGAGGATTTATCTACTAGTAACTGGAGTCAATTTATTCAGTGAGCTCCTGACACTGTCTTATTGTGATACAAAAAAAAATGTGTGGACAAGAATTCTGCTAGATCCACATCAGCTTTGATCACTCCCTCTTGTTTCAAAAGAGAGATGGTTTTTCCTGCTGTTTTCTTCTTTTTCCTTGAATAATTGCACAAACTGACAATACTCTCCATGATGGGGAGCAAACTGTTAAAAATCTCTGCTGTTGACTCAAGATCTAAATGTCAATATACTTCTGGTTTTGTTGTGCTGCAGGCCCATTTCATGACAGTGATGCTTCTGCGAATTCCTCTGTACTTGGATATATGTCAGCATGTATAGATTTGACATTTCTCTGTCCATACTTGACAATGAAACCCACAGACAGAATATATCACAGTCTTCTTTTGCCATGATAGCTTCATACATCTATTTGGTATTATGTGCTGGGGTATGATGCTTTTTTGTAAAACCAAAACAAAGGCCATCATTCACTTGCCTGGCAGAATCAGCACCCACATGTGGAAGATTCTCTTCGCTGATGCTGAAGTTAGTTAAGCTTAGCAGACAAGTAAGTTGTAAAGCAGAGAGACAGATGGATGGATAGAAACCCAGTCCTGTGAACATCTGTGAACATTGAGCTGCCTCTATATATGAGCAACAGATATGATCTAACTGATTAAAATCA
Source organism: Cyclura pinguis (assembly GCA_030412105.1). Classification (NCBI taxonomy): domain Eukaryota; kingdom Metazoa; phylum Chordata; class Lepidosauria; order Squamata; family Iguanidae; genus Cyclura; species Cyclura pinguis. The sequence continues at coordinate 219,263,047 of CM059602.1, forward strand.
ATAAAATTATCAATTTAGTTGGAAATTTTCCAAGGAGTATGAGAAAAAATAATTTCATATTTGATTAATTAATTGACTTAAAGTGGTATTTTAGCATTAATCTAATTCCAATATTGAGGTATTAAGGTATTAATTAATTCAGAAGTGCTAAAAAGACAATAAATTTTATGCTTCCCAGCTGGCTCTTTGTTGTTGTGTGCCTTCAATTCATTTCTGACTTATGGCAACCCTAAGGCAACTCTGTCACAGGGATTTCTGGTGCTGAGTGTGTGATGAGCCCAAGGTTGGTTACCCAATAGTCTTCCATGAATTGAAACGAACCCTGGTCCAATGCTAAACCACGCTGGCTTTCCAGTTGATTCTTTACCCTCAACCTAATGCTCTTGGATTTTTGAAAACTTTTTTCTCTTTCTGTTAACCTCTCATGTTCAGGAAATTGCAATGTTTATGTCACAAGATCCAACACTGTTATTTTAATTCATTATCAGAATATGATAGATCAGTTAAAACTAAAAACAAGTAGTCAGACCAGCTAGAAATAGTATAGTCTTTGTAATGCAATAGTCCCCCTATACGTTACCCAAGACAGCTCATAGTGTCCCCATTTATCCCAGGAAAATGAATTTTGAAGGTCCGCATGAAATTTGGAGTCCACATAGTATTCCATAAACAAAGCAAAGGGGAGAGACAAGGAACTGAAATTATAACAAAGGGAGAAAAGAAACACATGAGAAAGGTTTTTGTGAGGGTGGATGAGAAATTGGGTGTTCAAAAATCCACGCAGCTATTTCTTTCTCTTCCAAGCTTAAAACAAGGACGGGAGTGTAAAATTGAAGACTGCATTTTGAAGCTTCATTTTTCATACAGGAATCTGTAAAATGGCAATTTAGCAAAAACTTAATAGCTAGGCTCTCTTTTTGTAATGTAAATATTTTGTAAATACATCACATTAACTAAATGCCTTAAGGCTTAAGCCTTTTCTGCTAACTTTCTTGTCTCTAGTTTTTCCATAAAAACATGTAAGAAGGTGTGGAAAGGGGCCAGCAATCTAATTCTACTGGGGCTTATGGAAACATAGAAGCAGATGCAAGTACAACTGACGACAAGTGAATCATACCCTGGCTGTTTTTGCCTTTATTTCTGAGGTCCAGTTCTTACAGCATGATCCTATGGGCTGCCATGTAACACAAAAAGCATGGATGCTAACTAAGAGCAGAACTTAGAAAAGTTACTATGTGGACTGCAATTCCCAGAAGTCCCCAGGAAATGTGGGCATTGTTGTTCATTGGCACTGATAGTTACTTTGGCTAGAGGATCCTGAGAACTGTAGTCCAAAGAAATAATGTGTCCAAGATGACTAATGGCCACACTCTTTGAAAGTATTGTTACTCATCCCATTGAGAGATGGAGGGGCAGTGTCACAATGCATTGCATGCATCAGAAAGGCCACTAGAGATGTACGGCAACCTTGTATTTGTTAAAAATTTACCAATATGGACATAGAACATCAGAAAATTGGATATGTTTCTTGAGCAGACAATGTGCCCACTGATCCTGCATCCATTCTCCAAATTGACAGCCACTGGACTTCAAGGATCTTTGGGTTGCAGCCAACTCATAGTCTCTCTTATATGTGTACACATACCCATAAACACACACACCCCGCAGAGCATCTCCTTCAAAATCCAACTCAAGCAGATGAATTACCCACTCAGGAAAATATATTCTTACCATCAGTGCTCACCAAAGAGATTACAACCAAACATGCCTGTTCAATAACAAACATCAGCTCAATCAAAGGATAATCTGTCAAGAGCTGTGGCAATATACTTCTATTTCCCACAATTCTCAACACAGAAAAAAATCTCAGGTTGATCTGTGTATAGCATCTTCCCTATTGAGGAGAGAATGCTGAAGGTTTGTGATGCATTTATAAGTATCCAATCTGTGAAAAAATCTACAGACTGAATAGAACCCCGCCCCCGCCCTTGCCAGCCAACATTTCTTTGAAGCAAGAGTGGGTAATCTATTTTAATCAAACCACATTTCCCCAAAGAACATTTCCAATACTCTAAAAAAAGGGCAAGTTCTCACATATAGCTCCTTGGGTTTTTGTTAGGTTTTGCTGCTTATTGTTGCTTCCATGTCCACTCATTCTATGGGGTGAGATGGGGTGGGGTGGGAGAGGGAGCAGATTTTAGTTTGTGGGAGTGTTGTGTTTACTGTAACTTATGTTGCTCCTTCTGCTACCTCTACCCAACCCGGAATTCTATTTTCCAAATACTTTCCCAATCTCATCCCAGCCTTCCTTACTTTATATTTGAATGAGTCTCTGGGATCTCCCAGACTGGTCTAAACAGGTGTGAGTTCTTGCAATATGGCACCTGCACTCATTTAGGCAAAGCGTATATACATGCCATTTCCTGTCTATTGGTCTTAGCTAGACACTTTTGCTTCATGCATCAGTTAGTCTACAGTTAGTCTGAGTTTGTCATCCATTTTGTAGTGTGCAGTTTTCTTTCTGTAACCTGTTTGAAGAGCACATGTTCCATAGCCCCTCACCATGCAATGTAATAACATCTTTAATATTTGTAAGTTACTTCACATGTTTTAAAAAGAAGAATAAAATAAGCCCGCTTTATTTCCCTGCTTAGACCCTGGGGAGGAACTGGTTGTTGCTCACCCCCTGAATGCAAATTACTTTGCTTGTAAGATATATTATCTTCCAAATTCCTCTACATAATTTTTATTGAAAGTAGGGAAATATTAATTTTGTTAAATTCTATATAGATATTTAATACTTTCTTTGACATAAACATCTGTGACTTTGGGGTTGGCCGTGTTTATATACTATGTGCTTGGTCTTTGGGTGGGATTCTGATTTTGTTAAGAACTACATGTATAGTCAAAACAATAAGCTAAGCCTACATAATCTCAAGTGGTTTCCTATCTCTCTTTGCAAAGAGACTAATCACAGCACTCTATTTGCATAAATCATAATAATCAATGCCTGGTGATATTTACTCTCCAATTAATTGGCATTTCTTTTGAAATGACTCTAAAATGTGCAGCAATTTAGGCTGATGAGTTAGAAACATTAAAATCTGAGATGGAACAAAGTCTACCTTTGGGCACCTCAGAAGGCGGCTTGTCACTTTTAGCAGGTGGGTGGGTTTCTGAAAAACCTGCTGGACAATTTCAGAGCTGTCATTCGAATCTTTGAAAGCATTTGGAAATATGATTTAACAACAAAGAGGGAAAACAAATGAGCTTTCTGTTAGTCTTCAGGGACGTTGAAGGCTGCAAACGGAGGTGGAGCTATCGATTATGGCTTTATATGCCAGAAGAAAAGAATTAGGTTACAATTGTTGCCCAGACATTTGTGCTGTAGCAAATCAAACCATCCCATCTGTGTGCCAGAACCAATATTTGTAGATGTCTAGAGCTAAAACCTCATTACTTATGCTGATTTCTCTGTGAAGCAGTCTTTTGTGTACACAGTGTAAAATGGAGCTCTGCTGTTTACATCAAACTCTGCACAAGGTGGAACTTCCCCATCCTTCTCAGTGTCAAATAAAGTTCTTAGGATATAGTGAGGGTTTTGGCTCACAGCTGCTCCTGATATCAAAGACCATGGGAAATCCCTTCCTCCTGTACGGAAGCTGGAATTTGGAATTGTTAGCAAAAAGCCGTCTTCAGTGAAGAAAAACCTTTGTTAGAGGAACTTCAGATTTGAGAATCAAGAAAGATGGAGTCTGATGCTACTAGCTTCATGACCAAAAAGAGAGAGAAACACGAAGTGTGTCGGGGGGGAGTGACATCAAGCTTAAGAGTATCAGCAGACACTGCAAAGCGGAAGCATACTAGGGAACCCTAACTACCTGTCTCTGATTTCATTGCCTGTACAGGCATTTATGTGGCTGCAGAGCTCCACATATATAGAAGCATAATGAATTTCAGTGGTAACTGTTGAACACAACTGCAAGTAAACTTTGAACAATTCACATACTGCAGAAATTTCCATAACATCTCTTTACCAGTACACAAGACACTCTCCATCGTGTACTGGGAGAAAGTTAAAAGATAGACAAAAATGCCACAACCTGATATTGGATTAGACTGAAAATTAGTCAATTTTCTTTTTTAAAAAAATTGCATTGGAATCTGCACATCTGTTAAAATAAGAGCCTCCTATTCATGTAATCTTTCTGCCCCAGAAGCAGCCAGTTTTCCTTCGAATGCTACCCATCTTTTCCAAAGGACACTGTGCTGACTTCAGTGAATCAGGAGAAAGCTGTGCAGTGGAGGACTTTCTTTCTCCTTCCTTCTCTGTGGCCTTGACAAGTTCTGCAATGCATCACATCACCCAAAGAAGTGTCTTGAGATCAGTGGTCCTTCTAAGGCAAGAAGGCGGAACCTTTGGCCCTAAAGATATTTTGGTCTACAATTCACACAACAACTTGCTATTGATAATGCTTACTGGGGAGATTTTTTAAGTCCGAAACATCCGGTGGACCAAAGGTTCCCTGCCTCTCCTGTAAGGGGTATTGCCTTTGCAGTGTCCATGGAAGGACGATAGGACATGTATAACAGAGCATGTCATAACAACCAAAAAGGAGGAAGAAAAGGGGAAAATCCACTTTCCCACTCTATGATGCCATTAATAGTATAATGCCCTTCCAAAAGATGGGTCAAAATGGTGGGTGGAGAGAATATTTAGGAAATGGGATAGGTTCCTTTCTCTGGCCTAGATATTGGTCTGAACCAAAGAGAGGTTTGAACAGGACTTTTCAAAGCCTACCTCTTATTTGCATCAGGCTCAGATAAAATTTTGTGAGCCTTTTCCCTAGCTTCTACAAATTTCTTGCTCTTGTTTAGATCATATCACACCCCTCTTTGAACTGTTCCCAGTATCTGAAACATATATGTAGCACATGTTAAAATGCTACTGTTTAATGCCAGATTGGTGAATGGTACGTTAGGATTTGATCCTGAATGCATGTGCTTGACTTGGCATGTATTACAGAGATCTGGTTGGATGAAGCTGGACAGAGTTAATTTTTCTCATCTTTGCCCATCAGAATTTATGCAGCAGCAAGTAAGACCTAGGGGATGGGAAGGTGGAGTTGCAGTAATCTATTGGGATAATATCCCCCTGACCAGGTTCCTTATTCCTCAGTCTACAGAGTTTGAGTGTGTTTATTTGGAGGTAGCTAGCTGGAACAGGTTAGGTCTCTGTTGGTATACCACCTACCCTGCTGCTCAACAGTCTCTCTTCCTAAGCTACCCAGGGTGGTCTCAAGGTGGTGTTGGAATCTCTGTGGCTTATGATGCTGGGTGATTTCAACATCCATGCTGAGGCTACCCTATTGGAAGTGGCTCAGGACCTCAAGTCACCATGACAACCATGTGTCTGTCCAAGTAGTGTCTGGACCCACTCATGCTGCTAGACACACTTTAGACCTTGTTTTTTGTACAGGATGGGATGATGGTGGTCCAGAAATGATGGAGATTCCTACTATTCTGTTGTCAGGGACAGATCACTTCTTGGTCAGGCTTAAATTTTCTGGGACACATACCCTCTGCAGGGGTGGAGGACTGATTAAGACGGTCTGCTCCAGAAGGCTGGAAATGGAGTTTCCTCCCTCACCAGGCAATCTTGTCAATGCTATGGTTGATCTCTGGAGTGGGGAAATGACCAGGGTGGTGGACAGTCCCTCCTCATGGAGTAGAGCTCAACCAGCCCCATGGTTTTCTGAGGAGCTGGCAACAATGAAATGAGTGAGATGGAAATTAGGCAATATTGGCAGAAAACTCAGAGCAAATCTGACTGAAAACAGGCTCAAATCTATATGAAGGCCTATGGTTGGGCAATAAAAGTAGTGAAAGAGGCTTTTCCAACTAACACTATTACATATACACAGACCCATCCAACAGAGCTGTTTTGAGTGGTCAGAAATCTGTTACAATCAGGTTCAAAGGAGAATTTAAGCTGCTTAACAGTCTGTTGTGAAGAATTTGCCCACCACTTTGGAGATAAAATCACATGGATTCATTCTGACATGGATGTCAGAGTTGATACACTTCTGGTGGATGTAACATGATCCTTGGAGAGGCGACAGGCACCACATGTGTACCCCTGCCCTTCCAAGCTTATTAAATTGGCCAGAGGAGGGCTGGCTGAGTGGATAAGGGAAGTGGTTAATGCCTCTTTACAACAAAGCAGGGTCCCAACTTGCCTGAAGGAGGCAGTTGTAGGACCTCTTTTGAACAAACCTTTCCTGGGTCCTAACTGCTGCATAATTATAGAACAGTCTCCAACATCCCATAGTTGTGCAAGGTACTGGAGTGTGTGGTGGCTTTGCAACTCCAGGGGGTTCTGGCTGAGATGAATTATCTAGAAGATCCATTTCAATCTAGTTTCAGGCCTATTTGGGACAGAGACAGCTTTGGTGGGGCAATAAGAGTGGAAAGGCTTTAGTTGCCTTGGCAGATGACCTACACTGAGAACAGGACAAGGGGAGTGTGTTTCTGTTATTTCTGCAGGAACTCTCAGCAGCTTTTGATACCACCAAACATGGTATCAACCATGCCTCACTGGGGATTTCACTTAGAGATATTGTTTTACAGTGGCTCCATTCTTTCCTGGAAGGGCACTCTCCGAAAGTTGTGATGGAAGATTCTTGTTTCAACTCCTTGATCATTGGCCTATGGAGTCCCTCATGGCTCTTTCTTGCACTTATGCGATTTAACATATATATGAAACCACTGGAAAAGGTTCTCTGGGCTCAAGTTGTCACCAGTAGCTCCATTACTTCTCTCTACCTAATTCCAAGGAAGCCGTCCCTGTGCTAAACTAGCGTCTGGGAGTAGTAAAGGACTGGGTGAGAGTCAACAAACTGAAGCTTAATCCAGAAAAGACAGAGGTGCTCCTGGTCAGTTGAAAGATAGATCTAGGAACAGTGATTCAGACTGTGTTAGAGGGGGTTACACTTCCCCTGAAAATGCAGGTTTGCAATTTGGGGGTACTCCTGGATTCAACCCTCTGTATATAGCATGTCTTTCAACCAAAGCTTGGAAAAGTTACAAAGTGTTTGCTAAATGCTGAAATCTCTAACTGCTGCGTATATACAAGATCTGAGCAAGATGTGATCCTCCAAATGTAGTTGGACTGCAATTCCCAGCATACTTTGCCATTGACTATGATGGCTATGTATACAAGGAGTAGTATTCCCACAAAACTTAGTCAGAAGATACCACTGCACTCATGTCCTGCTTGTGAGCTTCCTGTAGACAACTGGTTGGTAATGAACAGGACTATAAACTAGGTAAGTCTTTGGTTTGATCCAGCACAGCACAAATGTTCTTATGAAATAGGCTCATTTGAGTTACCCATTTAATTCATGCTTTCATTATGTAACATCCTGGCTGAACAAGGTTCCTAATCACATGGAAGAAGAGCTGTTGGGTATACACTGGTATGCATGTGCAAGCCCATATAACAGCTCCTGCTAGAAAAACCAGTGTTGGGGGAAATCTTGCTTCCTTACAAGTAGTAGACCAAATGTGCATATTGAAGATGTGAAAAGGGCTTGAGAGACCTCTCTCTGCCTATTGAGAAACTCTGGGAAACAGCATGCAAAGAGAACATCCATGCCTGTAGTTCTTTGGAGTTCTATCTTAGGCCCTTTTCACACCTTACCTGGTGCCACTGGCGTCATGCAGGGATCACGCAAAAAGCCTCGTCCAGGAGACACTTGCATCCCCTCCGCTTTCCCTCCACACCAACTCCGTGCTGGCCAGAAGGAAGCGTGAGCGCTCCACCCCTTCCTTCTGCAGCGCAGCTGGGTACTTTCCCAGGCTGCGCTGGGGGAGGAAGCGTGATGGCTGGGCATCCGGAGTATCCACATGCAAAGTAAGTGCATGTGGGGCATAGGAGGGATGCGCAATTGCGCATCATTTTCAGCAATGAGCCGAAAATGATATAATGTGTGATCACCCCCTAATGGCCTCAGTAGCGTCGCGCAATTGTGAGGACGTCATGTGGAACAGTCCTTGCAATTGCGTGATGCTCCAGAGGCCATTTCGCAACAGGACTGGCATGCGAAAAGGGTCATAGTTCTGTCTTCTGTTCCAGAGCTGCAACAGTTGGCTGGCACTGTAGTGACTTTTCTGTATTTCAACATCCACCCCCATCTTTTTTAAATTAAATAACATTAGCAAAATATTTCAAAGAAAAGATAATGAGAAATGATGTCACTAATAACTGCTATTGAAATAATGTATGTGAATGCATTTCGGTTAAGACCAAAGAAATCCCCAAGGTTATTTTAAACTGTAGACTTGTTTGTATGAATTAAAGTAAAAATATGCGTAAGCAGCCACGGTGTCTCTGCCCATGTGTCACTTCAGCTGTACTGCTGTTTGTTCCATGCAAAACAAGCAAAGCAAAACAAACATCTACTGTGTAACAATAAACCCTTTCCCTAAAATCACCCTTACCTCCAGCCTATACTGCAAACAGTTCCCAGTGCAGAGGGAGAAAAGTTAGGTTATTGAAATGCAGGAAACACAAAAGTAGGGGAAGATGAAGAATGGTCGCCATTACCTCTTTATCAATAATGATGACACAGTGGAGTTGCCCTTAAAAAAGAGATCAAAAGAACATGATTTATCCATTAGCTCCATTTATCAATGTGAGTGAAGAGTGGGGAGGACTGTGAATAATATTTTATCGATTTGCCTTTTTATTCTCAGAAAGAGTGCTACATTTTGACTTCTGGCTGCAAAATGTTAACAGTAGAAATGCACCATTTTGTGCTTCATGTTTTATCTTAGGCCCTTTTCACATGTGGGGGGGAAACGGGCGAAAACGCCCAAAAACGGAGCTTACCTTCAGCCGGGTAAGTCCGTCGCCACGTGGAGCAGCGCGAGCTCGCTGCTCCACACTCCTCTGGCGTCGCAGATGGCAGCTTCCGGTTGGTGGAGGCTCTCCACCAACCGGAGAAGCTCGCCAGCAGGAAGCCCGCCCCCGGCAGATCTGCAGGCACGCACTTGCGCACGCCTGCAGATCCACTTTAGAGCCGGGTGACAGAGCGGCACGGGGCTGCGCGCTCTATGCTTTTTAAAAACCTCTAAAAAGAGGTTTTTAAAAAACTCGCAGCCCAGCTAGTTCCAGCCGCTCCTGAGTGGATTCTGGTGTAGAACTATGAAAAGTAGTCCACGCCAGTCCACTCTACGGTGTAGACGACCTCCGTGAGAGGTCGCTCTACACCGTTTCCCCCCACACACATGTGAAAAGGGCCTTAGATAGATACTACAACTGAAATAATTTTTTAAAGAGTAGATCCTTGTTGAGTTGGAATCTTTTGGATTTTTGAACAGTTCCCACTCATTTAATTATTATAATGGTTTTATGGGTTTAAATGGTTTTGGATGATGCTTGTTAGCTAGTGAGAGCAGTTTTTAAAACTGGAAAGACAATAAATTGTAACAAAAAGAAAAACATAGTTAAATGGTAGTATTCATTTAACCAAATGTAATACCAAAGTAATAGCTGGCTTGGCAAAGCCAAATATTTGCAGAAAAAAACTTTGGAAAGTGGAGAGGGAAACTGCGGTATTGTGATAGAAATGGAACAAATAAGTATCAGATACAGCTGCACTTAACTGGCACTCGCACATTAAGCTGTGCTTAATTGGTACTCATACACAGTATGTCTGGAACCATCTCCACATGTGTACTACAGCAGTAAGTAGATTAAATAAGCTTAAGATACAGTCAAGTTAGTTGAAAAAGCACTGAACAGTACCTTCTAGCTAAGGATGTAAATCTGCACTTACAAGCACTGTTTTGACTATAAGATTCAGCTGGAAAAATCATTTGCAGAAAACATATTGTTGGACAGAAAACATGTATTTTGTGCTATTTGTAATTTATGTGTGTGTGGATATGCCTTCAAGTCACCTGTCAACTTATGGCGACCCTATGAATTTCATAGGGTCAAGGGATATTCAGATGTAGTTTTGCCATTTCCTCTAAAATGGAGGGCTTTATCATACCAGCCTGTTGTCTCTCAATAGTCACATTGTTTAAGCAAATGGAAACATACTGGTACGGAAACAAGTACTTTCACATCTTCTCTGCAATAATGCTATGGTGATGCATGTTCTTGCAATCAGTTTTCTGCACTGCATTGCTGATGCTGCCTTCCGACCGGTGTCCACACTGCATAGCACATGCATGCTGTTTATTTCTTTTCTTTTCTTTCTTTTTTTCCCCCTGCAATTGCACGATTTCAGTTCCACAAAATGTATTTTTATTTTGCTTTGCCACAATTGTGTAATTGTGGCATGCTAGTGATTGCCATGGCAGTGCAAACACACAATTATGGCAAAACAAATTTAAAAAAGAAATATGTACCAGGGAACAGAGTACAAGCAATGTTGTTCCTGTGTTGGTTTGGGGGGTTTTCACACAATTGCACAACTTCCATTCCTCGGTATGTGTTTCTTATTATTATTATTATTATTATTATTATTATTATTATCATCATCATCATCATCATCATCATCATCATTATTATTTCTGCTGCAATTGTGGCATGCTGGTGACATCTACAGTAGTGCAATTGCATAATTATGGCCAAACAACTGAAAAAGAAATCACACTTCTCTGCAACTTAACTAGCAATATCCTTACCAGGCTAATTTAACTTGCGAAATTCGAAAATTCTGAACAATGGTCAATGGGACATGAGTGAAAAGTGTACCACCTGTAATCCTATACATTCTTGCAAGCAGTGAGTAATCTTTATGAAAAATATCTTGGCTTTGCAAATGGTTGGAACAGCTTGCTTCAATTTAGGGCCTGCTATAGTTTCTGCTTCAAGAGGTAGTGAAAATACCTAAGACCCAAGGAGCAAACTGACTGACACCAAACTCTGTAGTTAGCCTCTGAATGGCCGCTTTAGACAATGTGTTGCTCATCTTCCAAGATGAAGCCTTCATTCAAACTATTTATCAATTTTTGCTTTATTTTGTTTCATGAGATTTCTCTACTTCAAAGAATAGCATTTGAGGCTACTATCAACGCTATAATAAAGAAAAACAAAGACAATTAAAATATAAAAGAGATTAAAATATATATAAAATATAAAAGAGATTAAAATGTATCAAGAAAAGAGTATCTCATTCTTAGCAACTCAGTTTTACTACCAAAAGGCTCTCTTAATAAAAAGATCTTTGTTTATAGTGTTTGAGTGGAGATTCATACTACCTACTGGTTGTTCAGTTATCAGAAGGTTATGATCCTTCACACACACACCACAATTGTCCCAGTTTGGCAGAGAGAGCCCCAGGTAATCTACAATCCCACTTTCTCAGCTGCTTTTAAAATGCCTCAGTTTCTCTCTCCTCCTCCCTCTTTCTGTAAATTTCTGCATATTGAGTTCAAAATGCAAAGTAGTTTGTACTCAACTCAGAAGGAGAGAGAAAAGAGGGAGACTCAGCATTTTGCCCTTCCCAGCAGGCTCAGGCAAAAGCAAACTGCTGCAGCCTCTCCTAACTTTGAAACAGAATTTCCTGTGCTGTGTGACTCCAAATTATTTCTTGTTGTAACAAAAGGAATCAGCATATCTTGTTGAAAGCACAGAAAGGAAGAGCCTTGCCAGTAAAGAAGGTCTTTCCTTGAGGAGATCCTCTTTGCATTACAGCACCCCTGAAACTGTTCACCAGATGCACTACCAATTTCTCTTTCTCAAATGGATTTCCTTCAGTATCTCTGATTTCTTTAAATCAGGATCAGTATTGTAGACAAACACTTCTCATTTGAAGTTTCTTCTCCTCTCTTCAGCTTCAATTTTTGTTTGTCAATGAGATTTGCATATATCTTATATTTTAAGCCTTAGATTTACTGGTTTTCTTCTCTCCAACCCCATCCTTTTGATTTGCTAATCTTCTATATGTGTCAGGGCTACACAGTGGCTCAGGAAAGCAACTGTAACTTGTAAAGCTCAAACACTGGGAGAGATTTTAGCATCTATTTACTTTGAGAGGGGTTTTGTTTTCTGTAGCACAATGTTCTATTCACATTAACAATGCAATAATACACACATCTACTCAGAAATAAGCCCCTGTGAGCCACAATCCTGTGCACATTTCTCCTAACTAAAAGCATACAGGATTGTAACCTGAGACATTCCAGATTGTAACATTGAATGCTCGCATTTTATGACAATCATGCTTTTTTGCTATTGTCATAAATCAACATTTTCATGACTGTCATGGCTGGAGTGAAACGTATTGCACATCATTTCTTTTTCCCAGTACACTTCATTTTTATTCTACAGACAACTCTGTGAAGTAAACTAGTCTGAGAAGGTCGAGTTGGTTCAAGATCATGTGAGTCTTATTTTATAAGGAAGATGGGATCTGAGCTGATCTGTAATGTGCAATGCAGGTTGATATAAAGAAAGACTTCATACTGTGGATATGACGGAAAACTACAATTCTGAGAGAGTCTGAAAAAGGCATATTGATTTTACAATAATATACTATATATTATTGTTAATTATGCTGCGAACATGCTTATGCACATACAAAGAGTACTGTAAATACTGACTTAGCTTTTTCTTTCTTTTGCAGTCTTCTAATCTCAGTAAATAGATTCCAAAGTTTCTCTGCTTAAAAAAGTAGGTTACGTGGCAAAATAATGTGGAAAAATAACATTTACTTTCTCTTTGCTTGGCCACACCCCTTTAACCACACTCAAATGTTGCTTAGCTTCATGTGTCCCAGTTTTCATCTGTAAAAGGTTGGAGGGGATGACTGTCAGCACCAGCCCAAAATTGTTGTGCTGCAGTAGCATGATAGGGAAGGATCAAGCAGGCCTTTCAAATATAGTTGTCCTTTGTTGCTTTGTTGCTTGTTGCTGTGGGTCTTCAAGTCATTTCTGATTTATGGTGTCCCTAAGGCAAACCTATTCTGAGGTTTTCCTGGCAGAATTTGTTAAGCAGGGAGTCGCCCTTGCCTTCCTCTGAAGGTGTGACTTGCCCCAGCAGGTTTGCATGGCCACTATCCTAGTCCAACACTCATACTGTTATACCACTCTGGCTCCCTCCTTTGTTGCTACATCAATGATAAACTCCATACACAGTACTCCAGCAAGCAAGGCACAGTAATTCAATAGATTAGAAAGCCCTGTTTTGTATCTCTTCCTTTATCCCAAGATTGGGGCACTAATGCGGAACCAGGTCTTGGAAACTTTTTTATAAACTCCCAAGTACCCCTTTTGATGCCCTTTTAATGCCCTTTTTTCCCAATTTAGAGATTTCATTCTGGAGTTCTTTACCAGTACTACTTTTCTGTGGTTGTGAGATTGCATGCTCCCCTGAGGCAAGAGGCTATGCTGATGCTGATAAAGACAGGCTTTTGCCAAGGAGCCAGGCTAATCATGCCAAACAGCTACTGGACAGCGGTGGGGGGGGGACACTTGAGGAGGACCTGTGAGAGACAGTAACAGTGGCACTTTAGCTAACTCTGAAGGAATTAGTACTACACATAAGACGGCAATGGTAAAGCACTCCTGAAGCCCATTTCCTTGAAAACTCTATGGTGAGACAATCCAAAATGAAAGAAGACTTGAGCAGGGCAGTTAATAAACAGGGCTTCTGAATGTCTTTCAATTATAAAATCACCATAACTTGAAGTCAACATGATGGCAGATAACAAGCACCCCCGTCCCAAAAATTGTATCCTTACTCAAAATGAGTGTGCTCAAAAAGCGGGGTGGCTGGCTGCTTGGAATCCCAGTCATGTAGGGACAGGGGGCGATGGGGGCGGTTTGACCCCCGGGGCAATATTTTTGGGGCGTTCCACCTCGTAGCTACGGCCCCGCACCACGGCCACATCCCCACACACCATGGCCACACCCCACACACCATGGTCACGTCCCCACGCACTGTGGCCATGCCCCCACACACTGCAGCCACTCCCCCACAATGTAGCCCCACTCCCTCCCTCCCTCCCTCCACACACTCCAAGTTCTGCCAGTGTGGAATCCTGAACAGGAGCTCTCCATGTCAGAGTGCATCTCTGGAGATAATTGGAGATAACTGCCTGGAGATAACTGCCAGCGCTTACCTGGAGATAACTGCCAGTGATATGTGTCTTCGTCTTATGCTTAAAGCAAGTTAAATTAATTCCCTAATAGACAGTATTTTATACCTCAGCTCATTCAGGGGGAAACAGTTCTCAACAACTTCTTGGGAAGGGGGTCTGTAGAGCTCTTTTGAAGGTCAGAGGGCTCAACTTTGGCCATTTCTGCACCGGGCTAGTAAAACGGTGCAGAGTGATCTCCCACGGAGGTCTTCTGCACCTTAGAGTGGACTGGGGTGGACTACTTTCTGTAGTTCCATACCTCAGTCCACTCCGGAGCGACCGGAACTGGTCACGCGGTGTGTTTTTTAAAAACCTCTTTTCAGAGGTTTTTAAAAATCACGGAGCGCGCAACCCCGTGCCGCTCCGTCGCCCGGCTCTGGAGCAGATTTGCAGGCGTGCGCAAGTGCGTGCCTGTAGATCTGCCGGGGGCAGGCTTCCGGCTGGCGAGCTTCTCCGGTTCGTGGAGAGCCTCCACCAACTGGAAGCCGCCATTTGGGATGCAGAGGACAGCGGAGCAGCGAACTCGCGCTGCTCCTCGTGGCGACGGACTCGGCCAGCCGGAAAACAAAGCTGGTAAGCTCTGTTTTCGGCCGTTCCCCCCCACCCCATGCGGAAAGGGCCTTTGTCAAGCAGATCACAATTGTAAACGGTGAATTTGAACAATGAATTTCCAATATGTATTGTCTGTTTTTAGGTATCTGTACTTTTTCTTTAAAGATGATATGCATTTTAACTACTATTTTAATTGGTGTTCTGTTTTTAACTGTTATATGTCAAACTATTGTTGTCCCCCACCTGGATCCAGGGCTTAATTATTATATAAAGCAAAGGGGGAAAATATGTAAGACCTTGAGTCTTTCCGCACTCTGGCCCCTCTCGAAACTGCAAACCCCAGAATTCCACAGGATGTTGAAAGTGGAATAATAGCGCCATAACAGTGTAATGTACAAATGGCACTTATTAATCGAATGCAAATGTGCCTATAAGGTTTCCTATCATATTCATCTCTCCAATAAACTACTTCAAAAGCAAAGCCGGGGAGATATGTTAGAAAATGCAGGCTCTCATACATAATACTCTCAAAAGAAAATGCAAAGGCATGTATATCTCCCCAGCCTGAGGTGTAGAGAGTGAGGTATAGGGAACATTCAGGGAAAGGCCAAGTTACTTTTCCCATTCATTATCATTTAATCACCCTTCAATATGAAGACTCTGAGAATCACAATGTGTACTTAGAAGTCCCCTCCACGTGTCCAGTGTAGCTTACTTCCATGTAAGTGCACATAAGATAGACTACATGCAGCCTATGTTATTCCTTGGAGGGCTCAGCTACAACAGCTGTCTTAATAATTCTGTGTGGCTCATCAAGTCCCCTTTGATTGAAAATTCCTGAGAGGGTTCAACTACACAGAATTCAGGAATTCTTCCTGATTGTTCAGGAACGGCTTAGCCTTCCAGCCTAGTCTTCAGGGGCTGATTCCCTCTTGCCATCACATTCCAGGGTCCATGCTCTGGATGCACGTGGGCCAGGTCTTAGGCTCATGGCTGAGCTGCTTTTGTGTTAATATGTCATTTGTACCAGTTGGGACTACCATGAAGGTACTGTACATTCAGTCCATTTCTGCACTACACTGTTATAGTGCTATTATTCCACTTTCATCATCCTGTGGAATTGTAGTTTACTGAGCCCAAAAAGCCCTCTGGCTGAGAATTCTAAATGCCCCTCCCTAAACTGCAAACCCCAGGATTCCATAGGATGTTGAAAGTGGAATAACAGCGCTATAACAGTGTAGTGAGGAAATGCCCTCAGTGCTGACTTCCACAATGGCAGTGGCTTCTAAAAGTGCTGCTGCCTTTGCAGTAATCATAGCATCTGTATGTAGTCCGTCCACATATAGGGACCAGTTCAACCAAATGACACTTCTCCAAGAACATAGCCTCTTTACAGCCTGTTCCCCTATGGTTTCCAGGCTGGAATAAGAAAGTAGCTCATAGTTCCGTTAGTATCCAACTCCCTGGTCTGAAGGCCTGGGTAATACTTTAATCCATCCTGAGAAACTATGACCAAGGCCATTTCCACACTACACTCTAATAGCGCGATTATTCCACTTTCAACATCCTATGGAATCCTGGGAATCCTGCAAACCCCAGGATTAGAGTGTAGTGCAGAAATGGCCCAAGTACTAAAATTCTTGATGTAAGAGTATGACACTGAGCCAGAAAGTGATGCGGACAGAAAACACCTCAAAAGCTTTCACATGAAGATGTGACCTGTAAGTAATATTTATATCCACCCACACTGTGCAACCCTAATTAAGTCTTGAGAACTAGAGACAGGTTTTCATTTCACTGAACCAATGGGACATAAATTTGGTTCCTTTTCCTTAACATGCATGGATCAATCAATATCAAACTAAATAACAAGAGCAAAGAGGTAAGGTTAAACAAATGGCTTACAAAAGAATTCAATTCCAGTTGTACTTCAGTAAACAAAAAACAATGTAAAAGAAAGGCAGAGTTGATACTAGCTTCCTTCTGGCTTTGCAGCTATAAAGACTGGCAGACACACTGCCCGATCTAACACTGGTAAGACAGTCTTGCCTCTGAACTAATGGCAAAACGGCTTCTTCCTCCTTTTGCTGAGGCTAAAGGAAAGTTAAGACAGCACCCCACTGGTGGCATTCCTCAATATGGACAAGTCTGGGCACCACATTAAAAAAATCAGTCTCAGTTAGAAAAATTGCTGTTTTGGATCACAGCTCACAGAATCCTTCCACCACCATGGCTGTAGTTGTCTCACACACTCTGCTATATGTTGAGAACAAGGGTAAATGGAAATTTTGTCATTGTGAATAATGCAGCCTCCTTCTGTTTAAGATATCTGGTTAGGGAGCATTGTTGGGGGATGATAGGAGTTTCAGCCCCACAGAAATGCAGCGGAAAAACCAGAAGGCAGCGAGCCAACAGCAGCAGCCTTGTTCCCCAGTAAGGATACTCACACACGGAGGAGTTTCTTCCAAACAGGAGGCACTTTATCTTGTAGCAACGTTCCGTTATGTACACAACATGGAACAGATGGACAAAGGCTTGCGCCAGACACTGGTTTGGTCAACAGGCAAATACATACTGGGGATTGCTTTCTTATATACATATTTACAACCAATCAGGTAGAGGTTTGCACACCTCCCTCTACCATCTGCACACAACCCCAGTTTCTTATGCAACCTTGCAATTACCCACAGCTGGGGCATGATGCAACATCCTTGCAGTGGGCTGATCATTTTCCCAGGATTCCCTGCCTGGAATCCCTGACAATCCCCTCCAAAATGGTCAGGCCACTGTGTAGGACATTTTCATAATCCATACATGTCATGCAATACATATTCCATAATACATACAGTACATACATTCAAGGGTACAATTCATCCTCCACCTTACACTCTGGTGGCAAG
This sequence comes from Cyclura pinguis, assembly GCA_030412105.1. Lineage (NCBI taxonomy): Eukaryota > Metazoa > Chordata > Lepidosauria > Squamata > Iguanidae > Cyclura > Cyclura pinguis. The sequence goes on from CM059602.1 coordinate 219,280,658, forward strand.
GCCCAGTTCACCTGCCAACTTCTCATGGCCTACTACTGGAAGTGCCTTTGTGAGTAGATCCGCAGATGGACAATACTGCAAGCACAAAATCCCATCCTGGATCATTTGCCTCACATTTTGATACTATACCCCAATGTATTTAGTTCTACACTGTAAGTTTTCTGCTTCAGTCACACGGGACAACAAAATACCCTCCTCCTGACCTTTTAGGGATAAGCATAACTTTGCTTCCTGACTCAGCAAGTTGGGTACTTCCTGACCCACTTTTACTGGAACCACTTCTGGAACTAGTGCTGGCCTCAGTGTGAGGCTCTTGCTTGACCCCAAACGCAGGTTCAGCACTAGGTGGCGGTGTTGAACTCTTTGGTGTGACATCGAGTGAGACTTCTGGCTTCTCCTCCTCAGTACTTTCCTCAGTACTTTCTTCTTCATCATCAGCCATCACCGCCTCTCCATCTTCAGAGCTTTCAAGTGGATCCGGGACACTGTCCTTTTCCTCATCAGACATCACTGCCCCTCCACTTTCAGGTATTTCTGGAACACTTTTCACACTTTTCCCCAGGGGAATTAAAACCTCTTGATCACAGTGCAGTCTTTTCCCACTTTTCACACTTTTACCCAGGTTACAGTGCAGTCTATCCCATCCTGAATGGATTTCAAAGTTTGCACTCCTGGAATACACTATTTTGCCAGCATGGTGTAGAAATCTATATTTGTTACCTTCATATCCCACAAAGCGTAACCATCTAGATTTCTCCTCTCCAGACTTTCTAAAACTTGGGGGAATATACACACTAGCAAACTGACCCCAAACACGTACATGCTTCAGGTTTGGTGCTCTACCATACATTAGGTAATATGGAGTTTGCTTCACACTTGAGCTCCACATCCTGTTTATGTGGTAGTTTGCTGTCACTATTGCTTCTCCCCAAAGTCCTGCTGGGGCTTGGGCATCCTCCATCATACAGTCCTTCATTTGTTTTAACAGCCCAATTCTTCTTTCTGCAAGACCATCCTCCCCGGGAGATGCGGCTTTGGTGGTTTTATGCCTTATGCCTTTCTTACGCATCCAGGCTTGCAGGCTATTGGACAGGAATTCTCCCCCTCTGTCTGATACAAGACTGGCCACTTTATAAGGAAATTCCCTCTCAACAGCATTCACCCACTCTTGGAACTTTTCAGCTGCTTGACTTTTCTCTTTCAGTAGATAGACATAGGAGTACCTGGTGTGTCTGTCTACAATTACCAGGACATACCTATTTTGCCCTTCAGTTGGCTTGAATAGCCCAGCCAAATCTGCATGTACAGCCTCAAAAGGACATTGGGTGACACACTTGCTTTTCTTGGCAATGGGATAAGCCTTTACCTTAACCCTTTTGCATACAGAGCAATCTAGAAACTTAGGGCAATTTCTGACTTGTAACCCAGGGCATACCTTTGCCAACTCCTGCAAACTTTTGTAGCTGGCATGTCCCATCACTCTGTGGAGATAATGTACACATTTTTCATGTAGAGGTTTGTTACACAATGGGTTAACGTTTGCCACTTTTCCTTTGGGCAACATGTGGTACAACCCATGCTTTTTCACCCCTTCTGCACAAAACATACCACTTTCAGTTATTGTACATTTCTCCCCTTCAAACACCACTTTGTAACCCTCACTGGTCAGTTGGGAGACACTCAAAATACAATTCTGCAGGTTGGTAACACACAACACATTATTGAATGATTTACCAAAGCATGGCACATACGCAGTACCCATCTTCTGCACCTTGCTTGGTGCCCCATCTGCAAGGGAAATTGCTGTTATATTTGCATTTGTAACATCATTCAACAGCTTTAAACTGTTCACCATGTGGTGAGTTGCACCACTGTCTAGCAACCACACACCACTCTCAGACTGTTCTTGTGCCACAAACGCACGGCCTTCAGCCTGTGACGACGTGCCCCTCCGCTTCTGGGCTGTCTTCTTCCCTCTGCTCGGCGCTGGCATTCTGCAGTCCTTCTGGAGATGGCCGACTCTCTTGCATCTGTAGCAGCATCTCGCATAGTCGCACACTCCTTCTTCCTCCGGAGCTGCCTTTCCCTCCGACTGCAGTCTGGAATCGAACTGCTTACGTTGGACTTCCTCCAGGATCCTCCCGGCTACCAGGTCTACAGTCAGCTCTTCCTCACGCACACTCTGCAGGCTGTACATCAAAAAGTCCCACTCCTTAGTAAGGCTTCCCAGCAGAATAAAACTTTTCTGCGTTTCTGGGATATTTATTCCTCTGTCGGCTGTCTCTTTAAGTAACTGTTTCATCAGCATGAGGTGCTCTCTTACACAGCTTCCGGGACATAACTTTGTGTTATACAGTCTTTTCGTCCATAGCATTTTGGACAAACACGAGGAAGGTTGATGCACACGCTTCAAAGCCTGCCAGAGCTGATATGCTGTGTCTGAAGCAGCATCACGAATCAACTGGGAAGGACTTAAAGTAAGCAAAATAACTGCTTTGGCTTTTTCGTCAGCAACCCTGAACGCTGCTATTTGAGCAGCAGTTGCTCCTTCTGGGGGCTGTCCCTCATTTTCCAAAACGTTCCACAAGTTCTCCTTCGTCAAAGCGGCTCTCACATAAATTTGCCAGCTTTGATAATTAGCGTTGGTCAATTTTTCAAAATCCAGATAACCTCCCTCAGCCATGCTGCTGCCTTTGTAAGTAAAATTCAACAAACAAAGCAGCTGGCCACAGCGACCTTGATGAGCTCCGGACTGAAGATTAACTGTGTCTCTGCCAAGACACAGACTCCCAAGGCACCAGAGAGCCAGGCAAACAGTCAAAAACAGTCCCAGTATCCAGGGGAAAACAACTACAGGTGCGCTGTGGATGCTGTGCACTCTGGTTCTGGGCTCATAACCACTGTTGGGGGATGATAGGAGTTTCAGCCCCACAGAAATGCAGCGGAAAAACCAGAAGGCAGCGAGCCAACAGCAGCAGCCTTGTTCCCCAGTAAGGATACTCACACACGGAGGAGTTTCTTCCAAACAGGAGGCACTTTATCTTGTAGCAACGTTCCGTTATGTACACAACATGGAACAGACGGACAAAGGCTTGCGCCAGACACCGGTTTGGTCAACAGGCAAATACATACTGGGGATTGCTTTCTTATATACATATTTACAACCAATCAGGTAGAGGTTTGCACACCTCCCTCTATCATCTGCACACGACCTCAGTTTCTTATGCAACCTTGCAATTACCCACAGCTGGGGCATGATGCAACATCTTTGCAGTGGGCTGATCATTTTCCCAGGGTTCCCTGCCTGGAATCCCTGACAAGCATATCGTTGACTTTCTCCTGCTGATGGAGAAGGTAAAAATAGTAGCAACTGGGCAGGCAACAGGACAGGAAGGGTCAATACCGAGACATGAAGATTTTGATTCATAGATTTGCACATTTTTCCTTTTAACTCAGTGCACCTGCAGAATGCGCCATGAGTCCTTTCCATTATTTGACATCTATCTTCTCCCTTAATAATATTCCACCACTGGCTTTTTATTTATTTTATATTCACTTTATGGCAGTACTATATTGATTTTACACTCACTTTATGCTGGTTTTACACTAATCTTCAGCTGGTTTTGTGCTGATTCTACTAAATTTATATTGTGTGATTGAGTTGTATTTTGTGGATGAGATCCTATAAACATACTGGTAGAATGCAATTCTCTGCTGGAGTACTTATGCCGTTGGTGGAGGCTGTTCCTTTTCCCTTGTGGCTTATTCTGGGAGTACAACAACAGGTACAAGGGACATGTGGGTGCACTGGGCACCAGTTGGGGGGAAAAAATGTACTCAAGCACATTCAGCTGCTCTTGAGCACTTGGGGATGAAAGGACAACCTCCTTTCCCCCTGGATGTACCTTCATCCCTTGGTTCTCTACAGCAGACAGGACATGCTCAGGTGCACCATTGCCCTTGATTGCTGGCTGGAAGCTAAACCTGAAAGTCCCTGGCTGTTGTTGTGCACTCCAGGTCAGGGTGTTGCAGGAAGAAGTACTAAATACCTCCTTGTGGAACATCCAAAAAAGTCAGTACAATGGGGGTTATGTCAGTATATACCACCAACAAGATTCATTATAAAAAATATTAAGTTCTCAAAATATTTGGAGGTGGGATTATTCTACATAAAGCAGTTGTCTCCTTCAGTTGCATTATAAATCTATTGCAAACTGTAGCCTATGTATGTGTGTGTGTATTTGTTGTTGTGTGCCTTCAAGTTGCTTCTGACTTACGGTGATCCTAAGGCAAACCTATCACAGGGTTTTCTTGGCACGATTTGTTCAGACAGGGTTTGCCTTGCCTTCCTCTGAATTCTGTAACACAAAGAGAGATTGTAAGAGTTGATGATTCATATTATCCAAATTTAAGATCAGAATTTGGCCAGAGCTTTTGTTGACACCTCCTACGCAACTATGGAATTTACAGATAACCTACTACCTACAACATCCTTTAAGCTTATTTTAAGATCATCTTCATATAGGAAAATGCAGCAGAAATCCTCTAACAATACAGCCCTACAACACAAGAAAAACTGGAGGAAGTTTTATACTAATTTGAATTCTAACAGTGGTTTTCCTATTAGGGCCAAGCCAAATCTATGTGAAACAAAATCTGCAGTCTGTTCACTTTCACACCTCATTTCACACATGAAATTATTCTGAATATGTGCAGAGGTTCCTCAGACAACAAACAGAGACGTGCATAAGATGATTTTAAACAGACATGCCACTCAGGTTTTGCCAGTTGGTTTCTTTCACTGTTTTCATCTTGCATAACAGGTTTGAGAGTGAAAGTGAATCTATAAATAGGCAACAGAATTATGTAGAGATGGCAACAGATTTGTGCTTCAGCAAGGTAGAAATAAGTTTTAATGATGATGTACAATATTCAACAGTTGCTAAAATCCAGTATTACGTTACAGTCAGCAATATGACAAAGTTTAGCTGGGATTATTGGTGAAGACAGATCTGACATGCCTCTCTCAGAATGAACTGTAGCACTGAAAAGAAAGTGCGATGTTTCTCTTTTAAAGAATCAATATTTATTTCATCCCATCCTAGAACCGTATGGAGTTAAACAGAGTTAAGCAAGAATTAAATGAGCATAAACTAGCCAAGATGGCCACAGATCAGCTAAGCCAACACAGGCCAGCTGAAGCTGTGCTGAATCCAAACTCCTCCCAGACTAGGCATGTTGTAAACCATTTAGGACTACCTTCAACCTTCCTAAATGTTTTGCCAATATTGTAGCTATATCCTTAGACTGAGGAAGATTTGATCTAGCCTACTTTGACTCCTCCTTTTCCTCACTCTTTCTCTGTCCACTTTTGGCTTTTCTGTCCACAGATCTTAGGTAGCAAAGCAGCTCAGCTGGCAAACTACTCTACTGATACATCTGTTCGTGCTTAATTGTAACCTCGTGGACAGGACCTAAATACTCGAAAGGCACCAGATCTCATCTGATCTTGGCACCTAAGCAGAGGCAGCTCTGGTTAGTACAGTCAGCCCTCCACATCTGTGGGCGTTAGGAGCACAGGATTCCTGAAAAAGTGGGAAAAACACAAATATCTCTACATACCCCAAATCATAATAGTGGGCAACTGCAACAGCAGCCTAGAAAAGAATTATCACTACCTCACAAAACTACAAATCCCAGGATTCCTTGGGATAAACTCATGCAAGCTGAAGCAGTATCAGAGTATTTTATAGTGTACATATACTCTGAGTTCAAAGAAAGGTGAGAGGCTACTGAGCTGCTTAAGTCTCTGACATAGGCTAAAATCCTCTTGGAGCATTATGTTGATACAACTTCTGATTGTGCTGGCAGTTTGCTTAAGGAGATATCCACTACTTATCCACTACTTGTGTGTACAAGCACTTCCCCACTTCCATACATAGTTCTCCACCCCTCCCCAAGGCCACCTCCATCCTTGTCACATTCCCAGGCTTTATGTGAGCAAAGCATTCTACTCCACTGGCTCTCAATAGGATTCCAGCAGCAGTATGCTGGAGATGGTCTTTTGGGGTGGGGAGTATCCATGTTATAAGGTTAAAACCACACCTCCCTACTCAATACTATATGGATAAATGTTCTCTTTTGCAAAAGCACAGGACTCACAATAAGTGAGGATAGATTTACTTCAGGAACAGCTTGTTATTCAGAACCTTTGTGGGTCAGACCCAGAAAGTGCAGTTGCAGCGTCTCTGGCCAATTGAGTCACAATGGACAAAATCATGTCTGGTAAGGTCATGGTAATTAGAATCTTACACCAAGATAGATTGGTGCTTGATACTATTGTACTGATCTAGCTGAAGTCAACAAAAAGTATCCTTGCTGAAATGTTCAGTTCTGAATTTCAGCCACAATTAAATCCACAAATTTCCAGTTCAAGTGAGCTGCTCACATCCAGCCAAGAGATTTCACATTTGGTGTTATAATGTCATTTTAGTTCTTGCTGAATTTCTTGAATTGTCACCATTTCTATCTGCTTCTTCTTAAAATGTGTAGACTAACGTTTAGTTAAGCATATTTCTCTAGTTTTAGGATTTTTCTATGGGGAGGAGAAGGATGTCTGTGGAGTTTCAGGTGCACTGAAAATAGATAGAATCTCTAAAACAGATGGGGTACATTCTACCCATGAAATGCAGCTGATCCAGGGTGCAACATTTCCCCCCAATGGACTAAAACATGCTTGAGTATTTTTAAAATGCATGTAAGACGTGCCAGTTTCTTTAAAAAGTGTGCATGGTATCATTTTCCCTCCTTGCCCAGTACATTACATGCCTCACACACAGATATCTGAAGTAAGATATATTCCATCTCATTGACAGTGCAAATGGGCGTTTTTATATGGAAATGTAGATCCAACACATTTCTTGTTCACCCTTAAATGTATTACTACTTCTTTCAACAGATGTGGTAAAGTATTGGTTCTAAACCTAAAAAATTTGAATCTTTCTTTTGCTTCTGTCCCTGAGACACTCCAGGACTATCTAGTGTACAATAATCAGCTGTAGTTTGACAAATCAATTGCTTTGCCAACATTAAAGTAAAGTCTAAGAAGGAACTTGTAAAATAAAATAAAGGTCACTTGCAAACACAGCATGTTTTCATACACTGTGGAGAAACTCCCAGGAAATGTCATGGGCTCAATTTATTTTTGACCCCATTTAACTTTTCAAGAAAAGGACACATGATTTGGTGAGCTCATTTACACCAGCGTGGGCAACACTCTTTGAAGGCCTCAGGCTGCTCCCATTTGAGTTTGCAAAAGCAAACCATTCTGACATCTAGTCATCGCAAATGGATGTGTCTCACTTTAGAATCATAGGCCTGAGATTCTGTTCAGCATTTACGTAGCATATATGTTCCACGCAAATGCTCTCAGTTGCACAAATGATTGCACAACAGAAACCTCAAGCTGTTACCCCCATTACACAAGTTTAGGGACAAATCCAAGGCCCTTTCCTCAGTAACCTTCCATTCCAGCATGGGGACAGGAAACAAGCAGGACCGTGACGATGCTTCTGCATGACATCATCACAGTCCTGTTTCTCTCTTTTCCCAGATGGTGCAATTGCAGATTAAATCATTGATGGGTTCTCCCTGTCAATGACCTGAGGTTGCGCCATCATCCCGTGCTTACCTGTTCTGCGGAAGGCCTAGAAGCACAATGGTGGTGCTTCCTGCCCTAGAACAGCCTGGGAAAGTACTCAGCTGCACTGCAGAAGGAAGAGGTGCATCCATCGTGCTCCCTTCTGCAGGGACCCGGTCTGGTGCAGAGGGGAGCACTTCTGTCACGCTCCCTTCCCAGTAGAGCCGCTGCCGGGATTGCCACTGGAGGACCACGCAAGAAGGTAGGATGTGAAAACGGCCCTAGTTATGGTTCACACATACACACACTTAGGAAAAGTGCAATTGCTTGCGAAGTCTTGCATAAGTGATAGAACCACTTGCATGACTTGCACAATTGACTGGCCTGTGTGTATCTGACAGAAAGCAAACTATTGACTAGAGGGGCGTTCACATTACTTAGTGGAAACACAGCACTATAACAGCCATGATTCCATCTTACCATCTTACAGAGTCCTGGGGTTTGTAGCTGAGGGACAGGCATCTGGAATTCTCAGCAGAGTGCTCTAGTGCCTCACCATGCCACAAACCTCAGGAATCTCCTAGGATGCAGCCATGGGAGTTAAGGTGGAATCAAGCACTACAACAGTGTAGTATGAAAGGGCCCCTTATCTGTCCAGGTTCCAAGATTTCCAAAGAGGGACTTCCTTCTATACCATCAGTTAGGTGCCACTATAACCCTGTAGTGTGAAAGAGCCTGAGTGTCAAAGCATGTTACCCATATGCTACACCAGTTTCAATAGGTACTAATTAGTTTCTGGGTACAGTTGAAAACCTATTAAACCCTAAACAACTTGGCACTAGGTTACATGAAGAACTGTCTTCTTGTATACTGGGGCTCTTTCACACTACAGTTTAGTGCTATGATTTAGTGCTTAACTGCCATGGCATTGTCCTATACACTCCCAAGATTTTCAGTTTAGGGAGTGGTATTTGGAAATCTCAGCCAGAGAGGTCTAGTACCTCACCAGACTACAAGCCCCAGACTTCCATAGAGTGCAACCATGGCAGTTTAAGTGGAATCATAGTGCTATAATTGTGTAGTATGAAAGAGTTATCATTGTTCTTACAAGTGCTATAATTGTATAGTATGAAAGAGCCTCTAGTCTTCCGAGATTCTAAGATTTCCAAAGAGGGACTTCTCTCTATGACACCAATATTTAAAGCATGTTCCATGGGGATACAGGAGAAAAGCTTCCAGTGATTAGTTTTGAACACTGTCCTTGCAAAGGTTTTGCTCCATCCCCTCCTCCTCCTTTACTCAAATTTGCATGCTTCATTGCCTGTATTAATCTGGCTTCTGTTCTGCACTACTTACTTGAACTGCTATGTCTTTTGGACTGTTTTTTACTAGCCATAGTAGGCCTACCCTTTGTTATTTGTTTTTAAACCTTTTTAATTTATTTTTTACCATTTCATGTGGCCACTTAGACTGCCACCTGGAGAAAGGTGGGCTACAAACTGAAGGAAACAACAACTGCTGTAACAACCAGTGATGCTTCTGTCTATAATCAAACTGAAAGAACTTCCTGGTGGCACTGCCATCACATGCTTTTAAGACTTGCACCATTACATAATATGCAGAATGTTAGGTATAAAAAGAGCACTCCTGCCAAAATTCCTTTTGTTGTGGAGAGAGAAGCTTTGGCATCATTCAGTACACAGTTACAGCCGTGTACACTAAGTTGCCAACAGCAAAGTGTGAATTCTTTACTGGAGCAAGGGTTAGTACATTTGCTACTTTCAGGAAATATGCTGAAACAATCCTATATCTACATTTCTGAAACTGAAACACCACTTTATTTTTACTGCTAACTAAATCCAGTTGGAAAACTGTCCTTTGAAAAGATATGCATATCTTTTGTAAAACACAATTGCAACTTAAAGCTATTTCTGGATGAGAATTAACAAAAAATGATGAAGAGCCATCAGTTTCACGATGTGCAAAGATATGCTTACATGCCTGCGGGTGTGGAGACACGGGAGGAGACAAGATTTGGCACACTCATTTGTTTAAATCCTCTGAATTGTCATATAGATTTTCCCTGGTTGGAGAAACAGAAAGACAGATTGAGAGGGAGATCGTGAAGCATCAACTTCCAAGTTAAGCCTTCTGCTTAAAGAAACTCTGATTTGAAAAATGAGACAAGTGGTTTCAGTCCAGTCAACGACAGGAAATGAGATAATAAAAGTGAGCACATTCAAACAACTCCCAAATATTCATAATTAGAGCTGTCATCTTGCTAAACTATCCCTTTTGACTTCTTCAGCTCTTTTCAAATATTCTGTCGGGGACAATGAAAGCAGCAAAACCCAGACAATGACAGAACTAAATCATTTTGGAAATAATTGTAGGGGGAGCAGCTAGTTGTTTTTGGATTTTAGCTGCCAACAGAACAAAATTCTTGCACGCATGCCACGGAAACATTGCTGTGTGAGAGCTTTCCGGACTCCTTTTTTAAAAAATCAATTGCAGCTTGCATCAAAGCTATTTTTCATGGATTTTTGCCATCTATATTCTCTTAACTTTTTAGAATTGTCATTGCCTTCAGTGCAACTGTACTTTGTTTAAGTTTCACAACCATGGGCATCAAGATAGATAATAGATTAACCAGAATAATGCAGATGCCCCAGCACCAGATTTAGAAAGTCTGTTTGTAGTATAGTGGTTTGAGCATTGGACTATGATTCTCAAGAGCAGGCTTCAGATCCCTACTCAGCCACAGAAACCCAGTGGGTGATCTTGAGCAAATCACACTCTCTCAGCCTCAGAGGAAAGCAAAGGCAAACTCCCTCTGAACAAATCTTGCCAAGAAAATCCTGTGATAGAGTAACCTTAGGGTTGTCATCAGTCAGAAACAACTTGAAGACACATAACAACAACAACAACAGCAATGTTTTAATCAGAATGCAAGGTCATGATAATTCCTTTCAAGACGTCTCCCAGATCTGGTATTTTGATCCTAGTGCTGTGGATCAAAAGAGAGTCAGACTGATCTTCCTGCCAGCTAAGGTAGCCACATGATCTTTTTTACTGATAACAGAGTCCTCTATTCAAGCGTCCTCCAGTATTGGCCATTTCCTTGAGGCCCCTCCCTAAACTGCAAACCCCAGGATTCCATAGGATGTTGAAAGTGGAATAATAGCACTATAACAGGCTAGTCTGGAAATGTCCTTAGTGCACTTCCTTCAGCTCCCTTCACCCCTGCAAACATGGGGCTATAGCAATGCAACACACTGTAGTGCAATTCTTTCTACTTTTACATCAATACATACAAACAAGCATATGAAAAATTAATGCATACCATTGTCCTCTTTTCTTCTGGTGGGGGGAGCTGGAGCTTTTGATGGGGGAAATACAAAAATGAGAGTCAGCATGGTGCAGTGGTTTGAGCACTGGATTACAACTCTGGGGACCAGGATTCAAATCCCTGCTCAGCTATGGAAACTCACTATGTGACAAGTCAGACTCTCTCAACCTCAGAGAACGGCAAAGCCACACCCCCTCTGAACAAATCTTTGCCAAAAAAAAACCCTGATAGGTTTGCCTTGGAGTCACCATAAGTTGGAAAGAACTTAAAGGCACACAACAACAACAACAGTTACCCTTGCACCTGGTACAGAATATTTCAATTAAGTCAACACACGTCCATTGATCTCGCTTGGGGAAAAATTATTTAACTTCATGTGTAACTCACTCTGCCTTCCAAAAAGAAGATGAAAGTGGCTAATGAATACAGTGCATCCTCCGTATATGTAGGGGTTTCATTCCAGGAATCTCACATAAAACAAAAATTGTGAATGCTCCGTCCCATATCATCAATGGACACAACATGCACATACCTGCACCAGCATAGCCAAGCACTCAGCGCATCCATTGACAATAATGGGACACAAGTCTTTGTGTGGCCTTGCGTTCATGTGTGGGGACGCATGTCAGCAGAGAGCACACTGTATATGAAAAGAAATACAATATGAAAAAACAAACAATACGAAGAATGATCTAACTATAAAAGTGCTATACTAGACAGAAAATTGTCCTAAGTTTTCTGGGGGGTGGGATTAATGGTGGTGGTGGTGATGTTGATTATTTATTTATTTATTTATTTATTTTTATTCTCCCCTTTTACTTGGACTCAGGGTGACCTAGAAGAATATTTTAAAAATACATTGTAAAACAAATATATAAAGATATAAATTGCAAGCATACAAAAAATTATTAAAGGCAATTAAACTATATATAGAATTAAACCCATTTACAAAAAATCCGTTAATAAAGCTAAATATTAAAAGCCCTTGCAGTTAGTATCTAAAGCCTGTCAGAACAGAAAAGTTTTCACAAGAAGGACAGCAAGAGGGAGGCCATTCTAGGCTCCACAGGGAAGGAGTTCCAAAGTCCATGAGCAGCCACCAAGAAAGTGTTCTTCTGTGTTCCCACCAGGTACATCTGTGAAAGTGGTGGGAACTCCTCTGTATTCAGAAATGTTGACTTCGTGTGAAAGTCGGTTGCTTAATATTAGTGTCAAAGATTGTATTAAGTGAAGAGAAAGAATTTTAAAATATGTACATACAGAGGAGGAGGGGATCGGTGGGCTTCAGCTACATCACTAAGTCAAAAGCAGCTGAAGAAGGATGGACACAAGGAAGTGAAATCTGACATGACCATATTCACCTGGAGACAAGAAAGCAATAGATTAGAGGAGTTCAAGCTGACCAGCCAAGGAGTATGAAGCTTGGCTTGGTCGGGGGTGGAATCCATGCCTGCTGACTCCTTTACTGGCTCCTCAGGCTCAGACCATTACTTGACTCCTGGGACTCCTATTTTCACTACACCAAACAGCCACAGAGTTGCTCATTCAACAGTGGTTGCACTTTTTCTCCACTTCCAACAAGAGTGATATGGGGGAGGTGGCTTAGGATCATGGTAGACCAACTCAAGGTTGATCAGTACAATTCAGCTGCTGAGGTGCAATTAAAAGGTCATGAACATAGCTCCAGAAACTGGGAAAGAGTCTCATGTTGGAATTCGGTTTTGCTGTTGTGTGCCCTCAAACCATTTCTGACTTATGGCAAAGCTAAGACGAACCTATCACAGGGGTTTCTGGGGTGAACAGGGAAAAACTCTGGTCTCCAAAGTTGTAACCCAGTGCTCAAACCACTACAACATGGTGGCTCTCTGGTATTGGACATTAGTGAGCAGCATGAGTTAGGAACTACAGAGAACAAGTGAAGTATAGGTTGACTTTTACCTGCTTGGAATAAAAAAGCCTGGCTGGGCTCTGTTTACTAGCAGAATACCTGGACAGATGCATGCTCACTACTCTCACACGAACTACAATACCAAAGCTCTCTAACAGTGAATCCCCTGCTAGCAGTGAAATCCCTCACCAAATTACAAATGCCAAGATTCCACAGAATAGAACCCATCTTACCTAAGTTATTTACAGTGATTTGGGAGAAGTAAGAGTTAGCAAGATATATCCTCTGTTGTGATATAGCTCTAAATACTTGAGGAGAGGATATAAATCTCCAGTGCCTACCTGTTCTTTGATTCCACCAGTAAATTCCAGATCCTGGAAGGAAGGGAACAGAATACCTTTGAGTTCTATGTGAGAGTCTTAAAAATGTATTTCACTGCAATCTTGCCTGTCTATGTTTGCATGATACACACACACACACACATACACATACATTTCTTTCCTGACAGACTTTTGTGAACAGAGCTATAAGTTATGGGTTGCTTTGAGACTCTATCTGTTCTGAGCCTTGAACTTGACAATGAAATGTTATTAGCCCAACATGTGTTTCCTTGGGAACTCATTGTTAAGATTATTTTGCTTCATTCTTTGGAATGGCTAGGAAATACCTGAAAGAGAGTGAAATGTAGATTCTTCTATTCTTCACCCAGAGACTGAGTGAAAGATTTCATAATCAAAGTAACTGGATGTGGACATACTGGAGAATAAGAGATTAAGAAGGATATGGTTGAGTTTTGGACTCTATAACGGGTTTCAATATTACAAAATATACATTTTGAGTGAGATCCTGATATACTGCCCAACATTTCATAAATGAAAACTGGGACATGTGCGACCAAGCAACTTAGGCCATATGCACAGAACACTGTTATAGTGCTATTATTCCACTTTCAACATCCTGTGGAAATCTGGGGTTTGTAGTTTACTGAGGCCAAAGAACTCTCTGGATGAGAATTCTAAATGCCCCTTCCTAAACTGCGAATCCCTGGATTCCATAGGATGTTGAAAGTGGAATAATAGCACTACAACAGTGTAGTGTGGGAATGGCTTTAGAGTGTGGTTGTGACAGATCTCCTTTCCATGGTTGGTCTCAAAGTTCCAGCCCTTGGAATCCTGCCACTCACCCTGCACTTGTTACTCCGCTTAATCCCTTCTGGATTGGGTTACTGGATTTAGGCCATTGCCACACTACACTGTTATAGTGCTATAGTGCTATCCACTTTCAACATCCTATGGAATCTTGGTGTTTGCAGTTTAGGAGGGGCATTTAGAATTCTCAACCATAGGGGTCTTTGGCCTCAGTAAACTACAAACCCCAGAATTTCATAGGATGTTGAAAGTGGAATAATAGCACTATAACAGTGTAGTGCGGAAATGCCCCTAGATTGATAGGGAGTTAGGAATCACCTAGCTAATCTAAATGAGTTCAGTTCCACATGACCACATGAATTGCATCTCAGAGTACTGAAAGAACTTGCTGACGTACTCTGTCAACCATTTGCCACTATTTTTGAGAAATCTTGGAGAACAAGTAAGGTGACAGAGGACTGGAGAAGGGCAAACATTGTCCCTCTGTTCAAAAAGGGGAAAAAAGAAGATCCAGGAAACTACAGTCCAGTGAGCCTGACTTCAATACCAGGAAAAAAATATTAGAATGAATTATACTGGAGTCTGTCTGTAAGTATCTTGATGACAATGCGATGATCAGTAGGAGCCAGTATGGGTTTATCAAGAACAAAATCCTGCCAAATAATCTTTTTATCTTTTTTTCAACCAGGTCACTAGTTCAGTAGATGGTGGGAACGCTGTGGATGTCATTTATCCGGATTTCAGCAAAGCATTTGATAAGGTTCCCCATAGTACTTTGATTTGCAGTGATGAAATGTGGAATAAATGGAAACACTGCCAGATGGATCCATAACTGGTTTGAAAACTGTGTTGAAAGAATTGTACTCAGTGGCTGTGCTTCAAACTGTAAGGAGATCTTGAGCAGAGTGCCTCAGGGTTCTGTCCCAGGGCCATTACTCTTGAACATTTTTATCAATGATTAGATGATATGGTGGAAAGAATCCTTATTAAGTTTGCAGATGACACAAAACTGGGAAGGGTGACTAGCACATTGGAAGAAAGGAATAGAATTCAAAAAGACCTTGATAAATCAGAAAATTGGCTAAAAAATAATAAATTGTAAAACTTTGTATTTGGGCCACAAAAAATACACAGATATAGGATGGGGAACACATGGTTCAGCAGTACTACATGTGAAAAAGAACTTGGGGTTATTGTTGATCATAAACTGAACATGAGGTATCAGTTTGATGCTGCAGCAAAGAAAGCAAATGGTAATTTAGCCAGCATTAACAGAAGCATAGTTTCCAGGTCAAGGAAGAAATAGTCCCACTACTTTTTGCACTGGTCAGGCCTCATGTGGAGTATTGCACTCAGTTCTGGGCACCTCATTTTAAAAATGATACAGACAAGTTGAAGCAAGTTCAGAAAGGGCAGCAAGGATGATAAGAGGTATGAGAATGAAACATGAGGACAGGCTGGAGGAGCTGGGCACATTCAGCTTTGTGAAGATAAGATTGAGGGGTGACATGACTACTCTTTAAAGGACTGCTACAGAGAAGAGGGGCAAGGCCTGTTCCTTGCTGCCCCAGAGGGTAGGACCAGGTTTCATGGTTTGAAGTTACAGGACAGTAGATTTTGATTGAACATTAGAAGGATCTTCTTGACAGTAAGAGCAGTTCATCAATGAATCCAATTGCTTAGAGAGGTGCTGGGGTCTCCTTCTCTGCAGTGGCGGAACTTGGCATATGGAGAGGGGAGAGGGAGGGGGCAGGGCTACAATGTGAAGGACGTAGCCACTGTGCATGGGGGTGCGGCCAGGGCATGCGGAGGCATGGCTACAGGCCAGGATGCCCCAAAAACATTGCCGCCCATGGGGAACCGCCCTCCCGCCCCCCTCCCCCATCCCTGTGTGACTGCTTCTCTGGACATATTCAGAAAGAGGCTGGACAGCAACCTACTGGAGCGCTTTATCTGGAGGTCATGCACTGCACAGGACATTGTACTCAATGATCCACGAGGGCCCTTGTAATTCTATGATTGTGTGATGAATCTTGGCATGTATTAACCATGGCTTTGGTTTGTTATTGCAGAACCATAAAGCTCAATTAACCAAAACCAGAGCAGAAAGAAGCTGTGACTTAAAAGCAATAGATTTAACTTAATTTTTAAACATGCTATATTTTTAAAAGTCAAACCAAGGACAATTTCATGCATTCATCCAATGATTTAAACATCTAGTCTGCTTACTCAATGCACATTTCTCTGATGAGCATAAGCAGCCATTGATCATCCCAGAAAATGTATTCCACAGCAAGCAAATGGAGTAAGAAAATAATTTGAAATGCACAAATCACTTAGGTGATACTTACTAACTACTTGCTTTGCATTGTTTAACATAATTTTGTGCTGAGAACATAAGCACAGCTATTACTTCTGCAACTGCTAACTGCATAGATTACTTAATAGGACATGACAAACAAAAAGCCAAATAGTATGCTAATTACCACTTAACTGAGAAGGAAGTGCCGCTGTGACCTTTTTCTGCACAGTGTGAGCAACTTTCACTGGAATAGGAGGAAAGTTCTCTTAATGTCACCAAAATGAACAGTAGGATTATAGAAGCATGAAGCGTTAATGCCCAGATTCAATGACACCAACGGTGCTTGTTAAGTCTGCTTAATAATTTCTGAGAAATTTCATTGTCTATTAAAGACAACTGAACTGACTTGTCTACAAATCAAGCAAATTTATTCTGTTCCATCGATGAAGGAATTCTTGGAGGAGGAGCTCTATTTATACCCTGTCTTCTTCCCCAAGACTGGGATTCAAGGTGGCTTACAAACAAAAATTATTACGATATAGTTAAAACATATAAAAGGCAACATTAATATAGAACTAAACTATTGAAAATGTTAAAATAACTTAAAATATACATTTAGAAGAATAAGAAGCAGTTTAAAAAACAATACAGCACCCTCTTAAAAGCTCTTTCCTTAAAAACCATCCATTCTAAAACCCTGCCAGATTTTTTAAAAAAGACTTCACTTGTTAATAATGACATTAAGGAGGAAGCCCTTATGGCCTCCCTGGGAAGGTACTTCCAAAGTCTAAGAGCAGCCACTAGAAGGTCTTCTCATGTCCCACCAAACCATACATGTGAACATGGTGAGACTGAAAGAAGGGCCTCTCCTGAGGATCTTAGGGTCTTGATAGAGTCAAATGGGGAAATGCGGTCTGACAGATATACTGGACCTAAGCCATACAGGGCTTTATAACTCATGGCCAGCACTTTGAATTGTGTCTGGAAACAGACCATCAGCCGGAGAAGCCTATTGTAGCAGGGGAGTTGTATGATCCCTGTAACCAGCCACAGTTAACACTCTGGTTGCAGCTCTTTGTACTCACTGAAGCTTCCAAACACTCTTCAAAATGTTCCAGTGATTGCATCCCTTCTCTCCAAGGGGTGCCTTGAACTCTTTATTGCCTAGAAAAGAAACACAAACAGAGAGTGAATGGGTAGTACTATTTATCCTAGAGCTGGTTATGTAAAAACCTTCTAAAAGTAAATCTGAAGCACATTAGAGACTCTGGAAAGAGGAGAGGGAATCACCTTCGGCATTGTCATCATGAGCTTATGATAATTTTTGCTTAACAGCTAGTGCCCTCAGGTGCTGATAGGTAGGATAGCAGCCAATTCCCTTGTTACATCACAAAAGCCTCAGCCTTAAAAAGTGCATAAGGCCACAGTATTCCCTCACAGGCCATCAGGGCAAATAGGCTATCTCAGCTCAGTTGACAGATGGAGTCTTCATACTTGGGCACTTAATGCGACCAAACCTGACTACGGATGGCGAGACACAAAAGACGCTGTGCCTGTGGATCCAGGCGCCGAGGGGCTGGGAGTCGCAAGCGCGGCAGGAAGAAAAAGAAGAATTGTGGCAGGCATCTAATCAGTAAGAACGGTAACAGCCACACTGTTGGTGATATTATGTTTATGATCACAACTTCCTATGGAATGGCCACAGTAAGATTATGCTCTACAGAAGGAAGGGGGAATTTAAAGATGCATACATTTTAGGTATAGTAAAATAACATGTTCATGCACAGCCCACAGAAATACACCTAGTTTAGTATATACCAAGCATTGGTGACTCAGTGGCCCCCATGTCACTGAGGTGGCAAATCCACTTTGAATCCAAGACTCTTTCCATAGCTTACCAGATCCTGGCAGTGTCCCATGGGGATCTCGGTACAACCTCTCCCGGGAGGGGAGCACAACAGGAGTGCTCCCCTCCACATCAGCTGCCTCCTTGAATGGAGGAAGTGTGATGGCGCTGCCTCTTTATTCCACAGCATGGCTGGGTACTGCCTCACTGGGGCAGGTAGCACACCCATTGTGCTTCGAGGACCTCTGCACCTAAGGTAAGTGTGAGTGAGTGGCAGGATGGTGGCATGATCACCAGTCATTGAGGGGGAAAACCTGTCAGTGATTTACTGCATGATCGCTCCACCTGGGAATGGGAGGACAGGACCCAGACAACGTCATGTAGAACCATCGTCCGGGTCTCATCCTTCTCCCATCCCCAGTGCAGGATAACGATGTCCTGTAGAAAGGGCCCAAACTTTTAAAAAGCTATCTATAGTCCTCAACATATCTTTCAGATAGGGTTCTGCACCCTGAATGTCTCATTTAAAGTTCAGATAAACATCTAATGAGGATTCATCTCCTCACTTGCACGGAAATTACCAGCCACCATCTGCCAGCCAAAGCAGAGTGTTCTTATCTTTTTGCTACACATTATATATGCTGTTCAGGAAAAGATCTCAGAAATGTTTAAGAATATCACAGCTTCATGGGAAGTCATGGATATTCTTTGCTTTAGCACAACAATGTTTCAGAATGCAGAGCAAGCCCCATGTGTCAGAATACTATGCTGCAGCAGAACTCTGTAGCTCCATAGCAGCAGTTGCCTTTGACACTACCTCACAACCCAGATTTACTTTCCCTGGTGACAGGCAGCCAGGGCAACTCCTATCATTAGACTGAGTGAAATGACAGCCCTCAGGCAGCAGATGGAAGGTGGGCAACAGAGGCAGCTCTCAATCATTCCTTTTGTTGGAGGACAGAGCTGTATATGTCACACCGCCAGTCACTAGCTCCCTAGAGTAGCCTGCAGCCTCAGTTGTGAAAGATACAATCCCATCACCAAGGAATGTAAGATTCAGTTGTCAGTCCTATTGTCCCCTCTGTGTGGAAATGGGAGGTGGCACCAACTTGTCCTTTGTCTTGAGTAGCAAAATACTCATGGAGATTACAAAGATCTACTCCCACCTGCCTCCATGTTGTCACCACTGTCAGTCCCACTTCTTTTTAAGAAGAGTAGACAGCTTTAACATCTGCATGTCAGGCAGAAATTCCAGACGTGCAGTTTTTCCAAGCACAGAATACAGAAAAAGTAGTTGAACTTTAACGTTTTGTAGCAGCTTCTGAAGACATGGCAAAACTGCTAGGAAATGATACCTATCCTAGTTCTGTTCTTGCCAGTGGTACATCTACTGCATGTTGGATGGTAAACAGCATTATGCTGAACGTACTTCGAATATCTTCAAAATGTTGAGAACAGCACATTTCAGAGAAGGCAAAGGAAGCATGAATAACTTCTATGGGAGGAGAATGACCTGATAAAGGCTGGTAATAGATTGAACTGGGAGCACATATTCTTGTTCTTCCTGGGGTCCGTCTCACCTATAAACTGAATGGGAAAAGAAAGAGTGCACCCATAGACCCTCAAGGCTTGTCTCTTGCTCAGTCAAATTGGACAACTCCAGTACCAGCTCAGGAAAATTCTTTATGACAGGTAGAACCACATCTATGAGTATGAAATCCTCTACACTACCAGGCCTATCTGTATAGGGCTTTCTCTCTACTTTCTGCGTTAACACCTTTCATATAGCGATTAACTTGAAAGCCATTCCAAATATACTGAAATCAAGAAGACTCCTTTACAATTCAAGATGGACTGCATTGTAGGTGTTTTTTCTTTGTCTTTTGAAAAGGATATAGTTAGGAGAGAAGTAGAGACATTCAATGAATGAGATCTGACTAAAGAAATTCAACACTTTATAACATTCCCTCTATTTTATTTATTCCCTCTATTTATATTTATTATATTAATGTACATTAATAAAGCAAAGAGGTAACTTCTTCACGGACAAAACACTGAGGCTCATTTTTAATATGATGGGCATGTCACACACTCTCAGCCCCAGAAAACTTCATGATAATACCCACATATCCCTGTGCATGTACATTTGGTGGGATTCCACATGATCATTTACTCGGGAAATGATCATTTACTGGGATAAATTATCATTTATTATTACACAGGGGGAAAGCATTTTAGTTGCAGCCTTCGTCACACAAGGCAACTTATTACCATTCTAACACAACCATTCAGAAATCTGAGGAAATGAGGCTGGCAAGAAAACACCATATTCTGCTTATGGTGTGACCACATTCTACAGATATGCTCTTCATGTGGTAAAAGCAGAGTTTGGAAAGTTGCTTTTTAAAGGGGATCATACTCATTACTCATAATTCAATTTTGCTTATTGATGTTATTCATTAATCAATTAGTCTCACTATTGTGTTACTGATTACTTTTTAATTACTTTTTTATTGTTAGGAAGGAACCCCCATCTAAAAATCTAAGAACATGACTTAAAATGCAAGGGAGAGAGTTCACCTCAAAATATTCTCCAAAGGACTTTTGTCCTAAAATAGTAAAAGTAACAAGTAAACATTACTTATTACACAAAAAAGTGACTATATTACTAGTCATTACATAACTTCGCAAAAAGAACGTTGTCATGCCATTGTTTCTGCCCCAAGCAATTCACTGCAGGTAATGTTATTTATAACATGTTGCTGTCAGGGACTTGAGTTCAGTCAAATTCTATAACACAATGCATCCTGATGCAGTCAGTGATGTGATTCTACCCAAAGTTGGGGGGGGAGTGTGTCAGTGATAAATACGTTACTGTTTTCCTGTGCTCAATCGACAGGGTATGTGCGGATTACAACCACCTGCCGCTACAAGAGAAAGTAGTCCCTGGTTTCTGGCCTGTCTACCTGACTCAAAAACCATCCACCATGAATCCATCTGCTCAGTGATGTGAACAGGGATCAACAGCCATGACATCTGAGGGAACATCAGAAGTTGACGTCGTGTGACCCTGGAACTGCTGTCCTACACTGGCAGTGAGAGTAGCCTGTCAATACAGTTGTAACATGCACCTACTGTGTGGTATGTTCTCCAGATCAGTGGTGAGAGGGGAGTATTTTGCAAGGCTGGTCCTACCATTAGACAGATTGAGATGACTGCCTCAGGTGGGGGTGTCACCATGACTGAAACCCAAATTGCTAGTTATTTGTTATTATTGTACTTTACATTGAGGGAGTGAGGGAAGTGTCTATGGACTTTTCTGCCTCAGGTAGCAAAAAAACATGACCAGCCTTAAGTACTAGGACCTTGATTTGATGGTAGAAGAGGCACCATTTGCCATTCAATCTCAGACAGCACAGTATTTTGACCCAGCTCTGGACGTACTTCTGAAAAGTTTTTGAGAAGCCCCTTTCAGTGTTTTAGGTTCATATTCACCTTCAACAGAGTATGTCTACATCTACCTCACCTAGGGATCCCAGATCTCAAGGCTTCGCTCTACTTCTCCAGGCTTCAGAGTGAGGAGATGAATCTCAGGGTGAGAGCACTGTTCTTAAAAAAAAACTTTTTAAAACTCTGCATGCTGCTGGCTTCCTACTTCCAGCCAGAGGTGTATCTAGGGTGAGGCGAGTACGGCATGTGCCCCGGGCACCAATGCCAGGGGGCACAAAAAAACGGTGCATGTAGGGATGGGGGATGGGGTAGGGGTAAAAAGGTAGGGGTGGAATTTTCATGTTTGCCCTAGGCACTGTTTAGGCTAGATACGCTACTGCTTCCAGCTGCTTCAGAGTGGCTGCTGTTGACTTTTCAGAGCCTTCTTCTCTTCCTCTCCCTTGTCTCTTTTGTTGTGTTTTTATCTGAATGACATGCTCTGAGCAACTGTGGCTGATGAGTAAGGAATTCTGCATAATGGCGTCATCAGGTCCCTCCCCGCTATCCTTACATTTCAGATTTTGGCTGTAAAACCTCCTGACTTGGCAACCCTAATCTCTATCTCTATTTCTCACACCACCAAATTATTAGTAAAAAGAATAGCTAAGGATTAAATCAGGAGTTCTTTGCATTTTGAACCTCAAGAGTACTTGACCATTTACTAGAATAGTTTATTTAACACTTAAATAAATGTTATACATGTAAGGCAAGTACAGTAGTTCTGAACTTGTTTCAGGAAACAATTTCACATTACACAATTATAGCACTGTGATACCACGTTGATTGGCACGGCTGCATCCCATGAAATCCTGAGGCCGGTAGTTTGTTGAGGCCATAAGACTCTCTGGCAGAAAATACCAAATACTTCATGAAATTACAAATCCCAGGATTCCACCCACTGGAGGAAGGACACTTAATGTAGCATCATAGTATTATAATTGTACTGCATGGAAGAGACAAGTCAGAATTAAATTACTAGAATACAAAAAGCTATTTTCAGATATCTACTGCTTACTTCATTATTGAAGTAAGCTGTGCAATAGGGGCTCTCCCCTCTACATTGTAGCATATCTGTTATGAGTGAGAAAACACGCTTGACACCAAAGCATATGGGAGAACCTCTGTACACACTGACCTCTGAACACTAGTGCTACAGAGAATCCATTGCCCATTAAATCAAAATTGGTTTCTTATAATTATTTTTGGAAATATATTGTTTTGTAAAAGAGAGGTTGTAATACAGAAGTCAAATTTCAAATATTGTAGTTATATTGCTCAGTACAATCACATTTACATGGAAAAAGCAAATACATTTTAACAACAGCATCATGGGCAGGCATCTCTCTGTTGGTGGATAGCTATGCCACTGCAGGACACCAGTGGGATCTTAGACAGCATCTGATTGTTATGTGTCTGCATTACAGTACCATATTCTAATCGCAAAAGTTTTCCTTATTTCGCTATTTTCCGATTTATCTGCAATGAAGGGACTATTCAGAGGCTAATGCTGAAATCAAAGGGGAAGGTACCAAATATTAACATACCTTGAACTGCTACTTTTACTCATTTTTGAAATTTTTGTTCTCCAACCCATCCGCACTGGAATAAATATAGTGAAATATACGTATTTTTTTTTTGACAGTAGGGAAACAAATGCTGCAAGGTTTCGATCAGATATGGGGGTGGGGTTCCGACTTATGGCAATCCTAAATCATGGGTTTTTCTTGACAGGATTTGTTTAGAAGAGGGTTGCCATTGCTTTCCTCTAAGGCTGAGAAAATGTGAGTTGCCGAAGGTCATTGAACATTTTTACTAAAGTAAAATAAGTCAAATTACTTTCTGCTTGATGTTAGTTGGGACAAACATGCCACACTTAAGTAAAACTGACTTGAACCCATAGCCTTTTTAATCTACCTCTTTCAACCAGTCCTTCAGCCATGCAGCTTTACTACCAGCTGAATCATGCACATAAATATGTAATAGGTTACGAAATCATTCCGGAAATACTTGAAACGCTTAATTTAAATTGGGAACAGAACACTCAATGTATGAAAATGAGACACTTTCATTTGAACAAACTGAAGACATGATGATGGGAAGGTATCTACCTTTTCTCAAACTGTATTCTGTTCAGCATAGCAAGAGTGATTATTTGTCATATTGTAAAAATACCCAAAATGTTAGCTATATAAAAAACGATTATGCTCTTGTCCAACTCTCACTGTAAAAGAATACCATTCACTACTGGAATGAGAAAACTGTGGTAGAGATGTTGATGGACTCATATTCCCATCAGCCACAGCTGGCAGAACTTTGTAATTTCAGCATATAACTTTAAAAGTACAAAATGTAACCCAGCATAATCTATAGAGTATGGGATAGTTAACTTAAGAAAATAATACAAGAAGTTTGTGAAAGTTGTATGTCTGTGCCAGCTGAAATCTGACTTCTTCTTCAGTTCAGTCTGGGAAAAGGGCCAGATGCTTTGGAGTGTAAAGAAAGATAAGAGCATCCGGTGCAGCTACTTTCACTATGTGGCATGAGAGTAAAAAAGACAATGGGCCTTTCCGCACTACACTGTTATAGTGCTATTACTCCACTTTCAACATCCTGTGGAATCCTGGGGTTGTAGTTTACTGAGGCCAAAGAGCACTCTGGCTGAGAATTTTTAAGGCCCTTCCCTAAACTGCAAAACCCAGGATTCCATAGGATGTTGAAACTGGAATACTAGCACTATAACAGTGTAGAGTGGAAATGCCTAATGATCGGTAATAATCCTTATCTAATGCTCACTGAGAGCCAGCATGGTGTACTGGTCTGAGCATTGGACTATGACCTTAGAGACCAGAGTCTGATTCCCCACTAGGCAATGGAAATCCCCTGAGTGACCATGGGCACATCATATTCTCAGCCCCAGAAAACCCTATGATAAGGTCATCTTAGGATCACCTGAGTCAGAAACAACTTGAAGGCACACAACAACAATGCTCACTAGCTAAACCTGCTAGCTAGTGCACTGGAGAACGCATCATGAGGACAGACCACAGAATCCATGTACACAGCGGTTGGAATCACAGATAAATCTAACAGCCTTTTCACACCTTACCTTTTCACAGAGGTGGGGGGGGGGCGAGCTTGCGCAAGAAGCCTTCAGAGGAAGGTTTTCGTGTCCCTGCTGCTTGGGCTCCGCAGCAGCTTCCTGGTTGTGCGAGTGCCCCACCCGCGCCCCACCCCTTCCTTCCGCAGTGCAGCCTGGGAGCTGTAGGCTGCACTGGGGCAGGAAGCGCGACTGGCCCGGCTCCAGAGGCTCTGGAGGGCAGGTAAGTTCACCCCAGGCCCCTGACCAGTGCGCAAGCACGCATCATGTTCAGCTAAAAGCCAAAAATAAAAAGGCGTGTATGCGCTGCGCGTCACGCTCTTGAACGTCACATAAATGTGAGTGCGTCATGCAGACCGCTCCTCACATTTACATGACTCTCAAGGGGCCCTTTCGCTTCCAAAACACTGTGAGAAAAGGGCCATAGGTGAAGCTATGTGTTTTGACCAGATAGAGATAAACAAGAGGTAGCGAACACCTTTATTTTTGACTGGAGAAACCAATCAACTGAGTGGATTGAAGAGAGAATAAAAGAGCTAAGATAGAACTCTAAAACAGAGTCAGCAGGCATGTCTCTAGCACAGAAGAACCTTGTCTACGACAACCACAACGTTCCTGGTAAACTGATAGGATGATAAACTAATAAGATGATAAATTCCCTCAATAGGCTGGCAGTGATGAGGTTATATTAAGATACATGTATGCTAAGATAAATATATGCTTATGTTTAATAAATGCTGTTAAGATGTAACAGTGCTCAAGGAGCTTAATCTTTGAATGCCTGTGTAGGCACACAAGGTGTTAGAGATGTGTAACTCCTTAACAGATAAGAATGAATACCTGAATTTATGTTAAGGTGGTTATGGAAATGATGCAGGAGACAAAATACTGTACGTGTAAAAGCCTTTGGAAAATATCTGTATCACATTTTACAGACACTACAGGAAATGATGAAAAGTGTGGACAACCTGATGATTATGATGGAGAAAAGCCTATGTTAAAAGGTCATGTTTCTACATGTGTTATTACCAATCTTATTAAAGAGTTGAATAAAGAGAAAGAGTCCCTCTGAAAGGCCTTATGAAAGTATAACATCCTGATGTGATGTTATATGATGCCTTACAGACAATGCACTGGAATGTAAAGAGGCTTAAGCACACAATGATCTGCCTGTGTTTCTCTCTAAGGAGAATGGATATGTCTGTATATCTAACTTGTTGTTGCACATCTTCAAGGCATTTCCAACTTACAGCAACCCTAAGATGAGCCTATCATGGGGTTTTCTTAGCAAGATTTGTTCAGAGTGGGGTTTACCACTGCTTTCCTCTGAGGGAGACAAAGATTGACTTGCCCAAGATCACCCAGTGGGTTTCCATGGCCAAATGGGGATTCAAACCCCGGTCTCCAGGGTCCTTGTCCAACACTCAAATCACTATATTATGCTGGCTCTCCTATATACTTTGCATATCTACATACTTAGCAGTGATAAATAGAGTACATAGTACACAGAGAGTCTGCTCATCTCCCATGTAAATATCCTGAGATTCCAATACTTAAGGATGATTAAGTGGAATGTTGATATTAACATGGTCTGTATAGTTTAACTACCACCATGAGCTGGGCACACAGTTGACCAGAAGTTGATAAATATGACCCCAGACAAAATCCAGAATTAACTAACAAGTGGCAAGGACACTCAGTTCCCCAGTCTAAGAGATAAGATTGGGGAACCACATCTGTTCCAGGGGTCTCTCACCAGTTGCTGGGCCAACAGAAGATGGAGCTGTGCCTGGCTGCTTTTCTCTCCCTCAGAAGCCAGAGCTATGACATCCCACAAAACACAATGTTTGTAACTAATTCATCCTGTGTTGATCCCAGGTTGCAAGTTCCTACTCAGTTCCTACTCTTCTTGCATATAGGAAGTTCATGAAGACACACCTTTTCAAACTGATTTTATTTGATTATGATGATGACAGTGCTTTTATTGCTGAGTCTATTTTCTGTTTGTTTGTTCTTACTCTTTAAAATTCAATTTGTTAGCTTCTTTGAGCACTTTCAATATTAATAGGTTAAAAATGTTAACGATGTCTTACACAGCTTCAGGTGTATCTAAAAGACATCAGTGTAAGTTCTAGTGGCACCTCAGGGCTTTGAGAAGTCCAAGATTTTCAACTGAGAACATTTTGAAAATACAGTGGACAGGGATTCTGTTCCAAAAACACCACGTAAGACAAAAAACACAAGCATTCCATCCTACTGTAGTCAATGGACACAACATGTTCATGCCCACACGTCAATTGATTATTATTTTCTCTAAATATTTTTATTAAAAATTTCACTGCATAAAAAAAAACAGAGTGGATATACCCCGTTATCAGATTTATCACACCCTATATCATACCCTTTCCACCCCACTTCCATATTATTTTACTCCAGTTGAGTCTTCTTTGTTTCCATTTACCAAAAGAAAAAGAAAGAATAACAATTACATTGCCATTTGCAGAAGAGAAAAACAATTACCACGTCCATTGATTATAATGGGACCCGATGCTTCACACAACCTCATATTCATGTGTGCAGAGTTCACATCAGAAGAGAGCACAGTCTATATTTACCATGCTAAATTTAATGCATATTCCAGGCAATGTCTTATAGGTGGGCATAATGAAAAATCTCAACAAAAAAAAAGCATCAGCAAGTTAACAGAACCACTTGCAGTTCCATATTATAGCACTGACATGGCAGTGAGTTCAAATAAATTTTAAACATGGATCAATAATATTTATGTTACCAAGGCTATGCTTAGAAGACAATAAGATGCATAACAGCATGCATTATTCTTTTAAAAATGTAGACAAGTGCTTGTGCAGGATCTTCACTTAGAAGATATGGTTTCATGTTTGGTCATTTTTCTCATTGTAGTATCCTGTGATGTGAGTTAGACTGTCTCCTAGGACTTCTGAATATCCACAATTTAATCCCATGCCAATTTCACTAATCAGCAAAAGCATAATAAGAATGTGCTATTTTGCACAGCTTGAGTAAATTGGAGTGAAGGAAATGCAATCATCCAAATCATTCATACTAGATGTTTTTCT
Organism: Cyclura pinguis; assembly: GCA_030412105.1. Lineage (NCBI taxonomy): Eukaryota > Metazoa > Chordata > Lepidosauria > Squamata > Iguanidae > Cyclura > Cyclura pinguis. The sequence goes on from CM059602.1 coordinate 219,308,514, forward strand.
CCTCCACCACCACCACCTCCTCCTCCTCTCTTTATTTTTTCCAGTTCTCTCTTAAAGTATTTTTCCATGGCTCCCATCACCACATTTCTGCTGTCCAATGACTTGAGCAGTTGTGGTGGTATTTATGCAGAGTCTGTTTTGGGAAATAGAGTGAGCAAAAGGAGAGCATTTTCCATCTCTGTAAGAGTACCTGAATCTGGGGCACTGTAAAAGCCTGAATCTGTGGAGCTCAGTCTCCATGTCTAATTCCCACAAGCTTAAAATCCATTCACTCTCATCAAAGCTGGTTTTCTTTTGCATTGTGATTTCCGGTTTAGGAGGTGGGGGAGAGTCTTTAATGGCTGCTGCCCAGCCAAGTACTTCATAACAGTACCCAACCATGCAACAGCCACTGACAGAAAAAGCTTTATATGCGTGTGGGGATATCATAGTCTTCAGTTAAGAAATATTGCTTAATTGATTGGTTGTATAATATAGTATAAGGTAAGAAGATGTTGGGATTGGGGAGAGAACGGAATGTCGGCACGAATGGTGATTGGTGGAATGTTTGAGAAGACTTCCATAAAGCCAGTGAATGAGGGTTGGTTTTTAGGTATTAGAGAGCTGGGATTAGTTAAGAGTATGGATGGTCTGTGTGAGTAGCTGTGGAAGATTTATGACTAAGAGTCAGTCAGGTTTAGGAATTTAAGAAATTAGTGGTTTTGAAGGTTCTGAGTTAGCTAAAGTGGAGTGTGAGAGACAGTGTGAGGTGTTTGAAATGTAATAAATAGTTGTTCCACTTTGTTAACTTCTGTAAATAAAGAATTGTTTTTTGATTTTATACACTTTTGGCCTCCTGGAATGCTACCCATATTAAAGGTGGGATCCAGGCACAGTGTCGGGGGTAGCAGTATTGAAAATGGAGGGATGGTACCCAATGGGAATAGAAGTTGCATAAATCCTTATGTGAACCCTGATGGCATTTAGACAGTCCCCACAGTTGATGTCACAAAAGGGAGACAGAAGAAAGTCCTTACATTGTGGTAGAGGTGAGGTTCTCACTCTTGATGATTGCAGTTAACACTGTGGCAGTCTTCACATTTGATGGGTTAAAGGACAGGAACCCCACATTTGGCTACAGTGGTAAGATCTCCTGAGAGGAACCCACACAGTTGGTGGTATAAAGATTGGAGAACCCCACATCTGGTGGCAACTGTGGGATGGCCAGAGGGGAAAACCCCCACAGGCCTTCCCAGTCTGGTCACAAATCTCACAAGATTTCACCAAGTCCTATGAAATACCACCAACCCTTTAGAGGTTTTGTCCCACTACTCAAACACATGCATACATATATCAGTACAAACACGTTCACACATCCTACATGTATATACATATACATGCATGGATATACCATGTTGCAACTGGGAAGCATAGGTTGCCTGTGCACCTTGATTAAGCTTTTAAGCTTAAGGAAAAAAACCTTCAACTGGTGCCAATGGAAAGCTTATTTCTACTCTTAGTTGGCATACTGGTGGAGGGGGGATCACAGCTTAGGAGAGAAGCTAACCATTTCCTTGCTGCATGATGTGACCCCTTCCAAAATAAATCTCCCCAGACACATCACAGTTAAAGGAGAACAACAGTTAGTGCCACCACCAATGGCACTACCTTTCTGCAGTGGTGGAGATTGTGCGCTTCTGTGTGGCAAGGGGCTCTGCTGATGGCAGCAGGGCTGCTAGTAGGGTCTCCCTTGTCAGATAGGCTTTTGCTGAGGTGTCAGACTGAATGTGTCAAACAGCTATTGGACACCAGGTAGTGGTACTGGCGGAGAATCTCTCAGAGACAACACTTGTTAGCATTACACAGAAAGAGGCAGGGTAAACCTCCTTTTGAATAACTTTTACCACAAAAACCCTATGGTGAGACAATCTAAGATGAAATCAGAAATGGTACCAAAAGATGAAACTCCTAAGTCTGATGGAACTCAATGAGCTACAGTGATACAGCAAAGGATGCATAATGCTATGGCTAATGACACAATTGGACTCAAGCCAAAAGGATGTTAAGCTGTTGAGGTGCACCAAGGTGAAAGGAAAATCCAAAGCTGCACAACACACTTTAGAGAGGTATGGAATCAAGGAAGGCTATGACATAGCAAAACAAGAAACGGAACATATAAACACTGAAATACTTGGGTGAGTGAGCTAAAGCAGACAGGAATAGGACATTTTGAGGTGGACAAATTCCAGTGTTTTACTCAGGAAATGAACATCTAAGAAGAAACGGAGTGACATTGTTACCCTGATTTCTGGGGGTCCCAGGAGGGATGCCTTAATGTGCTCAAAATAATGGGGAATGGGAATTAGCTGGAGCACTAGTCAGCAATGCAAGAGGCAGGGCAACATAGCAAGATCTTGAACCCAATGTCTACGGGGTCAGGCCGAGTCAATAATCAAACAGAAGTTAAGAATAATTGTGTTTATTTACAAATCACAGCAAATGTACGCACTCACTCAGAAAATTAAGAAATACTGCACAATTGCGCAGCCACATTGTCGGGGTTGCCCTCCATATGCCTTCCATATGTAAGGGTAGATGGTAGAATGAGTACTGTAACAATTAGTTGTAGCACTAGGGCTTCAGCTTGCTAATTAGTTTACAGTTATAGAGCAGTTGTGTTTGATATTCCATTCTCTCCTTTCTCATGACATTCCCCAGTAGAGGAGATAGTTACTATAGCAACACATAGAGGTCGTCTTGACCTGGAAGTTGAAAGAAGACACCTTCTTATCTCTGTGTGAACCCGTGAAGCTTAATACTACAGGGCGTGGGAAATCTCACCACTTGGCTCTTTTAACATCTGTAAGTCATAATGCCCAACTTTCAATAAATCTGTTTGCAAGTTTATTGAATCGTGTATGAGTCTGATCCTGACACACGTACACAATCCTAAAGAAATAAAGAGAGGAAAATAGATAGGGGATTTTCAGAAGAGGTTTTGGGGAAATACTATACCTGATCCTGTAGCCTGGTAAAAGGAGAGAAGCTGGGGAGCGTAGGTTCTCAGCACGTGGAGGCTGAGGGGAGGCTCATCACACGGAGAGGCAGCAAGTCGAGAGGCAAGTCACGAGCGATCCGATGAGAAGCTCAAACTCAGCAGTTCTTGTAGGGGAAAATGTGCCCGCAGGCTAGTCCATTCCCGGGGAAAACAATGGATTTTGGGCTGGAGACAAAGCCTCCGAAAGGTCAGTACTTTAGATGATTGAATTACGACAGCGTTGTCAATACCGTAGACAGTATGCAAACGCGGAGTGCTTGAGAGTTGGATAGTCTGCTCATCAAGCTGCCTGCTCGGGGCAGGAGATCTTTTGTAAACAGTGTGCATACATAATATGATCTTAAGAAGGTACTTGCCTTGAGGTCTCCTAAAGCTGCGATTGGCAATTACTGGCCTGCCTGGATTGTGATTTGAATGGTTCAGCTATTTTCGGCCGCACCTGTGTGCGTGCTTGTCTGGGGGCCTCGCAAGCACGTGGAGAGGAATGGGTAGTGAAGGCCAAATTCTTGATATCAAATGATATCTAATATCCCTCAAGTTCGGACTAGAAACTGCAGTAACAACATTTATAAGGAGGAAAGATGCAGCAAAAGCAGTGAAAGGATATAATGCTAAGTCATATCAATAAGACTTAGGGAAAACCCATCAATATAATCATAATCCAAGTCTATGCTCCAACTACAGAGGCAGAAGAAAAACTGAAAGATTCTGTTCTGGCGTTCAGGAGGAAACTGACCACACACCAAAACAGGACTTCTTGTTAATGACAGGCAACTGGAAAGCAAAAGAAGGAAACAGAGCAGAATAAAAAATTGTAGGATAATTTGGCTTAGAATCAAGAAATGAAGCAGGAGAGTAACTGGTTGAATTTTGTGAGGCCAACAGTTTGTTCAATGCTAACACGTTCTTCAAGCAACCAAAAAGGTGATTGTATATATCGAGGTCACCTGATGGCCAAGATAGAAACCAAATTTCCGTAACTGGAAGCAAAAGGTGAAGAAGCTCCATACTCTCTGCAAAAACAAGACCAGGAGCAGATTGTGACAAAGACCATGAACTACTAATATCAAAAATTAGAGTAAAGCTAAAGAAAAACACTGACTCAACCATCATGCCAAAATACAACCTGAAGGATATCTCAGTTGAATTTAAAGATAATGTAAAAACAGATCTGCACCATTAATCCTAATTGACTGGGTGCCAGAAGAACTTTAGATTGAAGGCAGGAACATTGTCAGGAAGGAATACAAAAAGACAACATCTGCAGCCAGAAAGAAAGAGAAGCCTCAATGAAGCCAAGATAACTAAACTGAGACTATCATATTTTGGGCATATAAGAAGATGTGACTCACTAGAAAAGGCAATACTGCTTGATAAGGTAGAAGGCAGTAGGAAAAGAGGAAGACCATCCATTACTGATGAATAGATTCAGCCAGTGAAGCCATGGCCCCGAGTCTGCAAGACCTGGGCATGGCTGTTAATGATAGTGTGACATGGAGGTTTCCCATTCACAGGGTTGCCATAAGCCAGCCAAATTGATGGAAGCTAACAACAATTTTTAGTGCCAGTGGTTTTTTTGCCTGAAATTAACTGCCACAGAACAGAAATTTGGGGTGAAGTATCACAGCAAATGATAGCCAGTGTGGTGTAGTAGTTTGAATGTCGAACCACCAAAAGAAGAGGGAGTGACCTTGGTTAAGTCACTTCATCTCTGCCTCAAGGCAGTGGCAAACCTCCTCTGAATAAATCTTGCCAAGAAATCTGCAATTGTGATAGGGTCACTGCAAATCAGCACTGATTTGAAGGCAAGTAACAATTACAAATCAGGACACAGGAATGGAAGATTTAATCCTTCCTTTTCTAGCTGCCCATCCCTTCTAATCATTCCTGCATTTTAAGTATGCTTAGATGAAGCTAATTTCCCTACTACTTAATTATGCAGATAGAAATGACCTTTTCGTTAAGGGTCAGAATGAGATAACTGACCAAGTATATTTATTTCCTTCTTAAGGATTCATGCAGAGTGCCCTTCTTCAAATACCCCAAGTATAAGTGAATGTGTGAATGAGTGTGGGCTTTTGGTTGGCTCCTTTTCATCTTTGTGTCTGTAATGTGACAAGTGGAAGTGTGGCATTTATTGGTAACTTCCTTGCTTGCTTTGCTTCTGCCTGCCTGCCCCCCCCCCCATGCTCTTGAAAAGTGAACTGAAGACACAGGATCCCACCACATAGGCAGACAACCTCAAGAACTTTTCTGTTACCCCAAAAGTGTGGGAGACCTTGAGGGCCTCCAACAGTACCTGTATGTAAGCACAACATGGGGGATTAATTAGCTCCAATTAGAAGGCTTGCAAGAGGTGGGGTAACCTGGCAAGATTTTTCCACCAATGTTTACAAAGATCTTGCAGGAAGAACCAGCCAGAGATGCAAAAGTAAACTAAAAGGTGCTTTATTAAGGAAATTCAATCACACATACACACAAGATTCAAGCATTCATACACTCATAAAAGAGCTAACCACAGGAAAGAGAGGAAAGGTTGATAGCGAGATTTCAGGGAATGGGCGAAATTTACCAATCCAGCAGAGTAGTGAAGAAATGGCATTCCTTGCCAGCCACCAGCTTCTGCCTTGCAAAGGAACCCCACTGTTCTGAAGGCAGAACTGGGCAGTTGGTATGCTTCCTAGTATAGATTCAAATGTACTGTGCACTGTACATTTGAATCCACGTTGGGTTGGTTGAATCCAAGGATCATACTTTTTCTGTGTATGTTGAATACAGTTTGGGGGCCTAGAGATATCTACAGGTTTTTTCCACTTTCACAGGAGTCCTTCACCCCAACTGCTGCAAATGCAGAGGCACAACTGTAGTTGAAAACGGACACGTGAAGCAAGACAAAAATGAGTTCTCAAAGTACAGTACCATCTTGTGGTAATTAAAGCGTATTGTTTCAAAAACAGACTTGAAATACATGGAACTTTCATCAAGAACTCATTTCACAATGGACTGTTCTGCAACTATGGAATTTATAATCTGTAGAATATTTATACTTTTGTACATACTCTACGTAGGGCATTCCAGAAGGAATATTTTCAGAATAAAAAAAAGTCTGTTTGAAATCATATTTTCAAAGGAGTAATTATTGAGACCAATAGATAAAAACACAGTCCATGCAGTCACTTGCGCTACAGGTTTGCCTTTTAGTGAAAACCAGGCTAAGATTTTCTTTAAAATTTCTTACCGTTTGTAAACATATATTTAACCTCTGTTGTCCAATTTCGATGAATAAAAATACTATTACAAAATCCTCCAACTACTTTAAACGTGTGATTTCTGGATTAACAACTACGCGGTGTAGAAAAATAAGAGAGCATTCCCCATCAGTTTTGAACTGTGCCTCAAATATTTCAACTAACCTGGAAATCCAGTCCCGCTCGAAGACTTTTTAGAACCAGAAGCTACAACACTCAAAACAGACATTGGCACAGTTCCCTATTCAATCCCCATAATAGTCACACACGCTTTCCTTATTTTTCCCCAGATTTGTTTTGGCTCTCCCATTGAAAAAAAAAAAGGTAAAATATAATCACAAAGAAAACTGCTTTTAAAATGCAAACTATAACCACATCCAACGTTCGCATTTCCAATTTTGGGGCTCATAAAAGATACCGCACGCAGTACCACCTTCGTCGCTCTTTATTTCTGCAATATCCCCGCACTGGACGATTTGATTACTCGGCAGGTAATGCTCCATTGACACAGCCTTAGGAGACCAGTGCATGCTGGGAGTCGTAGTTTCTGCACAGTTTCCGCTGTCTAGTATGAAAGGAAGTCTCGCTTGAAGTCTCATCCGGTGGTTCTGTGTTTCTGCACCGGAACGAAATCTCTTTGACCCGTCGCAGAGCCGGGGCGACGCTGGGCTGGTTCGCACGTGCCGGCGGCTGGGCAGAGCGCGGGGATGGCCGCCGCGTCGGTGGAGGAGTTGCTGGCGCGCGCCGAGGAGCGCGAGGCGGAGACCCAGCGGAGCGTGGCGGTGCACAAGGAGCTGGAGCTGGAGTTCGACGCGGGCAACTTGCTGGCGCTAGACAGGAACCCCGCGCCGCGCGGCGCGGCGCGGGAAGGAACGGCGGCGGCGGAGCGCGAGGCCCTCCTGCGCGCCCTGGCTCGCGACAACACGCAGCTGCTGGTGGGCCAGCTGTGGGCGCTGCCGTCGGAGCGGGCCGAGGGGGGCGCGGGCCCCGTGGTGGCGCGGCTGCCGGAGCCGTCGACCCGCCTGCCCCGGGAGAAGCCGCCGCCCAAGCCCCGGCCGCCGACCCGGTGGGAGCAGTTCGCCAGGCTGAAGGGCATCCGGCCGACGCGGAAGAAGCGCGGCACCCTGGTGTGGGACGAGGCGGCCAAGGAGTGGCGGCGGCGCTGGGGCTACCAGCGGGCCGGCGGAGACCCCTCCCGCCAGTGGCTCCTCGAAGTGCCCGACTCGGCCGACCCGCTCGAGGACCAGTTCGCCAAGCGGCGGCAGGAGAAGCGCGAGAGGGTCGCGCGCAACGAGCTCAACCGCCTGCGGAACCTGGCGCGCGCTCACCGGGCGACGGCGGAGCTGCACCCGACGGGCCACCAGGACCGGGCCGAGCTGGGCCGCGTCACCGCCCTGGCCCGCGTTTCCACCGCCTCGCGGGGACGCTTCCAGCCTCGCCTTCCCAAGGAGCCCCCGGCCGCGCAGACCAACACCGCCCGCGGGAAGAAGCGCCGCTTCGAGCCGCTGGTGGGCGACCTCCAGGGGGAGAAGAAGCGGCAGCTGGAGCTGGCCCGGAGCCTGAGCAGCAAGAAGCCGCCCTTGGACCTCACCCGCGCCGTCAACAAGCAGCTCCGGGAAGAGGAGGGCGAGGCGGCGGTGGCCGGAGGGAGGGGGAAGAAGCGGGGCCGGCGCGGGAAGAGGGCTCGCCGGCAGGAGCGGAGACCCGGCGGGGCCAAGGGGAGGAGGACCGGAGGGGCGGCCGGGAGGGGCGGCCAGGGGCGGCTTGGAAGCGTCGGCGGCAGGAGGAGAAAGAAGTGAGCCTTCTGGCGGTGGGGCTGGAGGCGGGGCTGGGGAGGGACCTGGAGGACCCATCCCCAGTTTTTGTACTTTGGGGGAGCTGCGTGCTGCCCAGGAAGCTATCCCGGACTGGTGCTTAATTGCTTTTGCTACGATAGTAAGGAGATGTGGCCTTGGATTGCTGATAACTCCCCTTGCTGGTTTGACAGTGGCCTTGTACGTGGGGAACTGAATTGGACCGGATGAAGGGAAACAAGAACTTTAGCTCTCTCAAACCTGAATAGTAATAATTACACAAGACTGAAATAAACTCGAGTGTTAAATAAGGTTGTTGACTTGAGGGTGGGTGGAGTGTTCTCAGTCAAATGGAAAGTAGTAATGCATTTTTTTAGCCCAGAAGGTCATTTGATGGCAGTATTAGCATAAATCTTTCAGGAAAAATTGTTGTTAAGATCATCTAATGGAGCTGAGCCTTCTACAAAGTTGAGGAATTCTGGTCATTTGTTTTCGCTTTATGTTTTTTTTCTGTAAACATGATTGTCCAAAAATTTTTAATGAGAATGTTGGGTGCTGAGCTGTTTAGAGGCCTGCCCTTTGTACAAAATAAAATTATTTTAATTTTTGCTTGGTTTTAATGAGATTTGAAATAACATCCATCTTGCACAAATCAACAAGCATATCTCATAGTAAAGTGTTAATACTGTAACACATACGTGCAAATACAGGGCAAGTTAGGTTATTCCAGGCTTCATGCATAATGAGGCTGAGCAAAACTCAGAACTTGATAATTTCAGGAATCTTAAATCTGAAACTATGGCCATTTCCACATTACACTGTTATAGTGCTATTATTTCACTTTCATCGTTCTGTGAAATCCTGGGGTTTGCAGTTTAATGAGGGGCTTTTAGAATTCTCAGCCAGAGAGCTCTTTGGTCTTGTAAACTACAAACCCCAGAATTCCATGGGAGGTTAAAAGTGGAATAAATGCACTATAACAGTGTGGTGTGGAAATGGCCTATGTGACATAAAGTTTCACTGATACTAGAGGTAATAGTAATCGTTCATATTTTCTCCTTTTTTTGAGCATATTGTAAGTAAATGATAGGGAGCATAATACTCCTAGATTTGTGTGTTTTTCTTGTAGCCACTTAATAAACTTGCTTCGTGGTGAAAAAATGGAAGGGGTAGGTATGTTAACCATAAAATAAAATCCAAAGTCCATACTGTGATGTTATCTTTATTAGGCCAGTCAAAAGGTGCAAAATACATCATACTCATTTTTGAAGCTTTCAGGCATCTTCATGAGGCAAAGATGGCAAATAGGCCTTCCGGGGAAGGAAAGTGCTGCACAGTTGTCAGAGGCAGGCACAGTTTGGAGTGTGTGTGTGCGTGTGCATGTCCGCATTCTGTAAGTTCAGATGGAGAAGCAAAAGTTGATTACCCATTTTTTTCCTGTTTTTTTTTTGTTTTGTTTTGTTTTTTTTGCCAGTCAGCTCATAAGCAGTGTGGTGGAAGGGGGGAGGATGGTGTAACTTTCTATTTAGAGACGCTTTCTTAACAAGATCTCAAATAAAAATGTAAATAGCATGAGTTTAACGCAATCACTTTCCTTCCCTGCATGCTTTTCAAATCCCAGATGAAGAAAACTATGAACTTCAAAAGCCAGCATGTTTGGCCTAAGAAAGGTGTTGCTACACGGGCTTCCCTTGTGAAAGATATACAGTGATCCCTCCACATTTGCTAGGGTTAGGGCACAGGTCCCCCATGAAAGTAGAAAAAACAAAAACCATAGTCAACCTACGGTGGATTCCTTTGAGGCATCAGGGTTCCTTCACAAGGTAGAAGCAGGTGGCTGGTGGGGCCCACTGCCCCCTCCTACCCTTTTTTAATAGGGATTTACTAGCCTTCTTTTGCAGTTTCTCAGTCTCACAAGGCTTGCAATCCCTATTAAAAATGGCATAGGGAGGCAGTAGAGGTGACTGCAAATAATCCATGAATAATCAAATCTGCAAAAGTGAAACTGCAAATGGGCTGATTGTTCTTGCTATTCTCCTTCAGAGACTGGAAAACAGACTGAGCTGCTAATGAGGCATAACTAAGCTGCCTATAGAAGGTTAAATCCAGTTTTAATCCAAACTAGAGCAAACCCATTGAAATAAGTTTTTATAAATGGTGACTAAATGGTAAATGACTAACAAGATCCATTTATTTCAATGAGTCTGCTCAAATTGGGACCAACATTCCATTTAGTACTTTCATGTGCTGTAGCAAAATTCTTCTATGGTGTCAAGTTAATGCAGCTATTCCTTTGGAAGTTGCAGCTGAGACACCTGAATCTCTCTCACGGTCCAAGATGACCTGTAAGGCTAAAGTAGCTAAACTCTTGATTTTGGAAATACCAAGCCACACTTTGAGAACTTCTGCTGGCATAAACCTTTGTAGTAAGGGGAAGATGTGAGGAAGATATTATTTTGGTTGTATATCTGTAGCAGAAAAAAATCATGCACTAGTAACTAAGCATTCTGCATATTTCTGTCCCTTTTGAGATTAGAAGGGTCCAGACTTTCAGAAGTGTTTTGGAGAGAACTGAGTAAAAACTTTGAATTGTGTGTCTCAGAAAGTCTTAAGGTATTTATCCTGTCCTATAAATGGAAGTATGTACAGTAGGCCCCTGACATTTGCAAGGGATAGGGACACAGAACCCTCACAAATGTCAAAAAACTGTGAATAATTCCCCTGGCCGGCGCCCTCGCTTCACATTCCTGCCTGCCACCCCCGCCAGCACACCCAAGCAGGGGAGGGTGGCTGAGGGCATGCAGAGAATGGCACTCGCCCACCACACACACTCCTGCCTGTGTGCACACTCAGGCAGTGGCCAAGGTGTGCAGGGAATGGGCAATCATCCATCGTGAATGTCCCTGCAGGCCGGCTCTGAAGCACCCGTGCCAGCAGTGGCAAAGGGCATGCTGGGAATGGGCGATTGCCTACCCTGCAGGTTCCTGCAGGCTGCCTCAGAGCATCTCTGCTGGCGGCTGGGGTGTGGTTGTGCAGGGAACAGATGATTGCCCCCCCCCCACACACACACACACAGTCCTGCTGGCTCCTGCCAGCATGCCCTTACAGGCAACAGAGGAGGGAGTGCAGGGAAGGGATGATCCTTCCTCCTCTCTGCGCTTGGGCAAAAAGCCAGGGAATGGGAGGGGAGGCAAGCAAGCACAGCAAATAATCAAATCTGCAAAAGTGAAACCTGCAAATGGGGGGGGGGGGACTGTACTTTGACTTAAGGCAAAAAATTATTCAAACAACTGATTATGGATAATCTGGAGTAGGTTTTTTGTTTTCCAAGGCTTAGAAAAAAACATATTTTCATGAAATTGTCCTTTGGTTTCCATTAGCCAAAAAGCAGAGCAGAGTAACCTCTGAAACACCATGAGTGTCGCAGCCCACTGAAGGTTCATCATCAATGTCTCTCTGAAACCTTTTCCCTCCTGCCACAAAGTGAGTGGAGTCCCTGCAGTCTCCAGTCAGAAGGTAATAATTTGCAAAGGAAGGCCTACTTTTGTGGTCAAACAGCGGGGACTCAGTCCTGCTTATTAGGTGGCACATGTAGGAATCAACTGAGGCTCAGTTTAGAAGCTGACCATGTTTTGGAAAAACCAGCTAGGAGCAGATTGGATTCCCTTCCCTTCAGGGGAAAGGAAGAGAAAATTGATACTGTTGCTGCTTATCCAGCATTCCAGGAGATCCCCAGGGCTGCCATCTAAGAATGTTTGACTTTTTGCATCTTGTACAGGAAGAAAAATGGTGAAATGAAGGTTATTCCAAGAAGAAGTGCCAGATGAAAAAGCTTCACCTGCTGCTTCTGAAAAGTGGGCACATCTTGGGTACTGTCACATTCTCTGACATCCTCCAACCTATGGAAGACATTGTTTTAAAAAAACAATATGTGGAGAGATGGACATCCTAACGTAAAAGCTCTAAAACATACTTAATTTTGTAGGAAACCAGCTTTAGAAATGTAAGATTCTAAACTATAGAAAAGCTATGGTTTAGTAAAGAAAAGGAAAAGAAAAGCTTTCTAGAAAAGCTGAAATCACTGTACCTAATTAAAATATTTGCAAGATAATGAAGACTCTCTTATGGTAACAGAGGGCTTGGCAACTGCCAGTCTGGACCTCACTGTTTTCCCTAACGATTCTGTTGCCGCAAAACTGCCCATCCCTGAGCAATGGAGCCAATAAAAACAATTCAGAGAATTTTGAGTGAAGTAAAAAGGGGAATCTTTAATTAATTATGATTGCATAATTGGACTGACTGAGCTCTCACTCTGAAATGAGTTGGTCCTGAATACAACTTTTGTCTGGAATTTATACACCTTCAGCACTTTTTCATATACATTTACAATTTCCATTGGATTAAACCCATACTAACCTAGACTACAGATTAATTTTTCAAAAACTGCATAGTTTGCTTATCTTCTGCCATGAAGTCTTGCTTTTCAACTTTGTGTTGTACCAAGGGTACAAAGGTCACTTTGCCTAACTCTTGTTCCCAGCTAGTCTCTTGTCAAATAGATCCTAACTTGTTTTTTTCTTCCTGGAGCATCTTTCTTCCTACTTCCAAGCATTGTCCAGTTAGCTACCTAACCCTGTTTGTTAAAAGACACATATCCATTTCTCCATGTGCTAAATAATTTTCAGTTACTTAATACAATTCCTTAAAATAATTTCTGATGTGTTATCAGTTCTTCCCTGGCCACTACTACACTATTAGCTATAGTCATTCCCTTATGTACCTCAACCACATTCTCCTGTATGAGTCAAGGAACAGACATTGAATTCTATACCTATCCAAAAATACCATCTGCAATCAACTGCAAAGACTTGCTTAAAGTTCTTAAAAATAAACACCTTTCAAATTGTTTTGGCTCCTACAATGAAGTGAATAGGAGATGTTTGTAATTCTGGCCACTTGCTACTTTTGCTCTGAGATAGTTTCAGGTTTCTGTTTGTCAATTAATGGGCAGAGATAATTAAGCTGGTACTTGAACCTTTGAAGATCAATTCGTATTCTCTCTCTTGCTCTGTTAAAAACAGTTGAATGATCAGAATATAAAAGGTTATCACAGCCTTGGCAGTTTTCTGCTTAAATAAAAGGCTTGAAGCGAGTTTCAGATGTCCATTCGGGAAAGACCAGCAACATAGTTTTATGTTCTCTTAAAAAAAAAACAGGAATGAGATATGTTTTAAAACCTGATGCAGTTAAAATGACTCAATCATGTCTAATACAATGGATGAATCATAGTGGGGGAAAAGATAACTGTTTAAAGACTTAAAACTATTCTGCGGGTAATCTGATAATTTGCAGTGATCTGTTGCAATGAGCTGAACCAAAGGAACAGCTGATCTTTCCCGTTCTCTGTTTACACAGCTTCTTTTGGCTGCTTACCCATGATACCTTGCTAACCCAAGTGAAGGCTGCAGGAGCCATGGCAGGAGGACGGGCGAGGGTAGCTAGTTTGTTAAAGGAACTGCATCGAGCATCGTGAGTGTTTCTACTTTCTCCCATTCTCTGCTTGTTCACGCTCGTGAGGGAAAGACTCTGATAAAGCTGTCTTCCTTTCTGCAAAAGCTGGTCCCTTTCCAACTTTAAAAACATTGACACTAGCCTTTTAATTCTTTTTTTCACAATGCTTGAGAAATCTTAAAGGTCTTAAAGAAATGGCTTTATTTTAAGGAATGTGTCCCCTTTGGAAGTTGTCGATCAAATTCCATTTGGTTTGTTGCTGAGAAAACAGGCAAGGAGAAGGCTTGCTCTAAAGAGTGATCTTTAGTGGACTTTGATACTTGCCGAAAGTACGTAGCAGGTTACAGGGCTTACAGATGAAAAGTGCAGACAGGCACAGCATGTGAGTTTTGTTGTTTTGTACCGTCAGGTTGGTTTCTACTTAAAGCAAATAGTTTTCTTGGCAAAGATTTATTCAGATAAGGTTTGCAGTTGTCTTCCTCTGAGGCTGAGAGGAGATTCAGACCCTTCTTTCCTTGATTCCTAGGCCAACACTCAAAACAGCTACACCACACTGGCTCTTTAGTATGTACATAGGTAGGCATGCATTTACTCTGTTTCTATGAATTGTCAATCATATTTTCCAGGTTATAACACTTCTGTTGGGAAATACATTTTTAAAAAGAAATAATTAAAATGCAAAAGGGAAAAGGTAACATTTACCAGCTCTGGGAGAGTGAAGACAACCTGAGGGGGTGGGAATGGATCCATGCATTTTTTGCACAGATTGCAAGAGTTTACCTTAAGCATATAAAATTATGTGTGGTGTAGAGAAGTTGGTTAGTTTCCTACAATCTCATAATCTTCCTCTCTTTTAATTACCCTCATACTGGGATCATCTATGAAATTGGCTGTTAGTAGATTCAGGACAGATCACAGAAAGGCGCAGTATGCTTTTTAGTACTTTTTGCTTTTCAATGTTTTCTTGTGAGCAACAGCAAAAGGGTGCTCTGGACCTCCCATCCTGTGCATGGCCCTCCAGAGGTATCTGATTAGTGACCGTGCTTCCTCTGGGAAGCAGGAGCAACATAAGTGTTGGTTCTTATCCAGCCATGAACACTTCCTTTGTTCAAATGCCTCCTGGATTGTACAGCCTTGTTAAGATAACAAAAAAGGGTGCTAAATGTAAGTCATATGCTGATCTATCTGGATTGCACAACCTTCTTAAGATAGGAAAAAGACTACTGATACAGATGTACTCAAATTTTTCTTGCAGTTCTATAGAACTGTTCCAAAAGAAGTGCTTTGTTGATTCATTCTACAATATTTGTTCCTAATATTTTACTGTATGCTTCCAGTCCTTATTTACAAAGTTTCTCACTTGAATGATTCATCCTTCTGGGTGATTAAAAATACAGCTTTGGGTTAATGCCCTTTTCTCAACATTAACTTCTTTCTGGTTAACTATGTAGGTGTATCTTGAAATGTCCTGTTTTGGGTTCTTGCATACTCTCTGTCTTACTCCTATTTGAAGACTAAACATATAGGCACCAGCTAACTGCTTAGACCAGAGAGGAAGGACTTGTGAACATTCAGAGGTGGTTGTGTTGCAGTTCTCATCAATCCTTGTTAGCATAGCCAATGATGAGGAATGAAGTGAGTTGCAGTCCAGCCACCTCTAAAGGCCCTGACTTAGACAGTAATCCTAAACATATACAGAAGGAAATCAATGTTATTTAAGCCAAGGTTGTAAAAGTTGTGCCTTATTATAGGAAATAAGAAGTGCCCAAATCTTATTTAAAACCTCCACGGGTACTTTGCATCCAAGCCCATAACTATGGAATGCAAATTTTTATTGACTTTAATAAGGCTTGAAAATGTTTACTTTCTGAGGATTGCATGAAATCCAATGAGATAATATGGCCAAAAGACTCTGACTCTTGGAATGGAGTGCTCAGAAGAAACTCCACAGTGAATACAATAATGTGTTGATTCTGAGAAACAAAAAGTAAAACATTGTTTCTTAGCAAAGGTACATCTCTATACATGGATTTTTAAAATAACAATGTTGACAACAATGTTGACATCCTCTGAAGATGCCAGCCACAGATGCAGGCAAAACATCAGGAGAAAATACTAATAGAACACGGCCTCAAAACCCGGAAAACCCACAACAGCCTATGGATTCCGACCGTGAAAGCCTTCAACTGTTCAGTGTTGACAACTGTTACCTGATAAGGTGGGCTGCGCTCCATAAAGGCTTATCTTCTATATAAAGTCAAAGTTTGTCTGTGAGTTTATCTGTGACTGTGTCAGGCAGGCAAAGACCTCATATGATTGGCTGGCTGTGGAGATTCTTTGGAATCCTGGGCTGGGCAGTGTAGGGAGGGGCCTTTAGAATTCTCAGCCGAGAGCTCTTGGGCCTCAGGCCGGTTGCTATGGAGATGAGGCCTACCATCAATGAAAATGCCAGAAAACTTTTGGGATGCATATGTGAGAAAAATTAAAGTGACATACACAACATAGTTATAAGGTCTTCTGGCCTCACACAGTAGATTGTATGGGATCCATATGTGAGGAATCTTGTGAGGAAAGTTGAAATTCAAAACAAAAAATCCTTCCAGAAAAAGCATAAAGCCGTTGCACAAAGTCAACAGAAAGCAAAAAAATCAAAAGCCAGTACATCAACATCCCAGAGAACGCAGATTGGGAACTATGGGGAAAAGTTACAGGTATTGCAGAGGCCGTTTGCTATGGAGACGTGTCTAGCAACAAGGAGGAGGACAGTGTATTCTCTCAGGAACTCAGCCTCTGAATGTAAACAACTCTGAATAAAGATTGGATTGGGGAATATGGGGAAAATTTACAGGTACAGGAATAGGCAAGTTGCTATAGACACAAGGCCTAGCAGCAAGGAGGAGGACAGTGTACTCCCTCAGGAACCCCAACTGTGTATGTAAATTATTCTGAATACAGATTGCATTGGGAAATATGGAGCAAAGTTACAGGAAATGGAGAAGACAGTTTGGTGAGTTTTTAAGAGGAAAATAAAAATGGTGGGCAATGCGTGGCAAATATGCTAGTGCTAGATCACACTTGTTGGTCTTTGAAGTGCCTCAAGAATCTTTGTTGTTGTTCCTTTGCTGTTGTTCTCTGATGTTTCTAAATGGGCCTGGCCAGTTCCTAAGTCTTATTAAAGTGCATTTAGGTTAGACTGGAACATTGGTTTAGAATGCTCTTACAATCATATGGACTGAGCATTTAAATAAAAGGCATTACCGCTGTCAGACACTAGGTGGCATGATACATTTGTGAAATAAGATACTAATGGCTTTCCTGTCCAGTGCCCATACTCCTTGATTTCTTTGTACTTTGTTACACAAACTGTTTCCCCTTTTTCCTTTTCATTAGATGTGCATGCCCTGCTCATTCTCACACCTATTCTCAAGGTAAGATCAACATTCTTCTGAGTGTGTACATTTGTTGCCCTTAATTTTAAGCTCTTCCAATTTCAAGTTTCTATTCACTACATGTTATGATACATACAGGCCAATGCACTTGTCAAAAGCTAGAGTCCAAAGATTTGGTGGTATGTTGGTGGTGTGTTGATGCTTATGTACCATTTTCAGGTTTTGGGAGTGGTTTTCTTGTGGAGGCTATCTATCATATTCCATATACTCAACTTCTTATATTCTCCACTGTTAGAGATAGCTGTCCTTGTATTCTATTACACAACAAGATGTGGAATCCATTTTCATCCTTTTTTGGTGGAAGAAAGAATTACCGAATCTTGACAATAGTAGATTGCAGGGGTGTCAGTAGCAAAGTGTGAGAATGGGTGCTGCCCCTGAAGCTTAACTATGTGTCAGAGCCATGAATGCCCATTTGAGCTCAAGCAATGGAGATACTAGCTTCATCAAATGTTGGAATGCTCTTGTGGGGGATAATGGGGTACCTCTTTCTTCTGCCTTTAGAAAGGGCTGGTCCAGTCATTTTCCTGACTGAGACAAAAGTTCCCACCTTGTCCCCATATGATTCCATGAACAAAAGCTGACCAGTGTGACTTATGAATCCAATTTTGAAACAGAAACAACAACAGCATCTTTGTCTATACCTGAGGACAGGAAAGAAGCCTAGCAGGCGTAGAGCAGTTAATGTGTGGTACTTTTAGCTCTGTCCATTCTGCGTGCACCCACCCTGCGTTTGCTTCCAGGGAGGGTGGTGTTTGCCTAATGGTATGGCTAATTCTGCCTTTCTGTAAGAGCTCTGAATCATATAAGAGGTACACTGTTAGAGCAAGTTTGTTACCCCACTGGCATACGCTATCTCGGGGAATATAAATTTGATATCAAATATGCTAGCCGTGCCAGAGAGGTTGGTCGAATGGGTGCATAGACAAGGAGGTCGAACAACCAAAAATAGGTCAGACCAGGAAAATCCCCAGTCACGTTCCCCTAGGAGACCTCAGGCTAAACACGTCCGCACGGACAAAAGGTCTTCAGCCAAGGAATAACCAGCTTGAGGGGATTATTAGGTTTTTCCCAGGTTGAGCAATTCCAGTGTTAGTAAACCCTGCACTGCATCTGCCTAAGCCAATGATGCAAACTACCAAGTTGGTATTGTGCAGCATTTCTTCCTTTATTTTGGCCATTGTTCTTCCCAGAAGAGGGCCTGCCCTTGAGGTACATCCTGCCCTATAAGTAGTCCCAGTTTTTGAGGGTCTCTTCGGAGAGCTCCCTGCCACACTAGCAGACCAGCACTCTGTTAGTTGAGTGATCCCCTCAACCGCTTCTCTTTGCTGAGCTCCATTCTTCTCGCCGCTTCCCGGATTGAAGACTTCAGGATAGGTGCAGTATTACCATCTTTATACCCTCTCCACTGAATCCCCTATCAATTTTCACCTCTTTCCCTTCTCAATAGGCCTTCTGTGGATGAATGAGTGAGTGTGTTGATGCGTGAGAACACATTTATTAATAAAATCCAGTTATTGGTACATTTGTCTGGCTTTTCGCGTGGTTTGATCCCATAAAAATTGGGTAAAAGATTCTGCTGGGCTACCCTGCTGCTCGTTTTGCTATTGCCAGTGCTCCGCTAATTTCCCCAACCTTTGCATTTTGGAGCGAATCAAGGTGTCCCCCACGGGGCGCCCAGAAGTCAGGATAACAAGTTGTCTGGTGGAAGGTATTTCCTTTCCAACACATGTAGGGCAGTAGAAGTGAGAAGCTTGTGTGCTGATCTTTTACTCAGTTTTAATTGTTGGGCAGAACAGTTAATAATAAATGAATGGGGCTAGTACAGCATGCCCATCAGACTGCTCCATCCCATAGCAGAACTTGTATTGTTCTTTTGAAAAGGTAATTGTTTGTAGTTCCAGTTCCAAGAGCAGAAATGCTACTATTTTAGTAACGGTTTAAAAAGTCATTTCCATTTCTCACGTTAACTGAAAAACTTACCTTCTGGTTACTCTGCAGAGAAATAACATCTCCCCCATTCACATCATCATGATCTCAACAATCATAACAGAGTACAAGGCACAGAACTTGAATCCCATGATATTCTTCCTCTGCTGCTTAGTAAGGCAAGATGTACTAAGGCGTGAAATTAGTCTGAGAATCACTGAGTTCAGCTGTAATGAAATTATGTCTTCTATGATTTCACTAATAGTGATTGGTCATGGAGCACCTAGGTCTTGTAGCAGTGGGGAAGCTAAGGAAGTATTTGCTCCCTGGCAGAAAGAAAATGGACAAACACAGACTGAGAAGGCAGAACATTGTCAGCCAGGTTTGCTAGGGCCAGCAGTACAGCTTGGGAAAGTCACTTTGGGGGATGGATGGCAAATCACTCATTGTCATATGAAGTCTTACTGACGTTTGCACTGTTGAATTAAGAAGTCTTGGGCATTTGCAAAGTCAACAGTCAAGTATGGAAGGACCCAGGTGTTTATGGTTTTCTTTTCTGTTGTCTTGTTTTTTGTAATGTTATGTATTTTTTATGTATGCCACAATGAACATTTTATTTAAAAAGCACTCTATGCATTTAAAAAAAAAACAGTGGTGAGATTGTAAATGAATGACTTTATTGTGACTTGTGTCCCAGAAATATTCTATGTTTTTTGAGTATGCATATTACAGGGGAAACAATCTAATTTTGCAAGCTCAATAAAGTCTTTAACCAAAGCTTAGCTCTGCCAAATAATACAACAGCAGGACATCTATCATACCATCAAAAAGAGATAGTGTAAGTTGCTTGGACAAGCCTTTGGGATGTCAAACTAATTACAGAAACTACAACAGACTGAGACACTAGAGGAAGTCAACCATGAAGAGGGTTGAGACAAGAGACAGTGGAAAGAGTAGCCAAGGGTAGCAGACCTATATGTGAATAGAGAGCATAAAAAGGATTTTAATATATTTATGTGATAAATTATTTGGGTCACCGCTCCAGTGTACCCCAAAGTACTTGTAGACTCATTGGCCATGAATTCAAAGACTAAATAATTAATTCAGGTACCAGATGGAAAAAGTGATTTGCTCTTTGACTGTATTAAGAAAGGCATGAATTGACTTTCT
The DNA here is from genome assembly GCA_030412105.1 of Cyclura pinguis. Taxonomy (NCBI): domain Eukaryota; kingdom Metazoa; phylum Chordata; class Lepidosauria; order Squamata; family Iguanidae; genus Cyclura; species Cyclura pinguis. The sequence goes on from CM059602.1 coordinate 219,328,651, forward strand.
GGGGAGATGAGTTGCTCATTTATCCCGTGCATTCCACTGTGGAGGAAAACAAGGACTGTGGGTTAGTTAGACCAGATGCATTGAAATCAATTCTCATTGATTTCAGCTGGTCTGCTCCATGTATGAGTAAGTCTGGATCTAACCCAATGGCATTTCCCAAAAAAAACAGCTCCAAAAAGAGTGATGACAACCCAGAAGTCTGAAACATCAATATAGTGACATACCACATTCAGACAAAATGATAAGTGAGAATTTTGGTGTATTGTTCATGCCTCATGCGTGCTGCACATTCACGCCAGCTTGGCTCCTGCCAGCAGAAGTGGTAAAACTAACCAATAAGCACAGAATTCATAGAAGAGATTGCAAGGGCTGTCTAATTAAACTCTTTGCCATCCAAGAATACATAAATAAAGCACTCCCAACAGAAGGTCACCCATCCTCTCTTCAAAGGCGTACAAAATAAAAGAGTCAAACACTTTCTAAGGAAGTCTGTTCTACCATCAATATCAGAAAGTTCTTCCTGATGTTTAGACAGATTTTTTTTTTATTGTAATTTGAACCCACTGATTCATATTCTGAGCTGCATTTAGACTGTACTAATATACTGCCCCATGTTTCCAGCTGCCATGGCAATATCCTATGGAATCCTGGGGTTTGTATTTTGGTGAATAACTAGGGCTCTCTGGCTGAGAATTGTGAATGCCCATCTCTGCCTGCAAACACCAGGATCAACACATTTAGATTCAAAAGGAAAGCATGTGCTTTTAAAAACCAAAATGAACAGAGGTTTTGGGAAGGAGCTGCAGTTAGTAGATTACGATGATTTCATCTTGTCAGAGTCTTTTTATTACACAGTCTCCCAATAACAAAGTAGCTTATCTTGTCCTTCTTGTACCCCTTATTTTCAACTCGCTTTTAGACAAATTACTTTTGTGAGAGATGAATAGATTTGTCTATAATGTTTAGGCAGAAAGTTTCGTTTCCTGGGGTATCCCCTAACTAGTGGCCATGCCAGCTGGGAGATTCTGAACATTATGGTCCAGAAAGATAGTTCTGGGTATAGGATCAAAGCTTTCAACTGCAGGGATTGAGCAAAATACTTTTTTTCATAGTGGCTTCCTACCTGACACATTTTCATTTTTTTTTTACAAATAAGGAATTGTCAAAGAGATTTCAAGTGAAAATGTTTAGGATGGGCCAGGTCCATGATAGCAGGTCACATATAATCTTCTCAGTAGCACATAGTTCTGAAGCTTACATTGAAGTCATTTTCATATGGAGGTGCCATTTATGTGAACAGATGCCACCATGGTGATGCTGTACAGATATGTGCATGTATTATCTATGACAACAGTGGAACAACCAATCACAATGGTGAAATGCAAACAAGGAAACCAACAAATGCCATCTATGTTGATACTTCAAATCAAAAGATTCAATGAATAGGTATTTCTTGGATACATTTAAAAAATGTCTTTTGACCAGCAATAAGCTTGCTAGGCTTGATATTTACTTTCTGTTACAGGTATTGGACATGCTGTATCAGGGAAAACAGACTATGCTTTTGAGGTAAACTTCATGAATAAATCTGTCTGAAAACAAAACAACAACACTTGTGTTCATGTTAAACCTCCTGCTTGTCGAAGATAACGCACATGCGAGGTACAAGTATATTCACTAAATCCAATATTAGTCTTACACAGAGCCAGCCTCCTGAAGTGAATGATATCTGTTAGTTACAAGTGGGTATACTCTAGGTAGCTCCATTTAGAACTTTCTGAAATATGTTCTTAACTTTTCTAGATGGCGGTCTCCAATATCCGGTATGGAAAGGGAGTTACTAAAGAAGTGGGCATGGTAATGTATCATTTACATGTTTCCTGGAGAATCGTTACTTTAATTTTTTAAAGACACTTATATTATGAAGAACTTTCCTGTATGGTATCTAAATAGGAAAAATTTAACTTCCTAATCAGATCTTGGAAGAAATGTGCTACAAGTAATTATGTTACCTGTAATGCATTGCTTAGGAAGGTAATGAGGAGTCAATTGCATCGTTTTCCCCATGTTTCCCCCATATTTGATGTTAACATGCCATTTATAACATGCATATGATGATTGCTGTTTATTCATGACTTTCATACTTGTTTTTCTTGGGGTCATTTGAGTTTGTGGTGTTCTATTACTTAAAGCTATATTTAAATAAATAATAAAATAATGAGTAACTTTTTAAAACTAACAAGTAGCTAACAGTCCAAGTTCTGTTCTGAGGTTCTAAAACCTGCTGCACCTGCAAAAAAGAGATTTTGATGATGACACAAAGATACTTGGATTTTGACAGCATTGCAACTAAGAAGTTAAGCACTAGAGACAAAGTGCTCTTCCCATTTGAGAGAGACAGCTAACCACTGGATAGTCGGGGGTGAGGTGGACAAAATTGATCCCTGCCTTCATGTCAGCCTGATGTTCATTTGAAATCTTGCAGGAACCCAAAACAGTGAGAGGACCTCATCTCATGAGACTTGACGCACACCTTATATAGGCGTACCTTATGTTCTACTTGCATCAGTTACCTGGGCCTGAAAAAAAGAGAGGAAGAAGAGCAGGTACCAGTCACACTTGCAACAGATGCACACCTGTATACAGTTTGAGGTCATTTCTCTATGCAGTGAATGCTGATGGAAATGTCCGTTGTGTGCAGCTGGTGCCCACTTTTCCTGCTCACACCAGATAGAAAAATGTTGAGGGCATCCTGTATTATCTCCGTATGGGACTGGATATAGGTTGTCCTGTACAGAACCAGACTCTTTGGAACCCTAATTCCATCTGTAGCAATCAACATATGGATCTGAGTTTCCACAAATGAATCAGATTAAAAGTGAGGAGTGGAGTGTAGAAAGCCAGAGTGGACAGCTGGCCTGCAAGCTGGCTGTTTAGTATTTAGTGGAAGATTTGTGTTGCTTTTGAATTGGTTTCCTCTTTTCCTTCTCTTTCTTTTTCTTTGTCCATTTGTTTTCTTGCTCTAGGATCTGCAGAACCTGGGTGCCAAAAAAGTCTGTGTGATGACAGATAAAAATCTTTCTCAGCTCCCTCCTGTGAAAGCAGTACTGGATTCTCTGACCACAAATGGTATAAACTTCCAAATGTATGATAGTGTGAGGGTGGAGCCAACAGACCAGAGGTACTTATTCTTTCTCACATTGTTCAATCTGCCATTTGCTACTTGACTTTTAAATTTCTCAGAAAAGCTTTCAGGGACAGATACCAGTTCTTCAGCTTCTACAGCTTAGTATTCAAGATATTAAATTTTATCCACAAATAATTATACTTCCCTTAAGCCTAGCAGTCTTACTTAGTTTTCTTTCATAAGTAAATTTACTGCGCTGCATGGCTATATAAGAAACTGCCTCAAATTAGATTAGATTATATGTTAATATAGCTCACAGGTAGGAACCTTTTTGCCCTGTGCAGAGGTTCTGTGTGGTCTTAAGGCTCCCAAGCAACAAAGTGTTTTGAAAGAGTGAAGCTTTTTTTTTTCAGTCAAAAATGGCCTCTAGGAGGTGGGACTTGGACAGTAAATGCTATTTCAGGAGCATTTACAGAAACAAAATGTCCCTCCAGTCCTGCAAAATGATTGTCCAGCCCTCAACACATACCTTCCCCAATCTAACTCAATTTTGTCTACTCTGGAATTTCTCTACTACTGGAATTTCAGGCAAAGGTCTTTTTCATCATTTGCTACCTGATACCAGGATCTGAACATGAAATCTTCTGTATGCAAAATGTATGCTACGTAACAGTGCACCAGTGCTTTGGGGCAGTCTCAATCTGGTATCCTCCATATGTGTTGGACTGTCTAACCAGCACAACTACTGCTTTTGGATCTGTACTGTTTTTCTGTAGCCTTCCTAGCACAATCTAGGTATAAGGTCTTAGCAGTTCAGGTCCATCATAGTTAGGAGGTCTTCCCCACTAGTTCCTGTCATGTCTCACCACAAACTTTTAAGATTGGCTGAGAGCTCTTCTTACTATTCTACTGTACTATAGAGACATAAAATCAGAGCACTGTGGCTGAGCTGCACAGTGATTGGAAACGTTATTTTTACCGCTACAGCTTCCAGGGTTCCACGGCTACCATGGCTGGTGTCTATGCTGGCTTGAGGATTTTGGAAGTTGTACCTCCAAAAATAACTTTTCCAAAATCTAGCTACAAGATTGGTTTGAAAGTACTGACAGACAAAGACCATGTCTTAGTAAACAGAAATAAGTTTGGGCTGAAAGAGAAGGAAAATCATTTTAACCATGTTGGGTTTTTTGGGTTTTATTCTGATCTAGGTGTTGCATTTTCAAATGTAGAGATCATTCTTGTAAATAATTCTAAGATTAAGATATTTGTCAGTACAACATAAGGGCATTTGATTTGAATGTGCTCACCTTCATACTTTCATGTGAAACTTCAAGTTCCTTTGTACTCCAGATTTCTAAAATCTAAATCAGTTTGTAAAATATCCCTTATAATACTTTATACACATTGGTTTTGAGCCACACTAACTTAATTCCCATTAATGTCAGTAGGAGTTAGGTTCATAACTGACTTTTCACATTGACATCATTTCAACTTAAATTCAGCTTCAGTGGTATCTTCATGATACTACAGAATTCAGAGATTTGTAGTTTGGGAAGGTATTTTGAATTCTCATCTGGAGAGTTCTTGTGTAACATTTCAGGGGAATGCACTAGAGCTCTCTCCAACAGAATCCCAAGTACTTTACGAGCTACAAATCCCTGGATTCCAACGGATAGAGCAGTGAAACAGTATCCAGCTGCTGGAACAGCGTTATGTAGACGCTCTTCAGCTGTATATCACTCTATATCCAATCTCTATTCCTACAGTATATTTAAGTAAGTTACATCTCTGCACATCACAATATTAGTGAACATTTGGGGTGTTTCCTTCTATACTTGGTACTCTTGCTACTCACAGTTAAAAGGCATTATGTTGATTCTGCCTTTTTCCTTAGCAGATTTTCTGTGATAAGAGAAAAAAGAAGAAACAAGGGGAAACATGGGGGGATTGCAGATTGAAATTAATGTTATCTAGGTACCCATGAATTTCATTGAAGGGAGCATTCTGAAGCCACAATACAAGCACAGTTTTGAAGTATGCTTGGTTCCCAGTGTTTACACTATGAAACTTGGTTCTCAGTGTTTACACTATGAAACTAGCAGAAAAGTTTAGGAGGAAAATGATTTTCCCTTTTGTGCAGAAGGTACAGAGGTCTAGCAGAGACAATTCTGCTAAGGAGAGGAAGGGGAGGCAGTTTTCACTGATTCCTCCTGTAGTCCCTTCCAGACCCCCCCTACCCCCAGACACTTTTTACAAGAGAGACACAGGGAACTGCAAGAAGAAAGAATTTGCCAAAAAACAAATCATCTCTCCCCAGGCTTTCTCCATCAGGAAATCCCTGTGGATGCAACTTTGTTCATGGATGGGTGGCATCTAATGCCTCTTCAAGTTGCTGCTTGAGGGAGGTGCAGGTAGTCTTTGCATTGTTGACCACAGTCAAATAAAGCAGATGTCTGAGATGTTGGCCATTTATGGGTTTGTTTTTGTTTTTGAGGTTTTTATATTCCTCATTTCGGTTTTAATTGCACTGATGATACCCTAACAGTTCTGAGTTGGAGTAGGGTAGAAGAAATCAAAGGATCTTTTCTTTCCAAGCTTCATGGATGCCATCGAGTTTGCTAAAAAGGGGGAGTTTGACTCCTATGTTGCCGTTGGTGGAGGTTCGGTCATAGACACTTGTAAAGCTGCCAATCTCTATGCATCCAGTCCAGAGTCAGATTTCTTGGAATATGTTAATGCTCCAATTGGAAAAGGCAACCCCATTAAAGTCATTCTGAAACCACTGATTGCAGGTAAAAAAAAAAAAAAGGCTTTTGTGTACATTTGTGTGTATTTAAAAAAAAGATGTGTAATGGTTTCATATTATTAGTTCAGATATCATAAGTAGGGCTAGCTCTGTAACTGTTTGATTAGAAGGTTGCCTGGGAATTTTTTGAGCTCTTTAGGGGAACAGTGGGAGTAGAAGCATGATAAGTGAATCACACTGACTCAAAAATTCACACACATTGTCCTCAGAGCTGGAGGGCCTGGCTATGTCACAATGTATTACCATCATTTCTAGTGCTACTTGATACAGGCAAAGTAAAGAAGATCTCTCAGGCAAATGATCCCAGCGATATGGAACTGCAGTGCAAATACCAGAGGTTACCCAGCAGCAGCTGGTGGCCTTCATGTCAAAGGAGTGGTGAATCCATTCTGGGCTTTAGTTGTAACTTTAAAGGAGTGATCTAAAATGCTGAACCCCATCTCCAAAGTAGGTTCAGCACACTGTAGAGCTCCTTTATAGTATAGATTAAAGTTACAGATTAAAACCACCACTTCATTGATGTGGGAGCCACCAGGAAGATCACAGCTATATGTGCTACAGAGCTCACTTTGCACTCCCTAAGTGAGCCTCCCATCCTCAGATGAAGTGGAAGAAGCTCTCTTGTTGTCAGCATTTGATCAACTCCCACTTTCTGAACATGGACAAGGAGCCATCTTGTACTCTGTCACAGGCAGCAAAATGTCTTGGGAAAATTCTACTTTGACATTCTATGTTAGAGAGTTAAAAAGAGGAGCTAAACCTTCACCACAGTTTCTTCCCATTTCTTGCTATTTGTGTTGCAGCAGTACTGCCCTTCCCAGCTGCCACCAATTTTTTTGCTCACCATCTCTCCTCAGGAAGAAGCTAAATGGTGATAATTTATGGAGGAAAATGACAACTGGCTGCCAGAAGTTGCTAGTTAGAGATACCACAATCCAGTTTTCCCCCTTTTCTGAAAATGAATGATATAGGACCAAGGCTTTGCTAGTTGCAACTAGAATAGATCCACTAAATCAGTGGAACTTGCACAAATGTTGCCCTATGATTCAGCAGTTGATTCATTTGGTCCATTCCAACTGGGCCACTTACATTTAGGCTGCCTACAAATTTAATTTTTGGATTTTTTTTTCAATAGTGTTTGTGTACTAACAAAATGGATTTTTTAACCCCAAAGTTCCCACAACTGCTGGAACTGGAAGCGAAACCACTGGAGTTGCTATTTTTGATTATAAAGAACTAAAAGTAAAAACTGGTAAGGATTTTATTGATAGGTCTCTTTTGTGAATTTTACTTCTCCTTTTTACAGTTTCTGTGACTTCCATTTTGTGGAATTCAATGGCAAATGTTAAGAAATACCAGTATTCTCAAATGTATTATAACAATGACAATGGTGTAAAAATCTACCAACAGGGAATTAATTTGAAGAAAATTGGAAGTGTTTCACTGTCTTTTGTTTGTGGAGAGGGGAGGGGAAAGGAGGGGATAAACTGATAGCTGGGCTTTACAGATGTTAATTTCCTTTTATAGAAATGTCTGTGCACCCAGTGTATACATGGTCAATGTATACAGGATGCAATGAATATACGCAGTCTGTTTAGTTGTGTGGTACATGGTGTGCACAAACCATCATCTTGGGCTTCCTAGCACTTGGTGATGGGTCACCAAAATAGCAACTGCAGCAGCACAGCTACGTTACCTCCAGAGGAACCCAGAATCATCTGGTGTGGCCTTTTGGACAGTGGAATGTGCTCAGTGTGTGTGACGACCTTGGCCATTTCTGCACTACACTGTTATAAGTGCTATTATTCCACTTTCAAAATCCTATGGAATCCTTGGGTTTGCAGTTTAGGGAGGGCATTTAGAATTCTCAGCCACAGAGCTCTTTGGTCTCAGCAAACTACAAACCGCAGAATTCCACAGGATGTTGAAAGGGGAATAATAGCACTATAAGAGTATAGTATGGAAATGGCCCTTGATCCAAATCAGAACCAGTGGAGGAGTTTTTTAAAATCTTCCTATCATCTGGCTTTTGTTTAAAAATGCAGGCCCCACTCTACTGGAAGCAATTAAAAGGGGAATAAAACCCTTCCATTTGTACTAGTATTTTTTTTTCCCTTTTTAACTTATGTGCTATTTTTAAATAGCAGCCAGATCAAGGAGAACATTGAAATCTTCCCAACATATGCATGATGATCCAAATCTAGGTTACAGCCTGACGCACAATATAATAATAATAATAATTTTAAAAAATGAGTATTTAGGCTGCACACTACATGTTTAACATAATATGCAGCTGGATGCCTCAGAGCCTCATAAGACACCTAGATTGATTTTACAGTTATTCTTATTTTCTGATTAATATTGCTCACAGTCATTTAACAGGTGATTGGTCTTACTAGAAGCATATTTAGGATATTTAAAACTTGCCTTTCTTTCCATGGCAACCCCTTAAAACTCTAATACTGTGTATAATCATTGTTTCTATGCCATTTTCATGTTGTTGTAAAAAATTTTTACAAGAGTCCTTCAGTCTAGATTGATATATATGTAATTTCCATGTTTAGGCATTGCTTCTAGAGCTATTAAGCCCTTTTTGGGTATAATTGACCCTCTACATACTCTCCATATGCCTGAACGTGTGACAGCTAATAGTGGTTTTGATGTGCTTTGGTAAGTATTTTAAAGGCACTTAGACATTTCTTGAGTTAGTACATAGATGGTTATTTTTAATTAAATATTTAAGAATCTGGCATAACATTCCAATTTTCAGCTGATCTATTTGTCTGTTTGCTTTTCCATTCTCCCTCTCTTTTCCTTGCCTTATCCTTTTTTTCCTCTAGACATATCCCTGCTACAAATCTAAGCTGGACTAACAGTCAAATTAGCAGGGATAATTTTCCAGGCAATGTTTAGGTTGGCTTATATATTTATTTATTCATTCATTTTCTACACTGCTTTTCTCTCAGCATGGGAGCCAAAGCAGCTTACAAAGGCTAAAAACAAAATAAGCTAAAAACCTGATAGTAAAAACAATTGAAACACAATTAAACAATCATCCCATTGAACACTATCACATTTAGAAATTATAAAATCATTTTAAAAACATAACAATAAAGTTAAAAAATACAGTACATGCACACCATAAAAGGCTCTATGCAACCAATTAATCATTAAATGCCTGTTGGAATAAAAAGATCTTTGTCGACCAGTGAAAGAAAGAAGAGAGGGGATCTGCTGAGCCTACCATGGAAGGAAATTCCACAGGCTGTGAGCAACCATTAAGAAGGATCTCTCTCATGTCTCCATCAGATGGGCCTGTGATGGTGGCCAAACATAGGCCATTTCTGCCCTAGAGTGTTATAGTGCTATTATTCCACTTTCAACATCTTATGGAATCCTGGGGTTTGCAGTTTAGGGAGGGGCCTCAAAGGCCTCTCCCTAAACTGCAAACCCCAAGATTCCATAGGATGTTGAAAGTGGAATAATAGCGCTATAACACTCTAGTGCAGAAATGGCCCTAGAGAAAGTCCTCCCCCAACAAGGATCTTAAGACTCTGGCAGGTTTGTATATGAAGATAGAATCTTTTAGAGAAACTGGACCAAAGCCATAGTAAGTTCATCACAAAACTACAGCAAAATAGCAGTTATGTGAATTGTGCCCCCATAGAAATGAATACATCTCTGGTCAGTGGTGTCTCTGGTTTGAGGATTAGTATCTCTGACAACTTAATGTAGTATTGTCATACACACCCCAGTTCTCTAAGCAGTGGGAAGATCCAGAAGCACACTCTTTTCTCCATGTTTGTTTCTGTTGGAAAGAAGATCACCAGGCATGTTTGCCATTTTGTAATTTGTTTACTAATCTCAGAGGTTGGTAAATATACCTTTTGGACTACAACTCCCAGAATTCGCCAGCCAGCTGATTAAGGCATTCTGGGACTTGTGACCCAGAATAGAAAGTTTTCCAAGCGCTAGGTTCAATGTATGCAAAGACATAGTTTAAACGTTCCAACATCTCCAGAGAAAATTGACAAAATTTATTGGACTGGAAACAGCAGATGCTGGAAATGTCAAGAAAAGATGGGCTCTTATTATCACCTTTGGTGGGCTTGACCAGTGACAAAGTTCTGGACAAAGCGAAGTAATAAAGGAGATATTCCAAATCACATTTCCTTTATGTCCAGAATTTTTTTTGTTAAATATGACCCACATGTTTGATAAGAATTTTCTAAAAAAAATAATCAAAATTTGTTGTACATGGTCACAACAGTGAGAGTCAACTTTGCGAAAATCTGGAAAACCAGAAACATTCCAGACATCGACCAATAGCTTTTAAAGATAATAGAAATGAAAGATTACAACATACTTTCCCATTATATAGATAGAAAACAAATTAACAAACTCGAAGATGATTGGAAGCCAGTAATAACGTACATAAACAAGAGATGGGGTATCAAGATCTAATATTAAATGTAAAAATTATAGACACGTTTACATTCCAATTAATATCATGTAAATATTATTCTTAATACAGCGTTTCATATATTCTGCAATGGAGAAATCAAAATGTATATAGACAGAATTCTTACTCAACTACCTTCTTACATAGTGTATAATGTGTTTAGATAACTGTGGTAGAAATGTCATGTAAGGACAAACCGGGAAAAAAATGGTGAATTCAAATTATAGATTATAGTCTAACTAAAGATAACTAAGGAGTTTCGAGAAAAATTGTGTGAAAAATGTTCTGGATTGAGGGCAAAAGGAAGTCGTTAACTTATGTTTATTTTATTCTTGAACTTTTTGTATAACCTATTCTCTACTCTTTTTCCTTTATTCTCATTATTTTGTTTTGTCAAATATAACTACTTTTATCTAACATATATGCAATGGTTTTCTTTTTTTAATAAAAAGTTAATAATAAAAAAAATAAACATTCCAACAACCAATTAGATCTTCTGCACCACATCAGCCCTCTAGATCTGTCCCATAGTTCCACATTCCAAACACTTGTTAGCTGTACCCAAGCTCAGTTTGGTATCTGTCTGCCTCTGTGTTCATATTCAACAACTACACTCTATTTTTTTCTTATAAACAGAGCTATATTACATCATCTTTAAAAATCATACCTTACATTGTTTTTCATTGGTATTGATTTTCATATTCTTACAAAGAAATGCAAATTCTTAAGTATTGTCCTGCCCTTCCTTCCCCATCCACCTGCCAGCCATGCCCTCGAATCCTATACTGCCCTTCCCTACCATCAGCGCAGTCCCTGTCCTTCGAACCCAATGAACCGACCAGCCTATCAAGGAAGCAATCCCATTAGTGACGTCTGGGCCATTCATGCATTACAGATTGTTGCTAAATATTTAAAGAGGTAATGCTTTTCTAAGAACCTTTCATTTCTTTCATTAAAAATAAAATGCTTCTACATATTATGCAGATGAACCTCTAACCTTGACTGAGCGTTCTTATAATGTGGGCCAATTATGCTGTCCTTCAGATGTGTTGGTCATGATCCCACTGATCATGCAGTCTACAGATTCTGAAAGTTGTAGTGAAACACATATGGAGAGCAACAGGTTGGGAAAGGTCTGCATTAAGGCCTGTTGATAAGGGAGTGTCTGGAAGAAGGAAAATATGACAAAGAAAATTAGGCAGGTTTTATGAAGAACATACAACAATTGGCTAAGCAATTCTGAGACCTGTCATCGAAGGTGCATAACAGGTCTCAGTCATAAAAATAAAAGACATAAACCTTTCATTTACAAAACCTAATAATGCAATGGACACCATATGCTGAATATTGTAGCACCATGTACTGCCTACCTGATGTGACAATTACTGGTACAGTCCCATAATCTGTTCCGTGGACCTTTACAAAAAGTATGTTCTGCAGAATGAGTTGAGTTTGAACATTGATGTTGGTAGATGCATATCCTTCATTATTTTCAAGACAGCTAGAGATATAAATGAGCTTTCTTATATGGCTCCTGACCTGTGTTCTTCTATTAGTGCTGGAAAATATCTGGAAATGTAAGCAAGGATTTTAAGACTGAATCCCTGAAGGAGTGACTTTCCTTTCTTTATGTATCAAAGCAAAGGAGGAATGTACAAAACAGGCATATATAAGTCAGAATATACCAACATTTGCCCCAATATTGTCTATCCTGACTGATACCAGCTCTGTAGAATCTCAGACAAAAATCTTTCCCATAATGTGATTGTTTAAGCAGAGATGCTAGGGACTGAACCAGGGCCTCTGCACATAAAACAGACGGCCTTCCCCATGTAGATTGCTGCCTATGAAAGCTAATGCTACAATGTATATGTCTAACATGCTGTGGTACAGTTTGCTGTTTTCATTAACAAATGTTTTTCTTTGAATGAAATGTTGGCATTTGTGGACAGAGCCATCAAGAACCCTGAAGATCAAGAAGCAAGGGCTAACATGCATCTAGCAAGTGCTTTTGCTGGCATTGGCTTTGGAAATGCTGGCGTACATCTTTGGTGAGTTGAACGTTTTGATATTTTGGGCTGAAAATTCATCCAAAATGCATCTAAGCATCATGCAGACACAGCTATTAACCTTCTATCTTCCACCACAACTACCAGACTCCTAAAAATAGCTGCACATCATCCCAAATAGGAATCAGAAGTTGCCTACCCCTATTTTAGAGGAAACACTTCAAAAAGTAGAAGCAGGATAAATCCTCATTATTAGAGGCCTTTCTGCCTTGGTGACTGTCCATATGGAGAACTAACCACACACAGAACTAAATCTTTGTTTGCATGAGAACTCTGGATCAAGGGGCTCAGGTTTTATCTTTGTGTTATTCGTATTGTATTATTATTAAAAAATGCCGGTTTACACCTTGATGCAACTGAAACACAAGCAAGTATGGACTGAGAGGAATCAGAGATATTCACAGATCTATAGTATTAGAACAGATCTATAGAATAGAATAGATCTATAGATACATCACAGATCAATTGTATTAGAACAGAAGTGTATTTTTTCTACTTGTTCATGGGATTGATGTAATCCCTTCCATTTTAATACTATTTTTTTCCCTCTAGTCATGGCATGTCTTATCCTGTTTCTGGCTTGGTGAAGAATTATAAAGCAAAGGATTATAATGTGGATCATTCTTTAGTGGTAAGAACTTAATGTGTTAATTTAATGTGTTAAGACATTTTTGCCTGTAATTACGTAAAACAATGATACTTCTGCTTTTGGATTCAATCTTCTTCCAATGTAAGTTGTCTGATTAACGTGAACTATGCTTTGCTTTCCTTCAGCCACATGGTCTTTCCGTTGTCCTCACATCCCCAGCAGTGTTTACTTTCACAGCACCAGTGTGCCCTGAGCGTCATTTGGAAGTTGCCCAGATAATGGGTATGGTTCTTGAAATAAAACTGGGGAGTTTAAGTAAAGTGCTTTCGAGATGCTATTGCCTCTTCCAGACTCTGTGTCCACAGAAATACTAATGGATTTTTAAAGCAACATTTGTTTCATTCGAAGGGTTCTCAAACTGACATAAAGAAGCTTTGTGTATTTTTAAAAACTTGTTCCATTTCCCACCATGTGTGGCACATTTCTTCAACTGGCTGGGCATAAGCTGCTCCGAGTTTTGGAGCAGAACCTGAAGAAATGTGTGACCAAAGAGAAACCCTAAGAAAAGGAAACATCTGTAAATGCAGAGTGCCATTCCATTTGCTTTCAGGACTGTCAGTCAACACTTCAGGTCTGCTGACAAGCAATACACACCAAATTTTATTTTATTTTTTGTAACCTTTTTGTTGATTTAATCCTTCAAGTAAGTGAGTCTGTGTGTGCATGTAGAGTTGCCAGGCTGAATATGGAACAAGGTTTCTTTACCTTTAATAGTTAACAGGTTCTGAAAAGAAGAGAATCTTGAAGCTTTACAAATTATTATTAAAAAGGGACTTTGAATCTGAGTCAATAAAAGAGTCAACGATTAAGTGGACCCAAAATATAGGTCGTCCAGTCGAGTTAGAGGCATGGGAAAAAGTATGGAAAACAGACATAAAATTCACTCCAAATTTAAATTTAAGAGAAAATTATTATAAAATGTTACATAGGTGGTATATGACTCCAGAAAGACTTCAAAAAATAACCAAAAACGGAGATGCAAAGTGTTGGAAATGTGGGGAGAAGGTGGGGACTTTTTTCATATGTGGTGGACTTGTTCTAAGGCTAAGAAATTTTGGAAGGGAATTCATGGTGAAATTCAAAAAATTTCCAAAGTTAATTTTGAAATGGTACCAGAATTTTATCTATTGAATATACTAGGTGAAAACCGGGAGATTAGAAAACAACAGAAGATATTATTGTATTTGATCACAGCAGCATGGATGATATGCACAACATTGGAAAGATAAAATAGATATTCAGTTAGATGAATGGAAAACAAAAATGTTAGATGTGGTAGAGACTGAAAAACTAGCTAATTCCCTTAAGAACAAAACAGTTCAAAATTTTGAAAGAGAATGGGAAAAGGTAATGCTTTGGCTAAATCTGTAAATGTCTGTAGATTGAGTATATTGGTATTTGATAAGATATGTATAAAGGAGAAGATAGATTCAACTGGAAACTTTTGGTACACAGGAGCAGGGGGCAATAGAAGAATTATAATAATGATATACATATTAGTGTCTATATATGCTTTTATGTACTTTGAAAATTATAAAAATAATAGTTAACAGGTTCTAGAAAACAAAGGCAGAGTGTGAAGTTTAGCCAGGTGGAAATATGCAACATCTCCTCCCGCTCCCAACATGGCCATTTACTGGCTAATAGAGAGTAGGGATGGTGGCAGAGAAGTTCAGTACTTTGCCTTTAGCTATGGGAATATAGCTGGACACTTGGCTCTACCACCTTTGGCACTGTGTAATTCCACCTGGTGGAATTTTTTTCCCCAGAATCTGCAAATGGTTTAACATGCAGGAGTCCTGTCCCATATTCAACCTGGCAACTTGTATGTGTGTGTTAAAACAGCCATTGACTTAGACTTACCATATTGCTCATAAACATTCACGTGATCAGTTTCAATATTGTGGAGCCATTTCCCACTACACAATTATAGCCCTGTGATTCTCCTTTTAATAGCCATTGCTGCATCCTGTGGAATGCTGGGATTTGTACTTTGCTGAAAGACTGGACCCCTCTGACTGAGGATTCTAAATACCAGTATTCTCTGGGATGGAGACATAACAGGTAAAGTGGAATCCTAGTGCTATAATTGTGTAGGAGGAAAGGAGTCACATTGTTTTGGGTGAAATAGCCTTTCAGCATACTGTGTCCTCATATCCTCTAGGAGCCATATGTACATGAGAAGGGGCAGAGGCACATAGTCCCAAATTTGGTCTACATTCACAAAGCAAGCCATAAGTGGAAATGTTGAAAGCAATATTACAGAAGAGACAATGTCTCCTCTACCTTGTGAAGTTTGCTTTGACAGCTTTACACTGTGGCTATAAAAGGAATTGTGTCAGGAGGTGCCATCCTAAGTGCTACTCAGCAAAAGCATGACAGCATAGCTGCATCTCTTACAATCCACCCTACTGGCGTCTTGTCATCCACAGCCACCACCATATTGGTGGGCATTTGGATAGCTAAAGGAAAAATAGCAGAATAATGCCTTCTTGTGACAGTGAAATTGATTTCCAAATTAATTCTGGTTGTGTTTTTAAATTATTTTAATTGATAAATAGTTCATTACCTATAATTTGATATTACCTTTGGAGAAATGATTGCTGAGTGTGTGCCCATGCAAGTTGTGCTTCGTCATGCATTTCAAATTATTTGGGTAGTGGTGCAATAAATAAGAGACTTCCTTTTACTTATTCCATGTTTCTCCCACTTTAGGAGCTAACGTTAGCAATGCCAAAACCAAAGATGCTGGGCTTATTTTGGCAGACACTCTCCGGAAATTCTTGTTTGATCTGAACGTTGATGACGGCTTAGCTGCTCTAGGTTATTCTACAGCTGATATCCCTGCTTTAGTTAAAGGCACACTGCCCCAGGTAGGACAAACAGCAATGGCCATTTCTCTTAGGTCAAAATTTTTCCCTCAACCTTTTTTTCCTTTCTTGCCTTTGTTGGCCTTCTGGCAGAAACAATCAGGAATGAGCATACTATTGGCTGAAGTCAGTTATCAGTTTTTATACTTTCCAGAGGATTCTTTGTAGCAGATGTGAAGTTTTGTTATTTTTACCCCCCTATATCGCCAGAGCACGAATATCTGGTAATAAACAGAGAATAACTGTCACACTGCAACACAAAAATGGCCATGTGAGGAGTGAGCAGACATTGCTTCAAAGTTAGGTTTGTTGAGATTTTTTATTACTGTGTGGATAGAAGAAAATTCATACAAGGGAATTGCAAGAGCATGAGTCATAGTTACAACATCATAATTCATAAATAGGATGTCAGTTAGTATTTCCAGTCACTAGACATTGGTTTTGGTCACTTTTGAACTGTACTTTTTGCTGTCCTGTGATGTCTGAACCTCCAAACAATATTTGCAGGTCAAACCACATCTTCTACAGGCTATTTTCAGCAAGTGTGTGTGTGTGTGTGTGTGTGTGTGTGTTGTAGGTCAAAAAGCCACAAGGTTCTTTCTTCTTATCTTAAAAGGTAGCTTAGGGCACATCCAGCCTTTTACTTTTTTGCAGTGAATGGCAGATACACCTGTGGTAGATCACAGGCTGCTTTTGAAATTTTCTGCGGTTCCAAAACGGGGTTCCTGTGTTTAAAAAAAATGTTAAGTCCAGCTTGCTGTAACTATACAGGTTAGTTGCACATTTCTTTGGATCCAGGTTATCCTCTGCATCTCTCTGTGGTTATGGCCCAGCACATTTTATTATTGAGGATTATCAGAAATTATTCAGGTAGCTTTTGTTTTCCATTTTCATTTTCATTTTCATTTTCATTTTCATTTTCATTTTCATTTTCATTTGAACTAGCATCTCTGAAGCTGGTATTATTGCATATATTTTCTCTGAAGGAAGTTATGATTATTACTCATTGGATACATTCTTAGATCTGAAAGTCTGTGTTTTTGTTAGTATCAGTATAAATATTTCAGTTTACACAATATCACACGAGAAGATAATGTCACTTGGAGATGACTAGAAAGTGGACAGAGGTCATATCAGCTATAGATAGACCCCTGTAGTTCCTGGAGGTTCTGTTATTTGGTAAGAGCAATGTTAGTAGGCAATACTAGGAATTCCAGCCTAAATATACCTCATGCCAGTGTATGTCTTCATTTGATCACTGCAGAGGCTAGTATTGTTTCTGATCTCTGCATGACCAAAGCCTGTCCCACCCACACACCCCTGGATGTCTCAGTGGATGACGTAATTATTCTGTGTCTCATTATGGGAACGTAGCAAGATGCTTCTCTGGCTGTGGGGAGGGACTTGACAACACCACAGTATCCTGGAGGTCCCTGCTTAATTTTGCCTTATTTTCCTCTGCTTTTCCTTTGATGGCATTATTTGATCTACAGTGATGTCACAATGGAGGTGTAGCAACTGATGAGTCATTTTTCCTTTATTGGCTATTAGTTTATTATGTGTCTGGTATCACCAAAGATCTGGATAAGTTTCACATACTTGTTAGATCATTGGAGGCTTTAGGAATCTGAACTCTGAAGTCCATGACCAGCCTGTGTGAAATAAAGCCCCTTTATCTGTTATCGCATCCCATGGTGTAATCAAATGGTAGCTTGAAAGACAGATCAGTGGAATGAGGTTTTCTGACACACACAAGAAAAGAATAACACTAACAAATGAGAATGATTAGTCCCAACTTGAGTAGACCTGTGCAGTAAATTGTTGAATGGTAAGTCAACACATAGGAAAATTCCACAGATTCAATGGGTCTGCTGTAGGTAGGACCAGCAACAGAATTCAAACTGACCTCTTTAACCACAGCATCATAACAGAGAAAACATATACCTACATATCTGATTTGAATCACATTCACTTGTACTAGTTAGGCCTGCCCTCCCTGTATAGTTTTAAGATCTGAAATGAGTGTGTTCTTTTAACTCTACCACAAAGTAGAAATGGAAAGAATGTTCAAAAATATTTTTAAAAATTTGAAAAATATGTATCAAGAAATCCTGATGAGAGGAATGCTGGACTGATCAGAATCTTCGCAGTTCAGAACTTACTCTGTGCAAAATTCAAATATATTTGTCTTACACTGAAAACAACTTTTTCTGCACAAGCTGTTTTCTGTGTAGAGCAGCCATGTGTGAATTTTTGATGGAAAAGTCCTGAATTGCAAACAGGCTTTGAAAACTGTGAGGGATTTTTTGAAGTTTTTCTTACAGCAGGAAGAACGTTGCTGAAATTACTTGCCACTTTCTTCAAAAAGAAAATTAGTGATGAATTACATCCCTAACCCCAAGCCTGCATGTTGAGAATGAACATCTTGAAAAGGATGGCCATACATGTTTTAGACAGCCATGTTCAACATGCAGGCATCAGAAATAGTGCCTGCTTGGACAGGCTATCAGAGTTCAAAGGTGGAAGGAGTAATACCTCTGTGCCTTCCAAGTATGAGCCTGACTTGTGAACAGCCTGAAGCAGGCTGTTACTATAGGTAGATGGATAGTTCTATCCGCAAAGGATTCTACTATGAAGACCCCATTAAAGTTCATGGGAGGTGGGATGGGAAAGTATTTGAAACTTAGTGTAAAAGGAGAGGGAGAGGGAGAGAACAAGTGCTCACTGTCCCCAGACATAGGAAATACAGTCCAGTGCACACTTAGGCCATTTCCACACTAGCCTGTTATAGTGCTATTATTCCACTTTCAACATCCTATGGAATCCTGGGGCTTGCAGTTTAGGGAGGGGCCTTTAAATAACAGCATTATAACAGGCTAGTGCGGAAATGGCCTTACTCCAGTGTAAGTCCTACTGAGTTCAGTGGAGCTTATTTTAGAGGAGGTGTGTATAAGACTGAACCTTAGCACTGTAACACTGGGAAGAATGTACCACACAGCAACCAAATAAATTTCATTAGGATTGCTTTACAAGGGAGCTGCCCCACTCAGTTATTAATTTATGCAGCATCTTTCAGTTCTAATTAAGCATGTATATGCATCCTGATGTTTTCTACAACCTTTACATAAGTCCATGTTACTTTTCTTCTTTTTTTTTAAGGAACGAGTGACTAAATTATCTCCGCGTCCCCAAACTGAAGAAGAATTATCTGCCCTGTTTGAAGCTTCCATGAAACTATATTAGCTTTGCAGCTAATTCTCAGTGATATCTAAACTTTTATTTGAAGGGAATGAAACAATTCAAAACATAACATATGAGCAACTGAAAACATAAAAATGGCTCTTTATGATCATTTAAACCTGACCAACAGTTTAGAATATAAGCTGACCTCTGCCTAACTTCTGTAATTGGAAATGTTGAAGTTTCATTTACTAGTGGCCACTGGAACAAATCAGTGGCAGTTTTACGTTCTGAAATCAGTACTTTTCTTTTCTTTTCTTTTCTTTTGCATTTTATACAAGCCAACACAAATTTAACAGATATTTCCAAATAGGCTACATAATATTGAAAAATATATGAATAAATTTCATCAGGAAATGTTGTTCCAATAGCACATAAATACAAGGCCACTTTTCTATAAAATTATTGCCTAGACTCAGTTCTCAGAGTCTAATAATTGTCAACTTGAATATAAGCAATATCCCAGATCTTACGTTCCCATTCTACCTTGTTGGAGACAGTTTCTTCTGGTTATAAGAAATGCAGATTCATGCAGCTGTCAGTAAAAGTACAATTAATTCTATACCTTCTGGTTCCAATATCTTTCCTCTATAACAAAACACGGCCAAAATCCAATTAGCAGGTGGGTGGCACTTAAGTTTCTGTCAACATATGAATGCCAGTCATCCAGGGCAGAAGTTGTTTCTTTTTCTTCCCTATATGTGTGACAGCAGCCAAGGACTGCCTGATACAGCTCTGTACCCCCGAGCCACTGATCAGTTTAGCTGCCCTTGCACACCTGAGAAATAAAGAGCAGCATCTGCCCCTAATGTAAGGAAGGTGCTGCTTCTTCCCACCACTGATCAGGAGGAATGGAGCTGCACTAGGAAGCCCCACAGCTGCTGTTGTACATCAGGGCCTTCCATAAGAAGCACTGGATACCTCCTGCAGTGCATCAAAAAGTACATACATTGGCATAGCCAAGGTTTAGACCAGCATATGTCACCAACAGGATTCCACCCATTATTATTAATGGATCCAATTGCAAGATATAACCTGCCATATTTTTTTTCAGTGTCTTCCAAAGTAGCCAAAATTCTTTTGTCAATAAGTATGTCCAAAATGTATATATGCATATGTTATTTCAGATCTCCTGCAAGTGATTCTTCCTAATCAATTTTAAACCTTTACTACAATGCTAAAGGATATTTTTAATTTTTGTAAAGAGACCATCCTAGTCAGACCATCTTCTTTGGATGAAGCCTTTTGGTGATATAACACAGCCTTTCAATGTCTTTTTGTATTATGAAATCCAGCCACCAACCACCCAAATAATATTGTTTTGGTGAAGTGTCCTAATGCTATTTTTTTATATCCTCCCTTAAAATTCAGAATAATTTTTTTACAATTTCAAAAGTATTTTTTTCTACTTTTAGTGGGAAACTGAAAAGACTAATACTAATATCTGGCATAACACATTCATTTTTAAGGTTGATATTCAGCCATCTTAGAAATTTTAATGATGCCCACTTTATGAAATGTCTTAAAATAGCTTTTATGGTTATGTTTAAATAGATCTGCCGGATGAGTGGTTATCCAAATCCCCCAAACTCTTTCTGGAATGTTCCTCCAAGGAACTCCAAAAGCACCTTGCAATTTCATTTTTATTATTGATATTCAGATTAAATTCAAGGTTAAATATAACATTGGCCTTAGAATCTGAAACCTGACTGAATTTTAACTGTAAGTTCAGAGCTGTTCAAATTATCTTTTGTTATGCTTTAGAATCAACACTTACATCATCTGTATATATTAATTTTCCAATTTGCCAATTCATTATCTCTATATCAAGTGGGTCAAGCACTATTAATGAAGAGTAAAACTTTACAAGTTTGGAGAACATCATTCTCTAGAGGCATTTCTCATTCAGGACTCCCTTTCAAAGAAAAGGACACTGTGTTTTTTATGACTGCCTTGAACTCTTACCTCAAAAAGACTGCTACGCACCCATTCTGTGTTAGGACCTTTTTATGGCAGTATACCGGATGTGGGTCTGTAAAGTCTATTTTTTGCTTGTAAAAGGGGCTGGCAGGAGGCAGCAACAGTAGTACTGGGCTTTTTCAGATTGGTACATAAAAACAAAGATGCAGCACTATTCCAATACGTTGTCCTTTGGT
This sequence comes from Cyclura pinguis, assembly GCA_030412105.1. Lineage (NCBI taxonomy): Eukaryota > Metazoa > Chordata > Lepidosauria > Squamata > Iguanidae > Cyclura > Cyclura pinguis. The sequence goes on from CM059602.1 coordinate 219,350,030, forward strand.
CTGAGCACTTTCTCAACTCAGACTTTTCTATAAACTTTTACATCACAGCAAGATAAGTAAGAGATAGAAATAAGTAACTGCCTGCTTCAGCTGAAGAGCTATCATGATGTAGTGGTTTGAGCATTGGATTATAACGTTGGAGATCAGCATTCAAATCCCTGTTCAGCCATGGAAACTCACTGGGTAACTTTGGGTAAGTCACTCTGTCTCAGCTTCAAAGGAAGGCAAAGCCAAACCCCATCTGAACAAATCTTGACAAGAAATTAGGGTCACCTTAGGGTCACCATTAAGTCAGAAATGACATGAAAGCAACCATGTTTCAGCTGCTGAATATTAATAAATACACACATACAAAATCCTCATTACCTGAAAAACACAGCAGCTTACACAACAACTCAAAAAGAGATAGAATATGGATGTACTACAAACTTAAATTGGTTTGTCCTATCTTAAGAATTTTAATTATGATGTAAGATGGGATCTCTAACACTATATCTTAAACATCTTCATAAATCACTACTACCCAGGACTTTGGGGATAAAAACCTTTGATATATATACTACTCAATGACAGTTTGGATTTCGAGCCTAGATGATTTCATGATTCAATCAAGAAAAGCCATGGCCCCAGGTTTGCAAGACTTGAGCAGGACAAATGATGACAAAAGCTGAAGCTGACTTGACAGCAAATAACAACCACCCCCAATTATCTTTTCAACGTTGTGAGTCAGGAATGCATGTGTGAGTATATACACATAGGTTTTAACAAATAATGAGATACTGAGGGCCACTTCACACAGTACATCTCAGCAAAGCTGCATTTGCTGCTGACTAGACTTTCATATCATGAAGGTGCAATTCCAAAGCCCAGTCTTATGGCAAGAATACCAAAATATACACCAATATACAGGATACTGCAAATATGTTCATCCTGTTCAGATATTACTGTACTTTAAGGTGTGTGGAAGAATGCTAAGCCCAGTACTGTGATTGTCTCTACTAGAAGGGCTTGTGTTCAAACCGACCATGTCTGCTCTTATGTGGAAAGGTGTTTGTCATGCATCTGAGGAAGTAGATTATAATCAACAGAACTCATACCAAAATAAAGTTAGTGGTCTTAAAGATGTGGCTAGACATCCCCCTCTGCCTTTTTTTTTTTTTTTTTTTTTTTTTGCTTAAAAGTCTCGCCCACATATCAGAGTGAATGCCTCTGTTAGTCACCTTGGTGACCCCAGAACTGAATTTTGCACTTTTAATGAGATACACAAATGTGAATGTTGGTCCCAAGGGGCTTGAGTTCACTGCTTGGTATTCACATGCTTATTTACAGCTGCAGCTAAAATGGATAACACATCTTAAAGATGGATTGATTGTCAGAGATTTCAGTGTGCTGCTTCCCCCTTGCCATTGTTGTATCCACCAGCCATTGTCTAACATTATTGGTGTTGCTGTGGACACAGCTGTAGCATTTTGTTCCTGCCCTGTGCAGATCTTCTTTCTTCTCACAAAGTCTTCACACAATGTGCAAAGCTGACATTGGAAAGTGGTTTTTTTCTCCTCCATCACCCCTCTCCTTTTCTGCACACACACAATTCTGATACAAACAAGGAAGAAATATTGGTGCAGTTTCAATGAAAGATTAATTATGGATTTAGTTAAGGCAACATGCTGATGGCCAGAGGAAACAAAACTCTTGCACCTCATTACTAAATCAGATTCGCAGTAGCCTATGGCAAAGATGAACCAGTCCAATTCTTCATGGACTAGCTGCCATCATAAGCCATAGCAGCTTATCCTACTGCTACTTACTGTTGCTGCATGCCTTTAAGTTGTTTCCGACCTATGGCAACCCTAAGGTGAGCCTATCGTGAGGTTTTCTTGGCAAGATTTTGTTCATTGGTGTTTCATTGCCTTTCTCTGAGGCTGAGAGAGTGTGATTTGCTGAAAGTCACCCAGTGAGGTTCCATGGCCGAGCAGGGATTCAAATGTTGGTCTCCCAAAGTCCTAGTCCAACACTCAGGCTACTACACCATGCTGGCTACTGCTACTGTTCTCAGCAAAAAATGCCAGTGCCTGCTTTATCACAGTGCCTTGGATTCTTTATCACATTTTTGTAGCAAAATACAATTGGCCCTCCACATTCTCTAGAGTTAGGGGCACAGGACCCTTTCAAAAGTGGAAAAATTGCAAATATTAAAATGGGTGTGTGTGTGTCTGCAGGAAGGGGGCTGAGGCATGGTCGGGACAGTGGGCACCCCAAGGCCAAACCTGGTCAGGTAAAGGAGAGGAAAAGGGGGTAGGTTGACATGATGGTCCTATGTTCCCTCTCTCTTGCCCATCATCTTCCTTGGATGTCAGGGGGAATTGGGTTTGCGGTGATGAGAAATTGGGCTGCAAGCCACTCTTAGCTGGCCTGGCAGCAGCTGATGGAGGAGGAGGAGGACCTGGAAAAGAAGTACCTGAGGTGCGAGGGGGACAGAGGTTAAAGAAACTCACAAATAATGACATCCATGAAAGTCAAATCCACAGATGTGGAGGGCCAACTGTAATACAGTTATATGAAGCATTGTGCCAAAAAAGGGATGAGTATTCTTCCTTTGTTTTGAAGCTAAATAAAAGTATGTTGTGGATAAGCTTGTCAAGTTGGCAGGTTATGAATTAATTTCCAAAATGCATAAACAAAGGTGCTTTAAAAAAAGGGGGCTTGGAAAAAAAATTGCTGTTTAGACTACAGCTCCCATAACCACAACATAGGTTGTGGGTTTCTGGGAGAGACTTTTCCAAAAAGCAACAATCCGCACAACAAATTCACTGTCTTGACACTACTGTGCAACTGCACAATGGACCTGGCATTATCAGGCATCTTTCTAGGCCTCTATTTCAGCCCACTGCAAGTGCCAACCCATGAAGCCCACAGTCTTCCAGCTGTTATTTGATGCTGCTTGACTGCTTTGCTTCCCCAAGAAAGCAAGCAATAACTGGAACAAGGGAGGAAAAGCAGCAGCTAATGCTTGCTTTTTCCCCTGCAAAACTGGATGGATTGTGCCCAGAGGAAGAAAGTGAGGGCAGCAACTAAGGGCATTGTAACTAAGGGCACTGAACATGGCACTGCTTCCCTCCCTGTTAGTGCAGGATCTCATGGAGACTCAACTGATGTTCTACTTTCTTGATGCCACTACATGTGAGCACAACCCATTCAGATTAGTCCTATTTCTTCTACACAAATGCAAATTATCCAAGACCCAGATATCTAAAGGATTGCCTGCTCTCCCATAAGTGCCTGTCTGACAACTGAGGGTGTAACTGGAGACTTCACTTCAAACTGCCTTGGTGTCCCCACCCGCAGAGTCAAGCAGTAGGAGGAAACAGGACAGAAGGTCTTCAAACTTTTAAAAAAGATTTTAATTCTTTGTTTTTATAATGTTTTGTTGACATATTTGTTTGTCATTTCAGATTCTACTTGTAGGAGAAAAGTGGTATACAATAACATTGTAACATATGCCTTTTTAGTCCTTGATTTATATACTTGTTAGCTTTCCGCAGCCCCTTCCAAATGCCACTCTACTCATGGGCCACACCTTTAGTGGGTGAGCATATATGGATCAAGGCCAGCACAGGCAAACCTGTTTCAAACATTTTCACAGCATATGTTCTAAATTCTGGTTTGATGAATATACTGCTATTTGCTTAGGTTGTAAGCATAGATGTATAAGCATTTGAAGTTTGAAAAGCTGGATCAGTTGTTGAATGGAGAGCATCAGCTCCTTGCCAGAGGGGGAAAAACTAGCATCAAGAATTAGGAGGTAGGAGAGGTTGTCCTACATATCAGTTCCCGAGGTTGGAAATCCTTCTCACTATGTATTTGTAGCGTTCATAGATCTTGTAATCTGAGCTGATTTACTTTAATCAGATTCACAGAATCAAGCCATGTACTTAATGCTTCAGCACCCATAGTAGCTATAGCAGTAGAATAACTAGAGACTGAATCAGAATAAAATGCTGCTCTGTCGATAATAGGAATTACCTTACAGACAGCTATTATATAACATTTAGTAACAGTATTACACCTAAACTGACGAAAAAGCAAGTCAATTTTGTATTTAAGCCATCCCTCAGTTCAATTCACCTATGCTAGGTGTAGCTAAAGTTTGAAAGTATTTTGTTGGGTTTAGTTTTTGATAGGACAGTGATTCTAGCCATAAATAATAATGCTTTGGATTCTTAAAGGTAGGAGCTTCTGAACAGAAGCTAACACTGCTTGGAATTTGGGAATCAGAACAGAATTTGGATGACAGCTCCTTTGAATAAGGTTGGGATCCAACCAATTATATTCCATTAAATTGCTAAAATTTCATGTATCTTCGTTTTAGTGCAATGCAACTCTTCCCCACATTTAAAAACAATGCTATGGATGTTCATATTTAAGTGGGTGAAATTAGAAAGCAAATGTATTGTGCTGGACAAGCTTCTCATTTTTGATATATATTCTTGAATTCCGTCTTTGGAAATGCTTTCCTGTAATTCACAGAATTAAGAAAACACAATCAAGTTTTGCACCACAAACCCCTTGGTTTTGCTGCAACTGATTAGTCTGGATAGCCATCATGCAAAAGTGAAATATAATGCAGGCGTGTCATCAACTAAAAATATATTAATTGGTTGACAATATGAGTAAGTATGTCGTTACAGAAAAATACACTTTGGAGCATTGTTTACTCTTTTTTCTTTCTCTTCTGATTCTTTTGATTTTGATTTTTTTTTTTTTTTTTGGCAAGTTTATATCTCAAATGTAGCACAAATTTGTTAACAAGCTTTCCCATAAATTTTAATAATTCATGCTAATTTTTTGCAATTGAAATCTTGTTACTCAGTTACCACTGTGCCAACTAAAGGCTGGTCACCATCCTCTTTTCACATTAAAGGTCTAACTCCAAGCATGGGTTCAGTGGTGTGTCTTAAATTATAAGATTCTTTTGTGCCACTTTTCAGCAGTTAATTGTGCAACATTTCAGATCACGGTCTCAGTCCAAAAATACTTGAGGTTTATCCTCATCATACTGACAAGTTAATAGTCAGAAGGAGGCTCAGGTAGCTAAGTGAAGATCAGATTTACTGTTATGCAACAGAATATAGGATCCAATGAGAACTATACCATGAAAGACTTTGGTTCAGTAACAGACCCTGAGGAGGATAATTGAGGCCGAGGACTCCACACTTCAGATAGTCACTGCATTTCTTTCAAAATGGAGTTGCACTACCACATTGTAAAATTTGGCTTGTTTCAATTAGACTTGTCACTGAAATTTCTGCTGTGTTGCCTTGCTGTGGCCCAACTCATCCAACTGAGTTGCAACCAAAATATCCTGCATTTGGGCTGCTGTAAGCATATTTTAGACCCTTTCCATGAGCATGACGGCCCACTTGAGATCACATGTCCTGGGACAACCATGCATAGTTGCTTCCTCCACTTGTTCCTACATGGCACGTTGTGCCAGTGGGGCCAACAAAATTGTTATAGAGGCAGTGAGGACATGGAACCGATAGTGAACCTTTGTGCAGAATCCTGAAAGCCCTGACAGCACAGCCACTAGGCCTTCAGTGTGGATCAGGCAAGGGGCTTGTAAAGATTTCCTGTGGCAGGTAGGATGCAACTGAGCAGATGTGACCTGTTTGCCAATCATCTGATAGCCATGCAGACCTCAGTGGAAGCAGATCACATGGTATTCTCGTACTGACTGCTCACCAGTAATGTCCTGAACCTAGCAATGGTGCTAAGGTACCAAAATATAAGGTACATGTAACAAACATTTTCCAAAATTACGATAATACAACAGCTATTCTCCCCCCCTCCCCCACGTATGTGTTTACTGTTGCTTCAAATGCCATGGTTATGATAAAAAAAGAAGTATTCATTTTTTTGAGAACCAGCATGATATAGTGGTTTGAAAGTTGGAATAAGACACTGGGAGACTAGGATTTCAATCCCCACTCAGCCATGGAAACCCACTGGGTTACTTTGGGCAAGTCCACATTCTCTCAGCTTAGGAGGAAGGCAATGGCAAACTCCTTCGGAACAAATTTTGCCAAGAAAAGCCCACGATAGGGTCACTATAAGTCAGAAATGACTTGAAGGCACCACCACCACCACAACAACCACTCATTTTTTTGTTTGAAATAACTTGTAAAAAGGCTGAAATTGTAGAAAGATTGATCAATTCTCACAGTCTCCTTCTAAATTTAGTATTATTACAACTACTTCATGAACAGCAGATGATAATGAATGTGCTTCTGAATATAAGCAAATAGTAAACTACACCAAAGGTAAAATGAAGGGACTTTTTTGCAAAAGATGTGGTTATTGTTCCTTTGGGCAGGGGAAAAATGTTACGAGGCATGTAAATCATACATGAGTATTGGTTAGTCATTAAAACAAAGGTTCTTGGACTTCAACATATCTTGAGATCATAGAATTTGTCATGGAAACCATTTCCTTGAATTATGATTAGTGATAAGAATTCTGTACATGTTAAGAGGCCCTTTTAACACTACTTCATTTTGTTCAACAAAGCTAAGACACAATATCAGTATTTATTTTACAAGAGAATGGAATCATGTTGGAAGAAGAAAATGAGTGTAACATGTAGAAAGGGTGGCAGAACTGCACGGCTGCTCTGTTTCCAGTGTCACGCTGCTTTCCTATCCAATCCACGATGGAACCCATCCACACACTGAGTGTAGAAGTCGCTCCCTGTAGCGGTGCTATATGTATGTAGGTTTCCCTCATGTCAGGGTAGTGGAACTTTTGGTTGTCCAAACATTTTAGACTGCAATTCTCATAACCCCTTATCATTGGCAGTGCTCGATGTTGTAGACCAACACATCTAGAGGCGCAAACCTTCTCCACCTCCTGCCATTTCAGGTTTCAGCTTGCTCTACATAGACACCCAGTGATAGGAGATTAAATTCCGTGACATCATTACAACGAGGATGATGACGATGATGGTGGTGGTGGTGGTGGTGGTGGTGGTGATTTTGTTACCTGCCTCCCCTGAAAGCTTGAAGCAAGGTACAACAAAGGTTAAAATACAATTAAAAACAGTATACCAATTAAGAACACATTATGATTGAAATACACTAAATGCATAAAAACCATTCAAATACCATGATTAAAATAATAATTAAAAATACATCATAGTTAAAAATAGACATGAGAAGTAGGCCATTAGCCCCACTTTCCCTTCGCCACTGGAAGCTTTAGGCCATTTCTGTACCTTACCAGTTCCCACCAATGTCCTGTTGTGATCCCAGCAGTGCCTTTGCTGGGATGGGAGAGCAATGGGAGCACTCCCTCCACCACCCAGCCAGCTCCCTGCGGAGGGGAGTGTGATGCGCCTGCCTTCCACAGCACAGTCGGCCTCTTTCCCATGCTGCACTGGGGAAGGAAGTATGATCGTGCACTTCCACCCCTTCCTCATGGCCGGGGGTGACAGGAGCGTTGCCTGATCGTGGGCACTTAACAGCCTTTTTCCGTTAAGCGAATATCCCGTTATCGCAATGGGTGGGGAAGGATTGGCAGCTGGACCACGATGATGTTGTGCAAAAGTGTACCCATCACAGGGCTGCAGTGCTATGTGGAAATGGCCTTAAAGGAGATAATGGCCTACATTCAGTAAGCACATTAGCATACTCTCCAGCATTTTGCTGAAGAAAACCAGGAAGTGTGTGGCCAAGCCACATTAGAGTGGGTTCAGGAGGGCAAAAGTTATTACTGAGAAAGCACACACAAGCAAGGAGGGGCTGCAGCAGGTTGCTTTTGGCTGAGCTTACTGAGAAGGGCAGGATTACTTCCATCAGCTCCTTTCCCCCACCCATGCTTAGTTAACTCAGTGTAAACTACTTTTCCACTTTGAACTGAAGCTGACAGAAACTAAAGTAAGCTCAGGACACAGGGAGAAAGGTGGAAAGAAGAAGAAAAACTAGAACATTTTAAAAGCATCTGAAAAAGTGAGATGACACGAGGATTAATCGGGATTGCCCTTGCCAAATTGGACAATTGGCGGGTATGCACTGATAGAGTGCAAGTCTCTACCAGTGTATTGCACCACTGGAGAAGGGAGTCCTACATCCAAATTTATTATGATGCTATGCAATGGCAGGCAGAGAAGTCTTGGTAACAGCTGTCACACACCTACGGAGGGCATTCTGGCTTCCCATATACCTCTGTCCCCAGTGTAAGACTGTCCTCCCCCCGGAACAAGGGTAAGTAGAATGTACTGAATAGCTGAACAGTTGCTGGGAGATTGACTTGCAACCAAGATACCCCTGCTAGCTGCTGTTGCACAGGTGGACCAAGGGGCATTGTGAAAGAAGATACATGTGCATGTGTGCAGTGGTGTAGCTACATGGGAGGCAAAATAAAGGTATTTCCCCCAATAAACATTTTCCCACCATGAAATTTTCCTTCAGTCTTCACATTTCTAGCATTTCAGAGAGTGAAAAATTGGAATTTTTTCAATCCTAGAACTCTTCTATTTGCTACGTTCTTCTTCCCTTAGTAACTTTGGCTGGCTCTTTTCTTTGGAAGCCTAAACTGTATTTCAAATGTTCAACAAAGTTTCAAGTTACTGGAATGCGAGAACTTTGGAGACAGAAGGAAAACTTCATCTCCCCTGCCACTCCATAGCTACATCCTGTGCTGGTATAACTGGAGGCAGTGCTGGTGCATGTCACCTACAGGATCCTTGGGCAACATGTGAAGAGCAACCCCTCCGCCCATGGAAACCCTGTGGCAAATTCTCCTTATCATCGTCCTGAGTTATAACTATATCCACCCTACCAACAACCGCCAGGAATGGTGACTTTCAGTGCAATAAGAGGTTATAAACTTTTCTAGCACATAAAGAGGAACACTCATGATAGAGGATTTTCAGGAAGCAGAAGTGTTTCCCTGGGAAGAGTAATGCATCCACCAGCTGTTCTTAAACTAAGCATTTTTAGTTTAAGGCTAGAACCTTACAAGTGTACATACACAAGTGTAGTTGTCAAGGCCCAGGGGCAGCGGCAGTTGCTACTGCTTTGAGGTAGGGAAAGAGGCAGTTCAGCACATATAACTTTAAGGGAAACAGAGGGGAGTGAGTGAGCACGTTCTCATTTCCTTTCCTCTGCTGAGCTGAGCTGGTTCTTCATCATCTGATTTGCCTCCACACTCCCTCCTTTCCTTACGGGTAAGGAGCAGCATCAGCAACCCTTTTTAGCGCCTGACACTGGGGGGGGGAGGCCTTTGGTGGGGCTCAAAACACTTCAAGATAGCCCTTTTTTCTGCATCCCCCCATGTGCAGGGGACTGCCACAGAACTGTGGGGACAGAATATTATGCCCTCCTGCTTGTTACCATCTCAAAAAATAGTGAAACTAATACAGAGAAAGAGAGAGAGAAACTAACATTATCTTATGACGAAGTCTGGGCAGTGTCTACTACAGTCTAAGGCCCTTTCTGCACGAGGCAGTTAAGATGGGCCAAGGCGTCCTGGCACGGAGGTCGTCCGCACCTTGGATCGGGCTAGGTGCAGACTATTTAACTTAGTTCTGCACCTCAGTCCGATCCAACCCGCCCCCAAGTGGTCCTCCCCCGCGCTAAGTAGAGACCGGAAAAATCAGGTCTTTACATTTTCTGGAACGCACCACTGCATTCCTACTTACCTGTGCAGATGCGCAGGCTCGCACCAATGCGAGCCTGCGATCAGTGGAGGGCAGGCTGTGGGTGTGGCCAGCATCAGCAGTTGGTCCACTCCCACGAAGCCACCGGAAGCCACCGTTTTGAGCCAGAAGTCACAGGAAGCCGCCCTTTTGAGCCGGAGCAGTGCGGATCTACAGACCTCGCACTGCTCCGGTTCGCCCTGCACTAATGGAGGAGCCCTGCGGAAGGGCTCAAGGGAAAGTCTGCGTTACTTCGGACCCAAGAAGAGCCGGTAAGTAACGGCACGGAGCGATTCACTTGCCTCATGGGGAAAGGACCTAAATATATTCTAGAGGCCAATGGCTTAATCTTAGTGATAAAACTAACTTTTATTTCAGTGGATCTTGACGCTTACATCTTCCTTACTGAACAGTCAAACACTGACAGGTGGGGAAAATAAAGATGAAATCTGTTAAAGCTTTCTATTTTCGTCTGTGATTCAATGTGTAGCTCTCTATTATTTCTGATCATTTTTAAAAGCTTGAAATCCCCATTCCCTCACCTCCTCCACTCTGCTCACTGCTGAATAGACGATGCGCTGATCTTTTTATTGGTTGGTAATGGATTTGATTTGATTGCTTGACAGAAGAACAATAGAAGGATAAACAATTCCATTTGTGGCCATGAAATTCCCCATCTGTTTAGCGTGTTTGTGTTCAGGAGGAGCTGGACAGAGACAGATGAACAAACCAGCCAAGTCTGATGTTAATGGCATCAGTCATACGAGCAGAACATGTGGCACAATAAATCAAAAACTAATTGAACTTTGGGCTGATTGTATTGATTTCCCCCTGAACATTTTAAATACTCCAGTGTTTTCTAGAACAACAGTTTTTCTTCCCACCCACCATAATAGATTGGATGCCATGGGACAGTTTGAACACTGCCCTATAGGAAGGTCAAGTGATGCAAATATTCTGCTAATTTTCCTTTTGTTTTGTTTCAAGTCTCTCATATAACAATAGCTTTTGTCTTTGATTCAGCCTAGTTCATCAAATATTGGAGTCCTTAAAATTCTAGTGAATCAGAGCAGAGACAGAGAGTTATGATTCCATGACATCAGTCCTGATTCAGAATTGTGTGAGCATCCCTGTAGGTTTATTTCTTATAACATCAGATGAAAACTGCTTTTAATTCCATATTACTTCAAATTAATAATAAGTGGTACTTACTTCTCAGCCATTAACAATCCTTCTCCAAAAAGGTTTATAACACATTGGATATTTCTAATGCTCTATTCAATCTCTTCTCTGTAATATTTTGGTGATGAAGATTCAAAATCTACTCCCAGCTCCCAAATTGAATATCTTAGGATCATGACTACCAAAAGTGAGTGGAAGGAGGAGAAGGAGAAATGGAATTTGCAATGGTTTCAGTGGGCCTTACTCTTCAGTAAGTGAGTGCAGAATTACAGCTGATGTTGTTTTTAGCAAGAGCTCAACACCTCGGCAAACCAGGCCACCTATTAAAAGAGCTAAACGTAGGTTTGAGTGCTTAAGGACAAGCATCTATATTTGAAAATGTTGATCTCTGTGCTAAAAGGCTATGCGTGGCTGGAATACATTATCCCACTGACTGATAAAACAAGATATATTTGAGACTAAAATATGCTTGTATCATAGCATGTATCTACTAATATGTTTTTCTTTGTTGTTTTTAGAAAGGGAATACTTATGCTTGACTTTTAAAATTAAAAATGTGCTGAAAGTGAAAAATAAACATTACAAAATAATACCTGATTCAGTTTCTCAAAAAAACAAACAAACCCTTATTTCATAACTTCACATCTATATACTAAAGAAGAAAGGCCCACATTTCTTCAGTTTGCCCCTTATTATTCTTGAGGGTGTCTGCAAATTTTATTCTAGCAAGAGGTGTTACGCAAATAAAATGTTACTAGCATGGCAGTGGTTTGAAAGAAGAGCAAAATCAAACCCTAAGGTGAGCAGAATTCATACAAAGGCAGACAGGGGTAGAAAATGTTGCAACGAAGAATATGGAATGAGATGAGATCACAGCATCAGTCTGTCCTTTGTGGACCTGGACAATGATCACAAAGCCAGATGGGATTAGTGAAACGTATTTACCAGAAGTTCAGAGCAGTTGCATGAAGCCGATAGGCAGTGAAGAGAGAGAAGTGAAAAATGCACCAGATTTACAGCTGCAGTGACGAAAATTTAGAAGTCTTCACTGTGATTTCTTCCAAATGTGAGTACCCATCAAACAGAGGGCTGGGGCTTTTATTGAATTGACCCTTCAAAATGATAAATTCAGATGCATGCTCATTGTATTGCATTTGATATGTTGTGATCTCTGATTTTTCACTGCTCTTGGGTAAACTATAGACAGACGCCAAGATACACAAATGGGGAAGTATTTCCAGAGCAAGAAACTACATGCAGTCAGTGTGCCTAATTCCATGCAGCTTTGTTGCTAGACCACCCATATGACAATTAAGGTGACTGTACATAATGTTAAGGATATGGAAGATGAGATCCCCAACAGTTACTTATCGTATAAAGAAAAAATGTTTCTATTCAGTCATAGCCCCCTGGATCAAAACTGAGACAGTTTTCAAAGGCATGTTCTTTCTGGAGCTGATTGTATACTTAGCCTTAGCAGCAGTCTGTCACTGAGAGCACAAGTCAGACAAAAATCAATACACATTCATGAGAACAATAGTTTTTCAAAAGGAAATAGATTAAGCATGGGAAACCCTTTGTGGAGAAAAGTGCCATGTCCTATTTAGTTGACAACTCAGTTGTGCTTTCCAAATTTATGTATTATGATTTTTAAAATATCAATAGCATTATTACTGGCTTCAAGACAAGAATATGTTTATCTCACACATACTCACTTACTGAAACATATTTCCATGGTCAGGTTGTTCTTTTTTAACTGCCTACTGATTTGCTTCCTCTTCCATTACCCTTTCATGCCTGATGAGGTAAAAAGAAGAGCTCAAGCAAGCCTTCCTCCATTCAAAGTTACCCACAGATACAGCAAACCACTACGACCCAGGTTTATTGTCCAGCATTAACATAGTAAAAAATAAATGCTTAGGAGCACATTCTCTCTGGGTGCACCTCTTCTCCACCCAGAGCTGGGCAGGGAAACTTGGTCTACTAAAAAGTGCAGTTTAAAAACGATTCCGTGGAAGGATCTTTTACCCCATTCATACGACAGCACCACCAAAATAATTCTCCAGGCCTGACTCAGACAACTAGACTTTCATACTACAGGGATTTTTTTTAACTCCTGATTGGGCACCAGTGCCTTTAAGAGTGGTATAAAATGTAGAAATGCAATAGGGCAAACTTTTGTTGGCCTGAAGATAGCATAGTGGGGAAAGGTCTTCCCAACTGAATTTCTCCATTTGCCATACTGCTAAAGGTGTGCAGCTGGGGTTGGGGAGTGGATGAGAAAATGCCTACCACAAACATAGACTAGGAACAGAATTTAAGATTTGAAAATCAGTTTCCAGCGGGTGTGACTTGGTGCGACTTAGGAAAGCAAACTCTAGTAGGTCAGAACAGAGAGCCTATTGGACAAGCAAAATCCCACGAACCTGGTTTTGCAGGAGACTCAATACCAAAGCAGAGTCTTCTTTTCCCTAGCTATAAGGCATGAACCTATAGGATCAACAGAGCACTCTATGAGACAGAGTGAGGCCAACCAGCCAAGTCAACTGATGTTGAAAATAGCAATAGCAATAGCATGCGTATTTCTATACTGCTTATCAGCTAAGTGCTCTCTAAGTGGTTTACAATGTGTTAGCTAATTGCCCCCCAACAAAGAAAGAAGAAAAGAATAAATAAGATAGAATGGAAGGAAGGAAGGAAGGAAGGAAGGAAGGAAGGAAGGAAGGAAGGAAGGAAGGAAGGAAGGAAGGAAGAGGGAGGAGAGTGTTAGGATGCTGGAACACCAACATGTGGCACGTGGCCTGTCCTCTTCCACTGGAGCTAATCTAACCGCCCATCCATTTAATGCCATATGTGGAATTTGGGGGGCTTATAGAGGACTAATCTTAAGCTTTGCTTCAGGCAGCAAAATATCTTGGGATAGCCCTTTCAGCATGGGTTAAACTGCCTGCATAGAAGGCAGGTCAGTTGTAGCTGTTGTACAAAAGAAGGGGTATTTGTCTCAGCCCTGCAGCCCTTTGGCATGTCAAACCACATCTGTTGAAATTCCCTCTCTTATACACTAGTGTGATGTAGTGGTTTGAACACTGGACTATGACCCTGGAGACCGGGCTTCAACTCCGTGCTTGACCATGGAAACCCACTGGGTGACCTTGGGTGTGTCACACACTCTCAGCCCCAGAAAATCCCTTGATAGGTTCACTTTAGGCTGTCCATAAGTCAGAAACAACTTGAAGGCACACAACAACACCAATACACCCATTAAAAATATAGCAGCCCAGCCTTGAACCCAGAGATTCTACAGTAACTACTTGGGTAACAGTATTCAAAGAAATAGTTGTATAAGTCTGTTTTAGCATAAAAAGAGGGAAAGGAATCCAGTAAGACTTTTTGGGAAAGGAAATTTCTAGTACAAGTGTTTTGTAAACTAAGGCCATTTCTGCACTAGACTGTTATAGCGCTATGATTCCACTTGCAACATCCTATGGAATCCTGGGGTTTGCAGTTTTGGGAGGCACCTCCCGAAACTGCAAACCCCAGGATTCCACAGGATGTTGCAAGTGGAATCATAGCACTATAACAGTCCAGTGTGGAAATGGTCTAAATTCCACTTCATCAGAAGTTGCATCTAATGAAGTGGACTCTAGTCTGCAAAAACTACAAATGTTTTTTTCCTAGTCGGTGTCAAAGGTGTTTTGTTTTTTTGTCTTTTTATATTATTTTGTCCATTCAGTGTATAGCATCACTGTGTGGGGAACTCAGTCCATTATAAATCATTATAACATTGTGTAGGCAGAAGTTGTATTCCAAATTCCCAACAAGCTCATTTTTACTGCATCTCTCAAAATGACATGCAACTAATTCTTCAAACCAATAATGTCTCATATTCAGTCTTTCATATGTTTACCTGGACTAGGGATAGGAAATCAGTGGGTCTCCAAAAGTGATTGTATTGCCATCCCCATCAGCCCTGGTCAGTCTAGTCGCTGGGGAGATATGATGACTGTTGGTGTTGAATAGCATCTGGAGAGCCAAAAGTAACCCATTCCTGACTTGGACAGGACTGTGTGAGACTATTGCCCAAAACTTTGGAGGTACAGATAAGAGTGATGAGAACATCAGAGCAGGATCAGACCAAATGGTATCTTTTCCAGCTTCCCATTATCAAAGTACCCAACCAGATGCCTACTTCTATAAGAAGCTCAAAAGCAGGACATGAGTGCAAGAGCTGTATCATCCTGCTTCTATTCCCAGCAATTGGAATTCAGAGGCACATCACATCTGGTACTGGAGGCAACATGAAACTATGATGATAATTGCAGCTGAGACCTTGCATGACATTCATAGCTATGGAACTGCATACCTAAGGAACTAACACTCAAAACTTATCTTAAACTCCATGGAACCACTCTGAATGATGGAGGTCAGCATATCTCTGGGTCAGAAGGGAACTGGCTCCATCATCCTGAAGCACCTCATTCGACTGCACCACAGATCTCCCTCACTTGGAGTGGCTCCTTGAAGTAAAAGTGGGTTTTCAGGAGGCCTTTATGATTAATAGTGCATGATTGTGAATGCATAGTATAGCTGAATATGAAGCAGTTACAAATCTGTAACTTGAGGTTACAAATCTATAACTGCAGTGCAGGATGCTAGCCAGTATATTCTATTAATCTGACTCATTTTGACAAATCATCATCAAAACTGTTGGCCGGAACTATAAATTTATCATAGCTAGCTGTCAGCCGGTTAGCACAGAACATTGTAAAGCCATTCCAGCTCTCCAGGGGATTTGCTTTTGCTGCCAGCACATAAGTTTTTGCATACAACAGTATTAATGGGTTTGTATCTGCACAATGGTGCTTTGTTCAAAAGGGAACTTTTCACATGCTCAGAAACATTTAGGCCAAGGTGCTGGAATGTATCCCAACCATCCTTACTGTCCTCTAAGAGCAGTTAGTGGTTGATGAACAATTGTGTGCTTCAGCATAAACCAGACGTTATTTCAAGATGATGAGAGTATAGGGAGCTTTCAGTCTGGCTCATAGCTGAATTGCCAACTGTTCCTTGAAAGGCCCATTTGAGAAGATGTTACATCTATTAGGGAACAATTCACACAATTCCTTTCTTCCCTTTTGGTACGGCAAATTTCTGCTTTCTCTTCCTGCAGTCATACAACATTTTAGCTAGAGGGATTATGATGGACTAAATGTAAATATGCCAGATGCATATTTATAAGTCACTCCTGGATGTTTAATCTGGAGCATTCTTAATGTAATTAAAATTGCATTAGAAATATAGAGAATGCAAATAATTTTTCAGTCGCCTCCTCTTCTTTCTGCTAAAGACACCAACAATTAAACTGCACAACAGAAGGAACTCATACATAGGCTTACTATGCGTAGGCACACGAAACAAAGGACTGGTGTTTTGGTTTCAGTGCTTCTCTTCCATGACTAATAGAGGCCATTTGCCCAGATTTTGTTTGTTTATTAATTCCTAGATATTAGCTATTGCTCACAGAACTGTTTAACTATTGGTACTACATTTGATTTTAGCCAAAAGACTGAGAGGTGATCAGGCTGTTTAAGTATTTGCGATTATTTTACTAAACAGAACAACTTTAATGCATGGTGATGATAACTCACCAAAACTGATTTTAAATATCATCATGCCCACCAAAATTGCAAACAAGCATTTGTTGGAATATTCATCACAACCTACCAACAAAACCACTTTATGCCACTTTATGAATGAGCCCTCCAGCATTCTCATTTGGTCTCTTAGATGTTTGTTGGATTACAACTCTATCATTGTCCCTCTTAATTTGTTATGCTGGCTAGAGCTGCTGGGAAGTTGTAATTCAACAACAGCTAGTGTTCCCCAAGCGGCCAACCCTTGCTATAAGGCAGGAAAGAAGAAAATGCTACCCATGGACTCATAGCCTCACCCCTTCTTTTGCAGCTTCCAGTCCCTTCAAAATCACTGTACTCCCACCCCAATTATGTTTCTTCAGGTGAAAAAAAAGTTTAGTTCCTGCTCCCAGAGTGGCAGTTTAATTAAAAACACTTCCAATTGCTGTGCTCCCCAACATTCTGAAAAGCTGAACCCACATAGAGCAATTAGAAAAACTCTCCACTCACTTCTGTGTCACATTTCTGGCCAAATCTTGAGTAGTACAGATCTTCACAGAGCCTCACCCTGCTGCAGTTGCCTATCCCTGCTATAATGGTTAGGTGGTAGGTAGAAATAATTACCCATGATACTACATCATGCAGTATCATCCAGGCAGACCATAACACTACACCTATTCAGTTCCATATCCCTTCAACCCCCATTTGGGAGTTTAAAACAGCCTGAACACATTGCCACAGCCATTTACTGCTAGGTAAAGTGGGGAGGCAAACAGGGAGCATTTGGGTGCAATCTGCAAACACAGAAAGAAAGGTTGTCCTCCTGGATCTTCACTGTCATCCTGGAGATCTGGAAGAGCAAGTTAGCTTTCTTCTCCCTGCTGCCTCCCCCTGTCTTCCTGCCAGTAAATGACCATGGCAACAGGCTCCAGCTCTTTAAATTTGCCAGGTAGGGTATGAATACTGCAGAAAGAGCTAGTGAACACCTCTTTCATAACGGAGCAAACAAAGGACATATTGATATGTCATCAACTCCATTACATTTTTTAAAATCTAGGAATTGTTTTTGTGGCGTTATTTTTAATGGTTACAACTCAGCAGAGAAGAAGACATTCTTTCCTCTCTCTTGCTCCCTTTGATAAACAACCATAACACCAAAGACAAAAATTATAAAGCTGGGTATTTACTATTAGGGACCTAAATTCACTGGGGGGGGGCACACACTTTTATTTATTATAGATGTAAAATAGTATTTGTCCTCAAATTCATTGATCTTTGATTACAAAGGCCTACATAAGACAACACAGGAGAAGAGACAATGCAACATAATGAGCAGGAGAACACAGTGCAAATACTGGCAACTCAACAACTCAGCTGGGAGCTGCTGAGCAAGTTCTCTTTTGACTTTTCTCACCTCCCCTATGTTGTCTTGTTGACAACAACAACAACAACATTATTATTATTATTCTGTTCTTTTTTAATCATTCTGATGGTAAAACAATAGAATACTTTTTTAACCTCACCATAGTTACTTAGCCACCCTAGGAACCTCTACAGTTAGAGTGTTATTAACACTATATAATGCATCGGTATATACAATGAAGCTGCCTTGGAAGTTTCCATTAGAAATGGCAGCTAGTTCAGAATATAGCTGAGAGATTGCTAACTGGGACCACCTGGTTGGAGCATACTTTGCCAGTCCTTAACAGATCCACAGGCTCCCAGTTTGCTTCTGGACAAAATTTAAAATACTGGCATTTGTGTATCTTTTAATGCATTAAAATAAATAATGAAACTACAAAAAATGCTGGCATTGACCTTTAAAGCCCTCTGTTGCTTTGGTCCAGGGTTCAAGTTACTTTGGACCAGGTTGCAGATGACACAAAATTGGGAGGGGTTGCTAATACCCCAGGGGACAGGATCAAATTTAAAAATGACCTTGACAGATTGGAGAGCTGGCCCAAACTAACAAAATGAATTTCAACAGAAAGAAATGTAAGGTCCTATACTTAGGCAGAAAAAATGGAATGCACAACTATAGGATGGGGGATGCGTGGCTGGGTAGCAGTACATGTGAAAGGGATTTAGGAGTCTTGATAGATCCCCAGCTGAACATGAGTCAGCAGTGTGATGCAGCAGACAAGAAAGCCAACGCGATTCTTGGTTGCATCAATAGGAGCATGGTGTCTAGATCGAGGGAGGTAATGGTACCAGTCTATTCTGCATTGGTTAGGCCTCATTTGGAATACTGTGTCCAGTTCTGGGCACCTGAATTAAAAAAGGATATTGACAAGCTGGAGCGTGTCCAGACGAGGGCGACCAAATGGTGAAGGGTCTGCAAGCCATGCCCTATGAGAAACGGCTTAGGGAGCTGGGTATGTTTAGTCTGCAGAAGAGAAGGTTAAGAGGGGACACGATAGCCATGTTTAAATATTTGAAGGGATGTCATGTCAAGGAGAGAACGGGCTTGTTTTCCACTGCTCCAGAGACTAGGACAAGGAGCAATGGATTCAAGCTACAGGAAAGGAGATTCCACCTGAATCTCAAGAAGAACTTCCTGACAGTCAGAGATGTCCAGCAGTGGAATATGCTGCCTCAGAGTGTGGTGGAGTCTCCTTCTTTGGAGGTTTTTAAGCAGAGGCTGGATAGCCATCTGTTGGGAATGCTTTGATGTGTGTTCCTGCATAGCAGGGGGTTGAACTGGATTGACCCTGTGGTCTCTTCCAACTCTATGATTCTATGTTTCCAGAGAATTACTGACCCCTGCATCAATCTGCCCATAAGCTGAGGCCAATCACTGGATGCTTTATACTTTGTGCAGAGATTGCAACCAAAGATATTGTCCAAGACCCAACAGACACACTGATGTAGCACATGTCTTCACCAATGTACTCAATGGCATCTTCTGTGGTGATGGAGGTAGCTCCATCTTTACCACTGCTTCCCTAGGATTCAGAACAGCAGTGCAGCTTCATCCCTTTAGCCAGTTGTCAGCCATGTGAGTTTGCCCAGGTACATTCTGACTGTTCTTGAGGGGGGAAAAGAATAGCATTCACACCCAGCATAGGTTGCCCCCGCTTTCCCAGGTGCATGAGGGCAGCTGGAACGTACTTGGATGCAATCCTGAAGCCAATGACTGGCTAGAGGGAATGGATCTGGGGCTGTTGTTGCATACCCAGGGTAAGGGACTTTGTACAGCATTGCACAAGGAGGTAACAAGACACCTCCTTCCACAATGTCTTAAAGGAAAATACACAGAGGGCTTTAAAAGGTGTTACATACATATATGTCACTAAGAGGATTTTAGCCATAGTCTTCTTCATAATGGTGCCCTATCTACAAGGAGTCCTATCCCCCCAGAGGCTGTATTCGGCAAAAACTCTTCTCTTTCCCATGGTTTATATAAAAAAAGTTCTGAATTTGAATTGTTTGCATAGTCTCTTGTTTCATTTGTATGTGAGTGTTGTTGTGGTTGTTGTTGTGTGCCTTCAAGATGTTTCCCACTTATGGCAACCCTAAGCCTAATCTATCATGGTATTTCTTGGGGCTGAGAGTGTGTGATGCGCTCAAGGTCACTCAGTGGGTTTCTATGGCCAAGTGGAGAATCGAATCCTGGCCTCCAGGGTTGTCGTCCAGCACCCAAACCACTACACCACACTGGCTCACAGGACTTTTTGTAATGCATTTTTTTCCATTCATTTAGTTAGTGTAGTACTCACTAGCCATTTTGTATTCAAAGGATAGCATACAAGGGCCCTTTTCTGTGTCCTACCAGTGAGGTCAATAATTGTGTGAGGATGTGGGAAAGGTCATTCTCATCCATAGCACCTCAGTTGTGGAATCCCCTCACCTTGGAGGCCTGAATATAGAAACACTAGATTCATTTAGGCGCTAAGTGAAAACCTTAATCAAAGTGAGGCCTTAATCAAATGCTTATACACCTGGTTTTAAACTGTTTAACATGATTTAACTGGTTGATGTGTTTAATACATATGTTTTTAGTCTTTTAATTTTTTTTTATTGTTTTAAGTTGTTTTAACATTTTTGTATTTATTTTACTTGTGTGCTGTTCAGTGATCTTTTGATATACAGTGGTATTGAAATATTTAAATAAGTAAATAAATTAATAACCCTTCATGCAGTTAAGTTTCCAAAACCACCTCTTATGCAGGCTGGGATCAGGCAACCTGAGATACTCTAGACTCCATGACTTCTATTACTTCCACATGTTTTTGACTTCACCCAGTACTAGCTCCTGGTTTGAGGAGCACCTTAGCCAAAAGGCCTATGGTGGATTTACTATGCCGGTAAGTCCCCCTTCCTCTGTGGGTGAGCTCTAGCAAACCTAGCAGAAGTATCATTCCACACTGTTTGCCACACAGCTGCCATTTTAATGTAATAGATTTCAAATTCTCAGATAGCATCACCTTGGGGCACTGTGGGAAATTTAAATGGTAGCTCCCAATTTCAGCCAAGTGATGCTAACAAAAATATGCTAACAAATAAATATGAAAAGGGAGGCATGGAATGTATCAGCAGACTCTGGGTTTGTAGTCCAAAAAAGTAAGTTTTCCAAGCTGTTTTCCAAGCTTGTAAGCCCCTGGAACCCCCGCTGCCTAAAGAATGCTGTATGTTCATACTGGGCCTGCCTTGTCATTAAAGAGAGTTTGAAGAACCTCTGGACTTCTTGCTGACAATGTTTCCATTCTTTTTTTGTAGCATGTAGCCCAGTCAGAAGAAAAGCCAAAAGTGCACAATGTATCCTATCAAAAAAGGTAAGGAAAACAGTGTTTATTGAATACAAAATACACGTTTGGACTGTTGTTCTGAACCTTTAAGTCACTGTTAACATATGACAGTCCTAAAGACAAACTTATCATGCAGTTTTCTTGGCAAGATTTATTTAGAGGGCGTTTTGCCTTTGCCTTCCTCTGAGACTGAGAGAGTGGGACTCGCCTGAGGTCACCCAGCAGTTTCCAAGACCTGAACAAGGATTTGAACCCTATTGTCCCAGGCCATTTCCACACTAGCCAGTTATAGTGCTGTTAGTCCACTTTCAACATCTTATGGAATCCTGGGGTTTGCCTCAAAGGCCCTTTCCTAAACTGCAAACTCCAGGATTCCATAGGATGATAAAAAGTGGAATAACAGCACTATAACAGGCTAATGTGGAAATGGCCCCAGAGTCCCAGTCCAGCACTCGAACCACGAACCATACTGATTCTTAACATGTACATTGGTGATCCGTTTATTAGGTTAACCAAAAAGTGCAAAAAAATAAAAATGCTAGCTCTCAAAGTGAGTTTTAAAAGCTAGCATATTTTGTTTTGTTTTCTGGCACTTTCTGGTTGACTTAATAAAGATGTCAGTAATCTGTATATTGGATATTGTTGATTAAAGAAGCATTGTTTATTAAAGAAGCTGTCTCTTATTTATGAAAACTGAACACACAAGTTCCAAGGCTGTGGTGTGAAACTGACCTATGTTCTGCCACAAAGGAGATCTAATATAATTCATGAAGAACATGCACATTTGGGATAAACTTACAAAACTTCTTCAAAATATTTGGAAAACTTAGTTTAAAAGATATTTAGAGAACTCAGAACTGTTTCATATTTTACATTTAAAATATCTGACAAAAGCCAAAAGAATTTGAAATTGGTGTAACGATTTTCGAGTAGCTTAGCAAACTGTTCTATTGAGCTGAACAAATGCTACAAACCTCTCGTAAATTTGGGAACTGGTAAGGAAGTATCCGTGGACAAGGGAAAGGATCCTAAATTCTTCTACCTGCAAATGTTGCTCATCAGACCATTTTAAGCTACTTACCTGATATAAAACAACCCCTGGTCATTTTAAACAGCAGTATGTCCAGCTGGCTCTCCATATTTCCAGGGTTAACTTTCACAGATTTGATTGTTTGTGAGTTTCTCCAACCTGAAGTGCCCCCACCTCAAGTGCTTTTTTCAGGGGAATGTTCCTCCTCAGCAGCTTCAATCAGGACTCACAGCCCTTTAAAAAACCACCTCTGGTCCTCTTCTTCCTCCCTCCATTACTGCTTGGCCAGTTAAAGATGGTTCACAGCCCAATTTCTCAGCACCACAAACCTTCTCCCAATGCTTCCAAGGAAAGAGATGGGTAAGAGAGAGGAAGTACAGAGCCACCATGCCAGCTCACCCCCATTCCCTCTCCTTTCCCTGACCTGGTTTGGACCTTGGGTGACAGTGCCCCACTGCTATCCCTTGGCCCCCTTCCCACACACACACACACACACACACACACACATTTGGTATTTCTGTTTTTTCCACTTTTGCAGGGCTCCTGTGACCCTAACCTTAGCAAATGTGGACAGCCAACTGCATACACATGCACTGCTGTGGACATAACTAAAGAAGGCAAACCCCTATGTTTTTTATAAACACCCATTTACAATAATTTTATTAAATCTACTTTAGTTTTATACTATCCCTCTGGGATCCAGGTTCTACCTGAAAACATAGCTGTTCAATTGCTTTCTTCAGCTAATATGTTCAGTCATCCCAACATATAGTAAAAATGTATGTGAAAGGGAGGCTGAGTTTTTCTACAATATGAAGCAGGAAATTTTAAAAACTTCCCTCAATTACCTGTTGTTAGTACTGGTAGTCTGCCTGGGATGACATGTGGTTTTCCATCCTGGTAATCTTAGTAAATGTGTTTGCTTAATCCCAGACAAGGCAAAAATAGCAAGCCTCGTGGAAACCTGCCAGAGTCTTCAACAGCAATAGTGCGTTGAATGTGCCAGGGTAGCGTTAAGGGTTGCTCAATCATATGACTACCCCTGAGAATTAACCTCAGATGCCTTAGCGTTAACCATTTCCTGTTAACAATCGTGCACAAAGAAAATTGCTCTGTCTGAATATTTATTGGGAAGTCCTAATTAACTGTTGGCCAGAAGCATGCTGTTCTCTAATTCATTGTTTGTGTTATCTTGCCTGTGATATGTGCTTTTAAGGAAATAATATGTGGACTTAAAAGGAAATTTATGAATGCGGTTTAACTTATACATGCTTGGTTCTGTTTGTTTGGATTTTAGGCTGAAAGTTTCCAGCAATGTGGATGTTCATTCTGATTATACAAAAACAGTAATCATAGAGAGATACAGATGTATGGTTCTGGAACTGAAACTGGATTTTGACCCAGCAGTTTTTGTTTTGCTTTTTAGTGCATGTATGTGTAGCACACGGCATTTCTCATTTCCTGCTTCTTCACAGTAGTCTCTCAGTAATGGTCTTACTGTTTGTTTGCTTTAGAACAATAATACAAAAAGAGCAAATGAAAGTGATTTGCAGTATCTTCTATTTTCTTGTAGTCTCCCTTCACAAAAAGAACAAGCTAACCCAACAAATAGCTGCTGGAAAAAAACACAACAGGAATCAAATAGCTCAAGAGCTGCTTGCTAGTTTGGATGACACTGCCATTCATCTGAATAAAAGCCAAACTCGCATTAGCTTTTCTGACACAGTTAGAAAAGAAAAGTGATTTCAAGATAATCCAAGCGATTTACCTTGCCTGTTCATAATGACCTAGAGTACCCTCAAATCTTGTTTGGGCCTAAACAGTGCCACTATTGGCTTGGTTTCCTGACCGACCTAAGTGATTCTGACATATTACAGCAATGGTTTTAATCCCTCATATACATAAAGAAATTTGGTTACATTCTTCTTTCTAAGAAAGACTACTGCTGGGAAATTAAGCAAACTTGTGATAATGTGCCAACAATCTATGTTTTTGTTAACAGTAAAATATTCTCTGATGTACTTTATTTTGCACAGATTTACTTCATTTTCTAAAAGGTTATAAAATTCTCTTAAATTCTTCTGCCAATATGGTAAGGGCCATTTTAATTCCAAAACAGCAGGCGTTGTTCCATTATAGGAGTGATGTAGTTGTCACATCCTCAGTGTTCTTTTCTCAATCTAAAGTCAGAATGTCACATAAATGGGCTAGTGATATGGTCCATTTCCGCACTAGGCTGTTATAGTGCTATTATTATACTTTCAACATCCTATGGAATCCTATGGTTTGCAGTTTATGGGGGGGCCTTTGAGGCCCCTCCCTAAACTGCAAACCCCAGGATTCCATAGGATGTTGAAAGTGGAATAATAGCACTATAACAGTCTAGTGCAGAAAAGCCATGGCCACTTCCCATGACAACATTCACTGAATGCATTACCAAGGTAGATGGAACTCTATCAGCATGTACAATCTCCAACACTACACAGATGAAAACAGTGACATTTGCAGCCAAATAATATTGGAGAATAGTCAGAAGGGTGTGGGCAAACAAGAAGAAAGCAAAAATTATTAATGAGGAAGAATACAGAAAACTACTATTTTAAGCAGAGAGACTTAGGCATTTATGTACTGAGTTTGGGAAACCCTGTAAAAAGGAAAAAGAATCCTAAATCGATAAATGTAATACTCTGTGTCTGTGCTTGCAGACACACAGCATGCTTAACAATAAATATAATATTCTATAATATGTTAAGAAAGCCAGCATGGTGTAGTGGTTTGCGTGTTGGACTATGATCCTGGAGACCAGAGTTTGATTCCCCACTTGGCCATGGAAACCCACTGAGTGGTTCACATACTCTCAGCCTTAGGAAGCCCTGTCGTAGGGTCACTATAAGTTGGAAATGAGTTGAAGGCACACAACAACATCAATAATATGTTATTATAAAATCAACATGCCTGTATTAGACCTATTTAAAATTACAGCTTTCCCTCAAATTGACTGTATGAAATCTAGTTCATACCCACCCGCTCTGCCCACAATACATTATAAGTCAGCTCAGTTCCTAGATTGCCCATAACACTGATGTGGTTTTCTTGAGCCAATCGCAGCTTCTCAGCTTAACTAGTTTCAAAGGGTTTTTGTTAGGATAGAAATATGGGTCAATGAGAGTGAGAAAATAAATAATACTTTGAGCTCTATGAGATAAATAGAAGGGAATTAGTTAAGAAAAATACAGTTGGAAAAAACATGATCGTCATAAAGGAATGGCCTTTAGAATGTCTCAGGCTACAATCATGTCCACATTTACCTAGGAGTAAGTATCAACTCACTGGCTTACTTCTGAGTACAATATCTGTACAACTATATTAACAATGTAGTTGTACAGATATTGTACTCAGAAGTAAGCCAGTGAGTTGATACTTAGAACATTGCTCTGCAGGAAAAAAAAATCCTCATAATAAGCAGGCAATAAATGTCTCCCAATGTTGGGCCATTTCCGCACCGGGCTAGTAAAAAAGTGCAGAGCGACCTCCCACGGAGCTCTTCTGCACCGTAGAGTGGACTGGGGCGGACTACATTCTGTAGTTCCATACCTCAGTCCACTCCGGAGCGACCAGAACTGGTTGCGCGGCGTGTTTTTTAAAAACCTCTTTTTAGAGGTTTTTAAAAATCACGGAGCGCACAACCCCATGCCGCTCCGTCGCCCAGCTCCGGAGCAGATTTGCCGGGGGCGGGCTTCTGGCTGGCGAGCTTCTCCGGTTGGTGGAGAGCCTCCACCAACCGGAAGCCGCCATTTGGGATGCCGGAGGACTGTGGAGCAGCGAACTCGCGCTGCTCCTCGTGGCGGCGGACTCGGCCGGCCAGAAAACAAAGCCAGTAAGCTCTGTTTTCGGCCGTCCCCCCCCCCACACATGTGGAAAGGGCCTTGGACTTCTAGGAGTTAGAGTCTGGCCAGCATCCAGTAAATGACATCCAGTAAGTGCAAATGTACATTCATTGCACATCTGTGTATGCCTTTTTTTGGGGGGGGGGTCATTGTGGAGTTTCCCTTCCTCTGTCTGCCCTTACCAAGCCTGCCAGGTCTCCCTTTTCCAGATTCTTGTAGTTCATGTCCTTCAGTCTTTCCTTTGCTGTCAAAGCTGAAAGGCAGAGTTAGAATCTGACTACAGCTCATCTGGAGAGTCTTCTCCTTTTCAGTGGAAGAGAGTAGATTTCTTTGTCTAACCCATTTGGTGCACTCTTCTCCCATCTTGTCTTTTTAGATAATGGTTGAATTAGAAAAATAACTTACTTTTATATGATTTACACAAGCTATTGTTTCTTTTTTTCATGCCTATCCTTTTATTGTTGTTGTCATCGGATATTTTCCATTAAAATCATAAGACAGTTGTTCTATTTTATGGTGAAAGACAGCAGCAGTAAAAATCTCCTACTCTTATCATAACTGCAGATTATTTGTAGCAGAGGCTGACAGAAGAGCCATTTATCATGCAATCAACCTATCTTGCTCACTGAATTTTATAGTTAAATTTAAGGACCACCTCCTCTTGTCATCTTCCATTGTCTTTCTACTACTTCTCCCACCCTTTTTCTTAATGGAGGAAATCTGTTGAGGATCCATTAAGATAGAATAGCTTACATAATGCCTTTGGATTTTGAGCATGAGGTCAGAATTTTTTGACAGGAAATTCCCTAAGTTAAGTGCAGGGAATTTTTTCCGCTCAAGGGCCAAATTCAATTTCACTGAACCTCTTGGGAACATATTTTAGTGACCAAAAGTCTGGTACCACAAATACAAGCCTGTTTTTGCTTAAAGCTTTAACTATGGCTTAGAGGAGCCATTTCAATGGCCATTTCCACACTAGACTGTTATAGTGCCACTATTCTACTTTCAACATCCTATGGAGTCCTGAGGTTTGCAGTTTAGGGAGGGGTGTCAAACACAAATCTTCACACAGAGATGCGCTACCTGAACACTATGCAACCTCCATGTAAAACAGCAACTTTGCACAACATATGTCAATGACTAGGTGCCATTGTGCACTGCATGATGCACAATGCACAACTGCAATGCAAAGTATAGGATGCCCACCCACAATATGTAATGCACAATATGCAGCCTACAAAAACAATGCACAGATGAACATGCTGTCCTCACAACTCCACTACCACCACTATAAGCAGAGGACATCCACTACACAATGGTGACTTTTTGGCCCCGCATAAATAGCATGATGTATACATGTGTCTCTTCCTAACAGAATTCCAGGCAATATACGATTAAACAATTTCATCTTCTTCCCATAGGTGGTGGCAGTATCTGACTATCATCCTCCAAGAAGAGAAGAGCTGCCATCACACCAAAGGGATCTCATTCAAGTCTTCTGCAAAGATGAAGGTGGGCAAGATTTCAGCCATCTGCAGAACAGACAGCAAACACTCTTCTCCAGTCCTGCCAAGTGCACTACAACATATAGTAAGTCCCAGCCAGCAAGTCATTCAATACACAGGCTCATGAATTATCCTGAAGGGTGGCCCTGCTAAACTCTTGCAATAAAAACTGGTCGAACACATTTGCTATAGTCAGAGCAAACCAGAAAATTTCTGACAGAGCAACTTTTCAGTCGCAATGAAAGTTTTCTGTCTGAAAACATCCAGGTTGGCCATGAAAGATTTTGGGAGTTTTTTCCTATGTAAGAAAGATCTCATGAAATTAAGGTGATAGGAACAATGGCACAGGAAGATTATATATTTGCCTTCGGTAGAGCTTGGATACAAATCCCAAGCTAGTTGAAGATTCTGTAATCCAAAATACTAACTTTTCCAATAAAAATGGAGCCTAATCATCATACTTCCCATTTTAATCAAAATGGAGGACTCTTCCCCTACAAAAAAGTTGTGGAAAAATGTTTGAATATGTCTACATTGCAGAGCGTGCAGGATTCAGAGGCCACTCCTCATTTCCTCCAAAAAGAACATTTTTTAAATTGGGTACATCACACCACCAAAATATATTTAGTCCTGACATAAAGCATCTTTGAAATACTGATTTGGCAACCCTAATCGCTAACAAGCAAAAATACAAGAGGGCAACATCTCCCAGTTGGTTAATGTTCGTCTCCAGTAGTAATTCAGGGTTATTTTTAGTCAGTCTCATTAATTTCAATTTATTTAATCTAGATTAGATTAAAACTGTATTTATCCCTCTCATATGACATTCCACAAACACCCAAGAACCATATGGTGTTAGGAGCCATGTTATACTTCTCTGTACAGCATTGTGCAATTTACACAAAATAAAGTATTAATAATTATATTTCTCCTTTCTATTGTGCATTGCAGCAGGAATTTCGAAACAACGGTCATTTTGCTGTAGCAATAATCAATCAGATCCAAATACTTTGGTAAGTGAGACTAATGTAAAGCCACATACTTCTGTAAGATGTAACATGAGTCGTGATTGTTACACTGGCCTTGTATGTTTCATGTTAAAATTCATTTAACGTCCTTAATCTTGTTACCATGATGTTTTTGTGTTGGGTTTGATTGGATCTTCCTTCCAGTATAGATAACAAGAAGAGAATGGAACATCAAGAGATGAGACTGTAGTGATCCAAAGCTAAAGACAGAAGCTGTAAAAATAAATCTACAGAAAATCTGAGACAACAAAAAAGCATTATCTCACATTAAATTCCTTTCTACAATGGGTTGGTTCCAGAATGGCAGTTAGAGGAGTTCTGCTAACACTGGAATGCTGGTCTATCTTGAAGGGGACAAAAGAGAAGATTTGCCATTGGTCTTTCTCGGGGCATACACTTTGTGTATTCTGAAAAGTTGCTCTAGAGGACACTCCAGAGAACATGAGGGAAAGAAATGAATAATATTCTCAAATTTCTCACCCACCTTTTAATCAAAGTGTGTTCCTACATGTCTGTTGTTGTTGTTGTTGTTGTGTCCCTTCAAGTTGTTTCCAACTTAGTGAACCTAAGGCAAACCTATCACAGGGTTTTCTGGGGCTGAGAGGATGTGACACACCTAAGGTCACCCAGTGGATTTCCATGGCTGAGACAAAATCAAACCCTAATCTCTATAGTCATAGTCCAGTGCTCAAATCACTACACCATGCTAGCTTTCCATGTCTCTGCACTCCATGAAAAGAATGTCAACTGCCTCAAGATTTTTTGGATTTTGCAATTTATTGCAAAAATAAAGGAAGGGGGAGTGGGCACCAAAGCACACTGTCATGTTGTGCAGAAAGTCTTTTGCATAAAATAAACTTTCATAAAAGTTCTACCAAAAAAAGATCCTTAAATATGAAAAATCATCCAAAAATATACAAAAACTCTTGTAATCTTGCCCAATAGGCAAAAGCAAACCTTTTATATTTTTCATTCTTGCATGAAACGATGGAATAAATTAAGATCTACCTCCTTAGAGGCCTTATGTTTATTGAATGGCTAGTCTGGATCCAACCCATTATGGCTACAAATTCAGTAATTGCACCAAAAGTAGCATTAGTAAAGATTATAGGCAAAGTCTGATTGTTAGTTGCGTCTAGAGCAGACCCACTGAATGAATGGGAAATTGGTAAGTCAACACTGATATAAGTTGACACTCTACTTCTAACAACTGAATTTAAACTATCAACATCAGATTATATAATAAACATATTTTCACAGCACCATGATCCCACATTCTCTAGCTTTATGACTTTTACTTATTTTGTTAACTTTTTTTTAAATCCCAGTGACTTTATAAAATAACGCAAGGCAGGTGACATACCAGTTTCAATAAATCTTGACAGATAGTTCATACCTAAAACATCAGAGCCAGCCCTACATATGACATCAACATTCTTTCTCCTGCTAGAAAGCCAATAACTATGTTTGTTTTGTATAACTGTGTCTGATTATGATTGTTGTATATCAATTACTAACATTTTGAATTCTCATGTAATTTAGCAGCCTCAGGCATCCCTGGTATCAAATCACAATGCAAAATGGATTACAGCCACGGAACCAGCAACAAACAGCATTTTTGTAGAGCAGTAAGTTTTCTTTCTTGATACATTCCTCTGCTCCCAGTGTAGTTACTGCTCGGGAAACAAGGCTCATGAGGACTGACAGGATGGAACTCACACTGAGAATTGCTGTTACAGAAAGAAAGGAGTTAAATTGAAAATTATTGTTATTGTTGTTGTGAGCCTTCAAGCCATTTCTGACTTATGGCAACCCTAAGGCAACCCTATCATGGGGTGTTCTGAGGCTGAGAGTATGTGACACACCCAAGGTCGGTCAGTTGGTTTCCATGGCCAAGTGGGGAATTGAACTCTGGTCTCCAGTGTTGTAGTGCAGTGGTCAAACCATCATGCTTATTTGCAGACCATAGCTCAATAGTAAGGTACAGCTCTACATGCAAAAGTCTCAAATTAAATCACAGAAAGCTCTAGCTAGGGCTGAGAAAGACTTCAGCCTTGAAATCTTAAAGAATGCCCTTCTATCATAGGATATGAAAAGAAAAACTGGAAAGGAAAATCCTCTTAAGTGTATTTTGTTTATTCCAAGATAAAACCAACGTGTTTCAGCCCAGTTTTAACATAAGGCCTTCATTAAAATAATCCAAAAGGGTATCGGAAAGATGCATCTCTTAAACATCATAACTAGCTGCCAGTTATGGTGTTTAAGAGATCATGGAAACAAAGGGACATCATGTTTGTGCAAAGTGAATAGTGGAAGAGGAGAGTCCCATAATGTTTACCTTTCTTTGGTCTAGATACTCAAGCTTTTGCTTCCTCCATACCTGCGTAGGTTACTCAGCCTTTCTTCCAAAAGCTAGTTAGTTTTTTTGTTTCTTTTGTCCTAGAAGGGAACAGCCACAGTGCTCCTACCCTAGTAATGGATAATAGCTAACTCCAAATTATGAGAGCCAGTCTTTAGGAATTCTTCTAGCCAAACTCAACTTCTTGTCTGTCTTGTCTGTTTCTTTTTTATCCCAGCATGGATTTCCTGAGACAATAAATATTGTCCTTTTTTTTGTTAACCATAAAAGATATCACACATCCTGATTAAATAATCGTTTTCTACTATAACCTTATATTGCACTAGCCCTCCTATGCTCTGCTTAATAGAGATACCAAATATTTCTACAGGAGATACATTTTTGGGGTTATTTTAATAAAATCTTTGAAGAAAGACCTAAAATGGGGGTAGACACGAGTACAACCTGAAGGCTGTATGTGGTCCCTGAAGTTGGTACTTGTGGTTCTCAAGGGTCCCCACACCAATTTTTTTCCACCAAAATGACCATTAGTGCCCCGTAAGCCTCTCGGGTTGCTGCAGATGTCATTTCCCAGTGCCTTAGAAATCCTGCATTTGGGGTTCTGCCACACTGCAAAGGTAGATTTTGGGTGTGTGGCAATGTCAGATATAACTACAATGATGGAGCTTCATCGCTGTAGCTGCAATGACAAGGCAACATCTCGAATAACATTTCTTACCCACCCCATTGTTTTTTGCTCCTTGGCTCAACTTTGACCTTTCTTCCTGTTTCATGCTCCATAATCTTGGAATCATCTTTCTAAAAACCTGCCCTTTTAATTACAGTTTTTAAAACTTTTTTTTTGTTTTCTGAAGTCTTTTGAAATTTGGTTTAGTTCTATCCTTACAAGTTCGTATATTCTTATATATTCAGAATATGCTATCTAGACTATTTTTCCTCTTCCTTTCATATTCTCTTTTTTATTAGATGGTACACTTTTTGGCAGAGCTCTGTGCTTTTGTTGCTTTATTTTTGTAAAGCACCATGCACATTGATGGTGCTTTATAAATAAGAACAAAAGTATACAAACATACAAATAAACAGCTTTATTTATTTGTATAATAACAGCAACAGGATGCAATCAAGACAGGGAACTGACTACCTGCAAGGTATCAGCATCTTCCTACCATTGCTTTTGAAAATCCATCTCTATGCCACAGCAGTTAGGACTGGAAAAGCCTCCTGTTGCATCCAGGCTAAATGCTGCATGGAGGAAGTGGTGTGGTATTTATGTATTTATTTATTGACTTTAATGTTGCAAATGTATCTCTGTGTTGTGGGGGCTGGTCCACACTGACCCTGCGAACTGTTTGATTTAGCTCTTTCCAATGTAGAGGTCTGGCCCAGTCGAAAAAGAGCTTCCCATAGCCAGTCTATAAAAGATGTATTTCAAATAGTGATTTAAAGAAACTAGTATTTTAACAAAACTTGTAAAAAAATTTGGAAAAAAATAAATACTTGTAGTCATTTTACTAGATCATTTGACAAAGTTTGAAGTGCTGAACTGTCTGACTTTTGCCTTCAGGCATGGAAGGCTCTCGCGGAAAAATACTGAAGACAACATAAGCGCAATTCAAGGAAATGAAGCCTCTTTACCCTTGACAGGCAGCACTTTGTATGGCACGCCCAGCCTTCTCCGAAAAATATGGATGAAGCATAAAAAGAAATCGGAATACCTGGGGGCCACCAACGGTGCCTTTGAAGCAGACTGAAGAGCTTCAGCCTTGCTCTTGTGGTACACAGGTTCCTTTGACAAAGGACCGAATGCTGTTGTGTTTGTTAATTAATGCAGTGCAGGTCACACTTATCCAAGGAAATAACATTTGCTGAATTTAAAGAGAAGGAACTATAAAGGACTGCAAACTATGCAAACAGCTCAGTTCACATTTTTCTTTTATACATATTTCTGATAGCCAGTGAATGTGTTAACAGATTTGAACATGTGATCAGGCATCACCCCAATATCTTTAATTCTATCACGATTGATCTGGATTCATTAGGAGGAAGCTTAGATGAGTTGCTCTTAACCCAGCAAGTCTCATACCAATTCCAGTGTGCCATTTCAAGTAGAATCCAGTAAGTTTATCATGCAGCTTTGTTCCTGAAAATGTTATATCTAAGAAAGTAGTTTCCAAACACTCCGCTTTCAGCGAAGCCTTCCCACTTGAGGTTATTTGGCTGAGGAGCCCTTGAAAACTACAAAGGTTTATTTGATGTGTTCTAAGCCTGGTTCTCAAACTTTTAGTCTTTCACGTATTTTGGACTTCAGCTCCCAGAAACCTCAACTAGCTCAGCCTCTGGTAAGGGATTGTGGGAGCTGAAGTCCAAAAGACCTGAAAGACTTAAAAGTTTGAGAACCACTTTTCCAGAGGGCAAACATTTATAGTCATCCCTCTACATTTGTGCAGGTTAGGGGCACATTACCCCTGTGGAAAACTGTGAATATCTCTACCCCTCCCCCAAAACACAAAAATGTACCTGTACTGGTGGGGTAGCTGGGGCTGGCCACCACATGTGTTTTCCCTTGCACATGTACACTCACTCAGGTGGGGAGATGACGAGAGGAGGCAGGAGGAGGGGACAGGTGGTACACAGGTCTCTGGGGAGATGGGGGGCCACTGTGATAACTGAAGCCCCTGTCAGAGCTGCTGGTGACGAGCAGCAGCTGTCGGTCCCTGTGGCTCTGGCTGGAGATGAGTCCTGCAGCTCAAGAGCTCCCCCTGCTGCCATGGACCAAGCAGGCTCGGACGTTCCTCCGCCCGCTCTTTTAGGGCAACAGGGATCCAGCTGCGACCCCGAGGATGCCCTGGAGCCTGCGTCAATCAGCCCGCAAACAAGGCGGAGAGTCAAGAGAGCTGAGCAAAGGGAGGCTTCCTTGATTAAGTGCAAGAAGCGGTGACCGGCCACACCTGTGTCTGGGCTATATAGCTGCCTGCCTGGAAGCTTTCCTTTGCTTGTGGCAAACTTTCTACAAGCTCTCTCCCTGCCTGTTGCTTGCTTCCAGCACCTGGCTCCTGATACCTTGCATTGATCTCCTGGCCCCTGGATTTTGGACTGACTATGGCTTTCGCTGGTCGCTCAGGCTTAGGTAAATGGACTGCCTATGAGTAATTGCTTGCTTTGACTCCTCCTGGCGGGACTCTGCTATCTCTCCCTCTCCCTTCTCCGTGCCGGCTCGCCGCCTGGGTGTCTGACCTTGACAGCCACCCCTGTAAAAGCTGCTGCCACAGCCCCTTACCATCTTCCTGATGCTGCTGCCCTCTTGTCCACCCCCCTGCTCACTCTCTCTCCCCTCCCTCTGTCTGCCCCAGAGACCTACACAGCAGCCACCATCCCTCCTCACATTTCCCCATCCCATCCCCTTTCCCCTCCTGCCTGACTGAGTGATCAAGGGAAAGCACATGCATGCACTCCCTCTTCACATTCTCCCTCTGCCAAGTGAGTGAACAAGGGAACACACATGTGCTCTCCCCCTCCCCCATCCCCATGAGTGAGCAAGTGAGGGAACACACATGCTCACGCCCCCTTCTTGTGCTCTCCCCTTGCATCCTTTTCCCCAGCTAACCCACCTGTGCACGTGAGTGAGTGCACAAGGGAACACTTGTGTGGCCAGACCTAGACACCCTGCCAGTTTGATTTCCTTCCAGCAACCAAAGATTTGACCGCTGACTACGCTTGGCTTAACATAGCTCAAAATGGACAACGGTGTTATTGAATCCATCTTAAAACTGGTATGGGGCAGCAGCAAACAATCCACAAATAATCAAATACACAAAGGTCAAACCTGCAAACATGGAGGAATGACTGTACTTCACCTGAGGCAACAGCCAGGCCTTCTGTTGACTCATGAGTACATTCATTTTGGTAGAAATCAAAGACATAGTTGTGTTAGCTTGGATCAGTATGCAAAGGGTCTTGTAGCATGCAGCTGATGAAGTAGACTCATTCTACAAAAGCTGATGCTACCAATTTCTTTCTTTCAGTTAGTTTCAAAGGTGCTACAAGATCCCTTTGCCTCATAAGTGCACGGGTTTTCCCAACTTCATGCCTTCCAGATGTTTTAGACTGTGGCTCCCATTCTCTGTAAACATAACGGTCTTTGGCCATGCTTTCTGGGACTGATGGGAGGTGAAGAGCACCAGGTGCAAGAAGGCTCCTAGCACATGACTAATACCCCTCTGCAGCTGTGCATGGGAAGCTCAGGAGTGATAGTCTTTCTGTAAAAGCAGGTACACTTTTTTGCTTTAGTTTACTACTCATCTTCATATCAGTGAACCCTGATAGACATCTAAGGAACTCTTGCATTATGTAGAACAGGAGTGGACAAAAGATAGAGCCCACTAGTATATTATTTGTATTAGATCAGCAAGTGTTCTGACCCTCCATTACTTAACAAGGGCAGCAACCAAATTTCTCCCCTTCCAAATCATATGAACGTTTTGGACAAACATATTTGTGCATATGAGCTCAGAAAGACTGTGAGCTCTATTCTTTTTTTAGTACAAATTTCTGCTGTAGTACCCTTTTGTTCTTAGTGTATACCTTTTGCACCAGGCCCCAGACAGTGGATTTAGGGACTGAGTAAAAAACAAAGTAGATCTTGCATGCCTGATCTCTGCCCACCCTCGCTCTGGAATGTAGGAAAATGGCTCTAATCCTTTGCCCAATTATTTTCTTTCAGTTTTAAAACAAAGACAGTGAAACACATCATGTGTGCATTCATGTGTACTCCCATCTACTAAAACTCTGTGGCAGAAATCTTAATAACTGTGTTTAAGAACAGAGTATCGATGACTAGTTAGCAGGAAAGTCCCATGTATTCAGACATCTCTTCCTGTAGTTTTTGGATATAATTATATAATAGCTTTAAAGCAGTATAAAGCGGGGGGGGGGGATATGTGATTATGTATTCTACCTGCAATTCTTGTATTTTAAAACACATTTTCTTATAATTTATTTAATTTATATGTCAGATATAATGATTTACAAAAAAAAATGTTAATTTAATTTATAATCCTTAACATTGCTGAAAGTCTTTCTTACATGTAGCGAATACTTGTTGGATTATTCCAAATAAAGTATGTCCTTTATACACACAGTTCTATGGACCTGTCTACTGTCCAAAAAAAATGGGGGAGGAAGAGGAGTAGCCATTCCATATGAATTTAATGGGAACAGATTCAGATTTATTGGGAACAGATTTAGATGTAGGCCTGAACAATTAATCTAGCACGGAGAGGGCAATTTCTAATGGTCTGGAGGCCAAAATTTGTTCCCAAGAATACATTTTAGTTTGTCTGAAATTTTGGGAAGTTGGGCTGTACCTTGTGTTAAAATAAAAAACACTACTTCTGGAACCTCCAGGATTGGAAAAACACCATTTGTGTCAGAAATTTTTTTGGGGGGTGGGGGGGCACTCTTGAGGACCATGGTCAGAAAGTCTTATCCACTTCATTCTGGACGAAACAAATTTTCCTGACCCTTCCTTCCCAGGGAACTGCTAAAAAAAAAAAAAAATACTGTTCAGATGATACTCACCCTGCCAATACCAGACAATGAAACATTCTGTAAATAAAGGACAGAAGCAGGATATTTTTATTATTATATTATATTTTTATATTATATTATTACATTTATATAAATTGTATATATTAATTATATTATATATAAATATATAAATATATATATTTATATTATATTATTATTGTATTTTTATCCAAAACATTATTTTTATTCCAAAACATTATTATTTTCTTACAGACATGTTCACATAAGTGGTGACAAGATACCTGTCATAGGAAGTGATTTTCCTTGCCTCTATATTTTGCATTTAGTGTGCTTTATTTTGTGAATTAAAAGGGAAACAGACAAGGAATCAAAATAAGATTCCTGAGGCATTCAGATTGTATCTCTGACGAATCCTGTTGTGCAAGTGAAAACAATAGTGAAAAATATATATTCTCTTTTATGTCTAGTTTGAAGCAAAAATCAACATACTGCTGCACTGATACAGAAAATGGCAGCCCATATGTATGTAGAACACCAAGGTTGAGAGGCTGTGATTCAAACAGTATGCAAAATCTAGAACTTGACAAAATCTTCTCGGGTCTGCAGAATCTAAAGCAGTGGTGGACAAACTGCAAACCTCTACATGCTTTTGTACTGCAACTCCCATCAGGCCTACCCATCATAGCTGCTGGCAGCTACCATCCAACAAAATCCAGAGGGACACAAGTCATCCATTTGAAGCTGTGCAAGTGGTCACCTGCTTATAGGTGGGAGCAAAGTAGAGCAAATGAGAGAAGGCAGGCATATAAAATGGCTTGAGGTCATGTGATATAAGAACTACCTTTCATTTGCCTTGCAGCTTTCACATTGTTCTGGGAAAATAATCCTGGACAGATTCTTGTTCATATCCAGCAGAGAAGTTAAAAAGACAGGTACTGTACAAAATAATCTTTCATAGTTCTCAAAAGCTAACCTGAAGTTGATAATGAATACTGCACTTGGACAAAGGAACCACTCATAAGATTGCTTCATTTAAGTTATGTATTAGTAGCAGTGTTCAGGGTGTTTGGTAGAGTAAAAGGAAACCTGAGCAGTTCCTGCACCAACGAGATTACAATGTAGAATTCAATATTAGGCGATTCAGCAGGATGATAACACAGGACAAAACACAAGAAGGATGTTGTATAAGAATATTCTGTGGCATATCTCACAGACTGCTGTGTGTATTGTGCTTCTCCAACATCATGTTCTTTAGGTGCATTCTACTACAACTGCCGTCACCTGCTGCCAACATGGCCTTTGGCTATATTGGCAAGGGATGATGGGAGCTGTAGCAGAACACATTTAGAGAAGAAAATACTGCTTGATTTAAAAAAAATTGTTTTCTGCCCTGTGTATTTAACAAGAGGTCCAGCTGACCCTCCATTATCCAAGCCACCACCAAGATACATAAATTTACTACATACTGTCCATCCTATTCCTTGTTTAAATTTTGGATTCTCCAAACATGCCACCATCTCCATAGCTATTCAAATACAAAAGGTTTTTGCATGTTGTGTAATCAAAGTTCACTTCTTTTTAAAAAGCAGTCTATATTAAGCCAAATCCTCTTCAGTCAGTTATCGTATTATATTAAGAAAGCATATGTAGATCTCAGTTTTTTTTTTTAAGGCAAAGCCTCCTTAACAAAAAGACAATGAAGTAGGAGGAAGCCACCTTCTTTTAAATGAGCTAAAAGCTCTCCAGGCAAGAGAAGTAACTCTTTGGTGGCTCAGGTTGGTTGTCACAATTTTCCACTTTCTGTGAAAGGCCATAGCAGGTGGTGTCTTCTTTGTCATCCATCCTCTCATAGTCATGACAAAAGATGACTTGAAAGCTTTTTGGTTGAATTGAGTTGTCAAGCCTGAATTGTGCAGTGAACTTTCTGTTTAGGGTCACGGTGCTGATGAGACAGCTTAGCAATATAATAAGTGTGTGTGTATAAATTGATAGACCTTGGCTCAGTTTCTTCCCAGGTTCTTAGATACTATTGTGGGTAAGGGATGTCTGTTGTTAAGCCTTGCCTTGTTATCCCCCCACCGCCAAAGTCAACTGTCTTTTACTTTGATGTGACAGTATCTAGTAAATTAAGATATGGCATGATATCAAGAAAGATTAACAAAGATGAGAGAATCTTAAATTGTCACTTTTGTCAATGCTAAAAATGAATGCTTTGTTGAGAATGTTGTTTCTCTTTCAGACAATACTGATGCTGACTAATGATGTAATGTATAAACAAGGGCAGAGAGACTATTAAAATTTAAATGGCAAGGGAAGAAACCAAGAGTTAAATATAAAGTTATACAACATGTAAAGCAAAGAAGGGGACTAAAACCAGCTGGTTTGAAGTCATATTTTTTCTGCATGCTGTTTGATTTGTTTCAAAGATTGGATCATGTTGACTAATAAGAGGTTATTGGATTTAGAGGGGCATGAACTAAGACTTGGGTGGCATGGTTGTTTATGGTACAATAAAGCTAAAGTGAATGCAGATTTTAATAATCATTTTGTGAGACATGCGTTGTCAAAAATATGGAATAGATGCAAATCATGGTTCTGCCCTAAGATGTCTTTGTGGATTTCAATGAAAGAAGCCTTCTGTGGGAAAGAAACAACAGCAAAGGAAAAGCGGATAACTTACAAGAAATGTTTGGAATGTGATCAAGACCAATACAGAATTAAGGCAAATGAAGAATCATCAACAGGGACTTTTTCAATAGTATTCTATTAGACAAATATTTGAAAGATTTAAAACAGACAAGAAAATGTATATGTAATGTAAATGTAATGAATAAATCTGAATTTCAGGTGCAGTAATATGCAGATGAATATTTCATTGGTAAATCTACAAACTTTTGTTAAAAATTGAGTTAGAAGAGGAACAAGTTAAAGATTGTATGATGAAGTGGGCCCAGAAGTTGAGATATAACATGTAGCTGGAACAATGGGGGAAAATGTGGTTAAAGGTAGTTTATGTTTACTTTATGTTATAGTCTTAAGAGGAATTTTTATAAAAGATCTATCACTCCTGAAAAAATGACCAAAACGTATAAAGGGGTTTCTAATATATGTTGGAGATACGAGAAACAAGTTGGGAAATTCATCACGTGGTGGAGTTGTGAGAAGGCGAAAGAGTTTTGGAGACAAATGCATAACCTGATACAGAAGATTTTGAAGGTTAATATGCTATTGAATTCTGAACTGCATTTGTTGGGACTGCTGGATGACCAAATGGGGAATAGACATGGAAGATGCTATGATATATGATCATGCCAGCAAGATTAATCTATTCACAAAAATGGAAACGTGCCATAATTCCAATGAACAAGGATTGGTTGCTGAAATGGACTGATCTAGCTGAAACGGATGAAGTATCAATACTGATTAGAGGAAAAAATTGGAGTCATTTTTGAAAGTCTGGGAACCTTTGATTGCCTTTTGGCGAAATGGTGAGAATAACTTAACTATAGGTTTTGATAATTATTAGGTCTGATTAACTTGAAGAAGTGCATGAATAGTATGTAACTGGAGAAGTTAGCTTATTTAATAAAGTGTATTATCATTGTTAGCAAAATCAGAGGTCAATGTTGTTGTTTTTCTCTCTATGCTTTCTTTTTTCTTTTCTGATTTTCTTTTCTTTATTTTTCTATTTATTTGTATTGAAAATGTTTAATAAAATTATTTTTTAAAAAATTCCATTTCACAAGATCACCATCTCACTCTTATTCTTTTTTCGGGCAAAGCACAACTGGTAAAACTTCAGTTTGTGAAAAAAATACTTTCCCATCCCAATGATCCTCATGTAATGAGAAAGCTGACCTGTTGGATTTCAGCCAGGCACAACCATTTAAGATATACAAGCTCTGACAAGGAAAAAAGTAGATGGCAATCCAAGAATTTCTGCGAACCTTTAGCCTATTTGCATCTATATGAAGTTTTACATTGCTGTATTTGTCATGCTACAAAAGAGGCTGCAGTGTATTAAACATTAAACTGCCCGCACAGAAGTTCAACAGTGCCATTCATCACATGTAACCATATTTCTTTCATTTGATAAAGTACTACATCATTTAATAATTAAATCATAAAGTACTTTTAAACTTTTTGGACTACAAGTTATAGAACATCTCAGTATGCTATGCTGCCTGAGAGATTCTGGAAACTAGTCTGAAAAAAAAATAATGTAAATTCTAGGGATTGCAATAGTTAATGTTTTTTGAAAGAATGAAACGAAGTTTTCTTCCTGCCAAAATTTATGCAGCAACAATAGTCTCTTAGGAAGCGTGCCAGATGACCCATTTCTCTCATTCACAATGGCAGGCCATCTGGTGTCTAGCAGACACAATGCCTGGCCATTTGCCAAAGCAGGACAACACTTAGAAGACAATCTGGTCCACTTCTGATGTGGCAGGCTCTGGGGAACTGCCATCCTGCAGTTGAGTAGAAGCTTCTATTGAGGAATAAAAGCTACGCTTCTCAATTCTAGACAGATTTCCAGTTACAAATTATGCCTGAAACATCTGGACACTGGAAATAAGTCTCAGCTTTGTTCTTCAAAACTTAGAAAAATCAGCATCAGCGCAAAGACCTCAGTGCCACAGTTTTTAAATACTTATAAGATGTAACATATTATACT
This sequence comes from Cyclura pinguis, assembly GCA_030412105.1. Classification (NCBI taxonomy): domain Eukaryota; kingdom Metazoa; phylum Chordata; class Lepidosauria; order Squamata; family Iguanidae; genus Cyclura; species Cyclura pinguis. The sequence goes on from CM059602.1 coordinate 219,391,318, forward strand.
GTAATTATATAATATATAATTGTGTATTATATTCACTACATAATTATATAATCACAAGTATATGCTTGTTATAATCCTCTAAGCAGCCAACAGGAAAACTTTTTCTAACTAGAGAAAATGTCTGCGGCATCTGAAATGAACGTTCGTAAGAAACAGCTGACCATAGATTAGAAAACTGTACTCTACTGGGGAGCAAAAGTATTGTAAGTTTAGAAGTTGTATTTGATCAGGGCTACATTACAATAAGTCTTCTGTCTGTTTTCTCAGAGTTTCCAATCTGCAAGTACCATATGTGTCACAGCAAGCAAAACATGCATCTCTCTCAGATGCATACTTTACTGCAACGGGGGTGGGGATGAAGTTTGAGCGTTTCACAGAAGCTAGGAGTAGCTTCTCCAAGAAAGTATACTTTATTAAGAGTCTAAACTCTGAGCAGGACATCCAAAATATTTCTTATTTTAAATATTAATAGCACATTTCATATAAATAGAACATTTCACATAGACTTAGAAGTGTGTTCACTTCTACCAGCAAACAAAATACCAGATATGAACAGCTCAAGCTTTTCCAAGTAAAACAGGCAAGAGAACAATTATTTTTTATTCCATATACATTTTATTTTACCTTATCCACTTAATGTGTTCTGCTTTTCAAAATTCTTGCTCCCTTTACCATATTCTGTTGAATGATTCTCAGACGTGCTAGTCTTTATACTTCTTCTCTTCCTCCATCTCCCTCCAACCCAACCCCAAACTTATTCTTCTACTACCTATTTTAATCCCCAATTGAAACATATAAGACTCTTCTATGGGCTTCCAATTTCTTATCCTTTACTCCCCTAACTCCAAACTCAGTTTTTTGCTTCATGCCCTAGGTCTTGTTACACAAGTTTCCCCAATACCCCAATCCTAGTTCATTACTCTATCCCTGAAACCTGTCCCTATTTTTATATTTGATACGAATCCAAGTGTTTTTGCCGTTGTCACAATAAATTTCATATACTATTCCCTTCCACTGAAGCAAGGCAAAAAGAGTGTTCTAGAAATTCCAAATAAAAACAGTTTACTATGTTTTCTCTTCAGCCAAACCAGAAATCAGAAACCTTAGTGCAACTTTTGAAAATGACTGGAGAAATACTAATATATCTATAAGCCATAGGAGTCCACTCTATATGGAGGTTTGACTCACATTTTGGGTTACAATGAACAAAATGCCAATTCCAATTATATTTAATTCCCATCAATAAAAGTAATTTTCCAGTAGGTGTGTACATAAATGTTTTATTTCTGGTGTTAATGTGAGTCTGCATTGTATGCAATATACATTTAAGTGAAACAAAATTTGTAGTAAAGCAAAAAAAAAAAATCAAAACATAACTGATATTCATCTTACAATTAAAAGTCAAACTTTAAAACAAACATAAGCATTAACAGATGCCATCATTTTCCAACATGTATGTTTGTCTCCTGCAGATATATTCTACTTACAAACATAAAAAAATTCAAATGCACCCAAGACCAAAAAGGTATCCAAAATCTCTAACATGTCAAAGGTGTAAAACCATCTTCTTTCTTTTTTTTTCCCACTAAAAACACAAAAGCAATTAACTCAAAGATTCAACCAATACCAGCTCCAGTTTGTACTACTTACCAGAGACCTATGTTAAACCTTGGCACTGGTGGCTTTGGTACCATTAAAAGAATCCTATTGAATAATTTACATGCCTCTTGCAAAGCAAATTTTTTATCTGTAGAAGATGAAGAATTGGAGTGGGATCCAAAGAGCTGCAGCCAGTGTGCATGAATACTGCAGAACTTATGTCCCTCTCATCAAATCCCAGACCTTCAAGAGTAGCTTCTTGCACAACACAGAAAACTACAGCAGGAAATCCAGGCAGTGCTGATGCCACAACACCTCTTTGGATCTTGGCATACAAGTCACAGTCCAGAGAGCCCATTTAAATGCAGCTAAGTGACTATATACGCAGGTCAGTTGACTAATGCATACACAGACTATTTTATAAACTGACATTAAGGCTTGAAGACTTTTAGAATAAGGCTGGGGGATGGGCTAAGATTTGGGGGAGATAAAAAGAAGTCAAAAGCCAAGGTGAGTATTGTTAGATGCACAGCCCTCTGGACCACAGCCTTTCTGTGCTAAGCACAGTCACTTAACTCCTTTGTTCTTCAAGCTGGGAAACTTCCAAAGAAACTTACTTTAAAGAGAGAACAAAACTAAACCAACAATATCAAAGGAAGTTTCAAACTGGCTTCTCACATATTGAGAAGGAAAAATAATTCTCTTTCTAGAGTCATTCTGAAAAATGCTAACCATTTAAAAACTGGCTTATTAAAGGCAGCTAAGTGAACATTCTATATATAAATATTTATTTAGAATAATAAATAAATAACTATGGAATGGGGGCTTGAATTTTTTAAAGTATTCCAACACCATAGATCGCTTTACATACCACACACAATTATCAAAATAAAATCACTGTTAGAGTTCTTGGTGTTATGTGGTATCAACTTTCTAGTAATTGTGTTAACTTCTTGCACATCAATGGTTGATATCAAGTTAACTTGAGAACATGCCATTATTCTATTTGTCATTTTACATACAGTGCATATGATGCTCGCTCTTTCCATCTCTCATAGCAGCAAGCAGACTCTGCTACTCTCTATAGCAGCACACCCAGGAGTGGAGAGGAAGAGTGTCAGATTTATAAATAGCTAAACATCTACAGTATACAATTCTATTTACCTGTCAGTATTTAAGTTGACAGCACGCCATTATGTTCTACAAGAAATTAACTAAAACAATTCTTTAAAAAAGCTACAACACAAGCAAGACAAAGACATTCCTTCAAACAGAACAAATAAGTGCAAATGTCTAAAGCAGGTAAACTGAAGCAATCACTGTAACCTACGAAGATGAAAAGCATGAATCAATCTTAAAAATGATATTTTGCTTTTTAAAGAGTTTTGTAATTGTGTTGAGGCTCCAACAGCAGCTAAAAAATGTTTTAGAACCAGTTCATAAATGAAGTGCAGGCAGCCGCAGCTCATCCTTGAGGGAAATGTGGATGTGATCTAGGTTTTGCAAAGAGAGAGCCCACAAGACATTCTGAAAGCATGGAGACAGATATAACTGTGATGTTATTTAGTTACAGCCTAGTTCACATCAGTATCTATCTGCAGGAAAAAGAAATCTACATGTGGCTGAGGAAGACCTGTGGCTGCTCACATCATGTGAACTGACTCCTTTCTCTCAAACATGTAAAGATATACACTGGTATTAATTCTTGTATAGGGCCACAAGAAGCCATAACATGTCATCACATTCTGTCTCTACATAAATGTACCCCCTTTAATAACCAAATTCCTAGACTACCTGAACTACAACAAACCTAGACTTTACATGTAGACTTACATGATTTAAAAGGGAATAGTGCAATATTTAAGTAAATGAAATGCAAAATAATGTATTTCACAGCCCTTTTTTGCTCTTATCCAATGCACCAAGGTTACAGTTTGTCTTCTCTTAAGACAGCTGGAGCTATTTTACTAGGAAAACAACATCAGCTTCTAAGACAACCTGCATATGTATGTGTGTGTTTGTTTATAAATATCTACATAACAAGACTGCAATCCTGCTTATTGTTTCTGTCAACACAGACCCACTTAAGATACTAGTGTTTGCAAAGCAACCCAGACATATTCTGCCATAGCATTTAATCCTTCATTACTATCCTTCACAGAATGGACAATTATTTTCCCTTTTTCTGCTTTCATTGTGAGGTCTTCATTGCTCAGCGTGGGCCTAGAAAAGATTGTCCTTGAAATATCTTTATACGCAGGCTTGCCCTTCTCTATGACCGCAAGACAATACATTTTTGCTTTGATTAGGCTAAGTAGGATAAAATCCACCAGAAACATTTCATAAGAACCATTACTCCATCTTCCATCTCGTGTGCCAAGTCTAACCTACCTTTTCTGATAAATTAATTTGTGGGAACTATTTGTTGTAAAAACTGGTTCAGTTATGGATCCTCCCCAAATTTTCCACCTTGTTAATTTCTGCTATGAACATTCTACAACTTTTCCAGAACATTATCAGTTGTGATAATGTATAATGTATTATGTAATACTAGGTCTTATCCTTTGCCCCTTCTTAACCCTTTGTAGTTTTCCCTAATAAAGATTTCAGTATCTGCAGAATAGACATTAGTTCAAGCATGGTCAAAACAAGCATGATCAAAAAGGCCCTTTTTGACCCATTAAGGGACAGTGAGCCTTTATTCACACAAGGTGCTCATAGCTCCCTGAGCTAAACAACATTCTCTCTCTCCACAGTGGACTGTTCTAGGATAAATCCTATCTCTGGTAGCCTTTTATTCTCAGCTTCCTAGAAACATCCTTTCTCAATTCTTGCTTTTCAATTGGTATTTTCTTACCCATACAACCTAACAAAAACACTGATGCTGGAAGAAGAAAAGAGTTCACTTGGTAGGGTAGTTTTAAACTTGCTTACCAAAGACAAATGAGCACCTGGTCAGAACTGACAGGCTGCTGTTTCTGCCCAACAGATACTGAGATGCATGGTTATGGGAAAACAGAATGGCAGGGAGATAGAGGACCAACGAAGTCTGTCTCAAAACATACCAGAATGGGCTGTGTATGAGCACATTATACACCGAGGCTACAGCAAGGAGTGGAAGAGAGGAGAGCAACAGTGCTCATATTGTTTCTGAGTAGTGGGCATCTTCCTTTTCTACCTTCTACAAGCAAAAGAAAGTTTGCTCCTGGGTTCATGTTGCTTTGCAAAGCAGCAAGAATATGCAGGCAATTAGAGATTGCAGCCTTAAGCTTTAAAATGAGAATAAATTAAACTGCCTTCCAATTTACAAAGCTTTCTTGCTCCCACATGCTGTACAATACATTCAACAATGGTCTTGGTTTGAGATTTATGAATACTGATGCTTTATCCTAATAAAATTTTATAATCCCTTTGACTATTCTTATTAGAAGTACCATTCTCAAATAAATACATTTAACACTGTAGTCACTTTTGTGCAGCATACCTACTACTAGTAGTGCAACCTTCTATTTTTCCTTTACTTTCCTTTCTTTTGTGTTTATAAAAATTGCTACATAAGTAAATGAGCATTTAAGCAAAAGCATTTTCAGAGAGTCATGTATGTTTTCCTTTCATAGATAACAAAGTACCTGTAAACCTAGGCTACATTAAAATATGCTTTAAAAGGAAAGTAGAAGTATATACTAAAGAATAACAAAAATCGCTTGATAGAAAAATTAGTTATTCTTTAGAGTAGTCTTTTTAAAAGACTATTCAAATTTTGCTTTAAAAAAGATTGATGTGTAACATTAAAAAACCCTAAGTTTTGCCTTATAAGGCAGCCTGAAATCTAAAAAAAAACACAAAAATAAATAAAAATCAGTATATATATTACTGAAACAACGATTTCAGCAAAAAGTCCTTTTTGAGACAGTTTGAGGCAATCACAAAATCAGAGCCCTTGAAGTGCTTCCAGTAGCCGTATAGGTGCTCAGGTATCGTCTTGCTTGCTCAGTCATAATAAGCTGATCTTCAGTCTTCCCATAAACAACAGCTTCCCATTCACAATTTGCCTGCAATACATGGTCCAGTTTACAATTACTTTCAACAACTCAAATCAGAGGTACTTATTTATAGACAATGGCCATCACAGTTATTATTTTTTTAATCTATTTTAGCCAGAAAACAAGAAACATCTTGGTTTCACTAGACGGTCTTCAGGCAAACATGGTTTTCTGGTCTCTAGCCCACTGGAGGTACAACACTCACATGCAAATAACTGTCAAAGTTGAATACAGCCCTCCTACCCTTCATATCCCTTTCTGACACTTCCATCCAGCTTTCCATGTCCACTTCATTATTTACAGAATGTCCTCACATTAGATGAGACTATGGGGCAAACTACAATACAGGAGATTCCACTGAAACTTAGGAAGAATTTCTTTACCATAACAGCTGTTCAACAGTGGACTGGACTACCTCATATTTAGAAGTCTTTAAACAGAAGTTGGATGGACACCTTTCAGGAATGCTTTAGTTGTTTATTCCTGCTTGCTCGACGGTTCCCTTCCAACTCTGAGATTCTATGATTCTATTCTGTACAAAGACTTCTTATTCACTAACAGCTTTGTGCTCCACATCCAGAGATGGAAACATGAGCAAGGGGAACAATGGCTTCAATGAATCCTCAAGGAACTTCTGAGTACAGATGCTGTGCTTTGCAGACTAGAGAATGCCCTTGGACTGCAGCAAGGGACGACTGATATTAAAAGAGATAGCATTCAACATTTTGTTTACAACAGCAGCCTTCACATAATATAGTATATGTAGCAAAGGTAAAGTGACACCACATCCATTTGTCCAGCCCTGATGTCTGCATATTGAGTGGAGCGCCCTGAAGGAAAGCCTTTGCATGCACTACTATATACAAGCAGACTCTCCTTGACATTTGGCACAGAACATAAATATTAGGTCTGGGGCCAGAAAGTATGTCTATATTGAGAATGGGAAAGGCAGACACAGTATTGCTACTTCCTCCACAGGTATCCCACACCTGAAGATTACCACATAACCTTAACTGTCCTGAATTTCCCTGTTTTTTTCTTGTCATCTGGTTCTAGTCCTCTTTAGCAATCAATTAGCCTACTGAAATGTCAGCAGCATTATTCTAAGGATACAAAGAGGGCATTTCAGTAAAACGTTCATGAGCATTAGTGATTTTAAAATTAAGCTTCTATGTCTGTTTCCACCGACTTTGAGTTTGAACTGGTAGCATTTGACAGAAAACAAGCTGTTTCAAGTACAAGAACTTTCAGTTCTTTATTCATATCTGTAGTAAGAAATACAAACAATCAATACAAGCCCAGGATTTTATTTTCTCATAGGTAATACTTGTTAGAAAGATTTGAGATCCTGTATCTCTAATTCCTTAAACTGTCCAGTACCTGTAACTTTTCCCCATATTCTCCAGTCCAATCTGTATTCAGAGTTATTAACATACACAGGTTGGGTTCCCAAGGGAATACACTGCCCTCCTCTTTGCTGTTAGGCCTTATCTCCATAGCAACCAGCCTATTCAAGACAGTCACAGTTGACTGAGGCCCAAGAGCTCTCTGGCTGAGAATTCTAAAGGCCCCTCCCTAAATTGCAAACCCCAGGATTCCATAGAATCTTCTTAGACAGCCAATCATATGAGGTCTTCACCTGACACAGACAAACTTCGACTTTTATATATTCAAAGTGAATATAACCAAGTTATAAGAGTACAATATAAGATGTCCTAAATACAAACCTGAAGTGTTCTTTCTGTTTTGACATTTTTTGAAATGCAACTATTCAGTTTTTTTTTCATTGCTACATTCAACTTTGTTGAATTGGAATCCTGTTTCTCTGGAGTCATATTGCCTCTGTTGTCATGTATTTCCAATAATGGTATCATTAGGAGTGATGTCGTATAGATATTTTCCGACTACATTAAAAGAAAAAATATTTAAAAGATCAACCTACAACTTAGGTGAAGAATAAAAATTTGAAGACGTTATAATAGGTTAACAAATGGTTTGTAACTAGTAACTCTGGTAGTATGTTTAAACAACACACCTTCAAGGGGCTATCGCCCTTTTACTTTCAGGAATCCTACTTTCAAATATGTTATGGAGCTGGGTGAAAATGCCCTAGTCTTGCTAACATGTAAGCCCTTTTGGCAGTAAGCCAAGATTAAAATGTTCATACTTAAAATCTGCAATTTCCACAATCAAAAAGGAGACAAGACCATTGATTACTTCAACCATGTGTTTCTACAATTAAAAATCTTTATAAGCATTATTATTTTTAGATAACAGTTTCCTGCCTTGCGGTTTAAAGCGAAGGCTCAAAATAACTACAACGTGCTCACATTTGTTTCCATTTTATCTTCAATATTTGTATTTTTGTATCATGCTACTCACCTGTGTATCTGAAACATTGTCTTCTGTGAAAAACTGGGTACCAAGCTCTTCTTTTTCCCATGGATCCAAGACTAATGACTTTCTGACTTTCTTTGTCGAAGGATTCTGTGATGAACATTTTAAATAAAAAGTATGGATTGCATTTTTTTCATTACTCCTGCAACTTCAGTGGTAAAGATATCACATAACTTACCTCTAATTTGCAACCCCTATATACAGAATCCTCCTCTTCCTTGAAGAATATATCTGTTCCAGTTTCTTCCTTTAAAACCTCTCTAATATCTTCCTCCAAATAGGCGAGTGGTTGAGACTAAATTAGACAGTTAAAATGATAAATAACACTAAATTTGAAATAATGATTTTTTACTCTGCTGCTCACTATGATGTGAAATAGGAGACTGAGCTATTGCATATCTATTTCAATGTTTAACTCTGCATTATAGTTCTAAATAGTGATTCAAATTACACATGTACTCAGCAATTTATATAAGCAAGCAAAGGATAAATTTCTCTAGATACCAGAATATAGTAAGCACTACTTTAAAATGCATACCTTGAAATGATCAAACACTTCACTCTTACTATCATTCAATTCATGAACTCTCCCCAAAAACACAGTAGCGCAACACTACGCAGGTAAACAAGACAGTAACTAATCTTTGTGCAACGCTTTTATAACTACAGATTACACATCACATGCAATTGTGTTTCTTTATACAACAGCAGAGAACATTCCCATTAAGGTTTTAACTTGCAAGCTCAGTTTTCAAAGCTAAGATGAAGTATGAACAAGTGGTTCTATGGAGCACACACAGTCCTCTTGCTTGATGAATGAGCACAGTGGCCCCACTACTTTTGTGAGAGTTTGGGGTGAAGAAATCTCATGAAAGTGGAAAAACCACAAATAACTCCCCCATGATCCCTCTCCCATATCCTTGCCTTTTGGATGCCAGAGATAGAGGGAAGGGAATGGGAGGAGGAAGCTTCCCCCGCCCCATTCCCTTGCCTTTTGCCTTGGGGTGAGTTCTCAGCACTGGGCCAAAGGCAAGCGAATGGAAGAGGAAGCTCTGGAGGGGAGAAGGAAAGCTCATATGAATCTTCCCCCGACCCCACTCCCTTGCTTTTTGCCTCGCCACATGGTAGAAATGATACGGATGACAATCCTACGTACCACCATTTTCAGAGGACCATACTTTTTCTCCTGGGCAGCTAAAGCATTCTTAAATGGAGTAGGTGTTCTTGGAGTAGTTCCTAGTAAAGATCTTCTAATAGTAGGTGTCCTAAAACTGAAGAACCACCAAACATTATTTTACATAATTGTAAGTAAGATAGTTAAAATCAGTTAGTAAACATTTCTTCAAGGGGGAATCTGCTACATGTCTTTTCATGGTACTCAAAGTGTCACTCTTTAGACCATTTAGATTTACTTTCTTTTATTTTTTATATTATTCTTTTAATTTTAACAGTTATTTGAAATCAAATAATCTACTTACCCTGCATTTTCCTTTTGATCTTTGGGTGTCACTTCTTTATTATGCAGAGGTGTTGTAATAAGAACTTTTTGGCCACAAACTGGAGTTGAGGTAAATGCAGGATTTTCAAGGTTAAACTGGTCATTTCCAGAACAGGTGTTGAAGAACTGCACAGAAAGCAAGAACATAAACTACTCTATTAAGTTGACCAGTATTACTCTCGGCATACCTGTTCTGAACTGGCTTATACAGCTTTAACTGTTTAGCATCTCTTTTTTACTCTGCTTATACCTTCTCTCTCTCTCTGTCATACACACACACACACTTATGAGGAGCAATGTAGCAAAATAAATCCTTATTCAGCATCTTATGTCATCTCAATATCTGTAAGCAAGCAGTACACTGTGTAACACAGAGAGATATTTGGGATGTGACTAGGAAAACCTGTCCACTTATATAACTCTATTTATGCACTATGATATATAGAAGGCTAAGTGTTACCACTCTCAGCAAAGTTCTAAAAGCAACATTATTTTCAACTTATACCAAAAGAGATATTTATCCAAAGGTAACTATCCTTTTACCAGAACATAACAATTAATTAATAACATCATTCTATCTTACTGTTTTATTTTTTATCATTTCTGTATTTTCAGTATTCCTCTCTAAAACCAAAAAAGCTAGGGAAAACCCTTGAACTGTACAAAAGCACTGCAACATTTTTACAAAGCCATTGTACTACCTGCCATTAAGTACCTCAACACAGGCCTGATTCCACTTATAAAGAATGAAAAACAGAAACAGTTTATGCTTCAACCATCTCATGCTTTCAAGTTGATGTGTAGAGGAATCATTTTGTGCTGAACTAATTTATAGTAAAGGGTAATGTGTATTATACTCAACAAAATCTAATTTTAGATCCACAGTTTTAAAATGTATTAAATGCTTTGTGCCACTCAGGATCTAGCTGTTTAGCTCCTCAGTTGTTATTTTTACTTTGGCTGTATCCTATGGTTGCTTGTTTTAAATCTTACATTGTTCTTTTTCTTGCATTTCTCCATTGTGTGAACTGCCTAGATTCTTCTGCCTAGCAGCTGGTATGGGGTATACAACTACAAGAAGTGACTCTTGGAAACATGCCACATTATCCAGTGATATCTTATTGATTCCTAGATTCTTAGATTGAGTTCAAATCACTGGTGGCCCAAAATACAGCATCATTTGTTAAGACTGTGAAAACTTTGCTTATTGTTTTATTTCTTCTCTTTCTCCTCTTTCTTATCTTGGTTTAGTTTAGCATTTAGTGCATAGTTTATAGTACTGCTCTTTGCTCATTTTTAACTGGAATTGAATTTTAATTTAATTTAACTATTTGTGATTATAATTTGTTGTCTTTTATGGCTATAATTGCTTTTTTTCTTTTGTGTTTTTGTTTAGTTTGTATGTAAAGTAAAAAAACAAATGAAAAAAACCCTATGAAAACCAGGTTAATAAAGTTTATTAATTAAATCAATATAATCACATTTACCTGTGAAGGAGAAAAGGGTAGTGTTTTCACTGGTGTTTGTTTTAGGGCAGTATTGGGAACGCTACCATACAAAGCATCGTTCTGTTCACCAACTGGTGACTGTCCAGGTCTGAGTTTCTTTTTCTTGCGCAAAATAGTGGGAGGAGTACTGAACTTGGCTGCATTTGGAGACGTTGATTCTTCTTCATCACTTGTTTTTTTGCCATCAAGTACCACACTTACATTAAATTGGCATTCCATGGCCCCATCATTGTGTTGAATCCGCATTAGTTTCACTGGAGTTTGACTGACAGGAGATGTAGCTGCATCAGTGAGGTCAAAGCTGGTGACATCACTCCATGCTACAGGATCCTATAATATCCAAATAAATAGAGAGAAAAAAAGTAATCTTTCACTCTTCTTTGTTTATAGAGAGTGTTATTTCAACAGGATTGAACTGGTGGTACTCAACGGTTTGATTATACAACACTGTTCCAACAAAGAATGACAAATTTTAATACTAGTATTAGCACACATTGTGTTTATGTTAATTCAATTCCTTATTATTCAATGTTATTCTAGAATATTTGAAGTGTGCTGTTATAATGTTTTACCTTACAAAAGCCAAGAAAATAGCTAATCTTAAAATTGTATCACCACATGGCACTAACTATGCAGGAAAATGAATCATACAACTTGCATTAAGTTAACATATAAAATTTCTAATTTTGCATATTTACAGGTCAATACATGTGGATTCAGACTTACAGATTCTATAAGTTCTAGTGTCTCTGCAAATTCAGGAATGGTCTGCAGAGATGACAACACTGCATTTGCCTCCACAGCCAAGTATTTGGTAGGTGAGTTTTGCTGAGCTGTTGCAGCCTGTGCATCATCCAGATTGTAAAAGTCATTTGTTTGCTCCCCAAGGCTATTTAGGGTATTTGGTATGTTGTCTTCCATAATGAAACTTCCAGACCAGTTAGAAAAATTTCCACCTTGCTAAGAATACAAAAAGGTGTTGCTGTTTTATTGAAATTAAACATGAAAGATAAATCAGAATTACTATAGAGGATTTCAGGTATACTTTATCAAGTTCATTGACAATGATGGAAACAAAATATAGAAAATATTCGTTAAATCAAGAGGACAAGGCCCTTACTGTGTTCTGCTAGTACATGTTAGTAGCACATGTATCTGGAATTAAATCCCATCTTATACCTACATGTTGCATTCAAATGTCTGCAACAGAGCTGCAATGTCTGTCTGTCTGTCAAAATTATTTTTACCTGCAGAAAAGCAGCTCTTATAAAAATTGAAATTGAATTTGGAGCAAAGTAATAAGTAGGGGAGAGATACAACATATCTCCACTGGCAACTTCACTTCAGATTGATCCATCCCCAAGCTACTTTTGAACATAAACTAACAAAGATCAGAGCTTTATCAGGGCTCCATTATATACATTATGCACTGTGCAATTACCTCCTTGAACAATTAAGTCATTTAGGACAATTGGTCTGTCCAGTCTCTCTCCATCTACAGTCACAGATGCATAAATGCTATGCATAATGCAATGTTAATTTCACTACCAATTCTACTGGTTCATAGCCAATAAGCCATAAAAATCTTAAACCTGTGGAAGAAAATAAACTAATAACGAAAGGTTTCTGAAAACTTAAAATTATTTTGAAGCAAACCTGACAAGACAAACAGGCCTTTATTGCATAACAATAAATAGCATTCATAAAGTATTACATTCAGTTAAGCAGATCTACTTGTACAGGTGACTGTAGTTCATAACTTCCTTATATGCTGTTTCAGTTTTGTTAACCCATTTTTAGAATGCACAGTAATCTCAAGTAATCCTTTTGTTCTGACTGACTGATTAGGCTAGTACAGTCATCATGCAGAAAGCAGGTATTATTAAACCTAAGTGGAGGATGTGGAGGCTTCTAGTCACTTTAACCAGTCACAGAGGGGAGGGATCAGCTGCCCAGATCTACATCCGTGTATGCTCAAAACACACTTGCTATGTATGCCATGCTATGCCATGCCACACCAGCAGAGGTACACCACTGTACATGCTGCCATACTGTAATAAAGGAAGTCTTCTGAACCCCACAACAAGCCAACTACACCTGTGGATCACCTAGCCCTACATTATCCATACCAAGACCTGCTGTGAGTAGGTGCTATTAGGACCCATAGTATGTTTGCGATGCTTCCTTACACCTATCAATTGGTATGAATACAATCAGCCCTCTGCATCCATGGGTTCTGCATCCATGGATTCAACTAACCACGGCTCGAAAATATTCAGAAAAAATTCAAAAAGCAAACCTTGATTTTTGCCAGGCACTGAGCACTACACTGATGTGTAGGCATAGCCTGCTGTAGCCTCCCACCATTTCCCAGATTCCTCTCTTGTTTGACCATTTCATATACCATTTTACTATGGCATTGTATGTAATGTGCCTTGTGCATCCATAGATTTTGGAATCTACACGGGGGTCCTGGAACTAAATCCCAGCAGATACCGAGGGCCCACTGTATGTGCTTCACTCCTTCCATCTTTTTAAATATAACCTTAATTACATCTGTTATTTTCTTCAAAATAATAACTCATGAAAATAAAGACCCAACAGTTTTGCTTGAACTGTTCTGTCAACAAGTGATATGGGTACTAACAATCTACCCATCCTTACCTCCCAGGTCACAGGTCCAGGAAAAATTCCATACTCAATGCTTACTGCCTAACAAGAATTAACTAATCTATGCACAGGTCTCTTCAAGAATCTATCTGATTTGCAAATAGGTTACAGTGCAAGTACCATATGTTAGATTCTATAGACAAAACATATTCTCCTAACTAACAAAAGAGATTATTCACAGTTCTGGAAAGTGACAGAGATAGCCATAGCACTGTAACTAGTGTTGCATAAGTCATCCCTTGTGCTTTCTTCCTGCAACCCAATTTTTCCTTTGTCTTTCTCTACTGGGCAAGGGCCAAACAATGAAAATCACTATCTACATAATGCATTCTTTGAATATTTTAAGGAAGCTACTGAAAATAGCCCACTATGTCATCTAATCACTGAGTTAACTACTGCCCTTCTCCCTTGTCCCATTTGTACAGGCAAGGGGAACAGATTCCCTCTAGTATCCTCTTATTCACATATGAGGACACAAAGGATAATATAAAAGATATATATAAATATATTTGTGTGTGTGTGTGTGAGAGAGAGAGAGAGAGAGAGACACAGACAGACAGACAGACAGACAGACAGACAGACAGAAATAATGAAAAATGTAAAGTCATTCATTAATGCATATAAAATACCCAGCTGTAGGAGGTCACCAATCATTACTACATAATCTTCCAAAAACACATATGTATACAAGCTGTTCTTACAGATGATACTCTCTTTCTTCTGATTTCATTCTCAGCCGACATAAGTAGCAGCTCAAGTTCTTTTATTTTTTTCTCTTTGTCAGGATCATCATCAAATGGCTGCTGAAGCATACATTAAAAAATCAAAATATCAAGAGACATAAGGATAATATTTATGACATGCTATTAGGAGTGATAATTTATACATAAAAAGGTGGGAATAGCAGAACGTTCACTGCTGTTTCAAATATCAAAACACAAGGTTTATAAAATATTTTAGAAGAGGCAATATAAGATTGGTTTGTAAAATTCTGCTTGTTAAAGAGAAATACAGCTGTGTTTTGTTACTTTCTGTTGAACATACACTTAGGCCTGCATCCTATTTGCATTCCACACTAAAATAGATCCACTGAATCAATAGTGTTTGCTCACCATTCAATTGATTCTATAGGTTCGTTGTAGTCGGCACTGCCAATAGGATTCAGGCCCCCACTTTTTTTGCAACCTACATTACAAACAATCTAGACTGTGGTTAGATTGCTCTACCCTCAGGACAGATTGCTAATTTTTACAGTTTGAGAAGTAAAGAGTCCTATAACAATCTTTTCCTTGCATGCAGCACAATCTTGCTTTCCACAAAGAGAATAACAGTCCTCCAAAGAGACTTTCAGGCAACAACTCCTACCCTGAAGGTGCACATCATTAGGCTAGTCTGCAACAAACACACTCCAAACATATCCAGCATAGGTTGACACTCATTTCACTGGTACAAAAGACATCCCTGATTATTCTGTACATAGGGTACAGTCGCAGAATTGCAAACAGAATAATTTTAAACTAAAATATATCTATGCTGACTGCTTGACAAAGAATTCTCACGGTCACATAAAGGGATTTTTTAAAAAAATATCATTATAATAGCCAGAAAGTTACCTGAATGAAGTCCGAAGAGGTTGTGACATGATCTACGCAGTTGCCTTCTGGTGACACATACTGGTATCCTGGGATCTAACAAATCACAAGTGATCTCTACACTCTCATTTCTAAAACATTCCTTAAACATGTTGTAGTTTCAGCAAATTTTAAATTTTATATGTGTTTATTTTCAAAAGCCAACCATACTGAAAAAATCAGAAGCACTTAAATTACCAGGTTAAGAACATCTTCTTCTTTTCAGATGATCACACATATAGAAGAGACCACTACTTGAATTAAACCACTATAACACATATCTTATCTACATAAAAGTGGAATTTTAAAAATGAAAAGAGAAGAAAAGCTTGGTAACAATCTTCCCACTCTACTGTCCTTATAACATAAGTTATAGGCATTAATGGATCCCCTTTCCCCCTATTTTACACAAACTTTTTCTTTAGGGACAAAAAAAGGTTTCAAGAACATACATGTGCCTGAACAGGTATGTAGAACTGATTTTGGGCATGAAGATGGTCTGTAGTTGCACATGTTTTATGCGGAATTTTTGATAAACAAGGCCTCTCTATCTTGATTCCATCTTGTAAATATCCTTCTTGTTCAACTTTTCTTCTCATGGTAGAATTCCAGTGATTTTTTATTGAATTGTCAGTCCTAAAACAAATCAAAGAACACAATTAAGTAAAAGATAAATAACCTAAAAGTCACAATGAATTCAATGGAATACAGATAATCTTAGTTCTTAAGTCTTATTGAAGCAGACACGTAAGTGTTTAACCATGGCTGTACTGTGTCAACAATACAGAAATATTGTGAATGGAATGTGGCATAGGCCTGATAAATAAAGCAAGTTATTCAAAACAGGAACAATTAAGATCCAGAGTATTAGTTTTATGGTTCTCTTATATCACAAACAAGGATGAAAAACAACTTATATTGTTTTAGTATGGCAGTAGCATCTGTTTGAAAACGTTTAAAACATGTACATAATGGTAGCACGTGAGAAATTTTCCTCAAAGTAATCACTGTATAAAATAACTTGAAAACATTAGCATGTATGTAAGTAACAACTGGATTTGGAAGCACTCAGATATTTTATAGAATTAAAAGACATTTAAGAAAAATGACACTACCACTTTCTGTTTCAGTCAAAGGTTTACGCTCAATCGTCTCACTTTAAAGGAATAATAAAATCAGAATAGCAGTAGCTACAGCACATACCTTACAAGTGATCAACCCATACACAGAATTTAATGTTCCTGCACACAACCTCACTTCAGTATCTGTACCATATTATGCTGTTCTGGAAAACAGCCATCTACTGCTCAAAGGTATACTCTGCAATCCAGATTTAGATATAATCCAGATATAACTCAAAATTTAAAAAAATTTCCAGAGCAGAGCAGAAAAAGAATCAAGTAGGTATGCTGTATGATGCACTGGCCATAGATAACTTCTAAACTAACAAAGACTGCAACACCCACTGAAAAATCATATTTCCTTGATACTTTCTAACGCTCACCTTTTACAGTAAGCTTAGAACCTAAATCTTCTATCCTGAATCTGGGGAGTGCATGTGTGGACCTCTGCACTATCACACTAATATCACTAACAACACCTGGTCTAAAGAGCTGCAATCGCACTGTTAACTGGGGCTGGCTATAGGAAGAATGCCACTCCTTTGTTGCAATAGATCCATTTCTAGGAACAATTCAAAGTGCTGGTTATGACCATATTCTCCTATATGAACTTGCCTATGCTTCTGAGATTTCGCGGGGAGGTCTTTCTCTCTCTCTGTCCCATCAATCCCACAGGACCATCTGGTGGGAACATGGGAGAGGGCCTTCTCAGTGGCTATTCTCAGGCTAAGGAAGTCCCTTCTCCCCAAAGGGAAACAGGTCTTTTATAATGTGCTGGACTGAAATGAATGATGTATTTATTGTTTTCTTTTTAATGGTTTAAGTTTTTAACCAGTTTTAATTTTTTGAAAGTTTAATTACATTTTTAACTTTTGTATGTTGTGAATTTTAGCTGTTGGTTTATGCTATAAATTCCTCTGGGTCCTGAACTGGGAAAAACGTAGGATAAAAATAAAAATAAATAACAATTACAATAATGTGCTTGTGCCAGTGATTTGGGCATAAGCTTCAGAAATCTAGAAATAATTATGTATTAATTGCCTTTTGCGCAAACAAGAGTATCACTAAAAAACCCAATACCTTCCAGGAAGCAATTTTGCAATTTCAGCCCACCGATTTCCCAAACGTTTGTGAGCTTCATAGATGATTCTGTCTTCCTCTTCAGTCCATGAAGATTTCTTTACTTCAGGATTAAGGTGATTGTGCCATCTCTCTCGACACTGCTTTCCTATTCTACCTTTCAAGTGCTTTGCAATCAAAGACCAGCGCTTTGGACCGTATTTCTGAACAAGTTCAATAACCTGGAATGCAGATTGAACACTATTCAACAAATTAGCCAATATGTTTAAATAGTGTATCATTGCTAAAAATAGCAGAGAATGTCAGCTGCATTCATGTATGATATATGCAACTGGAAAAAAATACAAATGAGGTAAAGCATATGTCAAGTCTTTAAAAAAATGTGATAAAGAGCAGTCATATTCTTAAGAGCGAAACCTGCAAAATGATGTTGAAATAGTGTTCCTTAATTTCTACAGTTTAATGTACTTGTTTTAAAAATGAAGAAGATCAATAATTCAGTGTGGAAGGCAACAACAGGAATGGATGCAGATTTTAAAAAATTCAGTGTGGTTAAAGGCCAAGTAAAGTGATACAGAAGAGAATTCTTAACTGTATAAACATGGAATTGCAGACAACAGTAACATGACTTTCCCCCTCTCACTTATACAAAGCCTTATATATGGACCAGCAATGATGACACTTTGTAATTGAGTAACTTTACTGTACTTTTAGAAATAAAATAAGCACTCAGAAACAATATAAGTGAATTACCCTCTGATCTTCTTCCTTAGTCCAAGGGCCTTTAATAAGCTCTGGATTTAGGACTTTTTGCCACCGATGTTGACATTGAAAATCAGAACGATTCTGTAGGAAAATGAGGAAGAAGTTATCTATGAAGACTGTCATGTTGATTCAAGATTCTGTAAAATTCAGACACATACAAAGAGTTTCCACTAAGCTCAAATTCACTGTTCAGTGCTGGAACAGCATGACACGTGCAATGGAAATGCACATCAAGAGCTACAGTTTTGAAAGCTACCTGTTGAATATCTTTGCCTATTCATACTAGCTGATGGACAGATGACTTCTGAACACTTGAGTGTCAAGAAACATATCAGTGAAATACTTTCCACTTACCTGTAGATGACTAGCAATAAATGTCCAGTCATTTGTCCCATGTTGTTCTACCAGTTTTTTCAGCTTTTCATCCTGTTAAAATAGCAACCAATTATAAATACATAAAACATTAGATCCAAACATAAAAAGAAGTTGCTGTCTTGTTAAGACTCACTTCATCACGTGTCCATTTTACTCTATTACATATCTTCTTTGTCCCTTTTTGTTGTGGCACTTCATAATCATGATCTGCATAGTGAAGGTCTTCATCATCTTCCTCACTGCAAAGTGCAAGCTAACATTAAGTTAACATTGACAGTGGACACATCTTTATGTAACAACTCAAGAAGCCATGACACTGTAGACAGAAGTCAGGATTTGCGGTTTTTTATCTGAAATCATTACTTTGTCTACACAGTTATCAATATATTGTCCTCAACTAGTCCATAATTCTACATCAATGACGGTCAACATCCCAATTTTGCAACAATTACATAGATGTAACCTGAATGGCATTCTTTAATCCTTGAGAGTATTCTTCAATCCATCTTTGTCACTTGAGCCCCAGGTGGATAAGGCTCAAATGCTCCAACCCATGCACTGGTAACTTCCCAATTAGATTACTGCAATGTACTCTACATGCAGCTGCCCTTGAAAATGACTCAGAAACTGCAGCTAATGCAAAATGCATCATGCTAAGTTACTGACCAGAACATCATACAGAAATCACATAACAACAATTTTAAAAGAATTGCACTGGCTGCCAATGTTTCAAGTTTGAATTCAAGGCACTGGTAATTAAACAACTTAGGACCTCGATACTTGAAAGAGGATTCCTTAAATATGCCTACCTGAGATTTCAGATCTGATGGAGGGGCCCTCAGTCCGTGTCCCATCAGTCAGGGCAATAGACTGCTGAAGGACATGGAAGAGGGCCTTTTCCACTGTGGGACCCCAGTTGTAAAATGCCCTCCCTTTAGAGGCCAGCAGCACCTTCATTGTAGTCATTTTAGTACCAAGTGAAAACACGGCCATTTACTAAACCTTTTCCAGTCTAACTGATTTTACACAAGCATGTACATGGTTTTACATTGTTTTAAAGTATTTTAATTGGGTTTTAATTTATCATCTCTTAACTTCTTGAATTGTTTCACATGTTTTTAACCTTTCAAAAACTATTATTTACAGTCAGCTCTCCACATTCTCTAGGGTTGGGATGCAGGACCTCACCACAAAAGTGAGGGAAAAAAACACAAATATTAAAATGTGTTTGTCTGTGGAAAGGGGGCCAAGGTATGGTAGGGGGAAGGGGCACCCAGGGCCCAAACCAGGTCAGGGAAAGGAATAGGAAAGGGGTTGGATCAGCATGATGGCCCCCTCTCTCACCCATCTCTTTTCTTGGTTGTGGGGGCATGGGGAGGTGGTTTGTAGTGCTGGGAAATCAAGCTACCAGCTGTTGCCTGGTGGAGAAGGAGGGCCAGAGGTGGGTTTTTAGAGTTATATGGCCTGATCAAGAGCCACTAAGAGGTAAAGTGCCCCTGGAAAAGAAGCACCTGAGGTGGGGGGGGGGCAGGGGTTGGAGAAATTTCCAAATAATCAAACTATGAAAGTTGAAAGTTAAACTCACAAATGTGGAGGGACGACTGTACATTATTTTAAACTGAGCATGTTATTTTATTGTATGCCACCCTGAGATCTTCAGATAGACAGCAAAACAGAAATATTTTAATAAATATATAATTCTGTGCTTGGGATTTTCCATTTTCTTTAAAGCAGGAATGGGCAAAATTCGGTGGATGGGGCCCCAAAGTAAACCTATGAAGCCTCCCAAAGTCTCGCTCCTGCCAAAAGATTTTTAAAATGCCAGTTGATTCCCCCCCTCAGCCCCAAAATGGTTCAAACCTACTTCACACCACAGTGGTTATGTGCCCCATATACTCCCAAGCAAAAAAGGCCAAAAATTGGCTAAAATTGAAACAAGAAGTGACATAAAATAAATAACATAACTTCTGGTAGGATTAGGCCCACTGGTTCAGCCCACGAAGGGAGTGTAGAAGTGAAAATTGGCCTCTGACTCATTTGCAGTTGCCCATCTCTGTTTCAAAGGCAAAAGTAAGCCAAAGAGTTAGCAGACGGGACAGCATGACTGGGATGTTGGATGTGAAATTTAAAACCTCTTTCTTGGTGCTGTGAACCTGATCTAGACCTAGGTTACAATTCAGTTATTTTTGAACAGAATTCAAACACAACATTAAACAAAGATTTAATTTGGTACCACTGTGGGAAATAGCATGCATACAGAAGTTAGTTCCATACAAGAAAAAAGCCCATCGTAAAGCAGTACTTATATTGCTGCATTCCATTTCAAATGCTGCGAACAGGAATTGTCACCTTTGTGTCCTAACAACCATGTGCCATCTACTGGCCCAAAAAAATAGCAATTTTTCAACACCTGAAGGTTCTTAGCATATATATCTATCTACCACATTTCAATCATGCTGTTCCTTCAGACAGTACATGGAGCTTTCACAGTTACAATAAAAACAAAGTTC
Source organism: Cyclura pinguis (assembly GCA_030412105.1). Taxonomy (NCBI): domain Eukaryota; kingdom Metazoa; phylum Chordata; class Lepidosauria; order Squamata; family Iguanidae; genus Cyclura; species Cyclura pinguis. The sequence continues at coordinate 219,412,515 of CM059602.1, forward strand.
ACTAGTTTCTCACAATCTTGTTACTTCTAGTTTTTTTCAGGATATATTCAAGGCACAAGTTCAATTACTAGCAAATACACAAGTCTACAATATTTTAAATCAATAGCACTTCTTATCTCAAGATAAATCATATTAATGGAATGAGATATAAATATCTAAATAATACATAAATAAAACCACTATCTACAGAATTAGATATATTTTCCAGATTCAGACTAAAATCTCTTGTTAAACACAGATAGTAGTTTGCAAACCAGATTCAAACTGTGGTTACAAATCCTTGTTTGAGGTTTCCTTAACAATAACTATATGTTTATGAAACATTAAATATCTGTAATAGCTAGTGGGAAGAAAAGGTTTTCATTACAAAAATCATCCTCTTCTTTCATCAGACTAAAATATAAGAAACTCTGAGTCTGAACATATTAGAAAGGTTATTTCAGATACGAGTGCGACATTTTTAGGCATGTGTTTCTTCAACTACTGATTCCATCCAGGCATTCAAGATATGTTTTCTAATAAATACACTGGATGTATTTTTTATATACTAGAAAATTAGATTAGATACAAGACTATTAAACTTTTATACAGTTTTAATTACAGTCAAAAAGATATCATGTAGTACCAGTACATGATATCTTCTGGCTGACTGAGATGGCAGAAATGGAAGTTACAGGTTGCTGGACAGAGGACAAAAGGTATGTGAAAAGACATGGAGAATTATAGGACTACAGAAAAGCTGCAGACAGTCAAGAATGAAGGTATTTAGAAATAACTACTGTATTGTGACAATGCTCATCTAATTTTTGTAGAGACACATATCAATACAGTTCTCCCTCCACATTCGTGGGTTTGATTCTCACGAATTTGATTATTCGCGAAGTGCCTGTGCCTCCCCCCACATTCTCCTCCTCCCATTCACTTGTGTTTTGCTGGTATAGAGAAAGAAGGAAAGTGTGCTGAAGCAAAAGGGAGGGCAATGGGAGGGAGAAGCACACATGCATGCTTTCCTTGTGCCCTCCAGAACTCTCTCTTCCCATTCCCTTGCCTCTCCCCCAGTTCTGAGAACCTGCACCAAGGCAAAAGATGAGGTAATAGGGACCAGAAGACACAAGCAGGCACTTTCCTTCACCCCTCCAGAGCTCTCCCCTCCCATTCCTTTGCCTCTGCCCTGGTGGCAAATGGGGAGAGACGTGCGTTCGCACTTTCCTTCACCCTCCAGTCCACCCCCCTCCCACTGCTTTGCCTCTGCCTCAGTGCTGAGAGCTCTTGCCAAGGCAAAAGGTAAGGCAATGGGGAGGGCACATATGCTCCTTCCTTCTCCCCTCCAGAGCTCTTTCCTCTCACTCCCTTGCCTCTGGCCCAGGTGGGAGAAGGAAGGCTCCCACACCAGATCCCTGAAAGGGAATGGGAGGGAGATTGTGGGGAGGGGAGTTATTCACTATTTTTCCACTTTCAAGGGGGTTCTGCACGCTGAACCCTCACGAATGTGGAGGGGCCACTGTGATTTATGATTGCAGTAGTCTTTGATGTAATATGTCACTAGAGACCTCTCTATTTCACCTAGTTGGATAGCTCCCAATATGGTTATTTCTTATAGAATCTATAAAAGGGATGGAAACTACTGTTTTCCCAAATGATCCTAAAGGATCCCTTCTTCTCAAACACAACCAGACTGATTGAAAAATCCTAGATTCTGTTCCTATTCTTTCTGATTTTATACAGCATTAAAATAAAGCAACTTAGGGAGCTAATACAAAAAGTCTCTGATCTTACTGGGTGGTTGTTCTATGCCTTCAAGTTGTTTCCGACTTGTGGTGACCCTAAGGAGAATCTGTCACAGGATTTTCTTGGCAAGATTTGTTCAGAGGGTGCTTTGCCTTTGAGGCTGAGAGAGTGACTTGTCCAAGCTCACCCAGTGGGTTTCCATGGCTGAGCAGGGATTCAAATCCTGGTCTCCATAATCATAATCCAATGCTCAGATCACTACATCATGCTGGCTCTCATACCAGGAGCTGACAGAAAATATTCTGAGATAAACAGAGTATGGATCTCTAAAATAAAATCAGAAATAACATGAACAAAATCTGTGACTTTCTGGTCTTTTTAATCAGCCTAGATGTGCCCATAGTGTGTAAACAACACAGTGATTGTTCCATGAACAACAATACAATGTCCAAGTGTTGGGTAAACCAAATGTATTGCAATAGTACATCCATACAACCCATGATTTTAAATAAAGCAAATATATACATGCATACACACGCGCGCGCACACACGCGCGCACACTCTACATAAAAGAATAGTGTGCCAATGAAACTTAACACACAGGATTAGCAAGAGCGAGCAAGAAGGTTATATTTTATACATACCTGAGCATAGAAAATGTCACACAATTCTTCTCTGAATGTGTTTAATGTAATCTGAAGTGTTATGAAATATTACTTTTTATAGGTCCTCTAATAACTTACATTATGTGACACATAATTTTGCATATCTATGACAGAATTATATGTGCAAACTCCTCTTCAACTAACTTCCTGAAGACAGTACATCTTTGAGAACATAACTCAGCTAATGTTTTTCTACTGCACAGATAGCAATCAGTAATACACATGTAAAGTTCTCTCAGTAGAAATTATAATGCATGCACCAATTTTTTCCAGATTTGCAACTTAAATCATCCCTATATTTTACGTTACAGGCTTCCTCCACTTATATGACAGATTAGGGACCAAAGCACCATCAAAATATGGAATTGGTTGAAAAGCAAAACCCATGTACTATACTGTAGGGACTATGAAGGACTTGTGGAGGCTTACTTAGGACCAACCATGTTCACACTGCTTGCAAAGTCTCTCAGCCAGCTTAGTGCCTTTGTTTCCCCCGCAGTTTGCTTTGCAAGCAGTGTGTTTGGGCAACTGGTTACAAGTGAGCCTCTGTAGGCAAGAAGAACTGATGAAAATGCAGAGCCCCTGATGAATTACTGGAAGTTGTCCTTAATTTGGAAGCATCAAAACAGTGAGACATCAGATAACAGAGCATCAAAAGGTGGGGGCTTCCTGTACTTCCAACTTTAGACATGGAAGGTTACCTCTATTAAGCACAAACAACAATTTGTAAACCAGATTCAAACTATGGTTTCAAATCTTTGTTTGTTGGCTCGCTGACAAACTATGGTTCAGAAGAAGGCTCTGGCTTGGATCTTAAAAGATGCTACATTTTAGCTAAATAAACAAAAATGTTGCACTACATTTGAACAGGCCAAGTCTCCCATTTTGCACAATAACCACATGCAAAAAAAAATGTTCACATTATATCTACAATACATTGATAATTATTTGAAAATGCATCCTATTAATTTACAAAAGAATGCTACCCCAATAATTGTGCGTAAGAGTACTATATATTACCAATTCAAAACTAAGTTGACAAAGCAAAAAAAAAAAAAGTGCATCAAATTTCAGTTAAGACAGACAACAAATACAAAAGTAGCTTCAGGAATTGGCCCTTAAAGGCCTAATGCAGGAAAGCAGTTCTCCCAGTGTCATACCATGAATCACACTATACTGTATGGCCAAATTACACTTGGAAGGCACACCACTATCTGTCACCTACTATACTAACAACTCCAAAACAGATTCTCCCAATCTGTATGCTCCAACTGATGCTGATGCCTTCGCACCAGAAAACAAGCAGACTGGTTTCTATATGTACACATTTGTGCTACAATCACATAATAGGTAGACTTCGATGCATTTTATTTTAGAAACATAAACTGTATGTCTTTATATGTAAACAATACCATGTGTCCATACGCAGGCAAGACTGGTTTCTCTTAAGTGTTAAACTGAAGGCCAATGCAATATTGCTTTCTTCCCTTGCTTGGTGCTGTCCCTCCACACATACAAACCTTTAGCTTATTTCCATCTCAGCTTCCCAAGCAAGAAACTGTACTCACTTCCAGCTTGTATAAATGATCCACGACTTATATAGGCACTCATCCTTCCACATAAAAGATGTACAGGAAGGAAGGGATACTGAAACAAACAGATGGGAGGGGAATGCCAGGATAAGACAGCATACATTGCTAAGAACAAAGACGTTTTTGTGCTTGTGTGTGACTCTGCACCGAAAAAAGAAATGAAAGGGAGAGAAGGCGGCAGTGGATGTTTCCAAAGGAGTGTCAGAGTGCTGAAATATTTTGGTAGATGGAGGGGTGGGAAGATAGGTCAAGTGAACAGACGGTTTGATCATCACGAAAAAATTAGAACTGGCAATGGAAAATACAGGTCAAAGCTCAGCTCCGGGGAGCAAAAGTAAATGAATGAACCATAGGATGCAGGCGTTAGGGCGGGGCAAAAAGCAGCAGAGCAGATCTCCTGAGGGGACGGAAATTTGTGGAAGCGGCAGGCGGACAGACCGAGCCCAGGGAAAAGAGGCCACAGGATCGGCTCCGACATCGGAAACGCACACCGGGCCACCAGGATGGTCTACGTGGCTACTCACCTGCGCGGCCTCTTCGCCATCCTTTGCGGGCACCATAAGGCGAAAGAGGAGGGAAGCGGGGCTGTCACCACCGGCCGAGGGAACTCGCACAGCCGTGGCGGTCAGACAGTGTCCAGACGACGAACCCGGAATGGCGGGGGGGGGGGCAAAGATTTTAGCCCCGGCCCCGTCTGGCCCCCCGCATGGGGGACATGACCCCCACACCCAGCTCCAGCTGGAAGGGAAAAGGATTGGGAAGCGGGCGCCACGTCCCGCTCTTGCGGCCTCGTTCGGCTGTCACCGCTCGCTCGCCCTCCTGCAGCCCTCTCCGTAGCCGCCGCCGCCGCCGCCGCCGCCCTCGATGGCTTTTTTGTCCCTGCCGCCGAATCTCGCGCCCAGCCTCTTTCCAGAGCCACCGTTTGAATCTGCGCACGCGGACTGCCACCCCATTGGCTGCTCCAGAAAGCACGCGACCAAACAGAGGGGCTGGTGCGAGGGAGGAAGGAGAACGGCCAGTAAGGGGAGAAAGGTGGCGGGATCTTGTGGAGGCCGGCAGGGGGGGAGGAGTCAAGGGCGGGCTTAGAGCGCAAGGCGTATTGGGAAAGAGAGTCTTTTCCTCATCCAGAGCTTTTTGGAGAACCGAAGGTTCTTTTTTTTTCCCCCCCTAAGTGTCTGTTACGAAAGTCCAGCCATGAACGTACAAAATAGCCTTGGCTTTCTGTGCGGCGTCAGCTTATTGCATGTCTTTCCCACTTTCCTGTCGGTCGCCCTTGCACACCCATTGAAACGCATGAAAACGACGGATGAGTTTGGTCTTACGCTTCTTCCCTGCTCCTGGTCATATGTACAAGATGACTTACTCTCGAGTTAGACCTTCTGAGGACGGGAGTACCTAATATTAAGGCTACAACGCCACTCAAGACATAAAACAAAATAGCTACACGCAGAAGGGGCAGAAGGAAAATAATGCACGTTCACCTTGGACGGAAGCAAAAGTCGTCCTCCTTCGAGCCGGAATCGAACCAGCGACCTAAGGATTCCCGTATGCAGCCACCGCCTCTACAGTCCTCCGCTCTACCAGCTGAGCTATCGAAGGGACACTGGCAGGAGCGTTGCGTTTTCTCTATTTCATTGCCCAGCCATCCTGTGGCAAGTTCTAAATTTTAGAACCTAGGAAATTAATTTTCATATTATATATGAGATGTCGTTTCCATGCCGAACTTTTTCAGCTTTGTAAAGGACGTTTAGACCAGTTCTAACGCACTCGAGCAAGGAGCACCCACCAGAGTTTCCACAAGTTCTAAAAAGTCTTTTCAAGATTTGGAAATAAACGTGAATCCAAATAATTTCTGTCATGAGGCGTCCCGCCAGTATGAGGGACGGTAAACAAAATCCTCTTGGCGCTCTGAGTCCGACTCTCTGCATGTTGATTCCATTCCCATTAAGGTCGGCGGGATTTTATTGAAGTAATTATGCTCGGGATTCCTGCCTAACCATTTCAGGCCCGTTTATTCCGAAGTAGATTTCCCCGGTTCCAAGGCAATCGTCCCAACGCAAAGGAGTGTAAAGTTGTTGCAGGCGGCGGTCTCCAGGCCAGTCCTGGATGAGACTCGACTGCTGGTTTCGAGGCAGCGGGCGATGTAATCCGGGGCTACTTCTGCACCAGACTGCTTTAGCGCTATTATTCCGCTTTCAACATCCCGTCCCTAAATTGTAAACCCCAGGATTCCATAGGATGCTGAAAGTGGAATAATAGCAGGATAACAGTCTAGCACGATAACAGTCTAGCACTGATGACTCACACATCAGTGTGTGAACGCTTCGTCCCAGAAGCAGTGGACATTTCCGCACTGCACTCTTATAGCGCGATGATTCCACTTTCAACCTCCTATGGAATCCTGGGGTTTGCAGTTCCGGGAGGGGCCGGCTGGCCCCTCCCGGAACTGCAAACCCCAGGATTCCATAGGAGGTTGAAAGTGGAATCATCGCGCTATAAGAGTGTCGTGCGGAAATGTCCAGTGTCAGTCAGAGTTCGTTTGCTGGGCAGGCATCACATTGGTTATTAGTTCCAGTTCTTCTTAGTAAATCATTTGGCTGTCAACGATACAAAAACTGATCAAAAATAATCACCAGAAGTACTCGTTTACTGTTTTCCACATTTTCTTGCCCCACAGTCTTTCCTCGATAATCTTTCTGAACGTATTGGCATTCAGGACACTTACAGATAGGCTGTTCATTACATGCAAGACAGTATGGCCCTTTCCGTACTACACACTTACAGCGCGATTATTCCACTTTCAACATCCTATGGAATCCTAGGGTTTGCAGTTTAGGGAGAGGCTGCCCGGCCCCTCCCTAAACTGCAAACCCCAGGATTCCATACGATGTTGAAAGTGGAATAATCACGCTATAAGAGTGTAGTGCAGAAATGGCCTATGTTTCTATATAACATTAAAAAAAGTATTCAAATAAATTTAAAATATTAATAACTTAACTGCAGAAGTTTAAAATATTGCCCTCCAGGGACTATATGCTTTTGATTGCACAACACAATCTAAAACCAACATAAAACTGGCAAAACATCTAAGACAGTATGTCAAAAAACCAGTTATTCTGCAGATAGAACAACAGCATAGCAAAATATGTATGGAGAACAGAGTATAAAGAAAGTGACCTATATAGGTATCTTAACAGGGACACAAATCTTTCTGGGTGGCAAACTTTAGTAGTGACCCATTCTTATTAAATGCACCTTATGAGGACTCACAAGGAATTCTTTCCAACCTACACAGTCAGTTAAATATTCTCAAAACTGCATTTGGGAAATATTTTTCAGAGAACGCTATGGCTACTTCAAATTTGCTGGTTCTTGTCATGAGGTCTATCATGTAAACCACATATTTCAAGACAAAGTCCACCTTTGGATATATAAACTGAATCAATTACAGTGTTAAAATTGTGTCAATACTGAACCATTCAAGTTGTTTTTCAGCACAAAGTATTAGCAAGTGAATGAAATTGCTAAAAGATTTTTTTTTTCCCCCATAGATTTCATTTCCACATCTCTAACAACCAAGCCGCTGACATAGGTAAGGAATGGCACCTATCTGTAGTCTGTTCAGTACTATGTATTTATTGAGCTTATTGGATAACTCTGTTATCCGGTAAGTGCATGTTGAAACTTTATAGTTTAGGCTCAAAATATTTTGAATATAGAAAAGAAAGCAATGTGTAAAGTTCCTGTTCCATTGCCTAGATAGAAATAATAACTTGTTACAAAATTGAAATGGAAGCCTTCAAAGGAAGAGCTATACAGCCTCTGATGGATCTTATAACGGATGAATTATGGCCATTTCTATTTTTGAACATTTCATGCAGACTCATGAGTTACAAGTTCCATAAATAGTATGAAGGAGTTTCCAAGTATGGTCAGATGAAAGGGGCAAGCAGATAGAAAGAAGATCTTGTTTAAATTGTTAACCTATGGAAATCCTAATCCCATAAGTGTGTGATGGAGAAATAGCTACACTCTGAAGTCTTGAAATAAGTAGCCAGTTTGTGCCTGTATAGGAGCACTGCATTCAGTTCTATTTGACCTGGAATATGTAGTCAAATCAAACAGAATTGCTCTCTGTGTTTCGAGCTTTCAGAGGAGATGTTTCACTCAAAAATCTCTTGTGAGCCCTATATTCTACAAGATCTACCACAACAAAGCTGTGGTTCCAAGGACACCAGATTCTAGCACCTGAATAAGGGAAAATCCATCCTGATAGCTAGCAATACAGAAATGCAGAAGTGGGATGGGGCTTGCTGCTGACATCATAGTCCTTGATAATCATGATGTCCTGGCACTTGAACCTTGCAGGCCCTTGGCAATAGTACCGGCAATAGTACATAGGCCTCGGACCTGGAGTACAGGGATAGCTACTGCTATCCATATACTAGTGGTTGCCTCTTAGTTCTGCTTTAGCATAGATGTGTTCTGAAAGGTAGTTGAATTGTCCTGGCAAAAATGGAGAAACGTCAAGGGATGGGGAAAATGGAGAAAGTGGAGAAAATGGAGAAAAGTCAACACAGCACTCTACATGCTTACACTTGCCAGAAACTGGGCAGTCTCTAGAGCAGTAAATAAGCTCATTTAATTGGATCAGGTTGCCTACTTGTGATGTGTAAAATAATGTTGGGTAGAATTCCATTGCTTACTATGAGATTGGACTTAAATTTTAGGGCAAATAGAACTAAATTGTTTGTGCATGTCACTACAGTTTGAGTGACTAAGTCCTTTTTTAAGAGGACTGTACCACCATTAGTGTGGAGCTGCATCTATTACATAACCCACATGAATAGTGGATGGCACACAAACCAGCTTAAACAGTCTTAAATACAGGTATTCCAATGATAGACAGCAAGAACAGTCCTATAATTACACAATGAGAAAGCTCTCTCAGATTCATTTGGAGGGTCATGAAATCGTAGCAAATTGTGGTTTGTTATTGTAACTTTATAGGCAGGGATGAAGAGATGCATTAGATCAATTTTCTACCTTGTGCCAAAATGATTTAGTTAGCTTTAGGTATTGTGTATCTTGACTTCATTGAGTTGCTGTTCTGCCTCAGGAAGAAGCCTTGGTAGCTGAGATGTCAACATTCTACCACAGATGGTTAAAGCAGGTTTTTTTTTGTTAAAATATTGAATATCATGCTTTAAAAACCATTTAAATGGTTCCAGATAACATGCTTTCCTTTACCTATTTAGTGTATGTCCATATATGATTTGCTTGGTGATATTTCTTATAAAACTCTCACATGCTACAAAATTGTTAGGCATGCATCTTAAACCACATTTTATATTACCACATGTTCAGCCATTGTAGAAAGTGTTAGAATGCTAGACAACTATCAATTTTTAAAGCATCTTCCTCCAAATAACAGCCTGTATGTTAAATGAAGGGATGAACTAGTTTATGATATCCATCACTGATATTTTTATTTTATCCACCTAGTTTATGCTATAAAACAAATCCATCGATAAATGCAAGTAACATAATACATATCAAATGCTTGTCCTCAAAGCCAAAACAAATACAACCAATTCCTCCCTAATTTTTCTTGATTGGATTTTTACAGACATACCAAGAATGTCTAGCACTTCCCCACAGCTCAAGAGCCAGTAACAAAGCATATCTGAGAGTAGCTAAGAATTGACCAGTAACAAAGCATATCTGAGAGTAGCTAAGAATCTGAAGTTCCTTTTGTATATTTCTCCAAGCTTTGTGAGGAAGAGCAGGATGCAGGCCTAATATTTAGAACAGGCAAATCCTTCCTCATTTTTTAATTCAATCCAGTACTCTAAACATACCTATTTCTATCTACCCAAACTCCTAAAGTCACCCCTCTGCTCTCAAACCTAGAACACAGCCATTAGAAATAAGTGGATGAAGCAACTATTTACATGAAAGATAAGAAAATTCTATTTCCAAGGCTGATACTGAGCACCCCCACAGCATCTCCCACAGTTAAATAAAATTTGGCCAAAAAGGCCTTCCCACATTTCCACGGGGCCATGAGTGCAATTTCACCATGTTGACAGAGGAGAGCAGAGAATTTTAGGCTCAGGAGAGGCCTTAAAACATACACATACACAATGAACAAGAAGTTCACTGTAAATCTCCAATTTAAAAAATCCTAGACTTTTTCTAAATTGCCCATACCCTGAGGTGTTATCTTTTTCATTTTATTGAGGTATCAGAAAGTCTCTGTTATATCCTTAGTCAGAAACCTGGGAAGTAAGTGAAACAGTCAAAGTCGGTTCAGGCGCAAGCTCTTCTAAAGCCATTCCCGCACTACACTGTTATAGTGAAGTTATTCCACTTTCAACATCCTATGGAATCCTGGGGTTTGCAGTTTAGGGAGGGGCATTTAGAATTCTGTCAGAAAGCTCTTTGGCATCAGGAAACTACAAACCCCAGAATTCCACAGGCCGTTGAAAGTGATAGCACTATCAACAGTGTAGTGCAGAAATAGCCTAAATGTACTGTGGTTTTATAAGGGGGCAAGAGGGCTCCCTGCTCCTGTCAGCCATATAGAACGGCAAGTCCCTCCATCCCCTAAAAGAAGAAACATGGAGAGAGATGAGCTATAGTCAATACTAGCAATTTTGCTACAGAAAATAGAAAAGAGTAGTTTAGCTTAGATTTTTAATATTGCAATCAAAGAAAATTCCAAATACTGTACAGTAAAGTACACAGTTATAATACACTATTGTTACATTACAGATTAAAAAAAAATTAGTACAGCAATCACAAATAAAATTCAAATGTGCTGAACAGCCAGCATTGTGAACATGGTATCATTGCTATTCTAATTAAAATCTATTTGTAAAGCACTTGCTGTTTTAAAAGGATTCCTAAATATATACAGAACTAATACTTATTTATACATTTTTTTTATATCAGTTACTTCCGAAAGTGCACTATTTCTGTTCCTGGCAATAATCTTCATTAAAATAAAATCTAAAAATACCAATCCCCATTCAGTCTTTTAACCTTCCTACAATCAGAATGGCAAAGCAGGAATGCTGCCTTAAAGAATGTTAAATGGAACATTATAAATTTAACAAACAATGGGACATAAGAGAATATTGAACAAAGCTTTTTGCTGTCAATCCCCACACTAATGCTACCAAATTCTGCTTAACATACAGAAATTCAAAATTAAGCAAGGAAAAGTAGCCTAGGCATGGATCCTAAACACACATCAGAGTTCTAGTAAATCAGTGAGACTTTTGAGATAATATATATATGCATGTAACTTATATAAAATCCAGCTGGGCTGAACGTATAAATGGAACAGTCATCCAAGTTCTCCAGTGGACTGGACATCCCAATTTATCTCTTTTAAAAAAAGGCCAATCATTTTGATCTTGAAAAACACATTATTTCCAAAGTATTGTCAGTATACAGTTACAGCAATGTTCCTTTTTGCTAAAACATACAATGGAAATCAAATCCAAACTATTACCCATTGTAACAACTCATTTTTAAGTCAGTATGCAGAATCGTAAACACTGTAAAAGAAAAGCACAATATGGAAGCAAAGGGTCAGCCTCTGCTTTATAAAATCTTTGTTACTTTAGTTTCTATTTGTGATAAAATAGTTGCATATATCCCACAGGTAAATTGACTGAGCAAGCCATTTTCCAGCTGTGGAATGACTTTACATTGTTAACCTATTAACTTGTGCTGAGGTCCAAGTGTTGACTTTAAACAGAAATATTGAGGAATAATGTGATGGTTTATTTTATATATCTTAACTACTTTTGCCATCTAAATGGAAAGCCATCAATATACTTTAAATCCACTTGTTTCTAAAATCCACTTCATTTTTAATTTTTTAAAAATTTTGTACATGGTCTACTCCCTCCTTAGAACAACACATTGAATGCTGCTATGCTAGTCTTGTCCTACTTCCTATTCATATTATGACATATACATGAAATGACTTTGCCATTTAAGAACAAGCTTGGTGAATCTGAAAGAGCCAACAAGGAAATGCCCAACAGCACTGATTTGCTAAAACAGTTGTCTTTCAACTGTTAAAGAGGACACATACAGACAACGCAGAAAGCCCAAGGGCAGGTAATGCAAATCTTTGCAACTTCTGAAGGGAAACTTCATTGCAGACATGCTTAACTTTCTCTTCAGCAAAGACAATTTCCATGAATTTACTTTATTTGATACTCAACTATTAAAGCTATAATCATGAGGCTAACTGCATGTGCTTACCACTGAATGAAACCCAGCCAATGAATTGCAAGTAGGTGCCATTAGAGTCAACAGAACTTCAGCATTTACTTGTGCACTTCATTTCTATTCACTTTGATAAGGGCCAGCCTACACAGCAATACTGAACGTTTAATTTTACCTTCCCTCGAACACTTACAGACAGAGCAGTATTTTCAATACAGGTAAGTCTTAAAAATTTTCATTTTACAAACTGAGCATTGCAAAAATCTCTTCACACATCACACAAAGGAGAGGCTGCAAAAGTGAGTAAGTTCTACTTTTATTTTTGGGAAAGGAGAAAAGAGTCATATCACCATTTCTCAAGGGAGAAGGTTTCTACAAAGGAGTGAAAAAGTTTACTTCACTCTTAGTTAAGACACCCAGATTACATTATAAGCTAGTTATGCCTCTCCAGCTTCATAGCTCTTGCTCATTTATGCACGAATTTGAAGTGATGTCATCAACACCTTTCTTCTCATATTACACAGAGCCACCATAGTATGTCTGCATTATAAAAGTCACTGAACTATCAAAAAATTTATCAACACTATAAATTCAAGCCAACGCTAAACCGTCATGCTTTACACCCAAGGAATCCTGAGGATTTCTATTTTGTGAAGGTGCTATAAGCCCAAAAATAAAGAATTCTCCTCATAGCAAGTACTATAATTCAGAGAGTTATTTGACGAAAGCCACAGTTGTTTGCTCAGTTCTGAAAAGGATTTAAATACTCAAGAGCGGATGCTCCACATCTGTTTTCTTGATTATCGTAACACCAATCTCACACTATAGTTCAAGCTACCGCTGGGCCAGAAACTTCTCCCATCCCCCTACAATCCCTTATGAACAGACAGTTTCTTTGGATAACGGCCACACACATGGTTGTGGATTTGTTAATAATTACACTAGTCCTCTATAGAAGCTTACTCTCAATGTGCCATGGATCCCTTTTAAAAATCCATTATTTACACCACTTATTTCATTTTTTGACCAAATTAAACAGCAAAAATAGCAAAATTATATAATTAAAATCATTTATTCATGAACATGTGATTTGTATGCTTTATATATAAGCAGTGCATTAAGTGATAAAATATGTATTCCCTGTATGAGAAAAGCCAAAACAGTGTTTGAATGGATTAATACACTTGAAATAACTGAAGCAACTGCACCTTCAATTAATTTCCCATATAAAAAAATAAAATCTTTAATTGCATGGGACATTTAGTCATAGCATTGTTTTGAGTTTTTCTTGTGTGATTATAACCGCATAAAATGTGAGCATATTTTCAGAATACAAACATTTATAATACAAACTTAATATATGTGGAACAGGTGAAATTTGTGTGCGCACTAGCACTTGCTTCAGTAAATAAGCATCTGAGATTTTTATCTCCTTTTGATTTTTTTTTTCACCATTTCAAATTTATTTTCATCTGATGAAGTAGTAATAATGCACATAAAATAGAAATATGCAAAGAGGCAAAAGTGCAACATTAGTATCAAGACAAACATTCTATCTTTATGGAGAAAATAGAATAGCTGCATCTTAAAAATTAGCATTTGTACATCTGATGGATATGCTGTTTTAGTGGATGCAGTTTAATCAAAGTGATGCAGAAAACAATCTATCTTCCATTTGCAGGGAATTTAAAAGGAACTTTTATCATGTCACAGAAAAAAATCTGATGAAATTTTTTTATTAAATTCCATTAATCCAACATGCTCAGAAAATATTAATAGCCAGCACAGATAACTGGTAGCTACTTATCAAATTGTTCCTGCACAAAACCAATTTTTATGAGCTTGCTGTAGTTTCTTAAAACAGTTACCTACAATTGCCTCTGTGTAAAACACACAATGGTACCTTATCAGCTCAAAACTGAATATACAATCATTTGCAAACAGAGCAATGACAAAACTGTGCTGGCTCAGACTGCCATGCATAACTACATCCCCTTTGCTTTAGCTTCATTTTATACTATATGATACTTTTGCCTGTCATTCCTTGTATTTAGAATTTTAAAGAGATCTCAGTGAATACCTTTGGGTATTTTAAGAAACCTGACAAATCTGAATGAATGCAACCATCAGATAAAGGAATGTCTCTTTATGCTGCAATTCTGAAAGGATCACTATCTGACAAAGTGTTCTACATTTGTCAGGTTTTGTTTTCACATACTTATCTGAAAAAAAAAACTTAGTAATTTCACATGAGTTGGAAAATTAAGACATTAATGGAATTAAAATTGCCAAAAAATATTAACCCATATCTACAGCAGCTTTTCATCTCAGTGCATATCCTAATAACTAATTTACAGTAACTGAGAGCTACCCTGGGCAGAAGAATGGCATATTAAAAGCTATTGTCTATCACACAGTTGCTTTCATGCAATGAGTAAGATATAATCTTTGAAACATACAAGATTCAATGACTAAATTTATGTGGCCCAGCCAACAAACATTACATCTGCACAGTAATTTTTCATTTCTCTATCAGCTGTTAATTATTCAAGAATGATCCATTGGCTCAGTTGTATTAGTGATTTCTGCATCTTGACTATCCATCTCTTCAGGTTCTTCCACAGAGTTTCCTTTTTGAGCTTTTGATCTTGTGGGGAATGTTGTTCCCACTGCATTCGACATGTTACTATCAGTTGTTTCTGCATTCAAATGTCCACCGCTACTTGATAAAGTAAATGATTCAGACAAACCAGTCTGAGGGCTCCTTGTTTTAATAGACGAACTTGTGGCCTCCAATTTTCTTTGAGAGAAATCATTTGTTGCCAATTGCTCAGTAGTCTGATCCCGCAAGTGTCTGTCCATTGAAGCCTGAATTGAAGAAACCATTTCCTGCAATTTTTTTCGCTGTGCCTCAATCAAATTAGGATCAAGCTGCCTGCTGTCTCTCATTGTTCCAACTCCAGGAGCTATTCGTATAAGCTCACTGTTTCCGGAATCACTTCCAAATACAGAAGGCTCAGATTTAGTGGAACTGGGACTGAAGTCTGTGCTTGAGCTTTGCTTTCTTGCAAGTGCAGCTTCCCTTGCTCTTTGATGATGTTGCTGACTACCAGCTGCAGTTCCTAGAGAATGGCCTTTTCCTTGAAATGCAGTTATATTATGAAGTTGCTCTGACTTCTTTTTGACAACTCCACCACTTCCTAATTTTAGGACTCCATGTGAAGGACTTCCTTCTCTGCTTCTTGAAGAAGCCTCAGCACGCACTTGACTTAGTGCCTCCTTAACCAAGTCTTCAACATCAGAACCAACAGGGAAATGCCCAGCAGCATCCACACAGAGTTCCAATCTGTCTTCTGCAGCATTGTAAACAAAGGTCTTCCCAGGCAAGTGTGGAAAAGTACAGTGGTTACCATCAGCCAAGCCTATGGAAAGGGAAAGGGGAAGAGAGAGGGCTTACATTTATGAACACTTTTAGTAAACAAGATACACAGTTGTTAACCATAAAACAAAACATAATATTAATATTACCGTTATCATTTATCATCATCATATTTGTTTATATACTTTCTTTTCTTCAAAACAAGCATTCATAAACACATTCCACTATAAACACAATCACAAGAACAAAAACATCAGAGATTCTAGAAACACAAAGACAATGTTAATCAAACCAAGCCTACTGATCAGCTTTCTAAAGACGGAAAGCAAAGTAGTTAGTTGGGCCTCCTTAATAAAACTATTAACATTTGACAATTATGCTATTTTTATCTTTTTATCTTTAATTGCTGCAATTCTTGCTAACTTCAGCAAAAGGCCAAACCATTTGTGGTAGTACTATTTAGATGGCATCAGGCGGGAAGTGCAAGTCACTTGTACAACTCCACTACATTAGATGGAATCAGTGTTGCCTGATTTGGTTTATAAAGTGGGCCCTCAGTATCCACTAGGGTTTGGTTTCAGGACCTCTTGTGAATCCTAAAATTTACTACAATGGTGTAGTAAAACGGTGTCCCTTATATAAAATGGCAAAATCAAAGTTTTTTATAGGTTGTCGTGTGTTTTCCGGACTTTGAGGCCATGTTCTATTAGTATTTGCTCCTGACGTTTCGCCTGTGTCTGTGGCTCGCATCTTCAGAGGATCCTCTGAAGATGCCAGCCACAGATGCAGGCGAAACATCAGGAGCAAATACTAACAGAATACGGCTTCAAAGTCCAGAAAACCCACAACAACCTATGGATTCTGGCTGTGAAAGCCTTCGACTTTACATCAAAGTTTTTTGATTATGGGTTTTTTAAGAAAAAAAATCAAATCATGGTTGGTTGAATCCATAGGTTCAGAATCTACAGATAACAGAAGGCCAACTGTATATAAAATGTATTTAAAATTGGAATAATACCTACACACGAAAAAGCAAATAATACGCAGACCTGCCTTCACAAATTTGCATTCCGACCTTTTAAAATTACTGTAATACACATATTGGGATCTGGAAAAAGTTTATTTGGAAATGTCAGTTTGCAATAGGACTTTAATTTATTAGTGTGGATGAGTCACCACCAAAGGACTGTATTTTTGTTACAGTAAACCTCTACTAAAGCAAGACTTTTACATAAACCAATTGTTAATACATGTAAAGATTCAGAGCTCCAGCTGGCTGACCACAACTTTCAAATAGGAATACCAAGAATATAACAGCTTCACAGTCTCAAATCTTAAACAAAAACAGATTCTATTTATAGTACCTTACTCTATTCCGAATTCAACCATTTCAGGAGACAGGTCAAAATAATTGTTTCAAAAAGCTTTGAAAACTGGCAAGCAATGAGCACTTATTGCTGCTGAGCTGGTTCCTGGGTTGCTGTCTTGCATTTTTACCATTTCAAGCTAAATTGTTTCTATTTGGTGATGCTTTGCATTCTTGCTCTCTAGCCATCTTTATATTCTATGAATCGACATTCTGTAGATCAAACAATTGCAACTTTGTTCAATTGTTTTCTGAATTTAACAGTCTTAATTTATAAACTTTGTTATTGTTGTTGTGTGCCTTCAAGTTGTTTCCAACTTACGGTGACCCTAGGGTAAACCTATTATGGGGTTTTCTGAGGTTGAGCATGTGTAATGCACCCAGGGTCACCCAGTGGGTTTCAATGGTCAAGTGGGGAATCAAACCCTGGTCTCCAGGGTCATAATCCAACCCTCAAACCACTACACCATGCTGGCTGTCAGTTTATGAACTACTTCCACAATATTTCTACACAAAATCAGGGGTAATTTCTCACTACTAATGCAATCTTCAGAAACCCAGCCCCTTGTTCAATAAGGTTCCCTGGCCCTCCAAAGGATCTTTTAATTTAGAAAGTACATTGCAGAAGGGAAGATCTGCTGTACCTTCCACTTCCTTTGGAAGACACACGTACTATATTTCCTTATTTTTGCTTTAATGGTGAAACAGATATAATGGAAAGGAGAAAAGCAGATAGTAGCATCTTCATCTATACAGTATATAGTATAGTAGTATATAGTGTATAGATAGTAGCATCTTCCATCTTCGACATGGAAATTAATGAGCAGTGAATGTAATTATTAACCAGATAAATCATCTAACGTTTTCTCATAGGTAAGGCAATTCTATTCTCTATTCAGCATGATCTGAAAAATTACCAGTCTCAAGCGTTTCAGAAAAGATGCAACACAATTATTTGCTTTAAATAATCATATAAACTTAAGTACAGTAAACAAGTACAGTGGCCGTACAGGGTTTGGGACACAGAACATTCGCAAAAGTGGGAAAACAATGTATAATTCCCCCTGCTCATTCCCATTCCCTTCCAGTGCACCCCCTTCCCATTCCCATGCAAAACAGAAGGGAATAGGGGGCGAGGGAAGGCTCCTTCCTTCCCCCCACTCCTGGAGCTCCACCTGCTACTCCTATGCATTTTGCTCCAGTGCTGAGAACTCGCACATGCCTCCCCCACCCCACTCCTTTCTATTTTGCCTTGGCACGAATTTGCTCCACTAGGGCAAAATGCATAGGAATGGCAGGGGGAGCTCCAAAGTGGTAAAGGAAGGTTCATGCAAGCCTTCTCCCACCCCACCCCCATTCACTTTCTTTTTCCATGGGAACAGGAAGAGAGGAGCTCCACAGGAGAAAAAGAAGGCCCGTGCAAGCTTTCCCCCACCCCCTTTCCCTTCTGTTTTGTATGAGAAGGGGAAAGAGGGAGCTCTGGAGGGGGAAAGGAAGGCTTGTGTGAGCTTTCTTCCACCGCCACTCATTCCCTTCCGTTTTGCCCGGCAAAATGCATGGGAATGGGAGGAGGGGAATTGGGGGGGGAAAGCACACACACTCGCAAATAATCAAATTTGTGAAGGTCCAACCCACAAATGTGGAGGGAGGACTGTATAGAAAATACCAGCACAGTATAGTAGTTTAAGTGTTGGACTATGGAGACCAGGGTTCAAATCCCTGCTCAGCCATAGAAACCCACAGGGTAACCTTGTGTAAATCACTCAAAATCTCAGAGAAAGGCAACGGCAACCCCCCCCCCGAAAAATTTTGCCAAGAAAACCTCATGACAGGTTCACCATAGGATTGCCATAAGTCAGAAACAACTTGAAGGCACACAATAGAAAACACAATGACTCATACAGTATTATTTAAGACTAGAAAGGTAATATTTGCACAAGTTGTTTCACAAAAGCCATTCCTTGTGAGAGTGCAAAGGATTAAGAATGCAATCCTATATATGCCTATTCTGACATAAATCTGTTGAGCTCAATTGGATTTATTTCTAATGGAATATAAGACTGGAGCTTCAAAGATGTAGTTAGATGCTTTTAAAAGACACACACTCTAGTCAACATGAAATACAGCTAAAATTGTGTAACTGTAAATAAGTAGAAAATACAATTATTTGTTCTATTCCATCTTTAAGGAGTCAGGCTGTAAATAGCTAGGTCATTGTTTAGTTGGATTTATTCACTCAACAGAAAACAGATTCTGCCTTCAAAAAGATTTTTTTAAACAAAAATGACTTTGCTCTGTATTTGCAGTAGGAAAACTTTATATAATTTCTTTCACTCTACATAGCCACATCCATGTGGTAGTCAAAAAGACAGGTTTTGCTATGTGTTTTCTTTACTGATTGTATTTTACTGATGGACTTTGAATATACAATTCAGCTAATATAACAAATCTGTAATGTTTGTGACCAACACAACATTTTAAACTGACTAATTTCTATAAATGTGAAGATTATACAGTGTCTGAAAAAAATTATTTTTCTTCTTGCAATTGAAGCCCCATTGCTGATATTCAACCAGCATGTGGATTCCAATTCCTATTCCAGCTCTGAGGCAAATTATATGGTCTTAGCCACACCACTGCTCCTCATTATTATTCATAGCCACAGGATCAAAATTTTACTGGTCTAGAAACATTTACAAAGGCACTAATTATAGCAAGAAAAAATGGAGTAGGAGTCTTCCTGGAAATCCAGAAGGAATCTCTAGGAATTCTAGATCAGAATACACAAAGTGTGCTCAGAATACTCAGAATCACTTCCAATAAACTGAGAATGAGAGTCCAATACCTGTCATGATACTCATCAATGCAGGCTGAAGGAACAATCCACAACATATGGATTAATCCCTCATGCCAACCTGATCAACACAGGACTTCACCAAAGTTCTTCTCTATTGCATCCGTTTCTTCCTGCACACTCCCCCCACACCCAGTTTGATTATTTAGCCCTGCTTACCATCATAGAGATTAAGTACAACAGAACGGACAGAAATTGTTGGGAAAGTCTATCCTGGGTGGGGGTGGATTGCTCCTTCAGCCTGCTGTTATATTCAGAGAATGTGGTATACCATAGCCAATGACTTTAGATGTTTCTCAGCCCATTTTAATATTCTGTTCCACTCTTTTATCAGTCTCTGAAATGGAAGCCACCTTGATTGCACAAATAGGTTTCACCGACACACTGTCCGCACATATCTGCACATTTTGGTTTTGAATCATTGGAGCAAAATATATCAAAGCTAGTCTGACAGCCCTCATTTCTAATAAACTGATTGTCAAAGTTCTTTTCCATCATTGACTATTGCTCCTGAACTGAAAGATCATTGCAGTGGGCTTCCCAGCCATATAAACTTGCATCTGTTATCACAATTTTTGTTTGTGGAATGAAAAAATTGCCAATATCTATTGATTATTGATCCATCATCTCAGATCTCTGAGGACCTGTTCCAGCACAGTCAAAATACAGTGTCTCCTCTGAATTATCAATAATTGATGAGGTCTGAGGAACAGTTGAAGGGGTCTGGTATGAAACCTCACTCAAGGAATTAGCTGGATTGTTGAGGTTACTGTTCCTAAATTACTGGCCAATTGCATCACATCTGCTTTCCTGTTCCATATTAATTCCAAGGCTATCTGTTTTATCTTTGTTTTCCACCCTTCTGACAGGAAAACACAACCTACTTCTGTATTTATCTGTGCCCCTAGATAAGTCAAATTCCTGGTTACCTCTGGAAGACTTTTCTTCACTATGAAACACAGGCCCTCTAGACATTCCAAAGTTCTCTTGAGATCTATCTCAACTTTAGCCAAAGATATAGTCCAAATAAGGATACAAGAAAATTTCCCATGGTCTCAAAATATACTATTATTGGGATTAGCACCTCAATAAAAAATCCCAAGGTCAGTGCCACACCAAAGGGGAGAGCTTTAAACTGGTAATGAAGGGAGTTGTATTGAAGCAAAGATAATATCTGCAGGACGGATTCATGGGAACATGCAAATATGCTTCTTGCAACTCAACAGAAAGGACAATATTGCCTAACTCCAGGTTGTCCAATATTGCTTTTAAGGTTTCCATTTTGAACCTCCTATATTGGACAAAAGGGTTTACGTACTTCAGGCCTAAGACTGGTCTGTATTCTCCATTGCGTTTAGGTATTGTAAACAGGAGGTAGTAAACCCCCTTGAATCTCTCCTCTAGAGGCACTGTCTCTATTGTCACTATCTGAATTCTCTCTGCCTTTGAAAATTCCTACCTCCACTTTCTCCAATGACAGTCATTCCTATAATATTTTCTATCCTCCTTTTTCTCTTGAATAGTTAGTAGAATCTTTGCCTGCCACCAGAAGTTCTTCAAGTGTCTTTTCACCAAAAGTAGTTTTATCTCCAAATGGTATATTCCGTAAATTAGCTCTGCCTTTTTGATCTACATTCCAGTGCTTCAGCCACAGTGAACCTACAGTTGCTGAAGCAATTGCTCTAGCTGCAAAGGCTGTTATGTCATAACTAATGTCAGCCATATACCGCAGCACTCTACTCAGTCTATGTAATATTTTCTGCAACGTGCAAGCACTGCTATCCTGTGAGTCTAAGATTTCCTGAACCTAAAGCACCCCTGCTCTAGCAGAAATTGAGGTTGCTATTGCATTTCTCACTACTAATGCTGACACCTCATGTGCCTTTTTTCAGGGCAGCCTCTATTCTTTTCTCATATGTCTTTTAAAAATCACGTTTCCTTTCCTAGAGAGCATTGAGTTCACAACCAAAGCTGAAATTGGAGCATCTACCAGTGGAATAGCTAACTGATCCATCAGTTCTTTCTCATACATATACAATTTCCTGCCACAGCTAGTGAAACTTTTGTTATTTCCTGGATCTTCACATTCAGAATCAAGCACATTTCTGAACATTTCTCACAGAAGAATCTGAAAGTTCTGTGTTGGCACTTGTTGCATTATTGCCAACTTGCTAGCTTTCTGCTGGCTTCTGAGTGTCCTGATCAGCATTTCTATTTGCATTTAAACCTAATGTCATTAGCATCTTCTTTAACAAGCCTCTGAAATGTTCTACCACAAAAAGCTTTTACTACTCTCCTTTCCTGTTTCCTCCTCAGGATCTGCTTCATTGTTTAAATCCTCCTCATCCTCTTCAGAATTAGAATCCAGGTCTAATAAGGATATGTCATTGACAGGCATATCTTTCCTAACTTGGCTCGCTGTAACCACATGTTTAATCTTATTCTTGCACTTTACAGCTTTAGCAGAAGAAGCAATTATGTTGCCAATTTCTCATATAACAGAAGGGGAGTCCACCAATACATCAGGAAAAAACACTGCAGCTCACTGGAAAAATATGTTAGCACAAAGTTAGAAACTATACCCATTGTTTTCTTCATTATATTGTAGAACACACCACCCTGTTGGAACAAGTGAGGAAGCCCCTTTGCGTAAGACCATACATCTTCTCCTGCAAAATAGAAGGAAAAAGTTAGTTAGAATAGGAGAATGTGAACTCCATCTGCATAAAGATATAAAAGCCAGTTCCCAGTACGTTATTTAATTATCCCAACATTTCCTCACACTTTAGCAGGACCAAGAAACAGAATTCAGGTAGCTTCTTGAAGTTCTATTATCTCTGGTATCACAGGAAGGCAACCTAGCACCCTCTAGGTGTTTTTCACTATAATTCCCATGATCCTTGACCAACAGACATGCAGGCTGGTGCTTATGGAAGCCCTAGTTAACAATATCCAGAAGAGATCAAGTTGCCTACACTAGGGGAATAAGAATGGTGCTGGCTGAACAGGAGACTGTTAAGTTATTCCTTGTGTTGTGTTATTTTAATTTTGTTTGCAAACTGCCTTGGAGACCACTGAAGAAAAGGCAGGAAATAAAATATACTTGCTTCCAACTGGCTAATTCACCAGGTATCCACGGGGCAAAGATCAGATTTAGCACCAAGTAATGATCTCCTAAGCATACTACATATGCTTCTCTCCTCACACACACAAGAATGTAACCATACTAATAAGGATCTGTTCAAACCTCATGAATCCCTAAAATATGCAATTGATCTCTCTACATACATGCATCCTTCTCTGTTACAGTAACTAGCATGTTGCTTGTGCATCTCCACTAGTTTTATCCTTGCTTATACCAGTTAAGATCTGGTCTCCAATACTTGGATCTGACTGCTCTGAGAGTGACTAAGAATCCTTATACTAGGCAAATGAAAGAAAAATTAAGCTGGACTATAGACTCTAAGAAGAGAGGCGATTAACAGTGGTGTCCATGATGTTTGTTTATATATTACCACCACCACACAAAGGTCCTCTGCTTTCCCTTGCTGTCCTTTATGCTTACAACTTTCTCAGGGAACACTGCATGAGGCTGTTCACTAAAACATGAACTAAGCCTAAGTTTAGGAATAGCTGGAACAGCTTGAATTATTAATTTTATTCTGAATGTTATATAATGAATTTTAGACTATAAGCTCTTTGGGGCTTATATGCTATATAAGCTCTTTGTGACTCATATGCTATAAAATGCCCTGCATGTTGGCCAAAGCGTAGACTGCCTATTTATATACAACTAGTTCCACCACCACCTTAATTTTAAGTAATCAAGATGATAACACTGGCTTTTCATTATCTTCCCAGTCTGCTATTACTCAGGTTGTTGCACTGCTATGAATGGAATCATTTCAAATATTTGTTTAAAAGCAGTAAAACCAAACATAAGCCAAGTTCATATTATCTGCTTCTGCTATAAGATGGGAAGAGACCTTCACTGTCTTCTACAGAGAGAGATCTGCACTTACCGTATAACAATGGAAGAAAGGAAATAAGGGATCATGGGTCACACTTCCTTTAGTTCAATTGAGCGCCATTTCTCACATTGCAAAGGGGAGGCAAAAGAGAATGTAATGACATACATTTCACTAAAAGTAAAAGAAATCTGTGTGCTCTGAAAAGTTCCTGACTATCTGAACTGTAAGCACTGAGGACAGAGATCATTAATATATCTTAATACAAAGTAGAAGCCAGATATACAGAATTTTTCAAAGGATAATGTAGAAGTAAACTACCAAAACTCTATAGCACGCCATGTGGTACTACTATGGCTGAACAAACTATGATTTATCATTGCAAAAATGATCTTGAAAGAGCCTATCTCAGATACTGTCCTATTTCCTTTCCAAAAACACTCTGCTTTTGAATTAGTTTCTAATCAGACAACTTGGAAAAGTGTGGTTTGTTGTGCCTATAGTCAGGTAATAAATTAATATCAAACAATGCTTTTATATCATTATCTCTTTTAACCAGAAGAACAAACCACAGTTTCTACAGTTCTCACAAAGCAGAGAACTGAACTTCTTTTAAAGCAGGTATGAGCAACTGAGATGGGTCAAGAGGCTTCCCTACGTTAAAGCAGAAAAGAAAGGAAGCGTCCACTTCTGCTTTTGAAAAACATTTAATTTCTTCAAACTTTTCACTTTTGATTGTTAGTTTTTATTTAGTCTCCTTTTCAAAAGTAAGCACACTGTTAGGCTTTCAATTCACAAGATTACAGACCAAAACTTCCTGTTTCTTTGAAATGGTCCTTTTAAAAAAGAATTAAACACTGCAGAGGCCTCGCAGGCTATTTAAACATTAACTAACTCTCCTGGAGGCCTTCAGGAAAGGGAATTCAAACTTTGTTGAATGGTGGGATGAAGCACCTGTGAGTCTGGAAAGCCAAGGGCACCAAAATCATTGCCGGGTATTTTGCCTCCTCTTACTTTAAAAGCATAAACATACATGCCACCCATCTTCTGTTATGCATTGCTTCTTCTTGGCCACTCCCCTTGTACTGACAGCACTAGAATCAATAATGCAATCCACAGTTTTATTTCAGGTTTGTTATCCTGGTATTCTTTCTTTAGAAGTCTTCTGACATGCAAGAGACCACACATTCTCTTCTTTGTATTACTTTCTTACCTAACACTTAAAATGAGAATGAGCACAACTAGGGAAGGTATCTAATTTTGTTAAGACATACAGTAGTCACATATCAAGAGATAGTAATTATTCCTAGAGTTTGAGAAAATGAGTAACAAAAGTTTGCCAAGTTAACTTAACAGTTTCACTTTCAATTACAATAGTTTCTAGTCGGTTTCCTTTTCAAAAGTGAGCATACCATTAAGCTTTCAGTTCATAAGATTACAGACTGAAACTTCCTGTTTCTTTGAAATGGTCTTTGTAACATCTTATTCAATGCCTTGATATGGAGACTTAATTTGCAGATGTAAACACCACCGTTGGATGTCAAACAGTCAAGCAGGAATACTTTTGGAAACTTCAGACTATTCTACAGTTATCAAAAGTTTTGTTTGTTCTTTGTTTATTTGTTTGCTACAGCAAAGCACTACTTAAAATCTTGCATCAGCCAGTTGGAAACCAAGCAGTGCTCTTGATGTCATATACCCTGCAATGGCTACAAGACATTTATTTCATTTGTAACATTGCCAATTAATTTAGTTTAAAAGGTTTCTTAAAAGATAAAACTTCCATAGGTCTGGATGTAGTAGAAAGTCACTTGACACACAGAGCACAGTGCCAATGTATCTACCATATACGTGTGTGTTTGTGTGTGCACTCCTTAACAAGCAATTTTACTTTCAAGTGTAAGCATGTTTTCAGAACACCAATCTGCAGCATAAGGAACGACACTACACCAAAACGGTAAAAATCTACTGCACATTAAATTAAGTCCAATTCTTTTACTTCTTCCTTTAGAAAGGTAACAATTGTGTTCCAGTGAATAAGTGAGCAAATGTTATATAATCTGATACACATGCTTTAAGAAAAATACTCATGGAAAGGCAAAGAAGTGAGACTATAATTGCAAATCCAGCTGTACAAAGACTTTGATTTGGACTGAGGCCATTTCCGCACGAGGCTGTTATAGCGTTATGATTGCGCTTTCAACATCCTATGGAATCCTGGGGTTTGCAGTTTCGGGAGGGGCCGGCCCCTCCCGAAACTGCAAACCCCAGGATTCCACAGAATGTTGAAAGCGCAATCATAGCGCTATAACAGCCCAGTGCGGAAATGGCCTGAGTCTAAATAATACTGAGAGTAGAGAGGCTTAAATGAATAGGACATGTTAATCACTGCTAACTTAAGTTCCATTGATTTCAACTGATCTACTTGGGGAATTATTTAGCCTGAATCCAGCCTGCCCGTCTTTTGCTTGTAACAACAGAAATTCATTCCTATATGAGGAAGGAATGGGAATAGAGATAAAGGACCCATTTATCAAAGTTCACCTTTACCCAAATGAAGTCAAAAGAACTAGATGGAATGTTACAAAAGTTCTCTTTCATCCCCCACACAATTACACAAGGGACATGCATAGGATTATGCTATTAACTGCCACTTCAACACTAAACAACAGTTACATGTACAGCAAAAAAAGAAACAAGGTGATTTTATTATTTTTTAAAGGCAAAAGTGAAGATGCATGCAGGTCATTTTACTAATTTACACTTAGCTCCTAGTTGTTCAGATCCTGTATGCATCTCTAACTTTATAAAGTATATTTTAAGTATATTTCTAAACTATGGAAAGGAAGCTTAAGATCTGACTTACCCATTAACGTTGCTAGAAGACACAAAGAGTACATCTCCTTGTCCATTTGCTCCTGAAGTTCCTTGGAAGAAATTTTACTAGTGACTGCAACATCATCATGTTTCACAGCATGGGCTGAGTGCACTGAAACGGGCTGCCTACTATCCTCCTTCCCTTTGAGAATCTCTACAGTTATTCTGTCTCCATGCAACAGAGGAACAGGTTCATTTTCCTGGCCTTCTTTGGGTGGCAGAAGTTCTTTGGGAGGAAAGCCAAAACGAATACACTGCAAATGGGAAGGGATATTAAATTCTCTAGCAATGCTTTCTTGCAATTCTAGAAATGTTGTTGTGGATTTCAAATTGAGCATGGCCTGCCGCCCATCATTTGTTGTTATGCGTATTTTCTTTTCTTTTGTAGATGTTGGGGAATAAGGTGTCTTTGTGGGGGTAGCAGGTGCAGAAGATGACCCATCAGGAACAGCACCTGGGGAAGCAGTTCGAGTTGGCCCTTTTTGCACCTGTTTCAATTTTTCTGTTTTTCGTTTCTGCATTACAGGTGCCTGTTCTGCAATGTTTTGCTGAATACTTCTTTCAGTTTTACTCATGGTCAGCTCTTCTTTGTGCAGTGTTTTTGTTTTCTGCCCAGTAAGAATAATTTTGGTTGGAAGCTGAGAGTCCACATCCTGTCCTTGCTGCACATCATCAGCTCTTTGGGCATGAGCACCATCAATGTTTACGGGTGTATAATCATCAGGGTTCTTTTTCGCTGTCTGATGTAGAATTGTATTGACAACCTTCTGGACAAGAATCTCACTACCAAATTCTCCAGGAAAATGCTTGGTAACAAGTTTCATTGCAACATCATACACATTGCTGTTCAGAGATGGATCACTCTCATACTGGAACCAGTACACTGTTTCTCTCACTACTCTCCCACCCCACTCTAAAGTAATAGGAAAAGCTTCAGGGAGATTGTCATACTCTTTACCTTCCCAAAAATGTTTAAATCCACAACCACATTTTCCACCTGTAGATCTAGTATTTGTTCTGTCGCCATCCAAATACACAACAGAGCCATCATTCCTGACACGACGCACCAATGTACCATGGCACCAGTTACAAGCATTCAGACTACTTAAACTGTAGTCTGGTACAAGTACATCCTTCACAGGATTGTAGGAGCATACTAAACTGTTGAGGGGAAAGCTGTAATTTTTGTCAGGTCTTAGCTGGCCATGGGTAGTTTTTGCCAGATTATACAGTTTCCCTCCTGGAGCCAACCACTCTGGAGGAACATGAAGTTCTGAAAGGGCACCACAAATGAGACACTTATGAAGGCGGTTGTCCATCACGGCCTTTTTAGCAGCTGCTGTGACATCTTCAGGCTGAACTCCAATTACACCAGTTCGTCTGTAGAAATACTGATGTACATCAGCTACTAAACTTGGATGAATGCCATGCTTATCCATAAACACTTCCTCCATGGCAGCAACTAGCCTCATCAAGTATTTGTCTTGCAAACTCCTATCCCCTCCTATTACACAGCCACCATCCTCTTCCAATTTGATGTACTTTTTAATAAGGTCCTGAGGTACTCCCCAAGCTTTAGGAAGTAATTTCATAGGCAATTTGGGCAAAGCAGCACCTTTTATTCCAACCAAAGGAATATAGTGATTACGTCCAGAACTACTCCAAGCAATACAGATAGGTTTATTTAACATGCCATCTTTCCCCATGCATTTTTCTTCTGGTATCAATCCAGGAAGGAAAGTGGCAGAGTAGTCGCCTGAACTGCGCATTCCACTCAAGGAATCCAAGAGGATGATGGGCCGATGCAGCACATTGGCCAATCCAAATATGTGGATATTTCGAAGGCCCATTGGTACACCCTCTGGGGGAACGAACAAAGGATCACATTCATTAATTATGTCTTCCCATTCTGCCGCATCAATGAAGTCATGAAATAGGGCTTTATAGCGGCTGAGATTCTCTATAAAGTGCTTCTTGAGGTTCTCCCGCAAAGCATGCCAGAACAGCTCCCTGCCCACTAGCGCCCGGGAGATCGCATGGACCAAGCAGTGGCCATCACCATCTACGTGGACTGGGATGAGGCACTCCTGGCTGTTGTTGGCCTTCTTGATGTCCTCCAAAGTGTCATGCAAATAGATGAGGCTGCCGGAGCGATCTTTGCCGTAACCTACCGTGTCAACGTGCTCGGGCTCAATCAGGAAGGCACGGTCACCAAGAAGAGCACAGTCAAAGATATCCCCCTGGTTCATCTCAGTCAGGAGCTTGGCCTTGCCCGTCTGCTTATCCATTCCATAGCGGGCCAGGATCGGAGAGAGCAGCTTGCAGTGGTAGTTGGACAGGCCCATGACTTTCACCAGCTCCGTGTTCTTCCGCGGGGGCCCCGCTCCGCTCACCCCCAGCAGCGCGTTCCGCAGCAAGTTGTGCAGGACCAGGTCCGGGTCCGTCACCTCCTCCACCGACAGCAGCTGCCGCTGCTCATGGCGCTGCCCGCAGTCCGTGCACTCGATGCTCCCGCTGCTCAGAGGCCCGTGCGCGGGGAAGAACAAGCGCGCCTGGCACTTGGGGTCCGGGCAAGTCCCCGAGAAGATACGCCGGTCCCTCTTCTTCGAGACCGGCGCAGCCACCGGCGGCTGCTCTGGCTGAGGCGGATGTTGCTGAGGCGGCTGAGACATCGCTCCGTGCCTCCGCCTCCTCCTCCTCCTGCCTGCCTGTGTGCCCGCCTGCGGCCGGTCTCCTTTTCCCCCGCTCCGGTCGGCTCGCGTCCTCTCACAGGCTCATTCCCTCCCTCTCCTCCGCCGCCGTCTTCTCCTCCTTCCCCTTCTCGCCTTCCCGACAACAACGGACGGAACCTGACAGAATCCGCCCTCCCCCCTGACGCGGAGCACCAACCCAGCAGCGAACGCGGAAGCCTCCAGCACCGCCACTGATTGCTTCTTCACTGCCCCGGCCGTTGCCCGCAACGTAACGGCCTTTCCCCTCCCCTCCTTCCATGCCCAGGGCGCAAGCGCAACGGGATGAGGCCGACGGGACTTGTAGTTCTCTCCGCGCCGGAAGCCGAGCGCTTTGGAACGACACGCATCCATAGGTGAAAACTACCACTACCGTCATGCAACGCAGTACAGGGAAAACTTGCGTGAGAGGAAGGGGGAATGTTTTTGCCACAAGGGCAATCGGGAAATGTAGTTATTTTCCGTCGTGACGTCTTAGTTGAGTTCGAAGAGTCAGGGAGTGGAAATGAATACATTTCCTAGAATGCTTTGCGGCGCTGTCTGCGCTTTCATGAGTCAGTGGGTTCCTGGGGGAGGAAGGGAGTTATTGATGTGGTGACAGTGGTGTTTATGCAGCTCGGTCTACTGTGTTTGATAGGGAACGCTTCGTGGTATAGGCACGTGCAAGTTTAGTCCATTTGGGAAGGTTAAATAGAGAGCAGTAACTAGAGAGTAATTAAAGTCTGTTGGCATACAGTTTTATTTCCGGTTTGTTTCAGTATTAGGGCTACTCATCGCATCTGTAGCATCAACTAGTTAAAGCACATCATATTTCAGAGGAAGAAACTGGCAAAACCACCTCTGACTAATCTTTGCCTGAGAGAACCCTATGAAATTTATAGGGTCGCCATAACTGGACAGGCAGCTTGAAGGCATAGACGCACACAGCCTTGCAAGTATTAGAAATGCACTGCAGACCTAAAACTTTCAATAAAGCTACTGGCATAATAATTAACAGAGCTAGTACAATTGTGGCATCGATGGCATTATTGTTTGTTTGTTTATTTAATATATATCCTGCTTTCTCACTGTCGTGAGAGCCAGTGTGGTGTGGTGGTTTGAGCACTGGACTACAACTCTGGAGACCAGGACCCAAATCCCCACTCAACTTTGAAAACCCACTGGGTGACTTTAGGCTAGTCAGATGCTCTCAGCCTTAGAGGAAGGCAAAGGTGAAGACAAACGCCCTCTGAGCAAACCTTGTCAAGAAACCCCATGCCTTAGGGTCACAGTAAGTCAGAAACAACTTGAAGGCACAGAACCAACAGAACTTTCTCCCTGTGTGGAACATCAAGCAACTCACAGCAAATTAAAAACAAAATACGTCTAAAACCTATTTGATACCAGTGTTGAAGAATTGTTAGATAAGCAATTCTGCTAAAAACACTAAAATACAACAGTTTAAAACGCATTAAAGCACAATAAAAAGGTAAGATAAAAAAATAAACATGAAAAGGTCCTTCTTCTGCAATAAGTTAAGAGTCAAAAGCCTGCCAAAATTGAAAGGTTTTTGCCAGCAGCAAACAGACAAAATATACAGGCGGGTGTGGGGGGCAACCAAACATTCAGTGGGAGTCAGTTCCACAACTTGTTTTCATTTCTCATGCTTATTTCACAAGATCTTTATCTACTTGCTTTTTGCCTTCAGCTGACACCATAATCCTTCAGTTCCCATCTTGCTCTATTTTAACACAGTGTTGCCCCTGTTGAAGGCAAGTTTTGTGTCCTATGTAATGAGGGATATGTATTTTTCCAGAACTGAGAAATAATTGCCATAATCTTTTGTAGAAGGGTTATTATTGTTTCACATGGACCTAAACAGCACAGTTCTGGGGATGTTTGCTAAAAATTAAGCATTTCAGAACACTCTGGCCCTACCACAGACTAACTGGTAATTCCTAGTAATAAGGATAGCAATCTTCCATGAGGCATTCAACATGAATGGTTTTCATTTACTGCTTGCTTAGTAATTTTCCATTAAGGTTTAATGACTGCTGTTTGGCTCAAATATATCTAGTATACTCCTAAGATTTGTTGTAGCCTGCTATGTGCTGTTGCTGGGTAGATGTTCCAAAATGGCTATAAATGATAAGATGTATGTGTGCTGTAGTACAAGCTTGCTCAGTCTGAATACTGACATCTGGACCGGCAAGTTGTTAAACTGCTGGTTGCACTTCAATAATGTCTGTATTCTTTTACCCAAAGAATGAAGGTGGGAGGGGTGTTTCTCGTGAGCCTATGCAAATACCTTGTTCATGAGACTTCACTGAAGTCCGTGTGAACAAGAGAGGTTGAATGTATTCAGGCTGCTGAAAGTCAATGAATTGTTTTGAATTTTAAAAATCATTTTTAATTTCAATTTGGGGTTTTTTTAAGGTAGATTTTCAAATTTTCTTAAAGCAATTACTGGAAAAAAAAGCCTAGATCAAGGGTATCATCATGAATATTATCTATACAATTTCTAATTATAGTCTCTATGTTAACAGCAGTTTAGGAGAAAGGAGGTAACCTAATCAGTTCTATTCTACAGCTATTTACATGAAGTCATTTCTTTTTCGATCTCTCTCTGCCTTGCCTTACTCTCAGTGCAGCAATAGGAAAAGACAATGAAACGAAAATGTGAGGAGAGGGAGTAACCCTGAACAAGCAGGAGTCTGGATAGATATGCAAGGGATCCCATTTTTTATTGATTGAAAATTAATCTGAGAACAATTTAGAATAATTGCTTAGTGTGTACCCACCTTCTAACAAAACTTACATCTCTGAATATGTATTAAGGTTATCTTAATACATAATCTACTTATGGTTAAAAAAAAACTAGTCTTCATAAGTAGTGATTTAAACTGTGATTTAACTCATTAAAACTGAGTCCTTTATAGAAAGTGTGGTTTAGATTAATTCAAGTCAAGTCACACTTTCTGTGAAGGATTTAAATCAAAAGGATCCTGATTCAATTTGTTTTGCATAACTTAAGAGGAGGTACTAAGGTTACAGAATATTACAATCCTTTCATATCATTTTGTTCTCTTGGATATCTGTTAATATCTGGCTGCCATTTGAAAGCAAATCTTGAGATCTTCAACACAGTCATACAATTCAAAACCAATACGACAGGATTTAAAGGCATTGTCTGCTAGCATGACCAGCAGTGCAAGTGTATCAAGTGTCCACATGTGTGACCTTTTCCACACTACCACAATAACTATTTAAACTTCTGAGCTATGTCAGCTCTAGAGGGTGTTCATTTCATGGGGAGAACAAGCCAAGTCTTGCACAAAATAAACAATGTCAGCCTTCTTCTTAGACTTTTCTGATACAGAATGATAATAATGGCTAGTAGATGCAATACAGAAAAAATGGCCATTGTGCCCTCATGCTGTCACCAAACTATCAGGAATAGTTTGGTATGAGGCAACTAGATACCAACACTTCTCCAGACGTAATTCAAATAAGGTGATGCTTGTTATTACTCTTGTAGCTACCATCCCTGGTACTACAACTAATATAAGCTCCATTAGATATAAACACATACGCTCCAACATTTCACAGATAAAAAACAAGACCAGGTCAAGCAACATCACAGTTTGGCCAAGATAGCAAAAGGTGCAGCAGTTTGCTTTTGCCTGAGCCTACTGGGAAAGATTCTGCCCCTCCTCTTTTCTTCCCTCTGCTGAGTTAATTGAATGCAAAACTACTTTTGTACTTTGAACTCAGTTTGCAGCAATTGAAGTAAGCTGAGGACAAAGGGGGAAAGAAAAAGGATGAGAGAGAAACTGGGACATTTTAAAAGCAGTATAAAACCTGGATGACAGAGGATTAACTGGGACTATCCTTGCCAAATCAGGACAGTTGGAGGGTATGTAAACATTTTTTTTCAAAATGCATGAATATTTACTATTTCATTGAACAGAATGGATAGGATATTAGGACCTTACCACCATTAGAGTTAATTTCTTCTCCAGTTAAAATGTTTGAGTTAAAAAGGCATTCCCTGGTCTTAAGTTAGTGGAACAAAGCAAAATTAATGAGCACAAATACTCAATAAAAATGCTTTCATCATTAATCATCCACGATTAGCCAATATTTTAAGTTTGTACACTCCTTTTATTAATGATATCTAGATACTACAGACTAGTGTGAAGAACGTAGTACAATAACAGGTATCATCTAGATCTTCCGAATGAATAGGCTCCTAGCATGTGCAGCAGATTTCTCCCAGCACACTATCAGTCTTTTCAGCTCTCACTGTCTGCCTGGTGAAGCAGTTACCTCATTCCATCTAATGGTAGGATTGTTCTTGGCTGTGGGTTCTGTTTCCCATAATAAACATTAGGAGGGAAAACAAGAATTTATTACCTCAGATCTAAAACAAGTTAAATCTGAATGAGATGCTATGTGGGCAAGAGAAGGAGGAACAAGGAGTTAAGACCTATATATGCTTGCTGGCCCTATGTTAATCATTTATACCAGTATGGTGCCCTCGCAAGAAATTGCAATTGATCACGCCAATGTGACTATTTTTTTTCAGCAGCTGCAGTAAGCAAGACTATCATAAAAGTGGCACATTTATGCAAATCAGATACCAAATAGATCTTTTAAAAATCATTTATTAATTTACAATTAATTACAAAGTATTACCAACTTACAGACTAGGAAAGGGAGGAAAGCAGGTGAGTTCATCATAACGACACATTGACCCATGGGTATGACGAGATGGAAAAATATAAGCTTTTACAAACTGATCATGAAGTTTCAAATGAAAACTGCTAAACGTGACTTAACCAGAACTTTCTACAGGCTTCATGAGGACTGAAAAGGGATAATAGTTACATGCATATATATATATTAAAATGATACCAAATGAGAGAAACATCATCTTGTTCCAATGGTGGAGCTTGGTGTGTGTGGAGGGGGGGCAGGAGGGGGAGGGGCCATGATGCAGGGGGAGGGGCCAGTGTGGGGTGTGGCCAGGGGTGTGGGGGTGTGGCCAGGGCTCACGGGGGCTTGGCTAGAGGCCAGGACACCCAAAAAACTACCTCCCAGGGCAATCCACCCCAAAAAGCCCCCCATCCCTATGCCACTGTCATGTTCATTATTTGTAGAAGCATACAACTGGTATAACAGTTGCTCTAGCAATGCAGTTTCTAGACCCTATTTAACCAGTTTTTAAAGACAAGTTGCTTGCAGACCTCCTGTTTCTAAGTATTTCTAATCTTGAAGATGAAAACAATAAAACAGATCTTTGAGGATCCATATACCTTGGCAGCATACTAAAGAATCCCTTAAAAGAATCATTTCTGTAATAAACAACATTGTTGTTTACATTCTTACCAAGCATCACTACATACTGGCTAATGAAGACGTTACGATATCTAAATACTCCGAGGCATTATTTGATAGCACAGTTCATAAAAGCTTGAAGATATTTTTGCTAGGAGACATTGAAATATCTTTGCTAAGAGTAACGTTAACCATCATTTCTAGATATATGTACAGGACACGAGGTTAACAATGGAATAGTAGACAGCAAGTTCAGAGGGGAATTAAATGTTGTAACTGCTGCCTTAATTAGGTGGCTGCCTCCTCTGCCTAATGACAGGGGCTAATCTTTGAGCTGCTCCAGCAGGCCATGGCTGTATTTCTGCTGGCCCAGAAGTGATATGAATTAAATTTTGGATGAAGTAAGACATATTTTTTTTAGTTTGATGGTTTTTTTTAATATACATAATTAATTGTTTAATATATATTAGAATATGACCTATTGTTGTAACATTTATAGCATCAGACTGAAACCTGAGAGATTTGGCTCAAAGATGAGGACTAAATTGTGCCAAACATGCTACAGTCAGAGTGGATCCCTTGGCAGACTCTTGTTACAGAATAGCACTGAAGGCAGTGATGCCTTGAATCAGAAAATTAGCACAGGTGCCCATGTCCTTCAATCAAAGCACTCAGGCTGTCTTATTTTCTTACACTAAGGCATAAGAAATAGCTGAAAGGAAAGAATAGCTGCTGACTTTTATTTTCTTATTACATTTAAATCATCCTTTTCGTCCAAGTTGCTCAAGGATGCACGTTGAGTTTCCCCTCCTGCACTGTTATCATCACAACAACCCTCTGAGTAGATTTAGTTAAGTGATCACAACTGGCCCAAGAACACTCAGTAAATCCCATGGCTGTATGAGGTTCCCGCAGTCCCAGTCCCGTGCCCCATTTACAGTGCTACACTGGTTCTGCCGTGGATGGTAGTGCTCTTAGGCCCTTTCTGCAGCACCTTCCCATCCCACCATGGGGACAGGAGAAGGACACGACAGCGATGATGCTTCTGCATGTTTTCCCCATCAATGACCCATGATTGCGCCACCATCCCACACTTACCTGTCCTGCGGAAGGTCAGGAAGCACGATGGTGGCACTTCCTGCCCCAGCATGGCCTGGGACAGTACTCAGCCGCACTGTGGCAGAAAGCGGTGTGTCCATCGCATTCCCTTCTGCAGGGAGCCAGTCCCATGCGGAGGGGAGTGCTGCCGTCATACTCACTTCCTGGCAGAGCCATTGCCGGGATCACACTGGACGCCTCCTCAGGAAGGTAAACTGCGCAAAGTGCCTTAGTTTCAGATCAACAAAAGCAACATTTAGATTCCTAGACAAACTACTCTTATGTTTGTGATCTGAAACAACATCCAATTCCTTTACACTGTGTAGACCACTAATACTGTGATTTTTCAGTGTGCAACTATACTTACTCTGACTTTCTAATTTAATGTATATTTAGGGATTCTGTTGGGATTAATAAACTGAAAATGAGATGTGATGATTTAACAGCCCCTTCACTGCCTCTGGATTATGCTAGGGGCACATGTTTATTATATATTTACACTGCTCTTGCTCTCAAGTGACAGTGTATGTAATCTAGGCACTACTTCTGTTCTTTGCTGGCTGCCACATCTATCATGCTAATGTTTTATTTTTCACTTTTCCAGCTGAGAAGACAAAGGCTCATGCCCGCAAGCCAAAGCATCTCATGCTGTGATCGCATTAGATCTCATATGCTAAGCACTGACCGACCTGACCAGCACATCATATGGGTGAGAGACCTTCAAAAGGATTCTGGATAGTCTAGGATGTATCAGTGGAGGTTTTCCTTTGGTGTTTATACTGAAATACTAAAGTCCTGCAAGTTTATAGCCCTGCAAACCCATATAATATGTTCTTAAGGGAGCTGTTTTTCTTGCTTACTATTAAACAGAGCTCAGAAATGTTACTTTTTTCAACTACAATACCCAGAATGCTCAGGCGAATTGTGGGATTCTGGAAGCTGTAGCACCAAAAAAGCAACCTTTCTGGGGCTATGCTATTAACCTTTACTATTAATGAGCTTTGCTATGATAAGGTTTGTTGGAGGTCTCTCATAGGGTCTCTGTAAGTTGAAGTTGACTTGATGGCAATTAACAACAACAATTAACATAATATTGTTCACTCAATCCAAATACATTTGTGTGCAGCACAGAGCTATGAGTATTTGGATGCACGGATGTCTCTGCTCAGCTAACGTGGAATTGCTTGCTATCATTTTTGACAGCATTCATTTTTACTTCTAGATTTAATTCTGTGCTCCAAACATATTGGCAAATAGCACTGTCACAGACAATTATGCAGTTTATCTGTTCAGTGCTGCATCCATGATCAGGGCTGTCACAACCACTGAGTTAGAATCAGATTATTGCCTTAAGCACAAAATGCTGGAAGGCAGGAGAGGCAAACCTCCTGGCTGTTCCCTATGAACTTTTCCAATGCTTCTCTTGGCAACTGTGTCACAGCCTTGCTAGGTTAGCAGCATCCTACTCTCTGAGATGTTCAGAGCTGAAACATGGGACCAGGGACAGGTTCTTGTGATTTTACAGGGGTGACTCTTGTGATGTCACAAAAGTAATGCATGGAAGGACTGACAGAGAGACCTGCTTGAGGCCAGCTGATTTTGGAATTGAGCACAAATGGAATCCAGGCAAATGGGCCCAGAATCCAGGTAAAACATCACAACCCAAAAGTAGGGGAAAATATTTTGAGGGGAAGCAGCTGGACAGGCAACAAAGCATGCAGAGAATCTGCTGTTATTGATGCTATTCTCAGTCTGGCTGGTGTAACACACAGCTTCCCTGCAACACATGGGAAATGAGGAGGGAGGGTTCCACACCTTATGATGCTGCTGTGGTTTGTGCAAGTTTCACTATGAGCCCATGAACAGATTCCCCCCCACACATGAGGCTCTGCTAAACTGGTGCCAGCACTTGTGTAACCAGTGGTGGAGCTTGGAGTGGTTGGGGGTGTGTGGCCACGGTGCATGGGGCGGGGCTATGGTGTGGGGAGGGCATGGCTACGGCACACAGGGGCATGGCTACAAGCTGGGACACCCCCCAAAAAATAGTCGCC
This sequence comes from Cyclura pinguis, assembly GCA_030412105.1. NCBI lineage: Eukaryota > Metazoa > Chordata > Lepidosauria > Squamata > Iguanidae > Cyclura > Cyclura pinguis. The sequence continues at coordinate 219,450,391 of CM059602.1, forward strand.
CAGGGCAAATCACTCCCTGTCCCTATGCGACTGTGTGTAACAAGGAGATTTATAAGTCATGGCACTGGGGCTCTATTCTCTATCCAACTTCAAATGGCCCAATAGGCCCAAGTGCCTGTGCCTACTAGATTTCCCCATTACCATATCCTACCACCCCTCCTTTTTATAAATTGAATTTATTAATAACTGGAGAACACGATTGGAGTCACATTGACCAAAGAATGTATTTGGGATTATGCTGGCCAGAGACGTGTCCAGGGTCATGAAAGTTCAAATAGGATTATGTGGAATACACAACAGTGATGGGTTTGTACCAATCTCTTCACCACTTCAGGGTCTTGGCATTCTTAAATACAATGAAATATAATGAACTGCACAGATTGGTGAACAGAGACCATCCCTTGATCTTACACCACTGAGATCTTCCCTATACACCCTACTTGACCAAACATTAAGGGATTGTCATGAGTCCCATCAACGGTTTGTCACTCTGGAGTTAAGCAGTCAGCTCATTCCAGACCCCTTCGTCAGTTCCGTGGGAAAACTATTATGGCTTTGTCAACACACAGCTTCAGGATGTCAATTGAATATAAAAATTCTAGCCCAGATTGCTACCCTGTCTGAGTCCCTCCCCTGTGACCCCTTTTTCAGGACTGGTAACTATCACCCTTTCCACGCAGTCTCTCTTACCCAACCTTTCTTGCCTCATTTTCTGATAACCTTGTATGGTTCCTAAGAGTGTCTGATTTCTTGTGTGTTTGTCGATTCAAATAAAATACTTTGTTAACTTTAACTGGAGTCCTCTCTACAGTTAGTGTGAGTATACATAGATAAAAAAATCCTGAAAGACAATTTTTTTCTCTTCCCTTAGCACTGCTTACCCTGAGAGTTTTCTCCTCACGTGCAGATTTAGGAAAATAGAGTAATTTCCTGAGTCTTCAGACCATGCCCTGAGACGTGATAACCATATTTGTGTAGGCCATACAACCGTCATGGGCCTAACTTGTTGCATCAAGTTTGGTGGAGGATGTGATGTTATTACTTTCACTAAAATAAGATTGAACTGCTACTCCAGCCAGCTTTCATATGTGAAGGTGGGAGCACCGCCATCTTATCTTTCACCTCAAGTAGCAAAATGTCTCAGGCCAGAGCTGTCCTCAGTCTCAGTTCGGCAAAAGAAACCACACATGCAGACCTGAGCACTGGACACAAAGATAAAGAAAGAGCAATTACTTGCACAGAATGTTCTACACATATAGTTGCTCTGCAAAAGTCTGGTTCCATGTGCTTATAATGCTTGCTAAACTAGGGTACGTGCATTTGTTTATTTTAATATTGTGCTTGTATAACATAACAGCAGACTGAATTGAACTCTTTGGGTAAGGGATTTAGTTTTGATTATCTTAACTTGCTGAAGAGTTGAATTCAGGATGGAGCTGTGAAGGGAAATGGTCCTTCCTGACCAGATGAGTAATGTAGAACTGATGTAGTAAGAGACAGTGTTATTGATAAAAAGGGAAGCCCCTCTCAGAAATCTCACTTCACATCAAAATTATACAATGGAACAGATAACTGGGACATGAGGAGGAAAATGAACTTCCCACCCAGTTCAGACGTTGCTACTCGCTCCAAGAAGAATACTTCTAATACCACGGGAGCAAATTAATTTATTAGGTTGGGGGCGGGCGGTGTTGGCAAACTTTTCAGGTTAACAGTCTCGCAGGTCATAGAATCTATGGCATAGATGCTTAAAAATACTGTCACTACCTTCAAGGAGAAAACAAATAAGTACTGTGAGTTATAAGGGAAGGAGAGAGAAAGAGGTTTTTAAAGAGAAGAACACAGTGTCTGGAGCCCCTGTAAAATTCTGCAGCAGGGCAATTGTACAATAAATACTTCATCTGGAGGCACGCTGAATGTATTGTGCTAACATTGTGGGAGAGTATTTGAAATTTAACAGCATTAGTTCTTGGGAGTTTTTTGTCCCAATTTCTGTTGTGAATAGAATCAGTAATCTTAGAATATGTATGTATGTATTCAAGCCACCTATCAACTTAGGGAGACCCCATGAATTCCCTAGGGTTTTCTTAGGAATACTCAGAGGTGATTTTGCTAGTTGTTTCCTCTGAAATATAGTCTACAGCACCTGGTGTTCATTGGCAGTTTTCCATGCAAGTACTAACCAGAGCTGACCCTGCTTAGTTTCCAAGATCAGATGGGATCTGGTGCCTTTAGGGCAGTCATTCTCAAGGGGGACCTGGCACATTTGAAGGGAGTTGCAGCCTGCAAACTGTGAGAAGGAGAGCCCCATGGGTTTCTGGAAGCCCTGATTGCTGAACTGGTGAAATAAATACCCAAGGAGCAACTTTAAGTGGAGTCAATAGTTTCCTTCCTATTTATAACATCTTTGCAACACACTGTTTGACAGTTTCCTTAACAAAACACAAGAAAAGAATTGATGTAGTAACAAGAGGTGGCCTCCAACTGTCATTGTCTAATTTGGAAGCTGATATCATGAAACTTGCAGAAAAACACCGAGCTCAAGGATTGCATTAGGCCTGATAGATTTTTAATTTCCATACAGTCTTTTTTAAAGTTTTGTCCAGTTTGTTGGAATGTTCAAGTTTACTTGGTGTTCAGTGATAAACATTTTCTGTCTATCTGTTTGTGTTGTATCCCTGTTGGACAAGTGGGCCCTGGAACCTGAGAAGAGTTTCTAAGGGAACTATGGCCAAAAAACAGTTGAGAATGGCTGCTTTAGGGTATTTAGATGGCCCAGTCTCAGAATACAAGGATTCAATGAGCTGTGGATGACACAGCTAATTTGTTTCCTCTACATATACATCACCATCTCTCTCTTTTCTGTATTAGGTAATTTAATCAAAAGGAGTAACTGGCTCCTTGTCTCTTAGCAGGACAGACAAAAGCCAAAAATTCAATTAGTAAATTGCAAAGGGGATAGCTGAATCTTTCCCATACTTAGTGTATGCATGTTATCTAGGAGCCCTTTCACACTACACAATTATAGTGTTATGATTCCAGTTCAGTTGTCATTGCTACATACTATCAAATCCTGAAGATTATAGTTTGGTGAAGCAATAGAGCTCTCTGGCTGAAGATTCTGAATCCTGCTCCCTAAACTGCAAATAATATGGTTCCACAGGGAGGAACCATGGCAGTTAAAATGGAATCATAGTCCTATAATTGTATAGTGTGATAAGGACCTAGAACATAACTACTCAAAGTGGTGGTCCCTGGACCACTGCAGATTTCCATTTTACAACCAGCTTCTTCAGCACTCAGTGGCTACTCATACAGGTTATTAGAGCCAACGTGGGCTAAAGGCCTACACATACACACCCTTGCAGTTGTTAGAAGTGCTTCAGAAAATCTCAGTCATGAAAATTAGAACCATTTGGACCAACCACCTTATTAATGCGCAGGCTCCTGCTTTTTAGCCAAAACTAATGCCCAGATTGCTTTATGACATTTAACAGCAGAGATACATCGTAAGATAGAAGAGAGAAAGAGCAAGCTCTTCCAGCTTCTAGAGATGTTTGCATAGTTTAGGTGCCAGGCTCTTCCCTCCAAAGGAAGTGAGCAGAAGGAGTGTATGTTGCACCTTGAAACTAGTGTTAGCTCAAGTAGTATGTGGAAGGAAGGAAGGAAGTTTTGTAAATAGATTTGAGCAAGCTTTTAAATAAGCTACCTGTCATTTGTAAATAAGTGGTACTTTCAGGCATGGTTAGATAATCAGCACTGGGCTTAGGTCTTCAAAACATGGACGATCACAAGGAATAACAGGCAGTATTTGAACAGCTAAGTCCAGGAATTAAATTACACGACAGTGATAGGGTTAAGAAAGCCAGCATGGTGCAGAAGTTTGAGCAGTGTACTATGACTATGAAGACTCCCCTCAACCATGGGAACCCCACTAGTTGACTTTGGGCAAGTCATGTTATCCCAGCCTCAGAGGAAGGCAAAGGCAAGCCCCCTCTGAACAAATCTTGCCAAAAAACAAAAACAAAATCATCATAGGTTCACCTTAGGGTAGCCATAAGAGGGAAATGACTTGAAGGCACACAACAACAAAGATCGTCCTAGAAGATCCAGTGGAGGAAATCTAGGTATTGAAGGAGGAAATCCCATCCGGGTCTAAGCAGTCCCCTCTTATAGAATCATTCCCATAGAGGAGACAAAGAAGAAAAGTAAGCATGAAGCACTGGTAGGCCATGCAAGATCCTTAGATGTGGGAGGCTTGTGCAGAATGGTCTCTGGCCCAATCACTTGACAACAGTCGCAGGTGATGGATGTTCTGGCCTCTGAGGGAGAAAAATATAGCCTTGCACAGAAGCATCATGCCTCAGTTCCAGCAGCTGATGAAAGGCCCTCCCCCCTACCAAATGCCATTGCTCTGGCTTCTGAGAGAGAGAACACCAGCCAGCATCTGCTGGACTTAAGCCCTCCCCCATTGCCACGTCCTTTTCCTTGTGTTTCCTGTCTTTTTAGACTGTACGCCTAAGAGTAGGGAATGGTCAAATTAACAATTTGCAAGATGCTTTGAGAGCCTTTTTGGCTGAAGGGCAGGAGATAAATGCTCTCAATAAATACATGCTGCTGAGTGGCAAGACTTGGCCCTGCCATTTCTCTTGAGCCTCCCCTTGGCTGTCCCCATCCTTCTGAACCACTGCCCCAGCAACCACAATTCTTACTTGTTGAAAGTGTGGCTCAGCTCTCCATATTGCTTTGTTCTTCTACCTTGACACAGGTTGTCCTGTGAGGAATATCTCTGGCAGAAGGCCAGCCAGTCCAGAGATAGTGTACTCCAGCAGGTGCAGAATATGCACATACATAACTGTGCTTGCATGACACATTGCTGTTGATGCTCCATTGCAGCATTTGTTCAAGGAGGCAGCAAGTAGATGCTAGACAGGAGATGTCATGTCCTTGCCCCAGGACCTAGACAGGTCCCTTCCCAGCAGCCACACCCCAGAAACATGAAAAGGCAGTACTTACAGCAGCCACTGCAGAAGGTAAAGGGAGAGCCCAGGCCTCAGGCAGTGCTTATATGGGAAGGACTTATTAATTAGGACGCGGCTGGCCAGGATGCTGAGGCTGTACAATCAGAAGCCTCAAGAACAGAAGTTTGCTGGAAACTACTGACGCTATTGGTTGTAAGAGCCGTGGTGATTCTTGCATTCTCTACCTGTGTGCTGTGTACCCTTCCAGGACTATTGTTGTGTTTTACTGAGAGTTTACTTCAGCCCTGAGGCTGTTTTTACAGAGCTGCCATTACCTTGCTAATTAGGCAACTGAGGAACCTTGGCAGGCTGCCAAGCCCAGGACAGAAGAGTATGTATTTGCGACATAATGGGATGTCTCTCCAACTGTGAGGAACTGGGGTGGTGGGAAGATGCTTCAGCTCCAGTAACAGAATGCCTTTGGCTGACTTTGGACCTAGAAGATGCTTACCCAATGGAGGCTGCTGGCTTCGTTGCCTATGAGGAGGTTAATCCAGTTCAGATTTCAGTCTGCATTAGGTATCAGAACCATCAGCTTCCACTATGTTTACTCTGAAATACGTCTCAATAAGTTATATCTCATTTCCTAGAAAATATGTTCAGGACTTCAGACTCAGCCCAAGATTAAATGGAGTTGTTCTGAGGCTGGAAATACTTCCATCAGCAGAGCCAGGAGAGTAATAATTCCTGCCCATATTATTCAATTCTCTCTCAAAATCTGATCTCCAGGGCTGGAAGACACTCTTGAGTAGCTTTTTGGACCATATGGTGGTAGCTTGATAGCTGAAGGTACATCATGCCATATAAATGGGTGTAATTGTAGCTCTCATGTTTATTCCATGGTAATACAGTGCATCTGTTCAGACCTAGTATTAAAATAGCCTTATCTGTGGCACATAAGATGAATCAGCTTGTTAAACTCTAGCAATAGTATTTCTTCTCTGATTAATCAATTTAAATGTTGGTTAATATTAATATTATTACCCATTCAGAAATCAAGCTACACTTATCTACCTCTTTTCCAAAGCGATGTCAAGGACTGAGTTGCTTCCAATCAATTAAAACAAATCTAAACTCAGTATTCAGATGATTTTAATTAAACCATGCTACTATGTGCACATTGAACTGTTGCAGTAATGTAATTTTGCTTGCAGTCCAGTATAATCTCATTAATCCAGATGTCCTTAGTGACATCTAGTTGACTGGAATAAATAAATGACGGGATATAATTGTCTCAGCAGAGATGGAGTTTAAATCTACAGACATGTCTGAAGGCTGTTATCAGTTTTACAGTGCAAGACTATGCATGCTTGTTCAGAAGTAACTCCACCGTGTTCAGTCAGGCTTACTTCCAAGAAGGTGTTTGTAGGATTGCAGCTTCAGTTATTTGCGTGCACATAAACTCCATGATCCTATAGTTTGCTATAGAGGCATTAGTGGTCTGGATTTCAGTTCCATTATACTGTTAAATGGGAGAAGTGATTCCATAAATTAACTTTGCAGTTCTTGTATGTAGTGAACATGTTCAACACACAGCCATCAAGCAGAGGACTTCCCATTTGTTCTTCTTTGTTTTGAAACTGCATCATAAGAACTGCATAAAATTATAAATACAGTTATCCCTCCACATTCACTAGGGTTAGGGGCATACGACCCCCGTGAAAGTGAAAAAAACATGAATAACTCTAGGCCTTCCCAAATCAAACACATAAAAAAGTATGATCACCATATTCAGCCCACCAGGGATTCCTCTGAGGCATCAGGGTTTCTTCATAAGGCAGAAGTGGGTGGCTGGTGGGGCTTACTGCCACCTCCACTGCTGTCCCACACCATTTTTACTAGGAATTTACAAGCCTTGTTCACAGTTTCTCAGTCTCACGAGGCTTGCAGTCCGTATTAAAAATGGCAGAGGGAAGCAGTAGAGGTGACAACAAATAATCCATAATAATCAAATCCGCAAAAGTGAAACCCACAAATGTGGAGTGCTGACTGTACAATCACAACTGCTTGCACCAGCATCCATTCTCTGTACTGTTCAGTTTGTTTCTTTGTGCTCCAAAATATGTGTCTAGGTTTGCTGTCATTGTTCTGTGCCTTCAAGTTGAGTCTGATTATCATAGGGTTTTCTTGGCAAGATTTGCTAAGGCTGAGAGAGTATGACTTGTCCAAGGTCAGCCAGTGGGTTCCCATGGCTGAGCTGGTGTCTGAACCCTGGTCTCCCAGAATCCTAATCCACTGCTCAAACCCAACGCACAACGTGGGTCTAAAGCATTGTTTAGACTAGGCTTCCTCAATACAGTGCCCTCCAATTATGTTAGACAAGAACTCCCACAATCTTTCATCTATCTGGAGGGCAACAGGTTGATCTCTGATATGGCAACCATCGCAGATTTGCTCACCACCTCACCTCTGATGCTGCAGCTGCTGACGTCGTAATCCCATTGCATTGCCACAATTTTTTTTTTTAAAAAAGCCCAGTTTGGATTGATAACAGAAAGGTATAAAACATGAAAAATGTCCTCTTAAAATGCCCTGTGAACTTTTCAAAATAACAATTGTCACAAGTATATCAATAAAGGTGCTTTGTTTCCATTAGTCAGCTCAGGGCCTTTCCACACTACACTACACAGTGCTATTATTCCACTGTCAACATTCTGTGGAATTCTGGAGTTTGTAGTTTACTGAGACCAAAGAGCTCTCTGGCTGAGAATTCTAAATGCTCCTCTCTAAATTGCAAACCCCATGATTCCATAGGATCTTGAAAGTGGAATAACAGTACTATAACAGTATAGTATGGAAAGGCCCTTAGTTTAAAGATATAAATTCTGACGTAAAGTCGAAGGCTTTCACGGCAGGAATCCATAGATTGTTGTAGGTTTTCCAGGCTTTGAGGCTGTGTTTTATTAGTATTTTCTCCTGACGTTTCGCCTGCATCTGTGGCTGGCATCTTCAGAGGATCTGGTGGCATGGAAGTGAGACAGAGTATATATACTTATGTAGTCCCTGGGTGAGAGGGAGCATTTTGCATATGTTACAGTTGGCCTGTGTGATGGCCTAGGGAACAATACATAGAATCATAGAATCATAGAAATGTAGAGTTGGAAGAGACCACACGGGCCATCCAGTCCAACCCCTTACCATGCAGGAATACCCTCAAACCACTCCCGACAGATGGCCATCCAGCCTCTGCTTAAAAACCTCCAAGGAAGGAGACTCCACTACACTCCGAGGCAGCATATTCCACTGCCGGACAGCCCTGACTGTCAGGAAGTTCTTCCTGAGGTTCAGGTGGAATCTCCTTTCCTGCAGCTTGAATCCATTGCTCCTTGTCCTGGTCTCTGGAGCGGCAGAAAACAAGCCCTCTCCCTCCTCTACATGGCATCCCTTCAAATATTTAAACATGGCTATCATGTCCCCTCTTAACCTTCTCTTCTGCAGACTAAACATACCCAGCTCTCTAAGTCTATCCTCATAGGGCATGGCTTCCAGGTCCTTCACCATTTTGGTCGCCCTCCTCTGGACCTGCTCCAGCTTGACCATGTCCTTCTTGAATTGGGGTGCCCAGAACTGGACACAGTATTCAAGATGAGGTCTAACCAAAGCAGAGTAGAGTGGTACCAGTACCTCCCTCGAGCTAGACACCATATTCCTATTGATGCAGCCGAGAATTGCATTGGCTTTCTTGGCTGCCGCATCACACTGCTGACTCATGTTCAGCTTGTGGTCTATTAAGACTCCTAGATCCCTTTCACATATACTGCCATCCAGCCACGTGTCCTCCATCCTATATTTCTGCATTCCATTTTTTCTACCTAAGTGTAGGATCTTACACTTCTCTCTGTTGAATTTCGTTTTGTTAGCCTTGGCCCAGCTCCTCAATTTGACCAGGTAATTTTGAATTTTGATCCTGTCCTCTGGCGTATTAGCAACCCCTCCCAATTTGGTGTCATCTGCAAATTTGATCAGCATGCCCTCTATTCCTTCATCCAAGTCATTGATGAAAATATTGAATAGAGCACTGGGCCCAGGGCAGAACCCTGTGGCACCCCGCTAGTCACTTCTCTCCAGGATGAAAAGCAGCCATTGGTGAGCACCCTTTGGGAACGGTCAGTCAACCAGTTACAGATCCACCTGACAGTAGCTCTGTCCAGCCCACATTTTACTAGCTTCTTTGCAAGAATGTCATGGGGAACTTTGTCAAAGGCCTTACTGAAATCGAGATATGCTACATCCACAGCATTCCCTTCATCTATCAAGCTAGTAACTCTATCATAGAAAGAGATAAGATTAGTCTGGCATGACTTATTTTTGGGAAATCCATGTTGACTTCTCGTCATTACCGCGTTGCTTTCTAAGTGATTAGAAACTGACTGCTTAATGATCTGCTCCAGGATCTTTCCGGGTACTGACGTCAGGCTGACTGGGCGATAATTATTTGGGTCCTCTTTTTTTCCCTTCTTCAAGATGGGGACAACCTTTGCCCTCTTCCAGTCTGCTGGAACTTCTCCTGTCCTCCAAGATTTCTCAAAGATTATAGCAAGCGGTTCCGAAATGACCTCTGCCAGTTCTTTTAATATCCTAGGATGCAATTCATCTGGCCCTGGAGACTTGAATTCATCCAGTGTGGCCAGGTGTTCCTGTACCACCTCTCTACCTATTATGTGCCGCATTTCCCCTGCTTCCTCACCTGCTCCCCAACCGCCAGGTCGAGTGCTTGTATCCTTCTGGGAAAAAACTGAGGCAAAGAAGGTGTTAAGTAGTTCTGCCTTTTCTCTTCCCCCTGTTAGTAATTCGCCATCTTCTCTGTGCAGCGACTCTATCGCCTCTTTCTTTTTCCTTTTGCTGCGGACATATTTAAAAAAGCCCTTTTTATTGTTTTTAATGTCTCTGGCCAGCCTAAGTTCGTTCTGTGCTTTAGCCTTTCTGACCTTCTCCTTACATCTCCTGGCTACTTGCTTAAATTCTTCTTTGGTGGTTTCCCCCCTCTTCCATTTCCCGTACACGTTTCTCTTAACGCTTAGCTCAGCTGAGAGTTCTTTAGTCAACCATTCTGGTTTCTTCAGATGCCTTCCATTTTTCCTCCTTATTGGCACGGTTTTAGACTGTGCCTTCAGTATCTCCCTTTTAAGGAACTCCCATGCCTCCTGAACTCCTTTCTCTTTCACTATTCTTGACCACGGAATTCCAGCCAGCAGCTCCTTAAGTTTACAGAAGTCCACTTTTTTAAAATCTAAGACGAGTGTCTGGCTACACTTATTTTCTCCTTCCCACTGAATGCCAAATTCCAATAGGGCATGGTCACTCCCCCCTAAAGATCCAACCACTTCTACCTCATTAACAAGGTCATCCCTATTGGTCAGGATCAGATCTAGAATATTTGATCCCCTTGTCGCCTCTTACACTTACAGTGGGTTGCTAATGTACTTAATGCGCTGTTATGCATATCCCCTGACTAACAACCCTGGAGGATATCCCATCAACAATAGGCCATCACACAGGCCACTGTAACATATGCAAATTGCTCCCTCCCACCCGGGGACTACACAAGTATATATACTCTGTCTCACTTCCATGCCACCAGATCCTCTGAAGATGCCAGCCACAGATGCATGCAAAATGTCAGGAGAATATACTAAATAGAACACAGCCTCAAAGCCCGGAAAACCCACAACAACCTATAAATTGTGAGTTCTTCCAGACTGATCTGAGGGAGAGTGAATTCTTGCACTGTAACTCCTTGGGTGTTGCCAGTTGTTGTCACCCTACATCTCCTCATTCCATTCTTTTGGGGAGCTGCTGATTGCAATTTGTTGGATCTATACCCAGGCTCTTCCAAAGGATTGTTATCTTTTTTAAAACTGGGGCATGCATGGTGTGGTGGTTAAATTGTTGGACTATAACTTTGCAGACCAGGGTTCAAATTCCCACTCAGCCATGGAAACCCATTGGGTGACCTTGGGCAAGTCACACTCTCTCAGCCTCAGAGAGAGACAAAGGCAAATCCCCTCTGAACAATCTTGGCAAGAAAACCCAATGACAGAGTCACCTTAGGATCACCATAAGTCAGAAATGATTTGAAGGCACACAACAACAACAAGAAGAACTTATGTATGAAATCCACAAGGGGCGTGATATGCTCTGTGCTGAATTGTGAGTACAGTAGTTATTTGGTATTAGTACAGAGGATTGAGATGTGTTTTATCTCACTTGTGGAGTACAATTAAAATACAAGTAGACTTCCCTCAATGAAATAATTTTATACCCCAGTGACCAAGGAAAGTGATTATCTGCATATACTATTTGGCCACTGGCCAGTTCTAGCTGAAAACAATAATGAAACACATCAACAAGTGGTAACCAGGCTGTGCAAAGAAAAGAAAACTGAAAGCAAACAGTGTTTTATACGGTTATAATTTGGTTGTTCCTATTCCGTATCAGAGGACTTTCCAGGTAGGCTAAATGTTTTAATGTTTTATTGTAAGTTGGTCACATCTATGGGTCTGCTAAGAAAATGTTTGTATTAAGCCTAATGTATAATATGGAAACAATGCTAAAGGTGGACAGTGAGAAATGTATGAGTTTATCTTGTGGGTAATTCACTCAGACTCCTGAGACCTTTTACCAGCAGGTATGGTCTGCCTTCTGCCTCCACTTGCATCTCCTTGAGACCAAGCCATGTTTGGGGTCAAAGGGTAAAGCCCTGGGCAGCTTTCGGGCTTAATGGGGTGCTGCCTCCTACCATTTGGAGATGTATGGCCCCTATGAGTTGCAACTGGGGGTAGCTGTTACTCTGATTTCATCAGCCTCTTACCAACCGGGCTGAGGTATCCATGCTCGGTCCATTATTTGCTCATTATTTGGCCAACATGACTTTAGTACCCACTTAAACCATCTTGCTGCCTGTGGCAGATCACCAAATGATACCTGCCACACTTGCCCTTAGGAGCCTATTACCCAAGGCCAGACTATATATTTTTGTGCACAGGCAGAAAATACCACACAAGCCCCCACTCTGTCCCTGGCAGTGAAAATCAGTTTATTTATAGTAAATAAAATAAAATCTGTTCTCTTTTATGTCACCCCAAATCAACCCAGCTGACTAAACTGGCCACTTCACTCTGCCTAATAGTAAGGCCCATCCAGTGAGGTGACCCTGAACTTCATCAGTTCTAGGAGCCTTATTTCTACCACTGATGAACTAATAAATAAATCCTATCCACCCTGCCATTACAAAAGTTGGAAGGGACTGCTAAGTGCCATTCCCCACTTTCTACCTCGAAGCAAAGCTTTGAAAGGTCTACAGTTCCCAGAATCCTCTAGGCAGTATGATAGGGATATTCTGGGAGTTGTAGTCCAAAAAAATTCCTTTCAACACTTTGACCAGGACTCCACTCCTTCTTAGGACATTTCCGCACTACACTGTTATAGTGTTATTATTCCACTTTCAACATCCTATGGAATCCTGGGGTCTGCAGTTTAGGGAGGGGCATTTAGAATTCTCAGCCAGAGAGCTCTTGGGCCTCAGTAAACTACAAACCCCAGAATTCCTCAGGATGTTGAAAGTGGAGCAATAGCACTATAACAGTGTAGTGCGGAAATGACCTCTGTGATAAAACTGAGGCTATGCTACCATTATCACTTACCCTATTCCTCCGCTCTTCACACTGCTTTGCATATGCAGCTCATTTGTTTTCCTCTTTCCTCTCACCATTTCTTGCTTAAATAGCCTCTTACATTGATTTGTGTCCCTCTATTTGCAGTCTTGACTCTAGGTTCTTCCACACTAAAGGCCTTTCCGCCCTACACTCTTATAGTGCTATTATTCCACTTTCAACGTCCTGTGGAAATCTGGGGTTTGTAGTTTACTGAGGCCAAAGAGTTCTCTGGCTGAGAATTCTAAATTCCTCTCCTAAACTGCAAACCCCAGGATTCCATGGGATGTCGAAAGTGGAATAATAGCACTATAACAGTGTAGTGTGGAAAGGCCCTAAGTGTTTCTTATAGAGCTGATGGTTGATAAGGCTAATTTCTAAGTATGTGTCTTTTGGCTTTTCATTTGCTGGTTGTTGCAGTTCTAGCAATAAAACAATGTAGGTTCTACAAGCCCAAAGCTTGTCCATCTATGTTCTACAAAATAACAAGAATGATAGTAGCAGCAGAGCAATTGGTAGTGGTAATACAGATAGTAAGAAGCATAACTCACTGTCCTTAGGGCAGGGCTTTCCAAATGGTGTGTCGTGACACGTTCGTGTATCGCTTGAAGTGTGTAGGTGTGTCACCTTCCTGGGCTGCAAATGACCCCCCTCCACCCAAGTCTTGGAAATGTGCGTTATAAATCATATATTTTTAAGAATATAAATGAAAGGTTTTCATGAGATATGTTGTGTTCCCATACATTTCATTATTACAATTTATGTATGCCCATATCTTTTATAAGGAGTTAGTTTAACCTCTGTTTTGCTAGTAAAACTGAATTACTGTGTCACAAAATGACACGTCTAAAAAGTGTGCCACCAACACAAATGGTTTGGAAACCTCTCCCTTAGGGGGAAACACAAAGACAGTAATTGTGTTGTTGCTGTGTGCCTTCAAGTTGTTTCCAACTTATGGTAACCCTATCACAGAGTGTTCTGGGAGCCAAGAACATGTGATGCTCCCAAGGTCACCCAATAGATTTCCATGGCTGAGTGAGAATCGAACCCTGGTCTCTGGGTTTATAGTCCAATGTTAAAACCATTACACCATACTGGCTGTCAAGAGTAGCCATATTATTGTGCTTAAGGTAAGTAAATGCCTTCATAAACTAGAGATAAAATTATGGATTAATGCCACTAAATCATATCTAGTGACCCTGGTAAAAGAACAAAAGGGGTTGTTATAACTCCAGGTCAACTTATTGATGTTAGTAGTGATGTCAACACAGGCCTCAGCAGGGTCAGGTTTTGACCTAAATTTCTTTTGGCCTCAACCATGTATTTCTTACATTATGTCTGGGCTTTGTCTGTTCTGCTTGTTAGGTTACATAAACTGAGACTATTAATCATGACTTCCAAAGTCTACACTCCTTTTACACAAATGCTTTATCAGAAACAGCAGAAGTTCATCCATCCATAGATAATGAAGGAGGACAGTGGTAAGAAGAAGGTGGTGCAAACATAGGAGCTGCCTGTTGAATTTAAGGGAACTGTAGCATGATTCTAATTAAATGACTTAAATGTTCACAGTTAAAAGGAATTGCCAAATAAATCATAGTGTCAGTCTTCTGTTTGCAGCCAGCCAGCATATCTAATGCAATATACCTTAGCCTATACATGCATTGATTTTTGAAAGGTATGCGTACTTTCAAAAGTAGATAAGTATTTTTGGTTATCGATTAGTCCTGGTGTTATAAACCAAAGTTTTAATACAGTATTTTGATTCCTTACCATGCCACCTGAAAAGCGCATTATAGTCCTCATTTTATTGAGTCCCAGAATTGTAAACATGTTAATATGTCTAACAAAATTCATGGGTCAGTTTGTACATTTAATATACACAGCTGACGGGTCTGTATTTATCATAGTGATGTAACAGTATGCGCACTGTGGCAAGCGTTGGAGTTTTCCACACCATATTCTTGGTGTAAACAGTGGAAGAGAAAAAAAAAACAAAAAACAAGTCATTAAGTCTAGGAAGACTAGAGTCTTTTTGAACATTATAAAGAGCCCTGCTGGGTCAGCTCAATGGTCCAGATAATCTGGTATCCTGTTCACAATAGTGGCCAAGCAAATACTTTCAGTAAGCCCATAAACAGGCTAGGAAGCTCTTTTCTCTTGTTGTTGGCACAGAGTTTGGGAATCTTCTCATGCTGGCTGGGGATTATGGACCTTGTAGTTTAGAAAAAAATCACCATTGTGAAGTACTGCTTTAGTGACAGAATGCCCCTATCTATACGGGGGATGTTGACAGAAGGAGATGAGTACAGTGGGCCCTTGGTTTCTGCTAGGATTTGGTTCCAGGACCCTCATGGATACCAAAATTCATGAATGCTCAAGTCCCATTATGTACAATGGTGTTGTAAAATGGTGTCTTATATAAAATGATAGAATCAAAGTTTGCTTTTTGTGGGGGAGATATTTTCAAGCTATGTTTGGTTGAATCCATGGATACAGAATCCACAGATGTGGAGAGCCAACTGTAATATGATCTTCGTCTTTTCTTACTGCCTTGCATTTACCCAGCATTATTGCTGCTTGTAGTAGTTCCAAGCAACCATCAATAATAAGTAACTTATATTCAGCAGTAGCCTTCCCTCCAGCTGTCCTGATTTGCCAGGGACAGTCCTGATTAATCCTCTGTTGCCTGCTTTTTCAGCTGCTGTTAAAATGTCCCAGTTTCCCTCTCCTTCTCCCACTTTCCCCCTTAGCCATTTCTGCACTGGACTGTTGTAGTGCTATCATTCCACTTTCAACATCCTATGGAATCCAGCTGGCCCCTCCCGAAATGGCAAACCCCAGGATTCCATAGGATGTTGAAAGTGGAATAATAGCACTACAGCAGTCCAGTGCGGAAATGGCCCTTGTCTTCCATCCCTGCAAACTGAGTTCAAAGTGCAAAAGTAGTTTGCACTCTAACTCCACAGGGGGAGAGAAGAGGGCAGAATCCCACTCTTTCCTATAGACTCAAGCAAAAACAAACTGCTGCGGCCTCTCCTAGATTGTATGTTCCTCCTCATTAATAACTTTTGCCATCTTAACGCACTCTGATGTTGCCAACCCACACATGTCCTGGTTTCTATCTGTGAAAGGTTGAAGAGTATGCAATAGATGAGTAGAAGAGCAAACCCATTTTTTTTTAATACAGGAGGGAAACAAAGGAAGACCCAACCCCTAAAGCAACCTGACTTACACCACGGCATTGTTGAGAAAATAAAAAGTGGAGATGAGAAAAGCTCTCTACTCCACTTTGGGCTTATCAGAGGAAGAGCAGGATATAAGCATAATAAGTAAATATGCAGCAAACCATTTTTTACAGTTTTTTCCTATCAAGAATGAAGAGATGGCATGAAATCTTCTGGCAGAGACCAGAAGGACATGGCTAGGCTTTAGCACTTTGTGCATTTTGTCAGGTGGAATTGAGTGAATTCTAAGGCCATTTCTGCACTACACTGTTATAGTGCTATTACTCCACTTTCAACATCCTGTGGAATTCTGGGGTTTGTAGTTTACTGAGGCCCAAGAGCTCTCTGGCTGAGAATTCTAACTGCCCCTCTCTAAACTGCAAACCCCAGGATTCCATAGGCTGTGGAATGTGGAATAATAGCATTGTAACAGTGTAGTGCGGAAATGGCCTCTGTCTTGTTGTTGTTGTTTTTTTCCAACTGTGCAAGAAGCTAAGGCTGGCACTAAGGAGATGCTTTTTGCTGAGATGTGATGGCACTATGGACTGGAGCAGACTTGTCAAAATGTATGTAGTTGTGAAAGTCATCACAAAATCTGGTGATGAAAAACAGGCGGTACCAGTGAACCCTGCAGTGCCAAAGAAATGTCGGATGCCATTGTTAATGCCTGAAGAAACATGTTAATTTTATTTTCTCATCTATTTTTCTTTTATAAAATAACCTTGTTCCTGACTAAAGCCCATATTGCCAACTGCATGAAAATTTATTTCCTCCTGCACATTTTATTTTCACATTGGACAAAAGGGTCTGCCCACTTTGAGGGCATTAGGTCCTGTCCAATCTTGAAGTTAAGCTAAGCTTTGAAATCGGAGAGTCCCTGGCACATTAGGGAAACAACACTCTTCCCTCCTTCACACTGCTTGAGGAGGAGTGTTATCTAACATATAAAGGTCAAAGTTCATTTGTCTGTGTAAGGCGAAGACTTGATTGGCTGGGGTTTGCATTTTAGGAGGGGCCTTTAGAATTCTCAGCCAGAGTGCTTTTGGGCCTCAGCCAACTGTGTCTGTCTTGAATAGGCCAGTTGCTATGGAGATGAGGCCTAGCAGCAAGGAGGAGGGCAGTGTATTCCCTCAGGAAGCCAACCACTGCATGTTAATAACTCTGAATACAGATTGGATTGGGGAATATGGGGAAAAGTTACAGATACTGGACAAGACAGTTTGGGGAACTGAGACACAGGACCTCAAATCTTTCTAACAAGTATTACCTATGAGAAAATAAAATCCTCGGCAACGCTGGGTATATACCCAAGTAAAATATAAAACCTAGAAGATTTCTGTGTGTCTCTCCAGCTCTCAGTGGAGGCTCCTAGTTAGCTAAAGAACAGAAGGAGAAAGTAAACAAGACATTAATTTTAGGTACTATACTCTAAAGGCACCAATTCCTGTCTGCTCGTGGAAACTAAGCAGGGTCAGTCCTGGTTAGTACTTGGATGGAAGACGGCCAGCCAATACCAGGTGCTGTGGTCTATATTTCAGAGGAAACAACTGGTTAGTATTCCTTTCCTAAGAAAACCCTATGAAATTCATGGGCTCGCTGTAAGCGGACAAGCTACAGAAAGCACGCACACGCTACACGAAAGGTGTCCAGCTACACGCTGCAACAACGCCTGGAAGAAGGGGGGCAGCAGCGTGTCGTTCCCTGGGCCCGGTGGGGAGAGGTGCGCAGTGCCCGCCCTCGCCCGCCAGGTGGCGAGAGGCCCCGCCGATTCCGCGTCACGTGAGCCGCCGAGTGTTGAAACTCGTCCTGGAATGACCCCGGCCGGGCTCCTGCAGGCGCTCTGAACCTCTCTCGATGGGAGAAGCGGCTCTATGGCGCCCCCGGTTGCCGCGGGAGGGGCGGGGCAGCCGCAGAAGTAGGAGCCGCCTCCGGACCCCGCGCAAGGAAAGGTGGAAGGGTCAGAGTCCCGGGCAGCCTTGGCTGGGCGCTCCGGTAAAGTAGCAGAGAACAAAACGCGCGGGGAGAGCGAGGGGCAGCTCGAGCTCACCCTCCAAAAAAGGGGGTGGGGAGAGGAAGCCCCACCCTCCGCCAGCCCGGGCCGCTGAAGCGGCTGCGGGTGGTCGCTCCCCCAGAAACTGACGGGAGCGCCTCGCTCCCGAGGGGAGGCGGGCCCGGCGGCGCGGGGCGCGTGGCTCTCGCCCCCGGAGGGCTCTCCGGCCGCCTCCCGGGAGGGCTCCGATGACGCGCCGGCCCGGAAGGGAGCCCGGGCGGCGGAGGTCCGGCCGAGAGTCGGGGAGGCGCCGGGAGCGCGTGGCGCAGCCCTGAAGGTACCTCGGCTCCCCTCGAGGGGGCTCGTTCCCCCCCCTCCGGCGCGGAGGCGCGAGCGCGTTTGGACCGGGGAGCGGAACCCCGAGTGAGAGGCGCCCGGCTGGGTTTAAATATTTACGCGCTGCGACCGACGGGTCTCGTGATTTAGCCCGGGCTTGTGGAGCGGTCGCCCGGAGGGGAGGGAGCGGGGCGGCCCGCCGGGTTCGGAGCTGCGAGCCCGCCGCCGGTGGCTTCGCCGGGGAACTGAGCGAGGCTTCCTTTTTGAGCTGGGCGGGCCCTGCCCTTAGGTAGAGGAAAGCAGATACTTCAGGCGGATGTCGGGAACGGGCGGCAAGGTGTCCTTCGCTCGGATATGTTGCTGGCAGAGAGACGTGGCAAGGCGCCCGTGGGCTTTTCTGTTGCATCTGGCAAAATAACTGGGCTGGATTGGGGGGCTGTGCAGCTTGTTTTGGGGGGTGGGCAGGGAGCTAATTAGTGCTCTAGCTCGGACGGCATATTGTCTTGGGCCGCCCTTGCCTCTAATGTGTTTAGTGCAGAACTGTCAGCGTCCCCAGGTCCAATGGATTCAGTAAGTTCTGCGGTATTTTTCGGCTTTATCTGGAGATTAGCTGTTCAGCTCAGTCCTGACATGGAACTCCATCTCAGCTGAGGTAGAATTGTCACAGCGCATAATTTTAGCTCCCAGGGATCACTAGGACTCAGCACTGGTGTCTGGTTCTGTCCTGGGAAGTATGGACTCTGAGCAAATGTTAAGTACTTTTCGTTAAACCCTGAACAATTCTTTCAGTTGTTAGTGATTCTTTGCTTCTCCGTTTTATCCCTTACCCTCTCACAAGCCCATTCATTTCATACTAAGGAGGAGATACGTTTAAAAAATCATCATTCCTCTGTTCGTTCTTTTCTGAATAAGAGATCTGCTTGTATGGTTCTCAGATGTTCTACTTACTATTCATTGTCCCACTCATTATATATGGCAGAACAACTAATAAGTTACATTTAAACATATATTATTATAATAATATGTTGTTACAATTGCTGCTGTTACTGTGTCTCATAATGAGTGATCCCCTTATATTATTCTGCATTGTTCTTCCTTATCTGTATATTAAATCTTCATCTCAAAACAAAAATTTCATGGCAAACATAAAATAACTCCTTATCATCCACCTATGGTAGCAGTCATGATAACCAGTCATACTGTGGTACCTGTACTTTAAAAAAAAAAAAGGATTAAACTGCTGTGTAGCCACCATAGTATGAGTGGGCTTTGTGATACAGTCTGTTATGTACATGTAATTCTTTTTCCTGTTCTCTGTGTAGAGAAGGAGTATGTAGTATAGGAAATCCCACTGAAAGACGTGTGAATAATGTTAGATGTCTGCTCCCACGTTAGGTGCTGGAGAGATAAATGTTTGCTCAAATAAAATCTTCAGGCTTTCTGTTCAAACTCTGTTGTCCTCTGTGTTCTAAGTGGATGTGCAAGGTATGCAGGATCAGGGAAACGGAGATAATTGTAGGTGAAGCCCATTTTTATACGAGGGTAAGTTTAATACTGAACTGTAATTTTGAATTTTCTATTTGGTAGGTTCTGTTAGTGAGCTTAATTCGGTTTTTGTCAGTATAAAGATCATTAGAAAACCATTATACAGAAGCTGTGTATTTTACCATATAATTTCATTAGAAATTCCTAGTTGCACTTGAATAGTTGGAAGGAGGAACGGCCATAAAGTGTGAAGCCATGTGAGAGTGGCATAACTAATGAAAAGTGAAACAACTGTTTCAAGAAAGTGTTCTCCTTAGATTCCTTAAATAATTTGTGGTTCAGAATGAGTCCCAGAGTTTGGAAATAAGTAATTGCAATTACTGTCTGTTCAAATAATAAAAACATAACTAAGTTACTTTATTAGATCTGAACAAGGATAACTTCACTGTTTTCATGATATGTGCCACTAGTGACTTTGTAAAACCAAGAAATGTTTCAGATATGCTGTGGATATCAAGTTCCCTTGCAGGTCTGCAGAGGTTGCTCAGATGCATTTCAACTGAGTGCATTCCCATATATTCTTTGTGTCAAAATAATAAATTTTCATTCAGTTCCCAAATTTCTAGCATTGCAGAGAGTGAGACACTGAAAATTGTTCACAGTTGAAACTTTCATATTTGCTATGTTTGCATTCTCTTGGTAATTTTTTTCTGCCATTTTATTTTGGATGCCTAAACAATGTTTCTAAATACTCAATTGAAGTTTTAAGTTACTGCAATGCTAGAAATTTGGAGACCGAAGGAATTTTCATTTGGGGAGCAACATTCTTATTTAGCGGGCCGTAGCTTCATTTTGTTCCCTCCACCCATAGCTAGAGCATCGGGCAGAACTCTGTACTTCCTAATCTGCCACCCTTTTTGACTCTTCAGTTGGTAACTCGTACCTGGCAGAACAGTTCTACTGGCAGGCTATTCTGTTATCAGATCTCAGATCACCGGACAGAAGGGTGTTTCTGCCAGCTAAAGGGATTGATGCCTAATCCAGCCAGTGTATCTTTAAATTAGGATTGTGCTGTAAACATTGGAGAAAGAATATGATATGTTATATGTTTTGTCTCATGCTTTGTTGTGAGAGGACAGTAAGTTAGATGAGAGAAAAGTGTGTTTTGTATCACAGGCTACTGGCTTGTAGCATTCAGATGTTTTGTCTTTTAAGCAATTTAAGGAACTGTATTATTTTGAGAAATGGCAAAGTAAAAAGTTTTTTAAAATGTTACTTTAAAATGTTATTACTTGTCTATATCCTGACTTCTTCCTTTTCAGGACTCAAGGCAGTTTACAAACATAGCTAAAAATTTACAACATACAAAAGTTAAAAATATGTTTAAGCTGTCAAAAAATTAAAACCAGTTGAAAACAAAAAGTGTTAAAAAGAAGACAGTCCCACAATTATGAAAGGCCCTTATGTAATCAGTGTGCAAAGGCCTGCCCAAGAAAAGTGGTCTTTATCTGCCTATAGAAGGACAGCAAGGAGTGTGCCAGTATAACATCTCTAGGAAGGGAGTTCCAAAGCCTGGGATCAGCCACCAAGAAGGCCCTCTCCTGTCTTCCCACCAGATGTATCTGTGGGTGTGATGTGACAGAGAGAAGGCCTCTCCATAAGATCTCAAATACAATAAATACAATGGAAATTGCTTCTGAGTAGAAGCACACAACTGGCACCAGTTGGTTGTAGTAGTGGGACAAATTATATTGGGATCAGATACAGGGAGGCTCACATAGGTGTTTTTAATGCTCAAATGTGGGGGGGGGGCACAGCAACCTATATAAAAGATGAATTGCTGCTCCTGATGACATATAGGAGAACCAATTCAGTCCCCTCTTTGACCTGAAAAAGGGCAGTCCTGGAATTCTGGAGGGGTGGAGGGCTGCAAAAACAGCTTTGGGGTAGGACTATATGTGGCCTCAAAGCTGCGCTTTGCCCACTCTTGTTATACCGTATGCTTCTTGTATTTTTGCAGGCTAACACCTAGGATTTTTGAGATCAGGGAACCAAGAATGATAGTTTCATGTTTTAATATAGTGCTGCTCAAAGTAGCGGTCCCTGGACTGGTGCTAGTCTGTGAAGCATCAGCGGAGAGTTTTACAGGAAAGAAAGAAATAGTTCTGGCCAGTGGACGCAGTCCTTGGTACATTAGAGAGAAAATATTGTTCCCCTGCTTCAAATTGTTTGGGGAGGACTATTATAAAATATAAAACCCAGAAGATTTCTGTGTCAGTTTCCAGCTCTGAGTGGAGGTTCCTAGTTAGGTAGAGGATGGAAGAAAGGAGAAAGTGAACAAGAGATTACTGGTAGGTGCTATACTCTAAAGGCACCAAATCCTGCCTGATCTTAGAAACTAGGCAGGGTCAGCCCTGATCAGTACTTGGATGGGAGACCACCAATGACTGTCAGGTCCTCTATACTATATATCAGAGAAAGGACCTGGTAGACCACCTCCAAGTATTCCTTGCCTAAGAAAACCTTAGGAAATTCATAGGGTCACTATAAGTTGGCAGGCAACTTAAGGCATACACATGCACGCGCGTGCATACGCGCGCACACACACACACACACCCTTTTTTAAAAAAAAGTCAGTCATCAGACTAAATAGTATTGCAGCACGATTGGATGGAATGTAGCCTCCAAAATATGAAAACATTATATTCTGATTTTTCAGAAGTTTTTCACTGGCCTTGAACTTGAATATGCTTTGTATTAAAGCTACTGTGTTTTCTTTCAGAGGGTAGGAAAATGCTACTGTCCTTGTAATTCTAGACTGCTGCGAACGATATTTGTGTGTAGTTGTCATTTCTTCCCACATATCAAAACACTAGCAGCCAGCAATCACCTTAGGTTCAATTAACTCTGCAGAGGAATGGGCTGAACAATAATGATGACATTACTTCCATTAAATTACTGTTTACCTTTTGTGAATTATTTCTAGCCAGTCTTAGAGGATGAGGCAATCTTTTCACCTCTAAAGGAGAAAGCATAGCATTTACCTCTTGATAACAGTCTTCCAAGGAACAAAATGTACCAGAGATAGCTGTTTTCTGGGAAGGATTTAAACATTTTTTTCCCAACTGGGAAGATATTCTTAATGATAAGAATAGAGATGACTGTATTAGTGATACTGTTGCAATTGCTCAGCACCCAGGTAGTTCAATAACTAGAAGGAGTATTGTCAAATTTTGAACATGCAAAGGTCATTTCTGCACTACACTGTTATAGTGCTATTACTCTACTTTCAACATCCTGTGAAATTCTGGGATTTGTAGTTTACTGAGGCCAAAGAGCTCTCTGGCTGAGAATTCTAAATGCCCCTCCCTAAGCTGCAAATCCCAGGATTCCATAGGATGTTGAAAGTGGAATAATAGTGCTATAACAGTCTCTCAAATACAGTTATCATCTCTCTTCATATGGGGAGAGCTGAAAAGTTTTTGATCCTAAATAGAAGGGAATTTAGATTTAATCAAATGTTAGTCTCAACTAAAGTAGATCCATTGAATGGTAGAATTTACATACATGTTGATTTATTAAGTTTCCATTAATTCACTGGTTCAGTTCTAGGTAGGATTAACAAGGATTTAGACCTTAAGCTAAGAATTCTTAAAGGGAGAATTCTCAGCCTGTCCCTGTATCACACTTCATATTCTGTTAGTGAATTTTGTTTGGCTGTTTGGACTTAATGTAGAACTCAGCAGGTTCATGTTTGAGTAATGCTCTAAGAGTTAGAGTCATGAGATTCCAATGTTGTATGAATTTGAAAACTGAAGTACTAAGTTTGATACTACCGCACTACTGGAAGTTGAAAATATTGAGAGTTAAAGATGTAGCTGGATCCTACATCCAAGCTTAGCCATTAGGCTACAATGATGGTAAAGTGACATAAGCCCCAATAAATACAATGGAAATTACTTCTGAGTAGAAGCACACAACTGGCACCAGTTGGTTGTAGTAGTGGGACAAATTATATTGGGATCAGTTCTGACTACCAGAAAAAAAAAATTCCCTACAAAACTAGTTTCTCACAGTCATGTCCAGTTTATTATATGATTGGACAGCCATAACTGCAACGTTTTACTGTTGTTGTTTTTTTTTAAAAAAGTGTCATTTCTTAGAAATACAACAATGTCAAGCACTTGAGGAAAAAATCCTTGAGACACAAGTAAGAACTAATTGTGCTTTATGAGGAATAGTAGCCTATTTGCTATATGCAGTCCAGTGGGATATTTTGTTTCCTGACAGTAAAAAGCATCACTCCCCTATTTTATTGAGAATCCATATCAAACACTGCAGAGTTCCTACTCTGATCTCTGCAGGCGACTAAGAGAGAAGCACATGAGGTGTGATTTTGGGGTGCCCTGCTTGGCTGGCCAGGGAGAAGGAGGAAGAAAAGCAGTGCCATGCCAGTCAGAATCCCAGCAGATAGACTCTCCATATTTGGTACATAAGACCATCTTGCTGCATACCAAATGGTTGGTGCTGGTCTGTTGGGAACACAGTTGATGCCTGCTCATAACAAGTCAAGGAATGTGGGAATTAGGGCATCTTGTATGTCCTCGATATAGGACCAGTTTCGTGTTCCCAAATATGAGGTGTCCCATACAAAATGGGATCTTTTGGGGAAAGTCTTCCCTGGGGTGATGGTGAATGGAGGCCCATGCCAAATGGCTGCATGCTAGGAAGATCCAGAACCAATATGGACAGTGTGAAAGTGTCCATTCTGGATAATGAATTCAAATATAAAATCTGTGAAGAAAGATAGGAGGAATTTCTGGTCTGGAGCCACTATTGCATAATCAAATCAATGTAGTAAAGAAGCTCCTTTCAGAGAAGAGCTGTAAAAAAAAGAACTAGAAATATTTTTAAATTAATTAATTTGGGAGCTGTACATAGAAAGCCTTATTGCAGTCTTTGGTTTTGACCTTCTTGCCAGGTGTGTTTCCAGGAATTACAGCTAAAGAATTCAGTGGGCAGGCTTGCTGGAGAACAGAAACTGGCTAGACTGAGGAAGAATTTATGATAATATGCTGTGCTCTAAACAAGGTTACAACTTTTTCCTACTGCTTTATGTTTGTTTAAGCTCTCTACAAAAGCTTAAGAGGGATTACATCCTTTCCTTGGCTAACTGCATGACTGAATGAAAGTGTCAAATGAAGGTGCATATAGACAGTTGAAACACTTAGCTTGATGAGTTATGATAAGTTTGTGTTTGTAAAGGAGAGTGAAAATAAACAGAAAGCTTTACAACTGTATATTCTGACATGATTTTTACAATTGTAAAAACTTCCTGCCTCTGAAATCTGCCTTTGATAGCTTTTACTTAGTTTAAAGTTGTAGATTGATTTCAGAGGTGAAATTACAGACAATTTTTTTAAAAATAGGATGTATGGGCTAACACTTTTTTTATTGGGATTTATAAGGTATTGTAAGTGATATTCATAGTATGAACAGAATTCAAAATAACCTTGACAGATTGGAGGGCTGAGCCCAAACTAACAAAACGAATTTAAACATGGATAAATCTAAGGTACTACATTGAGGCAGGAAAAATTAAATGCACAAATATGGGTAACAATTAGCTTGAAATCAATACATGTGAAAAGCATCAAGGAGTCTTAGTAAACCACAACTTAAACATGAACTGGTAGTGATGTAGCAGCCAAAAAAGCCAATACAGTTCTAGGCTGCATCAAGAGGGATATAGTGTCCAGATCAAGGAAAGTAGTAGTCCCACTCCAGTCTGCTTTCCATGAGACCTCATCTGGAAGACTGTGTCCAGTTCTGGGAACGACAGTTAAAGAGAGATATCAACAAGCTGAAAGTGTGCAGGGAGGAACAACTAAGATGGTCAAAGGTGTGGAAACCAAGCCTTAGGGGAACTGAATGGGGAGCTGGGTATGTTGTACAAGAGAAGACTGAGAAGTGTTCTGAAGGAATGTCATGTAGAAGATGGAGACAGATTGTTTTCTGCTGCTCTAGAACATGAACCAGTAGATTCAAATTACAAGAAAAGAGATTCCACGTAAGTGCTAGGAAGAACTTTTTTTTACTGTAAGAGCTGTTCAACGGTGGGACATATTGCCTCAGAAAGTGGTGGATTCTCCATCTTTGGAAATCTTTAAGCAGAGGTTGGACAGGCGTCTTTTGGGAGTGTTATAACTGTGTATTTCTGCATGGTAGGGGTTGGACTAGATGGCTCTTATGATAGCTTCCTACTCTAAGATTCTATGATTCTGTATAGTAGTTTGTAACCACAGCTATGTTCGGAAGAGAGTTTCCAATTTTAGGAAAAGTGTTTGGTACATTAAGATACAGTAGCACACGCATTATATTCCTGAATGACATACATAATAACTGAGCCCAGAATTTGATTTATCTAATCAAATTTATTTTATTTATGTTATTTCTGATTAAGTGTGTAACATTATTTAAAAGCTATTTTACTTCTGTCTTTTCTTCTGAATTTTCATAGTAAGAGGAATTCTATCTGTAAGAAGATTCTTGATAATTTCTTACTGCCTTTAACTACAATTCTCATAGTGAAGATAGTGAGGATGGTCCTCTCAGGTATGTGAGTTTTAAGAATGCCTAAGGATGATATGAATATTAACATGTGATGGGAATTAACAAAACATTAACACAGCTGTAAAGAGAACAGAAAGAGCATGTTGGCATTTTTTGTGTAATTTGCCAAGTTGACATGAAAGCATTTAAACCTGTAATTAAGCATTGCATTTGAACTGTATTTGAGAAAGAGAAAGAAAAAAACTGTCTGTTTTTTTTAAGAGTCGGTATGTTGCATGATGGATGAATAGGATTCTTCCTACAACCGTTTTAAGCCAAATGCTGATGTGTCTGAAAACAAAGACCTTCTTCAGAGCAACGTTTAGTCTGGCATAGCTATGAATCCCAGAATTATTCTACATTTGAGTGAAAACAGTGGTACATTTGTATTCCTAGAGTGCTAGAAAGCTGCTCATCCCCAAGTCATATTCTACTAAGGATTTTTTTTTCCTAATCTTGTTTGCAAATCTACTGTTTTGCTGAAAATCAAACACAGCAAATATAAATCTATGCTATAAAAATTCTTTGAACCTGCACTAGAAGCTGTCAGTTTGTTACAGCAATGTGAAGTTTGTCGTACTCGGACAGTTCTGTTCATATATACCTACGGCTGTAAGATTTGGAGCAAGATTTTAAAATATTTCATTTCTGTGCTTTGGCACGGGGTATTTGCAAGACAGGAGGATGATGTATGTAGCCAGGTTCCTAGGTTGAAGTCATCTTGGTTGTTGGACCCCACTGTGTGTAAGACATATACCTTAACTTTGTTCACATGTAAAGGAGAAGTAAAACAAGAAGTCTACTCTTTAAAGAAGTGGGATAGAGGAGTGGATCAAAAACCAATCTACTTCCCTGCCTTATGCGGTTATGCTCCCTTGTCCCCTTTTTAAGCAGTTCCCTAGCCAGCTCTGACACTATTAGGAAGAAAATTGTTTAAAGCTTTGGAGTTCAGTGAGGTGGAGAAGAGTCACATGTTTCATACACACCTCTACGACTTGTTTGTTGTTAAGAGTAGATTTTGCACCTTGTCAAAATACGTGAATTAGAAAACATATGATTAATACAGTCATAACCACCCTTTAGATTTAAGTTGACACATAAGGATAAATAACTGATGGCCAAAGAGACCTCAGTTGGATCTCTCATGGATTTCCTATTCCAGGGATGCCAATGGCTTGCATATCTGGTGCACCACATAAGATGAGATATAAACTATGGACTCTTCGATCTCTTATCCCGGTTGAACAGCAACAGAAGACTCTCGCTCACATACTTTCTCACCCTCTTCAACTTAAGAGACCAGCAAAGAGCTTTGTACCTTCTTCATGCTCACCCCCTGCTGTGAATGTGACATCCACCAATGTACTGCTATAGAGTTTTTGTGAACAAACACTTACCTGTTCCCTTGAGTAAGCCAAAGCAGGGAAGAAAAACTTAATTTTTTCTGTAAGAGGTTCCACATTTTGTGTGAAAACAAAAAGGAACAAGGTTTTTACTAGCGTATATTCTTGGAGGGTGACTCCATTATCCAGATCATAGTCCCGTAGGTAGAAGTGTGTTTCCTCACCCACACTGGCTGTCCTTTAATATGTGAAATACGTGTAATAGTATGTAACTCTATGTGTGAGAGCCAGCTGTAAGGTGCCAAACTTTATCATCTCAGCCTGACTGCTCAGTAAAACTCTGCATTACAGTTACTTCAATAGCCTTGATAGCTTTTTAACAAGAAGTGTGTGATAGAGATATTAGTAATAAATAAAATAAAAATTAATAATAATACATCTACCCCATTCAGACAAAGGGGAGTGCTTTCTGTCTGAATGCAGTATAATAGACTTGCCATTATCCTCCCTTTATATATGAACATGGAAGATACACAAATGAATGCAGACAGTTATATGGTTTCATCTAGTTGGGTATTTACTCAGTGTTACTGAATGTTGCGGTAGTCTTGAAGGTATCACTTCTTTCTGAATTTCTATTTGCTTCCTGAATTTTAAATATTAAGGACTGGTTAGATACAATTCTGAAGAGCTGATTAAGTGTTTTTCTCTTCTTGCAGCAAGAGTTAAGATACCAAAAAAAAAAAAATCTACTCATGGTTTCAGTATGTTCAGAATTCTATTGTTAGATTCATGGGCTAGGCACCAACACAAAATGTTTATGTAGTGGTCAGTCACTAGAATGAATGCGGTCTGATGAGATCCTTTGTAAATATTCAAGTATAACTTGACTTCACAGATTTTGAAGTTGTGGTATGTCACAGTAATGTTTTTTGAACCCTTGAATGTTGAGTCTGATAGTGATTTTTGGCATAAATACCTCTGGAATTACCTGTGGAATTTTAGTGTGTTCATTTTAATACTGGTTTAAATTACAAGCACCCTCAGTTTTGCATTTGTGGATGGCAAAGGGATATTCAGAATGGGTTTGATCAGGAAGGCATACCTCTATAGCTGCCAGTGGAGTGGGAGATGACATTAAAGAAGTGGAAACATTGGGATAACAAGCATGGTGGGCATTTATTGCCAGTATTTGTAAATACATTAGAACACAGGCCATTCTCACTCAACACAGTGGCCTAAATCTAATGGCACAAGAGCAAGACTTTGTACAACAAGTTTCTCTTTTCCTTGGTCCACCTGCCTGTTGTACACATTTCAAATTCGGCACAAAGAATACCCCATCCATTCAGAATGAATTTTGGAGGCCATGAGAGGTAGGAGAATTGGATCCCCTGGCAGTGTCTGTTCTAAATGGGAAAAGACACAACTGGATATAGCCAGTGGCTTTATTTTAACATCTTTGAACACCTATGTCTTTAGTCCATGGCAAAATACTGGTTTTGTCAAGACAATCTTCAGAAAATGACATAAGCCAAGCAGTGTAGGAAACTGCAACCATGATGTGTTGAGGCATGTGCAAGACTATCCATCATGTTATGAAGTTCGGTTTAGCAATGCCTTTGCTAGAGCCCAGAAATGCAAATAGCTGTCTTAAAAAGCAATAACAATTCTTAGCAGTTTTTAACCTTACTAAGAGCAGGTCTTCTGTAATGCTTATCAATGTTGCTCTTCCAAGTTCAAGTCATTTACAGCAGGGATAATTCTAAAGTGTGTTGTTGCTCTTGAAATCCATTTCCCCTCCAGGTTCTGTAGGGATTGCAGCTAAATTCAGAGGGAATAGGAGAGTCCATGAATTGTGACAAATGTTATCACAGTTCCTGCTAATCAAAACATCCAGGGCTTTAACCCTGTGAGCCCGAGCTCACCACACCACTGTTCCATCTGTTTTATTTAACCTTTTACTGTCCCTTTGTTTTCTGTCAGTATATTTCTGTTTTGCCTTGTTTTTATGTAATTATATGAGTACATAACCTTACATAGCAATAGCCTTACATACATAATCATAACTATCCATTGCTGTAAATCTCACAAATAAAAAATCTTGAAATTATTCATACTCACAGTATACATGAGTGAACAACACAGACTGCTGCATTTTGTTGTTGAGCATCACAAACTTGATAGAATGCAAAGTGTCCTACTTTGTTGTTGTCTTTTTAATTCAGCTAATTTTTTTCCAAGTCAGGTCTGGGCAGATTGAAACTTGACAGTTGATCTGAATCATCTCTGCTACTGCAGAGGCAAGTTTCTGTTTTGTTATGAAGGAAGATTATAAAGGAGATAGTTACATAGCAGATTACAGGTCCTTTAATTTATTCTCTTTGTGTACTAGGAATGCTTTTTCTCTTTCAAAAACACGAAACAGAAGTAAAGGTGTGGTGTTCTATTCTTAGCAATTTGGGATAAAACCTTTCCCATACAGAGGAGAAATAAAGAGCAGTTCTTCTCTGCGAAAAGTTCGTCCTCCCTCCACTCCATCTTTCTTTGATGGGGATCCACCAAGGCCTACAGATCTTTTATTTTCCCATCCTTTTATGCCTAAAGTTAATTTAATGTGCAAAGCATGGATTTAGAACAACCTTTGAAATTCACTATTGGCCATTTTCTGTAACTGATATAACCATTTCAGAAGTGGCTGAGTAGTTTGTAATATCGCAGCTGTGTGTGTCAGTCAACAAACCAATCACTACACCTGAAGTGAGATAAAAGCAACTTAAGAGCCCTTGAAAATAAAGAAACCTTTATTCTTGATTCCCAGAGGAGAGAGCACAGGGTGAGCTGGGTCTGTGAAGACATCCTTGACCAGGTGTTGTTTACAGGCTTGTGGGTCTGTGCTTGCTTGCTTGTTTGTCTGTTTGTTTGCTTGTTTTTGTTAGGTCTCCTTGTGCTGGCCGTGTGCTCTCCCTGAGCACACGGTCTGACTAACGAGGGGGAGGAGCCAGCTAGGGGGGAGGAGTCTTATTAGGAGCTCGCAACAGCACGTGCCAAAGGTGCGCGCAGTTGAAGCCCTCTTCTTCAACCCTTCCAGTTCATCCCTTGGCGATCAGCAGAGGAGACATACTTGATTCAGTTGAATTTTAGAAAGAAAGTCCTGTTATTCTTTCTAGACCTATTCCCTGTACTACTGTCTGTAGTATCAAGGATGGAAGGTGAGGGAGCTGCTGCGGTCACCTGTAGCACTTGTGGGATGTTCCTTTTCTTGCCACAAGATGTTGTCGGGTACACCTGCACCAAGTGCAAGCTGGTGACCTTCTTGGAGGAGAAGGTTCACCAGCTGGAGGCACGAGTTTCTAATCTTCGTCTTATTAGGGAAGGTGAGGAGTTTTTGGATAGGGCAGAGAAGACCTTCCTGAAGACCAAATGCGCGGGGGAGCTGCCAGATCAGGAAGTCAGCACACTGGGCCAAGAAATGGATGCTTGGAGGAATGTCACATGGAGGAGTAGGAGGACCAGGAAGGAAACAGAGACTCTAACCCTATAGAATCGCTTCAAAGTTCTTGGCCTTATGAACGATGAGGAGCACCAGGAGGAGGGAACAGAATGTCAACAAGAAGGAATCCAATTTCGGCAACAGGAACTAGATCAACACTCCCAGCCTCAACAGAGTGCCCAGGCAGTCCTAGAAGAACCTGCTCGTCGAGGAGCCCCAGACAAACCTCAGAGGAGGCGAGTTCTGATTGTTGGGGACTCCTTGCTCAGAGGAACTGAACCGGCAATTTGCAAACCTGACAAGTTCAATCGAGAAGTCTGCTGTCTTCCTGGGGCCAAGATCAACCACATAACGGAGAGGCTAACCAGGCTGGTCAAGCCCACTGACCATAAGCCCCTCATTCTGGTTCATGTTGGAACCAATGACACTGCGAGGCGCAGCTTTTACCACATCGCAAAGGACTATGAGCTTATGGGGACAAAGCTTAAGGACCTTGATGCGCAGGTGGTCGTTTCATCTCTCCTCCCTGTTCAAGGATATGGCGCACAAAGGGAAAGGGCAATAGCAGAGGTCAACAACTGGCTCTGCACATGGTGCTGCTGGCAACGGTTTGGGTTTTTGGAACACGGCCTGAATTTCCATGAACGTGGGCTTCTGGCAAGGGATGGGCTGCACCTCACGAAACTTGGCAGGAATGTTTTTGCAAACAGTCTTGCATGGAGGATTACGAGGTCTTTAAACTAAGTTCTGCTGGGGAGGGAGACAATATTATTCAGGGCAAAGACTTGGCGAGTGCAGGGGGAAAAGGCCCAAATGATATTGACCAAGTAGTACAAGCGTTCAATGGTGGGAGGAGTAGAAACTATAGTACAGGACTTGCAGGAAGGGCCCGGGGATTTAAGTGTCTCTACACTAATTCACAGAGTATGGGAAACAAGCAAGAAGAACTTGAACTCCTAGTACAACAAAATAAATACGATTTGATAGGCATCACTGAGACCTGGTGGGATGAGTCTCAGGATTGGAATGTAGGAATAGAGGGGTATAGCCTATTTTGTAAAAATAGACCAAAGAAGAAAGGAGGAGGAGTAGCCTTGTATGTCAAGGATGTTTTCACCTGTGAAGAGATCCATGACTTAAACCCAGAAAGCCAGGTCGAGAGCATCTGGGTAAGAATTAAGGGAGCGAGAAACAATAGGGATATTCTGGTGGGGGTTTACTACAGAGCTCCAACCCAGACTGAGGACTTTGATGATGCCTTCCTCAACCAAATGACTGCGCATTCAAAAAGGAGAGATACAGTAATAATAGGAGATTTCAATTACCCGGATATATGTTGGCAGTCAAACTCTGCCAAGACAGCAAGGTCCAGCAAGTTTCTTGCTTGTCTTGCAGACAATTTCATGGTCCAGAAGGTGGAAGAGGCCACGAGGGGATCAAATATTCTAGATCTGATCCTGACCAATAGGGGTGACCTTGTTAATGAGGTAGAAGTGGTTGGATCTTTAGGGGGGAGTGACCATGCCCTGTTGGAATTTGGCATTCAGTGGGAAGGAGAAAATAAGTGTAGCCAGGCACTCGTCTTAGATTTTAAAAAAGCGGACTTCTATAAACTTGAGGAGCTGCTGGCTGAAATTCCGTGGTCAAGAATAGTGAAAGGGAAAGGAGTTCAGGAGGCATGGGAGTTCCTTAAAAGGGAGATAATGAAGGCACAGTCTAAAACCGTGCCAATAAGGAGGAAAAATGGAAGGCATCTGAAGAAACGAGAATGGTTGACTAAAGAACTCTCAGCTGAGCGCAGTGTTAAGAGAAACGTGTACAGGAAATGGAAGAGGGGGGAAACCACCAAAGGAGAATTTAAGCAAGTAGCCAGGAGATGTAGGGAGAAGGTCAGAAAGGCTAAAGCACAGAACAAACTTAGGCTGGCTGGCCAGAGACATTAAAAACAATAAAAAGGGCTTTTTTAAATATGTCCGCAGCAAAAGGAAAAAGAAAGAGGCGATAGAGTCGCTGCGCAGAGAAGATGGCGAATTACTAACAGGGGGAAGAGAAAAGACAGAACTATTTAACACCTTCTTTGCCTCAGTTTTTTCCCAGAAGGATACAAACACTCAACCTGGCGGTTGGGGAGCAGGTGAGGAAGCAGGGGAAATGCGGCACATAATAGGTAGAGAGGTGGTACAGGAACACCTGGCCACACTGGATGAATTCAAGTCTCCAGGGCCAGATGAATTTCATCCTAGGATATTAAAAGAACTGGCAGAGGTCATTTCAGAACCGCTTGCTATAATCTTTGAGAAATCTTGGAGGACAGGAGAAGTTCCAGCAGACTGGAAGAGGGCAAATGTTGTCCCCATCTTGAAGAAGGGAAAAAAAGAGGACCCAAATAATTATCGCCCAGTCAGCCTGACGTCAGTACCCGGAAAGATCCTGGAGCAGATCATTAAGCAGTCAGTTTCTAATCACTTAGAAAGCAACACGGTAATGACGAGAAGTCAACATGGATTTCCCAAAAATAAGTCATGCCAGACTAATCTTATCTCTTTCTATGATAGAGTTACTAGCTTGATAGATGAAGGGAATGCTGTGGATGTAGCATATCTCGATTTCAGCAAGGCCTTTGACAAAGTTCCCCATGACATTCTTGCAAAGAAGCTAGTAAAATGTGGGCTGGACAGAGCTACTGTCAGGTGGATCTGTAACTGGTTGACTGACCGTTCCCAAAGGGTGCTCACCAATGGCTGCTTTTCATCCTGGAGAGAAGTGACTAGCGGGGTGCCACAGGGTTCTGTCCTGGGCCCAGTGCTCTATTCAATATTTTCATCAATGACTTGGATGAAGGAATAGAGGGCATGCTGATCAAATTTGCAGATGACACCAAATTGGGAGGGGTTGCTAATACACCAGAGGACAGGATCAAAATTCAAAATGACCTGGTCAAATTGGAGAGCTGGGCCAAGGCTAACAAAATGAAATTCAAGAGAGAGAAGTGTAAGGTCCTACACTTAGGTAGAAAAAATGGACTGCAGAAATATAGGATGGGGGACACGTGGCTGGATAGCAGTACGTATGAAAGGGATCTAGGAGTCTTAATAGACCACAAGCTGAACATGAGTCAGCAGTGTGATGCGGCAGCCAAGAAAGCCAACGCAGTTCTCGGCTGCAGCAATAGGAGTATGGTGTCTAGCTCGAGGGAGGTACTGGTCCCACTCTACTCTGCTTTGGTTAGACCTCATCTTGAATACTGTGTCCAGTTCTGGGCACCCCAATTCAAGAAGGACATGGTCAAGCTGGAGCAGGTCCAGAGGAGGGCGACCAAAATGGTGAAGGACCTGGAAGCCATGCCCTATGAGGATAGACTTAGAGAGCTGGGTATGTTTAGTCTGCAGAAGAGAAGGTTAAGAGGGGACATGATAGCCATGTTTAAATATTTGAAGGGGTGCCATGTAGAGGAGGGAGAGGGCTTGTTTTCTTTCGCTCCAGAGACCAGGACAAGGAGCAATGGATTCAAGCTGCAGGAAAGGAGATTCCACCTGAATCTCAGGAAGAACTTCCTGACAGTCAGGGCTGTCCGGCAGTGGAATATGCTGCCTCGGAGTGTGGTGGAGTCTCCTTCCTTGGAGGTTTTTAAGCAGAGGCTGGCTGGCCATCTGTCGGGAGTGGTTTGAGGGTATTCCTGCATGGTAAGGGGTTGGACTGGATGGCCCGTGTGGTCTCTTCCAACTCTACATTTCTATGATTCTATGATTCTAACTTTTCATCTTAATTGAGCAAATTAGGGCATAACTGAGCCTTCTTGAGGAAGTAAAAGGAAAGCATACTTAACATGATCTTAACTTTTTAAACATATTTTCATTATGTATAAAATGTGTCCTGATATAGTATTTGCTCTTTGATTGTGAACAGTACTTCACAGTCTACAGGATTGTAAGACTATTGTGGTTTTCATACCTGATTTTTTTTTAAGTGAACTTTTCCAGAACAGCAATTTTCTACATTCTCTCCCAAGCCCATCTTTGAGCCACAGGGAAATCTGCAACATTTGACTGAGATGGCATGTAGATAAGGAAGAGAGATGATTGTTCAAAGTAAACATGGATGTTCCTATTTTTGGTCTCTGTACATAGGGCTGGACATTTTCAACAACATAGGGATAACTTTTCCACTCTCGGGACCTAGTGCAGAGTGCACCAGTCTCAAAAATGCAAAAGTTGCTGGGAGTAGGCTCAGCTAGAAGTCAAATGTTTTCATGAGTGGGGATTTAATGCAAATTGAAAGCTTTCAGGAACAGAAAATGACCTTATTTTGCCCAGGGGAGATTCACTATGAGGGAGCGGTATAGAAAAGGAGCCAAAACCTAACAAAACAGCATTGGGTCCATATGCCACCCGTAGGTCACATTTTCCCCTCTCTTGTTGTACACCAAAGATAAAGTGGATATTCGCCATGCCAGTAGTGGAACAGCTTAGAAAAATACATTTTTGGCCTTCATTTCTCAGAATTCCCCAGCCAGCATAGCCAGTGCTGGCTGGGGAATTCTGGAAGTTGTAGGCCAAAAACCTAGTTAACAGGCTGCGCCATACAAGGTAATAGCTTCTTCATTATTACATGAGCTGTAGTTCTGGCTTTCTGCTATGTCTGTCTGAAACAACTGTGCCACTGTCACATCCTCCACAATTCAATGCTTCCGTTTTAAAACTAGCACTGACGTATCACATAATTACATAGTAAAACTTACAGTAAAATTACTGTCCCCAGGCAAGTAGTGTTTGGCTGCAGCGGGGCAGGTTGGAGGAGAGAAGGTAAATTCTCAGAAATAACTGTCAAGTGTTCAGGATTCTGTATTACGTAAGTACTTAGATGAAGCTGTTTATAAAAAGAAAGAGCAGAATTCTCTTCCTACTCTATGCCACCCATTTTGGAATTCTGTAGAAACGTCTTGTGTCTTACTGTTTTGCATCTCTTAGCAGTATTTTTATTTGTCACTTTAACCCCTAACATTATTATTTATTTCTCACGTTTATATTCTCCTTTTTCTACCTGTGTGATGGGAGTCTGAGTGCTGGACTAGGACTCTGAGAGACAAGGGTTCAAATAACTACTCAGCCATGGAGAACCACTGGTAACCTTGGAAAAGTCACATGCTCTCAGTTTTGGAGGAAGTAAGTGGCAAACCTCCTCTGAATAAACTTTGCCAAAGTAGGGTCACCTTTGGGATGCTATAAGTTGGAAAAGGCCTGAAGGCATGCAACAACAACTTTCTGCTTGAAAGTGATGGTACCTGATAACAGGAGTTAAAGAGTTCAAAGTTTGTCTGTAAACTGGAAGTAACAGTTTGAAATGCCTGTTAGTAATTTAAACTGTATTTTTTAATCTTAATCTGTATATTTAAGAATGTATTTTTGTAATGTGGATGAAGGGGATATGGATCTGTGGAGATGTATTCCAAGATAGTACTGTTCAAAGTGATGGTCCATGGCTGGTGCAGGTCCACAAGCAATTCACTGTCAGTCCATGGCAGTTTTCCAGGAAAGAAACTGTTGGTTGTAGTCAATGGGCACAAATATAGTGCCAATATCAAATAGCTTGAGATGCACTGCCTTAAAGTTTTGAGACTTTGTGGTTGAAAGTTTGGGGTGTATACAACAGAGGCACTGCTTATGTCATCAGACCTAACAAACAAGTAGAGTAGCCACTTACGCATCACGACAAAAAGAGGACATAGATTATCAAAGAAGAAGATACCTCTGTAAGGTAGAGCACATGGTCACCTTACAAACACGTAAAGGGCTTCATTAGGTAAAATAATAGCCAAA
Organism: Cyclura pinguis; assembly: GCA_030412105.1. Lineage (NCBI taxonomy): Eukaryota > Metazoa > Chordata > Lepidosauria > Squamata > Iguanidae > Cyclura > Cyclura pinguis. The sequence goes on from CM059602.1 coordinate 219,487,366, forward strand.
TAATATTCCTCCTATCTAGAAATTAGCCCAACAAGACAATATCCCCAGCATTCTGGATGATAAGGAAGTAGATAAGGACTCTTTTGGAGGGAAGCTTAGTTCCCTCCCAGCTATGGAATGTGCTAATGCAGAGCTGTTTGGAAATGCTTGTGGTTGCAACTGGCATTGGAGATGAGGCAGTCTCAGAACTGACTCTGAAACTTAGGAAATATCTTTGTGGGACTAAGTACTCCCCCCCACACACATATATATATACCTTGGATATCTGATGGGGAAGCAGAGAACTTTGTATTTCTGTTGCAGTGTGAACCTAATGCTTATTTATTTATAAATAAATGTATTTTTTTAAAAAAAATATATATCCCAGTTTTCTCCTTGCACAAGACCAAAGGTGGACACAAAGCACTAGTCATTTCCCAGTAACCTCGTTCCAAGGAAACCAGCCTGATTAAGTGCTAGCACCCTTGAAATCTCATTGGTCAGAGAAGTGAGATCTATGAATATTTCAACATTAATAAGGTTTGAGTGAAGGGCAGAGAAAAGAGGTGAGATAGAAGCATGATCTCTGAGAAACAGACTTTCTTCATACTTTAATCATATGAACAGGCTCCGTGTATCTAAGGGGCTGCACTTCTCAGGTGCTTACGTGAACATTGCTAATATGGAATCAAAATGGAAAAGAACCACGCTTAGAAATATTTCAACCTTAACGCAATAGTTTGTCCCACTTAGCATAAGCCCATTAAATCTATAGGAATTTGTTAGATCACAGTTACATGAGTTCAAATGATTCTATGTGTAATTCTACTCTAACTGGGACTAACAATTTGATTTAAACCTTAAAAAGTTGTAAATCACTATCCAGTGTTGGCTTGAATTTGGAGAACAATTGCAAGAATGTGCAGTTTAAAAAAAATCCCAAACATGCAACCTTTAATATTATGTGAAAAGATCTTCATTTTTCATACGTACAAACAAAACTTGGAACGAAATGTCACAGTGTAGAGGGCTTCCTGTTCTGGATTCCAACCTCCTCATTCCATTCCTCCCATGGTTTTCTCCCCCACCCCAACAGCCAGTATTTTGTAGTCATTGGACAGTTTTTATTATTATTCTTTCAGATTTTTTTCCCCCTACAGATTTTAAAATACTTCTCCTGCAACTGCATTAATACACCCCATTTTTAGAGGAGTGAATGGGATGCTGTTTCACTTACATAAACAATGACATTTATAGCCTGAATTGTGAGCATTTCAGATCCAAGAAATTACTCACATCCAAAGCACGCTGATGTACAGAGTACAGATTTAGTAAGAACAGGTCTTCCCTGTTCAGTAGAGCAGGTATAAGAGTCATGCAATTATCCAGCTGTTCTTAGACTGCAACTCCCAGCATTCTTCCCTGTTGGCTATGTTAGATTTGCAACCCCATAACCTGTTGAGGGCTACACGATTTCCACCATAGCAGTAGAAAAACCAATCTGTGCTCCTGCAGCTGTTTGCTTTCTGCTATGCATACTGAGCTATATTCTGGATTGAAGGGAAGGGAATCGGATGGACTCATAGTTTACTGCATGCATGTTAGCACAACACTGGATGATTGAAATGTTTGCTAGTTGCATTCCTATCAAAGCTGTAGCACATCATTGCCGTTTCGAAAATGCTAGTCCATGTGAATTTCATTCACATAGAACTTTTTTATCCCATGGTAACTGCCTGAAAATTACATAATAGTTTTAAAAAGAATGTTGTGATTCTGCATATACCTACAGAATTTTAATTAGTAGCCGTAGAAGCTATATTACACTCAGTCATATATTTATTTTAACGAGTGTGCACTTTTCTGATATTCTGCAAGCAAGATTAGTTTCTGGGCTTGATTCAAAGGGTTGATCATGACCAATAATGCTTTATAATGTTAATCTAGACTATCAGAAAGATTGTATCTTGCAATATGAGCCTGTCTCAGTTTTAAGAGCCTTGGAGGAAGGTTTTCTCTCAGTCCCACCACGTTCACAGGCACATTTGGTGGAGACATGGGAAGAGCCTTTTTAGTGGCTGCTCCCAGACTGTGGGAGTTTCTGTCAGGGAAGACCAGGCTGCCCCCCCCCACTGCCCTCCTTCTGCCAGCAGCTAGAGACTTTTTTTATTTGAACCAGCATTTGGTGACTAAGTGGCTGTGTAGAAAGATTTTTAACAGGTTGCATGCGTGTCGTTGTTTTTAATTGCTCTTCTGATGGTTTTAAATTATTTTATATTATTTTGAAAGATGATATTTTCATATGTTATCTTATTTAATTGCATGTTAACTTTTTTACTGCTATTTTTTAAATTCATATACCTTGTTTTAAATCATGTGCGAGCTGCCTTGGGTTCCATTTGGGAGAAAGGTGGAGTATTAATTAATTAATTAGCCATGGATAGCTTTTATACAAATATTGGTAACATGCATACCTGGGGACTGCATAGTTGAGCTTTTGTTATGGATAATACAGCTTGAAAATATAACATGCTCTTTGACCCCCTTTCATAGAATCATAGAGTTGGAAGAGACAGGGGGCATCCAGTCCAACCCCCTACCATGCAGCCACAGGGGGCATCCAGTCCAATCCCCTACCATGCAGCCACAGGGGGCATCCAGTCCAACCCCCTACCATGCAGCCACAGGGGGCATCCAGTCCAACCCCCTGCCATGCAAGAACACACATCAAGACTCTCCCAACAGATGGCTATCTAGTCTCTGCTTAAAAACCTCCAAAGAAGGAGACTCCACCACACTCCGAGGCAGCATATTCCACTATCAAACAGCTCTTACCATCAGGAAGTTCTTCCTGATGTTTAGATGTAATCTCTTTCACTGTAGTTTGAATCCATTGCTTCTTGTTCTAGTCTCTGGAGCAGTGGAAAACAAGCCTGTTCGCTATTGGATATGATTTCTTTTCAAATATTTAAACATGGCTATCATGTGCCCTCTTAACCTTCTCTTCTGCAGACTAAACATACCCAGCTCCCTAAGACGCTTCTCATAGGGCATGGCTTCCAGACCTTTCACTATTTTGGTTGTCCTCCTGTGGACATGATCCAGCTTGCCAGTATTCTTCTTCTTTCAAAAATAATTGTTTTGAAAAGCATTCAAGTTTGCTTACTCACTTCCCTCCCAAATATATGTTCAAGTGGTGGCTGAACTGCCTGAATTTAGAGCAAATTCACCGTCCAGTGCCATGGAACACACTGGGTGCCACTGAAATCCAGCTTTAAAACTTCCAGAAGGCTGTTAATAGAAGTGGAACAAGTAGATTGTTATAGGTGTAGCTGTCCTCACCTTTTGCTGCCAAAAATGATGAGTGAACCTATCTGTGTAGCAAGGGTTACATAACTTTTAATAAGTCAGAACATTTACATAGGTTAAGTCAGACATTTTCATCTCTGTTCTTGGAAATGCACTGACTAGCAACATAGCCACCTGTATTTTTAGTGTTCTATTGGCATACATTTTGCTGAGTACTGTACAGTTTTAAGTCTAGTGTCATGATCACAGAAGGCACAGTAAGACTATTCATACTAATGATTTTTCAGTGCTATGTAACGTCTTAGTCTCTGTTTTTGTTTGATTGTGGAATGCAACAGTTAAATCACATGGTGTATGATATGTATGCAGAGTTCCACAAATTCACAGAAATATGTGAAGTTCTCTTCTACTAATTCAGACTGTGGATCCATTTAGGCTGGTAGATGGGGGTTCAGGAAGAATTCTTTCCCAGCTCCACCTTGAGATCTCTGATAATTCCTTGTTGATCTTCAATCTAAGTAATAAGGAGGTTTTAGAAATCAGATGAGATTGGATTTGTTCAAGGTGATGTGACGGTATTCCTCCAAGTATAAATATTTCATACTGTTAGATGTTGAACAGCCCTTTGCTAACAAAAAGAACCATGCAGATTACAAAGACATTTCTTTGTCTTGACATCACTGCCAGATTGGTCCCGCAGGACAATCTCGCCCCTGGAAACAAAAGAGTTCCTGCCCCTGTGTTATATAGCTGTTGCATATTTATAATCCAAAATAGGCCAAGGAAACATGTTTCATAGATTGTCTGTTTTGTTCTGTTGTTGATAGCAATTTAAAATAAATCTATTCATACGTGTAAGATCTTGTTACCTGAATATTGAGTATTCTGAGTGACGACAGTTTTGAAATACAATCTCTGACTGAATCAGTGAGTTTACATAGATCAACATCATTTTCATAGATTTCACTATGGTCTGTGCTAAGGCTTTCCAGAGGCTGAATTAATTAACCTAATTTCAGTAAAAGGGTTTTGAAACTGAATGCCATGGAGAGAAACTACATCGGTGAAACAAGTTATTTAAATCTCAAGGTAATGCCCAGTAGTTTAGCGGTATATTTTTAGCTACTTCAGTATGTACAAATCATCTTTTACATATAAGGAATATTTAATTACTGTTGTAATTCATAAGTGCTGTTTGATGACTCTGGCTTGCTCATTCTTTTGAGGTTCATCATGTGGAAGGGTATATCATAGGGTATATGATATAGGCAAAATTTCTGGAGGGGAACTATGTTTGCCATTGCCTCCCTCTAAGGATGAGAGACTGTAACATGCCTGAGATCATCCAGTGGGTTTCCATGGCTGAGTAGAGATTCGGACTCTGGTCTCAAGTCATTACACTATGCCAGCCAATCTCAGTCTAGTCGCCCAGCGTAGGCTACCTCATAAGGCACTTGTGTGAATAAAACAGTACAACCTACACACTCTCCGTGCTTAAGGAAATGTGTGACAAAAATATGTTATGATACAATGCAATGCTATTTCAGCTGGATTTCCAAATTAAAATCCAGCTGCATTGTTTTCCTGGCTAAATCAAGCTAAAGTCATATGAGATGGCATGTATCTGTTTGTTCATCTATCAGGGATGGGAATTGTGGAGCTCTTGAGATGTTGTTGAACTACAACTCCCAACATTCCTCACCAGAGGTTATGCTGGTTAGGGCTGCTGTGAGTTGCAGTTCAACAACATCTGGAGGACTACACAATTCCCATATCTGTCTTAGATGGATGAGGACCTGTAAGTATCCATAGCTATAGTGAGCCTATTTTTCCATGTTGAAAAACGTGAAGCTAGGGATAAGCAGATGCAGTCACAATCATTAAGCTGGCAGTTTTATCAGTCTTCTGTTCAGATTAGCTCTGTCCATCTGATTTTTCTTTTCTCCCCCATACAGATGATTGATCCAGTTGCTAACTATTTGAATGCTTTCAGGCTGCAACTTCTGTAGTGCTTTATGAAAATATTGTACATTTATTCATTCCTGTGTTAACTTTACATATTGGCATATGTTTGTTTGGAAACACAAAAACCAAATCAGTCAATAAAAACAACAACAAAGTGAATAAAACAAGCAGTTGCAGTGTTAAAATGTTTAAAACAGCAGTAATAAACTGATACTTGAGTACATACTGAAATGATAATAAAACCTATTAAAGAGTCTGCCAATAGAAGAAGGTCTTAGTGTTGAGATAGCTATAAGGAGGATCAGTCTCTAAAAAAGAAAACACTTATGGCACAGCATATAGAAGGCTTATTGTTTACTTTCTGATAGTTTATTACTTCTGGTCACTGAGGTGGCATTCCAGTTATGAAACATTCTTTTGCAGGACCATCTTTATGATCAGTTTGATGCAACAGGCCTTTTGAATGTCTTATTGTATGTGGGCCTCAATTTACAGTCCACATTTTAAATCGTTTCAGGTTGATTGTTTTATGATGTAGTTTGATATTTCTGTTTTTGCAAACCACTCAGGAACTCCTAAAATGTGGCAAATATACAGATATACCTCAGTTAACAAAGTAGATGTATTCTTTAGATTCCATTTGGGAGAAAGGTGGGATGTGAATTCAGTCAATCAATCAATCAATAAACTCATTCATTCATTCATTCATACATTCTTGGGCATTACTTCTTTAGCGGAAACTTTGGTAACAGAGGCAGAAATAACATGGAAAAAATAGGGATAGGTCCCTGCACCACAAAAAAAGAAGAGCAGTTCAATAAGTTTCAGCAGAGTTTTTATCCAAAACTAACAAGATGCACATGTGAAGTGAAACAACTTGCTCAAGTAAGCCTTGCATAAGTAAACAATTTTTTTTAACCTTGTAGAGACTATGTCGGGATGCCCTCTGTATTAAGTAATGGGATATGTAGTCCAGCATAAGAAACAGCCTGTTTGTACCAGAGAAGCCTAGGTACCAGAGGCCGTTAGGTAAATACTTACTAGGAATGTGCTGATAAGCGCTGCTTGGCTCTCACGGCTTCATTCTCTAGGCAAAGGGGAGGGAACACTGGGGAATCTTAAGCTCTTGCATTTCCTTTTGAACGGTAGTCTTCTCATTAACGTCTTGTACAATGTACCGCACTCCAAATAAATAGTGTTTGTGCACTGTACTATTTGTGTGTATGGGTTCAGTTCCTGACAGACTACTTTAAAGCGTCTTCCAAAAAACATCCAGAAACACTTTTTGTCTTTTACTCCATCTTTCTTATGATTTCTCCTTCTTTTGTATTTCATGCTTGCATAGTAGGGGATTCTGGAGGGAGCTGCTGTTTACCTTGCCTTTTGTACCTATAGTAGGATTGGGTACAATAAAATTCCACATTCTCCCACCTTAAGTTTCTTTGCATTGCTTACTGGAGACATGCTCCTGCAAATTGCCACTGATAATCTGTATTTCCTCAGCTTTAGCCAATGCTGCTAAAACCCTCCCACTTAGACAGCAGATGAAGTAAAAAGTGGAGCTGTGCAGGCGTAAGAGGATCTCATAAAAAGGAGCTTCTTTGTCAGATGTTTTGTGAACTGAGGGATACCCGTATTACTAGAATGAATGAATGAGTGAGTGAATGAATGAAGTATGATATTTGCGTTTGTGTTTGTTGTAACCTGCATCCATGAGATGGGAAGGAGCAATCCAGATCAATACAACAATAGGGACAGAAGGAGTTTGCCCTTTTCCTGCATTATAATTTTGCCAATTTTAAAAATACATACAAAAACAAATATACACGTTGTTTTATTCCAAGTTGTATCCCATAATTATTCTGGGTGTGTAGGTTTGTTCCGAAAGTACCATCATGATTCTGTGATTTCTACATACCTAACGGTACAAAGAATAGTGTTTCCTGTTGGTGTCTCACTTTTGTAGAATGTATATGTTCTTTTGTACTTATCAGAGTCATACATGTGGATATTGTAATAGATCCGTACAAGATTCCACTACCCCACCCCAGGTCTACCTTTTAGTGGTCAAGTTAAGTTGATAAATGGTAATTTCGTTGTTATTCATTTCATGTGGGTGTTTTATTGAAACTTTGTGTTTAGTACAACACACACTGAACCTTGACATACAGCCAGTTCAAAATAAAATCCACTATATTTGTTTTGATGGCTCTAGCCAGATTTGGGAAGCTTTGCAGTAAGATAATAAAAATGAGGGTTGGATTGAGAATGTCAAGCACATGTGCATTTGAACTGCTTTTCCACATTTGGAGACAGTAGGCACTTAATTGTTCAAAGTGGTATGATAATAGCCTTGTATCTCTTCATCTGGAGTGGGTGCTCTGACATTGGCTATGCTTTTCACCAACTTTAAGGCCTACCTCTAGCTGACAGTTTCAACCAGAGCACACCCACTGAAGTGTATATGAGTATTGGTTTACCATTCAATATTTGATTCAGTGGGTCTACTCTGGTTATGACTAGCTTGGCTTTAGGTCTAAATGGCAAAGGTGCTATAAATCTCAGTGTATCTTCTTGTTGTGGAAAAGCACAAACATCATCATCATCATCATCATCATCATCATTATTATTATTATTATTATTAAACTTTAGAGTTTAGGAGCTTTGGGGTAATCATCATGTTTATGTATTTTGTTATTTTGTTTTAAGTGAAGTGTGCAGAATGCAGAACATTAATATGACAGTATATCAAAGTAAGAACAAATAATATCAATTAAAGAAGAGAGATTCAACAATAAAGAAAAAATGTAAATTAAACTGAAATCTGGATATGAGTCATTCTTCTTTTCAAATTTTTGAGAAGTCAGAAAGTTACGAGAAAAAAGGAGATTGTCAATAATTTAGGTTGCATGTGCGCCGAGGAGATCTGACCGAAAACTTGTTTGATAGAAAGGCAGGGTGAGTGTTTCATATTTATGTTGATATTTTTCCACTTTCTTAGTTTATAGCTTTGTCAAATGCGCTGCCATTACCACAATACCCAATTAATATAGTCATTCACATTATGGGAGGGAATTGTAGAATTGGAAGGAATCCCAAGAGTCACCTAGCTGAACCCCTGGCAGAACAGGAATGTATTGCTAAACTATTGCTGACAGATGAACATCCAGGTTGTGTTTAAAAACTTCCAGTAAGGAAGAGTCTACCACTTTTGAAGTTGTTTGTTCGACTGTTGAAGAGTTTTTATCATCCGAAAGTTCTTCCAAGAGTTTAATTGGAAGGGTTTTGCTTGTAATTTGAATCCACTGATTGGGTTGTACCTTCTGGAGCAGCAGAAAACTAGCTTGTTCCATTTTTCATGTGGCAGCTCATAAGATTATTGAAGATGCCTATCATATCTCTTCACACCTCATTAGTGGAATGTAAATTTTGTAAAATGTGAAATAGAGAATTGTGCAAAAACAACCAAATGTTCTTCAGACTAGAACATTTAAAAAAGATCGGGACAGTTAGCATAAATATTTCAATATCCGAAACAAAACAAAAAATGGAACAGTTGTGTAACAAGGAAAGGAGGTCACAAGCTAGCAGCTCCGATTGTGACTTGTCATCCTAGGCAAATAGAGTTGTCGTTAGAAGCATCAGAATTGTTATTTTCTATTTCAAATGCCATTGTTACAGTGAAACAGCAAACTGATTTCCTCATTTATAAACAAACATTTGAAGAAATTTGTTTGCCTAACATTCAAGCATTGGAAAAAGAAGTAGGGCATTTTATGCATTTCTGACTCAAGATATATGATCAAGGCAATGGCTTGGATCCTAATCTAAGTTAAGGAGGGTCATGGAGGAGTTTAGCTCCTATTCCCTTAGTCTCCCAGGAGACCTTGGATGGCCACATCCCTGCATCACATACCCCTATGAAAAAAAGAAAAGATAAATATCAAAATCATTTGGAGGGCTCAAAATGTCCCCAAACACCTTCTAGGGAGGTATGGGGGACATTTTTGCAGGCCATTTTAGGGCCTTGAGAGGCCTTTTCAACAGCAAGAAGTGACCAGAATTCATTTCCTGTTCACTTCCTGTTTTTTAGAAAGGTCTCTCCTGACCCATAAGTGGCCCGGGTCCTGAAAACGTGGTGAAAATACCACCCTAGCCCCTAAAGGACAGTGTGTGTGTGTGCATGCGTGTGTGTATATGTATGTGTATGTTTAAAATAGGCCTCTGTGGATGCCCGGAGTCCCTTTGGCTGCACTTCAACTACTTCTAGCTAGCCTAATGAAATCTGGAAAGTCATTTTGCAGTTGGGTAGGTGGTACTGGCTTTTGTAAGACTGCTGCTTACTATTTGTACTGTTGGAGTAAAAACAGAAGACAGTTTAGAACTAAGTAAGATGTAGAAGAATGGCAAAGATAATTGACTGGTGTGCTTCAGTTACTCTACTTCAATCGCAGAAGTAAAGTCTTAGATTGTAGCCTTCACAAGTACAAGAGTGTTGGAAATTTGGTATTCCTCACCATTTATGGTGCTGCCTAGGGGTGCTGGGAGTTGTGATCCAACAGTATCTGGACTACCACATAATTCCCACCCCTGCTGTTACAGGAAAAAAAATAACTTAATGATAGGAAAGACCTCTGTGTATTATTACTTAATCAGCCTGATGTAATTGCTTATTTTAATGTGCAAGCATTTGCCAGATACTAATATTTCTCTGTGCACGTGCTGATTGCACATAAAAACATCTGTTCAAAAATAAGCAGCTGAAAAATAAATAGTTCACAAACTGTAGTAAATTGGAACTTTACATAACCTGTTTCACTGATGGCTTTTGTTTGAGTACAGCTAGTTCAGTATTTTGATTGCTATTTCAGAATTAAATATGTGCATCACTTTCTCTTTGAAGTTTATTCAAAACACTTTTGATGACTCAGTGAATTAAAACTTGGTGTCATGGTGGTAGTAACTGGCAAACATATCTAAAAAACAGGATTTAATAACTTGATATCTCCGCTATGTGGATGCTGATAAGCTTCTGTTGACTCTACTTCAAAAATAGTGTGTAACTGGGGGAATCCAAAACGTTGATTTTGTGTAAAAGCAAAGCCTTCAAATGAAAAAGAGTAGAGCAAGATCAAGAGAGATGTATTTTGTGGTAATTAGTTTAATTATCTTAAATCTATATTGCACTGAGAATGGTTTGTGATAATGTGAAAAGTTAGTACAGTCAGCCCTCCACATTTGCGAGTTTCACTTTTGCAGATTTGATTATTCACAGATTATTTGCTGTCACCTCTGCTGCCTCCATATGCCATTTTTAATAGAGATTGCAAACCTCATGAGACTGAGAAACTGCAAATGAGGCTTGTAAATTCCTGTTAAAAATGGTGTGAGGCAGCATTGGAGGTAGCAGTAAACCCCACCATCCACCCACCTCTCTCTTGTGAAGGAACCCTGGTGCCTCCAAGGAATCTGTTGTGGGTTGAATATGGTGATCATACTTTTGTGTGTGTTAAATATGGTTTGGGAGGGCCTAGAGTTATTCACGGTTTTTCCACTTTCCTGGGGGCCCTATGCCCCTAACCCTAGCGAATGTGGAGGGATGACCGTATGTTTATTTTTACAGTTGGCCCTCCACGTTTGTGAATTTCAGTGTCACGGATTTGATTATTTGTCATTTTCTCCATTCCTTGTCCCTACAACCACTTCAAGCACTTCTTTTCCAGCCACACATTGCTTTAAAAACCTGCCTCTGATCTTCCTCCTCCTCCTCCTCTGTCAGCCACTGCCTGACCAGCAAAGAATGGATTGCAGCCCGATTTACATCACAGACCCTGTCCTCATGCCCCACACATATCCAAGGAAGGAGATGGGCAAGAAAGAAGAAGTATAGGGTCGCCATGCTGACCCACTCTCTTTCCTTCTCTTTTCCCTGAGCTGGTTTAGGCTCTGGGTACCCACTCTCCCCATCATGACTCGGCCCCTTTCTCTCTCTCTCTTTCTCACACACACACACACATTTTGATATTTACAGTTTTTCCATTTTTGCGAGAATCCGGTGCCCTTAACCTTAGCAAATGTGGAGGACCATTATGTATGTAATTTCATTATATATGAAATCATACATGTCTTCAATGTACATGGGCAATGTCGAATGTACATGTCTTCAAGTCGGCTTTCAGCTTATGGCAACCCCTTGAATTTCATAGGGTTTTCTTAGACAAGGAATATCTAAAGGTGAGTTTGTGAGCTCCTTCCACTGAAATACAGTCCATAGCACCTTGTATGTGTTGTTGGTCTCCAATCCAAGTACTAATCAGAGCTGGCTCTGGTTAGCTTCCAAGCTCAGACAGGATCTGGTGCCTTTAGGGTATTTAGGTCCTAGTGGTATATAGATATACAGTATGAGTAATTAGAAAAATGCCCCAGTTGATTTACTAAATTTAATAAATCATATCCCTGGGAAATCTAGGATTCCTACTAATGGTAGGAAAACAAAAGTTTAATTCAGGAATGGCAAACTTGTAGCCCTCTAGTCAGTGTTGGACTACAGCTCCCAGTGTTCTTCACCCTTAACTATGTTGGTTAGGGCTAATGGAAATTGAAGTCCAGCAACATATGGAAAGCCACTCTTTCTCCATCCCTCGTTAAGTGGTCCCATAAGCCTGCAATTCTTCTGTTCTCATTTAAAAAGCAAATTAATGTTTCATAAAACAAATTGCCAGATGGCTCAGTTCTCACATTTCTATGTGACTTTTAGTGTGGTCATCATTGTAAAACAAAATTCAGAATTATCCAGTGCAAGAAGGAAGGTGCATGGCTACCTTGTCAAACTGTTAATTTTTACAGTAGTTTTTGCTACTTGTAAAGTCCTGGGGATTTTAGTTATTTGACAGCACTGTCAGTTGCTAATTGTGTCATGCATAGCAATATGCTGGGCCCTGTTAAAGAGGTGAGCAACCAGAGGTTGCTGATGTATTTTGTCTACTTCCATTAGCATTGCAGTGCTGCAGCCATGTGCAACATGATTGCTTCTCTTCTGTGCAAAGAAACCTTAGCTTAATTTTTTTTTCACATGGTAGCTGTTGTGCATCCTAATTGATACTGCTTGTGCAAAGAGAACACTCACGTAAGCATTTATTTATTCAAGTGCAGCTGACAATCCACAGCATTGTTGGAATTCTTTGGGGGAACCCATGACAATTGAACTATGTAAAATGAATATAGACTCTCACTGCTGCTGTTGTTGTTTTGTTGTGTCTTCAAGTCATTTCTGAGTCATGGCAATCGTAAGGCAAACCTATCACAGTGTTTCCTTTGTCTTTGCTTTCCTTTGAGGCTGAGAGAGTGTGACTTATCCAGGGTTACTCAGTGAGTTTTCATGGCTGAGTGAGGATTCAAACCTTAGTCTCAAGAGTTGTAGTCCATTGCTCAAACGACTCCACCCTACTATCTCTGACTTATAGTGTATCTGTGCCCAATATGTCTTCATTTCATATTAGCACTGAAGAGAGGTCATTATGTGTAGCGATGTAAATAGTGAAGGGATGGGTAATAGATTTGACTGTCTACGTTTTTATGCAACTTTGCCAAATTCACATCTCAGAAACCTAGAACAGCGTTATGCACTGAAATTTATGTTTTCTTAAATATAATAATATAGTTGTGGACTGAAAAAATGCACAGAAAAATTGCCAGTAGGGAAGTTACATGCAAAAACGCACATACTACTTGAAATTTATGCAGTATGAGAACACTAGCAAAAAAATGCACAAAAGTTTATTACTATACCTATTTACAGCTTAAAAATACATAATGGACAAAAGGCATGAATAGATAAGAATATATTAGGAGATGCTTGCGAAGGATAAAAATGCATACAAATCTTTGAATGGTCTTCTTAGAAAGAAATTTGTACATTGATGCAAAATTGGGCTGAACAAAACAAGGCTTGGAAAAGTAAGAATTAAACTGAAACTTGTCTGGATCTGCCCATCCCTAGAATAAAGCGGGTTTGCTGTCAGTGAGAGAATGATGCAAAGGTATGCATTAAATTTTTACAAGTTGGAACTGCAGCAAAATGTTTTGTTGTGGAATGGCCCTATTCACTGTGCCAGCCTGCCATGCTTTTCCCCAAAATACTCTATTGCATTTTCTCCCTCCAACAGGTTAGTCAACATTCCATGGCTACTAAGCGTGACCAGTATTTAGTGGGCTGTTTTGGAGTCCCTCAATTTTTAATAGGAGTTAGATCTTAATATTTTTGCACTTTGAACTTGAGGAGAGGGCTGACAAACTTGTTGATGTCCCAGCCACATGTAGCAGGTGTTGTTTTGGCTATACAAGAATCTGCACTTCAAGAATGGATTTGCAATTATGGCACTGCAGGAGTGTTTTTAAAAGCAGTAGTTTTTTAAAAGCTTCTACAACATTTATAATGTGGTTTGATCATACCTTAACTGGATATTTCATGTTGCACAATAGATGTATCATGCAAGTAATCAGAAGTAGTTGTCAAAAAGTAGCTATTAACAGATCTGCTCAATATTAATTCACACCTATTTATTATTAATCATAGTTAATACTGTTAAGAACTCTAATTCCCATTGCATGGGAGGTGAATGTAGGACTGGAGTGAAAGTTCTCAAGTTAGAATGGCTGTCTGTTTGGGAGAAGAAAAGAAAGAATGAATGTTATTTTTGGTTTGAGCGATCCAGATAGGCCAGGTTTATCCTGTCTAATTGTAACAGTGTATCCAAATACGCCATTATATCTCATTTTATGTTAACGAAGCCATGACAATGTGGCCAGCTAATCCCCAGTATGTTGTCTTCCAACAGGAAAAGAAGCATATGTGTGTGCCCATATTCCAATAATACACAGCGATCAAGGGAGAAGGGAGACTCGGGAGTGTCTGCTGACTTTGATTCACAAAAGGAATGGCATGTGTGTGCATGCGCATGCACACACACATACATATTCAAACAACAGTCAGCAGGGAAATTTTCCAGCTTTAGAAATAGAGTCTGTGTTGACATACTTTAAAAAATCCAGCCAGTTTCTTCACACTAGTCTGTGGTTTTCAGTTCCTGATTTTTGAAGTGTGGTGGTGTTTCCAGTTCTTTCTTCTATTTATTGGAAGAAGGCTATTGTTTTGTTTGGAGTCTCCCTGTGGTGAATAGCAACGTAAGATTGTTGTTGGTATTTTTTATATAAATTGAGCTCAAGACATGCAAAGATAACCCTAGCTTATTTGTTTCTAGACCTTTGGCCTGCACACAGTCAGCCACAAGCTACATTATTCATATGATCAGTGGCTCAACAGGGAATGTACTCTTAATGTGTCTGTAAAATAGGAAGAGCTGCAGTGCCTACCAATTCTTGCTGTTTGTTTCAGATTTCTAAGCAGCATTACCTTGATTTGTAAGCGTTCCATGGGTTTCTGGTCGTTGGATGTACAGAGCTGATGGCAAGACTTTAAAATTGACCATAGAAACACAAAGTTCTTGTTGTATGTGTGTTGTGCAAGAAAGAGTGAAACTCACTGTAGAGTCTTATAGCAGTTTCATAGTGAAAATTATAAGGGTTTGTCATGTGTATTTTGAAATGGTGGGAAAATAAAATACCAGCAAGGAGTGGGGAGCACTTTTGCCACTCTTTAATATTTTAAAATTAAGGCAGGTCTCCTGCTGTTCTTGTTGTGGACTGTGCATGCACATGTTTGTTTTATGGGGATAAAACTGAGCAATCTACTTACATCATTGTTGTAACTTCCTTAATCATGTTTGTGGTCAGCGTGGTCTGCAGTTAGAACAAAGAAGGATTTCTCTCTTCTGGCCACCACAATGTGGAATGGTCTCACCAGTAAAGATATAAGTGGGCTTCATGTGTTGGATGTTTCTGCCATCAATTGAAAACCAAGACACCTTCCTACACAGACTCTTGTGTGTTTTTCTGATTATTTTCCCAGTCATAAACGCTAATTGTTTTTAAATGGTCCGTTGGTTAGATTTTTATTTCATATCCTGGATTTATCCAAGTGCAAGATACAAGACAGGTTACAACATGAATTAAAACAAAACATAGGTAAAACCCAATCAATTTTAATGTTGAAAAACAGTGCAGCAACGGTATAAAGACCAAGCACTGAATTTTAAATCATTTAAAAACAAAAGAAAAAAAAAGTATGGCACTCCCCACTGAAAGATCCTTCTGGGGCAGCTGTGTGAATAAAATAGTCTTTGCCTGCCAATAGAAAGAGGGTAGAGCAGAGTCAAGTCTAATCTCCTGAGGAAGCTGTCGAGAAGGCCCTCTTATCCCAAATGTGAAAAGTTGTAGGACAGAGAGAAAACATTCCCCAGAAGATCTGAAAACTCCAGGCACATTTGTGTAGGGAGACATGAACCATATAAGGCTAAATAAGCAATAACCAACATTTTCAACTGTAGCTGAACACAAAATGGTTTTCTAGCAAAGATCTTGTGACAAGGAGTTTTCCCTGTAGCCCTGAGCTTTCCAAACTTTTCATATTGGTGACGCACTTTTTAGACATGCATCATTTCGCAACATAGTGATTTAGTAAGTAACTCAGTAAGTGGAGGTAGCCCCTCCACTTGAGCCTGGCCGGCTGCCGCCCTCACCAGGGTCTTCCTTGGCCCAAGGTGGCGGCTGTGGGAGTGGCAGCCCCTCCACCTGTTATGTTCACGCGACACACCTACATACTGCAGCTGACGCACTAAGGTGTCATGACACACAGTTTGGAAAGCTCTGTTGTAACCAGTTTCAATCAGCAGTCTGGCCACAGCCTCTTAAAGACACTGAAGTTCTAAACACTTTCCAAAAGCAACCCATGTAGAGTGTGTTACAGTAATCCTAATTCAGGGTGGGCAAAGTGTCACCCAAGGGCTGCGTATCATCCCCAGTGCTGTTTCTGTGGCTCTCAGTACTTCCAGACTCCCCAGGCTTCCCTTTATGTTGCCAAAAAAGCATTAATTACTCCTCTTCAAAGCCTCCAGGAATATCACTTTTTAAATAGGTTGCTAGGCCTCCCTGCATTCTTTAACATAAAAAATGTACATACAGAAGTGGATGTCTCGACATTTATAATTTGTTGTGGAAGGTTTTGTTTGTTTTCAGAGGTCCATGTGGCCTCCTAGAGGGCTCCAGGGGTATAAAATTGCCTCCCGTCACCTACAGCCATTTCCTATCCCCGTGCTAATGGTATATGTACCATGTTATCACTGTGGCCATTTCATATTTCGCCAGAAGCAAGGACACTTGTATTAATTAGAGATGTAAAATTTCCAGAAGTTGTGAAGCTGTGGGGGAAAAAACATACCTTTTTCTCCAGGGTTTTTTAGGGGGTGGGAATGGAATGTGATCCTATCTAGATTGAAAATCACTTTTTAACTTCAGGAACATAAAAGATCTTTTATACATCATTGTTATTTTGTGCCTTCAAGACATTTCTGACTTACGGCAACCCTTCGGTGAACTTATCATGGGGTTTTCTGAGGCTGAGTGTGTGTGATGCATCCGAGGTCACCCAGTGAGTTTCCGTGGCTGAGCAGGGAATCGAACCCTGCTCTCCATGGTTGTAGTGCAGCACTCGAATGGCTACATGATGCTGGCTCTGCTTTTATACATAATACAATTAGGCAATTTTGTTTGGCGTAAAATTATCATATTTGGTATATTAAAAGTACAGTTTAGTGAAACCATAGTTACAAACTGAATTCCCTTTTTGAATTCTAGTTGAACCGTTCTCTTGCCTTCTTTAGAACAGACACAGTGTTAGTTGCAGTGTCCCTACAACAAAGGAACTGGCCAAGTTTTTAGTGATGCCTGGAACTCTAATTAATAGGGTGGGAGCAGATGAAAGAAGGCAGTGAATTTCACTGGGGCTACATCTTATGTACTTATTACTTGTGTAGCATTTGGAAAATGTCATCTCCTTCATCTGGAAGCAGCCATAACTGGGCTTGCAACAGTACAGTTGGCCAGCCTAGAAATTGACCAGATATTCTAAACTGATAACTAAGACATAGTATATTGTCATGCAATCTAATAATTTCGTATCCTCTAATTTTCTATCTGTCTTATTTTAAGTAATTGACTGTATGTCACTGTTTTGTAGCAGAAGGAATTTAAATTGGTCAGTTGAGTTCATGCTATAGTCAGTGAAAATAATTAGCTACATTAAAAGTCATGTAGAGGAAATGAGAAGATGTTTAAGAGAACATACATTTTCAGGAACTGATAGTAGTATGAACTTGGATAAGCTTTGTTTTATTGATTATGCTATTATGCTAGAAAACTAATGATATCTGAATTTTCACTAAGGGAAGCATTAATAAGTAATACTGATTTATTTGATTCATTTAAAGTAATTTTTCCTTTTTTTCCTTTTTTCGTTTTTTTATTATGTATAGGTTTGTCCTACAACCAGAATCTTTGTTACCTTTGATATCTATCCCTGATTTATACCTCACTCCTGAAAGACTGAAAAGTAAGTGATCCTTTTAAATATCTCAGTTATGGTTTCTACTTTATATAATCATGATAAACTGCTAAGATGTGCAGTCCAAAGTTCCCATGTTATCCCATTTTTCAGTGTTGCTATAGGGAATGGTAATAAATTGCTCTGTGTGTGTATGTGTGAAACAAAGTATCATTTCTAGGCTATGGCACTTCCTGAGCTGTTCCAGCAGCGGTAATATGCAGCATTCAGAAAAGATTTTGGGTTGGGTTTTTGCAACTACGATTGCCAATATTTTTCAGTCAGTATGGCTATCATCGGTCATACTAATGTAATGTAGCTTGGAGTCACACTGGGTTTACCATTAATCAGTATAGAGGGTGAGGAAATCGCTTTTAAAATCAGCAAGTTGTTGAAGTAGCAACATTCAGAATCTGCAGAATGATGTTTTGGTGTTTTGTTTGGTTGAGTGGGTGTTGTTTTGTTTTATTTGTCTCGGCCTCTTTCAATTTCATGACATTCCTAGGCTAGGAAAAAGTCTATTACTTGATAGCAATTACCAGAGTTCATTCCCAGCTTTAAATTCGTTCATGTTCAATAGATACTTGCACCTTTGTTATATTTTGTGGGTTAGAGACTATTTAATTCTCCAGATTTGTTTGCTGGATTCCTAAACATGGAATCCAAAGTAATAAACTGGTTGACTAGGGTTCCCCTGGCCAGTAACTGTGTAGGAGATTCCATCTGGAGACTTAACTAACACCATCTGATCTAAGTTGTTGGGGCTATGACATTACCTAAAGGAGTCTACAATGACAAATTATTTCAATTCAAAGCTAACATCCCAATCAATCAAGGACTGTAGGTGAAAAGTTTTCTTGGTCTGGCTAACAATTGGATATGATGTCTCCTCAAGTCCAAATGTATTTGAAGGACGGTGCCATTATGTGTGTGTGTGTTGTGCTGGTCAATACTACCAAAAGATTCTGGGCAATATGGGAATGGGCTTTATATGGGTCTCACCATAAATCTTTACTGAGGATCCTTGCAGATCTCACAGTGACTATGAGAAAACCTGACTATTGCAAGATCACCTTCTTACAAACCAAGCTTGTAATGTTAGGTTTCTATCTCCAAATCCATTGGGCAAGCTACTACTACCTCCCTCATCTTATCACAACTTTTCCTCTTCCCGAAGATTTTACTGTGGATTAGTGGTCCCTTTCTCTCTCTTTTGTTTATTCAGAAACCCACTTTGAATGTCTTGGCAAACTTTTCTGCTAATGCAGCCAACCACTCTGGAAAACATAAGCCCTTGGTAAAGACATGAATATACCATACATAGCATCAGAAAGGATTAACTGGTTTTCCTTTGTGAGACCTTGGCTGAATTAGTAAGATCTGGAGGTTGGCAAAAAGGATGTTCTTAATCAGAAATGATAACTAGAAACAACAGATCAAAAAGGTATAGCCTCTAGACAGTGCTGAAACCAGGATGTGATGAGATCTGCAAAATACATCTGTTCTTATTTCCTGTTTTCGAAGCTGGTAGCAACTATTCATGGATTTCCATCTTTCCCAGACTATCTTATGTGCTGAGCTTCATTACTTAGTTTTGTTCCCCATGTTTCCTAAGAAACTTTGTAATCTTTCAAATAGTGTCTCTGTCCTAAATGAAGGAGAACTTGTAACCTTTGTTCTAAATAGTTTGCAAATGAAACATAAATAAAATGAAGTCATATTGCTGGTCATTATATGGTGTTTTGCCCTTTGCAAAGAGTACCTTTTGTTAATCATTTTTCTCTTTCCTACCAACCTATTTGCACATAAATTCTTTATATATATTGGAAACAGAGGCTGAGAGATGGCAGGTTGCTTCCAGCCATTCATGCTAGATTTCCCAGTCTGACTCTGTCTCAACTATCATGAGAGTTTTGTGGCTGCTTTGTTTTTGCTGAAGAAGATTGTTTAATTTCAATCTGAAAAGAAACTGGAGTAACTCTGATTTCTCTTCGTATCATATAATACGAATGCCTCCTACTGAAGATTGTTTAATTTCCCCTGGAAGAGTCATAAAAGGGGAAAGTAGCTAAACATTTGGACACAGAAATGTGTGCCAATTGATATACAGCAAGCTGTCCCAGATTTGTAACCTCCAGATGTGTTGGTTTGTTACCTCCCATAATTTCACAATCTCTAGGATTATAAGTATTGCAGTCCAGCCGAGTTAGAGTGACGCTAGGTTGGAAAAGTCTGTATTAGCTTTCTGTTTGGCTTAAGAGTGTCTCTTTGACTTAAAAATACAGTACCTTTAAGAAGTCATCAAGATAGAATTGAGTATGTTTATTTAAATGCAACAATTTAGTTTGGTATTTATTAAAGATTAAATAATACAATGTAAAGGGCAAAAATCAAGCAACAAGTCCACCATGTTTTCACTTTAAAAGGCAGAAAGGAATTGCGTAGCACCTTTGAGACAAACTGGCTTATTCTCACATAAGGTTTTGTGAACTCCTATCCACTTCGTTAGGTACATGCAGTTCGTGAGAACTGAAGCAAGCCTGTTCTTTCTGTTAACAGAACAAGGCCCAAGCTAGCCAATTTTAGGCATCTTTTCATTGAGTTGGCTGGAGAGGTTTAATCATATGCATAAATCTCCAACTGAAATGAATTAGATTTGCCCTCCATTTTACATAGGTGTGTACCAATCGATAGATTTTTTTTTTTCCCATTGCCCTTCTGAAAAATACTGTGTCAGATTTTTCTATTGATTCAAAAATATCCCTGTTTTTTTAAAAGAAAACTGTTAATTTTTTTCAAAAAGGAGCTGATTCTTGAAGTAGCAAAATTTGACACACGCAAAACTAATCTGATCATCATAATGCACAATTTATTAGCTGGATGTTTAAAGCAAATCAGTTAACTGAATTGTGAAGAATTTTCTCCCTGCAGCCAAAACAAACATGGGTGTCTCCCCAACAGGAGAATTACATCACATTAGCTATTAGAAAACGCTAGGGAGCAGATACTGTTCAAATGCATAGTTCTTTTTGAAGATGGGAAATATGTAATTATACATTCTTTGGACTGAACTGCTCTGAATATAGCTTTATAAAATTAGATAGCAATAAGCTGACCACTTAAAACAACATCAGTTTTTGCTAATATAACAACGCCCACGTTTTGTTATGTTCTCATGTGCTCTCAGAGAGCGTCGGACTGTGACTAAAGACCAGGGCTCAAATCCCTGCTCAGCCATGGAAATGCACTGGATAGCCTTGGGCAAGTCACACTGTCTCAGCGTCAGAGGAAGGCACAGGCAAATCCCCTCTGAACAAATCTTGTCAAGAACACCCCAGCATAGGTTCACCTTAGAGTTGCCTTCAATGAGAAATGACTTGAAAGCACACAACAACATGTGTTCTCAGTTGGTGCTAAAGATAGATTTGTGTAGCTGCCGCTTTTCAGAGGAGAGTAGCTGTTGCTGCTTCAGTTCAGGATGCTTTGGTGCAATCTGTGATGTTTCACACTGAAGAGAAACTACCCAAACTATTCTGCAAAGAGCTTCTTGAATCGCTGTCTTAAGTCACTGGCTCCTGTCCAGGGTAACATTGGCAGATGCCAATAGTGTGATACAATCTTCTTCCCCTCCCTCTCACAGCTCTTTGTGCTACCCTAAACCACTCCCAGAGGTTTTCTCAGTTCTCCAGAGCAGCAGTTAGGGGTGCATGAGGGTCCACACTAGAGAATAACCTCTTCCTAGTTCTGCTAATCCCTTGGAACCTAGCCTGAAAACATGTTGCTTTTGCCAGCAGTGCCTCTCTCCCTGTCCATAACTATTTCCTTCTCTACTTCTTTGTTTTAGATTGAGCCTGAAGTTGTCAGGTGCCTGTGAAAAGCCTGTGATTCTTAGTTGGTTCTAATAAAAGTTTCATGTTATTGTTCATGGCTTGAGTTTTTTAAAAAAGCAGATCTAGGCTGCCCGCATATTTTTCATCTGTACTGATGCTCAAGACTTTGCATGGGCTAAGGTGTAACAAATTATGTGCAGACAGTTAGAAACATGAGCTTTGTAGCTTACTCTTTGAAATAGGGGCAGTGAGCTTTGCCCACTTTATATCCGTCACAAAGGAGGAAAGTGCAGGGTGAGTGAAGCCTCCTGGACAACAGCTGTATTTAATGCTCCAGTGGATCTGGAAGCTGATTTTGGAGAATTAGGGACCAGCTTTGCCCATCTGGTATCTTCCCTGATAGGGGCAGGTGAACAATAGAGGAAACTGTATCTTCCCTTGTCATTTGTGGGGGATAATTGTGTCCTGTGCTATCTGCATCTTGCAAGAATACCTGAGAATGTATGATGAATTCTCTGAACACATTGTTTCAGCTTTGTTTTCTAATTATGTTATAGCAATAACTATTTTGATGCTACAGAGGTCTGATGGATCCGATGTATAATGTAGTCTGAGCAATAAAAAAAAAAAAGCACTTCTCTCTCTCTCTTTCCCTCTTTCTGTGTTTGTCTGTGTGTGTAGTCACTAAGCCTTCCCGATGGATACATTGGTTGCTATTTTACCCTTGTCTGTCCATCATCTCTAGATGCTTATCTCTTATTCTCTGCTGCTTGCATTTTTGTTACCTTAAATCTCAGGAGGATGACCTTTATTTAGGAAAGCTTAAAATTTGATTTTTAGCCAGGAATGAAACCAGCCACGTATTGATCTTTTGATGTTTCATTTTTGTTTAAGGTTTGCATGATGGAAGTTAAATTTACACAAGAGAGATCATATGTTTTAGATCAACACTGCTGACATTTTCTGCATTTTTGCTATACGCTCGTGTGGTGGTCTTGATTCTTCTGCCCAAAGACAACATACAATGGATCTCAAGGAAAGCTGCCCGAGTGTTAGCATCCCCAGCTCTGATGAACACAGGGTAAAGAGAAAAAGATTTACTGTAAGTATGTGTGCATAAATTACTTTATTTATGTGCTCAGTTTCACATACTATTAGTATGAGACAGTTGGCTCATTTTAGACCTAATACTAAACTATACCAGAATGCTAAGCTAATGAGCTCCAGGCTTATATGTTGCCCCCATTGCCTCCTGGCTGCTACAGACAAGTCATTAGAGACACTATGTCTAGATCCAACATTTTGGATAATTATTGGCCAATCCCTAACATTTCATTTCTGAGTAAGGTTCTGGAGTGTGTGGTAGCCTCCCAGCTCCAAAGATTTCTGGAAGAAATGGGTTATCTAGATCCATTTCCATTTGGTTTCAGGCCTGGTTTCCTTGAGACATCAGATCTGGCCATGGTGACACATACCTTGGTTACATCCTGGTTGGATTACTGTAATATACTCAATGTGGGGCTGCCTTTGAGGAGTGTTTGGAAATGTCAGCTGGTCCAAAGAGCCACAGCTAGATTGCTAACTGGGTCTGCCTACAGTGGTCATAGCTCCACTGGCTGCCAGTCCATTTTGGGCACAGTTTAAAGTGCTGGTGCTGACCTTTAAAGCCCTACGTGGCTTAGGTCCAGATTATTTAAAGGATGATATTCTCCTTTATGACCCAGCCCAGGCTTTGAGATCTGCTAGAGGGTCCCATCTCTCCGTCCTACCACCTGCACACCTGGTGAGAACACAGGAGAGGGCCTTCTCTTCCACAGGCTCTGGAATTCCCCTCCCAGAGGAGACAGACTGGCACCCTCCCGACTGTCTTTCCACAGTCAAGTAAAGACGTTTTTATTCAGACAAGCATTCCATGCGTGATTATATGTGGCCTGTCTGATAGATGTGCTGGATATGGTGTTGCTGATGAGTGTGTGAGTTTTTAACTATGTATTTTAATGTTGTTTTAATTTATTTATTATTTATGTTTTAACTTTTGTATTCTATGGATTTTAGCTATGTCTTTTTAATTGTTATAAGCATTTTTGAATCCCAACTTGGGAAAAAAGCAGGGTATAAATAAAGATAACAAATAACAACAGTATTGTGCTTCCTGATATATTGTTTTATTGTTGATTTATTGTTCCATCTGAAAAGGATAAAGTGGTTAATGTAAAGTATAATTTATTGAAACAAGCTAGGATCAAACTGTGATTTATGATCATGGCTTGTTTCAACAAGCTTTAGTCTAAACTTACACTCCTAGTTCAGACCATGAGAGACTGCTGTTCATTTCCAACCTGAAAATCTTACAGTTTCCTCCTCATAGCTATGCTAGACAGGAGGGAATGTGTAAGTCTGAAGCACACTGCTGCTCATTCCAATTGGAAATTGTACGTATTAGTATCTCTCTAAAATCAGTTAGGGTTGCTTCTGATTATATGCATACGATAATGTTTAAAACATAAAATGATACAGTCAGGATATTGCATATTTATAATTAAAAGATTTAAATACTGGTGGTTGAGTGGTTGATATCTTAAAAATCAAAATGAACAGTATGACTGTGGATCTTTTTTATAGTGGATGTTGATAGTGGATCTTTTTTAAAAGAAATACAGTAAAATATACTGTTTCCTCTCTTTGTTAGTCTTGGTGCTTTCATGCTTCTGTTTTCCTTTCATTGTTTCCTGTTTTTTTCCCCACCCTATCCTAATAGCTTCTCTGGGTGTGATACATATATTTTAGTACATGTATAAATTTAGCACTGGACTGTCTTCTATATTTCATCAGTAGTACAAAGAATTTCTAAATATTCTTCAGAGACTTTCTAAACCTGTTAGGCCACAAAGATGACAGCCTGCTACTACTTCCAAAAACATATGTTGAACAGTCTCCTCTAGAAAGTAGAAAGTGTTTTCTTCCTCTACTTTCTCTACTAGAATTTTGTTTTCTCGTAGTGGGAGGTACCACATTTGGACTGACTGGAAGGTTTTCATCTCTTTTTAGACTGCAGGGTAGCCATCTCTTTTTACCTTCTGAAGGGAAAGAGTATAATTTGATTAAAAATGAGACTCTCTTCTTTTTTTTAAGCCTGACACACAGAACTGGCCCTGTCTCTTCTTGTTAGTTTTGCAGTGCAGCTAACCTGTGATTATAGGGGTTTTGGTGTTTGTCAAAGCCTGAAAAAGCTATCTTTTTTGTACTGCTGTTCTGAAGGGCCATACTGGCTGGGATGATTCACAGAGTTGTCCAAGAAAGGAACATTTCAAGGCTGTAGTGTCTGGAAAACTCATAGTGCTTTCTAAATGTTGCCTCAAGTCAAAGTCCATTCCACTGATTTTTATTGAGAAAAAAATGACAATAAACTGAGTACTAAAGCAGGAATGTACTTTAAAGCTGATGGATGGGAGTTCATCTTCGTAGGTAGTACCCAAACCCTGTAGAAATTGTAGAAATTTGCAAAAAACAGATAGAGATACTCTGCTACTTTTGGCTGAACTCACTGAAGACTTTATGCCCAAAAAGTTCCATGCCACAACTCATCTTGGCACCATCTTCAGCATGGTAGTCTGTGCGAGCACCCATTTTGCCCATCCATAAGGCTAGTCCCACTAACAAATAAGTCTCAGTTAAAAGAGATGCGACACTAGAAAGTCAGACATGGATTTCCCAGCCCCTTCGGGACCATTGTTCCAATCCAGGGACCTACTTCTAAAGAAACTAAAAATTAATTAGCATTTGAGCCTCCAAAACATCTCACCAATTGAAAGTGGAATACTCAGCACGTGTCAGTATGTTATAGTTTTCTAAAATAGTTCCTTTAATCCTAAAGGGAAAGTTATGGCTCTAAAGGTTATCTTGTTTTTCATGTTAATTTGAGAACCAGAGAGAATATGATGGCTCTGCTGCAGAGTTAATGAGTTGCCCTTCCTGAATATTGCTGCCAAAAAAAAAAAAGTCTGTTGGAAAAAGAAAAACGACCTGTGTCTCCTTTTAAAGCATATATTCTCTGGCTTTAAAGATTTAGAGCTAACTAACTGACCAACTGACTGCCTGTCTATCTTTCTGAATTTGTTGTTAATTTTTTTCTTTTGTATTGCTTCAGGTTTACAAAGTTTTGGTTTCAGTTGGCACAAATGAGTGGTTCGTCTTCAGGCGATATGCTGAATTTGATAAGCTGTATCATACAGTAAGTAAAATGCTGAACTCACAACAAGGAGTGCCTCTGAACTGCCTTCTGTGACACATGTATCTTCGTGATGGATTATAATCAGGAAGATGGCCTTGTAACTCTGTATTCTACCCAGTTCCACTTCATTAACATCAAATCTGGTACTTTCCAACAAACGTTTCTAAGCTAAACTTGTTGGTTTCATGTTTTCTGAGGATATAATTAGTACTTCCAGAAGAACAGAAGTATCTGAAGCACTTAAAGTTAACGGTCCATATATAGACATTGAAAGGTGTTGTAATTGTAAATATTATCATAATGCACCCATGGGTAGCTGAAAAGTAGACTGCAGTATTGAAAGTAACATGAATTCCTTGTCTGGACCCATCAGTTGATCTAAAGTGTAAATAAGCATCTGAACTGCCCTCTGCCATGCAGTTGACATTATTGATTTATCATGTTAACGATATCTCAAAGGTAAACTGCAGTGTATTTTCCATATTTCAGCTAAGGAAACAGTTCCCCACTATGAATCTGAGAATTCCTGCTAAAAGAATATTTGGAGATAATTTTGATCCAGGTGAGTGTTGAGGGTTTTTTTTCATAGTAATTTAAGGATAGCGGATTGCAGGAGTGGAATGCCTGATTTTCCTACTCTGAAAAAATGTTTGTAAAGAAAAATGTTATGCTGATTTACCTTCCATTCAATATCATGCATTGGCTGCTAGACAGAACAAAACACTCAGATGAGAAGGGAGATGGATAAATAATGGAGCAGCATGCAGCATGAATCAAGCTGCAAATACTATCATTTATTGAGAAACTAAAAGCTCTATTAGGAAAAAAATATATTTTGCTTAGATGAAAAAGGATATATAGGTGCTGTCCTTACTGATGAGCCTGTCTCAAAACATATATTTCTCTAATAACTGATTGATGCCAGTGGCTTTTCTGCTGTTCCAGAATTTCTTTCTTTTCTGAGTACGTGGGAAATAGAGTGCAACATTCTGTCTGTGTGTATATAAGGTATAAAAAATACGGTGGACTGTAATTTGTTGTTGTGTGCCTTCAAACTCTTTCTGACCTATGGTGATGCAAAGGCAAACGTATCACAGGGCTTTCTAGACAAGATTTGTTCAGAGGAGCCTTTGCCTTCCTTTGAGGCTGAGAGAATATGACTTGCCCAAGGTCACACCATAGGTTTCCATGCCTGAGTGGGGATTCAGATCTTTCTCTCCAGAGTCATAGTGCAACACTCAAATCACATTATCCCAGCTCAGTTGTTCCCTGAAAGATGATGTACAGATATGTCAGGGTAGTGGTGGAGATAATGTTCATAATCTTGAGACCCATTCTTTTAATGGGACATCCTGATTTTTTCCCATTTTGAACTTTGCTGAGAATTCAAAACTGCTTGCTATGCAGAACAGAGTAGAATTTCAGGTTTTTATTGTTTTGAGGAAAGGGGAACTAGGTTAGAAGTTTTGCTAGCATACATAGCATACAATTGCATTGTCACTGGTAATTTTTCTGTTGTTTCTGATGTGTCTGGATTCTAGGGTGCTGTGTAGTAGGAAATGCAAGTTGCATGTGTAAGCTGAGTGAACTTGAACATCTGTTTAAATTTCCTTTTGATAGTAATATGAAAGTGGATACTACCAAACCTCTCCTCTGTCATTCTCTCTGGTAGTACCATGTTTATGGTAAGCATGTTTATTTCAAGGCCTTCCTTTGTGGCACATAATATATTGATTTATCTGTGAGAGGCTGATATGTAGCACAAGCCCTTATAGAGCAGAGGGCTGGTCTGACCTTTTGATCTCTTTCAACTACACAAATCTGTGATTAGATCCCTTGAAATTTTTGCTTCATTGCTGACTTCATTTCCTTCTATTTATAGCTTAAGACTTTCAAAACAGGTTGAAATCAAGGCTTTGTTAATCACTGGAATTCTGCCAACACAAGCGCATTAAAGATCAGAATTCTGGGGAAAAAATAGGAATACTTAGTTCAGTTTGTTCTCCCTACACAGATCTGTATCACTTATTTATATGTTATGTGGGCTATGTTGTGGTCCATTGCAGGCCGTATAATGCTGAAAAATGTATGGAATACAAAATCTTACCTGTGTGAGTTATTCTGTAAATGGCCTGCAAAGAGATCTAGTAACATTTTCGTGACTGAGAGAAAGAAGTTGGTGGCATAACCTTTGATCAGCTAAGTCCACTTCACCAGATGTGTGAAGTGCCTAGGAACAGACCCTTATAGCAGGTTGTATGTGTGAACAGCAATAGAATAACAAAATTTGTGGGTATGGTGATGCGGTGACAAGTTCAGTTTTGACTGTGGTTGTTGGGGGACAAAGGCAGGAGGAGAGATATTTCATAAAGTCAGATTGAGTAGATAACCATATGAATGATGGAGAGAGTTACTGGAATGTAATATGATGCTGATTGGGAACCAGACAGATGTGATAAACTGGGCAAGAGAGCCCTTATAAGCCTGTGGTGTTAACTAGTGTTACAATATGTGTGGTGTGTGAACAGCTGGGACCGTTGTATGTTCACTCACATGCAAATAAAAGGTTTTTTTCCTTCTCAGATTGAAGTTTTGGTTTTGATTTGTTAAGCATGTGCATTCTCCCACAAATACTCTATCTATAAACACTTCATCACATTTATGTCTTTGTCAGTTTGGCTAAAGACTGGACCATCAACTGAAAAGGCATTGACACTTCAGTGTTTGTACCATGTAAATTTTAGTAGATTGTGTTTATCCTATTCTCCAAGATAATTTGGGGGTGGTTTTTTTTTCCTACTTAGTTCAAATTAAATGAAATAAATAGATGTAGGGCAGAAACACTGGGAAAAGATTCAAGTGGTATAGGAAAAGATACTGATCGTAGCTGAAAGAATTTTCTTTTAGCTAAATGCCAGAGAAGGTGGCATGCATAATACTGAATATTCACTGTTAAGTCTTAAATATTATATATAGATGTTAAAGTGCTCTCTGTTGTCACTAATGGAGAATGTCTTCACTTCCCATGTATCTTTCCTCAGACTAGATCAGGGTGATTTGGCTGCCAGACCAATGTAGAACTCCAGCACACAACTCTACAGGGTCCTGTATGTCAAAAATGTCATTTCCACCCTCTATTCTTCCCAGGCTATGTGCTGTGGAGTGTAACATACTCTACCCCAGCATTCCCCAAAGTGATTCCTTCCAGGTGGTTTTTGAGTACAGTCCTGTGACCACCAGCCATCATGGCCAGTTGTCGGGAAAGACAGGAGTTGTCCAAAACATTTGGAATATGCCATTTCAGAGGAGCCTGCCATAGCCACCAGTGTCTGAGTCAGCAATGGAGAACCTCTTATGCATAAGCCAGATGTGACTCCCAGAAGTTTCCCATCCAACCCACAGTTCCTTTAGTTCTTATTTCTAATCAGTTATGGGGGATAGCAGAGTATAAGTTTTGAATAAACCTGCAGAGAACTAAGCTGTATTCTCTGCATGCACTTTGCTTGGAACTGAGCTATGCACTTTGCAAGTTGTTGCTTGGAACTGAATTGTGCACTTTGTACACTGTGTATGCCTTATGCTTAGTAGGAAAATGCCCAAATTGGTATGAATTATACCTGGCTACTTGGTCTAGTGATTTGAGCATTGGACTATGAACCTGGAGACAAGGGTTCGATTCCCTGCTTGGCTATAGAAATCCATTGGGTGACCTTGGGTGTGTCACACATTCTCAGCGCCAGAAAACCCCATGATAGGATTGCCATAGGATTGCCGTAAGTAGGAAGTGACTTGAAGGCACATGACAACAACTCACATCTCACTTTGGCCATGTCCACATTGTCCTTCGCCATGCCCCAAGTCACATCTGCTGTGAGAATGCAGCCCGAAGGCAAATTCAAATTTGAATTTGGCCTGAAAAATGTTTCCCACCCAATCTAAGCCTTGTAGTCTCTTTCATCTAGAAGTAATTTCCTCCCTTCATTTCCCCATGCATTTCTGTTTCACTATTCTACTTTAACGTGAGAGCCAACCTCTCCTTTTTACTTGGAGTGCAGCTTACTCTTGGCCGGTTTCCCTTTATCATTCCACGCAAGGGATAATATGACATAACATTAGTTAAAATGAGGGTGTACCATCTACTTGGATAACAGAGATCTGTGTAAATGACAGCTTTTCTAATTTGGTCATATAACCTCAAAGGATCGGGATTTCATAATGTCTTAAGCTATACTGTGGAAATCCCCCCAACACTCAAAAGTGTAAAATATCCAACTGTAATAACATACATTTTGATTTAATTGTCACAAGCATCTCTTGAATAGGGGACATTTCACTCTTCTTTCCTCCACAAATGCCTCTGTTAAAATTTTGGAATGAATTGTTTAAAAGGACTAGTGAATATTCACATGTTCTTTGGTAATCTTTTATTTAAAAAGCCTTTGTTCTGTAGGCTTTTGAAAACCAAAAACTGCTTGCAGTCTGATCTAGTCCATTGACCACTCTTCTTGATGTTTATGGGACTACTTTGAAGGCAATAGATACCATCAGGAGAGCAGGCAGAAATGGACCATCTAGTTTTTAACATGAAAGTATCAATATGTAAGCACTAAAGTAATCTGATAAAAATGTGTGAAATTCTGATTTCTGGTATTTCCTCATTTTTCTCTCAAACAGATTTCATTAAGCAGAGGAGAGCAGGGCTGAATGAATTTATTCAAAATTTAGTACAACAGCCAGAACTGTGCAATCAGTAAGTGAACCTATTTTTCTTAGAAGGGATAAATAAGAGGGGGTGACAAATTGTAAAACAGAAGCAATAATCAATACAGAGGTTCCCAGTGGTCCAATGGAGAGCCTGGTAAAGTTATCTGACTAGAGGATTCTGAGAATCATAGTCCAAAAAAAGTTCCTTTGGCAGGCTCTGGACATTTTTTTTTATCCACCTATGATTGCCAACTGCTACTACACACAAAAAGGAAAGGTTAAACCATACAGTTTCATTGCATTGTTCCAAAGTGAGTGCTCATTGTTGGAATCACTGGTTAAACCCTAAGCCTAATTTGTAGTTTTTATCCTGCCTCTCTACCACAAAGCAAAGCACGCAAGGCAGCTAATACCATAAATATAATAAAAAATTTTTAAAAAATGAAAAAATAAAAAAAAATCAATGAATATCACATGTTCTTTTGGTGACTACCTTGGTGACTTGCCCTGGTGTATTCTATTATAAGATTACCAAGTATGTAGAACAGGACTTAGAGGGCTTTTTTAAAAAGAAAATCTTTAGAACCATCTTTTGAATTCATATCTAACAAATTTAATTTAATTTGTAACTGTCAAGGAGCTTGTCTTTTCAAAACTGTTCAGCTCATGCAAGATGCTGCAGGTTGTCTTGAAATTGATGATTCCATGGAGTGTAGTGTTCCAGTTTTGTCTGAGCTGTGTGGAATTCCTTTTGGTTTCCAGGCTGAGTTGAAGGTACTGGGCCCAGTGTGTAACTTCCCCTATGCTAGATTTATAGTGGGAGGAGAGAGGGATACCTTCCTATTCCATCCACAAGTTATGTGGGAATTATATAGACTTGGGGTCGTACACACTCACTTACAGTATTTATAGCCTGTTTGATAACTTCTCTAGTGGCTTTCCTGTGATTTGTTAAATTGTAGCATTTTTTCAAAAGCTTATGATAGTGAATGGTTAAGGTGGATTTTGCCACTGAGGTTTCTGCTGCTTTCAGTTGTGTATAATTTTAGCTGTGCTGTTTCAGTTTCATTTTACTGATCTATAAACTAACATTAAAAACTAAAAATGTTAAAAGCATAACAAAGGAAATGGCTGCTTCTGTTGACAAGTTATCACAAGTTATCCAACTAGTATATATTCTAAACATGGAAGCAGAAACTTGGTTCTAATTAACCTGCTCTCAACTAATCTAACTGAATAAACTGCCTGTTTTGAATCAATTTCTATATTGCGAATTGTGATAACGGTTTCTGTTTTCTTTCTGTACCCAAAAATGTCATTCTGGATGCCTATATTTGCAAGTTAGAATTTTGAAAAGATTTGTGTCTGAAAGTTTTTACAGTGAAACAGAAGCCTTTTCCGTTCACCTAGAAAAGATATAATAATCCATACTTGGTAACGGTTTGTTTTAATCGTCTTTCTTAGCCCAGATGTGAGATCATTTCTTCAGATGGACAATCCAAAGCACCAATATGATCCATCTGAAGATGAGGATGAAAGGAACAGTCAAAAGGTAACTGCTGGTGTGCACTATTAGAAGGGTACCACTCATATGACTCCCTCTGCCCCAGTAAAAGATCATGTTTTATACTACAGTGTAAAAGGAAGTGTTACTTATGACCCTTAGTTGTGATTTGACTCTCTTTTAAAACTCAGGGACCACATAACTATTTTTGTTTGATCACTCAACAATGTTCATGTGAAAATGGCAATGCTTTGATTAGCTTGATTATGATCCTTTGCCCCACCAACAATATACAGTCAGCCCTCCCCATCCACAGGTTTATCATTCATGGAGTTGATTATTCACAGATTATTTGCTGCCACTGCTGCCCTACAGAGCAGAGAAAGAGGCCTCTTCTGAGGCTCTAAAAGACATTTCTTTTCATTCTGTATCTCTCTTTCCAGGGCTGTCCAGACACAACCCCACAGCCTTTTCTCATTTTCTTCCAACCTCAATTTTTTTCCCTTCACCCCCTTGGCACGCACCCTGCCCGAGGGCACAAGCATGAGAGGAGCAGAGCTCTGTCCTCTAGTTCCTGAGCTAATAGGTACCAGCCCGGCTCACTGTTGAGGGTTCTGACTGCCGGCTCCTCTATGACTCTCTGGGGGATGGAGAAAGAAGAATCAACAGTGAGAAGAAAGGAGGACTTGAGGTGGTGCTTTGACCCTGATAGGGCTGGCCTGAAGGTGGGTAGAAGTCCAGAGAGGAAGCAGGAAGTTTGGGCCTCTTCACGTGAGCAACAGAGGGATATATGGTGCAGGGTGAGGCTGGCATGACATGAGGTGGGGAGAAACAAGACCAGGCTCTTTTCATATCCTGTAAATGTTATCTGTAGGAAGAAGTGCTGGGGCTCAAGCTGGCCTTCTAGAAGTTAGGCTGTTTTCTGTTAGCCCTTGCTTGCTGCTCTCAAGAGGTACTGGAGGAGGGCCTGCATGAGTTTGTTTCCTTCCAGTAGGTAATGCAAAGGTGTTGGCACTTTGCACATGCTAAAGGATACAATTACAGATAACTTTCTTGTGTATTAAATATGGTTGGGGGACCTGTAGATAGTCACAGTTTTTACACTTTTGCAAGGGCCCTAACCCTGTGGATATGGAAGGCCAACTATAGTTAAAAGGAAATCTTCAGTGTTAAAAAAGTAGTTGTTATTCTGACAGTGGCCCTGGCAATTGCATCAGGTATAGTATTAGGATATCACCCATGAACAATGCCCCCCTCAGTTGCCTATACCCCGAAGATACAAGTAGTCAAGCAGCATTAGCAGGAAACACTAATCTGTATCACAACCCATTTCATGCCTCATCTGTTGCATAGTGCCTAAGTGGGCTGCCACAGATAGCTGACAGCTCATATATACCACTTGCATCAGAGACTTCCATAGCCCAGTAGTTAGCCAGGCTGCATAGCACATGCGTAGAATATAGTGGTCATATGGCAATGAAATTGATTTCTCCTCATCTCTGATCTACCAGTATGCCTAATTTTCAACATAATCAAAAACATCTACATTTATATGAACCATACTCTTAATATTCTTTCCTAGACAAGTGATTGGATATTTCAGACCTGCTTTAAGTTCTTTTATTCTCATAGCCCTGTTTCATGAGATGATCACAGAAGGAAACGTCACTTTACTTGAGTAATATGAGATTGTCCTGCCAGAAAAAGACCACTGACTTGAAAGTTACTCAGAATCTGTCTGCAAAAAAGCTTTAAGCTGGAAACTTATACTCATTTACATGGAAATAAATACTACTGACCTCAGTAAGACTCACTTTTGAGTAGATATGTATGTGATTGTGCTCTTAGAACAGGAATGGGCAACTTGTCCAGATATCTTTGAAGTTTACTTTCCAGCAATCCTCAATATTGTCTGTGTTAAGTAGGTCTGATCAGAATCTCAGGCTAAACATGTATGGAAGAACACAGATTGTCTCACATGTATTACAGTCTTAAATCCTATTACTTCATAGTTTCAATAATATGTTCTCTTGAGAGCCACTAAGATAATCGTTACAAAACATATCTTAAAAATATGCAGTGTGTCACAAATGTGCTTTTAAAATAAAACTCTGGCAATTGTCCTTACTTCAGGGAGCTAGATAATATTGTGTCTATATATTTCACTATCGTTCTGATCTTTAGCTAATAGATCAGGGATCACTATAGTTTTTTTCAATTAAATATTTGAACACATGTCTGACTAAAGTGTTGAACTGATGTTCATGTAATGCAGGTGAGCATTATAGTTTATAATACAGTTGAACAGGCTCTCGGTAAAAATTGTGTTACTGATGTTTCAACATTTTTTTCTTAAATATTAGAATTCAGAAAATTCATCAGGAAAGTTCTGTTATATGAGATGTTCCATTAATTTTTGTGTTATTCCAATATTATTCCAGTGGCCAATTCCACACACACTGTCAATAATATCACATAAGCAGCAAACTTATATGAGGCTGGGAATATTTTTTCGATACCTTGAAAATTGTCAGTTGGAAATAAAAGCGCTTAGAGGCAGTTCTAGGGACAGTTCTTGGCATACTAGACTCTCTACTAAGTTGATGGCCATCCCTATACACCCTGCCAGGCTTACCTGACACTGTGCTTTGGCAGTAGCATCAAGATTCATAAGCATAGGCATTGTGTGAGGCCACATTTTAACCTGCAGTGCTGTGGAGTGATCCAAAAGGAACCTTGCCCCCATTTGCTGAAGATAGCTCAGTAATTCTGTAACTGGCTGCCTTTCCATTATAAGTGTTATCATTCAGACATTAAACACATTATCAGAAGCAAAATGTGGTCTTTACTGAGGAAAGGAAAAACTGTAGCTATATAAAATATTATCTGAACTCATAGGTAGCATTTGGTGTAGTGACTTCCAGTGTTCCTTTCATGACTGCATTTCCTTTGTTAGTATTATAGCTTCTTGTCAAAACAAGCTGAATTTTCCTTTGGTCAGCACACTAAGCTATGTGGAGGATGTAGACTTTGGTCTCAGAAATAAGAGAATTATCCAAGAAGCAGTGTTGAAAAAAGAGCAATTGACACTTTAGGTATTCACTACCTATGTCAAGAACATCCCTGCAGTGACTGGAATCACAATAATTAACTTTTGTCTCTTTCAAAGACCGGGTTAGAAAAGGATAGTTGTATTCTTTGTGGGGGGGAAATGGACTGGATATTCTTTTCCAGGGAGAGGGAGAGGATCAATCTGTAACTGACTGTTAACCTGAAATGTTAGGATGTCACTGTTTTTAATAAATGTGAGTGTATGAAAGTTTGATCTGATTTTATATGTTTGTTTTGTCTTTCTCTTGCATTGCACAGCTGAATTCTGTGTCACAGAATATCAACCTGGGGCCATCTGGAAATCCTCAGTAGGTTTCAGTTAAACATCAACTGAACTTTGCACTGTCTTCATTATGTGTAAAAAAAAAACCATTAAACAGCTCCATGAATATATTTACCATTTTTAGTAGTTTTAAGGAGCAAGAACTGTGGTAACTTGCCATGAAATAAATCCTCACATTTTATGCAAGTTTAAGGGGAATGAAAGGGGAAAAGATGAACTTCTGGGAAGCTGATGAAACAAATGTTGAGCTAAAAACAAATATGGAATACAGTGAGAAGCACATCCATAAAACAGAAAATGCTCTGTTGAACAGGTAGTATTCAGTCAGGATGAAAAAGAGCAGATACCTAATTTGCTAAAGCTGAACTGTGGGCAGGGCTGGTCCTACCAGTAGATACAGCAGGGCGATAAAGTATGGGTGACATGAATGGACAGTAAATTGTCAATTTTATAGTGTTACATTTTTACTGTCAGGGATACAGTAGAAAGTACTGTCATGAGGTGATCTGTTTTATGTGCCAAAATAGCATGGATGAATTGGGGTATTATGTATTTTGTTTTAGGTGGGTGTGAGACACAATTTGTTGCTCTGCCTCAGGCAACAGAATGTCTTGAACTGGCTCTGACTATGGGGGAGAATGCAGGAGATGTAGAAGGGATGGTCACTGCAGTGAGAGAAATCAGCAGTTGTGAGGAACATTAATATGTGGAATGTCAGCCATTATGCTGTTAAATCACAGCAACTTAAAAATCTTGACTACCTTAAGTGACCTTCTTTATTCTGAATCCTTTTCAGTGCTAAACCAACAGACTTTGATTTCCTGAAAGTTATTGGGAAGGGCAGCTTTGGCAAGGTAAGCTTTTTTAAAAATCCTACATCAAGTGCAAACCACTTCCAGAGGTTCTGGGGATGCATTGCAGCCCACCTTCCCAAACTTCATAGAGAGGAATCTCCCCCACTGCCCCCAACACCCTGAAAAAGGTGCCCTAAAAGGGCCAGCTGTGCTTTCTAGGGGGCAGAGTTGGCATTTGCCTGCATTTTTGAGAGCAGCCTGTTTAGGAGTCAGTTCTGGTCATTTTTGATTTTGAAACAAGATTCCAGCAGCTTAAAACAAGCTGTGGGATCCTGAAAAATGCAGCAAATAGCCAGTTGAATCTCCTAAGGGGTATAGTTAACCCTTTTAGGGCATATTATATATTATATTATATCGGTATCTATTTAATATATAAATCATTGTTCCTGAGGATTGAAGAGCTAGATACAAGCTGCGGGGGGGGGGGCGGGGGGCAGATGTTGCCCACCCCTTTTATGTATGTTCTTTCTTCATACTGTTCTACTTGATCTTAATTTGATTCCATTGTTTGGGAAAATCCTCTTTTCCTCATGACATGTGGGTATGGCAGAGCAGTTGGCTTCCACGCAGGAAGGTCCCCAGCTCTGCCCTCCAGCATTCTCCTTTAAAAAGAATTACATAGCCAATGATGTGAAAGGCATGTGTCTGAAGCCCTGAAGAGTTGCTCCCAATGTATACAATACAGGGCTATTACCTAAGTTTTATGGAGGAGCAGATATAGCCAATATGGTAAAGGAATGGTGGAAATCACAGTCCAGCAGCATTTGGAGAGCTTCAGGTTTCATACTGCAGGTCCTAAGGCAGCTTCCAATCTGCATATGTGAAAAGTCTAACAAGAGTTAGGATTTTTAATGGTAAAGTATTTCCTTCTCTGCTTTAGTTCCAGAAGAAAATTTCACTCCATATCCAAATTCTTCTTTAGGTTCTTCTTGCAAAACGAAAACGGGATGGAAAGTTCTATGCTGTTAAAGTCCTGCAGAAAAAAATTGTTCTCAACAGGAAAGAGGTGAAAGGAAATAGATATTCATTTTTCCCTCTAATTACAAAATTGTTCCTATTTACTTATTGACCTTTCACTTCCTTGCAGCAAAAACATATCATGGCTGAACGTAATGTCCTGTTGAAAAATGTGAAACATCCATTTCTAGTTGGATTGCATTATTCATTCCAAACTACAGAGAAGCTTTACTTTGTTCTGGATTTTGTTAATGGTGGAGAGGTGAGTATATTTTGGAGTATTTGTCCTATGGAGGAATGATGTCAATTGAATTTCATAGAACTACTAGTTTATAGATACTTAGAAGATAAGCTACAATAACTGATTGTGACAATTTTATTCAAAGAGTTATCTTGTTGCATATATAGATTCATTAGCCACTCTGCTGCTAGTGTTGTGCCAATTATTGTCATGTGTATGTATGTGCACACTTTTAAGTCACTTGTTCACATTTATTTATTTTAATTAATATATTTATATCCTGCTCTTTTATCCAAAGTGCTGAGGGCAGCTTACAATAAAATCAACTTAAAACAGTAAATATTTACAAAAGCTTAAAAGATCAAAAATATATTATATAGTTTTTCAATTCAAAAACAGACAATTAAAACCAATTAAAAGAATCTTGAATGATATAACTGTAAAACATATGCAACCAATATAAAAATTATATATAAAAATATAAAATGAAGGCTTTAATAAAAAGCCAGGTTTTAATTTGATGCCAAAATTATTCTAATGCTGGTATTAGTTAGGCTTCCAGAGGAAAGACATTCCATAACTGGGGTGCCACAGCAGAAAAGACTGTTTCTCAGGTCCTCTCACAATGTGGTGAGGTCCTCTCACCATCCTCTACTGATGGAACACAAAAAATCTCAGTTCTTGGACAGGCATATACAGAGAGAGATGCTTCCTCAAGTATCAAGATCCCAAGCTGTTTAGGGTTTAAAATATTATTGCCAGCACCTTGAATTTAAAACAGAAGCATATTGGCAGTCAGTGCAGTTCCTTCAGGACAAGTTTTGTATGATATCTGAATGGAATTCCAGTGAGCAGTCTAGCTGCCTCATTTTGCACTCATTTTGTTTTCAGGAGCAGACCCATGTAGTTGCATGTAGTCCAGTCAGAAAGTTACCAGTGCATGGACTTCTGTGGCTAAGTTATCCCTGTCCAGGAAAGGTCGTAATTGGTGGACCAGTCACAACTGGCCCCAAGTGCTCCAAGCCACTGAGTCTATTGGGAACTCCAGTTCCCAAACTTGAGAACCACCAGTCCACAGAGCCTCCATCTTGCTGGAATTCAGTTTCAGTTTTTTCATCCTTATTCAGTCCATTATAGTATTCAGGCACTTCTCCAGCACCTCCACAGCCGCGTGGCAGCCCTGACTCTGATGTCAAGGAGGATTGGAGCTGAGTGTTTTCAGTACATAGATGGCACTGACTCCAAAACTCCTAATGACCTCTCCCAGTGGCCTCATGTAGATGTTAAACAGCATAGGAAACAAGATTAAATTCTGTGCAGCACAGTGGACATTGGGCTGAGCAGGAGTCCCCCAGTACCACTCTGGAATTTTGCAAATAAGAACAGGACTGTTGTAAAACAGTGCCTCCTACTCCTATCTGTAAGAGCTGGTTCAGTAAGATACCATGATCAATGATATCAAAAACCACTAAGACATCTAAGAGCATCAACAGGGTAGATCTACCCCTATGTTTTCCCCAAAGTAGGTTGTCAGCAAGAGCAACCAAGGCTATCTTGGTACTGTAGCAGATGGAAATGGTTCTAGATAATTTGTTTCCTCCAAGAACATCTGAAGCTGCCAGCAGCCACACATTTAAGCTCCTTGCCCAAATTTGGGATATTAATGATAGGGTGGTAGTTCTGACATACCTCTGGGTCCAGGGAGGTCCTCTTCAAGACAAGGATCACTACAGCCTCCTTCAAAGCAGCAGGCACTTTCTTCTGACATGGTGAGGCCTTTTCTACCCCCTGGACGTATCCAGTCAGTCCATGTTTGCTAGATCTTTTCAGCCAAGATGGATAAGATATCAAGCTTATATGTGGTGGCACACTGATTGATTCAGAGTCTTGTCTACATTATCAAGCTGAAACTGCTGAAATTGATCACAAGAAAACTGATCAGACAGAACACTGACACTTCCCTAGACTCTACAATAACTGTAGCATCAAGTGGCACAACTTTCTGTTCTAGTTGCCTGACAAATTTATCACAGCAGGCAACCAAGGGTTCTAATTATGGCCTCTTAAGAGTCTGACCCCAGTAGGAAACCCCATGACTTTCTTAGTGCTTTCTTAGGCAAAGAATACTCAGAGATGGTTTTGCCAATCCCTTCCTCTGAAATACAGCCTACAACACCTGGTATTCATTGATGGTCTCCCATCCAAGTACAATCTAGCACTGGCCCTGCTTAGCTTCCAAGATCAGACAGGATCTGGTGCCTTTAAAGTATTTAGGCCACTGTCTGTTGTACTGGAAGTTAAAACATTAGATTACCACCATATGGTGCAATCAGTTTATGCTGCCACAATAGCAGTTTATATTGGCCTAACATCCTTCTTGAAGAATAGTTAGTTAATTTTCCAGCTGTAGCTGAAACATGCAGAGGCAACAGATGTGACAAAATAAGGAAATGGTTAAAGGAAGGATATGATTAATTATGCACAGAAAGAATCCATTTTCACTGTTTTTATAGTTGCTCCTAGAGAAATTGCAGATTGTGTGAATCTGTTACTAAGAATGACAACATAATGCCACAGTCTTTTAACTTCCACTCTAAATATTTTCAGCTCTTCTTTCATCTTCAAAAAGAACGTTCATTTCCTGAACACAGAGCCAGGTTTTATGCTGCTGAAATAGCCAGTGCATTGGGTTACCTACACTCCATAAAAATTGTATACAGGTAATGATTTAGATTACGTTGAGTGCAAGTAAATTACCAGAATTGTTTGAAAGCTTTTTGCACAATAATACTTACCAGGTTCTGCCACTAACAGTTTCTTGACATGCACAGAAGTGTGAATTATTTTAAAAAGCATATGTAAGACAGCATGTTTTTTGTTAGACATTTTACTTAGCTGTCTGATTCTGAACTGTCTTTTTCTTTTGTGTGTGTGTATGTGTGTGTGTGTGTGCAGGGATTTGAAACCAGAAAACATTCTTCTGGATTCACTGGTAAGTAGATATACTTGTTGCCCCAGAACGCTTTCAGATACTACGATCATTCACATCGTACATTGTTTTACAGTAGAATGTCTATTTTCAATACAGGGACATGTTGTCTTAACAGATTTTGGGCTATGTAAAGAAGGAATTGCTACTTCAGACACAACGGCAACATTTTGTGGAACTCCTGAGGTGAGCTCAGTTTGGTGAATAGTGGTCTTGTTATATACTGAAGGTACTGTTTCTGATTTTCTAGGGCTGGGATTTGTGGAGAAAATGGGTCACAAAAGTAGTGTTAAAATAGATGTGTCTGTGCCAGTGCAAGAACCAAGCTACATGTTACTTTCTGCTTATAGTCTTGTTGCTGGAAACTAAAATCATCTGTAAAATCATACACAGAAAACTATATGAAAGAGATGAAAGGTTGACAGATTCATTCAAGGAAGAACCACACAAAGACAAACCTCTGGTTTTAGAAGGAGAAGTGAAAGCTGCACTCAGAGGACTTGGGAGAAAGAAATCATCAGGAACAGATGGTGTACTCATAGAGCTGCTTCAGGCTACAGAGACAGAATCTGCTCTAGTTCTAACTAAAATCTGTCAACAAATATGAAAAACAAAAGAATGGGCCACAGATTGGAAATGTTCAATATACATTCCAATCCTCAAGAAAGGGGACATCAGAGATTGAAGTAACCACAGGACCATTGCATTAATTCCTATGCAAACAAAGTGATGCTCAAAATTCCATAACAAAGACTTTTATCACATATAGAGTGAGAAATGCCAGACATCCAAGGAAAGGAAGAGGCACTAGGCAAGATCATATTGCAAATGTACGTTGGATAATGGAATGCACTAAACAATTTCAGAAGAAAACCAGCCTGTACTTTATAGATTATAGTAAAGCATTTGACTGTGTAGATCATGAAAAACTATGGATCACTCTTAAAGAAATGGGTGTGTCACAACATTTGATTGTCCTGATGCATAACCTGTACACAGGACAAGAGGCTACGGTTAGGACAGAATACAGAGAAACTGAACGGTTCCCATTTGGCAAGGAGGTCGGGCATGGATGCATTTTATCATCCTATCTGTTTAATTTGTATGCTGAACATATCATATATAAAGTGGGAATAGACTCAGAGAAAGGAGGCATGAAAATTGGAAGAAGAAACATCAGCTATTTAAGGTATGCAGAGGACAACATAACACTAGCAGAAAATAGCAAAGACTTGGAACAACTACTGATGAAAGTGAAGGCAGAAAGTGCAATGACAGCTTTACAGATGAACATTAGGAAAACAAAAATAATGACCACAGGATGAAGACATTGAAATACTTCAAGATTTTCCATACCTCGCTCAGTCATTAATCCGAGTGGAGACTGCGGTCAAGAAATCAGAAGAAAACTAGGACTTGGAAGGGCAGCTATGAGGGAATCAAACAGGATCCTGGAGCATGAAGATATATCATTGAACACTAAAGCATTGAACACTGTCCATGCCATTCTAGTTCCAATTTCTGTGTATGGTTATGAAAGCTGAACAGTGATGAAAGCTGATAGGAAGAAAATCAACTCATTTAAAATGTGGTGCTGGAGAAGAGTTCTACAGACATTCTGGACTGCTAAAAAGGCAAATGAATGGGTCCTATAACAAGTAAACCCTGAACTCTCCATAGAAACCAAGATGACTAAAATGAAGCTGGCATACTTTGGCCATATCATGAGAAGACATGACTCACTAGGAAAGACAGTAATGATTGGTAAAGTAGAAGGCAGTAGGAAAAGAGGAAGACTGCATTACAAATGGATAGACTCAGTCAAAGAAGCCATGGCCCTGAATCTGAAAGACCTGAGCAGGGGGCTGAAACTAGGGTGACTTGGAGATCTCTCTTTCATAGGGCCGCCATAAGTCAACTTGATGGCAGTTAACAACAATAAAATCATTAGCTGTTGTCAAGAGCTCAGTGTTTAGCATGGCAGAAATACCATTTTAGAAATTATATTTTCATGCATTTAGAAAGTGATTCAGGCAGAGGGATCTATTAAAGCCAAATCTGTAAGAAAACATGCTACTGCACATATGGGCTTTGCACAGGTAGACTTGGAAATAATGCCTAAAAGGTATGTATTGCAATAAAATGAATGCAACTGAAGCACCAGGAAAATATTGCTAAATAAGGAGGTGGGTTAACAGTGGACCTGGCTACCTAAGAAGTTGTGCTTTTTCTTTTTTTTTCTTAGAAGTAGAACAGAAAAGTCAAGCTAAATCAACGGGTACACAAAAACTGTGTTTTAATACTGTTAAATAATGCACAACATTACAAGATAGCTCCTGGTATATTTTGTTGAAATCTGCCAAGCAATACATACTCAGACAAATGCTGTTTTCTTTCTCCAAATGAGTAGTCCAGCTTTGTTTCCTCCTACAGTACCTTGCCCCTGAGGTGATCAGAAAGCAACCCTATGATAACACAGTAGATTGGTGGTGCCTTGGAGCTGTTCTGTATGAAATGCTGTATGGTCTGGTAGGTGTTTATTGATTTTCATATCTCATGCCTTAACTAATGTGTCTGAATTCTTTTGAATGTTGGTTGCTAGGAGACAAAAACAAAAGAGGGCTGTTGCCCTCATGTACTTCCACAGCTGAAATAGGGTACTGGACATGTTTGGATTTTTCAGGACTAATCTTGTTCACATGAGAGCCAGTGTCATGTAGTGGTTTGAGCACTGGACTGCGACTTGAGAGATCAGGATTTGACTTCCCACTCAGTTATGAATATTCACTGGGTTACCTTGGGCAAGTCACATTCTCTTAGGCTAAAAGGAAGGCAAAGGCAAACCAGCTCTGAATCTTGCCAAGAAAATCCCATGATAGGTTTGTCTTAGGGTTGTCATAAATTGGAAATGACGTGAAGGCACATGACAACAGCAGCCTTGTTCACAATACTAGGAATTCTTGCTCCATTCTGTCAGGAGTATTCCTGATCACAAAATTTAAGAACTGAACATTCAGTGTTCATACTTATGAACTGGTTGATTTATTTTCAACAGGACTTTTATTGCTTTTGGTATTCTTTTGTTAATTTCCTGACTTCTTAGTGGAAACAGATTATGTCATCTAGCACAAATGGAACAAACAATTGAAGCAGTAGTTATGCTATTCGTTGCTAAGTAGAATGGAATTAGCCGGGAGAGATGGACAGCATCAGTGACAAAGACGTTAGTAAAACATTCTCATTTGCCTTCTGTTTCTCCTTGATACTTCAAGAAAATAAATCTAGTTTAGGCTTTTAGTTCAGAAATATGCTGAAATGTATGTTATTCAGAATTTTGAAGGAAGCTCCCTCCTCTTCTCACTCATTTATAAGATGCTTTCTTTGCCTCACAGAAGGGAATATAAAGATGTTAGTTAAGAGATTCATGAATCATGCCACAAGCAATGTTTTAAAACAGTTTGATGTTGAAACAGAATGCTAAGTTGCAGTAACAGCTGACATAAGAAAGTCACTGAAAATATGGCAGAAAAATATGAATAGCAGATATTGCCAAATAGAACATAACTGTTGTTCTCCTGTGACCATGAGGGTTTGAGATTTTGGGCAACTCTGTGATTGTTTTCATTTCTA
Source organism: Cyclura pinguis (assembly GCA_030412105.1). NCBI lineage: Eukaryota > Metazoa > Chordata > Lepidosauria > Squamata > Iguanidae > Cyclura > Cyclura pinguis. Next base: position 219,531,449 of record CM059602.1, read on the forward strand.
ATCACCCTAGCTGAGGTTTCTTGCTTGAAATCCACAGGTGACCCAGGGTATGCCTTGAATATAAACTTATTTTGCTAAATTTTTAGCTCATCACTAGGCTTGGGGTGGTTAGCTGATACGAAATCAGAATCGAAAGAAGACCAGTAATAGAAAATATTTAATATAATCACTTTATGTTAATGCCAGCCATAAAGAAGTCCAAGAAAAGAGGATTTCCGTTCCTCTTGGACAAGAATTTGCTACACAGATTAAGTGGATGCTCTTTGCTATTGTCCTTCTAGTGAGCTCTGTACAGAACTTGGCTCTTATTGCTAGCTTTGCTAGCATGAACGATCATCTTAAATTGTGATCCAAGTCCAGTTAGACACTTGAACTAACAATACACTCTAGTGCTCAGGACTTCCCAACCTTCTGGAGAATTTCCAGCCTTCTGAAGGACGGTATTTAGGGTGCTTCTCCTGCTTTCCCTCACAGAAAGTGCTTACATAGTATTACATCCAACCTTATGTTTTTATCCTAATATAGTTTCCTTACTGTGTTCCTTTTGTCCCCCCTCTAGCCTCCGTTTTACTGCCGCGACGTTGCTGAGATGTATGAAAACATTCTTCACAAACCCCTACATTTAAGACCAGGCATCAGTCTTACAGCTTGGTCTATTCTGGAAGAACTTCTAGAGAAAGATAGGCAAAACAGACTTGGAGCTAAAGAAGACTTTGTATGTAATGTATCTGAATTGAATCTACATACTAAATAAATCAAAGGGCATGGTTATGTTTAGGATTGTAACACCACTAAATAAGAATTCTAAATATTGTCTTAATTTTCAGAATTATCAGTTGCCATGGTAGGCCTAAAAGGTATGTGTAAACTGCTTGATATGGAACCTTGAATAATCTGAATTTGGCTGCTGCGCTTTAGTCCAGCAGGCAAAATATACTTCCTAATTCAGTCAGATTTTTAAAGCTTGGCTGTTGTAAGGATACTATTTTTCAGTTACGGGTATAACTAAACCACACAGAGCTTTTTGGCTGGAATTGCAGGTTCATTGGTACAGAGAAAAATATTTTTGCATGAAAATCAGCAGATTTAGCAGTGAACATGTTCCATCTAAAGCTGAATGTGTGATGGAGATTTGTTTTCAGTAATCCAATACCTATTAACCTGAATGGTACTTAAACATATATTACAGTTCTCAACATTCATATGGTGTCTTTTACTAACTAGAACAGTGGTTCTTAACCTTTTCTTTACTGGGGACCCCCTGTAAATAAAATTTGTTGCTGAGGACCCCCATGGCTTAACTCAAGATTTAAATATTTAAATTTAGATTTAAATATTCAAATATTTATTTATTTATTCATTCATTTGTTAAAGGCTTCTGGAGACTAGAATTCAAATCCTCACTCAACACTGGGTGACCTTGGGCAAGTCACATTCTCTCAGCTTATGGGAAGGCAAAGGCAACCTCCCTCTGAACAAATCTTGCAAAAAACAAAAAACAAAACCTGTTTTAAGTTCACTTGTGGCTTACCCTAAATCAGAGATGACTTGAAGGCACACAACAGCAAAGTGCCACTGGGAAGAAGGAGGTTCTTTCTAACCATCATGTCTCTCCCGTTTGAAAAATGGCTTACAGCAGCCTTAAAATGAACCAGTCATGGGGGTTTTCTTGGCAAGATTTGTTGCCTTTGCCTTTCTCTGAGACTGACAGAACATGACTTTCCTGAGATCACCCAGTGGGTTTCCATGGCAGACTGGGTATTCTGTCCCTGGTCTCCAGAGTTATAGTCTGGGTGTGTGCACATGCCTGCCGCTGTGTCTCTTTTGTCAGAGACCTGGCAGCAGGTGTGTGGGTGCCAAAATTGTTCCCTCATTTGCTGCTGTGTCCCTTGGTGCCCACACCCCCTGCTTCTGCATCCCTGATGAAAGGGACACAACGACAGGTGTATGCATGAGCCCAATTTGCAAATGAGGGAGCAGTTTTGGCACCCTCAACCCCTCCGCTGGCACATCCCTGTTGCTGTTGTTGGTGTCCAGCTTCAGGGGTCCGTGGACCCCAAGTTAAGAAGCACTGAGCTAGAAAGTTTCATATAGAAGTTTTAAAGGAATTTACAGCAAGACATGATTATGTGAGGCCATTTAATCCATATATTGATATAAGAACTGTACTTTTCATTTATGGCTAACTTCTAGCAATTTCAAAGAACTTTGCATACATATTTGATAGTGCTTATAATACTGTAGTAGGTCAGTATACTATATTCTATATGCTAAGCTGAAGCAGAGAGATCAGTTTACCTAAGGCTGTGAATTTGTGGTAGAGGGAAGACTTGATGGTAAATGAAAGATGGAAGACTTGATGTTATACAGTCATCTCTCCACATTCGCTAGGATTAGAGGCACAGGACCCCTGTGAAAGTGAAAGAAATGTGAATAACTCTAGGCCCTCCCAAACCATATTTAACATACAAAAAAGTATGATCACCGTATTCAACCCACTGTGGATTCCTTTGAGGCATCAGGGTTCCTTCACAAGGCAGAAGTGGGTGGCTGGTGGGGCTTACTGCTACCTCCACTGCTGCCCCACACCATTTTTAAGAGGGACTTACAAGCCTCATTTGCAGTTTCTCAGTTATCACAAGGCTCGCAGTCCCTATTAAAAGTGGCATAGGAAGGCAGCAGAGGTGACAGCAGATAATCCGTGAATAATCAAATCCGCAAAAGTGAAACCTGCAAATGTGGAGGGCTGACTGTATTTCACAGCTCAGACAGTAAGTCAGCTGATTTCCTGACAGCTTTTAGATTGCATTCTTAACCTTCATTCAGGCAATTAAAAAAAAAAACTTTCATTGAGTTACTTAAGGTGGATTATTTTCTGACCCTAAAGAGAATTCCAGTGTATTCTGGATGTTAAAATGGCCTGTTTTCACAAGTGTATTTCTGGGTGCAGGATCAAGAATGTACCAGTGATAGAAAATGTTGATGTGAGGTGGTGCTTCTTCTGAGTAGCAAGCCGTGAGCCTGTCAGACCTCCATTTCTAAGCCCCCCCCCATGTGACCAACACCATTTCTTACAAATATTATTATTGTTATTCATAAAAAAAATGTACACAACAGGTGACTGAAACTCTGGGGCATTGTTTACAGCTCTTCAGTCACACTTTCATAAATTCCCTACTTTGGAGGTCAAATTCTTTGTGAATTCCACAATAAAACATAATTTTGGATGACTGAAAATGTTCTGTCTGCCTCCGTGAGGGTTAAATCAGTTACTATGTGATATAATCACTTAGTGGCTGCAACTGCTGAGTGTAACAGTTCCCAGAGCATTTTTTAGTTTGTTTCCCTCCTGCAACTGTCTATGCTACAAATTCCTCAGATCCTGAATGTGTTAAATGTTTAACCCTCATGCACTTAAGATTTTAAAAGCTCATTGTGTGAGCTGAGAGATCTTTTCTGATCCCAGTGAGAATTTCAGTGTATTGCAATTTAGGATAATATGCACACCACTTGTATTGATGGGATATTGCCTGACCCCAGTGAGTATTGCAAAATCCCTACCCACAGAAGAAATGTTGATTTCTCTTGAATAGGGCCAACTTACTGATGATCAAACCCCATCACTTTTGATTTGTGGCCTCATGATTTGCTAGAAAACAGCACAGGACATTTTATAAATCCCAACATATTCCATTGGCTGAGATGAACAAGAATCCCACTTAGCAAAATTAATAGATCTGTCAGGCCTTGTTTTGTCCTTATCTTTTTTCTCTCTAAAACAACAAAATGTATTGCATGTGACTGGAATATGGAGAAATGATTATACCTTTTTGTGTGACAGTGTGGTAGGTCTAGTTCTATGTGGATTCTACAGCAAAATGTGGTGCTGTGGGACTATAAAGTTCTGTCCTAGTGCATGGGGGTTAAATAATCATCCTCTTTGTTTATGAGCTGACTGCTTCAAAAACTTTGCATCATTTAATCTTTTAGTATTGCTTGCTGTGCATTGCTTCTCTTCCTTTCTACCTAAGCTTCTCTGCCTCAGTGGTTAAAGAAGCCATATTACTGCAAGGATGAAACAAGAAAAAGATACTAAGCTGATTATTTAAAAACAGTAACTTCCACAGCCCATTTTATCCTTTCCTTTTCCTCACCTTTTGTTCTTTGGGATTATTTGCCAGGGAAAGCATGGGAGGGAGATGCATACTGACAATATAACTTTTCCTGTATTACAAACAAATACAGACCAGATGGCTATGTTCTGACTCAGTCAGTTTGCTTAGTACTGGTATATGCTTATGCAAAGGTCAGCAACTTGCTTATTATCCAGTACTAAGAACTCCTTAGAAAGGATGTACAGGTATTTGAAACAATTCTTGTAACCTTGGTTTCTTTAGAGTATTATGAGGAAACAGAAAAGATTTAGTAAACTTTCAAGGGTTGCTTATTGCATTCTTTTGGCAGAGGAACAGGTGATGATCCTCCGTCCACCCAAGTGAGGGTGCCTAGTACTCAAAGCCATCTGTGGCATTTTGGCACATGAGGCAGAAAACACCATAAACACCTTTGCCCATTTGTCAGTGAAAGTATGACAATAGCAATGTAAATGACTATTTGCTGCCATTCCATGATTTCCAGTTTGCTGCTCAAGATGATTGCTGCACTTTGCCTAATGGTAGGCTCTGTAACCTTCCCAGTATTCTTCCTGTCAAAACTATGCTTATCCCTTTCACCCAAAAGTATTGTAAGAGAAACTAAAGACTGATGAAATGCCATGCTGTTCAACAATGAATTTGAACTCTTCTGGGGCAGAATTTTCCAGTGTAGTGCCCTCCAACTGTTTTCAACCATAACACCCACCATCCATGCTGGGTTGGGATGGTGCAAGTTGTAGTCCAAAACATCCGGCTACTACCAGTATAGTATATTGCTCTAGTCTATTAACAAAGGACTGTTTCCTGATACATATAAGACAAGTATATGTGTCACATGAAGTAACTTGCATAAAGTGGCCTTTATCTTTTATTTCAGCTCGAAATTCAGAGGCATCCCTTTTTTGAATCTCTCAACTGGACTGACCTCCTACAAAAAAAGATCCCACCACCGTTTAATCCTAATGTGGTAGGTACAATAGCTTATACTGCATTAGTAGGTAAAAATACAAGTGTCCATCCAAGAGGTTAAGCTGCTAAAAAGACTGGCAATAACTGCAGTCAGATTCAAAAAGTTGGATGAAAAATCTTTATCCTTACGTCAAGTTGTTTCAAACACAGAAAGGATCAAAAAGAACTGGGGAGAAGGGAAAGGGTCTTATAAAGCTTTAAATCAGATATTAATCATGATGACTAAATAATAGGTGTGATTCATATTCTTCTGAATCATGAACTGAACAGGGCTGATATGGAGAAATTAGAAGAATGACTAAATTGATATGGGATTCTTCAGAAGCAGACTGAATCCAAATCTGAGCCCTCCCAAACCTCTGTTAGTGACTCATATTTGGAGAGGCACAGTGAGTGTACAAAAATTGATAGTTTCTCATCATGATCTCCATCTAAGGAAAAAAAAACAGGATAGAGAGGGAAGAGAAGAGGAAAAGCATGTTTTGTAGCTGACAGCTCTAGTTTCTGATTATGCTAGAATTTTATCAGGTCTCTTCAGCCCGGGTGCTTTGAACTGGGACAGTTGAAGTAATATATTGCAGAATACAAGAGAGGTATTAAAACTGTACTGGCAGGGTTTTTTTTTTTAAGAAAGATTAAACCAAAAAGGGTGTTTGCACTTATTTGACTGAGATTTGTTAGGCATAATCCAGTTGTAAGAAGCTACCACGCATGCAAATTGGATTGATTTGCAACAGACAACAAAAGTTATTGGCAATTGTTGATTTCTGATGTTAATCAATGGTAGGCGTGAAGATTTGATTTTTCCAGTTGAAATCCAGCTTTGTACCTCAGTCAAATCAAGCAGCCTCTGAATCAATCATGGCTTAATCTTTCCTTAATTGATGGATCAGAATTTTGTGATTTGTCAACATCTTGACTGCATACGCTAAAATAAATTACTGAGAAATTGATTTTCCCATTTTGAACTGAAGTGTGAGAAATACACTTTTCTTTACAAGTTTTTGTGTATTGTTTATCTCCTAGTCTGGTCCAGATGACATCAGGAACTTTGATACAGCATTTACAGAAGAGATGGTACCTTACTCAGTTTGCATTTCTTCTGACTATAATATTGTAAATGCCAGTGTACTAGAAGCGGATGATGCATTCATTGGATTTTCCTATGCTCCACCTTCTGAAGATTTATTTCACTAAAATTTCTGAAGACGAGGAATGCATCAGAAGTCATCTGTAGATGGACTGAAATATTTTGATTGTCAACCTTTTCTAACCTATGTGCAACTAGTGCCTCATTTGATATGCTGAACAAACTTTTTCTGCTGTAATATGAGGAATCTGGGCATTTTGGTTACTTAAGACTGTTACACCTACTGAACAAAAATATTTTTTTAAATCATATAACTTTAGTTAGCTGTTCTTAGCCTTGAGACTCTTTTGAAATAAGGACACTGACTGTTTCCCTCCAGTTTACATTAGCATATCCAGATTGGCTGTTTTTAATAGCAGCTTGCTTTAGCACATTTAAAGGCCTTTGTAACTAGCTATGTTGACTTCGTGCTTGAACTGCTACTATGCAATCATTTTTGTATATTATTGTTTAAGAAAAGATAAGCTTACTCAGTACAGTCCTTAAGGCAAGTTGATTTATTGGCAGTACTTCCCCTTAATCTCCTAGCTTTAGTAAGAAGGAAAGATTGCTGCAATATTTTTCACTTTAAATTCAAATTGTGCTACCTTTATTCATAGTGGGCTCAAAAGCACAGTGATTTACCACCTTACTCAAGACATTTGATTCATTCCAATTGTAAAACCTAGAGATGCACTCCAGGTTAGGTGTGTGTGGAACAGATCAGCCTTAAATATTTTGTTGATAACAACATGTCTCATAATGACTGCAACCTTTGTCCTCTTCTTGTAGAAGAAGCTGATGTGTTTTTTTTCCCCAAAGAAATAGATAATGAAAAAAAAGTACTGAATTTGTAGAAGGTTTGCATTTGTATTTAGATAACTAATATATTACAATGTGATTGTATTAAAATCCATGTGTCTTTGTGACTTTCATTTCATTTAGTTCTTAGTTAACAAAGAAATGCTACCACAATCAGTTGCAAAAAGATTGGCCACAACAGTTGACTTCAACATTTGCATGTATTCCAAATACAGTGTGAGATTTTGAGAAAAGGGATGGTTGGGGCAAAAATAAACATCCTGAAAGTAATGGAGCAAAATTGTAATTTACCAGCTGAAGCAAATAGTCTGTTTGTTTCTGTTTTGACTAAGATTTAAAGTGTAAAGAAGAAGCAACAAAAGCAACCTGTAAGATTGGAGACTGCCAACAAATAGCAGGTGCTGTAGCTACATTTCCTGACCCCATGAATTTAATAAGGTTTTCTTAGGCAAGGAATACTCAGAGGTGGTTTTGCCAGTTCCTGCCTCTGAAATACATCCTATAAAACTTGGTATTCGTTGGCAGTTTCCCATCCAAATTTTAACCAGAGCTGAACCTACTTAGCTTCCTAGATCAAATGAGATGTCGTGTCTTTAGGGTATTCAGGTGCTTGCTCTATACAGGGATACATACAAACGCAATTAAATGTCTAGCCTGAAACCATAGTTTGGGTTTAGGTCAGAACCCCCTTCCACTGGGATTACAGCTTTAGCCCAAGAAAAGCAAGCATAATAACCACATTTTGGATAGCCCATTCTTCAGCAAAGAAATATGACTTTCAACCAGAATCTCAGGCCTTTTTATGCTACACAGTTGCAGCACTATGATTCCATTTTAACTGCTGTGGCTACATCCTGTGGAATTCTACTATTTGTTGAGCTACTAGCATTCTCTGGCTGAGAATTCTAAATTTCCTGCCCTATCAAGCAGCAAATTACAGGATTCTGTATGATGGAACTGTGGCAGTTAAAGCAGAATCATAGTGCTATAACTGGGTGTTGTGAAAAGGCCCCCTAATACTCTGAGCCAAGAAAGGGCACTTTCATCCTCCTAGGTCTCACTAGGCAGCATTGCACCATTGAACTCTCCAGAACTGATTTTATTCATTTTTTTTAATATATTTATTGACTGCTTTTCAAACTAAAAATCTTGTCATAGAGTGAATTACAATAATAATGCAGAATATATAATCACAGTAAGCTTATTTAGTTTGGGGCCTATTTTCCCTTTTTACACAAATATTTTAATACATTAGCCTGACTAATCCAGAACTGATTTCTTCTCATACTCCAGAATCTACAGGTGATCTATAGCTGTGTGCTAAAAAGGGAGAAAAAAGCAAGGTCACTTGCTTCCTTTGCTCTATAGTGTTGCAGTTCTTGTTTTGAGAACTGAGACTGCGGATATGAAAAGGATAATTAAACCAACAGGCCCAAATCTCAGCATGTTTACTGTCTAGTACAACAGAGAGCATCCTATGGGACTTGTTCCCATGTAGATACACTTCCAGGTGTGGCTTTAGTGTTATAGCAACTAATGAGAATAAATGTTCATCCCTTGACATGCTGATCTGAGGTTTAAAAAAAAGTGCCTTTGACACTTCTTTCCTGTCAAAGTTGAAACTCCATCAACTGTGGAGTTGTTACACAAGAAAATGTAAAACCGCAATCTTTGGCAAAAGGATCACAAAGCATATGCTGAAAGGGGGGAACTCTGGTGGCTGTTCCCCATCCCTGCTACCTTCAGAATGAAGGAAGGAACAAATGGCTGCTTGCTGCCTGTTGCTGAGCGATGGGCAATTGAAGAAGCAGCGACTGCACAAGAATATGATGAAGGAGGGAAGGAAAGGGCGAAGAGGCGAAGGAATCCTGTCTCAGGGATCAGCTTTGTGAGAAACATAGCTATTTATCCACTCAAGAGTCACAGTTTGAGCTGCTGTTGCTTATTGTTCTTACCACTGATCACCCATGGTTCTTAAAAGAAATAATTACAGAGAGACATCCACACCCTCTCTCCTCTGGAGTGCCATTTTGATAGAATCAGCCTACTAATGCATTCATTCTTCTCTTTGTCATACATAATTGGTGAATACTGGGAATGTTTCACCACATATTGGCTCATCAGGTACCGTGTGATGTAATTTAGTGGGTACTGCTCTCTATATTCCTCCCACCAATATATTCCGCCTCGCTCCACCATCACCGTGGGGAATACAAAAGGAACCTGGAAGTGATTTTGAGAGAGGGGAAAATGAAGGGAGAAAGGATTGAGGTGTTCTTTTTCAAAAATCTCTTTCTAACGCTGGCACAGCATCCACTCCCTTTCTTGTTGTCAGTGTCTGTTTCCTCTGCCTCAGGTTTCACCACAAAGGAAGGGGGAGGAGAGAGAAATACATTGTGGGTTTTTTGTGGTGGGGGAGAGAACTGGAAAGAAAGAAATACAGAGAAGCAAGGGATTTCGAAAATAGGCGTGTTAGCCTTTAAAGCTGAATGTAAATTAAGAAAGATAGTAGTGAATGAAGAGTACAGTGAAAACGTCTAGTTGGCAAGGCAAAAAAATTAGAAGGGGAGTCGAGAGAAATAATGGAGAATGTCTGACTTCTTCAGAAGCTGACACATGAAGATAAAAGCCAAGTGCTTGTGGATTGTTTCTTTTCACATTTCCAACAAATAGGCATCATTCCCTTTTACTGTTTCTCAAATTTACAATCCTTTGAGGTAGCTTTGGGTTTTTTTAAAAAAAGGCTGAGGGAACTTTATGAATGTGTAATGTCTAGTGTCTGCCTCAGTGCAAGTTTGAGGCACGGCTGCTTTCACGCAAACAATTCACATGTCTAAATTTGAAAAATAGGACTATTGTGAGGGCTGTACCACATCAATTTCTGATGTATGCCTGAAACATGGGAGGATGTAGCTACGTTAGTAATTGAAGAAGGGATTAGCAATCTAGTTCGTGGATCCACTGTAATAAACTACACACAGAGTCAGATTTGAGATAGCCATATCAAAGTGTCATCTATAATGGGACTGTTGATATGAGGGTGTAATTTAGGTAGTCACTCAACTGACAAATGGAGAGGCAATTGGATATAAAGCCAGTAGTCTGCAATGAAAATAAAGTATCTCACTGCAAATGAAGTAATAATCTCAGCAGGAACTTTGAGGAGAAAGATTGAGGAGAATATCTTTGTTGAAGCAAAGAGATAATTGAATGGAGGAGTCAGCCTTCTCCACTAGATGAAAGTTTGTATTGAAGGGATAGGAAAACCTCCCTCATGCTTCTTTAAAAGAAGTTTCTCAACTGGCCGGCAGATACAGTTCTCTTTGTTGTGCTGCACAAAGGTCACTAATAAGGAAAAATCCATTCTGAAAAGTCCACCCTGAATAATAAATATTATGTATGTAATTCACTTATCAGTAGTATGCTTTAAGCTGCTAGTCAAACACTAGTCTCATATATTTATCTATGGATAACATGAATGAGATGATTTTCTAATTTATTTTTTAAAAAGAGGAGCTAAAGGTCTTCACTGAACTATGATCTTAAAGACTATTTAAGATGGTGACCTACATTTGTACATAAATACTGATTTGTTGAATTAATTCAAATCCCAAACATATTTCGATCAAACTTATCTTCAGTTAAGAAGATACCAGATAATGCAAAAGGAATTTTAGTGGAGGAGTTTGTTTAATGATCACCATACTTCTGCCACCCTGTTTTCAAACATGGCGATACTTAGTTTTAATAGTATATTATATCATTCTGAGGAAATTAAGGTTTTACATTAAGGTGATTCACTCTGCATGGGTGCAAATGGTAGCTTGTTACTACAATAATCTTACTGCATCATGATTCATTGTTGACCCTTACTTACACCTCTGATTCTTCCCCAGTAGACAAATCTGATCTAAGAATCTGGTAAAGGAATAAAACCATTCATGAAAAATGAGACCAAGTCTTCTGAAAATGAAGGAAATTGCCTTGATCTATCTTGACAGGAGTGGAGGTCTTCAAAAATTTCTGGATGACTGCAAACTATACAATGGTGGTATTTAAGAATACAGTATTACTGAAAAATCGAAACTATTTTGTTTAAATCAATATATGAGTAACGGTAACGCTTGTGATTGTCTGGTCTTACAGACTCAAAGCAGAGTTGTGCTGTGTTTCGTTTTCTGATATTGGTAAATCCAACTGATATTACTGAATTGGATGCAGTTCTTGGAAACTATGTTCTGCACGAACCTATGAAAGCTATACAAATATTTCAGTCAGTAAGGAATCTTATATACTTTGATCTAGCCAACATTTTAGAGCTGCTCTAAAACACTATTTTCTTACAAAATGAATTGGGGTTTTAATTATAGGTATGTTTTACGGCTGTTAAAACACTGTCGCTAATTCAGCAACTGCAGACTGAAGCTCAGGTATGTTTACATTGTTTTAGAAATCCTGTTTTAAAATAAAATCAGTTGTATCTATAACATAGCCTACTACCTCCACTTCTGCTGCTTTTTGGTTTGGTGCAGTATTTCTTCTTCAGGCAGGACCTCATTATAGTATACTGCCTTATGGTAAAGATAATCCTTGAACAAGCAAAAAAGTACCCTGTGCATAGTAACCCATGTTCACACAAAGGCCCTATCTTGAAAGACATGGTGTTTTGTTTTGTTTTGTTTTGTTTTGTTTTGTTTTGTTTTGTTTTGTTTTTTTACAGGAAGGGCACAGATTGCTCTGCATGAACCTGTGTGGAGATACACCAATTGCTGAAATCATTTGTGGAACAATATATGAAAATAGGGCTTTAGACCAGAACTAGATTGTCTGTCATGAGTTACATTTGTCCAAATCCTCATACTAAAAACATCAAAGGAAAGAATAGGTCTAAATGGAATACCCAGTTCTTTAAATTTCTTGTGGCTAATTTGCACCCCTAGCAGTGAGGTGCAGACCAGGGATGGGTAGAGGAAGGACAAAGAATTAATAAGTGCTTTGCTGGGAGAAAAGGCCCCAGCTTTACTGGTAACAGTGCAGTTTTGGCTTTGCATGAGCATCATCATCATGATATCAGTTGACCGACCAACTAATTAATACTTCAGTCCCACCTTCCCAGTTTGTCCTGCTTCAGCTCAGATCAGGACAGGGCTTTAGCACACCAGCTAAAACATGACTTCATTACTGAATCTGAGGAGTTTATTGATTAGATTCAGTAGCTACTATCTGCCTGAACAGCACCACCATAGGGGATTGGTCTGATTCAGTGCTTTTGGTCTTTGTTTACCCTATCAAGGTTACCCTATCTTCTTCACTTGCTTTGAGTCATTACTACCCTAATGGGGATGGTTGAGCTCAAGGTGATGACCATTTCTGAGAAGATTTTTCTCTTTTAAGAGAAATCTGTTGTTTCCCAACTTGCCACCCCAATGGGAATGGTTTGTTCCAGACAGCCACTTCTGAGGAGATTGATTTTTCAGTTTTAAGAGAAATCTGTTCCACTTGCCACCCTAATGGGAGTGGTTTGTTCTGGGATGGATCGCACACCCTGCCCCATTCTCTTCTCTAAAGAGAAGTCTGGAGGTGACTGGGTAATGGCTGAGGCAGAATCTGGCTGTGCCCATGTGGAGCTCAGATCCAGACCCAATCTACACCGCAGAGGTGACAAAAGTGTGTGATGACAGTGTGTGCAGCAAGAAGGATCAGGCATGCATTCTGGATAGTGCTGCTTCAGCACTAAAACAGTGCTGAAAAACAATAGTTTTTTGTTTTTGTGTTTGTGTTTTTTTTGTTTTCATTTATTTGAGTTTTTTTTGTTTTGTTTTGTTTTTGTTGTTTTGCATACGAGCAATAAAACTATAACTGATTTTCAAAAGGGATAATTGAATCACGTTCAGCATAAAAAGTTGGGGGGAGGGAGGAATGTGGGGAAAAACATACAGCAGCATTTTTGAAAATAACTATTTGTATTGACCCTCAAAGGTGCTGCTAGATCCCCCCTCTGCTTTTTTTTCTTCCCACCCCCTTTTCATGCTATAACTGATTAGGATTCAGCTTAGGGATGAGTCTTAAGGAGACATGAAATCAGATCCACAAAGTATATAGACACTTACCCGCTGTCTATTGAGATAGAATTCCATATGGAGGAGTGCTGCAGCACAATGTTCTGCTACTAGTACTCGTAAAGCAACCTTTGGGGTCATGAGATGCATCAAAAGTATCCCTGTTGAGAAGTGAAATGGGGGTGAGACAAATGGGGTGAAGCAGTCCCTAAGGTAGCTAGTTCCAATTTGTTTAGTCTTGCCTCAGTAGCTTCCAGCTACCAGCAGCCAGTTCAGTTCTTTCAGCGGAGGTATAACATGGTGTGAAAAGGAGGCCCTTAACAGCCAACAGCTTCACAGCAGAATTCTGTGTTAGCTGCAGCTTTGACCAAAGCCCAAGGATGTCTCAGCAATGTTTATATGACAATATTGTTGTGTCTTGCTTTTCCTCATTATTTATAATTAGCTTCATCTTGTTCATTTTTATTCTTTCTTTCCTTAGATGAATATAGTGTTGAAATTAACACATTTACCTTCCCTGCCTAGTTATGATCTCAGTCTTTGCAAATTTCCATTTGACTACACTACTCAGAGATTTTATATATTGGAGGGAATAGCGGTTGCAATGACTACTGTAACAAAATATACACAAGGAGCAAGATTTGTTTGTTCTGATGAAGCATGTCAGTTTTCTGAAGGTACAACAAACTGAATTCAGGTTCTATCCTTTTAAAAGTAATAGCAATACTCTAATTTTGTTGTTTTCCTGAACTAAATTGTTTTTACAGAAACTTACACATGGAATGTTGAGGCTATACCTGTGAAAGGATTATATAATTGTGATTTCCCATAGTGGATTCACATAAATATTGAAATCAAATTAGTATTCAAACCCCCTGTATATGCCTATTGTGTATGTTTATTCATTGTAAGCTATCTCTCCTTATCTGCCCCTGATATGAATGACTTGCCCTTCAGTTCACTCAGTTATAGCATTTCAAATGGTCAATAGATAGCTCTCTAGCATATATATTTCAAAAATTAAAATATTATTTTCTATTTTACCTTTTAATTATGTACACACTGTCTCTGTGTAGTGGGTGAAAATGTTTGGGTAAGCAACATACTTTACAGCCAACTGAGGCTCTCACTAATAAGGCAAAAAACAGCCTGCTGAGTGACTCCAAAAGGGGCTGCTATGTTTTCCAGCATTTGGCCCAAATAATTAATTGAATGGCATCATATTGTTTACATGGGAAAATAATCATTGTCTGTTATTTAACAATAGTGATACAATGGAATTAAAAAGTGACAAAGAAAGTTTAACCTCATATTGAAGTTTGGAAAATTGACTTTGGTCTTTTATATATTTCCATTAGGGTTTCAGTATATAAGAGTACACACTCCTGGGGCTACAGAATGTGCAACACTAAGAAATGATTTTATTTGCAGTTTATGTACCTCGCCACTGAAAGAAGACATGAAATATCGAGTACTTGGTGGTAATATTATATACCATTACTAGTAACCTGAAACAATACTGTTTCAATGACTACAATTTTAATATAATAAAGGGTGCTGCTGGCTAAGTAGATAAGGATAAAGGAGGAGGAGAGAGTGCAAAGTTCTCCTTCATAGTGTTATGTGGGGCTTGTACTAGCTCCTGTGTGAGTGCTTTGTCCTTTAATACAATCGCACTTTTCAAAATCTGATGGTATGAACTTTTTGAACAGTAGAACAGGCTTCTTTGAAAGGTAATGGGATCTTCTTTGTTGGAAGTTTTTAAACAGAAGTTAGGTGCCAATCCATTATGGATGGCTTAGCCATGAATTTCTACAGTGAAATGGATTGCACTAGATAACCCTTGGGAGCCTTTCCAACTCTATGATTCTATAAATGTGTGCTGAACACACAACATTCTTACTTGAAGGGTTATTTCAGAATTCTGAATGTTTGCTGATGTTAAACAGCAAGGATGTGAGATAGTTTCTTAATGCAGAAGGTTACAAAATGTTACCATTTTAAGAAACGGTCAGATTTTAAGAGGAGCTATCGAATGATTTGTTATTGAACAGAAAACTATTGCTGAGTGATATAAGTGCTGAAGGAAGCTAAATTAACCTAAAATAATTTTACTAATTTAGAAACTTAAAAAAGCAGTTTAGGACAACAATCTGGCTAATAGCAACCTCTACTCTGTGAATGAAACATCATTTCTGTGAACAGGGTTCTCCTGCTTCTCCTAGTATGGTGAAGTGGGTTGAGTATTGGACTCCAAACCTGGAGACCAGGGTTCAATTCTCTGCTCAGCCCTGGAAACCCACTGCAAGACTTTGGGTGCATCACACACACTCAGCCCTGGAAAACCCGATGATAGGCTTGCCTGAAGGTTGCCGTAAGTCAAACATGACTTGAAACCACACAACAACAGCAACAACAACTTCTCCCTTCCCACTGGAGTTCCTAGTGCCATCTTTGAAAATCTGCTCCTAAGAGCTATAAGATTCTTCACATTGTTTCACCACTGTGAAATGTGTTCACAGGATGACAAGAGGGAAAATTTCCCAAAATCAGGAATCCTACCTTTGTTAGGCAGAGTGCATTTCTGCTTTCATATATTCTCTTTGATTCCAGGCCGGTCTTAGCAATCTGCAGACAAAAAATTATTACATTTCAGTAACCAGATGCTTAATTTATAAAAACACTAGCCCAAGTTCAGCTTCATGGTCATTGGATGCCATCCTAGCTGTTATTCTGCTTAGATGGCCCTTCTACTCTTTAGGCTTATCCGTATACTCAAGGAAAGCTCCATGGCCATAGATGGACTGTCACTGGTATTTCTGCTGTTATTTTACCAGAAAACAGTATGTTCTGTGGGCAGGCTATCATATTTGATCCATAGGATTCAAAGCCCATTCCCCCACCCCCACCCCTGACATGATTAGGAACTGTGTCAGTGAATGATCCCAACTTGGAGCTGGCACAGTTGTTTTCCTGCCTACTGTTGCCCTCTGTCAGAGGACTACTTGCATAAAGGAAAAGGGCTGGGCATATTTACTTTGTTTGTGTGCTGATTCTTCTTCAACTAACAAAAAGTCAAAGCGTGAAGTTTAGCACCAAGATGTCTTATATTTGGGCCACTGTACACTGTACAGTTATCCATATGATTATAAATTCACTTGAACCCTGAAAGATTTTTTTAAAAAGTCCAATATAACCATATAATTGCATATGGATCTTCTTTGCTTTCCTTGTGTTTGTAGGAATTGTGTTATTCTACCATTTTGTCAACAGCAGATACAGGTTCAAATGCGGTAATACTAAAATGTTTGAGTAGATGACTGTAGCTTTAACAACTTGTGTAACTTAAAATTCTTCATCCAGCATCAATAATCTTATCTCTGGCCTCTATTTTGCAATGTCGTATGCTAAACAAAGTTACATATGCAAGATTAATAGCTTCACTAAAACTTCACAAAATGAGCTAAGCAAAACCGACCCGAAGGGTATGAAAAAAATCATAATAAGAAAGGCATTTTTTTTCAGGTTCAGGTGGATCTGAAATAATATATTAATAGAACAAATGTATGTATGTCAGTAGTTTTAGAATGGTGTATGTAGTTGGTAACTGTGTTTTTAATATAATAGTGGGCTACGCATATTTAAGTGTTTATATATATATATATATATATATATATATATATATATATATATAGTTTTATTAGCCCCAAAAGGGCAAGTGGCCTGGGATGGTCTCCGATTCAATAAAAATGTGGAAACATATATATTCTTCTTATGTGTTTCATTTTAAGATAAGCAGGTAGCTGAATTGATTGACAGTAAAGCAATTAGTGCTTTTCAAGGATTTTCTACCAGTAAGACACATTTACGATTTCAGTCTTTCACAGTGTTTCTAAGAGGTAAGCGGATGTCTAATTTAAAATATATTATATAACTGAGAGGTGTGGCATCATTACAGATATTAGTGTAGAATATTTAACAACTGTTCAGAATACAGCCATCCACATTTGCAGGTTAGACCTTTGCAGATTTGGTTATTCACAGATCCACTTCTATGTGCAGGCAAGTGGGTGGGTGAAGAAGGGGATGGGAAGAGATGGGATGGAGGAGCGTGAGGAGGGCGGGCACATGTGTACTTTCCTTCACTTGCTCACTTGCACAGGCAGGGGGAAGGGGATGGGATGGAGAAAGGTGAGAAGGGCGGGTGCATGCGTGCATTCCTTTGTCCACTGACTCACGTGGGCAGGAGATGGGTTGGGGGAGCAGGAGGAGGAAAACAGCCAAGATGAGATGAGAGCAGGGACAGGAGGAGGGCAAGGGCAGTGGGAAGGGACTGCCACAGCTGCTCTTACAGAAGCAGCACCCCCTTCATCGACCTCTATGATGTGCACACCACCCACCACCCTCCTCCCGCTCCCCCTTGCCCCATCCCCTTTTCCTTGCCTACCCGAGTGAGTGAGTGAGTTACATGGCCAGGACCAACCATCTTGTCGATACAGGTGCTTTTGTCTGTGTGTTAAATACAGTTTGGGGAAAACTAGAGATATTCATGATTTGTCCGCTTTTCTGGGGGTTCTGCACCCCTAACTCTATAAAATTGGAGGGCTGACTGTTAATCTTTTATATATGCTTCTGAAACAAAATGTGAAATTTGTGATATACTTTATTATATTTCAGTAAATGCTTTATATACGTGTGTGTGTGTGTGTGTGTGTGTGTGTGTGTGTGTTTGAACACCCTATATATTATTAGCAAAGAAGTGAAAATGAACTGTACAGGACTTCCATTAAATAAGCAGTGCCTCTTCTGATGTAGCAATATCATTCCCGTGAGACAATTTAACTTCCTCCTTTAATTTTCCTCTGGTCAAATTATTCTGTGACAATCTGGCAACATCCTTCCTCATTTAGCTGGTTATCTCATGATCTCTACTATTTCTGGTTGCATACAGTAAAAAAGAAAAGAAAAAGAAAACAAAAGAAAGAGAGAAAAGAAAACATAAGAGCAAAACAGGAGCCTTATCTATGGACTGCTTAATCTGTATGCTTAACTATTACTTGATGTTATTGTGAACTAGTTTTGTTTCCTTTAATCTTTCCTTCCTTTCATTGTATTAGCATATTTTATCAAAAACAAATTTAAACAATCCTACTTGATCTTTGGAATGGGGAACTGGGTCAGATAGTTGATACATCTGTTGAGCAGAACCAAACAAGTTTCCTAGTTTTCTAGGATGCTGGAAGCCATGAAACAAGTGGGATGGCAGCTACAGTGATGTTGGTGGAAAAGTCAGGGTGAATCTGACCAAACGTAGATTGGAGCCCACCAGTAGGCCTACAATGTGGCATTGATGGTGACAAATAAATATTTATTATCTGTTACTGCTATGGCTGTACTGTAGTGCTCACTGGACCTTTTCGGGTGAATGAAGACCTATTATATGGTGGCAGTGTTGGATCTGCTGAATCCGAAACCCTTTCATTCCTCTAACAGGACTCCACATTGAGACAGGTGCCTTCTCCATTTAAGAGGTACTATTGGTTTCCCTAGAAGAGCAAAAGTAAAAATGTCCACAAGGAGACAAGTGAGAAAAAGGCATTACATCCTTCTTTCAGCTGACTGGAGGAACTAGCAGGGCTTGGGAAGCAGCAGATATTCCATCACGTATCTCTCAATCTTTGTTGAAAAATGCGCATGTGCCTGGCTTTCTTTTCTTCTTTTTCCTTACAGATGAATTATCCAATAAAATCCAAATAGGGAACAGATACAAAGTTATAGGAATTCCAGTCTGCATGCAGAATTCCTCACAAGTAACACTTTGCTTAGAAGCCAACAGTGTAGATTGCCCTGATATCACAGGTAAGAAGAGGGAATATTGAGAGTAGATGTTTCCTTTTTTCAGTTTCTGACTGAAAATCTTTGAATTATAGGTTACTCTCACGTGGAACATGAATTAACACACACATGCTTTTGAAATGGATGAACTCACCCCAGCTCCTTATAAATCAGTTGCAGAAAATCTGAAGATCTAAATACAATTGTTAGTCCCAACTAGAGTAGATCCACTGAATCAACTACCCTTACATAGCTGCTAACTTATAAGTTCACATTGATTCAGTGAGCCTAATTCTAATTGGGCTAATTAGGTCAAAGCATTTTTTGTTTTTGTTTTTAATTCTCACGTTTCATGTTGTTTATGTTTTAGTTCTAAATTTAAAAATAATATATACAACATAATTGTGTCTGCTGTTTCAGCTAGAATGCAAAAGAAAATAATTTCTCACAGTTCATTTAATTCATCATTATTCCAGATGAAAAAACAGATAGAGAGTGCCCTCTACCTATTTCATTTTTATTTAACAGCAGTTAAATTATTTTCAGTACAAAATGACTTTTCATATATTCTGGCTATCAGACTATTTCTTCCTACATTCTCCTGTATTTGATTTGGTAGTAATAATGTGCTTTTGCAAACTTTGTTAATTGTTTTTGTTTGTGTGTACATATGTGTGGTTACTTTGTTTTCGTGGTAAATTGCCTTGGAAGTCCTGTGTTAAAACTCAGGATAATCAAAATAATCAAAACTCAGGATAATCAAAGTATCAGTTGTCCAGGAATCTGGGTGCCCAGGAATTAGGATATAACAAGCCTTTTTTATCCAAGGAATTAAGTGGAAATTATGGTTTGTTTATATATAGTAAATAAATCTGCACTTAATTCCTTGGATAAAAAAAGACTTGTTATATCCTAATTCCTGGGCACCCAGATTCCTGGACAACTGATAATTTGATTGCTTTATAACTTATTCAAATTACCTCTTAATGCACATTGTAATACAATTTAGTGTATATCATATATCTTTCTATGTATGTGTGCATATGATTTAAAACAAAACAGACCATACTTCTGACAAGTTTGTTCTGAAACATTTGAGTTTCTGCCCTCTTCTCTTGCTGAAAACAAAAGTAGGCTGCATCCAAGGTGGCTGTGTAGAACACTTTACTGCAGAGCTTTCTAAACTTTTCATGTTGGTGACACACTTTTTAGACATGCATCATTTCACGACACAGTAATTTCATGACACAGTAATTTCAGTTTTACTAGCAAACTGGAGGTTAAGCTAACCCTTTATAAGTGATACAGACACATACATAAATTGTAATAACAAAATGTATGGGGACACAACATATCTCATGAAAACCTTTCATATATTTTTAAAAATATATGACTTATAAATAATAACATACCTTTCCAAGATTGTAGGCGACACACCTACACACTTCAGGCGACACGCTAATGTGTTGCAGCACAGCATCTGGAAAGCCCTGCTCTACTGTCAGCATGCTTATGTGGACGATAGTGTTATGCACTGTCCTCTAGATTGAGGCTATGATGTGTTATTAAGATAGCATCCTATCTTTGAAACTTTGGTATCATCACTTTCAAGTACTTTGGATGTGATAGAATTTCTGGAACCACAGACTTAGGGCCTTAAGATCACATGGGCTCAGCCTGGATGATAACATATTATCATTAAGTTAAATACAAATGAGACAATCAAGCTGCCCATAACTTCTCCTCTTTAACCTTAAGTTTATTCAACAGAGAATCCCACAGATAAATGATATCAACTGAGATGCAGGACAGAATGCATTTTGCACATGGATGATTTCATTAATCAGCCCCATTGACCTGTGAAAACTCTATACCAATCAGCTTGCATACTATGATGAAATATCATTAATAGTTGTATTATTTTATTCTGGGTGGAATGTCTTCCTTCTAACAACTCACTGTTTTCATGTGATCACTCTAGAACTTAGTAAGGCATGAAGGGCAGCTAGGCCTAGAGATGCAGAGGCTTAAAGAAAACAAATTGGGGGAAAAGGCTTTCCCTGTTAGTTACCAAAACAGTTTTCCCTGAAAAATAGAAAAAATGTATTGTGGAATATTTTCTTTTAGAATGATGAATAGAATATTTCAGAAAACTAGTTCACATAGCTAGTCTCCCAAATTATAAGGAAGCCATGGCCCTGTGTTTGCAAGACATTAGCAGGTTGTTAAGAGCAAGGTGTTATGGAGGTTTTTCATTCACAGAGTCACCATAAATCAAAGCTGACTTGATAGCAAGCAACAACAAAACAGGAGGACTTTTATGTAAGACTGGGTAGTTTCAGATTATTGGAGTTCCATGTCTTGGTTTCCTTTTCTCAGTTCTTTTTATGGGAATAACTGCACTATTGCGCTTCTTCCCATAAAAAGAATAACTGCTTGACACTACTGAGGACTAGAAGAGACAAAGTATTTAATTCTGAACCTCCACCTGAACCTCAGGAAGAACTTCCTGATGGTCAGAGCTGTCTGGCAGTGGAGTTTGCTGCCTCGGAGTATGATGGAGTCTCTTTCTTCTGAGGTTTTTAAGCAGAGGCTGGATGGCCATCTGTCGGGAGTGCTTTGATGTTCCTGCAGGGTAGGGGGGACTGGATGGCCCGTGGGGTCTCTTCCAACTCTAAGATTCTATTTACAGTCAGCCCTCCACATTTGTGGGTTTCATTTTTACAGATTTGATTATTCACAGATTATTTGCTGTCACCTCTGCTACCTGCCTGTGTCATTTTCAATAGGGACTGCAAGCATTCTGAGACTGAGAAACTGCAAAAAAGGCTAGTAAGTCCCTATTAAAAATGGTGTGGGGCAGCAGTAGAGGTGGCAGTAAGCCCCACCAGCCACTCACTGCTGCCTTATGAAGGAACCCTGGTGCCTCAAAGGAATCCATGGTGGGTTGAATATGGTGATCATACTTTTTTTTGTGTGTTGAGTATGGTTTGGAAGGGCCTACAGTTATTCACAGTTTTTTCACTTTCACAGTGGTCCTGTGCCCCTAACCCTAGTGAATGTGGAGGGATGATTGTACTTTCACTGATGGTTTCTTCTGTTTGTATTGTTTTGTAGTTTTTTGTTAGCTCCTCATAAAACTGACAAAACCAAAAGAGGTATGTTATGGTTCCTTACCATTCAGGATGTTGGTGCTCCACTAGTAATAAAATTTAAAGAATTTTAAAAGTAAACTGTTTATAATTTATGCCTAAAAAACCCCCCGCAAAATACTACTATCATGTTTATTTCCAATTTTGCTAAAAAAAAAAAAAAGTTCTCCAGAAGATTAAAAAAACTTTTATCTTCCATGAGTTCAAAATTTCTGGAGATTTTACATCTCTAGGTAGGTCTAAATATCCTCTCTGCCTTAGGAGGTTTTTGAGCCCAAAGGAACAGAACTTTGCCCTCATCTGCATGTTTCTGGGAAGACAATTGAGTTGAGTTCAACCTGACTTTTTCCTTTTCCTCACCCTCCTCATCTCCTGCAATTAACCTTGGAATAAGTATTGGTTTGACTCCTCATACTACCCCAGACAGAGTGCAACTGTTCTAGCTTCCTGGAAGGGTCCCTCAACGAATGCATGAACAATTGGTGGAATATAGAGTTTGGAAGCAAGGTGATTGGATTTTCTGAATGACACAACCAGAATATTTCATTTCCCATGCAATTTTGGATTAAACCATTAATTTGTAAAAAGTGGTAACTTTTTGTTTTGTTTTGTTTTAATCAGGTCCTTACTACATTAGAGAAAAATTTAAATACCTGCT
The DNA here is from genome assembly GCA_030412105.1 of Cyclura pinguis. Taxonomy (NCBI): domain Eukaryota; kingdom Metazoa; phylum Chordata; class Lepidosauria; order Squamata; family Iguanidae; genus Cyclura; species Cyclura pinguis. The sequence goes on from CM059602.1 coordinate 219,554,227, forward strand.
TTCTTTGACTTCAAACTCATATTGGAAGTTTACAGCTGTTCTAGCAAATAGTTTTGCTTCACAAATTCTTCCACCAGGCATTTACAATAATCTCAAACTGGCTATATTGCTGAGTCTAGTACAGACAACTGACAAAGATGACACAGCAGGTTATGTGGATCTTTTGGTAATGACAAATGATTCTCTAATATTAGAAAGGTAAATGCATCTCCTTTTCATTAATAAACATAATCTTTCCTTTGGGTGACTGGACAGAAGTAGATATATGTGATTTTCCCCCAAAACTTTGTGCAAAGGATTTGTTGTTGTTGTACAATTAATTTCTATTGCATTTGCTCAGTCCTTTATTGCACTTTAAGATGAAAACAGTAAACAATTGTGTATGCTTCTTTATTTCATGATTAGAACTGTTGTTCTGTTAAAAGGGATGTCAGTTTGAGACATTTAAAACAGACTTAATTTCTTCCAGTACACTGCAGATTTAGTATTATCTATTTTCCCCATCTAGAGTTATGAATTACAGCATTTGTCTTGTGCCTCGGGGAATACGACATATCCCATCTAGTGATATTTTTCCTACTGTATCCAAAGATAAACATGGAACTGGAACTGCTAGCATTCAGGCAAACAGTGCTTTACTGGCCAAAGGTGGAATATGCTTCATTGGAGAACTATCTTCTCATAAGAAGGATAAACTTGAACAGTTGCAGTCAGGTTGGTAAACAAAGCCTTACACAGTCATGTAGGGACATGGGAGCAGGAGGAGATTCATCCCAGGAGGCAATGTTTTTGGGGTGTCCTGGCCTGTGGCCACTTCCCCGCACCCTAGCCATGCCCCCATGCACCACAGCCACACCCCTGCCACAGCAGCCATGTCCCTCACACCGTAGCCCTGGCCCCTCCCATCCCTCCTCTCCACACACTCCAAGCTCCACCATTGGCCTTGTATGTATCCAAATCATTGTTCCTTATCCTAGTGTGCGCCAAATGCTTTTTACATTAGAAGCTGAGAAACACATGAGTACTATGTTGGGAAAGGGTGACCCCAAACGCTGGGGACATCTTGAAACAGTTACTTTAGTCATCCAAATGCATTTGATCTTAAACCTCTCTGATCCCAGGGGGACTCTGTCCATCCTAAAGGTGTTTCTAGACTTGCTGTATTTAATGCTACCAAGTCATTGTGTTTCTGCTGTGACATGACAAAGTCATCTGACTCTACACACTTCAGGGCATACAGTACTTTGCTTTTGCACATTCCACTAAGGTCTCTTTCACGTTGCATGATTATGGCACTTGTGTACCAGTTTGACTATAATGATTGCTGCCTATGGGATCCGGAGATTCATAGTTTGGTGAGGCACTAGAGTTCTCTGACAGAGGATTCTAAGTCCTCTGGATGTAGGATGCAGCGATGGCAATAAACGTGGTATCAAAGTGCTATGATGGTATAGCCTGAAAGAAAGCTAACACATATTTACATGGGTTGTTGGGTAGACAATAGTCAGTCCACCTATATGTGGCATCTTTGCAATGTGTTTATGTTTTATTAAAGCCACTTAACAACATCATACTATTTTTTTAATTACTATTTTTTCCTGCCTACTGACTGACAAGCTCTTTGGGTTTTAGATACAGTCTTACACATCACTCACTATTACATCCTTTTAGACATATTGGGGACTGATCTTTTGCATGCACAGTGTGTTCTAGCCACTGAACAAAAAAGTCTCTCTCAAAAAAGTCAAATAATTGTATGTACAATTAGCACTAACAGTCTTCTTCAATTTAAGGAATATTGAATGACCTTATATCTATATCGATATATTTGAACCTTAGGCCATTTTGACACTACACTGTTATAGTGCTGTTATTCCACTTTCAGCATCCTATGGAATCCTGGGGCTTGCAGTTTAGAGAGAAGACTTGGAATTTTCAGCCAGAGAGCTATTTGGCCCCAGTAAACTACAAACCCAAGAATTCCACAGAATGTTGAAAGTGGAATAATACCACTATCACAGTGTAGGGCAGAAATGCCTTTAATTTCCCAGTGTCCTAGTCTGACACTCAAATCACTATACCATGCTGGCTCTCTAGAGACAGTACTAGTGATTCTTTTCCCTTCATATGCATGCTTTTGTCAGCTTCTTACATCTCAAAAAAGATGTAAGAACCTTTGGGGAGAAAATAAAGACAATGTAAATGCTCCAAATTAAATTAACGAAGGGCCGTATTTCCATAATAAACATAAGGGCTGGAATTCTCTACCATGGTCTATATTGTATAATTTTATGCATATTGAGTTATGTAACAAAGGCACTGAGAAACCAGTGAATTAAAAGGATGTGTAACATGGCACCAGCAGGAGTGCTCCAATGTGCATTGGTCCCATTGTGCATCAAGTGCCATTGCACAACAGTCATAACAGCAGCCTCATGCTGAATATGAACACTGAAAAACTGCTCAATTCTATTTCCTGCAATCATAAGTCCACTTTCAAAATGTAAGTCCCCAAGTTAACTTTGCCTATAGTTTGGAAGCATTCTAAGAGTATGGCAATCTTGGAACATGAAGAATCTAGAGAAGCTCTGGGCTACTGCCATATTACTTCACTGAATGGAGTCCTGCTGATGGGAAATATTCCTCATTTTTATAGAATGTGTAGATGGTAGAGAGAACATTGACTTCCTTAATATTTCCTATGAAGCACTTAACACAGGGTGGAGATCATGTGGTCTTCTAGATGTTAGACTATAACGCCCAGCATTTCACACAGTTGGCTAGGACTACTTGTATGTAGACTATTTACCTATTTACTTTGTTTGTATGCTGCCTTTTTCCCACAATGGGACCCAAGGTGTCTTCCAGAGTCATTTAAAAAAACAACTGAACAATGAAAATGTAAAAACAATTAAAATCCCCACATAAACATAAATAGCATATAAACTCTTCTTTTGCTACCTCTGAGGTGCAGCAATGACCTGCAGGAGCACTGCAATTTGAAAACGCATTATATGAACTTTCTCTGAGAAAAAGGTATATTACATACATAGCTTGAATTATTCAAAGCAATATTTATGGTGAGAACTAAAAGTCGTCACAATAAAGTTGTTTTTTCTTAATTGGTTCAAGTGCTAGAGAATAGAACAACTACCATACATATCCCTGGAAAAAAGTATGGTGAAGATGCTGATCAGCAAGTTACTCTTCCAATTCATACCAATTTTTGGTCATTTATTGATGTGGATTTTCCTTCTTCCAAAAAGCCTATTCAAAAGGATAGTCTTTTAATTGGCCAGATGGTGAGTGATATGCTTTGTTGTAATATTAGTCTAAGATATTAATAGCTTTTAGACTTAAACTGTTGATTTGCACAGTTTGCAGGTATTTCCTGAAAGGGAGTAAGCAACTGTGGCAGGTGTGTGGGGAAATTTCTCCCCATGTGGAGGGCCGCAATGTCTTTCACATGGGTAGTGAAAATTTGGCCATTTCCGCACTAGACTGTTAATAGCGCTATGATTCCACTTTCAACATCCTATGGAATCCTGGGGAACCCTGAGGTTCCCCAGGATTCCATAGGATGTTGAAAGTGGAATCATAGCGCTATTAACAGTCTAGTGCGGAAATGGCCTTTGTCTCAGAAATCATTCCCTCTTCGGCATTCTGTAGTTTGGAGGTGGTAGGATTCACACTGTTACTCCTGGACAGCTTCAATGTTTCATGTGTGTCTGAGGGCAGCATTATAGAACCCTTCCGCATTTTGGAGCTATAGCAGAGCTTATAGAGATCAGAGGCAGAGGGCACATGAGGCTATGACCTGCATTTTCTGCCCCCCTTTCTAAAAGTGTTGATTTCACAATTATACTGCCAAGTTTCATCAATGAATTGAGACAGACCCTTCAATACATCAGTAGTGAAATAAGTATATTATTTATTAAAATATTTCTATTCTGCCCTGTATCTGAGGATCTCAGGGCAGCAGACAATGAAAGCAATTTATAGCAATTTGAAACAAAATGAGTTACTTTAAAACACTAAAAGCATATTAAAACAAGACAATTTGTTAAAACAGTTTAAAATAATTTAAAATCATTGCATGTATGCAAATCTGGATAAAACCAATTAGGCTCCAAAGGTATTTGTTTTTTTTTAAAATTAACATGTTTTGACTTGATGCCAGAATGACACCAACAATGGCACCAATCAGGCCTATAAGGGGAGGTTATTCCATAACCAGGTGCCATAGCAGAGAAGGCCCTCCACTGGTGAGACACAAAGGGCAGCTTCTTCAGCAGAACTCTGGCGGGTATATATAAGGGGAAGCACTTCTTCAAGTATTGAGGCCCCAAGATTTTTAAATGATATCAATACCACCTTGAAGTCAGACTGGAAGAATATTGGAAGCTGGTGAAATTCTGTTAAAGCCAGTATTACACATTTTCTGCCTGATGTTCCTAACTGTTCCATTTTGCACAAGCTGCTCCTTCCATGTCATCTTCGAGGGAAGCCAACATAGAGTAAGTACATTACAGTAGCCTAAACCCAGAATTAGCAGTGCATGAACCAATGTGGCTATGTTATCCATGTCCAGAAAAGGCTATAGCTGGTGTACCAATTAAAGCTGGCCTCAAGTACCCCAAGCTATTGAGTCCACCTGGGTCTTCAGTAACAGAGATACATTCAAGAATACTCCCAATCTATCCTTCAAGGGGCAGTCTTACCCTATACATGGCTTACTGATTACCCAACTCCCAAACCTAAGAAACACCATCTTATCTGGATTCAAATCCAATCCATCTTCCAGTCCATTTAAATATCAAAGCACTGATTGAAAAACATAGAGGACAAGATAGAACTCTGTAGCAATCCATAACACAGTGGGCATCAGGCTGAACAAGAATCTCCCAATGTGAAATTCTGGAATCAGTTTCACAGAAAGGAGCAGAACCACTGTAATAGTGTCTTCTATTCCTGTGTATTGGAGCAGGTCCAGTAAGATATGTGATCAAAGGTATCAAAACATGTTGAGAGATCCAGGAAGATCAACAGGATAACACACAGATACATACCATCTTTCACCTGGAATAGGTAACTGGTCAGAGCAATTAAAGATATTTCACTGCTGTGCCCTGACCTGAAAGAAGAATGAAATGGGTCCAGATGATACGTTTCTCTGAGGAATGTCTGAAGCTATACAGCCACCACATTCTCAAGCTACTTGCCCTAATAGAGGATATTGGTGATAGAGTGGTAATTCTCACATACTTGTGGGTCCAGGGAAGTTCTCTTGAGGACAGGGACCACTGCAGCCTACTTGAAGGCAGTTGGCACCTTCTCCTGACATTGTGAGGCATTTCCCACCCCTGGACCCATCCAATCAACCCACTTCTGCTAGATTTTATCAGACAAGAAGGGCAAGATGTCAAGTTTACATCTGGTGATATGACTGATTCAAGAGACTTGTCTACATTATCAGGCCGCAACAACTGAAACTGATCCTAAGAAAATTGATCAGACAGAACACTAGATACTTCCTGAGACACTGCAATAATTGTGGCACCAAGTTCTGAGTGAATGAAAGCAACTTTCTCCTTAAAGTGCCTATTAAATACATCAAGTAGCAGCCTAAATGAAATTTTCAGAAGATTTGTTTCTCTAAGGAAAGAAATATGGAAATTTACCATATTTTCCAGGCACTTCTCACTACAAAATAAAAAGCATTTTCATTGTAACCATATTGTAAAAATCTATTCCAAAGTATTATTTTTGTTTTTCTTTTGATTAGGACTTACATTCTATTTCAACTAACCTTATTGATGCTTTTGGACTTTTGATCCACTGCAATGAAACACTGTTTTGCAATCCAGTTCTTCCTGTTGCAAATTTCATTTTAAAAAATGCTATTAAACCAGAAGAAGCAGATTATGATATGCCCCAACACTTCACAACACAAGATTATGAGGAGGTAATAAACAGTAATGACAAGAAACAGTTTTTGATGACCGTTCCAGCAGTTGTATCTCAGATGTGATGTTTGTGAACTTAATATATTTTTCCTATTATTTTGGTCTCACTCCTGCTTCAGATGAAACCCAATTTATCTTGATTGAGAAAGAAGGAGAGTGTCATTCTTTGTTATAATTTATTCACTTAAGAAGACTATATCTTGTATCTCATATCCCAGACAAGAATGAGGCCCTTCCTTCCACTGTGCATTTTTTTAAAAAAATCTTTACATCTCTTTTGTAAGGCCATCTCTTGCTTCACAATCCTGTTGTACAAAACTGAGTGGAAGAATAAGGCATCATGGTAAAGTCATATGGAGAATACATACATACATACATACATAACTGTAGCTTAGAGAAACTTTTCAAAGTCACAATACTTCTCCATGAACAGGGACTGAAGAAACAGAGCCCATTGACCAGCTATTGATGAATATGCTATAACCAACAATCTTGGTTTGTGCCACTGAGCACTTCTGAAACACATCTTCCGTGTATCCAGTAGTTTATTGATCAAATGCACAGAACTTACACCCCTGCCCCCACAATGAAAACTGAGGGCTGAGAGATGGGTCAAAACATGCAGTCACTATTCTGTCCAGCTGTTTTGTGAAAAGAAAGCCTACTAATTGCCTTTCAGTAAAGAATGTAAAGTAAGCCAGGTGGGGTAGGAAATGAGTAGTTGGTACTTACTATGAACATTCATTGTGGGATAGTTGGAGGAGCAATCCGTAACACCTTTGGGTTACTCCCCACACGCCAGCTGTCCAGGCAGGAGTTCTCAGTCCAACATTCTTTTTTTCAGTTACATCTGTTGCTCCTTTCCCCTTTGCTATCAGTTTTAATACAAAGCCTTGTCTGCCAACTCACTCTACCTCTGATGCATACTTTAACTATTTATTACTAATTCTTCCTTATTTACATATATGCATGCAGCTACACACTGGGCAGGAGTGGATTCAGTTGTCCTAGAACAAATATTCACAGTTAAGTACCAACTTCTCATTCTCAGGATAGTACAAGGAGCAATCTGTAACACGATTGGAAGTCACTCAAGTCTGCTTACTTTGGGTGGGATTGGCAGTTCTAATTGCAAACCTTCTGTGGCACTGGTGCCACCAAAAGCCGACTGTGCCAACTCGTATTTATCTACTTTGTAGTGTCTAATGAAGGTAGATGGTTCTTGCCATCCAGCTGTTATTATCCCTTGTGCACCCCAGCTAGTGAGATCGCAAGACTGAGGAGGGATATCATTTTTATATAAATCAAACGTATTTATGGTTGGAAATGCATGATTGGATGCATGCTGGCCAGAGAAAGAGTTGTTGTCTGGCCAGACTGCTAGGATATGGATAAGGTCATAAAATTCAAAGGAGACTGAGATGAAAGCCTGGCATCCAGGAGCCCAAGCTGATCTCTTTTTCCTATCACACATTTTTGAAGACCTAGAGACAATCAGAGATTTCTTTTTTTTTAACTCAGAGGCTGTACTTTTGGATTCTCATCCAAACACTTCCCTGGCACAGAGACTGCTTCTACTTTTCCTATATCCTCCTGAGCTCACCTTTTTCCCCCTCATTATTACTCTCCATTTCTCACCATCAGAAGGTCCTACTATACTAAATCTAGTGTTTTACTATGAAGGGGGTGACCAGATAACAGGGCAGGAAATTTAAAAAAAAAACTGATGGCAAAGAGGAAAGGAGCAGCAGACAGCTGAAAAAAGAACATTGGACTGAGAACTTCTGCCACGCCAGCTGGCACATGAGGAGAGGTGGTATGGGTTGTTCCTCCTACTATTCGGAAAGAGTGGAACACGCAGCAGCAGTTATAAGGGGAGAGAAACATGGTGCAGGTGCAAAGCAAAGGGAAAGAAGCAACTCTAAAAAAATTAAATAAGAATGCCATACAATTAAAAATTGTTATTATTTGTTATACATGCTAAAGTGTATTAGCATATTTTCTGTAGAATTCCTAAAGGACTGAACTAATATTATTCTGTCATTTCAGTTTCTTGCTTTTTCAAGAAGCTTGCAAGTGGAACTCTGCCCAGAAGCAGAGAGTATGATTCATGGTTACTACTTAGCAAGTCGCCGAGTGAGAACGCATCCTGTTACTGGATCAAACCTCTCAGCAACTGCCCTAAAAGTCTTGTAAGATTTCATTTATGTTAAATATTGCTCTGTTTTGGTGAACAGGTGTTGGGAGTATCCACATTAGCTTGTTCAAGAAAACAACAAAAATCCTTGTGGTAATTTAAAAGACTTAACAGGTTCTATTTGACATATGGCTTTGTGAACTCCTGATAATTCACCAGATGCATTTGACGACTGGGCTGGATGGAGTCAACTGAAGAGCATTAAACATTTTCAGTCTTCTCTATGCACATTTTCCTCATGTGTTGGAAATATGTTAGATTACAAAGTACTCTGCTATGTCCTCTGCTGTCTATACAGTGCAACTGTTACCTTGATTTCTGGGGGTCCCGAGAGAGACACTTAAATGCGCTCTCAATTATATAAGTTGGGGAAATTAGCTAAGAGCACAGCCTAGCAATATGAGAGGAAGGGTAATGTAGCGAGATCTTGAACCCTCTGTTTACGGGATCAGGCCAAGTCAAGGAGCACACAGAAGTTGAAATAATAAATGTTGTTTTATTAAAAATACAATCAAACAGTGTATGCAGCACACTCACACAGATAACTAAAGAAATAAAGGTTGGAGTGGGATAGAGAGATTTTTAGAGGAGTTGTTGGTTTGGGTAATACTTCACCTGTCCTGAAGCCCGGTTGGAAGCGGAGAAGCTGGGGAGCGTGGATCTCAGCAAGTGGGGCTGAGGGGAAGGCTCGCTGGACAAAGCGACAGCAAGGCGGGATGGAAGCCAAGAGCGATCCAAGGAAGCGCTCAGAGTCAGGGGTTTTTATAAGGAGAATTGTGACCGCAGGCTAGTTCAGACTTGGGGAAAACAATGGATTTGGGGCTGGAAACAAAGCCTCCGAAAGGTCAGAATTTGAATGATTGAATTATAGCCAAATTGTCAATAGGATAGCCAGTGTGCAAACACAGAGTGCTTGAGCGTTGTATAGTTCGATCGTCAAGCTGCCAGCGTGGGGCAGAGGATCTTTTGAAAGTTGCGTGCATACATAATTGAGTACTTGCCTTTGAGGTCTCCTGAAGCTGCGAGTCGGCTATTTCTGGCCTGCCTGTATTGTTTTGGAATATTACAGCGATTATCGGCCCAGCTTGTATGTGTGCTTATCTGGGGGCCTCGCAAGCACGTGGAGGGGAATGGGTATGTGAGGTCGAATTATTGATATCAAGAGATATCTTTATATCCCACGAGCTCGGGCTAGCCAGGGCACTAACACAACAATCTGCTGTTTGGGATCTTTTCAGTGACCCTGTATGATCAGACTTTCAGACAGCAGATGTCTTTATCCATACAACTACACATTGTGAAGTTTCTTTCCCTGAAGATGTTTAGACACCAGGGGTAAAGACACACGTGCATGCAGTAAGAGTCAGCACAGACATAATGAAGCCTGAAACAGAGGGCAGGGTGGGGTTGAAACCCCCAACACTAGGTGAAGAGACCAAACCCCTCTGAAATAATCTAGCAGAATTTAATCACCAGAGCTCTCATGTTGTTGCACCTCATCAGGTAGTGTCAGTCAGAAATGTACTAATTGATCAAGCACTAAGAAATAAAGACAACTATTATTTTTGAGCCCTCCCAGGAGTAATAAATGCTGCCTACATTCTATCCTATTGGGATTGAGCTACATTGAGAGCGCTTCTAAGTAGACATTAAATATTTCTTCATATTTAAGGACACTTCAATAATGCAGGGAAAAAATAATCCCCTTCTGCAAGTTGGCAGAATTGACAACCTGCTTGTCAATGTTCCCTTCTAACCTTAAAAAACAGACTGAGATTTTCACCTATGAAGGAAATACCTGAAGAAAGGTTACGTATACCTGAAATGTTCTTTCTCAAAATCAGTAAGTTTACCTGTACACTCATTTGGTTTCAAATGTTAGTTACAGCAGGAACACCAAATCGAGGAGCATTAAAAAATTACAGGTATTATTTTTCAGGCGCAGCGCTGTCTTGCCTGAGACAGTTTAAGTACTGATTCCCTTTAGGTACTTGCATACCAACATTATTTCTGTCAGGGGGTTTATCCTATTTTGTACCTCCTAATGCCAGACAATAATTATTTGTCCTGCCTCCTTAGGATCTGATGAAAATCTTAGTGCTAGATTATCACTGAAATGCCTGATGACTCAATGGATCCCCACTAATAATTTTATGTAAATATTAAAGAGCATATGAGACACAACTGCAGAAACAAAAACCTGGGAGAGAAACTCTGTTCTCCCAAAATCACCTTCTCAGTCTTATGTGAGGAATGCATGGAATCAACCTAGTACAGTACAACCAATTGTCATCTCACATAAGCCTTAGCTCGGTGGAAAACCAAAGACAAAAGCTTTCAGCTCAGCTAACATTATGGGCAGATGCACACCTCTTACATTATGGTGAATAATAATAAAGAATGCAGGGAGATGGATATTTTGGCCAATATTAATCTATTCCCATTAGATACTCACTCATCTGCAGAAATAATTGGCTGGTATTCTCTTTAGCATATGCATTTCCTTTAGACATGTCTCTGGAGTAGTTATATATATAAAGATGGCAGTAAGATTTCTTAGCAACCAAGACTTTCAGTTACTAAGGAAACTAGACAACTGAAGTTTGTCAATCTAATTTAAAGTTAACTGTTAAATGTATGTGTTTCTATTTTAGGATTTCACTGTCAGAAGCACATGCTAAACTGAGTTTAAGAACTAAAGTACTAGAAGAAGACGTTTTGATTGCTGTGCTATTATTTGAATCATCTCTTACTTTAAAACAGGGTAAAATGTTCCTTTTTGAGCAAACAGCTTTTCATATAGCAAGTTCTAACTAAATATGAGGAAGTTCATGTAAGATCCTCAACTACTGGTTTCTTTTACACTTAAGATGAAAAACTAAGCTTCAAATGTCAGGCAGCCACTTCCATAAAATCTTTATTTGCTCTCTTATGTGGTGACATTACCTCTTGAAGAAACTAATCTTGAAGTCAGTTGCAGAACTAGATATGTGAGGGATAGCTTTTGAATTAAGTGTAAAAAGCATAATAAAAGGTCTCTTTTTTTCCAGAATTTTTCAAACATGGCCTCCAATGGGGGGGAAAGGCAGTCCTCTCCCACCCGGTCCTTACCTGCTGCTGTTGTTCTTGCCATGGAAAGGCCTCAGCAAGAGCAATGGCAGCAGCCCAGGCTTGGGGGGAGGGTCTTTTTTGGCTGGAGAGGCGATGCACTAACATATTACAGGCAGCACACTAATGTGTCTCTACACACCATTTGAAAAACCCTGCCCTACAGCATATTTTCACATTGCACGAGAGTGTCCTGCTGGGTAGAGAAGCTCCTCTCCCCTTCCATGGGCAACGTCTTCCTTCAGAAATCTGCTGTAACTGGATTGTGGTTTCTATGTGACATTTCCATTGTTGTAAATCAAATGTCCAAGCATACTGAAGCATCTCAATGCTTGGAAGAAATTACGTGAATTAACTATTCTGCTTTCATTTCACAGGAGCTTCTGTATTTTGCATGGCTCCAAATGCTGTTTTTCCATTTGAATTCAATAGTGAGAACTCGTTGAATCAAAGGGATGTTTACCTGAAAGAGTGCCATCTGCAACTGGTACAGTTCATTGCTACATATGGACCTGCAACACATGTTCTCAGTAATGAAGATTAACATCACCTGAAAGTCAGTTTTGTGGGCTTTTTAAAGAATAAAATTACATGCACAAACAACATCAATTCTTAAAGTTTGTCATAAATGCTAACTTTACTGAACTCATTTGTCACCAATAAGAATTTCTCTTCCCTATATTACCACTGAATATAGGCTTTAACATTCAAGTTTTAATCAACCTTCAGAAGGGTGCACTTTGCTACACAGTCCCTTTTGTTGCTGCCCTCACATGGAAAACAACATGGCTGAATAAAAGCTCCTTCCAGTTTGAAGCACAGCCATTGATGCTCAGTCTTTGAACATGGTTTTCCAACCAATTATGGATTTATCTGACTGCGTTCCCATCTATTCCACATCTAATCAGTTTGCTAATCAAATTATGAGAGTCTTATCAAATGTTTTGCCGAAATCCAGATAAATGACATCCGCAGCATTCCCACTATCTACTAAACTAGTGAACTCATAAAAAAATATATAAAATTACTTTGACAGGATTTATTCTTGACAAGTACTAAATTAAAAAAAACCCTTGGCATTATTGTTGATCTTAAGTTGAAAGCCAGCAGTATAATGTCACAGCAAAAAAGTGACCGCTATTTTATCCTGCACTGATAGAACCATAGTTTCCAAATCAAGGGAAGTAACAGTCCTACTATATTCTGCACTGGTAAGCCTCATCTGGAGTATAGTGTTCAGTTCTGGGTGCCCCATTTTAAGAAGGCTATAGACAAGTTGGAGCCGGTTCAGAGAAGAGCGAAGAGGATAAGAGGTATGGAGAACAAAACGTATGAGGAAAGGCTGAAGGAGCTGGGCCTTTCAACTGTTATTTAGAATGATTTGCTGATCTATGGTAGTGTGTTTCTGTTTGGTTATAACTACTGAAAATTATTCAGCTGAGTCAACGTTTATAAAAATATATCATAATCTTTATTAAAACAACAGAATAAAGTATTTGTTTTGTACGTATGTCCAAGCTCAAACAGATCTTCAGAACGTGTTTAAACAATTTCTTTCTCTTTACATCAGCATAAAGACACGGGTCTCTCTCTCATGCACAGCTCTCTGGCTACTCGTTTGCCACAAGCTCAGTTTCCAAATCTAGGTCACTCTCTCTGACCAGATTCAAAAGTGGGTTGTCTTCTCTTCTGACCCCCTCTCTAGGCTTTCTCTGAGAAAACACACGCCTTTCATTAAAGCCTCCCTTGATTGAATAAGAACTTCTCTGGCTGAAGGATTCACCAGTTCTTCCTCCCTGAAGTCTGACTCCAAAACCAAATTAGTGTGCCTGCTATATAAGCCTCTTCCTCACAGCCTTCCAACTCCTCCTTCCCACTAATGGGCTGGGTTTCTCTCTGGAGTGGCTATTCTGGTTGCCTAGCAACCTGTGCTGGGCAGCTTTCAACCACTCAAAATACCATACACCTTAGGGTCTGTCACACATTTTTTCCAACCATCTCATTCAAATTAATTGCCCCCAAATAAAATAATCAAATGCTAGAATATGGAAATGTGAGCAAACTACTTAAAAGATTATCTCTCTCTTGCACACCCTGAATCCTATCATATTTGACCTGTACTGTATTAATGAACACAAAAGAGTAATTAAGAAGCCAATGAAGCTTCAAAAGCTTGCACGATGTATTTTCTGCACTTTGGTTGGTCAATAAAGGTATCAGTCTTCTGTGGATTTTGGATTTACTTGTATTTTGCTGCATAGCCAACATGGCTACACCTGAATACATAAACAAACACAATGTGCTAAGGAAAGGGAAACTAGGAATTGGCTCAGTGCTGAGAAACTGGTTTACTCTAATTTTAAAGATCAGGTACACAATTGTGTGGCCCTGAATGTAACAAAGGAGATTTACAAATAAGACTTTTGAGTGCATACAAACATGACAGATGAGATGACAAGTTTCCACCTACAGATTTTTACTGAAGAACAAAAGAAACTGACAATGACTGTCATAAAACATGCAGGGTGCAAAGCAGGTCAATGATGCCAGGAAGCCTTTGGAAACAGATACTGAAAAATATCATCTCAGAAAAAACTGAAAGTATTCTGGAAATGAATCTGGCTTTAAAAAAAGCATGAAGCCAATGAACAATGTAAACAGTAGTTGTCTGTCTTCTTGTCACCCTGCAAAGAAAATGGGAAGTTAGTAAGTCAAATAAAACAGCTGCCAATCATCTTGGTATATCAGGCTAACACGAACACAAACAAAATGAATATGGTTATACATAAAGCAAACCTTCAGAATGTATATATGCATAATGGCATTTCAAAACAATTTGACATATTTATGTTTAAACAATCAAATTTAAATAAATACAGTACACTGAATACAGAAATAGTAAGTACTTCTGTGCACTCCCTTCAGCATTTAAATGCAACAACTATCTTAATTTAAGCAGTGTACTGTTTACTTATAATTCATGTATGTCTCAACTATCACAGTAAAACCAAGTTAAATTTCTTCATATGACACTTGCAAACACTCCATGTTGACATCTCATGATGAATTATATTTTTTACCAACAACCAGCTCTGACTCCAGGCAGCACTTTCATGGTTGCAAATGTCCCATTTCTGAATATTCCCAAATTCAGGAAGCCAAACAATCCAAGTATTCACTACAACAGCAAAAAATCTTTATTAAAATTTGAAAGCTCTGACAAATCATAGTATTTAACCTATTTAAAGCTTTACTGGCATCTCAGAATTAGGAAATTACACATCAGTATTTATTCAGATGGGTAAACGGCAAAAGGTAATCATCATTGTGCCAGCAATGCTGTTCTGTAAACATACATGCATACATATGTTCACCTCATATCTAAAATAAGTATTGTCTACATTAAAATATTTTCCTTATTTTTGTACTTGCTTTCAAACATTATTATTTCTAAAGGCAAGAAAGAAAAAATAGATATAAATAAATCTATCTATCTCACATAATTTCAGGCTGTGGAAAGGAACAACTACTTGCAATTTATCTAAATCTGAATCTAAGGGGAAAAAACTGGCAATGCATCTACTGAAAACTAATTTTACAAAGGTAAATGGTTCTTGCTCTGGGTAAGATAAAAAAGCAACACTCACCCTTATCTCTATTGTAGAGTCAAGAGGGAATCATGATTGTTCTACACAAACAGAAGATAAAATTTATGAGATAATTGACAATACTACTCATGCATGTAATTTTACTGTCTAGAAAATAATTTACACAATTCTTTCAAAATATTTCCACGGAAATTTCTTTCCTGGTGTGAGAAAAGTGACAGACCACAAACTTTGACAGCAAGGAACTTTTTTTAAAAAGCTGCTTTGGGTAACAAACAAAGCAAGCTTTTCTATGTTTAGAAACCTTAAAAATAACACACAGCAGGGAGGTGACTGCCTCACTATCTCTCTCCTGTCCTGGTGTTTTGCTGATTAAGCTCAAAGCACTTGGTCAGTATGTGACTACTTATCAGTGTTAGCCTTAGTAAGCACATTTCAAAAAACTTTAAGGCAGATCTCCAAGTCAGGGCATAACTCTCAACAAATTTCTTATCTCACATACAATTTTTTTTTTGGCAGTGATACCATAAAGAGTTTTATACACACACGTACATCCTGTATTGGATGTTTCAAAGCCACTTTAGGTCACAATCAGAACTAGAAAACAGACTGAGACAATCCGGTTCTGACTTGATTATTCTACTGAAGTCCAATGATTTGCATATGCATACAGGCAAGTTAAGACACTTGAAAGTCCTAGCTCCAAAGTTTTGAGAACTTTCATCATGTCTGTGCACTTAATTTTTTTTTCACAATATCCCCTAAGAATCTAAGTACCATCAGAGTACAGAGCAACTTATTTTGGTGTGCGGTGAACTAACTCTTTTCTGCGGATAACAGACAATATTATGCCTTAATTGCCTTTTTGTTGTTAAAAGTGATCTAATAAGTGGCCTAAATTATAAGCTGCTGTTCTCAACTGTTGTTGCCTTTCACTTCCAACAGATTACTAATTTCCATGTATAGCCAAAACTTTTTACTCTAACTCATGCTTTAGACATACTGGCTGTGAAGAATCAAATGGCATCAGTCCAACTTTAAGAAGCAAGTACAGTAACAGCAAGGCTCACTGCCCCTTTCGTTTCCAATCTCCAATTACTGAAGAGATGTTGCCAAAAAATAGGAATTAGGACTTATTCTTGGTTGGCGGGCAGTGATGTATTTAAGTCTTTTACTCCAAGTCTCAAGTCTCTACCTTCAACTCTCGAGTCTCAAGTCCCTATAAGATACTTTCGAGTCAAGTCTCAGGTCTGGGAGCCAACTTTACACTCCAATGTGTATTAGAGAATTTCTGGACAGAGTTGAATAAAGCCAGTTTTAACAATTTAAATAGAGTTTGCCCTCCACTTTTGTGATTTTGCCATCTGCAGCTTTGGAAATGTGGAATAGGATCCTTCTTACTTCCCATTTGCAAAGCTGGAGGCTTTTTCAGAAGTGGGGAATAGGATGCTTCTCATTGCCCATTACTGCAGCTTCAAGAGCTTTAGAAGGAAGGATCCTTCCTCCTCAAGCCCATTGCCTAATCCTCTAAGATATGTTCTACACTTTGAGCTTGAGGCAGATCATCATGTGACCAGTAAGTTGTAAGGTTTCTGGATGAATGTGTTATGTCACTGAACTGAGGGCAGCAGGTCAGTCACTAAAAAATATGCAAGTCTCAAGTCCAGTCAAGTCAGTGTGTAATTTTTGCCAAGTCAAGTCCAAGTCGAGTCACTAAAGTGACTTAAGTCTGACTTGAGTCCGAGTCAATCGACTCAAGTCTACACCACTGTTGGCCAGCCAGTCTATCAGAGGTTATTCCTTAAACATAGCATTTATTTGCCTTTGGGAAATACAGCTAAGTCTTCATTTTCCACATAAGAGATTCAGCAAAACATTTTGCTCTAATAGCTACTATGTATTTTCCTAATTGTGCACATTAATTTTCAGTAAGATCTGTATGTACAAAACTCTCTGGCTGAAACAATTAAAGCAAACCCAGACATGTGAATCTGAAGCCCCTGGACATAATCAGAGTTTACTCTCAGCACCTGATGAAAAGAAATAAAGAAACCCAGTTCCATTTTTAAAAAATCTGTTTTTCAAGTAATATTTTTGTTCAGTTAATAACTGTCCTCACTAGTTGAAAAACAGGAACTTGCAGCATACATTCACTGAATATACCAAATACCCATATTCTATTCCTAATGTTAATGAAACAGCTCAGAAGAGATACCTCAACATTAAAAGAGATTACTTAAGTATTGTTCCTGAAGAATAAACATTGCTTTTAAAATCAACCCTATTTGACTACTTTGAATGATGAACTAAAGTTAAAGATTACAGCTCCATTGCTTTGTAATCCTAGTTATCTGAGCAAGCACAGTATATTCCCTACTAGTGATGTAAATCTCTTTTATTATTCTGGAAAGCAAGACACTGTATTACAACTGACAAATTCCCACAGAATGAGAATGAGGAAAGAATTCCCAGAAAATATTTGCCAAGTGACTGGTGTTAACACTATTTGGGTAGTGTTATGTCAAGCCACTAGGTGGTGCCTGTAACCTTTATAGAATTTATATGTGTTGAAGCTTAGTGACAGCTAACAACTAGCATCCAAAAAGATACAAAGCTCTTTATTAGAAACTTCAGTTTTTTAACAGCATAAGACAGTCCATAAACAGAAAAGTATTTTTGGCACACTACATTTCGTAAACTTGCACTGAAGTTTGCAATATTCTATATAGGTATAAACATGACCTAAATTCTGTTTCAGTCCTGAATAAACTTGCTGCATCCATCAAGAGTAATCTATACACTGAATCACCATTCAACAATCAATTAAATGGGTCTACCCTAACTGGGACTCATCAACACATGAAGTCACCATGTTTCCAGAATAAATTTGTGTTTGGTGGCGAGAGATCTAGCTAGGTGCTCTTCAAGCTTTATGTTCCTATTAGATTGTATCTGGATGTTACACATTCAAGCAGGACCGAGATTCTCACATGCAATTGCTGTAATTCCTCTGAAGTTAAAACTTTAGAATTTTGATTGTGTAGTTCAAAATAGCGCTGTCATCTTGGGGACGCTAAAGTTCCAAAGATGACAGCAACAAAATCTCCTTCTACTCTTTCTTAGATTTTACGGATCAAGTGTTATAGCATAGCAATACGATACAATAACAGGGGGGAAAAAGGCATTTTGAAATGGCTCAAGAAACCTCTAATTTTACTGCCCCCTCCCCAAGCAATCAGGAGTCACACTGTTCCTTTACCATCAACACAAGTGAGTAAATCTACTGGTGCTGCAATTACTACAACTTGATTCCAGTGTACAAGTCAATGGGGAGGGAAAAGAGTCATTTTTAAAAACCAAACTCCTCAGTGGATCTTCTGTGGGAGCTTGTTTGGATGAGATTTACCTTCTTCCTCCAAAGAAGTTTTATCTGAAAGCAGAGTGAATGTTCAGCTCAGTAGCTGAGAATCTCTTAAAAAGTTCCAGGGTTGAAGTGAATGATTTCTGTGTGTAATGTTCGTGGCACTCTGCCCATGGTTCCTTTTTTTTGTAGAGATGAGAAATCCCCCTCCTTTGATGGTACAGGGAAGCAGGAAGATGGTGTTACACTGCAGTTCCTATCAGACTTAGTCTTGCCTATAGTTTCAATTCATAATCCAAAACAGAGATGTAATATAATATGAATGGTAATGTAAAGCTTGCTTTCCTAATAGGGTTACCAGGTCTCACTTATTATAAAGGATGCTCCTTGAAGGCTGAAAAGCTTGTATTTTATGTAGAATGAATGGGACATCAAAAATCTTACATTTTGAGCTATGGGTCCTTTAAGAAAATATGAGGCCAAATTAATGAGTGCCCCTGCAGCCAATCAAAGGGGTGAGGGGGGGATCTCTGTTTGGCATTCAGGTACAGACTGCCTTTTTATCCTAACAAAATTAGTATGTGGGGTAGGTTAAGCTAGAAAAATGCAAGTGGCTAATGGTAAGCACATCACCTTTATGGAGAAACTGGGATCTAAACCTTTTAATTCCATTCTGTGAATCTGTAGAATCCTATAAACCTCCTGCCCCTAGCAATACAATTCTAAGTCTTGTTGTGTGCCTTCATGTCAGTTCCAACTTATGACACCATAAGGCAAGCTGTCACAGGTGTTTTCTGGGAATTAGTGTGTGTGAAACCCAGTGGGTTTCTACAACCAAGCAGGAAATCAAACCCTGGTCTCCAGGGTTGTAGTCAAACACTCAAACCATTACACCATGCCGGCTCAGAATTAAGTCTTCAGTATCATAGATTTGTTCCTGTAAATTTGTGGAATCCTGCAGGTAGAATTGTCGCCTGAAAGGTCCACAAGGCACAGTTGAGAGGCTTTATTCAGAGTAGGTGAGATGCTTGCACTACACATCTCTGGGAGCAGAAGCCTAGGCAAGTCTATTCTCAAGTAAATCCCATTAAGCACAATGGGACTGATTTTCCCAGACAAGTGTGAATAAGACTTCAATCGTCGCTGCATGCACAGATAGCACACTCCAGACTAGTGTATCTGAAGAAAAAATTATAAACCAATATCTTGTCCCTGCTGAATTCTCAGACAAAGAGATGATAAGCTTTAAACCAAAGAGACCTTGTTGCTGTTTATACAGAACCAGAATGAATGGTACCCTCTGGTGTTAACTGCTTAACCTAATACCCTGTTGTGAATGCCTGAGGCACAGTTTATGCCTATTACTTAATAAAAATGTTCTGCACATCAAATTTCCCACTGCAGCACCTGCCACTTACTTCAAGCAAATGAAGTATCTGCAAATTCTTACACTTGGAGCAAGCAGCTCTCAATTTGAGAGCTGGAAAAGACGAGTATTGGAGGCACTGAAAAACAAAGATCCCGTGGGTTATGGAAATAGCAACGAATTTTCATCACATCCCTATTCCCTACAGATTCAGTTCAGTCTGAGAACAAGCACCATCAAACCAAAGTCTCAATAAAATGGAATCCCCAGACTTAAATACACAGTGAAGAGGGCACAGGTCAGGGCTCTATGATGACTCTCTAACTAATCTCCCCACTGACAAAGAGGCAATTTATCATTCGTACTGGGACGTCCAGCTGGTGCTACTGATTTATGAAGACATCAGCTACAGCAATGATCTTTAGCTGTCTAATTCATCATCACTAAGGCAACTTGGCAGACTGGAAATAACTCAGAATAATCAATATGGGAAGTACATTTTCAATAAACCATCTAATAAAAGCCTAGATAATACATACAAAACGAGAACTGGTAGTTTCACATACACTTAAAAGGAATACATTTTCATAACAAGTACTACTAGTACAGTTTGTTTTAAAAAGAAAAATATACATTAACAATTCTTCACTTTTTATTTTTTATATCTGAAAGCAAACCAATACTGCAGCAACAGCCTTTTAGGATTAAAACCTGTTTTTAGAGAAATGTTAATGAGCATCTTCCCCTCTGTTAAGTTAAGCTGCTGTAATCAAGAAAGCCTGCAAGGAAAACAAAGAAAGCCTGCAGGAAAGCAGCAGCAGTTGCACATGGAAAGATTTGTGTGCAATATTTTTCATACTGAAGCCCAGTTTCTGGGCTGAGGTTATAGGCATCTTGTTTTGTGGCATTTTCTAAGAGACTACAGTCTTTATTTGTTTTGGTAGAAAAAGAAAGAAAGCGAAAAGGGGTCTTTTAGCACCTTTTGTACAAATTGATTTATTCTAGCATAACATTATACCTCTCATGTTTAATTTTGAAACAATAGCATACAGAAGATGAAACAAGCTTGTTTTCTGCTGCTCTAGAGACTAGGACACAGAACAATGGATTCAAATTACAGGAAGAAAGATTCCAACTAAACATTAGGAGGAACTTCCAGATGATAAGAGTGGTTTGACAGTGGAATACGCTGCTTCAGAGTGTGGCAAAGCCTCCTTCTTCGATGGTTTTTAAACAAAGATGGAAGGCTATCCTTCAGGAGTGCTTTGATTGTACATTCCTGCACAGCAGGGGGTTGGACTGGATGGTCCTTGTAGTCTCTTTGAACTCTGTTTCTATGATTCTGGATTATAATCCACTCCCTGAGATCCACTTGACAGAATTATGTGTTAGCAAATGTCCCTCTCCTTAAAATATATTTAAAAAGATTTGCTACAAAGGGCAAGACACAACATTAATGAAAGCAAGCATCTTTAAAGGAACCTGACCAAGAAACAAAAACACTTACCAGAAACAAAATGATTTAAGCTGGACCAGGTTTCAGAGGACACGTGTGGGCAGGACCAGTCGCAAATATGACAACAGTGAGCTGGAAATTCTTTCGGAGAAGAAGAGCACAATACAAGACGATGGGTTATGGCTGTTGCAGACTTCCACGTTTCATGATTGTGCTCTGCACTCACCAAGAGAAAAGTGTTGGGAGTCAGTCTGGGTCTTCAAACCATCAACTAACGTGAAAGTTTCCAAACGGTAAAATTTTCTAGTCAGCATAGATAAGAAATTGTTTGTTCCCATTCTAAATATCAAAATGATGGTCCTCTGTTGCAAACATATGAATTGCGTCTTTATTTTCTTCATATGAAGAATTTATTTATTTAATGTCGCACTTTTCTCCTGACACTGGATTCAAGGCAGAATCATCAAAATGGTGTTCTCTGCGCCTTCTTAGTTGCAAAGATATGAACTGCTTCTTTAAGATCAATGGTTTGAGCCACTTCCTGCTCAATAGCTATAGTTGCAAGTCCCTCTATTCTATCCTGCATCATTGTGGAATACAAGTGTGTTTTCATTAACTTCAGCTTAGAGGAACCATGGCCTCCAGTGGCAACTGTTATAGGAAGTGTTAGAAGTATGCGTAGAGCAATAAAAGTATTTGGAAATAAGGTGATCATCTGCTTTGCACAGATATATTCCAAGACATCCCTTGGAGTTGAACCCGCAGGAACATACTTGGACAGTGCTTTCAGTTCATCATGTAAATCATTTCCATCAATGTCACGCAATTTGCCATGGGTTAGCACTTTTTCTAGAGCTCCACACTGCTGTCGTAGGTCCTCAAGTGTAATGTTATTGAGGTTTTTTATATCATAGAGCACCCCAAATATATCACTGTGTTCCTTGAGTTGCAAGAAACATTCCTCAACTGACTGGATAGCACAGGCTAAGACCTGGTTAAAAAACCTAACTCTGAAATGCTGTCTGGGGTCTGTGATCAGATCTCTTGCCTCATAATGAAAATTTATGATATGGCGAGATCGAACTTCTTGTACAGGTGGAAAATCAGCATCAATATCAAGTTCTTCTGCTAACTTCTGTGCACTTTTCAGAACATTTTCAAACCCCTCATCTGACCAATAACACTGGAGGTATGACTTTGTTTTGTCAAGTTGCTTGACTACTCCAACAATATCAAGATCAGCCTGCTGCAGTTTCTTACTTACAACATTTATTTCTAACAATATGTCATGCCATAAAACTAGACCACATAGAAATCTGAAGTTGCATATATTACCTGCTACTCTCTCACCCTCTATCTGTGTTTTGCTATGAGCAGCTCTTGTCAAAGCACCATCTTCCATTACTGCATTTATAGCATCATATACTTCCCCAATCTGCTGTCTGACGACCTCTACTGCCTCCACACAACATTCCCACCTTGTACCACTTGGAGATTTTGGAGTAAGACTGAAAGTTCCCAGATACTGCTTAAGAACTTCCCATCTATGAGCTGATACAGAGAAAAAAGCATAAATACTTTGGACTGCATTAAAAAATTCAACAGCTTCACTAAAATTAGATGCAGCATCAGCGACTATTAAGTTCAATGAATGAGAACTGCATGGGACAAGAAAGGCACGGGGGTTTAACTCCTGCAGCCATGCTTGCACCCCACTGTTCTTCCCTTTCATGTTGGCTCCATTATCATAACTCTGTCCTCTCATGTCCACTATTGCAATTCCCATTTCTTCCAGCCTTTTAAGGAGCACATTTGCCATACCAGATCCTTTGGTATCATCTACATCAATAAATTCCAAGAAATGTTCTCTGACATTCACCACTGCTGGAGCATTTGCAGTTGCTTCTGTGGCAGTTACAAACCGCACCATTAAAACTACTTGTTCAATATGGCTGTTGCCAACTGTGCAATCCAGAATGATAGAGAAATATTTTGCAGACTTCAGGAGTGACAAAATCTTTTGCTTGACTTCTGTTGCAAGTAACTGGATGATTTCATTTTGAGTTGTTTTCCCTAGATAATGGCTGTGGATTTCTTTAGTGGTTACTCTTCTTAAATGCTCTTTAAGTACAGAATCAAACTCTCCCATCAATTCCACAATTTTAAGGAAATTACCATTATCTGGCACAAACAGCTGATCTGAAGTTCCATACAATGACAGATTCTGAGCAGCAAGCACTCTCACAATGCCAATGAGCCTCTTCATAACATTTTGCCAATGATGGGTCTCAGATGCAATCTTCTCTTGATCTCTATCATCTATGTTTACCTTTAATTTTAGCCGTACCTCAAGCTCTTTCCAGCTACAGAAGGCTCTCTGGTGATAAGGTGTCTTCTCATGGCTAGCTAAATTTCTAGCCAGGTTTCTCCAGTCCTTTGTTCCATTAGAGCATAATGCAAACAAAGTATTGGGCTGGAACAGTTTGCAGCAAAAACAGTACGCAGCATTCTGTGTCTTCGAGTACATAAGCCACGGTCTCTCCAACTTGTCCCCATTTGGCAGGTCACGCCAGTAATACATGCGATGGAAGCTTCTTTTTACAGAATCTTTTGGGAAACTGAACACTTTCACTTGCCGTGGACCATTCAGTACAAGGAAGTCTCTCATGTCACTGTTCACATCCATCCACAGTCCTGGATCATCTAAAATGGATGGACTGTATTCAGAGGCAGGGTTCACCACAGTCCGGTCTGTTTTGTAATTTTCTTCAGATACGTGCACCTTAATATCTGTTTGAGATGTGGATGGAGTAGTTGTTGGCTCATCTGTAGCTTGATTATCTAGGAGAGCAGTCACTTCCTCACAGCCAACACCTGAACACCCATCAGCCTCTACAGAAGATTCACCTGGAGTATCTACTGTTATAACATTCAGGAGAGCTTGCTTTGGTTTAGATGAGTAAGCTGTCTTTAACACACTCTTTCTTTTTGCTGCACCAGAAAGGTGTTCCCTCCCATCAGACATGGCTGCTGCAGTCTAGTGATACTTACGAAGCAAGAATGGAGGCTGTTGAAGAGCATGTGGCTGTACCTGAAAAAAACAAGTACAAAATCTGGCTGCTAAAGTAGTTTTGCTGGCCACTGTTTGGGGTTCTGTTTTATCATCCAGATCGGCTGCCATACTGATACAGTGAAAGTGGCTTCACTTTCTCCAAGTCTAATACAGAAAGTAACCAGGCTGAGTGCATTATTTTTGCTTTCTCAGCCTGATCTGTCTTTGTCACAGCCAAAGACGAATAAAGGCATTATTTATAAATTCATTATTTAAATATAAATATCAAAGCATTATTTATAAATGCTTCTCTGTAATCATGGCTGAAACTAGCTCCAACTATACTAGTTCTTATCTGCTCAAAGTTCCTCTAAGCAAATGAAGGTAGTAGATGTGGCTTCAGTTGGCTCAAGTGGCACTTCCATTTGAGGAGGATTATGTTAAAGGAAAGAAAGGAGGGGGCAAGTAAAGGGGGGGAAGAGTGGAACACCTAGGGTGCTATGGTGAGGGACAAAAAGAATGTGGGGTCCAAGTTTTTTTCCTGCTTTTCACATAAGAGGGGGCCTGTCTTTTGAGTGCAAAAACAGGAATTTGCAGACAAATAGCTTCTGTGGGGTGAACAACAAAACTTTGTTACAGGAAATGTCTACTGAACACCAGTTTATAACTCTTGAAATCCAGGTGCTCACAAGGACACTCCTCTTTGCTGATCAGCTGCTGATGCACAGAAGCACCTGGATTATGTCCCTCTGGCCACAGATGCTCAAATGTGATTGCAATTGTGAGATGTCACTGCTGCTGTCTCCAACCTGCCTCTGCATCATTTGCTCTTTCTCTCTGAGTGACAGAGAGAACAAGCCTTCTAAGGAACAGTCCTTATACTCCCAGTCTTGTTCATCTCTAAGACAAAGCATACAAACAAAAGAAGGCCCTTGCTCTCACTTTCTGGGCACCATAGCAGAAAGAAACAGCTCAGTGGTGCCACCTAGGGAACGAATGCCTGTTAAATTTTTCTCAGCAGTAAAATGTACCCCTATAGCTACCACTGTATCAGCCAAAAGAAAAAGGCAAGCATGTAAAGATGATTGCTCGTCTAAGAACAACCTGAAGCCTTATTCTAAATGGTGGAACAAGGAAGTCTGAACCTTGCAAACACAATTCCCCCTACCCTGTTATATAGAGTGTGTACATGTGCCAGCATGACCAAACAGGCAAAGGCAGAGAGTACTCTTGCACAGGACAGCACATTGCCTCTTTTAGCTCCTTACACTAAGTGGTACCAATCTATGCTCCTTAGGAGAGTATGAACTTCCCAAGGAAGTGTTTCAAGCAGCAGTTTCCAACCTTTAGTCCTTGAAGTGTTTTGGACTGCACCTCCTAAAGCCTCCTTCTCACACTGGCTAGGGATTGCTGTTGGGTTTTTTTGCTGCAGCTGAAATCCAAATGGTTGAAGGTAAATGAGACTGATTTACAGAGCATCACAGGCCTCATATGCAACCTTCTAACAATTTCTGCTTGCACGCTTATATTTCTACTTGCAGAGCATCATGTTGCTGTTTCATGAAAAAACTGAAACGCATGCTAGACTTGCCGTCATGCCTCATCTATGTTTTATAGACACAGCTTTTGCCAAGGATGAAATATTCAAAGGAAGAACTGAAACCATACAAATATGGAAGCAATTTGATTCAGTATTTTAAACCTCACAACGAAGTGAAAATTCATCCCTTACCCAACCCTTGCTCCTAGCTCTCATTTCTTTCTCACTCTGGGTAGCATGATAAGTAGGATTTAGTTTACCTGAATCCACTCAAAATGCCTGGCTCCTCAGCAGAAAAGGCAGCTAACAAGTTTGAGAATGGAAGCAGAACCTCCTTGTACATTAGAAACCATTCCTATACTGCTCCACGCAAAGACAAGAAAGGCAGACACGGCAGTGCCTTCTGGGCAGCCTGATAGGACTGCCCAATTTCCCATATGCCAGAGAGAGGAGGGAGAAAGTAGTCTTCCACCTCAGATCATTCTTTCCCTGTTCTCTTGGCAGCATGCTAGAAATGACAGGCAAACAGGGATAGAAAGCAGTCACACTAATGTAGTGTTTCTCAACTGGAATCTTAGGAATCTACAAGAGATTACTAGGAGTTCCATGTAAGACCATGATTAGGAAAAAAATGACAAATTTTTGAGCTGTAGATATGATAATCTTTATGCAGAGCATTATAAAAGGACAATGAAGGAAAAATACAAACACACTCCCTTTCCCTAGCAGCAAACAAAAGATGAGAAGAGCTAGCAAAGACTCACTAGCCACTAAGCTCTCCTGCCAGTCTAAGGAAAATCAAGCACACACTGACTTGTTTTCGCCAGTCACTCTTCCCCACCATTTGAGGATGAGGAGGAAGTTCCCAAATAAAGCTGAATTAGCAGCAACAAAAACACACACACTCTCCTACACACAAAGAAACCTCCCTACTCTAGAAGAAGATGACCTGCCGCATCCTCATTTCACAGAAGTAGGAACAAGGGGCCAGAAGAAAGAGACTCCACACACACACTTTCCTAGTTACACTCCTCCATCACCATTTAAGGAACTCCAACTCCATCTCCTGCTCTGGATTAGGAGAGAGAGGGAAAACCCCAAATTCAGTATAAAAATCCAAATGGATTCCCTCGGATCCAGATCATTATAGGGTTTTAGGGGCAAAAGGGATTTTTGCTGTATCTTGGCCATGAGGGCTTTTGGGCACCAAAACAAAAAACAAAAAACCACTTCCTCAAAGTGGAGAAAGCAATCTATCTGTTCCAGTCTCAGTTCCATCAGATCGTCCCAAAGAGGCCACTGTTTGTCTGGAGAAAATCAGAAAGCTGGAGATATAAGAGCGCCATGCCATTCTGCACAGAAGTTTCAGGTGCCTGTCACTCATCCTGCCCTGCCTGCCTCCTGTTCTGAAAGACACACTCTAAGGGAGTTGAGAGGGTTCTTTTCCTGAGCTTTTCCCACTATTGTGATGCAAATGCTGCATTTTGCTTCTACAATCAGCCTCCATGTTTCTACCACCTTGCCTGCCTACACCCAACACATAGACACCCATGTCTCACTGGCTGTTTCCTTGTGGGAGTGGGAGAAGAGTTTTGAGCCCGGGGCCCTTCCCAAATATTGTTTGCTGGCAAACCTATCTTTTCATCTGACTTTCACAGAAGTGGCACGAGCTCTGCCCTATCAGCTTTTACTAGAGATCTGATGCTTGCAAGTGGCTTGAATACAGTGCAACTGGCTGTTAACAACTTCATGGAACATGCAGTGTTCCAGGTATTTGTTTCCAAAGTCCTTTTCCCCACAATGTTACTCTTACTTCTCCCTCATTGCTCCCAGTCCCTCAGGGCTCACTTTATCATCCCACCCAAGGATCTGCAACCAACCAGCCCCAGTCCTACGAGGCAAACTCACCTATTTATGCACAAAGACCATCTGTGCTGCTCAGGCCCACAGGTAGTGCAAGCCAAGGAGTCCCATCTGGGTCACCAAAACTGTCATGGGAATTCCCCTCCTGGCATGAGAAGACAGACGGCAATCTAAAAACAAAGAAGTTTTATTTGAAATAACAGTGCTTGGATGTAACCAAGATAAAATGTCAAACCCTGGATAACGAAACAAACAAAGCTTTTATACTTCTAGGAACCTTATCTTTTCCACGATCGATTAGCTTAAAAAATGCTGCACAACCAGAAAGAGAAAACAAGGAATTGACTGCCTCATTGTCCCACCCACCCATCCATCCCCTTGCTGGTGTTCCCCTGAATAAGCTCTACAAGGCACTGCGTGTTTCAGTCTTATCAGTTAGCCTTTAGTACGCGCATTTCTATGACAGAACTCCCAAGAACAGATAACGCGGCTCTTCCAAAAAGCAGAGCACAGCTTCACGAATAGGAAAGCCCACCATGCTCAACAGTAAACCATAAAACACAGCAAGCTCAACATATTTCTTATCTCGCCTGAAACCTGAAAATCATTTCAAGGGTTCCTCCAAAGTAAGAAGGCCGAGAAATCCGCGCCAGCGACTAATAGCAGCTCTACTCAGTTCCATCCTCCCTTCGATTTGAGGAGGGTTTTTTCCGTGTCGATAGAAGGGGCGTCTTTCGTGAAAGGAACGAGGGAGAGGTAAGAATGGGCTCCAGCCCCATTCATCAGAAATCTCTCTTTTCTCTTCCTCGTTCCTTTAGCAAGGGACATCCAGCAACTGGGGACAGGAGCAGGTGTTCCTCCATTCTTCTCCAAAAAGGGGGACTCGCTTCAGAGGAGGCCCGGCGGCCCCCAAAGCCACCTCCTACCCCTCTGTTGGCGAGCGTAGGCGCCACCAGCGCTGCTCCTCGTAAGGCAACGTGGCCTTTAAGAAAAGGCATCCGCCGCCTCTTCCCTAAAGGCTGGGGTCCCCTTGCGGGCCGCAGAGCAGCCCTGGCCTGGCCACCCAGTCGGGGACCAACGCCTGGCCCAGGAGCACAACGGGTGGAGCCGCTGCTGGTGGTGAGAACTGAGGGAACCTAACCGCCCCCGGAACCACCCGCTCGGTTCGGCCGCCCCGCCTCAAGTGATCTGAGGGCATGAGGCCTACCCGCCTCTCCCCCCGCCCGGCCAGCCCTTGAGCGGGCGGACGCCCCGCTCCCCGCCTACCTGGACTCGGGGCCCGGCCACCAAATACTTCCTCGAGACGCCCTCGCCTCTCTGCCGGGCGGGGGGGGGGGGCACAAGGGACGGCGCTACCGCTCGGGAAGGAAAAAACGAACGCGCGGCCGGCGGGAACCTCAGCGGCAAGTCCGTTAGCCACGTGACCGGCCCGAAAGGTGCGCTTCCTTTCTTCCTGGGCGGGGTCAGTTTATTTTTATTCGTTCTACATAAGCTCAGAGGTCTGACGAATACAACGCCCTGCCTAGCCAGGACAGTTTAAAAGCGAAATTGAAAAGGACCACATGGGCACCAGAACCTCATTGCCACGGACTTCTAGAACAGTTTAAAACAAGTAGTTTCTACACAATGAATGCCACCCCCCATACCGAGAGTAACTGCTCGCGCGGATATCATCGCCCTCGCGCGATAGGATGGGAGATCAGCGACGGGTTTTCCGAATATTCCCGGAAGAGTCATCGCGGAGCATTATGGGTATCGTAGTCCGCACGTCCTTCCCCGTGTGTTCTCTTCTTGCAGAATTTCTCTAAAGGGTGGTATACTACTGGTAGGTGGCCCAGTGGATGTACACGGTAGTTTTATTCATACGATTTACTTGGGATTATGCGCACAAGGAAAGGGAAGAAGATCCTCTCCATCATTATTTCACTTGTTTAAAAGAAGCTATTATTTACATCTTTACATTGGAAGACGTGTTTTTGTGTTCAGTTTTAGGAAAACATCAGCGTCTGGGTGGAGTGAGAAAGGAGATGATCGTTAATGAGCACTTCGTGGATCCAGAATCTCTTCTGTTGCGTTTTCGTAACTTGGCTATCCATTCCTAGTTCTTTTCCCCCGTCTTTTCAGTTTTTAATATTGGTGTCCCTGTTATATTGCGGTCTCTTACCCGAAATCATCCCTAACGGCCACTAAACTGTTTCTAGTCAAGCTGTTCCATATAAGAAGAATTGGGTTACACCAAAAAATTATACCCAAATTTGTTTCTTTTCCTGTACCCTCTCTATCCTTTTTGCGCTGTTTTTGACAGGAACTGTCTTGTCTTCCATCTATGTACAGTTCTTAGTAGTGCTAGGCTATTACTATTTACAAATAATAATACTTTAGCGCAACTCTGTGGTGCATTTCTTGTATCATTACGTATTTCCAGCCCAAGTGGTGTTCCAAAGCCGCCTAAAAATAGCTGGATGTTACTACAATGAAGCCTCAGGTTAGATTTTAACAAACCATGTTAAACTTTGTTAACAAAGTTACAATAAACATTTAAGAAATCTTTGTTTAGTGCATTACAGCTTCTTATTCAAACATAGGTAACTCACAAACATTTATTAAGCTTTTTATTATTTGCATAGCAACCCTGATTAATCTGCTGCAATGCAACATTAAATAAACCCTTGCCAGCACAGCAAAGTAAAGCATATACTGTCAAAAAATATATGGGCATAAGTTATATGTTTAAAATAGCCTATGCAGTATGCCTTTGACTTGTATTTATAAACTGTAATTACAATGCAATACCCTCCAGTTAAATATTTTTGTGTTAATATATTCTCTGTCAGCCACCATTTTTTCCTTAGAGACCACATGGAACAGAGCTTCTTTGTCCAGAGTGTACAGGCTTGAGGGGCTGAGGTGGAAGAAGTTAAATGAAAAGACAAGTGAGATTAAAGTTACAAATTGGCTTGATATTATTTCTTCTCAACCGGTGTGCAAAAACGTCATGAAGTATATATTCCAAATCATGGAACAGTTCCATATAACTGCTGAAGAAATATCTTCCTACCACATTTTTACATTTTAAAAAAAAATCATTATCTTTTGTGTGTGTGTGTGTGTGTGTATACACACACACACATACTATGTGCAATAGTAGTAGAATGTTGGATAGAAGCTTGGGAAATACAGGTTCAAGCCCCCGCTGAGCAATGATAACTAGACACTTTTTCAGCCTCACTTAACTTATGTGGTTGTTGTGAAAATAAAATAAGGAGAAAAAATAATTATCTTTTCTTGAGCTTTGTTGGTAGGATGCAAATGTTAACAAATAAATAACAAATAAAAATATGTACAGAGCTTCTTTTTCAGTAATTTTGGAATTACACAGAAATACATATGCTGGATATTATTGTTTACGTTCAGACTAAGAGTGCTTTCAAATGGAGGTCTCCAAGTGTTATTCCATCTTTTCCCCCCTAATCAACTTTTGGAAAAAAAAAAAAGAGGTAGACCTACCCAAGAGGATTGCAAATGGAAATTAGTGTCATCTGGACAAATTTTATGAGTGAGGAAGGGCAATTATACAATTAAAGCCTCGTGTGGAAGTAGGCCATTTAATGCTATTTTTCAAAAGCCACCGTGACTAGAAATGGTAGAACAGGCAAGAGAAACATGTTGCTTTCCAAATCATTGGATTGCAGCTCCCATCAGTCCTAGTCATCCTAGCCAATATGAGGGAAGATGAGAGTAGTCCTCCAGAAGCATCCAGAAGGCCACACGTTCTTCATCCATGCATTAGAGAGTGGCAAATTATTCCTTTTCAAAAGGATGTGCTTACATCAGAGCAAGTCATATTTTTCAGAGCTCCGATTGGAGGAATTCAGTTTTAAGTAAACTCTAGGCTAAGTAGTTGGGATGGCTGGATCAAGGCATAGTTAGTTGTCATTATTGTTTTAACAAATTCCCAGTCTTGTGAGAGGTGAAGACATTGTCATCAACCGCATGCCATACTCAAAGAAAAGAGTCATCATGGTGTAGTGGTTTAAGTGCTGAACTAACACTCCAGGAAACCAGGCTCTGATTCCTCATTTGGGTGACCTTGGACAAGTCACACTCTCTTAGACAAAGGCAATGGCAGATCCCCTTGGAATAAATCTTGCCAAGAAAACTCTATAATAGGGTTGCCATATGTTGGGGTCAACCTGAACCACATAACAATATTCAGAAAACGTTCCCATGTATTCCTCTTAATGCTTTTCAGTCTTCTTGGCTTCTGATGGAACTTTTGCTTTTCTTTGATTTTGACAAACCAATATGAGTTTTCAAAGCATTTAATACAAATTTCACATGTACCATAATTCTGTAAATCATGTATAACATTTACATGCATAAAAGCAGATGACTCTCTTGCTGCACTTTTAATTCTAAGCACTGTTGCTTACATGTAAATATTTAAACTGAACTAACCAAACATGCAAAATCCATTTTCTGTAATAAACACTTCACCTATAAAGCATATACACAAAGTTGTGGCATAAAAATAAGCTCTCCTCAGCAAAAAAAAAAAAAAATTAGTGTACAGAAGACAAAGGTAAGTACAAACAATATTAAATTATATTGCCAGACATATTATTGCTAAGTTCAATCTACAAAGCTGTTTATTATATGCCACAGTAGTGGTTGCTGTACATATTGTCACACACCTATTAACACACATTCACTTATTAGAGAAAAGAGGCAAATAAGTGCATTCAAAAGAAGTATCTGAGTAGCACATGTTCCTTGAGGGAAAGCAGCATTATATCTGTTGCAGCAAGAACAACAGAGTCATGTCACTGTAAAGACTACAGGTGCTTCCAAACAGAGGGCTCCTAAGTGCTACAAACCAAAAGCATTGTTGTGTACCTACTTAAAAAGAAAGAGAGAGAGAGAGACAGTGGGAAGACTATAGCCTGAATCCTGTTGATTAATCCTAACTATGGTAGATCCATTGAATCAAAATGTAAGTAGTGGGTGAATACACAACCAAATTCAATTGACATAGTACGTCTAATCTGGTGGGGACTAACCAATAGGACTAGGTCAATTATGTCTAGGGCTGTATAAAATTATGTCTATAGTTCATCTGGAAGCACTGTAGCAAATCAGATGCATGAAGTATGGTCCTTAGGTGGCAGGTATACCCACCTACAGAGAAAAAAACCCATAAACATACAAGTCAAAATAATGAATTGAAAAGGTACTATGTTTCCAATCTGTAAGAATGTCTAGCGTAGTGAGTTTAAAGGAAAAACTCTGAAGAGACAGAGAGACAGGCAGAGCACTTTTCAAAATTATAGTAAGCTTCAATGCAGTGGCAATCTAATTCTGCAAGCGAATTCAATGCACAAGGGTTGTTTCCTATGATCCCCTCCATTATGAAATTCTGGTGTGTGAAATGTAATTCTGTTAATCGCACAATGCATCTATTATGGAACATGAAAAATGCAATTTCAGAAAGATCAGCCAAATTATACTGCAAACTCTATGGACATTTTCAAAATCTTGGCTTGTGCCAATCTCCCAATGGCTGCTGGACACAACATGAAAATGGATGCTCCATTTTCAGAGCAAAGCTTGGAAATATTACTTTTTTGGACTACAGCTCTCAAAAATCTTTAGCTAACAGGGTGAGGCTACACTGGCTAAGGGATTCTAGGAGGTACAGCCCAAAAAGTAACTTTTCAGGTGTTGCAGCGGAGGATACCTCACTTGATATCCTGCCAGTAATAAGGGCTAGGAAGGCGTCAACAGGAGAGAGGGGACTCATTATGGTAGCATGACATTTGTGCACCTTTCTTTCCAGATATCATTAGGTCTGCTTCCACTGTTCAGTCATGCAAAAATTGTTTAGTCCTTGGGGCCATGATGTCAATGTGTCAATATAGACCCGGGAGATTTCATAGCTGCTGCTTTACTATAATTTGAAGTACTATTATTTTTAAGAATATTTATATTTTTACTTCATGGTTCTTGGTATTTAGTGAGCTAGCCCATTACTAATGATCTTATCTTCCAGTACTGAAAGAAGAATAGGGTATAAGAATATTAAAAAATTATTATAGCATAATAATATTCTTTCAGTCAGTCCATGAAATGTAAACACTTGAAATTTGGCATGCATACTAAGTAGACCATAGAGGTATATCCAATGGGATTAATTGTTTTTTAAATGCATTAACTAATTAACTATAATTACTTTAAATATGTCAGTATGTTTGAAGCTTGCATCTTTAGTTATGAGGTGACACACTTCCTTAATCAGTGCATAGCTTTGCAGTCAAAAGAACTTGAAACCAGTAAGTAGTTTCAAAGGATGGAGTTATATAGCTGCTGCTCTCCATTGCTTTGAAGCAGCTCCTCCACACAGGCATGGAGTGGGCAAACACCTCCTTTAGGGGTGTATGGGGTGTAACATTACTGAGGGTCCCAGTGGTCATGGCTTCACTCAAGCAAGAAGGGAAAAACAGCTGTGTAACTTTGTTTGAGGCATCAGTGTATCAAATTCTGTGAACGTGAGTACTTTTGCTAGTATTAAATCAACAGTGGGAGTCATGTGGCCACCAGATATCTAAAAACTGCAACTCCCAGCAGCCCACACTATCGGCTCTTGCTGCTGGGAGTTGCAGTCCAACATCAGGAGGGCCACATGATTCCCACCTTTGTATCAAATTAATACATTGCTAGAAATAGGATGCTCAAACTAGAGTGGCACATGTTTTTTGAGAGAACACAACATTAAGTCTGTTGCAGCATGAACAGACTTGGTCTGAACCAGCAGCCCTTTTCTTAAGTTCTTAAAAGCCAGGGTGCATTTGCCCAACTAGAAGAATAGCATACTTGTTTTTCTTAATTAATGAGGTCAGAATTGGTGCAATAACCTTCATTAAGAGTCCACTTTTCAGCTAAAATCAATAGGAAACCTCATTCTTCTAATGGTTGTACAGTGTCTATTTGGATTTATAAAGGTCAATTCACGTTACATTTAGCCACTTTCTTCACAAATGTGAAGATCTGTTTGTACAAACAATATAATACAAGCTAAAGATTCATGGATCTCAGCTGTTAGAATAATTAAAAGCATATTGATGGAAAAGGACATCACTATACTGCTTATATGGACAGACTGTCTCTGAATGGGAAGAAAGCAATCTGAGATAATGTGTGAATCATTCTCAAGTGTCAGCATGTCATTTTATTTTTGATAGTGTTAACTGTATCTAAGACTGGAAGAAATGGCATAATTGTTGCAAAATGTGTATGAATTTAAATATATCTGGCATAATAAATACAACTCTATTTAAGAGAAAACACAGGATTACATTTGTACATTCGTTGAGGTTTCTCCTTGATTTGTATTTTCTGTTTGCACTGAATGACTCAAAAACTGTCCAGATGCTCCAATGTACAGTCTTGATCTCATTGGCCATTTCTGTAAGAGGACATACACAAAAAGTGCAAAATAGGTTAGCATAGCTTGGGGTCACATAGCTTCTGAAATATGTGAGATGATCAAAACTACACAGGAGGGACAAAAGGTTGAGGTGCCTGCAGTTTACAAATCTCTGTGCTTTGCTTTAACATTACTGACAAACTGTACAAGATACTGAATCATGGAATGGCAGCAGACAGTAATTGTCAGGAACTGAATTCACACACACAAATATAACAGTGCACATACACTATTTATTAGGAGCGTGATACATACTACAGGACTTCAGTGAGCGAACTGGAGGCAATTAGCAAAGTTCAAAACATTAAAGGCAAAGAGTTTCCCATCCCGCCTGCAAGAGACCTTGGAGTTCTGGTTTAGTCTGGCAGTGCTTATCACTACATTCCTAGCTTTGTTTATCTAACGGTCTCTGGTTCTACAAGCAAGCTGCTACTTAACTCCTACTACATGTCCCATAACTAAAATATGGAGGGCTACTTGACAATAATACAATAACTTTTTTTTCATAGTAGGTAAACAACATGGCACCAGTAGAGGATGGGAGCTCCAATGTCAGTGGGGCGGTTAATCTACTTTCGGTTTCAATTTAAACAGTCCCCTGTTTTGGGGACAGGGTTCAGCAGCTTTGATGGCTGCTTTAAAGAACCAGAATCACCACCACACTGGTATCAGGGTCATCAGCTTCCAATGAATGACTCCATTCATAACGTGCTATGTTTAATCTATTAGTTGTCTTTCTTTTCAGTAGCCATGTTTCTAACTTCTTTTAATTCTTGTTATTGGTGTCATGTGCCTTCAAGTTGTTTCAGACGTGTGGTGACCCTAAGGCAAACCTATCATGGAATTTTCTGAGGTCTGAGAGTGTGTGACACGGCCAAAGTCACCCAGTGGGTTACCACGGCTGAGCATGGAATCAAACTCTGGTCTCCAGGCTTGTAATCCACTACTCAAATCCCTACGCCACACTCATTCTGCTAATCATTTAATCATATTTTTAACTTCTGTATGATGTGAATTTTCTTAGCTGTGTCTGTTTCAAATGTGGAAGATGATGATGATGATGACAACGATGATGATGACATAACCAAAATACATTGTCAAATGTGACAGAAACATATTATCAACATCCCTGATTGTTTTGAAAAAGAAAATTCTATTGATTTGAAAGGAAAATGCTGAGCGCAATTCAAAGTGCTGCTTGTGACCTATAAAATCCTATGCAGCTAGGATCCAGGCTATCTGAAAGACCATATTTCTCTATATGAGTCTTACTCACACTCTAGATCTTCAGGCAACCCTTGTCCACCTTCCCAGGCATGTTTGGTGGGAACACAGAAGAGGGCTTCCTCAGTGACTGTTCCCAGCTTTGGAATTCCTTCCCCAGGGAGGCTAGGATGGCTCCCTCCTTGCTGTCCTTCCCTTAGCAAAATTTTTCTATTTATTTCAACAGACTTTTTGGAATTAACGGCAAGGGCTTTTGGGTTTCGAGTCTATGAACTGTTTAGTTGTTTTTTTGACAATTACTTTTTTCCATTTTTACATATGTGTTTGTAAGTGCGTTTGTTTCAATTTTTGCAAAGCACTTTGAGTCTCATAATATGAAAAAAATTGAGATGATAATGAATACACAGAGAGAGAGACATATGTATGTACACACATGTATTCTTGGCAATATTTTCTTGGAAGCTATTTCATGTAAGTGTTTTTAATATAATTGTGGGGTTGATGATTTGTGGTTGATGGCCCTATATTTTGACACTGCTTGCTTGCTTGCCTTGAATTTCTTGGTTGCCCTGTCATTACCATATCCTGCTATATGTTCTATTCCTCTATGGTATAGCCTATAGCCAGGATTCAGCTTTTTTTTAGCCCATAATTGATTCCTTTTTCTTTTTTCAAAAACATGAATGTATACATTTTAATTTTTTGCTATATGTGAATGTTATTGTTTATAGCCAAGGCCCACCAGATTCCAAATTTTTTTAACAAAGCGCAAATGTACCTATAAATTATTAGTATTTTAAAAAATGAGAAGGCGCCATTAAGAATAATACCACTGGACAGAATAGGTGTAGGAAACAACTGATTACAGGGCTGCATACAGTAAGGTTTGCATATGGTCTGTGGTTTACAGCTTGTCCCTATAATCAGCCCTTTAATTAGTAATTTCCTGAATTCATTCCCTCCCAGATTGAAAAACTACTAATTAAAGACTTAGTAGCTAAGAGAAGCAGGAACTGCTTGAAATCCACAAATAGATTCACCGTACAACTGTGATCCTGAATATTTTTTAGGAAGCAAGTTCCTTTCTGTTGAATGGGATTTAAGATCTTGTCCCTGAAGAGAAGCACTATAGAACTAGTATGGTGAACAGAGCTCTAATATTCCATATTAGGTGCTGTCTAGAGTCACAGCAACAGCCATATTTTCATCTCATTTCAGGAAAGTGCCACTTTAGCAGTGTTAATGGACTACTGAAAGGACAGCATTCACGGTACACAGCTGTGTATGACTTTTTTTCCTGATGAAGAATTTGGCATATAGTCATACCTCAGATAACAGAATCTCTGACAGTGAATTTCCTTTTTACAAAGGCTTTTTACACCCGCTTGCCCCCACATTCTCTCTCATCCTCTAATTAAATGGAAGCTTTTTTTCTTTAAACAGCCTTGGTATTCAAAGGATGGTGAAGAAGAGGGGGAGAAACACAAAGTTTTGGTGTCAAGCTGCAGCAGTGTTTCTACAATAAATACAATAAAGCTTGAGCTGGAAAAGAGTGGGGTTATACCCTTGCCATTTTTCTACTGTCTGTGCTTGCCTGCAATAAGCAAGGTAAACAGCAGTTACCCCCAGAATCCCTTACTGAGCATGCATGAACAGTCAAACAGAAACAAAAAAGAGAAGAGAAATTAAGCCTATTTCACCAGCTACCTCTACCACATTATAAAAGAACAAATCTGTATGTTTGGCCACAAAAATGGAAATGATAAGAAAAGTGGAAGCTGGTGAAAGAAAAAGTCATCTGTGGATGCATTTTGAATAAAGCCTTCCAGTAATCTCCAGAAGATTCAAAATGTTTTTGTCTATTTAAACATAGCTACCCAACCTGGTTGTTTCATTTCACATGTGCGTATTATTAATTCTGAATGAGTTTGATGAAACATACTGAATTGTTCTTCTTTCTGTAGTATAGGAAAACTATCCCTATTTTTTCTATCTTTGTTCTGCCTCCATTGCCAAATTTTGTGAGTAGTGCCCAAGAACATATCTACTGCATCGGCTGTGGTGTACCTGTTAATGCAAAAGGTTTCACACTCTTATTCTATTCGGTGGGAGTTTGGAAGAATTATTTTATGGACTGATATTCACAGAGCGCCCCAGCTAAAATGGCACTAGCCATGCTGGCTGGAAGATTCTGGGAGCTGTAGCCCACAAGATAACTTTCTCAAACTTTGGCCTATTGAGTTAAGCCACTTTGATAATTTTTGAATGGCTTACCTTAACCGGGTGCAAGTAGCCATCCCCTCTCAATGTGCCCAAGCCCTCTCCAGTCAAATCGTCTTCATCTTGTAGGCTTCGGGTGAGATGAGCAATGTAAGTGGTGGCCAGGAGCAGGACATCCAACTTAGACAACTTGGTGTCAGGAGGCACAGAGGGCAGGGTTCTCTGCAACTCCAAGAAGGCATGGCGCAGAGTCTGCACTCGGCTCCGCTCTCGGGCGGCATTTGCTGCTGCTGGTCTCCCCAGGGTTGCCCCAGCCCGCTGTCCAGTCAAGGACTCATTACCAGATATAGATGATGGTGGAGATTTGGAGTCAGAGCAAGGCACAG
Organism: Cyclura pinguis; assembly: GCA_030412105.1. Taxonomy (NCBI): domain Eukaryota; kingdom Metazoa; phylum Chordata; class Lepidosauria; order Squamata; family Iguanidae; genus Cyclura; species Cyclura pinguis. The sequence continues at coordinate 219,593,057 of CM059602.1, forward strand.
AGAGCTCCTTGCAGTTCTCAGATGCATTTCTAAAGTCCATCAGTGGAGATGAACCTATAATCAGAAAGGACACTTATTTCTAAGGACTTGCAGCTGGGAAGATCACAGTTAGGACTATAATAATTATAACCGCAACCTGATTATTTAATATTACACCAAAAGTCATCAGACTCCCCAAAAGTTTTATACTTGTTAACTCCTCAGATGAATGTTCTCGGCTAACCACTACTCTCAGACAGATTTTTGAAAACTTACACTTCAGTGGACGAGAATGCCCAGATTCCTCCCCTTGACCATCAGCATGGTTGGGATTCTGAGAGTTTCCGTGCACAAAAGTAGACTTTTCAAGCTTTGGTTTCTGGTTTCTGTTTTATTTTTGACACAAAAGTGTTAGACCAACAAATCTTCTGAAACATTTATTGCAAGCACATATTGTACATCAGGATAAGTTTGCAGCCATGTGCTAAACCAAGAACTCTGGTTCAGACATATATTTCATCTTGATTACAATTTCAAACAATCTCTCAGAAAACAATGGCTGGCTTAAAGAAGAATAAAACAAAACATAATTCTCTGAAGTTTAGATTACAATAATTCATTTACTTATTTTGAGCAAATGTGAAGAGGATTGATATGTTAATTAATAAACCACTGAGAATTACTTCCAACTAAACAAGTTTAGAATTGGAGTTCTTGAACGGTGATTGTGTTTACTAAATCATGTTTTCCCGTTCAAATCAACAGAATGTGTCTGAAAGATAAGATCTGTGATTAAACTAGTTATCTAGTTTATTTGGGGTCTTGCTTTCTCAACTGATTGTTTTTTCCCTAAGGAAATCTGAACGAATGTGTCTCTATAATACTGTATTGTAAGAATATCTTTTCCAGTAAACATGCTGTGTACACAAAATCTGATTTCATTAAGAAGATTATGAAAGAGCAATCTAATTGGAAACAAAAAGGTATAAACTTCACCCACAGGATAAATATTCCTGATTTTTAAAATACCCTAGAGAATCCTCTCTTTCCTTGTAAAATGTACTTTCCACCCCTTCTTCATAGTAGCCTGCTACCGAAATAAATAATGGTAATAAACTAGATCCAGACAGGTTTGGATTTGAATAGCCTCTATAACTTTCAATACTTAATTCTTTCTTAATTCAACACAATTGGAACATAATAATGACTAACAGTTCTGGTAGATTACACTCATTGTACACTCACGGTATATTGCTGTTTTACATGCATTCAAATCATTTCTATCATGGGATTGTCTTGGCAGGATTTGTTCAGAAGGGGTTTGCCATGGCCTTCCTCTAATGCTGAGAAAGTTTGACTTGCCCAAGGTCACCCACTGGGTTTCTACGGCTGAGTAGAAAGTCTCCCAGAGTCCAAGACCAACACTCAAACCACTACCCTACACTGGGTCTCATTCACTGTACATTATGTGTGTGTGTGTGTGTGTGTGTGTGTGTGTGTGTTAAAGCTAGTATTAGGTGATTTATAAATAGTAAAATGCATTGTATAGAAGGATATCTCACAGCCAACAAAACTAGGGACAAGTCTGTAGAACTAAGCACTTGAAATAGAGTGAACCCAAGCTGTTTTGATACCCTAATCTAAGCAAACATTAATGCTCAGTCTGGCATTTTGGTGTATATCACATATCAAAAGATCTGGGACATGAAGGGCTGTGTTCCTCGAAGGTGTTCCCCATTTTCAGCTCTTCTTCTTGTTCCATAAATCTGAACATTTTTTGCAATCAGAATATATAGACCAGGGTAGGACATGGAGCACAGTAGTGTCAGAAAGGGGGAGAATGATGGGCTCCCCAACCAGGATTTTCCAGATTAGTGTGGAGTTTGGCTTGAGCCAGATATGGTTCCAAGTCTGGGTTCTTAAACCCGATTACTAGAACTAAACCCTTTCAAACAGAATGGGACTTAACTTTGAGTAAATGTCTGTAACATTGTCCAGTAAACCTCTCAGAATTACATAATTCATTTGGAAAGAATGTCCAGGTTTAGCTAATTGTTATACAATCATATGGATTGTTCAGGTTTTTTACTATGTTTTATAGCATACGTTTTATCCAATAAAATGTTGTAATTTTGTTTTTGTTTAGATTTTGAACTTTAGTACATTGGCTTTCCAACCACTTGTAGTTAAGGCAAACAATTAAAAAATCTTTCTCATTTTTCCTCTCTCTCTTGTTCTCTCCTCACTTTTAACCTCTCTCTGAAATGCAGTAGTGTGTAATTTATTTTATGAATGCCAAAAATAGATACTTATTTCTCCACTTTAGACAAGTGAATCCTCACAATCTCATTTATGCAACTGTCAACGATCTCTGCTGTATCTCTGCATTTTGGGAGGAATTCACAAAATTCATCTGGGATGGTCAACATTCACATATAAATGTCAACATTTACCACATTTCAGACAAATGGAGTAATGCAGGGCATACTGGCTGCAATCCAATAAAGTGATATGTTCATACAGAGAAAAAACACACTTGGCGCTCTGAGTTCATTTGCAGTTTCTGCTGCCGTGGTTGTATGTGTACAATATGGAGAGAAAAATCACTCTTAAGGGAAGCATGCATACATTGTTCATCCATTGTTCATACACAAGATGAAAATACTCCAACATCATCTATATGGGATATTTAATGCACTACATATCACCCACTCTTTCTTTTTAAGCAAGTCTGCACCCATACCTCTCAACAAGATCTTACTAATGAATAATCACAATGAAATCAGTCATAGTCATCCGCAAGATTCCAGTGGGCACTCTGAAATTCCAGATATTCTGTCTTACGGTCATTTGGAATTTTAGTGTCTTTTCTCCATCCTTTGTTTTCACATACTCCAATACTTTTCCTTCCAGGTTTTATCTTATTTTTAAAATTTGTTTCCTACTTCCTAAAGACCTTTTGAAATCAATTTGCCCAACAGGTATCTACTCTACTAGCATTGTATGCCTGCTGGCATACAAAATGTGTACATGTTATTGTTCTCTTTTTTCTGGTCCATCCTTCGAGATTGCAACAGTCAAAATACTTTCGTTAGCATCCTTCAAGGCAATATGATATAAAGTGAACAGTTGTATGAATATGATTTCCTTAACCAGCGAAACTTTAGAGAAGATTTTAAACGCTTGATAATAATAATAAAGTTAATAAAGAATTTTGTACAGTGCCAAATACAACTAATCAAGTCATTCCAGTTAAACCTATTTCCTCCAAGCCAATATATTTATTGGCCTTTTACAGTCTCTTTATATACTACTTTAGTAGCATTAGTTAATCAGGGGAAATTAACAGAGATGTCATGGGAGCATTAACCTAAAATGATCTTTCCATTAATAAAACAGATATTTGTCTGAGCTCTACTTAGACAGAGGGAAAATCAGGAGCAGTTATTCTAAACACATAGAAAAACAGGGATGGGAAGATAGAAAATACCCATCTAATCTAGCCCTCCCTCAATAAAACATGCTGATTTCCAAGATGCATTGATGTGAAGTGGACTTACAGTTCTATTTTCAGAAAAGGTTTGAAAAATATTTTTCTTTTAAGTGTTACATCCAGTTGTAGTCCTGGCCAGCATTCACCCACTGAAGTTAAGACGAACTGTTAGTCGCTTCACAGTTCCATTCTTTTCAAGGCTCTGATCTTGTTGGGACTTATACTGAATTTCTCCCAAACACTCTTATTGTTGTTTTTCAAATGTAAAATGATGTAAGTACACAGGAATACAATAAATAAAATAAGACAAATGATTTACAACAGTAATTTACATCCATAATTCAAGTATAATGCCTACCATTGTTTATTACGGATCTCATCATATGTCCGAAGATCCTACAGAGAGTTTGGGATAACCTTGTAAACCATCTATTGCATTCATACATTCATTGAATGGAAACCATGTTCCATCAAAAGTTTCATTCCTTTTTATTCCCTTGTATGTTTGCATATTGTCTGAGATTTTCTCTTATGGTTTTTAGGGAAATTCCCAAACACTCTTGTGACATCTTAAAGACTGAAGGTGCAACCACTATTCCCATTTGTTAGGAACTATAGTCCATTCAGTTTGGTAGGAATTCCTTCTGAGTAAATATATATACCCCATGCATTGGAAGAAAGTTTTGGCAGCAAAATCTTTGATAGGGCAGAGCCATTTTCATCAGTTACATAATGAATTGGTCTCTGTTCCAGAAATATTGTGTGCCAGAGAAGGCATCTTGCAACCTTCAAAACAGAAAAGGTTTTGCTCTAAGTGAGGAAGAGGGCTGTCCCTCAGGAATTTATCCCCAAACACTACAAGACAGCAATAATTCACAAGGCAGTGAAAAAAACAGAATTTCCCACACAGAATGCATTTTTAGATATCAGAAAATATTGTCTACTTTATTAGCGAGCCTCAGCAACAGTCACTCCCTGAACTCCACTTTCTAATAATATTTTTAAAAGAGTTATGGAGAGATCCTCAGTACACATGCTTAGGACTGGGGTCTCAGTCCACTGAGAGATCCCACCAAAATGCACCAGTTTTCTCCACACTGTTAGGAAATCGATAGGCTGCATAGCACAGCCTCTTGTAACTTTGCATGTTCTTCAGCCTGAACTGTTGAACTACAGCCCTCAGTAGCTCCAGCCCTCATGGCCAATCCTGGGGGTGATGAGGCTTGTATTACAACATATCTGGAGAACGCCAAAGCCCCAAGCTTGCAAAATGTGCAAGATTTCTTCAATTTTTTAGCAGCGAAAAGGAGCAGATGAAAACACATTCTGTTTGTCCCTCCCGTTTTCAGTATCTTTCTGAAATCTCTCTGTGTGTCCGCATCCTAAAAGCCAGAAATTTTAGAAAGACCGAAAGAAACCCTGTTTTAAACAATGACAGCTTTGCACCAAGACTTCATCTTTACCCCAGAAAAAATACCTAACACAAATCACTAACGCTGTCCTCATTCCGAAGTATGCAACTAAATGTAAAACTTAACTCTCTACTTCTTCTGAATGTCAGTGTCTCAAATGATTAAAGAGAAAGAAGTTAATCTTGTTTTAAATTCTCTTTGGTGCCCATGCGGCTTCTCCGAAGTTCGGCCAGACCCTTCTCTAACCGTGCTTGGAGATTTTTTTTTTTTCCTCTGAAACGACTGAAGCTACCAGTCTTCCAAGAGAAAAAGTTAGAGACAGAGCCATCAGGATGTGACTAAACAACAACGTTACTTGGAAATAAGTTCTAGGAGGAAATTAGCGGGACGATTTCCCCACTAACCAGGTTATCTATGGAGATCTTATTTTATTTTATTTTTAGCATCTGCAACCCGTTGCAAAGCTGCCTTGATCTGTCGACCGAACGGCAGGGAATACACCTTCCCCTCTGAAAAAAAGAAAAAGAAAAGGTTGCGCAAGCGGACCAAAACCAGGGCGCCAAGTTGGCAAATAAACAAGACAACTAGGTGTTTGGCAAAGAGAGAGAGAGAAAAGCCAGAAACCTGCATTAGAAAAGAACTTACTTGATCTTCTGGAGTTGGACACAAGAGGAGAAACAGAGGCAGCCCCGCCGGCACCGACCGAGCCCAGAATGAGCCCGGGAGAGCGCGCCGCTTTTATCGGGCTGGCAGGAGCGCGCCCGCCTCCGCCTCGCCTCCCGCGGTTGCCGCTCCTCCTCTCACGCGTCGCCCCCTGTCCTTCCTACGGCGCGCCCCAACTCTTCTCCCCCAGGGGGCTGAGGCTTCTTCCCGCCAAGGTCAAGAGGGGCTCCCCGGTGTGAGGTAGCAGCCGCCTTTCGCCTCGTCCCCGCGGCCCCTCTTGCCTGCTCCTGAGAGCCAAGAATCGGCAGGAATCCAGGAGTATTTTAGGAGTGCATCTTCACGGCCCCTTGGCTGAAGTACGGTCATTGCAAAAATAGTGACCATTCTGGCTGAGAATTCTCAGGGCCCCTCCGTGAACCGCAGACCTCTTCCACCGGGTGTTGAAAGTGGAATAATAGCGCTGTAACGGTTTAGTGCTGAAATGGCCGGAGTGTGCAGAGTGGACTCCCAGGGTGACCAGGTCTCCTGCTTTACAGGGGACGGTTCCTCTCTTCGAAAGACTGTCGCTGGACAGCCCTCTGTTTTAAGATGTTCTTTTTGAAGGCCTGCCCAAGACTATATCCAGATTTAAAATAAAGAAACATAAAAAAAAAAAACCCTAGAAGTTTGTGCCTGAATGTCTGTCTAAGTAGATACATACCTCACCTGGATTACAGGCATCTTTTCTGTTAGGGGAAAATAAATCATATTCACAATTTTTAACTATAGAGATGGTTCTTTCTACATTTGCTTTGATTTTGGTGAACTCTAAATAGTCCTAGACCATTTCCACACTAGACTGTTACAATGCTATTATTCCACTTTCAACATCCTACGGAATTCTGGGGTTTGCAGTTTAGGGAAAAGCATGGCCCTATTAATTTCCCTCCAGTAAAGCAAGTATCAGATTTTTCAAAAACAGAGAATGTACATGTTCAGAGATCAGAGACCTCTAGTTTTATAAATGAAGCATCATTCTTTATTCAAGGTTCAAATGGAGAGTTAGAGGAAGGAAGGGATTGTTAATCAAACTGTTGTCCCTTACAGAAGAAAAATCCGCTCTGCTAATTAATCCTTCTCTGCACCTCCCTCAAAAATGAACAGAACTTGAGCTTCCCTTTTCCATTGCCTCCATTAAAGGTGAAAAGGGAGTAATAATTTATTATTGTTTAGAGAATTGTTTACAGTAAAAGTCTCAAGAGCTCTCAACTGCTGTTTAAGAAGTGGCCAACACTTATATGTGACATATGCTTATGTGACAAAGTCCCACTGTCATAGTCTAGCATATTTTGACAGTGTCTGGTTAAGTCTATATCATCACAATTTGCTGAAGACATTTTGCTGCCTGAGGCAAAGCAGCAAATGCCCACTCTTCCCCACTCAAGGGGCATAGTACCCAAGGGATTTTAACACCTGAAGGAGAAATCCTATAAGTACTTCTCCCTATCCCTGGCAGTAAAAATAGAATAATTTTTTAAAAATTAAAGGACTAACCATTCTCTGCCCTGGGGTGGCTACCTCATTCTTCCTAATGGTGGGGCTAATCTGCGTTTGGGTTGGGAAACTGGTGTCCCTCATATGTTTCAGCGGACATGGTGAGTTCAATCTTCATTTAGCCTTGGGAAGGTGAAACATAACAGATTCTATTCGCTTATTATAACAGCTATGTCTGGTGCTCTGACATAATTGCAAACCTCTGCACTCACTCCCAGTAGAAGAGGAAGCAAAGGATAGAGCTGGGCAGTGCTGCAGAATTTCAGTGAGTAGAGAAAACAGTGATGACAAGATGGGTTTAGCTTTCTTAAGCACTAGGCAGTGGAGATGGGGAGGGAATCAAACACCATACTGGGCCACCTTTTCATCCAAACTGCACAACTTCCTTAACTTGTCAAACTTCTTTACCTTTTCAGTTCCCATGCTACAATATGTAGCAGGTCCAGACCTATCATTAGAAGCACCAGGAAAATGCAGAGAGGAGGGTAGTCGCAGCCCCAAGGCTGTTTCTCATAAATTCTTCCACTCTTCTCCTCCATTAGAGGACAGAGCTATGTATACCACACAACCTTCTTGGGTCCCCTAAACTGGATGCTATTTCAGGAATGATAGCAGGACACCATTTGGTCCTTCATCTCAGGCAGCATTTCCTGGTCATGGTTTATCCTCACTACTGCCGTGAGGTAGGTCAGGTTGAGAGAAAGTGACGGAGCCAAGGTTATCCAGAGAGTTTCATGGCTCAATGGGAATTTGAAATGGGATCTCATCTGTCTAATATGCTTAACTTTTTGGACCACACTAGACCACATATACGGATATGTTTGCCATATCCATAGATTGCTGGTCCTGCAAGTAAAAGAGAGGGGCACAAGGATAACAGATGCCACAGAACAGCCTGGTGGAAGGACCACTTTGATGGGAGACACAAGATGGGGTTTGATGGATAAATTATGAGCACACTGCCACCACAACTTGTGGTTCACTTTAGGGAGGACAGTTCTGCCAGGAAAAGCAGTTTTGCACAGAATAGCAAGACACTAGAATTTATAGAGGAATATGTAGCAGGTGTATGTAGAATATATAACAACCATGGGACACAGCTGATGGGGTCTTTGTAGCCAGCTGGGGGCCTGGCACATGACTCCTTCCTTCCCTTCCTTAACCATACATGGATCCAGCAGTATAGATCAGTTTAAAGGAATTCTTTGTAGGGTTGTAGCTTGGAGGAACAGTACACATGAGATACCAGGTGAAATGCAGAAATGTCTTCCAATAGAAGAATTGCCTACCTACCTACACACATACACAGAGAGAAAGAGAGGGAGGGAACTAGAAACAACACGGTGCCCATAATAGCCCTGTTCAATGTTATCCAACTAATTTGTGGCCTAAGAGATCTGCCATTTTGCCCATCCTCCTTCATCAGATCCACCTATCACTACCACAGGGCTTGCCCTAACTTCAGGCAGATTGAAACAACCACCTCAAGCAATAGTTAATTGGTGGCAAAGATGAGAACCTCCTGGCTGCAACTTCCTTTGGAGGACATAGTTGTGTATGCCACACAGTCTGTCCTGGGCTTCCTAATCTACCTTGCTCCCTCAAATGTGTTAAAGGATGTTGTTGATATTGTTATCATTTATTCATTTATATCCAACCTCCCCCACTAACAGTGAGACTCAAAACTGTACATACAAATACAAATAAGTACAGATTAAAATATATATAAAACCATCAATAAAATCTATAAAAGTTCTTTTAAAATGGAATTAAACAACTCATAGTATTAAAACTGTTTTAAAACCAGTAAAAAGACAAAAGGTAAAAATCAACAAAACAGCACAGCATTAAAAGGTCATTACAGTCAAGTCATGGAAGTCTGTCAGAAGATAAGAGTTTTCACTTGTCACTTGTATCATCCATTCACCCAAGCTTGGGTAAGTCCTGTCAGGTTCTATACTGAGTCTAGGGAGCATATGCTATCTTGTCTACCTAAGGCAATAAAATGTATTGAGCTAGCCTATCCACTAAACTCACTTCTCTGTAGGCTCTGTTTTCTGTCTTAGCAGCCTTGTCTTATTCATTCCTTCATCCATCCAGCCACCACTTGGTTTATTCTAATCTCAACCTAGAGAAAGTCCAGGGAATTCCTTAAGCATACACAGATACACATACGCGTGCGCACGCACGCGCACACACGCGCACGCACACGCACACACACACACACACACACACTGTTCTCTGAATATCCCTCTGGCCATTAATCTGTAGTCATGTACAATGTTGTTATTTTCTAACTGGAAAAAAAATGAAAAAACTTACTGAAAAAAATTATTGAACTGAAATCAAAACTCATGTATGTGTACATGAGGCAAGTGTAGGGAACACTTGACTCTTCAGGTATTTTGGACTTCAGCTCCCATAGTCCTTTACCATCATCCATGCTGGCTAGGGTGTCTTAGAGCTGAAGTCCAAAATATCTGGAGGGACAAAGGTTTCCCACCCATGCTGTAAGGACAATAATAATTATATTGGCATGGAACAACATATGCCAATATATATGCAAGCTGTAATCATTGGAGAACTAGGGATGCATATTAGTTCCTCAGATAACTGGTACCTAAGATTATGAGGATAGCCTTCTGATGGATGTATGTGGGGCAAGGGAGTTGTATCAGGAAAATATAATAGTCTAAGTTAGCTGCTGATTCATGTTACAGTTAATGTAGACTTAAAACTAGAAGTGGGTGGTGCTCTACTAATATCAAGCTATTAACCGTATGGAATGGCAGAGAACCTTTGCTGAACTAACAAGGTGAGCATCAAGAAAGTGTGGGAAAAATTTTTCTGTTTATTTGCCAAAGCATTCCAAAATAAGGCATTTGCTATTTTTTCATTCACAACAGAAGCAAAGACCACTTACTATTTCCCTAATCACTGCATTTTATACAGTTACGTGACTATATATATCATGAAACATGAATCATTTTTATTAAATGCATAATTACTGTACTTGGTAGCAACTTCCATCATACTTCATAGCTGCTTTAGTAGAGGAAAATACATTATAACAAAGGAAAAGATGTTTTTAAATAATTTCCATAAATTTAAAAGATACTTTAGTCTCTGTGTAATTGTTTTAGTCACAAATCTAAATACCTCAAGGTATCTTAGTTATTTAAAAATATCTGCTTATTGGAGACTGCTTACCAACCTGAGTAAACTTTATTAATGTTTGTCTCTTCTAACAATGAGGTCCTGTTCCCTTCTTATTTTTTGAGAGAGTACAGTGGAGAAAATGAGCAGGAAGATTTCTATTATTTCTTATAAGAGTTGCACACTTGAACCAATTCCCAAGAATCAGAAAGTCACACTTGATTCTCTAATTATTATAGATTTCATAGAAAGAGCAGAAAAATAAAAATTGACCTCAACTGACTCTTTTTTTTAAATGTTAATGTAAACTTCTAATATCTAAATGTTAAGGGTTTTTAAAATACTTTAATATCCATTGAAAATAAATTACAAATTGAAAACCAGCTGTCAATAGTTGACACAATAAAATGAACTGTATATCTAGAAGCAGTGTTTTTGGGTCAAATACACACACACACACGATTGTCAATGCCACCTGTATACTCTGCATACCAGACTGGTGTATGCCACCTTCCTTGCAATTAGTATAATTAATAAATGGGTAGCATTGGTGCTAGAAATGATCCCTTACCAACTCTGATCTATTAGCAGTCATGTGATTTGTTAATTTTTCCATGTACCAGCGACCATATTCTATTCCATCACTTGTAGACTGAGATTTTGGGGGTTGATTTCTAGGCTGCTGATTAGACTGGACTACTTATTCAGCCAAAGGAGAGTGGAATATGGGAATAATAAGCCCAATTCTGACAGCAATCTGAAACAACAATTTTTAATTGTACTTGTTGCAAGGAAGACCTCTAACTAAAATTCCACTATGTGTGGAACAGCCATCACATGTGTAAATATGTTCAATATTCAAGTGCATTTACTTGAATAGACTTTTCTTTGTATTGTGTATTCATAGTGATTGATCTAAAACACAAAGGGGGATAGAGATTACCAAAATAAAGCAGTTATTTTACAATCAATTCATTTCAAAAGTTGTAAAAGCTCTCAAATATGAATTTACATTTTAGGCACAAAACTATTTAAGAATCTTTCCCACTTAAGAAAAAAAAAGGAATTTTGTTACTGTGACAGGCCTTTACTTCTCCAAGACTGGTGTGCTGGTTCCCAATCTGATATGGCACTCTGTCTTTATGGCACAGCTCTGCTCCCCCGCCATAAAACCGCCTTTGTGTAAAAGGGTGAGGGTTTTCAATGTTTATTTTGATCCACTTAATAATTGTATTTTCTGTGTGACATATCACTGTATGCAACTCAGCTGAGTCAGTGTTTACAAAGATAAACTGTAACATTTATTAAGAAAGCAATAATAGCATGTTAGACTTCATATGCAATTCAATGTTGATACATTTCTTCAGTGCACTTTTCAGACAATATTAAGAGTTAGCTCCCTGTTCACCAACAGTTCAATTCTATCTTTAGACTTTCATGAAAGGCACAATTATCATACAACAGCACTTTGGCTAAATTCCTACCAAAGGCTTCGTGCTCAATCTAGGTCACATTTTCTGACCAGATCCTATTAGGGCTCAATTACTCTTCTGTCTCTCGCTAGGCTTCCGCTTAGAACTGAACCTCCCAAAACAGCCACACTGTCTGGCTGAGTTACTCTACTCCCTAGCTCCTTGCTAGTCTCTCACTGAAAGAATCAAAATACACATATTTGGCTTTATATAATTTTTTTATCTCAGCCACAAACCCCTACCACACGCTAGCGGGCTGGGTTTCTTTCCTGAGTTGCTATTCTGGTTGCCTAGCACCCTGCTATCAGTCTGCACGGGTTCCCCAAACAGCCACACCTCCCAGAACTCCATCACAGTTATGTTCTCAAATGCTCCTCAAAACAAAATCACAGGAGGTATAATGATGTCCATAAAGATGTTCAATGAGTGAGACTCCTGTAATTGTAACCAGTAAATTGCTGATTCCACATAGTTTTGAGTATTCCTTTTCACATTGTCAGTTGAGGTGAGTACAAAACAGGAGGGATTTGCTACTAACCATCAGATAATTGAATTGGTGAAGCAGTTGCTACTAGACCTTTTAATAAACAATATCAGTTGAGGAGTAAGTTCTAATCTTTTTTGTGTTTGAAAGTTGCAGGATATAGAAGATGAAGACAGCTGTGCAGAAACAGAAACCATATCTTGAGGACTGAAAATCAGAGAGGAACATGAAATACACATCACCTAAATATCTGCTGGCATATCAGAGCAAAGTTGTTAAGCATGTGAGGGCTGAAGGAGATTTTTTTTTTCCAAATTTTATGGCACAATTCATCCCATGTCATTTACTTCAGTGAGATGGCCTTAGAGCCCAGTTTTGTTTTGCTGACCATATAGTGTTTCAGGCGATTTCACCTCCTTTTCTGCAGTAGTCTGTGTATTTTATATAAAGCATTTTTCCTACCAAAATACTTTCTTTTTAGCTGATACATTTGGTCACCTTGTTCTTATTTTCAGGATGCTTCCACTCTCTTCCACTTTCAGGATGCTTCCACTTCCTCCTTTTAATGTTCTTAATTTTAAAAAAAAACCTCTCTGGAGACTTAGCAATAAAACAGTGCGGGTATACCTCAATTAACAAAGGCTCTGACAAAGAAGCTCCTTTTTACAAAATCTTTTTAAGCTTGCCCAGCCTCCTGCACCTTCTTCTTGTTTTCTGTCTGTCTCTTGATTTTTAGGACCACTGGTATTGGGAGGATAGTGAGCTGGAAAATCTGAGCTGGAAAAGAATGGGATTCTGTTGTAGCCAATCCTACTATCACTATTTTTGCCTGCTTACACTAGGCAAGGTAGACAACAACCTTTGCCATAATTCCTTACTGAGCAAACACGAACAGCAAAACAGACAGAAAGGGAAGAACTGGTCAGTCACCCATCATGTTAAATAAGTCTAGATCTATACATTTGGCAAAATGGAAATCGTAAGAGGAAAAAAATGGAGGCTGGGGAAAGAAAGTCATCCATGGAGGCATTTGTGAAGTAGCTTTGAAGTGATCTCCAGAAGATTCAAAAGATTTTTGTTTACTTAGTGCAAGACTTACTGGGCCTGGTTGTTTCATTTCTCATGTTCATATGGTTAATTTTGGATGAAAATTCTGCTAAAACATGTTGAGCTGCTATTCTTTCTTTGTGCTGCAGGGACATATTCCTGTTCTTTCCACATTATTTCTGTTTCTGATGTCATATTTTCTGATAAAGAAGTAATGCCCAGAAGCACATCTGTGTTATTAAGTGAGGTATATATCTATAGTGCTTTGTAGTGCACCCTCCCCATTAGTAGTTTCAATCTGGGTTGACGGTGCAAGATTGGAAAGTCAAGGTGATGTTTGGATGCTTTACCACCACATAAGTTCACATAGAGGCAATGTGTACATGGAGGTTGATCTCTATGAACAGAGGAAGCTACTATGTTTGTGTTAAAGTACCAGGGATCTTACAAAAAAAATGTTCAGAGTTTTAGTACTAAAATGGGCGACTATAATGGTGCTATTTCTGTGTTTGGTTCCTTAAAGCACCTCACATACTCATAGCCACTTACTAATCCCTGTGCAAGTTAACGTTGGTAGGGACTGTCAGTGGAGGGACTGTGTGTTAGAGGATTGCTAGGAAACAAACCTGGCAACAGCAGTATTACAACTGATGATTCTTGTGCTATACTAGAAGCACTTCCTGACAGTCAGGGCTGTCCGGCAGTGGAATATGCTGCCCCGGAGTGTGGTGGAGTCTCCTTCTTTGGAGATTTTGAAGCAGAGGCTGGATGGCCATCTGTCGGGAGTGCTTTGAGGGTGTTCCTGCATGGCAGGGGGTTGGACTGGATGGCCCATGTGGTCTCTTCCAACTCTACATTTCTATGATTCTATGACTACTTAGGGAAATTTAAAAAAAAAAAGTTGGTGCAGGGGAGAAACAGGAGGAGAGCATGTAAGAATTGAGACAATCTGGAAACACAGAGAATATAAGGGAATTTAACATACCCACATCTAACCTCAAAACTTACATCAGATGCAAAATGCTCACAAATGAACTGAATGTAGCACTTTTCTATTGGAGAATATTTTTAAAAAGTCAGAAGAGCCTATGGACAGGGAAATAAAAAGAAGTGTCAAAGAGTAACATTAAGTGGTGCTATGGAAATGAGTACAACTCACCAGTCTGGAAGAACCCTAAGTCTCATAGAGCTATTGAATTCAGTTGCCATTGGATGCTCAGGTAAATGGGTATAGAATTGTAGCCTAAATCTCTCCCATCCAAATTAACAGTCCTTTGAACTTGTTCACTTTGGCTGGTCTCTGCCCTTTATTTGGTAGTAAGTCTCACTAATTTTAAAGAAACATTTCTAAGAAATGGAAATTAGGATTGCTGGCTGAATGACTATGTATACTGTATAGCATGAAAGTTATATGGGCAGTGCTTTGGATAATTTTATTTGTTTTGCTTTCATTTATTTCTTCTGCTCCTCACAATATACTGGCATTGAGGACATGTTGCCCTGATATGAAATCCAGAATTGTTTTAGAGGAGGCTGGCGCTGAGCCACACTTTCCAAACTGCGGACTACAAGATGCAAATGGACGCTCCCAACAAACCATTAGCCAGCATCTTATCTCACTCTCCACAAGGAAATAGTTACAAGCTCTGTGAATTAATCATCTTTCCATTAGAAGCCTGGAAGGCATTTGCACGATTGAAAGAAATGCCTGTATTCTCTAGGTACAAATGCTGAAATTGTTCTTTATGAAATTTGTTTAGGTTAGGATAAAATAACCATTTTGCTGGAGGGAAGTAATTGAAACATTGGGCTCAGAGGTTAAGCAATCTTTTCATAAGTTTTTTTTTCTGTGTCTCCATTATTCTTTCTAGAATTTGCCAGTACTGATCTTTGCTTTGGCATAGCGGAAAGCTATGTTCTACATATTTTCCAGTAACCTTTCCCTGCTTTCCCACAAATAATAAATATTAATATTTTTAATCCAGATAACTAAGACAATGACTTTCTTAAATTGCCAAGAAGAAAAAAGCATTACATTAAAATAGTTAACATATTAAACTATTTAAATACATTAAACAGACAAACAAATAAGATAAAGATTATTTGAGTAATTCACTTTTATCATCTATAAACAGATACCTATAATATGCAAAGACTACAACACAAATAAATTTGAACCCTGTTCCAAGTAACAGCATGATGATTGTTTCACTATAGGTGGTAAGTGGCTAAAAGATTCCCTCTGGACCTTTCAACGGTGTGTTTTAATAGATGTTAATACTATTTATTTATTTATAGTTCCTAGGTTTTTCAGAACTGATTTTTCTTTCCCCATTTCAGGACCGATTTTTTTCCACAAATCATGTGGTTTCAGTACAAATGAGGGCTATTTTGGCTTTCAAACACACACAGGTACAGTCCTCATTAGGTAGAAATGCTGGAGGCAAGTATGTGTTAAAATCAATGTCACAGAATAGATAGGTGGTTGGTCTATACCCAAACACCTATAGAACTATAACTATATAAGTAATTCAAAGTATTAGCAGGCCTTCCCACTAGCAAATCACCTATGAAACTGAGGGAAAATTTGAGGAGCTGATAATACAGCAACTGATAAAAGTAAAATAATGCTGCTACTACTAACAACAACAATTATTGGCGTCCCAAGCCCCTAAGGACTGCCTAAAGTGAATGTTGTCCAGTTTAATTGGGGCTGACACATCCAGATTTCTGACCATAAGTAGTGGAATTCTACATGTGTACAACTTTCTTAAAAGTTCAAAACACACAGGCACAAAATTCAGCTCATCATTTTGGTCTCCATGTTGATTTCAGTGGTGCTATTGCACCATTTCATCTTTACAGAATTATTCAAAGAGAGCAAGAAAAAGGTCTTTCTATCATATTATTTTATTTTTACTCTGGAAAATAATCCCTCTTCTGGAATTCAATCCCAATTCCCAGGTGCTTATTTGGAAAGTGGTCTCAAAATATGCAAGTGCAATATGTGGAACAGAAACAGTTAAGGCAATTCTGTAGCCATCACTAAAGGCCACTGCAACTGGAAATCTACCTTTAAGTGCAATTCTATTCAATTTACAATGTACAAATTAGTTGTATCCAACATTTACCTCTGAGAAGACACATATAGGATCATACGGATTATATATGCATGTAAAAAAGACATGCACAACACCATTTTAGATGGCATTAATTACCATTCAGTAACATTAATGAGAACAGACATTCAAAATAAATAGCTAGGGTGTAGAATTATCCCAACCAAACACTGGGAATGAAATTCTGATTATGTGATAACATAGACACAATAAATCAAATCTTTGACCCAGCAAGACAGAAAAATAAAGTCTGAATTATTTGTTGCCCTTTGTTTGGCCAAGAAAATTAAAAGCTTAAACTTCAGAATAATTTGTAATTAGGAAGTAGAGTCTGGGGAAAAGGTTGATTTAAAGGACAGCAAGGTGGTTGTTTTTTCAATCTGCAATTTCAAATGCACTTAAGTTGCAATTCTTATGTTACTTCCTTTAAGTAGTCCCACTGATGTCCATGTGATTACTCTAGACAATGCATTTGAAGACTGTAAATATAATTCCTCCAAGATAAACTGTTCTGCTGGTATTTTCATTTTCTGCATATAATCCAATAAAGTTGAAATACATAAATTTAAGTCAATTGGTTCCCTCTTCTAAACACATTTTGTTGGTGTTTCTTTTGAAATTACTGGCATATGTTTCTAAAAAGTTGCTGTGGACTGTGTGATGTCAGTCAGTTTAAATTTCAAATAATTTAAATTGATGGGCAGCAGAGACAGCCTGAGAGCCCATGTGGTGTGGTGGCTTGAGCATTATCCTATGACTCTGGACAACAAGGTTTGTCCATGGAAATTCACTGGGTGACCATGAGCTTTCCTAGTGTCAGAGGAAAGCAAAGGCAAACTAACTTTGGAAGAAATCTTGCCAAGAAAACACCACGATAGGTTCACCTTAGGGTCAGCATACATCAGAAACAACTTGAAAAGCACATAACAACCACAACAATAAATAGCATGCAGTTGATGCACAAGTGGCTCCTGGGTCTTTTTTCCTTCTTTTTGAATGCTGTTCTTCTAACCAAATCATGTCCCTAACTGCATTCCAAACTACTGGGGGAAAGTTCTGGTTTTTTTTCTCTTTAGCTGAAAAAGCCACTAGCCGCTAAAGCCACTAAATGTGACATACATTTTGGTCTGAATGATGGATCCATTGTTAACACCAAGGAATCTCAAACATACAGAGGCCCTTTTCACATGTGGGGGGGGGAACAGTGTAGAGCGACCTCTCACGGAGGTCATCTACACCGTAGAGTGGACTGGCGTGGACTACTTTTCGTAGTTCCACACCAGAATCCACTCAGGAGAGGCCGGAACTAGCCGGGCTGCGTGTTTTTTAAAAACCTCTTTTTAGAGGTTTTTAAAAAGCACGGAGCGCGCAGCCCCGTGCCGCTCCGTCACCCGGCTCTAAAGTGGATCTGCAGGCGCACGCTCCACGTGGCGACGGACTTACCCGGCTGCGGGTAAGCTCCGTTTTTGGGCGTTTTCGCCCATCCCCCCCCCACATGTGAAAAGGGCCAGAGATTGAGGTTCACTGGCAACATCGCAATTTCAGAGATTCTTCTTGCTGAAGTTATGGCTACTAAACTAAGAAAACCACCTTAAATGTTAACAATCTCAGGGAGGCTTCTCTTAGAGGCTTAAAAGGTAGCATTGTCAACTGGATCAACACCAAATTCAGACCCCATGGCAGAAATCTATGCACAGTTGTTGAGCTTGCGAGCTTGCTCCTCTCAAAAAAGTTTCACTTGGGAATCTGCTGGCAGCAGTCTCCCACTAACCAATGCAGTACTTGCTTTACTATTATTGTTATTGTTATTATTATTTTAATTAGGGCATAGCCCCTTCTCTATTCCACTTTGCAAAAACAGGAGTACTTTGCTGCTTTTGACATTATTTACATTTACTGAATTTCTCACACACCATTGTTTAAATACTTTCCAAGTTGTTTCATAAAATTTTTGTGTTGGACCCCCTCTAGATCAGCGGTCGCCAACCGATGGTCTGCAAGAAAATTTTGGTGGTCCATAGAGGAATTTGGACATTATTTAATTTCTGACTTCTGGTTCAGATATGTTCAGATATGATAGCTGGAGACACGGTCCTCAGTGTGCTCTGCCGAAGACCACTGTTGCCGTGGGTTGCTAATACTGGGGGACTCCCATATCAGCTTGCGAAGTACCCTGAACTAAAGGGGTCTTGCTAGAGGTGGATTTGTGACCAGGAGCCAAGACAGGACCTGTATGATGAACCAGGAAGCGGTAGCTGAAGGGTCTCCCAAGAGACTATAGCTGCCATTTTTTCATCTTGCGTGCTGCAGTTTGGAGGAGACGGGAGGGATTATCTCTCTCTCTCCATATAGCCAGCCGCCAAATTTTTTCTAGACAACTTTTTTTATATATAAACTATTGCTTATTTTTTCATTACGTGATAGAGCTGGAAGACCTGTGTTGGGGATAGGGCAATAAGACCTTCTAGTTCGGACTTTGAATTAACTTTCTACAGAGGACCTCAGTGAGTTCAGGAGGATTTCCTCCCCTTCCCTCATGCTTCTTTGGAATGGCCCGTTTGTTGCTCTAAGAAGAAGAAGAAGAAGCCCAGCAAGAGATATTTAACAACTATCATACAACAGATAAACTCAACCTTGCTGCTTTCCCTACAGGACTGATGTGCTTTTTTGTTTGTTTCTGTGCCTAATTCCTGGTGTTTCCCTCTTCGTTTCCTATGACACAGCTGAAGGCAATCCTTCATTTCCTTTTTCCTTCTGCTTTAAACTCAAAATGAACTAACAGTCCAGAAGTACTTAGTTTAAATTTTCAGCGAGATCCATTTTGCAAAACTGATTTTTCCCCTTTTTTTTGAATTTTGGTGGCCCCGCATGTGTGAAGATTGATGACGTGAAAGACTCTCCTAATCTATGTAGATTTGACTGCTTGAGATGCTGTGTTTTGTTGATTTATCCTCTGCTCCTCCTCTCCTTTCCAACTTGAGTGTGATTCTCTTATCATCTTCATTGGAGGGTATTGTGTGCGAGCTCTATGACTGCAACTGTTACTGCTATAACTTAGACCCTTACTGTTAGACATTTGACAGCTATATCTGTTTACCCTTCAAAACCAAAACCAACTGCAACACAAAGAGAAAAGAGAAGAATGATGAGAAGAAGTGAGAGGAACTGTGAGAAAATTATTGTAAAGGAGAAAGAGACAATGAGAGAGGGAGAAGAGGGGAGAGTGGAGAGAGGTCTGGAAGGGATAGTGAAAAATAACCAACTCATGTATTGAATCTGCTTAATAAATTTATTTGGTGAATTTATTTGATGAATTAATTATTTGATGAATCTATTTAGTCAATTAGATTGGAAAACAAAAAGTCAGTGTATGAATTCTGTAACACCCACACTGCAGAAACAGTAAATATATTATTAAGATTGATATTTTGAATGAATTGACACAGTGGCTAATGAACACACTGATATTTTGAGTTTTCTTTATAGTATCTGCCTGATGAACTAAGGTCTCTGTAGATATCAGAATATGAATCAATTGGTATTTTGCTTTATCTCTATAATATTGATGATTTAAGTTGCTTGTAAATAATAATTTTGTTATAATTAAACAAGTGCATTTCATATTAATAAAATGGAACTTTTATGATCATTATTTTATAGATGTTTGTACCTTTTTTAAAAAAAATCCTGTTAGTGGTCCACAGGATTCAAAATTGTGAGTTTAGTGGTCTGTGAAGTCCAAAAGGTTGGTGACCGCTGGTCTAGATGACAGTATTGTCTTAATTATAGAGCCCTCAAATCTCTTTTTCTTCACAGAGTGATGCTCAGCCTCCAAGTGGTCAAACTCAGCTACTGAGGTTTCAAGTGGCAAATCAACCTCAGTGACTGACAATCTGCCCTGACCAGCAACCAACAAAGCCTTTCCATTGATACGTTTAGTAATAGAGGATACCATTGCCTGCATGGCTGATGTGGTACCACTAATACCACCTTGGCTCTCTGTAATTTTATTTTCTGTAATACGCTTTGCAAAAGTGGCAATGGAGGGAAAGGTGCAACAGAACTTCTGGCCGTTCTGATCTTAAAAACATCTTGTCCTTCTGAATCTACATTTCCATCTACTGAAAAATATCTGGATAGCTTGTGATTTTTGCTGGAAGCAAATAGATCCATTGAAAAGCCACCAAATCTCTCCTGCAAACTGTTGAATACGATTTAAGTTCCATTCTCCTGGATGAATGGAATTCTTGCTCAAATAGTCCACCTCTGAATTTAGAGTCCCCTTTAAATGAACTGCTATGAGAAACTTTGCATTTCTCTCTGTCCATG
Source organism: Cyclura pinguis (assembly GCA_030412105.1). Classification (NCBI taxonomy): domain Eukaryota; kingdom Metazoa; phylum Chordata; class Lepidosauria; order Squamata; family Iguanidae; genus Cyclura; species Cyclura pinguis. The sequence continues at coordinate 219,613,744 of CM059602.1, forward strand.
CCAGTATCTTGATGGCCTCCTTCATCAATTGTTTGGACCTTGTACGTCCTTGGTTGCTTAAATATGCCTTTACAGAGGTGTCGTCCATATAGATCTGCACATTTTTGTTCTTTGTTATGTCTGCAAACTGTAATATTGCTAACCTGACTGCTCTCATTTCCAGAATGTTTGTATTGAGATCCCTCTCTTCATCTGACCATTTGTCTTGAGCTGTCTTCCCAGACAATGTGCTCCTCAACCATATAGACTGGCATCTGATGTGATTACTAACCGGTCCTTAGGTAGAAATAATATTCCTTTTTCTACATTCCTAGCCTTCAGTCACCACCTCAACTGTTTGGGTATTAGCTTTGGTGATCTCACATTTATATGAGACTTTCTTATAATCTGACCTTCAAATGGTCTCAGAAACAATTATACTGGTCTCATGAGGAACCTGGACCTTGGAATCAGCTGAATGGTGGATGCCAGCATCCCTAACAGTTTTGCAAGATACATCAGATCCACTGACTTCATCTTCCTCAAGGCTACCACCTCCTTCTTGATTTTCTTCCTCATCTCTTTTGAGAGGAATATGCAACATTTATATGTATCTATTTATGTCCCTAAATGAACAATCCTTTGGGCAGGAACTCATTTTAAGTTTATGAGGAAGCCAAATTTCTGAAGACATTGCAGGGTTACTTTGAGGTCCCATTCTGCTTTGCTTCAACTCCACACCTTCAGCAATATATGGTCTAAATAGGGATCTAATTGAATTCCCTTCTGTCTCAGATGTGCTGTTACCAGTATTAATATCTCGAAAAAGACCCTGGGCATGGAAGCAAAGCCAAATGGGAGCATTTCAAACTGGAAATTGTTGCTGTTGAAATCAAACCTCAGTAACTTCCTGCAGCTGATGCTCATTGGCACATGCAAATAGGCTTCTCATAAGTCTATAGATGTCAAAACCAGATTTTATAAGATTGTTTGCAGAGTTTCCATTTTGAATTTCCTGTACTGAATGAAGCCATGTAACAACTTCAGATCTAGCATGGGATGATTTCTGCCTCTGTGTTTTGAGACCATAAAAGATGTGGAATAAATTCCCTGACACCTTTGTTTCCAAGATGCTGGTTCTATTGCCTCTATTTGCAGGAAATGTTTTAGTATTTTAGTACTGGCAAACTTGGTTTTCCTGAGAAAGCAATCTGATAACCTTGTTGAACCACTTGAATCACCCTTTTGTCTGTTGCTTCTCCAAAGATGACCAAAGTAAAGTTACCTTCCAACCACCACAATGCTGCTTGAGTCAATACTGCTGTTTCCCACCCCTGTTGGGCTGGGTTGATCTTTGCTTTGCCTGATGTTGATTTTGCTACCTAAATTGAAATCTGTTCCTATTCCACTGCTGTTTTTATCCTAGACTCTCTCTTTGTTTCTGAAAAGATATTCCCCCTTGAAAGGGATAGCTTTTCCCCCTGAAAAAAAAACCTTTCTGCCTTCCTTCTATGCAACAATGGAAGAAACTGCCTCTTATCTTCCCTTCCACCAAAACTTTTTGCAATGCCTTCTCTCCAATCAGTAATTTTCCTTGGAATGGGACATTAGCCAAATTTGCCCATGATTTGGCACCTGCTTCACAATGCTTCAACCATAAGGCTCTATGCCCTACAATGGTTGCTAACACTGAACTGGCCAGAAATGCTGTAGCATTGTAACCTGTGCCTGTGATATACTGTAAAATTTGCTCTAATTTAGCCAAGATTTTCTGTATAATATGAGCAGAAACATCTTCTGACCCAAAAACCTCTTGAATCCAAAGTATTCCAACTCTGGCAAACATGGAACTGGTCACTGAAACTCTAATAGAGACTGCTAATGCCCCATGAGAACATTTCTAGGTAAAATGTATTCTTTTCTTGTCTGTATCTTTTAGCAATGTGTACTCCTCTCAAGGAGTAATCACGTTGGACACCAAAGCAGAGACAGGAGCATCAACCAATGGGACAGATAGTAGCTTTATCACCTTCTGATCAAATGTATATAGGCTTCTACTGTAACTCACAAACCTTTTTAAGGTGACAGTAGATCCCCCACTCAGACTCAATAAGGTCCAAAAATAACTCTGGCATGGGAATTTCTACTAATTTGACAGGTTTCCTTTTCAACATTGATGTTTAAATTGTCTTTTCCACTACTCAAACTGCCTTGACCTAACTCTTCTAACCCCATGGTTAACAGAACTTTCCTGAGAATATTCCTAAATTTATCTGCCTCAAATAGCCTTAGTTTGGATGACTCCTCCACTACTTCTTCCTCTGATGACTGATCCCCTTTGTTAGCTCTCTCATCCTGCAGGAATGCATTTTCCTCTGCTACTTCTGATTCTGAAAATGAATGCATTTCACTTCTGAATGTTACCTTTTCCTTGGTAGCCACTTCACCATCTGATGAATACTTAGTCTTACTAGCACACTTCCTTAGCTCTTGTCTCTGGCCCTTTCCGCACCTTACCTTTTTTTGGTGCTGGGGCGCGGGGATCGCGCAAGCAGCCTCCAGGGAGAGGCTCTCCCATCCCTGCTGCTTCAGCTCTGCATGAGCTGCCTGCTCCTGAGCAGGTAGCACGAGAGCCCTGCCTCTTCCTTCCGCAGCGCAGCCTGGGAGTTTCCCGGGCTGTGCTGGGGCACAAAGCGCGACTGCTGCAGCTCTGGAGGCTCTGCATGCACAGCAAGTGCACGTGGGGCCCTGGAGCAATGCGCGATCGCGCACCATTCTTGGCTGAAAGCTGAAAGCCGAAAGCCAAAAATGAAATAGTGCACGAGTGGCGCCTGCCCGATCCTGGAGCATCACGCGATTGTGAGTGGGTTGTGCAGATCACTCCTCACAACCGCGCAATGCTCGAGGGGCCCTTTCGCATGGTAAATGCCGTGCGAAAAGGGCCTCTGTTGCCTTGACAGACTACTGTGTGTCTTAGAAACAATCTTACTTGCATTTCCTGAGAATTTGACTCATTAGTTTCTAACTCAAAAACTTGACAATTCATAACTGGACAATTCATTCTATTTAAGCTTTCATTACATTAATCATATCAGAAAAATTCCTTCTGTTTAAGCCCTTTTGCTTCTAATTCCTCATTAATTAATTCCCCTATTTCTTCCTTAGTTGTTATTGGTAAGTTTTGTGGACAAGCAGGCACATTACTTGTAGATTCCCTCCATCATCCTGACTCATGTCCTTCTGCATTCATCTGACTCTGCATAAAAGGTAAGGCCAGGAATGTTGCAAACTCCCCTTGTGCTCCCCCAAGGCTGCAGTTTAAAAAGCACATTTTTCCTCCTGCTGCACTTCCCCTGCTCTTTGTGCCTGGGTGTTCCATTCCACCAAGCCTAGAGATTGACTAATTTCCTTACTCCTGTTTCTCCCTCCTGGGTGGAATTCCCTTTTTCAAAATGGCGACCAGAAATTGATGAAGTGCATGAAAGAAATGCTCCGCTTCTGTTTGACCGTGGGGAGAGCTCCAGTAAGTCATTTTCCTTTTCCTTTACCTTATCCTTTTAAACTTTATTAGAGATCATTTCCTTTGCTTTTGATACTGTGGGATGGCTCTCAGAGCATAATCAAGGGAACCCTCCTCTGTTTCATTGTCACACTGACTTTATATTTAATGCTTGATCAGAAGTCAGTCTTTCCCAGTCAAACTGATCAGTTGCTGCCTTGACTGGCAAGCTCTCTTGCTCTTTATCCTGCTTACCTGTAGTAACTGAGACTCATTGCCATCCTCTATCACCATTTTTCACTTCTTTCATGGCATTCAGAGTTCTTTGCCCTGTTCCTCCAGACCCTTCCTTTTCTTTTTTTAAACTTTCAACTAATGCCTCCATTCTGATTGCTTTTCTACTTTTTCCTCACTATAATCAACACTCTGACTAATAACGTTAAATCTCACTAATAAACTAACTCTAAGAGGGAATATTCTAAGTCAGGCTAGCAAGGCAGCAGAAGAAAAAACTGAAGGAGGGAGGCTAGGTTCAACAATATTAACAGATCAGAACATTTGTCTCCTCCTTGTCCAGCTGGCATGAAAGGATAACCCAGAGTGTTGTGAATTGCTCCTTAAGCCTTCCTGAGAATAACGTTAATAAACAGGACAACAGTAAAGCAGGGAGTTTGTATATTTGATGCTAGGTCTGGTCCTTGGGATCACATCCAGCTTAGATCCTTAGTATTATGCCATGAAGTTTTTGTGAGCACACTATGAATAACTAATGTTCTAGTCTCTTTGACTCTGATGATCCAACCTGCAAAAACTTCTCATACAAGTGGGACCTGCAAGAAGATGTAGCAGTGCATCTTTTTCTGTTTAGGAATCCATCCATGTCATGTGCACTTTTCCAGGATGCTCTATTCCATTCCCCCTCCACTCCAGTTTATCAAAACACCTCCTAACAATCAGCATCCTGTGTTTGCTGACCAAGCTTAGTCTTCACAGGACTGTTGTTGGCCCTAAAGTTTCCCCCACCCCAAAGATGTTCTGGACATCTGCAAACTTTTTCCCCCCAGCTTCCAATCCTAATACCTCCTTCTTTTGTTGGGATGGTATCATAATTGCTCTGTAAGTATTGGCATCTGGAGAATGAGTTTACTATCAAGTACATACAGCTTATCTGTAGATAAAATGCAGGGTTTACCAGTAATTTCAATAAGATGGTGATTGTGGTGAGTATCAAAATCTTTACTCAAAAACAAGTCTATACACCTTATTTGAAACTTTAAAAAAATCCACAAAGTTATATAGATACATTGGAACTATTATACAAAATAATGATTTTGTATTACGAAACATTTGCTATGCCTGCAGTGAAATACTGTTAATGATATTTTGTGTTCTGTATCCAAATATAAAGCTCTTCCAACTGGATTAGATATTTCTTCCTTGGAGGCTCTGATGTACGAATTTGATGTTTGACAACACAAAATGATAATTTCTTTCCAGTGTCTGCTTACAGAGGCATTTGTCTAAGGAGATGAGGTTCAAACAGATCTTGTTGTACACTTTGAGAATTCTTCAATGTTGAATGGCTGTATGGAAAATTATAAAACAAACTTTTAAATATTTTAAATAAAAATACTTTAGCAGACAATAATTACACTATCATTTGTAACTGTGGGTTTGTGTTCTATACTTAAAATGCATAAATGTGAAAAGCGGTCTAGGTATGTAGATAAACACTGGTATTCAGCTATGTACAGGTATTTAACACACATCTAGATCACTTTTCACAAGTATGCATTTACTTCTAGAAAGACATGAAATCTGCAATCAATATAGGACTGTATTGGATGCATATATGAGAGGCAGTGTGGTGTAGTGATTTGAGAATTGGACTACAACTGTGGAAACCAGGGTTCAATTACCCACTCAGCCATGGAAACCACTGGGTGACTTTGGGCTCATCACATGGTCTCAGCCCCAGAAAACCCATGATAAGGTCACCATAAATCAGAAACAACTTAAAGGCACACAACAGCTATACACAAGCACATTCACATAATTAATAGTAGTTTCATCCCTGAGGGTGATGATTCAACTTGAATAGAATTCCCAGCTCATGTCCACCTTCCCCCAGGGTTCACTAGATTTGCTCTGCCTCTTTTTTCATGTTCCTACAGTTTGGTCTAATCCTGATTCAAGAGGAGCACATCTCTTTTGTACAGATTTTGTTAACCCTAACATACTCCCTAATGCCTAAATAAATCCTCAGGGAAAGAACCATTGGTACTAGAGCTCTCCCAGGTACAGAATACAGTCCTACCACCATTGCTAGATTCAGGCAATGAGCCTCCAGCAGTATGTCCACCTCCTCAGCTAGGGGCCTTTAACAATCCAGTCACTTCCTTGGGGGTGAGGGGCAGAATAAACGGCAGTAATATGCCTTGTTAAACAACGTAAGCCTTCAGGTGGGTTTAGCTCTGTGTTATGACAACATCTATCGTATGTCTGCCATCTGCAAAGGAGATATTTCTTTTCAATTTTGCCACGTTACCTGATGTTTATCTGTTTGATTTGACTTGCTATGACTTGACTTTGTTTACCTTAACTTAGAGATGTAATTCTTCCCAATGCATAATTTTAGCAATTCCCCACCCCCCACTGCATATTTTTCAAATACTTTATTCCTACCTTTAAAAAAAAACACTTTGAAAATCATGTGGTTTTCACTGACTATTCCTGGTTTGGGACTTATTCTGTGGCACTTTTTTTTTTTTTTTTTTTTTGCACAGGAAACAGCATTGGGTGTGGAGGAAACAACATTTTTGGTGTAGAAAATAATGTTTCCGTGGATAAATTATATTTTCTGTGCATAACATGCTGTTTCTTATATTGACATTCCTGTACTTGGGGACTTACTATGTGCAAATTCACCTGTGCTTTTCTGCACTTAAAAAAGCATTTTCTGAGAAGGAAAAATGACAAAATGCTGTTTTCCTCACAGAAAACACTGTTTTTCATGGGAAAAAAATGCCATGTGTGAATTTTGCACAAAAGCAATCCCAAACTGCAAAGATTTTTTGTCAATCCAGGATTTTCCTTTCGCAAAGCTCAAGAAACACATTTTTAAAACCATTTCCCAAATATTTTTGAATAATAATTTACACCATTACATTAACTAGACATTATCTATCTTGATTTGACTCCATGACAAATGATGGGTATTTGAGGTTTACATTACTGCCGTACCACCTGAAATATCCATGGAATATTGGGTGCACATGGAATAGTGTACAGGATTCATTTATGGGTAATAACAGCAGTAATATTTTATCTGTATGCCACTTCCCTTTTAAAAAATTGTGCAGAGCAATGCACAGCATAATTAGGAGACATGAGTGCACATTCCATATACTTATTCAGCCATACTTCTCTCAAGGGTTTTGTCCTGTAAGTTACACATAGTATGTATGGAAGCTCATATCTTATATTGTTACCTTAGAGAAAGTGTTCAGCACCATCACTGCTTATAATTCTCTGCTGAAAGTGCAACTTCTCATGCCTTTCAGGAAGTCAAACAGGGTGTCTGTATACATATTGCCTGCTTTTTTTAATAGCTTGTCTCATACTATATGTATACAGCTTTATAGTGACTTAATAGGAAAATATAACTACTCTAGTTTATTTTCTGCGAGTAAAATATCAGCTACACACTTTTACATACTATTTCAGTGCATGTACTGCATGCATCAATGGCTCAATGGTGAAAAAGGCTGAATGAACAAATTGCACATTATATGCAGATGTGTTCACATCATCCAGTCAGCCCTTTCAAGTTCACAAATACTATTTCCAGAGAAACAACTGGGACTGGAGAAGAAGCAGTAGGATTAACCATTTCTTGCTCTTCTGTTTCCTTACTCCAAATTATTCCCCAAGAAGTTTTGTTGCTAAGTTCCAAATGTGAATTTTTAAATTCACATTTGGAACTTAGCAACAAAAAGTCCATGGAGAAGAGTTAATGTGCATATGATCTGGAAAGGGAAAAGTGTGGAGAGCTCCCTCATATCCACACCACCAGAACAGCACTACTATTATCTAGTTTGACCTAAATGATGACAAACATGAATATACTATACAATGTGATGGCAATGGTCCCCATATACTATAATAAAGGGATATAAATCCTTGAATTTTACAATAATTTTTTCCCTGCTGCAGGAGCAAATGAATGTTCCTCTTCAGTATTCTCCTTGTACTCAAACATCTTGAAGTGGTATGTGCGTGCGTGCATGCACGTGCGCACACATGCATGCGTGCCTAAAAAAAATTAAGTATGTTTTTCCACAAATAATTCCCCTATGACACTTTAGGATGTTTGAATAAGTAGGAAAATCATTGCACAAAATTCTCACTATTATATTCTTCCCAACTATTGGAAACCCATTTTTTCGGCCCGGGAACAAATAATTACAAATATTTTTGTAATATCCTTGGAAGAGAATTTAAAATATACTTTGCCTTGCAAAAGCTCTATGATCTTTTAAGAAGCTGTCTGCTTGCTAAAAAGCGTTTTTCCAATCTCACAAAAGAATTCATTCACTGACACTAGACTCCAAAAATGTTTGAAAGGTAACATACCTGATTTTTTCAGTAACTCTGTCTTCTTCATAGGTTGTTGGCTGGGATTCTTTATTATAAGGAGATCTTTGTATTTCAGTCACAATAGCAAAATTTGGTTTTTCTTTAACCACTGGGAAGTAGTAAACAGGAAAATGGGTATGTTCAGACTCATAATCATCTGAAGGATACAAAGATATAGGAAGCATTTATTAGTCAGAAAACCTCTCCCAAAGTAGATGTGATAACAACCCAAATTGTGTAATAAATACTTAAAGTGGAAATTTAACTTCACAAAATTATAGCCAGTATGTGCAAATATAACATTAAAAAACTATAAATATTATTGATAGTACAAATTTTATGTTAAAGTTCCTGAGAAGATTATCCAAGCACTATTACCATAAAAAGCAGAAAACATTTTCTGTGTTAATGGCTTTTTAAAGAACAGTTAAATTTAAGAAAGTTATACAAATTATGATGACATAAAAACTTTACTAAAATTGTGTTCATACAATATCTGAATTTGCAACATTCCATACATGTAAACATTGTACAACAGGATACAAGAAAACTACCTAAATTTTTAAATTTAGGAACAGTTATTTCAAAAACATTCTGATAAAATTATTTTGAAAATTGTTTAGAGAAATTATGAAGAGTATTGATCTGTTTCATCTGTTGTTGAATTATGGAAGGTGATCCAAATAAAATAAAATAAAATAAAATAAAATCCACAGCAATAAATCTTAAAAATGATATGGACCTTCTCAATTTTCTACTGACATCTTTTTCCTCAAACACGTTTTTCTCCTGACATTGATCCTGTTAATCACCATGAAAATACAATTTGTTTACCAAAATGTGAATATGACGAGTGTTCATTTGTCATGGTTTCTGTCCTGTTTTTCTTCCTGGCATCTCTGGATGCTTTCCAATTCATCAGGAATTGTCTCTCTAATTCTTTTATTTCCTTTCCATCAAGAGATTCTGAGAGGAAAATTTTGTAATATCTAAATCAATCAATCAACAAAATATCTAAATCAACAAAAAGCAGGTTTATTTTGCATTCTCTATTTCTCTGCCTTGCGTAGCTCTGGTGTTTTTAGGAATGCCACAGAGAAATTTTTTGTCTCCACAGACATTGCTGTTTTACCATCAATGATGTTACATTTGGTTGTTTCCCTGATCTTAATCTGTTTCCCTGATCTAGAATCATATTTGGTCTTGCTCCCACAGTATATTGGGAATAGGATGAGCAATAGAGAGGAAGACTGGATGGTTGAGGAAAGGATGGCACAACTATTTCATGAAAAAGAAAATGATACAAAATAGTAAATAAAATTGGAAACTTGTCAACCTGTTCTCAATCTGCTCTTGAATAAACTATTATGCTTGCTACATAGGGTCCAGTATAATGAGAACAAAGCAGAATCAGTGAAATTGAATCAGGCTGCATTACATCCTAAAACCAAAACCTCTAGCAACCATTTTATATGACAGCTACAGAAATTTAAAGTCAGATGATCCACTTTACAAATAATACTAATCTATTTGCTGTTCTGTCTTCCAGTATGATATTAAAATGTATTATTTCTGTCAATTATAATAATCTCAAAAGTAGCATATTTATTTTTATGCAGTGGTTAGATTCTTATCACAAGAGAGGACTTCATCTCTTAGCTTCAGTGATGTGAACCTTGCTATAGCCATTAGTGCTGCTCTGCCAGTTTTCTGGGGAATCTAGCAATATTATTAAGAGGGAGAGGGTGACAGTGCAAGCACTTTAGCTGGCATTCTACAGATTGATGGAGCAGTCAGGGCATCAAAACTTTGCAGCCACAGATGACTATACATAAAGTTTTCCAGATTTTTTGGCCATATGAACTTGCCTATGAGTTCATTCTTTTTCATCAGAAACAAAGATGTGAAAGTTTGGATAAAATTGGCAAAAAACATTTTCTGTATAGCAAGGACAGATTTTTTTTTGGTCTGCTTGTTCTAAGGGAGTTTTCACATCTTTAATCAGAAATATAGCAGCACATATGATGTGGAACAGCTTGCTACAAGATTTTGCCTAGCCCATTACTGCTTACTTTCAAGAGAGTTTTATTTTAGTGAGTTACATTTATTTTTTAAAATATGCTTTTTATGTTCTTTCTACAGTTCACATTTTACTCATGTTTTTATGACAGGCTAATTTTGCCTTTGTTCTGAAGACCTGATTGTGTATTTGAATCCTGACCAAACTCCAGAGCTGAATGTAATACAACTTGGGAACATGATGCAGGTAAAGGGAGGGCGGTTCTTTTCTTTTCTCTTTCTTTCCTCTCTTTTCTCTTCTCTTTGGCCAGTCCTCCCTCCACCATGCAGCCCTCTTAAATCTCTTTGGAGGGCAGGGAGTCTCTCTGGTCTTTGTCATTGCAGGAAAGAAGAATCAGTGAAAAGAGGCATCTTAAACGCTTCCTCTAGCAGGGAGGTACTGCAGGATCCACGTTTCCTTCATTTTGTGCATGCTGGACTCTGGAATTAATCCCTTGATTGTATGAGGAGATTATCTATCTATCTATCTATCTATCTATCTATCTATCTATCTATCTATCTACCTACCTACCTACCTATCTACCTACCTACCCACCTACCTACCTACCTATCTATTTTAAGATAAGATAAGAGAGCCAAGTTGTGTGGCTTTGCCCAAAGTGCAAAGCAAGAGAGAAAAAACACAGTAATTGTGGTTTGCTCTTTTGTGGTTTGTATCCCTTCTCATATACCTACTCGTATAGTTCGTTTAGCTACTACAGTTCAAGTTGTTGCTTGTACAATAGCTAAAGCACTGTTCTGGTTCTGTCCTACTAAGGTTTAGCACTTTATTTTCTTTCTATTGGTATTCTTCAAAATAAAAACAGTAGGAGAAATTGTTATGTATGAACAAGTGTGATGCAAAATTAATGGAAGACTTAGACTGGGGCATCTGGTGGAAATCCTTACTCAGTGTGATGCTTACTGGATGATCTTGTGCCAGTACAAACCTAGGTCCCTATTTAACAGGGTTGCGTTTGTATCACAGGGTTGCATTTGTATGTGGGGGAAGAAAAGTAGCATACTCCTTGTATCCCTTTCTCATGACAAGGACGGTGTCCCAGAAATCTGTCCAATTAGAGCTATCCAGGGACTTTGACAGCACTGATTTCTCCTTGGAGCTAAGGCCAATGGGAATGGACCTAGAATAAAAAGTTTTCTCTCCTGGGTCCATTGTGGAAGCACATGTTTCTCTGGCCATTGCCATCACTCACATCTCCACAGACTGTCTCAATTTCAACTACTGTTTGCTATGCATGTAAGCTGACTGCTGGTTGACAGGTGGGGAAGTAATTTTACCCATATGCATGACTGGGCCATGTACCACAGGAGCTATACTTTATGTATTCCTCCCTGTTAACTTTGTTACAACTTTTTGTTGGAGGTGCTGAAGATGTTTGGATACCTCTATTTCAAGAATAAGTGGGGGCTGTTTTAAGGGAACTTGAGATGGGTCTTCAAGGCTCCAGTTCTGCTTAGGGGCTGGAATGCCCGACATGCATCCAGATAGCCAGATAAAAGGTTAGCAACCCACAGCACAGTACACCAAGTTCTCCTGACACTCCCTGCAGTGTCCTCCAGCATCTGATCTGGGTTGTGGAACTGGCCTGCTGTTGGGTATTTTGATTATGAGTGGATCCTCATCTTGTGCCACACCAAAAGTTATGTGAGCTGTTGCCAGTAAAAGCCGTGGCCATTACAACAATATTGGTTATCTGACTACTGTCCCTCACCGCCCATCTCACCCCTCAAAAGGTGCTGTGGATGTAACATACTTCCCAAGGATAAAAATAAAACTGAGATAAAAAAAGATAAATAATTTAAAATTAGGCGATTAAGGATGCAATTGTTTACAGTGGGATTTAACATGACTAAACAGCTGCCTTAGGCTTATAATAGCTCCCATGTCATCTGTGGAGAGTACTATTTCAGGTGACTATGGTACTACTAAAGGAGATACTTTTCTGTTTCGTGTTTTTGAGGCTGCATATGATCAAGAAACATATGGGGCAGGCGCACAGTTTTTTAAAAACGCTGTGAGCTGGCAACTCTTGTGGACCTACTCAACTAAGATATTCTAGTAAAGGATGGTTCTTCTGTAATGACAAATTTATCACTTGCATTTATGTGACAATCACTACCAGTATTCATATGAAACATGTACAACATGACGATGTAATGTAACACCAGTATATTTGTAATATATGCATTTCTTGTAAAAGAACTTGTATTCTGACTGTATATTATTTTACCAAGGGATTTTGACTGCAGTATGACCCTGTCCCGGTATTTGGGTTTGTGGCAAACAGGATTCCCATTCAGCTCCATTTTGCATAGGTTGGTCCATACACCCAGAACAAGCTCCAGGTCCTAAAATACCAGATAAAGGTGCATCAGTATTTCTGCTTATTTATCACAAATATTATAATGAAATTGATATATAGTTCTATATATTCTATTTATTCAACTAAATGCAAGCATTTACAACCTCAGATTTTTTTCACCAGATATAAATATTTTAATAGATAAATATTTTACATATTTTAAATAAATATTTTAATAAAAAATTAATTTATTTCTGTTTCTCAAAGAGCTCTGCTCCTATGTGATATGAACTGGATTTTGGAAATGCAAAATAGTATATATTTTACAGGAACCTTTACAGGAAGACAAATTTTCATGAACATATCCACATAATTTTGTAGGTTTCTATTGACTACTATTCGGTTGATAAATAATCCAGAACATATTTACAATAGTGTATGTTTATCTAAGAAAGTACTACTCCCATGCTGAAATATGATTACCCTTCGGATACGCTCTAGTTGTTCATTGCCTTCCTGTCTCTAATAAAGGCTTTCACTTTACACCCTTTCAGTAAGCTATACCAAAGGGACTAGATACTTTTTGGGGGCAGTTTCTATTTGATAAATGATCATGTCATGCTATCACTTAGAGGTCTGCTACAAAATACTAAAGAGCAAATTATATTCTAGACACACTGGGGGGGGGGTGGCAGTGAAAGCTTCAGATGACATCTGTAGTAGTAGTTGTACTTCTCTTCCCAATTAATGTTAGTCATTTAAGAACCTGCATTTGACCAGTATGCTCCAATTTTTATTGGCGGTGTCTAGCTCAAGTGCCCTAACTATAGCTGTAGACAGCAATTTATCATCATTTTGACGGTCTGTCATTATCTGCTTCAAGAAATCTATATTTTTTCTCTTGTTCCTGACTGAATTGTGAAGTGAAGGAATTCATCTTTTTGATATCTTGTTGTCATAATCAATAATGGCCAAAGGTTGAATAAATTAAAGAGTTACAACCATATCTACAGAAACAGAAGCAGCTCAAACAGTTCTGAAATAAACAGGACTTGTACTGCTACAGATATATTAAGATGTCTGTTTTAACAATCTCAAACTACAGGTAATGGGTGGGGAAAAAGGCTGGCCCTACAGATCACTGCCTCATTTGGACTATATGAGAAACCTGGATGATATCACAGGATGAAACCTTTCCTATGAAACCATACCTCCTAATGTCATCCAGTTCAGCATGCTTTTCACCATGCAGAGAGTCATGGAGAAAGGCACTTGCCCAATGCTCATCATCCTACTTGAGGAAGCAAGCAATAAATGAAGGGGCTTGTCCAGCACTCTAGATACTGGCCATATCATGTACCGGATTCATCTGCTGAACAATGTCTCTGTCAGGACAGCAGGCAGCAAATGAAGAAACTCAGATCAGACAAAGGCCTCCCATTTACTACAGCATTTAGTCTCCACTGGCCAACCAGATGACTAAGGAAGGTCACAAGGAGACCACAAGGACAGTACTCTCATTTTGTTGTTCCCCAACAACAGATATTTGAAGACATGCTCTTTCTGATCCTAGAGACAATATATGAAATGGGTGGCTACTGTTGATAGAAGCTTTTTGGTAGTACCACTCTGTTTGTGAAATGCCCTCCTCAAAGAGGCTCAGCCAGCAGTTTGTTTATTGTTATTAGGGTGACTGCTGAAAACCTCATAGCTCTTTCGATATTTTAAAATATTTGTTCTTCAGTGTTCTGAACTGCAATGCATACTTGAATATTTGTTGTATCTACAGTGAGAGAGAGGAAGAGGAGACAGTGAGAGAGTTACAGCTATATTTGTTAGTCATCTGTATTTTATTTTCTCAGCTGGAAATGTTAAATTCCAAATTCTTATGTCTTTTGTCTTTTATGCTTAAATATACAATATTATTGGGCAGATATATATAAATATAGTAAAAAAAATACATAGCTATCTTGATGAATTGCCATTAATAACTTCATTCTCAATAAATTTGTCAAGTCTCCTAGAAATAAACTTTCAGCTAAGATGAAAAATATTGTAAACCACACAGTGAAAAGGAATGTCAACCCATTAGATCACCAACAAAACACTATATACATATTAACTTTAAATTTCCCTTTCTAAGAAAATTACTTCAAAGAGAAAAAGAGTATTACTTGACTTAATTTCTTTTGCTACTTATCAGTCCTCATCTCCTTTTAATTACCTTTATATGGTGAAGCTGGTTGTCAACAGCTATGAGGTGGGAAATATTCTCCAGAACTGCTAAATCACTCAGTTCATCAATATTATTATTGCTGATATTTAAAACTGATAAAGATTTCTGCAAAGAAACAAATCAAACAATTAACAGAAGAAAAATCAAAGGTTAGCTGTTGCAGTCTGACATAGTTATTTAAAAATAAGCCCAAGTGACCTCAGTGAGAGTTGTTTCCTAGAAAAGATGGATAACAATGCACTGCATAACTGTAAATCTTTTCAGCACCTCACATTGAGGTACTTTGTCTGATACTGATGGATAGTCATTTGTATGGCTATTTCATAATACAAGAGTGTTAACAACTGACCTTGAAGAAACATAACCATGAAGAAATATGAACAAACTAAAGCATAAAATTTCTTTCAAGGGCCAGTTTTACTTTTGAAACATGGGACAAAAAAAGGGAAGTGTTTATCTTTAACATTATAGAAAGAAACAGGTTGATTAACCTATGGGATGTAACACTGTAATACCTACCTGTTTTAACTTTTTTCCAAGACTCTAGAAAATACACTGTCACGTAATCAAATAGGAATTTAATTGTTTAATAAAAAATAGTATTACAAATACAGGGCATCCAAAAATTATTTTTACAATTTCAATTCTAAAGATTTTTTTCAGATACCCTATATGTCCTAAAAAGCCTAATCATCAAATTGGTCAGTGTACCAAGTGGCATGAAGTGGTAGTTAGGTTTGATAATACAAAGTGAAAATTCAGATGTTTTGAAAATAGGTTTTTACCAGGACTCAGTCTTATGCAACCTCTACTATACACTCAAAGAGGGTTTTGTTCTGTTTCCAGAATAGAGGCCCTCAGGATACAAGGCATACCAAATCTGAAACTGAGCAGTTTGTGACATGGCCTTAGAGGAAGGGAGAGGGAAGCAACAGTCCCACTTGACTCATCCCTAAGGGAGCAGTCTGCACTCCAACCTACACTTTTTGTTCAGCCTACGAAGTAAATCCTCCAAATGCACTAGCCTGTAACAATATTTTACTAGCCGCCTTGCCCACACATGCTTATACTTGTTCATTCTGGCACAATCTTTAATGTAAGAGTGACCTGTATGAAAGAAGAATCCCACTTTACAAAACTACCTTGTCTGACCAACCTGACATTGTTCTAAGTTTCTTTGGGCAACCAAACAGGTATCATTTACAAGCCTGCTTTTGCTAATTTTGATTTTATGTGATTTTATGGGAATAAAAGCAAGCAGAGAAGTTGGAATCTATGTAGCAGGGAAAGGAGATACAAAAGTATCAGGGGATTTCGTAGGTGCAAGTATGATGAGGTACAGGTGATTTAGGATAACATTCAGTGAAGTTACTGATCTAAGACATGCAAGACTTCTAATACATTCATGGTTTGCGAAGCTGCACCCAGATAAATGTCAGCAGTACTATTCTCTTTCTAAGACTACAGTGAACCCTCAGTATCCACTGGAGTTTGGTTCCAGGACCCCTGTGGATATCAAAATCCATGGATGTTCAAGTCTCATTATATAAAATGGCATAATAAAATGGTGTCCCTCATATAAAACAGTGAAGAACTCAAATGACTGCCGGAGAGAGAGTGAGGATCTGTGAAATGGGGGCTACAGCAGGGTACGCCTACACAATAGTGTAGTGCTCAGTGCACAGCAAAATCAAGGTTTACTTTTTGAACGTTCTTCCCAAATATTTTCAAGCTGTGATTAATTGAATCTGTGGATGCTGAACCCACGGATACGGAGGGCTACCTGTATACACATACTATAATGCTATATAGTATAAATTAAGCCTGGTTGTTTTGTATTTCATGGAATAAGTGCAACAGAATGGACTGTAAAACAAAACAAAACTTTTGTGGAAAGTACTAGTATTTGGCATCCCAAGTTTTATATTTTTAATGAGGTAAAGGAAACATCAGTACTGTCCAGTTCACGTCATACAGGAACAGAGCTCTTTGAGAAACAAAAAGAAAAACAGTAAACATCCACAATAATGCTTGTAACTTTTTAAAAAATAAAACAGGCATTATCTATGCCGCCTAAATTCAATGTTCTTACTGCCAACGAACGAAGACTTCTTGGGTCAAATAACAGCTTTTCTCCTAAGGGAAGTTGCTGGCTTTCAACATGTAATTCCCTCAGTTCTTCTAAAGTCTCTAAGCCTTCCACTATAGTGATGTAATTGCCACCCAGATACCTGAAAAGAGAAAAATATAAAACAGGCCATAACTTTGCAATCTGCATAAAAATAGAGACACGCTGTTTCCGAAAGTAAAACAGAAAATGTTTGGGTCTTATTAAATAACAAAAGAAAACCAGACAGTGTTGTCAACCCAGGAATATCCCATGCCTTGAGATTTCAGGACCAAAACCTGAAACCTAGGAATGGCCCAAAGGATAGGCCTAGTGATATAATAAAGAATGATAGATTAAGCATCAATTACAGTAGCTTGGAACATGTCATTCAAATAAAAAACACAAAATCTTAACAAGTAAGCAAGTATTTTTCTAGCTGGAATTATGTTTTCCAGGGTCTGTGCTGAACAGGGAAAAGAAAACCCTCTTCCTAACTCTGTTTTGAGCACCTTTTCATACACTTTTAATAACATGCGAGTTCTGCTTTGAAGAGAAAAAAAACTTTTCCTATGTCTGTTGTTAATACTTTAGCAGGTACTATGTTTAAGAGCATGCACAAGCTATTGTTCAACCAAATAGTTCGATTTCCATGCAAAAAGCACTTGCAGCACATTTGATTTAGGCCAAAATGACTCAATTTTATAGCAGGTATTTTTCAGCATAAGACAGTGGCCTATATTATGCACACTGTAATAAGAAATTGGAAAGATAAATATGTATCTAAAATACTATCAGTCACTAGTTTGAGGCACAATAAAGCTAAAAGTAAAGCTTGTAACCTAGAGAAATTTCAGTGGGAGAGTGTTTTACACATCCACTGAAATCAATGGATTCTCAAAATGCTAAAGTGTGGCTTGCTTTTGCTGTTGTATCTATAGAAGATAAAAATAGAGTTACTATAGTTTGTGCAATTTGTTGTCATTTTTGGTATACAATGTCTTTCATACACTTAATGTCTTATTGTATTTGGTACACTAATTTACATATAAATCAATTAAAAACTGTAAAAATATTTTTACTTACAATTTCTCAAGCTTTATTAATGATGCCAGATTTTCAATCCGTGTAATGCAATTGTTCTGCAGATATAGGTGTCTTAAGTTTGTAGCAAAGTCCAAATTATGTATTTGTTTGATTTGGTTATCATATAAGTAAAGAACATTAAGGTTTTTACACAAAGAGAGGTCATCCTAAGAGAAAGAAATAAAATGTGTTATTTTGTGAAGTTCAGTTTGGAGCAGTGGACCGAATATTCAAAATTTTCCAGATACAGTCTTTTTTCCTGCTGTATGGACAATTATGCTTCTATAAAATGTTCATAAACCATGTTAACACTATCATCCTTGGAAAAGATATTTGTAAATATATTTATGAAATTATGTTTACAGTGCGCCCTCCATATATGTGGCGGTTCCATTCCAGTAACCCTCATATAGAACAAAAAACACAAATGCTCCATCCCACTATTGTCACTGGGTGCAATGTGCGTGCACTCATGCTAGCACAGTGTGTGTCTGGCGTGTCTTTTGACAATAGCTGGACATAAGGCTTCATGTGACTTCATATTCATGGGTGCTCAGGGGACATCAGCAGCAGGAGCACTGTATTTAGCTTGGCTGGAATCCAAAGAATAGCATAATTGACAGTACTGATATTTTGCCTCTCAGAGAGATCTTCTGCCCCCATCCCATGTCACATAGCAAGCTACCTCTGAATATTAAAAAAAAAAGAAGAAAAAACTTCATAAACACTACATTTTGTGATATGGCATTGGGATTTCTGTTCAAAGAAAAAATGGTAAAAATATTGCTTGATGCAGCTAAACCCTTAGATATGCCTAAACTAGATATTTGGGTTTCAGACCATATTTTCTGTTTGTAAATATATCTGAAGCATAGATCGTTTCAGAATATAGTTATTTTATACATATATACATATGTACACACACAAACACACACACAATTTATGTTTATGTTTGTGTATACATATACGTATATATGTGTGTACATACACACACACACACGTATATATAAATAAGCACTTACACATTATATGTAAGGGTGTATGTGTTTTTATATATATACATATACAAACAAATGCATGTGTGCGCACGCACGCATATATGTCCACACATTCATGGGTTTGAACTTAACAAATCTGATTATTCACAAGGAGCATGTAGCTCACCTCCTCCTACGCCCTTGCTTTTTGCCCTGGTGTGTCTGCCCTCTTTCTCTGCATTCAAGCAAAAGGCAAGGGAATGTGAGGAAGGGAGCACCGTGCACAGAGAAGGCAGGCATGTGCATGCCTTTCCCACTATTCCCTCGCCTTTTGCCTAGGCACGGAGAATACACACCAAAGCAAAAGGTAAGGGAATGGGAGGGGGAGCACCACTTGTGGAGAAAGAAGGCACACAGGTGCCTTTCCCCCACTCCCTTGCCTTCTGCCTGGGCATGGAGAGTGCACACCAAGGCAAATAACAAGGAAACAAAAGGTGCATGTGTACCCCCCATTCCCTTGCCTTTTGCCCTGGCATAGGAATGGGAAAGGGGAGCTCTGTGAGGAGAAGAAAGGCATGCATGCCAGGGCAAAGATAAGAGAAT
This sequence comes from Cyclura pinguis, assembly GCA_030412105.1. NCBI lineage: Eukaryota > Metazoa > Chordata > Lepidosauria > Squamata > Iguanidae > Cyclura > Cyclura pinguis. The sequence continues at coordinate 219,633,251 of CM059602.1, forward strand.
GGGAGGGGGGAGCCCTGCAATGGAAAGGGATGGGAAGGGTGGATTTATTCATGGTTTTTTCATTTTCACAAGGATTATGTGCCCTGAACCCTTGTGAAAGTGGAGGGGCCACTATACACTATGCTGCAAGCTTTAGGCAAATTTTGGAAAAGCAGATGCTTGCTACCACTGTACCCACATATATTGGAAAAAAACTTTGTTTCTGACTGAAGTACAAACCATTTCTCTGGAAATACAAAGTAATTTTACTGAACTAAATATGATCACTTTTGCTGCACTAAATATTATCAACTCATAAATATATTTCAAGATAATTAATGTTATGGTATGAAATATAAATTCCTTTCCTGTGCTTTTGCTAGTAATATAGAACCAAATTAAGTATCAGCAAGATGTTTAAATAATGTTGCATTGTCAGATAATGAGAACATTCTTACAATTATATCTATATTTTTGTTAGATAACTTGAGATGAGTTATTTTTCTCAGATGCTGGGCCAACGACTCATCTCTGCGATTCTTTTGACTGAAGCTTTTACCAATTAGTTCCAATGTTAGCCGAACCATAGTTTTGCAATAAATTCAGTTTTCTAGTCCAAGAATTTGATAGCCACGTATTCTTTTCTTGCCATATAGCAACCTAAAACAAAAACAAGCAGTTATAAAATATTTTATTATAAAGTATCTTTACATCACCACAACATTATTTTCTAATTGCTCTTCCCATTTCCACCTATTTATTCTTAGACATTTTTTCTTATAACTGACATTTCAGTGGGAGTATCTTTCACTTCAACTATTCTATATACTACACTTCTACTGTACAAATCACACTCACAGCCCACAGTAAGTTTACCCAGAAGTAGGTAATTTCTAAGAAATTGTTTATATCTGCAGATATTTGCATATTACCAAATCACTAGTTTTGCAGGAAAAAGGGGGAAAAAAGGAGTATTTCAGATGATAAATAAAAGAGCTGCAGCATCTCGGAAGAAACATTCCTGTGTGTCCAAAAAGGTCCTCTGTTCAAATTGCACTTGTCATATAGAGTTCTTTCAAATACTTGTATTATTATTTTTTAAAATTAGAATATATCACACACAATTATTCAATTAAAACGCATTCACTCCATTATCTGACTGAATAATCAATTAACCTTTGTAGTCCTAACTTGGAAGTTCTATTTAATGGGACACAATTCTGGCTAATCTTGATTTGTCACATTACTTTAGTTACAATATTTCAGGAACACATTCTAACAAAAACAAAACTCTTGAGTGAAAGAAAAATAAATCCTAATTGTATAAGTATCTTTCTGAGTTTGCACTGCAATCAGATATACATCTGCCCTGTAATAAGACATACTGAACTTTGTGAGGTTTAGTATTGAGTCATCAAGCATAGGATTGCTCTGCAAGGACACAATTTCCTTTGGCACCATGAGTCGCTTGGATTTTTATCAATTCAACAGTAGCAACTGAATACATATATATAGAATGTTAAAAATCTTAAATGAGCTCTCACTGATTAAAATGAGTTCCTAAAAACACGTGTCCAGATTTTGACTAAAACATCAGGTACTTTATGGAAACAATCAACCACTCCAAACAATACCAGGAAATGTTGATATCCATTTCCAAAACCCTGAATGGGGTAGGTAAGTGAGATACATAGAACTAGTCTAGCTAAGTTCATTTCTATGCTGGTGAATACAGATTCATTCCCATTTAAATTCCTGCTTGCAAACTAAGCAGGGAATGTTTTATTTATTATAGGTGTAATTCACTCTGGGGTTCTCTGTTGGGTACTGTATGCTGCCTTTTGCCAGGGTTGAACAAGCAGGAGACGCAGCCAGAGTTCAAAGTAGGCAGGGCTATCTCCTTCTCTCTTTTCAGACATCACCTTCTTATTTAATATTCTATCTTTCTTTCAATATGGGACCCTCAGTTGCATCCTTCCTTGCCATCTAGTGGGCTGCCAACAGAAAGACAGATTGTTCCCCTAAAGAAATTTGAACTGGCTGTTTCCGTAGGTGTTTTGAAATTAGACTGAGTGATAAATGAAATCAAGCCGAACACCATATGCAACCCTATAGTAGCAGGAGTTCCATTTCTTGTTTTATGCTTTTGTGTAAAATTGGATTTATTTGTTACAAGAAGTCTCTTTGCAATTTTGTTCCCTTTTTTTTTGTTTTTGGTGGAAGTTAAAAAAAAAAGTTTTTCCCCACATAGCTCCATATGTGCTCTAGTCTTAATTCAGTTACAGTTCCACTCTATTCCATCCTTCCCACACTATGGATTTGTTGATGCCTTGCTATGGCTTCACTCAAGAGAAAAACCTGACAGCTCACCACTTACCAAAATGAGACAGGGAGATATGCATTCTAATTCTTGAGAGGAAAAAATTGTTATTAGCAAAATTGAACAGCAATTTATTATATGACGAGTGGGCAACTCCATTTATCGGAGGGTAGGAATTATGACATGTTCGATGTGTTAGACTGGACTTAACGTATTTTTAACTGTCCCAAAGATGTTGAAACAAGTGTTTATGGGGAGGGGAGTCAGGTTTGAATAAGCAAAAAGGACTGATTGTGAAGAGAACCTTCCTAACGGTTTAACAGCAACAGCTCCTCTTCCAAAGGACCTTCCTCTCAACTAGGGCTGCCAGAGTGCAAACCGGAGAGGGAGCCTTCTGCTCTGTGCAGAAGAGAACATTTCAGCAGGCGCTGCTTGTAACACACAACTAGATAATGACAGGCGCTGAAACTCTGGCCATTTCCACACTACACTGTTATAGCGCTATCATTCCCCTTTCAAGATCCTATGGAATCCTGGGGTTTGCAGTTTAGGGAGGGGCCTCAAAAGCCCCTCCCTAAACTGCAAACCCCAGGATTCCATAGGATCTTGAAAGCGGAATGATAGCGCTATAACAGTCCACTGCGGAAACGACCTTCCTCCCCAAAGGGAGAAGTCTCTCCACTTTTCACCTCAGTACCGCATCCTTTCAATCTCATCAAGAGCTCCGGCTGGGAGTAAAAACGTGCGACGGGAGGGACAGCAGACACCTGCCAAGCCCAGCAGTATTCAAAGGACTACAGACAACCCACAGGACTGCCCTTTCCCCCCCCTCTCCTGTTGGAGACAACAGAGTCAAAGCACCCTAAGGGTGTAAAAGCGCTCTTTTTTTAAAAAATCGAAGGCGAGCCCTTTATCAGCCCACCAAACCCTAGCGTCCGTCGAGAACCGCTGTCCAACGGCGTTGCCTGCCTCTCCCGAGTGGGAGGAAAAGAACAATCTGCCTCCGGCCTCAGAGGAAGAGTGGAGAAGGGGGAAGCCGCTGCGACTATTCCTGAGAAACTCCCCCCCTCCGTGCTTGTTTCCAGGGAGACGGGTGGTTCCGTCCCCGCTCTGCAGCTCAACGGCGGGTCTCCCCAGGCCCCGTCACACCTCACTGGGTTTCCGCGGCCTTCGGTCCCACTCTTTCCACAACGTCTTCTCTCGCCGAGCGCCTGTAGGAACAGTCCTCCTCCCCCTCTTTCTCAGCCGCCGCGCAGGCTTCCCAGCGCGAGCACAGGGCGAAGAAAAGGGAGACACGCCGCCTCCCCCGCAGACCGCAAACGCGTTGCCATGGAGATAGGAAACCGGCGGCTGTATCCGCCTATCAAAACACTTCCATGGACGGCGCAGGGCGGGGAGGGAGGGATGGAGGAACAGACCTAAACAGTTTTCACAACCTTGCAAGATCCTCAGTCTTGGAAACCGGGAGGGGGAGGGGGGGGCAAAGAAGGGAGCTGTGAGCGCATGCGCACTGATGCTTCATAGTCCTTGGCTGGGGGAGAACGTGGTCGCGGTGGTTTATGCCTCTTGCCGTGGCTGAAATATGGGGACAGTGATTGCAAGCATGCTAATGATATTGTTATAGAAGCCCTAGCTTGTAGATCAAGTTCTGTGTGGATTATGAAAAGAAACAAAAAAAAAAAGACTTTGGGTAGCTGAAGTGTCCTGCTCTAGTGCACGTAGGTTAAGGAGCCATATTTTTGTAATATCCTGATTCTTGCAGGCATTAGTGATGAGTTCTGCATCAAATTATGGGCCTTTCTGCCCCACGCTCTTATAGTGCTATTTTTCCGACTGTCAACATCCTGTGGAATTCTGGGGTTTGTAGTTTACTGAGGCCAAAGGGAACTCTGGCTGAGAGTTCTAAATGACCCTCCCTAAGCTGCAAACCCCAGGATTCCATAGGATGTTGAAAGTGGAATAATAGTACTATAACAGAATAGTGTGGAAATGGCCATAAATGGCAAAGTCAAATTTGCCCAAGGACTTCGCAAAGGGGATATAATAGAGTTTGTATGAACAGCTGGGTGTATGCAATGCTAGCTATTACCACTGTGTGGGTGCTTCCCTCATACCTAAAGAGGTATGTGTGTGTGTGCCTTCAAATCACTTGTCCACCTATAACAGTCCCTTAGGTTTCATGGTTTTCTTGATTTGTCGAGTGCCCTGGAGTCACCTTGGACTTATGGCGACTCTATGAATGAGAGAACTCGAAGTCATCCTAATAGCAACAGCCCTACTCAGGTTTTTCAGAGGGCCTTTCTGCACTACCCGATTATTGCACTATAATTCCACTTTAACCATCATGGCTGCCTCCTCTGGAATCTTGGGGTTTGTAGTCTTGGGAGGGTACTGGAGCTCTCTGGCTGAGACTTCTAACTATCCTTCCCTAAACTACAAACCCCATGATTCCATAGAACAGAACCATGGCAGTTAAAGTAGAATCATATTGCAATAAGTTGTGTAGTGCAGAAGGCCCCAGGGTCAGGCCCATGGCTTCCTTGATTGAATCCATCCATCTGTAATGTGATCTTCTTTTCCTACGGACTTCCACCTTACCAAGCATTATTATCTTTTCAGGTGAGTGCTGTCTTCTTATGAGAGGTCCAAAATAGGACAGTCTCAGGTTAATCATCTTGATTTCTGGGAGAGCTCAGGCTCGAGTTGATCTGTTTCTTTGTCCACATTTCAGATGAGGTAACTTTCTTCCTATCAGTTTTTTTCACTGTTCAGCTTTCACAACCATACATATAAACTGGAAATAGGATGGCGTGGACAATCTGACTTTAGTATTCAGTGAGATTTATCTTGACATTTCAGGATCTTGTCTAGTTCCTTCATAGCTACCCTTCCAAGCTACCCTAGTCTTCTCATTTCTTGACTGCAGCCTCCATTCTGATTAATGACTGAGCCAAGGTATGGAAAATCTTTAACTATTTCAGTGACTTTGTGGTCTGCTTTAAAGTTATGTTAATCATCTGTGGTCCTTATTTTTGTTTTCCTCACATTCAGCTGTAAACCTGCTTTTGTATTTTCTTCCTTGACTTTCTTCAGTGAGGGTGCCAAGTCTGCTATTTTCTGCCAGTAGTATGGTGTCATCTTCATGTCTTAAATTGTTGATGTTCCTTCCTCTTTCCTCCTTCTTCTGAGTCCAATCTTGCTTTACATATGATATGTTCAGCATACAGGTTAAACAGATAGGGTGACAAAGTGCAGCCTTGCTCGACCCCTTGGCCACATAAATCATCCCGTCTCTCCATATTTTGTCCTGACGGCAACTTCTTGTCCTGAGTACAGGTTACAAATCAAGACAATCAAATGTTATCACACAGTCATTTCTTCAAGATTTATCCTTAATTTTTTATGATCCACCCCAGTGGTTCTTAACCTTTTCTTTAGCTGGGACCTCCTGTAAATATAATTTGTTGTTGGGGACTCCAAAGACTTAAATAAATGTTTGAACATTTACATTTTGAGTTATTATTTATTAAAGGCTTTGGGAGACTAGGATTCAAATCCCTGCTCAGACACTGCGTGATCTTGGGCAAGTCACACTCTCACAGCCTCATAGGAAGACATGTTGGGGGATGATAGGAGTTTCAGCCCCACAGAGATGCAGCAGAAAAGCCAGAGGGCAGCGAGCCAACAGCAGCAGCCTTGTTCCCCGGTAAGGATACTCACACACAGAGGAGTTTCTTCCAAACAGGAGGCACTTTATCTTGTAGCAACGTTCCGTTATGTACACAACATGGAACAGACGGACAAAGGCTTGCGCCAGACACCGGTTTGGTCAACAGACAAAAACATACTGGGGATTGCTTTCTTATATACATATTTACAACCAATCACGTAGAGGTTTGCACACCTCCCTCTACCATCTGCACACGACCCCAGTTTCTTATGCAACCTTGCAATTACCCACAGCTGGGGCATGATGCAACATCTTTGCAGTGGGCTGATCATTTTCCCAGGGTTCCCTGCCTGGAATCCCTGACAAGACAAAGGCAAACCTCCTCTGAACCAATCTTACAGAAAAACACCCTGTGATAGGTTCATCTTAGGGTTTCCATAAGTCAGAAGTAACTTGAGGACACACAATAACAAAGTGCCACTGACATAGGGAGGTTCTTTCTCTTGTCTCTTCCCTTTGAAAACTGACTTATGATGACCCTAAGGTGAACCTATCATGGGGGTTTTCTTGGCAAGATTTGTTGCCTTTGCCTCTGAGAGAATGTGACTTGCCTGAGGTCACCCTGTTGGTTTCCATGGCTGAGTGGGGATTCAAACTCTGGTGTCCAAAGCCATAGTTTGGGCGCATGCACAGACCTTCTACTGTGTCCCTCGGTGCACACACCCTCTGCTGCTACATCCCTGAAGAAAGAGACATGGCTGCAGGCATGTGCATCTGCCCAAACTGCTCCCTCACTTGCAAATGAGCAAGGAGTTTTGACACCCACACACATACCCTGCTGTCCAGCAGCAGGGCTTCATGAATCCCCTGTTAAGAACCACTGATCTACACAATCAAACACTTTGCTATGATTTATAAAGTAGAGGCTGAGTTTCTTCTGAAATTCTTTGATGTGCTCCATTATCCAACATTATACTTGCAATATGATTCCTAGTACTTCTTCCATTCCTGACCCCAGCTTTGACATCTGGCATTCCTCACTCCATATATGGTAGAAATCTTTGTTGTAGAATTTTGAACATCATTTTGCTTAGGCAAGGAATGCTCAGAGGTGGTTTCATCAGTTCCTTCCTCTGAAATGTAGCCTACAGCACCAGGTATTCATTAATAATAAACTGTAGAACATTATTTCTTCTATTGTACAGAGGTGAATTAGTAAAATGATGGAACCAGAGTTGCTTTCTAATGTTTATTTTGAGTCCGCTCCTAAACACCATGGTTTTGAATGGTTTAGCTTACTGGAGTAATTGTTAACTGAGCAAGAGAAATCGATTCACCTCTTGCAGAGCATCCAAATTCTTTCCATCAGTTTAGGCTTGGAGTTCCATCTCTTGTGAGAAAGTCAAGGGCAGAGACTAAATGAAGGACAGCCAAGTTGGTTAAGGTTGCAGCGCATGCTATGCATGTTTTCTCAGAAATTCTCAACATTCAGCTTGGTGGACCTTGATGTGGTAAGCGTGTGTCTTCACGTAGGAGCTCATATTACTGCAGATTTTTCCATTAAAATGATGCTGTATGTGAACATTCATGGAAATCCTGTCTGCAGGTGTGAAGTGGAACACCTCACAGGGTAAACTGGACCTTTTTCTACTAAGAGCACAACACTCCCCTCCTGTATAATGCCAAAGGCCTACCTAGTACAGATACCTGTGGAAGCTCACAATCAAGTTGTTGTTGTTGTTGTTGTGTACCTTCAAGTCATTTCTGGCTTATGGCAACTCTAAGACAAACCTATCATGGGGTTTTCTGGGGGTTGAGAGTGTCCCCAAGCTCACCCAGTGGGTTTCCATGGCCAAGTGGGGAATCAAACCCTGGTCTCCAGGGTTGCAGTCCAGTGCTCCAACCATACATGACACTGGCTCCCTCACAAGCAGAACATGAGCAAAATAATTCTCTTGCTTTTCTTTATCAAATGGTATTCAGAGGCATGCTGTTTTGATCCTGGAGGGAATATCTGGTCAACATAACTTCTTGTTGTCAACTGCTATCAAGTTGGCTTCCACTTTTATAATGACCATGTGAAAGACTTCCAAGATACTTTGTTATTAGTAGTGCTGTTAATTGCAGACTCAGGGCGGTGTAGACTCAGGGCCGTGACTCCCTTTATTGAGTTCATTCACTTGTAATTTGGTCTTCCTCTTTTTCTACTGTCTTAAACTTTATAGAGCATTATCTTTTGTCATGTCATGTCATCGCATGATGTGTCCAAAGTACAATAGCCTCAATTTAGTCATTTTGATTTATAGAGAGAGTTCAGACTTGATTTGTTCTAGGACAGCACGATTGGCAGCTATTAATAAGCTGTAAGCAAGGGAGGTGCAGTTCTTAACATCCTTATGGAAAGTACCACTAGGATGTATGCAAAGCTACCTCAGTCGTGGTTTCTAAATGATCCATAAGGATCAGGCTGTTTTTAATTGTTTTTCAAACTGATTAAAATTGTTTCTTTAATTTTTATGGTTCTTCCATTGTTTTTATTTTACATAGTGTTTTAATTAGTTGTAATTTACTGCTTTAAAGTTTTATTCTGTGAAACACATTAGGGGAAATTTGCCTGGAAAAGTGATACAGAAATGTTTAAGATATTCATCCCAAAATATTTATTTAATAAATAATAAATACATTGTGTTATTCAAGAGCTGATACCAGAGTTCTGCTACATTTTTCATCTCTGCTGGAATGCTGCAGTATCCATAAAATAAGCTACACAACATTTGCCCTAGCTGCAAGCTTGAATATGCCTGAGAATTAATGCTGCAGACTTTGATGGCCTAGGAAGTCAATTAAAATCATACTTTTGGGGTAATAGTGCTCATTTGAAAAAACATTGTAAAAGGAAGAGCTGACATTCAGTATATTTTGGAAGTTGTGTATGGACAGCCTAACAAACAAAGTTTCTGGATTACAAATTTTCTGGGTTAGAAAGACAAACCAGAACAGCAGTGGCTAAGTCTTCAGAAACCAATTAACAGAGATTTCCATTCCTGCTGCACTCTTAATTTCTATTCTTACTAGTATTTTACTGGAATTTAAAACTTCTGTCTTCCATGTTTGGAAATTGCCTCTCTCAACTTATCAAATGACAGATAATGCCAGAGGATGACTTTATATGTTTCAGTTTACAATCCAAATGGACTTTTCCCTAAAGTTTTTTGTTCTGGGAATTCTATATCTTTTAAAATTAGGTTTATATTAATAAACTTCATTTTGGACTTAGCTTGCCCCCAAACCTTGGACCTGCTTGTGGTTGCAGATTTTGCAGGTGTCATAAAGTTGTATCTTTTACTAATTCAGTTAAAAAGAAATTATGAGAAGTTTTCAGAGAAAATATTTGTTCATAAAAATTTGAAATAGGATCCTTGCCTAGTGGCAAAGAGCATTTGGCCATTGTCTTATGAATTTTTATTGCAGTAGGAAAAAAAAAAGATCTTGGCAGTCATCCTGTTGGATACTCCCAGCTAGAGTAAATCTATTTAATCAGTTGTTGAATGGTGAGTCAACACATAGTTAATCCCATTGATTCAGTGGGTCTACTCTAATCAGGACTAATAACAGGATGTAGGCCTTCATGTTTAGGAAGACACTTGAGAACTCTAAAATATCATCTAAGTTTATATCCATTTCTGTATGGAACCTGGTCCATATAGAATTATTTCACACATAGTCTGTGTCATTCTTGGTATCTGCCAAGCTTTGGAACCCTGGCATGGTAGGGTATCTGCCAGGCTTTGAAACCTCCCACTAATTCTTTTTTTATCATGACATTCTGAGGAACAATAGGTGACTGGATCTAGGTGATTCTAGATCTGGCTGATTCTAGATCTAGACTCATTTCCCACATTGCCTTTAAAATAGCACCTGTGTGAGATACTGCTGAAAATTCAAATAGTGGCTAAAGTCAGCCACCTAGCATGGTCAAAACACTACTAACCTTTTGCTACTGGTTGAATCTGGACCTCTCAAGGGAGTCTCTTTGCTGGTGTTTGAGTGTTTTTCATGTTGTATAGGTTTGTACTAATTGCAGTAAGGTGAAATATAAGTTGATAATTTAGATTAGCTAGAGTAAGATGTGGGAATGGGGAAGGAGAAGTCAGTGAGTGTGGCAGAAGGTTGGAGTGTACTGGATGATCATTGGTTGGAAGGAGAGAATATGATGGTTGAAATGAAGAATGGGAAGTTTGGGTTTGAGGGATGGGAGGTGCTTTTACTGGACAGAAATACAGTCATCCCTTCATATTTGCAGGTTTGACTTTTGTGAATTTGATTATTCATGAAGGTCCACACCCCCGCTTCAGCTGGCACCACCAGTTGTCTCTGAGATTCTCAGACCAAGAAAATCCCACCCAGTTTTAGAAATACCACCAGCAGCCTCCCATTATTCAGTGCCTCCCCCCTACTTTTTTCTCCACCTCCTAATAGCTCTCTCCAGTCCCAACAACAGTAACCCCTCATTTCTCTTCCTGCACCCATTGCAAACTTCCCACCTCCTCCAGATTCTCAGACCAGGAAAACTCAACCCAGTTTTAACCAAAGGACCAACAGCCTCCCATCATCCCCCCACTTTTTCTTCCCCATGTCCTCACGTGGCTCTCCACTCCCAACAGCAACAGCCCCTCACTTCCAACCCTAAACCTGGTTGAGTTTGGCCACTTGATTAGCCACTGCTGTTGCTGATAGCTGCCTCTAAAATTGGCTTCAATTTATTCACAGTATTTTCACTTTCATGAAGGTCTTGCACCCCTAGCTAAACTGGAAGGAGAACTATACTATTTATTTATAGTGTTTACATCCTACTTTCAGTCAAGAAGACTCCCAGGGTGGCTTACAACTTATTAATCTGACAGTTCTCTGCACTCTGGCTTACAATCTAAATATGACATGACACATAAGGAAAAGGGAATGGCAGAGGGAAGAGATTCAAGTCCAGTACGTACTGGCTGTTCTTCTTTCACTCAAAGAGGTCAGGACAATGGCAGTTGGAATGGAGAGAAGGTCTCCGAATAGAGTAGGCATGAGTTTAGATTAGGAGTATATCTGAGACGATCAGTTGAAAAACAAAGTATAAAGAATAAGAAACTTTCATTTCGAACTAATATCAACATACTTTTAGTCAACTTGTTTATTTTATGTTATGGATAAAAATGTCTGTTCGGTATTTAATGTGGATGTCAAGCATTTTGTCAAAGCTGAAAATAAATAAATGTTTTAGGATATGATGGCAGCAAATGGAACTGTTCATTGTAGCATTTATTTAAAAAGTTCCTTTTGCTTCTGAAGAGTGAATTCAATGGCCCTCTGAAATCCATAGCTGGCCATGGTAAGAGTTTCCTTTGGTGATGCTTTTCTGACTATTTTTGAGAAACCTGAGGGGCTGGCAAAGACTGAGGACAATGAGATAGTAGGAAAGATTATCCATGAGAGTTCTTTTGCTACTTCTGTGCAACGCTGCTTGTATCTTTTTGTCCCCATGAGCAAGAGAGACAGGTGCAAAGGTACACTACTGATAAATGTTCGTGAAAAGGGGATAGACCATTCTCCTGTTATTTCTGAGCATTCTATGGGATTGCATATCCTGGTGTCAAGAACTCATCATGCCATGTGACTTCAAATTGTCCAGCTTCAGTGTAAAAGTATACTTTTCACCTACCTGAATAATTTCTTAAGATGATAAAACTTCCCTGATTTATGGTTTTCTAATGTTCAGAATGTTTTTTCTAGGGTATCTACATTCTCTTAGCATCTTTTATTTTGCTAGAGTTTCACTCATGCAGTATTTTATCCTCCCAATCTACTTCTTTTGGACTATGGGGATGCTTTAAAAATATAATATTCTAATTACAGTAGAGTCTCGATTATCCGACATAAACGGGCAGGCTAATAGTCGGATAGTCGAAAATGTCGGATAATCCGGAGGGTCAAAGAAATCACCTTGAAATCACCTGTTGCCATGCTTTGGCCCTTGTTTTGGGGCCTGGAGGTACTCGCCCTGCTCGCTGCCGCCGCTGCCGCGCTCGGGGCCGTGTTTTGGGGCGAGGCTTCACTCGCCCTTCTCTCCTTGCCCGTCGCGGCCGCCATGTTTGGGGGCGTGTCTGGGGGCGCGGAAATGCCTAAAGCCACGCCCCCAAGCAGCCGCGACATCGGATAATCCAGAATGTCGGATGACCGAATGTCGGATAATCGAGACCCTACTGTATTTTTAGGCACAAGATACAGATTTATCCAGTTACAAAGTGATACAACTTTGCTCACATGGCTGTGAAAGCACCACTCTTTTTCCCTGCAACTGCAGCACTGTAATTTGACACATGGGACAGAAGTACATCTTGAACATGGAGAATATCATGCAGTACTCATCAATATACAGCTGTCTCACTGTATTCACAAGGGATTGCTTCCAGGACCCCTTGTGAATGCTATAAATCATGCATTCTCAATCCGCTATGAAAATATGGTGCAGGGCAGCAGCGGAGGTGGCCACAAGCCATGGCCGGAGGAAAAGTGTGCCAAGTGATGCTGCCATGTCTCTGCCAAAGCTCCTCGCTGCCTTGAGATTATGTTAGTGGTGGTGCCAATCCTGCTTGTTTGTTGGTGAATGAGCAAGCAGGATTGGTACTGCCACTGTCAACAATCCCAGCAGCTTTGGCAGGGACATAGCAGAACGAGCCAATCCTGCTCGTTCATTTGAAAACAAGCAAGCAAAATTGGCAGTTCACATGAATATGGTGGGGCCACTGTATAACCACTAAGGAGCAATTCTGTTGTCAAAAATTCTGTCAAAATGATGTATCTTCAACAAAAGGCCCTATAATGACATTTCTCTTGTCTCACTCTTTTTGCATAAAAAGAGAAACGGAGGCATATAACACTAGATAATAATTTCACTCCTTGAAGGGCTTACAGTCAACTTAAGAACATATTAGTTTTAGTGACTAATGGGTTGGATCCAGACGGTCATATTTTAAGTCCTAATGACTTTAGATGGGTCCACTTTTAAGTATAACTTAGAATCAGTGTTAATGTGTTAAAAATATGGAAAGCAACATTTATCCAGATAATTAGTAGTTGGCACAATGAACTTCAAGATGGCTCTGTACCGTGAGCATTTTTAATATATCTATTTCCATTTAAAGGTTGGCAATATTTAATGGGTGTAGCCAAATGCCTTTCTTTCACAACAAGAAGTAAAACTGTATCTATTTAAATCTTGGCTCAAGTGATAGATCTAATGAATGAAAGTTGCTTTCAACAACTAGAAAAAATGCAGATGGTTGTAATTATAAAAAGATTGCATGCAGACATATAGATTAATTTCCTTTTTAATAGTAATGCAGTTGCTGTTATACACAAGCCCTAAGGTAACTGGGTCTAAAATAAACAGAGAAATTTACACAGGAAATGATAGATGAATTACATAGGAGCTGAATGGAGGTTTCAGTAAAAATTAAAGTTTCTAAAACAATATATATAATTTCCTCTTGAAGGGTTCATGCACTTCCTCTCCTTTATGATCTAAAGCTGTATTCACACATTATTTTACACAGTGGTTGTCCCAAAATACTATGGTTTATTCATATAAACACAGTGCAGATTACTTGCTCTGCTTCACTGATGCCCACAAAAAAATTGTGTATTTGTACCAGTAATGATAGTGGTGAATAAGCTGCTTCCAAAGATGTTAGGCTTTAAACCAATCATGAAAGTCACACCTTCAGAGCTGCAAGTTCAGAACTAAACTTTAGATGTCCATTGGCTTGGGGTTGTGGATGGCAAAGAAGGAATCTTCTCTATTGTTCACCATCACGTATTTGAGAAACAATTCTGGCACTGAATATAGGTTGTAGACAAGACCTAAGGGCGAAACTGGATATAATGTTAAATGCCTCTTCAAATTTAGTATTTACTGATAAAGGACTGATAATTGTTGGGGAAATTTGAATGGAAGAAGATTCTTTCCTCACCTGCTGCAATCCCAATGAAAATCCCTCTTCTGCAGTTGCAATGAGGAAAAAGACCATGCCTGTTATATTTCCAGTGATACATGCCCGCATGCCACCTGATGCTGTTTACATTTTCAGAACCAGCACACTAAATGAAAAGATAAATTTAATATCTTAACATCATATTGAGCCCAGTATCTTCCAATAAAAGAGCTCTGCACAAGGTTGAGTGTTTGCTCCATTTTCAGAACATATGTTTCTGGCAAAGTTGCTAATTGCACTTGCCATCAAAAGCTGTGAGGTTGGGTTTCTTGGGTGAACTGGGTATAATGTCATCCTTCCCCTACTGTGCTATCTTTCTATTGACCTCTTCTATTTGGTTTGGCTGGGAAAAAACCACTGGACATTGGCTGTTATACACTCCTATTGAAGGGCCTATTTCAAAACGGCAGGGTTTATTAATGAAGAAAAAACAGATAAAGCATTCCATTCTGGATGGGATTTGTGTGGTCAGATGTGCAAATATCATTTGAAGTCAACAATGAGCTAAAAATGAAACTGAATTAAATATAGAAAAAATATTCTTGTAAACTAGACTAGCAGGGTTTATTTCCATGCTTATAAAAAAACTTTATACGTTATATGAAATTTTTAGTGAAGATGAAGATGTGGATAAAACAAGGGAATGATCAAGGAGCACATGAATTTTATATTTTGCAGGTGTATTGGTGCCTGCCTCAAATATTACTGCTACAAACTGTTTTGAATTACATTTCTGTGTTGCTTTGTGAGTGAAAGGTTTTTATGCATGAGATTTTCATCTGCATATATTAATGGTAAAGTTTTTGGGTGCAAATATAAACGCCCTTTTACGATATGAATTTCGACATGAAGGTATCAAAAGGAGAGGCACTTTGTAAAGATCTGTAAAGATCTCTCCTTCCCTCCCTCTCTCCCTTTCACAGTAAGACTATAAGTGGTGCAGGTTTGTAATTTGGACCCTTGACTTAATGTGCTCACAAAAGTTGCCCTTTAGATGGCCATGTATATCAATTTGGCTGTGAAATACATAAATAGAATTTCTTTTGTCCTTTGATTGCAACCATTCCAGACTTCACTGCTACAACCCTGATAGGTTAGAGCAAAAGGAAAGAAACCTAAATCTGTTTGCCAGTCTTGACAAATGGGAAGGAAGGAAAATAATCTAAGCTTGTGTTGTTACCCTGATTTCTGGGGGTCCCTTGGGGGACACCTCAATTTGCTCCAAGTTGTAAAGGTTGGGAAATTAATGGAGCACAAGCAATAGCAAAATGAGAGGGAGGGTAACCTAGCAGGATCTTTTACCCACCTTTTATGGGGTCAGGCCAAGCCAAGAACCAGACAAACATATCAAATAAAAGGATTTTATTAAATGAAAATGTTCTCATGCACCAACACACTCACTCGCACACGTACACAAAAGACCTTATTGAGAAGTAAAAGAGTTGAAAAGTGGATAGGAGATATAGCAAAGGGATCGTAGATGGGGTGATACTGCACCTATCCTGGAGCCCTTGGTCTGGGAAGCAGCAAGCAAAATGGCTCAGCAAAGAAATGGCTGAGGGGATTACTCAGCTAACACAGTGACTGTCTGCTAGCTTGGTGGGGAGTTCTCCAGAGAAACTCTCAAAAACTAGGACTACTTGTAGGGCAGAATGTACCTCGAGGACAAATTTCTCCCGGGGGGGGGGACAACAGTTATAGCAAAGGAAAGATTGTTCATCAAAGGCAACTTGGTTTGCATGATGAATTTATGATGTGTTGCCAATGTTTCAGGATCTTCGGTTGGAATTGGTTTTAGTATAAATTATGTAGATGGACCTTGCCTTGTAGGATTCTTCTGGAGTCGCAGGTGCTCAACTTGGGGAAAACACACTAATCCCCTCAAGTTAGCTCCTCTTTGGCTGAGGACCCTTTGTTTTTGTGAGTTTGCACAGCTTGAGGTCTCCCTGGGCTACGTGACTGGGGATTTTCCTGGCCTGACCTAGTTCTCGGTTGTTCGACTGATTTTGCCTACGTGCCCATCCGGGCAACCTCCCTGGCATGGGGAATATATTTTATATCAAAATTGTAGTCCCCGGGATAGGGTACACCGGTGAGGTAACAGTGTAGCTTTGAATTTTGAACTTACCTAAATCATAGCACCATCATGACTATGGGAATAAAATGGAGGTTGCTTTTGCAGTCCTGATACCAAATTCAGTGGCTTGCAAAGCACACATCTGTTGTAAAAGGGACTAGTGTATTTTTTTTAAATAAAAATAGTAAAATGGACATGACTGGCTGGCTGACCCCTAGCAATTTTTTTTTCATAAAGAAAGAAAATGTCAGCCCTGACATATTGATGCCAGCCTTTGTGCTGAAACCAGGACTGTTTGCTACTGATCCCATGATGAGATGCTGTTAGGGACTCCCGGGCTGCAAGATCTTCTGCTTCAGTCTTGACATCTATTCCTAGCTGCACCAGGGGCAGAGAAGATTGGAGGTGGGCACAGTATAGACAATGTGCATTTCTTCAGGAATGAGCTTACGGAGGGCATTCATACCAGAACTCATCTTCCTATGGTAAACCTTTGCTTTCCACAGATAATGAGAAGAGCGAAGGGATTTATAGAGCTTTGCAGTAGAATCCCCCCACCCCTACCTTTTCCACATTTGTAGTGTTAGAAACAGGAACTGAGATGAATTTAATTGGCATTGTAGTTATTTGATGTACATAAGATATTCAACACTGAAGGTACAAAATATTTTTATTGTGGCACAGAAGTTAAACGAACAAACAAAAGACCACTGTCATTTATGCAAAGGGATCTTGTAGCACCTTTGAGACTGAGAGAAAGAAGTTGGTAGCATAAGTTTTTGTAAACTTAAGTCTGTTTTGTCAGATGCATGGAAATAAGCGCCTAGAACAGACCTTTATAAATATGGATGAGGAGGTGATAATATGTGAATAGCAACAGAAATGCAAAACTTGTGGGTGCGGTGATGAGGTGACAAGTTCAATTTTAATAATAATCTTAAGGGACAAAGACAAGAGGAAAGATGTTCCCTAAAACTAAGGTGAGTAGATAACCATCTGAATGGTGGAGGGAGTTATTGGAACATAGTGTGATGCTGGCTGCGAACCAGAAGGGAGATGTGACAAACTGGCTAAGAGAGTGAGTCTTCATGAGGTTGGGGTGTTAACTAGTGTTATAACTAGTTTATAGTATGTCAGAAAGTCATTGTCTCTGTTTAACCCACTGTTGATGGAGTGGAGTTTGTGGATATATTGCAATTCTGCTGTTGCTCTTCCCAATCTTCCTTTGTAGTTCTTCCTTTTTTGTTTGTTCCATGACTGCTGTTCTGAGGTCCAAGACAGAATATCCAGGAAGATTGAAGTGTTTTGCAACTGGTTTTTGTATATTTCCATTCCTGATGTCTGATTTATGTCTGTTTATCCTCTTGTGCGGAGATGGCACTTGTTCATTGCCAGTTCATCCACTTTGCTGTGTCACACCTACATAACTTCTGGTGTCACCTGTTGCCTTGAGAAATCACATAAGTAGTTGAATGGAATCCATCAGTGTGTAATTCCAGTGCCACATGATTTCAGATTCAATATACTTTTTTCTGGAAATTCCTGGAGTTTATGGGAACACATATCAAAACAAATAGTATCATTAAGACTAAGGATCTATCAAAACAAATCCAGGATGAAGTTATGCAGAATCACCAATCAGGATTGGGTTATTTTAGAAAACCTACTCCAAACTATGAACATTCACCAGAGCACTGATAATCCATTATTACAAAATGGACAGACTGTGGTTCATTCATGACTTTACCTACATAAAGCTGTCCAACAAAACTCAGTAACCAGGTAAGGAGGACATTAGTCAGAGAGGCAAGTAGGAAGGTAAAAGGGAAATAGTAACTCTGAAAGTGCCAGAGGGCTGATTCAGCTAGTATGGGAAGAACTGTCCATGGCACAGCTATTACCCACACATTCCACAAAGCTGGGCTCCATGGAAGAGGGATGAGAAGAAAGCCACTGCACAAGTGAACCTATATCAAAACCCATTTGGAATCAGTGGAAAAGCATGTGGGAATCACATGAAAAAAAAGTGAAAAAAGGTTCTGTGGTATGGTGAGACCAAAACTTTTGTTTGTTTTGCTACAAAAATGTGTGTGTGGTCCTAAGCTAACAGTTCTCATTAAGCCCTGAACACTATCTCATGTTGAAATGTTGTAAGAGCAACATGTTGTAGGAGTGTTCTTTCTCAGCAGAGACTGGGAAAAAAGTTAGGACTGAAGGCAAAATGTGAGACAGGTAACGTATAGATGGGGAAAGTCTAGAGAAAAACTTGTTTGTCTGCAAAAGAGCTGGGACTGGGGCAGAAGCTTACCTTGTAGCTGAACAAGAACCCTCATCACAGCCAAAGAATAATGAGTGCTTTAAACCAGGAATATAAATGTCTAAGAATTGCCATTTCAAAGCCCAGACCTCAGTGGAAAGACTTTAAAGTGGTTGTTCACCAAAAATTACAGAGCTTGAGCAGTTTTGCCAAGAAGAGCAGGCAACAGTTGCAGACTCCAGATGCATAAAGCTGATAGACTTGCTCAAGAAGAACTGCAGCTGTAAATTGCTACCAAAGGTGTTGTCAGTCAAATATTGACTTATGTATGCATTCATATACTTAACACAACTAGCAAATGTCAGTTTGTTTTTAATTTCTTATGTGCTACATTGAAACTGTTCTACACCATCCTGTGTAGACAATTGAGAACAGTGTTAAATAAATCGATTTCACTTCCAGGCTCTAACACAACAAAATGTGGAAAAATGAAAGGGTGTGTAAACTTCTTCAAGGCATTACATGCATGGTGAGGGTGGGCAAGTTTATGTCTGACCTGTATTCTAGATGTCTCAGCAGCTCTGTGTTCTAGTGGTTTGACTAAAACATAGGCATTTATCAGCACAACATTTTATTTTGTGTCCATTATGAATTATAAAGGAATAGGAAGCAAAATGGAATCACTTCTTTTGTGAATATGACTCTTTAAAAGTTGTGACTGCAGTTAATTAACATGTGCCCTAAAGGAATTTTTCCCTACATTTTGTTAGGTCATTACAAAGTTCAGTATAATAGTGCTTAACTCCAAAATAAATATGAATGTGCTTAACTTACAAGAGGTTCTCCCATATCAGTTTTCTGTCATGTCTTGGCAAAAAAAAAAAAAAAAGATAAATTCTGCAATCATTAATCATTGATATATCAAACATATTACTTATACACTTGAAATAATTTGTTATTAGTCTGGCTTTGAGACATATGAAATTAATATTTATATGATTTATATTGCATTTTCACACTAGTTCCCAGGCTGAATTCAAACAGTTGAAAATTATAGTATTCAATCAAGAACATAAAAACAACACAGTACAAAAGAATGGTAGTGTAAAATCAGTCAGCAGAATTAAAAACAAACACCTGTCGGAAGATATGCAATTATAGAGGACTGAAATATTTGGGGAAAGTTAATGGTTTATGCCTGTTGCTTATATTATTTTTATTCACTTCAAGTATCCTAAGGTCATGCCAAACTATCATACAGGTGAGAAAGCAGTTACAGGTTAGAAGTGATCATGTCTGAATGAATACAAAGACATTATTACAAAGCTGTTTTTATGTTGTAGGACCTGAATCAAAGTACTCTTCCAGGCTACATCCAAGCCAAAGGGCAAGGTGAGCACTACCACAAGATCCTAAATAAAATACCAGCTATAGAATTGACCTTTAATACATTTGTGTATAATAAGATGCAAGCTCTCATTGTGACTCTCATATACCATGAGTAAATGCATTCGTATACACACTCAGATATTTGTATTTGTATAAGTGTGTGTATTTTGTGTATGTATGTTGTTTTTAATTTAACTGTTCCGTTTGTTAATCACTCCTGTCTATCTGCTCCCCTTACTCACTCTCATATGCACACAGTATTGGTTATGATCCAAAGGGATATAAATACATGGAAAAAAAATGGTAGCTACTCAGTTTAGTTCAACTGCACTAAATACCTAGCTGTGCAGTGAGGCAAACCAATTTTAACTCTTTCAATGATAGTACAATTTTATACATTTTTACTTCAGAAATAAACACCACTGATTTCAGTGAGATTTACTGTCACACAGACTTGCATGCTTTACAGATTAAGTTCGTTTTATACTTGCTAAATATGTTGCAGGGAAAACAAAAAACCTTTTTAAAATCACCATTTTACTCAGATACTGCAACAATTCTAAAGTTCTTTACAGTCTTTTTATTTATATGTCTTAGCCTTTTTAACAAACAATATTGTGAAAACAACTGAACAGTCTAAAAGGAGCTGTCTACACTCCCCCCCTTTTAAACCGGACTTGATACAGTGGTTGTGCCAGCACACTATGCAGTGTGTGCACCTATCTTTTGTACAAACTTCCTGAAATGTACAAACTTCCCTGAGGACATCCAGACCTACATTCACTGCTGAAGAACAAAAAGTGGAAAGCAGACAGATCAGTGAGACAGAGGAAGTGTTCCAAGTAATTCTTTATATCCCTTCACTGAGTCAGTTGTCCTGAGAATTACAACAAAAACCTACAGCAGGATCTGTCATGCAAGGCTGATACAAAACTGCCTACACAAACCAGATCTGAGGATAAAGCTACCTCCCTCCCACTTTTATGAAGTATAGTATATACATTGATTGAGGTTGGGGGAAGCAGCAAGATTAAATTAATCCCAATGAGTAAATCTATGGAACAGTCCTAACTTACTATAGGAATCAAGATGAACAGACCAACATTCATACTTAGAAATGTACCTTAACTGTGAAATGGAACAACAGTGCAGCGCTGTTTTATGTAACTGGGTACCCGAGAAAGCCGTCCCCCTCGTTCACAAGTGTTACCACTGCAGTTTAACTAACTTTAATACAATCCAGAAATACAGAAGAATGCTGAAAGGTAAACATTATGTTTTTCTTTAAGTTTATATAATAAATTCAGACACAGTGCAGACTTCAGAAGCATAAATGAATTCTTGTATATGCACGATTCCAATGTCTGCATCTTATCATTCACACAGTTTTCCTGAAACCCTCTGTGGCGTACCACATTTATACTTCAAAACACTGATACAGAATGATTCCAGGTTCTGTGGCCTTCTGTCATGCTTATTTTCAAAAAATTTCACTGTAGTCCATTGTGTTATTGCTTTGTGTAGTGTTGTGAATGTCCAAAAAATAATTGTTTGGAAGACATTTAATTATAGGTTCTGTAATGTAGTTTAAACGAATGGTTCAATCTGTGAAAATGTGTAGTTAGTCAAAACTGTCTAGTGAAAACACAAAGTTATAGTTCATCTCACATTTTAATGTACATTTAACCAGTTACCTTCATTAAAATGCATACAATTTACACTTTGATTTTTAAAGGCGCATCAGTTAATTGGACAAATAAATTAGCTTTGCAAAACGTAGTTTGTGTTTCTTAAAAAGTACTCTCGCTTGTGCACAATGGAGCCCAAAGAAAACAATGTGTCATTGCACCATATCAACACTGTATAGAGAGTGGGGAGGAGCAAAATTGATATTATGAGCAAATTAACTATGGCTACAACTCTTGGAGGGGGCCACAATAAAATGGTTCATAGCAGAATAACACTGGTCAAGAGGAACTGTAAGCAGTGCAATAGCATCCAGATGCCCTAAATACCTTAAGAGTTTCTATCTTCCAGTGTGAAAACTATTCACTGTTGAAAAGTGTCCCAAGCAGACAGCAAAGTCTGAAGTGCTATGTCCCTTTAGGCTGAATCTGATTTACAGCACCCAGACACAGGGTTTTCTTGGTAAGATTTATTTGAGGTTTGCCATTGTTATTCTCTAAAGCTGAGAGAATGTCACTTGCTCAAGGTTAGAAAGTGGGTTTCTATGGCAGGGCAAAGATTCAGACCTGATATTCCAGAGCAAAGCTAATTTATTTGTCCAGTTTATTGATATGCCTTTAAAATCAAATGTTAATTGTTTAAATTTCAGTGAAGTGAACTGATTAAAGCTATATCAAAATGTGATATTAATTGCCTTGGTGTTTTGACTAAACAGTTTTTACTGCTTAAAAATGCATTTTTACAGACTGAAGCTGTTCCTTTAAAGTAGTTTATAGGTAATATATAATAAAATTCCAGTCTGTAGACTGTTTTCAAAAATATGCCTAGCTAGGTGTTGAACATTCACAATATTACACAATGCAATAAATACAATGGACTGCTATACCACACATGTTCCAAAGTCTGAGATTGCCTGTTAAAAATACAACAACCTGCATGACATCTAGGTATACAATTAACTGTTAATTAACTGTGCAGTTAAGCCAACTGTGATGTCATACACAACAATCAAGACTATATTGTGTAAAAATAGACTTGCAAATGGGCAATGTGGAGCACACACAAAGTATATGCACGTAGTATTCATGCAATAATTATTTGACATGTATCTGCTTTTCTAATGCCAGCAATTGGAAAGTCTAACATATTTGCAGCAATGTATATTTTACACAGCCTTGCTTAAATGTGAATCAAATTTAAATAGTTTGCTTTGATAATTGTATTATGTAATAATATAAGCAATGAAAGAATAACTGAAGATTTACAAAGGTGGGCTGTATTTGTTACATGTAGGTAAGTGATTTTGACCAATCTTATTTTTCATAGCTTCTCTGTTACATGGGTAAATAAATCACTTTGTTTTACTGAGATCGTTTTACTGAGAATGTTTACAATGGAACATGTCTAAAGCTGTGTAACAACTCTGTCACCCTTGCAGATCCTGTAGGAATATATTTCAAGTAGTTATATTCTGACCATCAGTTAAAAATAGGGCATCTGGCTTACATGAGATCAATAAACACATCTGCTGGCTGCAAGATTACAATCTAAAAGACTCCCTGGACAAAAAAAGATGAAGAGGGAAGAGAAAAACATAAAAACTCACACACTTGTTCTTAAAGAACTAGCTTGAATTGAGATAGTTCTGAGGGAGCAACCAACTGAAACTGGTCTTTCAGCAGAATTACTGAAGTGCTTGTTTTACATCTCTACTTCTGTTATAGGCCAGCATCCTGTTAGTGACACAAGTATAATTCCACTTTATATTTGTATATGTTTCTTCTATATGTTTCACAATGACCAAAGCTCCTTTTCGCTGGGACACACCATCTTAGTGCTAGAAGCTGCTCCCAACAGCCACTCCAATGCTGTTGGAGAGTGAAAGGGGTCAGAGAAGCATCTGGTTGACCTCCCATAGCCAGCCAACCAGAGGACATCATCAGCTGACACTTCTGGGGGATCCTATTGGATGTTGGCAGAAGATATACTCAATCTGAGTTAGGCTGTAGGAACATAACCATATGCTTTTCTGATCTCCTGCCCCCAGCCACTGAATGGCTAGAGGATTATCACAACAACATTGTTGGAATGGCGACAGGGGAGCTGTAGTTGAATTCTGCATGCAGAACACACAGCTGTGTAGGATCTTGGCCTTAGTCTGATGGAATAGCAACTAGCACATGCTGGTTTAGGGAGAACCCTGATGGAACTGGATCTCAGTGTTAAAGCTTTGCAAACCCAAAGTAATACTGTGAGCATTTTACATGGCACGGGGATGAGACTGAGGGGATGTGATAGTTGTCTTCATATATCTCTAGGGTGATGATATGGAAGAAAGGGCATGTTTGTTTTCTGCTGCTCCAGAGGGTAGAATCTAAACCAATGGATTCAAATTAAAGTAAAGGAGATTTCAAGCAAACATAAGGAACCCCTGATAGCAAGAGCTGTTTTACACTGGAGCAGATTTCCTCAAGCAGTCATACTGTCCTTTGCTGGAGGTTTTTAAACAGCATCACTGTGTTGAACTTCAGATGTTGAGGATCACCAGAAGCAACTGAACATTGTTGTGGAAAATACTGGCCTAAGAAGTCAGGATAATGCAACCAAAGTGGCTTGTGAAGAAAACTGTAACTAAAAAATACACACTTTTCTATGTTTTTATGTGTAGATTAGAGAAGTTTGGGTTTTAGGAAAGAACTACTCCAGTTCCTGGACTTGTTACAGAAAAGCGAACTGTGCACTTCAAAGGAGACTATGCAGTGTTGTCTGTATTTGGAGAACTAAATCTGGTAGGTCTAATTCAGAAACAATTTACGATTTTTGGCCCAAGAGTTCTGCAGAGAGGAATGAGAATGAATGATTAAAGATAAAATTAAACAAAGCAAAATAAAACAAGCTGCTGGCCATTTTTAAGAGAACTTTATTGCAGACAAAGATAACAAAGAGATAAATTCTAAACTTCCATCATCCAGAAACAGTCACATTCACTGTTCTTTTTGAAGCAATGACCAAAACTTTATGGTAAAGAACAGAGTTACAATAAATTTTGGAGCAATGTTCTTAAAACTGGGCAAAGAGGTGGCAGAGATGATTTAAAGTACTACAAATTAACTGAAGATTTCCATTCTGGCTTCAGTTACAAACTGAACAAGTCCAAGGAGGTATGTCTTTCTCCATCTTGAAGATACTTATCAGTTGGTGATATACTTCAAGCAATGTTAATTTGATTAAAAAGTTTGTCCTTAATAACCTGAGACATCAATCCATGTATTGCTTCTATGGTGGTCTTGCAGCTGAGAAAAAAAAAAGCAAAAAAAGGCATAAATTTAAACCTGGCTAAATTCAATTCTGTCACTGCTTTGTAGTAATTCAAGTGCATGAGGAGCTCACGGTGCCCATAACCCCATGAACTGATACTAACTGTCCAATTTTGAAAAGATTGGCACAACAATTTACTTGACTACCCAAAGCCATTTGCTTTAAAAGGTAAACTCAAACAGTCTTTGCATTTAAGCACACAGCTGCAGAAATTATGGGTATGACTGTATAATCTAAATCAGGAAGACTTTCCATTGACTGCATTATATCAATAAAGTGCAGTTTAGTTATTATTCTTTATAGTTCTATAAGCCTAAATCCATGTAGCTGAAATAACATACTCTTTTCCCTCTCTATTACACTTTCATTTCACTGTTACCATTATTTCAGTATGTTCTTTCCCTGCTTACTCTGCCTTCATTTCACTCCTTTTTATCTGTCATCTTTCTTTAGTCAACCTGTAAGACTGATAACCTCTCAGGGTAGGAACCTGTGTTCTCATTTTTAATTTTTTTTCTTTCTGCACAGCACCACAGACAAAAATGGAAAAACGTCAGAGATTTTCTTTTTCACTGTACATTCTACATCTGCTTTGTGCCAGTAAACACAGACATTGGTCTGTAGGGACCATAGCTCAATGAAAATACATGAGCTGCAGGCAGAAAGTTCCAGATTTATTCCCTGGCATCTCCAGACCTGGCTGGTATAGACAGGTCTGAAACCTTAGAAAGCTGCTGCTAGGCAGGACAAACAATATTAAGTTTGTGCAATGCATGGTTAATACCAACCCCTCAATTACAACATAGACTGCTGAATATATATAGCTATATAAACAGGATGGATAATTGGATGGTAACTATATATAAGTTTTTCTGAGGAAAAGCAGGTAGCAAGTAAATAAATAAAACACAATACTAAGTAAAAGTTAGAATCTGATTTTAAAAGCCCTACTATAAAGCTACAAATTGCTGGATATTGTTCCTAGCACCTCATCATCCCACCAATCAGGTTCCCTGTTTCTATTGATTACACCTCATAATTTGTAAAGTTTGGGATTCAAAGTCCTAGATGCGCTACTATTGCATTTCCCATTTCTGTGGGCAAACCCCTATTCAGTTTGCCAAAGAACCCTTCAAAAATCTGGAGGGGCGTTTTAAGAGAAGTACTCCTTGAAGCATGAGAAAGGGCCAATAGGGAAAAAAAATCAGCCAGTGCCTTTAACACATATGGAAGTATTTTCATACACTGCTTTATATCCAGCCATTGTGCTATTCTTTGGTGATATTACCTCTGTTGCCCAGAATATCATATTATGAAAAATATTTGAGGGAAAAAAAAAGACTAGGACACTTAGATTAGGAATTTGAAAGAACAAAATGAAAACCCAGTAGCTCAGTAGGAAGCAGGGGAACGACTTACAAGCATTTATATAGCAAAGATTGCATCACAGCATTCTCCTAAAACAAATTCTAGAAAAGAGATTATCTTACCTGTCTCTTGTTGCTTTGGCTAGCTTGTCCTCCGATTTTCTGTCATGGGACTCTAAACCCAACATGAAGCTTCCTCTGCCTAGCTGAGCTTCTGACTGCTCTAATTTTTCAGAAAGATCAAATACTTGCCCAGTGGTATAGTCAGCATTCTGCATTTGGAAAATATTTAACATTTATAGATCTGCTATATAATACATATTCAGGACATTACCAACCTTAAATCATTTTCAGATTTCTTTTATTTTGTGTATCAGGCAACCCAACTGTAATTATCACAGGGAGCTTCAATTTCTAAAATTAATAAGATTTCTATCTTCTATATTAAATGCAAACATGTGAAAACTATATATTTAATAAAGCCAATATATATGTATAATGTAAATATGTAGGTATTAAATACTGCAAACATAAAATCTACAGTTGGGTTGGATTTAGCCTTGCCTCCAGAAATAGTTCCAGCAAAGGCCTCCTGTGAGAGGAAAGGGGTAGATTAGTTATTTTCATAATCCCCCACTGATGTTCCAGAGCTGTTTCCAAACCTGGAACAGTGCAAGTGATGGCAGTGGGGACAGAAAGGGAAACGAGAAAATCACTACCCCTTCTATTCCTCCAACACTAGTGGAACTCATTCCAACCCTACATCCAACTAACTGAAAGTATGATATGTAATAAAACAAACAAATTGCTTGTGAGACTAACTAGAGTTCATAGATATTATTTTGTTACTTTATTTCATAAAACATAAAGCCTAAGACTTTGTTTTCAGATTCTTAGACAATTGCATTAGAATTAAAAAAACAGATTAGAAGTTTATTTTGAGAATTCAACTAATGAAACAGTATGAGGCATTTATTTCTATTTGTCTGATCTACAGCAGTTTTCTAAAATACACGTTTATTCTTATACTGCCACAAAGTAATCAAGTAATTAATGTTCCTTGAAAGCACTTACGTTTTTTCAAGGTTTATACTGTCCTGTAGTGGAAACCATTTACAAACTCTTGGTGATGTGAGAGTATTTAGTTGCTAAACAGAAACAGGACTCTTGAAAAAGATGCAGGAAACTGGACCGAAAGGAGAGAGCTCCTTCTTGACCGCTTCAAGCTTCCTTCTTTGCAACTTCAATGTGAGAGGTTCCCCTAATTTGTACTTATAATGCCATGACAAAATGCTTCCATGAGCATACGTACAATAGCCTTCTCCCAAGTTCCTTTGTTTCTTAGCTCCCTTTTATCATATTATTTCCCATTTCCTTAGATATTGCTGCCTACAGTGCTTCAGACATCACGTGTTACTTCTGAGTACCTTACGGATGTGTATTTAGTACAGGAACGGGGCACCTAACACACTGGGGCCAAATGTAGCCCTCTGAAATTCCTCAGATTGCCACATCTCCTTCCTTGTGACACATCATTTTCTCATCTCCCACCTTTTGTGTGTCCCTCCCTAGGAGGCTGAAACACCTCTCCTAACCTATAGTAATTGGCAGTAAGAGCTTTAACACTTAATTATGCTGGCATTTCAGGGAGCAAAGATTTGCCCTACCTAATCTTGGAATACTGCTCCCAGTAATGTCTCTGAAATTCAATTTGGCTATCTGGCTGAAAGAGATCCCCCACCCTTAATTTAGCAAAACCCACAATCATACTTACAGTAAGCAAACTAGAAGAACTAAGAGTGTTCACCCAATATTTATTCCACAGAAGCTCAAGTAACTTGCGATCCAAAGAGGATTTAAAATAGGAGACTTCTAAAGCATAATACCTATTTCAAAGGGAAAAGATAATGAAAAACTTTCCTAAATGAATACGCTATATGTATTACACGTGTAAAACTTATATGTATAGACAAGCATTGAATACACTAATGTGACTGCTCTATCAAAATTCCTTATAAAACTAGTTGTGCAATAAATACCACAGAAAAGGGTGGGAAAAAGTTGCAAGATGTGGAAAAAAAAATGGAGTTTGACAAGTAGATAGGTGAGCCAAACCTGAGAAATGAAAAGGGGAGGAAGAAATGTTTTGCATTACCTAAAATGTTACTGAAATATAATGCACTTCTCTATAAAGGGCACTAAACTTTAAAATAGGGCAAAATGAGACCACACTAATGCACAAAGGATCAATAATATCCCCAGAGAACTCCAAACACAAAAATATAGGTCCCAATGTAATTTGCAATCTCTTTAACAGTAGGACATGGAGAGACCCTGTGGAGTGGAAATGCTGTGATATGGTGGACTGGGGAAGAAAAAAGGAAACTGCACAAAGTCAGATAGTGCAGAGACACCTATATTAAGCAGAAGTCATTACTTGATTTTCTGCAATCTCTGCCTCAGCCTATCTAACCACAGGTCATATCACCCTCACATCTGAGGTAGCATTCTCAAGGGGAGTTGGGAACTGGCACAGAAAGAAAGAATCTTCTCTCTCCTGTGTATGGGTATCTGAATCTAACTCTACATCTTTCTTTTTAAGCTAGAAAACCTACCAAGACTTCTGTTTTAGGAAAGAATTCCTTACTGTTTACAGTGCACTCCAAAGTCTTCTATTTTATTAAGTGGGATAGTCTGATATTCAGAAGGGCCCTCGTCAGGAGGCTTGTAGCCCTAGAGGATAAAGAAACAAGAAACTCAAATTAAAACAGCAAATCTTCAAAGACCATTTTCATTCTGAACAAGGTCTACTTCAGTTTTAAACGGGAGGGTTAGAAGTTCAAGGGAAATATGTTGCATTATTTTGATTCAAACATTAATGTCTACATCAGCTTTTTCACTTAACATTTATATTTGGCCAAACTGAAAATTCCTTCTTTTGTCAATATTGTGAGAATCATGCTTTCTGAATCTTGTCCCCAAATAAAGGAATGCTTCCTTATGGCACTGTTGTGTTCAATATTTTTTAACACACAGTTGATTAAAAGCATATGGTAGGCGTTCCAGTAGCCTGCTAGATTTGTCTTTCCATTGCCAAAAGGAAAATCTTAGATTTTTCTATGCAAACTCTTAAAAAGATAAAAATATAAGTATGTTCTAATGCTTCAGAATTAACTTATGAAAAATACAGTACTTCTGCAGTTTTGTGAGAAAGATGGTAATTCAGTATTCCTTCTTCTAAAGTAAAATAGGTATATTCCAATACTAAAATAAGGTGTGTAGCCGTGAAATACAATGCTTAATTAATGATTTCCAGAGACAATACCTTCCTAAAAGGTCTCCCTAACAAACTTCTAGCACAGAGAGGAACTGCTCAACTATCTATCCAACTGATTGAATGCAATAAGCATGTGCACAGAAATGTATCAATTTTCTTAAAGGAAACTATTAAATACGATTCTCTCAT
The DNA here is from genome assembly GCA_030412105.1 of Cyclura pinguis. Taxonomy (NCBI): domain Eukaryota; kingdom Metazoa; phylum Chordata; class Lepidosauria; order Squamata; family Iguanidae; genus Cyclura; species Cyclura pinguis. Next base: position 219,662,819 of record CM059602.1, read on the forward strand.
TTGACCAGGAGTCACAATTCTAGATATTTTTCACTATAATTCATGGAAGGCTGAATGTAAAATATAAATGGAATAGCAAATTATGACAATAACTACATCTTTAGTACAGTGCATATTATTGTTCCACTTACAGTGTTCAGTAGTGAGATGTCATCCTATTTAGTGATAATCTTATGTAATTGTCAATTTGATTATGTACTTAAAATTACCTTAGGATAGGTCCTAAAAGCTCCAAGATTCACCTTTCCTGCAGATATTGTCCTTGTTGGATCAATCTGTAAAATATATTTTAAATTACATTACCCTCTAAAGATGGATGATTAGAACTAAGTCAAAGATTCTGGTTTGTAATCTTAGGCAGGAATCCTGCGGGAGACTTACACTTGTGTAGCCATACACAAGCAGTTAGACTTGTTACTGGGTTGCACATAAGCTGCTCCCTGGGGTGCACAACACAAGATGTGTAGGTGCAGCTCCCTCCTCCCCACACCAGTCTAAATAGCTTTATTTATTCACAATCCTGTGGAGCATTGTGTTATGCTGTAGCAGCTCTTAACAGGATCTTGGCCTCAAATTCTAATTTCACATAGGAGATAGGGGAAAAACCTCAACTAACATTCCAATATTCATGGAGCAGTGCCCCCCCAAAAAAAGAAAAAAAGAAAAAAAAAGCCCAAATTATTACAGTCTGTTCTAGTAAATATTCTAACTGTTCTGTCTCATGCGACAGTATAATTCTGAGGTCCAGAATTACTTTAAGATACTAGCTCTGGAACTTTCTGCATTCTAAAACTGTCTCATATGTACATCTTCATGTACAAAATATTAAATTACAAAAGATAATCTTTTGTATGGTTGCAACCTACAAGTCAACCCTTTAGACTTTTAAAATCACAGCAAACAGGTAAACATTCTGGTATTTCACTACAATACTTCATTTTCTACTATGCTGTACAATAAATGGTGAAAAGTGCTTTGCTACTAGGCTATCTGAGACAAAAATCAATTGAAGTGGGGCCCATGAACAGCAGTATGAAGGGGCTCTACAAGATGGTATATTCTACTTCTGTATTATTTCCATACATTTTAGGAAAGGGAGTATAACACTGTATTTTCTTCAATCCTTCAGAGATTTCTGAGAATCATCCTTAGTTCTGCTTCTTTTAGTGCAAGTCTACATGCTTTCCCATAGCTTAGAAATGTTAGTTTTAGTGCTAATGTTTGAACTTTAAATTATTAAAACAAGCATAATTCATTGATGACCAAATGGGAAGAAACACATCTAAAATGAGTTTACTCATTAATTATATAAAAAATTCCAGTCACTAGAATTGGCCGCTACCATATTTGCCAATGTATAAGACACATTTTTCCCCCTGGAAAATAACCTTTGAAAATGGGGTGCATCTTATACACCAGTGCATCTTATATACCTGTATGCAGGGGCAAAATGGAAGGGAAGGTGGGTGGGGGACACCTCATGCAAGACTTCCTCTCCCTCCATTCTCCTCCTCCTATTCCCATCTGTTTTGCCTCAGCACAGAGAACTCTCACTGAGGCAAAACAGAAGGGAAGGGGGGGGGAGCCTCACACTAGTGCTCCTTTTTGCCCCTTAGCCCTCCCCCTCCCTTTCCTATGCATAGGTAAAATGCATAGGAAAGGGAGGGGGAGGTCTGGGGGGCAAAACAAACACTCTCGCTTGGCTTCCCTAGAGCTCTCCTTCCCTTTCCTATGCATTTTGTCTATGCACAGGAAAGGGAGGGGGAGATTTGGGGGGCAAAAGGATTGCTCTTGCTAGGTTTCCCCAGAGCTCTCCCTCAGTTCACTATCTTGTTCAATGGTCAGAAGATCCCACTACTTTAGCTAGTCATTAATGTGTTTTGTTATGGTTTTTCAACTACATGAAAATGTATTTTGAACATATGGCCAGCTTACACTATGTATATGCCTAGTTCATGTTCATACACTATGTTCCTTCTCCTTTTTTCTTTTTAATCATACTTTTAAAAATCCCATTAAAAGATGCTATGTTAGATCCAGAATTTGCGTTCTGGCTCTGCTCATGGAAGATACATATGCCTGATTTCTGGGTAAGTTCACCACTCCTGCTGCAACACAGGTCACCCTATTCAGCCATTTCCCCAACACTTTGCCTAGCTTTTTTAGGATGAGGAAGTCTTGGTGTAGGAAGATGTGAAGAAATCTATTTCCACTTACTTTATTTGCACACACCTAAATCTGGTTCCAACTACTTAAACATCTGAGGCCATTTGTTAAACTAAAATAGATCAAAGGGAGGTTTTCATCCTGTGATAAGACACCTTAGCATGAGCAAAATTTACTTACGTTAACACAGTCTTACATTGCTCATAATCAACTGAAAAATACAGCTAGGTTTACAATGCGAAAGAAACAAACTTAAAAAGCAATTTTCTGAAGAAAACTAGAAAGATCTAAAGGCAGTATGAGGACAGTTTATGGGATTTACCTGCTTACATAAAAATCCAGCCAGAGGAAATACACTACTTTCAGAGCAAAACAGATTATATTTGCTGTTGTTCTATTTAGGTTTAATTCACAAATACTTACAACAACAGCCACAAACGGTTCTTGAAATTGCTGGTTAAGCATCTGAGTACTAACATCAATTCCTGAAAGCCAACAGCCATAGCCAGGGTGGCTGTGATACCAGCCAATTGCATTTTCAAGGCGACCAACCTAAACGAAGTTTTTTTTAAGAAAAAAATAGAGAAGTGGGGGGAAACAGGTTGTTAAAAAGAAGTATAAACCATGTGATCACTGCCCTCTTTTGGACAGTTAGTAGACTGCAGATTTTATTTCAAAATAAGACTACAGTACTCTACTGGACCAGAAAAAAAATATAGAGTTCATCCAGACTGATAGAAAAGTTCCAGATTTCATTCCTGATCTTTCCATTTTATAATATGTCAAAATAAACTCACCTGGGGATTTCATATAAAAATTTCTGATCAGAAAATATTCTGGGATAAAATGCGTATGGCTCTTCGAAATAAAGTCAGAAAAAAACAAATCTGGGACTTTCTGGTCTTTTAAACTGGTCTGGATGCACTCTTGATCCAGCATACTTGGTTGGGGGGAGGAAAGAACCAGATGCCTCTAAGAATACTAGGAGTTAGGTACTATTCATGTGTATGTTACTATATATGCAGTTAGTAATGTTGAGTTCGTTATGCACTTCTCAAATGAAAATATTAATGGGAAAATTGACCATTTCCCCCCAAATTCCCAAAACAGTTATCATATGCATAAAATGGAAACAAGGCAACAGTGAGCATATGTATGCCTAACAGGGAGCTGAAACAAGCACAGTAAGTAGTAAATAGCTTCCAGAGAAAATCAGGAAAAAAGCTTCTTTCAACTCAGCTTTATGGAAATCTAGAGTCAAGTAGTGGTATTAGTGATACTAGCTGATGTTCAAGCACAACACTAACTGTTCATTAGTTACAAGCAGAGGTATCCTCAATTCCAATGTGATTTCAAAACCATTCTGTCATATATTAAAATTGCTAAAAGGAAATTGGTCCTCTTTTTACCTGCTTTGCATTTTCGATATATGCAGCCATATATTCATATGCAGCAGCCTGAGCATTCACTCGTGTTTCTGTGCCTTCCACTGGTAAAGCAAAGCTATCCATAATAATCATAGTTTCACCATCCACTTTTCCAAGCATTAAGCCCATCACTTCCAAATTTCCTCCTGATCTAGCATGCATGACCATCTTCAGAAGGGCCAAAGCAGAGATTTTGCAGTACTTGAAATAGTGGTGGCTGTAAGGAAATGATCAAATATCTTTTTAAAAGATCTGCAAAGAAACTATCACAACAGGAAAAGAAAGTAAGATAAATTCAAGGAACAAATAAGGGATTATTTGTGGTTGGAAAGGTCATATTGACAACTAGGACCAATAAATTCAATCCAGGCAAGAAGGAGGTACTATTGATAGATATATAACGGAGTGAGTAGTTATGATCTGTAAGGGAAAAAAAAAGTTAAATCTACATTCAGGCAATACTTTTATGGGAAAAACCTGGTATGTATCAACTATCAGCAGACCTTACAAGATCTCTGTCTCTCCCTATGAAGTAAGAAGGTATGAGTAGTAAGGAGGAAAGAATGCAAAAGAGAAGAATAAAAAGGTTGATGTTACTGAAATCAGCAACATTGGTCTGGCATCTACTTTACTCCTTGAGTGACGCTTGCTGGGGATGACTGAAGTTGTACCTAGAACATTTGAAGGCACCAACCTGCAAAAAGCTGTCAAGTGCCCTGTAGATGTTTTTAACAGCTAGTATGCACTTAAGTCCCATCTTAAAGTGCTGGATACAGCCACATTTCCTCTCTCACTTTCTCACTGACTCCACTTGCTTCATCAAGCAAGATATTAAAAAAAGCAATCTGGAGGCTTGCCCATAACTTAGTACATATTTGGTTGGTGCTACTATAAGTATTTGACTGACCATGGATTTTGAAATTACTACCAATTAAGTTGCCCAGGTGAGTGATGCCCACCTAATTCTAAAGAAAAGTTAGCCTTGCCCTAAAGGACCACATGAATAATTGGAGTACCTTGATCTTCCTCTGTGACACAGAACAATTTTTATCAGTTTAGGCTAAGCCAAACAGGCATAGCCTCAAACTGTTGATAGCTTAATTACATTTAAGCTTTGTACTATTCTTTGAAACTAGAAGTTGCTTTTATCTGTTACACTTTTTGTACGTCTTGAGTCTCAGCGCTGACAAAAAAGACAGAACATAAATAAAATCACAGCAACAGTAATAGTAGCTTGGTTACAGTCATTCATGCCCAACTAATCTCCCACTTAGGCTCTGGCAATGCATCATTTACAAACCTGTGTTTGAAGACTGTTCACAAATGTCAGCTAGGACAGAGCTAGAGGACTGCTGTCTGGACTGGGAAGTGGGAGTATGTTATGCTGGTATTCTGCCAACTTGACTGTCACTGAGCCCTTTTTTTTGCGGGGGGGGGGCAATTCAAAGTGCTGGTTTTGGCCTTTCAGGTCTTTCACAGTTTAGAATCAGGGTGCTTGGAGGACTGCTTGTTTTCATACCCATGTTCTAATGCCCTTCACTGGTTAACTTTTTAGATGAAGTATAGTGGCCAGCTGCTAGAGAAAAGGTCCTTCTCAGAGATACCACCACAACTGCATAATGCCTCTCTATAGAAGTTTATATGTTGCGTACATTATTCTAACATGCAGATGGACACATGTTGTCCGGTAAAAAAATATAAAATAAAATAGGAAACGGGTGTTTGTATAGTTGGCAATATTGGCTTTAATCAAGAACAGTTCCTTGTTTCTTAAAACAAATAGATGAGAAAACAAAGAAATCAAAAGACTACTATTATTTTTCAGTCGCCATAACTTTGTTGTAATAGTAAATTGTGGTAGCCTAACTGCTCCATCTCTAGCTTTTCTCATCCAGCTGTGTTGCTACAGATATTATCAACTGTATTCCTTTGGCATCACAGCTGCAGGGTTCAGTGACACCTAGCATGTCATCAGAAAATTTTATAATGACTTTCAATATCGCATACATTTTTGTCAATTCTAGTTCAGTCTGTGGTGCCATCACTGCAACAGTATTTTTAATCAATGTCTTAGTGAGCCTGTCTCTTGGTATTCCTAGTGCATGACAGAACTCACTGTTATAATCAAAGGAGTGGCTTCTCAACAGTGAATCCCTGTCTTCAACCAATCCAAAGGGATTCAATGTTTCTCTTTTCCTTCTTCTGTTTTCCTGTTCTCTTTTTGTCAGTCTCTTAATTTCTTGATTTATTCTAACTTCCCTTTCCCCACAGTTTTTAGAAACTGGGGATTTTGTACTATCACTGGGATCTGATCAGAGGATACCTATATCCCATCAAGCACCATATATCATTTGGGGTGGCTGTGCACAACAGAGCCATGCAGTAGGCTTGTGGCCTGGGAGCAGTGGAAACTGGGGTTTTTCTTGCTATACCACACCAGAAATTGAAATAACCTCTACGCACATACTACTGACACTAATGAAGTGAGAAAATCCCAAATTTCCTCTCTTTGTGGGGAGACACACTGTACTGTACATGCCTATGCAAAATAACATAGGATGCTGGGTGTACTGGAAAGAAACATCTCCTTGGTACCAGTCCTCTAACTTTTTGTGGAGTAGAAAGAAAGATGGCATCAGAAAAATACATTCATATTTTCCCTCTTCGTAATTAATTAATTTAGATTAATTTTGGATATAGTTTCTTATGCTGGCCTTTTATGTTTTATAGATTATATGAATTTCAAGGCTGTTTGCTGTAAACTATTCCGAGAACATGGTTATAGAGCAGCAGATTAGTAAACAGAACCAGACTTCAACAGCACAAGGTATCTTTATCCCTTAACTTAATGGATTGTCTGTGCAGTACAGTAATTTTAATTTTAACTTTGGAACTGCTCACATCTGTGGAGATAAAAATGAAATAATAAGGAAATGGCAGGAAACTAAAAACAGAAGCTTTGCACCTTATGTGAACAGATGTATTATTTTTAAATATTATACTGTTGAAAAGATTTATGTACGCCACCTTGAAAATCTTTTTGGATGAAGCTGTGGGTTATAAGTCATTACAGTTAGTAAAAAATAAGCAGGATAGTAAGGCATTTTCTTAATTGTCAGAGTTTATTCTTGGTGAACATATAGTTCTCTGATTCATAGCCCCCCCCCCCCTCTCTCTCTCTCTCTGTGCTTTCAAATCACCTGTCGATTTACACCGACCTCATGAATTCCATAGGGCTTTCTTAGGCAATGAATACTCAGAGGTGGTTTTCCAGTTCCTCTAAAATACAGCCCACAGCACCTGGTATTCATTGGCTGTCTCACCCCCAAAATCAGACAGGATCTGGTGCCTTTACAGTATTTAGGCCCTGTCTCTCAGTGGCAAAAGGAGGACTTACACCATATATGCAGTAACATGGGAAATTAGAATTGTAAGCCCGCTAACTCACTCGAGTTTATTTTTTATTCCATCGCTATGTTTTCTCTGCTGGCATCCAAAGGATTGTCAAGATACTTCTGCCTCTCTCGAAGATGAAGGATCCCTCGCGTGCACTTACTTTTCAAGTCCTCCGTGCCTACCCTACTCGTTACTTCCCCCGAGTTCTGCTACCTCGTCTGTCTTTCCTGAAGTCCAGCCTCCAAGTTTTACTTTACTCAGGCTAACGTGATGAGAGGAGACCACCATCTCTCATCCACACCTTCCCTCCCCGGGGGAGTCAAACAGCGCCGGCCGGCCCAGGCGGTCCAGTCCCAGGCTGGCCCGGCCGAGCTCCTGAATCCGGCCGGGAGGGAGGGCGCGGCTCCTCGCCCCGACTGCCCACAAGCCCACTTACTCCTTGGTCCACGGCTTCGCCGCCAGGATCTCCTGCTGCTGCTTGCGGTCATACTTGTAGATCTCATCGATGCTCTGCGCCTCCTGCATGTTGTTAGCCAGCTCCCACGTCTTTTGGGCCATCCCGCTTCCGGAAGGTCCGGCCGCCGCCGCCGCCATCTCACCGGCTCCCGGGGCCGAGGCGAGCTCACCGATGACAGGCGCCTCGGGTGGACCGAGCCTGCCGGCCTGTTTTCTGCGACGGCGCGAACCAAATCCTACGGAAGTGGGTGGGTGTTTCTGGCGGCGGCAGGGTAATTCTTCGAGAATGGCTCCGTCCGCTCGGGCACGCCTTTTGTGAGCACGCCCCCTAGTGATAGGCAGTGGAGCGACCCTTATCCAGAAAGCGTCCTAGCCTGAAAAGCTTTACGGGGCAGTTCCGCCTTTCGGTGTGGCGCAGGCGCTGTTGGTTGAAAGGCGCGTCATGGCGCAAGGCCTCTTGGGAATCACAGGCGTTGTCCTGAAAACTTTGCTTGAGCCCCGATATGTGGGAGTTGGTTGGGGTGGCTCTGAGGGGAAGTTTGTCGCCTGCACCGCTGTCCCTTTTTAAAATTATTGTTGTTGTTCTGCTATTACTGTTCTTCACGTCTTCCTCTTTCGCAGGGCTTGTGGTGGATGTCTTTTATTTGCAGGAATAGCTGACAGACATTTTAAAAAGGAGTTTTGATGTTTAAAAATAAACTAGGAAGAATCGATAGCTTCTGGGCATATTGCCGCTAATTTTTATGCTTCTGGGCATATTCCCGCTGAAATATTTCTGGTGCTCCTTCCTGCTAATTACTGAGTTTCGTTTTCAACTAATATAACGTGCCTCAAAATAATAATTTTTGGTCCTCTTTACTGTCTAGTTAGAACCAATGCATGCCCACTGAGATGTTTGTAACGTGTTACTCATCGGGTTTGTGTTCTTTTAGCTTTCATTTATTAGTTTATTAGAAACAGTTTCTGGAGCTCTTCCTCCTATGGACAGGTGTAGGTATGTCCCAATAATTTTTTATTTCTGTCTAAATTAGGAAAAGATCAATGAATTCTAGCAATGAGCCTTTTTTTTTTTTAACGACACACTGCGGAATAGGAGCATACGACAAATACCTCAGTAATCGCTTGCAGACAATTAGGCAATTTCCATACTACACTGTCACGGTGCTGTTATTCCACTTTCAAGATCCTATAGAATCCTGGGGTGTGCAGTTTAGGGAGAGGCATTCGGAATTCTTAGCCAGAGAACTCTTCGGCCTCAGTAAATTACACACCCCAGGATTCCACAGGATGCTGAAAGTGGACTAATAGCGCTATAACAATGTAGTGCGGAAATGGGTTTATAAAGTAGCAGGGGGAAAGGGAATTAGAGTAGTTGGGGCAGACTCAAGTAGTACAGGGTCAGGCCATTAAAAAGGGGGCTTTTTATCAACAATAGCGCAGGGCCTTTTGGGGACCTGGCGTTTGATTCGGCTGCGGCAGCGGTAGGAAGAAGAAATGTTTATCTGGCCGTGCTGAGCAAGCACGATTAGTGCACACGTACACTTTCAGTGACAAACAGTCGTAACGTAAAGGAGTCTTGTGTCCGCGCTTCCGCGCTTCTCCCACCAGCAGGCAAATTCCCTAATAAGCACTTCTCCTCAGCGCCATAAATTAGGATCTGCTTCTAGTGCCAAGCGGTAGAGGGAGCTGTTTCCACGCAGTCCCGGCGGTTGGCAGGGTGACTCCTCCCAAAGGAGGTGGGGAAGGATTGCCGAGTGACTCCGGTTGAGCGACTGAGAGGGAGACTCGGCGGGAGTTGCTGTTGACAACCCGGCGGCGGCTGGGCCTCAGGAGTGAGCGGCGGGCTAGGTGGGTTCCGTGCGGCCACGGCTGCGAACACCGGGGTGGCGGAAGGAGGAGGAAGGCCGCAGTGTCGGCTGCTTAGCGAGCGGTGGAAAGAGAGGCGCCTTCCCTTCTTAACTTGGATAACTGGCTTCCTAAAGAGGGTTCGGAAAAGACGCGTACGGGTGGATGAAGGGAAGCGGGGACAACAAATATTCGCCCGCGAGTTGCAGGGCGAGGGTGGATGGTGGTCGGTGCTTCTTTGCCACTCTAGGGGAGAAGAGAAACCCCACGTGCGTATATTGAGAATTTTTTTGTGGGGGGAGAGTTGAGGTTGCGCTCCTGAGGAGTGAGGGAGAGTTATAGTTTGCTGTACTCAGAAATGTCGGTGCTCTTAAAGTGAGCTCGCCTTTCTACAGAGGACTGTGGTCTGTTCTCTGAAGGGCCCCTCAGAGGCCTCCGTTTTTGTTGTACTCTGGTTGCCTAACAACGCCGAGGCGCGTCTTAAAGAGACAGACGCCTTCGGAGGGGTGGAAGCTGACGTTTCTATTTCTCCCCCAATAAACCTTCTCCCTTCCTTCCCCATAGCTAACTTCCTGTGCTATCCATTGGTCAAAGTGTCTGTTCCGAGATATCTGCACAGTAACTAAAGTCGTTTAAATTTAAACTAGTATACTTGGGCCATTTCCGCACTAGACTGTTATAGTGCTATTATTCCACTTTCAACATCCTATGGAATCCAGGGGTTTGCAGTTTAGGGAGGGGCCTGAGGCTCAGCATTTGGCCTCAGTGTATCTTATTTCACTGCTGACTGACTTCAGTGCTTTGGGGAGTTTCACATTACACTAGCCACTTCATAGTACATTTAATACACTAGCCACTCCATAATACATCTAATAAGAGTACAATCTCATGCACACTTAACAGAACTCTTCCCACTACACTCAGTGGCCTGAGGCCCCTCCCTAAACTGCAAACTCTAGGATTCCATAGGATGTTGAAAGTGGAATAATAGCACTATAACAGTCTAGTGCGGAAATGGCCTTGGTTTAACAATGTGTGACAGAAAGGGCTGTAAAGTGGGGAGCTTGTGATCCCACTGCATGTTGGTAACTCCCTTTTGCTGTAGGGTAGTGGGAATAGCAGCAATATCTAGAGGGCTGCAAGTTGTCATCCTACCATCAAGGTATAGCGTATGTTTAGAGTGAAGATGGATGAAACTCATATTTACTCCCCCATACTTTGTCATAACATTGTAGCATTGGCTGAGTACTTCCAAAATAAAGAGAAGTTACTCCAAAGCACGCTTAATCAGAAGTATGTGCCACTGAGTTTTTAGTGGGATGAGTTCTGTTAAGTGTGCACGAGATTGTACTCTTATTAGTTGTATTGTGGAGTGGCTAGTGTATTAAGTGTATTATGAAGTGGCTGGTGTAATGTGAAACTCCCCAAAGCACTGAAGCTAGCCAGCAGTGAAATAAGATACATGGAAGCCAATGCTGAGCCCAGTGGTCTAAATTTCTAGCATGATATTTCAAGATATTCTAATATCCGCAGTGTGGAAGCAGAATTTTGGCCAGCGGCTTGTTTCTAAATTTGTTGGTGTACTTTTTGCAATAGTGCACATTAGTATTTCTGGATGAGCAGTTTTCAGACAGCATAGGTTCATTATCATGGAAAATGCGGCATTCTCAGTAGAGGTGACTTTTTGGTCTTAGTCACTGATGATCTCAGATGCTTGGCTATATTTCAGATTTGATGTTCACTGTGCTGCAAATAGGTATGTTAGTTGTTAGGTCTGGATAATATAATGACTACCATCTGAGGACACAAAATCCCTATCCTTGCTAAAGCAATTGGCCAATAAACTAGGAGCTCCCTATAGAATCAGCTAAATATCCCTCAAAAGAAGGCTTTTGAGGGATATTTAATTCCCACTGTTGTTGACTTTTATTGGTGGTCTTTCAGTAGCCTGACTGGGCTGGTAAAGAACAGATTGATATTGGTCTTCAACATGGTCTCTGCTTCACATCCTGTCCTCACTTTTCCTTCTCAAATCTGATTGGTAGAAGCTTGAAGACAGGTGAAGTAAATAGAATTGTAGATGAGTACATTAGTATTGAACTTGCATTGGAGCAGTACTGTTACGGTATAAGTTCTCTTCAGTGGACTTGGTAGTGCTGTTGGTAGTAAACATTTTCTCTGCCAATTACTTTTTATAAATACTTTCTGAGGAAAGCATTGCAGGTGGAAGTGTCCTGGTGGATTTGGGTCATCTTTGCTTAAACGACAATTTCTCTTTGGTCTGCTGTGACTTGTTGGCAGTACATTTGACAAAAACGCTTGAGTGTTCTGTCTGAAGTGCTGTATGAAAAGTCCTAATACTTGGCAATACTGGCTTCCTACTATAGGAGAGCAGGAATAGATTTCTGATCTTTTGAGGGTTTCTAATCTGCTTTCACACTGAACAAAGAAGTTGTGGTTTTATTCTGAGAACTTTCAAAAATTGGATGACAAAAAAGAATTCCTATGTAGTGTATACACTGATGGTTATCAGTGAATGACTCATAGTTTTCAACAGAATATTATTTATTTATTTTCTTTATTTATATCCTGCCTTTTCCTCAGTCCTGGGACTCATACATACAAATGAAATTCCACATCATTAGGCATACAAAAGTTGACGTATAATTAAACTATAAATAGAAAGAAAAACATTTTAAAACATAGCCACAGCAAAACCAACAAATACAGACAGTATAGCACCTTATTAAAAGTCCCTTTCCCATAAGTAGTTAAAGCTCAAAGGTGTATTGAAATGAGTGTTTGCCTGCTTTTGGAATGATGCCGTGGAGGTTGCTGGTCTGGTCTTTCTAGTGAGGAAGTTCCAGAGCCTGGAAGCAGCCACAAAGAAGGCTCTCTCGTACTCCCACTAGAGGGTATCTTTGAGGGTGTTGGGATGGAGAGAAAAGCCTCCCTTGAAGATCTCAAGATATGTTTAGGATCAAATGGAAGAATATGGTCCTTCAGTTGACCTGGACTGAATTGGGCTTCTTAGGTCATGACCAGCACCTTGAATCAGATCTTGAAATAGGCTGGTAGCAAGAAGAACTGTTCTAACATCAGAATTACATGCTCCCTGTAAGTATTCTTGGTCAAGTAATCTGGCTACAGGTCTCTAATCCAGCTGAAGTTTCTGGACATCCTTCAAAGGCAGCCTTAGGAAGAGTATGTTAACAGTAGTCCAAATGGAAAGTAATTGAGGCATGTCACCATGGCCAGATTAGACATTTCTAGGAAATTTCTAGCTACCTTGGGTCTCACTCTGGAAGAAAGGTGGCATATAAATATAATAATGAATAGGAATAGGAACAACTTTTCTCTGAGAATGCAGTCGTGGCCATCACAGAAACCTGACTCAGGGTTGCCTCGAGGAGTATTATTATTAGTTCATTTATATCCTGCCTTTCTCCCAATAATGGGATTCAAGGCAGCTAACAACATATTTAAAACAACACAAATTAAAAACTGTTCAAAAGGTGTTAATAAGAGTATAAATATAAGATTTAAAAAGCAATTAAACAGTTCATGAAGTTAAAACATTAGGCATTAAAAATAGTAAAATAAATTAAAAGACTATATGCAAACCTTAAAAACAGCACCACACAGCCCAACCCTAGTCAGTTTGTAAAAACCTGATGGCATAGAAATGTTTTGACTTGCTGATGGAACAACAGGGCCTCTTGAGGAAGGGAGTGCCAAAGTCCAGGAGCAGTTGCTGAGAAGGCCTTCTCCCTTGTTTCCACTAAATGAGCCTGGGAAGATGGTGGGGCAGAGAGAAGGGCCTTTTCAGATGATCTTAAAGCTCTAATGGGCTCAAACCATATAGGACTTTATAGCTGAAAAGCAGTTCTTTGAATTGTGCCTAGGAATAACTTGGCAACCAGTAGCGCTGTTGCAACAAAGGAGTTGTACGCTTCATGGAACTGGCTCCAGTTAACAACTTGGCTGCAGTTCTTTGGGCCAGCTGAAGTTTCTGAGCACTTTTCAAAGGCAGCTCTACATAGAGTGCATCAGAGTAATCCAAATGGGGCATAACCATGGCATTTACCACCTTGGCCAGATCTTATTTCTCCAGCAGTGGGTGTAGTTAGTGCGCTGGTTTTGACTGTGCAAATGCACTCTACCAAAATCTGGGCCTCCAGGCTCTGAGATGAATCCAGAAGTAACCTCAAACTGCAAACCTGTGTTTTCAAGGGAAGTCATGTAGTACAGGCTGACTCCCTATTCTCACGTCTGTCTTTTGACTGACCATGAGCACCTCTGTCTTGTCTGGATTAAGCTTCAATTTGTTTGCCCTCATCAAGTCCATTACGGCTGACAGGCACCAGTTTAGCACAAGAACAGCTTGCTTGGAATTGGTAGGAAAGGAGTAGTAGGGCTGGGTGTTGTCAGCATACTGACACCTGATCTCCAAACTTCGGACGACCTCTCCCATTGGTTCCATGTAGGTGTTAAATAGCATAGGGAACAAGACTGAAACCTGAGGGACTCAGCAGGCCAGTGTCCAAGAAGTTAAGCATGAATCCCTCTGAGAGCACCTCTCCAGGGGAGAATAGAGCCATTGTAGAACAGAAACTCCAGTTTCCATCCTAGAGAGTGACTCAGAAAGATACTATGGTCAATGGTATTAAAAGCTGCTGAGAGGTCCTGCAGAACTAAGAAAGACATACTTCCTGTGTTCAGTTCCCTCCATAGGTCATCCACCAAGGTGACCAAATCTGTCTCTGTCTTATAACCTGGTAAAACCAGACTGGAATGGATTTAGATAATCTATCTTGGCCAGAAACCCCTGAAGCCAGCATTTCCAGAGGAGAGAGCAGAAGGTTGAACAACAAGGGTATTGAGGTAGGTTTTACCGGGAGGACTTTGAAGGCAAAGCCCAATTTTACCTTTTCCAATTCAACTATCTAGACTATCAAGTATGGAGGGGGAGGGAGCTGCTGCGGTCACCTGCCAGAGCTGTGGCATGTTTCTTTTCCTGCCAGAAGACGTCATTAAGTACACCTGTAGCAAATGCAAGCTGGTTGCCCTCTTGGAGGAGGAGGTTCAACAGCTGAAGGTACGCGTTTTGAATCTTCGCGTTATTAGGCAGGGAGAGGAGTTCTTGGATAGGGCTAAGAGGACCTTTTTGAAGATGGAGTGCATAGAGGAGCTAGCGGACGAGGAAGTCAGTTCACGAAACTGGGAGACGGATGCTTGGAGGAGTGTGACACACAGGAGTAGAAACGCAAGGTGCCAAATGGAGACTCTCGAGCTACCGAATTGCTTCCAAGTTCTTGACCTTATTAATGATGAAGTGAAACAGCAGGAAGAGATAATCCAACATCACCAAGAGGAAGTCCAACATCAGCAACAGGAACCCCAACACCAGCAGAACGAAATTCAACGGCAGCAGTACCGACGGTCTCAGCACAAACAGAAGGTTCAGGTGGCCATGACAGAATCTGCTCATCCAATAACCCCGGACAAGCCTCGGAGGAGACGACTTCTAGTGGTTGGGGACTCCTTGCTGGGAGGAACGGAACCAACCATTTGCAACTGGGATAGGATCAATCATGAGGTATGCTGTCTCCCTGGGGCCAAAATCAATGACATAATGGAGAGGCTAATGAGACTGATCAAACCCACCGACTGTAACCCCCTCCTTTTGGTTCACGTCAGAACCAACGACATGGCGAGGTGCAGCTTTCACCACATCACGAAGGATTATGAGCTTATGGGTAGGAAACTGAAGGACCTTACTGTGCAGGTTGTCATTTCATCTCTCCTCCCTGTGGAAGGACATGGCCCACGAAGAGAAAGAAGACTAGTGGAGATCAACAACTGGCTCCAAAGATGGTGCCACCGGGAGCGATTTGGGTTTTTGAGTCACGGCCTCCATTTCCATGAAGATGGTCTTCTGGCAAGGGATGGCCAGCACCTCACAACCATCGGCTGGAACGTTTTTGCTGACAGTCTTGCAAAATGGATCAGGAGGTCTTTAAACTGAGTTTGACTGGGGAGGGGGACAGTATTATTCTGGGCAAAGATTCAAAGAGTGCTGTGAAAAATAGCCCAAATGATATAGATAGGGCAGGCCAAGTAGAACTAGAGACCAACAGGGGGAGGGGAAGTAACTTTAGTACAGGACTTCCAGGAAGGGAACATGGTCTCATGTATCTCTACACTAATGCACGGAGCATGGGAAATAAGCAAGATGAACTCCAACTTTTAGTACAACAAAATAAATATGATTTAATAGGCATCACTGAAACTTGGTGGGATGAATCTCATGATTGGAATGTAGGAATGAGGGGGGGTATAACCTGTTTTGCAGAAATAGACCAAATAAGAAAGGAGGAGGAGTAGCCTTATATGTCAAGGATGTTTTCACCTGCGAAGGGATCCATGATTTAAATCTGGGAAACCAAGTCAAGAGTATCTGGGTAAGAATAAAGGGAGTGAGAAACAATATGAATGTGATTGTGGGGCTTTGCTACAGACCTCTGAGCCAGCCTGAGGACTTGGATGAGGCCTTCCTGGAGCAGATGACCACACATTCAAAAAGGAGAGATGCAGTGTTAATGGGAGATTTCAATTATCCTGATATTTGTTGGCAATCAAACTCTGCCAAGACTGCAAGGTCCAACAGGTTCCTCACTTGCCTTGCAGACAATTTCATGATCCAGAAGGTGGAAGAACCAACAAGGGGATCGGCTATTTTAGATCTGATCCTAACCAACAGGAATGACCTAGTTGATGAGGTGGTGATGGTGGGATCCTTAGGGGGGGAGTTACCATGCTCTTTTGGAGTTTGTCATTCAGTGGGAAGGAGAAGCCAAGCGTAACCAGACACGCATCCTAAACTTTAAGAAAGCTGATTTCTATAAACTTAAGGAGTTACTTGCTGAAATCCCGTGGTCAAGAATACTAAAAGAGAAAGGAGTTCATGACAGATGGGAGTTTCTTAAAAGTGAGATACTGAAGGCACAATTGAAAGCTGTGCCAATAAGGAGGAAAAATGGCACGTGTCTAAAGAAACCAGAATGGTTGACTAAAGAACTCTCAGCTGAGCTAAGTGTTGAAAGAAACATGTGCAGGAAATGGAAGAATGGTGAAACCACCAAAGAGGAATTCAAGCAAATAGCCAGGAGATGTAGGGAGCAGGTCAGAAAAGCTAAAGCGCAGAATGAACTCAGGGCTTGCCAGAGACATTAAAAACAATAAAAAGAGCGTTTTTTAGATATGTCTGCAGCAAAAGGAAAAACAAGGAATTGATAGGGTCCCTGCATGGAGAAGATGGCCAGTTAATAACTGAGGGATGAGAGAAGGCAGAACTACTCAGCACCTTCTTTGCTTCAGTTTTCTCCCAAAAGGATAGAAGTACTCAACCTGGGGGATGGTGAGCAGATGAGGAAGGGGGGGGGGGATACAGCACAAAGTAAGTAGAGAAGTAGTACAGGAATATTTGGCTAAACTAGATAAATTCAAGTCTCCAGGGCCAGATGAATTACATCTAAAGATATTAAAAGAACTGGCAGAAGTCATTTCTAAACCACTTGCAATAATCTTTGAGAACTCTTTGAGAACAGGAGAAGTCTCAGCAGACTGGAGGAGGGCAACTGTCATCCCCATCTTCAAGAAGGGGAAGAAAAGAGGACCCAAATAATTATCGCCTGGTCAGCCTGACATCAATACCAAGAAAGATCAATACTAGAGCAGATCATTAAACAGTCAGTTTGTAATTACTTAGAAAGCAATGCTGTAATCACTAAAAGTCAACATGGATTTCTCAGAAATAAGTTATGCCAGACTGGTTTGGGGATGGAATCCCCATAGACCACTGCAACTCTACCTTCCCCAGGTCTTGCCTGCTGCTTGTGGGCCCCTAGCCCTGTCCAACCAAGTCTCTATGGTACATGCTAAGTCAGCATATCTGAAATGGCAGTTTTTTACTATTCACCTACCAAACATTCACCAGCAGCATTTTCAAAACAGGAGGACAGTTGCTTTCCATGTTATTTGAGCTGGCGGGGGGGGGGGTACAGTTTGGTGGCAACTGGCACCTTACTGCTCTTCATTTACCAATTAAGGTATAGCTGTCTTTGTTATTTCTAACAGAGTAATTCTTAGAAAAATAATTTTTCTGTTACTGAGCTTTTGGTAATGTGACATTTCCAGAATCCAAAAATGATGGCAGAAGACTTAGACCAGTTTCTTGAAGAGCAAAAAGCCAAGTTGGCACAAGACAAGGCAAAACTTGAAAATGATCCGCCGTATATGGAAATGCAGGTAATGAACTCAGAGCTTGATATGTTATTTTTAAAAAGGCAATCATTGTTATTGTTTTATAAACAATTAATGTTTGTGGTTTGTTATTGAATGAGTAACATGTTGCTTATAGCTATTTCTAACTTATTATCTAAAAATAAAACAAAATAAAAAATGTTCCAATTTCTCTCCACAGTTCATCTCCAAGTGAAATTTTAGAAGTAACAAGTACATGTAATTTTTAAACTACTTGCTTAATAAATTTATCAACAATGTAACAAGGTTACTAATTCATTATGTTTTTTTAAAATAACATTTCTATTTCCTTGTTACACTGCAAAATAAGACATTACTGATAAATATTATTTTCATACATTATTTCCAGTTGGTAAGACTTTTCGTATAATTCGGGCTTGTCTGTTAAAAATCTGACTCATAATATTTCATTGTATAACGCTATCTTTTAGATGTGAACTGCATAAATACAATTGATTAAAATTTTGTATTTATGCAGTTGTGTGTGTATGTGTATATACATGTATGAAAGAGAGCACACCAGATACCAATTATAATTATTTCTTTGGTATTTGGTATGATATAATCCTTCAATTATTTTCAATGACAGTAATATGAGTAATTCTACTATAACCCAAGCAGTCTTAAATAGGAAAATTATCTGAAATTGCCTTTGGAAGACTTGGAGAATTTAAAAGAGAATAATATCTAGATAAAGTTAAAGTTGAGCTGATTATTGTGTACACTTGGCCCTCTACATTCACTAGGGTTAGGAACACAGGACCCTTGCAAAAGTGAAAAATTCACAGATAACAACATTTGTGTGTCTGTGGGAAGGGGGCTGAGGCATAGGTGTGGAAAGTGGGCATCCAGGGTCTAAACCAGGTCAGGGAAGGGAGATGGTTGGCATGGTGGTCCTGTACTTCTTCTCTCTTGCCCATCTCCTTCCTTGGGTGTGTGTGGAGCATGGGTACAGGGTTTGTGGTGCTGAGAATTTGGGCAGAGAGCCATCCTTAGCTGGCAGGCAGAGACTGGCAGAGGAAGAGGAGGACCGGAGGTGGGTTTTTAAAGGGCTATGTGGCCTGACTGGAGCCATCAAGAGGGAAGGTTTCCTCAAAAAAGAAGCACCTGAGGCGGGAGGGCAGGGGCTGGAGAAACTTGCAAATAAATCGGTGAATGTCAAACCTGCAAATGTGGAGGGCTGATTGTAGTGCCATCCTTGTAGGGATGACAGCTCTGGAGCAGGTAATACTGGATCAGATTGCCAAAAATACCATGGTCTCATTCACAAGTCACTGGATGTTTCAAATATTAGTCTTAACTTACAAGGGCAGTTTGTTTGCAGAAGCTGTCACTGCAATATAAATGACTTGCTGGATAAAATCTTTGTTGGGAAACAAGTATTATTCACATTCAGAAGACCACTTCCAGGTCAGAGCTGTTTTTTTTTAATTGAAATGCTTATCTCTCTCATGGTATCTCATGGCAGCGTACAAGTAAAATCAATTTAAATATTTTAAAACAATTTTAAATTTAAAATAATAAAAATAATTTAAACTATTCCCATTCTTGCTGGATCTGGTCCTTGTGATAATATTGACAGCCTGATGTTGACAAAAAGGAGAATCCCTGAATTCAGTCTTTCCCATGACTGAGTAGAGAGGATCTGTGTTGTTGGGCTTGTAGCACTGACAATCTATCCATATTGGGTCAATCTAATTTTGTGAAAAGGGTTCATTATTTTTTGCTAACTTTGAATAACACAAGAGGTAGCCATTTCTCTATCTGTGTAATTTAGATACATATGTATGTAGACAAGAATTATATATCTTTTCCCTTTTACCTCCAAGTTTGTAGTCATGGATGTGGTGACTGAATTTAAGACTTCATGACTGATCATGGTTTATGTTGGAATAACTACTACAATGGATCTGGAAGCCACTATCTATCCCATGGCTGTCTAGGGTTAGACAAACTACCAAAAAGCACCCCCCACCCCAAGCAAGTAGGTGAAAACCTGCTTCTGGTTTTAACAAACAGGTTTTCTTAGTGTTACGGTACGTGTAAAACTTATTTAAAAAGCGAATTAAATTGTCACTCTTGGAGGCTTCCAGATGAGGCAGTTTGTAGTATGGAGGGAGAAGAAAGGTGATCTGGGGGGTGTTTGAAGTCTACAAAAATAGCCCTGGAGAGGCACCATATGGCTCCAGGGCTGCACTTTGTCCATCACTTGTTTTCCTTAGCCGCAGTTTGGAGCCCAAGCTATGTTAAATAGTGCAAACTGTAGTCTATAATAAAGTGCATATGAAATATTTCCTGTATATTTTGAAGTTCAAGTCACAGTTTTGGACCTAAGCTGTGGTTTGAGTATCCACTTGTGAATCACAGCTGCTGACAGTTTTTTTTTAAATGCACTGTGCACCTGTGTTTCTAGGTACAGTGATGTTTAAAAGCAGAGCAATTGGCCATAGTTGCAATTTGTGAATTCAGACATCATGCCTAACTGTTAGCACAATCCATGGTTTACAGACCCATCCATAGTTGAATTATACCTTCAACGATGAGTGTACAAGGAAAGTGGTTCATTGAAACATTGTATGACTACACCCTTAGCAGCTTCAATGGTCGTTTTCTGTGACGTCTGAACTGTTTCAGTATCTGATATGATAGTCATGGAAAATAGAACTTATTATGTGTATACTTTGTGACATGTAAAAATATGGTTTTATGCCAAGGAGCTCAAAAGTTTAAACTCTTATAATACTGAGAGGAGACTACAGGGAAACCTGATACTGTTACTATTCTCAAAGATATTTGTTACATCTTTCCCCCATCTCTGCAGTTCATTTAATACAAACTGAATCTGAGACATCTTTTTAGTTTTTGTTTTTTTTGAAGGAAGACTTGTGTCTTGATTTTATTTCTCTTCATGTTTGTTTA
This sequence comes from Cyclura pinguis, assembly GCA_030412105.1. NCBI lineage: Eukaryota > Metazoa > Chordata > Lepidosauria > Squamata > Iguanidae > Cyclura > Cyclura pinguis. Next base: position 219,683,353 of record CM059602.1, read on the forward strand.
CATCAAGTGATAGGAACAGCCCACACTGTACTGACATTTTCTGTAGTATGAAGGGAGTTCTTTGAGAATTGATTGCTGTTCCGGGTACTGACAGTTTTTGAGCTATGGGATTATAAATTATATTTATGCTTCTCCTTGCAAGAAAGTTTGTGAAATTAGAGACTTAGTGTAAAAGAACTCCATGCAGCTTGAGTTGCAAGCCCCACATCTTTGAAGATGGTTTTTCGTATTTTCTTTTATGTAAGAATGGCAGACTGAAAACCTCTTGCTCTCTGTATGTGCAGACTGACGCCTTGCGTTATAGTGGAGAAGGGGACATATCACCCTTTGAAGAGACATAGGGAGGTGTGTGAGCAAAAAAGACATAATGATGTTGCTGTTGTATGATGAAAAACAAAACACCAAACAAAAAGAAAACACCAAACAGAGAGTGCAGAGGGCCTGTGTCTTTCTGGGACTGTGCCATTGGATAGGGAAACTTTAGCCCTTTACTTCTACTGTGCTTTAGATCAGAAACATAGTACCCCACGTCTGTTAGTTATAGTAAAGTACCCCTTGGTATTAGTGGTAGCTTTCCTTTCCTTGGAAGTAGGAAGTTGGGATTGGCTGATTCCAGTTGGTTCCCCAGAAAGGCAGAGGTTTCTCTCAGCTAATGCCATGGTCCTGATTTCACCATGTTTGGTGTGTATACACACTTCCTGCTATTTATTTTTGGATTTAAGAGATATAACAACTGCATGAGAAACAGTAATATGAATCACTTTAGAATCATAGAATCATAGAAATATAGAGTTGGAAGAGACCACATGGGCCATCCAGTCCAACCCCCCGCATGCAGGAATACCCTCAAAGCACTCCCGACAGATGGCCATCCAGCCTCTGCTTAAAAACCTCCAAGGAAGGAGACTCCACTACACTCCGAGGCAGCATATTCCACTGCCGGACAGCCCTGACTGTCAGGAAGTTCTTCCTGAGGTTCAGGTGGAATCTCCTTTTCTGCTGCTTGAATCCGTTGCTCCTTGTCCTGGTCTCTGGAGCAGCAGAAAACAAACCCTCTCCCTCCTCTACATGGCATCCCTTCAAATATTTAAACATAGCTATCATGTCCCCTCTTAACCTTCTCTTCTGCAGACTAAACATACCCAGCTCTCTAAGTCTATCCTCATAGGGCATGGCTTCCAGGCCCCTCACCATTTTGGTTGCCCTCCTCTGGACCTGCTCCAGCTTGACCATGTCCTTCTTGAATTGGGGTGCCCAGAACTGGACACAGTATTCAAGATGAGGTCTAACCAAAGCAGAGTAGAATGGTACCAGTACCTCCCTCAATCTAGACACCATACTCCTATTGATGCAGCCGAGAATTGCATTGGCTTTCTTGGCTGCCGCATCACACTGCTGACTCATGTTCAGCTTGTGGTCTATTAAGACTCCTAGATCCCTTTCACACGTACTGCTATCCAGCCACGTGTCCCCCATCCTATATTCCATTTTTTCTACCTAAGTGTAGGACCTTACACTTCTTTCTGTTGAATTTCATTTTGTTAGCCTTGGCCCAGCTCTCCAATCTATCCAGGTCATTTTGAATTTTGATCCTGTCCTCTGGCGTATTAGCAACCCCTCCCTATGGGTGCGTTGACCTTCCAATAGCGTGACTACAGGGAAATGTCCATGCTGTGATGATGAAATTCTCTTATGAAGATATGAACTGCTAGTAGTGTATTTGCTATGATAAATTCCATTTATTTTGGTAAATGGAAATAGAAGTAAACAGTTACAAATGGTAATGCATATGAGGAAGATATGGGCATATATTGACAAATAGCCATCCAAATATTTTAGAGTTTTCATACATGATGCACTGAAATTATATGTATATGTAAACATATATTGAGTGGGAAGAATAATATTTACATTTGTGGCAACCCTTCTATGAAAAATGTCAGAAAAATCCTGTAATCCCACTGTTGCATTCAAAGAAAGCTCAATGAAAACTACAGAATGTTGTTCAGTGGTATTTGTTAATTCTGTCTTATGCTTTTTCTTTTCAGAATAAAAGTAACGAAAAGCTTTCAGAGACCAGGAAAATGTTAATATCTATGGCTAAAGAAAATATCCCTCCAAATAATCAACAGACGGGTGTACATGGTATTTATGACTTAATATTTCTTTTTTAAAAAATGATTACTGTTTCACATTAAAGTAAAGATTATTCTATCTCCCCAGGTATTGTATCTGCACACCTAACTATACAGAAACTAATTCACCAAGTGCCTAGAATGTGGTCTTTTCCACAGAAAGGAGAGGAAGAAATGAAGGAAAGATATACTCACCATAGTGAACTACCAATGAGCAAATAGCACTTTTTTTGTGACAGAGGGGTTCCTTTAGAGCTGGATTGTTCCTTTGTATTAATACAATGTGCCTGGACTTCCTTGTTATTTCAAAACAAAACAAAAGTCCTACTTGAATATGTGACACAGTGTGGCTTCATAAATGCTGTTAAAAAAAAAATAGTTCCAGTTCTCTGAGATGGCTGTTTTTTACCCCCCATTCACCAGCTGCTTAAACTGATAGCTATTCTTTTCTATAATGTCCAGTAGATAAGATCTCTTACACTATGTGGGAAATACAGTTTGAATCTACATTTGGCTTTGTGGTAGATATTAAGTAGCATATGTTCTTATCTATAAAATAAAAAAACCTCAGTCATATTTCTCAGGTCTGAGTACTTCCAAGTGGAAAAAATATACCTCTTATTGTCATCACCTCTTCAAATTTATGTATATTGCATTATTTTCTCTAAAAAATGATGTGCATGATTATATTACCCTTTTTGTATTTTCAAGTGACTACCTCTTCCTTTTCCTGGGTAGCTTATTTGCTTTTTATTTTGATGAACTTTCCACATATTTTCCAATTTTAATTTTATTTTACTTTTTGTCTTGGACTTGGTGAAAGATACCTCCTTTAGAGGGTTATTGCATTGAAAGTTAATTGTTACTTAGCAACATCTTTACTTTTTTTTAGTGTAGTTGTTTCTCTGTTGCTTAAATTTAATTTATTCTGGTACATGCTCTTGGGCTGCTATTTTCAGTGGCTTCCATCTGTGCTCAAGGTCCTTTATATTCTGAGAAAAATGCTTGAGCTTATTGCAAAAATGATTGTGGAAACCTGTGTTGAAGTAATTATAAACTGAAATTGCAGAATAATGTTTGGCTGAGGAAGCTATTGTTAAAGTGAATTTTGGCTTAATGTTCTGGGTTGATTTATCAAAAAGGAAAGAGTAGTGTTGCATTACAGAGGCAGCATGGGGTAGTGGTTTGAATGTTGGACTATGACCCTGGAGACCAGGATGTGATTCCCGCTTGGCCATGGATACCCACTGGATGACACTGGGCAAGTCATATGCTCTCAGCCCCAGAAAGCTCTATGATAGGCTCACTGTAGAGTCACCATAAGTCAGAAATAACTTGAAGGCACACTAAAACAACAAGTGTTGCATTGTATTGAAGCAGTGTGATTTTCAGATTGGGATAGGCAAAACTGCCAAGCTCGTAGAGTTACAAAAACCCTGCCTGCAAGTTATAAAAGATGCGTTGCATCAAATGGATGTCAAACCTGGGCCAATATGTGCTCCTTTGCTCAGCAAACAATGCTAAACAAAAGTCACACTCAAGCTGTATAAATAAACTGTGTTTAATAATGGATTCCACTTTTTGAAGAACCTTGAATCAGAAAGATCTATCTTTTTTGTTCAGCATTTATGAATGAAAGTTTAGACCTGATTTTGTCGAGGCATTCAGTGTGGGTGCAGCGTGGTCAGGAAAGGTTTTTCTATGTGGACGGCGGGAATGAGGTGATGTGACCTTGAGTGCAGCCGCAAATAATGTTTTGGTTGGCCAGCCTCAGAAGGTCTTGCCTCATCACTCAGCACCAACATGAGGAGGTTGCATGCTGTAAATGTAATTGGGTCACCTCGTAGGGTCTGGGGTGTTGCTAAGCCCTTAGAAAGGCTTAGGTATGGCACTATACTTTACCATTTAGGTCAATTCCTGGTGGTCATGCTGCTCTAAGGGCTAATTTATGGAATGTATCCAGACATGCTGATTTATGTTCCTGTCTTGCTTACTGCTTTTTGATATGCTGCTAGAGGCCCTAACTTTTATCTTGGTATGCTTTGCTAAATAAATAGCCCTGAGTCTCATCTCTTTGAGTCTATGGAACTTTTTAAGCCTGCCTGGAGCTGCTTCGTTGCAGCTGGATATCACTGCACTGTCAGCACTCTGCACATACTCTGAGGAGCTACTTCTTGCTGCCCTGACAGATTTAAGTAGTATATTTTAATGTCTTTCTAACATTTTAGGCTATGAAGCTGTAGCTGCTATTGATCCAACACAAGGCTAGGAGATAGTCCAACAAGTAAATACCTATAGGGGTAATTTTGTATTGTTTCTTGTAGCAGATAGCAGTTGCCATCACATTAACTTCGATTTATGGTGACTCCATGAATGAGAGACCTCCAAGTCACTCTTTCAGCAGCTGCCTTGCAGATCCAGGGACATGCCTTTCTTGATTGAGTCTGTCCACCTGTAATGCAGTCTTTCTCTTTTTCTGCTGCCTTCTGTCTTACCAAGTATAATTGTCTTTTCTAGTGAGTCATGTTTTCTCATGATATGGCCAAAGTATGACAGACTCCGTTTAGTCATCTTGGCTTCTAGGGAGAACTGAAGCTTGATTTGCACTATGACCCGTTTATTTGTCTCTTTAGCAGTCTAGGGTGTCCATAGAACTCTTCTCCAGCACCACATTTCGAATGAGTTGATTACCATCCTATGAGCTTTCTTCACTGTCCAGCTTTCACATTTGTACATAGAAACTTGAAATAAGATGGGATGGACAATCCTAAATTTAGTATTCAATCATATATCATAATACTTCAGGATCTTATCTAGTTCCTTCATAGCTGCCTTTCCAAGTCCTAATCTTCTTCTGATTTCTTGGCTATGGTCTCCATTCTGATTAATGACTGAACCAAAATACAGAAAATCTTGAATTACTTCTATCTCTTCATCATCTGCTTTAAGGTTATGTAAGTGATCTGTAGTCATTATTTTTGTTTTCTTAATTTTCAACTGCAAACCTTCATTTGCACTTTCTTCCTTTACTTCCTTCAGTATTTGTTCCAAGTCTTTGCTGTTTTCTGCTCGTAGTATGCTGTCATCTGCATATCTTAAATTATTGATGTTCTTTCCTTCATTTTTCACACCTCCTTCTTCCAAGTGTTATCCTGCTTTATGTATGATATGTTCAGCATTCAATTTCAACGTATAGGGTGATAAAGTGCAGCCTTGCCTGGTCCCCTTGCCAAGTGGAAACCATGTGTTTCTCTGTATTCTCTTCTAACAGTAGCTTCTTGTGCTGCTTATAGGTTACACATTAGGACACTGAAATGTTGTGGCACAGCCATTTCTTTAAGAGCAAGCCATAGTTTTTCATGATCTACACAATCAAAGGCTTTGCTATAATGTATGAAGCACAGGCTGATTTTCTTTTGCATTCTTTGGTGCTCTCCATTATCCAATGTATGTTTGCAATATGATCCCAAGCACCTCTTCATTTCCAGAACCCAGCTTGGATATCTGGCACTTTTCACTCCATATATAGTAGAAGTCATTTTTGTAGAATTTTGAGCATGACTGGGCTTGCATGGGGAAATTAATGCAATGGTTCTATGGTTACTGCAGTCTCTGGTGTCCCCTTGTTTCGAGCTGGAATCTATATGGAGCATTTTCAGCTGCGACCATTCTTCTAGTTAGAACTAGAAAAGTTTTTTTTCTGTAGATTGAAGCAGCTCTATGGGTATGCCATCTGTTCCTGGTGATCTGTGCTATGAATGCAACTTTTCTAAAACTGACAATTTGTCTTTGTATGGTTCTTCCTTGAATGAGTCTGTCAGCCTTTCGTCTCTTGTATATAGTTTTTCCATCTATTGTGTCCATTGTCTTTTTATTTCTGCTTGGTCATGTAATGTGTTCCTTGGCTGGTTGTAGAGAATTCCCATGCTTGGATTAAATTTCCTTTTGATTTCTTGCCTCTCGTAAAAGGGGCCTCTTGTTGACATTGTGGGATTGTGAAATTGTTGAGATTGTGGAAATCTATTTTTCACAGTATCTTTAAATTCTATGTATTTCAGCATGATGGTTGATTTTGTGTTCTACTTTAGCTTTACTCTTAAGTTTTACTATTAGTAGTTCATTGTCTCTGTCAAAATCTGCTCCTGGTCTTGTTTTTGTGGAGAGAATGGGGCTTCTCCATCTTCTGCTTCTGATTATGTAGTCTACTTGATTTCTATATTGGCCATCAGGTGATGTTCATGTGTACAGTCACTTCTTGGATTGATTGAACCATGTGTTTGCAATAAACAAACGGTTGGCTTTGCAAAACTGAGTCAGTCAGTCTTCTGCTTTGTTTCTTGATCCTAGATCAAGTTTTCCTACAATCTTTGATTCTGCTCTGTTTCCTACTTTTGCATTCCAATTACCTGTGATTAATAAGTCCTGTTTTGGTGTGTGATCAATCTCCTCCTGAACTCTTGCGCAGAAACTTTCAGTTTCTTCTTCTTCTCCTTCTGTAGTTGGAGCATAAACTTGGATTATAGTTATATTGATGGGTTTTCCCTGAAGTCTTGTTGACATGATTCAGCCAGACTTTGCATTGTATCCTTTGACTGCTTTTGCTATATCTCTTCTCACTATAAGTGTCACCCCATTTTTTCTTAGATTTTCATTTCCTGAGTAAAACGCTGTGTAGGTATCTGACTCAAAATCTCCCATTCCTGTCCACTTTAGCTCACTCACCTTAGGTATTCCAATGTTTATATGTTCCATTTTTTGTTTTACTATCTCTAGCTTCCTCTGGTTCATGCTTCTCACATTCCATGTTCCTTTAATACATGTAGTGCAGCCGAGGACAATAGCTGAAGTCCTTTTGGCTTGAGTTCAGTTGCATCATTAGCCACAGTGCAACTTGTAATTGTCCTCTGTTCTTCCCCATTAGCTCACTGAGTGTCATCCTTCCTCGGGGTCTCACTTTCAGATGCCTCTCTTGTTTAATTTTGGATTGTCTCATCACGGTGCTTTCATGAGAAAAGACACTCAAAAGGGCTTTTGGTGCACTACTAACAAGTGTTACATGTGGTGCCACTGCTGTTGTCTCTGAGAGATCCTCTGCCAGTGTCACCCCCCACTACTGCTGTTGCCCAGTAGCTGTTTGGCACATTTAGTCTGGCTCTTCAGCAAAAGTCTAGGGAGACCCTACCAGCAGCACTACTGCTCTCAGCGTAGCCTCCTGCCTTACTGCAGCATTCAGTCCCACCACCATAGAAAAGTAGTGCCATTGAAGGGAGTGGACAGAGATACCATGAAGCAATTCCACTTGTTGTCTAAACAAATGGATTTGAAGGTTTTCAGACCATAACTCTGGCATGGCCTCACAAGGCATGGTTTTTTACATTCTTTTGACTTTTGCTCTATATGTGGCCAAAATGAATGAACTATGGGCTTAATTGCAGCATTGTTAGGAGAAAACACAATAAAGAATGTTGAGGGATTTTACAAGATAGAAGATGATTCTAAGGCACAAAGTTCAATGCACAAAGTTCAAAGTTCAAGATATTGTGACATATATGGGAAACTGTAGTAAAAATATATATAGAATAAATTGTGAACTCATGGGAATAGAAGATAATGTTGCCATTGATGTGGAAACTAAGGTCAGGCACTAGTGAATTGGTGATGAAATGCCATCCTTCAAGTACAGGAAGCCCCTACTTATCCGACAGGTTAGGGACTGGAGAACTATCAGAAAAGTGAAATGGTTCAAAAGCAGGTCTTTTTTAGCTTGCAAATGCAAGGATGAACACTAGATAGTACCAAGTTGACTGGCAGAAAACAAAACAGCATGCTGAGTACAAAAAGACAGTGTGCTTAGAGAGAAAAGAAGTACCCCTTAAATATTATCCATTTTTGCTCAGAGAGCAGCAGTGGTCAAGAGGATAGACTAGGGGTCAAAAAAGTGGTACATGGCTATAATTTTGAGCTGTCGAAACAGCAGAGCCTCTGGAAAGGAAGCTGTTGAAATGAGGGGGCTGCCTGTAAAGGCTAGAGAGATTTGCAACCACATGATTTTTTAATTGATGTAACTTAATATAACATTGTTATGCATTTCTGTAGAAAAATGAGGCTTTAAATATTAAAAGTTCAAAAAGAGAAGCAGTCAGAATCTTGAAGGGGGGAGGTCCACACAATCCTTTGTCCTAATGTCATTTATTTGTTCAAAAACATTCCTTCCCCAGCTGTTTTGCCTTTCTACAAAATAAGTCAATTATCTTTGCCCTCAGATGAAAGTGTTCATAATTTGCAAAAGAATAGTTATAATTCTATTACCATCATTTATTAAGGTGAAAATTTTTTCCTACTGAATGGGAGCTATTTAGAGATATAAATAGTCTAAGAGCTGTCTTCTTCACTTCTCACTGTCTCTTAAAAATAATCATATGCTTATTCAGAGGTTTGGGGTAAAATTACTTTAATGTATATTGGTCTAATTCTTGTCTGATTTAAAAGACAAGAAGATTAAAAGAAAACTCCTGAAATAGCGGTTCTCATGTATGACATACCTTTGCTGAACTTGGGTATGTTATGTACAGTTATGTAGTATTGTGAGTAGTCTCACAGTAGTTGAAAATGACATCACTAAATGTGACCTGAAGTAGCAATTAAGTGGTCTCTGTCCTGAGAGGCATCTAGGAAAAGCATCATCATGGCATCCCCAGAAGTATGTGTTCAATATTTAATTTCTGATCTATATGCTTGATGTATCTTAGAACATAAGAAATATCATCTTTCATCAAACCAAGGGTCATCCAATTCCACATTCTGTTATGGCTAGCTGGATGCTATTTGGAATTCAGCATGCTAAACTATGAAGGTGATGTCCTTCCTTTCTTTGTCTTGGGTTGATATCTGTGAATGGAAGTTCTGTTTTCCTGCTATGATTAGTAACTGTTGATACACCTGCATATCTAGAACATTTTACTTACCAATAAAGGAGTGTATCCGAAAAGGTAAACTAGATACTACATTTGATGTTAGTGGTGAAGGTTGCAGTTAGTAAATGGCGAATGTTTTTACCAAAAATACAAACTAAAAATACAGGTGAAATCCAAAAATACGAAGCGATATCCAATTGTCAAGGAACAGAGACCTGTCATTGTACACAGTAGTTAGAGTGTTGCCTTCCAAGAGGCTTCAGTGACTTGTTACAACTGTTACAGCTAGTTACCTGTGTTTCCAATATTTCCATGATGTCATAAAGGGCCAACATGGGTAAGGTGTGCTTTTGCTGTTAGCACAGTGTCGTGTGCACTGTGAAGTACAACAGTGAGATTTTGTCTCAAAATGCACTGTCATAGACCTGTAGTTGTGTAACTTCATAAATTGGGCTTAGTTTGCTGATAAAACACATTTAAATATAATGTTAAAAGTTTGTCTTTCAAAATAATCTGCATTTTGATAACATGTGAACAAATCAAACATCGGATTCATCTTGGCTCTCCTTTTTCTGGAGATCGCATATCAGCACCTACCCATACCAAAAAAAATGCTTGAATCACATTGCTTCTTTACAAATGACAACAAGATGTGCAGTCTAATCTCATGGAAATTTTCTCAGAAGAGAATCCCACAGACTTGGGTGGAACATACTTTTACTTGAAATCTACATAGCTGCAGATTTAGCCATTCATTTTGTACTTCTTTTATGTCTACTGTTTATAATTTCCATTTCTTCATAGTTCAGGATTTCTTTAATAACTTTGAAGAGCAAAGCTAGGCCTTTGCTCTAGGTATGTTTTTAATAGTCTTTTGCTATTTAATTTAAATATGAAGAGCTAGAATAAATGTGTTCCATTCCTAAATTGGCAAATAGGCCTGCTTTTATTGTTTTCTGTTGCACAGTCCTAATTGTCTAGATAATATAATATAAAAATATGGCACCATCTAGTTTAAATAGCCTTTCTCCCAATTGTCTGCCATTCCTGCTGTATAATCAAAGGCGAGTCGATGTGCGTAAGGATAGTGTTGAATTTGTTGGGAGAGGTTAGCCCTTTGCAATTTCTACCCATAATGTATGTCTCATGCATTTGAGAGCATTTGCCCTCATGTGCAGGATATCCATTCCTGCACAGAGAAGCATAGGATATCATAGAAGAGATAAAACCCAACTCTTCTGTACAAGTGTGAAGGAAGCAACAAAAAGGATTAGGGTTAGAACCGTGAAAGGAATATGGAAGAAAGAGGACTTTACTGTCATTATTGAATGCAGCCAAATGTTTGGCAGAAGAGGAAGTCCAACCTGGACAACCACTAGAGCTCAACATGAGAAAATAGATGAGGGATGGGGAGGAGATAGCTGGCTACTGTTATGCATTCAGCGCACACATCACCAGACATGTATCCCAGCAGCATAGCAGGTGCAAGATCTATACCCAAAAAAGGGAGTTGGAATGTCCTGCAACAGAAATATGTGCATAAGTGGGAGACCGTAACACAACATGTATCCTTTGGAGTATCTCAAAGTAAACCACTCACAGTTTCATGCTCAAGAGTAGCATAAAGTGAAGTGTGCCACTGGATTTCCTCTGGATTAGACTTTAGGTTGGCCCAAACCAATATTGTCTACTGTTCCTGGCAGCAGCTCTCAGGAGTCTCAGGCTAAGGCCTGTCCCATCATCCCTGTCTCTGATCTTTAGAAACAGCAACTGGAGATGTTAGGGACTGAACCTGGGATTTGGTGTGTACTAGCTATAACGCTTCCAAAAATTTCCTTCCCTTCCTGATTTTTTAAGAATTGAAAGTGACTGGAAGTTCACTTCCAGTTTTTAAAATCATCTTCATCCTCATTATCAAAGCCTACCCAGCCCTCACTGAGGTGAGGTCGCTCCTATTTAGTTTAGAGGAGTACCATAGTTCTTGGAAGCTTCTGGGAAAGGAATTCTGCATTATTGAACCATTTTTGGCAGGAGGAACAGGAAGTAAAAATCATATGTGTTCTCCATGCATCCTGTGAGCTTCATGTTGTTCATTCCTGCTGTACAGTATGATGTCTTCTACGTGTACCATAATGATGATGCATGTTCTGATGAACTTTAGGAATTTATCAGATGCATTTATTGGCCAATGTGTTTATTCTGTGTGATTTAGGAGCAGGTTTAATTATGTAAAATCAAGGTTACTGCATCTGTTGTAATAAAGTTGTCAGTTTCTGGCTGCTTTCTCTTTAGTAACTTCTTTCAAAATCTGAATTAAAGTCCTTTCTTCACATTTGTGGGTTTGACCTTCACAAATTTGATTATTTGCCTCCCTCTCTTTCTCCTCCTCCCATTCCCTCGCATTTTGCTAGGCACGGAGAAAGAAGGCAAGTGAGCCTGGGTAAAAGGCAAGGGAATGTGGGGGAGGTACTCATTTGCCTTCCTTCTCCCCTCTGGGGCTCCACTTCCATTCCCTTGCCTCTGGTATGGTGCTGAGAATACCCACTGAAGCAAAAGGCAAAAAAATGGCAGGGAGGGACATGTGTACCTTCCCTTTCCCCTCTGGTACGCCCCCTCCAGTACCCTTGCCTCTGCCTCTGGTGCTGAGAATGCATGGCGAGACAGAAGGCAGTGGAATAGAGGGGGAAGGCATGTGCCTTCCTTCTTTCCTCTGGGGCTCCCCCTCCATTCCCTTAACTCTGGCCTAGTGCTGTGAATGTGTGCTGAGGCAACAGGCAAAACAATGGGACAGGGAGGGACATGTGCACCTTCCTCCTCTCCTCTGGAGCTCCCCTTCCTATTCTCTTGCCTCTGGCCGCACTGAGAATACATGCCAAGGCAGAAGGCACTGGAATGGGGGAATTGGGCAGAGGAGGAGAGGCATGTGCCTGTCTTCTCCCCTCTGGAGCTCCCACTCCCTTGCCTCTGGCCCCAGCACTGAGAAGGAAGGCTTGATGCCCAGGTAAAAGGCAAAAGATGGTCGGGGGAGCTCTGGAAGGGAATGGGTGGGGGTTGCGAATGGGGAGTTATTCACAGTTTTCCCACTTCTGTGAGGGTTCTGCACCCTGAACTCTTGCAAAAGTGGAGGGGCCACTGTAGTCAGCTTTTTCAGATGAGATCAGAGTTTTCTTCCCTTCCCAGTGCTTCACAGAGCTGAGTAGGATGAAGGCATAGAGGAATGTACTGTTAGGTCAACTTCTGAAAAGAGGAAAAGAAGAATCCCTCCATGTGTCAGACAATACTATAAATAAGCTCTGTTAAATTAGTGTCTTCCTGAAGGTAGACTGCTCTGAACCTTGTAAATTCTAAATTATCAGCAAAATGATTTTCTAAATCCTTTTTGTGTAACTGATTATTTGAAAAAAATCAATTTTGCTGTCTCCCTCACTTTTAGTATGCAGTGTCTTTTTCATTAGTTCATTCGTATTGTTTGCATAGATCGTGCCTAAGAACTGAATTACATTTTGCAGACTATGGTTTAAGCTTGCCTCTTGGGGAAGAATATGAACATAAAAAACACAAGCTGAAGGAGGAGCTTCGACAAGACTACAGACGTTACCTTTCTCAGGTAAAATGTGATATATATGACTAAATTTCCAGTGGAAGCTTTCAAAGGGAAAGTACATTTAAACTGCCATTAATTAAGAAGTGAGGAAGAAGATTTCTCCTGCAGCTGATGCTGTACAGTATTTAGTGCCAGCATCTTACTAAGTTCTGTTCAAAGCGTGAGTGGTATGAAACTCTTACAATAGATTTGTGGAGAAGATTTTAAAGATGGTTTGGAAGAGGAGGTGTCTTTTGGACATTGGAAATGACATATTGTTGGCATGAGGGGAGAGGACAACACACTCTGAATAGTGCAGAGGAACAATCCACAGCCATGTGTATTATCTCTCTCCGTGCCAGTTGCTGGTTTTAGACATTTCACCATTGATTCTTCTCTTTCTCAGTTTTTTTCAGTCCTGCCTTTCCAGCTTTTCCAATCTCTTCCTTCAGTAATCGTCTCTTATTAAATCTTGTTTTTTTTCCTGATTTCACTTTCTGCTCCTCTGCTCTTTTAACTGTCACTGTTCAGTATTTCAGGTTATTCCTTAAGGGCTTATCTAGAAGATATCTATAGAGCAGAGGATCTGTCAGCATTTATTTGACGTTACAGAATAGATAGATACCAGTCTGCCAAGGCAGCATTTGATAGAATTGTGTTACAGTCGTTTCTATATATATCAAGCAGTCAAACGTACTTGAAGATCATATCCTTGGGGGATATCCATGTGGTTGTGTACTGTGCTTCTGTGCTGGGCAGAAAATGAGGTGGTGTTGCTCACTATGAAAAGTCATTATGTGGAAGTGCATTGGAGCAGTTTTAGCTCCCACCCAAGAGATGTGGCTGCATAGGTTGATAATAATAGATTGATTCTGTTTCTGTTTCTAACGCTATGTTTTCTGATTGAGGTTTCCTTTTTTATTTTTTAAATTGAATTTAATTTTGTATTAATGGGTTTCATTTGTCAGTCACTTTCCTTAGCAAGGATATGTAACAAAACTGGGAAAGGGAGAGAGGAGTCAGTAGTCAATCAATCACATGACTCCTGCTTCAAGAACTGTCATGAGAAGAGATACTCATTCTGTTGCAGATTACTTCTCTGAAGTCCTACAGAATAACTATTCACTGCAAGTACCAACACCTCAGCCATGGGGGAAGAAGGCTACGGCTAAGGCTGCAGCCTGGAGATATAAACATTTAGAGTCATTAAAATAAATGTGATAAGATCATGCTGAAAAAGACCATAGTTTGTCTGGCTTGTGCTAGGTATGATGAGGTAGTAATAATGCTAATAATCTAAACATGATAATTTTCCCTAGTTTGATGCATATTTTAGATATTTTATATGCAGTTTTCAGTAGGCAGTTACAATTCATCAAAGTAAACATAAGTAAATAAGTAAAGTAAATATTTCAGGTCCAGATACAGTATCACTACTTCTTAAAATTCAAAATTCAAAACTTTTTATGACATAGGTTTAAGTTGGTACATGCCACTATGAATGGAAAATACTTAAAATTACATCATTTTTCATAGAATGTTCTTTATGAGTAGTCTATTTTCCTAACTTTTAGGGAATTTCACAGGCAAAAAAGAAGGTAGGGTGATTGCATCATACTACTCTTCAAATCACTATAACATTTTGCTTGGTTCTAATGTTTATGGGGGAGGAATCAATCCCTATGCTTTGCTGTGTTCTCTGTTTGTCTTGCTGCATGTACCTGTGCTTATCATAAGATAAGCTATACATTATTTTTTCAGTAATATCATTTTACCCTCCAGATTGTCTTTTCCTTTATTTGTGATTTCACTGTTGGCTTGAGATTCTGCATTAACTTTAATAACATTAGTATTTACTACAGGCACAATGGTGTTGCTGAATCACTTCACAATAGTGTGGGTGTCATCTTTTTGGGTTGACTTACATGCTTTCAGAAAAAGCACATTATTAGTAAATCATATGTTACTGACACTCTTATGCTTTTTGATTTATTTATCTATTTTGATACATTATTCTCAGTAACTTTGCAGCAATATAATTTGTTGTACCTACTTATTTGATGTTGGCATGCAGACTAAGTACAGGCAAAAATCACACAATCCTCTGCATATTTTCAGAGGCATGAACTCATTTCTGATCAAGCATGCGTAGATTTGTGTTTCATGATACCCAACTTGATGGTGTCCCTCTTCATTAAATTAATACCTTTTTTAAAATTATGAATGGTGTAACATAAACAAAGACTATTCTATTTGGAACCTCATGTTATGTGTTTCTTTAAAACTGCATGTTTTGAGTAGCAAATCTCTACTTTTATTGAACAATGAGATCAGTATCATTTGCTTTTTGTTTCTCAACTAGAGTTGTAGAATAATAAAATAATGGTTCAAAGTAAGTATACAACAGATACTTCACTTCTCCATGATAGTGTATTGACCTATACAGTACTGTTGTTTCAATAAGCTGTTACTTGCTGAAACAAAGGATTGTGTGCATTTGCTCTGTGACAGAAATCATTTGAGGATTGATATAAAGTACCTCTGGATGAAGCCTCTTGAAAAATGTGTTTCTTACATCTGGTAGTGATATCTAGTAGAACATGCTGAGTCACTGTTTTCCTTTGTGTAGAAAAAGTATCTTACATCTGGTGAAGTTGATCCATATACTCAGGGAGTTTCTCTTCCTATTGGTGACAGGAGGTCAGCTAAGGTAGGTGTATAAAAAATGCACCTGGTGCATGGTGTGTTGCAGCTTAGTCACCGTAGTGCATGTTAGGGCAATAAATAGGAAGGGTAGCTGTCATATCTGGCCCACAGTTTCTTCCCACATAGTGTATGTAGCTTATGGGCTTCTGTCCAATTAAACAAAGTAGTTGGTAGTGTTACCTTAATTTTTATCCAGAAATTGTCTCTCTGGTTTACTTGTGATCTTGGGCTGGGGGTGTTCCTCTCCAGCCTCTAGTTTGGAACTTTTTTATATGCATCTGGCCTAAATGCAGTTGTTAGTCCTAACTAGGGCAGGTTCATTGCTCAATGGAACTTACATAAGTACTGATTTACTGAATATCCTTTATTTCAGTGGGTTTTCTCTAGTTGGGATTAATACTTGGATTTAGACCTATATCTCATCTGAATAACTTCCCAAGTTAGACAGGGATCCATGAGCTCTCATTCTTCCCCTGGAACTACTTACATAAGTGGACCAGGAAGGTGAGTGGTTATGGCGTAAATGGGAGAAGGTTCCTTTTCACATCTGCAGACTTCCTTTTGTAATCAAAACCTGCTGGATATGTTTGTGACAACCCCCCAGAACAGGTTTGCAGGCAGAGTAGAGGACTGCAGCAGGGAGAAGAAGAAAGTCCTGTGCTAGTGCAGGGATGGGAATTGTGCGTGTGCCATGAGCTACACGTGGCTCTTAGAGGCTCTCTGCTTCCTAGGGACTCCCAACACCCCCATTTCTCAGCCAAAAACAATTAAAAAGACTTTGTTACATGAAAATATGCTGGGTTTTGTAGGATACCTCTTCTCAAGCAGGGAGGGTTCCCTCCGCTAAACACATGACCATAAGAGATGCAGAATCTCACTTCTTGGGTTGACCAAAATAGCCACTATGATGGCACAATTGCAGTCCACCAGAGCTCTGGAGGAGCCGAAAATTGGCTGTTGTGGCCCTCCAGACTGCTAAGCATGTCCAGTCCTGCTTACTATGTAAGCCTCACCTCACATTTGTGGTGGCCATTTTTGATAAGGGCTTACTGTATAAAGCTTTACCTCATGAGGCTTGAAGACAAACTGCGAAGCCTCTCCAGGCTTATTTAGTGAGCTTCTAATAAAAATGACCACTGCCACTCCACTCTACCTCAAACAGCCAAAATGGTGGGTGCACCACATTCTTGGGGCTTGCCCCATTCTTGCTGAACACCAGTCAGGCCAAAAAAAGAAGATGGGGAAGGGTGGAAAGTGGAAGGGCTGCCTTTCTTCCTCCAGTTTGGGCAAAGGAGGGATAATGGGATGGGAGTGCTGCTTCCCAAAATGCTGGGAAGACAGAGCTCATCTAGCCATTTTTGTCATCATCTGCTTCTGGCATTGACCCATGGATAAGTCGATCCTGTTTTTTTGGGGTGTGTGTGTGTGACTTTTTGTTGATTTTTTTTTTTACTTTTGCACAAGTACATATAGTAGTTATTTCTGAGAGATGACACAGCTTAATCTACTACATACTGATTTCTTGTTATTGCTCTCAAACGCTCAATAATGTCTTGTTAATTCTGACTATGAGTCTCTCTCACTTACTGTATATACCCATATATAACTCAACCTCATATGTAAGTCAAGGGCAGGTTTGGGGGCCAAAATTATGGATTTTGGTGTGACCTGTGGGTAAGTAGAGGGTCATTCCACAGAGAGGGAAGTACAAGCATGGTGTTAGGGGGCCAGCTGCTCCTGCCACTGTTTTCCCTCCCAGCAATTCAAAATGACCTTTTGCCACTCTACTCAAAAAGGGGATGGTTTTTTTTTTTTTTTTTTGGATAAAAGTTAAGGTATAGTATTAACTGTCTCCTTCTCTGAATGGCAAAAGGTGAGAACTTAGTCCATCCCAGGAATACCTGAAAGAAGCACCAACCTTCTCTACTCTCTCAGTGCTCCTTTGAGCAGAACCACCAAAGAGCTACTGTTGCTACCACCATTTTCCTACCCAGGCATTCAGTAAGCCCAGAAGCGGTGCTGCAGCGAAGTGAGTAGAGGGGATCGTTGCTTCTTTTAGGTTCTCCCAGGGCAGACTAAGCTCTTGCCTTTTGCCACTGTACTCAGAGAAGGGGATGATTCCTTTTTTTGCTAAGAGTTAAGGTGCAGTAGTCTGACCTGAGGATAAGTTGACCCAGGTTTTTGGGTCAACTTTTTGACTAGAATTTCTAGATTTGTACATGAGTATACACAGTAGGTACATTTCGACACTGTATTAATCTGCTGCATTCTGAAGAGAGTTTCTGTTAAGTTTAATTCTCAAAGTTTCATAGGTATCTTCTATTGCTGAAAACACCAGTGTACTATATATATAAAAAAGTGACACTAGAGAAAACACTCTTACGGGTTTGATTTTAAGCAAGAATTTCATATATATTATTGAAAAAAAATTCATAGATGGTGCAAGAATAGTGATTTCATTTTATGTCAGTATATAAAAACATTTATAGATTCAGTATACTTTCAAATGTCTGTTCTAGGATAGGTTAAGACTTGAAAGAAACAAGGAATATAATCAGTATCTCAGGGAAAAGGAGGAATGGAATGAAAGGTTAAGAAGAGAAGGAAAGAGGCATATAGAGGTAAACCAAAAATTTTATTTAATTCTATTAGAAGCAATGATTGAGATATAGAAAAAGGAATTGGATAGTTAACACAACATTGTCACTGCTCATATCTTTTTTTTTTTGATGGGCATTCCAAAGTTGGGCAAAAGCACTAAAGAAAGATTATTCCCTTCTTATCCTGTCAGTATACATCTCTTAAAGTGGGACCTCATCTAATAGTACTTGAGAACCCAAAGGGTGCTCACCAATGGCTGCTTTTCATCCTGGAGAGAAGTGACTAGTGAGTTGCCACAGGGTTCTGTCCTGGGCCCAGTGCTATTCAACATCTTCATCAATGACTTGGATGAAGGAGTAGAGGGCATGCTGATCAAATTTGCAGATGACACCAAATTGGAAGGGATTGCTAATATGCCAGAGGACAGGATCAAAATTCAAAATGACCTTGACAGATTGGAGAGCTGGACCGAAGCTAACAAAATGAATTTCAACAGAGAGAAATGTAAGGTCCTACACTCAGGCAGAAAAAAATGGAATGTACAAATATAGGATGGGGGATGCGTGGCTGGATAACAGTATGTGTGAAAGGGATCTAGGAGTCTTGGTAGATCACAAACTGAACATGAGTCAGCAGTGTGATGCGGCTGCCAAGAAAACCAACGCGATTCTTGGTTGCATCAATAGGAGTATGGTATCTAGATCGAGGCAGGTAATGGTACCACTCTATTCTGCTTTGGTTAGACCTCATTTGGAATACTGTGTCCAATTCTGGGCACCTCAATTCAAGAAGGATATCGACAAGCTGGAACGTGTCGAGAGGAGGGCAACCAAAATGGTGAAGGATCTGGAAGCCATGCCCTATGAGGAGCAGCTTAGAGAGCTAGGTGTGCTTAGTCTGCAGAGGAGAAGGTTAAGACTGGACATGATAGCCGTGTTTAAATATTTGAAGGGATGTCATGTCGAGGAGGGAGCGGGCTTGTTTTCTGCTACTCCAGAGACTAGGACAAAGAGCAATGGATTCAAGCTGCAGGAAAGGAGATTCCACCTGGACCTCAGGAAGAACTTCCTGACAGTCAGGGCTGTCCAGCAGTGCAGTATGCTGCTTCAATGGAGTGTGGTGGAATCTCTTCTTTGGAGGTTTTTAAGCAGAGGCTGGATGGCCATCTGTTGGGAGTGCTTTGATGTGTGTTCCTGCATGAAAGGGGGTTGGGCTAGATGGCCCCTGTGGTCTCTTCCAACTCTAAGATTCTATGATTCTGTGATTGAGTAGTCTAATAAAATTCTGACAATTCTGATAATACTGTACTGGGTTATAGAAAACATTCATTATCATGTCTTGTTTCTTTTTTGTGTTAAAAGGGAAAATGGTTAATTAAAATGAGAAAAGGTAAAATAATTTTTTTGTATTTAGCTTTTAAAGTATTTTTCTTTTTTGTTAGCAGCATGACACAGACATACATACAGAAAGCACTACAGTTAACAGAGTCCAGTCAGAATTACAGATGCCAAATTTGTCCTTGAGAAGAGATGAAGAAGTCCTCAAGAAAGACGCTTGCACTTCAACGGAGACCTATGAAGGGCCGTCAAACAGTGGCCCATCGTTAGACAAACATTACAGACCAGATAATGAAATTGGATGTGGGGACAACATATTGTACAAAAAGCTAGATGAAAAATTGAACATTTCCAACAAAAAGCACCAAAAGCTTGATGGCAACCCTTGTATCTCTCCTAGAAGGCATCATAAGTTTGATCATGACCCTGAAATAAATGACGAAATGGATCCTAGATTTCGATATGAAAGTGACTATGACAAAAAGCCTTTGCGGGTCTTTCATGCTCAAAGGTAACATTAGTTTTGTTATTGCTGCCTCATTTCAGTCCCTGTATTTTATTTTATTTATTATTTTTTAGAAAAGTCTGTTTCCTATCTTTAGGTAAAAGCTTCATTGCCACAATAAGTGGTAGCCTGAAAAGGTAAAATGTATGTAGAAATTATGCAGAAACATAATATAAAAGATTTCATTATAATTAGAATTCAGTATATCAATTACAAGGACATGTTAACATTTCCTTTAATTCTTTAGGAAGTCCTATCTGAACAAATTTTCCTGGTTTGATGCCAGTTGCGTCTAAAAAGGAGAGCAGTACATTCTTTGCAGATAACTTCTTTTTTAATATTGCAGTTCCTTTTCTGCTGAACGAATCTTCTACGCTGTAGCATGGTTGAGGATTGTGTTTGTCTTGAGAATTATACTAGAAACCTGTGAGTGCAGAATCTCACGTCTCTCTCATCCTGAAGGCTATAATAATGAATTAAAGTGGATTCCTTGGGTTCAATCAGAAGGTCAGGGCTTGCATGAAATAAGCTACTGGGGCAATCTGTTTCCTTGACCTGGAGGTGCTTTAAAATTCGTTTTACACATGTGTTGTATAATAATTTCAGTATGACTTTTGTTTTCATTGTCTTTTTACTTCTATCTCATTACAGAACGCAAGGCAGTTCTCCTACAAATGAGCAGTCACAATCTGTTCCATATGCAACAGGACTCATAATTGGTATGTATGGAAAATCTAAATACTGAAAATGTTGTATTCTGTTGAAATCTGTAATATTCAATACTTTTTATGGGACTTCTAGGTAAAATACTGTATGAAGATTAGAGATTTTTAAAGTGCTGGGGTATAGACTGGAGTGCAGACAACAGCTGGGTAGGGTGATACAGGTCTTTTCAGATCTTTACAGTGATCAGTTAGTGTTGATGTGTGAAAGCAATAAATCTGCTTACCAAATATCAATTTCACAGGGTTCAAAACTCTCTCAGGGAAGATACCTTATGTTATATGTACAGTAGCGAAGACTCTTGTATTAATATATGTGATGCTGTGAAACCATTGTCTTTGTTCATATCTATGCTAATGGACTGGAATTTGTGACTATAATTCAATTCAGAAGTTTCTCTTTCTAGTCTTCTAGTCTTGTAATTCACTTCTTCATGAACTGTATCCTGTAAATCACTTTAGTGTGTGTCCAGGAAGATTGAAATGTTCTGTAACTGGTTTTTGGGTATTCCCATTTCTAATGTTAGCTTTGTGTCCATTAATCCTCTGGCTTAGAGACTCTACTCTGCAGTGTAGAGTGTAGAGAGGCATTGATGGCATAGGATGGCATATATCACATTGGAGAAAGAGCAAGTAAATGTGCCTCTGATGTGAGTGATGTTATTGGACCCTGTAATATTGCTCCCAGGGCAGATGCGGGAACAGAGTTGGCATCTGAGTTTGTGGCAGGGTCTTTGTATAACCATCCATGTTATCTATTCTGTTGTAAATGAGTAGCTATTTAAGATTTTGAGGGTGTTGGTAGGTCAATAAAGGACTGTCTCTCAGAGCTTGTGAGAGGGCTGTGTTCTTCTCCAGAACTAGTTGTAGCTTGTTAATGTGTTTGAGTGGCCTCAGCTGGGAACTCAGCTGGGAACCCACAAGGGGTGCTCTGTCATTTTGTGTTTTTAGTCTGTCTTGTAGTAAATAGTTCCTGGATATTGATCTTGCCTTGTCAATTTGTTTATTCGCCTCTTTAGGTGGGTATTGTAGTTTGAGAAAAACCTGTTGTAAATCCAAGAGTTTTGAGTCTCTGTCTTGTGAATTTGAGCAGATGCAATTCTATCGGAGGGCTTGGCTGTAAACAATAGATTTGGTGTGTGTGTATGTTCTGGGTGGAAACTGAAGGCATGTAAGTATGTGTAGTGATGAATGGTTTTTCGATAGAGTATGGTGCTTACAAGTCCATCACACAATTACACAGTGTTGTCAAGAAAGTGAATTTGTTGTATGCATTGTTCCAGGCTCAAGATGATGGCAGGGTTGTTGAAATCCTGGTAGAACTTCTCAAGTCATTTCCATGTGGCCAAATTACAAGGATGTCATCAAGAACTTGTAGGTAGAAGAGAGGTTTTGGGGTACATGTGCTGAGGAAGTGTTGTTCCAGGTCAAGAATGAATATGTTTGCATATTGTAGTGCCACATGGCTGCCCATGGCAGTTCCACTGGCTTGGAGATACATATTATTTTTTAAAGTGAAGTAGGTATGAGTAAGTAGAGTAATGGCGGTGTTTAGGTCTGCTGTAGTCTTATTCAGGTTGGTATTCTTGATGGCTTGTAGTCCATCCTGGCATAGGATATGAGTCTATAGGGATTCCACATCCGTAGTAGGTAGAATGGTGTTCTCTGGGAGGTTGTGGATAGACCGTGTTTTCCTCAAGAATTCAGTTGTATCCTTCACATAGCTTCGAGTGTTGATGGCGTATGGCCTGCGAAATGAATCCATTAGAACAGGCAGGGTTCTAATGCTTGAGACAATAGATTTTCCTTGACTGTCTTGTTTGTGTATTGTGTATTTTGGATAGTAAATAGAAGGTGCCTGGTTTGGGTTTCTGGGGTGTGTCCATTATCTGAGTAATTTAAGTAGTTCCTTCAGATATTCATGAGTGGGATCTTTGAAGAAGATTCCGTAAAATACAGTGTCAGGTGTCTACCAACTTCCTATATGTAATCTGACTTGTTCATGATAATCACAACTTCTCCTTTGTCAGCCTGTCTTATAATAATTTTAGGACTGTTTCTGAGATTGTGGATGGCATCTCGTTCCATATAACTGAGATTGTGTGGTAAATTGTGTCTTTTATGGATTGTCTCAATTTAGGCAACAAAAACATTTTATGTAGAAATTCAGTTCCATTTTACAGCTTTCTGGTGATGTCCATGTAGAGTTCTGCTTTTTGTAGCATTTGGAAGCATTTTCTTGTGTGTTGGTGCAGTGACCATTGTCGTGTGGTTTAGACTGAGGTTATGCTTGTGAGCTGTTGTCCTGCTGATGTCACTCTCCTTGAAATATTCTTGGATTTGTAGACAGCGGAAGAAAGCCTCCAGATCACCACAGAACTAAATTGGGTGTAGGTTTTGAGGGGCAGAAGGATAGGTCTCATGAGAGGACAGACTTCTCTGCCTAGCTTAGTGTGTGGCTGGAAAGGTTTACAATATCATCTTCCAAGTTGGTGGTAATTCTGTTGTGGCTGTTGGGCCTTGTGGTAAAGTAAAGAAAAAAGTATCTTTCAAAGCCCAGGCTAGATGGTAAAAGAGATTTATCAGCGTAGATTCTTCATCTTTTCTTCTCTGACTGTTAGGTGCATTCTGTCAGACTGTCTCCTTGTGGAACATTATTCTGAAATTGCTTCTCTCTGCTAATTATTCAGCTGTTTCGCCATTAATATGAAAAAAATATTTTGGTAAATTGTAGGGAAGTTGATTCAAGTGAAAACTGCATATTTCTATGGGTTGCATACTAGGCAGTCAGTAGAATTACAGTTCACTGACGTTATCAAAGTGGGAAAATTATTTTCAGAAACATATGGATGTCATGTCTTAGTCAGTAGTGGAATTATGTTGTAGGAAAAGCTACTATATAAATCTAGCTGAGGTTATAAGACAATACAAGAGAATGTTGTGTATATTCATGTTGTCTCCATTTTAGGAGGTCAAGACAGAGAACTTATTCAGAGAAGAAAAGAACAATATAGGCAAGAATTAATGGAGCAAATTGCTGAGCAACAGAGGAATAAGAAACGGTAATAGAAAGCCATGGGACAAATAATCATTTCAATTGATTAGTAAGATCTCTTTGAAAACCATGAAGGGAACACTAACAGCTAACGCTAATGACATGGAATAATGTGTTTATTATTATAATTTTAGAAGTCCCTCCTGCATAGTGAAATCGCACTGTAAATTTTGAACCTGTCCTTTTGAGCTTACAGTGTGGTAATTAGTGGAAAGATCATGATTGTCCTATTTATATATGTTCAGTGCTGCCAGATTGTGCAGAATGAGTTGACACTTTTTGTTTTGTTTTGTTATGTAATTGGGTAGTCTAGAAACTTTTTCTTATTATAGCATTTGTCTCTCAAAGACAGTATTATATGTTGAATCTTCCAATATTTTGATAAAACCAGTATTTCTGTATCTTAATAATTTGAAATAGGCTTTGTATTTAGGACAGTTGCTTTTTATTTGTTTGCTATTTTTGCATTTTTAAATATAACTCAGTTTCTGTGACATAATTTTTTTTTATAAAATAGCAAAAGAATAAAGAAAAATAATTACTATATATAATTTATAAAGTCCTAAAACTTATTCTAAGTTAATATTGTTGTTATCAAGTCAATATGTATTTGTGGCCTAAAAGAATATGAAGAAATATTATGTGAGCTTATATGTTGCCTCTCCAGTCCTCATTTTCTATTTTGCAAATCTCACCTCTTATTGATAAGTTTGGTCTAACCATAAGGTAGCATTACATTTACATGTGTACTAATAGTGGTTAATTTGACAAAAAGTTTGAAGTAGAACCAGTGGGAATTTCTGGTTAACACTATTGAAAAATGTAATGCCTCCCAAAGTTAAAGCAAAAATCTAGAAAGCTGGGAGACATATGCATGGGAAGGAGGAAAAAGGACGTAGTTAGAAGACTATGAGTATTACATATACACTGTCTCAGTGTCATATGCACATTCCTATTAGTTTTTTCAACAAGCTGTCATTTTAACTACCATAAAGAAATATTAAGTTTATTTTAGTAGTCTTACTTCTTTTGAGGTAAGAAAACCGGAGAGATCGAGGCTGTTGAATACATCAGATTGTGGCTCTTTTGGTGATTTTGGACTATAACGCCTGTCATTCTGGTTCATTGGCCATGCTGATTGGGGTTCATGGGACCTGGAGTCCGGCATCTGTGGGTCCTCAGACTTTTAAAACAGAGTGTTCTTCTTGGACCATAGAGATGTGAGCTCAAAGAACTATGGGCGCTTGATGCTTTAGCCCCAAAACATGAGTGTTTTGGGGCTAAATAATTATCTTATGGGCTGACACAACAGGGCATTTTGTCAGGATAAAATGTGAAAATCCTTTATATGCTACTCTTATATTCCTTGGAGAAAGGGTGTCATGTGTATGTTTTGAGAAACATTTGTGTGCTGATGTTTGTTTGTTTTTTTTCTCAAATAGCGAAAAGGAACTTGAACTCCCAGTTGCTGTATCTGGAGCTTTAGACCCTGGGAAAATGGTGAGTGATTTTTAGTGTTCAGTCGTTTTCCAGTTTGGCTAGTGGATACAGAATAGATTTGATAGGTTTTTTTTTATTAGGGATAGTAATTGCTTTCAAAAGGTCTATGCCCAGTCATTGTCTTAGGCAAATGCTAGTACTGCTGTTTGTAGTACTTGATACTTAATTGCAATGTCCTACTCTGATCACATTCAAAATGATTATACTTTTATGGACAATAAAATAATGTCATCTTCTACTCAGCTGGCCACATATGAGCCAGTGGGAAATGGCAATGAAACTGCAGAATAGGAGTGTGTTTGTATAAGAATTAGGGAACAGAATAATTAGTTACAGTACTGTAAAGGAAAGAGGTTATTTTTTTTCCTCAGAAATATGAGCTTACAAAAGAGGAGACAGAAACATTTACTTCCTTTTTAAGTAACCATAGTTGCCCTTCCAAAGTTGAGAACTGTATTTTTTAAAAATTGTTTGTTAGAAAAGTCGAGATCTATTTCCTGGTTGGGAAGGGAAAAAAAAGCTCAAACTTGCTATCCCTTCTTGTGGAATATTGTCAGCTCTCAGAGCTTCTAACAATAATTGCTTTAGAAGAGAGATTTGTTTAGTTCATCCTCAGGCTGTGGTTGATTTTTTTGGGAGGGTGTGTGATCTGTGGGTGAGGGACACTCAAACTTAAAAAGAAAGCAGACAGTCTTGGTCAAAATTGAACCTGTGCTATGTGTTTATGAGGTACTACAATTGTTCCAGTTAGATGCTTTGACTTCCCTCTGTTAGGGACTAAAACTGATAAATGACAAAGCTTCCTAAAAGTGTCCCCTTTCTGCTAAGAAGCTGTGTCCCAGAGGGCTAGTAGCTGTAGCTCCTGGGAAGCAGAGGCTTTTATACTCAAGAAATGGCCTGCTTGTTTCTATGGGAAAGGTAATGTCAAGTGTTTCATGGGCCCTTATTGGATGGTGCTTCATTACATCATATCTGATACATTGGTATTACTTCTGTCCTCCATGCCATTATGAAATGGAGGCTATGTGGGGGTTTTTCTCCATAAGAAAACAGGGTACTCTCTCAGGAAGGACAGTAATACAATCTTCAGGTATATTGTATCAGCAGATAATGGTTCATAGGTCTAGGGCTGATAAGGAGCTAACTGAAAGTTGTCGTATCTTTTGGGGGAAAGGGCAAGTTTCTGTAAAGGTCTTATATTGTCACCCATACTTGTTGAATGATCAAGGGGCAGAGAACCTGGGTATCCTTTAACATAGGACAGGCTGTGGGTGTTTTGGAGATTTTCTTTACAGGAGAAGTTAACATAACTTGTAGTCTCAAATAATTTATGAAAAAGAAGCATCATGGATGTAGGTGCCTTTAATATCTTGATAAGGTAAACATGGGGTTTGGGCGAGATGTAAACTTTAATGCTCTTTTAGGTGAATGAAAGCTGACAAACCTTTCCATAATTTATTTAATGTCATGTACTGTTTCTTTAGTTTCTCATGTAACAATATACTCTTGACTAAACCTTAGATAGTTTTTTTGAAATATTTTTATTAACACACAACTTTTAAATGCATAAAATGACATATAAGAACACACATAAAATATTAAGGACAAATGAAAAAATTGAGGGATAGCAAATGCATTTAAATTTCTCTGTGAGCTGCTGAAAACTGGCACAATTTAATAAAGCAGAATATTTGGAGAGCTGTAGTTCAGTGAAGCAGGCATAATTGTAAAAGATGTTCCAGATTTGATATAGAATAATTGTTCTGTGTTTGATGATGGGATCCAAAAGTGTTTGTTCATTTATTAAAATATTTATATCCTGTCCTATATAAAAAGATCTCAGGGCATTGTGCAAATAGTATTAAAATGGGTGAAAAAGAGCAAAACAATCTAAATAAGCTAAAAGCAGGTTGAGATGGTGGAAGACAGTTGGGGTACCATGTCCCTACACAATGTATTGACCTCACTGGTGGCACCCTGAGGAGGGCCCACCCAGCAGACTTTAGACCTCAGGCAGGCACATATGTGGGGAGGCGCTCCCTGAAGTACCAGACAATTTAGGGCTTTCGATGTCATCACAAACACCTTGAATTCAGAGCAGAAAGGTATTGGCAGCTACTGCAATTCTTTTAAGACTGGTATTACATACTGCTGTTGTGGTATTCCAGTGAGCAGTTGAGCTGCTGCTTTTTGCACTAGCTTCAGTGCCTGAGTCTTCTTCAAGGGGGCTCCATGTAGAGTGTGTTACAGTAGTCTAATCAGGAGACCACCAGTGCATGGACTACTGTGGCTGCGTTATCTTTGTCGAGGAACAGCTTTAGCTGGTGTAACAGTCAAAGCTGCTGGCAAGCACTCCAAGCCAGAGAGCCCACTTGGTTCTCTAGTGACAGAGAGGGATCTCAGAATACACCAAAGCTAGGTTGCAGGGGGAGTGCTGCCCCATCCAGTTCCCAGGTCTGACAACTGCCAATCCACAGAACCTCCCATCTTACTAGGATTCAGTTTCAATTTACTGACCTTGTCCAGCCCATTACAGTCACTGGTCCAGCACCTGCACAGTCACAGCTAACTCTGATGACAAGGAGAAGTAGAGCTGAGTGTCATTACCATACTGATGGTACCCCATTCCAAACCTTTTTTTTGATTGCCATGGCAGCTTCATGGAAGAGCATGGGAGATCAAATGGAACCTTATAGCATCCCACAGCTTAATAGCCATGGGACTGAAAAGGAATACCCCAGTTCTCATCTCTGGATCTGGCCCCCAGGTAGCAGCAGAATCTCTGTAGAACAGTGCCTTCTGCTCTCATCCCACAGAGCTGGTGCAAGTAAGATACCATAAGCAGTGGTATCAAAAGCTGCTAAGAGATCCAAGAAGATCAACAGGGTGGCCCTCCGTCTGTCTTTCCTCCAGAGTGGGTTGTCAATCAGAGCAACTAAGGTCATTTCAGTGCTCTACCCTGACCTGAAATCAGATTGAAATGGGTACAGATAATCTCTTTCCTCTAAGAACACCTGAGGTTGCGCAGCTACCACATGCTCAAGCACCTTGCTCAAAGAGGTGGTATTTGCAGTAAGGCAGTCGTTCTTATATAGCACTGGGTCCAGATAGGTCCTCTTCAGGGAAGGGAGTACTACTACCTCTTCAAAGGCAGAAGGCACCTGCCCCTTATGAGGTATTTACCACCCCCTGGAACCACCCATTCCATCCAGCCCTTTCTAGATCAACCAAGATAGGCAAGTGTTGGGCTTACATGTGATAGGCCAGACTGCTTTATGTGTTTTGTGAATGTCATCAGTCCTCAATAAGTAAAACTGATTCTATCAGAAATGACCAGATGGTGTGCTGGACACCTTCCTAGGCTCTGTAACAAGGGTGGTGTCAAGTTCTGAGCAAATGTGAACAACTTTTTTCTCAAAGTACCAAGCCACCTAGGTCAAGTCAAACAAGGAGACTGCTAGACAGCAGGGTGTTACATCTTTCTGGACCAACACAAGGTACAGACCTTCAAAACTGATGCCTAGGTGGATAAATTTCCTCATGAGGAAAATGGAATTCTTAGGGATAATGGCAAATCTTCGCCTAGCCCTCCAACTTTGGCTGATGTTGCACTGAGTGTCTGGGTGGACAAAGATGGACAAGATCAACTTCTCCAATCTCATCCACATATGTCTCTGTGATACACACCAGGTCAGCCCATTCATTCCCAACCAAGTTATGGATAATACTTGTTTTATTGTGGACTGACCTGGCATTCAGGATCAGCACTGACACATCAGAGGGTGCGCTGATAATGGCAACCCAAATCTTGAGGCATGGGGGAAGGGCGAAAACGTGTGAATAGATCTCAAGTATCTGCCCCATCTTTACTTTACATGGCATGTCCAACCTCCAGCATTGACTTAGGTTACATCAGTGGGGAACCTCCTCCTCCGTGCTGTGAGATTCACCCAAACAAATGCGCAATATTAAAAGCACACATGTACATGAGCACACACATACTTTATAAGTATATAAATAATAGGGAAAAACAGCTGGTAAGGTGCAAAAGCTGCAGGTCAGAGCAGGTATGCTAGGCCAGCTTCCCAATACTTCCCAAAGATCAACAGTGACATTGAATGCAGAACCAAAAGGAAGTCAACCTAATCAATTAGTGGGGCATTTCCTCCATTCTAGAAATGTCTGGCACATCCACCCTCATGCACACCTTTCTCATGGACACCTAATGATCTTGTAGTTCCGGCCTCTCACCCAGGAACTGTAAAGTGGCCTCCCAAGTAAGTTAACCCACACTCTCACTGTGAGCGATATTATCCCGTGACCCTGACCCTCATCCAAGGTCTGTCCATCTACAATGTCCAAGTAGAGGGGCTGTGCATGTTACATGTTCCTGTGTTATTCCCAAGTAAGGGGTAAGCCCCTTTGACCTCACATGGTGTGACCACTGGTTCCTCTGTTTTTATACGCTTCTCACCCTGAAAGGTGAAGGCTTGGGAAAGGAGGAACAGCAGTTTAACATCCGCTGTTTAGTTCTTCTGCAGCAGGCAGCAACAATCTAGTCCTGTGGGGAGACAGCAGTATTAAGGGAGTAGAGACCAGCCAGGGCCTGATGCCAAAGATAATCTTTCAGCCCAGCTCCAGATGTCGTGGCTGTAGCATCTACCATCTGCCAGTTGTTATTAGCTTATTCAACCATTTTTCCTATGCAGCTTCCTTTATGGATATTACTGCACTACCAGATCCCAAAGACTACTACGTCCAAAAAGCAGTTTGAAAAATTCTTGCGTTTCTAGTAAAGTTTTATACATCTGTACTAGTTCTAGTGAGTTCAGTGGGGCATCTTTCCTTGTAAATGTAATATATAGGATGGTAGCCTAAATTGCCAAAGAGACAACTGCTGTGGTGCTCAAGATCTCCTTTATATCATAACCTAAGTGTGCTTCAGAATACTCCATTAGACATGAAACCTACATTGAAAAGAACTTTTTAAATTTAAAACACTGTTTTTTGTGTTCCTGAATTGTGGAGTTATAAGTACTAACTGTATTGTATATACTGTCTTGCAGCTAAGTGAAGAAAAGGTAAACACTTTAAAATTGCTATTTTGTCAGCAAGATGAATATCTAGTGCCTGTTTAGGCATGTAGGGTTCCAGAGCTCTTAGCACTTTTCTGCTCATTACCATGATGAAGGATGCAGGAAAAATCTGTACAGAAATGTAGAAACTGTATTCATCTTGGCAAATATCACTGAGAGCTTTCAAATTATATTAATGTTTGTGACAGTAAAAAGTTGGATAATAAGATGGATTTCAGGTGCTAAGGAGTTCACAGGATATTTAGCAGGATAGTTTGGAAATCTGCATGCTTTTTCAATTAAGTGCATGATACTGGTCCTTTTACTTCTGTAGGCTGTTCAAACCGTCAATAAACATTTTTATTTAGCAGATGTGCGTGCATATTTATATTATAGCATTAAACTGCAACTGAAGTAAGTTTTAATGTGGTCTGAGCTAATTAAATATACACATGTATTTGTTGTTAACTGTCATTGAATTGATTTTGACTTATGGTGACCCAAAGATGAGAGACCTCCAAGTCATCTTGTCATTGGCAACCCTGCTGGGGCCTTGTAAATTCAGGGATGTGTTTTTCTTGATTTGAGTCCATCCATTTGTAATGCGGTCTTCCTCTTTTCCTGCTGCCTTCTACCTTACAAAATATGATTGTCTTTTCTAGTGAATCATGTCTTCTCATGTTATGGCCAAAGTATGATAGTCTCAGTTTAGTCATCTTGGCTTCAAAGGGAAAGTTCAGGCTTGATTTGTGCTAGGCCCCATTTATTTGTCTTTTTAGCAGTCCAAGGTATCTGTAGAACTCTTCTCTAGCACCACATTTTGAATGAGTTGATTTTCTTCCTATCAGCTTTCTTCACTGTCCAGCTGTCACATGCATACCTAGAAACTTGAAATAAGATGACATGGATAAACCTAAATGTAGTATTCAATCATATGTTGTGATACTTCAAGATCTTGTCTAGTTCCTTCATAGCTGCCCTTCCAAGTCCTAATATTCTTCTGATTTCTTGACTACAGTCTCCATTCTAATTAATGACCGAGCCAAGATATGGAAAATCTTGAATTATTTCAATCTCTTCATCGTCTCCTCTAAGTTTGTGTAAATCATCTGTGGTTGTTATTTTTGTTTTATTAATTTTCAGCTGTAAACCTTCCTTTGCACTTTCTTCCTTGACTTCCTTCAGTAATCATTCCAAGTCTTTGATGTTTTCTGCAAGTAATATGGTATTATCTGCATTTCTTAAATTATTGATATTCCTTCCTCCATTTTTCACACTTCCTTCTTCTGAGTCTAGTCCTGCTTTCTGTATGATATGTTCAGCATACAAGTTCAACGTATACGGTGATAAAATGCAGCCTTGCCTGGCCTCCTTGCCAATTGGAAACCATTTTGTTTCTCTGTATTCTGTCCTAACAGTAGCTTCTTGTCCTGCATACAGGTTACAGATCAGGACACTGAAATGTTGTAGCACATCCATTTCTTAAAGAGCAAGTCATAGTTTTTCATGATCTATGCAATTAAAGACTTTGCTATAATCTGTGAGACTCAGGCTGATTTTCTTCTGTAATTGGTGCATTCCATTATGCAATGTATGGTTGCAGTATGATTTCCTAATGCCTCTTCTTTTTCTGAACTCAGCGTGGACATCTGGCATTTCTTGCTCTATATATGGTAGAAGTCATTGTTGTGGAATTTTGAGCATGACTTTGCTTGCATGAGAAATTAATGCAGTAGTCCTGTAGTTATTGCAATCCCTAATGTTCCTTTTTTGGGTGATTGGAATCTGTATTGAGCATGTCCAGTCTGTGGGCCATTCTTTTATTTTCCATATTTGTTGACAGATTTTAGTTAGAACTAGAGTAGATTCTTTCTTTGTAGATTGAAGCAGCTCTGTGGGTATGCCATCTCTTCCTGGTGATCTGTTTCTTTCACATGCTCTGAATGCAGCTTTTACTTCATTTACTAAAATTTGTGGTTCATCTATGATTGTTCCTTGAATGAATCTGTCAACTTTCATCTCTTTTATATAGTTCTTCCATGTATTGTTTCTATTGTATTTTTATTTCTACTTGATCATGTAATGTAATCCCCTGCTGGTTGTAGAGAATTCCCATGCTTTGATTAAATTTCATTTGTCAGATCTTGTAGAAGAGGCCTCTTGTTCTTCCTTTTTGTTATCATGTTCTATTTCTCTCAATTGATTATTATTGAAGTTCTCCATGTCTCTGAGTACAAGTCATTGAACAGTTGCATCGAGAGCTCTGACTTTATTTCTCTCATCTTTTACTGTTGCTTCCCACCTGCCCTTAACTGATTGAAGAGTCTCATCTGTCATCTGTTGAAGTTTCTTTTCCTTTTTGGCTACAGATATTGCCTTTTTGCTTTCTTCCCTGACAGTGTCCCTGGCTTCAGTCCAGAGTTCTTTGGGTTCTTGGTCAATTAGGTTTAATGGTGCAAATCTAGTTTTCACTTCAGATTCTACAGGGATGTTCTTCAGGTTGTATTTCAGTATGATGTTTGGTTTCGTGTTCTTCTTTAGCTTTACTCTAAATTTTGATTTTTTTTAGTTCATGGTCTATGCCAAAAGTTGCTCCTGGTCTTGTTTTTGTGGAGACAATGGAGCTTCTCCATCTTCTGCTTCCAATTATGTCGTCTGTTTGATTTCTATATTGGCCACCAGGTGATGTCCATGTATACAGTCACTTGGATTGCTTGAACCGTGTGCTTGTGATGAAGAAACTGTTGGCATCACAAAACTCAATCAGTCGATTTCCTACTTTGTTTCTTTTTCCTAGGCCAAGTTTTCCTATAGTCTTTGATTCTGCTCTGATTCCTACTTCTGCATTCCAATTACCTGTGATTAATAAGTCATGTTTTGGTGCATGGACAATTTCCTCCTGAAGTCCTGCACAGAAGATTTCAATTTCTCTCCCTCTCTTCTGCTGCAGCCACCTCCTCCTCCTCCTCTTCCTCCTCCTCCTTCTGTAGTTAGAGCATAAACTTGGATTTATATTGATGGATTTTCCCTGAAGTCTTCGTGACACAATTAGTCATACTTTGTATTGTATCCTTCAATTGCTTTTGTCATATTTCTCATCACTATAAGTACCATCCCATTTCTTCTTAGATTTTCAGTTCCTGAGTAAAACGCTTTGCAATTATCTGACTCAAAATGTCTCATTCCTATGTACTTTAGCTCACTCATCTCCAGTGTTCCAGTGTTCATATGTTCCATTTTTTTGTTTTACTATGTCTAGCTTCTTCTGATTCATGCTTCTCACATTCCATGTTCCTATAATATGTGTTGTGCAGCTTTGGACTTTCCTTTCATGTGTATATACTTTGCTATATAGATATGTAGTTCCTTAGCTGTGT
This sequence comes from Cyclura pinguis, assembly GCA_030412105.1. Taxonomy (NCBI): domain Eukaryota; kingdom Metazoa; phylum Chordata; class Lepidosauria; order Squamata; family Iguanidae; genus Cyclura; species Cyclura pinguis. Next base: position 219,716,863 of record CM059602.1, read on the forward strand.
GTATAAAAAAACCCAGTATGATGTAGTGGTTTGAGTCAGACTCTCGGAGACCAGGTTTTAAATCTCTGCTCAACCATGGAAATCTACTGGCTGACCTTGGGCAAATCACACTCTCTCAGACTTAGAGAAAGCTGATGACAAACCTCCTCTGAATAAATCTTGTCATGAAACCTCTGTGATAAGATTTTCATAAGTCAGAGTCAATTTGAAAGCATATAATAACAAATAGCTCAGTATTTATTTATTTATTTATTTATTAAATTTATATCCTGCCTATCTCTCAGATGGGATCCAGTATTGGGATCAACTGCTAATATTTAGAAATGTTTATTGGACATGCTTCAATATTAATCTTCTTTAGATTAAAGACTGATTTTTTAAAAAAATTGTAAGATTAACAAGAGTGTTGATGATTACTGTTGGAATAATCCTCTTTATTAGTTTGTTGAACTAAATGTTTAGCATCACTGACATTAGATTTCAAAAGACTGTACACCTTAAAAATAGCTCACTTGATGTGATGGAGGTATCTAACAATGGGTTGTCACCTCCTACCATCTAGGAAGGCAGGGTTGAAGAGACCAAAATTTCAGTAGTAGCTCCTGCACTGGTAAGCTTCTCCCCAGTTCTTTTGTTGTCTTGTCCAGGACAGAACTTCTTGTCTCAGGTAGATTGAAGGAGCAGTCCACACATGTGGGTTAACTTGATCTGTGCCATCCTGATCAAGGTAGGACTTTACCAACATGCTTTTCTGTTGCATCCGTTAGCTCCAGCACTCCTTCTCCCCTCAGTTTTTCATATCCTGCCTTGCCAACAGGTTGTGAATTTTTTCTCTCTTCATTTCTCTCTTAAATATTTAGGGTTTCACCTAACTTAATTTCAAAGGGAATTAATAGGGCAGTATGGTATTCAGGGAATTCAGAATGGTTACAGACTTAATGAATAAGAAAAGAAAACAAACCGATTCTGGCAGCAGTAGGGATGATCATTTATAAGTGAAAAAGAAATGAAGACAAAACAAAGGAGACTTGCTGGTGTTACCACCCCCTGCCCCCATATGACTGCAAGCCTGAAGATCTCAGAGAGCGAGCAGCATGACCTAATTAATGCTAAAAATGTGGTGGCAAGTGACAGGTCTCCAGGTCTGGAGCAAAGTGGCTGTTGAAAAGAATATTTATTAGCTCTAGTGAGAGTGATGTGGGATGCTGATCTCCTAGCAGTGTTTGGCACTGAATAAGAAAAAGAGGTGGTTTCTTAATAGAGACTAAGAGTAAAAAAGAGAAAAATATGCAGAAGTTAAAGTTGAAGAGCATACTGGGCAAGTTCTCTAACAGTGGCAAGGGGTCTGCAGAACTCCAGAGCTTGAGTGTAACTTATAGTCACCCTTTTGAAAAGCTAGATAAGAGAAGATAGCATAGAAATAAACAGAAATAAACAGAAATAAAATCTGAAGATGAATAGGAAGAGGAGTTTGTAAGTAGTCCATCTGAAATGGATTCTGGGGATGAAATAGAGAAGGAGGCTATGAAGGGAAGACTTTTTGAGATAGAATGTTTTAGAAGCTTGTTAAAGAAGGTACTGTTGATAGGTTTGGTTTGATTGCAAATAAAGAGACTGTTCAGGACTCTCAAAAAAGCCAATCAAGTTCTGTCTAGTAAAGTTAGTAGCAATAATGCAACAGGCCCAAAGTAATGACAGCTGAATGCTTCTACCAGAAATGTTTAAAAATTTGTTGAATTCTGAGTGGGAGAATCCACAAAATAATAGAAAATTCACTGGCTGTGTCAGGAAATTATATATGTATGAGAGAGAATTTATGGAACAGCTTACCACCCCTAAGGTGGATGCTTCTATTTCTGCCCTGGTTTTGAATTTGATTCTTCCTAGAGAAGGCGATATAACTTTAAAAGACATGAATGAAAAAAGAATAGAGGTAGCCTTAAAGAAGGCTCATGAGGCACCAGCACTAGTAATAAGAACTGCTATAGTGACTTCAATTTTTGCTTGAGCAGGGATGATTTGAGTTCAAGAAATCATGGACTCAGAAGGTATCAGTGCTTAGACATTACAGAAAATATTATGCAGACTGGAAAAAACTGCTGCAGTATGTGACAGGTGGTAGTTGTGATACAACTGCGTTTACAGCTAGAGCATTTATTTCAACATCTATAGGTAGAGGTTCACTATGGCTCAAACATTGGAATGTGGATCAAAAAGGCCAGGGCTAGTTTCGTGAATATGCCATTCAGTGGTAAACCAGTTTTTGATGAGAAGACATTAGAAAAGGTTTTAGTAGAGGGCAAAAAATAAAAAACAACTTCTTCTAACCATTCAAAAGAGGAAAGGAGAAAGGAAATATTAGAGAAATGATTCTTAATCCTTTTGTGGAGTTAGAAATTTCCAAAGTCAAAGAGATTTCAGACCTTATAGGTCACAGTGGAACAGGTTCCAATTCAAGCAGCAGGGAGGGCAGCAGTGAATACAACAAGTTAAAAGAGGAGCAAACTACTCGACATGGGATGGGAAACTCAATATTGATTCAAGCATCATACCAGTGGGAGGGAGACCTCTTCTTTTTGGTTATCTCCAGAAGGTGGTAACAGGAGATCAGTGGGTCCTAGAAGTAGTGAGCAAGGGTAGCAACATACAATTCCGGAGAGGACCAAAGGGAAGATTTCTACCACTGGTATCAAACAGTGCAAGTGAGAGACCGATAGTGCAACAGGAGAAAGACCATTTGTTGCAAATACAGGCAATAGAGAGGGTACCTCAGGAAGAAAAATTTCAGGGAGTTTACGCTGGTTTTCATGGTGGCCAAGGATGATGGAGGATACAGACTGGTCTTACACCTGAAGTACCTATACCAGTTTGTCTAGTACAGGAGGTTCAAAATGGGAATCTTGCAACAACATTGGACAATCTCGACTTAGACTACTTCCTGCTTTCTGTTTGTAAGAAACATACTTGCACATTCCCATGAATCCTTTATACAGATGTTATCTCTGCTTCAAATACAACTGCAATCAATTCCAGTTCAAGACGCTTCCCTTTGGTCTGGCTTTGGCCCCAAAAGTTTTCACCAAGGTGATAGTCCCAATAATAGCATACCTGAGACGACAGCAAATCTTCTTGTATGCTTATTTGTATGATATCTTGGTGAAGGCTGGAGTTCGGGACAAAGCAGAGGTATATCTAAGAATTACTTGACAGTGTCTGAAGGATGTAGGATTCATGGTGAAATACAAGAAAAGTCGCTTAGAGGCAATCAGGAATTTTACTTAATTAGGGGCACAGATAAATACAAACCTAGGTTGTATTTTCCTTTCACAGGAAAGGAAGATGAAAATAAAACAGGTAGTCTTGAAGTTGTTATGTGTCAGGAAAGCAGATGTGATGCATTTGGACAGAGTCTTCGGGATAATAATTGTGTCATTCCTTGAGTGAGGTTTCATACCAGACTCGTGCTGGTATTCCTCAGACCTTACCAGCTGGTAATAGTTCAGAGGAGACATGACAGCTTAACTTTGCTTGATCAGGTTCTCAAGATCTGCGATGGTGGATCAAAGACGAATCACCAGATAAGGGTAAATTCTTCATTCCACAAGCAAAAGTTGTGATAAAAAATGCAACTTTATATCTATGGGGAACCTATTGTAATGGTCTGGGGCAATGGTCAATGATAGAGAAATCATTGTCAATCAGTTTATTGGACATGAAAGCAGTGAGACTGGCCTTGGTATATTTTGCCCCAGTGATTTAGAACCAAAATATACAGACATGCACAGACAATGTGTCAGTGAAATCTTATTTGCGCAATCAAGGAGGCTCCTGACCAATAATACTAATAAAAAAAAAAGTCAAACAGAATACCAAAATCGGCAGAGAAACATTGGAAGTCATTGAGAGCAGTCTACCTCAAAGGATTGTTGAATGTTACATAGACTTCCTGAGCAGACACAAGTTACTGCCAGGCAAATGGAGTCTGAATAGTCTGGTATTTCAAAGCTTGCAAGACAGACACGAGGACTTTGTGATAGACTTATTTGCCTCTGGTTAGTTAAAAAGATTCGGTTTAATAAGTGGATCTCCAAGTGCCAAGGCTCAGAATGCCTTATCAGTAATATGGCTGAGAGGTCTGCTGTGTGACTTTCCATCTCTGCCAATAATTCAGAGGATGTTGAACAAAATCAAGCTGGAGAAGGCACAAATAGTGCTGATTGCTCGTTATTGGCTGCACAGACTGTGGTTCCCTCAGCTGGTGAGTCTATCAGTAGAACATCCATACCATCTTCCACCAGCAAAGGACATGCTTCAGCAAGGACCAGTTCAACATTTGGATCTAGGCTGTTTAAAGTTGCATGGAGATAGAGTGGTGAAGGCTAGTTGAACAAGGATATTCAGGTTCAGTGGCTGACACCATAATGGCTTCAAGAAGACAGTCCACACAGTGTATCTATGACAACATGCAGAGGGCATTCACTTGATGGTGTGCAGAACATGCAGTACATCAAGAGAAAGCTAAAGTTGAGGATGTTTTAGTCTTCTTGCAAACAGAGTTAGCAAAAGATTTGAGACCAAACACCTTAAAACAGCAAGTTTCTGCTTTATCTAAGACAATATCAGCAGAAGAGGAGTCTCTATCTTTGCATCCTCATGTTAAATGATTTCTTCAAGGGGCAATTCTACAAGCACCTCCAACATTGCATAGGTTTCCATTGTGGGATTTAAATCTTGTGCTAAATGATTTAACTAAATCTTCATTTGAGCCACTAAAGGACGCTTCTCTGGGAATTTTGTCTCTTAAAAATTCTTTTTCTGATGGCAGTAAAATCAGATCAAAGAGTTTTGGAGTTAGCCTCACTGTCTGTCAGTCCAAATTTCTGCAGGTTTGAAAAATACATGTTGTCTTTAATTATAGATCCATCATTCCTTCCAAAATCTATACTGATAGTAGCCCATGGTCAGTCTTTGGAGTTACCATCATTCTGTCCAAATCCTGTGCATCCATTAGAAAAGAAATAGCATTCCTTGGATGTCAGAAGGGCAGTTAAAGTTTTATCTACAGAGGACTAGGAGAATCAGACAAACTGGGGGTTTGTTTGTTTCCTTTAATGCAAGAGCTTTGGGATACAAAGTGGCTAAGCAGATGTTTATCAAGGTGGATTAAAAGCTGCATTTACCTGTGTTATGACTTGGCAAAATTATCACACCCACAGAGTGTGTGGGCTCATTCTACCAGACCAATGGCTACGACAATAGCATTTAGAGTGGCAGCTTCAATAGAAGATATATGTAGAGCTGCCAAATGGAAAGAGCCTTCTACTTTGTTAGACACGACAAAATAGACAAAATTAAGGTGTACTCAGGCAGTGTTTGGCAGCACAGTTTGCAAACAATAGTAACAGAAGTCAGTTCATAGGCCCACCCTGGAAGTGGCGGCTTGGATATGTTCCATATGTGTAGATTGCTCCATCAGCCTACCTGAGAATGAGAGGTTGATACCCACCATGAATGGTCACTCTAGGAAGACTGAAGGAGCAAGCCACCCCCCCCCCAGGGTAGAGGAGAAAAAAGAGAATTTCTATCCGTTCTGACGCTATTGAATATCTACAATGATCAACAAGGCTATGTAATGAAACTGAGGGGAGAACGAGCCCAGGAGCTAATGGAGGCAATGGAGAAGAATGTTGGTGAAATTTTGCCTTGATCAGGATGGCACAAGGGGTTAATCCATATATGTGGATTGCCCCTTCGGTCTTCGTCAAATGACTGTTCATGGTAGGTATGAACCTCTCATTTACTTTACCTTTTACAGCTCACTACTAGTTGAATTCTTATCCATCATTCCCATATTTTGCTTTTTCTTAGTTTTTAAAAATTTTTTTGAAATTTTCCAGACATGAAAATGAACCTTTCCTTATCTTTATTTTCTTTTCTTCCAAAATGTAGTTAAAGTAGGAAAAAACACCACTGAAAACCTGAAATAAAGAGGGAGAACTCCAACATATTTTCATGTGCTGAAAGGCACTAAACATTGTTGGAATGCAGATATCCACAGTAAAGCTGGCAAGTATACGTAGCACCCCAGGTGTTATTGGATTTCATCTCCCACCAGCCATAGACAGCATAGGCAGTGATGAGGAATTATGGGAGTTATAGTCTTGCATCTTTAAGACCATTGCATGTTGATTCTTGCAGCTCTTAGATGAGTTGGTTGTCCTGTTTTTGCAGCCTGGAACCCATACGTGTCATTCATTGACAAAATTAGGTCAATCTAGTAAAGGAACAAAAACAATTGTGGACAATCTTTGGTAAAGCATAGCCGGAAGTGTAGTGTTATCTAATCCACCTTGCTTCATGCCAAAATACAGTGCTAGTGCAAGAAGATGAAATTCAGTATATTTCTGAATCTGACCAATAGATAGCAGTTCAAGCCAGATAAAATGTCCATTTCTCAGCAGACTAGGAAGACTAGAAAGAGAAACTGCTGAATTGAGTTATATTCACAAATTCCAGTCCATTAGCAGAGGAATGAACAAAGACAGGAACTTATGACACATTATGTATATTAATACAAGAGTCCTCACTACTGCACATATAACAAAAGGAATCTTCTCAGGGAGTGCTTTGAACCCTGTGAAATTGATGTTTGGTAAGCAGATTTGTTGCTTTCACACATCAACACATCACTGCAAAGATCTGAAAGATCTGTATCACCTTACATAGCCATTTGAAAATTTAGGGCGAGGATCATGATTTGCATCTTTCTGGATCCTGTTGCATTCCATCCCATTCTCACAACTGTGTAAACATGCTTTATACATGAGCTTTTATTGTCATTCTGTATTGTATCCAAAGAAGCGTGTTTATATCCTTTAAAAAATAAAAACCATTTAGTATTAAAGGTGCTGTCACATACCCTGTCCCCCCCCCCTTGCTTCTTCCTTTTTATACCTCTCAGCAGAGTGAAGAAACTAGGAGAAATCAGTTCCTTGAACTGAGCAAATGATTTGTCTAAAATCTTTCACAATCAGCATTTTTACCTCCTGGACTTTCTTGTGTGATGCCATAAATTTTCCTTCTTTTATTCCTATAAAGTTTTCTTATTTCTTTTTTAAAAAATGAACATGCTTTAATCATGGATCAGTTATTTTATGAAAATAGACACAGGTATTGTAATAAAATATAGACACATTTTCTCATCATGGAAAAGGCAAGAGAACATTGTTCCAGGCAAAAGGGAAGAAATGGCATTGAATGTAAGGGAGAGTTAGGAATCTTATGGCCTTCCAGATGTTATAGAACTGCAACTCTCAGCAGCCCTAGCCAGCATAGCCAATTGTGAGGTTGGGGAGTTGTAGTCTAACAATATCTGGAGGGTTGAATGAACCCCACCCCTGATTGAAGACAATTATCTAGGTTAAGACAGTTCTCCTTTCCTCAGAGGGATCAGATGCAAAATCAAGCTGATCTTCATATATTGCCAACTGGCAAATTGCCAATTTATCAGAATAATTCAGTCAATTCACATATGGTTCCCCTAACCAAGATTCTGCATGATCCCTCTGTCAAGAGGATAGTAGAACAGTTGTAGTGGCCCTTGTCTCTCAAGGTATCATTCCTTATGATTCTTAATGGTAGCAAGAAGGATAGTGGCACTAAAAGGCACTTTCTTGTAAGGACAGTCTGTATGTGTTTCCCAAGGACACAGTAATCCTATGTTCTTAACACTCCATACAAGAAGTTAGTCTTCTCTTATATAGCTCTGAAGAGAGAAGGAAGCTAAGTGCCCAAGCTCTCTCATCCTTCTGAGCAGGAATAGCAAAAACTATAGACATTCACAGAAGACAGAACATACATTGCACCATGTGCAAGTATATTGAGTCCCAGTTCTGGGAGAAGAGAGAGGATGTAACTAAAATATAGTTAAATAAAAATATTTTGTTATGGATGGATTCTATTTACCTTCTTTTATTGCATCTCCTGGTGATGGCTGTGAGTGTGGGTAGGAAGCATACTTTATATCAGACAAGTACCTTAAACCAACTGTTTGTAACTATTCATGTCCCAGACATGTTGAACTACAGCTCCCATCACCCAACCCTCTGTCCAACATCTGGAAAGAAATAAGATGGCTGGCTTAAAGCCTGTATTGCTGCAGTTCATAAGTCAGAACATTTCCCTATGTTGGTCTGCTTAATATCTCATTCTGCTGGATGGGCTGCAATGTCCATAGTCTTTTCCACTTTTCCAGTGGCACCATTTCAGACAAAGAAATACAGCATGTATTTCTTCCAACATAGATTTAGCCTCTTTTTAGGCGCCCCGAGAAGACGCACTGTTGCATACCTCCTCACACCAGAAGATAGAACACTGGACATTTATCATGAAAGTTTTTCTGATTTAGTGTAATAAAGACATCTACCCCAAAACCTAGTCAGTACAAAACAGAGAAAAGTCTGTGGTTCTAGTCTCAGCTGGCACTTTATTGACATCCTTGTGCTAGGCTTGTGTGGGATGAAGATTTAAATGCTTCTATCACAAAAACCAGAAGCAATCTTCATGAAGTGCTCAGTGTTCTATTCTTCTGCTGATGCTTGCTACATCTAAAATAGCTGGAAAATCTCAATATGCTTTATTTAAAAATAAAACAACTGTTCCCCATAGCCCAACAGACTAAGAGAGTTGGGATTAACACCACGAATACCTGAGGAGAGAATACCACCAGCAAAACCAAGACCAGCGTTTCAGACTCCAACCCCTGGACCTACTTCTATATCTGCACCTCCCATCTCACCAGTAAATGAAGATTTTCACAGAGGACTATCTACTACTCTTGGAGAAATGTTGGCTCCCAGGTGGCTTTCTTTAAATTTTCTCTTTGTGGTTGAAGGGTGGAAGGGGGGACATTAAAGCCCTAGATCTGTGGTCCTATTTGGACATGGAAATCTTACCTTAATAAACCCAGTTGTGCGTGGGCCATGTGGCAGTACATTCTGCATTACACTGCACTTTCCTTTTTTCCCATGTTGTGATTAACCCAGGAAGTCCAAATTGGGAAGCTATGGTTCTTATATCTGGAATAAGCCAGAGTCTTGTTTGGTTTGAAGTTGGGTTTAGATCTTGACGTCTTTTGAATTAGGTAACCAGCTCCTTAGTTTGGATGTGCTGTGGAAATTCCATGTAACAGAAAATTCCCTGTATTAATTGTGGTGTGTTGAGGTGGAAAACAGCATCATGAGAATAGAATGCAGTGGGGATTATACATATGTTGATTTATTAAGTGAAGATTTGTACATTAAAACTAGAGCACTGTGTTACCTTGTAATTGCCAAATAAAAGCGAGCCAATAACAACAATGTATTTAGAAGATGGATTTTGATTCTGTTTCTTTATTTAATATATGTCTTGATTGAGGATCACTAATAGAACTTACTGGGGGTTTTTTTGTTTTGTTTTTTTGCTTTTTGTTTTATTTTTTGGTAGTGTGTTACTGAGCTACACCTAAAATTAGGAATACAGTCTTGTAGATTTTACAATGAATAGGTGCCACTGGAGACAGTGGGTCCTCTGGTTAAAAATGCACAGGATCATATATCCTGTTTTGAGATGTTTTAATGCTGATATTACTGAGATGAACTAGGACACAGAGTTCTTGCCTTCCTATTAGAAAATGTAATACAAGTAAGAATAGGAAACGAGTAGAACCTAGACAGACACCACAAGAAAGGCAGAGGTTTTCTCGTTCCATAATCCTTTCAGTCTAGTTTAGCCATGGGCAAAATGTGGCTGTCCAAGCTTCCATCAGCCCTAACCAGCATAGCCGTAGGCAAGGAATGCTGGGAGCTCCTGCTGAGCAGCTGGAGCCAGGCCACACATTCCCCTTTCTTGGTGTAACTCTACAACACATAGGATTTGCATCACTACATTGCGTTTTTCTCTGATTCTCTATCTAACAACCAGTGATATGAGATGAATGGTGATGAGTATTGGGTAAAGCAGGGGTGCGCAAAGGTAGAAGGCTAGGGGGTTTCATTAGCCTGCCCAGAGACCTTGGAGAAATGTTCCCCTCACTGTACTTGCTCCCATCAGAGAAAATGGTTTTCTGCCTCTAATGCCTGTAAACACCCTGTAGAGGATGTGGCAAGTATCTTCACCATGCTTTTGGGGCTTCATAGGCTCAAGAGAGGCCTTTTTTTTAACAGCAGGAAGTGCACTGAAGTTGCTTCCTGTTTACTTTCTGTTTCAAAAATGGTCTATCTAAGGACTACATTGGCTTGTGTGACTGAAACATGGTGGAAACCCCTCTCACATCCTCTTGAGGGCATTTGGAGGCAAAACCTTTTTGTTTTTTTTAATTTGCAAATTTTCTTTTAAGGCAGGGGAGGAAGGCCTCCAGATGTGGTGGATATGCTGTCTGGGGCACTTTGGTTTAAAAAAAAAATTCTGAATTTTTTTTTTTTCAAAAAAGAAAATTGACCCCTGGCGTCCATTAAAATGGCACTGGAGGCCACGTGTAGCCTGTGGGCTGCACTTAGCCAAATCCTGGGGTAAAGTAGGGGCAAAATTCAGGGCAATGCTGATGATTCTGTATTTCTTTTAACCTGTATTCTGTTTTTATATTTCTTTTAATCTATAACTTTTTCCTTAGCTATTATCCAAGGTCAAGTTATTAATATTCTAGGTGTCCCAGTAAAAACAAGCTACTGTTCCATAAACTTTCCAAGCAGGTGTGCCAATTGAAAAAAGATAGGAGAGGGGGTAGTAGGACTGAACTGGAAAATATGCTAGCATCCTGTTGGTGAATTACAATAGCATAAGTTGGACTTGTGGCATCTTAATTCACCTTTTTGATTGTCACAGAAATCAGAATTCACTAGTGACCATGAATTAAACAAATTCCCCTCATCCCCCTTTTATTAGTTGCTGGCCGTTTCCTGGTCAGTGCAGCGTGGCAATGAGGTGAAGTATGACAGCAGGTAAGCATCCAGCTGTTTTCCTGTAATAGACATAGAGGAGTGGTGTTATCTTCAGGGACCTCCAAAGAACATTCAGAGGTCCCTGCAGGTACCTGTTGCTGTGTATCCAGCTATAGGAAAATAGCTGGATATTTGTCTTCTGCCTTCCCCCTTCAATGCCCAGGGCATGGCCAGGTTTAGGGGACTGCAGCTGAGAAAAGGCAGGTTGAGGGGACTGGAGAGGAGACTTATCGTATTATGTCATGTAGCTTTATGCAGGATCTTGTCCATAGAATCAGAGTCTTCTCATGGCCTTTTTCTTCAGGGGAGAATTTCTATAAGGAACATTGTAGATGACCAAAACTCATAATTTTCTTCAGTGGTGTATGTACATCCTGTCTCCTGGTTCTTTGGGAACAACTGTAAGAGATACTGCTTTTTGTTTTGGATTTAGAATTGCACCCCTACCACCTCCACTGCCTCCATCAATTTTGAGTGATAACTATAGAACTCCATATGATGATGCATATTACTTCTATGGTGCAAGAAATCCTTTGGATCCCAACCTTGCATACTGTAAGTTGATTGGCTAATACACATGTTTTATTGCTGTTCTGTACAGTTGTGTTGTTTCTGGAGTGTGATTGCAGTATACAGTTGATTTTTTTATAGATGAATGTTAATGAACTTAGGTAAGAATTCTGGAAATGGTGGGAGGAGAGGGGAAGGAAGTGTTCAAGAATACTGAGGATGAACCCTACCAACTTCCAAATTTAGGTTTTGTCAGTCTTTTTGTTTGTCAGTTTCCTGATCACTCTCCCACCTACTACATTTTCACAAGTTTTTATTTTCAAATTGTGAGAAAGGAGAAGAAAGAAAAATACCAGTGAAAGATAAAGTCAGTAACTGCTTTTGCGCTCTTTCTTAGGTCCAGTGTAGTGTAGTTGTTTGAGTGTTGGACTACAACCTTTGAAACCAGGATTCAGTTCAGCTATGGAAATCCACTGGGTGACCTTGGACATGTCACACACTCTCAGCCCCAGAAAACCTCATGATAATGTTTGCCTTAGAGGCTCCATAAGTCAGAAACTGCTTGAAGGCACACAGCAACAAAGCTCTTTCTGCACTTAGATTTGTTCCTCTCAATATGCACTCTGGGATTTTTTTAATTCATTGATTATTGGCCTCCGTTGCCTTTTTAAGCTTTAAACATGCTCAGAAAGTTTCATTTCGGAGGGAAGGAAACCTCAGAGGAGCTCTTGACCTTTCAAGCCTGCTTCCTTTCTTTTCTCTCAATTTGTAAGTCTGAAATGGCAGAGACAGCAACTGGCAGAAAAGACTGTGGATGCTGATAGAGATATTTTATTGGGTTAGACCATTGCAGACTGATAATTCTTGGAAGAAGCTTATTAAACTTTTACTGAGAATTTTTCAAAACTTTTGGTAAGATCTAGACCATTCCAAGTCAAGGAAAACAATAATCAAAGCAGTGTAGATACATGGGGTTTAAGAATTTCTGTGAAATAGCTGTAAATTTATCCCTCTTCCTTTACTATGTTAAATACATTTTTGAACTAAAAAGTACCAAATTTGTGCTTAAAGACTGTGACATAATAAGAAACCACCAGAAGCCCTTAAGGCTGTAGACTTGATTATTGTTACCCAGGAGTAAGCTCCATTTCTCACATTGAGAATTGGTTCTCAGTAAACATGCATAGGATTCTGTTTTTTTTTTAATGGAAGTCCAGTTCTGTAGGCTTACTATACATTATTATCAATTTTTTTTTCATTTCTATCCTTCTCTTTATCCAAGGAGGGCAGGGCAGTGTACAAAGTTTTCTCCTTATCCATTTTTCAGTGCAACTTTTTGTATACTAAGTCATGTTCAGAGATAATGATTGGCTCAAGGTCACCATCTTGAATTTTATATGCTGTTTCCTTGGCTGTAATCAGGAAGGAACCTCCAGTACATACATTCCATCCCCGGTAAAATTTTCTGAACAGAGTACTCAACTCTCTTTTCTGTTGCCCTCCCCCATCTTGACCATATATTTTTCAACTATTGCTGTACACTATATTTACTGAGAATTTTCCAAATATTTCTGTATTCAGATGCTCTGGTTTTGTTGCTTTTTTTAAATTACCCCCCCTTTAACTCATCATAATTCTGTGATTTTCAAGGTTGTTGATACCACCAATATGTTTTTCAGTGTCCCCATTTTGACTTCAGTCATGGTAGTTCCCAGCAGATGTTTTCTTGTCACAGCAATATTGTATGACCATTACCTCAAATAGAATTTGATATTGCTATGATCGCTAGATTCATGGAATGTCTTTATCATTTTAGATGGTACAGGCATCATGGGGGTACAGCCTTCATCTGCACCTCTACCTGTTGATGCTGTTCATAGACTTCCTGCTGTGTCTCTGTAAGTACTGCTAAGATTACATTAGTATTCTTATGTATATGCAAATATGATTTTGGAAAGGAGTGATGGAAAATTGTCAGTTTTTAAAACTGTAGGTTGGAACTTGACAGAATGTATAGGAAAAATGAGAAAAATACCACTTTAAAAACTCATTTCAATTAGCAACCTCTTTAGTCTTTTGATAACTATTTCCTTTCCTCTCCCTCTTTTGAATGCAGCAGTAACATTGGAGCAAAGGTTACAAATGACAGACCAAGAGGTCTGGGAATATTTCCTGAAGAAAGATCAAAACCCACAAGAGACACTGCTTTAACATACCAACAGGAACTACAACAGCAGGTGGGAAGATGAAATTTGTTTGGAAGTGATTTTTGTGTTCTGAATACAAATTATGATAATGTTTAAAGTGACTGATTTCAGGAAATAACAAATTCTATTTTCTGTTATTTATTTTCCCATATTAATTGCTCTCATTATTAGAGGTTTTCTTAGGTAAATAGGTCTGTATATCTTCTAGTAAGGAATAATAGCTTGAAATGCATCATGGAGTTATTTCTCAGTATCTCAAATGCTACATCCTTTGTTTATGTTGTCTAGTATTAATTTTAACTGGAATGCTAAATGTATTAATCGTTTTGTTAACAATTCTTGAACTTAAAATAGAGTTACGTAGAGTCTATACAGTACGTTTCAAGGAATTAGCTTGATCTGGTCCGTGATGGATATATTGTCAAAATATGAAAGGATCCTTTAAAGGCGGAGATGAACTGTGTGCAGCCTCTAGGACTGTTGTGACCCATCTTATATCTCAAGTACCTCAATGAGTTTGTGAGGTACCAGAGATTCAAGATAAAGACTCTTCAGACAATAACAGAGAACTTGAAAATTGTAGAGTGTACCTACATGTTCCCATGGATCCAGTGTGCAGGAGATGCTTGAGATTCCAGTACAATCGTGACCATTATCAATTCAAAGCTCTACATTTTGGCCTGGCTTCTGTACCCAGGATGTTCACAAAAGCCTTGGTTCCCTTGGTAGCACATCTCAGGCAAAAGGGAATATTAACTCTTCCCTTACTTAGATGATTCCTTCTGAAGGCAAGTTCCAGAGTAAAATAAGTCAAGATTTGAAGTGAACAACTTGGACCCTGGAAAAGTATGGATTCATGGTAAACTTTGGGAAGAGTTGCTTAGACCCCATTAACACATTTGAGACCACTGTTCAATACCAGGATGGACTGTCTTTCTCTTGCAAGAAAGGAAACAGAAGCTGAAAGAGGCGGCAAAACTTGAAATAACAACCAATACAAGCCTCACCAGATGGGGATCACATTGCAACAACCAGACAAGCCAGCCCACCCAAGTCTTTGGTTGGCGTTGGATAGAAGGCACAACATAAACATCCTGAAATTGAAGGGTGTTAGGTTAGCCCTGTTGAGATTTGTAAGATTCATCAAGGGATGTCATGTTCAAGTGAACATGGACATGATGGTAAAGATATATATGTGCAACAGGGAGGACTACAATCACTTCCTCAAGTACTAGAGTCAAACAAGTTGTTCAGATGGTCTCAGAAGAACCTCCTAGTTATATAATTTGTACAAGTGAAGGACAGATTGAATATATGGGTAGATTATCTCATGAGGAAGAGTAGCCACTCTGGAGAGTGGACCCTGCTCGATGGAGCATTTCAGCATCATAGGACTATTCCAAACAGTTTTATTAGCTTCTGGCAAAATTCTGGCAAAAATTTCAAGCTAAAAGATTTTGTTTGATTGATAGAAGCAACAATACAGGAGCTTTCAATGCCTTAGCAGTTGCTCAGCTGAAGGGACTGCCTTTATGCTTTTTTTCTGATTCCAGTTATGAAGAGGGTTCTGCTCATGATTCATCAGGAAAAGGCTGTAGTGGTGCTGATAGCTTTGCATTGGCCCAGGTTCCTGTGGTTTCCACTGCTAGTGCAAATGTCAATCAGACCTCCATCAAAACTACCGGAATGTCTGGATCTACTCAGTCAGGGGCCACTACTTCATCCCAATCCAGATTCGATATATCTGACCACTTGGATTTTAAGTGGAGCTTCAGGGTTACACAAAATGGGCAGTGGACACTATCTTAACTTCTAGGAGAATGTCAACACAAAGAATATATAAATTCACTTAAGGGAGCATTTGGAAATTAATGAAGGATTCACACAGTGGAGCTAGAAGGCTTGCAGGCAAGGCATGTTTTGCAGTTTCTGCAGGATTGTCTTCATGGAGGTCCCGGACTAAACACATTGAAAGTGGTTTCCACTTTGGCAGCAGTCTTAGAGTTTGATAACGCATTGTCAATACGCACTCATTAAAATATTTTTTGGGGGCACCACAATAAAATCACATCCAACAGTTCATCAGTTCCAGTTGAGACTTGAGTATGATATTAAATACACTCACAAGACCTCCTTTTGAACCAAAGAAGGATGCTGCTCTGAGATTATTCATCTATAAAGTGCCATTCCTTGTAGGAATAATGTCAGCCAGGAGGGTTTCAGAGTTAACAGCTCTATGCATGCACCCAAATGTATGTAAGTTTGGGCATGATCAGCTTACGTTGATATTGGACCCATCTTTTCTGCCAAAATGCCTTTCTAAAAAGGAGGTAAGTGAAGCACTTTAGTTTCGTACCTTTTGTCCACATCCAAGCCATGCTTAGATCATAAGAGGCATACATTATATGTAAGGGGTGCAGTGAAGGAGAATGTTGCAGATTAGGTATACTGAAGCTTTGTTTGTCTCTTTCTGTCCATGTACTTTGGGCCACAAGGCTTCAAAAGTAGTGATTGCAATGTGGATCAAGGCCTGCATTTATCATTATGTTATCATTATGCTGAGAAACTGAGACCACAAAATGTTTGACCACGTTCTGTTAGATCAGTAGCAACAAGTGCAACACAGCAGTTTCAACATCTTTGGAAAATATGTGTTCCAATGGTGGGTTGGAAGGAATCAGCCACATTTATATAGTATTATAAAGTGGATAGATATAGGACTGTACAAGCAGGAGTTGATAGAACTGTGCTGCAGACAGTGGTGATGTAGGGAAATACTTGTTCTCACCCAAATCATTAGGGGACTTGGGTAAGTCCCATGAGTGAGTGGATTGCTCCTCCATTCTATCTTCCATTCCATCCATGAGTGGCCATTCTGTGATGGCAGGAGGAGCAATACACCCCACCCCCACAAGGGATTAATCTGTTGCTTACTTGGGTTCTGTAGGTCAATCAGGTCAGGACTTTATAATTAAACTGGAGTCAGACCAGTCACAACAGAAATAACTCAGACTCCTGCCTTGTTGATTGGCATGCAGAGAATAATCCATAAGTGAATGGATTGCTTCTCCTGCTATCCTAGATTTACCATTCACAGTAAGTACCAACCTCTCATTTAAAACCTATGTAACAATTTTGATTGATCTCTTCATGTGATTGTTTAGAATGAACTCTCTCTGGTGAACCTTTCTCATGTATATATGGCTATAGAAAGAGTGGGACAACTTTGTTTAACTGAACAGATATGACCGTCTATCATGTGGTGTGGATTACTATTGAGCTTTCAATACTAATCTTAAAAATGCTTCAATGAAAGATTTCATTATAAGTGGTCTTTTTTAGTTTGCTATATACAATCTTATAGAATGAATCTATATATCTATGTAAATTGATACATTAGATACTTGCATAATCTACATATATACAGCTATCTTTATTTTTATTTCATTGGTATAGCGACTGGGTAGTGCTAATTTCAATTTAAAGTAATTAATTCAAGCTAAGGATCTATGTGATTGAGTTTTACATGAAATGAATTTAATTTAGTGTGAAAGAATTATAGATGCAATAATTTGAACTTTATAAGAATTTGAAAATTACAGGGTTATAAATAGTAAGCATTTTTTTGTGGTAACTGTAAAAAACATATGTATAATGAATTGAACTTTATATTGAACATTGATTAAGCTAAACAACAAGCATTCAGTATTAGGTACTACAAAATAATTAAAAATGGACCAAAGGACAAGAAGAGGAGCGCCGGTAGCGGCGACAACAACAACTTCCCAAACAACCAGACGGACATCACTGGATATACCCCAGAAACCTCAAGAGATTTCAAGTTACAACTGATGGAAGAGTTTAAAAGCATGAAAGATGACATAAGAAGTGATATAAAAGAAACAAGGAAAGAGATGAGAGCTGACATGAAACAAGAAATAGACAAACTGGGGAAGAAATTGGAAAACATAACAAAGGATGTGACAAAGCTAAAAACAGAAACAAAAGAGATAAAACAACAAGTTAAAACAAGTTGAAAAGGAGATGACTGAGATGAAGGGGAAACAACAAGAAGATGAATTTCAAATTACTCAGCAGGAGTTACGATATCGGGAAAGATGTCTTCTATTTAGAGGTGTTCCAGAGGCTTCAGCAGAGAATTTGTACGAAAAGATTGTACTGGCTTTGGCAGAATTCACTGATATTGAGGAGGAAAAAGTGGAGACTTTAGGTCAATGTCAAGGATAGATATGATGTTGGTATCCAAACAACTATTGTTGAAAGCTACGGATATGGATATTCTTCCCAATTTATGCTCTGATCATAACCCGATACAACTAAAGATAAGGATCAAAGACAGAGAAAGAACATGGAGAATGAATGATGAGATTTGGAATAAGGAGAAGTACATAGCGAAAGCAAAAACAGAGATAATTAACTATTTTAACGAGAATTTGACGTCGGAGCTGTCGATGAAAACCATTTGGGACGCAAGCAAAGCTGTGATGCGTGGTAACTTTATCAGATGGTCTGCAGAGATTAGAAAAGAAAAGAGAAATACTGAGCAGCGAATTTTGGAAAAGATGAAAGAAATTGAAAAACAGATGAGACAAAACCTGTCGGATAAACAGATTAGATTACAGATGAAGGTACAGCAAGCTGAATTAAATCAACTTAATTTGGAAGAAATAGAGCAACAGATAAGGAGAACGAAATATAATTTCTTTGAACAAGCTAATAAACCTTCAAAGCTTTTGGCTGGTTTGCTGCGTAAAAGAAGGGCCAGAAATATCATAACCGAGATTAGAACAGGAGAAGAAAGAATTACAAAACAAGAGGGAATAAAACAAGCTTTTTATAATTACTACGTGAAGCTGATGAGTGAGATCTCAAAGGTGAAAAAACGACAAGAAGTGGAAGAATATTTGGAGAAAATGAATAAAATGAGATTTAATGAAGACCAGAGATCAATCTTGAACAAATCTATTTCTATGATGGAAGTAGTTGAGGCTATTAGGAATTTGAAGAATGACAAAGCTCCAGGACCCGACGGCTTTACTGCAGGATATTACAAGATTATGGAACATGAGATTTCAATACCTTTGCAAAGTACTGTAAATGAAATAATAAAGGAAGGAATACCAGATACCTGGAAAGAAGCTTATGTTGTGCTGATTCCAAAAGAAGGAAGAGATCTGAGAGATATAAAGAATTATAGACCAATATCACTTTTGAACATAGACTACAAGATTTTTGCTTCAATCCAGCAGCGAGGCTTAAAAAAGTGCTGTTAAAGGTAATTGATGAGGACCAGAATGGCTTTCTACCGAAAAGATCTTTGAGAAATAACATCAGAACAGTTCTAAATATAATTGAATACTGTGAAAAGCATAATGAACGGAAAATGGCTATGATATTTGTAGATGCGGAGAAAGCTTTTGACATGATCAGTTGGCCATTTATGAAGACGGCGGTTAAAAAGATGCAGGCAGGAGAAAAATTTGTTTCATGGATTGAAGCAGTCTATAGCCAACAACAAGCTCGATTGGTCATAACCAGTGAAAGAACACAAATGATAGAACTGCACAGAGGGATGAGACAAGGGTGTCCTTTGTCTCCTCTGCTGTTTATCATGACAATGGAAATACTTAACAATGCTATAAGAGAAGATAAAGATATAAGAGGAGTCCAAATTAAGAAATATCATTACAAGTTAAAAGCTTTTGCTGACAATTTGGTTTTATTATTGGATGAACCAGGGAGATGTATTGAAAAATTGATTACTATAGTTCAAGAATATGGAGAATTCTCTGGTTTTAAAGTTAATAAGGAAAAAACAGTCTTCTTAACTAAAAATATGACTGAAAGAGAAGAGATGGAACTAGTACAAAAAACAGGATTTAATAGAGGACAAAAGGTAAAATATCTAGGTATTTGGATAGCTAAAAGAAACAATGAGTTATTTCAAAATAATTATGAAAAAAAATGGAAAGAAATAACAAAAGACTTGGAAAGCTGGACTTCTATGTGTTTGTCAATGATGGGGAGGATAGCTGCAATAAAGATGAACGTTTTGCCAAAAATGAACTTTTTGTTCCAAAATCTTCCCATTATAACGAGCATGAAACCTTTCATACAATGGAAGAGAGAACTAACCAAGTTTATGTGGCAAGGGGAAAAAACTAGGATAAAATGGAGTATTATGACAGACCTAAAAAGTAGAGGAGGAATGGGACTACCAGACTTTCGAATATACTATAAGGCAGCGGCTTTTACGTGGATAAAAGATTGGGTAGACCTACAAGATACGAGAATGTTGGTACTGGAGGGAGCAGACCTGAGGATGGGGTGGCATGCCTATATGTTTTATGATAAAGCAAAAATAGATAAAGACTTTACATATCATTATATCAGAAAATCGCTTTTGAAAATTTGGGATGATTGTAAAACTAAAAACATACGGCAGCTCCCCACTTGGGTCTCACTGCAAGAGGCATTTTTTGGCAGATGGACAGAAACAGATAAATGGTTGCGATATGATGATATAATTGAGAGATCAATGTCCAACAATCTTAAGATTAAAACAAGAGAAAAATTAGACCAAGAGGGAATAATATCAAGCTGGTTCCCGTACAGAGAGTTAACAGAAAGGTTTCAGATGGACTTAAAAACATACAGAATTGAACTAAAAGAGAAAACTGGAGTAATTAAATGGCTGTTCGAAAATCCGCCTCATCTACTAGCCCATATACATCAAGAAATATTACACCAGGAGAGGCAAGAAGAAACAGTAAAGGCAACAATGATTTCATGGGCTCAAAATATTGGACATCCAATTCAACTAGAGTCTTGGGAGCAGAGCTGGAAAAAAACACAGAAATTTACAGTAGCTCAGAATCTGAAAGAGAACTATTATAAGCTATTTCATAGATGGTGCATGACACCAGACAAATTAAAAAAGATTTATAATACAGGTACTGGACATTGTTGGAAATGTCAGAAAGAGGTTGGTACGATATATGTGGTGGACGTGTCCAAAAGCTAAGAAATACTGGCGTGAAATACATAACAAAATTTGTGCATTAGTGACAGTTCATTTTGCTAAGATACCGGAATTGTATTTGTTAAATATGACTGATATATTAGAAGGTACTGGTATAAAGAAGTATTTGGAGAATACTACTGTACATGATAACAACAGCTCGTATTGAATATGCAAAGTTGTGGAAAACTCAGCAAATACCCACAATAGAACAGTGGTGGGGTACACTTATTGAAAACAAAAATGCTGACATGGTCTCTCAGAGATTAAAAGGGAAATCAGACAATGAGATACAGAAAGAATGGCAAATTGTAATGGGTAATTGCTGGGTACTATCAGATGGAAACCTGTAATTCATGGTTTAAGATAAATTATGAGGGGGCTACAGGATATATATCATGAAGCGGGAATATGGAGATGGAAATGCAAGAATCAACAAGTAATATTAGCAGTAAAATGTAGTATATATTATAAGCATGTTAAGAAATATTGATAATGAAATCTAGATCAGTGTGGAAGATCAAAAATATTTCAATTAAGCTGACAGTTATAATTGTTTATTTTATATGTGAATTTGAATAAAATGATTATTAAAAAAATGCTTCAATGAATAATTGGTTTGAAAAGTTGATTTCTTTATTGTTTTTTTCAGATAAGAGAAAGAGAAGAACGTCGCAGGCAGGAAAAGGAGGAAAAGGAACAGTATGAAGCCAAATTAGAAGCGGAAATGAGAAGTTACAATCCTTGGGGAAAAGGAGGTGGAGGCGCCCCTCTGAGAGATAAAAAGGGAAACCTCATAAGTATGTTTGATATTTGGGGGATCTTTTGTTTGCCTGTCTTTATCTGTAGCTGTTCATATTCAGAAATAAATGGCACTTCAGAGATTAGAAGGATGTACTACAGCGAATTTACAGCATAGAAGAAACCTGTTTTAGTTACTTAGACTAATCCATCAGTTCTTCATTGGCAGTTACTTCTAAAAGAAACAGTTTTGAAAACAAAGAAACATAGTGGGAAAATGTAGCAAGAAGCAAAAGAAAAGGTGTAAGACACATAAAATATAGAGAGAATCCTGTGAAACAGCAAAAGAACAAACTGAGAGAACGAATATTTACTTATAATGTAGTTGAACATTATTCTTTATTCAAGAAAACTTGGAGCAGCTTACTTTCAGAATTTATATTCTCTAATGGAAGTTGAATATTTTTCAATTAATAATTAAAATGACTAATGATAATTGATTTTCAAGGAAGCAGTATATGGGAGGAACTATACATGCAGGTTGAGATTCTTGGGGTATTTAGCATAGTGGCTCTGGTTGCCAGAGAGGCAAAAGAGGGCATAAAAAAATTTCTGACTAGAAATGCAAAATTCAGCTTTCTTCCCCACATGCATAACTTGTCTGAATCATAGTGCTTGTTCATTAATTTCTTAACCAATGTCTTTCTGCAGTATCATTTTCTAACCATTTTATATTTATAAAAAATAAATATTACATTAAAATTAGGTTATTGATAAATTTTTGTTAACTTCCCAAAATATTGTGACTCATTTGTTAGCAGTTTGAAGTGTGTGTGTGTGTCATAGATTTTGCGGGGAAAAAATCAGACATGCACACACATATGCACATGTATGTCAGAATTCTATCTGATACTCATTAGCCCTTTGGGAGACTGAATTCAGTGTTTGCTTGAGCTGACAGGTACATTCTTCAAATTCAGTTATGTTTATGAGACCCCAGCTGATGTACAATGATTTTTGCCATTTCTCCTCTTGACTGTAGCCCCCTCCCGGCACCTGTACGCTGAGAGGGTTGCAGAAAGAGAAGAAATTCTCCAAATGATGTCAAAATGCATAGTTTACAAATAAAGAGGTGATAAATCTGGAGACAATGCTTTAACATGAATAATTAAACAAAGGTTAGATAAGAGAAGTAGAGCAACACATTAGAGTACAGAGAGCAGAGGAGCCCTGCTTATGCCTAAAACTCAATGCTGATATCTTCTCTTTAATTTAAAAATAAAAAGGAGTAATAATAAAATGTTACTTGGATTTGTAGCGAGTGTTCAGATAAAACATACACACTACACAGCAGATGTAATTCTATCTTAGATGATGGCCTTTATGTGTCCTCCTGACTGTAAATCTGGAGGAAGATTTCTTGCCTTGAAACTGTCATAAACATTCCTCTTGTTGGAATAAACAATGGCTGTTTCCCCCTCTTCTTCAGCTGACTTGAATATGATGCACAAGCAAAATGAAGATGCATATCATAATCCAGAGGCACGAGTATATGAAGATAAAAGGGCTATAGTCTCTGTTGACCTAAGTTTGGCCTCCCCAAGACTTGAGAATACAGATGAATCTACAAATAAAATAGCAGGTTTAAACTATACCGTATCTTCAGTTGTAAATGTGTGTTGTGTCGCTTGTCAAAATTGTTGTACATTCTTACTATGCTGTACTTTCCACTGAAGGCAGTCCTATGTTTTTTCTCCTTCTGAGTTTCTTTTAAACTTGGGATAATCGGTAGTACTAGACAATGCATGATTGCATGAGTAACATTTTTGTGTCCCTTTTAGCTTCCTCTTCTCTACTGTAAAACAATCTGTGTATGTCCCCCCCCCCAGGCATTTGCAGAATATTCTCCATCAATAGAAGAGAACAGGAGATTCCCTCTCCCCTTCATATATTGTAATCACTTGACCATTTCTAAAACCATCAGGAAGTGTCATGTTAAACTTATCCTCAGTGGTGGCAGGTGGCTTCCATATAAAAAGGAGGATATATCTGCTCCACCTTTTAGTGGGAATTTAAAGGAACTCTCCAACATGCTGAATCCTATCCCCCCTCCCCAGATAGATTGAGCATCTAACACAGCTCTTTTAGAATTCAGAGTCAAACCAGAATGGATTCATCAGCCCATTGACATGAAAGCCACCCATGATACCTCCTCTCTTCCCTGGGTGATAGCTCTGTTTCAGAGCCTTTATGCTAGTTTGTGTGAAAAGGTAGAAATTTTAGCCTTTTAGTGCATGTTGCTGCAGGCTTTGTTTATTCAGAAGTGAGATCGAAATGTGAATCTTATTGTAAGTGTGCTAAAATTTCAAAAAACAGTATGCTGTGGGGAATGTGCTTGTTAGAGCTTGATCATACCAAGTACCTGTTTAGTGAGAACTCGTTCATAGTATTCCTGATGATGATTCTGATGATTTATTAATGTTATTGTATAAGATTCTTTATAGGATCAATCTGGAGAACTAGTGGAAAGTAGTTTCCTCATTTGCATAAAACTCCATGTTATGTGAACTGAATTCTGTCTTTTGGCTATTTCTTAGGAAATAGTCAATCATTGTGAAACAGTAAATCATTTAAAAGGTTATGGATTAGCATTCACAAACATGGAACTTGGCATGGTATTTAACATACTTAGATGCATTATTGGTTTTTAGAAAAGAAACCTCCTTTTAAAGAAAAGAAAAACTCAGCAAAATATGCCCTAAATTGAATGACTAGATTTTTCTTGTTGTTGTTTCTGTGAACATACTTCACCGAGTTAATTATTACAGTGGTTTTAAGGGGTCTCAGCACTTTGAAAAACAACAACTTGGAATGGTTGGTGGTATAGATCTTTCTGTTTTTTCTTGCATTGTCAATTTTGTATTCAAATTACTTTCTTAATTTACAAATGTCTTTTTTTTTTACAAAAAGTACAAATAAGGGGGAATTTAAACACTGCAATTAGCCAGGAAGATACCAATGCATTTCTTTCTTGCAAATTGTTTCAGTGGTAATTTTGAAGTATTCAGGGAGACATGTCAAGTCTTCGCTAAAACTTAGTATGCCTTTCGTGCAATTCAGACAACCACCAAAGGCCCAGTGCTCAGATACAGAGAATTCCCACAGGCACAGTAGAGCCTGGTTTTCACTTAACCCCTGCCTACATGTGCACATGTACAGGTTGAGCAACAGACCATTGGAGTCATGGGAGAGCTGGATAGACATATGTCCCCATCCAGTATTTCTCCAAAGCATCAGAGTTATATTTTGATGGGAGATATGTTACATGCTCATTGATGTTGCTTCAGAAGCACATTCTATTGCTGGATATGTGATCTCTACATGGGTAAGTATGGGCATTAGGAAAAACAGCTTTTTCA
Organism: Cyclura pinguis; assembly: GCA_030412105.1. Classification (NCBI taxonomy): domain Eukaryota; kingdom Metazoa; phylum Chordata; class Lepidosauria; order Squamata; family Iguanidae; genus Cyclura; species Cyclura pinguis. The sequence goes on from CM059602.1 coordinate 219,741,761, forward strand.
AGTCTGCTGATCGAGTCTACTTGACTGTGTAATTAATTCTAAACTAGGAGAATCCAGGTGTTGTTTTGTTTTCGTTGAGCATTTTTTTTGGCTGCAGCAGTTGAAGTACTGCAAATGCATGTTATGTTCAATAGTTGAACAAAATTTGCTTGAACCCAGATACAAATATTAGTTTAAAAATTTCTGCAAAAAATAGATTTACTCATACTTGCAATCAATTTTTTAACAACTAGGTTTCACACATACGCAAGCATCCCCATTTGCCCGTGGCAATGTGTTTGGCGAGGCTCCCACCCCAGAACAGCTTAGGCGGCAAGAATCCTACAAGAACTTCCTTCGTTTTCAGGTGAGTTTGTGTACCAGTAATAAGCAAAGCAAAAGATTTTTCTAATCTAGCAAACTTGTTTTATTAGGTATAGCTTTTAAGACTTTTGCAAAGAAACCCTACTGATTGTTTCTAATAGTTGACCTGAAACGTACATTTTCCTCTAGTGTCCTGTGTAATAGGGCAAGGAGCTTCAGCAGGTTGGGAGGCCAGCTGGTTGACTCCAGTATCCTCTGAGGGCTTCACAGATGGCTGAAAATATTGAAAAACAGCAAAAACAAAAGCAGAAGTGGCTGGAAGTCTTTTTTTTTTTTGCTTTTGAAGAACAGTTTTTAAAAACACTGCAAAGGAATCTATGACCTATTTAACAGACAAATCACCACTCCTAGAGAATTCCAAGAGAAGCAATTCATTTTGCCAAACATATTGGGGGAACTGAAGGGAATTCCCAGAGTTTCATTTGCCCACCCCTCGTATATACCAAGAACAAACATATGCTCCAAGATCCATGCTCAGACAAAGAGTGCCAGCCACATGCAAGGGTTAACATACCATGCCTTGATGGTGTAGGAGTATAATGTGCAATAAAGATAACCGATTTAATTTGCTAATTACTGGCACAAAGATGGAGAATATCAAAGTAGAGCTGTTGGACAAACTGCATTTAATTTTTAAAAAAACTTGTTTGCTGTTTGGCAAATGGAAAAATGTATAGTCTAGCACAGGGTTTCTCAATCTGGGTTCCTAAGATTCTGTGAGAGGCTGCCAGGGGTTTCACAAGAGATTGTACCTGACCCCCCCCCCCCAGGCCTTTTTTTGAGCTGTAGATATAACAGTTTTTTCAGCAGGTCCCTGAAAATTGTCTCAGAGGTTCCTCCAGGATAAAAAGGTTGTGAAAATCTATTTTCATAGTGTATTTTTTCTTCAGAATGGAATGATCTCTAGACAAATGCAAATCTGAGATTACATACCAGTTTATTTCTTCACTTTTTTAGTTTCTAGTTGTTCTGATTCGTATGTCTATTTCTTTGCAAAAATGAGATCTAAAACATTTCAGAAAGCAAAAAGGATGTCAGTCTATTAGAACAACTCAAAAGTTGTATAGAATGTGGTAGGAATGCAGTAAGACTGCAATAAGTAAATATAAATGGGTGGGTGGTATCAAGGTAGTCTCTAGTGATCAGATATGACAACAGGATGTTGTGAGGTCAAAAAACTTTTATTTCTTAGTACACCAAGTAACTTGTCTTCTACATATTGACAGTGACATATAACTTATGTTAGTTTAGACAGTCACCTAGGTGTAAAGCTAGAATATTTTTATTGCTGCTCAGCAGATAAACAATCAGGTGTTTTCTTTCTAGATTGAGGAGAAAAGAAAGAGAGAAGAAGAAGAGCATGAAAAGCGAAGACTTGAAGAGGAACGGGAAGAAAAAAGGCTGGCTGAGCAGAGGGCTAGAATTCAAAGAGAATATGAAGAAGAACTGGAAAGAAAGAGGAGGAAAGAAGAGGAGGTATGATATCTAACTTCTGTAGATTTGGTGGATGCCCTGCACTGGAAAAGGCAGTGGGACTTTTCCATTTTTTATCATATTCAAGAAAATATGTGAGAAGTGCAACCTCGTATAAGAATGATAATACTTAAAAGGTTTCAAAGTGAGACTTGTCAAAGGCTATCTTTGTTAATTGTGCACAAGGTGCTAACTTTGTTCTTAAGTACTTTTTATCAAATGAGTGACTGGATGGACTGTATTTACTCATTAATCACCACTGCAGCATTACTTTAATGCCGTTAATGGGTAAAAGAAATCTGTAGCTCTGTCTCCCTGTGCACTTACTTGAAAGTCAGACTTGCTGGATTTAAATGGAACATACCATATTTCTAATTATGTTGGTATTCTGTCTTTTTCCCCTGTACACATGGTTCTTTTCTCATTCTTTCTAGTGTAAGGAAAGGTTTTGAAGATGCAAATGTATATAAATATATAAAGTTTCAGTCAAAGAAGAAATCCATATTCTTGGTATTGGTTGAATTGTTGTCAAAAGTACTTTCTTTTGTTTTCCATCATTGCATCATCATCTTTGTAGCAAAGATTAAAAAACGAAGAACTGTATCGATTAGCCGAAGAAAGGAGAAAAGAGGCAGAGAAGAAGAAGTTAGAGGAAGAAGAAAGACAGGACGAACAGAATAATGAAATTGAAAGACGTATAGTAATTGAAGAAGATAAGGTAATGTCTTTAAAAATGTTTGAATTCTGTCATTTTAGCTTGGACAAAAGGCTAACACTTACTACTCCACTATCTACTACTTTGTAGTCCCCTGTGCTTCCCAAAAATTGGCACCAGAAGGTTTGGGTGGGTGAGGATCCTAGGAATGTGTGAAATGTCTTTTTAGCTGGAGCATTTAAATCTAAACCTGGAAAACTGAAATTCAGGTTTCACTGATGTCAAGAAATTAGACACTTTTCTGTAAGGGAATTTTAAGATGGTTGATGGAATCTTGAGATACATAGTAGTAATAAAGAGGAAATTATGTTTGAAAGACAAAGATAGTGGGAAAACACCATTAAACAGATTCATGAGTTTAATTTCAAGAGCAAAATGAAATCCTATTCTTTTAAAAGGGAAGTTTGAGGTTTAATTAGGTTTAAATAGATTAAAGGTGGTGGTGTATACTGTATTTGACAGTTTGCTATTCCTTAGCCAATTAATTCTACCTATCATCCAGACCAAAGCCCCTAACAAATTGGTTCCTTTTCCTATATTCCCTATATTCCTGTATTACTGTGTATGTTTATAGGGGTTGATGTTACAGGTGGCTTATGTGGCTGTCTCAAAAGTGACCCCCTCCCTGCTGTTCCTTTTGCCTCTGTGTGAGTTCTCTGCATCAGGGAAAAATGCATGGGAATAAGAGGGCAGAGCTCCACACAGGAAAACGAAGGCTCATGCGTGCCTCCCCTGCAATTCCCTTGCCTTTTCCCCTGGCATGTTTGCCTCCCTGCTGTCTGCCCAGCAAAATGCAAGGGAATGAGAGGAGGGGAGTTGCCGGGTGAGGGAGGCATGTGCGCTCCCAAATAATCAAATTCGTGAAGATCAAACCTTCAAATGTAGAGGGAAGACTGTACAAAGCAAGCCTGTGTACATTTTCTTTCAATCACTATGTAGCTTCTCATGCCAAGCTATGCATACACATTAGTAACTCTCTATTATGAATTATTGACTACTAAGTATATTTCTGCTGAACCTCTTTGTTCCAATATTATACAGTATGTACTTACAGCTCGTGTACTAGCAGTTTTTAAAAAAACAAACATGTAGTTAAAATATTTTAAACAACTCTTCATTGCTCAGCTAATGGTGGCTTCCTCTCAAAGGTTAGATCTCATGTCACTGTTAACTACACAGTTTTAGATATTACAATATGTATTTATATCTGAAATATAAAAACAATTCAGTAAAAACTCATAAATTAAAAACAGAGTTTAAAAATTCCAAGACTGTTTCCCATTCAGATTTGTACATTTTGTGTTTACTGTGGTCCTCTCTTTGCAACTATAAATTCCTAAAAGATTAACCAAAGCTTACTTTGACTTTGAAAATAACTGAAGACAAAAAGAACAATTATATATTCAAATAGGTGAAACTTTTTTTTAAGCTTTCCTTTGCATTTAAATTCTTGCTCAGTTATTGTTCTTAAGGAGCAACTATGTATTTGCCCTCTCCCCTGCCTTTCAGATTTCTAGACAACCTTCTCCTCTCATTCCGTCTCTTCAGAACAAGGCATTAGTAAAAGAAGAAAGGTCACTTTTGATGGATAGTCGTACCTCCTATTATACACACGTATGTTTTATCATTATTGATACTCAGTGCATGAATGACACTGTATTCTTGATCTAAACCAATTAGCATTGTGTTAAGGCCTGAGTTGTTTAGGAGGGAGGTATCAATGCACAAGGTGATATCTAAATTCTTGGCAGCTGTTTGATAACATATTCTCTTCTATTCTTCTCAATAATTATTCATTTGCTTAGCTTGCATTCCTATAACTATTTCCAGGCTAGAGATATAAAATTTCCAAAATTTTTGAAGCTATAGGAAAAAACAGAATTTTAAAAAAAATTAAGAATTTGCAGATTGAAAGTCACTTTGTTATTTTAGGAACATAATGTGGATTATATATAACTTGTTTGGCATGTCTGATGTATTAAAAGTACAGTTTATTAAGAATATAATTATGACTTGAAAGTTTTTTAAAGCAAATTATTGTTACAAATGGTTACAAGGTCTTGAACTGTAATACAAACTTGAACTATGAGAAATATCTTTGGTTTTGCCAGTTTGAGGAACAGGCAAAAGAACAGAATTTTAAAAATATCCAACAAAAAAAGAAGAAACCATCAATATTAGTACAACATAGAAAAGTATATCCAACAGTTCTCCATATTGTCAAGTAGATATAACACACTCATTCCCTTAAAGAGATCTAAGAAAAGCAGACCAAGACCAATGGCTGTAATGATCTGAAACTGCATGTAGTCTTACATAAAAATCTTCCTCTTACATAGTTTTTAAAAATGATTTTTAGGCAATAAATGTGAGAACACCTTGTTTTAAACATTTTATGCATCTTACTACGTAGTTCTTTTTTCTTCTATTTTTTCAAAAGGAAACAACTATGGAAAAAAACCCCCACACACCAAATTCCATTCCTCCACTACATCTCTATTCTAGATTTTCTCTATCACAGAAAATCTTCAAAATATTACAGCACTATATCCTATGGATTGCATCATTATATAATTAGTATGGAGAACCTGTCTCTTTTCAATATTTTCAAAGATCTGTTCTTGAGAATAGAAACTGAAAGAGCATATCCAATGTGGAAGCAGTTAAATAGTCACCATGCTTCAAGTCTTTAACAAAGACACTAACTTGCCTAAAGTACAGAATTGTGGATTTTTCTTAGTTACTAGATTTTTTCATCTAACAGGGTTCTATCACCTGGTGTTTTGCAGAAATCAAATGTAATTTTTCTTGCACTTATGTTGTGGTTCTCAGACCCTAACTGCATATGATTTAATTAACTTGTTTTTAATTGATTTTTTAAAAATTGATGCCAATAGGAATTTTTTCCCTAATACTAACTGCCATACTCAGGGGAAGGGCAGAGGGAAGAAATGAATCCTTCCATTCTGTGAGGTGAAAATAAGTTAGAGGAACTTATAGTTTCCTTACTTTTTTGTATTGATGTGATCATATTTAGGTAATTAACTGTTTTAATGTTTTACTAGGATGTTCCGAGGGTTCAGTCTCCTCCAGTCCCAGCAAGAAGAAATCAACTGCGTGCCTATGGTAAGAAATATTTATGGCTTGATGTCATATCTAGCTTCTTTGGCTATGTTGCTGACCAGAAAGGTACTGCCCTGATAGTTCTCAAGGAAAAGCAGATGCTAGTACTGTGTATCAAATTCTTCTTGTACTGAATTGCAGAAGAACGGAAGAATGTAATAAGTGAGCTATCAGAGATGAGGAAGCAACTTCGCAGTGAAGAGCGGCGGTTGCAGGAGCAATTACTAAAAGTACACAGTGATGATGATGATGACCTGCCGGCAAAAGGGTAAGGGTTTGGGAGTACTTTTGAAATTATATAACTTACCTAAAGCAATTAACATGCAATTGAACAATACTCGAGATGTTCCAGTGGAATTACAAATCCATAACATGAAATGGTAATTGGGAGACTTAGAAGGAGCTTTTGCTAAGTTACATTTTGTCATGTTATGTTTATAGTCCTTTGGTAAATTATAGCCAGGGATTGTGATCAGTAACTGTGGGGTCACAATAAGTGCAATATGTGAAAATTAGCAAAAAGTTCCATCTCAAAGTTTCTCCTGGTACAAGAGATAGGATATAGCTAAGATTTGAGCCTGTGAGATCACTCCATAGGTCTTTGGATAATCATGACTGAAAAAGGATGTGATACTCTTTCGTCTCCCTGCAGTTCCAAAGATTAAGCATAAGAGAATGCATGGGGTCTGAAGACCCCCAGATCTGATGCTGTACTCCGTTGAGCAGGCACATCAAAGCACAGAAATGAGCTTGTACTAAAACAACATAAAGTCTGTTTCTTCAAACTTCATTTGTCTTTTTGGCAGTCCATGGTATTTATAAAATTTACTTCCAGCACTTCATTCCAAATGAGTTGACTCTATTCCTTTCAGCTCTCTTCACTGTCAGGCTTTCACACTGATACATAGAAATTGGAAATATTGTGGTATGAACAATCCTGACTTTGATATGTCTTTACATTTGAGGACCTTACCTAGTTGTCTTTCCACATCTTAGTCTTCTGATATCTTGATTAGAGTATCCTTTTTGATTAATGGTTGAGCCAAGGTGTAGAAAATATTTAACTTCTTTGATGTCTTCATCATCCATTGTAAAATTATGTAGAGAAAATGTGGTCTTATTTTTGTTTTCTTAATGTTCAACTGTAAACCTGACTTTGCACCTTCTTCCTTGACTTTGCTCAGTTCCAAGACTTTTTTTAATTTTCTGCTAGTAATATTGTATCATACACATATATGAAATTCCTGAGGTCTCTTTCTCCAGTTTTCATGCCTCCTTCCTTTAAGTCTAATCCAGCTTTCTGTGGGGCATGCTAGGCATGTACATTAAAGGTGTAGGGTGATAAATGAAGCCTTGTCTGACCCCCTTGCCAATGGGAAGCTAGTCTGTTTCTCCATATTCTGTCCTGACAGCACTGTGTTCCTTACCTCTCTTTATTCCATGTTTGAACAGTGCAGTGTTTCCTGTCCTGGGATGCGTGTTTTGTTGGCTTAGTTTTTTTTGTTTTAAATAAAAATGTAATAAAAATTGCATGCTCTGGGGTTCTGCTAAATCTGTTGATACCTTTTCTTATGTGTGGGTAGTACTATGAGTGTTACTACCACCTCTCTCATGTTGAGAAACAGGGAATGATAGACAAGTGTTCTCCTGATGATTGTTGAAAATTTACTTTAATAAATTTCCAAGTTTTCAAGTTCTTGTCTATCAGCCTATCCCATAACTTTTTAAACATACTCAACCGCATGTTTGTGAAATGGTTTGCAGGACTTAAAATGACAATAAAATTAAGCAAATTCTTGTGCTTGTACACTTTATAAGCTCTGAGTTAAAAGAATTTTTATAACAGTAAATTTATTTTCTTTCAAATGCTTGCCCATCATTGACAAAAAATTATACATGGAAAACTGCCTCTTCTGCTCAAAGTACTGTTCTAGCTGCATTGCTTGTCTGTATCTTGTGATATGATCTGAAGTGTTTTTCGCCAGTGAACTTATTGAATTTGGCTTCTACATTTATTTTGTAATTTGCTTCCTATTATTCACAGAAGGTGGGAAATTACTTCAGCATTAAAATGAAAGAAATCAAAGTTGAATCAAATAGCTTGCTAGTTCTTTAATTTCTGTTTTGTTCATAAATGAACTTATATATTTCTAAAACTTGGGTATATTTTTTAATCTTATTTATGATTATTTTTAGCAGGAGGAAAGAGAGAAATTATTTGGATGTATTTGAGATGGCCAGACTTCGTATGCAAGCTCCAGTCAGACGACCATCATCAAAGGATGTTGCTGATCCTATCAATGTACAAAATATCCGTGAATTTAATGAGCTTAAATACAAAGGTTAGTTGATTATTTTTTTTTACCTATGAGGAGATGCAAAAGAACTCTCATTTACTTCCTTAATTTTAAGGGGGGAGATTTTAATGAAAGAAAGGTACATTGACTGCAGTATGTTAGTCATTAGTCCTTCATTGTGGCTGCTACTTTCAGTAAAATGCTGTGAGCCTGTGTAGTGTTACAGAAAACTGTATGTGTGTGCATTAGGGTTCAGCAGATACAAGGAAATTTTTTGGTAAATCAAAGTCCTGTTTTTGTTTACTTTTTAAACAGCTTTGCATACTTTCAAACCTGGCTTACATTTCTTCAAGTAGAATTCTGGTTTTTGTTACACATGTAGCATCTATACACTGAAGATCTTGCTGGTGCTAGCAGAATAAGGGGCTATTAGCATTATCAATATATTTAATGAACAAAATTATTGTGATCGTCTGCAGCCCTTTCCCAATGTTACTATATAATCATTTGTTTTAGGTCACATAGATGGGACCAGTAACAAAATGTGTCATTTAGAGTGTTTCTGCTCAAGATTCCAAGCAGTTACTCATGTTCTCTTTTAGGATGCTCCATTTCTCTTTTTTCATTTCCTTCCAAAAGTGTTCTGTGGCCATTGAACAGACTCAATCTTCATTGCAGTCTTTTGGGATTCCCAACACACTCCTTGAGAGTGGGTAATGGTGCTATAGACGGACACTTGGAGAATTGAAATTGTTATTGGTATATACAAGTGATACTTGGAACAAAATGTTGCACTGTAGAGTGTTTTCTAATAATAATAACAGTAAAAAGTCAGTTTACTTCATATACAGTTGTATTAAATATAAATGTACATAATTTGAAAAAGCTACTTCTAAAATTAGCAATACATACAAATTCGTATTTGTGTGTCTCCTCTTCAAAAATATTACTTCTCTTATTTTGGTAGATGGTTAAAAACTTGCTGTTTCATTATACATTTAAAACAGAACTTAGTTCCATCAGAATTTTATGGTATTTGAAAATCTATAGAACATGTTGGCTGTTAATTTATGCCTCAAATCAACATCCTGCTGGTGCTGTTGCACCATGCAGTTGAACTTTCTTTCCCTCCCTATGGCAGGCATCACTGCCAAAAACATTCTGAAGGTTTTTCCCACCAGTCTGGAGCAGATTGTTCTTGTGTGTGGAACATACGGTAAGAAGGAGTGATTCGTCCTACTTCTCCTGACAGAAGGAGTACCATCAACAAATGTCCTCTTTTGGATTGTGGCATGTATGCAAACCCTCACAGATAGTCAGTGCACAAAATCCCTGTGCAAAAGGTTCATGTGTGCTATCATACACAGTATCCTAGGATTTTCTAGTTCAGAGTAAAACATCTCTTTGGCAGAGAAAAATTGAAAGGACTTTACCACAAATCCTGACCATTGTTATCTGTATGTATCTATAAAGTTTTGGAAAAAAACTGTGAGACCTCTGACTGCCTTAATTTATGTCACAGATTCAGACACACGAGTAGAAACTAGATACATGTACCCTGACCCTCCCACTAATGATGATGCTCTGGACATTCAGCAGCAGGCATTGTTAAGAGAGCAGAAAAAGAAACTGAAAAAAATGAGGAGAAATGCAGAAGGTAATGTATGACTTTTAGACTGGATATTCAGTTGTTTTTTTTTTTTAAAAGATAAGCTGACATTTCTGAGAGAGGATATGACGTCGAGTATTATCTGCTGCTTTACTTGAGACAGAAAATCTCCTTTTAGTGCTTTTTCACTAACATGGCAAATGCTTAGCGCTGATTTTTCTTTCGGGAAATGCTACAGGGGAAAAGTTAATGAGCCTTCCTGTCACTGTAGTCCCAAGCCACACTGGATGTCTCGTATGTGCATGTTAAACAAACATAAAGAGAGGAACAGCTCATGCAGTTTTTGGCTCTTTATCCCAATGATACTGCTGCAAAGAGGTGCTAAAGTGAGGCTAATTTGATTAGATCAAAGAACATGTGATGGAATTCAGCATAGGTCACCTGTGTCTCAACTGATACTATGTTCAGCTCAACTGATACTGTGTTCATATGTGACTGTTCTATGCCTCTGTTTCAATATCTGGCATTGTTTTGCTGTATCTTGTGAGCTAGGACCTCAGGTATACAAAATATGATCAGTTTAAATTGTATTAACAGACAAAGGGGAAGGGAGGATATCCCTATAATTGAATCTTTTATTTATTTTTGTAAATTGGCGAACAAATATTTCATACAGTGCAGCATTTAGTGATAATCTCTTCCGCAATTTTTGATGCCCCTCCATCATTTTAAAATCTGTGTTTATGACTGCAGCATGTGGAGTGAACTCAGTATTTATTTAATCAGAATAAAAAACTAAATAAAAGAACTGAAGAATTTTTTTTTTACTTGCTTTAATAGCTGTCCTAGATTTTGATGATCCTGAGTCTGGCTATAAATCAAGACGCAGGGGAATGGTAAGCAGAAATATAATTGATTTCTTCATTTTCATTCCAGAATGGAAAATGCAGCCTTGATGAATGCATCTGTAACAGTTCCCTTTCTCTCTTCTTTCAGATCTGTCCTCAGAGTGTTGTTCTTTTGAAAAGGCTAGAGTTCATTCTTTTCTGTGATGACTTCTCCTAAATCACTTAATTTACCCATGCCCTAGGACAAGGGTGGGCAACTGGGACAACATTGTTCTGTCAGACATTGCCTCTACCCTCTACCCTTGAGGAGGATGGAGGGCAATTTTATCCTGTTGCTGGACTGCTCTGTGCTATTATGGGTCCAGGAGAGGCCCTTTTTCCCAACAAGGAATGACCTGAAAGTGAATTTCTTCATTACTTCCTGTTGAAAAAAGGCCTTTCCTGGGCCTACAATAGGTGTGTGTCAGGGGGTGCAAATTGGCCCTTGTGCCCCCTAGGGCATGATTCCCAGTGACCCTTGAGGCCACAGAAACAGCTGTCAGGACCTTATGCAGCCTGTAGGTGACACTTTCCTAATCCCTGCCCTAAGGGTGTCCAAAGTAGAATAATGCCATGAATTGTACACTTGAATGTTATTTTGAAATTTCACTGCTTGACTGTACTATCTAGAGTAGGATTGGTTTGAGAGCACATGTGGTTAACTTCTGTGAAGTCGACTTTGACTTGTGGGAACCCTATGGATGAGAGATTTCCAAGTTACCTTGTCATCAACAGCCCTGCACAGATCCTAGAGACTCTGCGTAGTGGCTTCTCTGATTAAGTCCATCCGTCTGCATTGCTTTCTTCCTCCTTTCCTGTTGTTACCAGTGTTACCTGCACATGTTACCAGTGTTGAAATGATTACATTACATACCTATTTTTAGGCCCTTCATGTGACCTAAAAAGCTGAGATTCAGTACTCATCATCCAGTCACTACAGTGCAATAAAAAATATAGAATTCTGAAGAAGGGGCACTTGGACTATCTCTCCTTCAAAAAACAGGACTCAGAAATGTGCCCTCAAATGCCTAAAGTGTTTCTACAGTACTAGAAGCTGAAGATTGGTATCTACAGAGTTCAAAATTATGTTATTATTAGGAAATTCTGTCCAATTACAACTGTGACAGTTATTCACACTAATATACCAACATACTTTAAGTGCCTACATTGCACCATTCTAATACTGCTGTCATTGGAACAGGAGGAAAAGTTGGAGAATTTTCTTCAGTTAAAAAAAAAATTAAATTTTAAACAGCAAGTTCTGCAACATTTACAGCTTGTGTTCATTTAACTAGTCTTCCCCCAGCCCCATAGCTAGATTTAAACCTGATGTACATTTTCTGTTTCTTTTCTCTGTTATAGCTTATGGATGATGAGTCAAATGAATTTTTGAAAAACTCACTCTTAGAATCTGAGAGTGCTTTTATTGGTGAGTATATTCTTTTCAATGCCAATTGTTCAATGTATACTTTTGCATTTGATGGACTAGTATCAAAGACTGCTCATTCTTTGACATGTCACTGTTGCCAGTCCTAAAATGCATTTTCTTCCCAAGTTTTATGTATGTCATTTGATCCAAAAATAATGTATGTTGTTTAAAAGAGAGGTATCTTCGTGCAGTTTTGAAAAGCTTGAGACAGAAAATCCAGATAACTGTCTACCTTAAATAGGTTGGTTTAGTCTCTAGAGTTCAAAAAATCTATGCTGTAGGTTTGAACATTATTTATATTGTAATACCCTATCCTGCCCAGTCTTCTGAGTAATGAGAACTCCAGAGTTATTTTACTCATTTTAACCACAGCTTGATTTCCTTGAAGGGAGGTTAAATGCATATTGATTGGTAGCTTTGATTGATTGGTAGTTTTATTTGCAGACTGTGGCCAGAATTCTGTTGGGGACATATGCTGGCACGACCTCTCGTTATCCTACTGTATATGTTTTTTTCCTGGCTGCAAAACTACAGATGATGGTCCCCAGAAGTGCCCAGCCTCTGATTGGCCATGAAGGTGTGCCCTAGCAGCCCCATAGAATCCAGAGAGCAGGTGGATGTAGGCTGATGGAGAGTTATGCTCTTTCAATGTAAATTGAAGAGTCACCACATTAATACCCTGTAAAGTTTTTGCTTGCCCACCAGATTTCAGTGGGGCTGCCTCAGAACTCCATCCAAATCCTCAGTTCTGACCTTTCCTTCAGATGCTGTTCTGTCTGCTTGCTTCTGACATCCTTGGATAAAGGATGAGATATAAATATTTTAAAATTGATATTAACATTTTATTGTTAATATTCCCCCCCCCCACAAAGACATCCAATAAAAGGCACGTAACATACGTTTAAAGTAGACAACAGTGGTCAGATATTCTTTTTTTAAAAGGAATGACAAGAGAAATTAACTGGCAGGATCCAAAAGAAAAGCTGATTTTAATTTGGAATGAAAGCCTTGTTCCATTTTCCAACCTAGCTTGTCTTTAGGAGCTACCTGACATGAACCTAACTAGAAATGTCAACTTGTTGCTACCCAGCTTAGCTCCTGTATTGAACTGAGAGAGGACAGCATGTTGGAAGAAACCAACTACCATGCCAATGTTAGTACTGTTAGGCTGTGTTACGGTAACATCAAATAGGAAAATGGTCAGGGCTTGTACTTCTTAAAAGTGCCCACTATCAGACTACAGAGAAGACCAGTCTGTACCTACCAACACAAGCTGCTTGGCATCAGACAATGCAGTATTAAAACTGATCTCTGCTTGTTAAGGCTTTTGGCTGAGTCCACCTCCCAAGCCACATGCAGCATGAGTTTACAACATGCTTTATTACTATCAAAAGGCCTGCCTCTGCCAAAAAAAAAAGGCATTTTACTGTTGGCCTCTTCCAAGGAAGTCATAGTGGCGTACTTGGTGCCCTCCCATTCTGCCTTTAGCCCTGTGAGTGGTTCAGTCTAGAGACTCTGCACTGGTCCAGTGTTTACCTGTTACCTTTGCTGTTTAATTCAGATGTGAAGCCTTTCTCCCTTGCAAAATCTGAATAATTTTTGGTACTTATGTGAACTTCAGATGTAGCTGCCAACCACTGCTGCCTTGCAGCCTCCCATGAAAAATAATTTTTAAAAAAGTCTGTAGTTTAATTGCTTCAGCAGTTGAGCAATTAACTGGGCACTACACTTTTTGCTCAGTTATTTCTGAGGACTGTTGGTTTTCCTCTCTCTTGAAAGTTAAAGCTGCTTCTAAGAGAATTATTTATTTTTCATTTTTATTTATGTTATTTACATAGACTGCCTAATTGCACAGTTCTCTGGACAACTCACAAAGACGGAATCAAAGTTTTCCTGTGTCAGTGGCCAGCCAGATACCTGTTGGAAGTATGCAAGATGGCATTAATGCGTATGTTAGCCTGGAACTTGTTCACACTAAGGCTGGCAGCCTGTTGGTAACATAGGCATGCATAAATCTGTTTTGGAAAGGGTGCAAAGGGTGATTTGCTTGCCCTTGCCTTCTGTTGGAAAACCTCCTACTGCCTGGTAGCTTACCAGTGCAGAAGCGAGGGATTGGGGAGGCAATTCAGAGCCTGAAGATCTGGCTCCTCTGAGCAACTAGGGGATGGAAAACACAAGCACGCTCCATTTGAGAGCACACTTTCCTTTCTTCCCTCCATGACTGAGCTGAGACTAGCTGTTTCTCCATGGTTTGAATTGCCTCACCATCCCTCCCTTCCCCACTGGTAATTAACAGCAGCAGGAACCCCTTCTGGGCCTTGACAGTTGCTGCCTGGTGGGAGGAAAGGGAACTGCCTGTGTGGAGCTGCGCTGTAGTCTAGTGTAGGGTCTTAGCCTGAGTGTTCGTATGTATATGGATGTTCAACATATTTGGAACTGCCTTCAGCATGCTGCATTTTACACTTGTTTTCCTAGAATCTTCCTTTAAAATTCAAGTATGTGCTAACTTTCTTAGTCTTCATTTTCTTAGGTACTGATGGTGAAACCTTTCCTCCTTTAGAAGTACACATAACTCCTCCACCACCTCTTTCTGCAAGAGAAAGGAGGCGAGAGAAGAAGAAGGTATTAGCTGTACTTAAGTTTCATTGAAATCACTGATATTTTTAAGCTGTGTTCCATTCATTTTTTTTTTCAAGGAGACTTACCTGCTCATTTGTGGCAGAGTGAGAGATATTCAGTCCTATATCAGGTCTTTGACAGTGGGCAAATGTAGATATTTTAGTCCCAATTGAACTGGCAAGATATTGGTTCTTTTGGTGTAGACTACCAGCTTTTCACTATCTTGAAAACAGGACTAGGCAGATTGTCACCTTTCAAATGTTGTTGGGCAACAACTCTCATAATTTGTCACCATAGCAATGTTAGTTAGGGCCAGCGTGAGTGTATTGTCCATTCAACACTTAGAAGACCACAGTTTGCCCACTGTTACTTTTAGATCAGTTATTCTTAGCCTGGGGAGTTGAAAGGTGCTAATTTTAAAAAAAGTCAAAGTCTAGATCAGGTAATTAGAATTCTGCTTAATACAACAGAAGTATGGTGGGATAGCAGAGAAACAAATTTGTGTTTGAGATGTTCATGAAGTAGATTTCTCTCTAGTGCACAGTCATGTGTGTAATTCTTCATGTTGCATATTTAAATATGTTGTTTATAAGGGTGGAAATAATCACAGTTTTATTTTGTGTAGATTCCTACAGCAAATAGATACCATAACCATTCAATTTCTTGTGATTCATTAAATAATTAGGACGATGCCCCACTTCGGGTGACTCCACCACCACAATCTGACAACAGCTCTCTGCACTCAAACTCTAGTCTCAATATAGATCAACTGAAAGCCAGGAATGAAGAAAGACTGCAAAGATTGAATGAACTACGGAAGAAGGCTAGTCGCATAGGTACTATTCCTTTGCTGAATGTTAAAATGGAGGCTGTTGACAAAACCAGGGATTCAGAACACATTAATAGGATGTGAAGTTCTGTAGAAGATGGAATAATGCAGTACGTTGTGTAAGATCAAAATCTGCAACACCACTTAGGTGGCAGAACTTTTATTAATTGCTTAGTGTGGTTCTGCTATGTTACAGAAGTGCCTTGTGTGATCATAATTTCCAGGTGGTTGAGAATTTACTACTGCTGCCACCTAATGAGGGCTGATCTCAGTTTAGTTGGAGACCTGTGTCTAAGTGTGCAAACTAACTATGATATTGATAGGCCGGGGGAAGATTTAGAGAAGCACAGTAATGGTTCACATAACCATTTGTGGCCTTCTCTTTAGTGCCACTTTCACTTTACAGTGAAAGCCTCCAGTTGTGCTTACACCACAAAAAGCTCCACGGGTTCTCTCCCTCCTTCAGTTTTGCCCAAACGTCTTTGTGTTACAGGTGGGATACATCATGATTAGAGTCATAGTGATGGAAAAGGCACTGTAGGCCGTCTGGTCCAACCCTGTGTTTGATGCAAGAAGTTCAGAAGTGCATCCCCAGGTGACAGCTGTTCATCCTCTGCTGAAAGGCGATAGCAGTTGTCAAACCTACCCTCATGGCTGTGAATTTTCCCCAGGTGTTCATCTGAAGTCCTCCTTCTGTAACTTAAGCCACTATATCTAGTCATGCCTTTTGGGCAACAGAGAGCAAGGATTTTCCTTGTATGCGACAGCCCTTCATATATTTGAGAAGTGCAATCTTCTTTTTTGCCTCGATCTTCCTCCAACTAAACATGCCCAGTTCCCTCAACCATTCATTATGGGCCTTCTTTTCTGTACCCTGGACCAGCTTTGTTGCCTCTCTATAAACTTGGTTTCACTTTTCTGTATTCCTAAGTGTGGTATCCAGAATTAAATGCAGCACTCTCAGCAAAGTCTGACTTGTGGCAGAACAAAGCAGAATTATTAGTTTCCATGTCAAATCGCCTCAGCTATTGTTGTTGTTAGTGCTGCTTTTGCAGCTGTTATCACTCTACTGATTGTGCTTCAGCTTGTGCACTCTCCCAGTAGTGCTGTGCCATTTGCACATTGGGTAAGGATTCCCTCTTACAATGAGCGTGAAGAATGTTGCCACATGAAAACTAACAAAAGTGTTGTTATTGAAAAAACTTCCCCCCCAAATATCCTATATTTTTTTCTTGATAGGTTAGCATTTTGCATCACCAAAGTCTGGACTCATTTTTGACATTTTCTTTATAGAAAGGAAGTGATGGTCAGGGTGAGTAACTGACCAAATTTGATTTTTCTTTGGTCTTTTAGTGAAATTGGTAGATAGATATTTGAAGATGCTGGTTGGGCAACTCTCAATGTGTCAAGTACAGAAATAGTTTTCACTTACGGATCAGCTTTGCTGGGTGTGCTGAAACCAGCTTGGTGGGGTGCCGCCTTCCCTCTATGTGCTGCTATGTCCCAGCCATATTTCCCCCTCATTCACAGCTGCTGCACAGCCTGTATAGCAGATGTGCATTCAGAAACCTGCTTCTGCCTATATGCAGCCCCAATGTTTTGTCCCACATATTCTCCCATGTGCAAGTCTCTGCACAAGTAGATTCTATTCACAGCCCAGTAGGCTGCGCCCAAGAATTTGCCTTGGGTTACCTGTTGGAGAAAGATGAAATATAAAATGGATGGATGGATGGATGCATGCCTGCATGCAAGCATGAATATCTCTCTGCAGGACGGACTACCTGTAGCCATCTGTGATTCTCTTGAACATAGCTGTTTTGAAATTTAAATTAGGATGAAGTGACACTGCCAACTTCTGCAGGTGCAGTTTCAAGAATAATCTTTACAGTAGTTTAACTTCTGGTATTGTTAAGATTCAGAGCCAGTGTAGCGTAGTGGTTTGAGGATTATGACTCTGGAGACTGGGGTTTGATTCCCCACTCGGCCACAGAAACCTATTGGGTGACCTTGGGCACCTCACACACTCTCAGCCCCCCAGAAGACTCTATGGTAGGTTCGCCTTAGGGTTGCTATCGGCCAGAAATGACTTGAAGACACACAAGAACAACATCATTAAGATTATATCTGAGATCCTGCATTGTGTGTCTCACATACCTCTCTCCTGAGGCTAGTCACTCCAAAACCCTACCTTGTAAGCTACAAAGCCCCACCCACCCACAACCATTTCTGGGTAGTCAATGAGGGCAGCAGTAGCAATGCAGTCAGCTACTGTCCTTTAGTTGGATGCACAGCGATGGACATTGGCAAGGACCTCTTGGTGTCCTTCATGTCCTTGCAGCTTAGCCAGCTAAAGGAAAATACATGGATATATTGCTGCTGATCCCCTTGCTCTCTGATGACCTGGAAATGGTTGCTCTGCTTACAAGGTGGGCTGTGGCATGGGTGTTGGCTGTCATGTGGCCAGAAGAGAATTCCAATGTTTGCCATGACTGAAAAAGTGGATTGCAGTGCCTATCAAGAGAATGTGGTTTGATCCAGGCCAGAAACATAAACTATCACAGGGAAAAACTTCATAATCTAATTTAAATTGCTAGATTCTTTTGATTTGTGTCAGAATATTCTTTCTCTCTCTCTTTTGTACCCTCTCTCTTTTTGCAATTAATATACATCAGAGTAATTGTAGATGTGCTGGGGGCGTTGGCCATGTGCTATGGAAAAATATTAAAAAGGCTACGCCAATTGGTGCAAAATTGATAATCTGTTATAAAGGGTGAGTCTTTCTTGGCAACTTTTTTTGTATGAATTGAAGGCGAGGAAAGCAGTGCATTTCTCTGGAAGGTGCAGCGGTGGGTTATTCTTTGAATTACCCAGAATTAGAAGCAGGAGTTAGGTGATATGCAAGATGTTTGCTGAGGGTTCCTTGTTGCCCTTCCTTGTTTTTACTCCTGCCTTCAGCTACGACAGTCATTTGCCTCTGCTTGTTTGTTCAACATTTTCTAATAATATAACCCACATGATTGTGCATTGATCCCCTGCACATCTGAAAATGACTATTCATGATGGGTAGCAGCCTCTCTTTTTCTGTGAGTGAAGAATAGATTACAAACATCAAGAAGATTTTTGGTTAGTTTCATGACTGCCATGCTTATCAAACTTGGTATTCTAATTTTAGATAAAAGGTGAGCCAGCTCTTCGTTTAACATCATTACCTGTATGGCTTTATTTGAAAACACCTAGTGAAAATCCTCTGGGTCTTCTCTCTCTTTCCCCTTTACATTTCCTAGAGATTTTAACTCCAAACACTTCTTATAAGTGAGAGAAAGCTAGGAGATGTTGAAGCATAGAATGCAAGCCAGTGGCTAGCTCCTCTTCAGCTTCAAAACCCCTTTACAATTTTATTAGAACATTTCATAGGTTTTAATGTATTCCCATGCTGCCCTCCAGATCGCTCTGGAGGGCTGGGGGACTCTTGAGAAGATCAGCAAAGATTGGAACCCAGCCCTCAGCACAGTTGTTGTCCCACATCTGTGACTGGAGAAGGATTCTTCTTCAGTCTTGGAAACTTTCAAGTAACCTGCTGTGCCAGTAAAATATGCCATTGTATCAGCTGCAAGCTCTGAAAGTGAAAAGCAAAAACTAAACTTAGTTTCTCTTTTTTAAGCTGATGATGTTTCACTGGGAAATGCTGATGATATCCTGAAGGAGTTGCCATGTAAAGATGTCAGAAGATCCAACTCTGTTGACACAGTGGCAACTGAACCGTGGCTGAGACCTGGGACGTCGGAAACTCTTAAAAGATTTATGTCTGAGCAGTCAAGTCAAGCTAAACTTTCTTCTGAGAAGAACATACCCTTCAATTGGCAGGGGCTGTCAACTGCTCATGGCTGAATAAATTTGTAGTGAAGCCAGTTGTGCCTTTCAAAAGAATGTTTCTCCACTACTGCACTTTTGCTTTTTTTTTTATTTTTATATATATATATATATATATATATATATATATATATATATAAAAATAAATAAAATGTACAGAAGCAGAAATGTAACAAGTCTTGTAAACAGGCAGAGAAGTTGACTGTGACAAACATTTCACTCTTCTGTAGTTAAGGTTTCAGTATGTTACTGATTTAAGACTTGGACTCTTGCCCAACGTTACTGCTGAAAACATCAGGTTAAAGCTGCTAGCACAACTATTCTACTAAAATAGCACAGCAGCAAACTTTTCAAGCTTACTTTTCCAATAACTTTCATTCTGAAAAATTACCCAACTTCAGGTACTACTACTACTGTGATAGTCCTAAGTACAGTGGCTTGGATTCCTTAGACACATGGTAGATGTGAAGGAAACAACATAAAACTCAAAACTATTTTTGCAGCTCGATGTTTAGCTCATTCTTTCTGTCCAGTCATTTGTTCTGAAATGTCAAACTACTGTCTTCTTACTGTGTTTTTTAAATGTGCTACCAAATGTATTTATACTGATGATTTTAAGATCATAAAATAAATGTTATTTTATTAGAGATTGAATGAAGTTTTTGTGATGAATACATTTTAAAAATGAATGCATCAGCATTAATAATTACAACTAAACAGAACCTCCTCATCCACACTTACAGGGAGTTGGATTGAGTGGTCTCTGTGGTCTCTTCCAGCTCTATGATTCTATGATTCCATGTCACTAATGGAATGAGAGATTGTTCCTCACCATGAAGGATCATTCTAGGAAGACCAAAAGTAGCAATCCATTACAACATGGGTTACTCAATTTCTGTATTTTGGGGCAATTGATGAGAGACCTAGGCATCGCTGTACTTTCAAATAACACACAGCTCTTAATCTCACTCTGGTTTTATGCCTAAGATTAAGTCTGTCTAAATTGCTTGCAGAAAATAATTTCCCTGACTTTTTTTTTTCTCCCTAAGGCCTATATATCTTTTAGATAGAGTTGGGCGTGATCTGGACATGCCTAAAGTTAGCAGAGGGAGCACTTCTGAACAAAGTAGTTCCAACAGGCTGAATCCCTTTTTGTACCCATGCTACTGCTCTAGCTTTTAGACTTTTTCAAATCCACTATTGCATATGGAGCTAAGGAGTGTGTCATGCTACCCTCCAACTATCAAGTATGTTATTAGCTCATTACACTTGTAAAACTTTCCTGCAAATGCTCCTCTTCTAGAGATTTGTAAGGGTACTGGTGGAGTACAACTGTTACATTAAAACCAAACCCCTTATTCGAATATATTTTTAGCTTTGGTTTATTCTTTCCTATTCATACTACTTTGTTCTTTCACTTCTACTTATTTAACTCCTTAACCTTGGCTATGAAGTGAACCTGAAAGGAGGAGGCAGCTTAGCAGCAAAGCTTAAGTCATTTGATTCCTTGCCTCTGTTTGGAAGTAACCCGTACTGTGTGGATTTTTTCTCACAACCAACCCAAAATGGACCTTCATTGCAAGTTTCCAGCATTCCATTCTGGAAGTAAGGGAAGGGCAGGAAACTCATAGTTGTTTTAACTTTTTATTTGTTTATTAATACTTACATGCAGGAAGGAGATTCTTGTAGAACTTTTTCTTTCCTCTCAGGTGTTGTGGGCCAAAATCCTGTTGGCTTGCATAACTCTGTAGGAGTCACAAAAGTGGTTGGACTTTTTCATAACTTATGAAAGATGGTGTGGGAGACCTCCTTACACAAATGTTCCCCCAGGCTGCATAATATTTTGTGGCATTCCCAGAAAAATGTTCTACAGCAGCTGAGTTTTCTTTTAAAAAAGAAAAAGAAAAACTTACGGCAGTTGCACACTTCAATTATCCAAAGCCTGTACTCTTGCACTCTTCTAGATGGAAGATGCTGACTTGGCTATAACTCATTAGTTTTCAAGGAAGACTTGAATCAGGAATGAATAAATGGAATGCAGACCACTTACAAAAGCACTCCCTCCCCCATTACTTCCAATGGTTTTTAACGCAGCACACTGTTTCGACAATTCTTGCTCCTGCATACTTAAGTTAAAACATTGAAACAAATAGTTTTATATTGTATTGGTTTTGATCGCACCAATGAAAGAATTCAAAAACTTTATTGACCTATAACCTGATTAGAATATGCCAGATGAGAACCAATATTGTACAGAAAGTTGTACAGAATTTACATAGAAAACTTTACAGAGCTGTACCATATACATTTTTCCATCTGAAAAATTTTTCTACATCCACTGTAAGACAGAATGCTTGACAATCTTTTCTTCAACCATCAGAGCACAATTCACAGTATGAATACATTTCCAATAAATTTAAAACCATCCCCAAACCATGCCAGATTTGTTACTTGAATATATTCAACATTAAATTCTGTACATAGAGTGAAATCTACATCAAACAACCAAAAAGAAAAAAAAAGTGACAGCAGACAAAACCTAGACTTGTTTGCAGTGATTCAAGTTCCAGTCCTGAAGGATCATTGCAATGGCTTATTATATTTAAAAGCCCTATCACAAGTATATTACAAACAGTTAAGGGAGTTGTGATATTTCAGTCTCTCCTCTTGACCAAAGTCAGTAAGACTAACTTTTAGGAGATAGAGCAAAATAGTCACAACTCAACCCTAGACTAGTGCATTTGGTAAATAAAATGGGTCTCTAGGAAATAATATGAAAAAAAGAGTATGCAGGAAGAACTGTATAGTGTTTATATTACAGACCTGCATCTTTGTACATTTTTTTCACAGAAGGATGATCACCTATATCTCAGACAGCCTGAGTGTGCAAAACAAAAACAAAAAAAACCCCTCCAGAATAAGAATTCCACATAGTTGTTAGATCTCTTACCATGAGCAGTATTTCTTTTACTACAAACAATTCTTTCAAAATACAGCTCTCCTGAGTTGTACTTCTGTAGAAGTTCTAATTTTTAAAACATGTTAGTTCTTTGGGTACATTTTAAGTTCACTCCCATCATAAACATCTTTAGATATATTTATATATATCACTGTCTTGGAAAATAAGAGGATATCACAGTCCAGGCTGGCAATAAGACTGTGTTAAAACTGGCTCTATGCTCAACACAAGCCAGGAAAAGGAGGGGAGAGAGGAATCCACTGGAGAACTACAGTGTTGCAAGCCTAAATTACAGTTTTAATCTGTACTGCGAACCCGTAGATGCACATTGCCATATAAAGAAACTCTTTTTATGGACATTCAGTGCAAATTTACTTGGTCCTTTGATTCTTCAACCATATTTCTACTGCTTGGCTGTTCCCACTTCTTGTTCTGGTGTTTGGGATATTTGAAAAACTACTCCAATCCGTAGAAAAAACCGTCGCAAAACAGCTCGGAGCTCAGGAATCAGATCAAACTGCATTATTTCACACAAGAGAGGATAGTAGAATGATGCATGAGCTTTGAACTGTTGGGGGAAAAAGGGAATCCTATTAGGCATCAGTTTTTTCAATTACACAAACACAATTAAAATAC
Organism: Cyclura pinguis; assembly: GCA_030412105.1. Taxonomy (NCBI): domain Eukaryota; kingdom Metazoa; phylum Chordata; class Lepidosauria; order Squamata; family Iguanidae; genus Cyclura; species Cyclura pinguis. Next base: position 219,764,570 of record CM059602.1, read on the forward strand.
AAATTAACTATATAATACTGTAACTAATAAATCATAGTAAGAATAAATGCTTTAAAGAGTGTGTATGAGTTAATGGGAATACTACAGTTATATTCAGAAGCCAATAAATAAATTGCAGGAGTACAACTGAAACAAGAAGCTTGTTTTGTTTTGATTCCTGCTAAACAAAAACAAAACCTTCAGAAGTCCAAACAGTTTTATTAAACTTTATCAGAGGCAACACATTCTGATATTCTTTTCCTCAGCCAAATTATTTTGAGATTCTTTCTTTGTACATATTTCCTTTCAGGCTTTTGGGGAGGGGGCAACAGTATTTCTTCACCAAAACTTTAGACTTAATGCCTTTGAAAGTAAAAAACCACACTATATTATCACTGTATCTTTATGTTTCTTATAGTTTGTAGTATTTCAGTGTTCAAATCTTATGTTCCGTATGATAAATAGCTCCAGAAAATGGACAAAATATCAGTAAAAGATCTGTGTCATTTTAATCATGTCCATCTACCTTATTTTCACCGGTACTGCCAAAACAAAACAAAACAAAACTCTAGGTTCCAGCACTGGATTGCAAGATCCACATTTCAGACCTATTCCTAGGATTCAGGCAGGAGAGAGATGCAAAATACATCAAAAAAAGGCAGGTTGAAATAAATCATTATACATTTCCCACAGCTCTGAAGACTAGCATTTGGCTGAACACAGTGGCTCCAATTAAATGTTGTGAGGGCCTCAAAATGCCCCCAGGTTCAAGACACTACTGCATATGTGCTGCAATCCTGTATATCACACTGTAGCATACTAGTTCTGTATGTGGCCCTACTAAGCTGAGCCCAACATCTTGTGAAGTTAGGTTGGTGGGTCCATGTAACAGGGCTTTCTTTGTAGCAGCGCCTTGAGTGTGGAATTCCCTACGCTAGAAAGTTAGGTGGGCTCCATCTCTTTGAAGTTTCTGCTGGGCAGCCAAAACAGTGCAGACAGTAAAAAGGTGGTTACGAAAGATAAGAATGTACCTGGAAAGGAAAAGAAGGTAAAGAAGGCTGACAAGCCTGGGGGCAGTAAAAAGCTCCCGAAGGCTGCACAGAAACTTCCTGGGGAGAGTTCCGGGCGGCATCTTGAAAACAGCCATCCTAAGATGCCGTCGTCTGCTTCCAACAAGGCCTCAGAGGCCTCTGAGGCAGGCGTAAGAGGCGAAGCTGCAGTTCAGGTGACCATGAATGCTAACCCAATCACAGGGGGTGCTGTGGCACCAGAAAGGCACCTCCATTACGGAGCAGCGTGCAGTCAAGCCCTGCTTCTCACTTTTGGAGCAATGAAAACTAACGCCTGAGTTCAAACAATTTCTCTCCTGCTGGTTAGAAACGGCGCCCATTCAGGGCTGTGAGACGGAGGGCGGAACATGTGAGTCACAGTGGGGCTCGTGTCATGGTCCACTGCCACATCCCAGAGATGAATTTAAGGGGGAATTGCAGCAAATAGCTAGTGATGCTGTACGCTCGCAGTTTCAAGCGATGTTAAGCTCTCAGCTGCAGCCAATGAATTACAACTCTACCGATTTTCAAAATCAACTGGCTATGTGCAATTTAATGAATTTATTAAAACAAATTTACAGAACCAATTCACAGTTTTTAACCCAATGAATTTTCAAGTCCGGCCTAGGGGCCAGGAATTCAACATGGCGGAAAATGAATTTAATCAGCCACCAGCAAAGAGAAGAAGAGTAGAGCAGAAGGAAAGTCCTAGTGTTAGCGATATAAGGAATAATAAAAATATGCAAGATTTCACAAGTACGGAGAGAAGTGCTACTGTTAAGGAACTGTTGAAGGAACACAGAAATTTAAAAAGAGTAATACATCAACAGGTGACAGACAGTGAAGATGAGATTGAAGTACAGGAGGATGTTTTAGATATGGAGGAAAAATAATTTGTGTGCACTGATGATGAAGAGGAGGAGAAGACAGAATCTGATAGGATGTTTGAAGCTGAGGCTTTTCGAAGTACTTTGAAGAGAGTTCTGCAAACATTGGGACTGGACACCTATAAGGAACAGGACAGTGAAAACAGTAGTAAAGAGAGTAGGCTAGTGTCTGTTATTAGGAGGAAAGAGGCTAAAGGCATTGAAATGCCAATGCCAGATTTTTTCAAGGATGTGATTCTGAGTGAATGGTCCACAGTGGAATTCTAAGAAATTATTAACTTATTCTCAAAGGCTATACTCATTTCTGAAGGCTGAGGTAGAATTTCTAAAAGTCCCCCCAGTGGACGCCCCAATTGCGGGGTTGGTTTCGCAGGCTATTGTCCCCAGGGAGGGAGACACACAGCTGAAGGAGGTAGATCAGAGAAAAGCAGAGATATCTCTCAAAAAAGCACACGAGGCAGCTTCTTCAGCAATTAAAACTTCAGTGGGTGCTTCTATGTTTGCAAGAGCTGGGGTTCTCTGGTCTCAGGATACCTTAGATACCCAGGATTTAAGCGTGTGAGAGCTAATAAAGGCTGTGGAGAGAATTCAGAGACTGCTGAAATATGTGGGAGATGCGGGTCATGATGCTGCTGCGTTTGCAGCAAGAAATATAAATTTATTAACAATAGCAAGGCGCTCCTTGTGGTTAAGGCAGTGGGAGGCAGACCAGAAATCTCGCAATAATTTGGCCTTTGTCCCTTTTCAGGGAGAGTTGCTATTTCGAGAGAAAGCATTAGAAAAGGTCTTAGTAGAGACAAAAGAGAAGAAGCAGGTAATGCCCACTCTGCAAAAGAAAAAGGTGGATAGGAGGACTTTCTGGGGTTCAAACTACTCTTTTCGTGGAGGTAGATCATACAGTTTCTCCGGAAGAGTCTCCGATTATAGATCCGGTAGATATCAGTGGAATAGACGAAGGCCACAATTCAACAGACAATTCCAGTATTCCAGACAAGGTGAAGGGAAGCTTAGAAATGTTTCCAAGCGAGGAAAACCTCGATACTGACTATCAACACCAAACAGTGGGGGGAAGACTTCTGTCTTTTGGTCACAGATGGTTTCAAATAACATCAGATCACTGGGTTCTGAAGGTAGTAACCCAGGGATACAGAATATGTTTTCATTCAAGGCCGAAAGACAGATTTCTTTGATCCCCAGTTTCGAGGGACAAGATCAAATGACAGATTGTTCAGCAGGAAATTCTTCATTTAATACAAATAGGTGCGATAGAGAGGGTTCCAGAACAGCAGGAATTCTCAGGGGTTTATTCTACATTTTTTGTGGTTCCCAAGCCCAACGGCAAGTACAGACCGGTGTTGAATCTAAGGTACCTCAACATGTTTTTAGAATACTGGAAGTTGAAGATGGAGACTCTGCAGACAATCAAAGAGAATTTGTCTGTGGGGGATTACATGGTGCCCACAGACCTCAAGGAGGAATATTTACATGTCCCCATGAGCGACGAGGACAGGCGGTACCTGAGATTCCACTACCAGGATTGCCACTACCAGTTCAAGGCACTGCCTTTCGGCTTGACGTCAGTGCCCCGGGTGTTCATGAAGGTGCTGATTCCAGTGATAGCATTTCTCAGGGTACAAGGGGTACAGCTGTACCCATACTTGGACGACATCTTGCTGAAAGCAGAATCAGAGGTCAGACTCGAGAAACATGTAGAGTTGACAATCCAGACTCTGATGGATTATGGTTTCCTTCTCAATTTCGAGAAGAGCATGTTGAGTCCGACTATGGTGCTCACGCATTTAGGGGCATGGACAGACACCTTGAAAGGGAGATTGTATCTTTCTTAGGACAGGTTAGTGAAACTTAGGCAGGAAACAGGCAAATTACGGCAGTGCAAGTCAGCGGATCTGATGCAGTTTGCAAGGCTTCTGGGTATACTGATATCTTCAACACAGCTGGTGCAGTGGGGAAGTTTTCATGTGAAAGCTCTGCAGAGGTTGCTGGTGCAGCATCAGTTGGCCATAGCAGTAAAGAGACATTACAAGGTGGAGTTGCCGCAACAAGTTCGGGACAAACTCTCCTGGTGGCTGAAGGAGAGGAACGTGGCTTCAGGAATTCCCATCCACATTCGGAGCATGGTTCATGTAACAACAGATGCCAGTCTCCATGGATGGGATGCTCACTGTGAAGGGTACTCAGTGCAAGGCATTTGGACGTCTTCAGACAAGCGGCACAACATAAACTACCTAGAGTTGAAAGCTGTTCACTTGGCGCTGCAGCGGTTTCTGCGGCTGGTAAAAGATCGGCATGTGAAGATATTCACGGACAATATAACTGTCAAGGCTTACATTTGCAAACCGGGCGGTTTACATTCGGTGCCCTTGGTGTCAGAATCGACCCGGTTGTTCTGCTGGGCCGACAAGCATGTGAGTTTGCTCATGGCAGTGCATGTGAAGGGAGAGTCCAACGTTCAAGCGGACTACTTAAGCAGGAATTGGCTGCAGCCAGGAGAATGGTCTCTCAATGTGGAGGTGTTTCACAGTTTGGTCGCTGCTTTTGGTCCATTGCAAGTGGACTTGTTTGCTTCTGGTGGAAATACCAAGTTAAAAAGGTTTTCCTCAATCAATGGAAGCAGAAGTGCAGAAGCACACGACGCTCTGTTGGTGACATGGCCATCAGGGATGCACTATGCTTTCCCAACGATTCAGACTGTCCAAAAGGTTCTGTCAAAGATCCGCATGGAGAAGGCGTCGGTGGTTCTAGTAGCACCATACTGGCCACGGAGACCGTGGTTTCCGATGCTGCTGCAGATGGCACAAGCAGCACCGTGGAGGTTGCCATTGAGAGCAGACTTACTCACCCAGGGCCCAATGTGCCATCCAGATCCCAAATGGTTGAGTCTGGCAGCATGGAAATTGAATGGAAATTTCTAATGTGACAGGGATATGCTGACAATGTGGTTCGGACTATGTTGGGGTCCCACAGGGAGGCCTCTCAGAGACTATACGATAGAACATGGAAAGCCTTTCAGAAATGGTGCGAAGTGAACAACGTTGATGTGGCAGAGGTAAATGTCTCCCATGTCTTACACTTCCTCCAAGACGGCTTGGAGAAGAGTTTGCGTCCTAACACCTTGAAAAGACAGGTGGCGGTGCTGTCGGCTTTACTGACTTCTGATGGGGAATCCTTCTCGAAACATCCTCATATAAGAAGGTTTTTGAGAGGTGCAACCTTGTTGTCTTTCCCAACAAGGCATAGGTTCCCCACCTGGGATTTGAACCTGGTGCTCAATGCCTTGACAGCGGCACCTTTTGAGCCACTGCGGGATGCCTCGTTGAGGCTGCTGTCTTTCAAGACTGCTTTTCTACTCGCAATCACTTCGGCCAGGAGAGTATCGGCGTTGTCGGCACTGTCTGTCAATGAGCATTTGTGCAGATTTGAGCAGGACAGACTAACTCTGGGCTTCAACCCTTCCTTCTTGCCAAAGCGTCATTAACATCTCGTCTGGAGGAGATTCATTTACCAGCTTTCTGTCCGAGGCCCGTGCACCCACTGGAAAAGAAGTGGTACACTTTGGATGTGACAAGAGTAGTAAAGGTCTACATTAGAAGGACAAAAGATTTCAGGTGGTCTGACGCCTTGCTACTGTTCTTCCAGCCAAAGACTTTGGGTCAGTGAGCCAGCAAATCTGTCATTGCTGGTTGGATCAGGACATGCATATTTCTTTGTTATGATTACACAAAGAAGCCACGACTGGAGAATGTGTAGCTGCATTCCATCAGGTCAATGGTGACCTCAGTGGCGTACGCATCTTCGTGCTCTTTGGAGGATGTCTGCAGTGCAGCCAGCTGGAAAGATTCATCAACTTTTATTAAACATTACAAGCTAGGCAAGTATAAGTCTGCACAGGCAGCGTTTGGGCGCCGTGTTTTGCAGGCACTATTGTAGATATATGCTCACCCATAGAACAGCTTGGGAAGGGCCCAGGTGTAGTGGATTGATCCTCCTGTCATTCCAAGAATGAAGAGTTCGTACTTATGTGAATGGTCATTCTGGGATGACAGGAGGAGCAATCCACGCCCACCTTTAGGTTGAGAGTAGGGCCTAGAAATTGGTGGAAAAAAAAAGTACCACTTGGGTACGCTAGGGAAAGAAAACTGACCGGAGAGGGACTGGAGCGGTTAACGGTTTTTGAGGTTGGCATGTGGATGGCTCCTGCATCGGCTGGCGCAAGGATCATTACCCAGGTGTAGTGGATTGCTCCTCCTGTCATCCCAGAATGACCGTTCACGTAAGTACCAACTCTTCATTCTGCAATCCTGCTCTCCCTCCCCAGGAAGCTGGAATGGCAGTGTAGGGGGGGTTTCAGAGCTGTGCAATAAGTCAGGGGAAGAGGGATTTGGGCACTGCAGAGGGAGGGAAGGAAAACCAATCTCCACAGTGCTCAAGAAAAGACATACAATGGCATTAAAGGAAAGTATCTATGCGCAAGCCACTAACAGGATGCCAGCCGTGAATTGTATACTTGGAAAGCTCCAGAACATGCAGTACTTAGGCTATAAGGGATTTTTTCTCCCCGCTTTGCCATAGACTCTGGATATGTGTTACATGTGTAGTAATGGGGCCTACAAGTAAACTCTAGCCTTTGAACCATCTATTGGGTGTGTTTCTATTATCATCACTCCTTCCAGCAAGTTGAATTTTCATCCAGGATGATGAAGGGAATGCCTGATCTGTGCTGGAGACATGACAAACAAAGCCTGCTGGAGCGTTGGGCTTAAGCCAATTCCCCTGCTTCTGTAAGGACCCAATCCACAATTAAATCAGGACAACTTAATTAATTAATCAGATTGGAGAAGGTCCACAGAGCTCTGGAATCAGTCTGCAATATTTTCCAGCCATTCAAGATTCTTACTTACCCGATCATCACTGATCTTTAGAACTTTTGTTAAGAATAAAAGTAACAAGCTAGTCCAAGCTTCCCGATGACTTTCTGATGTCAAAGTAAGGAAGTAACTCAGAGCTTCACTGCAGACGCTACAAAGAATATGCCAACAGAAAATGAAGATTCAGGTACATAAGCAATTTGCAACAATAAATATACCATCATTACAACCAGAAACAAATGATGAAAGAACCTTAGATCAGAAAGACTGTACATTCAGAAAGAGGATCCAGTTAATCCCCTCCAATACAAACATTTCAAAGGCAGCTGAATGTAAAATAGTCTCATTAAGCAGCCACTGGTCACACCGGTCAATGGTAATTTAACAATTTCCTTCTCATACAGGCTTCCTACAGAAAAGTGCTGAAGGGAGCAAAGAGTACAGGCTGTTTCACCAAAGATACATGCTAGCCAGGAACTGATAGATTTTTACATATCACAGTTTCCCTCTTGAATATTCATGTTTACATTTTACAAAATTCAATCATATGCTTTTTTAAAGGCCTATATAGGCTGAAAAAGCCTGTAAACTGGTCCTTACTTTAGGAGTCGCTGCTGCACTTCCTCCCATGCATCTTTACGACTTTCATCCATATACATACGGAACAAAATACGTAACCCACAGGCAAGACTGCTTGTTTCCTGTTTCAACAAATTAGGCTTAGATTTTCCTTTGAAACCTGCCAAAACAATATTGCTATTTAGACTTTAGCACTTTTATTTAAAACATGTGCTTGAATAATATATGCAGACAAGGGAAAGAGTGCACATGCCAACACTATTTAAAGGACATTTACAGTACCCATCTTCACTTACCAGGACATTTTTAAAACCATGAGAATTGCAATGATTAGGTTTACATTGATATCTTGTGTTGTTTTGCTTTGTTTTGAATATAAAAGGAATGCCTCCAGTGATTTTGACCTGGCAGTATAATTCTTCTGTATCTTTAGCAACAATTTTTTTAATCTTAGGCAAATACAAAATTTTCATTCTAGTTATGCAAATCATAGTGCAAGCTATTCCATTTGTCTATGTCAGGGGAGGGCAAAGTGCAGCCTGATAGCTGTAATGAGACCCTGAAGGACTGTTTTTGTGGCCCCACGGGCCTTCCCTAGCGGTCAAATGTTTTTGCATTTTTTTTTTCAATTTCAAATTTCAGAAAAGGATTTCTGCTCCAAAACACTCCCAAATCCCTCTAGGTGGTGCAGAAGGCATTTTCACTATGCTTGCAGACCTCTGCCCCCACCAGAGGTCAAAAACTGTTTTTTCAGGCACTCGAGGGGGCAAGGAGCATATTTCCAGCACATTTTACAGCCCCCCATCAATTTAAGTCCAGCAGAAGCCTCTTTTTGAAGCAGGAAATGAACATGAAATGGTTTCTGTTTACTTCCTGCTTTTAATAAAGGTTTCTCCTGGGCCTAAAATGGCCCAGGCAGCCCCCTAAACATGGTGAAAATGCCCCCATACAGCATGTGGGATCCCAACATTTTGATATTTGGAATAAACAATTGTGGGAGCAGGTGGGGTGGAAGGGTGTTGCCCTCCAAGATGTCCTGCTGAGCTAATGCAGCTCTCTCTAGCCTTTTACAATTGTCCATCCCTGGGCTATGTGTTGTCAGCGTTTTTTCTGCTAGTCACTGTTAGTCACTGTGTTAGTATTACCAAAATCATGCCATCACTGTACTCTTTTCCACCAGCATCATGTGATACAACCAAAGCAATCTTGTGGCACCTAAAAGACCAAAAATTTCACTGTGGCATAAGACTTCATGAACTACAGTCCACTTCATGAGGTTTTTGAACTGTTGTGCCCCAGTGTTACACGTGTATGTATCCAAGAAAACACTACATGCCCATGATGAAATTGGCTGCATCTCATGAAAGTCTGTACCTTGATAAACCTATTAGTTTTTAAGGCACCATGAGATTCTTCATTGGTTTTACTGCAACAGACTAACACACCACCCCTCTGGAAATTTGTTGCTTTTTAAAGCCTTATCTGACCACAGTTCGAGACAGAATATTGATTGAGAAAGACCAATGGCTAATCTAGAATGGATGCTCCTCGATAATGTTGAGAATTAGTTAGGCACCGAAAATCCTTGGGCTGTACCTACTAAAAGGCATGACTTCTGCTACCATCACTCTGAACCTACTGCCGTACCTACTGTTTCTATGTTATGTTTGTTTGGGGCAGCCATACAAAACATTACACGAATGTAACTTACTTTTGAAAATCCTTACTATTTATAAGAAAGACTTGCCTGCTTTCCACAAGGCGGTTCTTTGCTCGTTGTTTGAATTGAAAGCTTTAGCAAATTTGTGAGACTCCAACAAACAGTCTAGTAGCTTGAAAAGCTGCTGTGATGTTAAAAAGCGATACATTCCTTGATCTTGTGTATCCACATGAACGTTAAAATCTATTGCATCCCTCTAAAGAAAGAAAAAAGGAATTAGCTCATTTAACTCTTTCTTTTTTTACCATCACAATAAATAAATTCTGTCAGTATTTAAGTAAACTTTGTTGTTGTATGCCTTCAAGTAGTTTCTGACTTATGATGACCCCAAGGAGGTAATGAGGTTTTTCTGGGTTTCCATGGCTAAGCAGGGAATTGAACTCCAGGTTCATAGTCCAGTGCTCAAACCACTACACTGGCTCTCAAGTAAACTTACAGCAACTAAATGGTAAAAAAGAGTTTCTATCACTCTATTTTCATTTCTTTTGAAAACTGTCAGCCTGGACTGAGAAGGGTACCCCCAGAATTACTTTCCTTTGATGTGATTTTATGAGACTGGGATTTGTATGGGTGAAGCAGATCTGAGGGTGTTTCCTTCTTCAACATGGTACTCTTCATATGTTTGGGACTCAGCTCCCATAATCTCTATTAGTCATACTAACTGGATCCAATGGAAGTGGTAGTCTAACCTATGGACACCAGGTTATGGAAGGCTGCCCTTTATTCTCTGGATGGTGATAACAAGCAATGCACATGGTTAAACCCCTTTGTGCCTGCAAGCTGTGCTCTTAGCTTTCATGTACATATGCACAACTGAAGCTCCTATCAGACTTGGGGCATATTTATAGTAACATAAAGATGTTTTCTCTGAAAATTAGAGGCAGTTCAAAATGCAGAGGTAGGAAAAACCCATCATGAAACACACTCGCACTTCTTCTTTTAACCAATGATTCTTTATAAAAACTGAACTGGCTCTCAATAAATTATGCTCATTTGAAAATCCCATGATGTTGGTCCAGAAAATAGACTTTATAAGTCAGACCACTGAGAAGGAAAGACTAATATTAGCAAAATGGTAGAGACCTGTGCTGCAGCTAGATTCTCTGCATCTTCTTTTTTGCTAGTTGCAGGGAAGAACACAATGTTGTCGATTGTTTGAATGAGTTCCAATTGCACCACACATTTAATCAATAGAGCACCAAACAGTTTTTGATCTGGAAATTCTTTAAAGCAAATACAAAAACAACGTTAAATTTAATTTTGAGAGCAATTGTAAAAGCTGTTAAAGATCTCAGGAAATTTAAAAGTATTCTATTTAAGTACTTAGAGCATATATAGAGAAGAATAATTTTCAATACATACTAGAGTATATTTGGTGGTCTAGCACATCTTATGCTACTTCCGAATCTCAATATAATCACAGACTGCCAATTAAGTAAATATAAAAGTAACTGATCTGTATACTGTTCTACCTCAGCTAATAATTAACATGTAAAGAGGCATACAATTTTAATGCATCAGTTAGGATGTAAAGAGTATAAATGAAGTGTAAACTGTTTTATGGAGGATGTCAATAAAACATATTCTGTAGTAAAAGTCAATGCATACTCGTTCTCAGTTTAAATTAGCATGAGCCAGACCCAGAAGATTACAGAGGACTGAGCAGGCAGCAAACCTTGCGCCTTCTGCCCCCCACGTTTTTTTTGACAGTAGCTACTGAAAAATATTTCCCAAAGCTTCAGGGAATTTTTGAGTAGCCTTTAAAGCAGAGGATTTAGAGTGATCTGTAACACAGTAAAAGGAACTGCAGATCAGGGAAAAAAGATAAAGCCCTGCTGTGTAAAACAAAGCGCTTCTTTGACCCAATTAGACTCTACACATCACATGCTGCAAAATTCAGATGACAATATTTTGTCAAGGACTTTGCATTAATGAACAATCCTTCTTCAGGAAAAACACTCACTTGCTGTAGGTTTATTTTTGCTGACCTCTTCACTTGCTGGTGGCCCTACAATGGGCTGAAACTGACGTCTATCTGAAGATCTTGGTTGCACGGAGTCATGAATATCCACAGATTTTTGTGATATTGAATCCTGAAGGGGGGAACACAATTTCTTCATATGAACTTCGCTTTTAAAATAAATCTGCAGTACATGAACTCCATCCTACTTTGAATATTTTTCTTAATGGCTTTATACTTTTTAATTACCATATCTTCTAAAGATTCTACTTGCTTCCCCTAGCCCTGCATCTTTCTCTCACTCTCTTTAACTTTTAAAACAACTTGGGCATGCTGCAGAGTATGCTGCAATTGCATCTGGCACCTTTTTTTCTCTAGATGGCCTGCAGATGGTCATGCAATCTGAGAGCCTGAGGAAACAAAAGATGCTAGGTGTGAGTTGCAGCTCCACTGCACTGTACATTGAACATTTTTTTTAAAAAAATAGAGGAATAAAGAAAAAGTGCAGCTGCAGTAAATAGAAGGAGTGTAGTAAGGGAAAAGGGAACTAGTGGGGGGAGAACAAGCAGTGGGTTGAGGAGAACAAAGAGCATGGACTTGAGTCAGAGTGTATGATAGGGCAGAGAGGGAAAAGAGAGGTGAAGAGAGAAAGATCAAGGAGGGACTACATCTGGGGCATCTTGCCCAGGGCCCTTTTAGTCATGGCAACACCAGTACAGGTTCCCTCACCTGGATTACAAAATCCATAGTTTACACAATCTACTATATAAAAGTCAAAGTTTGTATGTTTATCTGTGTCAGGCAGGTCAAGACCTCACATGATTGGTTATGTCAGGCAAGAAGACCTCATATGAATGCCTGCCTGAGAAGATTCTACGGAATCCCACAGTTTGCAGTTTAGGGAGGGGCCTTTAGAATTCTCAACCAGAGAGGTCTTGGGCCTAGCCGGCTGCTATGGAGACGAGGCCTAGCAGCAAGGAGGACAGTGTATTCCCTCAGGAACCCAACCTCTGTATGTTAATAACTCTGAATACAAACTGGATTGGGGAATATGAGGAAAAGTTACAAGTACTGGACAAGACAGTTTGGGGAATTAGAGACACAGGATCTCAAATCTTTATAAGAAGTATTACCTACGAGAAAATAAAATCCTGGGCAACGCCAGGTATGCTAGTGAAGATACAAAAGCACAATGTTCCTTGAAACAAAAGGTAGAAAATGCAAGGAAAGGAAGGGTAGACTAATGAGCTCAAGGCTTGTTCATATACCTCCAAGACATGGATTACCACTGGCAGTGCATTTTTATATCATACTAAGACAGGAATCCTGGCTTAAACCATGATGTGAATGTCCACTTTGCTGTTGTGCACAGCTCGTTCCTGCTTTTCTCCTCCCTTCATGTGAGCAAATTAACAAACTAGGAAAGGATATGTTTATAAAACATTCAAAGCTGAGATAATGTTTAAAAGATTTCAAACAAACCAGGATCACCATCTAGCTTTTAACTAAGGTTACAGCCAGACTTGTTTCGGGACACTTATCCATAATTCCAGGTTCAGATGAAATGCAGAACGATGTCCTCTTGATTTACTTGATCAGGGAACAGGAGGAGTTGAACAGGTAGCACACACCAACATGGGCTACTGATTCACACTGTTGCCAGTTAATCAGGATTCCTACGCTAGCATTATGTACGAATGTCGCCAATACAGACAACATTTATGACCAGAAGGGGCAGCCAATCCCAGCAAATTTACTCAGAGCTTAAGCTCCAACAGGTCTTATTCTAATTTAAAATGCACTGAAACATAAATCACTTCAGATAATTTTTCAGAGCATTAATGGCTTTGTTTTTTGTATTTATGTGTTCTCATTACATGATTAAACGTTATTATATTTAAAGGTTCTGCTGATTTACAAACAATTCCAGCATATATTTCTTGTGTGAGAATGATATTTGTTCATAAACATGTTAGATAAAAAGCTCAATAATTTTAAATAATCAAAAACCATCTACAATTTACAAAGAAAAAAAAACCTCTGCAGACATTAATTTACAATCAAAAATCCCTAAGGATGCACATCTTTGTAAATTTTCTTTTCACAGGTAAGAATGATTAATTTTACCCTTTTTTTTTTCCTGCAAGAAAGTCTGCAAAAACTGCACAGATTGCCTGGTGCAAAAAATACATGGTTTTTTGTGCAGAAAACAGCACTGGCATTTTCTGCACAGAAATGCCCTTTTTTGCACGTAAAATCGTGTTTTTAGCACAGGAAACTTGCTTTCTGCACAGAAAATGCCATTTTCTATTTTTAAAAGCCCACAGGCATAGTACTCATTTATTTTTCCACTTTCATTCAAATATTTTCAAGTGTTCTTTCCTTCACTAGTACGAACATCCCTCTTCTGTTGCAAAGAGTGCAGTTCACTCATACATTTAAAGACCCTGCTCTTGCAGTTTTCCCTTTGTAAACATACCGACTGTTTCTCTCTCCCCAAAGCTGGAGATGGAGGAGAAGTATCTTCCCCTACTGGTCGCCAAGTTAAAAGCCTGGAAAAAGAAAAAAATACAGCTGACTTCTGAACCAGAACTAACATTTTTACAACAGAAAAAAAAGTATTTTGAGTAATAGTATGAACAGAAAGTGGATCTCATAAAACTCTCCAGTGTTACACAGAAAAATAATTTTATACAGATTTCTGATGAGGAAGTCTACCTTTGCCTGAGTCTCAACACCTTTCATCTCAGGTTGCCTTCGTCTTCTTTCATTTTTGAAAGAATATACAGTTACTGAAGTCACAGCATTCTTCTGGGCACAAGAAAAATCCCATGGCCACTGGACTGGGCAGGCTTTTCCTAGTTCTCTCCCTCTTCGTAAAAGGCTTAATTAAACTATGATGCAAAATGTTAATAGCTGAAATTAGATCTCTTCCTTTCCTCTTTACCAAGAGGAATGGAAGAAATCTAATGCAGAATGACTGAATAGCTAAGAAAAAGAATCCAATCCAAAAGAATGCAATCCAGAAGAAAAACCAAACCTGAAGTTTCTTCCATTGTGGCTGTGAAAAAGTCCTGAACAGGTGAGACACGTGCCTCACCCATTAGAAAAAGTAAAACAAAAATAATGAGAACACCTCCTGCTTGCACATATTCCCATTTGGAACTGTACAGATGCCATGCAGGATAAATGCAGCTATTCTATATATTGTTCAAACTATTCTCACATTGTCAAACCCCTACAGTTATTTGAAAAGGGAAAAATAGCTTACGCATGAGGGATAGTGGTTTTGAAGATATCCAGCATACAGTTGCAAGTCTTATCCCAGATTTCAAGGGTAAACTTCTCACCATTTAGAATGACAACATTCTCTAAACAGTTTGTACCAGACCGCGCTAGCTGTTCATTGTCTGAAACACAAAACAAGGCTTGTTCATACTGCACAAAGAAAATTGGTAGCATTGTCTACAACGATCTGATCGTCTCTCTTACCTTGCTGAACACACCAGTATAGCTGGGCAAATATATCATCCAAAAGAACATCACTAAGAACTTCCAAATACTGTGTGAACACATCACATATTGCATAAAGTGCATGATTGCAAGTTGTTGTCATCCACTCAGCTTTCTAAGAAAAAGGAAAAAGAAACAACAATAAGGATGTTTGCTAAAAGGAGTTGAAATAAACACAGCCTTGTAGTCAGAAGTTTATATATAAGGCATGGTACAGATGAGGGCAGACACATAAGGACATCAGTTTGATTTAACAGTACAGGAAAAGAAACTGAACAGGCCAAACAAATGAAGATCTTGTGGCAACTTAAAGACTAACAAAATTATGAGATGAGTTTTCATGAAGCACAGCCCAAGAAATTACACTGCAGGTACTAGCGCAGTGGACTGAGTCAATGAAAGCTTATAGGATAATAAATTTGTTAGCCTTTAATATATGGTACTTTGCTGTTTTTGCTGCAACACACTAGCATCATCTCCTCTCTGAAAATCATTACAAAAGCTTCAGTCACATTGCTGCTACACAGTATTTTTCATATGTAATCAATTCCCAAAGTACATAAACATCTGCTAAAAACGTTAGAACTCCCCCTCTGTGATTTGCATCTGTGTATTTTATGTACCCCTCACTGCATTTTTTTAAAATAAAAGTTCATTTTATGCAGTCATAAGAAACTAACAGAACTGAATGGGTGCAAGGGAATCGAACACTGTATGCCCAAGGTGAAGACTCTTATATATTCTCAGAAACTTTACGTTAACACAAACAAAGCAAGGATATATTAACCACCGATTTTTTATTTACATTTCCAGGACAACTTAAGTTTAAAGAAAAAAAATACATGTCCCTGTATACAGGGCCTACAGCAATTGTCCCTGTAGTTTTATTTCTGTACTATAAATAATCATCCTCAGTACAGTTTCATATTTTCACCTTAAATTAGAGTAGTCATCAAGCATATTATTGTTTTTGTAAACCACTATTAAACTGGGACCTACAAACAACCAAGGGAACATGAAGTTTTGCCTTAACAAGAAAAACCCACACTTCCAAAAATAGTGATTACAAAAATAATCAAAAGGTAATTTTCAAAGACTGCAAGCTGTTTAATCTGTTTCATTGCAAAATGAAAAAGCAGGCTTGTGACACCTTTAAGACCAACATAAGCTTTCACAGACTACAGCCCACTTCTCTTTTATGTCCAATTTTAAATAAAAGAAAGCCTAAATACACGCAACTACATTTATCCACATTTGTCTGTTGCTAACCCATGCACAGACCCAGAATCCATCTCGGAGCTCCCCAGAACATTCCTCTGACCAATCACTGGCCACTTTCAGAGCTATGCTTCGGCATTCTTGCACTACCAGGAACTGTTTGTGTAAGAAGAAACTGGACGTTTCCTTATGCAAGTGACTTAAAAGTACAACTGCCTGCATGCCATAGAAATGCATCACTGTATGTATCCTGATAGCACTGACAATCATAATAATGAAAGAAAAACATACACCATACAACAAACAGACTGACATTAGTCAAAAGTAAAAGAGAGAGTTCTGCCTGCAGCTGTGCAGTCCTAGGCATACCAAGCTGAGAAGAGATTTCTTGACCTCTCTAATCTAGACTTTAAGATGTAGGACAAATAGCATTCTGAGAGTAACGTGTATTCAGTACAACTCGCTCCCCTTTTACAATGTTGCCAAGTGGTGCTAATGAAACACTTTCGGTTTCTGGGATGTCGCCTCAAGCAAAATCTTGCTTTACTTGCTTCACCTTGCCCACCTCAATACCAGTCCAGGAGAGACACTGCTGTTCATTGTATGAATGCAAACAACATGTATACAGCCTTCAGTATAAAAGCCTACCAATAAGTACCACATGACTCAGAAAATAAATAGGGGAGGGGGCTATAATTTAGTACAGCCTGTAGATGCAGCACTTTATTTGAAGAAATGTAAGAGCAAACTGGGATATGAGATTTTTCATGACTTCACTTACCTCTGTTTGTTGTTCTGGCAACTTCATGTTGTCAAATATCCGGAAGACAATCCGAAACAAATCCTGCCACCAATGTTTTTCGTATGTATGACCATAGGTTTTCATTATTTCAAACATAACTGTTAAGCCTCTGGAATAAAAAATAAATAAATGGCAAATGTGAAGAATTATATCAAACTAGAATATCCATGCCTTCTATGACTTTTAAAATCTATTTTTAAACTGGAATGAGCATTTTGAATATAATAATTCAGAATATAATAATTCAGTGCATTTTGCAGTGAGTAGGCCAGACATATGATGCAGTAACCCTGCTGAAGGTAACCAGATCTATACTTGGGCCAATGTCTGTCCCGGAGACCTTACGTATGTCATCTTCAGTTTCCATCATGGAAGAAATAAATGGAAGAACAAAAGTAGCTTTAGTACTTTTGAAACAAGGTACGAATTCTGTGTTATTAAAACCGATAGCAAAATGTTTATGAATTATAATTAAAAGTAAATTTTTCAAAGAACTCTGTTTTGCCAAATATTAGGTGCATTTAAAAAAAACTGAAATAATATAAAATTTTGTTTGTCACTGTAAGCAAAGATCTTCCAGTAATTCCCACTTTAACTAAAAATACACAGTATAAACAGTCATATCTTGAAGAGGAATAACATTTGGCTGAGCAGAGTTATGTGACATAATCTGTTATCTATTAACAAATCAGTTATACATGTTATTTCACTTTCCTCTCTAATGTGTGACTGAAGAACTGTGACGGTGGCCGAAACATCAATCAAATATACCTACACACACGTGTGCCACATGTGCAAAATTAATCTTTGGTGAATATAACACAACCCCCAAAATAAACTTTAATTCCAATTTTAGAGCAGTATATTTGTTGTTATATGCTAGGAACTTCAACTTATGGCGACCCTATGAATGAGACGGCTCCAAAAGTTTTGGTCATCAAATGCCGAATCAGCTCTCACAAACCCGGGGCTGTGGCCTCCTTGATCGAATTAATCCAGTTTATTCTCCTTCATTTTCTACAGCCTTCCCCTTTACAACCATAATAATCTTTTCCATGATAGCAGTATATACTCATTTAGAAACAGAACAAAAATGAATGAGCAAAGTTTTTTTTTTATTTGAAACTACCAGCAAAAATAATAGTCTTCCAATACTAGCTTATAATAAAATTGCAGTATTTTTCCAAGATACTATTGGTATAATCCAAGGAATGACAGATAACACCTATAATTGAAATGATAGAATATAAAGTGCTTAGCTTTGTACTGATGTTCCACTGACTTAAAAGAAATCTGTCAAAAGTTAAGATCCGCTAGACTGTGAGATTGTTACACTGGGCATTTCACATTGTACAAAACTTCCTAAGGGGATAACACAGATGATCTCAGTCCAAACCTTTAGAAAGTTCTCACACATATTTTCTTTTGAGCAAGAGATATCAATATGATATAAAGTTACAAAAAGCATGCAAATGAGATTTTTGTAACAAAAGCTACTAAAAAAATCCCTATTTGTATTGGAGCCTTGTTTATGTGCAGGTATGAACCATAACAAGCCTTTCGGCTATCAGAGACTACAGATTGGTTCAAATGTTCATCTTTAAGATAACAAACTTTTAGTGATGTAAGATACCACCATCTATGGTCATGTATAACATGAACAGAACCAGTGTAGTGGTCTCTGGCCATTTCCACACTACACTCTTATAGCACAATTATTCCACTTTCAACATCCTATGGAATCCTGGGATTTGCAGTTTAGGGAGGGGATAGCCAGCCCCTCCCTAAACTGCAAACCCCAGGATTCCATAGGATGTTGAAAGTGGAATAATTGTTCTATAAGAGTGTAGTGCAGAAACTGCCTCAGTGTTGGACTAGGTCCCTGGGAAACCATGCTTCAAATATTTCTTGGTCCTGGAAATCCACTCAGTGCCCTTGTGCAAGTCACTCTCTCTCAGCCTCTGAGGAAGACAATAGCAAAGTCCCTCTGAATAAACTTGTTAAGAAAAGTCCAGGCTAAGTTCACCTTTGGGTCACCATAAGTCAGAACAACCTGAAGGCACACAACAACAACAGAAATACATGTCTCTGCAAAAATCCTATGGAGAAACATGGTTCTGAGAACTCAGAATAGGCAAACAGACATATACACTACGTGGGCTACTGCTGGGGTAACAAATGTCACTATGATAAAGCACTATTTCTCTGTAAAAACAAACTATACAGTGATTCTAATCCTGTGGCCAACTTGTTACAAAATACTGTAGAAATCTACACACATAGGCACAGATCCTGCTACACTAAATAGCTAAGTATATTTTAAATATATTCCACCAATTTTCAGGGGAAAGAAAATTCCCTCATACATTGCATAATTCTAGGGCCTTTCTGCACTTCACAATTATTGCACCATAATTCCACTTTAACTATCATGGCTGCCACCTAGGGAATCTGGGGTTTGTAGTCTTGGGAGGTACTGGACCTCTCTGGCTGAGAATTCTAAATATCCCTCCCTAAACTGCAAATTCTATGATTCCACAGAACAGAATGGTGGCAGTTAAAGTGGAATCACAGTACAATAGTTGTGTAGTGCAGAAAGGCCCTTAGTTTCTATTCCTTAAAAAATACTGTGTCCCGATGATAATTGGACTGCTTATAGTGAGAAATGGCAATAAAATTGTCATCTCCCACCCAAGATGTCCTCAAAAACTTAGAAGTGAAACCAAATGTTTTAGAATTTGAATTATAAATATGGCTTGTTACCTGGTTCTTACATCTAATTTGCATCTATTGATGATACAGGACAGCTCAAATAGAATTGGGAACCATCCTCTCACCCATACTCTGTCTTCCGGAGCAACATTCATATCGTCACTGGTGTATTCTTTGAAAGCCTTTAGAAACAAACACAACATTAATACTGCACAAATCAAGTATCTGCAAGTTCTACTTTCTGTCCTAAGAATGTCATTAACAGTACTGCTGCCATAAAAAATTACAGTATCTTTACCAGAGAAAGATAGTAAGTAAGTTAAGTATCAGGTATCAGGCCCTGAGTCAGGCAAGTTTCTGTGTAAAACAGCTATAAATCTGCTGCTGCATGTAAGGATCTCCCCTTATGAACTAGTCAGACCTCTGGATGTTGTAATAATTTGGGAGAGGGGGAGTTAGGAAGTGCCTGGTATCTCTCACCTTACAGATGATTGGATCTCTCTTGCTTTTCCATAAATAGCAGGAACGTCTTTAACATAGCCATAAGTGTTAGATGTTTTGTCACCAGCACTCTTTGGTGCTCAGTCTGATCCTAAAATGCCAACTTCTGAATATAACTTCCTTCTAAGTAATAATCACTCATGCTGGATTAAGAGTAATCAGCCCTTCACCCCATGTTCTGTGTTTCCTCTCTTTTAGATCTCTTTATCCTCTTTGTGAAACCAAAGCAAAAAATCGAGAACATTAAGGCCACCCCTAAAACCAAGCCACCAAAGGGGGAAAAAAAAGTGGGGTAACGGCTATAGGAAGGGATCAAAATGGAATTCAGCCATCCAGTAAAAGGTATGAAAATGGGCAGCCAAGTTACCCACCGTGAACGCACCTTACTTAGGACCTCTTCAAAGATGACAGCATCTCTAGCTATACAGCCTTTCAAGCATACATATCTCACACTTACACTACTTTTAGATTATCAAAAAGCAAAAGCAGAGAAACAAAAATAACTAATACATTGTTACATGCATCTTGGAATTCAGCATTGTTGTTGTCCTCCTACTATGGTTGCAAATGACTCCCATAGGGTCACTCAAACATGTGACATTTTATGCCCTGCACAAATGCTAAATACCTATAAACTATACCTGAGGCCTTTCTGATACATATTTTGCACAATGCCGGATGAGCCGAATTGCTTCCATACTTGTATCTGGAAAAGCTGCATTGCAGGCAAATTCAGACAAGCATTTCACTGCATCTTGGAAAGAATCTATCGTTGCTGGGAAGTGTTTCTCAAACACAAGTGCTGTCAAAATAATAAGCATAATTAAAAGATTTGTCCTTTAATCTCAATAGAAAGAGACAATTTCTGAATACATTTTAAGGTACATTCATTTAGTAGTGCAAAGTCATCATAATGAAACTGGTAGACTATAAATTAAAAACCAGCATATAAAAAATAGCTATTAGACCAAAAGTGTTCCTTTGTTAAGTTTAGGCTTATAATCAATAAAACTGTATAACAAGATCTATGATAGAAATACATTCTGAAACGTAACACAGGAAAAGAACCCCCCCCAAACTTCTAGTGATATTCTATAAATAATACATCAGTACTCACTGACAATGTGGCCTGTAGTTTGAAATGCAAGTTCTACTATACTTTCATCCTGATCAGATGCAGCCAAATGAAACACTGAGAAAATATTCTTCCATCCTGAGCGGATGTTTGCTGCCTGCGAATTTACCATCTGGGCTATACAACGAACAACCATGTCCCGAATTGTTGGAGACCTTCAAGAAACACAAATTTTATAAAGAAACTTAGGAGTTAAAATACAGATTTAATTTAATGCATTTAGGTGAGAAAGAAAGATTCCAAATAGTTTTTATTTCACACCATACCTGTTTCTCTTCATGATATGTTCAAATGGTCTTAGGAAGTCCTTCTGGAATCGGAAATTAGCAAGCTCCCCTTTTTCCAAGAACTTCATTGATAATTGCCTTAAGGAGTCTACTGCAAATATTGCTACATCTTCATTGGGATTACAGCCAACCTAGCAGGGCCAAGTCAGAAAATCATGACACATAGTGTCAATTATTTTTAAAATGCATAATTTATTTACCTTTAAAAAAAATATTTAACAAAACAGTAAGCAATTAATTCAAAACCATTAAAATGCTCTGAACTTCCAGTCAGTGGCAACATGTAGCAGTATCATTATTTTATAAAAACAATTCTCAGTGCCTAATCCATAGTAATTAATTCATGGAACTTTTCCCAAATGTTTTGTACTTTCTAGAAATAAATGGAGAATCAATTGTACATGGAGAATCATTAACATTCAAAACACTAAAGAATGAAAAAACAACAACAACTCAAAACCCTAAAATCAGCTTAGCACAATTTATGCACCACACATCAGTGCTACATTATGGCACTACAGAGAACTACAGCTTGCAAAGATGTTGTGCATTAGTTTCATTTTTCACTTATTTTCTGTTTCTGTTATTCAAATAATAGGCATTCAAGTTATAAGTTTTTACATTTGAATTCTCAGTTTGGTTTGAAGAACTGCTAGTTTAAACGTTATATACAGTAATATGTAGACATACCTTATTGAAATGATCACCAATAACTTCCCAGATTCTAGACCACTGTAGCCTTATACGCCCCATGTTATAGTAAGAAATCTCTACAATCTTCTGTAAGCTAAACATTCGCGGATGAGTTGCTGACAGCAGTTCATCCATGGACACAGCACAAAGCCATCGGACAAAATCCACTGTGAAATCCAAATAAAATCCACTAAGTATTTTTTTCTCCAAAATTTTAAAATGTTGATAAGATAAACTATGACCAATACTTACCAATAGCATTTCCATCTAGCCTTGTAGATCCTGTAAATATTCTGTTAAAGAACATAAATTAACCAAACTTTGTAAGAATTTGTTATGACAAAATTATTTCAGTAGATAAAAAGAAACAACCCTCCCACTGAATATAAAGATAACCACATGCACATTCTACCCCTTAGTTTTCTTTCTCAAACTTTAACAGGTTTTAAACAATTATTAGACAGCATATGTGTTACAATGTTACCTCCATTGTAACACAGCTATTAATACTGTTATGTGCTCTCTTAAAACATCAAAGCATAATACTTTACCTGTCTACCGCAACAACCACACTTTGTGAACTTGTTTCTCCAATGGATTCTTGAATACTTGCAATCTGCTTCCAGTCCATGTTTCCTCCAACTAGCAGGTGCATTATTTTAAAAATAGCATGGTTCATATAGAGTAATGAGAGAAAAAAAGGAACGTTGTAAAAACTGAAGTAATTTAGTTTATTAACATTACCAAAAAAGGCAACTGCAAAAATGGCTGCGATCTTAGAACTGTGTACGAAATGAAACACGCAGGCATTTGAAGATTCGTCCCTGACTCTCATTTTATCTGCCTGCAGATTGAAGGATGTAGCTGGCAAGACCATGTATAAAGATCAAAGGACATACGCAATTCTTCTCCACCTAAAGGCCCTGGGAACATAGCTATCAACATTTTTATGAACTGCATCATCAAAACCTTTTTTGTATTTTTTAAATTTTCTTTTTAATCTTTAGTAAACACAAGTGAGACAGAATACATCATAGTCAGTGGTAGGAGAAAGGCAGATAGATCGAGGAGATTATCCTCCCCAACCTGAAATTTGTCTAAAGTGACTTGGACAAAGTGACTACTTTCATTGTTCATCCAACAAGGCCAGTGATACCCTTTGTTGGCTGAGCTAATAACAGTGGTCCCAAGGACTTCTTTAGTTTAGTTGAGATTAGGCAGCCTGCTGCCTGCTCAGGCAAATTAAGAACCTCCTTGGTGATACAAGGAACAGCCATGCTGTAGCTATTCTTTTTCATCACACAAAATCCGAACCCAGACAGAATGTTCCTTAACAAAGCTGTCTGTGCAACATGATCAGAGCTAAAAGAAGCTCTCAGATGTGGGGGGGTGATGTTACCCACTCCTTCCTAGCAAAAGAGATAAACATTTGACAAGCATGATTCATAGTGGCACTTGCCAAGCGCTAACCACATTTGGTAGCTGATGCTGGCTACATACTGAACACTTTCCAGCGTACCTTTTCCCAAGGGTGGGGGAGAGCAGATAACAGCTAGGTGCTTCACCCAATCCTACTATCATGTAAATCATGTGTCACATATATTACTGCTTACAACAACTGCACAGAAGTCTGGTATTTTGCAGACATTCTGAAGCAGTCCCACAGTGCTGATATCCCTCTATTACTCAACCATTCATTAGTGTTCAGTGACAGCATCAGTTGTTAGGGTTGTGAATACACTGAAATTAATCTACACATGATAGTTATAGGATGATTCTGGACTGTAAGGGAGAAAGGGATATAGGAATTGTTCCTCCCATGTCTTTTTTACAATAGATTGGTACTCTAACAGCTCCACATCTATTTCAAAATAAGGTACAGACACTAACATAAAAAATCAAAACCAAAGATCTTGAAACTATGGCCATTTCCGCACTAGTCTGTTATAGTGCTATTATTCCACTTTCAACATCCTATGGAATCCTGGGGCTTGCAAACTCCAAGCTAGTGTGGAAATGGCCTATGAGTAATATCTAAAAACCTAGCATGCTGTATAGAAACATAAAACATTACATTTGTATCTCTCTCTCTCTCTCTCAACCTCTTTCTGTTCTATATATAGGTCACTGACAAATATAAACGAAGAACACAATAAGCATATTATTCTTGTGCTACAAGAATTCTGCCACACAGCAGTTACAATACGTACCTAGCCCTAGACTTGCGAACTCATCAGGTGCCTGGTCCTTTGTTCCTGTAAAAGAACCTTCTCTTCCTCTCACAGTACCAGAGATGTAACGTGGCTTTACTCCAGTTCCTATTAACTGTGCCAGTTCAAGCTGACTGATGCATTTCAAAATCTTAAATTAAAAAAAAAAAGAATACTACTAAATAAATTAACCATACACTGAAACACCAATTTTAAGATTAAATTCCATTATAGCTTAACAGTAATAATATAGTATTGCAACATCTCCTTACCAGTTTATTACATGAAAAAAAGCTCTGTGCATAATACATATGTATATGCTAAGATGTAAGTAAAGGCCAGTATGCTATGCATATTCAATTACTGTAGAGTAATTCAAAAAAGTAATCTACCTCATGCCAAGAATTTCCCAAGTAATTTCCATCCGTATGAGCCACTGTAATGAGGGTTTTTATTGTATCAATATTCTTCTGCTTCATTTCAGTAATACCAGAACTCACTGTAAGTAAAGTAAATCTTGCTAGCGCTTGCACATAAGCATCCCTTTCAAGCTGCAGAAAGAAAGTAGAAAGTTATTTTAATTCATCAAGACTTACTTTGTTCATTTGATGATAACAGAGGAGATGACTATTTTTTTTAAAAAGCTTCATGGTACTGCATTGATAGAGAGCCAAGGCATTAGTAACAAAACCAGTATATAAGGCAAAGGTTGCCCTTCTCCCATTATACTGAATTACATCAGATTTTCACCTTTTTTAAAAAACCTTTTCTATTCCATTTTCCTTGCTATCTCTGGTGCCTTTGATACAGCTCTTGTTCAATTCCATCTATATCTTGCACCTCTCTGATTCTTCCAAGATTCTGCTCTCAACTGGCATTTTCTCACCTGTCAAATAACTTAGTCAACCTTTTAAAGAGAGGGAAATTGTCTGTATTCCTATCTTGTTGTTGTTATTGTTGTTGTTGTTGCTGTTGTAAGACTGCACTACTCACAGCAACTCCTGCTGAATGACCAACACTGTTCACAGTGTTAACCGTGTTCAAAGGTTATGTCTGAGGTGAGTTTCGTCTTCGTTGCCGCTAACCAGGGCTTCCCCCAGAAACTGGGTATCACCTATTTGCAAACCTGGGTAATGATTAGAATGCTATTCAGTATAGCTAAAGCAGCTGAAGATATAACTCATGTGGTTAAGGCCACTAGAAAAAGAGAATCAAAGTTTATAAACAGCAGAAGGAAGCATGGAATCTCACAGACTGCGGATGCTCTCTTAACTACTCTTGAAGTATTATACTTGTACTGAGCTTCTGTTGCGGGTTCTATGGAATTCTGTGAGTACACTTATATCAGTGACACAAACAAAGACCACATAGCCCTGGACGAACTAAAATCTAACAAAGCAGGAAACACTTGACTATAAGTCTCTTAACTACCAATTTTTGCTTTCTTCTGAACATTTAATGGATGACTACATAACATCCAGGTACAAAATATCAGTATCTCAGTATGGTCCAAAGGCTGAACTTCTCAGTTTTCTTAATAAAAGTTCCTCTTTTTAGTTCATATTCACTGACCAATCACAAAATCTTGAGAAGGCAGAAAAAACTATCGTATGATTTTTCAAAAGGTATTGAACAAATAAATTTTAGATGCATTCAGACACCTATAGGAATTAAGTGTACACAAGTAACTTGGTAGATGAAGAGATACTGTCTCACACAATTATATTAGAAACATCAGAAGGCCTCTATTATGCAGACCTGAGTGTCTTAATTTCTATCAATTCTCAAGATTTTGTGGAAGCAAGAAACCTACAGAGATAACTTTTATAGGCTAGTTCTTTTATCCTTGTAACCATTAAATATCAATGTTTTGTACTGCTAACACCTATAAAACATTGGTTTTTAATAGTTGCTTCAATTAGTTTGAAAGAGCAATTCTTAATAAATTAATTAACATGTGGTGATATATTCTGACCCAGAAAAACACATGTAGGCCATGTGTACATCTGATATATGAAAAAATGCAAGGCAACAAGTTATGTTCTTAATGACATAAACAGCTAGAGCCAGTGTGGTGTAGCAGTTTAAGCACTGGACTATGATCCTAGTGATCACGGTTTGATTCCCGCCTCAGCCATGGAAACCCACTGGGTGATCTTGGGCGTGTCACACAATCTCAGCCCTAGAACACCCCGTAATAGGTTCACCAGAAGTTGGAAATGACTTGAGGGCACACAACAACAACAACACAATAACAACAATAATGAATACATTTAACAGAGTCCAGAATTTCCCTATGAAAATCAACAGAATACTGGAAAACTATGTTGAAATCTACAGCTATGGTATTTTTATGAGATCAATTAACATAAAGTAAACAACGTCTGAGCTTAACCACTTCTGCTAGCTACCTAGGTCCAGAATCTTCATAATTCTCTATTGCCAATGTCATAAAAATATAACGATACATTTTACTAAGGAAGAACCTTGGGTTGCTCTCAAAATTAGAATCAAGAAAAAAAACACCACAAAGCCATTTTCCATCTGTTTCATGTAAGAGGAATGCATGAGGAATAAACAACAATCCACCCAAAAGCAAAAGCTGGCAAGTTGCCTGTGGAAAAGCTTATTTCCACTTTGTAGTCACGTGTATAATTTAACCTCATTTAACTTTTGAAATTTAAACTTCCAATTTATCAGATTACTTTTAACAAGAACCCCATCTTGTTGGTAAACTGCAGCAGCAATTTTATTGTAGAGCGCAACTACACAATGGTGCATAGCTGAAACATTCTTTATTCTTATAACATTTTAGAATGCAGTATTACCTGGATATTAAAAATACATGCTATCCTAATTGCACATCGTATTCCTTCCAGGCACAGAGAAGCAACTTCTGTATCATCGCAATCTTGTAAACCCACACTGAAGGCAGCTAAGAATGGTGTCCATGCTAACTAGAATACAAAATTCATATAAACAGTAGAACACATTTAATTTTCAATACAAGCAGATGTGAACTGAATCATAAAACCAAGTTAATACAGAGTTCATTTATATTGTACATCACACTTTAATTAATGTCCAATACAGATTACTGTGAACCAAATAACCAAGAAAAGTATGGACTGAAAAGATTGACACATTTATTTATCTCTTTGATTTGTATCCCATCTTTCTTCCAAGAAATTCCAGGTGGCATACATATGTTTCTGTAAATACGAAGCTAGTAAAAATAAAAGCTGTAATGCCACCCATTTCAAAAAGAAATTGGCTTTCAAAAAGATTTTAAATTATATATTTACCTACTTAAATAAAACCTGTAGTATCTGTAAGAAGAAGAAAGAATATTTAACAAAACATACCTTGAACATAGGTCTTACATGTTCCAAGTGAGTTGCACTTGTAAAAGGAGCTTGAACATGGCTCACTGCTTCCATCAAAGCTTTAGCTGTTTTAGCCATCTGTTCCATTTCTAAATTATAAAGTAATCGCCTTTGCTTTTCACTAGCTACACCTATAAACAAAGGGTTAATTAATTAATTAAAAATTTCTTGCCATTCATATTGGCAGAGGAAAAAAACACAAGCCATTATAATAGATATTAATGTGCTAATATAAGGACAATATTTTGAAACCAATATTATTATAATTGTCCATAGTTTAAAATAAACAGACTTGCTACATAAGACCAGTCTTATCTCATTCAACATCCTCTAAAGAGTTGCCCTTGGGAAACCTGTCAGCAGGACACAACTAAATCTATGCCTTACACCTTGCATTCTCCAGCAACTGATACACAGACACGCTGCCTCTAATACTAGAGGTGATATATTGCCCTCCTGAGGTATAGCCATTGATCCTCCTAACATCTATGAATTTCTCTTGTGGTGGTGGTGGTGGTGTGCCTTCAAGCTGTGTGTTTCTGACTTATGGAAACCCTAAGAGGACCTATCACAGGGTTTGCTTGGCAAGATTTATTCAGAAGGTATTTGCCTTTGCCTTCCTTTGAGGCTGAGAGATTGTGACTTGCTGAGTGGGAATCTGAGCCCTTTCTATGAATTTCTCTAATCCCCTTCTCAAGCTATCTAACCTGGTAGCCATCAATACATCTTACAACAATGAACTGCAGTCTAAATATGCACCATATAAAGAAGTACTTCATCTGCCCAGAATCTGTCACTGTTCAATGTCAGTGAATGACCCAGGTTCTATTAGTATGAAAGAGAGACAAAAAATTCCCCCTATTTTCTTTTTCTACACCATGAATAATTTTAGACACCTGTATCATGCCTCCTTTTACTTTTTCCCTTTTTCATACGTGAAATAGCCTCAGATATGGTAAACTTTCCTCACAGAGTTGTTTAGTTTTGATCATTTCAGTCACCCCTTTTCTGTACCTTTTCCAACTCTACAATATTCCTTCCCAAGTGCAGTGACTAGAACCGTAGTACGGAATATTCCAGATGTGGTCACACTATGGAATTGTGTAAAAGCACTATAATATTTACTTCATGTTCAAATCCTTTTCTACTTATGCTCATAATATGGAATTAGCCTTTTTTTTACAGCAATCCCATATGGTGTCAATATTTTAATTAAACTAATTAAACTTAATTAAACAACCAAGATTCCTTACTCAGTTGCTGCTGGCTCAGATTCTATCAGTATAAAACATGGAATCCCTGCTTGCACTGAACTTTTTTGCCACTTTAATGCCATTCCTCCCATAATCATTTTTTTGCTCTCACCAATCGAAATAATTTTTTGTTTTCACTTCACAACTCACCCTTGTTTTCACTTCACAACTTACCCTTAGCTCCAAGTTTAAAAGCACCAATTCCGATACAGACGGTTGAGGGACCTCACTGTTCATATCTCTCTATTGTGAGAACTGACAATTTATTCTGACTCTTTGCTTTTCTTCAACTAATATTTTAAACCAGTGTTTGCGTTACCAAGAATAAATTTGCTTTTAGGGGCTGTGCGTCCAAATATTCAGAATGGACATGAGTTAGAGATGTATCTGATCTGTATTTCAGCAAAGCAGATATAATCTTTGCTCAGTACAAGCATTTTCTTATGGACAAAAATCAAACTGGAAAGGAACCAGTGTTAAAGGATTAAAGGAGGAAACAATAATTTGCTATACTATGAAAACTGTGCATTTCTCTTGAAACTACCTACCAGTTTACTCTACTTTGACATTCATAATTGAGCTTTGATCAGGCAATGGTTGCTACATGAACTGTCAGAGGTTCATGAATAGTATCAGTCCCAAGAGAAGAAAAGCCAAGTGTTTGAAACATGCTTTGCAACTGAATATTTAAAGTAAATGAAAAAAAGTTTAGTCCCAACAACACCATGCTTGCAATCCAAAAATCAATGCACTTTTTACACCCGCTTCAATGGGGTGTAATAATTATAGTTTCAATAATTATAACTGTATGGAATACATCTACAGTTGCACATGTATAAATGACTAAAAACTGCTTATTTTTAGCTTCTTCCCTGAACTCCAATTTCCTGCTATATTTGCTGTTACCTTTTCTTTATACACAAACATTTATAAAGACAGAGAATATAGAGAGGTAACTAGACATATACAAGTAACATAGCATTTGTACATTATAAATATTTAGAAATTTTTATTTCTAACAGCTTTAGGCAGTTTTATGAGACAGTCATTATCAACAAGAAAGAGACAAAAGGTAGCTAATATGGTGGCCCAGTATGGTGTGGATACTTACTTTGTTTACTTGTTTTTGTGGGTATTGTTAACTCCTTTGTTTCCTTCATTGATATCTTCTTCCCTGCTATTTCATTATAGATGGCAGATAGATATTCTTCAGGGAGATCCTTACTATCGTTGATACCTCTATTCATTTTAATATATTGTTCTTTTGTCATTTTATTCTTTACCTAGATATTAGAAAAAACTATTTAGTATTACCCACTGCGGCAGAATCAGTGGCACTGCACTAGGATACATCAATGTGAGTAAGAGACTCTTGAGAAATCAGTAATTAATGGGAGCAGATAAATCTGGCTCAAAGAAGGATGTTAACTTGTCCAGACATTCAGATACCCCTCTTCCACCAGCTGCCACCATCACACCTTAACTTTACAGTTGGTGTCACACTATCACAAAGTGTGATACTGGCAGCACCACATACTTCCAGCTATAGCCAACAGCTTATTAATCACCACCCTTTACACTAAATTGGCCCACAAACCGGTATTGCACAAACTTCCTGTCTTGAATCCCAACTTTGGAGAAATGTGGAATATAAATTAAAATAAATATGTAACAATTCCCCCAGGTCATCTGGATCAATTTAAATTAAAATAAATACTGCTGGTGACATCTAAGAATAAGCACATTTTATTATGCTGGCTACCAGTCTGAGACTGTAATACGATCTTGTTCTAAACCATGTATAGTAGGATGAACCACAACCCTTCTGTTGATATAATTTATTTATCTCTTCAATCATTATCTGCATCCCTACTTTCAGCCCTCAAAAGAGTACTCCAGTATCAGAAATAGAGATATAAATGTCTTGTGTATCTAAGAATGTTTCTCATCAGCTTAAGCCAATATACCAACTGCAAATTCATACTGCAGTTACCCACAGGTTTATACTCACCTGTTGGTTGGATTACTGCAATGCATTGTACATATGGCTGCCTTCGACAGCAGCTTAAATTTTCTGCCAGTCCAAAATGGGGCAGTAAAATGGTTAAATGGGCCAGAAGGTTATGATATATTACATCAGTGTTTTACAATCTGTACTGGGTTCCAGTCCACTTCTGAGCTTAAGTCAGAATGATATTATTAACTTTAAACAATATAAACATATTGGTTTCTATCAGAGGTTATTCCCAGATGTAAAAATGCTACAGTTGGCATAATTTGAAAGACATACTAGTACAAAGCAAACTGAGAGATCATTCAGTACACTCACATGTCCCTATAGATTGGGGAGGGAATCATATGATCTTTCAGATATTGTTGGATTGCAAGTTCCAGCAATCCTAGTCCTAGCCTATGGCAATATGTGTTGAGAGGTGCAGTCCATCAACATTTGCAGGGCCACATGATTCCCATCTCTACTACAGATGTAAATGAGGTTAAGGGCTAATTTCCCTGTGATAAACGCTGTAGTTGTAATGTTGGAAAACTAAGGGTTTCCCCTGTCCTTTGTATGACAAACAATACTGTAATATTGACTTTTCTACTTATGTATGCAATATATGCACTTGCAAGCTATTATACTGGTATATAACTTTTTGGTGAAGATCTTTATCAGTGAATATTATATTACAACAGGCAAAATTCAGGTCACACTGGTAAAATATTTTCAGAATCTTAAATATGGTAGAAGGATCTAAATTCTGGTATACTGAGAATATTTTGATCAAAGAGAAAGGACAATATTATAAATTAAAAGGTCGGAATTACACTGAATACACAAGTGTAAAACATCATTGTCCTATGATCCTGTGAAGATATAAACTGGATTGAAGCATTTTAATTTTAATCCATCTTTGATCTACTTTCCTCTATTAAGTATGTCTTGCCATTGTTTCTTTAGCTGTATTAATGCTATGTTAGGTGTGGACTGTATGTTCTGTTATTTATTTCTGCTACAATAATGAGGTAACTTTTTTGTATTTACTGTAAGTATTTATACGTTTTTTGTTTACAGATCTTAGAAATGCTAGATTTCTTTAAGTTGTAATTATTTATCTTTGGAATGCTTCGTGTCTTATTGAATTAACAGGACATGGTTTATAGGTGTAAAGAGTCTGCCGTATAAAACAGTATAAAAAGGGACTGCAACCTTAGTTTGGGTTGTGACCTGAAACGCGGGTGCTTCAGTTACGATGCTGTCTTGGTTACAGTACTCTTGATTGTATCTACTCCACTTTAACTTTTAAACTTTTTAATACTGTGAAGCATACTATGACAGAGCTGATATTTGTAATATACCTGTTGTAGATCCTTATATAATTTTGAATTTTTAGTTCAAGAGAAATTGAGGAGGCTTCACTTAGTGGCTGAACTAGTAAACATGTTTAATCTATTAGTGAGTGATTTTAATTTTTCTGGCATTGAGGATTTTACACACGTATTTGTACAGTCATACAGTATTACAGTTTTAATGTATATTTTTAGAATTTTTTGACTTCTGATGGGAGAGGGAAGCTTCTATATGGAAAGCTTACTTAAACTTTTGCTTGATATACTGGAAACCTTTTATTCTGTCATTCATTAAAAGTTGATACATTTGGTATGCCAGCGAACAAATCAACTACCATTGAGAAAGAGAAGATGTCTATGTACCTCTGGCTTTGGTACATGAGACAAAACATTTGTCTATACAGCAACAGTTGTTCCAGACTGTACCTGTATTGCTGTTTCCACTTATTTGATAACATTTAATTTAAAATATGATCTTAGAAGTTATTTGTGTTAGCACAACATATGAAATAAGTCCCAGTTTGAGGGAAAGGGCAGAGTATAAATAGTGATGGACAGACAGTATTATACACACACACACATATATATATACTTAGCTTTCCTTATCTTCTTTGTTTAGTTAGTAAACTTTGAAGACCTAAGAAAAACTTCTGCCATCTCCCAGATCTGAAAGCCAGTTTTGAGACTTTTCTCCAGGCATCTCTGCCAAATGAGGTGAAGGACTTTTCAGTGGCAGTGCCCTAGATATAGTGATGCCTTCAGTATGTCATATTTTCCACAGACAGGATTGCTCCCCTCTTCTGCCGTTCACTTTTCCAAGGCTTTTTAGCCTCTCAGTTTCAAAAAATGCACCAGTATTTTTTAGACATTTGCTCCCTGTTAGCTTTATTTTTCTTTCACTTAGTGGGTCTTTTAATGTGTTTTAGAATTTCAGTTGTTTTAATATTTTAGATATTTTACATTGCCAGCCTTTATTCTGTGAATTGCCCAGAGAGCTTTTGTTATTAATTGTACAGAAATGCAGTAGATAACATCTTAATTTTTCTTTAGCAGATACCTAAAGCTGGCTTTCAGCTATACAGCTTCATTGTTTCTCCACCTCCATACCATTATGCAGTTGGAACAGGATGTAGAGAAGCTTGTGTGAATGCTTTTATGTGAAGCAACTACTCCCACTGCTCAAAATGGATGTTCATCCAATCTTGGTCAGGAAGGACAGATCACAGGCACTGATGTACTAAGAATGTGGAATGGAAAGACCTAGTGCAAACATCCACAGAAAGTTTACAGTAGCCAGAGACATCATTAGAGAACAACCAGGTCCAAAGAAGGATGCAGGGCCAAAGAATGGCTCTTAACTAGTTGGCACTGCCATCAGTAGAGACTATTTTGCTACTAGAGTATAAATTTACCCCACAATATTATTAGTGTTAGGTCTTCTGCAAATCAATAGAAGTATCTATGTAATTTCAGAGGCCTGCTTTTTAAGTTCAAAACTTTTTTCTGCTTCGAAACAACAGTGGTAGGGTAGTTTTAGGATACAGAATTATGTCATTTACATTTATTTTTTTTCAGAAAAGGAGGTCTGTCAGCTACATAAAAATATTGTTTGGATATTGTGGAATATCCCCATTCTCGGGCTGACAAGAGGAGCAATCCACTACACATGAGTTGTGATCCTCATGCCAGCTGATGCAGGAGCTGTCCATCTGTCACATCAAAAGAACCGTTAACCGCTCCAGTCCCTCTCCAGCCAGTTTGTTTTTCTCCTGTAAACCAGCTGGGTGCTTTTCTGACCCTTTCCAGTTTTTTGTCACATTAGGAAGGTGTTTAAGGGGAACACTAGTTTACCAGGCAGGAATAAAAATAAACTGTCAATATGTCCACGGAGAGTCTGCAAACACTGCTATGGACATATGATCAGAAAATATGCTAGAAGCCATTCATTGTGACTTTCTTTAGCCAACTGGATAAGGGCTAAAACAGCACGAAGGTTTAAGCTTTTCATCGTATAACTGGTTGAATTATGAGAATGTGAACAACATACCTGTGGGCTATGGAGATCTGTTGTCAACATAATAATTGAATAAGCCAAGACATATGCTGTGTCTGCACTAGCAAAAAGAGTTTGCCTGAAAAAAACAAAATACATAATAAATTTTCCCCATTATCTAAACACACAAACAGGCAAAGTCAAGAGAACAGTGCTTACCCCTGATTGCACTCTAAGTATCTAGCAGCAAACTTCTCCATTAACCTATCAATTTTCTGAGCCTCTCCTGGGAGACGGAAGCCTTCCAAAAACATGCGTAGAGCCGAAACAAAATCTTTTGCAGAGAAGTCATGTTGATCCACATATGCATACATAACTTCCTTATTAAATTTATCATTGTCTCCTAAGAACTCTCCAACTTGAGTCTAAATTGGAAACAAAAAGAGAGTTAATTCAACATTAACTAAATCTTCCAAACCAGCAAACAGAAAAGTAATCAAAATATTACATTTAAATGGCCAGTTATTTGAAATTAATGTTGAATAACTGAAGTGTGATGCAGTGATGTAGACTTGAGTTGACTGACTCGGACTCAAGTTGGACTTAAGTTGCTTCAGTGACTTGACTCGGAACCGACTCGGCAATAAATGATACACTGACTCGACTCAACTTGAGACTTGGATATTTTTAGTGACTAACTTGCTGCAGTTGGTTCAGTAACATAACACACTCATCCAGAAATCTTACAACTTTGAACAATGCTTCCATCTCTTTTCACCTATTGGTCTTATGACAATCTGTCTCAAGCCCAAAGTGGGCACATTTCTCAGAGAGGAACAGCAAACACGTTAGGCAATGGGCTTGAGGTCTGCTCAGCAGCCTGACTCTGCTGCATATTGGAGGAGCCTTCTAAAACTTTTCCTAAGAGCAGAAGACGACTCACGCCCAGAGTGCAGGGTGCATTTCTCAGAGAGGAACAGCGAATGTGTTAGCCAACAGGCTTGAGGAGGAAGGCTTCTTCTGAAGCTTTTGAAGCTTCAGTAATGAGAAGTAAGAAGGATCCTATTCTCCACTTCTGAAAAATCCTCCAGCTTTGAATATGGGAAGTAAGAAGGATTCTATTCCCCACTTCCAAAACTGCAGACTCTTCTACGCCCATTGGCACAAAAGCCTTCAGCTTCAGAAAGGGAAAGTAAGAAGGATCCTATTCCCTACTTCCAAAACTGCAGATGGCAAAATCACAAATGTGGAAGGCCAACTCCGCTTAAATTGTTAAAACTGACTTTATTCACTCTGTCCAGAAGTTCTGGCATATAGTTTGGGGCATAAAGTTGGCCCCCAGACATGAGACTTGACTTGAGACTTGACTTGAAAGTATCTTCAAAGACTTGAGACTTGAGGGTAGAAACCTGACTTGAGACTTGGAGTAAAAGACTTAAATACATCACTGGTATGATGTTGTGCTAGTTTCTGATTAATACAATTACGGTAGTATAGAAAGCTTTTTAGATCCAGTAAAAACCTTTACAGGGCAAGGAAATCAATCTCTATTTCATGAGGACAAGACATTATTGCTAACTGCTAATATAAATGAAGAGCAATCTTACCCTGTTCCTGTACATTAGAACTTTTGCACATAGGTTTTGAGACTATTAGGTTCTGTCACCTGACATATATCAAAGGTGGGAAACCAGGTAGGTTCAGGGACAGTTTTGCCCAGGGATTCATTGTTAAAATGCACCAATCAATTTCATTATTGACTACAGACTGTACAATTATGGTCACTATATTTTCTGACCACAAAACATAAAATTCTGGGTTGATGAAAACCAAGCAAGATTCATGAAGGGCACACAACTGACACAGAACACCAGAAAAATGTTATGTCTAAGTGCTTTTATCTGAAAAACAAAACAAAAACAAAATATTCTACCTCTGTTTTACTTTGCTGATGCAGAGGAAACTTTTCACTCTATTCAGAGCACACTTGTAGCACTTGCCTTGAAAAGATCTGGTTTTGATATTTGTTTTCATATTTTCGTTCATATATTTTAAACAGCCCCAGCAGCTGGTATCCTTACAAACAGAATTTTTACAGTGCAATAACCTTACAATAAGGAGCTAGGGTAGGCTGTCTCCTATTGGTGTTTAACATTATTATGGAAACCCTGGCATAACTGATTGGGTAAGATAAAAACATTTAGGAAGTAAATACATCCATCCACATGAAACCAAGATTATGCTTTATGCACACAATACAGTATTCACTTTAAGAATGCTTTTCTAAGGCTTGAGGTATAAGATGTATGCAAAATCTGAAATATTTTCCATTTGTATAGGTTGATCAGAAAAGAAGGATTGTTTCTGTTATCACACACCTATGCTGGTTGTAATGGTTTTGTGGTTTCAAGTTCACAATGGTTTGACAAACATATAAATGAAGTATCAGTCATCAGATTGAATATGATTTAGCTATCACAACATAAAATTCCTACATTAAAATTTAAATCAAAACACTATTATCAAGGCATAGAGAAAGTATAGACAAGTGTTAGTGCCAGATATATTTCCTCCTTGTAGAACTATTCAGGTTGGTTAAAGGTCAATCTGACTAATTTTACCGACTTCATCTTGATGGAATAATTCCATATGCCCAACTAACTCAAAAGAATGGAAGTTTCTGTTCTTCATTTTCCCACTACTATGAACATATCTACATGTTACACTTAATTTGTGCCTTAACATTTGAGATATCAAAGATTCTCCTTTCAAAAATTTATCAGTGTCAGTATTTAAGAATTAATCAACACTGGGAAATATGTGAAATATGTTGGAAACATATTCATTCATTTCAGTATGTAACTGGATGCTAACCCATGGGAGAGCTTCTACAAAATCATCCAGAAGGGGGACTGCACTAATACCTATACAGAGGTGCTACATTTGATCATATTTTGTGATGCTGGCCTCTAGTAAAACAATACTGGATCTGATTATAACATTCATTAAGGGAATTATGAGCCTGCATCTACAACTGGATTGACTTACTATATTATTAGGCAATTTTTCAGATCAGGTACCCAAAATTCATGGATCAATGAATGGTATCTGATTGCTCCATGTGTGATGTTAGCTAAAGAGTGACAATCAATGCATATCTCTACAATCAATCAGGGGGTAAAACACCTATGGGAGGTTATGCACAAAATTATAGTCTATTATACCAATTATTATATATAGATATTATAAATTATACCTATGAATAAACTTACAGCCATTTGAGTGAACAGCCAATGAAATGCTAACAAATATTTTTTCAGGAAAGTTGGAACGTTCTTATTAACCATTAGAATGAGCAAAGACTTCATGGCTTTGTCTCATTAGTCATCTTGAATATGAGCTGACAACTACAGGATACTTACTGGTCAGATTATGAAACATAATCATGAATTATTTTTTTTAAAATTTGGTTAACATAATCCGATTGTACACTTACAAGTCCTCCATATACACAGGTTCTGCATCTGTGGATTCAACTATGGTTCAAAAGTATTAGGAAAAAACCCCCAAAAGCAAACTTTGATTTTGCTGCATGTCGAGGAATACACTAATGCGTAAGCATACCCCACTGTAGCTTCCCATTATTTTACAGCCCCTCAGGCTCTCTCTGGTGCTAATTTGAATTGTTCACCATTTTACATAAGGGACACCATTTACTATGCCATTGTATA
This sequence comes from Cyclura pinguis, assembly GCA_030412105.1. Lineage (NCBI taxonomy): Eukaryota > Metazoa > Chordata > Lepidosauria > Squamata > Iguanidae > Cyclura > Cyclura pinguis. The sequence goes on from CM059602.1 coordinate 219,802,412, forward strand.
TAATGGGACTTGAGCAGCCACAGATTTTGGTATCCATGGGGGGTTTTGGAACGAAACCCTAGTGGATACCAAGGGCCACTGTATTTACTTTCTCTACCTCAAATTATACTGTTACTTTTGTATTTTTTTAACAAGGGAAGTATTGCTGTTGATTTTCTACTTCTGTCTGAAATGTTAAAGGATGATCTTTGAAGCTTCCAGGTCTGAGACCTTTGAACTATGGCTAAGTTAAGACCCCCTAGACATAAGTATTCCATAAAATCCTTTAACATTGCAATTTGCAGTATCAGCCTCTGAACTCCCTTTCAGTATTCCTACAAATGGATTATTCACTCTAAAAGGAAATATTAAGCGAAGGTAGTTGAGCATAATTAATTTTTATTTATTTTTATCTTCCTCCCTGGTCCCCATATCTTAGTACTTTGTATAGTTGTGGGTATCTGCTTTTTCTTTCTTTTTTTATACAAAAGGAGTTAGATAAGGTAATACAATAAAAGATAGCATCCTTCCTTCTATTTGTAATTGCAGTCGTAATCAGAAGAACTAATGAGCAAAAGGTGTTTTTTCTACACTGCCAGTACAACTGTAGCTTCTTTCTCTATGCAGAAAAGTTACACTTCTGTAATTCTGGGGAATTTGAGAATAGTAGATTGATTTGACATACAGGTCTATTTCAGTTTGTTTTCTTCACAAATCACATCAGGTGTATAGGACACTTGAGTGTGTCTAAATGAACTCTCTGGATTATAGCCATAAGACTTTCCCCCATATTTCCCCATATTTTTCCCCTAGCTTGAACTACAGTAATTGTATTTATCAAGTAAACATTAAATACACTGAAAATTAAGTGCTCTTACAGAGTCTAATCTTTCTTCTTGGTGTAAGAACTGGGCAATATCTTCAGGAGTAGTACCAAGCATCCCTTGCTCTTGTAGATACTGAATTCCTCTTTTCGGCTTCTTATTAAACCTGTGCATTAAATTTTATGTTAATTAAGCCCTGAAAACCACACATATGAAAGAGACATATCAGAAAGCAGAGGAAAATTCATAAGTTGGTATCAGAATCAACATTTACAAATGAAAATACATTAAGCTGAATACAGAGGGACCTCCTCTGGATCAAATCCATAATTTGAAAGCCAAGAAATCCATCCTCCATTAGCAGCTTTATGGTAACAAAAATTTCAATTTTCCTTACTTTTAAAAGGGTTTGGATGCAGTTGTTAGGGAAGGATTTACAGCAGGTAAAAAACAGGACCTGCAGGTGCATTACAGGGCTTCTAAGGTAATTTCGGTATCAGCCTTAATTTTTTCCACTGTGGTTTGCTGTGCTGTTTTATATGACTCTTTCCACTTAATACATGCCATACGTAATACAAAATAAAATCACACTAGTGAACGTTACAAATATATTATTATATTGCTCCCCCTTACATAAATATGCATCATAGACACAGCTCTGTCAGCAGTTTCTACTTCAACTATGTCTATAAAAATATAGTGCAAAATCACACGCACACACTTTGTTGTTTTTAGTTTTGGGGGCATGTTAACACAAATCCATTCCATCTTATTCTATTTCCAGCAATAGTCCAGAATTTAAAGAAGAGTAGTTAAAACTATGAAAATCTTCAACTTAGAAAGATGGAATACATTTACAACCTGTGCTGACAAATATCACCAGAGTTTAAAGCAACTGATCCAGAGACTCAAGGCAACTAACATTTGAGTATCTGCCACCATCAAATCAATAAGCAGCAACAATAAACAGCAACTGTACTGTTCTTTTTCTCCAACAACAGCTACAAAACAATTAAGTCTATCTTCCTAAGCCTGTGGGATGCAGAGGGTTTTTGTACATCTGAACAGAGGAAGTTCTTTATACCAGACTGACTATTTATCAGTCAAACCCAATACTGTTTACTATACAGCTAGCTCTCAATTTTCAGTTAGGCAGTTCAGAAGAAGTTGGCTAAGGATGTTTGGCTCTATTAACAACAGTATGCTATCTGACTGTCAAACAGAGAGTCCAGGTATTTAAATATTCTTAACATTTTTTTTTCGTGCACATCCGATTTAATTCTCATGCTTGTGAGGGAAAAATCAAACCTATGCCTATTTACTGGAAAACAACTCACAATATAAATTTAGCTGAGTAACATGTATGTCAAGGATCCAGATGTGCCCTTATATAAACAGGAGACCACTTTCTCTCTGGGGAAAGGACTGTAATGCAGAGGTACCTCTTACAGGAAAAAAAGGGAGGAGTAATTTTCACTGATTACCCCTTTCACCCTGCAACCCTAGGAGGCTTAGAAAGCTGCAGAGAGAAGGAGAAATCAACAAAAACTGCCTTCCCTAGGTGCTCTAGCAGAGCATCCCATAAGTAGGCCCTGCTCATGGGAAGTCTAGACAACATTCATTCATAGCTGACTTGTAAGACTGCAGTCCTCCTACTATGGTACATACGTAATCCTATTTCAAAGTGTATTTCAGCACTGGGTACTATGGTGTGTTAATGTATTAAGTGGCAAAAATACAACAACTGAAGGAATACATAAAAAGGAGTTGTCTGCATTATGAGAATTCAATCAGTGAAAAAAAATAAACTTACAAATCTATGCCTTGTTCTATTATTTCTTTTTGTTGCTTTAGAACCTCAAATTGCTCTGGATTGTCAGTACCAGACATCTGTGTGCTGTAGCTGCCAATTCCTGATGAAGCTGTGGAGTCTAAGGAATTTAAGCTTCCGTATCTATTAATTGTCTCAGGATGCTTGGTTTCAGTGCTGTCTTGCTCTGAGGGTTTCTCTTGCCCTGGACAATGGGAGCAAAGGGAAGCTGTCTTTATTTATTCTTAACAATAGTACTATATTTGGTTTCATTCCAAATAATTTTTTTTGCCTTTTTTTTGGCTAATTGCCCAGTACTCCATCCAAATTCAAATTAATAACATTTAAAAATATATGCAATCAATGACAAGAGTTGTTAACATGACCACATTCCTGAATCTAAACAAGAATGTCAGCTGTAAATACTCTTGCCCCACCAGAAAAGGTAAGTAAAGACTGAACATTGATGGGGGTGGGTGGGGTGGGGATTCCCCCTACCTACATATAACATACTTCTTTAATAATGTCTTAGAACTCATAGGTCTATAAGAACATAGTGAGATACCCAAAGCCAAACTGAACAAAATAAAATATTAAAAACTTCAGTAAAAGGTAACATTTAACTAGAATAAAAAAAAGGAAGAGCAAAAATGAAAGAGAAAATAATTGTGCTCAGCAGTACATAAACACCTGAGGAGACTTCTGTGAGCAGTGGAATGTTCCAAATGTCTGTGATAAATGAAAAGGAAACAGAGAAAATCAGAAGCCACACTTTCTGGCCAGAAGGAGTGGGAAGGTGTAGGCATTCATCAACATTCTATTAGAATATTGCAGACAATACTTTGTCTAGATGCAGAACCCATACATGTGAGTCACTCAGACCATAAAGAACAGCATCAAGGCATCAACCTACCTAGGGTTGTCTGAGAGTTGGGATTTACATACTGATCTTTACTCCATTCCACCATGCACTTTAATATAGATACTAAGCATTCCAGACCTTTCTTTCTAAGACTTAGCTCCTGCAAGAAATTGTAAGTCTTTTAACATTATTTAGATAATACTCAATTTAATAGTAATTCGCTTTATAATTTAAAACACAGCAAGATGTGCCATAGGTCCTACCTGAATATTGGTCATGCCAAGTTCTTGGCTACCTCTTCCTTGGGCAATCTTAGACAGATCATTAACTAGTCTTTCAAATATATTTGCAGCATTTAAATCACAATCATAGTTTACATAAATGTCCACCACGCTTTGGGCATCTGTAACAACAACAAAATAATACATTGAAGAGCTTTTGCCAGAATTATGTGTTAGCACAGCAACAAAAATTCTCATACAATGAATAAACATGATCCCAAACGACTTTAAAGCACGCCCAATGGAGTAATACCTGCGCATATCCTTGTTAGTGTTTGTATAACCATCCACTTATGATCAAATGAGCTGGTTGACGTTTCTAGGATATATAGGAAAATCTCTTTGAAGAATACCTAGGAAAAATGGTATGAACCACTAGAAGTTACTTATGTCCAAAAGTGTATACTTCATGCACGAACACCCTTTCACACACAATTATTCTTTATATACCAGCATTTGAGCTACAAAATAGATAAGAGATTACTTGAGATATATTCATTTGGGAAAAATAATATTTTCTTGGCAATTCATTATGTTAATCTTGTTATTTAAAGCAACAATACCACAAAAATATATGCTATTCTATTCATCAGAATAACAGGCAGCCATATGTTGTACAGCAACATTTTAATTCAAGGGAAACGATTCATGGAGAATCTCTTGATTATACAAGGCCATGGAGGTCACAGAGTCTGCCCTTAACAGTAATTACATTTACTTCAATTACTACCCTACTAACTCCATTTAAATTGTATTTGGATGCCCTGTTAGGCAAATTCAAAATATACAGTAAAGGAGGGGAAAAAAACCAAGAACAAAAGACAGGAGGTTCTGGTGTGCTGAAATAAGAGTACAAGATGTCAGGGAGGGAGGTAAAAATACACAGGTCTAAAGCTCTTTCCTGGCTTCATAATATCTCAAAACTTTATGAAGCATAGCTTATTAGCAGAGGCGTGCTCACAGAAGTTTTAACCCTGCCCCCTCACCCCACCAAAAAGCACATTTTAATTACAGGACAAGACTAGAGACTTCTGGTAGGCATGATGTGCCACTATTTGGGGAAACACACCCAAATACATACACACACAACATACACACACACACATATATATATAAATATGAAATATATAAAAATAAATGGAATGGTGTTGTGACAGGTTGAAGGTATGAGCCCACCAAGGAATACCATCCCAGACCCTCAGAGGTTACTCACCACTGACTTAACTCATATTCTATAAGGAGAAGATTATGATTTTCAAGTCAGAAACTATGTTCTGACCCTACCTCTCAGGCATTGCAGAGTTTTATTAGCAGCAAGAGCTATTTACTTTCAAGGGAAGGATCAGGTTGGTAAAAAAATTTCCACGTATCCAACTTTCTAGTTAACCTGTTCCTCCCACCCTCTGCCTCCACAGCACAGGCCTACTACATTCCTTCTTTAACAGAAACTTCTATGGCACTTCTCAATTCCCATCTCTATAGAGGGGATTTCATTTGAACATTTGTCAGGTGTACCTGAATACAAAGAGTTTGTATTCTCTCAGGAACTGCAAACAAACTAATTTTCAAAAGGCAGTAAAATATAGGACAGATTAACAAATTTTAACTTCCTGGCAACCAAGAATATTTTCGCCTTCATTCTAAAAGGATAACAGACCTGGTGCCAGTTACATATCAGAAAAGTATACCACAGCTGGGGCACCTCAACTGAGAGGTTCTTTCCTTCACTAACATGCAACATTTAACAAGTGTAAAAAGACCCTTCTCTGAAAAGATGAGGTGCTGTGGAAACATTCTTTTCACACAGGGAGAGATGTTCCTTCAGATATTTGGATGTAAGCCCTATCCACACAATGTGAAACATACAGGTCCCATTTTTTCAGCCCTACAAAAACTCAAGTCCAACATATATCAGCTGGGGATAGAACAAATCAATATGATTCCTCATTTTGGGGATTATCAGAACATCTGCAGCAATGTCACTATTCTGTTTTCTGAATGCTGTAGTGGACTGTTCATAATAAGTATCAGTTTGGGAACAATTTATATTATTCAGTTCAAAGCAAGATGGTCTTTAAACCCAAAAAGGTCCAGTCAACCTTGAGACCAAAACAAAATTATTGCTTGCACAACACTATATATACTTCAGGGCTTTAACAACGTTACATGTTGCCCTATTTAATTATATCAAATACAGCATTTAAATTAATCTAAGTATCATACCTCAATCTGCATTTTCAGATGAGTCTTAAAATTTGAAAGCAGAGTCAAGAATATAGATAGAGAAAGTTCAAAAACCTCTGGAACAGATGAGACTCCATTTTTAGACAATGCAACACAAAGATACTGCTTGATAGCGTTGATAAACATTTCATTTGTCCTGAAAACAGGTCCTGCATTCTGCAGAATGGACAACAGCAACTGTAATGAAAGGATCTTTGACCGCAATTCATGAGACCTAGGAAGAGAAAAATCATAGCTATTTGAGCAGTTTCTCACTGAGTCTTCTCTTTTTAGGAATGCTGCTTAAAATTTCACTCAACTATAGGTACAGGGTGGACAACAGCAATTAAAATACTAATAAGCCAATAAATTAACTATAATTGAATGAACTGACAATCTTATGACAGGTTACTGTCATAAAGAATTTTATATCTCCAGATTTACATATCAAGTCAGGAACAATAGCATTTTCACTCTCCTGGACAGTACTTTGATCTTTTGGACAAGTAACAATGCTCTAAATATCAGCCGACAAGTTCTCCAAGCACTCTATAAGAGTTCCCAATAATCTTTTTTCCCTGCCCCAAGGACTGGGATTCAATTTACTCCAGAGCAATTATTTCTTAAACCATTATTTTCCTTTCATACATTAACAGTGATTACAGTAATTTGTCCATAATACCTAAAAGACTGTTTTTCTTCAAATTATATTCTTCACTAATATTCTGTTATTCCCAAATAAACAAGGGCTGTCAAATAGAGGCTAACTTGTGGTACAGAAAATCTATGTAAGGAACAGAGAGACAACCCATTCCTATAGTATATTATTTCTTGTTAGTCCAAATGGAAGACTCCAACAAGGGAGGTCTATCAAATCTCATACAAAGGCCAATTAACTTCAGAAATGGCTTCATGTGCATGGGATGATCTATGTAAGTCTGAAAGGTTCATGTATGCACCATCCACATGCTTCTTTTGTATTTATCAATTATGTGGCACCACTAGAATTGTTTTGTACTGGGTAATATTGTTATGTATTGGCTGTGCGAGAACTGTGCATTTACACTTTTATTATTTAATATTTCACAAACTAATAACCTTGACTTACTTTGGATCAGGTGGTCCATCTGACAGAGGCTTCATAGAGAGTTTACACAGTGACCTGAATACTAGGAAGGCATCCTTTTGTAAAATGTGGGAAAATTTAGCACCAGGGGTAGGTCCTGAAGAATTTCCAGATTCCTAAAGAAGTTAGAAGATTTCAGTATTTCAGTGAGCGTGAAGAAGAGTGTACTGAGTAATCCTTACTTTATAGAAGCATGTATATAAATATTCCATAGTGAACCATACAACACTGAATATTTAAAATTAGCCAACCTTAACAATTAATTTCTTAAAGCTAATTAAAGAAGACATCCAGACATTCTTATATATGCAAGACAGTAATCAAGACAGATGAAGTGTTATCTCCTAGAACACCTCATTTAGCAAACCAGGAGCCTGCTTTGAGATTATCCTTTATCCTCTAGGACTCTCTTCCCTTCTGGAAGGGAATTCCTCTCCTAATTTCACAAACATGCTTAAGGATGTGAATGGGACAGAAACTGCTACCGTTTAAAGCTAAAAACCAGAGCTGGGAAATGCGCAGCCCATACGATGGGTATGTCCCCCAAGGTCATTTTTGCGGTGTCTCTACAGAGTCCAAAAATCCTAAATGCCCTTTAGGGGGATGTGAGCAATTTTGCCATGTTTGTGTCCTAAGTTGGCCATTTTAGGTCTAGGGAGGTCTTTTTTTCTAGCAGAAAACAACAAAAGTTCACTTCTGGGTCATTGCCTGTTGTAAAAAAGGCAAAACATGGCAAAATTATCCCACATACCCTAAAATGCATTGGGGCAAAGAATTTGAAGGGCTTCTTTTTGTCAGGAGTTGTAGCCCCCCAAAACCTTGTGGGGCCACTGCAACCCCAATCCTATTTCTGCTAAAATCCTTTCACTTAACCCAGTTCTGAAACAACTTCAGAACACAGTCCTGAACAGCTTCAGGCTGTGGGTAAAAGAAAAGTATGGTTCACCTTACCTGTGAACAATAGATCAAGAGCATGCCCATGCACAAAATTTAGTAATGCTATGATGATGATCACCAGTGACTACTCTTGAATTCAATCCAGAACTAGTTACCAGCAAAGATGTTTCAACAACAGAATTTTATCTTCCCTGTCAGCACCATGGTCGAGAATTTTGGACCCACTGAAGTTTCTAAACAGTTTCCAAAGGCAGCCCTATGTAGAATGTGCTAACAGTAATTGAAACGGGATGAAATCAAGGCAGGTGCAGCACTAGTTCTAACTCTGCAAATATTCTCCTGGACACCACTGAAAAGTGACCATCCAGGCTGAAGGCCAAATCCAGGAGTACACTGAAATTATGAGCCTGAGATCTGAGGAAGAGAGTAACCCCGTATAGCACAGGCTGAATCAATATTCACTGATCTGCCTGTGACTGAATAGGAGCACCTCTGTCATGTCTGGATTAAAGTTCAATTTGTTTATCAACATCCCATCTATTATTGACAGTAGACATCGTTTTACTACTGAAACAGCTACCTTGGAATTAGAAAGGAGAGATAGAGTTGGGTCTCATCAGCAGAACCCCAAACTCAAGATAACCTCCCACAGAAGTTTAATGTATATGAGGACAGAACTGAGCCCTGAGGGACCCCACAGGTCAACAACAGTGTTGAACTGGAATTTCATGGCACCACCTTCTGGGCATGCCTCCATCCAGAAGTACTGGAACCACTGTAAAACAAGTACTCCCATCTCAGATAGGTGGAGCAGAAAGATACCAGAATTAATAAAACTGAAAGATGTTGAGAAGTCCAGATGATCTAAAATGGATGCACACTCCTTATCATCCATCGAGGTGGCCAAAGCTGTCTCTGTCCCACAGCCAGGCCTGAGGCCAGACTGAAATGGAGCTAGATACTCTGTTTCATGCAGAAATCTCCGGAGCTGAGAAGCTACCACATGGCCTACCTTGCCATAGGATTTTGGAGACTGGCCAGTGATTCTCTAATATGGCGGGATTCTGAGGTTTTTCTCAGTAATGGCCACACCACAGCCCCTTTTAGGCAGAATGGAAAGTTGTCTTACTGTAGTGAGACATTTGCTACTTGCCTTTCCCACTCAGCCATTCCTCATCTAGATGCTTTTAAGAGCCAGGAAAGGCACAGGTCCAGTACCCATTTGGTGGCTCTTATCTCTCCAAAGATTTTGGACAGTTTTTAGTTCTTCATTTACTCTTCTGCAGTTTTTCTTCTGTTTCTATTACTAAGAGGGGTCAAGAGAGTATTCCTAAGACATGTTCCTGATTTACAAACTGAACCACATTATCTGTGTACTGCCAAGTAACACAATAGCAACCAAGCCAAGAAACATGACCATAAATCTCTAGCCATCTTTCAATCACATAATTTACTGGGAGTAGAATTTCATCTCAGTGTTAAAAGACATATGAATTACCTCTGTAATACTTCAGAAAAGTAATTTTAAACTATAGTGTATTATATATGTATACCATATAATTGTAAGCAAAGTGCTTTGCAATTTACCTCTATAAATCCATTAACCCTTCCGAAAAATAATAACAATATTCTTAATGCACACTAAAGTGCACCAAAAAGAAAACAGCAGCTTTTTTCACATATATATTTGGAAAAATCTACTTTTAAATTAGTAAGTTCTAACAAATGTCTGTTTGTGCACCTTTCTATTCACATGCAGAGCCTTTGGAAGGTCTGAGGTACATGCAGAAAGTGGGTACTTAAAACATTTGTGCCAATTTATACAGGTTAATTTTTTTGAAATTATTATGGAAATGAAATATATCAAATATATGCTGCCATATGTTCAGGGTTGAGAATCATTCATATATTTTATTTATGTTGCAATATCACGCATATTGCTGGCTCAGGACAAGTCAATAGTCCTTGTCCTTTGCTGTATTGATTCACATAAATAATTCAAAATTAAAGCACCTACATTGCAAGATAAACCTTTCTGCCCTTGGTGAGTATACAAACCTTCAAGTTTCCTGTATGCAAAGTCTGCTTTACACAGCATGTACAAACTGAAATTTACCATACTGTAGTCTAACTCAAATCACTTTAAACTATTGTATTCCACATGTATATTCAAAAATCTTGTTTGTAAGCACACATTTTGATACCTGAGTGTCATTGGAAGAGACTGATAATCTGTCATCAGGTAAAGATGGTGTATAAACAACAGAAATGGGTGTCCCTGGAATTCCATTTGCCTGGATATTTTCACTGTCACTACCATCTTCTGAAGTCCCCATTGGTCCATCAACTATAGCCTTTTCAGCAGTTCTTTCTCCTACATCTAAAGGGAAAAAAAGAATCACGATATATAAAAAACCATGATACTCACAAATCACTGGTAATACCATCAGAAATTTATTAATATTACAAGCAGTATAGAATTTCATCATACAATGTCAAAAACAAGAACAAGAATTATCAGTTTACTGGCATACAGTATCAAATCAATTACTGGGAAAATACCATGTTCACTGGAGAGCTAGAAATCTAGAAAATGATGAAAATGCCCAAGACTGAAAACATACTTTGGGCTGTAGTCTTAGAACATTAATGGGCACGAAATATGGTTCAAAGAGAGTTAGTTGCCTGGTAATGTAAAATATGTTCTAATACTATTTTATTGAATTGTAACTAAATGGAATATTATTTATGACTATCTTTACAATGAATGTGACTGATTCAGCTCTGAATGGGGCCAGTACTCAAACATTTCTGATGACACATATTAAGTTACAAAGTTTATATAGCTTATAAATGACTCATTACCCTTTCCAGGAGAAAAAGAGAACCTGCTGTGAAGAGCTCACACATAAAAGGAAAAAATGAGGAGTGAAAAAGGAAACAGAAAAGTTGTCAAAACCTGATAACTCAAACTAGGTCAACTCACTAGCTCAAATATCACTTATAGTAACCCTTTAAATGAACAGAAACTTGAATTTCCCATAATAACGTACTGCTTGCTTCAGTGATATGACTACCAATGCAACAACAACAAAAGAACAGGTGACACTGAGATCGAAAAAAAATTCAAGCAACACAATCTTCTTCAATTTTTCCTGATGACATTTCTTTTAACATACAATATAGCCTAATAATGACATCAGTGATGTTTAAGGAACTAACAATGACTGCAAGATTAAATTAGCAGCTCAGGCTTAATTCAGATATAATAGTCTCGGACTAACAAACCATGGTTTTATGAAAACTCAATTCATATTTTGGTCTTGTGAACAGATCCTAAAACACAGTTTCCCAAAATCAGCAAAACACTCACTCTCAGTCTAATAAATCACAGTTTATGGGACAACACTGTTACAACTGAACTGAGCTTCAGTATTGCAAAATATTTTAAACAAAGGTTAGGCCTGTTACACACTCTCAGCCCAGAAAACCCAGGTTTTCTTTAGGATTGCCAGAAGTCAGAAATGACCTGAACGCACCCCACCACAACTACAACTAATCAGAACTCTTCCTTTTCAGCTTCTTAACATAAAAGCATCCTCAATAGCAGCTAGGATTTCCATGCCAGTGGACCACTGGATCTGCTTTGGGTTTTGGTACAAACTTGAAAGGAACTATCCAAGATGGTGACTCTTCAAATATGGGAGACAGTATTTAGTTCCTTGGAAAGCTCCTTTAAATTTCAGATTGAAACCTGAAGCTAACATGGAAGAATACAGCCAATACTGGGCATACCAAATACCAGAAACTGACTATCACCTCATCTTGTAAGGTTCTTACAATCCACTCTTTCATTTCAGCAATATACTTTAAGGCAAATATACTACCTCCTACTACTATGTTCACCATTTCTTGGACAATACTTTGTACAACGTCCTGTGCTGACTCTTCACATTGATCGTTTTCTCCATCATATGGCCCTGTATCATTTTTAAAGAGAGCTACAAAATAAAAACAGGAAACATGTTACTCAAATTTTATCAGGACTGCACTCCACAAATATCTCTTAAACTGACAATTACTTGATAATTATTATTTGGATTTCTTAAATGTGAGTCCTTAAAAATCACCTAAATACAGTTAAAGAAATTGACTAAGCAGAAAGTTACCTGTGAACATGAAGTTACAAACAAACAAACAAACCTGGCATCAAGATCTGCAAATAACTTTGATTCAAATCAAATAGAAATCATTGTTTCTTAAAATAGGGGTAGACAACTGTGTCAGGTCTAGGAACCAATTTTCTAACCTTGATTACCAGAAATGTCAAACAACAAAAAAACAGAAGTGGCCAGAAGTCCAGTTCTTCTTTTTAAAAATGGGTATTTCTGATATTAAACAGTGCGGACAGACTACGCCACCTGCTTAAAAGATGAACTGCCACATTTGAAGGTTTGCAGAACAGGGACTTCTCTCTTTCTTCTAGGGGCCAGAAAAGGGGTGCTTGGTGAGTTTAGATGAGTCAAGGACCAGAAAAACAGCTTGGGACACCCCTCTGTAGCCTCACGGCCACACTTTGTCATCCCTGCCTTAAACAATATGATTTCATATTGCCTTTTACTTGATTTTGACCAAACCACCCATTATTACTTTCTGCTGCTGTTGCCTGGTCAGCTTCTGTCTGCTCATTTTCTGCACTGGAAATATCAGACCCATTTTCTGCTTCTGTATCTTCTTGTAGGTTCTTGTCCACATCATTTGTGTGATGGTCCAAGTCTCCTTCATGTTCCTGGGACAACTGATCAACAGTCTGCTCTGAAATATGTCTTAGTTGAGGTGATTCAGGCTCATGATGGCTTAGGGGTGATTGCTGCAGATGCTGCTGCTGCCGATGTCTCTCCTTTTCCATTTGTTTGGCTTCTTGTAGCTAGGATCAAATTGAATTTGTCTGAATAAGCCAGGTATTAGAGAGAGCTCCTTTTAATCAGAGCAAACATACTTTTGTACTTCATACAACACAGAGTATAAATCATTAATAAAAATAGGTAAAAGATATGCAAATTAGGATTGTGTTTCCATTTTTCTGATACTCAACCTGTACTCAGCTCTCTATATGCAAAATTCACACAAGTTAAATTACGTGTACTATTTTGAGTACTTAATTGATCAGGTCTTCCACTGATCACTATATGAACTGAAATAACTTTAAAAGAGACTGGCAAACCAATTCAAACATTGCAGAGGAAAACTGGAGGTGGAACTAGGATCTGAAATAATTCTTAATAAGAAACATTAATGATACTTACAGCTTGGTTTTCCATACGTGCAAATATGACATTCAACATTTGTGTGAGTGTGGCCTTGGCCGTAGTTTGATTTATGAGATTTTTGCTTGCAAGGTAGATATTGTAACATGTTCTTACAGCTTGAAGCACAGTCCCTTCATGAATCTCTATGTGCTGAGATGTTACTGCTGTCAGAAGAGCCTAAGAATAAAATTATGGAGCTCCCTTCATTAATGAATCAAAATTATTGTACACACATTTCCCCTTCCATTTAATGTGTTAACTATATTTTCTGGTCCATGTGTATGCAGCACTAAGATAACAGTGGCATCTCCAACTGTTAACTGCTGCCATACCAACATCATATGCACACAAGCCACACATTTAAAAGAAACTGATACTGTATGAACCAATTATATATACATGCTTTACCCTGTGTCAAACTTAAATAGTCTCAGCAGACAAGATAGCATATATATATTTTCTTCCTACCAATACACTGAAGTAGTGAAGTGATTTTGTACTTAATTGTTCTTTTAATTACACATTTATCCTCTTTTAAATTGAGCAGGACAGGGAAGCAATTAAAAGAGCTATACAGCTGATCACTAACATGTTAACTGCCATGTTCCAGGCAAATTGGAACATTTACAATCACAGTAAAGAATTAAAACTTTGCACATTTTTTTATGTAACACTGAAATCAAATAAATTTAAGTATTGCATATGCACTTGAAATATGTACGTCTTATTAAATTCTGATAAATGGTGCCTAAAGGCATCAAATCCCTAAAGGCATTCCAAATCTTGGAAGCTAAGCAGGGTCAGTCCTGGTTAGAAGATTGCCAACAAAAACTGTAGGCTATATTTCGGAGAAAAGAACTGGCAAAACCACCGCTGAGTGTTCCTTCCCTGAGAAAGCCCAAAGGAATTTAACGGGGTTGCCGTAGGTTGACTGGTGACTTGAAGGTACATACACACAAATTGTTCAAGACTAATATTTACTAGGCCAGCCCAACATTTCAGTGGCGCTAATTTCAAAAATGCCATTAAGTGCAATGAAACATTCCACATGACAAGCACTCTTCTCACTGACATTTGACTTCCAATTGCAGGTCAGTTGTAGAATTAATCCCATCAACCCAATGCCAACTTTACAAAGGCCCTTTCAGTCTACCCATGAGGTTCCTCTCAATGAACACATGACAATGCTGTCAACTTCAAAAGCATCAAGTAATTGAAGAAAGCGGAGGAGAAAGGATTTCTGGGAATTAATCTCCCCATCTTCCAACTTGGCAACTGTTTATAACTAGGACAGTTACAATTATCTTTTCATTGGTCCACATGCAGTGTCGTTAACATCAAATTTTCAAGACACGGGCAAGAAAAGATTTGTTCAGTCTCACTGTATTTCCGTTGACAATTTTTCTTTTTGTGAAACAAAAAATAATAACATAGCATTCTTTTATAAGCAGTTTAGGTACAGATTAATCAGAATGTTAAATGTTTCCAGGTTCGGCTTTTGCCCAGTACACTGGAATTGTAAAGCACTGTCTCCTACCTACAACTGATTCAAAAGCAAATTCTATCTAGTTCAGAAGTCTGAGATAACAGTCTGTAAAAATAAGCTTACCTTTATAATTTGCAACTGAACCCCTTCATCTGTCTGAGGACCTTGAAAACAGCCACATATTGTTTCAATAATTCTATCAATCAATTTTTTCCCAGGAGCTGTACTGTCTGGAGCATTGCCAGTCAAATGTCCATAGGCTATAAGTTTCTGGGAATGATGAAACAAGATTAATATATATATTTCTTACCTTGAAATCAGATGAATTCTCACCTAAAATATTTTACTGTAGCAATTTTTAGCTTTTAAAGCCTGTGATAAATTAGCAATGAAGGGGGAAAACTCAGAGCCAAATAGGCATATCGGCATATTCTCTCTTCTCCAGTTCATGGCAATCAACTTTTCCTTTGATTGGGACAAACTGGGGTTACCATTACACATACTGTTAATCTAAGTCAGAATTAGGTTCAAAACAGGTTTTTCATTCTGGCTTGGAAGCAGCTTATGGTTAATGGTAACAGTACTTGCCCCATTAGGACATCATAGACTGTGATATGATTGCGAGCAATGGAGAGAGCATGTGAATCTGCAACATATTCCCAATCATCAAATAAAATAAAATAACATTTTAAAAAATTGTTCAGCCATGTCGTCTGGACCAGGTCAATATAAATTCAAAATATATCAGCCAAAGCATTTCTTAACAACCCTGCCTCTTTTGCCTATTTTTGAAAAACAGAAACCTTTTCAAAGATGAAATTTTATGAAACACATTAAACCTCACTAACTGCTAAAACTGTTAACATGGTGGAATCTAGAATAAATACCTTTACTCCTTAAGAAAAAGAAACTACTAACTAGAGCAACAAGTCAGTGACTTGTCATTTAGTACATACCTGTAAGCAATCTAATGATGTACTAACAATTCTGGGACACTTGGATTGACATGCCAGTTCAAATGGTAAGAAGTATTTGTCTGCCTCAATAAAACTTGTCTTTGATTTCACGGGCGGAAGAGTGCTTGAACCAGGTTTTGCTTCTCCATGAGGAGGACTAAAAAAATTATTCAATCATGAGGAGAGTAAAGTTAGCAAATAGTTAACAAATATGAACATAGAAGTATCTACAGCTCATCACAACATTTTTTTTATAACCAATTTCTCTATTTTAACAGTCAAAACTTTACTTTGCCAGTAAAGAATAAAACCAGTATTTCTTAGAAGACAGAACTGAAAAAAAATGACTAATTTACAATGGTACATGTAGCAATTTACCATAAGCACTGCAACAAATACTAATTTTATTAGTCCCTGAAGACAATCTAGTACTAGATGGAATAACCTAATTGCTAGGTTGTATATATTAGTTTGGATACAAAATACAATCCATAGTACTGATAGAAAGCAATGAAAATAATTATTCATACAAAGGTGCCTTTTAAAACCTAGAATTCATTACTTGTAAGATTGTATCCTGCACCTCATTACTGATGAGAGCAAGTATGCTGGTGTACGAACACATAAAAAATATAATATTAATTCACTGCAAAAATGTTTTTGAGTTTGCCTTCATGTCAGTATCTACCGGTATCAAAAGATGAGTGGATCAATTAAGCACACATACACAAAGGAATATAAATTTTTTTAAGAGAGAATATAAGACATTTAGATGAACTTAAAACTTTATGACATTAAATTCTTTCCATTCTTGAAAAATATAGTCTGAAGATGATCTAAAGTCATGTCCTAATCTAAAAAAGATTTATTTTTCATCAGATATATTCATATTCTTTTCTTTAAAAGTATGTACATCCTTAGCACTTTGCAGCTCCCTTGTGTTCTTTAATCATTTAATGTGGACAAACGGTTTTACAGGCAGAGTTGGAATATATCTTTGAACCAATCTCCATTTGAAAAAGCAACACTTGTCTTGATTATCTTAATTTGGAAGAGCTACAGCATTCCTTTTGTATTAGGAAATAATAATGGATTTCCTATGTTAGGATAAATGATGAAGAGATATAGTATCCCAAGAGTATTTTGACACAGTATAACAGCTAACAATAAAATAAGAAAAAATGTGTTCCCACCCTACACTGCCCAGAGGCCTAAATGTTCACTCATCCAATAGTAAACTGATACATTTGACATTTTTTCTAAACACTACCTGAAGCCAAAGTGATTACAAAGAGAAAGTGTGAGCTCAGAAAATTTAAATAACCAACATAATTTTTCCCTTTGTGCTTTACAGTAGAAAATTCGGATATCCTTAGCTTAAGCAAATCTGAATTAATTAATTAATTAATTTTTGCACTCCAGGCATGGTAATTTAAGGCTAAAGAGCTAAATTGTAAAGCATCCACTCAAAATGGTACAGTGAATTGCAGACCCAATCTCTGTAGGAAAAATACTGGGTATATTTAAAATGCAACTAAATAGGCCAGGCTATTCATGCTCAATAATGGAGAAAAGGTACCTTTGTTTTCCAGTTTCTGCTTTTATTTCCTCTGGGGGGAAAAAAGACAAATAAAAACCTGGGTTACAGGAACATCAACATAAAATAAAATCCATATCAACATCACACTAAAGAACACCATTCATAATTATAATTCAATATTTCTAATGTTTCTTAAGATTACAGAACACATTAGTATCATTTTTCTGTATATTCCTGCACCAAAGTATGATTTAGCCCACTTCAAGCAGATTTTAAAATACTATATGCATACCCTAGGTTAAAAGAAAAAACTGCCCTGCTTCCTACAGGTAACAAATATGGGTGAAACCCTGACAGCTCACTAAAACAGAAGCATTCAGAGAAAGAATGGAAACCACCTTTATTTTGAATATGGCAAAGATGCTTAACAACTGGTACATAGTGGGGAAGCTTGGTAATGGTCCCTAAGAAAGCTGGCCCAGAAGGAAAGCAAGCAGTGTATGTCAAGTATACTTAAAGACTAACCTATAGTAGGTAAGCTTGACAATGTTTCTTCAAAAATCTGGTTCACAAAAGAAGTATGTGGGACAGATAGTGCTTTTTACACTCACATAGTTCTTAGCATTGCCACAAACAAATATTACAAAAAAGTTTGTTGTCTTTTCATAGCCTATTCACAATTACATAAAGTATTTGTGCCAGCCCTTCAGATCATTAATATTTATCAGGGTTATTATGAAAGAATTTAATTTTGATTTCCCAGTTTATGAGCAGGTTGCTTACCTGTAGAACTGTGGTTCTTTGAGTGGTCATCTATGAACTCACACAAATGGGTCATTCGCGCCTGCAGAGTGCGATATTCAGAATCTTCTAGAGCCTAGAGTTAGGTGTTTTGGCAGGAACCCTGTCCCCATCCTTGAGGCTACAAAGGCATGTTGCCACTCAAACTGCCAGTTCCTTGGCCACCTAAGGCAGCAGCCAGAGGACCAACAGGTCAAGCAGGACATAAAGAGAAGAGGATGGGCGGGTTTGTGTGAGTTCACAGATGACCACTCGAAGAACCACAGTTACAGATAAGCAACCTGTTCTTCTTCTTTCCATTTACTTAAGGCATCATAATTCTTACATAATAACTGTTTTAGATCTTTTGTTTTTACATCTTTTGTTAATGTAATGACCAAATATTTAATGGTACATAGGGATAAATTAAGAAATTTCTGATGTTGCATTAATCATTTATGATCATATTTAGCCACATTATGATCACATTTAGCCACATTAATTTTGATTTGTATAATTTATCTTCAGACTAGAATAAGATCCAAATAAATCTATAATATTTTTATTTTGTAGCTTCTATTGGGTCTGAGAAAGTAAAATTATAAAATCAGCAAAAATGCTTCTTGCATATTAGTTGTCATTAATATTTACACCTGCAATGAGCTTTGATTAGTGAGGCCAAAGGCTCTAACTAACAGTGAATAAGACAGGTGATGGGGACACCATTCAACAATTGATTCTTGAATCTATTCTAGTTAGAACTAAAAATTGAACTTAGATCTCTATCCAGAGGCATATCTAGCATGGGGCAAGTAGGGTACATGCCTTGGGCACCAATCCCAGGAGGACACAAAAAAGCCATGCTGGATGATTTACCAGTGGAGGAGGAGAAGGAAATGGCTCTGGAAGCAGGGGCACAACTTCCACCCTTACCCTAGGCACTATTTACCCTAGATACACCTCTGTCTCTATCTCTCACTAGCATTTCTCTTCTTTTGCATACTTTACTGCACATTGTCTTTGCATTATATATTATTCTTTGAAAAGAAATGGAATCCAGTATTCTTGCAAAATTTTAGTGCCAACACTGAGTCTAGTCAACAAAGCAACACCGAATCTACTCAAAAAGATAAAATTATCAACAGATATTGAATCAATATCATAACAAACTTTATCCGTTTCTGAAATACACACATGCACACGCACACACACACTTCATTACGCCAGGCTTTGTACATCTGAGTTCTCTGATGCTACATCAGAAATGCGTACTATTAAGACGACATCATTTTGGTCTCCCATTTGTGACCAGTAACCAACCATCTTATGAACAGATTCAGGTCATATTTAAAAGCTGAGCTCTATTCATTCTTTACAAAAGCAATACACTATTTTTACCAGAAAAAAATAGTCCTCTGAGACTACCCTTATCTGAAAACAGATTGAAAACACTACTTGTGAATTTTTTGACATGTCAAAAGTCTTGTTTGCCAAAGCTATCTTAATAATATCTTTCTGACTGTGACGCACTCTCAGAGAACTGTAAGTTCTTTAGTGTCTTCTAAAAAATGATTGCCCAACTTTTCATATGAAGCTAATACTATCTTTACACCTAAAAATCACAGGTTATCCAAAATCACTGTATTAGAAATTTTAAATTCCATGAACTAGCTATTACAGGAGCATGTATGAATTTTCAATCTGATAATATCCCCAGCAACAGTTTTTACAGATGCATTCATCTGTTTGTGAGAAAGACTGAACAGAATCAGCCAGAACAAACAGCAGCTTTTGTGAACTGTTCAGGCTTTTAGATTCTCTGTGCTTAGAGATGACATCATGGTATGAGGATATACAATTGAAAATGGTAAATCAAGTAACAACAACAAAAAAGTCTGAATCAGACTAAATTCATTCATTCCTGCATGTTAAAAGACCTGGAACTGATTACAAAATTGCTACCACTAAATAAACTGCTGAATTTAGAAATGTTATTATTATGAACCATGGTTGGTCTTTCTGATAAAATCCCAGGGTCAATGACCCTTGTCTCTGAGTTTGTACTGTGTCTAAAGCAAATGGTCAAAGGAAAGAAAGTATTTTACTCTTCAGCAATAAGCTGGAAGTTTAGGAAGAATGCCATAAACCCAACTTCCACCATCAACAAGTCACAGATATGGTCTGCCTTGCTCCTCCCTGCCTGATTTGGCTAACATTTCCATTTTCTAATGGAAAACTTCTTGCCTTTTATACCTGGCTAGATTGCAATGTTCCTGGATTTGCTCCTTTCCAAACCTATACATTCACTACATTCACATATATCACCATTATTTTATATAATATAACATATATATTTTCCAAACTTAAAAAACAAAACAGCATTAACAAGAAGCGCAGAAGTGGAAAAATGCATACAGTACCAGTACAGACTATCCCAGTCTGAAAATATTCAAAGCAGACTGTTTGACACAAATGTTACACTATACCCAATTCTCTTGGTTTCATTATATCTGTGCTACATTCCAGATCCAGAGAATAGGGGAAAAATACCAGGTCATGCTCATTACTTTACTAGATTCAGTTTCAAGAATTTAGTTACAGTTAAAGAATAGTCTATTCCTATTTAATTTTGATGGCATATGAACATTTAATTGCAAAGGATACCATTGGTAGAATTTAGATATGAATTCAAACAAACTGAACTGATTATGACTAAGTCAACTCCTTTTGATTAAATCCCATACTTTCAAGATAGCCAGCATACAATCAGTTAGTATTCTTGCTGTGCACTTTCAAGTTGTTTCCAACTTACAGCAGCTCTAAGATGAACCTATCATGGGGTCTTCTTGGTAAGATTTGTTCAGAGGAAGTTTACCTTCGCCATCCTCTGAAGCTAAGAAAGTATGATTTGCCCAAGGTCAACCAGTGGGTTTCCAAGGCCAAGTAGGGATTCCAACCCTGGTCTCCAGAGTTGTTATCCAATGCTCAGACCACTACACCATGCTGGCTCTTACTTAGTATTTTACCCTTCACTTTTTCCTTTCAAACAGAGTTGAAATAAATAATCCTCTTATGCCCAATTATTCCCTATGGTATCAGTATGATAATTTTCTATGTTTTAAGGACTCTCCTTACTGTTACTTAAGAATATACCTAGATCATGGGTGGACAACTCGGCCAGGGCAGGGGGCAATTTCCACCCCATGCTCTTCTGGCAAGCCACATAGATGTGCCATGCCAGAAGCGATGTCACTTCTGGTTTCAGTTGAAAATCAGCTTTTGTTAATTGTCTTTGGCTTGGGGCTGATGGCATTACTGGGTGGTGGTAAGGGTGATCTACTCAAACTACTGCATTTTTGTGGTAGTGTGAGTGGTTTGAAATTTGGGTGAGAGTGGCAAAAAGTGGGGGAAAGCAAGAATGTCACCGGAGGTCATAGTTTCCTCATCATAATCTAAACATAAAACAAGATGCATACAAAAATTCAGAACTTCATCAGAAACATGTGGGTTTATTTATAGTCACAAATTCCAATCTACAAACAGAGGGTATGGTTTCTTGGCCCACTATACAAATGATAATTTTCACCTCAGTTAGACATATAACAAAATCATTTTCCTTAGAATTTGCCTACTTTAAGCAAACTGACTTTGAGTTAGCAGAATTTCTTGCTTTAATACCTAGAATAACAGACCAGCTGCTTGATACAGCTTTATCATCTTGTACAAGCGTACAAAGGTTTATGGTCAGTGTGACAATTTGCAGCATTTTGTATCCCACTACATTCTAATCTCACCCCCAAAGCTATGTAACTGCTTAAATAATACTGTACTCACTGCATCTGAAAAGTGGTTTGCAATCCATAAAAGCCCAAGCTAAAATAAGCTAGTCTGAAAGATGTTGCCAACTCCCCCCTTTCTTATTTTCACGCACACTAATTTATGGATATTTAACAACTGTAACTGTTATGACAGATGAAATAAGCAAAAATGTAGTTTGGATGATACAGTAGAATTCCTTGCAAACAACAATGAACTTTTTGCCACTTATTCAGACTTAGTAAGACAGTTTCTTCCTTCATCTGCAACACAGACCATTGTTTTTCAGAATGATGCGGGGAGCTGTAATTCCATCCTTCCAATGTGTTAAGGACAGGTACTATATTTGTGCCCATTAGCAAATTCTGTTTCTCTCTTTGCTAGAACCCCACAGCTGATGGCTTGTGGACCAGCACCTTTAAGTATCACTGAGATAGACTAATTAATTACATTCGTGTCTTGGGTTTTTTACTGGAAAATGCGGAATCAGAAAATTGTCCATTGCCTTATATTGAATGGAATTTGATTTAGCATGCTTGGATTGTGTGCACATTTGGTTGCAATTTATGTCCTGTTACAAACAGAGGGGGAAATCACAAAGTTGGTATTGCTCAGGGGCAGAAAAGCTGCAAAGATGGCTATTAACACTTTTGCCTAACTTTTCCTTTCCTGTAGAAGGCAAAACTTTTGCCAGCACCACCTTACAACACACACTGCTTGGGGTTTGTATACATCTTGCAGCATACTTACATAGGACTATCTTTGGCAAGTATCTTGAAACATCAGCTAGTACAAAATGTAGCACCTGGATAGCTAATAAGAGATAAATTCCTTATCCACAAGACATCAATCCGTATCTGTTCAAAACCTCCCAGGTCTGGAACCATTTCCAAATAGCATTTTTGACCCATAAAGGCCACACTACAGACTCTAGGTATCTTAAGCACTGCCTCCTAAGCTATCTGATGTGATGGACTAGCAGGGTTCCCTCCCCACAATGTGCCAGGGACCAGCATCATATTTGAGTCCACTGGCTACAACTGTCTTTCTAGGAAACTCACCACCAACTACTAGCCTGAATTGGACAAGCACCAATTCATGGACCACTACTTTGAGTAGTTCTTATCTAAAGGGCTGTCTCCTGTTACCCACATAGACCCTGTAGCCATAATATAAAACTTGATCTTTGAAAATTAGTTCACTGAGAGATGAGAAACTTTCAGAACAACTTTCATTGTTTTCCTGAATGCAGGAACAAATATTTTCCCTTTGCACCGTCTTCAAAAATAACAAAGTGAGGGAACTGGGGTTCACTACAGGTTAAATCATGAAGGAAATGCACTCCTCAATGCATCATAATGTTCAATTAATTTTGCAACTTCTGGCTTGTATCCTGTCTTACGCTGTTGATGTATGTGTCTTTTTCTGCCATTTTCTAATGCACCCCTAAATGTCTTGGGTTTTATTCCTAGGGGTATGTGTACTGTAGGTTGGGAATCACTGTTCCATATAATTCAAAACTAACTTTCAGAATTGCTTCACCTACATAAAATGCCAAAATATATTGATATACAGTGTGACTTTTGTATATACGAGGGTTCTGTTTCAGGAACCCCTGAGAATACTGGAATTCATGAATGCTCACATCCCATTATATTCAACAGCAGCAATGTGAGCATGGACACTTTGTGTGAGCTGGAAATCATGCACACAGAATTTGTGGGTAAGAAGGCCTACTGTACTCTGCACCAAATGTACCAAACCACCAGCATTTGGTTTTATAGACAGAAATGTTCTCTTTGCTATTGGGTTTATCTTGGTTTTAGATTCTGCTGTCTTTAGTTGCTGATTTGTGGTATTATTATTATACCTTTACAGACTGTTCAAGAGAACTTTGTTTAGTGGGTGGCTTAAAAGTGCAACAAACAAGCACCAAAGTGTAGACTAAGAGTAGGAACCATGTAGCCCTCCAGATGTTGTTGGACTGCAATTTCCAGCACTGTAGTTAACATTGGTGAGGAATGCTAAAATTTGCTGATCAACAACATCTGGAGGGACATATGCTCCCCTTCTAGGTGTAAACTTTGGTTTGCAGTGGAGGTTCTGTTCCATGTTCTAACACTTTATAAGATAAGGTTCACAAGAAATGTGAGACAAGGTTCTCCCACTAGGGTGCCCAGGCAATGGACCCCTTGCCCTGGACAGCTAAATGACTTTTATGTGTCTTTAAACTGCTAAATAAAAACACACTCTATTCTCTGATAACTGTTGCAGTTGTTTACTTTAGTTTTTTTAGAAGTACTATTTTGTCATATCTCCCACAGGAATATTTTTAATAAGAGAAACATGGGATACAATATATTATTATATGTATTCCTAGAAATAGTCATTTCTTAATGTATTCATCACAATTTTAAAACTCCCTAATGTCGTTATGCTTCTGCATAATAGTGAAAAGTGTTCCACTTCACATCACTTATTCAAAACAGCATCAGTAGACATCATATGTGAAGTCTGCAAAAAACCTCTCAGAATGGGGAAAAAAAGTGAAGAAGAAATCATCCAACAGAATGACTAAGCAATTTAAATATTTAAAATTCACAATCTGAGTTTGTTATTTTATTATTGTTTATTTAAGTATTTGTGTTATTTCCTAACACACTACACTAAATCATACAATTTAGATTAAACTAAAGATAATCACTTTAATGATAATCTCAATGCTGGTATTCAGTTTTTGTGGACAACTTTCTCATATTTTATGCATTATGACTCTACAGTATGCATTTAATCACCAAGGTATACAAGTACTGCTGCAATAGTTCAATGCAGCAGATATTGCCATGAACTCTCGTTATAGTTCAAAGTTTCTATCTTGAGGACATTTTTAGCTGAAAGAAGGTTTGGGGACTGCTTTCAACAAACTCTTTTGAGAATGCATGTCTTCCGTATATAGAGATGGAAACAATGATCAAGATCATTCAGGTTCACTAGAACCGTCCTCTAGTATAGAGTGAGAAACAGGAATATGAAAGTTAGTGGGGAAAAAAATAATGTTATATTGCATTTGTACTAAAAACCTTAAGAATTTACATTGATTAAATTAACATCAAATAGCAGATTTTTGATTGTATTGATTTTAACTTGGCATTACATTTACAATATATTACTGCATTACAAATTTTATGAGAATGTAGGTGAAAAATCCCATCTATGATTTCACTCCTTCCCATCCCTTGTCTCTCTTTTAAACTTCAGAGGAAAATACAATACCTGCATGAATTTTGATAAACTCTTTTTAAACTCACTCACCTACAGGGGAGGAACAACTGAGGTTACAAAGAAACAGGCACCCATCTTAGTATAACCAAGAGTAACTATGTACAAAAATTTGCAGAAGAGAAGGTTAAGAGGGGAAATAATAGCCATGTTTAAATATTTGAAGGGATGTCATGTTGAAGAGGGAGTGGGCTTGTTCTCTGCCGCTCCAGAGACTAGGACAAGGAGCAATGGATTCAAGCTGCAGGAAAGGAGATTCCACCTGAACCTCAGGAAGAACTTCCTGACTGTCAGAGCTGTCCAGTTGTGGAATATGCTGCCTCGAAGTGTGGTGGAGTCTCCTTCTTTGGAGGTTTCTAAGCAGAGGTTGGATGGCCATCTACTGGGAATGTGTGTGTTCCTGCATAGCAGGGGGTTGGACTGGATTGCCCCTGTGGTCTCTTCTCTATGAATCTATGATTTATACAAAAGGTATTCAACTCCAACAAGATCATACGTCTCTAAACAACAGCTCTCTCAAGTGTTGATTTAAATTTCCACAGGTCTGAAACTCCATATACAACATAAAAACATAATTTCTTCCTTTCTATTAGCAGGCAGAAAATTAATGCCACAGCAATAGAAAACTGGAAGCTCACTGGATGTCTGTATAAAGGTATGGGACACATCTGAAAGACTAACACAAAGAGTTTGAAACTTAAATGAAACAGACAAACCAAATTTTATGGAAATTGGATTTTTTTAATTTTTAAAAAGGAATAATAGATGCAGGAAAGATGCAGAATTCAAAAAATGATATCATGATGATCCCACCACCCATCATCCCTACTCCACAAGAACAGTTCTCAGAAATCTTTTAAAGAAACAGAGATAGACTAATGGAGTTGTTTTCAAATTCTTCCTCTTCTCCATTGATTTTTGTTTTCCATGTCCTTGTCACTGTCCTCCTGGGTCCTGTACCCTCCTTTCAACATCCTTCCACTCTTCCGACCTATTAAGTTCTCATTCTCTCAATTTTGTGCCTGTCTTTTCCCTTTCCTGTGCATCCTCTCCACCCTACCTTATGCTTCTAGTTTTTTCTGAGTCCTTTCGCTGTTTCTTCACATACTTTTCTTCCTCCACTCCACTTTCTCTTACCTAGTCTGTCACATGTCCACTCCTTCTTTCCTTTCCCTCTTACACCTCTGCACCACAGGCATATGCTTCCTTCCTCTCCTGTTATTTGCTATCCATCATGTTTGTTCTCTGTCCCCCCATGAAATGAAAAACTATTGAAGACAATGTCACGGGAAGCAGCAGCAGAAAAAGAACATAAAAATGCTACCCCCTATCTTTACCCCTTGAAAATCGCTCTGAAATTAAACTAATAGCCATGGAGAGAAGATATACTTTATGTCCTGGCTTAAATGTTTTTCCTTAAAAATGTAATTAATATTAACTCATAGGATTCTGATCTTTGGCAAGAAACATATGTTGAGGGAAATACTTTGTCAGCCTAAAACAACAAAGGCCTTAACAACAAAACAGTCAAACCTGCTGGGCAGGAAAGACAACTAGAAAAGCAGCTTGGTGTAAACAGAGACTGAGCTAAACAGAAAGAACAGAGGAAGGTGTTATTTGCAGTCCAAGTAATGAGAACAGACTATTTTACCAAAAATGTGTCTATCCTTTTTGAAATTTTTTTAAAAAATACTGACAAATAGTTACTAGCAGTGGTTTGGATGCTTCAGATCCACACTCAGAATCAAAGAATCATAGAAATTTAGAGTTGGAAGGGACCACACGGGCCATCCAGTCCAACCCCCTGCCATGCAGGAACACCCTCAAAGCACTCTCGACAGATGGCCATCCAGCCTCTGCTTAAAAACCTCCAAAGAAGGAGACTCCACTATGCTCCGAGGCAGCATATTCCACTGCCGGACAGCCCTGATTTCTCCAACGTAACTTCTTGAATCCAGTGAAAAGCCACCACTGTGGTTCAAGAGAACCTCCAGAATAGCAATAAGGGGACACAGACTGCTCTAGCTGATTGTGAGCAATCAGGAGAACCTGGTGATTTATTTCTTCTTATCGATGGAGCACTTTGGATCTAAGTTCATGATATTTACCATAAAATTCAATAATCTAGTCATTACTGGCAATAGCACACATAATTTTTATATGAGAAAAAGTTGTTCTTGCTGCTGCTGTTGATTTATATAGCATCATCTATATACATGGTGTTTTACAAGTAAAGCTACCAGAAACTGTGGGTCCCACCAGATGTATACAATCAGATATATAGACACACACACACACACACACACACACACAAAGGGAAAGAAGGAATAATAAAACTAAACCATTCAATTGTAAAATGAATTATTCAGGTAAAATACCAAAAATCTAATATAATATAAAACAAACTGACAATTACACGTAATCAAATTATACAAAATTATAAAATATTAAACTAATCTCCAAAAGCTTTTGCAAACAAGTAGTTTTTTAACTGAGATTTAAAAATAATGAGGGAAAGAGCAATCAACAAATATTCAGGGTGGCAGTTCCAAGAGCATGGAGCAGCGAGTAAGAAAGGGAAAGCCAAGCCAAGAAGAGAAAACCCTTGCTTGGGTTAGGAGCCCAGGGCTCCTGGAATTCAGATCTCAAGCAGGTCAGTAAAAAGAAATAAGGTCTAAAAGATAAGCAGAGGTTCAGTTGTGCAGAATTTTGAATGTAAAAACAAGAAATTTATACTGAATTCTAGTAGGGAAGGGTAACCAACAAAGAGATTTCAAAAGTGAGGTAATATGATCAAAACATATAATATATACTATCTCTTTAACTCATAATAGCAATATAGCTTTGCAAATACATTTTCAGAAGTGGTCAACCTCAGTTGTACAATATAGTAATTTTAAACCCTAAATGTAACGGTCATACAGAGGCACTCCTCTTTAGATGGTAATGTGCAACTGCTTTCCTTAATTCAAAATATGGTAAGCCTGCCTTTCAGCATTTTGGGACTTTCCTGCTCATTCTTCTGAGTGTGGTGCTGGATTTCAGTCTGAAAGCAGTATCTTGATCACTTTGGCCTGATAATTTTTTTCCTATTCTCCTCATTTCTTTCTTTTCCTCTTTGAACCTATACACGGGATAGGAAACTCCTATCCCTGCAAATGTTAAGGTGAGAAGAGAGAGCTAAGGCCAGCTAGTACTATTATTTCACAGTATTATTATTTCCCCACAGCAGAACCCTGAAAACCAAAATGCTACAGTATTGACCACTGTCAGTGTAGATTCTTTTTTGGGAAACTGACTGCACCTTGAGAGCTTGGGTATCAGGTTTTGATGAGCCAGTCATTATTCGACAAATGAATACAGCTAATTAAATGTTTAACACAAAAAAACTATTTTTAAATTTGATGCCTATCACACCTTCTAAAATATCTTTTCCTAATAGTGTATGAACAGTTTTAAATAAGTTGAATTCATACAGCAAAGTCTGTTTTCATATAAATGCCACAAATTTCCCCCATCTAATAAAGTGGTTTCACTTTGAAATGTGGATACTTGGAAGGATTAAATTCCAAGTCAGGAACCATATTCTTGAAGGTTTCATTCAGATAAACAGCCATATCTAGTGCTAAACAGTTACCTGTGCAATCAAATTTTAAATGAAGTCTTTGAAATGTGGTCTCTGGAGGACCATCCTGGGGATATCATGGACTGCCATAAAGATTAAGGAATGGGTCTGAGAGCAAATCAAACCAGAACTCTCCCTAGAATCCAGAAAGAATAAATTCAAGCCCCTGTAACTTCAACATCTCATGAAATGACATGACTCACTGGAAAGGACAGTAATGCTTGCTAAGGTTGAAGGCAGTTAGGAAAAGAGGAAGACAGACCACTTGAGTCAATCAAGGCAGCCACAGTCTGAGTTTGCAGCACCTGACAGTGCAGTTAATAACAGGATCTCTTGGAAGTCTCTTATTCATAGATTTCCTCAAAAGTTGAAATAGCTCAAAACAACATATATTTGGTAAGTAATACATGGCCATGCAACTCTTTAATAACAAAGTCAGATTGTAAGTACTGAAAGGACTAGAGCCAGGACAGGGTCTCCTGGAAACAAGAGGGAAATATCAGCATATTTGGGGAAAATCCAAAAGTTTACAGAACTGGAATAAATATTTTAAAGAAATAAAAGCAACCAGTGCAGAAAAATTTCCCAAACACTCCAATGAGCTCAAACCATATTCACCAGCCATAAAATCTTGAATATCAACTGGAAAAAGAATCTGGAAAACCAGCCAGAAGGCAGCAATTAAATGAAAGGTCTTGGAGGAAGACATGACTTACTGGGAACGTTCTTGTTAAGCACAAATATACTGTAACACCATGTTCAGCTTGAGGCTTCACATATTCATCTGACTGGTCACTATGGAAATAGAATGCTGGACTTCATGTCTCTGTATTCTGATCCAATGTGACTGTCCTTATATTCACATGGAGAAATGGAAGCCATTTCATTCGTGACCAGCACAGGAGAGATGCTATTAATCTCTAAAATAGGTTGATAATGTTTTCAGGCCAATAACTTCTGTAGAGTTAAGTATACTATTCCTTGTTTGTTTCAAATAAAAATACAGATTTCAAAACAAGCAGAGGGAAAAGGAAATAGCAAGCAGATTAAAAAAGGGAATTTGATTAACGTCTGTTAAGGTGCGACTCTTCTAATATTCATCCAAAAACAAAAAACAAAACAAAACAAAAAAGACTTAGAACAAAAAACTGGCAACAATGTCTTTTTCATATCTGAAGAAATATTTCATATTCCAATGCTGTAATCCAAGCAAACTTCAGTAAGAAAATTCCATATTGACAAAAGCAGGTTAAGAGTTGCACATGGGACAACTTCTTTACCCACAGTATCAACGAATGAATGAAAAAGAATTTTGGGTTTTTTTTGCATACTTGTTTAATTCCTAAGTGATATATGAGAACCCTTGTAGTAAATGAGATGACAGCAGTGGCTATCGGAGATAATATGGCAAAAGGCAGGTCCCTAGCAAGATAATCTCATGCCAGCAATATGGATACAAAGCAGACAGCGTCTTCTCCCAGTCAAGCTGATGGATCAATACAGCTTCAAGAGATCTGAAAGAAGCTTATCTGCATGTTCCTATGAGAAATTCGGAGTAGCATCATCTCAGGTTTCAAATCATGGGTTATTATCTTCGTCTTTTCTTGCTGTCATCTACCCTACCAAGCATTATTGTCTTTTCTAGTGAGTTATGTTTTCTCATGATATGCCCAAAGTACGACAGCCTGAGCTTAGTCATCATGGCTTCCAATGAGAGTCCAAGCTTAATTTACTCTAAGACCCATTTATTTGTCTTTCTGGCAGCCCATGGTATCCACAGAAGTCTCCTCCAGCACATTTCAAATGAGATGATTCTCTTCTTATTAGTTTGGTCACTGTCCAGCTTTCACAGCCAAACACAGAAATCTGAAATACAGCGGCATTGACAAATCCAACTTTGGTATTCACTGACTTATCTTTACTTGAGTATCTTGTCTAGTTCCTTCACAGCTGCCCTTCCAAGTCCTAGCCTTCTTCTGATTTCTTGACTGCAGTCTCCATTTTGACTGAAGACTGAGACAAGGTATAAGCAATCTTTGACTACCTCAATGTCTTCATTGTCTGCTTTAAAGTTATGTAAATCATCTATGATCACTATTTTTGTTTTCTTAATGATCAACCTTAAAACTGTGTTCGCACTTTCTTCCTTGACTTTCTTCAATAGTCATACCAAGTCTTTGCCATTTTCTGCTAGTAATATAGCCAAATCCTAATCATGAAAACAGACATCTACAGCATTTTACTTAAAAAAAAAAGTTACCAGTAATGGCAGAGCGACTGCTAACTCCTCTGCTACTAAAGACATAGGAAATAATCCCCAAAGTCTGGTGTTATCTGAAGCTTCACTGTTAAGAGTTCTATGTTTTTCCTTCTAAAAACTAAATTCAGCCTGAACATGGAGCCAAGTTAAGCTGCTTAGCCTTGCCTCTTGTCATCCCACTAAGTTCAATAAGCAGGAAAAAGAAAGACCTTCCAGTATCCCCATATGAGAGAGAAACCCCCAGAAAGTCAGTCATTAACAAAGCCAAAAAGACAAAGCACCAGAAGAAGAAACCTTTAACAATGATCAACAACTGTAGACAACCATATAACTGATCAGTGAATAAACCACAGTTTACATACCCAATCCTCTTAGGGGAAAACTATATACATTCTGGCATCTTCTTACACCAGCACCCCACAGGGTAGGCACGGCATTTGTTCCTTACTGCTGGAAAGGAAGGTATCATAGGTAAGAATAACGTTCCTTTTCCCAGCAGGAAGGGAGAACATCCTGAACATCTGGGACTTGCCAGAGCTTCCCTAAATAGGATGGGCGGTGCTGGCAACTCTGTGCCCTAGGTATTAACCACCGGCTGTAAGATCCAGCTTTTTCCAGGCAGCCTCGGCTGACACAAAGCTGTCCAGTTTATGATGTCTAATGAACATGGAGGGCAACTTCCATGTGGCTGCCCTGCTAAACTCCACTAAGGTAACATTAGTGACCAGAATTGCCATTGGAGCTGCACTCATGGTGGAGCGTGCCAGCACACCCTCCAGCAGCAGAATGTTTACAGTGTTTTGCAGCAGGTTGCAATGCAGGACTTGATCCACTTACTCAGGGTGAAGGTGGATATCTTCTTGCCCTTCAAGTGCAGCTGAAACGAGATGAACAGAGGTCTGGAAGCTGCTTGCCCTTCTGAGGTAGATCCGGATGGTCCTGTGCACATCCAGAATGTGCCAGATCTTCTCCAGTTCCTTGGAAGGCTGCGGCCAAAAGGAAAGGACAATCAGTTCCTGTGCTCTATGGAAGGCTGAGCTCACCTTGGGGACAAATGTAGGATCCAACCAGAGAACTGTGGAGTTGGGCCTGATGATGCAGAGCTCTCTGCATGTAGACAATACACCAAGTGCCAATATTCTGCATGCTGATGTGATTGCAGCAAGGAACAGCATCTTCCAGGACAGGTGTTTCAGGGACATCTCTCTCAGAGTCTCAAAGGGTGCCACTGTTAGCACCTTGAGCATTGTGTGCAGGTCCCACAATGGAAAGCAATGCACTTGGTGGAGCCAAGTTTGAGAAGCCCTTTAGGAACCTACTCACATGCACAGAGGAAACTTCCACTGGTAACCTATCTCTTGACTACACTGGGCCAATGTCATCCTGGAGGAACTTTAGCAGGGATGGAATGGACAAATAAAGGAAGCCCACATGCTTCTGCCTATACCACCTGTGAAACATCCTAAGAGTGTATTTGTTCATTCTGCTGGTGGATGTTTGTCTGGAGTCCAGGATGATGTTCACAACGTTCTTCAAGGAGCCACAGTCCCTCACCATGCCCCATTCAATTTCCAGGCATGGAGCTATAGCCACTCTGGGTTGACTTGCCATTTCATCAGGAGATCCAGGCAGGGAGGCAGGGTCATGGAGTCCAACACAATGTGCATGATTTCAGAGAACCACACCCTTCCAGGCCATGCTGGTACCAACAATATCACTGTTGCTTTCTCCCCTTAGATCTTTCTCATTACTCTGGGGAGCAAGGCCAGCAGAGGAAAAGCACACATAAGTTTCCATGCCCAAGACAGAAGAAGAGAGTCCATGCCTTTGTCTCCCTCTGTCTGGTACCTGGAGATAAACCTTCACACTTTGGAGTTTGGTAAAGAGGTCTACACCCAGGTGGCCAAATGTGATCTGCAGAAACACTTCCGGGTGGAGACTCCACTCCCCCTGTTCAATGTTAGTCCAGCTCAGCCAGTCCACTCTCAAGTTCAGGGTACCTTGTAGGCGCTCTACCTACAGAGATAGCAGGTTGTCTTCTGCCCATTTCAGAAGCTTCTGTGTCTCTGCCTCCAGGGAGTGCAAACTTGTCCCGCCTTCATGGTTCAGATGGGTCTTTGTGGTGGCATTGTCTGTCCTGAAGAGGATGGTCATGCCGCAAACAATGTTTGTGAATGTTAGGAGGGCCAATGTGACTGCCTTGAGTTCCAGCCAGTTGAAACCATGGCTCAGTTCCAGCTGGTACCACCTGCCTTGATGCAGGTGAGGCCCAGTTGCTCCCCAGACCCTAAAGTTGGTATCCACAGTAATTTGAATCTTCTCCAGTCCCCAGTTGACTGCAGGAAAGGTCCACCCATTGAAGCAGCTGAAGATCTGTTGAGGAAACTTGACTGAGTACTGTCCCCTCATGGTGATTGCCTCCTGATGGAGGAGTAGGAGCCACTACAGAGGGCTGGTATGGAAATGGGCCCAGAGAAGGCACTCTGTCATGGAAATCATCAGCCCCTGCAAGTGGGCCAGCTTGCATATGCTCACAAGAGGTGTTTTCTTGACTTGGCAATCACATCAATACATTACTGCAAAAGGAAGACTATCCCTGATCTAGTGCTGATCCTTGTCCTGAGATGTTGAATCTCTTGAGAAGGGTTGAGAAGGCTCTTCCTGATGTTCACCAGGAATCTGTGCTGGTGCAGTGACTCAAAAACCAGTGGCACATCTCACTGACCTATCCTCAGAGACCTTTAGTGTGCCTTCACCATCTTTGCAAAACACAGAAGATATGAGAGCAGATATGGAGGCACTGATTAATGGGATCTGAAACTTAGCCACTACATTTTTAGGAAGATTATCAAGCTTCTTAGCAGTGGTAGGGCTAGGTCTGTTTGTTATCTGTAAAGAGACTGGGGCTGCAGTGGGGAAAAGGTCCCCACTTCCCTGAGGGAAGTCTGGGTCTTGAGAGAGGGTCTGCTCTGATAGAAGAGAAAGGCCTAAAGCTCTAACTGTTTTCCTTAAAAGCACAGGAAAATCCTAAATGTAAAAAAGACATATAGAATTGGGAGTCAAGTCTTTTCCCCCTTCCCCATCCTCCTCTTAGCCCTCCTCTGCCTCAGAGACACCCTACAAAACCTCATCCTGTATTCTTCTTCAGAGGATTGAATGGAGATGTTCTTGTTTACTCCCAAGGAATCAGGGTGCCACTTTCTGTACTTCCTAAGGAGGTAGTAGCCAGGAGGCTGTATCTGATTCAGAGGCCAAGGCTCCTCCTCCATTTCCTCTAGGTGCCATTTGGGCCCATCTGCAGCCATGTGGTCAAGATGGCAGCTGCCTGCGCCAGAAGAAGAGGCCTTAGAGCCATCTCATGTGGTCTTGGCCTGCTCACTTGAAAAGGAGTCAGTGTGGGCACTATTTTTGCCACCATGCACTTCCCAGGCTGAAAAATGAACTCTCCCCCTGGTTTGGGTGTCATGTGGCCAAGATGAAGGGGAGTAGGAAAGGAACTGAACACTCGCCTCTACCCTGTCCACCCTTCTGATGGATCCCAAATCCCCTGGAGCTGTTAACATGCCCACTGTGGTGATTGTGGCAGCCTCCTGGGTGATGACTGCCTGGATTGGGCAAGGGTTTCTTCCCAGTGCTACAGGTGGGGGGGGGGGCGTACTCACTCTTTCCCCTGAATTGATGTCATCCTGGCATACCTCAATGGCCTTGGCTAGGCAGCAATGTGGAGAGGTTTTCCCTCCTCTGGCTGCTCCCTCAAGTCCTCCTCTGTGAGTATTTGCTTTGAGAGAGAAGAGAGAGAAAGTTTGGAAGAGAGAGTCACTGAATACACCAGCAGTCTTCTCCTTCCTGGGTATCCTTGCTGGTGTTTGTGTCTTCCTTCTGCGCTCCCAGGAGAGTCCTATCGGAGTGGTAGGCAGGAAAAAGACTGACATTCCATTGGTCTCTCCCCCATACGAAAGGCTTTTCTTTTTCCCGCCTATTTGAGTGAGTGGAGGAATACCCCAAACATTCAAGATGTTCCTCTTTTCTCTCCTGGGAAAAGTCCCAAGTCATCTGGCATGGGATGATGCCATTCAGTCTTGCCCTGTAGAATTGATTTAGAGTTGGAGGGGATAAAAATAATCAAGAAAAGGACAGAGAGTTCCAGTCACATATGGAAAGATGTTATCTAGAAAAAAATCTACCTTTTGGGAGGGAAAGAAATGGTATATAAATTTTTCAAGCGTAACATCTACCCAGTTCTGTTACTTTAATCCGATCTACCTGAAATGTTCTTGAATGCTTAGTACATCTTTCTCTCTCTTCTCTCTCTACCCCTGTGTATACATATGTATTTTGCCTTCCCATCCCTGCTAAGTTGGACACAGAAAAAGCATATGATCTGGACCATATCACAGAAGAAACAAAGCCAAAAGGTCATCAGAACTGGTTAACAAAACAGTATACAAACCCAACTGTGTAAGTATCGTGTATAAATTTCAGTTTTGTAAAATCAGCCAAAAAAAGAAAAAAAGTAGTTTTAAAAATCCACCTACAGAAGCATACTGGAGGATTATAATAGACCAAAGGCGGTTCTCCATTTGTTGAAGCTCAATTCCCATTGGTCCCCATCAGCCTAGCCAATTGTATGTGATGAAGGCAACTGACATCTAGCAATAAACTGGAGACAGCCAGTACGGTGTAGTGGTTTGAACATGGGACCAGGACTCTGGAGATCAGGGTTCAAATTCCTATTTGACCATGAAAATCTACTGGGTGATCTTGGGCAAGTCACACTTTCTCGATTTTAAAGGAAGGCAAAGGCAAAGCTCCTCTGAACAAATCTTCCCAAGAAAACTTTGTGATTCACTGTGGAGCCACCATAAGTTGGAAACTAGAAGGCACACAACAACAGTAGCAGCAACAACAATAACAAACAACAATAACTACTACTGGAGGTACTGATTCTCCAACTCTTTGGATGTTAGTATTCATTTTTCTACCAGCACTAGGAACTCAATCCAGTTTTCAGTATGTATGTTTGTGCACATGCCTTCAAGTCACCTGTTGACTTATGGCAACAAGACTTTCATAGGGCTTTCTTAGGTAAGGAATATTTGAGGCACTTTCCATTGCCTTCCTCTGAAATATAGTTGTGGTGTAATCATTTTACTTATTTCTCCTATATATTGACTGCTCTTTTTTATAACAAATCTTTAGCTATAGAAGATGATTCTTCTTGGTAAACGGATTAGCACTAAGGAGAAATTCATGTACCTCACATGATAATTCCATCTATGACAGGTGCCTTGAATAGATCAAGTGTTTCAAGCACTGAAAACAAGAATTTTCTCCAGATACTGGGTTTTCATACAATAAGCCAGTCATATGGTACTTACTATACCAACTAGGTATGTGACTTAATATGAAGAACATCACATCAGGATAATATTTTAGAAAGAATTTCCTACTAAAAATAGATTGATTCACAAGTTCATTGAAGACAACAACCAGCTTTGGACCTTTTTCACAATAGGTTATTTTTCTTTATCAATTCAGTCTAGGAGGAAGATTAAGGGCATGGATGGCTAAATAAAAACAGATGAGATTAGATATGCAGAGATTAGATATGCATAGACTAGATCTGAAAATGTTTTTAAAAAGCATAGAAGAAACCCTCTCATTTGTGAGGATGGGACTTCTCCTCCAGAGTTAAGTATGATTGTAGATTTCCTCCAGATGTAAACTTAGAATATTAACATCTGAAAAGTGTAAGCAATATTAACATCTGAATATTAACATCTGAAAACTGTAAGCAATGTTCCAATGAGGTAGATTAGGATAAAATGTTCCATGTTTTTTCCGGGGGCAGGGGCAGGGCATGATACAAAACAGCAGATATTATGTGCTCTGGTTGTCAATAAACTGTGTTCAGGAAATATAAGAAATATAATAACAATTCTAATTCAGAATGCACTGGAATTCTCATTGGGATCAGAAAAGACCCCACACCTCAATGGAATTGTTTTCTAAAAAAATTCTCATGTAAGAGGGTTAACTTTCAATGTCTTTAATCATAACACTAGCCTAGTATTTTATTCACATATAAGCTGTGTGCACAGGGAGATTATATATATATGTGTGTGTGTGTGTGTGTGTATGTGTGTGTGTGTATTTCAAGAATATATAAAACTAATATTAAGCAGTTGCTATAGGTAAAGAGTGAGAGATATTGGCTGAAATTGTGTGTTGCTTTAGCACAGCACAAATATCTGTGTTACATTCCACTTCCTCTATATTAGACAGCAACTTATCACAACGAACACATACTGCAGGCTAATGCACATGATTGTGACAATGTGCATACACAATGTTCTCTGAAGGTTAAAGCACATTTGCAACAGTTTCACATGTGCAATTCCACTTTTGCCGCTGCCAGTTGGATATGACTGTTGCGCACTATTAAAACAAAAACACTGCATGTGTAGCATAGCTTACGCCAGCATATGTTACCAGCAGGATTCCGGCCAGTGATTCTTTTTAAAACAAACATATTTACAAATACATAATGTTCATCCCGGTGCAAAGCAGGATGAACAAAAAGTGGGATGAAATGTATATAACGATGTTACGTATAATAGTGAAAGTCTATAAACAGATGAGAGGAGAGGCTGTATAACCGAAGTGTTTGGTCAAATTCTAACTCTGTGTTAAATGTTAACTTGATACACTAGACTGGATACAATGATTTCAGATCACACAGCTTCCCAACCTTTGGCAAAATTTCCAGGTGGAGGCAATCTCTGGAAATTTGAGAAACTGGCATGGAAACCCATATAAAACAGCTTGCTCAAGAAACTGAGTACAAGGCAGGAATCTAACCCCCAGAATACGAAAGCACTTCTCCAGATGTCTGTTTTTTGCTCCAGCAGACTGTCCAAAAAACATGCCAATTAGTATACATTTATTTGATTTATATCCCACTTTTCTCCCTGTATTGGGTTGCCTGGCTTCAAGTTAATAATCTTGCTGAGTGTTCTTGCATGTGTATCAAAGTCAGTATGTATTCAGCAGCGCATAAGGCGTGTAAATTGCATTGTTAGATGTTTTCAGCAAAGCTGGTAGTAGTATAAAGCCTCTATTTAGTTGCAAACATTTTATCAAGAATATTTCATTCTAGAATACATCATTAAGGAAATACATATCAGATCTGTTGGAAGTTATTTAAGTCTTTGGTATGGAATCTTTGTTATGTTGGGCAATCTATCACAGGCCTGAAACCAGCAAGGGATGGGATCATAGCCAAACACAGGGAAGTCTATTCCCTTTATCTCTGCATCTATCATTTCTACCTCTCTCTCCTCTTTTTCATCTAGCAGACTGCCTGGGAAAGGACAAATTCTTCTTTCAGTGGGTTGAATAGATTATTTGCACAGGACTTTGAAATAAAGCTGATAGCCATATGAAATCAAGTTGAAGGCTACACACTGCCATAGGGACACAGGTCGTCTGTTCCTTAAACTATTCTTTTTTTCTTGTGTTTCTTGGTTTAATTTTATTTCAGTTCAAATCAATCTATCCTGCTTACCTCAGAGGAAACATTTGTAGGACTGGATTGCATGCCTGCAGTGTTACGCTTACTTATGCAGGAATAAGACTTTTTGAAAGTGGTGGTAGCTTATACTTTCTTGTTAACGTAGCTTCCTCCTTCTCACATGAATACTAGAATCCCTTCCCATTTCACCCTTACCTTGGACAACTTTTACAAAGATGATATATTGCTTATTGTTGCACAAAGCAGTGCAGTATAAATGTAATGTTACATGTAAACACTATTACAATGTTTTCCCCCCAAGAAAACATGTTTACACAGATTACAGAGCATCCAGACAAAACCACAGGGTCTCACCTTTAGCATTAAATGGGGATAATCTGATCACCAATTATATACCTGAATACTCAAAAATTACAATTATTTTCTGTAACTGAAAAATCAATTCTCATATTATCAACTACTGTAGATGTTATATGAGAAATCAATGAAAAAGACTTAATGATTCAGAATCAAGAAGCTGTAGACACAGATAGCACAACATCATACAAATGTAATCAATGATGTAATAGCTAGCCCCTAGGGTTAAATGCTAAGATAGTTAAACCTACTTTATAAACTCTTCAAAGCAATTCTGAGACAATACCTCTACAGTCAACCCTAAAATAAATGCTGAATCAGGAAGATGGCAAATGATACCAAGGCTAAATGTAGTTCAGCCAGACTTACTGGGAGCAGAACACACACTCATGGAATGATGCAACATAAAGATCTAAGTGAAAATCACAGAACAGGATCAAAACTATCAGACACCTCCAAAAGATTTTAAAAGTGGATCTAGCGACTTCCGGACGCATGGCGCGCACGACAGGCTGTCCAGAGTAGCGCTGCACAACTCCAAACTGCCACCCGAAGGTTTCCAGCTGGATTGGGGCCATCAAATTCCCGCTAGCTATCCCCTCGGTAAGGGGGATGTGGAAGAGGTCCGAAGGGGATCCAAATTCCAGCACCCAGCCCTCCCCGAAGGGGGAGAGTGGAGGAGCTTTGCAGGACCACGACGGGACCTTCTGGATCGCCGTTTTAGCGGCACAAGCGCCGCTGATGACTTTTAACCAAGACTGCAAGGCAAGATAGCAAGTAACAGCCCGACTTGGATTACAATTTAACTTAAAACACAAGAGGTATGTACCTGTTTCAGCGAATATAAACTGCAGCTTGGAGGAGACCTTGGTGGCAGGAAGCAGAAACGTAATGGCGGATTTCTTAAAGCTACAGAGACCAGAGTGGTGAGTTTGAATAAACTTCAATTTTCCTGTATTTCTCTTGGTGGATTATCGAGATTTAACTAGACTGGGTTTGGATTTAGACTTGGAGTAAACTGGAGTTGGATCCAATTGGCAAGAACTTGTTAATGGTTTTAAAGTGACTGAAGACACTGAGCTTATAAATTGCTGAATGGAGACAAAGGGGATTTAACAGTGCTGCTCTTTTCTGGGCTTTTTTTCTCTCTCATCTGCATTTTACATACATGGAATTTCTTTTCTTCCTAACTGTTTGGAGTGGAGTGGACTCTTTTTTGGTGCTGGGGAAAATTGTTTTTTTTTATTTTTTTGTGTGTTTGTGGGACTTGGCAAGCTGCAGGACAAAGTGAGTTCTTTTTTCTCTTTTTCCCTTTGTTCCTATTTGCTCCCATTGAAAACTCTTTGGTATTTTTATAAACTTTCGCAAATGGATTAATGAACTTGACACCGAGACTTTGATTTGGAACTTTTAAATGGATAAAGAAGTTAAATGAAATGACTTTGATTGTAATACTTTGAGTGTTTGAACTTTAAGGAACTTTATTTCAAGGAACTGATTTCGGGAACTTTATGAGCTTCTAAAATTATTATATTGGACTTTGTTTTAAAAGGACATCTATCTTCATTTATTTACTTCATATAGTGTACCTGGTATTAGACCCTGTTGATCTGACTCTTAAAAATGAAGGCTTCTTCACCTTGAAAAACAGTGAGAACTGAAAACTCCCCACCCACGCAGATAGCGACAGGGAGCTGCATTCTTTATCCAAGGTCGTAGCTGCAGAGCTGGAAAAAGAGTGAACTGTAGAGGATTGGATAAACATGTTTGGGAGGGGGAATCTGGAGTGGTTGACGCCTCGGTGGTTAAAGTAGAACTAAGATTCTTCATGGTTTACTATGTAAATAATATTGTGTGAATTCATCTAAAAAGTGGAGAATTATATTCTGTATTATTATATTTTCTATTATTAAGACACATTATTGAACATTATTATAACATAATTAAGATTTCATTTATACATATAGTATTATACTGCAATTAAGATTTCATTTGTTTATATAAGTTTACGATATTTAGAGCATATTAAGACAATTCATTGGACTATGAAATAACAGGTCTCAAGATAATTGGTGCCGGGATCATTGAGTTCATTGATTATTGAATTAATTAAGATAACAGAGAGGAGCAGAAGGAGTAACGGGTAGAAGAGAAAAATTTATTCTTTAAGAAAGTTAATGGATACAAGAACAAGGAAGGCCACAGCAGCTGCAGCAGTAACAATGACTACCCAGCCAGTAAGAAGGACATCCACGGATACATCCCAGAAGCCACAAGACCTAATGTTACAAATGACGGAAGAATTGAGGAATATTAGAGAAGATATCAGGAAGACAGAGATAGACATAAGACAAGACTTAAAAGAAGCAAGAAAAGAGATGAGAGCAGATATGAAACATGAAATTGAAAAGTTGGGAAAGAAGCTGGAAACTTTAACAAAGGATGTTTCAAAGATAAAGGTAGAGACAAAAGAAATAAAAGAACAGGTCATATAAGTACAAACTGAAATGGCTGAAGTAAAAGGGAAACAGCAGGAAGAAGATATTCAAATTACGCAACAAGAGTTACGATATCGAGAAAAATGTCTTCGTTTTCGGGGCATCCCTG
This sequence comes from Cyclura pinguis, assembly GCA_030412105.1. NCBI lineage: Eukaryota > Metazoa > Chordata > Lepidosauria > Squamata > Iguanidae > Cyclura > Cyclura pinguis. The sequence continues at coordinate 219,843,963 of CM059602.1, forward strand.
AAACTAGTACGGAAAATTTATATGAGAAAATGCTACCGGCTTTGGCTGAATTTCTAGACATTGAAGAAGACAGAATGGAAATGTGCATTGATAGGATGTTTAGAGTATCCTCAAGGACAGCGAGAGAAAGAAAGCTTCCAAAAGATATTATAATAACTTTCACTAGGACCGCTACAAGAGACAAAATCTTACAACGGAGCTACGAAGGAACATTCGAGATTGAAGAAAAAGACGTCAGAATTTTTAAAGACATATCATTTCAAATACTCAAGAAGAGACAAGATTATAAGCCTTTGGCAAACCTTTTGATGAAGCTTCAGATAAACTATAGATGGGAGAAGACTGAGGGCATTTCTTTTTCCTATAAACAGCGTTACAGAATAAATACAGTGCATAAAGCTAAAGAAATGATGGAAAGATTGAAGAAAGATCTTCAGAAAACATCAGCAGAAGGAAGGGAAGAAGAACAGCGGTTGCAAGAGGAAGGAAATGAGGAAAGGATACAGATCCAGGCAGAGGAGAGTGAAGGTGTGGTAGGACAGACACAGGACCCAGAGCAAGAAATAGAAGAGGGAGGAGAACTTCTGGGAGAAGGCATTCAAGATTAATTGAACCAGAATTAATAAAGAAAACAGCAAAATGGGGCTCAAAATATACTCTTGGAATATAAAAGGATTTAACTCGGAATATAAGAGAAGACAGATATTTCACCATTTGGAGAAACAAAAATTGGATATAATTTGTCTACAAGAAGTACGGATTAGAACCCAAGACATGAAGTATGTTCAGAATCTGAAATTAGGTAGCTGTTTCGCTGCAACAACTGATCAGAAAAAAAGGGGAGTATTGATATATGTTAAAAATTCTGTGACAAAAATGGAAGATATTTGGCAGTGGAAGTTGACACATTGCAAGATAAGATGTTAATAGTGGGAATATACGCACCAAACGGCGCTAAAGGAGAATTCTTCCCCAAAATTAATATGGAAATACAGAAATACTTACAGAAAACTGGAAATGCTAATGTGACAGCTCTTGGGGACTTTAATGGAGTTATAAATCCTACATTGGACAGATCAGTACAGAAGTTGGTGCCCAGAAACGATGGAAAATTACCTAAAAGTTTTTTCCAGATGATGGCCGATCTAGATCTTTATGATGAATGGAGATATAAAAATGGACAATTGGATGGCTACACATTCTACTCGGATAGACACAGAACTATGTCTAGAATTGATATGATATTGATATCAAAAGACCTGTTATTAAAGACATTGGAAATGGACATTCTCCCCAATCTATGTTCAGATCATATTCCTATACAAGCAACACTCAGAGTTATGACTAGAGAGAGAACATGGAAGTTTAATGAAGACATATTCAAAAAGGAAAAATATATTAAACAAGCAAAAATAGAGATAAATAACTATTTCAAGGAAAACGTGACACCGGAATTACCAATGAAGACAATTTGAGACGCAAGTAAAGCCGTGATGAGAGGAAACCTAATAAGGTGGTCATCTGAAATAAGAAAAGAAAGGAAACGAGTTGAGGAAACAATATTGGAAAAGATGAGAAAGCTGGAGAAACAGCTGAGGGAAAACCCAACGGATACCAATATAAGACAGAGGTTGAAGGTTTGTCAAGCTGAACTTAACCAACTAAATTTGGGGGAAATAGAACACCAAATGCGCAGAGTGAAACATACCTACTTTGAACGGGCTAACAAACCATCTAAACTCTTGGCAAACTTACTTCGTAAAAGAAGACTAAGAAATACAATAACGGAAATTAGAATTGGGGAAAGAAAAACTACAAAGCAAGAGGAGATAAAACGGACTTTTTTCAATTTCTATGTAAAGTTGTTGAGTAATATCTCCTCAATTAAAAATCTGAGGGAAATTGAAGATTACTTAGAAAAAAATAATAAAATGAGATTTACAGAAGAACAAAAAACGGCATTAAACAAACCAATATCGATGATGGAGATAGTAAAAGCTATCAGAAACACAAAAAATGGTAAATCTCCTGGACCTGACGGCTTTACAGCAGAATACTACAAAACTTTGGAACATGAACTCTCAATTCCATTACAAAAGACAATGAATGAGATAAGAAAAGAAGGTATACCAAATACATGGAAGGAAGCTAACGCAGTTTTAATACCTAAAGAAGGAAGAGACTTAACCGATATCAGGAATTACAGACCTATCTCACTTTTAAATACAGACTACAAGATATTTGCTGCTATTTTAGCTGAGAGACTTAAAAAGGTTCTTCAAGATAACATATATGAAGACCAGAATGGATTTCTACCGAAGAGAACAATGTGAGATAACGTTAGGACAGTATTAAATATAATCGAATACTATGAAAGACACAATGAAAAGAAATTAGCTATGGTGTTTGTCGACGTGGAAAAGGCTTTTGATATGGTCAATTGGGCATTTATGAAGACGGTTATTAAACAGGCACAAGCAGGAGAAAAATTCATTTCTTGGATTGAAGCAATTTATAGTCAGCAAACGGCGAGACTGATTATTAACGGAGAGAGAACAAAACAGATTGAACTTCATAGAGGAACAAGACAGGGTTGTCCGTTGTCGCCTTTGTTATTTATAATGACATTGGAAATTCTTAATAATATCACACGGGAAGAAATTACAATAAGAGGAGTTCAGGTAAAGAAATATCAGTATAAGCTTAAAGCATTTGCGGATGACCTGGTTTTGTTTCTAGAGGATCCTCTCAGCAGTATACAAGGATTGATGAATATTATACAAGAATATGGAGAATACTCAGGATTTAAGATAAACAAGGATAAGACAGTGTTTATAACAAAAAACATGAGAGGGAAAGAAGATATGGAGTTCAAACAGATAACGGGATTTAATAAAGCAAAATACTTGGGATTTTGGATTTCCAAGAGAAACAATGAGCTTTTTCAAAACAACTATGAGAAAAAATGGAAAGAGATATCTAAAGACTTAGAGAAATGGACTCAAATGAGATTATCTATGCTGGGAAGAATGTCTGTTATAAAAATGAATGTACTACCAAAGATGAATTATCTTTTTCAAAATATTCCTACAATTACAAATGCTAAGCCTTTCATACAATGGAAGAGAGATATAACTAATTTTATATGGCAAGGCAAAAAACCAAGAATAAAATGGAAAGTCTTGACTGACATATCAAGAAGAGGAGGCTTCGGATTACCGGACTTACAAGTATACTTTAAGGCTGCAGTATTCACTTGGATAAAGGACTGGATGGATTTACAAAATATGAGAATGCTGGCTTTAGAGGGAGCAGATTTAAGGATGGGGTGGCATGCCTATATGTTCTATGGAAAAGCGACAATTGATAAAGATTTTATGCATCACTTTGTAAGGAAATCATTATATAAAACATGGAATGATTATAAGAATAAGAACATTAGGCAGCTACCCACTTGGGTTTCCCCTCAAGAAGCTTTTTTTGGAAGATGGTCAGATACAGAAAAATGGTTGCAATATGAAGATATATTGGAGAAAACAAATATGAATACAAATACAAATGTTTTCAAGATGAAATCAAGAGAGAAATTGGAAATTGAAGGTATAAAGTTAAGCTGGTTTCCCTACAGACAATTATCAGAAAGATTTCAGATGGACGTGAAAATTCAAGGAATAGAACAGAAAGAACAAGAGAATCTGTTGAAGCTTTTACAAGAAAATCCACCTCATTTACTTTCACATTTATATCAAGAGATATTACAACAACAATGTGAGGAGGAGACAATTAAAATAGCAGTGATACAATGGGCACAGAACATTGGACATCCAATTCAGTTGGAATGGTGGGAACAAAGTTGGCAACGAACAGAGGTTCACGGTAGCTTAGAACCTTAAAGAAAACTACTATAAGTTATTTCATAGATGGTACATGACACCCGAAAAATTAAAGACAATTTATAAGACGGGTACAGGTCAATGTTGGAAGTGTCAAAAGACTGTAGCCACATTATTTCATATGTGATGGACATGTTCTAAAGCAAAAATGTATTGGAATGAAATTCATAAGATAATATGTGGTGTATTGCAGGTTCAAATTGATAAGACTCCTGAAATGTACTTGTTAAATATGACACATATGTTAGAGGGAATTGCGGTAAAGAAATATTGGAGAATGATACTGTAGATGGTCTCGACTGCCCATATTGAATCTGCAAGGCTTTGGAAAAGTGATATAATACCAACGACAGAACAATGGTGGGCAACTTTTATTGAAAATAGAAATGCAGACATTCTTTCACAGAGATTAAAAGAGAAATCAGATGATGATATCTATAAAGAATGGCAGATGATTTCGGAAGCGAGAGGGGTCTTGACAGGGAATAATACATAATTCATGGTATTAAAGGTTCTTACAAGATAAAATTCAGAGAAATATCATAGAACAAGTAGAGTTGAGTAGAAAAACAGGAACTAACGAATTAAGTAGATAATACTAACAATTTATTGTGATGCATTGATAACAGTTCAATGGAATGATAAAGATTGTAATCCAGAGAGGAAAGAAGACAGTTGTAATACGACAATTAAGAATACAATGATAATTGTTTGTTTTATATGTTGGAACTTTGATAAAATTACTTAAAAAAAAGTGGATCTAGCAAAATCTTTAGTCAGCAAAATCATCACCTAAGGATGATTGTAATCAGATACCTGCCAAATACACAAAGCCATGGATGTACCAACTGGGATTCAAACAAACATCTGCACTATAAATATCTAAATCTTGTTTTGTGAGACACAAGGTAATACATTAATCATAAAATCAGATATAACCTGGTATCAGTTTTTAAGGACTGTTAAAATTCCCTCATTGAAGGGAACACTTTTGTGATAAACAAAGTCATATATGAATTTCAAAAAATGAGGTAGAGACAAAGCTTATATAGTAGAAAAGTTCTACATGGCCTATGCAATCAAACCTGCTAAGATGAACTGTTCTGCATATATGAAAGCATATTCCTAAGTTTATATTTCTGCATCTTCATGTGTTATGATTGAACTTAAACTCTTTTTAATCTTATTTTATATGGCACGATACTATATAGTAAATAATATAGTCAAGCTGATTTCAAGAATGGCCTTGATATATATATAAAAAATTACTATGCTATCAATACTCAGATTTTAGTAGCTGTTCAGATACTTAGTGACAAGAGATTTCAATATACAAAATTACTATCTACAGTTGGCAATAAATAGAAAGCATGTTTGAGAAGAATCTGCAATAAGACATAATTTGTCAGACTAACAGTATTAAACTCTCTTCCATTTGAGTTAAGATATGTGATTTTAAATATAGAAATAGAAGAAACATGAAATTCAGCTGAAAAAGGTAATGAAAATTAAACAAAGGAAACTGTAGCAGCAGGGAATATATGCTGTTAATGCTGTGATATTAACTAAGGAAACGAAGTGTGAAAGGCAAGATGAGTCATTGCAGTGAACTGATTAAAAAAACCCTTTGCTTTGTGAACTCTGTTTACATGGAGAAATCCTGCACAACAGCAAAACTTCTATCATGTTGCTGCTTCATAACTGACAATTCCTTCATTATATCATACCGTATTAAAAATGTGGACCATGACCAGTACAGTCTCCCATGTCAGATGGGCTTTTGCTGAGGAGCCAGATTAAATGTGCCAAACAGCTACAAAGCAACAGCAATAGTGTGGAGGGGTGACATTAGTGAAGGATCTCTCAGAGACAATGGCAGTGGAACCATTGTTAACACTTGTTAGTATTGTGCAGAAGAAAGCACAGTAAGCCCCCTTTGAGCATCTTTTACCATGAAAACCCTATGACTGGACAATCCAAAACAAAACAAGAAATAGAGACAGAAGATGAGCCTCCCAGGTCATAAGGCACTCAGTGATCTACTCAGGTATTGCAGAGGACAACAATGAGTAATGCCGTGGCTAACGGCACAACTGTACTCAAGCCAAAAGGACATTCAGCTGTTGACATGCTCAAAGGTCAAAATCCGAAGCTGCACAACATATATTTTAGGAACATGGAATTTGAGAAGCATGAATTAAGGGAAGCTAGGCACAGTAAAACAAGGAATATAACATATAAATATTGCAATACTTGCACTGGACGAGCTAAAGCGGGCAGGAATGGGACATTCTGAGTCAGATAATTTAGCAGTTTTTTACTCAGGAAATGAAAATCTAAGAAGAAATAGGGTGGCATTAATATTGAGAAGAGATGTAACAAAAACAGACAAAAGATACAATGTCTGGGCCGAATGATATAAATAAGACTTCAGCAAAAACCCATCAATATAACCATGATTCAAATTTATGCTCCAACTACAGAAACAGAAGAAAAAGAAGTTGAAAGATTCTATGCTGGAGTTCAGGAAGGAACTTTTCATAAACCAAAACAGGACTTGTTTATCATAGCGGACTGGAAAGCAAAAGTATGAAACAGAGGAGAATCCAAGACTGTAGGGAAATTTGGACTAGAAGCATGAAACGAAGGAGAATGACTGATTGAATTTTGTAAGGCCAACAGTTTGTTCACTGCAAACATATCCTTAAAGCACCAAAGAGGGGACTGTATACATAGACATCATCAGATGGTCAATATATTTAGAAATCATATAGACTACATAATTGCAAGCCAAAGATAGAAATGCTCCATTTTCTCTGCAAAAACAAGACCAGGATTAGATTGCACCACATCCTATGAACAGCTGATATCAAAAATTAAAGTTGAGCTAAAGAAGAACACAAAACCAACCAGCATGCCAAAATACAACCTGAAGAACATTCCTGTAGAATTTAAAGAGAATGTAAAAAGCAGACTTGCACTATTAAACCTAAGGGAGCAGGAGTCAGAAAAACTTTGGAGTGACGCCAGGGACACTGTCAAGGAGGAATGGGGAAAAAATACTACTTGCAGCCAAAAAGTTGGGGAAAACATAGGATTGGAAGAAGGAATATGAACAGTGCAAGCCCCCTAACCCAACTAAAAACTATGTCCTGAGGATCCTAATTATTTTATATCAAACATAGTGAGCCACAGAGATATACTGGACGGACATGTAGGCAGTAGAGCTATGGAGATAGATCAAAACAGTAGCCTGTTTTCTGTCACACATCCTGGGTAAATCTTGCAAATGGCTCAAAGGCCACTTGAATGGATTTTCAGCAGTGATCAGGAGACAATAAGTCTCTGGGAGCAAATAAACAATGCAAACAGCCTGGAATGTGACACCTTGAGGTATGCATCCCTGGATGAGATACTCATCTTGCAGGAAATTACAAGGATGTTTGGCAGTATTTTCTTTGAACTACAAAGCTGAAATCCATCTTCATAAAACTGCAGCCATCGGTTCCCCAGGACATGGGTCAGCTCTATAACTAGGCCCTTTTCCTTCTCCTTTTGGGAGTTTTGGGAGTTTGGGGAGTTTGGAGAGTTTTGGGAGTTTGGAGTTCTCTCAGATCCGCAAACCATGAAGCTGGTAAGCTCCCCTCAGTCTCAAAAGGTGTGGCTGAGATCGTTTTCTCCTACCTGAAGACTTCTGGATTGGTACAATATTAACTCAAACCCTTACGTGTCTCTCTCTCTCTCTCTTAATTTTCACCTCTTTCTAAATTTCTATAGTCTTGTATGCTTGTTGGAGTGAGTGCAGCTGAGTGATTGTATGGATTTTAACATTTATGCCAATAAAATAGTTAAATTTGAACAGTTTGTGTGATTTCTGACTGTGCCTGACCCCGTAGACATTGGGTTAAAGATCCCTAATTACCCTGCCCTCTTTGCATTGCTAAAGCAGTGCTCAGAGCTAATTTTCCCCACAAGAGACGATTTTGACAGCCTTTGGGAATCCCCTTAAGGGAGCCCCAAGCAAGCAGGGTAACAACAGTTTAAGATACGCATATGACACCATGCTGCTAGCAGAAAGTTAAAAAAAACTTGGGAACTACTGAAGATAGTCATGGAAGAAAGTGGAAAGGCAGGCTTACCGTTGAACATCAAAAAAACAAAAAACAAAAACAGAAATAATGACCACAGATTATTTATACCATTTTAGAGTAGACAACGAAAACACTGAAATAGTTAAAGTTACCTTGGTTCAGTTATTATTCAGAATGGAAACTGCAGTCAAGAAACAAGAAGACAACTAGGGCTTGGAAGGGCAGTTATGAAGAAACTAGACAAGATCCTCAAGTGTAAAGATATGTCATTGGATACTAACATTAGAATTCTCCATGCCATTGTATTTCCAATTTCTATATATGGTTGTGAAAACTGGACAGTGAAGAAAGCTGATAGAAAGAAAATTAACTACTTTGAAATGTGTATGGAGAAGACTTCTACAAATACTTTGGATTGCTAAAAAACAAATAAATGGGTAGATCACGCCTCATCCCTCCCTAGAGGAAATCATGCTTGAAGAGTGCACAGTCTTCACTTTAATTTATAACTGAGCTAAGGTATAGAATGTCTGACTATTTCAGTGGCTTCATCATCCACTTTAAAGTTATGGAAACTTCTACTACAACTCTAATATTCTTCCTTAGATTTTATCAATATTTGTTCCAAGTCTTTGTTGTTTTCTGCTAACAGTAAGGTGTTTTCTGCACATCTTAAACTGCAGATGTTCCTTCTTCCAATTTTTATGTTTCCTTCCACTGAGTTTAAGCCTGCCTTTCACAGACGTTTTTCAAAAAAACAGAAAAGGCATTAGGTTATGCTTCTCCAAATTGTATCTTTTCTAGAATTACACATTAGAACTATCAGATGCATACTTTTTTTTTTTAGCATGAACCATAATTTCTCCTGTTCTAAACAATCAAAGGCTTTGTTGTAATCTGTAAAGCAAGGGTTGATTTTGTTCTGAAATTCCCACTCCATTATCCAATGTATGTTTAAAATCTGATCCCTACTGCTTCCTCCTTTTCTGAATTCAGCTTGCAGCTTGCATTGCCTCCATGGATGTCAGATGAAACTCTTCAAGTAGTTATAAACAGATGAGAAGCAAAAGTAAAAAGGGACAGAACCCTGAATCTAACTGTTCAATGACTTCTGTGCAGGGACGCAGAGAACTACTATAATAATCAATGCAGAGTGATAGAAGATGACAACAAAAAAGGAAGAATAATACACTCCTTCTACAAGATCTGAGAAATCAAAGAGAAATTTAACCCAAGAGTGGGGATGCTCTACAACCAGCAAGAGAACATAGTACATGACCAAGTAGAAATACAAAGACAATGGAAACAATACACTGAAAAATGACATAAAAGAGATGAAAGGATGACAGATTCATTTAATGAAGAACCAGGTGAACATGAACATACAGTTTTAGAAAGTGAAATGGAAACTACACTCAGGGCACGTGGGAGAAATAAATAACCAGGTACAATCGCATACGGATAGAGCTGAGTCAAGCTACAGAGAGAGAATCCATTTCTAACTACAAATAGAAATGGAAATATGGGAAAAAAACAAATATGGAAAACAGAACAAAGGCACACAGACTGGAAACGCTCCATATATATTGCAATCCCCAAGAAAGGGGATACCAAGGATTGCACTAACCACAGGACCACAAGCAAAGTGGTGCTTAAAACTCTGCTACAAAGGCTTTTACCATATATGGAGAAAAGCCAAATGTCCAAGCTGGGTTCAAGAAAGGAAGTCACAGTAGAGATTAGATGGCAAACATTTTCAGAAGAGAATCAGCCTGTGCTTTTGACAATAACAAAGCCTTTGATTATGTAGATCTTGAAAAAAATTACATTGCTCTTAAAGAAATGGGTGTGCCACAGTATTTGACTGTCCTAATGTGTAACCGGTACTCAGGAAAAGAAGCATCATCAGGACAGAAAATGGAGATGGTTTCCAACTAGTAGAGAGGCCAGACAAGTCTGCATTTTACCACCGCATCTGTTCAGTTTGTATGCTGAATGTATCATGTGTACAGCAGGGGAGGAAGAAGGCGTGAAAACTGGAGGGAGGAATATGATTGATTTAAGACATGCAGATGACACCATACTACTAGCAGAAAACAGCAAAGACATGGAACGATTACTGATGAAAATCAAGAAAGAAAGTGCAAAGGCAGGTTTACAATTGAACATTAAGAAAACAAAAAATAAAAACCACAGATGATTTACACAACTTGAAAGCAGAGGGTGAAGACATTGAAATAGTTCCAGATTTTCCATTCCTTCTGTTACACCCCAGAGTAACCCTAAGAGAGGGCCCCTAAATTGGCATGTCTTCCCCCACATTGGATATTGGCTAGCAAAGGTCAGTTGCAAGTAAAAATTGGGTTTGAGTTAGATTCTTAAGTCCAACAATGCCCTTTTCTGCTGTATGGGGATGTAGACGACGTCCTTTAGGTTAAAAGACAACGACCTATTGTTCCAAGTCACGTATCTCTAGGCAGCCGCAATAGACTCTCTCCTTGATTAATAAAAAGGTTGTCTCAGGCCCAAGCCACGCTGATGAACTTTGCGAGGATAGACAATCAAAGTCTATCAATTTGGAACGGTAATCCTATCATGTACCTGGACTTTCCCGGGAGAAACAATACCGAGGAGAGGTTGTGATATTTGCCTAACATTATATTCCGCAATCATTGCCCGTTAATGCCACTTTGCTAGCCTATACACAGCCTGAGGACAGAAATTGGCTATAAAAATCCTCACTTTTTGAGCCTTTTTGGAGAGCCTCCCAGACCGGACAAGGGCCCATTTCGCTGCTACCAAGGTGTCTCACTTAAGCCTCTCAGATGCTGCTGAGAACTAAATGCGACTCGCATATCCGACTCGCCACGAAACCCCGCTGCTTCCAGCCTTCCAGCCCCGGGATCCAGCCTCCCCTTGGTGCTTTACACTGAGCCTTCACTAATCTCCTTCTCCAGACTAAGGTCCGTATGCCCTCTCTCCCAACTGTCTCTTATTTCCAACTTCATTCCTGTAGCCCTTGTGTGATTGTAGGATTATTTGTTAACGTGTGTTGTGACCTTCTTTGTTAGTTTTAATAAATTTACTTTAGACTGTTCCTCTGACTCTTGCGTGGTTCTTGCGTGGCTAAAGATCCCTTGCCCTGACCTCTTGCAAGCTTTGAGTGTCTCTGTTAATTCTCTTAATTTGAAGTCTGTTTGGGTGTCCTCGAGACACCCCCAATTTTCAGGGTAACACTTGCCCAAGGCATTAATCAGAATGGAGACTACAGTCAGAAATCAGGAGACTAGGATTTGGAAAGGCAACCATGAAGGAACTACATGAGATCTTGAAGCATAAAGATGTATAATTGAAGTCAGGATGGTCTATACCATCATATTTCCAGTTTCTATGTGTGACTGTGAAAGCTGGACAGTGAAAAACACTGATAGGAAAAAATCAACTCATTTGAAATGTGATGCTGGAGAAGAGTTCTACAGATATTGTGGACTGCTAAAAAGACAAATTAATGGGTCCTAGAACAAATCAAGCCTCAACTCTCCCTAGAAGTCAAGATGACTAAACTGAGCCTGTTGTACTTAGGTACCATGGAAGGATATGACTCACTAGAAAAGACAATACTGCTTGGTAAAGTAAAAGGCAGTAGGAAAATACACAGACCACATTACAGATGGATAGACTCAATCAAGGAAGCCACAGCCCTGAGTCTGCAAGACCTGAGGACTGTTGATGATAGGGTGCCTTGGGATGCCATTAGTTGAAGTCAACTTGACTGCAATTTATAAGAATATTAAAAAGGTAGGGTTCTAACATTATACAGAGAAATGGTTAAGCAATAGAGGAAAAGGAGGTGAAATGAGTATGAGCACAGCACAAGACAGCTGAAGGGAACTGGGAGAGGTGAGCAGTAGATGTTGGGGAAGTCCTCGTTCAAATATACAACCAAACAGAGTTTAGACTTCAGGTGCAGGTCTATGCATCCTTCCATTTCATTCAATAACATCTGCCATTGCACTGTAGAACCAGCAAACTATATCTAAGTGCAACCAGTGGTGCTTCCATACTTACTTAAGGGAAGAACCATTATTGATCATTGGTTCTTCAAGTACTGAGGAGTAAAACAGGATTCATTTCAATCCAGAGCAGAAGCAATCACATTTAATGCTGAAACTGCACAGAGGAAAACAGAGTAGGGCTGGAGACAGGGAGTGTTAAAAACAAGTAGAATATGTGGACCACATACTGCTATGGCACATTCCCCAAACCCAGTTCCGTCAGGCGGGAGGATATCACTCATTTTGAAAACTATTCTAGTCGTCTCAGAAGTTACAAATATACTGTAGATATACAACTAAACATGCTGTTACTCAAAGTCAAATGATAGAAATAAATAACACAAAGCAAATACAGGTAAGCAAAGGGGGTAAGAGTAAGCAAAGGAGGAGAGTATCTTTCCAAATGTAAGAAAGGTTAATATTGAACAACATGGAGATGTCAAAAGCAGGAAACAAAACACTCAAATTAACATGTTTTGCTCATTTCATATAGCAATTATTTGTAAGACACTGGCAGAGAGGAATATTAAAGATTCTACTACATGAAAACAACAATGTGATTTAGTTTTGCTATTTGCTCAGTTCCTTGTCATATACTGAATGAGTTTCAAGAAAAAAAAAAGAAAAAAAAGAAGGGGAAAAAAGGCAAGTCTCATGTAATTAAACAGGGTCAATCAAATTCAAGATCCTCTGTCTTACAATTTCACCAGCAGAAGAGAGAAAAAGACAATAAAACATTACAGAAAGTAACTCTATTGAACACAGTGCAACCTATTCCTGCTTAGTTGGTAGACACATAAGTCACAGTCAGTTAAAAATAATACTGCAATACAACATATGGCAATATATTTTTAGCAGCATTGACATTGCGATGATAGTAAAGGTAGGTTAGAAAATCAGAGACTTTTGGTACTGGGTTGCAACAGCATGTCTCCAGTAAAAATGCAATAAAGCTTGAGCTGTGAAAGAACAGGATTCCGTTCCAGCTCATCTTACTGCAGCTGCATGTGCCTACCTACAACAGGCAAGGTAAACAGTAGTTGCCTCCAGAATCCCTTACTGAGTATGCATCAACAGGAAAAATACAGAGAAAAGGAAAAGCAGAACAGCTTGCCTCATCACCCCCCGCCCCCAGCATGGTAAAAAAGCACAGATCAGTAAATTTGCCGACCGAAGAAGAAATCATAAGAAAAATGAAGGCTGATGAAAAATCATCCCTGGATGTATTTTGGAAGAAGTTTTCAAGTGATCTCTAGCAAGTTCAGAATGTTGTTGTTTACTTATGCAAGGCTTACCTGACCTGATTGTTTAATTTCATATGTAGATATTAGTTTTAAATAAAAAGTGTTCTGAAACATTTTGAAATGGTCCTCTTTTTTGCAATGTAGATATGTTTCCCTATTTCTTCCATGCTGATTCTACCTTTGGTACCAAACTTTCTTCTAAAGAAATCATGCTGTGCGTATTTATTTTGTTAACTGGAATATACCTGTATACAAAGAAGAAATTGAGACTAAACTCTCTGAACCTTCTTACAGAAAAGACATGTGTACATTTTAACATTACTAATATTACTAACTAGATGTGCTCTCAGTTTTTGTTTTGTTTTGTATGTATGCACATGCAAGTACTAGTACTGATGAACAAAGAGCAACTAAAATATATCTGAACCAGAATATACTGATAATGTTATCTGCATAAGTGACAGTAATATTATTTTGTTTGAGAATATCATGTTACGGTATTTTTATTCATTAACATATTTTCTCACAAATTCCACATAGTTCATAGTTGTTTAACATCACAGCACAACCCAAAACCTATTCACTCAAAGGCTGGTAAATACAATTAACAGCAATTTCTTTGTAAATATATTTCAGATTGCAGCATGATTACGTAATATATATATAAAATATGCAAGAATAATACAAACTTGGAATATTCCAAATTTAAGCATATTTTATATATACCATTAAAAACAAAATAGACAGATTTATTTTACAGATGAAAATTACAGTTGGCCCTCCATATCTGCAGATTCTGTATCCACAGATTCAACCAACCACAGCTTGAAAATATTTCTTTAAAAAATCCTAAAAGCAAACTTTGATTTTGCCATTTTATATGAGAGATGCCATTTTAGTACAACATTGTACATAATGGGACAGGAGCATCCATGAATGTTGGTAGCCACAGGGGGTCCTGGAACCAAACCCTCGCAGATACCAAAGGCCCACTGTATGCGGAGTATGATCATTGGGAACACTCCTGAGCAAGCCTCTGAAAACAAATTACAGTGGTTTGCAAATGATTTGGTTCTTGTTCAAGTTGCAGATAAATGTGTTGGAGCTATACTATGCCACTAAGCTCTTTTGCAACTCACTGTGCCATGGCAGAAAAGCTGTACTTCTAAACTGCCAACTTAACCTGTAAACAAGACATGCTTCATTTCACTATGCATTCCAAAAGCAAAACTGTTATGAGTTTCATCTAATCCTAAAGATGCTGGCAATAATTCAGATCTAGTCCACTGGTAAATAAAGCTATTTTAAATTAATTAGTTCATTTTTTTTTTTCTTGGCCATGACTGATACTACTTCCATGAAACATCACCTCACCTAGAGTTTAAAAGGTTTCTGTATAGAATTATATTCTCATTTGTGATTTGTGTTTTGCATCAGCTTAATCTAAAACTCACAGTTACATTGTATTTGTGCCAACCACGTCATTCTATTACTACTTCACTTTCACTCGTAGTTTCTATTTCCTTAAGCCCTCCTTGGGTCCATCTTTCAGATATTTTAAAACAGCAACAGAATGCAAATAGATCCACCTAGAGAACAAGACTTTGGAGCACAGAGCTTGCCCATTAACTAAGTACAACTTGATATAATAACAATGTTTCTGTATTTTTTCCAGGAACAGAAATCAAGTGGCCCTCCAGGCGTTGTTGGACAGCAACTGCCAGCATTTCTCACCATAGGCCGTACTGTGTCTATACGAGTATTAACCATGTCTGAATCTGTTAGGTCTAATTTTGGATTGTGACACCAATAAAAAAAACCTGTTAAACTGAAGTCATTTTCAAAATTTATCATCATTTTATTTCCATTACGACAGCTTCACTCAACCTAACAACCTTCAGATATTGTATAATACAAGTCACACCACACTTGACCTTTGGCCATGCTGGCTGGCGCTGATGGAAGCTGGAGCAAAAAACATCTTGAAAGCATCAAACCTGGGAAAGCTGCATGACTTAAAAAGGTCCACTGGACCCCCAACAGCAAGCTGATACATTCCCAGAAATGGTGGAGGAAGGTTAAATTTTAAAAAGACAATCTTCTTATATCTGTGGGTTGGTCAGTGTTGTACACAGACAACAGTAAAATTAAGTGCAGAAAAGAAAATGAGAAAAATTGCAGGAACAAAATCAATTAATGTAAACCCATATATAAAAATGATAACTCTGTTTTAACTGTACAATTTCATAAGACTAGTTGTGATGGTATTATAAAGGACTGCCAAGTCTTACAGTGTATAACAATGAAAAAAAAGTGGTAAACAGACTTCCACACTCAGATATGATGCCATATGTTGATCCAATTCTATCTTTAATTTGGGCTACAGCTTCTTATCTGAACATGTGATGCTTCCACTGACTAATCATATTATAAAAGTAATGTCATATAAGTTGAGTTAATACAAGTTTATAATACCGCCTTTAAATACACACACACACACACATACACCCATTAACAATATCGAGCAAACACAAGATCATTCTGTAGCAAAACCATTACTACATGTATTATCTTTCTACAGGTAGTGAAAAATTATTAAGAAGCAATAATACATTTTTTACTTTCTTGTTTTAGGATTACATTCAGTTTCTAAAAAACAAAAAAGGATTAACTCAGGGAATGCATCCTTGTTTGCCTTCCTGGTGTTAGAAGAGTGCATCATACGCTCTCTAAACACTTTTCACACTTTGATACTGCCTTGCTTTCATAAAGTGATTCAGTAGCTGTTTGGAAAAGGAATCCAATGGTGAAAGATTAACCCCAAATCTAACAAACTAGAACAATCCACCCCGAGAAACAGATCCCCTTATTTCCTTTCATTCCATTCTAAAATAACCACCCAACACACATAACCCCATCCTTTATTAGACTGTTGTTGCAGGTTTTTTTTTTAACTATCAAAACAGATGTACTATACAAGATCCCTTGTACCACCGCATCCTCTCCCCACCGCGGCCCCGCTGTTATTCTTCCTCTGTACACAACAGCCTCTCCACTCAAAGGCCAGGCACCAATTTCAAGCGCTGCCAGGGTGCCACCCGCCTTTCTTGAGCTTCCGCCTCTCCTTCCACCGCCCCCGCCCGCGCCGACCCGGCTGCCCGTCACCTGCTCCCTCCCAGGCGGCCTTGTTCTTCCAGGTCAGCTCTCCCCACACACCTTCTCTGCCTATTCATGCAGGGTGTGTTTGTCAGCGAGGGGAGGCGGCGGGGAGAGAAGGCCATGTTACAGCAACCGGACGCATTTCGCTGTCAGCAAAGCCCAGCCTCCTGATAACACAACACTCCTTCCGCCCGTCCCCCCCCCACCGCCCCAAATCCACACGCACCAGCTCCTCCTCAAGACTATAACAACACACACACAAGCCAACAGCCTAGGTAGTCGTCGCCCCCCCCCCCCCCGTATTCGGCTGCTTTCTCTCCCCCTCATCACCATACCCCTCTCCCTAGTCCAGCGCTGTGATGGCTCACAAAGGCCCGTCTCATGCATCAGCGGCGCCACGGAGCACCGGTCCTCTTCTTCCCGGCCCCTCGCCAAGGCCACGTAAACCCGGCCCGCCACCCCAACTGACCTGAGAGCCCCCTCCTCGGTGTCCGTCTCCTTCCCTGCCTCTCGCGCTCCTTCCCCGGCCAGCCTCTTCCCTTAATGACGGCCACCCCCGTCAAGTCCGGGGCCTGGCCCCCGCCGCTGCAGGTGCCTCAGTTTCCCCACTCGCCCTGCTTCCCTTCCTTCCCCCCATCCATCCATCTCCAAATTTACCTAACGCCACCTCACAAGCTTTGCGCAGCTGGGAATGATGCGCCTTCTTCACCTCCTTGTCGGCCAGGATCTTCTCCAAGGCCCGGGTCAGGAACATGTTTTTTGTCTTCTTCCCCTCATACATGGGGACGCAACGAAAAGGAGGGAGGGCGGGGGGGGAGAGAGGGAGCGCTGTGGCTGCGGGGAGAGAGAAAGCCTCTCGCTGCTGCTGGCTCTAACCGCCCCGGCGGCGATACCGCCACCGCCGCCGCCGGCGGCTGAGAACCGAAACAGCTTCCCGTCAAATTGCCTGCCGGCTTGAACGGCACTGAGGGTGGACGACGGGACAGGGCGGCTGCTGCTGCGGCGGCGGCGGCCTCTGTCGATGGCCGGGGAGAGAGGAACCGGCTCTCCTGGGAACACAGAGCCCTCAGCTCCGGCGCTGCCCGCTCGCCTTCGCCTCCATTAGCAGCAGCGGCGGTGGCGGCGGTGGTGGCGGCAGCCGCCAGAGGAGCGGCGGTGGCGGCCGTCTCCTGTTCTCGCCATGTTGGAAGGAAACGACGTCAAGGCCGCGGCCCGAATGGCTGCAGAGGAGGAAGCGGCAGCGGCGCTGGTGGGAGCTGCTGCTGCTGCTGTGGCTCCAAGAAGACCGGGAGGAGGCGGAGGCGCAGCCGCAGGGAGGACGGGAGGGAGGGAGCGAGCGAGCGAGAGGGCTGAACAGCAGCACCATCAGCCGCGGTGGCGAGCTCGAGCGGGGACTGGCTGCCGGCGCCGCGCAACAGGTGTGAGGAGAGGCGGGGCCTAGTCTCCCCCGGTGAGGAACGGGGAAGAAGCTGAGAGGCGCTGAGGTGGAGGAACCCGCTCGCCTCTTCTGGCTCCCCCGCCTTCTCTGTTTCATGTGTGGGGGGGTTTCTCCCTCTCCGGCTCCTCCTCTCTCCTGCCACATTTGATTTGCCCCCCGCGATGGTTCCCCAAGACAGCAAAGGCGCTATCCGGACAGCTAAGGCGAAGCCAGCTCGGTCTGGTTCTTTGCTCTTACTCGACAAGGCACGGAAGCGTCGCCCCCTCCCCGTTGCCTCTTTCCAGGCAAATATTCCCCCTGCGGCGTTGACGAGGCTGGGTGAAGAATTTATTGGCCCTCCTGAATACCAGTTTCAGGCCCACTCTAGACCAGGCTGGGGTTTTTTTTCCCTCCCACTAAACTATATCTGTTAACAGCAAACTGGAAAGGTTCTGTTATGGTGAATTATTGTTACTATAAATGGCTTCTGTGCTTGTCTTGTATAGACGTCTGTGCATCATGTATATACAGAGACTGTTGTGTCACAGACCATGAACTCTTACCTTTCACGCCTCAAGATTAAAATATTCATTATGACTTTTTTTCAATTGAAGCCCACATCTTGCAAGAAATATGTTTACTTCCTGCCCAAATGAGCGGGAGAGGTGTGTTATAGACCTTACTGCAAAAAAAATTATGGCTTGAACTATACCCCACAGCAAAGGAATGTTTAGATTACAGAGCAACCCCCACCCATTAATATGGGCATCAAAGTGTAGATCCTTGGTGATTCTTTTTGTACCTTAATTCTAGGCACTCTACCCCCTAAATAGTGCAACTAAGTGGTGTGGAAGAGTTGCAGTGAAACATGGGGCTTTGATCATTCTATCCACCAGAAACACCAGATTTGCAGTGTATTTGTACAGTTAGATTGGGTTTATTTTTCCAGTCTAGATGATCCATATTTGAGGGAAGGAGATCCCAATGGGTTTAATAGGATTGGGCCTACATAAGCCAAACAGATAGGTTTCTATCTGTAAGTATAATTTACAGATAGGCATGCACCCTTAGATGTGAAGAGCTCATTCTATGATTCGCTCCACTTATACTAACTGTAAGCCTATTAGTAACAAATCATACAGTCAATAGGACAATTGCCACTTAGTCGCATTTTACAAAGTGGATCAACTGTTTCCAACAGTCTCTAAGGAAATCACGTGTATTCACAAAAGAGACAAGGCTGCTTTTGCCTTTTAACAGTATATCTTAAGCAGCCTCTCTAAAGTAGTGCAATTATGTTATTTATAAATTAGCCCCTCACATGGTGTGAGTGTACTGATTAGTTTCCCTCCAGGAAACACATTTCAGGATCAGAAGTATTCCACTGAAAGCTAGTTCCACCCAAGTAGAAAAATACAGGCCCCCTTCCATAACTGCTACTTATTAGCCATTTCTGCACTACACTGTTATAGTGCTGTTCTTCTAATCAACCTCCTGTGGTTTACGGTTTAGAGAGAGGTATTTAGAATTCTCAGCCAGAGAGCTCTTTGGCCTCAGTAAACTACAAACCCCAGAATTCCACAAGATGTTGAAAATGGAATAATAGCACTATAACAGTGTAGTGCTGAAATGGCCATTGTCTGCTTGGCTAAAAGGTAGAAGCAGAGACATCAATCAATCTTTCAAAAAGTGATGGGTTTGAGAAGTAGACCTGCAGCACCAACGAATAAAAGCAGTAAATGCCCACTCCCCAAAAGCACAGCAGTGACCATTCTTTACATTGGGGGGAATAACATGGAAACCTGTCACCAGCCATAATTATATGGTAGTGCCACCGCATAACTATATAAACACTTGATAGAACTGTGATGGGCTGTAGCTCATCAAGCACTGTGCCACAATTAATCTCTCAACCCTCAAGATGTCACAAGCTGTTTATAGTTTGCTGTAAGATATTAACAGGGCCACCCTTCTTGAAATTAAGTTACTTTACTTGCACAGAAGTATGTTTGGGATTACAGTCTGGAATGTACAAAAGACTTAATCTGTTCTAAAGCAAATAGGTCTTACACTTGGCCATAATAACCCTGCCTCTGCTTGAGTCTCCCTGGGGGTAGTTAAGTTTAAAGAAGTATAAGCTTCTAAAAAATTGGCAACAGAACACTTGCTTTCCTCTCAGTTTCAAGATGAAAGCAGGTCAAAGTGACTACCAGAGCCTCTGAAACTAAGGAGTACCCAGTTGGCGCACATGACATATTTGTGAATGAAGTAAGAGAAGTTCAGGTTATTTAATGAAGTCACAAGAAGACACATGGGGAAGATGTGAAATAGTCCCTAACCAACTCCCCATGTTTCTTCTGGGTGACTTTACTGAATAACCGAAATGGTAAAACAGTATTTTAAAAACTTGTTAACATGTTATGTCCTGAAAAACATTTTTTCCCCAACATTCTGGTATTAGAGAATGTGCTTCCAGTTTTTTTTTTTAAGTCCCACGTTCAATTCCCTAGCATTTCTAGTTAAAACAGTTGGGGAGCAGATTATAGCAAGCGACCTTTGCCAAACAGAATAGACAATATTAGGCTTGAGTCACTTGCCTGACATGGTATAGGAGCTAGGAACAGCTCCTTGCCACTGCTGTGTGTGTGCTGGTTGAGATGGCTGCTATTGTATGTCTATTTAAGGAGCTGTCCCTGTGAAAAAAGCCACTCAGCTCAATATGGCAAACTCGTAATTTGCTGCAGAATATGGAACACTTAGCCTTATAGCAGGGCAGGCCACTGAATCAGGCTGTGACAAGGTGTAGCATGATGAGGCTGCTGTGTGTGCCAGCTAGCTGGCTCCTCTCACATGGAAGATGCTGCCCATCATGATTATTGAGTAAAGCTCAAATGCCAGCTTAGTTAACTTCTGTATGTGGAGTCAGAGGGGAGGCACCATCTTGTCCTTTTTTTCAGGCAGCAAAACAGCTTTTCCATCCCTGAAAAGGGTAAAAGTCACTAACGCTTCATTTAAAAGCTATTCTTTATGATATTAGCAATCCTAAAACAAATCTTTGGTGACAGTTATATAAATAGCAACATACTTTTTAATCATGTGTTAAAAGATGGAATATTTGTAGTCTCAAGAGTTTTTTTTTTAACAGCCACCTGATTTCAAATAATAGTTCTAGTTAATAAACATACAAAAATGTAGTACAGGTAGCCCTCCACTTTTGTGGGGGATAGGGGCACAGGACCATGAATATCATAAGTCTCCCTCAAACTGTATTTAACACATATAAGAAAGTACCTGTATTGATGAAGTGGCTGGGCCTGGTCACAAATGGATTTCCTCACTTGGTCACTCACTTGGGCAGGTAGGAGGAAGGGAACAGGCTGGGGGAGGGGGAAAGGGCACATCTGTCCCATTCCCTTCCTCCCCACATGAATAAGCGAATGTGTGCACCTGTCATGCCCTGCTTCCAGAGCATGGACTCTGACTCAAAGTCTGAGACAGGGGGCATGCCAGGACCTGCTGTACAGAGAGAGGTTACAGTGCCAGACACAGAACAGGAGGTAGTGCTAGCTCAAACAGAGAGTCCTGCCTCCTCAGATATAGAACACTTACCGAAACCCGGCTTTACAGAGTACAGGCAGCAAAGAGAGAGCCAGTGTCACTCTCTCAGGATTTATAACCAGCAACAATCAATCAAGGCACAGCTGTGCTAGGTTTCAGACCTATTTAGCTGGCGGCCTTCCCCTCCAGGTGTTGTCAGAGCTTATCTGACCTCCTACCTTGCTGGATATCTTGACGAATGCTTGGATTGACCTTGGACACCCTCATGCCATGAAACCCTGCTGGACTTGTTAATGTTGTACTTTGTTTGTCTCTGTGCTTACTGCCTGGAAGTAAGTAACAAGCTGGGAATTATTCAGTGTTTTATCAACCATGCCAGGACTGAGATAGGACAGTGCCTCCCATCGCCTTGCCTACCCACCCAAGGAAGTGAGCAAACACACACTACCTCCTTTCTGCTGTCCTACCCTATCCTATCCCATCTACACAAGTGAATGAATGTGCACACACCTTTTCCTGTCCCATCCCCTTGCCCCTCCTACATGCATGAGTGAACAAACACACACCTGCACCATCTGCTTTCCCCTAATAATCTGTGAATAATTTTAAAATATTATAATTATGTTTTCTTATTCAGTGAAGCTACATTGACTTGACAGGCTGTAGCAACATGAACAGGGCTATAGTTTTCATGGATTCCATAAGCATTTTTCTTTCTGTTCAATAGCCACTTGAAAGAACAGATCTTCTCTGTTCTACATATCTGCTTCCCCAAAGGGCAGTATAACTCCCCATCTAGTTTAGATAGTTAGCTGAAACTTGTTTTATACATATTTGTTTATACATATTTGAAAATATATTGACTATTCAGGAAGTTAACAATTTAAGAATTGTAATTTTAATGCATTCCTGATTGCATTTGTAAATGTTGGCTGGTATTGAGTGAAGTCATTGTGATTGCACAATACCTATTGAGTAACAGTTCTACATTTTCAGAGTTAGCACAAAGATGGTATCTAGCATCAGTTTTGTTGTATAACCAACCACATGTATAGTCATTTGCATAAAGGTGTAACCCAGGACATCTGTGCTAGTGAGTCTTTTCACTTGGCTAAGCATTTGTTGGATTTAGCTCATTATTCTGCACCTGAAAGTGATGCCAGTAGTAGAGACAGAGAAGTAAATTCTCTTCTTGTTGTCGTCTACTAGTTCCCATTGGTTAAATCATTGTGAGGAAAATATGAGAAGGGCTGTAGTTCAATGGTAAAGCTTATGCTTTGCATGCAAAAGGTCAAAGACTGAATCCCCAGCATCTCTAGGCAGGATTTGAAAGATTTGTGTCTGAAACACTGAAGAACAACTGCCAGTCAAAATTGACAGTATTGGCTTACAATTTAGGCCCAGATGCATAGATGCCAAACCTGGGGGGGCGGGGGCTCAAGTCCTCCCTATGACTAGACCAGAGGGGGCTGCCCCCCCCCAGTTAAATTTGGTGAAATTGTATCACCAGAACTCACATGTAGTTGAGCTGCATCAGGTATTGTCATTTGGATGTGTACCTGATTATCGAGCACTAAGAAATATTAAGATAGCTGTTGTCATTGAGCCCTCTCAAGAAAAAGAAAGGCTGCCTGCAATCTGTCTATGCATATTTACTTGGGAGACTGCACTGAATGCATGGGTGACATTTCTAAGTACACATTGTGCTTGTAATAAAACTTCATATTTAAGGATGTCTGATTGATAATGGATGGGAAAAGTTATTTGCTCTACCCACCACATACCTGCAAGTAGGCAAAAATAATAATAACCTACCTCTCAGTGTTGAGCTCCCTTCCTATACCTTAAAAACAGTTCCAAGGTCAATTCCTAGATGGACCAATGGTCTAACTCAGAATGAAGCAAGTTCTTATGTTCCAAATTTCTTTTGTTTCTTGAAGCTCTGGAAAAAGTACCCTATCTTTCTCTGTAACCAACCACCTTTTCTACATCTCCAAGCTTATATGAAAAATAAAAGAATAATAAATTGCAGTCACATCTAATCCTCCAATAGTGCACCTTATTATAGTCAGCTGAAGCACACATAGATTATATGGAAACAGGTAGCTTGTTCAGTGACCAAGGCAACTTTAAAAGCCATGTATATAAAATTGGTTTTCACCTGTTGAAATTAAGCTATGTTTACATGCAGGGTTGATGCTATCTTTAGGTAAAGTGAGTCAGTTGCTTCAGGTGGCAGTTGGTGAAGGGTACAGAAAAGCCTAAGATAGTTCTTCCATATTGGATTATGTTGTTCTGTTACAAGTGTTGAAGCAAGGTTCACATGCCGATCCAGTTCATTTCTGTATGTGGAATAAGGTGAAGAAGCCTTTTATTCTTCATCTAAGTGAGTGTCATATTTTCACCTAGCCCCACATATATATAACTAGCGTATATACCCGGCATTGCCCAGGATTTTATTTTCTCATATGAGGTCTAAAAAGCTGAACCTCCCAGCCCCTTCAGCAGTACTTTTTCTTGAGGTATAAAGTTCTCTGGAGGAAGTAGATGCGGTTGAAATACACAGATTTGAGTTCCTGTGTCTCTAATTCCCCAAACTGTCTTGTCCAGTACCTGTAACTTTTCTCCATATTCCCCAATCCAATCTGGTTAACATACAGGGGTTGGGTTCTTGGGGGAATACAGTGTCCTCATCCTTGCTGCTAAGCCTTGTCTCCATAGCAACCAGCCTATTCCAGGCAGGCACATTTGACTGAGGCCCAAGAGCTCTCTGGCTGAGAATTCTAAAGGCCCCTCCCTAAATTGCAAACCCCAGGATTCCATAGAATCTTCTTAGGCAGCCAATCATATGAGATCTTTGCCTGGCACAGACAAACTTTGACTTTTATATATTAGATATGTCCTCCTGTCCAGAGGACACATGTATAGAGGAAGGGGCAATGAGGCCCACAGAAGATTAACACAGTGCTCCTCTGGCTTCAAAAACATTCACTCCAAAATCAAGGACACTGCATTCTTCTGTCCTCCAGGGAATGATGGGGTTGCTGCTTTGTTCCTCATATATAGATAAGGTGTCTAATGCTTCTTCTCAGATTTTAGCCATAACATTCTGTTCCTAGCCAACAGTAGACTAGTGCCAGTCCAGCTTTCCACCTTGCAGATGGAAGGAGAGAGCATGAGTCTCCAAATTGTGATTTGACTTGGTACTGCTACAGCTAATTTTGAATTGTAGTTGCCTATAATTAATGTTTAATATAATTTTTGAAAACATGGGACATGCTAAGCCGTATTTGTTATATAGTTTACTTTTTAAAAATTCCTGGATTTGTTTCCCTAGGGCAAAACCATTTTTTATTCATCAATCAGCTTGTTTTTTTTTACAGTGACATTTAAGGCTAATACACTTTTGTGAGCATAAAGGACGTCATGCAACAGATATGAAAGGTATGCCAAATTGGGCTTTCCTTTGCAATTTCCTCCTATTCTGAATGTTTGCAATAAGCATAATGCTACTTTCTCTCTTATCTTTACATCTTTTATTAGAAAGGAAAAGATAGACTGATTACCTAATAAGTCCCCAGAAGTCATCAGTGTTTCTTAAAGTCATGTGTAGGCTATAGACCATATTTATTGCGTGTTCCATGAGTTAGAATATACTGATTACCTCTAATAGCAGATTTGAGTATCAATACAGCACATCACATTGCCAGTTATTTAGTCTGTTATACTTTTTATGAGATCAAAGTTGCGTAGCGATGGGGGGGTGCGATGTGGGCAGTTTGCCCCCAGCGGCAGAGTTTTTGGGGCATCCCAGCTAGTAGCCATGCCCCTGCACACTGCGTCCACACCCCCACACCCCACGACCACGCCCTGTGCACCGTGGCCATGCCCCCGTGCACTGTGGCCATGCCCCTCCCACCCTCCCTCCACACACTCCTAGCCCCACTGCTATGAGACCACTGTTTGCCTTTCTCCCTGAGGCACCAAACTGTGCCAGATCAGCCCTGATTCAGTAATGTTAGATTATGTAATTTAAGTGGAATAAGCAATCCTTTCATAGGTTTTAGCAAGGCTCAGGACCATGTCTTCTCTTTTGAGGCAAAGATCAAAATTTAATGGTAAGCTATTAAAATTAGAATCAGAGCAATTGCTAAACTGAAGTTGTGATCAGCTGGATCTGTTTTCCTACCAGTGCTTGCACCTACTTCTTTCACAGCATCTGTCGCTATGATCTGCAGAACTATATTCCCCATGGAGCACTTCTGACTGTCAAATCTACTTGTTTGCTTAATTTATATCCTACCTTTCTCTCAGAACTTGAAATCAAGGTAGCTCTCAAAACAGTTAAAAAACAAGTACAAATAAATAGCTGATTCTGGTTTTCAGTGATGGAAAAAATAAAATAAGAACCTTCAATTATTTTTATATTTTTATTGTAATATACCAGAGAAACTGTCCCACAAATGTTATTTTTAAATATTTTTATTATTTTCCATTAAATTATTAGAAAAGACAGACAAATAACCAAGAACAATATAAGAACAACAAATAGGATACAGTATCAGCCAGTACCATATAGATAACAAAAAAAGACAACAATAGAAAAAACAGATGTCCAACAAATGTTAAGCTCTTTTAAACTCTACTGGTTTCAATAAGAGGGGCTGAGTACATTGTTAGGTTTCTCTCATTGGCACTAATGGGACCAAGACACTGTTGAGATTCATTAATGGAACTTATTTGGATTATTATCTCCAGACTTTTCCCTCTTCAGATCACTAATATAAATGAATAATGAAAAAATAATTACTAATATCCTACTGTCCAGTATTTCACAAATGAAAACTGCTACACATATGGTCAAGCAATATCAGAGCATGGTCGAGATGGAAAAAACTCAGAGAAGCCGCAGCAGTTTGCTTTTCCCTGACTCTACTGGGAAGGGCAAGATTCCAATCCTCCTCTTCTCTCCTCTTTCCCCTGTTTTGTTTACTGAATACAAACTACTGTTTCACTTTGCACTCAGCAGCAGTTGAGGTAAGTGAGGGACAGATGGGGAAAGTGGGAAGAGAAGAGAGAAACTGAGACATTGAAAAACAGTTGAAAAAGTGGGACAACAGAATTAACTGAAACTGTCCCTGCCAAATCAAGCTAGTTGGAGGGTATGCAATATAAATAATATAATATAAATAATTGAGTAATATAAATAATAAATAGTTTTTATCTTTGTTATTTTTATCTTTGTTATTTTATAACACAATATTTTTATTTTGCAATATAAAATATACCAAGTAAGTATGTTACTCTAAGGCTCTACCAGTAATCACAAAGATAGGCGGTTATTATGATAGCAATAGCATGTGTATACCACTTATCAGCTAAGTGCTCTCTAAACAGCTTATATGGATTTTAGCTAATTGCCTCCAACAAGCTGGGTACTCATTTTACTGACCTGTGGAAGGATGGAAGGCTGAGTCAACCTGGGCTCTGGCAGGATTGAACTCACAATCTTGTGGCTGCAGTGCCAGAATTTAACCACTGCACCACCAGGGCTCCTGATGTGTGCTGGTTTTTTTCTGTGCCTCCTTGATGCCTCCTTATTCTTAATATTACATCTACATTATTTTTCTACTTGGTGTCATCATGTAACGATCACTTCTCCTTGAAAAAATATTTGCTTTGGAAGGTTTGAAAGCTGCATTTAATAATAGCAAGAAACCTGTTGGCTGGATCAAATAGATGAAGTTGGGAGCATGCACTGAGTAAGTCTCAAAGAGCTACAATAAACGCAATGCAAATGGCTATTAGTTTTTCATATTCATTTTATTGACTTTTTTTTCTACAGCAGCAATCTATAGAGCAGATACTGCAACCAATAAATAGATTTTGTTTTTCTACTGTTCAGAAATCTCAGAGCACTTTTGCTTCTTTAGGTATATGAACAAAACAGTGTGTACCCTTAGTCCCTTTCCCTACAAGTGACCTGAAGAAAACAGTTCGCTCTATAAGCAATACAAATTAACTAGTTTCTGTGGATTTGCAGTGAACAAAAAATACAACTTTATCTAGAGGTGACTACACACAATTTAGATGCAGGAATTGCTTCGGCCAGTCTTCCGTGATTAGAACCAGAATGATAAGGTTAAATCCACATCATACATGTGAGTAGTTGCTAATGTCTAAATAATCAAACCTAAGACCTATTGTATACATTGATTATATGATTATACTGCATAGACCCTATGGATTGCACGTGGCTCATCATTTGCTGTATTCATGAAAAGGTGTGCATGATTCTGGCATTCTGAATACTACAGAAGGCTTCAAGTTCCTGCTGGTGTATTTCATCTGAATCTCATCAGATGTTACGCTAAATTCTCAGCGAGGCTCAATTTCCAGTACTGAGAGTCATTCCTTGAATTTGGCCCAAACTACCTCCACATTTATATGAAATTTTGTTGTTGATGTTTGTCATTAAGTCTACTGTGACTTATGGCAACCCAGTGAATTAAAGGCCTCCAAGTGCTCCAATCGTCAACTGCCCTGCTTAGGTCTGGTAAATTCAGGGTCATGGTTTCTTTGAATCAATCCATCTACAATACAATAGTCCTGCCTTCAACTTTACCAAGCATTATTGTCTTTTTCTTCACCATGGGGCAACTTTTCTGCGGTGGTGGGATTGTGCGCAAAAAACTCTTGAAGTGGCTTACATAAAATCAATAAAAGAAAGCATAATAAAGGACACAATGGGCCCTTTCACATTACCTTAACTGTCATGCTTGCATCCTATAGGATTCTGGTGTTTGTAGTTTGGTGAGGCATTAGAGGCCACCCCTCCCTAAACGGCAAATTCTAGGATTCTTGCTTTTTATTAAAAGTTTTTAAATTACATTACCAGTAAGCTACATAACAACAAAACTAAACAGAAAACAGAATGCAAACACAGAAAAAAAATCTATATACAGAAAACATACAAAACACTGTATAGTAGGGAAAAAAACACTTACTACTACTATTACTACTACAGCAAATAAAGATATTTAAAAAATTGGTTTCCAGCTTTCCTAATGCAGACTGTAAATCATTAGTAAAGAAAAACTTCTCTAATTACAAATACTAATCAGATTTTTCCACTGGTATCCATCTATAAATACTAATTATTCTTTTTCTTGCAAGGATTCTATAGAATGGCAGTCAAAGTGTAATCATAGCGCTATAACTGTATTGTGTGATGCATCCAAATCAATAATAGAATGTTGGCATTTGCAAGACAGGTCCATGACATTTTTTTGGCTGAAGCCCAGAAAAGGAAAATTGGACCTTTTTTGTCTTTGTTCCCAGGTTCTAGAACTTCATTCCTAGGAAAGCTGAATTGCTCCCCTCCTTGCTCCCCTTCTTTTGACAGGAAAAAAACTTTTTCATTCCAACAGGTTTTGGAAGCTGACCATTTTTAAAGAAAGCGTTTTTGATAGTATGTTGTATCGCTTTTTAAAGTTTAAGAAATATTTTTGTTTTTCCTGTGGATGATTTAAATTATAATTTTACACACTATTTCATTATATTTTAATAATGTTTTGTGTATTTTAACAGTAACTGTGTTTGTGCTAATGTTGTAAACCATTTTATAGGAGGAAAAGGGCAGGAGACAATGGTAGTGGTGATGAGGATTGATAATCATTAATATCAATCAATATTTGATTGAATCTAATTGTCCAAGCCATATTCAAAAACTAATCAGCCTATTTATTGCGTCTTACTTCAGCATTGTGTCCACCTTTAAGGTTAGCAGACAAGTTTTAGAGCTGCAGTGGAGCTGTGCTGCTCCCTCACTCCCTGCATCTTCTGCCTGAAATGGCTATCTTACTATATGTGATAGAAAGAGTGACCCTGGGCTGAGGCCAATATTTCTTCTTTCGGAAGAATCTAAATTGAATAGATTTCTAGCAAATCATTCAACAACTCAAAAACAGGCATATGTACTAATATTTTGCTTGTCATGTTGAAAAAGTTATTGATAGTTATTTCTCTACATGCAAAGAGATATAGTGTTGAATCCAGGTTTAATCATGCTTTGAACTGATCCAGTGAAATCAATGGATCTCGAATTATTGATGATTAATATGCTTCATTTATTTCACTAGATTTACTTTACATTCTCATGTGTTTTAAATATTCACTTCTCTGCGCTATAATCTGTTTCTCTACATGTCATACGCGTTACGGTAGTCCAACCTGGACGTAATTAAGGCATGAACCACTCTAGCCAGATCCACCCTCCCTAGGAAATGGTGCAGCTGCTGCAGTAAATGAAATTCGGCAAAAGCACTCTTGGCTTCAGAAGCTACCAGGCTACCCAGGACCAGTGCTGAGTCCAATAGCACTTCCAAACTACAACCCTGATCTTTCAGAGGGAATGTAACTCCATCCAGAACAGGTTATAATCTCCACCTCAGATTTATATCCATTCCATTTTGCCTGGACTGAGTCTCAATTTATTCACCCTCCTTCATAACATGCAGACAATGATTCAGGATTTCCAAAGCCTCCTTGGCATCAGTTGTAAGAGAGAAATTGAGTATCAGCAGCATACTGATACCTCAAAACACTAGATGATCTCCCTCACCAGCTTCATATAGATGTAGAAAAGTATAGGGCAGAGTATTCAGCTCTGTGGAACCCCACAGTCTAATTGCCAGGAAACTGAACAACGCCTCCAGCATCACCACCTGAAAATGTTCAGCCAAACAGGACCAAAACTATTACAGTACAGTACCCACAAGTCCCATATCAGACAAATGGTACAGAAGGACACCATGATTGATGATATTGAATGGTATTGAGAGATTCAGCAAAACCAACAGGGAAACACTCCCCCATCCAGTTCCAGGAGCAGAACATCCACAAAGGCAACCAAGGCTGTTTCTGTCACATAGCCAGGCCTGTATTCAAATTGGAATGGGTCCAGCTGATCAATTTCATCCAAGAAAACTGGAGTTCTGTTGCCACAATTTGCTCTAAGACCTTATTTTTAAGAGGGGCATTAGAAACTGGCCAACAATTACCTTGGGTGGTGGGACCACTGAAAGTTTTCTAACCAATAATCTTAAAATTGCTTTCTTTCTTTTAGAGGGATTGAAATACAGCCCTCTTTCAAAGAAGCATTTGCAACCTCTACCACCCACTTGATCAGCCATCCTCTGGCAGCTCTATTCAGCTAGGATGGACATGGATCTAACAAGTGGTTGGTCTCATTTCTCCAAGCACTTGTTCACATCATCATGTTGTACAAATTAAAACTCATCCTTCAAAATTGGACAGATACATGCCTTTGTTACCTCCCCAGACTTTATCTTCAATGTGGAGTCAAATTCACAACAAATCTGAGCAATTTTCTCAGCAAATATTTGGCAAATGCATCACAGCATATTTCTAAGGGCTTGAAGTCTAAGATGTAACAGCCCCTTTATCACATGAAACACTTACGCTGGATCAAATCGTGCCAGTGTAATAGAGGCAACATAGAATTGTTTATTCTCAGTGCTCACTGTTGCAGAGTTAGCCCTAAAAGTGAGCATCACACATACTTGATTAGATTCGTCCCAAGTCTTTCTTCATCACTCTGACCATCTATTTATTTAGCTATTTATTGATATTCCATTTGATTTATATGCCACCTTTATCTCAGAATTGGACCCAAAAGGAATCAGTTAAAGCCTGACAATAACATTTTAAAAACAATCATTAAAATCACTATAATTTTAAAGTAACATTACAACAGTGTAAAATGATTTAAAAGGCATACAATAGTTAACAAAAAGCACACACCCAATAAGAAGCATCTCTGAGTGATTACGTATTAAAAGCCTATGTAAGCAAAAATGGTCTTCACCTGCCAGTGAAAGAACAGGGAGGGGACCAACCTAGCTCATCATCTAGAAGGGAATTCTAGATGATGGAAGCAGCCACTGAGAAAGCTCTCTTTTGGATACTCACCAAATGAGCATATGACAGTGGCAAGACTGTAAGAAACACCCCAATGTCCCAAGATCCCCAGAAAACCAAGGAGCCTGGGCTCTGCACACAAGTAAGGGTCACTTAGGAGAGATTGTGTTCATTACCTGCATCATTCCTCTGTTTCATAGATCAACCAAGGCATCACTGGAATATACAACTCTAGCAGCTGGAAAATCCCCTAGACCATTCAGAAATCATTTTAGATTCATTAACATCTGAGGGTGGACCATTTTAGAAGGTACTTCACCCTGTCAGAAGTTTCCTATTACATCATTAATATTCATGACACCAGAGTCTTCTGAACCCTTCTATCCCCAGATCACCTTCATCCTGGCCAGCAAAAACAGGATGAAGAGTCTGGCCCACAGCACGGATAGACCACATTTAATTGAGACAGGCCCATAGTTGCCATGGAAGCTACTCTTGATGATTGGGATGCTGAAATCTGCCAACATAATTAAATTGGGGAGAGATAACACACCTCCAGATCACCTTCACCAGCTCAACCAGGGAAGCTGTTGGGCAGATGGGTGGGCAGTATACCAACAGAGTTCAAATTGTATCTTGTTGTCCTGTTGCCAGGTATACAAATTCAGATCTTGGAAATAGTTGAACAGAGTACCTCAAGAAAAGTGGATTCACAATAGATTACTATGATTCCATCTCCCTGGTCCCTGGATCTTGAACCTGCTGCTGTTTCCCGCCCCCACCCCACGCAAAAAAACCTGGCAGGCACAACTGTGTCCAGTAGACAACTCTTAGACAACTAGGTTTTGGTTAGACATACAAAGCTGAACTTGCTCATCCAGGGTCATGTGCTGGATCATACAGCTCTTCCCAGTCACTGACTTGGCATTGAG
This sequence comes from Cyclura pinguis, assembly GCA_030412105.1. Taxonomy (NCBI): domain Eukaryota; kingdom Metazoa; phylum Chordata; class Lepidosauria; order Squamata; family Iguanidae; genus Cyclura; species Cyclura pinguis. The sequence goes on from CM059602.1 coordinate 219,876,254, forward strand.
CAGCAGCACTTTTTGACCTAGTGGTTCCCCTCTAGCAGCCAGGAATCTGTTGACTAGATGTAAAACCAGAAGGAAGAATAGCCACAAGATGTCTTTCCCCATTTCTCTTCCATTGGCCTTTTCTAGCTCTACCACTGTATATCCCCCTGCCTATTACAGTTCAAATTGTCATGCCCTGCCTTGAAGACTGTGGCAGTGAGGAGGAGGATTCTGACTCTGATGCAGAGGCTTCCTCAGAGGCTGAAGTGTGCCCAGAAGCTGGTCCAGAGGGAGATAATATACAACAACAACAAGGGCCTGAGCCAGGAGAACAAATAGAGCAAGGCATAGCTGACACACCTACCTTGCAGCAGAGACAGCGTGAAAGGGAGGGCTTGTGTTGCTCGGCCTGTTTAAGTAGTAAGCGAGCCCTAATAAGGGAACACCTGTGGCAACAATAGCCATAGATAAAAGAAGGCTTCAGCTGGCCTTTCCTCCCAGGGTCAGCAACTGAAATCCTGTACTGTGCTCTTGGATCTGGTTGTCTTGGAACTCTGTGTGTTTGGACTACGGTGTGGATTTGCCCCTTTGGATTTCTTTGCTCTCGGCTGCCTTTCTGTTTGGACATTCTTTGACCCTCACCTGGTGAGTAGGAGCTGTGCTGTTTGTGAACTACTGCCTGCTCTGCTGTAGACAAATAACAGTACAGCTTTGCCCAAAATACACATAAGTCAGGTGGACCTGGGTAACTCCACTATACTTTAGCTGGTCTCATTAAATGCTACCATTTATAGGCTGAAATAGAGCAAGAAGCCTCTGGCAGGCCTGTCTCAGCCCAGATGGCTACCCCCTTCTCTACCTGCTTTATTTTACTGCTTTAATGAGTAGTGTACTTGCCAAAGCCAATGTCCAGTGCTTGGTCTTCCTCTGCTGTCAACTGTGACTGAGATCTGTAAGCAAAGCAGACCTCCATTATAGGTCAAGCTGCATCCACAGGACAAGAGCCCTTCATCTTCCACTCTGGCAAGCTGCAGACCTTTCAAGTAGTTGCAGAGCAGAGGAGCCAAACACATTCTCAGGAACTCTGGTGTTTGCAGCAGTCCCAACTCTTCCGCACAGCAGCCACCCTTCCTTCTTGTCACTCTTCCCTAGAAACTGTTTAATGAATGCATGTGTCCACAGTAAGTCTTAAATGGTGGCTGTTCCATTTAATTAGGTACTTACTGCACTGCAAAATAATTATGAATACTGAGGGGGAAGCAAGTATTTTTATGCACTGGCAAAATGACTTCTGAAGATCTCTGTAGCTGATATGATGTGACCAGAATAAAATATATGGATGTCGCATAGTGCAGAAACCGCTTAAGATGAAAATGAGAAGCTGTGGGGAAAAAGAACAAAATCAAATAATATTGCATGCTTAACAACCCACTTAGCTTTTATGTGTATAAATTCAGCTTGCGAAAAATACTTTTTTTTTTACTGAAAGTGTTTTGAACTTGATGTTAATAATAGCAAAAGAAGAATTTAAATACAAAGAATTTTGATATACTAAATGAGAATTTAGTACAGGGAATATTTTCCTCCTTTACTTTGGTGTAATAAAAGATGAATAACGTGGACAGTTTCAGCTGTTCATCCCTGCAGGCATTTTAATATCTGTGTTGAAAGGCTCAGACAAAGAGGTCATAAAGTCATGTGAATTAAGGTGGGAAGCAATAAGACTGGAGCAATAATCACTTTTAAGTGCCAAGAAAGGATCTTTGGATCTGTGTGATTCTTTCCTCTAGCAAAAGCAGCTACTTATATCCTGTCAAAAATGCAATAACTGATATTACAACTCACCCATTATAATGGATTGTATGGAAGGGATGAAGCATTGAAAATATGAATAACACAGCAGATGAAATTGTATGGAGACTAGTGTTACTCTTGTCTAAAAAGAGGCAATATAGGCTCACAGCCATAAATCATCCAACCACTTCAGATATCTATTAAAATCAAATGTAAAACAAAGTAAAAATTATTTTTTTTTTGAAAGAGCTGTTTGTTTTCCTGCCAAATGCATGATATATGCAAATAACATGATCCCATATTTTGCTTGATGCTGCATCTTGTTTGTTCAGGAATAATCTTGATATGCAATATACTGGAGGAGCAATGGATTCAAGCTGCAGGAAAGGAGATTCCACCTGAACCTCAGGAAGAACTTCCTGACAGTCAGGGCTGTCCGGCAGTGGAATATGCTGCCTTGAAGTGTGGTGGAGTCTCCTTCTTTGGAGGTTTTTAAGCAGAGGCTGGATGGCCATCTGTCGGGAGTGCTTTGAGGGTGTTCCTGCATGGCAGGGGGTTGGACTGGATGGCCCGTGTGGTCTCTTCCAACTCTACATTTCTATGATTCTATGATTCTATAACTTCTAGTTAATGAGGCAGAGGAAAATTGTGTGCTGATTACATTGAGCTCTGTTCCTGTTTCTGGGATTGGTTTCAAGACTGTACAGATTCTGGACCAGTGATGTCGTAATGGGCTGAATTGAGGACCAATAAACTGAAGCTGAATCCTGATAATCTGTGGACTGGTGGGTTTTGGGTATGGGAGCTGTGTAAGGGGAATGTCCTGGATGGGATTGCACTTCCCCTGAGGGAAAAGGTGAATATCTTAGTGGTACTCTTAGAATGAGCTCTGTCACTGGATATCCAGCTGTACTCTATGAACTGCAGTGCCTGGAGCCACCTTTGATTAGTCACCTAGCTCCAGCCTTTCCCTGACAGAGATAATGTTACTATAGCAGTCCATGCCCTAGTATTTTCCCAGTTAAACTACTGCAAGGAGCTTCTCTTGAAGATGTCCCAGCATTTTGCAACTAGTGCAACTAGTGCAAAATGCAGGAGCTAACTGATGCACAGAACACCATGTAGAAACCATATAACTTTGGTTTTTAAGGAATTGCATTGTCTGCCAATGTACTTCTAGTCTGAATTCAAAGTCCTGGTGATGAAATTTAAAACCCTGAAGAGTGCAGTTCCTGAGGGAACACCTCTATCCATATTCACCCAATTGAGGACTGAGGTCTGGTGGAAAAGCCCTTTTCTGTGTCCTACAAGTTGAGGCAATACACTGTGAGAGTACATGGGGAAGGGGCTTCTCTGCTGTGGTGCCTGGTGTGGAATATTCTCTCCTGCTTGAGAACAATACAGTACAATACAAGAAAATACAATATGATAAATTTGCAGATACATATAGTGCTACTGGGTACTCACTGAACAGAAATTTAACAAAATCTCACAGGTACTTCCAGTAAGTCTGCTGTCTATTTCACCAAATGATCCCAGAGCACTATGAAGATACCACCAAATTTGTAGCTATCTTTATCATGGCAAAGCATTAGGGCATCTTTGCTTATTACTACTAAATGTCCTTATTAGTATCCAATAATATTAAATAATATGCAATGAATATGTAATTTATCATTAGTTTGCTATGAAATGTGATACTTGGGAAGAATGATTGTATAAATTCTTTCTTATTCCATTCACAAGATCTTATTTACCATTTCCTAGCATCAATCAAGGTGCTAGGGATTTACCCAGCATTGGTCAGGTTGATGTTGATGGTTTTGCTTACATCTGGATTGAAACAAAGGTTTCTGAGTGTTGTAATTGTTATGATTTAATGTTTTATCGCAGCAAATTTTGGGCCACATATAGTAACCCCTCCCACGGTTTGATTCAGTAATTGATCCTGAACTTGCACAAAAATACTTGAAATGTCAACATAAGTGTAAATATCAAATCTGATAAAAAAAAAATCTCATAAGTATATATTCTAAAGCAAAAACATATCTGAAATGTTTGTTAAGGAGGTACCTGAAGCAGTTGATGTTGTTACAGTCTGTGTTGGGGTCCAATTAGATAACTAGTTGGTGACTCTAATCAAGCTTAGGATTTGTAGAACAGAACAGCCAAACAGGCAGACACTTAAAATTATAATATAGACTACTACCACTACTAATATTTTTGTTACCTGCCTCTCTCCAAGGCTCGAGGCAGGGTACAACATAGATTCAATTAAAAATTTTTTTTAAAATACATTGAAAACACAAAACCATTCAAAATACAAATATCTCACAATTAAAATATATCATAATTAAAAGTACAATTAAAATACAAATATGATTAAAAGAACAAGTGAAAGTACAATTAAAAGTATGATTAAAAATAGACTATGTAAGCCTACTGGAAGAGATAGGTCTTTAACACTTTTTAAAATTTGGACAGGGTATTTTGCTGTCAAATCTCTTCCAGCAGGTCATTCCACAGTCTAGAGGTGCCTGACGAAAAGGTCCTCTGGGTGACCGTTGCCAGTCTACTCCTGGCTGGTGTAAGTAAATGGCCCCCAGAGGACCTGAGTGTAGAGGGTGGATTGTATGGGAGGAGGCAATCCTGCAGGTAACTTTGGCCCAAACCATGTAGGGCTTTAAAGGTACTAACCAACACTTTGTACTGCTAGGCTTATGGAAGGTCAAAGCAATGTCACTAACATTATCACTGCAGAAAATTTCTGAGAATGTTGAAGATTTACACTAGCCCTGTAAGATTTGTTCTAAAATCTTCAGATTCTAAAAGTTCAGGAAATATCAGTTATTGATCCTTTTTCAACTTCTTATATTTTTAGGACAGTTCCAGCATATGCATTTCTTAGAATAGTACTGTGCTGGGCTTCACAATTTATTTCTTTGCTGAGCAAATGTTACAGCGCATTAACAGATCACAATGTACATAGATCCAGAAGAAGAATTAATGTTAACATCATTTATATGTTTTGTGCTTGATGTTTTGTGGCTTAAATTGTTGGCTTTAAAAAAATCTGAATTGATCATTTATAAATATTTGAAAATATATATATATATATAAAAAGCTGCCAAGAAACTTTAGATCTAAATGCTTCTCAAAACTTACATAATTCTAAGAACTAGTATATCCATTTAGTATTATATGATGGCTTTATCTCTAGCCATCAGCTGGTTGTGGTTCATTACAGGTTTCCATGTTATCATCCCCTGAGAAAAGAATGGTGAATACTGTGGTTTTTCTTCTTTTGTTCACCCTTGAGAGAGCAAATACAATGTAGTAGTTTGACTGTTGGATTAGGACTCTGAGAGACCAGGGTTCAAATCCTTGTTTGGCCATGGAAATCCATTAGGTGACCATGGGCAAATCAGCCTCAGAAAAAGGCAATGGCAAACCCCCCTGAACAAATCTTTCCAAGAAAACTCCATGATAGGTTCAACATAGGGTTACCGTAAGTTAAAAATGACTTGAAGGCACACAATAACATTATTCATTAATGCTGCAGTTTTACATTGCAATCTTGCTACCTTTTAAAAGTTTGAAATCTCAACTGTTGCTCTTTTTTTTTTAAATGCAAGTGGGAAATGCAAAGCGCTGATTATGGAGCAGGACTGTTAGTTTCTAACTGCTTCACCCTTGAGAAGGGTTACCTTTCAGTGAAATGCTTCGGATCCTGAAATATGCTTTCTCAGGAAAAGCTTTGAACAGCAAACCAGCACCCTCTGGACAATTTATACGTAAAACTCAGTGTATGCAGGACCTGCCTCTTAAGAGACAGGCTTAAACGGCAATGACGACTATTTTGATTGTAGGTTCCTTAAAGATTCAGCTACAATTGGTTGGAAGACATTGCTTTGCTTTGTACAGTGAGTTCAAGCTCTTATGCTCCTGTTGGTTGTTTGATTTGTTTGTGATTATGACTCTAGCCATTGTAAAATTATAGGTTTTGTCTTATGTCCTCCTGTGGTTCAAAAGGGAGGGAAGCTCCCTAAAAAGGGGGAAAATGGAACAGGCAATTTTTTAAGTCCCTTCCCCCAGAGTGTCTTAGTGCTGAGGACATCTTCCCCTCAGAAGAAGGGAATTGTAAATAAGGTGCTCAAAGTGGCTGCCTTGTTGCATAGGCATGGCTGCCAACTTTCCCTAATTGTCTCTGTGCTCACAGCTTTTTTCCAGGTGACCGCTTGCCACTGTTTTCTTGCCTCTGCTGGCATAATGACAGGACTCTGGCTTATATATTAATGCTTACTAAACTTTCATAGTGGTCAGAAGTTGGGCATTCTTAGTTCCTACTGAAATAATGCTTGGACTTTGTTTTCTGTTTGTACTCATTAATAGCCTTTCAGCTTTATTGTTTGTGAAATTATTACCTCTGTTAAAAACAGAGCTGTATTTTTTAAAATATAATTTCCTTTGTCCCTCTATGTATGTTCTACTGGTTGGAAAGGTATTGTGAATAATTTGAACCATTCATTTCCAAGGAACATCCTATTTATTTCAGTCTGAGGTGGGGGAAAGCAGAACGTGCCTAGCTAAAATCTCAGTATATATAGAAATTTGAAGAATCCTCCTGCAAGTACTGCAGCGATCATTTCTGATGCTTATATATTCTAAAAAATTATAGAAGGTACGAGCGATACCCATCCTCCTACACAGGTTATTACTGACATACAATTCTTTTTGATTGCATCTTGGTATTTTTAGATTCCAGTATGTGAACGATAAGCCTCACCATTATCCAAGAACACAATTCTCTGTTCATTAGCAATCTACACAGACCCTACTGGGCAAAAAATGCACTATTTCGGTCATCCATAGTCCACTGGGGGACATACTATGTGTGTCACATCTGCATTGCACAGGTGGTGCCTATTACCTCTGAACAGATTATCTCATGCTTTGTTATTTCTGCCTGTCCACTCTACAAAATGCAGAGAAAGATCTCTGAATATGAATTTAGCCTCAGGACATGACATTTTGACAGGAAGTACTGTTTGTGCACTATGAGGACATGGAAACCATTAGAGAATGGTCTATTTGTGTGTTGCTGGGGCATGTACGTCAGATAATGCAGCTATAAACTAAACCCTTTATTTCTCTTTTCATCCTTTAAAAATTATATCCTGTATAATTAAGTATATGCGTGAACATATAACTAATGAGATAGCTCCAAGCAGACATGTTGGTATACGCATTCACCAAATACTGCTTCTTGGAGATTTCTTTTTAAATATCTTTGCAAAATGTCATTGTTATCATTAACTTATTACCAATAGACTCTAACAGACCCCTTTACATTCATATGTATATATTTCTTGATTCTGTGCATCTTTCTTGATGTTCATATGGTAAAATGATTTGCTTATTTGTTTACCAAATAGCTCAATTTTAAATCCTTGATCTTCAAATGATGATCAAAGCAGTAAGACCTGTTTCTTCTGTCATCCTGAGCTTCTGTCATCAAATCATTTCCACCAAAGTATCTACTGTTCCATTTTTGAAACACTGATATTTTTATTTTCTTCATTCAGTTTCTGATTCTAAGTTCCCTACATGGCTGTCTTATTAGGTATTGTAACTTAATAAGGATGCATACCAAGCACAATTAAGATCTGCAGTCTAGTGCTGATGTTGGAAAGAGAGAGAGAGAGACAAGGCCAACCCAAAGCTGCTGAGACAGAATAGCAAAATTTGCTTGTCCCTCCAAAGGTACATAATATCCAAAGCTAATCAAGGTATTTTTGTAGAATCACATAATTGCTTTCCCCTGGAAATAAAAATGCAATAATAAATATCTACCAATTATCGGCCTTCGCATGACACCTCATATAAGCTCCCTAAGGTGGCCGTCTCACTGTGCTTAATGGAAAAGACTGGCCCTAAAATAAAGTATGCTTTTTATTCTCTGATTTAATTCATCAGCATTTCTCTCACTGACATTTGACTCAATGAGCTCCAGCTTCTCATCTTTCACTTTGCTATATGTGATAGTCTTTTTCTTTGACTTAATTATGCAATATAAATGAAAGAAACTATAGAATTGTAGAGTTGGAAGGGCCTTGTGGGCTATCAAGTCCAACCCCCTGCTCAGTGCAGGATATCCAGCTAAACCATCCGCAGCAGAAAATTGTCTAGCCTCTTTTTGAAGGCGTCCAAAGAAGGAGACCCCACCACTTCTCTAGGCAATTGGTTCCATTGCCAAACTGCTGTTACTGTCAAGAAATTCCTTCTAATGTTCAGTCAAAATCTACTTTGCTGGACCTGATCCTGCCCTCTGGAACAGCAGAGAACAGGCCTGCCCCTTCCTCTCTGTGACAGCCTTTGCAATATTTAAAGAGTGCAATCATGATACCCCTAAGTCTTCTCTTCACCAAACTGAACATGCCCAGCAACTTCATCCTTTCCTCATACATTCTGTTCTCCATACCTCTTATCCTTGTCACCCTTCTCTGAACCTTTTCCAACTTGCCTATTTCCTTCTTAAAATGAGGCACCCAGGCGTGAATGCAGGACAATAGGCCCTTGGTATCTGCTAGGGTTTTGTTCCAGGACCCCCATGGATACCAGAATTCATGGATGCTCAAGTCCCATTATGTATAATGGTGTAGTAAAATGGTGTCCCTTACATAAAATGGCAAGATCAAACTTTGTGTTTTGGATTTTTAAAAAATATTTTCAACCCATGGGTTGGTTGAATCTGTGGATATTTAGGACCAACTGTACTCTAGATGAGGCTGGACTAGCACAGAATATGGCAGGACTGTTACTTCGACTTGGAAGCTATGCTTCTATTAAGGCAGGCTAAAATAGCATTCATCTTCCTTGCTGCAGCATCACTCTGCTGGCTCATAGTCAACTTACAATCAACAATAATCCCAAGGTCCTTTTCATATGTAGTACTGCTGAGCCATGCCTCATCCTGTAAGTGTGCATTTGGTTTTTGTGGCCTAAATGTAGTATTTTGCATTCAAACTTTCAATTTCATTTCAATAAACGAAATTTAAAAATTTCCAACTGCCTGTGCATTAATACTTTTTTATATTGAATATTTTTATTTAAGATATAGATGATACTTAAAATGACCACTCAGCTCCATAGCGTACAACAGTGTATTCATTCATTTATTGGTTTTGTTGAAATTGCTTTTCTCCCAAAATGGGATTCAGTGCATCTTACAGTAATGTTAAAAAGATTAAGCTAAAACATTATTGTACAAAGGTTAAACAAGAATTAAATAACAATATTATTTTAAAATCATGATTAAAACAGTTAAAAACTTTTAACGTATTTAAAACATAATTTCCAGTAAAGATTAAAAATAAGGCACACCACTTCACAGACACACACTACTGCTCCTCAGTTAAAATTCAAAGACCTGCCTGAATAAAAACATCTTCACCTGTTCATGGAAAGAGACAAGGGAGGGGGCCCACTAGACTTCCACATCAGTAAAGGAGCTAATAATACCTTGAGAGGGACAAGCAATTTTTGCACATTTACCACCGTAGCTTTGGGGTGGCCTTGCCTCTTGCTTCAAAAATAGATTGCAGACCTTAATTTGTACTTGAACAGCTTGAATGTATGAAGAAACTGGGGAAAATATGAGTGGAGAAATTAAAATTGAATCAATGAACCCTTCAGTGCTATTTGTTTCAAGGCAGGTAAATACCTACTAAGCAATAGGGCTGGCCCAAGACATTTTACAGCCTGTCCCTATTCCACATACAAAAGCTGATTAGACTAACAAGTCCTGGTGCTGAGATAGCATCTGCTACACACTTGAGAACAGGAAGTTGGTTTAGGGATTCAGGAGAGGCCATCAAGAACAAGAAGGGAGATACTGGACCCAAGAGGGCAGCCATCACAGTTGTCCTGGACATGGCAAGATACGGAAGGAGGAGACAGCTCTGTTTTAAAGAATGGAACAGGAATAGGGTACTAGTTGTCCCTAAAATATCCCCAACTCAAATAACCTGGATGGTCCTGGCAGCAGTACCCCGGGTTGAAAATGTTGCTGGTAAATGCCAGGTTGGTTTATGGACAGACAACTGCTATCCAGGACTTGATCCTGGATGAGCATGTAGACCTGGCATGCATTACAGAGACCTGGTTGGATGAGGCTGGAGGGGTTAATCTCTCTCAGCTTTGTCCACCAGGACTCTGTTCAGCAGCAGGCAAGACCTGGGGGCTGTGGAGGTGGAGTTGCAGTAGTCTATCAAAATTTTTTCTCCCTGCACAGGTGCCCCATGGCACAATTCTCTGGGTTTGAGGTCTGAGGCTGGAGGGCTGAGACAGACAGATTCTATAGGTGTATTGCCCACCCTGCTGCACAACAGTCTCTCTTCCTGAGCTGGCAGGTGTGGTTTCGGGGTTGATGTTGGAATCCTCCTGGCTTGTAGTACTGGGGGATTTCAACATCCATGCTGAAATCACCCTGTCTGGAGCAGCTCAGGACTTCATGTCTGCCATGACAACCATGGGTCTGTCCCAAGTGGTATCAGGCCCTACCCATGCTGGTGGGCACAGTCTAGACCTTGTTTTCTGTGGTGGGTGGGGTGAATGTGATCTGGGAGTAGAGGAACTGTCTATAGTTCTGTTGTCATGGACAGATCACTACCTGGTGGGGTTTAGACTTACTGGGACTCAGAACCTCTGCAGGGGTGGGGGACCCATTAAGATGGTCCACCACAGGAGGCTTATGGATCCAGATGGATTCCTGATCTTGGGGAATTTCCTGCTGCTTTGACAGGTGGTCCTGTCAAAGTCCTGGGCGATTTCTGGAATACAGAAATGGCCAGGGAAGTGGACACAATCACCCTGGAGCATTCTCTCTCACGCAGTGGAGCCAAACCAACCCCCGTGGTTTTCCAGGGAGCTGGTGGTGATGAAACATATGAAAAGGAGACTAGAGCGATGTTGGTGGAAAACTCAGAACACATCCAACAGAACATAGGCTAGATCTTATTTGAAAGCCTATTCTGTGGCAATGGAGACAGCAAAGGCAAAATTCTTTTTTGTCTGTCTTGCGTCTGCAGAGAGCCAGCCGGCAGAGCTGTTTTGAGTGGTTAGAGGTCTTTTATACTCAGACCCAAGAGATGAAAATCAAGACCATTCAATGGCCCGCTATGAACAATTTGCCCGGCACTTTACAGATAAAATCACTCAGATCTGCTCCGACTTGGATGCCATGATTGATACAGATCCTGTGGATGTAACTCTAGCCTCTGCTTGCCCAGTGATACTGGATGCTTTTCAATTTGTACAGCCCGAGGATGTGGACAGGATCCTTGAAGATATGAGAGCCACCACGTGTGCCTAGATCCTTGCTCTTCCTGGCTTATTAAAAAAGCCAGAGGGGGACTGGCCGAGTGGGTAGAGGGTGTGGTTAATGCTTCCTTGAGATGAGGTAAAGTTCCAACGTGTCTCAAGGAGGCTGTTATAAAACCACTATTAAAAAAGCCATCCCTTGATCCCATCATTTTGGATAATTACCTGCCCGTCTCTAATATTCCATTTCTAGGCAAGGTTCTGAAGTGTGTGGTGGCATCTCAGTTCCAGGGGTTTCTGGATGAAACGGATTATCTTGATCCATTTCAATCTGGTTTCAGGCCTGGCTATGGGACGGAGACAGCTTTGGTTGCCTTGGTGGATGACCTATGCTGGGAACTAGACAGGGAATGTGTCCCTGTTGGTTCTGCTGGACCTCTCAGCGGCTTTTGATACCATCGACCATGGTATACTTCTGGGTCACCTTGCGGGGATGGGACTTGGGGGCACTGTTTTACAGTGGCTCCGTTCTTTCCTGGAGGGCTGAACCCAGAAGGTGGTGCTGGGAGACTCCTGTTCGACCTCCTACCCTTTGGCCTGTGGGGTCCCTCAGGGTTCAGTCTTGTTGCCCATCCTATTTAACATCTACATGAAACCACTGGGAGAGGTTGTCCAGAGTTTTGGGGTTCAGTGTCACCAGTATGCAGTTGACACCCAACTTTATTACTGCTTTCCACCACAAGCCAAGGAAGCTGTCTTGGTCCTAAACCAGTGCTTGACATCAATAATGGACTGGATGAAGGCAAACAAATTGAAACTTCATCCAGACAAGACAGAGGTGCTCCTGGTCAGTAGACATATCAGGCATATCAGGGAATGGAGATTCAGTCTGTGTTGGATGGGGTCACATCCCCTCTGAAGACACAGGTTCGCAGCTTGGGAGTGCTCTTGGATTCAACTGTAAGCCTGGAAGCCCAGGTCTCAGTAGTAGCCAGGAGTGCATTTGCACAATTAAGGCTTGTGTGCCAGCTGCGCCTGTTCCTTGAGATGTCAGACCTGGCCATGGTGACACATGCCTTGGTTACATCCTGGCTGGATTACTGGATATGGGGCTGCCTTTGAAGAGTACTTGGAAACTTCAGCTGGTCCAAAGAGCTGCAGCCAGGTTGTTAACTGGAGCTGGTTACAGGGAGCACACAACACCCCTGGCTGCCCATCTGTTTCCAGGCACAATTCAATTCATCGCTCAGGTCCAGGTTATCTGAAGGACCGTATCCTCCCCTACAAACCAGCCCGGGTGTTGAGATCTGCGGGAGAGGCCCTTCTCTCAGTCCCACCACCCTCACAAGTGCATTTGGTGGGAACAGGGGAGAGAGCCTTCTCAGTGGCTGCCCCCAGGCTTTGGAACTCCCTACCCAAAGAGGTTAGACTGGCACCCTCCCTGCCTACCTTCAGGAAACAGTTAAAAACATTCCTCTTCCAGAAGGCATTTTATATATAATTTTTATTGGTGCTGGTCATTTTAATTGTTATTTAATATTTTAATGATGTTTTTATATATATTTTAATACGTTTTAATTATTATTGTGTTTAATTTCTGTTTTAACTTTTGTATATGACAGTTTTAATTATGTTTCTTTTAATGACTGTAAGCTGCTTTGAGTCCCCTCGGGGAGAAAAGCGGGATAAAAATAAAGATGATGATGATGATGATGATGATGATGATGATGATTTGTCACTCATAGCTTTGTTCTCCAACAGAGGAAAGCACTCAGGAGAATAGAGCAGCAGGAAGAGGACAGCTTCTGTTGCTCTTCAGTATTTGACACCTCAGGCAGTTGTCTCACTCTGCCTGAAGGTAGGGCCAGCTCTGCCGGACAAATAGGTATGGAGAAGGCAAGTAGTGAAGCCACAAAACAGATGGCAACCTATTTTGAGTCACTTGATCAAAGCTGAATTATTAGCTGCTTTACTGGTGCTGAAGTATAGAGAGAACAAGCCACTGCAGTGGAAGAAACAGTAAAGTCTCTAGGTCCCATGACTATGAAGCCATGTTGCTTGAACTATTGATTGTAGTTCTTCCTAGAATTTAAGTCCTCGGATCAAAAGAATATTTTTTATCTTTCACAAACTCCCATTTTGAACAGTCTGGCAGCCACTGTTATATGGACAGCTTGAGAATATCCTCCCACCCTGGGATGTTTATTTCTTGAATGCTTGAGGGTGCTTGACAGCTTATCAGCCATGATTTGGCACAAATCATAGTGTGCTACTTTCTTCACACCACTTGCTAACTTCCAGGTACCAGAGGGCATTTGGGCTGGCAACTAAAACTCTACCAAAAGCATCCGATCCCACAGTTTTGATCTTATTTCTCCATGAGGAGCATGACAGGAGACACAACAAGAGACATTAGAGGTATTTCCTCTTTCTCAGATTCAGCCTAATGTAAAGTTGCCAAACTGTAGGTTAGTGCTTTATTCATTACATAACAGCAGCAAATGGTACTTTCCTTTGGGTTGCCTATTTGGAGTAGACTAAGATGAAGATGCTGATTACTTTCTGGAATTTTTACCACTGGGGGAAAAAATTGATGTGAAATTGTCTTGTCACTTTAGAAGGGGCTGAAGGAAGTTAGGCAAGTTTAAAAAGAAATGTTTGCTAAGTCTCTCCCACTTATTGCTGTTTGGCAGAGAGAAATGTCCTTGGATATCTTTGGCTGGTGTCCTGATAAGCAAAGTTGAGCTCCGTAGGGGGCCCACTACCCAGAACTGACTTCAATGGAGGCAAGACAGATAGTAAACTACTGGTGTTTGTTGTGCATAGAAGTGGATGCTGTCTAGAGATGTATCCATTGAGGTTTTGATTCATACTGGCCCAATTGGTTAGGAAAGAGATGTAAGAAACAAGAAAAGGGGTACAGATCATTATGTGGTTATTTTTCTCTTTTTCATCTTTCTTTCATTACTGGGATTATTATGTGCCTATGTGTTGAAAAGAACCTGAGGGTTTAAAAAGCTGGCCATGAAAAATGAGGCCCAGAGTGAAATGAGTCATGACTAAGGCAATATAATTCTGCAGGTAACTCGTGGTTGCATATTCTAGCAGTCCAAGGAGCACTCTGTGTGTGTGTGTGTGTGTGTGTGTGTGTGTGTGTAATAAAAAGATGTATGCATTCTCAAGAAGCATTTAGTATCATATCAATCAAGTCATGTACTTGAGTGTCTGGAGTGTACTATATGGATATTCAAAGCAGTGAAATTGCTATTAGCAACTGTGTGATTTTCTAATTAGCTGCTGTACTCATAACATTTCATAAAACATCATACAGTACATATTGTACAAAAAGACATTGTGTCTCTGTGAACAAGTCTGTGTAAGTATGTGAGAAAGCTCACATATTTATAATGGGTTCAAGATACAATGTTATCAAAGGTTAAGATTATTATAGTGTTCAGATTTCCTTGTTAGCTATTCCTTTTGAACAGAATTAAAAGAAGCCAAGAATAAAAACAAGAGGTGAGTGGTTTTTACCCTGTTTGAGAGTGTATTTGGCTACACTATCTCTTCCTAACATATCTAAGGGAAAAGGCCAAGTTTTCTTCATGCTGTGGGCCCTGTCCTGTCTCTACTCTCTGTTCTAAGACAGTGGCTCAGGAAAGCGTACAAGATACTAATGGCTGAAAATAGCTTCACCCTCACTTGATGCAACTGACATGAAGCAACTGGCTATTCTTCTTCATGTCGTTAAATGTATAGTCCTGCTTTTTGAGATCCAGTGAATTCAAGGAGTTCTTTAGTTCTAAGGAGTTCCAAGTTCTTCTCACTCAAGAGTGTTGCTTGTTTTGACTTACAGTCCTCAGGATACATCACTCCAGCTCACTTGCAGGTAACTCTGGGACACAGACTTTCTGTATAGACAGTGTAAAGAAGCAACAGACAACTTATGGCCCTCCAGATGTTGTGGACTACAGCTGCCATCTATCCTAGCTAACATAAAAGTGAGAGCTGATGTGAATTACAATACAACAACTTCTGGAGTTGCCTACTTCTGATTTCCAGGAGTTTCCACGGGGTACATTCTAACATCTGTAGGCCAGAATAGGCATGTGGGCCAGATATCTCCATTATGTTTGATAGGGTTCACTTGTCTGAGAGAAAGGTTTACTTAAAACAATAACAGAGCAAGAGCTAAGAAGACCACCACTTTGGTTCTCCAGCCAGGTTGTTTAGAAAGGAAGAGATATGGAGTGTCCCTATTGTTAATGGCTTTTAATGAACACAGCTGAGAGAGGCATTCAAAGTTTGGCAGGCATCTCTTCAGGGACTCTCTCTCAGTGACCAATCAGAGTGCATATTCCTTGGATTTTGTAGACAGTAATGGCGGAGAGAGAAAGGCACCTGCCTTTTTCTAAAGGGAGTCTCTTTCTGAAGGAAGATGACTTGGTGAGTGACTCCATTAGTGCCCTGATGTGTAGCCATCCTGTCCATCCACTTTTCCACTGCACAAAATGAGAGAAGAGTCAATGGGGCCTATCATACAAGGTTGCCATTCTGCTTAGCTCTGGCAGTCCTGGAAGTAGAAGGAGGCACTCATCCTCTCCAGGAAAAACTGGAGAGGATTTGTACTCTGCAGAATCTCAAATGCATGTCCCTTAGATAGCTGTGCCAATGATTTCCTTTCCCTTTGTACAGCATGATATTCTTTCCCTTTGTGTGCCTTGAATGGGAATTACAAGTATGACAGTTCTGCTGGTGGGATGCATGGATGGAAAAGGAACAGAGCTGAAGATTTATGTTGCATATACAGGCAGGGTTTGGATGATGTTGGGGCTGTGTTTCTGGGTTTATGATGTAATAAGAAACTGACATTAATGGTGAGAACCAATTCCACAGGGAATCACTGGAGAACGGGGGATGTGTTCTGACAGAGCTGAAGTAGCCAAAAAGCTAGTGATTTTACTCAACCACTACCACTTTTAAAACAGATTTAGCTCCTGAAAAATCAGACCTTACCTTTTCCAGGCTAAAGAAATGTACAGATGTTCTCCAGAAGGACCATAAGAGGCAGCAACTGCTGATCCCAAGAGGGTTTGGCTGCAGTGAGTTTGTATGCCATTCAGTGACAGTGCCTCTTTAGAGGAGCCCACAGACAGAGAGAAACTGGCAGGAACTGTGCTCTGTTGCGTCTTCACCAGCAGGATTCCCAAGTGGAGAAAGCACTTCAGGAGAGAGAAAGGCAGCACATTTCCTGCTGTGCTGTCTCCAGCAGACTTGCCAAGTGAAGAAAGCACTTCAGGAGAGAGAGAGAGGCAGCACATCTCCCACTGTGCACTCTTCGGCAGGCTTGCCAAATGAAGAAAGCAGACTCCAATTGCTGACACTCCCCCCGCCCCAAGCAAGCAGAGAAAAATTCCTTCTAGACACATCGGAATTCCAAGATTACAGTTTCTTCTTCCCCCTCACACTCCCCCTTCTAAGAAAGCAATAGAAATCTTACCCTTCCAGGAATGTCAAGACTGCAGTTGCCTTCTTCCCTCCTTATTCTCCCAACCTAGGCATTTAAATGAAATCCATTCATGCCAAAACTCCAGACAGTCTCACTCTCTCACCTCATCCTCATTCTCTCACCCTTCTGCACCTGTTTTTCTGCCTTGCTCATCTGTGCAGGTGAGCTAGGAGAGTTATGCATTGTGGGCAAGCCTTTTTTTAATTTTTGGAGAAACATACAATTGTAGCAACACAAATTGTGGATTGCCTTGATAGTAAAAGGTGCATAATATGAAGGTAGCTCATTGCTGAAAGGAGGTTGGAGAAACTTGTTTAGACTATCAGTTCCCAGAATATTCCAATCTGCACTGTCACTGAGCATGTTGGTGAGGGTTTCTGGGAGCTGGAGTCCAAACCTCTCCCCCACTTTCCCAAGGCTCTGAACAGCCACTGGTAAGGTCTTACAGAACTCTCTTGTAGGAAAGGGCCAGAACCTTTTCCATTTTTTAATCCAAACTGTTATCTTTGACAGCATGGTGAAGATGGGCTGCACTCTTTTCTAAAATCATAGTAACATAACAATACTCATAATTCTTGAAAAGATGGTAATTTTCAAAAATTGTTTGCCACATTTGGTAATAATTAAACTTGTAGATAATTATGCCATAGTGGCCTTTCTCTCTTTTATTCCTGAAAAAGAGTTAATTCCCCCATCTGTCCAAATTGTAAACCATGTAACAGGTAACATGGCATTAGGTAAAGCTGGCACAAAAACATCGT
The DNA here is from genome assembly GCA_030412105.1 of Cyclura pinguis. Classification (NCBI taxonomy): domain Eukaryota; kingdom Metazoa; phylum Chordata; class Lepidosauria; order Squamata; family Iguanidae; genus Cyclura; species Cyclura pinguis. Next base: position 219,893,618 of record CM059602.1, read on the forward strand.
AGCACTGAAATATTAGCAAGGTATATAAATGAGTGTTTATTTATCTTCTCATAATTAAATACAGCTTTTTTTTGCACACACCGAAGCATATACTAATCTGTGATTAACATTTAAACCTGACAACGTGTCTCTCTGCTTGAGACACAAAATGAATTCCTGCCTAGTAATCATAATAAGGGTTCATTCATTCCTGCTTAGTAATCATGTTTTATTCATTCCTGCTCGGGAGTTATAATAATGTTTCATTCATTTCTGTTTAAATAATAACAAAAACCACTAATTCAGCAATTAAACCAATAGGTAGACTACTCAGTAGAAAAAGCCCATATAATAAAATGCACTGGTATACAATATAGACAAAATTGTCTAAACAAGCCTTCCTCAAAATGTAACTTCCCAAATTTTTGTGAATACAGTTATCGTAATACCTAATCATTAGTCATGCTGCCTTGTGCTTATGGGAACTGTAGTAAAAATAGGGCACCAACTTGGGGAAGGCTAGTCTTTCTTAATGTAAGAAATGCGTTCCTTTCCCTATATAGACTTTCCTGAAAATTGAGGTCTACTGGATGGGCCCTTCTCTGTTCCCATCACTAGGGGTAATACATTATGGAGGGACATGGGAGAGTGGCTTCTCTCTCCACAGATTCTCCACTTATAGAACGCCCTTCCCTCGGAGGCCCGATTGGTGTCAATGTTGGCATCCTTTTGGAGCCAACTTAACTTGGACTTTTATTAAAGCCTTTGGGCCTAATTTATTTTATCCAGGCTGCACATGTGCTATGGCTACGCTGTTTTAAATTGTTTAAAAAGGTTCTAAATTATCTGTTTTTCAACTGATAAATTAATATATTTTTAGTCTTGTAATTTTTTTGTTTTGTTTTACATTCATTTCAGTGTGAGTTGTCCTGAGATTTTGAATACACAGCTGGATATAAATATTTTAATAAAATAAATAACAAGTTTGCATATGTGTATGTACACCCATGTTCATGCATGCCCACACCCAGGCACAGACCCACTCACCATAGAACTGTATATTTTAAACTAAGAACATGAGAGATATGCATGCCATTTTGAATTGAACACTCAATAAGAGCTTCTGTTGCAACGGCCACTCCCTACGCCTCAATGAGATTCTTTCAATTACCAATTTATTACATTATTCATAAGTAAAGTCTCTGATGTCTTAATGGAAGGACAACTCTTCCAATAGGTGACTTTGCATATTTCACCCAGGGGAGATACTTTGCAAGAGTCTGCACAGTGAAGACAGCTGGATTGTTCTGCCTGGCTGCTCAATTCCTGTCAGTGAAGAAAAATAGGAAAGAGGCTTTCTGGGCCAAAGATTCACCAGCTTCTTGAATAAAAAGTGCTGCTGTCCTCTGCTAAACATTATTATTACTTTTCTAGTAGACTGCAACTTTCCAGAAATTGGAATTACTTTCGTTTTATCAGGAAGGAATGATGGAAACAAAGCATATGTAGGCACACAGTTCTTTCTCTCTCTCCTGGAAGGGCTTTATAAAAGTAGCAATATCAGTGCCAATTAAAAATGTATAACTAGGGACCATTCCTTGCTTACCTAAGCATATCCATGTGTAGCCATGTTGTTTAGGTTATAAGAACACTTCTAGGCAAACTGCTCCTGTTCGTGATCACTGCTTACAGGCTTTGGTCATATTGTGAAGCTCTTGATTCTGAATTCAATTTGGATAGAGCATTCTCAAATAAAATTCAATAGCAGCTGCTTGCCAGGGTTTATCATTTGACAAAAGCATTAAGTCCGACAATTTACATATTAGCCTACCATATGTCAACATATAGAATCTAAGCTATGGGTCACATAGAACTGCTTCATCTGATATGCACCACTGCTCCGACACAAGCAGCCTCCATGCATATTTGTCCTTTCATTACTGTAATGTGCTGCTCAATACGCGGTTGTTGACAATGTGGAGAGAGACTGCTGGTTATGTAGATCTAAGGTGTTCCACTTGCTCTGCTCCCCATCTTTGATCTTAAAATATGGGGTAGCCCTTCAGTTGTTGTATTGCAAATCTCATCAGCCCTACCCAGCAGTCTGGGGCAGGGGATAATAGGAGCTGCAATCTAACAATATATGGGTGGTGAGATGTTACTCATTATTGATAAAGAAATCTTTACCAAGAAGCTGCTGCCTGGCTGGGATTGCATTTGGGAAAGGCTTTCTAGATTGAGCATTTCTACATAAATACGACTGCCCTTGAAGATAACTTGGATGCCTCAACAATTGCAGAATGCTACTGCTCATTTAACCAAGAAATTTTACCAAGAAACCAAGTTTTTTATCAAGAAACCAAGTCCCCATACTATCTTAAAAGTTTCTCTCTAGGACCTTGATTCAAACTCTCAGTCCTGTCTGGGAAAAATTAGGCAGTGTAAGACTGATCCTGTAAAACAAAACCAGTTGAGAACATACTTTAGCTTTGCTCTATTGGTGCGAAAAAAAGAATCTTTCCCTACTCGGTGACGTAATGGGACTTGTTTCGAGTCTGGTTAATCATTTCCCAGTTAACTGATTTGTAGAGCTCTTGATATTAGCCAATACCCAGAGCTCTACAACTACAAACATGTACTTGAGAAAATTTGTTTTATTAAAAATATTTTAAAAAATTTAATGTGTCACCCAATATCCAAGGATCTCTGGATGGTGGATAATAATATTTATCTGACTCTGATTTAAATTGAGAGTGTGTTCTCCCCAGCTTTCCCAAGGTTGAAAGGCACATGAAGAACCAGGTTGTGAGCAGGTAGAACTTTACAAAGGCAGAGTGGAAGAAACGCAGAACAGTTTTTAAAATAAGATGTAAGATCCTTGAAATGAGGATCACCTGAAATGTATGATTTTCAGTGGATTCATGATTTATATCCCAAATGCAATGCAAACAGAGGACACCTAATCACACATGTGGGGGTTGTGTCATCAATCCCTCTTGATCTCTTCTCTGAATGCAGCCATCCTCTAGAAAGTCCCTTGGCTCTAAGCATTGATAAGGAGGAACCCATTGGATTGTGGTGAAAAGGCCACTGGAAATGTTCCACAGCATTCAAAGAAAACCACCGTATTTGGAACTTTTGATCCAAGTCCTTGTCTGTTGTTTATAGTATACCGTGAAATCTCTGAAATTTCCATGTCATAGCTAAATGATCATTGATTGCATTGTTTCATGAACCAGATGTCAGCAATTCATCTTGCCTTATAATTATAGCTTTTTGAAGCAAGAAGATTAAGGCAAGAGAGCAACTGCTTACAGGCAGAGCTTTTCTTCTTCATGATCCATAACTGGATAATACTGTTTGTCAGATCAGAGAGTCAGAAGACTTGTGTCTGTTGAGTTGCGGTGAATTAAAAATCTCTGAGTGTTTCTGACAGTTCAGATTCCCAGAAGCATCAGATACACAATTTTTTCTTTTTTCAAAAATATGGATGATCTGTGACATCAAGACTACAAACTAATGTTCATGGATAAGCAGTCTTTATCATAGCAACAAGAACCAGAGTATTTAATATTAACATGAAATTCATGGTAGTAAAGCCAAAGGAGGCCCTTCACATTTTGAATGTTCAATTTTGCATCCTCAATATAGGAGTGGGCAAAATGTGGCCTGACCCCCAGAAGCCCATCAAAGCCCCCAATTTTTTAAAATAAACTGATTCTGGGGTAATTTTTTGCCCCCAAACCACCCAAAATCTCCCCATACCATCTAAAAAGGCAATGGTTTGCTCCCCTAGACCATCCCACCTCCTCAAAACACATTAAAAAAGAAAAAAAATGTCACTTTGGGCATGCTGAAACATGCTGCTGAGGCCCACAATGTGGGCACAGGAAGGAAAAATGGGTCCCACCATGCTTGCAGTTGCCCACCCTTTCATTATACATTGTTTTTACTTGTGCTAACCAGTTGTTATTTCAGAGTTCAGAGACTAATCCACATAGAAATGCACAAGTACTTGCTTACATATGAACAAGACAGTGGGCAAGTAGGTGCATATTACAATGTAACAAGAGCATGCCTTATACAAGCTATAAAGAAGTCTACATCATGACAGAACTGAAATAGCTTCTTAGGCTTTGGCACCTAATGCCCAAAGTGAGCATTAATCCCCTACAACTGGGACACAATATATTATTAACTTAATTTACATCCTGCTTTTCTCCCAATATGAGACTCAAGGCAAGGAAATATAGCCTATTAGCAGAATTACACAGCCACACAAGTGGTGGACAGACGTATCCAGCTTCACATCTGGTTGTTCATTTGAGCATTTGAAACCTAGTGAGATCATGGCTTGATTTTCCGTATCAGTTGCAAGGTTTGTTTTAGTTCAAATTGTTAAATAATTTTATTTAAATAGTTTTAAAGCATTACAAGTTTTTCAGATTGTTTCAAGGTAATTTTACTGGTTGTATCTTATCCTGAGATTTGCTCATGGCGGAGGGTGAGTGGGTAAAAATACTTTAACTTGAGAAGGAATCCAACTTCGGCAATGGGAACTAGATCAACGCCCCCAGTCTCAACAGAATGCCCAGGCAGTCCAAGAAGAACATGCTCGTCGAGGAGCCCTGGACAAGCCTCAGAGGAGGTGAGTTCTGGTTGTTGGGGACTCCTTGCTCAGAGGAACCGAAACGGCAATTTGCAAACCGGACAAGCTCAATCGAGAGGTCTGCTGTCTTCCTGGGGCCAAGATCAACCACATAACGGAGAGGCTAACCAGGCTGGTCAAGCCCACTGACCATAAGCCCCTCATTTTGGTTCATGTTGGAACCAATGACACTGCGAGGAGCAGCTTTTACCACATTGCAAAGGACTACGAGCTTATGGGGACGAAGCTTAAGGACCTTGGTGCGCAGGTGGTTATTTCGTCTCTCCTCCCTGTTCAAGGATATGGCGCACGTAGGGAAAGGGCAATAGCAGAGGTCAACAACTGGCTCTGCACATGGTGCCGCCAGCAACGGTTTGGGTTTTTGGAACACGGCCTGAATTTCCATGAACGTGGGCTTCTGGCAAGGGATGGGCTGCACCTCACGAAACTTGGCAGGAATGTTTTTGCAAACAGTCTCGCAAGGAGGATTAAGAGGTCTTTAAACTAAGTTCCGCTGGGGAGGGAGACAATATTATTCAGGGCAAGGACTCGGCAAGCGCAGGAGGAAAAGGCCTAAATGATATTGGACAAGTAGTACAAGCAGCCAATGGCGGGAGGAGTAGAAACTATAGTACAGGACTTGCAGGAAGGGCCCGGGGACTTAAGTGTCTCTACACTAATGCACCGAGTATGGGAAACAAGCAAGATGAACTTGAACTCCTAGTACAACAAAATAAATACGATTTGATAGGCATCACTGAGACCTGGTGGGATGAGTCTCATGACTGGAATGTAGGAATAGAGGGGTATAGCCTATTTTGTAAAAATAGACCAAACAAGAAAGGAGGAGGAGTAGCCTTGTATGTCAAGGATGTTTTCACCTGTGAAGAGATCCATGACTTAAACCCAGAAAGCCAGGTTGAGAGCATCTGGGTAAGAATTAAGGGAGCGAGAAACAACAGGGATATTCTGGTGGGGGTTTACTACAGACCTCCAACCCAGACCGAGGACTTTGATGACGCCTTCCTCAACCAAATGACTGCACATTCAAAAAGGAGAGATACAGTAATAATAGGAGATTTAAATTACCCGGATATATGTTGGCAGTCAAACTCTGCCAAGACAGCAAGGTCCAGCAAGTTTCTTGCTTGTCTTGCAGACAATTTCATGGTCCAGAAGGTGGAAGAGGCCACAAGGGGATCAAATATTCTAGATCTGATCCTGACCAACAGGGATGACCTTGTTAATGAGGTAGAAGTGGTTGGATCTTTAGGGGGGAGTGACCATGCCCTATTGGAATTTGGCATTCAGTGGGAAGGAGAAGATAAGTGTAGCCAGACACTCATCTTAGATTTTAAAAAAGCGGACTTCTGTAAACTTAGGGAGCTACTGGCTGGAATTCCGTGGTCAAGAACAGTGAAAGGGAAAGGAGTTCAGGAGGCATGGGAGTTCCTTAAAAGGGAGATCCTGAAGGCACAGTGTAAAACTGTGCCAATAAGGAGGAGAAATGGAAGGCATCTGAAGAAACCAGAATGGTTGACTAAAGAACTCTCAGTTGAGCTAAGTGTTAAGAGAAACATGTACAGGAAATGGAAGAAGGGGGAAACCACCAAAGAAGAATTTAAGCAAGTAGCTAGGAGATGTAGCGAGGAGTCAGAAAGGCTAAAGCACAGAAGGAACTTAGGCTGGCCAGAAACATTAAAAACAATAAAAAGGGCTTTTTTAAATATGTCCGTAGCAAAGGGAAAAAGAAGGAGACAATAGGGTCGCTGCGCAGAGAAGATGGCAAATTACTAACAGGGGAAAGAGAAAAGGCAGAACTACTTAACACCTTCTTTGCCTCAGTTTTTTCCCAGAAGGATACAAGCACTCAACCTGGCGGTTGGGGAGCAGGTGAGGAAGCAGGGGAAATGAGGCACATAATAGGTAGAGAGGTGGTACAGGAATACCTGGCCACACTGGATGAATTCAAGTCTCCAGGGCCAGATGAATTGCATCCTAGGATATTAAAAGAACTGGCAGAGGTCATTTCGGAACCGCTTGCTATAATCTTTGAGAAATCCTGGAGGACAGGAGAAGTTCCAGCAGACTGGAAGAGGGCAAAGGTTGTCCCCATCTTCAAGAAGGGAAAAAAAGAGGACTCAAATAATTATCGCCCAGTCAGCCTGACATCTGTACCCGGAAAGATTCTGGAGCAGATCATTAAGCAGTCAGTTTCTAATCACTTAGAAAGCAAGGCGGTAATCACGAGAAGTCAACATGGATTTCTCAAAAATAAGTCATGCCAGACTAATCTTATCTCTTTTTATGATAGAGTTACTAGCTTGATAGATGAAGGGAATGCTGTGGATGTAAAATTTCTCGATTTCAGTGAGGCCTTTGACAAAGTTCCCCATGACATTCTTGCAAAGAAGCTAGTAAAATGCGGGCTGGACAGGGCTACTGTTAGTTGGATTTGTAATTGGTTGACCGACCGAACCCAAAGGGTGATCACGAATGGCTGCTTTTCATCCTGGAGAGAAGTGACTAGCGGGGTGCCACAGGGTTCTGTCCAGGGCCCAGTGCTGTTCAATATTTTTATCAACGACTTGGATGAAGGAATAGAGGGCATGCTCATCAAATCTGCAGATGACACCAAATTGGGAGGGGTTGGTAATACTCCAGAGGACAGGATCAAAATTCAAAATGACCTGGACAGATTGGAGAGCTGGGCCAAAGCTAACAAAATGAAATTCAACAGAGAGAAGTGTAAGGTCCTACACTTAGGTAGAAAAAATGGAATGCAGAAATATAGGATGGGGGACACGTGGCTGGATAGCAGTACGTGTGAAAGGGATCTAGGAGTCTTAATAGACCACAAGCTGAACATGAGTCAGCAGTGTGATGCGGCAGCCAAGAAAGCCAACGCAATTCTCGGCTGCATCAATAGGAGTATGGTGTCTAGATCGAGGGAGGTACTGGTACCACTCTACTCTGCTTTGGTTAGACCTCATCTTGAATCCTGTGTCCAGTTCTGGGCACCCCAATTCAAGAAGGACATGGTCAGGCTGGAGCAAGTCCAGAGGAGGGCAACCAAAATGGTGAGAGGCCTGGAAGCCATGCCCTATGAGGATAGACTTAGAGAGCTGGATATGTTTAGTCTGCAGAAGAGAAGGTTAAGAGGGGGCATGATAGCCATGTTTAAATATTTGAAGGGATGCCATGTAGAGGAAGGAGAGGGCTTGTTTTCTGCTGCTCCAGAGACCAGGACAAGGAGCAATGGATTCAAGCTGCAGGAAAGGAGATTCCACCTGAATCTCAGGAAGAACTTCCTGACAGGCAGGTCTGTCTGGCAGTGGAATATGCTGCCTTGGCGTGTGGTGGAGTCTCCTTCCTTGGAGGTTTTTAAGCAGAGGCTAGATGGCCATCTGTCGGGAGTGCTTTGAGGGTGTTTCTGCATGGCAGGGGGTTGGACTGGATGGTCCGTGTGGTCTCTTCCAGCTCTACATTTCTATGATTCTATGATTCTAATAAAACAAATAAATGTTAGAGATCCATAAATCCCCACATAATCCCTTTTTCTTGTTCCATCTGCTCTTTCACTTCTCTCCCTCTCTCTGCTCTTTTTTCTTTCTCCCCTGTCTTTCTGTTTTTCCACCCCAGTGCTTCTTGAGTCTTTCCTTCTCTTCATCCTACACATACTGGAAAGTAGAACCTTTTCTTTTTTTCTCTCAGTTTGGGGCCCTGAAAAGGGAAATACCACATGGGGCTGTTTCAGGCTTCCTAGAGAAATGAATGTCCAAGTTTTGACTTGAAATTTCTCTCTGGAATAAGGGCAGGTTAAGGACATCTGCCATCTAGTGACTGAGGATGATATTGCAGACTACAACCTTTTAATTAACTAAAATCAGTGAATCCCTTAAAAAAAAAACCCTAAAAAAACCAGCTGCCTGTCAGCTTATATACACCCTATGATTTTCATAAGGTTTCCTTAGGCAAGGAATAATCAGGCTAGTTTGTCATTTCCTTCCTCTGAAATATAGACTACAGCACCTGATATTTCTTGGAGGCCTCCCCATCCTATTATTAATCAGGCTTGATCCTACTTAGATTCCAAGATCAGATAGGATCTGGTACTTTCAAGGTATTTAGGCATAAGGCAGACTCCTGAGGTCCCTTTAATATCTGTCAGTTTCAGCTGTCTAGGGTTCATCATCTTGGAGGCACACAAAGACATACACAGACACACATTTTACTATTACAAATAAAAAATCATTGGGTCAGGATTTATTTACAAAGTTTATTCCCATATTTACTTTGGGACCTTCCTTCTTGTTCTCTGCTGCTCCAGAGACCAGAACAAGGAGCAATGGATTCAAGCTGCAGGAAAGGAGATTCCACCTGAACCTCAGAAAGAACTTCCTGACAGTCAGGGCTGTCCGGTAGTGGAATATGCTGCTTCGGAGTGTGGTGGAGTCTCCTTCTTTGGAGGTTTTTAAGCAAAGGTTGGATGGCCATCTGTCGGAAGTGCTTTGAGGGTGTTCCTGCATGGCAGGGGGTTGGACTGGATGGCCCGTGTGGTCTCCTCCAACTCTACATTTCTATGATTCTATGATTCTTGCTGCTATTGCATTATGATGCAGAACAGCAGAGACACACATTTTCCCTATCAGTTTCCAGTGGGCTTTCTTCATGTGAGTTTTATCTATGGGTCTTACTGGCACTTTTTCTGCACAACTACAGTCAGCCCTCCACATTTGCAGATTTCACTTTTGTGGATTTGATTATTCACGGATTATTTGCAAGCCTCATGAGACTGAGAAACCAGGAACAAGACTTGTAAGTCCCTATTAAAAACAGTGTAGGGCAGCAGTTGAGGTGGCAGTAAGCCCCACCAGCCAGCCACTTCTGCCTTGTGAAGGAACCCTGATGCCTCAAAGGAATCCATGGTAGGTTGAATATGGTGATCATACTTTTTTGTGTGTTAAATGTGGTTTGGGAGGGCTTGGAGTTATTCATGTTTTTTTCATTTTCACAGGGGTCCTGTGTCCCTAACCCTAGCGAATGTGGAGGGATGACTGTAGTACTTTATTCTATTGTCATTAAAGCTAATGATACTGATTCTAGTGGTAGAAAATGGAGGAGCTTATTTAATTGACACTGCACACATTTGTGATATATCCAGGACTGTGCATATTCTGTATTTTAAAAACCCATGTGCTAGGACAACCCAGATTCTTTTTTCTTTGAGCCAAGTTGATGCCTATGGCCTATATAAATTATGCAAACTAGAATCGGCATGTTTATTTTGCATAATTTATTCTGTTTCTGCCAGGCAAGAGCTGAAGCAAAACCCTACTTGGGACACTGAAACCTTGCCTTTCTGTAACACACTGGAAATCTCACTTTGTCTCTGTCTTCTTGCTTTCACCTCACAACTCCTGCAATCTCATCAAGCATTGCCAGTGAACATACGAACAACCCCAAGGAATTATGTACTTGGATAATACCAGGATATACACAACCCAGTACATTCATCACATTCTTCAACAATTCAACATGTAGAATGAATGTCACCTTCACCAGAAATTATCATATGCTAAATGTGATGGACATGAAAATGTCTATGTAATAAACTTTTGCAATAATAATAATACTAATGAAAAAAATTAACAGTTTTGGCCTTTTGTTGTAGCATCCCTAATGACACTTCTTTAGCAGGTGCAGGGTTATATTTTTGACAGCCAGCATGGTCTCTGTGCAAGTTGGCTTGATTAGGGTCTCGGGCAGTAAAAATCCAAAATGACCCGTGTCACGCAGCTCAAACGCAAATGCATATGGAATACCATTTTTGTAAGCCCAGTCCATAGAACTGCCAGAACTCACATCTGGAAAAGGGGAAAAATAAATTTTAAGTGATGCATGTGAAAATATCATAAAATAAACATCTTGATCTCTAGAGATGCCACAGAAAAACAAGGTTTGCAAGGTTACAATTTAACTTGAATGAAAATTGGTTCAGTTAGCAACCACCTTCATTGTATACCGATGTGGGGAGGGGAGAGACAGATGTATCTTACAATACTATAGATGGGTTTCAATTTAATTCTAACTGCTAACTGCCAGGGCATATTTGCACTGGCAGAGCTGTTTTTACCTGGTTAAAATGTCCTCAGACTTGCATCCCCTCCCTTTCAGTTTCTGGGGCATTTAATATCTATAAAAGCATGTTTGACAGTATTGGTACTTCTTGACATAGTAACTCCCGCTTGGCTACTTCTCTCCTGCTACAGTAACTCAAGCTGAAAGTAATTAATTTTAATTCCAAAGAAGATCGAAGTATTACAGAATGGAAAAGAGAATGGTTAACATTCTCTGCTTTCTACTTTCACAATGGTTTCAGCTTGCCTTGTGTGTAAGACTATACATGGAAGTCAGTTCCTGTAAGATCAGGCTCAATGAAATGAAACAGAGGGACTATTTTTAAAGAAAAACCTTCCTACAAATTAATACTGCAATTCTATGCATAGAACTGAGTTTAATAGATCTTACTCCCAATAAACCATGTGTAAAACCATAGCATTAATCACACCTTTTGCATCTATCTAAGTTAACTACACTAAGAACTGTGCAGAATTTATGTAGGGCTAAAATAAAAACTGTCTCTTCCTCCTCCAGTACTACTCAGTGTGGGACATGCTGCAATTTATATGTGCTGCTCAGTATACCTTCCATCAGCAGCCTGGATTCCAGGCTACAAATGAGTGTGGGATACTATATGAAGGGCTGAATGAAGAGCTACCACTCATGATGGTGGGCCCAGTTACAAATTGAATATTTCTACTACTTTATTCAACACTTCATTAAAAATATTACTATAATTTGAATATTTTAAAACCCCTTTTTGGGTGATCCTGAAATGGAAGTGTACTGTGTAGATAAGTATGGCAGGAGAAAGTATATTTTTTATCAGATTAAAAGGACATTAACCTAATGTACATCTATGTAAAAACAAAACAGCATCAGTAAAAATGATTGATAACATATTTTACTACTCACTTTCTTTTACTAGTTATTTTCTTAAGGAAGGAACTGTCCTCCTAATACTTGGACAACACTCATAAATATATATTACACCAATAAAATATCACTAGTTTGAAAAAAAGCATTATCTACATGGCTCTCCCACCTCCATTTTAAACCTAGCTGATAGTCAGTCTTCCCACTTTTTCAGCAGATCAAACTAAACTAGTGAGCCATATATTCCTTAGCTATATGCAACCGCCGAAATTCTTTTATTTTTCCAACTTGTCTGGAGACTTCCATTGAAATTCTAATAGTTATTGAAAACTCAGACTCTAAAAATTCTACAGTCCACTGGGAGAAATATGCATTTTTAATACTTAATAAAATATTTCTTCTCTGAAGAGTTTTTTTTTATCATCTTCAAAATGATTGTGCTCTAATCCTAGAATTTAAAAAGAACATAGCCCAAAGTCTGAATACTTCATCTATATTCACTATGAATATATGGAGAGGGAAAACCTAGAAATCATTGCAAGCAAAACATATGTATGTCCTGACACAGCAAAGGATATCCATGCAAGGAAGTTCCATTTTTATATTTAATCAATGCAGATTAAATATGCATCTGGCTGTCTGTCTATATTGGCCTTTTTTATATTTAACAGCAAGCAAACACTCATGGTTAATCCTGCTTTCTCATGCATGAGTAACATGATGGGGCGTACAGCCTATTTGTTTTTGTTGCTTGTGCCTAATCATGGCTGGACTTATCAAGGAAAAGGAAGAATTTTCAGACAGAACATAGGAAGTGTTTATGAAAATACAGCAGGACAGGACAATGTTTAAGGAAGAGGGAAAAAACATACAGAAAGTCGCCATAACAAAGAACACCGTATAGAGGAGAAGAATAATAAGGAAAAATTCTGTGCCTTTGAATCTGTACAGTCAATTTGAGAGCCTTTCCTTAGACAACAATTCTGAACCACTGGAAGTTCCAATATCCCACAAAACCTTATAGAACGGGAGTCAACAATTAACCATGATAAAAATAAACCAGGTTTCCAGGGTCAGATATAAAATTCAGCTATGACTTCCTGAGTATTTTCTTGCTCAAATGAGTGGGAAGAGAAGAACTAGAGCAAAATGGCGAATCAAATTCTTTGTTTATGGTAAAGCAGAATTAGATGGGGATCCTGGCTTACTGTTAAGTGCAAATAGCACAGTGATACTCATCCAAGTGCCACTGAATTGGAAAGAAGTATTTTTGTGTATATGAGGCAACAGATTTAATATGCGTGTCAGTTTTTAACCTGTGGCCAATCATATGACTTGAGTAAGATCAAAACCTCCTTCTCAGTATTTTTTGGCGATAATCAAGGTGATCTTAAGTGATCTTAAGATACACTACTCAAGATCTTTTAAAACTGTTTTCCATTCAACAATATCTTCTTACATTTTGCTGTTCTCCATTCACCTCTATCTTCTTACATTTTGTACTCAATATTATTCTTCAGCCAGACTTAGAACCCATCCACTACACAAATAATTAACATAATAAAAAGATTTGTGCTCTGTCAGCTGTCCCTATTCAAAGCAGCCTGCTGAAAATTGCTCCCTCTATTGTGCATGCAAGGAACTGGTTTCCACTCGTGTGTGATGTGTATCTACCTGTGATCTTAGGATCAAATTAGACGTTATGTGGAATGTGTATCCCATACTGTTAACCCAATTTTCCCTCCCACAGTGGGACTTCTTTCAAGATATGTGTTTCAGCAATCATCCCTGCCAACTAAGGCTGTGTTTATTTTCCAACTACCTACCATAAAACAAAGCATGTTAAAAGCAAGATATGGAAAGGTTTCATATGGACATAAAAACATATGGAATTGAACCAAAAGAGAAAGTTGGAGTAATTAAATGGCTTTTTGAAAATCCGCCTCACCTCCTTGCTCAAATCCATCAAGAGATAGTACAGCAGGAGAGACAAGAAGAAACAGTAAAGGAAACAATGATTTTATGGGCTCAAAATATTGGACATTCAATTCAATTAGAGTCTTGGGAGCAGAGTTGGAAAAAAATGCAGAAATTTACAGTAGCCCAGAATTTGAGAGAGAACTATTATAAGCTATTTCACAGATGGTATATGACACCAGATAAACTGAAAAGGATTTATAATACAGGTACTGGACAGTGCTGGAAATGTCAGAAGGAGGTCGGTACGATATATCATATGTGGTGGACATGCCCAGAAGCTAAGAAGTATTGGAATGGAGTACATAATGTAATTTGTGCATTAGTGAAAGGTCAGTTTGCTAAGACACCTGAATTGTATTTGTTAAATATGACTGATATACTAGAAGGTATTAGTATAAAGAAGCACTGGAGAATATTATTGTATACGATAACTACAGCTCGTATTGAATATGCAAAGTTATGGAAAACTCAGCAAATACCCACGATAGAACAATGGTGGGCTACACTTATTGAAAATAAAAATGCGGACATGGTCTCCCAGAGATTAAAGGGGAAATCAGACAATGAGATACAGAAAGAATGGCAAATTGTAACGGGAAATTGGTGGGTTTTAACAGCTGGAAATACGTAATTCATGATCAAAGTTATATTACGTGGGGGCGACAGGATATATATCATGAAGCGGAAATATGAAGAATGAAATGTAAGAACTATCAGATAAACTAACAGTAAAATGCTGTACAGTACCTAAAGCTTGTAGAAATCTGGAAAATGAAATCTAGATCAATGTGGAAGATCAGATATATTTCAGTGAAGCTGACAATCAAATATGTATGTTTTATAATGAGAATGTTGAATAAAATGATATATATAAAAAGCAAGATATGTAGAGGAAGGTAGTCATATATAATAACAAATAAAGTCTTTCACCATTTGAGGGAGTACTTTTGATAAAACATAAATATTTCATATATTTTGTCCATAATGAGAATATCAGCAGTCATAATGTCACTCTAATTGTATTAGATTGAACAAAGTTCTCACTGTAAGATTCTGCATGCCATACTGTAGCAGAGATAATGCAAACATGGTATATAGAGAAGAAGAAAGCTAGGTTGTTATAACTTACACAAGGTACTGGAGGCAGGGCCATATCGGTACTTTATCCCATAAACAGACTGCAAAGCATTTACAGCATTGAATGCTGCAGATTCCTAGGTGAGGAGCAAACAATTTTCCCCAAAAGGGAAAAAAGTACATTAATCATAGTTTTGAAATTTCACATAACACAAAATAATTTATCTCAGTTTCTTTTTTTAAGCACTTCCCCCTTTCAAAACTTGCTTTACTTTCTGGTGCACCCCCTTCCCAGAAACTAGTTATGAATAATCTGTTCCATAAGTGAGCTTGCAGAGATCCTGACATGTAGTTGTTAACATATACTAGTTAGAATGCTGTTGGTGTCATATGCTACTGTAATGTCACATTACATCTGGATATAGTTGCCCTCTATATTCGCTTGGTTTAGGGGTGCAGGACCCTCACGAAAGTGGAAAAAGTACAATTATCAAAAATGTTTGTATGTGTGTATAGAAGGGAGCTCAGGCATGGTGGGGTGGGATGGGGTGGGGAGGCTCCCAGGGTCCAAACCAGATCAGGGAGAGGAGAGAGAAGCAGTGTTGCTATGGTGGCCCTATATTTCCTCTTTCTTGCCCATCTTCCTTGGGGGTGTGTGTGGGGGCATTGGGAGAGGGTCTGTGCTGCTGTGAAACTGGGCTGTGATCTATCCTTAGTTGGCCAGACAGCAGCTGGTGGAGGAAGAGGAGGACCAGAGGTGGGTTTTTAAACAGCTGTGTGGCCTGTTCAGAGCTGCTGAGAGGAAATGTTCCCTCAGAAAAGAAGCACCTAAGGTGTGGGGGCAGGGGTTGGAAAAACCTGCAAATAATCAAATCTGTGAAAGTCAAACCCACAAATGTGGAGGGCTGACTATATATCCATTTATGGTTGTTATGAAAGGAGGATCCAGCATCTCCTTGACCAATTATCCCATCTGTGCCACCTAGCTATGGTCTTTTAGTGGCTGAGGGAAGGCAAGGTATCATCTAGCTCTGTTTCTTCAGCCAGAAGCACACAGAAGAAGGCATCCTCCTGAACCTCTGAGAGGATAATACCATCTTTATGTATCCTGCTTCAGAAACTAAGTATACATGGGGAGCTCCTGGTGATAGAGAAATAGGTCGTACATTGGTTGTACATAGGTTGGGGAGATGGTGAGGGACAGAAGCTATGCCTGGCAGAGCTTTACATTCTGCCAGAGTGATGTATCTCAGCATGTTTGCCACCATATGGGTATGTGCATTGGAATACTAACTCCAACATTACAGGAGAAAGACCCCACACTACAAAAAACATGTACAAGGAAGAATAAACCAGCACCTCCTTTCATCTCAGATCACATACGAGATGGGGCTGTAAATGTGCTTCCCTACAAACCCAATGGGACTCAGAGAGACCTATCCCAGGGTCTGTTCAACCCACCCATGGATTAGGTAGAGGGGGAGAAAGATGGTGCCTATTTCACAATCCTATCCCTCCCTGAAGATGCCCTCACTTTCAAAGAAGGAACTCACTCTGTATAAAGAGTATAACTGGTTTAAGGGGTCTTCACTTGCCACACCTCAGCATAAAATATGCTTCCAAATACAGCAGATTAATGTGTATAATTCAAAGTGCTCAGAAGAAAATCCCCAGTGCTTGTTGGCATACATTTCAGGATTTTAAGAGAACATATAGAGAACCACACTCAGGGACATTCTTCATATTTGATGAGAGAGTGTATATTTTTGAACCCTAGTTTCTGGTTCAAAAATAACAGAGTGTGGCTTGTAACATTCTGAATGAATAATTCTGTTCTGAAACTGTCTTTTAAAAATCAATTTATGTCCTATAGGTGTGATTTATGTGACATGTCCTAAATACTGGTATTCATAGCTATTAGTATTATAGGTATCAGCCTTTTTGGTGGTTGCTCCTAGGCTGCAGAATTCCTTTCCCAGGTTGGCTTCTCCCTGCTTCTAGCAACTGACGAGTTCCTGTGGAAGAGTATTCTAGAACAAGTTACTGTACTATCACCAGAATCCTATATGACCTGGTACATTATGTAACTTTACGTATACCTAGCTATGTAGCAGAGGCACCAAGTAACTCCTTTAATGAATTATGAAAACGTGTAAAAGGACACCAGCGAGAGTGCCCAATGTGCATGGGCGCTCAGTGCACATAAGAACCATGTGTCCTGTTGTGCACTGGGCACCAATGTGCACTGGACACTTTGCTGGCTCTGTTACATAGTAATGTAACAGCAGACCTCTACTGGATATGAATGTTACACAACTGTGCAATTCTAATTCTTGCAGATGTCAGTCCACTTACAAAGATGCAAGTCTCCAACAGGATTCCAGCCTATATGTTTTTATTTGTGTGTTTTTAAAATTGCTTTTAATTTACTTCTGTTTTCATATTATAATTTGTTCATCTCTCCATATAACTAATTGTTATATGTACCTGTTTTTTAATCTTGTTGTGAGTCAAGCTGAGCCTTAGTTTTTGGAGGAAGACAATGGGATATCAGTCAAATCAGTAATTATAGAAACTTACAGAAATGTGTTTTGCTGTTTCAGTCTTATTGTATTAAGTTCTCAAGAAAAATATGTTATGGAAAATAAGTACTGACAGTAGTTAACATCAATATATTGGTGCCTTTTATAAAAAATGGCACCTGTGAGAATAAAACTATACAAAGGCAAAATGGTGTCCTAGCTTCTCAGTTTCAGCCCCCAGCCATTAAATGTCCTTCTACATATTATCACTGCTCCCCTGCAATTCACTGGTAATGGCCACATTGATCTACAAAAAGGGTAGTTTTAAAAGTCCATCAACACTATTCTTGCAACCTTATATATGGCTGGATGTAGTTCCAAAAGTATAAGGCTTACTATATTGCAGCATTTAGCTCATTTAAATTAAAAGGGTTTTCAGTATGTGGAAAGGTGTTTTTTTTTTTTCAGGATAGGCAAACAAAAGGGATTCACCATGATAAGATTACAGTGAAGATCTCAGTAAAGTAGTACACTATAATGGTCGATCAGTGAAATATACTACAAGAGGAATTCTGTGCAGTGGTCAAACTTTGCAGTAGTCAAACTCTTAACTTGGTTTTGGAATTAGTAGTCACTTGTTCTTGTGCTGGGAAAATTACATTTTTGGACAGCTTCAGATTCACCTATGCTGTTTGGCAGCATCTGGAAATTATAGTCCAAAAATGTACTATTTCCAATTTGTGTTCAGTATTGCTGACCTAAAATAGCAGCCTCTTTCTACTTGGGATGCATTCTTTGAACAGGAGTGTATGTGGCTGTTGAGAGACTGAGGGAAGAGGGCACAGATCTCCAGGAACATGACACAGTAACCTTGCTGAATTTTAGGTCTGGAGGGAAAATTGTCCAGAGTTCTGTAGTGGGATACTGAAATAAGAGATTAAAAATTAAAAGTTCTTTGCAGATGACATCTAGAAGTATTACCTTTGAAAACACATGGTATTGTATGTATAACAGAGAAATAACTTTTTATTGCAAGTTCCCTTGGGTTTGTTCCCACACACACACACACACACACACACACACACAATATACAGGAAGGATAAGGGTTGCTTAGAAGCTCCATCTTCCAGCTATATATATATGTATGTATGTGTGTATATATATTGTGCCATACAACTTCATAGCAGATACTATGTTCGCACTAGTTCAAGAAAAGCCTCTGAATAAATACAAATAACCTTCCCTAATATATGACACAACCAAAACAAGCACTGGAAAACACAGACTTACGTAAGGCTGGAATGTGGGGAGTTGTATATCCCTTTCTCCCATTTCAAAGGTCTAAATAATTTAACACATTAATTCAAAGAGTGACTGGAGCACTGTTCTGTGCAGTAAGCTGGACAGAGGCCTGTTTACCTTCCACTCAGCAATTATTAAAGAGTCGCTTCATTTCTGATTGTTAAAGCCCGCTATAAAGCTTTCATCTGCTGGCCACTCTCAACATGTAAAATAAATCTGAGGGACTTGTGAGATTAGTCCCAAAGGAAGGAAATGGGAAGGAAAATTCTTTTCCAATTCTGCTTTGTAACACAGTTTGTACACTGCATGTACACAATAAGTTGAAACTACATTTTACATGGTAACAGAGGTCAAGGGTAAACAGAGGTCAAGGGTTCTTCCTTTTCTCCGCAGCTTGATAGCCCTTAGAAATCAGACTCCAGTATTTGTTATTTGCTTAAGTGTTCTTTTTGCACTTGATGGCTTGCAATCTTTCATCACAGTTCTCTTCTTTCCATAAATGTGCAAACAGAGCGAAAACACCTTGTGATGTATCTCTTCATGTATAAGCTTTGTTCTCTTGTTGCAGCTTGTTATGTTTCTGGTGATATGCTGCACTTGGCTATTAGAGAAAAAGTAATACATACTAAATACAAGAGGTCCACTGGTGAGCACACTATTCTTCTTCCAGGCCTGGAGAAGAGTAGGAGATCGAGACCTTGTGCTGACTTTGGAAAGACCTGGAAAATAGCAAAGGCTATCTCCTTCCTTTTTGATTTTTTCCAAAATCAGAAATATCCTGTCCTTCTCTAGGCTCAGAAGGGTGGAAATCTTTCTGACCCTGTATTAAGATTAGAACTTGGAAAAGTTACTACTATATTGAATTGTAACGCCCAGATACTCTCCAGCCAATGTGGTCAGTGGAAGATTCTGGAAACTGCAGTCCAAAGAAGTAAGCTAAGATCTGGGAAGTCTTGAGAAAGAGTGAGAAACTTCACTACTTTCAGATTATTTCCAAATTGACATAAGCTCTGGGAGATTCTTTGTGATTGCTTACATATTTACACAACCAGGGCTTTTCCCCCATGAGGATAGTCAGGCTAGTAAGAGACAGTCAAACTCTGTGACCCATTCCAGATTTTGTAACCCAACTCTATATGTTTTTGCATTAGTGCAAGGGACTAATTTCTATTGGTGGGATGGTGATTAGGATACTAAACAATCTATTCTCTTCACTGAAGTTAATTTACTGAATTAAAATGTAGATACATTATATTCATATTTATATCTTCCTTTCAACCTGATCCTATAAAGAATGAAGCACACCTAAGTCTGTTTTGGACCAGCCTGAAAACTGGCCAACTATATAGTATTTTGCAAAGATACCCCTATTCTTGACTAAAATCTGGAGCCACATGCCATGTTGGTTGGAGGAACCTGGTAGTGTAGCAAAAAAAGGAAACTATTCTAAGCTCTGCTAAAAACAATATTCTAGTACGTTCTGTTAAAAACATGGATTATGTAGTATCAGAAACAGAATCCTTTTTTACAGGTTGCCTTGAACACCTAGGCTGCATATGTGAAAGGCAGTTATGACTGTGTCTACTGGGCAATACCCCAATCAGCTACAAACTGAGCATAAAGGTTACTGTATACATGTATACCATGCCTAGGAATTAAGCAGCCCTCCAATTTTGTTGGACTACAGCTGCCAGAATTCCTTGCTATTGGCTACACTGGGTAGGACTGCTGAGGTTCCAGTTCAACAATATCTGGATAGCTGCACGATTCACAGCCCTGATGTTAGGCTGTCTGAGTTATACGGACAGCAGTGAAATTGCATTTCTTGACCATATTAGCAAACTTTTTATGTACAGCTCTGAGCTTCCCTTGTGGAAGTAACACTGAATACACAGATACATTGGAGAAGGGAGGCATAGTGTATGATATTATTTGCAGTCCTGTTTCCTACTCTACATGTAGAGTATGTGTGCAGAACAATCTGAAAAGCCTACAATCTGTTTCGTTGTGGTAATTAGTACTCTCTATGATAAGTCTTGACATCAGTCATATTAGAAAAGAGATTTTGCTGCCTGAAGAGGCTGCATTAAATGGACCAAGATTTGCTTCCCAGGATCCTTTGCATTTCCACAAAGCATTTTGGGAAACAACTCTGCATACGGAATCATGAGCAAGAGAAGTGCTCCAGACTCTTTGTGATGTTAGAACAGATCAAGGGTGCACCCCTTGGCTTATTCCCACAAAACAGTGACAGCCCAAGAAATCACTTGTGTTGTGAAGTTCACTTCTGAAATAGAAGTAATAGTGAGAGCACATATAGTCTGTTGCCTAGCAATTCCAATAATATATTCTCCTCCCACAGAACAGATCTTAGTATAGCTATATGAATGGCAGAAGCAGTAGTAGCTGGAGCTTTAGGAGTTAGTGAAAGAAACCTGAACATAGGTTAAGTAGACAAGGGTGTGTTTGTGGGAGGGTGGTATATTCCTCTTTCATTTGTTTGTTTGGTCTTGTCCTTGTCTGCCTTCCTGACACCCAATTTGGGGCCTTGTTTTGTAGCATTTCCTAGAATCTGACTCATACTTAGGTTCAGTGTCAACAATTCTGGTCAAATAGCTGCCAGTGCCCACAAATAGAGGCTATTGCTTCATTTTTCTAAAACAGAAGAAGTAACAAACAAAGATTCAAAATTCTTCCAACTGTGCACTTACCACACAGCTGAAATTTGGAATGGTTGCATACTTATAAGAGTATGGATACAACAACATTTGGGCATATGCATGAAAGGACAAGTAGGCTTTTATCTGTTTCCGGTGTTTCCGTAGAAAGTGAGCTACAGCCTTCACTTCTAGCTCAGATTCAGGGAAAGGGCCACAGTATGTGTCATCACAGGGGTGGAGGGAAGCACCTTCATCTATGCATTGAAAGGAAAAGAAATGACAATGGCACATGAAATTAAACTGAGACTTAAAATATTATAGGTACAAGCAAGTAATACTGTCTAGTGCTTTCAGAGCTGATGGGGCTCTGTTTTGTCAGCATAATTCCAGAAAACAATATGATCGTGTTTGAATCAAAAGAAGATAGGAAGGATCCCAAATAGTACAGAAGATGCCCTTTAATTGGATCAACAATGCTGGCAGAGTAAATGAGTAAATTTGAGTTACGCATTTTTTTTACCTGCTAGAATGAAGACCAAAATTCAATTGTTAGTCCCAAGCAAAGTAGCCCAATGAATCAATGACCAGGTAGCAGTTTGAACTTAGCTCAAAGATTTTTGTTGTTTTCCCAGCACAGCTGTTCAACTTAAACAAACATGGATATGGCTTGAAACCTTTGTTTCAGTGGCTTCAGTACTCCAGAATACTTATGTAAAAGAGAAGATGATTGACTTTTGTTAGAACTAGCATGGCTCTTTTTATGTATGTTATGAGCACTGGAATGCAGATTCCATATTTTCCATTTGCTAACTATGTTTGTTACTCCTTAACTATGCTTAGCAATAGTCAGATATCTTACACATCATTTGTGTAACTGGCTTGCCCTTTACTTGATAAATATGTGTTTTCAGCCATTCTGCATTGTAATGAGACCTCGGCTGCTCGTTCTTTCTGCCACAGGGAGTTACTGAACACTCTTTTAAAATACGTGTTGTTTTTTTTTTTGTAATATGCCATCAACATTAAGAGAATGGCAATCAACAGGGCATGATGATTATTACTAACAAATTACATTTTGTTTATATTGTTTGTTTGATAACTAAGAAATAACTAAATAGTACTTACCATACTCAGAGGAAAAAAATGTAGCAATGCTATGTGATGTTTAAGACATGAATCTTTATGACTGTCAGCAAGAATCTGCAAGTAAAGGTCAGCTTTGCCTGTGATCAGATGGATAGTTATGGATGTATCATGGCAATAATGTACTATTCACTAAAAAGAAAGCTGCAAAGTCATCCAAACCACAAGAACATTAATGTCTTGTGACATGCAACGGCCATGTGGTTTTCAAACTTTCTAGCTTCAGAAAAATCTTTCCACACTAACGTGTTTCCTAATGGACCCACGTATGTCTTCCATGGAATCCCTAGCCAGGAGGTGGAGGGAGATCCTATTCTTGGTTTGATGAGAAATATACTCAGTTCATAAAGGGCTCTGATCTGGCCCACTGGGGTTCACATTTTTTTTGTGTGTGATAAAATAGTACCCCATAGAACTAGAACCTGGAAAAGTTACTTTTCCAGCAAGCATAGTCATAGCCATATTCTGCCTACAACTCACCCCATGGGCTGTCACTTCATATGCTGCAGCTGATGAGATTCCTATGATGACACCATAGATTGCTTCAAATTTATGTTACCACACTGTGTCAGCATTGATTTTTGGTTGTTTACACAAAAAATGCCCATATTTTCCATTATTCCCATAATTCCCTTTTGAGACTGAACTACTGAACACATGAGGGATGCAAACTACCTATATTGTGAAATGAAAAGTTCTACTGAGCAAATCTTTTTAAAAGAAAAGACTATTATAATCACTTGACTAACACATACATTACAGAAGCAGAAGCTTTTGCAGCAGTGGCTATAGTACTGGGTCTTGACTGAAGAACAGAAGGACAGAGGGAGGACAAATGATCTGACAAAATTTTTCCCACCCTGACATATTCAGTTGAAGAAAAAGTGCTGGAAGAAAGCAGAATAAGAGAGTGGAGTCACTGGGTGATGAAGACTCCACAAAGTTGGGGGAGTTGCAAGAATTATGACAAGGTGCCCAAAGTCTGGAAAGTCTCTTCACAAAAGAAAAACCTATAGATCAGATTAGGAAAGAACTATTTGTGGGCATTTTCTTCAAGGGAGAAATCTTATACAAATTTGAATTTTTTAAGATTCTTGCTTACTTTCGTAGCACATGTTTTCTCATCTTAATCTTAAAATTATTTCGATGTAATAGTCTAGAGTTCTAGACTTACCTTATTGCAGATATTGTCTGGTGAAATTTTGTAATTTATACTTGTTCATCTGGACTAAAACTATCAATTTGGTCCAGAAGCAGCTCTTCACAAAATCTATCACAGATCTTTCCACACCTTGGCAGATGAGATTTTTTAACTGGAAAAGCCAAGGAATCCATTACAAAACATTTGATCTACCAGGATGATGTAACCCCAAGATCACATCTCAAATACAGGCAGATTAGACTTCCAATTGTATTTTAAATCAGACATAAGGAGAGAGGTACAATTAAACAAATAATTCCATCATATGTGATCCATAGGCTATAGACATATGGAGATAGTTTTTCTTGCATTCCATCTAACATAAAAAGCAACAAGAGGTCAATGTAGCATCAAGGTGCTTATGCTAGAAAAGAAGTGAAACAGAGCTAACATAAAAATGTTGCCTCACAGAAAAAGAAACCATATTGTTGAATGTCAAACCTTGGTGGACAAAATACAAAAATAGGCTCCATGCTCAAAACATACTTGCCCTCAGGCACCAGTAAAGAATTTCAAGGCCTGAAAACTAGAGACAGAAATAAGACATCTCCATAAGAACATGAAGTGAAGGTTTTTAAAACAGGTCACGGTAACATCAAATGTGATTTCCCTGTTCATTTTCTTTTGTCTCACTGAGAGAGGCAATATAAGATGACAAATGTTTACAAAATCAGAGCAAGCTCTCATTCTGTCATTGTTGTTGCTTTGCTTCTTGTCCTTGGGCAAATATATGGGCATCCTGTATCTCCCCTTTGCATCTGAAAAATCATTTACATCAAAAGAAAGAACTGTTCTAAGAATCAGCTCTCTAGAAACTAATTTCTTTGAGGAAAAAAAAAGACACATGCCCCCTGAGTGAAACAACATGAATGTGTGTATTTATGATGTGAAATGGAAAACTGACTGATATGACAAATTAATTCTCTCCTGGGTTGGATGTATATGATGTAGTAACAGAGAATACAGTGTTAAAGAGCCATGCAGATGTCAGACCTTTTGCTCATTTCTTAAAAAGGCAGTTGAGTTCTAGGTTTAAATAATGTACTTACTTCATTCTCCTTTACTTTGTGCTACAGAGCAGTAGTTTCCAACCTTGGATCCCCATGTTGTTGGGTTTCAACTTCCAGAAGTCCTTGTGAATTTGGCCAATGATTACAGATTATGGGAGTTGTCATCTACATTTGGGTACCAAAGGTTGGAACAACTGAAATAAAAGACTAAGGCTGCAACCCTATAGGGGTGTGTTCCACGGACTCTAAGCTGAAAACCATGTGTGGGCAGATGACAGACCAAGCAAGGAGATGATACTCTCCCCCATCTCTTGAGATTAGGCAAGTGGAAAACAGACCTGTTCTGTGGTTACGTCATAGTGTAGGACTTCTCCCTGAGTCACGTTTTCCTGGTGCACTCACTACTACTACTACTACTCATCTATTTGATTAGCAAACTGATTAAATATGGAATAGATGGGAACACTGTCAGATGGATCCAAAATTGGTTAGAAAAGTATGCTCAAAGATTTATCATCAGTGGCTGCACTTCAGACTGAAAGGAGGTCTTGAGTGGAATGCTCCAGGGTTCTGTACTGGGGCCGTTACTTGCCAATATGTTTATTAATGACTTACATGATGCGGTGGAGGGAATCTTTATCAAGTTTGCAGATGATACATACCTTGGAGGGACAGCTAACATATTGGAATCATTCAAAAGGACTTTGATAAACTAGAAATTTGGGTTGAAATTACTAAAATGAAATTCAACAGAGACAAATGCAAAATTTTACTTTTAGACGTCAAAAACAAAATGCACAGTGAAGGGGTGAGGGATACTTCGCTTGGCCATACCACATGTGAAAAGGACCTTGGGATTATTGTTGATCACAAGTTGAACATAACACAGGAGTGTGACCCTGCAGCAAAGAAGGAAAACGATATGTAGAACAAATAGCTCCACATATTCTGTGCTGGTCAGGCCTCACTTGGAGTACTATGTTCAGGTCTGGGTGTCTTGTTTTAAGAAGAATATAGTCAAATTGGAATGGGTTCAGAGAAGGGCAACAAGGATGATATGAGGGATGGAGTACAAATTATATGGAGTACAAAGGTTGAAGGAGCTGACATGTTCAGCTTGGTGAAGAGACTAATGAGCAGTGACATGAATGCACTCTTTGAATACCTCAAAGGTTATCACAAAGAGGAGAGTGTGGGCTTGTTCTCTGCTGCCTCAAAGGGTAGAACCAGGTTTAATGGTTTTAAGTTACAGGACGGTAGATTTCAACTGAACATTCTTGACAGTAACACTGGGTCTGTAATGGAACCAATTGCCTAGAGAGATGGTAGAGTCTCCTTTTCTGGAAGTTTTCAAAAGAAGCTGGACAGCTACCTGCTGGAGATGCTCTAGTTGGAGATCTTGTACTGAGCAGGGGATTGGATTTGATGGCCCACAGTGCTCCTTCCAACTGGATTCTACTATCTTTTTGATGTCACATGAAGCACATTCTTTCTTGTTGAATATGAATGACATGTAATTGCTTTGAGCATTAATTCTTCCTTTGAATTAGAAATTTTAAAAAATTGGCTGCTTATAAAAACTTTTACTTTTTTCCAGTTGGTTTTTTTTGGGGGGGGGGGTGCTATATGTGCCATTCTAAGCCTCCTGAAAGCCTCTACAATTTGGTAGGAAGACAATCTCATAAATAAGTAGGCAGTTACAAATACTTCACACTTATTTTATTTTTGGGCTTTCCATCTATACTGTGATGGTCTTGATGTCCAGGCAGGACAGTGGGCAGATGTTTCTCATAGCAGGTCTGTAGTAAGGAGAGATTTCAAGGTAAAAGTGCTGGCCAGAGGGATCTCTGGCTGAAGAAACTCATCCTGGATTAAAGTGGGAATGGGGGAATCAGCCATTAGGGCCCAAAATTCCTGTTATTTGCATTTACTCATGAGTAAATACATAATGAATGAGAAAGACCAAGGGAGTTACATCTTTCTTTGCTCTGAAATGTGTCTGTTTTGATCTGAGGATCTGACTACCCCATGCTGGCACGTGCTTTTTAAAAAACTCTTAAACAAAACTTTAGAGTTACAAAAGTGACGAATTCTTCTGATTAAAATGGATGAACAGAAACCTCATCAGCCATCTTCCTTCTGCGAGCAAGAGACAAGTAAGTGTACTTACCCCATAAGATTGGGATAAGATTGGGAGTTGACATGGTTAAGAGAACAATTGAGGATTTAAGTACATGTATTTTCATGTATAGACTGAACTTCATCTTATTTACAAGACTGAATTTGATTTTAGCAATGAGAAACTACAGTTGTGAGAAAGTGCAGGCATTAAAAAGAGATTGAGTTGATCTTGAAATAATTCCAGTGGTACAATCAGAACTCTAGCCATATATAGTTGGGATAATTTGTACTTCTATTTAACACCCTAGATAAGGAAAAGGCTAAAGTGTCTGATATTTAGATTTAGACTATTTCTTAACTTACCGCACCATTTCACTTTCCAGTTACGATTAGCATCTACACCATGGCAGTGGAACCTTGAATTCTTTGATCTTGTCTTTCTCCAAAATCGATCCTACGCTTGGATTTTACAAAATACTCATAAGTAAAACAGTATCATATGCATTTACTATACATACATACACGAAGTCCTTAAACTATGGTTTTTAAAAAGCATATTTAAATATAAAAAGGGGGAGTTGAGAAGGATTCTAGAAGGGCCTTTAAGACTAAATAATTTTAGCATGAGCTGTGAAGAAATTTAATCTAATTCTTCAGGCGTACTAACAAAGTACAATATTAAAGCTGTAGGTATTTAAGCAGAATACATAATTGTGGGGGTGGCGTCAGAGTGCAGCGGGATACAGAAACATGCAAACTGTCACTCTGGCCATAAATCTTCAGACTTGTATAAGACACTATAGTGCTGTCAAGCAGCTGGCCTGTTTTCAGATGTCAAAGCAATACATCTGGCTCATTGTTCCTTAAAGTAGCAAACTGTTGTTATACTGCAACTGTGATGAGAACTTGCATATTAATATTTACATATATGCATTATACATTATGCATAATGCATTATATGCATTAATACACACACACACACACACACACACACACACACACAAATATAATGAATTATTTAAAAACAAGATCAGAAAAAGAAAGTACTGAATTGAAATATATTCAGAAATTCCAGTGCAGTAGCAGAGTTAGGAACAGAAATAATCATTTTTACCACACTGCATATTAATATATGCAGTGTGGTAAAAATTCTGGACATATTTCTGAACATATTTCTGAACTTCTGGAATTTCTGAACATATTTCAATTCAGTACTTTCTTTTTCTGATCTTGTTTTTAAATAATTCACTGGGCTATGTAAATAAATTTTCTTTTGTGTGATACCAATACCTTAATGCTGGGAAAATGTTACTTACATGGGTCCAGCTAAAATGGTATCCATCCACATTAAAAATAGGCATGATGTAGAAATACAGTTGATTCAGCATTTTTCTCATGGCTGGATCACTCTGGTATGTCTGAAGAGCCTATGAATGAGCACAAAGTTGTTGAAGGAATGTTTATGCTTTCTCACAGAAACAGTCTAACCTCATAATCCAAGGCTGGAGAATGAATGACCCTCCAAATATTGGTAGACTACAACTTCTGTCAAGCTTAGCCAGCACACCAATTGAGGAATGATGGGAGTTGTGATCCATCAACATTTGGAGAGCTATAAGCCCTGCCATAAGCTGCAAGGGAAGCTGACCAATACTCTGAACCCCACTCACACAATTAAAATAATGGGAGAAATTAAGATAATGGAGGAATTGTCATTATGAAAATAGCTCAGGAAACTGTTAACCCTGCTTCCAACAGCTGCTATCTTCACTTCCTCATTCTTCCCCTGCTTCCATGGCTTCCTTAGGAAGAAAAATGTGGATAGTCTAAAGGATGAGATTTTAAAATGTATATCACATCTAGTGGATTCTCCTTCATGGAGAAAAAAGTATATGGTGGGCTCTAAATTTCCATCAGGTTCAGAAGCAATATCCCTCTCAGTATCAGTTGCTAGGGAGTAACAGCAGGAGTGGGGTGTTACTTTCATGCTTTACCTAAGTGCTTCCTAGAAATACATGACCGGTCATTGTGAGGAATGGGATGTTGGGTTAAATAAAACCTTCGTCTAACCTAGCTAGGTGCTTTTTTGTTCTATGACCCTTCTGATTTGGTACTGAAATTGTCTTTCCCCCAAGAGATTTCTAATGTCTTTAGGTGGCTTTGATGGTATGATATAAGCAATATACAAGTGTAAATGTCAACATGCATTCTCTGTCCCATTTTCTGCGTAATCTGTGAAGGGTAAACATACCTATCTTATCTTCCAAGAGTCGGAAGGAGAAATAGGCGCATGTATCATTATTTTATTCTATTTTATTTCACTTAAAGCATTTCTTCTTCACCTTACAGTGTGTTGCGTCCCTCGAAGTGATTACAACAAATAAAAACATGTAAAAAATTAAATACTAACAGATGCCATGCTTCAGCTGTCAATATATTTATAAATAAAGGTTCAAATCCAATTTTAAGTCCTAAGCAGAGTAGACCCACTGAATAAATAGAACTTATAAATGCTGAGTTACCAAATTGCCATTAGTAAGTATACCTTAGTTGGTACTAAAAATTGTTGTAGAGGGATCTTGAGCAGCTCTCTGACCATTCTTGACCAAACACTAGATTGCCAGCTAGCTCCTTGTAATCAGCCTTATCTATATGATATGTATACATACTGCCACCACATGGGATAATATCCTTGGGAAGTAGCCCTGATTCCCATGCAACCTAAATCCTACACTGGTTTGGAAATGTGTAAGAACAAAATCACATGAAATACCTATAATGGTGTGATTAATTAGCACTTCAACACTATGGTTCCTGGTTCCTGTTTTTCATTCTTACTGGAACAGCATGGAACCAGACCACCTGGAAACAGCTCCTGCATGTCTGAGTCTGGCATATGTCAACACATAAAATAATGAGATGTGAGATCCTGAGCACTGTTAACAAGCTTTAGACAACTAGGTCCAGTGCAGGCTAATGGGTCTTTGAACATCAGTAGGAGTCAAGGATGCTGAACTGAGTCTTTAGCATATAGGAGGAGTATATTTTCTTTGCAACAAATAGCGCAAATAAAGTATGACTAACAATATTAAAATCTGAATGGTTTCAGAGGTATCTCTGTCTCACTGATGAATAATTTCACAAGATTCTGGTCTGACAATTGTTATTTGAACATTTCTTCTATATGTAGAAGTTGCTGGAAAGATGTTTCTCTTTATCACCATCATCATGTTTAACGACACAACCCTTGTGTCATAACTGGTCTAATTCAGAGTTAAATTAAATGGTAACCTCTCAAATTAATTGCAGAGACCATTGAAAAAATAACAAAAAGTTAAAACTATTTTAACATAGTCACTTGCTGATATGTAAGAAACACATTACATTTAGGCTTCTTACAGACATGTAAACTGTCTGTCTATTGGACTTTCCATTGATTTCTATTTCTGGTCCACTTTCCACTGATTTCTGGTAGCAGCTGAAGCTTGTCATAAGGCCAAACTGCTTAAACCACACTCTCTTAGTCCAACAAAATACAACAAAAGAATGGGTCACTATAGAATGATCATGAATTTCAAGGAATGAGTGACTGGTGCACTAGCCAGAGTTGTGAAACCGTGACGTCCTAGGCCAATAGTCAAGAGTTCAAACAAGAGCACCTGAGTACCACTTTCTGAAATTATCCCTCCAAGAAAGACTGAAATTGCTATTAAAGGGTGCTTGCAAATTCCATCCCAGCCTAGCAGTCCAGAGGCCTATCATAGTGAAGGGTATAGAAAGCCCCAGAGGTGCCCAGCAGAACCAGCAGAGACATAACTTTCTTTGTCCAGTTGTTAGCACAGATCGCCTACAAGATGGATAGAACATTTCTGTTCTGTAAGCAGGTCTAAAGCTGGGTTCAAATAGATAACATGAACTGTCCTGGCAATTATGGAACATTGCACTGTTGGTGAAATTGACACTGGAACATCGTTCATTCAAATGGAAATGTAGAGATAATTAATCTATATTAATTTATACGGCACAGCTTTATATTTTTGCCAACAGGAACAGGACTTATTGGACACCTCTAGCTATTCACAATAGAGGAAAATGCCCTAGAAGGTGAATGGCTCAATAGCTAAAACCAACTTGAGTCCTTCCTTGGGAGAAAAAAATGGGGTATCACTGTATTATTATGTCCTCCTCTGGATTACTTGTGCTGTTTCTGAGTTCTCAAATAAAAGGTTAAAGTAAACAGAACAAAACTATTGCCCCAAAGGCATAGCAAAGTTCTACAATTTACAAAAGCATGTTTGGCATGCCTCCTCGTGGTGACATCCAGGTATTGCATTTCGTCTTTGAAGAACTTACATAAACAAACGAAGCTGATAACCACCTTAACTACTTATACATTTATTGCAATTTAATTTCCCTTCTCTTTTTCAAGGAAGTCAGAGGCCTTACAAAGCACGTCCCTTTTCTACAGGGTTGTCATAACAAGGGACAGGTTAAGCTGTGAGATGATGACTGACCCATGGGGATTCTGTGTCATGACTGTAGAAAGATATGAATCTAGCCTCCTCTGTCCTACTCCAATTCTTTTAACTATTCTGTATGTCTAAAAAAGCTATAATGTCAGCAAGTCCAGTCCCTCCTCCTAGATGCAATCCTCTCTGCACATCAGCACACCACAGCGTAATATTCAGAAGCTATAAAAAGAAAATATGAATTCTTGCTGCACCTTTAACATTTATTTTAGTACAAACTTTCATGGATTATAGTATCTATCCTCACATGCAGGATGAGGTATTCAAACCAGAGAGACAGATAGAGAGATGGGGGTGGAATGGGAGTGAAATAGGATACAGAAAATGACTAACTGTGGTCATAAATATGACCGGTGTTGTTTTGCTTCATCATTCATTTGAGGAAGTGGATTGCAATCCATGATAGCTCACATTAAAACAAATCTGTTAATATTAAAATTGACACAATGATCCCTTTTTTCTCTCTGCAATGAAATAAAATAACCCACATATCTTTATAAAAATCAATATCTATACTACTGTGTGAATAGCATAAGCCAAAACAATCTGGCAACACAAGAAATAGCTTGCAGTGATACAAACAAACCAATTTAGCCAGATAAGTTAAATCATTTCCCTCAAGGGTCACCAGTGAAATTCATTTAGGGGAATATTTTTCCTTAAACGTTGCAGACTTTCCACAGAACAAAATCTATGCACCAAATATTTTACAAGGTCCTCTGCTGGCAGTAATTTATCTTTGTTTCTATTACTGGGAATGCCCCAGAGTGGATATCAAGGCTGAACTATTGCAACTCTCAGTAGTAGATTCATTGCATATGCTTCCAGTGAGAGGAAGCAATGCATCTAAGTGGAAAGCTTTTGGAAGATTTGGTTCATTACTCCTGGGTCTTCTGAAGCTAACCATATTTTACAGTTTTTTCTTGTTGTGTGAGCACTTGTAAAGCAATACTGGTTAAGGCATATTTCTAGGACAAAGAAGAGCAGCTGGTGAGATAACATAAACAAAAATCTGTAGGAAAGTCAATCCTTACCTCCTTCACAAACCACTGGCAAAAGGCTGGGCCAATCCATTCCCTTGCATGAATGCCACAGTCTATCCAGACAGCTTTCTTGTAAGCCCGTGATCTTTTGCCTAGCTGCAGTTCGAGAAATGAGCAAATGCGGTCAAGAAAAAGATACTAGGATTGAAAGAGATGTGTAGGTAAAGTATATGTGCTGCAAGGGACTAGTGTTAACCTAGTGGACTGCTATAATTCTTTTTCTGCAGAACTTCTGCACACCATGAATTATTTCTGATAGTTCCAAAAGAATTTTACTATGCATTATGCAAGAATAATATTGGACAAAAAAATTAAGTTTAAATCCTTCATTGAGGCAGTGCATTATTTTCACAATCCTAGTCCTGATTGATTTTGCATATATCCACTGGTTACGTAAACCATAGACATACCCATCTATAATTTGCAGGAGAGATACTTAGGAATCATCCAAAGAAGTGAAACACGTATGTTGCTAAGACTGAAAACAAAGAAGGAAATGTCAACATGACATTGCAGATGACGTGTATGTACATGTGTGTGTATTACGACCTGTAAGCAAATGATCTAGATAGTGAGTGTGGATGAGCAGGACTATGCCACGTTGGCGGTGCCCCTCACCCGCCTTCTGCGCGGGAAGGTTCCGTTCTGGTGGACCCCTGAGGCTCAGCAGGCGTTTGATCAGTTGAAAGCCCGCTTCACCACAGAACCGATCCTGCAGCACCCGGACCCCAAGAAGCCGTTCGTCCTCGAAACCGATGCTTCAGACGTCGCTCTGGAGGCGGTCCTCTTGCAGCCTACCGGTCCCAAGTCCCAGCTGTTGCCATGTGCCTACCATTCCCGGCAGCTGTCGCCCGCCGAGCAGAATTACACCATCTGGGAGAAAGAGCTGCTAGCGGTCAAAGCAGCGTTCGAAAACTGGCGGCATCTGTTGGAAGGGGCTCTCCATCCGGTACAGGTGCGGACGGACCATCGGAATCTGGAATACTTGCAGACGGCCCGCAAGTTGACTCCTCGTCAGATGAGGTGGGCACAGTTCTTCTCGCGCTTCAACTTTCGCCTGCAGTATGTGCCCCGAGCCCGCAACCGGCGAGCGGATGCCTTGTCCAGGAAACCTGAGTACGCCGCGACCCTGGACCAGGAGGCCCGCTCCACCATTCTGCGCCCCAAAAACTTTGCGTCTGCCGTGGAAGTGGGGACCCTGACCGAGCGCATACGAGAGGCCCAGGCTCAAGACCCGTCAGTGTTGCGGTCTCAGATAGGGGGCCCCTCTTCACCATGGACCGAGCGGGATGGGCTACTTTACCACCATGGCCGGCTGTTCATACCGATGGGGACCTTCCGGGAAGAGGTGCTGCGCCTTTGCCATGACGGGAAACCTGCGGGTCACTTCGGATTGTACAAGACCCTGCAGTTAGTGACCCAGGAGTTCTGGTGGCCTCGAGTCCGGGCCAACGTAGATCACTACGTGCGCATGTGCCCTGTGTGCCGCCGGGCCAAGGACCCGCCGGGCAGGCCCTTGGGGCTCTTGCAACCATTACCGACGCCTACGGGGCCCTGGAAAATGGTCTCCATGGACTTCATCACAGAACTGCCACTATCCAGGGGCCACACCACCAAGATGGCCCACTTCATCCCTTGTCCCGCGATCCCCACCGCCAAGGAGACGGTTCGTTTGGTCCTGGACCACGTTTTCCGACTACACGGGCTACCGGAGAGGATCGTGACGGACCGGGGAGCTCAGTTCACTGCCCGCTTTTGGCAGTGCCTACTTCGGCAATTGGACATCGAGCCCCGGCTGTCCTCTGCCCACCATCCGCAGACGGACGGGCAGACGGAGCGCACCAACGCCACTTTGGAGCAGTACTTGCGTTGCTATATTAGTTACCAGAAGGACAGTTGGGTCGATCTCCTTCCGCTGGCGGAGTTCGCCTATAATAACGCCACGCACTCCTCGACTTGGCAGACCCCGTTCTTCGCCAACTACGGATACCATCCTAGGTGGTTTCCGCCGATAGGGACACCGTCCACGGTACCGGCCGCGGACCAGTGGCTGCAAGAACTGCAGGCGATTCAGGGTCCCCTGCGGGAACAGTTAGATCGGGCCAAGGAGGCGTATAAACGGGAGGCGGACAAACATCGTCAACCGGGGCCCCTGTTGCAGGTCGGGGACCGCATCTGGCTGTCCGCCTGTTTCCTACCGACGGCCCACCCCTGTCATAAGCTGGGACCTTTCGTCATCTCAGCACAGATCAACCCCGTGGCGTTCCGGTTACAGCTCCCTCGATCCCTGCGGGTTCACCCGGTGTTTCATCGGCCGCTGCTGGTGCCTGCCAAGGATGTGCGGGATGACATGGCACGCGGTCTCCCACCGCTTCCAGTTCTGGTCGATGGGGAGGAGGAGTTTGAGGTAGCTGATATCCTGGATTCCCGGCGGTGGCGGGGCCTCCTCCAGTACTTGGTCGACTGGTTGGGATACCGGCTGGAGGAGCGGTCCTGGGAGGATGCGGCGGACGTCCATGCGCCGGAGTTGGTGCGGCGCTTCCACCTCCGCTACCCGGCCAAGCCTCGGCCTCCATCAGGCGGGGGAGGCGCTATTGGGGAGGGGAGTGATGTCATGAGCCCGGCTGAGCATGCTGCCGACTCAGACGGGGACTCTGAGCTAGACGGGGAACTCCAGGCGGGGGTGGATCCCTGGGAGGGAGAGGGGGCTCCTGCAGAGGCAAGGGAGGGGCCTGCCAGCGACCCCTCAGCGGTCTCCGAGCCAGTGCCTGCAGCAGAGGAGACCAGTGCTTCGGGCTCAACAGAAGCTGCTGTTCCTGACTCCAGCCCGGAGTTTGCTGCAGACCCTCCCCCCACGTTCCTCCAGAGGCGGCGAGAGAAGGAGGCGGTTTGCAGATCAAAACGCTTGCAGGAGAAGCGACTAAAGTCTGAGGGCCTACAGCTGTGAACTGGGCCAACGGACGCTTGATCAGCCCAGCTGGGTTAAGGACTATGTATTTAAGTCAGACGCTGGGGGGAGTTGGGCACGGGGCAACAACTGTCTTCCCTCCGGAGAATCTGCATCCTGTATTTTTCGTTCCAGGCCAGCCCTAGCTACTGAGTTTGCTGTCTCTTTTCGTTTAGGTGATGTAACCTCTTGTTTATTTTACTACTTATTACTAAAAGCCATACACTCCGGCCCCTGCCTCTGTTTTCTGTTCAAGCCGCCACCTGACATTGACAGCGAGAAACAATAGGGATATTCTGGTGGGGGTTTACTACAGACCTCCAGCCCAGACTGAGGACCTTGATGATACCTTCCTCAACCAAATGACCACGCATTCAAAAAGGAGAGATACAGTAATAATAGGAGGGTTCAATTACCCGGATATATGTTGGCAGTCAAACTCTGCCAAGACAGCAAGGTCCAGCAAGTTTCTTGCTTGTCTTGCAGACAATTTCATGGTCCAGAAGGTGGAAGAGGCCACAAGGGGATCAAATATTCTAGATCTGATCCTGACCAATACGGATGACCTTCTTAATGAGGTAGAAGTGGTTGGATCTTTAGGGGGGAGTGACCATGCCCTGTTGGAATTTGGCATTCAGTGGGAAGGAGAAGATAAGTGTAGCCAGACACTCATCTTAGATTTTAAAAAAGCGGACTTCTGTAAACTTAAGGAGCTGCTGGCTGAAATTCCGTGGTCAGGAACAGTGAAAGAGAAAGGAGTTCAGGAGGCATGGGAGTTCCTTAAAAGGGAGATACTGAAGGCACAGTCTAAAACTGTGCCAATAAGGAGGAGAAATGGAAGGCATCTGAAGAAACCAGAATGGTTGAGTAAAGAACTCTCAGCTGAGCTAAGCATTAAGAGAAATGTGTACAGGAAATGGAAGAGGGGGGAAACCACCAAAGAAGAATTTAAGCAAGTAGCCAGGAAATGTAGGGAGAAGGTCAGAAAGGCTAACACACAGAACGAACTTAGGCTGGCCAGAGACATTAAAAACAATAAAAAGGGCTTTTTTAAATATGTCCGCAGCAAAAGGAAAAAGAAAGAGGCGATAGGGTTGCTGCGCAGAGAAGATGGCGAATTACTAACAGGGGGAAGAGAAAAGGCAGAACTACTTAACACCTTCTTTGCCTCAGTTTTTTCCCAGAAGGATACAAGCACTCAAGCTGGTGGTTGGGGAGCAGGTGAGGAAGCAGGGGAAATGCGGCACATAATAGGTAGAGAGGTGGTACAAGAATACCTGACCACACTGGATGAATTCAAGTCTCCAGGGCCAGATGAATTGCATCCTAGGATATTAAAAGAACTGGCAGAGGTCATTTCGGAACCGCTTGCTATAATCTTTGAGAAATCTTGGAGGACAGGAGAAGTTCCAGCAGACTGGAAGAGGGTAAAGGTTGTCCCCATCTTCAACAAGGGAAAAAAAGAGGATCCAAATAATTATTGCCCAGTCAGCCTGACGTCAGTACCCGGAAAGATCCTGGAGCAGATCATTAAGCAGTCAGTTTCTAATCACTTAGAAAGCAATGCGGTAATCACAAGAAGTCAACATGGATTTCTCAAAAATAAATCATGCCAGACTAATCTTATTTCTTTTTATGATAGAGTTACTAGCTTGATAGATGAAGGGAATGCTGTGGATGTAGCATTTCTCGATTTCAGTAAGGCCTTTGACAAAGTTCCCCATGACATTCTTGCAAAGAAGCTAGTAAAATGCGGGCTGGACAGGGCTACTGTCAGGTGGATCTGTAACTGGTTGACTGACCGTTCCCAAAGGGTGCTCACCAATGGCTGCTTTTCATCCTGGAGAGAAGTGACTAGCGGGGTGCAACAGGGTTCTGTCCTGGGCCCAGTGCTGTTCAATATTTTCATCAATGACTTGGATGAAGGAATAGAGGGCATGCTCATCAAATTTGCAGATGACACCAAATTGGGAGGGGTTGCTAATACGCCAGAGGACAGGATCAAAATTCAAAATGACCTG
Organism: Cyclura pinguis; assembly: GCA_030412105.1. Classification (NCBI taxonomy): domain Eukaryota; kingdom Metazoa; phylum Chordata; class Lepidosauria; order Squamata; family Iguanidae; genus Cyclura; species Cyclura pinguis. Next base: position 219,930,800 of record CM059602.1, read on the forward strand.
GACAGATTGGAGAGCTGGGCCAAAGCTAACAAAATGAAATTCAACAGAGCGAAGTGTAAGGTCCTACACTTAGGTAGAAAAAATGGAATGCAGAAATATAGGATGGGGGACACGTGGCTGGATGGCAGTACGTGTGAAAGGGATCTAGGAGTCTTAATAGACCACAAGCTGAACATGAGTCAGCAGTGTGATGCGGCAGCCAAGAAAGCCAACGCAATTCTCGGCTGCATCAATAGGAGTATGGTGTCTAGATCGAGGGAGGTACTGGTACCACTCTACTCTGCTTTGGTTAGACCTCATCTTGAATACTGTGTCCAGTTCTGGGCACCCCAATTCAAGAAGGACATGGTCAAGCTGGAGCAGGTCCAGAGGAGGGCGACCAAAATGGTGAAGGGCCTGGAAGCCATGCCCTATGAGGATAGACTTAGAGAGCTGGGTATGTTCAGTCTGCAGAAGAGAAGGTTAAGAGGGGACATGATAGCTATGTTTAAATATTTGAAGGGATGCCATGTAGAGGAGGGAGAGGGCTTGTTTTCTGCTGCTCCAGAGACCAGGACAAGGAGCAATGGATTCAAGCTGCAGGAAAGGAGATTCCACCTGAACCTCAGGAAGAACTTCCTGACAGTCAGGGCTGTCCGGTAGTGGAATATGCTGCCTCGGAGTATGGTGGAGTCTCCTTCCTTGGAGGTTTTTAAGCAGAAGCTGGATGGCCATCTGTCGGGAGTGCTTTGAGGGTGTTCCTGCATGGCAGGGGGTTGGACTGGATGGTCCGTGTGGTCTCTTCCAACTCTACATTTCTATGATTCTATGACATCTGACTGGGGCTACCTGGACTTTAAAATGGTTTTTATAGAAAATGGAAGATTATATATTAGATTTTGCTTCCAGGTGGGTATATCCCTAGGCATTCATATTCTTATGATGGCTTCACTAATACTGATAAATTGAAATTTACCTTTAACACAAAAAGTGGTCTCCCTTCATATGACTTGCCAACAGAGAACATGTGAACAAGATCTGAATGAGTTTTGTTCAGATGATACATCCAACTTTGAATCTGAAAAGAAAGAAGTAATAGAAGATGTGAATTTGTATGAATAACTTCCATTAGCAGAAATATGAAATATGACAAATGAAATGAACTAGCATGATAATATTTATTTATTTATTTGATTTATACCTCTTCTTTCTCTGTGTAAGATCTACGGTTGCCACTGTTTACATCTGTCTCTACATATCAACAGCATTATGTGTTTGCTAGTTTCATGGTATCGTCTTATTTATCAGTAAGGGCATGCAGCAGCAAATATATGAGATACCACTTTAACATCACATACTTCTTCCAGTGAATGATATATTTCATAGCTGTATTCTTGCAATGATCTACGATTTCTAGACTTTGAACCACTTTGATTTTCCACTGCTTTTTGAAGATCAGCTATGAGGACTCTGTATCAAAAGAAAGTAATTCAAATAAATGCAGAAAATGGTACTGTAAACAGAAAACAAAAACAAAACACACATAAAAATAGTGAAAAAAGATGTTTTAATGGTAAATCCCTATCTACAAGCAAGCTAAGATAAAGCAACATTGATGTAAACAGATTTAGGAACTACAGTTGGCCTGCGGCATTCACTAGAGTTAGGGGTGCAGAAAAACCACGAATACCAGAATGTGTGTGTATGTGTCTGTGTGTCTGTCAGAAGGGGGCCAAGGGATGGTGGTCACAGTAGCACCTAGGGTCGAAACTAGGTCAAGAAAGGGACAGAGAAAGGGGTGGGTTGGCATGGTGCCCCTATACTTCCTCTCTCTTGCCCATCTCCTTCCTTGGGTGTGTGTGAGGGAGTCAGAGTGGGTCGTGAGCTGTTCTTAGTTGGCCGGCAGCAGCTGGTAGAGGAGGAGAAGGAGAACCAGGGGTGGGTTTTTAAAGGGTTGCGCAGCCTGATCAGACCTCTGAGAGGGAAAGTTCCCCTGGAAAAGAAGCACCTGAAGTGGGGGGGGGGGAAGAGTTGGAAAAACTTGCAAATAATCAAATATGTGTAAGTTAAACTTTCAAATGTGGAGGGCCAACTGTATTTACTTTACTACTTAAACTGGCTTTGGAACTACTTTCTTACTACATTACATTCAAAGAAGTCAGGTATTTTCAAATACAACATTACTTTGAAAAATGCAGGAAGCATATTTTTAAGTGAATAAAATTATATAAACAAATTGGCCAATGTTTGAAAAGACATTTCAATTGGACATCTGTGTTTTAAATTTCAAATTATGCTTCAACGTAATTGTACATTGTATTGCTGGATTCTGCTTCACATTCTAAGAAGGTTTATTGTATACATGGAGGAGAATCTATCTCTTATTAAAAATTTAAAAACATTAATCATTCCACTTTAAACAACACAAACAGAAATAGCCCCAAATTCAGTATTTTGTTGCATTATATCCAGAAGAACTATCTCCTCTACTCAACTTTGGCCAAATTTGTTAAGAGCAGCAGCATGTCCATTTTATAGTGAGGTATATAAACTGCGACAACAGTGCAGTGTTACCAAACACAGCAATCTGCTGGTATTTCAAGAATATAAATGGACGAGAATGTGAAAGATTGGGATCCAAGGTGTACCTGAAGTTAGAGTCTGAAGGGCCAAAGTCCAGTTGTTAGTGCCAACTAGAGCAGAATAATTAGAACTTCCATAAGTGTTGACTCATTGAGTTCTCAATGACTAAATAGGTTTACTCTAGTCAGGGCTGACTTATAAATCAACCCTGTGCTTAACTGATGGATATTTGAGGTACTGTAACCTATAACCAATTTTTAGTGCTAACTAGAGCAATCTTACTGAATCAATAGAATGTACATGTAAGTTGATTATGATATTCCCATTGATTCAGTGGACCTATTAATCAGAGTTTACATGTGGATTTGCCAAGAAGAAGATATTAGTTTAGCCCCCCAAAGGCCAAACTCTACCAAGTAGCTTACTAAAATCTTACTAATTTTACTTCTTGTGTTCAAAAATGCTATTTTTTAAGTAGTCAGAACTACAGAGAAAATCTACAGTATGTAGTGGCAAAACCTTTTAAAAACTCAACACCACACATGCATTCAGGCATGCACACACACAAATGAGCACATCTTTCAGGAGTCAATGCAAATACAGAAGTTGCTAGAGCTACACACCATCTCTTTCCATCGAATGGACAAGTTTCAAAATAACATTACATTCTGCGATATATAGGTGCTTCCTGCAGGGAAGCCCCACAGTCAGAAGGCCGTGTGCATCTATTCAATTCTTCTGTCTTTTAACGTTTTAACAAACAATAACAACAAAAATAACAGATTGGAAATGTGTTGGAAAAACATGGAACACATTGTAATCTGGTTTTCCCATTAAACTTTGTGAATGCTGACAGATGATTGCACAATAAAAACTTGGTCTAGGAACATCCCTTTAAAAAAAGATTTGCTATATTTTAAAATAATAGCAATATTGTATACCTATTCTAATACACATGGAGTATAGAAATCCTGATAAGGTAAAGTTATTTACCCAACTTAATTTCATTAACATGTAAATATTTATCTCCAGAATTATTCTTTCCATCAGAGAGAAAAAGTCATTCCACATTGTTTAAAAATATGTTGTGGTGTGATAAATGCAATTCTTAAAGAGTAAAGAAAGAAGCACAGGAATTCATCATAATAATTGTGTGTTGTCTGTTTGATGGACAAGAACTAACTAGTATATTCTAGCACATAATTCAGAAGCATGTGGCATCTTGTCTCCATAGCATACTTACATATAATACTCAAGTACAAATTAAGCAAACTATAGAACTAGAAGCAACAATTACCACTTATCTAAAAAAAACAAGGAAGCCCCTAAGCATTGGAAAAACTAGTTTGCATCCAAATGGAGACTATTTAACTAAAACATCTGTCTGAGAGAATACAGGTCTTGCATGTTTCCATTCAAATAACAATTTTAGGTACTTAAGCAACTATAACTGAAAAGGCACAATAGTAAACTGATTATATTTTTAAATAAACCTGATTTAAGTCAACACACAAGGTCCCACCCAGACATTTCAAAAGTAAAAACAATGCTTACGTATATTGGATGTTTGCTTGTTGCAGAAAGGGTAGAAGAATTTGTGAATTGTTTCTTGATACCCGTACATCTGTCACTGCACCCTTGGAGATGTAGGAGATGCTGCCAGGCTGCCACAGGTCCACCTGTAGTGCAGGAACCAACCTGTAATTCATATTTATTCAGTCTAGATTGGAAACATCCACATGTTTAATATATCAGAGCCCCTATTCTACTTACAGATTATAATACCATGAAGAAGATCACCCCAGAATTATTAGTAAATAATGTGTGGGGATGAATTGCAGCCTGAGAAAAGACTGAATATTGGAATCTTGTATTTTAGACTTCTGCATTAAAAATTAAACCTTAGAAATAGAATTGCTTCAACTGATACCATCATTTTACCACTCAGTTTCCTCTAGGGCAGTGGATCTCAATCTTTTCTTTACCAGGGACCCCTTGTAAATATAATTTGCTGCCAGGGACCCCCAAGACCGAATTCAAGAGTTAAATATTTAAATCTATATTTAAATATTCAAATATTTATTTATTCAAATCCCCTAGAGCCCCCACTTATTCTTCAAAACTACTTTTTAAAAATCTTATCTCTCTAGGGGAAAAGGGAGAATTTTGGTCAAAAAACCCCACTGTGGGTAAAACCGACATAGTTCCCAAGTCCTCCAGCCCACTCCTCAAAGAAAAGTACAGGTGGTATAATTCAACTACTGTTCAGCAGCACTTTAAAGCTCTACCACTTTGGGGAATTCATCAATGTCTCATCCCAATATGTTATTAGGCATTGTATATGCCTAAGCACCCTAAAGATACCAGATCTCATCTGATCTTGGAAGCAAAGCAGGATCAGCCCTAGTTAGTACTTGGATGGGAGACCACCAACAAATACCAGATGCTGTAGACTATATTTCAGAGAAAGGAACTGGCAAAACCACCTCTGAGTATTCTTTGCCTAAGAAAACTTTATGAAATTCATGGGATAACCATAAGTCAACAGAGGACTTGATGGCACACATACACACACACTATCTGAACTAGTTTGCCTTTGAACAAAATGGGAAATGTTGTATTGTTGTTGTGTTACTTCAAATAATTTCCAACTTATGGTAGCTCTAAGGCAAATCCCAATTAATGTGAGAGAAGTAAAAGGATGATTTGTCTGAAGAAAATTTCATATGGGAGGCAGTAGAGAGAGACATGGTGTTGACTGCTCACAATTTATGTGACATCTAACTTAATCTCGTCCCTCGCAGATCTTTCCCGTGGAACATCTAAACACATCTATTAGAAAGGATTATTCAGTTGTACAGCCCAATGAAAAAGATTTCAGGGTATCTAAAACCTTGGAATTGCTATTGACTTTGTGGCTCTGGAAAACCATTGCAACAACTGAGCTCATCAGACTTCCTAACCAAAAGTTTCTATGTATTTTGTTGTGTTCCAGTCATAGGATCCTCCAACAACATGACAAAATGGTCTCATTTTTGAAAATGAAGAACATACATTCTTGTCAGAGCAGCAAGACAAAACTATAGATCTACTGCATAATATGAGTTTAGTACTACACAATAAATCAGATTTCTGTGTCCTCCATAAAAATCCATGAGCAGAAGAGTAAAGTGTTGGGGATGATAGGAGTTTCAGCCCCACGGAAACGCAGCCGAAAACCAGAGTTCAGCGAGCCAACAGCAGCAGCCTTATTCCCCAGTAAGGATACTCACACACAGAGGAGTTTCTTCCAAAACAGGAGGCACTTTATCTTGCAGCAAAGTTCCGTTATATACAAAACATAGGACAGATGGACAAAAGCTTGCGCCAGGCACCAGGTTTGGTCAACAGACAAATACATACTGGCGTTGCTTTGTTATATACATATCTACAATCAAGCAGGTAGAGGTTTGCACACCTCCCTCTACCATCTGCACACGACCCCAGTTTCTTATGCAACCTTGCAATTACCCACAGCTGGGGCATGATGCAACATCTTTGCAGTGGGCTGATCATTTTCCCAGGGTTCCCTGCCTGGAATCCCTGACAATCCCCTCCAAAATGGTCAGGCCACTGTGTAGGACATTTTCATAATCCATACATGTCATACAATACATGTTACATAATACATACAGTACAAACATTCAAGGGTACAACTCATCTTCCACCTTACACCCTGGTGGCAAGGCCCAGTTTATCTGCCAACTTCTTGTGGCCTACTACTGGAAGGGCCTTTGTGAGCAGATCCGCAGACGGACAATACCGCAAGCACAAAATCCCATCTTGGACCATTTTCCTCACATTTTGATACCATACCCTAATGTAGTTCTACACTCAAATTTTCTGCTTCAGTCACACGGGACAACAAAATACCCTCCTCCAGACCTTTTAGGGATAAGCATAACTTTACTTCCTGACTCAGCAAGTTGGGTACTTCCTGACCCACTTTCACTGGAAAGTGCTGGAACTAGTGCTGACCTCAGTGCGAGGCTCTCTCTTGACTGTAAATGCAGGTTCAGCACTAGGTGGCGGTGTTGAACTCTTTGGTGTGACGTTGAGTGAGATTTTTGGCTTCTCCTCAGTACTTTCCTCAGTACTTTCTTCTTCATCATCAGCCATCACCGCCCCTCCATCTTCAGAGCTTTCAAGTGTATCTGGGACACTGTCTTTTTCCTCATCAGACATCACTGCCCCTCCATTCTCAGGAACACTTTTGTCACTTTTACCCAGGGGAACCAAAACCTCTTGGTTACAGTGCAGTCTATCCCATCCTGAATGGATTTCACAGTTTGCACTCCTAGAATACACTATTTTGCCAGCATGGTGTAGAAATCTATATTTGTTACCTTCATATCCCAAAAGCGTAACCGTCTAGATTTCTCCTCTCCAGACTTTCTGAAACTTGGGGGAACATACACATTAGCAAACTGACCCCAAACACGTAGATGCTGCAGGTTTGGCGCTCTACCATACAATAGGTAATATGGAGTTTGCTTCACACTTGAACTCCACATCCTGTTTAAGTGGTAGTTTGCTGTCACTATTGCTTCTCCCCAAAGTCCTGCTGGGGCTTGGGCATCCTCCATCATACAGTCCTTCATTTGTTTTAACAGCCCAATTCTTCTTTCTGCAAGACCATCTTCCCCGGGAGATGCGGGGTTGGTGGTTTTATGCCTTATGCCTTTCTTACGCATCCAGGCTTGCAGGCTATTAGACAGGAATTCTCCCCCTCGATCTGACACAAGACTGGCCACTTTATAAGGAAATTCCCTCTCAACAGCATTCACCCACTCTTGGAACTTTTCAGCTGCTTGACTTTTCTCTTTCAGCAGATAGACATAGGAGTACCTGGTGTGTCTGTCTACAATTACCAGGAAAAACCTATTTTGCCCTTCAGTTGGCTTGAATGGCCCAGCCAAATCTGCATGTACAACCTCAAAAGGCCATTGGGTGACACACTTGCTTTTCTTGGCAATGGGGTAAGCCTTTACCTTAACCTTTTTGCACACAGAGCACTCTAGGAACTTAGGACAATTTCGGACCTGTAACCCAGGGTATACCTTTGCCAACTCTTGCAAACCTTTGTAGCTGGCATGACCCATCACTCTGTGGAGGTAATGTACACACTTTTCATGTAGAGGTTTGTTACACAAAGGGTCAACGTTTGCCACTTTTACTTTGGGCAACATGTGGCACAACCCCTGCTTTTCCACCCCTTTTGCACAAAAAACACCATTTGCAGTAATTATACATTTCTCCCCTTCAAACACCACTTTGTGACCATCAGTGGTCAGTTGGGAGACACTCAGTATGCAGTTTTGCAAGTTGGTAACGCACAACACATTATTGAATGATTTACCAAAGCATGGCACATATGCAGTACCCATCTTCTGCACCTTGCTTGGTTCCCCATCTGCAAGGGAAATTGCTGTTATATTTGCATTTGTAACATCATTCAACAGCTTTAAATTGTTCACCATGTGGTGAGTTGCACCACTGTCTAGCAACCACACACCACTCTCAGACTGTTCTTTTGCCACAAACACATGGCCTTCAGCCTGTGACGACACGCCCCTCCGCTTCTGGGCTGTCTTCTTCCCTCTGCTTGGCGCTGGCATTCTGCAGTCCTTCTGGAGATGGCCGACTCTCTTACATCTGTAGCAGCGTCTGGCAGAGCTGCACACTGCACCTTCTTCCAGGTCAGATGCCTCCTTGAGAGCTGCCTCTCCCTCCTGGCAACTGGCTGTTCTCCCCTCCGACTGCAGTCTGGAATCGAACTGCTTACGTTGGACTTCCTCCAAAATCCTCCCGGCTACCAAGTCTACAGTCAGCTCTTCCTCATGCACACCCTGGAGGCTGTACATCAAAAAGTTCCACTCCTTAGTGAGGCTTCCCAGCAGAATAAAACTTCTCTGCATTTCTGGGATATTTACCCGTCTGTTGGTTGCCTCTTGAAATAACTGTTTCATCAGCATGAGGCGCTCTCTTACACAGCTTCCGGGACATAATTTTGTGTTATACAGTCTTTTCGTCCATAGCATATTGGACAAACACGAGAAAGATTGATGCACACGCTTCAGAGCCTCCCAGAGCTGATATGCTGTGTCCGCAGCAACAGCGTGAATCAACTGGGAAGGACTTAAAGTAAGCAAAATAACTGCTTTGGCTTTTTCGTCAGCAACCCTGAACGCTGCTATTTGAGCAGCAGGTGCTCCTTCTGGGGGCTGTCCTTCATTTTCCAAAACGTGCCACAAGTTTTCCTTCGTCAAAGCGGCTCTCACATAAATTTGCCAGCTTTGATAATTAGCGTCAGTCAACTTTTCAAAACACAGATAACTTCCCTCAGCCATGCTGCTGCCTTTGTAAGGAAAATTCAACAAACAAAGCAGCTGGCTGCAGTGACCTTGATGAGCTCTGGACTGAAGATTAACTGTCTCTCTGCCAAAACACAGACTCCCGAAGCACCGGAGAGCCAGGCAAACAGTAAAAAACAGTCCCAGTATCCAGGGGAAAAACAACTACAGGTGCGCTGTGGATGCTGTGCACTCTGGGCCTGGGCCCATAACCACTGTTGGGGATGATAGGAGTTTCAGCCCCACAGAAACGCAGCAGAAAACCAGAGTTCAGCAAGCCAACAGCAGCAGCCTTATTCCCCAGTAAGGATACTCACACACAGAGGAGTTTCTTCTAAAACAGGAGGCACTTTATCTTGCAGCAAAGTTCCGTTATATACAAAACTTAGGACAGATGGACAAAAGCTTGCACCAGGTTTGGTCAACAGATGAATATATACTGGCGTTGCTTTGTTATATACATATCTACAATCAATCAGGTTTGCACACCTCCCTCTACCATCTGCACATGACCCCAGTTTCTTATGTAACCTTGCAATTACCCACAGCTGGGGCATGATGCAACATCTTTGCAGTGGGCTGATCATTTTCCCAGGGTTCCCTGCCTGGAATCCCTGACATAAAGTTGGTGTTATTTGTAGTTCATATGTCTCATCTTCTAGTGCTTAGCATGGGGAGCATTTTAGGGCAATTAATTTGATTGTACAACAATGAAAAAAAGCATTCAAAGAGCACATCCATTTGCCAAGAAGTACTTTAGAAATCTTGTTCGGAGTGGACACTTTTAGTAGAAATAAAAAAATGCTAAGGGTCACAGTGAAAAATAATTAATTAAAATAAACTATTTGGGGGCTTCCATTTACTTAGGTATAAACAAGTTCACTCTTGGGGGAACTCTCAACTTTATTACATTGGTTTTAATTTTCTTTTCTTTTTTCCCTTTAGAAGGATAGAATCTGCAAATATGTCAGGATGATTTATATTTACAATAAATATCAGAAGCACTCTCTAAGTGTTTCTCAAAACATTCCTGCTTTCTCACTTCTCACATTCACCTTGACGGTAAGCATAAAACGTCAAAGGATATATGATTAAAGGTAATTTGTGTATTACTGCTATCCCCTGACTCTTTATTTCTTCTGCTTATTGCTTTTCCTTTGCTGATAGATTTGTAGAGACAGAAGTATGTGATTATTTTCCATGAGCCAGAAGGGCTATCACACAGTTTGTTGATTAGAGAACATACACTTGGTGCACTGAATAGATTATTGAGAAAGTCATGGGTAGACATTATTATCTGTCTGTCTATCTGCCTGTCAACTATGATCAAATATATCCTGATTTAAAAATACAGAAATTGAGTTGTGGACCTTAAGAAGGCAACATCAATTGTTTGACACACTTTGTTGTTATGTATCTTCAAGTCATTTCTGACTTACAGAGACCTGAGGCAGATTTTCACAGGGTTTTCTTGGCAGAATTTGTTCAGAGGCAGTTTGCCCTTGCCTTCCTCAGAGGCTGTGAGAGTGTGACTTACCCAAGGTCACTCAGTAGGTTTCCATGGCCAAGTGGAGATCTGAAACCTGCTCTCCCAGTATCCTAGTTCAACACTCTACACCACACTGGCTCTCACACTAGCTGTATAATAGTCACAGGACCGCCGCCAGCTAAGCCACCAACATCCCTATAAAACTCATACAGAACTCAAGTGGCCTACAGACCTGTTTTACTGTGGCCTGCCTTTCTCTTTTTTGCAAATTATTTGTAGAGAATGTATACCTTGCATTAAAGGTAGAGGCAGGAGAGACACTGGTAAAGTGTATGCTTTTGATAAAAGTTCCCAGTTCAATCCCTGGCATCTTCAGTTAGAAGAATCAAGTAATATGCAACACAAAAGAACTGCTTCTGGCCCTTGACAGTTACAGAAGGCAGTTACAGAAGGCAATATTCGGCTATCTCAGAGGCTGACAACTTCCCTGGGCCCAGAGGTCATATATACACACAATGAACTGGGAAGCCACATTTTCTCTCACATCCCCACTCATTTCTAAAAATTACATAAAAGCATGTGTGTCTATGTATCTACAAGCACCCTGCCTCAGGGATATGTGTGAGAAAAGGAAATTTCACCAGATTTTGGCACCCTTTCTGGCCTGTTTTAGGCTAAGGAGAGGCCCCCCCCCAACAGGAAGTGGTAGGAATTCATTTCCTTTTTTTTTATACAAGAAGCCCCTACCGGCCTAAAACTGCTTTGAGAGTAAGGAGAAAGCCTGGCAAAATTGTGCCTATAGTTCCTAGACCATACAGGAGAGATCTTCAGTTTCAAAAATGGAGCCATAGGGAGCCTTATGAAGACCTTTGTGAGCTGTATTTTGTCAGTACCATGTCATATGGACAAACAGTCTGAGCAAGCACAATCAGACAATTTCTTAAGCTATAAATTCCCATTCATAAAGCTTTTACATGAAGATAACTCCTTCCAACTGGTGGAAGACTATAGGTATTTCATTGGCCAGAAGGTTTTTTAGTCTAAAAACATTATGTTTTTGTAACTTTACTAGGTGACAGATGATCAATGATCTTTTATGTCACAGTTCAAAAATCCCTGATGATAGCATCTGACTGTACTTATCTTACATCCCCAGCAAAGTTAATCACTGCAAAGAACAAATATACCTGAAGTTGTTGAGACAGGATCTTCAGTGTCTCTGCTTCCTTTTCATTCTCTGGAACAACCCGTATCACCTTATCCCTGTTTAGAAAACACTGAAATTAAGTCATAATATTTTTCCTGTCAACAAATGTATGTTAGAAAACAACAACTGTAGCCTTGAAAGAGGAACAAGATACTACAGTTGGCATATCATAGGAAGCCTGACTAGATAATGAACATGCTTCTTTTTAGCCTTCATAATTATTTACTAAGAATAATTATTTATTATGCCAGTCTGGATCAATTAATTTACTTCATTTTGGTACTGTGAAAAGACAAGTACAACAAATTCATCTTTGCTTACTGTTGTTAGCTGTAGACACTACCCCAAAAAACTCTTCCTTTTGGGGTCGAGACTTCCTCTATGGAGCGATCACCTTACTGGTTCTGGTTCCTTTTGGCTTGTTCTTCGGGTCTGATTCACTGGGTTCTTTAGCACAACTCTTAGCTCTTGGTTCCTGGCTTCTCCCTGACTGCCTGCAGCCCAGTACTGTACTTACATTGTGTGATGAATAAGAATTCCATTTGCTAGATATACTTACAGGCTGAATACAACGTATAAACTTATATAAGTAAACAGCTGTTGTCTGAACAGGAAATGAAAAGTAATCAATTTCAGTAACAGAAAACACTGTACTTTAAAATGATTTGCTTCAATAGATTTTCCTTGCTGTGACAAGTGCATTCAACTCATCCCTATTGGCTGTGACTCAGCATCTAGGTCATCTCCAGAATGAAGAAAGAAGAAGATGCATGAGTATGACAACACAATTGGATTTGGTGGAGGGATTTCCTTGATGTATTGCTGGGAAATGCATCTACTCATAGCTCTAGCTATGTAGAGAAAGTAGCTTAATATGCAACATCCTGACATGTCTGCCAAACAATTGTTAATCCATCTGTTAAGCTCAGCCACGGTGTCTTCTATGCATGATTTGTGGGCATCACACTGGCATCTTGTTTAAAGTATCCATATTTTTTCCAGGAGGCTGATTGATGCAGAGATTAACAGTGGCTATGAGAAAAGAGTGTCCTGCCAGTAGTATGCTAGCTGCTAACATCTAATCTAATAAGTTGAATAAGTTTATCCTTAATACCTCATAACTTAAGGTTTAATCATTATCTTCATATAATTAAGTTTTAATTAAAGTGTGTTCTCTACGGTAATTGAAGTAACAGGAACCACTATTGTATAGATATGGAAAACATCAAAACACTTGGGTGTACATAGGTATCTTCCCACTAAATCCCTACCATAGACATTCCATTCAAAGAGTTAGAAATTACCTATTCAGAGCCCTGGTAGGAAATGTTGTCTGGCTGTGAAGCACTGGCATCTGCAGATATTTCATTAAGTTAAACCAGTGTCAGCTTGTCTGTAGGAGTCAAAACTGTATATTGCATAATCATACAGGGCAGACCCAAACCAAGAGCTTCAGAAAGTTTTCTCTTCGTTCTAAGAACCAGGCTTTTGTAGTCTTTGACCACAGCCCAAACGTGTCCACAGTTGTGATCTCCTTTGTATACCTTACACCTACCCATGAGTCAAAATGCTCAGTGTGAATGCAGGTTCCAGCATCCACAAATGCTCCACTGTTCTGCCCTATCATTCCCCAGGATTTATCAAGCATATGGTCTATTCCTTATGACTTTTTGCTGGCAAACTTACTCTGAGGCCAAACATAACTTCTATATCCAAAGCTTTCATCTTATATGTATTACACAGCTACCTTATATACCTAGGGTAGATAAGTGAAGACCGAGATAAATGAAAGCCAAGTTTCAGGTCAAAAGATATAAAGGAATCCTATAGCACCTTTGAAACTAACTGAGAAAATGTCATTTCTAGAATAAGCTTACATAGATTCTAGTCCACTTCATCAGATCAGTTGCATCTGATGAAGCGGGTTGGAGTCCATGAAAGGAATCCTTTATCTTTTTACGCAAGGAAAGACTAATGTGGCCATATATTTCAATACTACTACAGTGGGAATGACAGCTCATGTCCTGTTGGAAAAAGGACTCTTCTGGGTCTAAAATGACAGGATATGTGGGGGGTGGGGGTGGGGAAATGGCAAAATTGCTTCCATACCCTCTAGAGATGTTAGGGGGGCATTTTTTCTGAATTTTTGAAAGGAATTATTTTGGTGTAATGGGGCTCCTGGGAGCCACAATAACTGCTTGAGGGCATATGCATGCAACCCAGGTGCTTGCTGTGCTTTCTCCATCTCTCATCATAAATATACCACTCACAAATTTCTATATTTCTGCTCATATTTCACAAACTCACTCAGCTGATAGTTGATATTAACAGACATTAACTTACTGTGTAAGCATTGAAAATAAAAACCACATACTACTCTCAAAGAGCATCAAAATGACATGCTAATCATTACTGTAATATGTTGCAACACTCAGATTTTAAAGAAAACCCAGTATCACCTATTTCTTTAATCTCCTCTCAATTTTTCTGAACTTGGAAGTTACTTTTATAAAGAAATTAGTTGCAGTTGTACTTCTAAAGCCAAAAACGCTATTTGAGAATTTTTTTACCCTTCCCATTTCTCAAAAGTTAACTAAAATAGATACTGTTAATTGCTTTTTAAAATATCTGGATGCAACATGCTGGTGGCCTGCATACAAAATGCACTCACCTCCCATCCATCTACAACAGAGCATAAACCAGCACCAGAAAGCAGATCACAAGCCAGCATATGAACCATGCAATATTCCTCTTCTACCATTTAATTATGTACAAACCAGTCTCCACCCATACACTCTATAAAAACAACTACTCTTCAAAAAAAAGGGATTTTTCTTCCTCCGTATGTTGCAATCATTACATGAAGTTGTTATACTTTTCTTACTGGGAAACAATTTAGAAGTAACTTCCAAGCTGTTTACTTTTTAGACTATCTGTTCAGTTCTGCAATTTTGCAAAATATTAACAAAATGCGGGTGGGTATTTGGGATGGGAAGGAAACATTGTTCAGACTTGTTTTGTTGTTAAATTATAGAACAAATAAAAAATCCATCATCTTATGCAATGAAATGTTAACAAAAGAAAAGCTAAGGATCATATAGGATTGCTCGTGTGATCACTAAAATGCACAGTGGTGAGGTAAGGCATGTTTTTAACAGATATCATCTGGAAGAAATTTTTTAAATGCTTGATTTATGTAAAGTCCAGGCACTTTCTAAATGCCCTAACCACTCTAACTCAAAGGATATTGCAAATAATAAATGGACTTATACATATGCTAAGGTGACCAGTGATCTTCATAAGTCTCAGTGCCTATACATCTGTCAAAGATTACCAGTTTGTGTGCTAAAACATTACACTTCTTCCCTTTATGGGCATTTGAAGAACCTTCTTGGGATATAATCCAAACTATATGTACTTGTCAGTTTGCTTTACATTGTTTTGTATTTTTTTGTATTTTATCTGAATAATTTGTTTTCCAATTGTATTGTATCGTTTTATAGTTTTGTTATTCCTTCCTTCTCTCTCTCTGTGTGTATACACAGGTATTTTTGGTTGTATACCTTTGGCAGGGCCCACTGTTTTTTGGTTGTTTTCATGTAAGGCATCACAAATATCAATAGTGCTGTTTAAATAAGCAAGCAATAACAGTAATTTTTATCTGTCCTTACTGAGCAACACCATCCCTTTCTCAGCTTCAACATATCTAGCAAGTGGTGTTCCATTAAAAGGAGTGTTTTCATAGGATTACTTTAGGTCCAAGGCTTATTATACTTTTAAAAAAATAGCTGTTTCAAATATTGAGACGTCAAAAAACAAGTAATTTGCACCATTAGAAAATCTAGCTGTGTAAGGACTTGAGATGAATTCCTGATGTCAATTCCCCACAGCCTCACACTTCGCATCTGCGTAGAGCAAGCATAAATTGACACCATTTATTTTGCACAGTGACAAATGCTTGGAGAAGTTGCAAGGTACTTGAAAAGTAGGCTATATTTCTGGAACATTCAATGTCAATACTCTTTGCTAGATAAGGCCCTTTCCGCATGATGTCGCTGTCTCGTTTCTGCCACAGGATGGCAGCGGTCAGCAGGTCGCACCTCTGCATGATGTCCTCGCCGTCCCGCTGCCATCCTGTTGCGGAGCATCATGCTTGCACAGCTTTCGCAAAACAGAAAAAATCCATTTCACGTCTGTGATCGTGTGGTGCTCCCGTCACTTCTGGTCATGTGGAAGCTACAGAAGCGCATTGTCGACACTTCCTTACGTAGTGCAACAATGGAAAAAGCCCGGCTGCGCTGCGGAAGGAAAACATGACGCCACTGCGTTCTCTTCCACATGGACCGAGTGGGTGAAGGGGGAGCATTACTGACACACTGCCTTCTGGACCTGGGACTGCAGCAAGATGACACGGAAGGTCGTCGTGCAGAAATGGCCTCAGTCTGGTAGTTTATCACTACTGTATTACAGCTTGTTCAGGGAAGGAAATGAGTCAATTAAAATGACCTCCTTGATCTCTGGGCAGACAAAGCAGATAATGATACTTATTATTTAACCAATACAGTCAGTGTGTTTATAATATACGGGGGTCTTAACATTCCTATTTAAGTGCTGGCAGTTCACACAGAAAACACAGTTTACACATGAAAACCTCTGTTTACTTTTGTTCATATAAACTGCCAGCAACTGAAGATAAGATCTTTTTGGTCCAAAACCTTGTTCTATATAAATTATGTAAGGTGAAACAACAATTGTTTTGGTTTTCAAGACTTTCAAAGCACTTTCTTTAACATGAGTTACACATTTTGCTGGCATCCAACCTCACTGAAACAGGACTGTACACAAATGCACTTTCCTGAGCAGCAGGAACAGATTTTCTTGCTATAGGACAAAGGTTTTGACTTAAAAAAATTAAGATACCTGGCATATTAATCAATTTAAGTACTTCACTGGCAAATTTCTGAGGCTGAATTGAAATATTGGCCTTGTTTGGAGTGGCTTTGTGCCTATCAAATTGGCCAGCCTATTAGTACTGTGTACCTCTGAACAAGAACAGTGAGGACTATGATTCTCACAATGGGCGCCCAATCTACATTCTGCAAAGCTGCACTCTTTCATAAAAAGAAATTGTTGTTCCTTAATTTGGTTCAATGTGGAAATCTGTCTGTCTAAAAATGGTCCTCAGTGCGTTCAAAATCAAGATACTTACTTGGAGAAGTGAGGATACTTGGCTTGTGTTTCACATTAATTACTTTTCAGGAGCATCTATGTACTTGTGCTTGTGAGGCATTAACAATACAAACAAATGCTCTTAAAATGCAAAGGTTTCTTCAATGTTATTGTGAGCATTTCCAATGTACCCTGTTTTGAAGCTACCCCACAATCCACAACCCTACATTGCCAACAAAATGAGAAATGGTACTTATGTTAATCAAATAACATCTGTCTTGCAATATATACATAGTCATTCTGAAAATGTATTACTTTTGTTTATTTGCAACATTGTTTGTAAATATTCTTCAGTCTGTAGCTTCATGAAATACAATGTACACATTGTTGTTATACTGTTACTCTGACTTATATTGACTTTATTATAGGGTTTTCTTGGCAAGGTTTCTTCAGAGGTTTTCACTGCCTTCCTGTTAGGCTGAGAGAATGTGACTTGCCCATGATCACTCAGTGAGTTTCCATTGGCTGCCTGGTGATCTGAATCCTTTTCTCCCAGAATTCTAGTCCAACATTCAAACTGCTATGACACAATGGCCTCTGTATAAAAATATACTTCAAATGCATTCCTTTCTCTAACCCATGAAATAGTTTATTTTGATATGAAGAGTAGTTAACTCTTTACCTATCTCTCTGCTTGCTATAAAGAGTAGTGTAGTTCATATACATCTATTTCTTTGATATAAACAATATTCTTTCTATATTTTCTTCTTGTTGCTAGTTTGTTGCTAGTTTTATTTTGTTTCTTCCCATCAACACAGCAAATTAGAATTATATATACAGTGTGTATGTGTGTGTGTGTGTGTGTGTGTGTGTAATACACTATTTTAGTGAATACTTTTTGGCTTGAACGATATGTTTTGTGGACACTGTCACTGGTCCAACAATGCCTTGTAGTGACCTTCCCTGTGTAGACTATCTAATGCTGAGGTCATCTTTCAATTTAAATTTTTTAAATAAAATCCCAACCCCATAATCCTATTAAAGAAAAAGCCTGAGTGGGATGCTAATGTAGATCCAAATACTGAATGAGGTGCTGGTCTTCTGTTTTTTCCAGAACTTAGAAAAGTCACTTTCTGATGACAACTTGCAGAATTTGTCAGCCATTAATTATTGCTCCATAATTAGACAGAGGAGAGTTGTATTAAACAGACTATAAGAATAGATCATGACAATTCTTGTTTATATTTTCTTTTGCAACTACAGCTTAATGGGCTGCAATCTGATAAACTGAGTACCAGATAAGGTGAGATATTATATTCAAGACGAAAATATGGCGAAAGTCCAGAGGAAGGTGACCAAAATGATGAGGGGCCTGGAAACCATGCCCTATGAGGATAGACTTAGAGAGCTGGGTATGTTTGGTCTGCAGAAGAGAAGGTTAAGAGGGGACATGATAACCATGTTTAAATATATGAAGGGATGCCATGTAGAGGAGGGACTGGGCTTGTTTTCTGCTGCTCCAGAGACCAGGACAAGGAGCAATGGATTCAAGCTGCAGGAAAGGAGATTCCACCTGAACCTCAGGAAGAAATTCCTGACGGTCAGGGCTGTCCGGCAGTGGAATATGCTGCCTCGGAGTGTGGTGGAGTCTCCTTCTTTGGAGGTTTTTAAGCAGAGGCTGGATGGCCATCTGCCGGGAGTGCTTTGAGGGTGTTCCTGCATGGCAGGGGGTTGGACTGGATGGCCCGTGTGGTCTCTTCCAACTCTACATTTCTATGATTCTATGATTCTATATGCAGTAACATTCTTAGCTAAGGTAGGGAGAAAAAAAAGACATCAGAAAGCATCAATGGATTTGTATTTGAAGTCATGATGCAAAATTGTCATCTCCTTCAAAAAAAGTGACTTACATTTCAGAGTCACTAATTTATTCTCCACTAGCCCCTGAGTGATTTATTAATTTGTAAAGCTAAAATCAGCATATACTTAAAGCACATCAACATGTTCAGTTAAAAACAGGTCTAGTCACTTTTTCTTTTCTTTGCTGTCTGCACCACCCGCTGTAATCCACTTAATTCAGTAAAGACATCAGACAGATATATAGCTCTAGGCTCAGCCTCTATCATACTGATATTTCAGCCACCCACACATAATTTCATTAGGGAGGATTATATACGAGTGCCTCTGGTTTGATTACAGGTATTTTCTTCAAACTCATGACCCTAAGGGGAACCATTTAGTGCTATATATGATCTCAGTTATTTTACCTTAGAAACTATGCTGAATTTGAGGGGAGGAGGAAGAGAGGGGGCAGCAAAACTAGATTCTCAAAAACTCTTGACAATACCATGAAATAAGTGTGGTTGTTAGGGCAGAGAAGGACTGCTTGGAATACTCTATGTAGGGTTGTTTTTTGGGGAGGGGGGGTTGGTTGGTGTTTTTTTTTCCTTTTTCTTTTTTCAAGCATTGGCTTGGATGCAGATTCCCATTGGATGCAAGATAAAATTAACAGTGCATATAACTACCTACAAGCTTAAGGCTGTATATGTTTGAAGTATCTCACCCATACATCCTTCCAAACTAAACAAAACACAGAGCAAGGCAAGAACGAGCAACCTTTTTCAACTTGGCAGTTGTATTTTACTTTGGGAAGGGTCTCAGGGAAGCAGTTACATTCCAGAAGGCACAGGCTTGGACAAGAGCAAAATGGGTGTGGCCAAATACAATTCTCAATCAATTTGGACATTTTCTTCGTATGTGTATGTGCCTTCAAGTTTCCTGTCACCTTATGGTGACCCCCTGAATTCCATAGAGTTTCCATAGGAAGGAATACTCAGAGGTGATTTTGCCAGTTCCTCTTTCTGAAATATTGCCTACGGCACCTGGTATTCATTGGTGGTCTCCCATCTAGGTACTAACCAGAACTGACCCAGCTTAGCTTCCAAGATCAGATAGATCTGGCTCATTTGGGGTATTTAAGCCTATCTCATTTTTTCCATAGTATCTAACATTTCAAAGATGAAAACTGGGATGCATGTAGCTGAGCAACATCAGAGGGTACACAGGCAATGAAAGAGAAAACGTTATTAGTGGAGAAAAAGACACAGAGCTACTATTTTAAGCAGAGAATTTGTGTACTGAGTTTGGGAAAGCCTGAAAAAAATTCCAAAACAAAGATAATACTCTGTCGGTCTGTATGTATTCATGCAGCATGGTTAACAATAAGTAGATAAATATACTAGTATATAATCAGTTATTCTGAAATCAAAATAACTGTTTCAAAACTACTCAAAATTACAACTTTCTCTGAGATCTACTGTTTCAACTCTGCATTCATGCCCACCCCCTTTGCCTAATGGAAATTGTAGATCACATCATAGAACTGGAAACGGCCTCATGGGACATTAAGGCCAAATCCTTGCTCAGAACAAGATCTCCAGCTAAAGCATTCCCAGCAGGTAGCTGTCCAGCTTCTTTCTGAAGATGGCCAGAGAAGGAGACCCCATCACGTCTCTAGGTAATTGGTTCTGTTGCCAAACCACTCTTATTTTAAAGAAGTTCCTTCTAATATTTAATCAAAATCTACCCTCCTGTAACTTAAAACCATTTGATCTGATCCTACTCTCTGGGGCAGCAGAGAACAAACCTGTATCCTTCTCTCCATGACAGTCCTTGATGCATTTAATGAGCATAATCATGTCACCTCTCAGTCTTATGAGGCTGAACATGCTCAGCTCCTTCAACCTTTCCTTATATGTTTTGTTCACTGTACCTCTTATCACACTTGTTGCCTTTCTCTGAACCCGCTCCAACTTGCCTATATCCTTTTTCAAATAAGGCACCCAGTACTCAATGCAGTACTCCAGATGAGACCTGACCAGCACAGAATATAGTGGGACTATTACTTCCCTCAACTTGGAAACTATGCTTCTATTACTGCAGGCTACAATAGCATTTGCCTTCTTTGCTGGAGCATCACACTGCTGACTCATATTCATCTTATGATCAACAATAAAGCCAAGGTCCTTTCCTCATGCTGAGTCATGTATTGCCCTCCTCCACATCCTATACCTGTGCATTTGGTTTTTGTGGCCTAAACACATGATTTTGCTTTTGCCTCTGAATTTCATTCTATTAATTTCAGCCAATTTTCTAGTTTGTCAAGGCCTTCTCGAATTCTGTTCTTATTTTTCAGTGTGTTAGCCACGCATCCCAAGTTTGGTATCATCAGCAAACTTGGTAAGGATTCCCTCCACTGTCATCTGAGAAAAAAATTAAAGAATAATGGTCCTAGGACAGAACATTGAGGCACTAAAACTGAGGGCTGTATCATACTATACTATTATAGTGTTATTATTCCGCTTTAACTGTTATGGTTCCATACTATGGAATTCTAAGATTTGCAGTTTAGGGAGAAACATTTAGAAGTTTCAACCAAAGAGCTCTTAAGCCTCATGAAACTACAAACCCCAGAATTCCACAGAACATTGCCATGGCAGTGAAAGTGGAATAATAGTGCTATAACAGTGTAGTGTGATAGAGTCCTGAGACTCTGAAGTATGGTCAGTGATAATGACTCTTTGAGCACTTTTTCAATCAATCATAGTTCCCAGCTTCCCCTTGTGTTGTCATCCTAAGCAATCATAGCTCATCAGTCTAACTGTTCAAAGAATAAAAGTAGGCATGGGGTGGGAAAAATAACATCCAATATTTTTAGCTCCAGGAGATGAAAGTGATGTACTTTGTTTAAAAACATAATGGGAAAAACATAAAGTGGAAAAAAACACAATTGCCATAAAGAAATACATGCATTCCAACAGCCTTTTAGAATGCTCCAGGCTCCAATCCTATAAACATTTACAAAACGAAAGTCCCAGTGAACTCACTGGGTCTTATTTCTAAGCAGAAAAAAAAACTTCCTCAAAGAAAGTAGACAGGAAAATCTCACACAATATTCAACCTCTGCACATTAGAGTTTCTTTCCTGTGGCACTGTGCAGCCCTCGCACGCAGACAGGATTAGTAAATCAAAAGGTAGGGGATGGAGAGAAGAAAACTAGTAAAATTAACCTTATATAAACATACAAGGTCTCAAAACTTAAAAAAAAATCAAAACTAAAAATAAAAGAAAAAATTCAGGAGTGCTTCATTGCAATACTGGTCCTATTTTAGGGAAATCAGAAGTGCATGAGGGCAAGGAAGATCCATCTGTCTGTGAGAAAGGGAGTGTTGTGTCCCAGGCAGACCAGGTAACCAAATTAGTAAACCAGCAGGGCAGAGCTTGCTTACAGAGGCAGGAGTAGCCCAAACAAAGTTCAGGTCAAGAATGCAAGTTCCAAGGCAAACAAATCCACAAAAGCAAATCTGAATCAGCATCAAACAAGCAGAGGTCCAACAGAGGGTTTAGGAAACCACAGCACAGACCACAAACCAACAAGAAGATCCATTATTGACCCTAGCAGGAGATGGGCCAACTGTTTGCCTTTTATAGCTAATGGTGTTACCACAGGTGTTCCTTCATTAAAGCTCGTTATTTAAATGAGCTGAACAGCTGAGACCTTCTTTCTGGCATCGTCTCTCCCACAAGGTAAGAGTCTGTGTTGCTTCATCTTCTGGTATTTGTTTCCTCTACTCAGGCCCCTGCTGTTGGTTGTTATTTTCCACTGAGCAAAATTCTGAGGAAACTTCTGCCTCAGATTCATACTCCTTCTCCTCACAATACTAGGGGTGACATAATTCAAAGTGAATCTCTTCCATGAAAGTCTCTCTCAACTGGCAGGTTCCTCTCTTTCTGTGTCTTTTTACAAGCGGTGTTTATGCCATTTTCTTACCCCAAGAAGCAGTTTGGAGTCACAAAGCACAGGATGTTCTGCTCCAAAGCCAGAAGAGTTTGCAGCAGTTTGTCTTTGCCTGAACCTAATACCAGGTGCTGTAGGCTATATTTCAAAGGAAGGCAATGGCAAACTTCTTCTGAGTATTCTTTGCCCAAGAAAATCCTATGAAACGTATGATGTTAACAGATAGCATGAAGGTGCATGCATGTGCACACTCACTCTCTCACGCACACATACAGTGGAGCAGGCACTTTTGTACATTGGACTCAGTTTGGATCAACTGAAATAAGATAAGGAATTTACTTTTCTAGATTAAAGCTCCCAGAAACCTCCTTCCAACCACCATAACCAGCTATGTCATACCCACATTTCACGGATGAAATCCAAGACAAATGCGGCCAAACATCATGGGAGTACAGTCAAGATGGCAAAAGTTATAAATGAGAAAGAACAAACAAACTAGAAAAGGTTGCAGCAGTTTGTAAGGGTACGATTCTGTCCCTTCTCTCTCCCTGCTTGAGTGCAAACTCCTTTTGGAACTTGAACCCAGTTTATAGCACCTGAAGTAAGCTGAGGACAAAAGAGGGAAGTGGGAGGAGGAGGAGACAGAAACCTGGACATTTTAAAAGCATTTGAGAAAGTGAGACAACAGAGGATTGACAAGGGCTGTCTCTGCAAACTTGGAACAGTTGGAGGGTATGCTTCTCAGACAGCAAAGAATCTCAGAAAGGAAACAGACAGAGGAAAAGTTCCTATTTTTTGCTGTATCTGTTGTTGAACTTCTCAGTTTTTTTAAAAATGAGCAAACATTTTCCTGGTCACAGAATATCCAGATCAGTTCTAAGAAAAAGCAGAACTATTTTATTCCTACCTAATAGATGGGTTCTTTTTATTTCAGGATAAACTGTGGCATTTTTCAAGAGGTCCAGCTTAGCTAATTTTGCATCTTCCTTGAACAGTACTTTGGATTGAAGCACATGGGATTTATCCTAGAACAATAAGATTTTATTGTTCTAGCATAAATTTAAAAACAAAAAAGGCATCCCCATCCAGGTCTCCAGAGCCAGTAGTGAGCAAAGACACAGAAGAGATCTTTCACTGGTCAATTTCCTATAGAATTATGAAATCTGGATATATTGGCCAAATGGCCTACACAGCTTCCTTCACCCCCTTCTTGCACCCCAGCTGGAGAGGTCCATGTGGATTGAAAATGCTTTTCTTGGAAGTCCCAGTGGATGAGAAATGAGGGCTTTTGTATGAAGAAACCTCAATTTTAAAAAATCATTTGGAGAGGTCCCGAAATACAGTTGATATATCTGAAAGAGTAATTTGCACCATATATTCAGTCCTACAGTGACAAAATCCTGCATTTATGCTTACTTGTTGCTGTCTAATTTTCCCCTTCAATTTGAAATGTGTAAATCCTATCGTCCACTAATAACAGAGAATATATCTTGTTTTCCCTTTATCTGTACAGTACATAACATCATAAGAACTGCTGAGATAAAAACACTTCATTGTTCTGAATCAGAGATAAAATTGAACACAACAGCTTCATGCTGCTTCAGCTGACATACACATTATGTTTCACTGCATTTTGTTTTACAGTGCTTTAACCTTTTAGAAAACCAGAAGCATGAGACTGACATTAGTATGGAACAAAT
This sequence comes from Cyclura pinguis, assembly GCA_030412105.1. Taxonomy (NCBI): domain Eukaryota; kingdom Metazoa; phylum Chordata; class Lepidosauria; order Squamata; family Iguanidae; genus Cyclura; species Cyclura pinguis. Next base: position 219,955,116 of record CM059602.1, read on the forward strand.
CAGCTGTCAGCACCACAACTTAGTACATGTGGACAGAGCTCAAAAAAGTTATTTTTTATGAGCTGGGAAACTTCTGAGATGGGGTTTTCTGAGAGTTGTAATCCAAAGAAAAGGGGGAGGGGGAGTTGATTCCAAGTTTGGAATGCAAATCAGTTGTTAGGACCAGAAGTTGGGTTTTTTTCAGAGAGAGAGCTTGACTTTTGACCTTCTGTTACAGTTCTCTGTAGGATGGAAATTATGTATACTTAAAATATTGTGGTCTTTAATTAGGCCTAGATGTTACAAAGACATATTTATGATTTTGGAATTAAGTCAGGAATATCAAACATCCAAAAGAATATGGCTAGCATGATTTACTTCAAGATGAGCTAAAGATTTTAGCTAGAGCTGTCATTCCACTACAGAGCTATAGAGTACAGAACATCCACAGAAGGCTTCATTGGTATGTATGAGAAGCACACCATATTCCTTTCACTAGAATTGTAAATGACTTATAGGAACTAACTTGCTCTAAATTATTCTATAAATTATCTGTTCACTATGAGATTTTCAAATATGTTTTTATAAAATTTGCAGTACCTATTCTGAATGTCCAGTGAGTGATAATTACTGATGTGAAATTATCATAGTCCCATTTCATATTTCACAGATGAAAATTGGGATGCATGTGGCCAAGCAGAACTCACGTGTGGTCAAAATGGCAAAAGTTATTAATGCAGCTGCAGTTTGCTTTTGCTTGAGTATACTAGGAAAGACTCTGCCCCTAGTCTCTTCTCTCCCTGCTGAATTAATTGAGTACAAACTACTTCTGAACTCAGTTTGCAGCTGAGGACAAGGGGGAAAATTGGGAGTAAAAAAGAGAAACTGGAACATTTAACAAACAGCTTAAAAAGTAGTACAATGGAGGATTAACTGGGACTCTCCCTGCTAAATCAAGAGAGTTAGAGGGTATGATTTACGAGCAAGGTCCCTTTTACACTATAAGAGCACAGCACTATGATTCCACTGTAATTGTTTAAGCGTCATACATTTTAAAAACATGTTTTATTAATATTGAAATATTGTATTCTGCAAATTTTTAATGCATATTGTAGGTGCTTTTTTTCTAGTAGACTACAGAGGTCTGAAATAAATGCTTAAAAATAAAAGAGAAAAGAGAAGTGTGCCTAACTCATATGTTCATGTTGCTTTGCTATAATTTAATAGTTAAGCAACGATAGTGCTATTTTAAAACTGGCTATAGGTTTTTCACTACAATAAATAATTCTGCTAAGTTAGAGTTTAAATATTAATGATCCTCCAATTTTCATTATTTACCTGTTTTCAATTTATTAAGATATTAATATCCTGCCTTATGTCATGGGTTCTCAGGATGGCATACAAGAAGAATCAATTTATATAGTTTTAATGTGATGCCTGAATGAAACCAATGTCAGCACCAAATGGATTTCCAAGGGGAGGGCATTCCACAAACAGAGCCCTCAGTATAGAATGCCCTCTTCTATGTTCTCTTGCAATGTATTGCTTCCACTGCCAGGATACAGAGGAGGTCCCCTATAGCAGACCTAAATCCTCAGACAGACAGACAGTAGGTCCCCCATAACTGTTTGACCACTATCCACCATTTCACTTGCCAGCAGTATGCTCCATGGCTGTTGCTGCCAGCCGGGGTGCTTGCTCTGGGCTGAGAGAGGTGCACAGATGGGCTTCCCATGCATCTCTCAGGTGAAGAAGAGACTCCTCCCACCATGCTTCTCTCGACCAAGGAAAGATGGATGCTTCTTCCTCAAAGGAAAGAGAAACATGGAGCCCAGTATGGCTCCCCCTCCCATTCTTCATGTTTTTTGCCATCTACATTGAGCCTGAGAAGTCTTAGTAGCTTACCATAAAATCTATTTTTCAACTTCGCCAAATTGTAAGGGTTTTTTTAATGTTGTATGAAACAAAAAGAAAAATTCAGACATTTAATCATTTTTAATGCAGATAATACAAGTGTGTTTATTTACTTTGAATTATTTGGTGAATCTGTATTTTCCTGTGAGGAGGATCCTCTTTCCAGTAGGTTACTCTTCTGTCTCAACTAGAAAATGGTGGGCAGTATCATGAATGGTTTTAAATGAACTGCACTGGCTGCCAATCCTTTTCAGTCTGAATTCAAGGCGCTGGTAATTGCATTCAAAACTGAAAATGGTTTGAGACCATGAAAATTGAAGGAGCGCCTCTCTCTCTCTATAGTAGGTCTCGCATATCCGTGAGAGATATATTTACACCGACTTTCACTGTTCTGCTTGCTGTACCCCACCCTCCTTTGTCCTCTGATAACCAGTCCTACAATGCAGCATTTCTGATGAAGTGCGTGCACTGGTCATAGGAATACTGCTATTAGCTCCACTAACAGGGGGGAAAGGAGTAGATGGTATCTATAAAGCTTTTGAAAATGTTTAAGAATGTTTCAAATCAATATTGGGGATATCAAGATAAGGAGGGCTCCTTTTTTCCATAAGTCATGGACTTGTAAGAAGGTGAAAACTTATTGGTCTAAGATTTACATGTTAATTCAAAAAAGTTTAAAGGTGGGTTTTGTAATATCATCAGAAATGCTTTTGCTGGGCATTATGGATAAAGAATTGGATAATAAATATAGATTCTTCTGTATATATTAACAGCAGCAAGAACATTTTTTGCTCAAACCTGGAATCAGCCTGAAGCACCAATGAAAGAAGAATGCATAGTTAAGGTTGCTGTGTTAGCCCCAATTGCCAAACTAACATGGATTTTAAAGGATAAGCCAACTGAAGGTTTTTTTTTTTTTGAAAGACTATTTTTGGACTTTTTGAGCAGTAAGAAATTTTATAATGCAATAATCTGTGGCCACGGTTACTAGTAATTCTAGTAGTGTCTGATGCTCCAGTTAGTAAGTGGTTAAAATGCAAGAGCTGTAGGATAGTTAAGCCAGTCCAGGTCAGTCACAGATTATCCAGCAAGATGAAGGGTGAAGCAAGAGGGTGGTTGTCAGCTGGTCCAGAAGTCACACAGCAAGTCAGTAGTTCACATTAACAAAGTCAGCAAGGAGTAAAACAGTGATAAATAGTACCCAGTTCAAGTTCCAGAGAATGCAAAACACCATAGCATACTAGCAGTCACCAAGATAGACAGCTGTAAGCAAGAAAGCTGACAGTGAACTGCTGAGATATTTATAGCCAGGCGTTTCAAAGCACCAGGTGCTTGATTCATCAGTGTTTCCTACCGGGACTGGTGTAAGTTCTTATCCCTCCTATGCTCAGCAAATGGCTGCTCACATTTTTGACCTTCCGATGGGGAGCAAGGCCCCCCCACTGTGTCAGCCCCCAGTACCTCTGACTCAGAAGACCACCTGGCATTCTGACTCTTGTGTCTGAGTCTTCTGATTCCACAGGGTGAGTTATAACAAATAGGATTACTTTGTAATGATGGAATGAAGTATTTTTTCTTTTCTTTTTTTCTTTCATTCCAGTTTAGCTTGGAGGGTCAGTATGTTACTGCTCTAGTCAGTGTTCAGTGTTTTAGTTTAGTATGTTAGTATTGTGAGTTTTTGTGTTTTCTTTCTGCTTTTTCTTTTTTTCTGAATGTATATTGCTTTGATTGTGAATTAAGATTGTGTAAAATCTAATAAATAAACAATTGGAAACTGTTAAAAAATAGGGGGGAAAGGATATTTGTATATCATTGTATTAGTGGTAATTCCTGTTACATGTGAAAAAAGCAGACAACAATTAGGATCCACGAGCAGAAAGGCCTCTTTCCATTACTGGAGGAAACAGGGATCTATCAGTGTTTTCCCACTGAAGGGAGCAGAATAGTGATTTTTAGCTGATGTTTCCTTCCCTCTGTATTTGTATCATCATCATTGTTTTTGTTATTATCTTCATCATTATTTTTACTTGTACAGTGCATTTCCTCCCAAATTGGGATTCAAGCTCCCCAATATCAACTGACACACTTTTCTGGAAGATCCTTCAGCCCCCAGATTGGGGAGAGGGATTCACGGATGTCGGTAGGGGAATTGGTAATAACTGCATTCTCCCCTTCTGCTGATGGTCCAGCCTTCAAAATTCTCCTCTGTGTAACTCTGGATCCAACCCAGCAACAGCAAGCTAGAAGAAAGTAATTCATGAGTGATACTGATTGGTCTGTTTTAATATAGTATTATTTGTATTTTTTTTTTAAATAACCAAGTGACCTCTGCTAAGAAACAATATAATGATTATTCCAATATAGCTAGTCTTTGATATTTCTTTGTTATGAAAAACATCTGGTATGTAACAGCTGTATGCAGTAAAGGTAAATACTGCAATGCAATTTGATTGTGTTGCAACAGCTGCCAGCTTTCCATTCTTTACAGCATGCAGTAAAATCTTTTAAAATAGCTTTGCTTTTTCTCTGAGGCACTGTACAGTCTTCATTCCATTATAGTATGTGATGTTTCAGTTGTGCTTCTACTATAGTTACATTTTTTTTTGGTAGCTATAAAAACAAAAAACAAAAAATTAGAGCTCGCTCTCTCTCATGTTCATGCAGCTGGGCCTTTTGTAATATACTACATATATCTATGTACCTCTCTATAATACCTGCTTAAACCAGACAGATGCAACCAGAGGTGGGGAAAGCTACTTGTTTGGATTATACCTCCCCCTCCCCTGAATCTGGAAGCACTAAAAAAAACTAAACTTCCACATTTCATGCAACCCTGAGAAAGGATCAAAAATATATGTTTAATTGAACATATATACTTTTAGATCCTTGCAGGAATAAATCAAATTAGATGATAGCCTTTTACATGTCTACTTGGAATTATATTCTTAAGTAGGTAATAACTCTATTTCTATGTCAACATATGATGGAAGCTCCCTGTAATCAAGGGGGATGACATTGCTGACATACTTGGTACGAATGCCTGCAGAGGGAAAGTTTATATGCTCACTTCTCAATGCACATAGGGATGACCAGAGGCTGGAACCCTATTTGTCTGCTGTCATTGTTTGCTGTCCAATCAGCTCTGAATTACAGTGATCCTATCAATGACATACCACCAAGAGCCTGATTCATCAACAACACTGCAAATTCAAAGTCACTGACTGAATCAGTCCATCTGTACTGGACCCTGAGCTCAGCTATTACAAAAAACATATGCAGACATCCACAGACATAGAGAACTTATATTTAAAGTGCACCTTGATTTAATAGAAATTGTGAGCACTGCTGCAGACTGCTGAAACCTATTCTGTTTAGGACATTTATTCTGAAGTTGGTCTTCACATTACCTTGATCACTATATCTTGCAGGCATCAAGAGCTGCTGGTACCAGACTGAGAACCTCTAGATCTGCAAAGGGGATTCATTTGGGTTGGCAGATGCAAAGGTTTCACATGGCTATAGTATCTTCCCCGACCACCCCCAAGTAGTTCACTAGTTTTCTTAGATGTGAGAAAGGTTCCAGGTCTGGAATGGGCTTTTCATGCAGACGCCAGCCTTTTCCTTGTGTGTCAGAGAGCTACACTGGTGCCTTTAAGATTAATAAGTTTATTAGAACATGGTTTTCATGAACCAGAGTTTATTTTGTCAGATGCATCAAATATAAGTTGAGGGGTTCAAGCACAATGTATATTCTTGGGGATGGGATGAATGAATGAAACTGGATAAAAAGTGAAAACTGTGTTATCATCACCACCATTATCATCACTGGTCATTAAGAAAACTCAATTAAAAACAGGACTATTTTATACCTTCAGCAGTAAATCACAGTGACACATTGTTCAGCAGATGTTTGCAAGAGAAAACAGATGCTTATCATACTATGTTAATTGCCTTAATTACTGCCAGAATGTTTGCATAATCATGAGTGGGCATGCTGTAATAATCACTCTAAAACACAGGAAGATACCAATATTAAAGACATCTAAAAAGTGCTTTCACTTGCTATGTTACGCCAAAGTACGTATTATTTCAAGTGACTGGGTCTGATGTGTGTCTATGCTTTCATGTCACCTGTCAACTTACAGTAACCCTCTGAATTTAATAGGGTTTTGTTATGGAAGGAGCACTCTCTATACCACAACTACCGGTGTTAATGGGCAAGAGGGTGGAGTAAATATGAGTAAATAATAGATATGTAGTATCTTAAGAGTATACTCAATACAGTTACATTTACTGTTTGGCCCCTGTTTACCAAGCAGAGCCTAAAAGCTTAGAACTGGAATGGGAATTATGTAGACCTCTAATCATTACTGGACTATAAAACACATCAGCCCTAGCCAGCAGAGCCTATGATGAAAAATGCTATGAGTTGCAGTTTAACAACTTCTGGATTGCAATATGATTCCCACTTCTGGCCTAGAAGCAAAACACAAAGGAATTTAAATCTACTGAAGATTCTAATGATAGCAGCTGCATCCTGGAAAGTGAGTGGGAAGATGTTTGTGTTTGCCACTGTGTGATGATTCAAAGGAAAAGGCCATAGCATTCTGCTGTGCTGAAAGTCTACTCCTAGGCAAGCTAGGAGGGCTAGTGTGGCAGAGTGAATAGCAAACAAAATGCATATCTTCTTTCCCTACAACTCACAAGAAATTCATGCAAGGCAAGGTAGGGTTCTCATTCTAATAAGAGTTGTTGTCGTCGAATGCCTTCAAGTTGTTTCCAATTTATGGTAACCCAAAAGCAAACTTATCATGGTGTTTTCTGGGTCTGAGAATGTGTGACACACACCAGGTCACCCAGTGGGTTTCTATGGCTGAGTGAAGAATCAAACCCTGGGCTCAATCAAACCACTACACCATGCTGGCTACAAAGGACATAACAGGAATACTGTCCTATGAAGGAAGGAACAAAGTGTCAGTTGGGAAAAGGAATACCTGTTTTTCAAAAAGCGACACCTAATAAAGTAGCACAGATATCTTCATATAATTTGTGAGGACCTCCCACGCCCCAAGCTTTTATGGCAATAACAACTGCATGTGTGTATTCTCGAAAGTTAACCTTTAGGCTTTCCCACTTTCTTGTAGTCCAGGAATGGGAATACATGGCTCTCTAGGTGTCACTGAACTGCAATCTACAGTATTCCTCATCATTGGTAGGGTGACTAGGGCTGATGGGACTTGTAGTCCAGCATCTGGAGGGTCACAATTCCCATATCCAAAGTTCTTTTGCCACATCTCAGTCTTATATTTAGATCCATAGAACACTGTTACTCTAATCAGCAGGACTGTGAAAACAGCGTTTTCAAACAGAGTATGTACATGCCAAAGTTCAGCTCCAGAACCTTCTTTAGACACAATGTCCTCCAGATATTTTGAATTACAACTCCAGAAACCCTCATCACACTGCCTTCTAGGAGCTGGAAAGTCCAGAAGTCTAAAATGCAATGATATATGAAGTAAGGATAATCAAAAGGCTTCGTTTTAAGCTCTGATATCTCTTTAAATTAAAAAAATAAAAAATCCATCACCTATCAGGATTTTTCAGCCAAATGTTATTTTTTTTAAGCACTAAACCTCAAGGTTAAAACTACAGTTTCAGATATAAATTCAAATCTTTTCTCCAACCCTTCTGTCAATCATTTCCTTTGAGGTATGCTTTTTACGGAGGTCCTGCTCTTCTGTGTTGACATTGTGATGGATGATACAACCACTGATGTTGAAGAAAGGAAGTCCCACTATCACCTTTTGTAAGCAGCTGCAATGACAAATTTCCTCTGTACTTTGCAGAGTAACAGAGGGGAATCCATTTGCTTTCTTCTGACACCTTTTTTTATGTATACATTATTTGATTCATTTTGCAAGTACTAAGCAAATCTACCCAGTGACACATGTGAATGAAATAAGAATTTAAATTCTGCCGATTCTTCTCAAAGGCTAATGTATGAGCTAATGCACATAATAAAATTTACACACATGCAGAAGTTAATTTTCCTAGTCTTACACTGGGGAATCAATCTAAATATAGGATATTCCTCTTTATAATGAACTGTTAAAACCACGTCTAGTATTCCTTGCCTATGAAATTCATGGGGTCACCATAAGTCAACTGACAACTTGAAGGCTTATACACAAACTCAATGAAAAGGTACAATTCCTACCTGAATTCTAAACATACATTATGATTGTAAAAGAAACTGCTACCAAGTAACTCTTCTGCTGCAAAAGAAAGATTCTGCCAACAACCATACCATCAATTAAAAAACAACAAAAAACTCAAGGGCATAATATTTGTCCAGTTAAAACCAGTATTCTAAACAGTAATAACTGTTACTTCAAATTAAGACTGATGTATAAAATGCATTAATACTTCCTTGCAAGCATTTTTATGAATAGCTCCTCAACAGTACTGCTGTTTTTTAAGAATCTATTTCTATCTAATATGACAATCTTCATAAACTTTTATAAAAAGAAGCCTTTCATAAGACCTTATTTTGCCAGATCAAGCTTAGTGCCGTAACTTGTCAAATATGTACTGCATTCCCCGAATCATTTACACTACAGTAATCCTATTGCGGTTAGTAATGGTTCTGTATACTGCTTTACTATTAAGCAGTTTAAGACCTGTAACCTCAGCAAGCCTGTCAGTGTACGTTTTCAAAAGATAAATACTCATTTATGGCTTATACATATAGATATTTTGAGCAACGAGAATAACTTTTCCTTTAGAAACCCATAGAATGTGAAGGGAGAACAGACCAGCCTTGCTGCAGGGGAAAAGTCTGCTTGTTCTTTTTAAAAGAAGAGGAGTATATTCCCAGGGACAGAAAGAGGGGAGTGCAAATCCTTAAAAAGATGCATGAAATGAAATTATGAGAGAAGCAGTGGTGGTGTTAACATGTTATTTTCTTATAAAGATCTAGATAAGGGTGCAGTACACCAAAAATGTACTATAATTTCAAAGATACACCTTCAAATTATTGTTATTCACATTGAAAACTAAATTTCTTCCAAATTACTCAGGGCAAAATAAAACACCTCTGATTTTATCCTCACAATGATTCTGTGAGGTAGACTAGACTTAGGCAGTATCACCCAATGAGCTTTATGGCAGAAGCTCAGTAGATATCTGAAAAAGTAGCACTGCCATGTCATACTACCATATTCGTGTTACCTTCAACTCCACTTTTTTTTGTCTGTTTGTTTGCCAGGAAAATATTCCCTGCAAAAGGGGGAAAAAACCCCCACAGAATTTTCTCACAAAAGAGCAACAACAGCTTATTATTCAAAAGTTGTGGGGTACTTTCTAATGTACATGGCTTAGAGGCAGATGTAGCTGTACTGTACTCGGAGCAGAAATTGACAACACCTAAACTGATCATGACTAACTACTTATTTCAGTGGATCTGCTCTAAGGATGACTAGGTCGGATCAAATCTACTGAATGAGAAGGAGGAAACAGAAGTATTTACAATATTTGACACAGGACTTTGATGCTATAGAATATAATAGGAAAAGCCTGATTAAAAACTAAAGGCAATTTAAATAATGAGTACTTGATCTTGTTCATGGAAAATACTAACTTCACATTACTGGAATTACTGCTTGTCACAGTTATCCAAACGAAAAATTTCTCTCAGTACCTGAAGCCTTAGCCTTTCCATTGTTTCTTCATAGTGCTGGCCCTATGCTGAGTAATAATTAGTCTAAAACACCTTCTCTCCATGCAAAATCCTTGGCTTTTGTTGACATGCTTAAAAGAGTCAAAATTGTAGAACTTATTTTTCACTCACAGAATACCTGCAACTAGGCAATGGATTCAGACCAGAGAGCAGCTGCCATGTGTTAAGTGCTCTGTCACTGCTAGTGACCTAGAGGTGAAATGCTTTATATCATATTACCAATTCTATGTCCTGTCTTTCCCAAAGCATATGGAAGAGTTTTTAAAACTTCAATGACTGGTTGCATTTCACATGGCTGGCCTTACTGCTTTAATAAAAATGAAAAAAAGACAAGACTGATCTTATTTCCTTTTGCATATATTGAACCATTTATAGCATTGTTTTGAATGCATTCTGCACAAAAGGAAAGCAATTTCTAAAGTCATAGTCCTATACCTTTAATTCATTTCCCTATTGTTGTACATCAGTTTGCTCCTGAATTCCTCCCTCTAAACAGAACTGAATAGAACTAAAGTGTGGAAGTAGTTATACTAGAGATGGGACAAATCCGGAATTTTCTAAATACGGATCCTTGGAAGGTTCTGGGAATCCATGAATCTCACGAATCTTGAATCTTTCGAATCCTTTTTTAAAGAAGAGTTTAAAAAGCAAGGGAAAGAAGAATAATCGTGGGCAAGACAAAGGCAAACCTCCCTCTGAAGAAATCTGGCCAAGACAATTGTCACAGTTTTGCTTCTGGATCTCCCCAGATTGAAAATGACATGAAGGCCCTTTCTACATAGGCAGGAAAATGTGGATTAATCCCACATTTTCCTGCCTGTGTAAGCGGGCCATATACTACAGTAGACAGATGATCCAGGTCAAAACTGGCTTTTCTTTTCATAGTTCCTTCTGACATCCTGGAGTTTGTAGTTTGATGATGCACCAGTACACTTTGGCAGAGAAGGCTGTGACACCTTGTAAAACTCCAAAGCCCAAAATTGTGTCTGAAAGAGGTTTGCAAGGGAGCTCTGCAAAGGAATGTTTCAGCTGTCCTTGAAATCTCAAGTCTGTAGCTTCCAGTCAAGTACTAAACTTAAATATGAAATGTTCAATATAAATATCTTAGAATACAACCCCAGACGTAATTTGTGAAATTGTTAGCAAAGGCCATTATCACTCCAAGGGAAAATCTCACTTACTTACTATCTTTCCTTGTATATATGATCTCCTAGGTTTTCAGGCGTTCCAGTCTCCCTGGTTTTCAGGCATCCCGGTCTCCAGCACTCTATTTAGCTGGTGGATTCAAAAGATTCAGTTTGCCTATTTTGTCACAGGGATTTGGATTCAGGAATTTTGAATCCTTACCCAGTATTTGAGGATTCGGTTGACCCATCCCTAAATTATACGTACATAGTTCTAAAAACGGAGCCCTACGTCCAATTGCTAGTCCTATTCTGAGTAGAGCCACTGAATCAATGCAATTTACCTATGCAAACCTATGACTTACCATTCAGGTCTAATTGCTAAGACTAGAAACTGGACATAGGTTATAGTACCTATAATAGTTCTAAAGCCCAAAGTTGAACTATGCTCAATAATCTTTCTAATTTAGGCACATTTTTTGCATTCAAAAGTCATTCTGGAATGATAGGGTTTTTGTTTTGCTTTGTCCAAGAAAAATAGGCAACAAAGTATACAACATAACAAGTATAATAATGTCAGTGGTGCATTCTAAAAATGCAGTTAACACATGAAAAGTAACATGAGCCAATCTGTACTTCAACTGACTGTGTTTTGTTCAGTCTGCCTTGAAACATAAGAAGCTGAGAATATTTGTCTGTTTAGCTCAGTGTTACCTACTCTAACAGGACACCCCATGGACACTTCATCACTGAACTTAAAATAACTGTTGGCCCTTTTGAATCTGTATTCTTCACTCAAGATTAGAACAAGTGGATTAGAGGTTCCATTCTATCTTAAGTGACTTCCGTTGGAACACAGGATTTTGCCTTTTTTAAAACAATCATGTTACTGCATATACAGTTCGCCCTTTACTTTCTCTGGTTTCCCCTTTTGTGAATTTCATTATTTGTTAGTTTGCAACTCCTCACCCCTCATCCTTTCCATCTCCTGCTGTTCCAACAGCCCCACCTTTGCACCCACGTGCCTCATCAAGCATTTATCAGCCACTCAGTTCAATCCGACTTTGAAAGCAGCTGCTCCATCAACCAGATCCTCCTTCCTTTTCTCCTCCTGGCCTTCCCGTCATCTCTAAAGCTCCACCTCATACCTTCTTTTTACATCTTTGTACACACACACCTCATCTAGCCTCCATCCTTTCCAGCAAACTCAATCCCATTTTAGTTTGTCTAAAAGGAGGTGGGGGATCCAGACGGCACCTGCTTTCAAAATCAGATTGAATTGGGTGGCTAGTAAATGCTGGATGAGGCCTGTGTGCACAAAGGTGACAGAAGAAGGCATGAGGTGGGGCTGTTGAAATGATGGAAGATGGGAGAAAGGCCAGGAGGGGAAGGAGACGGAGGATCCATCTGCCAACGGCTGCTGGTGCTTGTAAAATTGGCTTCAGTAGACCTAGAAGATGGTTGAGCACTGGAAATCTTATTTGTGTTTTTTCTGCTTTTACAAGGGTCTTGCGCCCCTACCTCTCACGAAGGTGAAGTGAAAGTGTATTAGTAAGCATACCCATGGTCAGAGTGCGTGTATCGTCATTCAAAAAGTGTTTTTTGAATGGCTACTCTTAATAGTGGCTAGTGAGTGAGTGAGTGGGTATGAGTTTTTGATTAGAGGCAATAGATATCACCCTTCTCCCTCTGGACCCTAAAACATCAATCCAAAGCAGAGAGAAACCATTTGGAGCAGCAGAGGAGAAAAAGAAAGTCTTGACGCTAACTGTAAACATATCGCTGAATCTAACACAATGTGACTGTAATGATCTGCAGTTTCTGTATTTCGTTCTTCTCTGACCTTATCATTTTCAAGCTCTCTCCAGCAATCATATCTTTATACATATAAATCAGGATAGCATTTCATATATCTTATGAAGTGGACTGCAGTCCATGCAAACCAAAGGGGCCATAAAACTTGTTTTTTTCTGCTTTGATTGGCAACTGGTCTTCAGCATTCCTGATTCTTTTAAGTGGAGATGTCAGGGACTGCACCATGGGCATAATACCCATACGTTCTACAAGTGAGTTATGAACTCTGCATGTCCAAGCCTTTGCTGAAGCAAGAACCCACATCTAAAGAATCCTCGACAGATGGATATCTAACCTCTATTTAAAGACTTCAAAATGAAGGAGAAACAACATTTATTGTGTGTAAACATTAAATTACAAATAATTATGGAAAACATGGGTTGCTATTATGGTGAAGCTAGTACGCTAAATGAACTCTCCAAAACCTAGATGAAACCAGTTTAAGTACACCTAGCTTGTGGTGGTGTGTTGATCGCAGCACAAACTGGCCTATACTGAACAAAAAAATCATGGGTGTAAACAGGCTACAGAGAAGACCAGTAGGGCTAAACAATGGTATGAGTAGTGTAGGGCAGAAATAAAATCACTACAAACAAGTGGAAAAATTCTGAATTGAGAAGAAGTAAAGTCATATGAAAGCCGTCATGGGCTTCAAGTAATGATGAGGCTATAACATCCTCAAATGCATCTTCACCCCACCTGGAATGAAGAGATTTCTATCAAATACAGTTTTGTCATGGACTGCACAAAGCTCTACCATTCTTTTTCAGGAATGGTGATTCTTTGGATCTACCATCTTGTCCTGGGAGGATTTATTTTCCTCTTGCCAATCCAGGGACTTATTTCCAGAAAGTTTCCTAAAAACATCATATTCTAAACATTCTGTACATATTCTATGACTTTAGATTAGGACTTTTGTAAAATACTGTCATTTTCATTTATTTATTTACTAGTGAAAGTTTTAAAATAATACATAGATACAGACCCATACAACTCAAGATACACATTAGAAGACAGCGAATTCCAAATAGCACATCCCCCCACATCTCCAAAGCTATATATTGCCGCTGTCACTATTCTTAAGGGGGAACTCCCTGCTTAGGTGCCTTAAGCAGAAACAATAACTTTTGTAGTTGAAGCCACCTATCCAGGCTAAATGGAAATGGGCCAGACGGAGGACAATGATCTAGCTCTCGCAGGACTCATAGCTAGATGGTCTCCAAGTACTTTCCAGTGCAGTAGCAGCCTAGACAACTAAAGTAATATTCGGTTTATAATAAAATGGGAACAATCACACTTCAGAATAAGTATCATTTTCAGTGGGAGATGCTCCTGGGTTATGTGCATCTAAGACGGACTGCGGCCTAAGACGGACTCTGACTCTGAAAGGGGACAATTAACTCCCACACTGTTTCCTCTCCCCCTCTTGTTCCCTTGTCCTCCCTCTCTTACATGCTGCCCTCCAGACACAGAAAAGAAAACAGAAGTACAGCATGAGCAGATAGTAGAAAGGGTCATTTCCCCCCTTTTTATATACATCTGCATGTATGAAAACATGCACCTTTCCTGTCTAAATGCTTGGAGCAAAGAATGGGGAAACTGAGTTACAACACAGTAGGACCTAATTTGTTCTAAATGTGGAAAGAGCAGAAATGAAGGTTCTTATAGTTTAGCTCTCCATAACTCCTCCCCAAAACTAGATGCAAATATTTAGGCCAAATTGCAAGGCTTCTTGCTCTTATGCAGACCCTTTACATCTGAGTATGCCTTTACATCTAAGGAGTCCCCTTTATTCTGAAGTCTGGTGGCACTTAATGACACTTAGTGAGTCAGTGTGATAATTCTGGACTGTTTTTATCCCATTAAAAATCAATCAGTCAGTCTGAAAAACAAAACAACCCCAAAATGCACTGTGGAGGTCTCCTCAGAAGGCAAAGCAAGTTTCAAGGGTATAGGTTTCAAAACTATGGCTGACACCCAAAATAAAATAAAAAATGAGCACATTGATATTATCACAGATTTGTGCTTTGAGTAGAAATTAAAAACCACAAAAATTTTGATCACTTTTACTTGTAATCACTAGCCAAACCCTCCTTTCTTCCAACTGTCCCATGAGGAAACCAACAGACCTTAGTTCTGACTGACCATCAAGGACTAAATTCAATCACTAGTCCCGATAAGAATATATCCTCTTGAACCAACAGAAGTAAGATAAATGTTAACTAACCACGCAGTGAACAATTCAATGGGACCCATCCTAGGCCATTTCTGCACTAAACTGTTATAGCGCCATTATTCCACTTTCAACATCCTGTGGAATCCTGGGGTTTGCAGTTTGGGGGGGGGGCATCTTTGGCCTCACTAAACTGCAAACCCCAGAATTCCACAGTACGTGGAAAGTGGAATAATAGCGCTATAAACAGTGTAGTGCAGAAATGGCCCTAGTTGGGGGCTTGCAAGTCGATTTAGGCTTAAGGCTGCTGTCCTTTCTGCCCCCTTTGGTAGGAATATACTCTGGAGAACACCATGGGACTTAACATTTGTGCAAGGAAGCCACAGGAATGCCCTGCAAAATGAAAACTTACTCCCTTCAAAACTGAAGCCACGTTTTCCTGTTTCTTTCCCCTTCAGTTGCTACGAATACCTGACTGCGGGTCCCAAAAGTTTGCATCTTTCCACGGAAATGGCCAAATGTCCGGCTCGCTTTGTCACGCGCTGCAGTATACAGGTCAGCTTGTGAAATTAACATGCTTCCACAGAAACACACCCCGCTATTGTGTCCTTCCGGCCCACTGGACTCAAACAGTAATAAAAGAGGGGATAGGAACCAGGTTCTCCCGCTTTAGGGACGAACTGCGGTTTTAAATGCACCGCTTTAAACGCGAGAGGCAAGCCCGCGCGCCCAGCCGAGAAAAGACACAAAAGCGCCTGAGGGGGCGACGTGAAAGACGAGGGGAGCCGACTCACCCGGCGTAGCGGTTGCCGTAAAGGTCGCTTCGCCGGGGCGCCCCCAGCCCAGCCTCCAAGGAGAGCGACCAGAAAAGGAGAAAGGCGGACAGGAGCCCCCCGTGAAGTTGCTTCATGGTCGCCGCCACCAGGGGGAACAGCGCGGGAGGAGGATGGAGAGCTCTTGGTCGCACCTCGGTCTTTCTGTAGCGAGTGGAAAAGAACCGCCCTGAGGGAAAGAGGTTTGGCAACGGAGGGAGGAGGAGGAGGAGGAGAGGCGGGAGTTGAGCCTCCCTTTTTTGGGAGGGGGGAAGCAGGGGAGCGGTGGCAGGGGGCGAGGCGAGGCGAGGAGGAGGGCGTCTTGCTTTCGGTATCATCCCTCCAAGTTCAATTAAAGAAAGTTGAAGCTGTTCAGAGCAGCGGGTTTCTAACAGGCGGAGTGGGACCGAGCGGGCAGCCTTTGGGGCGGCTGACCTCCCGGTGCGCGCAAAGGGGGAGCGTAAACGGTTCATCGTGACCTCTTTCCCGCAGCAAGTTTCAGCAGCCTCCAGTGGTACTTGCTTCCTAGTACGTCCCCCCGCCCCGGATTTCTGGCCTTAGAAATTCCGTGGTACAACTCCCTAGAGTTTGACTTTTTCAAAAAAAAAAAAAAAAAAAATGGAGCAAGGTTATAGCTTTGATCTCAGCTTTACAGAAAGCGGCACCTCGTCTAGATGAGGGTTTCTGTTTTGTTTTTAAAAGTGAAATTGCTTCATTCACAGGATTTTATGAGGGGAGGGGGTCCATTAGACAACATCATACTCTGCTTGTAACCTCTCCTTCGTTTTTTCCACCGCTTAGGCCGTGCAAAACCCAGGATTCCGTAGGATGTTGAAAGTGGAATAATAGCACTATAACAGTTTAGTGTGGAAATGGCCTTACTCCTTTTTTTTTGTTTGTTTGTTTCTTTCAGCCACAAATCTGAAGATGGGCTGTCTGCACCATGGCTTTTAATGGGTAGTGCTAGGAGCAGTTGGGAATACTAGGAGCGCTCAAGAACTGAGTAATTTGAGCCAATTGTGCAGCATTGGTGAGAGAACAATTTGGTATGAAAACAGTAGGGGAGCACAAATTTGCTCCTGGGAAAAAAGATGAAGCAAGTGCCTTCAGCAGCCCAATCCTAAGCATTTTGTGCTTAAATAAGCCCCACTGAATTCTGTGGAGCGTACTCTTAAGTAAGCATGCATGGGATCGCTGACTGCCGTTGCTCCATGTACACATTCCTCTGGAGCTATGCTAGCCATTTCCCCAAACCCTAAACTGGATTTTGGGCAGTATCAGTTCTTGTTTGTGAACTTTATATTTCCACCTTTTCTCCAATCAGCTCAAGGCAAAATACTTTTATCCTCATTACAATCATAGAATCATAGAAATGTAGAGTTGGAAGAGACCACATGGGCCATCCAGTCCAACCCCCTGCCATGCAGGAACACCCTCAAAGCACTCCCGACAGATGGCCATCCAGCCTCTGCTTCAAAACCTCCAAAGAAGGATCCTGTGAAATAGGTGAGGCTGAATGAAAGAAAGATGGAGAAACTGACCAAAGCTTATCTAATAAGTTTCATGTGGTTGCTCTGCTTTGGTGACACATTCTGGCTGCTGCGTTTCCGTATTCAATTCAGCAAGCAAAATACAAAAGATTTGAAAGGAGCAGAAGGAAGTGACTGGGTGGGGTGAGAGGAATGACAGGGTGGGTTGGGATGGCATGTATCTTGCTGTCTGATGTGGCCAGCCATGTTACCATGTTGATTTGCTTCTCAGAGGTATGGCTTAATTTCTGTCATTTTGGCAGGATTAGAATAAGATTCCCCTGCTGCTCTTTTCAGTTTCTCTTGACCAGAGGTGCAGTGGTAGATGCCATCTTGGCTTTACCATAGGCATCAACATTTTGGGGAAAGACCTGTTCTTTGTCTTTCAGATTTGTTTTTCTCTGTGCTTCATCCAGGGAGTTCTGAAAAGGGTTCATTGTTCTCACCTTCTGTCCTCACAAAATCCAGTGAGCAAAAACCATTATCTAATGACAGAGCATGTGTTTTCAGGCTGTCAGCCTGCCCTTGCCTGCATCCCAAAACCTTCCAGTACTTGGCACCCCAAGGCAATTTTGCCCTTCCTGCATGAGCAAATGGTCTTATCTGATGTTGTAGACACTAAAATGAGAAAGGAGCCGAACATTTGCTGAACTCTGATCAGCTTTTTAGCTCCTGTTGACATCTGGTGACTACCATACTTTATTGCCTACAATGATGTAGGAGAGAAAATTTTACTATTTGCAAGGGAATATCCTGCCTCTCAAAACCTGGACCTTCTATATATTTTGTTGCATGCCAAAGATGTGAGGTGAAATGCGGTCCTTCTGGACATATCCAAAGACTTGTACTTGACACCTTGGAAAGAACTAAATTAGATACAGCAGAGTGGGTAGAAGGCAACTTCCCATATTCTAAGAGGTAAGAGCAAATGATGAATACAACATCACCAAGAAATCTCTGTCGTTGAGCACGAAGGAAGGATTTGAAGCCAGGTTTCCTGTGTATAACTGTTTGGAGCAGCTGGGTGCTTCAGATTTTAACACTCTTTTAAAAAGAGACCCAAAATCATTTGTTAAAGGTTATTATTCATATTTGGATTACATTTGTGAAGTCTCGTTTAATGTAATCCCCACACTTTGGGTCTTCACCCAGAAAGAAAACTGCGTGCTTCACAGTCTGCGTTGATGAGAAAACTCAGCTCGCAAGAGGGAATGAAAGAAATACCAGACAGGCAGTGTACCTAAGGTTTGTCCCCAAAAATGCAGGGCCTGTTAGCGACAGAGTTAATAACCTGAGGTCCTGAGTAGGTCTGAGCCCCTGAAAGTTATCATGTAGCACCTCCAGTCCCCAGTTCACCCCTTGTCTTCCTCATTTTTCTTCCCTGCTTCAAAGGATCAAAAGAAGAGAAGAAACATGCAGGGTTTATTATTTCTCTTTTGTTTATTTATTATCATTTATTATTTCTCTAGTCAGTAAAATAGGATTTTGGGAAGAGGTAAGAGTTCAGAGCTAGAGTTAGATGATGACTGGCCACTTCTAGGTAAGACACTGCATCACATTGTTGGTGAGGTCTAATGGAACTGGATTTAGAAAGTGCAATTCTATGCACATTTACCTGGAACTGAAAAGCAAGTTCTACTGTGTACCATCCTGTACAAGCTTCCATGGGGATTTACTCCTCTAAGCATGTGCAGTATTGCAATCTAAATGTGCCTAAGAATTTTGGTAGCATATCTAATTCCTGAGTAACCTATCCTCTTTATTGCAGGACTGATGTGTAATAAGTTAGTCAGCTAATAAAAATCCTTTCTCCATAGCTTCAGATCTTGTAAAAAAGAAAAGACCTAGCAAAATTACCGTTTTGGACTATAGTTCTCATAATTCTCAGATAGCATGGTCAATGGGCATTGTAGTCCAAAGAAGTGACTTCCTGAAGCTCTGCAGTAGTTCTGAGAGGAGGTTCACAGAGAGTAACAGGGATCTTTGGCATTATAATCTGACAGTTTAAATAAAATTAGAACTGCCAATTGTGTGAATTTCAAAGTATGTTTAATTCTTAAAGACATTGGATTTTAGCTGAACAGTGGCAAAAGCTGAGTTTATCAGTGAGGGCCATTGTCGAATACTTTGTTGAGTTTTGTTGTAGTATTTAATTTATATGTATTACTTTTATATCTTTCCTTCAGTTCACTCCAGGCGTTTTACAGAGTTCTTGTCCTCTCTCTCTTTTTTCCTTCATAACAGTCTTGAAGGAGTGGTTGCAGTGAGAGAGAGTGATGATCCCAAGACCATCTATTATGCTCCACAGATTTATTTATTCAATTTATTTATTTGATATATATCTAACCCCGCTTTCTCCTTATACAGGACCCAAAGCGGACTAGGACTTCTTGGTTCAAGTCCAGGGAACCAAGATACAGGGACACATGGAGTCTGGGAAAATATGTGATGGCAGTAGTGAAATCTTCTGGCTACATGTGTAAAACTCTTCCACAGTCTCTGCATCTGAACCAAAAAGCCTGTTATTTCTTTGCATATAAGTTGTGTCTATAGCAAGAACTGCTTTCATTGTTATTTTAATACAGACCATGGAACAGTAACTCTTTTGACTACAGCTCCCAGAGTCCACAGCCAGTATAACAAACCCTCTGTTCTGGTTTGCCCGGAAAATTCTCTATTAATTATGTTTCCCTACTTTTTCAACTGCTTTTAAAATGTCCCAGTTTCTCTCTCCTTCTACTTTCCCCTTTGTGCTCAGCTCAATTCAGGTGCTACAAACTGAATTTGAAGTCAAAAAAAACTTTGCACTCAATTAACTCAGTGGGGTGAGAGGAAGGGCAGAATCTAATAGGCAGAGACCAAAGCAAACTGCTATAGCCTCTCCTAGCTATTTGGTTCTTTCTCATGAATAACTTTTGCTATCTTGACTATAACCTGATGTTGCTTAGCCACATTTGTCTTGGTTTTCATCTGTGAAATGTTGGAGGGTATGGCATAGCTGGCTATGGTGAGAGGAGAAGGGTTCTGGGAGGTTTAGTCCAAAAAAATATTTTTTTCATGCTCTGTTCTAATGCAGTGGGATTGAGAAGAAAGGTCATGAGATATACGGTTCCTCCAGTGTTTATAAAGATAATTTTATTGGTGATTTACAAGGCTACCATCCAGCATCTGAACATGGTGGAGATTACAAGTGCATGAGTTTACAGATGATCCGCAGTTTAGATAAATCAATATACAGGAGACCATATGAGATAGTCTCCTTTATATTCCTGAAAAACCGAACTCCAGATGTGGATTCTTGAAGTCTGTGCTCCTCACAGAAGTTAAAAATAGAGGTTCACTGGTTATAGGAAAATGAAAGCTTTACCATTAGACTGAGCTGTTGCTTTCTTCCTGACATTTGACAGTTTAATTGGCAGTGCCTTATGTGGTGGGTGCCTGTGTGCCGGCAGGGTTAATCCTCTATAGCACATGCTCATGCTTTGTAAAGCCCTTTTAAAGAAACAACAACAATAAATAGCTGGCGGCATCTGGTCAACAAAAGGGGGTGTTTTCCATCAACAAAAGGATTTGGCGTCTTGGCATTTTGCAGCTTGCAAACAATGTAATCCACATGGCAAAGGCACCGGTAAGCCACCAAATGCTTTACTAATTCTATGACCTGGTCCTCAAAGAGTATCCTAAAAGAGTTCCTGAGGTCAGAGGAATGTAGCGTGTGCCAACAGTCAACAAAGCTCAAACAACATAGCCAACAAAGCTCAAACAACATGCTCATATTTGTGCACTGCAGAGAATTCAAGGGTTCATCAAGTGTTGCAAAAACCTAGTCAACCTTAGCCTAAGTAAAGGTGCTTTTCACATAACACTCTGCCCCCATGTTGAAAATCAGGCAGGTAGGAACTAAATTCACAAATTCCAAAGATCAAAGAAGCAAGCAAACAAAAATCACCCATTTGCTTGTCTCTGAACTGTTATTCTGTATTTTTATTTCCAGGAACTGTCCAGAGAGCCATAGTATGAATTCTCCATGGGATTCAGTAGCAGTTTTTCAGATGCTATGAAATCATTCCTCAGCAGATTGATGGATAGTTTCTTTGTGGGTCGTTGTGGGAGGTGTGAATGTAATTAAAGGAAATAACTAAACAAGAAGGATGTGGTTCAACCATTACTTAGCAAATATTCTTTGGAGAATGTAGCAGATGGCCTCTATGTATGCTAATAGCCCACTTCTGTGCCTGTTCAAAGTAACTGAATTGAATGGGATTTGTTGCTCCCAAGTCATAGGACATAGGGTTCAGTATTTAACGTTATTGTTACATGGGAGTGAGAAAGAAAATTTTCTAAGAATAAAAATGGATAGCATTCTAGGGGAATTCTTTGCCTTCTCTCTTTGGCAGAACATACATATATGGGCATAGAATATATGAAGCCACAGATTATTTTGTCTCAGTGGCAAACTGATGTATAAAACAAGATTTGCTTTTCCTTGAAGGCAAAGAAAAGAAAATGGCATGTGAAGTTTAGCACTCATTTCTTATCGTGTGTTTAAATTTTATAAGGCATGGCAAATATTTTAACCATAGTCTCATTACTGGTGTTCATGTATCCAGAAACTGTTCCATGGAAATGGCACTGGAATACTCATTCTAGTACATTTTTCAATTAACCAAATGTTTAAGTAGCCCTCTGGTTATTCCATCAGAAAACAAGATATACTGTGCAATAAGGAATTTCTCACCTCTTTTAGTCATTTGAACTGATCTTGCTGCAGAAAAAGTGCCAAAAACATAGAAGGGAAACTGCTGGTGAGCTGTTACATTCAACTTTTTGGAGACCTGCCCAGGTGAAATTAACACTGCTGCTGCCTTCCACTATCGTACAAATTCTTTCTTGTCCCTTTGTCCCTTAGCTGCTGAAGCAACTGGATCTCATCAGAATTCTAAGCTGTACCAAGGGATTGCAAACCAGCCAGGTAAACTCATGTGAGTGGAAGAAAGGAGAATAGTAGAATGTTTTTAAAATAAAATAACTTAAGGTACATGGAGAGTATTTCTGTATTTATTTTTATTTACATAGAAAAAGTATTTAAACATGCAGAACTCAATCTGTTATCAGAGATTGTCTAGTCTGCCCAAAGATGTATCAAACGCTTTTCCTTCCTGTTTGCAGACTAGAACTTTATCTGATGGAAACAGGAACGCACCCCCTAAGTGAGGAGAGTGAGAGGAAAGGAAAAGATTCTGTTCTGTCCTGAGAGTCTGTTACCTTACTAGAAGACTTGAAGGAGCCCAGGGACTGGAGTGCAAAGGAGGAGGTAAGGAAGTCAGCTTGCTCAAGTACTGGATGCCACCCATAGTCTCCAATCCAGGATATCTTTTGACTAATGATTAAAAATAAGAGAGAATACAACAAATGCATTGTGTCTTCATAATACGTCTGAGTCTTTCCTGCCTTGAAATATTTGGCCAGATACTGCCAGAATGCTGAGCTATACAAGTCTTTGGATGTATCTGTGTACACAATTCCTACATGGATAAGGCTGACAGTATACATCATATTGAATAAAAATGAAATTCAAGAAAGCAAGTTCTCATCATGTTTTTCTTTCAAAACCACAACTTTCAGCTAAGAACTTGGGTGACATTTCATGGCAGCTTTCCATTTGAATATTAAATATTAAAGAATATTTTGTCTTGTGCAATGACTAACATGAAGGGATTACAGATTGCCTTACATAAAATGCTGTCTCCTGGCAACAGAGAGGTAGATCCAAGTTATAGGGATTGAAGGAAATAAAGGCAGACATGAAATGTTCCATTCCTGTTAGTTTTTCAAAGAAGAGGAAAAAAGAAGCTTAATAGGAATAGCTTTGTTAATCTTCACCTCCTTGTGTTCAGTAACTAAACAGCATGTCACCATTCTCCTTTTGTGTCCTTGGATGCTGGCACTAAATCCAGCATTCATCATACGGTAGATATTAGAAGTAGGAAAGGTCTCTTAGATCATCTCTGTTATTGTACAATTATTCCCTGTTGTATATTTCCTAATATTTTGAGTTGCCTGGAATAATCATTAACTCCGGTCCATTTCCCTGAGTGAAATTTCATACAGGGGCACAACTATGGCCTTTGGTTTCCTTTGAATGAGAGGGCACTGAAGGTTTATTTGAATTATTTGTTTCATTTAGCCCTTGGCCAAACAGATGGGAGATTTTAGGCCCCCACAGCCACATTTGGTTATAGAATTCACACAACACTAGATCTGCAAGGTAGACGTTTTATGACTTTGGTCTCATCCAGACAAATAAAATGTGTTGCAAAGTGTCAGTTCTTATTGCTGTGCTAATGTTTGTGGCATTTTAGTGATCCTTTTAAATGCGTACACAAACCTGGCTTAAGTATCTAAGTATGAATCATGCAGCTTTTTTAAAAAATTTTTGTCTCTGTTGATCTTTTGTATTTTCTCAGAGTGGGATGTGACATTTTACATTGATACTGGAGGGCCTAACCCAGAAGAAACACTGTCTCTGTCCACAGAGCTTTCTGAAGCTAACTGTCAGTACAGAGCACACATACTATTCAACATTTCACATGTGGAAATTGGGTCATGTTTAGCTAAGCAACATCAGAGTAGTCAAGATGGCAAATATTAATGAAGAAGAACTCATAAACTAGGAGAGGCTGAAGCAATTGCCTTTTGTCTGAACCTACTGGGAAGTGTAGGATTCTGTTCTTCCTGTCCCCCTGTTAAGATAATTTTGTGCAAACTCCTTTTGCACTTTGAGCGCAGTTTGCAGCAACTGAAGTATGCCGAAGAAAAGAAAAAGAAAAGAAAAAAAGAGAGAGAGAATCCACAAACTTTTAAAAGCAGTTGAAAAAGTAAGAGGACAGAGAATTAATCAGGACTGTCCTTGTCAGATCGGGGCACTTGGAGGGTAGGAGCACTTCCCATTCCATCCTGCCTCCCATTTTGGTTAGCAGTAAGTTTTTGGCACTGAATTAAAAATATATTCCTTGTGTGTCACATGTTGCACTTATGAAAAGCATGAGTAGTTTTCCACTTGGAAAACCATTTGTTACCCAGTAATTTGGTTATTGGAGATAGATACTGGATTTTATTGTAAAAGGTTTTGCACATAAAATGAACCACAGAAACAGAAACGATGGAGTGGAAAAAGTTTGATACATTGCAGAGTTTTTAAAAATGCCAGGCAGCAAGAGCTGTTTGAAACACTACTTTAACATAGCAGAATCCAGTAAAAATAAAAAAAAAATTTTTTGTGATGAATAGTCTAGTGAATAGTGCATGTATCAAGATTTTGGCATGCCACCTCCTGAAAGAGTTTATAAATGTGGGTTGGTTATGAGCTGAGTTTAAGCCACCTGTGATCTAAATATAGGTCAGAGTATTCATAGGAGATTGTGGGAGTCACACTTTCCGAATATCTTTGACAGTTCCATAGAGAAAGAAAAATGACTAGTTCATATATGTATTTCATATGTTATGCATGAATTATCAATACACTCATTTCCACAAATGTTTTAGAGTAATAACCTGTTAGTTGTAAAACAGTTCTAGTATTTCATTTAAAAGTTGTCCAGGAAGCACTTCATGTGTATATTACAATGGCAGGTATAGAAACAGTTGCTTTTACATTTAAACTTAATAATCTGGACCTGGATGTTTTGTGGCTGTGCTTCTCAAATATTTCAAAATAAATGTACAAACACAATTATTGCAACTTCTGGGACTTTTAAGACATTCAGTCACAAAAATTCATACAAAACAGGTCAAAGGACAGTGTATCTAACTTGCTCCAGGTCAATATCTACAAATAAATCTCAACTTTTAAATTTTGTGTTAGCTTTTAAACCACATACTTACATGAAACAGTTCAGATAAAAAAATATTTTTAAAACCAATTCATCATCCAGCTGATTTTCAAACTTTTCACACACCTGCAAGAGTTTAGTTGTGATCTGTCATTATGTTCTCAATTTAAAGCTTGGAGAGAAAGATAATGTGTAAACACATATACATGGTGTATATATAATAACCTAGTATTATACACATTGTGTATAGAAAAGTTTATTAAAGATAGAAGAAAATCAAAACAATATTTATATGTTAACCTGTTGAATGCTAATCTGCCTGCAGGGTTAGAGAACATTATTAATTATATCTGCTTGATTATCCTTTGGTGTATCTTGACACAAGTACTGAGAACAATGCCAGAAATATATTGGTACCCCTCTACAAAGAAAATTTCCCATGTTTCATGTTTTCAGATGAATTCAAGTTAGGAATCAGTGCACTATGTATGTTGACTTGAATTATTTTTTCAGTAACTGATATGTTCTTCCAAGCATCTGGAGATACTCAGAAGTATTCAGAACTGAAGATGGCCTCTGGGGTTCCAGTAAGTTGTGATGGTAAAGTGATGATCCTTTCCAATAAGTACAGCATGAGATAGGTGATTTAACGAAGACAAGAGATGGGTAGTAGAGAGGTGCTGCATCCTTGCTTTACCTGAGTTATCCCATGACATTGCCTTGTCCCTTCGTGGAAAGTAGGCACTGGACCAGTATTGGGTACAGAGCTGGTAGGGTAAATTGCTACCCTGATGTAGCTTCTTGTGTTCAAGGGCAGTCAGCTGATTCCTGGGGCTTATGTGGCTTCATGGGGATTAGGTGGCCTGTTTGACCATGCCCTGACCACCCAAGCTTTACCATGCCAAGTTGCCCTTTGAGAGACTGGCCTGAATCTGGCTTAGTCTTACCTCTGCTATAGAAAGAAGGCTGCAAAACTCTTCAGTGTTTTGGCCTTGCCACTGGCTTCCTCAGCTTCTCCACAGAGGGCCTTCACTCCCTGGAGCTGGGACCACAGGGAAAGGAGCTTTTTGTTACCTGCAGTTCTCATTTATCTGTTCTCAGCCCCCCCACCCCCATTTCTGAGGCTTTTGCCTTCCCTTGGCCTCTGTCCATGAGCAGTTGCATCTGAGGTCCTGAAGTATTGTTCGGCAAGCAGCTGCCTGGTATTCCTGCTACAGATTTCTCTGCAGCTGGAGGACCCAGAAAAGCTGTTGTGACCCTTGACACCTTGCTGCACCCACCTTACAGAGGTTGGTATAACATAGCCTCTAACATTTTACAAAAGAAAACTGAGGCACATGTGGCCAAGCAACATCAGGGTGTGGTCAAGATGGCAAAACGCACTGATGAGGAAGACCAGACAAGTTAGGAGAGGCTGCAGCAGTTTACTGTTGCCTGAGCCTCCTGGGAAGAACAACATTCTGTCCCTTACTCTCCTATTCTGTTGAATGCAAACTCCTTTTGCACTAGCAGAGAGAGAAACTGGGATATTTTAGAAGTAGCTGAGAAAGTGTGATGATAGAGGATTAATTGGGATTGTTCCTGCCAAATCAGGACAATTGAGTGGTGTAGTATAAAGACTTCATTACAATGTCTCTTAAAAATGTTCTGAGCATTTCAATGTGCAATGTCATTAGTAAGTATTATAGTGGCCCTTTGACTTTTGCAAGAGTTTGGGGTACAGAACCCTCATGAAAGTTAAAAAACAACAACAAAAAACCCTGCGATTCTCCTCTCGCCCAAGAGAGTGCCCCCTCCCATTCTGTTCCAGGGCTCCTGTCCTGGAACAGAATTGTGTTTTGCCTCAGTGCACTGCCTTCCTTCCGGGTGCCCAGCCAAAGGGCAAGAAAATGGGAGGGGGCAGCTTCACACCTGAAGAAGGTACATGTGTGTAGCTCCCCCTGCCATTTGCTTGCCTTTTGCCCAGGTGTGTGGAAGGAGGGCACACTTGCCTGGGCAAAAGGCACGGGAATAGGACAGGGAGAAGGTGAAAGGCAAGTGGACGCCTTGTAAATAATCAAATTTGCAGACAAACCTGTGAATGTGGAGGGAAGATTGTGCTGTCTTTGGCAAGGTACTTTCTGATCCGTCATGCTCTACAAGTCACAGGAACAATCTGCTGTCTCACAGAACTATGTGCTGTGTTACACAATTAAAGTGAATGTGAAGTACTAATAAAGATTAAAGTACCTCAGAGGGAGGAACTGGCAAAACCACCTCAGAATATTTCTTTCCTAAAAAAAACCCTTATGAAAATTGTGGGGTCACCGTAAGTCAACAGATGACTTGAAGGGACATACATACACATGCTGAGAACATGAGCCTCTCTCACACAAAGAACTTTGTGGGAGTGACAGTGAGAACTTATGGGTGGAAACATTTGACTTTCAGATGGACCTAATTCCTGGCATTTTGCATTCTAGAAGTTATGAATCATGTGAATGCACCAACACCTTCTTATGTATTGGAAAATGTTCAAAATCAAGCTTGAACCAGGACGTGATGGGCTCCAGATGTACCGATAGTGTTTGAAGGCTAAAAAAAGAATCAACGTGGCATTTTAGCCTCATCACCATGTGCTAAAACTTGGGTGCAATTTAGTCTATAACATAGCGAGCTGAAAAACATCTGGCTAGAGTAAATTCTATTCTTGTCTCAAATGAACACTGTATGTGTTGAAGGAATATAAATCTGCAAGCATTATGTTGTTTTTCTACATTTGTAGTATGGATTTAAAAGCTATGCAAGCCAAATAGCCAACTGTGTTTTTGGTTAAATAGTTATCTTCTGCTTTGCATCCTGTGCTGAAAACATTTAGCCATGCATATTGGCATAAGAATAGCCCAGTAGTGTTTGTCTGTCATGTAGATGTGTTCCTGGGCTTTACTTCTTTAACAGAAACGCTGGTATCAGAAGTAGAAGTAACATGGAAAGAATAGGGATGAGTTCCTACACCACAAAACAGAACAGCGGTTTGACAGGTTTCAGTAAACTTTTAATCAAAACTAACAATATGAATGTGTGAAATGAAGTGTCCTGTGCCATAAAGGTTTGCATAAGTAAACAGAAACATTTTGAATCTTCTAGAGACAAGTTGCATCCTGGAATGAATGTTTTCTTTCAACAGCCTCCATTTTTCTTATGATTTCCACTCTGTGGGCAAAATTTATAGATTTATGCTTTTTCAAAATGACAGTCTACCTGACAATACAGGCCAATATACTTCCTCCTGTTTTTTTCTTCTGTTTTACTCTTCACACATGCTCAGTAAGTGATTCTGTGGGCAGCTGTTTACCTTGCCTGTTGTATGAAAGCACACACAGCTGCAGTATGATCACCTAAAGTAGAATTCCATTTCCCCCCCCCAGGCCATGCTTTATTTCATTGTTTATTGCAGACAAACTGCGGCCCTCCTTCACCATCTATCTAGTGCCAATGCTGCAAAAACAAAACAAAAACTTCCTGAAGACAGGAAAAGGGGTGGCTGGGCTGAGCTGGGCTCCCATGAAAAGACTTTGTAAAAAGGAACTTCTTTGTCACAGGCTTTGTTAACTGAGGTATGCCTGTATAAGAAAACCCTGGAGTCCATCAATAAACTCAAAAGGAAATCTGAGTAGAGATACATAGTGTTACCATTGTAAACTAGAATTGTATGGTAAAAGCATTAGCTCATTTTGAGTTATAATCAGCTACAACATACTTTCTTTGTCAATGTCTAAATTCTGTGCATAAGTTGAAGTACAAAATAAAAGCATGTGCTGTAATTGCTCATAATATAGATTAAAGCAAAATTGTGAAAACATTTATAATTTCTAAAGTCTCGGTTCTCCAGTTTCAGCAGAATACATAAAACACAGAATGATCTTAGAAAAGTGGTATTAGTGTCTGCCATCTAGTGTTCGAAACACTGCAGTTAAAGCTATCAAAGTTAATGAAGTTTATAACTTCATTGTCATTCTAGTCTCTAGAGGCTAGCAGATAATACACTGAATTCTACAAAATGTATGCACGTAGTTTCTCAGAACAACAGCATACAGTTTTCGTTAACAATTTTGAGAATATTGATAGGATGTTATCTACCTTCCCAAACCTGATATATTTACTTAAAACCCAAGATGGTTATTTATGGATGTAACTTATTACTGGTATTGCCTGGGAGCCAGCATGTGTGTGAGAGAAGAAATAATTGTACCTATTAGGGACGATTTTGTTTCCCGCAAAATCATACTGTTACGCTTGGCAGAGAGGTTGGCAGCAAGACTCCTCCCTCTCCAAGTCACTTAGCAGAGAAGCCAGGTGAAGACTTTCATTCCCACAGCTGTGTTTTTAAATGCTTTAAAACTGTTTTAAATTAGTGCTATTTTCAATAGAGATACTTTGTTTTAAAACTCTTTTTATTATAATCACTGTATTTTAGTTGTACTTTGTTTTAATCAATGCTGTGAGCCATATGTTGCGAGAGAGATGGAATATAAATCAAATACATAAATATGAAACAGATTAGCAAAGAAGCCATCCTCAGTATCAGTGATTCTCTGATACAGAGAATTCTCTGTATCATTCTCAAGATGACCAACTGTGGTTATCTGTTTGTTGGGAGTTCAGCTCCCAGAATCCCTGAGCATTGGTCATACTGTTTGGGACTTCTGAGAGCTGAAGTCCAAACCATTTGGAAGCCCAGACTTTGAGAACTGCTCTATATCATCCTTGACTCTGAAGCTTGCATCTTCCACACTTAAGAGTCAACTCAGTTTGGAACACATGCATTCAGGGGATTAGTGAGAGGTAATCAGAGGCAGACAATAAAATTCTTAGAGGTAAAACTGATCCTATAGTGTTATTGACTGCTTTCTTGTTCTTTTCTTCTACAGACTTTGCAGGGGGAGGGAGGTAACAAGCTTCCATTTACAATGGGCCCTCTTTACCTGTGGTCTCCAGATGTGCACATTTGAACAACCAATACACACCCTATACTCAAATGGCAGCAACATGCACATGCATGCACTGAAGCATCCATGCGCATATCACTGCCATTTAGTATCAGGGGAAGTGAGGATTCACGTGTTTCCATTTACATAGGAGTTCCTGGAATGCGACCCCTGAAGACACAGGAAGCACACTAGATTGCATAGGACCAATGTGAGGCAGGGGTTTCATGACCTTGTATCCTAAGGGAAAATGTTACTAAAAGGCTGTTTTCCAAAAATCTTGCAAAAATACCAAGGATAGATAATTTATTAATTTGTTTCTACTTCAGTTTCCTGGGCTTCAATAGCAGACTTTCACAAAAAAAAAATCTACTGTTTTATGCAAATCTTCCATTGCTTGCCCGTTGTCCCTATCAAGTTCCAGATGTTTTTAATGAGCCTTTTCACAGCTGCAACGTGTACGTATCTAAGAAGAATCTAGGAGTATAGTGTCCAGAACAAGGGAAATACCGTAGTAGTGCCACTCTATTCTGCTTTGGTCAGACCTCACCTGGAATACTGTGTATAGTTCTGGACACCACAATTCAAGAAGGATATTGACAAGCTGGAGCATGTCTGGAGAAGGGCAACCAAGATCAAGGGAGAAAAAAAAGCCATATGAGGAAAATAAATTAGTGAGTTCGCTATGTTTACCTTGGAGTTGAGAAGTGATATGATAGCCATCTTTAAAAATACAAAGGGAAATCATGTAAAAGATTGAATGAGCTTTGTTTTCTGCTGCTCCAGAGACTGGAACATGAACTAATGGATGCACATTATAAGAAAAGAGGTTTCAACTAAATATTTGGAAAAAAAATTCTTGACTGTAAGGACTGTTTGAGAGTAGAACAGACTGCCTCAGAAACTGGTGGACTCTCTTTCTCTGAAGGTCTTTAAACAAAGGTTAGATGGGCATCTTCCAGGAGTATGGTTGTGTATTCCTGCATGGCTGCACGGTTGGACTAGGTGGCCTTGCAGCTCCTTCCAGCTCTAGGGTTCTATGATTCTATTGCCTGAAATAGTAGAGGCAATATTTGATCATAATAACCAACAGCTGTTGATAGCCTTCTCCTCCACAATTTGTTTCATTCCCCTTTAAATCATAGTTAAACTTCAGTGTGTTAAGGCTTCATATGCACTTAATGGAATGGAATATTTTGGTGTACACTCTGCAAGATAAATTCTCCATGCCATTACTTTGAGCTCTTACGTATTTCCTTATTTGGCACTTTCCAGATCATTTCTAGACAGGCAGGAATGGGCTTTGCTATTATGGTAATGCTTCATGGCATCTGCAATAAAATTAAGGCTGTTGCATGGATTCATTATGAGGAAAAAAAAAGTGATGTCCATCACAGAGATGTTTTTTCAATCTTCCTCTTTGTGATGAGGTTAGTATTTAAATCACCTTGCTTTGTGCCCTAAAGTTGCATCCTGTGTTGGCCTATACATTTTATCACTTTAGATTACATGTGATATCATAGGATTTGGTGCAATTGTAGAAGATGGTTGGTGCAAATAGGGTAAATATAAAAATGTAGATGATTCTGAATTGTTACAAATATATAGTTATGTTGTAAGTTAACTATCAAAGTCACTTTTTAAAAAAAATTGGAGAAAGCAGTACTGTGAATCAGCTATACATTACCTATCAAAACTTCCTGTGCCTACATTTTCCCACTGGAGATAGTAAGCAACATATAAAGTTAGAACTTGCAAAATTTCATCAAAAAGTTCTCATTCTTTAATGTCCTGCCTACTCTAGTAGTTCCCTTGCACTGGTAGCAATAATCTTCTTTTTTAGACCAGGTGCAGGCAAAGCTCAGCTTTCAAGATGCTGCTTCTAAAAATTCCTTACCACTGGCTATGCAGGATATGGCTCATGAATGCTGTAGCCACAACATTTCAAGGGACATACTTTGCCTACCCCTGCTTTAGATTTACATTTCCGAGCAGCAAACAGAAACAAAATTTATGAGATTTCTATGTGGTTGCCAGAATGTTGAAGTAAAGGTTTCAGTCATTTAAACTAGTTCTTCTCAATCTATTGGATGTAGCAGACTGTCATTTTCTCCCCAGCATGTCAGGGAGTGGACATATATTTGTGCTACGTTATTCTCATATTCACATAATTTCCTGGAAATTGCCTAGAGATTGCCAGTCCAATGGTTCTGGCACCAGTCTGTGGACCACTACTTTCAGCAGCACTGATTTAAATCATTCAGTCCTCGTTAGATTTTGATGCAAATAGCAACAGCAACTGAAGTCTTCTTGTGGGGGGGGGGGAAGGGGGGGTGACCCAGACTTGGATAGTTCAGATCTAATACTGTGAAACTGATTCACACTCTGTGACATTTATTTCATGATGGTCTATGAACTGAATCATTTAGAGTAACTCAGTGATGGTCCAGTGGCACATATACTGAAAAACATTTGAATTTATAAAGGCTTCCAGGTTGTCATGGCATCAGCGAAATGGATCTGGAAGCAAACAGTTGGGACTGACTTTAAAGGGTTTCCATTGTAGGGCACAAACTTCATGCATAGTGATGAAGAAGGGTTGACAGTCTGTTGGTAGAGCTTCATCTGCATCAATGCTCTTGTCTATGTTTTTTAAAAGCTGGGTATTTATCTTATTCCAAACCTGTCCAAGAATCTCTGAGGTTTAAATGTTTGATTTTGGTGCAAATTCCTGCATATTTAAAGGGTCTACAGATTAATGGTGCTTTAACTGTGATGCTGTTAGTATTTGCCTTCAAGCCAACTCTGACTTAATGATGATGTATCATAGGAATTTCTCAGCATGATTTATTTGGAGGAAGTTTGCCACTGCTGCTTTCTTAGGCTAAGGGAATGTGACTTCCCCAAGATCACCCAGTGGGTTTCCATGGCAGAATGAAGTTTGAACCTAGATCTTCCAGAGTCGTAATCCAACATTAAAGTGATGACACCACATTAGCTCTCTTAATTGTGATAGCTTACTTTTAAAAACAACAGCAACAAAAACATCAGAGTTTTGTGTTAGCTATGTTACATTTTTAATTGTAAGTAATTCCCAACTATTGCTGTTATGTGCTTCAAGCCTTCTCCCACTTAGGGTGACCTTAAGGCAACCCTATCACAGGATTTTCAGGGGCTGAGAGTATGTGATGTGCCCAGTGGGATTCCATGGCCAAGCGGAGAATTGAACTCTTGTCTCCAGGGGCATAGTCCAGTAGTCAGATCACTATCTCATGCTGGCTCTCTCCCAGCTATTATGTATTGATAAGTAGGAAGTGCAACAAAATGTTGTAGTATGGAATGTTCCATAGTTAGACTTCCATTCCCCAACAATCCAGTCAATGTTTCATATGAACTGATTCCAATAAGCTGCTTTATATGTAAGAGGTAATTTTTTTGGGGGGAGGTGTTTCCTGAATGAATGAATATTCCTGTCTGTCTCCCACTCTCTCCTAGCAAACCTTTGGGTCACCATTGTCGTTGTGTGCCTTCAAGTAATTTCTGAATTATGGCGATCCTAAGGCAAAACCTGGTGTTTTCTTGGCAAGATTTGCTTAGAGGAGGTTTGCCATTGCCTTCTTCTGAGGCTAAGAGTGTGACTTGCCCAAGGTCAACCAGTGGGTTTCTACAGTTGAACAGACTTCAAACCCTGGTCTTTCAGAGTCCTAGCCTAACACTCAACCCACTACACCACACTACTTTCAGACTTACCTTTAGTACGTATGATTTGAAGCAGGGATGGTCAACAAGTGGATTTCCAGATGTTGTACTAAACTTTGTATCAGTCCTAGTCTGCATAGCCAGTGGTGAACGATTATGGGAGTTCAAGTCCAACATCATCTGAAGGATGCAGATGGTGACCTAGAACAACACTTATTTAACTCTGTAACTCCTGCACCCAGAAACCTCTCTTCTACTAGAGGTACATTGATGATATTGTCATAATTTGGACTGAAGGAGAGGACTCACTCAGGATATTCCATCAAAATTCCAACAACTTCCACCCTTCCATTAATCTCAGCCTGGAACTATCAACAGAACAACTGGACACCACTATACAGCTACACAATGGACATTTAAGCACACTATGTTGCAACCTCACTCACTGCTACATATACCTACATGTCTCCAGTTTCCACCCAGAACACACTACCAAATCCTTAGGTTATAGCCAAGCCCTCTGGTACAATTGCATCTTCTCAGATTCACAAGACAGGGGTAACAAACTCATGGAATTACAAGTATTCCTCAAGCTACAGTATCCACCATATGAAGTAAAAAAAAAAAAAAGGCAAATCAGCAAGGCAAGACTTCTACTTTGTACTAATCTATTACAGAACAGACTGAAGACAGGCAGAATCTCACTAACGGCCACATACAGCTCCCAAATGAGACCACTCAGATGTATCATCAGTGAAGTACAACATATTCTGGACAATAATACTGCCCTTTCAAGGGGACTTGGTGGCAGTCCTTTACTTGCCCACAGACAGTCTCCCAATCTCAAACAGTTAGCTACAGAAGGACAGACAACACAGATGGGGAGATGGGTACAAGACCTTGCCACAAACCCAGATGCCAACTCTATCCACATATCTGCTAGGAAATGGCATCATGGGACTTAATCACATCCCTCACAATATTAGAGATACTTTTACTTGCCATCCTCTGTCAATAATGCCCTTCAGCACTCCACTTTGGGCAAACAGGCCAGTCTCTGTGCCAGAGGATAAATTGACATAAATCAGACAATAGGGATGGGAACACACAAAACCAAATTGCAGAGCACTTCGGTCTTCTTGGATGTTCCATCTTGGACTTCAGAACAGCAATCCTTGAACAACAACAACAACAAAAGAAAACTACAATGGAAGATTAGAAGGAGAAACAGTAGAATGGGAATATATCCACATATCCATTGACAGTGCTTTGAAGAGAGACAATTGTAGCCTGGCACACTACACATAACACTAGTTAACAGCTCAGCCTCATGAGGGTTCTCTTAGTCAGTTTAACATGTGCATTATACTACTTTCCAATAACTCCATCCACCATTCATGTGGTTATCTACTCACCTTGGCTTTATGCAATGCAGCATCTTTCCTCCTGCCTTTCTCTGAAGACCATCATTAAAACTGAATTTGTCACCTCAACACCATACTCACAAGTTTTGCATTTCTATTGCTATTCACGCATATAGCCTACTCATAAAGGCCTGTCACTTGTAACTTCACTCCATGCATCTAATGGAATAGACTTAAGTCTATGAAAACTCGTGCTACATTATTTCTCTCAGTCTCACAGGACTGATGCCCAAATCACTTTCAATTATCCTGTCTTAAGTATTGGAAGAGATATTGATCATAATCTGGATGAAGTTAGTCATGGCTAACTCCAAATGAAACCATCGCAATAACCTAATTACTCCTGTGAAATCTTGTTTGTTTTCCAACAGGATTTAGTCATGACGCACATTACCTTGCTTAAGCCTTTGGACTGCATTGAAAAGAAAAGGAAAAACAAGATGGCTATCATAAAAATTTTCTGCGAGATGATTTTGAAGACATGATTTTAAGACTTGTGTGTGAGTGAGCACATTTTTCTGAGCATTTTGGTGTGAAGAACATTCTTCTTCCAGCCATTTGGGAGTTGTTGCTTTCTTTTGACCCACATTTATTAGTCTATTAATTTCATTTCTTTTGGCCAGGTGAAGTAGAACAATTCTCTCATTTTTTAGAACTTATGACATCTTGATTTTTTTATTTATAATAGCCATTGCACTGCAAGAGGCAGCTCCCCGCATCCTTTGAAAAGTAGCACAGCGTTTTTTATCCCTTTTTATAAGGAATATATATCATTAGGAAGCAGTCTGACAGATTTTAGTTACTCAGTTCACAAAAAACTCAGTCTTTTATCAATACCCAACAAAATGGCTGCAGTAAGTAAAATAAATAGATATTGGTTTTTGAAAGATGTGCAAAATAAATATAAGAAAAGGGAACTCTTCAGTTTTTTAATTTCAGTGGAAGGTGATATAGGTTTTTAAGAAAATCTTTCTATTGCTTTAGAACGATCGTAAGGAAAACTGGAAGGGTAGGGGAAACTTCCTTGCTCAGCTGGCTGGCCAACTGGATTGGGTTAGAATTTGCAGGCAAAACACTGCTTTACATATTCCTTTGTGAGATAGCTTGGTTTGTGGAACAGCCAGTGAAGTATGTTGAACAGAGTCCTGCAGAGCAGTGATTCTCATATTCTTGGATCCTGCAACTTACCAGTCACCATATCAAAGTAAATCCTACCGTGATAGAAACAGGTACGTTTGTTCTGAGAAGGATGTTGTTAAACACTCTGTTACTATATCATTTGTGGTAAATTGTAAGGATATAAGCATTGCAATAATATTGTTGGGAGAAAGGATGAATTAAGAAAAACAGTAGTGGGAAATTGTACTAGTACTGTTGAGTATATATATTTTACTACAATTTTATCATTTACAATTATTTATTCATGTATATTCAGTTTTTCTCCAGTACCAAGACTCTAAGGTGGCTTCTAAAGAATAAAACAAATACAGATTAAATTTCATACAAAACCATCAATAAAAACATGTAAAGTTATTATTAAAGCGCAACGAAGCAACCTATAGAATTAAAACCATTTAAAATCCATCAAATGACAGAAGATAAAAATCAACAGTACAACATTAAAAGTCCATCACTTTTAGTTCCTAAAAGCCTATTGGTATAAAAATAGTTTTAATTTGCCGGTAGGACAACAACAAGGGAACCATCTTCGCTTTCCAAGGGAGTGAATTCCAAAGCTTTGGAGTAGCCACCAAGAGGGCCATCTCATCCGTTCCTATCAAATCACAGAATCATAAAAACATACATTTGGAAGAGACCACAATGGCCACTGAGTCCATGCAGGAGCAAACACTCAAAGCACCACCAGCAAATGGCCATCCAGCTTCTGCTTAAAAACCTCCAAAGAGGGTGACTTCACCACACTCTGAGGCAGCATATTCCACTGTCAAATGGTCCTGACTGTTAAGAAGTTCTTTCCGATGTTTAGGTGAAATCTCTTTTCCTGTAGTTTGAATCCATTGCTCCATGTCCTAGTTTCTGGAGCAGCAGCAAACAAGCTTGCTCCATTTTTAATATGATATCCCTTCAAATATTTAAACATGACTATCATGTCTCCTCTTAAATGTGCCTTGGAAGGGAGTATGACTGAAAGAAAAGCGTCCCCTGAAGGTCTTAGAGCCTGGACTTTTTCATAGTGCCATTTTACTTGTAAAATAGAAAGATAATGACATGTAACACTTTAAGGAAGACATGGGGACTAAGAGAGAGTGAATTCTTAGTAATTGTTATTTAAAAAATGTTTCACCTAGACAACTACTACTGGTTGAGAACTGTTTCAAGACACCAGAGAGAAATCCTTCTTTCCAGCATAATATTTCAAATGAACTTGCCCCTTTGTCAACTTGGTCTTTCTCCCCCTCTATCCTTCTTGTGGAGATTGTGGAGATCATTGTTAAGGATATACTTCACTCCATCCTAGGATTCTGGGGCAAAAAAGTAGAATATAAATATTCACACATTCACCAGGATTAGGAGCGTAAGACCCTTGCAAAAGTGGAAAAATTGCAAATATTAAAATGTGTGTGCGAGCGTGTGCGTGTGTGCGTGCACATGCAGGCCTGTGGGAAGAGGGCCAAGGCATAGTGGGAAAAGCAAGCATGCAGGGTCCAAACCAGGGAAAGGAGAGGTAAGGAGGATCCACATAGTGCCCTGTATTTCCTCTCCCTCACCCATCTTCTTCCTTGGATGTGGGGGTAATTGGGAGAGATGATGAGAAATTGGGCTATGAGCCATCTTTAGCTGGCCAGGGAGCACCTGGTGGTGGTAGTGGAGGAGGACCAGAGGCAGGTTTTTAAAGGGCTGCGTGGCCTTATCAATCCTTGGCCGCCAAGAGAGAAGGTTCCTCTTCAAAAGAAGCACCTTTGGTGGTGGTTGTGGGGAGCAAGGGTTGAAGTAAGTCAGAAATAATCAAAGTCGAACCTGCAAATGTGGACGGCCACTTCTGTATCTTAAACGACATGATCCCTGTTATCCTTGTAGATTGCTTCACCAGACAGGGTCCTGGTCTTTCCTGGAGGGTCAGTTCAAAACATGCTAGGGGATGTCTGTTCTGTCCCATAGGATTCCAAGCGTTTCCTATTTTTCCATCTCCAAATCTCATGGAACCTGTGAGTGTCTGAAGAGAGACTCTGGGGATGGATGAGGACAAACAAGCTGAAACATAATACAAGCAAAATAAGGGTAATATGTCATTAATCTAGAGCCAGTGTGGCGTAGTTTGAGCATTGAACTGCAGTTCTGGAGACTAAGGTTCTAATCTTCATTTGGCCATGGAAGCAATGGGGTGACCTTGGGCAAAACACACACTGGTAGCCTCAGAGAGAGTTGAAGGCAAACGCCTGCAGAACAAATCTTGCCAATAGATAAGGGATTGGAGAATTAGAATATAGCATCATGATAAAGACTGTATAAGAGCCAGCATGAGGTAGTGGTTTGAATGCAGGATTATGATTCCCTGCTCGACCATGGAAACCAATTGGGTGACCTTGGATGTGTTTCAGACACTCAGCCCCTGGAAAACCCCACAATAGGTTTGCTTTAGGGTCACCAAAAGTCAGAAATAACTTGAAGGTACACAACAACAACACAGTGTTTCACATTGAGTCTGGTAATATATAACTCCTGCAGTCAGTTTTGATTCCCTCCAGCAAAAGCAGCTGTTATCTAAAAAAAAAAAAAAAGGTAGGGGAGAGGAGGAATGTAGCAACACCTTTAAGACTAACTGGTTTTAATTTTAGCATGAGCTTTGTCGATATAAATCCGCTTCTTCAGATATAGTCCAGAGTGCATGAAAGCTCATGCTAAAATAAAAACCAATTAATACTGCTAGATTCCTTTTTTCCCCCTTCCTCTATTTTATGCTGCAAGAAACTGACAGGGCTACTTGTTATCTAATTGTATGCAACAAGTCTTACACATTTCATTTTAGGTGCCTATTGCTAATTTCTAGATGACTATAGGGGTGGTTGAAGACAAATAATTAGCAGTTAATACACGAGGTCTTGAGAACAACTTTCCAGCATCGTATATGTTTTGTTGCTTTTAAGGAGGACAGAATCTGTCACTTTGAAGAAGATCCTATTCCTCATTTCATTTCTGAGAAGAAACCACTGGAGGGCAGTATAGTCACTGAAATGTCAACAGTTTTGTTTGCTTCTGTGCTTCAAGTGCTGTGATTTCCACTAAAGAACTGAGAGGAGAAAATGGCATTCAATAAGCTCAAATCTGTTTTAACCTCCCTGGAATGTAATGGTGGGATGCAAAAATGTCATCTCTCGCTTTCTTTCTCTTTTGTACAGTTAGGTAATGTTCTCATGCAATAGTCCTGATTTTATACTTGATTATGATATTTTATTTATCACTTATATATTTTATTTAAAGTATTTCTGTATCACCTCCCAGCCCACAAAGGCTCCCTAGGCAATGAACAAATAAAAACCAATTGAAACAATACAAAGATAAAAACATCATCAAAACACATTAAAATACTCTTTCAAAACTCCTGGAAGTGCTCTTAAAACAGTCCTAGAATCTAACATAATATTTTGGTTTCCAGAAATCTTAAACAACCAAATAGTCCAAATGTGTCAAGGAATTCTTCTTTAAACCTGTTGGGTCATTCCAACATGATTATCAAAAGACACTTGACTTAGAAAACAGATTCATATTTTTCTGTTCTGATAGTAACAGATTGGCTAGACTGAACATAGCCAATGCGGTTAAGGTATGTCTGATAAGAAAAATAATTACTTTTTCCATGAATTATTTGCATTTTGAACATTTGTGATTAGAAATTCATTCTGAGCTGTAGGGCTGAATTATTTAAGCATATTGAGTCTAAACATTCTGATTTAGCAGTAATCCATATGGAACAATCTTAAGTATGCATACTCAGAAGGAAGTCCCAGTGTTTACAATTGGGTTTATTGCCAGGTAAATATGCATAAGACAGCAGTCGTTTGTTTCTACTAGAAACAACGTTTGGCTTTGTGTCTGTGTACCAATTGCTGAGGAAGAAGAGTGGGGTGGCATTGTATTCTACCATTCTTTCAAATGAGCTGTCATACACAGTTCTCTTCTTCCCAATTTTATTTTCATAACTACCCTGTGAAGTAGGTCAGGCTGAAAAGAGAGTGGCTAGTCCAAGATACCCAGTGGCTAAGTATGGAACTGAACATGAAATGAACAGATTGAATTGAAGTGAATTGATCTCACACTAACTATTACATCATGTTACTTGTTGGCCAATTTTACTATAGTTTGACAGCTTGCAAATCCATAGGTTTTTTTTTTTACCTAATATAACATCCAAGGTAAGAAGGATACAATTCAAATCAGACTAGGACTTGACAATTCAAAAACTGAGTCAAGAAAGAAGACAACACATTACTTTACAGTTAGAAAGGGGCAGATGTCAGGTTTGTCAGATTGATTTTGTTTGTTACATTTTTTTTTGTTTTTTTAATGAAATCCCAGGATCCACCAACCATAATGAAAATCAAAAAATCCATACACAAAAAACCATGTTATCTCTCAGCCCATGACTTTGTTTTCAGTGCCCAGACTGAACTCTCTCATAGTCCCTTCACGCAAAAGCCAACTTCAGGTTATCAAAATCAGCTGTCTGATTTTGGTGGAAAAGACTTTTTGTTGCTCGCATGAATAAACAGTTGAGTCAGAAAGCTTTGCTGATGTAATATGAATCAATCAGAGATCTGCCAGTAAATTCCAGACTAATTTTTGCCAGCATCCTACAAGCAGCTTCCTCCATCCCTGACAGGAAAACTCTTATATTAACAGAATGAAAAGTAATAATTTGTTGCTCTTGAACAACACCCCAAATCTGATCCCTGAGGTGAGCACCTCACTGTGACTTGTGGAAAGGTCAGTCCTGCTTTTGATTATTCCTGCCCTGTTTCTTGACAAAAATGGAACAATGGCATGACTAGGTTGTCACTTATGAGCTGGGTGGAAGCAGTAGTTATTTTGAGCAAGTCCAAGGGCCTGTGGAAACTGTCAAGAGTCCAACAAGTGTGAACATTTTTAATGAAATCAGCTGCAGTTTCCAGTCTAAGCAGGAGAGCTTTTTCTTTTTTTAACCTTTTGAGTAAATATTTTTAGCTGTGCCAACCAGGCTCATCTTGAGGGGGAAAAAAGTAGGCAACAAACTGACTGGAACTAAATACACTCACAAGTAGCTTTTATTTGACTTTGCATGCTCCTACTTTTTTTTTTTAAAAACAGCTTTGATATTCACTCTTTCTTCTATGACAGAAAAGAAGGCACTTCTGATAGGCTAGCTTGTTACTGATTTACAGTATGATTTCCTTTTACCATGTAGTGTTTTTTCTAGCCAATTTCATAGAATTGTAGAATCATAGAATCAGAGTTGGAAGAGACCACAGGGGCCATCCAGTCCAACCCCCTGTCATGCAGGAAGCAACCTCAAAGCATTCCTGACAGATGGTCATCCAGCCTCTGCTTAAAAACCTCCAAAGAAGGAGACTCCATCACACACTGAGTCAGCATATTCCACTGCCGAACAGCTCTGACTGTCAGGAAGTTCTTCCTGAGGTTTAAGTGGAATCTTTTTTTCCTGTAGTTTGAATCCATTGCTCCTTGTCCTAAGCCCTTTTCTCACCGTACCTTTTACCGGTGCTGGGCTGCTCGGCTCATGCACGAAGGCTTGGGAGGAACGCTGTCGCATCCCTCCTGCTTCGGCTCTGCAGCTCCTTCCTCGTCACGTGAACTCCCCACCTCTTCCGTTCGCAGTGCAGCCTGGGACCTCGTGGGCTGCACTGAGGAGAGGACGCGGGACTGGCCTGGCTCCCGAGGCTTCGCACGGCAGGTGAGTGCGCGCGAGGCCCCGGCGCGATGCGTGACTGCGCAGTATTTTTGGCTTTGAGCCGAAAATGAAAAGCTGCATGCGCGGTCCACATCAGGCTCTTGAGCATTGCGTAAATGTGAATGCATCATGCAGACCGCTCCTCACATTTACGCGACGCTCAAGGGGCCCTTTTGCTTCAAAAACGCCGTGCGAAAAGGGCCCTAGTCTCTGGACCAGCAGAAAACAAGCTCACTTCCTCCTCAACATGACATCTCTTCAAATATTTAAACATGGCTATCATGTCCCCTCTTAACCTTCTTTTCTGCGGACTAAACATACCCAGCTCCCTAAGCTGCTCCTCATAGGGCATGGCTTCCAGACTCTTCACCATTGTGGTCACCCTCCTCTGGACACGCTCCTCTGGGGTGCCCAGAACTGGATACCGTATTCCGGATGAGGTCTAACCAAAGCAGAATAGAGTGGCACTGTTACTTCCCTTTATCTAGACACTCTTTTGAAAACTACAGACCTGATTCTGAGCCTAAGAAGCTTATTGTGGGAAAGCGGGTGGAGTTCTGGATTTGAAACAGAGATATTTACTTTCAGATATCAAATTAGCTCACTGGATGGGTTTGGATCAGCCACTTTGTTACATCCTAGCCTAATTCACAGAATTGTGTGAAATTACAAACACAGAGTGAAATGATACTCTGTGACATCATGATCTTTTTTGGAGGAAAGGCAGGATATACCAGTAACAAAGAAACAAATACATATGAGGGCCTTTCACAAGAAGTCACTGGCTATAAATCAAACTGGGAGATAACAGCCAAAACAATCCTCTTGGGTAGGTTCCAGTGCTGGACCTCCACAGATGAAACAGTTGAATACATCAGATGTGAGAGAGGTCAGTCTCCTATTTCCATTGCAGTTCCTCACACACCCCAGAAACCCACTGCAAAGCATGGACCACCGCTAGAAGCAGTTTTCAGGCAGCTCTGATGACTACAGGGAAAGGAGTGAGTGTTCCATCATCCTGGCACTGCAGCACCAGTGTGGCCTTGGATTTAGGAATGGATTAAGGCCATTTGAATGTGATCTCAGTCTTACAACTGAATTTTGTTTTAAGAAATAAATCACTGTAAGTACTAATGACTGGGAGAAGTGCTGACTCTGTTAATAGTGTTCAGTCCGTGGGTTTTCTAGGTCTGCTCTGCTAAAAACCACATCCTGTCAAATGCTGCTTACGAGTCTTTAGCAGTAACTCTTGCATAAGTAGAAGTGTGGCGCTCTAGTGATGGAGATGGAATGTGGTTGTGTCTCACAACTGAAATAGCAATATCAAAGCATGACTAATGCAACAGCAAGCCGATGGCTGCTCCCCACTGCTCCTGGCTGCTGGATTCCCTACAATGACTATCCTCTCTTTCAAAGTGGAACAGACCTGTCTTTTCTTTCTCTCCTACACAATTATGATGATAAAAGCCAGCTGTTCACCAGCTGCACAAATGAGAAGTGTGAAGATGATTGTGATATAGTCTAAATCAGCTCTCCTAAGGAACATTATGTAAAATTTCCAGAATGCTGTATAGAATGTCTTTGTCATTCTTTTAGAATAGTTAGAGTTTTGAAATGTTGATGGTATTAGTGAGGACCTGTCTGAAAGAGCCATTAGAACTCTGCCAGCAAAGAAAAAAGGCTTTTATTGGCATTGTGGACCATATTAATAGCGAAAGAACTGAAGCTATTGGTATGACAGATCTTTGGGCATGTTACATGCAGGATATGTATACAAGCATAGCCATGCATACTAGCCATCCCATTCACTTAACTGGACATCACATTGCTGTATGTATGTCCCACTGCATGTATGGAGTGCATTGGTACCTTTGAGGTGCCTCCCTGAACT
This sequence comes from Cyclura pinguis, assembly GCA_030412105.1. NCBI lineage: Eukaryota > Metazoa > Chordata > Lepidosauria > Squamata > Iguanidae > Cyclura > Cyclura pinguis. The sequence continues at coordinate 219,998,956 of CM059602.1, forward strand.
GCAAATCCCAGTATTCCATAGGATGTTGAAAGTAGAATAATAGCAGTAAAACAGACTAGTGTGGAAATGGCCTTGGTTTTGAATGAGCAATTAAAACCTATTAGCCTTATAAAAAATTTCCTCCTGGTGAAGATGAAGACAGCTAGAAATACAGAAATAGATCAGCATAGCTGTCTGCATTTTTGGGTTCACTTGAGGGTATCTATTAGAATGAGTGGGTACAGTGCCAAATGTATTATGCGTGTATTTAAATATTTATATGCCATCCTGCATCTGGAGATCTCAGATATAATCATTTTAGGACATTTTAAAGCAATAAGAATAATTTTGAAAGACTAAAGAGTAAAAGCATATTAAACCATTCAACACTTAAAGTAGGACAATTTAAAACCTGTTAAAACAGTTTAAAATAATGTAAAACATAATACATGAGCAAATTGGATAAAATCAATTAGGGCCTAAAAGTAAGTAAGTAAGTTTGTTTTATACTCTCCCTTATAGCAAAAAGATTTCAAAGTGGCTTACAAATAACATTAAAACAACAAGTTAAATAGTTTAAAACAATTAAAAGCACCATATCTGGAATTTGCACTGGAATGAAAGCAACATTGGCATGAAGTGAGCCTCTAAGGGGATAGTGTTCTACACTCCCATAATGTATTTTAATCTCTAATTGATCAGTGCACTGCCAGTGGAAACTCATTAAAGTAAGTTGGGATGTGTTACCAGGTGAGCTTGTGTTCACTGTTGGAGTGTCTGAACCTATCAGGGATTACTGGCTATTTGTATTGTGATTTTCTGAGTTGTAAATAGACCTATCTGTCATTGTGGCTTTTTGAGTTACTCCAGGAATTCTTCTTAGCATCATGACATACATATTAATCTTTTATTTAGATTCTGGCTTTTTGTTTGTTTGTTGGTTGGTTGGTTAGTTACTTGGTCAGGTTTTTTTTTTTGATAAAACAAGGAAGGCATGCTGAAGCTTTGATGAGTAAAGAAAAAGTTACGATAATGATCAGCATTTATTGCTAGAATAAAAGGAGTTGGCTGTACATTCTCATAGGTTTTGTAAAATAGTTTACCATTTCACAAGGGCACCTTCTCTTTCACTTTTGACTTGGTGGATAGGAAGCTAATTAGCTGTTGCACAATGCGTAAGCTCAAGAATGTGATGACTGTTGCACAATCCAGTGTATTATAATGCTGTATATTTACACTGCACAAAAGGTGTATAGGATCTTGACCATGGGCGTTTAACATTCAAGATGGAAATATCACAGTTCTGAACCCAAAAATAAATGGAAAGTTTAATTAGTGATTTTGTTGGAGGCCTGACTCTGCAATCTGAGTTTCAGAACTTTGTTGAGCACTTGCTTCTTAATTCTTCATATTCTTAGAACTCAGTGAAGCTTCATGTTTTACAAAGTAGCTTTGCACAAGAATTGCACAGAAATGCATAAATCCTAAATAGATGACTAATAAGGGAAATAGACAATTTATATACATCATCCATCTCTTGTTCTTTCCCCCCAGTAAATGGGAAAATAGAACTACAAAAATTTTTCATCAGAAGAAATTCACATTAACATTGTTAAACTTAAGATAATTTGTAAACTGCGGCAACAATGAGTTGCTTTATTTACTGAGGGGCGGGGGGATTTCTTGCTTTACGTTACTGAAATATCTGAAACTCACAGTTTATTCAGTACAGAAAAGATCCAAAAGAAAGCAGAATATTAGTTATGACACTATCCATGAGTGGAGAGAAAATGCTAAATTATGAGGAGGAACACTTTGATAGGAAAAGTAAAAGTTCCCCCATTTAGTTCCCAAATAATATGAAGACAGTGATGTTTCCCAAATGCATCACAGAAGCATTTTATGAGGACTCAAGAACTGGTAAATATTCAGAAGTATGCTCTTAGCACAGGTCCTTTATACATAAGACACTTCCTATGGGTTTTCCTGCTGAAACTATCAGCTTCTTTCACTCAGGCTAACATCTTCCAGTTATGTATTCTTTGAATTTGCTCTCTTTTGACTAAGAATATACATCAGTGTTGGGAGAATCTGTAAAGTACACAGTTTGATAATGCATTAAGAACTATTTACAAATATTGGAAAAGAAAATACATTTAAAAGGGATAACCCTAATTTGAAGATCACAAGACAGTTTTTTTAAGTGGAAGAAATAGACTGACTCCGGGATTTATACTTTGGATCAATGAATTGGCTCAGAACAATTTTTTTTTTTGGCCATTTTTAATACAGGAGGCCCCTACCTTTTGATGCCACGTTATCTGACGACTTGCTCTTTTGACACTTCCAAATTAACTTCCAGAACCTTAACTGCCAAATTAAGGCCAAGTTCCATTAATTTCACAGGGGTTCTTCTCTTTCCTCAGTTATTGTTGCCTATGGAGACTCACTCGGAACTGCTTGCAAAGTTAGCTGTAAGAGGAGAAAAGGCACCCATCCAGCTGACAGACTCTGCAAGCAGCATGTGTGCGGGTTGGTCTCAAGGGAGCTCTGTAAGTCCTTCATGCTCTTTACAGTATAGTACCTGGGTTCCACTTTTCAGCCAATTCCATTTTCTGACAGTGCTCTGATCCCTAATCTTTTGGATAAGTGGGAGAAGCCTTTATTGTAGTCTGCTTATCAGTTGTTCACGGATGCACTGTACTAATACATACCATTGCAATATTTTTGGTGTCTTTATAGGACCATTGATTCCATATGCCTCACCCTTCTCTGCTGTATTGAAAACATTAATCATATCTCCAGAGAAACTGAAACCAACCATACAAGTTTGCAATTGTTTGTGGGAAATCGATACATTTGATGTTCATGTAATTACACTTGAGTGGAACAAAGGTTTGATTGTCTTGTGCAAATTAATCTTGGCTGCCCAGCAGTATATACCTTCCATCCGTCCTGATTTGGCAAGGACAGGCCTGATTAATCCTCTGTTGTCCCACTTTTGCAGCTGCTTTTAAAATATCTCAGTTTCTCTTTCCTCCTCCTACTTTCCCCCTTTGTCCTCAATTTACTTCAGTTGTGGCATACTGAAAACAACGTCCAAAAGCAGTTTGTACTCATTTAACTAAAAAGGAGAGGGAGGAGGGAAAGGAGTGAAATCTGGCCCTTCCCAGGAAGTTCAGGCAAAAGCAAACTGCTACCTTATAGCCGTTTCCGCAGTAGACTGTTATACTGCAAACCCCAGGATTCTATAGGAAGTTGAAAGTGGAATAATAGCACTATAACAGTCTTGTGTGGAAATGACATATGTGTTTTTCCTCATTAATTAACTTCTGCTATCTTGGCAACATTCTGGTGTTGCTTAACCATATGTGGCCTGGTTTTCATCCATGGAGGGTATGTGTGTCTTAAATTTCTTCCAGTATGAAAGGCCTAAATACCCTAAAGCAGTGGTTCTTAATCTGGGGTCTGAGATCCCCTGACTGTCTACTGAGCCCTCACAGGCGGTTCACAAAGCCCTGCTGCTGGACACCAACGGCAGAAGCAGCAATAGGGACATGACAGTTGGGTGGGTTTGCAGGTGCTGAATCTGCTCTCTCATTTGCAAACAAGGGAGCTATTTGGGTGTGTGCACACATACCTCCAAATACATGGTGGCAGGCTTGTGCATATGGCCAAACTAAGACTTTGGAGACCAAGGTTTGAATCCTCACTTGGCCATGGAGAACCACTGGTTTACCTCAGGCAAGTCACATTCTCTCAATAGCAATAGCAGTTACATTTCTATACCACTTATCAGCGCAAAGTACTCCTTAAGCAGTTTACAATGTATTTTAGCTAATTGCCCCTGACAAGCTAGATATTCATTTTACCAACCTACAGAAGGATAGAAGGCTGAGTCAGCCTGGAGCCCTGCAGGATCAAACTCACAATGTTGTGGTTGCAGTACTAGCATTTAACCACTGTGCCACCCTCTCAGTCTCAGAGAAAAGCAAAGGCTAAGAAAACCCTCATGACAGGTTCTGTTCAAGCTTGGCTTGGGCTGGCAGCCAGGAGAAGCTGATAACAAACAGATCAGAAATTCAGCAGTAACTTACATCGTCAGTTTACTGAAGAAAGGAAACCGCCTTGCAAATGAGAAGCAGTAAAAGTCCCAACAATGTCCATAAATCAGAGGCAGGCAAATACAAATCAAAGGCAGAAATGCAGGCAAGGGGAGCAACCAAACACATATATGAGAGAAATGGTCAGTTGATTGCTGACAAAGGCTAGAGGGGAGAAGCTCCGTTCTTATAGGCTCCAGGGTCAGCACAGCTGGTGCCTGATTAATTGGTGCTTGTCATAAATTCACTGGGAGTGACACAGGAGATCCTCTTGGTCTCTACACTGGGTGAAGGTAGGTACGGCTAAATCATTCTCTGTGTCAGAGTGAGCACGGCTCCCTGCTGGGGCTGACATTTCTGTCCCTGGGGCAGGTGGCGGTACTGTGTGCTCTGCAGGTTCTGCTGCAGCAGTCTCTGTGTCAGGGCTCAGAGCAAGTTCTGCTGCCTCAGACTCTGAGTCTAGGTCCTGGAAGCCCATGACAGGCTCATGTTGGGGTCACCACAAGCCAGTTTTCAAAGGGGAGAGGCATGATGGCTAGAAAGAACCTGCCCTTGTCAATGGCACTTTGTTGCTGTGTGCCTTCAAGTCACTTCTGACTTATGGCAGCCCTAAGGTGAACCTATTACATGTCTTTTTTTCAAGATTTGTTTGGAGAGGGTTTGTCTTTGCCTTCTCCTGAGACTGAAAGAATGTCACTTGCCCAAGGTTACCCAGTGTCTGAACAGGGAACTGTATCCTAGTCTCTAGAAGCCTTCAATAACTAAATAAATATTTGAAAAGTTAAATGAACATTTGAATATTTAAATCTAAGCTTAAACATTTAAATCTTGAGTTAAGTCTTAAGGTCCGTGGCTAAAAATATATATTTGCAGGGGATCCCCAGTAAAGAAAAGGGTAAGAACCACTGCTCTAAAGGTACTAGATTTCATCTTATCTCAAAAGCTAAGCAGAGTCAGTTATGGTTAGTCCTTGGATAGGAGACCATCAATGAATACGAGGTAGCAGGTGGCTTCCAAGGCTAGAGGCCTAGATATCTCACATAAAGCATTGCTAGAATGAAAACTAGAGGCAGCTCTTGGCCTTTTAATGGTTGTTGTAGAAGAGGGGATTTCAGCAAGTGTTGCTTGACACCCAAGCAGATACACCTGCTGAAATTTCCTCTTCTATATCACCTTTAAAGGAACAGGAGCCATCTCCAGATTTCATTCTGGCACTCTCAACTGTTCATAATCCACCATTTCTATCAGAACACAATATTCTACAGCATATCAATGAACGCTTGTTCTCTTAGTTTTGTTTTGTGAGATGACTCATTTGGGAGTTGATTCACTCAAATGTTCCTTTTGAGTAGAGGATGTATTTTTAGTCTCTGAACAGTGTAGTGATCACAACAACCTTTCAACTTTACAAGAGATTTTTTCCCCCCTCTAGTCTCTGTTGCCACCTTAAATTTTATATGCTTCAAGATTTTTGAAACCACATATTGCAACTTGGGAATCATAGTTACTGAGCATAACAGTAATTTTATTTTCCAGTGCAAATGCTGTTTGTGTGAGTCAGCTGTATGGCAAATTACCAGGAAACAAGTAAAGGCATCCTAGGGTTAGTACACTGAAAAGAAAAGAAAAAAAAGATATCTTCATGTTTATCTGCTTAGTTCTGGTAGTCCAGCATTTTACTGCTAGAAGGTCTTCTCATATGATGCTTTGGAGTACCTGGGAAAATCAAGTTTCAAATGGATTCCAAATGAATAGCATATGTTTTTATCTCGCTGTGTATTTACACAATTAATTCATGAATTTCGTTTGTGGTTTCGGTTACATAGTTTGAATATGGCTAAATCTCTCTTGGCTTTATTAACTCTAGTATGTCAGTATAATGGGAATATAAGCCAAATTTGCTCATGAGTTCCTTCAATTTGCCCCAGGACTAACAATCTTTGTACATATTGTTTTTCCAAGTTTACAAAATAATCAGATACACACATGCTGCTGCACTTAACCTTTCTCTAAACCTTTAAAAATAAGATTGGAAATGGAAACTTGATAAGACTTTTAAGTATTTTATTGGAAATGAATACATGATAAGACTTAAGTAGTATGTTGTTAAAAACAGTGCTTTAACTCCTTGGTTAGGGTTACAGAATGGAATAAGGATTTGCATAAGAAATGTGCTATGGTGCAGAAATGAATATGTTTCTGGCAGGGCTGATGGTATCATTAGGACAACTAGGCAGCTGCCGAGAATGCAGACCTCAGTGGGGTATAGTACTGACTTCTGAGGGGCAAAAAGGAACAGGATGTTTAAAAAAAACGTGACAGTACTGCAAAGCCAGCAAAAGAAGATGGTATTGTGCCTAACTTCAATTACAGTGACCTTGTTAACTGGTCTAACTATTGAAGTGATAATTTGTAACTGCTTATAATTCCACATGGTCCACAACAGGTTGTATCACATGATTTCCCCAAAGACTCAAAAAACCGCAGAATATTTTTCCTTATACACTACAAGAGGGGACTAACAAGTGATGAAAAAAGTATCATCAGTGGTTGATATATTCAACCTCAAAGAATAGGGTATTTTGTTTTCGCTGTAAATAATGCGGTAAAAAATAAAACATAAAAATAAAATAAAAGTAGTGCATCAACTCTACAAGAGACAGGTTCAAAAGACTGGAAGAACATCGGAGCTATTCTGTCTTCACATGGGATGAATACTGCCCATTTAGAAAACTATCAAACCAGGAGAGAACTTGAATTGCTTGGCAATATTAACTAGCAGAAAATTATGTAAGAATAACAATATTGGTGGCAAATCTTGGAATTCTATGGTATAGCTAAAAATTGTTACAGTGATGGCAGAAGCCTAAAAGGTTTATCTGGAAAAAAATTCCTGAAGTGTTAAGTTCTTTGCTGATGTTATTTGTAAATCCAAGGCCCTTTCCGCACTTTACCTGCATCCCGCGACGTCCTGGTGTCATCCTGGCAGTGGTCGGGACATACTCCTTTCTTCCACAGTGCAACCAGCTCTTCCTGTGCTGACCTGAAGAAGGAAGAGCCTAGATACTGCTTCTGTCCTTTCTGCATGGCCTCAGCCAATGTGATCATCATGTGAAAAGGGCCTATTATTGGATTTCCCCCCCACAAAGAGTAGTTCTCTTCACGCTCCTACAAGTAGTATCTACTACTACTAGATAGTGTGCCTAATATTTGTGTTGCTCTCACACTTCCAGTGTCAGTAGCAAGAGGTCAACGCAATTTCTGAAAACTCAAACTTATGCAAACATACATACACTCAACAATGTTGTGAAAGGGACCAGTTGGCTTGGCAACTATATCAGCTGAACATATCTGAGCATTAGCACTTGACCTGGAGGAACTGGTGACATTTGCAAAAGAAAAGGCAATCAAAGTGAGATGTTTTTGATGCGCTTGTGTTGAAACTGAAACTTTTAGGAGACATAAGCATTAACAGCACAATAAATTCAAAAGTTTCAAGTTTTGTACTTTTCATTTTTTCTACAAGATATCTGTTTTTAAAAATTGAAATTAGGATTTTTTGGGTGTGTGTGCAAGTAGTCGGCTTTGCCTGGGGCACAAAGTAGCCTGGCATGAGCGCTGGCTCACAGTTAAGCTGAAACACAAACTGAAAGCAACGAGAAAGTCTGAAATTTATTTATTTATTTATTTATTTATTTAGATAACTTCTGCAATCCATCAAGATTTTGGGATGATTTGTAATGCTGTTCATTTTCTTCACAGAACATTACTGTGAGTTAAATTTAGCTCAGCAGTAAAATGATATGTCCAAGGATAACTGGAAAGCTTAGGCACAAAATAGACATGATGTCTCATTGCAGGTATCTTTGGTGGACAGGAGTTGCTTAATAACTATGCCTAAAACTGAAGTTTTGCAAAACAAACTTAACTTCATTATGACAATACAAAATGCAAAGAGAATGCAGAACAGAGCTGATCCCCCCTGCCCTTTTTACAAGGGGCCCAAGTTAGAAAGAAACTTCTCAATTCCATCGAGCTGCTAAGCAACACCCTTCCTTATTATCACTATTCACAGCTAGGGCTGTTAATCAGCCCTATATCTTGGGTGATCCCTGCTAGCACATGTGGTGGCTCCCCAGGAATTTTAAGGAACAAATCAACCCTTTGGTCACCAGGAGAAAATTCTAGGATAACCTATTCCTATTGCCATTCTGGCTTCTTTTATTTATTCATGCATTTATTTAATTAATGAAATTACCTCTCTCCATTGAGCCAATATTCTTCAAAGAAATGACATGGTAGGGAGAAAGGGAACCCAGGGTACAAACCAGGTCAGGGAAAGGGAATGGAAGAGAGTGAGTGGATATGGTGGCCCTATACTTCCTCTCTGTTGCCTGTTTATTTCCTTCCACATGTGGGGGAATCAGGAGAGGGGTTGTGGTACTGAGTAATTGGTCTGCAAGCCATCTGTAGGTGGCCAGGCAGTGGCTGGTGGAGAAGCAGGAGAACCAGAGATGGTTTTTAAAGGGCTGCGCAGCCTGATCAGAGCCACTGAGAGGGAAGGTTTGCCCAAAAAAGAAGTGCCTGAGGTGGAGGTGAGGCAAGTGTTGAAGAAGCTCTGAAGTAATCAAATCTGTGAAAAGTCAAACCTGTAAATGTGGAAAGTTGACTGTAGATCAGCTACTTTTAAGAGCTACTGCCAGATTTCTCTCTCACCCTCCCCTTTTTTTTCTTTCTAAAATAAGTTGTATGCCACTCCCTGCTCTCAGACAAACAATCTAGATTTAAGACAGGCAACACAAGGAATAACAGATGGGGTGGGAGAGGGCAAAAAGAAACAAAGTTCAGTGCTCATAGTGATTAGCTGTACAGTTCAGGAAATCTGCTGGATAAATTTTGCCCTTGATGGGTTTATTCACTTGCTTGAAGCAACTGTTATCAGGAAAACTGCCTTTAAAATAGTACTCTACTGCCCAAGCACTGTAGTGCAATCTTTTTGTAGAAAGGATTGCGGCCAGGCTCCTCTCCTCTTTTTTGTGGCCCCCCTCCAGTTCTCTGGACCAACCCTGTCCTTAGTTCTACCACACTGCTTTCTTCCAGAAGAGGTTGTTATGCCACTGAATGTAAGTCTGAGGCCATTTCTCATGGCGTTGCAGTCCCACTATGGGGATGGGACGGCAGCGGTTCACAGGTCGTGCTTTCACATGACGTTGTCATGGTTCTCCTGCCATCCCACTCGTCATGATAGTGGGATACTTGCTTAACAGAATAAATCTATTAAGTGCCTGTGATCGCATGACGCTCCCATCCTTCCTGGCCATGCAGAAGGGCAGGAAATGTGATGGAGGCACTTCCTGCCCCAGCACAGCATGGGATAGAGCCCGGCTGTCCTGTGGAAGGCGGATGCGTGTTGCTCGTGCTCCCTTCCACAGGGAGCTGGTCGGGTGTGGAGGGGAGTGTTGTGCTCCCTTCTTGGCAAAGGCACTGCTGGGTTCATGATGGGAGGGCAGCAGGATCAGGTAAGGTGCAGAAATGGCCTGAGTCTTGTGGCAGAGACCAAAGAAACTGGATCAGAAAGTCAGAACAAACAAAATGCTGGAAATTAACCACAGCCCAGTTTTTCAGCCCTTGCAGATCTAGGTTTAAACAATGAGCATATTAAGTTACTATATTCCTCCAAACTGAAGTCTAGTTTATCACTTTATTGTGTTTAATTCTGTGCCTGATATGACTGGTATATATTCTCTGTTGCCTATATGCTAATCAATTCCCTATTACAAATAGTGATTATAGTATATATTTCTGATTCTTGTATGTTCAGTTAAAAAATAACACCAACCCTGAGAAATCTCTTTCTCTCTTCCTCTCTCCCCTCTTTCTTGAGGTATTAATGGGACTAACCTGCTAAGATGTGCTGCTACCATAGTTCAAATATGTGTTATACACATGTAAATTCAGAATGTGTGTGAAAAACGATACATGTTTAGAGAACAGATTCATTAACAGAAATTTGAAGGACAGAATAAATCTGCCATCTTGTACTTAACCTACTTAGGAATAAACCCCACTGAACTCCTTGTAACTTACTTCTAATTGGAAAGGTATAGATTTGTAGTGTAAACTACAGATAGTGTTTTGGTCTGTGTTTCCCACCAGAATAAACAACACAACTTTATTTGTGCATTCTCTTTCACAGAACATAAGATATTGGTATGGTCAGTCAGAAAGTCTATAAGATTTAAAGACACACTCAAATACACTTTGGAACTGAAATGTTTCACAGAAATTGCACCCGTGTGTCTTATTTTAAGCATGGAACATTCCCAAATGAAATATTAACATAAGTGTTTGCACAATGTTGTTTATGATCTGAAACTATCTGGTTCAGGGGAATATTAATAAAAATCAATGTGGTCTACCACCTTTTTCCTTTCTCACATTTTCTTCATAAGAGTTGTTGTTGTTGTTGTTGTTGTTGGTAATGTTTTAAAAAAATGGTGGCTCATTTGCAAATTGCTTTTCTTTTTATTGTGTTAAAAGTGTTACTGAGGCCCTTTCCGCACAAGGCGAGGGAATCGCTCCATGCCGTTACTCACCACTTCTTCTGTGGTCTGAAGCAACGCGGACTGTCCCTGAAGCCCTTCTGCAGGGCTCCTCCTTGGTCCATGGCGAATCGGAGCAGTGCGAGGTCTGTAGATCCGCACTGTTCCAGCTTCCAAAATGGCAGCTTCCGGTTGGTCGTGAGTCCTGACCAACCTCTGAAGCTTGCCACGCCTAAAGCCCACCCTCCACGGATGGCAGGCTTGCATTGGTGCGAGCCTGCGAATCTGCACAAGGGAGCAGGAACGCAATGGCGTGTTCCAGGAAAATAAAGACCTGTTTTTTCTGGTCTTTCAAAAACACGCTGGAAGACCACTTGGGGTCGTCTTGGAGTAGACTGAGGTGTGGATCTCCAGTAAGTAGTCTGCTCCTAGTCCACTCCAAGGTGCAGATGACCTCCGTGTGTTCTAATTGCCGGGTGCAGATGGAAGGTGTAACGTGGAGTGTGACCTACCTTTTTCATCTGCACAGCCCCTCTCTCAGTAACATTTCAGGCAAGATGCAGACCTGTGACCAATACTGTCCCTAGTCTTCTGAGACATGATTTTTAAAAACCATCTTTACCTGACAAAAAAGCCAGAGGACTTTGAAGACTAGTGTGCCTATTAGTTGGCTTAATACCTGATGTGTACTTTGGATTGTGTACTGGGAATAAGTTTAATATAGTTCCTCCTACATCTTTATAGAAAGATTTTTCCTTTGGGGGTCTACCTGAATGGTTTTTGGACACTATTTTGGACATTATTTTTTCTGACTTGCTTATTCCAGATTTAGAGTTTAGAGTTTTCAGAATTGCTATGGATCTCAATTGATCACTGATTGATTGTACCAAGACTGACATGTATTTCTGTCTGTCTGTCTGTCTTTGTTTCCTTTTTAAATTCTGTTTTGTCATAACTATTTTTGTGATGATACCATGGCTCCATCCTGTGGAATCCTGGGGTTTGTCGTTTGATGCGGCACTAGAGCTCTCTGGCTGAAAATTCTAAGTACCCCTGCCTAAACTATCAAAGGATAGAACCATGGCAGTTAAATTGGAATCATAGTGCTATAACTGTGCAGTGTGAAAGGGCCCCAACTCCAGTAATATTCCTTCTCTAATGGACAGTTTGAATGTCCTCTCCATGGACTGCTTGGTTATCAGGAATTCCAGATCCAGGACAAAGGTTAACTAGTTTTTAAGTTTAGATTTTATATTTTTGTTGTGATATATGAGTACTAAGTACAGTATTAACTACAGTTAATATATTTACCTGGGAAGAAGTACCATATGGTAAGATATTTTTGTAGCAGGTTTTGTAGGAAATGATAAAGTACTGGTGTGCAGGTCCAAATAAAAGAGATTTATGATTTAAAGAGGTTGGTGATGAATGTGCTTCATTTATTTTCAGTTTCAATAAAATGAAAACCATATGGCTTACTTACTGAAATCAACACAAAATCAAATGGTATACCTATCTATCTAAACATATGGAACTTGAACAGTAGAGAGTAAAGAAGTTATGGTGAAACAAAAAGAATGTACCAGGTTGCATTAAACAAAACCATAGCTATTTATGAAGAATTAACTCCCCACATAGCTTGACAGCACAATTCTAATGTTAGCTCAGATATAAATCCCTTTAAAATCGGTTTAGTTCCCGTATAGTGTGCACAGGTTTGCATAGGATTGATAAGCATCCCTTATTTTGCCTTAGGATATCGCTTAGTTTATAAAACATGAGTGCTCTGTAAAACTCAATTGAGGGAAAGCTCATAGTTCTGTTATGATTTTTACAACATGGAATGGTGCAACATGGAATTGTTCAACATGTAGATACTGCTCATTTGGCAACTTGCTTTCTTATGGCTTCTATTTGAACTCACAAGTGCCATATGATTGTTGTTGTTGTTGTTTTTTAACAACAGACATTGATTTGTAAAAAAATCAGTAAATTGATTTAACAGCACTTTAGATGCTTTGTTTAAATATGCATTATTGGTAGATAGACTAGGAAAATAATTTGTCAGTGGTTTAAAATTTCACAGGTATGTAAGAATGCTATCTTCCCTCTTCCTTATGACATGAAGTTAGCTGATAATATTAGATTCCATGCTTTATAACCACTCCGATTATTGTCTAAAAGCCACATTAGTTTTCTATAATGAGGAGAAATAAATGTGTTCATGGCACCTTGAAACTATCTTTGTAAAACTCAGCATCTGTTGAAGCAGCTTGTCATCTTTAAAAGCTTATGTCACTTTGCAGGAAAAAAAACTTTTTGAAAAGTGAGTCTCAAGGTGTCATTGAACACATTTCATTTTAAAAGCGTTATTATTAGAGTTCCAGAACTTTGTAAATACAGCTCTACTTTGATACCTAATTTGATTTTTAATATTTTGAGAAAAGCAATGGAATCCTGGCCTAGACTGATGAAGGGAAGGAGGAGACATCTACCAGTAGAGCAAGTAATGCATCCTCAGGCCTACCATTTTGCTATCAACAAGGTAGGATGTGGGGAAGCATTTTTAAAAAACTTCCCACCCCAGTCCATGAGAATAGTAAGACTGGGTTGTGGGCATCCATTTAAGAGAATTAGAAGCTGTGGGACAAGCCAGTAACCATAGGTGCAGGATTTGGCATGCTCCATTACCTTCTTGGAGGGACCACCTCAGAACTGCAAGAGACAGCAAGGGGGAAGTTCCTACTACTGTCATTGACAGGGATCAAGATAAGTGCAAGGATGCTAATATTCCACATCCAATGAGACTAACACCCATCAGGATTCCCTACTTCTGTAGCTTTCAGGCTAAAAACAACCAAAGCAGTGTTTTCTGGGGTCCCGTGAGGGACACCTCACTGTGCTCAAAATACTGGGGAATGGGAATTAGCAAGAGCACAAGCTAAGCAATGAAAGAGGCAGGGCAACCTAGCGAGATCTTGAACCCAATGTTTATGGGGTCAGGCTGAGTCAATAATCAAACAGAAGTAAATAATATTTTCCTTTATTTTGAGATACAGTCAATACGTATGTATGCAACCACTCACACAGACCTAAAGAAAGAAAGGTAGGAGTTGGATAGAGGATTTTAAGAGGGATTTTTCAGGGGAAATACTACATCTGATCCTGAAGCCCGGTTTATCAGAAGAAAAGTCCATTGTATCGGAGATTCTCAGCACGTGGGAGCTGAGGGGAAGGCTCGTCGAACGGAGCGACAGCAAGGCGGGATGGATGTCAGAGCAATCCAAAGAGATGCTCAAAATCAGGGGGTCTTATGGGGGAAAATGTGCCTGTAGGCTAGTCCATTCCCGGGGAAAACAATGGGTTTCAGGCTGGAGACAAAGCCTCCGAAAGGTCAGTGCTTCAGATGATTGAATTATGACAGCGTTGTCAATAGCGTAGCCAGTATGCAAATGCCGAGTGCTTGAAAGTTGGATATTCGGCTCGTCAAGCTGCCTGCTCTGGGCAGGGGATCTTTTGTAAACGGCGTACATACATAATGTGATCTTAAGAGGGTACTTGCCTGGAGGTCTCCTGAAGCTGCAGTCCGGCAATTACTGGTCTGCCTGGATTTGTTTTGAATAGTCCAGCTATTTTCAGCCGTGCCCGTGTGCGTGCTTGTCCGGGGGCCTCGCAAGCACATGGAGAGGAATGGGTAGTGAAGGACAAATTCTTGATATCAAATGATATCTAATATACCACAAGTCCAGACTAGAAACTACAGTAACAGCAGTCTGAATAATCCCATGTCTCTACTCCAGACCATGGTGATCTCCAGGACCAGAAGCAGTGGGGTTCAGAAGTGGAAATGCAGTGCCTGTCTGGCAGCAGATGAAACATCCTTGAAATCTACTAATAAGGAGCAAATATGCACTTGACCACAGCCCTATTTACAAGCCAGAAAGAGGTGGGGCAGAAACAACACCTATAAAGTTTCTAGTGCTTGGAAAAGATACATTTTTTGCCTGGAGTTTCCATAACCCACAAGCCAGCATTGCCAGTCACCATGTTGGCTGGGCAATTCTTGGAACTGTAGGCCAAGAAGTGACTTTTCAAGGCTCTGAAACCTTCTCAGTTGGAGTATAACCATTATGGAAACAGCACCTCTCCTGCTTGTGCTCTGGGTTGGTCAGCTCCCCTGTTAAAATGAACTTTCTTACTCCTGAGCTGCAGGTCTCCTATTGAAAAGACAGCACTTGAACTTCATGTCAGCACTGGGAGGACTGGGACAACAATAAATCAGAGGCAAAGAACAAATAGAAGTGAGGAGCAGAGAGCAAGTTAGAATTTGGAGCTTAAGAAAAGGCAAGGATGCAAAAAGTCTTCACAGGAAAACATTGTTCAGTAAGAACTGGAAGACTGCAACAATCTTTTCTTCCCAGAAGAATATAACAGTCAGCCTTGGTACCAAAGTCAATCTAGGAATAAGCTGCTGCCTGCAGTTCAGTCATACACCATGTAGCTGTTTACAGGTCTGGTAGATCTGACAAGAATTAACTATGCCAGCACCAGTTTGTGCTGTTCCCGTGGCATGCTGTGGAATGAAGGAGCCCAAGATGTGTTGGTGTTGTCCTATTATTGTACTTCCATCTCTGCCAGCAGAGCTGCATCTAGGATGCTTCCTGGGGCACCTCATACTAGAATCCTGGTTTTGTTTTACTCTTGGAACAGAATAAATTCATACATCTTTTCAAACAATTTCATTCAGACCTGTGTCCATTAGAAAGTTTCATTAGATATTCAGTTCCAATATACTGAAATTAGATAAATTTAAAAACACATTTCTTTCCATTTATGTTCATTAAACCTCTACAATTGGCTCTCCACAGAGCTCTCGTGCTTCACCAAACTACAAATCCTGGGATTCCACAGGGTTCAGCCATGGCAGATCAAGTGAAATCAGAATGCTATAACTGTGTAGAACTATGTGAAATGACCCTTGGTGCCAAACCTCTGTTGCAATAAGGTTCAGCACTATGAGAGCTCCTCTTCACAGTGGAGCATTTGAAGGGGATCATCTGAAAAGCCAAAAGTAGATTTCTTGTCCTCACAGGGATGGGACCCACTAGTCACTCCTATTAGATATCAAAGGAAGGAAGGGAATTTGTGATGAAGAAGGAAACTAGCACTGGTTAAACTGTGGCAGCAGAGAATTAAAATGGACTTTTGCAAAGTAAGTGAGAAGGACGTACCTATGTATACAACCACTCATATACTCTGACTTTTTCAGTTGTAAGAAGACCTTTTTCCAGTCCTGGAGGACAGGTCCATTTTTATCACTTGTTCAAACTATGGTGCTTATCACATTCGTCAGTTGTTTGGGGTTCTTCTGTTTGAAAACCACTTCTCCTGTATTTGGAAAGGCAGTAGAATGGCAATGTACTCTTTTGCATCATCACTGCATTGGTCCTTTGATGGCATCAGTTCCTGTGTTTGTTTTCTTGCACATTAGAAATGGAAATAATATTTACACTACCTGTTTGTTCCACTTTCTGCTCCATGATATATATGTATATATATATATTTTACAATGAGGAAACCATTATTGTACTATGGCACAATGATGCTATTATGGAACTACCTCCCTCCCTGCCCAGATTGGGAAGATGAACACACCATATCACTTTCTAAATGATTTTTTTCCATGCTTTTTTCTGCAAACTAATATTTTTCTAGTTTCACTTCTGTATAATACTCTTTAAAGTTTTGTATATTTGCTGTTTATTTACTCTTTAAATTATCCTGGGGCTTGTGGTTTCTCTGGGTGTTAATCCTTACTAGGATTACTTTGGAATTGTGCAATTGCACTACTTCCTCCTTTAAAAAATTAAAATAATGTAAAAAAAGTGCCATAGAACAGAGAATGAATGTACAGTACTTCTCTTGGAAACTCTTGGGAATCTTGGTGTGCACCAAGTCAGCCACTGGAAGTAGTCTGGGGTTTCTCTGTTACAGGTCCCGGGGAATCCCCAAGGGAGGGAAGATAAAACTACACCCATACTATGTCTTTTATGCCCCCAATATCACAATGAAGTACACCAAAATATTTGCACCCAAAATGGTAATGAAACCATAGTGGTATAGGGGGTCATTAACAGATTATTTCAATTGGAAACTGAATCAGTTTTCAAATGACCTAGCAGTGAGGTACCATGGTACAGCACTAGGAAAGGCAAGCTATGACATTGTGCTATACACTCCAGTCAAAGAAAGGACTAATCTAATGCAATTGCATCACATGAGTATTGTGTGATAAGCGTCTAAGAAAATGGACTAGTTAGACCACCATGATAACAGGAATCCATCCGTCTATTCCATATCATTTTTAATCTTAGCCCTAGGAGACAGTATGCATTTCTCAGGCTTGTATGAAAATATCTAAATAGATGGTATAAAGCAAGGGAAATTGCTATGAATTCCACTGATTCTTAAAATCTGATTGAAAATGACCCACTCTAGGTATACACATTTTCTTTTTACAGTATGAAAGAAGAAGTGAATGGGAAACTTTCAGTATGCTACCAAAAAAAAAATGGTTTCACTAATTAGGTTATATTTCTTGGTACTTTGGGAGATGAATGTAATCACTAGAGACTTCACGGTACTATGTTAACATTATTTCGAATAAGTCCAAAATGCTGTCATGGACAGCCACTCAGTTATTCTGTAAGATTTGCTCATGACTATCTGTCTTCAAAAATAATCAGTTCTCTCAGGCAAAACTTTTGTTGTATGGTAGATGAAAATAATGCCTATTTCATTTCCTTCCCACTTAAAAATATAATACACAATTTTACGCTGAACAGATTAAATACCGTACTCCTTATTATTTATTACATTTATTACCCACTTTTCATCATAGAAATATGATGAAAGGTTGCAATACCAATAAAATAGTACAACAAGGAAGAGCACATACCCAGTTAACCAGCATTTTACAAAACACAGTGATTCAGACCAAAGTCTACGTGCATAAAGTCAGGGTCTTCAGCTGACTATGAGAGCATATCTGAAGGTAGGGAGTAGAGATTCCACAGTAAGGGTGTGGGTATTCTGAATGTTCTGTCTCAGGTTGCTGCACATTCTATTCCTGGTAATTGCAGATCCTTGGAAGAAAGATAGGCTATACAATGGCCATTTCTGCACTATATTGTTATAGTGCTATATTCTGCTTTCCATATCCTATGGAATCCTGGGGTTTGCAGTTTAGGGAGGGGCATTTAGAATTCTTCAGCTAGAGAGCTCTTTGGCCTCTGTAAACCAGAAACCCCAGAATTCCACAGGATGTTGAAAGTGGAATAATAGCACTGTAACAGTGTAGTGCGGAAATGACCTCTGAATGTTAGGTGTTCTAAATGCTATTCAGCAGCTCCTGAATGTTTGAGGTTGACAATATAATCCAAAAATGGTGACTATAACAGTTGTTTGTGTATGGATCATCCATAAAATATTTACCTGTCTATTTTGTGACTAGTCCTTGAAAGTGTCTAAAAAGGAAAAAGTTATATTGGCATACACTTGCTTCTTTATGTACTTGAAAAACATTTTGTGGCCTGACTATATTAAGTCCATAACAGGAGCTCAGTAAGCTATCTGCCAAGTTCAGATCATGGAGTTTTTAGACATGTTGCAAGACAATATGTCAAGGACGATAGATTGCATAGTTGAGATAAAAAATAGAATTAAGATAGAAGTTCTAATCATTACATTTATGTCATTTTAAGTATAACATTTATGGCATCTATCCAGAATGAAAAATGGGTGGGGGGAAGAGAGGGCTCTCAGAATACTTCATATTTATGTGTAAAAGGAGCCTGTGAGTCTGGAAAAAAAATTGTGTTTCATTATCCACCCAATTAGTCTGCTTTTGGTGTGTCGAATTTTCCTGCAACATATCTGTATAACATGCAGCTGTTTTCCAGTGTTCCACAGTCCCAAATCTATCTGCAAATAGTTGGAATTGAATCAGTTTTTCAATGGAGAATTGGTATAAAAATATGATCCAAATCAGGGAAGAAGCACCAGCTTGAATGCTGGCTGAATAATCGGAGCATGTTTTGACTGTTTTTTTTTTTTTAAAACATTAATCTTCACTGATTAAACATTACAGTCTTAACTGAAAGAGTTTATGGGAACAAGTCATTTCATTGTTATGCAAAATGTAGTGCTCTATGGTTCTGTTCAACTGCAACAATTTCTGTAACTTTGCAAATGATTAACAACTATAAGTCTGCTATTTAGTTCCAAAACCTCTTTCTTTTAAATGTGTAATTTTTAAACACACATATAACCTATCCTGAAAACAGGCTTGAAAATGTTGCAATATATAATCATTCAATACGTAATATGTTGTAAATAGCTTGTTTGTGGGTGTGTATGTTTTCTTCCATTACAAAAGAGCAGGCATGGTGTTGTGGTTTGAGCATTGGACTACGGTCCTGTAGACCAGAGTTTGATTCCCTGCTCAGCCATGGAAACCCACTTGATGACCTTGGGTGCATCACATACACTCAGCCCCAGAAAACTTTGTGATAGGTTTGCCTTAGGGTTGCCATAAGTCTGAAATGACTTGAAGGCACACAAAAATAAACAATGCTTTTTTCATCGGGACACTGATATGCACTCTTTAAAAGAATGAGTGCCTAATTTGGAATTTCTCTAGCATCTCCTCTAAAGCTCAAACACTAAGCAAATAGAAAAACGACCTTTGATGGACATCTGGAAAAACGTCAAGGAAGAAGACTGGTGGTGAGGCATTTCTCTAGCATGGCTGCCAATAAATAAACATGTTTTGTCAAATATGATTAATCTTTCAGATGGTGTAAGGAAGCTATCAGGTTAAAAAAAAACCTCCTGTGGGCAGTTATAATTTCAAGTCCTGAAGAGGAATATACAGTTAAATATAGCTGTAGAGCACGTTCTGAAAGTACATGGCAAAACAACCGTACTTAGGCTCAGTAGGTGTGGATCTAGTTAGTGCCTAGGTAGGAGACTGGAGGCCCAGGGTACCTCAGCTAGAGTACCTCAACTGCCTTGCGTTACAATATCTAACAGTAAGGAACTTCTGATAAACTCCAAGATGGATGGCTGATATTCCATTTAGGATTCATTACCATAGTACTTCTCCACACACACAAAAAGATGATTATATAAATTCTTCAAAACAGGCTTCCAGATAACTTGTCATAGTTTAGAAATATTACTTTTCAGACTTTGGTTCTCAGAATCCCCCAGCTGATTGGCTGATGACCATACTGGCTGGTGGAGCTCTATAATTCTTGTGCAAACAGCATCCTGTGCTCTTTGTGCAAAGAGAAACTGTGGGAAAGAAAATTCCTCACTGAAAAGGGCAGTTTCCTTTCTCAGAAAAATGATCTCTGCATAGCATACAGGGTTACAGTCAACTTAACAGATCTTCAGATGCAATGGGGCTCTTAGAATTCCAGTTCTATAATGAAGAAATGAAGAGCAGAGGGATATTTTAGAAATTATAGGATTTCTCAGTCTTTCATATCTTGTGTATGCCAGTTACTACCAGCACTTCAAAAAAATCACAGATGGCTAATCTGTTCCAAGTAGGGCTAGTAGGAGATCTTGTTACACTTCCTGAAGGATATGGGGATTGAAGGAGAGTATATTCTTTTATAGTTATTATGAAAACCCTGCACCTCACGTAGATTACAACTGCATCCTTTTGGAATTACATGTACCACTGGATGAGAATTACTGCTGTAATAAAGACTCATCAAATTCAGTATCTCTCTCTGGATATACCTTGGTGATTGGAGGGATGGAAGGGCAAATGCAAAGAGGCACTAACTTCTTTCTTGATCTCAATGTAGTATGTAGTAAGCTGGATATCAACATCCAGTAAACATGGAAGACATTTAAATGATAGCTTTGGCGGAAGTACAGAAAGACATGAATGCTTGATAAGGCTTTGCTTTGAAAAGTCAAACAAGAAATGAATGTGAAAGTAGAGGTTTTACATTTTGTTCGATGCTCTGAGATATGGCTGGGGCTTAACAATAACTTTTTCATTGTTTTTTTTCCTCTTCTTTTGTCAATATAATGTTCTGGGTTCTAGAAATGAATCTTGCTACCCTGCTACAAAAACGCTGTCAAGGAAAACAAATTATGAGTAGAGTCTTCTTACCAGACAACCTAATTATACTATGAGAGAGCTCAGATATCAGAAAGACAATTCAGTGAGTGTCAAGGGAGAAGTATGAGCACATTTTATTGCACTGTTTTGTACACATAAATACACTGATACAATTCCATTTGCAGATACACCATTGTAAAGATACAAACCCAACAATCCGTTAAGACTGAACCACAATGCATATTTTACAGACATTGCAATAATTTCTATGCACAAATAAATATGTATTGATCAGATGCAGAGGGGGAGTGGTCATTGTTCAAAAACTTGTTTCAACTCACATAAAGCATGCTGAAGAGGAAGCTTCAGTTGGCTACACAGCTCTGTCCCTGATTGACTGATGTAGCAACATGCAATTATAGGAGCATGTTTTGCCCCCTGTGTGCTAATGGAGACCTGTTCAGTTCCTGCTGTGTTTGGTGCAGCACCTTCTTTCATGTACTGCAGTGTTTTGCACACTCCAAGGAAAGAGCAATTACATATACTTTCTTAGTGGTGGCCTTCTAGCATGACTCATTCCTTTCCTCAGTGATTGAGACCCTTCATCCCCCATGTCATTGGCCCTTTCCGCATGTGGGGGGGGGGGAACGGGCCAAAACACCCTAAAACGGAGCTTACCTGAAGCCGGGTAAGTCTGTCGCCACGCGGAGCAGCGCGAGCTCCCTGCTCCGCAGTCCTACGGTGTCCCAAATGGCGGCTTCTGGTTGGTGGAGGCTCTCCACCAACCGGAGAAGCTCGCCAGCTGGAAGCCCGCCCCCGACAGATCTGCAGGCACACACTTGCGTGCGCCTGCAAATCCGCGTCGGAGCCAGGCGATGGAGCAGCACGGGGCTGCGTGCTCCGTGCTTTTTAAAAACCTCGAAAAAGAGGTTTTTACAAAACAGGCAGCGCAGCTAGTTCTGGCCGCTCCTGAGTGGATTCTGGTGTGGAACTACAAAAAGTAGTCCACGCCAGTCCACTCTACAGTGCAGAAGACCTCCGTGAGAGGTCGCTCTGCACCATTACAGAAGCCCGGTGTGGAAATGGCCCTAGTTAGACACTTGCCACCTCCTTTACTCTGTCTTCAAGATCTGCTCCTTTGTGCATTGGGAAGAGGTACACACTGTATCTGTGCACAGAGACCCAAACCAGAGTTACCATGAGAATTACTATGAAGAGAAAAAAAATTGTGACGACCCCCCTCCCCCAAGGCTAAATTATACATAATTTTTAGGATATTCTAGAAACCTGTTTCATGTACTTGTAGAAGGTAGGTAAATCTACCACTGTCTCATAAAAATACTGTATAATTTTATATTGTATTTCCTCTATATTTTTGTGAATTGCCAACAGAAAAGTAGAATCACATTCCCCACACACTTTTTTTCTTCCAAATTTTCCCTTTAGATCGTTTTCCCAAACTGAAACAGATGCCAGTAAGATCGGTTAACATGAGTTAGTACAACCTAGAATGTAGGCCTCTGGAGTGTGACATAAAGCTTTAGACCACTGCTTGTAGAGAAGTCTGGTCCCAAACAACTTAAGTATAAATCCACAGTCTTGTCAAGAAAAGCTACAGCTGAAGTTACTGATACAATTGGGAGCTTAGCCATCTCTGCCATTTGGTTTAGATTATATAACAGGATCACTTCTGTATCTTCTCAAACAGTGAGTGGCATGTTAAATTATGTTGCCTTGAAATCCTGCAGTAAGATGGGGAGTTGTAAGCTCAAAGTAATACTAGACAGGAATAAGGGGAGACAGACCAGGTGAGAGATTTGCCTTTATTTGCACCGGAGCTGTAGCCAAACCCCCTAGGTTTACTATGTGCAATTTATTTCTGTCCTTTGGACCAGGCCAAACTGTAACATCCAACAATAGCTGAGATGCTGCACCAGCAGAATGTGCTGTAAGGTTCTGCCCAGGCAGGACTACAATACATGTCTCCTGTCTCTTCCTGCAGGATTTACTTTCCTTCTTTTCCGTCTTGGGCCACTTTTGATGATAGTTAATTTCAATTAGATTTCGTAGATCTGAATAACTCAAGGCCACTAAATGCCTCCACACTTAACTTCTGCAGCAAGTCCATGTCATAAATCCATGCCTTCCTAATTACTGCATGGCTGTTTGCAACCCTTTCAATTCCAAACATAGCTACAAATACATACTCAGTGTATGCATGTGTACTCCCTGTGTACATCTGGATGGCAACTGGATGTCTACAGTGGTTGTTCTCAGGCTGATGTGTGGACCAGCAATTATTTTTTCCAGTGTGCTAGGGAGCAGCACCATATTTTTTATTCCTGGATACTAAGCAGGGACCAACAGCCAATGGCTCAGCCATTGGCACTATTCCAGGGTCCACGACTTTGAGTAGCACTGATCTAGAGCATCCCTGAATAAATACCAGCTTTAAATAAGCTAGGAATTAGATACCGGCAAGCCTTCAGAATTTTGTATAAGAGAAATCACAACTGGATGCCAGTGTTTCCATATACTGCTGTGGCATTCCTCCTACTCAGCAAATTGACAATGATATTTTTTTTCTTTTTGGTCTGATATACTTTAAGCTGATTTTAGAAACACAAAACAAAAACACTCCACAGCCATATTTTATTACTGAGATTATATCTTATATTTAATGAATGAATATTCACAAAAGAGGGAAAACATCCTTTTCATGAACTCACCAAAGGCTAAACAATCTGGCAATTTCCCAACAGCATTCTTTTAGTTACCATAGTTACCCCCTTACTATTTTATCTTGCGTCTGTATACTAATCTTCCAGTTTCCTTTTACTGGAACATTTAGAAACAACAACTGTATCCTGCAAAAGGTGCTATTCAGTCTTCAGGCACTACTGTATTTAGACTACTTTCTAGGAAGAGAATATTTAGAATTTATTTTCTTTTGTTCAGACTGCTTCAAACAGATTTAGTAATTTAAAAATCAGTGAAACATTTTCTTAAATTTGTTCAGTGAATATGGTGAAGAACTGTCTTCTAATATTGATGTGTATTTAACAATTGTGGAAAAATATGAATGGCATATGAAAGTTGCAGTAAGCCATATAGCCCTAACTAGCCTTGATTTACAAGTGGTCTAATGCAATTACTTCAACACTATGACATTTCCCCCTCTTTGACAGTGCAAATATAAATGTGTACTAATAATTAAGTCCAATTGAACTCAAGACTTACCCCAAGTAGGTGATTGTCTTAGGTTCTAATTTTT
Organism: Cyclura pinguis; assembly: GCA_030412105.1. Classification (NCBI taxonomy): domain Eukaryota; kingdom Metazoa; phylum Chordata; class Lepidosauria; order Squamata; family Iguanidae; genus Cyclura; species Cyclura pinguis. The sequence continues at coordinate 220,022,998 of CM059602.1, forward strand.
GGGATAATTGACCATAATAGTTCTAGAATTTCATTTCTATGATTTACAAGCTTGTTACACACATGAATGCTCTATCTGGGTTTGTCATTCCATATTGCAATTAAGAGTATGTTGAAAGAATCAGCTCTCGGTAATTCAGCTACATTTTGTCATTAACTAAAATCACAGGTTTTTATTTTTATCCCTTTTTTGCATTACTTGAAACTTTGGCCTCTATTGAAGTACAAAGTATGTTTCCGTTATGCAAGGCATCACAATACTCTTCCTAATGAAAATCACAGTTCTTGTGGCAGGTTCTGAAGCATGAGAATGAGGAAAACAGCACCACTTTCAACTGAGCTGTCAAATCTTTGGAAAATTGGATAATGGGTTCTTGGCAACTCCAGATTTTAATTAAAAATGCAAGCCAGCAAAATTCAGTGCAGGCCGGATTACAATATTTGCTACCACTATATTATTGATTATAGTACGTAATATTTACATTGTTGTAATCTATGTTATTCTTACAATAATATGTCTAACAATGTACTGTATAGTACATACTCACTTAACAGGAACTAGACTCTGTGCAGCTTTCCTGTATAAGGTGCTCTCCTTTCAGTTTTATGATGCCTCTTTGTATTTCATACAAATTTTAAGGAGATGCATCCAGATTACTATGCTTTACTTTTTGAAAGCATATTATTCTATAAGCAAAGAGGTGGTACAGGGACATTTAGCTGTTCTAAATGCAGTCAGACCTCCAGGGCCAGGTGAACTACATCCAAGGGGGCTAAAGGAACTTGCAATGTAATCTCAGAACCTCTGTCTATACCCTTTGAGAAACAGATACTGATACTCATAAATCTTGACACTGATTTACGAGCTAGAAATCCGTAAGGTGGGATCACCAGGGAGTTCAGACCCAGGGCCAGAATCTCCAGAGGGACTGACATCCTCTCTACCAGGACCTGACACTCTCCATTGCAGGCTTGTCTGTGGCCCTTTTCGCATGTGACTTCGAACATGAAATGGCCAAGGGAGCGATGCAGAATTGTGAGGATGATTCTGCATGATGTTCTCATGATCGTGTGTCACTCCTGTAGCAATCCTACGACAATCACGCATTATATCATTTTCAGCTCTTTGCCGAAAATGATGTGCAATTGCGCATTCTTCCAGCATCCCTCCCACACTTACCTGGTGTGCAGAACCTCAGGAAGCATGATGGCCACACTTCCTCTCCCAGCACAGGCTGGGAAAGTACCTGGCTGTGCTGCGGAATGAAGAGGCAGAGCTATTGCGCTTCCTTCTGTCCAGCACAGAGCTCGTGCGAAGGGAAGCGCAGGGGATGTGATTCCCTCTCGCAAGAGGCTTTTCGCTTGATCCCTGCGCGATGCCAGTGACACCAGGTAAGGTGCCAAAAGGGCGTAAGTGTGCAACACACATGGTATGAGCTGACTTGGAAGTGAAATAGTGGCCATTTCTGCACTAGACCGTCACAGTGCTATTATTCCATTTTCAACATCCTATGGAATTCTGGAGTTTGCACTTTAGGGAGGGGCATAAAAGGCCCCTCCCTAAACTGCAAACCCCAGGATTCCATAGGATGTTGAAAGTAGAATAATAGCACTGTAATGGTCTAGTGTGGAAATGGCCAATGTTAGGCTTCAACCAGAGAAGGACCTCTTTAGAATTCCCTTCTTTTCAGGTACAGGTCAGAGCCAGGAGGGGTACTCTGACTCAAGAAGGGTGCCTCTTCTGAGCACCATCCTTTGTTAGTTGTCTGCCTGGAGTTATCCAAAGTCTTGTACCTCCACCTTTAATGTATATAAGTGAGTAAATTATGTCAGTGAGTAACCAGACAAACAGTGGGTATCCATAGTGTCCCATGGATTTCCAGTCATGAGCATGTCAGACCAAGGCAGAAGTTATATAATCATAGCGAATGGCCCTCAAAACTTATTGTGAGAATTACTGAGATACTATAAATTTGTTGGTAGAACTGATAATGGCAAGTCATTAAAAAAAAAGCCATAGCAAACAAGCGGATAATCCTTCTTTGATAAAAGGAGCAAAGGTATACAATATTCAAACATTCTCCCACATAATTGATTCTCTTGATCATTAAAAGCAATGTCCATAGTTTGAGGTATTTTCCTTGCCCAGACCAAGATAGTTCAAGATGGTTCAAGAATGTTCAATAAAATCTCAGTGAACTTATTTTCAGTAGTAGCAACAGAGAACCTTTGATGCCTCTCTAAAAATGTCATTCAGCAAGTGGCTCTACATGTGGGAAGGAAACTGAATCACAAAGATGTATTAGAAGTTAAACAAAGAAAGGCTATCTTCCGTCTTATAATTACAGTACTGAATTTCACATTTCAGCTTGTGTCCCTATGGAGCATCCTTAAATTATGTCTGGCATAAATGCATGCATTAAAACCACAGCTGAAAGATTAGGTCTGTTCTCAAAAAGCATGAAGCTGATAATCACAACCTCTTAAGCTAAAAATAAAAATAAAACCCTAATTTTGACAGATTTGGTAGACAGACATTTGTGCAACTATGCATTTCATGATCAATATGAATTTGTTGGTCAGTGCAGCCTGTGGGCCTCGTGTGGCTCTTGGGACCCCAAAATGGAACCCCTGAAAACTCTCTGAACTCTCCCAAGCCCCCAGGTCCTGATTATGAGAAGATTGTTCTCTTGAAAACCCGACCCCCCAAAAGCTGCAGGTAATGATAGTTTACTTACTTGATGCCTTGAGCTACTTAACCCTCCAAAAATACTGGCCATAAGGTAAAAAATCTGTCAAAATGGCAGCTGGAGGTGATGTTATATCTCTTCCAGTGAGGTGAAATAGCTCACCAAGGAGAGGGGATGGACCTTTCTCCTTCACAATTGTCTACCCTAGCTTTTCATTCTTGCCACCTGACAAGCCCATTGCAAAATGAGTTGCAACAGAATATGAAGCATTCCTGCTAATTGTGCAACAACTTGTTGAATTTGTTTAATGCCAGATCTTTTGTGTACTACTTAAGCTCCATATTGTTATGTCTGGATATTTCTGTCAACAACTCTGTGCACCTTAAAGTAGGCTTGAAGACAGTTCAGCCTGGTGGCTCCATGCATCCTTCAAACTCATTTTTGCAGCTACCCAAGCTCTAAAGAGGTCCCAAATTTCCCAAAACACCCAACTAATTATTTTCTGGCTGATTTTTGTTACTCCAGCTACCTCAGAATATTTCTAAACCATCCCAAATCACAGAAGTTTGCCTGTACAATCCCAGAGGGAGGAAAAAAAGAGGAGAAAAGGCTTAAAACTGTCAAAAATTATAGCTGAAACTGATATGATATCACTTCTAGCTTGATGGCAACACATCAGTGAAGCCGGACAAGGGACTAAGGGGGAAAAAAATTGGTCCCCTGCACAGTTATTTAGCTATGTCTTGATGTGAAAAATTTCACACAGAGGAGTGAAATTACTTAAGTCACAAAACAACCCAGTATAAACCTCTATATAGAAATCATATCCTCATAAAAAGGAAGATACTAGCCCAGAAGTTCACAATGTACAACCAGCAGATCAACTCAGATGTGTTTTTTTAACCTTCAGATACTGTATTTTGTTAGACCACCATAAAAAATGAATTCTATTGCCATTCTGTTACCTTGTGGCAAGTACCAGTACAAAAAATAGAGGCAAAATCCAAATGACCAGATGGGAAAGATTCCCCTTTCCGACCAAAAGGTGCAATGCTTCTGTAGGAAACCTCACTCTTACATTCTCATGGTTTTAATAAGTAAATGATATATTATTAATAAAATTTATTTCAACTTTCCTCCAAGCTTCAGGAGCTTCTTTGAAGTAATTTGTCAGAATATCAGTTCAAGCACTCAGTATCTCTATCCAATCACTTTTATACTAACAACAAATGCTACATTTAAACTTTTAAGAAACTATCATAGAAACAACATTAACTTTACATAACATTAACTGTTATGTTAACAAGGAAAGGATACTAAACTAATGACTCATAAAGTTTACTGAGGTAGATGGAAAAAGTAATTAGAATGGTATACTTATAAATTTAAAAAATAAACTTCCTGAGACATGATACTCAAATTGTGTACCAAGAAAAGTTGAATTTTGTGAATATTTATGAATTGGGAAAATTTGTGGATGTCCTTTTCCTAATTGTGGGAAAGTGAATGGAACCGTGTACATGAAGAACTGAAAGAATTCATAGTCCCCAGTCTGGCTTCTCACATTTCAAAGGAGCTAGGAAAAGTTACTTTTGTTGTGTAGAGGTTTCTCAGAGTTGTAGTCTAAAAGGTAATACTGTATGTCCAAGCTCTGCATCTCATTAGGCACTGCCCATTCTTATTTACATCTGCATTTCTAAACTGAAGACTAGAAACACACTTTCCCCCCAAATTCTAAGGGCCTTTTCACACTACCCAGTTCTAATGCAATGATTCCACTTTAACTGCCATGGCAGTTATCTCAGAATTGGTACGTACATATTTAGAATTCTCAACCAGAGACCTCTACATCTTCACCACACTACAAACCCTGGGATTACATAGGATATTGCTATAGCAGCTAAGGCAGAATCATAGTGGTATAATTATGTAGTGAAACAGGGTCTTAAGTCAAGGGTCAAACTACACATGAACAATGCATGTTGCTTGGTCTTGCATATTATCTTCAATAATGATGATGATGATGATGATGATAATAATAATGATGATGAGGAGGAGGAGGAGGAGAGGTAGGACTACAGTGGACAGGCAAAGAGTTTAACTTTTTTCTCCCATGCTACAGTCCTGACAAAATTGTTTCCCCAAAGCTGCTATATTTTGAAGGAGAGATGCATTTATTGGTGCTCCTCTTTGAATGCAATTTTCTGATAGCACCTCCCTCATTTCTGCTATTTATAATGTTTGAAAAAACTACATTAAACAATAAATCAATTATTTCACAGCATTTCACATGCAGTTTGGCCCAGAATTTAGGAAAAAGGGTACCTTCCTTCTTTCTTTCTTTCTTTCTTTCTTTCTTTCTTTCTTTCTTTCTTTCTTTCTTTCTTTCTAAATAGCGTTTCCCACTACAGGCTATGCTGGATGGAGAGTTCTGGAAATTTTAGGATTTTTTTTTAAACTTTTCCAAACTCTATTTTCACTCTGGGAATCTCAGGGTACTGTTCTAAGCAAATTATACCTGCTCCTAATGTAAACATACAAACTCTGATCTTCATTTTCTAGCCTTCCCTGGAAGAAATTTCACATTCATAGGGAAAAAAAAAGCTTTCCTGCTTCTCCTTTCTCCCTACAGTTTTCTTTACTGCTAGCTGCTTCTTCACGGCTCATTCTTGGGAACGGTATGAGCTATGGCTTCATATAGGGGCATGGAAAGCTGTTGGAACCCACCCTCCATATTAATAGAAGACCAATGTAAGATCCAAGCCAGAGTAACCAGTTCTTTCCCTTGTCTGAATTTGGTGCATAACTGTTGCATTTCCTCCCATAAACTTCCATTGTAATTGTTGTGGCAGAAACAGAAATTCCATGAAAATAATCTATTTCTGCTAGAGCCACTAAGGAATAATAGAATGATGCAAATGCAAAACACTCTGAAAATGGCACTCAGGGGACATATAAAGTTGAACTGAAGCTTGCTCAAGCTTAATCCTAATGTTTGCAATTTTGTGATGGGGGGGAATGTGTCAGGGCTCCCCTAGAACAAGATGTTTTGCTAAAATATCTTTAATGCTGGTGGTGTTAGATCTAGAGAATTTAAATACACTTAGTGATTTTTCCCTGCCCACCAGCTGGGCAGCAGAGAAAAGGGGATTAGAAGCTATGACTGGCGCAGAAGCCATGGTTTATTTACCTCTAATATATAGGACTGCAAAATATGATCTGGCTTGTTTAATGAAAAACAACAACAGCAACAAAGAAGCAAAGATAATTCTTCCCCTTTCTTCAGACTTGCCATTAATATCATTTTTGGAATGTTAGCTAATGAAGTGCCTTTATATATAATCGATAAATTTGTTCCTTATTTCTAGGCTTTAAATTATAGGTATTTCTAAGCCATTGCTTCCTATTTCCAGCACTGAAAAAGGAAAACACTTTTTATGTATTTCTGAACACACTGCTGAACAATAAATATGAAATATGCTAATCATTACTGCAGATGGACAATTAATGTTGGTGACATCAGTATGCGATCTTATTTTATTGCAAATGGCAAAATGATGTTATCAAAAAGGTGGTGAAAACTATGACATTCCATCAAACGGTGCAAATAGTGTTATGGTAATTGTAAATTTGAATAAATTATACTTACTCATGAGGCTGAGGGGAGCTCAGTTCATTTGACTCCCTGGCATGGAATGCAACAAAGATTTTGCCAATGTTATATACGGGGTGAGGTAGAGACCTTAGAACTAGTGATATTCTGATATATGAATATTTGTTAGCCTAGAAACACATGACTGAATTACCAAGATGCTAATTCCAAAAACCTATGAGGGCCTTCTGCATTTGTTCACATGAGCAGAAAGAATAATGGCAATTACAATGGAACCAGTTGTCTATTGAATTAGCATATAGTAGGTGGGAAGTTGCAAACTTCCAATACAGTATAGACCTGTCATATCTTTATTTTCTGCCTCCCTCAGTTTTTGAACTGTTGCACTGGCTACACTGAATAGCCATATTTGACTTGTGTCTAGGCACTCGCAGAGATATGCACATTCCAGACAACTCAAAACATTTTCCCCTGAAGCAAGGACACAGTGGCACCCCCACCCCCCCAGTTTCACCTATAGAAGCCTACTGGGATAACAGTTGATTCTTAGGTTGACTCTAGAAATAGAAGGACAGCCTCCATCTCACATAAGAGCAACAGATTAGTTTATGGGGCACCATGGCTGCCCGAGACACTCAGCAGTTGCAGTCTTGTGTGGCTGAGCATAGTTTGGTAGTTCTCCACAAACAACAACAAAAACCCTACACTATTGAATCATTTAGCACTCATGAACCTACCAGAGACCTGCTGAAGCTCTTCCCCATGGCCATTTGTGTTTGGAGAAGAGTGGTTGGGGGAATCACAGAAGTGTCTGATTATGTCCCTGTAGACAGATGTGAAGTGATTATACTGCTGAAGTCCACTGGCATCCTCTGGAAGTCTCTGTAGCTAATGTAATTCAGTCTTGCTACAGGGACATAGCCAGATACTTCTACAGTTCCCCCTCTTCCAGGTATGAATGGTCATTGGGCAGGCTGCAGCATTTCTCTGGTAGATGTGGGTCAAGGGGCTTTAGCTGCTGCAGAAGAGGAAGGGAATATCAACCTTTGTAGCTATCAAAAATAGACATATACCAGTGTAAGGTTAACTTATATCTGCAGATTCCTCTAACAGGCTGCCAACCAAAATTGTCTTCAAATACTCTAAAGTTCAGCCAGAGATATAACGCCACAACCCCTTTCATTTGAAGCTGGTGCCTTACTGAATAGCGCTGGGTGCATTTGGGTAGATGAGGTGTAGGAATTATGCAGTCCATACTGAGAGATGCTCACCATTAGCAGCTTGTTGCAAAAGGAGATTCCCCTCCCTACACACACTTGGATCATAGGCTGACAGTGGTACTAACATCTCTGAGCTGTATAAATTATGCATTCTGCCATATGCTTGTCCTTGCTATGTAAACAGGAAACTCTGAAAGGTTTTGGCATGAATCTGTTCTTATATTCATGCATATCTATTGTACTGGCCTCTCAACATACAGAAATATGGTGAAATGAGAGTATCAGCCAATATGTTAATTTTTGGCATTTGTTTGTAATACTCTTTTGAGATTACTTTCCCGTATCCACAAACTTATTTGATTTTTGCCAAGATGAATATAAGAAGCAACTGGCCAAGATCCTTCACACTTTTAGGAAAGCCTATATTTTTTTTAAAAAGAATTTTTTTAAGGTGATAAAATGAAAAGGAATCTGATTTAGGATCAAAGATAGTGACACAGTGTTACTGCCCTGGCTAGCCCGAGCTTTGAGGATATAAAAAGATATCTTTGGATATCACTAATTCGGCTTCACATACAGCATACAGGCTCAGCCGATAATTGCCGTAATATTCCGAGACAATACAGGCAGGCCAGAAACAGCTGACTCGCCGCTTTAGGAGACCTCAAGGCAAGTACCTCCATTAGGTATGCAAGCAACTCTCAAAAGATCCTCTGCCTAGCACTGGCAGCTGATGATCGGACTATACAACGCTCAAGTACTCCGCGGTTGCATACCGGCTATCCTATTGACAATTTGACTCTAACTCAATCATTCAAATTCTGCCCTTTCGGAGGCTTTGTCTCCAACTCCAAATCTATTGTTTTCCCCAAAGTCCAACCTGGCCTGCAGTCACAATTCTCCTTATAAAAACCCCTGACTTTGAGCGCTTCGTTGGATCGCTCCCGAGTTCCAGATCGCCTTGCTGCCGCTTTGCTTGGCGAGCTTCCCCTCAGCTCCACGTGCTGAGATACATTGAACCCCAGCTTCGCTCTCCATTTTCTCCCGGACTTCAGGACAGGTTTCGTATCACCCGAACCAACTATCCCTCTAAAAATCCCTCTATCTTACTCACACCTTTATTTAGGCTTCTTGACTTGGCCTGAGCCCCTAGACACTGGGTTGCAAGATCCTGCTAAGTTACCCTGCCTCTCGTTTTGCCAACTTGTGCTCTGAACTAATTCCCCCAACTTCTATAATTTTGATAGCAATTTGGTGTCCCTCCCAGGACCCCCCAGAAAACAGGGTAACAACAGAATTCAAAGAATTCAGAAATGTCATGCAAATCTCTTCCTACAACTAAAGTGACTCTAATTAAAACTGTTTAAAATAAATTACAGGAATAAAAGTATTTTTCACCTGCTATCAAGAAAGGCTTAGTTTTCTTTTGAAGGTAGATATGGTATAATATATAAAAGCTCTTGTTGCAAAACAAATTAATCCTCTTTCAGTTAAAATTAACTCAGGGATGAAAGAAGTTTCATAAGTAACATACAAATCCCAGTGATTGCAACAAATCCCACAAGCAATTATGATATACAGTTTTAAAATTACAAGTTTGTTTTTATATGCCTGGAAGGTTTTTGATAAAATAGAATGACCTTTTATAAAATCTGTGGAGTGCAATTAACCTAAAATAATAGGAAACAAAGGTAAGCACTTGTCTGTGCTCGAGTAAATTGTTAAGAAAGACTTGCAGAAAATACAAACATTTTGTTAAATATGTTTTTAGTTGTTCCTTTTTATAAAGAGGGTAAGAATATGTTTTACAATATTTCCAAACTCCAGGAATTTTCTTCCTCATCTTCTGGTTTGTTCTTTAAATTGAGCCTCTGGGATAAAATGATATTAAATGAACAACATGGTAAAAAGTAAACCAAATTAATTTAACCATACAATTTAAATCAAACAAGTTAATCCAAATGTGCAATTACAGATGTTATTAACAGTTAAATATCCACTGCAATGTAAAGCTCACATTCTGAGTGGACTGAATTTGTTTCTTAGTGAAACTATGATGGTATAAGGCACCTTTTCATGTGACCAGCATACAAATCACATATAATATATACTGAGCAATATTCTCTACTTATGGAAACCCACATATACAAATACATCAAATTACGGATGTTTGCATGCTTCCCATTTAGATAAAAGAAGGCATAGTTTAGAAATGCAGTACTGTAAATATGTTCTTCAGTTCAAAAAGAGAAGTCAAAGAAAATTGATCAAACTCTGAAATTAGTTACAGTAAATCTAAAACCCATCTTTAAGGGTCAGGAGCATTTGGGACATAAATCAAAAGCATAGTTCAGTGACAGGAAAAAGTACCCTCGTCTTCTCTTGTGCAAATGTGGAGAGATAAGAAGCTTTTACTTTGTATATTAAATTAATCAGAATGTACTTGTTATGTCTTTACTGAGGCTAGTTAAAGCATATGTGGAGAATCTTGTAGCCAAAGGGCTTCATTCTCTTGTGGGTAACCTTCCAAGAGTCACATGCCAGCAGTGTGCAGAGCCAAAGCAAATATGCATGGAGTCATCCCTCACATCATAGCTCATCTTCATCCACACAATTTATACCCAGCCACACAAAATACATGCATATCCATTCTTATTCTTTATCTCTCTCAGTCTTTCTCTCTCTCATTCTCTCTCTCTCTCTCACGCACACACACATGCACACACAGACAGATGTATGCACACACCAGTTCTCTCTTTCACTCTATCCTATGCTGCAATTAGGTTTGAATCACTCCTTCAGCTTCAGTTTCTGAAAATATCCTCTTCCTGCAGCATTGAGACTTGGAAATGCCTCCCACAGGAGCCAATGAGAAGCCCTTTTCAAGCTGTATGGGTTTGATTTTTAAGAGGTCACATTGTGTCAATAGGGTTAATGTTAACCTGATTTCTGGGGTCCCTTGGGGGACACCTCAATGTGCTCCACGCAATGGGGAATGAAAACTAGCCAGAGCACAAGCAATAGCAATGCGAGAGGCAGGGTAACCTAGCGGGCTCTTTTACCCAGTTTTTACAGGGTCAGGCCAAGCCAAAAACCGAACAAAAATGTCCAATAAATGATTTTATTGAAGGAAAGTCTCACGCAGCAACGCAATCACTCACACACTCACTCAAGACCTATTAAGAAGCAAAAGAGAGGAAACTACATAGGGGAATGTTGAAGGGGTGTAGCTGGGGTGAAACTGCACCTTTGTCCTGAAGTCCTCGGTCTGGGAAAAACAGCAGAGAAGTGGGGCTCAGCACGGAGAGGGCTGAGGAGATCACTCAACGGATGGAGCAACGGTCTGCTGGGATGACCAGGGGTGATCCAAAGAACTGCTCAAAAACTGGGACTATTTGTAGGGGAAAAGGTACCTGGAGGGCTAATCCTTTCCCGGGGAGAACAATGGGTTTTGCAGTGGGCACGAAGCTCCACACTGGTAATTTCCTTTGTGTGATCGGATTGCAAGGTGTTGCCAAAGTCTCAGGATCTTTGGCTGTGTTTTGTGGTGTGACTTCTGGTCCTCGCCTGATGGAATATTTGCTCAACTTGGGGCAGACATGCTAATCCCCTCAAGTCAGCGTCTCGGGGCTGAGGACCCTTTGTTTATTGTGGGTTTACACATCTTGAGGTCTCCTGGGGCTACGTGACTGGGGATTTTACTGGCCTGACCTGGTTTTCGATCTTTGACCATTGCTGCCTACATGCCCATCTGGGTGACCTCTCAGGCACATTGAATCATATTTTAATATCAAAATTGTAGACCTTGGGATAGGGTTTTTCTAGTGGAGTAACATTAAACCTTCCTTACCTTACTTCCTTCATGAAGATCTCCTCACTACAGCAATGAAGATGAAGAAAAGGGTGCTTTTAGGGTCACATTGTGTGCAAAGTGGAAGTCTTCCTCACCCAGCTCTATCGTCACTGAAGATTATCCCTTGTCTGGCAATTTGGCTTATTTAAAGCTTTAATTGCCACCAGCAAATGTTGTTGAAGTTAATAATAATGTTGTTGAATGTTAATAAAAAACCATGTTGCCGCATTGTATGTGGGACAAGGAGGAGAGGTAGAGACGTGGACATGATAGAGAGACCTCCTCATTCTGCATAGAATCTACAGGCTAAAAGTTCCCTAACTGTGGTTTGAACTATGGTTTGTTGAAGGTAGCAAGGATCAAATAATGGTTTATCACCCTTGTTTATTAACAAACCAGCATTTAAATTAACAGAATTCCCCACCTGTTTCTAATATCTTCTTCATAACTTGGCCAGAGGAAAAGAAAGCAATGGAAGGGGAGGGCAGAACATGAATCCAAGACTCAAGTTTTCATTTGCGGAACATTAAACTGCAACACGTTATGTTTGTAGATTTAGAACCCTATAAACGAATGAAAACAAGGCAAACCAGAAATGAGGTTTCCCTACATTTCTAGACAGGAAGCAGCTTTTAGGAAGGAGTGAGAAATCTCAGACCTCAGGGAGTGAATTTGACCTTTCGGGTGCTCCAGATGGTCATATCCCCATCCACAAAAGACCATTGTTAGCTGTTTTTCCAAATTTTTTTTTTTGTGTGTGTGGCTTTTCCCTCTTATAAAAGATTGGCATGACTTTCCTAAGGCTTAGTTACTGGCAGCTAGACTTTTAAGCTACAATATGCTGTTAATCTGGGTCCTGTTCTTTTGCAGTCAGAGAATAAGATCTCCAAGAACACAGAGAAGTGAATAAATTTTACTTCGAATGTTACAAGATGTCTCCCCTCTGCAGCCCAAGCTTTATTTTGCCAGAGGGCAGGCTGCTGTTGTTATGATAAAGCTGGCCCTGCAATAACACATTTATAGAAATATACAGAAACCCATTGTGTGTAACTTTAGGAATGAAGTCCTAGAGCCAATCTTTTTCCTAATAGGACCAGGTCAGAATTGAATGGTGTTCTAGAGATGCTAGCAATTGTTTGGCTGTAAGGGCCAAAATAACCTAAAGGCACCAGATCCCATCTAATCTTGGAAGCTAAGCAGGGTCAGCCCTGGTTAGTACTTTGATGGGAGACTACCAGTGAATACCAGGTGCTGTAGGTTATATTTAGAGGAAGGAACTGGCAAAAACACCTCTGAACATCCCTTGTCAAAGAAAACACTATGACATTCATGGGGTTGCCATAAGTTGACATGTGAATTGAAGGCACGTGCACACAAACACACATACACACGAGTAAGTCAGAGGATATGAGACATAGTCTCCTCCTGAGCTCGTTACTGTTAAAGATACTCAGTTCAAGGAGGCCACAGATTTGGAAGAACTAATATACTGAGATGACTTCAGCATCTTGCTCCACTTCACCTCTAAGATCCCAGGGGACATGTCTGAACAGAAGTCTGAAAGCAGAAGTTTAGTGTCCATCTGGAAACAATAGTTCATTCTGAGCTCTTATCTTAAGGAAGGATCTATATTCCTCATATGTTCTGAACCAGGGACATGATGATAGGCCAGGAAAGTGTGGGAGAAACTGTTCAATAGGGGGTTAACCAGTACTCAAGCAATACCTAGTCTTGTGTCTGTCTAACTCACTACTGGACAGCTATCCCTAATTTTCTGACTTTGCTTCAATGGACAGCTCCCAGTAAGGTGAGTCGACATAGAAAAATAAGTGGAACAGGGTATGCCCTTATAAAATTGTCTAGAGGTAGCACCAAGGATGAAATGGAAGTGTTTTTAGGAGCTGAGTTTTTATTGTCAGGGTAATACCAAAGATAATTTGTGAGTTCATTATTGAAATCTTGCGGAAGGTCCACAGGAAAAAAGGGCAAGGAAGCTCTTTGAGAACTTTGCCATAGAATGTATTATGAATACTGTAAAGAACAGAATAGAACAGAATAAACAGAATAAATATAAAGGTGACAAACAAGAGAAGGCTGTTAAGTGATGCTATAATGTTTTGTGGAGAAGAAGCACAGCTGAAGTTTTGGAGGCTAGAAAGTTGGCAAGAGGAAGAGAAAGAGTGTACATGTGTGTTGCTTTTTTCCCTTCTTCTGCTCTCTCAAAAATATAGACGGGGTCTTCAGCATCAGGTTAGCTTCAAAAAGAAAGGCAGAAAACTTGTTAATGGCTTCTATAGTGGAAACCACTGGCTATGGGAATGAAGAAAAAGAGTATTCAAGGCCATGATCCCAGAGTCAGGCTACATTTATCACAGTAAATCAAATAGCAAATCACAGTAAATAATCTAAACAAATAAAAATCTTCTTAGTTACTTAATATCTAGGGGCTCAGGGGAGAAGTCAGAGAGACTGATTTTTCACAGCAACTTTTCCATAAGTCATATTTCCAAACTCTTAGTTAACAGACAATACAAAAGAGTATGGTGAATAAGCCTTCTCCAGTCAAAGAAAAGGAAGTCAGTTCTGTTTTATTGCTTAAGAGAAGAGGGATCTGGGGACTGTAAGTAGGCGTGTTAGTCTTGTAAGCACATTCAAACTCAGCACTATGCCTAGCTTATAGGAAAGTAATATATGTTGCTTTGAATAAATTAAGAACTGTCTTAATTAGGAGAGGTTGTAGACAAATTAAATAGAGTGTGCAAGTGGGAAAACGTCACACTTTATGTTTCCAGGCATGGAGAGTTTTGAGCCAAAGTGATCAGGGACCCAAAGTGACCCAAAGTGAGCTGGGACCCAAAGTACAAATGAATAACAATCTGTGGCAGCAAGCCAAAGTAATCACAGTCACAGTATGGTCAAAGCTCTGCATTAGATGTGTGTAGACAGGAAGCCGTCAGCTCTTTGTGAGTAGCTTTTTAGCTTGGTGTACAATGAAGGATGCTTTTTAAAGATTTGTAAATAACTGATCAAGAACTGATCATCTGTGGTATCTCTAGGATGTGTGACACAGATTAGTCCTTTTGTATGTTAAAGGCAATTTCATTATAACAGTTCCTTTCATGGAACTGCTCTGGAATGTGTGATTTCGTGTGGAGAAATGCCTGAAGATTTGTTTAGTCTTTTTTTTTTAGTTACTGATGTTTGTGATAATTGTGTTATGCAGTAATAAGTAATATAAGATATGTATTTCTCATCAAACAAAAAGTAACAGGTGGCCTTGCTTCCTTTGGGGGGTACCCTTTTAGTCCCACCTTCCTGATTTTGGGGGTATTCCCCTGATTTTGGGGTGTACCTTGAGAGAATTTTGAGAGGGATCCATTGGTGTACCTGGAGAGAATTTTGAGGGGGATCCTGTGACAGTGCTAGATTGGGTGACCCCATTGATCAAATATAGGATATTGAGGCCCCTCAATATATAGGATACTGAGGCCTGTGAGGCCCCTCCCAAAACTGCAAACCCCAGGATTCGATAGGATGTTGAAAGTGGAATAATAGCGCTATAATGGTCTAGTGCGGAAATGGCTTAAGTCTTCTTCCTTATACAGAAATGTTCCTTGATCATCCCAAGAAGATATGTCTTTATGCTGCTTTAATTTGTTCAGCAAAAGCTCTGCATTTTCCTGTCATGGACCCCTTCCAAAATATCTTGAATGGAAGTATCATTTTAATGATGGGAGGGAGGTGGTGGTGGATTTGAGGGTGGTGGTAAAAGATCAGGGAGAATTTTTTTCCCCTCATTTCATCCTATCTGGTTAGGGTTAGAACACAGCTGTAGAGTTTTACCTATTCATAATTAAACAAGCTTGACTGTAAGAGAATTTCTCCCATGTCTGAGTCTAGACATACAATTCATCCTCTTTCTTGCTACTTGAGTTCCTTCCCTCACATCTATCATCTGAGGACATAGCACCTAAACATCCAAGATAATCAGGTCTGCTGTTAGACAACCAGTTTCCGATGTGGCATCTAAGTTCTTCAGGTATACCACAGATCTTTCTTTTGATCACCTTCTTTGTGGTTGTTTCATACATTTTGTGTAAGTTTTCAATTATTGCCTCAAAATCTGTTCCCTGTCTCTTCATTCCTCTTCTCTCATGTGCCGGCACAAGACAGTCCTGGGGGGCAGACTGTATTCATTCTTCTTTTGTTGCAGCAGGGCATCCCCAAGTTCCAGGGGTCTCACGGGCGTCACATCTGTGCAGCTCTCCACGTTGGGTAAAAAAAAAAAAAAAAGGCAGGGCTGTGGCAGTGGCAAGAATGAAGCCACGGTCCCAAGGATGCTCACTCATATACCCTGTGCCATGAGATAGCTCAGAGCGGGGTCACCCACCAAAACAAGTTTTGTGCAAAAAGATGTTCATCCTTTTGGTGGGATTTGGGTTTAGGAAGATGGCTCTAAGGGGTTCCACAGATTCATGGGTATTCTCAGGGAACTCCCAGAAACCTCAGAATCTAGAAGACAGACCAGGAGTGTTCCCTCAGCCCCTCAAATTCCCTCAAGGGATTCCATGAAGGTGGATCTAAAAGTTCTCACAGATTCATGGGGGGGGGTCTAGGGCACCCCAAAATCAGAGAACTTCCAGAATCCTCAGAAACTAGAGTAGACCAGGAGTGGGGACTTCAAAATTCCCTCAAGGGGTAACCCAAAATCAGAGGGTACCCCAAAATCAGGCAGTTGGGACTAATAGGGTATCTCCCTAAAGAGGAGGGGGCATTTGTCACTTTTTGTTTGATGAGAAATACAATCAGTCGTCCAACATTTGCAGGTTTCACTTTTGCGGATTTGATTATTCATGGATTATTTGCTATCACCTCTGCTGCCTCCTTATGCCATTTTTAATAAGGACTGCAAGCCTCGTGGCTAGTAAGTCCCTATTAAAAATGGTGTGGAGCAGCAGTGGAGGTGGTGGTAATCGCTACCAGCTACCCACTTCTGCCTTGTGATGCCTCAAAGGAATCCGGGGGGGGGGGATGTTGAATATAATGATCATCCTTGTGTGTGTGTGTGTGTGTGTGTGTGTGTGTGTGTTAAATATGGTTTGGGAGGGCCTAGGGTTATTCATGGTTTTTCCAGTTTCATGGGGATCCTGTGCCCCTAAGCCTAGCGAATGTGGAGGGATGACTGTATATACCTTATACTACCGTAATAATATATAAATGGCACTGAAAGCTAACTCTGGAAGGTATGTTTGAGTATTGCTTTTCAAATACTAAGGGGGAAAGTGCATTACAGTCTCTTCATTTTATGGCCCTGAAGAATGAAATCTCTTTTGTAAACAGCATGATAACAGGAAGCTTGGATAAGTACTGCCAAAGGCATTTACTTACACACACATACATGTGTGTGTGTGTGTGTATTTATACCACCATCTCAGTATCTTTCCCAATAAATTCTGCTTTTCACAGGAGATAGTTACTTCTCTGTATCCAGGCTCATGACACAATTTGTGATGGGTCTTTCTAAATAATACACATGAAAGGGAATTAAACAGAGGATGAACTGTTCTTGTTTCTATCCCTTTTTTCTGGTGGTTCTCAAGCTGTCTTTGAATGTACCCTCCTTTACTTGCTTTTGAGAGAGGCAGCAGTGTTTTGGCTCATCAAGCCCATTTGAGAGGAGAAGAGCTTTGGAAAGTGACCCCATTGTAAGCATCTCATCTAAAATATCGATCTGATTTTTTTTTTTGGCAACATGTTGCAGGTTGTACTAACAACAAAAAGATTTTTTTATTAACTGAAAATAGTTTTTTTTAAATATACAGTTCCTAGAAAAGCTAGAGCTTCAAGTAGTACATCCAATCTGAACTCTGTAGATGGGGTGGGGAAACTTTTTTTGGCCACAAGGCCAAATTCCAATTTAGGAAGAGCCTCAGGTCCTCATTCCAGGAGTAGGTGGGGCAAAAGGCAGGCAGAGGAGTGAAGGGCAGAATAGGTGGGCTGAAGCAAAGTGAGTGGGGCCAGAGGTAGCAATTACAGATTTGGACTTTCCCCCACCAAGAATGCAAAACTCAGTCCTATGCCTGTTTTTCATGACAGTTTTCCTGATTGATTGCTTTAGCTGACTGAAGGTAACAGAAGAATAAGCCTGCTAGTAGAAGTTGTACACCCTCCTATATTTTTTCTGTCACACACATTTTGTAGAATTTGATGACTGACATAGCATATAGCAATTTTCATGTCCTGTTCAGACAGAACTGCCACACAATTGCATTGCAGTGGTAACATTCCTGGTCTTCACCACTTGTGATTGTCTCAAAACATCAACTTTGATGACACCTCAAATGTTCCAAATGCCACTTCTGACAGGAGAAGGTGAGTTCCAAACTCTCCTGATGTTATAATGAAAATGGCTGTTCCACTCCCACTTCCCATTGAAAGAGCGTTGAGCTCTACTGGTCTCTTCTCTATCATAGTACTCTGTATTTAGCTAAACTGTTATCAGTATCTCTAACCATGAAGAAATACAGTATTGATAACAAGTAGTTTTTGCTATGATAAAATCTCCCCCTTCTTTTCCTGGCACTGCTGCTGTCTCCCTGAAGGATAGCCTGGTGCTGATTGTTGTTTGGACCCTCTCGGCTTCAAAATGTTATAATCTACTTGCCTAATTTACTCGGCACAGTGACTGCATTACATTACATACTTTGTGCTGTTTCAGAGTGTAGTGTTCAATCATATGGGGTTTTAGATATGTCAGGCGGGCCCTTTTCATTATTGTTCTTGACTAGAGACTCTTTCAAACGTTGAAAATATAGAGCATGCCAACTGAGCAAATGTTGGGCAGTGGTTGTAGATAGCAATACAACTATCCATTTCATTTGTTCTGGAGTTTCACAGAGACCATGTGAATTAAGACTGCCAGCTGTCTCTTTTCATTTTCCTTATTTTCAATTACATCCCTTATTTTTTTTTCATAATGCATAACTCCTAGTATTCACACTGATTCATATGGTACAATGTCCTCCACAGAAATAGATCCCTATCCAGGAATGGTGAGCAACTGTTGCAAGTCTTCTCAAATGATTTTGGACTAGAAATTCCACCACCATTGGCTGTCCTAGCCAGGGCTGAAAGAAGTTGAAGGCCGAAGACATCTAGAGAGCCAAAGTTGCCCTGCTATATGGGAAATTATGAGTATATTATAATTCATGAAATATATATATATTTTCCCCCTGGAGTTTCATGGAGTGGACCATTTGTATCCTTGTAACCATGTAATCTTGGCATTGGAGATGTAGGAAATAAAGGAAAATATCCTAAGGACACTTTAGTTGCACAACACGCTATAGAAAAATTTCTTCAAGACTTCGTATTTTGGATTTCATTCTGTGAAGTTTTAATAAAAGAGCGTTTCCTCTTGCCATTAAAGTAGGTCTCCAATGCTTCCTAACTAGCATCCATCTGCACCAAGATACCCATTTCCACACAAATATGCTTCATCTTTTTCACTCTCCAGGCCCATGCAGTTTATAAGTTTGGGTAAAATTTACACTGGGAGCAGGAGACAAGGAAAGGGTTCAGAAATGTACGCACCAGTTCCACTCCTTCAGTTCACCCCACCTTGCTTGCCTGAGATGATTATCTTCACGGGCAGCCAAACATGCACATCACAATATGAACAGATGTTGTCACATGGTCTGCATCCTGCAACAATTTGGGATTGAGATAACTTGTACAAACCCTACCCACCTTTGGGGGTTCATGCACAAACCCCTGTGCAGATGTGTCCTTGAACACAAGGAGGCGAGGGAAGTCAAGAGCCTAGCAGGTGTGATCCATCCTTCTCAGGTAGTCTATACCTAAATAGGTCATGCCTCTGCATAGAACTCCTCTTACTACCACAACTGGACATGTATCATCCGTTTAATTTACTTTTTTTTCCCTCAGTGAGAACAAAATACATTCAGCCTCAGACTGACTGAGTATGTTGTCCTATGCTTTGTCTAATTGCTTGCACCAGACCTGTTTGATGTGGTACGGAAACTAGATATGTATTTCTGTACGTCAACTTATAATGATAGGTTCCTTAACAGGATCTCCTTATATTTACGTTCTTGATTTTTATGTAATACTTCTGTGAGGTGGGTGGGAATGTGTGGGTTGGAGGCGCGACCCGTGACCGCCTGTTAAATACAAAGAATAATAAACTCAGAGCCAGAAACTCAGCAGTCTAGCTCGTTTGGGACATTTTAAAGCCGCAGCCTCTCAACTGGGAGAGCTCCCAATTAGCCCCGAACAAACTCCAAGCGCACAAGCCTGTGTGTGAAACAAGCAGTTTGTTGGCACGCAACCGTTCCCAAGGTTGTGCTTCCTTTTGCTTTTTCCTGAGATTTGGCGCAGGCGAGGGAAAGGGTCGGAGTCACATGGACACAAAGCTTTTGATTAATGGCCAAGTGCTGCTGCTGCTGCTGCTGCTGCTGTTTCAAGGCTCCAGATCTCCGAGTCGTACAAAGAGAGCGAGGAGCCGGTGACCACTCACTTCCTACAGGCTGGGTCCCTCTTCCTTACTGGAAAAAAAAAGAAAGGGACATTTCAGGAGTGGGGGAGGGCGGCCTGAGCGGCTTTTCTCCTCGCTTCTGCATCAGCGAGGGAGCGTGAGGGCGAGCCCGTCGGAGCGCCCGAGAGCCCCCAGATGGCCAACCCCGCGATGGAGCTGAACGGGCGCTTTTGTTGTTGTCTTTTCTGAACTTCAGAGGAGGAGTCCCTGAGGCATTTTCCCCTTCTTCCTCCTGCTGGTCGCCGCAGAAACAGGAGAAAGAGCTGAGGAAAAGTTGGGGAGGGGAAAAAGAAGAAGAGGCGCCTCTTTTGGGTGGTGGGTGGCCCGGGTAGGTGGGGAGGGGGAGGCAAGAAACCATGACTGAAGAAAGCAAAGGGGAAGGGAAAGGAGAAAGCGGGAAGGATTTGGAGAAGCAGCTTCGCCTCCGAGTGTGCGTTCTGAATGAGCTGCTGAAGACGGAGCGGGACTATGTGGGCACTTTGGAGTTTTTGGTGTCGGTGAGTTTTAAAGCGCCCCCCCCCCCCCGCCATAGGATGCTTCTGCTTTGCCTGGTCTCCTCAGACGCCTTCCTCTCGCTTCCTGGGCACAAACAGCCGCCCTTCCTCCTCCTTTCCTTCTCCAAGTTTGCCGGTGGAGCTGGGGCGGGGGGCATGAATCTTTGGGGAATAGACACGGAGGTATCATTCTGTGACCGAAGAGAAACGCAGGACACTGACTCCAGGGAGGATGTAAAAAGTTAGGTAGCTATCTTAGTAGTTGTTATTTGGTGTAAAGCCATTTCTGCATTAGACTGTTACAGTGCTATTATTCCACTTTCAAGATCCTATGGAATCCTGGGGTTTGCAGTTTAGGGAAGGGCCTCAAGGCCCCTCCCTAAACTGCAAAACCCAGGATTCCATAGGGTGTTGAAAGTGGAATAATAGCGCTATAACAGTCTAGTGTGGAAACGGTCTCTGTGGCCTTGGTTGATTTTAGCATGGTCATCTTGTGTTGCAAACATGATGAAGCCAGTGCTACAAAGCTAGCAAAGCCAGCTCTTTTTAAATCGCCGCTTCTGTGAAAACTATCCCCCTCCATCAGGTGACTTTTCTGGGCACAGATATTGAAAAGTAGTGAATGAAACGTTCTAAGTTTGGGTGTATTTGGCCGATTGTGTCTTTTCTGAAGTGTAGTGGGGGGACTGAATTTTGAAGTTTAGAGTTTCAGCTCCTAAGGCACCACTGTCTCTGTATTTACTATGCTCCTTGAAACACAGTATTCTGGCAGGGGGTAGCCCGGAGAGGAGGGAGTTGCGCAAGGATGGGGGTGCTTGATCTACAGCAGCTGTGCAGTATTAAAGCCACATGTAACTTTTACCTCTGCTCTCTCTTGCCTGTGCTGCCATCCGACATCCTCCTTTCAAAACCTTGTTTTGGTAATAGATTGGTGACTGAAAGAAAGATGGGTTACAACCACTTCTCATCGTATTTAAAAGTAGACCTACTTATATCAGTGGACTTAAAGTTAATCACAATTAAGTCTACATCCTTACAACCCTGTGACTTGCTTATAAAAAGCATAACGCATCTATAAGATGACACACACTTTTTGCAACCCCACTATAGCAACAGATGTGTGTGTGTGTGCGCGCCTGTACCTTCAAGTTGCTTGTCATCTGATGGTGATCTCTGTGAATTCCATAGTGGTTTTTTAAAGATGAGGAATACTTAGAGGTGGTTTTGTCAGTTCCTTTCTCTGACATCTAGCCTACAGCTCCTGGTATCTGTTAGTGATCTCCCATCCAAGTGCTAACCAGGGCTGACCCTGCCTAGCTTCCAAGAACTGATGGGCTCTGGTGCCTTTAGGGTATTTAGGCCCCTAGAAATTGATTTACTAGAAATTAATGTGACATAAGAGATGTGTGCATTTAGGGTTTTGTATTTTCCTTGTGAAAGGAAACAGGGACATCAATACATTATCTCGCTAACCCATTCTCACATTTATCAGCATCATCACTTAAAAAGTTTTTGGTATAAACAAAACTCAAGTTGCCTGTTTAATTTTGTAGAGTGCCTGTCATAATAGCCCTCACATTTTTTTCCTCATTCCCCCACCCCCATCCTGTCTGAAAGGGAAGTCTTTCAAACAGCAAACTTCCTGCTTAGTTTCTGCTTATTATCATGCAGGAGAAAATTCTCAGCTTGGCTTTTGGCAAGAATGAAAGCAATGATGCTGAAATAAAATATGATTTATAGAGAAACCTCATAGCAATTGCTAATCTGTATATAATTATGAAAATATACACATAGATCACAGTATTTGGTCTTTATAATTTAATTATAATCTACTGTTTTGACATTTATCTTTTGTTTTATACAAAAGCTGACATTAAAGATTTTCAGGTTTCTGCTCCCAGTGAAATGAAGAAAATATAAATATATGAGCTAGCAGCTATGAAGATACTGGTATATGTAGGGTAGGGTAACTGGAGTTTCCACAAGCATGCAAGCCCTGTTTGTTCCAATGGTATTGGCTTGCATGTTGAACTTGTTTAGAGGTAGGGCCAGAATGTTTCACCTATTAGTTTGAGAGTTTGGTGACAGAACAATTTTTGTGTAGAAGTTCCTAGGTTCAAGCCCTAGGTTTAAACCCAAACCATTTAAAAGAAAAAGGACCAATAAATGTGAAAGTTCTCTATTAGAAACCGTGTCGAATCTCTAGTAGTTAGAGCAACCCACAGGGCCAGTACTGTCTGCACCAGGAGTGGTAAACTCATCCTCTCCAGAAATTGTTGGACAAGATTTCCATGACCGCTATTGACCATGCTGGCAAGACTTGGAGGGAACTAAGGTCAAAATGTTTTGAGGACTACTTCTTCCTTACCTCTGTTGTTAGACAATCCTGGATTGGATGGACAAAATCTGATCTGATGATTTAGTCTTTAGAATTCACTTCTCAAATCAATTAGTTAGATGGAAATCTGCAAAAGAAATGAACTCTTTTACACTCATACAATGTTCCTGAAGTGGCTGTCAAGAAAGTGGCTCAACTGCTTCAATATTACATTGAAAATTAAATTTGAAATTAAATTCAGCTGCTCTGAAAAGGCAGCTCATGAATAATGTAGAATGGTAGAAGATCTGGAAGCTAATAGTTTAGAGCTTGGCCTCTTCACCCTCTGTTTCAACCCTCCTCACCTCCCATTAATTTTCAGATCAGATCTTCCTCCCACCACAGCAAAGTTCAGCTCCCAAGGAACAGCTAGTGAGGGGTGCACTCTGTTTCTATGCCTAGAAAATGAGCTGCACCTCTCCCTCATTTTTACCAATTAGCCTTGACAACAACACTGGTTTCATTTTGCCTGTTTTTCTTGAGCTGGTGTATGTGTGCATGTTCAACTTACGCCAGTCAGTCTTAGGGATATGTGCTTGTGTGTCTGTATGTGTAAAGGTTCTGGCCCTACTGATTTAACTCTTGTGTCCCTGTTCTGTTACTAATTACATTTGCTCTGGTGCAGCAACCTGAGCTTTTGGAGAGCTCAACTTTCTGCTGACCTCTTTGGTGGTGCTGATGATTTGAATGTTCTTATTCATATGAGTATTGTGCATCAGAAATATTATTTGAAGTAACTAGTCTGAAGATTGTTATCCCCATTTTGAATTCTCTCTGTGACCTACTTGACATACATACTTGCTAGGGAATAAACTCCACTTGCACTACGAGTTGACATGCATAGAATTTACTGCACATGTTTATGTTACATAGGATGCTAGTAATTGCCAACTCATGTTAAACGGTAGAGGGTTTTATAGCTTGTGAAAAACTGTGTGCCTATTTAGTAATAGATCAACACTGTGTTTTAAGTATTAACACAATATCCATAGAACTAGTGAAATGGAGTGTAGGTGTTAGAGAATTCTCTTAAGATTTTTTTTTAATGTTCTGCCATTTCTGATGTTTTGGAAATTAATATCTGAATGATTGGTCATTTATGGGTCAACAACATCAAACAAACTTGTTTTCCTTAAATGTACTTCAGTGTAAAAGATGATACACTATTTTTACAGGTAAAAAAGCATGTAGTTCTTCAGACCAATCTTCAAAATCTTTTAAAACAGACAGTAAACATCTGCAAGGTCCAGATGAAGACACTACAATTTCAGCTGCTTTGTGTTGCTGACTTAGAGGTTGAAATTGGAGACTTCAGCAAGTTTTCTGAGTTGTTTGTGGAGTCCAGATCAGGATTCATTGAAAAGCTCAATGGAAATAGGAACTGATCAATTGGTTTGATGCTATAGCCAAAGGGTGTACTATAAAAAGGTGAATAAAAGGTCAGAGACAGAAAAAATAAGAGGATGAGGGAGGAGACATCTTAACAGCAATCACTAAAGATGACATCTGCTGGCTTGGACACTCTGTCTAAAATAAGGACACCACATAAACATTAAGGTAAGTTAGAAGTGAGAAGCATGCCCAGAGTCACTTTCTCTATTTGCACCCTTCATTTATTTCCTGGGAGGAAGGAAAATAAGTTGCCTGTAGAGTTGAAGGCTTTCACGGCCAGAATCCATTGGTTCTTGTGGTTTTTTTGGGCTTTGAGACCATGTATACAACCAGAAATACAACCAGATCACGATCTCAAAGCCCGAAAAACCCACAAGAACCAGTAAGTTGCCTGTCTTTCTCTACTCCTGCTCACCTGTGAAGAGAAGAGGGATTGCCACAAGCATGTGAGTCTATCACACTTACTCTTCAGCTGATCCATTGATCTGGGCTGTTCACCAACCACTTGATTTGTCATCTTGAAGAACTGCAACCTTGTTGCATTAAACGCCCCCTTCCCTTCACTGCAGGTTATTATCTCAGTGTACAAGAAAAGTCACATGAGAACTGCAGCTCTGAACACACATAGGCTTCAGCCATTCTTCCCTAATAGTATTGCCTTGCAGAAGTATTCCTTCCCCACTTTGATTTTTCCATATTTTGTTGTGTTAAAAGGCAGAAGTGAAATGGATTTAATTGGCATTGTTACCATTGGTTTTAAACAAGATACTCAGTGCTTCAAAAATGCAAAATATTTTTGCTGAGGTGCAACATTAAGTAAACAAAAACAAACTGGTATTCGCTGGTTGTTTTAAGAGTTCATCCCCTTTGCTGTGAAACACCTGAGTGTACATACTCATTGCCTCCAGAATTCATGAAGGTAGCTGAATGTAGTTCACTTGTTCCAGTGCCAGATGATCTCAGGTTAAATATATCTTTTCCTGGAACACCCCAGAGTTTTCTGGGGAGCATATCTAAATAAAAAGTGTCATGAAGACCAAGCAACTAGCAAAACAAATCTGGGTGTTCATCATTACATCTTTACTTTTAATCTCAATTCAAGAAGTTTTCTTAGTTCTAAATAAGTGCCTGTTGGTAGTAATGGGCTGGGGGAGGGCAAAGAAATTGAAACTTAATCCAGACAAGGTGGAGATGTTTCTCTTCAGTTGAAGGGAAGGACAGGGAGGTTCAGAATTTGAGTTCACTCCTGGATTCACCTTTGAACCTGAATGCTTGCATTTCCACAGTTGCTAGAAGTGCGTTTGCACAGTTAAATCAAAAGTGTCAACTGAACCTTTTCCTAGGGATATCTGATTTGTTCTTGATATTATATTCCTTAGGTACATTACATTTAGATTACTGTGATGTACTCTGTAACACCTCCCTTGAAGAATGTTTAGAAGATCCAGCTTGTTCAAGGACCTGCAGCCAGATTTTTAATGGCGGTTGGTTGCAGAGACTGCTCAGAACTCTCTTTTAAAACAGCTCAACTGCCACTCTGTTTCTGGGCACAGTTCACAGTGCTGGTGATATGAAGATGTAAAATCTGGAGTCAAGTTTCTGAAGGACCACATTTTGTCATGTGAATCTGCCTGAGAGCTAAGAAAAAAAACTTCTCTCGTTTCCACCACCCCTACAAGCATGTTTCCTGATAATACAAGGGAGGGCTGCCCCCAGACTCTGGAACACCCTAGGGAGTTTAGGATAGTTCCTTCCTTGCTGTTCTTTCATAAGGTGAAGATCTTTTTATTCCTCCAAGGTTTACAAAACTGATTGTTTTATGAGAAAATGACTTTTTTAAAAAAGTATATTATAATAGTCTTATTTGTTGCTTTTAAATCAATGTTTTAAATGCATTTAATTCTATAGACTGTTTAATCCTCCTTTAATTGTAACTTGTTGTATGCTTTTAGTTACGTGTGTTTTTACTTGCATTTCTTTTTATATTGTAAGCCACCTTGAGACCCAGCTTTGGGGAGAAGGTGGAGTGTAAATAAAATAATGGATGGATGAATCGATAGATAGATGGAGCCAAATCTAGAATGAATCTGGCTTTTTGTTAGATGAGATCCAGCTCTTCCTTTGGTATCTGCCTTACTTCTGTTTACTTTGATCATATCTTTTCATCCTCTCTTGTTTATCAGTTTTCATACACTCTCCAAGCTCTGTCCTCAGTGAGAACTCATTATTTCACTTGTGTCTCTTCTTTGACAGTGGAATTTTGATAATGCACTTATGTGGGTTGCCTGAGTTAATCACCATTATATATTGATATCCTAGATTGCAAATGGTCTTTTGCAAATGGTTTTTGGAGCAGATTGTGCTATAACACAATGTCAAAAGACAGTTGCCCTTAGTATACCGGAGGTAATTAAGATTCTTCAAAGCAGATTTGCTTACACTGAAAAGCTGAAAGCATGAAAACATCAACATACACCCAGTCCCTAGACCTAGTAAACAGGAAATAAAAATAAAGTAAACATTGAACTCTTAACCTTAAATGTTGAAAATGCTTGGACAGAATTTACAACTGTATTTGTAATATGTACCTAAAGTTTAGTTGATAAGATTTCACATTAGCTGGCAGCAGTTCTAAAGGAGTAGCTGCATTAGTCTGGTTAAGAAAAAAGATTCACATGTCATCTTGAAGACTAACACATATATCAAATGTCATCTTTCACTGGCATTCACAAGCAGCAATAGATTGGTTGAGAGAAGGAAAAAGAAACAAGAGCCCAAATGCTACTATTTAAATTTCATGGCATCCCACTGTTTACCATTTGTTTTCCGTGTTTTTGTGGACAGGGGCCAAACATACAGGAGTGGGTGGGCATTACAAGAAAGTACTTACAAAAAAACTAGCTGGTTGCAATTATTTCTTTTTTGCAATAGCCACGGCTTAATTAGTCACATTATGATTGTATCTTAACAAGGGATAATCCTACTCCTTTTCCAGTATAAGTTTACAGTGGGCCCTCTACAGGCATGGAGGATTAGGAGGGCAGAACCCATGTAAAAGTGGAAAAGCTGCAAATATTGGAAGCTCCCGCAAACCGTATTTAACACACACACACACAAAGTACCTGTACTGGTGGGGTGGCTAGGCTTGGCTGCACATGTGTTCCCTCATGTACTCACTTGTGCAGGTGGGAGGGGGGAAGGGGATGGGAGAGGGAAGAGGAGGAGGCGTGGATGCCATCTCCTCCCCCTTCCCATTCACACAGATGAGCAAACACATGTGGCCTCCCTCTTCCCATCCCCTTCTCTCCATGTTTGCAAGTGAGAGTGTACACATGTGCCTCCCCACCTCCCATCTCATCCCCTTCCTGCCCAAGTGAGTGGGCAAATATGCACGTGCCCTCCTGCTGTACCATCCCATTCCCCATCGCACCTGCGCATGTGAGTGAGTGAAAGTTCACACCCTCACTCTTCCCCCCCCACCCCTGTGAGTGAGCAAACACACACATTCTCTCTCCTGCCACTCCCTTTCCTTCTCCCTCCCTCCTGTGCAAGTGAGCAAACGTGTTCACCCTCCCTCTTCCCATCTCACCCCCTTCCCACCCGCCCGTGAGAGTGAGCAAGTGAGTGAACACACTCACTTTCTTTCCTTCCATCCCATCCTCTCCCCCCAGTAATCCATGAATAATCAAATCTGTGATGTCAAACCTGCAGATGTGAAGGGAGGACTATAGTATGTTTTAGTATTATAATTACTTACATGTGACCTCATTATTTAGAGCTGAGGATGGCTTGCTGCATTCCAGTGTACTCTTGCTAGGTAACCAAAGTAATGATTTTAGTTACTCTTGAGTAAATGTTGCTTTTTTAAAATTTCAAGTAATAACCATGTAATTTGGGCCTCAGAATTGTTACTGTAACTAATTATATATTTATAAGTAACTTTTTGAACTATGGAAAAGGGATCCCCTAACATAGGAGAAAAACATATGAGGCTAAATTACAGGTCAAGGTTGAGGATAGCTGTGGGAACTTATTTGGCTGTATCTATATGGCTATTGTCTTGATTTTTTTCAGATTTTCTGGAACCAATCAAAAACAGTGTTATAGCAGGCCTAGCAATATTCTCAACAGGCCATTCTCCAGAACAGACAATTTTTATTGCTTGTACAGTTAAACTAAGGCCATTTCCGCACGAGCCTGTTATAATGGTATGATTCCATTTGCAACATCCTATGGAATCCTGGGGTTTGCAGTTTCAGGAGGGGCTACCTGGCCCCTCCCTAAACTGCAAAACCCAGGATTCCATAGGATGTTGCAAGTGGAATCATAGTGCTATAACAGTCTCGTGAGGAAACATCTTAAGACTTGTAGTTGAAACAGAGAGATATATGCTTCCCTATTTGTCATGCTCTGTCATGACCCACAGTTCCCACATTCTCTCTGCATAAGCAAGACAGAGGGATAGCTTGTGTGAGAAACAAGCACTGTAACTGTCCCCTAGGAGCCATTGCTGCTGGTAAGATTCACGGTAACAAAATATATGAAAAGGAAATATTTAGTTTTCTTTTACATGCTCTGCTTTCCACTTTGCTATATCTGCCTATAAATGCAAATCAAGTAACTAGGAATGTAAGGAGGTTGACAAACAGAAGCTTACTGTAGTAGTTTGAGCACTGGACAACAACCCTGGAGACCCGGGTTTGATTTCCTTGCTAGGCCATGGGAATCTGCTGGCTGACCTTGGGGGTATCATACACTCTCAGCCACAGAAACCTTGTGAGAAGTTTGCCTTAGGGTTGCCATAAGTTGGAGATGACTTGAAGGCACACAACAACAGCAACAAAGAAAACTAAAATAAATTAATGAATTATTTAGTCATTGTCCAGTTTTCTATGATTTTGCCATGGAAAACAGAAAAAAAGCTTAAATTTGAGTAACATATTTATAAAATGTTTGCAGGTCTGTTTATTGGTTAGAATAAATATAAATAAAAACCTTGATGGGATTTTAAAAATTAGGAGTATGAAAACAGTTGCAATATAGCAAATTTTTCAGAATTCTTCATCAGGATGCTAGTAAAATACTGTCCCCCTCAAGAAAAAGACAAAAGGAAAAAGGAACTGGTTGGTGGGATCCTAGAAGAACTCCTTTATGGGCCATAATTTGAGAAATGTGAACAATGTCATTTAAGAATAAAAAAGAAACATTTCTTTCATGACTCATGAAATTGTATATGTGGGGCGTGGGGAACTGTGTTACCAGTTTTTATTGTGTCCCAAAAATTCATGCTTGGATTGTGCTCTCTGATTTACTTTGCCCTACAAAAAACCCTTCCACAGCTCTGTTTAAGGAGTTGTGCTAGGGAGCTATTTAGAATTTCCTTAATAAATCTGTTGTTAACAGTACCTCTGTGGAGGTTTAAACCAAAGGTTCAGTAGATAAAGCAGGTGACAGCTCATGTGTCTTACAAAGTGGGTTCTAGTCTAGAAGATGTATTGTGGTAAAAACTCTCATAGTTTTTTCCGCAAGATTCTGTTCTTCTTATCCTTCCATTTCTTATTTGTGTATTCAGAAAAATATATATATAAATTAAGACTTTAGCACTATAGCCTGTGAAAGAGAGGATACAAAACTATAGAGCTATTGCTGTTACCATCCCAGTTCTTCAAACACTGTCTATTTTCTGAAGTCCATACACTAACTCCCTGTTTTATCTTGTTAAAAGGGTACAGTAAAAGTCTCCAGCCACTATTTATTCTATTCTTTCAGCTACTGCTCTTAAAACGAACAAACAAACTGGTGACTACAATGTCAATGGAGTGATAAATCAATTTGAGTTTTAGTTCAAAGTTTAAAGGTGCTAGACCTATTTCGAGGATAGGGCTTAACAGTACCTTGGATAGCTACTTCAAAGTTCAGGGCAGGTTTGCCACCCCAGTGATATGGAAGACACTAGCCACCCCAATAAAAAGCAAACACTGGCATGTGTTAAGTTATAGAAGGATTACTCTAGAAATGCAGCAAGACTCAGCAGCTTCATAATGCAGTACAGGAGCAGTGATCTGTCCCAGCCACAAGCACTCTATCTTCTCCACCTGAATGTGAGCCTGAAAAAAATGAAGAAAAGTGTTGGTGTATCAAGGCACAAGAAGCAAGCAGAAGTAGTAACATTGCACAACAGCATCATGATGATCAAATTTTTTTTTATAGCATTGGCTAGCTGCCAATTTCTTCTTTTGTAAAGAATGATCCGAGATGAGATTTTTAAAAGTCTAATCCTAAACATTTTTTTAAAAAAATGTGAATATGAATTACAGCCATTCTTTAATTATAGATTTCTGTCACCTTGTCCAAAATGTGTTACACTTGCTAGTGTGTCCAAAATCCTCACGTTCCACAAGTATTTCAAGTGTCCTTCTGGATGTTATTTCTGGTTGAAAAGGCAGTCTACATCCTGAAAGCTTGCTGCCTTTCCTGGATTCCATGAGAAGGTGAGAGAGAGAGAGAGAGAGGAATATTGTTAGTATATTGAAAAAATATAAGTCAAATAAATCACTAAGGCAAACATTTCTGTGAGCAGTAGAAAAGAAAAATAAATTAACTGAAAATGGCATAAAATCAAAATAGATCTATGGTACTTTTTAAAAAATTGAAGTGATTGTCTCACTAGGGATTTACTGGCATTCAACAATCTGTGCCAAGTCCTAGATTTACATAATTGTCTCTCTTTTGGTATGCTCACCATTAACACTAGTTAACAAGACTGGTAATTCCTTCAAAGGGATAGATCCTGAGATGTACTCTCAGCTTCTTTAACCTCTTACTATATTAAGTTCAAAGTAGATTGGAATGGCCCTTTTAAGAGGACTCTCTCTCTCTATCATTACCAGAGTGATATCAGTAAAGATGTTTAGAAATCTGGAAATAAGATAACACGTGAAACATAAACACCATTTATATAGAATTTTGTTCTGCAGAAGGAATTGAGCTGAGATCCCTATGAGTTCTGGCTTACTCATAATGGAGTTCTCCTCTGCCCCCCACCTTGTCCCACCAAAACATTCTGCTGGTTCTTCTTGCCACTAAGGAGCAAGGCCTTCCATCTTGAATGAGAAGGGCAAATGGGAAGGGTAGACGTGTTCATAAGGGCTTGGGTTTTAACATGTCTGGAAAGATGGAAGGGGATGTGTGAGGACTCTAAGAATATCATGATGTACAAACATCAGGGTTAGTCCTTTAAAAATCCCCACCAAACTAACCGCAGCCTTTAAAAGATTGTTTGGTTTGATTAAACCAGTTCTAGATTGAACTGTGGAGAGTTGATCACTATTATAAGGAAGTCTTAGAAAGTGCTGTTTTTTAAAAAATGAAGTTTCCTTGTACAAAGTTTTAAGTCAGCAGTCAAAGATGTATTGTGCAGTACCCCGCTTAGTGGTACTGCTGGGATTAGTAACTCAGTCCACAGACTGCAGCAAGCATCAGTAGGCTTTTATGCACACTACTGCATGAAAACATCTGTGTGTTGACCTGTGAGAACTGATTATCTGTTCTGGGTTGATGGTGTCTAGAAGTTGTACTGTTTGGAAGGGACGATGTTCAGCAACATTTGAACACCTATGTAGGCAAAAGGATGATTTCCTTTTTGCAATATGAATAATTGAGCAGGACCCACGCTCCTAAGTGCTTCCATTCAGCTGTTACTATTCACAATGTAATGCAATGTGTTTCTTGACCTCTGAAGACTTTTCCCAGTTTATGCCAGCAGAAAGTAACCTGGGAATTAAATTTAAATTTCTTACATGCCAGTTATCTTAGCATCTGTTCCATATCTTAGTTACAAATCGCTAGTAGTTTGTTCATAGAAAAAGATTTTTCTATTGTGATTTGTGACTGCATAATAGCTTGCAAAACTACATACTGTATTATGAAATATTTTAAATGTGGTAAGGGAAGGACTTCAGCTGGCTGTGATTTTTTGATAAGGTTGTGTGATTTCCTTTTCCTTTGCCCTGTAACATACAAGTTGTATGGCTGATACATCATGCAAAGTCAAAAGGAAGTTCAGACACAATTACCATAGAAAGTAAAAATCTCTTCCATTCACTTCCAGTTTGTGTTGTTTTTAACTTGTCTGCTGTATAAGGAAAAACATGAATGGTTGTTTAGTCACTCAGAATTAAATATCGGTAGCACCATCTGCATTCTTTATTAATACAGAATAATTATTCCCCTCTCATACATAAAAGGAAACAGAGCTACATTAACTTTATTTACAGGAACACCTTCTCATGCTGAGCACTGGACTGCAATTCAACAAGGAGCTAGCAAACAGTAAAACAGCCTAGGGACCTTTCTGCACTACACTGTTATAATGCTATTATTCCACTTTTAACATTGATTATTTGTGAGTTTCTCCAAACCCTGCCCCCTGAATTTAGGTGCCTCTCTACTGGGTGAGCCTTCCCTCTTGGCGGCTCTTATGAGGCCGTGCAGCCCCTTAAAAACTCACATCTAGTCCTCCTCCTTACCCAGCACCAGCACTGCTAACGATGGCTTGCAGCCTAATTTCTCAGCACCACGAACCCTCTCCTGATGCCCCCCACATGAGAGGAAGGAGATGGGTGTGAGAGAGGAAGCATAAGGCCATCAAGCCAACTCATCCCCTTTGCATCTTTTTTACTTGACCTGGTTTGGACCCTGGATGCCTGTTCTCCTCACCATGCCCCCTTCCCACAGATACATACACACATTTTGATATTTCCACTTCTGCAGGAGTCCTGTGCCCCTAAGCCTAGAGAATGCGAAGGCTTGACTTATTTCAGATTGCTGAAATTATTTATTTAACATTGTTCACTGTATTGATGTCCTGAGAGCTTATATGACATCCATCATCAATTATCTGTTATGTAGAAAATGGAGCAAGCTTGTTTCCAGCTGTTCTTCAGGAAAGACCTAAACTAATGGGTTTAAGTTACAAGAAAGGATATTGCAACTAAACCTGAGGAGCAACATCCTACCAGCAGGAACTGTTTTATAGTAGAAACTACTGCCTTAGGATGTGATAAATTCTTATTCATTGCAGGCTTTAAACCGGAGGCTAGGTGACCATCTCGCAGGGTACTTTAGTAATGGATTCTTGCACTGGTAGAAGGATATACTAGCTGACTGTTGTGGTATCTTGCATCTGTACAATTCTGTGATTCTTTGAAATAAAGTTTTGCAATTATATGTATTTGTTTATTACTAATTCAGCAAACACTACCACTAACTGCTGTTGCTGAGTGAAAGGAGAAAGTTACAACTGCATTTTGAGACATAAATTTAGAATGCTTATTATACTTTGTGTTTATTCTACAATAAACAAATTTTCTTATTCATAAATATAAGTGAAGAAGTTAGGAAAGAGGCAAATTAGTTTTGAAAGGGAAACTGTAAGACAAATGAATGTATTGCATTAAGATTGTGACAATTCAGTCAGAAAGAATGACTGCTATAGCATAAATGGAAGACAGATTAACAGTGTAATTTTGAAAGCAGTTACTAGGGAGTATATCCCATTAGACATGATTGAAGGTTCTGGGCATGATGATTAACTACTGTAGGATGAACTTCCAAGTATTCATGCATGGGACTGTGCTGTGCACTGGAAAAGAGCATAGTTGTTAAAAGAAAAGAAACAGAATATCTGTAAACAGCGTACGTCTCCTGGAATATGACAGTATTATTCTTTAAATCTAGGCAACCATTTTCACATTGGTAATTATGAAGCTTCTCCGTTTTCACATGTCTCTGGAGACACCATCAATTTACAGTACACATTAATAACCCTAACCTGATTGCTGTGCATAGAACTAGGCCAGAACATGGAAATACTTCATTTAAAATTAATTTGTTACCTCTGATTTGTTAAAATTGTTCAACAACATTCTGTAATTCATAATTTTAATCACTTTATGGCAACAATGTTACTTTTGAGAAACTACTAACTCTTCATTGCTGGCCACTTTTAGTCATTTTAAATGATATTTTTATTTAACAAGTCAATAAATTAACAAATTACTTAATTAACAAATAAATTAGCAAAGTAATTTTCTATTTTTTTCTTAAAGGTTTATTATTAATGGATTTCTTTAGTATTGTAGCACAGCACTACCTTACATTTCCAAGCACCAGACTGGGCTCAGGGCTAGCACATGCTAGCTAGTGTTTTCCTTCCTCTATAAGTAGGAATTGGCTTCCTGGCATCCCCAGCCTCTTCAAACGGTGAGAATTATTGGTGCTAATACTTTTGTATTTGAGAAAAACTTTTATATTGGTGAGGGCTTGTGGCTGCCACATCCTCATTGCCAACACTGGCACAAATTTGGTCTTTTTGCATTTGTTGATTAGCAAGGCTGTTGAACTCTACATGGGTTGACTTGCTTATTCTTTATCTATTTATTAAATTTCTAATTCACCTTTCCCCCAGTATGGGACCGACTCATAATATAAGGTAAAACCAAATACAGTTAAAACAATGGATAGTTATATACAAGATTTTTTTAGAATTAGGCCTTTCTACACTAATTGGTTTTCACAGGGAGTGACAAGTACAAATTACTACTACTCATCATCATCATCATCATCATCATCATCATCAATAACAACAATAGATATAGTACCATCACTGTACATAGTGCTTTGCAGGTAAAAGAACAACAAAAGAGTTCCTTGCCCTCAGGCTTACAATCTAATTAGGACAAGACACAAAGGGAAAAAAGGAGGGCAGTGTGGGAGGGGATTAAGTCCAGAAGAAATTACCTCTTCTTCCCTCCTTCCAAGGCCAGAGCAGTGGCAGTGGGATGGAGGGAAGGACTTTTATCTGCTTCTGGGCCTAGGCATGATGGAGCCATGCCTGCTTCTTCCCCTCTCCTTCTCTGGCCAGGGCAGTGGCAGTTGGGATGGATGGAGGGCCTTTTGTCTGCTTCTTGGCCTAGGCATGATGGAGCATACAACTTGTATGCTGTCAAGTTGATTCTGACTTAAAGCGACTCTAAGAAAATGGGTTTTTCTTGGCAAGATTTGTTCCGTGGGGGTTTGCCTTTGACCGCCTCTGAGGCTGAGAGAATATGACTTGCCCAAGGTCACCCAGTGGGTTTCCATGGCTTGGGGAATGGATTCGAACCCTGGTCTCCAGAGTCATAATCCAATGCTCAAACCATTACACCATGCTGGCTCTCCCCAAGTACAAACTAAAGGGTGGTTTAAGAGGAAATCCCAGGAATGCAGAGTTCCAGTGACAGACAAACCCATCCCCAGAGACAAGGTATTGGAGGGGGGAAAAAGCCAAGTCAGATAAGCAATAAGATAAATGGTACTTGTAGATGAAAACTAAATAAATGGTATAGCACATTAAGAGTTTTGAGAGGTGATTCTGCTTAGCTAATTAGGATGGGTACGTGTCAGTGGCAAGTTACTCCATAGACATCATGCCTGTGTGGTGTGGGCGTTGTGCAATGTCAAGACATGGGTGGTGGGGGAGTGAGTGTTCATAGTTCATGTTAACAACATGGGAGATATATGCCTGAGATCATAATAATAAAATTCTGTTTAGGCCAGTAATCCAGGGTAGCACATTTAGAAAATATTATGTGTTCTACATGCAGATCAAACTAGACAGGCATGAGATGGTGGTGAGGGGAGGAAAGGTTTAGAAACAGTGGCAGAGGCTGGAAAGCTTTATATTTGTTAGGCACTGGGGAACAATTTGGAGATAAGCCAAAACTGAACAAAGAGAGATACTGCTATGGAACCACACTGCTGGAACTTAATAAGGAAAAGGTCATAGAGTGGATTTTAATCAGGGAAACACTGACAGGAGCTGAGGAGGCTCCTGTATGAGACAGCTCATCCCTTAGAGATTATAGTTGAAACATTTCAGGCCTTCAACATTGCGATACTCTAGAACTTGGTAGTGCACTCACGCAAACCAACAAGAGCTGTTCAAAAGGGCCAAAGAGTCACTGGAAGATTTTTTACACAAGACACATTCCAAACTGATGCAGTTAATAGGTGTTTATATTGTGATGCCAGAAGCTTCTAAGCCAAGAAGAAGGAAGAATTAGTCCTAGCAACTGAAAGAGAATATAGTGATAGTGGCATATTAGAAACCACATGGAACTTTGAGAATGAGTGAAGTATGATTATGGCTATACAGTAATATCTATTGAAAGATAAAAGGGTTTATTGTCATTGGTATTTCTCCATATGTCAAAGAAGGCTGAGAATTCTATACCTGAGAGAAACTATTCCTTTACAGAATTGTTGTATCAAGCTAAACCCTTCACCTCATAGTCTAGTAGTGGGGCATACAGTTATCTCCCTCACCAAAAAGGTAGCAGTGGTCTTGAAAGACGAAAAGAAGTTAGGGAGATCAATCAATGGGGAAAGTGTACATTCGGGTCATGATATAATGATAAGACAGATTGTTGTGCTTAGTCAATTATGAAGCTGACTGAAATGAAATCAAATCTTGAGTCACTTTTATAAAGTACCCTGGACATGATAAAGTTCTGTTTTCAAATTGCTACTGTAATTATGTCATGCTTATGTCATACCTTACGACCTGTCCTGATATGGCAAGGTCAGTTCTGATGAGTCCTCTGTTTTTTCACTTTTTCGGCTGCTTTTAAAATGTCCCAGTTTCTCTCTTCCACTCCCACTTTCTCTCATTGTCCTCAGCTTACTACGATCTCTGCAAACTGAGTTCAGAATGCAAAATCAATTTGTATTCAATTAACTCGGGGGGAGGGCAGGAGGGGATGGAATATTGCCCTTCCAGGAGACTTGGGCAAAAGCAAACTGTCCTAGCTTATGTCTTCTTCCTCATTCATAACTTTTTCCATCTTCACACTTAAGTGTTTCTTGACCATGTGTCCTGTTTTGCATCTGTGAAATGTTGGAGGGTGTGGTATGTATGGGTCTATTTGTGTGAAAAATCCCTTCCTAACCCAACACTATCATATTTAAGTTTAAATGAGGATACAGCTTCAGAATGCCCTTCATTAAAGACTCCTGAGGAAACTTTGTAGTCCTGGAATAAGAATGGAGGCCATTTTACATATACATGTAGGTTGCTAGTTAATGAGCAGGAAGAAGAGAATAGGAATAAAGGAACAGTTCTTGCAATGGTAGGATGTACCTAATGAAGTCTCTTAAAGAGCTACATCAGGATCACTGATTTTTTAATGTTTCCTAAATAACCTGGATTTAGGAATGAGCAGTGAGGTTGCCAAGTTGCCAGATAATGCCAAAGGAAAGAAATCTTGGAATTGTGGTGAATAAAATTTGATGAAAACATTGACCTAATGTGCTGTTAAAAGAGCAGATTCCATACTGGGAATTGTTACCAAAGAAATAGATGCCTTTATAAAATCTGTAATGCTACTCCTTTTGGAATAATGTGTAGTTCCAGTCACTAAACCTCAAAAAGGATATCGTAGAGATGAAGTAGTACAGAAAAAGACAACCAGAATGGTCAAGGGTATGGAGTAATCGCCCCCTCCTTTATGAGGAAATGCTATACAACACTGGGAGCTTTTTAGCTTAGGAAAAAAGGTAAGTAAAATGGAATGCTGTAAGGCTGTATAAAATATTTCACTACTATAGTAGGAAGATTTGTTTCTCTAGCTTTCATAATAGTAGAATATGGGGAGGGTCACCAAATTAAGTTGGATGGTGAAACACTAGGTCAGAAAAAAAGAAGCATTTCATACAGCAAGTTAAACTGTGGAATTTGTAACTGCAAGATGTAGTGATGCCGCCTGTGTTGACAAATTCATGGAAGATAAGTCATCATGACTATCCTCTCCATATGAGTTGCGTGGGTGCATAAGCAAGAGGACGCTATTGCATTCAATACTAGCTTGTGGATTTCCCATAGGCATCTGATTTGCCTTTGAGGGAACACAAGAGATTTTGGGTCTCATCCGTTGCTGTCCTTATGTTCTTATAACCAGTAGAAGCTGGTGGTTCCCACACAGTGGTGAGGCTGTGAATCTGATATGCACTTTATTCCAGACATTAAAGTGCTGAACCTGTTTTGAGGATAGAGGTCAGCACCTTGGATAGCTCTTTTTAAAAAATCAGACTGAAATCCATAGCAGATTAACCATGAAACTGACATGGATGTCAGCAGCCACCAGTGCTCATAGCTAAACAGGGGGAGGGGGAGGTTGAAAAGAAAGTTGAATAGAGGAGAGCCAGAGAGGTCATAGAATCATAGAATCATAGAGTTGGAAGAGACCACAGGGGCCATCCAGTCCAACCCCCTGCCATGCAGGAACCTACATCAGAGCACTCCCAACAGATGGGCATCCAGTCTCTGCCAGAGAAGGAGACCCCACCACACTCTGAGGCAGCATATTCCACTGCTGGACAGCTCTGACCATCAGGAAGTTCTTCCTGAGGTTTAAGTGGAATCTCTTCCTGTAGTTTGAACCCATTGCTCTTTGTCTTAGTCTCTGGAGCAAACCTTTTTAAAA
Organism: Cyclura pinguis; assembly: GCA_030412105.1. NCBI lineage: Eukaryota > Metazoa > Chordata > Lepidosauria > Squamata > Iguanidae > Cyclura > Cyclura pinguis. The sequence continues at coordinate 220,061,715 of CM059602.1, forward strand.
TAGTTTGGGATTGTTAAATCACTTTAATAGGTATATTCAATTTAAGAAAGTTAGGAAACAAGCCTAAGAGGATACACTTTCGGAGACAGCTACATGAGCGTGTGTGAGTTTGTGCGCATGTATGGAAGGAATCTAAAAGACTTATATACAGTTATATGCCAAGGGGTTATCTGACACATTCTTAAAGCCACAGAAATCAAGTTTAAAAATATTAAAAAACACAAAAGAGAAAGGTTTACATAATTCCAAAATATTTTTCCACTTCAGTTATATTTTCTGAACTAAGTATCCCATGGCTTTTCTGAACATAGACGAAGGCACATTTATTAGATTGGACTTAGGAATCTAATCATCTTGCTGTCATTGGACATTGCTTTTATGTGGGTTACAGTTTTATGATGGATGTATCGCATAATCTCATAAATTAATTTTAATGGCTGTTACTCCATTATAAATTTTATATAGACGTGTTTTTACTTCAGCTAGGAAAAGTTAAACCAATGTAAGGTAGTCAGCTAAGATATGTTTTAACGAATTCATGTAGAGCCAAGGGACAAGACAGTGTGCAGCGTTACCCTGCTTTCTTATATACTGGAACATCTGAAATATTTAGCGCTATTAGAACATCTGAAGGGTGCTAAAGAGGCTACAAGAGGCAATAAGGCTTCTTTTAAAACATGGAAAACTTACCAAAATGAGGAAGCAAAAGAGAACAAACTTAGAAGATTTAAGTTAATAAAGCAAACTGGGAGGGTGGAGGGTTAAGAATTTGACAAAAAACACTATTAAAGCTTCTTCATATACTTTAGAAGCAGCTAGTCAGCAAAAAATACGTTGGACTGGTAATTAAAAAGCTAGAATGACTACTAAAGAAGGCTAGAAAAACTGAAGATGTACTGAAAGTATTCTGAATTCTTTATGCTTTTGCTGCACAAAATATAGATACCTATATATAAACTAGTCATTTTTGCAAGAGAGTATCTGAAGAAGAAAGTCAAACAGAGGTGATGAAAGATAAAGTCCAGTTGGCATACACCTGAGAGTTCTTTAAGGAACTCAAATTTGAAATTGTTAATCTAAAAATAAACATTAAACAAGTCACTGAAATACTAGGAACTTAGGCGATATCTAACGCGGGAGCAATTTTTCATAAGTAAAACAGACAGGACTAACTCGGAATGGAGAAGTTGAGTATTATGATAGCAGGTTTCTCTTCTGCTTGGACTGTCTTGCACTTCCCCTTTCTTCTTGTTCAGCAAAACAAAGTAGAACATGTTCTGCAGAGGTAGGCAATAGGGTAGACAACTTCTGAGAGCCAGCATTGTGTAGTGGTCTGAATGTTGAACTATGATTCTTGAGATTAGCATTTGAATCCCCACTTGGCCATGAAAATGACCTTGGACAAGTCATGCTCCCTCACCCTCATAGGAAGGCAAAGGCAATCCCCCCTGAACAAATCTTGCCAAGAAAACCCCATGATAGGTTTGCCTTAGAGTTGGTATAACTTGAAGGCACACAACAAGAGAAATTCTGGGACTAGTAGATGGTTTGCCATCTCAGCTCACACAGAGCTTCACACTCATCTATATTCCTGTTGCCAACTGAACCCTATCCCTGAAATAGGTTCGGCACCTTGGATAGTTCAGACTAAAATCCAGCAGATTCACTGCTCCACTGACAACTGAGCTATCAGCTTCCATTGTTTGGCATCTAATGAAAAGCAGATGCTAGTAATGATCTAGCTGGATTTTTAGCTCTTGTCTCTAATGAAGCATATCTGTAGTTTTTAACAGCACATTGGAGCACATTGGCAACACATGAGTCTCTAGATATCATGTTTCTTCTTCAGTGATGTTAAATTCCATCTTTTCATCCCTGTTTCATCTGCCAGCTGTGAAACTGAACTTGAGTCTAGTTTGCTACATTTTGAAGCACATTGGTGTGCTAGCACTCTTGAAGCCACAGATCCAACATCAAGATGTGGGGCAGGGAGTTGTGCATCTGTTGCATCTATTGTTGCTACATTTTTGTGTGTACTAGTGCCATAAGACAGACAAATAATATTTGTAGAGTTATTGGTCAGCTTTTAAACTAACTTCCACATTCTGTTCTCAACAGTTCTCTATATGAATTGAGATGAAGTGCACAGAATAGTTTGTATTTTTTAACAATTTCTTCATTGTTTATTTTTTTCTTTCTCACTGTGTGAAATGTTTATTAAGAATAATGCCTGGAAGTTGGTCCTTTCATTCTATACAGATGTGTTAATTTCATTTCACATACTATCATGCTGTCTCCACAGGAAACAGATTCTTTTGTGTACTGGATACACAACTGTGAATGCAGTTAGGCTGGCCTAAAAACAAGGAAAGGAATTTTTCCTATTGTTTTTGTTATGGTTCAGATATTTTGTATTTGTTCCCTGAACAACTATGATCATTTTCTTCAGACAAATGAACAATGAACGTGGATTTTTGTTGCACTTTGTATGTGTTGCTGTGCTGACAATTTCTTTCTGAAGGACAACAGTGTTTTAACACATAGATCAATGTTTCTTATGGATATTTTCAGGAAAACTAAAATATTTGTCTCCCATGATAATTCCAATACTCTGTAGTATTAAAGTAAGTGTATTGATATAATTAGAGTTTTAGAAACACTTGGTTGAATTCAGGTGTCTCTGAGTTATTTCATAAATGTTGTATATTTAGTTGTATTCTGCAACTATCAATGCAGATAATGTCAAGGTTTCGACAGACTTTGGAATCTGATTGAAACTAAACACCAAAATATTTGTATAAATAGTCATATTGTATTTAATGAAACAATCTGTTGCATACAAAAATGCAAAGTAGAATGTTTGATTTAAAAAGTTTCCAGTGAACTATGATGGGTGGGGACAGAGGAACACATGCAGAACTTCTTATGCAATGGTGGGTATCTTTCCCCAATCTAACATGCTCTCCATGTGTTTTTATTGCTATCAGCATCAGCCAGCATAATCAGTGGCCAGGGATGATGGGAGTTATAGGCCAAAACATCTGAAGGCGATCAGGTTGGGAAAGGCTGGTGCTAACCAGGAACAGAGCTAAGTTTGATTTTCTCACTGAAAACACTGACACCCTTTGCTAACCAATAATGGTAACCAAGGATGGTAAGGTGTAACATATAGTTGGCCCTCAACTTTGGCTGGTATAAATTCCACAAATCTGATTATAAACGAATTGCCTCGACCCTGTCACCCACCAGAAGCTGAGGATTATGAGTACTTCCAAAAAGAGACTTGTGCATAAGGAAGTTAATAACTCTGCTCCTTGAGGTAGGTAGAATCATGAAGGACTTTCCAAAAAGGACTTGAGCATATGGAAGTCAACAGCTCTGTTTCCTGGTGTGTGTGTGTGTGTGTGTGTGTGTGAGAGAGAGAGAGAGAGAGAGAGCAAGAGAGAGAGAGAGAGAGAGAGAATAATGAAGGACTTTCCAAAAAGGGATTTGTGCATATGGAAGTCAATAACTCTGTTTTCCAGAAGGGGTGATGGGATAATGATGGATGGTCCGAAAAGGGACTTGTGGACATGAAAATCACCCCCTGTGATGATCTAGGGATTTTTCTAGGGGAAGGCTTGGAGACTGGTGGAGGCCAGGCGGCTTTGGAGCCAGGTGGCCATATCCTGGTACCATTTGTGGAGCCCAGAGATATTTGCGGTTTTTCCACTTTTGCAGAGGTCCTGTGTTCCTAGACCTCCACAGAAGTTGAGGGCCCGTTATATGTTACTCTTGCTTTGAGACCACCTTCTGTTCTAGCAACATGGGTAGAAACTAGAAGGAGACTCAATGTAGCCAGAACCTATTGGGGGCTTTTATTAATTATTACCTTTCAGTTACCAAGTTTTAATTAGCTATTTAACAAGTTTTTATCAGTCATTCTATTTCAGTTGCTGTTCAGTTGCTTGATGAACATAGAATATTAGATGGTATCAGAAGTGGCCAGAGGTGGCAGAATGTTATATAAGTAAGCACTTGGATCACAGTGAGTTCTGGGAAATGGAAAGGAGAGCAGCTGAACAAAAGGAACTGCTCAGACTTTCCAGTATACAGGGCTGTAGCTGACCCTCATTCCTGTGTCTTGTAGGTAACCTTGCAGAAAAGTCTCTGGGAACAGTAGTGTCAGAAAGGTACAGCTTTGAGGCAGAAAGAGCAGGAAAGCCTTCAAAGATACTGTATTTGCTGGCGTGTAAGACTCACTTTCTTCCCCCAAAAATGGTGTTTGAAAATGGGGTGTATCTTATATACGTGTGTCTTCTGGCCGGCAAATAGTATTTGCCAGTGTATAAATAGGTGCATCTTATATGATGGCAAATACGATATTTGGGCTGGCTTATCACATTTTTGAAGCAGTTAATCAGCACTATTGAAAATGATGGTTTGTGGATCAATATCCGTCTCCAAGACATTGGCTGCTAATCCCTGTAGCAGAAACAATTGTAGCCAATGGGCACAAATAGGCTACCAGTCCCTGGCACACTGGACAAAAACATTGCCAGTCCCTTCATCTGATAGCTTGGGATGTAGTGCAGTAGATCACTTTCTAAAGGAGTGAGCCCTGTTAGACTATTTGGCAAGAGTTTAATGTTACTTGTCATATCCAGCACTTTCAACTGGATATGACAATCTCAAGCCATATGAGCTCCTTTCTAGCTTTTCATCATGTGACAGTTTTATTTGTGCTAAGGGCCTTCTGGAAGTTTGCCTTAGAGCAACAGTAACACTTCATAGACCATATAGTGACTTCAGAGGTGCTTGCTTCCCCCCCTATAAAAACACCCTTTCAGTATTTTCTAAACAATTTTCACTACATTCTTTTTCCTATTTTGTTATTCTTCAATGATTCTTTGCTTTCTGGACTGTATAATATAGCTTTTATCCATCTACTAAGTTTTATCTCTTTCCATTATAGAAATATGAATAAATATAAATTAAATTCTAGATAATCTGTAAAAAATCTAATTCGCAAAGTGATTTCATGCTAACTTAAGTTAACAAGAAGACTACTTTTAAAGTTTTAAAAACATGGTTTCTGGAACTAAAACTTTATGTCAGATAAATACAAGTCTTCACTCACCTTTCCTAAAAACTAATTGGTAATCAGAAGTCCAAAATAAAATTAACAGATGAATGTTCTGAAAACACTTGAGTTCCACAATGCTATACACGGGAACAGATAGAGTTTAAACTATGCTTTTCTCATCAATGGATTTGCTCCTTTGTATGAAGCAGAGTTCTGATTGCTGGCATCAATAGTAGAATTCTTACTATATGAAATGGGGTCTTGAACACTGAAGCTAACTGGTGAATAAATACTATGGCAGCTGCCAGTCCTGCCAGTAACAAATTAAAAAACAGACATTTAAGCTGTTGGAATTTTCCCCTCTGGAGCAAAACATGTTATGATGTTTGGACAGTTCATAGGATACCGTTGAGAAAGCTTGCTATGAGAATAACTTGAAAAGAATACAAATGTAATAGTAGTGTTGTTGCTATGACAAAGACCAACCTGTTAGGCTGCTGTTGAGTTTTCCTGCACTTTCAGCTGAGAGTTGTATTGCAAGGTGGTGTAGAACACAGATGTTAAAACTTCAGAGAAGAAATATGCAGATAATTCTTATGAAGCCATGAAATGGCTTTCTGCATCACTGAGAAGCAGCTGATTCTTCTGGTTGTCAGGGAAAGGAAGCAGTAAAGGGCTTCAGTGAAATCTTGGGAGGTGAGGGGGGTGAAAGGGGAGGAAAGGAATGGGTACATGGCTCATGCCATTTCATTCACAAATGCAACTATGGCACTCAGCCCAGAATCCTCAAAGAAGTTCCTGTACCAGAGTTTTCAGCCTAAAAATCTTGCTGGTGATTAGATGAAAAATCTTTTTCATTTGTAGCAGCCAATTTGCTTCAGTGAAGGAAGGAATAACATAATGTGAAGGAATCATATCCAACTTGAGACATAATTTTTTAAGTTCATGAAATGTAATTTATTAATTTGTTTATTTATTGGATTTACACTGTATTTTTCTCCACTCAAAATGGGACTCAGGGTAGCTGACAAGGCTAAACAAAGTACAGTTAAAGCCCAGGCAGATTCAAAATGTTAAAATTGGGTTAGATTAAAGACATAACTCAAAAACAATCTGTAAGGAAAACTAAAGCACCCATATAATTTTTGGGGAAAAAAACACCCTTTTATGCAGTACTAGACAATTGCAAAAAGGCTTTCTGAATAAAAAGTTCTTTGCCTGTTGCTGGAAGGACAACCAGGAGAGGGCCAGCATAACTTCTCTTGATAGGGAGTTTCAGAATCTGGGAGTGGCCACCAAGAAATCCTTCTCTCATGCTCCCACAGGATATGCCTTGGTTGAAAGAAGAACCTTTGATAAATATCTCAAATCCTGAGCGGATTCATGTGAAAGAACATTGTCCATTGGACAGACTGAATCCGAGATGTATATGGCTTTGTATGTCACAACCAGCTCTTGGAATTCTAGCCAGAAATAGAATGATAGCCAATGAAGCTTTTGTGACAAGGCTCAATCACATGCTGTGTGTAACTGGTTGTTGTCAACATTCTGTCCACGGCATTTTCAACCACAGAAGTATCTGAATGCTTTAAAAGGCAGTCCCATATATCCTGATGCAAAGGCATTCAGCATGTTCCTTATCCATTCAGTTAGTCTCTCCCGCATCCCTGGCTGCTTTTATGAACCACAGTGGGCCAAGGCTTCTATGCATATGTGCTTGTACCTCTGCAAGGACCCTCTCCAAACCCTGGAATGTAAAAATTGAAAAGTATCCTTTATGAATGGATAAGCAGAAACCAAGATTCCATCCACCAGGCCTGTAGCAAATGATTTTGTCTGCAAGGTGTCATGAAATTCTTCACAACAAGCTGTCAGATGATATATATATTCTCTTCTCTTGGCTTAGAACATATTGGTTTTGACGTTGTTTATAGATTTATAGATCTATTTCTTAACATGTCTTATTCCTTGAAACAGATGTAAAAATGTAATGAACTCTTAATAAATATTTAGTAAATCTTAAGCTATTTGCTGATGCTAATTGATGTGATTTTTATGAAAAAAATTGTATTTGGAGTGAACAGTTAGAATGAATAGGGTGCTTCAATTGCCCACCCTGACCTAGAGTTAGTGGTTAAAGATTAGTTTTCAAATACTGTTATTTTCAATATTAGGAAAAAAATGTGTATGTGTTTCTGTAATATAGTTTGATTGGTTTTTTTTTTGTAATTTCCTAATTTAAACCTCATGAGACTTCCCTACCCAATTTTGTATCATAGATTTGTTTTTAAATACATATAATGGAACCTGCTTTCTTTAGAAATATAATTATTGAGGTTATGTGGGGAAACTACTGTATACATATTGTGCTTTGAATAAACAAAGCCGAAAATTGGTGGGAATGTTAACGTTTAAAGCATGAGACATATTTTATTTCGCTGCACTAGAATCTCTCAGGTGGAAGTCTAACCTTTTCTGCATGACAACCGCATTCCGGCATAGGGACACGAGAGGAGTGGGACTGTGATCAGGTTTCCGCATGGTGTTATTGCAGTCCCACCCTTCTCACTTCACCAGCTGGCATGATTGCAGGCTATATCATTGATGGAGAAACTCCATCAATTGCACAAGCCTTCCATTGCAGCCAGCCGTTTGGAAGGATTGGAAGCATGATCTCTGTGCTTCCTCCTCTACTGCAGTTTGGGAAGGACGGAGCGTGTCCCTGCAGCCCGGAAGGACAGAGCGTGTCCCTTGCGCTCCCTTCTGCAGGCAGCTGGTCGCATGTGGAGAGGAGCATTGGGAACATGCTTCCATCCTGGCAGAAGTGCTGCCGGGATTGTGATGGGATGACGTGGGAGAGCGTTGTCATGCGGAAAAGCTCTCTGTCTTAGGTATGTTTGTTTAAAATATGTTTCCTTGCTTTAGATTTAGTGAGGGTGAGTAAATCAGATAAGACAGGTGGAATACAAATTTTAAGGTGCAGCTTTCAGAAAAAGTGTCAAGTTAATTCCCCATGACTTTTTGTTTGTGGATGAAATAAGTATTGCATTACATGGCAGTGTTTCACAAGCATGTTCTGTTCTTGCACCAACAGAATTATTTTATGCTGCTAGAACTGCATTATAGGAGCATTTGTATGATAAAATACAGACATATTAATTTCGTACATATGATATGCACTGCAAAACAACAGCAACAAAATCAGTGTAAACTAATGCTGATTGGAGATCAGGAAAAAGAAGTGGTAATTGGTTCTCTATAGCTAGCAGATATTAGTACCAATGCATTAGTTTAGAAGACCTCAGGCTATTCGTTTGTGGTAACGTCCATGTATACACCTAATTACCCTAAAAGAACCAGATCCTATCTGATCTTGAAAGCTAAGCAAGTTCAGCCCTGGCTAGTACTTGAGTGGGAGACAGCCAACAAATACCAGATACTGTAGGCTATGTTTCAGAGGAAGGAACTGGCAAAACTACCTCTGAGCATTCCTTGCCTAAGAAAACCCTATGGAATTCATGGGGTCACCATAAGTCGACAGGCGACTTGAAGGCACACGCACACACATAAACGCCAAGAGATCCGTGCAGTATTTGCAAGTAGTGGATAGTGTTTGGACAACTGCTACAGGCTGGCTTAGAGACACTGGCCTCCTTTCCTGACAGACAACTGGACGGAGAAGAAAAGAGCAGCTCTTGTCCAAGTCTAACAAGCACCATAGAGCTGCCTTGTTCTGGATAATAGCACCCCCTTTGAGAATTGATTTACCAGTGAAAGGAGAACTTGTGCCTCTACTTTAGTGTAATGGAGGAAGCAGAGCATGCTGCTCTTTAAAATCTTTAGCACAGCAATGAGGAAACTACCTTTTGCCAGCATTTTTAGCAATGGTAGGAAGAAAATCCAGAGCACAAAGGAGAAAATAACAACAACCCACTGCTATTGATGCATGAATGAATAAATAATTATAGCAGCTGAGAATCATAGGCAGTTAGAAGAAAATGAATTGCAGTCTAAATAGGAAGGAATTTCTGATGCATACTTGCATAAGTAGTTCTGCACATAAGAGGAACTGCTGCATAAAAGAGAGGAATTATTACATAATTAATTGGTTACATTAAGACATAAACTAAATGAGGGTTTGAAGTGCGTGGCTCCCTAGATGCTGTTGAAGTGCAGCTCCCATCACTCCTTACCATTGGCTATTTTGGTAAGGGCTGCTGAGAGAGTTGCAGTTCAACAACATCTGAGAGCCACATTATTCCCTGCCCTAAACAATGATTTCATACCCCCCAATTGTTCCAGTGTGGCAGCATGTGTTCCAATTAACACTCTGGTGTCCCACTTTTTTGGCAGCTTGCAAAATGCCCTGGTTTCTCTTTTGTCCTTCCACTTTTGCCCTTTTTTCTCAGATTATTTGAGTTCAATACTTGAACAGAATTCAAAATGCAATTAACTTAGGGGAGGAAAGGAAAAAGAGGGGGGCAGAATCTTGTCCTTCAGGCAAAAACAAACTGTTGCTGCCTCTTCTAGCTTGTGTGTTCTGCCTTACTAATAACTTTTGTTGTCCTGACTACTATCTGATGTTGTTTGGCCACATGTTCCCCTGTTTTCATCTGTGAAATGTTGAAGGGTACGTGATTTCTTACTATGTGAACTGGTTTGGAGCTCAGGCTTTCCCCATTTCCCCTTTTTTATTTCAAGGATGTTGGAATCATTTGCTTTTGTATCCAGCTGTGAAATGTTGTTATGAAACATAGCAACATACAGTGGTTAGTTGAAAACAAAAGCAGGTCTTTTTGATGCCATCTTCATGAGAGCAGAGTTGTGCTTATAATCCTAAACTATAGTTTGCTGTTGCATCCTAATGGGTATATAGGGCAGCAAGAATCCATAGTAGCAAGAACAGAGAGAAAGAAAGAAGAAGCGTGATAGTCCAGCATTTGGTTCCTATGCTTATGGAAAACCCCAAAACGAGACAAAATCACAATAGCACCTTTATTCTTTCTCACATTGTTCAGTTAGAGATATTCAGAGGAATACTGATTCTGATACTGCAGTTAGTATGTACAGTGATCATGGCTAGTAACCATTGATAACCTTATCCTTTATTATTTTGTATAATCTCTTGTGTGAAAAGCTGTACAGATTGGTGGTCATCACCACATCACATGGCAGTGAATCTAATAATTTAACTATATGAAGAAGAATTTCCTTTGATTTGTTCTCAATCTCCCACAATTTAGAATAACTGGATAGCCCAATCTAGTATTATAAGGCAGACTAAGGAAATATTTTTGGAGAAAACATGTTTTTAATTTTTATGTTGTATTCACAATGTCACAATTTACTTTGCAAAGAAGAAGTCCCCAGCAACCATTTTCTGTGCATAAAGGTTAGAATGGCCACCATCTTTCCTTATATTGGCATATTTCATATTTCAATTTCTTGTTCCTGTCCCAGGTGTCATACACATGATGCCTATAGATTTTAGGGCCAGAATATTGATAAAATTATTTTGGAATGAGTTTGTGTATGAGAAAAATGTTATGGACATTGAGCTGGGTATATTTTTTTCTTATGATAAGACAGTATGGGTTATATACACCTTATATATGGATTATGTGCCCAGCTGAACACATTTCATATGTCTGAACACTCTTTTACCATGAAAAGTGAATCTGTCTAGATAAGAAATACATACTTTTTCACATATAGTTTTGGACAGAATATACATTTAAGTCTCAGACTTTGCAATGTTGCATGAAAAGAAGCCAGTGACATGAATTATGATGTTTCCTGTGCTGGTAGTGTAATTATCCTGCTCCTTCAGCATTTTTGGAAATTTGTGCATTGCCTTGTTCTATTTTTGTAAAAGCAGACCAGTCAGATGAAAGAAGGCTTGTCTTCAGTTTGATGGAATAGACAATTTGAAGTGATCAGTTTGAAGGGCCTCTGCATGGAAAGAATGGTGAAATGCTAATGGAGACAGAGAAAAGGCAGAACTATTGAATACCTTTTTTGCCTTGGTCTTCTCCCCAACAGAAAACAATGCTCTACCTGGAGAAAATGGAGCAGTACAGGATAGCTAAGGATGTTGTACAGGAATACTTGGCTACTTTAAGTGAATTCAGGTCTCCAGGACCAGATGAACTACATCCAAGACTGTTAAAAGAACAGGAATATTCTCAGGATCCCTAGAATTGAGAATTCCTGGAGAATGGGAGAAGTCCCAGCAGACTGGAGGAGGGCAAATATTGCCCCCATCTTCAAAAAGAGAAAAAAAGAAGATCTAAACAATTACTGCCCAGTCAGCCTGACATCAATACCAGGAAAGATTCTAGAGCAGATCATTAAACAGGCAGTCTGTAAGCACTTAGAAAGGAATGCTGTGATCACTAAAAAGTCAACATGGGTTTCTCAAAAAAACAAGTCATGACGGACTAATCTTATCTCCTTTTTTAATAGTTACTAACTTGGTAGATGAAGGGAATGCTGTGGACATAAGCATATCTTGACTTCAGTAAGGACTTTGACAAGGTTCCCCATGATGTTCTTGCAAACAAAGTAGTAAAATGAGGGCTAGACAATGCTACTGTCAGGTGGGTTTGTAACCGGGTAACTGACTGAATTCAAAGGATACTCATTAATGGCTCCTCTTCATCCTGGCGTGAAGCGACGAGTGGAGTGCCATGGGTTCTGTCCTGGACCCAGTGCTATTCAACAACTTTATCAATGATTTGGAAGAGGTAAGTGTCATGAGCCAGGCTGAGCGTGCTGCCGATTCAGACTTTGACTCCGATTTAGACTTGGACTCCCAGCCGGGGGAGGATCCCTTGGAGGGGCCTTCAGGAGAGGGGGTTCCTTCAAAGTCTAGGGAGGAGTCTGCCAGCGACCCGGGCATGGCTGTCCCGGGCACAGATCCCGAGCCAGTACCTGCAGCAGATGTTTGTGCTCCAGACACAGAGGCTAGTGCTTCTGACTCGACAGAGGCTGGTGTTTCTGACTCCAGCCTGAAGTTTGCAGCAGACCCTCCCCCCACGTTCCTCCAGAGGCGGCTGGAGAAGGGGGCGGTTCGGAGGTCTCAGCAGCTGCGGGAGAAGCGTCTGATGAATCAGCCCAGAAGTTTTGAGGGGCTCCAGCTGTGAGCTGGGCCAACGGACATTTAATCAGCCCCAGCTGGGCTAAAGACTGTGTATTTAAGACAGACGCTGTTGGAGTTGGGCATGGGGCAACAACTGTCTACCAACTGGGAATCTGCGTCCTATGTCATGGGCCTTCTGTTCCAGGCTAAACCTTACTGTTTGAGTTTGCTGCTCCTGGGACTTGGGTGTTTGTTTTGGTGATGTAACCTCTTAATTTATTTATCACTAAAGCCATAAACTCAGCTCCTGCCTCTGTGTCTGCTTAGCTGCCACCTGACATTGACAGTAAGAGCTACAGGGCATTCTTATCAAATTTGCAGATTACAGCAAATTAAGAGGGATAGCTAACAACCCAGAGGACAGGATCAGAATTAAAAATGATCTTAACAGATCAGAGAGCTGGGTCAAAACTAACACAATGAATTTCAACAGGAAGAAGTGTAAGGTACTACAGTTGGGCAGAAAAAAATGAAATGCACAGATACAAGATGGGTGACACTTGGATTGACCACAGTACATGTGAAAAGGATCTAGGAGTCTTATTAGAGCACAAACTGAACATGAGCCAATAGTGTGATGTGGCTGCAAAAAAGCCAATGCACCAAACCAGGTTGCATCAATAGGAGTAGAGTGTCTAGGTAAAAGGAAGTGATACCACTCTATTATGTTTTGGTCAGACCCCACCTGGAATACTGTGTCCAATTTTGGGCACCACAGTTCAGGAAGGATACTGACAAGCTGGACTGTGTCCAGAGAAGGGCAACCAAAATAGCAGAAGGCCTGGAAACCATGCCATATGAGGAGAGACTTAGGGAGCTGGGAACAGTGAGCTTGGAGAAGATGAGGTAAAGAGGCAACATGATAGCTATGCTTAAATATTTGAAGGCAGGTCATATAGAGGATGGAGCAAGCTTGTTTTGTCATGCTCCAGAGACTAGGACACAGAGCAATGGCTTCAAACTTCAGGAAAAGAGATTCCATCTAAATATTAGGAAGAACTTCCTGATTGTAAGAGCAGTACAACAGTGGAATATGCTGCCTCAGCATGTGGTGGAGTCTCTTTCTTTGGAGGTTTTTAAACAGAGGTTGGATGTCCATCTGTCAGGAGTGCTTTGGTGGTGTATTCTTGTGTGGCAGAGGGTTGAACTTGATGGCCCTTGTGGTCAAAATTTACTTTTTTGGGACCACATCTCCCAGAATCTCCCAGCCATCTTGGACAAAAGATCAGGGGGGGCACATTCACTCACTTTTTGAATTATCTATTCATGTAAGTCCTCCTCAGTGAAACCCTTATTGGGATCCTGGACAGCTGTTGTTGGTCAGAGTAAACAGTACTAACCCAGATGAAGAAAGAACAAGATATGGTATAAGCCAGCTGCTTCCTATGTTCCATAGCATTTGTTTTCCTGTATGTGTGTTTATTGTATTACTCAAAACGCTAGTTGTACGAGCATTAAAAGCTACCTCAAAAAAACTATACCGTGTCCATAAGATTTTCTGTTTAGCCAGTTAGACTGATCAGTCTAGGTCAGAGGAATCATGGGGCCCTCCAGATATTGTTGGACTATAATTCCCAGCATTACTCACTATTGTGTACACTGGCTTGGGCTCTTGGGACCTGTAGTCCATCATTTAGAAGGACACATAATTCCCACCTGTAGGTTAGAGGCTAGAGCTCTAACCCGTGGACTATTTCCTGGTGCTCAAACAAGTGCCCATAGGCTATAGATTAAGGTGGCCAAATAAAAAGGAGACAGGGTACCTGTGCCTTTAATAGTTCTGTGGAAGAGGACGTTCACTGATGAAACTTTCTTTTACACATAACTATTAAAGGTACAGGATGACAGTCATCTTTCTCATGTGAACACTCTACGAGAAGATCTGTTGAGTGCATCCTTGCTGATGAGGGCTGCTTAATTCCCACTCATGGTCTAGAAACTAGAGAGAAAATAAGGGGGTTTCTCTCACATGATGCTAATGTAGGGCTTAAGAAGGACAGCTGAAGGATAGAACTGGTGAACTTCCAAAACAGGAAGTGAGGTCAGCTAGAGGTAAAAAGACTCATGGAGGGCAGAAGTGGAAAGAAGTAAAGGAGTATTCAAGCACTCCCTTCTTTCTGATTAGCAGTTTTCCTCTTAAAACACTTCAGTCCGTACCCCTTTTCTTTTTTCTCAGTAAATACTGTGCATTTTCCAAAATATTAGCTTTTCCTATGGATGACTTCAGAAATCTTTGGTACAAATTCCTACATACCCACCTCCCTGAAACTGCCTGATGTGAACAGTAGTAACAACCTAGGTGTCTTTTCTGATTTGATTGGCATAAATTTGATATAGAGCTACTTTGAGAGAGCAATGTTTTTGCCATGCATGTCCCTATGCTGCCATGGCATCAATATATTAATACAAAGCAACTCCCACTGCCGTTCTACCAGGCATATTCTCTGATTGTTCTCTCTTTTAAAAATAGTTTTTGAGAAAAGAATCTGCAACAAGTAACACTGAAGCTAGTGATCTAAGTATTTCAGTAAAGCGCACGTGCAATTTCATGCTAATGTATTTTTCACTGAAGACAGTCTGTTAGAAGTAGCTATATTGTACTTCTTTGGAGATGCGTTTTGTTTTTCTTTCTGCATCTCTCTAAGAAGTTTCATTATATTATTTGTCTGCTAAGGTAGTTCATCTTGTGGTGGTAAGATAAATATTCAGTTCTCAGGGCCATCACCTTATAGTTCTAGTTAGTTTGTGAGCATCTGAATGTTTTGCATAGGAACAAAAGAGTGTTGAAGTCTCTAACCTCTGTTCCCAAGGTAAACTCTATTTTTTCCTCTATGGTCAGGAAATTACTTTGTTTCCTTTTTGTCTGTGAATAACAGGGGAAGAAAAATGCTTCTGCAATTTACAGTTCGCAGCTGGCAACTATGTGGGATAGTGTATTTTTCTTTATATGGTTGGACAAGTCTTGCGGTAGTTCTTCCCAATTTTATGACCTCATAGAACCTACCAGAAATAGTAGTTGCAATAACTGGACACATGCTCTACTCCCACAGGTAGGGAAACAATTATGAGTCAGTTCATTTATCCAAAGTTTGGAATATAACTAAAGCTACATATAACCAGAACTTAGAAAAGTTACCTTTTGGGATGACAGTTTTTCAGAATTTCTCAGCCAACACGGCCAGTGAACATGGTGGTTACAGAGTTCTGGGAGCTGTAGGAGCTGTAGGACCATACTTGTGGGGAAAAAAGATAGTAAAGTGCATGTGGAATGTTCCTAGCTATCAGAAATAGACTAATATTAGAAACCAAACTTCTGTACTCTCTGGCCATGATCTTTGTGCAAAGGTGCCAGAATTAGATTTTGATATTTAACTGGGACTTGGGACTTGTGCAACTTGATTTTAAAAAATAAGCTAAGAACATGTAATAGATCAGAAAGGAGATTTTGTTGATTAGGCAAGGGCAGATGGCCATATAAGTAGTATATGTATCCAGCCTAGCCTTCTCATGGGCTGTATAATGCTTCCAAAAGTACATAGCCAGATATTGCACATCCCCATTTCCTTCTGGAATGTGATATTCCTGGACTATATGCTTGCAAACCTGTGAAATCCTTGGTTCAAATCTGGGATCTTTTAGTAACATCCTAGGAAGAGAAAGTCTTCAGGTATCTTCCTGTGCTTTGAATCACGCTATCTTTTGTGCTATATTCCAGGGAAAAGGAATGTATCCTTTGGAGTTCTGAGACGTTGTCTTAGCTTAATCCATCAAATACACAGTTACAGACATTTTACAATATACAGTTCTATGTATGCCTACTCAAAAGTAAATCCAGCTGAATTCAATAGGTCTTACTAATAGGAAACTGGGTATAGGACTGCAGCCTTATAAAATCATAAAATTAATGTCTCATATTACATATTTAATATATTGAATCATTGATCTCTATATCTGGTACCTTCTTTCTGTGGAACAATTAATTTAACCATGTTAGTATTTTAATGTTATTGAACTCTGATCCAATGGGCATAGCCCATCCAACATGATCCCCTTCTTTATTGACATACTTGTTATATTTAACACCTGGTGTGGATAATTTTTTAATGTCCTTCTCCTCTCTACACCAAAATTATTTTCATTAGCAATCATGAAATGAAATGAATAATAATAATGACCAGAAAAGAAAGGCAGACAGTGAAAATTCTCTTTTATTTAACTTTATATATACAGTCATGCCAGTAAAAATAAAGAAACTGTAACCATGCCTTTGTACTTTCTTCCTTGTCTTTCTTCAATAGTTGTTCCAAGTCTTTGCTATTTGTTGTAAGAATCCAGGCTAGCTAATAGCCCTAACAAGTACTGAGTAGACTCCCTAGAATCTAGATTTAAACACATTTAAACAATATGAGCCTTGGATAATACCCCTCCCACTCTTATGTCTGTACTCACCATTCTTCAGGGAAGGAAAAGATACTGAATAAAGAAAATTATAAGTCCTGTTTGAGACAGATGAAAAGGAAAGGGGACGGGAGAGAGAAGCTACAGCTCCTTTAAGACTAACTGATTTAAATTTTAGTATGAGCTTCTGTGGAAATCAGTCCACTTGCTCAGTCATTGCATCTGAGGAAGTGCATTGATATGCACAAATGCTCCTAAAATATAAATCAGTTTTAAAGGAACTGCTAGATTCCCTTTCCCCCTCCCTCCCTCTCTGTTTTTCTTTCTGCTGCAGCACAGATTAGCAGGAATACTTCTTTGGGGAAGGATGTTTTCATTTTCAAAAGGAAGTAGCACCCATCTCCCCTCTTCTCTCTTCTTTTCTGCCTTACTCAAGGAGATTCCAAGGGAAACGGGGAGGTCAGCTTGATTTGTGACTATCTGCTGCTCAGTTCTAGTTCCTTGCAGCTGAGACCTTCTTTACCTTTCCGGTGCCACAGTGAGGGAGGGGAGAGTGAGGAGCTGCCATTTCACCCCCTATTGCCCCTTCCACAGTGAAGTGCATCCTCACACCCTTTTGGTCCCCCATTTCCCCCCTTTAATCCTACAGTAACCTAGTGAGATGAGTTATACTTAGAAATAGCATGTGGTTGGAAGAGACCACAAGGACCATCCAGAAATGTCATGCAAGAGAACACAATCAATGCACTCCCTACAGATGGCCATCCAGCTTCTGTTTAAAAACCTCCAAAGGAGGAGACTCCACCTTACTCTAAGGCAGCATATTTCACTGTCAAACAACTCTCACTGTCAGGAAGTTCTTCCTAATTTTTAGATGGAACCTTTTTTCCTGTAGTTTGAATCCATCGCTCAGTGTCCCAGTCTTTGGAGCAGTAGAAAACAGGCTTGCTCCATCCTCCATATGACATCAACTATTCAAGCATGGCTATCATGTTACCTCTTAACCTTTTCTACTCCAAACTAAATATACCCAGCTCCTGCTCCTCATAGAGCATGGTTTCCAAATCTTTTACCATTTTGGCTGCCTGCTCTGGACATGTTACAGCTTGTCAATATCTTTCTTGAATTGTAGTGCCAAGAACTGAATGCAGTATTTTAGGCGAGATCTATCCAAAGCAGAATAGAGTGGTACCAGTACTTCCCTTGATCTAGGCACTATACTGCTATTGATGCAGCCTAGAATTGCACTGGCCTTTTTAGCTGCTGCATCACACTGCTGACTCATGTTCAGCTTGTAGTCTACTAACTAACTCTGAGTATTTTGTATTTTTGAGTACTCCTTACTGCTAATTTAAAAACCTGGCAACAGAAGCCACTACACCATGGAGCTCATAAGGGATAATAGAATCTAAGAGTTGGAAGATACTACAAAGGCGACCTAGTCCAACTTCCTATCATGCAGAAATATAGGATTGTAGCACTCCTAAAAATGCCCATCCAACTTCTGCTCAAAGAAGAGAGTTCACCACGTGCCAAGGCAGTCTATTCCACCATCGAACAGCTCTTGCAGTAAAACAGTTCTTCCCAATGTTTAGGTGGAATTTCTTGTAATTCGGATCCATCAGTTCATGGTTTTAGTCTCTGGATATTCATATCAAACATCCGTGTTGGCCTCGAGAATGGAATTTAGTTCTCAAACCTGATCAAGATATTGACTATGTAATATGTTAAACCTAACCTTCACTGATTTAGAATGGCCTCTTAATCAAAACCCCAAGTTGAGGAATTTTAGAGCCTGTTGCCCTTTCAAAGTGGCATTTTTGGCCAGATGTATTTTATGCCTATTCAATGTTTCTATCTTTTATTATTTTAACTTATTTAAACAAGTAAGTTACCAATTTTTTTATCATTCGTCTTGTATCATATTTTTGCAGAGTGGGGAGAAAATTGCTGAAATTATTTGCTCTTGCATCCATGTGTACGTATGTGCTTCCATGTCACATGCAAACTTATGGTGACGGTAGGGCTTTCTTAGGCAAGGAATACTCACAAGTAGTTTTTCTGGTTCCTTCCTCTGAAAATATAGGCTATAGCACCTGGTATTTGTTGGTGGTTTCCTATTCAAGTACTAGCTGGGGCTGACCCTACTTAGCTTCCAATATCAGACAGTATCCTGTGCCTTTAAGGTATGTTGGCCCTTGTAGAAATGAAATAAATGATTTGCCTTCTTATCAGTGTCTTAGGCCCTTTCCACATGTGGGGGGGGGACGGGCGAAAACACCCCAAAACGGAGCTTACCGGCAGCCGGGTAAGTCCGTTGCGACGCGGAGCAGTGCGAGCTTGCTGCTCCACAGTCCTCCGGCATCCCAAATGGCGGCTTCCGGTTGGTGGAGGCTCTCCACCAACTGGAGAAGCTCGCCAGCTGGAAGCCCGCCCCCGGCGCGCGCCTGCAAATCCACGTCGGAGCCGGGCGACGGAGTGGCGCGGGGCTGCGCGCTTCGTGCTTTTTAAAAACCTCTAAAAAGAAGTTTTTAAAAAACACGCAGCGCGGCTAGTTCTGGCCGCTCCTGAGTGGATTCTGTTGTGGAACTACAAAAAGTAGTCCATGCCAGTCCACTCTACGGTGTAGAAGACCTCCGTGGGAGGTCGCTCTGCACCGTTTTAATACCCTGGTGTGGAAATGGTCTTAAGGTATAAAGTGCTTTAAACTGTGTTCTGAAGTTAACAAGCAGCAAGTAAAGTTGTTTAAGATTTACTTAGAGGTTTACTTTAAGTTTGTTTCCTTCAGACTTTCACCTGGAGAATGATCTAGCAACCATATTTTGGACCTGGTATAGTTTTCAGCATCTTCAGAGACAGCACCATGTACAAATCATTATGGTGATCTAGTCTGGATGTTGCGAGACTAGGCAATCTTTGTTCAGGAGGGGGTGACAGCTGGCACCTTTTTTACAGATGCCGTGTAAGAACACACAGAGAAGGCTGTAGGTTGAAAGGTATTTAGTGTTTGGAGTGTTGCTCAAAATTGATATATCAAGCCGTTTATAACCTGGATTTCAAGAAAGACAATTCTCTCACTCTCAGACACAAACATCTACATCCTTACCATATTGAGACTTGGAAATAGGACTGTTTTGTGCAGTACTGACAATACAACAAGTATGATAGATAAGAGGTCTGAAGAAGTCCTTTATTATTATCCAGCTTTCCTGCTATCTAACTGCAATTCTGCCTGTGTTTACTGCATAGAGAAATCAAACAGCTAGAAGTGATTGTCAGAATTCTCGATGTAGATCCAATAAAGACTCAGTGCCAGCTGTGCTGAAATGTGTTTTTTGTCAATGTATGCCGTGAATCAAGTGTGGCAAATATTATATGTATAATGAAAATATAAAGTACTCATAGTTCTGCCCTTTTAAGACATGTTACCCTGATTCCTGGGGATCCCGAGAGGGACACCTAAATGCGCTCTCAATTTTATAAGTTGGGGAAATTAGCCAAGAGCACAGCCTAGCAATACGAGAGGCAGGGTAACGTAGCGAGATCTTGAACCCTTTGTTTACGGGGTCAGGCCGAGTCAAGGAGCACACAGAAGTTGAAACAATAAATGATGTTTTATTAAAAACACAATCAAACAGTGTATGCGGCACACTCACACAAGATAACTAGAGAAATAAAGGTTGGAGTGGGATAGAGGGATTTTTAGAGGAGTTGTTGGTTTGGGTGATACTTCACCTGTCCTGAAGCCCAGTTAGAAGTGGAGAAGCTGGGGAGCGTGGATCTCAGCACGTGGAGCTGAGGGGAAGGCTCGCTGGACAAAGCGACAGCAAGGCAGGATGGAAGCCAAGAGCGATTTGAAGAAGCGCTCAAAGTCAGGGGTTTTTATAAGGAGAATTGTAACCGCAGGCTTGTTTGGACTTGGGGAAAACAATGGATTTGGGGCTGGAGACAAAGCCTCCGAAAGGTCATAATTTGAATGACTGAATTATAGCCAAATTGTCAATAGGGTAGCCAGTATGCAAACGCGCAGTGCTTGAGCGTTGTATAGTTCGATCGTCAAGCTGCCAGCGTGGGGCAGAGGATCTTTTGAAAGTTGCGTGCATACATAATTGAGTACTTGCCTTTGAGGTCTCCTGAAGCTGCGAGTCGGCTATTTCTGGCCTGCCTGTATTATGTTGGAATATTACAGCGATTATCGGCTGAGCCTGTACGCGTGCTTGTCTGGGGGCCTTGCAAGCACGTGGAGGGGAATGGATATGTGAGGCCGAATTATTGATATCACAAGATATCTTTAATATCCCCCAAGCTCGGGCTAGCCAGGGCAGTAACAGACAAACAAATCATTTTTAGGATTTATCTTTCAGTTTATATGAAGAAAAAAGTCCAGTTCTTCACAGTATGGTTCCTGAAAATGCATTTGAAATAAAAGTACAGAAAACATTGTTTTAATTGTAAAATTGGCAGGATTCCCACTTCTTATCCCAGACTACTTAGCATACTTCTGGAAAAGTATCTCACAGAATGATATATTACCCTGTGGAAGTTACTTTCTGAAAAAGAACAGCATTGCATCACCTTTTTCATTTTGACATACTGATGAGGCTTTATTTGATAGGAAAGAGCTCAATACTCAATGTTGCAATTTTTAATAAAATAATATACAAAACAATGGTATTTAAACATCTTTATAACTTATTTATATGGTTGGTGTGTACTTCTATATACATATCTGCCCATATACCAGGAAAAAAGACCCATTTCATTGTAAATTGATTAAAAAAAAAAAGATATTCTTCTCAAATGAATCATATTATATACCAGCCAGCATTTGAAAATTCAGGAAGAATAGATATAAGCTCGAGCAGTTGACCATAAATTTCTGCTCTGATTCTTTAAGTATTTGAGATTCTGATGTTAAAAAAAACAAAAGTTCACTCTATTATGTTCACAGAATTCTTACTAAAGTCAGAATGAATGTATGCTAAAATGTGAATGTTTCAAATTACTGTTAATTGCCATCAAATCAGGTTTGACTTATTGTGATCCCATGAATGAGAGAACTCCAAGGGCCTTTCCACACTACATTGTTATAGTGCTATTATTCCACTTTCAACATCCTATAGAATCCTGGGGTTTCTACTTGTCTTATGTATAGGTTATGCATCAAGACAATCAAGCATTGTGGCATGCTTATTTCTTTTCTAGTTATTCATAGCATTTCATGATCAACATAATCAAGTTTTCTATAGTCTATAAAGCACAGGCTGATCATCTTCTGAAATTCTTTTGTACACTCCACTATCCAACATATGTTTGCAGTATAATCCCTTGTGCCTCTTCCTTTTCTGAATCTGTCTTGAACATCTGGCATTTCTTACCCCATATATGGTAAAAGTCTTTCCTATAAAATCTTCATCATCACTTTGTTTGCATATGGTGAAACGGTTACTGCAGTTCCTGGTGTCTCCTTTCTTGGGGACTGGAGTATGTATTGAACTTTTCCAATCTGTGGACCATTCTTTGCTTTCCATATTTGTTGGTAGATTTTAGTTTGGATTTGAGCGGATGCTGTTTCTGTTGCTTGAAACAACTGTACAGATATGCTGTCTGTTCCTGCTGATTTATGTCTGCTAGGTGTTTGGAGAGCAGCTTCTACATACCTTTCTAAACCTGTGGGTTCATTAAAAAAAATCTTCCTTAAAAAAATCTTTCATCCTTTCTCATTTACAGAGTTCTTCAGTGTATTGCATCCATCATCTATCTATCTATCTATCTATCTATCTATCTATCTATCTATCTATCTATCTATTGATCATGCAGTGTATTCTTTTGCTGATCATATAGCATTCCCCACTATTGGTTTGAATTTTCCTTTGATTTCTTGGATCTTGTAGAAGTGGCCTTTAGTAGTACCTTTTTAAAGTCAGTTTTCTTCTTTTTCTTTGCATTATTATAACAATTCTCTTTGTCCCTAAGCACAATTGCTAAAAGTTTTGTTCAGGATTCTGACTAATTCTTTACTTATGCTTCTCTGTTTGAATGAGCCTGTCCTTTCTTTTTGGCTGCAGTGTCTTTTTGCATTCTTCCCTGACAATGTACCTGATCCCAAGTTCTGGTTCCCAGTCTATTTGGCTGTTGAATCTACATACAATGTTGTGTAAAATATATATAATCTGTATAGTACATGTACAGCGTGGGAAGCTATCTTATACTGAATCAGATTGTTGGTCTGTCCAGCTAAGCGTTGTGTACAAGTATTGACTGCAGCTCTCCAGGGTTTCTGATAGAAATGTTGTTCATTTCTTCCAGGCAATGAAGGGAACAAAATGTGGAACTTTCTACCTGAGGTTCCAGGTAGATGTGATCTGCTGTGAGCTACAGTACTTCTTAATATAGGGGAGTGTTGAATACAGCCACTCCTGAACGACTTTGGAGCAGTCAGTGAGCTGTTTAGCATGTATTTTCTCTTCTCCTACATAGCCAGAAGGACCAGCTTGACTATTTTAAAATGTTGAAAACAATAAAAATAATTTTTAAAAGACTAAAGACATGCTGAACTGTTTAACAAGTTTTTAAATGTCAGGTTAAGACTGGTTATAATAGTTTAAAACAATTTAAAAACCATGTACATGTGAGGGTTTGTGCAAAGTGCTCAGTTTGTAAGCAAGTTTCTACTCAGTATATGTAACAACATGCTCAGTTTGTAAACAAGCCAACTTAAAATCATGGTTCCCCAAACTGGCTTTGTAAATCTCATTGGCTTAAAAGTTCAAAGGTTTCTCTTATTTGTTTAGGTATCCAGTTACATTTATAACCCCCAAAATCTGAAAGTTTACAGAATATTAAAAACTCCAGCAGATGGCATTGTAGTCTTCCTTCAGAAGGCTTAGCTTTGTAGTGTGGGGTGGGACAGGAAATCTACATTACTAAGAATGTGAAGACTGCTGTGTAGTTACTGGTCAGTAGCACTATATGCACTGCAGTCTTGCTCAGGTTTGCTACTCTGAAATCTCAATCATTATACATACTTAGCTGGAGTAAATCCCACTGAGGACAGTGGAACTTACTTCTGAGTAGGTATGTGTAGGACTGTGCTATTAATGATGCAGGCTTATCTACTTTTGGAATAGAGCCATAGCTGTAAGTATGTCCAAAGCTCTTCTCCTCTACCTCTTGACAGTTCTACCCATGATAGTTTTCCTCACTCTCATTAGTTCTCAGTTCCCTATTTACTATACATAACTAGGGAATTTTCTTTATAGAACGGGGACATGAATATGTGTAATTACATTTGTATAGTCCTATTTGTATTTGATTTTTAAAAATGTGGCAGTAAGTTAATACAATTGGCTCTCCACATTTGCTAGGGTTAGGGCACAGTGCCCTTGCAAAAGTGGAAAAATAACACATATTAAAATGTGTGTGTGTGTGGGACAGGAGCCAAGGTATGGTGGGGACAGAGGGCACCCAGGGTCCAAACCAGGTCAGGGAAAGGAGAGGGAAAGTGGTGGGCGTGCATGGTGGCCGTATATTCCTTCTTTCTCCCCATCTCCTTCCTTGAGTGTGTGTAGGGCATTGGGAATGGGTTTGTGGTGCTGAGAAATTGTGCTGTGAGTTGTTCGTAGCTAGCCAGGCAATGGCTGGTGGTGGTGGAGGAGGACCAGAGCCAGGTTTTTAAAGGGCTTCATGGCCTGATTGGAGCCACAGAGAGGGAAAGTTCCCCCAGAAAAGAGACTGGGGGAAAAGAGACTTGAGACTGGGGTTAGAGGTTGAAGAAAGTTGTAAATAATCAAATCTGTGAAAGTCAGACCTGCAAATGTGGAGAGCCTACTGTAGTCAAGAAATCAGGAAAAGAGAAGGATTTTCAAAAACAGCAGTGAAGGAACTAGTGCAACACCAAAATCAGAATCATCCATACCGTCGTATTTCCAATTTTCTATCTATGGTTGTGAAAACTAGACAGTGAGAAAAGCTGACAGGATAAAATAATCTTGTTTCAAACATATACTACAGATAGAATGGAGTGCCAAGGACATAAGTGAACAGGTCCTAGAGCAAATCAAACCTAAACTCTCCCTAGAGGCCAAAATGAGAAAGCTCAGGCTATTGTATTTTGTACGTATCATGAAATGACATGATTCACTGGCAAAGATGACAATGCTTGGTAAAGTGGAAGATAGTAGGAAGACAGGAAGATCCCATTACAGATGGATTGACTCAGTCAAGGAAGACATGACACTCAGGTTGCAATAGCTGAGCAGAGCTGTTGATGGCCAGACTCTTGGAGATCTCTCATCCATAGAGTTGCAATAAGTCAAAGCCATCTTAACAACAAATAACTACAACTTCAAAGAGTTTATGTTGATTCAGATTACATGTTTACTATTTTAGAGCACATCAAATGAAATTACACTTCTATTACAAATTTTAATATTAATATGTTGTAGTTTAAAAGTGCTCTAGAACAGTGGTTCTCAAACTTTCCTTTACCAGGGACCACCTTTAAATATCTTTTGTTGCCATAGATCATCCAGACTAAACTCAAGGTTTAAAACCTGAAAGTGCAACTATTTAAAGTTGCTCATTAAGGGCCTTCAAATTTGGAGAGAAGGGAGAAATAAGTAAATGCACACACTCCTGTGATAATATTTTTATCGGAATGATTCCATAAAATTTGTCTCCCCCCCCCCCTCTCTCTTTTAACTATAAAAGCTCGTAACATTTCTTTGAGCCTTCATGGACCCCAGGGAGGACATAACAGCCCCTGGGTGTCCCTGGACCACAGGTTAAGAACAACTGCTCTAGAGCATTTTAGAACAAGCATCTATTATAGAGACAGATGCATCAATATAAAGATTAGAGATCAAACTACTCCAAAATGTCATTTTCTACAGCTATGTTCTAGATGTCATAAAATCTGTTCTCTGTATACACTTACTATATAATAATTTACTATGTAATTATATACTGATATAATTAACTCATGTAATAGAAATTCCAATATAAACCTCTTTTCACTTCTACAGTTGAAACATACCACACTATACTGGAAACCATTTGAGGAATTCCCAGAGACCTAGGGACCATCCTTGATAGAAACAGAATCTAACTTGATAACTTTCAGAAATTTCACTTTGTAGAGAGCCAACTGGAATTTACAGGCTTGGTTCCTCATTTCTGGCTGCTCCATGGTCCAGATTGGTGATGAGTTGGTCAGTGCTTGCCTATGATGTGTGAGATATGTCTGAGAATTCAAATTCAGAACTACCTTGTCTTTGAAAAGCAACAGAATCAAATCAACATAAGTATAGAAGCAACTAGAGTGTTTATACATTGAGATCTTGCTGATAGACATTGTTTAAGAGTTTATGTGCTTGTCTAACCATTAGATTACTGCAAGAAGACCTTAGTTACCACAGCTGTCATAAATATTTATATGGATAATTAATTTCATGTTTCTGTGAGTTCCAATTTAAGATGATTTTCTGGACTTTAAAATATTTACTGTTGTTTGCTTTAAGAAAATCTGTATCAGGTGGAAAACCTTGCTAACAACATTTGCACTGCCCCAGTTTATGACATTTCCAATTTACTGTGCTTCTTTAGAAATAAATAAATGAATGAAGTTTCACCTACAATGAATAGCTTTCCCCACATGCTTGTGCAATTGAGTGAAGTGGGAGGGCAACAAGGATGAGGTGAAAGAACAAGGCTGTTTGGAGTTTGGGCATAGAGGTTTTTTTTTTTTAATAATTTTTATTAAGTTTCACAAATAAAAAAAAAATCTCAAATTGTACTTTTACATGTAATGTTTTTGTTCTTCCACTCTGATCTAGTTTTCATTTTCTAGATATCTACTCACATATAAAAAATTATGCCTCACAATTCCATGTTCATCTTACGTGTTTGATCTTGCATTTCTCTCATCAACTCCTGTTATGTTACAGTTATTCCCCTTTAATTTCAACCATAATTCAGACATTTTCACTTGGCAGTTCCCAGCAATTACCCATTACAATTTGCCATTCTGCTTTTATCTGATCGTCCGATTTCCCCTTTAATCTTTGTGAAACAATATCCGCATTTCTATTCTCAATAAATGCCCCCCACCATTGTTCGATTGTGGGTATTTGCTGAGACTTCCGCAATTTGGCATATTCAGTTCGCACTGTCGTTATCATGTACAATATTAATCTCCAATGCCTCTTAATATTAGTATTCTCAAGAACATTTGTCATGTTTAACAAATAAAATTCAGGTTTTTTTACAAATTGAACCTTCAATATTTCACACATCTTTTTATGTATTTCACTCCAATATTTCTTTGCCTTGGGACATGACCACCACATATGAAATATTGTTCCCACCTCTTTCTGACATTTCCAACACATTCCCGTACCTGTATTGTAAATCTTTTTTAACTCTTCTGGTGTCATGCACCATCTATGAAACATTTTAAAATAGTTCTCTTTGAGATTCTGAGCCATTGTAAATTTTTGTGTCCTTTTCCAGCTCTGTTCCCATTCATCTAATTGAATTGAATGCCCAATATTCTGTGCCCACAAAATCGTTGCAGATTTCACAGTCTCCTCCTGTCTCTCCTGTGTTAATATTTCTTGATATATATGGGCTAACAGATGCGGTGGATTGTCAAAGATCCATTTAATCACTCCTGTCCTTTCTTTGGATTCTATTCCATAGGTTTTCAAGTCCATCTGGAATCTCTCATTTAGCTGCCTGTATGGAAACCAACTTAATGGCAGTCCTTCCTGTTCCAATTTTTCTCTTGATTTGATCTTATATGCATTTGTCATTGTTTTCTCTAATATATCCTCATATCTCAGCCATTTCTCTGTTGCCTTCCATCTTCCAAAGAAAGCTTCTTGAGGGGATACCCACATGGGTAGCTGCCTTATGTTTTTACTCTTATATTTATCCCATATCTTCAGAAGCGATTTTCTGATATAGTGATGCGAAAAATCTTTGTCAATTTTTGCCTTATCATAAAACATATAGGCATGCCATCCCATCCTCAGGTCTGCTCCCTCCAGTGCAAGCATTCTTGTATCTTGTAAGTCAGTCCAGTCTTTTAGCCATATGAATGCCGCAGCTTTGTAATATAATTGAAAATCTGGTACTCCCATTCCTCCCCGTAGTATTTGATCTGTCATAATATTCCATTTAATTCTTGGTTTTTTCCCTTGCCATATAAATTTGGTCAAATCTTTTTTCCACTGTGTAAAAAGTTTACTGTTCATTATTATGGAGAGATTCTGAAACAAAAAATTCATCTTTGGCAGAACATTCATTTTAATAGTCGCTATTCTTCCCAACATAGATAATTTCATGGAAGTCCACCTTTCCAAGTCTTTGATTATCTCTCTCCATTTTTTCTCATAGTTATTTTGAAACAGCTCATTATTCCTTTTTGCTATCCAGACACCTAGATATTTAGCTTTTTGTACTTTATTAAATCCAGTTGCAAGTGCTAATTTGTTCTCCTCCTTGTCTGTCATGTTTTTCATTAACAAAGCTGTTTTTTCTTTATTTACCTTGAATCCTGAAAATTCTCCATATTCTTGTATTATTCCAATAAGATTTTGTATGCTTCTCTTAGGATCTTCAAGAAACAGAATCAAATCATCAGCAAATGCTTTAAGTTTGTATTGATAATTCTTGATTTGGACTCCTCTTATAGCATTATCTTCTCTTATGTTATTATTTAATATCTCCATTGTCAATATGAATAACAAAGGGGACAGAGGACATCCCTGTCTTGTTCCTCTGTTCAATTCAATCTGCTTAGTTCTATCTCCGTTAATAACCAATCGAACTCTTCATCGGTTATATATTGCTTCAATCCATGAAAGAAGTCTATCTCCAGCTTGCATTTGCTTCATTACTGTTTTCAAAAATGGCCAACTGATCATATCAAAAGCCTTCTCTGCATCAACAAATATCATGGCTATTTTCTTCTCATTATGCTTTTCATAATATTCAATTATATTCAATTCTGTTCTTATATTATTTCTTTTTGGTATAAAATCATTCTGATCTTCATGAATAAGCTCAGCCAAAATCTTTTTAAGTCTCGTTGCAAGGATTGAAGCAAAAATCTTATAGTCTATATTCAAAAGTGAGATTGGTCTATAATTTTTGACATCTGTTAAGTCTCTGCCTTCTTTAGGAATTAGCACCACATTTGCCTCTCTCCAGGTGTCCGGTACTCCTTCTTTTATAATCTCATTTATAGTACTTTGCAATGGAATTGAAATCTCATATTGTAAAGTCTTGTAATATCTTGTTGTAAATCCATCTGGACCCGGAGCTTTATCATTCTTAAGGTTCTTAATAGCTTCCATTACTTACATCATAGAAACCGATTTATTCAGGATCAATCTGTGATCTTCAGTAAATCTTAATTTATTTGTTCTATCCAAGTATTCTTCCAGTTCCTGTTGTTTTTTCACTTTCGAAATCTTGCTCATCAATTTCTCATAATACTCATAAAATGCCTGCTTTATTCCTTCATGTTTAGTAATTCTCTCTTCTTCAGTCTTTATCTCTGATATAATATTCTTAGTCCATCTTCTCTGCAGCAGATTGGAGAGAAGCTTTGAGGGTTTATTTGCTTGCTCAAAATAATTATGTCTTGTTCTCCGTACTTGTTGTTCTATTTCTTTCAAGTTAAGTTGATTCAGTTCAGCTTGGCAAACTTTCATCTGTAGTCTGATTTTCTCATCAAAAGGATAGTTCCTCATCTGTTTCTCAACTTCTTTCATTTTGTCCAATATTTGCTGCTCAGCGTTTTTCCTTTCTTTCCCAATTTCTGCAGACCATCTGATACAGTTGCCTTGCATCACTGCTTTACTTGCATCCCAAATAGTCCTCATTGTCAAATCCGGTGTCATGTTTTCACTGAAATAGTTAATCAACTCCTTCTTCGCTTCATTTATGTATTTCTCTTTATTAAAGATCTCATCATTTAATCTCCATGTCCTTTCCCTTTCCTTAATCTTCATCTTAAGAAGCAATGGGTTGTGATCTGAACATAAATTCGGAAAAATGTCTATATCTGTAGCCTTCAACAATAACGCCTTAGATACCAGCATCATATCAATTCTGGACATTGATTTATGTCTATCTGAAAAAAAAGTGTATCCTTCGAATTGTCCATTTTTATATCTCCATACATCGAAGAGGTTCAAATCGTCCATCATGTTAAAGAAGCTCTTAGGTAATTTTCCATTGTTTCGGGGGATCAATTTCTGTACTGATCTATCTAATTTTGGATGGACAACTCCATTAAAGTCCCCCAGTACAGCAATGTTCAAATTGCCAGTGTCACTCATATATTTCTGTATCTCCCCATGTACTTTAGGAAAAAATTCATCCTTCGCCCCGTTGGGTGCGTAGATTCCGACTATCAATATCTTATCTTGTCTAGTTGTAACTTCTACGCCTAGGTATCGACCATTGCCGTCCTGGAAGACCTGATGAGCTCCATACCTTGCATTCACATATATTATCACTCCCCGCTTCTTTTTGTCAATCGTTGCTGCGTAGCAGCTACCTAATTTCGGATTACGAAGGTATCTCAAATCTTGAGTCCTAATTCGAGCTTCTTGTAAGCAAATTACATCCAAATTTTGTTTTTCCAGATAGTGAAATATTTGTCTTCTTTTATATTCAGAGTTAAATCCTTTAATGTTCCAAGAATGTATCCTAAAATCCCGTTTGTCCATTTTGTCCCTTTTGTTAATAATGTTATAGTTTTAATATCAACTTAATCTTTTATTTGATCTCCTGTTAATTCACCTTCTTCCTGCTGAATTTCTTCTTCCTGTTGTGCCTCATCCTCATCATCTTCTTCTTGTGATTTCTCCTCTTCTTCTCCTGGAGGTTGTTCTTCTTCTTTCCCTTCCTCCGAACGCGTCTTCTGAAAGTCTTTCTTCAATCTTTCCATCATTTCCTTCGTCTTATGCGTTGAATTAATTCTATATCTCTGTTGTTTATACATGAAAGAAATGCCCTCGAATTTCTCCCATCGATAATTAATCTGATACTTTACCAGGAGATTCACCAATGGCTTATATTCTTGTCTCTTCTTTAAGATCTGAAACGGTATATCTTTAAATATTCTCACATCTTTATCTTCAATCTTCAACTGTCCATCGTAGCTTCTTTGCAGTATTTTATCTCTAATTACCGTCCTGGTAAATGTTATGATTATATCTCTTGGGAGTTTCCTCTCTCTGGCCACTCTGGAGGTTACTCTGAACATTCTGTCTATATACATTTCCAATTTCTCCTCTTCAGTGTCAATAAATTCTGCCAATGCTGGTAGCACCTTCGCGTATAAGTCCTCCCCAGTTCCCTCAGGGACTCCCCTAAAGCGGAGGCATCTTTCGCGATATCTCAATTCCTGTGCAGTAATTTGGATTTCTTCCACTTGATGTTTATCTTTCAGTTCTGTGGTCACTGCTTCCAGTTGTTTGACTTGTTGTTTTAGCTCTTTATTGTCTTTTTTCAATGTAATTACTTCTTTAGTCAAGTTTTCTAGTTTTTTTCCCCACTTATCCATTTCATACTTCATATCAGTTCTCATTTCCTTTCTTGTCTCTTTTAAATCTGTTCTGATGTCTTCTCTGATGCTTTTTATTTCTTCCATCATTTGCAACATAAAGTCTGGTTTCTGTGGTATATCAGTTGATGTTCGTCTGGCAGTTTGAGTTGTTGTCACTGCTGCAGCTACTCCTCTTTTTGAGCTGGATTCCATTCTGCTAACAATATCTTATTCTCTGATTTGTCTATCCCTTATCAAATGAGTTCTATAAATGCTTATGTCTTATATCACATTCAACAAATTGTATCAGTGTATTGTTATTAAAATACTTGTATAAATGACAATATGCAAGCTATACAAATATACTTAATAATGCTTAAGAATAGTAGTACTTAGTACTATAAAATCTCTCTGAATAATAGTTATTGAAATCAATACATATAATTAAAATCAATATAAACTGGTATGTAAAAAACACAAATGTAGCTATATAAATGCTTAGAGATAGATTATATACACGTTACTTTTGCAGAAAATTAATCCACTTCCTTTATTTGAAACCCGTGTGCCTAGGCCCACTTCCCACTCCTCCCTCCCAACTGTGGCTCACTGTACTACCGTTTCACTAGGCTGCTCGAAGATCTTTCAGTATCTCAGCCATCGTTTACATTCCAAGCCATTCCATCTCGTGGGAGTGAGGATGTTCAGCTTACAGTGTCCTTCCAGCACAGGTCCTCTAGTCTCAACAATGACAGCAGAAAAACAGTTCTCAGGAACCAGGAACTAGTAAAGCACTTCCCAATGTTCATAACCCTCAAGTATCAAAATTCCAGGTTCTTAAAAATCAACTTGCCAGAGTTCTCAAAACCTATGCAATCCAAGATATTTCCAAATCAAGTTCGAAATAAAAGTCCAGAAATGTATCCAAATCAAGTCCAAGCTAAAAATCCAGAAATATATCCAAAAATCTAGAAATATATCCAAATCAAGCCCAAGTTAAAAAAGCAGATCTCAAAAGTTGCAGAGAAAAAGCAGAGAGAACAACCCCCCACAGTCTAATAAAGACCATAAACAGAGAACTATAGTCCCAAATAAGTTCTCTTCTGCTCTCTTCCGAGTCCTTGCCCTCAAGAATAATTCCACAGCAAAAAAGTTCCTTAAAAAGTCCAAACAATCTTATTCTTTAGTCACCACAGTCCAAAAATAAAAAATAGAAAGAGAAAAAAAATAAGAAATTCAATGTTCCAGTAAGTCTATCCCAGGAAAAAACCATAATCCAGAATCAAGGTTCCAGTATTCAAATACAATTCTCTTCCAAACCTTTATCCTTCAAAAATGATTTCAAAACAAGGGAAAAATTTTTTAAAGTCTTAGATCTACCTGTTCCTTAATCAGTCCAGTCCAGTTCCCGGTCATTGTTAAACAAGCAGAAAAGGCTTTTGGCAGTCACTTCAAAAATAAGCAGCCGCCCCTTTAAGAGAAACTCAAAGCCAAAATGTACTCACTTCGCGTCTGGGTCCCTTCGTCCGTTCCTCCGCTTCTGCTCACCATTGCAAGTCAAAACCAGATGTGATATATTTGAAATAAATCCTTAGATCAGATGCTTACTGTAATCTTAAAGGCTTCTTCTTTTAAAAATCGGCGACGGCGCTTGTGTCGCTCTCGCGGTGATCTCGCTGGCTCCGTCGTCGTCCTGCGATCCCTTGGCGACTCCACTCTTCCCCCTTCGGGCAAACTCCCTTCGAGGGAGAGCCACTCACCAATTCTGGGGTCCCCTTCGAACCTCTTCCACACACCCCTTATCGGGGGGTGTCTAGCCGCTTTTGATGTCAAAAAAAGCGGCTGGAGTCCAGCGCGTGACAGTTCGGAGCTGCACAATTGTGCAGCTTCAATCTGAGCTGCCGCTCACGCACGCCATGCGATCGGAATGACTCGGAGTTTGGGCATAGAGTTTTGAGCAGCCTGAAAATCTGGTTCGATTGGGTTTCTTTTACTTGCCTAGGTTGGGATAGTTGAAAGGGGGAGAAATCAACTGTGCTCTTGGACGGAAGCAAGGGATTTCCTTTGCCTGCTTAGAAGGTGGAGCATGGGGATGGGGACAGAGAAACTGGAATCTCACTATCATTGGAAGAATGGGTCTTCCTTTGCTTGAAGGGCATGAGGGGGATAAAGAAACTGGAATCTTTCAGTTTTGGTGTGGCTGGAAGATGATTCTTCTCTTTGCTTGTGTGTGTGTGTGTGTGTGTGTGTTGGGTATGAGAAATTGAAGTCTTATCATCTGAAAGGCAGGGGTTTCTCTAGCATGGAAAAGGTAAGCTTTGATTATTCTTTAAATTACTTTAAAATTGGTGGAAGGGTTAAATAATATCCTTAACTTTGGGGTTAGGTCAGGTCTGTTGGAATGCATTTCCCAGTCTCTAGTGATTTCCTGTGGAACTAGTTGTTCCCATTAACATCAGTCTCAGTTGAAATTGCAAATCCAGGAAGCTAGGCCATTTCTGCACTAGACTGTTATAGTGCTATTATTCCACTTCCAACATCCTATGGAATCCTGGGGTTTGCAGTTTAGGGAGGGAGGCCCTAAACTACAAACCCTAGGATTCCATAGGTGTTGAAAGTAGAATAATAGCACTGTACAGTTGTGTAGGGACAGGGGAGCAATGGGGGTGGTTCGCCCCAGGCAGCAATTTTTCGGGGGGCATTCCAGCTTGTAGCCACACCCCTGCGTGCCGTAGCTCTGCCCCTGTGTGCCATAGTCCTGCCCCTCACACTGTAGCTGCACCCCCACGTGCTGTGGCCATGCCCTCACACACCATAGTCACACCCCTTATGCCGTAGTCCCACCCCCTCTCCACACACTCCAAGCTCTGCCACTGGCACTAGTGCAGAAATAGGGTCCTGATATAAATGGGGACTTGCTTGTATCACTTTCTTTCTTGAAATCACAAATTTTGAAATAGTTTCACATCTGAATGGTTCATAATGCCACTAGCAGAGATGAAAAGTTCTTCTAGTTCCTGAAACCCAAATTTGGGACTCAAACTCAAATATATTCTACCTCATGCAACTATGCTTTAAAGTAATAGGATTTGTTTGTCAGACAGTGTTTTAGATAGACAGTATTGAGTATAGGCCCTAGCATTATTTGGACAAATGCATTTTAGTTTAGTATCTTGAATTGTGTAGTTCTGGTGTGTCTTCAAGATTTGACCCAAATAAATAAAAATAAAAATAAATAAAATAGGTTAGTGAAACAGGTGATCATCCAATTGACGAATTACTGAAAGGAACTCTTTATTCATGTCGGACTGCGCCGTAATTGGTCTCTGCCTCTGCTACTGGCACAGGTTGATGAACTTAGGAAATAAAGGTTTTTTCTTCTTTAAAAAAATCAATCCCAAATCTTATGTTTTACTGCAAACCCTTTCCAAATATTATACTTGCCTGTTTGGAATCAAACATCCTTCAGAGTAACTATGTATGCTGAGATACTATACTAATATTTATGCTGTTTGATAGGTTAGTAATGCAATTGTGATATCTAAATGCTTCAGGGAACACAAACACATTTTTGCATATAATGTGTCTGGGTCTGTTCTTCTCAATTTGGTTACCAAATATTCATTAACAGCATTACTGGTTGAGGAAATCGATTTAAGAGTAATATTATTCTACATTTCCAAAGCTCTGTTGATAGAAATAAGAGAAAACGTAAAGGAAGAAATGTGTTTTGGAGTTTTATAAATATAAAATATACAATTGTGATAAATATAAAATGTACAAACAGGTGAAAAGCCAATTGTTTCTGTTTCTTTTCTTTCATTATGATCTCTGCCCGTCTCCATGCTACATTTACAATATTCAGCATTTTGATTTGGAAAATAATTGATTTGGAAAATAATAAATTTGATTTGGAAAATAATAAATTTGTTCATTTTCAGTAGGAAAAATATTTGTCTAAATAATTTCACATTTGTAAATTGAGCTTCAAGGGTTTTCTGCAATATAGTTGTTGAAAAGGTATGGCTACTAATATTTCACATTTTAATCTTAAATGGCATGGCCTCCATATTTCAGTCAAAATGATGTTACAGGATTGTTCAATAGACCTAAAACTGATATTTTTTGGTTTTCTGAATATGAAATTTAAATTTCTAATCCTTATATATATGCAACAATGCTTGTGTGAGCATAGAACTCTGGCCAGAATTGCTGAGAAATTTGTCCTAGTAGTAATTAGTGAAGTGCTGGTACATGAACTCTGATTGTCCTGTTTGGCTTTTTCTCAGAACGTCAGTAGTTAAAGTACAGTGTTATAGAGAAGGAAAATTTTAGTGTCATGCACAGATCCACAACCTCGCTTCTCACTCTTCTAGAAAGCCTGGATTGTAAGCCAATTTCAAAACCTATCTTCAACATATAGCTTCTTAGGGAAGAGAAAAGATAGTGGTGTGATGGAGCCAAGGATCACAAGATAAAAATCACAGGAGTTTTTTTATTAGCACAGACTGTGACATCATGTGACAATATTCCCTGGACTTGCCTGTTCCCTCTGATTTGGGCTGCATGCAAGCACTCCAGTTCAACAGTGTCTTGTTCTGATCTGTCCATGTTGCAATTCAAAGTATCTAGAGATGGCTTGGGCTCAGGTAGGTAAGACCCATTAGCTTTATGAAAGGTGTGCTCCTGGAGGAGTGAAAAATTACTAGAGTTTTATATATACTGCTGCCTCCAGTTCTGGTCTCTCCTTGAGAGCCAGCATGGTGTAGTGGTTTGAGAGGTGGGATACGACCAGAGTTCAATTCCCTGCTCAGTGAGAGAAACCCACTGGGTGATCTTGGGTGCATCACACAGTTTCAGCCCAGAAAACCCCATGATAGGTTCACCTTAGGGTCCCTCCAAGTCGGAAATTACTTGGAGGCACATAACAACAGCAAAGAGGGCAGTGCCATATGGATGATAAGGGTCTGTGCTTCAAAATTCACAGAAACCAAATAAACATGACACTAAAATTTTCCATCCAGGTAAGTTTCTACTTAGAACCAGTGTAGTGTAGTGGTCTGAGCATTGTACTATGACCCTTGAGACAAGAGGTCAATTTCTGCTTGGCCACTGAGTGACTAGAAACCCACTGGGTGACTTTGGGTGCATCACATGCTCTCAGACCCAGAAAACCTCATGATAGGTTCTCCTTAAGTTTATGACTTGAAGAAACACAACAAGTTTCTACTTACTTTAGCGAGCCTGTTTGCAGGAGGAGTCCAAGTGAGGTTGATTGGACAACATGCTCATTACCCAGCCATTGAGTTCTGGCTTAGAATCTTGGGCTAATGTGGCCAATAGCATCCCTATATCTTAATAAAATTGGGTAATATTTTCCCTTTATGATACTCCATATTGCCAGTAATAACTCTTTAATCAGGAAATGGGGCATATAGTAAATCCTTTTTTTGAAGAAAACAAGTAACATTAACATTAGGCTGTTCATTGAGCATATTAGTTTACTACGATATCTTCAACTGGTTTTCCAAATTGAAAGTAGCTGGGAACAGGCAGAATATACTAGAAAAATGTATATATATCACAGCACAGTGTTCAGAGATATGAGGAGCAACTATAATATTTTCAAGTGGGACTTCTAATAAGTGAGTGAGGCATCAGTGATTTCTTCATAACAAAAGAAATTTGGGTATACACGTTGAAAAACTAAGTGTTTATTGTTTAGATTTAGAAATATATTATGTAAAACAGTTATTTTTAAGTTTAAAATCTGTCTACTTACTTATAAATTGATAGAATAAGCAAACAGATGCTTAAAATAAATGCAATGTTATAAAAAGGATAAAAATAAAAGTTTCTGCAGGCAAAAATATTAGAAATACGTAGAATTAATAAGCTGATGTGAAGTGGAAACAATACACTGAGAAATTACACTGATACACTGATACACTAAAACAATACACTAAGAAATATAAAAGAGATTAAAGAATAACAGATTCATTCAATGAAGTATCATTTAAAGATGAACCTACAATTTTAGAAAGAGAAGTGGAAGCTGCACTCAGAGCACATAGGAGAAATAAATCACCAGGAAAAGATGACATACTAATAGAACTGCTTCAAGCTACAGAGACAGAATCTATTCTAATTTTAACTAAAATCTGTCAACAAATATGGAAAACAAAACAATTGCTCACAGATAGAAAATGCTCAATATGCGTTCCAGTTCCCCAGAAAGGAGACACTAGGGATTACACTAACCACAGGACCATTGCTTTAATCCCCTCTGTAATCAAAGTGATGCTCAAAATTCTGCAACAAAGACTTTTAACATATATGGAACAAGAAATGCCAGATGTCCCAGCTGGGTTCAAAAGAAAAAGAGGCATGAGGGATCATATTGCAAACATATGGTGGATAATGGAACGCACCAAAGAATTCCAGAAGAAAATCTGCCTGTGCTTTATAGATTATAGTACAGCTTTTGATTGTGTAATGGGTGTGCCACATCATGTGATTGTCCTGATGTGCAACCTGTACTCAGGACAAGAGGCTACTGTCAGGACAGAATATGGAGAAATTGAGTGGATTCCAATGTGCAAGGAGGTCTATTGACTTGTACACTGAACGTATACAAAAAGCACAATTAGACTCAGAGGAACAAGGTGTGAAAATTGGATGAAGGAACATTAACAGTTTAAGATATGCAGGTAACACCATACTACCAGCAGAAAACAGCAAAGACTTGAAACAATTGTTGAAGGCAGTCAAAAACAGTGCAAAGTGCAAAGACAAGTTTACAGTTGAATCTTAACAAAACAAAAATAATGACTATAGATGATTTACATAACAATTAAGACATAGAAATAGTTCAAGATTTTCCATATCTTGGCTCAGTCATTAATCAGAATGGAGACTGCAGTCAAGAAACTAGAAGAAGACCAGGACCTAAGGGCAGCTATGAAGGAACAAGACAAGATCTTCAAGTATAAAGATATATCAATGAATCTAAAGTTAGAACTATCCATGACATTGTATTTCCAATTTCTATGTTTGGTTGTGAAAGCTGGACATTGAAGAAAGCTGATGGGAAGAAGATCAACTCATTTGAAATGTGGTGCTGAAGAAGAGTTCTGCAGATACTGCGGACCATTAAAAAGATGAATAAATGGGTCCTAGTGAAAATCAAGTCTGAACTCTCCCCAAAAGCCATGATTAAATTGTTATGCTTTGGACACATCACGAGAAAACATAACTCACTAGAAAAGGCAATAATGCGTGGTAAGATAGAAGGCACTAGGAAATGAAGAAGACTGTATTACAAATGGATAGACCCCATCAAGGAAGCCACAGCCCTGTGTCTGCAAGACCTGAGCAGGGCTGTTGATAATAGAGTGACTTAGAGGTTTCTCTTTCATAGGGTTGAAATTGACTTGATGGCAGTTAACAACATAATGACAATGTCTTTTTCCCCTGTAAGAATTAAAAGTCTTTGTGGTGTATAATAATATAATAAAATGAAAAAGAACAATAATCCCCTGTATTTTAATTATATACTTTAATTATGTGAAAAAAAAGTGGAATGGAGAACAAACCGTACAGGAAATAAAACATAATGTTCAGGCCACATGACTCAATATGATTTGAGTGGAAAAGTTAGTGAATATTCCCATCATTGTTCCAGTCATCCCTCAAAAAGACGTATGGCTTCTGTAAGCTTTTTAAGATTTTTCTTCCTACTAAAGCTGCCTGGCTTATTCTGTCTTGTTCATAATGTATTACACAATATAGTTTTTACCTGTCATGGAATGAAAGGAAATATGAAATATGGGGAATGCATTCTGGTGTCATCCTATGTAGCTGAGCATATGCAGCTGAGATCTGAATATTTGTCATGTATCCAAGGAAGTGAGTTCTATTCTACAAAAGTTCAAGCTAAAAATGAATCTGATAATGTGAAGAGTGCCACAAAATCACTTCTTTTCTTTTAGTTCTGAAACAGCCAAGCCCAGCTACTGCTTTGAGAATCAGTTCACTCTGTGCATTTCATATATTAGACTACTGCCTACAATAGTTGATACGAAACTTTATTAATTCAGTAATATTGATTGATTTTCCATATGGTTCCTCAGCTAACCATTTTTTAAAAATTTCTTTTCTTCCCAGGCATTCCTTCACAGGATAATGCAATGGGCTGCTTCCAAAATTGACAAAAACATTACAGAGGAAACAGTTAAGGTTAGTTCTTACTTATTCTTGCCACCTTTGAACTGTTATTTGTTTCTATATATTTATGCTATTCTTGTTTATACTTACAGACATTGTTCTCAAATATTGAAGATATTTTTGAAGTGCACAAGGATTTTCTGTCTAGTATTGAGGAGTGTCTACATCCCGAACCTAATGCTCAACATGAAGTGGGAATTTGCTTTCTTCACTTTGTATGTCAACTTTGGTAACATAAGCTTCATATTTAATTGATCATCTTTTCTGCACTGCTGCTTTTAAAAGACAAAAAAAAATTGTTGGCATGGTAGTTCATGTACACTACACTGTGAGCACAAAAACAGACTTGATTGCATAATTTAAGGTCTTTTCAGGACACTTGAAAGCTTAATTCAGTGCTAGAAGGAAGGTTTTACCATTTTATTGTGCATTCTGTAGAATGTGCGTTTCATTGTGATTCTTCATTAAAGTACCCTTTAGCAAACTGTACTGGAATTAAATGTAGTGAATTCTTTTTCACTCGCTCTGAATAGATTTCATCTTTTGTTTAATCAGGAGGAAAGAATGTTTATTGTTACATTACAGTGCAATTACTGTGGAAATGAGAAGCATTTGTGTGCTGTTTGGCACATGCACAAGTTGTAATTCAGAACAAAACACAATTTTAATCATTACACTTTATTGTGTTGTGAAACAGGTACAGTGGAAGAGGTTGAATTTAATCTTTGGAAGGAGCAAAATCTTCTCGTTTATTTTACTATCTAGGAAGCTAAAATAAAATGGCACTCACTTTTTGTTTTTCCTGAATTAGTCTCTTGGCTTTCAGTATTTAACTCATGTAATCTTTTATTTCCTGGTTTTATCTTCTTTCATATCTGTGTAAGATTACAGAAATCAATTTCAGTTATATATTCATTTAATCTGTTATTAACTCTTTTTAAAAAACAAAAACAAAAATTAATGCAAACCAACCAACCTGGGGACAACCTCACTAATATAAAATATCCTCCCCAACCAGAAAGATAGATTTCGTATCTATGACGAATACTGCAGTAATCATGAGAAGGCACAGAAAC
Source organism: Cyclura pinguis (assembly GCA_030412105.1). Taxonomy (NCBI): domain Eukaryota; kingdom Metazoa; phylum Chordata; class Lepidosauria; order Squamata; family Iguanidae; genus Cyclura; species Cyclura pinguis. The sequence continues at coordinate 220,102,187 of CM059602.1, forward strand.
TTTTGCTTGAACTCAACAAAATAAGAACAGTACGGACTTTTCTACTGGTAAGCTAATATTTATTCACATTCTCATTCTTACTTCTGAGTAATACATATAGGATTGCAATATAAACTTCTGCACTTTGATAATAATCCTTTTCTCAGTGTTCATTTTAAAGATACTCCTCCCTTAAGAGTAGTCTAGCTGAACCAGACCAAAAGTTCATTTTGTCCAGCATTTCACTTTCCACCACAGGCAACTCTATACCATCAAGAAGATCCCAACTTTCATTACAACTAGCCAACCATGGTCATGCATGGTGAGAACTGCAATAATAGAAGACCTAGAAGGCCATAAGCTCACCACCTTTTCAGTAGACCTTTCCTCTCATTTTTCCCACCAACTCGTGCCTATGACACTGGAGACTCCAAGCAGCCATTATGATTGCCATGATGTTCTCCAAACTCAACTAGGTCATCACTGTATGTTGTGCCAATGAATTCTGTAAATTAGCTATGTTTTACACAGAGCACCACATCTTCTCTTAATGTGTTGCCAACCCATTTCGCTTGGATGATTTATGTTATGAAACATGGAGAAAAGGGTTATTAATATGTACTTTTCCCATACAATGCATGCTTTTATTAACTTCTGTCATGACAGCTGCCCTGGAGCTGTTCTCCCTCTAACTTCAAACTCCCAAATCTCTTAGTACTGTAATGCTTTAAAGAGAAAGGGCTTCATATCACTCTATGGCTATAGATTAAATGAACATCAAAAGAAGGGTTCCAGAGAGTATGCCTGAATCATATAGTCAGTGTCATCTTGTGATGATTTCACAGAATAGTGCTATATGCTTGGGTTAAAAGCTGTATAATTTTTTCCAAATTACAATATGAGCTATACGGGACTGGTTTAAGATTTTACCTTGCTCTTTAGATTTTTGCTCTGTTTTGTGGTAAACAATATTGAGAGTAATTTGGTGTAATTATTTCACTTCCACTCTTTTACAATGGTCTGTGGTGTCTGTGACCTGAGCAACAGATAGGAATCCTGGAATCTGTGATTGTATTGAAACTGGTGCTGGGAGAACGGCAAGGAGTTAGGACTTAGATAACAGTCTGCTCTACAATATTCTTGGTCCTGTATAGTGGACATCCTGCACCTCTTCTACCAGTGTGTAAACAATACATTTTGTGTTACTTTTTCACACAAGTTTCATGTGGGCAGTTTAGAGTTTGGTTGACAGGTACATACGTGGGAAAGGTCCTCAGTACTATTAGACAGGTTATTAGATCCAGACAATGAACTGCCAAGTTAATCTAAAAATGGGGAACTTCCTCTCTATCTCCAAGACATTTGTATATCAGAAAGTCTAGAAGGCCTAGAATTTTTGCACTCCATTATGCCACTATGTTAGTACTATGGTTGGATCAGTCCTGAATGCATTCCAATGGAAATTAAGTGACAAGTTAAGTGATTAAGTGACAAATGGCCCAGAAAATTTGTTGCAAAATAATTTCTAAAGATTTGGATTGATTTCTTTCATGAAAGGCTGGCTTAACAAGAGAATATCTAACACACTTTGTGGGTGTCAGTGTGAAACTACAGATAGCATCCCTTGGGCTTCACTCCTATGTACCTCTTTTGGAATAAATCCAAATGAAACTACCAAGGAAGTTCTATTCTGTGACCAAGATTCAACAATATACGTTGCTATCCAGTGCCAATAGAACTGAGACTTTCATCCCCTTTCCTTCTTACTGTACTCTTCCAGACAGAATTTTTAGCGTGCAGGGAGGCTTGAATGAGGGACATGGGAATCTGACAAAGGAAGTGGGGTTGAGCAGAGGTCTACCATTGGGTCCTGTCCTGTGTTCCCATAGTACTCACTTCTAAAAATCCCAGGATGAGAGTAGGGTTTCCTTTGTTGATCTTAATAGACAAGGAAACGTGGAGAGGAAAAATGCTCCTTCATACACACAGGTCTCAAGCCAGTTTGGATTTGAAAAGAATAACAAGCAATTTGAAGTGAGTCTTATTAGAATTATGTTAGAAATAAATAAAGTTAATGTGATATAGTTTTCATACCCTGGGCTAACAGAAAACTGGTATTAATTTTTTAAGTGTTAAAACACAAAATTTTGATCTGATGAAACTTCCAAATTGTCTTCAGTGATTGGTATAAATAAAGCTGATTGCCATGCTCATCTGGTTCTTGAAAGCTGACCAGCAAGTAGGAGCTAGGAGTGATATGTTGACATGGCAATGGGTAAATTCAATTCCAAAACAATTAAGTTTTTAAATTCCTTTATAGAACTGCATGCTGCTAGGAGGACGCAAGAATACTGATGTACCATTAGAAGGTTACTTAGTAACACCTATCCAGAGAATATGCAAGTACCCACTTCTTTTGAAGGTATGTGTTGTTGTTTTTAGCTCTTTCAGATATTTTACACTGAAAACATCCTCTTTGTCAAATGTGTTTGACACTCATGAATCACAGTGCCTTCCCTGAAACAAAGGAGATTAGTAATTTTAAAAAAGCCGTTTGTACATAGGAAGAAGAGGTGGAGTCTAGCATGCAGGCAGCCTGGTATAATTTCAGTTGTTCACATCAGATATCTAAAGGGAAACCAGTCAAGAAGAAGTTGTGAAACTGATTTGTGAGAAGGAAGCTCCCTGCTTGGTCTGTGGGACTTCTGCTTTCCTCTTTGTGCAAATCACCTGCCGAATCTCTTGTTGCCCCCACAGTTCTTTCCGAAAGGCCAGGTTCCATTCCTTCCACTATTTAATTCTGTAAGCATACTTTTTAACAGGTAAGACTGACCTGTACCATAGCGGAGCCCTTGAAATCACCAAGACTACTGAATGCCACCTGAACTGGAGTAGAACAGAGAATTATTAGTGCACATGCTAGGATACAGCAAGGGTTGTGGTTTATACTTGGCAACACAGTATCATGTTCCTGCACATTTAATACCTGGCATGGGGTCTGTTTTTATTTCCCATGCAACCAGAAGATCCATTTGAGCTGTGGCTTTAGAAACAAATTTACAAACATTAAAGGTTAATAATACAGGGTATTTCAATTGTTTCCTTTGCAGAATGTGTGCCTTTTGTACTATGTCTGGTGGTGTCATAAACAAACAGAACAAAAAAGGCTTGAGAAGCACTGAAACGGGCAAATTCCAGCACCTTTGAATGTTATTGAATCTACTGAATGAGTTAACTGCACATTTAATGAAAGATGATATTGACACTAACTATAGTTTTAGTATTCTAGTCAGTGTGATGTCCTCATCCTATGTGTGTGCCTATTTGGAAGTAAGTTCTACTGAATTCAATGGCACTTATTTCCAATTAAATATGGATGGAATTGAAGCCTGAGTCTGTAATTAACAGTGAAATTGAAGAAATTGATTTTAATTACTTTGAAAGTGCAGGAATTGATTTTTCTTTTTCTTTTCTGTTTTTTAAAAACAGGAGTTGCTAAAGCGCACTCCCAAAAAGCACAGTGACTACTCTCCGTTAATGGAAGCTCTCCAAACCATGAAAGCTGTCTGCTCCAACATAAATGAGGCCAAGAGACAGATGGAAAAATTAGAGGTTTTAGAAGAATGGCAGTCTCACATTGAGGGATGGGAGGTAATGTCACAAAATTTGTCATTTTGTCAAATGTGGGAGGCATTTTAAAATCTGCACATGGCACATTGTCTGCACATGGCACATTCTTTGTATTCAGTGCAGTACGTAATGTGACATATTGGGAACAATCTATAACTGACAATTAGTATAAAGTGCTTTGTCCTTTTTCTCAGTGGTAAGAATAATACTGTGTTTGTGAACTTAGTCAGCCTATGGCTGGATAATTTCCGACACCACTTCTATTTTCCAGTGGGGAAATCTGCAGGTAGAAATAAGGTGAAATTCCTTCCTGTTGCAAATGAATGGAGACAGATATGGTGGGGAAACAGATGCTTAGGGAATATGTTCCTACCTAGCCTCCTCACCACTGTAATTACTCACAGGTCTCAATTCCTTACTTTTTATCTGTCAGTGGAATACCCATAATGAAAAAATGGCTTGAATTCTATGGATAGTGTTCTTTAGCCTTTATCCTTATCTCATGGTTGATCCTTATCTCATGTGGGAGGAGGGCATGATTTGGATAACACTGGGTGAAAACAGATGGTGAGGCTGTGGGATTTCGTTGAGGTTCCCCTTGTGATCTTTCCCATCTGTAATTGGAGTTTTCTACAGAACGTGGATAATGCCTGCCCAGCACCAAAATCATCTTAATTTTCTATTTTCCCTTAGTGAAGAGTAATCAAAGAAAGTATCATCTGATGTAACTGGCATTGAGAATTTCCGTGTCACTGAAAACAGAATTCTGTGTGAGACAGAAGTGGTGGTAGGGGACAGGAATAGTTGCATTGTTGTTGTTGTTGTTGTATACCTTCAAGTCATTTCTGATTTATGGTGACCCTAAAGCAAACCTGTCACAGGGTTTTCTGGGGCTGAGAAAGTGTGGCATGCCCAAGGTGAGTTTCCATTGCTATGTAGGGAATTGAACCCTAGTCTCCAGAGTTGTAGTCCAATTCTCAAACCACTATACTACATCACACTGGCTTTCAGTTGCATCATTATCACACATTAAATTCTACTTTATGTTGCCAGTTTTCACAATAGCCCTGTATTTCCTATATACTCTAGTTCCATCTTCATTCTGCATAATGAATATTTTTTTAAAATCAAGACTCCCAGCCAGGACTAAAAAGAAAAAAAATATAAAAATATCAACCTACTGAATTAATGATGGTCCTCTACCGTACATTTATATGAATTAGCTTATTTCTTCAATTGAAATGCTAACTGGATTTTTCTGATTGGTAACTGTTTTGGAATATGTAGCTGTATATACAAGTCTGTGGGTAATTCTGTGGCTGACAAATAGTTGCCAATGTATGTGTATGGCTCTAGAATAGGGGTAGGCAACTATGGAAGGCTAGGGGGCCACATTAGCTTTGCTAGGAGACCTTGGGGAGGGTGTACCTGTTCCCACAAAAAATAAAAAAAAACAAACAATGAAAAATGCCTCTGGGATGTGCAGGAATTTTCATGTTATTTTGGGTTTCAAAGAGGCTTACTTCCTATGCCTAAACTGGCCCATGGGACCTGCAAAATATGATGGAAATGCACCCAACAACCTTTAGTAGACATTTCGGAGCATCTGGGAACAACTTTTTAAAAAATAATTGCAAAAATTGTTTTTGATCCCTGTGGGGCCTAAGGAGCCTCCAAAGAAGGTAGAAGTGCCTCCTGGGGAATTCTGGGGCCACAAAAAAAGCCTTGAAGGGGCAGCACTTTGTCTACCCTTGCTTTAGAATATAGGTGGTATAATAGAACCTATGAGTCAGATGGTATAACAGTAGCTATGTCATAATACTGAAATAATAATAATGAAATAATACAGAAATCTATGTGGAGGTTCTTTTAGTGCTTTCATCATGATCACAGAAGTTTGATTGAGGTGCAATAACATGAAATTCAACTAAAACTGTGTGTTTCTTCAAAAGTTCATATGCACTCAAGAACAAAATGTGATGTAGAAACACAGTTACTTACCAGTCTGAACTCTTTTCTTTAGCCATTCAGGCTGTTTCTGTAATGTCACAGAAACCTGAATAAAATAGGAAGAATGAAGATATGAATAAGTAGTTTGGAATAAAGCTCTTCAAGGCAGATAGGAAACAGGTCTGATTATCATAGGTGTGAATAAAAAAGAGGACTTAGAGGAAGGGAGCAGAAACACAGCACCTAGGTAAGAAGGAATGTAGAAGAAGTAGAAGTTCAAAGCAAGATCTATAGACTGTTGATTAATTGAGCAATGAAAATATAGTAAACTTTGCTGTTGTTTCACTCTGAATTTGTGTTTTATTTGTTTTGCTTCCAAATGGAGCTGGATAAAATCCATGTGTCATAATTTCAAGTATGTATACTATATATTTCAAATCTCGGTATTACTTGAAATTTTATGCCTACTGTCTGCTAATATCATAATCCTAGATTGTGTTTTGCGCTAGATGGTATGACTTGCTTAATTTTTAGACTTTTGATCCTGGAAGAGATATAGAATTTTGCTTGCATATAATGTGTATCATATTATCATACATACACTGCAAGAATATATAGTTTTACCAAAGTAATAATCCCCAGCTTTAATGTATCTGTCTTGCTAAGAACTGTATGATAAAGTGTAGAACTGAATGAATAATAAAGAATGAAACAGTCAGTATGCTACCATTCTGATCACAGACACTATGATCAATACACAAGTTAAAGAAGAGTAAGAAAAGATTTACTTATGGAAAAGCCGAAACTGTAACAAAATTAAACTAATCGAATCATTAGTACTGACTAGTAAAAAGTAGATGTCTCTAAATCTCATTCTCTCAGAAGAGTCTGCATTAATTAAAATGGAAGGGCATAATTTGCTTTGAACTGTCTCCCATCTTTGATAAGAACAGGATATCAAAAAGTTGGAATAATATTTGGGTGGATATTGTTCAGTGCACACTTCAGAGTTTCCATATGGGGGAATGACCATAGGTATACAAGTGGAAACTCTGTGCAGAGGTCGTTCTTATCACCAACAGTACAACATGTTGACATCCTACTATTGCAGTGGTGGGAGAGAGCTCATATACAGGTTGTCTCCTCTAATGAAGGAGTACACTTTTTTTTTTTCTGTACTGGCAGTGGCTTCCAGAGAGCTTTCTCACCACCTTCTACATGATTGGTAGCTAGCTGATAGACTGAATCCAAAGAATACTCACTAATATTTTATTTATTTTATTCATTTGTACCCTGCCTTCCTCCCAATAATGGGAATTGAGGCAGCTAAAAACACATTTAAAAACAATACTATTTAAAAACTATACAAAGTCATTAATAAAAGTATAAATGTAAGAATTACTTAAAAAGAGATTAAAGAGTATACATGGTTAAAACATTAAAAGCATTAAAATTAATTAAATGACGTATACAAACAGCAACATGCTTGTTTGCAACAAACAGCAACAGCATTAAAAGCCCACCTTAATTGGTTTCTAAAAGCCTGATGGCATAAAAACATCTTGACTTGCTGATGGAAGAAGAGCAAGAACAGGGATATTCTGGCCTCTCTAGGGAAGGAGTTCCAAAGTGTGGAAGCAGCCATTGAGAGGCCTCTTTTCCTTGTTCCCATCAAATGAGCCTGAGAAGGTGGAGAGACAGAGAGAAGGGACTCTTCAGATGACCTTAGAACTCTAAGGGGCTCATACAGTCCTTAAAATAGCCCAAGCTGTATGGGTCCTCTTCATCTTGGAGAGCAGTGACTATTGGGGGTAGGGGAGGTCACAGTGTTGTTCAACATCCTTACACGTGACTTGGGTGATGGAATAGATGGCATGCTTGTAAATTTGCTGATGTCATCAAACTGGGAGGGGTAACTAATACCCCAGAGGAAAGGACTGGGATTCAAAATGACCTGGACAGACTGGAGAGCTGGGCCAAAAGTAACACGGATTTCAACAGTAAAGTGATACATCTAGGCAGGCAAAATGAAATGCAAAAGATGGGTGACAACAGCTCAATAACAGTACGTGTGAAAAAGATCCAGGAATCTTAGTAGGCCACCAGTTCAATTGAATCAGCAGTATGATGCAGCAGCCAAAAACGCCAGTGCAGTTCTAGGTGTCATCAGAAACAATATAGTGTCCAGACTGAGAGATGTAATACGAGAATCATGGTATCAGTCTATTCTGCTTTGGTGAGACCTCACCTGGAATAGTTCAGAACGCCACAGTTCAAGAAGGATGTTGGCAAGCTGGAATGCAAGATGATGATTGCTCATCTTTATTTGTATCCCACCTTTCCCCCCAAACTGGGGCTCAAAGTGGCTTACAGTTTAAAACAACTGCAATACAACTAAAATATACCAGAGGTGAACATTAGAATAGAATTAAGCTATTTACAAAATTAAAACAATTTAAAATGTGGTCCCTACCAGTTCTATGATTGTATGATACCTTTTTAGCTGGAGATCCTGTGGACTGAACTTTGACCCTTCTGTATGCAAAGCAGGTGTCATCTGGCATCTCCAGGTAAAAAGAGGCAGATGATAAGAAGGACCTCTGTGATCCTAGAGAACTACCAGCAGTCAGAGTAAAAAAACTGGCTTTGATTGACAAAAAGTCTAACCTGATATAAGGTGACTTCTGTGCCTGGAACACGTTGCAAGGTTATGCTACTTTTTCAAGAATGGAATGCCACATTTATATCTGTGCTGGTAATTAGACTTGAAGCTGTATTTTGGTTACAAATTAATAATCACTGAACAATTCAGGGTAGACTTTTTTTAAATGATATTTTTCAACTTCAAATTGCTTGAATTTAAATGGTTTGTTCAAAAGCCAGCCAAATTTTATGAGTCTTCTCTGCAATAAATCATTCCATAGTACAAGGGCTGCTTTAATTAACTAAACATCTGGTTTGTTAGAATGCTTAAGAACAGAGAAACACACTTGTTAGAGATTTTCTGTCAGAAGAAAATGCTTAGCACATTGTTTAGCTAGGAAAAGGACTATATTTAGAATGTGATGGAGGATCAAAGCATGACTTGCATTCCTACCCACAAGTGTCACAAAACTAAACTTCTTATGATTAAAATTTTGTGAGAAATCAGATGTTATCTTAAAGAATATAAAATTTAAAGCTTCAGCTATCTTTTTAAAAAATCCAACTTTGGAATGTTAAATTCGTTAGACCTAAAGCAGATGTTTCAGATGACATCTGAGTGGATGTTTAAATGGTGGAATCAAAGCAAAACAATTTTCTGTTTTGCTGGAGAAGAAAGCCATGATAACATGTAGAATAATAATGTAGAATGCAGGTTTTGTAGAAAGCAGGTTAATGAGAAATGATGTGATTTGTTATAAAAAATAACAAAAAATGTTCTTTTTCTTGAGTATTTTTGTTATCTTAGATATTTCATTACATTTTTGTTTTGGCATTCTGTCTTCAGGTTATAATGGCATAATTTTTTTCATGCTGGCTGGATCCACAGGTTTACATGAGTAAAAGTATTCTCTCCATTTTTCTTCCATGTGCCTGTTCCTTTCCCCCAGCAGTATGCCACAATGTGGCTGTAAAAAGCATGAAAATTAAACATACTTTCAGTGCGTTCAAAGCTGTCCCTGGGACAACTAGAGCTAGAATGAGGGCTGTTGATTTTCTGACCAAATGCAGGATATATAATTTAATTTGTAATCCTTCCATTGATCACTGTGTTTTAGTAAGACCGTGGAAAAAGGTTGTAGCTAGTGGAAGTACATGAGCTCGTGGCTCATTCTCAATGAAGATATTACTTGACTGGATCATATAATGGTCTGACCCAGTTTAAAATAGCATTATAGAGCTGTAAATCTATAAATAATAGAGCTGAGAGAGACCACAAGGGCTATTGAGCCCAACCCCTATGTATTTGTATGATATTTAATATTCTTATGATGTAGGAAAGAAACTTTGAATAGATGCTTGGAACTTTAAATAGGTGTAGCAAAATGCTAACAAAAAGACCAGCTGTGAAAGCACTCTAATTGATGTACTCTTTGAGCTTATTTTTTAGAGTGCCTTTTAAATAAATGGTAACTGAATAAATGAAAAATGTCAGAAGGTATTACTTTAAAATCTTATAATTCCTATTTTGGCAGAATTCTAATTTATACAAATGGCTTAGCTATTCAGATTTTTTGGCTTAGATTCTCATTCTAAGCTGGTTTACCTGAAACCAAGGCCATTCCACACTACACTATTATGCCAATTCCAACGTCCTATGGAATCTGGGGTTTGCAGTGTAGGGAGGGGCATTTAGAATTCTCATCCAGAGATCTCCGGTCTCAGTAGACCACAAACCCCAGAATTCCACAGGCTGTTGAAAGTGGAATAATAGCACTGCAACAGTGTAGTGTGGAAACGCCTTATATGTGTGCCAATCTCTGTTAGACTTCTAGGATCTAATCAGTTCTTCTTATGTTTCTTGGTTAGGGATCTAACATCACAGACACATGTACAGAAATGCTGATGTGTGGAGTTTTGCTGAAAATCTCAGCAGGAAATATACAGGAACGGGTGTTTTTTCTTTTTGACAACCTTTTGGTCTATTGCAAGAGAAAGCACAGGTAAGATATATTTTGTTGGCCTTTACTTTGAATGCTGACCTTGTATTTTTATTTTTGAGTGTATTTTAATGCTAAAATATTTCTGATGCTTTGACTTAAATAATATAAATAATATAAAACTAAACACATACAGTTAATTTTTGAAATATAAGGTACTGTTCAGTAGTCCAGTGTGTTGTTGTTGTTGTTGTTGTTGTGTGCCTTATGGCAACCCTAAGGCAACCCTGCTGCAGGGTTTTCTAGGTCTGGGAGTGTGTGACGTGCCCAAGGTCACCCAGTAGGTTTCCATGGCTGAGCAGGAAATGCTTAGACTATTGCACCGTGCTGGCTGCTAGAATAGAGGTTTAGACTAAAAGTTGAAACTTTGCAGGTCATCCTTCCTTTGGATCCATAATATACTTTGTGCGGGTAGAAGGACTGTGCTTACAGAGCAGGGGCGGGCAAAGTACAACCTGCAGGCTACATGCAGTGCCCAGGGCCTCCAAAGGGTCAATCAATCAATCAATCAATCAATCAATCAATCAATCAGTTTATTCATTCATTCATTCATTCATTCATTCATTCATTTATTTAGTTTGCTCAAAAGTGCCACAAAATGACCTGTAGGGGATGTGGAGGGCATTTCTGCCATGTTTGGAGGCCTCCTGGAAGTTACTTCTGTTCCATTTCTGTTGTTAAAAAACAAAAAGATTTCCCTGGGCTGAAAATGGCCCAGGAAAGTCCCCAGGCAAGGTAAATACGCCCTCAGGAGGGCATTTGGGTGTGGAAAAAAATGTTTTTGTTTGATTTTTTGGCAGTGGTGGTAGCAGTAGGTGAGAACAGCCCTCCAAGATCTCCTGGGGGATCAGTGTGACCCCCTAGCCTTCCACAGTTGCCCACCCCTGTCATGCTTGATTTTCAGGGTCCTCTTCACCTTATGCAACCTACCCCATGCAATAGGGTCTCTCAAATCTCTACGGCATTTGTGTAGGGTACTGGAATTTGTGTAGGGGATTGGTCTCGGGGGAGAGGTTATCATGAAAAGAGAAAGATAGCTGAACTACTTTTACATGTGAAAATCTGGATCCACCCCAGATCTATTGCAGCCTGTAGGGATTCTGGACAGTAAACATTGCTAAAGTAAAATTGGTAGTTTCTGTAATACGATTAAATGCTTCTGGAGTAAGAAATAATGGTGTTAATGGTTGCGCAATGCTCTTGTACTTCCACCTCTTACTTCAGACGACTAAAGAACAGCAAAACATCTTCTGAAGGGCATCGGTATCTTTTCCGGGGCAGAATAAACACAGAGGTGATGGAAGTGGAGAATGTAGATGATGGTACAGGTATGTGTGTCTGCACCAGTTAGACTATCTGTTTAAATATAAATAGATCCTTTTAAAATTATTCTGTTGTCATTACATCCTGTTCTTTGCACTAATTTATATGACATGTATTTGGCACTAGCTAGCTGAAGTGCTGTTGATTAAAAGAATGAGAACAGAGCTTCTGTTTATAAACACAGGCCTGTAGCTTTTTTTAAGACTCTTATCCTATGATCTGCTTTTCCATGGCAATATGGCATTGTAGTGATGACAAAACTAGTAATTTGTAGTACAGAGCTTATAACAATAACTGATTCTCCATCCAATTATCTTTTTGTCCCACCTAGAAAGTACAGGACCGCTTTACCTGCTGTGGTAGAAGCTGCCATTTCTTTTGCATTGCACTATCTATTTGCTTGTGACACATTTTGGTTTTCACTGTGTTGACTGATCTCTTGTTAGATGGGCGGTCTTGCTTGATGTTAGTGTATTGTTATATCATTTATGGGCCACATGTTCTGATACCTGCTACCTCTCTGTGTCACTCTTGCTGCATCTGACGCTGCATGAACAAATTTCCTCCAGCAAACCATCCATTTTTCACTTTTAAACATGAATGAATGTTATTCTAAAGAAAAAATGGTGGGCTTTGGGGGGCACCCCTGCAGCAGCAAATCAGAGCAGTGGGATGGGGTCACCAAAGAGTTCTGGAGCTGTGTATGAAATCCCCTGATGCATATCTCTGGCTTACATAGCCATTTGGTCTCCTACAGCTCTGTGAATTTGACTGTTTATGCTTGAGTACTTGAGTTGCTAGTAGACATGATTCTAGGCTGCTGGTGAAAGCCAGGAATGAAACTAGTGGTAAAATGAAGTTATTCTCAGACAACAGCCCGATTAGTTGTGATCCATGAAAGATCATGAAAAGAAGCAGATCTATGTAATGCAAGTATGTATTTTTTTAAAAAGCAAGACAGGAGCACATTCTTTCTTTGCTTGTAGTTATTCTGCTTATTTTACAATGGGATCAGAAATCACTCTGTGTATACAAATATGATAAACAAATATATTGGAAAATGAGGTGGGGGAAGATATTAGATACACTACAAAGCATTCAAACTAAAGTATAGAAAGATGGAATATTGAGAGTTCAGTCAAATACTAGCCTTTTTATTTCATAATAGCATAGCAATTAAATGTATTACTAATCGTTTCTTGTTGTCTACATTACTTATGTAGAGAAAAAAGGTAAAAAAAAACACTTAGCAATAGCTGCCTATCCCTTAATTCCCATTCTGCCATTGCCACTATTCCATTTTATCAGTTAAAATACACAGTTCAAATATTGGGGGAAATGTGATCTGTTCAGACAAAGAAATATATATTTATATGGCAAAAAACCCAAAAAATTACTGTGGATGTTTAATTAGACATTGAACTAGTCTTGATTTATGGGACAAAATGAAATTATTTAATTGACAACATAAAATAATGAAATGTTTATTTTCCTTATGTGGGACAGGAAGCCAAAATTTAACAAAATAGTTGGAAAACAAATAAAGATTTTGTTTTAGAACTCTGGTATCAGTGTTTTTTGGACTATAATCTTAGGGGGAAAAAAACTATTCAGGTTATTGCTCAGCAAATGTGAAATGACACAGAATAGGGGTTTTTTTTGCAATTTGTACAATGCATTAACAAAGATATGGTCAATTTAACAATCTCACATGGTCAGCTATGAAAACACACACTTTTAAATAAGCTTCAAGTAAGAACAAATATAATCAGTGGTGAAAAATGAAGGGACTGGAAAGATCTACAGATGAGATAGGAGAAGATATCTATAGAACACCTATCACCCAGACTCTACAGAGTTGGGCTTTAAGGACAGTGGTGAGAAAAAAGCAGTTGCAGAAATGAACCTATATCAAAGTGCTTTGATATGTGGACTTGGCCAAAAAGCATGTGAAACACATGGAAAACATGTTGGAAAAGATTCTGTGATGCAATGAAACCAAAATGGAACTTTAGGGCCTTGCTACAAATGTTGTTTACAAAATCAACGGTAGTCATTACTCTGAGAATATCATCATAATACTGAAGCAGCATGTTATAGGGATACTTTCAGTTGTTAGGGACTGGGAAACTAGTCAGGATTGAGGAAAAGATTGATGGAGCCAAATCCAGGGCAGTTCTAGAGCAAGACTTGTTCACTCTGCAAGGGACCTGGAACTGGATGGAGGTTCACCTTACAGCAAGACAGTGATCCTAAACACACAGCCAAGTAACTCTAGAGTGGTTTAAAAAAACAAGAACCTGAATTTCTTAGAATGGCCCAGTCAAAACCCAGGATTGAATTGAATTGAGAATCTGTAGCAAGATTTGCAAGCAGCTGCTATCTAACAGTCCCCATCAAACCTGAAAGAGGCCTTTTCCACTCCTTACTTTATACTGTCATCCTCTGGTCATGATTCTGGCAGTGCCTTTGGTGGGAAGGGAGCACCGTTTCCCTGCAGAGGGGAGTGCGATTTACACGCATCTGCCTTCTGCAGCATAGCTGAGCTCTTTCCCATGCTGTGCTGCGGCAGGAAGTGACTCCATTGTGCTTCCTGCCCTTCTGCATGACAGGTAAGTATGGGAGCATGGCACAAATGGGGGTCATTGATGGAGAAACTCTGTCAATGATTTACCCTGCATTTGTGCCAGCTGGTGATGGGAGAAGGACAGGACCGCAACGACATCTTGCGCAAGTGTCATTGCAGTCCAGCTGCTGTCATGTCCCTATACCAGAATGCCATCAATTTGCGGAAAGGGCCAGAGTCAGAATAATTTTGCCAAGAGGAATGGGTTAACATTGTGTGATCCGTATGCACAAAACTGATAGAAACTTGCTCCAAAAGATTTGCAGCTGTAATTGCTGTCATAGGTTCTTCTATCAAGTATTGACTTAGGGGCAGTGAATATTTATGAAACTAACAATTGCCAGTTTGATTTTGTTTATTTAACTTCTATGCCACAATAGAAGTTATTTTGTACCTTGTTGAATATCTTGTGTACTTGAAGTGGTAACAGTGCCAATTAAATCCATTTCAATTCCAGGTTGTAACATAACAAAAATGTGGAAAAGTCAAAGCAGGGGAGGGGAGTGAATACTTCAAAAAGGCACTGTATCTTTTTAAAAAGACCAACTCTCACTTTTGGTTGATCTGAACATTTGTATACATATTTAAAGATTTGCTTTCTGTTATCCTTTTCCAGCTGACTATCACAGCAGTGGCCACATTGTTCTCAATGGTTGGAAGATACACAACACAGCAAAGAACAAATGGTTTGTGTGTATGGCTAAAACCCCTGAAGAAAAACAGGAATGGCTGCAAGCTATTCTAAAAGAACGAGAAGGAAGAAAAGGTGGGAAAGTAAACATCACATTGTAGCATTTTGCTAGGTAGTGTCACACTTGGAAGAAGATTTTCTATGTGGTTCTTATCCCGTGCCTTCTGCAAACTGAGCATATAGATATCCCAGTTGGTTTTTGTTAAGTCCTCTTATTTCTCACTTACCATAAGTCACACTCTAGTATCTTCTTTTCTCATATGAGTTGGGATTATTGGGAAATAGATGGGGAATGGAAAAGAGAACTACCAAGACTTGCTTTTGAGGAAGAGTTCCAGTTGAGCTCCCACGCAATTGGAAGAAAGAACAGGACATCAAACAGGAATTAACACTCTTTTAAAGCGGGGGTGGGAAAGGCCTTTAGGATGTTTTTGGCTGTAATTCCCATCAGTCCTAGCCAAAAAGGAAAGGGATTATTGGAATTTCAATCTGAGACCATTTGGATGACCACAGCTGCCCCTCTTCTGCTTTGGGAGGAGGACATGGAAGACTACAGGAAAAGTCTCTCAGAAACCATGAGGCATAAGCATTTGTAGCTTGTTGTTGGGATATAAACATAAGGAAAGATACTTGGATGATATAGTGAGATTATTTCATGACTTTGCAGTGGAAAAAGCTGGAAAAACACTTAAACTTTACAGTAAATTGGTGTCCTTATAAAATGTTTGTGCTTGTGATAGGGTAAAAATGCCCATGTGCCCCATGGTGTAATTTCATGAATGTAGAGAATAGCATTTCAGAGAAAGAATATTTTATTTCATGTCTCATATGATTACATTTATGTTATGGGATCATAAATATGACTCAGTGGAGGCTGGTGTTCATGGGCCCTAGAACAGGGGTGATCAAGCACCCTTAAGCCTAGGTGGGGGGAAAGGAAGCCCTTGAACCTTCAAGTAGAATTGGACCACCAAGATTCCTGTGTGGTTGAATCCCCTCAGGAATTATTGGTAAGAAGTGTATTAACTGATCAGGCATGAAAAATAAAATCAAATGAAGCTATATTTGAGCCCTCCTGTGAATAACAAAGACTGCATGCAATCAGTCCTTTGGGTAAGTTGCACTGAACAACTAGGACTAGAAAGAAGAAGACTTGTAGGAGTAAAAGAGCGTTCATGGTCAAGGATTATGCAAAGATTGCCCTGTCATCCTAGATGTCCTAGGAAACATCTACACTCTTTAATTGTTACGCTGGGCAACGGTTGAGCTTACCTTCTGGAAATAGGGCAGAGGAGCTTGCAGCAGCCATTTGTATTTTGTATTATTATTGTTGTGTGCTTTCAATTAATTTCTAATTTATTAAAGTTAGTTGTGTGAGACCTCTCCATGAGAGGAGAGCAAAGGCTGTCTTTTGCTGCTTATAGCCACCCCCTTGTCAAACCTGTCCTTTTGCATAAGCCATATTTTTCTGTATTCTTGGTTTTTCTATTTACTTTTAAAAGCTCTTTAGAACATCAAAATTTTTTCTTGATTCTTCAGCCTTCAGCCTGAGCTAAGTAAAACAGCTATGGTAGGTTAGACTGAGTAATTATCTGCACCAGTACATCTCTGCCTTGCACTCTCCAGCAATTGGTATACTGACTAGTAGCCTGACTAGTAGCCAAGGCCCACCCTCCATGAATTTTTCCAGTCTCCTTTTAAAGCCATCTGATTTGCAACCATCATTATACTGAATCTCCCACCATTCAGTGTCAGTGGATGACCTTGGATTCTAGGTTCATGAGAAAATCTCTATCATGTCTCTTCTTGCTTGCCTTTTTTCTAAGCTAAACAGTCCCAAACATTGCAGTCTTTTCTCATAGGTGAGTTGCTCCAGTCCTTCGATCATTTTGATTGTGTTTCTCTGCATCTTTCCGTCTGTGCAATACCCTTTTTTTAGTGCAGTGGTCTGAACTGAACACAGTATTCCACATGTGGTTGCATCATGGGTTTATATGAGGGCAGTATGATACTGGCAGTTTTATTTTTGAATTAGGCCCATGTTGGAATTTGCTACCTCTTCCTCCATCTCCTCTTCCTCCTCCTTTTTCAGCAGCCACACATGGGGTTCCTATTTTCCTAGAGAAAGCAGCCATGATACCCACATTGCTTGGTCAGACGATGCCAGCTCACATTCCATAAATCAGTGCGTATATAACTTCAGGATTTTTTTTTTATCCTGGTACGCATCACCATTTTCATTTACTTACATTTTCATTTACCTACATTTTCATTTACTATTCTGAAGCTCATTTTCCCTGTTTAGAGAAATTATTTTGGAAATCTTTACAATCTCTTTTTGTTCCCACTACCCTAGAAAATTTCTTGTCATCAGAAAACAAAGCCACCTCACTGTATATTCTAACTCCAGTTTTTACATAAGGAAATTCTCTATGCCTCAAGATTTGTAGATATACAAATATTTTGCCTTTTCTTTTGAGTGTATTTGTGTGTGATCCTGCATCTTTTAATACAGTGCTCTCTGCTCCAGTGCAAATTCACAGAGCATTTTTCGGGAAACCAAAATCAGTTATAGCTGATGGACACAAATATGGTACTGATCCCTGGCAAATCAGAAAACAAAAGTTAGTCCCCCACATCAGATAGCTTGAGAAGCATTGTTCTAACATATCTCTATCACTTTTGCATTTGAAAGTGTGTAGGGAGAGACATTTTTGTTGGAAGACCTTACAGGCACCTTTACGTTTGATGTGTAAATGCATTTATTAAATGTATTTTTAAAAATTTATTCACTTGTGTAATATTTCATTTACTATTTTGCTATTATTTTTATGGGAGTGAGCTTGTTAGCTGCTTCAATTGGTGTTTGTCATTTTTATTCTAAAGCAATGTATTCTGTATTTCCATTGTTTTCTTTAAAGGGCAGAATTAATGACCTGCTTGACAGTTGAGCCTTCTCAAAAAAAAAAAACAAAAAAAACAACCTATGTTACGAAATTACTGTTTTTGATGTGTCTTCAAGTTGTTTCTTAGCTATGGCAACCCTATGGTGAACCTATCATGGAATTTTCTTGGCAAGATTTGTCCAGAGGGGTTTTGCCTTTGCTATCCTCTGACGCTAAGAGAGAGGGACTGACCCAAGATCACCAGTGGATTTTGGTGGCCAAGTGGGGATTTGAGCCCTGTTCTCCAGAGACATCATACAGTGCTCAAACCATAACAAAAAATGATGCTGTGCTTTGTGTTTTGTATCTCCCACGAGGTTTGTGTAAATACTGTGCTTCTGAGACACAAAAAAGCCATTATATAGGCAGGCCTCAAGACACAGTGAAAAAGAATAGCCAGAGGCTTTGAAGGAAACAAAAGAGAAGTAAGAGTAAAGTGATTTATCACACCAGTTTGTAGAAGAAAAGCTTTTGAAACTTTTTTCCAGTGATTTCATTTTGACAAGTTATATATTTCTACCGTCTCATCCTGGCCATCTCTAAAACATCTGTGTAAACACCTCTTTTATAAAACAGGATACATTGATTTAATTACAAACGGAGTAACAGATGATTCATGAACAAAACAGTCTGTGAAATTAAAATACCTTTGCTAAAAGTAGCTGAAAACAGCATTCCATTCACCATGGATAAAAAAGTAGCTTTAGATTATTTAGTTTACTTTGCAAGACAGCATTTACCAAAATTCCACTCACTTTCATGTATACAGACTAATTGAAAAGGTTTACATAACCACAACTGAAAAAGAAATCCAGATGGTTTTCTGAGGTGGAGAACATATGAATTTAGAACCTATTACTTGAAAAAAAGGCAGGGTGTGTATACAAAAGGCATCCTTATTCTTCTGCTGCCCCATTTAAATTACAAAGCATTTTGTGGATACTGTCTCACATTGGAATTTTGGCAAAGTTTGTATTATTTATTTGATTCAAAATATGGATGCCTTCTATTCATAATGCAGAGAGATCTTGTAGCATCTTTGAGACTAACTGAGAGAAAGAAGTTGGTAACATAGACTTTGTAGACTTAAGTCTGCTTTATCAGATGCAGTTGACATAAGTCTGTATGAAAGCTTATGCTACCAACTTCATTCTCTCAGTCTCAAAGGTGCTGCATGATCCCTTTGCATACTGATCTAGACTATTATGGCAATATCTTTGAATTGTGTTCATAATGCTCATCAGCAAATTCTCCTCCTGTGTGGAATATCAGACAGAACTCTAAGGCTTTTTTCACACAGTGATGTTCTCGCGCATTGTCCTGTCACAATCCCAGTGGCAACTCTGCCAGGATGGGAGCATGTCCCCAGCACTCCTCTCCACACCAAATTGGCTGCCTACAGAGGGGGGTGCAAGGGACATTCTTTGTCTTCCCACACTGCAACTGGTCTTCTTCCCATGCTGCAGTAGAGGGGGAAGCGATCATACTTCTGGCCCTTCTGCATGGCTGGCAGCAATGGAAGGCTCGCACAGTCGGGGGATCATTGACAGAGTTTTTCTGTCAATGATATACCTCGCAATTGCACTGGCTGGTGATGCAAGAAGGGTGGGACCACAACAATGTCATGTGGAAGCGTTGTTGCGGTCCTGGTCCTCTGGTATTCCCATGCTGGGATGCAATCATCATGTGGAAAGGGCCTGTGTGAACAGGCCAGCAAGGAACTCAATAACAGGTAGTTCTCCAGGATACCTGAGCAGTCAGGAGATTCATCAGGTACTTTGGGAAGCGTACATCTTAGCTATTCTTGTAGTATTGTGAGCAAACTCAAAAGCAAGGAAGTTGGGTCATGTGGTTTCCATATCTCTACTGATTTAGAGATATGCTGGAAAACTTGCTTGGTTGGCCAGTATATTTTATCAGTAATAAAATACTTGGACCCTCTACAAAACTACGGATATTTGTATGCTGCTTTGGATGCAGTCATACTTTGAGAAGACATGGTGAAATCAATTTCATATTTATTGTCTAAAGTTCCATTGATTTCAATGGGTCAGCTTTAAGTATGGTTTGGTTCAGTGCTATATATCCTACGGTTCTTGGAACACTGCCTTTGGAGTATTATGGATACCATAAAGGAATGGCAGTTCAGTCTTTCTGCTGCTTCTAATACCACCAACAGATATATTTTGGATGAAGGGAAGAAGTAACAGGTTGAGCTCAGCTTGTATGTGCAGGGCTTGATGGAGGTACTCTGTCTCTTTGCCTAGTGACTCCAATGCTTAATGATAGTGCCATGAGGCATCCAACAGTATCTCTAATGTTAAAAAAAAACCAAACTTCTATTTTATTTATTTAGTTATTTATTGTCTTTATACCTGCCTGTCACGTGGGAGGAGATTCAAGGAGATTCAACATGGTTATTACAATTTAGAAAGTAGGTCATGTTAGCTGAGCCTCATTCTTTGTTGAGGTGATAGCTTTTCCATCACTGTCAATGACTAGCCTTATAATTAATACTCACTGTGAAAGCTGTCATAAATTAAGACAAATTTAATGATGTAGATTTTTACCTTGGAGCTCTTCAACACAATGCTTTAAGGGCTAATAGTTGAGGCACAGTTTTGTCAGTCTTCAGTCAAGTATCAGGTTGTAACAGACAGCAGCATTTGTGTAAGAGAAACTAATATTGGCTTTGGTTTGTATTGTATTGCTTTGAGGCCTGGTCCTCATTATCTAATTTTGCCGATCTGGCATTGCAGCTGTGTCCCCGGTTACCATGGGAATACCACAAGTAGACTGAAATTCACCCTATTCCAACTTTTGAAATCATTCGGAGGTAACATCTCTGTTGAGTTGTAACGTCTGAAAAGATGATTTAGTCACTATTTGTCTGTTGGATTTTTTCACAGATCCTTATGATGGGGCCATTTGGTATTGCTTTTTTATATTTGTAGTCTATAGAAAATGAAACTACATTTTTGTGTGAAATAATTCAGCAGTTTAATATATGATACCATCCTATTTTTATAAAAATAACTTGAAATTATAATTATTGGCTTTAAGTATGAAGGAATGTTCATATTATCTTACATCCAAGTTTCTCTGAGTTGAAATCTGGAGGGAAAAAGGAGTATTATAGATGCCAGTAGATAGAAACATTTTTAAAATTAATTAATTTTGATTTGTTTTCCAGGGCTGAAACTTGGTATGGAACAAGATACTTGGGTGATGATCTCAGAACAAGGAGAGAAACTTTATAAAATGATGTGTAGACAAGGGAACTTGATCAAAGATCGGAAGAGAAAATTAACCACATTTCCAAAATGCTTTCTTGGAAGGTTTGTTTCAGATTTTACTTCAGTATGAGCTTGTTTTAACTATTTTTTTTGTCTTTCTAATTAATGGGGAATTAATCATCAGAGAGGTGATAAGAAATAACTGCTTTTCTTAGGCTCCTACATTGGCCAAAATAATTGCAATAATCTTTTTGGAAATCAGCAGATTCTACAGTCTGTTGAATCCTTCTTCCATGCATTGAAGACATCATATTAAAATCACTATGTTATTTAATTTAGGAATTGACCCTCAGTCTGGCATACAGGCAGTATTTGTTATTTTCTGTGATTTGGAATGTCAGAATATGTCATGTGCTGCAGGTTATTATTCTTTTCATGGATATTCAAGACTCTAGCATGAAGGAACAGCATAAACATATCTATTTTGACTTGTCTGTAAATTTGAAGCAATTCTGTGATATGCTCAGAATATTTAATCTTGTAAATTTATCATGGCACATGAAGATAACAAAATGATTGTGTTTTTTTCAGCTCTGTTTGCAGACTGTATCAGATGACACTCCAGAAGAGGAGTGTTATTCCATTTAGGCTAGTAGATGAGGGATTGTGCAATAAAAATGGATTATATACTGCTTCTAGGAATACCACACCCTTTCCTGCAAATCTCACAGACTTTTGTCATGGAAGTATGTGGCAGTCTGTTTTTTCCCCCTCTCAGGAAACCTCAAGTTCTAGCAAAGGCCTAGCAACTTACTGCAGCTACAGATGCAGATTAATTTAGATTTCCTTTGGATTACTGTGAAATGGCAAGCCTCAAAGTTTGAAAGGAGTCTTTATTAAGTACTCTTTCAAGCTATGAAGATGGGGAAAGGTGATCTATGCAAGTTACTATTAAATGTCCTGGAGGCTCTGTACCCATCATCATCTTTAGTTGATTTTCTTCCTGTGTTGTTATCCACCACAAAAGCTATGGAGGTCTCTGACTAAGTACTTTCCTCAAATGTCATGCACAAAATTTGCAAAGAAACACCTCTATGACTCAGAAACTTTAAAAGGCAGAACAGACCCTGCAGGCCACAAATACCTCTGTGATGGGGTCTACTGAATGCTACTGTTCAGGATGTCAACATCAAAGGAATATTGGTAACAAGTGGTAGCCTATATAAAAGATCCTACAGATTTCCAGTTGAACAGCAATTTAAGATTAAAGGATGAACATCTATGTTAAAGTCATCAGTGACCGGCTCTTCATTTTTGAGATAACTTAATTATAAGCAGACAGTGGGGGATGGACATTGTTGGGCAGTTGCTGAGGAACACTGCAATTCCATTTCAATCCTTATTTCAATGATTTGTTTAATTAATCTGTGTTGTGTTGCTATACACACCTAGGGCTGTAATGGCAATTTAGTTTATTTAATAATGGGTTCCTGATTATACAGGATAAAACTGTTCTTCAGTTTCCCTAAATCATATGATTCTAGATAATGTATGATACTAAATTTGGTAGTGCAAAGATGATTTTCATATCAAAACAGGAATGGAATTAAAGCAAGAGAGCTCAATCTATAAGAAAGGTACTGTGTAGAAAAAGCCTCTACCAAACCAAACCAAACCAAACCAAACCAAACCAAACCAAACCAAACCAAACCAAACCAAACCAAGCCAAGCCAAACCAAGCCAAACCAAGCCAAACCAAGCCAAGCCAAGCCAAACCAAGCCAAACCAAGCCAAACCAAACCAAACCATGGATTATATTGCAGTCAGACATCTGGTGCCATTCTCTCATGATGGTAGAAAAATCATAATTCATATTATGATGTCCTAATACTTAATTAATGGTAGCACTAGTGTATAACAATTACAAAGCCAAAAAGGATGTTTTTGATGATGGATGCTAGTCTGAAGAGGTATAGAATCATCTGAAGAACTGGAATACAAATCTGTTTTTCTTCAGAGACAAGAATTATTTAAATATTATTCAGCAGGCACAAAATCCCATTGGCTATGACCTGAATGTGGCCTTCACACCTTTCTTCTAGCAAAAGGGTTAGGAAGATATAGGGAGAAAGAGTACAGATAGCAGCACCTCTCAAACAGTTCAAATTCCTATTTTCCTAAACTAAAAAATAGAAAATTAATTTACTTTTTATGCTGTAGGTATTTCCATGGAGTGTTAATGAAGAATCATGCCTTTCTAGCAATGTGGCTTTGGACTTGATAATTTTATTTTTTTCTGGTGGTTCCTGGCACCGCTTTTTAAATCTAGGACAGGGTGGGCT
Organism: Cyclura pinguis; assembly: GCA_030412105.1. Classification (NCBI taxonomy): domain Eukaryota; kingdom Metazoa; phylum Chordata; class Lepidosauria; order Squamata; family Iguanidae; genus Cyclura; species Cyclura pinguis. Next base: position 220,125,552 of record CM059602.1, read on the forward strand.
GCAGTACCTGCAGTTTATAATGTTTATCTGTTTTTCTCTCCAAGATACTTTTACAGTGCAAATCTAGACACATGCAGTTCTGTGCATCTCTACTTAGAAGAGATCATTGTTTGCAGAGAGTTTATTTCAAAATCCTTCTGGCAGACATTTAGTACAGTCGGCCTCCACATTTGCAGGTTTGACTTTTATGGATTTGGTTATTTGCAAATTTCTTCAACCCTTGCCCCGCTCACCTCAGATGCTTCGTTTGCAGGGGATCCTTCCTTCTCAGCCACCCTCATCAGCCCACACAGCCCTTTTAAAAACCTGCCTCTGTCATCCTCCTCTTCTGCCAGCAACTGCCTGGCTAGCTAAGGATGCTCCAAAGCTCGATTTCTCAGTACCACAAACCTTTCCCCAATGCCCTACCACATACCAAAGGAAGGAGATGGGTGAAGGAGGAAGTCTATGGCCACTGTGCCAACCCACTCTTTTCCCTCTCCTTTCTCTGACTTGGTTTGGCCCCTGGGTGCTTGTACTCCCCACCATGACTCAGCCCTCTTCCCACAGACACAAACAGATTTTGGTATTTGCAGTTTTTCCACTTTTGCAAAGGTTCTGTGCCCCTAACCTTAGTGAATGTGGAGGGACAACTGTATAACCTATCTTGAGGAACAACACATGAGAGTATGTGAGAAAATTAGCCCACATGTCAGCTGAAAACTGAAAAAGACCCAGTGGAGCTTATTTCTAAGTTGGCATGTAGAAATTTGAATACACATTGTATTGCTAAAAAACAAACTATACTCTGTTGCTTTTATTGATATTATAAGTTCAGATAATTTGATTTAAAATATACTGAAGTATTTTTTTCTGTTAACTGTTATTTTTTCCAACTAGTGAGTTTGTGTCCTGGTTGTTAGAAACTGGAGAGATTCACAGACCTGAAGAAGGTGTTCATCTTGGTCAGGCTTTGCTAGAGAATGGCATCATCCATCATGGTAAATATATCTCCTCACATCAATAATTTTAAAATATTTAACTTTTAAAATTCCACATTTGTCTGCATATGTCAGGATTTCCTTGTGTTATCCTAATGGTTTCTTCAAGTTTCATTTGCCCGCAGTTGAAGATTGTACGTGAGGTCCTTGGAGTAATGGACCCCATCACACAACAGTGACGCCATGTGGAAAGGCCCATGTTAGATCATCTAACATGCATCGCTGCCGTGTGATGGAGATGCATTGGCAGTGGTCCACAAGTCATGCTTTTGCACAACATCTTTGCAGTCCAGCTGCCAATGTGCCCTCAACTGTTGCAATCATGGGATATTTCATTAATGAAAAAAATTACATTAATGACCTGCGATTGTGTGATGCTCCTGTCGCCGGTGGCTATGTGGAACAGGCAGAAGTGCAATGTAGGCACTTTCTTCTCCAGTGCAACATGGGAATGAGGACAGCTGTGCTGTGGAGGTAAGGCGCGTGTCACTTGCACTCCCATCCGCAGGGAGCCAGCCAAATGCAGAGGGGAGCGTTTGCTTCATGCTCCGATACCATCAAAGGCACTGTCAGGATTGCGATGGGAGGGCAATGGAAAAGGATTACGGTGTGGAAATGGCCGTAGTGTGACAGAACCCATATCCAGGTGGGCATTGCAGTTGCAATGCTTAGAACTGATCCTGTAGATCAGTTGGTTTCTGATCCTGGTTAGGTTTTAAAAATAAATTCATCCTGAAACACGGTATTGATTGTTCAATTTTAAGTCTGGTATATTTAAGATAGATCATAGAGCTCATGGTGCTACCTACACCCAGTTCAATCTAACTTCTGTTTCTTGTTTAGCATCAAAGATGTTTGGTCAAGAGAAGATGATGAGTTTCAATTAAATTCTTCATAGCAATCAGTACAATTGATCATGCTATTCTTTTTGGTTATCTGAGCGCATAGCAGGTGGAGGCTTGTATGGTGCTGCAAGATTCTGCATGCCGCATAACTATTTACTTGAAACGGTTGGGAGAAATTGTGTTTTTGTAGTTCAGTGTCATTAAATATGCTGATTATACCAAGTTACAACCTTACTTTACTTTACCTTCAATCCCAGAGACATCATTCATTTTACTGAGTCCTGGAGTTAGTAATAACGTAAGTAAAGAATAAGAAAGTGGAGCTCAGTTCAGATAAAATGAAGTTGTTGATAATGTAAAAATTGGTATGTGGCAAGTTCTTGATGGGATCATGCTCTCCCTGAAGGTTTGGCTTTGCAGGTTGTGGAAGGTCTATAGCCAAGCATGCCTTTTCCTACTTACCCTTGGGACACTGCCTCCAGCCTTAACGGACAAAAGAGATTTTGTTCTCACTATATATACTGTGAACTGAGCTAGCATAGTATAGTGCTTTGAGGTCTCTGGAGAGTTCAGATTCCCACTCAGCTGTGGAAATCCACTGGGGACCGTGGGCAAGGCACATACTCTAGGCCACAGAGGAAATCAAAGTCAAACCTCCTCTGAACAAATCTCTTCAAGAAAACTCTGTGATAGGTTCACCTTAGGGTTGCTCCAGTTTGGAAATGTCTTGGCGGTGTGCAACAACAATATATATGAGGCTTTATCAATCTTTTTACCTCTGAAGTAATCTTCAGGTCTCAGGGAATCCCTACATAAAGAAATGCTATATTTTCATCTTAAAAAAAATCCATCACAAATTTCACATGGAACCACTAGCAACCGTTTCTCATGGAACCCTTGAGTTCCAGGGAATCATAGTTGAGAAGCACTGGATTAAAATCTTGAATTTCAAGTATGACAGCATCCATGACCTGAAACTGCCTTTAGAAAGTGTTTAGAATCTATGCTTCATTCAGAATCCTATAATATGTGCTACCAAAGAATTGTATTAGGTATCAGTATACTTCTAGTCATAATTCAAAATGTTAGTTTTGAACTTTAGACCACTACGTGTTCAGCAGAAAAGGAGTGATTGCCAATACTTGAGCAAAGTGTTAATTTCCTTGCTTCCTACTCCTATACTGCCATAAATAGTATCTATCCTTGTTATTTGAAGAAGTGCTCCTTCTTGCATAGTCAGAAGTACTTACTGTAGGCACCCTACCGTTTGAGATGAATCATGCAGTTCTTTGATTCAGGGTTTTCCCTATCATGACACTCTTCCTGTGAAACTCCTCGCTTTGGAATGTCTATGTAGTGATCTTCCTGTTTTCAATCAAAAATCTAGCCTATTTTAATTAGATGGTTCTCACCTCCCACAGATTGCATATATTAACCACCACTGCTTTTTAAATGACTGGTGTTATTTGACAAGAGTTTTAATCCTGTGCTGTTGCTTAGTTTAATTTCATGGTGTTGAATAGTTTCTACTATAATAATTGTTTTGGTTCATCTGTTTTATGATCATGAGTACAGTTCAGAGACAAAATTTTTGGCTGGAAAATGGAATATCATTGCAAATAATTTTTTTAAATTTAATCCAGAATTGCTGATCTGATTCCTCATTCTTCATTAGCTTAAAATGAATATAACTTCACTTTTCATTAAATAAAGCAAACAAATCAAGGTGTTGGGGTAGCTCGCATTTATGTACCTTGCATTATGTTGTCAAGCTATTAAAGTTAAAAGGGGATGGGAGGTGGGATGATGCACATGAATTAAATTCATGTAGATCTACATGAATTAAAGTAGCAGCATGAAGAAAAGTATGAATTGTATAATAGTTTATTGTTTCATTGTTTCAGTACTGGAATCTTTAGCATTGTATGTGTTTGTACATCAACATTGTATAAGGTTTTCATTAGAAGAAAGATGTTGATGTTAATACTGCAATTGCTTTTAAATTGGACTCAGAATTCAATTTTAGATTGACTTGACTGAAATTTAAGACTATTTTATTGGTTTTTATGGTGAAGTATTTTAGAACAACAAATTTATGCCAGATATACTATTTTTGTTAGCATGTTCAGGCCAAGCTGTGTTTTCCACGAGAATAGAAATCTTAAAACAAATTTGGAGGGACCATCTGTTTTTGCACAGAAAAAGGGTGAATGGGTATGTGTTTGAGAGAGAATTACTTGAATTTGTGTTATTTTGCTACCTGCAGCTTCTAATTATACCTTTGAAGTTTGTTGTTATTGTTGTTGCTGCCGCTGCTGTTGTTATTTTAATTGGGTTACACATGTATAGTATGTAAAGAATTTTTGCTAATAATTGGGAAATTCAGAACTATTATGGACCTTGTAGGTAGGTTTGTTAGAGTTCTTGTTTTTCTTAAACTGCAGTGTGGTATAATCTCATCTGGTATAGTTTATCACCCTCCCTTGACCACAATTTTGCATGGTACAAACTGTGTGTGTGTGTGTGTGTGTGTGTGTGTGCGTGCACGCGTATGTGTGTAGATAGAACAAAGGGTTCATGCATATATGAAGTGTTTCTTGGATGTTTTGTTTAATCTACTAAATAATGTTAAGCCATTAGTTGCCACACTTGTCCTTATTTTTTTTTAAAAAGATTTGCTGATGAACAAAGCAAATTAATAAATGTAAGTTAGCTACCACTAAAACAGGGAGTGCTACCCTAGTTAACTAATTTCAGTATTAGAGTTGAATAAATCAGGCTGGACTATAAACCAAGGATGAGCAACACGTAGGTTATGTCTTCCCCTTTTACAGCCTTCCTACTTAAATATTTCCAGATGTTACAGGTAATTATTTTTCCAGCTGTTACCGCCCACTTCTTTTGTCACTTCTATTTACTGCACTATTAAATAATTTAAAAAGCCTGGTCGTTTTCCTGCACTTATCTGACTAGTCTACACTTTCCTGGAAAAGAGTCAGCCTAATGTATTCGTACACAGCTGTGTGCACATGGGTACACAGTAGGTAGTAGCTGCTATGAGCCAGGACGACTAGAACAGTGAAACATAAACTTGATTAAAGATCCCTAAAAATCTGTTATTGATTATGGCAAAATTTTGTCAAAGAAGAGAAAGTTTATTTGGTAACCGTCAGCAAAGTAAGATTGGAGAAACAATGAGATTATAAAATTGCAGTATTTAGGGTTTGGTAAGACTCCTTTGTTTCAGTTCAGAATGTATTCTATTAAAAGGGAAAATCTGATTTTGGAGTGATCCTGAATTAGCTTGTTATAACACAGGCACTACAGAATCTCTGTGCACCACAGAACTTCCTCCTTCTTCTATGTTTGTCAGTATAAATAGGCCCTCTGTTTGATTGCTGTTGGATTGCACATATGTGTGGCTCTGTGACTTTTGGACTACAACTATCATCAGACCTAGCCAATGTAGCTAGTGTAGAAGGATGATATAACTGTAGTTGTGCAATATTTGGAGGGCCATACATTCATCATCCTTTTTTTTTTTTTTTTGGTAAAGCTCAACAAGAAGAAGAGGTATTTGTGTTCTCAACTTTGTCACCAGAAGTGTGATGGATCCTGAAAGCATTCTGCTTGTTAGCACCTAGAAAAACTTTTCTGTTATCTTCCCTCCCCCCCCCCAAACTTATCTTCCAGCAGTGATGATGTCGAATGTGATAAGAGGAAGGCTATTTCTTGTACCTCATTAGAATCTAAAGCCTTAAAACTTTAACTTTTCAGCCTATAACTTGCCAAGGCTTCTTGCTTCTTACTAAGGATCCAGAAGGCATGTTAAATTATAATTTGCAGGGATCTTTGAAGTGGGAAGATCCTGCAGGTAAGGGTCACAATGTAATAAGGGCCCACAGAGTTTTCCTAGTAGCATAAATAATCTTAAATTAACTGATTGTGTACTGTATTCTGAATGGAAAGAAATGTGAGAAACATAGTAGAAGGTTTCTTAGAATATAATCCTGGTGAACTGCCACTGTGAAAAAAGCAAGACTCTAAATATACTCATATTTTGGGATAGCTCACAGTCCTAGCTATTTTTACTTCTTTTTATGTGGTAAAGCAGAAGAATGTTTCATTTACATTTTATGTTTTCTTTTATTTTAGTTACTGACAAGCATCAGTTTAAACCTGAACACATGCTGTACAGATTTCGTTATGATGATGGCACATACTACCCAAGAAGTGAAATGCAGGATGTAATTTCCAAGGTATAAGCATAAACTTAATAAAGAAAGAGATTCTGTCTGAAAACTAAGCAGGCATCCTTCTATTTGATTTAATTCTTATATCTGTTGTCAGGATCTATTAATATTGATTAATTTGAATTTTGTAAAACCCATGTGTGAGAAACTAATTTGATAAAATTATTAAATGTAATGAATGATGCATGATCTTTGTAGAATTGCATGGGCCATGTTGAATTTTTTGGGGACTGATAATTTTGTAATATAATCCAATGCTGTACCTAGCTCCATTTTGATTTTATATAGGAAAAATAGGCTTCTTTTTTAAAGGATATCTGGTAAGTTTATCCGTGTCCAACTCTATTTTAAATTTGAATGTTTGTTGATATTTTTTAGTGAGACATGTATAATATTTGTTTACCGACACATACCTAGGTTATGGAAGAGATAGTAGTGACATTTTCACATAATGATAAATCAGAAGTCCTGACTTATTAAGTTACACAGTGGCAGAGCTTGGAGTGTGTGGAGGGAGGGTGGGAGCGGGTGGGGCTATGACATGAGAGGCGTGGCCAGGGAGTGTGGGGTGTGGCTATGGGCCGGGATACCCCCAAAACGTTGCCCTCCGGAGTGAATTGACCACCCTGCTCCCACGTTTCTATGCGACTGAAGTTACAATATAAATAAAGTTCTTACTGGTGTGTGCAGCTTACCTGTTCCTACTTTACATTTCTCCTCATGCAAACAAGTAAACAAAGCAAGCAGGGATAGCTTAGAATGATGTCTGAATCCTTAGTTATGGTTTATTGCATCCAAAAAGAATTCATAAGCCAGCAACAAATTCTCACTCCCAAAATGGGAGGAAAAGAGCTTCATACACATCTATTTTAATAAGTTAAGGTTGCCCTCCTATTGTTATGTGTGAATGTGGTGATGCCCAGAACCCAACAGCCATGATAAATGCTGCTGGGCATGCATCGGGCATCGTTGTGCATCACAGAATTTCTTCCTTCCCTTATGTTCATCAGTTATGTATGTAGACCCTCTGTTTGATGGTTTTGATTTAGTGTTGCATCCCATCCCCTTGACATTCCTATTAATTCCAGATGAACTGATACGTTTTGGATCCATTGTTTCAAAAGCAAATGTATTTTTAAACAAATTTGTATCTGAATCATGAGGAAGCTTTTTCCAGAAGATTCAGCTGTTACAAAGTAGGAAAATCCATTTAACTATATTTACTGGGATTCTTAAGAGTTTTTTTTAAAAATAATTTCAGTGTTCAGTTTCAATATTCATTTAATTTGCTGAGAATGTCTGGATAAAATTATTTTTCATATGAGTATAATCAAGCAAGAATCAGCTTCCAGCTGTATGCATTTGACTGAAATAGAACACCAGGAAATACATTCATCCTCACACCCAACTGAGTTGACATGGATGAAATAAGAAACAATATTAAGACTGAGAAACTTGTTCTCCCGTTCATTGGGCCAAGAATGGTGTGTGTGTGTGTTTCTTTGTGCATGCATGCACTTTTCATATGCTTGATATGTAAGAATACATATGGGGGGTGGGTGGGTAAGAGGACATATTTGAGAAATGATCTTGCTATTGTATATAAAGATAAAACCCATATGGGAAATGCCAATATTTGGAGATTCATTAACTAATAAATATTTACTTTCAGAAGTTGGCGGGGAGAATCTGTGAGAATTTCCCTAAGCTTGGTATACCACGGTCTATGTTTTGTCTGCTTTATCTCTTTCACTGTATTACTGACATTTGAGGCAATATTTTATACAAGACTTATTTTGAGTTAATTGGTTTTGTAGAGGTGTTAATTAGCAAAGTAGATTTAACATTAAATCTGTTTACATATCTAACAGGGTGTAAGATTGTACTGTCGTCTACACAGTCTATTTACTCCTGTGGTAAGGTAAGTGTTCTTTTCAAATTTTTTGCTTCATAAAGTTAGATCAGCAAGGCTAATCAGTGTGTTGATAATGGATTTTAGATAAAGAGCAAACTGGAGCAGCTGAAGTAGAGAGGAATGACTAGAACAGCAACCTTTCATAAACAGGGCACAGTTAATAGAAGGATATACTGGGAAAGTTGCTCTATGTCTGCATGTCTTTGTCTAACAGATTACTCTTAAACTCAGTTTTTCTTTGGTTCTTTCAATTTTACATAAACATCAATTTGAAAGAATTGTGACGGTATATTTCTGAAACAGAAATGATACAAAATTAGTTTATGGAATAGTGATAACATTGTTATCTCTAATTGTATTCTTTAACATATCAGCATGAAGGAGATTTTGTATTTAGGTAAATGAAAGAAGTTTTGTTTTTGTTATTTACTTTTTCCCAAAGTGAGAAGAATGAAGGAAAAAGAAAGAGCACAGTACAATGAGCAACTTAATATCAGTTACAACTGTGCTCCTGCTCTTTCTTGGGGTGAATGGGAAAGGATGGAGGAAATGTAATAGCCAAGAAATGTTCAGTGGGTATGACATGTGCTGCTTTTGTACAGATGGTTGACTGCTGAAAATAAAGAGATGTTAAATAATTGTAAAAAAAAAATGCTGTATGTCTGCCATACATTTAATCGTTACAACCAGAATAATGTTTTATTGTCTGAAGCTAGAGAAAATGAATATGGATTTGTACAGAATAAGCAAATGTTTGGATTAATCATGGGTATTATCAAGTGGCATTAAAATGTCAAATGTATAAATTTGAGAATGAATTATTTTTTTGCATGTGCTTCTTCCCCAGGGATAAAGATTACCATCTAAGAACATACAAATCTGTTGTCATGGCTAATAAATTGATAGACTGGTTAATTGCACAGGTAGGGAAGTGTTCTGAGGAACATAAACTAGTTTAAAAAATGAAATGCTTATTTTATTGTCATTAGCAGGCAGATTTTTCCATTCTGTCTAGCTTGTATCACTTTATATACCTGAGCCAGGGCTGGAATCAAACTTGATATTCTTGAGCAGCTCCTAGAGAGTCAGTGTCCTCAAAAGCAGCACTGCATATGTGTGTCCCATCTTCCTCTCTTTAAATGATTTTCTGGCTAGCACTCCCAACAAATTGAAGCAACTAGATCAAGCATCTGTTTTTATTTACCACCATGCCTTAAATTAATGTGGGAGGCATGGTGGGAAGTTAAAATGGGGTGCAGCTTTCATTTAATCCTGATAGGGTCTACTGAGAGTGGAGGAAATCCAACAGAATGCAACAGAATGCAGAATGCCCCATGGTCCCATCACACTTAGAGCCAGCCTTCACCCATGCCTCTCTGTCCAGTAAAGGTGTCTATGAATCTCAAAAGTTTTCTTATTTCCGAACCCAACAAAAGCACTATATAGCCATTTTAAAGCATGCAGTTTCTACATGCAAGGATGGACAGCAGGGAGCAACATAATAGCTCTGTCATCTCAGCCATCATTCTTGATGCTGTCTACACATGGAGGGTGACTGCCTACAATGGATGGTCCCTTGTGGTCATAAAGGCTCTCTGCATGATTGAAAACCCCGATTTTCTAAGGTTACAAATCAAGTATAGTGGAATCTCTGCATTGCAGGCAGTTGTACTTTACCTATCAAGGACAATCTTTGTTGTTATTGCTATATGCCTTCAAGTTGACTTGGACATATGGTAACCATATCATAGGGCTTCTTGGCAAGATTTATTCAGAGGAGGTTTATCACTGACTTTTTCGAAGGCTGAGAGTGTGTGACTTGGTCATTGTCACAAGTGGGTTTCCATGGCTGAGTGGCAATTCAGACCATGAACTCTTGGAGTCTTTGTCCAACATTCAAACCACTCTACCACGCTGGCTCTCATATAGAGTCTGCATGGTTTAAAATGAATTTCAATATTGATAGTGATCCATAGGATCATATTTTAGTCCATAGATAGGCAACATCATGCAAAATATTATGTCTGGCCCATCAGCCTTTCCCCAGCTGCAGCTCCATGCTGCCATCATCTGGTGACTAACCTGTGTTGAGCAAAATCATAATGCTGTGTAACTTTTTATTTTAGTCTGTGGACATTCTGTTTATAGTTTACAGAAATAGCAAATATTCTAATGTATTAATTTAGTTACTTGATTTATATCCTGTCCTAAAATTAAGACTCAGAGTAGCTTATAGTTAAACGAAACAAGGACAATTAAAACAGCAAAATAAATAAAGCCATAGAAGAAAGTACACCACCCACCCAGTTAAAAGCCATTTCGACACAAAACAAGGTCAGTTTCCAAAGGCCTTCCTGAATAAAAAAAGATCTTTCCTGTTTGAGAGAGAGTCAGCCTAGCTTTCCATGGTCAGAAATAGCCGCTGAGAAAGTTTTGTCTCTCTCTCGAATATTTTGGCAAATAAAGGATAAATGGATACATACATCAGTTTGAAAAGCCTTAGTACAAAATAGATATGTTACTATATATTTTATTGTTTCCAAAATATGTTAACATTGTATTTATCATGATGCTGTGGGACTGAAATGGTGGATGTGTGCAATCAAGTTTCTAATTGTGATACAAAAGTGATAAATTATTTTCCTGATTTAAAATCACTGTGCGTGATATTTATATTTACTATATATTATAACAGGGAGATTGCAGGACAAGAGAAGAAGCAATGATCTTTGGAATTGCACTTTGTAACAATGGATTTATGCACCATGGTACGCATTGTAGATTTTAGAATTCTGACCGTGTATAAATAACGTGTACAGAAGGAAGTGATTTTTCCAGTGTTTTAGTGCTGAGAATCCTTGCTTAGAAAATACTTCTCTGTCTGCTGAAAAGGATGGTTGCCTAAGCTTAATGCTCTGAAAGATGCAGTGTTTCTTGTTTTCATCATTGCTTTGAGTCAGCATTAATCTTTTCTGTTTTGCAAACTTCCCACAAAATCCTTTTCTTGTGCCTGGAATAACATGGTTCATTTCTTTGAGTCATTCATGCATGTTTTTAGTAAATATAGTATTTTATCCTAAAGGCAACTTCTGCTTTCAACACCTTTAGGTCCCTTCTGAGTGGATATGTCCCAGAATATGCTGCAAATAACTGATAGACATACGTTATTTATTGATTTGTGACTGTGATAGGGTTAGAGTTTCAGATTTTAATCTGGGAAAATTAGTGTCTAGTTAAAGAAGAACTAATTTTTCTGCACTGTTCTTTGGGATATTGGAAAATATATTGTCCACCTTTTTTCAAATGCTATGTTGCTACATGTTCTCCTGAATAAAATATTATTCTTCTAATTCTACCCTATGGCAAAATAGCTGAGAACTCAGTATTATGAGCAACTCACTCTTTGAATTAAATGCAAATTTATTCCTGAATAAATGTGGCAATGTCCCATTTGAAAAATGGTAACTTTGCTTCAGCATTGTGAATGTTTATCTCTCGGCTTGTATTCTACTTAAGCATTAAATCAATAGAAACAAAGCAGAAACTTCATTGCTACTGTTGACACGTGCCTATAGGAGATCCATATAAATGAGTACAAGTACAAATGATTTTAACACAATGCTATAAACTGCAGTGAGGGGTAGTGTCATGGTTTACTTATGTTCTATATGAGCAGTTCAATAATGGAAACAGAAAGCCGAAAAGCCTCTTTTCTTGGAGAACTGTGAGCAAACTTTTTTTGGAGACACTTAGTAATACTCTTCCTTAGCATGGAAAGCTGGATTCAGTGACTTCTTTCTCTTTGACTCTATGGTAAAACAAAGTGGGCTGACCACCATCTTATTTATATGAGTTATTTATGCACCTTTTTTAAAACTAGAAACTCTGTGGTCCAGCAGTGTGCACTGAATTTACAAAGCAAGAGTGTACATTTAGGATCTTCTGTTGTTGTTGTTTTTGTTGTTAATGTGCCCTCAAGTCATTTTCAACTTATGCTGACCCTAACATGAACCCATCACAGAGTTTTCTGGGGCTTAAAGTGTGTGACACACCCAGTGGCTGAGCAGGGAAATCAAACCCTGGTCTGCAAGGTCATAATCCAATGCTCAAACCACTACACCACCCTGGCTGTCTAATATCTTCTAGCAATTAATGAATAATTAGTCTGCATGAAGTTATCCTAACTGGATACTATTGATAAAGAATAGTGGCTTGCTGCATTGAGACCAATGTCTAACTTGTTCAGCACATACTGTAGCTAGCAGACATCAGATGGTCTCCTGAAATTTCATCAGTGCCCATTCATACACTGTGGTTCAAGTTCTGCCTACTCCAAATAAAAAGATTTTGTCTTGTAGCCAACAGTTGTACCCTTTGCATCCTTTCTTTGGTTGTTGGACCCTAAGCATTAAAGGAACAATCAGGAACACTTTGTACTGAAAATAATTATTTATTTAATCATTGGCAACTACTGGAGAATCTCTCCAGCACAGCTCATCTAGATTTCCTGTAAGAGTCACACAGTAATGCACTGGAGCTGCTGAAGTATATACTGATTGTGAGATGACACAAGTAACAGGTTGGCTTCTTTAAGCAGCAACTGAATTTTAAGGGGCAAGCAGTGCCTGCTGTGGGCATGGGCTGATCATTGGTCTATGCTGGATGCTTCTGGCTAGTAAGCAATTTATGCTTGCCATGGCACTGCTCCAGACATCCTTGCACGTACTGCTGGTACACAATGCCCACAAGTATCTGTCAAGATTCAGTATTGGTGGTCTCTCATTGCCTCCATCCATCTTACCTGCAGCTTCTGATTTCTCTTTAACAACTCCAGTGAGTTTCATTGGGTCTAATTAAAAAGTAGCTTTTGATGACTTAAATGCAGATAATGATGATGATGATTGCTAAATACGTAGTCTGTAGTTTGAAAAAAGTAAGGAAAGCCTTTGGGATCTTTATTAACAAATGTACCAAAAAAAATCTAGTATGGTATATGACAGTGTATGAAACAAATTTTCTCCATTCATGTGCAAAACTATGCTTTCCGTAACTGGGGACATATATACACTATTTAATGAATTAATTAATCAATACATGGGATTTTTTTTAAAAATCTCAGTGTGCTTGGGCCTAGTTAGACTATCAGAAAGTAAAAGATGTTTGTGGAATGAGAGAGAAAACATTAATGTTGTTTTGTATCAAACAGTGCTGGAAAAAAGTGAATTTAAAGATGAACCACTGCTCTTTCGTTTTTTTGCGGATGAAGAAATGGAAGGTTCAAACATGAAGCACAGGCTCATGAAACATGATTTAAAAGTAGTGGAAAATGTAATTGCAAAATCACTGCTGGTAAGGTTTTTTAAAATGTTGTCTTTCTCTCTGTGTATATATCCTGGCACCTTATATTTAATTACAAGAAGTGAAGAAACAGTGCTTTCAAGAAGGTTGACCATGTGTTGCTACCTATCTGCTTAAATTCCATTGGGGGCATGCCTCAGATAACAAATCCTTTGACAAAGATCCTCCTTTTTACAAAATCTTTTTATGCCCACTCTTCCCCTCTTTCTTTCTTGTCTAGCTACAGGGCTTTTTTTTCCACAGCTTTGGCACTGAGGAATAGTAAAGAAGGAGTGGAGATTTTTAGTGCCAGGTTGTAGCAGTATGTCTGCAGTAAACTAAGGAACAAAGCTTGAACTGGGGAAAAAAACCCGGATTCTTCTCTAGTCTTTCTATTGCAGCTGTATGTGCCTTTCTGCAAGCAGCAAGATTAACAGTAGCTGCCTCCAGAATCTCTCTTATTTATCAATTAATTATGTCTTGAGATCTATGGTGGCTTCCAAAAAAGTTTAATACACTAATAAGACATTTAAAACAATTAAAAACATTAAAAACATATAAAATTATAAAATCCTACAAACAATTCAAAAACATCTTGATAAATTAAAAGGTCACCTGCTTACATATTAAAAGCCTGCTTAAATCAGAATGTTTTGCCTCCCAGCAAAAGGAAAACAAGGAGGGAGCCAGCCTAGCTTACTGAGGAAGGGAGTTCCAGAGGGTGGGAGCAGCCATGGAGAAGGCTTTCTCCCATGTCCTCACCAAACAAGCCTGGGATGGTTGCAGGACCAAGAGAAAGCTTTCCTCTGCGGATCTTAGGGCTCTGGCATCTTCGTATTGGGAGATACGGTCTTTCAAATAGTTCAGACCTGAACTGTATAGGGCTTTAGAGGTTATGAGCAGCACTTTGAATTGTGCCTGGAAATGAACAGATAGCCAGTGAAGCTATTTTAACAAGGGAGTTATGTGCTCCCTGTAACTGGCTCTGGTCAGCATTCTGGCTGCTGTGTTTTGAACCTGCTAAAGTTTCCAGACAGTTTCCAAAGGCAGCCCCAGGCAGAGTGTGTTATAATAGTCCAACCAAGATGTCGCTATAGCCAGATCTGACGTCTCAAAGAATGGGCACAGCTGGCATACAAGTTTTAACTGTGTAAATATACTCCTGGCACCCAGCTTTTATCCCCTTACACAGGGGAACAAGTGGTCCTCTAGCTCATCAGCTAGGAGATGCTGCCTGGTTCTGCCAGGAGTGCAGATGTTTGATGCAGGCAGCAGTCCACCAGGAAGGTTCACAGCAAGCAGCAAGCAGACCTCTGTCCTGGGGTGGTGAGGATGCTGGTATTCATTACTTATAGCAAAACAAAGGGAAAAGGAGAGATTGGGTTAGCCTCTCTTACCAGCTATTGTCAACAAGTAAAAAGCATAGCTCTGTATGTTTGGCCCCCAAAATGGAAATTATGAGAAAAGAAGAGACTGGTGAAAGAAAACATCATAAATGGATTATTTTGGAAGAAGCTTTCAAGTGGTTTCTGGAAGGTTAAAAATGTTTTACGGTCTTTCCTTCACATTTGTCTTTCGTGAATTTGACTATTTGCGAGGTACGCGTATGCCTTGCCCCTTCTGTCCCCATCCTCCCCCTCCCATTCCTCTGCCTTTTGCCTGGGTCAGTGTGCCTTCCTACTCCGCATGTGAAGCTGCCCCATCCCATTCATTTGCTTTTTGCCTGGGTATGTGGAAGGAGGGATTTGCTCTATGGTACATTTATTTAATTTGATCATTTGATGATATTTTAAATATTTCATTTTATATAAATGTCAAACAATTTCTCTTTTACAGATTAAATCAACTGAAGGAAGCTATGGTTTTGGCTTGGAAGACAAAAACAAAGTGCCAATAATTAAAATAGTGGAGAAAGGATCAAATGCTGAGGTGATTTATTTTAATTCATAATAATGTGTATATTACTCTATAGACATTCTCGTCTACAAAGATTTTTTTTTAGAACTTTGACAATTGCCCCTAGTGAGCTTTCCTGTTCAGTTCAATGTTGGGGATACCTCTGCATGGAGCTGCTCAATTATTGAATGCAATGAGGAAGGTTTTGATCAGAGAGAAGCGCTGTGTGTGCATTGAAAATCTCTGCATGTAAGGATTCCCTGGACCATCTGGTTTAGAAAGTTAAAATTTTCTATTTATGGGAGTATTACAAATTTTTGTGTGTGTTTGAAGTTATTACATTTCAGAAAAGAAATGAAATAGTAGTTTAATTATTATGATCTAGACCTTTTGAGGGTTTTTTTTGGGTGTGTGTGTGTATCTAGCCCCATTACTGTGTTTTGTACTAGCAATGTTTGGGGAAATACTATAGCAAATGTTTATGTTTATATAAATTATATAGTTTAGTGGCTACTGAATTGTATTTATTTAGCATTCAAAATGTAAGACTTTAAGAAACTCATAGAATAGGTCAGAGTGTTACATTGCTTGCCCCTCTAGTCTGTGCTACAGTGCCTTTTAGTGTGATTAGAAAATGTGCTACCAGTGCAGGGGGAGCTGCAAACTGTCTTATTGATATTAATTTTATAATTTACCAAAGTGACATTTGATCATATGGGGATATGTGTTAGAAGGGAATAGAACCATGAATCCTTGGCCCCAGTTGCAAGAAATGACTCTACATAGCTGAAGAACTAGTTTTAGGGATATGTGAAGTGATATGGATGATGTGTACCTATAAGAATAATGTGTGTATGGTTTCCATCTCCTGCACATACCAGCAAGGTTTTACTATGTTAAAAGATGCAGAAATATATATTGTTACCAAGTCAGCAAAACATTCCTTTACCCCAAGGGACACATTTGTGTGGTACAAACCTGTACGTTCAGAAATATACCACAGGGTATTCATTGGGACAGCACTATAAAGGGTATAATACTGCAGACATAATAGCTGCGTCTAGAGTTCTTCTGTATATTTTCATAACATAGGGAATAATATTGAAAAAGATTTTTTTAAGTGATGATGTTTGGACACAAGATCATGGTTGCCATCATTCAAATGTTGCATTTTTGAATAAACTGAAAGTTGTTCCCTTGAGTAGTTCCACAAAGTCTAGAACTTTATAAATGTAGACAGTTTTTTTTTCTTTTGCCAGATGAAGGATTTCTGGATTGTAGAAGGTCAAGTTTTTTTATCAAAAGAGTTAATCACTTGAAAGTACTGCTTTACTTGTATTTCCTTTAATATGCATTCACAAACCTAAATATTCAGTAAGTTCTGTATTTGTTGGTAAATGAAAAGGTATATAAAAGTAATCCAGCACCAATTTCAATGTTTTTTATTTTATCATTGTCAAGGCCTTTGCACACCACTCATCCACCCGTTGAATGAGAGAATACATATGTTTTCAATAATTCTGAATTTGCCAAGCAGTCACTTTTAGCAGAGATCTTTTTTTGACCCTCAGGAAAAAAAAAAGATATGGATTGTAATATATATATATATATTTCACAATTTTGGGCCACTTGATAAGTTTTTCAATACCTCCCTCAGTGAGAGCAGGGGACATCGGTAACATCAGGTGTTTTAAAAATTATTACTTCTTTCTCTGTTTTGTTTTCTTATTTAGATGGCAGGTCTGGAAGTTGGGAAAAAAATCTTTACCATTAATGGTGACCTTGTTTTTCTGAGACCCTTCAGTGAAGTGGATAGTTTTCTGAAAGCATGTTTAAGCAGCAGAAAACCCCTCAGGGTACTTGTGAGCACAAAACCCAGGGAGTAAGTTGTTTCTTTGGTTTGGGAAAATGTAAAATGCATTACAAAAGCGTGGACAAATGGCATTTAACTGGAAATATTTGATAAATGTTAAATGATTGGAATTAGGGGACAAAGATCATTGGATGAAGTCTTAATTGAAAAAGCTGAATTGGAATTTAAGTTCTTGTCACTGAGTGTGCATTTTCTAATGTTGTTCCTGAATTATAATGATGGTCAAATAAAGGTCAAATCTTTAATGACAGTTTGTCTGTCAACAATGAAGAAATGCTTAATTGGTTGACCCCATGAAGAATGCATTTCCTGGAATATGTAAACAGTCCCTTGCTGTTTGTGTAAAACTGGACCAGTGAAATAAACATATTGGCGCTGGATCTTTCATCTTGAGGTTTCTCTTAGGACAGTGAAGATACCTGACTCTGTGGATGGTCTTGGATTTCAAATACGAGGCTTTGGTCCTTCAGTGGTCCATGCTGTGGGAAGAGGTAGGAACTAGGATTTGATTAGTTGTAAATTTGTTTTTTTTCCCGGCATACAAACATACAAACCTAAGATACAATTAGCTAGATCTAAACTGTTGAATCATATATTCATCTTTGATTGTATTTCCTTTGAATTTGATCTGTGACTCTGTGAAGGAGCAAAGAATAGCAGTAATAAAGAAATGTAAAAGTAAAGGCAACCACTCTAAGATGTAATACAGATGCTTATAAGCAGGCAACAGTGAAAGAAGCAATTGTCTTCAGGCTTTGCCACTAGTCCTCCAAAACCCATCTGGTTTGCCACTGTGGAAAAAAAGGGAAAATTTTACCAAATGGACCTTAGGACTGATAGTCATAGTAATTCAAATTTAAAAAACACTGTTTTTCTTTAAAACTTTCTGTCCTGGTTAGATTTTCACTACAACAAAATGTTCTCAAAATTAAGAATTTGAATACGTAGAAATGTCCCTGGACTTGAACTTTGCTTATTGTTTTGGATTAAAAAAAACAAACAAAACACCCCAGGTCTCTTTTAGTACTTTTGTCAGACTGACATGGAATAGAGTTGACAGAGAAATCTGTTTGCCCTGTTCTAGGCATCAAGGTCTAAGGGTTTCTTGGGATACAGAAAAAGACTTAGCTTAAAATAGATGTACATATGACATAGTATTTCCATGCTTAAAAATTTCTTTATTTCTATCACTATCAAATCTTTCCCTGCCTTTCTGTTTAAAATGGCTGAGAGTACTTAAATCTTTTATGGCCTTCAGTATGAGATTTTGTCAGACTTTTATTTAGCACTTACATAAAAGATTTAAGATAATGTATGACTACATTGCTGCTTGGTTTTTATAGTAGCCTATTAAAAGAATTACAAATAAATCTGGCCTAAATGTAGCACTACAATTGAACTTTCACAAGACCTGCATTGTAAAACTGTGTCCCCTTTATGGCCCTGTTCAGGAAAAACATGCATATCCTAAAGACACTCCTTTTTCCGACAAATTGTCAGGTTTAGTAAACATGCCAGCAATGCCTGCTAGTCTTCTCTTAGCGCCATTGTCTTTAAGAGGCTCATTTGGTGGAAATGCAGGAGAGAGCCTCCTCAGGGTCCATTCCCTGGCATTCCCTCTACTAAGATATATTAGTCTAGTTCCTTCTGTTGGGGATGATAGGAGTTTCAGCCCCACGGAAACGCAGCAGAAAAACCAGAGTTCAGTGAGCCAACAGCAGCAGTCTTATTCCCCAGTAAGGATACTCACACACAGAGGAGTTTCTTCCAAAACAGGAGGCACTTTATCTTGCAGCAAAGTTCCATTATATACAAAACATAGGACAGATGGACAAAAGCTTGCGCCAGGCACCAGGTTTGATCAACAGACAAATACATACTGGCGTTGCTTTGTTATATACATATCTACAACCAATCAGGTAGAGGTTTGCACACCTCCCTCTACCATCTGCACACGACCCCAGTTTCTTATGCAACCTTGCAATTACCCACAGCTGGGGCATGATGCAACATCTTTGCAGTGGGCTGATCATTTTCCCAGGGTTCCCTGCCTGGAATTCCTGACACCTTCTCTGGTGTCTTTTCAGAAGGAGGCAAAGATCTTTTTATTCAGGTATTTGTAAAACAACTACCTTGTTGCGGAAGGGGCTTTGTGTCTCATTGTTGTGTTTTGAATTTATTTAGTTATTTAGTGTCCCATATTTCTCCCAATATGGGACCTAATGGTTTGCAACTTAAGCTGTCATGAGTCCTAGTTTTTTCCAAGAAAGGCAGGATATAAATCCAACAAATAAATAAAGGAGAAAAAACTGGTTGAAGGGTGAATCCTCATGTGGAGCACTTGTGCACAACAAGTTAATGTGTTGTAAGCTCTTTGCAGTAGGACCACCATGCTGGCTTCAACATGTTTCTGAACTGATCAGCAAATACAGAAGACATTGAAGCCACTGGGGCTATTGTTTATTGTTTCCAAGAAAGTAACTTCTAACTTGGCAACTTTTCAAACTGTTTTTTTTTTAAGGAACGGTGGCTGCTGCTGCTGGCCTTCACCCAGGACAGTGCATAATCAAAGTGAACGGAATTAATGTCAGCAAAGAAACCCATGCAAGTGTCATTGCCCATGTCACAGCCTGCAGGAAATACAGACGTCCAATGCATGTAAAGATGCTGCTTGTTTTATTTATTTTGAATGGCTGTTGTTTTAGTTTCTCATTTTAATGAGCCACATCTATCCCTTGGGAAATGAATGCAAACAATACAATCAAAAGAGCACTTCACAGTTAAATGTTTTAAAAGCTGCTATTTGATGTAATTTGAAGCACATGTTTGAATTAAGTTCTGCTAAAACCAAAAGGGACCAACTTCTAAACACAAGGTTCCAATGTACAGATATCATCCTGAACTTTTCTGTGTTTTCCATCTCTTAGTGATTATCTGCAACTGAAACCTATAGAGTCAGACTCTAATGAAACAGATGCAATGTGAATACTGACCTAAAAGGGATAGATATTGTACTTGTTGCTAAGTATGCCTTTTTAGAGTCTCTTCAATAATCTTTTTGGAGAAGAATTAATAACACAAGGCAAAGTCTGGATAGAAAACATGCAGTAAAGGGCTTGTGTTACTGTTAAAGCAAAATATTGAAGCAGAAAGGCTCTGGGTCATTCTAGTGACCTTTAAAATCCTTGAAACAACTCTGTTTCAGAACCTTTCATGACAGAAGTACTGCATAAGGATGGATGGACACAGCCATGCACTACTGCAGTGCATAGACCATAGCCTCACATAATGCAGAATAAACAGTGTTAGATAAAACACACTGAAGGTAGAGAATTAAGATTGTCGTCCTTTTCTTCACACACAAATCATCAATACCTTCTTTTGGCATTTTTGGCTGCAGAACATTCCAATATGAACAAAAAAAGTTTTAAAAGACTCTTCACTATGGTACACATTTATAAAATGCAAAGATAAGTCAACTTCAGCCTCATATCATAAATAAAAAGTATTTTGAATTATTCACTAATACAGTGGCTCCTCCACTTTTGTGAGGGCTTGAGGTGCAGAACTCTTGTGAAAGTAGAAAAACTGTGAATAACTCCCCACCGCTCTGTTTCTCGTTCCTTTCCAGTGTTCTCCCTCCCATTCCCTTGCCTTTTGCCCGGGGCCATGTGCCTTCCTTCTCCACATCTGGGCAAAAGACAAAGGGAATGGTGCATGTGCCTTTCCTGGCATTCCTTTGCCTCTTGCCCCAGTGCGTATTCTCCACATCCAGGCAAAAGGCGAGGGAATGGGAAAGGAGGCCTGTGTTCCCTCCCTTTCCTTGCCTTTTGCCCCAGTGTGGGTTCTCTGTTCCTGGGCAAAAGGCAAGAAAATGGGTGGGGAGAGACGTGTGCCTTCATCCTCATTCCCTTGTCTTTTATCCAAGTGTAGAGAAAGAGGGCAGGTGCACCCAGACAAAAGGCAAGGGAATGGGAAAAAGCAAATGAGGGGAAAAGCCATGTGTGCTCCCTGCGAATAGTCGAATTTGCAAAGGTCAAACCTCCAAAGGTGGAGGGAGGATTGTATATTTGAAAAGATATTGAAAGAGAAATAGGCTTATTCTGAAAGATCATATGGAGGTATATACAAAAGTTTTAATTCTTTTTGCTTAACTTCCATTTCATCCCACACAGTTTTCTTCAGAGGCTTATATTTTCAGTTCTGTCAGAAAACAAGCTATTTTTATAGTTCATCCAGCTGTATTTCATAGTTCATCCAGTATTTAAATGGAGGTTGATAGCAATTCTGTAACTCACTGTATGATTGATTTTTACTTTATTAAATAACTGAAAATAATTTTAGGACACATATTTTACTGCCAGACTTTCTAGCAACACAAGAAGAATGCATCTTGTTTTAGAACAAATGATGACAAGTTATCTAGTCTTTTTCGAACAATCTATAATTAACTGTTGGGGTAAACACTAAACTTAACAGATTTCTACAGGTTTCAGGAATGTTCTTCCAAAAGATGGCTTGTTGAAATAATTTCTGGATGAAACAACTGAAATATCTAATATAACTGACATGCAGATCTTTTCACTGAATCTACAGACCTGTTTCCAAATATTTCAATCAAAACCTAACATATTCTTCTTCAGGCAATAGATATTTTTAGGAATGCTTTTGAGTGTGAACTAAGACTTTGATTTTGGATAATGAGACTTATTTTAATGAGTGAGATCTTATTGGTACTTAAAAAGAAGGACACAGAATGTTTCAGGGTAATCCTTTTTGTGTGCCAGCTAATCAGTCAGTGAGCCATGCGCATCTCCTAGGATATCCCATTCCATTTCTGTCCCGTTTATCTATCCCATGCCAAGAATTCTATGAGCATTTAGTGTGTTCAGTCTTCACCAAGCTATTTTGGTCTGTGAACCTGATCTACTATTGTTTCACAATTAATTTTTCCTTATCTATTGGTTTATTTCTTAATTACTACTTGACCCTGACGAGTCAGGAATTACATAAAGAACAGATGGAATCATTGCATCACACTGTTAGTTGAGTTTGGCTACAATCTGGTATGACTGTGGGCTAATAAAGTTGCAGTCTCTCACTACACATGGCTTCCTAGGGTAGCTGGGTTAAGGGCATGAAAAAGCTAAGTGAACTTGAACTGTGCTGGTGCTCCTTGCTTTCCCATGTAATGTTGCAATAACTCGTTGCCCTCCCCGCTGTCCACTCAGCCATGAACAGACTTTGGAAAAATTAGGTTTTAATACTATAGCTCCCAGAGTCTCCAGGCTGACATGGAGGAATTATATTTTAAAAAGGGTAGTTTTTCCAAGCTCTTGTGCTGTAGGACACCAGGAATTTGCTTGGGAGCTTTGACAATTTCAAATGAATGTCTTGTATTGCTGCACTTTCTTTTTTAAATTTTTAAATTTTTTAAATTCTTTTTTTAAATTTTTAATTACAAACATAGAACAAAAACAGAACATTGCTACATTTTCTTGAAGTGAGAATGAAACTACATCAGGGCAATATGACAGCTCATGTTCTATTTTGATTTTTATATTTATATATAAATTTTATATTTATATTACCAGTCCACACAGTAGTGTGTAGCTGGGCAGGGAAATGAGGCATTGGACCCAAATAAGAATTCTGCCACATATTGTAATTTTCTGTCAATCCCCAAATTTCTAGTATTGCAGACAGTGACACATTGAAAATCATTTGTACCTAGAAGTCTTCTATTTACTTTGTTCACACTCCCTTGGTAACTATACCTTCTCTTTTTCTTTGGATCCCTAAACGCTCTTTGTAAATGCTCAAAAGAGGTTTTAAGTTACTGTATATCCTCCAACTGTACCACTTTGGCAAGGACAATCCTGATTAATCCTCTGTTGTCCCACTTTTATAGCTGTTTTAAAAATTTCCCAGATTCTCTTTTCTTCTAACACTTTATCCCTTTGTCTTCAACTTACTTCAGTTGCTGCAAATTGAGTTGAAAGTACAATTAACTCAGCAGAGAGGGGAGGAGAGGCAGAGTCTTGCCCTTCCTAGTAGGCCTAAGCAAAAATAAACAGATACAGCCTCTCCTAGCCTCTGTGTCTTTCCTCATTAATCAATAAATTTGACCACACACTGATGTCGCTTGACCACATGTGTTCTGGTTTTTACCCATTAAATGGTGGAGGCTATGTTATTGCAATGCAAGAAATTTGAAGAGTGAAGGAAAACTTTAATGGGAAGAGGAGAATTTTTATTAAGGAAGGGCAATGCCCTCATTTTGTCCCCCTGCCCATAGCTCTGCCTCACAGCATAGCATGTCAAGACAGGAAGCATAGGCTCCTTTGCGCTGAATATTTTGTCTGAGTCTTCTGCTCACCTTTTGAGGAATATTTTGTGTGAGTCTTTTGCTCACCTTTTGGTGGGGATGAGGATGAAAGTTGCACCCACATTTTGATTTGACACTTGTAAGAACATTACTCATTTCCTCTGGCAAAGCTGATATGTTTTCCTGTTTTTAATAAACATGTAAACTTTTAAATTCTTTTTTATTGCTGTCCTGCAGCAAGATTCTATTCAATGGGTATATAACAGCATTGAAAGTGCCCAGGAAGATCTGCAGAAAACAAATTCTAAACCTTTGGGGGATGACGGAGGAGATGCATTTGACTGCAAAGTAGAAGGTGGGATTATTTGTCTCCTGTTGAACATAGTAAAGGAAAATTTTGAATGTAACACTTGACACCAAAGCAGGAGAAGCAAATACTCAGTGCATTGTCAAAGGAATTACTCTTGCCGTAAGACACATGAAACTAAATGCATTAAATATTTCCTGTATCATATCATAGAGAGAAATGTGTGTCTTCTTCTTCGGATAGCACATCAGTATGAAGTACGTATGTGAGTCAGTTGGTCATAAGGTTGATTTCTTCACTTCAGTGCAATATCCAAAATAATGTAAAGTTACAGAAATCTGATTACAGGATTTACTTGCACGTGGATTTAGTTACAACCATTTTATGTACCAGATTGCTTTAGAATGATCAGTACAGTCCTGCATAATTAATTGAATAATTTTAAGCATTTTTGTGTTAGGTTGTTCCCCAAAAAAGATTTATCCATCTTCAGCTATCTTTGGCATCTCTGGTTTGGCAATAATATATTTGTAAATATCTGTACCTATATTTATGTATGTGTGTGTGTGTATGTATATATGTGTGTGTGTGTGTATGTGTAATTTATACACACACACACACACACACATTATATATATATGTGTGTGTGTGTGTGTGTGTGTACATATAAAACTTATATATATATATAAATTTTTTATATATATATAATTTATATATGTATAAAACTTTACCACAGATTAGTCATCTTCTAGAGAGATGACTAATGAACTATAATCTGTTTCAGTTAATTTACCTACTCAATTGAATTTTAACTTAGTTTATTTAACAATGGTAATTAATTGTTTTAGTTGTGTTAGTTAATTCAGTCAATAACTAGGAAACAAAAGATGTTGACTTTAAGCATTTATTTTTAGAAGTAATTGACAAATTCAATACTATGGCAATCATTGATGGACGGAAGGACCATGTCAGTTTAACTGTTGATAATGTTCATCTGGAATATGGTGTAGTTTACGAGTATGACAGTACAGCTGGAATAAAATGTCATGTTTTGGAGAAGATGATTGAACCAAAGGGCTTTTTCAGCTTGACTGCAAAGGTATGAAGCATAAAATATTTATTTCTTTAATTATTTATTGTTCCTTCTGTCACTGAAGCAACATATCTTGTTTATGGGGAGGATTTTAGTTACTTCATTTCAAGTCTATCCTTTGTCAATGACCTGTGTACTGTTGATGGTTATTAAAGGTTATGAGTCGTGGTTATCTGCCCAGATAGACCTGTATAGTGTTGATGGTTATTAATGGTTATGAATCATGGTCGTTCACCCAGAAAGATAATTAAGTTGCAGTTATAAATTAAAGTGTTAAATTTAATGTTTTGGCTTTCTGATAGTGTACTTTTGCTAGTGCAATGGCTGCACTGGGAAAGTGTTCTGCAGACATACTGAAGCTTTCCCATGAATTTATCTTTCGTATTGTTAGAATATCTTGTACTAATGTGGCTGAATTTCCTGCGTATTTTATAGATCCTTAGCTAGCACAAGTGAAGTCTAGAACTGTTCAGCAAGTCATCTTGTAGTGAAGAAATGTAATGTAAAAACAAGTAGGGTAGCTATGTTTGAATGTTAGATGTAATAATCCTTGCACATTTCTTTTCATCAAAGCTGCAAACTTTAATTACTAAGCATTATAAATTTTTAAAATAGTCATTTAGGAATGGCAGTGTTTTAATGTTGCTAAAAATACATTTTAAATTAAATAACAGGATGTACATGACTTGGTATGAATTTAACTACATTCTTTATAGCGATAGCCAAGGGATAGATTTTTTGAACTGTTTTACATTATTAATTAAGCCTACTGAAAACAAAACTCTTACAAGCAATTAGAAACCTTTAATTAATATGGTGATTCAGAAACTGTAAGTTAAAATACTTTCTTGCTATGATTGTGCATACTCTGTGTAAATTCTTTGATTCTAAAGGAATGATAATTAAATATGTAGAAAAAATATGCCTTATACACTTGTCTCAAATTCTAGTGAACGGCATCAAGAAAAAAAGTATATCATGTAGGAGAAATTAATGAAATGCCAATCTTTCCCATTTTAGACTAGGCCCTGTGATATTTTGTTTTGTGTATTTCATAGTAATAGGATTTAAATGTAGTAAACTGGATCCTCATGCAATACTTTCGAGGGAAAAGTTTTGGGGTACTTTTGAGAGAAATATAGATTTAACAAAAGGCCATAGTTTGTTAAAAGTCTATGCTATGTTGACCAGATGCAAAAATGATTGGCTCTCTCTATCTTTAACAGCTCTAGACTGTAGAACAGGGAATTTGACAGTGTATCCTGCTGAAATTCTGTCTTCTACATAACTTAGGGACAAAGGCTCCTCTTTGCTTTTGCATCTATCTATGCTATTCTGAATATATGTGTGTGTGTGTGTGTGATTGATTTTAAAAATTCACCTTTCCTTTGAAATTTTTAAAATTTTAATTTGTTTTCTTTTTAAGAATTTATTTTTAAAAATGCAAGTATAAGCTTGAGGAAAATACGATATGAGTTAAAGAGATTGATTTGAGTGGAAGAATGTAGGTATAGCCAGGTTGTCTATCTAAGATGGATAGCCAGGTATACACACTACTGTATAGCTCAAATATGTGGTGACTTCTCAACTCTAGGGATTCCTGAATGATTATCCAGAACCATTTCAGTCTGGTTTCAGACCTGGTTATGAGACAGAGACTAATTTGGTCACCTTGGTGGGTGACCTACACAGGGAACTGGACAGAGGGAATGTGTCCCTGTTGGTCTTGCTGGACCTCTTAGTGGCTTTCAATATTATCAAGCATGGTATTCTTATGTGTTGCATCTCTGTGATGGAGCTTAGTAGTACTGTTCTTTCCTAGAGGTGCACTTTCAGAGGGCAGTGCTTGAGGATTCCTGCTTGACTCCTTGGCCATCTGCCTGTGGAGTCCCCCACAGTTCAGTCTTGTCTCCTATGTTATTTAACATCTACATGAAACTGCTGGGAGAGGTTTTCTGGAGCTTGGGGATCAGATATCACCAGTATGTTGACAATACCCACGTCTATTATTCCTTTCCACCTAAATCCAAGGAAACTATTCCTACGCTAAACTAATGCCTGACAGCTGTAATGGTCTGGATGAAGGCAAACGAATTAAAGCTTAATGCAGACAAAACAAAGGTGCTCCTGGTCTCTCAAAAGTCAGATTTGGGAATAGGAATTCAGCCTGTGATACACTGTCCCTGAAAATGCAGGTTCAAAGTTTGGGGGTACCTCTGGATCTAGTTCTTTGTCTTGAGGCCCAGATCTCAGCAGTAATTTTGCACAATTAAAGCTAGTGTACCAATTTCACCCATTCCTGGAGAAATTGGATCTGGCCATGGTGGTACATGTCTTGGTTACATCCCATTTGGACTACTGTAACACATTCTTTGTGAGGATGCTTTTGAAAAGTGCTCAGAAACTTCAGCTGGCCCAAAGAGCTGCAGCCATGTTAACTGGGGCTGGCTAAAGGGAGCACACAACTCTTTTATTGCAACAACTATATTGGCTGCTGGTTCATTTCCAGGTGAAATTCAAAGCACAATTCAAAGTGTCAGTTTTGACCCATAAAGCTTGGGTTCAGGTAATTTAAAGAACTGAATCTTTATGAGCCCATTGGGATCTCTAATATAGTCTGGAGAGGCCCTTCTCTCTGTCCCACCACCTTCTCAGACTTGTCTGGTGCAAATAAGAGAGAGAGCTTTCTTGGTGGCTGCTCCCAGACTGCGCTGAGGCAGGAAGCGCGACCGGTGCAGCTCTGGAGGCTCCGCATGCCAGGTAAGTGTGTGCAGGGCCCGGGAGCAATGCCTCCAGCCTAACATGAAAAGGTGCGTGATCGGTGCCTGCTGGCCCCTGGAGTGTCACGCGATTGTGAGTGCGTCATGCAGATCGCTCCTCACAATCACGTGACGCTCCAGGCGCCCTTTCACATGGCAAATGCCATGCGGAAAGGCCCTAGGATTGGGCCTTTAAGGGTATGCAGTGCTGTTTTTAAGCATGGAAAGGACTGCTCCCCCCACTGGTAGATTGAGGACATATTTGTCCTTCCGGTATTAAAACCGTAGTGAAGTATGAGTGGTCAATGGTAAATCAGAGGCAGATGAAAGAAACGTCTTCTATAATAAAAGATAATTTCTTGTCCTGTGGTTTGTGTATGATACACATATGTTCTTATTTTTTAAAGAATAAAGACTCAGAACAGACTTTTAAACACTAACATAGTCTGTTGCATTTAATTTAACGCTTTTTAACATTGAAGGAATCTACTACAATTAACTTACAGATTCTTGAAGCACTAGCAAAAAGTGATGAGCAATTTGTGGAAAACTGTAACAGCCTAAATAGTTTAAATGAAGTGATATCTCCTGATCTGCAAAGTAAATTCGGC
The DNA here is from genome assembly GCA_030412105.1 of Cyclura pinguis. Taxonomy (NCBI): domain Eukaryota; kingdom Metazoa; phylum Chordata; class Lepidosauria; order Squamata; family Iguanidae; genus Cyclura; species Cyclura pinguis. The sequence goes on from CM059602.1 coordinate 220,153,749, forward strand.
ACCATTTGCAATGAGAAAATGGAACACATTTGCAGAAGGATCACTAGTTACAAAAAGGTAAGGATAAAAAAGATTTGCTTGAAATAAGCAAAAATACTCAGTTGAACTAATCGTGTACAACCAAAATCAATATGTGTCCTCTCCCTGTTTATCCTTGCCTCCATTCCTGCTCCCTTTCTTCTGTTGTCTCCTCTAAGTCAGATTCTTTCCAGTTGAGGGACATATCTTCTTATGCTCTATGTTATGCTATGCACCTCACTGATGCTCAGTAAAAGTAAAATATTAATCAACAGTCTTTAAAGTAAAAGAAATGGAGAGAAATTGTGGTATTATCGGTAATCTGCCCAACTGTCCTAGACAGAGTTCCGAGAATGGGTTTATTTAGCTAGGCCTCTGTGATGACACCAGTGCTCACGTAAAAGTGCAATGTGAAGGATTTTCCTGACAGGTTCTTCTAACTATATAGGGGATGCATACATAAAAGCTCTTGGTGGAGCGTGGAATGATGCAGAAAGAAGGTAGATGGATTCTACCAGCCCATTGTTTCTACAGTGCTGTGCATGTGGCTACAAAACATAAATCATGAAACATTACAGTACATATATACACATTACGGCGCCCCATTCATAAAAACATAAAGATTGCTTATTAGCTTGACAGGTTCTTGCTAAATATCTGGTTAAGGGAAATTTGATGACTTGGGTGGATTTAATATACATACCATATATTACTAGTCTTCTTCAGTAGGCAGAATCATAGAATCATGGAGTTGGAAGGGACTGCAAGGGCAGTCTAGTCCAACCATCTGCCATGGAGGAATACACAGCTCAAAAAAATGGCTGACCATTGTTCAAATAATTTCAAAGGAGAGTGGGCCATTTTCTGAAACAATGTGCTATTTAGTCACAAAATAGGTGTTACAGACAAGATATTTTCCCTAATATTTAGGCAGAATCTCTTGTAATTTTAATCCAATGATTCATGTGCTGATTTCTGGACTAGCAAAAAACAAGCTTGTTATCATGTCACATCTCAATATTCTCCTCTCCAAGCTAAACAGACCCGAGTCCCTACGTTGTTCCTCATAGTGTTTGGTTTCTAGACACTTTTATCAACTTGGTTGCCCACCTGTGAACATGTTGCATATTTTCAATATTCTTCTTCAGCTGTGGTTTCCAGAACTGGACCCAGTGTTTCATCTGAGGTCTGACCAAAGGAGAACAGATTAGTACTATAACTTCCCTTGATCCGGACACTGTGGTTCTGTTGATGCAGCTGAGAACTGCATTGGCGTTTTTGGGCTGCTTTACCACATTGTTGATTCATGTTTTAACTTGTGGTCTATAACTTATGGTCTGCTACTGAGACCCCTAGCAACATACTAGTCCGTTTGGATATTCACATGTATGCAGAAAGGCTGAAAGTAGATTGGAGTTCGTCTTTTGCTATATGATATGAATATTTCTGAACTAGGACTTAGCAGGCTAATGTTCAGCTTTGGAATTTAGCAATGAAAGAAAGGCTATAATGTTTCTTGATCAATAGAAATATTGATAGCAGTTTAGTCTTAAGTTATCTTATTTGCCTTTCTTTTTATCTGTCATCTCAGTTCAATTTGATTGCTATTGTAGCTCAGATGGGAATTTTAAGTGCTCAGTCGGAAATTCTACGTACACAACTATGTTGTTCTTTTCATACAGTTCCTGATTACGCTAGAATAATTCATTACGATCTGCAGTGTCTGGGATAAGAATAGTAAGATCATATTAGGTCAGTGGGAAGTATGTTGGCACAACTATATGGGGAATTACTGTATCTGACATTACCTTAATATAAACTCATACAATCATTGGAAAAAAAAAACGCTTTCCAAAATCCATTAACATGATGCATACTTGTTGTTTCAAAAATGTTTACACCTCTTGATAGCTGTTAGTAATGTGCTTTCTCCCAAGAACAGCTATGCTTTTCTTTTAGAGAGGTAAATGTAACCATAGTAACAAAAGTGCCTCAGAATTCTTTAGCTATGCTGTTAGTTTCACTGTGAAAGTTTGAAATCTATAAATAGAAACTATGGCCCTTTCCACATGTGGGGGGGGGAATGGGCGAAAACGCCCAAAAACGGAGCTTACCGGCAGCCGGGTAAGTCCGTTGTGACGCGGAGCAGCGCGAGCTCGCTGCTCCGCAGTCCTCTGGCGTCCCAAATGGCGGCTTCCAGTTGGTGGAGGCTCTCCACCAACCGGAGAAGCTCGCCAGCTGGAAGCCCGCCCCTGGCAGATCTGCAGGCACGCACTTGCGCGTGCCTGCAAATCCGCGTCAGAGCCGGGCGACGGAGTGCCTCGAAAAAGAGGTTTTTAAAAAACACACAGCGTGGCTAGTTCCGGCCGCTCCTGAGTGGATTCTGGTGTGGAACTACAAAAAGTAGTCCACGCCAGTCCACTCTATGGTGTAGAAGACCTCCGTGAGAGGTTGCTCTGCACCATTACAGAAGCCTGGTGTGGAAATGGCCTTAGTGACTTCCTGTGGTTCTTATTATTATCTCATTATTTCTAACAGAAGTTTCAGCCCAGCATAATACAGTCCACATTTTTCCAATATATGCATGAAAAGTAAAGTAGATATTACTTTCTGTCTCACTGAATTATAACCAAGTTTTTGGTTTCTGTGAGAAATAATGTGTGGGAGGTTTAAATATGAAATATGTAGCACTGTTCTTCCTATTTAAATGTCCTTAGTGCCTTTGATGCATTCATTTCACATTTTTAAGAACAATAGTACAAGATTACTGGACAGAAATACTCTGAACACCATTTAGTATCTGTGGCATACAACTTGTTGAACAAACCCCACAAGAATTTATAGTTTTGGCAAAATTGTGTTCAAAACATGAGCTATTTTAGTTTATTTCTGAGTTTAGGAACCCATTAGAGCACTTACACATTTAACAAAGAGCACCCACTGTTGTTTTGACTACTTCTAAGACTATTACCAATTTAAAGACCTATATTTCTGTGTTATATTTATCTTAAACATACATCTTTTTCTCTTAGCATTTGCATATTTCACAATACTCAGAATATTCTTCTTATACTAGTTATACTAAATGACAAATATTTAGGACTCCGGGAGACCAGAGTTCAAATGCCAGCATAGTGTAGTGGTTTGAGCATTGGATGATGATGACCAGAGTTTGAATCCCTGCTTGGTCATGGAAACCCACGGGGAGACCTTTAGCAAGTCATACTCTCGGCGCCTTAATTAGAGAAAGGCAATGGCAAACCTCTACACCTCACTGGTTCTTTTAATACTAAGCACAAATAAACGAATACATTTTCTCACAAATTTGAAATATAAATCAGTGAAGCTCATTTCAGATTCAACTCTTTTAAGATATAAAAATTTTAATATTAATTTTGATACTAATGCGAACTTTATGCTCCCCATTTTTCATTTGCAGTTTTCACGGGTTTTAAAAAATCGGGCTTGGCCTACCTTCAAGCAAGCCAAGTCAAAGATTTCCCCACTGCACAGCAGTGATTTCTGTCCAACTAACTGCCACATCAATGTGATGGAAGTCTCATATCCTAAAACTTCAACCTCAGTTGGCAGTGCCTTTGGTGTTCAGCTAGATAGCAGAAAACATCTTTCACATGAAAAAGAGAACAAATACACTGACCAAGGTAAGGCTCAATGTCTGCTGTCTCTATTTTCTCCATGAGTTTGGATAGTTAGTTCTCTGCATTGGATCCCACAAAGAAGATGAAGAGGCAGAGTAGTGGGAAATACATGCGGGCCTGGTTTTTAGTGGCTGAAGTTATCAGGGGCAGAGAACAACTTTAGGTCCGACAGCAGAGCTCTGAACCTCTCTGAATTCAGCAAGTGCAACTTTGCTTGTCTCCCTGAGATTTGTCATTTTCAGCTCATTTGTCTTAGCCACATGTTTTTCTCTTCATGCACCAGTTAGTCTGCAGTTACACAGAATCTGTTCATCATTTTGTGGTCTGCAGTTCTCTCTCTCTCCTCCATGTTTGAAGAGCACATGTTTTCAGAGACTTTTGTCATGAGATATAATATAACCTTTTATTGTTGTAAGTAAATCTATTTCATTTCTTTTTGTCAAAGAAAACGAAGTCAGCAAGTTTCCTTTGTTAGACACTGTGTGTGTTTGTGTATGGTGGTGGTGTGGAACTGGTTGTTGCTCCTGCTTGCAAATACTAATTACTCTGCTTGTGAGATAAAACTACTGTTTTTCACAGTCTTTTTGACGTGTTCATTTCTGTTTGTCTTCTTCATTTGTTATTTCTTCTTTGCCATTTGTTTTATTACTTTCCACTTAGTATTTATTAGAAAGATGCTATTTAGTCATGTTTGCAGAAATCATAACATCATGACACTGTTTAGTGAATCATATTCAACTACATGTTGAGTTGCTGAGGGAAAATATAGACTATTCAAGATAAGAGCCACCATTCCTGAATAGTTCAATCCTATTCTTGTTACTTTTTTAATGCCAGGACCCCATCTCCCTGCCTTTTGAAGCAATAATTGAGAAGTCATGTGGAATGACAGTCTTGGGGAAAACATGGGGTATCAATAAAGTAATTGATTGATTGAGTTGCTTTATGTCTGAGTTGCAAAAATTACACTCCCTTTTTGCTTAGAAGCAATCATATGTATAGGTGTTTTGTTTTGCTGAATGCTTATTTATAACTAGTTATTCACTGAGAGATTTTACTAAGAAGTAGCTATGATTGTTCAGTGCTTGAATTGCTTTAATATACTGACTATAATCTTTGAGAAGCAGACAAATGTGTTTCGATAGCATGCAAACAATTCTAATTACACCAGAAAAAAAATTCTATGCCTTTTTTGATTTCCAGCATCAAACTGTTTATATACCAAATATATGCAAATAGGGTTTGTGTTTTAAATTCAAGGATGATCATTGACTGGAATCATAAGAAAAATCCTTTTCTTTTTAAATAATTAAGCTACAGAGATCAGTGTACTTGATAACCTGTTTATACTTTTGTTTTTAAACTTTCCATCATTCCCAGGTAAACTGAGTCCCATGGTTTATGTACAGCATACAATCACTACCATGGCAGCTCCATCAGGACACTCCTTAAATCAACAGGATGGCCATGGTTTGAGGTATCTATTAAAAGAAGAAGATCTGGAAACACAAGATGTCTATCAGAAATTGTTGTGCAAATTGCAGGCTGCCCTAAAAGAAGTGGAAAACTGTGTTTCACAAATAGATGAGTAAGTAAATCACTGAAATATATATTTTAGAGATTCCGAACTTTAAGGAATAAATAAGTAGCAAACAGTGGTGAAAAAATAGTGTGAATGTGGAATATTTATGTATGCTCTATATTTTTAAGGATCCACAGAAATTCTCTCTTCTCTTATATATTTCATTTAGAAATACTACAGCATAAACACTATTAAGCTGAAATATGATTAATTACTGTATGAACCAATATACTGCACATTCTTTCAAACAATCAATCTGTTTTCATTAATATTTTCATTTTAATATCTCAGCAGCTTTCTACTCACTAAATGGTCAGTGTCATTGCTTTTTTGCTCCTTGGTGTGTGTGTGTGTGTGTGTGTGTGTGTGTGTGTATTAGTATAATTTTTATTGAAAGTTTATCTCAAAAATACCCCTCCCCACTTCCATGCTTAAATCTTCCAGTTGAAATTGCTTATTTCCATTCCATTACAAACATAATTTCCATCTTACAGAGAGAACAGTTACACTATTTCTTCTTTCATTTCTCATACATTTATATCCTTACCCAATCCAATACTCTTTTCCATTCTTTCTCAAAGTTCTGGATAGATTTATTCTTCTAAGAAAATGCTAACTTTTCCATCTCTATCATATCCAGAACGTTTAACTTCTATTCTTCTATATCAGTATGTTTCTTTTCTTTCCAGTGCTGCGCATATGTCAACCTTGCTGCAGTTATTAGATATAATAATATTTTCTGATGATGTAAAATCGAAGGCTTTCACGGCCAGAATCCATTGGTTCTTGTGGGTTTTTCGGGCTTTGAGACCGTGTTCTGGTTGTATTTTCTCCTGACGTTTCTCCTGCATCATCTGAAGATGCCAGCCACAGATGCAGGCGAAACGTCAGGAGAAAATACAACCAGAACACGGTCTCAAAGCCCGGAAAACCCACAAGAACCAATCTTCTGATGACTTCTTATTTCCCTTTGTTGCCCTAACATATTTAACAAATGAAGCTCCAGTTTCATTTCAAAATTCAGCTTACAAATTCTTTGGATTTTGCTCCTTGGTGTATATGATATAATCTCAGTATTTGCTGCTATTTTTTCATCCTTGAATAAATACACTGTCATTAAAAATAGATAAATTCTGAGTCACATAGTTGAAAAGGTTAACAGTATACAGGAGACTCTTACATAAAGTGTTTGGTAACAAAAATTCTATGTAAAATAAATCAATAGGAAATTATTTTAATGAGCCAGAGTGGTGTAGTAGTTTTAGTGTTGGAGTATGACCCTAGAGACCAGGATTCGATTCCCTGCTCAGCCATGGAAACCCACTGGATGACCTTGGACATGTCACACACACTCAGCCCCAGAAGACCCCATAAGTTTGCCTTAGTGTCTTCATAAGTCGAAAACAACTTGAAGGCATACAACAACAATACCTTTTAATACCTGGAATTGTCAAAACTTTTTTTTTAAATCACTGTTCTGTCTGGACACTGAGTAGGCTTCCAATATTACATGATCTGGAAGAAAGTAGTTTTATACTGGAAACAGGAGATTCAGAAACCTATTTTAAATATCTATGGAAGATGGAAGACGAGGAAAAATAGGGACAGGCTTGTCTGGCATTGTGTATGTGTGTGTGTGTTTAGTGCTCAGACGTCTTTCACATTCTAGTGTTACAGGGCCAATTTATACAATATACAAGGTACCAAAAAGCAACAACAACAGCAACAACAAAACAAAACCCTCACTTAACAATTTAAGATTCAATGTAGCCCATTTTCTCAATCTTTTTGCTGGTTTCTTTAGCTGTAGTCTGTCTACAACAATTATCTGTAGCCAGGCAGCATGAAGGAAGATGGAAAGCTACTTGCTCAGTAACAGAGCTCAGGTTTTGCACGTACAGTGTCCCAGGTCCAAAGCCACAATATTGCCACTTACAATAGCTCATGTAGTAGTGAAAGAGTCCTTTCATAGACCTTGAAGAATAGCTGTCCACCAGTGTAGAAAATACTGGATTGGATGGTCCATTTCAGAGGACAAGACTTTTTTCAATATGTCTAGAGCAGGAGTGTGCAACCATGACAGGTCTGTGAGCCAATATTTTGCCCTGGGGCTCTCAAGGGAGCTAACAGACTGCCAAAAATGCCAAAAAGAAAGAAAGAAAGAAAGAAAGAAAGAAAGAAAGAAAGAAAGAAAGAAAGAAAGAAAGAGAAAAGAAAAAAAAGGGAAAAGTCAATTTTTGGTTTTGATGTTTTGGAGAGAAATGTTGAATCATGTGTACAACCTATGTAAAAAGTGAGTTGCCACTCTTGGCAGCTTCAAAAATAATGGCAATTCATACCCCCTTTTTTCACCAGAAAAAATGGTGGTCAGGATAGTCTGAGGGTGGCCAAAATATCTGTTGGGGCTGCATTGTGCCCCCTCCCAATCTAAAACCATGAGAACTTGTGGCTGCCTAGATCAGTGCTTCCCATATTATAATGTGCTTCTCTGTGATAATCTTTTATACAAAGAGTGCAGTCATGCCACCACTCTGTCTTCTCTTCACCAGGCTGTTGATATTCCTCATACGTTTTGTTCTTCATGTCTCTTACCATCCTTGTGGCCCTTTTCTAAATCCACTCCTACTTGTCTATATCTTTCATAAAATGAGGCACTCAAAACTGAACACAGTACTCCAGATGAGGCCTTACTATTGTAGAATATAGTGGCACTATTACTTCCCTTGCCTTGGAAACTATAGTTCCATTAATGACGGCTAAAACATTGTTTGTCTTCTTGGCTGGAACATCTTTTTATTACCTTTAAAAAAGTTATATTGGATCAGAATTGTTTGACATTTAAAGGATACAGGAGAAAAAAAATAGCCTTAGCAGATAGTGTTTATTATCATGCTCAAACTCAGAGTATTACATATTGGGCAGATCTTCAAATTTTCTTTTTTTTTAACCTGAATTTTGTTAATAGTGGTTAGCCAGCATGAGTGTTGAGTTTTAGTTACTGTAATTGTTTTATTTAAAGCATTGTAGCTTCTCATGCCTCAGTGTTTGTGATGTATTGTAATTTGATTCAATAACGTTCTAAAACATGGGCTAAACTAATGTTATTGTGGGCAGAATGGTATTTGATTAGATTTTGTGTAATCTTACTATATTAGATTTGTGTACTTTATAAGCCTGTTGCATTTTAGGTCTATGTCATATTCATTTCAGAGTTCACACATTTTCCTGGTGTATTAATAATATAGAAAGGGTTTTTTTTTTGTTTTGTTAACTGTAGATGAATTTATGTCGTTGCAGTCTTCTCTCTTCAATAACATATTCTCCAAGAACAGAGCGTAAAACCCATGAACCATTATCATCAACAGACAGTGATAATGAAAAAGGAGAACGCAATGGGAAAAAGGTCTGTTTCAGTGTAACAGGTGATGAGCAAGAAGATTCTGGTCATGACACTATTAGCAACAGAGATTCTTATAGGTAAGTGTGCTTATCTCCAGCAGTAATAAGAAGGACCAGTAGGTACTTACTTGCCTTGTACAACTCTGAATGTAAGTTATCCATCAAGGCAGCAAACACTGTTTGTCCTATAACTAGGCCTAGATCACAATGGACCCAGGTAATCCATTTCCTCCATTAAAGCCTGGAGTTCTGTTCCTACCACTCAGTCTTGAACTTAACCTAGAAGGGGGGGATTAGAGACTTGCTGATAGTTACCTAGGAAAGTAGAGTCCAATGAAGGTGTTTTAAACCAAGGTCTTACAATTGCTTCTTTGAATTTGAGAGGTTGGAACATAACCCTCTTTCAAAGAAGCATTTACAGCCTCCACTACCCAATTGGCCAGTCCTTCTCTGGCAACTTTAATTAGCCAGTATAGACATGCGTCTAACAGACAAGTGGTTGGCTCACGTCTCTGAGCAACTTGCCCGTATCATCATGTTGAATAACCTGAAAGTCAACCATCAAAACCAGACAAGTATGTACCTGAGTTGTATCCCCATGTAACAGAGGCAGCAAAGAATTGTTTCTTTGCTGCCCTCACTGCTGCAAAGTAGATTCTAATATGAGCCTTAACCAGTGCTCAATCGGATTTATCTCAAGTCTTTCTCTACCATCACTCTAGACATCTACCCAAGTGCTTCATTGCTCCTCATAAAACCAAAGAGCCCATGCTCTGCACCCAAGTAAAGGATGTTTGTGTCAATTACCTGAGTCATTTTCCTGTTCCTCATATCAACCAGAGCATCAGCAGAATCATCAACTCTAACAGCTGGAAAATCCCCCGGAGCATTCAGGAATCTTTTTGGATCCATTAGTCTCTGGGGACAGACCATTATAAGAGGTCTGCCACCCCTGTAGAGGTTAGGAGTCCCAGCAAATTTAAACCCTATCAGATAGTGATCTGTCTATGACAACCAGGTGTTTTCCAATCCCCCTACCCTGAGACCATCACCATCTTAATGAACAAAAAATAGATCAAGAGCATGGCCTGCTACATGTATATGTCCAGATATTAATTGTGACAGGTCGATGGTTGCCATAGAAGCCATGAAATCTTAAGCTGGCCATGATGAGGATGCCTTGGCATGGATGTTAAAATCCTCTAACACAATAAATTTGGGGAAGATTAACAATTTCAAGATCACCTGCAGCAGCTCTGACAAGGAGACAGTTGGACAGTGGGGCAGGTAGTATACCAACAAGATCCCTGGCCTATATTTTCGCCCTGTTGCAAGGTGCATACACGCAAACCTTGAAGACTGTTGGACAGGTTACCTCAGTAGGAGAATAGATACACAACAGATCACTGTGACCGCTCTTCCCCACCTGTCAGATCTTGCTTGCTGCTGCGCTGCACTTGGAAACTTGATGGGCATAATTTGGTCAAACTGACCCTCCCCTTCAGTTAACCAGGTTTCAGTTATATGTGCAAGGTCAGCCTGCTTGTCTAGGATCAAGTTCTGGATCATACAGGTTTTCCAGTCAGTGACCTGGCATTAAGCCAGAGTACTTTGTGGTCTGATGAGGTTCTGCTAGAGTAGCCAGAAATCGGTTGGATGGGGAACCAGGAGGAATAGACACAAGATATCATTCCCCACTTCTCCTCCATTGGCTTGTTCTACCTTCACTGCCTTACCTCCTCCTGCCCATTGTGACTGAAATGGCATTGTCCCATGCATTTTCCAAATACATGTTTTTGCTGATCACTAATACAGATCAAACAGGTTCTTTGGCTTATGCTTCTGGCAAGATGCCTGCCTAAACAATACTGGCAGTAAGGAGGTGCAAAATACAGGTTCTTTCTGTGCAGCACACCCAACCTGACATGGGGATGGGAGAAGGACGGGGCAGCGACAACACTTATGCACGACATTGTCCTTCTCTTGTCTCCAGGTGGCGCAATTATGCCGCAAATCATTGATAGATTTTCCCCATCAATGACCAGTGATCGCACCACCCTCTGGCTGTGTGCCAGCACTTACCTTGTCTGCTGAGGTCCTGGAAGCGCAATGGCTGCACTTCCTGCCCCAGCACAGTCTGGAACAGTACCCAGCTATTCTATGGCAGGAAGAGGCATGGCCATCGCACTTCCTGGTTCCTGGAGGCAGCCGGTGTAGAGGGGAGCACTCCATCATGCTCCCCTCCTGGGAGAGCCACTGCTGCCATTGTCACCAGATGCTGCTGGGACAGAGGTAAGCTGTGGAAAGGAGTCTCAGCAAGTCAGTCTCAAGTCAGTGAGTCTACAGTCTCAGCAAGTCAGGTTTCCTCAGTTTCAGCTTCCTTCTACAGCAACCAAGCCTTCTCAGCTTCTCTAGCAAGATGCAGTTTCCTGACCAAAAGCCATGTATACCAAACTGTGTATATCAGAAGCAAGTGTACAAAATAAAATAAAATAAAATAAAATAAAATAAAATAAAATAAAATAAAATAAAATATGAATGCTTTCAAAGGGAAGGAGAACAAAATAGAATTACTTTAAGGAAAATTCCTTGCAAATGTCTATCCTGGGCAAACATTACAATATGTATGCTTTGTGCCAGAAAAAATTAATAGAGAAATATATATGAATTTTCATGCAGACTTTATGAAAAACCTAAACTGATGAGAAAGTGGGATGAACAAATTTATGGTAGGAGAAATGAAAAACTAAAAAGAAACTGAAACTGATGGATTCCTCCTTCCCTAAGAATTTGGAACATTGAATTTGTTTACTTCAATGGATTTAAGCCTGCTTAACTCTGTTGGATTGTAGCCTTGGGCATTATTTTGTTAAGCTTTAAAATTATACTGTGTTGAGCTTTCTACCTCAGGAGGATAATAAATTGTACTGTGTGCCTTGTTTAATGGCATAAATAACTTCGGTAAAGTAGTGCAAAGAGGTGTCTGGACAAGAAAAGAAAAAAGGATGGGAAAGCCACTATTTAAATGTAAATGTTCTGAAAGGATTTATACTCTTGTGTATTTCTTTCCCTTATTCAGTGACTGCAACAGCAACAGGAATTCTATTGCTTCTTTTACCAGTATTTGCAGTAGCCAGTGCAGTTCTTACTTTCACAGCGATGAAATGGATTCTGGTAATTTTTTTAAAAATATACTTTTCTGAATGGAATTGTGTGGATTTTGTTAGCTGATTTGTGCAGTTCTTCACTTAAGCGCAAGAAAGAAATGTGGTGTGCACAGTGTGCTAGAAAGAAATGTGTTTCTTTCTTTTGCTTAAATGCTGTAATTAATTTGTGTGTGTGCATGTTCTGCAGAAGATTCAATTTCCAGTACAAATGAAGTAGATCTTTTAAGAAATGTTAATCTGTCTTAGTTATAGCTACAACTTCCTTCTGTAGTCTTGGAAAATGAATACTTGATAATTAGAGTGGATTGTAAGAATCATTTTAATCTTCCTCCATCCAAATACCATTGGCATTTGGAGAGAGAACAAAGAGGTAAAGACCAGTGTTGGCACCATAAAGCTCCTGATTTGGGAATGAGTTCAGGCTTCAACTCTCAGTTGGTTTTAGTTCCTATTGTAGGGAAAAATGTTTCTCATTTCAAAGATGTTTCTTGAGGAACATGGAGTGCATGTTCCTCATTCATTGTTAGAAGCATCATCTGGTAGAGTTAAACCATTCTGTTCTTAAGTACCTCATTTTCTCCATTTCTGCCAAGCAGCTGGGATGAGGGATTTTTCCAACCCTCAACTTTTTTTTTTTTTTTTAAAGAAGATTGGTTGCTGAGCTGTCACGGCAATGATCCTTAATCTAGCACCAGTGTTGTAGGGAAATGCTATTTCCTCACCATCTAGTGAAATTACAGTTTCTAGAAAATAGTTTCCAGAAAATAGAGATTTAGTTTTGTGAAAGTAGACATATTACATTTATCAATGCTGGAGGGACATTAATTGTTGGAAGTATTAATGGTACTTCCAACAACTGGATGGTACCTGTGATATCACTATAACCAGTTAGCACTAAATCCCCACTCTCTAATTCCTGGTATTTACTGTATTTAAACAAAAGTCTTACATGCTGTGTATCCTGTAGTTTCACTACTCAACCACAGAACAGTCAAGCATTCTTTTAGCATTTGGCTGCTATTTTAGAAGATTTTTTCTCCCCTTATCCTTCATTAAAGGGAAAAAAGAGACGAAGCAATTTTTTGCTTTGCTTTCCTCTGTAGGGATTTGTGAGCACAGCATTAAGTGAGCACAACTGTGGCTAATAAATACAACTGATAAGCAGAAAATTTTACATTCTTTCCCACACAGTGTGCTAGAATTTCAGAAACAAAGTAGGGAGAAAATAAATTATACAGTAGGTTTCGGTTAACCTGAATGAAACTGTCCAGAAAGGTAAAAGGAATCAGGGTGGAATAAGAAGGGAGAAGAGCTTGGAAAAATTACTTTTTTAGACTAGAACTCCCAGACTCCCTCAGCCAGCATACTGCCCAACTAATTTTTAATAAGGTCAGGAGAAGCAGTCAAGTGATTATTTCAGCTTTGTTCTCCCAGAAACAAAAACAGAGCCATCCTGCTTGGCAGCAGCACAGCTCTCACAATCCGTTTGTAGCTTTTCTATGCAAAACTAACAACAACAACAACAACAATCCACATATAGAGTCTGAATAGTCTGTTGAAGCCTTAAGTCAACAACAATTTCAAATATTGTTTTAATAGGTGATGAACTTCCTCTGAGTATACGCATTTCTCATGACAAGCAGGACAAACTGCATGGCTGTTTGGAACATCTGTTTGGTCAGGTAACTCAATTATTACAGTTATACAGTTAATAACGGTTTTCATAGAATCATAGAATCATAGAAATGTTTTATGATTTTTATTTAAATGCTTTCGTCTGCCAACAGCTCTGGTTTTCAGGCCTGAGTTTTCTGCACATTATGGTGATTCTCGGTTGCAGCGTTGTATACATTTACACATAAGAAAGACCAATGCATTGATCATGCAGGTGTATTTGGTATAAATTGCATCCAGAAACTGCCATTCACCACTGGGGATCAGGAACACAACTAGAATATTGACATCAGTAGGTTGGCTTTCACTTGCGGATCGTTTCTTTGCATAATTGATAACAGGTTCTGATTGTGTATTTCCTTTTTAGACTATCACAAGTGTGTTTATTTAATTGATAGCCATAATCTTTATTTTCCCTTTTGTACTTGTTCTGATGTAAAATTCCCTATATTGCAATAATTGTAATATCAGATTGAGAATAAAGCATACAAATTAATTTGGATGTAGATTAAGTTCTGGTTAAAGGTGTATACACTTGGCCCTCTACATTTGCTAGGGTTAGGGACACAGGACCCTCGCAAAAGTGAAAAATTCACAAATAACAAAATCTGTGTATTTGTGGGAAAGAGGCTGAGGCATGGGTGGGGAAAGTGGGCGTCCAGGGTCTAAACCAGGTCAGGGAAAAGAGATGGTTGGCATGGTGGTCCTGTAGTTCCTCTCTCCTGCCCATCTCCTTCCTTGGGTGTGTGTGAGGCATGGGTACAGGCTTTGTGGTGCTGAGAATTTGGGCAGAGAGCCATCCTTAGCTAGCCAGGCAGAGACTGGTAGAGCAAGAAGAGGATCAGAGGTGGGTTTTTAAAGGGGCATGCTGCCTGATTGGAGCCACCAAGAGGGAGGGTTCCCCCTAAAAAGAAGCATCTGAGGTGGGAGGGCAAGGATTGGAGAAACTCACAAATAATCAAATCTGTGAATGTCAAACCTGCAAATGTGGAGGCCTGACTGTATTTTGTCCTGACTTGACTCAGATCCTATTCAGTGCAAATGCGAGTTTCGATTTAACACAACAAAATGGAGAAATTTTTAAATGCCTTCTCTGGTCAAAAATTTAAATTGCAAAAATAATGATGTCTTTTAAGACTTTTGAGACTATACAAGTGGGATTTCTGAAAATTATCTGGGATTGTGTCCTCCATTCTTTGATTTACACCAGGGATTTATTGTTGTTATTATGCATTATTTATATCCTGCCTTTCTCCCAGTCTGGGACTCAAGACAGCCTTAAAACAGACATAGCTGAGAAATTCTCATCATACAGAAGTTAGAATTATAATTAAGCTACAAATACAATTAAAATAAAAGAATGGCCATTAAAAAATTGCTTTGCCTCCAATATGTAGGTATCAGTAAAATTATTAGTTCCAACCAGAATAGACCCACTGAAGTCATCTGAGTCCAAAGAAGGCAGCAAATAGGGTATTGACCATTCTCCTTCCTATAAAACAGCCTGTTCCACATCTCCCTCAGAGTGCTCTACTGCACAGGGTAAGTTTTGGTGATCATGACAGGACCTCTCACATAGGTAGTTTACTTTATCAGATGCTCAGGTTCTTTTGTGCTTGGCTTGTTCTAAAATATACTTCAACACTATACAACACATGGAGGTATTTTTAAGCTCAGTTTCCTTCAAATTCGCCAATCACTTTTTTTTACTCAACAGGTAGATTCAATTATTACTCTGCTGAAAGGACCAGCAGTAGCGAGAGTGTTTGAGCAGACCAAGTTCTTCACACCAGGTCGAAGCCTGCAAGGTATTCTTCAAAGCAAACTGGCAGTCAATGAAGCTTCTAGTTCAAAAAGGCTGGGTTCCCTCACTTTTAGTTTGAACAGATCATATGGAATAGCCACAATCTTCCAATTTTTGAGACTGAACTAGATGCCAACAAACTGTGAAGGGATTGGGGTGCTTAAGGAAAGAGAAAAGGAAATGTGCCAGGCTTTGTTCAGGATGTTTAATCATAGTGTGGCTCTTTTGTCTGAACTTAAAGTTATATAGGTATGACTGATCAGATGGACTAGTAACCTGTCTGCATTTATTTTCAGTTCTGATTTCTGTTTTTATGAACAGACAAAGAAATTATTCTCTGAGAAGTTTTCTAAAATATATTTCTTATTTTTACATTGATTATTAAATGGAAGTGATAAAAATTGTAAAACATATTTAAAATGTGAACATTGTAGAGGAGTGGTGACTGATTAAGTTTTCCATGAATGTTGAATTAATACATTTATTTAGACTAAGGTGAGCAATATGTAGTTTACAAGCCACCAGTAGCCTCAGGCTATTTTTGTGGTCCCTGCAACCACACTGCTTACCAAACAGTTTTTTCCAGTGTTTTAGAAATGTGCTCCTGGAAGTTTCTGGAAGGATGATTCATTTGTAAAACAGGATATGCACCTCTGATCCTTCTTTTATTGTGAAAACAGTGTTTTTGTAGCAACCAGAAGTGTTTTTGTTCCACTGCTGATTTCCATTGCTGTGCCATATTTTGGTAGCAAATGATGAACACAAGAGTATCACAAGAGAGATCTGTGTTATATGTGTGAAATTAGCTCCTCAGCCTATTGAATTCATCCACTCTGATTTTGAGAAAGAAACACAGAAAATCTCCATTCAGGGAAAGGTTATGATGAAACTGAAAGCTCATTTACCTATGCTCAGACCAGTCCAGTGCAAATATGGGCAGATTTTCTACCTTTTCCAAAGCCCTGCTAGCTTACACTTGCACTCTGGCAGAACAAAGGGTGACTGACTATGGTGTTCCTTTAATACCACAGTATTTCCCTTCCATTGGTGCCAGGTCTCCTGCAGGTGTTTTTGAGGGTTAGGAAAGGTTTTAAGACTACTTAAACAGATGAAACAATGTGTTATAACAAGTTAAATAAGTAATTTTCTTTTGGACTAGAGTTTCAGCAGGAAATTGAACTTAAACTCAGCTGTCCAAAGCGACTGAGACTTCATATCAAGCAAGACCCTTGGAATCTTCCCAGCAGTGTCCAGAATCTTTCCCAAAACATCAGAAAATTTGTTGAAGGTCAGTAACTCTTCTATAATATTTAGAGGTTTTTTTCATGCTTCTGAGTTAGACTTTATAGAAAACTTGTGGCGAGTAATGTAGATTCCAGAAAAGCCTGACTAGCTGAGTTAATGAAATCTAATTTGCTAAAGGGAGACTCCTGGCCTGTATTCAGAATTGGTAGTCATCACTGCCATTTTAATAGGCAAGCATCAGAGGGTCAGATCCCCACAGTGCTGTGTTCATGGAACTCCCCCTTGAAATCTGTTAATCTAATTTTGTCTCCACTAATGACCAAAAAGTAAAAAAAAAAAAAAGAACAAGAATAGGCCAGTGTGGAAGGGAAAATTATAACGATATTAAATGAAGTGATTCAGCAGGCGTAGCAGTGGGGGAATGAAAAGCTAGTTCAAATTGGCTTTGGTCCATATTTATAAAAATTGACTGCTATTTTGACCAAATCTGTTGTACTTATTTATTTAGGTGACATTCTATGATGGAGGCACTCAGTTTCTCAAAATTGCAAAAGAACATTCGTTGTGTTTTTATAAAGAAAAAATACTTTAAGCTCCTATGAGATTTTAAAGGTTTGATTATGAAATATTTCCAGAGGAGGAAAACAGTGATATAAATTAAAGCTAATTATTACAAAATGTGTGTGTGTGTGCCTTAGAACAAAACCCCATCTTCCCCACAACTGTAGCACGCAAAGTTTTTGTAATCACGTTCCTATCATATAGCAAGAGAGTATCTCTGAATGTAGAAGGCAATTTCCAGGTGGTACTCTGGGTCTGTGGCACTGAAGGAATTCCAGTGCACCATGATCTCTACACACATGAATGTGTGTTGTGCAGAGGTTGTGCAAAGCATTGTGTCCCATTATAGTCAATGGATGCAATAGGCATGTGCCCACACTGCCATAGGCACACACACATTGTGTCCATTGACCACAATGGGATGGGATGTTCACATTTTTTGTTTTACACGGGGGTTCCTGGTATGCAACCCTGATATATATGGCAAGTGCACTGTATCAACTGGTTTCCCATCTCCCAAACAGGAAAGCACAGTTTATCTCTTTTTGTAAAAGCAAAAGGCATCTTGAAGAGCCAGAGTGTCCTCCTTGATGGCTCAAGGGACCTCATGAACAGTAGGACTCTGAAGAAAACAGCATTAAGCCATTTGTAGACTTTTGAATAGTGAGACTGTCTTTGCAGTGCCATCTTGCTCCCCAGTCCCCACCTGCTCTTTTTGCTTTCTTTGGGAATAAAGGAAGGGCTGGATATTTGCTTGTTTTAGCTAATATGTGTAGTGTTCTACTGGATAGGTAGGCAGGTAGGTAGATAGATAGATGGTGCCATCACTGTACATACCCTCTACAAGTAAAAGAGCAACAAAACTGTTCTCTGCCACCAGACTTACAATCTAATTAATACATGACCCAAAAGGAAAAGGGGATGGCAGTGTGAGAGGAGATGAAGTCCAGCAGGTAGTGCCTTTTCTTCTCTGCCTCTGAGGCCATAGCAGTGGTAGTTGGGATGGAGGGAGAGCCTTTCATCTGCTTCTGAACCTAGGCATGATGGAAAGGAAGTAGATGATGATGATGATGATAGTAGTAGTAGTAGTAGTAGTAATAATAATAATAATAATAATAATAATAATAGTAATATTTTCTATACACTGTAAGCAGAATCTGTGAGTAACAGCTATTAAACATTGGAGGAATTTATGGCTTTGAGATGGCTCTAGGAGTTGTGAGATTAGCCACTTGCTCTAAACAAGCACCAGGTGCCTTTGCAGAGGAATTGCCAGCAGGCTATATCACTGGCAGAAGCTCAAAGCAGTGGCTAAAGGGCAATTCCAAAGGACATTGGTCATTTGGTGTCTGGATGGTATCTTATTGTAGCCTCTTGAGGGGAGGCTGGAAGCAAGGGAGATGGAATTGCAGAGGAGAGGTTGAGGTGATGAGATCACAACCAGATATATATGGGGTAGGAGTGGCTGAATTGAAGCAAGAGAAGAGTACTCCCAAGCCCGGTTTTCCACCTTGACAGCACTGGGGACCAAAAGGACAAGGAAACGGTTCAGGGACAGGGAGGTCACCTAGACCCAGGGAACCCTCAGGAGTACTCCGCCTGCCTGAAGGGGGGAAACGAACACTGAGAAACTTACTATGCCGCCTGGCCAAGCAGCGGGGAAAAAGGGGCAAGGAACCAAAACTGAACCATCCCTAACTGGTTTTCTGGGTGAGGGGTGCCTACCTCTACCTCGGGCAAAACCTCTAAACCCTAGGCTAGGTCGGGACTCACCACCCGCACCTAGTCGGCTAGCCACTCGGGACACACCCGAAATTACACAGCGGGATGCACCCGCACTCTCAAAGCTACCCAACAACAACAACTGACGGGACGCGCCCACACTCTAACTCCTAACAAGGCCGGGACGCACCTGTATACAACTCTAAGGGGGGGATTTCTTCCCTAAGTGCTATTTTGCCTTGCCACTATGGTGTTGGATGAGTGTAGACTGTTCCTACCGTGCTAACACTCTAACACTTCAGATCCCAGCCCACGATAGACTCCAAGTTAGGGATGTGATTCCCAGGACAGCTTGTGCACACCCCTTGCTATCGGACGATGGTTCACTGCCTAGTGCTAATGACCATGCCAGGGTGGCTGACATACACAAACCAAGCAAGAAAGGGGGACAGATTTCCACCCAGATAGAATAGCTCTAGAGCTCACACGCACAGAATTCTCACACACACGTGTTCCTGCCTAACAGCACTCTAATGACTTGACCGACCGTCACCTAAGTCAGTACCAGCCTGCTTTGAGGAGGTTCGCGATTCCTTCTCAACTTAGGGGTACCAGGGTTGCCCGCGTTGCTCCACCACTCTATTACCCTGTGAACTGGGGGTCCCGGGAGGAACACCAAAATGTGCTCAACTAAAGGTGGGGAAAATTAGCTCAGAGCACTGCTTAGTGTTACAAGAGGCAGGGTAATGTAGCGAGATCTTGAACCCTATGTCTACGGGGTCGGGTCGGGTCGAGTCAAGGAGCACACAAAAGTTGAAATAATGAATGATGTTTATTAAACACAAGCAAAACAGTGTATGCGACACACTCATACAAGATAACTAAAGAAGATAAAGGTTGGAGTGGTATAGAGGGATTTTTAGAGGGATTGCTGGTTTGGGTGATACTTCACCTGTCCTGAAGCCCAGAAAAATAGAGAGCGAAGCTGGGGTGCGCTGTAGCTCAGCACGTGGAGCTGAGTGGAGGCTTGCCAAGCAAAGCGGCAGCAAGACGGGATGAAACTCGGGAGCATTCCGAGGAAGGTCTTGGAATCAAGGGTTTTTATAAGGAGAATTGTGATTGCAGGCTGTGCCGTACTTGGGGGAAAACAATAGATTTGGAGTTGGAGACAAAGCCTCCGAAAGGTCAGAATCTGAATGATTGAGTTATCGTAGCGGTTCTCAATAGAGTAGCCAGTATGCAAACGCAGAGTACTTGGGCATTGTATAGGTTACCCATCAAGCTGCCAGCGTGGGGCAGAGGCTCTTTTGTAAGTTGTGTGCATGCCTAATTAGAGTACTTGCCTGGAGGTCTCCTAAAGCAGTGAGGCAGCTATTTCTGGCCTGCCTGTATTGTCCAGGAATATTACGGCAATTAACGGCCGAGCTTGTTTACATGCTTGTCCGGTGGCCTTGCAAGCATGTAGAGAGGAATAGAGAAGTGAAGCCGAATTATGATATCAAGAGGATATCTTTTAATATCCCCAAAGCTCGGACTAGCCAGGGCAGTAACACATTGCTCAGGAAGGGAAGTTTTTCATCTTGTTTAAGAGAAGCAGTGATGAGAACACTTCTTTAAAAGTTCTCCCTCACTCCCCTGAACTTTAATAACTATAGATCAGTATAAAATTTTCCTTTTCTATGCAAGGTGATTGAGAGAGCAGTTGTCTTCCCTCCAGGCAGTCTTGGATGGTACGTACTTTCTAGAGCCATTTCAAATGGCTTCAGAGTAGGATACATAGTTGAGACTGAGCTGGTCACTTTATTAGATGATCTTCACCTGAGCATTGACAGAAGGAGTGTGTTCTTGCTGATGCTTTTGGACTTCTCACCAGCATTCAGTACCATCAGCCATGGTATCCTTGAAGGCCTGAGGGAATCAAAGGCTCTGTCCATCAGTGGTTGCAACTGTATCTCTCTGGAAGGTTCTAGGTGTTGGTGCTGAGGGATAGCTGCTCCTCTAAATAGGAGCTGCTTTATAGAATACTACAAGGTGCTATTCTATCTCTAATGCTGTTTAACATCTACATGAAACCATTGGGAGAGATCATCTGGAGGCATGGGGCAGTGTGCTATCAGTATGCTGATGACACCCGAAAATACTTCTCAGTACCTTCAGTAATACCATAAGGTAAGGACAGTGTGTGTTCTCTAAATGAATGCCTGGAAGAAATAATGGGCTGGATGAGGAAAAAGAAATTAAACCTGAATCCAGATAAGATGAAGGTGCTTATTGTTGGGGGTCCTAACCTAGGCTTGGAGGTGCACAAAGCAATCCTGGATGGAGTTACACTCCCCATGAACAACTGTATTTGCAGCTTGGGGGTGCTGCTGGATCCATTCCTCTGAATGTCAGCCCAGCTAGAAGCAGTGGTCAGGAATGTTCATAATGCTCTTCAGCTAGAGTTGGAGGACCTACAGATGGTAGTGAGAGCCAGAGTGGTGTAGTGGTCTGAGCATTGGACTATGGCCCTGGAGAGTAGGGTTTGATTCCCCACTTGGGCATAAAAACCCACTGGGTGACCTTGGGTGCATCACACACTCTCAGCCCCAGAAAACCCTGTGATAGGTTTGCCTTAGGATCACCATAAGTTGGAAGTGGCTTCAAGGCACACAACAACAACAACAACAACAACGGTAGTGCATTTGCTGGTAATCTCAAGGCTGGACTTTGGTAATGCCCTGCACATTGAGTTACCTGTGTACCAAGTTCCAAAACTTCAGTTGGTTCAAAACATGACAGGCAGATTAGATACTGTCATATCTAAGAGTGACTATATTACACCAACATTAAAATCACTCCACTGGTTACCAAATAGTTTTTGAGTAAAGTATAAAGTGCTGGTTATTATCTTTAATGCTCTTCATGATTTGGGTCTGAATTACCCAGAGGATTGCTTTGTCCCATATAATCTACCCTGTACACTCAAAACTTCTGGGAGACATTTCCTGGAGGCCAAAACTACACTGGTTGATGCCCAGAAGGTATTTTCTTTGGCTTCCCTTAACTGTGGAACAACTGGCTGGAAGAGATTCATTGGCTTGAGAGGCTATCTAAGCTTACATCAGCAGTAAAGACCAGTCTCTTCCAGCAGACCTATCTGGGTTATTTTTAAATTATGGTTTTTAAAGTATTTATTGGTGGGTGTTTTATTGGTTTTATATGTCCTTTTAACTGATGTTACATAATGTGTTATGTTATTTGATCTCGTTCCTTGCCTTGATCCACAGGCAAAGGTGCGCAAGAAATAACAACAACAACAATTAGGCCAGCATCTAAAGTATTTTTTGTGAACTGAGCGTACTATAATTGAAAGGATACTGATTCCTTCTAGAAGGTAACTAAGGCCATTTCCACACTACACTGTTATAGTGCTGTTATTCCACTTTCAACATCTTATGGAATCCTGTGGTTTGCAGTTTAGGGAGGGGCATTTAGAGGGCCTCAGTAAACTACAAACCCCACAGGTCCACAGGATGTTGAAAGTGGAATAATAGTACTATAACACTGTAGCGCGGAAATGGCCTAAATGAATCTCTGTGGTAGTGAAAAACACCTTTAGTTTCTCAGAAGCTGCTGAACTTCTTTTTCATTCATGAATACAAAATTAATACAAAATTAAATTATAATAAGTGATTAAAACGGAAGTAAATTAGACAATCTACTACTTTTGATTTCTTTGTATAGTAAGTCATGATGATAAAAATTAAAAATCCATGCAGTAATTTTCTTAAGATGCCACTGGATCCATTCAGTTAGATATAAAGGAGATTATTAGAAATGCATAGCAAAAAGCTCTTCTTTAAAACAGATGGGGGGAGAACAAGAATTGCACAGTTTCCGTAGGAAAGTGGCAAATGTATTTAACTGAACATAAATATATATATTTAAAGCCTTGGGATTAATTTCTGTGACACTTGTAATGTGTCACAGAAACAGATTAGAAAGATTAATGAAGCTGCGTGGTGTGCATTTCCGTATGGATGTTAACAGCGCAGCAGGTGTGTTTGCTGATTGGAATCAGGTGAATGTGAGTCCTGTTCATTATAATGAGTTTGGCTGATTGTACTGGTAGATAGATGGGGTCTTGGAACATGGATTAGTAGGTAAGAAAGTGGAAGGTACATATGTGAAGAATTAGGGAAAGAAAACCAACAGAAAGCAGAGTATAGGAGTGAAACAGAGAAATACAGAATGAGGGTACATTTGGAAAACTAACTTGGCTATAAAACTGCTACCAGCAGAAGGAGTTTCCTGAAAAGGAGAATCTTCAAGCAGGCTAAGTGCACACTAGATCAAAATCAACATAGATTTAGAATGAGAAAAGAGTAAATTCCACATTGCCTATACTTAGAGCCGAAGGCAAAGAAAAAACCCAAACAAGATGAACAAAAACCTTTGTGATACCCGAAAGAATAATAAAACTTATTTGGCAAAAGTTTTCATTCACCCACTGCAGTGAGACTATGTGGATTTTCTAAGCAGAACCATGCTGCGTCTTTTGCTTAATTTGTTTTTCTGGACAGTTATTTCCTTGTTCTGTTTTCTGACAGGATTAGGGCAAAATTGGTTTAAAGCAGAATTAGTGTTAATTAGTGCCAACGGAGGTTCTGGTGAACTGGAACAATGTTGAGAAATAGCTGTGTGACATTCTGGAGTTCGTAGATATTTGAGATTCCTGGATTTGTAACTCGTGGACATTTTATCCATTTATGTTGTAGCAGTGTGAACAGAGACCAAATACATCAACATACCTGTGCGATGTTGGGATATATGGTAGATTGCATCCTTCTAACAGTCCTGTGCCTGACATGAAGTCATTGGTGTGGAGTCTCCCTCTGCCTTACCAGGCACTCACCTTTTGGCCAGAATAGAGAAGATGTAAATGCCTGAGTCCTGCATTACATTGGCAGAGTGTAAATCTCCACCAGTGTACTTATGAGAAGTGATGGAGCCTGCTCCCTCTGCTCAGCTAATTCCTCTCATGTGCAACAACAGCCAGGAGCCTGTCAGGCACAGCTCAGTCTCCCCTCCCCCCGATCAGCTGCAGGAGTGGTCCTGGGATTGTTCCATGTGGTGGTGATCATGGAAGATCAGGGAAGAAGGAGTAACCCCCGCCCCCAAAATAAAGCTTCTTGTTCCTCCCTTGGTATATAAGAGCACCCAGAACAAGCCTGAGCACTGTTATCTGTCCATCAGTGGCTGGGGTGATGGCAGCTCTCCAGCTATTGTGCACCAGGGTAGTAGCCTTGTGGAAGAAGATGTTTTTGGACTGCAGTTGACCATTGATTATGCTGGCTGGGGCAGATGGGAGTTTGTAGATGCAAAACATCCAGGTAGTCACAGTCGCTCACTCTGTCTCAATGCTTTGGTACGTGTGAAGGTACCCCATTAAAACTCATGCAGCTTCCTGGAAATAACAGTTCTCATTGCAGTGTATATACAAGGAGTTGTATTATATGGGAGCATCGAGGGCCTCCAAATGAGCTGCAGACGACACAGTTCAGGTTTGGTTGTCTTTGTAGCCACTGGATGACTGGCCATCTGGTTATGAATTCCCATAGCCAAAGTTTATTAGAACTAGAATGATGATTTAGCACCCATGATATATACTGCTGCTTTCTCATTTAACAGAGGCCCTTATCACACGATGCCACGATTGCATGACATTCTGATCCCATCCCGGCAGTGCCATTACCATGACCCCACCGTACCTGGTTGGCTGTTGACTGATGAATAGCATTTGGGACACGCTCACTTCCACAGTACAGCCAGTACAACACAGTACAACACTCTTCCTGTGTTGCACTGTGGAAGGAAGTGCTTGATAGTGCCTGCAGCCAATGGGATTGCCACGGGAAAGGGGGCCATTACCAGATTTTTTCCAGTAATGGTTTAGTGCATGATCACAACGGCTGGGGATGTGACAGCAGCAGGACTGCAACAACATCATGCAATGGTGTGCATCCCAGATCAGCAGCAACACATTGCCATGCCGGGATGATGACATCATGCGGTAAGGGCCTTAGAAGTGGAAGATTTCATGCATTAACAGGGATGGCTTCTCTTGAGACATATACATTAGATGACTGGTGTTAAAATCAAGAGAAGGAAACACAAAGTCAAATATGAGACCAAAATAGGATTTTGTCTTCTCAATTTCTTGTTTTTTTTTCCCTCCCCCAGAGGTGAAAGCAAGGATCCTTTTGGCACTTCTTGAATATACAGGTAATTTTAATTTAAAAATGTCAGTGTGGTATTTTTTATTCAAACTAGTTAATGGAATCTTCCCCAAAATCTTCCTCGTATACTATTATGAACTCCAGAGATACTTACTAAATGTGGAAGAAAATGAAACACATGAAGAGAGTGGACAAAGTCCAATAATATTGAATTTACATTAGTTCAAATGAAAACACATGAATGTGATTTTGTAAAACAGTGCAATCTGGTATTATAGACCATATCTTTAGAATTGGGAGAACGATTCCTTAATATAACAAGATAAATGATAAGGAAGGGCAAGAATCACTTGAGAGAACATAAACTTAAGTAAAGATGGTAGAAAGGGAGAGATATGTAAGTCTGAAGAGGATTGTACAAGACAGAAAATCCAGGTGTCCTTGCAATATGAATGCATTAAATGCATTATGAATGAATTATATATCCCATACAAAGGGAATTCTTTTTTAATAGACATACATATGATCAAACTGCAAATTATGTAAAGATGATAATACAGAAAACTCTTTTAATCCAAGGAAGCCAGATTGTGGTCCTATATTAGGTGAAAAGGCAGGGCATATATTATATAAATTTAAATGAATATAAATAATATTTTCACATCATTCCTTGATGCATGGGTATAAAGTGGTGGAGAGGCATTTGGTAACTAAAAATGGGCACTGCAACTTGTACTACAACTAATGTGTACAACAGGAGTCATGGGTGTCCCTGTTTTGCTCTTAGTGAAACTGCCATTGGGAATTTTGATTTGTAACTGGGATCTGCAACTTGGATGTCAGCCAATAACATTTTTCAAATTTTGAGGAATCTAGCACAATGTCCTGACAAGTTATGGCAGCTGGGCAGATGCTGCCTTTCTTTACTGCAGATGTAAAAACAGTGGCAGTGCTTTTTGATGTAAAGATACATATGTCTGCATATTTATTTCATAATAAATATGTCTTATATGTCCTTGTCTACCTTTCTTCTTTGTTGTTCCCTTCTCAGATAGTGAGATACAGCTCAGACGAGACATGGTTTTCTGCCAGAGTCTAGTGGCCACAGTTTGTGCTTTTTCAGAGCAACTCATGGCTGCCTTAAATCAGATGTTTGACAATACCAAGGACTGCGAAATGGAGACACAGGAAGCCAGCAGGAGATGGTTAGAACAGATATCCACTGCAGGTGTCCTTCTTTACTTCCAGTCACTCTTGTCGCCAAACCTGGTGAGAATTCCTGTGCATGTTTACATCATTCCTTGTAATGCTGCTGTTGTCCTAACATACTATTTTTGTTGTTGTTGTTGTTACTATTATTATTATTACAACTTCATGTATATATTTCCTTTCCCCAAGACTGGGGCTCAAGGCATTAAAAAGATTACAGTTTAAAACATAGAAAACATCAACATTAAAACCAAAATTTAAACCATAACCATGTCAAAAAGATATACCATAAAACATTTTTTAAATTGTACAATATAAGTTAAAACAATACAGCACTTACAGCCCTTTGTTAAAAACCTATCTGGATAAAAAAGTCTTTGTCTGCCACCAGAAGGGCAGTAAGAAGGGGAGACATTCTAGCTTCCCTTGGGAGTGAGTTCCAAAGTGTCAGGCAGCTACTGAAAAGGTTCTCTTTTGTGTTCTTGCCAACCATACCTGTGCAGATGGAATTAACCTCTGTCAAGAAGAAGGAGGACTTTCTAATTTAAAAAAGGCTGGTAGTTGCTGAATTTAAGTCAGATTGCTCTGTGCTATAGCCTGTCTGGAATGCTGACAAATTAAATAGTTGGCAAACTATGTCAAGTAGAATGCAGACCTTTCTACTTTTGACTGATAACAGTTCTTTTCTACTGGAGGGCAGGCGAATAGGTTTCTCCCTGCCAAGACCTCCTGGATATGGAAGGGGGCCTAGCTCCTAATTAATCACCACAGCAACCCTTTCCCTTTAGGAGCAATTTCTCATCAGCAGTCCTAATAAAGAAGAGACTAAGGCCATTTCTGTACTACACTGTTACACTGCTATTATTCTGCTTTGAACATCCTGTGGAATGCTGGGGTTTGTAGTTTACTGAGGCCAAAGAGTTCTCTGGCTAAGAATTCTAGATGTCCCTCCCAAAACTGCAAACCCCAGGATTCCATAGTATGTTGAAAGTGGAATAAATAGTACTGTAACAGTGTAGTGCGGGAATGGCCTAAGATTAAAAATAATGTGATATGTCCCTTCCCACCTTTTCTTGCCCAATTTTGGCTTTTTTTTTTTTTGGCTTATTAGACTTGCCAGGTCACAATTCTGGGATAGCAATGGAAGTCATAACCAACAGATTTCAAAACATGTAAATGTAACATCCCTCATCCTTTGTAAGCATAGCTCATAATCTCCCCTGGCTGTCTGTAGCATGTTTGCAACATACCCATCAATCTACACAGCTCCTCCCATCTCAAGTTTCCATGGATAATTTTACCTTTATTCCTCAATTTTCTATAGATTTCTCTTTTTCAGTTTGACCTTTCTATCACCCCAAATCCAGATTAAAATCCATGTAAAATCTGTGGGTCAAGTTAGTGTTGAGTTAGCCTCCACTGAAATCAAATGGGATCTAAAAGATAAAGGATAAAAGAGAAAGCTATAGAGGAAAGTGTGACTGTAGTTTATTCATGTTAAGCTTGAGGTGGAAGACAAAAGGAGATGCCTATTATTATTTTTTTATTATTTTTTCTAATTTTATTGTGCTTTATTTAAACAATAATAAAAATAGAACAATTTTTTTTTTTCAAATAGCGGTTTTCAATATGCAGGAAATAGAGCAGAATTTTGGAATCCACATGATATATTATAGACTACCATGAGTTTTTCCTAGTAATGACATTGTTCCATGTGGGGCCACAAAGTCAGTTGAATGATTAATAAAGTCAGTAAGAGGGATGTGTACCACTATTATCTCCTGTTTGTCATCTTTGGACTGTCCTGAGTCTTGCTGGTGTTGATTCAGATGTTGATTCACTTTTTCTTGTTCAAGAATGGTGATTCTCATACATTTAGTTTGTTTTTTTTTAAATCACTTTAAAATTGCCTAGAGAGGTGATGGGGTCTCCTTCTCTGGCCATCTTCAAAAAGAGGCTGGACAGCTAACTGCTGGAGATGCTTTAGCTGGAGATCCTGTACTGAGCAGGGTGTCAGACTTGATGACCCATGAGGCCCCTTCCAGTTCTGTGATTCTATAGTTCTGTGTTCTTCCTTCTTAATAACTTCTGTCATCTTGATCACACTCTGATGTTGCTTGGCCACATGTGTCTTGGTTTTCTTCTCTTAAGTGTGTGAGGGTAAAAGGCTGCAACATTTTGATGCCAAACCCAGACTTAGTATACTTCAACCTAATATCAAGAACAGAATAATTTAGGCACTGGAGAGAGAGAAATAGGCTACAGTTAGAACACTGAACTGTTGCTGCAAAAAAAAGGGGGGGGGATTGAACAAAGCAGATCTGAAGCAGATAATAGCTCTTCTTGACAAAAGAGGAGAATAAGAACTTCAAGATGAACTAAAAGAGGACACTGATAGTATGATAATTGAAATTAGATGAGTTACTGGTAGAAGTGGAGGCGACATAGAATTACAAGGGTTGTATATCACATAGAAGACTTGTGTGACAGCAGCAATTTATGAAAATGGCAGAAAGGGACTCCACAATGTCTCTAGGGATGAGACAGTCTTCTCAGTCCTGATGGCTAAACCTCCATAATTGATGATTGAGAGGTTTTCTAGAGAAAACAAGCTGCTGTCAAGGGTTTCAGAGACAATTTGGAGCCATTATACTTCAGAACAGCAGATTTAACAATAACACATGAAAAGCCTTCCCAGTAGGTCAGCAGCCAGTGCAGTGCTGGGATTTCCAATATCTGAAACAAATTATAATATAGCAGTGAAGGTTCTGAAAGCAGATTTTGCAGAAAGGACTTATATCATGAATAAAGTGCTACATCTGGACTTGTTCAAAAGATTAACTAACATCACCAACATCACTACATTGCACCAGTTGTGCGATATCTATGAAATTAAGGTATGCAATTTGAAGTCTCTGGAAGTTCTTCCTGATACTTATGGCAGTCTTTTGTGTCCAGTAGTGATGAAGAGCATCCTTGACCAACGAAAATAAAACCAATGTTATAATAGAACAGAAAGGCTGGGCTATTATACTTCTATAGCAGTACTGAATACAATAATTACTGAAACAACCTGTATATACCATGAAGAAACAACCCCAAATATACCATTGCCTACCAATGGCTTCTTCAGAAAGCAATTAAAAGCTGAAGAAACAATGCAGATGTTTTCAATGTTTAGGATTAAGATTATCTCCAAATTCTACAAAAGGGGAAGAGAACTACTCAGAAGTGGAAAACATCACCATAGATCAGTTTGCTCTCAAGAAGCAAACTAGAATGTTTGGAAAGCTATAGAGGGTAAAAACACCATTTTGTCTTCTGTGGACATATGTTAGCTAGGGTCAAGTTTATGAATACAGCACTATTATAATATTGTAGGAGCTATATAGTGCTATATGGGCAGCAAGAACAAAAATGATACATTGTCTACTGCACTGGGCCCTCAAATTATATTTCACATTAAAGAATATCTCAAAATCACTGAAGCTGCCTGTAGCTGGAAAGGAGACATGGATCATCCATTAGTTTGAAACTGTATCTCCATTGACTGGCACAAAGAAGGAGGAGCTCAAGATATTTATGGTTTCTGGGAAGATTAAAAGGACAGTGAGTTGCAAGTACAGAAAACAGTGCAAGTGTGGAACTGTAAAAGATCCCCAGAGTTGATCTTTTAAGGGAGTGGGAAACAAAAGGTCTTCAACTTGTTGGTGTCAAAAAGCTGGAGTTACCCATTTTGGGTAGAGGAGATGATTATCAGAAAGTGATACTAAGCCAAATGTAATATTCTCAGGAGGTGAATCAGTAGTGTTTCAGACTATTTTTAGATGATCTGTGAATGGTTCAACAGCAACTTTTAGCATAACTTCCCCATTTAATGAGGCTGAGATACTGAAAAAATTTAATATGTGAAGAACCTTCATTTTAGAACAGTTGTGAGCTTTCTGGGGATTTGAATCTATTGCCATAATGGGGAAATAGAGCGAAATCAAGGTGTGAAGAAGTGCTATAGTCAGTTCACTAAAATAAAAGGATGGGAGAAGGGAAGAAAGGTTACTATGGAAACTATACCAGTCTGACTTAGATAATTCCTTACTAGGCAAGAAATAGTTTGATTAACTAGTTTGGGGTGATTAGTGGATTCAGAGAGGTTCAATTGTGAAGACATTCCTTCAGATAGATAACCAAAGGGGGGAAAAAGAATACATTATGTTTTTGTGGATGAGAGAATTATCAAATCTTAAGTAGAAATCAGAACTAAAGAATCTTGAGGATGACTACAGCATGACTTGATGCTTCTCCCAGGCCTTTAATATTTGCAGCTTTTGCAAGACATCATCTAAAAGGATACAACCAAGAGCATCCTGTTCACATACAGGATGCTAAATGAATGTGTTCATGTTGATTTTGTCACTGCAAGACCAGACAATGTAAAGGAAGTTTGCAATATTTATTGTGGAAAGCAGAAACATATTGTCAACAGAAGGACTGGATCTCTGGAAATTGGAAACAAATTCTAAGAAACTGTGATAGAATTGGTAGGGTGAAGAGTCTCATGTTAGAAAACCAGTTAAACCCCAGAACTATAACATGCAGTGCTCCTTTGTTAGTCGTAGTTAGGTCTTCTGTTGTATCAGTTAGATGTGTCAGCAGAAAATCTGTTTGTATAAATTACCAAAATTATTGAGGTGATGGGTATGAAAACTTCCAGAGTTCTCATTTTCATAGAAGTTGCTCTGCTAGGATCTGATATGCACCAGCTATCTTAGTAAATCCATATTTTCCAATATGATATTCTAATAAAACAGAGAAGGTAGAAGAAAATACAAATACTAGAAGTAATTTCTCTGATTTCTGTTTTGGCTGCTGTAAGTCTACCTTGTGACAAAGCATAGTTCTCTGCCAGTGGATTCCTAGCCAGTCCAGGGTATGAAAGAACCAGGGAATGTCTCCTGTCAAAGCTTGCGTCATAGGAACTCCTCTATCCCACTTACATCCCCAAGTGGGAACAGAGTAGGGAGAAAAAGAATCCACCATTCCTCCTGACCTGAGATTGTCGATACCAGCAGGGATTCCACACAAACCCATGCTACTTGTTCTCTCAGTTTGGGAAAATGTGGGCCACTCCTGTTGTTATCTCTACTGTCATGTCAGACTGGGAAGTTCTGCCCATATTTATTTTTCTCTGTAACGGGAAATGCAGGATGACAAAGTTCTCTAACTTCAAGTGCTTGGTGCTTGGATCTAGGAGCCAAAAATAAGAATCCAGGTATAAATTTTTGAAGTTTGCAGTATGGTTTTAAGGGTTGTTATTAGGCAGCATTTCTAACCATACTCATTCCCACCAACAATAAGTAGAATTGCAATTGATTAAAGGCCACAGCCTACCTGGTAAATGGTAAATTAACACTTCAGTATATTTCATCATTTCTAATAATTTTCTTTTGACAGCAGAAGAAATTCAATACAAACAAATCAATCTTTGGTTATTGAAAAGTTAATTGGGTTAACTACTACTTCAGTGAAACAAATGTGACCATTTGCAGTTTATATTAATATTCATGTACTTCAGTAATTACTGGATTCAAGGTGTGTGTGTGTGTGTGTGTGTGTGTGTATGTGTATTTTCAGACTGATGAACAAGCCATGCTAGAAGATACGTTGGTAGCATTGTTTGACCTGGAGAAAGTTACATTTTATTTTAAACAGTCTGAACAACAGCCTTTAGTTGCAAGTGAGTATTGTAATGTATATTTTAGTCTTTCCCTGCTACTTCAAAATGTTTTGCTGGCAATGTTTTGTAGCAGCGCGTTTTTCTCATTTCTAACCTACCACCTGCATTTGAAATCTATGATAATTTTTGGTATAGCTCTGGAAAAGATATCCTTACATCCTCATACAATATTCCCAGTTTCCCGACCATTATCAGAAGTTCAGAAGCATGCTGCGGCTTTAACATCATCTCATCCTTTTTGTTTCATGAGTGCTTTTTGTTCTGTTCCTTCCATACTTCCCCAATATTACGTGAAGCAGAATTGATGCTACCTGTGATCACTATAGGCCTTCTAACAAGTTAGAATGTTGGGATGCAGCAGGTGCCGAGTCCTTGGGATCAAAACCTGAGTGGAAACCAAGCAGCAGGGATGTGACAGCTAGTTCTAGCAGCTCCAGCAGACAAGGCAACGCAAATCATATGCCATTGCTCAGGGACAGTGCAAATGTTTTGCATGCAGTTCATGTTTCATTTTTCATTTTCTTCAGTTTAAAGATATTGTCTAAAACTTTTGTCTTATAAAAAGACATTTTAGCTTTTAACATCAATACAAATGTAATGTTCCACTTCAAAGAAGGCAATAGAGAGAGAACCAACAACCTCTTCTGACATGTAATGTTATAGTTTCATTGAACTTGAGTAAAATATAGATGAATATACAGGACATTTTAAACAGTCTGAATAATAACTTCCAGTTGCAAGGTACTTACAATGGCTCTGTGCCTTCCACTGTTGCATCTATGAAAGAGCCATGGTTATTTCCGCAGTAGAAAGTTTTAATTGTAGGTATGGGCATAGTAATATGGATCAGAATTTTAGACTGACAAAAATACAGAGAACCTGAAGAAAGCTAGGATTTGATTAGTTGAGGTTGGCTTTTAATTTGGCTTAAATCAGTAGATTAGAGTATCTCTAAAGCTTAATGGTTGCTGTGGCAATACTGTCTAAATAGCACTGCATAGGGGAATTTTCCCCTTCTTTAACACAGGAACAGTTGCCTTAAGACATGTCACAGGGAAAATTCCATGTCCCTACCCAGCAGTAACCAATGAGGTAGAGTAGAGCTGATGAAATTAAATACATGGTGATATGACACAAAGTTACTATTCATGCATCTTATAAATGACAAATGGAAACTGTGACACATTTTTATGGAAAATGTAACACTTCAGTCAAAATTACACCTATTGTAATATTACAGAGCAGGAGAAGAAACAGTCAATTGCTCTTGCATGTCTTTCTTTCTTTCTTAAATACATTTGTATCCAAGGAGGAAAGGCAGCATACAGGGATCTCCTCCGTTATAAGTATCTTGTTAGATAGGTTAAAATGGCATGGCAGGGATTTAAACAGGGTGCTGTCTAGTCCTCAAAAGGTCTAAATACCCTAAAGGCACCAGATCCTGTCTGATCTTGGAAGCTAAGCAGGATTAGCCCCAGTTAGTACTTGAATGGGAGATTGCCAACAAATGCCAAATGCTGTAGGCTGCATTTCAAAGAAGGAAATGGAAAAATCACTTCTGAGTATTCCTTGCCAAAGAAAACCCTATGAAACTCTGTGAAATTTTTGGGGTTGCCACAAGTTGACAGACAACTTGAAGGCACATATACACACTAGTCCTCAAATTTTAATCTAGGTTTGGCAGCTTTCAGGGATGGGGTTGACTCACCCCATTTAGGGAAGCATCACAACTGGATTTGTTTCTGGAGTTTCTATTAAAATTCACCATCTTTTGCCACAGAATCTTCCTGCAACATATTGCCTATTGATTCTACAAAACATATAATACTAGTTATCCTTTTCCTTTTTTACTCACAAGTCCTTTCCCATCTCTCCTTTGCCTTCAAATGCTATTTGTACTATATATATTCTGATTAAAATTGCCTTGGATAAAATTGTAATATGATTTTTTGTTACAGATATGCCAATTACATATCAAGCAGAAGGAAGTCGGCAAGCTCTGAAAGTTTACTTTTATCTTGATAGTTATAATTTTGAACAGCTTCCTCAAAGACTGCAGAATGGTGGAGGTTTTAAAATTTATCCAGTCCTGTTTGCACAAGGTAATTTTTTAAAAAGCGCCATGTGTGTTTAAGAAGACTGAAATGTAATTGTTAGTATTTTCAACTGTGTCAGCATTTATGCATGTAACAGCAATTTCCAGAAAATAACTTTCTTTTAATGTAAAGACCATTTACTGATTGTATAAATACATTTTGAACATTCTCCCCCACTACAGGCTGATTTGAGTTTTAATATATTAATTCAAATGTTGGCTTTCATCTGCTGGCATACTTTCTTGTAAATCTGAACTTGTTTTAAGTACTGTCTGCAGAAAATAAAAAAAAAAGTTCTAAACAAAAACTTAAAGTATACCTATATGTGTGGATGTGTGGATTACTATGGATGAACATTCAAAACATTGCCTGTTTAAATTTGCATTCTGATACAAGCTGCAATGATTATTTGAATCTAATTTGTGTGATGATATGCATTCCATTCTAGAATTAACTGTTACTAGAGCTAGATTATTTGTAGTGATTTTTTTTACTAGAGCTACTAGATTATTTGTAGTGATTTTTAAAACTTTTTATTTTAATATGAATATGGAAAGCTTGTTTGTTACAGGTGAATCTCATCATCTTTATAACTTGTAGGTCTCAGTTCAATCTTCCCTTAGTGTAGCATAAATATCTACATGCGGACTTATGATATGCTGAGTCATATACCACCCCTAACTTACTACAAAGCTCCTAAAGTCACCTAGCACAACCATTCATTGCTTCAAGTGAAACGGATGGGATCAGAGAGGATCTGGCTAACCCCCCCCCCCTCAATTTCTGGACATGCAGCTATGACATCAACACTGAGATTTGCCAGGGTCTTCTGAGGCCTTAGCACTTCTGTAATTACTGTGTGTTTGGCTGGGGACAGGGCGTTCCCAGACGCTTTTCCAATTCTGCCTGTTCACCTTGAATTGTGGCTTTGAGGCATTGTGGTAAGGAGGTGGCTTTCAGTGCTGTGCAGAGAGGAGGTGAATACCAACTTTTGCAGTAGCTGAAAAAGCACATCTGCATTGCATAAGGGATGCTTGGACACACATGTAGATGTCCCTACCTGAATTCAGTCCATAGAATACTGTGCAGCAGTTATTGATTTAATGCAAATGTCTGGACATACAATTTGATCCTTGCCCTGAATTATCTTTATACAAAAACAAAAAGAAATATTTTGGAGAGGCTGAAGTTGGCCGTACAGCAAATACATTATTCATTAACTGGTCATTTGAAGCACTTCTTAACAGAATTAATATTCAGCATATGGTTGGGGTTATGAACCCACAAGCTGTTTTCAGCAAAATCTTGCTTATTGGGGACATTTTAATTGTTCCCTAGGGGGATAAACCTTTATAATTTATATTTATTATCAAAGTGGCATTGTTCCTAATTGAAATATCTTTTATTAATATGCTTCTTCCCTCAAATGTCAGCTACCATGTTCCCATTTCAATGTAATAATGAGATTACCCACTTAATAAATTCCAATTTTATCAGCTCCAGATTTGCATACATTCCTGTTAAATGAGTAGGTAAAGGCTCACTGATGAATAAAGATTAAAGTTGCAGTCCTGTGCATACTATTAGCAGAACCCCTTTCCCACCACTCCACTGTATTTTCACTAGAGGGGGATAGGATTACTTGCAGTTTGCTCTCTACTGGCACAGAGGAATACTGCTGTGAGAGAGATACACAAATCCTTGCTGTATCAATGTGTGTGTGTGTGTTTGCACGCACGTGTGCATATGTGTGAAAGTAATTGGAGGAGAAACCAGAGATTCTCTATTCCTGTAGAAGGGCTTGATTCATACTCATGAGCTGTGTTGAACCTGTGTTGACATAATTTTTTTTCAACCCACTGCTGTCAATATTTGGGGAGAGGACTGTGAATTTTAAAATGTCCAGCAAAGCTATCTCCTACATATGCTGCCCTAGTTGGTGTGACATATCACAACTTGGGATGCCGCTTGGGTTTTCTGCAAAACCTTACATATATGCTCACAAAACTGTATTTTGTGCAAATAAATGGCACAAGTTATTCACTCTTGCATGTGAGAATGAGATAAGTAAAGATTTATATCCTTACAATCTAGGTCAGTTACTAGAGAAGAAATCGATTGAATATGTTTTGCTTAATTCATCATTTTTTTGAGTGTGCTGAGAAGGTGTCATAGGATCATGCTGGTGAAATGAACAAAGAAAGTATCTTTCCTTAGGATCTCCTTTTAAAGCAGAAAAACAAGGTCAGACTACTAACTCATCCATTTAGAAAACATTTGCCAGAGTTGATCCAGAACAGTTATTTCATTTTAAACATATGGACTACATGCAGTCTGGTCTTGTGCATTTTAGAAACATCATTGTCTATACATTCAGATTTTTTTAATTGAAGAAAATCCAATAGAAAATATTTTATAAAGATTTTCCTTTCTCTTTTCTTTTGGACTTCCTTTTCTATTTTCTTTTAGCACTAGAAAGCATGGAAGGCTATTATTATAGAGACAATGTATCTGTAGAAGAATTTCAAGCCCAGATTAATGCAGCTTCATTGGAAAAAGTAAAACAGTATAACCAGAAGCTCAGGTAAGTAATCTGCCATCTATATCTGCAATATTCAAAAACTCAATTTTGGGTTATAATTCTAAAACAACATGGGTAACTGAAATCATATTTATGGTATCTCAAACCACATATATTGTTACCATCAATAAACTAATCTACAAATTAGATAGGTAATGAGTCAGTATGACTCTGGTGCTGCGCTGTAATTCATCCTGTAACTAAGTCTGAGCACAGAGGCATGTTCTTTGAATTCTTACTGATTAATTCCTGTTTATACTGCCTCAGTTCTTCTCTTCCTTTGTCTGTGTTGAATTATAGATCATCATCAAATGCAGAAGGGACATGTCCTTGGTAAAGTACTAAACATACACTGGTGGCACTAAATAATAAGTAGTAACATATCCTCTTATTTACAACCATTCTAGTTAATTTGTTAATTAAAAGATGATATTTAACTTATAGCTCTTTTTCAGGTATTCATAGATCTTCACCTAAACAACCCTGGTTCAGGTCTTACATTCGAACTTCATAAACCATGAAGCTAGGAATGTTCTGCGTTCATCTTTCATGCTCCTCCCTAGAATTAATTAGGCTGCATTCTTAAGTCTGTAAGACAGGCCACCTACTGACCTAATTCCCTTCCTGTGCAAGCCATCTTGCCTGCTAAGGGAGCCAATCAAAGCCAGTCTGCAACAAAGTCTGTTTTGCTTTGCTTCAAATTCTAGCTTGTACACCATGGCCTGTAGGAAGGTGAAATACTATGATGCTACAAAGACTTAAGGAAACCTCTTACCTTGAGAGTTATTTAAAAGTGCAGATAAATATATATTCTCAACATATCTTCAACCAGGCTGCAGCTGTGTTTTGTAATTATACTTCTTTACTAGTTCTACTTTCTTGGCACTTCCAAGAAAAAATGGTGTGCTGGCTTCCTATTTTCAGCTTGTGGGAAGGTAAATGCTGTAAATTTACTGTAACTTATGGTTTTGCTAATAAGAAGAAGTCTCCTTTAAAAAGGAGAAAGTAATTAACAAAACAGTCTTGAGCACAGCCAGCAGGAAGTGGTGAGGTAGATCTCCTGTGTCATCCACAGCCTGGCCTGATGTCTTATGCCAGCAAGGATGGAAAGTGGATGGGAGGTATATGTATTTAGGACCCCCTCCCCTCGGCAACATTAACAGTAATGTAGGGAGGTAAATCAGCTGGTGACACCCAATTATTTTGGGTGATTGAAACAAAAAAAGAAGTTGCAATGGGCTCCAGAATGATCTCTCCAACTGGGGGAGGGATTTAGCAACCAAATAAATGAAAATTAAGTTGAAATGAGACATGAGGTTCTATAAAAAGTGATGCATGCTGGCACAAAAAAAAAATCACCTTCAAATATCTATTGATGGGATCTGAGGAGATGGTGATAGACCAAGACAGAGATCTTGGAGTTGAGGTGGACAGCATGATGAAAATGTTGACACACACACAAATACACATACAGAGTCCTTTTCCTCAGTCAGACTAGCTGGAAAAAACTCAGTGCTAAAGGTCACCTCTAACCATATCATGACTACAAGAACTTCCTTGCTTGTGTTCAGTAAGGAGTAATGGAGCTCCCTACAAATTTTGAGGAACATGGATTCAAAAGGCATGTTCATATCTCTCTTTTCCTATATCTATAACAGTATTTTGCATCTTCTTGAACACTCTTGGCATGGTGAATTGTAGAGTTGGAAGACATACCAAGGACAATCTTTTCCAACCCCTTGCCAATTCAGGTATTCCACAGCTAAAATCACCCCTGACAGATGGCCAACAAGCCTCTTTAAAAACCTTCACTGAAGGATAGTACCTCTTCTGAGACAGTCTTTTCCCCTATCAAACAGCTCTTATCATAAGGAAGTTCTTTCTATGATTTCCTTGCTTGTAATTTGAATCCATTTGATCCTACCTTGCATAGTGATAGGTGAGGAATGCCCAGATAGACACTGGTAATGGTACAGGCCGGGCCAAAGACCACAAGTTCCCCAGTAAACCATTGGGGTGTTAATATATTTTGATATATTGATAATACCAAATTTAATTGATGTTAGGAATACATACAGTAACTTTCTGTGTTAATTGCTACAACTGTTCTGCATTTTGCTGAAATGAAACAGAAATATTATCCTTCCTAGGCATATAATGCAACTTATTTGAATAACATTCTTTGTGAATGTTTTTTCCCAGAAGGATACAAGCGCTCAACCTGGCGGTTGGGGAGCAGGTGAAGAAGCAGAGGAAATGCGGCACATAATAGGTAGAGAGGTGGTACAAGAACACCTGGCCACACTGGATGAATTCAAGTCTCCAGGGCCAGATGAATTGCATCCTAGGATATTAAAAGAACTGGCAGAGGTCATTTCGGAACCGCTTGCTATAATCTTTCAGAAATCTTGGAGGACAGGAGAAGTTCCAGCAGACTGGAAGAGGGCAAATGTTGTCCCCATCTTCAAGAAGGGAAAAAAAGAGGACCCAAATAATTATCGCCCAGTCAGCCTGACGTCAGTACCCGGAAAGATCCTGGAGCAGATCATTAAGCAGTCAGTTTCTAATCACTTAGAAAGCAACGCGGTAATCACGAGAAGTCAACATGGATTTCTCAAAAATAAGTCATGCCAGACTAATCTTATCTCTTTTTATGATAGAGTTACTAGCTTGATAGATGAAGGGAATGCTGTGGATGTAGCATATCTTGATTTCAGTAAGGCCTTTGACAAAGTTCCCCATGACATTCTTGCAAAGAAGCTAGTAAAATGTGGGCTGGACAGAGCTACTGTCAGGTGGATCTGCAACTGGTTGACTGACCGTTCCCAGAGGGTGCTCACCAATGGCTGCTTTTCATCCTGGAGAGAAGTGACTAGCGGGGTGCCACAGGGTTCTGTCCTGGGCCCAGTGCTGTTCAATATTTTCATCAACGACTTGGATGAAGGAATAGAGGGCATGCTCATCAAATTTGCAGATGACACCAAATTGGGAGGGGTTGCTAATACGCCAGAGGACAGGATCAACATTCAAAATGACCTGGACAGATTGGAGAGCTGGGCCAAGGCTAACAAAATGAAATTCAACAGAGAGAAGTGTAAGGTCCTACACTTAGGTAGAAAAAATGGAATGCAGAAATATAGGATGGGGGACACGTGGCTGGATAGCAGTACGTGTGAAAGGGATCTAGGAGTCTTAATAGACCACAAGCTGAACATGAGTCAGCAATGTGATGCGGCAGCCAAGAAAGCCAATTCAATTCTCGGCTGCATCAATAGGAGTATGGTGTCTAGATCGAGGGAGGTACTGGTACCACTCTACGCTGCTTTGGTTAGACCTCATCTTGAATACTGTGTCCAGTTCTGGGCACCCCAATTCAAGAAGGACATGGTCAAGCTGGAGCAGGTCCAGAGGAGGGCGACCAAAATGGTGAAGGGCCTGGAAGCCAAGCCCTATGAGGATAGACTTAGAGAGCTGGGTATGTTCAGTCTGCAGAAGAGAAGGTTAAGAGGGGACATGATAGCTCTGTTTAAATATTTGAAGGGATGCCATGTAGAGGAGGGAGAGGGCTTGTTTTCTGCCGCTCCAGAGACCAGGACAAGGAGCAATGGATTCAAGCTGCAGGAAAGGAGATTCCACCTGAACCTCAGGAAGAACTTCCTGACAGTCAGGGCTGTCGGGCAGTGGAATATACTGCCTCGGAGTGTGGTGGAGTCTCCTTCTTTGGAGGTTTTTAAGCAGAGGCTGGATGGCCATCTGTCGGGAGTGCTTTGAGGGTGTTCCTGCATGGCAGGGGGTTGGACTGGATGGCCCGTGTGGTCTCTTCCAACTCTACATTTCTATGATTCTATGATTCTATGAATTCATTTGTAAAAAATAAATTCATTAGCTAATAGGCTCCCTGAATTCTTTGTTGTGCAATATAATCTTACTTGGATGATACTGGCACTTGTCCCTCTTAAATGATTTGAATTCTTCAGTGGTTTAACAAGAACAAATGAGATAGATGGATTGCTTGAAACCAGGACTCTTTAATTACAATTTCAGATTTTGGTAATGAAAAATATGCTTTTTTACTGATAGCTAATTTGATCTCTTCAGCGGGCACTTGCATTCATCTGAATGCTAAGAATGCTAAGAATCTAAGATGGTCAGAAGCATTTGATAGCCATGCAGGGAAATGTCTACCATCTGTTTTTATACTTAAAATCTCAGTTCGTCATTGCACCAACATGAAAGAAACTCTAATCTGAAAATGTTCAAAGATCATGTTTTAACGCAACATAGTAGCAACAGAAAATGTCCACTGCAACAGTACAGATGAAGTTGTATCTTTGTTATTCTAGAAATATTGCTTTTTCTCTGATTTCTAATATGTTGAAGTAGGCTGCAGTCCACAAATGTCTGTGTCAGATAAAATTGACTAACCTTTAAGGTTGTCCCAATACTTGCTGTTGTTTTATCTTAGGGGTACGCAAGCTCTAGGGGATGATTTCACATATGCACCAATCCCGTCAATGAAAAAAAACCAAAAACCTGCAATCCAAAGCAGCAATTATGAAGTGTAGTTTGCTTACACCAAATAAAACTTGTTAGTTTTATTTTATTATTTATATTCAATCTCTTCTCCAATATGGGATACAAGACAGCTTATGATATAGGTTAAAATACAACTAAATGTATAATACAAAAAGTTAAAATAATTAAACTATCCTATTAACATGTTAATTTAGAACATTTTAAAATATGTTTAAAATATTGTAGAGGTAAAGGTCCAGTGCACCCCTTTAAAAAGACCCTTCTGATTCAACTAGTTAAAAGCCAAAGGGCTATTTAAATCAAAAGGCCTTTGCCTATTGG
This sequence comes from Cyclura pinguis, assembly GCA_030412105.1. Classification (NCBI taxonomy): domain Eukaryota; kingdom Metazoa; phylum Chordata; class Lepidosauria; order Squamata; family Iguanidae; genus Cyclura; species Cyclura pinguis. The sequence goes on from CM059602.1 coordinate 220,195,278, forward strand.
CAGAAAGAGAACAGAGGTCAACATAGCTTCCTGTGGGAGGGAATGCCATAGCCTGGGAGAAACCACTGAGAAGTCTCTCTCCTATATTCCATAAAACATATCTGTGAAAGTGGTGGGAAAGTTCTGCTCCAAGGATCTTAAAACTCAGGTAGGTTCATTTAAGATCATGGTATTTCAGATAGTCCGGATCCAAGGGCTTCACAGTTCACAACAAGCATTTTGAATTCTTTCTGGAAACAGATTGATAGCCAGTGGTGATATTGCAACACATATTTGTTCCTTATAACCAGTCTGGATCAGCAGTGTGGATGCCATGTTTTGGACCTACTGAAGTTTCCAGTTTTGAAAGAATGTGTTACAGTAACCCAAATGGGATGCAATTAAGGCATGTGTTACCGATAACCACATCTGACATCTCTGGTTGGTACACTAGCTTTGGAAATGCAAATGCACTTCAAGCCACTTCTAAAACTTGGGCCTCCAGGCTCAGAGATGAGTCTAGGAGTATGTCCAAGCTTCAAACCTGAGATTCCAGGGGCAGTGTAACCCCATTCAGTAGCAGATGTATGTCTGTTTTCTGATCTCCTTCCGACAGACCAGGAGCATCTCCGCTTTGTGTTGATTAAGCTTTCATTTTTTCACCTTCATCCAGTCCATTACTGACAGTACACACTGGTTAAATACTAAAACTGCTTTCTTTGAACTGGATGGAAAGGTGAGATAGAGTTGAGAGTCATCAGCACACTTGTGAATTGGAATCCAAAACTCCAGATAAACTCCCAGTGGCTTCATGTATATCTTAAACACCATGGGAGGACAAAATTGAGCCCTGAGGACACAACAGACCAATGCCTAGTGTGTCCAACAAGCTTCCCTCAGCACTTTTATCTGAGTGCACCCATCCAGGAAGCTACTGTATACCAAGATGCACATAAGTCCCATCCTAGACTGGCAGCCCAGAAGGACACCATGGTCAATGGTACTGAAAGCTGTTGGGAGCAGAACTGACAGAGATATTCACCCTGTCCAGTTTTCAGGGTAGGTCATTTACCAAGGAGACCAAAGCTATTTCCATCTGATACCCAGGGGTGAGGTCAAATTGAAATAGATCTCAATAACCTGTTTCATCCAGGGCCCCCTAGAGCTATGTTTTTCCTTAAAGTACTACAAGACTCTATTGACTTTGGTCCCACAGACTAACATGGCTATATATAACATTTCTGTAAAGAAAAACACAGTTGATAAGTCAATGACAACTGAAAAGAAGATTACTAGTAATGGATTCTTTCCTGTATTTCTATAGGAAATCAACAGATTAATGCTGAATCGTGGAGAGCCTCCTTAAACTACATATTTCTTTTTTTAAGGGTAATGCAGCTGTATCCAGCACCAGTCTTTCACTTCTATCCAACATAGCAAGTTCCCCCTTGCACAGTATCATAGAATTATAGAATCATAGAAATGTAGAGTTGGAAGAGACCACAGGGGACATCCAGTCCAACCCCCTACCATGCAGGAATACCCTCAAAGGACTCCTGACAGATGGCCATCCAGCCTCTGCTTAAAAACCTCCAAGGAAGGAGACTCCACTACACTCCGAGGCAGCATATTCCACTGCCCGACAGCCCTGACTGTCAGGAAGTTCTTCCTGAGGTTCAGGTGGAATCTCCTTTCCTGCAGCTTGAATCCATTGCTCCTTGTCCTGGTCTCTGGAGCGGCAGAAAACAAGCCCTCTCCTTCCTCTACATGGCATCCCTTCAAATATTTAAACAGAGCTATCATGTCCCCTCTTAACCTTCTCTTCTGCGGACTAAACATACCCAGCTCTCTAAGTCTGTCCTCAGAGGGCTTGGCTTCCAGGCCCTTCACCATTTTGGTCGCCCTCCTCTGGACCTGCTCCAGCTTGACCATGTCCTTCTTGAATTGGGGTGCCCAGAACTGGACACAGTATTCAAGATGAGGTCTAACCAAAGCAGAGTAGAGTGGTACCAGTACCTCCCTCGATCTAGACACCATACTCCTATTGATGCAGCTGAGAATTGCATTGGCTTTCTTGGCTGCCGCATCACACTGCTGACTCATGTTCAGCTTGTGGTCTATTAAGACTCCTAGATCCCTTTCACACGTACTGCCATCCAGCCACATGTCCCCCATCCTATATTTCTGCATTCCATTTTTTCTACCTAAGTGTAGGACCTTACACTTGTCTCTGTTGAATTTCATTTTGTTAGCCTTGGCCCAGCTCTCCAATTTGACCAGGTCATTTTGAATTTTGATCCTGTCCTCTGGCGTATTAGCAACCCCTCCCAATTTGGTGTCATCTGCAAATTTGATGAGCGTGCCCTCTATTCCTTCATCCAAGTCATTGATGAAAATATTGAACAGCACTGGGCCCAGGACAGAACCCTGTGGCACCCTGCTAGTCACTTCTCTCCAGGATGAAAAGCAGCCATTGGTGAGCACCCTTTGGGAACGGTCAGTCAACCAGTTACAGATCCACCTGACAGTAGCTCTGTCTAGCCCACATGTATCTTGTGTTTATCTGCATTTACTCATTTTAGATACCATTTTAGATATGATGAATGGCATTTAAATAGATTAAACAAATTTATAAATAGAAAGCCTAAGCTTATTTACCCTCAGTCAACTAAAAGATGTCTTCAAATGATTGTTTGGACTGTCTATAGCCTTTCTGGGACTAATTGGAGGAAACAAAAGGCAAATTACAGATGATAAAATGATCAGAATACGTCGCTAGAATTCTTCCACTGGGTAGAATTCAAGAATATATAATAGTATTAATTTAGAGATTATTTCTGAATTCAAGTATGTATACTCACCTGCTTCATCCAGAAAACTGCCTCTGTTTTTTCTTAGTAGTATTCCAGGATCCTATTCATGATTTTGAGTTTCATGTGTTTGTTTATTGTGCTTCTTGAATGAGTTCTTTTTTGTAGCCTTGCTTCCTGCAATATATGGTCTATGTTTATCACTTAGTTACTTTTTTCAGCTTTTGGTGCTACTTAGATTATTAACTGTGCATGTGTGCTCATAGCTAAGTCCTCCTGAGTTCAATGGAGTTTACATGAAGACACATAAGCATATAGAGGAATGCAACTTACTGCATACATTTTCACAGTGTTCAGATTTAGCTGATTTCAGAACTATTCACATGAAAAGATGAGACACAGATAGAGAAATATAGATAGAGATTTGTCCAAAACTACTTTAACAACCCAGAGATATATTCTTAGGCACAATTCAGGCCTAATATCGGTTTGATCCTTGTTTGTTACAGGTAGTTACAGCTTGAACAAGCCATAGTCTCCTGGATTCAGGCACAATGGGGAATTACAAATGGAGGCTTTATTTATTTATTTTTTGTTACTCCATGCAGGGAACTGGAAGAGGATCATAAAAATTCAGAACTAATTTATGTGATTTCTTGTAACAGAAGTCATGGTTTGTTATTAGCTGTGAGCTGGGATTTAATTAACACATCTTTTACCTTTATTCTCTCATTCTCTGTAGATATTTGTGTGTGTTTGTCTATATGTATGTGTATAAAGAGCCCTGGTACTCCAGCCACAATGCTGTGAGTTCAATCCTGCAGGGCTCCAGGTTGACTCAGCCTTCCGTCCTACTGTAGATCGGTAAAATGAGTACCTAGCTTGTTGGGGGCAATTAGCTAACATATTGTAAACTGCTTTGGGAGTGCTTAGCACTGATAACTAGTATAAAAATGTAACTGCTATTGCCATACACACACACACACACACACACACATATACATACATATACATACATATGCATCTCTCTCTCTCTCTCTCTCGCAATAGCAGTTACATTTTTATACCACTTATCAGTGCTAAGCACTCCCAAAGCGATATATATATATTGGGAAGAGAGAGGGGAGAAAGAGTATCAGCAGGGTGTAGTGGTTTTAGTGTTGAGTGACTAAGACTCCAGGAGAACAGGGTTCAGTTCTTTCTGCCATGGAAACCCATTGGGTCAAGTCACACTTTCTCAGCCTCACAGGAAGGCAATGGCAAACCCCCTCTGAACAATTATTGCCTGGAAAATCCTGTGCTAAGTTTGCCTCAGGGTAGCTATATGTTGGAAATACACTCAACAGCAGTGTACATTTTTTAATTTTTATTTATTTATTTATTTATTATTTATTTATTTTTATGTACATATATAAGATTTCTAAAAAGCTAAGTGTAAAGTTTTCTGCACACGGAGTAAGTATTAAGATTTAATGCTTGTCACTTTAAGTACGTTAGAAAATACTGCCTTGTTTTGGGCGTTAGGCCAGATTTTCCATTAGGTTTCCTCATAAAATTTTATTAAGGTCCTAAACAAGCATTTAGTAATTAAGTGAAGTGCTTTGCAAATTTGTATGCTGTCCTCAGCTTACTGTGTTCTCAGAAACCCCAAGTATAATTTTGCAAAAAGCGATGCAAGTATTGTACTGTCAAATTATCTGTAAGTGTCAGCTAATTGGTGGAGAAGACAATTATATTTTTAGATTGGTTACATTTGGAACCCAGATTGGTGGTTGGGAAAAACAATCTTATAAGCATATTATGCCTGGACTGAAAATACGTTGTTGCTGTACCAGCAGAATTACCACTGTACTTATCCATTGTGTGCTCACTCAGGTGAGGGGGAGAAAAACACAAAACCAGGAGATTTCAAAATGGATGAAAAAAAAATGACACATATGTCTCAGCATCTCTGGGAAGATTACCAGTGGCAACTCATCAGGGACTGTGCGCTAACACTCACGTGGTTTCTCCCCAGTTGGATGAGCCTGTTAACTAGCTCACTCCAGCACATCCTCTGCAACACTGCATGCACAACACATGAGATGGTATCACAATGCCCCCCCACTCCTTCAGCCCAAATACTGAATTCATCTTTACATGATTACGTACTAACAGACTTATTTCAAGCATTTATATGAACGTATAACCTTCGTCTCCCAAGTTATTGTTAATTATGATAGCTTGTATGGGATCTTCTTCAACTTGTCCATGAACATTTATGCTATAGTAAATATTTACTATCTGATAAGCCTTGAAAGAGCTATTGGGCTCTGTGTATGTGTGTGCGTGTGCTACATCACACCAATGGAAATTCTTTTTCCTGAAACAAAACTATTAACAAGCACATAATACCAATGAATTAGGAGCAGTGGTTCTTACTAATTTTTCCTACTGCTGTTTAAACTGTTGTTGAGCCCCCATTGATCATGGTCTCCAGCACACCCACTGATAAATACATCATAGTTTTTAAAAAGCCAGTAAATTGATTTAAAGGAATTTAAAGATATTTTGTGTGACAAGGTGTAGAACAGAAAGAGAAGAAATGCATTACACTGTAATACTGGCTGTTTTTTTTTTTAATTTTTATGATACAGTATAATAAAAAGTTCATTCTGTACCAGCTTCATATGGTTTATATGCATAGTCATTAAAAAAAGGTCTATCTGTGCCACCATTGGTTAAATTCTGTTTATTTTATTTCTGGAAATGTACATATTTTTCTTAGTATATTTTCTAAAAAGGACATTTTTCTTGGTTCATGGATATTGCAAGTCCAAGAGTATATGGACTGCTTACTGGCTAGTACCACCCTTCTCTTTTCTTCATCCTAAAGTGATCACTTCCTCTTTCTAACTGTCTATTTTTGCTCTTCATAGTTAAAGACTTTTCTTTTCTGAAGGCTTCAGACTTGTCAGGCTAGGCTGAGCATATATTTTTATTTTATGTGAATCAGTTTTCTGCAGACTAAATTAAAAATGCCTGTGGCATTGCAGTATAAAGTGTTGTTTCCTTTTACTGTGTTAATGTTCAGTTTGTGCTTTATGACACTTGGCTTGTTTAGAGTAATACAGAAAACAAATCTCCATCACTATTGAAGGATCTTTTTAATATGCAGTGCCACCTACTTTCAGCAGATTGTGTTTTGCTGAAAATTAATATTCTACCATTCATTTTGTTCTTTAGTATTCTTAATATTCCTTTTGTTTCTAAGTACATTCAGAAAAGCATTAAAGACTCAGTTTAAGTGCAAACAGCAGAATTTGCCTGAGTTACGTACTCCAGAAGTGAAAGAACCCCTGTCTTAAAACTGAACAAAATGAAGGGATTTGGTAAATATTACAGCCTAAACCAAACAAAAGATTAATTGAGGAAAACAGTGCACTAGCAGAATTCCATTTTTCTTGCAGCTGCACAAGTGACTGTGCACTCATTCTTGTGGTCTCTAGGCATGCTACTACTTGTGCAAGACCCAGTTGCCCTATTTGCACAACTGGTATCTGCAGTAGATTCCTGTTTTACAACATCTGGAACTAGGTATTCATTTGCAACAATTTGCACTAGTTTCACTAGGCTGTTGCAAGGAAATTAAAGTATTTGAATTATTTCAATCATTATTAATTATTTTTATTTGTTGTTGTTGTTAATTATTTCAATTATTTATAACCTTTGTCTCCCAAGTTATTTTTGATTACAATAGTTTGCATGGGATCTGCTCCAAATGTGATACAACCATGTATAGAGGTCATGAATTCTAAACAGCTAAAATTTTACTGTTGTAAAATTTTTTGTAATACAAACAGAGTTTTCTTTCTATACCTTTTAACTAACCTTGTTTTCAAGATTTAACACCATTTAACACCATTAAAGGAACACCAAAGTTTGCTTTATACATTGCAGTAAAATGCCTTTGGTTCTCAAGAGACCTCATACTTCAGCTTACCTCAAAAATTACTGTTTTTAATGGAGGTTAGTATTAAGTGGTATACTTTCACCCTTCACAAATTGTCATGGTTCCTCTTTTGTGTCTGTGAATGTATGGTTTAAAGTTGTGATAAATAGGCTAAGGTTCCTTGCTTTATGGATGTACATTGTAGAAGCTCTTGAAAAATTAACAAATTGATTTTATGTTCTCAGAGCATTCTACCTGGACCAGTCAAATCTTCCACCTAATTCAACATCAAAAGCTGCTTATATAGATAAGGTAATCCCAACTGTTTTGTGTGTACTTAAACCACTTTTGCATCTAAATTGTTTCTGTGTAGGAGTAATTTACTATACATGCTGTCTTTTTTTTTTTTTAATCTATTTTATAGAACATGGGCTGAACTGTTGGATTAATCTTGTGATTAATCCACACTGTTGCCAGACCATTCAAGTGAGTGGTATAAAAGTGGGGTCTTAATATTTATAATTTCTGTCAGGTTCCAGAGATTCAGGGGTGTATTATACAGGGATCATCAAATGATCTATACTGCTCCTGCTGTCATATTTATTACATACAAGTCTATGTGCTTAAAAAATAATGGACTGTGTTAGGTAAATAGAGCGAGTTCTGGGACCTTAGCTCCTTAATTAGTTCCCTTTCTTTGACTCATCAGGTAGATAACTTCCTGTTTTGCTGTTAACTCTCTTTAATTACCTAATTAATGGTTGTTCAAAGCATGACAGTTTGTTGTTTTGCTATATACTTGCAAAATGTGCTGCTACTAATTTAGCTGCCTCTTGAAAAAATAAGATCCTTTTTGCTGTGATGATGGCATCTTAAGCTACTGATTCTGTACATAATGATAGAAAGGTAGTACGGCATTCTGAAGATCATGTGCACTCTGAATTTATCTTCATGTTATCAAGGACAACAACAGTTTAGTTTTTGTTGAGCTTGTAACTCATATTTACTGCCACAAAGAGAAGCTGTTATAATCACTGAAGTTTTCTTACTTTCAGCTTATGCGGCCCATCAATTCTTTGGATGAACTCTACCGGCTGATGGTATCTTTCATAAGATCTAAGCGCACAGCAAGCTGTGCTTACACGGCCTGTGGTGCATCTGGAGTTGGACTGTTGTCGGTTTCTTCAGAGCTTTGCAGCAGACTTGGAGCTTGCCATATCATCATGTGCAATAGTGGAGTACACCGGTATGATATCTGATCCATTTTTAAATATTGTGATCATTGTTATTCAGTTCCAGGAATTATGGTTTGCTCAGAATATTTGTGTTTAGTTTGAAGCTGTGTGTGTAGCCTGTGTAAACTGTTATGAGTATGATCTAGGAATCAGGAGTCTGGTTCAGCTGTCAGCTCAGGAATTATCTCAGTGAATGGCCATGGCAAGCCATTATTGCTAGTCTCAACTTTCCATATTTTCTAATATGGCATTAATTAGTATTGACTCCAGAGGGTAGAGACTTTGGAGTTCTTTAAACAGAGGTTGGATGAGCATCTTTCAGGAATGCTTTAGCTGTATATTTCTACAGGGACTAGATGATTCCTTCTAGCTTTAAAATGCTGCAATTCAGTGATCTACCTACTAGGACCATTTTCAAGATTAATGTATTTGTAAGATATTAAAGACAGAAAGGAAGAAAAGGCTATGATTAGATAACCAAACCAATATTAAACATTTTGAAAAAGCATTGTTTTCAACCAAGGACTTGCTGTGCTAACTTATATATCTCTTCAGAAGGCAAAGCATGTTTAACATCAGGTAAGTTAACATAGGGCCTAAATCATATGTGTTAAACGCAAGGCCCGTGGGCTGAATCTGGCCTGCCAGGCCATTTCATGTGGCCCTTGCACCTCTTCTGCAGCTACAACACTCCCCCTGCCTGGAGAGCCTGATCCGCATGTTGTGGGCCCCTGGCTGCTGGTATTCTGAAGAGGGGCCCAGCAGCTAGCACTTGTGATCTACTTCTACTTCTGACTGCTTCTCTGTCCAACTCTTGCCGTCAGAGTGTTGCTGTGGGTTACCATGGCAGTTCTCCATGTGGCTCGTGAGAGTTGGACAGAGGAGCAGTCAGAAGTAGAAGCAGATTGCAAGTACTGGCTGCTGGGCCCCTCTTCAGAATACTGGCAGCCAGGGGCCCACAACATGGGGATTGGGCTTGCCAGGTACAGAGAGAAGCAGGGGGGCAGAAAGAGGCACAGGGGTGGGGTGAGCAGAAAGAGGCACAGAGAGGGTCTGGGGCAGAAAAAGGCACAGGGAGGGTCTCGGGGGCTGAAAGAGGGACAGAGAGGGTTTGGGGCGCTGTAAGAGGCACAGAGAGGGTCTAGGGGGCAGAAATATCGTTATTTAATATGATAAAAGAGTAGATACATTTATATAGTTTTGCAGATACAACTGGCCCTTTGAGGGCAACTGTAATCCTGATGCAGCCCAAGATCAAATTGAGTTTGACACCCCTGGCTTAAATACCCTAAAGTCACTAGATCCTGTCTGATCTTGGAAAGCTAAGCAGGGGCAGTGCTATTTAGTTCTTGGATGAGAGACTGCTAATGAATACCAGGTTCTGTAGGCTATATTTCAGAGGAAGGAATTGGCAAAACCACCTCTGAGTATTTCTTACCTAAGGAAACCTTATGATAGTTATTGAGTCACTATAAGTGGGCAGATGCACATGCATGCGCACGCACGCGCGCACACACACACACACACACACACACACACAAAGGCAACATAAGAATGCAGGCTAAGGAAACCAACTGAAACAAATGTGATTTACACTTAATGGTGGTTAATTTATTATCATTATCATTTTTGTAGTAAGATTTTAGAAGACAATTCCATAATTAATTGAATCAACAATGTATGTTAAAAACTCTTATTTCTATAAATAGTACAATACAGAAACAGAAATCTTTTTTGTTTTAAAAATGTGCTCATTTGAGTCCTGTTAAAAATTATTACAGATAGCTTGACCTTAATTTTCTTACTAGGCAAAATCTTTCAGGGCTTACTCTAACCAATTGTATTGTCAATAGCATTTGATAATTGATGCAAAAGATTTAGGAATGACAAAAGGATAGATATATCCCACAATTATTTCCACTGCCACAGACACTAGAGAAACAGTTTCTTCACACCATACTGTCAAATAATTTCAGTAGATGAATGCTTTACTGCATGAATTAGCTTCCATTGGCTCAGCATAAGAATATGTAATATTTTTTCTTAGGTTACATAAAATAACTCTTTAAAATATTGCTGTCCAGCTTGCACTGTGGTTAAGAATTGTCTCTTTTTGAACAAAGTCCACAACAGAAAATGAAAATGCCTAATTCTACAAACTGGCGTCATTTTACAAATTGGAATAACACTCTAATGGATTACATAAAATTGGATTTTGATTCAAAGAACTACACTCAGGTTGTGCCATGTAGCATCATGTTAGCTGTCTTTCGAACCTAATACATTATATGCTACTTTATGTTTACCATATTGGCTTTTATGCCTGAAGTGAAGAATAACTGTGGCTCACCAAAACTATTGTATGTATTAAATAAGTACAGGAGGTTAAAACTGTGTTAGTGTGGTATAGTGGTCTGAACACTGGATGACAGCCCTGGAGACCAGGGCTAGGTTCTCTGCTCAGCCATGGAAACCCACTGGGTTACCTTGAGTGTGTCACACACTGTCAGCCCCAGAAACCCCCGTGATAGGTTTGGTTTAGGGTTACCATAAGTCAGAAATGACTTCAAGGCACACAACAACAACAACAACAACAACAACAACAACAGGCTGGTCTACAGATAAGGCTATCAAATACATTTCCTTCCTGTTCAATCAACAGCTTATGTGAAGGCTCAGAGGAATGAATGGAAGATATAGGTCCACATCAGAAAATGGCCCCACCTGCAGATATAGAAAAATACTGCATGTGTTAAAGTGCCCCTGCTGTCTAACATGGTTCCAAACCATGTTGAAGACTAGGGTTTAATAATCTTTCCAACCATAGAAAGCCATGGGGTGTGATAGGGTCACCTTAGAGTCACCATAAGTTGGAAATGATTTGAAAGCACACAACAAAATCACCCAAAAATGTGATTTTGTGGGTTCCCACTCTAAGCAAAACCTGTTGCTTAAAGCATTGGTTCTGGTTTTCCACTAAGCACACTGGTATGGCTTGCTAAGGGATCAAAAATGACAGGAAGGGTTACTGAGATCTGCATCCAGCTTCTGGAACCCCAGTCTGTAGAAAAAATCCAACTCGGTCAGACAGGAATGGAATGGATTTCCTTAATCCCAAAAAAAGGTTATGTATTATGTCTTATTTAGATGTAGAAATGAGACTCAGATGTTTTCCCATAAAGGCTCTGAACTGGTGAAAAAAATCAGATGTGAATGAATCTAAAGAATGATTAACTTCATGTACCAGTGGATCTGAGACATTCACAAATGTCTCTCCAGTGCCAGGAGAAAGCACTGTTTTCTTTATCTGAATAACCAGACCCTGGCATGAAGGAGAGCTATACACAACAAATCCACAATACCATCCATAACTGTTTCACTAGACAACACTACTTCAGTCATTTGAAGAAGAATCCAATTAAATCACTCCAATCTGACAGCACTTGGGAGCCTCTTGTATTGACTGAATCCAAGATTGTGAAGTCAAATCGATACCCTTGATAAAGTCAAAACAAGAGAGCTTTGAAATATCTATACCATAGATGGTTTCTGGTGGGTACACTACAATTTTTTTTCAAGCTGAACGTCAATGGGAAAAAATATTCACAAAAAATACTGAGGGAAAAATAGTTGAAAAATAGATTTCTCAAGATTCAGGAAACCCTGACAAAAAGAATACTGGACAGACAATTTGGTCTTACTCTGTGTGAAAAATGCTTATAGCTCCACACCCCCCGGCAAAAGAAAATCAGTTTCCAGCAAATAAAACTGGAGAAACAATACTTTTGCCTAGAAATCTTGAATCTGTTTGGTCATACAAAGTTTAACTAAATCACCTCCTGAACTTTTTCACTTAGTAATACTCTATTCTGTTTATTCTCTATTAAGCCAGTTTTTCTCTTCGCTATTCTAATAGTTAGGAATGCCTTTCATTGTAGAATGCAATTTGTGCATTGCTAATTCCTAAAGATAGCATTCTCTTCAGACCAAACACGGGCTTCAAGCCCAAGGTGAGTTCTCCATTTTATCATTCTCAAGATCCAGATTTGCCATTATTCATTTACAACACACAGCATGTATAAGAGAAAATGTGGCATACAATAGAAATTAGCTCTCCCAGCTAACAGAAGAACATTTAAAGTTTGCAGCACCAGGTTCCTTTAGGACAGGCCATGTTAGGACAGATGCTGTATGATTGTTTTCTATTTCAGGATTAATATACAGAGATTTGATAACATCTGTATCATAATGAAGAAAGACATGCGTTATAGAATCCTGTAAGGCCTCTGTAGGCTCTCTCTTAGCAGACATTTTATAGCACTCTTCAGGGAGGAAAGTAGCATCCTCGATGCTGAAGGACATAGCTTTTGGGTAGATATTTGTAGGGCAGGTACTTGGACATCTCCCTCTGTAGGACATTACAGTATATAAACCATCACTCTATCTAAGGCTTCATCTGGATGTACTGGCTAAATTGCTTTGTTCTGGTTGGGAAAGTATTATATAACTTAATCAATATAGTTAGTTGATTTGTCCCACTCATATAGGAGTAGAATAGCCTCTATTTCTCAAATAGTCTTGGAAAATCTAGGGAACATCTCCCTATACTTGTCCTTCTCAGATTCTCACACATGCCACTCAGAAGTGGAACAGCTTAATCGGTTAACCAGGCCCTGTCATGATGGGTTCCAGCTTGTCTATCTCATGCAGCAATAGTGTCCTCCTTATCATTGTGTCTATATACCTTGTAAAGGACCTGTTTGTTCAAGAGATGTAGACTAGGGATTCTATGAAGAAAGGATCATGTATATATACATACATGTAGATAGTGTATATCCATGTTTCTCCCTTTCTTCATAGAATTCCTAGCCCATATCATGAAAGTTACATTTGTTCAGAAATTAATGATAATGATAATGACAAAGGGTGGTTATTACTTTGGTAAAAATTCTCTGGAGCACTGCAGGTTCATGGTGTTCCAAGGAGCTTGCTGTTTCTACAATTAATGTCCAATCACTTTTTAGTTACAGTGTCTGCTTGGGAGGAATATAAGCCATTTTAGGTATAGGAACTGGAAGAATCTGCAGAAGACAACTCACAAGTGAAAATCCAACTGCCATTTCCAAGAATGCATGTTAAGTGCCTTTCTCTCTGTTTTTTGTATGAAACTTGGAATGGTGTTGATTTCCCCATGAATAAAGAACTAATTTATTTAAAGGACATTGATTTGTAAATTCATAGAATCATAGAATCATAGAAATGTAGAGTTGGAAGAGACCACATGGGCCATCCAGTCCAACCCCCTGCCATGCAGGAACACCCTCAAAGCACTCCCGACAGATGGCCATCCAGCCTCTGCTTAAAAACCTCCAAAGAAGGAGACTCCACCACACTCCGAGGCAGCATATTCCACTGCCGGACAGCCCTGACTGTCAGGAAGTTCTTCCTGAGGTTCAGATGGAATCTCCTTTCCTGCAGCTTGAATCCGTTGCTCCTTGTCCTGGTCTCTGCAGCAGCAGAAAACAAGCCCACTCCCTCCTCTACATGGTATCCCTTCAAATATTAAAACATGGCTATCATGTCCCCTCTTAACCTTCTCTTCTGCAGACTGAACATACCTAGCTCTCTAAGTCTATCCTCATAGGCCATGGCTTCCAGGCCCCTCACCATTTTGGTCGCCCTCCTCTGGACCTGCTCCAGCTTCACACTAAGGAAACGCAATAAGTGGCAGATGGATAGATTGGTAAAAAACAAGGACACAAACTTAATATAATAAAGTTAATATAAAAGTCTTATTTTTAGAGTAATCCAGGCTCACAGCAGAAATGAATTGATTATAATGTGTTGAAATTTCCATGGGACATGACCTGTTGAAATTATTTAAAGTTAAATTGATTTTAATGTGAGAGGTAAGCATGGACTTAGTTCTGCACAGCTGAAATAAATGGGACCCTGAAAGGATTAATTTTAGCACCCTTACAGCTGCTTTAAAAAAAAAAAAGAAAGAAAAGAAAAAAAAAGCCTGCATGCTCTGCAAAAATATCACAGTGTTGTACAGAATATGTAGTTCTTTCCTCATTTTGCCATTTGTATTCTTTTTCAGCAAAACAAACTGTTTTACAGTCATGTATAGCAGGCTGCATCTCTTGAAAGTGCACATTTTTTTTTCAAAAGATGGCAATCGTTATCCGCTTTGTAGCAATAAGTTCTCTTTCTACAAAGAAGTTGCCCTGTCTTAAGTAAGATGACAGAATAATACTGTTAACGATGTGGGAATAGCACAGATAGGCTAAATGTTTTAGAGCATGCTTTGCCAGATTTTGTGGCAACAAGCATCAGTTTAAAAATTGGCTGGGTGAAAATGAGGGAGAAGGGAGTGACAGGATTTTTTTTTCTTGTGACAGTTGGAGTGCACTTTAGGATAATAAGAGACAAAGTCAAAATGTGCAGGGATTCAGCTGTCCCATCCCATCCCATCCCATCCCATCCCATCCCATCCTATACTTCAAAGAGACATTTAGATTAAAAGGACTGTGAGTGCAGTAGTGGTTGAGGTTCTTTTAAAATTACTAGGATTATCAACACAATATGCAATCAGTTTTTCATTTCAGTTAAATGCAAATGGGTACCCCAGCCATCCTTCACCTTTGTACTGAAAGTAGATACAGCAACTAAACCTTAACCACACTAAGCTGAAGAAGAAAAAAAGCTTGAAAGCTTGTTTGTTTGCATTTCAATATCCACACTAATATTTAAGCTTTTGAATAGATAGCAATTATTTTTGCTTTGATTTTTATTACAGTGTGTTTTCCAGTTTTTCACTGAAGTGACAAATCCTGTATCTGTTCCGGACAGACATCTTTAGCAAGTTTATCTTCTGAATAGGAACAGTCCATTTTAATCTTCACAGTGCTCTCTAGAATATGTTTACTATAAACTTATATGAATTAATCAGTTGTATAGATTTAGCTTCATTAAAATTAACATAAAGCTAAAAAAAAAAATCTCTTGACAACACAAAATCCTGTCTCCCAGCAGCTCACAACAATTTACAGTAGAATTCAAATGATCCACCCATATCTGAGCAAATATGCATTGGATGGAAATATATGTATCATTTAGATAAGCACACTGATTTGGAACATCGAAGGGGAATGGGATCAATTTTTCATCTTAATATGATCATGTTTAATATGTTCTATAGGCTTGCATTTTACCCCCTGGGGAATGAGGGAATCTGTGTTGCCCTTTACATTCAGTAAGATTTGTCACATTGAGTTGTGATTTGTGTGCAGAAACAATTTCAGCATTTTTCCACTATTAATGTGCAAATGTATTATTACAGCAGTAAAAATAACGATCATGCTCCAACCACCATATGAGAGACAATGTAGCAGTTACATTTCTTATTTATGTATTTATTAATCAATTTATATGTTGGATACCATATATGAAATGATACCTTGAAAGTATTACTAAAAACGTTTTTTAAAAAGAACCAAAATAAGCTTTAAAAATACAAAACAATAATTAGCCATCTGTTGAAATCTGTTAAAACACAAAGCTCAAAAGATATTTCTTGACCTCTGCAGTACAGTCCCAATTTACCCACAGATCTGAGTGAAGAAATTATCTTTTAACAGGCACCTAAAATGTGACACATCCTGAATATCAGGAAGAAGGGCATTCCAAAAGATAGTGGCCACCATGGAGAAGTCTCACTTCCTGGTTGCTGCCAGAGGGTAATCTGTAGGCCACAAAATGACCAGCATTGTTCCTTTTGATGACATTAGCTGTTGGGTCCGTATTGTAGAAGACAGGGTACTATTACTATATCTCAGAAAGAAGACCAATGAGCTCATGGGCAAAGACATAGGCAGGTTAATATCCTCCCCTAAAATTCAGTGGCCACTGGTACATGAGCTGTAATCAGTATCTCTGTATCCATTGGTACTTTATACTTGTATCTAGGAGGACCAATGTAGCAATAGCTTAAATAAATAATCTCCTTTGCCTAGAGAATATGACCTTTTTCTAGTTGTGCTGTGAAGGGGCTGCCTCACTATACGCCTTGTTTTCCTTGCCTGAACAAGCACGGAGAGACTTACCTCTCAGCGCCTTTGCGAATCAGGGCGCTTGGCTGCAGCTCCTCGTGGTAGGGTTCCATCGCATAGCGGTGGCCGTGTTTTGGCCAGGAATGCGCAACTGCGCATGTCCAGATCTCCAGACATGCACCCAGCCAATGAGGTCAAGGCGCCTTGCCTTGAGCTCATTGGCTGCTGGAGCGGGCGTGAATGATGGCACGCGGAGTTCACTCAGGTCTGCTCCAGGGGTATTTACCTGGAGCTGAGGCGGTGGTCAGCCAGTCTCTCTCCAGCAGCACCCCGGCCCTCCCACCGTGTTTATGACGGTGTTTTTATTCCAGTTCATTGTTGCTGTTTGTTCCTGTCACAACTTTACTAGGTGGTCGCATGGCCTGGGGATCTGGGATAGTTGGTGCCTCTGCCACATGGAAGGGAACAGGCCACATGGAAGGAAACAGGCAGTTACCAACTGGGGGTCAGGGGGTGCAGTGTGTGTCAAGTAGCATACACCCCATGGTGGCAGGAGGACTGCACCCGGGCCGGACGAATCATCTCATTGACCAACAGGTGGGTTGACTGATGCCCAGATCCCTACCCATGTGTATGCCAACCCTGTATGCTCTGTAACCAATAAAGTTGTGGCCTTGTTCATCCATACATTGCTGTGTCTGTGTGTTCTGTTCTGCACCTGTCGCCCCTGATCACGCAAACAAATAGTAAGAATAAAGTCTTTACTGATCCCATGAAATGGTTTCCCCTAAAGAGAATGTTGTTGCATCATACATTAGCCCTTCATAAATTTAGCCCATCTGAGGAAACAGAAGTGGCTGGATGCCAAAAATACAGGCTAATGCCCCTTGATGATTCTGACAACCCAAAACAACAAGCCCTCTCCAAGGTCAATCAGACTAATACAAAAGAGATTAAATAATACGGAGTTGATGTTAATAAGGTTCCTCACTTACTTCAACTGTTGCTACAACTCTTACTCTGTCTGAATATGAAGTTTCGCTTCCATTTACGTAAGCATACACCATCAAGGATATTTGTGTGTCCCTAATGCCCCTGTTTTGGTTTAACATTTAAATGTCATTTTCAGTGTTTGGAAAGAAAGAGCTGGCCATCTTGGATTAAGTTATCACAGGATTTAGAAGCCTGAATGTGCTGTTTCCTTACCCATTCTACCAACCAATCAGCCAACATGGGGAGTAGTAAAACCTAGTACAGCCTCTTGCACTGCAGACTACTCTGGCTGTACGCAGTGGAAGCAGATCATTCTTGAACAATCTGTGTGCCTTGCCAAGATGCAAAGAGATGGATATTATTTGGATAGCCACTGTCTTAATCTGTACCTTCTGGAGGCTGAATGCAGGTTCTGGCATCCCATGAAGTTTGCTTTGTGCTTGTTTCTATGTTATCATCATCATCCCATCTTTTTCCCAATTTTAGAAGGGTTTACCTACACCGACACTTCCACATTTAGCCCTCCATTTATGTCAGTATGGAGTGGACCCCATATCTATCATTATATCTATCATATCTATCATCTATCTATCATTGGGAAGACAATGTATGGATAGAGTGGCAAACTTATCTATGTGGAATAACAATCATACAGAACTTAGTAAAAGGCCACAGTTGTAGATTAACTCATTAGGGTCAACTGAAAATATTACAAAATAGTGAGCGAACGATCTAATTCTCTAAACTTCTTCAGTCTTGAAGTCAAAAGAAGTAGAGTTCTAGAGAATGCAAAAGCTTGTTCACTACTTTGTGATAATTTAGTTGGTCCTAATAATCTGCTACTTAGATTTTTTGTTCTGTTGGGCTGACAGAGCTATGTGGTTAGGATGTTTTTTTAAAAAAATACATTTTAATTGTACTCCAAAGAATAAATTGGATTTTTATTTAATTTGTTTCATTTTTTAAATTGCAGTTGTACTCTGAGCGTTACTCTGGAGCAGGCTATAATTCTTGCTCGGAGTCATGGCCTACCTCCTCGTTATATCCTGCAAGCTACAGATGTGATGCGCAAACAGGTAAGCTGTCATTATTTTCATGATATATTACACTTTTACAATTCTATGCTTCATTTGCTCCCCAAATGATTAATTGATTTTGCAAAACAATCCAGCCATTTTGAAAATAGCTATAGTATGTGGATGGAAAGGATTTGTGCTGAGTATCCTGGATTTGGCAGTTAAGGCAGAAGATTAGAGCAGTTTATAGAGAGCTGCACATTCTAAATTTGAAAAAGTGGGAGATAAAAGTAGAATTTAGATGACAATGACTTAGCATAAGAGTTTACTATGAATAGTGGATAACATGAGGAAAGGAACAGAGTTGGAGCTAAGAATGAACAGCTACAGAAGAAATAAATATACACATAGATTATATGGGAGAAAAATATCTAAATCAAAATTTTATGTTATGAGTTATAATCTTGTAATCCTGAGGGGGGAAAAAAGTCAATTTAGTTATGTTACATAGTTGAGTATGTATAGTATATTACGGTATAAACTCTAATAAAGGTGCCATTTTTGATGTATTAATACATTGCAAAAGGTAGTCTGGTCCAATAACCACCCCAGCCCTTCTATAGGTTCCTTATCACTAGTCCAGATGCTGGTTTGGATACTTTTGTTCTATGAAGGAACTTCTACTTGCAAAGGGGAGCGGTACTCATGGAAGAGGTCCTACCATGAATGGGGCTCCTTACGTGTAGGAAAATTTGTCCTCTTCCTAGAGTAAAACATTTGGATCTAAGCCAGTAAATTGGTGTTACCATGGACACATTCTTAATTCATGTTAATAAAGAAAAAGTAACATTGTCTATAAATCAGTAATGTGGAATAATTTAGCCCACTAATCTGTCAGTAAACTGTGAATAATACACATGATTTCTTCTTCATGGTCTTATCGTCTGACTCATAAATTACCAGTCTTGTTCCTGTGCAGCCCTGCACACAGAATATTGTGGAACTGGGTAGTGCCTTGGTGGGGATCATGCCCCCCTCCATCCATCCATCCATCCATTCATTCATCCATTCATTCATTCATTCAATATATTCCCTGCCTTTCTCCCAGCAAAAGACCCAAGGTAGCTTACAATAATTTAAAATAGAAGTTGCCTAAAATGTTACATTTTTTTAAAAAAACAGTAATACTATTGAAAGCATATTATTAAAATGTATTTAAAACACAATTAGAAGCATTTTGTTGTGCGCCTTCAAGTCATTTCCCTAAGGTGAAGCTGTCAGCGGGTTTTCTTGGCAAGATTTGATCAGAGAGGGTTTGCCCTTGCCTTCCCTTGAGGCTGAGAAAGTGTGACTTGTCTAAGGTCACCCAGTGGGTTTCCATGGCTTAGTGGGGATTCAGACCCTGGTCCCCCAGTATCCTAGTCCAATCCTCAAATCACTACACCATGAATTAAAAACTATTCCACTGTATGATTTCTAAAATATCCATCTTCCTAATTAAAAGGATCTTAACCTGCTTGCAGACCTCAGCATACATGCTTGGACAGACATAACTAATTAAAGCTCCTATGGTAGATATATTCTGTTCATTAACCTTCTCTAATAGTGCTGTTTTGTATTTTTTAAAATAAATGTATTTTTAAAATGACGAGACTATAATAAAGTAATGAACTGAAATACATACGTTAAAGGAAAAATATAATTGTGGTTGAGGAGTGGAACTGAATTCCCACAGACTGCTACTTTATTCCAAATGTATTTTATATTCTTGTTATTTATTGCAGTTATTTTGAAAAAACAGCAAAAGCTGTTACATAAAAATTGTCTTCCTTTTCAAATGTTAGTACAGAGACTCTCTTCTTTACATTAATTTACATTAATTCCGCTGAATCTGTTTTTTTTCTGTTATCTAGTGTTATTCACTTATTGTGTCTGAATCTTCCTCTGTATAAAACATGAATTGAATTCTGTCATAGCTAAATTCCCTCAAGATTATATGACGATGCTTACAAGCTGTGGTTTTCATTTGGTTTAAATATAGTATAGCATACAATAATGAAATTATGTTTCTCACCTAGTGCCAGTAATATAGACTTGAGCTAATTCAGCTTCCTGAATATTTATAGGAAAAATATAAACTCAGTAGCAAAAATTCAGGTTTACCCTAAGTTTCTCTTGTGTACTCTCATTTGCCTTGTGCCTTACTTTTGAATTTGTTACATTTCATGAAACAAGAATATGTTAGTTTAAGAACTTTAGTAGCTTTGTAACAATTTTCTTGAACTTGAAAAATACAGAGGTAGTTATTGTTATTGATAATTGTATTAAAAACATTTATGTTCAGTTTATATATTACTTACAGCAACACTCAAAGTGGCTTACAATTAACATAATTCATAAAAATTAGACCAGCACCCAGAAAACAATTCAAGAGATAGCATCCAGAAACAAGACTGTAGGTTCATTGAATCACAATATTTTCAACATTTTATTTCTTCATTTAATGGATTTTCAAACTCCTCACCCAAAGCAATTTAAAATAATAAAATATGAGATTACACAAAGCCAACAACATTAAAATATTGAAACAGCAAGAGGATATAAATCAAGTAAAACAAAACAACAGAAAATAAAAGCAATATTAGCATAATGGCAACAAATAAAGTAGGTACAGCATGACAGAACATTCAGAAACAAACTGAAATGAAAAGGCCATTGTATGTGTGCACCTTCAAGTCACTGTTAACTTATGGTAACCCCATGAACTTCATAGGGTTTTCTTAGTCAAGGAATATTCAGAGGCAGGCTTGCCAGTTACTTTTTCTGAAATACAGCATACAGCACCTGGTATTCATTTGTGGTCTCCCATCCAAGTACTAACCAGAGCTGACCCTGCTTTAGGGTACTTAGGCCATGAAAGGGCCATTAGAACTAACTGCAAATCAGGAAGGGAAGGGCTGAAACATGTTCATTTGGGCAGGATATTCTAGAGATAGGGGTGGGACATAAGAAAAAGGCCTTATCTAAACTATAGGAGAGAATAAGGTCTCAATTCCCAATTTTAAGGCTGAGGAATCTATACATGAATGCAGATATTTGTCAAAAAGCCTATTCTCATGTTGCTCAGGGCTTTTGTGGTTAGTACTAACACTTTACACTGATACTGAAAGGTGTCAACATAACTGGCACAGAAGTGTGATGTGATCAGAATGCCTAGTTCTTTCACTGCCACATTCTGCATGAATTTAGGCTTCCGGACTACCTTTAAAGGCACCCCAAATTTACGACTCATTCACACTACAGAATTTTAGTGCTGTTATTCCAGCTTAACTGCCATGATTCTGTCCTGTCAAGTCCTGCAAGTTGCAGCCAAACCACTCCAGTGGCTCAACAGCCTATCAATCCCAGGATTCATAGGATGAAGTCATGACAGTTAAAGTGAAATAATAGTGCTGTAACTCTGCAGTGTACAAGATTTTGTGAGCAGTTGTGTATTACTGTAATCCAGAATGTAAGATATGCAGCAGAGAGACTGATTTGCCTTCTCTTATGGACATAAGTTGTACACCCTCATTCAGATAAGCAGACGTTGCAGTGCCTTAAACTTTTGTTCACCCTTTCATGTCAAAAATACTACATATATCTGATCAGAATTCATATCACCTCTTTGGGATTAGAAGGTGCAAAAATGGAGTTCAGCTCATCAACATACCTATGACACTTCAGTCCAAGCATCCCAGCAGTTTTATGTGAATGTTAAAAGACATACCATCAAAATATCACCATAAGAGTGTGTGTGTGTGTGTGTGTGTGTGTGTGTGTGTGTGTGCGCGCGCATGTGCACGCATGTAGGGGGCTGCAGAACATCATGGGAAAAATATACCTATGTGTGCATCATGCCTATGCAAAACCGTGTCTGATGGCTCTGTATGTTATTTTTGCTTACACACTAGGGGTACACAACTTGGTGATCTCAGTGTGTTTTTTGACTGCAACTCCCATAATCCCTGGCTGAGCTAATCTTCCTTCCTCTGCACACCACCTCCCTAGCCCCCAGAAGCTGATTTGGTTTTTTAAAACCACCTATTACAGCTTTGTTACATAGTTTTGCATTTAAAATGCAACTTTCATACAATTAAGTTTCCCTTTTAAAACATGTGCTTAGTACGTTCTAAGGCTGAAATCCTATGTATAGATATCTTGAAATACGTGCCCTTGATCTCAGTGACATTTGCTTCAGAGCAAGCAGGTCTCAGATTGCACAATGAGTTCAAAATCCGGATGAGAGAGAGATTTGATTTAGCAACATACTAGCCAACATACTAATGACCAGCTTTTCTTTTGTCTTGGGTGTCTCTTGTTAGAGAATTTTTGGCATGTTTGTCAAATGTAGATGGTCGCCCCGAGCTAAGACTATGGCCCTTTCCTCACCCTACCTTTTCCCGAAATTGTCCGGTGGGGATCCTGGCTATGGTTCTGCTGGGAGGGGAGTGTGACAGGAACACTCCCCACTGCACCTGCTGGCTCCCTGCAGAAGGGAGTGTGATGGCCACGCCTCTTCCTTCCACAGCGCAGCTGGGTAATTTCCCAGGCTGCACTGGGGCAGACGCTCAACCATTGTGCTTCTGTGGCTTTTACAGGACAGGTAAGTCCGGGATGGTGGCATGATCACCAGTCATTGATGGGAAAAACCTGTCAGTGGTTTAATCTGCAGTTGGGCCTCTGGGGATGGGAGAAGGATAGGAAAAGGATGAGACTGTGATGATGTCATGCAAAAGTGTTATCGCAGTCCCATCCTTCTCCCGTCCTCATTGCGGGTTGAGAGGGTGCTGTGGAAAGGGCCTGTCAGTCCATTTACACTGACGGTATCCATCACTTTAAATTCTTTGCATGCCAGATAATCAACCTGCCAAAATTTCTTAGGAATTTTCCTGTTGAAATTGTAATATCATATATGGCATTCTGATTGTATGCCAGTTCCTGTTCTATTGTCGGTTTGCAATCATCTTGTGGCTTAGAATATTACGTCAAATAAAAGTTTTCATACCTGGATTTTGGTCCAGTAGATAGACAGATGTGCAGAAAGACAACAGATAGATAGACAAATATACTGTAATATTTGAATTACTGTTTCTTAGGATGAATTCTGAGAAACAATTTGCACGTAAGTACCACACTGGCACTAAAAGCTCCCTTCTTAGCAGCCAATCAATTGTGAAAAGCCCATGTGTATGAAAAGGCTGCTGTCAGCCTTTTGGATAAGATCAAGTGTAGTATCTGTTCTTATCAGTTTAATATCTGATATGTCCTCTGTGTGAGGACTACAGATGTGTGTGTGTGTGTGTGTGTGTGTGTGTGTGTGTGTGTGTATGTATTAATAAGGCTGCTTCTGGAAGGACAATATGGAGGGAGCCAATCTTGCTTCTCCTGGAAGGGAGTTTCATAATCTGGGAGTAATCACTGAGAATACCTCTCTTTTGTCTTAACTAAACAGACCTTCCTGTGCCTAAAAAATGTTTGATCAGAATTCTGTCTTTGGAAACTGAATTTGTAAGAGGAATGTTCTTTGATATTTTTATATGATTATGTTCTTTGATATTTTTATATGACTATATTCTCTGAAATCATGTTTCTTCAGTTTTTGATGTCTTTTTTTAGTATGATGTATTTCTCGTATTGCAAGTAAAAATGATTATTTATGTATTCTGCCTTTGAGAATTTGTTTTTGAATGTGTATGCCTAGACCTGTAATAAGAGAAAGTTTTAAAAAATAGCTGTTTTTAAAATTAAATTAGCTATAAGGAGTTGACTTCTGGCAGTCTAGCGGGTAGCAGCTCCTGGCAACAACTCAACAGCTAGGAGACATTTCACAGTAAAAGTGCCAGCCACAGGAATCTCTGGCTGCAGTTTTATCCCGCCCCCCATAGGATAAAGAGGGAGCAGAGGATTAGCAATTTGGATCCAGAATTGCCATTATATGAATTTACTTTAAGTAAATGTGCTGTGAATGGGAAGGCCTGAGGGAATAACATCTTGCCCTTGCTGTGAAATGTTGCTGTTTATATCAGAAGATCTGACAGCCCTCTGCTGGAAACCTGCATTTTTTAAAGAACTTTTAATTAACCTTTGAAGTCATAAAAGCGAAGAACCCAGCTGATTAAGACAGAACAGAGGAAGCCTTTGCCACTGCCTTCTTTCTGCAAGCAAGAGCTGAGTAAGACTATTTGCCCCATAAGACCTGGACAATTGAATTTAAAAAGGGGAGGTCAATATTTTAAAAGAGAACAACTAAGAACTTAAATGCTTATACTTTGTGAATAGACTGAACTGCATTTTATTGGCAAGAAGGCATTGGATTTTAACAGAGAAAACATAGCATGAGAAAGTACACGTTATCAGTTGGGCGCTATTTTCTTGGTAGCCTCTGACTAGATTCAAGAGAAGTGAATTGTTAACCCTGTAATTGCTGCAGTAAGTGAAAAATGCAACATGGAACAGTTGGAGGATATTTTACAACAGACAATAGAGAAAATGCACAGAGAATTCAAGAACATGATTGGCATCATGAGGCAAGAGTTCAAGGAACTGAAACAAGTGATAAGACAAGGGAAAGATACAGAAGATACAGAGAGAGAGATAAAATTGGACATGGAAGCGAAACAAGAGAAAAATCAGACTAGCACAGGCAGAATTCATGGCAGGAGATTCTGCCTTGGAGATTTATGATCAGGAGGTTTTGGTTTGTGAAAGGGAGACTATGTGCCAAAGCAGGGGAGAAGGTAGGCAAGGATTTAATTAGGACCTGTAAGCAAACTGTTTTGACCACTAAACAAGATCAAATTGAATTGGTTTCCATGACTGAAGGAGTGGGAAAGATTTTAAAAACCAGGAGTGTTGTTTCAGTAGTGTGATTTTGGAACGTAATGCATGAGAGCTGAACGAAACCAAGTTGATTTATTCTGTGAGACTGAAGGAGATAGAAGGATGTTTAAAATAAAGGTGGTGTCTCAGGACACTATTTTAAAAATGTTATGTGAGAAGTAGGGAAAAGATGGTTTTATGTGAAGCGGGTGTCAAATTCAAAATGAATATACATTTTAAATTACATTAATATGGTCACAGATTTAGGATAATAAGTGGATTGGACCTATGAATTCAGTAATATTTTTTAGAACATAAAATGAAAGTGATTTATTTAGAAGCTAATGATACTACAAAATGCATAATAGGTTTACAGTTCTAACTAGTGAATATACAGTTGTAGATTTTGGATAATGATACTGGATTTTGTTTATAATGATACGGATATATTTAGATGTTAGGATGTTATTAAATATGTACCAGATTTTACTATTAACCAGTGAAAATAATAAATTAAGTCAGCAAGCAGTATTTAGAAAAAATTGCAGCATTAAAATTATTTAGTAGTATCAATGTTATTTTCTTTGTAATGTTCTTTACTATGCAAGTAAGTTGTAATAGAAGGTAATAAAAGGAATATGAACATACTATATTTGGTACATTAGTAAGAAAAAAGTTCATATGAAGAAGAAAAGATTGAGTATTTTTGTTTGAGAGGTCTGAATTAAATGTTAGGCTATATTATTTTTAAAGCAAAGGCGAGGTTGATTCTTTTCTGTTTGCTTTTCCTTTTTTCTTTTTCTTTCTTTCTTTCTTTCTTTCTTTCTTTCTTTCTTTCTTTCTTTCTTTCTCTCTCTCTCTCTCTCTCTCTCTCTCTCTTTCTTTCTTTCACATTTTACTTTTTCATTCACATGTCTTTGTGTTTTGTAGAAGTTGCTTTTTTCTTTTTCATATATTCATTCTTTTATTTGTAATGCTTTTGATGTTTTCATGGAAAAGGTTAATTAAATGCATATATATATATATATATATATATATATATATATATAAAAGCTATATGGGAAGCAAACCATTTTTCTGTTTTACAGGGAGCAAGAGTGCAGAACACAGCCAAGAATTTAGGAGTTAGGGACCGAACACCACCATCTGCTCCAAGGTAACTAAGCATTACAGTCAAGTGCCTGTGACCAAAACCATCATTTCTCCAATCTTTAATAAATCCTTCATCCAGATTCACACTTCATTTTTTACTGATAGTTAAGGGTAGGATTCATTTTGTTTTAGGTTTGAAATTTCTACAGTATTATTTTGATATTCAGTTTTGGAGTTTGCCTTTCAGAAAATACTCATTATTTCCAAAGTTTGAGAGTTGTTTTTTTTTTAAGTGCTGGAGAAAACTTGATTATTTTTGTGACTGGCTACCAAAAATATCCAGGATAGAGTTAGTGAAAGTGAGTTTCAACTATGACAGGAATTCCAGTTGTGTAGTGATACCTCACTTACAACATAGGATGTGTCTTTAGTGATGGTATGATATGTAAATGATTTTATTTATTTATATCTTACCTCCTATCCAGTGATCTCAAGGCAACTTACAATAAAATAAATTTAAAACAATAAATAGTAAATAGTTTAAAATGATTAAAATATATTAAATAGTTTATCAATTAAAACCAGATAATTTAAAATGTGTTAAAACAATTTTAAATAATGTAATCATAGAACTTGCACAGATAAAATAAGTTATGCCTGAATGTTTAATAAAAAGTCAGATTTTGACTTGGCACCAAAATGATCCCAATATTGGTGCCAGTCCAGCCTCCAGAGATAGGGAAATCTACAACTGTTCTCTCATGCCCTCCCACAGTATATTTCCCCTACTGGTAAGATGCGGGGGGCAACAGATCTTAGTTCTCAGGCAGGTGTACATATAAACAAATGCTCCCTCAAGTATCAATGTCCCAAGCCGTTTAGGGCTTTAAATGTTATCACCAGTACCTTGAATTCAGACCAGACATGTATTAACAACCAGTGCAATTCCTTCACAACTGGTGTTATACAATATCTGAATAAAATCCCAGTGAGAAGTCTAGCTGTTGCATTTTGCACCACCTATTTCTGTGTCATCTTCAATGGCAGGCCCATGTAGAGTGCACTGCAGTAGTCTAATGAAGAAGTTACCGGTGCATGGACTACTGCATTAGTCTAACCGGAGTGTTACCAGTGTGTGGACTACTGTGGCTAAGTTATCCTTGTTCAGGAAAGGTGAGAGCTTGCAAACCAGTGGAAAGTGGCTCCAAACACTCTTAAGCTATCTGGTCTGTCTGGGCGTCCAGTGACAAAGATGGGTCTAGGATCTCTGGTGAAATTCTTCAAAGCCAGACTTTGAAACAGACTGCAAACAGACTCTGGAGGTCCCTCTGCAGGAAACAATACAATGGATTGCTGATGTGCTTAATGCATTGTTATGCATATCCCTTGACTAACAATACAACCCTGGGGGATATCCCACTTAACAATAGGCCTTCACACAGGCCAACTGTAACGTATGCAAATTGCCTCCTCCCACCAGAGGGCATACACAAGTATATATACTCTGTCTCACTTCCCTGCCACCAGATCCTCTGATGATGCCAGCCACAGATGCAGGCAAAACCTCAGGAGCAAATACTAGTAGAACACAGCCTCAAAGCCTGGAAAACCCACAATAACCTATAGACTGCAAACACTTTTTTAAAACACATCTTATTTGAGAGGTGAATTTTACAGGCTCTGAAATATTTTTCCAACTTTGATTAACATCTGAGTCAGCACAGAAAGTCAGTTTCCCCTCTTTCAATCTCAGCCACCTTCCACAAGTTCTCCAAACACACTCCCTTCATCCCTTTCACTGGTTGTGGAGTTGAGAACAGCAGTGGGTACATTTACCAGGAATAAAGGAGGGCAGGTTTTTTCATCTTCCATCACCCATTTTCCTGATGTGCCAAGTAATAATGTTTTGTTTAACAGTAATGAAATAGTTTCATACTGCATCTTTATAGATTCTTAATAAAGTCTGTCAGGTTCTTTTGATTGTCTTTTTTTTTATTAATACTTTAAAATGAAAAATATGGTAAGACCAGATTTATGAGGTTTTTAAAAAATTCAGTGATGGATTGCACACACCTCATACATCAACCAGGTAAAAAGCTTAATGAAAATAAATGGATGTATCCCAAGGCTTTCAGGGGATATTTTTTTGGCCCAGAGGCAAAATTGTACTTCTTGTCAATCTATTTGTTGTTTATAGCCTGCCTTATACTAGGTAGATTAAAATGTAATGCTTTGTTATGGAAGAATAGTTGAATCTTGATGTACTTGTGCAGGCATAAATTAAGAGTCCCAGTTGTATAAAAACAGATAATTGTTGTTGCTGTTGTTGTTCTTTACTGTCAAGTTGACTTTGACTTATGGCAATCCTGTGAATGAGAGACCCTCAAGATCCTTGGTCCTCAGCTGCCTAGCTTGGATCTTGCAAGCTGAGGATCATGGTTTTCTTCATTGAATCAGGCCATCTGTAATGTTGTCTTCCTCTTTCCCTACTGCCTTCCACCTTCCCAAGTGTTATTGTCTTTTCTAGTGAGTCATGTCTTCTCATGACATGGCCAAAATACAACAGCCTTAGTTTATTAATCTTCACATCTATTCAGATTTCAGGCTTGATTTGCTCTAAGACCCTGTCTTTTTAGCAGTCTGTGGTGTCTGTAGAACTCTTCTTCAGCACCACATTTCAAATGAGTTGATTTTCTTCCTGTCAGCTTTCTTCTCTATCAAGCTTTCAAAACCATGCATAGAAATCAGAAAAAGGTAAAATCACAAATCCTTTTTTCCATGTTCACAGAAAGATCCAGATTGGCACCGTCTTTTTTTATAAGTACGTTTCTGTGATAATTATCTTGTGGTAAATTAAATGTACAATTAAGTATACATAGACATAACAGCTAAAGGTCTGTGTTTAACTAGTTTTAGTCTTCATTTTCCCTGTTTCTTACTTTTGATTAAATTTTGTTGCTGTTAATGGCTCTCAAGTTGACTTTGAGTTATGGTGACCCTGTGAGTCATTCTATTATCAACAGTCTCACTTAGGTCTTGCAGACTCAGGGCTGTGGCTTCTTTGATTGATTGTGTCTAACCGTCAGTCATATGGCTTCCCTCTTTTTCTACCACCTTCTACCTTACCAAGCATAACTGTCTGAAGTGAGTCATGTCTTCTCACAATGTGTTCAAAATATGACAGTCTCAGGTTAGTCACCTTAACTTATAGGGAGACTTCAGGCTTGATTTGCTCTAGGATCCATGTATTGGTTTTTGTTGTTTTTGTGGTCTACAGTATCCACAGAACTCTTTTCTACCCCCACCTTTCTAATGAGTTTTCTTCCTATCAACTTTTTTCATGTGCAGATTTCACAACCATACCTAGAAAATGAAAATATGATGGCATGGCCAATCCTCATTTCAGTATTCAATGATATATCTTTACACGTCAAGATCTTGTGTTGTTTCTTCATAGCTGCCCTTCCAAGTTGTAGTCTTCTTATGATTTCTTGCTTGCAGTCACCATTCATGCCCTGCCACCATGCCACTTCAATATCTTGTGCTTTAAGTTTGTCTCTGTCTCCCTCTTTCCTCCTTTTGTGCACCTTCCTCCTTGAGAGGTAAGTATAAAAGTTCATGAGGTAGGTACTCTAAAACTGAGCCAAGTAAAAATGTAACCTTTTCTTTAAAGCCTTTGGGCATCACTGATTTATTTCAAAAGGCTAAGGCACACATTTTAAAACCTGTCTTAGCCTTTTAAACCTGTTTTAACTTGTTAAATTAATGTGTTTTTACTCTATTTAATTTTACATTTTTTAAACTTGTTTCCACTGATTTTACTTGTATGCTGTCCTCAGATCTTTTGATATAAAATGGAATAGAAGTATGCTGATTAATTAATTATTACTGTCTGCCTCTCAGCAGTTACGAACTCAGCCTCTCACTATTCTGACTCTGGTTCTCACCCAACCACCACCTATGCAAAGACAGCCCATACCAAAAGCCCTTTCATCAAGTCACCTCAATATGCTTCACTTCATCATCTTCATCCATGGGAAAGATTACATAGTTGTGCCAAAACTTGTGAACCTGATTTTGTGTAGCGTTGCACTGCAATGTATCTAATAAACTAAGCTAATACTGACACTGGCATCTATATCTCTGACTCATCAACATCCACTCCTCAGCTCTCCTTCCCTGACTTACCTGTAATGAAGATTTTGTTCAACCTTACTGTTCAACCTTACACTGATCAACTTCTTCATTAAGGCTCCATCACTTTTTTTTTTAACTAACCTTATTTTCAAGAAGCTTCATTGTTGGTCTTCTTCACTGGTTGCAGAGCCCATGCTTCACTCTTTGCTCCACATTGGTTGCTATTCTTGGGAGATCCATTAGTTGACAGCTTGGCTCATTTGGCCAGCCCTCCCCTTCCATTGCAGGTACTGATGGTGATCCAGGTAGCTCAAAAGACTATTAGTGAAACAAGTCCTTACAGTATTTCTTGGTACATGAAATTATCTGGCACATGCAGGTGTCTTTGAGTTACTCCTTTCTTCAGCACCCTGGGGGAAAAAGAGCGTGTCCCTTTCTTCTCTCTCGATTTATGTGGCAGCTATTTCTGCTACTGCCCTCAAATCAGTGAAGGTCAAGGCTTTTTGTAAAGGCTTGAAAGTCTCATGCATGTGCGTGAGACATATCTCTGGTTCTGTCCAAGCATAGGCCATTTGAACCACTGGCCACACAGTGATACCTTCTCTTAATGAAAATTACCTTCCTTTAGGGCATCACGTCTGATAGGAGGGGTATTCAACCTCCTTTTCCTCAGTTTAATCAATAGAAGGTCATTATATTGTCAAACATAACCTTCTTAGCAGAACTGGTGTAGTATTTTCATGCCTTACTGGACATAGTTCTCGGTGTCCCTACCCAATCTCACATCACTATGAGAGACACCAGTACACTTGATGGGGGGGCACTTTATGTAAAATACAGTAGGCCTGCCTAGGCTGTGCATCTGTTGCTTAGGTTCTTGAGAAACTCTGAGACTAATAGCAAGAGTGACTTTAGATGCTGGGATGGAGCTGGGGGTTTGACTATACTTTGAAAGGATAGTGCAGCAAGGTATATGACTTAAATTAGAATGGGCTGCTGAAAGCACTGGATGTTGTAGGCCTAAACAAACATGTAATGTAGCCATTGTTGTGCCTCACAAGAACTTTAAAGGCTAAGTCTATTTCCGCACTAGACTGTTATAGCGCTATGATTCCACTTTCAACATCCTATGGAATCCTGGGATTTGCAGTTTTGAGAGGGGCCGGCTGGCCCCTCCCGAAAGTGCAAACCCCAGGATTCCATAGGATGTTGAAAGTGGAATCATAGCGCTATAACAGTCTAGTGCGGAAATGGCCAAAGTCTGTAGGTTTTGCAGTCCCTACAAACTTAGTTAGAATAATTTAGCATAGTGAATAGCAGAGGGACTCTAATCTTTCCACTCCAGTTTCTGACATGTTTTAACAAGGAGGGAGGGAAACTATTAATAGAAACACAAATAAAACTACGTCTTGGTGATAATAGGTCCCTGAAATGGCAAAGAACTATCACAGAATTATGTTTGTTGGTGCAAAAAGCTATCTTTCTAGCCAGTTTTTGAATGGAGGTTACCCACAACAGTAAGATCACTGGCTCCACTTGTTTTTCAGTCTCTATTCTTCTTCTGACTCTAGTATATTATCACTGGAAAGTAACTACATTATGGTTAAATATTTCAGCAGCTATTGTAATAATCGTTCTTTGTTTTTTGGCAGGTTGTACAAGCTGTGTCAGCCACCACCTCCTGTTGGAGAGGAGTAAAGACTCCCAACTGAGGAATAATCAAAATGCCAGTTTCCATGACACTGAAAAAAACATGAACACAACAGTCTGTGACAGAATGTGCTTTGAGTACTGATCAGCCATAGCACTTAGCATTGGATACAGCAATCTTTTAAAATACAACTGTGCTACTGACAAAGACTTCTGAGAGAGAAAAGAATATCTGAATGTGAGGTGCATGCTCTGTGATTTTAAACTTAAGACATTTATACTAGAATGAGACTGTATTTTAAATGACTGGTACACAAGTGCCAGTCACTCAGTTATGTGTTGGTAACGATATGAACACAAAGATGAAGTGCAGACAGGGAAAAACATTGTGTCAGATAATTTCAAAAGCTGATGCCTTGATCTAGAGAGTGATAAAGCAATAAACAATTTAAAGTTGCTACTGTAGATTGTATTTCTTGCATATATAATATTCCCATCCCCCAACAACATTCTCATTTTCTAAATTCTAAATTGGAGCTGTCCTATAAATTATCATTTTTCTGAAGAAATAGTTAGCATACTCAAATGGGAGTGAAATGTATTCATAATACATGGGTAATAGTCAAAGGAGTTTAATGAATGCTTTCCATGATTTGGCAATAGTGATATGCTCAGAACAATGAGAGGAGGAATGAGAAGTGACAGGCTGATTCTGTTGAGTCAAAATTCTGTTCATTGTTCTTAAGAAATTGTTTGCCAACCATAGACAGGGTGTTTCCCATGACAGTGAATCTTCAACATGCAATCATGCAGACGGAGTTTGTAGAAAATTCTGCTAAGAACATACATACTTACACATTTTTGTATTTTGGAATTCTGAAAGAATATTCTGTGAGAATAAAGATTTTTTTAAGTAAGGAAAGATCTCACCAATGCATGTATGTTGTAGTTTAAAGAGTAGTATCTTTTTTTAAGCTACCTAGAAAATTATGTTATACAAAGTTCTTAAAATCAAAGCAGGGTTACACCCCCAGCCAACACTGATTTTTGACAGTATACTCCATTTTATTTAAGAATATGGATCTGAATATATGTTGCAAAGAAGTCTGGACAATAGTACCAATTACAATAAAATAAGATGCATAGCAAGACTAATACGCAAACCATACCTATCTAATATGGTTCCAAAATCAACAGTTTATCAAATAATAAAATTAATACAAAAACACAAACAAACCAACAAAACAATTTTGACTGGGCTGGCCAGTGTTAGAAACAAGATTCTAGAAGGAAAGTTCAGGAATCTATCTACCCATGGTTTTACCTTCTGCTGGGAGATAGACAGGTGTGCATGCAACCTCTAAGAGATCAGTTACACAGAAAAAACAGACTCTATGCATATTCTTATTAGGAAAAAAAGAAGGACAATTTATATGTTACACTAAATATGTTACTTGATAACGTTTCTTTCATTATAGCTAAGAAGAAATGTAGTTTTTAATCTGCTGATGCATAAATGGCACCAGGTTTGGGATATCTATGTTACAGTAGCAATTTTTAAGGCTAAGTGGTTTGAACGGCAGTGAGGATTTATGTCCAGGTATGAATCTACATAATCTATATATGGAGAAGCCTATGTTGGTATACTGTATATAGCAAGTAACTGATCCTCTACGTCTCAAAAAAAAAATGCAGCAAGCATTGGTTTACTCATCTGTAACTACTCCTTTTATGTGTTCCTTTTAGGATATTAAACTTTGTTTATGTTTAAAGGTATCTAGGATATATATTTGTAGCATCAGGTTCTGTAATGTAAAAGCGATCCCAAATTTTCTACTGAAAAGTCATATTAAATGTAATTTCTCAGACTAGGCTGAGAAATAAATGTTTTTATGTTTAAAATATTTGCTTAGAATGAAACCTTGCTTTCTGGAGATGATGAAATGCTGCTACAGTTCAAAAGCACAATTTAGCATACTCCAATAGGGCCTGGAACATATTTCTACGTCAGTCATTGCTCAATACTGCTGGCTCTGGTCCTATCTTTACAAATCATATTGTAATACATTCATCATTCATATAAACCAATTTTAAAAGATTATAGCAACAGTATAAGTCTGTAACATTGTGTATATAGTGTAAGAAATCCAATAAATCTGTATGTTCCTTGATAAAAACAAATTTAGTTAGTTTTTCCCACATTTTTCATTCTAGCATTACTAGATTTTGCAGATGGAGAACATATTTTTGTATTATCCAGTAAGAAGTCTAGAACATTGCTACTTTTAAAAAGGTATAAATATGTATGTAAAGATATCTACAAAGTATATTAGTATTTCCTTCTACATCTACCTAGCTACGTATTTCAACTTTTGTTACTGGTAACATTGATAAATAAAAATGAAATTTCAATTAAACATAGATTTGCATCAATTTATTTTTCTACACAATATATATTTATGTCCATTACCTGATGATTACTAATAATTTAGTCTAATACATTATATTTTTATTAGATAGCTATATTTTCCCCCAAGACTATAAAAAAAGTATGGAGTAGTACCAAATTCTTTACCAGTCTACTTTCAGCTGGTATTTTATTAGCTATTGATGCTTCATTAATGTATATGACATTTTTGACTAAAATAAAAGAGGAGATCCTGCCTGATTGTTGAGTCTCTTTGGTAGTAAAGTAAATACACACATTATACTCACTTTTTAAAAAAGCGGTAGTAAACCCCTTGTTTGGAGGCATATAGCAATTAGAAGAGGCTAAATGTTTAGTGAGAAGGACTGGCACAGGGCCTCAATGCATTTCAGGAATGTGTTCTGAAAAGAAGTCATATTTAATTAATTACCTTTCAGAATAAAACCAGGTTGCCTTAAGCATACTTTTCAGAAGATACAGTGGGCTCTCAGTATCTGTTAAGTTTGGTTCCAGCACCTGCCCTCCCCTCCTCATGGACATCAATGAAGTCCCATTATGTACAATGGTGTTGTAAAATGGCTTCCTATATATAATGGCAAAATCAAAATTTGCTTTTTAGATTTTTAAAAAAATATTTTCAAGACGTGGTTGTTTGAATCTGTGGATACAGAATCCATGGATGTAAAGGGCTGACTGTACGCATAAGATAACATCTAATTCAGCCCTAAAGGACAACAAAGGGATAGCAGGAAGGAAGACAAGAGTGGGGAAGCTGCTCTTTGTCACAACAACAGAACAGTGGCTGGATACTTAGGTGCCTCACATCCTGCCCTGCCCACTAAGTGGCCAGTCCTCACATCTATCTCTCAAGTATCCTTGTTTGCCTGGGAACTTGGTGAGAAGGTAAAACTCCACAGGCAGAATGTAACACTCCATCCTGTGCAAGGTGAGTCCCCGGCCCGTACGTGGAACACAATGAAAAATATTACATCAGCCCCTTCTGTGTTTGAAGGGAGTTGCATGCTGATCTTGCCATCAATTTTGCATGACTCTTCTGTTTCTTCATGTGTAGATTTCCCTGGCTCAGATATCCTGTTCCAATGCTTCAACATTAAGGGCCAGATAGCCACAGAATATTGAAGGGCTACCAGTGCAGTCCCAGTGTTACTTTCAACAGGTGGGAATCCTTCACCTGTATTATCAGTTTAATGAGTTAATTATTTCATAGCATACCAACTACTCAATCATACCTACCATTAAAAAGGCTGTCAGAGGATGGTCATTGCTTATTTTCTCAATGCATGCTAATGAGAAAAATTAAGTCTACATCAAAAGGGCATGGGATCTTGTGTATATACAACATATGTTCCTCCTCATAGGGATCTCAGTGCAGCCAGCTATTTAGCATGACAGCTTCTGACTGTGAGCTTTAGATACTTCTCCATTTCATTTGAGATATCAAATTCCTGTGTTTTTTAGTTGCAAAGAAAGATTATTCCTTTTTAATGAGCTGTTCTCAGATTAAAAGGGATTTAAAAATGTCCAGTACTGACCCTTCACATCCTTAATGATAAAGTCCGAAGGGACGCTGATAACTGGCTTAATCCACTCGAGTATGCATCTATTAGCAATCTTGCTGCTGAGAAAAGCCTGGCAAGGGCTTCTTTCAGTGAAAGCCCAGGCAGATTTACTCAAAAGTAGATCCAGCTTAGTGAGTGGGGTTAAAATCCCAGTCTCATCTTCACCCAAACAAAGATGATGCTACAGTTCAAGGCAAAAGGGTGGCATTTCTGCAGAAAAGAGTCTGCTTCATTTTCTTGTAAGGGCTTTATAAATGAGGCCAAGTTTGATGCCAGAATCCTGGCTCATGTGGTGCATTGAGACTGCAAGACTTCTAGTGCTACCTGGACATTGCTCTTTTGTTGTAAGCAGCATGTGCAATTGCAAATGATGTTATGCATTGCAATGGATACAGTCCTTCATTTGTGTGTACATCTGGATGTGTTAAGCAGATGGAGCCCTCTCACATTGATTCAGTCCAGCAGCTCTTCAGGGTTCAGACAACGGTTTTACCTCTACCTGGAGATGCAAGAATTTGAAGCTAGAGTCTTCTCATGAAAAACGTACACTCTGTGATTAGAAACTTGGGTAGTTTTTTTTTTGTACTTGTTTGGAAATATAGAAAAACATGCTAATTATAAAGATTATTCTCCTAAATTTCAAAATGTGCCAGCTTTTCCTAAGACCTTACTGAAGAGATATATCCACCCATATGATATATTTACTTTCCTAGATGAACTACTATTTTTTAATGCATCTTCATTTTACAGATAAAAAACAAAGAAGTCAAGCTCTATCCAAGACACCTTGGTTGATTATGTCACCGCAAACTGATTATCTTATAAGTAGCGGTATTCAAATTGAATGTAAGTTTGGGAACCAGTTTGCTATACTTGTAAGGGTGCACTGAAAGAAAACTAGTAGTCTCAGCCTGAAACTGCAAATTACAAAGAGTAAGGGCAGGTAGAGTGACTGCCTAACCTTTCCCCTCCATTTATGGCTCATATCAAAATCATGTTCTTTATATTGTTTTTTCATCTGCAGTCAGAGGAAGATATGAATCTTTTTTAACCATATCCTTTTCAACCATAAATTATACGAAACTAGAAACCTCTTCCCCATAAGTCTTCCCTTCACTCAGAACTCAAGTCTGCCCAGACCTATTTTGTTTTTTAATAGAGGGGAGAAAAATGGAAGTGTATGCAAAAATACTGTTCAACAATGTCTGGAGAGCCATGCAACTCAGAACCTTGGTCAATGGTTTATTTAATTATTTTTGTGACTCTGAAGAAGCAGGGGCATAATTAAGATGGTGCAAGTAAGGTACATGTCCTGGGCGCCAATGACGGGGGGCACAAAAAAGCCCATGTAGGAGTGGGAGTTGGGGATGGGGTAAGAAGGTAGATGTCCAATTTCCATGCTTGCTGTTTACACTAGATACACCACTGTGAAGAAGATAGAATGTTTCAAGCAAAAAAGGACACAAACATTCAGATAGAATTGTGTCCCCCTTATATCTTCTTTTAGCAAAAAAACACTAGATTTTTTTAAAAACAAAGTACTCTTTTTTTTCAGGAGGTGAATTTGGCTTCATTTTTGTTGGTTTTGGGGTATCTTGGGATGGAAAAATGTACCCCAGAACTTGGTTACCTGTGGCATACAGGAGCTCTGCCTTATTTATTATACTGATGTTGTACAGGTTTTAGTTTCAGAGCAGAATGATGACCCAAGGACAGTTCAAAACATCTGCTGAAATGAAATATGATGAAATCTTATTGGATTATGAGCCCATAGGCAGTAATGTATTTGCTTTTTTACTGCACAGAGCATGGTATTCTTTTGGGTTTTATAGATGTTAAATGGTGATGAAATGGTAATGTTGTTTTACAATCAACCAGACTTTTTTTTGAGCCTTTGATGTGTATGGAAATACTACATATAAAGAGCTTCTAGATTGTTAATCAGAGATGTTTACACTTCAATCTGAAAAACATTGGCTATTATCCAGAAAGTCCATTTATACACAAAATTGTGGGTGTACTATAGGGGATATATATTCTCTTGCATTATAACTTCTCATTATGCACTGCAAGCTGCTTTCTAACCCACCCAAACACCTTGTTGCATTACTGAGTGGAGGTAAAAAATGTACATATAATTTTTCTTGACTGTGGTTCTTATGTCAATTTCCTTTGCAATCAACTGAGACTTCATTATAGATAGAACTGTACAAAGCATGTGATTGCACAAATTATGCAAGCTTATGCATTTATTTCTAAATGGATTTTATACTGCTTTTCAGCCCACACCAAATTTATTTCCACAAAAGAATAGAATCAAACCAAACACCATCATGTAGTAAAAACTGAAATTAAAATTTAAATAAAAATGAGCAGGGATTAACATCTTTAACTCAAAGCTATCAGAAGTCACATAGAAAAAGAATGTTGTCATTGCTCATCAGTTAATATTTCTACTAATTGCCATCAGGGATGAGTCCCCTCTGCTTTGGAATGAATTTTCACAGTTGGGCAGCTGCCATAGAAAAGATACAGTTTCACCAAATCTCTTTGGATTGTTGGACAGATAAGAGGGCTTCTGTAGGTAATCTCAGCCTACAAGGACATTCATACAAGGTGTGTACCTTAGTTTAGGCAAAGTGGCATCATATGCCACAAGAACATGTATCTCAATAGCAGTATTAAATCCCCCCATTTTTGTCTGTATTTGTGTATTTTTCTTATTTCTTGCCTACTGTATCTACTATTCCTACATGATCATTGGTCTCGGCTACAGAGCAAAACTGTTTCTGAAAAATATGCGTGGCCATTCTTTATTTATTAAAAGCCCATAGAATTATAAAGCAATGTTTTCCCAGATATCCTGCTTTACAAAAAACAACCGGGGAGAAACTTTTCAATGGAAAAGGTCAGATTTGGCAAAGAGAGAATGGAGTCCATTTCTTTAACGAAGATATCCTTCCCTCTTTGTCTTGCCCACTCTGGTGGTAATTCCTCTTTTCCTCCCTTCTTATTTCAACATGAATTATGATTTACTATTACATCTGTGCTAAAAGGCTGTGGGCTGATTTGGGTTAAAATTTGCTAAATTTAAGTCCTGAAAGCATAACAATAGGTTCATAAGACATATATAGAATATAAAATATGAAGCAGAAAGCACTGTGTATTACAAAATGTGTGTGTTATTGAGAACCAAGAACCAAGTTAGTTCCATGCAGTACACCAACACAATTATAAACACGAGAACGTCTACCAGACAATAAACTCAAAGCAACTGGTGAGTACAGAGCAACGGCTGATGCAATCAGCTGGCTGATGCAATCTGATAGAAGGCAACCACCACTGACACTATCTAGTTTGTTTATGCTGTCTCCAAGAATGTGATTGGAGGAGAGAAGATTGTTTATATAAATGAGGTAGAGTGAGCATTTGTTATCTCACTGAACCAGATATCAACGTATTACAGCGACTAGGCTAGACGGGATAAAAAAACAAGCCAGAAGAAATATAAGTCAGGCTGCTATGCAGTGTGTATTGGGAGAAAAGCCTGCAATGCATCCCCAGGCTATGCTGTTCCTAACTGATAACTGCCCAGACATGCTGATGAAGATAGGTCATGCTGGTAAGAGAAACAACTAGGCTATGCTAAATAGATATCTTTTCCCTTGTGATTGTAATAGGTTATTTGGATGTTTACCAGTTGCATAGCAACAGGGGGCAATGGGGGTGGTTCGCCCCGGTGGCAATGTTTTTGGGGTGTCCCAGGTCATAGCCACGCTCCTGTGTGCCACAGCCACACCCCCACGCAACTTGCCACCCCCTCCCACCCCCCCATGCACTCCAAGCTCTATTGCTGATGTTTACAAAATTGTAACAGATGCTGCTAGGTATAGCAAGATATAGCAATGCCAACTCCTGTTTAGAGCCTGTTTAGATGTCTGTTTAGAGATATACAATTCCTCAACAGATGACATGGTATTCCCTAATGGAAAAATGGGCAAATTATGTTGTTTAAGATGGCAACATTCCTTTAAATATCAACTAGATAGATGCCTGCTAGAGAGATGCTGATGAGACAAAAGTTCAGTCCTTAGCAAAGTGTATCATTTTACCTGCATATACTGTAATGTAAATGAATCTTTGATGCTTTATATGCGATGTGATATACTGAAGGCAATGTCTGTGTTTTTCCCTAAGGGGAGTGTATGTGTGTGTGTGTGTGTGTGTGTATACACACACACACGACTACATATAATAAATAGCTTAAAAGATCAGCTTGCTCATGGTCCCACAAAAATATCCTGATATTCCATTACTTAGGAATGCTTACGTGGAGTGTTCCAGATCTGGTTAACCAGATTTCTCATATTTATTAGGCTCTTGGGTAAGTTTGCACACTCTGGAAACACCCCATCAGATTGACAATGGTTAGCATAGGTGCATAGCATTAAAGCGTTGTTCACAGATGAGGTGAGAACTTACAGCAAGTGGACAGGGGAAGAGATCTGGGAGCATAATGTTTCTAATCTCTGAAGAGACTGGCACATTGGTCTATGTACCTGCAAGATAGTAGGCTAGATTGGATGCAGATTGGCCATTCAATGAACAGAGGTCTTTCTACTCAAGAAAGGCACTTGTGGTAGTAGAGGCTCTGTGCTGGACAAAAGAGGGAGGAAGATTATTTTTGCCATTTTTTCCTTCTCCCTACATCTCTACTTTGCCTCCCAGTCTTTCACAGTAGCTTTTTCAGGCAGCCACATAGGGAAAGGGGGCAAGAAGAAGAATTACAAAGACCACTTTCCTATTCCATTTTCCCAATGCAACCACAATTCTGTGAAGTGCTACTTTGGACTGAACCTATCATTCTAAACATATGGTCACAGAATAGGATGTTTTCTCAGAGATCTGTCAAGAGAATCATTACTGTGCTGACACAGGCCCACTATGCTGATCACCTAGATGAAGCAAAAGAGATGGATGAGGTGGGACAGAGAAAGGAAATTCAGGACCATCAGTAGAAAGGGATGACAACATTTTTGGTCTCTAATAAAATAAGGCTCTTTCCTCTTATCTTCCCTAAATATCTATGCCAGGAACTTTTCTGTAAACACAGTGGGACTTACTATTAGCTCCCAAGCTTAATCCTTACATAGCAATATCTAAAATAGCTGGTGACAGCAATGTGTTTTATTATGCCGGACCTGATTATTTATCCATCAGAAAAGTCTGGTATTCTGTAATTTTTATATTCCTTTCCTCTGGTCAAATATTTATATATGGATTAACTGAAATTCTTAAAGATGAAAGTAGTAAAGTCTTTTATCATCTTCAAACACAACTTCTTGCCTTAAAGATTAACAATGGCTTTTTCACTGTCACATGTGGAAAAATGTACTCTTTACATCTAAAGATACATTGTGGAGAGTGCAGGAAATGTTTTCCTTTTCAAAAGTGCATAAGAAGAACCATGCTCTTGGTTCTTTGGTTCAGACCAAAGGCTGTAGTCCAATATTCTGCCCCAGAGCTTGAAAACAACTGGTTTATTATTTAGTTAATTAACTAATTACAGTTTGTTATGTTGGGTGGCACTTTCTTACTGTGAAACAGGAAGACAGGAAGAGTTCATCTATCTATCCCTCCATCCCTCCATCCAAATATTTGTATCTTGCTCTTTTAACATAAGATCTCAAGACAGTGAACAGATTAAAAATATAAACAATTTAGACAATTTCAAGTTAAAATCAATAAATAATTTAAGCAAGATAAAACATTAACAAGTTAAAAGAGCTTTAGATGGCTAAAACGGTTTAAACCATGTGTATGTTCAGAAGTAAATTAGGTCTCAATTACTTTCATAAAAATGTATCTATTTCTTAAATGGCCTGGTTTGAAAAAGGGGCGAGTCTGTTCAGACCCCTCCCCACCCCATCAAAAATGCCCACCTCCACCCACAATAGAACAATGGTGGGCTACACTTATTGAAAATAAAAATGCGGACATGGTCTCCCAGAGATTAAAAGGGAAATCAGACGATGGGATACAGAAAGACTGGCAAATTGTAACGGGTAATTGCTGGGTTTTAACAGTTGGAAATACGTAATTCATGATTTAAGATATATTACGAGGGGGCTACAGGATATATATCATGAAGCGGAAATATGAAGAATGAAATGTAAGAACTATCAAGTAAAGTAGCAGCAAAATGTTGTACAGTACCAAAAGCATTTAGAAATCTGGAAAATGAAATCTAGATCAGTGCGGAAGATCAGATATATTTCAATTAAGCTGACAGTCAAACTTGTATGTTTTATAAGAGAATTTTGAATAAAAATGATTTAAAAAAAATGCCCACCTCCAATGGGCCCTGCCACTCCATGGCATTGCCTGCGAGAATGGACTAGATCCACACCTTGAAACTCCCCTCAGAAGCTTGCTCCCACACAGCTGATGCATCTTTACTCATGAGGAAGCCTAGTGGAATGCCACAGTATTTATTTGCACGTAAAAGACACCCAGGGTTGCAGCCCCTTCAACACATTCACACATGCCTACCACATTGCAGGTTGAGTCTGCAGTGGTAGAGGACATTACTAATGAGATTGATTACCCTGAAAGTGTTTTGATCAATTAGAGATCCCCAATGAATTGAGCAACAAATGCATTGATGAAGTAGGAAGAAAACACGCCCTTCTATAAACTGTAGTCCCTTTCAGGTGCAATGGTGGATGGCTTAGAAGAAGAGCCATCTCTCCTTCTCTTATCTCAAGGCAGGAAGGGAATGATTCTGATATTTTATTTATAAACTGCCTTTCTCCCAAAACTGGGACACAGAGTAGCTCTCACATCTTTTTTTAAAGATACCAATAAAAACATAAATACAAACATACAATATTAAAGTACAGTATCAAAATCTTTTAAAAAATTGAATTAAAAGTAATTTGAAATGAGCGAGTTTTCAAAGAGATAGTGGTATTAGCCTGTTGCAGCACAAAAAAAAAAAAAAAAAAAAGGGAAGGGGAGCAGAAATCTAGCAGTACCTTTGAGACTGATTTATTTCAGCATGAGTGTCATGTCCCACACCAGGCAGACAATCAGCAAGGCTACAGAGCAGAGCTTACCCACAAAGGCAAGAGTAGGGGTAGTCCAAACAAAGTTCAAGTCTAAAGCAAACAAATCCACAAG
Source organism: Cyclura pinguis (assembly GCA_030412105.1). NCBI lineage: Eukaryota > Metazoa > Chordata > Lepidosauria > Squamata > Iguanidae > Cyclura > Cyclura pinguis. The sequence goes on from CM059602.1 coordinate 220,238,226, forward strand.
GCAAATCTGAATCAGCATCAAACAAGCAGAGGTCCAAGATAGTCAGGATTCAAGAGCACAGAGCTTCAACCACTAGGAAGATCAGTTTTCAACCCTGGGAGGGATGGACCAGCTATCTGCTTTTTATCTACTAATGATGTTGCCACAGGTGTTCCCTCATTAAAGCTCATTTGTTATTTAAACGAGCTGAACAGCAGAGCCCCTCCTTCTGGTGTCATCTCTCCCACACAGTAAAAGTCTGTGTCAGTTCATCTTTTGATACTTGTTCCCCCTGCTCAGGTCCCTGCTGTTGGTTGTTATTTTCCTTTAAGCAAGCTTCTGGGGAAACATCTGCTTCAGATTCAGAATCCTTCTCCTCACTGTCAGGGTCTCTAAGGCAAGCCATGACAATGAGTTTTAAATTTAATTTAATTTAAATCCACTTCTTCAGACTCAAGGCACAGGTATATTATCAGTTAGTGGTAAGGGTTGTTGTTGCATGCCTTCAAGCCATTTCTGACTTATGGTGTGCCTAAGGCAAACCTATCATGGAAAGATTTGGTCAGGGGGTGGGTTGCCTTTGCCTTCTTCTCAGGATGAGAGTGTGGCTTGCCCAAAGTCACTCAGTAGGTTTCCATGGTCAAGCAGGGATTCATAGCCTGGTCTCCAGAGTCCTAGTTCAAAGCTCAAAACACTACATCACATTGGTCTTAATGGCATACCACTTAAAATACCTGTAAATGTTAATAAACCTGTAAGTTTGATATTACCCCTATCAGCACATCTGACAAGGTGGACTGAAATCCACAAAAGCTCATGGTAAAATAAATCAGTCTTAAAGGTGTTCCTAGATTCCACTTCCTCACTTCCCCCTTTCCTTTTGAAAATGAAGAACTTTTCTGCCACATGGCCACAGAGATGTAAAATTTCTGGACATTTGAAACCATGGAGGGGGGATGCTGTCTAACATGATTGCTATCCCAGGTCTTGGTTTCCTTTTCTCAATTCTTTTTAGGGGAATGAGCACTTTAGGTCTGCCTGGTATTGTGGAGGACACTGCTGTTGGGTGCTTCCAAGATACCACTGCAGGCATGATTGTTTCTAACCTATGGAGACCATAAGGTGAACCTGTCACAGGGTTTTCTTGGCAAACTTGTTCAGAGAGGAAACGGAGGACAAGAGGAAACAAAATATTTTACTTCTCCTGTTTCCACTTTAACCACACAAAACTATGTATGGTCTGGTATGAGAGGAGGTGACACCATGAGTTACTACACTGGGTGACACCAACACTAGTGATGCCACTGATTAGGCTTTTGGATAATTAGTTATGATTATAATTATGTAAAAAGTTTCTTTCAACCCCTTCCCCCATTTCCTTGTTTCTAGTTCTTCCCTCTCTCTTCCTCTCTTCCCTACTCTTTCCATTCTGCTTTCTACTCCCCCCTTCTTCTAGGGGTCTGGTCATAGACATAGAGTTTGGTAAGGCTGGAGCACAGAGCCAATAGCTTGATAGGGCTGGAGCTCTGAACTTGCAAAATTCATCTGACTGTCTTCCCTAAAACACAATAAAGTCTACCCACTAAGTTAAATGCAACTCACTCTGAGGGAAGAGGTATAGAATTACTGCATCCCCTCATAATAAGCCAATTTTTCCAGATGTTCCAACAGCTAAATTCTTAGGTTTCTAAGGAACATTTTTTTTCCTTTTCACCATTGAGACTGTTTAGTTTTTAGAGCCAAAGCTGAACATGTCAGAAAGTGCCTATTTGCAGTGGAGCCATGGTGCTGATTATGGAGCAAGACATATGGCTTAAACCTTTATTATAGGAACTTCACACTGAGATAGGAAAGTTACTGGATACTACCAGTTGTGGAGAAAAATGGTCTGCGTATGCCATTTATTTCTGTACTTGTAGTGGATCAGTATGCTCTAGTTTTTTTAAAATAGTTTCTGGGTTTTTAAACTTTTTAAAAAATTATTATTGTAATGAAAAGAAAAAAAGCGCTGTTTACTGGATTTGACTGTAGATACTATACTACCCTTATTTTTTAAAGACTACACTGATTAGCATTTAGTTTTGGGATTTGATTCACTGGGTTGATACTGTGCTTTAAAGGCTCCATATAACTTGGCTCTGAGATATTTTAGCAGCCATCTTTTCCCTTATATTCCCCCTATAATCTTCTGAAGGCACTTTTCAGCCACCTTGCTTTGCATAAGGGCCATCAGAACCTCCATCTACTAAGCTTCTGAAAAATTATCAAGCATAGCTTTTTAATGAGCTTCTTCCTAATTTTAAAAATTATTTTACATGATACTACTTTAAGAAAACTCTGAATTTGCAGTTTTTAACTGGAGGGGGCTGAGGAGAGGGTGTTTGTTTCTTATTTTTGTATAATCCATAGAGTAGGCACTTTAATAAATAATATAGAAGGATAATAAGTCTGTGAGTTTCATTTATCAGTGGTTATTTAAGTCTCTTTAAGAGCCCCTTGCACCAATAAAAAGGCTGAAGAATGTGTAGACCTCCAGATGTTGTTAAAACTGCAGCTCTCATCTTGCTTCACAATTGGATATATTAGCTAGAGCTGATGGGAGTTGCAGTCCAAACAGGTCAAGGGGGCACATATTCCTCAACTCTGGCTTATAAAATGGAATATAAACTTTCAAATAAATAGCTGTTATACAAATACATTTCATTAATAATAAATTCATTGTACCAAAACTTGGTTCTATTATCTTTCATAACAGAATGTCAGGTTATTTATAAAATATGAGTCCTGTTTCCTCCCTAACTGATAAGACTGCAGATGCGTTTTCTAAATCTTACCTGCAGTTCACAGACACTGTTACGGCGGTGATCAGCCTTTGCTTTTCCCATTTATTTCAAAGAGAAGAAAATTATTAAACTCACAGTATAAAATCATGTACGACTTTACTGTCATGCAGTCACTGCATCTATTCTTTCCTCTTTATTCATAATCATAGTTCACTGACCAGACCTTTTCATTCTATTCCCTGCCATTTTGACTGACAGCACACCATCATATACGGCTCCTGGTGAAAATCTTATAACAAAATCCATTCTTTTCTTTTTCTTTTTCCTTTTCCCATTATATTCTCCATATTCTTGAAGTAGACAAATCTGTTCTATTCAGCATAATTCTTAGACATCATTGCTCTCATTTATCACTTTATAGTTAAACCCATAATTCATGTTGTTTCTCCTCCCATTTTTTGTATATGTTCCTTTTCAGATGCTTTTGCACTTTGTGCATTTTGTACTTTTGATTATAAAAACCTTCATAGTTATGCCTACTCATTTTTCCAGCTCTCTGAATTTCAACATTTAGCAAAGCTACTTTTATACATTATCACTTACACTTCAATACGCCAAAAAAGTCCACCTTGTGTCCTTTTCTTATCTGATTCTCTGAGTTATTAAATATAGACATACTAAACTAGCCCTCATTAAATATAAGACATACTAATAAATATATAAATGTCAGAGACCCCCACTACATGCACTAGATCCTTACATGTTCTTCTAATAAAATGTTTCAATCTTCTCAGAATTACAAAGACAAACACTGACAAAATTATATAGCAATGTCACCTCTTTTCCCTAGTACAATGGTGGGCTTGTTCTTTGTTTCTTGCTCATTTGCAGTTTCATTGTTTCTTGGGCCTAGGACAGGTAGAAGCCATGGTTTCCCTTTACACCTGTGTAAGAAAATACAAAAAGAAGTTGATATTTTTAATGTTGCTGTTGTGCGCCTTCAAATTGTTTCTGACTTATAGAGACCCTATCACAGACTTTTCTTTCAAGATTTATTCAGAGGAGGTTTGCTATTTGTTGCTAAGACCAGTAAGTTCAATAGCTTTGTTGAGGATTTCTCTGGGTGATCTTCCTGAATGGCCTCCTCAGTGTCTTTACATATCTCTGACTTTCCACCATAAGAATATTCATCCTCAATTGACATCTCAGATCCTTCATTGTTTAATCCATTCTTTCCAAGCCTTTCTGTGCTGAAGTAGTTTTATTGCTTTTAAATTTTATATCCGAGTTAACAGCACTCTTCTGCTTACCCAGAACTTAAATAATTTACTTATACTTTGTAATCACAGAACTATCCCAATGGGGGAAGTGTAACATCTCCATCATCTGAAGAACTTCTCCATTCTTCCATTACCTGGGAGGAATCTTCTGCCAGCTGATATTGCCTCAGGCACATGCACCATATCCACCACCTCTCCCGCAGGAATGCTGGTACAGGAAGAAGTGATGTGGCATCATCTCAACCTGGAAGGCTGGAGACAAGGTCTGAGTCCCTGCTCAGCCATGGAAACCAATGAGTGACCTTGGGCAAGTCACATTCTCTCATCCTTGTAGGAAAAGAAAGGCAAACCCCCTATGAACAAATCTTGACAAGAAAAGGCCATGAGCCTTAGGGTTGACATAAGTCAGAAATGATTTGAAGACACACAATAATAAGCATGATATACAAATAATACAAATCACTAAATAATAATCTTTTTTAAATGGCTGCTTGTCTTCCAAGTTTATCCTACAATTTCTACCATTCTAGACTGAGGTAAGTAAGCATTTTCCAGTATTGGTAATACTTATTCTTCAAGTCATGCATGTATAGCGTGAGATCTGTAGATCTTGGGTATGCATCCAAAAGTGATTGTAAGTGGTCAACAAGAGGTTTTTTGATTACTCTACTGGAAACTTCCAGTATTCAGCACACAGGATTATATAGCTATACAGACAGTGGGACTATTGTCCCCACACCCATGACTTGATATAGGTGGCAAGAACTTGCTTCAGTTCAATGGAGGTGTTGCTACATAGATGCCAAAAATCTAGGCATTCAGTTCCCAAATCCCATGAAGAGCCATGGAAGTTTTGCTAAGCTACTCCTGATTCCCCACTGGTATCCTGGACTGAGAATGTGGCAACAGTTCATATCCGTCATTAAGGGGGAGCACTTTGACATCTTTCCATTTTATTGTTTTTTACTGGCATTTATTACTAGAAATTCTCAAGGAGGGGATAGAAATAAAAACCAAAAAAGCTTCATTGTAAAAAGTCTGGAAAAGATGCTGTGAAAAATTATCAAGATTAGAGAAACAGTGCATGAAGAATGTTTTTCCACCCACAGCGTTGCAAAACGTTCATACCATCTCTCTTAAATTATTATTTATTCAGTGTAAGTAGACAATAAACAAAGGAATAATATATCAACTCTGTGCTCAAATAATTTTGAAAGCACCCATCTGATTGTGTACCTGTCTTACTGATATTGATGTGACCCATTTGAAGAACACCAAAACGTTTAGGAATTTTTCTGATGTTAGTGACTCTACACGTCGATGAGAATAAGAATGAGCATTTATCTGACATTTGTTATTTTCATATCAGCATATGTATACCCCACCCTTCCCCCAATGGGCTCAAAGTGGTGTACATGCTTCCCTCACAAAAACAAAAACAACAAAACACACACACACACACTCTCACACACACAACCTTGGGAAGGTGGTTAACCTGAGAGAGTGACTCGCCAAAATCTACTCTCTGAAAGAGTTTCACAGCTCCTGACCCTGAACTTCCCAAGTCTTAGGTCATCATTGCAACACTGACTCTTTAGTTATGCTTTGGCAAGCCTCAATATTTTCAAATTTAGGATGATGCAAATGGAAGTATAATTATATCCTTAGAAATAATTGACTTTGACTAAGGATTCTCATTTGAGAATGGTATCAGCCTTGACAAAGGTAAAATACATCTATGGTTATTTTGAAATGATATTTGATGGTTTTTATTACAGTATATTAATCTCCCTTTAATTATAACCAACAAATATCTTAGAGTAATTCAACAGATACTCAAAAATACATTCCCTCATAGAGGTAAAATAAGAGTGAATGGGGAAGTGCAGTAAGAAGAACACAGAGCATTCAATTTGTTTGCTATACCAGAATTTCTCCCAGACATCCATTGTTAAAAGAACAATAAATAAGAAACTAGAGAACAACCTTTTAAGTCAGGAAGGAAATTGCTAGACCCTTGCTATTTAAGGCTTTATAAAGTACTTTAACATGGTGTTGTGACACATGGGATACATTATCAAAATGATTTTTAAAGGAATTGAAAAAAAGGTCTCTCTGGTCTGTTTCAGGAATGGACAGAATTATAGCTACATGATACATGCATGCAGAAAGACACTATTCAGCTTGCAAAAAGAGGGATAAGTGACAGAAATATTTCAAAAATATATGGAAGTAAATTTTTTCAGGCTGAAATCCTATACAAGCTTACCTGGCCACTGGCCAATATCCAATTATGTAATTGCACTAGAGCAGAGGTTGAACATTTTCAGAGCTGGCACAAGAAAGGTATCCAATACAGTTTTTACATATAGGTTATGCAAAGCAGAATCTAAATAGTCTTTCTTTCTTTCTTTCTTTCTTTCTTTCTTTCTTTCTTTCTTTCTTTCCTTCCTTCCTTCCTTCCTTCCTTCCTTCCTTCAAAAACTAGTTGCTGAAAAGTATGATCCAGCACAAACGCACTAGTGGAGTAAATCAGTTAGACTGGATGTAGGCTGTTGAGCTCAATAAAGCTCAATTATTAACACTACTGTACAGTAAACAGCTTATTCCATCATGATCGTTAAAACCTCATTAATAATTTTTAATTTTTTTAAAAAAACATTGCTTTCTGTGGGCAAGGTTTATGTTAAGCCACAATGAAGTGAAATGCATTGACACAGTGATCCTGTACACATCCACTCAGAAGTAAGCCCCCTTGAATTTAAAGAGGTTTACTCTTCGGTAAGCAGTTACAGTATTTGTTGGATTAGGGGTAGTTTCCTGGGGTGTTAGGGAAGGATAGAGACTGGATATGTTAATAAGCAGACTCCGTTAGCAGAGATTTGGAAAGAAATGCGCTGAATTTCTAGTGTGCCCCACCAACAGTAACTTCTGAAAAACACAAAGCAACCTTTAAATTATATACTTGAGGAGTTTACGTGCTGCGTCTAAATATACATTCTAAATTCTACATTCAGGTTTTCTGACTTCTACCTAACAGAGATTTTCAGGTAGAGGCATGAAGAGAATCAGAGAATGAAAGAATCAAAGACTCATCTTTGGAAGAGAAGAGACTGAGGAAGTGAGAGGCTGCCTCTTTGGCCACGCCAATACAGTTGAGCAAAATGGAAAAAGCTTGAGAGACAGTACGAAACCTGGCTAGAGGCATACAGGAAGTCCTGTAACTGTCTAAATGCTCCCACTGCTTTAACAGCAAAAGAGGCTGCAGGTTGAACAGGACGCTTGATACCATAGCACTTCTGACAGAACTGACCGTACCCTTAAATGATAAAACCTATGAATAGATCCACATACTTTTTATAGTTGGATGTTTTTAGCAATAATTAACAGAACAATAGTTATGATAAGATTTGTACAATAACAAACTTGGAACAGTTTTATATTTTGAGATTAGAAACATTCTTATCCAGAACATATTTTACTCAAATGTAAAATCCACTTCTATGAGATTTACAAGTATGTTTAGCTCTGTATCCAAAAAGGTTATTTTCACCATGTACACATACAAACACAGCAAATATGCCCTAATGTAATAGAATATATTTCAGGTAGATTACAAAGCCTGAAAATAATTTCTCCCCATAGTATACTGATCATTTTGTAGGTGTGTGTTGGGAGACGAACTTTACAACTAACCTGAAGGATGCCTTTGCAGAAACATCCAAATCATAGAAGCCTAGAGTTAGAAGAGACCACAGGAGCCATCCAGTCCAACCCCTGCTATGCAGGAACACACATCAAAGCACTCCCAACAGATGGCCATCTAGCCTCTGTTTAAAAACCTCCAAAGAAGGAGACTCCACCACACTCCGAGGCAGCATAGTCCACTGCTGGACAGCTCTGACCATCAGGAAGGTCTTCCTGAGGTTCAGATGGAATCTCCTTTCCTGTAGCTTGAATCTGTTGCTCCTTGTTCTAGTCTCTGGAGCAGTGGAAAACAAGCCCGCTCCCTCCTCGACATGACACCCCTGCATCCTTTCATCATTTTAATCTCTTTTCTTCTAGTGCTCATATAATTAATTTTCCATAATATCTATTTTATTAGCCTTTTAAATCTTCAAAATGTAGATTCTGATTTCCTTACAATGTCTTGCTAAGCCCTGATATATCTATATAGTAGATATAGTTCACAGCTGATGGACCACAAGAAGTGGACAGAATATAGTTTTTGCAAGGGACATTGAGATCCACTTTCAATAGAGAAGCTCAGAAGAGAGCAAACAATAAACGTTGTAAGCCATTTGGTACACCAAGGCTGGGAGGAAGTCCTAAAAAACCCAATATTGACTACTTCTGAATTGACACATATATATGTATACTGTAAAAAGCAATAGAGAGTCTAAAATATAAACAATGACAAAGTTCAAGCTTTAAAGAGCTTAAACCTAAGCATTTAAATAGCTGCTTACTCTTTTTAAGCCATGCTTCTAGCTCCTTACAAGGAGGTATTAATAATGGCAGGCCCACTAATTATTAAGAGTACCCCTTGTGGATTCATTTCAACATCTTCCTGAAGAATCAACCAACTTGTCTGTGCCTTATGCTAACTAGGGTCGCAAGCTGCATGTGCAGAAATTTCATGTTCAGGATTGGGATAAAAACATAAACCTTTTCTCAAATTTATTTAAAGTTTATGTTTTTATCCATAAGGGCTGTCTTTGATAAAAAGCAACTTGTGCAAAATTATGGGATCAAAAATATTGAAAGTAAACAGAATCAACGGATGCTTGTGATGTAGGCTGGAATCCTGCATGGCTAAGTGTAGTGTAGTAGTTTTGTGTGATATGCTACCTGGAGCCATTTACCATCTCCTGACCTGCTTTAGATCCATCAAAAGCCCCCTCCCAGCCATTCAGTGCCTGGTGGAAAGCAGGAGGGATCAGAGAAGAATCTGGCTATGTCACTGTAGCCAGAAATGAATTGGTTACATCATCCACTGAGACCTGCCGGGGTACTCTAGAAATCTCAGCAGCTGATGTAATCATTTCATATCTAGCTATGTGAAAACTTAATGTCTTCTCATGATATATCCAAAGTATGACAGTCACTGTGGAGTGAGGGTATACCAATGTCCATAGCAACCAAAAATAGACATAGAGAGGCATAAGGTGAAGTTGAGTCAGTAGCGGTTTGTGTGTTGGGCTTCAACTCTGGACACCAGGGTTTGAACACCCACTCGGCCATGGAAACCCACTGGGTGATCTCAGCAAATCATGCTCTGTCAGCCTTTGAGGAAGGCAACGGCAAACCCTCTCTGAACAAATGTTGCCAAACTTGCCTGTGATAGATTCACCTTAGAATTGCCTTAAGTCAGAAACAGCTTGGAGGCACACAACAACAACAAAGGTTAACTTACACCCTTGTATGCCAATATCAGGATGCAAGCTATAAAGGTATAAACTGTCAAGCAAATAGCAGAGTTACTGCAGTTTATTGAAATGTTTAATTTCATTTACATTTCACAGCATTTATTTGCCACTGTAAGTTTGCCCCCCTTCCATGTGGTATATTAACTGTAAATTAAGATAAATTACAAAACTTGTCACCAACATTTTCATCTCCAAAGAAAGGAGGCCCTATATTTAGCTCAGGACTTAACACTAGTGGAAAATTTAAACAGCATCTTTTGGGGACAGAATACTCCGTTTTGTAAAAGACATTTCAGGCACAATTCCAAATCAACTTAGAAATGCAGATGGTAACAAATATCAATAGTTAGGTACTAGAGCAAATTAAACCTGAACTTCCCCTAAAAGCCCAGGTGACTGAACTGATATTGTTGTTGGACATATCATGAGAAGACATGACTCACCAGAAAAGTCAATAATGCTTGGTAAGTTAGAGGGCTGTTGGAAAAGAGGAAGACTGCATTACAGATGGATAGACTCAATCAAGGAAGCCATGGCACTGAGTCTTCAAGACCTGAGCAGGGATGTTGGTAACAGGATGACTTGGGGTCTCTCATTCATAGGGTTGCCAAAAGTTGAAGCTGACTTGACATCAGTTAACAACGGCAAACACTAACAATCATAAAACATTCAACATAGTAAGGATGCATTTACCTGAGAGAAAGTTCTGATGACCTCACTGGGGACTCAATGAAAAGCAAGGCCCAGGATTAGTCATCCTCTAGCTACCTTTCACTAAGGTATTTAACTCTGAATGATTAAACAACATCATTGTCATCGTATTCATTACTGTTCAGCTCTGCTACAAAATATTCATTTTAACTTAGTATAAATTATGCCTTGAAATTTCTTTTGATTCTGAAATTATCATCCATAGCTCCCAAGCACATTGGCTACATGGAGAAATTAGACATAACATTCACCTAAAATTTAGGTTATCTCAGTTAGTTTAGCTACTATCGTATACCCACTGGAAGTTTAAATTGATGATGTGTATCTTCCCTACAAAACAAGAGGAAAACAGAAGGGAAACTGCTAACAATGCAGCCTCTTGCTTTCACTATAATTAAGCCAAGAAACACTGCAGGTGCTCTAATGATTCAATAGCAGGAGTTTTTTCTCCATTAGCGTATGGCTGCCTAACTTTTTCCCCAGCATTGGTAACTATGACTTAAATAACCTATTGCATAGGGTTACTTGCAGATGCTGCTTTGCAGCCATCCTTATGAATAATTAGTCAGCTGATAGCCTTTCCATCTAATTCATTCGTGTTCCTTCTAATTCACCTATGTAGGATTAAAGCAGTTGGGATCCTGCAGCAATTCCCAAAATAAGCCCTTGCCCCCATGGTGCATGTACGTGAGCTATTCAGCATGTGATGGCATACAAATTAAAACACAGAATGAATGAATAATCAGTAAAATACAAAGTATAATAACAGCAGTGAAACATTCATCTTCATGCATGTGAACCCATGTTTGTGTGTATCAGCCCTGGTACCTAACAGCCTGATCCCATGCATTTATTATTTATACTGATAATGACCAAAATGTTATTAATATTCAAGAAGTTTTGGCAAGAAAAAAAGGAGCAAACTACACCTTTTCCTCTGGGCACCAAATGAGTATGGGGCCTGCAGCAATTGCACAAACTGAACCGTAGATACTTTGGCTCTGGTGTTGCTGTTTTTCCTTTTCCTCTCTCCTTTACAATTTATCTGCCTTTTCCTTTTCTCCATGCTGTATGTAGTATCTTACTCTTGAAGTAGGAAAGGATTACCATATTTGCTGGCACAGAAGATGCACCAGCATACAAGATGTATCCCATTTATATGCTGTCAAATACTGTTTCCTGCCATATAGTATGCACTGGCATATAAGATGCACCCCATTTTCAAACAGTATTTTTCTGGGGAAAAAAATGAGTCTTATATGCCAGCAAATAGGGTACATTTTGAGGCTAGAAGAGTAGAAAGAGCCCAAGCCCTGCATGCAGCCAGCTCAGCTGGTAGGAAAGGCAGATAGTTCATATATTTCTATCAGGGGTTTGTCTAGTTGATGAAAAAGATGGTGATTAAGGCATAATGGATCATCAAGCAGACTGAGAAAGGGTTACATTTTTTTAAGGCTGATAGTTGGACCAGGAAGTAGTAATATTCTAAAATGGGCTATTAGCTCAGTTAGCATAGCTCTGATGAGAGGTGGTTTGAGGAAACAAAATACCTATGGTGTAAGAAATCACTGTTCCTTCCCCCTGAAGCAATGTGAGTCCAAAATAAATAGCTTTAAAATACTAACAACAGAATCCACATAAAGGAAGAATCTGATGCAAGAAGTGCTATGGCAGGCCCTCTAGTCAAGAAATGTGGGACAAGAAGAAACACAAAGGATGAAAATGCACAAAAAAGGTAAGAAGTGATTTTTCCCCTTTTACAGTCATAATGGTAGGGGAAAACTTTGCATGGTGCTATGATATATTTGTATGATTGCTTCAGTGGAATTGCAGTGATACAATTTGCTGCATCACATAAAACTATGACATTGCCTCAGTTAGCACAAGGTACCCTTTATCAGTTATCTATCACTGCACTACACTGCACACAATTTAAATTAAAACAACTAAAATAAGAGTTCTCTCTGCTGATGGAAAAAAAAACTGAACAACTTTAACAGATTTAGCTAACTTCAGACCTTGAGAAGAGGTAGGATATAAATCTATTCATATTTAGAGCCTATAAATCCCTCACCATTTAAACTCAAAGAAACAATCAGATAAGTGTTAAGAATGAAAGCAATATAACCCAAAAGCAAATGACAACAAAAACAACATGCTGTGACCTTCTAAATTGTGGACTTGTTCTATGCATCATCTTGTTCTACACCTCATAGGAAAAATGGACATTGTGATTTTCTGACAGCAGCCTCAAAATACACACAGCTAAAAAGAAAGATCTGTATTACATGCACAGATTTCCCCACATATAGCCTAGTACTCTGGAAAATATCAGTCAGTGGGTCAGACCCTGCTGCAAGAGCCCTTGAAGCATGACATCACTGGCAAAGAGCAGGCCTTTAATGTTTTGCTCCAGCTCTGCATTACTCTTGAAGAAGAAGCATAGAATATATCTTTCATCTATTTGTTTGAAAAGGATGTAAGATGTTATTTTTTTGCTTCAGAGGGCACTATTTTAGGGGTGTGCAGGGGGCAGTACATGTTCATGCAGGGAGATACCACATCCCAGTTTGCTGACAGAATTGCTGCCATCAGTAGAAAGACACCCTTGGATCCTGGCCAATGCCTTTTTAAACATGACTTGCCTAGTTTTATTTACGTTATTGTGATGAACAAAAGTTATTTGATTTTCTTCTGATGTTGTTTGCAGCCACGACGATCTATGGAAAAGTACATCAAATGTTTCAAGTCAAATATACACTTGTATGGATGGTAGAGCACAGCACATGAATCCGCCCTAGCTTCTGAAATAATCTAGAGGCCTGTGAGGCTATTCTGAAACAGTCCAGGGAATCGCCACAACAATATCATTAATGGGGCACTTTCCACACAGATTTTCAAAACAAGCTGGATCAGTTGGTGTCCGACCAACGGTAACATTTAGAAAGCGGAATTGCAGAGTAACTCCAGAAAGCATTAATGCATTTTAGCAGTGCTCTAAAAGTTTCGGCACATTAGAAAGTCCCCTCGGCCTTTGTGTATGAGAGCCAAGAGAATAATTTAAAAAATCCAGGTCGAATAGAAAGCCTGAAAGATATTTCTCCCTCCCCCTAGATTTCCAATGGTTCAGTTGGCGCAATTGGTCCAGGCTCATCATTGGCTAGGGGCCCAGCGCGGATGGAAGAAAAGTGGTTGCTTGCTTTTGTTATCACTTCAGTAACAGAAAAAAAAAATGAATCGGGTGGTTAGTGTCACTGAAGTAGCAAAGGATTTACACTGTTGTGCTGCCGGCTATTATACTTTGTGCATTAGGGGTCCACCGACGATCCACCTCTCCTAGATCAGATCATTCATAGGGGCCCTATTTTCTGGAATTGCTCCAGGGCCCCGACCACCTTCCTCCAGCCTTGCCCACCCCCTTGCTGGTTCTCTGTGGTTGCTGGCAACAAATGAGGAGCTCAGGGGAATAACAGACTACGGCCATTTCCGCACTAGGCTGTGATAGTGCTATTATTCCACTTTCAACATCCTATGCAATCCTGGGGCTTGCAGTTTAGGGAGGGGCCCCTCCCTAAACTGCAAACCCCAGGATTCCATAAGATGTTGAAAATGGAAAAATAGCACTATCACAGGCTAGCGCGGAAATGGCCTACGGGAGAGAGCCTGAGACCAGTACAGAAGCTGTGCGAGCGGGCTCGGCATTCCCGGCGCCTTCCCGGGGCTCTTCACAGGTACGGCGGAGGGCGCGCTTCAGCCGCGGCGCCCTCCTTTCGCCAACGCGGTCTCTGCTGCCGAACACATTCCTCCGGGCGCCTCAGCAAAGCCCCCCGCCCTCGACGCTCTCCGGGAGGCGAGGGAGCCCATTCGCGAGGGGAGCGGCTCCCCCGTCTGGCAGCCCGGGCGAAGAGCAGAGCCGTTGCCATTGGGCTTCGGGAGAGCGCTGTCGCTAGGGTGGCAAGCTCGTCGGGGCGGCTTCCGTCGTTGGAGGAGCCCGGGAGCTCCACTCCCTGTAACCAAGGAACGAGCGCCCGCCTAGCCGACACAGAGAGCTGGGCTGCGTCCACCTCTTCCCCCTCCACACACCGAGGCGCCCCCTCAACCCGCGCGCTCCTCTTTCCGCCTGAATGGCGAGATAAGAGTCCAGCCTCTTCCCGCCCGGCAGCCTGGGCTCGGCTCGGCGACGCGTGAGAAGAGAGGGCTTCCACTCGGTACCCGAGTTAGCGCCGGACCTTCGGTCTCTCTGCCCTGCCTCGTCCTTCCTCCCCCGCCCCCGTTAGCCGGAGAGCTAACAGAAAAGGGACAGCAGGAGTCGCCGGAGAAGCACCGCCGGAACGCTGGTTTCTCCTCGCTTTGTGAGCTCAATCTGATGGCGTCTCACCAGCAAAACAGGATTCAAGCCTACCTGGAAAAGAACAAGATTGGGCCACTCTTTGAGGTAAGCGCCTTGGAGCCAGCCTCCTGACTGGCTTTCTCGGCGGCGAGGGACGGAGCCCGGGGCGTTCGCCTTCTCCCGGTGGGCTTGACTCCTTCCCCCCCCCCGCCCCGCGTGGACCGCCCGTCCCCAAGCGAGGGCGCGCGGCGGATCAGTCGCCCAAGTAACTTTGAGCGTGGGCTTAGCGGGCATTGCGAGCCCTGTGGAACCGAGGGAAGCCGGTCCGAGCGCTCGCCGGGCGAGCGTGGTTACCTGTGTGTACCTGCGCCCCTAGTAGGGTTTTCTTCACAGACATTTACCAGTACACCTGCACCTGCCCGCTCTTAGCCTCACACGCGTTCTTCTCCCCCGCTTGGCTTCTGTATTTTTATTGTACATTTGTCTCCTTTCCGGTAATCTCGAGTCCTGCCTTCTGCCCTTCCTGCTGTGTTCCGTTTAGGGCGAGGTTCCAATCCTTTTAAGCATTTCCGTAAAGGGGGCTAGTACAGGAAGTGCGGTTCTCCCCTATCTCGGGTTCTGATAGAAGAAGCTGCACTTGCTGGTATTCTCGCTTTCGCATTCCTCTTAAAGATGCTGTTCGGCAGTGAAGAGGGTAAGCCCATTATATGCTTCTTATGCCATGCGTGCATGTGGCTCTTCCTTAAGTATTAATGTAAATCTCCTCTCTCTGCTCCAGATGTGATCCCTTTCTTCTCCTTTTTACCCATATGCTGCGGTGTCTGTTCGTTTATCTGAGGCGGAGGAGCAAGTGCTCTGCCCACCAGTTCCCCCTTATACCCGACCAAGGTCCGTGGTACCCAAGGCTGATAAATTAGTTTGGCACCTTAAAATCCCACAAGTACCCGTACCCTTCCTGGAAGTAAAAGTGCATCGATAATAAAATAAATAGCAATTTGGTGCACTTTCATGGACCCTCAGTTAGCAAGCTAAAGCAGCCTTCCTCCCTGTGTAATAGTAGGGCAGTCTGTCTATCTTGAGCACAGCTGCTAACACACGATTTTCCTTTTATTACTTTATGACTTTTCTTAGGGATTTGTATTCTGTGGCTGAAATCCAGTTCTTGGTCCCAACTAAAATAGACCCATTAAATGAATGGGACCTTAGTAAGTCACCACTGAGGCTTCATTGATGCTGTAGGTCTATTCTAGTTGACACCAACAGTTGGATTTCATAGAATCATAGAAATGTAGAGTTGGAAGAGCCCACACGGGCCGTCCAGTCCAACCCCCTACCATGCAGGAATACCCTCAAAGCACTCCCGACAGATGGCCATCCAGCCTCTGCTTAAAAACCTCCAAGGAAGGAGACTCCACTACACTCCGAGGCAGCATATTCCACTGCTGGACAGCCCTGACTGTCAGGAAGTTCTTCTTGAGGTTCGGGTGGAATCTCCTTTCCTGCAGCTTGAATCCATTGCTCATTGTCCTGGTCTCTGGAGCGGCAGAAAACAAGCCCTCTCCCTCCTCTACATGGCATCCCTTCAAATATTTAAACATAGCTATCATGTCCCCTCTTAACCTTCTCTTCTGCAGACTGAACATACCCAGCTCTCTAAGTCTGTCCTCATAGGGCTTGGCTTCCAGGCCCTTCACCATTTTGGTCGCCCTCCTCTGGACCTGCTCCAGCTTGACCATGTCCTTCTTGAATTGGGGTGCCCAGAACTGGACACAGATTTAGGCCTTTGTGTTCTTGCCCTTGCTGTACATAGGTTTGTTTCTTTATTCTATCATGTTAAAAAAATTATGTAGACCTTTCAATTACTGAAATTGTCTAGGCAATGTACAGATAAATTTGTCTGTTCTTAATGCCATTGTCCATAGGTATGTGTTGGTGTGTGAGACTTTCCCTCCTTTGAGAGTCTGCTCACTGTAGGTGGTTTTTTTCCCCTTCTCTTTACCCATTTCAAATCTTTTTTTTAAAAAAAGCATCACAAAGTAGTTGCTTGTTAAAGAGAGATATAGTTTTACAGCTATCTGCCCCCCCAAAATCGGTGAAATTTTCATGTTACCGCATATACAGAGAATCAGTGAATCTGGACTGAGTTGGAGTCATCCAGAGTCATATTTATCACCTTTGGGCTGTGAACAGCCCAACCTTTGGTGGACTTCACTGCCTGAATCTGTGCGTGCAAGTACTGAGGGGAAAGCATCCTGTTAGTTGCCAGGGCATGGGCACAGAAAGTGACTTTACAGTGTTCTGGCCACAGAAGACACCCTCAGGTTCTTTGCTTCACCCTTTCCTGTCATTTCAATGTGAGGGATGGAGAGTGTTTCAAAGGCTCACTGGACAGGAGACTGGTGAGGGACGCACATGCAGACTCAGCACATGGGAGTATTTGCTTTGGGGTATATAATATGAAAGCAGCATTGCTCTGCTTTGAGAGCAAACAAGAGGATAGCTGAAGATTTAAGCATGCCATGCATGCCAGTGTGGATGACACTGGAGCTATTATCTTCTTTTAACTGATCTAAAACAAATACCATGCAATAGATTCATTCAGGATTACCGGAAGCACAAGGCAGATTAAAGAAAGAAAGGAAAGAAAGAAAGAAAGAAAGAAAGAAAGAAAGAAAGCAAGCTTTAAAAGTAGCCCATCCCGCTGAAGTATTTTAAGGCATTTCTTCTTTTCCTTTCTGTCTGTATGTGTACTCATATCCACAGTTCATAGTATTTCCCTCTTTAGGCTAATTTTTATTATATCATCTATAACACCTTGTAATTTTTAAAGAGTAAGACAGTGATACTACGAAGTGTATGTTGTCAGTGACTGCTATTTAGCTGAATATTTAATTAGTCTGACCCACAAAAAATAATATTTCAAAGGAATAATTCTTTTAGTCTTTTAAAAATGTATTACCATTATAGTTATTGTGACACAAGGCTTTCTGTTAATGGAAGTAGATCTTGTGTATGGAGAATAAAAACCTAACACTGAACTTATTTTTGGATGACTTTTTAGATACTCCATTTTTGGACTACTGCCCAACTTTTAGGAAAGGCATATTCATGTAATAATAAAATATATTCTGAAATGAGGTGACAAATTAATTTTTCTTGCTTAGCCATTTCAAAAGGTGCCAAATAGTTTTAATTTGCATCATCCTTCCAAATGTGGTGTTCTTGTTTTCAGTTATTCACCAGGAAATTGGCATGACAAGTCACTGTATTTATATGTCAGGGAAATATCATCTACTTAAATCATATTCATCTTTGTGAATATAGCCACATAATTTATGAAAAACATGATCATTGGATTAAGAAATAAAGTAATTCCTGGGGGTACTAAAAATCATCCACTGTTGCTACTTGAATGTGACTCAGCCATATTCATGATTACATATGGCTCCAGATGGTATGAATCTGACACAGCTTGTGGGTTTTGAGCACACTGATTCAGCATAGCTGATATTTGTCACCTACTGGATTTAGATCAGTTTAGTGTGTTCTCAGTCAAAGCAGCCACTATCCCCAGCATTGCCTTTCGTGAATATGTATATCATCTCAGTGAAAGGGATGGAAAGAATATTTGAAAAATAGTTGAAAAACATGTTTTTGGAATATTGAGGGATCCCAATAGGAAGAATCCTGGACTGAAGAGAATTTTCAGTTTGGGACTCTGCACAAAATTTGCATGTGTTATTTTCTATTTTCTGTGCAGAATGTGCTGCTTTCTGTGCAAAAATGCGTGCATGAATTTTGCACATAATAAGTTCCCACCTCCAGCTTTTTTGTGCAGGAAATAGCATTTTCTGTGCAGAAAATAATATTTGCTGTTTTCTGAGCAAAAAACAATGCTCTCTGCACAAATATACCATGTGTGGTTTTCATGCGAACAAGTCCTAACTGCAAACAGTCTACAAAAACTGTGCAGTTTTCAAACAGTTTTTCACTGTGGAAAGAAAATGTCTAAAATCACTTGTTGCTTCCTTCAAGAACAACATTCGAAAAGAAGTACGTCCCTATTCAGGGATGTTTAAAAAAAGCCCTGTGATATTGGCTAGCCTTCTGTTGCCATACTGTGAGCGAAGTGAATACAGCTGAGGCTGGAAGTGAATGAAATTGAACCAGGTTCTTCCCTGCTCATTTACTTAACTTTCGCTACCGCTCATATTTCGAGCTCTGTTTTCAGGTCATACACTCAGCCTCCCACTACTCCAATTCAATGAGGTGTTGCTTAAATTCTTTCTTTGTAAACCCATAAGCTCTTAATTGGTATTAGCAACTAGGACCCACTGCTGGCAGGGCCCTTACTGACAACCAGCCCTGGCCTTCCTTTGCCACATAGCTGGATATGTTAACAGACTACCTTTTAAGTTAATGAGGTCCACTGCTGTAATTTTCCACATTACTCCAGAGTGATGGTGGTTTGGGGCATTGTGAATAGCTGAAATAACAAAAAGCTCACAGTGACCTACTAAAAAGCACAACACTGTGGCTACCATTTCTACCCTCCCCTGTAACAACAGGTAAGTAAGCCTTCCAGCAGGATGTTAATTGAAAAGATTTACAAGAGAGGAAACTTTCCCCTAGGCCCTCTCAGTGGAGATGACCCTGCCTGTTCATCACTTTCATACCTTCCCCAGTTTGTGATGTTAAAGGCGTAGGTAGAAAAAGTTTAGTTTTCATATCAGATAAGAAGTGTTCTGGGGTGGTGGTTATGGAAAGTTGTATGAATGAGCAACAGTGTTACCCAGTTTTCTGAGATACATACATAAGAGTGCTGGTATTTTTTTTTAAACAGTAAAAATATGACTTTGGCTTCATAAGAACAATTTCAGTTGTATTTTTATTCTTTTCTGTGAAATTAATCTTCTATGTCTTCCTGAAAGATGATAAAGCTAAGCCAATATGCAACAATGGAATTATAATGCAGGAAATGCTGTATATTGTTTCCTATAAAACTGTATATTTTTCCTATAAAACTGTATATTGTTTACTATAAAAAAAGTTCTGTTAGTGAATGAAGAATTTAAAGTGTTGCAGATAGCAAATGCTATTTATGTGTATCAGCATGATTTAATAAAGGAAACTTTCTCTCTCTGTGTATATGATGCAGCAACACACAGGAATTTACTTAAAGGCAGCAACTTTACTGTAAACATCACCTTTCTGTCAGGGCCAGGATTACCCTTGGCATCAGCTACACAAAAATTGCATGCAGCAAGTGATGCTGTTTAAAAACCTAATGCAGGGCTTTCCAAATGGTGTGCCGCGACACATTAGTGTGTCACCTGAAGTGTGTAGGTATGTCGCCTACAATCTTGGGAATGTATGTTATTATTTATAAATCATATATTTTAAAAAATATATGAAAGGTTTTCATGAGATATGTTGTGTCCCCATACATTTTGTTATTACAATTTATGTATGTATCTGTATCTTTTATAAGGGGTTAGTTTGACCTCCGGTTTGCTAGTAAAACTGAATTACTGTGTTGCAAAATGGTGCATGTCTAAAAAAAGTGTGTCACCAACATGAAAAGTTTGGAAGGCTCTGACCAAATGGGTAAACCAGATAAATGATAAATCATACATTACCTATTTATATTTTTGTAGAAAAATGTACATTACATAGAATACATTGAAATAAATCCATACAGATGTTTGTAGATCCACATTCTGAAAAGATTCAGATGTTTATAAAGTTGCAAAGATTTGAGAGAGAGAGAGAGAGAGAAAGGGCATGTATAAAAATAATTAATGTAAAAAATCCACTATGAAAATTTTACATCTACTTAAAAGTAACTGATAGAAGTTTTGGAATGCTAATCTGTGGTTTTCTAGAATACAAAGATATTTTGGGGAAAATGTTTTAAAATTAGTTTTTCTATGTGAGAACATTTGTGCAGCAGTGGTATGGAGCGTGTATAGTGTAGTAATTTGGGTATTGGACTAGGACTCTGGGAGATCAGGTTCAAATCCCTGATTGGCCATGGAAACCCACTAGGTGGTCTTGGGCAGGTCACACTTTCTCAGCCTCAGACGAAGGCAATGGCACACCCCTTCTGAACAATTCCTGCCAAGAAACTCTAGTGGTACGTTTGGCTTAGGATTGCCATGAGTTGGAAACAACACACAACCACAAAAACAGTGGTAGAATTTTTTGCAAATAAGATTCTGAACTTTGATTTTCAGACTGACCTGTGGGTTTTAAGCATTACAATTTGAACTCATTTTTAAAAAACCTCAGTTTGTATTTAGTTGAGATGTTTCTCTTGACTTCACTGATTGTGAGACTGATTTTGATGAGATGTTCCTCTTGATTTCATTTCCTTATATAGTTAGAATACTGTAGTTCGTCTTTACCAGTCCCAAAGAGTAGCCATATTAGTTGCAGCCCGAAGAGACAAAACATACTGTTGTGCATGGGAAACAATGCCTGCTCAGTCATATGCATCTGATTAAATAGGCTGTTGTAAACAAGTCCTTCTCTATGGTCAAAAAATTTAATTTTCATAATAGCTAACTGCATTCATATGGTTGGAATGCAGGTGATTGAGCTATTCAGTATCTTTAAATATCTTTCAGAATTTTTAAATAAAGATTTTAAAAAAATCATACCAAACCTGCACTTTTCTCCAATATAGGAATCTTAGTTGATGAGAAAAATAAAATAAAAAATACTGCAGGACAGATGGCATCCTTTTGGGGGTGTTAGCAAAGAAGGGTGTCTTCTTTACTCTCTTGCACTTTACATGTTAATGGGGCAGATCCACATTTAAAGGTAGGTTTGCCATCTTTTGGGACATCCTTTAGTTATGCATTCTTGCATGGCAGAGCCTTCCAATTTCATGATTCTAGGACATGGGTTTTCCACCATCATGGAAAGTTTGGTTCATGTAATATGTAAACAAAAGAATAGCACATGACAAATTTGTTTCTTTTACCTTTTATGTCTTCTCTGATATGAAGAATGATGATGTGAAGAAAACAGAAAATATGTAGGAGGAATGTGGTACAGTGTTGAAGGGAAGTAATGAATTTTTAGAAGCATCCCAATACAGATGCTGTTCTGAATTGTAGAATCGTAGAGTTGGAAGGGGTCCCATAGGCCATTGAGTCTAATTCTCTGTTTAATGCAGAAAAACTAGCTAGAGCATTCCCAGCATGTAGCTGTCTAGCCTCTTTTTGAAGACTTCCAGAGAAAGAGACTCTGCCACCTCTCCACGGGTTTCATTCATGAACAGTTCTCACTGTCAGAAAGTTCGTTCTTATGTTCCTATGAAGTGTACCCTCCTGTAACTTAAAACCATTATCCCTAACCCTATCCTATGGGGCAGCAAACCTGCACACTCCTCTCTGTTGCAACACTTTAGATATTTAAAAAGTGATGTTTTCTTCATCACGCTGAATGTGCCTAACTCCCTCAACCTTTCCTCCTGTGTTTTGTTCTCCTTGCCTCTTATCATCCCTGTTGCCCTTCTTTGTACCTGCTCCAATTTGTCTATAGCCTTCCTAAAATGAGGTGAAGGCTTTGGATATAAAAAGGGGAATCCTACTGTTCTGCTGCAGAAATACAGAAAAAGAGGAGAAGAAATGTGCTGCACTACTTGCTATGATACAAGTTTTTCAGAGAAGGTGGGATTTGATAACCACACACTCCACTATATATTTTACAGAGAACTACCTGAGAGATGCATTTTATTTTATTTTATTTATTTAATTTTATTTATTTATTTACCCTGTTGGTCCTTGTAATAGCTCAGGGTAGCTGGCTCATACAAGGATGTCTGGCAGTTTTACTTACTTCTTGGGGAGCTGTCAGTACCCATGATCCTTAATACCTATTCTAAACACTTAAAAAAATACTTTAACTTGCTCAAGTCCTGGTTCTATTTATTGTGTCAAAGCAGTTATATGTTTGATGTTTGATGGTATACATTCCTGGTGTGTGAACTGTATGGCAGGCATGGTATCCTACTTGGGACTCAGGCAAGTGAGAACTTCACAATTAAATAATGTGGCTGAGGAGTTGCATACTTATCTAATAATTCTGGTCAGGATGTGATAATTAACAAGAAATTAAGCTAAATACTAACTTCCGAAGAGAGAGACACGCGAGATTTCTATGAAGAGGAAAAATGAGGTATAGATCTATGCCAGTGGTTCCCAAACTTTGGTCATCCAGATGTTTGGGGCTTCAGCTCCTGGAAGCCCCAGCCAGCTCGTCCAATGATCAGTAATTCTGGGAGGTGAAATCCAGAAAACTGGAGGACCAGGTTTGCATTTAAGAGGACTGGGGTGATGCAAAAATAAAGAAGCAGAATAGGGTTAGGTTTAATGGGAGGGAAAAGTCAGAACTAAGAAAAAAAAAAAGCCTACCCCACTTTCATGGAGGCTGGAGTGCAGGTCCCCCAAGAAAGTAGAAAAACTGTGCATATCATGAGCCCCCCAAACTGTATTTAACACACACACAAAAGAGCCTGTGCTGGTGGGGTGGCTAGGCCTGGGTGCATGTGTGTTCCCTTGCTCGCTTGCTCGCTTGTTTGGACAGGAGAAGGGAAAGAGAAAAGAATGGGGGAGCAGGCGGAGGCAGAAAGAGGACACCTGCCCCATACCCTCCCTCCTTTGCTGCCTGCATGAGTGAGTGAACGTACGTACCCTCCCTCCTCCTGTCCTGTTCTCTTTTCCTTCTCCCACACACATGAGTGAGCAAGCAAACATGCACGTGACTGGGCCTAGCCACTCCTCCAGTTTGATTTTCTCCCAGCGACACAATCCAGGAATAATCAAATCCATGAATGCTTAAGCTGCAAGTGTGGCAGACTGAGGATAGTGGGAATCTATAGAGTCTGAATGAGTAGAGAAGAATAAGGGGCTTTTAAAGTGGGAGGAAAATTTGAGAATGAATTAGAAACAGTTTTAGCAGGAAGAACAGCCAGTTTTAGCAGGAAGAACAGTTGAAACTGTATGTGCAAAGTTTTGTGTACATAAGTAAGTGTGTTTAGTTTGGCCCATACTTTCTCACACAGACTCCCTTTTTCAAAGACTTGATTAATTTTATGGCTTTGGCAGAACTTAAAACTGTTCATCACATTAATTGGCTATAGAGGTCTAATTGTATTATAGACGTGCACAGTGATCATATACATTTAAGATCACTACTCAAGCAATAAGTAACTGAAAGTGACAGGGGTGATTTCCTTGTTTCAAGAGACCTTTACTTCCATGGAGACTTGAAAATGTTCTGAAAACTATTTGCTCATTCCTGGTTGAAGATTTGTTTCAAGATTTTAAATCAGTGAGCTGATTTTTCTTTTAAAAAAGATTTCTTTATTAATTTATAATTCATGAGCCCTTGTAAGCATTTGGAGGCATTACTGGGAGTTGCTGGAGTTTGACTCATACAATCCTTGCACATTCCAAAAATATCTGTGTTGTATCTGTGAAATCTTGTATATTTTTATATGGAATTTTCCCAAAACTTTTAGGTTATAAATATGAATTCAAGTGGATATTATTGGTTTATCCTCTTTATGTGCAGGCTATAGATTAGATTTTTACTTATTTATATCATCTTTCAGTCTGCCAGGGCTTTTGAAATGATGTACAGTAAATAAATACAGTCGGCCTGTTACCATACTGTACACCCCCACTTCATGATATTGTGACATTATTTAATTGGCACAAAATACAAATCATACATTTATGACTGAAGAGCCATGCTGTCAAAAAGGACTGGCTGGACATGCGCAAAAGTACGTCAGAAGGAACCTCAAGGCATAGTCAGGTCATAAGTTCCCTGAGGATTAGTCAGAGAAGGTGATGGCCCAAACCTAGAAGACAATAGCCACTGAAACTCCCAGACAAAGCAACAATGATCGAAGTCTTGTATCCTTGTTTGTGCTGGACTTCCTGTTTTGTTTCCTCACCTGCCCAGACATTAAGAAACTATCATGACTCCCATCAATGCTTTGTCACCTAATGCTGTGATGATTAGCCAGCTCCAGATCCCTTTGTTTGCTTTGCCAGAGAGCCATTAACACCTTCCCTTTTAAGACAGGAAAAAAAGGGTATTTAAACCCTGATGATTCATAGCATGTTGGACGCATGTAGGTGTGTCACACTGTCCATTTTCTCCCTGATTCTTGTGTCCTGGGCTGCCCTCAGACTCTCATGTTTGAGCCATTTTGCTTTTCCTTTCTTTTCAGGATTGGTAAATATTGTCCACTTCATCTTAACTCCTTGTTATCTAATTTTACCTCCTTTCCTTTGATGCCTTGTATGGTTGTGAGACTGCTTGAATCTTGCATGTGTTTGTGATTTTCCTCCAAGAAAAAATTCTTTTAATCTTCAACTGGTGTCGCTGCATTTGTATCAGTATACAAAGGTGAAAAGACCCCAGAAGTTAACCCCCTCCCCCACAGGCCTCCCTTTTTGAGCTAAAAATTCCCCATCTTTCCATGGAGGCATTGGCATTGCAGATAGACTCCTGAGCCACCTACCTTTTGGAGTAACAAGCCCTCCACTTTCATGTGGGTTAGGGGTGTAAGACCCCTGCAGAAGTGGAGAAAACACAAATAAAAATAGCAAATGCTTTAAAAAACAAACAAACCCTAAGGACACTTCTCTAGGGGTCTGTAGGTCCTCCAGTGCGATTCTGTGGTCTATTTCCAGCAGAAATAGATTATAGAAGCATGCTGGAAAACCTAGCAATGCCTAGAGAAGTTTTCTCTCGAGAAATGATTAGGTCCTCCCATGCAACTCTGAATCTGACTGGAGAGACTACAGATTCTTAGAGAGAACATATTTTTTTTTTATGTGGCAGGGCAAATACAATAAGAATTTTTTAAACAAACAAACAAAGCTGCAAATAATCAAATCTGTGAATGCTGAACCTGCAAAAATGGAGGGGCCACTGTACAGATAAACGGGTAAAAACACACTTTGAAAATAGATGAGTACAGCTTTTTGAAAAATATAGTTAAAAAACACCCTCACAAAACAATGAGAAAAGCCACCCTTGTTTTAAGGCTCATTTTATAGAAGATTGATTTCTCTTTAGGGAACTGTATGCTCATTTCATTTATGGAATGGATTTGTATACTGCAGAAGATTCCAGAACAAGAGGTAATTTTAAGTCATTTCACCATCTTTCTCTAGCTCCTTGTGCCATCTGCTGCAGTGTTCTATAGTATCTCCCAGACCTCTGGAGAAGTTTATCAGAGGTGGAAGGGGCTGCAGGGGGAAACTAGCTTGCCTTGATTGATTAAAATGCCTGCTTCTACTCTTTCTCCTAGTGAGAAAATGCTGTGAATATTACTGCCACAGTTTTTCATACATAGTCAGTTTTATAAAGAAAGTGAACATGCTGTGACCTACATGTTCACTTTCTGTCTTAGCTTAATTTGCTCTGTTCTTTATTGCTACTAAAGCTACCTGTAGTACAGAGGTACTTTATGTTGCTTGGAACAGCCATATTGTAATGTTGCTTCTAGATTTTAGTTGGAAAAGTTTGATATATTGGCAGATACATAATTTTGAGCTTTGTAGTATGTTGCAAAATGGCTGCAAGTGAAAAATTGGTCATAGATTTCTGTATATTGGGAAACTCCAAATTAGCTATTACAGTCTTGGTTGAGTTGGTACTCTAATATAGCATAATAGCTAATATAGCTATGCAGATAGGATTTCTGCTGGTTATTTATTTATTTATTTATTTATTATATTTGTATGCTGCCTTTCTCTCAGCATGGGACCCAAGGTAGCTTCCATCAACAAAACATTTCATGTTATGCTATTAATTAGATTGATTCATACTTTGTTTTTTTTCATTGGAATGCTACTTGAAGTGCTTATGTGAGCAAAAGCATGTAATCTGTGAACTGACCTTCAGTTTTGCTGCCTCTCTCTGTTTTACCTCCTAATCAAGATGAAGGGGACTTCGTGGTGACTGATACTACCATTGTGGAGTTAAGATGCTAGTGTGGACGTGTCCTCTGTCATTATGAAAATATAAGTTGCAAGAATAGAACATAATCCATCAAAATGACGTGAGCCATTGCAAATACATAGCTGAGACTACAAACCTGTACACATTTACATGGGAATAAAACTCATGGAATTTAATAGGATTTATATATGAAGAAAAGACATACATAAAATTGCATTTTTGCTACAATAGTTCTCAGAGATAGTATTTTATAGATTTATTATAAAATGGCTAACCATCACTTGGCAGATTTTTTGTGATTATTCTAAGACTTGTATTACAAAAGAAAAAAGTAAAAAAAAGGTGTTCTTCTCTATGAGAAAAGGGCATTCTGAGTGAGAATCAGCTCAACAATTGTATCTGAAATTATCTTTATTCTTTCTTGATTTGCTAAAGATTTCTTACAGTACCAATTACTTTGCCAAAGGTAGATTCTGATATGAAGTAGTAACATGTTTTGCTTTGAAAATTAATTTCCGTGTTCTTCTAAGACTACAGGCTTTGGCTTCTGGGTAATAATCTAGGATTAGAGTTGCTCTATATGGTAATGACAAATGTACCTTCCAGTCATGTTCACAGCAAAGAGGTCCAGTGGTTTTAGAATAACTTATTACATTGTTTCATCCTACCTGTGCTTTCTCAGAAGGAAGACCAGTTGATTTCAGTAGGAATTAGTTTCATGTAAACAAGTATATGTTGCTTCATATTTACTCATAGGTACTTACTGATAAACAACAACCAAACTAGATATGACATGTGTTTTGGTATTTATTGTGCTGGATTTTTAAAATGCACAGGAGGAACTGATAATTATCAAGAGATTTTTCAAGTAGGCTCAACTTGCTATAGAGATGTGCTAGAGAAGGGTGCTGAGGGAAGGATGTAGGAAGATTCATGCCCAGCCCACCTCAAACTAGTTTCTGTGTGTCAGATCCTGCAATATATAAACTGTGTTTGTTGAATTTTCCCTTCTGCCTCCAAATTGCCAATAGTAGCCTTGCACACACCTCAAAGGAATGCTGTTGGTCGTTTTGCTGCCGGCCATTGGTGATGGTGGTGGTGGGGCTTCACATTTTTGTAGCACTGTAGAGTGCTTTCTTCAGCTGTGTTTCAAACCAGGAAGTGATTATACTTCTGCTGAAGTGATTATACTTCTGCCTTCAGTCACTTCCTGTTTTGGAAAAAAAAAGCTTGTATAGGGAAGGGAAGTCATCTACAGATTTGAAAAGGGATCTATCTCAATGTCAGCAAACATGGCAAATGTCCCTCCTTTCAAGCTTTGGGCTTCATTGGCCGGGGGGGGGATCAGCCCTCTAATTTTGTGGTATGTGGTTAGCGAGGAGACCCTTGAGAGTTGCACAAAATGGCATTGGGCTCCACGTGCAACACATGGTCTGAACATTACCTACCACACTCTACTCTGCTTCTCCATGGTAATAAACTTCCACAGTGGTCTCCCCATACACCTAACAAGTGAAGGGGAGGTTTTCCCAGTGTTTACTGTTGTAATGCTTCTCTTTTTAGGATCTGGTCCTTGAAATTTGGAAAAAAAAGTCTATGTAAACCTAGGCAAAGTCCTTTGCATGTGGACACAATTTAATTTTTCCCTGTAAGAACTACCACTGAAAAAAGCAGTGAACCTGGCGACTCTTTAGTGCCTGCCATTTTCTTTTATCCCAAAATGCCTGTGGCAAAATGATCAGCCACCGGTACATTTAAAGAAATTCCCTGTGGACTAACAGCTGATATCTTATGGCCTGACAGCACTCCACAGACCACTGCTTTGAGTAGTGCTGATGTAAACAGTACTGAGGTAGATAGACATGTAGTCTAATTTATATAAAGCATCTCACTATATTCTGTTTTAATACCTATCATTGAAGTGAGTGGATCATGCAATGCATGTATTGTAGTAAAACTTCTGCTTTAGAGTGCTGTGTTTAAGGCTGAGATACAGGAGACTGATGCACATATGGAATACTTGGCCAGAATCCTATACACGCTGCCAACATAATTACATTGGAGAAGAAATTAGCAGCATGAGACAGCACATGGTGACAGAAAGAAAAAGAAAGAGAAGACTTTGATGGAGGAGGTGCCATCGTTCAGCTTTGAGCTTTCTTTTTTTTTGAATGCCTGGGTTTGAGAGGTCTCTAGAGCCAAGGCCATTTCCGCACTAGATTGTTATAGTGCTATTATTTCAACATCCTATGGAATCCTGGGGTTTGCAGTTTAGAGAGGGGCCTCAAACAGTCTAGTGCGGAATATAACAGTCTATAACAGTATAGTGCTATAACAGTCTATAACAGTCTAGTGTGGAAATGGCCCTAGTCATTCCTCCCATTGTTCCTTAAACGCTAGTGACTTCTCAAAGCCAGGAAATCAAGAACTGTGTGACTGGGAATTAGCCTGTGGAGGAAGATGTGTGACTTTGACTTCTTCTCATCTCTGCTTTTGGATATCTCCCCTGTCCAAGCTTGGAAATTCTTAAGCCACTTGCACTACAGTCTGATGTGGGAGTGTTTTGCCACTGTAGGCTCTTGGCTTTTACTTCTAGAACACCTGTCTTCCCAACTCCTCCTCACAGATCCATTGCCTTGAATTTATGTGTGTGTGTGTGTGTATGTATAGGGTAATCAATTTAGCACTTAAAAGTGAAGAAAAGTGTAATATTTTCTCCTGAAAAGTTGTTGGTTTTCTTGTTGTAGAATTAATGAGGTTTATATCAATTGAGTAATTCAGTTCTGAAACAGTTTACATTTAAAGCCTGCTTTGGTTAGAACTTTGAAAAAAGCATATATCAAGTGTGTGAGAGGGAGAGAGAGAAAAGAGTCGAGAAACAAAGACGGAATTGTGGCTGTGGTTTTAAAAGTACATGGACACAACAGAACAAGAATCATAATCTTCTTGTTTGTGAGATACCCAATAAAAGATTTTTAGATAAATTTTAAACATGCTTGCTTACAAATAAATTTTATTGATCTCATTGGAGCATATCCCATTCTAAATATGCTTAGGGTTTCATCCTTAGGCTGAAATCCTACATCCATTTACCTGAAAGTAAGCTTCATTTAGTTCAGTTGCATTTACTTCTATGTGGAGATGTGTGTGTGTGTGTGTGTGTGTGTGTGTATGTGTATGATCTAGCCTTTGGACTCTAAACCTATATATACTTTCTTGGGAAGAAGTTCCACTGAGCACAGATAAACTTACCTCCAAGTAATCGTGCATAGAACTTCACAGTTAGCAAAGAAACTACATTAATACTATACAAGCCCATAGGCAAATAGTTAAAAAGCATATTTCTCACAGTTAGCAAACCCTGTTGCGCTTTGCATGGCATGGCTGATTTCTAAAGAAAAGCAGTTGGCATTGTACTTAGTTCTGCAATACTGTCCAGCTGCCAGTACAAAACCAGATCTATAGGCTGCATTTCTGATGTCCTTGTTTTATAATAGCAGGCAGTAAATATTTCTGAAAGCAGCAAAACCTAACAGAAATTTGTTTAGATCATGTTATTTGGCATGATTTTCAGTCTTAAATTTCTGTAAATAAGCTCCAAGAATCTGCTAAGAGTTGTCCTACAGATTTAATTATGGTGGGATAAGTACCCTGAGATTTTTGGTGTTGGAGGAATAAAGATTGATGACATGTTTAAAACTTCTGAAGTGATATTAATCTCTTTTTTGTTTTGTTTAGTATTTGCTGGCATATAAGAGGCACCAGCATATAAGACACACCCCATTTTCAAACAGTATTTTTCAGGAAAAAACCTGAGTCTTCTACGCCACCAAATAGGGTAGGTTGATTAATATTAGTTTGCATGAGAAATTTGTAGTTACTGTTAAGATTCATTCTTGGATAGCAGGGGAGCAATTCATTTTTTTTTAAATTTTCTGCATAGTCAGCTGACAGTGGGAGGAAATAACCCATGAGTGAGTGGATTGCTTCTCCATGCAATCCAGAGAATAAGGTGTTCTCAGGCTGGACATTTGCATCTAAGAAGAACTGAATGTCTTAAAATGGCATCTGTATTGTAACTGTCAGGGCTGGTGCAGTTAAAAGTTCTTTGCCAAAGACTTGTTCTGTCTTTGCCCTTTCCCCCATGCCACCTTGCTGTCACTTTGGCTGTTCACACTGCTCACTCACCTACTGGAAGCCGGAGAATTGGCAGCTGCCACTCATGCTATCTCCCGTTTCTGCTGTGCTGTGCTACCTCAGTGCTTTGTGGAATCCAGAACTGACAGATGCCTTTAAAAATGTCCTTGCTTTAAATCTAGGGAAAAAAGGAAACAAGGATTGGTACACACCAGACTTCCCCTTTCTTCCTTTCTTCTCAAAGATAATAGAAAAACATGCAGTAGAGGCATGGATCATAATATAGCATTGTGTTCTTCACTGGTGAAATATAATCTGCTCTGGCTTCTGCATTCTGAGCTTGTTTTGTCTCTTTGCCAACCTGCAAGAGAAAGACTAAATGTGTGTGTGCTTTCGTATGGGTGTATGTGCAAATGCAGTGGCTACAGCAGATTGCCATGCTTCTTAGCAGTTGCTTCCCAGCAGCAATTTAGTGGAGTGCCATGTCTGTACTCCATCATTGCAGGGTGGGTTCACCTGGTTACCTAGAAAACAATACAAAAGAAAAATCATAAATAGAAGACATCAGATCATTACGTTTGAAGGGGTGGTGGTGGCCATATTCTAAATTGAATGTGGGATTTGATTTCAATAATATCTAAACACAATGAAAACATAGGGTTCCTTTGCAAAAATGAAGTCTTTGTGAGGAGGTGCAGATTTGTTAGGCTTGTAATTCTTTATAGCACCACAGAAGAGGCAGGATTAAAGTACTCAGAATGTCACATTTGTGAATGCAGTAAAAGGGGATAATTCAGAAACTAATTTGTGAAATAATGCAGTACCTTTAAAAAGGATGTGAGTGGAAGTGTAAAGGGTGGGATCGCATACAGGAATGACACAGATGAAGAAAATCAAGAGAGAAGTAGTGTTGATGAAGATTAAGTAGAGATCCAGAATAATAAATTGGCAAGTAAAGAATTCAGAAGCAAATCTTTCCAGTCTTAATGAAAGCAGATACAGTAAAGCTGCCAGGTTAATATTGATAGAAAGCAAGAAGATTACATTGAACATTGTGTACATCGAGTGCGAAAAACATCCAGTTTGTCATTTCATTTTTAGCTTTTCTGTGTCTTAGATGAAAAATGTTGCATAATCATCTCAAAATTTTAATGCAACTTCAAGGGTACATAAATGAACTGAATGGCAAAGCAACGTTGAAGTGTTACATCAAGATGGTTGTTGGGAGAGGCTAACAACAGACATGCTATCAAGAGTTTAAAGGGTGTGTACAAGATGTTGTGTACACTGATACTGTTATGTGCTGTGGCAGTTGTTTCCCTTTCAATAAATTGTATAGCATTACGAAAGTCAATAAGGTTACCAGGGAAGTGGGCTGGTTCTCCATCCTCTTAGGTAAAAGTAGCATACTGCTATAGCAGTTCTCCAAGTAGAGTCAGAAAAGGCAATTTTATATTGTAACTGCAAGGAGTAATAATGAAATGATAACCTGACAGATGTTTAATTTTTACGTAGTGTATTAAGTATACAAAGAGAAAATTAAACTGCCTGTTCCACGTACCTTTTGTTAGTTATTAAAACAAAATAGAGCATTATTAATTAACGGATTGACAGGTATACAGATAGGGATAAAACATAGCTTGCTTGTAATTTGGTGTATAATTAACAGCCACTGAGAGAGTTTCAGCTGTATTTACCTGAAAACAATCATAAGAATACTGGAATACAGGCTTCCAGTGAACATCTAGTAGAACATTCAGTCAAAAACAACTGATTCTGTGTGTGTGTGTGTGTGTGTGTGTGCGTACATGCATGCATGAGTGTATGCAAGTACTTAAAAGTGTAGGAATATTTTGTATCCATATTAAGCACTGCTCAGTGAGGCTAGTGCAACATGAGCTTGTGTGAGAAACAGGAATAATTACTTGGGATGCTTCTCTAAGGTAAAAAAAAGAAGACTTACATTTATTGCCTCAGGAAATTTATCTTAGGATGAGAAAGGAGATAGACAAAAGGAATTAACTTATACTTGGTTACAAGTACAAGCCATAGGAAAAGAGATTCCAGCTAAACCTCAGGAAGAACTTCCTGACGGTCGAGGGTGTCCGGCAGTGGAATCTGCTGCCTCAGAATGTGACGGAGTCTCCTTCTGTGGAGGTTTTTAAGCAGAGGCTGGATGGCCATCTGTTGGGAGTTCTCTGGTGTGTGTTCCTGCATAGCAGGGGGTTGGACTGGATGGCCCCTGTGGTCTCTTCCAACTCTAGGATTCTATGATTCTAAGAACCCCTAAAAGCTGGTTCTCATGTATGGGTGTAAACTATTATTGGGTTTGGAGCCTCATGGATGTTCCTTCCCAGACAAAGGAAAACAAAGAGAGCAACTAATTTATTGAGAGAAGGGGGAAGTGACATCTGCGGATAAGAAAGAACCAAAAGGCCTGAGTACATTGACCTAAGAAAGAATTTTTAAATTTTATTGTGAAAGTTTTTAACTGACTGTTTTTGGAAGTGATCTTGGGTCCCACTCTGGGAGAGAGGTGGCATACAAATAAGATAGGTGGATAGGTAGATAGATAGATATGGCTCAAATTATTTTGCTTCTGTTGCTTCCTTGGGCTTGTAATTTGCCTTTGTTTAAAGCAAGAGCTACCATTGGCTGATTTTTCTGATCTCTTTTGTTTTAAAAAGTCTCCTTGAAAATGTGCTTTCTGACCACAGGTATAACATTCAAGTCCATCTCTCTTTGTTGATTGGCCTCTAGGTGGTTCACATACAAATTTCCTACTCCTTTGTTCTCTTTTAGTTGTGTAATTTGAGCTAGTTTGTGAGGCAGTGTTCTGAGTAGCAGATGCCCTTTTCTCATGCAATAGCAATTGTTCAGCTTCCTTTTTAAATCTGGCCATTACATCTTTGAATGTTGTTTTGTTGCATTGATCCCAGAAATGAAGGCAGAGAATTCGTTCGGTAAAGATCCCGGCAAAACTCCAACTTTTTGTTCATTATCCAGCTTTCTTCCTACTGCAGATAATTTATCCAGTAGGCAGAAGGTTTTCCCATATGCTTTGTTGGATCATCACCATTCAGTAACTAAAAAGCAAATGACTCTCTATATAACTCAATTTGATCTCGAATCTGTCTGTCCTGTATAGATTCTTTAAGGATTGAATCATATTCTTAGTGAATGTTTCATTTTTCACATGTGTAAGCTGAGCATCCCCCAATAACTGAATTATAAGCCCCTTTACAGTTTCTGTTATCCCATCTTGCAATGTATGCTTCATTTTGGGATGGCGTATTAGTCTTCAAATCATCTGAAATTCCTTTCTATTCCATCTGAGTCTCAATTCTGTAGAACCATGCATGGCATCCGTCTCCCCCGCCCGTGTTTCTATGTGTGGAGGGAGGGCGCTTTTGCTGGCCTCCATGGGAGACCATGCAGTCACTGCACAACGGCTGGGGAGGGGCCAGAGTCTGCAGCCCCCTTTTAGGGCTGGGCCAGCTCATCCTCAGCCTCGTTGTTTGTCTTAGCCTACCCATTCTGTTGCCCCCCCCATTGTCAGGCAACAAGTTCAAAGTCAACTTAGTCAAGGTCAAGTTCAAGTCCACGTACTAGCTTCATGTTAATTAGACATACAATAATAAATTGCCCTAGTTCAACCCAAGCCCAGAGTGTGGTCTCTTCATTTCATGGGTTGGGCAGCAAATCGTCTGGTTGCTGTTTGGGAATTAAAGTACATCCATTTCTTTTGGTGTGGCCTGTCATTGCTCACTTAAAATTGCTATTCCAGTTTTCTGAATCTCAGGGGAAAAAAAGATACACTTGCACAGTATCTGAGGCCAATTCCAATAGGAATATTTGTTACAGCAGAGTGCAGAGGGGCTGGTGCAATATGAACTTATGGTAGAAACAGAAGTAATTACTCAGATGTGCTTGCAAGGTAAAAAAAAAATGTTTATTGTCTCAGGGAATCCATCTTATGATAGGAAAGGAGATAAACAAAAAAAAATCACCTATACTTTGGTTATAACAGCACCTAAAAGCTGGCTCTCATGTGTTGGTGCAAGCTAGCAT
Organism: Cyclura pinguis; assembly: GCA_030412105.1. NCBI lineage: Eukaryota > Metazoa > Chordata > Lepidosauria > Squamata > Iguanidae > Cyclura > Cyclura pinguis. The sequence continues at coordinate 220,272,940 of CM059602.1, forward strand.
CCATTGTTAGGGCTGCGTTTCATGGGTGTTGCTTCCAAGATAAAGGAAAACAAAGAGACTAACTTCTTGAGAGAAGTAGGAAATGACATCTGCAGGTAAGAAGGAAGCAAAAGGCTTAAGTACCTAGACCTAAGCAAGAAACAGAGACATGAAAACAGGAGGACAGGATTTGTCTAGACTCCCTTCTCTCACTAATCACTTTATACAAGAACTGATACCTCTTTGCTTCCAACAAAAAACATAACATTAGAACTGGCTAAATATGTACTTTCTTCTAAATATTGAGAGCATGAATAATAAAGAGATCTTTATTAACTGTAAATATGAGTATATATTTACATATTCACAATAATAATGTTTATAATTTACATGTGATAGGACTTCCAAAGATAAACATATTTAAGCTTTGTTCTGTTATATGTTGCGTCTTTCATGTCTTTTAAAAAGAGCTATCATTATTGGTTTTTCTCTTTTATTGTATTTTAAATCTGTTGTGAGCTACCTTGAACATTTTATTGGGAAGGTAGATTATAAATACAGCAAAAAGTGGGGTTTGTTTGAAAGGAAAAGCTAGTATAGATTCAACACATTGTGCAAGGCTTTCATTTAATTTATTTTAGTTTTTGATTTTATGTAAAATTATTTTTAGGTAAGCTTTATGAGCAAAACTTTTTCAGTGTTATTCCCCAAATGTGATACTTTTCAGTGGAAGCAATTTTTTACTTCCTCATTTTTGAAACATCAAGTTATATCATGTATCATTTTTAAGAAACAGATCAAGTGCACTGAATTAAACAAAAATGCAAGGGTCCATTAATTGAATCACCAAAAAACCCTGTAAAAATAATATATTTCTTACTAGATTTCTGACTAGATAATAGATTTCTTTCTTACCAACTACCCCAAGAAACCCAACAAATAGTGAAATAATTTTCTCTTTAGATTGAAATGGATAGCCAACCAGTGTGTGGCCTGTATGGAAAAGACAAGTTCCATGCTACTCATTACAAAAAGGATTGATAATACAGCTGCCAATATCTTAGTGCAGCCATACAGATCCTTGGTGCAACCATTCTTGGAATACTGTTTCAGGTTATCATACCTCAAGAAAGAAGTTGTAGAGCTGGAATAACTATAAAATTATGCATGTGTGGACCAAATGAGGTTTTCTTCCTGTCTTTAGATCAGCTATTAATAAAAATGGAGGCCATAGTCAAGAAATCATATGACTAAGGCTTGGAAAAGTGGCCATGAAGGAATTAGATATGATCTTCAAGTACAAAGATGTACGAGCACAAAATACCACAGTCAGAGTCATCCATGTTTCTGATTTCAATATATGGTTGTGAAATCTGGACAGTGAAGAAAGCTGACAGGAAGAGAATAAACACATTTGGAATGTGGTGCTGGAATAGAGTTCTACAGATATCATGGATAATTGAAAATGAATGGGTCCTAGAGCAAATAAAGCCTGTACTCTCACACAATGACTGAACTGGGGCTGTGTGGGACTATGTGGGACCTCTTCTTGTCCCAGGCCCTCTTTTTTGTGATCACTTTGTGAGAGACTCTTTGCTTGAAATTCTACTCACCACCGCCTGTGAGGCACCCTTACAATTATACAAGCTTCTGGTACCCTCTGTAAACACCTAGTTTAATAGGTTGCTGTCACTTCCTGTGACAATCCACTTTGTGATCCGTATTATGTCGATTCTTTACTATAACTCCACCAAGAGTTGCCAAAGATAACGATTCTGATTGTACTGCTGCTGCCACCACGGACTGTCATGTACGTGACCTTATCACCAAGTATCACCAAGCTAATAATAGCATAGTAACCCAAGAGGCATGTGAATATATTACAAAAGAACCTATCGAACAGAAGTTTATCAAACATTTCATGATTATGTGATTCGCTGAAGCGTGTAGTTACAGTGTTCCAGCTTTTTTGTTACAGTTACTTAATTATTCAAAATAGCTTGTCACAGTCACACCTCACAGAATAAATTCATTGCCTTGATTAGAATACTCTGACTAGAGCTGGCTGTACTATTTGCTATTCCAACTCTAACTCATCTCTAAACTCTCCTAACTGTCGTTATTCAACTGTTTTTCTTTCCCAAGCAGTTGCAAACTACTAGTCAGTCTCCATTCAACTTTCTATGCTTTCACTCCTCCCAACAGACCACTTAGTTTGTCCTGTCTACTTCATTATACATTATTACATATAATATAGACTCTAGAGATGGAAAGAGTATTCATTATTATTCATTTCCAGGTCAAAAAACAGGGTTCCACACTGTTAGAAAACCCTCTTGGGAGGGTTAAATACATCAGTGAGAATCTTGTGCAAGTTTTTTTCCAGTTTTGGAGCATACTGGTGTGTTGTGGAATAATTTTCTACGAAGAAAAACTTTTTTCTTTTTTTCTTGCACAGAAAACACTGTTTCCTGAGCAAACTTTCTTCCACCTTTTTTCTGTGCAGTAAAGAGGTTTTTGTAGGAAAAGCCCATATGTTTTTCCATGCAAGAATAACAACAATGCAACACTTGGGACATTTGAATTTGGGGAGTATACAGGCATAACTAAGTTTAAAAAGCTTCTCACAAAGAAGCTCCTTTTTTAACAAAATCTTTAACAACCTAGCATCCCCTTTCCTTCCCTTTTCTCTGTCTCACTGGATGTTTTTTACTAGTAGGACTGGAAAAACAAAGATTTGTACCAGTATGTTTTTAATAAATAATGCAGTGAAAGCTTCAGCTGGGAAAGAATGGTATTCCTACTGTATTTCTATGTGCTTGCGTCCAACAACCAAGGTAAACAGCAACTGTTTTCAGAAACATTTACTGATATTGCTGCTATTCACTCATGAATAGTAAAGAAGAGAAAAAGGAGGAAAGCAGATACGCATACCTGGTCCCAGCTGCCCCAGATGTTAAACACAGATCTAGAAGTTTGGCTGTGGATGCATTTTGAAAGATGCTTTCAAGTCATCTCAACAAGGTTCAATATATTTTTGTGTAGTTATGCAAGACTTACTAGACCTAATTATTTCACTTCACACATGCATATTGTTTAGCTTTGAAGAAAAGAGTTTGCTGAAACACGTTAAACTGCTCTTCTCTTTTGTGGTGTAAGAACCTATCCCTGTTCTTTCTGTGTTATTTATGCCACTTGTACCAAAGTTTCTTTTAAAGAAGTAATGCTCAAGAACATGTCTGCTTTCCTGAGATGTGCTATGCTATACTATGAAGGAATGTTCATTTTCTCCCACAGATGTGAGGGCAAAACTGTCAAGAATTTACATCTCTAATACACTCAATAGCACATTTATGTAATTTCCGAACGTCATTTGTGCCATAAGAGAAGATTCCACTATCCTGTCTCTCCTTCTGCACTGGGAGGGTAGAGTTCCTGAAGGGGAGAAAAAAGAGACAAATAGCAGTTGGTCTCTCGATTGAACTTACAGAGTGAATCCATCTGTCCCACATTTCCCCATGTATCAGCCAGGTTGTACAGCTTTATGTCTCGTATTTATTCATGCTTTCAGACTACTGTCCTGGAGAAATAAATCAGTGTGTACCTGTAATAATCCATGCTTTTTTTTTTTGAGCCACCAGTGTACTTTTATATGGTAAAGTAAGGAAAAGACAACCCCTATTGCTATGAATTAGAATTTAAGTTGCAAAAGAGAAGGAGATAAGAGCTGACTGTGTGTTGTATCCAGTTAGCCCTTCCTACTGATGGAGCGGCTTCTCTCTTTTCTGTCCCCACTGTACCCTCAAAATCTGATCGGGGGTGCAGGACTCCAAACTAGATGTTGTGGAGAACTGAGGAAGTGGAGGAGGAGCATAAGTGGAAGTAAAATGTCTGATTTCACCCATCATTTTCAAGACATGTAGAAAGCAAATACTCAAGTAGAATAGTAAATTAGTTGCAGATTAGCTTAGAGATCCGTACAGCAATAAGCACAGGTTTTTTTTATCTGCTCCTTTAAACACAATGAAGGTGGCAAAGATTAATGACCGCTCTCTCCTGCTATTGTTTATCATACACACATACATGCTTGCAATCTAAAGCTCACAAAACCAGGACACCCCACCCCCAATTATTTGGGCTTATATTCCTATATAATTAAACTTCCTTATAAATTATCTTCAGCCTCATAAGCTGAGCAGCTGAATCCAATGCAGCAACTTTTATATGGTCAAAAATGTCTATTTAACATAGTAGCTGCAAGCAAAAACTATTTAACTTTCTGCATACAGGTGTCTCTAAGAATAGAAGCTGAAGCTCATTGCTAAGGGGAGGTATTCACTAAAACAGGTCAAGATTGAAGAACTACTTTATGGCAAATTTATTTCTTGTTAAAAACAGTAGTTCTGAAAATTTGCCTTTAAAATTGTTCAAATTTTAATGATGACATTCTTTAATTAGGATATATTGCTTAATTGTGCACTGTAGTGCATTTCTACACTGAAGTAAGTTACTGAATTCCATGGGGTTGATTCTCTTGTAAGTACAAACAGCATTACAACCAAAGGATCAAACTTTACGCTTTATTCTGAAGAAAAAGTAGATCTATAGAGCAGAGCTGCAGTCCTGTTCCATGCTCCTAGTCTGTAACAGGGACTTGCACCAGTTTCCTATGGAAAATAGCTTTCACTACCTTTTGCCTTTTGTAATGTGTCACTTCACTAGAAATTCTCATGAGGTTTTTATGAACAAAATATATTAGAAGAATAAAAACAAAAATAGCACTGATAATTGAGTACTATTATTGTAGTTCCATTTTCTGCCAATACAATGGGAGTTTTACAATATGTATTTAACACTTCTTTGACCTGGTGTTTTTAAGGAACTGATGACCAAGCTGATAACAGAGACTCCTGACCATCCAATCCCGTTTCTGATTGACCATCTTCAGTCCAAACAAGGAGCTCGTAGCCAGCTTCAGAGGACATTGTCTGGATCTGCTGCTCTGTGGGCAGAAAGTGAACCTTCAGGTAAGCAGTAACCCCAACTAGAACCTTTAAATCATTGCATCTGCTCTAGTTGGGATTAGCAGTTGGATTTAGGCCATTGTATGCAAAAATATTTATATATTTCCCTCTAAGAGAACTCAGGGGCTTCTATATGTACTTATCCCATCTTCTCTGCATAATAACCCTTCAGTGGAAATTTAGCTGAACATGTATGATGTGCTGAGGTAACCTCCCAATTTCATGGTTGGGTGGTGTTTGTATTCAGGTTTCCCAGTCTAATGTTTCTGAGTGTTCCGCACTGGGATAAATCTAACTTTATTTCCACAGTCTCCTGCTTATGAAGTAGAAATTACATGAGAGAAGTAACATATATTTAACGATGAAGTAAACCAGAAGCTGAGTTTTATTTCTTTGTTAAACAAACTTTTCTCCTGGGTGTAAAAGAGTGTTAGGGAGCAAAATCTGGCAAAATTGTTGTTTGTCCGCAAGGACAGAGGGTGACGAGTAATTTTTTAAGAGGAATTGGGGGCACAGAGGGGACAGAGCAACAGTTCTGTGACTGCATGCAGCCTGTAGGCTAACCTTGCCCACCCCAAATTTGTATAATTTATATGTGAGTTAGAGACTTGGGCCCTTTCCGCAGCTTACCTTTTTTTGGCGCTGGGGTGTGGGGATCGCGCGAGCAGCTTCCAGTGAGAGGCTCTCGCGTCCCCACTGCTTCAGCTTCACACGAGCTACCTGCTCCCGAGCAGGTAGTGTGAGAGCCCCGCCTCTTCCTTCCGCGGCACAGCCTGGGAGTTTACCAGGCTGCGCTGGGGCAGGAATCGCGACCGCCGCGGCTCTGGAGGCTCCGCACGCACGGCAAGTGTCTGTGGGGCCCTGGAGCAATGTGCAGTCGTGCACCATTTTGGGCTGAAAGCCAAAAATGAAAAAGTGCTTGAGCGGCTCCTGCCCTACCCTGGAGCATCGCGCAATTGTGAGTGGATCGTGCAGATCGCTCCTCACAGTCGCACGACGCTCCAGGCACCCTTTCGCATGGCAAGTGCTGTACGAAAAGGGCCTTGGACTTAGGTTCCTTTACCATATATTTAGTTCTAAATGCATTTAGTTTTTTGAATCACAGATAAAATCAAAATGTTCTAGTTCTGTTTGCCAAAAGGCTTATAGGATTTCAGAAGCTGAAAATACGAGACTGCTTATGCTAAATTGGATCATTGGTTCATGAAACCCAGTATTGTCACTTCTGAGTTACTGCAGAAGCTTTTCAGTATTTCAAGCAAAATTCTTCCCTTACTTTACCTGATGTTAACTGATGGTCTCCTGTAGAAATAGGTCTGCTGTTGCTTAGCTTCCAAAATCAGACGAGATTGGATGTGTTTGGGGTCATATGAAGATTAGTTTAAAGCTGCAGTAGAACACAAGATTTTATCTCTTGTTTCATTTAAAAGCATTTTGAAGGAACAATGTTCTGTCCTGCAGATGCCATTGTTTTGTCAGCTCTACCACCACTAGGAGTGATAGGACAGATTGAGAAGTAAGAGCAGTTTCCAAAAAAAAAAAACAACAACCACTGAATGTTCCAACTACTAGGAATACATAGGGCCATGAAAAAAAAGATACTTGTCAATACTTACATTATTATTTTTACTTTAAAGATAGTTGTTCAAGATGAGATGTGCGTGTTTGTTGCTCAAGTGTATTTCTAGTCTGTCTGAGGTATTTGTTAATTATTAATTTAAAGTTCTGGTTAACTGGACCAGATGGTGGTTGAATTTGACTCCAGCATTGGTGATTGGGCAACACCTTCTATTGAAACTAATAGCAGAGAATATCAGGTGAGTCTGAAGGGCAAAGGAAGAACATTGTTCAGTGCAGCTCAGTCCTCTAATACGTGAGTGGTTACTTCATTCTGCCTAAAGGTAGGGCTGGCCCAGCTGAAAGCTACTATACAAATGAAATTTGGTATAATGTTGGCTTTTCTGATCAACACTCAAAGAAATGACTGTCTTTCTGGAAAAAATGAAATGAAGAAGATGAAGTAAGAAAAGAAAATCATGCAATTGAAGCCCTTGTTCACAACAGAGAGTTCTGTGGTTCTTAGATCAGACCTTGATAATCTTTACAGTGTGCATCATTTGGTTGATATTGGTTCTATAAATTTATTCTGATGATTTTGCATAGAAAGCTTGGGAAAGATGAAATACGCACAATTAAAAAGAAAATGCAATCTTATTTTTTTTTGCTAACAGAAAACAAGGGAACAAGAAGAGATTTCAGAAGTTATGATAAACCCTGGCAGACAAATGCAAAGAAACCTAAAAAGTCAAAGAGTGACCTGGCTGTATCTAATATTTCTCCTCCATCACCAGAGTCCAAATCATGTAAGAAACTCTTAAGTCTAGTGAGTCTTTAAACTTCTGTTTTGTGGTTCTTAAAGGCTGAAAAACAGTGAAGGAGGGATTATACTTTTATCTTAAAAATGTGTGAATCTGAAGGATTCAGATAGTAATTTTAATATGGTATAATTATAGTAATCTATAATCTAAATTGTATCTAAATTATAGATTACTTGTGATATATATTATAGTTTCAGTATGTTTTAAAAAATGTATACAAGTCTCATATATGTGTTATTTCTTCTGTTTCTTGAACTGTTATATGTGCAAATTCTGATTCAATTTTAAATTGATATGTACAGAAAAACATTATTTTAAAGTTGTTAAAACATTATTGTACATAAGTGCTTTGAAACAGTGGTAAGAAATTATTTTTTACATTGTACTGACTCTACATATCATATTAAACGTTTTAAAATGTATGTATCAAATAAATACGAAGAGTTTGGATTTTCCCAAATTAACCTGTTTTATTAACTGTATGTGATTATGAGTCCATTGGATTGATATTAAGAAAAGATGACAATGGTGTGGATCCAGAGTTCTGCAGCTAGATGTGTTCTTCCATAACTTACCCACTTTCTTTCTGCCACTGCAGCCTCCAAGAGCCTTTTCTGGAAGTCAGGGGACTCCAGCAGAGACCTGACTTGTACATGACAAGTTTCAGTAGTGGATGTCAGCAATGAAAATTGGGTGATGGCAGCAGCTTGCCCAAGCACAACTTGTTAGTCTGTGATGTGTGTGTGTATTTATATTTATGCACACACACTAGAGGTGTAGTGTATGCGCTACGCTGCAAAACACAACATTACTGATGCAGTTCTTTTATGGTTTTCTTCCTGAAGGAAGCAATAAGTAGTTTTAGCATTTTTTGCTGAAAGTCTTTGAAAACTGTAATTTTTGAATGCTAATCGCACTTCAATACTTACCTTCATAAAATATGAACAATATTTTTTGTGCAGAAAGCAGCATTTTCTGTGAAGAAATACCATTTTCCTCATGTATAAAATAAGTCCCAAGCTACAAAGATTTTTGTCAGTTCAAGATTCAGGGTTTCTGGACACTCAGGAAACAGATTTTTTAAAACCATATTTGAATATTTGCAAATATTCTTCATATCCCTTATGCTGGTCTGTGATCATAATAAAATAATGTGTGTCTGTCTATGTATCTATGTGTCTGTCTGTCTGTCTGTCTGTCTGTCTGTCTGTCTATCTTCATATCCCTAGTACACACAAATCCCCTTTTTAAGGGGATGCAGGTGATAAAAATATTTGTTATGTTGTTTTAAAGGTAAAAATAGAGTATTGGTTCAGATTCTTGGCCATGCTGTTTTTTTCTCTTTGTCACTTTCTTCTAACTCTTCTCGGTGAAACAGATGTGCTAGTTTTCCCCTGACAAAAAACAAGCAGCATCTTCAAGAATAAGAAGTGGTTTTAAAGAATTGTGTACAATATGGCACACACCAGAAGGGAGGAAAGTTAGCAAGAATGTTTTTGTTATATAGTACAGCAATTGTGATTAAAAATTGGAGAAAAGCTAAAATAACGTAGTGCATAAACCATAGCAAATCTAGTGCACTGTAATTGTTTGCTTAGCATGCTGGGTATTATCCCTTTCTGGAATGAGAGATAATGCTAATTCAGGTAATACGATAGGAGAATTAACAAGCTTCCATACTGATTTTAATAAATGGTTGACTATAAGAACCAGAGAAGGTCAGGAGTATTAGTAAGGAATTATCCTGCACCTTTATAAGAAATTGTTATACTGATAACAGTGATAAGTGCTGGAACTAGTGCCATTATTATTGAGGAAATGATTCTTGCATGTATATATGACAAATAGAATTAAAATACTAAATTTCAGAGGCTGGATTCTTTGTTCATTTGGGCCATTTCTGTACTGCAGTGTTATAGTGCTGTTACTCCATTTTCAACATCCTATGGAATCCTGGGGTTTGTAGTTTGTAGTACTGGCCTCAGTAAACTACAAACCCCAGAATTCCGCAGGATGTTGAAAGTGGAATAATAGCACTATAACAGTGTAGGGTGGAACTGACCTTGGAAACAAGGGGCTACATTGAGTACTGAAAGCCCATGCCACTTTCTATAGGGTGAATTCTGTCATGAGTATAAGGTTGCCACGTGAACAAGAGAACAGGAATCCTGTACATTAGTTGTGTGGAAAAGGGCACTTCTACAGGTGTAGCTTGTGTGACAAAGCTAGATCTTCTGAAATTTCTTCTTCCACAGAGGTATTAAAAGTATAAGAGCTGTGTCCTCTTTTTCATATTGTCACACTGCGTAGGAAGACACTGCATGGTTTTTTTCCTGCATGCGGGGTGGTGGTGGTGGTGGGATTGGGAAAATGGTTCCCAATCATTGATAATCAGAAGCATTGCCTCTCAATATTAGACACTAAACAGCTTTCAGTATTGTTCCAATGTAATTCATTCCTTAGTGCCTGGTATGGTATTTACGATGATGGACCGAGAGCTCAGATATACATTCACAAATGTGTTAGAGCAGTTGGTGTACTTCCTTTGCCATTTCATTCCACTGCACAAGACTTATATTTACTAAAACAAAAGTCAAGTGCTGAATTTCAACAATTATGTTGTCAGAACAGGACTATTGAGAAATGGACACTAACTATGAACATGCTCACAGAATCCTCAAAATTTGCCGATAGAGATTTGGAAGGAAATCCCTATTTATGTATGTATGTATGTATGTATGTATGTGTGTAATAAATATATTCTGGGGTACCCCCCAAACAAACACCAAACAGCCAAATTAGAACTAAACCAATTTAGTGGCAAGAAAATTCTGAGTGTCTGTGGTGTGTGTGTGTGTGTGTGTATAAATCTGAGGGAGAGCAATCCCAATCAAGAATGGAGTATCCTGACTGAGAGAAGAAGCATTTCATGTTGCAACAATTTGCTGCAAGTCTGACTTGTGATAATATTGATTATGTTTCTAATGAGCCACTGTCTTCAAAATACTGAACCTGTCAACAGTGGTAGTTTTTGTTGAGCGTAAAATGTGGAGGGGACAGGAAAAATTCAGTGGTCTTGGTTTATTATGTCTTTGATACTAGTTATAGATTTTGATAATGTGAAATAAAAGTTGTGCTTTCTTTTCTTTTTCCAGTGCCAGGATCAATAGAACACCCCAAATGGGACTGGAGGTCAAAATCAGAGCATCGTGATTTTGATGAATTAAATCATATTCTTCAAGAAAGTAAGAAGCTAGGTAAAGCCCTGGAGAATCTTTCTCGAAGTAAGTAAATTAGTGGTGTCAACATACTAAAAGGGTAGGTGGCCTCCCTTACCTGGGTTAGGAATAAATATGGAAAGTAATGTACCTATGGCTTCAGCTTTATTGAACCTAATATTTTAAAATTCACTGAAAATGTAATTAATGCTGCACCTAACAGAACTGAATTCAGCTGAAATAAATGTGGGTTTTACACACTGTTTGAAGCATGATTGAAAATTTTTGAAGTGGCACTGCTTGCTTTTCATTTTTAAAAGACTGCAAACCATAAGAATGGTCATAAAATTAAACTTCTTAAGATCTCTGAAGATTTGCTTCAGGAAACAAAAGAATACCTTTAATTTAACAATAAAATGCTCATTTGTATTATTGCAGTATCCAGCTGACTTCTTTAGAGTCACTTCCTGCTGACTGCCTGCCAGAAAAATGTAATGTGATTTTCCATGCTTCCATAGTTTTCTGAAATGCAGTAAGCTAAGGTGATTTATTGAATGGTGGACACCTACTCTTGAGTGGCATTATAGTACACTCTAATTACATTAGACTCAGGCCCTTTTTGCATGGCATTTGCCATGCGAAAGGCCCCTCAAGCGTTGCGCGAATGCGAGGAGCGGTCCACACGATGCACTCACATTTGTGCAATGCTCCAGGGCCTGGCAGGCACCGCAGTGCACTTTTTCATTTTTGGCTCTGAGCCAAAAATGGTGTGCGATTGCTCCAGCGCCCCGTGCGCACTTACCTGGTGTGCGGAGCTCCGGAGCCACACCAGTCGTGCTTCCTGCCCCAGCGCAGCCTGAGAAACTCCCAGGCTACACTACGGAAGGAAGAGGCAGGGCTCTCGCGCGACCAGGAAGCAGCTGTGGAACTGTGGCAACGGGGACGCGAGAGCCTGTCGTTGGAGGCTGGTCACGTGATCCCCGCACCCGAGCGCTGACAAAAGGTGAGTTGCGGAAAGGGCCTGAGTGAGCATTTTCCTTCTTTATCTTCATTACTCTGCTGGTTTGTGCTGTAACTCCGTTAAGAAATTCTTTGACATTTTTGCAATAAGCTAAAGTTATCTAATTGTTGAAGTTGCTAAGTGATACTTATTTTGCTTAAATAATGGACTAAATCCAGGTCTTTGTGCCTACAATTCACTTGTTGAATCAATGGGTTTGACTTAAATTTTAAGTTAGCAAGTTTCTGTTAATCCATTTATCTGCTTTAGTTGGGACTAACAGTAGACTTTAGCCCAGTAAATCTATTTCTATAATAAGCAAAATCAGAATACTTAGAGAGTGAAATCTTGATCCTGAGCACATGTATTTGGTAAATCTCATTGATTATTTGCAGTTCAGTCTCTCATCTGCACAGTCCTGTCCTCTATTTATGGTAGCTTGGAAGTTTTAGAATTTACACCAATTTCCGTGTGTGAGTGAAGCTTGGAGATACATTATGACAGGGGATTTTATGATAGCATATTATCAAAGATACATTAGTATAATGCTGTGCTATTGCAATTCCGCTATTAGTGTAACTTGTCACTGGAGGTACACCAAGGCGGCATGTAGGGGAAGAACTGGACTTAGGCCCATTCCACATGACATCGCTGTTTCGTTTCTGCCACAGGATGACAGCAGTCAGCAGGTCGCGCTTCCACATAATGTCGTCGCTGTCCCACTGCCATCCTGTCGCGGAGCGTCACGCGCAGTTTTCACAAAACTTCTGGCCATGCGGAAGCACATTGACGACGCTTCCTTGCATAGCTTAGCAATGGAAAAAGCCTGGCTGCGCTGCAGAAGGAAGACGTGGTGCCATTGCATTCTCTTCCGCATGGATGGAGCGGGTACAGAGGGGAGCGTTGCTGATGCGCTCCCTTCTGGACCCGAGACTGCAGCGAGATAACACGGAAGAGCATCGTCATGCGGAAATGGCCTTAGTCCAAATCCTAGTATCTCTCAGATCTCATTGACAGTACTAGGCTACCATAATGTTACATTTTTAAAAGGCCTTGTGGCAAAAGTATCTGAACTATTTTCATTTTTACAGCATTTTATTGCTTTGTGTTGATTTCATGCTAATGTGTCCTCCATACAGTTGTCATTGACACAAGTTTGTAGCATACATGTATATGTACATATACATACACACTGAAATAAATCACAAAAAGATGTATTAAATCCAAAGTTTTTATTAATTTAAATCAGAAATGTTGACTCCTCCAGTGTAAAACACTGTGCTGCACCAAAACAGCAGAGAGGGAAGAATCATGTTACATCTTATTACCTCCAATTTGGACTGTCTTCTTTTCCTGGGAGTGAATAACCAGAGTGAAAGAAAGAAGCAAAAAGGGAAGTTTTGCTTTGGATCCCTTTAAAAGACAAAGAAAAGATATGGTAGTAAGTGTATAGCTTGAAGAAATGTTGAATGGATCTCAAGGGTATGAAGATCTAAGGGCCATTGATAAGGGAATGCATATTAAAAGCTGAACAGCAGTCTATGCATATAGTGATATCTAATATGGTAGATCACAGGAGTGTTGTGGGTTTAGTATATGTTGGTTTCAAATAAGTACTTTATGGAATTTTGTATTATACCTTGTTTGCAACATTAGATACAGTATGGATTGAAATACTGTAGTTAGGTGGATCTGCAGCTGGCTGAACAACTATACATACTGCTTGCCTAATAAATAGTTCAGCATTCTCTGAAGTTGAGTGCCATGGGCTCTGTCCTAGGTCATGTGCTAGTCAACATTTTTATAAAAGAGCTGGTGAGGGTCTAAATCGCTTCACTATCACAGACAAAAATCTGAGGACAGCCAGTGCCACTGAAGAAAGGATCAAGTTTCAAAAATATTTAGACAGACTTGAACACTGAAATGAAACAAACATGATGAGTTTCTACAGAATATGATAAAATATTCTTTTGTGCATTCAAGTCATTTCTATCTCATGGTGAATCTAAGGTGATCCTGTCAGAGGGTTTTCTTGACAAGATTTATTCAGAGGAGATTTGCCATTGCCTTCGTCTTAGGCAGAGAGAGTGTAACTTGCTGAAGGTCACCCAGTGGGTTTACGTGGTTGAGCGGGAAGTGAAATCCTGGCCTACCAAAGTCCTAGTTTAACATTCAAACTGCTACACTATCCTGGCTCCCAAAAAGTCCTATATTTCAGTACCAGTGCACCCAACCCACTACCCAAAGGTACAAGTTACAGGATGGGAGAAACCTGATTGGGAGCAATATATGTGAAAAGAATGAGCTTCATATGACCCGACAGTGTAGCAGGTAGCAATACTGAAGTAATTTTGGACCAGAAGCATGATGTTCAGATTAGATCATGAGAAATGGTAGTTATACTTCATTTTGCCATGATCAGGCTGCATCTGTAGTGTTGTGTATGGTTTCAGATGCCTCATTTTAGGAGGGATATTGATGAATTAGAGTACCTCCAAAAAGAGGATGCAGGATGGTATGGTGTCTGGAAACCAAGTCCTGTGAAGAAAGGTTGAAAGAGCTGAGTATGTTTAACCTGGAAAGACAATTAAGGACTGTATATTTTGATTCCCTTTAACTTTATTTAAGGTTAAACATACCCTCTTAAGGTCAAGGGGAGATCTGCTCTCCATTGCTCCAAAAGAGAACATGGCATAAACAATTGGTATTTATAGAGTCTCTGAAGATTGCAGCAGATGATAGATTTTGGTTTTGAACATCAGAAGAAACTTCTAGCAGTGAGAGTTGCGTGCAGATTCTTCATTTTGCTTTGTTAGACATAAGAAGAGTCTTGTCTTTAAGGCTAAATCTTAAGGTACCACAAGTTGTAGTTGCAGCAGTAGTAGTAGTAGTTGTTGCTTCTGCTGTTGCTGTTGTATGATTGTGCTGGAGTAAACTTACACAGCTACTTGTTTTGGATTCTGTTTATGGAAAGGTTATATAGATAGTGAAATCTGGTGATCTAAGCCTAAATATTTGTTTCTCTAAGTTTTCCTGCATTTCCATTACAGGTATCATATACTGTTGTGTCCAAGGATATTTTTCCAATACATGATACATCTGACCTCTTTCAGAAATTGGTGTAATGCTGCAGTTGAGTGCAGAATAAATTAATTCTAAAGTAAATGCTACAGAAGTAATCCGTATGCAATCCAATTTCAGATGGTCTGTTTACATTCTTAATCAAGTCTCTCTGCGAAACGGTAAAATATTCCTGATGATGGCGTGTCAAAACTCTGATTTGATTCAGAGAATAAATAAATTGGCTCTTCAGTAGGGCCATCTGCTGGCAATCCAGGAAAATGCATGAACATAAACTGCATATTTTAAGTATAATAGATAACATTGGAGAATTCATGTAACTGGGTTGACAAAAAGGAATCTAGGAAAGCCCATGTTTTTCCTTTCTAACAATTAATAAAAATGATCCTCATAATAAGGGCAACAAGCTTCTTGAACGTATTTGAAAGGAAATCATTTTTGTGCAAGAATTTAAGGCTATTTGCATAAGCGAAATTTAAGAATTCCTAATTTTAACATTTTCCAATCTTGTGAATACAGCTGATACAAGAGGAAAATCAACTGTTTTAATATGAAAAATGGTCCTACAAGTGTGACTTTCAAAAATAAATAATTTGATAACTGTATTACCTTGTTTCTTAGAGCAAACCTGGTTTCAAAGATGTGTACCAGTGGCAAAGAGTAACAAAGCACTTGAAGTTACTTCTTGTTTTAATCTTAATTAGAGGCTATTGATAATGGCATGTTTTAGATAAGTAACTGTTAAACAGGCTTGTTGCCTATCAGTGAAACAAGATTGTACAGATTCTGGGAACTTGAAAGGCAGATTAATACACCATTGAAAAGAGTATGTAGAATGCTAACGTACTCTTCTAATTAACTAGAAGAATGTGGAATATGGATTCATGTGTATGTAATATGGACAGAAAGCTGCAATTAAAAATAGACCAATAGGCAGTACTCCATTCTGTTGTAGCATGAAGGTTTGTGTCTAAGTTGAATCAGTGCATTCTGTCAACCTAATTGATATAGATATAAGCCAGGTTATATGGTCAGGATGGATATGCACAGAGGCTGTTTTGTGTAGAAGTAGTTTGCTTACACAGTAGAATGCAGGTCTGACTTGAGCAAGAAAATTTTAATAGTGTGTGCACATACATGCATACAAATACATACACACAAAATATGTGTAGGGTTGTCATTTAATTAAAGGATATGGACCAAGAACTATTCAGTGTCTCAGGATGCAGCACCGGAACCCAGAAAATTCAGTATTTGCCAAGCCTTCTACAGATAAAATTGCTGGTCAACAACTAAATAATTCCAAGTCAGAATAGAAAGAGATACCCTTGCAGCACATGAAGCAAACTCCTGGAGTCAGAAAAACAGGAATGTGGCTACTGTTCATAGTCCTATTTAGGTGATATTCACAGACTCTACATTTTTACATTTGTATGATTACAAGTTGCAGAAGAACGTATTCTGATAACCCTTTTCCTTTTGCTATGTTTTCATTGTACATATGGAAAAACTGTGAACAGAGATATAATGTGTTCACAACAAGCTGCTGTATTCCACGGTTGTCGTCCAGAAGGGTGACAGTAGAAGCAATCTAGAATGTAATAAGTAATTATAGTGTGGTGCTGATGTTTCAACATCACACTATATTTGGTGAGCCTGGCAGAAACCAGAGTTAGCCTGATCGGTGTACGTTCACTGTCGGTAACTGAATAGGTAATTGACAGTGATTCAAAACTGGTTAATAAAGGATGATACCATTCTGGGGCCAGGTAGGAGAAAATAAATGTTCTATAAAGGAAGGCTTTCTGGTAATCTCTAGGTTCAGGATAATGTGTTCAGTCAAATGTCTAGGTCTGATCAGTAAGCATTTATCTGAGTTACAGTCAAACAGAAGGTGGATGAGGATAGTCAAATAAGTCCATGAAGGAGAAGAGGGAGGGCTTTTTTTTCTGCCCTTGTTGCTGAACTCCAGTGTCTGTCACTGCCTTCAAGTTGCAAGTTGACGTATGGTGGCTCCATAAATTTCTTAGACAAGGAATACTCAGAGGTGGTTTTGCCAGTTCCTTTGCAAGCCTATAGGATCTGGTCTTTTTTGGTGGTCTCCCATCCAAATACTAACCAAAGCTGACCCTGCTTAACTTTTAAGATCCGATGGGCTCCGGTGCCTTTAGAGTATTTAGGAAAGTTACTCCTGACTAAATAATGAGCCAGCTGAAGAAGCTTAGACTGCAGTTTGAAATCCTTTCAAGGCTAACACCACATGCAGGCTACAGCTGGCTCTGGATCTGAAAAAAATTGACTTTAGTGGGAGTTGTTACTTTTTTCCCTATGTCAGGCTGGAAAGATATAAAGGTAATAAATGGTACAAGTTGCACCTGCTGCTAAGGTATTTTTAATACATAATTTACCTCAATTTCTTCACTGTGAGCAAAACTCTGAGCCCCATCCTGTTCTCTTGTGGAAAACAATGTATAGGCTACTGTTTGTGTGGAATAAAGCAATATGTCTGCCAAGTAGAGGCTACCGTTTGCTTGGATAATTTCTTGGGTTCTTGCTCTCAGAGATAGCTTCCACATGAGGGCTATATGAACAAGGCTGTTTTCCGTAGGGGGAAAAGAACAGGGCAGACCAGGGCTCCATGTTTCTCTGCTCATGTGGTGAAGAAATCAGTGAGTAATGCGTGACGTCAATAATGTAAACCAGCATAGTGTAGTGGTTTGAGTGTTGGTCAAGGATTCTGGGAGACCAGGGTTCAAAGCCTTGCTTGGCTGTGGAAACCCACTGGGGGGCCTTGGGGAAGTCATACTCTCTCAGCCTCAGAGGAAGGCAGTGGCAAGTCCATTCTGAGCAAATCTTACCGAGCAAACCCCATGATAGGTTTGCCTTAGGGTCACCATAAGTCACAAACGATTTGAAGGCACACAACAACAAAATGAGTGAATTTGGCTAAAGTGCTGATGTTGTGGAGTGCTCAGGTTTCATTCAACCTGTTATGCCCTTATCTAGGGCAGTGTTTCTTGACCTTTGGCCTTCAAGGTATTTTGAATTTCAGCCCCTAGAACTCTCAGTTAGCACAACTACTTGGTAAGAGGTATTGAGAGATAAAGTCCAAAACATCTAATGGTGAAATTTTGTGAATTACTGGCCCGGGGTGTTCCCTTCCTTTCCCCTTTCTGTCTTGTTATAATTCCCCCTTCCAACAGTGAGCTAGTATTCTGTGCCCACGGACAGTATTCAGTCCCTGTTGACTTGTTTGACTCATACTGTTTAGTTTCTGTTTTCCCTTTCTATTGAGTTGGATTGATGGGTTGGTAGCCTGAACATGTATGTGACCAATATCATCTGCCTTCAATTTTCTGGTTTTCCCCCTTGATTTCTGTGGCCATTTCCACACTAGGCTGTTAGAGCGCCGGCCGGCCCCTCCTGAAACTGCAAACCCCAGGATTCCATAGGATGTTGAAAGTGAACTCATAACGCCTTAACAGCCTAGTGTGGAAATGGCCTGTGAACAGTCTCTCTTTCCTCTCTGGACCCATTTTAAAACAAATCTCTCTGTATTAATCAGAAAGTGACTTCCAGGCAATGAGATTTTTGCCACTCTCTTTACTATATCAGTGTGTCCCTCGCCTTGCAGCCACTACATTGCATTCTCTGTCTCATTAGTTGTGATTTCTCCCCCACCCACTCAAAATTCCATTCTATTGATTTCTTACAAACACTGTTTTTAGATTTTCCCTGGGTCTTTTCCCTAAAGTTGTTTTTAAAGGGTCTGCAAAACTTGGAGCTATCTCAAATCTCCTTACACCTTTTTGTCTTGCTTGGGTGGTGCCAATTTTGGCTACATGAGAACAAGCATAGGAAGACTTGAATTAGCATTGAAAAGAATTATTACTTTGCAGGGATATGTTCTGAGTTCGATGCTGTTTACTGCTATGGATGATTTGTGTTAGGTGTTGAATGCAATATTTTCAAAATGGAGTAGCAGGCAAGAGGATGGAATTTGAAGATGATGCTAGAATTATAAGGGCAAATTTGAAAGGCAGATAGCACAGTTTTAAACACAGTAGGGGAATTATATGTGCTGATGTCTGAAACTGGAGTTTTGTGGCCTTGTCCTCTTTCTCCTCAGCTCTAGTGAATTAATACTGGCCTAAATTAAACGTTTAGACTTTGATTCTGTGTTCTGCAAACACCCACCCAACTGAAGATGGAGAGATGTGCTTTCATTTCTAAATTAATCCCTACCGGCTTATAAACAGATTAAGTGCTGGAAGCAAAGTGCATTTTGTTCAATATGTGTGTACTTTGTAAATGCAGAGTGAAAAACATTCCGTTAATAGCTAGTATTTTTTTCACGTATTGATTTGGTCATAAAATGTTGATTACTGTACTCTGTACTGCACTATGTTTTTTTCCAATACGGACATCAATAGCAGGAAGTAATCAAGATTGAAAAACTGGTCACAGTTTGGAAAAGCTTTTAAGAAAATAGAAATCAAAGTCATTCTAGAGATTTTAACAAACATGTACCATGTTGATAATATACACAGCTTGGACTTTTTAGAAGCAGTTGATTCACTTTATTCACAATTGATTTGAGTTCATTGTCATGACTTACTGCAGTGCTACAAGAAGTGATACATTGTGTTTTTTGTTGTTCTTTTGCATCTTTTTTTAAAAACTCTTTTAGGGTTGGTGAGAAAATAGAATAAAAGTTGAGAATTCCCTTAAAAATACCTGTAAGAATGTTAAGTAGCTTTGAAATGTAGAATAAAAGTTGAGAATTCCCTTAAAAATACCTGTAAGAATGTTAAGTAGCTTTGAAATATAACCAGTTCTTGTTATGCCAATACGGTAACTTCGTATTGTGGGGAAGTTGGTGTCTAGGATCCAGTTGTTTTTTTGTTCCCAGAACGACTTGTAATTTAGTAGAAGTTCCTTCAAATGGAAAGGAGAGAAATGGAAAGAAGCTTATTTTCCTTTCTTCTCTCTGCAGCTGTTTGTGCTTCATCCTCTAAAAACTGTTTTGATCCTTTTCGCTACTGTTTCCTGTTAAGCAAACCTGGGCAAGTCTTGAATTTGTCTGTTTTCCCCATCTCTTTTCTTGATCCAGTGCAAGCAGTGTGTGTATGTGTGTGCGCGTGTGCGCGCATCACTTCCAATTTTCAGGTAGCTGCAAAATCCAAATTGAGAACTGTTCCACTGTTAAACATGGCTTAGGAAAACAAGTCAGGATTGTAAACTGCTATTAAGCATAAGCATGGTCTGTCTGGGTTCAGATATAGGCCAAATTGCTGGCTTACTGTGGCATCTGAACATGCTTAATGAGTGGCCACAGTTAATTGAAAGCAGAAAATACTTCTTATCTCTGTGTCACAGTTACATGTGCAGGACTGGACAACACAGTTGGGTTCAAGGGCCATTTTTCTCCTTTCTCCACTATATTCCACTGTGAATTGCACTTCCCATCCCCATCAAGAGCAACTGCAGCTGGAAGTGGAAGCCCACTTTCAGCTTCCTAAAATTATGTTTTATGAAAACAAAGGATACAGGGAGTATTGACCTTGTTTCAGAGCTGCACTTTCTAGAGGCTTCTTGGAATGCTACTGAGTGAGAAAGTAGGTGTATATGTAGAAGCTAACTACTGCCAAAATCAACAGATGCTCTGTGGCTGCAAAAACATTGGATGAGGGAATTGCATACAGCCCACAGGTTGCGTGTTGCCTACTTCTTCCATTTACTGTTATTAACAGAACAGATTGTTGTGCAGTAGCTATAAAGTATATTGTGTTTTTGTTTTATTTATTTAATTTAAAACATAATATTATAATCTTCTTGTTCTTTTTGTAGGCATTGCAATTTCTGATGAACTTGATAAGGTAAGAGCTATATTTAGCAACCTAATTGAAGTTTTCTATGTGCATTTTAAGTGCATAATCAATGAAGTTTTAGCATACATGAATATAGGGGTGAAACTGGTCACTAATTTTCTTCTCAAATGAAACAACAAGTAATTTTTGCAGTTTTCTTCCCATTTCTAAAACCACACAGTTTTGAAGCCTATGTGCAATTTGGGACATTCTGCACAAAATTTGCAGATGGGTGTTTTGCATAGAAAACAGCATTTTCTGTTTAAGGAACAGTATCTTCTTTGCAGAAAATAATATTTGCATGTAATGCTTTTAAATGGCATTACTTTCTATGCAGAAAAAGCTGGTTTTTGAACAGAAAGTGCTGTTTTCTGTGCAAAACAACCACATGCAAATTTTGCACAAAGTCCCAACCTCCAACAATTCTCATCAGTCTTGGATTTGTCTTGTTAGGGTTTCTTGATACTCAAATAACATGTTTTCCGATCATTTTTTGAATATTTTTGAATAGTGTTTCCATCCCTACACAAATACTTTCTGGGATATTTTCCAGAATTCTCTCTCATGTTCACAGAACCCATCTTTACCCGAATTTAACCTAATTAGATTAATTTTTTCTTGTTCATCTCAAAACTTATTTAAGTGATACTCATTATGGTTACGAGTATTAAATTATGATAAAACTTACATGTCTTTTAATGTGGGAGTAGATAACCATTTGCCCTCCATTGTTTTAGATTGCAGCGCCTGTAATCCGTAGCCGTTGCCCATGCTGAGTAGAATTAATGAGAACTGTAGTTCAGAATATCTATAAGGCATCTGGTCATTTATCCATGTGAAAAGACATTTGTATGTGTAACATGAATGGTAGATATTTTTTGAAAAATTCATTTTATTCAGAAAAAATCAGTGGTATTCAAATTGAATGTCTTCATGTGAGAGCAATCATTTTACTGAAAACAATATTCTGTTAGTGTATTTACATAATTCATGTCATAGACCATCTTTTTTGCATATGCTTGAACACCATTTCCTAAAGAAATCTGAGAGAATAGTTTTCATGTATTATGGATGGACTGGTATTCTTGTAACATGATTTTCAAAATTATGTATATTCATCTTCAAAATTTACCTTTGTTTCTTACAAGTAACCCTTATTACAAATTTCTCCTTGACCATTACTGAAAGTATACTCTATCTGCAGGAACACATGGAACTGCCAACATGGAGCATTGCTCCATCTACTCTAATTGGCAGGTGGTTGTCTAGTGTTTCAAGAAGTAAATCTTTCTTGGCCTGCTCTGTGAAATTGATTTAACTGGAGATGCCTGGTATAGCACATTCTGTTGTTACTTTCTGAGGCTCCATCCCATAACCTGTTCCTGGACATGGCTGCAGTTTCCAGTA
Organism: Cyclura pinguis; assembly: GCA_030412105.1. Taxonomy (NCBI): domain Eukaryota; kingdom Metazoa; phylum Chordata; class Lepidosauria; order Squamata; family Iguanidae; genus Cyclura; species Cyclura pinguis. The sequence continues at coordinate 220,294,897 of CM059602.1, forward strand.
CATGCCTGAAATAGTACATTTTACTATTTTCTGGAAGAGTATTGTTGGCTTACAGAATGAACTCATGCCTTGCTGTAAACTGACACGTTTAAATATAAGCAAAGGAAGGTGACCAGGATGGCAAAAGAATATAGAAATCAAGTCATTCAAGAAATGGTTGAGGAGATCAATATGTTTAGTCTGGAAAAGGGAAGATTTAGAGATGTAATAGTGAGCTTCAAATAATTAAAGGGCTCTTAAGTAGGATATCCACCAAACTTGTTTTCTACTTCTCTGGAAGGCAAGATGGGAACCTATGAATTCAAATTACAACAAAGGAGGTTCCTGCTAAATGTTAGGAAGTGTTTACTAGTGATAAGAGCTGCTTGGCAGTGGAACAGACTGTGGCAGAAGTTGGTGGGCCCTCCTGTGTTGGAGGTTAAGAGATGGCTGTCTATCAGGGATGCTTTAGCTGGTGGATTCCTTCATTTGAGGGTGTTGGACTGGATGATCTTTTCAAGTTTACAGTTCTGTGAGTCTAGGACTCCTTCTCCCAACACACAAACAAACGGAAGTCAAGGTGCATAGCACTCTAAACGGATCAAGTTATTTTGGTGCTTGAAACAAAATCTCACAAATATTTCTCTCATTACATGTAAACATAATAATAAACATAATAAAGAAACTCTAAAAGCTTCCATTTTATAATACCCAAAGTCTACTTGCCTTTTAAACTTGTGTGCTTAAAAAAGTGGTCTCCTATAACATTTTTTATTTCATGGCAGAACTAGATGGATTTTGCATGCATTTTAGCTCCTTTTGAATGGTTGAAGCTTATCGGATAGATAAATGTCAGGGTTTGTACTGGTAGTAGTAGAACTATCTTACCACTGCTACCTCTGCCTTTCCTCCAGAAACTTCCCTCTTGGCAGCATGAGCTTTACTCTCTCTTGCATCATTCATGATGGAGTGCTTGACTTTAAACTGACACTGGAAGGTGTAAACTAGTGTCGCGTTTGCAACTGTGTGTGATAAAACATAGTCCCAGAGAAATGGAGTCAGACAGATTTCAGTAAAGAGCAATGAAGAAACTGACATGTACTGATTTATTACTATACTGTCCCTCGCCAAATCATTGTAATTATAAAGAGCCCTGATTAAGTTATTCCCAAATTGCAAGCAAGATTTGTCTGTCACAAACTGTACCTTCCCCGCTTCCATGGCTGGCATAGAGGAAAATTTGTCCATTTTAAACTATGTCTGTGGCCCCTCAAGTGCAGGCCTTCTCCTTTGAGATCAGCCCAGTTGCTCCATACTGTTACAGGGAAAAATCAGTTTGCTTCCAACTGATTTTCTGTGCCATGGAATTGGTCTATGATTCCCTTAGACCTTTCAGGTGAGGAAGCTGATTTTCTTCATAATCATATTGTAAATAAAGATGATAAAGTCAAACCTGCTGCTGTATAGTATGGGTTAGAAAAAATTATTTGCTATTATTCATGTGATAATATTCTGTGTTGAGAGGCAATATGCATCTGAATACAAGCTAAAGCTCTAATTCTGTATATTATATGGGTATTTTACTGACCACCATAAAAAAACAGGATACTTCAGTAGATGAATCTTTGGTCTGATCCAGGGAAGCAGTTCTTATATAAGTAACTGTAGTTTGCAAATTAGACAATGCAATCTCCAAATCACTAGAGCTTGGGCAAGTCACTTTTTGTACTACAAACTGTGTAACTTTTCCAGGCTTGTCAAATCACATTGAAATGAAAACCTGTATGCTCAAAGACTTTGCTGATGTTTGATTTCCCCAAAGTCAGATCTTTACAGATTTTTGATGTGACAGCGCATGTTCTTGTCTCCTTGTCCCACCATAAATCAGTAATAACAAATCATTTTCCCCTGTAGGATGCAGCAGCTTTTAACTCTCCTCTTCTACGGCCTCGTGTTGTTGGAGAATGGGTTGGCCGAGAAGAGAATGATTCAGATCCATTGGCTGATGAAATGCTGCAACCTCCAGTACCAAGAAGCAAAATGGAACAATGGGATAGTGAAGATAGTGGCAGTCCTGGAGGAAGGTAAAATTTGCTATTGTTCAGAAGAACATGGATCTAGACAAAACTTCTGAAAGATGTCCCCTTTCTGGTTTCTATTCATAGCAACCAGATTTCAGCTTATCCATCTATATTAGAAGTTGACAACATGCTCCTAAGTATGAACTGGCATAAGGCAGGGATGTATAGTGGGATGGGAATATGCTCTTATGCATAGATTTTCTAGCTCACATCCTATTGCACTACCTGAACAGAGGCTTGTGTATGTGCATAGGCAGGCACAAAGGAAGAAGTCAAGACTTTGCTGATACCAGGCATCAGTGAAGTAAGGATCTAAACCATCAGTTTCCAGATTTGGTGTAGAATGTGCATGCCTACGAGTCCAAGTTGACCAGAGGCAGGGGTATATTGCAAAATAAGGAGTCAGATTTCAGAGCAGGCAAGTAAGGATTGGAGAGACAGAGATTGGTGCATAAGCAGGTTGAGATAGTAGTCAGTGTTTGCAACAAGGAAAACTGGTCAGAAGGTCCAGAAGTAAGTCCTTAGTCAAAAGCAGGCAGGGCTCAGGATTCAAGGCAGCAGAGTCTAAGGGAATTTTCTCGGTAGACTCAAGTTGCTCAGATCAAGGAGTAAGTCTTTGTAGGTTTTGGTGATCAGAAATGGCACTTAGGATTAGCTGGCAATGTTAACACACACTGCATCCTTAATTGTATCTTTATGCCAGATATCAGGATGCTAGGCATGCAATGAGACCTAAATACTGGTTGCTTAGGAGTTAAAATGTGTTGGAGCCTGACTATTGAAAGCATGCCCATCCTAGTTCAAGCTTGCCTCCCGTGGCTATATAATTTTGCTCTAATGGCATCCTGTGTGTATGATAACTATGGCCATGGTGCTTGTAGGTTTTGGAAACTGCCTGTGAACAGCTGCTTATGTCTAGGATCTCCCACAAGATTAGAACTCATTGGAGGTATCTAGTGCACAGTTCCATCTTGTGCATATGGATTCCTCTTCAGAAGTGAATGGAAAGACAATGACAGGAATGCAGGGGCTTCTTAGAGGTGAAAGGGACTTCTGAATTGTTGAGAACAAGCTGTCTTTCTGCTCTACCAGATGGACAGCTCTGTGTAAAGCTTATTATATGCACAGACTAAAGTTTACCACCTCTCTGTGGTGGGTCTTAAGGGCACAGTTTTACAGTGCTTTTGGTCCTTCTTGAAGGTGGTGCTGGGGGATGCCTGTTCAACGCCTTCACCATTGGCCTGTGGGTCCCTCAGGGCTTGGTTTTGTTCCCTTTGCTATTCGATAGGGAACAATTAGTCCTATGATAACTCTGTATCAGCAGAGTTGCAGAAAAAAATGTGGCTCTCCCAGTTTAGGTGTGGCTTCTTAAAATGATGGCTGACTTGCAGAAGACAAGTCAGACAACAGATTTCAAAATTTAAAAGAAAACATTTACTAAAAAAAATTGTAATACGTCTATTTTGAATTCAACTCACCAGCTAATTAGTTTGGAGAGGTATGCTTAGCATATTTGAGGTTACAGTAGAGATCAGTTGACAGTTAGAAGCAGTTAGCTTAGTTTATGGTGTATGTGCTCAGAGTGTAGTCAAAGAAGAACAGAGATCTTAGTGACAGAGTGAAAGGCGTGGCCTTCTAAGCTAAACCAATCACACAATGCAGAGTGTAAAGTCAAGATGCCTCAACCAGTAATTTTAAATATACACACAGAGTAACTGTAGAGAGGCCACCCCAGCCAAAGAGGTGGGGAGGAGAGAATGCTGTATTTTTTCCAACAAATATCTATATGAAAATTATCCCGAGTTTTAGTGTCAGTTGTCACAAATATGCTTATGACACTCAGTGCTGTCTAACTTTTCCGTCTAATTTCAAGTGAGTCCTCTGTGTCCTAAGCTATTGTCCTAAACTGTTATGTGATCAGAAATGGACTGAATGAAGAGAGACAAATTGAGGGTTAATTCAGAGAAGAGAACAGTGTTCCTGGTCACTTGAAAGGCAGATCAGAGAACAGGGATTCAGCCTGTGCTGGATGAGCTAGGCTTCCCCTGAAATCTCGGGTTTGCAGTTTGGCTGTATTCTTGGACTCAGCCTTGAATCTGGATGCTCAGGCTTCAAGTGATGGCTGGGAGTGCATTTATACAATTAAAACTAGTGTGTCAGCTGCACCCATTCCTTGGGACATCTGACTTGGCCGCAGTGACATGTGCCTTAGCTACATTCTATTTGGATTACTGTAACACAGTGTGTGCAACTGCCTCTGGGAACTTTCTGGAAACAACAGCAAGAAAATGCTGCAGCCAGAGTACTCATTGAAGCTAGTAATTGGAGATTTATAACTCCTCTGTTGAAACAACTTCACTGAGTACCTTTTTTTCCCAGGCACAAATCAAAGTGTTGGTTAGGACCTATAAAGCCTCTTTGGTCTTGGATCCAGACCTTCAGCATATAGGCCTGCCTGAGTTGGAGGAGGGCTTTCTCTCTTTCCCACCACCGTCACAGGCAAATCTGCTGAGGAGATGGGAAAGAGCCTTCTCAGTTGTTCCCTGATTGCGAAATTCCCTGCCAGGAGAACTGGGCTGACCCTTTCTGTGCTCTGTTTCCACTGACAGGCAAAGACCTTTCTGTTTATCCAGACCTTTGAGGGAGAACTGTCTGTGTTTGACCTGTATGTGTACTTTCCTTTATTATTTTTATATTTTAACTGTCTTTTAAAAACTGTTTTAAATTTGATTGTTCAATTAGTTTTTAACCTTTTGTACTATCTGTAGTTTTAACTGTTATTTGGTTTGAAATAAAATTGTTAGCTGCCTTGGGTCTCATATTGGGAGAAAGGTAGAATATTAAATAAAAAAATAAATTTTAAAAGGCACCCTTTGGGGGCTAGAAATTAAAAAGTTGCCGTGTAGTAAAATTGTACATTTTGTTTTATTTGGAAAATGGGGTGTGCTGAGCTTTCTGTTTCTACGGAACAACAGCTGTTACTTCTTGAAAGCAACAGCTAAGTTACTTCTTGAGTAGTAAGGTTCGTAAAGTTACATTTCAAAAGGAACGTAATTAGTAAAAGGAAAGTCATCTTAATGATGTAACAAGCAACAGTTACTTCTCAAAAGCATTTTAGAGGCATTTTGACAGAAATTTTTCAAGTTATTTTGGTGATTTTAGTATTTTTTTCTTTCAAAAGAGTAATGCAAAATAAAGGAAAAGCAATGAGCAACACTAAAAGTAACATAAGCAAGTCGTTGCTTCAAGAAACTTTTCAAACACTGTAATAAGTAATGGAAATTTACATTTAAAAAGCAACTTTCCAAATTCTGCTGGTGGGCATGTTTGAATGTAATGGCTTAAGTTAGGCAGGTGTTCACTGAAGATAGAATATGGTTCAGGTTCTGTTTTAGTGCTTCAAAAAGAAGGTCAGTTTGACATGACGAATGCCAGAGGCTATTCACTTCTTCTTAACTCTGAATCAGAACCTCACTTTGGAAAATTAAATATATCACTTTGTGTCTCCTCATTGCTTATCTGGAGGAAATCATCAAGTGGCTGTAACATTTTCAACTTCTGACATGAACATCTTCTTCTTCAAGTTTTCAGGCTTAGTAGTTCCTTCTTGATAGATTTCAGACTTCCTATAATTCATCTGGTTTGGCAAAAGTGGTTAAAACTTGCAGGCATGGTAGTATCTTCTGAGGTGATGAATCTTGCTACATTTCATTTATGGAGAAACTGGCAAATCAAGGAGGAAATTCTTTCTCTTCTAGTTTAAAGATGGAACCAAAGACCAAAGGATTGAAACATCAGCAACAGCAACATAAGAAACTATTAGCTGCTATGCTTTCCCAGGATTCTTTTGATTCCGTACAAAGCACAGCTCCTTCGGCAACAGAAGAAGATATTGACAATGAGGATGATGCAATGGAACTGCTGGGTAATTTTTAAAAGCTAGATTCACTTAAAATTTCTGATTATTATCTTTGTTATAATTTGCTCCCAAGTGTGATTATATATGGAAACAAGCATGTGCATCTTTGAAACATCTAGGAGATTGAAGCTCCACTGTTCTTCATCTTTGCTTCTAAATTGTTTTTTGGAGAGCCGTTTTTTCCTCAGATGCACCTTTCTCACGTGGTAGGATCCATGTGGATTTTGCACTGTTAAGTGCATATGCAAGTAGAAAAACAATGTGGAGGCTTTGCTTCTAGGAATTGTAACTTCAGTGACAGAAATACTGTGGCTGCAGGACAGCTAGCCCATCTCTACCAATCATTCCTTTGCAATCTGGAGTTGCAAGTGAGTTTTGGATGTGTTTTAAGGTGCCTTCTTAGTTGAAGGCCAACAAGATTTGAATGCAGAGCTTTGAACATGAATTATAGCTCCATGCAATGTCAAATACGTTTGTGCCTTTGCCACATTTAACCTGTGCCTCTTGTTTTACAGCAATGATAGATGACAATCAAATGCATTTGATGCTATTTTTCTTCACATGGGTGGCATAAACTACCTCATTGTTGTCCAGATAATTCATCATGTTTAAACAGATGATCCCAAAATGCTTAGGTAGTTGTGTACGTGAGGCAGGCCTTTCACTGTAGCAGCACCTTGATTGTGGAATTCTTTCCCAGAGGAAGTCTGGCTGGCTGTACTTCTCTTGAGCTTCTGGTGAGCAGCCAAAACTTTATTATTCCATATGGCTTTTGGACTTTGAAGCCAGTTTTAGAACTAAATTTTAAAGCTGTTATAAATATTTAAGTTGGCTTTTCATATTAGGATTTTTAAAAGTGTGCTTTTAATCTTCTTTATTGTGCATCACTTTGGGAACTGATGGGCAGAGAAATGATAAATAATTTTAAGAAATCGTAATAAGCAATAAAATGAAAAAAAGAACAGGGAATGCTACTTTTTAAGTTCTTCAGAAGATGTGATAAGCTTTGGATTTTGAAATATTACACTTAACTGAAACCTTAGAATTAAAAAAATGTGAAGAATGGAATATGTTTCCTACTCCAATCTGTCACTAATATATTATGATGCCCTCTGTCATTAGGAAAGTACCAATTTTTCCACAATGTCACATTGATTTTAGCTTTTCCATAACATCACATAGCCTTCACTGCCTTCTCTTGTTCAGTCAAATGATTTTTCCAGCACTGTCAGCTGCTTGTCTAACCTTGGCTGCTCCTGCAAATCTTCTTAAAGATAACCTTGTATCAAGTTATAATTTGTTGAGTTAATGTGAATCCCCTGCCACCACCTTGGGTTCATGTTTACCATCTAGCTGGAATCTCTTACAAATCTTTTAATAATGTCTGATGATACAAGTTAATGAATAATGCTATTAAATTTCTTTCTTAATCATAGACTTTATACATAGACTCTATACAAAGTTGGGCTGTTTGATACTTTAGTCTAGTATTAACACTGTGTAAATACTTAATCTAGTATTAACTACTCTGATTGGCTCTAGTGTTCTAGGGCCTCAGGGAGAGGGATTTCGCTTCAGCTCCCACTGGGTCTCATTATGTGTATAAGCCAAGGATCCTAAGACACTATACTATCACACTATATAGTTTACCACAGAACTGTGATCCTTTCCTGTTTCTTTTATGCCATGAGATTTCATGAAGTTGATATGGGAAATCTGTGGCAGTTGTACAAAAAGGCAATTCTAAACTGTTCACCATAACTCATTCAAGGTTATTTGGAAACTTTGGTGAAAAGACCACAAATGGCAAACAGGATTCTCTACCAGCTTAAAAAAATGCTACAAAGTGCACAGCTACAGAGTAACAAAATAGATATGTACATGCAAGAATGGGAAATATCAAACCGTTATGGATAGCCAAACAGCAATTTGCTAAATGGTAATGGTGAGAATTTGAGTGGAAAGATAAATCCATAACGTATTGGGATACGTAGATGGTGAATAATGACAAGCTAAATACAAAAAGTTTTAATAAATGCAGGTTTCCAATACAAGCTGGTTTTGAATATCTTTTTCAGATTGAATGTATTTGAATCCCGTAAATGCCTTTGGGTATAATAATCATGGGCTACTTCTACTGTTAGAAATTACTCAATAACAAACTGCTAGCTCTGTTCCAGGGACATTAGCTTATACTACCAATATAACCTGATGTTTCTGGAGCAGAACTAGTCGTTTGACGTTCGATAATTTTTTTGTTTGGAGAAGCTTAATGATAAAAAGCATCTGTGGGACTGAATCTATTCATTTCTCCTTCTTTCTTTTTTTTTAAATTTTATATGCACATTTTGTTAACCAGTTTGTAGTTATGTGCTTTGTAACATTTTTCTTCTTTTTTTGTGGGTGCTTACACAACTTCTGCTCTTATGAGTGTGGTTTACACAAGATTCTTTGACAGCTGGCTGCCACTACCAATCTGAGGATAAGTATTAGATCTGTTTCAGGATGAGTTCTTCTTAAAGCCCAGTCCTTTGTGTCATGCAAGATTTCCGTGACTGTGGCTCAGGGTTTCTTCAGCAGACAAGTTAATATGGGACCATTTCTCTGAATGTGAAGCTTGAAAAACAGTGTGTCACAGTGGCAAACTTTGTTTCTCTTGTTGTTGTTGGATAGTTAGGTGTCTTCCACCATTGCCGCTTTTATTTTGTTTTAATAGCAGATACTGCAGATGTGTTCATTATACTTGCTCAAGATTATTTATGCCACGATTTTAATTAGCATTATAATGAGTTTTAGTGATTGCTGAGTTTGTGGTGTATACTGGTGCTAGATGTAGTGTGAGACATCTGTTAACATTCTTTCCTGTGTCATGTAGAAACTGTTAGTAAAGGTCACAAAATGACTTTTGAATTCTAAAAAATTGTGCTTTTTCCACTCATGTGATTTTATTAGCATTAGTGTGGGATAATGGTCAGAGATCTAGATGAGGATGAGGGCATCTGCGTTCAGATGAAAACCTTATCCAACTATGTTGAGTGGCCAGTTATTTCTTCTCACCTCTCCCTCCCTCAGAAGGCAAAATGGAGATGGGGAAGCCCGGGAAAAGAGAACCAATCACTGTGTATTACTTTGATTATTTTGGAGGAAGAAAAGGATGGACTGGAGAAAAGGTTTAATTTTACATTTTTCTACGAATTCATTTCAAAATTGAATTGTATTAGTTTTAACCAGAATCACTGCTCTTGTTGATGGGTTGACCAACTTACTCTGTTCTGCTTGTTGATTTTAGCTTACTGTCCCATCGCTTTGCAGAATAACTAGATCCCAGCCCCAAAATGATATTAGTTCATGTGCCAACAGAGATTGGTTACTTAAATTGTAAAAGGAAAGACTATTCTGTAGTATGCTTTTTGTACAGTTTTCTTTCTTCTAAGCAGATGCCAAGACACCAGTTAAATGGCAAATGTCAAGAAAGGCGAACTAGACAGAGAAAAATGCTCCATTAGTAGTCCCTTGCCTCATTCTACCAGTAGTTGAATTTGTTGAGTTACTTAGATTTTTTTTTCCAAATGCTGGTTTCTAGTAAAAATTCTCATGGCATCCAGCAGTAAAATGAAAGAACCAACAACAATATTAAATATTATATTTTAAGATACCATCAGAAAAGTAGTTTTTAAGTAATTTTGTGAATTAATCATAACTAAGTGTAATTACTTGCAAAATGGATGTCAGGATTTATAATATATTGAAAATCGGGGGGGAAGTATTAGTTTGATTTCTGATGACTTTGTAAGTCTCAGTTATGCTAAAATTTGCAAAAGAAAGATTGAAATAGAAATAGTACTTTATATCCTCATGTATATATAAAAGTTATTTTATTATGTTAAAAATATTCCTGTAAGTTGTATTCATTGGAGCCTTCACTCTTCTCTCAAGCAGGAAGGTCAGGGTTACAATCCTGTCTGTATGTATGTGGTACTATATCCCATCAGACCTTACTTCCAAGTAAAAATGTATAAGACTGTGTTGTACATTAGCTGCTGATTTGACCTGGCACAGAGTCCAGGAAGCTAAGCCTAATTAGAAAAATAATTTATTAGACTGAAGAGCAAGTAGCCTGAGGGAAAAGGAAACGGTACAGCTGTATCCAAATCAGATATTCAAGAATTTATGTAAATATGAGTATTAAGTTAGCATCCTCGATATTTAAATTAGATGATTGTAGTAGTAGAATTTTACTAATGGAAAATTTTTATTTATAGCCTGGTAAACCAATTGTGGTACATACAGGACTGTCACATTGTCAGGAGTCTAAAACAGAACCAAATTCATTTTGTGCAGCTACTGAATTCTATCAGTGCTGGAAATAGCTTCTTCCTTCTGAATTTCTGCCATAAGCACAGACCTGCTGCCAATCAAGTGCCTGACTGGCAAAGGTTTGAAACTCCGCTGTTAAACAATTATGCATGTAGTGAGAATTCCTTACTTGTTCCACATCCTCTCCAAAAACTGGAGCAGTAGCTAGCAAGAGCACTAATCATAATCACAAGCTGTTTTCTTCATAATCAGCAGCACCTTTTCTTTGAGTACAAATTCTGTGCTTTTGGACTTGTCTTTTACCATTCTATTCCCTATGTCTGGGGTGATCTCTCATTAATTGTAAGCAGCAGAAGATGAAATTCAAGAGTACTTCCACATGGCTTCATATCTCCTGTTTTTGGTGTCCCTCTTTGCCAGAGACTTAATAGCTACTATTTGCTGATGAACGCTCTCTTAAAATGAGGTATATGGACATATAACTTGCTTTTGGATGAAACAAGCATATATGAGCTACTTGGAGAGAGCTAAGTTGCAACCGATATCGACAAACTTTAGATATTTAGAAGTTTTTTTTCCCCTTAAGAGTTGTCATACTGCGTCAGTTAAGTTGATAATACCACAGAATAACCTTTTGGTAACTTTATTTCTGACATTAGGTTGTTTGCCACTTGAGGGCACTAATGTGGTTTCTGTATGGATTCACTGATGTACTGATAAGCAAATTTTAGTTGTGTGAGAAAGACTGACAAGGTCTTAATAAAAATTATCTTATGCAATAGATTTAATGTAGTGGGCAAAAAGTCTGCTATAATTTATTAAAAAAAAACAAATAATGTCTTCTATACCTTGGAACTATTTCCAAAATACATGTCTTTGGGTGAAACCACCTGTTCATGCTGCTAACAAAGCATTTGTAATTTGTAATTAAAAATTGTTTATTTTTTTATCATTGATGGTTAGTAACTAACATTTTTATTTTGCTCAAAACAAAGCAAAACACACCAGAAGGAATAAACAATGAAAATACTGAACAATTAAACAGGTGCCTTATTAAATGTAAATTACCAGTGAGGCAGCTCCATGTGAAATAAGTGTGCAACCAGCGGAGTTTCAGCAGATTTTCATTGTTCTGCAGTTTAAAATTTTGCTGTGTAGGAGAGTATGTGTTCAGTCAGTAGCCACAGTAGAATTACAGATATTACATAGCTAATATAGTTGCTAGTACTGTGAAAATGGACATCTGCACTTCAATTGTGTCTTGTCTGTTCTTGGTACTGCAGGCCTATATAATGTCCAGTTTGAATATTCTCATCCTGATTTAGTTGTAAATGGACATATCCAATAATAAATAAAGCTCATCTTTATTTGTCAATGAACTTCTAAAATATGAAACTATATATATGAGACGATAAATAGACAGACAGACAGACAGACAGACAGATTACTTCTTTCCAAGTTTTTCTCTCTCCATCTTGGAACAAATCTTTGTATCCCCCGTATACTTATGGTTTGTTTTTCTTTTTAATTTGCTCAGCTTGCTCAGTTGCACCCACATGCATCATGATGAATTTGAATTATTTTTGTCCTGGGAAAGAAAAGGACTGAGAGAGGAGAGAACTTGACATAAAACAGTGAAGACCATAAATTCTTTGGCTTTCAAGCTTGTATATTAGCCAATGTGATGTATATGTTCTGTAATTCTGGAGGGCTCTGCCATACTTAGATCAATACTGGAAATATGGCCAGTTTTTGCCAAAGAAGCTCACTGCCTCTCTTCCTAATTTCCCATATTACTTTGGCTGGAATGGGAGTAAAATTTTTAATCTTTATAAATAATTTGAATGCAGTAAGGATAAGTGAAAGTAAAATTTATTGCGGGAAGCACCCTAACAAGATGGTACGTCATGAGTGCTACAAAAACTGATGGCATTTATTTTCTTAAGACAGAATTTATTAAAAAAAAACACAGGGCGGTAAACGTACAGAAAAGGCTCTAAAAGATGACAGACAGACAGACAGACAGACAGACAGACAGACAGACAGACACCTAATCTTACTCTGTCTACTGTATAATGCAAGGAATTTAAAGTTCTGAGCAAAACATGTCACGTCATCTAGTGCATGCTCTCACTCTCCCCCACCTGTTTTTCTCCCTGTTCCTTAGGGATTTCAGCATCCTAGCTGACAGGTCCTTACTGCCTATGTGTCTGGATATCTGTATCTTGTTCTCCTCTCATCCTGAATCTTACTAATGCTGTTGGGGGGGGCATTTTCTTGACAGACCCATTTGTCCCTTTGCTATGGTAAAGTTAGCAAAGTGAAGAAACTCCATTTGGAAGAAATTTGCTATATTGCAGGGACTGTGCATAGGGATCCTATAACCTCTACATAGCTTTATGGACTTACAAAGTTGTAAGAGTCAGGGATAGAGCAACAAATTTGAGCTACTGAATTCTGTGACAGCTGCATATAGGACAGCCAGAACACACTGGAGGAACACACTTAAAACATGCTAAGGAAACTGGAAACCAGCAGGAGTACAGAACCAGTAAGAGCACACTGGCTCAGTATTCCTGCTGCTTCCCAGTTTCCTTAAGGAATGTTCATAAAGATAGGGCATCTGTTTGGGATGTTTCACCATGACACTGTTTTTCCCATGGTGATGGGATTGAGGGAGATCGAGGGAGCTAATGGTATCACTCTATTTTGCATTGGTTAGACCTCATTTGGAATACTCTGTCCAGTTCTGAGCACCTCAATTCAAGAAGGGTATTGACAAGCTGGAGCGTGTCCGGAGGAGGGTGACCAAAATGGTGAAGGGTCTGGAAACCATGCTGTTTGAGGACTGGTTTAGGGAGCTGGGTATGTTTTGTCTACATAAGAGAAGGTGAAGAGGAGACATGATAGCAATGTTTAAATATTTGAAGGGATGTCATGTCAAGGAGGGAGCGGGCTTGTTTTCTGCTGCTCCAGAGACTAGGACAAGGAGCAATGGATTCAAGCTGCAGGAAAAGAGATTCCACCTGAACCTCAGGAAGAACTTCCTGACAGTCAAAGCTGTCCAGCAATGGAATATACTGCCTCAGAGTGTGGTGGAGTCTCCTTCTTTGGAGATTTTTAAGCAGAGGTTGGATGGCCATCTGTTGAGAATGCTTTGATGGGTGTTCCTGCATAGCAGGGGGTTGGACTGGATGGCCCTTGTGGTCTCTTCCAGCTCTATGATTCTGTGATTCTGTGGATTGTGTGTTCCAGTGAGTCAAGAGGTTATGGTGATGGTAGCACTGGCTGATAGTAAAGTCTCCCATATTAAACAGGATTTTGTTAAGGAGCTACACTAAATATGCCAAGCAGTTACTGGACAGAAGCAATAGTATGTGAGTGTGAGGACTCAATGACACTCATGGAGAAGCTCTCAGACACAGTGGCAGTGACATTTTAGCTAACTCTTGTCACTGCTGCACAGAAGGAGGCACCAGTAAGTAAACCACACCTTTTCCCGTGAAGAACCTATGATGAGACACTTCAAAATTAAACTAGATAATGCTGGAAGAGGACACTGCAGAAGGCACTCAGCCAGCTACTGTGGAATAACAGAGGACACGTTTGACTAGCTTTGTGTCTAATGATGCAACTGGGCTCAAGCTTAATGGATGTTAAGACAAGGAGTGGAACATATTGACACTGCAATACTTGGGGTAAACAAGGTAAAGTAGATAAGAATGGAATGGTTACTACCAGATAGTTCCATAGTGTTTTACCTAGGAACCAGGTAAATCAAATGAACTGCTAATAAGAAATGGGGTGGCAATAAAATTGATGAGAGATATAACAAAAGCTGCCAGGGGATCTAATCAAGAATAGAATAATATCAATAAAACTTCAGGGAAAATCTATCAGTCTAATCATATTGCAAATTTATGATTAACTACAGAAGAAGAAAATAGATTTTATGCTGGAGCTCAGGAATAAAGAGATTACAGTGGGCCATTCACTTTTGTGGGTTCAGCACTTGTGGATTTGATTATTAAAGGATTATTTTATTTATTTTATTTGTTTATTTTTTTAAAAAATCTTACCATAATTGCCCCTGCCATGGAAAAGTAAATGCTCTCTAGGAATCTCTAGATCTCTCAACCTAATTCTGTGGTCCACTTCCACTGGAGATTCCTAGAGAGACACTTCTCTAGGCATTGCTAGTTTCTCCAGTGTGACTCTATGGTCTGCTTGTGCCACAGAATCATGTTGGAGGACCTAGAGATTCTTATAGAAGTATTCGTAGGTTTTAAAAAAATGTTCATGATTTTTCATTTTGTTTGCACTTTTCTGCTTTCGTGGGGATCCTGTGCCCCTAACCCCACAAAAGTGGAAGGCTCACTGTATACGCCAAAGCAAGACATTTTGATAACCATAGGTGATTGGAATGCAAAAGCTGGAAACACAACATAACCAAGCTTTGTTAGAGAATTTGGCCCAGTGTCAAGATATGTGCATAGGGAGAGATGACTTATCAATTGGGATGGGATGAATCCAGAATTTTCCGAATCTGGATTCGAATCCCTAGAAGGTTCTCGGAATCCATGAATCTCACGAATCTTGAATCTTTCGAATCCTTTTTTAAAAAAGGGTTTAAAAAGTAACTTAGCAAGATCTTGAACCCTATGTCTACGGGGTCGGCACTGGCGGCAGCAGTGGTGGAGGTGCAGCGTAGGACAAAAATAATGACCACATATTTAAATGACTTTAAAGTGGATACCAAAATAGTTAAGTTTTCTATACTTTTGCTTAGCCATCAGTCACCATGGAGATTGCAGGAAAGACATCAGAGGAAAGCTAAGACTTGGAAGAGTAACTGTGATGGTACCTGATAAGATCCTCAGTGTAAAAACATATCATTGAACATCAAAGTCACAGTTGTCCATACCACTGTATTTCCAAATTCTGTGCATGGTTGTGAAAGTTGGACAATGGAAACTGGGTAGTGGGAGAATCAGTTCATTTGAAATGTGGTGCCAGAGGAGAGTTCTGCAGATACCATGGACTGTCAAAATGACCAGTAAATGGGTTCTAGAGTAAATCAATCCTCTACTTTCTCTCGTAGCCACAATTAGCTGAGTGAGGCTATTGTGTTTTGGGCCATATTATGAGATGACGTTACTCATTAGAAAAGACAATAATGCTTGGAAAAGTGGGACGCAATAGGAGGGGAGGAAGACTATGGACCTTTCTACAGCTTACCTCTTCTGGACATATCTAGTGCGAGTCCCAACATTGTCTCTGCTGGGAGGAGAGCATGACAGGAGCACTTCCCTCTGTACCAGCTGCCTCTGCGAATGGAGGAAGTGCGATGCTGCTGCCTCTTCCTTCTGTAACACAGCTGGGTACTATCCCAGGCTGCGCTGGGCAGGATGCGCAGCCATTGTGCTTCCAGGATCTCCGTGCACCAGGTAATTGTGGATGAGCAGCAGGAGTGCTGTGCAGTTGCCGGTCATTGTTGTGGAAAACTCATGAATGATTTGTGGTGCGATCATGCTGCCTGAGGATGGGAGAAGAACAGTGTTACCCTGTGAACTGGGGGTCCCGGGAGGGACACCAAAATGTGCTCAACTAAAGTTGGGGAAAATTAGCTCAGAGCACTGCTTAGCATTACGAGAGGCAGGGTAACTTAGCAAGATCTTGAACCCTATGTCTACGGGGTCGGGTCGAGTCAAGGAGAACACTGAAGTTGAAATAATAAATGATGTTTATTAAATACAAGCAAAACAGTGTATGCGACACACTCATACAAGATAACTACAGAAAATAAAGGTTGGAGTGGTATAGAGGGATTTTTAGAGGGATTGCTGGTTTGGGTGATACTTCACCTGTCCTGAAGCCCAGGAAAAATAGAGAGCGAAGCTGGGGTGTGATGTAGTTCAGCACGTGGAGCTGAGGGGAGGCTCGCCAAGCAAAGCGGCAGCAAGGCGGGATGAAACTTGGGAACGTTCCGAGGAAGGTCTTGGAATCAAGGGTTTTTATCAGAAGAATTGTGAGTGCAGGCTATGCCGTACTTGGGGGAAAACAATAGATTTGGAGTTGGAGACAAAGCCTCCGAAAGGTCAGAATCTGAATGATTGAGTTATCGTAGCAGTTCTCAGTAGAGTAGCCAGTATGCAGATACAGAGTACTTGGGTATTGCATAGTTTACCCATCAAGCTGCCATCGAGGGGAGAGGCTCTTTTGTAAGTAGCATGCATGCTCAATTAGAGTACTTGCCTGGAGGTCTCCTAAAGCAGTGAGTCAGCTATTTCTGGCCTGCCTGTATTGTAGTTCGAATATTACGGCTATTAACGACCGAGCCTGTTTACGTGCTTGTCCGGTGGCCTTGCAAGCACATGGAAAGGAATAGAGAAGTGAAGCCAAATTATGATATCAAGAGGATATCTTTTAATATCCCCAAAGCTCGGACTAGCCAGGGCAGTAACAACAGGGCTGCAACAACATCATACAAAACCGTCATCCAGGTCCTCTTCTTCTCCCGTTTCCAGTGTGGGATGACGACGTCCTGTGCAAAGCCCATGTTACAGGTGGAAAGAGTCAATCAGGGAGGCCACAGCCCTGAGTTTACAGAACTTGAGTAGTGCAGTTAATGTCTTGGAGTTCTCTCATTCATAGGGTTACCATACATTGAATCTGACTTGATATCAATGAGCAACAATTAGAGGGTGACTAAATCATTTCTGTGGGGTTATCTCTTCCCTGTTAGATCATCTGTGTGAGAATGGTACAGAGGAATTGGCTATTGTAACCACTATACGAGATGTCTGTATTATACTCAAACCAATCATTTTATACAGATAAATTCTGTGTATTTCACATATGTAAAATATTTTAATATAAATTGGGACTATACCTTGTGTATATATGTACGTGTATATATGACTTGTGTATTATATATGACCTTGTTTGTTTATGAACGTGATTTTGCTTGTTTTCCAAGTTCTTGGTTTTACCACTGGAAAATCTAAATGTAAAGAAGCTGTTGTTAACTGTCAATATTTATTTAATGCTATACTAGCTTTTCTTTTCTTTTTTAATAATTTGCAGAGGATCTTGATGATTTAAGAATGGAAGGGGTAACCAGTGTCATTTCTTCAGGGAGCAAATTTAATCAAACACGAAGTACACATACAGCTGAACCACAAGCCAAGGTCACATTGAACATCTGTGCAAGATGTGCCAGGTAAAAACAGCCAGTCATTCTGACACATTCTTTTAGTCTTTCAGATCAATTTTATGCATTCTTGTTCTGAAATTGTATAGAGGAAGTGTGCTGTCCCAACTGCCTTGGAAACCCCCCCCCCCCCCGAATTCCACTGCCATTTGTTAGAAATTAATTTAAGAAACAGAGATTCTGGCATCACTGGATCAATGGGGTTTAGATAAGTGTTGGCTTGTGTTTCCACAATAGATTTAATGGCTCTGTTCTGGTGAAGACTAGCAATAGGATCCAGGCCAGAGAAACCACAGCTGCTGCCTTCAGTTTTGAGAAATTGATGCTTTGATTGAGAGACAAAGCTATCCTTTTGTTTTTATGTGCCTTTGAGTTGACTCTGACTTATGGAGACCCCATCACAGTTGTGAGTTTTTTTGGGAAAGGGCAAGATTTATTCAAAGGGAAGTTTCTTGTCTTTCTCTGAGGCTGAGAGACTGTGACTTGTTCAGGGTCTCCCAGTTGGTTTCCATGGCTAAGTGGGGATTTTAACCCTGGTGTCATTCCCCTGCCCCAGAACTCCCAGGACCCAAATGGGTCTCTTCCAAGCAGCCACACCCTGGGGACTTAAGAAAGACAGAACTTACAGTAGCTAGTGCAGGATGAAAAAGGGAGAGCCCAGGCTTCTGGCAGTGCTTATATAGGAAAGGCTTGCTAATTAGGACACAGCTGGCCAGGACACTGAGGCTATATAATCAGAGGCCTGGATGACAGATGGCTGCTGCAAGCTACTCTTTTCGTTGGTGGTGACAGCTTTGGGGATACCTGTATTCTCTGCCCATGTTCTTTGGACCTTGGACCTTTGCTCGGATTAATGGTTTGGCTTTTGGATTATTCCCTGACTATTGTTGTCTGCCCTGTGAGTCTGCTTCAGCCAGTACTCTTTGCCAAGCTGCTGTTGTCTGAGTACGCAGCTGGGGGAAGCCTTGGCAGACTGTCAGCCCAGGACACCTGGTCTCCCAGAGTTCTACTCCGACACTCAAACCACTACACCATGCTGGTTGCCACAGTTAACCTTGTTCAAGTAAAATCGCAGGAAATAGCAGGTTCAGATGGAGTGTCTTTAGCTGAATGAGAGTTAATAGACCTTAGGCTGCCATAGCTCTTTTCCTTTCATTCCACTTTTTTGGCTGTCTGCCATTTGACCTGGTATGGGATTGGAATAGGGTTGCTGAAGTTATTTTTTGCACATTACACCTCTTCATGGTAACAATGTAAACAATTGTTACAAGTATGTACAGTGTTTATATCACAGCTTGTAACTATTTTTCCCTCTGAATTTGATTAGTTACCTGCATTTCTGTGGCTTTCCAAAGATGATCCAGGGTATGTATGGCTTCAAACATGCACCTGTATAAATGAAGATTTGGCTGCATGAGTGTCTACTGGGATTTCAAACAGTTGGCTCATAACACTTCATAATCCAATCCCTTTGGAAGGGATCTAATCAATATGAAATCTTTCTGGCTTTGGCAGCTGATGGTTATTTTTTCCATCTAGAATATGAGAGCCAAAAACTAAAGCGGCTAAATCACCCAAGAAGGTAACAATAACTGCAAGACCTTTGATATTTTTTAAAGCAAAAACTCATTTTTGAGAAAGGTTTTCAAGTGGCACTTGTAGCCAAGTCAGTTTTCTCTAAGTAGCAAAGACTAGCCATATCCTTGTTTGAAGAAATACATATGTACCAGTTCTATTATTTTACCTTTTGTTGCGTGCTGGTCTACAATAATGCGCTGGGGTTAGTTGTAACCAAAAGTAATATTTAGTGGTACTGTGCCAAATGTGAGCAACCTCTGTTTTGCTTTTATATATTATGGTCATTCTCTTTGTTTTCAAGCTGCCACTTCTTGAAGGCTGTCTGTTTGGGGGAATGCTAATTGAATAAGATTTCCAGAAATTCTCTATGAACTTCCTTGTAAAGTCATAGTTTGGTGCTATAATTTTCAAAGAAATCTGTCTTGTTTGTTTAAGATTTAAACCCAACAATATGAATTAAGCTTTGGTTTTACAATCTGTAAATATCAGGGTTGCTAGTTAAGCAACTCTTGGTTATATTGAGAGACTGTAGTGTCAATCTTTTATGAAGTCGGAAGGAACAGTAGGCTAATAATTGTCCGCCCAGACATCCAAATACATGACATGATGTTAGTGTTCATGAGTGACAGGAAAACCTATATTTTAAAAATAGAAACTTGTCTGTCCTTGGTTGTTTCCCCAGAACTGTGGCACATAAATTCTGAAGAAATTAGAATTTGTCTATTTGCAGTGCCTGAAATGGTGGTATGGGAGGTTTCTGAAGTGCGGAAAACAGATAAATCATAGCTATTGAAGGAGAGGTTGCTATGGTATAAAGATTTATTTATATCAGGAAGGCAGAAATAGTGAGTAATGCAATGCTTTTGTGTCATTCCCTGCAAAGCTGGCGGTATCTGTTCTCTGTGGAACAAATCTTGGTTGGTAGATGTTAGACAAGTTAATGCAGTCCTCCTAGTTGACTTGGTGTAAGTTCCCTTCTGAAATACCTGACTCTTTATAAGTATTGGTGTGCTCTGCAGTCTGGTTACTATTATGGAAGGCAGTGCCAGCCTGTTTATGTCATCTAATGACCTAAGCAGAGAAGAACAATATCTGTTGATGGAAAACAATACTGGAAAGAACATTTTTCCTCCATTCCATTAAGATTTCTAGAAATTTTACATCTCTGACTGTCTCAGAAAATTCATAATTGTTAGCCAAACAAGTCTTGCAATAGCACAGTGGCATTGCTGAATGCAGAACAGTGTGTTTTATCTCAGCTATATATCTGGCCAGAGCATACATACCAATTTTACTGCTTACTCACAGTAAGTCGTAATATAAGAGTCTATACGTGAGAATGTTTTTGTAATCTTAGATTTGCACTATCATTGTCAGAGTTTCACTGTTCCTTTTTTTTTCCTTTTTGAGGGAGTATTTACACTCCCAATGAAGTGTCTGTAGTAAGTTTAAAATACAATGGAGAAGAATGGAACAAAGAATTTGTATGAAGGCACAACAGTATATACAAGTCCCCCTCCCCTAGTGCTCTTCCACCTGATATTCTGTTGGTCAGTCTCAGGAATGCAGCAGATCTTTGAGGAAAAGAAGTCTTTAATAGACATGGTTATCTAAGCTACCAAGTGTTTGTTCCTTCCAGGGCTGCTGCTCATGTCTGTGGTGACAGAAGAGAGCCAGTGGGGAAGTAAAGGTGTTTAATAAGTCTGCCTTAGTTCTCAGATGTCCCAGCTAACCTTTTACTGCTGTTCTTCTAGTTTCAAAGGAAATAACCCTAGCCAGCCAGATGTTTTTCCTCTGTATTTTCAGCAGGTGAGTCACACAAGTTGAGGAAGTAGACAAGATGAAGTTAGGACTTGAGGATGCGTAGACTTGTATTATTGGTGCTATATGGTAGATTGTAAACCTCTTTCTTACGGGTTTTTGCTAACAGATTCCTGAAAGTAAGAGAAAAAAATTCTTTATAAACACGTGTGGAGCATTTTTTCTTCACCAACAGTTATGACTAAATTAAATACATATAATTTCGAAATAGATAGGGATCTAAGGCCCTTTCCGCCCCATACCTTTTTCCGGCGCTGGGGTGCGGGGATCGCGCGAGCAGCCTCCGGCAAGAGGCTCTCGTGTCCCTGCTGCTTCAGCTCCGCACGAGCTGCCTGCTCACGCGAGAGCCCCGCCTCTTCCTTCCACAGTGCCTGGGAGTTTCCTGGGGCAGGAAGCGTGGTAAGTGCATGCAGGGCCTGGGAGCAATGCGCAATCGCGCACCATTTTCAGCTTCTAGCCGAAAATGAAAAGGTGCACGATTGGCGCCTGCTGGCCCCTGGAGCATCACGTGATTGTGAGTGCGTCATGCAGATCGCTCCTCACAATCGCGCGACACTCCAGGCGCCCTTTCACATGGCAAATGCCGTGCGGAAAGGGCCTAGAACTAGATGAATCAACAATATGAAAAATTAATGGTACTATAAATGGTTAGAAAAATAAGAATTTTCTGAAGAATGGGTTTATTTTAAGGTAACCAGAAAATATTCTTTCCCTTATCATCTTTGTTACAATACTTTTTAATACATTTGTAATTGTCGTTGCTTATAACTTAGCTTCATAATAAGTACCTATGTGCCTCATAAAAGTTTCAGTTTCCTCAACTCTCACCAATGACTGTACTGGTTACAACTTGATGGGAGTTGCAGTCAAGCTTCATTTGGAGAGAAATACTTTCCCTGATCCTGCTTTATTGAAAGCCTCCTGGTGAAAAAAGCATGGAGAAGGTCATGAGTTGTATGGATTATGGAGTAAAGGAAGGAAATCTCCTACTGAGTAAAAATGTCCCATTGAATTACATGGGATATCCTTCCGAATAAGCAAACATAGGATTTCTCTGCATGTCCTCTGTCCTACATGTACATAATGGAAATAAGTCTCATTGAAATTTAGTGGGCACATTTGTAAGGAAATATGGTGAAGGAAGATTACAAAGCTGTTCTAAAAACTCAGAGTGCCACACAGAGTTTGACTCCTATTGGTTTCAGTTGTGCTTACTATTTGTTGGATTGTGCCTAGATGAAAAATGTGTCCAATAAACCAAGAACAACTATCATTTTGAATCCCATGCTGCTAAATCAATTTCATGGTGAACTCCCTGTGAATTTTCTCTTTTGAAAGAAATGGCTAAGTCTCTTTATTTCCAAAATCCTAGCTTTGTCATGGGAAACAAACAACATAAGACAGGAGATTTATGTTGCAGCTTAACCAAAATCTCATAGGGCATAGAATTTCCTGGTTGACCACATTTTCCCACTGAGTAAATCCAGAAACAACACTTGATGTGATAATCAAAACATTCCCTGTTCTAAGGAGTTATAGAGCTTGTCACAAAGAAGTGCTCTCTGTGTGCAGGGAAAAAAGGAAAAACTGAAGTCTTAATTGTCCTTCCACTACATAATCTATTTAAAAGTTATATGTTCCTGCTGTGTTGACTTAACGTTGTTTTAGTACTTTAAAAAGCAAATGTCTGCAAGTACAGTATATTCTGTTTGCTTTGATAAATGTAATTATTGCTAAAGAAAAAATCCAAGAGTCCTGTATATCTATTTCTTTACTTAAATGTTCAGTATTTGGTGGCATTATGATTTTACAGCCACTAGCCCAGTAAGTCCTGGTCCCAGTGCACTAGTTTAGTAGTAACTAGCTGTTTATGGGAAATAGTTTCAAATGCCTTTGTATAAAGTTGCAATCTGTAGCATTCTGTTCACAGCTTAAATCTAATTTTTATATTAGGCCATAACAGAAGAGAATTAAATGAAATAACATAATTTTGTTTAAAACAATACACACACACACACACACACACACACACATACACACATACATACATACATATACACATACATACACACATATACATATACAAGTTTTAGTGTAGCTATATTTCAATTCACAAAGCCTGTAATAAAGAAGCTCCCTTTTACAAAGTCTTCTTACACTCGTCTAGCCACCTTTTCCTCCTATCTAGCTGGAGGTGTTTTGGCAGCATCAGCATTGGAAAGATGATGAAGCAGGGCTGGAGAAGCACAGATTTTCAGTGTCCCATTGCAATAGTAACCATGCAATAAAGATTGAACTGGGAAAGGATGGGATTCTACTCTAGCCAATCCTATCATAGTTGTGTGTGCCTGTCTAAAACAGACAAGGTAAACAACAGCCTCCAGAGTCCCTTACTGAGCAAGTATGAATAAAAACAGAGAGAAAAATGGGGAGCAGATAAGCCTTTCTCACCAGGTTTATGCATATTAAAGAAAAGCACAAATCTATAAGTTTGGCAACCAAAATGAAAATAGTAAGAAAAGTGAAGGCTGGTGAAAGAAGTCATCCTGGGATGTGTTTTGAAAGAAACTTCAAGTGGTATCTACAAGGTTGAGGATGTTTTTGTATAGTTATACGAGACTTATTTGACTTGGTTGTTTCATTTCACATGTGCGTATTGCTAGTTCTCGATAAAAAATTTGCTGAAACAAGCTGAACTTCTCTTTTTTTATGGTTTCCATTTTGTTTCTGTCTCTGGTACCAAATTTTCAGTTAAAGAAGTAATGTCCAGGAACATAACTACTTTGATGACTGAAATATACCTGTAATAGAATATGGTACCTAAAAGATATACAGGCATTTTCTAAAAACAGCAGTAAAATTGGGTTTGTATACACAGACCAGAAATATAGCTGAGATAAAACACATTGTTCTGCATCCAACAATGCCATTGTGCTATAGGAGGACTTGTTCTGCTAACAGTTATGCATTTTCTGAGACATTTAGAGATGTAAAATTTCTGGACATCTTGAAGGAATGGAGGAAAAATGTTTTTCCAGCTTCTTTGCAGAGAGAGGGACAGAAATTGTCAGAAAAAAAAACACAACAGTATCATCCTTTATTGATTAAAAGTCATTTGATTACTTTAAGAGGATAAAATGCAGCTTAGTTTGGCATAAAAGTGTCATGTTTGGTACATTAAAAGTGTGGATATTTCAGGAAATAATTACAGATAGAAATGTCTTTTTAAATTATTGTTGTTAGAAATGTACTACAAGTTCTTGAACTACAACCAATGTGTGAACTTTTAGAAACTTTTTTGCTTATTCAGTTATGAGGAACAGGTTAAAAACAAATCTTAAGAAACTATCAAGATGAGTGGTAGAACCTGTGAGAAACTACGGTCTACTATGATAGCCTCTAAGAAGTCACGGTCACCTTCATACCATGATGAGTTCTCAGGTTAGGATTTTCTAATGTATGGAATAAATTGTGGCCAATTGCAGGAAATTACCTTTTGCTGTGGGAGATAATGGCTTTAAACAAGTGGCAGGTAATGCAATGCTCTGGAATAGCATAATTCCCCGTGATATGAAAGTAGCAGATAATTATGGCTCTTCACAGATTTTGTGATCCTGAGAAAATGTATTTCCACTTTTGTGCTTTTGGGAAATAGGTACACATTGTCTGCCTATTTAAATGCATAACTTATCTCTGTTCACAGGTGTTGAAAATGCAGAAAACCCATACAAAGGGTTATTTCTCAGACTTCTAGTGTACAATATATTTGCTTAGCCAGCAAAGAATCTGTATAGGTTCTACAATATAGGATTTGGAAACAAAGTTGATAGCAAGGGTGCTCTTCAGTTTTCAATTAAAGTTTTGAATATACCTGGTGAAACCTTTAATTTGCACAGATAAGTACGTGATTAACCTTACTGTCTAGGGAATATTTTGAGCTCATTCATACAGTGAAAGTGAGAATAATGCACTTTTAAATAATTTATGTTTTCAATAAAGAGTGTAGAAGAGAGGAAATGAGACAAGTTTGGAGATGAGGCATATTTGCACAGGTGGAAAAAGTGTTGCTTCAGTTTTCAGTGGCATATTTCAGAATCTGACCCTATTAAACTGGAAACTAAAATAACACAAGAAGGACTTTGCCTTGCCTCTTCTATAACCTTCTGTGTTGTATAATGGCTGAAAGGTGTACTGGTAGACTTAAATTTATTGCATTTCTTCAGTGAATATTTGAGGTGAAAGAATGATCTGCTTTCGGAAGGGCTGTTCTAGCTCATCCTGTTCATGCAGGAATATTTAAACTTCTAACAGGCATGCGGTTTATCATATTGCCCTCTGTAGATTGCGGTTCCCAGTACTAGCTTTGCTGACAGAAATTCAACCTGTCCTCTCTACCCCTCCCCCCCAACACACTACTCGTGAGACAACTTGAGAATACATGAGATTTGTACGGAGTCAGTAACTATATAGAACATTTGTTAGAAACCTTGAGACATAGAAGTTATGCACTTATGAAGGAGGAGGCTGGTGGGCTTCCCACAAGCAACTGATTGGCCATTATGTGGACAGAATGCTAGCCTGTGTCTGATGTAGCAAGGACTTTCTGTTCAGAGAAAGGGCTGGTTAACCAAATGGTCTTGTTACTTAACTGTGTTCATAGGTATGCAGAGCAGTTTATAGTTTGTGTAGTTTTATAAAAATTGATGAAAGTTTCACTGTGAGTTTCTTCAAAAGTAAGTGACTTACTCTGAAGAACTTTGCATTTGTTCAAGGCTATATAGATTCCAAAACCAGTAATTGTTAAATTTTTCAAAAAACAAAAACAAACAGTTGGGATGCAGATTAAAAACAAAGTGCTCAAGAAAAAGATAAAAAGTTGAGTCCTCTAGGCAAGTGGCATGATATGTGAATGTGCCCAAGATCTTGTCTTGTCCAAGGTCACCAGGGGTTCCCCATGGCCAAGTGAGGATTTGAATTCTGGTCTCCCAGAGTCGTAATCTAACACTCAGATCAATACTCCATAGTGGCTTCTGTAAATATAGCACCTCCGGCTGCCGCTGCTGCTGCTGTTGATGTTGTTGCGTGCCTTCAAGTTGTTTCTGGCCTATGGCAACCCTAAGGTGAACCTATCATGGAGTTTTTTTTTCTGGGGCTGAGAGTGTGTGATGTGCCCAAAGTCACCCAGTAGATTTCCATGGCTAAGTGGAGAATCGAACCCCAGTTTCAAAAGTCATAGTCTAATGTTCAAACCACTATACCACTGTGGGTCTCTGTGAATATAGCACTGGACTATAAATGTACATGAATCTAGCTATGCTAGCAAGGTTCTTTATTTTTCCTATGTTTTTTGGCTATTTATATCAATGTCTTGCCTTTTTCTTGGCAGCTAACAGAATAAATATACAGTGCAAGTAGATTTGAAAGTGCTGTCTTTCCCAGTTTTTCTGTGCAGAGAGGATGCGTGCCATTAGAGTCCGAGGAGGAAGGGCAATCTGGCAGTTATACCCAGAGCTTGGAAAAAACTACTTTTTCAGAGACCCCCAGGCAGCATGGTCAGTATTATTCTGAGAGCTGAAGTCCAAAAAAGCAAACTTTACCAAGCTCTGGTTGTACCAGGTCGATAGACAGTAAAAAGCTTCATTTGACCACCATAGTTCTTAAGTTGCAGATTTAATAGTTGTTGGACCCATTTATAAAACTCATGTTCTGTGGAGATCTTTGCACCATTTGAAAATATATTAGACATTCCATATTTGTCACTATTGCAGCAAAGCTGCCACCACAACAAAGTGAGATTCATTAATGTAGAAGGCTTCTAAACTACAATTAAGAAGAAAAAAACCCTCTTTCTTGGGAATTTGTAAACAGCTTTTATGTCCTCCCCCTTTCATGAGACATGACAAGTCAGAGACAGACTAACATGTGGATGACTGATTCTGTTACATAGGCTGTTAATACTAACACTGTCTTATTTGGTGGAAGAAAAGCAGAACAAGGGAATGTCTTGTTATGCCTTCTGTGTAATTTAGTGAGTGAAAAGGCTAAGGCCAAGACTACTCTTCATTTCACTTAAAAAGGAATATGGAGGATGCAGTCTTGATCAGAACCCTAATTTGAGTGAGGTATAAGGAAATCTTGTCAGAATAGTCCATTGGAAGAAATAGATCACATGTTGGCAATACAGGCTATAACCACACACAGGCTCGATCTGAACCAGGACTACAAGAAGCAAAGGGCTAAAGTTCCCTGATCGGAATAGGTTAGATTTACAATAAAAATAAAAGTTATAGCTGCAACCACCATTTTTATGGATATGTAGGGTTTAGTTGTTTGATATAGATATCCTAGGATTACAGTATTAGTTTGCTTTACTATAGGGAAGAGAAGCTACAGTGGGCTCAGGGGCTGATATTCTGCCATGGGAATCTCCATGAGGCAGATGGACCACCAAAAACTCCCACAAGAAACAAAAACCAGAAGTGACCAGAAGTCCACTTCCAGTTTTGAAAAATGGATTTGTTAAAAAAGCGGCAAAACACTGCAAGGTGAGGTTGGACACTATTTAAAGAGTGAATGACCCTTTAATTTACAGGACAAAGGCCCTGTGACCTATTTAAAGGGCCATTCACTCTTTAAATAGGGTCCAGGCTCACTCTACAGTGTTTTACTTTTTTTTTTTAAATTAATTTTTCAAAACGAACTGGACTTCTGGCCACTTCTGGTTCTGTTTCCTTTGGGTTTTTTGGTTGTCTGTCTGCCTCATGGAAACTCCCATGGCAGAATATTAGTCCCTGAGCCCACTATATCTGCTCATCCCTACAGAAAACAGGCAAGGGTTAAGTTTCTAGGAAAGATAATTTTTAGGGTGGGTGGGGGACAATCCAGGAATTTGGAGAGGTTGAAGGCTGCAGAAATGGTGTGAGTGTGCATGCATACAGGTAAATAGCCATGTAGTACAATGGTTTACATTAGAAACAATTTGTAAACAAATTTCAGAAAGGCTGTTTGTTTGACACTTCTGCTCTAAGATGTAAGATGCACAACGAAGCAATTGTTAGTTCCTTTTAAGTCTTCAACATTGCTGAAAACCAGGCTATATGTTTGCCTAAGGCAGTTAAGATTTTTCTTCAGAGAAATAAGCACAGCAGTTTCTGTTAATTAGAAGATCTCCTGGTATCTTCAGATAAATGCTGTGGCAGTTTAAACTGACCAGTATACAGGTAACTTCTTTGTAGTTTTACTATTAAAGCTGTTGAAAATATTTGCTAACATGTTTCAAATCCTCTAATTTTAAATTGTCTCACTTGTAAGTGTGTGTGTGTGTGTGTGTGTGTGTGTGAACACACAGACTGTTTTAAAGCCTCCATAACACACACACGTGAAACAAACACTCTTTGTTGCTATACCAACTACATCCAGGTTGGAGGTGCTGGATGCCTGCAAAAGTGGAAAAACTGCAAATATCAAAATGTGTGTGTGTCTGTGGGAAAGATGCTGAGGCATAGTGAGGAGAACAGGCACCTGGGGTCCTAGCTAGGTCAGGGAAATGAGAGGTGAAGGTGAGAGTTGGCCCCATATCTACTCTGTCTCCTCCACCTCCTTCCTTGTGTGTAGGATGGCATTGGGAGAGGGTTTGGGATGCTGAGAAATTGGGCTGCAAGCTGGCCTTAGCTGGCCAGGCAGCTGCTGATAGAGGAGGTGATTTTCAAAGGGCTGCACAGCTTGATTAAAGCAGCCAAGAGTGACAGCTCTGTTTCCCTAATTTTCTGGGGGTTCCTCGGAAGGCACCTAGAAGGCACCTTGGTTGACTGACCGTTCCCAAAGGGTGCTCACCAATGGCTGCTTTTCATCCTGGAGAGAAGTGACTAGCGGGGTGCCACAGGGTTCTGTCCTGGGCCCAGTGCTGTTCAATATTTTCATCAATGACTTGGATGAAGGAATAGAGGGCATGCTCATCAAATTTGCAGATGACACCAAATTGGGAGGGGTTGCTAATACGCCAGAGGACAGGATCAAAATTCAAAATGACCTGGACAGATTGGAGAGCTGGGCCAAGGCTAACAAAATGAAATTCAACAGAGACAAGTGTAAGGTCCTACACTTAGGTAGAAAAAATGGAATGCAGAAATATAGGATGGGGGACACGTGGCTGGATGGCAGTACGTGTGAAAGGGATCTAGGAGTCTTAATAGACCACAAGCTGAACATGAGTCAGCAATGTGACGCGGCAGCCAAGAAAGCCAATGCAATTCTCGGCTGCATCAATAGGAGTATGGTGTCTAGATAGAGGGAGGTACTGGTACCACTCTACTCTGCTTTGGTTAGACCTCATCTTGAATACTGTGTCCAGTTCTGGGCACCCCAATTCAAGAAGGACATGGTCAAGCTGGAGCAGGTCCAGAGGAGGGCGACCAAAATGGTGAAGGGCCTGGAAGCCAAGCCCTATGAGGATAGACTTAGAGAGCTGGGTATGTTTAGTCTGCAGAAGAGAAGGTTAAGAGGGGACATGATAGCTTTGTTTAAATATTTGAAGGGATGCCATGTAGAGGAGGGAGAGGGCTTGTTTTCTGCCGCTCCAGAGACCAGGACAAGGAGCAATGGATTCAAGCTGCAGGAAAGGAGATTCCACCTGAACCTCAGGAAGAACTTCCTGACAGTCAGGGCTGTCCGGCAGTGGAATATGCTGCCTCGGAGTGTGGTGGAGTCTCCTTCTTTGGAGGTTTTTAAGCAGAGGCTGGATGGCCATCTGTCGGGAGTGCTTTGAGAGTGTTCCTGCATGGCAGGGGGTTGGACTGGATGGCCCGTGTGGTCTCTTCCAACTCTACATTTCTATGATTCTATGATTCTATGATTCTAGTCTGACCCCGATTTTAAGGGGATTTCCAAGTTGCACCAAACACACACCCAGCACACACGAGAGGTAGGGTAACCTTGTGAGACCTTGTACCCAACTTTTACGGGGTCAGGCTGAGTCAAGACCCCGACAGAATTAATTTATAATTATTTTCTTTATTTAAAACCTAAGTCACTGTGCACTTACGCACTCACTCTCGCAGACCTAAGAAAAATAAAGAGAGGAAAATGGATAGGGGATTTCAAGAGGAGTATTGGGGGAATACTACACCTGATCCAGATGTCCGGGAAGCCGAAATAGAGCCAGAGATTTGAGAGCGGTGCTGCTCAGCACTTGGGGGCTGAGGGGAAAGCTCGGCCAATGGAGCGGCAGCAAGGCGGAGAGGAAACCGGGAGCGATCCGAGGAAGCACTCGAAAACCGGGGATAGTTATAGGGGGGAATGTGCCTGGAGGGTAGACAGTTCCCGGGGAGAGCAGTATGTGCTTAAGTGGAGACAAAGCCTCTGAAAGGTCAGTGCTTGACTTGATGGGTTTCAGTCAGGGTTGTCAATAGCCCTGACAGTATGCTAATGGGCCGCGCTTGACAGTTTGTGTAGTAAGGAGCGCTAATCCTATCAAGCGGACAGTTCGGGGCTGAGAATCTTTTGTGTGCTTGGTGCATACTTAATGGTGTTTTGATGTGTACTTGCCTGGAGGTCTCCTGAAGCGGCACGATGGAAAGTTACTGGCCTGACCAGGATTTTTCTTTGTATTTTTCAGCGATTCGGCCGAGCCTGTGTGCGTGCTTGTCCGGGGGCCTCTCAAGCACGTGGAGGGGTATATTTTTAATAGCCAATTTATATTAAATTGTAGACCCTGGGTTCAGGCTTATCCATCGCAGTAACAGTTCACCCAGAAAAGAAGTGCCTGAGGTGGGTATGCAGGGGTTGGAGAAACTCATAAATAATCAAATTTGTGAAAGTCAGACCCACAGATATGGTGGTCCAGTTGTAGTTCCTTTTTCACAGAAAAGGAAATAACTTTCCTGCTATTGAGAGATGATGGTAAGTGTAGTTCAACACAACTGCAAGGCAGTAAGTGAAGGGTATTCTAGATCATTGTAAATGGTAACTACATTTGCGTATTTTAAAAGTATTTTCATATATATCATCTACGCCTTTCAATGTAGCATTTTATTAAGTGGGGAAAGCGATTCTTGTTCAGTGGTTATCATGGAAGACCACAACCAGTGTGTATATACAGGTTAACAAGAAATAATATTTTGCATCATTTTGCAATTTTCAAAACATGCTATGTGAGAATGGACAAAGTTTGTGTCAAAAGGAATAAATGTTAGAGAATATGTTATAAACATCAGCAAATGGTTTTTGCTATTTCATTTATTAATATTATTTAAAAAAATTAGGCCAGTCTTTCCACCACATGATCCTGCCTCTTTAAGTTATTTACCAGTATTTCTTACTGTAATCACAGTGCAGAATTAAGTTTTCTTTACCTTTTCCTAGTTTACTTCCCTCTAGAGCTTCCAAATGTTTCAACTAATTATTGCTCAGTATTCTGAGCTTGTAAGTCAATGTAGTCTTATTTTGCAATCATTAAGAAAAGAAGGACCCAGAAATAGCTGCCATATTTTTTGAGACACTGCGTTAATCACAGGCTTATATCTACTTTCGTATTTGTTCCATGATCAATAGTATAGTACTGGACAGTAAATTTTGGAGCAGTGAAATTAGTTAGCCTAAATAGTCCTTTTAGCATTCATTAGAGCTCTTATACTATGTCTGAAACTACATTTGGTTTAATGCTAATAATGTGAGAGTCAGTCATATTAAGCTACGTGGAGACCTAAATATTTCAATGGTAGCAGTCCGGTTTCAGCATTATTATAAAAATTATGGACAAATACTTTTTTTAAGCTAATGAAAAATGAGTATTTTAAAACTTCAGTACAGTATTAAAAATAATGCTTTCTCAGTGAGGGGAATCCAGGGCAGCCTTACAGAATACGTTTCTTACATATGGTAGTGTCCCTGACTTTTTGTGGATATTTATTTTGTGCTGAGATTCAAAAGGGTATCTTGCACATCAAGAGTCCAGAATAGGCTGCAGGTGGTAAGCACCATGGATAGCTCACTGCTGCAGCTGGTTTTCCGGTCAAGCTACTTGCAGCTCAAGGAAACAAGCAGAATACCTGTAGTATGACTCCACCACTTATGTGGTTTCGTAGCACTCAGAGGAAAGCTGATTGGGCTTAAGGTAGAGTTGAGATCAGTTGAATAGATCTGGCTCACAGCCTTCCTTCTGAGTCTTGTTGCCTCTCCTTAGCCCCACCCCTTGACTCTGTTTCCTCCATTATTTACAGAGTATGGTTTCACTTTTCCCTACCCATCATATCTATCCTTGCTAGGTACACCTGCAAAGTGGGAGAAATGGGGTTTCCTGGAGAAGAAGAGTAAACTGTTACTGAAGAAAGATATCTTGGTTGCTGGTTTGTTTGACTTTCCCAAACACTGAGAATGGGCTTCCTGCATCTGAGCTCTTCAGTTCCTCCAAAAAGCTGCTCTTGAACGTTGAGAAACTTGGAGGAAAAATCAACACAGTGAAAGGCTTCAGTTCGAAGGGAAAGTCATCAACAGCTAACCCTAAACATAGAATCATAGCATTGGAAGGTACCCCATAGCCTTCAAGTCCAACCTCCTGCTTAGTGCAGGATCTCCAGCTGGAGCATCCCCAGCAGGTAGCTGTTCAGCCTCTTTCTGAAGATGGCCAGAAAAGGAGACCTCACCACCTCTCTAGGCAATTGGTGCCATTGGTGAACCATTCCTACTGTCAAGAAGTTCCTTCTAAATGTTCAATCAAAATCTAGTCTCCTGTAACTTAAAACCATTAGATCTGGGCTTACCTTCTGGGGTATGAGACTTCTTTACATATTTAAAGAGTGCAGTCATGTTACTACTCAGTCTTCTCTTCATCAGGTTGTTGATGTTCTTCATTTGTTTTATTTTTCATACCTCTTATCATCCTTGTTGCCCTTCTCTGAACCTGCTCCAACGTGTCCATATCCTTCATAAAACAAGGCACTCAGAACTCAGTGTAGTACTCTAGAGGAGGCCTGACTAGTGCAGAATATAGTGGGACTATTACTTCCCTGGGAAACTGTGGTTCTGTTAATGCAGGCTAACCTAGTTTTTACCTTCTTTGGTGCAGCCTGACACTGCCATGTCATGTTCAGTTTATGATCAACAATAATACCAAGGTCCTTTTCACATGTAGTAGTCGCATGCCTAGCCAAGTATCTTCCATCCTATACCTGTGCATTTAGTTTTTGAGGGCTAAATGTAGCATTTTGCATTTGTTTCTGTCGAATTTCATTTTATTAATTTCTGCCCAATTTTCTAGTTTTTCAAGATCTTTGTGAATTCTTTTCCTATCTTCCAATGTGTTAGCTACACCTCTCCCCTGTTGGTATCATCTGCAAACTTGATAAGGATTCCTCTCACTTTGTCATCTAAGTCATTAATAAAAATATTGAAGAATAATGGCCTCGAGAGAAGAACCCTGCAGCACTCCACTCAAGACCTCTGTTCAGTCCTCCTCCTTTGAAGCATAGCCATTGAGGATGACTCTTTGAGCATGGTTTTCTACCCAGTTATGGATCCATCTGATGGTGTTTCCATGTGTTCCACATTTAATCAGTTTGCTAATTAAAATATTCTGGGGAACCTTATCAAATGCTTTGCTGAAACGGAGGTAAATGACATCCACAGCATTCTCATCATCTATTAAAACTAGTGTCCAGATCAAAAAAAATTAATTCAACAGGATTTGTTCTTTATAAACCCATGCTGGCTCCTCCTAATCACTGCATTGTCATCAAGATACTTGGAAACATACTTCTGTATTAAGGTTAGACTGATTGGCCTGTAGTTGCCTGGTCTCCTCCCACCCTTTTTTGTACAGTGGGTGGGGAGTAGGACAATGTTTGCTCATTTCCAGGCCTCTGGAACTTCACCTCCAAGATTCCATTAAAAAATTGATGGCAGGTGGTTCAGACAGTATGTCAGCAAGTTCGTTATGCTCTGGAATGCATTTCTTCTGGCCCTATAGATTTAAACTTGTATAGGTTAGCTAGGTGATTTTCAGACTAATTCCTTGTCAGTTTTGATTTGCAGTCTGGATCCATTGCCAATGTCTCTGCTGATACATGGAAACACCAAGTTCTGTTTTGGGGAAACAGCCGGAACAAAGGTTGCTGAACAGTTCTGCCTTTTTGTTGTCATCTGTTACCATTTTTGCCATCCTTGATAAGCAACAGAGCCACCTTTCCTTGGTCACTCTCTTGCTGCAGATGTATTTGAAAACCCACTTTTTGTTGCTTCTCACTTCCATAGTCAGTCTCAGCTCATTATGAGTTTTAGCTTTCTTTTTTCCCGAAAGCTTTAGCTACACATCTGTATTCTTCCTTGGTGATTTGTCCTTCCAGCCATTCTTTAGACATGCTCTCTTTCCTTTTCACTTCCTCTTTGAGTTTACTGTCCAGCTACATTCATTTTTTCAGAGGTTTCCCATTTTTCTTCTTTCATTGAATTTTTCATGGTTGCAGGTTTAGCAACTCCTTCTTCATGTTTAGTTGTGTGAAAAATTCCAGTTCTCCAGTGGCTGACTGCTGTCTCTGTACAAGATGATAATGTTGGGAAGAATGGCAATGGCTGCTGGCAAAGTGGTCTGTATGAGTTTTACCATGGCCATACTGTCTCTTATATTGTCCCATGCCTGGCCTATTCATCTGAAGGCTTGAAGAAGGTGTCCAATTTGTTATTGGCCATCTCTCTTGATCTGCAGGGAAAACCGCAATTGAAGAAGGCAATGTGATGGGATGAGAAAATGTGAAGAAAAGGCAGGGAGATAAAATGAGGATTGGCAATGCAATTGAATAAAGTGGTATGGTTATAGGCCCCTATTTCTAAAGTGCAGCAGGACCTTTTAAAATGATTCGTTGTCGTTATATGGCTCCAAATTATTTCCAACCTATGGCAGCCCTGAGGTGAATCTATTGTAGGTTTTTCTTGGCAAGACAGCATACTTTATATCAGCTGCCCCCACCCATCTGATGCCCTCTGGATGTTGTGCATGGCATCTCCCATTAGCTCCAGTTAACATAGTTTATGATGCAGAATCATGGGGGATCCAAAACAACCGGAGGGTACCAGGTTGGTGAAGGCTGCTTTAAATACACATTCTTTAATGTTGTGATAATTTGTTATAGAATAAGTAAGTGACTTCATGGGAGCTTCAGGCTGTAGTGAGTCATCTCTTACAGTTTCCAGCAAGTTCTTGTTATTAAAAGCTATCAGAAGAGTAAAAATGATGAGGCTCTACCAGAAAGGAAAAGAATGTAAAATAGAGTTAATTGCATTAAACATTGTTTTGCTTAGAAGTGTTGTACCATTTTTTGAACATTTTTTGGGAGTGGTTGTGAAAAGTAATTAAAGGAGACATTTTAGAGTACTCTTCTTGTTAACCCAAAACCCTCTTGCAATAAAACAGAAAAACAAAATGTAACCTTTACGCTGCTTATGTAGATAAATATGATTTATTATTACTTTTACTTCCTGCCCTTCCTCGAAGGAGATCCAAGTGATGCACATAGTTTTTTTTCCTGCTTAGATAGTAGAGGAGAGAAGTGCTTTTACTCTAAGAAGAAGGGAGAAAGATGGAGGCACCCATTTTTGATGCATTTTACTACCAGTTGCCCACCCATTGTTTTTCTATATTATCTGTGTTTTTCTGTATTAACAGGGCAGAAATGTTTCATGTGTCTGACAATGTCATGTCTGCTCTGTCTGTAATGCTTCTTTCTGTAGTGTCCTCTTTAACCCTCTTTGGGCACCTGTTCTTTCTGCATATTTTCACCAGCAGTTTTGTGCCAGAACTGCATCAGGATGTTGCTATTCTGGGTGCCATTACAATGCGATGCACTGCTCTGGAGCTCACACTTGTCTTTCTGTACTCTAAATAATGTCTTATGGAAGCACCATGTTAGACCTTTTCCCCAACTATGATAGCTGATGCTCAGTGCAGCTGAAAAGGCCAGTTACAGCATCAGAACAAGATGATGATGGGTCCCTTCATATGTGTGCTAGAAGGTGATGGTGGCTACTGATCTACAGTGTGTGTTCCTTACCTACCATTTGGGGCTGAGGTGTACCACTGCTTGTACCATGTGTACTCCATGTCTGAAGGCTAGCATCTGATATGCTCTCCTACTGCTATTGTACAGTAGAAGGCTAAGCTACTATCCTAATATCTATTATTGCCATTACAGTGAGTGATGGAAAGTGTCTTCTCTTTTCCTCTCACTCATTCTGTCCTACAAAAGCCTGATTTTGGGCAGCAAGTAGAATCTCCTGGAGCGGATAGGGTTATGTACATAGCATCACCATGTGCATGCTTCTTTACCGAGTATATGAAGAAAGGTTCCTGTCCCAGAGAGGTCACATTCTAAAACAGCACAAGGAAAACAGCAGAATAAGTAAAGGGAACTGGTGCTAATCGTGAACAGGAAAGCAATATGTAATTCATGTTAGTTTTCTGTGTATAGGCTTAGTTATAAGCTGAATTACAGCAAGGTAGGAGAATTTGAGGAATGTATCAAAGACTTCCGAGAAAAAGTGAGTTTTGAGGGAAGGATTTGAAGGACAGAAGAGAGGTGAAATCACACATTTCTCACACGACTGGGCAGTAGTGCAGAAAGGGTGGGGTTTTTTGAGGGAGCGTGAGACCTTTGGGGCAGTAGATCACAGACAGGAAATTTTATTTGTTGAGATGTATCAGAATATAGGTCTGAAGAAATAAGTAAAAGCAAGGCCATCACTTTGAAAGTAAGGGTAAAAACTTATGCTAGATGTGAGAGTGGTCAGGAAGCTAGTGAATGCAGTTGGAGCAATGGGAGAGGTGGATGATTTTGACAGCAGAGCTTCAAAATAGACCTGGTGAGAGGAGATAAAAGAAGAACAGAGAGAAGGCAACTGTAGTAAAATTGAGAGATGTCCAAAGAGTTGGCCAGAATTCTTTCTGAACGGACAGAAAAGAGTGGCCATCTTCTTGGTATTGTAACATGAGAAGTGACACATCTTTTCAACAGATTGAATATGGAGGGGAAGATTAAGTCAAAGCCAAGACTACATGCCTATTCAAGAAGATGGGTGGCAGCAATAAAGAACACAAGGAGATCAGAATTTGGGTGAAAAGATCAGTTTTAGTATAAGACAGTAAAAATGAGGTGGTCGCAAATTATCCAAGTCATGGATGTGATAATATTACATGTGGTGTAGAAACAGAAAATAAAAGCAAGATTGGGAATCATGCTGCTCTCCATGGTTAGTTAGTGTAGTTAGGGGTGGACAAAGAAGAGTGGCAGGGAGGCATCTCTGGGCTCTTGGCAGCTGCTTGACAATGTTGCCTTGTGCCACTTGGCCAGATTTTAGTCTATGTCTGCATATCTGCCGTGTACATAGTTACATAGCTTGCACTGTTTCGGTTGTGAAAGAGTAGAAATCAGGCACTATAGTTCATTCGCTGAGAATTCTAAATACTCTTTCTAAACAGCAAATTCCAGGATTCTGTAGGATGTTGCCATGATGGTACATGTAGAATGATAGCGATATAACTGTCTAGTGTGAAAGGAACCATGCAGAACAGCATGATTTCTATTCTTGCTTTATGAACTCACAGAATACACATCCTGCATGACCAGTGGGAGATTTTGGCAGTTATAGTGCAAAAAAGTCACTATTCCAAGTTCTGCCATTTATGTCTTCTTCTATTTTGTATAAGGAGGGGGAAAAGCTGGGACATATATGTCTTTGATCAGACATTCATCTTTTACATTATTGCAATTACTACCAGGCAAGTGAGCACTGTAGAGGGAGGGCTACCTATGAGTTTGGATATGTTTTCAACATGTCAGCAATAAATCATACTTTTCAAAGGCTATAGTTGTCATTTGTAATTATCTCATATATTTATAGAAAGTGAAACTATTTCAGAAAAGACAGGATGCTAAAAGTATTTTCATACTTCTCGTATTTTCATAATTTGATTTACTATAAGCAAGAAATGGCAGGTTTGCTATCACTTTGCAGACTGTAATAATTATTGAGGCTTAGAAAATGCGGTGTTTGTGGATCCTTCTGGGCTGTGAAGAGTTTTTTCAAATCATAAATAAAAATTCTGTTTTATTTTATTTTTCACATATGATCTGCATATGTGCTATTTTCACATATAGAAAACCAGCAGGTAATGTAATCAAGGCCTCTTTTCTTCATAAAAATCCTGCAGAGATTTCAATCTACAATCATACCAAACATTTAGCAACTAACAATTAGCTTGCATCATTCTGTTCAGTCAGTTTGGGGTTTCTCCAGATGATGTTGGATTTCAGCTTCCATCAGACCCAGGCAGCATAAGCCAGTGATCAGGATTGATGGGAGTTGTAGTTTAGCAACAGCTGAAAAGCTGTAGGTTTCCTAGCACAGCTGTGAAGTGAGACATAGTCAAATCAGCTTTGTTAGAATTAAGTAAAAATAGTTTAGCAAAATCATTTAATATGGCGCTGAGAGCCTGATATGCTTGGGGAAAGGCAATCATGCCTAATTGCACAGTTCATAATAAGTTTCCAGGTAGCGACTTGCAGAAAGGGTTTGTAGAATGCTGGTACCGCACAGTGTACCTCCTCATACCCATTTTTTTACAGATGGACATAAAACAGGATGGAGATGAATGAGAAAACCCAGCTTTGCCTTCTTCAGAACTTTTGCCTGTGAAGAGGTTTTTTGATAAATATATGTTCAAATTATGCTTACAAAAATTTTATTGGGCGGAAGACCCAGCATAGGTATAGGAAACCGCATATTACTGAGATCCTTTCTAAAGCACTCTATTTCCTGGGATGAAGCAGAAGGTTACTCATAATAAGCCTTTGAACCACTCTCCACAGAGGCTTTTGTGGAGAGCCTCTGTGGAGAGGCTTTTGACAGTTTTTTGTCATCTAGCGAAGTGCTATGTATTCACCCAAGCCCTTTAGCATGTTTAGTTTTTATAGATTGTATCAGCCTCATAGAGTTCAAAGGAAGTTCTTGTTCTTCTGTCTTTTCTCCCTGCTATGCAGGAATCTACAACTAAGAGACTCCTGGGAGATGGCTGAGTAAGATGGAGACTAGAACAATTTTAGTGGAAGATTCTTGTTGAATAATTATGAGCTGGTCTCCAGTATTGCTTTACTGGGCAAGATATTTGAGTGTGTACTGACTTCCCAGTGGCAGGGTTTCTTGAATGAGATGGATTATCTAGATCCATTTCATTCTGGCATCAGGCCCAATTATGGGACAGAGATGCCTTTGGTCACTTTGGGGGATGACCTATGCCAGGAACTAGAGAGAGGGAGTGTGTCCCTCTTGGTTCTTCTGGATATCTTGTCAGCTTTTGATACCCTCAACCATGGTATCCTTCTGAACCATCTTGCTGGGATGGGACTTGGAGACACTGCTTTACAGTGTCTCCATTCTTACCTGGAGGACATACTCAGAAGGTGATGCTGGTGAACCCTTCTTCATCTCCCTGCCTTATTAGGTTCTGCAGAGTTCTATTTTGTCACCCATGCTATTTGGAAGATATGTGAAACTACGGGGAGAGATTGTCCAGGACTTCGGGGTTCAGTATGCTGATGACATCGAATGCTATCTCAGCTTTTTATCTCAATCCACAGAAGCTGTTTTGGTTCTAAACTGGCCCCTATTGATAGTGATGGTCTGGGTGAGGGTGAGCAAATAGAAGCTTAATTTGGAAAAGATTGTGTTCCTGGTCATTTGAGAGACAGATCAGGAAACAAGGAATCAGCTGCACTGGTGGGATTACGCTCCTCCTGAAATCTTACGTTTGCAGTTTAGATATACTCCTGGACTCTGACCTGAACCTGGATGCTCAGGTTTCAACAGTTGCTAGCAGTGCATTTGCACAATTAAAACTAGTGTGTCCACTGCACCTCTTCCTTGGGATGTCTGACTTAGCCATAGTGACTCCCCTTAGTTGCATTCTGTTTGGTAGCACACTCTACACAGGGTTGCCTCAGAAGAGTGTTTGGAAACTTCAGATGGTCCAAAGAACTTCAGCTAGATTGTTAACCAGGGCTAGTTAGAGGGGGCATATGACTCCT
Organism: Cyclura pinguis; assembly: GCA_030412105.1. NCBI lineage: Eukaryota > Metazoa > Chordata > Lepidosauria > Squamata > Iguanidae > Cyclura > Cyclura pinguis. Next base: position 220,334,872 of record CM059602.1, read on the forward strand.
TCGTTACAACAACTCCATTAGCTGCTGGCCTGCGTCTGGGCACAATTCAGCGTGCTGATTAGGACCTATAAAGCCCTATATACCTTGGATCAAGGTTGGCTGAAGGACTCTATCTTCCTGTATGAGCCTACCTGAATTCTAAGATCTTTGGAGCAGGCACTTCTCTCATTCCCCTCACTTTTGATACAGATGAGGAGAGGGCCTTCTCCTTAGCTGCTCCTACACTCTGGAAATCCCTTCTTTGGGAAGCTCAGCTGGCTCCTTCTTTGCTATCTTTCCTCCATGAGACGAAGACTTTTGTATTACATCAGGTGATTGGGAACTGCTAGTTTTATATAATGAGTTCTCTGTTTCAAAGAACGGAGAACTTTTTAATCTCTGCTTTTAAATGTATGTTTTATTCAGTTTTAATTCTATAGTAAGTTTAATATTATTTTAATCTTAACTTCTTGTATATTTAAGATACAAAGGCTGTACTTTTATCTCTTTTAGCCTGTAAACCACCTTAAGTCACATTTTTGAGAAGAAGGAGGAATATAAGTAAAGAGATAGATTGATGGCTATCAAACCTCAGTTTAAAGCACAGCTAAAGCGCTACTGAGAGATAATCATCTAACATGTATTTAAAAACTTCGAGAGCGGGAGAGTCTACTACCGTTGGCTGTAGTTCAGTAGCTTTTATTATCTGTAACCTGGGAAGGCCTAAAGATGGGAGCCTACCTATACATAAATGTTCAAGAAAAATCTTTGCACGTGGCTAACGTTTATGGGGAGAGCTTACGCATGTCACAATGCTTGAAAGCTGTGTGTAGATGTCGAAGCTGTATTCCTGCTTCCCTCTTCATGTGTTTAGTGTACACATGGGGATGGGGACTAGAAATTATGTCTATAGATGGAATGCTAAATTGAGTTAATGGTGAGCAGCCTCCCTTTTTTCCTTAAGCAGTAATTTAGCAATTTAAGGAATATTCTGTGTGGAATGTTGCTGCTGCATTCTTAGGTAATGACTGAGACCATGACTGCTTTTCCCAGTTTCATTCGTCACCTGTGCCATCTCATTCGTGGCCAGGTGGCTACCTGCAGTGTACAAAATGCAGAGGCCTGACTTTTGACAGGTCTAAGCCACCTGAGTCATACAATAGTGGATCTGAAGGACTCCATTCATTATATCACGAGTAGGGGAAGAGTTGTTCTATTGATGTTCCTGGATGCCACTCTTGTCAGCAATAAGCAGAACATTTAATCTGAATCGTCACATGTGTTCCCCATCCCTCTTTTGTGGATTTGTTCCTATTTGCAATTCTACGTGCTAGTTTTAATTTTTAAAGTTCTGCATCCTGTGCATCCCTGATGCACTGGTAAGGGGATCAACATCTTCCCTACCAGTTTTTTAAATTTTTTTTTATTGAAAAGTAGGGAAAAAAAGAATAAAGCAAGAACTGTGACAGATAAAAATAGTGACACACAGATTATAATATAAAAATATTGGTATACATTGAGAATTGTTCCTCAATATTCAGTGCATTATAAATGGAGTCAACATCATGATCTGTTTAAATGAAACCTATACTAGTTCTTTATAATCTTATCACTTTCAGCATAATGAGTTTTAAAGGTGCAGGTTAGGTTTCAAACTGCAGTATTGTCCTCTCTGTCTCTCAGTATTACATGATATCTAAGTCTTATTTTCCTTGTTTGTTTAGTGTTTATTTTGTTTGTTATTATGGTTCACTTCTTGCTAAATAGTAGAATAGACATCACAGTGCAATTCTGTGTGTGCCTTTCCACAAGTAAGTCCCGTTTATTTGACCAAAGCTTACCTCCAGATAAACTGGTAAAAGATTCAAGCTTTAATAAATGAATATGAGAGAATTTTTAAAATAATCTGTTTTGTATCTCTTACATTTTTGAGTGAAATATTTGGGAAGGTACAGATTCCTCAGAGGTTTGTGTTAATGGTGGAGGGGGGGAATGTCACTGGAGTGCTCATAGTTTCTGCCACATAGAGCCGCCACACTGTGGTAGGAGAAGGTAGACTCAGCATCTTTATGGGAGTTGCTGTCACCACACTGGGTAGGCACACAGCTGCTGAATCACTAGCAGCACCTAATGAAGATCATGATGTCAGTAACCTGTTCTGGGTGCAGTTAGTTATTGAGCAGCTGCCCGCCTTACAGCTAGCAAGCTCTATGCCTCCAGCATCTTGTAGTATTCTCTGGTAAGGCATCACTCCTCCTCCTCTCCATGAAGTGATGCCTAGTGGTAAAAGCAGTAGCCCTCCAGCCATCTTCATGAGCTGCTGTACAACTCAACATTTTTTTCATGTGCATGATGAATTAGTCAAGCGGACTGTATACAATTTAATTGCATTTATGGTATTTTAATTATCTAGACTTCAAGGAGGTAATTTGGCAGAAAGAACAGAAGATCTGTCTGTTTCCTCTCAGACCCTTGAGCAGGACATATCAGAATCTGTTGGTAAGTTTCGGGAATACAGTATTATCTCACAGGAAAGAATGTAAATGAATAGGGTACATTCTGGGGTTGTTGCAGAGAGTTTTCTTTAATCCCGCAGATAAACAGTTTACTTGAATGGTTATGTCGTAGATCCATATTTCACTTATCAGATTACAATAATGTGGCAAAAAAAAGTTCATTGGGCTCTTTCCCTATTATTCATTCTTTTGACTTTAGCTTGACTTTTGCTTCTGCGCATATTACATTCCCTGTTGAGACTGGACTTAACACAGTGTGGAAAATGCTGATGTCGACCTGCTACTTGAAGATACCAGGACAATACTGAGGGTTGGCAGAATTAAAGTGCTTGTCTCTGCTTTTTGGATAATGATGCATAACTTGGTTAGCAGGCACAATCTTATTGCATTCAGAATGCCTCTGTTGTGGCAGCATCTCCATTCTGAATTAGCAGAAAATTCAGGAATACACAGCAGATGGTAGTGGAGGTGTTTCACAAAGTTTAGAGCCTGTATCAGATCAGGTAATATAAGATTTACTGCATTGTTTTGTATTATACTATATCATATTAATACTTTGCTCTCTATGTAAGAATGCTAGGGCAGCATAGAATAAAACCAATTTAAACAGTTTAAGACAATGTAAAACAGTAAGGGTAATTTAAATAGTCAAAGTGAAACAGTTTAAAACCAGATAAAATAGTTTAAGACAATTGAAAACCAGGTCAAAGTGTCTAGTAAAAAGCTGCTTCTTTCCTTGGTGCTGGAATGCCAGCATTGGCACAAACTAGGTCTCTAAGACACGGGTTTTTCACCACTGGAGCCCAACAGGATAGAATGCTGTCTCCAACATCCTTCCCAAATGTATTTCTCCCACTGGTGGCATGGCAGGGCCCCCTCCAGCAGACCTCAGCCCTTGTTCAGGTATGTTTTGGGAAAGATCCTGCTTCAGATGTGAAAGTGCCAGGCCATTTAGGGCTGTGAATATCATCACCAACATCTTAAATTCAGAGCAGATGTGTATTGGTGAACTGCATTTCCTTTCAAGCTAGTGTTATGTGATTTCTTTGTGTTGTTCAGTCAGCACTCTAAGCGATACATTTCCCTCTGACATGATTGCCCCATGAACTGTAGCAATTTAAGTCTGAACTTACCAGTGCATGAACTACTCTGGATGAGTTATCCTGTCTAAGAAGTGTCATGGCTAGGGGAGAATCAAAGCTGGCCCCAAGCACTCTGAGCTTTGGCTTGCAGTGACAAAGATGGATCTAGGAGTACTCTGATGGAGTGCTCATAGTTTCTGCCACATAGAGCCACCACACTGTGGTAGGAGAAGGTAGCTACTACCTAAAGGGGAGTTCAGTCCCATTCATGGCAGATCACTTATCCAGTTCCTATATCTGAGAACCATCAATCCACAGCGCCTTTTCAGGATTCAGCTTCCATTTATTGGCCCTCATTAGCCTATTACAGCATCCAAGCGTTGGTCCAGCAGCTGAATTTGATGACAAGGAGAAGTAGAGCTGAGTGTCATCAGCATGCTAATAGTGTGTGTGTGTATCTGCCTTCAAGTTGCCTATCAGCTTATGGCGAACTCATGAATTTCATAGGGTTTTCTTAAGCAAGGAATACTCAGAGGATACATTCTCCTGAGTATTCCTTGCCTGAGAAATGGTTTTGCCATTTTCTTCCTCTGAAATATAGCCTATAGCACCTGGTGTTCATTGGTGGTTTCCCATCTGAGTACCAACTAGCACTAACCCTGCTTAGCTTCCAAGATCAGACAGGATCTGATGCCTTTAAGATGTGGCCCTACTAATAGTACTCAACCCCAAAAATCCTAATGATTTTTTAGAACTAAGGTTTCATCCAAACTTGTAAAAGAGGAGCATCTAGTCATCATATTTGGAGGGTCAGTATGTTATTATAATGTGAACATAAAACTACAAAAAAAGTAACAGTCACAATTGACAAGTTGTGATCTGCACATTTCTGGTGGCCTACAGGCATCGTGAATGCTCCGCTTACAGGTAGCAGATCCATTTTTGAAAAGTGTTATCAGCTGGATTACATTATTTCAGCCTGAAATTTGTGGACTTGCGGTCATCATGCCTAGCATTTGTTAGACAAAGCTGAAATCTTAAGTTAATTTAGGTTGTCAACAATGCTACAAAAAGAAACAAAGCTTTATCTACTGGCAGTTATTAACAAGGAAACAAAATAGCCCTTTCAGATATGATTGTTAAAGAGAAATCCTATAGAATTGTCTCGTTAAGTCCTGCTAAGTCTTTTCCCCCTCAAAGAGTTCTGGAAATACACTATTTCCGACAAGAGTAAGATGCGTATGGGCCTTTTAGCTATGTCCATCATCTGAGTTCCTCAAGGCCAGATCAGTTGCCTGGTATAGGTATTCTGGCTTTCTTGGATTCCCAGGGACTCCTGTAAAGTCTGGTTACCTGCTGACCAAGAACAATTTGGGCAGAAAAAAGTGGTAGGAGTCTTTATCTACTTTGCAGAATTGAGTTTAGACCTGGGAACTCAATTTTGCTGGAACCTGGGGACATGGTAACTTGGAGCATTGGTGATTAGTTTGGCCACATTCTTTGGATTTTCTCTTTTTGTACTGTGGATCCATTTAACAATGCAAAATTTTAGTTTTTACAAAAGAGATAGAGACTTTTTACCCTACAAATGTTGTTGGACACCTGCTTCCATAAAGTAAGCACCATAGACAGTGGTCAGGGCTTAAGAGAATTACAGTCCAATAATATCTGCAGGACCAGAGTTCTAATCCAGTTTAACATTACTTGAGTGAGTCCAGGGTTCACACACTTCCTTCTTCTCCCTCCAACCTCTATCATGGCTGCATGAATGAGAATGGAAGCATTCACTTCTAGATTTAAACTAACTGTGGTTGATTTAATCTGTGGTTGGTTCAGACAAACTATAATCAAACTGTGGTTTAGGATCCTGATTTGTTCACCAACTATAGTTAAAGCTAATAGTAGTTTTGTGAATGCTAACATGATGAAGAACTATTATTAGCTTAAAAAATGGAGGAAAATGCTGCTCATCTTTACTACACAGTTTTAGGGGTACACAATAAGGTAAAATGCTCCTAAGCGTTCATTATTGATTGGAAGAATGTCTCACTTGTTTGTCTGTTTTGAATCATATCAGTGCCTGGAACAGAAATTTCAATGGAAAGCAGTGATGAATTGGAGAATGTATCCCAAGCAACTGAGCAGGTATGAACAGAAACCTTGCATGTGCTACCTTGAGTACTATGGATAATTGCAGGGCATAAAGGAAATAAATTATCCTTTCTTGCTAATCAGGTCCAAAGTTTGATTAAATTAATTTGTTGACCTACTAATTTTGGCATGCACTATGGGATATACTACAGGCCGATATATGTTCTTCCTCCTTCAGCTGTAGAGTAAGCTAAAATATTAATCAAATTGAACCACTGTGAATTGGACTTTCAGAGTTAACTGAACTACTATGCAGTCTGAATCAGTATCAAACTTTATGTATACAAATCTGCTTTTACTCTTGCTGGACGTCATATTTTTTCTAACTAAATTTTTAACGTATAATTTGTAATGCAGTATATGGGCTCTATATAGGCAAAGATAAATAATTTTAAATTCCTTTAATTGAAGATACTTAGACGCCTGCCTAACTCTGCAGCTGAGATTAATTGGAGTTAAAAATTCTGACCTGTCTGGTTCATACCCTAAAAAACATGTTTAAAAATGTTTTATGACGTAAGCATAGCTACGTAGTGTTAAACCTCTGTGTCATACTAAGCAAACTAATCTATTTTTGTTGGCTTGCTGTTAGTGCAGGAGTGTGGGCAAATCTCCACAGAACAGGTACTCTTTTCTGTAAGCGTTTTATTACAAGCAAGACAGCAATATTTTATGGCACATCTTGTACTCGTTTGAACTTCCCTTGATTTTAAGAACTTAAATGAAATAAATTGAACTGACACTCATTTATCAAAATGAATTTATATAACAACATACCTTCCTCACACTTGTTAACATCAGAGAAATACTCTGTGCGTGAACTTTGTCCATGAACCACTTAGTTCAGCCAAGGTTATTTTCCAGTGTAATACAAAATTTGAATCCGAACCATACTGTCTTGGGTAATATGGAAGAAATATGAGAAATGTGACTCTTGCTCTTTAATATACAGTGTTCATGTTATTTGTTCACACCTAAACTGTGTTTTAGCTCTGTATCCTCATGCCCAACACACTTTGTTTCTTAAGAGGGAAGAGCAAACATCTTAATATCTCTTGTATTTGTTTATATTTTTCAGTGTATCAGTCTGTACCTCAAAGGTATGGGAAAGCTACAATCAGACTTCCAGTACTTTCCACTTAGAGAAACAGAGCCATCAAGAAATTAGCAAATTTGATTAGAGCATCAGGTCTGGGGAAAGAGAAACTCTACCATTTTGCATTCTAAATTCCCTTCCCCATAAGTCGCTGCTAGTCCCTATTGGTAGAATCTCCCTGTTTTTTCCTGCAGGGCTAACTGTTTCAGGAACAATTTAGCTAGGAGAAACAGAAGAGGGGGACTAAACTTCCTTTTTGAAGTGCTGCAGCCCCGATCTAATTCAGGAGTGCCTGTGGCTGCCTTTTACTTCAATTTAAATGTTGGGACAAGTCTGCTTTGGCACACAGTTTTGTTTTTGGGGTGACTTGAGTGAAATAAAAAGTTTTTCCTCCACTGCTTTTCACTTGTTGGCACATGAATATTATACCGTAGTCAGTTTTATCATGTCTGCCATTCCTTTTATCTTTTATTTTTGAATTTGGTATGTGTGCTTTTTGTTTTCTTGATCCATTTTTATCTTAAGTGATAAGATACAGTGTGGAGAATGATGTTAGATGTGAAATATCCTGCTTTCAGTGTATCTCTGAACCAAAGACTTGTGGAGGTCTAGATATGCAGCAGGGACTTTTATTTTATCTCCTGAAAAGCAAAATATTCTAATAATAATATATGCATTTTTAGTTGTCAATTAGATTATAAAATTTTTAAAAGTGTATGTTTTTCTTATAAGTTCTTATTTATATATACATTTGACAACTCGAATATTCTGATCCTTATAGAAAAATTTCTCCTATGTACGTCATCTGAATTGCACTAATGACGCTTCCATAAACAAGGAAGAAAGAAGATCCAAATTCGAAACAGAGGGACAAAGATGAGAGCAGAGGGAAACATAAAATGAAATAACTGTGGGCGAGCATGCTCTGAGGTTTAGCAATTTAGATCCAATTGAAGATGAGGATTAAAAATATAAGCTATAAATTTGTCAGAGAAAATGGGCTTAGAGGAGTGTTTGAAGGAAGGGGTAGTCAACCAAACAGAGATGTGCTTGGATCAGAGCTTGGAATGTCACTTTTCATCTGACAGATGAATTCCTAGAATTGTTCAGCTAGCAAGTGCCATAGCCTAGGTGGGCTGGAGGATTGTAGGAGTTCAAGTCCACAGAGTAACTTTTGAAAGCTCATTTAAGAAGTCAATCTTTCATAAAGCCTAAACTTTTTACAATACAAGATTTTCAACCTCCAAATTATAGTTGTTACAAACATGTCACATTGTTTCCACCTATAGTATTATACGTGTTCATCTCTGCAGGTTCTTCTGCCTGCCTTAGCTTGAATTGTTTGCGAAGACCAGCTTAGTATGCTTCTGTGTAAAAAATGGACTGGCATGCTGCCTGCCATACAGAGCAGAAAGCTTGTAATTTCAATTACATGGCATTTCAAGTAGAACAGACCCTAACATTGGACACAGAAATTAAAAATAGCTGCCAATATGCAACAAAGCTTTAAGGAGAATTATTATTTTTAGATTAAATTTTTAAAAAAGACTGGCTCACAAAGTATACATGAACAGATCATGGAGCAAAAAGACTGAACAGCTAGTGAACTCTGAAAATGAATGATAGGCGAAACTCTGTGTATAGAATTTTTCATTTGTTGCTTGGATAGTAATTAGCCTTCTCAGAACTTCCTTGGTCAGATTCACAGGTTCATGGAAAATATTTCATCATACCTCAGATAACTGTTAACAAATATTTCCCTTTCAAATTGATTAGATGGGGATTGTCAGCTGCTTACTAGTGAAGAATTTCTTTGTTACAGAATTATTTGATAAAACTAATGGGAAATATGCAAAATTAAAAACTTATTCAGCCTATTTAACTATATGTAATTCTGGTAAGAATTTATTGATAATACATCTCCAGGTATTGCTGACATCCTACCTTCTGATATGCTTTTCATCATTTGCTTGTCCCCCCCTTTTTTTTTAAATTTCAGTCTGACATGAATATTTATAAGCTGTGCAGTGTTATTCTCTGAGAATTGAAAATCAGAGGTGTGCTGGTGTTATGTGTATATATCTACTCTTGAGATGGTTTCTTTTTGGAGATGGGGTTAGATCTTTTAATTGCTTTTCCTATCATTTAATAATGATAAGAAACACCTGTGTTTCAAAAACATTTACTGGGAGTGATGTATATACAAAAAGAGGGTTAATTCTATGCCTCTACATACAGGGAGTCTATCCCTAAAGAGGTCAGGCTCTATATCCCCAAAAGATGCCAGTTTCTTATGCTGTCTTTTTCTGGGGAGCACTGTATCAATCTAAATACAACAGAAGAGTCTCTTTACCACCTTTCTAGATTTCTTCTGTGGTAATACTACTTTGTGCATTATCAATACAATGTATAACGTTTAGTGCTGGCATATTATTAGAATGACAGGAAAGGCCATAAACCAAATATTTAGTTATGGTTAAATATTTGAAGGGATGTCATATGGAGGATGGAGCAAGGCTGTTTTCTGCTGCTCCAGAGACTAGGACTGCTGCTCCAGAGACTAGGAACAGTTGCTTCAAACTTTGAGATTCCATCTAAACATTAGGAAGAACTTGCTGATGGTAAGAGCACTTTGACAGTGGAATGAGCTCCTCAGAGTGTGGTGGAGTCTCCTCCTTTGGAGGTTTTTAAACAGAGGTTGGATGGCCATCTGTCAGGAATCCTTTGATGGTGTATTCCTGCATGGCAGGGGGCTGAACTTGATGGCCTTTGTGATCTCTTCCAACTCTTTGATTCTATGATTCAAGTCTCTCTGCAAACTAACTCTGGGCTTTTGAATTAAGAGCTCCTCTCTCCCTTCAGCCTAAGGGTACAAATTCAAGTTTTGAAAAATTAGTTTAAAGCCAGTGATGGACCAGTAGATCAAAACATAAGAGCCCTGCTGGAACAGATGAAAGGCCTGCCTTGTCACCCAGTGGCAACCCATTGGAAGCCCAAATGCAGCACAAAAGTAGGATACCACCCTCTGGTCTGTAGTAACCAGTGCTGGTATACAGAGTTACAGTGTCTCTGATAGTTGTGGCATATGCTGGTTTTCATTTGGTCTTCAAAGGCACTTTAAAGGTGCCAAACCTGTTTTGAGAATAGGGTTCAACACTTTAGATAGTTCCTTTAAGGTCTGGACTAAAACTAATCACAGCACTGACTTCAGAGCCATAAGCCCGCACTGCTCTTAGTTGCTGAAAGGCTTGAGACAGTGAAAAACAGGGCACTCCTTTTCATTTCCCCACAGCTGCAACAATTCATCTCAGTTCTCAGCATGGCAAACTCAAGTTCATATAGGGTCCGGAGGGAACCAGAACTACTCCACTCAATTACTTTTTGTGCAGTGTAGAACCATTTAAAACTAAAAATGTATAAGCATTTTAAAGTGGAAGGGGCTAAGTTATTTGACTATGTGAGGATTGTGTTCTTTAGTATGCTGCTTTTTAATATTACCAGATCTGTTTTGCTGCTTCAGTTAGACCAAAGTGGTATGAAATTTTGGTAGTTAAGTCATGGGTTTTTCCCTCATCCATTCCCGATTACAGTATTTTCCTAAAATGTAAGGAACTAGTTAAAGTATGGATTGAATTTGGGGTTTTTATTTTATAAATGTTTCATGCCAGGATGAATTTGTCTGTAGTAACCTAAGTAAAGACAAAAATAAATCCAATGTAAGTGAAAAAATAATGAAGACATGGGGAAGAAACTTTTGAACACTGACATATGGCTGACCTCAGCTGCTGGCAAGATCATCTCAGATATATTGCTTTAACAGTTTTCCACTGCTGTGATAACTGAGGCCTTGCCTCAGTTCAAAGTTAGGTGAGTGTAGTTAAAGGCCAGCTCCAAAAGTAACACAGACAACAGTGTTTTAATAAATTCTTTTGTCTGAACAGTGTGAACTGCTTGCTCATGAACACCATACATTTTTTGTGTGAGTATGTGTTTGTGCACACACACCCACACATTTCATATATTTTACTGATAACGTTCTGGTCATGGGAATAGATAGCATTCCTGTCTTGCAATCTGTATTTTCAGGGAAGATGGCAACAGTCACAAAAGGCTATATGAACCAAAGATATAACAAAGGCCTAAAAGGTATTGATAATTATGACTGTAGTCAGACTAGATTGGAAGGTCTTTAGAGAACGTGGACTACTTTGAGGACTATAACTCCCCAAACATCCCAGCCAGACCGTCCTTGCTTTCTGAGGGATCCTGGGAGAAATGCAATGTTTACAACTCTGAGGAATATCTATGATAATATTCCTTGTTAGGAAGGAAATTTGTAAAGAATTTGGCAGAGAAGTTGGGAGATTAATGTTATGCAGATTAGATGAGACAGGAGCAAAGCAACACCAAAAACAAGGTGTCATCTCTGTTTGCCTCTCCCTATCTCCCTGCCAGTATAAACAGGACAATCAAAAATAGATAGGAGGAACTGGGAAAGGAAAAACAAGCACTTCTCTATACCATCTCCACCCAGTTTCCTCTGAATTTTCTCATTCTTAGTTTGAGAAGTGTTGTTTGTGTGATTTTCATCCATACTAATGCAGCTGACAGGACAAGATCTGAGGTAGGAATATATATTTGCTGCATGGAATAATCACTCACAAATGGGTGAACATTTCCAGAAAGAAATGCACAAACTCATTACAGATATGACCAGCTTCATTTTCATTGTAACATTAATTTGATGGCTGCTGCAGAAGCTTCAACAGTACAATACTTGCAGTAGCTAGAGAAGCTTGTTTTTTGCCACCAGATGCCACTGTGGAGTCAGAATTTCAGTAGTCAGGCATCTGTCTAGCCTCTCTAGTCTAGTTGCTCAAGATTTAGCTATGAAGGCAAACAGGAAAGAAAACTGAACAAGGCCATGAAGTCTCACAGTCTATATCTCTAATTGCGGTGGTAGCTCAAGACTAAAGAGATGCACCTCTGTGACAGCTAAGCTTAGAAGCTTGAAGCACACAATGATAGAGAGAACTCAGCATCTCACAGGGTTCTTAGGGAACTACCTATCTGTTAAAAAATCAGTCTGGATAGAATGTGCAATAGGTAATTCTGATAGCTTTTTATATGTCAGAACACAGATTGATTAGTGAAGCATGCATTGTCTTTTGCACTAGTGTAATGCAGAGAGATGTACTGGTAACAGATGCAATTTCTACTCTCTTGTCTTATCAAGAGTGTAGAGTGAAATAATGTCCACCTTGACAGTATTCAGCAAGAATGGAAGGTAGATATGCATGTGTCATTTGTACATCTCCTTTTCTTCACTTGCTCTTGTGCTCTCTCCAATGCCAGCAGATTTTTAATACCAGCAATCTTAAGTTCCTAACACTTATGCTCTAATTAAAAGATGCAGCAGCAGCAGCATGACTGACACTTCTAGTTTATGACATAACTTGTCTGTACTGTAGGAGATTCCTGCTTTCCGTCTTTCTCTGTTGCTTTCTTTAAAAAACAAAACAAAACCAAAAACCCTCCAGTATAGATGCCAAACTTAAATTCCCTTGCCTCCTCCAGGCCAGAATATTCCTGGCTTTTGTAGCTCTCATAGATGGCATTTCTGCCAAAATTGGAATCCGTCCTATATGGGTAGGTCTTGATTGTAGTTAGGACATTACTGCAGGAACTTGAATTCTTGCTATTCGTTCAATGACACTGGGTGTTTTTGTTTGTTTGTTCGTTTGTTTTGCTATATTCTTGATATTCACAGCTGAGCTTCTTTGAAACAGCAGGTTTATTCGAAACATTGGGCCTAAGGAGCAAGAGGCTATAATTCTCTGTTGCTTTATCAATTTCAAGTTCCCACCAGTTGTACTTCTTTTTATTTCTTCCAAGGGGCCAGGAAAATATAAAGTTTGGTTCTCCAAGTTGGACTACATATTTCTCTTAATAAAGTGCTTGAGAAAGAAAAGAAACCAGCTTGTTGGCTTGGACACGCAGGCTGAATCATTTTTATGTACAAAATTTCTACACAAAACTATTTGGCCATGGAATTAAGACGGCAAAATTATCAGGCAGAAGGTTGGGTTCTCGTAGAGATAAGGCCTGCAGGAATTTTTTCCACTTGCTCTGCTCGCTCAGTTGGTTTGTATTATTATTCAATGCATGCCAGTGAGACTAATTGCACTCCAGAAGTTATTATGACAATATGTCTTTGCAAACTGGATTATATCACTTTATTCCAGTTATGTCATTTATATAACTAATAAATTGGAGGGTACAATGCTAGAAACACAATGTAGAAACAAAAAGGAAAGTTTTTCGTAATGAAATTGATTTTGCTGTAAGAACAGATTTTTGCAAAGTCAGTTGAAATGGTCTCATTCCAGATTCTGCATTAGTAAGGAAATATGCCAGATAAAATCTTTTAGTAGTTTTTATAGAGTTGATTGATGTGATATTTAAACGCAGCTTGCTTTTCTTTCCTGTACTGATGTAGAGCACCACAGTTTAGACATTTCTTTATAAACAAAGCAGGTTAAGTGTTTATAGGTAAACAAAAAGTTTTTGAAAAATAGTTTGCAGAAACATATAATTACACATATTCATCTTTAATAATACATTAAGAGTCACATGGTCTAAATTGAATAAGATGGCTTAAAACTGACAAGGTATTTGTGTGGCCTTTTCTTATGCATGTTAACGCAGGACCAGGTCCAACTGAGTTCAAGAAGCCTCTTGCCCATATAAGTGTGTGTAAGATTTTCACCACCAGATAGTCAATGTGAAGGCTTTAAAGTTCATCAACCAATAGGTTTTGATTATATTTTCCCCATGATAGAGAAGCCATGGATAGATTATGAGTTAACTTTCAGGCTCACTCTTTTCATGAATTAATTTTTCACAGCTGGTCATGTGTTTTTTATTATCTCTGCTGAATAAATAAAGAAACTACCAAGTTTATTTTATGGCTTCACCTTTTTAAAAACAACTTTTAAATTCAGTTGACCAGGTTCCAACAAATATAAGTAACTCCGAAGGCGGCGGTGTTCAATAGCCAAATGAACAAGTATTTTTCTTGCCAACAATCCTTCCAAATTGCTGTAATGGTGTCATGAATAGATCCATCTGACAGGAAGATTTACACACACACACACATATTATATATATGCACTGAGACTGAGACAACAGAATGGAAATGGAATGGAAATGCTGTTTTGTCCCAAGAGGTAGTGAGTTATATAGAGATTGAGGCCAATTAAATGCTGATTTAAACTGGATGCATGCTCAGTGAAGTCAGTAAGATCACACGGTATAAATAATTTCAGGTTTTGGCCCAATATGTTGCCTTAGTTGGTGCCAACACACACACACACAATGCCATATACTCTTGGTTACTTAACTAAAAGAATGTGTCACTTGAGATTTCAGGTTTTTGGCTTTTTATCATTCTAAAAGTAAACAAAATATTTCAGTACACTGTCCCTTTTTTAATCACACTAGAATCAACCCATGTGGGAGCTAGACATTATGGGTTCCAGTAGTGGTGATTCTCCAACCCAGAAACTGTTAAAAGATTCTTTGGCTGCAAAAGAACTGCAAACCATGGAAAAACACCTGGCTGGTAAGTATTGCCATTGTAGCATAAAATCTGTAGGATCTGCATGTAAAATAGATGCAGAAAATAGTCAACTAATAAATACAAAAAGTAAAATATTTGGGTGAATGGGACAAGAAGATGCTATTTGTGATACTTTGAGTTGACAAAAATATTCATTTTAGGCTGGACATGGAAGCTAGACAGTGTATAGTAATCAAGATATACTTAGCAAACTTCCATCTACATTTATTCCTGTAGCTTAGTAGCATTTCAGTGTTAGTAAATTATTGTTATTACTCTTAGGCTGCACTTGTTCTCAATTGACTCCAAACAACCCTGAGTTTACAGGAAATATTATCTGAAGCCACTTTGTTTTCACAGTCTAAAAATTATACTTAGCTATTTTAATTATTTAAACCTAATTATCGTTATGAAAGAGACAAATGCAGGCCCATAAAGTAATAAAATACTAATTATAAAGGAAATAAGATAATTAGTATCTGTTTTAAAACAGTGTTTATCATTATTGTTGCTTATTTTTTATTTTGATTTAAAACCTCTTTGATACCAGGTTTCAGAAGAAATACATCCAAATCCATTTTCTACAATGTGCAACTCCTAAACATGGAACTGGTGGTTCTATTCACCTGCTGAGGTGCTCCATCTTATCTGCCAATGCAGGATCTCAGTTATTGTCTTTGAACAATCAAAACACCAAATGTCGCTAGATGAATAGTTTATGGAACTGTTCTCTCTTGAGATTTTTTTAAAGGATTGGGAAAGCTGATATGGAAAATTGACAAATGTATTCTATCCTAAATGAATGTAAACAATTTTGCAGTGGAAAATCTTTAAATCAACTGTGGAGAAGTGATTTAAATGCTTTGCTTATCAGCAGGCCCAGTGTATTTTTTGCAGACAACTGAACTTGAGCCAAAATTATAATGTTTGTTGAATCTCATTGAGGCATAAATATTTCATATCATTTATCAAACATACTTTGCCCAGTCTTTTGTGAAAAACAGTTTAATTTAATTGTAAAAGAACTCATTCCACATTTGGTTTAAGTTACAACATCTACATTATCATCTATTAATCCAAAGGATTTAAACAGGTATTCTATAGATTCCAAAGTGATGTGTATTGATTTAAAAAGAATCATTAAAAATTTTAAAGTGAAAATAACTTCTTTGATGAGATCATTCTTCAATTAGATTATTTTAATATTAAAGCAACAATAGGAGATCTGCGTTCCTGTTCTTGACTTCTATTAAATTAAAGATGCCCATTAATGTATGTTATTGTCAATGCCAATGTATGTTATTGGAAGATTTTCCAGTAACAAAATAGTGGCTTGCTCAGAAATAAAATAATGCCTTTTTAAAGCCTTGCTAAGTATAGGCACGCCTTTCAAAAATATCATGTCCTTCAAAAATAAAATGTCTTAAAACATCTGGTTTTCAAATAAGTAATTTATCTGAAACGAATGGGAGTAATAATCCAAAGTGAAATTCTAGGAAGTGCTTGCTGTTCTAACGTTTCTTCTTTTGTCTACGGCTCATTGGCCAAAAGGGATGCCTCCAGGCCTGGGTATTCTAGACCCAAGAATCCAGGATTGCAGAACAACTCAGATTTTTTGGATACCTGAAAATATTATTAAAAATTACATGCTTCGCTGACAAGGTTATTCCATGATGAATATAGAGTAGAATAACATTAGCTTGTGCAGGATATTTCCCCATTCTATAAATAAATTCTGTCCTCAGAATTTCTGTTAGGAGAATGCTAATGCGTATTGAGTTCCAGGATGGTGATTTTATCAGTACACTCTAGTATGTCTTGATGCTGCAACTCTGCAGCTCACAATGTTCACAAAAACTGAGTAAAGACACCATTTGCTATACTGTGAATTTGTCCTATGCTGGATTGTTTATACTGGGCCAACTTGTAGAAAGTTTCCCTGCATCAAAAATATTGCTGAGCAGTGATCCTGGTGAAGCAGTGGACTAGACACTACTTAGTAAATCCAGGATGACAGAAACCCAGCATCCTAGAAAGAGAACAATTTGTAAATGACTAGCTTGAATAAATATATGTCACTGATACAGCGAGATATATGCTCTTTCTCCACTGCCCTGCTATACTGCTTTTTTGTGTCTATATGCAGACATTGCAAAGGACCTAGCACTGTGGGAAGAAGGAAGACTGTCAAGGAATATGAGTAACCCACAAATTAATTTAGTTGCGTTAGATCATCAAGGGAATTTTAAAGTTACACCAAGCCAGGATGCAGGACCTCAAGTGCCAATTCTTACTGGGAAAGATATTCAGCTCCAGCTTCAAAGAAACAAATCACCACCACTACCCACTAACAACAGACTGCAGGTCTCCGGTGTCACAAACAGTAGGCCTCAATCTCCTGGTACACAGACCACCAGATCTTCTGTGCTCTCAAGTCCAGCAAACAGGGCTGCAACCCCAAATGCTTTGTTACAAAGACCTCTTTCCCCCAGCAACCAAGGAAACAAGGAAGGAGTCGTTAGTATGCGAAGAAGCCGGTCTCTGATATCAAAGAACCAAGTTGGGAGGACCATCACCACTCACACAGGGCTCCTTGAAACAAGTGGAGACGCTCTAGGAAATGTCACTCAGAGAAGCAGTTTGTCTGACGTAAGTTTTTAAAAAATCTGTGAGCCTATAAAGCTTCATTCCTGTTTTGTGTTTTGGTATTGCAATCAAGCTTTGTTCCACATTATCTTATTCCAGATTAATTTAAAAGCAAAAACCACCAGATAAATCTGTCAGTGAATTTATATAGATACTATAATTTAGTGTATGACAGGAGGCTGCTAGAACCCAGAGAATACTTTTTTGTAGTGCTGTTTAATTACATTCAAGATTACAAACAGGCAAACATTTTCTCATGTTGTATCTTGAAAATTACAGGGTTTTATTCACAAAAAAGTCTATTATGGTTTCAGCTTGCCCTAATAGTCCATTTCTCTTTGTTGGAAATACGTTAACTAGTTTTACTTTAGCACAAAATGAGATGTATTTATAAGGAAAATCTCTTAATAAATAATAAAATGCAAAGATTTGAAGAAGAAAAATTTCATACTGGAAACCGAACAGAATCTCTGTGCCTGCTTTTTGCATGAATCAAGTTCCTCACACTATTATATTTTGTGTGATTCAACGTGTCCTTGGCACTGTAAACACCCTTCACATAAACAAGCACAAAGCAGTGCTTTAGCATGAGGCTTATCCTTGCCTATCCACTGCATTGCTTTTAGATTGGGAGGCTGCAACAGTATCATACAAAATACCCAGTATGGTCGGCATGTGCTTTATCTGAATGTGTGATATGTTAGTGCAAATGATGTAGGGAGAGGGGAGGGGTGTCCTAAACAGCCCATGGATCCATTACAGGTTGGTATGTAAATCAGTTTTGAATTTGTATCTTAAAATGAACTGGAATATATTTACAATCTTTTCTGCCAGTTGATTTTTTTGTTGATTGATCAAATTAGTTATCTCTAAAACGCACTCCTTCTCTCCATCCCATTTCTAATATAATAATTTCTTTAAAACTCTTCCTTCTCTTATGTGAGAGACTGTATTATAAAGAGGCGTTTAAAAAGAAACAGTCGTAGGTCACTTCTTGAAGGATCTGGCAAAGATTAGCATGTCAGCTGTGAAGATCTTTTTTTTTTTTTTGTGAAAAGTCCAAGATTTTACTTTTGTGGTCCCGTCTGAAAGAATTATAAGTTGCCGGTTGAGTTCTTGTACACATGCCTACAGTTCTGCTGGTAAAGAAAATGCTGTAGTAAACTTGCAGGTGTGTTGCATTACCAGTTCAATTCAAATTCAAACCAAGTAATATAACATGGATAGATGTTTTTATTATTCCTACACAATGAATAAATCAAGACCTTAAATCTTTTGCTTTGTATGCTTATACATGTGTAGGGTTTTTAGATCTTCATAAACGTGGCACCAGTTGAGACAAATCAGTCTTAAGTTTCAGATCATTAATATTTCTTTCCATGCTTTTATGAAGTGTGACAGATGAATACTGTATCTGCTTTATCTCTTCATGACATTATTTATTGGCACCTATGATAGTTCTTATCACCCTGATTTTGATGAAGCAAAAGGATACAAGAACATGAGACTCCAATGCTATTGTTTCCCCTTTATGCTACACCTTAGCACTAGTAACGGAAGAAATTCTAAATATGTTGATTTGTGCATTAGTTCATTTGTTTGAATATAGCTTGTCCTTCCCCAAGGCAAGTAAAAGCAATCTTACAGTAAGAACTGACTATCTAGCCAAGACAAATAGAACGCAGAATCAAAGAAGCAGGACACAGCAGAATGCAGAATAAGAAAGGGGTTAATAAACGATTGCAGTGTTATGAAACATCTGTCTGTCTGTCTGTCTGTCTGTCTGTCTGTCTGTCTATCTATCTATCTATATCTATCTATCTATCTATCTATCTATCTGTCTGTCTGTCTATCCATCCATCCATCCATCCATCCATCCATCCATCCATCCATTTATTTCAGGACATTTCTGTATCACTTTTCACTTTTGAAATCTCAAAATGGTTACAATGAAAAGTAATGGAATAAAACAAGCAGCTAAAAAGAAGTAAAAGAATAAAATCCATCAGAACCCATTCATTTAAAGGAATAATAGGTAGTGTTAACATTTAAGAAAATAATTCGGAAAATGCCTGGATAAATAGATGGGTATTTAGCTAACAGTGGCAACATCCAACATTGGGAGCCCATCTTCTGTATGGTCAGTGCCACAACAGAGTGTTTCTTTTCTTGCAATACCGTTCTGAGATGAAAGAGGATACTAGCACCTGCCTCTCTCAGAGGCAGAAATGGTGGTTTCATCTGGTACTTCTTCCCCCATTTTGTTTCACTGTAATATTCCTGCCAACCATAATGTGGGATGTGGGTACCAGTGCCATGTTATAATATGATTTATTTTGATAAAATTAAGTGGAACATAAAGCTTGTTGCTTTGACCCTTTGAAACTTGCTGTTTTGATCTCCTTTTACTGTGTAGGCCTGAGGGTGCTGTTGTGCTTCCCCTGGAGCTACTCACAGTATATCCCACCCTTCAACAGCAGGATATCTAGCTGCCCAAACCAGCAGCAGACCTGAAGTAACATGGTGAGGTGAAACCTTTCCATTTGTTGAGCTCGTGTCATTCTTACAAAGCAAGCCGTCCACATTTTACAAATGGTGTTTTACAGCTTCCTTGACTACATATGGGTTACTCCATTAAAGCAAATGCTTCTTGCATCATACCAGCTCTATGGGTGTATCCGCACTGCACAATTATAGCAGTTTCATACTGCTGTAATTACCACTTCTCCATTCTTTAGAATGCTGGGATACATAGTTTGGTGATGTACATAGAATTCTCTGCTATAGACCTTTAGTACTGAATTCCTCTAAACTATAGCACTAGAGTTCTCTAGCAGAAATGTCTGAGGATTTCCCCAAATTCAAATCCTAGAATTTGATAGGGTGGAGCCATGGCAGTTAAAGTGGCATGAAATTGTAATAACAATGCAGTGTAGGGAAATCTTATAGTTCTTCTCCTGAAATAAATATTTTGCAGGACCTTTTAAAAACTCTCTTTTAAATGGAATGTTGCCCTGTTAGACTAGAGATATTGACATGTTTACTGACTCATAATTGTGTGCTTTTCATCATGTCACTACCATTCCACAGTGGTGGGGTTGCAAGCTCCTGTGAGGCAAGACACTATGCTGATGGTAGCAGTGCTGCTGGTAGGGTCTCTGTCATGCCCTGCTTCCAGAGCATGGACTCTGATTCAGAGTCTGAAACAGAGGGCATGCGAGAGGCTGAAACAGAAGGCATGCCAGGGCCTGCTGTACAGAGAGAGGTTACAGTGCTGGAAAAAGAACAGGGGATGGTGCCAGCTCCAACAGAGAGTCCTACCTCTTCAGATACAGAAGAACAGTTACCTAGACCCAGCTTCACACAGCACAGGCAGCAAAGAGAGACGCAACGTCACTCTCTCAGAATTTATAACCAGCAACAATCAATCACGGCACAGCTGTGCTAGGCTTTGGGTCTATTTAGCTGACGTCTGTCCTATCTAGGACTTATCAGAGCTTATCTGACTTGCTACCTTGCTGGATGCCTTGACAAATGCTTGGATTGACCTTTGACCCTCCCTTGCCATGAAACCCTGCCAGACTTTGTTTATGTTGGACTTTATGACTCCTTGCTTACTGCCTGGAAGTAACAAGCTGGGAGGTATTCAGTTTGTTTTGTTTGTTTTATCAACTGTGCCAGGACTGACACAGTCTCCCATGTAAGACAGATTTTTGCTGAAGAGCCAAACTAAGTGCTCAGCTACCAGGCAGCAGCAGTAGTGGAGAGTGACACTGGTGGAAGATCTCTCAGAGACAATGACAGTGGCAGAATAGCTAACACTTATTGGTACTGCAGAGAAGGAGACAAAAGTGAACCCCTTTAGAATGTCTTTTACCATGATAACCCTATGATGAGATGATCCAAAATGAAATAAGAAATAGTGTTAGAAAATGAGACTCCCAGGTCAGATGGCATTCAATGCACTATTGGGATGCAGCAGAGGCCAACTACAAGTAGTGGTGTGGCTGATGATGCAAGCAGCCTCAGGGTGAAAGGAAGTTCAGCTGGTGATGTGTTCAGAGGTGAAAGGAAAGTCCAAAGCTGCAGAACACATATTATAGGAACATCGAATATGAAAAGTATGAGTCAGGGGAGCTAGACATGGTAAAACAAGAAATAGAACATATAAACATTGTTATACATGGGATAAGTGAGCTGAAGTGGACACAAATGGTACACTTTGTCATGCCTCTGCCCCAGGCAGGATTCTTCCAACAGTCACACTCTAGAGACATGAGAGGGACAGGTATAAAAGGGAGTGCTCAGGCTTCTAGCAGTGTTTATATAGGAGGAGCTTGTTAATTAGGCCACAGCTGGGTAGGACACTGAGGCTATATAACCAGAGGTCAGGATGGCAGAAAGCTGCTGGAAACTGTTCAACAACATGTGCATGGGACAAGGAGAACTGTGTTTAATCACCAATGCAGAGAAATAGAAGGTGACAACAAAAAAGACCACAAGCTGAACATGAGTCAGCAGTGTGATGCGGCAGCCAAGAAAGCCAATGCAATTCTCGGCTGCATCAATAGGAGTATGGTGTCTAGATCGAGGGAGGTACTGGTCCCACTCTACTCTGCTTTGGTTAGACCTCATCTTGAATCCTGTGTCCAGTTCTGGGCACCCCAATTCAAGAAGGACATGGTCAGGCTGGAGCAGGTCCAGAGGAGGGCAACCAAAATGGTGAGAGGCCTGGAAGACATGCCCTATGAGGATAGACTTAGAGAGCTGACTATGTTTAGTCTGCAGAAGAGAAGGTTAAGAGGGGACATGAAAGCTATGTTTAAATATTTGAAGGGATGCCATGTAGAGGAAGGAGAGGGCTTGTTTTCTGCTGCTCCAGAGACCAGGACAAGGAGCAATGGATTCAAGCTGCAGGAAAGGAGATTCCACCTGAACCTCAGGAAGAACTTCCTGACAGTCAGGGCTGTCCGGCAGTGGAATATGCTGCCTCGGAGTGTGGTGGAGTCTCCTTCTTTGGAGGTTTTCAAGCAGAGGCTAGATGACCATCTGTCGGGAGTGCTGTGAGGGTGTTCCTGCATGGCAGGGGGTTGGACTGGATGGCCCGTGTGGTCTCTTCCAACTCTACATTTCTATGATTCTATGATTCTATGAAAAGGAAGAACAAGAGACCTCTTCCACAAGCTCTGAGAATCAAAGGGAAATTTAAACCAAGAGTTTAAATTATGGAGAATATGGAGAAACTGAATGGTTTCCAATTGGCAAGGGGGTCAGGCAAGGCTGCATTTTATCACACTATCGTTTAACTTGTCTCTGAAATATCATATGTAAAGCAGGATTAGACGTGGCAGAAAGAGGTGTGAAAATTGGAGGAAGGAACATCAACAGTTTAAGATATGCAAGTGACACCATATTAGAGAGAATAGCAAAGACTTGAAATTATTACTGAAAAAACCAAGGAAGAAAGTACATAGGCATGTTTACAATTGAACATGAAGAAAACAAAACTAATGACTGCAGATGATTTACATAAAAGTAAGATTGTCCATTTTATCATATATCCAATATCTATGTATGGTTGTGACATATGGACAGTGAAGAAAGCTGATAGAAAATCAGCTCCTTTGAAATGTGGTGCTGGAGAATAGTTCTGCAGATATTGTGGGCTGCTAAAAAGACAAATGAATGGGTCTCAGAGCAAATCAAGCCTGAACTCTCCCTAAAAGCCAAGATGACTAAACTGAGGCTGTTGTACTTTGGCCATATCCTGAGAAAACGTGACTTGCTAGAAAAGACAATAATGCTTGGTAAGGTAGGAGGCAGTAGGAAAAGAAGGCTACATTACAGATGGATAGACTCAATTAGGGAAGACACATCCCTGAATCTGCAAGATTCAGAATGGTTGATGGTAGGTTGGCAAAGTTGACATGACTTTGTTAACAACAACAATTGTGTGCTTTATACACACCATGTTTACAACACATTGGGTCCAGATTAAATCAGACTGAGCTCCCCTACTGAAATCAGTGTGACTAAAGTCACAATTTATGTTGTCTCAATGAAATTCATGGGAACCAAGTTCAGCTAACTTAGATCTAATCTAACTAAATGACCTAATTTGTCTGGTATTAGCTGTAACCTACAGACATTGGCTGAAACCTGCAGACATTTTAAAGTGGAGACTTAAGCATAGTTCCTGCCTTTTGTGCTTACCCAGAGACAAACCTGTTACTCTCACAAGACTGAGTACTCATTTTCATTGAGACATTCTTCGTTTTTAATCAAAGGAATTGGCTTGTCTACTCCTTTTCACTTGTTTCAGTCCCTGCACAGCAACAGCATTCCAAACAACATATTGCCAGACAAAAGTGTCCAGCAAATCATCTTCAGATCAGTTCTGTGTTAAAATTACATCAGTGCCTCTTTGTGTGAAGACATGTCCTCTCTGATCTGCAAGCAATTTAAAAACTGGGAGTTATTTTGCTGTGAAAAGTCTGGATTTAATTACAGCTTACATCTGTTTAATGTATATCAAGATTCATTTATTTGCTACTTTTCTACACAGAATGAACCTGTCTGTGTCTCATGTTTTTTTTTTTTATGGTTGTCCCAACAATTAAGTAAATTTTAGAAGAATAATCTTGTGAGTTTTGGATTAAGTTTACATAACTTGGCATGTCCATGAAACCAGGAGTTTGTGGCTTGAATTTAGCTAACTTCAGTGGTAGTTACGGCCCCAAATCCACAAAATGGCAGCTCTCCCATTGACCATGGCAAGTAGGATAACTTACTAGAGTGATGTAGTCATCCTTTAACTGTGAATTTGTCTCTTCCAGCATTGAGGGCTAGGGCACCCCAGAAACCTTAATCTTTCCATTTATATTATTTTGGCTGAGTGAGCAATACATTGTGGGAGTGGGACATGCACACATGTGTACAAACAAACCTAAGATGGAAGGAAGATTGCATGAGATTTTGGAGGTTGGATGGCTGTGACTTCCTTAATTAAATGAGGTGGTTGAGGTTTATGAAACTTCTATCATTTGAAAATGATAGAAAATGATAAAAAAAAATCCACTGTTATCTCATGATTACAATATCATGACTGTTTTAAAAACCATGAAAATACAGTCACACAACAACAGTGGAAGTTGCATTTCATTGTAATTCTGACCCCACCTCTTAAGAAGGGTACTCTAGGCAGGATTTGTATGATTTTGTGGTTGCTCTGAGTGGCCATTGACATTTTTATAAAATGTGAAGAGGGGGATTTAAACTCCCTGACCACCCCTTATAGCTAAGGTAGCACAAATCCACTCTCTGCAAAATGTATTCTGCTCCCCTCTCGAAAACCAGCAAAAAAATTCTCCCTACTTTTATAGTAGATGGAAAAATTTCCAAAGGAGCAAAGCAGAGAGGTGTTTGACCTGCTATTTTGTGCTGGAGATCCTTGTTCAAGTAATTGGTTTGATTACTTGATTTAAATATTGTAGTCCTATTTTTTGTTCTACCTGCATCCATTCTTTTTTTCTGACAGGATGAATTCCTGCAACAGCTTCAGCTTGCTCACCAGCCATGGATTTTGCCAAGTGATACTGAAAGTGAAGCAGTGGAGTCAGCTCCAGATAAGTGTAAGAAGTTTTATCTTGTTCATTGGAAACTGGTGTTAGGTTCAAGAGTAGACATGTCAATATTCTTGAAGTCATTTCTTAATAGAAAGGAAATGAGAGGAGGAGGAGGCGGATCTACAGCAACTTTTAAACTAATTGATATTTCACCATAAGCTTTCATGGATTCTAGTCCACTTCATCAGAAACAATAGGATTTCTTCCAATTTGTAAGCTTCTAAAATTTGCAATGAAAATGTTAGCACTGACTATGATTTGTTGTTTGCTAGTGGGTGCTGAGCCATGGAACTATAGGGTGAAAATAGCTTTTAAGTGCGCTTCGCTGGCTTTTTGGCCTTCTTAAAAACCTTAGTTGATTAGCCTGTCTCTTAGATATATTTCTTTCAATTATTATTATTGTTATTGTTATTAATAAACATTCCTCAGAAATAATATGCAAATTACGTATTTAAATGCATTATTTTACAAAAAGGAAAAGGTAAGAACAATATTCTATGCATGTCATACAGAAAACAAGGACAAGAATATTATACTGTACGAACAGATTCTATTGAATTATCATAATAGCTGTTTAGAACTATCAAAATTGTCAGGTTATGTTTAAAAATTTAAATTATAGTTTTGTTGCATCAGTGTAGACGAGTAACTGTTGAAATTGAGTAATTTTGGTTCTTGTGTATTTGTGCTGTTTACATAGAATTTGCCTAGCACATTAATAGTTAATAGATATTCTTGGTATTTCTCACTTTAATATTTCTTATTTAAATGTGTTTAATTCCATGCATAGGGTGCTGCTGAGCATCCAGTTAAGCAGTATATTTTTCTGTAACCATAAAATCTAAAATAGTTTAGGACATGACACACATTTGCACACTGGCAGATCACAAACTACTGTGATGTAAAAGCAACAACACACACATGCAATGTGTTTTTAAAATGTTTTGATCTTTGTATTGTTTCAGTTGGTTTTTATTTGTTCATTGCCTCGAGAGCCCTTGTGGGCTGGGAGCTGGTACAGAAATACTTTAAGTAATAAATAACAAAATAATGCCTGAACAGTTAGAATAGCTATTTTTCTGTAATATGGTTTATTATCTTATGACAATTTAAAATCTTAAGATTTGTTTTTACTGCTCAGTATTTAAAACTTTCATTTTCTTCAATATGAACTCTTGGGATCAATTTCTCTGTGTTAAAATAGCAACCTGGTAAACAGAGACTAATTTAAGGCAATAGGTTAATGCATGATTTGTAACAGTCCTGTTAGTATCAGTGCTGTCAATCCTTAGTCACAGAATGAGTCCAACCCACTAAACTGTAATTACACAAGCTGCTGCTTGATATCATCTTCAAAACTGTTTCCTTTAGCTTGAACCTATGACACACAAGACAGAGAGGGGCACAAACTCCATAATTAAAATAATGGTTACTCTCTTGCAAAAGTTCTGTTACTGTAGCAGGACTTGCATTTTGATTTAAAACCCTATATCGGTTTTCATGGTTAGTTATTTTTTTTGCTTCATAAAGTAGGTTGTTTTTTGTACTATTTTAACCACGGGAGGAGAACAAAAAATGTTTGATCTAAGCAATATTGTACTGTATGTGACATCTGAGAATGGTAAATTGGTTAAAGAAATAAGTCTTTTAAAAATAATTATATGGGGTAATAGCAGCCATCTGGTTATGGAATGCAGTTGCTGTAGCCAAGCTCACAAGTGAAGGGCAGCTCCTGGAAAATGCAGGCTGCCAGGACCCAGGTGTTGAAATTTCTGTAAAATGGAGAGCCAATAAAAGGCCTGGCAGAGTTACTAGTGCCAGTTCCCAGTACACACTGCAGCTAAAGGAACCAGCCATGTTCAGTCCATCCTCCCCAATTATAGAAAAAAGTTTAAAAACCTGCATGGGTACTGTATGTGTGATTTAGTGTTTGGAAGAATGAAAGCTTATAATTTATAGTTGAGAGCAGGAGAGCCATAGAATTAATTTTCACAATAACAGGTGTTTTCTGGCTCAGTGTTTAATAAATTAAGTGCAGCTAATATTTACTGGATTCCCCACCTTCAGAATAATGGCAGCTCTGGTGTAAAGCTAATTTTGGACACTAAGGGGACATTCTGCTACCAACATTGGTATTTTGGAAGGAGAATGTCACAGTCAGCTTGTGCTCTTTATAGATACAGTTTTATTCCTTAACCATTTCAAATTGATTTAATGAGGCTTTTTTAAAAAACTGGGAAGCTAAGTCTTCTGCCTAAAGTCCTGTGAAAACAACAAGAATATTACCTACAGCAAAGAAATATAACATGTTAGAATTAAGGAGGTAGAACTGAAAATATCTTACATTCATACCAAAGTTCAAATAGTGTACTATTAGTCACTAACGTCTGAAAAACAGTTCAGCCAACTTTGCTAAAGATAAGCCCAAAACATCAGTCATACCAGTGAGAGAACTAAGAGGAGTGTTCTCTGATTTACAGGGAATGCCATTTGCAGGGTGTAATGAGGCAGAGCAAGATAAGGACTATTTTTTTTCCACTTCCTAGAAATGTGAGCAGTTTCCAGGTAATGGGGGAAGGCAGGAGAACTTGTCAGTCAGGGTCATCCTATAGACCTGTGGGCAAGACTAGAGGAGCTGAAGCAGAGGCTTAAATCCAGTTTGCAGAGTGGCTAGACACTAGTGTCCAGTGCTCCGCTCAACAGTCACCACAGAGTCTCATCCTCACCCTCCCTTCTTCTGTATTCTTGTTCATGTTTTTGTGGTTTGTTATGTTTTGTTTGTAGCGTATCTAAATCTTTATGGTATATTGAATTTTGTCACAGCTTTGCACAGTTTTTAGCATGGGACCTGGAACCAGCTGGGAGTAGACAAAGCATGGCGACCTGTCAGATCCAGTTGGGGATCCAGTAATAGGACTTTGGATATGTGAGCTACCAGGGTCATGCCCAGCTAGGGGGAAGGTGTTCTGCCCCACCCATAGCTGGCGGAGGAACCATGCATGACTATACCCATGTGGGATCCCAAGTCTGTCATTCCAAAGGTATTCTCAGCAGATGGGCAAAGTGATTGCTTCCCATAAGTGGATGGATGAGTTGACTGATGTCTTTATCTGGGCCCATGCTGGAGCCAAACATTTACAGATGTAACCAACAAATGCAGTTTTTATTATTACTTCTAAGCAGAGCCTCAATCACTGCTGAACCTGCAGAAGATATACAAAATAAGATTGCGGGAAAAGTTTGAAAGATATTGTAAAAAAAGAAGACATTGTTCAAAGGAATTTAAAGCCAATTAGATTACATTACATCCCATCCCATGGCTTCCTACCTGTATCTTAGTGTAAGACCTAAAGTGGCTGATGGCATGAATAAAAACTATGGCCAAACCCCAATAATTTCTATAGAAGAGCAATTAAAGATCAATTAAATAAGTTATCACATTAAAACCAACCACTGAAGTAAAATAATTTAAAAGCATGTATAGCATAGGAAAAAACTTATTGGTTTGGGAGATGCAGCACCAAGCATTAAAAGATTCTCCCTTTCAAACTACTTAATGGCCAAAATAATCTTGTTTAACTAAAAGATCTTTTGCCTGCCAGCAGGAGAGGGAAAGCCAGCCTAGCGTCCTGTGGAAGAGAGTTCTTAAAACTGTGAGAAGATGATCTTAAAAATCAAATAGTCTCATATCAGGGATATAGCCCTTCAAATAGTCTGAACCTAAATCATTTACTGAGTATGCGCTGGCCTGGCAAAACCTGACTTTTGAATTTGTTCAGCATATTGATTGCCCTTTGAGACTACTCAACAACCAGACTGGGCATATTTAATCATCATCATCATCATCATCATCATCATTATCATTTTTATTTATATCCCGCTTTTTTCCTCGAAAAGACTCAAAGCGGCTTACAATAGTTTAAAAAGAAAACATAGTTAAAACTGAAACATACAAAAGTTAAAATACACATTAAACAAGTCATTTTAAAAAATTCAAACAAGAAAATAATGACTAATACATAATAAAGCCATGACCAAAACCAGGAGCAAGGAGCACAACACACTGCAGCATATAAAATCAAAGTAAAGCCAGCATTAATACCATCCTTTAAATAGAAGGGAAAAAAGGACTTCACTGAGTGCTGAAAACACAGCAAAAGAAGCACCAGGTGAGACTGTCTAGGGTACATACTCTGCAGGCAGAGTCCTCCTCTTTTGTTGCTTTTTCTGCATAGCCTAATTTAGCAGAGACACCTGGCAGGGGCCTAGAATTATGATGTTAGGGTTTGGATAGACAGATATGACAAGATGTAATGAGGAGGAGGAGCCAGCTAGGGGGGAGGAGTCTTATTAGGAGCTCCCAACGGCCTTCTAGCTCATTCCCAGAGGAGAGAGCAGAGGGTGAGGTGGGTCTGTGAAGACATCCTTCACCAGGTGTTGTTTACAGGCTTGTGGGGCTGTGCTTGCTTGTTTATCTGTTTGTTTGCTTGTTTTTGTTAGGTCTCCTTGTGCTGGCTGTGTGCTCTCCCTGAGCACACAGACTGACTAATGAGGGGGAGGAGCCAGCTAGGGGGGAGGAGTCTTATTAGGAGCTCCCAACGGCACGCGCCAAAGGCGCGCACAGTTGAAGCCCTCTTCTTCAACCCTTCCAATTCAGCCCTTGGCGATCAGCAGAGGAGACATACTTGATTCAGCTGAATTTTAGAAAGAAAGCCCTGTTATTCTTTCTAGACCTACTCCCTATACTACTCTCTGTAGTATCAAGGATGGAAGGTGAGGGAGCTGCCGTGGTCACCTGTAGCACTTGTGGGATGTTCCTTTTCTTGCCACAAGATGTTGTCGGGTACACCTGCACCAAGTGCAAGCTGGTGACCTTCTTGGAGGAGAAGATTCGCCAGCTGGAGGCACGAGTTTCTAATCTTTGTCTTATTAGGGAAGGTGAGGAGTTTTTGGATAGAGCAGAGAAGACCTTCCTGAAGACCGAATGCGCGGGGGAGCTGCCAGATCAGGAAGTCAGCACACTGGGCCAAGAAACGGATGCTTGGAGGAATCTCACACGGAGGAGTAGGAGGACCAGGAAGGAAACAGAGACTCTCAACCTACACAATCGCTTCAAAGTTCTTGGCCTTATGAACGATGAGGAGCACCAGGAGGAGGGAACAGAATGTCAACAAGAAGGAATCCAACTTCGGCAACAGGAACTAGATCAACACTCCCAGCCTCAACAGAGTGACCAGGCAGTCCTAGAAGAACCTGCTCATCGAGAGCCCCGGACAAGCCTCAGAGGAGGCGAGTTCTGGTTGTTGGGGATTCCTTGCTCAGAGGAACTGAACCGGCAATTTGCAAACCCAACAAGTTCAATCGAGAAGTCTGCTGTCTTCCTGGGGCCAAGATCAACCACATAACGGAGAAGCTAACCAGGCTGGTCAAGCCCAATGACCATAAGCCCCTCATTGTGGTTCATGTCAGAACCAATGGCACTGCGAGGCGCAGCTTTTACCACATCGCAAAGGACTACGAGCTTATGGGGACAAAGCTTAAGGACCTTGGTGTGCAGGGGGTCATTTCATCTCTCCTCTTTGTTCAAGAATATGGCACACAAAGGGAAAGGGCAATAGCAGAGGTCAACAACTGGCTCCGCACATGGTGCCGCTGGCAATGGTTTGGGTTTTTGGAACACGGCCTGAATTTCCATGAACGTGGGCTTCTGGCAAGGGATGGGCTGCACCTCACGAAACTTGGCAGGAATGTTTTTGCAAACAGTCTTGCACGGAGGATTAAGAGTCTTTAAACTAAGTTCTGCTGGGGAAGGAGACAATATTATTCAGGGCAAAGACTCGGCGAGTGCAGGGGGAAAAGGCCCAAATGATATTGACCAAGTAGTACAAGCGTCCAATGGCGGGAGGAGCAGAAACTATAGTACAGGACTTACAGGAAGGGCCCGGGGATTTAAGTGTCTCTACACTAACGCGCAGAGTATGGGAAACAAGCAAGATGAACTTGAACTCCTAGTACAACAAAATAAATATGATTTGATAGGCATCACTGAGACCTGGTGGGATGAGTCTCATGATTGGAATGTGGGAATAGAGGGGTATAGCCTATTTTGTAAAAATAGACCAAACAAGAAAGGAGGAGGAGTAGCCTTGTATGTCAAGGATGTTTTCACCTGTGAAGAGATCCATGACTTAAACCCAGAAAGCCAGGTCGAGAGCATCTGGGTAAGAATTAAGGGAGTGAGAAACAATAGGGATATTCTGGTGGGGGTTTACTACAGACCTCCAACCCAGACTGAGGACCTTGATGATGCCTTCCTCAACCAAATGACCGCGCATTCAAAAAGGAGAGATACAGTAATAATAGGAGATTTCAATTACCCGGATATATGTTGGCAGTCAAACTCTGCCAAGACAGCAAGATCCAGCAAGTTTCTTGCTTGTCTTGCAGACAATTTCATGGTCCAGAAGGTGGAAGAGGCCACAAGGGGATCAAATATTCTAGATCTGATCCTGACCAATAGGGATGACCTTGTTAATGAGGTAGAAGTGGTTGGATCTTTAGGGGGGAGTGACCATGCCCTATTGGAATTTGGCATTCAGTGGGAAGGAGAAGATAAGTGTAGCCAGACACTCATCTTAGATTTTAAAAAAGCAGACTTCTGTAAACTTAAGGAGCTGCTGGCTGAAATTCCGTGGTCAAGAATAGTGAAAGGGAAAGGAGTTCAGGAGGCATGGGAGTTCCTTAAAAGGGAGATACTGAAGGCACAGTCTAAAACTGTGCCAGTAAGGAGGAAAAATGGAAGGCATCTGAAGAAACCAGAATGGTTGACTAAAGAACTCTCAGCTGAGCTAAGCATTAAGAGAAACGTGTACAGGAAATGGAAGAGGGAGGAAACCACCAAAGAAGAATTTAAGCAAGTAGCCAGGAGATGTGGGGAGAAGGTCAGAAAGGCTAAAGCACAGAACGAACTTAGGCTGGCCAGAGACATTAAAAACAATAAAAAGGGCTTTTTTAAATATGTCCGCAGCAAAAGGAAAAAGAAAGAGGTGATAGGGTCGCTGTGCAGAGGAGATGGCGAATTACTAACAGGGAGAAGAGAAAAGGCAGAACTACTTAACACTTCTTTGCCTCAGTTTTTTCCCTGAAGGATACAAGCACTCAACCTGGCGGTTGGGGAGCAGGTGAGGAAGCAGGGGAAATGAGGCACATAATAGATAGAGAGGTGGTACAGGAACACCTGGCCACACTGGATGAATTCAAGTCTCCAGGGCCAGATGAATTGCATCCTAGGACATTAAAAGAACTGGCAGAGGTCATTTCGGAACCACTTGCTATAATCTTTGAGAAATCTTGGAGGACAGGAGAAGTTCTAGCAGACTGGAAGAGGGCAGATGTTGTCCCCATCTTCAACAAGGGAAAAAAAGAAGACCCAAATAATTATCGCCCAGTCAGCCTGACGTCAGTACCTGGAAAGATCCTGGAGCAGATCATTAAGCAGTCAGTTTCTAATCACTTAGAAAGCAGTGCGGTAGTCATGAGAAGTCAACATGGATTTCTCAAAAATAAGTCATGCCAGACTAATCTTATCTCTTTTTATGATAGAGTTACTAGCTTGATAGATGAAGGGAATGCTGTGGATGTAGCATATCTTGATTTCAGTAAGGCCTTTGACAAAGTTCCCCATGACATTCTTGCAAAGAAGCTAGTAAAATGTGGGCTGGACAGAGCTACTGTCAGGTGGATCTGTAACTGGTTGACTGACCGTTCCCAAAGGGTGCTCACCAATGGCTACTTTTCATCCTGGAGAGAAGTGACTAGCAGGGTGCCACAGGGTTCTGTCCTGGGCCCAGTGCTGTTCAATATCTTCATCAATGACTTGGATGAAGGAATAGAGGGCATGCTCATCAAATTTGCAGATGACACCAAATTGGGAGGGGTTGCTAATATGCCAGAGGACAGGATCAAAATTCAAAATGACCTGGATAGATTGGAGAGCTGGGCCAAAGCTAACAAAATGAAATTCAACAGAGCGAAGTGTAAGGTCCTACACTTAGGTAGAAAAAATGGAATGCAGAAATATAGGATGGCTGGATGGCAGTGGCTGGATGGCAGTATGTGTGAAAGGGATCTAGGAGTCTTAATAGACCGCAAGCTGAACATGAGTCAGCAGTGTGATGCGGCAGACAAGAAAGCCAATGCAATTCTCGGCTGCATCAATAGGAGTATGGTGTCTAGATCGAGGGAGGTACTGGTACCACTCTACTCTGCTTTGGTTAGACCTCATCTTGAATACTGTGTCCAGTTCTGGGCACCCCAATTCAAGAAGGACCTGGTCAAGCTGGAGCAGGTCCAGAGGAGGGCGACCAAAATGGTGAAGGACCTGGAAGCCAAGCCCTATGAGGATAGACTTAGAGAGCTGGGTATGTTCAGTCTGCAGAAGAGAAGGTTAAGAGGGGTCATGATAGCTATGTTTAAATATTTGAAGGGATGCCATGTAGAGGAAGGAGAGGGCTTGTTTTCTGCTGCTCCAGAGACCAGGACAAGGAGCAATGGATTCAAGCTGCGGGAAAGGAGATTCCACCTGAACCTCAGGAAGAACTTCCTGACAGTCAGGGCTGTCCGGCAGTGGAATATGCTGCCTTGGAGTGTAGTGGAGTCTCCTTCCTTGGAGGTTTTTAAGCAGAGGCTGGATGACCATCTGTCGGGAGTGCTTTGAGGGTATTCCTGCATGGTAGGGGGTTGGACTGGATGGCCCGTGTGGTCTCTTCCAACTCTACATTTCTGTGATTCTATGATTCTATGATACTCTCCAGATGAGGAAGGTATTCCCTTTTTTTTTGTCATTCCCTTCCCCCAGGGTGTTGTGAATGGGATCAATGGCATAAATGTAAGATGTGATAGATGAACAAGAAAATGATATCACAGAGGGCAGTTTGAAAGTAAAGGCAAAATAAATAAGTAAGCAAGTATTGTTGCAACAGTTGATGAAAAATATCTTAAGTATTTTTAGTATTGACTCTGTATATATGTGTACATGCATGTGCAAAAAGTGTGAGTAATTTCAGTTCAACACTCAAGTTTAACATTCATGAAGTGAGAAAACACAATTGTGAACTCAGAACAATTTTCTTATCAGACCATCATTTATTATTTACAAAGATCATTTATTACCATAAAGTACATGTTGATGGTTAAAAGTTTATTTTCAGGCTTGATGAACTTGGCACTGTGATTGCAGAGTTCTGTAAACCAGCACATTCAGTTCTGGTAATTTGTGAAATAAAAAAATGAGGTGATAACTGCTTTTGCCTAAAAAAAATCAAGCTATAAGCAAATTAATTAAACCATTTTATCTGTAAATGTGTAAGTGTGAATGCAAAAAAATTTTAAATCTTTAAAGTTGTGATGGAAAGGTTCCCAATTTATCCTAGCTTCCATGCCAAATATCCTTTCACAGGAAAATATTAAGATAAACCATACTTGACGTGTAAATGTTTAATCTATCATTTAAACTTAAAAGGACTTCCTTACATTTAAATAAACTTTCATAATGGTATTCCAAGCTTTCAGGAGAAATTTCCATTTCCTGCATTCTATGAAATCTTATTTCATTTGTGAACCACATTTCTAAACTTTTCAAAGGATTCTTATTACTTTTAACAGACTGCTTGGCATAGTCAGGCACGCTGTAATAGCCTTGATAATCAACAAATAAACCTTGAACACTTGAGTTATACTCATTTTCCTTTCTATCTTCCATCCCTATTTACAGCAATTGGCATGTTGTTGGTACCAAATCTTTCCATAGATTACTTAAACTGTTCACATATGCACACTCAGCAATCTAATTCATTTGTTGGATTGTAATTCCCAGTATCCCTGTATCACAAAGCCAATGGTGAGGGGACAATGGGAGCTGCAGCTCAACTAGATTTGGAAGGCCACACATTCCACAGCCCTATTCTAGCCCTCTGCATAAATTCCAGGTCTTCTACGCAGGTATTAATTGTAACTCCAGATGAATGCACAGTCCTACATTGCTTGTTTGTAGATCATTTTGGGCTGCAGTCCCAGAATGTCCAGTATCCAGTTGGGTCAACACAAAGCAAGTTTCTTAGAGCTGTGGTCCTCAAGGTATCCGATGCGGAAGACCTTCAAGTTTTCAGGCCAGTTCAGGGAGCACCACTTTGAATAGTACTGTTTTACTTCGTAAAGAATTGAAATTAACTATCCATATAAAGTATGCCCATGCTACTTTTTCATCTTTCTTTAATAGCAAATTATCCCTAACTGTTCTTTGTTTTCCAGGTTTGTGAACAACATCAGTGGAAGAAAAGATGGGTACTTTCTCATAAGCATATACTCTGCAATTGAAAATACATCTTTACTTACTATGTATAATAAAAGCTTATTTTTATAAATTCAATAAAATATAAGTAGAATTATTTTAATGTGTGGTTGCTAAAATGCACTGAATTCCACATCTTACTATGGTGCAGTGGCCTTAGGTAAAGATGATAAACAGTCACTTTTTACTATGTCGCCCTAATACAATGTCTTTTGTTTAATTTATACCCCTCTTATTTTGAATTGACATTTGATATATTAAACTTTGCCAGGTGGGAAAAAAAACACATTTCCTTCAAGGTTTTATGCATTATTGAGGTTTTCTACTTCTTCTATTTTTCTAAACTTTCTCATTTTTAAGTCAATGAACTTGTAAAGTATTTAGTCACACGTGTAAATATAATACTCGGAAAATATAGATTGATTGCTATTCATTCATAATCATTGTAGAAATTGGATATGACAATAGAAAGTAATGAAGGGCTGTTTGTGTGTGTGTATGTACATAACAAACAGGAATTGGTAGTGTAATATTAATTTTATTAAATTCCAGTTAAATATTTTACAAATATACAGACTTCTAAGTGAACTCTAATGTGGAATGCAGCATGTGTAATTGAACTCTACTGATTTCATAAATGGTATTATTTACCCATATCCTAAACGACCTAAGTATTTGACAATATATTGTACGAATTTATATGTGTTTGAAAACAGTCGACTCTTCTGGGTTTGGGTATTAAATTTCTACAAAGATTTCCAATACAGGGGTTGTCAGAATAACTATATTTGCAGTACTTGTTTAACTAATGAGGCAGCAGTCCTTGACATATTTAACTGTAAATATGGACCATTGAACTGAATGGAACGTAATCTGGGTAGACATGCAGAGGATTGCACTGCTATTCTGTTAGAATGGGTTTGGTGTAGTGCCTTCTTTTCTCTTTGGTTTCTGTTGCTCAGCTATGACCTCATTAAAATAATGCCTGTTGCCATTACAATGGATACACATTGTCATGTTATGAAAGAAATAAAAATTAACTTGCTATAACGGATCTTAAGAGCATGAACTTTTTTGTTTCTGTGTTTATTCACAAGCTGTGAATATATTTATTTATATATTTGGCAGATTTATATATTTCTCTCCATCCTACTAGATTTCAGAAGCAACATTAAAAAACACAAAATGCCATAAAGAACAACTAACGTGACAGCAGAAGGTAAAACAGTAGAAAGAAACATAATAGCAAGCAATAGGATTTAAACTGGCTGGATTAAGTATTTCTGATGGAACAGCATAGCAGTGTAGGCACCAGATATAATTTTGTCCGTATTGGGCAAAATATACTAAGGCTATGTTTAAAGCAGACAGTACTTCTGGGGAACCTGCGGTTCAGCAGATGAAAGTGGACCCCAGTTTGAATCAGCTCTAGACTGCACTTATTATGGATGATGGGTGTTGTAGTTCTTCATGGTCTTTGTGAATCACATGAATAGGTTTTGTGCCTGTACAGAGCCTCTTGCAGAACATTTTAGAACTGAACTTTTTCAGTGGAAACCCCACCGTCACTCCCTCAGTGCACATGCCTGGGCATGCCTCAGCCGTCTCCTCAGTTCTTTCTCATTTGCCATGTAAACAGCATCAACTGGAACAATCTCTTCCACATTTTAAGTGAATGGTGTTTTTTGTATTCATTTCTTCAGCTTCTTATCTTCTCTTTGCTTCTTCATCGCTTTGCTTTTACATTGCTGACTCTTCTCAATTGGCTTTCCACACTCCACTGTGTCATGAATAGCTTCTTTTCAAACAGAACACCTCATGCGGTGCAAAGATTGCCCATTTGAATAATCACTCAGAGTTCCTTTTCTGCTTGGCAGTCTGTGCCAAGTGACAGAAGACTCAGGTTTGCTCCATTTGAAATGGCTTTACTAAGTAAGCCCTCAAAAATAGACAAATTACATTGTGATTTGCTATTTGAGAAGGTGTGTTAATTTTTGTGGCTACTATAACCAAAGATTCTGCCTTTAATACAACATTGCTTCCATTAACCAAGCCATTGTCTTCCAAGCCTATGGCCCTGGATACCATCTCAGTTCTAGTATTGACTCCAACTGCTCGTTGCATTCCTGGAACCTCTTTGGCATTGTCCAGCATTGATAGCATACATTAATCCTCTTTGGCTTCAGTAGCCAGGCCTTGATATTGTGTACGTTACCTCCTCTGATGTTGGATAGGAGTCTAGAGAAATCTCACAAGTGCCACCACTCTTGAGAAAGTCAAGATGGGACTGCTGCTAAAAAGAAGGCCAAGAAAACAGGGAAAGTGAAACCTAAAGAGGTTTCCCTTGTATTGCCATTGGTGACGAGTCTACCTCCTTTAGTTCCAGTCTCCTTGACTTGAAGTACTTCAGCTCAAACCAGACTTCATTCCACTCATCTGTCTGCTTTGGTGCTGACTGCTAACCTTGTGCTTGCATTGGAGGTGTCTTTGCAGTCCATCTTCAGAATTTTAACTTTGACCACTGCAGTTACTCTTGTCAGCCTGAATTTCAACTGCTTCAGTTTCCCAGGGTCCTCTCCAAGAGTTTATGCTGTGAGGAAGAGCTGCAAGGAACATCTTCAAGATGTCAGCACCCTCTGTTGCCTTTGCTGTTTGCTCGTAATAGCTCATATCTGTAGTATCAAGGATACAGTACACCCCCACTTTAACCTCATATAAGATGTGCTCATTCCAGTGCCCTCCATACTCTGTCTGCTCTCACCATCACCAGGGCTTGAGTTATGGATGGGACCTAAACTGGAGGAATACTCCAAGATCATACTATTCTGGCTCGCCTGTCATAAATATTATGACAAATCAGATTATAAACACTATATTTCACATTGATACTGGAGCGGAGATCAACAGAATTGTTCTCACTCAAGATATAAATCTGCTGTACTGTCTCTTTGAGACCATCCCTGCCTTCATCTATTTCCATCCATAACAGTCTCTTACCTCCTGTTTTCAGAAGCTCAGGCTCTGTCTTCGTCCATATCAGTTCATATGGCTCTGTCTTCAGCCATAGTGCCTCCAGTACCTCTTCTGTTTCAGTATCTATGTCTCATTGCCATCTGACTGCACTCTTGGTCGTGATACCTCCAGCTACAAGAACTGTGAGAACATCCTAATGGGGATTGTTAACTACTTCAGTATCAATGCAAATCTTCACCTCTCCCTCAGAGTTTTCCTTTCAGCAACTTTCTGAATGCTCAGTCATATACCTAGATATTAGTGACTCCTTGTCAGAAGATGGATTTGGTTTCTCCTCCTCTACACCAGGCCTACCTTCTCCATTCACTTCCTTATCAACAGAAGTTCTTGGAGATATGAGTCAGTTATCATCCTCTGAGAACATCCAGTCATGCACTGATTAAATCCTTAGAATGGCAAGAGCCCACAGTAGCACGGTTAATTGCAACCCACCTTGGGACAGTACCATTTTTCAGAGGATGTAGTCTGAGTCAGTGGCTATATTTTAAGAACTTGTGGCTTTCCAAAAGACAGCAGACTCCCAACTTCCCTCAAGTCCAGCCTGGAGTCGTGAAGGGTAATGGAAGTTATCCTTCAAGTTAAAAGCTGGAAGGTCACAAGTTACCCCCATTTGTAGTAAGGTGTTTCCTGGATACTTAAAAAAGCAGCACAGTTGTATTAGCCATATGCTAATACTAAAGTTAGGGTATCCACACATACTCCTTTGTAGAAGATGGTCTTTTGAATGTTAATCAACTCCAAATCCAGTTTAATGATTTAAAAACATCAGAAAAGAAAGCAGAGACTTGAAGTTGTCCATCAGCAGTTAATACCTGGACAGCAGACAGGGCAGACATACCATTCACCTGCCCATAATTTTCCACAGTGCTGAAGTACACTGTATAATAAAGTTATTAATTCAAAATGTGCATCTGTACACATGAATTAACACAAACTAATACATATAAAATTTGCATATCTATGTAAATAAGTGCAATTATTAATACGTACTCTCTTGATTGCTTTTTGGGGTGATGTGTTTCCTTTTCCTTGGAAATGTCTAGGTATACTCCTGAACTACAGCAAACCCAGAACCAGCACTTAATTATTCTGAATGGCAATTAGAGATATTTCTTGAAGTTTCTAATGTCTTTACTTTAAAAAGCATACCTACCACGTATTAGAGAGGATGATGAAAATGTCTTATGCCTACTCTCTTCAATCACCACAATCCTATCTAAGGAGTGGATAAAGGAATTCATGAATTAATTTTAAAATGTTACCAAAGAATGCTCCTTGGGGCTTGATATATGCATGCCAGATCTCTCCAAAAGTGCCTGCAGTTGTCATTTTCTTCCTGTTGATGCATGCAACCCAACACCAGAGTGCTCCTAATTTTGTTTTAAACAGGTACAAGCCCTTAGTTCACTCTCTTTCTTTCTGTTCTCTCTATTGATGCTGCTTTATTTGTCCAGAGACTTATCTGCCTATAGTTTCACAGCTGGACAGATGACCAATCTAATTTAAATCCCATTCTCCTGTTATGTTGTTGGAAATTGGTAAGTGAATTGTCTGGAGCATCTAAATATATAAGTACTTTGGGAAATACATGAGCGGCAATCTCAGCCATGATTTCTCATTCACAGTTAAGAGTTGTTTGGAGATAATTTTTTTTTAAAGAGCAGATCAAAGCAAAATAAGGTCCACATGCCATGTATTCTCTCCATGAAATGGAAAAACAGAGAGATCATGTTACTTCCTTTCTCTTCCCATTTTTGTGAGTTAAGCCACACTTGGCACAAAACTTCACATAATAATTGTATGCTATGTCTCTTAAATACCCTAAAGGGACCAGATTCTGTCTGATCTTGGAAGTTACACAGGATCAGACCTGATTGGTACTAAATAGGAGACCAGCAACAAATACCCACTGC
Source organism: Cyclura pinguis (assembly GCA_030412105.1). Lineage (NCBI taxonomy): Eukaryota > Metazoa > Chordata > Lepidosauria > Squamata > Iguanidae > Cyclura > Cyclura pinguis. Next base: position 220,374,882 of record CM059602.1, read on the forward strand.
TGTAGGCTATATTTCAGGCAAAGGAACTGGCAAAACCACCTCTGAGTATTTGTTGCCTAGGAAAACCTGATGCAATGTCACCATAAGTTCACAGGTGACTTGAAGACACATACACACATCTCCCTAGCTTTAGTTAAATGAAAGGTCAATTCCTATCCACTTCAGGCAAAAAAATTGGCTTTGGGTCAGTTCATACAATTCTTGGAATGTGCTACAACCTTTCCTTTAAAAACAGGGTTAGACAACTGTTGAAGGAGTGGGAGCCATTCTTCACACCCATCCTCTTAGAGAGAGGACAAAGGAATCCAGTGTGGCTGGAAGTGATGTTATGTCACTTCCACTTTCATGTTTAGTTGATTTTGGGTATATGGGAAACTTGAATGGTCATGGGAGTAAAAGTGCCATGTTTTCCCTTGGTACCAAGCTGGTGATTTGGTCTTGAAAAATTGCCTGTGAAAAAGATTTTTAAAAATTGAGGAGGATCTGGGAGCATGTAGCTCACAAAGTAGACTTTACTCAATCTTGCTTTAAAGGAAGGGGTGGCTATAATAGATGGTGCATGAATTAGTTCATTGTTTCCTCTGTTGAGGAAAATTATTGGCCTGCTTTCTTCTTATTTTGGCTCTTAGTGTTTGCCCAAAGTTACTAGTAGGTATGCTAGAAATTACTGGAAAATTAGGACAGGATGTGGGAGGATGTCTGGTAAAGAGGAATGCTAGAACTTCGTATGCAGTTTTACCATTTCTCCCTTTTTTCATGAGTCTGGGATGATGTATTTACATGCAGATAGGGAGAAGAGAAACACCTAATTGTGGCAACATAAACATATAGTTGTTGTTTGGCAGGTTCATGCAGAGGTAGCTGACTTCCACATTGTATTGCAAGATTTGTTACCTTTTAAAGCTTTCAAGTTTGAGGGTTTGTGGTACAGCTAGTACATTCCTGTTGCACAGTTCACGCTATCCATTCCACATTGAGTCATTTTACACCACAGAGGATCTCAAATCTGATGCCATAAAATCTGTACTGGAAGGATGCAGTCCATTAGCTACTCTTTGTGTGAGAAACAATTGAAGGATGATTGTGGAAATCCCTCATTTGATCTCATCAAAAGAACCATTTTCACAGAAAATGGGGGTGTTGCAAATGCTTAATTATGGTGATAGCATGCTCAACCTTCGAAAAGCTACTGAATTTAGCTGCATCTCTCTCTCTTGTGTGCAATTTTGGAGGTTTTTAAATGTGTGGATGTGTGTGTGTACATGTGTACATATGGGCATGTAAAAATAATAAATAAGTATTGCAATTTATATTTACAGTCTCAGACAAATTCTGCAAATTACAACTCAGGGATTTGTACTGCCCTACTGAGCAGTAGCAATCACCTAGCCCCAAATTATTCTGAATAACTGTCCAAATAGTGAGAAATTTTTCTCTCCTCCTTCTCCACACTTTATTCCCAAAACTAGTACTTCTCAGTTGTTATAGGACTTTAGCTTAAGAAAAATCAGTCAGGTATCCTGTTTTGGAGGCCAGCCAGGGGTCACAGTTCAAAGCAGAGTCCTGTCAGGCAGTAGAGACAGTAGAGACAGTAGTAGCCACAGATATAAGCAGAAGCTTACTGGACAGGCAATTGCAGTTCTTGGGGTTCAAGCAATCCAGGTCAACATCATAAGGCAATAAATCCTAGGCATCAATCCAAGGGAGAAGCAAGGAGTATGGTCAGTAACAAAGCAAGGTTAAATGTCCTTCAGTACATTTTTCCTCCGGAAGGTTAGTTGTCAGCAATGGCCTTCTCAAGGGAGGGCTGGGATATTTATGGTCTAGCAGCCTCTCTCAGCGGTTGCTTGATTAATGAATGTCCCATACTTAACTGGTCTGGGCATAGTAGGGCCTCCCTTTGTCATCCACACTTGATTACGGTAGGTATTGTTGAGTCTATGTGTGCTGTGGTTGCTGGGGAGGGTCACTGTCTGTCTCAAGCACTGGCATGTCCCTCTGTCCTTCTACTTCATTTTCTGTGTCAATCCTGGGTCCTGGGACCAGAGCATGACATCGGTCAGGAATAGAAATGTCTCACTTCACCCAGATATAACTATGTTCAGTGCCATGTAGTGACAGGTGCAACTGTAGGGTGGGATTCAAAAGGATTCCTTTAGTGTTTAACACTCTTAAATCAATGCTTAGATCCCATGCTTTAAATGTTTATATGAAATGTTCTGCAAGGCCATTTTTTTTTTTGAGTCCTTAGTCCAGTGCTACTCAAAGTGGTGGCCCATTGACCAGTGTCAGTCCCTGAGCCATGGGTTGCCAGTCCTTGATAAATTTCCAAGAAAGAAAGAATTATAGGTGACGGAGAGAAATATGTTTCCAGTCCCTGGCACACTTCAGAAAAGATTGATGGTGAAATAGCTTGAGATGCACTGCTTTAGTTGATTTAGGGGAAGTTCTGCAGGTAATAAAAGAAAGCTAAATTTTAGCAAGTGCATGGAGTGAATAATACTGCCTAATATTTTGGCAAATCTTGAAGCTTTGATAAAAAAATCTTGAAAGGGTGCACATGGAATAACCTGGAATTTGGCAGATAGTAAAACTGAAGTGATAAAATTATTCATCTGACATTCTCTGCATTGCCTTATTTACTTTTTGTATGAGAGACTGAAAAATTAGCTGGTGATTCAGGCCAGTGGAGAAACAAAACAAGCAGCAACCTCTGACCCTTTAAAAAAAAGTGACTGCATAATTCTAGTGATGACAACAAACACTGTATTTGATTTATAGCCCAGCAGCCTCCATTTAATATTCACCATATGGCATTTCTCACCCCTTACTTTACTTGAAAACCATGTCACACACAAAGTGGTAAACCTTATTCCCAGGTGGTTTCACTAAGACCAAGGGTGGTGCAATGTGGCACATTGATGGATAGTGAAAAAGACAGTTTATTCAACTATTCCAGAATTTTTTGAACAAAGTTCTGGGTTCTCAAACTTCATTCCATTAGGGCAACATTATTGAACTACAAAATGAGGACCTGTGTGCTTGAAGCATACTGTGATACAGGAAGGTGGATTTTTTTTTGACAAAAGATATATTTAATAAGGAATGTTTCAAAACGTATAATTTATTTTGTTTTGTTTTATAGATAAAGCCAGCCAACATCCAATATAGTTTGCATAATGATTTGAAATGACAATAGTAAATAATGCTCATTTATTGCACACCTGAATTATCATTTAATAAATGACTCCAATCCTGGGACAGGGGTACTCCCCTGTATATTTGCAAATGATAAAGATGGTCTGGTTGTGTGTGTGGGTGTGATATGTCTTCAAGCCACCTGTTGATGTATGAACTTTACAGGTTTTTATTAGGCAGGGAATACTCAAGATGATTTGCCATTGCCATCCTTTCAAAATATAGATTACAGCTCTTAACATTCCTTGGTGGTCTCATACCCATGCACTAAGCAGGGCAGACCTTCTTAGTTTCAATATGTGAAAAAGAGTCATAAAATCATGAGGTTGCAGGGTCCTCAAAGATCAGATCATCTAGTCTAAACCCTGCTAAGACAGAAAATCTGCTGCTATAGCATCCCTAAGTGCCCATGCAGACATTAGTGGCAGATATGTGTAGTCAAAATTCACTTTCTTATAATTTGACCCCATTAGTTTGGCTCCTGACTTGTCGAACAACAGAGAAAAAAATGGCCCAACATCTATGTAACAGCCCTGCAGATGTACAAAAAAAAAAAAAAAAGATGAAATGTCAACTCTTCAGTGGCTCCTCATCAGGTTAAACATAAGAAATTCCTCTTCATTCCTTGTAGATCTTCATCTCTTGTTCTCCTACCACTTTTTTTTCATGCACGACTTAGATCTGTATTGCTGAGATTCTGCACTGAGAGTTACATAGTGTAAATCTCTGCATGTATATTCATGGAGTGGTTGTACTACACAACTATTGTGTTAAATGGTAATATTATTCAGCTGAACACACACCCAAATGTGCAACCACATGCAAAACTAAATGTTCATGCACATTGCATATGCACACACATTTGCGTGCATGATGGCACCACATATGCAACTCTGCTTCTTTGAACAGAATGTGAATATATCGTATCAGATCAAATGGTCCAATAACTTCTATAGGGGAACTTTTGCAAGCACAAGACATCAACAGGATTTCAGCCTGCATCTCAGACATATAAAAATCAAGGGCATTCAGTACATATATAGATAACAAAATAATGGTGGCAAAGCAGCAAATTGTACATTTTCCCATAGCTTTAGTAGGCATATTTTATTGGTGTGAGTCTGTTATCCTCTTTTTTATTTATATTTAGAAAACTAACATTTTATTGAACAGGAATAGGATGCACTCATTGTTATATTTCATGATTGAAGTAAATAGCAAGCCACTGCCGTAACCGCCTAAATAAATCTCAAAGCCAAACAGTTAAGTCATTTCTTTTGAGGTCATTTTCAAGGTTTATTGGTCCCCAAAGATTTTTCTTTAACATCCAAGATAAAGCTTGATATAAATTTCAAGATTCTAAAATACTTTAGAATTAACTGTATCTGTGATTGTTACTTGCTTAGTTCACTCTGACCTGCTTTTCCTTAGCAGAAGGAACAGCAGAACTGCAGATGACTAGAGCAGAAATAGTGTTAAATTTCTGAATAATGAGTATTTCACTATTTGAAATCTTCTGGTGGCTTTTTCAAACAATAATAAAAAAGGAGTTGATTGCATTTGAATGCATAAAATATTTGGTAAGGCTATCACCTTTCAAAATGAAATGGCATTAACATATGCAGTCATTATAGCCAGATATTGCTTTCTAATATTTAGAGTTAATTATTGTATTTAGGGTAATTAAAATGACACCAACATTACAATTCTGTCTGTTCTGCCAACAGATTTTAAAGTCTGGTTTTGTGAATTTTAAGCCCTGTAAATGAAACATGTGAAGTCAGGTAGCTTTAATTGTTCCTAATTATTTTGGTATAACTAACTAAACCTTCAACAGTGATTTGACTCTTGTCAAGCCAGAAGCAAAGGCATACTTGTATGTTATAATCTGATTCTGCCCTCTCTACCCTTCCCTCAAGTAGATGCAGAATTGTCTCTGTTAGATTCAAGATCTCACAATTGGCAGAAAGGTTTGATCAAAGTGTCTGTGGTGTTTCCTTGTTTTTTATTTAATTTGAGCATCGTTCATTGTAAATACATTTTGGAAAGCACAGTCCACTACAGCTTCAGTTGCAGAAGCTCTGATGAGACAAGAACCAGAATTATGCAGGGGCAGCATCACTGGGCACTTTCAAAGATCCCAGCCCAACAGAGACCTACTCAGCTTCCCTTCATCACTGCGCTACACCATTTCCATAGCATCTTGAATTTCTGACACGTTTCAAATTGATGGACTAGAGTACTGGAAAACCTTCATCCACCACTGCATCTACATTGCTGCAAACTAGCAGTAATAGAGACTGAGAAGCTCTCATCCATGTGAGCTGAAAAGGAGAGCTGTTATTTGGGGAGAAATAAGCAGAGACATTGGAACAGACTTCATGGATGTGCCAAGATTAATCACAGATTGTTTTGCCTTTGATGAGAAAGGGTGTCTTGACACATTCAAACTCCCCACCAAAGCAATTGCCAACTGCTCCAACATCTTTCTGCATTTTAGGGCTTTGGGTGAAGATCTTGCAAAGAGATTTCTTTTTTTGTACACAAAAAACTTTTTATGTAAAAATGCTGTGTTTTGTGCAAAATACTGCATTTTGTGCATGTAACCCCTTTGCCTTTGGTATTTGTACATATAACCCCTATAACACCTCTCTGAAAGTTGTGAAATACAAAAATTATGAAAAGGAGACAAAACCCCTTGTTATCTTGCCTATTGTTGACAAAATATTTTAATATTTTTTATACTTGTGAAATAAAAATGATTGCCAAAACCAACGACATTACGAGACTTTCCATATGCTTAGTTATGTAGCAGAGATGCTAAGAAACCCTGTTTGTGATTTCTGAAGATGTGTAACAGAACGGTAGCAAGAATGCCCGATACACGTTGGTGCTTGATGCCCATTGGGACTGATGCAATGGGCATTGGCACAGATGCAGTGCACATCTTGTTATGCATTAGTCTCATTGTCCATTGGTTCCATTGCACAATGGTCATCTTGCTAGTTGTGCTACATAACAATGTAACAACAGCCCTCTACTCGATACGGACCTTACAGAACTGCCCAGTTCTAATTCCTGCAGATGTAAGTACACTTATAAAGACATATCCCCCCAACAGGGTTTGGGCCATACATCCCTAGCCTCCCCTTATAAAAAAATATGTTTATTACAAAATGATTGCTTGTAGGAACCAATGGTAACGATTTGCTACATATGATAAACTACTAAGGCAGTGGTATATTTCTGCCATCCTTTATAAGTGTCAAATTGAGACTGTGACAACACTGAAGGCAAGAGAGGAGAACAACATACCAGATGACTTGGAAGAAACCAGCTGGCATAAAAGATCAATCACAATATTAGGTATTTGTTGCTATGTGCCAGTTAGTAGCCCCAGACTTTTTCAAGTCTGAATCCAGTATTCTATTCACCTTAATACACTGAGTCAGATAACTAATGGAAGGTCTACCAGGACTCAACTGGAACCTCTGAAAGCCTGCCCCAGATTTGTGTAATGCTTTGAACCAAGACTGCACTTATGCAGTTAAGCCAGTGCAAGCAGGCTTCTTTGCCTTTTCTTCCCAGTGGTAGCTGCTCTACTCCCTCCCCCTGTTACACAAACTATTGGGAGAGCTTGCTAAATGGGATGATCTGTGGTTCAAGGGGGTGTCTTCAAACTATGCAAAAATTTCTTTGTGAGCTGAGCCCTTCCATCCTCAAAAGACAGATGTGGATCCAAGCCAATTTAGTTTATCAGTTAAAATCACTAAATCAGACTGAATGGCTTTAAAAACATGTAAACTTAGAAGAGATCCCTACTGATTCTAATGGGGCTTATTCTCAAGTAAGTGGGTTTACGGTTGCACCATGAAATCACAATATTGTGAAGAAGGAGAAGAGAAAAGATGGTGGCAGCATCACCCGCTCACTGAAAAGGAAGACACAGCAGTGTCAGAGGCAGTAGCAGGCATTCCTAATGCCACTGGAGGCTGGTTCTGGGGAACTCCATGGAGTATAACCAGAAAACAAGGGTCCTGCCAGAGTAGAGGTGAGTGAACTTGCAGCTCTCACTGTCCTGCCATCTGAGGCAATAACTTCACCTGGTCACTGCTGCTGAACATCAGGTGTACCTCTCTTATGGTCTTCCCAGAGCAGAGGGTTGAAAGGATCTTGCACTTGTGATGAGCAAAGGAAGGTACACAGAGATACCAACAGGCAACAGAGCAGCAACTGTGTACATTGGTTGTTTGATCTGTCCATGCATTTGGGCCATTTTTGTTGGATAGCATTTTCTGTGATCCCACACAGTTGGTTAAGCTGGCAGTCTTACAACCTCTGGAGGGCCAGGCACTGCCCAGCTATTTTGCACTATCATATTACAAGGCAAAAAGAGTACCTGAATGTTTGGACAAAAGTAGCAGGGCTGAGTGGAATGCCTGGCCCTTGCCAATAGAAAACTTATTCAGAGGAGGGGGAATGGAAGATATTGTCCTTTGATGTGAGTAGGGGGAAGAATATTAGAGTGATGCAGCTAAGATTAATGCAAAGGCTGTGATAAAGTTGCTTTGGGGGTCAGCAATTTGGAATGCAATTGCAATTTGATGGTAAGTTGCTAGGCAACAGGAGTAGTACCTTAAGAGTGAAACCTAGCACAATGGTGTGCATGGCAGGGGCTTATGAATGAGAGGAAATATATATGAGGCAGAGATTCCAGCTGGGAAAAAAAAACTTTCAGTGAGATCTTGGCCATAGCAAGTGTCTGTGTTTAAGCAGCTGATGAAAAGATGCAGAGAACTGTGTCTAGGGCCCTTTCCGCACCTTACGTTTTTTCGGTGCTGGGGTGCAGGGATCACGCGAGCAGCCTCCAGCGAGAGGCTCTCATGTCCCCGCTGCTTCAGCTCCACACGAGCTGCCTGCTCCCAAGCAGGTAGTGTGAGAGCCCCGCCTCTTCCTTCCGTAGCACAGCCTGGGAGTTTCCCAGGCTGCGCTGGGGCAGGAAGTGTGACTGCCATGGCTCCGGAGGCTCCGCACGCATGGTAAGTGTGCGTGGGACCCTGGAGCAATGCGTGATTGAGCACCATTTTTGGCTGAAAGCAGAAATGAAAAAGTGCACGAGTGGCGCCTGCCAGGCCCTGGAGCATCGTGAGATTGTGAGTGCGTCGTGCAGATCGCTCCTCACAATTGCGCAACGCTTGAGGGGCCCTTTCACATGGCAAATGCCATGCGAAAAGGGCCTAAGGCTGGGAGTTACTGGCCTAGACTGCCAGAAGTTTGAACTTAATTTAACAACAATATACTTTATATGAACCTTGACAAGATAGTTCATTTCTAACACTTCTACAGTTTGTTTTATAACTACTGAATTGGCCTGCATGATCTAAAATCACTCATAAGAAAAAAGAACATGCTACCTTAAAGAAACGAAACGGTTCTGAGGGAATACTTAAGACTCTATCCTTTTTACACAAAAATGACCTTTTTACATGAAGATGGAAGATGAGAGGCCTTCCTTCCATCCCAACTGCCATTGCTCTGGCCTCAGAGGGAGAAAAATGGAGGCGGACATGGCTCTCTCATGCCTAGGCCCACAAGCAGATGAAAGGCCCTCCCTCCATCTCAACTGCCACTGCCCTGGCCTCAGAGAGAGAGAAGAAACTGCAGTATCTGCTGGAATTAATCTCCTCCTCCACTGTCATTCCTTTTTCCTTGTGCGTTATGTCTTACTAGATTGTAAGCCTGAGGGCTTGGACAGTCAAATTTATAAGCAGCTCTGAGAGTCTTTGTGGCTGTAAATATTGAAGAGGATGCCAGTTGTTTTTGCTTTTGTTAACTACCCATTAGGCGAAAATAATAAAAAAGCATTCAGGGTAAACAAAGTGATGGTGATAGAGTCACTTAGGCCCTTTCTGCACCTTACCATTATTCGGCGCTGGGGTGCGGGGATTGCGTGAGCAGCCTCCAGCGAGAGGATCTCTCAGCCCCGCTGCTTCAGCGCCACACGAGCTGCCTGCTCCCAAGCAGGCAGCGCGAGAGCCCCGCCTCTTCCTTCCACAGTGGGGCAGGAAGAGTGACCACTATGGCTCCAGAGGCTCCGCATGCATGGCAATTGCAAGTGGGGCGCTGGAGCAATGCATGATCATGCACCATTTTCGGCTGAAAGCTGAAAATGGAAAAGTGCGCAAGCGGCGCCTGCCCGACCCTAGAGAGTTGCGCAATTGTGAGTGCGTTGTGCAGATCGCTCCTCACAATCACGTGATGTTCCAGGCACCCTTTCGCATGGCATATGCCATGCAAAAAGGGCCATAGTCTACATATCATTATGAGGTAGTATGGGGGTATAGAATATCCATGTAAACTATAAAAGTAGACCACACTCTCAATGAGCGACAAAAGAATGTTTTTCCATTTGAAAATACAAAGAACCTCACTCAGGCCTACCTCTATCTAGTGCAAAACTCAAGGCTTCTTTGTTGAAAGAATATTGTGAGTTCCTCTGATAGTCTCCATATCAGGATAAGATCTGGATAACTCATATAAGAGTCAGTATTCATAGATGGCAAATCTTGGGAGAAGAAACATGGGGACAGTTTCAGTTTGTCTTTTTGGACCCAATTTGCCCCTTCCCTTGCTTATTTGCTTATTATTTGCTTGTTCTATCAGAGCGCTGCATATTGTTGGGGTTGAATAGTTTCATATTGACATGGATTTTTGTATCTGGAGTCTCTAGGTGAGATCTCTTTTAGTGTTCTAGGCAAAGAAGTGCTCGCCATGTACTTAAACTCCCGTGTGTGTTCTGAACCCAGGGAGTAGTATGGTTCCTTGGTTTGCAGAATGCCATTTCTCCACCATTTGTCCTCACAGGAATTCCCTCTTGTAAGTTCTAAATGTACTTACCAACACAGAGGTGGCTATTTTTAATTTCCCCTCTCCATTCAATTCAGTGGGAGGGAAAGTTACTTCTAGGGCTGGTATAATGTTTCACCATCCAAGGGAGTGTGGCCATAGATGGAAGAAATAAATTGTTAGCATGTAAGTGTACTCTTTGACATTCCACCATTATACCAGGACTTCCATCCAGGGACTGTGATGTTTGCAGGATTTTAGAAGCTGTACTACTAGAAAAGTTATGCTTCCAAGCTCTGCCTAGAACTGCGTGCTTACGTGGAAGTAAGTTTCATTGATCAGAGAATCCTGTTTTGGAATGAATTTGGCTAGAATCAAGCTTTAAAATGTGTTTTTATTTTCCTCCTTCTACTGCTGTGTTAGCATTTTGTCTCTATCTGCCAGAACTTCAACAAGCTCCTATGTTACTTTCAAAGCTGAGGCAGACACATTGAATTTATATTTTTTAAAACCACAATACTTAGAATATTTTATGCTGTACAGTACATGAAAGCACTTAAAAGGCTGATCTCATCATCTTTTATTCACCCTCCCTCCATCACTGTCTTGGCCTTACAATGGTGGATTGAAACCAGGCATTCTTGTTCTAACCCTTCAGAGATCTGAATTTCATCAATGATACAGAGCTGGAATGCCTTATGTCAGCTCACAAAGATTTATGGCCTTCAGTGTTCATACATGCAAAGTCACGGCATCCTTACTTGCAGACTACCTGTTTTTCCTCTCCTGGTTCCATCAGCAGCTTGGCCATCTAAAACCTCACTTTGGGAACATTGAAAAAGAAGAAGGCTCACTTACTCCCCTAAAGAAATGATTATGATGCATTCAAAGATGTACTAATTATGATCAAAGCATATTTTATAAATTGGAATTAATTACATTTTTAGTGCTGGCTTGTGAACAATAAACTTCTTCTTGTAGGCAGCCACATTACAGATTAGTGAAAGTTCAGAACTTAATTTCTCTCCGGTACATATTTTTGCAGGGTAATAAATGATTTCATACAGACATTCTGGCTCTGGGTAAGTTTCTTTTTGGCACAAGTTTACTTAAAAATGCAGAACAGACAGTAGCTGCATTTCACAAACCATCATATCCCACCCACCCCCCTCATTTTATTGTATGTAAACTGACACAAGGAAAGGAAACTTGGCAAGAGTGCTAAGTGTAATTAAAATGAGATAGTCTAAAAGTCATAAAGGAGTTATAAGTAGGGAAACTTGTTGGCACATGGCATCTTAAGGCAGAATGTTATTCCTGTTGGTTTTCAACCAGGCTTTGCCTGGAGAGACATAATATGACAGCTTCATTAGGAATCTCACTGTTCTGTTTTGTCAGGTTAACACGAAGGTGGCAACTTGAGACCCTCTGGATGTTATGTGACCCATCCAAAGGGCAACAGATCTCATCCACTGGTTATGTTGGTTAGGCCTGATGAGACTTGCAATCCAACATCACCTTTCCTACCTTTGCCTAACATATCCAGATTTGTGCACAAGGAACCAGGTGGGTGGAAGTTGACTTCCTTGTCTCCTTCTGTGCATGACAGCCTTCTCCAGGACTCTGAAAACATTAAACAGAAGGAATCATGGAAAACAAACTCTAGATCCACCTCATAGTTTGCTTTACCTGCATTCTTAACATAGGCTGGAATTCACTGTCACAATTATAGATGTGTAACCTAGAGTTAAATTTGTATTTGTATTCATGTATCATAGCACTACTGCCACAGTTATAAAAATTCCCCAGTCCTGTTTTACCAGGTAGCAGCCACTGCAAGCAATAGAGGTGTATTCTCTTATCGATCAGGGTACAGCATACTGATCTTGCCACCCAGCTTCCTGCCAGTGATCACTGGTGTGAGGAGGAATTGCAACAGGAATCCTGCTTCTGATTTTCACAATGGAGTTCACTGGGGAGGGGGTTGAAAAATCAGTATGTGGTGCCCTGATTGATAGAAGAACAGATCTGTTGTTATTTACAGTGCCTCCTGCCTGGTAAATCAGGATGGGGGACTCAAGCCAGGAGATACTAGTTGTACTTAGCTAAGTAGCTCATCTAGGATCTTGGCTATAGCTTCTAAAAAATGAGGAGAGGCTGTAAAAGCTTGCCATGGAAAGTTAAATAACAATGAATTATAGCATCTTAAGATAACCCAAAAGGTTCTTTTTACTTTTCTGTCACTTACTTTCACTCTGATGGAGTAGCACAGCAATTGCGATGCGAAAGGGCCCCTCAAGCGTTGCGCGATTGTGAGGAGTGATCTGCATGACGCACTCACAATCGCGTGACGCTCCAGGGTCGGGCAGGTGCCACTCACGCACTTTTTCATTTTCAGCTTTCATCCGAAAATGGTGCACGATCGCACATTGCTCCAGGGCCCTGCGTGCACTTGCCATGTATGCGGAGCCTCCGGAGCCGCAGTGGTCATGCTTCCTGCCCCAGCACAGCCTGGGAAACTCCCAGGCTGCTCTGTGGAAGGAAGAGGCGGGGCTCTCGTTTTACCTGCTCAGGAGCAGGCAGCTCGTGTGGAGCTGAAGCAGAGGGGATGCTCGCACGATCCCCGCACTCCAGCGTCGAAAAAAGGTAAGCTGCGGAAAGGGCCATAAAGAGGAATGCATATTCAGTATGAGCTTTGTTACAGTTCTCTTTACCTTGCCCACTACTTGAATGGTTTTACAAGGGAATTGGAAAAGTCTAATAGGCTGATGTAGTGGTTGGAGTGTTGGACTAGGACTGTGGGTAACCAGGGTTTGAATCCTTGCTCAGCCATGGAAAGCTATGGCAAGAACATTGCCAAACCTCCTCTGAACAAATCTTCCCAATAAAACAATGATAAGTTTCCCTTAGAGGAATCGTAAGTTAGAAATGACTCGAAGGCACACAATAACAACAGTGCTACTGTAGTCCAGTTGCTGTGAAACGTAAGTGTGATGGTGCTCAGGATGGCCAGGGGTTTCCTCGGTATGGGTGAATTCTGTGAATTTATTCTGAATTTTATTCCTGATTTTAAAGAAGCTATCCAAGATGTTGGACTTATTTTGGGCATAGGATTCAGCTTCTTGAATAACTCCTTAAAAGTCAGGAATAAAACCTGGGGTAGATTCACTAGACCCTTGACATAGAAGCCACCAGCCACCACTGTTATGGGCTTCCCATATGCATCTGGATGACCAACAGAATTCTAGACTAAATAGCCATCTCCTCTTTCATGTTTATGAAATCTAGAGAATCATTGAGTCTAATATGCATAAATAAAGGAGCTGATAATATGCTTCATCTGGCTAAAATTAGAAACTCTTTTACTTAGCATCTTAAAAAAGTCTCAGGAGACAAAACAGAGTTATGTCTGTTGTGTTACTTTATTCCAACAGAATTCTTTTCCATTGGTTGTGAATGGGCTGCACAGAAGAGCAAGAAGCACTTTCATGATCACATGCCTTGGCTGTTTTCCCTCCCATAAGAAACATCTATTAATGTAGTCACCTGGTTTTGGTTCACAAAATCTATGCAAGCAAATAACATCTTGTTACAAACACATCAGCATGCCACTAGAATGTTTGTTTGCATTGACATGGGCCATAAATGAGTTTTACCAGTGTGGCAGGAGTTGGTAGCAAAATTTACTGCTAGGGAAAATGTTCAGTTCTGCACTTAAAAAACAACACAAAACCCCAACTGACACAGCCACCCAAAATACACAACAATATCATGGGTTCTTTTTCTCAGCCTGTTTCTGAGACAACTTTAAAGTGTCTTTGCATTACTGAAAGCATAATGTAATCCCTCCACTAAATTTATTGTTGGAATTGTTTAGTTACTTTGGGTTAAGAGTCTGAACTAAAATGCCTTGAAGTGAGGCTAGACATATTACTGAGGTTTAATGTCCATCTTTAAGTGTAAATTAGACATAAGGCCAGGAGCTACAAAAATAAGAACCCTGTCATTCTTTCATTTCACGAACGGGCATGGTTTAGTTTATGGTGCTATTCATTTATTATAATGATATCATGTACACTGTTGGCTTTCAGTCTGTGAATACTTCATAGCCAGCAATTCTATGGCTTGCATTACATCATCATTGTTGGAGGAAATATAATTAGAAACCTCATACACAGTTACCTTGTCTTTGGAAAATACAGTTTTGGGCAGTGAGATGCATAGATGTGGGAGGCAAAAAATTCCAAAGGAAAATATTATCCATCTCATATTATATATTTCCCCTCTCCCCCTCCTCCTAACTTTCCTCCAGCTTAGGGTGATATACAAGTACTTCCTTTACCCCTCTTGAGGATCTTCCTTGTCTTTGAACAGGAACATCATCCAGGGATTTTGAAAACTCCTGATTGATAACTGCCATTTTGTCCCAACTAGAGTAGTTCCACTGAGTGAACAGGAACTTCTTAAGTAAGCATTTATGTAAGTTCCATTGAGTCAATGGTTCTGCTATACTTGGGAGTAGAAAATTTATGCCCTAGTGTTCTTCTAAGACTATTGATCAGCATAGCTACCTACCTGTTTTGTGTCAGGCTTAACCAAGCTGGTGCCACCCAAATGGTTGGACTACAGCACCCATAACCCCTAGCCAGTATGACTACTGTGCGATGGTAGCTGTTGTCAAATGCCTTTGGAGAGCACCAGTTTGGTGAAGGTTATATCAACACTGTAGAAATGACCAAAGGAGAACATGCTTCATGCTGTTGCTAAGTTTGGGGCAAAATTTCCCTTTCATTTCTTTTTTGCTATCCATTCCATAATTAATTGTAGAGTGGTTAGTTTATTTAAAATGTCTTATCTTTACTAAACCATAACTATATATCATTTATACTCAAATTATTTGATATCTATGGGCCTTTCCACCTTATGCTGTTATAGTTCCATTATTCTGCTTTCCACCTTCTGTGGAATTCTGAGGTTTGTAGTTTACTGAGGCCAAAGAGTTCTCTGGCTGAGAATTCTAAATGCCTCTCCCTAAATTGCAAACCCCAGTATTCCTTAGGATATTGAAAGTGGAATAATAGCACTGTAACAGTGTAGTGTGGAAAGGCCCTATCAAATAACTTTCAGAAGAACAGGATACAGAGTATTCCAGATCCAACAAATTCAAAACTTATCACATGAAAGTATAATTTTTTAACATAAATGTGACACATCTGATTTAACTTTATCCCCCAGAAAAAAATGCCACTCTGCAATTGCACTCATGAGATAGACAAGGCAGTTTTAATCAGTTTTGACTTGACACTTACCAGTTTCACAAATTCTGCCATCCTTGATATAAGTGACTTATGTATGCAGGAACACAGGATATGCTCCACCTTCTTTAAGATCCAAATATGATGTTAAACAGAAATGCTGACCTTGGCAATAAACTAAGATGTCTGTTAAACATCTGCAAACTCTCTGATGGTTCATTTTTAGTGAAGCAAAGTGGGGAAAAGGTTTAGAGTATAGTGAGGTAGAGATATTTGCTTTCCATTTGCTGTGCTTTGATAATAATCCCCGTTGCTTGTCATCAAAGCCTAGTCCTAGCTAACGGTCTGAGTTCTCAGTGGCACTCAATAGTTTTATATCTACAGGAGTGCACTGGAGTGTTCATCTTGCTGAGAATTCCCTGAAAGATTTTGATATTTTCTTTCGTTTTTTTAAGATTGGCCACTGCAATATTGAAGGAGGGCGAGAAGGAAATATTTAACACATGTTAGAAGGTCTGGGGAAACCAGCAAACAGAAGCTCTCTAATATAATGGTCATTGTCATGCTTCTTATTTCTTGTTTGTCAGAGTTAACAAACCATGAGGCAATACTAGGCAGCTGCCAGGATACTTTTTGCAATAACAGATGGGGATCCATTTCCCCTTTTCACCACTTGGAGTGCTTGGCATTTCTGTTGTCCAGGAAGAGCAGTCAGGCTATACGGGTCAAAAGGCGAAACCTACTGATAGTCAAGGGACTGAAATGCAACATGTAAGAGAATCCAAGTCAGCAAGGAGTGGATACATGAATGGAAGTAGCACTCTGAGAGCCTGTGTAGAAAGCCCAAACAGCTCAGAATTCAGATATACAGGCGCTTATTATGCAATATTATGTATTTGGCTACAGCAGAGGTGGGTAAGTGTAAGGGTTAGATGGGCACATTGCCCCCCCCCAGAGGAAGTTGGAGGGCCACATCCTTCTCTACCATACCCTCCTAAGGTACAAAATGCATACGTATTGGGAAAAAAAGGGGGTTTTATCTCAGAATTCCCTGTGAACATGGGACATGTCCCTTGTTTTCTCTGACACAGTTCCCAACTGACTGATGACAGCTTGGAGCTTAGAGAAGTTATCTTTTGGGCAATAATTTCCAGAGTCCTCAGTAGTCAAAAAATGTAGGGCTTCTGTTAGATGGGATTCCAGGACCCTGAAATCCATCTGAAAACAGATACTACCTTCCAAATATGCACCTATACAATATCTCTATTGTAGAGCTCTGCTTCTGAATATTGCCACCTGGACATGTAAACATAGAGCAAGTTCATGGACTCATCCTAGATTGCTGTCAGGTGTGGTGTAACCTCATCTAGATTATTTACTTATTGTAGCAGTTACTCCTAACTCTGTAGAATCCCAGATCAACAGCATCTTTTCCATTTGTGAATGAAGCTTCAGTTTGTTCAGTCCAGTTCAGAAACAGTCACCGGATACTGATGGAATCAAAAACTACCACCAGATACACCCAGTGCCTCCCCAGGAAGGTGGAAATAAGAGAGTTGGGTGTCATCTCCTTTTTGAAGACATCCAAGCCCACATTTCCAAACGAGTTCCCACATCAAGCTTCCCATTATGTCAAAAAGGCACAGAAAAGAAAGTGGACCCTTGTAGCACATTGTGTGGATCTCCAAGAAAGGGGATTATGTTTGATAAGCCACATGTTCCTTACAATTCTGTGTATATGAAATCTCTGAGAAATATTAGCTCAATCTGTGCTGACACAGTGACTTTGTTGGCAAATAACGTGTACTGAAATAAAACCCCAAATACAGCCTTTGGTGAATCATACTAGCATTTTAGATCTGCTATAGTGGTGTTTCCAAAAATCTTATGTAAACTTTATGATAAGGATGCCAGCTGAGGATTTTCCAGTATGAGACCACACAGTTTTACAAAAGTCCAGAGATCATATTAGCTTTAGTCTTTAGAAATTATTATTAATAGATTATAAAGCAGAAATATTCTGACAGGTTGCCAGCATTACCTACCATCAGTTTTTGTCAACCCAAGCAAACCTTTCTTCTATTAAATCCAAGGAAGATTAAATGGGTAACTGGTTAATTTCTTAGTTCCAAGATAAATTTCCAACAGTTACCTGCTAGAACCATCTTAGAGTGGATTCAAAATGGATAATCTCCTGTACATTTTAGGAAGAGCTAAAAGTACCTATATTTAGGATAGGTGTTAAAGTCCCTCCTTCTTAGCTGTTGGATGCAAAATTCACCATGTTTATCATAGCTTTAAAGTTGGGGAAAACATGAAGCATCTAACAGGTTAATGCAACAAAAGAATGTCCTTTAATTTGGCCAGGTTGTCTCTCATGCAAAGTTCTGCCACAATAAGTTACAAACCTCTGTTACTCACAAATGTGTCACAGGCTGAGCTAGTTAATTTAAACTTGTCATTCATGGCCTACTTGATGTGGTCTATAATTGTAACAAATTTTACATCAATTGCCAGAGGTATGAGAAGTTAATTTACTTTCATCTAAATGTTGAAATAGGAACACATATATTTCTATTAAAATATGTACTTTATTACAAGAAAATCAATCCTGATAATGTTTTGACAAGCAGTTCAAAGAGTATTAAGATTTCCCTGACCCATTAAAATCTATGGTAGCACCTGTTAGCAAAATTGTATAGGTCAATAGTTTTATTTGTTTGTGGAACAATGTCCATTATGAAACATTCCGATAATACAGTGTATCTGGTACAGCAAATTGTATACTTACATTATGGATGTGAGGTAAATTTGGCTGTGACATCTGTTACTCCATTGATCACCAGGATTGATTTGGCTGATCTGGTTAACTAGGTAGGTATCTCCTTCCTTCCTCACCACTCCATATATATCCTTCCCAACGCTGCATGCTTGATTGAAGAGCACAACCACCCCAGATAGAAAGAGTGTATCATTCTTTGGCCAAGGGTATATGATAGCTGCATTCCCGTGCTAGAACAAGCCCAAGTTCCATTTGTAGGAGAATGTAAAGTAGTCACTCAATTTCACACACACTGAGCTTCATTTTGAAGAAGAAAGGTTGGAAGTGCACTCAATATGTTCAGAAGGATTTGTGCTGCAGATGAAATTTTATTGTTATACGTGTTCAAGTCAATTCTGACTTAAGGCAAACCTAGGATTTTCTTGGCAATATGTATGCAGAGGAGGTTTGTCATTGCTTTCCTTTAAGGCTGAGAGAGTGTGACTTGCCCAAGATCTGCCAGCAGGTTTTCCAGGCTGAGTGAGGGTTCAATCCTGGTCTAAGACTTAAATCACTACACCACACTGG
The DNA here is from genome assembly GCA_030412105.1 of Cyclura pinguis. Taxonomy (NCBI): domain Eukaryota; kingdom Metazoa; phylum Chordata; class Lepidosauria; order Squamata; family Iguanidae; genus Cyclura; species Cyclura pinguis. The sequence continues at coordinate 220,393,530 of CM059602.1, forward strand.
CTCTAGGGGATTTTAATGCCTGTTGGGAAACTAGTCAATTGTAATGCCTCTTTCTTTAGATCTGGTGAAAGACTCCACCAGTCAAACTTCATTACTACACGAACTTGGTCCCTGCCATCTGGGGAGTGGGGAATTAGAATGTTTTGACCACGACTCTTTTTCCCTCATGAGGAACAGTCGCTGTAGAATCTGGAGAGAGGTGAAGGAGTCAATCTGCCTGAGAGAGATCATCAGCTGAGAGGAAACAAACAAAAAAGGGTATGTTGGATTCTTATCCAAGTTTACTGAGCTGTAAGACCTTTTGTATACGGAGTGTCATATCTATTCATTTGTACACATCTACCCCCTGAATTAACTGGTTACTCCCTTCTCATCAATGTAAAGATAAATTGCCTTTAAACAAATTTCAGTGTTGAAAAGCTTAAGACCAGAGTTAAGGTTCCTCTACACTGGTTAAAGTTCCACAAAGCCATGAAATGGGAAAGTAAGACTAATGACTTAAAGGATGTACTTCAGTAATAACAATGATGTTGTGGTTTTTCCCTGTTTTGCTTTTTTCTAGATAACAATCCAGATGAATCACGAAGGATGATCCATGTTGCCTAGCACCTGTATTATATTCTGAGATGTCTAAAGCCATTTCCGCATGGGGTGAGGGAATCGCCCCGTGCTGCTACTTACCGGACTTCTTGGCTCCCCGGTCTGGTCCGCGGTGCGCCAGAGCAGTGCGTGGCCATCGCTCCACACTGCTCTGGGGATGAAAATGGCAGCTTCCGGTTGGTTGAGTGTCTCGACCAACCACTGAAGCTCGCCAGCCTAAAGCCCGCCCCCGGCAGTTCGCAGGCTTGCACTGGTGAGAGCCTGCAAATCTGCACCGGAGCGTGGGAATGGAGTGGCGCTCTCCGTGCTTTTGTTTTAAGCGGTCTTTCAAAAGCACGCTGGACGACCACTTCGGGTCATTCGGGAGGGGGCTGAGGTGCGGAACTACAGTAAGTAGGTCTGACCCAGTCCACTCCCAGGTGCAGACGTCCTCCCTGGAGGACGCTGTGCACCGTTTCTTTAAGCCCGCGTGGAAATGGCCTAAGCTTAACTATATTGCTAGAAGTAACCTTACCTGAGTAGGCATGGGAGGAATCTGAGAGGATAGTACAAATTTTGTATAAACTGCCAGGAAACATACTCCTGAGCTTGTTGAGGACTATTAAGGAATCATGGTTGAAGGATATAAGATATTGATAGAGCCAGTATGGTGTAGCAGTTTTGAGTGTTGGACTATGACCCTGGAAGACCAAGGTTCAAACTCCCAATTGGCCATGGAAACCGCTAGGTGAAGTTGCACATCATCAGCCTCAGATGAAATTAATGGCAAACCTCCTCCAAACAATTTTTGCTAAGAAAACCCCATGATAAGTTCACCTTGGGGTCACCATAAGTCAAAAATGATTTAAAGGCACAAAACAACAAAAACAGTATGGAAGATATTGCATGTCTTAAGTGAATCATCCCAGCCACATGTTCCATCCCTATTTTGAAGTACTTTTGCCAGTGAAGGACAGGGAATGTCAGGAAAATCTACCTTGTAGTGAACTCAACAGGAATAGGATCAAGTATTTTGTTTTTTGTTCTCAGTTTGTACCCCATTTCCAAAGTCTCTCAATGCTGAAATCCCCAACATCAGTACTACAAATGAGATGCTCCATGAATCTGTTTTCAGGATCCAGTCCTATCTTAATAACTTACTCTATTAAAGTGTTTTTTGTTCCAGTGGGATCTACAATATGCCCATATACTGAGGAATGTGCTCTTGGGATTTGACTGAGTCTTTCTTCTCCATTTGAGAGATCTGGTTACAATAAAATCATTCATTTTCATAACATTATTATCTGTCTTAGCCAAATGTTTTGTTAGGATAAAAGCCAAATGCTATTAATTTATATTTCCTGTGTCTGTAATAGCTGTAGAAACTCTCTTGCAGTTTTCTTTTTTAAATTTCTGGTTTGTTCTTCAGTATCATATATCACGAACAGAAAACTGTAGCATCAGCTGAATAGATCTGTGTTGAAAATATCATTTAGAGACTGCCCCCTGAGCAAAAGCTCTTAGCAGAAGTACAAGGCAAAGCAACATCAAAACATATTACTGAAGCCTTCCCCAACTTGGTGCCCTCCAGATAAGTTGGAATTTAATTCCCACAGTCCCCTGCCAGCATGGCCCAGCTTTGGGCACCAATTTGGAAAACTTTGTATTTTAATTACTATGATACATTTTCAAGATGACTGGCATCCTATTGGTGACATATGCAGGGATAACACCTCCATGTGTCCTTTCGTGGTCACAACAGAAGGAGGTATTGGTCACCCCACACAGAGGACTTGAATCCTTCTGCAGCTCCCCCACTCCATACAGATGTTTAGTGGCTCAAGGAGGATGGGGGAAGCCAACAAACACAGTCAGATGCACAACAAAGTCATCCTCCAGGACCACTGGAGGACCCTTGGGAACTCTTGGAGGATACTTTCTATTGTATTGTACATATAACCATAGGAAATAACAGGATGACTGTGGTCTGCCACCTGGTATCTCAGACGCACTAAATGGCTGTCTCAGTGGAGGAAAGGAGCATCTGGCAGAGGACGGTGGATTCACAAAGCAGACAGAGGGACAGGTAGGCTTTTAAATTCTAAATGTGGGTTATGTTACATATGCCTATGCACTAAACATAAAAGTCAGTGTTAGTCCCTGAACTACCTGAATTGATTTGGGACCTAATGTGTATTTCCCACTTTGTGCATACATTGTATGTGCTTATCAGGGACTACACACATTACTTGCTATATCTGGGAAAAAGTAGTAATCCTCTAGTTTGACCAGGCTTGGCATTGATAATGACAACAACATACAATGCCATCTGTGTGTGGACAAAGAACAGCTGGAGTGGACACAGAGCAGCTGTGGGGTCATATGTCAGGGTGTAGCTATAGGGGAAACAAAATGAGGGCATTTCCCCCCCCATAAGAATTTTGCCCCCCCATGAAATTTTCCTTTACTCCCCAAGTTTCTAGCATTGCAGAAGGTGACACATGGAAAATTGTCTACACCTAGAACTCTTGTATTTGCTGCATTCTTATTCTCTTGGTATCTTTGCCTGCACCTCTGTCCTCTTTTTGGGTGCCTAAACCGTATTTCTAAATACTCACCTGAAGTTTTAAATTACTTCAGTGATAAAAATGTGGGGACTGAGGGAAAACTTCATTGTGGAGGTAGAATTCTTATTTGGAGAATTGTGTCCTCATTTTGCTCCTCCCCATAGTTACACTCCAGCCAACTGTGCCCCTATAGCTATATTTTCTATCCCCCAACTCACCCCAGACTTCACTGGACTGCCTTTTTTCCCCTAACAGATAAGAAAAGTTGGGTGGATTGCTTCTCCTAGGAGCCTGCAGACAGGCAATTCATCTTTTCAGTTGATTGCAAAAACACCCCATTCCTTGGAAGTAATTAGCATCTTTTGAAAAAATTTTCAAAGGCAGAAGTGCACCTCTAGCCATTTACTGTCATGTTCTCCATTGGATTTATTTATTTATTCATTTTGGCAATGGGGTGCTGCTTTTTCAGCAGACCATACAGCCCTAGAAGATGCAGGGCAGAAAATTCCCCCACCCACCCAGGTTTCTTACCCCTGCTTAGAATATAAAAAAATAAACTGAATAAGGTAAGTGGTAACATCAATTTTTTCTGTCATTTAACAGTGGAAATGAGATTAAATATAGACCTACTCTAGATCTATATTTGACTACTGGAGCTGACAAAGCTACATAACCAAAGTAATAAAATAGGTCCATTTTTGACAGCAGTGACTGTCAGGAGCTCTCTGGGATTTCAGACATGAGTCTTTCCCAATTCTTCCTAAAGATGCTAGGACTCTCCTTAAATACTCTTTGGAGATCTGCACAAGGCTGTTGTAGTGCTATGATTCCACTTTCAACATCCTATGGAATCCCGGGGTTTGCAGTTTTGGGAGGGGCCAGCTGGCCCTTCCCGAAACTGCAAACCTCAGGATTCCATAGGATGTTGAAAGTGGAATCATAGCGCTACAACAGCCTCATGCAGAAATGGCTTTTGTCTCCGAGCCCGTTTGTAGTTACATGCTTCCCCGTCAACTTCAACTTATGGCAAACTTATCCTAGGGTTGTCTTGATGAGATTTATCCAGAGGAGGTTTGTCATTGCTTTTCTCTTAGGCTGAGATAATATGTCTTACCCAAGGTCACACATTGGGGTTCCACAGCTGACTGAGGGTTCAAACCCTGTCTCTTAGAGTCTTGGTCCAACCCTCAAACCACTACATCACACTGACTCTCCTTCTGGCCCACAGGGCTATATATATTTGTCAGAGCTCAGTGACAGAATGCATGGGGAAAGTATTCGTAAGCTCCACTTCTGATTTTGAATATCAGTTGTTTTGTGTTGAATGGTGCCAAGGGATGGGTAAATAAGTGAGTACATTTGCAATCTAGACAGTGAGCCCTGCAGAAAACATTTTGGCAAAGTGAATAGGAAATATGACAGAACAATATGGGTACATTTTATTATGTTTCTACCTTCTCTTCTCTCAGCAGCCCAATTTCAAATGCATTTTGGGGGAAAAAATACAGACCCAATTTAACATGGCAAAACAGTACATTCTCCTTTTGCCATTCCTAAATGCAAAGTATCAAGGGTAGAGCAGCAAGGGAAGCTGAGGTTTTTATATCCACAACAGGTAGACTTCCAAGGATGTTGAGAATGGGGCTTTCTATACTTTCAGACCTTCTCTTTTGGCATGGGGGAACTTTGCTTTACCATATAACCTCTGAAACACCCATCCAATGGCTGTTGGGTTGCAGCTTCAAACAGATTTTAACACCACAATGACTTTTGCTTTTTTGGGGGAAAAAAAATTCTTCGCTAAAATTATAACAAAGTAGGTGCCAGCTGACCTCTCTTGGGAAGCTGTTCTGTAACTGCAGTGCTAAATACTGAAAAGTCCTTTTTACTAGTTGGTGCCTACCAGATCTCACTTGATGGGACCAACTGGAGAAGAGCCCAGGGAAGAAACATGATAAGGTTACTGAAGCACCAGTGTAGTCAATATTTCTTTCTTTCTTTCTTTCTTTCTTTCTTTCTTTCTTTCTTTCTTTCTTTCTTTCTTTCTTTCTTTCTTTCTTTCTTTCTTTCTTTTAAGACATTACTGTATTGATAGGCAGCTGTAAACATGGCCCTCAAGCTTATTCTTCTGCCCACTGGGTTATGCGCACTTATGAGGTGATACAGAAAGCCACTGAAAAATGACTGAGACACTGTTAGCTTGGAGGAGAGAGAGGTTCTGTATCTTCATGCACGGGAAGAATAAACCTATTATAATTTCGTAGTCTGAAATTTCAGACCTTTCTTCTATAAACTGCAAAAAAAAAAACCCAAAAAAACAAACAGCTTTCTTGGTAAAACTCAGCAAGCTCATGAATGACTGAAGTGTACCAAAGAGGCACAGAGAGGTGATAAAAATCACTGTGTGACATGATGTCTGCTTGTTAGTGGAAAAAAATACCAATGTAGAGTTGTCAAAATACCCACTTTGTCTGTTAAATAATGACTGGCCACTTATATCTCTGATGTCTTAAATAGGAACATGTATTTTTTGGACCACAGTTCCCATAATCCATGATCCCTGAGGATGTTGACTAAGATGTATTGGTGGTGGTGGTTGTAGTTCAAAACAGCAGGTGGGCACAAGTTTCTTCAGCCCTGACCTAAGTATACAAATTGTCTGCACACACCCATAGGCCAAAACATACATGAAACACCTTGGGGCTAATTCATAGCAAGTAGTTTACTTGTGGAAACATCCAAAGATAGGAATCAGCTGTTCCACATGTGCAAGTAATCACTTTATGCTGATGAGTGATGAAAATGTATATATGAGCTCACATTTTGTATGATTAGTGGGCTGGTAGATGAAGATACAGAGATTTCAAAACAGAAGGAAATTGGTTTTGATTTGTTCATTTTTTTTTCAGTTTTGGACAAGAGTTTTACAGTTACATATAGTGAAAGTCAGTGAATCAATGTCTGTGAAAGCTGGTGAATCAAAAAAAAAAAATCCTCAAGAAAAAAGATTCCTGTGGAGAGCCTTACCAAGGATTTAACTAGCTTGAGTGTGAAAACAGTAACAACACACATTCCTGGCTTACAAGTGGTGAGATGTTCCAGAGTAAGTCCTAGAGAGTCTTGGTTCCTTTGGACAAGCACATTCTGAAGTTTTGTTTCAGCTCTATCTACAAAAATACAAATAGAGAACTTTGAAGCAAATAAACACACGTTCAGCAAGCAGCAGATCCAAGAAAATAACTTGTACAAACCACCTCTCCATTTCAGCTGCAGTCAGCTCTGTCTCTTAGGCCCTTTCCACATGAGGAAATTAAGATGGGCCAACGCATCTTGTCACGGAGGTCGTCTGCACCTTGAAGCGGACTAGGTTCGGACTATTTACCTTAGTTCAGCACCTAAGTCCGATTAAATGCGCCCCCAAGTGGTCGTCCAGCGCGCTATTTGAAAAACGGAAGAAATGGGTTTTTCAATTTCCCGGATCGCGTCAATTCGTACCTGCGCAGTTCTGCAGATCCGCACATTCGTACCAGTGCGAACTGGAGATCAGCGGAGGGCGGGCTGTGGATGTGGCCAGCTGCAGTGATTGGTCCCGCCAAACAAACAACAGGAAGCCACGGAGATAGTGTGGATCTATGAACTCCCACTGCTCCGAATCAGTGTGGAACATACAGAGTAGCCCTGCAGAAGGACGTAAGGGAAAGTCCGCCCTGTTTCAAACCCAGAAGAACCAGTAAGAAATGGCCCGAAGCGATTCACTAGCCTCGTGCGGAAAGGGCCTTAGTCTTCTCCCACCAAAACTATCAACTATCTCTTTGCTTCTTTCAGTCATCTGGGGATGGGGGTGATGGTCTTCAACCTTCTCCAAGATCTGGGTGGTATCACGTTCCAAATGCTACTGAGAGATTTCAGATATTAAGAGACAGTCTCCCGACCCTTTGGCACTGACGGAACATAAATTGATTTTCTGGTCAAGTATTCAGGTTTACAAAAGATAGTTTATCACACATTGTATCACTGTGATAAAATTTAGGCTATGAGAACTTAGCCCAAAATAAAACTTGAATGATTGATATGGGTGAAAAATGGAGAAGCTTAAAAACTGAAGAGAAAATATTTTGCAATAATACCAGGTATTCACCAGTCCATTGGCCAGGTTTTAGCCAACAAGTTTATTTGCATTGATCACATAACTCCATGCCTTTCTATAACTCTGTTTTCTATAGAATAGTAGCATTCGTCATAAATAAGAACCCCTCCGCCTCAATTTTCCTTCAGTCCCAAAATTTCTAACTATGCAGTGGAAATACAGTTGAGGCATTTGAAGAAAATAGGCAGGTGAAATTACCAAAGAATGAGAACAAATCAAATAGAAAAGTTCTAAGTGTGAGTTAGGTTCAATGTCTCATTCTCAGGAACCTTAGGCCATTTTCACACCAGACTATTCCAGTGCTACTATTCCACTTACAACATCCTATGGAATCCTGGGGTTTGCAGTTTAGGGAGGGGCTTCAAAGGCCCCTCCCTAAACTGCAAACCCCAGGATTTCATAGGATTTTGTAAGTGGAATAATAGCACTGTAACAGTCTGGTGTGGAAATGGCCTCTGAAATTAGAAGAGTGATGCAATGTATTCATTTTGCATCCTCGCCCCTGGATAGCTATACCCCCGCCCTCTTCTGCACTTCCCCAGGAGCCGGTCTGTCGCCCTTAGATGCAGAAAAAAATATGTTGCCATCAGCACTGCAGAAGTGAAATTCAATTGCTAGGTCATTCATTTTCTGTACAAAAATGTAGTGGTGGGAGAATCTTATTCTTTGCCATAGGAAGCAAAATGCCTTCAGCAGAATTTGTTGGTCTATGAGCCTAGCAGTTCCTTATTCCCTAGGATTAACTCTGCTAGTCAGCTGTGTTGCTGAACATTTTTAAAGAGATGTTCTGGATGCAAATACATCATATTCTCTGCAATACCACTGTAGTTTGCCACCAGAGGGCATGGTTGATCCGACTCTGCTGTCCTGAAACACCACTGTGGTCAAAATAGCTAGAAGGTATACTGGAGCTTCTTGTCCTGCCAGGTCAGGTGAACAGAACAGTCAATGGGTCACATGTAGCCTCTGTCTCTGGTCTTGTTCTTCCAAATGATTTTGTGTTCAGTAAAGACAGAGATGCTACAAACTAGTTAGAAGTTCTACAAGAACCATTGACTTTCCTCCTGTCCTGATTCCCAGCTACCTGACACCAGGTATCTCTCTGCAATGCTCTTAGTGTGGATCAGCTAGTGGACATTGCTAGGAACTTAGAAAGAGCTAAAGAAAGAGAAATACAAGATCACATTGTCAACATCCTGCCCCTCTGCTATGTACCAACTATAGGCTTTGGTGTCATCTTGAGAAAGGGCTCCAGATCATGGAAAGGTTTTTAAACAATTCATGTTCAATACCAGTAAGTTTAAAGACAATGACATCCGTGCCGTCAGCATTCACTAGGCTGACTCACTCAGCTGCTTACTTTGAAAAGCAATGTATTAAGAAGCTGCAGTTCAGCACTTCTGGTTGTCCGGTGCCCATCCTGTTGTGAGATTGTTGACAATTTGTCTTTTGAGAGGCTTTGGGATGGACTCAAGATGATCTGAATCTTATCCAACATGATGCCCATTATAGCTCTTCATCTCAGAGTCTTATGGATGTCAGGTACAAGATGTAACTGGGAAAACTTGATCGTTCCTTTGAACAGATCTGCATGCCCCTTAGAACCCTCTAGAAGCTTGGCACAGGGCACAGACAACAACATGCAGGATCCAGCTGCTTGCAATTGCCAAATGAAAAAATAAGTGGTGAGGGAACAGAACTGTGGTTTTCTATTGACTTTCAGGATCATGAATAAATTCACAGTTGTTTATATTTTCATTTACTAATGCTTCACAAATGCATTACTATAAAATGCCAATAAGAAGTTTATTGCAGAGCCTATTGTGCTATGAATATTTTTTGTGCACTAAACTTCAACATCTAGTTTTATTAAGCCTATTTTGTTGTTTCCCTTCAAATCTATACTTGAGGACAATACAGTAAGCCGATTTCTAGAGTACTATTGTTGATCTTTTTGAAATGTGTTTTCAATGTCTGATTTTTATTTTACCAACATTAATGATTTCCTCATTAAATCTGAATTAAACACATAATTTTTGGAACCTTAGTTTAGAGCATTCCCACACTATACTGAGCAGATGTTTTACAATTGCCAAAATAAACTGTGTTTGAAGCTGGGCATATAAAGACTGCAGGACCCTTGGCATTGCTACACATGACATTCAAAACTGGGAACAGAGCTTTAGACTAAATGTTGTTAACTGTTTACAGAGATACATTAATCTAAGTGTTGGTCTATATGATGCTAAACATCTTTTGGCAATCAACAAATTTCTTATTTTGAAATGTCAGGATTGTTGCAAAGATCCTTGATGAAACTATATTACTTTTTTAGGAAGCGAAACAATTCAAACTTTGGGGCCTATGGTTATTATACCAAGAATACAACAATAGTAACATGATCAAGAATCAGAGCACTTCAGATGAATGGGAGCGTCTTTGCTTGCTTAGAATCTCAGTTATTGCTAAGTGTAAGGCTGCTTCCAGTCTATGTAGCAGAAAACAGATGTACAAAAAAAGCTAAATAAAACACTGTTGGATCATAAATGTAGTATAAAAAATAGGCAATTGTTAGTGGGCCATACCTTAGTACAATCCTATAACCTTTGTTCCCATTGAGCAATTCAATGGAATTTACTCCCTGGTATGGTTTTTTAAAAAAGTGAAATATAAAAATTGAGGAGGCATGGGGAGCTGAGAGGCAAACTGTGGGTCCTTGGGGTTGTGTGTGGTTCTCAGGCTGCACTTTCATACTCCGTTCTTTGAGCACTATAATTCCACTGCAAGTGCTATGGCAATATCGTATGGAATCTTGAGATTTGTAGTTTAGGGAGGGTATCTGGATTTCTCAACCAGAGAAATCTAGTGCCTCACTGATCTAACTTCAAACTCTGGGACTCTAAAGGAGAAGCTGCCATGGCTGTTAAAGTGGAACATGGCACCATAATTGTGTATTATGAAAGGGCCCTAGCTTATGGGATGGGAGTCTTAATTCCACTACAATGATACTATAGATATGTCTTTTGAACATTTAGTGTAAATTAATAGATAGAATACTATGACTGGAATCTTGTCAGTGACTTAAATTGGTGGCAATCTCATAACTCAGGAGCTGACAAGTCAGCTTTTTCTGTTGCCAAGAATGACTATAGCCATCATCTTCCCTTCCTCACAACTTCCATATCACTTTTCCTTTATAGCTGCACTTCCTCTTCTGCCTCTTTACCTATAGTAGTCTCATATGAAATATGCTTTAAAACTGAACCATACCTTTCTTTAATCCCATTTAGTTGCCTTAAAATAAATAAATAAAAAATAGCCCAGGCTACATTTTGTGTGTGTGTGTATGTAACAAAATATTCAAAATATGTAACAATGTTTTATAGTATGAACTCAGCATTATGTTTTTTAAAAAATGCACTTGTACTTTTATTTCTCATACTTGGATATTACAGTTTAATTAAGACAGAAATGCATTAAAATATAAATGTATTGAATTGAAAATACTCCATATATCAAAGTACTTGAAGAATTTCCTCTAGAAGTTGATTGCTCTTTGGTTCAGTTCTGGGATGCACTTATTGAAAACATATATAATTACATTGTGTATTTGTTTTTTTAAATTCTATTTAAACCATTGGTCTAAATCCAATTATTAATCCTAACTTAAGTAAGCCTTCTATCGATTTACTGAGTAACCCTTAGTTCAGTGTTTTTACTCTAGTTGGGATTAATGATTGGATTTGGGCTGTTGCTGGACTGCAGCTGCCACCAGTCTAGCCAGCATAGCCAATAGTGAAAGGTGTTTTGAGCTGCATCCAATAACATTTTGAGGGTCACACTTACCCCTAATTTAGCAGTAGGGCTAAACTATTTACAATTATACTTGTATGCCCAGTATTCAAAATCATTTATATAAATAAAGGGATCCATCGAATGACTTTCCAAACACTTGACATATACATATCAAACCAGAATTTAGAAATGATCAGCCACTGGACATGGTGACAGGCAGATTCTGGAATTCATAATCCAAAAGAGTACTGTTTTCAAGCTTTGCATCAAACAGATGCAATGCCATAAATGTGGTTTCAGATTGAATTGGAACAACCTGAAATGCTGTTCACTTCATTAGCACTATTTTGAAAACTATTTTGTAAGAGAACAGGGTGCAGTATTAAAAATTCAGTAGTCTAGTCCTCTTATAAATGATACTATCACACCTTGTTGTGACTACATGTTTTGAACAGTCACTGAAGCATAGCATGTTGATCAAGGCTTTGGGTTATTCAGGAATGGTCATCAAGTTTAATTTTAAAATAAAAGTCTGAAACATTCTTTTCCAGTCACCACTGTCTTTCGAAAACCCACAAGTATTTCCAGGACTAAGCAGATATCTGAATGCGCAAATCTTGAGGCAGATTTCTTGCTTAGCAAAGAGCCTCTGTCTATAAAGGTGCAACTGTAAACAATCATAGTTAAGGATTTTGTCAAAATACCATTCCTCTCCACTGAGAAAAAGGTTATAAGAAATTATTTTGGCAATAGATTTTGGAGGCCACCCACAGAGGATCTGGAAGAACTCATGGGGAAGTTCTGTCAATGATACAAAAAGTCTGGAAAAGGTCCAGAACATCTACTTATGTTTGGTCTTCTTAGGCCAAAACTGAGCTTTACTGATGTAGAGTGATGACATCATAGATCTATCTTAACTTGCCAGGCCTGGGATCAGATCCAACATGGTGTTAGCAGCAGTGATGATGATTGACATTGCTTAGGCCAACACTGTCACTCTGCCAATATCACTACCACTGCTGACAAGGAAGAAAGTGGACAAACTTTTCCCTCTTTGTTAGGATTGAAGCTTCATGGTGCTCTTGGCCTTCAGTCCAAACCCAGTGCTCTGAAGTGGATCAGTGTCATTGTACACTGTATAACACAGAACTCTGTTTATGTCTAGTGAACCATCACTTTTGTCATTACCTCTGAGAGGTTAACAGAGGAATCACAGAGCTTCAACCAGGCCCAGCAAGAAGCTCCCGCTTTGGAAATTGCCAAGAAATGGATTGTCTCTAAGAGACAGTTGTGGGGGAGCACTTTTTTGTGTGTGTAAAGCTCTTAGCACCAAAGAAATGCACAACCCCCTTTCACTGATTATTTCTAAATAAGAGGGGATTGTGAAGTGAAACAGGTATGCTTACCTTTTCAAAAGGAAGGCACTGCTGAACTAGAAATCATATCCTTATTCTGAACTTATGGTCTAACATGCCCAATCTAATTTGCTCAGTAGTTTTCCAATGCCATCCTATTGTATACGTGATACCTGATGGGTTGTGGCACACTGCCAGGAAGAAGAATTCAGAAAATGGCGACTGGATAAACAAGTTATTTGAGGATGACAATGATTGTGATTGATGAAGATGAGGATGAGGATGGCAACAGCAGCAGTAAACAGGTGGTAAATGGAGGGAACTCATAATTTTTCATGTGCCTGAAACTCTTCTTTCATTCTAAAATACAGAATGAGAAACCTTTTACACAATAATTTCCTGACACACAATACATTCTGGCCCCTAAACCATCGCAGTAGGTCCAGATTATCTGGGGACTAGAAACAAGGTTTATTTATTTCTAATAACAATCTTGAAACAGTTTGATGGAAATATAAGTAAATCATCAGCTTTGCATATTCCATGAAAAATGAACTACGTCCATGTATTAAATGTTAAATTCATATTGAATTACCCGTGTGGTCAGAATAGTCTTTCTTCTAATTCCCAGAGATTGCATGTGGCAGTAATTTTGCTAATTTGTAGCTCTCTGAAGATTCAGTCTTTAAAACCACAGTACTCTCCAAAAGTACCTCAAATAGTTGCTACTTTGGATGCTTCATTCATCTATTTTTTTTTTGGCAAAATATTTTTCTCCCAAAAAAGCTTCAATATTTTTGCAAACTCTTAGTTGAAAAAACAAAACAAAAATAAGCTGGTATTTTCCCACCTGTTCACACAGCATGCTTGTGATAAGAATATACATAGAAGGGCTCTGGATTTCACCTGCTCATCCCACCCAGCCTTATGTACAATGTATAGACACGTGGGCCAGACACTAAATATATATACTACATACTTAGTATGCATATATACTACATACTTAGAGCAATTGGATTCCATTTTAATTGCCATGGCTCCATCCTATGGAATCTTGGGACATGTAGTTTGGTGAGGCACTTAACATTATGTTCTTCAGATTACTGGTACTGATTACTGGTACTAAGTAATAGCCCAGCTGTGGCAAGTGGCCTGAAGCTGCTGGCAGGATGTGGCTATAGTAAGGGTAAAATGAGGGCACTGCCATAATAATTCTACCACCTAAATTAAATTTTCTTTCAGTCCACAAATTTCTAGCATTGTAGTAATTTGAAATTTCAGGTGAACATTCAGAAATAGACTTTAGGTACCCACAGAAAAGGCAAAGTAACCAAAGGAATGAAAATGCAGCAAACAGAAGAGTTCTTGATATGAACAATTTCCAATGTCTCACTCTCTGCAGTGCTAGAAATTTGAAGGCCGAAAAGAAATTCCATGGGGGGATTCTCACCCCTCATAGCTACACCCCACCCCCTTAACTGGATACAGTAGATACACTCTATGGTTGAGATCCTGCATCATCAAAGCATATTGCTACAACTTCCTACCATTTCTGCCTAGGCAAAAGACAGCTTCCTGGTAAGGGTTGCATCCCCCAGGCCATTTAACAGTTGGGGCATGCTTGGTGCATGTGCAGAATTTGGAGATTATTGTTTTACATACACTAGAAATTAGTCCACTGTTTCTTCCCAATGGCAGCCAAATGCTAACTGGTTATCCCATGCCACCCTCCAGCCACCACATGGAAAAGGGAATGCATGAGTGCCTGCTGAAGCATGTTTGTTTGAGAGGGAGGCATTGTACAAAGAGTGTTGGATATCTCCTTATGCAACCTCATTAAGACATATGTGTTACACATGTGTCTATCTCCTACAGGATTTTGGACTACGTATTCAATGCTGTCTTGATAATGGACTGGATGAGGAGGAACAAACTGAAGCTCAGCCCAGTCAAGACAGAGGTACTCCTGGTCAACCAAAGGACAAATTGGGGAAAGGTAATCTACCTGTGCCGGATGGAGTTTCACTCCTCTCAGGCTGACACCTTGTATATACTCCTTGATTGAGACCTGACCCTGGATGTCCAAGTCAGTTGGTAGCCAGTAATGAATTTACATAGTTAAAGGTAATATGTCAGCTATACTTATTCCTGGGAATGTCTGCTCCAAGTTACAGTAACACTCTCTATGTGGGGCAGCACTGGAAATTGTTCAGAAACTTAACAAGTGAAAAATTCTATGGCTAGACTGTTAACTGCAACTAGTTGTAACAGCATAATTGGCTATGGTCTGCTGGCTATTGTCTGCTAGCTTTGGTCTGCTTCCAGACATACTTCAAAGTGCTGATCATGACCTAAGGGTCATATACAACTTGGGCCTAGGTTGTTTGAAGGACCATATTTCCTTTTATGAGTCTGCTCAGGTTTTAATAGCTTCAGAAGATGCTCTTCTCTTGGTCCCACTGGGCATATCTGGTGAGGAAACATTTGCTGAGGAAACAAAAGAGGGTCTTCTCAGCAGCTGCTCTTAGGTGGCTCTAAGGATAGCTCGATTGGTCCCCTCCATGTTGTCCTTCTGTCAGCGAGCGAAGACCTTTTATTTAGGCAGACTTTTGGTGACTGACTGGATACTGAACAAAGGGATATGTAGGGATTTGAAGAGGTGCTGTAATTTTCTTTCTGATCAGCTTTATATCTTTCTTTTAAATCCAGTTATTATTTGAATATGATGATTTGTTTAACTGCATGTATAACTTGTTGGCTGGAATCCTCTTGATGAACTACATTGCCATAACTGAGCTTATACCAGTGCAAGTGCAAGGAGATACTCACTACTTCCCTGCCCAATGGTCATTCTGGGTTAACACATTGGGCCTTTCCACACTACACTGTTATAGTGCTATTATTCTATTTTCAACATCCTGTGGAATCCTGGGGTTTGCAATTTAGAGGGGGCATTTAGAATTCTCAGGCATAGAGCTTATTGGCCTCAGTAAACTACAAACTCCAGAATTGCATAGGATTTTGAAAGTGGAATAATAGCACTATAACAGTGTATTGCTACATATTAATCATTAAGATGTAATTCAACTACACCTACAAAAAGAAGGGAATGTTTTAAACAATTAAGTTAATTTGGGTGACTACAGTGAAATCCTTGCTAGAAAGAAGATGAAAAATCCTTATCCATGATTTTACTCCTTTCTTGCCCCATCTTCCATTCCCAATCCTTGGACCTGTCTTGAACTTTCTTTAAAAGGAAACATTTTTTTTTTTTTTAAAAAATAGAAATATCTACTTAGTTATCAAGTGTAGTTATTGACCATCCTTCAGATCACTGACCAGTTGCAGGAGTGTCCCCTGGTGTGGTCCAGCTGCCCTTTCTTCTTGAGTGAAGAAAGAGCCATCTTTACCCCCAGAAATAGCTGTTCTTTCTATCCTGAGGGATGGTTTGTTTTATTGGGGACAGAGTTACATCTGAGAGCATTAACTGGCAGCTATTACTCTTGCACTTCCTCTCACAATGCCCTCCATGGATCGGTGTAACTGGGAGTTATGCTAATCTATCTCACCAACAGGATTCTAACAAGAAATTGCATTTACGCCCTGTCTTTCCTCCAATGAACTCAAAGTGGCATAAATGGCTCTCTTCTTCTGCACTTTATCTTCACAACAACCCTGTGAGATAGAAGAAACAGAGATAGTCAATACAGTTTCATGGGTCTCTGGGGATCACCACGTTTCTGTTGGACACTCAAACCACACATCTGCATCAAATTTTAAAATCAAACTCATAACCATTTGTATCAGGGTTTGAAAAATTATGTTGATGGTGATTCCTCTTTTTCATTGGAATGCTGGAGGATGACCAAAACTAATCAGATCATAATATGCTCATATAAACATATTTCTATAAATTCATAGTAATTTCAGTGAACGTTCCCTTTAAGTAAAATTTAAAGCATTCATATTTTTACAGAACTGAATTTTAGGGACTCAGGATGTTTGGGAAGATGTAACAGTTTAATTAATAATTTACCGCAACTATAAAAGAAATTACACATATACACACATAATTTTTTTCTGCTTAATTCTCAGCCCCTCAGAAGATGGACATAATTGCAGAAAATTAACTTACCTCCAAATTTAAAAATGTTATTTAATACTAATATTATACATATATTTTTATCAAAAAAGCATTGCTACATGGATTGTAGAATATCAGAATAATATTTTACAAAATTAACAAAATAAGCAATATATTTAATAATATTTGGTTAATATTTAATATATTTAGTAAAATATGTGATATTTAACTATATAAGTAAGTTTATAGAAACAGTAAAATCAGATAAGACGGTTATTCTACTATAAGTCATCTTCTTGTTCTTATTACTCAAACCCAACCTTGCGCATCTTCCCAAATACCTCTTAGATTTTAACATTACCCCATTGTGATCTAAATTTTCTCTCATTAATGCTATCAATTCATCCATCTTGGCCACCTCTAGCAATTTCATAATCCAGTCGTCTTGTGTTGGTAGTGTAGAGTCTTTCCATCTCTGTGTGTACAATAACCTCTCCTCAGTAGTCATATATTGGAAGACTTTCACACAGTCCTTATTAATCTGATAATCAAATTAATGGGATTGACTGGTGATATCATTTAAAGCCTTAATATCTTGGGAATTTGAGGCTATTAAGTGGTTTAATATGCTTTCAGTCTCTTAAAATTTTGTTTAAAACTGTTCTAAATAGATTTTATTCTTCACTGTCCTTAGATCCTTGGATATAGATTAGGACAGCAGTTCCTAACTTGTGGTCTGCAGAATCCCGGGGGGCAGCGATGCTCTCACAGGCAGTCTGTGAACATATGACGAAATGTTATGAGTTTTTACAGTTAAAATAGAAGGAAAGTAGACTTTGGGGGATCAAACTGTGTTGGTGACCAGGGAGAGTTTTCAGACCAGGGAACTCAATGAACTTCTGAGGAAGGAAGGAAGGACGGAGCCTGCAAGAGCTATGTTGAGCCTCAGCTTTGATTGGAGCAGCACCAGATGGACTGGGGTCCCAATTCAGCTATATGAGTTGAACTTCTGTCTTCTGCCTGATGGCCACTGGATTTCAGAGACATTTTCTGCCCCACCCAATCCTGGATTGGGGTTCCCAAAGCAAAAGGGGTAGAAGGGGATATACTGGCCTATTTGGGTTTTGAATGCTGTGACTGCCAGCCATGGAGCCTGAGCAGAAAGGTGTTTTGGCCTTTTAAGAATAGAAGGAAAAATCTAGCTGTGAAACCCTCAGCTCATGGCTTCTTACATTAGCTCAAGTTTTAAAAGCATTACCAAAAACAAAAACAAAAACAAAACCCCATGTGCATACTACATAAAACTTGAAATTTAATTTATAGAAAGTTATTTTTTAAAAAATAAATTAGCACACTCTAAGCTAAACTCTAAAAATTAGCAGAGTATAGACTCCAAACTACATGCAAGGACCCTGGAACTATTTTAGTGTGTGTGTCTGTGTGGATGATGGCAGTGGAGTGGAGCCCTCAACATTGGTGGGTTGATTATTAATAGTTTTGGCTCCTTGCAGAAACTTTCAGGGAGGGGGGGAGTTACTTTTCCCCATCCATTATGATTAGAACATCCTCAAATATTAAGACTGGCAAACACAACATCACTTTCTCCCAAGTAAGTGGACCTAGGAACGATGGCTGGCAGCCTCAGTGGCAATCCTTGGCTTAATATTTCTCAGTCTTTGACTGATTTAGTTAGTTTAGTTTAAATCTTAGTTGAAACCTTAAGTCTTGGTGGTCTGTGGCAGTAAAAAGTATTTAAAGGGGGTCCATGGAAAATAAAAGGTTAAAAACTGCTGGAGTAATATGTAAATATTTTGAAATAAATTTTATAGTAATACATCTTTTACCTGGTTGGATATGAAACCTATACAGTCACACACACTCTCAAAAAGTTGCATTTCTTCACTACAGAAACACAAGATCACAGTTCCCTGCCCTTCACAGATACATATTATGCTTGTGTATGCATGCACGAACACACACACACTCAAAGACAGAGAGAGAAAGAAAGAGTGAAAAAAGGATTTTTATTTACACTCCTGTTTTCATGGTTGAAATGACATTTTATTTATAGTACTGCCTCTAACACAGCTAGAATGTAATGTTCTGTCTAAACCAAATACCTATAAATAACTAACACTGGAAGAATACAATCAAGATATGTCACTTATATTTGTACATTTTCCTTATTTATTTATCTCTATGCATTTTTCCACTTCTGGATGTCTAGACAAACTTAACATTAAGAGATTAAAACTGGAGATGACATTTATTTCTGTTAAGCAAATATGTAGCTTTGTGAACAGAACCAATTATATTGCCAGTTATAACTCCACTGTATGTGCACACAAAATCACATATTTGTTTGACAGAAATAAATGTTGACTCATGTTTTAATTTGCAGAAATCAAACCATTTAACTCAGAGAAGAATACATAAAATCAAACCAGAACCTTATTTTCCCATGAATTTAATCAAGATAATTGAATCCTCAGCCTTATACCACCGGTTTCAGTCAAAGATTTCACATAACTTATGAAGAGAAGCCCTTATATTACAGTTTAAGACATGCATTTAAGTGGCATGTGTCAGAGATGCATAAAATATTTTCCTTCACACAGAAAACAGCATTTAGTTCCAACGAATGTTCTTTGAAGCTTCCAGTTTTCATCCGTATAATTCTAATTAGCCTTTCTTATCTTGTTAGCTTCTAGCCAGACAAGATAATTCATTCTTTTTTATATACAGTACAACGAATCTTAAGTTGATCAGGGAACATTCAAACTCAATTATTGAACATTTCCTGAAAACTGTAGTAAAAAGGAAAAGAAAAGAGATACAGATTTCAGACAAATCATCCTCAATGGATTATGAGTGTCTTCCCACTGTCACCACATCATATGTGGTGTTTTTGTATTCCCATTCATACTCGTAAATCTGCTAAAACCATCCATCCTACATGACAATCAACCTGTGGAATAAAACATTGGTCTTTTCTTCAAAACCAAGTGGATTCAGCAAAAACCTCATCTCTTAAATTCCATAGGCAAGTGTTCCTGCAAGGTGTAGAATTAAAAACAACGAATCTACAATCTTCACTTCCCACTGTATCACTAAAGGAGTTTTAAAAGAGTATTTAATGAGTTTTTTTAAAAGAGTATTTTATTGAGTTTTTATTTGTTCACCACCTTAGGGGCCCTTGTAGACTGGGAGGCAATATAGAAATACTTTAAATAGATAAATAAACAAACAATAAAGGAAATTCATGTTTATGCAGGCTTACAGGAACAATAATCTTTTAGGCTTTTTTTTGGTGAACTATTTAGGCAAAGCCTTGGTCCTTTTTGGATGAACAGTAAAATAATTCTTCATCTTGGTGAGTCTTGCCCATGGCTAAACTATGGATTTCTTCTCAAAGCACTTCCACTCAATAGTTTCATCTCTGAATAAGTCAGCTTTTGTGCAACACTCTTATTCACGGTTTAATTCTCAGTACTTTGTGACATGATAAGTAGTCCCATTTTAGATGTTGTGTTATTTAAATACATAGGGTTGCATTCAGCTCTGCTATTCCATGAATCCAATGGTTTCTTCAGTTCTGGATTTGGCCCAGGGCCTGAGGTTCTGCCAGAAAGACTAAGATGAAATCTTGGCTGGAATTCACAATTGCAGTTACAAATGTGTAATCTAGAGTTACATATCCATAAATGGTTTGTATTCATGATCCCTATATATTCAACAATATATGTAGGGACTGTAAAAGTTCCCAGTTCCTAACTGATCAGGCATTAGCTTCTGTGCTAAATGGAGATCTGTTTTTCTGTTAATCAGGATGCGGCAGACTGATGTTTCTATCCCTCTCCTCCCACAAGCAATCTCCAATATGAGGAAGAATTGTGACAGGGATCCTGTTTCTGTCACACTGGAGGTTGCTTGGTGGCATGTGGAAACAGTAGTCTGCTGTGTCCTGATTGACAGGAGAACAGACCATCATTGCTTGCAGTGGCTGATGCCCAGTGAGTCACAGTTGGGGACACTGGGACTAAGTAGCTGATCTAGAATTGTTGCCCTTGTTTTGCATGAAGAAGCACTTGGTAAATTCTTTGCAAACCAGGTTCAGAACTTGATGATTATACCCTTTGAGTATCACGTCCCTGTGTCTGATACTTGCAATGTTCAAAGCTTGCAATCTTTATCTCAGATTTCTGAAGACAGGATTATTTGAAAACCATAGCAGGAAATCATTCATATTGTCCATCTTGATAGGGAGTTGTCCATGTCCTACTGCTCAGGGCTCTTCCAGGTGGCCCAATAATCCCAGCAAATGTTGGGCTATTATGTGAGTTGCATGACTTGTAGTGGTTATTCACACATCCAGTCAGGGTCCTTTCTTCCTGAAGTGTGGTGAAGTGGAGCAGACAGTGTTTCCTCTTGTCTCCAGAAACGTAATGAAGAAGTATTATTTGAGGAGAATAACTGTTGCAAAGGTATTCTCCCTCTTATAATTCATCTTCAACTGAATTTTCTGGAAGGCAATGGAACCAGATACGAGAACTAACCCTACCTGTGCCAAAATCTCCAGGGATTAACCCCCTTCCCACCATAACACCTCCTGCTCTGGGTTTCAAAAGTAATCCTGGAAATTCTCCAGAAATAGACCAAGTCATGAAGTATTTCAAAACCTCCTGATACAAAATCTCCTGCCAAATTCCAAGGCTTTTGGCCAGTCAAGATAAGGCCTCACTTATTACTGGTGTCATAAGGGGTGATATCAATGGAATTCTTTTTCTAGTCATAGGATGACATCTGTTTTTACTTTCTAAAAGAGAAGATGCTCATGATCAGATGCACCTGGATGCCCATCATACATGTTAAATCCTAATTCCTGGACCTAAGCCCTCATTCCAGATGTGTATGGATTGATTCTGAGTTCTTTGTTGCTGTTATGTACCTTCAAGTGATTTCTAACTTTTGGTGACCTTAAGCTGAAACCATCATAGGGTTTTCTTGGAAGGGTTTGAAAAGATTTTCATTTGCCTTCCTGTGAGACTAAAATGGATCATGGGTTTCAAGACCTAAGTGGGGATTTGAACCCTGCTCTCCAGAGTTGTAGTCCAACACTCAAACACTACACCATTCTGGCTGTCCTGCAGGATAAGAAAGTGACTCCAAGTGTTGTTGAAGGTACAGTCACTCCGTTGCACTTTTCAGTGCTGATCTATGGCAATTAAAAATGCTTACTAATTATAGGCCTGTTTTTCTCTATCTTAAATTAAATCAAATTAAATTTAATTCATTTTGACATTTGGGCATTAGTGTAAAGGTATAATGAATATAATAGAGTGATAGAACTGAAGTTAAACTAGCCTATCAGTCATAGCTTGTTATGATGTAACTCTCATGGGGAGGGTGGGCTCAGAGAACATTGGATGTACTATTGTGGGTTCTGCTGCCTAGCATTGTTCTGATACAGTGGTGCTCTGTACTACTTTCTCTCTACAAATAATTTGAGGAAAATAGTAAACCTAGGATAGCTGTCAAGGTCAGAGACCCGGGTGGTGAGCCAGCCCGGAGAAGAGAGTGGGAGAGCTAGCAGAGTCCTGCCGGGAGGAGTCAAGCAAGCAATTACTCAAAGGAAGTCCATTTACCTAAGCCAGAGCGACAAGCGAAAGCTGTAGTCAGAGTTCCAAAAGCCAGGGGTCAGGAGCCAAGAGATCAATCCAAGGTATCAGGAGCCAGGTGTTGGAAGCAAGGAACAGGCAAGGGGAAGGCTTGTAAGAAGTTTGCCACAAGCAAAAGGAAGCTTTCAAGCAGGCAGTTATATAGCCCAAGGCACAGGCGTGTCCAGTCTCCACTTCCTAAACTTAGTCAAGGAAGCCTCCCTTTGCACAGCTCTCTTGAGTCTCTGCCTTGATTTGGGGGCTGATTGAAGCAGGCTCCCAAGCATCTTCAGAATCAGATCCCTGTTGCCCTAAAGGAGCAGGCAGAGGAACGTCCAAACCTGCTTGGTCCATGGCAGCAGGGGGAGCTCTGGAGCTGCAGGACTCCTCTCCAGCCAGAGCAACAGGGACCAACAGGTGCTGCTCTTTATCAGCAGCTCTGACAGGGGCTTCAGTTATCACAATAGCTGCCATATTGAGCATAGGTAATTCAATCTGGTCTTCTACAACCAGGCTTGTATAACAAAAATGCTTATGAGTCATGATGTTGGAATTTCTCTCCTTGCCTTGCTCAAGGGCATGCACCCACCAACTCTTACTAGTCTCCTCCCCTGACTCCTAGCTCTTCAGTACAGTGATGTTGAACAATTGAAATGTACACACAAACACCTTCACGCTGAACCAAAGAACTCTGGAGCCAGCTGAAAATACTTAAAAAGCTGTCTGTGTGTCCTTCATATACAAAAACTTTTTTCTCTGCCAACACTGCTCTGACTGGATACCCAAGGAAGAATTCAGATGGTATCTGGAGACCTGGTGACCCTAAGAATGGAAAATGGTCTTTAGATAGATCTATCTAAACAGATATATCTAAATATATCTGGGAGAAGAAAAAAACAAGGATAAAATGGAAAGTTCTTATGGAGAAAAAAGAGAAAGGAGGCTTTGATTTACCAGATCTGAAAGTATATTATCAGGCAAACAGTTTGACGTGGGTTAAAGAATGGCTGACTCTCCAAGATGAAAAACTATTAAATCTAGAAGGTTCCGACATATGCATGGGATGGGCATATGCATGGGCATGCCAATGCGCGTGTATGGTACAACAAAGCAAAGATAGATAAAGAATTCCTGAATCATTATTTGAGGAAAGCTCTACTTTTAACTTGGCAAAAATTTAAGAAGAAATATTACAAGAAAATCCTACAATGGATTTCTCCTCATGAAGCCCTATTTGGCAGATGGAGAGATCCACAGGAAAAGTGGATAAGGTACAAAGACACAATAATAGAAAAGAAGAAACAAGAATACAAAATGAAAACAAGAGAAAATTTGGAAACCGAAGGATTCAAATGTCATTGGTTTTTGTATAGGCAATTAAAAGAAAGATTCAATATGGACAAAAAATTGGAAGGGTGTGAACCAGTCATAAAAGAAAACCCATTTGAAAAAATCATGTTCAAATCACAGAAACAGACGACATCAAAACTGTACAAATTGCTCATGGAAAGAGAATTAGAAACAGAACAAATTAAAGCAACAATCATTAGATGGGCACAAAACATAGGACATGAGATACAGTTAGAACACTGGGAAAAAAGTTGGTCAGACACACAAAAGTTCACAGTGGCACAAAATTTGAAAGAGAACTATCTGAAAATGCTATACAGATGGCACCTGGATCCAGCAAAAATAAATAAAATATACAAAACAAAAGAAAATAAATGCTGGAAATGTGGTAAAGAAAGTGGAACTTACTATCATGTTTGGTGGACACGTGACAAGGCAAAAATTTTCTGGAAAAAAATTCAAGAGATAATGTCGAATATGCTACAAACAAGGATCCCATTAATACCAGAAATATTTCTTTGGAATATAATACAGAGAATAGAGAAAAAAGAAGAACATCCTGGAGATTAATTTTATATATGATTACGGCGGCTAGAATGATATTCACAAGAATGTGGAAAAATAAACAAATTCCCAAAATAGAAGAATGGACTGTTAAAGTGATGGAATACAGAGAAATGGACAGATTAACTATGATGATGCAAGGAAGAAATCAAAGTCAAAATGAGGGAGAATGGAATCAAATAGAAAAGTACATTTTAAATATGAAATAAATACAGAAGAAAAGTGAATTAAGGTTCTCAATAGCAATGACTGTGACAAATGAAGAAAAATGAAAAGAATAGAGATGGCCGACAAAATAAAGAATGTTAAACAATGAAAAATTAAAAGGAAACTATAAAATGTATAGAGAGAGAATCCCGCGGGGGATGGTAAAGAAGAGAAACTTAAGAGATGCAAGAAAAAATTGGTACTAGGTGAAGTAAGGAAGCAGGAAAACGAGAATAATGAGGTATAAATTGGATAGAGATGTGAGATAGGAGAGAGAAGAAAAGAGAATGATATAATAATAGAAGATGTGTTAAAAAATAACTGTGTTTATGGGTATAAAAGAACAAATGTAAAAAAATGCACATATAGATTATGTTCTGTAAGAAAACAGTACAAGTGGACTTTTAACAGATGTTATTTTTATTTATTGTTGATTGATAAAATAATAATAAAAAAAAAGAATGGAAAATGGCCTCGGCTGGGACTAAAACAGTCAGGCGGGATGGAGGATGTCTCTGCACACTACTTTTGCTTTTAAGATAGGATTATTACCTTCCTCTTTCTTTGTAGCTGGTAGTCTGTATTTAAACTTACACACTAGCTTTGTGGCACTGTATTCATGCTGTTTTATTATACTCATATTTCCAAATCTGTTTAAGACTAAATCAAAAGTTGCCCCTTTCCTAGGAATGAAGCACAATTTGCTGAAAAGTGACTTGATAAACATTCCTGTCTATTGATCTGAGCAATGTAAAGTTACTTTTTGGACCATAACTCCGAAAGTCCCCCAGCTAGCATGACCACTGGTCAGGCTAGCTGTGGGATTGTGGGGGCAGTAATCCAAAATAGTAACCTGTCTAATCTCTGGTACTTGTGCACATTGTGTCATTAGGATCTAGAGTGGTGTGTACAGTGTCAGGTCCCCTTTTCCATCTTCTTGTGGGCCTATATATATTTCCTAGAGTACCCTACCCATCATACCATCCCATGAGATGCAAGGGATTAGCAGCAGAAGACAAACATATTTCCCAGTGGACATAATAAAATTCTTTGTGATGGGCATGGGAAGAATGGGGAAGGCAGTGTGGATCTTGCCCACTTCTTTTCTTGGTATATCTAAGCTGTGTCTAGGGATGTGAAATAATCATCCAGTTGGTCAGATTTGGTCAAGACAGGTCATCTCAACATGACAAGACATTTCAAGGACCATTCAAGCCCAATGAAAACAGTACCTCAAGTGTGAGACAGAAAAACCAAGACACTTTTTCTCCATGGTTTTTCTGCAAGTTGTGCAAAAATGTTTAATTTGTGCAAAACTATCTTCTTCTCCCTTTAGGAAACTAAGCACATGCACCTATCCCCTTCAGGAACCAAAGGACAGGCTCACTGATCACAAAGTTGCAAACAATTCATTTGCTTGTAGCTCTTTGTAACATACCATGCAACAAGCAGTTGTCATGTGTAAAATTTTTCCACAATGAAAAATTTTCAAAATGCGTAAAGCTTCTCTGACAAAAGATAATCTTCCCACCTTAGGGAGAACAGGAATGCTCTTGCATTGTTTTGATCCAGGTTGGGATTGATGTCTCTAAAGACTAGGTCACACCAATATGTGTGCATACACAAGTGCATATATAATTTTGTCTGCAATCCAACTCTCATTTAGTAGACACTTATGAGCAATTATATTCAGGTTTATCTTGCTTATGTCACTAGTATGTCACAGACCAACCCCACTTTACAATATTTGTTTTTATTATTAGTGTCACTCTCATATTTTATCAAATAGGAACTGTTGCTGTATCGAGTGTTCTCCCTCCTCTTTCTCTACCCTCATATTCTCCTCCTCTAAAAATACACCCAGTAGGTGTTCGCATTAGCTGATATTTCCTTTCAGTGTTTCTAGTAAGTTATCCTTTCTTTGTGGGTAAGTAAGAGTTTGCAAAACTTTGCACCCTTATTCTTAAACTAAATACTGACAAGGAATGGAAGTGTAAAGCATGCTAATAAGAAGGACCTCCCTGTGGGAACCTGTGATAGAAGACTGTTTCACATTGAGAGGCAGACAGCACTGTTGACACTGGCTGTCAAAAAGCTTCATGTCTTTGAAAGGAAATCTTAATCTTCTTTATTCATGTGTGAACAGGTCCAGGCCTTCATCCCGGCAGCTCATACACATAGACTGTTTAAACCACACGTTGCTAGGCTGTGGGTAGGGTTTGTTTGACTGTGTCTACATTGTACGAACGGATGAGGACTGAAAATTAAAATCTGTCGGACACAGAGCACTGCTTTTCTGTCTGTGTTTGAAGAGACATGGCAACCCAGGGTGAAATGAAAAGGAATTTTATTGAGCGCAAAACCGCTCTGTGTTGAGATGTTGGACGCAGGGGCTGAATGGTCAATTTGGGAGGTTTGTAGATTGTTTATAGACAGTGGGACGGCTGTCAATCACCACACAATGGCAAAATTTATGTCAGGGGAGGAAAAAGTTGTTTTTTAGTGCCTGAACTCCTGTTTCCTGTTAAAATGCAGAGATCAATAAACAAAAAGAGTTTTTGTCTGAAGTTTACAAGCAAGGAAATTTCAAAATAACAGAGCTGCTGTTACTGTTCAGGCCTCTTTTTGATCCTTGCAATGGTGTTTAGCTAGCAATTTAAATGCAATTTTACATCGCAGAACCCTACTATGCTGTGAGCGTGTGTTTGTTTTTCCCCTATGCTGCTTAG
The DNA here is from genome assembly GCA_030412105.1 of Cyclura pinguis. NCBI lineage: Eukaryota > Metazoa > Chordata > Lepidosauria > Squamata > Iguanidae > Cyclura > Cyclura pinguis. The sequence continues at coordinate 220,420,564 of CM059602.1, forward strand.
AAATCAATGGAATGAATAATGGTGGGTGCGGGGATGGAATAATGTGAGACAGTATAATAATCTATTGTTTCATATTCTTACTTTTCAAATCCAGCTAAGTAATAAAAAATGCTGTCTTTATAAAAAAATTGTAGTTGTAGTAGTTAAGAAATAGAAATATTGGGCTAGGAGAATGAAATCTTCTATATAGTACACACAACACTGGAATAATGAATACCTGAAGTATTATAAAAAGATGTTACTCCAGCCTTTTCAGGAAAACAAGGAAGGCAACAAGAGAAAGAGAGAGAGAGTTGTAGCTAGCCAAATTAAGAAAAAAACACTTATTTTAGAAAAATGAATTTTTTTCCTACTGGTTAATGTCAATCATGAAATCCATTTAGTTATTATTCTTAAGATTTACATATATTAAAACACACTTATGTCACCCTGCATTCTATTTAGAAATTCAGAGTGGTATCCAATCTGCTGTCACCACAAGATATCATACTACTAACAAAAACATACACATTGTCAAATGGCTGGGTGTTTTAGTTTGGCACTGAAAACACTGCAAAGTAGATTCCAGGCAAGGATCTGTAGGAAGGTTGCCACTGCTGAAAAAATAGCGTGGTACACAAGAACAAAGCTTTCCTTTGCTCTCATGTACCATACTATTGTCAAAGCCACCTGAAGAAAGATCTCAGAAGATCTTAACATAAGGTCAGGTTGATATGGGAGGCATTATGCATGATACAGACATTATTTAGCTCAGTTACTTCTAGCTAGAGTCTGTTATAACATCAGAGCTTGGTAGAGTTATTTCTTTGACTAAAATGTCCAGAATCTTGCAGCTAGCATTAGTTTAGAGATGGAAAGAATATTCAATGGTATGCCGAAAATGGCTGGAAAAAACATTTCTTAAGTGTTAGGAGACCCTAATTTGGGGAAACCTGGATTTATAAAAGTCTTCAGTTTGGAACCTACACTGCACAAAATTTCAACATTTTTTTGTGGAGAAAACAGCATTGTTTGCACAGGAAACAGCAATTTGTGCACAATAATACTTATGTGGAAATTATTCTCTTTGAAGAAAATGCCGTTGTGTGCAGCAAAAATGTGTGAATTTTGCCAAGAATTAGACCTCAAGTGCATTAATTTTTGTGCAGGAAACAGCTTTTCCTGCAGAAAATAATATTTCTGCCTAGAGGTATTATTTTCTGAACAGAAAAAAAACTGCTTTCTGTGAGACAACACTGTTTTCTTGCAAAAATAATTTTCTGTAGAGTAAGTCCTGAACTGCAAATGCTCTACAAAAATTCTGCAGTTTTTGAAGACTTTCTCACAGCAGAAGAAATATTGCTAAAATGGTTACTTCCTTTGAGAAATAAATTAGTGAAGAACTGCATTCCTTCACTGGCCTTGCAAAACTCTGGTAAACATGCTGTAATAAAATATGGCCATTTCTGCACTAGCCTGTTATAGTGTATTATTTCACTTTCAACATCCTATGGAATCCCAGGGTTTGCAGTTTAGGGATGGCCCTCAAAGGCCCCTCCCTAAACTCCAAACCCCAGCATTCCATAGCTGAAAGTGGAATACAGTACGATCCCCATATCTGCGGATTCAGTTATCTGCTGCTGAAAACAGTTTTCCCTCCTCCAGCCACAGGCCCGGGGCCTGATCGCCGTGGCGTTCGGTACTATCTGCAGATTTCTGTATCCACGAGGGGGCCCAGAACTAATCCCCCATAGATATGGGGGTTGTACTGTAATAGCACTATAACAGGTGGAAATGGCCATGACATTTAAGATGCCATAGAGATGCACTCCGATCACAAGTTTAGTCTGCATTTAGTGAAAACACATATGGAATGTGGTGCTGCAGTGTCAGCTTCTGCCCACAGTCTGCATGGAGAATGCTGCATGTGCATATACAAACTATATATACTGATATCTATATCTACACAGAGAGATCAATATATATGCATAGATTTGTCCAGGCAGGTAGGAACCCCGATTTTTGTAATTTTGCTACCTCACCTCCAACCCATGCATGTTTAATAAACAGAGATTGGTTACATAAATAGAGATTGTGTGTATTGTGGATCTCTTTCTTTGGCCATTTTCCCACTACGCTGTTATAGTGATATTATTCCACTTTCAACATTCTATGGAATTCCGAGTTTTGGATTTTAGAGAGGTACATTTAGAATTTTCAGCCAGAGAGCTCTTTGGCCTCAGTCAGCTACAAACCCCAGAATTCCACAGGATGTTGAAAGCGAATTAATATAGCACTATAACAGTGTAGTGCAGAAGTGGCCTTTGTTTGGGTTAAGGGACTGGGTGGAATCCAACCCCTGAATAAGCATGTTCAATAAGAGGGGAAAATATGAGTTAATATTAAGTTGCTCAGACAACAATATCTGATGACGGAATTATTCTACCACTTATCATCTCCTTTGCTGTAACCCTAACTCTATAGAATTGTTAAGGAAATCAATTTGTTGAAGAGACTGATCTGCCCATAAATGAGCTTCCCCAGAAGAGTTCTTTGTTCAGTCATTTGGACAGAAATGTGAACATGACAACTACCAAAGAACATAAGAAAAGCCCAGCTGGATCAGCCAATTTTTTCAATATTCTGTTCCTTACAATACTCAACCAAAAGAACTCATGAAGGGAATAACCCTCCTTCATTGTTGTTTTTCAGGAACTGGCAATATCTCCGCTCACATACTGACTTAGCTTGTTGTTGTTGCTGTGTGCCTTTGAGTCATTTCTGATTTATGGTGACTCTAAGGTGAACCTATCATACGGTTTTCTAGGCAGAATTTGTTCGGGGGGGGAGGGTCCCTTGCCTTCGACTGAGTCTGAGAGAGTATGGTTTGCCCAAGGTCACCAAGTGGGTTTCCACGGCTGAACAGAGATTCAAACCCTACTCTTGCAGTCAAGCACTCAAAGCACTACACCATGCTGGCAGGAGGAGACAAATGATGATATATTCAGCATTTCTGAAGTAAATTTTAAAAGTAAACAGAGGCACTTACAATTCAAAGGTGCAATAGTTGGTATTTTTTTCCTACAGCAGCATGAGGCATAGTATGAGCCAATGTTTGAATCATGTGATATTCCTCCTTCTCTCTTTAGTGAAGTCACACTTAATAGAGCATGCTTGCATGCAGTGGCTAGCTACTATGATTAAGGAGCATTGACACCAATGGCTATATGAAATAAACTAAACTTATTATGAGTTCCATTAGAGATAGGAAAACTCTAAGTGCGCTAGGCTAGGCTAAGCTAGAACAGGAAGAGAACAAAGTCTGTTTTACTTTTGGAGCAGTGAAAGAGCAAGAAGCAGGCAGAGAAAAGAGGTGGACTGATTCCTAAGAATATCACTCTAAGAGATGTTAGGTGGAGAAGACATGAGGAGATGTTAGGTCACTGAAACACTCATTAATCCTGCCACTGCTTCTCTTTCTCAAACACATTTAACTCATTAACCACTGAACATTGTTGCATTTCCAGTAGCACTCCTGTAATTCTAAAAGTAAACTGAGAATTGCAGTTGTATCATAAAAGCAAAGTTATCTTTATTTTCCAACTGTAATTCTAGTGTAGACTGGGGATTAGTAAGTAACTCATTATTTGTAACTTCCAAGCTCTGGGTTGTCCTACCACCTAGGGCGAGCTTTTCCCAATCTGGTGCTGGTATATGGTATCAAATGACCATGTTAATTGAGGATGATGGGAGTTGTAGTTCTGGAGCACAACAGATTGGGGAAAGCTATTGTGAACAGATCAGAAAGTAAATTTAGGAACGATAGTATCCAAGTCTTGCATCCAGACTATTTAATCATAATAACAATTAGTGATCACAAATCCTGGATTTTCCAAACAAGGCAACTTCAGGGTTAGGATTTTGGATACTATGTACCATTGTCCTCCTGAAACATACATGCTTTTAAACAAGTAATATGTTGCCTATGTTTAAATCATGGTTCAGTTTTTTAAATGCTACCCCCTAAGCTGGAAATTGCAGGATTCCATAGGACAAAACTATTGGAGTTACAGTGGAATCATAGTACCATAACTGTTGACTGTAAAAAGTCTCTGGATCTTCCAAATTTACATTCTGAAGGAAGGGGAGAAACTCTCATTGGAACAAATGGTGATGACTGTTCCCACACAAACTGAAGACACAACTCACATGGGTTTGTTAAAGACCCCCTCGGACAGTCAGGTTCTTGACCTGGAATGGGCTCGTTACACTTACTTTTGAGTAAAACCCCCAAACAAATAAAAACCAGTGATGGGGCTACATGTTATGCCTTCAAGTTAAGATGGAATCTGGCCATGGGAATAGGGTTTACACTCAAAGGTAGTGGGGAGAAAATGTGCTTAAGTCACTATATATCATGCTGAAGTAACCATGAACTATGTCACACTGTTGTTCTGAGGAAAAGGACAACAACCCAACCCTTTCAGTAAGGCAGGCTATAAATCCAAATAAAAATGTCAACCATAGTACAATTTTTATAAGCTTTCTAAATAAACTGTAATTTTAGATAAATCTTCCCTGCCCACTTGTCCAAAATAACCTTCTTTCCACCTTCCATTAAGTACACATTTTTTATCAAGTTTACTGCCTGTCAAACAATGAATACTTGGAAAAACTTAAAGTCAATGGTAAATCTCCTTTTGCCACAAAACAAAGTGGAAAGTGTGGTCCCTGGCAGGAATAGTCAAAACGGATATATTTTAAGGTTAATAAAAAACCACCATTGCTTCTGGGAAGACTTCATCAGTGTTGATGGGAAAAAAAACTGGCTAAAGAAAACCAGAAGAATGGACAGCAGAACATCCCAAAGAAAAGTAAACAGGACTTGGAAAATATTGCCCAATCTTCTGCTGCACTAGCCCAATCTTACCATGTCATGCTTTTTTCACCCCAAATCATCCTCATTATTATCTTTCTTGCTTTTCTAACAGAAAGAAAGGGAATAAATACTCCTGGAAGATGATGGGCGGAGGGATGGGTAGATAGATAGATAAAGGGAGGCAAATTAAATAGGCAGATTTCAGTTCTATAGCTAGCATGGGAATTGTACGGTAGGGACGTAAATCTTTGACTATACTGTCCTCATGTTCAAGGACAAATAATTGCTGGAGACTTCTCACTGTTGAAGAAGAAAACAAATATTTCTCATCGTATTGTCCCCATATTTGAAAGTTCTGAATGTTGAGGAGGGATTATTACGAGAGAAACATGTGACTTCTGTGCAGAAAACATGGGGGCTTTTGATGATCAACCTTGAAAAAAAGAGACCAGACACATAAATTGGCTAATAAGGACCATTTCATTTAATCTGACCTATTTAAAATTGTGTTGGAGCACAAAGGAGCAACTGGGGGGAGCAATTTAATGTGGGTCCAGCTGAGGCCAGATGTCACCCCATGACAATCCCCTCAGTCTTTCCTTGGGTGATAATACCTCAGCCCCTGGACAATCCAAATTGATTTGGTTGCTCCCAGGTCCAGCATAACTGGAAGGTAACCAGGGAGACTACCATCAAAGCTGCAGGGCTCTACAAGTCAGAGCCTTAATTGCAGGTGAACCTCAAGAGTAGCCTCCTTCCCTGACCCTCTGAGACACAGGGCCCTAAAGAGGGAGTTCCAGAGCCCTAGCCTACACAAAAGAGGTGCCAAGAGGTGAGCACTAAAGTCTTACTCTTTTCTGTTACCTGCTGCAGATAAGGGACAAGCATGTGCTTAGTCCCTTTCCCCCCACCAGGCCAGCTAAGATGGCCCTCACCTCCTGTTGCAAATCCTCCAAGACAACAGGTTCCCTTTGTCTGACAGATGCACTCCATCAGCCTGGTGGAGCTCTTAACATCAGTAGACAATATTGTGATGTTGTAAAAATTGGTGCAACATTTTACCCATGGCGTTGTTCACCATCCTTCTTGCACGATCAATATGCTTAGGGTTCTCCTCCCCACACCACATTTGATGCAGGAACATCACAGAGAACAGTAGGAAAACACCAGGCCAGTGATTTTTAATAACATGAAAATCACTCAGGGCCTGCAGAACCAAGGTCTTGTCCTTCAACAAGCCTAGGTCATTACCACTAAGTGAATGACCAAAACATTAAGTGGAGGCCCTCCAGCACTCCAAGGCCTTGTCCTTCAGAAAGCCTAGGTTATTACTGCCAATACATCAGGTGGAGGCCACGGTGCTCCTCAAACAACAATGGCGACAGACCACCCCACCGCAGGCCTTGTTTACTAAAACTGAGGAGCCTGGCAAAATAACAAAAATCAGTCAGTCAATCAATCAATCAACCAATCACCCAACACGTGATTAACATGAGCAGCATGGATTTTAAGCTCTTAAACTGCTTCTGCATATTGACTCACATACAAAGCCTGCCAGATCCTCTGCTAGGAATGTCCTGGACTCCTGTGCTGTGAAGATAATCTGAGCCAAGTAGACAAGAGCACACCAATCACACCATGGTCTCTTCTAAGGAGACCATAAAATTTTTACCCTCTCCAGCAATGACTATTGTCTCTCCGGTCTGGGTAAATAGTTTTTGCATAAACCCACATTTTTTTTCTTTGCACAGTAGCTTATCCTCAACATTTCAGGATATTCAAATACCAAGAGAATGACCTGTGCAAAGGTCTCACTTCTCTATTACTTTTCTCAACAGGATTTTCCAACTGTTGTGAAACCTGCTTTTCAATCTGTCAGTGATGAAGGAGAATATTCTTTCCATTGCTGCTGTACAGTGCAGATGTTACTTCAAGCAGTGCTAATCAGCATAGCCAATAGAGGGAAATGTATGAGTATACCCACAAAATTTTGAAGACTGAATGATTCCTACAGCTGTTCTAGAAAGCTGGCAGTTTCTATAATTCCACAAAGACAGCCTTTATAGCCTGGCGGAAAGCAGTGTGATAGTCTATCCAAGGGGCAATTCCCCCCTAGAATGCTCTGTGAATCATTATTGACCTGCCAAGTGCTGTTAAAAAAATCAGTTTCTGCCTTCAAACAAAGCAAAGAGAAGTATTGCTTACACAGGCCGTTTCCGCACTAGATTGTTCTAGTGATATTATTCCACTTTCAACATCCTATGGAATCCTATGGAATCCTGGGAAATCCTCAAAGGCCCCTCACTAAACTGCAAACCCCAGGATTCCGTAGGATGTTGAAAGTGGAATAATAGCGCTATTAACAGTCTAGTGTGGAAATGGCCACAGTGTCACAACACATAAGCAAGGTTGCACCAACTCACTCCATCTCTACGATCATACACTCTGGTTTGCCTCACTCCCTGTATCTGTACCATTAAAGTATCCATGTGATCTAGAACTCTGATTATGGAGATTTCCAGATCACATGGAAGCCATAGTCTGTACAGTTGTCCATGCTGCAGAGACATTCTGTATATACAGATCAAAGGAATGGGGTAAGCCGGAATGCATGACCCTAGGGATGGGGCTAGTAGGTTCATCTCCTATTCCTGTGTGAACGATACTTCTGAAGGAGGCTGAAGTGTTGGGCATGTGGGCAATAACCGCTGGCTACTAATTAGACTCTGATTCTTGCCAGTGGCTGTGTGGTTCACATTCTCTTTTGCCTGTATTTATCCCATTTTATTAGAGCTGCTTCCTTCCCCTTTTCCGTTCTCAGGATATTAAACCATGAATTATCTGTTCACTTCAAAAATATCCCTTGTAATTTCCAGCATAAATGCAGTCAGGCAGTAGACTAAATAATCTCTTGTTCTTCTGGTCTTTTAAAAGCCACTAAAGACAGAACATGTGTGGGATTAGGAGAGAATCCTTCAGACTCTCTTAACTTTCAGATGATCTATGGGAGGAAACTGCCTCTCTGATAAATATCTGCTTTGCACAGGAAGCATACGCCACAGATTCACACAGTTCAGCTCTGTGTCTATGAATGTACAGCAGCTTAAATGGACAGTTAATGCTAAATGAGATTCTGAATTTTCCAAACAATTCCTTTTTCACTGTGGATAGATTGCTTATACTGTGTTGTATAGTTCAAAATTTCAGTTCTGTCTCTCAGTCCATTCTTCCAGACAGCAGAGCAGGAAGAGGTTCCAAAAAAGCTATAGCAAAATGAGACTTCATTGTTTATTCTAAAAATTCTGGCTTCCAGGGGGCCTGTAGGGTTTTTCTGTTGACAGCCTGCTCTCCTCCTCCTCCCTCCACTGGAGTCTTGTAAAATGCTTCTAATGCCTCTGCAGTGGTCAGATTATATTATGCCAGGAGTCAAGTATGCAGGTCAGCCTATTTTAAAATGAGGCCTCTTCATAGTTCTACTTCTACTTTATGTTACTCTTTTGGACCCAAATACTAGAAACATGCTCATGTCAGTTTGGTAGTGCATGCTGATACCCGTGGCACTTGTGCGCCAAATTCTCATTTCCTCTATCCTGTCTGTGTCACAGTTTGGAAATGTTAGTTTTTGGACTATAATTCCCAGAGTCCTTCAGGCAACATAGCCACTGGATATGCTGCTGGTGAAATTCTGTGAACTGTAATTTTCAAAGTAGTGTTTTGATACTCTGCTTTTGTCTCCTTGTGCCATGAAAGCAACAACTGTTGGTTGTCTCCATCCAGTGGTGCTAAGAGGTACATTGTCAGAACCATCCTACTGATTTATATCATACTTCTTTATTAGATTTACACACTCTTCAGCCACCAGGAGCTCAGGAAAAATACTATAAAAATTACGAAAACTTCATACACCCTCCACAACAAAGGAAAAAAATATACAGTTGGCCCTCCACGTTTGAGGTTTGACTTTTGATTACTGGATTTGATTATTTGTGAGTTTCTCCAACCAATCCCCCCAGATCAGGCACTTCTTTTCTGGGGGAACCTTCCCTTTCAGTGGCTCCAATTAGGTCACACAGCCCTTTAAAATCCCACCTGTGGTTCCCTTCCCGCTCTACCAGGTGTCATGCCCTGCCTTGGAGACTGTGGCAGTGAGGAGGAGGATTCTGACTCCAAGGCAGAGGCTTCCCCAGAGGCTGAAGGGTCCCCAGAAGCTGGTACAGAGAGAGAGAATACACAACAACAACAAGGGCCTGAGCCAGGAGAATAAACAGAGGAAGACATAGCTGACACACCTACCTTGCAGCAGAGATGCCATGAAAGGGAGGGTCTACTTCGCTCGGCCTGTTTAAGTAGCAAGCGATATAAAAGAGGTCTCCAGCTGGTCTTTCCTCCCAGGGTCAGCAACCTGTCTCTTTGGCCCTGAAACCCTGTGCTGTGCTTTTGGATCTCGTTGTCTTGGAACTCTGCTTGTTTGGACTACGGTTTGCCCCTTCAGATTTGTTTCCTCTAGGCTTCCTTTCTGTTTTGACATTCTTTGACTCTCGCCTCGTAAGTAGGAGCTGTGCAACATGTGATTTACTGCCTGCTTTGCCTCGAACATGACACCAGCCACTGCCTAGACAGTTAAGGATGGCTCACAGCTCAATTTCGCAACACCACAAATCCTATCCCGGTGCCCCCACACATACCCAAGGAAGGAGATGGGCAAGAGAGAAGTATAGGACCACCATGCAGATCCCCTCCCCTCCTTTCCCCTCCCCTCCCCTGTTTTGGACCCTGGGTGCCTGCTCTCCCCACCCTGCCTCAGTCCCCTTCCCATAGACACACACACACATTTTGATATTTGCAAATTTTCCATTTTTGTGAGGGTCCTGTGCCCTTAACTCTAGCGAATGTGGAGGCACAACTGTATTCATGAGTCTCCTTCAAATTAACAAACAGTAAAACATACAACATTCAAAGCCTGATGGAATAGGGCAGTCCTTACTGTCCATTTAAACGAGAAGAAAGAGCCCAACTGCATCTTCCATGCAAAGGAATTCCGTAACTGTGATGCAGCTGTCAACAAGGTCCTGCCAACCTAAACACTGCCATGCTGCACAGAATGAATGCTCATCAGCAAATAATTACCTGAGGCTCCTGGGGTCAAACATCTCATGCATTGAGGGAGGTCAGGGGGATCTGGGGTTCTCAAGGGAGGCAGCAGTTGAGCCTTCCTCTCAAGGTTTGGATAGCCCCCACTGGGTAACGATGAGGAAGCACTTCAGGAAGTACAGACACCTAAAAGGTACAGGCCCTGTCAGCTGACATGTATGGAAAATCTCCCCTGTAAAGAAGAATTTCTTGTGAATCAAGGCTTACTCATGCATAAGGCAACATTCATTTGTAAACCAATTCCACAAGTATCACTGATGACCTGCAGCTGTGCTCTGGGTGGAGCTCTGAAGGCTCAGGCTTAAAAGCTTTCAGTTCTAGGCACAGAATGCTATAACAATGGCTTTTTAATAGCTTCCAGGTGTGTGTATTCCCTGATTACCTAACTGTTTATTGAGTCTGCCTGTGCTTGGACTGCCTTCAGACTTTGCTTCTCAGGCTGACCCTATGCTTGGAGCTTGCAACTCCTTCCAGCCAGTGAATATAGTACTGACACTTGTTAATTTCTAGCTGTTTTTTTGTTCTACTTTCTGAATCAGGACATCTGATGGGACTTGCTGCATGGCTTGTGATGGTATTTTAGTTATAGCTACCTTCACATGGGAAATGGTGGGTTTTCAGATATCTTAGATCCAAAGGGTTTAGGCCTTTGAGTCAAATCCAGCATCTTGAACTGTGCTTGGAAATAAACCAGAAGCCAATAAGCATGTTAGAAGGGTGGTCTAATGTGTACAGTTCCTGGCAGAAGTCTAGTTGCTGTGTTTGCACTTAGCTGTAGTTCCTGAATACTCTTCGAGGACAACATCATATAAAATGCATTATAATTTAAATGAGCTGTGATTAAACATCAATCAATATTTCCTGATTTCTCCTGCATGAAAAAGGAAAGAAGGAAAGTAAAGAATGGCATATTTAATGCCTAGGTGGTCTAGCTCTTAGGTCAGCTAGACTACCTAGGGGTCCTCCAGAGTATGTTGAACCATGGCTAGTCAGCATGATCAATGGTAATTGTGGCTGGGGATAATGGGTTGTAGGTCAACTCATATGTGGAGAGGTAAACAAATGAAGAAGTTAACATATGGAGGGAAATTAAGATGCCCACAATAGCAATAAATAAAAACATCTTAATTAACACTTATATTTCAAAGTTGCATTTATCTCTAAGTCTCAGCATAAGCCTATTCTGCCCATTAGTTTTTTGCAGTGAGTGATTAATTAGCCATGAATGCTTCCACACTTATCCTAACACAACATTGCCAAAGTGTTTGTTACTAATAAGAGCTTAACTTCTTGTTATTTCTTGTCTGCCCAGCCTCTTCTCTATGGTGGATTCCTACTCAGTCTATAGACTGTTGCTGATATAAGTGGTTCCACAGTGGCTGAAAATTGTGTGGCTGTTGACTTTCCATACTATGCCAGCAAGATGTCCATGTAATGGTACAGTGACAGTAGCAGTCATGTTGTCTTATGATCATTCTGACTGAAGATGGAAAGAATATTTGTGGGGCATAAGCTACCATAATTATTTGTCCTTGCATGTAATAATGAAATATTTGAGGATTTATATTTTTGTTTTGGCCAATGCTGTCTTCTTGCTTGTGTCACAAACACCAGCTGTCTGTTGTCAGGCAACAGAGTACCAGTAGGCAAATGGATACAGCTTAGCAGTCCAATAAAGCTTGCCTGGTCAGGGTGAAGTAGAAGTGTTGGTCCAAAGATTGGACTGTCCAAGGGTCTGAGAAGACAGGCAGATAGCAAGCAGGGAATGTGCAGCACACCGCAAAGGCCAGCAAACATCTGGCATCAGGCCTCTGCCTTCCTTAAGAAGGCTGGAGCCAGCTGGCTCTCATCCCAGCCTGGTTAGCTCCTGGTGTGCTTGCATCTGTTTGTCCTCCTAGGCTGCTGTTTACCTGAAGAAATGGACTCCTAGCAAATGACAGTTTGCTTTCTAGAACTCATGGATTTAGTCAGTTAACTTTTATGTCCTGAGCAAACCTGACCCTTCCCAATTTACAGCCAACCTTGCATTGAACATCCAACATAACAACAAGAACCAAACACCACAACTCCCTCTGACCCATCCACAGATTGTCAATAACTCATGATGGCACCATTAATTGCACAAGCAGAGGAAGCAACCCTATTCTTACCCCAGAGTCTTCTGGCACAAAAAACAGGCTAGGAAGACTCAGGGTGCAAACTAGTGTGAATTGCTGACAAAAAGCTGACTTATTAACTGAGCCAAAATGTGGGCACTGCAGACAGAGGTAGAAAGAATGCTCACAAACAGCCAAATCACTGACAGAAAAGTGATTGCCCTACACTTAGGAAACTCTGACAAGGAGAATCCAGAACATGGCAAGAATCTTTGCCAGAAGGGTGTCTCCTGCTACATTTTTCTGTGTGCAAAAATCTAGATTTTCTGTGAAAGAAACATATTTTTGTGTTGAAAAGGGGATTCTCTGCACAGGAAGCTTGCAAAGAGAGTCCCATTTTTGTGTACCTAAAGGTGTTCCCCGAGCAGAAAAGCCAACTTTTGATTTTGCACAGACTAAGTCCTTATGTATGAACACGCCTCAAAAACTTCAGCTTTGAGGGAGTTTCTCAAAATGGGGAGAACACTGACTGAATTTGTTATTTTTGCTGGTGAGAAAGAAAAATTGCAAAACTTACATCTCCACTGGAGACCATCAAACAAGAGCAGATGTTGGCTGCAGCTTGTGCTATGTTGCAGCCTCAGAATGTAAGCCATTGTGACTGTAACACTACAATATTCTGATGCAATCCTCTTTAGAAGTATGTGGATCAACTAACTGAATTATGGTTGTGGAAAAGAGTTTTGTTGGATTTAAAAGTCTTGGCAAAAACAGCCTTTTCACATCTTCCGAGACTCATTATAAGACATAACATACCTTGCCTCAAGAATTTGCACGTCAGAGAAATAAAATGTGCACAGAGCAGGACACATGCTTTAATATGTGAAAGGCTAAAGCCTGTATAATTGAAACAATATACAAAATGTCACTTCTGGGGAGAAAATTTGCAAATTAGGTAAAATGTCTCAATAAATGGACAGTGGGAAATATGCTTGTGTGTCAGAAACAGAGGACCTTCTGCTTCAGTGTGATGTTTCTACCAATGCTGCATTTTTACAAAAGGATGAGTAGTACAAATGGATAAGCAGATAATAGCATTTAGAGTTATCTACAAAAATATTATGCAGCAATTAGCAAAATGTTGGCCCTTCTAATGTTTTTTCAGCCAGCTGTGTCTGAACCATATTTCAGGTCTATGGATCTTAATGTTGTCATATTCATCACAAGATTATTGCGGCACATTCTCTGTAGTTATGATAAATTAAATATATGGAATTGCAGATAAAGGTTACTGGTCCATAAGCTGGATCTGTAATTGGAAGGTAAGAATAATGGGACATTAGCACATTTAGTGCACAAAAAAGTTATGAGGAGCTGTAAGAATGACTTCATTGGCCATTATAAATCTGGCAATGCAATGATGTAACAAAGAACCTTCACCTTAAAATACTAATAAATATTTCCACTCATCTCACAGTGTGTGGAGCAAAGAAATTTAAAACAGTAAGTAAATTCACATGGGTTCAGAAAAGTCATGAGATATATAGGAAAAATATCAAAAATATTATAGGGAAACGACATAATACAAATTGTACTTGGCAATGTATTTTAATTATGTATTAATAGATATGAAAAAGCTTTATTGAATATTTGGTCTGTGCATGGTTTATTTTTGTAGCAAAATTTTAAGTAAAACAAGCTGAACTGTAAATATTGATGAATACTTGAAAAAATAACTGTGCAAACAAATGAACTGACTTGTTTAATTAGTCATAACTGAGCAGAACTTGGAAGTAAAGCATTACTTGTAACAAGTTGTTTTGGTACCTAGTTACTTTTTTTAGTCATGAGCTGGTATCATGTCCCTTTTTCCCCCTGAAACAGCCAGGGCTGTAGCTCACTACTTTTGGGGGCATTTCTTTGTGTTAGTTGTTATTGGGTATGTTCTGAGTATGAGAAATCCAGAGAACACCTGGAAGGTTAAGAAGAAGTCAGGGGGTGCAAAAATGGTTAGGGGGCTGCAGGCAGGCTGTAATGTTACCAAACTGTACACCCTCTTCCTGTGGGATGTGCTATTTTCATAATTGAACATATTTATTGGTAAAAAACATGGTTGAAGGCACTCTGACCAAAAAGACTTGGTCAGGGCATAAGTTCAGGGAGGATTTGGCAGAAAACCCAGACACTAATGAGTTTATGTTAATTCTTTCAACACTTCAGGCTCTCTGCACACCCAAATACAATGGAAGATGAAACTGCCCAGGTGAAGCAATCAGGAAGCATCTCTTAATCTTGCTCTACAGAAATCTTCCCTATATCCTCTGCCTGACCAAGACATTAAGGGATTGTCATGAGTCCCATCAATGCTTTGTCACTTAGAGTTAAGGCAATCAGCCCATTCTGGACTCCTGTGTCAATCCCGTGAGAAAGCCATTACTGTTTTGTCTTCGTACCCTCTTCAGGGTAGGAAATACAGTATATAAACCCTAGCTTCAGTCCCACCAAATTGTAGTACAGTGGACATATTACACTGCACATGGTACCCCAGACTTCCACTCCTCTGTGCTACCCTCAGACACTGTCTGAGCTGCTCTACTTCAACCTTCTGTTTCAGGACTAGCAACTATCACCTTTTTTACCCCAATCTCTCTCTATCTTAACCTTTCATGCCTTGCTTTCCAATAGCCTTGTATGGTTCTTGAGAGTGTCTGTTTTGTTGTGCATTTGTCAAATTGCTTAACTTTAAACTGGAGTCTTCTCTACAGTTAGTATTGGTATACATAGGTGAAAAGATCCTGCTGTTACCCTCCTCTCACAGACCTCCTTTTAGCTACAATTCTCCCAAATTCTAAGAAGACATTGGCATTGCTGGTGGACCTCAAAATCTTCCAACTCTTAGGGTGACATCAGGTTGAATGGTTCCCACCTCTGAACTTGAAGATCCTTAATATTGGGGTGAGTCCCCCAAAAAGATGGATGTATCAGACTTTATTCAACCCCTGCATGGGCTTACTAAGAACTGCAGACAAAGGAATGCAGAAGCAGACACACAAAGTTGGGAGGTCCCAGACTCAGTGAGGCTGAATTTATCCTAGAAACTCCTTTCTAGGAATAACACTGAATCCAGGAGACTAAGTCAGTTATAGTCTTAAGAAAAGCAACTGGCAAGAATATTTTCAGATGAACAAAGAGGATGTATTATTAATAATGACTTATAATTCTTGATCTATTTTAATTCTGCTTTGTCTTGATATAGTCTCTACCTTGATTTCTTGTACTTGACTGTAGGTGAGTGAGTGTTACAGGAGTAACTCAAAGGTAACACAAGAACTTGAGGCTTTTAGTAGCTTGCTAATAAATGATCAAAGTGTTGTTTCAATTGAATGGGAAAGATCTGGCCTCAGTAAGTTCCCAGGTTATCATAAAGAACAAGATTCTTAATTTGTGGTCGTGAATTCCTGATCATTGTGGGAGGAGTCTGTGAACTAGACACAAAAATTAGATGACTTTGCTTCCATTTCTTGTCTTTTACTTTTGGAAATTATGTTTAAATTTGTTTGTGGAGGAGTGGATCCACAGTATTCATCAAAATCAGAGCTGTCTGTGACTCTAAAAAGGTTATGAACCTCGGATTTAGAAAGCATGTGATAGAATGACCACTTTCTTGGTGATTGTAATAGATAGTGTCAGTGGAAACTGGAAAAGGATTTGGCCTAAATTGTTAGACTTTGCCACTTAGCCTTTCCAGACAAAACACAGATTTTATTTTACAAAAACCGAGATCATCATGTAGGAGCCCAAAGTAAATAAATGTGTGAAGTTACTAAAACATTTCATCTCGATTGCAGCATTTGCTTCTTTGGCAGAGATTTTTGGTTACCTTGATGCAGTATGTATGGTCTTTTTTCTTTTTACCACAGGACTGACTTACAGTTCTCCTTTAGTATACGTATTTTGACTTGTTGGGAAAACTGATTCCCTTTCATCTCTTTGGAAAATTGATTCCCTTGAAGTCGCAATCTTGGGGAAAAGGTGGGGTATAAAATAGTAACAGTAGCAACAACAATAGCAGCAGTAATATTCTCCTTTTAAGTGTAGTAATCTAAGTGTTACTCCAGTAAATGAAGGAAGTCTGATAAAACTGGATAAGAGGGTAAGTCTGTCATACAGGAAGCCAGCATTTTAAAAGTATGTATCATGTTCACGTTACTTCTGAAAATAGCTCACTGTTTCCACACATTAGTCTATCCTTCTTTTATGGTGGTGCTTCTTTACTGTATGAAGTAGATTAGCTGGGCAGTGGCATTCATACAAGGAAAGCTGGTGTTAATTATACTTCCTGATGTATATGTGATCCTTCTCTGGTGCTGGACGCTTGCCAATAATATGGCAGTGGGGGAAAAAAGGGTCAATTAAAAAGTGTGAAGCACATTAGAGAAGCATAGTTCTTTTTACAATCTTTTTCCTTCATGTCCCTCCACATAGTCTCCAACTGTCCTGATTTGGCAGAGACAGTCTTGATTAATCCTCTGTTGTCCCAGTTTTTTCAGCTGCAGTTTTTCTTCTCTTCCCCTTTTGTTCTCAGCTGCCTTCAGTTGTTTCAAACTGAGTTCAAAGTGCAGAAGTAGTTCATACTCAATTAAGTCAGGGAGATAGTGGGTGTCATGCCCTGCCTTAGAGACTGTAGCAGCGAGGAGGAGGATTCTCACTCTGAGGCAGAGGCTTCCCCAGAGGCTGAAGTGTCCCCAGAGGCTGGTCCAGAGGGAGATAATACACCATAACAACAAGGGCCTGAGCCAGGGGAACAAATAGAGGAAGACATAGCTGACACACCTACCTTGTAGCAGAGATGCCATGAAAGGGAGGCTTGTGTTGCTTGGCCCGTTTAAGTAGTAAGCGAGCCCTAATGAGGGAACACCTGTGGTGACAGCAGCCATAGATAAAAGAGGGTTCCAGCCGGCCTTTCCTCCCAGGGTCAGCAACTGGTCTCTTTGGCTCTCTGCCTGTTTGGACTATGATTTGGATTTGTTTGCTCTTGGCTGCCTTTTTGTTTGGACATTCTTTTACTTTCACCTTGTGAGTAGAAGCTGTGCTGTTTGTGAATTACTGCCTACTCTACTGTAGACACAACAGAGGGGAGAACAGGAGGGGCGTGGAATCTTGCCTTTCCTAATAGGTTCAAGTGAACTGTTGTAGGCCTTGCTACCTCATGTGTTCTTCCTCATTAATCTTGAACACATCTTGGCTGGCCACATGTTCAATTTGGATCTGTGAAAAGTTGGAGGGTATAGCTCAGCTTTTTGATGAAGAGAATTTTTGCCTCATGATGTGGTGTATTGACTCAGTACATGGGGGGGCTGTGTTCTGGCAGTTGCAACTGAACAATATTGAAAAGACTGTATAGTTCTCTCCACTGGACTTGTAGATCGTATGTCTAAGATCATATATCTGTGGCCCTGGGGCAACTCTTGCAACTCTTAGCAAGTTCTTGATGTTGAGAAGATGTCCTCATGGTAAACATTCTAATGGCAAGAAACAGACCATGGGAGGTTTTGTTTGTTCCCTCTCTGCAAATACTTTTTTTTTTTTGAGGCAAGCTTTTGTCTCAACTCTTTTAATGTGGTGTGGTGTGCTGTGCTTTTATATTTTTATAATGTTTTTAATGTGTTTTAAACTATTCTAAAGTCATGGTTTTAATAGCTTTTTTAAACAATTGTTTTAAAGCTTTTTGTAATAAGATATTACACAGAATTATTTTGAGCCAATTCAGAATAAGAATGATACTGATATTGATTTAGCCAATTATTTTAGTAAAAGTGTCCCTGGACTACCTAGGAGTAGGAAACTGTCAGGAAGTGGGGGGAGGGGGCTACATTAGCCTGTAAGGGGACCATGAAGAGCCACACTCCTCTGCTGCAGCCCCAGAAAAAAACATTGACTGATTTTGCTCCCCAATGTCCCCTTGGATGATATGGGACAATTTCACCATGGTTAACCCCTTTCTGGGACATTTGAAACTCATAGTCTATATAGCTAAGTGGAAGAGATGTGGAAGTCGACTTCTGGGTCACTTTATGTTGGAAAAATGGCTTCTGCTGGGCCTAAAATGTCTGAGAGGGGCCAAAATATGGTGAATAGCCCCCATCCCCTAGGGGGCATTCAGGGCTATTTTGGGCCATTTTTTAAAATTTGCTAATCTCCCTCTCTCTCTCTCTCTTTTTAAAAGCCATTTGGCTCTGGGGGCCACAAGAATATCTGGGGAGCCACATGTGGCCCAGAGGTCACACTTTCTTCAACCCACCCTAGCTGTACACTCTGGTGCTCTTTCTTCAGCTCTCTTTTCTTTTATTTGTCTCCTGTCCTGCGGACTCCACCATTCCTTTTTCTTCCTCTCCATCCACATCTACATAAGAAGGATACTCAGTCATTTCCCTTATGATTCAATACAGGTCAAAGTAATTGAACAGGGTTTTTTTAATCATATAGACTTAGCAAAATAGAAGGTGCATCATGTGACATACATGTAGTGTATATTATGAATACAGCACAGCTTTGCCTTGCTGAAGCTCAGCAGGTTTATGATTAGGTCACAGCCTGAATGGGAGGTTGTCACTTTGCTTTTTTCAGGCAATCAAGATGGGCACCTTTAAAGAGTCAAGGGGCCATTTGTACCTCCCCCAGACTTCGGTAGTCTTTGTTTGCCTTCGTCTTCAATAACTTCCTTTTTGTAACCCCCTAAATGGCAAGAGTGGTAATATGCCTTTTAGTAATTTCCTTATGGAGGTTCTAGATCCCTAAAAGCAGTTCTTAGAAACAGGAAGCAGCCTGTTGAAGTAGACTTTTTTTCCAAGGATAACTGTAGGCTATTGCACAAGAGTTCCATCAGACCGTTATACCTGAATTCTTCCAAAAGAAGTCTAAACATCTTGAGAACATGTGGTTCTTACAGTACGAGAGTACTGTATTGGCTCTGAGGCCTTGAGATGTAGTATGGGCCTGAATAAAATGTCACTAAAGCAGGAGAAACTTTAGTTATAAATGTCAGAAAAGGTTGGACCAAACCTCAAGAAAATACTTTGTGATGTAAGTGTAAATGTCATGTTGCTTTAATTGCTTTAATTGTTAAGTGGACCTGTGGAAAGGAATGTGACTCGATCTAGTTTATGCTGAGTCATGCTGATGAGCACCAGGTGCAGACAATGCAAGGGTTGGCCAGGATTGGCTAGGTGTCTGTATAAAGGTAGCACAATCCCAGCCAACAAGTGCACATGTTGCCTGATGCATGTTGCCGGAGGCTCTGCTGGAAAGAGCAAGCTAGATATGCTGGATTGCCATCTGGACTTTGTAAATATTGCATATATTTTGTAACAAAGAATAAAGAACCTCCATATTGGAAGATTACAAGCTGAGTGGGTGAGTGTTACTGACTTAGTGCATCTGCTGCTAAAGGTGTTCTCTGCTGCTTGGCATGCTTTGATAGCTGCGCAGAGCTACCTCTGCTTATCTATATAGAGTTTTTTGGCCGGCTTTCCTTTGTTTTTCCCTTCGTTCTCAGGACAATAAATACCATCCACTCTCAATCTGAGTCTGAGGTTTTCTTGTTGCACATCTATTTCAAATGAGTACAAACTGAATTGGCATTTGATTGTGGCATTTGCACATCATAACATGGGGTGCAGTAAGTTAGAGCCTGACTTACCTTATTAGATACTATCCTGAAATAGTTCATTAAACATTTATTATTGAAATTGTTCCATGTGGTTATTGGCCGAATGTACATTTATGTTCTGTTTCCTGAAATGCGGCCTTTCCCCCTTCATTCTCATGGCATGACAAGAGAAGACAGTCATACACTTCCCCTCTATAATTTTATTCAATGTGAGGATGGGTGATGCAGCAGAACTGTGTGGGCTAAACTCACTTTCAGCCAGCCTTACTCACTAATGCAGTACTTGTTTTAATCTATGCTGTGAGCCACCTTGGGTCCCTTGTTGGGAGAAAAGCAGGATATAAAATACATACATACTGCACACAGGTATTGTATACAGCCAAAGAGTTTTTCAAACCAAAATCAGTGTTCATCAGGGAAAAATTAGTGCTATATCTTCTTCATCCTCTAGAACAATTGTAGCTAATGTCCCCCATTTCATGTCCCATGTTTATGCCACTTCCTCCCAATCTCCTTTCATGTGTTAAAGTTTTATTATTCAACATCATTGTTAGTTTAATACATTTAATACATGTCTAGCAATTTAAGCAGTCATTCTTCCTCAGTAGGTATCTCATTATTCTTCCATTTTTTGAGCATAAATCAATCTTGTTGCCATTATATGTGAGAGCACCCTTCAATGTTTCTTCTATATTGTAGCATACAAACCATCCAGTATATTCAGGAAAAAAAGAAAAAAGTTCTGGATACACTGGGATTTCTAGCTTTAAAATACTCATTATTAAAGCATGGATCATTTTCAAAATTTCTTTGCTCTAGAACATTGTCACCACATGAGGTAGTAAGTTCCATTTTTTTTACCACATTTCCCATACATATCTGATTTTTCAATGAATGAGCACTAATTTGATAGGTGTTATATGCCATCTATGACCATTTCCGCATGGGGCGAGGGAATTGCCCCGTGCTGGTACTTACCGGACTTCTTGGCTCCACGCTTGGGTCCTGGCTAGTCCAGAGCAGTGTGTGGCCACTGCTCGGCACTGCTTCGGGGACGAAAATGGCTGCTTCTGTTTGGTCAAGGCTCTCCACCAAATGCTGAAGGTCGCCAGCCTAAAGCCTGCCCCCGGCAGATCGCAGGCTTGCACTGGTGCAAATCTGCACTGGAGCATGGGAACGGAGTGGCACACTCATGCTTTTGAAAGACCTGTTTCAAGCGGTCTTTCAAAAGCACGCTGGATGACCACTTCGGGTCGTTCGGGAGTGGGCTGAGGTACGGAATTACAGTAAGTAGGTCTGACCCAGTCTGCTCCCAGGTGCAGACGTCGTCCCTGGAGGACGCTGTGCACTGTTTCTTTAAGCCCGTGTGGAAATGGCCTATATAATCCCCTTTAGTGCTATACTCCTCTAGAGAGGTTCACCTTATCATAGGAAGACTGAGGGCCTTTCCGCCCTACACTATTATAGTGCTATTATTCCACTTTCCACTTCCTATGCAGTTTGCAGTTTAGGGAGGGGCATTTAGAATTCTCAGCCAGAGAGCTCTCTGGCCTCAGTAAACTACAAACCCCAGAATTCCACAGGATGTTGAAAGTGCAATAATAGCACTATAACAGTATAGTGTGAAAAGGCCCTGAGTTTTTTAACGACTTCAGTTTAGGAAGATACCTACTAAGCAACTCATCACCCTGTACCAAATGGTTAATTCAGCTCTACAGAGACAACCCAAAAGACAGAGTGTGAACTAAAGTTCATAGATACATGAAAAAAATGGGGGACCAGAAGGGAAATGTACTCTAAAAGTTGTCAGTTCAAACCACACTATACAGAAAAAGGATATTGTCCAGTCCATAGGCATAGATTGACGACAGAAATTATTGGAAATGTTAAATCAGTCTCCTGAACAATTCTTCAATTTTTTATATCTTCAGATGGTGCAATTTGATTTGATAGTGGGAAAACCCTACAAAGATATAAGATGTAAGTGTCAGTGCTTTGCAATAAAAAGGTAATTTAATTTATCCTTGTTAAAGTGTCAGGCCTACTACATTTTAAAGTCAGTGCTTAGTCATTTTATATAGATATGACTATTAAACACTCTTGTGCTGTTAGGTTCTCTTAAATTTTTTCTTTATCTATTAATTGGTTTACAGGTTGAATTATACCCTCAGACATGTGTTTCATCTTGGCTTGTAAAACAGAAAATTCTAGCCTACAGACAGCAATATAAGCTGCTTTTGTTTCCTTCTTAATTGTATTCTGGAAGTCTGATACATAAAGTCTAAGCTGCCCTTTAACTCCTCAACTGGACCTTATTAAAGGCCAAATGAGCTTTGATCTGTAGAAAAATAGACTCAGTAAAGGAATGGCTTTTGTTCTGTTTGTTCTAATGTTGCCAGCTGAATCTCTAAGCTGTAGAGAACTATTTGATAGATATTTGTGTCTGTGTCATAGAGGAACTTGTGACCATTTGCCTTTGAAAGAGATTTCACTGACGATACGAACATTTTCAACAGATTACAGAATAAGGATGAAGCCAGCTAGACTTCATAAACAGATCCATGTTGATGCCTTTTAATTTGTCCCTTGTTCTCTAGGATTTACACTGAGAGTATATATCTTTTTTCACACCAGGGCATACAAATAATGATGATATTCCAGATTCTTGGAGAGATAAATTTGGATTAGGAAACCTAAGAGTGGCACATATGCATGGATTTCTTAAAAGAATGTCTCTTCCATGAAACAAAGCTATGTGGTTCCCACAAAATAGTCATTTGCATCATTTAGATGAACTTATGGTAACAAAAGAGAATATCATGAAACACCATCATCTGTACTGCCCTAAATGTTCTTATTTTCTTTTCAGATAACTCTATTGGCCTTTCCGCCCTATGCTGTTATAGTGCTATCATTCCACTTTCAACATCCTATGGAATCCTATTGTTTGTAGTTTAGGGAGGGGCATTTAGAATTCTCAGCCAAAGAGCCCTTTGGCCTCAGTAAACTACAAACTCCAGAATTCCACAGGATGTTGAAAGTAGAATAATACCACTTTAAAGTGTAGTGTGGAAAGGCCCTATAATATGAAATACAGGCCTGGACTAGGTATATGTGAATAAGTATGCTTGGTGAATGAGTTCACTGAGACTTCAGTATTTCACTTTTCCTGTCTTTTCACTGATACATGGAACATGTTTGTTTAACTGTGGTTTGCCCTTATGTCACACCCAACAACTGAAATTAGTCTAATTTATGGTTTATTGGAACAATCCCTGTCAGATGAAACAAGTAACCATGTTTAGTAGTTGAACCCTGGAAGCACATATTTCTGATCCCTTCCACAGAAAGCAGTCAATAGAGCTAAAGAAACCAGAGTGAATATACAAAGAACTGTCAGATGAACTGAAATTTAAAGTAGACACTATAAAAAAAAATTGAAAAAAGAAGAAATCACCAGAGAAGAATACAAACAAACAGCCAGTAGTTGTATGGGGAAAGTCAGAAAAGCTAGAGCTCAGAATGAAATCAGGTTTGCTAGAAAGGTTACAAACAGTAGAAACAGGGTGGGGGTAGATGACTAATTTTGGGAACAAAGAAATTACAGGTCTACTCTATAGAGAAGATGGTGAAATGCTAGCAGAGGGCAGGGAGAAGGTCAAACTTTGGAGGTCTTTAAACAGAGGTTAGATAGCTGTCTCTCAGGTGTGCACTAGTAATATATTCCTGCATGGCAGGAGTTGGAGTAGATGGCCCTTGTGGTTCTTCAAGCACTAAGATTCTATAATTTACCTGGAATACTGGGCCCAGTTCTGTGCACCACAGCTCAGGAAGGATATTGAGATGCTGGAATATGTCCAGAGAAGGGCAACCAAGATCCTCAGAGATCTGGAAAGCAAGACCTATGAAGAACAACTTATGGAGCTGGATGTGTTTAGTCTGGAGAAGAGAAGACTGAATGGTGATAACAGTCTTTATGTCTGAAAGGATGTCATGTAGAGGATGGAGTAAGCTTTTCTTCTGCTGTTCCAGAGACTAGAAACAAACCAATGGATTCAAATTATAAGAAAAAAGATTTCATCTAAACATTAGGAAGAATGTTTTGACTGTAAGAACTATCCTACAGTGGAATGGACTACTTTGGACTACCGTCTAGGTTCTTTGGAAATTTTTAAATTAAGGTTGGATGGCCACCCCTAAGTAGTGCTTTAGTTGTGTATTCCTGCACAACTGATAATTGGACTCAGTAGCTCTTGTAATCCCTTCCAACTTTATGATTCTATCCTGTAATTATTTTAACATTCAACATTTAGATAATTCTGGTACCACATGTTCTCTCACACAGTAAACTAGTGTATAATTGTACTGCATATTTTGATCAGTGGACTTCCTCAGGAATTTATACTTCTTGATCTCCTGTCTCATAATTTACAGGTGCAAATTTACAGAAGTACCTCTAATGCTCCCATGATTTTTTGTGGACTGTGTGTTGATTGTGAGCCCACTTTTTAGGACACCATGTTTCAGGCCCGTAAAAGTATTGACTTCCAGGAACAAAGCTGATAATCATTGAGTAAAGCAAGTAGCTGTGACACAATTACAAGCGATAGTGCCAGTTGGGACTATGAGGTATTAATAATGAAGTTTCTTGTTCAAATTGGTTCCTCAAAGCTCACTAAGGCCCACTTTTCTCTGATATTACAGTTTCCTTTGCTGGGGTCCTTTTGGTTCTAAGTGGCCTTGATGAACTGTCACTATATGGTGGCCCAAAGATGCCATATGACTTAAGAGGCAAAAATGTGTGGTTTGCATTTCATTGACATATGCAAGATGTATCTCTCTTTGGGAAGGAAAGATTAAAACAATAGTAGTAAAATGCTGCGTAGTGCTTCTTATACCGCATGACCATTTATTACTGAAATAAGAAATTGCTGACAGAAAACTGCTTTTTATTGGCACTTGTATAGTATATTATCCAGCCACCATTTCCTCTTTCCTGAATAGCAGACCAATGAAGTCAGTAGTTTTGGCTTGCTTCCAGCATGATCTGTGAGCAAAATGCCACACAATTAGCTGCCATAAGCTAAATAAATTAATAATACAATTAAAATGCAGTATTCTGTGAAACCTTATTTCATTATACTCTAGGAAATGTAAACAGTTCCTTCCTGCATTATAAAGCCATGCTGTATAGTAGATAGCCCAGTAGCCAAATGAGCTAGCATTGCTGATGGTTATTTCTTTCTCTTCCTTCAGTTGCCTCTTGAGTTGACCAATGTATTCACACTACATAATTATAACATGTTGATATCATTTTAACTATGGGATGCTGGAGTTGTAGTTTTATGCTACAGTACTCTAATAGTGTGGTATGTGTGTATTCAAAGTATCCCAGGATTGTATAGGATGGAGTTAAGGTAGTAGCAAAGTGCTATATCGAAGCAAGATGGCTACACAGGGCACTTTTATTTGGCATAAAAACAAAACTCATGCTCAACTATTCCAAACATTCCAAGAAACAGCAACTGTGGTTGTTTCCATTTGTTTTTTTTGTCTAAGTATCATTTCATTATGGGTTTCAGGCACTACCAGTCAAAACCATTTTGCAGCCATTCTGTTCCTCATTCCCTTCCTTTGAGTATGTGAACAAGAGTAAATGGAAGAAAAAACAAAACAATCTATGAGCTAAAGGTGATGCCCTGTGGATGGACATGAGACATCATTTCAAAAGATGTATGTATATAGTTATTATTCAATTTCTGTACCACTTACCATATTGGGACTGATGCACCATGAGACAGTGGGTCACCAGCTAGGAAATGCCAATGTACATTGGAACACTCTTGCCAGTGTTCCTTTACATATCTTTGCTACTCACTGACATGGTTCCTTACCACCTCTGCTATGTAGGTAAATATGTGTAAGGTTACGAAATGTAGAAGATGATAGAGAATTCTGGCCGTAACACCTTATTGAGTCTCAAGCAAAGAAACTGGAACAAAATATTAAATATTGTTTTTTCACTACCAAAGCTTCACTGCTAAATGTAAATTATTTGGTTTCGCAATTGGTATGTTCTTTTGTCTTTTCCCTGCCTACTGAGAAAGGGACTCAGGACCAGAAGTACCTTTCACTTAATCAACAAGAATTTCAGGCGAAGAGTTCGCAAAAAGATACGTGGATAATATGAGGTGGGCTTTAACTCTTTAACTCAGACTGGAGGGGGACCCTACCTACTATTTGTATTATGAGAAAAAATTCTGTTCATGCCAATTGAAGCTCCCCCCAAATACAAAAGGGCTTCTTATCAGGATCAAAGCCACAGTGCCAAAAAGTTAAAGCCACTCATATTCCAGGATCTTAATCCAGATGTGGATCCCACACCTGGTATTTATTTTTTGAAAGTCATTTATACATTCATACAATAGCTAATTATGTGAATGGAATATCATTTAAATTTGGCTTGGCCACTAAGACAAAGATGAGGGACTGAAAAGCAGAGAGGGGGGCAGAGAAGGGCTAGCTCTTAAAAGGAAGTTGCTACTGTCAGGATCAGACTCCCGTCAAAGTCACAGTTGCAAACAAATGGGGGGTCTTATGGTTATTTACATATGTTGTTCCGGCAGTGTCCCAGTCCTCACAGCCGCTTTCAGAGTCTTCGTCCAAAGGCGAGGAAGAGGAAGAAGGGCTCTTCTTCTGTTGAGGGCAATTTCTTGAGGCTGCTGCTGGGTCTTTGATGTTGCATTTAGTTGTCTGCTTGGGAGTAGTAGATTTACGAGGGGTGATCTTCCCTTTGGCAGTATCAGGTTGCAGTTCCTTGGAATTGCTGGAGGTTTTATTTTCAGGGCAGTTGCTGGAGATGTCCCGGCTTTTCACAAGAAAAACAGATACCCAGACGGAGGCGTCTGTTTCTTTCCTCACTGTTGATGAATGTGGATCGGCGTGGGGGTTTTCGCGGTCCCATTTCTTGAGCTTGTCATTGCTGAGTTAGCTGGACGGTTTGAGTTATCCCTTCAACCTCCGTGGCTAGCTTAATCCACCCAAGCAGCGTTTGGGGGTCACCTTGTGTTAAGCAGCCGTGTACCACTGTAGGGTTCAATCCGTCCTTGTACAATTCCCTCAGGACTTCGTCAGACCAGGGTACTTTTGCTGCCAAGTTTCGGAATTCCCTGGAGTATTCTCCAACATCGCTTCTGCCCTGCCTCAGTTTTTTCAGCTGGTATCTAGTTGTTTCTTGCGGGTGTGGGTCTTCGAAGCACTCGCGGAGATTGTTCATAAATAGTTGCAAATTCTCAGTCTCTGGGGCATGTGAATCATTTAGGTTAGCCACCCAATCAGCTGCCAAACCTTTCATCCATTGACTAATATATCTGTTTAGGCTGCATCGTCTTGGAACAGATGCCCATAATCCAACATATAATTGGACACCATGGTTAGGAAAAAGGAGAGTTTTTCTCCCTTTCCATTAAATGAAGCTTTCAGCTCATCAATATTCCTTGGGACTGCAGGCAGTAATGAGGGGGCAGCTGGTGGCGCTGGCTATATGGGCTGTCCGTCTGGTGGTGGAGCTGCTGCTGCCGGACCGGTGGCTGGGTGTCGTGGCTCCCTGGCTGAGGTTCTTACCAATTTTGGCCCCATGGTGCACATATCACGAATCAGAGCCTGGAGTTCCAATATTTCTTCATCTTTTTTTTCCATCTCTTCTTCTCTGTTCAGTAGTTCATCCATCAGGGCCAGTTCTCTTTCTGAAGTGTCCCATCTGGCTGCTCTTCGGTGCTGTCTCACCGTAGTTTTAGGCCTCTCTCCCCAAGCCCAAGTGTGACCGCTTGTGGGGGTGGTGGTCGGTAAGGACAGCCGTACTTTGGGTCTGGTGTCCGGAGGCAATTCACTGGCAGTAGCCCCGTCGGAATCAGCTAAATCCTGTTCCTCCTCCGTAGGGAGGCTTTCCACCTTTTCGGTAGTTTGATGCATGGTTGACTTCTGTCTTTTCTGTCAGGATCAGACTCGTACATAGGATCAATAAACTTACATAGCAGATTTATTGAGAAGATGCAGAGCAGTGAACACAAACGTCAAAAGACAGAAGTGGCCAATATTCCCAAAGTCTCTAAGGTTAAACAGTTCAGTTTCAAACGAGAGATAAGCAAGTGCATATTTTCTCTACTGCAGGTCAGGATGACCGCCAGGTCACCATAGCTACTATCTTTTCCTCTAGCGAATGTTTTGAGAACTGCTACTGAGGAATGTACACCTGCTCTATCAGTACTACAAGGCCATTAGGAAAATCACTAACAGTAATACAATCTACACACTAAACCATAATCCCCTCATATGGAGGGCAATCCCGACAGCTACTAATCTGGCCTCACCTAAAGTTTAGAGAAGTGGAGAGCATGAACGAATCTCTTAGAATTTCTGAGAAGATTTGCAATGGCTTTTAAACCTTAAAAGTGCATTTCATCTAAGCCTGTCCATATTTTAAGATCTTGGGGCAGGGTTTTCCATGGGTTCCACCACCGTCAAAGACATGTTTGATGGGGAAACAGGAGAGGGCCTTCTCATTGGCTGCTCCAGGCCAGTAGAATACTTTTCCAAGCGAGATCTTTTCTCTGCTTTCTTCCTGATGGTAGTCAAAACCCGTTTTAAAAAGACAGGCTGTTAAGTGGATGTAGCAAGAAGGTCTTCTAATAGAGGTGCTGTACTTTTATCTTCATCATGATATAATTATATTTTAAATATTTTCAAACTGTTTTAAATTAATGTTTTAAATATGATGATTCATTTGTTTTTTCTACTCTAGCACCATCTGTTATTTTAAATGTATTTTGTTTTAACTTACACAGTAAGGCACCTTGGGTCCTATAGTGGGAGAAAGACAGGATATCAATTAAATACATTTTTAAATGTGTTTTCTTAGAAAAAAAATACCTATTTTATAATACCTTTTGGTATGTTTTCACTCTGGTATATCTCAACACTGCAAGAGATTCAAAATTGAACCAATTTGCACATTCACACCTGTAAGTTAATACAGATAGAGTTGATTCTCTATCACATCAGAATTAATTGGGTTAGGATACCTCAAGTATCCTCAGTGTGAGCACTCCCTCTGACCCACCATTGTCCACCAGACAGAATTTCTCCTGTTTTCATCAGTGAAATGTGAAAGGATAAATTCTTCACCTCAGCGTTTTATATTATGAAGGAAATGAACACTTCCTACGGTCTCTTAATGAGTTCTTTGGAAGTAGTTCATGTTTAATGAAACAGTATTCAGGAAGTTTAGAATGGATGAAAAAGAGGTTTTGTAAACTATGTAGGCATTCTTCCTGTAGGGATTATATACAGGATGCTAAGATATTGCACACAGGGGTGTGTGTGGTTTCTTGTGTCTTTAAATGAGATGAATCATAGGGTTACAAACAAAAGGCTTGCCTTTAACACACCTGCACCTGACAGGATAGTCATCTCTATATTCAACTAACATGTTCATTCTGATTTTCAAATCTCTCTGTAAACATGCTCACAACAAATCAAGACAATGTGTTTAGCGTAAAACTTTAATGCAAAAGATGTGTTTCTCTGTCTCTGGAATTATTGCTTTCTTGTTTTAAAAGATCTGGCTACTCACAAACTTAGTATGTTCATTTAGTTTGATGTAAGCCTCCTAAATGGATGCCTTTTTTTCACATTAATGGATCTGAAAAATATTCATTAGCTGCATTTTTAATATTCTATGTATAAAAACAATTGGCTCAGTATGTCAATTCTCCATTAGGATTAAGGCCTTATTTCATGTGACCACTTCTGGATTTGTATGTCTATTGAAGAGATGCTGGTTTTGCACTGCACTTCCACACATTTCCTTGGAAGTAAATCTACTTATGATCCATGAGGCTTTTTTCTAAATAAGTATGTATAGATATGTGGTCTCAATCAGATAGCTTAAACTACACTGTAAAAAGAGCAAAGCCAAAATTGTTGCTTTGGCTGGTTGAAGGTGGAGAATGTATGACCAGAATCAGCTGGATTGTAACTCCAACTGTAGTCAATACTGGAGGATAATGGGAACTGTAACCCAACAGCATCAGAAAGACCACACATTCACCAACTTTACTATAGTCTGTAGTAGCTCTGATTTGGGGATGACTATTCTAATCTAGTGTTTCTTAGGCCATGGTTGTTTTCAGTTGCACAAGATCACACTGCAGATCTTTC
Source organism: Cyclura pinguis (assembly GCA_030412105.1). Classification (NCBI taxonomy): domain Eukaryota; kingdom Metazoa; phylum Chordata; class Lepidosauria; order Squamata; family Iguanidae; genus Cyclura; species Cyclura pinguis. Next base: position 220,450,556 of record CM059602.1, read on the forward strand.
ATGTCTCATCAAGTTTGGTTCTATTTCACCAGATCTGAGCTTTGTAGAACAGTGATTAATCCAGCAAGATGAGTGATCCAGCAACCAAAATTCCAGTTCCTCAATTTCATATACTTAACTGAGACAACCAGCTCATTCTTTGGCTGCAGGTTCCTTCTAGCCTTCTATTGTGTGAAGCAAGCTGCGTCACTCCAATGATGGAAGTTTTGTTCTTGCTAGTATGAGCTACTTGATGAGTTTCCTCTTTTCATTCAGTGGTAAATGTGCTGTGTTTTTAAATTACTGATTTATAATTAACACAGAATTTCCAATGTGATATAATCCCAGGACAATGTTTGAAATGAGAATGCTTTTTTTTAAAAAACAAAACTCTGCAAATAATAGGAGAAAGGAGATTGGAAAAATATAGATATAATCTGAAATAGGAGAGCCAGCATGATGTAGTGGTTTGAGTGTTGGATTACACACCTGGAGACCAGGGTTCAATTCTGCACTTTGCCATGGAAACTCACTGGGTGGCCTTGGGTGCATCTCTCTCACACACACAACATCAGAAAACCCTGTGATAGGTTCACCTTAGGGTTGCCATAAATTGGAAACGACTTGAAGGCACACAACAACAACACCAACAACAACCTGAAATAGCCAGCTGAGTGGTAAGAGCATATATTTACACCTGCTTGCAAGTTCCTGTAGCATTTCTGGACTACTCATGTGAAAACCTTGTACAAAGCATATCTCCATCTGGTGGGTGGAATTCTATTATTTTACTTGGTTGCTCTCGCAGTCCTTCTGACTAGAGCAGGAATGAATGAGTATTTTTCCATTTAATTTTGATGATTTTTTTTCTCAATTTTGTTTTCATATTTCAAAATGTGAAGAACTTGAGATTTAAAAACTTGAATATAGGAGCAAGCAAAACTAATGTTTATGCAATTTGGGGTAATACTCTGGGGTAAGTATCTTCTGCCACTTTCTTCCAGGTTTGGGTTCCACTGAGCTACTTCATCATATTAGTGAGTTTTCCTTCCATATCCAGTGATGCCTCTTAAACACAACTCACCACATCTATCTATCTATCTATCTATCTATCTATCTATCTATCTATCTATCGTCTATCTATCTATCCATCCAATATGTGTGTTTATATATATCTGTTTGTCAAGAGTTACTTATTTTAAACAAATCAGTATTGGCCTCTAACTTTTGACAGACTCTCTGTTAGGTGATTGAATGTAGTACTTCTTCGACTGTAAGTAATTAGCAACATGCATGGAAAGAAGTAAAGAAAAGTTCCCCTGCCTTTTTTTTTTTTTTTTTTTTTGAGGACACATTTTCCAGGTTAAGCATACATCCTAAGAAAACAGATCTCAGACAGCTTAGCTGCCTTTGATACCGCCTGTGAATGGTTCTGTCATGTGGCTTTTAAGTAAGTGTATCCTTGGGAGGATATTTGTTCCAGTGGTGAATAAAATCTCAATTCAGCAACCAAGTGGTTTACCAATAGAATAAGTGTGGATATCCAACTTTAAAGAAAAACATTCTTGGTGTTAAAGCATAGCCGCATTACAAACCTCGGAAGACTGAAAACCCCAATGATTTTCCAACTAGAATTCCTTCCTAATGTGAAACGGATGGAATATAAAATAGATTGATTCTGTGACATCTGAGGTGAAGTACTGGTTGCAAATTTTTGCAAATGAGTATAGGTTCAAGGACCATGAATCTACTCACATTTTCAGCATATCTGTAATTTGTTAACTGTGAATGTTAGGTGAATTAGTGCACATTTTTGACACATAACTTAGTAAATGGAACCATACATTTGATATCCCATTTTGTTCCACCTCATGTTGTCAAAGGGTTGTCAAATGATGCCAGCATTCCTGTTCCTTGAATCTGAGAAAGAAGGAGCACATGCCCAGCTGAGAAATATAAAGATTTATTCACTGCCATTCATTCTATGGCAGCTCTACAGCTACTTGTTAATGGAATGACAAATGGCTCTAAACTAACTTAATAATTATAATCTAACAGTAATGGAATTTGCTTGTTTATTTATATTCTGGCTTTCTCCTAAGATAGAACCTTTGCAATGAGTTATGGCTCATAACAAGGTCAACAAGATAAAATTAAAAACTGATGATAATGATGATAAACTTTTTAAAAATACTAGATCAGCTGCCATGTTAAAACATCATTAATTTAAAGCTGTACAATCTCATTTTTAAAAATCTGACAATAAAAACAATATTCAGCATGCACACTACACCAAAACCCTCCTGTTCAACCCATTAATTAACTAATATTTCATTGATAACAAATTAATACCAAAATAAAGACGGAAAATTAATTACTAGGAGAGAAGGAAAGCACCTTATCTCTTTGAAACCCTAAACGTCTTACCTTGCAATAGCAAGATGGTAATGGTGGGGAATCGGCAGCAGAAACAGACAAGAGCTCCAGTAAAGAGGATTGATGCAAAATTTTATCTAATTAAGGGGGAAAAAAATCTAAAAAAAAATTCATATTTGGAGTTCCAAGATTTAAGCAAAGATCTGAAATAAAAATTCTCTTACTACTCAGAAAAGCATCTCTCAATATGTAGTCCACATCCTGTTGAAGCACATTCCCAATTTAACTAGTTTAGTATTGCATCAAAAATGGGATCACTTACAGGGAAAAAGCTAGGATGTAGATAGAAAACAAAGGAGCAAAATAGGAGAATAGGAACACAGGAAATGGTCTTGTCATTGTGGTCTCCCATCCAAGTAGTAACCATATTCAACAATGAGTAGCTTCTAAAATCAGACAATACAAAATATAGTATTGTAATTAAGTCAAATGGGATGCAGAGAAAGTATTCATTAAGGGAGAGTCAAAGCAGGGCAAGAAAAAGAGACACATCCTTAAGAACTCAGCCAACCAGGTCAGCAGTTCCTTCCTGCTGAGGATAATTCTTGACAAATCATTCCTGTCAATCAACTATGATGGGTTGTTAGACAAAAAGATGGCCATCTATTTTAACCAAGGTAAAAATAAATTGGCTTTCCACAGCTTTGATATTTTAATCAATACTGGAATGGATACACACTTGCATATTTTGAGTAGACCAATTGTATTGATAATTAAATGATTTCAGTCCCCAATTATGATTAAATCTGGGTATAAGTCTATGGATCCCAATTATAACTCTCTATAGGGGATGCCTGAATTGAAGTGCAGTTAAAGCAAAAACTATGTTTTTAAAGTTTAGAATCATAGTGGTTGGGACCTTCTAAATATATCTTCCTATTCTTAGAGCACGCCTCCTTACTTGTACATTTTCTGGATAATCTGGGTAGCTTGACCTTTCTCAGTCCCAAATTAGGCCACAGGTAACAAACTGATAGCAATAAATCAGGGTGATAAATTTTGATATTTTTTTTAAAAAACACAATTTAAGTCTTCCCACTCTGATAAAGGTAACTCATTACAAGTTGCCATTGTGTCCCACAGTTTTACTAGGGTGATCAGCTATCAATAAAGGCCATCTTCTTTATTCCATCCAGATCATAGCATCCAACCCTCTAGGTTCCTGAACTCTGCCTTACTTTCTTCAGCATGGGCCTTCAGAAGACAGCACTGGGGGATTTTCAAGTTCAAGTAGATGCTTATGAGGGAAGGTAATCTGATCCTAAAACATTTAAGGCTTTAAAGCTTATAACCAATACTTTAAATTAGGCCTGGAAACAACTGAGAACAGTTCACCTTGCAAAATACAGGACTAATGTGTTCAAAAGATCCAAACCCGGTTAATTATCTTGTAGCCATATTCTAGCCCAAACGTATGTTCCAAAATTGCTTTTAAAGGATGCTTCACATGGAACACATTGCAGTCAGCTAAAATGCAGGTTAACAAAGCATGGTTAATAATGACCAAACTATTTTCAGGTACAGTTGAAATGATGACATTGATCAGCCAAGCCTTCAGACTACAAAGGCAAATTGAACCTCGCTTGACAGTGGTGGACTAGTAAACACTCACATACTGCAGACCTAATCATTTAGAGCAGTCTTCCCCAAGCTGGTGCTTTGGACCAGGAGTTTGGTTTGATCAAGCAGAACTCTTGTTGCATCTCAAATAATAATTTCTTGCATTCAGTGATGTTTCTCTTGTTAAAAATGGGTCTTAAGACTGGTTGACTAAAGAACTCTCAGCTGAGCTAAGTGTTAAAAGAAACATGTAGAGGAAATGGAAGAATGGTGACACCACCAAAGAGGAATTCAAGCAAATAGCCAGGAGATGTAGGGAGAAGGTCAGAAAAGCTAAAGCTCAGAATGAATCCAGGCTTGCCAGAGACATTAAAAACAATAAAAAGGGCTTTTTTAGATATGTCTGCAGCAAAAAGAAAAACAAGGAGATGATAGGGTCGCTGCCTGGAGAAGATGACCAGTTAATAACGGAGGGAAGAGAGAAGGCAGAACTACTCAACACCTTCTTTGCCTCAGTTTTCTCCTAAAAGGATAGAAGTACTCAACCTGGGGGATGGGGAGCAAGTGAGGAAGGGGAGGGGTGGGAAATGCAGCACAGAATAAGTAGAGAAGTAGTAAAGGAATATTTGGCTAAACTAGATGAATTCAAGTCTCCAGGGCCAGATGAATTACATCCAAGGATATTAAAAGAACTGTCAGAAGTCATTTCTGAACCACTTGCAATAATCTTTGATGAGAACTCTTGGAGAACAGGAAAAGTCCCAGCAGACTGGAGGAGGGCAAATGTTGTCCCCATCTTCAAGAAGGGGAAAAAAGAGGACCCAAATAATTATCGCCCGGTCAGCCTGACATCAATACCCAGGAAAGATCCCAGAGCAGATCATTAAAAAGTCAGTTTGTAATTACTTAGAAAGCAATGCCGTAATCACTAAAAGTCAACATGGATTTCTCAGAAATAAGTCATGCCAGACTAATCTTATCTCTTTTTATGACAGGGTTACAAGCTTGATAGATGAAGGGAATGCTGTAGACGTAGCATATCTTGACCTCAGTAAGGCCTTTTACAAAGTTCTCCATGACATTCTTGTAAAGAAGCTAATAAAATGTGGGCCGGATGGGGCTGCTGTCAGGTGAATTGGTAATTGCTTGACTGATCAAACCCAAAAGGTACTCACCAATGGCTGCTTTTCATCCTGGAAAGAAGTGACTAGTGGAGTACCACAGGGTTCTGTCCTGGGCCCAGTGCTATTCAACATCTTCATCAATGACTTGGATGAAGGAGTGGATGACATGCTGATCAAATTTGCAGATGACATCAAATTGGGAGGGGTTGCTAATATCTCAGAGGACAGGATCAAATTTCAAAATGACCTTGACAGATTGGAGAGCTGAGCCAAAGCTACCAAAATGAATTTCAACAGAGAGAAATGTAAAGTCCTACACTTAGGCAGAAAAAATGGAATGCATAAATATAGGATGGGGGACACGTGGCTAGATAGCAGTACATGTGAAAGGGATCTAGGAGTCTTGGTAGATCACAAGCTGAACGTGAGTCAGCGGAGCAATGATGCATTCAAGAAAGCCAACGCGATTCTTGGTTGCATCAATAAGAGTATGGTGTCTAGATCGAGGGAGGTAATGGTACTACTCTATTCTGCATTGGTTAGGCCTCATTTGGAATACTGTGTCCAGTTCTGGGCACTCCAATTCAAGAAGGATATCGACAAGCTGGAACGTGTCCAGAGGAAGGAGATCAAAATGGTAAAGGGTCTGGAAGCTATGCCCTATGAGCAACGGCTTAGGGAGCTGGGGAAGTTTAGTCTGCAGAAGAGAAGGTTAAGAGGGGACACGATAACCGTGTTTAAATATTTGAAGGGATGTCATGTTGAGGAGGGAGCGGGCTTGTTTTCTGCTACTCCAGAGACTAGGACAAGGAGCAATGGATTCAAGCTACAGGAAAGGAGATTCCACTTGGACCTCAGGAAGAACTTTCTGACGAACTTTTTGCTGCCCGGAAGTGGAATATGCAGCTTCGGAGTGTGGTGGAGTCTCCTTCTTTGGAGGTTTTTAAGCAGAGGCTGGATGGCCATCTCTTGGGAATGCTTTGATGTGTGTTCCTGAATAGCAGGGGGTTGGACTCGATGGCCCCTGGGGTCTCTTCCAACTCTATGATTCTACGATCTTTTCTTCCCATTTTTATTTCTTCTTAAATTATGGCTAGTATCCTGATCAGTAAATACAATGTAGTAAGCCTGACTTATGACATTGTGATTATCTCGACTCATGCTTACAATTATTGCAAAGTGTCCTTAAAGTGTGCATAAAGCCCCACCTTTAAAACCTTGCAGCCCATCTCCCCAGACACAGGCATTTCCGAGATGCTGAAGGGCAGGACAGTGAGTAATGATGAGTCCAGCCGAGTGGTGGAGCTTGGAGTGTGTGAAGGGGGAGCAGGAGGGGGCGGGGCTATGGCACTGTGGTAAAGCCACTGTGAGCCGGGGTGTGGCTTTGGTGTGTGTGGGGCATGGCCAGGGAGCGCAGGGGCGTGGCTATGGGCTGGAATGCCCCAGAAACATTGCCATCAGGGGTGAATTGTACCCCTGCTCCCACGTCCCTACATGACTGGTCCAGCCTCTGAGCACCATGAGGCATGCTGAGAAAGACAGCTGCAGAGAACCCCTACAGGGTCTATCACAACTGATTACATCAGCACGCCTCACAACCAAGAGAGGGCTGGACATGTCATTACTCACCATCCTGCTCTCCAGCACCTTGTAAATGGCTGTGTTGGAGTTTGGGGCTGTGAGGCTTCAAACATAGGACTTTGAAAGACAGCATTGGGAGATGTAGCTATACCTCTGTTGCTATGTCTCCTGATGCAGGACCTCAGCCTTTACCATTTAGTTTAACTTTTTAATAAAATAAAGAAACACAAAATCCTAAACTGAGGAGGAAAGTTGGATGTTTCTCAAAGGAAGATAAAGTAGATGCTGTTCCAGTAATATGCAGCCTATATCCAGTGCTCCAGGTGCCTAACAATACAGTGAGTACTTGCAGCACTATTTGGATTTGTAAAAGTGAACCAGTCAGTTCTGCATGTATGAAACTCCTATGTGTGACCTCTGACTTCATGGAAACAAACTCATAGCAGCCTTTTGAAAGGCTGCTAGGAACTGATCTATACAGCAGCAGATGAGCCAACAGTCTATCTACTCTGCCTGGTATTGCCTACAATGTTTGGCAGTAGCACTGCAGGGTCTGTGACAGAGATTCTTGTGAGCCCTGCCACTTGAGATCCTATAATTAATACAGGATTCTTGGAGAGGTGGGGGCCTCCACCTATGCGTTAGACCCTTGTTCTTCTTAGCTTATTATAAAAGTCAGGGAGGAGCTAGCAGAGTGAGTGGAGGGAGTGATCAATGCGTTGGTAAAACAAGGCAGACTTCCATCATGCCTGAAGGAAGCAGTTATAAGGTGTGCTCCTGGATTGAATCCTGAGCACATTTTGCTGGCAATTTGATTCCTGCTTCAGACAACAATCCCGTGTGTCTTTTCCTCAGCTGCTTAATCACAAACAAAACCACCCTCTGTCTCTCTGGCTAGTTCTCACTGAACATTCAAAACACACAGAAGCTTTGCCTCACATAGAATTCCTCTCATCTATAAGTCCCTCCCATGCATGCCACTGTGCTGTATTTGATTTTTGGTGTGCTATTTCTTTTGCCTAACAACCGGTCATCAAATTGCACCAGCGTTACAAATAGCTAATCCCCAAAACAACATTGTCACGGCAGTATTAAGTCCACTACATCATCAGTATCTGTGGTACATATGCTATCTACCAACAGCCAAAACCAGACAAAGCTCGGAAAAAAGACTGTTTATTGAACTTCTACACTGCCTTCTCCCGAGATGGGATTCAAAATGGCCTACAATAATTTTAAAAAGATGAAGCTAAAGCATTAGTTGGCAAAAGTTAAAAAAGAATTAATTAACAATATTATTTAAAAACATGATTAAAACAGTTAAAACATTTGTGTTTGTATTGTACTGTATTTTTAAGTAAGTAAAGTAACAATATAAGCTAAAGTGTGGTTAACAGTAAAATCTTCTGACCGTTGAATGATGTACTATGATGATGTACTATGAATATTTACCTTTCTTTACCTTACACCATACACACACACACACACACACACACACACACACACACATATATGTATTAAAAAGCACATGTGTCTACAAATACCAATGATTTTTCTGATACAGAATTAATATGTGGGCCTCAATCGAACAGCCTCTCAATATGCACGTATGCATTCATGCTATGCTGAGCACCACTTCTCTGACTTACTGTAAAGCCTCAAAGCCACCTCACATGGCTATTCTGTGCTTCATAGTGAGCGGGTAGTGTCAGAGAAGGTCTGGCTACCCTCCATAGCCAGACACACAATGATGACATCAGGAATTAAAGTCTGTGGGGTTCTTCCAAGGGTCTCAGAGCTACTATAATCATTGTACATTTGACTGGGGGTGAGGTTGCCAGAAGCTTCTTTGATCCTGCCTGCTTGGCATGAAACATGGAATGGCACTGTGAGGTGTCCTTGAGGATTTACAGTAAGTCAGGAAGGTTGCTTTGAGTACTGTGCAGAAAGGAAGAGAGTACTAACCTCAGCAGCACCACCAAAAAACACATCCGCATGTGTAAGAGACACACGTGCATGCAGATGTCCCTAACTGAATCCCTGCCATTGTGTGGGACATATAGCCAGAAGGGATGACTATTGAACATGCCACCATCATATGTCATAAGGAGGCATTATCTGTATTACATTGCCAGCATTTAGATGAAGTGGCCAATTTCTTTCTAAAATTGTGTAGTGACATCCAATAAACTTGAAACAACTTTTTTTTTCTGAACCAAATAGTTTTATATTTAAAACCATTTTAGATATTGGGGCAAAGGCAATGTCCTTTTGGTAGATTTGCACATGATGCACTAATTCTTTATTCTACTATGTCATAACTTCATAGACATAATTTTAGTCCTTTCCAACAAAGATTTGTAAACTGTACTTGTTGTTTTGTTTCTCTAAAGGATACCACTGGTGTTCCTAGCATAAGAGGAGCAGCTGAGGCGCTCAGAGCTGATGGTTCATATATAAACACGAAGTTGTAGTGTGCTTGTACATATTGCCAAACTGAAATATTGGTAGCATGTAATACTGAAACTGGCAAATGTTCTTGATCTGGTCTTTTCACATGCACTGTGCATCTGGCTGGGAGTGAGGATGTCATATATAAATCTAACAACCAAGCCCATTTTTCCTGTGGAAAGGATTCTCACAATTTTCAAATTAGGATTATCCCACTGACACACTTTAGCATGAGCATATAAACAGAATTGTATTTGATGACAGGTTATACAGCAAAAATTTCAGGGAGCACCATGTTAACCAAAAACTGCATGTGAATCCTTTGATGTAAACAGCTAAATTTGAACATGACTTTCAAGTCTGTTTTCATATATATTTGAACACAGGGCTTTGATTCAGAGTTGATATTCAACAGTATTGCAAGTTTATTTTAATCTTCTCACACCCCAGACCTTAAAACAATTTAATTTATTGAAGATTTTAATTACTTCAAACTGATTATAAAGTCCTTTTTACACAGCAGTAAACAGGCTGGAGCATTAATATTTCTGGCTTCCAAATTTTGGCTGAAAAATGAAGTTCAAATGAATAGTATTTTACACATAGCTATGTCTTACAAAACAGTTTAACAAGGAGGATTAAAATATTAATGGGGAATGTGGGTTCCATTTCTTGTCTTGATGTGGACCTATTCATTCAAATGTTGTATTATTTCAAAACGTAACTTGTGGGAAAGCAATGAAATGGTTTGCCAAGAATTACATTATGTCAGCTGCCATGCTTTATAAACACATTACACACACCTTATACAAACAAATTTTGGTGAGCTAATTGTCCAGAACAAAAACACTCAGAGAAAAAAAAAGATGGAGGATTCAAAATGATTAATTGCATAGCTTTTAAAGAACATTTCACCAATCTATTTCCAATACTCCAATGCATAACTAATTCTTCACAAAGCTCTCTCTAAGATTAACATTTTTTAATGCCAAAGATGCTGCTGCTGTTGTTGTTGATGATGAAAAGGCAGGCTATACTGTCGGGTTCATGCTAACTACATTGCAAACTATGATATATTTGGCAGGGGAAAAAAAGGCCATAGGTGCAACAACCAATAAAAAACAACTGGGATAGAATGTGAATTTTTCAACTAAGATGGAAAAGAAGTAAAAGCAAGCTGATGGGGACAAATGTTACACTAAATCTAAGCACATGTAACTGAAATAACTGTACATTTGCTTTCCTATTTGCTCTTGTCCCACTTCCCTTCCTTTTTTGTTTCCCTTGAGTTGAATTTTAGGTTGCAAGTTGCTTGGGGCAAAGAATCATCCACTTATGACCCGTGAAATACATGCACATTGATTGGTCTATACAAGCAAAAAATAATAAACATCATGATTGTGATACATCAGTAGCAAACCAGGCCATTTCCGTACTACAGTGTCATAGTGCTATTACTCCACTTTCAACATCCTATGGAATCCTAGGGTTTGCAGTTTAGACAGGGATATTTAGAATTCTCAGCCATAGAACTCTTTGGCCTCAGTAAACTACAAACCCCAGAATTCCACAGGATGTTGAAAGTAGAATAATAGCACTATAACAGTGTAGAGCAGAAATGGCCCTAATAGTTTTCTATTGTCTTATCTCTACTTACATTACTCTTTCTGTTACTTTTCTGAATTTCAAGATCTATCAAATCATCAAGACAATATCTTTCACTTCAGTCATTGACAGACCAATAGCTTGAAGTCATACCTTTTCCAGATGTAGCCATCAGTCATTTAATGAATATGTTAAAATTAATTTATGAATATTTATCTAATATAGTCCGGTAGACCATTATGGATCAGGCAGAGAAGGCTGCTAACTAACAGTATGTAGTCAAAGAAGTTTCATCATTTCAAAACCATGGGAGGGACTTGAAGGGAAAAGTATTCAGGACAGATGTACAAGTCAGCATAAACTGAACTGGGATCAACACACATTCATCATGCTTATCTTCATATTCCACTAAAATTAGAATGTGAAAAAATTATTTTGGGCTTGCAACTAACATACTGACTAAAATACTTTGAGTAAAACACATGCTAAGTTCAGTGGCCCCTCTGCTCCTATATCAAATGTGAGTCCTATCAGAGCACCCAGGAATTGCTCTCCCAGACATGCAGGAGAACAAACATATCTTCATTGTTTGCTGGGTTTATCCATCTTGCTATGGAAGAAGGATTCTATAAAACACACTTTGAGGATGCAAGCCATCTCAGACTGCTGGAGCACTCTATAGTTAAGCATTTTAAGGGAGAACAGGAAAAGAACATCATTCTTGGGAGAAACTTTGTGTGCATAGTCTTTTTATCTTGATTTATCTATAGCAGGGATGGGCAACTTTGTAAGAGTGGACCAAGGGCCAATATTTTTCTCCAGAGCCCACTAAGGGCTGCACTTCCTCACAGCAAGCCCAAATAACCCCCTTGCCCTCTGTTACATCATTTTTCCAGCCCAGGGCTTTGTACTTGATCATTTGCAGAACCTTTTTATTTTTTTAACTAGGGCCATTTCCACACCGGGCTTCTGAATTGGTGCAGAGCGACCTCTCACGGAGGTCTTCTACACCGTACAGTGGACTGGCGTGGACTACTTTTTGTAGTTCCACACCAGAATCCACTCAGGAATGGCCGGAACTAGCCGCGCTGTGTGTTTTTTAAAAACCTCTTTTTCGAGGTTTTTAAAAAGCACGGAGCGCGCAGCCCTGCGCCGCTCCGTCGCCCGGCTCCGAAGTGGATTTGCAGGCGCGAGCAAGTGCGTGCCTGCAGATCTGCCGGGGGCGGGCTTCCAGCTGGCCAGTTTCTCCGGTTGGTGGAGAGCCTCCACCAACCGGAAGCTGCCATTTGGGATGCTGGAGGACTGCGGAGTAGCGAGCCCACGCTGCTCCACGTAGCAACGGACTTACCCAGCTGCCGGTAAGCTCTGTTTTTGGGGGTTTTCGCCCATTTCCCCCACACACAAGTGGAAAGGGCCTAGGCTAAGAGCTTCCTGCATGCAGCCCTAGATTATCCATCCTTGCTCTAAATCAACATCTTCATCAGTACGGTTTTACTGTACTATCACTGCTTTCCCTAGAAAGAAGGCTTTACAATATACATGCATGTGTTCTCATGTATACAGAGAGAGAGAGAGAGAGAGAGAGATTGTTATTTTGAATTGTTGTAGAACAAAAAACAGAAAAATGAACCAAATGTGAGAGAGAATAAAAATATCAAAAGCAGGGACTGCATTCAACGAACTCTGGCTGTACTGCATGTGCTTTTTTTTTTTTTTTGGATAAATATTTTCATTAAGCTTTCCAGGCCAACATCTTTCTCATCTGAAGATAAATTAATAGAGGTGCAGATAAATGAAGCAGTATGTTGAAAATAATAGCAACACTGACCTTTGTCACTCTTTTCTGCCTCCTCCCAACTCGAAAGCCTGAGGTGCAGTAATCCACATGTCCCATTACTCTAAAATAAAGCTGCAGACAGCTGCTTACTTCCGAATTTAAGATTCAAGCTCAGACCTTCTGGTAGTAGGAATCCATGCCTGTGGCAATTTGAACCATTTAAAATATGAAACTCTTTCTTGGAGACAAAGTTTGGAGAGGGTGCCAAGTTGCTTTTGGGGTGTCCCTGGAGACTTTCATGGACCATCAAAAATGGGACCTGGTGGCACAGGAACTCCCCCTAACCAATTTTCAACCTACACTGTACTACAGAGGGCTTTTTTCCCCTTACTGTACAGAGATCTTATCACTCTAAATTGGTCAGATTATCTTCTTTGAAGCAGCCCTTAGCTGATGCAAGGTGGCCTCTCAAAATGCCTTTCTGTGTTTAGAATGGCCACCCTCACTATGTAATATTGTTTGGAAAAGGGTTTTAACATTAAGGCTTGGATTTCCCCCATCCTTTCCCCCAATAAAATAATTTTTTGCCATTACAAAAGTAATGATTGCCTTTTTAGTTGTAGAGAGGTACTGGAAAATGAATATAATATTTGAGGTGGCACATTCATTTTAATGATTGAAATTTGATTAAAATAATTTGATTAAATTATATGGAATGGTAGAACTGGACAAATTAACAATTCTACTATTAAAAAGACTGTTCAAATAAGACTGGAAGACACTTTCATCTAGATGGGGAAAATTAACAACTGCATGGTTGGAAGATTAAAACTCCAAGAAATAAGTATCATATTATTTATTAAATTAAATATTAAAATTGAAACATATTTTATTGTATAGAGAAGAAAATAAACATTTCAAAAGATAGAAGGTCAGGCTATGTATAAGGAAGCTCCTAACACTAAGGAAGAAGGAAGTTATTTTTTTTCTTTTTCCTTTTTGATTTACATTCTCTCATTGAACTATTTGCCTAGTGTTCATGTCTTGTTTATATGTATTTATGTTGATTTTGGAAAACAAAGCCAAAGACAATAGCTGTTACTGTTTTATTTTTTATTTTTTGAATTTTATAAAAATAGTCCTTAAAAAATATTTGGCCCATCCAAGACATTTTTCATGATGCCTACTTCATTAAATCTTTTTCAAAAAATTCTTGAAATAATTTTACTGTAGTTGGCCTTCAACAGAGCCTCCAGACGACAGTTTCTCCATATCCCCATTTACCTTTCTAGTTTGTCTTTTGAAGGAACTGCCCTTCTCATTTTGTTACACAGTTAATTGACGTGTCACTTTTCCAGAGCCAGCTGTGCCCAAAGCAGCTCAAAGCTTGTCAAATATTTGAACATTTGAACAAGAGTGGGGAAAGCATTGTACAAAACTTTACTAAATTGAAATGAAATAAAAACAGTGTAACAGCATAGCATACCGTATTTGCTGGCATATAAGATGCACCTGTGTATAAGATACACCCCATTTATACACTGGAAAATACTATTTGCTGGTGTATAAGACACACCAATGAATAAGATACACCCCATTTTCAAACAGTATTTTTCAGGAAAAAAGTGAGTTTTATATGCCGATAAATACAGTAAACTAAAATGTTAAATGATAGTCAATATGGTGTCCATAGTCCACTCCAGTTTAAAGAGCTGGACTGGAATTGAGAAATTCAGGTTCTTTTTTTTTTAATTTATTTTTATTCAACAAAACAATGGAAGGGAAGGGGGAATTAGTAGGAGAGATAAAAGATAAAAAACATACATTCCACATGATGACAACATAACATATATATAACATAATGAATATACACATATGACATAGATAACAACATTTCATGGATGTTTACAGAGCATACATCGACACTTTCAAATCTAGACACAGGCATATCAATCCATCCACAGTACATTTCAAAACAGCATCTGCATAGCAGTGTCATACATTGGTAAAAAGCCCGTATTATAGTGGCCAACAAGTTGGTAAAATATATGTATATATATTCATATACATATTTGTATTTTAAACTGTATATTAGTCAATTTCACTTTTAATGTATGTATATTATTAGTACAAGATATACAGAAAATTTCTTAGTCTCATAGTTATAAAATAGCCACATTGATGGATAGTTAACTGTAACAACTGTCTCTGAACCCCTTTTCCTAGACTTCCCACTTTAAATCTCCTGTTAGATGAACTCTCAAACGCATTTTCCTCTTAATACATTAGTCAGTCCCAGTTTTGGTATGTAAAGACTCTAACAACAGTTGCCAAGTTTTTAAGAATTTATCATCTGGTTTATTTTCTATCATACAGGTAAGTTTTTCTATCCCAGCAATTTCAGCCAGTTTCTCTAACCATTCTATCTCGAGTGGTATTAACTATTTTTTCCAGTGTCTGGAGAGAATAACTCTTGCCACCATAACCATATGCTTATGCAAATGGAAAATACCCAGCAACAGAAAGAAATTCAGGTTCAAATACCCATGGTGAAACTCACTTGGCAGCCTTAGACGAGTCTTTCTGGAGTTATTAACATGATACAGTTATAACACTGTGATTCCAATTTAGTTGCCATGGTTTCTTCCTGTGGAATCCTGGGATTTGTAGTTTCTTGAGGCTAAATCAAATCAAATCAAAGAGCTAGCGCTCTTTCTCTAATAATATTAAATACCCCTTTCTAAACGTCAAATCCCAGAATTCCACAAGATGGAATCTTGGAGGCTAATCTGGAACCATAGTGCTGTAACTGTGCAAAAGCCCTGCAGCCCCCTGCCCCACCTTTGCCTGACTTATTTTACAGCTTGTTATTCTGAGTTTTAAGTAAGGAAGAGGAAAGCTATATATGCTGCCTTGAACTAATTGGAAGAAAGGGGCATAAATATAACACATCATTAAAATTTAACATTACAGTGAAATAATCTAAATGCCACTACACAGACACAGAGCAAAGTCAAAATAACCTCCTTAAGAACATCACTGGCACCGTGTTTGCTATGCTCAGTGATTGTGGAGGTCTGACTTGAATACTGTTTGCTAGAAGATATCTTGGTTCCAGAGGTCAGGTTGTTCTCACCAGCTGAGATGTTTCTCAGCTGGTTCCTTCATCTGTATTCCTATGGAGAATAATAGCAGCAGCAAAAGGAAAATGATTAAGGGTGGCATGTTGTTGTAAGTTCTCTTCTACCAGCCTCGCAGAAATTTTGGCCACTATTGCTGGTTCTTCCAGTGATGGTTATGTTTTGCTCTTTAATAACATGACAGGGAAAGCTAGTTCAACAAAAGCGATATCTGTTTCTTTCTGAATTAGCTTTGTTTGTCTTCAGGGATATCATTCCATAGTCAACCTGGACTAGTAACTTTATAATATCATGACTCCCCTTCTCACCCACTCCACTTCAGCCATTCAACAAATATGGCGGCAAAGATTAAAGCTACCAAATATAGTGGGTTGCAATGAACTGGCAAGAGAAAGGTAAGCACTGTAGGAGATGAGTGTCTTTTGAGTATATCCCAGTCTTGCCCAAGCTCCCTTTTTGTGCCAGGAATATTCAATGGAAGTCTTAGATTGTCCCTAGCAATAAATTATTTAAGTCACAAAGGCTGACTTCAAGGCACTACTTACTATATTGTCAGCTGGTAGTAATAAATTCCAGTTTAAATTGATTAAATAATCATTTTATTCCATCTAGTTTCCCTTTTGAGAAAACAATGCATCAAATAGGCTGACAGTTCTTCCAGATGTCGATAATCACTCACTTTCCCCCCATTCATGTTGATTTTATATGAACATATGGTAGATGAATCAATAATATTCCATCTCCAGTCAAAGATGGCACTGCGGCTGTCTATAGATGTTTTATGAACAAGCAATAACATCAATAATGCTTGCATAGTTATGTAAATGTGGCCAAGATCCAAAGAACTGTTTTAGTACAAAGTACAAAAGAGATTAATTCTACCCCCTTGAGGCAGTACACTCCCACTTCATATCTCAAACTGCTTTTTTAATCTTCTTTCAATTTCCAAAGAGCCTTTCCATGTGACATGGTGGACTGCACATCCATGGCTCCACTGGGCACATGAAACTTATTATACGGTTTGGTTCTAGGCCTCTATCTAATATTAGAGCTGTGTTGAATCTGGTAATTTCAGGGCTGGGATGGGGATGAACAGAGCAGATGAAGCCTGACTAGGGAGGTGAATTTGCAGAGGCTGCAGAAGGGAAAGTCTATCAGTCACATCCTCCTACATTCAGACTTTTAAAACCTCACATTATAGAATGAAAGAGTTGGAAAGGTCCTTGTGGGCCATCTAGGTCAACTCCATTGCAGGATCTCCAGTTAAAGCATCTGCAGCAGGTAGAAGAAATGAAGAATGCATGAAGGAAATGACAGATATCCAATGTTTTATCGCTATTAGAACCAGCCAAAGTCAGTAGGTATGGCTGTTTCCAGCATGAAGAAAACAATGTTGTATATGCCTGCTTTGTAGGTGTTAAAGATAAGGAGCATCTCAGGGGAAAAAAACACAATGGCGATCCTCATTCAACACTAATGTGGTTGAATATACACAGAATGAAAATCAGACTTTTGAAAAGTAAATAATCAAAGTCCTGGGCCTGCATGGATGAATCTGTCCATTTTGGTTTCTCCCACACTGAGGTTTTTTTTCTTTTTTAAATCTTAAGTTCTTTGTGAGTATACGTAAATTCTTATGAATAGATGCCCTGAAATGAAACTATATATATGTGTATATATGTGTGTGTATATATGTATGAATGTATGCATGTATGTATGTATAAATACACACAAACATATACATATATAGTGCAGGCGGGGTGTTAATTATATTATTGGAGATGGCAAAAGGTTAACATGGATGCCCTTCTGTTGCTATGGGTCTACTACAGTTTCCTTGCCATTCTGTAAACTCACATCCTATACATCTGGGATTAAGGACCATAGTTTCCAGGTTAGAATGATTGTGCACATAATTGCTTGAAGGATAAAGAATAATCCCTGATTATTGCTTATAATCAGAAATTATTCTTGATTATAACTTAGATCCTAATTTTTTTAGTTATAATTTCTTTTTTTAAAAAATGACTTTGTTACAACTTGCATGACAATCAGATGAGGCTGAATGAAAAACATATTTTAAAGCCACTTTTAAACAATTGTATTTACTATGGCTACAGTTTCCAATATATTTTGAAAATAGAGATTGAGGATTGCATCAGGTTAACTAGGGAACTGTACAGCGGGGAGGTGCACTAGAATTGTCTAGTAGGCAAATATAAGTACCTCATCAAACTACAAACCCCAAGATTACTTAAAATGGATTCATTACAGTTAAATTGGTATCAGACTGATGCAGGTATAGTTTAGATATACTTTATATAGAGAAGATTTTAAAAAATTATTTTTAATAAATGTAGGAAGTAAGCATCCAATTCCACCCGTGCACTTTGAAGTGACAAAGTCCAAACAGGGTTATGTCAGAACTTGAAAACATTTCTTTTTGGATTACAATACTCAGAAAGGACCCATCAATAAAGCCACTGGGGTACTAGTCCCAACAAAGTAGCTTTCCTGAGTTCTGGTATGTCACATTATCATCCTGAACACACCAATCTTCTCTTAACAGAAAGTAACAAATGATATTTTCATATGTTCAACAATGACTTAGATAAATTTTCTTTAATGAATACATAGACAAGGTTATATTTACTATCAGCAACAAGAATGAACTTCAATTTTTATTAAAGACTTAATACTTAAGTGTAATTGTTTAGTAGGAGCTGTTTGCAACAAGGGCAGGAACCAACTTTTTAATTATTTGTGGGGGTTTTCTTAGTTGGTTGTTGCTTAGTTAGTTTATTCGTAGTTTTGTTATATAGTGTTTGTTTTTTCGTATGTATTGTAATTTTTTTTATTTTCAATTTTGTGCATTGTTACATATTATTATTGTTTATGTCTGTTTAATAATTTTTTTAAAAAAATGATGATTGTGCACAATGCACAAGTGATTGCTGAGATCTTTTTGAATGATACAGATCTTCCTGCTGCAATATTTCCCCCCCCGTTCAATGTATCTGCTTTCTCTGAAGTTTTTCAAGGAACCATCCTTGTAAGCTTGCACACTGTCTCAATTGCCCAATGCCCATTTCCATACTACACTATTATAGTGCTATTATTCCACCTTCAACATCCTATGGAATCCTGGAGTTTGCAGCTTAGGGAGGGGCATTTAGAGGGCCTCCGTAAACTACAAACTCCAGAATTCCAAAGGATGTTGAAAGTGGAATAATAGCACAATAACAGTGTAGTGCGGAGGAGTGAAACCACTCTGGCAGACACATCTGATGTTGGACTGGCTGGTGATGACAGTGCAGTTTCTCTCAGTTTTTCTGCTCTAGTAGATGCTATACATATACATAAGTGCAGAGACAGAAAAAATTAGAAATGGGGCCAAATGTTCAACAGGATGTTGCAGAATTGGGTGGCCTCAATAGCTGTTCATAGTTTTTTTTAATGTCTTTTTTCAGACACTGTAAAATTAGCAAATGATTACAGTATCTTTTGAAAACTGACGTCTTTCTAAGAGCTTATGTAAGCTATCAAAATATGTCAGACTCATATTTAAAAGTCAGCACCAAGCTTAGGTCTTGTTTTTACTTTAGGCAATCATTTTCAGTAATCAATTTTTACATCTTATTTATATCTGTGTTTATATGAAAAGCTAACTGAAATGGCTCATGCTCAAAAGTCATGGACAGGAGAAGCTTTGTGGCCTCTCTTTGTGCCCTTGTTATTTGATAATCTGTTATTCTTGAGCACTGATTTTCAGAGGAATCATGTTACTCTCTCAGGTTAACAAGCTCACCCAAGAAGTTATAATTCATGTATTTGACACTTTAATAAGACTAAATAGAACAGTTTTAAAAGTTCATATGGACTTTATGTAAGCTTCTTCGCCTGGACTGATCACCCTTTTGACTCTGGAATATACAACAATCCTTACTCATAAAATGTGTTTTAAAACTCCAGGATTCTTTAAGAATAATGCTTTTTGAATGTTGTTGAACATTTCCAAGTAGACAAAGAATGATGTTAATTCTGATCTTGAATTTGAGAATGATAGACCTGCCACTTGTGAAAGGAGTGCATGGCACTGGAGTGGATCATGTTAGACAAATGCACTCCAATTAGTGCCATGCTAGGATGTTAAATGTCAGAGAATCATTGAACCATAGAGCTGGAAGGGGTCCCAAAAGCCATTGAGTTCAACTCCTCCTCAATGCCTCCAACTTATTCTCAGCAGGTAGCTATCCAACCTCTTCTTTTAAAACATCCAGAGAAAGTGATCCCATCACCTCTCCAGGTAATAGGTTTCATTGCAGCACCACTCTTATTGTCAAGAAGTTCCTTCTAATATCCAACTGAAATCTACCTACCTGTAACTTAAAATCATTAGACTTCGTCCTACCTTCTAGGGCAGAGCTTTCCAAACTGTGTGTCATGACACGTTAGTGTGTTGGCTGCAGTGTGTAAGTGTGTCACGCGTATATAACAGGTGGAGGGGCTGCCTCTGCTGCTGCCACCACACTGCCCTGGGCCAAGGAAGACTCCTGAAGGGGCGGTGGCAGCAGCCCAGGCTCAGGTGGAAGGGCTGCCTCCACTTACTGAATTACTGTGTCACGAAATGATGCATGTCTAAAAAGTGTGCCACCAACATGAAAAGTTTGGAAAGCTCTGCTCTAGGGCAGCAGAGAACAAGCTTGCCTTCTTCTCCCTTTAACAGCCCTTAAGATGTTCAAAGAGTACAGTTACGTCACCAGCCACAAGGTCACTAAAGTATATTCTCTAGAACTTAGGGAGGGGAAAGATTGAAATGGGAGGAGGTGCTTCTTCAGCAGGGCTAGCTTAAGGTGGTGATATCCCCACTGTCCTTTTTTCATGTACTGCAGGTGATTGGCCAGATTGTTGCTGAACACTGGTGATGGGACAGCATTCTCTTTTGCAAAAATGACTTGGCAAGAAAGTTTTAAACTTGTTAGGAAACTGTTGCTTTAATCCTTATTGACTAATCAATTGATTCCAGTAATGTATTTAAGTCTTTTACTCCAAGTCTCAAGTCCTTGAAAATACTTTTTAAAGTCATGTCTCAAATCTGAGAGCCAACTTTACACCCCAACCCATATTCCAGAATTTCTGGACAGAGTCAAATAGTCGAACTGAAAGACTCAGTTTCAAAAATTTAAGCAGTGTTGGCCCTCCACATTTGCGATTTTGCCATCTGAAGCTTCAGAAGTGGGAAATAGGATCTTCCTTACTCCCCCTTCCCAAAGCTGGAAACTTTGTGCCAATGGGCATAAAAAAGTCTGCAGCTTCGGAAGTGGGGAATAGGATCCTTCTTGCTTCCCATTTCCGAAGCTTCAAAAGCTTTAGAAAGCAGGAAACTTCCTCCTCAAGCCCACTGCCTAACACATTTGCTGTTCCCCTCTGAGAAATACACGCTGCACTCTGGGGGCAAGTCTTGTTTTCTGCTCATAAGAAAAGTTTTAGAAGGCTCCTCTGATATCCAGCAGCGACAGGCTGCTGAACAAACCCCAAGCATGGCTCAAGCTTATTGCCTAACTGTTTGGCTGTTCTCCTCTGAGAAATGCCCCCACACTTTGGACTTGAGACAGATTGTCCTGTGACCAGTAGGCAAAAAGAGGTGGAAGTGTTGTTCAACGTCGTAAGGTTTCTGGATGAATAGATTATGTAACTGAATCAAGGGCAGCAAGTCAATCACTAAAAATATACAAATCTGGAGTTGAGTTGAGTCAGTGCATCATTTATTGCCAAGTTGAGTTCGAGTTGAGTCACTGAAGAAACTTAAGTCCAACTTGAGTCTGAGTCAATTGACTCAAGTATATGTTACTGATTGAGTCTACATTTTGGGATTTCTTTGATCTGTAGTGAATGGCCTCATTTTGCTTGGATCCTGGACTACGATACCATGCTGAATTTTAGAGATAAGATTACCCAGGATTTAGGACTTGAAGAAAGTAAAAATATTGATACTTAGCACAAAAGAATTCAATTTAGCTTTGGCCTAAAACTAGGCTTGAATCAATAGAAATGCAGTAAATCAGCATTTATGTGAATTCTTTTGATTCAATAGGATTATTCTGTGTGGCAATAACAATTGAATTTCAGACTTTGTATTTATTTATTGTGGCCTTCTCAAAGGAGCAATTGAAACATGTAAAATGCCATTGTGTGGGCTTGCCTTTCAGAGTCTGTACCACATGGTTTGACAGCTTCCATTTTCTCTATCCAATTTTTCTTTTGTTTCCTTTGGTTAGCCTTGTGTGGTTGTGAGACTGCTTGAATCTTGCATGTGGTTGTGATATTCCCCAATAAAACATTCTTTTAATCTCCAACTTGTGTCCCTGCATTAGTACTGGTATGCAAAAGTGGAAGATCCTGTAAGGTTACCCCCTCTTGCAGACTTCCCTTTGAGCTATTAATCCCCCACCATTTCATGGAGCCATTGGTATCATGGATGGACCTCTGAGTCACCCACCTTTTGTGGTAACAGAATGACTGCAAACTGATTCTTGAAGTAAGCAAAAGAAAACCTAGTAAAAAGCAGGTAATAGGGGAACCCTGCTAGTTAAGAGTGGTGCTCCTCGAGGGCATCCTCTTTGGAATACAGCACACCAAGAACAGTGCAGCAGATACACCTTCAATCTCTCTTTCTCAAAGGCACCGCACCTCTAATTTCCATAAATTAGTATATTACATAAAAGCAGTGTTGATTTGATTTGTTTTCCTACCCCGTTCATTCAAATTTTTGTTTATTTTTTTAGACTTATATAAACCTCTTATTTAAGGCTTAGTTTTATAAGGTTTCTTCTCCCCATCCCCTTCTTTTTAGAAGATTTACTAATCTTCTGTGTATGCTAGGACTGTACAGTGCCATGGGAAGAAAATATAACCATTTGGGAGATTGATTGGTCTGGATTTTTTTCTTTCTTCAGGTTTTTCTAAACTCCGTCCATAAATTCCAGAGTTTCTCTGATTAAAATAATAGTTTTTGTGTTTTCTTCCTTATTAATAACTTTTGCCTTTTGTTGCCACACCCATCTGACCACACCATGATGTTGCTTGGCTACACATCTTCTAGTTTTCAGCTGTGAAATGTTGGCGAGTACAGAATTCAGGCAACTATGTTAGTCTGTTTCAACAAACTGGTACTAACAATTTTCATCTCCATCAAGAGCTGGCTTTTGTATTGCTAATAGACTTTGATTTCTCATTGAAGGCAAAGTCACTTATGTGCTGTAACAAGATTAGCTCACATTTACTGCTTGGAAAATTCATCCCAACTACTGTGATGATTACAACTAAAACCAGAGGGAACAGAAAAGTCTGAAGTGGGGGGGGGCACATGTTGCTGTCACTGTTGTGTACCTTTAAGTCATTTCCAATTTATGGTGACCCTAAGGTGAACCTATCATGGAGTTTTCTAGAGCTAAGAGTATGCAACACACCCAAGGTCACCCTGTGGGTTTCCACGAACAAGCGTGGAATTAAACTCTGGTCTCCATGGTGGTAGACCAGTGCTCAAACCACTACACCATGCTGGCTCTCACTGATGCTACTATATCATTATCACCACTACCACCAGCACCAGCACCACCATCTACTTCTGAGTTTGTGGGACCTGACTCCACAAGACCACTGCTTGGGGAATGCAACTTTTTTTTTTTACAATGAATGAACAAATCTAGTGATACAATTGGTTCTGAAACAATTACACTTTGTAAATTAAGGAATGCTGCTTCTGAATCAGATATTTTGCAGAAGACAAAAACTTAAGATGACTAATAAAGAAATCTTGAGAGAGTTGTGAACTTAAGGAGTCAAGTAAACCAAGAGATAATTATAAATAAATTTTTAGACATTATGACGAAGCTTAAGTTAGGTCTGGTTACTACAAAAACATACAAAAGGGAGCTGTAGCCACTCACAGCTCACTGGTGAATGTAACTTTTAGTGTATAAATAATCATGCTTCCTGCATCCACAAGAAACTATAACTAAGGAGATATAAAGTGTGCCTAGCCTACGTATATCATGGATACTTTCCCAGATGTGTGGATGGATGGGTAAATAGGGTTAGATTTGTCCCAAATTATGATAAGACCTTTCGATGCTTAGAGTTATCTGGTTTGATTGAAACTTGAAAAAGAGCACTTGGTAGTTGTTTCATTCCAAAGCATTCATATTATAGTTATGTAAATGACTGAATATAGTTTGCATCAAGGTAACATCATATTGGTATTTGCTTTAGACTCTATAATTTTCAGTGACTAGAAAAATGTCTGACTTTCATTTTGGTTAAGAAAGTATAAGTTGAAAGATAAAATTACTTTTATGCTAAGCTTTCAGTGTCAGATTCAGTAGCCATATTAATCATTCCAATCACAAACAGCTTTTGGCAGTATTCCATGAAAAACAACAAGATGACTTCACAAAGCTATGGAAAACATTTTAAATTTCATTTCTGGAGATTCTCTACATGATGAAATAATCTCCATCTGAAAGAGAAATGTAACCTTGCTGGCAGATAAGGAAACAATTGGAAAACAAAGTTATTCAAATAGCTGGAAGTATAAAATTGAACTCAGCTCTGTTTAGCTCTAGCATCTAAACATTCAAAAAAAATATTTGAGCCAAAATAAAAATAGACTTCTCAGATTTTATTTTCTGAGATCAGATTGGAACAGACACAGTGTTTCCTAGCATTATCACTTTTTGTTTTAGCACTGTTGGCAGTGCTATATTCCATGCCCTTCCAGCAAAGAAGTACAAAGGGCAAAGAACCAGGTGACAAGATGTGACTGAGACCAATGGTATAGTGGTAAACTCTGAAATGTATGTGCTCAAGTTTATTCCCCATAACTATGCCCCAAAGGGAAGATTTATTTGATTTATATCAGTGGTTCGTAACCTGTGGTCTAAGATGTCCTTGCAGGGGGTCTGCAGAGGCTTGAATAAATGTTAAGAGCTTTTGCAGTTAAAGAAAGAAAGAAAAAGAAAGAGAGAGAGAGAGAAAGAAAGATAGATTTGTATGGGATCATTCAAATAAAAATGTAAAAGGACGTCTTTCTTCTAGTTTTTTTAATATATATATATATATATATATATATATATTTGTTTGTTTTTCTATCTCAACATTTGTATTTGATAAAAAATAATTTTTTAAAAAATGTAATAGGACTGTGTGAAATTACTCATTTCTCTCTTCTCTCTAGATTTGAAGATGGCTGATGAGCAACTTTAAATAAATATTTGATGCACTTTAGGGTTTTAAATCTTGATTTAAGTCTTGGTGGTCTGTGGTAAAAAAAGATATTTAAAGGAGGTCCATGGTAAAGTAAAGACTACGAATTACTGATTTTTATCATACCTTTTTCCCAAGGCAGGCATGCAAGGTGTCTTTCAAATTTTTTTTTAAAAGTACCAGTAAAAACTAGGGATGGGACGAATCCACAATTTTCTGAATCTGAATCTGGATCCGAATCCCTGGAAGGTTCTGGGAATCCACAAATCTCACGAATCTTGAATCTTTCAAATCCTTTTTTAAAAAAAGGTTTAAAAAGCAAGAGAAAGAAAGATAATCTTGGGCAAGACACACTCTCTCAGCCTTAGCAAAAGCCTAGACAAAAGCAAACCTCCCTCTGAAGAAATGTGGCCAGGACAATTGCCATAGTTTTGCCTCAGGATCTCCCCAGATTGAAAATGACATGAAGCCCCTTTCTACACAGGCAGGAAAATGTGGATTAATCCTACATTTTCCTGCCTGTGTAAACAGGACCATTATAGTACAGAGATAATCTAGGTCAAAACTGAATTTTCTTTGCATAGGTCCTTATGGCATGCTGGGGTTTATAGTCTGATGATGCACCAGCACACTTTGTCAGAGAAGGCTGTGACACCTTGTAAAACTCCAAAGCCCAGAATTGTGTCTGAAAGAACTTTGCAAGGGAGCTATGCAAAAGAATCTTTCAGCCATCCTTGAAATCTCAAGCCTGTAGCTTCTAGTCAAGTGCTGAACTTAAATATTAAATGTTCAGTTTAAATATCTTAGAATACGACCTCAGCTGTAATTTCTGAAATTGTCAGCAAAAGCCATTATTATTCCAAGGGAAAAACTCACCTACTTACTATCTCCCCTTGGATGTCTAATCTCCCACGTTTTCAGGCGCCACAGTCTCCCTGGTTTTCAGGTATCCCGGTCTCCAACAATCTATTTGGTTTGCAGATTTGAAAGATTCGGTTTGCCTATTCTGACATAGGGGTTCAGATTCAGGAATCTCGAATCCTTCCCCAGGATTTGAGGATTCAGTTGGGCCATCCCTAGTAAAAACACAACAAAATTACACATATAAAAATTAATTTAATTATGGTAGAAAAACACAAATTAAAACAATGTAGAATTGCACACTAATAATAAACAGGAATTAAACTATTTTAAAATCTGACACATCCATTTAAAATCCTGATTTTTCTGAAGGTCTGCCTGAACTGAAAGGTCTTTGCTTCTTGGCAAAGAGACAACTGACAAAGATCTAGGTAAACCTCCTTTGGAAAGGAGCTCTTTATTCTGGGAATGGGCCACTGAGAAGATCTTCTTTTATGCCTCACCAAATGGACATCTGAAGGTGGAAGGAGGGCCTTTCCTGAAGACTATGAAGTCTGGGCAGTCTTCCTTCCTCAGTGCAGCATAGGAAGAGGCTGGCTGCACTGTGGAAGGAAAGAGCATGTTCCAATTGCTACCTTCCACCAGCAGCTGGCTGGGTGTGGAGGGGAACATTCAGGACATGCTCCAATCCTGGCAAAGGCACTGCTGGGATGACACCAGGTCACCGTGGGATGCAGGTAAGGTGTGGAAAGGGCCTAAGAAATACATCCACAGAAAAGGGGAATACAGAGTAACCAAAGGAATGTGAACATAGAGCATATCAGAGTTCTAGGAATGAATAATTTTCAGTGGTTTGCTCTTTGCAATCCTAGAAATTGAGAGCTTAAGGAAAAATTTAATGGGAAGGGGGTGAGAATTCTTATTTGGAAGGGGAATGTTCTCATTTTGTGCCCCCATAGCTATACTCTTGTGGAGGATAAACGATTCCTCCCCACAGTGCTAACCTAAGCTTCTTGGAGAGGGAAAATAATTAGACATATCAGACTGATATGTCCAGCATTTTGTTTGTTTGGGGGAAGCTCACATGCAAGTCATGAAAGCAAAAACTCTCACTTGTTGCTTTCTGCTAACTTCTGTTTTTCAGAGATATTCTGCCTCTGGACTTGGAGGCTCTATTTAATTCTTGTGGCCAGTACTACTTTAGAACCACTTTTTTAAAAAAGGAAATGGAGCATTCTTGGAGCCATCTAAGCTAGGTTCTTATAGATTCCTGTGTGATAGATCATTCTCTCTCTCTCTCTCTCTTTCTCTCTCTCTCATTCATTCACTCACTCACACCTCCACCCCCTATGCACTGGCTGTTTTCTTCCTGCAGAGTTTATATCATTTACTTTGTAAATGATCTGTGCAGTAAGAATGTCACATCTTCAGATGTGGAATCTCTGTGCATTCAGCGTTAGCGTCTGTTAAAAGAGAGTTTGGTTCTTTGCTGTGGTAGTCACAACTCAATATTCTTGTGAAGGCAGCCAAGCAAACTTTGTTTGAGAATATAGCACTGAAATTGTACCAGACTTTTACAAGGCTGTGCAGTATGCACTACTAGTTCCTTGTCAGCAAAATGTTGGCAATATTTTAGTAAATTAATAAAATTGTTCTCCTAATAAAGGCAGAATATTTGTACAAGTTCTGCCAGGACATGTCTAGCAGCAGTGTTCATGATTAAATCAGGGCTTAAAGCTTTCTTTGGGATGAAGGCAAGGAGAAGATAATTATGGGTCTCTTGCCCAGGAGCCTATAAAAACCCAGCAGAGATGGCTTCAGTCAAGACTGTGACAACAGGCAGTTATATCAAATGTATACTTAAATTCAGATTTTATAGACAGAACATGGTGTGTGAACATTTATAACTTAGCTGCATCTTTTGCTTTTAAAAGTGGATGTTATTGGAGATAATAGACACTATTGGAGGCATGATCCACATGAGTATGGGACCTGTGCTAAACACAAGGGATAGACAAGGGAGGTAAGCAAAGGGACGGCTGGGGCAAGAAAGCTGAAAGGAGGAGTATTCCTAATCCTCTCTTCCTCCTTTCCACATTACTGTCATTCACTCCAAAGTTCATGGGTACATAGCTGTCCCCTTAGTATTAACCTGCATTACTGATTTTTTCCCCTTCTCTTTCTATTGTTGTGTCTTGATTCTAGTAATAGCCAGAGCTTACAGTGGAGGTAAGGCGGTGGTAGGCTGAATTTCCTATCAGTTCTATTTTGTCGTTAGGTATTCTTATGGTAATGCACATTATTTTGGGATGGCATAGTCTTGAATGAGAGCCAATGTGGTATGGTAGTTTTAGTGTCAGACTAGGACTCTGAACCAGGGTTCAAATCTCCAGTCATGGAAACCTACTGGGAGAACATGCATGAGTCACACTCTCTCACCAATGGCAAACCTCCTCTAAATGAGGTTTGCCAAGAAATTGAAGGCACATAACAATAACAAATGGTCTGGAATGGGCAATGAAGATCCATTGGTTTTAAGAGCTACTCCTGATTGAGACAAAAACTGCAAGAATTCATTTGCTAATATGGATCAGCAAAACAACTTGATTTTTTATTTTTTTATTTTTTTTGAGTTTGGGATGTGGCTATAGGAACTTTTGTGGGGAACGTTTGGACTTAAAATTTACCATTACTCCTTTGAATCTGTTGTGTTCGACAACCATTCCAAGACTAAGGGCCTTTCTGCACTGCATTGTTACAGTGCTATTATTCCAGTTTCAACATCCTATGGAATCTTGGGGTCTGCCGTTTAGGGAGGGGCCTTTAGAATTCTCAGCCAGAGAAATATTTGGCCTCAGTAAACTACAAACCCCAGAATTCCACAGGATGTTGAAAGTGGACTAATAGCACTATAACAGTGTAGGGCAGAGAGCTCCTAAGCTTCTAATTCTTTTTAGTTACATAAGTAAAGAAAAAAAAAATATAAAAACAGCTTTTAAATCTTTGTCGTTTCCTTGTGGATTCTTCACATCTCTTCATACATGGGTGAGCAGTAGGATACAAAGGAGCATTGGCATGCAAAGTATTGCTGATGCAACTCTTATACAAATTAAGTTGTGTGCACAGAAATTATGGAAGTGCTAGTTTTCCTATTACTTTCTCTCCATTTCAAGGAAAGTTTTGCTTGAAATGTTTCTCACATGCTTTCCTGCTATTGTTTATTTCAAATGTGCCTCCTACCTTTCATTAACAAAATCTAGAGTAGTACAGAAAGGTGAATACTAAAATGAGGAAATGCCTGATAAAAACAGTAAGTGTTTCACAGACATCTAAATACTACCGACTAGTGTCTGTCCTACTGCTGGGGGAAGAGGATTGCAAAGGTAGATATTAACTAGAACTTGGCAATCCAACAAGGAGGCAACCAAGCTAATAGGTTTTCAATATACTACAGAGGAGCATGCAATTTTCCATTACTGGTAACAGTTAAAATGGCTCCTTGAATAGACTCAGAGTGTATCCACACTAGATAGATGTAAGAGTTTGATACCATTTCAGTTGTCTTGTTCCAGCCTAATAACTCTTAACTTCCAATAATTGATTAGTGCAAATACACTCTAAATGTCCCTTTTCTTCTGTGTCCAATTTAGAAGCCACCACATTTGCTTAACTGGATACTGAATAAGTATCAAGACAAAATCGTATAAACATGTATAAATGCTCAAAAAGAAAAAAAAAACCCTGGAGATTTGCTGCATTCTTCTTTAATTTAACTTTTTTAAAAAAAGAAATATAATATTGAAATACCTTGGGGAAAACCATTTTGAAAATGGTTGCAAGTTGAATGATTAAAGAAATGTTAAAATTTTTCTCAAATAACAGCAGGACTGTGCCTCTTGTCTTATATGGCTCTTAGAAAAATAATTACAAAAACAAATATTTTATTAATTCTAAGAACAGCATGATTTACAAGGACTTCTTATCTCCATCTGTACATGTCGTTAATTGGGAAAAACCATTGAAATCATGCAGTAGTGGTTGCATCTATATTGGGTGCAGGAAAAACTGAGATGAAACATGGAATTTGATTTAGCTTCCCTTTTAGAGTTTGTTTGCTTGAA
The DNA here is from genome assembly GCA_030412105.1 of Cyclura pinguis. Classification (NCBI taxonomy): domain Eukaryota; kingdom Metazoa; phylum Chordata; class Lepidosauria; order Squamata; family Iguanidae; genus Cyclura; species Cyclura pinguis. The sequence goes on from CM059602.1 coordinate 220,480,455, forward strand.
CTTGTAACCCTTGGAAATGTGAACCTCTATAGGAGGGAAGAGAAGGAACATAATTACATCAATCCTTTTTCAGTTTCCTCATAACTTTATTGTATCTGTCGTTATACTCAACAGCCTGGAGGCAACATGGAATTCTTCCTGCTGAAGCACATCACACTTTGTCACTGAGTGACACTGCATGATGATGATGTAATAACAACCTGAAGTACCTTCCTGAATAAATGTTGGCATATATATAGTGTATGTGCCTCCAAGTTGCCTGTCAATTTATATTACTTGTGTGCTAATTTTTAAGGAGCTTGGTTTTTAGATGGTGGGAAGTGGTGAAACTGCACACTGCAGCTGGACTAAGTACCCTCATTACTCATACTGAGGACAGGAAAAGTGCTTAATTTTTCAGATATGCCATTTTTTTCACACTGTTCTCAGAAGAAAGTATGTTAGTGCGTTACTGATACAGACAAAGCACTGCACTATAAAATATGTGCAGTTAGGAAAAGGACAGTAGCCATTTTAACACTTTTTCATTTATTCTATCTATATTGTACTAACAACATTATACTACTGTTTGAATTAATAAAAGGGAAAGGAAGAAACAGAAGAATCATTACAGTTTTGGAAGGGGAATAGACCCACATGAAGGAAATGGAAGTGGTTATATCTCTTAATGGTCCTGGTGAAGGGGGAAGCACTTATGATTTAGTTGTACAGTAGAGTATAAGGGGTTTGTAAATCTAAATGTTCATTATGTATTATGTATTGTGTTGTGTATTATTTTTTTTAAATTAAATAAAAAAACATAAAAAATACTACTGTTTGTAGTTATTAGAAGTTCATTACAGAGGTATGGCTGTCTCCATACCGCAAGCAATTTTGCTTGTTAAGTAGTAGTAGTAGTAGTAGTAATAATAATGTTTATTTATAATGCCTTTTACACCAAAAAGGCGGAACATTGACATACACAATCAGGGACAAAGACAATAAAACAGAAAACCACAACAATACATGAAATAAAATCCCTATCACCCCACCAGTCACTACCCATCTCAGCAACTTAAACACAACTCAGTGACTTAAGGTGGTGAGTCAAGAGAGGAAGATCTTCAACTGTTTATGAGAATGGGTGAGATCCTCCTCCAGCTGGAGGTCCAAAGGAAGACCATTCCACAAATGCAAAGCTGGATCTTGAAAGGCTTGGAGCCTTGACAGAGCTGTACTCATTGGTGGAATAGACAATAATCCTTTGCCTGCAGATCTCAAATTCATGGATGGAACATACCACACAAGCCAAGCTGCGCGGTACTGAGAGAGGTGAAAACACAAACAGGCCCTGGCCTGAACTGATAGCCAGTGAAGTGATCTACGGGGAGAAGAAACAGGGAAATATTTTGGCAGATTTAAAACAACCCAAACAGCATTGTTCTGCATTAAAACCAGAGTAAGAAGGGAGCAGGAAGGGAAACCTGCCAGTAAACTATTACAATAATCCAGGCGTGAAATAATATTAGGGATGGGCCAACCGAATCCTCAAATCTTTGAATCCTGGGCAAGGATTTGAGATTCCCGAATTCGAATCTCTGTGCCAAAATAGGCAAACCAAATCTTTCAAATCCACCAACTAAATAGATTGCTGAAGACCGGGATGCCTGAAAACCTACGAGACCGGGATGCCTGAAAACTTGGGCGACTATACATGCAAGGGAAGATAGATGAGGTGAGGTTTTGCCTTGGAGTATTAATGGCCTTTGCTAACATTTTCACAAATTACATCTGGGCTTCTATTCTAAGATATTTAAATTGAACAGTTCATATTTAAGTTCAGTACTTGACTGGAAGCTACAGGCTTGAGATTTCAAGGACAGCTGAAACATTCCTTTGCAGAGCTCCTTGCAAACCTCTTTCAGACACAATTCTGGGCTTTGGAGTTTTACAAGGTGTCACAGCCTTCTCTGACAAAGTGTGCTGGTGCATCATCAAACTATAACCCCCAGCATGCCATAAGGACCTATGCAAAGAAAATCCAGTTTTGACCTAGATTATCTCTGTACTGTAATGGTCCTGTTTATACAGGCAGGAAAATGTAGGATTAATCCACATTTTCCTGCCTGTGTAGAAAGGGGCTTCATGTCATTTTCAATCTGGGGAGATCCTGAGGCAAAACTATGACAATTGTCCTGTCTATATTTCTTCAGAGGGAGGTTTGCCTTTGCCTAGGCTTTTGCTAAGGCTGAGAGAGTGTGTCTTGCCCAAGATTATCCTTCTTTCTCTTGCTTTTTAAACCCTTTCTTAAAAAAGGATTTGAAAGATTCAAGATTCGTGAGATTTGTGGATTCTCAGAACCTTCCAGGGATTTGGATCTGGATTCGGATTCAGAAAATTCTGGATTTGTCCCATCCTTAAATAATATTATATAATATTATGTTGTATCATGCGCTAACCAGCAGCATATTGGACAGAGTCCTGTTATCAGTCCTGACTAAAATATACCATTGCATCAACGGTATTTATCTTTGTGTTGATTGACTACTAAATAATTGATTATATTGGTCTATTTTAGTTGGGACTGACCAACAGAATTCAGGCCATCATATGTTAAGAAATGCAAATATAATATTTTATGGGTAACAGTAATGTTCATTATCAACAATCAACATTGGCACTTCCATGTGCGTTGGGAAAATGCTGACAATTATTAAGTTACTTTAATGAATGTTCATATTGGTTTTAGATTACTGTCCTCTTTCATGAAATACTTGGAGGATTGTCAATATACACTTGTGAACACTGAAAAAAAATATGTTAAGTCAAAATAACTGTGCTTAACTCCTGCAGGCACTGGCCAATGAAAACAAGAAAGTCTGACTTTACAGCACCTTTGCAGATTACAGTGACCTTCAAGTATCAGGAAGTGAATGTGATGCTCTCTTCCTGTTTATCAGTATTTTTACACTTCCTGATCTCTTTGCATGAGTGTCTGAGGCCACTCTGATGTAGCTTTTGGAAATATGCTCAGACTGAGTCTTTGCGTATCTTCAGCAAGAAAAGTAATACAAAGTATATTTTCTCTGTGTTTTTGCTGCTTCCATAAACAGTATAATTGCATGTGCGTGTGAATCTTTAGGACTGCAATCGGACAGATTAAAACAAGTAACCAATAATTCATGTACAATTCAAGTAGCTAAGACACTGACCAATCAATACAGAGAGAAACAAATACTGTATGTTATATCTGGTGTCATGTCAAGTCTTGAGAATAAGTTAGGGTTAAAATAACAAAAGCATGCATATTTACTTAGAACAGATCCACTTTCATTTTGGATCTTATACAAGAAACATGAATTTAAAAAGTAATGAAAATTTTAACACAAAAACAAAAATAAAATAACAAAAACAAAATCAAGGAACTCATTTCCTTTAAACAGTATTATTTCCAGGCACATAGTTTACAAGAATAGTATGTTTTCCTATGTTTTAAAAATATATCAACTTCAATTGAGAGCAGCCAGTTTGCATTCAAGGTTTGACATGTTTAACAATTCTGATATCTGTGTATGGGCAGCTTGGCTGTTGAAAATACTTGGGAGAAAATGGAAAAATAAATACAATGTCTCCCCACAGATGTTCTCATCACGTTTCACATCAGAGAGTGACAAGAGAGTTGAATGGCAATGACAAACAGCAATGCTTGATAGATTTAAAATATTAAATGGTCTAGTTTTGGATATTTTAAGGTCTGTTTTCTTCCATGTAAGAGTTCTACAGTTGAAAAGAAAGTCCTTCACAATGTGTCTCCTCATGTGGAAGGGAAGATTATGGAGACACTTGGCAAGGCATTAGCAGCAGTTAAGGCCTAAACAGAGCCAGACAGCCAGAGGAGAGGCTCTTTAAGCATATTTAGGTCTCGTCTTAAAGCTATTCTGTTTAGCCAGGCTAAATAGGACCCTGTATCTGATTAGTTTATATTAATTTTTTGGTGACTTTGATTCTTGTTTAATCACTATGCTATTTCCAGTTTTAGTGATGGCACTGACTGTTAGCTGCCTTGGGAATCCCATGTACGATGGGACATGCAGGGTAGAAATGTTCTTGTATGTACAAAAACACTAACTCCAAAAATGGTAAGTCAGAAGTATGTAAGAATATGTTACAATAAGGAAGCACAGTGATTTTGGCTAGAATTGATATGGACAGCAGATAATGATGTTAATGAAATGGTGGTTACCTAATGAGAGCCAGTGTGGTGTAGCGATCTGAATGTTGGACTACAACCTGGAGACCAGGGTTCGATTCCCCACTTGGCCATAAAAACCCACTGGGTGACTCTCAGAGCTAGAAAACCACATGATAGGGTTGCCTTAGGGTTGCCACAAGTTGGAAACAACTTGAAGGCATACAGCAACAACAGTTGCCTAACATATTCGTAAAAACAAAGTTGACTGATAAATGGCCGTATTTCCAAAGCTCCACTGAGCAGTTTCATATAGATGCTTATATAGCAGTATCTTTTAAGTTTTATTGGTGACACAAACAAAAATGCTTTCAGGTGATGTACATTATTTATTTATCAGATTTATACCCTGCCTTTCTCCTGGGATTATCAAAATGCATGTAGTAGACTGACTGGAATATGGCTGAAATCATGTGTTTTTGTAACATGCAAATCAGTCATACACACGATGGTTCAAACTGAAGGAACTTGCAAGTGCTGTCTCTGCACAGAAGTACTTCTTGGGCCATTTTTTTACCATGTTCCAGAATGTACATTAGGAATGCAAGTAGAGAAAACCGTGTCTTTTTAGGCAACATTCTGTGTTTGAACCAACACACTTTGACCCAATGGAAAGGTATCTCCTTTTCTGGTTTGTGATTTCCAACCAAATTAAAGGTTTTAACGGGTTTAATTGCCATTGCAAAAGGCACCTAGATGTCCAGTATTTCATTAGCTCTTTTTCAGCTACAAACAATTATCTGCAGTTAAATAATGACCTTCTATAAAATTTATTAATTTTACTGCCACATACCTATAAAATAGATAAATCTTGTTTTGCTTTAGTATGAATCAGAGTTTCTCTATAGTTTTATGCAACACTGTTGTTCTTCACAGTTGATCCATTAACTCGGCTTAGTAATTTCAGAGGCCAATCTCATGAGCATGAAATCTTGGTTTCTTTTAAGAGAACAAAAACAAATATGGACTTAATGTTGCACGACCCACTCCCAATTTAAATTTATTCAGTAGCATTGCATTCCATGGTGGCCACTGTCTTGCTGTGGGCTATCCATGCCAGAAAAGCTCCTGTATTTCCTTTTTAGGAAGGTTACAAATACAGTTGGCATGTTAATTATATATATAAATACAAGGACTATGACCAGATTATCTGCATTTGTGCATATTATGTATATTATTAGTATGCAGGGCACTCTGTAGATCAGAAGTACACAACTGTGCCCCTCCTGAGATGCTACTGGCGTATAACTCTCAGCAGCCCTTGCTGGCAGAACCATATCAAGGAGTTGCTGGAAGACCAGAGATGTCCACATCTTCTGCACATTCAACACACCAGAGCCTGGGCTTGGGTTCCCATGTAGCGAAGGTTAAGAAGAAAAATCTAGTGTATCATTGAGAAATAACTTTTACTACAATAGCTTAGCAAGGAAGGGCAATAGCTGAGATGTAAATGGTTTACATTTTGCAGGAATCCAAGATAATAGAGCTAAACTTTGCTGTTTGATCCCTTATTTGTGAAACAAATCATATTAGAAAAACCAGAGTGACCTATGCCCATATTTTTGGAGAATCAAACAATTTATTGTTTCCAGCTAAGTTTTAACTCTGGTAAACCTCTTGAGAGGATTTATATGTAGGATGGTTCTTGTGAGTGATTCAAAGAATGTTCACATTGCAAAACAATACTTGTGTGCTTACCTCTGCTTTACAAGATTTTTCTTGATGCAAAGAAACCAAATTACTGATGAATTAATTCAACAGTGGAAGCTACAGCCCTGAATTTACAATACCTGTGGTGTTGATATCTGGGACTCTTGGAAGTTTCTCATTCTTAGCATCACCATAAGCCAAACCCAACTTTATGACAAACCCAACTTATTTAAGAATTTTTTCTACTATATAAATGGCACCATGAAGGCAAGAGAAGCAATGAGGTAGGAATTGTTGCCTGACTGGTGCAGCTGGACTTTTTGGCAGTATTTATGGGTGGAGATGCAGGAGGAGAATCATTAGAGCTCTCTGCTTCAGAAAGCAAAATGTGTTGGGCATCACTGTTATGTTGTGACTGGGCATATACTGAACTGGTAATGAAGATCGTGTTTGACACATGCTGATCCATTGAAAAGGACAACCTGTGAGACAAATGTTGCATGCGGTCCATGATGTGAAGCAATTGTGTCCACTAATATCATGAAATTTAGTACTCAACTGTTTTATATAGCTCACATATCATGTACAGTAAAATGTAGAAAGAGACTTTGATTCCCTTGGAAGACCAGAGGTGTTTGGATCTGTCACCTGTTGTAAATATGAGTTAAGGTCTGGTTTCAATGTAGGAAAGAATGGAGAAATTTTGCTTACAGCTTACAGCAAAATTTACACACATATGCCTGGCAAAATAAAGAGAGTATATGGAGTAACCTGTGCAGGCCGGACATAGCAAAAGAAACTGATATTTATTACTCTGCTTGTAAATGTTTGGTATAATCCTATTATGATATAATCCTTATAAATTTTATATTTTCAACACTTTGTTAGTTGAGAATAAGCCTGTAATCATGAAAGCTAACTCAATAGTTGGCTGACATCTCTCATGCTGCCCACTTCTGCTTTTGAGGTGGTAGTTGCAACATTCCTGCTTGTTCTTCTGTCAGATCCTCAGTATTTCTCTTTTTGCTGTCAGCCATCCATTTCTGCCTTTGTGATGGTGGCTGTCGTGCTTCTGCTCTTTCATCTCTCATATCCTCAGTCTCTCTCTTTTTGCATCCAGCTGCCTGCTTTTACCTTTGAGACGGTAGATGTAGCAGTGATCAGATCTGACAAGTGAGCAAGCAGGAACAGCATAGCTGCTGGCTCAAAGGCAGAAGCAGCTGGCTAGCGGCAAAAAAAAAAGGATACTGAAGATCGGACAGACATGACCACAGCTTTTGTCTCAAAGGCAGAAGCAGTCGGCTGCCAGGGAAAAGTTTTGTTTTTTGGAGTTTTTGGATTCAGATTTCTGGATAAGCAGGGCTTATGTTAAAATAAATAAATGAAACTATCACTTAAAAATATTCATTTGTCAAACTTGACTGTCTTGCATTTACTTTGAAGATGGGAAATTGGTTACTTATGGTCTATGGGTGTGTGGATCAGTTCTCACCTCTTGTACCCTGCTTTTTGTTTGTCAAATGTTACTCTTTCTCCACTGACACACACACTCATTAACTTGATTTTGCTGTATGCTTCCTGTCTGATACGATAGGTATTCCCCAGCCAATGGTTCTGGCAGCCTCAATTCATTTTAGCAGGGCTTATACAGAAGCAGTCATGCTGATGTTGGTTGGATTCAGGGGCCCATGAAATATGTCTAGATATGATTTATCTATTCATTTCATGGCAATAACAGAAAGCTAAATATAAAATGTGTTATTTTAAAAAGAGCAGCAAATGTTAAATGGGATATTTACAAGGTGAAAAAGAACACGTATTTTAGGTTCTCAGTGCTCTCTGTCACTTTTTAAGACTTTAAACAAATGCTGCTATTCACATTTGGTCCCTAAAGGCTCAAGGGCCAGTTTCTGTAAGCTGGCAGGGAAAATGGACTGTATCATTCTTTGAAATGCCTATATCAGCCGTGACATAAAGTTGAATTGCTCTGGCATTGTAGAATTCGCAAACACTTTTTTGGCACATGGGCCTTTCCAAGCAATCAAGATTCGTTTTAATTCAATAAATGTGAACTTATTAATTATTAGTGTGTTATAGAGAGTTTCCCTCTGTTTTGTACTTCTGTTGTGGAAATATCAGAACCTGGAAAATTACTTTTTAAAAAGTAATTAATTACAACTACAATTGCACAGCCAACAAAAAGCATTTGATTGCTGGGAAGCATGTTAGAATTTTTACAAAAATGTCCCTGAAGACCATGACCTGTAACATTGCCTGCAGAAATATCAGCAATGATACCAAGCCCTTAAGGGACAACATCATATCTCCTAGAGGAAACAGTACTATTCAACAGCAAAATCCCCAAGATACAAGGTAACAGGTGACCTAAATACTATGATGTTTCACTGAATTATATAGGGTTTCCCCTACCCCACCAGTCAGCAGGAATAGGATTTCAGTCATAAATACCTTAATTTCAAATTGCAGTCACACAAAGGAGGCTTTTTATATGCACGTACCCTGTGAAATTACAGGAAATGTGGTTCTTTTTCTATATGATCAGAAATTAATACTAGACTTGAGGTGGGGTTTTGGCTGCAAGACCTTTTTAAAGGGTGGAGATGGAAAACATTGCAAGGGTAGTTCAAGGTTAAGCTGTCTTGCAATGATGTAATAATGTTGCCTTTAGTCTAAATTTCCCCTTGGGAACTCAGAATATAGTAATAGCTCTTTTTGAGCACATGTGCAGGTTGTTCTAATGTGTGTCAAAAGGGTGGGGTGAGGGGCTTAAGCAATGTTTATTTTGTAGCATTTAAAAAAAAACAGATTTCAGCGTTGTGTCCATTTTATTACTGAAAATGGGGCTATTTATTTTAGCATATGGTTTATAGTACATTATATAGCTATACTGTAACTATATGACCCAAGGCACCCAGGGAAAGGTTTATTATTTATTAATTTTTAGAAAGGTGGATTGGACAGAAGCCTATTATGAATCATATTAGGGAAACATATGAGTATAAATTTGTCCCATGTGCTTAAAGAAGCACATCTGGCAGGGGATCCTACGTAAATACCTACATGAAGCTTAGGTTTAACAGATATTAGTGAAGAATGAAATCACAGCTCGGAGAAGGAAAAATAATCTCGGAAAAGAAAAAGTTGAAAGTTCAGTTTAGGATTTTTTTATATATATACACCATGGGTTGGTTTGAAATGTGACGGAAAGTCTACAATGGGAAATAATGTGTTAGCCAACCTAGTGTAGGAGTTTGAGCACTGGACTATGATCCTGGAGACCAGGGTTGGATTCCCTGTTTGGCCATAGAAACCCATTGGGTGACCTTGAGTACATCACACGTTCTCCGTCACTGAAAACCGCGTGATAGGTTTGCTTTAGGGTTGCCATGAGTCGGAAACAAGTTGAAGGCACACAACAATAGCAACAGTCACTGGCTAGACACATGCGTTATTCTCGTATACAAATGTGGACCATTCTGGACCAACTGCACAGCATAATGTGTCTTTTCATAATGAAAAATGGTTGGACAAGGACTTTAGCACATGTTTATGCCATTTTTTGAAAAGATTATTTTATTGACTTTGAATCTGTTTCAATAACTTAAAAAAATAATCTTCAGTCATGGAAATCTGATTTTAAAGAGAATATCTTTAACAAAGCATTGGTATGTTCAAGCGTCCTTGCTAGTTAAGTTCTTTGTTCAGATTCATAAGATTTTAAATATCTTGTTTTCTACAAGAAATTATCATTTTTAAGAATTCTGCTCGTACATTGTGAACATCTCTCTTCAAGAGTAAGCACCACTTAAGCACAGGAAAGCGTAGATAGGATTGCAACCTTAGTCTATTAATATATCTCACCTTACCTCTGGCATAGTAAGAGCTGCTTATGGTGATTTGATCAGTTCTTGGGGATGAATGATGCTGGCAGGAATGATTGGAAGAAACGGTGTAAACTGACAGTCCCCAAATGGTTCTATTTTTATGGATAAGGGGTTTAAATATGGAGTTTAAATCCACTGCATTCTATTCTATGTTACTATTCTAGTAACATACAAATCCCGTCCTCCTTTTTGTTATGCCATTCTGAAGACCTAATGACATTCTCATACTAACAGAACCATTAAAATGCTCACAAAAACAATTCAAATAGTATGAAATACATTAAACATATATGAACAAATAGTATCCCAGTGTAATAGCAGCAGAAACATTTACAATGTATATAGACAACATTGTACAAATGTTTAATCAGGATTTACTGGCTTGTTACTGATGTCATGTGTGGAATTTCTATTTTGTTCCTTTGGTGGTTGTATACATTTTTATATTTGATATTACCACACGGAGATACTACTTATACATATATGTTTAATACATTACATGCTGTTTCAATTATTTGCTATGGGTATTTTTCATTGTCCTATTTTGTATGAGTTCATGTGTTTGGGAACCTTCCCTTCTGTTTTTTATTGATGACCTAATGAGATTATTATGGGAAATAATGCCAACAAATGAAGAATGGTTTACCAGGCAAGAACTATAGATGAAAGTAACTTTGAGGTATCTTTGTTGCACTGGCATAGGGATGGGGGGGGGGCGATGAGGGCAGTGTGACCCCAGTGGCAATTTTTTGGGGGTGCCACGGCTCCTTGCTTGCCTTCCCCCATGCACAGTAGCCCCACCCCCACATGCCATTTCACTGCCCCATCCACCATAGCCCTGCCTGAATGCCATAGCCACACCCCCACACACCATAGCCATGCCCCCCTCTGCCCACCTACCCCTCTGCAAGCTCCAAGCTCCACCATTGCTTTATTACATCAAAAAGCAAAGCTGAAAGCAGATCTAAGAGAAGCAACTTCATCCACTGCCTTTGTCATAATGTAACAGAGTCCTATTGCACCTTGTCACTGTTGTGTGCTTTCAACTCATTTCCAAATTACAGAGACTCTGAAGTGAACCTACCACTTTGGAGTTTCCTTGGCAAGATTTTTCCAGAGCAGGTTTGCCATTGCCTTCTTCTGAGGCTGAGAGAGTGTGACTTGCCCAAGACCATCAGTCTGGTCTCTCAGAGTCCTAATCCAGCACTCAGAACACTGCATCATGCTGGCTCTCTCCAATGACATCTTAGAGACTAACAAATTGAAGGTGCTGCCAGTGTTTTTCCCACAGCCAACTAATATCACTACCCCTGCCTTTATCACAGTGTACTTCCTTTTTAATGTTTAATGAAGAATGTACTGGGTATTAGAGAGTTAACTACAAGTTCAAGTATTTACATACATGGAAATATACCATTCAGGTAAAATGACCAAAGGAGTAATAGTGATGAAATGTTAGTTTGCAACTTCACATATGAATATTATTGCTTTTCCAATGTGGTGTTGTAAACTATATGGAATATGCACTCACCACAAAGTTGTTGAGCGGTCATGGGGGAAAGAGGAAGGACTGGTGGACTTGCATGCTGCACAGAGGCAAAATTTCCACCTGGAAGTAAGGCAATGCATCCAAGTAATATTAGGTCTTTATATCTTTCACAGGAGGTAAAAAGCCAGAAAGGGAAAACGTTATTTAGTAGGAAGCAGACAAAAATCTTTTGTGATCTCCAGCCATTAAGACAAGTGACCAGGAGTCATACAGTTGGAAGAGATCTCAGGGGCCATCACATCTAATATCCTGTCAGTGCAAGAATCCACCAGAAAGATCAGTCATTTAGGGACGGGGGGGTGATTGGTTTGCCCTGGTGGCAGTGTTTTTGGGGCGTCCTGGCTTGTAGCCACACCCCCTTGCCATGGCCATGACTCCACACACCATGGCCATGCCCCAACACACTGCGGCCACGCCCCGTGCACTGCAACCAGGCCCCCGCGCCATAGCCCTGCTCCCTTCCCACCCCCCTCCACGTACTCCAAGCTCCACCGCTGTGAAAGATGGTCATCTAACCTATTAAAAAACCTCTAACCAAGGAAAGCCCACTACATTCTGAGGTCCTTTAGTCCTCTGCCAATCAGTTTTTACTGTCAGGAAGTTCCTCCTGACGTTTGGTCAGAATCTCCTTTCTGGTAATTTGAATCCATAGGTTCTCATCCTATCCTCTGGAGCAGCAGAAACATGCTCACTCTAATTTCTATGTGACAGTCCTTCAAATATTTAAAGATGGCGATCATATCACTGTTCAGTCTACTCCAGGCTAAAAATGTCCAAATCCCTTAACTGTGCCTCATACGGCTCCATACCCTGAAGAAGACCAAACATTGACATGATAGCCATCTTTAAATATTTGCAGGGCTGTCATGTAGAAACTGGAGGAAGCCTGTCTCCAAACCTCTTTCCATTTTGGCTGCCCTCCTCTGAGCACATTCTGGCTTGATAACATCCTTCTTAAACTGTGGTGCCCAGAACAGAATGCAGTATTCCAGATAAGGTCTGACCAAAGCAGAACAACATGGTACCGCCGCTTCCCTTGATCTGGTTTCTTTTGTTCTTTGATGCAGTGTAGAACTGCACTTGGATGAGGAAGAAGATCGTAAGCCTCGTTTTTGGGTTCTGAGTACAAAAGCAAACAAATCTTGCCAAGAAAACTCCATGGTAGGTTCATCTCTCGGTTGTCATAAATCAGAAACATCTTGAAGGCACACAACAACAACAAAGATTCAGCCTAGGCGTATATGACATTGATGCTGTCTTTGTCTGTGGGGCATACTTCACCTATTAAATTGTAAGAAGCTGGTTGTCTCAGAACTGATTGCTTCATTATTATATCTCAGAATATTTTTTGAGAAAGACAGAAAGCACTTTAATAACATTTCAGTCTATCCATTTGATTCGGATAATCAGCATGTATAGGTCATACCTACATTTTTCTGAGATAACCAGAGTACTGAGCTTCTTTTCTTAAAAAGAAAGAAGTAATTTTCATCAAATGTTGAAGTGGACTACAGTGGTGCTATTTGTAGCATGCTGTCACAAATTTGCTTCCTAAGGTGCACAGTTTACCTATCAAACCAGAAGGCTTTATTTTTGCTGTTGTTGTTTCCATTGAATTTTGCAGGTTAACAAATAGTTAACATTGTGTGTGTGTGTGTGTGTGTGTGAGAGAGAGAGAGAGAAAGATTGGGAGGAGAGGAGAATAGAAGAGGGGAGGATAGATCTGATAAATTGCACTTTGCAATCCAGATGCATGGGTGTGGAGAACTAATCAGATGAGCTGAGTCTTCAGAGGTTTTGAAATAAAACATATAAGAACATTTAAACATGGAGGGATGCAAAAGAAGACCTTAAGGGATATGGCTTGTTTTAGTTTGAGCAGATTTTGTATACTGGAAAATTAGGAAATAAAATTTAGCAATAGTTGAAACAGCAGTTGGATATAGACAGGCACATATGGACAGAAAGATGAATAAATGGATATACAGATATAAAAGAAAGAAAGAATAGCAGTGGACTACAAGAGGGCATGAAAAGCAAAAACAACCCCAATTGTAAGGTTATTTCAAACAATTTCCCAAATACTATATTACCTGAGAGCTAGTGTGATATAATGGTTTGACTACTGGACTACAATTCTGGAGACCAGGGTTCAATTCTCCACTCAGCCATGGAAATCCACTGGGTGACCTTGGGTGTGTTACACATTCTCAGCCCCAGAAAACCTTGTGATAGGTTCACCTTAGGGTCACTATAACCTGAAGGTAAAAAACAGCAATATTGTTGTCTGGATGAATTAGAACATCACTTCTCAGGATATTTGACAATGGAATACCATCAATTATTTCTTTCCAATGTGCCAGGGACTGGCATCATATTTGTGTCCATTGGCTACAATTGTTTATTTCTTTGCTGGAAACTCAACAGAAACCAGCAGCCAATTGCTTGGGAACCAACGGTAGTCCAGGGAACACCGCTTTGAGTGCATTGGAATAGAATAGAGGCTATATTAATGCAAAAGTATTAGGACTGTATTACGACTGTGACTTAAAGTAGTGGCCCTCATACTAATTGCATAGCCAGAGCCCCAGCCAGGATATTTAGAAAGCAGCTTGATTCTTTACAAATTTACAAATTCCAAAACTACATATATTTACACAGTAGAGGGCATCAAACAAAATTTGCTTGATTTTGTGTGCCCTGGGAATCTCAGCTTGGTGCAATTCTGTAAGACTTCTTTGTAATACATTCCAGCACGGATGATAGGAAATGCCATGTTAAGACAGGAATGGGAATCAAATAGCCTGTGAGCCACATGTGGCCCCACATCTGTTTGTAAGAGGTCCAGAGGTCCATCTCTCCTTTCCCCCCCCAAAGGGGGGCAATTTCATGACCCAAAGCTTCCCAGGGGGCATTTTCCTCTTAAACAAGGCAGCCTGGAGTAGAAAGCCACTTTAAAAGAAAGAAAGAAAGGAAGAAAGAAATCATCCAGTTTTGCTGGGGAAAGTTAGGCCATAGCAAGTCTAGGGGGGTCCAAATGACCTCTGAACTTGCCCATTCAAGAGTTAAGAGGTAGAATTACAAACTGGATGGCATGGAATATAAGAGGATCTTAAAAAAAAAATCTTAAAGTGTTATTAACATCCAGACTGAGCATACTGATTTTAAAATCAATGAACATCATCATCATCATCATCATCATCAGCTGCTGCTGCTCTTGCTGCCACTACTACAAATATTTGTTTGTTTGTTTGTGAGTGGGAAAGAAACACATTACTGTACCTTTCTACCTTTCTTTCTGCACCCCATGTCTAACATTGCACCTGTGAGCAGTGCTTTTGCTGACGATCCAAATTAAAATTAAACCTTTCAGAAATATTAGACCAATAAATGATATATTAGATCACTTCCTGTTACACTAGGCAGCAGTCTTTTCCAGAGAAGAAAATATTTATATTTCCAGTGGGTGGAAAAACGTTTACAATGTTCTCATTTAGTTTCATAGTATTGCAAACAGAGTTCCAGACGGACAGATGAGCCCCTGAAATTGCAGCTGGCCACCTACCTTAAGTCATAAACCAAAAAAAAAGTGCACACATTAAAAATGCCATCACCTTGCTTTACTTGCTTGACCTGTGAAATTTGTGATTACGCTTGAGCCAAAACAGCCAAACTGAGTGATGTAACTTTGCAGAAGGCTAAATTCTGGTAGAATGGCTATGGAAGCCCATTATACATCTCTTCTAGTCAACAGTTTTATAGAGTTGTTTCTAGTTCTTGGAAATAATGAGAGAACTTACTGTGTTGTGCAATGTGGTCTATCCAAAATAACTAGGGTCTCTTAGGAGTCCTCCCCACGATAATTTAGAGCAATATATTTTAATTTAGACATAAAAGTAAATTTTCCTGTTTATTGTTCTGTCTCCACTTACTGTTCACTAAACCATTGTGTATATCTGCATCAGCCATTTTTATTTAATTTTGTTTCCTAACACAGCACTGAAGACATGCTTCCAAGAAGGCTGGACTACTTAAAAAGAAAACACCTAAAAATCCAATAAAGATATAGCCAGGAGCATAATGCACAGATAAAAGAGCAGCAGCTAAAATGATAAATAGGTAAAATATTGGACTATTCAAATTTTCAAGACAGATAACCAGTAAGGAGTCAAAGACATGGAAGAAAATACTTCAAGGGCAGCACGATCACTGAATGCCCCTGGGTCTTGTGCCTGCTAACCCAAGGGATACAAAGACTGGCTGTCAGAAGCAAGGCCTCTGTGACTGATGCTTCCAGATGGGTTCATATAGCTGTAGACACTTCTCCAAACAACTGGGTTCCAATCCATTGAGCACTTAAAGGTAGCAACCAGCACTGTAAGTTGAGCCTGGTAGCATGCTAGCAAACAGTATAGTTGGCACAGAATAGATGTTATGTGTTACAACTACTTGGCATTATAACCAACAGAACAGATGTACTATGCTCTGCACAGAAGATTCCATACCCAGATAGAGTGTGATATAATCTGCAATGTGGAGATAACCAGAGCATGATTAGCTATGATCAGTCCTGCTTTCTCCTGATAGTATTGCATCTGGCAAATCCACTGAAGCTGATAAAAAGCACTCATGGTGACCAATACTTGTCTGTGCTTCCACAGTGTCGCATCCAGAAGAAGCCAAAACTACATGCACTTCAAAAAGGTACTTGAAAGCTTATTCTAAAATGCATCCAGAGATTATTTCTTTTTCTTTCACCAGCCTCCACTTTTCTTGTAATTTTTGGTGATCAAGTTTACAGAATTATGGCTGTTGTTGTAAGTGTTCAAGTCATTTCCAAGTTATGGTGACCCTAAGGCGACCCTATCACAGGATTTTCTGGGGCCCAAGTTCACTCGATGGATTTCCATGGCCAAGCAGAGAATCGTAGCTTGGTCTCCAGGGTCATAGTCCAATGCTTGAACAAATATACCACACTGGCTCTTATAGAGTTATATTTCCTCTCTATGCTTGGAGTAGCAGGTGAGACAGGCTTATCTACTGTCCCTTTATATCTGTTTTGCTGTTTACACATGCTCAGTAGGAAATTCTGGTGGCAGGTGCTGTTTATTTTACCTGTTGTAGGCAGCTACACACCCAGCTACAACTACAGTTGGATTAGCTAATGTAGAACTCCATTCTTTCCCAGCTTAATTTTTATTACATAGTTTACTGCAGACATAATGCTGCAACCGATGCTGAAAACTCTGTGTTTCAACGAGACAAGGTTGTCCTCTGTCTCGTTTGTTGTTTATTATGATACTAGAAATACTTAACAATGCTATAAGAGAAGATAAAGAAATAAAAGGTGTACAAATAAAGAAACATCAATATAAGTTAAAAGCTTTCGCCGATGACTTGGTCTTTTTACTGGAGGAACCAGGGAAATGCATTGAAAAATTGATTTCTACAGTGCAGGAATATGGAGATTTCTCTGGTTTTAAAGTTAATAAGGAGAAAACAGTTTTTTTAACCAAAAATATGTCTGAAAGAGAAGAGATGGAATTAGTACAAAAAACAGGGTTCAACAAAGGACAAAAGGTAAAATATTTGGGCATTTGGATAGCTAAAAGAAATAATGAACTATTTCAAAATAATTATGAAAAAAATGGCAAGAAATAAAAAAAGATTTAGAAACTTGGACTTTGATGCGACTGTCGATGCTGGGGAAGATAGCTGCAATAAAGATGAATGTTTTGACAAAAATGATTTTCTTGTTTCAGAATCTCCCCATAATACCGAATATGAAACCTTTCATACACTGGAAGAGAGAACTAACTAAGTTTATATGGCAAGGGAAAAAACCTAGGATAAAATGGAATAATATGACTGATTTAAAAACTAGAGGAGGAATGGGACTACCAGACTTTCAAATATATTACAAGGCTGCGGCATTTACATGGATAAAAGACTGGGTGGACCTACAAGATATGAGAATGTTGGCATTGGAGGGAGCAGACCTGAGAATGGGGTGGCATGCCTATATGTTTTATGATAAAGCAAAAATAGACAAAGACTTTACACATCACTATATCGGGAAATCACTTCTGAAAATTTGGGAGGACTACAAAATTAAAAACATACGGCAGCTCCCCACTTGGGTCTCACCCCAAAAGGCTTTTTTCGGTCGATGGATAGATACAGATAAACGGCTGCGATATGAAGATATAATTGAGAGATCAACGTTTGATAAAGTTATCAAACCAAGAGAAAAATTAGAACAAGAGGGAATAACATTGAGTTGGTTCCCTTACAGACAATTAGCAGAAAGGTTTCAGATGGACATAAAAATATACGGAATTGACTTAAAAGAGAAAACTGGAGTTATCAAATGAATGTTTTAAAATTCGCCTCATTTACTAGCTCAAATATATCAAGAAATGCTACAACAGGAGAGGCAGGAAGAAACAGTAAAGGCAACAATGATCGCATGGGCTCAAAATATTGGACATTCAATTCAACTAAAGTCTTCGGAGCAGGGCTGGAAAAAAACACAGAAATTTACAGTAGCTCAGAATTTGAAAGAGAACTATTATAAGCTATTTCATAGACAGTGCATGACACCAGATAAATTGAAAAAGGTATACAAAACAGGTAATGGGCATTGTTGGAAATGTCAGAATCAGGTCAGTACGATATATCATATGTGGCGGACATGTCCAAAAACTAAGAAATATTGGAGTGAAATACACAAAAAATATGTGCATTAATGAAAGTTCAATTTGTTAAGACACCGGAATTGTATTTATTAAATATGACTGATACAATAGAAGAGGCTGGTATAAAGAAACATTGGAGAATATTGCTTTATATGATAACAACAGCACGTATTGAATATGCTAAGTTATGGAAAACTCAACAAATACCCACAATAGAATAATGGTGGGGTACACTTATTGAAAATAAAAATGCTGATATGGTCTCTCAAAGATTAAAAGGGAAATCAGACGATGTGATACAAAGAGAATGGCAGATTGTAAACGGTTCTGGGTAATTGCTGGGTAACCAGATGGAAATCTGTAATTCATGATTTAAGATAAATTAGGAGGGGGCTACAGTGTATATATCATGAGGCGGTAATATGGAGATGAAAAGGCAAGAATCTATGAGTAATATTAGCAGTTAAATGTAGTACAATATTATAAGCATGATAAGAAATATTGATAATGAAAACTAGATCAGTGTGGAAGAGCAGAAATATTTCAATTAAGCTGTCGGTTACAAATGTATGTTTTATATGTGAAAGTAAATAAAATGATATAAAAAAAACCCTCTGTGTTTCTGCAGCTTTCCTTCACTGTCCTCCCAGTGCTGACACTACTAAAAAAACTTCTGGCTGGACAGAGGACAAGGAGAGAAAGGGAGGCTGGGTAGGCATAAAAAGACTTTGTAAAAGGAACCTCTTCATCACAGGCATTGTTAACAAAGGTATGACTGTATTTTGAATCGTGATAGCATACTGCTATACAGTGATGTTGATCTCGTATATCTTTAACCAAAACAGCACATATCCTTTGGGCTTTCTGAATACACAGCACTGAAGTCTTCAGCAGTATGTAGGCAGAGAAGAAAGCTTGGCAGGTGATCTTTGATGGGAGAAGAGGAGTATTACAATTGCGTACCTGTCATCATCTCTGAAATGTTGCAGAGTATGTCATAAACCATAAAAATGTGTCAGAAAAGCAGTTACAGATACTGCTGTTATATTTATTTATTCATTCATTCATTCGCTGCAGAGAAGGCCTACATTTCCTCCTGTTATCCTTATAATAGCCTTTTGAGGTAATTGGGCTGATAGATCTTAACTGACATGTCACATTGGCCTCTTACTGAGGTATCACAATTTTTCAACATTATTGCATGCTGAAAAACTCTTGCACAGACAAGCAAGAACAATAAAGGCTCATCACTTACAGTATATGAAAAGAAGTACTTAACTGTATTTGAACAGAATCCTACTTGTTGACATTCCTCAGTAATATGAAGGATTAATAAGTAAGAAAACAATGCATAGAAATAGGGTAAAATCTAGCACACCAGATTTTAGGTGCTTATTTCAGGAGTATAGCCAAATTTTCTCCCTTCCTTCCTTCCTGAAAGTTCTTGAATTGACATTGTACTAAAAATGCAGAAGTACAATACTTCCAATTGCAATGTAAACCTTAATAAACTGTTGTAATTTTTTTCAAAAAACCCACAACTGCACTACTTCAGGTAATCCAAAGGGCTCCAGTAAGCTGTGCAAAGCCACTGCTTCACCCATGGGTCATTCCCACAGTACACTGTTATAGTGTTATTATTCCACCTTCAACAAATTATTCTGGGGTTTGTAGTTTACTGAGGCCAAAGAGCTCTCTGGCTGAGAATGCTGAATGCCTATCCCTAAACTACAGGGTTCCATAGGATGTTGAAAGTGGAATAATAGCACTATAACAGTGACCATTTCCGCACTAGACTGTTATAGCGCTATTATTCCAATTTCAACATCCTATGGCATCCTGGGGTTTGCAGTTTAGGGAGGGGCCTGGCCAGGCCCCTCCCTAAACTGCAAACCCCCGGATTCCATAGGATATTGAAAGTGGAATAATAGCACTGTAACAGTCTAGTGCGGAAATGGCCAGTATAGTGTGGAAATGGCCATGGAACCAACCACTGTGCCTTGAAAGCAATTCAAGCTGTCAAAGAGCAGAACAGCATAGATCTCCTGTTAGTGGAGACAAGTACTATCCCAGTATATTAAAAGAATGTAGTAGGAAGAATCAGAAGATAAAGAGTGAGCACTACCTAATAAGCAAAGCAAGTACACATAGCAGGATACTGGTTGTTATGCTTTGGGACTCTGTGTTGCTAGTACACTTATGCCACTGAGAAGCTGTATGGGATATTTTCTGTGTGAAAACTACCAGTGCTGGATTGGTCCTCTGTTTATAATTAACCTTCAAAGCGATGGAGGGTAGTCCAAGGACGGCTGAAATTTGGCAGTCAAGTTGATCTTCCTAAACTTTGTATTTTTAATCTTTGTGCTTAAAATGTTGGAGGAGTCATTCAAATATACTTTCCACCATAATGTCTAGGCAGTTAGGGTTGATAGGATTGTTCCCTTTGGTTTGCTTAAAACTGGGCTTCTCTTCAGAAAATGCATCTTAATTTATTCCATTTAAAAATTTGTAGGTATATAAAGTAATGCCAATTAATTAGACTTTTTTAGTGTCCCTTCAACAGAGTCATGCCAAGATATTTGCTGCTTGGGACAGAGTTATGGAAGTGTGTATTACCTCAAACCAGGCAAGTTACTTTGGCATTAGAGGGAGAAAATCCCTTATTTCCTCTCTCTCCTTTATCAGATAAAAATAATTAACTAAATACACTCATACATACATACATACATACATAATATGTACAAATTAGATCATAAATTAAATCACAACAGCTACTCTTTCATGACATTCAAAATTTTCAGCCTGAAATGGCCTTCTCACTCTTTTGGTCTTGTCCTTCAATTGTTCTATGTGTAAATGACACACTAGTTTTTATGCCTAAGGCAGTTTCAGGAATATTCCTTCTCTTCTTTTTCCTGGCTGTGTCAGTAATATTAACACACACACACACACACACACACACACACACACACAATCTCGTGTGTGTGTGTGTGTGTGTGTGTGTGTACTCTTTTGAAACATGAACCCTGAAAAAACCCCAAAAGCTTAAGAACAAAGTGAACAAATGGAAAGAATAGGTACTCTCTGGGTACAGCAGGCTTCACACTGGTGCAAACCACTCCCTAGCAGGGATCATATTTTCAGCAAGTAATGATTTTCATGACACTTTTGTAGGCCCATAAATTGGAGAAGCCATCAGTTAACATTAGCTGAGTGCTTTTCCATGACCTCATACAATGAGATCTTTCACTGCATAAAGATATTGGCCTAGTACACAGAGTGGTCTTTGTTATCCAAAATACATTTTAGGAACCAAGTCTGCTGCCAGCCTAGCTTTTTAACATGCTTCTAGTCCCATGCTTAACATAACCTGAGTGCTTGGATAACAAAACAATATATCCCTTTAAGTAATAATGATTGACAACCACTTCAGTTTTTGAAATGTTTCATGTGGCAATCCACGAAGCAATTGCATTTAACACCATTAATGCTTGGTGTTCTCTCTCTCTCTCTCTTTTTGTGTATTTACCAAGAGATTTAAGTTCTTCTTTGCTTTGTTTTATAACTGATGTAGGGCCTTCATTTATTCTAAAATTGTCACTATTGATGAACGTTTATTTTCTCATGCCTGCAGATGAAAATTCTCTCTCATAATAAGAGTCTGCCTGATACTCAAGCCACGTATTTCTTAGCTTGTACTAACAGCATGGACTTCCAGTTTGCTTCCAAGCTCAGTTCAGAGGTCTGGTTTTGACAGGTCATGGCAAGGATACATGAAGGATTGCCACCTTCCATATGATCCTGATAAGAATCTGAAATTCTCAACAGAGAATTGAGTGCAACCCACCATCCCAAGATATCACATTGCTGAATACATGTCATGATACGTTGGTTGTAGAAGGCCACCATCACCACATTGAAGTCAGGCTGGTTTCATCTCAACTGAGCTTCTGGTGAGGAGCCAAGACTATGTTCCCAATATCCCACGTCCTGAGGCACACTCCTCATTCAGCCCAATGGCAGAGCCAGCCCTGTTTGAGCAGCCTTTCTGAGTCAAGAGACCGTTATTCTGTCTGCCCTAGTCCACCCTACTCTCACTGCAGTAGTGCCTGTCCCTAAACTGCCCAACGTCTAGGGCAGAGGTCTTTCACAGACTTTCCACCTGACTTTTTTTTTTTTAGCCAAAGATGGCAGGAATCTGATGTGGGGCCTGATCCAAACAGGAAAACTGAGCCCTATCAGGCTATGGGCCTTCCCTAGGAATACATAACTTAAAGAAGGATTATCTAGATATGGGATTCTGCTTAATTTTAGTCTTCATGTCAAACAACTGTTTAGATCAGTTGTTGTTGTTGTTGTTTAAATTGTTTGAACAAAAAAAAAATTGTAATCTTCCAAAAATATTTTTCTTCTATTTGTTTCAGGAAGTCTGCTTGCATCATAATTCCAGAAAGGTCAACATGCAATCATACAGATTAAAAAAGAAAAGATGTGGCTAGCTATATTTCTGAAGTGAAGAATAAAGAACAGTTAGCATGATTAT
This sequence comes from Cyclura pinguis, assembly GCA_030412105.1. Lineage (NCBI taxonomy): Eukaryota > Metazoa > Chordata > Lepidosauria > Squamata > Iguanidae > Cyclura > Cyclura pinguis. The sequence continues at coordinate 220,503,028 of CM059602.1, forward strand.
CAGAAGCACTCAAATAGGTTAAAGGATACATTCAGGTGAATGAAGCATCGTCTATCTGCTCACCCACCTACCCACAATAGGATCAGAAAAATAGATGCCGGATATGAGGTTTCTCTCTGGTTTGGCCAGGAGAAAATTTCCAATAAGGTAGCAGATAGTCCAGTTCACATGCCCATCTGAGGATTAGGGAATACACATTGTGTTCCAGCTATTTTCAGTCCATAGCAATTTGTGATCTTACTATCAATTGGAGGACTGTCACAAGAACATTTTATCATTGGAATATTCAGGGAACAAAAATGATCATGGATTAAAACTTACCTTTAGCTCAAAAATTAATGTATAAATAACAAGATCTGAATTAATGTGTAAATAACAAGATCTGAAGGGAGAATCTAGGATTGTTCTCCTAGTTCTATTACTTACTAAAAATATCCTGTTTAAAAGGAAGAAAGACTAGCTCACTTGGAGAGCACATGTGCTACATGCAGAAGGTTCCAGATTCAGCCCTTGGCATCTTTAGCTTGTGACTGCTGCTGCTGCTGTTACATACCTTCAAATGATCTCTGGTTTATGGTGACCCTCTCACAGGGTTTTCTTTTCAAGATGGCTAAAGGAGGTTTGCCATTGCCTTCAGTAGGATGCCAGGGACGAGTAGGAATTTGACCCATGCTCTCCCACAGTGTTGGTCCAACTCAAATCTATAGCAGTGGGAAAAAGTTTACCTGAAACCCTAGAATGGGTCTGGACAATATTCAGTAACTTGGGAGACAATTTTTTGGCTGTAGGACCAAGTGCAGACTGAGCCAGAATCAATGATGCTCAAAAATCCAAAGAGATCCCAGCCTGAAGTGGCCAGATGGTAACCTCTGGTTTCATGGTTACAGAAATTTTGAGGGAGCCCTGTATGGCTCAAAATAAAAAAAAGGCACTTCTGGAGGCCTCTAGGAGCCAGGAGAATGCTGTTTCTGGCCCTTTCTGCATGAGGAGAGTGAATCGCTCCGTGCCGTTACTTACCGGCTCTTTTTGGATCCGAAGTAACTCAGACTTTCCCTTGAGCCCTTCCGCAGGGCTCCTCCATTAGTGCAGGGCAAACAGGAGCAGTGCGAGGTCTGTAGATCCACACTGCTCTGGCTGAAAATGGCAGCTTCCGGTGTCTTTGTGGGAGTGGACCAACTGCTGATGCTGGCCACGCCCACCGCCTGCCCTCCACTGATCGCAGGCTCGCATTGGTGCGAGCCTGCACATCTGCACAGGTAAGTAGGAACACAATGGCGCGTTCCAGAAAATGGAAAGACCTGATTTTTCCGGTCTTTACTTAGCGCGGGGGAGGACAACTTGGGGACGCGTTGGATCAGACTGAGGTGTGGAACTAAGTTAAATAGTCCGCACCTAGTCCAATCCAAGGTGCGAATGACCTCCGTGCCAGGACGCCTTGGCCCGTTTTAACTGCCTGGTGCGGAAAGGGCCTCTCTCTCTCTCTCTGTGGAAAAATGTAAATACAGAGGAAGTGGGACACCTCCTGTTAGACCTCAAAAATAGTTTGCGGGGGGCACACACAGCTTACAGGCTTCACTTTGTCCACTTTGGCCTTAGAAAAACTATTGCCAGTGCAAAGTTAGGAGAACAAATGGTTTGATCTAGACTATAACATTCCTTACATCCCAGACATTTTTTATATATAGCCCCTTTCAGCTTCTATTTCAGTATACATATATTTGTTCTGATGTTCCTTTGAAAACTGAAAAGGTGCAAGCTCCAGAAAGCAAATTCAGAACCTCATAGGTCCAGCAAGGAAAACAATTAATGTTCCTACCAGAAAAACCTTTGTACACATTGAGTGAATACATGAGAGGAGAGCAAGATTCTGTCTACAAGCCATGGGTTCCCTCAGCACTGGCTTTAATGGATAGGTCTGGAGAATGATATGGGCAATTTATAGGGGCCTGCTCTTTTTCTATTCACATAGATCCCTTTTCATGTTACCACAGAATACACAATCATGGTTATTGCTACTGGTGGTATGGCTAGTTCCTCCTTATGTGCATTCACTGAACATGTGGCGAGAATTTACTGAAAGGAGCTTAAGAAAATGATTGAATTGATGCTTGTCATTGTGTGCCTTCAAGTTGTTTCTGACTTACGGTGATCTTAAGGTGAACCTATCATGGGGTTTTCTGGAGCTGAGAGCATGTGACATGCCCAAGGTCACCCAGTGGGTTTTCATGGCCAAATGGGGAATTGAACCCTGGTCTCTGGGGTCATAGTCAGATGCTCAAGCCACTACACCAGTGAAACTATTAATTCTAAGGTAGCCCATAAGAAAGCTTTGTTAACAATACCAAATAATGCATTATTTGTGCCAATTATTTGGATGCTTACCTCAGAGCTGAGCTGATGGTATCTTTTTTCTGCTTGCAGCCCTATGGATCCTGCTTAATATTTTTATTCCAGTACACAGCAAATAAATGTCAAAAGTTTTCTTGCAACAGTGTTGTTTAGCAATATTTATGTTATATTTGTATATCAGATTGAAAGCTTTTTAGAGTCTACAATGTTGAAAATATTTTTAAACCTTTTAAAAAAATGGAATGGGGATGTGAGATGAGCTGGTATAGTAAGACTGTGTCATTCTTTCTAATAATAGACCCTATATTTCCAGCCAGTAACAGCAGATAAGCATCTTTGGTTTTGCATTCTCTGTTGACCATGCTGATGATTACCGTCAGATCTCCTGAGTCCATTCAGGAAGTGGCCAAGTGCTTCAAAGCTGTTTCAGAACTAACTGAGAGTGATATATCAAAGTAGTGCAGTTTCTGAGGCAATCCATTTTTCCCCCCTGAACATTTATAATGGATTCTGAGCAGTGAAATCCATCTGGTGGATTTGACACAACATCAAAGCAAATAGTAGTTGAGGACAAATGCAAAAGTCATAAACAATGGCAGACGTTGTTAAATTAGAGGCAGAGAAAATGTAAATGCTGGAGATGAAATATTCTAGATGATACAAAACTTAAATTCAAAATAGGTTTGCTAATCATTGCAGTAATCAATTTCTGTGTATTAAGACAATTACCATGAAATTTTTGAAGCATCGATTGGCCTGCACGATTTGGCATTTGAGAGACTCATGCTTTCAAACTGAAATTATACAAAGATTCCTTGCCCCCTCCTATTTTTTTTTGCTGCTCTTGCAGAATAATTTCTAAAAGTGTTCAGCATTATTTGAACTTTCCAAGTATGTAAAATGCAAGTAAATACAAGTGTGTCATAGATTGCTTCATATTGCCTATTTAATTATGTTACCTACCACGTAATTGTATACAAACTCTTTGAACCTGTTGCTGGAACTTTTTTTGTTTCTTGATCTCAGAAATTATTCTAAGCATGCTTAATTGGAAGTCAATTTAACTGTAATAAATCAGTCATTTCCAAGAAAGGAGTTAAAAAGATCCTGGTGGAATTACATATATGCCTTCCATATGTAATTGTTGGAGTCTGAAGAATTAGTAATCTTCATTCTCATGTTGATTTATCAGACATATGCTCCATAAATTTCAGTGGGATCTTTGATGGTTGCAGATGTAGGGGTACAAGTGTGTGGTTTTAGAGTTCTGAGATACTGGGTTACATGAAAGCCATTTCATATAAATGGGTTTTGCATGTGATCATGGAAATGTCTGTAAGTTGTCTAATTCTAGGTGCATCATTCCTCTTAATATAGTTGTTATATCATTATAACCACCAGCACCACCACTACATGTATGGCTCTTATGGCAAGAATTATCACCATCGTTCTTATCATCTGTATCATCATTTATACCCCTCATTTTTCCTCCAGTTCTGGGACTCAAATTAGCTTGCAAAAGTTTTTTTTAAATACATTTAAAATAGTTACAAGAAGAGATGCAAAAAAGTTATTATTATAAAAGTTATTATTAAAATATAATTAAATAACACATAGAATTAAAACCCTTTAAAACAGATCCATTGAAAGACAAAAGGTAAACAATCAGGCAGAATACACCATAAACAACATACTGTTAAAAGCCTTTGTTGTCAGTTCCTAAAAATCCTGTCAGAACTGAAGCTTTTGCTTGCCACAGAATGACGAGGAACAAAATGTCCTAGTCTCCTGAGGAGTTACAAAGCCTGGGAGCAAACACTGAGAAGGCCCTCTTCCTCTCAATGAATCTGAATTAAACTGACATCAGTTGAATCCAGGACCGATTATGATCCATTAAATAATCAATTATACGTAGGACCAATTTGAATCAGATGTATACGGTCTTCAGAACTTGTCTATGTGTTTGCTAAACACATAGGGAATGAAAGGAGGTGTATTGAGGTATATTGTATGGAGTCCCTAGTCATGTACAGCAGTACACATATAGATTAGCTTTGAGAAGATTGTGCTCAGTGGGAATGTAATGAAAGTCGTCCTGATGCTCCATTTCCACACATTTAACATGTGAGAATGACTGAAGAGAACTAGAATTTTCAGGTATTCCACTATCACAACATCAGGATGAAATATCAGTGTGAGTGCTGCTGTCCATCATCTGTTCATGTGAGTTCCATTCAGACATCTTCCATGAAGAGAAAGTTGCAGCAGGACTGCACAGATATCTCACATGTCACTGGCTATAACCTCCAAATATCCATTCGTCAGCAACAAACATGCTTGGTTGGGCAGAAGTGGCTTCCACTTCAGAAGGGCAGTAATTCCACTCTGAGTTTATCCCAGACTTTAAAGGAGCTAACCAAGGTCATACTTTGTGCCTTAAAAAGGTTCAGTACCTTGAATAGCCCCTTTAAAGTGCAGGCATACTTCAGAACAAAGCTTGTGATGAAGAAGCTCCTTTCCACCAAGTCTTTTTGTGCTTTCCCATCCCCTCTTTCCTCCCTTTCCTCTGTCGAGCTGAAAAGTTTTCTAGCGGCATCAGCAATGGGAAGATGGTGAAGGAGTACTGGTGAAACCCATGCTTTCAGTGCTAGGTTGCAGCAGCATGACTGTAGGAAGCCATGCAATAAAGTTTGATCTGAGAAAGAGTGAGATTCTACTCAAGCCAGTCCTACTGCTGCTCTATGTGCCTGCCTATAACAGACAATGTAAACAGCAGCTGACTCTAAATCCTTACTGAGCATGTGTGAAAAGAAAAAAAAGGGGGGGGTAAAGCAGATAAGCTTTCCTCACCAACTACTGCCAGCATATTTTTAAAAAACACAGACTTACAAGCTTAACCACCAAAAATGCAAATCAAAAGAAAAGTGGAGGTATGTGAAACATCATCCTTGGATACGTTTTAGAAGGTGCATTCAAGTGGTCTCTAGAAGGTTCAAAATGTTTTTATTTACTTATGCAAAGCTTATTTGACATGATTGTTTCATTTCACATGTGCATATTGTTAGTTTTGATTTAAAAGGCTGCAGAAACAGATTGAACTCTTCTTTATTGTGGTGTAGGAACCTAACCCTTTCCTTTCCTTGTTATTTCTGCCTCTGATATTAATCTTCTGTTGAAAAAGTAACACCGAGGAAAACATCTACTTTGTTAACTGAAATATCCCTGTGCAAACTAAAATCTAGAACACATTCACTGCCCCACTGACATGGAAGCTGTCAACTACCAGGTACTTTATCGTATCTGGTTTAGAAGCAGAATTTTACTAAGATATTTAATATTTCAAAAATCTTACTCTTTTGATGGAAACTCCAGTTTGCTTTACATGTCTAAAAATCAGTGCTGTAGATGAAGTGAATTTTAATGGTCTAGTATTGAGATTAACAGCAGCTTAGTGTGCTCAGAATAGCTTAGAAAGAAAAATTGATCTTTTTCATTATATTCATCCTTTTATTGCTCTCTTGTATAACATCCTTTTTGATGGGACTCATAAACCCACAGTGCATTAATCTCTGTTACAGCACCCTTCATTAAAGTGTCTTCATAACACTTTGGTATCTTGGCTCCAAGGGATGATGATATTGCAGAGCAAAGTGTTTTACCATGGGGCTGATGAAATGTTGTTTCCTATGGCAGTTCATATTTTCCAAATTGCATTTGTTCATCATTTTTAATTGCAGCAGTTAAAGTCTGTACAGCAGTCTAAAAATGTAAGTGTTATTTAAATTGTCACTTATTTAATCATCCTGTTTTCAGTGTAAAATATAAATGTTGGTAAAATTAAACCATGGTTAGGACTCTAGAATTTGAACTAGGAACTTCACTGGCTAGGCTGACATATAGGCTGGTTAGGTATCAATGGACTTTAAACTGTGTAAAGCTCAAATGTTTGCCATATTTGTGGCAAACTATTTGTGCGATATTGGCTAATTATGTGTAAATATGGAGCTTTTGAATTGTTCAGGTCTGGTAAACCCTAGGTGCTTGACCTTCTGTCTTTTCCTAACCAACAGTACCACTGTCTTGATACATTTGGGGTTCCATCTGCCAGCTCATGTTATTGATCCCAAGGTCTCCTATTTAGACAACTCTTGTAGAGAGGTTTTGGTGACCTGTACCCCTAGACAGGCCAAGTAACCATGTTTAATAAGGATAAACATTAATTCCTCTTCTGAGCATAGTAGCATGCTAGTGAAATCTGAAAAAAGCAAGTTAAAACCATGAATTCTAGAGAATGAAATTAAGCAAAATAATCAGGCAGGTGAACTAAAATCCTACCATAATGAAATAAAAGATGTAGAGCTTATACATCTCTAATCACACAGAGGAGAAACAAGAATACATGTGGCACGAAAGCCCCCGTGGCACACCTGCCATGTTCACTTCAGTGACAGGTCCATCCAGCTTGATTCCAACCTGGCTTGCCCAGGAAGAGGAGCTTTTTTTTTCTTCTCTACATGCATTCAACAAAGCAAGGCAGAGGGTGAATGAAAGAAGGTGTAAAACAACATTAGTGTGGTTCTGGGCCACATGTGGTCACCCAAGGCAGTTTTTGCCACCCTCCACCTCTCCAAACTCCCTGGACTGCACTTTTTCTAGCCAAGAATGATGAATAATCTTTTCTATGAGCCTAGAGGACTGGCAGGTTGTACCTGTTCCCCTCCATGTTTAACTTTTTTTTTCCAAAACCAGAAGTAGACTTCAATGAACATCTGTTTTTTGGGGTGGTGATAGCATTTTTGGCAGTCTATGTGGCCCTCTCACGGTTCAAGTACAGAAAAATTTGGTTTCTGGGCCCATTACCGTTGCTCATTGTGGAACTCGGCCACCCTCTTAGTCTTACCAGGAAACCCTAACATCTAGCATAAAGAGTGCCTTGGGCAAGCATGGAAGTTGTGTCCCTACCTTCTTACCCCTACTCCCATCTCCCACCCCTACATGCATGGATTTTGGTGTGTTTTTTTGGCTCCCTTGGCATTGGCGTTTGGGGCCATTTCCGCACTACAGTCTTATAGTGGGATGATTCCACTTTCAACATCCTGTGGAATCTTGGGGTTTGCAGTTTAGGGAGGGGCCTCAAAGGCCCCTCCCTAAACTGCAAACCCCAGGATTCCATAGGATATTGAAAGTGGAATCATCCCGCTACAAGACAGTAGTGCGGAAATGGCCTGAGACATGTACCCTACTTACCCCACCCTAGACATGCCTCTGCTGACATCCCAGAGCTGAGGCAGCATGACATTAAGTGATAGTCTTATTTATGCTACTCAAGTCCACTGCATGTCTATTCAAGTGTAAGTCTCAGTTTGTGTGAGGGGGAGTATTCCCAAATATGTGCACAAGACCACAAACTGGATGGACTCTATTCGGAAATGTATCCCAGCATAAAGCTAGTGCTCTGTTTTTTTTTAGAGTCATTTACAGGGAAATTCATAATTTTAACAACATCTCATGAGTATTGAAGTTAATAATTTGTGCAATGTTTGTAAAATGGTCAGAATCAATTCCCTTGAATCTATTTTATTTAATATAAGCAATATCTCCTGTAGGGATTTTGGTTGGAAAATAAGACCTAAGCTTCTTATAAAAAGGTTCTTGGCCCGAGTATTGACAGAAAAGGACTGATTTCATTCATGTGGTTTTACTTAAGAAGGCTGATGAAACTGGCCAGAAAAAGAGAAGATTGTTCTCACTGTCCTCGGTCATTCAAATTTCACTGTGGATAAAGTGCAGCTGTTTTCTTCACTTGTGTGCTCATTATTCCACAGCACTCCATTGGGCGTTCCATCAACAGGCTCTGTGAAATTCCATATGTTCCTGTCTTATCTGCGGAAAACCATATAATCTGTGTGGCCTGTGTAGTTTCAACCTGTAGTTGTTGGGTAAAATATTCCACCATGCCTCACTCCTCTTAAATGGAAGAAAGTATCTTTAAACTTTTCTGACAGATTGCATTCTGCTCAAAGATCCCTTTTAGATAAAGTTCTTCCTCCCAGCTTGGCTAGCCCCCAGGCCTTTCCCAAACGGTAAAAGAATTCTTACCGTTCCCTGATTGTACACAACAGCAATTCCACCCACACACACGAAAATATTTTCTAAGTAAACAGCCTCAAGACTTAGGCACTTTCCACCCTACACTGTTACAGTGCTATTGTTCCACTGGGGTTTGCATTTTGCATGAGGGGGGGCATTTAGAATTCTAAGCCAGAGAGCTCTTTGGTCTCAGTAAACTACAAACCCCAGAATTCCAGAGGATGATTAAAGTGGAATAATAGCACTATAGCAGTATAGTGTGGAAATGGCCTTATTTTCTCTTTACTCTTAATGGGCCTTTCTCTGGGAAGTTCTTCTTAGTAAAGAAGTTTCCTTTCGTCTAGATTGACTGTATTCACTGTAAGCTGAACTGTCCCTTGAATAGGGAAAACTGTACCTGAATGATTTTCTATACCAAATATTTCTGTACATGAAAATCAAGGCAATCATCCAGAAGGCTGCATGAAGACTTAGCTATGAGCATAATAACTGTGTGTTCTGGTCTACAAATTGTAGAAAGTAACATGGAACCTTTGCCCTTCACCTGATGCTTTGGAGTTCAGCTCCCCAAGTTCTAGTCAACTTGACCAATGGTGGAGGATTATGGGAATCATAGTCCAAAACATCAAGGAAGCCAAAGTTCTATGTGCATGCTGTAGAAAGGAATAATAAATGCAATAACATCTCCCTGGTTGTGAGCTTCCATAAATATGAGCCAGTTGAATACATACACTAAGAAATCATTGTGACTCTAACACAGTATTTTACTATAGTTTCCAGTATGTGCTAAATTGTATAATCTATTCAATACTAGACGCAGAATTTATTAAAGTGTTTTTATTAGAAGGAATGTACTGAGCAAATTTATTCGATAAGCCAGTCCAAGTATTTACATAAAAATGGTGTTGCATAATGAACTATAATCTCTAACAAGAATTGTAGAGGGACTAGATACTCTAGATATAATTGTTTTCAATATTAGTAGAGTCTTAGGAAGGGAATTGCATCTGCTTAGGAAATCGTAGAGTAATGATGACCACTGAGTTGTTCCACAATCAATGTTCTTCCATCCAGAATGTTTTAACTGCTTTTTGATGTTACTAAAGTCTGTTTGTACCCTGTTCTCCTTGAAGTCTCTTAGATGTTCATTTTTATCTCATTCTGCATCCTCCTAATCACTGCAGTAACTTTGTTCTGTCCAAACCTCTATAGAAAAGTACTGGAAATAGTGGGACGAACTGATAACATGAGATTTCCAAACCTAAGAAGTTTAGATAAGCATATCCAAGGGTTGAACTATTAAACCTACTGAGATTTGTGTATCTTCAAATATAACTTGATGTTAGCAACCCACGGAAAATTGGACACAATGAGGAAACAGACTTCTGATGTTCTTGCATTCTAGGATAATAGTTTGGAAAAGTGATATGTTTGAAAGTAGTTATCCTTCCTTTTGACTTCCTTGATAATTTTGAAACCAATGTCAAAAAACGCTCTAAATAGAAAAGGAGATAACTTTTCTTTTGGCAAAGTATATACTGAATATCTTGATGTGTAGCTGTATATTAGACAAGTGATTGTATAACATCATCCAAAATGGGCACATGATTTCATTCAGCAATTTACTATCTTCGGATATAGAGTTCCTCAAAATTCTGGTTCATCGCAAATGAAGTGGTCTAATCTGTTTGTCATATACACCTTTAGGTGTTGTGAAATATGAATAAAGAGTGAAACTGATTACATATACTTTGTTTAGGATCAATTAGAAGGTGCTGATTGAGGCAGAGAGGGGCAGAGAGAAAAGTCCTTGAAGAAGTGCTCAGACATATTGCTGAAGGTTGAAGCACTGACACCCAGATCTTAAAACATGTTTATTTGTCTGATTTCAGTGGAATAAAATTTGAAGTATATGTATTTGGGATTCACAGCCTTAACATAAAAAGATTAAGCCTACATTGCAAATAATAGTTACAGCCAATTAGTTATCTGCAAAAATAAATGTTAGTAAACTCACGATATGCAATGATAAAATCATCAGATAGATCCAGCTTTAGTAGATGACTGCAATACAGACATTTGGCAGACAGTTTAATCAAAACATGGTGAAAAGTCAAGGGCTTTGAATGGTAAATGGAATGAGACCTCCACTTAAGCTACTTCACATTTAAATAAATGATAATCAGATGACATCTCACAAAAATGGTGAAAGCCAAAAAAAAAAAAAAAAAAAATCCAAACAAACAAACCACCACCAAGTGTTTGATGTAATTAGCTACTGCTACATGTCTTTAAGAGGAGGAAAGGGTCTTTGAAGTTGGAATGAAAAGAAATTGGGAATTCAAAGTCATATTCAAATTTAGAAGCCACTATCTGCACGTAATTGGTAGCGGGTAAGTCATTAATGCATAGATTACAAAGCAATTATTCCAGACACTTCAGGGATGACAACTGTGTGTCAGTCAGCTCAAAGGAGCTGGCATTTGTGATTCAGCAGGAAGGTAGAACTGAGGGGAGACAGTAGACAGAGACATCTTCAATGAGTTGCTGGAGTGACTGGCTGTCTCTAAGGAAGAGGACACAGCATGGTAGGAATGTCCCCATCCCTTTGATTCTTCATCTGTTCCCAATGCCCCCAGTGAAGCAGCATTTCTTGATGAAAGAGTTCTATTTAAGAAGAAAATCAAATGCAGAAAGCTATATGCAAACAATTTACTACTGCAGTGTTCTTGGCTTTATTCATTTGGAAAACATACAGTTGAGATTTATGTACCCCACAAAATGCTGGGATATTTCATTTGATTATAGACTTTCTTATTAACTCTCACCTCAATCGCATCTTTATGTAAAAATATCTCTAAATAATTGCACATTCAACAGGATTGCATAAGTCAATGTTCATAGAATCATTTTTTTTAAAAAAAGTATGCCATTTTTATTGCAGTTCCCAGAACTTAAAGTCAATCCACTTTTCACTGAACGAGGCTTTCCTTCCTCAATGTTTCCACCATGATGAAGAAAAAGTGAGCAATGCCTGAGTCTTAGTGAAATCAAGAGCCAGGTAGTCATTAGCTTGCTAGCACTGGCAAGTTTCACATGAGTATATTGTTGTTATCTATCCAGTTTCCATTGCTCTGTAGAAAATAGCATTTACTACTCCAATTTCTGGATAAAACCAGATTGAACAAGGAGAATACACAGATCAAGGTCTGATTGAATCCTCTCTAATTCTACCTGTTTCCTCCTATCCACTGTGACTGGTCTTATTAGCATAAATATGCTTTTATTCCTGTATTATGTTTTTCAGCAAATTTAAATGTGCATATAAGGGCCAGAATTCTGTTGGTACACTATTCCTGTGTAACTATACTAGCACAAGTGGAAGTGTCAAAGACAGGAGAAAGAAGATTGAAGAAAGTAATACAAAATACTGTTGTCATTTGTTGGAGAAAGCTGTCGGTTCCAAGCAGCCTACTCCTCTGATGCCTGGCTTCCAGGTAGGTGTTCGAAGGCTTCTTGACTGAAATCCTGTTTGAACGGTACACTAGTATAACCATCCTTCATGTTAGTGGTTGCCTTTTTCCAGGATCACAAGGCAGTGGTGAGGGGTGGCAGACAAAGTTGTCATTATTGTCACTGGGAGGGGAAAGTTGCTGGCTCCAAACAGCCTATTTCACACAGTCCTGTTTTCCACATGGGTCCTTTGAACCAAGATGCACTGGAAAATTGTGGCACAAAATGGCACAAGTGGTTCTCCAAACCTGCCTTGGAAATTTCTCCAGAGTGTCCCAGCCATTTCCCTCTGTTGAAGAACAGAGCTGTGAATGCCACTTTGCCTGGGCTTCCACAACTAATAATGTGCTGCCTTTGGGTGTGAGCAGAGGGTGCTATCCTGTCATCAGGGTAAAAATTAGGAAGTGAAATACCAGTCCAGCCAGCTTCTGTATACAGAATATTGAGAGGGAACACATTTTGGTCTTCGAGTCAGCCTGATTTGAAACACACTAGAGTAGTGCTGGTTATAGATTTCTCCTGTTTGAAGGAGACAAATGTTATTACCACAGATTACAATCTCTATCTTTCAAATTGTATGATAGAAATTTGTCAGATGTCTAGTGGTCTAAATGTCCCTGATACCTCGAGACTAAAGATCAGCTGTTCCCATTCTCTTCTTTTCTCTCCTGGAAACATTTTATTTAGTCTTTGGGTGCGTCACCATGGGTACTTCCTGTGTTCCCATTTTAGCAGTGCTTAAAATTGTGAGTCAGCCCTCTAAAGTAGGTCTAATATTTGTTTCACTTACAAACTTCTGTTTAAGTTAGCTAAATATTGCTGTATTTAATATTTATTCCATGGAACCATTGGCTGCAATTGACTTGTCAATGGGTGATTATCCATAATGTAAGAATGACAGCATAGCATTGGGACAGCTTAGCCTTCCCGTTCTAAGTTTTATTTGCATGGGCTGCACAGGTTAAATTAGGGACAGATTTTGCCTTTGTATACCAAACCTCTTAGATTACAAATAATCTGTTTTTATTAAAGAAGCCTGTCTTTTGTGGTTTGTGGAAAATTTAATAATTTATTTTCTTCAGGCTCCAAACAGTGGAACCCAAATATGTTCTCTTTGAAGTCAATGGCAAGGCTCCCATCGACATCAATAGAAAGAAAGAAAGAAAGTTAATTTTGTGCTGCAGCAGCATTATTTAGTTACTAATGTGCCCCATACTACATATAATGTTTTAATTATAGGGAGTGATACTCTTATGAATGGTAAATGTTTCAATATGTAGAGGTATACACATATTTGACTAAAGTTGACAAGACTAAAGGTGACAAGATTTTCATCTCAAATTTTCTGTATTGCAAGTGATGGATTACACCTCTTTGACTGATCCACAAGATGTGGCAGTATTGTGATTTCCTAGAGTGCAACGGGATTATGATTTTTGTACTTGGTTCTCATATATATATATATAGTGTGTGTGTGTGTGTGTGTGTGTGTGTGTGTGTGTGTGAGAGAGAGAGAGAGAGAGAGAGAGAGAGAGAGAGAGAGTGAGTTTGTTACTAGAATAATCTCTAGGAAATCAGATTCCAAATTTCCTATATTAAGATTTGAAGTACAGTCTGAATGATTCCTGCCTACTATAACAGAACATTTCATTTAAAACAAAAACAAACTTTGTCATTCAGAATCATAGAATCTTAATTGGAAGGGACCACAAGTGCGATCTAGTCCAACCCCATGCCATGCAGGAATACATAACCAAAGTGTTCCTGAAGGATACCCATCCAACCTCTGTTTAAAGACCCTGAGAGAAGGAGACTCCACTGCCCTTTGAGGCAATCCATTCCACCTTTGAACAGTTCTCACAAAGATCTTCCTAATTTTTGTAGAAATCTCTTTTTGTATAGTTTGAATCCTTTGGATCATGTTCTAGTCTCTGAAGCTGCAGAAAACAGGCTGGCTCTATCTTCTACACAACATTCCTTCAGACATGTAGAGAGCTTCTTGTAATTTCTCAGTCCTCTTTACTCCATGGTAAACATATCCATCCCCCTAAGTCATTCTTCATAAGACTTGTTTCGAAGACCTTTGATCATTTTGGGCCGTTTCTGCACCATACCTGGATCCCGCATCATCCCGTTGTGATCCCAGCAGTGCCACTGCCAGGATGGGAGCAGGATCCAAACACTCCCCTCCAGAGTGCATCTGGCCTCTTCCTGTGCTGCACTGAGGAAGAAAGTACTTGATAGCACTTCTACCTTTCCCACAGGGCTGCCGGTGAAATGATCATTGTGCGAAGGGAGACCATTACTGGATTTTTTCCCCAGTAATGGTATCCTGTGCAATCATGACAGCAGGGGATGCAACAGGAGTGGGACCATGACAATGTAGTGCGATGGCACACAGTGTGGACTGGCTTCAACATGCCCCCATGCCAGAATGGTGCTGTCATGCAGAAATGGCCTTAGTTGTCCTTCCCTGGGTATGTTCCAGCTTGTCATTCATGAACTGTGGTGCCCAGAACTGTGGTGCCCATCTGACCAAAGCAGAATACAGTGGCACTATTATTTCCTTCAATCTGAACACTATAATCCTGTTCGTGCCGTCCAGAATTCAACGAAACTAGCAGGAACTATCCTGAGCTGTGGTTAACTGTGCTAACTGTAAAAGCTAAATCACTATGCTATGAAAGTGAGCAGAAAATTGATCTTCACAGAAAAAGATGTGCATCCCACAAAGACATCTCCTCAGGTTTGTGCATTTTATGCTCCTTTAAAGCGCAAGAATCCTAGAGTCCATTATTATATTAAAGTGGAAGAGCTCCACAACCTATCTGAAAGTACTGATAGTGGGGCTCTGCTCTGGTGATACACAGTACATGTCAGGCCTAGAAATTAGCATTCCAGAGATGGTAAGAGATGACTCAGGATCTGCTGGATTCAAAGCCCTTCCATTTCGCTCAGCTCTCCATTCCTGTGAGAGCCTCTAGCAGGAGGCCTGGAACTGAGGCAGTCAGTTTCCTCACAAATGAAACCAATAGGATAGAAATGACAGAGATAATAATAATTATAACCATTCTGAAGATGTTCAAATTCTTGTTGTAAAAGAGTGTCACCATCGCGTGCCGCACCCTTCACTCATGAGCAGTCCTCTAAATGGATATTCTTCTTGTTTTTTTTCCCTTCTTTTTGAGGAGATCCTTCAAATTGTTGCATATGCAATTTTTGTGGACAGCTCTGAAGGTGATAAAACACTAGGCACAGAAAAAAAATATTTATGAATCTACTAAATTATTTCGATATATGGAATGAAAATAGAATAGGTACTGTGAGAAGCTGATGAACAAGTGAGTGTTCATTATTTTCCGCCTGAAGCAAATAGAAATAAAAAGACTGAAACCTACCCAGGCCTTGCCTCATAAATATATTCCACTCTTAACGGGCTTGTTAGACCCATGCATTTCTCACATCTGTGGCTTAGTAAAAGCTGTTTTTCTGTATTATGTCCCCAATGATTATGTGTTATTTTCTTGTCACTGTTCAATTTCTACAGAAATTATATTGAATCAAGGGAGAAGGGTAATCCCATGAGAGAAAACTTATTTCTTTTCATATATAACACATTGTTTCATGTCCTGGAAGACTTCCACCTATTTGTCACTGTGCCTTTTAGCTTAATTTGTTTCAGGAAGTAAATGTACATAATAAGCCAATGGATTTGCTATATTAATATTCTTATTATCACTCTTGACTTCCTAAAAGAACTCAAACAGACAGAACATAATAGCTAAACTGGGAATGGGTGGAGCTGGTAAGAAAAGCGTCTGTCTGTCTTACATTATGATTTCCCAAGATAGTCCTGTGTAGCTTCTTATTGTTCCAGAAAACCTTTCAAGCATATAGAAAGCAACATTCTGACAAGTGGGAGTCTCTTGTGTGGGTTGATGTTTCAGGATATTATATTTTCTCTACAGACGGTTCAGTAATGTGCTGGCTTCAGCATGGAAATATAATGTATCCTTGGATTTAACATCCTGAAAGGAGGGTGAAGTGTTAAACAATAAAAGTGCCAAATCAAAAAAAATACAATATAAAGTATTCAAGACATAATAGAAGAATGGGACTGGCTTAGAAATTCTGTTTTGTGTTGAAAGGGCAGCAGAAAATTCAGCATCATCAACCTGTGGCCACCTTCCAGCGTTCCAAAGAACTCTCCTGAGGACAGAAAGCTTTGAAACAGTCAGCAATGGGAAAGCTGTCTACCAGAGTTTACAGAGTAACTTTCAAAAGCAATTAGCTACCATTATAGTTCCATGCTGCCACCCCAAGTAGTTAGTTACCATTACAGGTGCATTTGGAAAGTGTCAGCCCTCCTTAACAGAGCTTAGAGATACATAGGGATTGCACAGTAAATTGTCATGCCAGTTGTTAAAGCATCACGGGTCTGAAGAAAGAACTTTAACAGAAGTAACTAGCAATGAATAAATAGTTATCCATAATTAGTTACTTTCCCCAGGAACTAAGCTATATCACATTGCAGATAACTTAATAAAGGATAACTTGTTCCTTTCTCAGTATAAGTATAATTTTAAATACTTTTATGGTTGGGTACAGCCTCACAAAATGATGAAAGGAATGTTAATTAATTAGCACTGTCACTCTATTAAAGATTTTGAGTTGAATCATTACTTAGATCTGTCACTTTATTAAGGATTTTGAATTTATTTGTTGCCCTACTTCCATAATGATTAATATATTAATTGACTTGTGAGCTGCAGTTTTGGTGAGGTGTTGTTAAGCTTTTTTTCAGCTGAAATATATCAGTTGCTAACTATATGTATATAAAATTAACTGCAATTAGTTGAAATTACTTAAAACTTGATTCTTCATTAAATATTATTTAGTTCGTTAAAATTCCCTTCACCCACTATTAATGTATAAAATCCTCCCATACTTGATTCATTATTATGAGATTTATATTTTCATATAAGTGAGTTTTAAATGTACTTAAATAGTTTAATTAATAGGATATTGGCTGTTAATGCTGCATTATGAATAACCAAATAGAAACCGAATAGTGAGTATACAATAAGTTATAGTGATTTGAGTTTCTTTTTCCATTAACTATTCTGTATTTAGCATTTTGCTGCTGATTTTGGATGACATATTGTAATGTCAGATTTTAAAAAAAAAAATCTGAGGGTACACAGCAGTACAAAAAACCAGTTTGGGGCACCTCATGTGCACCTTATCCACACCAATTGTAGTGTAACAACTGTCATTTACACACTATTCGCCAATGGATAGTGTGCTTGTAGGGATCATTTGAAGGGAATTTTTCACTATGCATTTTTAATTTTTTAAAAAGTAGCTAAAATATATAACAAATACCTTATTCTTTAAATAAAATCTAATGGTATCAAGTTACTTTTCCAATCAGCATCACATCAGCAATATGTAATAAATTAAGGGTTTTTGTTAAAAAAAAATGCTGGTTTTAATATTTGAATAAGTCCCACATTTGTTGAAACATACATTCCGTGAACCAGATGTGCCAGCTGATTGACAGATGCTTTCAACAGTGTTGTAACATTTAGCTAATTACTCTCTACCCCTGCATATGTAAGAATCAACCTGGTTGAAAAAAGTAGGACTGACTTCTAGGTAGACATATATAAACTTGCAGTGTTAATTGTTCAGGCCATAAACATTTTTGACTGACTAAATGAATCTATTAGGAAACTATATATATATATATATATGTATGTATGTATGTATGTATGTATGTAATGGCAGAGGGCACATGTCATTGTAAGAGGCATCTATTCCTATCTGAGAAGAAAGGGGAAACACCATGTTATGAACGGGCTATGTTTATTGTGAAATATACACTTATGTAGAAAAAACTAAAATTTATTTTAATTATTTTGTAGATTTATGTATCGTTCCTCAAGAGAAATATGTCCAGGGTGGCTATTTATTTATTTATTATATTTGTATGCTGCCTTTCTCCCCGTATGGGAATCATACAACTATGACTGTATACAGCTATAACTGTAGCAATTTTTAAAAAAATAAATAAAAACTGTAAAATCTTAAAGTCCTTTGATGCTCCTCCCTAAACTGCAAACTCCAGGATTACATAGGATGTTGAAAGTGGAATAATAATACTATAACAATCTAGTGTGGAAATGCCCTGTGAATCAGTACTTCCTACTTCCCCACCACCTCCCTTGAGAACAAAGAACAACGTGTTTTCATATAAATGCATCTGGGTTATTCTGATATTGCTCATGAAGCAGAGCCGTAGCGCAAACAGTTAACAATTTAAGACTAGAATCCTGTTGATTTATCCCAATCAATGGTTAAATTGTGAATCAATGGTTAAATTGTGAGTCAACATGTAGGTAGACTCAACTGATTGAATGGGTTTACACTATGTTAAATTTCCTTAGGAGGAAGAATTATGAGTCTATGAATCTAGCATTTCCTTGATATTTGTCAATAGTTTAGTCATGTGTTCACTGGAGGTATCTCATGGGATTTGCAAACGAGATCAACTATGTATTTTGCTGCTGTCCTGCTTTCCTTGTTGGCTATCAGTCTTCCTGCCTGAGTTGATGGGATTGTCTTTGGATCTGGTATTGAGGATTCTTAAAATGATATCTGGCAGACATCAACAAACATGTTGTGGTCACCAAATCTGGAGCAGCTCAGGAACTCACGGTCTCTGTGACAACCATCAGGCCTTCTCAATATGTCACCAGTCTAATATATGTAGGTGGACGTATGTTGGATTTGGCTTTCTCTATAGGCAAGAGGATAGCAATATGAAGTTGGAGGATTTACAGTCTCTCTCTTGTCATGGTCCACCCTTGCTCAGATGACTGATATTCAGTCTATTCCAGAGAGAATTGCACTTCCCGAAATAATGTTACTTAAGACATAGCTGCTGTGTGCTATTGATTAAAAGGACCATCATGTAGGAGTCTAGGATCATTAGGTTCAAAATGACAAAGAAGAATTTTTCTGGAATTACTTGCAAACTAATGGGAGGAACCTGGGTGAGAATAATTCTAATAGTGACTATATTCCAATGTGCCCATATTTGTGGATGTTTTCACCAAAAGTGATGTTCTGAGCCAATCAGTCTTTACTTCTTCTAACATTACTGATTAGTAATACTTTGAACACATTAAGTGTTCAAAGCAATTCTTTGAACATATTAAGCAAGAATAATGTTCCTTCTGAATCTTCTGACAGAGGTTCCTTCATGCAGATTGTTAGCATTTTAGAGGCATGAAGTCTAAATGATAATGTACTTTGAATTGCCATTAGGTGAGTTTATGATGGTGCAAATGATGATTATCAATATGCTATTTAGACAGAACCTTCGGTGGTCATGGGTGTTCCAGAGTAACACAAAGCAATCATTGTCCCAAAGGTCATACAATCTGAATTTCAGTGGCAGAGGGCTCTGGAGGAATACAATGCTGTGGGAATGAGGAGCAAGACAGATGCATATAAGTAAATTAGGGCATACTTTCTTTGTTTTGGTTGGAGATAAAGTCTAAGATGTGATGCCCAAGGCTTCATGAAAGAATCAACTTTTGAGCTAGGGTGATTTGGATAATGGCTTCCTACTTCACAAATTGCATATACTTCACTAGCTACCAAAAAGAGCAAGAGATTCATGGTTGTTAATTAACTTGGGATATTATTAACCAACAATGAAAACGTAGAAAAACGTTTAACTAAAAATTCATAACTGGAAAAACAAAAGCTCTCTACAACTTTTTGGACCTTCATAGAAATGTGAATATGAGCATTAGCAGGACTTTACTGTGCCATAACAGCATGTCGGTGTCATTTACAGTTTTCTTTAAAGGTTGCAAATATTTAATAAAGTTTCCTCTGTTGTTATTTGTGTTATTAACAATATAAAATCTGCAAATATTTACCAAAGCTTGCTATGTTACTCTTTGGCTGAGAAAGAAGCTGCCAACAAAAACATTCCTCCAATGCAAATAGCAGCTGGAGAGTACTTTTTTTTTTCAGACTACAGCATAGAAGCAAGGATTTTAAAAAGCATTTTCCATGCAATTCAGATTCAATCTTGATCACCATCATTCTACAGATGCTATCTGCAAGAACATATGTATATAGACAGGCCCAAACTACACCTTTAATATAATGTGCTTTCATTTAATTTAGAGAGATAAAACCTGCCCTGTTCCAATCAGACAGCTAGTGTGGTAGTAAATCCAGGGATCGCACAAGTCAAAGGATTAAAACCTTTTGATTAGAACAGATTTCTAGGAATTGCAGGAACAAACAAAGTATACCTGAAAGATATGTTGGGGATGATAGGAGTTTCAGCCCCACGGAAACGCAGCGGAAAAACCAGAGTTCAGCGAGCCAACAGCAGCAGCCTTGTTCCCCAGTAAGGATACTCACACACGGAGGAGTTTCTTCCAAAACAGGAGGCACTTTATCTTGGAGCAAAGCTCCGTTATATACAAAACATAGGACAGATGGACAAAAGCTTGTGCCAGGCACCAGGTTTGGTCAACAGACAAATACATACTGGCGTTGCTTTGTTATATACATATCTACAACCAATCAGGTAGAGGTTTGCACACCTCCCTCTACCATCTGCACACGACCCCAGTTTCTTATGCAACCTTGCAATTACCCACAGCTGGGACATGATGCAACATCTTTGCAGTGGGCTGATCATTTTCCCAGGGTTCCCTGCCTGGAATCCCTGACAAGATATCCTTCAAGCCTCTGTTTAAAGACCTCCAAAGATGAAGATTCCACCACCCTCTGAAGCAAGCTATTCCACCATTGAACTGCTCTTACAAAAGAAAAAAATCTTGATGTTTAGGTGGAATCTCTTGTAATTTGAATCCATGTTCTAGCCTCTGGGGCAGGAGAAAGCAAGTTCACTTCATCTTCTGCATGACATCCCTTCAGATATTTAAAGACATCTATGACATCACCTCTCAGTCTTTTCTTCTCCATGCTGAATGTATCCAGCTCCCTAAGCCATTCCTCATAACCTTGGTTTCCAGACCTTTGATCATCTTGATTGTCCTTCTCTGGACATGTTCCAGCTTGTCAATATCATTCTTGAACTGTGCTGGCCAGAACCAGACACAGTATTCCAGATGAGGTCTGACCAAGCAGAATAGAGTGGTACTACTAGTTCCCTAGATCTGGACACTGCACTCCTATTGATGCAGCCCAGAATTGCATCAGCTTTTTCGGCTGCTACATCACACTGTTGATTTGTGCTTTGTTTATAATTTACTAAGACCCCTAGATCCTTTTCATATGTACTACTTACAAGCCAGAGAAAGAAACTTACAAAAACTCTATGCTTCCTGTTTTGAGATTTTTTTCATATGAGAAAATATGTGGCAAAATTCAAGATAGCCAAAGTTAAAGAGGGTAAACTTAATTGCTACATCACTACTGCTCACTCCTGATGTCATCCTTTCATGTTCTTCTACCTCATGTTACTTTTTCCTGTTCAGTCTAAGGCAAGGGTAGGAAAAATGTAGCCCATGGAGCTGTTTTCATGACCCTCCCCCTTACGTGCCAAATGTTTTTAGAGAATAATTCCCTCCCCCCATGTCCCTGAGGGAGCGTGGGGACAATTCTGCTATTTTAGTCCCAGAAGAGATCTTTCTTGAGTAGGAAATGAACTAGAACTAAATATCCAGATCACTGACTGTGTGGGGTGGGAAGCCTCTCCTGGGCTTAAAGTAGCCCAGAGAAGGCCCAAAACATAGGAAAATGTTGTGCCCTAGGCAAAGAAATTCTTAAGATTTTCATGGGTGTGAGGCCCTCTTTGATCCTCTGGGGTTAAGTGGACCTCTGACTCTCAGCACATTTGCTCTAAGCCCACATTTGCTCTAGGTTTAACTGCAGTCTTCACAGTAGCCTCAGGAAGATAGTTTTTTTTCCAGCATCTCTATTGTAATGGAAAGCATTTGGGGTAGCAAACATATACACAGTCATTGATCAGTATATCTGTCTGCTTATTGGGCTCTTTTTAGGGATGTAGTTATGCTTTCTGTCATAGTGAACACCTGTCTTTCAAAATTTATGCAATGAATGCAATCTAGGATTCTATTATTCATTTTATCCAAGGTGTGTTGAGCATGACATGGATCTACTGCAATTTTCCCTCAAGCAATATTTGGCCCATAGTTAGTGCTTTACTGGGAAATCCTTTGAGTTGGAACTAGGATCTGCCTTCTGCTAGTAGATGATTGTCTAATGCTCTGCTTCATAGCTTACCTCATTTAGTAGGATCCTCTGAGACACTGTCACCGGAAGGCCTTTTCAGGGTACTGGAAGGGTTGCCATGAGCAATAAGAAAGTCTATTTCTGTCTGCCCAGTTACACATGCCTCAGTCTGGATCTAATCTTTTGTCTTTTGGCATACAAGAGTACAGATCTCCCCTGTCTTCAGTTAGGCCCTTGTACATATGTAAGAGTTCTCTCTCGTGTTGAAGCTCCTCAAAGTAAAGCACTGTGAAACAAAGGCCCATGATGCTTCAGTGCACCTGCTGGACATACTGCAATGCCTTGGATAGGATAGATTAATGGTAAACATTGCTGGGAAAAGGTAATGCTGGAAGTGATCCATCTTCCTGTGAGAAGTAGGTGATTAATGCATTACTTCACATGAATTCTTATAATCACTCAAACTTAATGAACATCTTTCCTGAATGCCAGCATATTTTAAGAGAACACAGAGGTTCTTTTGCTGTATGCTTTAATTAGTACAGTTAAATACAACTTAGGCAAATGCCCAAAAAAGAATAATGAACAAATCTTAAGTTGCCCTCCTGCTGGAATATTTCAAACTCTGCTTGGGGTCCTCTAATAGTACAAGGACAAAATTGGTAGTCCTGAAGCAGCCCCAGGACCTGAGTCTTATTGTATAGGATTGAAACATCAGCAACTGTGGTGAGGGTATGGAAGAACTTCTGCTAATATCAGCACCACAGTAGAGCATTCTAATGGATTGTTTGATGAATTGGAGTATGAGTACTACCGTTAGGGTTCCTCGATCTCAGAAACTGGACCTTTAGGGATATAATTCTTCACTAGTTTTCTTCCCAAAGGAAACAATGAGTAATTTTCACAGTTTTCTTTCTGCTGCAGGAAAGTCTTCAAAAAGTACTTAGTTTTCGAAAACAGTTTGGAATTTGATATTTCTGTGCAAAGGCCACATGTAGTAACTTTACAAAAAACAACCACAGCATTTTCTGAAAAAAAAAGCTGTCTGCAAATGTTGTTAGAATAAGTTGGAAACTATAAAGATTCTCATCAGTCCAGAATTCCTCTCATAAATGTTTTTCAACACATAAGAAACATGTTTTTATTAATGATCTTGCAAATGTTTTTGAATATTGTAGAGTCGAAGGCTTTCATGGCCAGAATCCATTTGTTCTTGTGGGTTTTTCGGGCTTTGAGACTGTGTTCTGGTTGTATTTTCTCCTGACGTTTCGCCTGCATCTGTGGCTGGCATCTTCAGAGGAATGATGAATGGGAAGTGGAGTGGAGAATATATATGCCAGTCTCCTCCTCCAGAGGGGAGGGAGCAATTAGCATAATAGTCCTATTCTGTGTATTGAATACTTGTTCCTGGAGGGAGACTTCCTGAGCCCAGGTGAGGCTCGTTAGGGCTCGTTAGTATCTTTAGTGTTTTGACTTTGGTGTTTTTCAATACCGGTAGCCAAATTTTGTTGACCTTCTGAGTCTCCTCTTTCCTGTTAAAATTATCCAATCGTTTGTGGATTTCAATGGCCTCTCTGTGTAGCCTGATCTGGTAGTTGTTAGAATGGTCCAGAATTTCTGTGCTTTCAAATAACATTCTGTGTCCAGGTTGGTTTATAGTGTGTTCTGCTACTGCTGACTTTTCTGGCTGGATCAGCCTGCAGTATCTTTTGTGTTCTTTGATTCGTGTTTGGATGCTGTGTTTTGTGGTCCCTGTGTAGACCTGACCACAGCTGCACAGTATGCAGTAAACTCCTGCAGAAGTTAGGGGATCCCTCTTGTCCTTTGCTGAGTGAAGCATTTGCTGAATTTTCCTGGTTGGTCTGTAAATTGTTCGGAGGTTATGTTTCTCCATGAGTTTCCCTATTCAGTCAGTGACTCTTTTGATATATGGTAAAAACACATTCCCTTCAGGTGGCTGTTTATCCTTACTCCTGTGGTTTTTTCGGGGTCTTGAGGCCCTTCTGATATCTGAGCTGGAGTACCCATTATCCTGTAGAGTCCAGTTTAAATGATTCAGTTCCTCATTCAAGAGGTGAGGTTCACAAATTCTTTTTGCACGGTCTACCAGAGTTTTTATTGTGCTCCTTTTTTGTCCTGGGTGGTGTTGGAGTCTTTGTGTAGATATCTGTCCGTGTGTGTAGGTTTTCTGTACACCGTGTGGCCCAATCGATGGTTGGGTTTGCGGGTGACTAGGACATCCAGAAATGGTAGTTTTCCCTCATTTTCTTTCTCCATGGTGAATTGGATGTTTGGGTGGATGTTGTTTAGATGGTCCAGAAACCGGATCAGCTGTTCATCACCGTGGCTCCAAATGATGAAGGTATCATCCACATAATGGAACCATGTAGTGGGTTTTTTTGGTGCCGTTTCCAGGGCTTGCCTTTCAAAGTGCTCCATGTAAAAATATGCTATCACCGGGCTGAGCGGGCTTCCCGTGGCTACCCCATCTCTTTGCTCATAGAACTCGTTGTCCCACTGGAAGTAGCTTGTAGCGAGAAAATTTTGAAACAGGGCTGTGATGTCTTTGGGAAAAATCTGGTTGATGAGTGCAATGGTGTCTGCTATGGGGACTTTGGTGAACAGGGAGACCACATCAAAGCTGATCAGTCTGTCTCCAGGTTTCAATTCGATGTTGCTGATTTTTTCTATAAAGTGAGCTGAGTCCTTGATGTAGTGGGAGGTTTGTCCAATATGGGTTTGTAATTGTGTGGCCAGAAACATGGCCAAATCATATGTGGGGGATCCAATGGCACTCACAATGGGTTTGAGTGGAATGGAGTGCTTGTGGATTTTTGGAAGTCCATAAAGTCTGGGTGGGAGGGCCTCCAATTTGCATAAAAGCTGGCATGTGCTTTGATGAATTGAGGAATTTTTGAATATTCTTTCTCTCCCAGAAGGATTCTCATGACATTTATTTGGAAAGTGTTTGTGTTTGTGTGTTTGTCAATTCTTAGACTTTTTGTATTTTTAATTTGAATGGCAAATCTGTGCAGCTGCGATTGATTCTTACCATATCATACTCACCAAGCTGAGCCTCGGAATATCACCATTGTAACATCACCAGCACTGCCCCCCTGTGATTATAAGGCTATATTTTATAGGCCCACTTACTGTTCAAGGTCATATGTAAGAGAAACAACCATATGTGTGTTTATGCAAAGTTTAGGGTTCTAACCTTAACATTGCTGGTTAATTACTAGATGTCACACTGACAATTGTGATGATAGAGCAGACATTCTTTGAACACCAACAATAAACTCATGGCAACTCCTGCATATTAAACCTGCTTCTGTAAGATACTCAGATATCTTGTTCAAATAAGTATGATGGTCAACTGTGGAGGAGAGGAAGCATGGTGAGCCCAGAAGCACTGTAGAATTTGACCCTAGATACCCATGTCTCATATTAAGACTGATGTGGGAGTGGAGAAGCACTTACTCATTAGCTGCCTCAGCGAATTTCAGCCTTCCCTTTTAGTAAGTATGACTATACACCTTTGTATAATTGTCAACAGCTTACTTCAGAAGAGGTGGACAGATTTAGCACTGTGGCTGTCTCACAACTGCTCTATAAAAATTGTATTAATGCTGTATAAATTAAGTTGCAAAGATCTGAAATGAAGTATTTAGGACAGTGTCATATAAAATACTGCAGCTTCATTTTGCCCATGGGTGTGGCTTTAAATAGCTAAAAAAAGAAATATTTTGTCTCTTAGTATTCCTTTTAGCATATAATTTGATTCA
Source organism: Cyclura pinguis (assembly GCA_030412105.1). NCBI lineage: Eukaryota > Metazoa > Chordata > Lepidosauria > Squamata > Iguanidae > Cyclura > Cyclura pinguis. The sequence continues at coordinate 220,529,019 of CM059602.1, forward strand.
GAAATGGGAAAAAATAAGTATTTTAAGCTGTCACATTTTAAAAATAGACATGGGGAAGGAATGTGATAGTTGATTAGTCTGTAGATTTTATATTCCCTACAGAGTGAGTCAACTCCACATGATAATTAGTTTCTATTTGCATGAAAGTCTCTCTGGTTAGCCATGAAAAACGTGCAAAGTTGCATATTCACGTGCTTCATGTGAACAGTTATATACAACCAGAACAATCATTTTCTGCTTTCCCTGTAATCCTAGGGAAGGCCACCCTCCACGGGACCATCAAAGATAGTGTTCCCAGATCTCAGGACCTCGATGTGCCCCCTCTTCTCCAGGCTTCAGAGTGAGGAGACGAATCTCCGGGTGAGAGCTGTGCCCTCAAAAAAAAACTTATGGTGGGTTGATGGCCCTTGTTATTACTTTGGAATGGCTGCTTTAAATCTTTCAGAGACCTCATGTCCCCCCACCCCCGCTTCCTTGTCTAATTGGTTAGACATGTGCTTTTTATATCAATGACATAATATGAAAAACTATAGTTGATCATTAATGTAACATGTTCAAAGGCTTCACCAGTCTCTACTCCTTCCAATATCATCAGGGGCTGTTCCTAGGTCTCAGGTTTTGGCCATGAAATCTCTGGTCCTAGGATAGTTCTAACCTGACAAGCCACAACCCAATTGTCTTTCCTCATCATCCTTACCCCTCCAAAATTTTCAGAGGAATACTTCTTGGGGCACACTATTGATCTTGTTGTTGTGTGCTTTCAAGTCCTTTCCAGCTTATGGCAATCTCATGGCAATCAGGGTTTTATTGGCAAGATTTGTTCAGTGGAAGTTTGCCCTTGCCTCCCTCTGAGGTTGAAAGAATGTGACTTGCCCAAGGTCACCCAGTGGGTTTCCACGGCTTAACAGAAATTTGAACCCTGGTCTTCAGAGTCATAGCCCAGCACTCAAACAATTATCAGACTGGGGCTGTATCTGCACTAGGCTGTTAGAGCGCTATGATTCCACTTTCAACATCCTATGGAATCCTAGGGTTTGCAGTTTCGGGAGGGGCCACCTGGCCCCTCCCGAAACTGCAAACCCCAGGATTCCATAGGATGTTGAAAGTGGAATCATAGTGCTCTAACAGCCTAGTGTGGAAATGGCCTGGGTCTTGGGAGTTACTATTTCCCACTGTACCATATCTGAAGCATTTAAGAGTCCTACTCACTATCTTTTTTTTTCTTTTTAGCCTATATAAGTTTTTCTTCAAAAGCTTCAGCCTATACCAGTTTTGATTCAAAAAAAGACATGACTAGAACAGGAAATACAATAATTTCCTGGCCTGAAGAAAGAATGAAGACCTCCAGAGACCTGAAGAAATGAGGCAGCCACTAAATGCCCCTTGAAAGCCTGGGGGTGTTATTGGCCATTTGGGAGCAAAAATCTTTTTCAATCCCACCAAAATATTTATTTGTTGAAGAGCCAAGAGCACATTATGTCTTCCCTGTACTATGGAAAACTAGATGCAACTGTCCGGAAGCTCCAAATGTCACCGTCATCAGCTATTATTAGTGAAAACAACTTCAATATCCATACATTTTAAGATGATTATACTTCTCATTCTATGTTTAAATTTTCTTAACTTTTATTTCTTTATTTATTTTACTCAAACATATTTTATTTACAAAATAAATCTTTCTTAGGTTTTAATGATAATCGTCTTTTATTTGTGCTTTATTTAGATTTGAAAGCCAGCTTGACTCTCAAGACTGGGAAAGAGGTGAGACATAAATAAAATAGTGGCGGCGGCGGTGGTGGTGATGATGATGGTGATGATGATGATGATGATGATGATGATGCTTGCCTATAAATCTTAGCCCTGTACTCCTTTGACAACTACTGCTTCCTGTTCGGCAGTTAGATATTGTAAGCAGGACCAGTAATGGAGCTTGAAGTGCATGGAGGGAGGGCAAGCGAAGGGGTGGGCCTATGGCATAGGAGGCTGATCTACAGCATGTGGGACCATGGTCACGGTGCTTGGGGCGTGGCCATGGTGCGAGGGGTGGGGCTATGGCACACAGGGTAGGGCTACGAGCTGGGACGCCCCCCAAAAATTGCCGCCAAGAGCAAACCGCTCCCATCACCCCCCTGTCCCTATGCAACTGAGCAGGATTTAGGAACTACTGGGGATCAATGTTATAGTCATGGACAACCAAATGGTCGTGAAAAGCAAAGACATATCTTCATAGCCTGTCAGAGCCCTGGAGATTAGGGCACTGGGAAATGGCATCTGCAACCACTCTTGGTCACTGGGAGAAGCAGTTGTGGCAGGACCTAAGGTGACCTCTCCAGGTATCTGTTTTCAAGGTGTCCCATGACCAGTACTGCTCTATGGACATAATTTCCAAGGTCCCACTCTCCAGCACTTTAGAAATGGTTTGGTTGGGGTGCTGCCAAGCTGCCAAGCAGGTTGGAGGGACATCATCAGTTGTAACTATGGTAACAGAGCTCCATCATTGTAACTACAATGTGTCTATTTTCTTGAAGGAGCACTGCAAGAATGGAGGGGCAAGGGTAAGAATGTCACACACGTTAATCTTTACTATTGGCAAGGCCTTTTGTCATAGGCTTCTCTGTATCTGCATTTCTAGTTTGGCTTACTAAGGCTGAAGTTAGATGTTAAATCCCCTATTATCAATCTGTTTCCTGACTACAATATGAAGAGGTTTTATGAATGTCATTGCCATCAGTGAAATATCCTCCTCTTTTTTTGACTTGGGCAGGGGGTGATTGTACACTGAGGTACACACGTGGTAACTTGCTTTCTTGAGAATACTAAGTTACCACATGTATACCTCTGTGTAAAATCACCCCCTGCCCAAGTCAACAAAAGAGGAGGATATTTCACCGATGGCAATTATATTCGTAAAATCTCCTCATGTTCCAGCTCTAAAACAGTACAGCTCAGGTCTAAAACTTAAAAACTGGCTTGAGAGATTGCATCAAAATTCTACCTAGTCCAGCCCTGTATTTACAGAAAAGACCAGCCAAATGTCTTTGGGAAGTACAGCATGAAGTCAATGGCCTTCTCTGTTGCTTGTGCTCAGCATTTGTAGCTTCTAGCTTTAAAAGTTTTAAAGTTCTGGAAAGCATTCATACAGGAAAAAGAAATGTCAAGTAGAATTTTTCACCCCACTTGGCATATTATGCAAATTGGAAAATGCAACTAAAAATACAGGTGAGAAATTCTTGTTTAAGAGGTTAGCTATTTTGGATTGTATGCATTCTAAAATGTCCAAATAAATTCCAAAATGCATCTAGCATCGCAACATCTCATCGATTTCCTGACAAACTTAAATTCCATTGATATAAAATTTATTTATTTAGTTAGTTTGCCATTCAGTTGTCTTTGGCCTACGGAAACCCTATGAATAAGAGATCTCCCTGAAACTTGGTCATGAACAGCCCTTCTTAGGTCTTACCATGGCTTCCCTGTTTAAGCTAATCTGTCAGTAATCTGATCTTCCTCTTTTCGTACTGCCTTCCAGTTTACCAAGCATTAGTGCTTTTTACAATAAGTTATGTCATGATAATATGCCCAAACGATAGCTTCAGTTTAGTCAGTCTAAATCAGCCCACCGTTGATGTCTGTTTCTTCTACCATCTGTCTTTGTCACTGTTCAATGGAGCCCAAATTCCTCCATTAGTTCAATGGAAATAATTTAGAAGCCTATTTAGATAATTGCACAGGACTCCATAAGGATAACATCTGGATATTTTACATCAAAAGACAGCACATATAAGTAGATCAAATAGATTTTCTTCTCATAAAATTCTTTCTCAGCTGTGTCTGAACTCTGTGATGGTATCAGGCAGGCTTATTCACTAGAATGAACAGGAGAGCTCCAAAAAGCAAAATGCTTACTACTTTTTGAAGTTAAGTGATACAATAGACATTGCCATATAAAGAGCTCTCTCATAAGACTATTAGGCTCATTATTCTATGAATATTTAAATGCAGAAAGTTTTACTGAACTATGTGCATGTTGTTTGGTATAAACATATATAGGATTACAGTCAAAGTCCAGAGTCCAGAGTTAGCGAACTGCAAAATTGAGTTGTTCATGCAAAGTATTTGGATAGATATCAAGCCAGGAAACATCATCTTTTGACCTGATATATAGGTATGTACATGAGAAATGTAATTCTTCACTAATTTTGTTGTTGAAGGAAGCAACAAGTAATTTTCACAGTCTCACTTCCTGCTGTGAGAAAGTCTTCAAAAATTGCTGTTTTTGAAGGCTATTCATAGTTTGCGATTTCAGTGCAAAGTTTGCATATGGTATTTTTGTTCAGAAAATAGGCTGCACAGAAAATACTGTAGATGGTGACTTATTCTGCATATTCTGAGGATTTCTTTTTGTTCAGAAAACAACATTTTCTGTCCAGGAAACAGCACAAACTGCACAGAAAATGCTGCTTCCTAAAGCCGATGGAAGTTGTATTTCAACATGTCTGGAAGGCACTGGATATGGGAAGGCCAAACTGGCTCTGCTATTCAAGCCTACACATGGAGCATGTTGCTACCAAAACATATTTAAACAATAGACTATTAAGCAATAGTCCAAAAACAATAGACTATTTAAACAATGTTCAAAAAATGAGCATTGTTAACATTGGAAAAATTGCACTGTTCTGGAATATGTCTATATTTTCACAATCTAACACTGTTTATGTTTAATACATACATTGTGCATTTTGTTTCTCTTACATAATGATAGACTCTTTGTCCAAGAAGTTCTTTCCATGCAGTGAGTTGGCAAGTTGCTTAAGCATTTGCACTGGTATAATCTATACCAGCTTTCAGTACTGGTGTAAGGTCCTACTTTGCAGTGTTCTGCATAAAATGGAATAAAAATGCTTGACATAAAGCAGTGCATGTTCTGGATCCAGATGTTGTCCACCAGATAGTTCCAAAATAAAAGAAAGTCCATTTGACTTAGAAGGAAATACAATTAATTTCCTGAGATTAATTCACAACAAGTCTTTCGAGGGCTTAGGTGAAAAAAATCTTTCCTTTAGGACAAAAGACAAGCAAATCAGCAGTGCAGAGAAATGTTGTTTATATATTTGAAAATCTGACCTATTTTAACCTAACTCTGCTTGCTACTCATTAATTTAGGTCTTTTTCAATCTGTTTTTAGATACTAGCTAATGAATCTCCACAATCCCTCTGAGAATTGCAGAGACTGAATTTTTCATAGCTGGCTGTGATTAATGAAGTGTAGTTGTCAAAATATGTACACTATCGGAGAGTGGTAAGATTGGAAGGGCTGGGAGACTGAGCATTTATTGCTCTTGTTTTTCTTTTTCTTTTAGGCTAGTGTTAAATATTACTTTTCTGTTGAGTTTCTCATTTTTGGCAGTAACCATTTTGTAAAGAATTGATACTTTCAATGTATTTGCTCTATATATAAAACTATTCTCTTGCATATACTGGGATGGTAAAATGGGAGACGGAACAGGACGGAGGTGTGTGTGTCTCCAAATATACACAGAAAAATCCGTTTTCTTTTTTTATAAGAATTAATAGCTTTCAACCCCATTCCCCAGTATCTAGCAAAGTCTAACCTTTGTGTTTGTGCACTGGCTTATTTTCATTGAAAGTTTGTAGTGGAGAACAGATTTTGGAAGTTCATTACCACCCTGTACTGAACATCACACCATACCCAATCTCATGTGATTTTGGAAGCTAAGCAAGATCATTAGTAGTTGGATGGGATTCTACCAAGGAATATCAGAGATCTTCAGGTAGGGCTTGGAAAGAATCCCTCCTGAAACCTCAGATATTCTGTGCTTGTCAGAGCTGACAATTCCGGGCTAGGCAAGTGGTCTTAGTACAAGTGATTAGTTGCTATTATCTGTTAATAGTATTTAAAAATCATTGTCATTACACACTGCATGGCCTGATGTACTGTTTGCTTCTTTTTCTTTCCATTATGTTGCTTTCTTGGGAGAAAACTTCTTAGTATTGGCATGATAGTGATATGGAATTTGAAAAAAAATCTGTCAAGACTCTTCAAATGTCTGGAAAATAAGCATTAAAAGTAAAGGAGATAATATTACTCATTCCATCAATAAAATAACTTTGTTCTCATTCATTATACTAGAAGTGAAATCTAACTTTACTCCTTTGTTTTTGTTTTTTCTAAAGGTAACTGGTTAACATGGAGGTAATGGTGTTACCTTTAACTCGTTGCCTCACAGCTCTGGTTGGCAGCAATATCTTGGTGTGAGCTTGACTAATCTAATCTAAGTAATCTAAGAGTTCTTGCTTACTACAGTAGAAACTAGACTGAAGAAAAGCGTTTAATTTACCCCAAAATGAGAGACTAAGGGAAGAGACTCTGTCAAACCACTCACCATTTCTCCGCTGGTGCCCTTTATGATTGGAACTGCCTCCCAGAATAATGCTTTCATGTTCCAGCTGGATTACAACCTCCTGAGGCCCTAAATTATCCCAGGTTTAAGAGGCCACACAATATCTCCAAGACATGTGTATTATTCTAACAGATATTTAAAGGATTGGTTTGTATTTAGAGGCCCCTCATAATCCATGGCTGTAAACTGTCACCTACTTAGCTTGTTCTTAAAATCAGCACTGAGCTCATGCTGCCACACTTCCTACATTCCTGCTAAAAATTTCACTGTTGTGCAAATCCACCATGAATCCTTCTGTTAATCCCAATTAGAGTAGACTCACTGAATCAATAAGATTCACCAATACGTTGACTGGCTAGTTAACAACAGATTCAGAGTGTGTCCCTTTAGAGACCCAATTGGCACAAACATTAGTGTCATTCCAGCACCACATAAAAACATGCCCTTTTACTAAATCTTCTGGGGCCTAATTGATTTTGTCCAAATCTGCACATGTAAGTGTTTAAAATTGTTTTAAACTGTTTTGTTTGAAGTTCTAAATGGTTTAAGATAATGTTAGTTTTTTAAAGTTATTCTTATTGCTTTAAAAACAATAATGGTCTCATGCCAGGAAAATAAAGCAGAATATAAATTAAACAAATAAAACAACTTAAAATACTGATTTAAAAGAGTCTGAAAACAGCTTAACCAACTGCTTAAATTGATTTTTTTTAATTCTATCATGAGATCCTTGGAAATAGGGCAGAATATAAACATTTTAATAAATAACTATAGTATTCTAGTCAGGAATAACCAAGGCCCTTTCTAGTCAGGAATAACCAAGGCACCTTACCTTTCCCAGCACTGGGGTGCGGGGATCACGCGAGCAGCCTCCAGCAAGAGGCTCTTGCATCCCTGCTGCTTCAGCTCTGCACGAGCTGCCTGCTCACGTGAGAGTCCCGCCTCTCCCTTCTGCAGTGCAGCCTGGGAGTTTCCCAGGCTGCGCTGGGGCAGGAAGCGCAACTGGCACGGCTCTGGACGCTCCGCATGCCAGGCAAGTGAGCGTGGGGCCCAGGAGCAATGTGCAATCGTGCACCATTTTCAGCTTCCAGCCGAAAATGAAAAGGTGCGCGATTGGCGCCTGCTGGCCCCTGGAGCATCGTGCGATTGTAAGTGCGTCGTGCAGATCGCTCCTCACAATCGCGTGACGCTCCAGGCACCCTTTTGCATGGCAAATACCATGCGGAAAGGGCCCAAAAGGATACAGTACCCCTTGTCCCGCTATCCTGCTGAGTCTAAAACTTATGTAACTGAAATAATACACTTTGTCCTACTTGTATTTCTTCCCATCTTCTTTTTCCCTCTGTGCAGTTTTAAATTGTAATCCCCTTGGGACAGGGGCCTATCCAACCTGCTGCTTGTAAACCATCAAATATAGATGGTAATGTATGAATCTGTCCATGAGATAAAAATGCTAAATAAAAATGCGAATTGATCAGTGGTTGGATTGACTGAATCATACCATCTCTCTACCACCTCTACAAAATACCTATTACCATGATTCTTTTTCATGTCATAACTTTTTAGCTGTACTGTTTTCCTAGATTACAGTCAAAAGCCCTTGGAAAATCATTCAGTTTTATTGCACATGTGCATCCTGGTCTGTCTGTCTCTTGAAGGCGTGTATCATGTGGGGCTTATCTGGTCTGCAGTCAAAAGCACTATAATTCAAAGGGAAGATTTTGCTTTATGCCTGAGACACAAGGCAGATTTACATGCAGGCAATTATGCTAGTGTAAACTGAGCATGTTTTATTTGAAAATCCTTATAAGAAGTACTATGTTTAAGTTCTTTCCATAGCAGAACCCCATATTATTTGGTGGAACATTAAACCATGTTTGGCTTTTGCTTTCACATCCCCACCAGTAAAACTTCTTCAGTCTGGCATATCACACAATCTTCACAACACATTCCAATCTCTGTTTAGTATTGATAGGAAGAAGCAGCTTCTGATTGCCCACTGAATGTGATGTAATGGTGACTTTAGATGATGCTTTTTTTCTGGGCATCATAAAAGCATCTTTAACTACACTGCTGCCATTATCCAGCGATCCAAATTGCCATTATGCATGAGAAGAACAAGCCTAGGCTCACCATATCCTCTTTCTAAGTGTACTGATTTGAAAAATAATGAAAAGATATGCATAAAGTCTTTGCCATTGCTTTTCACCTCTCTGTTCTCTATGTGGAATAATTAGCTGCCATGTTTGATGGTGTAAGAACAAGTTAAGGGTTAAGTTTTGTAAAGTGCTTATTTGCAGTTGCTACATTGTGCAACTTTTAGTTCAAGTTTGATAATTTTGTGCTCCTCAGGTCCACTTTACATGCATGGTTAGATAATTAACAGCTTGAAGACCAAAGCTAATCAGGCAACTTTTTAGTTCCAGTGTGCCATGCTTTAATGGCAATGCATTCTGCTACCAACGTCAAGCAGGACATCGATCCAGCATGATAATTGGGAACTGTGTACTTCCATCTGTAGCAATGTTTGAAATACATTGCCTTGCCCTCCTGCTGCTCAACCACTGAAAATGGTCAAATTATATGTGACAGATTGATTATAATTTGTCCTTTTCATGACAGAGTAAAGTGTTTTTCTTTGCCATGGGAAGAAAAGCATTCAAGTGTATGAAGGGATCATTCTAATCCCATTTAGCTGTGTCTTGGAAATATTGTCCTTTTCTAACAAGCGTCAATATATGGCCTCCTTTTTGTTTATGTTGTAACTGATACAATTGCAGGTCATTATTAATACACTGTTTTATAAACTTTGTTTAGAAATCCCATAATGATGTGTGGAGGGGTGAAACAACTAGAATTAACATGTTGCTTATGTTGTAGAAACCTCTTATATAAAGAGGCTGAAATTGTTTTAGATTAATACAGAAAAATATTTCAACATAATTCTCCCCATCAGAAACCATGCTGTGGCACTCAAAATTCAGTCAATAAACAATAATATGTTTCTTCTGAAAATATAGAAGAAATGAAAAGATTAAGAAATGAAAGATGATGCATGTAAAGCACCAGTGACCACTAGTCTTTTGAAAACTGAAGTGGTTGTACTAGCAGGTAAATGTACTTCTTTGAAGTTAAGACTATCATTAGCAAGGTGCTGCTTTCAATGATTATCACTTACTGTCAAAAGAGGCACATTGCTGTAGCAATTTCTCCTGCAGTTGTAGCGCTATCTTCCATTCACATCAGTTGAGAGGAATTAAAATTTGAGTTTGAACCAATGGTGTGTCATGGATTGACCTGGGGAGCATGTCTCTCCCGAAAATGGTGGCAGGAGCACCCCTCCATCTGGTCCATGAACACCCATGTCTTTTAATATATGGATTGTCAAGTGGGGATTTAATCTATGCAGTCCCCATTGAGTTCCTGCCAGAAGAAAGATATCCAAGATAACTAGCCAGACCAGCAAGCAAAAATTATGTATAGAAATAGTGCAGGAGAGGTGGACTGTTCAGGACACATTTTAGGGCATGGCTGAACAGTATTAGTATGGTAAAGACATTACTCTGGGATAACTTGCAGTTCAGTCTTACTTTCTAGTCTGTTCAAATCCATTGTGTCAATACTCCTTGCTCATATAGGCACTTTCTTCTCCACACCAAGTCCAAACTTGCTTCACTCCCAATAACTCCTCTTCTAACTTGTCAGAAAGTCACTCCAATCATGTCTGCCATATGTGTAAGAATACAAAAATGGTTCCATCATGAAACTAAATGGCTAGGTTCTTGCAAGTGGAAGAGTTTGTGGAGGCTTTGAGTGAAGATATCCTCCTTGTTGGATCAACATCTTCCCTTCAAGTATTACTCCAAGCAGTTGTTTTCCTTCCTTCCTTCTTCCCGTGGGCCCAATCTGCACCACTGTCTAGCTGCATTTTTTACACTCAAAAATGGAGAACCACACCAAGCATGCCCTAAAGCAGGTGTGCCATGGACAGGGTCAAGTGTGGCCTTTGAGGATGAACTTGCTGCGGTCCACCTGCCAACCTCTCCACCACTCCCTGAGGGAGAAGACAAGTGGAATGGAGGGTGCTGCTCTTTGCATTCTTTGAGACAGTAGTGAAATCAAAGAATAGCATCAGGACCAGGATTCTCTCTATTGGGATGTGGGCTTTTGCTGATGCTTCCCCCTAATTTTGCTGATGTCCCCAACACTAGCCATGGCTATACACTGTAGTAATGCAATACAACATACTCTATACATAATGCTACACTCCCAATGGATCTTTCTCCAAAATGACTGAGTGATACAGTCAGAGTAATTCTACACACTCGTGGTTCCTCTTCTGGAATCATGTACCCACCAGCTGTCTCGTTTTTCAGGGACATTCCCAATTAATCTTCTGCTGTACCACTTTTTCAGCTGCTTTCAAAATGTCCCAATTTCTCTTTCCTCACCCACTTTCTCCCGTTATGAAGAAAACAGAACAACATTGACATCAGATATTGTTATGCCAGGTTGTCCCTTTTTGTCTCAGTACGTGGTAGACCTTTCCTTCTCCCACTTCATAAAAAAAGGGCAGTGCAGGACCAGATTGCAAAATGTGGCATAGATGATTGCAGTATAAGCACACTCTAAGAAACATTTTTATATAGGCAACAGCAATCCTAGTGTGAGAGATTATAGGCCTGAAAATCATGAATTCCAGGAATTGTTCATATAAAGCTCCCTAATCTCTGAAGCATATAGTACAGTATAAATATTTACCTTAGCAGCAACTGACTTGTGACTTCCAATAAAGGAACTTTTTTTTTTTTTTTAAAAAAGAAGGGATATTATTATCTATGACCAAAATTATAATCAGGGCAGACTGATATAGGGCTTGTTTTGTGTTGGTGTCATGTCTAATGTAAACTTAAGGCAAGATAATGATGGGTAAATCCATGTTGTTAATTCAAGTTAACATCTTGACCCATGTTTATAGATTATAGACATATGATATTAAATTAGCTACAGATGGTCCTGAGGTGATCTGGGCTGGAACCAAGTGATTACGGCCATGTGAAAATATCAACATGGTAAAACCTTTTACTTCAGATTGAGAAAAGAGGTTGGGTATTGGTTTGAATGTCTATGTGAAACTGAAACCCCAAATACCATTCTTGCAAACTGTAAACTTTGTCATAATGGGCCTCTTGAACTAAAGATTTCCCAAGCAATAGACAAACAGGTCACAGTGCTCACTGTTACACTCAGCCTAACGTAACTGAAATCAAAATAAACAGGAGTACAGAGTTAACAGTTAAAATGTTTTAATTAACTATTATTTTTAAAACACAACAGGCATTTACATATTGATTGCTGACACAGTTGTTGGCACCATAGTGAGGAATGCCAGCTTTCTGATAATCAGTTCTCTCACTTTATGTATAGTGGCTAGATGCAAAAGAAGATGCTGTTTCAGTACCTTTAATAAGGGTATAGAAGAAAGCATTTCAGCTGGTATAGCTTGTAATGCCTACAACATCTGGCGCAACATTCTGTTATTGACATACCCAGGAGGAAACCTCACATGAGTTGGGAATGTGTCTTTTTATAGTTATTGCAGAGTAGAGATGAAAAGAATATTTGAAAAATGGTCAAACTTATTTAAGAGTTGAGAAACCTTGACAAGAAGATTACTGGACTGACAAAAATCTTCACAATTTGGTACTTATTCTGCACAAATATCACACATAGTTGCTTTGCACAGTAAACAAGATTTTCTGTCCAGGAAATAGCATTTTCTGTGTAAAAAAAAAATATTTTAATGAAGAAATATTAACTCCCACACAGAAAATGTTGTTTTCTATGTGAAAAATGCTGTAACTGTGGATTTATTCTGCATAAAATATGCACATGGTTGACTGGTATAGAAAACAGCATTTTTTGTACAGAAAATAGCATTTTTTGGTGTAGGCATTAATATTTCTGAATTAAAATGTTGTTTTCCATGCAGAAAATGCTGTTTTCTGTGCCAAACAACAATGTGCAAATTTCGGGCAGAGTAAATCCCAAATTGCAAATAGCCTTTGAAAACTGGTTTTTGAAGATTTTCTTGCAGTGGAAGAAAATTGCTGAAATTACTTGCTGCTTCCTTCAAGAGGAAACTTAGTTACTACTTTGCAGAACTACACTCCAGAGTTAAGAATCCACCAGCTTCTTACAAAATGATCTCCACCCTCTTAAGACTTACCTTCCCCCTGTGCCTGCTGCATAGCCATTTAGATGCCAATGTAGAGCAGAAAGCATCAGAGATAAAGCTGACTATCTCCTTACACCCAGATACAGAACAACAAAAGCATCCTCTAGCATCTTCTGGGGGCCCTCTGGATGTCCCAGAGGTTGTTGTTGTTGTTGCACATCTAGTTTGGGAATTTGACAGACACATTTCCAACAACCATTGCTTTCCACAAGCCACTAAATGTCCATGGGGACATACAGGTGCCAGGTGATTCCTGCAGGAAGGGAGAGGGCAAGTATGGCAAAGTTCCACCAGGACAGAACTTTATGCTCTATCTCTCAGTGTAGAATTTTGGCTCAAAAGTTGAACTTATCACATCTGTAACTGCAGATTAATTCATAGAAAACTGCACTATACCACACCACAGTAACTGTCCATTTAAACAAGTATTATGTTTTCTGATTGGAAGTTACTCTTCAGAGTCTCAATAACAGATGTTTTCCAATTACTATATGAGCTTTTAATTTCTTTTTTTAAAAAACATAAACATTTCTCTTTCAAAAAAAAATGCATATGCAAAGGATTTAAATTGAGCCTTCTGCATATAAGGTAAGTGCTATATCACTCTGCTATCACTCCCTCTCTGGTTCTTATCATGCAAGTAAGAATTTTTTTAAAAAAAGATATGTGTTTTGGGCTACTGTCTATCTCTAAGAATTAAGAGAGTTAGGTCCTTTTCATTAGAAGACTGCATCCCTAAAACTTAGTTCCTGCTAGTAGATCTGGAAGCTAATGAAGGAATGGGGAAGACATTTTTTCTAATAAATTAACACCTCTTGCAGGCAAATATAATTTTCTGTAGTTCTGAAGTTCTGCTAGATATATAGGTTGAAGAATGCAAAGCCACTATACATTCCTATCCTCTGGAATTGCCATTTTTTCCACTTCTTGCACATATTTAGATGACCCAGTTTCATACTAGAATCATAGAATCATAGAGTTGGAAGAGACCCCAGGGGCCATTGAGTCCAACCCCCTGCTATGCAGGAACACACATCAAAGCACTCCCAACAGATGGCCATCCAGCCTCTGCTTAAAAACCTCCAAAGAAGGAGACTCTACCACACTCCGAGGCAGCATATTCCACTGCTGGACAGCTCTGACCATCAGGAAGTTCTTCCTGAGGTTCAAGTGGAATCTCCTTTCCTGCAGCTTGAATCCATTGCTCCTTGTCCTAGTCTCTGGAGCAGAAGAAAACAAGCCTGCTCCCTCCTCAACTAGTGCTGTGATGTTTCTGAAGTCATCATAAGATAGTGGAACTGATTGAATGAATTGATCTATGGCATAGACAGCAACCTCCAGTCTTAAAGTTAATGAGCAACTTCTCGTTCCTGCTTACAGTTAATTCAAGATACATTGCCTATTTTGAACCATCTGACATTTCAACCCTCTCCCCTACTTATTCACATAGTTGCTGTTCAACTATGTCTGGCTTATGGCAACCTTATCATCGAGCTTTCTAGGCAAGATTTATTCAGGGGAGTTTTGCCATTGCTTTCCTCTAAGACTGAGAGAGTATAGTTTGCCCAAGGTCACCCAATAGGTTTCCAAGGCTCAACATGGATTTGAATCCTAGTCTCCTGGAGTCCGACTCCAGCACTCAGACCACTACCCCTCACTGGCTGTAATTCACAGAGATTTGCATTTTAAAATAATTCACTCAGTTAGTTGCTACATATTTTTTCTGACATCCTCATTGGCTAATAATCTGTTAGTGACTGCAGCCCACAGATGTCTACGCACTAAACTTCAACAACTGTGACTAATTATATTTCCTTTAATGAGTGCTGAGTCACAGTCAAAGACTCTCCACTGCAAATTGGTCTGTGTAACAGCAATTTGTTTTATAGGATAGAAATAACCGAGCAGGATATTATCAATGCAGGGGGCTGATTAGGCTAGTCTTTCAAAATCATGCTTCCTAGGAATTTCTTATGAGCCAGTGTGATGTAATGGCTTGAGGATTGGACAAGGTCTCTGGAGAGCAGGGATCGAACCCCCACTTAGCCAAGGAAACCCACAAGGCGACCTTGGGCAAGACACATTCTCTTAGCCTCAGAGGAAGGCCAAAGCAAACCTCCTCTGAACAAATCTTGCCAAAAAAGCCCCATAATAGGTTTGCTTTAGGGTCAACATAAGTTGAAAATGACTTGAAGGCATACAACAACAAAATAACTTCTTGTGGAAAAAAATGAGATTCTCATTTGGTAGAGATGGAGAAAACCCTTTCTCAGCGCGCATTAAAAGATAATATTAAACACTGTTGTTCTGTGTTGACCAATTGAACGAATTGAACCCTAGTGCTGTATCATCATCATGACCATCATCATCATCTTTATTTATATAAATATATAAATATATTTATATTTATTTTTCCTTGAAAGGATTCAAAGCAGCTTACAATAGTTTAAAAAGAAAACGAAGTTAAAATTATAACATACAGAAATTAAAAGATTAAACAACAGTAGCAATTACAACAAAAATACATATTAAACAGTGGCCGAGCTTGGAGTGCGTGGAGGGGGGTGGATGGGGGCAGGGCTATGGCATGGGGGCCTGGCCGCGGCACGCAGAGGCATAGCTATGAGCTGGAATGGCCCAAAAACATTGCCGCCGGGGGCAAACCATCCCCATCACTCCCCGTCCCTACATGACTGATATTAAAAACAACAAACCAATCACAATATTATTGTGTAGTGTAGTGTAGTGTAGCAGTAGCACGTAGGTAGGTGAAGTGATTAGAACTTCTAGCAATAATTAGAACATTTTAGCAGTCACATATAACTAGCTCTGTGGGAACTTTCCAGCACTAGCTACTCAACCTGTTTTGCATACAACATTAAAAATTGAAGTTTAATGGACACATTAGTGCTGCCATTACAAAATGTTTTCAGCTGACTAATGAGAATGTATCTTTGATTTTAAAAGTTTTTTTTTTAAATGTTCTTCGTAGGACAAAAAGGCAGAGAATTTTTTTTCATTTTACAGAAAGGGAATTTTAAAACAAGCAGCTCTCAGAACCAATAAATAATGTGTAAAGAATGCTCCCTGGTAGACTTAATGTGTCATTTATGAATAGTATTACCATATGTGTGCTTTTTCAAAGGTCTTTTTCAGAACTGAACTTCTCATCCTCTAATTTCCTGGACATGTCTCCTTTTTCAGAACTAAAATTTCTGTCCAGGGAGATTTTTAAAAGTTTCCTTGCAAGGTCCAGATAGGGGGCAGTGGATGATCAGGTAGCAAAGGTCCACCGAGGAAGAAGAGGGAGATGCTAGGTTAATGCAGGGAAAGAGAAATCCCCAAAGCAGTCAGCCTCAGCCCATTCAGGCTTACTGAGTGATTTACTAGCTTCTAGTTGGGTTGAGGCTGCTATAGTTGCTGGGGCCACTATCATCTTCCATCCTGAAGGGAAGGCCCATCAGGGAGGGAGGCAGACAGCGGAGAGGAGAAAGATGGCCTGCTACTATCACTGGAATGGTGTCCAGCTGGAAGGAAAGTCTGTCTTGTCTGTTGGGCTGACTTGACGTAGGAATGATAGCTCCTCTTACAACTGCCCAGAGCTCATAAGGTATTTAAACTGAGAATTGTCATAGTGATTGGTCTGAAGTAATTAGCTGGTAAATATTTCTTTGTTTTTCCTTTTCTATGTATGGTAACCCTATAAAGTACTTCATATTCAAATGAAATCATGAACTACATATTACTCTCGTTTTGCAACGCTTCCTCATTCGTGGTGCACAAGAGGGGTAAGTGACAACACAATACTGTAGTTCGACAGTGAGAGAGTCCCATATATGATGATTCAATTGAGTCAAACAAATGGAAAAGTATTGTTGAATTCATTTGGATGATTTCTTTTGTATTCACTGATCATTCTATTCTATTTTTAGTTTTCCTAAAAACTAAGAATTAAAACTAAGAAGACAAAACCAAAAATGTTTGATTTTGTCCTTTAATGATTTCTTTAAAAAACAGTGATTGCGTATGCAATAATTTTCACATAAAGAGAGCTGTGAAAAGCTTTTGGTACAGCATGTAACAGATCTTTTGGATTCCTGCTTTATATCTGGTGTGGCTCTAGACCATTAGAAAATGGAAAGAGATTGAAACCAGCTGACAGTGCTGATAAATACTGTTCATTTCAGCAACACCTGGTTAGAAGGAACACACGTACGTTTGTGTGATTTGGTGAATACATGTTCATTTTATGTAAACATATGAAATGCAGCCTGCACAACTTGAATGGAGCACAACACTTTTTATTTTTAAAGAGCTGCCAAAGGAAATTCTTAGGTGGAGATAGTGGGAGCCATTCTGAGGAACAGTGAAAGATTTGAGAAAGAAAAAAGAATGAGGAAAGCATCGGGAGAACATGTGACACACTACCTAGATCACACAGGACTACAGTTAAGTACCCTAAACACAGCAGTTATTTTGATGCCAGAGAGTGGCAAGTTGATTGTTGTATTCTTCATATAGAAAGCAAAGTGTCTGATGCAGAGACATTCATGTTTGTATGGAGACTTTCTGTACCTTTCTGAGATTCTTGTTTTCCCGGGTTTCTTGCTTGCATAGCAAACTTCCACACAAACAGAAACCTCTCTACGCCAGACATACTCCTTTCCAGACAAGGAAAGAATCTGAGATACTGTGCCATTACTGATGCCACACATCAGTGGGGTTGTTACATTCATGGATAACTTGAGGTATGCATCATTAGTAGGTGGAGTTGCCAGTATTTTGTGGGAGTGTCTTTGCACTCCCTTTCTCAGCATTTGTTTCTACAGCTGCTATTTTGTTTTTTGTTTTGTTGCTGGGAGTTAGCTCTAATGTTGCGTTAATATATAAAAGTATGCAGCATCTGAAATCACTCAGTGACACACTTAGTAGAATCTGCCTCTTCAGCATGCAGCTGCTCATAATTTAAAATTAAAGGTAATAACAAAATTAAGAGCATACCATCATTTGGCAATTAACTTTAATTTTCTTTTCCCTAAAGGGATCACAAATAGCTTTTTCTTACACAAAAAGTTTCCTCTAATAGCACATTTCCCAGAAAGATTAACTCATTTGCTGTTTAATCAAGAGCATGGTCAGAATTTAAGTTCTAATCAACCAACTAATGATGTTGTCCCATCAACACTCCTGTTCTGGGAGCATCCCTCTCTACCAACATATATACATCTACTGTGAGGTCTTGCCATGTTTAGATGAGAGCTCGAAAAGTTAAGGCATTTAATTCATGTAACTTACTATTGTCAGGGCTTTTTAAAGACACTAAGAGGCCTAGGACAGAATGCTCATTTGAAGCCCCTTCCATGGGATCAGTGTGGTGTAGTGGTTATAGTGTTGGTCTGAGACTTGGAAAATTGGGTTTTATTATTTACGTATTTCTTGAATTCTAGTCCCTTGCTCAGCCATGAAGCTCACCAGATAATTTTTGGGCTAGCCATCAGCATTCAGTCTAACCTTTCTCACTGGGCTGTTGTAAGGATAAAATGGAGAGGAAGAAGATATCACCTTGAATCCCATGGATGAAAAAGAGGGAATATGAAGGTTTAAAATAAAAATAAAAAAAGTCTGAGTGTTGGTGGGCTGAGTTGCTACTGTTAGTACTGTTAGTGTCTGTTACCATTTTGCTCACTCTGACATAACAAAAGGACACTCCCACTAGTAGAGTTTGTTCTCTCTGTGTGTGGTAGGGGTCCCATTAGGTTTATGGATGTTTGTGGAGTTTATGGTGCTGAGGGGCCTTTTCACACTACATAATTATAGCACTATGATTCCATTTTAGCTATGGGTGGAACTTATGGATGATAAGAGAGTTGCACAGAATTTGGACAATTCCTATTAAAATGCTTCTAATGATGTTTAAAATTGCCTTTTAAAATAACAATGAAAAGTAACTAGAAAATGTTAATCATTACACTGATCAGGTGGCATTATCCCTACTTTTTACCTCAGTTTTTCAAATGTAACTTCATTTATCCTTGTTACCATGGAAAAAAAGCCTAAGTACAGATAACTGTTACTTCTAATTTGTTACTTTCAAGTTCTGATAAAAAGGCCCATTTCCTTCAAACATCTGTCTTCTACAACCTTGATAACATTCTCTCTTGGGGAAGAAGATGTGGTGAGGAGAATGTGAGCAAAATTAGAGCAAGTGGCCCACTGAAAGTAGACTGTTTGACTTGCCCAGATTTTGCCCACAGAAGATAAACATCAGCTTTTAGTCCTTTGCCTGAATCCAGCTGTTAAGTCTTAGCTGGAGTAGACCCACCGAATCAATGAGAATCCAGTAATTCAATGGGTCTGCTCTAGTTAGGACTAACAATTAATTTGAGTCCTATATGAGCACCTACTCAGTTTCTTGCAGTATCTCTGTTAAAATATGACAAAGAGAGAAGTTGCTGCGGAACAAGTGTAGTTCCCTCTCTGTTTAGGCTGAAGGACTTAGGGGTCTTTGCTGTTTGTCAGCTAACCTGCACCTGTTTAGAAGTCTGTCTTGTCATCTTTAGGCAGTATCAGCACACTACTTAAGCACTCTTAAATACAGGATATTAAACATGAGAAAATGAGCAGACGGTGTAATAATCTGTCAGGCTATTTTATTAATAGAAACTAAATAGTTCCCACACACACAAGCACTCTCGGAGAGCAACATAGACTTGTCAGGGTACATGCATTGAACTTACAAGCATTTTATGTAAGGCATCAAACATCTTGCATCATATTCATCTTTGCAACCATCCCTAAGAAGCACCATACAGAGTTATGTTGGTAAGGAAAGAACATCTTATA
Source organism: Cyclura pinguis (assembly GCA_030412105.1). Taxonomy (NCBI): domain Eukaryota; kingdom Metazoa; phylum Chordata; class Lepidosauria; order Squamata; family Iguanidae; genus Cyclura; species Cyclura pinguis. Next base: position 220,548,522 of record CM059602.1, read on the forward strand.
CAGCACTATAACATAAGCATCCATTGAGGAATGCTATACATCATCTGCTTTACATCTAGCAGGCATCTCTATACACTAATTTGTAGAGGGACTTAAATATCTATATGTCATCTGCAGATAAATCATCCAGGTATTGCAATACATTCATAGCATATTTCCGTAACAGGCATTATTCTATACAGATAAAAAGTATTTGTTTCATAGAAGCTAGTACATACTTAGAAAAGGGGCTGTCTTTCTCTCTCTCTTACTAACATTTTAAAGGTGGCCACTAGCCAGGAACAGCATCAGTATCAAAAGGCTGTCAGAGACAGGTAGGTCTGACTTTGGCCCTTTCCGCATGAGGCTAGTGAATCGCTCCATGCCGTTACTTACCAGCTCTTCTTGGGTCCGAAGTAATGCAGACTTTCCCTTGAGCCCTTCCGCAGGGCTCCTCCATTAGTGCAGGGCGAACCGGAGCAGTGCGAGGTCTGTAGATCCGCACTGCTCCGGCTGAAAAGGGCGGCTTCCAGTGTCTTCGTGGGAGTGGACCAACTGCTGACGTTGGCCACGCCCACAGCCCACCCTCCGCTGATCGCAGGCTCACATTGGTGCGAGCCTGCACATCTGCACAAGTAAGTAGGAACGCAATGGCACGTTCCAGAAAATGTAAAGACCTGATTTTTCCGGTCTTTACTTAGCGCACTGGAGGACCACTTGGGGGCGGTTTGGATCGGACTAAGGTGCGGAACTAAGTTAAATAGTCCGCACCTAGTCCAATCCAAGGTGCGGACTACCTCCGTGCCAGGACGCCTTGGCCCGTTTTAACTGCCTCGTGCGGAAAGGGCCTTTGTTAAAGGCTATCATAAACAGCCTATTTTTGTATCTCTAGGGTTAGCTTTTATAATATCTGTAGCTCCTTCTTGATGTTGTCTCCACCTGTAAGAAGTGATTGATAACTGGCCCTCTGTTATCAACCTTTCGGAAATGGCTTAACTAATCCCCATTAATTGTAATTATTAGCTTTCTGCTCACTTAGCTTTGAGGAATGTGTGTGTGTGTGTGTAGTTTTATATAATACAAAGAGATGAATTTTGAAATATCTTAGAGCCTGTCATGTAAATAAGTGGTTTCTTACTTTTAAAAATTGTGTTAGTACAATGTGTTGTTAATTCTATAAGAACTACCGAGTTTTTTTAATCCCAGAAACAAACTCATCTATTTCTGTCTTCATAATAACTCTGTGCAAGTCCCATCAACTTGGGCATGACATTACAATACAGTCTCTTCCACTCTACCACACATTGTTTATGGGGCCTTCCATGGAGTCCCCAAGCACTTTGAAATATAATTTTCATTAAACTTTTCTCCTCCTCCTCCTCCTCCTCCTCCTCCTCCTCCTCCTCCTTCTCCTTCCTCTTCTTCTTCTGCTGCTGCTTTTTAAGAAAGTCTTTTGAAAGAAGGGGCAGAACATCTTCAAAAGAAAGACTCACTGGGCAGGGAATTTCAAAGTGTGAGTACAACCACTGAAAAAATTTTCTTTCTCTGGTCTCAGTCCAACATAACGTTGGCTCACTAAGGATGTATCTGCATGGGGAAGGAGCCTGTGCTACCGCACTGTTGTAACTGTGCAACACTGTTAGACAACCTTCTACGCATGTGTCCAATGGTCACAATTGAGAAGCTTCCATGGATCTGTTCTAGAGTCCCTGGATCCTGTGAAGCTGTTCTTTGTTGCAGCAGAAAGGAAAAGGTAACTGGGTACAGAATGGGGAATGTCAGAGAAGAGATATGTGTGATGTTTGCAACAGATGCATTGATCCATGCCAGGTTTCTTAGAGTGTCCTGAGCTAAGTATAGACAGACTTGTTTTAATCTTCGTGTAAGCTACCTTGTGTCTCTTGGAGAAGGATGAGATATTAAAAATCAGTAAATCGATCAATCAATCAACTCCAGATTTTCTCTTGTGTGTTTGAGAAGACTAGAACAGCAGGCCTATGGCCTTGGATAGGGAAAGAATTTCAGATAATAAAGCCTGCATCTTTTAAGTAATTAAGGAGGCTATAATCCTATTTCTAAGAACAAGTTAAACACAACACTGATGCTAGAGAGAGAAGAGGGGTGGGAGGCAAGCAGGAGAAAAGAAGAGAAGAGAAAAGAGATTAGTCTACCCATCATCATCTCTAGATCTGCTTACCACTCGAGTATGTCCTCCTGACTTTTCTCCAGCTCAGTGACCCTTCATAGACAAACTGGTCCACTACCTTCAAGAATGGGCAATGTTTGGCTTAGGGAGCTGTATCCTTCTGCCTTGCTAAAGTTGCCATCATCCTTGTAAAAGATTTTGAGAAATCCTAGCAGTTCCAAGCTGTCATAAGTTCAACTTCACAGAGAAATGGGGAGCAGAGGAAGAATTTGCCCTCTTTCCCTAAGATAAATCAGGGGAGAAAAACCCCACCAAAAATTGTGGCAGTAAACTGGTGGGGTACCCAGTGAATCTGCACAAACAGTCATGGAGTGCCATGGTTAGCCTCTGTGCCCATCTTTCCACTATGACATTGCAGCATCTTCCTAGGTGAATGTTTGAACTAGAACTTAGAAATCCTGTGAGAGTTCATATAAAAAAGAGCCCATGTTTTATTTTGCCAGCAAAGGGAGCACAAAAAATAGGATAGTTGTAGTTTTTTGTGATATAGATTTCTGACTGGCAAATAAAGGGGAAAGAATTATATCCCTTATCCTCTTTCCACAGGAAACATTGCCAGTCGTTTCAGCCATTCTATTACCTATTAATGAAAAGTGTTTGGCATTGATATGAAATGTTTCTATGAATTCTGAAATACCGCTCACTGCTCAGGCTGTTTTATTTTATTGCTCGTGAATGGTGTTTTTTTGTCTTCTCTGTTAAGAATTACATCTGATTCATATGTTCAGGTAAACCAAGATCTGCAGCAAAAATAAGGGCCTGGATCCAAAGAAATATAAGGGGTAATTTTGCCTTTCCTACATTCTCCTCCTCACTGCCTTGTTTAAAGAGCTACTCCTGAGTCTCAAAGGACCCTCCATAATGTTGTTAAATGTAACATGGGGCTGCAATGGGAAGAAAAAAAAGGCAGAAATTGTGGATGGAGTGAACTTGGCATTAGCAGTCATGTTTTTCTGCTCATGTAGGACACCTTGGCATCCAGGGCAAGGTCTGCCAGAGAACTGAGTATGTTAACCCAGTATTATATCATCTGCATTGACTCCTGGTTCCTTTCTGAGACTAGTCCAGAGTCTTGGGTCTGGTTCACACTGCTTGAGGCCACAAGCATCTGAAGAAGTTCTTCTCAAGTAATTCTATCTGGCATTTATTGTTTTCAGCGACCTTGTTCCTAACAGCCCTGACATACTGAGGTACAGTATGTGGTTCTATGCAAGAAGACTTTTTCAGATGTAACCTTCATTTATGGATTATTTTCTTCAGAGAGGTCTATCCAGTGTTGTCTTTGTAATCCTTTCAGAATCAGGCACAGAACTTTTTGTTTTCCTTGTCCTTTTCATCCTTTCCTGATGGTATGTTGTTTTAAGTATTTTTTTTAATCTCTGTGATATTTTTAAATCTTTTGTTTTACTTTCTACTGCAGGGATGGCAAAATGTAGGCCAACAACACATATGGTACCCCAGTGCTATTTCTGTAGGCTCTTGTTCCCCAGAACTGCCACAAAGTAAAAATTCTGCCTTGAAAAATGGTTAATTGCTGCTTCCAGGTACGTCCAGGAACTATGATTGGCCTTTCCAGTGAATCCAGAAGCCACACACATATTAATATGAGGAGTGCTTCTGCCAAAGACTACATGCTGCACTATCCCTTAAGGGACCTAGGAAGGCTGCAGCCATTACCCCCACCGCATGTTTTTCAAATAAAATTTCTGGTTTAGAAAACACTAGAAAGTGTGCACAAGTTAGTGTGAGTAGGAGGTTAAAAAATATCAAACTTTATGCAAAACCTTGTCACAGATCACCATTTATTAAAGTAGGACCTGTGGCAAATATCTGAGTCACCGGATGTGTTTATGTGGGCAAAGAAGTGGGTATGTTCAGCCTTGAGAAAAGAAGTTTGAAACTAGAGATAGTGCTAGAAGATAAAACTCCTGGGTTGGATAGAACTCAGTGAGCTACTAGGGTAAAACAGAGAAGAACTACAAGTAGCAGTGTGGCTAATGATGCAATGGGATTCAAGCCAAAAGAACATTCAGCTGTTGACATGGTCAGAGGTGAAAGGAAAGTCCAAAGCTGTTCAACACATATTATAAGAACATGGAATGTTAGAAGCATGAATCAGGGGAAGCTAGACATATTAAAACAAGAAATGGAATGTATAAACATTGCAATACTTGGACTGAGTGAGCTACCGTGGAAAGGAACAGATGGTATGCCAATAATGCTGCTTCAACTTACAGAAACAGAATCTACTCTAGTTCTAACTAAGGGCTTTTCTGCACTACACTGTTATAGTGCTATTATTCAATTTTCAACATCCTCTGGAGTTTATAGTTTACTGAGGCCAAAGAGCTCTCTGGCTGAGAATTCTAAATGCTTCTCCCTAAACTGCATACTCCAGAGTTCCATACGATGTTAAAAGTGAAATAATAGCATTATAACAGTGTAGTGTGGAAAGAGTCTAAAATGCATCAAGAAATATGGAAAACAAAAGAATGGCCCACAATTACAAATGCTTGATATACATTCTAGTCTCCAAGAAAGAAGACACCAGGGATTGCAGTAATCAGAGGATGATTGCATGATGCTTAAAGATCTACAACAAAGATTTCTAGCATATATCAAATGAAGAAGGCCTTTCCTGACCAAGCCGGGGTGAGGAAAGGAAGAGCCACTAGAGAACATATAGTAAACATGTGTTAGATAATGGAGCACACCAAAAAATATCAGAGGAAAATCAGCCTGTGCTTTATTAATTATAGCAGATCCTTTGACTGTGTAGATCATGAACAACTAAGGATTTCTCTTAAAAAAATAAGTGTGCCACAACATTGGATTGTCCTGTATTCAGGACTAGAGGCTACTATCAGGACAGAATATGGAGAAACAGAATGATTTCCAATTGGCAAATGGATCAGGGAAGGCTGCATTTTATCACCCTATTTGTTTAACTTGTACACTGAATATATCATATGTAAAGCAGGATTAGACTCAGAGGAAGCAGACATGAAACTTGAAGGAAAGAACATCACCAGTTTAAGATATGCAGATGACACCGTACTACTAGCAGAAAATAGCAAGAACTCAGACCCTTTCTGCCTGGCAACACTGAGGTACTTCTGCTACGGGATGGCAGTGGTTGGCAAGTCATGCTTCTTCATGATGTTGTTGCTGTCCCACAGCCATCACATCGTGAAGCATCACACTCACATGGTATTTGAAAAATTGATACAATCCATTTTACACCTCCCCTCATTCAGTGTTTCTGTACTTACTGTCATGTGGAAGCCACGGTCGTCCATTTCCAACACTTCCTGCCCCAGCACAGCAATGGCAAGTGTCCAGCTGCACTGCAGAATGAAGGGGCGGGGTCATCCCACTCGCTTCTGCAGCAAGAGAGCAGGTGTGGAGGGGAGTGTTGCTGATGTGTTCCCTTCTGGACTGGATTTGCAGTGTCACAAAATGGAAAAGCATCGTCATGCAGAAAGGGCCCTAGAATAATTACCGAAGAAAGCCAAAGAAGAAACTGCAAAGGCAAGTTTGCAGTTAAACATTAAGAAAACAAAAATAATGACTACAGATTGTTTATATAACTTTATAGCAGATGATGAAGACAATGAAATAATTCAAGATTTTCCATATCTTGGCTTAGTCATTAATCAGAATGGAGATGCACTCAAGAAATCAGGAAAAGATTGGGATCTGGAAGGGCAGCTATGAACGAACTAGATAAGATCCTGATAAATCCTAAAGATTTATCAATTGGATACTAAGTTAGAATTCTCCAAGCCATCATATTTCCAGTTTCTATATATGGTTGTTAAATCTGGACAGTGAAGAAAGCTGATATAAAGAAAATCAACTCCTTAGAAATATGGTGCTGGAGAAGAATTCTACAGATACTTGGGGCTGCTAAAAGACAAATGCATGGGTCCTAGAGCAAATTGAGCCTTAACATCCCTAGAAGCAAAGATGATTAAACTGAGACTGTCATACTGGGATCATTTCCTGTGAAGACATGACTCATTAGAAAAGACAATACAACTTGGTAAGGTAGAAAGTAGTAGGAAAAATGGAAAACCACATTAGAGATGGATAGAATCAAATGACAAAGCCACAGCCATGAATCTGCAAGACCTGAGCAGGGCTGTTAATGACAGAGTGACTTGGACGTCTCTCATCCATAGGGTCACCATAAGTTGATGTTGACTTAGTGGCAGTTAACAACAACAATATAACAGAGAGGGACTCTATGTGCTATATCTCTCTAACAAAGGAAAGCAAAGGGCACTAACATAAGAGAAGAGGAAGAAATAATTGTTCAAGAGGGAGGAGATGCCTGAAACTTCCTGGTCATTTCTCTATCACCTCCCTCCCATATACATACAACAGCCCAGGTGCTCAATGGAAAGAATAGAAGAGAGTGTGCTCATATGTAGAGAGACAAATTAATAAATGAGAATGAGACAGAAAAACTGCTGAGGAACAATCTGCCTGGAGGAGAGAGAAAGTAGCAGAAAGAAAAGAAAGTGCAACTAAGCACATGCACTAGATGTAACTCCATTTACTTACTGGACCTTGGATCCACCTGCAACCAGGAATAGCCTTGACTAATTATGTCCAAGGCAAAAAGGGTTTTAGTATTCTCCAACCCTGATCTAGAGTGAAGAGAGATCACAGAAGTCTGTCTAGAGTTTATCTGGCCATTCCTGCTATGGTTGGGAGCAAGCATTTGGAAAGTTAGAATCATTCACAGGATAAGTTCTCTGGCTTATTCTTATATCTGACCATGGCCTTTGTATCTGTCTACTTTTAAAAGTCCTGGCTGATATTGTACACTGAAAAGTGCTAGAACATAAGCCAGACAATATAACAAGCTGTGGTCTGGAAGTCCTTATGACTGTTCTTAAATGATATGGACAAGGTCATAATAACAAAAAAGCAACGGCATGTATTTTGCAAGATACCCACATGCTTACCAAATGATTCCAAATAAAAAGACTGAGCAAGCAGTAGTAAAAAACAGGAACTCAGCAATGACACCACTGAAGCTGATGTTCATTGCCTGGCTAGTCTTTAAAGTGACCAAGATAAAAGATAAAACCACTTTTAGAGGCTTTCAACCTCCCTGTAAAACTGTTTTTCCTAGATCATTGCAGTGACTTAGGAAATTACTAGCTTACAGCAATGGGGGGAAAAAAAACACTAACATTTTAAACAAAGCACTATAATGTTCAAGTCTGTAGCTTTTTTAAAAAAATTGTATCCCTAGCCCTTATGTTTACGAAACAACGGAGCCTAACTACCCTAAAGGGACCAAATCTTGTCTGATCTCAGCAGCTAAATAGGGTCAGCTCTAGTTAGTATTTGGATAAGAGAGTCCCAATGAATATCAGATGCTCTAGGCTATATTTTAAAGGAAGGAACTGGCACAATCACCTCTGAGCATTCCTTGCCTAAGAAGACCCTATGAAACTCATGGGGATGCCATAAGTTGACAATCAACTTGAAGGTGAGCACAAACACACAGACACACACATGCACACATGATAAATATTCTAAAGGCACCAGATACAGGATGGGTGACACCCAGTTTGATGACAGTATATGTGAAAGAGATCCAGAAGTCTTAGTAGATCACAAGTTGAGTATGAGTCAACAGTGAAATGCAGCGACTAAAAAAGCCAATGTGATTTTAGGCTGCATCTAGGTCAAGGGAAGTAATAGTACCACTCTATTGTGCTTCGGTCAGACCTCACCTGGAATACTGTGTCCTGTTTTGGGCACCACAACTCAACAGGGATATTGACAAAGTGGAATGTGTCCAGAAGAAGGAGACCAAAATGGTAAAAAGCCTGGAAACCATGTCCTGTGAGGAACTGCTTAGGGATCTGGGTTTATTTAGCCTGGAGAAGAGATGGAACACAGTGGAACACACTGCTTCAGAGTGTGGTGGAGTCTCTTTCCTTGAAAGTTTTTAAACAGAGTCTGGATGGCCATCTGTTGGGAGTGCTTTGATTGTGGATTCCTGCACGACAGAGGTTGCTCCAAACGATCCTTGTGGTCTCTTCCAACTCTACGAGTCTAAGTTTCTTGGCAAGAGAAGAAAATGTTATGGATGAAGATTATGAAATGCAAGATTTTGTGCATTTTTAAGGCATTTTCTTCAATTTGGAAACTTTTTTGCAGAACTTTCATGATTTATTTGTTCAAAATCCAATGCTTTTGCAGAAAAACTTTTGTACAAAAGCAGTATTTTTGTACAAAAACCCCTTTGTGAGTTTTTCACACAAAAAATGCAAAATACAAAAGTTCTCACAATAATAGCTATTTTAATGGGGTGTCTTACCATACTGAAACACTCTTTCTTGTCAAGGATGAAAAAAATGAGGATATTCTTCACATCTCTAGCTTATGCACATTTTGGTGTACTCTCACATACAAGCCCTTGTACAAATAATACAAATAACTATACAATTGTTCAGAGTTGGACCAAAATCTCCCTTTACATAATTGAAATCCACCCCGCATGTATTTACACACCTGACCTGCTTGGGAATAAATTGAACAGTAAGAGAAGCAGCTTCATTTGTGTCCATTTTAGCTATTAATCAATGAAGAAGACGACTGAAAAGCAGGTTTATTATTTCTCCTATGTGACTGATTATGGCTCTTTTTTTGTTGAAAATGGCATTTCTGTCCATAGCTAGCAGAATGGGCACTGAAAACGTGATGCAGGAATATGTGACATTAATTTTTCTGTCTGTGGTGAATATTTTTTTAAAAAAACAGAGAAGAAATAAACAATTGGTCACTTGGCACTGTACTAATCGTATATGAGATTCAAAGCAACTGCAGTTTGGTTGTAGTAAACACACACAAGCACAGAAACTAACAAGATCATTTTAAATGTTTCCAGTTTAAGGTAAGCTGGGGAATGCTAAGATGCAATAATGATGGGTATATTAATGATGTGATGGCACATGTTTTCAAGTATTGTATACAACAAATTGGTTCTAAACTTTGCTTAAATTGGACCATTATACTTAACACTGAATGTTGAGAAAATATTGACAAATAGGTCTTTCAGAGTTAAAGTTATTTAGTATCACCTTTCTTGAATACACTGCACTTCAATTTCTTTCAATAATTTGAACAGTCTTGCTTAATAACTTAAACTGTCTTACTTACCTGTAGAATCAGAATGCTTCTAGGTCAGACAGTCTGGCATATTCAAAGTTCTGCCAGAACAGAAGTGAAATAAGATCAGCATTCTCCCTCGAACCATCTGGGACTGTTTTTTATTATTATTATTATTTCTCTCCCATTGCAAGCAATGAGAGGATTTCCTTCCCCCGCCTCCGCTCAGGGGCTGCCCCAGGTTGGAATCAATTTGCCCAGGCCATATCCAAATGCACCCTCTTTCCCCCTTCGCAGATATCAAAATTTCAACAACAGAGAGGTAAAGCTTGCAGATTTTTCCATGAGCATAGTGATAGGGGATCCAAGTCTCCTCCAAGGGGAAAAGCTCTGTCTCTTCCTCAAAGATGGAAATGTGATCTCTTCTATGGCCCTTGTGACAACTCTATAGGATTATACAGTTGGTGGTCTAACTGATCTCAGTACTATTATGGAACCCTATAACTGAAATAAAGACATTTTGGGCTGGAGAGCATTGGAACATTCAAGCTCTGTCTTGTAAGAAACCATTTTGGCACCTGTATAGGGAGAAAGGCAGGATAAAAAAGAAAAGAAAAGACATAAGATGCAAAGATGTAGACACTAATGAAGATGTTGTTGTTCTTGTTGCCACTGTTGTCTTTCTTTCCACAAAAACTGAGACTTAAGATGGATTACAAATTATAATGATTATAATATAGTTATAATATACAAAAGGTCAGTATTACCATATATGTAAACAATATTAAAACAATTTAAAATATACTTTTAAAAAGGATTTTAAAAAAGCTTTTAGCGATACAGTGACTTCTTAAAGTCCATTACTTAAAAACCTTCAGTTCTAAATGCATGCTGGAAAAAAGTCTTCACCTGTTGATGAAAGAATGTCAAGGAGGGGGCCATTCTAGCCTTGCCAGGAAGGGAGTTCCAGAGCCTAGGGTAGCAGTTAAGAATGCTGTATCTTGGGTCCTCAACAATCTGTGAAGCTATAAGACTGAACAAAGGACCCCTCTTGAAGATCTCATGCTCCAGGTAAGTTCACAGTGGGAGATGTAGTTAATCTTTTTACATTCATTTGGGGCAATTATGACCAGAAAAAGCACGCATACAAATATATTTTATTAAATATTGCTTGAGATTTTATTGTTCATTACACTAGGATTTAAGGTATGGTCCTTCCATGTTTGTCTCTTTCCCCTAGTCCTTTCTGCATACTTGTGTCCCATGTTAAAATATTTCTGTGTTTTGATTACAATAATATACACAAATAATTATTTGGAGGTCCTAAGAATATGCAATGTCACCTACAACACTTGAATAATCAACAATTGATTCACAGAAGACCTTTCTAAAAATGCCATGCCATCAAGTCGTTTCTGATTTATGGCGACCCCAAGGCAAACCTGTCATGAGGTTTTCTGGGGCTTAGAGTGTGTGTGTGACATACACAAGATCACCCGCTAGGTTTCCATGGCCAAATGGGGAACTGAATCCTGGTCTTCAGGGTTGTAGTCCAGTGCTCAAACTGCTACATCGCACTGACTCTCACAATGCAGTTAGTTCCTCATAAATCAGTAATGAACACTGAGCACAGATTATTGCAAGATTATGTCACATTCCAGAGACCCTCTCTGATTGATGGAGGTTTGTTCTGCTGGCGATCAGGGCAAAGCAGAATAATGTTTCCAGCCCTTCTCCCACCAGCAATCTGTGGTGTGGTGAAGAATTGTGACAGATCTTCCCTCAGATTGTTGCAGCCTTAATTGCTGGCAGGAGGGGATGGAAATTTCATCCTGTGGTGCCCTGATCACCAGGAGAACAGACCTCCATTATTCTGAGTGACTCCCTGGAGTACAAGGTGGGATTCAGAGGACATTTGTGATTGTGGCAACAATCACATGATCTTGAATACAACTGAATATAACTGAATATGAAGCAGTGACAGATCTGTAACTCTAGCAATACAGGCTGTCGAGTGACAGAAGAAAGCAGAAATGTTACTATCGTTGTGTTTTTTAAATTAAATGTAACAGATTTCTAATTATTTTTCTCTACTATTGCTATAGCACAAAACATATCAGCATTTAAGGATACCTTATGATGTGAAGTCATGAAATTGAGGATCAACATGGATAAAGAAACTGTGTTTGTGGAAAAGAATTTTAGCACACAGAATTAATGCTATTTTTTTATTTATTTTATATAAGATGATTTAAGATGCTGGCACCTGTGGAACAGAAAAATTAATCCTCTATTCTACATTGCCCCAAAAGGAAGCCACACAGGACTTTATTGTGCATGGGTAATGAACCCATACTGTGTCCTTTGGCAACCATTAACATGATTATATTAAAAAAAAAGTTGGAGAGGAGAGATATTGTTGATACAGAAATGGACTGAAGGAGGAGGAGTTTTCTATTAAGCCAGTGTTTAATATCAGAAAAAGTATAGAATATAGGCATGTCTGGAAGCTATGGCTAGTACACCAAGAAGTATGCATTTGGATGTGAGCATGATGAGAAAAGGACATTTTACATATGCTAAGATGTATTACTTCATCCATTCAAGTCACCAAGTCAAATGTGTCTCATGAGCCATGTGTATGAGTTGCATCTCAGAACAAACTAAATCACAAAGAGTACAGAACAAGCTGTACTATAAAATGCTCATGCATGATCTGGGCATTTGATGAATAACTAAGAAAACTTGCTCACATGAACTTTCAGCTTGGGATGGTGGAAAATGTCAGATCAGATTACAGATAAATCCAGCTATATTCACGTTACTTTATGAGCATCTCAAAGGGAATATTGCAGAGGAAAGAGAAAACCATAACTGTGCAAGTCATTCTAAGGATTCTTTATGCAGCACTCAATGTATTACTTTAGATTTTGGTGGAAATGTATGTCACTGTTTTGAGTAAGAAGAGTAGGGCTACGATCCTGTGGTCCTGGGATTCAAAACCCACCCTCCTGTTCTGTTCCTGTTACTACAGGAGGTCCTACAGTGGCATAACCAATAACATTTCACAGATGAAAACTGGCTGACATGGCCAAGCAACATCAGAATGTGGTCAAGATGGCACACATTATTAATGATGAAGATCAGACAAAGGCGAGGCTGCAGCATTTTGCTTTTGCCTGAGTCTACTAGGAAGGGCAGTAGTTCTTAACCTTTTCTTTGCCATGGACCTCCTTTAAATATCTTTTGTTTCTGTGGACCCCCAAGACTTAACTCAAGATTTAAAACCCTAAAGTGTATCAAATATTTATTTAAAATTCCTCACCAAAGGTCTCAAAAATTGGGAGAGAAGGGAGAAATATGTAAAAGCACACTTCCCTAAGAGTTGCTGAAAGGGGAGGGATGACTTTTCTCCTGCTTTTTCCAACCAGTTTAAGGCTGCATTGGATTGAAAGGCAGAAGCAGACCCAGGCAGGCAGGCAGGCAGGCAGCATTTGTCCTTCTCTCTCTCTCTCTCTCTGTCTCTCTCTCTCCCTCCTCTTTTTCACCCATCCAGTCTATCAGAAATGTTCCAGCACCCCCTTTTTCCTCTCCTTCCCTTCTTTGCCCATCTCAGTCTCCTCTATTCCTGGTGAAGAAGGCAAAGACAAGTGTGTGTGTTTAAGCATTTATGATAGTAGACTGGACTATTCTCTGCTGGAAAGGGAGGAGGAGGAGAGAAAAAAGAAGGGCAAACACGGACTGGCTATCAACTCTCTTGTTGCTCAGCTGCTTAGCCTACCTTCTCCCTGCAGCAGAGCAGCCCCTTGACAGCCAATGCTCTTGCCCAGCCACCCAGCATGGCTGCCTCTCTCCTTTTGCCTTGGTTTCTGTCACATTGCCACTGTTGTCAGAGAGGAGATGGGCTGAGCAGCCTTTGAGCCTTTTGAAGACCTCCTATGAGATCACTGCAGATAGCAACAGTAGATTTTATTTTCCCCCAGATTCAAAGAAGCTTTTGTGGTTGTTATGTGCCTTCAAGTGAACTCTGACTTATCAAAACTCTGTTATAGGGTTTTCTTGGCACAATTTCTTCATAGGAGGCTTGCCACTGCTGCCTTCTTAGTCTGAGAGAGTATGACAGGCTCAAGGGCACCCAATGGGTTTTCATGGCTGGGCAGGAATTTGAAACCAGATTTCCTGAAGTCCTAGCCTAACACTCAAACTACTATACCATGCTAGCTCCCCAAGGAGTCTTTAAAAAACTAAAGCAAAAGAACCTCACATTGCTAAAACATGTAAAAGCAAATATATAATTTAACCATCAATAGAAGTTAAAAACTATTTAAAAGCATATTAATATTTTATTATTCTTTTATATGAATTTAGACACATCTCATATATCCAACTTAATTGTCTCTCAGAACTTGACATGGGAGGATCTGTTCCCAGATGGAGAAACTATGACCTTACAGATGGAGATAGAGTTGACAGTTATCTCTGACCTCTGTGTCTAGACCTCACTGTTGAGCAGGGAAAGCAGTTCTTACTCTGATTTTTTTTTTCAACTTTTATATCTGTGCCCAACTGAGTCATTTCTCATTATTAAGAATCTTTTAAACTTTAAACATGTAATTCATAATTTTTGCCAGGAATTTTGTGACCCATGAGGGATTTGTATTCAACCCTTTTTATGATTTTGGATAGCTCAACACTGTTGTACAGTATTTTTGCAACCATCCATGTTTCTTTTGATTGCTGCATTATTGTACAAATATTAGTCCATATTGCTTCTATAGTTCTTTTAGGAAAAACTATAAAGTAAGACATCTGTAGTTCATTTCTACTAGAGATAGGTATTTAAGAAAAATATTGTGGCAAAGCTATAAAAACTCATTACACTTATTTATAAATCCTGCTGCCACATTGTCCATAAGTAAAGTTGGATTAGTAAGGTGCAACAGATCTTTTTATCCACTAAAATCTCACTCAATAAGCAAGTCTTCTCTTGTTGGGAAGCACCTGGTTATCTTTTTCTTTAAAAAAAAAAAATCCACATGTTCCAGAATCTCTTGGAAAAAGTAAAGTCAGTAATTCCATCAGGGTTTTCCAAGGCTAGTGCTCTCTAATTACAGCTAGCAATTATATTAAAGGTTTTTTTTTTAAATCAAGTTTATAACAGGTAGAACAGGCAGAGAATAACAAAACTACATTCTTTCATCAGGAAGATAATATGGTGTCTATATGATGTAAGGTTCCTGTTTGAAATACATACTATATCTTTGTCTTTTAGTGCTAAGTAACCGGTATTGCACTGCTCATTTAGAACTTTAAGCATAGGATCAAAAGCTTGTGAAGCTAATGGAAAATTCCCTTACACAGGGATGGGGAATCCTTGAAATGCAGTTTCTACAGTTCCTTATCATTCTCTATGCTATGTGGGGCTGATGGAAGATGTTGGGAAAAACATCTGGAGAGCTGAAGATTCACACACCCCCTGCAGAAAAACCAGTCCTGTAAAGGACACAACTAATGTAATGCTTGACTGACCTTAGGTGCTTCTGGGTGAAGCTTTTATTGTGCAATCACCTTACCTCACTGATATATTTAGAAGAGGCTCCTGACAATGACATCTTTGACCTTTAACCCCCCCTACCAGGCTCCCCGCCATTTCTTCTGTTATTTTCTTTTCTCAAAATGTAATTTAAGGAGGTGAAAAAAGAAATAGTGGCCGATTACTTAGCAGTCATTGCCCATCTCCTCTTGCATAATATAGATTACTAGTACAATCTAGTGAGATTATTACACTGCTTAGTATGAAATTACTGGATGTGTGCAGCGGGATTTAGCAGTGTCCACTTAAACATCTCAGCTAGATTTTCATTCGGATTATAGCAGAGCTTAAAAAGTTGCTTTTTGGACAACAACTCCCATAATCCACCAGTTAGCATGGCTACAGTGCAAAAAAAAAAAAAAGGAATGTTTACAAACTTTTAGGTTATATTTTGAGTTTCATGCTCATTCTATTGCTCTGTAGTCCACCTGAACTTCTGTCATAATGGTTTGTTATTTTGACTGCAACATATGGGCAGTTCAGCCTCTCCAATAAACCATGTGCTTCCTGGACAATGGAACTCAGCCTCAAACATATTCACAGATAGTTCTATTTACTCATTTGATTTCTATCCAACAAGGGATCCCCAAAGAGCCCTTTACCTATTGAAGTTGGTGTATCTGTTAAAGAATTAGCTGAACTGTTTCATTTTGGATAGCCTGCATCTTTTGCTGTAGTCTTAGGTGGTGATGCCCAGCAATGCTGTCTTGATCAGCAATAGGGCTGCAGACATGCCTCAATACGACTGATTTCTTTGGCAGGTACCTCCCAAGTTTTGATTGCTGCCTACAGCTTTGCTAGTAAATTTGGTTTTTTTGGTGCCTCATGCTAGGAATTAATCTAATTTTCATTCTAATCTAAACATATTACTTAAAAATAATTCTGTTTTCAATGAACTTCTATACAAGTGTATTTCAGATAGCAGCCTTTCTTCCTCTGATCTCAGTGGGCTATCCTGGCTAAATCCCAGCTCCTTTTCAGTTTAGCTGAATTGTGGATCATATTGTCTGTGAGGTATCCATGGTTCATAAACCTGGTGTTAAATATTTATCCCATCATATCCAGCCTGTTTCTCTTTGAAACTATGTAGCTTCTTTAACTTTGAATAACAAATGCATGCCATGTTGACAATTTCCTCTACTGAGCAGCAAGTGAGCGAGAAAATAGCTGAGCTGATGTTCTTTTGTTTGTGCTCCCTGCCTACAGGCTGTCTTAGCACTTCATAAATCCCCTAATTGTATAGGCTTATTTGGCAGCATATGATATTTTCTGCACAAACACAGGGAAAAGACAACCAGGCTGGTATTGAAAATAAGGTATTACGAGAAGCCTTATGGGATTTATAGAAGACAAGCCTGCTACTGGCAAAAATCCAGTGCTTCCTTAGTAATACTGAAAGAGCATTCTGCATAGTTCTTGTTCACCAGGAAATAAAACTAGATGTATGTATATATGTCTATCTATTTCATTAATTTCTTTGAACCCTTTCACTTGAGCTCTATAAGGACAGAATCCTGCTCCAAATTAGAATTTACACTCAGAGGATCCTTCACAAGAAACCAAGGCCTCTAACTGATAGGAAAGGAAACACCTGTTACCCTGATTCCTGGGGGTCCCGGGAGGGACACCTAAATGCGCTCTTAATTATATAAGTTGGGGAAATTAGCCAAGAGCACAGCCTAGCAATACGAGAGGCAGGGTAACATAGCGAGATCTTGAACCCTATGTTTACGGGGTCAGGCCGAGCCAAGGAGCACACAGAAGTTGAAACAATAAATGATGTTTTATTAAAACACAATCAAACAGTGTATGCAGCACACTCACACAGATAACTAAAGAAATAAAGGTTGGAGTGGGATAGAGGGATTTTTAGAGGAGTTGTTGGTTTGGGTGATACTTCACCTGTCCTGAAGCCCGGTTAGAAGCAGAGAAGCTGGGGAGCGTGGGTCTCAGCACGTGGGGCTGAGGGGAAGGCTCGCTGGACAAAGAGACAGCAAGGCGGGATGGAAGCCAAGAGCGATCCAAGGAAGCGCTTAAAGTCAGGGGTTTTTATAAGGAGAATTGTGACCACAGGCTAGTTCGGACTTGGGGAAAACAATGGATTTGGGGCTGGAGACAAAGCCTCTGAAAGGTCAGAATTTGAATGATTGAGTTATAGCCAAATTGTCAATAGGGTAGCCAGTATGCAAACGCGGAGTACTTGAGCATTGTATAGCTCGATCTTTTGAAAGTTGCGTGCATACATAATAGAGTACTTGCCTTTGAGGTCTCCTGAAGCTGTGAGTCAGCTATTTCTGGCCTGCCTGTACGGCAATTATTGGCCGAGCCTGTGTGCGTGCTTGTCTGGGGGCCTCGCAAGCACGTGGAGGGGAATGGGTATGTGAGGCCGAATTATTGATATCAAGAGATATCTTTATATATCCCCCAAGCTCGGGCTAGCCAGGGCAGTAACACACCCATAGAATTGGATCCAACTGACAAGAAGGAAATTTATTGAATTGTTTATTTCATATTCTCCCTTCTTGGCATGGGATCCAAGTTGTTCTGTTGTTTTATGTTGTTTTATGCCTTCAAATCATTTCTGACTTATGGTGACCCTAAGGTGAACCTATTATGGGGTTTTCTTGGCAAGATTTGTTTGGGGGAGGGAGGTTGCCATTGCCTTCTTCTGAGGCTGAGACAGTGTAACTTCTCCAAGGTCACCTAGCTGATTTCCACAGCTTAGCAGGGATTCCAGCCTTGTGGTCTCCCAGTGTTCCAGTCCAATGCTCAAACCACTATACCATGCTGGCTCTCCTAAGGTGGCTTACCACAAGGCTAAACCAATGGCTGGCATCCTTTTGGTGAATTACAATATTGTAAGTCAGAATGAGGCCACCACAACTCATTTTTTTTGTCATTGTGGAGACTGGAATTCTCTATCAACTAAAATCACCCCAAGCCGCATTTCTCAGTTGTAGCCTGCCATATTTGGCTATCTCCCAGTTAGCTGAGAGCAGAGGAAGAGCAAGTAAGCATACAACTATTTTCCTATCACTCCACACAGGGCAATGGCATCATCATCAGGGATCTCCAGAAGATTCCTGGAGATCCCTATGAATATCTGTCAGTGTGGGAAGGGTATCTCACAGCTCAGATTGTGATTAAGATGCAACTAAAAAAACTGATGATAAGAAGGCTCATATTAAGATGCCATTACTTTTTAGAAAAGTAGTACAATTGTTTTTAAAAAACATAAGACTAAAAAGAAATAAGATTAAAGATAAAAACTAAAGTGCTCCCACCCTTTCATTTTGCTGATAAGGAGAGGAGAGGCACTGGTGATAAAACCCTGTATCAATGGTTTGGTTATTTAGTTATTTTTTATATTACATATATATATAAAAGCATGCTGGTTGTCATGTATAGCACATCCAGATGGAGTAAAGTGATCATATCATCAAACAATTACACATTACTGTTAAAACAAAACACAATGGTACAACGTGGTCAGCAGGCCATAAGTTCAAAATGAAAACAGGTGTCATATGTGAATAAATGCCCCGGCCAATAAAGTTTTTTGTTTCCCAACATGCATCTAAACAGCAGCAGAGGTGATGCATATCTTATTCAGGCTATGCAAAAAATAAAAGAAAACAAACAACAACAACAACTTTTTTTAGACTGTGGTTTCCAGAATCTCTCATTCAACACAGCCACTGGCAGGGACTGTAGTTCAAAACAATTATTTTCTAAACTCTGGCAGTGGGAGTATATTCCACACTAACAGAGTTATCATAGAAAGGATCCTGTTTGTGGTTGTTGCCAGATGAGCATCTGCAGGAATTGGCAAGATGAGGATTGCAGTGGTGAGCTAGATCTGTATGGATGGTGATGTGCTCTTAGGATCTGGTTGACGTTGCTTAGTGCTGTATAGCTCAATGCCAACACTTTAATCTTTGCCCAGTAGTAACTTGCCAGGCAGTGAGGTATCTTTTTCAGCAGTTGAGTTTTCTGACAGCAGGTAGGTAAGGGTATCTGCACAAATGTTTCCAAAGGGTTGGAGCTATTTTGTATTATGTCAATAAATTTGCCAGCATAATAGATGTTCCTACGACACACTTGTGCATTCTCTTTGTATGTGCATGTATACCTACTGTGATCCTTAGCATGGGAAATACTTTGCTGGAGTTGAATGAAGCCATATTTGTTGGAACAGATGTCACAAAACCAAAATTTTAAAAAAAGAGGTTATTGTAAGTTGAGAATTTAAGGAAAACTTTTATTTGTTATTTATCAATGGTTAATTGATGTTGAGAGAATTGGGTAAACATGAAAAATAAGCTTCAGCAACCATTTTTTTAAAAATTATATCCTGTATTTTAATATATCAGAACGAGTCAAAACTAGTGGGAAACTGTTAGTAATTATTAGAGTAAAATCTAGCCACAGACTTCCATATCAGAAATTAAAGTGGAAATTATAGGTGTTAGGTAAGTCAGCTCAGAAAACAAGGCAAAGAGCTGGTTTTCTCATGTGAACATCAAAATGTACAGCGTTAAATTATATGGTTCATAAGAGTCTTTTGAACTCCTGAGATGAAGAATCCTATAAAATGAAAACTGAAAGCTAGATAAAGAAGCTTGCTTTCTTCTTTTAAAAGAATAATTTATTTTGGGTGGATACTGGAGAGGCAAAGAAGAACAGGTTAGAAAATGTAGGGTTTTTTTTTATAGCACTTACCAGTAGAGAAAATGGTAAGGTATCACTTCACAGTCTTACATTCAGGATTAAATAGAAATGGTAAGATATAGCGGATTTAGAGAAAGATCTCACTGTGCGTATGAGATTATTTGGAATTGCTTTGAATTTTTAAAAATCTCCAGATTGTAGCCAGTGATGCTATTCAGCTAGCACAAACCTTCCACCACTTGCACAAGTCTCAGATCCAATACTTTGGTTCTATTTCCACAAACCATTCCACTAGCTGTTTACAGCCATTCTACAAACTACAAGCCACTGCATGAGTGCTTTCACAAACTGTGGCACAGGGTATTTCACAAGCCATTTCAAAAGCTGTTTCACATGGTGCTCCAAAAGCTGTTCCACTAGTTATCCCAGAAGCCAATTTGTTGGCTGTTCCAAAAGTCCTTCACTAGTTTTTCCCCACAGTCTGTTGCATAATTCATAATGACTTCATTATGTTTTCACTAGATGTTGTTTGCACTAGTTGTTCTGTTAAAGCAAGGATGGACAACTGTGAGGGCAGGAGGACAATTTTCATCTCTACAACCTTCTCCATGGGCCACACTATCACATCTGGCTTCACCAGAAGTAATGGGATGTCACTTCTGGTTAACATTTATGGCTGAAAATGTGGCTATGGAGGAAGAAGCTTAAATTCTATATGTTGGGCAGTTTGGGATGGCTTGGCACAGGTTCTGGGTAGAAAATGGGCTGAAAATCTTGCCAATCTGAAATTTCAGGGGAAGATTCAGGAGCTTTTAGAGGATTTTAGGGGGAGCTTCAAGGACTGCAAATGTCAGGTGAACAGGTTCCATACAATGCACAGGTTGTACCTCCCCCACCCCTGTGCTACTGGAGCACCATCTCTTGCATGTTTTCTACTGGTGTAGCACTGGATGTGGCCCTCGTTTACTTCATGTATTCATTTTACTAACTCTAAAGCATTCCTAATTCTTTCAATAAACGCTGTTTTCATTTTTGTTTCAGTGGAGTTATATAGGTAATTTTGACCATATTTGCTGTATCCTCTGTAAATTAATGCAAGCATTAAAAGATTTGTTCTGTCATTAAAACACAGACAGAACTGTAGCCCTGTTTGCAAGTTATTGGCACTGCTGAGGCAATGAACATTAGTAATGTGAAAGTACAAGAATGGCATATGTAGCATCTACCTCAAGCATTGTCCAGAAATCCTCTTTGATATACAACAATTGAGCCTAAGATGCTAACAAGAATGAGTTGTCAATGGGCTGTGTATTTGCCTATAAAAAAAAATGGATGCTTGTATCCCAGGTCATTTGCTCTGAAGAGCATAAGATGCTGCCTTATCAGAAGTCAGACAAACAATATTAGCTCAGTATTGCTAACACTGACAGGTTTCTAGGATTTCACAAAGGTATTTTCCCAGCCATTCCTGGATATGCAGGCAATCCTCTGCATACACAGCAACTTCCCTGCTACATAGCTACACCTTCTGACTCACGGTTGCAATTCCCTATCTTTGGCTGCTATCTAACCAGTGATCAGAATTGATATTAATTACTTTATCAACTAATTTTTTTTTAAGACACAAAAAATGTGGTGAACTGTAAAGTACAGCTGGAATTTATTTGGGGGCTTATGTCTTCATAACTTTTGTCTGCGGGAAATAAAATTAAGCAGTTTTGCAACACCTATATTCAGAAAGAGGCTGCTATGTTACTATGTATGGGAACTAGCAAAATGATCTTTGTACATCAGGATCTGCTGTGCAACAGGACACTGCCAGTGTGCAACAGTAAAGCCCAATGTGCACCAGGCTAACCCTTGCTGGTGTTGCATTATGTATCTTTGGTATTTCACTAACAAGGTTCCTTTAGCACTTCTAATATGCAGCTAAGTACGCTTACACTTAAGCAACATAGGCCATTTCCGCACAGGGCGAGGGAATCGCCCCGCGCCGCTACTTACGGGATCTTCTGGCTCCCCGGTCCGGTCCAGGCTGCTCTGGAGCAGTGCGTGATCATCGATCCGCTCTGCTCTGGTGTCCAAAATGGCGGCTTCCGGTTGGTTGTGGGTCTCAACCAACCACTGAAGCTCGCCAGCCTAAAGCCCGCCCTCGGCAGATCGCAGGCTCGCAGTGGCGCGCTCCGTGCTCTTGAAAGACCAGAAAAATCAGGTCTTTCAAAAGCACACTGGAGGACCACTTAGGGTCGTTCCGGAGCGGACTGAGGTGCGGATCTAGACTAAGTAGTCCGGACCCAGTCCGCTCCAAGGTGCAGACGTCCTCCGTGGAGGACGCACTGCACCGTTTTTATTACCCCGTGTGGAAATGGCCATAGACCATAATAGAGAATTGTGGCTTACATTTTTGACTCCAATAAAATTCCTTGTAATTTAAAGGCATTTTCGTAGGGATGATATTAGAAATAGTTTCTTTTTCCTTTCATTTGCTAAATTGATCCTACCTTTTGCTCCCTCCCCACTATTCACCTCTAGATTTTTCACACTGTGATAAGGCAGCTGTGTGGGTGAGCAACATGAAGTGTGATAGATAGCAAAGAATATGTGAGAAGCAGGAAGTGAGGGCTTATGGCGTGTTGCGCATACAGGGAAAAGAAGTTGCAAACTGAGAAAGGTGTGTATCGATATACAATGGGAGAGAAGAAGAGAGATGACAAAAGGAATGCATAGGAGGGCTATGTGGGGGAGGGAGAAAGAGAGAGAGATACATTTTCAAAGAAAGGGGAACGTAAAGACTGAATATAAAGACTTGAAGGAGATGTCTGTGACACACAGCACTGCTAAATGAAGATTGAGGAGAAGAACTGGGGAAACAGAATAGAGAGACACATATTGTTGACAATATGACAATGTGTCACTATGAAAGAAATGAGAGGATAAACAGAGATCAGTCAAGGAGAAGGAAAGGAGGGGTTCAGAAGTGGTAAAGTACGCTTGCCACTCTCCAGTACAAGCAGCCAAATGTGCAGAGATCCTCAGCCAAAAGTGGAGCAACATTTTTAATGTAAGCCTTGCTCAGAGTATCAGCCTTCCTATGTTGCTTTTGGTCTCATATAATAAATAATGTGTTGTGAATTTGAAGTCCATTTCTTTTGTATTTTGTCTTATTATTTCTTTCTTTCCTTTTGACTACGAGAAAACATATCCTGACAAGTGGAAGGAAACCATGGAAGTCATTGGAGAAAGAAAGAGATGCAGAAGAAGAACAATAGCAGAGTGGTTGACATCTAGGAAAGAAGCAGATACTGAGAAGTACAATGGTTGAACTTTCTGCTTCTCCAAAATATTTCAGAATTGAAATAAAAGAATGATTATTGGCTGTTGTTATTTCTTAAAAATAATATCAATCAGTTGTATAAGATTCTGAATTATACCGCAGAGTATTGTTGATGGGTATGGTTCTTAGCTTATTTTTATAGATAAAAAGTTTTTGTTACACTCTTCCTGTTCTTTTCTTTTTTTATCTCACTCGTTCCATTCCAATGTGTGGGTGGGTGAGAAATGGAGTTTTCCAAAATTCATGCAGTTGTTTCCTTCTTTCCTAAGCATGAGACAGAGCAGAAATGGAGAGGAGTCAAATCATGGAGCAATGCAATACAGTGTGGCAATGTAGCCAACAACAAGATTAGATTTAATGTAAATGTAATAAATATTTCCTTTTCAGTGTAAACTTAATTTGTATTTTTAGCTGATTAATATAAACTTGATTTAGTGGTACTCTTTCACAGGCTTTCCCATTTCTGAATGCACTTAACTTAGGGAAAAGATCAGTTGACCTTAATGGTGCTTATTTTTGAATAGACATGTACAGGATTCCATAGCACTGCTTCTGGGATTTGTTTCTTTTCACCTCAATCCTATTCTTTCCCTACTCACTCTCCTTAACCTTTAGAGCTGCTTCCTTCTTTCCAGCTGCTTTTGCTTTTGTGTCCTAAATTGCCTCACTTTATGCAAACGTTGTTCTCACTGAAGCTCATAATACTGACATTTGAAGTAAGTACAAAGTGTTTTGAAGTAAAGCAATGACTATTTTGGATTGCCACCCCTCCTGAAAACTAAACAAAGAATTCTTAACTTTTCAACTTAACTTGTCACATGGCACATCAATAGTATAAGCAGGAAGAGAAAGAGAAAATATGTTTATGTGTATACATAACAGGATATTAATTATGTATAAATGTGTTGACAATGCTTGTAGTGCAAGGAAAGGATGGGATTCCTTCCCACTAATGAGTATTTTCCTCTTTCTGGCTGAGAGAAAATGTCAAGGCTTGTGGGAATTTGCAAATTAAAAAGCATTTGCCACAACAGCTGACAATAAATGTGAACTTCTTAACATGTTGATTCCATAGCGTCAAGATTTTTCACTACTGTATTATTCATTTCCATCTTTTCCAGTTCTACATATAACTCATGAACACTTTGTTAAAAGATCTAATTCCTCTTGAGTCAAAGTAGCAAATCTGATATTCCTGATACCCAAACTCTGTTTTCATAGAACTGGATCTCAGTTTCTACAGAACTGACTTAGAAAAGAGAGTAGAGACGGGACTGTAGCTCACAGCATTCCTCACCTTTAGCTCGACTGGCTGGAGTTGACGAGAATTACAGTCCAACAACATCTAGAGGGCCAAAAATCAATCACATTAATGGTATGATGATCATACTAAGGCAAGAGTATGGTGTCTAGGTCAAGGGAGGTAATAATAGCACTCTGTTCTGTATTGGTTAGGCCTCATTTGGAATACTATGTCCAGCACCTCAATTCAAGAAGGATGTCAACAAGCTGGAACGTGTCCAGAGGAGGGCAACCAAAATGGTGAAGGGTTTGGAAGCCACGCCCTGTGAGGAATGCCTTATGGAGCTGGGTATGTTTAGTCTGCAGAAGAGAAGGTTAAGAGGGGACATGATAGAAATATTTGAAGGGATGTCATGTTGAGGAGGGAGTGGGCTTGTTTTCTGCTGCTCCAGAGACTAGGACAAGGAGAAATGGATTCAGCTGCAAGAAAGGAGATTCCACCTGAACCTCAGGAAGAACTTTTTGACAGTCAGAGCTGCCTGGCAGTGGAATATGCAGCTTTGGAGGGTGGTGGAGTCTCCTTCTTTGGAGGTTTTTAAGCAGAGGTTGGATGGCCATCTGTTGGGAGTGCTTTGATGTGTGTTCCTGCAATGCAGGGGGTTAGACTGGATGGCCCCTGTGGTCTCTTCCAACTCTATGATTCTATGTATACTGCAGTGTTTGCTTAGGCAGAATTTCAGTTCACCTAAATTGGTTCACAACAATTTCATTCTCATATGGGAATTAAATAGATTTTCATTAAAATGTGAAGTGAACAAATTCATCCTCCATCCTGACCCTGACATCCAGTTCAAGTGAACACCAACCTCACCATGTTACTTCTCTGCATTGCTTTCAAATAAACAGATATCTCTTTCCACATTCCACGGAAAGCAATGCTACGCACATAGACCATTCATCCTCCTATGTGCAATTATAATTTTGCCTCTTCATAGACCTTGCAGACAAGACTGCATTTGTAATATTCACTTTTTTTCCCTTGCACTTTTCTACTTGACTTTCAAACTTAAAACAACAGACCTTGAAAAATAAAGCTCCTATTCAAAGCTTCTATTTTTCTTAACACACAGTAAACCTTTCTCCTTACTTCATAATCTAAGTATGACATAAACTTTTGTTGCATGCTGTATCTATTGTTTTAGTTATATTTGACTTTAAGCTGTAGAATAAATGTTGAATAAATGCTATAGTCATGATCTATGAAGTTAAACTCTTTTAAGTTGCATTGGTCTCAGTGGAGAGCTAAACATGTACTTAGTTTTTTCCCTTTGAAATAAATGGAATTTAAAAGTGTTCTGCTTGGTTGGATCATGCTTCCTCTATGCATAATCTCAGGGGATTATTTAAGAAGAAAATTTAGAATCTTGAATCAATATATGCATCCCATTGTTTCTGTTATGTTAGATAACACCTTTGTTTCTCTGTAAAATTCCCTGTCATAAAGGAGAAGTTGCAAATAGGAAATAGTTATGGCGTCAAGCATACTTTGACTTCTCTGAGTGGGAATTAATGTTTTCTTACTTTACAGACTTGCTAATACTTTAATTTTATTTTATTCATGTTATTGCTGATGTTTTGAATTTTATGCACTATAAATTGATTTAATCTGTCTTCCTAAGGCTTATTTATCTGGTAATTATAGATTCCCTGGTAAAGAGATATCTGTGTAGCTCAAAATATATAGGGCCCTTCAAGCTGGCTTGTTTGCTCCTTTGAAACTTTTGATTAAAGCTGTTTCTACATACACTCATAGGCCTCGTTCTAAGGTAAGTATCCTGATCTAACAAGCTATGGTTTGTTGGATCAGAAATGTTCCCTCCTTCCTTCTGTCACTTACTGTAGTTCAGTACTTTCTGATTTTGTTAGATGTATGACTTGAGAAAATGACATCTGATATATAAGTCAGGAAACTACGCTCAAACAGTGCCTTCAAATTAGGATGTTAACCCAGAATCAAAACATGGGTGTATATTTATGTGTGCCAGTGTACAAAGTGTACCCTTGGGGCACATGCAGTCTGCAATGCTATTTTTGTGGCCATTGACCAAGACTTCCTGGATTACCATTTTCTGGCCAAAAAAAAAAAAAAAAAAGTTCATGGCCAGTGTCCCACAGGTAACATACAGAGGTACAAGTCCAACTATGCCTGTGTACTTCTATTTCTGTTAATTTGCAGGGGAATATATTCCTCAATAGTTTCCTGATGACTGAACTCACTTGTTCCCTGTGAGCAACTCTGCACAGGTACATAATGGCTGGAAAGGGCAAGGGACAGCCTCTCTGGTTATGTCCCTATAGCTGTCACACAACAACATACTTCACTAGGACCTCTGGAGAACTTCTGCCCATATGTGTACAGCTATAGGAATGTAGCTGGGATATTGATTGTCCTTCCCCAGCTCCTCAATGGCCTTGGGGAGGGATAGACAGGTGAGTTTTCTGTGTGGGGAGATGGGAGTGGTCTATAGTTCCATCTGACAGAATTTTACATTCCAGCAGATGAGGCAAGATCTCAGCACATTTTTTAAACACGTTGAAGATTGTTTTTCAAAATTATAAATAACATTTTTGCCACTTCTGTTTTTTTTCCCTTCAGTTGAGGCAGTTGTGACACTCCTGGAATGTCCCAGAAGAGAAACACTGGCCCTTGCTCTGGCTGGAGCTGCCCACCTCTTAACTATAACTTCAGAGACGCAAATTTTGTGGGCACTGTTGGACAGGAAAAAAACCCAGTTAAATTCCCCCTTCACCTTCCTGGTCTGTTCAGACTTCATCATTGCTGATACCTGAATTTACAGAAAATGTGTTTGTTAATTCCACTCATGCCATAAATATCATATCTAGTTTCATCCTAAGAACTGAAAAATGTGTGCTAGTCAACAGAAAGTGTTCATGTAACAAGCACAATAACAGTTTTAGAGTTCTGGATTGCTAGCTGCAGCTTTGTAACTTATAACTATTTCATCTTTGTGGTCCAAAGAAGAACTTACTGCTGGTGAGCCTTCATCAAAGACTAGTATCTAATGGAGCAAAACATGTTTGTGAAGCTGATTCTACTGAAATGCTGAGAAATGGTAGAAGATTATATGGAGAAGACAGATAACTACATCACCCTCAGACACATTATAAAAGGTTTGCATCAGTGATACTGTGGGGCAAAAGTACTAGAGTGTAGAAAACAAGCACAGCAATTTGATTAAATGAAATGGGCACATCACACTTTCCAAACATATTCTTATATATAATGAGAAGATTAATTTTGCCTCATTTATTTCTAGGCCAAGTTTGCTGAAGTTTTAGAACTATTTTTATGTGCCATCAACTACAAATTAAGAAACAATTTTTCCCCAAAAAGGGGAGTAGGAGTGTATTTTTACAAAGGATCCAAATAAACATCAAGTCAGAAATACTTGAAAATTTCAAAAAGAGATACTCTTTGTCTTTTGCACCTGCAGTAATAATGACTATGAATGAAAATGCAGTCAGACTCAAAGCAAAGCAAGTCAGCAATGACAAATTGAAAAAGAAGCAAAGAGGAAACAATTTTTTTCAATCTAACAATTTCTAGCAATTACACCCATTTTTCCATTCTTCTCCAATGACAAAGACATTCCCTTTTTTGGGCAAATTATCAAACAGGGCAGTAGGTTGTTGTGGGTTTTCTGGGCCTTGAGACCATGTTCTATTAGTATTTTCTCCTGACGTTTCGCCTGCATCTGTGGCTGGCAACTTCAGAGGAAGATGCCAGCCACAGATGCAGGCAAAATGTCAAGAGAAAATACTAATAGAACATGGCCTCAAAGCCCAGAAAACCCACAACAACCTATGGAGTCCGGCCATGAAAGCCTTCGACTTTATATCAAACAGGACAGTGATAATTTAAAATATTCTGAATTTTGGGGATTCTTCATCTTCTTGCATATCATTTGTTCGACTACTTAGCTCGCTTTTCTATTGTATGTCTGTACTGGTATAATACTGAGGTTCTGCTACA
The DNA here is from genome assembly GCA_030412105.1 of Cyclura pinguis. NCBI lineage: Eukaryota > Metazoa > Chordata > Lepidosauria > Squamata > Iguanidae > Cyclura > Cyclura pinguis. The sequence goes on from CM059602.1 coordinate 220,576,738, forward strand.
TAGAAATGTTTAGAATGCTTGTTCACTGGACCACGAAGGAAGACAATGTATATCCAATACAGTAAAGTCTCCTTTAGAATAGAAGAACCAAAAGGAATGCATATTCTTCTTTAACATTTGATCTGTGTAGTTCGAGCATATCTCTGTTTTGCAATTTCTCCAAGAGGTTATAGCCGCTTCAAGAAAGAAAGACAAATAACTATCATGACCTCTTATGAGATCCAGAAGACAAGATGATTCAAAAGAAATACACTTCCTTGCCAGTTGCCATCTCCATAGAAACTACACAGCTTTGCTTGGTCTGCTGTCTATACTGATTAAGCAACTTAGTTTGTTTGATAATAGACAGTTAAGCTTGAAGTCTACATTGTCTTTTGAAGGATCAAATTGGGAAAATGAATATTAGTGATTTTTCATATTTTTAGCACTGCAGCTATTATTTTCAGATTCCTGATACTGCTGTTTCAAGTTAAGCATTCATATGAAGCAATACAACTTTGGCAGCCAGAGTACTCACAACTATCTAAAGATGCTCTTTGTTTGCTCTTTGAAGGACCAATGCACACTGCCAGTTTTACAATTAGTGTCATTTTGGGAAGATGGCTATCACATGGAGGAGGCTAAAAAAATGCTAACTAAGAGACAAAAGTTTATTTTCACATGTACGGCTTTCAGCTGTGTAGCACACTGTGGGGACATAAATATTTTTAAACCATATCACTAGTAGACCAGTTGTTCCCCTTTACACAAATATGAAAGAATATGAGAATGTATATGAAAGGTTGAAATGCCCTCCTGAGAAGGTACATTGGAAAGAATGCTAACCAAGGTTAGCATTGACTGACTGCATTTCTTCCAGCACTCCTTTTACCCCTTCTGTACCCTCACTCTCACCAGTTGACCAGTAATATAACTATGAATTTAGCACACATTCAGTCCCTACAGGTTGGAATGCTAGTTGAGATGGATTACATGAAGTATGATTGTGTGCACTGAAAGGAAATACTCATTAAGAACCATCCAATATGATGTGGTTGAATCATATCATATAGGAACTAAAACTCAAAGTTATTCAGGACAATATAAATCCAGGAAGAGGGAAAGAGATGACAGTGAGCAAAATATGATTCAGAGGAGACCAGGTTGGTGAACCAGAACCAGAACCAGAATGTCAGGAGTGCTTTGATTGTACATTCCTGCCTGGTAGGGGAATGGACTCAATGATCCTTGTGGCCTCTTCCAACTCTACAATTCTATGAGAGTTTAAGAATATTGCATTGTTACTATATCAATCAAGAGTCCAACAACTGTTGAGATAGGAAGAGGGTAGCTCCATATAAGAGGATTTGCTGTGTGAGATGTGGGTCTTGCATGATTCCTGCAGCAAAGTAAACTTTGAATATTATACATGTCTGTAAATGCATTTAAGAACACTGCTCTATATAAGTAACACAGTGTTTGCTGCAGCAGTTGTCTCAGTATGGCATGGTGACCCAAATGTGATTAGGAAACTTGTAAATGGGGCTGTCTTATGCCTATCCCAGCTATTTGGAAGGAAGAGCCAATGCACATGCACTTAGGTCTACAATCTTGTACCTGAGCCAGCACTCAGTGATTTACCCATTATAAACTTGTGGTGATGGAGCATTTGCCCTGAAGTGGAAGTTCAAATCACACATCTCAAAGGCATTTGGCACAGACAGAAAACAGAAAAAGTCCCGTGGTGTTATGTTTACATAAAAAAGCTTTTTAAAAAGCTAAACAAAACAAACCCAGAAAAAAGAAACAACCCACTCCCACCTTATTTTAATCGTGTTTATGCTGAAAATTGATTTGTATTAAACATGTTAATTCTAACTTGGTATTTAAATTTACCTTACTTTGTTACACTAAAAACTCTTCTGGAATGAAGACGAAAAAATGAAGATGAGGTAGGGGGTATATGTGTACATGTTCAAGGTTTGTGTTTGCCAGCACTGAAGAACACCCATAGTAGCTGCTCTTTAAAAATGGTGCAGGCCCTTCTGGGGCAGAAATAGGAGTAGGGGGCTCAAGGGACATTTCTGCTTTTTATTCCTGGCCTGCTAGCCCCTAAACTGCACTACTGACTACCTCCATATTGTTTCCAAGAAAACGCCTCAACATTAAATTGAATTTAATTGAGGCTGAAAGGTACTTGACTTTCTGGTTTAAGGATTTATTTTCCAAAAAAGTAATTAATTGGTTCTGATGTCAGGCCTTAAACACAGCATTGTCTTTTGATCCTATGATGGAGCAGAAATGACAGGTTGTGAGTGGGTGGAGCCAAAGGAAAATATGCTATAGCTTGGCAGGATTATTTATTTGTTCATTCTATAGCCTGAAATATTGCTTTTCTTCCATCACAGAACTCAAAGCCGCACACCTAAAACAAATCCAAATGTTATTTTAAAAGCACACACCAACAGTGGATTGCTGTCTAAAAGCACTGTGGTGTGAGCTTTCATAGGCAAAATGCTAAGTAAATTAGTGCTAATCATATTAAATATGTGTATGTCTCTTATGACAGTTATACGCTCTTCAACAATGTCCTCTGCATTTTTTCCTCTATTCTATTTCATATTTCACATTTGTTTTTAAAAATACATCTGAAAAACTATGTATCACTATGCATCAGATAAGAAGGGCTATGATTATATTATTGAAATACCTGTTGTACTGAAAACATTATGGATGAGAAAAACACTAAAACAACACAAAGCAAAAGTACCTCTGTTGCTTTTTCTCTATATAGTTATTACGGGTTTTATTGGATTAGCCAGATTATGATCCATCCATCAGTTTTTATTTATATTCCATCTTTGTCTAAGACTGGGACTCAAGGTATCTTACAAAAGACAGAAAATTACAGTAAAATGCTAGAGTCCTAAGATCTGCAGGGCAAAGCTTCTATTCGTTCCGCTACCATCCCAGGCTTGCTTGGTGAAGACATGGCAGAGAGCCTTCTCAGTGGCTGATCCCACCCTGTGGAACGCTCTTCCACAGAAGGCTTGGCTGGCCCCCTCCCTGCTTTCCTTTCATAGGCAGGCAGAGACATTTCTTTTTAAGCAAACCGTTAATGGATGAGCTGGAGACCTTTTAATTGTTTATTAGCTGTTTTTAAAAATTTATACCAAGTTTTATAATTTTATACGTCTTTTAATGTTTTAATTGTTTATATGCTTTTAATGTTTTTTAAAACCTTTTTGAAGCCTGCTTGAATCCCACTTTGGGAGAAAAGATGACATATATATTCAATAAACAAATAAATAATAAAAACATATATAGGTAAAAAGATACAAAAATTAAAACAGTAGTAAACAATAACAAAATTAAAACCATTTAAAATCTTACTTTAAAACAAAGGTTAAAAACAGTATAGCATCATAAAAAGCCTTTGTTAAAATCAGTTTCCAAAAGTTTGCTGGGGGGAAAAAAAGGTCTTCACCTGCCACTGAAAGGACAACAAAGAAGGAGCCATTCTAGCTTCCCTAGGGAGAGAGTTCCAAAGTGTGGGAGCAGCTTCAGCGAAGGCCTTGTCCAATGTTTCCACCAACTATGCCTGTGAAGGCAGTGAGAAAGACAGAAGTATTTTTACTGAAGATCTTAGCTCAGGCAGGCTCATAAGGGAAGATACCACCCTTTAAAAAGCCTTATAGGGCTTTATAGGTCATAACCAGAAAGTTGGATGCAGCTCTTTGGATCAGTTGGTGTTTCTGCACATTCTCCTAAGGTAGACTCATGTAGAGTGTATTACAGTAATCCAACAGTAAGTAAGGCATGTAAGATCATGCAGTCTTGCTCATTATCCATTTTAAATATCAGAGCAAAGAAAAACCACTTTTGAAGCAAGTTTTTAAACACCAAGCATTTATATGGAAACTCTTTAAAATGGAAAGCATTTTCCATTTACTGCAGATGTAACTTTTTCCACTGCAGTTTACACCTCCAGTTTGGCCACTCTGTGATATATATCGTGAATGACTCATCCATCTATTGGCGGGTGAGGAGAGGCAAGTCCAAAAAGGTTATTTGAAAGAGGGAGTCATTCATTGTCATTTCATTTTCTGTGATTAATTTGTTCCATTTGCAACAGGAAGTATCCATAACACTTGGCAACCACTGTTTAGGTTGGCAGCAAAAAAGTACTACAGTGTGTATTTGTTTCATTTTGGAAATGCCCTTTGGAAAGCCAGTCATAGCTGTAATTTTATAAACCCAAGAGGGTTGCAGACTTTAAACAGTTTACTTTAAAATTTTCTGTGACCATGTGAAGGAGGAAAGAGTGATGCCAAACTCTTTCCATTGTGTCCTGGTTTTATAAAGACATATTTTGCAAAATGTAAATATATGACTCATCCATCAATGTTTGGATAATAAGTATATCTAACAGGTGAATAAACCATATACGTCATGCATCAATTGCAATCACTCCTACAACATCTAGTGTGAAGTTGCATTTCAAACACAGTGACATATGGTTTAAATGTAATTAGAATACAATTACTGTCAATCATCGGAAGAAAAGTTGGTATACAAATGCAACTAATGAATGAATTTATCATAATAAAGCATGAAAATCAGGGTGGGAATTAGCAGCATTCTTCATCATGGGCTACATTGTCTAGGTTGTAAATTACAGCCCAACAACATTACCCTTTTACAATACACAATTTATAGGACTATGATTCTACTTGAATTGCCATAGTTCTATCCTATGGAATCCTGGAATTTTAGGAAAGGGTATTTAGAATTCCCAGCCAGAGATGGTTCTAGTATCTCACCAGACTACAAAACTAAAGATTCCATAGGTTGCAGCCATGACAATTAAAGCAAGATCATACTGCTACAATTGTGTAATATGAAAGGGTCATTGGAGGAACATCTGATTTCTATCCAGTTTCATTTGGGTTGTGAATCTACTACTGAAATAGCAGAATCAACTCCCACTGGAATAATGGGGGACTCACAGAATATGGAGTCTTTATCTACAGGGGTATGGAGTCTTCTAAGTTCCTTTCAGCCTCTTATATGGGCAAAAGATGAATAACAATCAACTGCGTACATTAAGAAGGCAAGGGTGGAATCATACATAGAGATAATGTTAGGCCATTTCCACACGGCGTAATAAAAACGGTGCAGTGCGTCCTCCACGGAGGACGTCTGCACCTTGGAGAGGACTGGGTCCAGACTACTTAGTGTAGATCCGCACCTCAGTCCGCTCCGGAACGATCCCAAGTGGTCCTCCAGCATGCTTTTGAAAGACCTGATTTTTCTGGTCTTTCAAAAGCACGGAGCACGCCACTGCGAGCCTGCTCCCTTGTGCAGATTTGCAGGTTCGCACCAATGTGAGCCTGTGATCTGCCGAGGGTGGGCTTTAGGCTGGCAAGCTTCAGCAGTTGGTTGAGACCCACAACCAACCGGAAGCCGCCATTTTGAACGCCGGAGCAGAGCGGATCGACGATCACGCACTGCTCCGGAGCAGCTTGGATCGGAACGGGGAGCCAGAAGATCCCGTAAGTAGCGGCGCGGGGTGATTCCCTTGCCCCATGTGGAAATGGCCTTACTCAACACAGGCTTGGGTCCTAGAGCATCGTTCTACCACTGTTCAGATACAGGAAACTTCAACACATCATAATAATCAGTCTTTCTAAAACCATCCCAGCTGTGCACTGGTAGCCCAAGCTGCAGTTCATTTTGACTCACTATCGTGCTGCATCCTTTCTGAAATATGTCTGCAACCAGCACTCCATTTCATGGGAACGGTGCCATGTTCAGGGACAGTTTAAACCTCTCTTCCGAGTGCTTTATGAGTCTGGGCATCTTCCTTCAACCCCTAGAAAAAACAGACTCCCCAAAACAGTTGTTTGGTAAGGGGTATCAGGGATTTTTACCCTACCAGTCTCTTCTCCTACTGTTTCTGTCAAGCTGGGGAGGCTGATGGCTATGGTGCTAACCAGCTATAAGAAGAATGCTGACAGCTGTGCAGTTGATACATCAGCTGGCTGCAAGGAGACGCTGGAGAGTCAGCCAGTGGGGGTATAAAATCTGTGGCAGTAGCCAAGGCAAGGGACAAGATATTCAAAGTGTGTTGGATTCGTCCCAGCCCTGGAAGACTCCTACCAAATGAGACAAGAGCAGAGCAGGAAGGGAGAGCCAGCAACTCACCCAGGAGGTAAAGGTTTTTCTCAAAGAACAGGGGAAGACATTGAAGAAGAGCTCATAAACAGGTTCTCCCAGGTTTCTACTCTAATGAACCACAATTGCCTAGCTCCTTCATCCTCTCGAACAATTCTAAAGAGTGGAGGGAGGGGGCTCTGCTCTGTACTAGAAGGGACCTGCTTGCCATACCTGTGAAGACTGTGCAGCTTGGTGGCCACTGCTGGATTGCTCCAGTAGTACTGAGTGGTTCTATAAGGCCTGATTCTGTACTGGCTCACCTTCCTCTTCAGCATGAACATGTGGAAAACTGGAACCTGCCATGAATTACCCTCCTCCTGGGAGCTGATTCTCGTACAACCTAAAGACTGCTAGTCCTGCAGAGGGACACCTTGAAAGGCCTCTTTACTATCTGTGAGTGAATGTAACAGCATGGAACCTCTGGAGCTTTGTAATGGTTTGGGACAATACATTTCCGCAGAATAGAATTCTTGGTTGTAAAGATACTGATGTCCCTATGGAGGGGCTGGCAGGCATTAACAGGTATCCAAGAACATTCTCAGCATAAGTGACTTCCTTATCTTTTTTCTCTCCCCAGCTGATGACAGCCAACACTATAAGTTGTGTTTGTTTAACTTTGAAATGGTCTTTGGAAAGCCATTCATAGCTGCTGTTTCATGAACCAGTTCTTTTATTGTTTTATGTTAAAGCTGGCTAATAAATATTTCAAATGAATAAAATAAATAAAATTAACACACCAAGTGAAGGTTTCCAAATAAAGGACAAAAACATAATCAGGAACAATTTACTTTGCCTCACGGAAGTCCTGCTCACCATATAGAGAAGTCACTTTTTTTTTTTGGACTGTGGATCTCAGAATTTCCCAGCCAGCGTAGCCAGTGTGATCTAAAAAAGTAACTTTTTGAACTCTAGACCTTCTGAACAAGACATCAAAGATTTTAAAGCAGTATAGCAATGGAACTACTATCTCATTTCACATTGTTCTGAAGATGTAAAGAAATTTCCTTGTACTATAATGACTCCATGAGGCACAAAGTCTGAAGATGCCAACCATGAAATCCAAACATATAATTATCCTGCAAAATAATTTGCATGTAACAATATCCTGCCCCTCTCCTAGTTACTGGCTTTATTTTCTTCTATATTTCTTGGACTAACCACCCAAATTTTAGTGGGAACAATATCCTCTTGGCCTTTCCACAAGATTTCTCTCTTTGGCAGGTAGAGTGCTATGCAACTTGACATTTTAGTGGCTTGTTTATGACTCATGGGCTTTGTTTGATGTCTTTCCTTTTGGTTTGGATGTGATTTTCTGAAGTATTTGGGTACATTTGCTAAGCTTTGCTGTATTACCACACCTCTACAGAGCCAAGAAGGTTTTCTTTCCTTACTGAGGCATCCCACTTCAGCTGAACATCCAGTTTTATTAAATCTACAGTTCAAGTTGCTTTTTTATTTCTTGAGAACCTGCATCATTCAAGATGTCAGCGTTATGAGAACTTCTGCATGACGTTTATTTTCCTCTTGCTTGAATTCTCTTTCCATGACTTTTGCCCTCCCTCCAGAAAACTCTGTATGCATATAGGTATGCATGCATGTATTTCAGGGGCTGGGAAATTTTTGGTTCTCCAGATGATTGGCCTCTAACTCCTACTGGTTGTCCCCAGAACAGCCAATGGTAAGGAACTATGTAGTCCAAAACATCAGAAGGGCCAAGTTTTGTCCACAGCCAAGTTGTTATTTTGACATCCTTTTAACCTGCCCTCCCATAAGCAAAGTTTTGTGGATTACTTACAGTCCATTAAGACATCAGATATAAAGTTGCAATAAAATAGCATAAGATAAAAGAACACAAAATAAACAATAATTTTGGACTACTCTAGTATGAAAGAAAGGCCAAAGTTCCATAGAAGTAAAGCAAAAAAGCATCTTAGTTATCAGCTGCATGGGGATGTCATGGTCAAAGGGAAGCTTCCTCTGGCTTCACTGATCAGATCAAGACCCAGCATCAGTGGAATGGTTCACCCTCTGCCACGCAGGGAAAACAACATGGCAAGGATCCCATACTGGCTACATCCATTGACTAGAAGCAGGAATCCTGCAGCCAGAATGTTGAACAAGGTTGATTAGAAAGAGCATTCCTTCATCCCAGCATCTTCGCTGTGTATCAGTCAGTTTCTGGGCACAATTGAAAAACCTGGTTATACTTTATAAAACCTTGTATGATTTGGGACCAGATTACTTGAAGGACTACATTCTCCAGTATCAGCTTGCCTGTGAAGAACCTTGAATGAGACTCTTCTTTATTTCCCACCACTACCTGTAGTTTCTTGGTAGAAATGTGAGAGACAAACTTTTCAGTGACTATTCTGAGTTCTAAAACTCCCTGCCAACAGAGACCATGCTGAATCTATTCCATTCTTCTACTGGCAGGCAAAAATGTTTTTATTAGGATAGGCTTTTAGCTTTTAAGCTAACATGTTTTTAAGGGTGGTTATTATTATTTTTTATTAGCTGGAGCGCATCTGTTACTGATCTTAAGGGGTCCATGGAGCCTCCTCTTTTCCTTGGGACCCTTACTAGCAGTATTTCACATTGCCTGCCCCCTTTTCTCATCCTTTTTTAATGTCAAGAATGTAGCCCCAGTACCTCATGTCTCTCCTGTTTTCCTGCCAATCCTTCCACACTTCAGGAATTTTAGCAGCAGTTCTTGCTTCTATTTTTCTAGCTGAATTGTACCCTGCCTTGCCTAAATTTGGACCAATTCATTCAAAAAAAGGTCTGCAGAGACTTCTATTTTTCTACTTGCTCCTTTTTTTACCCTCAGAGAGTATCTCAGGGAACATACTTCCACTTTTGTACACATTTTAAAGCATTGGGAATATTAGTGGCAATGCTTTACATTCTCCTGTTTTCCTGCCTAAGGAATCTTAACAACAGTGCCTCCAAGAAACCTCTCTTATTTTCTAGCTGTTCTAAAAATTATTTCTGGATGAGTCATGGCATACCCAACTTTTGTGCTTCCACGAAGCCTCTGCTTGGAAGCTTAGCTTGAAACTGGCTGCTTCAGCTTGAATGACAAGCAAAATTATGCTTTCGTTTTTTCAAGTACTTACCATGATGGGCCAATGAGTTTTGACAAGCCCCTTTTTGTTTTTGGGATTCCTTTCTTTAGTATATCAGCTTGATACTGAGCACTGCCATTTTGATCACAACCAAAAATATTCTTGCCAGTTTTGAGGCATCTCTGTAACTTATGCACCACCTTTTGCTTCTAGCACATGCCCCCTTCCCCTGATTTGAATTATAATTTTTTTTTATTTTGTAACATATTTCACTGTTAACTGCCTTATTACTTGTAGGAAGGAGAGAAACATATGGATTAACTAACTAAATTAAAAAGACAAATCACATCCAATATGGTTTCTGTGGCACTGGAAATTTATAAAAGTTTTCTTGGTAAGGATTCTCAGGATTTCAGATATGGTAGTTCTGATCCTGTAACACTGAATGTCTTTGTTACAAAATGTGAATTGACAATCCCAAAGAAACATTACACTACAAGTTGATACAGGGCATTAAATCATTCCTCATAGTACCGTAACAGTAATAGTCTGTCTTGTTTTGCTTTTGCCTCTAACATTAAGCTAATGGGTTTGACTGAAACAAGATTTAATTTTAAAAAAAAAAGATAAGCAATGTCTATTTTATTGGGCTGAAACAACAGTTAACCATTAGTAACAGAGATGGTAAACCTGTTACACAAACTAATTAGGAATCACATAGGAGTAAGCAAGAGCCAGTTCAAATAGATATGTATTAAATGCACCTGATTACATGTTTCCTTTCATTGTTCCCATTTAACACATGTAATGCAAACCAGTTCTAATAGAAATTTTTGGAATTAAGCAACCTATATATCTGACAGCTATCTTGCTCTACTAAATACTAAAACCATTTATTGGAAACTTCCAAACTGAAAAATATCTGCAGTGTAAATAAATATAACAAATGTGCATTTTCATTCTTCTGACATTAGTTTCTGTCTTTTGCGGGTAAAGAGGGAGAGGGAGAGAACCTGTTACAGAAACTATCAAAGCTTCCTTGAGCTCTTTTAACCTGGAGATAGTGGCGTGCATTTAAAAGAGCTCAAGCTGTTGACTACAACAAGGATCCTAGAATTACTAAGTGAAGAATAGTACCTAGGAGTGACCATTCTTCTTTTAACATCTGCGGCCATTGAAATGGCCACTTGGTCCTGGAAGCAGGGGAGCAACCCTACTATTGATAGGTTGCAGTGTCCTCTTTCAGCTGCCATTTCACTGAAGTGCCAGGTGCAGGGAGAGAGAAAGACAGAGATGCCTTTTAAAGGAGACTATAGAGAGAAGGGAGTCATATTCATGGTGATTGCAAACTGGTAATTGCTCACTCTGTGTTTCCTCATTAGAAGCAACTGGCTGTTTCAAGGATTATTTTCCTGTACTTTATTGCTTCCAGTGACATGGTCAAGGTTGAGGGAGGGGTGCTGCTTTTCTTCATTAAAACTCTAAGCCCTTTATTAAACCCCTTGGTATTGCATCATGCAGTTTATTTCTATCACATGTGATTAGAGCGCGCTACAGCCACTATCCATATAGTTTAAAAATGAGGAAAGAAGGGGAAGAAATAAAAATGTGGCAGCACCTTTAAGACTAACTGGTCTTCAGATACAGTACAGAATGATAATAAACGCTCAGGTATAAAGCATATTTACACAGTTGTGCAAATAGGATGGAAGGTAATGGGATGCAGAAAGATGCTAATCATGGCCCTTATTCTAAATTTTCAAAGGGCTACTGTAAGGTGATAGAGTTGGAAGAGATCACAAGGGCTATCCAGTCTAACTCTCTATCATGCAGGAATACACAATCAAAGCTCTCCTGTCAGATGGCCATCCGACCCCTATTTAAAAACCTCCAAAGAAGGCAATTCCACCACACTACGAGGCAGCTTATTCCACTGTTGAACTACTCTTATCATCAGGAAGTTATCCCTAATGTTTAAGTGTATTCTCTTTTCTTGTAGTTTGAATCCATTCCTCCATGTTCTAGTTCTAGTCTCTGGAGCAGAAGAAAACAAGCTCGCTTCTTCTTCCATATGACATCCTTTCAAATTTTTAAACATAGCTATCACATCACTGCTTACCTTCTCTTCTCCTAGCTACCCAGCTTTCTAAGCCACTCTTTATAGGGCATGGTTTCCAGAGACATGCTGCTCCCTGGGGCATAGATTTATGGGGCATAGATATATGATATCTATGATGTCATAGCTGACAAGACTCATTAATCCCACCAACTATTACCGCTTCCCTTTGGTCCATGTGGGAACCAATTATACTGCAAGACATAGCTTTCAGGATATCACAAAAGATTATGAGGCTCTGGATAGGAAGCTGAAGAACCTTGATGCCCAGGTCATCATTTCATCTCGCCTCCAAAGACATGACCCAGGAAGGGAGAAAAGATTAGTGGATGTGAACAACTGGCTCCACAAATGGTGCTGCTGGAAATGATTTGGCTTCTTGAACCATGGTCTGTGGTTTCATGAAGATGGACTTCTAGCAAACAATAGGTTGCATGTCAGAGCAGTTGGTAGGAACATTTTTGCTAAGAGTCTCAGAAACCTGATCAGAAGGGCTTTAAATTGAGTGATGTGGGTGAAGGAGATAATATTCTTGAGGTCAGGAGTTTATCAAGTACAACTGTTATAGGGAGAACTGAGTGAATAGTACAAGAACCCAAGTGTGGGAGGGAAAAAAAAAACTTAACTTTTTAAAAAACCCTTAAAATAAGCAGTTAAAAAGAATGACCTATGTTCTTAGCTGTCTCTACGCTAAGGCACAGAACATGGGAAATAAACAAGATGAACTTGAACTCTTTAACACAGCAAAGCAAACATGATAATATAGGCATCACTGAAACCTGGTAGGATGAATCTCAGTAATAGAGGGGTATAACCTATTTCAGAGAAATAGACCAAACAGGAAAGGAAGATGAGTTCCATTATAAATCAAGGATGTTTACACTTGTGAGGATATCCAGGACCTAAATCCTGGAACCTGGGTTGAGATCATCGGAATAAAAAGGGAGAGAAACAACATTTATGTCATTGTGGGGATCCACTACAGATCCTCTAGCCAGACTGAAGACTTGAATGATATCTTCCTGGAATGGATGGCCAAACATTCAGAAAGAAGAGATGTACAAGTAATGGGAGAGTTCAATTATCCTGCCAAGAATATAAGGTACAACAAATTCCTCATTTGCCTTGCAGACAATTTTATTGTCTGAAAGGTGAAAAAGGCAATAAGGGGATCAGTTGTTTTAGATCTGATCCTAACCAGCAGTGATGACTTAGTTAAATGGCATGGAAGTGGTAGGATCCTTAGGTGAGAGTGACCATGTTCTCTTGGAGTTTATTGTACAGCAAAAAGGGGAAGCCAAGCATAGTCAGACATGTATTCAAGATTTTAAGAAAACTGGTTTCAATAAATTTAGGGAAATACCTTGTATGATCCCATGGTCAGGAATACAAAAAACAAGATTGTTCATGATGTATGAGAGCTACTTAAATGGGTAGGCACAATTTCAAACAGTTTCAATGAAGATGAAAAATTGGAGGTGTCTAAAAAAAACTGGGATGGACATCTAAAGAACTTTCAGCAGAGCTAAGATTTAAGAGGGACAAGTACAAGAAATGGAAAAGGAGGTAAGTCAGCAAAGAGGTTCAAATGAATAACCAGGACATGCAGGGAGAAATCAGAAAAGGTTAAGTACAGAGGAAACTCAGACTTGCTAGAGAGACTGTAAAAACAGTAAAAAGGCAGCAGACTGGAGAAGAGCTAATGCTGTCTCTGTCTTCAAAAAGGGGGAAAAAAGTGGAATTAAACAATTACTACCCAGTCAGCCCAACAGCAATACCAGCAAAGATTCTAGAGCAGATCAGACAGACAGTCCCTAAGCATTTAGGAAGGAATACCATGATCACTAAATGTCAACATGGGTTTCTCAAAAATAAGTCATGCCAGACCAATCTTCTCTCTCTCTTACAAACAATTCTTGCAAACAATCTGGTAAATTCTGAACTAGACAATGCTACTGTTAGGTGGATTTGGTGAGCACCCTTTGGGTTCAGTCAGTCAATCAGTTACAAATCTCTCATCCTGGAGACAAGTGACTAGTGAAGTGCCACAGGATTCTGTCCTGGGCTCAGTGGTATTCAACATCTTTATAAATGACTTGTCTGATAGAATAGAGGGCATGGTTATCAAATTTGCAGATGACCCCAAATTAGGAGGGGTAGGTAATACCCCAGAGGACAGAATCAGAATTCAAATGACCTTAAAAAATTAGAACAGGGCCAAAACTAACAAAATGAATTTCAATAGGGAGAAATGTAAGGTACTACTTAGGCAGAAAAAAATGAAATGCACAGATATAGGATGTGTGACACCTGGATTGACCACAATACATATGAATGGGATCTAGTCTTAGTAGATCACAAGCTGAATATCTGTCAACATGTGATGTGGCAGCTAAATATATGTTTTACCTGAGCTTTTATTGTCAATTGTATTGCATCCAAAGAAGTTGATTTACATCCATGAAAGCTCATGTGAAAATAAGAACCAGTTAATCTAAAGGTGCGGCTACATTTTTTTTTCTCTTACTGTTTTTACTTCCTCTTCCTTCCTCCTTTTTATGCTGCAAGAGACTAACAAGGGTATTCCTTTGAAATCTCCACATAGTAATCATATTTGTTAAAAACCTTCACATTATTTTTATGAGCTTCTTGGACCTCTTACTGACATAATTTGGCATATGGAGAGAGAGGCAGATGTAGATCATTCGCCCCATTCTGGTATCACTGTAGCTTTTAAATGTATAGAACAGATTACTGTCCCTAATTCTTTGCTTTGGTTACTCTGATCCTCTAGATCAGTGATTCCCAAACTTCTTATTCCTGTTACCCCTTTTACATCTACATGAGAATGTTGCGTCCCCTGCTCAGTGTTGTGTTCCCTTTGCCCTATCCTATGCCTCTCCCCCATCACGGGCCTCTTGCATCACATGTGGCTTCTCCCTTAACACTGAGTTCTCATGGCTGCTAAACGGCATGTGCCTGCTGCACCAACAATGGAACGTTTGGGAAAGCAGAGTGGGAAAAGCATTAAAAAAGAGAAGCCAATTTTTGCTACATCTGAGGTTGGAGAAAGGCATAACAGAGGAGCATACTTTGTGTCACTCTTTTACAGAGATCAGTCAATCCTCAATGGTGCATACACACACAGAGGTGTGCTCTTCCTTTTCATGTTTGCTGTGCTTGCAGGCTGACTTTTCTTGCACCTCTCTTAAGCAATTACTGCACTCCCCCTTAGGGTCCTACTCCATAGTTTGAAAACCACTGCTCTAGATGTCTTTCAGCTACAATTTACCACGGGGTATTAAGGCTATAGCTGGCAGGAACTGTGGGCCAAAAGCATTTGGAGAGTTTCAGTTTCTTTCCCCTGCTACAGAAAGAAGCTTGAGTGACATACTTTGCAGAACCAGCCAAGTCAGCTACTGTTGCTGTGCTTTTTTAGTGTTATTTAGTGTTATTCCCCCATTACATTAATAAAGTATTCTGAAAATGTGCATTCTGGGAATCAAAACAGTATTTTTTTTAAAAAAATACAAGAGTTATGTCTCCACAAGCTGACTGAATTGCTATTTTTATTTTGAAAAAGAAAAACACATTTTGACCCATATATATTTCAATGACCTTCTTTAAGGGCTACATAAACAACACCAATATAAATGTAAAATTAAAAATAATTAAGAATAACAAATTCTTCTGCTGCTAAATAAAGAACCAAATAAAGAATCAAAACACCTTGGGCTGCAGGTTGTAATGCACTCTTGCATTTCATGCAAGGTATCTAAGAAAACCCAGCTTTCTCTTTCCTATCTACAAGCAATTTTGAAACGCATGCTTCTGAGTGGAAAATTAGCAGCAGGTAAATGTGCTGATCAACCCACCACAAGGTTTGTATAATCAGGAAATTAACTGCATAATAGGCTAATACAGGTGCCAGGATTTGAGAACTAGAATATGGAAATCAAGGGAGAGAAACTACTACTGGTGCCTAGGAATGGTAGAGAAAAGATAGGTGATGGGGAGGCTGAATGAAAACCAGGGTGATCAAAGAAAATGAATCAAAGAAAAGAAAAGAACCCAGGTGAACCCAAGGTGGACAGAAAGTCCAAAGCAAAGAATTAGGGACAGTAAAAAGGAGAGATGGAGGGAGAGGAATGTGCATACAAATGTGAGGATACGATTAATTGTTAGGCAAAACCAGGTACCATTATAATGGGAATAGAACCATTAGAGAAGGTGTATCTTGGCAGAAGGCACTGAAAATAAAAGTGAACAAGAATGAGCATCTTTCAGCATAATTTTCCAACTAAGGCAGAGGTTTGTATTATACATGTGTATTTGAGTAGTCATCAAATGCTGGTAACCTGTGGGAATAAACAAACCAGGAATTCTGCTCCCCATCATTTCCGTGTAAGATAGTTATTAGTAGAGACTAAAAGAAAAAAAATGGCATCTTGGAAACAAATGTTCATGGAGTTGATTGTCCTACAAAATTTGATCCAACTATCAGGGAAGGAAATAGCACAAGGGACTGAACATGACATTGAACTATCCATGAAATCAAAACCAGATTGATCTGGTTGTAATAGAGGAAATTCTTCAGGCAGTTGGCTGCAACAATTGCAAAGAAAAACTTATTTTTTTTTAGTTCTCCATGGGATATGGGGGGAAATGTCTAGATAATACAAACTTCACAGATAAAGAATTAAATTCTTTCCGGTAGTATGGACTAGAAAAACTCAGTATGGGTTAGTGGTTTGAGTCCTGGGCTAGGACTTCAAGAGAACAGGGTTCACATCCCTGCTTAGTCACTGAAACTCACTGGGTGACCCTGGCAAATTCTACTGTCTCAGCCTTACAGAAAGGCCATGGCAAACCTTCTCTGAATAAATCTTGGAAAGAAAACCCTGTGATAGTATGCCATAAGTCAGAGTTGACTTTAAGGCCCATATCAAGGCCCATAACCAGTGTAATTACATTCACCGTGCCAATGACATGGAAGCCCCCAGTCACTAGTAACTTTTTATAGAATAAGTAAGATTTTCTCATTATATAACAACTAAAAACAAAATATGTGTTTAAGGAGGAAAGAAAAATATGGACAACTTAAACCCTATTCTGCTGCAGACAAATAAGAGAATTACAATTGCAGCATCTGAACAAAGAAATCAATAGTATAGCGTTAATGAAAAAAAAGCAGCAAAAGATGAAGATGAAGAAAACTGTAGAGAAAAAAATACAGATTTTCTTAAGGTTATATAGGAGAAAGTGGCATTCTTAGAAGTTGAAATCTATTTCCCATCATCTCTGACCACTGCCCATGTTAGCATTCATCTATCCCTTTATTTACATCCCACCTTTCTCCCAGACTGGAACTTAAAGTGGCTTACAGAGGGCAGAAAATTGCCTACACATAGTTAAAATATATAAATGTTGAGATTAACACAGTATTAAACTAACAGAAGAATTAAAATCATTTAAACTGTTACTTTGAACACATAGTGTAAAATCATAAATAGTATAGCACCCTTCTCTTGTTAATAATCAGTTCCTAAAGGCTTAACCAGTTGCTGAAAAGACATCAAATATGGACCCATCCCAAATTCCCTAGGGAGAGAGTTCCAAGGTGCAGGAGCAGTCACAGAGAAAGCTGTCTCCCATGTTGCTACCAAACATTCCTGTGAGGGCAGTGGAATAGGAAAAAAGTGCCTGCCCTGAGGATCTTAGACCTCAGGCACGCTTATTTGGAAAGATACAGTCCTTTAAATAGCCTGGACCCAAGCCATATAAGGCTTTCTAGGTCATAACCAGCATTTTGAATTGTGTCTGGAAACAAACTGGCAGCCAGTGAGACCTTCCAAGGAGTGGTTACAGATGGTATACAAGCCTGTATGAATGCAACCTGGGCCATGGCCAAAATCTGAACTCCAAAGCTCAGGGTTGAATCCAGGCACACACCCAAACTACGGACCTGCATCTTCAGGAGAGGTATAACCCTATTCAGCGCAGGCTGAATCCTTCTTTCTTGATCTGCCATTTGATTGACCAGGAACACCTCTGTCTTGTCTGGATTGTTTCAATCTGTTACTCTTATCTAGTCCATTACTTGTTTATGGTACTGGTGTACTGGTCCATTATTGGTTTACTAGACAGGCACTGATTCAGAATCAAAGCAGTTTCCTTGGAGTGAGGTGGAAAGGAGAGATAAGTCTGAATATCATCAGCATACATCCATAGGAACACAGGTCTCCCATCCCAGATATGCTGGGGAAGTCCTTTTATATTAAATCAAAATTATTTTATGGTTGTGATAATGTGGCATAAATTGTAAGATATCCAAACACCTCAGCATGTATTAAACAGTACCACTTTATAACATGGAGAGGAAAAAGAAGGCTTCTTTTAGAGCCAAGCTACACATGATAGAAGAATCTACCCACAAAAGACATTAAGCTGTACTTAATGAAAAGGTTGAAGGAAACAAAACCAGAAAGTCTATTTTTCCACAGAGGAGGATGGAGAATGATGCAAAGAGGCCAACTGTGTTTGTCGGGATCAAGATAGTATTAAAGATCTGTTACAAAGTGCAATCTGCCAGATGATGACAGGTTACCTATAAATTACATCTTTGCTTGAAGAAATCTTTCTCTTAGCTCCAGATATTATATATCTATTTGTTATTTAAATTTAAAGAGGACTTCTCTCAACCATGAACAAGACATTCAAAAATATATTGATTAATGAAATTATGCACAAATTGCTTTGTCATTAAATGTTGTTGATGTTCATACTAGTAACAAAATGTTCCACACACAATATAGGCTGTTGTCACTATGTGAAACTGATTAGTGTTCTTCAATCTACACCCCTGCATATGTTTCAAGAAACTTTCCAAGATTATCCATAGTCTATCTACTAAGTGATTCCCAAAATCAGATCTGGATCTCTTGCACTGTATAAGTTTATCCGCTGATGTATAATAATTTTTCATAAGCAGTGTCATTCAGTGGTCCCTCCAAAAATCTGTAATCATAAATGTGTTTTGTTAGGCCCAGTTTATAAATATATTTCCAACTAGTCAATTTTGTAGGCAAGCATTAGATTACAGAATGCAATCTTTCATTTTCCCCTCACTAGCAATAACTAGAAAGTTCAGTTAACAGTTTAAGCCTCTAGTCTTTCTTTCTGGATTGCAGTTCCTATTGTCCCTGATCTTTGACCATAATGGCAGGGCTTGAATGGAACTGGAACACAAATCATCCAGACTATCAGAGATTTCCTCACCTTTAATATGATTGTAGGAACCGTTTGTAGAAAGATCACGTTTAATCTTATTTGAGATTCTATGTGTCCTGCAACTACATAAAATACAGTGGTATGGAACTGTTCTAATTTTAAAATGAGAATTTAAGTTTGCTGTGCTGTCATTTAAATTTCCTAAATATACGTATCTGATTTCAGCATTCTACTGCTACAGAAGTTTCAGCAACCATGCTCAAATGTTATGAATTGTTCTATATTCATGATGGAAACCCCAGCCAACTAATTTAGCAGATCTTACCACTCCGTGTTAAATACTACTTCCATGGAACTAAAACCAAAGCTGTTCTGGTGCTGCATGAAAGATCTTTCTTCCTTTCAGAACTTGGCACCCCAAAACCAAGTTTCCTAGCACTCTTAAGTACGCATTTGGTGTGCATGATTGTCTCAAGTCAGAGGAGAGACCACAAAACTCAGTTTCTTCCATGGATGTATTCCATCCATCCTTGCCATGATGTTAATTTTAAGAAGTCAACACGACTCTGCTTTCAACATTCTTTTCCTGGTGTTTCCTATTGCATTTCTTTGTTTATTATCTTACATCTTGCAATATATTAGGTGCTTCTGATGACCTAAAAGAGGGATTCACATGTATGCATGGATAGTTCTCCATGCATACAGGTGAGCTATGCACTTCATCTTCCCACTCCATATGAATGTCTGCTGGACACTCATGAGAAGGAAGCCTTTATGTGTACAGATGTACACAGAGAGTGTAGATATCATATACAGAGAGTTTTTTTATCAGTACAAAGATTTTCATCTGGAAACATGATTGAGGAAATGGTTTAACCTCACGCATACATCACCACCACCATGATCCCAGTCTCAAAGAAATAGCAAGTGCTATGCTAGCATTTTATAGTCTGGAAAGGCCCTTAGTGCTGGGATCATCAGCTATGCATTTTTTTGTAAAGTATGTAAAAATCAAATGCAGAAGTTGGTTTCAGTTGATTTAATGAGAAATATCTCATAAATGGAATATTTCTCCATTTTATCTACTGATTTTTTATCCCCAAAGTAAGCACACTCTTTCCAGCCAAACACCAGATGAATCTTGGCTGGATATAATAGCCCTGCCTGTATATTCATATTGGCAAATCTCTGTTTGACTGTCCCAAGTTCTGCTTTTATTGTGGCTAATTGGGCAAACATCATGGAACAATAGAAGGTTAGCCTCTTCAAGCCCGACATCTACTGCTCTGCAACAATGATTCCCCTAATCCTGTTCTGGCTCTCTGACAAAGTGAAAAGCAAAATGCCAAAGTTAGGCACAATAAGGTAGTAAACTTTATGTTCATAAAGGTTTTTTTAAAAACAACAGTAAAACACCTCAGGATATTTTCCATTTAAAATTCCTAGCCTTTAGAAATAAGGAAATACACACCATTTTTTCCCCCTAGGAGCCAGTGGTTTATATGAATCAAAGCTAAAAATTGAGTTTCCAGAGCTGAAATTGTAGACCTCATGGGGAGGGGACAAGGTACATGTAAAGATATGGACCCCCTTGCCTTCTTGACCCAAGGTTCTTTGGATTTACTTAGCTTCCTCCTTTTCCCCAGTCATTGTGGTGCCAGGGCTGATCCTCTGCTGTGCTTTGCATCCACCACCTGACTAAGATCAAACCTTAGAAGCCAGGGAGTAGATGGAAAGATGAATGTATTTACTTAGCTTCCTTCTTCCTTCCCCAGCTGTTGTGGGGTTAGGGCTCAGTCTCTACTCTGCTTTGCACCTACCTTCTGCTGGAAGGAAGTAGGCTAGATTAAATGTGCCTTATCCCATCTCCCTAAGTAGGTGAGAAGGAAAAATTCCTTCATTTCATCTTAATGTGGGAAGAGACCCTTTAGCTAAGGTTTGGGTCTTAATTTCCAAACAGGAAAATAGTGTGTGTGTGTGTATATGAATGACAAGTGTGAGCAACTGTTGTTGATATATAATGAATAACACTTAACAACATCACCAGGGCCATTCATAAGTCTCAGTTTTTGGCCTGCAGACTTCAGGGCTGGGGATGATCCTGAACTGGCAACCCTATTTATGAACCATCTGTCTGACCAATTGGTTTATTATTTTTTTTCTAAAAAGCTTAGAGTTTCCAGTATTTACTAGACATCTCTCCTTTCTACATTTAAGGTAGCCAAATTGTACAAATGGACAGAATACAACATACATCAATATTTTTAAAAGATCTCTAAAATATTTTATATTGGTCCTTTTGTTAAAAAAGAGAGCAACAAATACAGACCATATGCTGCTATGGGTAGAGAGGGGATATAACATTTTTATTAGCAGTCATTTGTGATACCCTGCATTTTACAATCTGTGATTTACTGGTTTATTAATCTTTGTGTTTACTTGTGTTGTGCAAGATGCTTTGATAGTAAGCTGAGATAGATAAAGACAATCTGATGCTGGGAACTGTATTCTCCCGTTACATTACTGTATGTTCACCTATTATGTTATTTTGTGCTATATCTATGCATTTGTGTGTGAGGGAGAAGTTCTGTCATCTAGTCATCAGTTGCTGTTGCTTTCACCAAAGTTACGGATTTTTATTGTTCTGACCTTTGAATTATAATTGCGGTGAACATCTATGGCTTTCTGATACATGTGTGTTCTGTGTTCTGACTTATGGTGACCCTAAGGTTAACCTATCATGGGCTTTTCTGGGGCTGAGCCCAAGATCACCCAGTGGCTTTCCATTGCTGAACAGGGAATAAAACCCTCCAAGGTTGTAATCCAGTGCTCAAACCACTACATCATGCTGGCCCAGGTACATAAAATTCATAATCAAAAATTTGATTATGGTACCCTTTAGTGATTACAGCTATACTGTGAGTACCATGTAGGCAAAACCAACTATACAGGTCCTTGTCTCCCACCAAAGACTCAAAACAAGGAACCAATGGAAAAGACCAAATGCTATGAGCTATATCTATGTGGTCACATGCCTTTAAATACTATTGGAGCATCATATATTGAATCCTCATAAAAACAATTTTCACCACTGTGGCAACTTCTATAAGGCACCTATTTCTGAATTCCATATGGGGTTACAAAATACAAATATCAGAGGTCTGCCAAAGGAAACAAAATGACACACAACTAATGAGGTTTTCACCTCTACTCAGTCATGTTTCTGGATAAGAGGCAGGGACTGTGAAAAGAAATACTGTCAAATACTGGAGATCAAGCATGCATTGGCCAACTTCCATCATAGCTGCCCTTTCTAAGTTTCAGCAACCATGCTGAATACAACATTCCCTAAGCTCATTAACTGCTCATAACTCTTGCATTAGTGATGTCAGGATTTCAGCCTAAATCAGCTTCATATTCTTACATCAACAATGAAGGTGGAAAGAAATCTGTCACTGTTCTGTAATCGGTTCCACTGCCTGGAAATGTTACTTTTTGGCTACAGCTTCCAGAATCCTCATAGCAAGTATGGCCATTGGCCCTGCTGACTAGGGATTCTGGATGCTGGAGTCATAAAAGTACTTTTGCCAATTTCTAGTCTGAGCACATAGGATCCATGGATTCTAGGAGCTGTAGTCCACAAAGTTATTTGTCAGAGCTCTGATTATTCCATGTATAAAAAAAATTGTTGTTCCATGCATAAGTGAAAATTCGATGTACGGTATAAGTGAAATTTGCTATTTCATGTATGAATGAAAATGGTATTGAATCACAGGTACAAATAAATGCAAGATTTCCCTGCTTCCTACCTATGTTGTATGCTATATTAATCCATATGTTTTCTCATTAAGGGAAGATGTGGCTTCTTTTCTTGTTTGAATTTATTGGACTACAAAGACCCAGTAAGATAAAATCACTTGAGATGCTAATTTATGGGATTAAAAATTCAGCCTTTGGCAATTGTTGCCTCCATTGGCAAGTGCTATATTTACATGATCAGAAATCTGACAAGATAATTTGTGAGAATAATTTTCTCTGTAATGTGATTGTTGGCAGTTACTACATAATAAACATAGCCATCTGAGTTCTCCCAGAAACACCCATGTATTGCTGCTTCTGCAGTCAATGTTCTCATGCATTTTAAACTGTGATCTGTAGAAGTGTGGAATAAATACACTATCAGATTTTATGGTCCAAAGCAAATCCCTAACTGGTGCATGTTATCCTAGCTTTATTAAAACTAATAGATCTGCCTCATTATTTTTATGGTCTATTCTTTGCTTTAGTTGTAGAAAGCTGGATTAGCAATTATTATATCACTTTTCTATGCCATTAAACATAGTTGGAAATTCTGCCGCTCAATTAACTTTTATGTAGTGCAATTGAGAAGCAAAACTGATTTATGAATCTGTTAATTGAAATTAAGGACACATAATCCTTAAAACAATGGGATGATCCCGGTTAAATCTTTTTTATGCTTTTTATATCTACTGAGTAAACCCCTGAGTGATTAAACCTGAGATATGTTTTCCATCTATATTGAATGTTTATTTGTACAAAATCTACTCTGTTGAGAGAACTAGAGGGTCTGTACTGCTGTGCTCAGACAACAGTAGCTCATGAGTGCATTCTCCATTTTAACATTCAAAGACAGGAGTGTTTGGTAATGCTCAACAGTACATACACATGTACAAACAGTGACCACAAGAGATTTACATAAATTTAAAGTGATTTCTGATCACATTCTATATGTTGGCTCAGTCATCCCTCAAAATAATGATTGTACTCAAGAAAACAGAAGAAACCTAAGACTTGGAAGGGTAATTGTGATGGAACTAGATAATATTCTCAAGTGCAAAGAAATGCAATTGAATGCTAAAGTCAGGATCATCTATGTCATAGTATTTCCATTTTTTATTAATTATTTTGAAAGCTTGACACTGAAGAAGGCTGACAAAAAGAGAATCAATTCATTTGAAATGCAGTGCTAGAAGAGAGTCATGTAGACTGCTAAACAGACAGATAAGGTGTTCCAAGAGCAAATCAAACCTGAAGTCTCTCTAGAAGCCAAAAAATGAGTCTATTGTACTTTGGACATACCATGAGATGACATGATTGGTTGGGAAACACAATAACGCTGGGTAAGGCTGAAGATACGTAAAGAGGAAGGCTTTATTACAGGTTGATTGAGTCAATCAAGGAAGACATAACTATGAGTTTGCAATTTCTAAGCAGGGCTGTTAATAACAGGATCTTTTTGAGAACTTTCATTTATAGGATCATCATAAATCAAAGAGCACTTAGCAACAAATATATACATGCAGTCTTTCCTCTTATCATCTGACTTTGTATGCCAGTTCTGCATCCTGTGATGTAAGATCAGGTGTTATACACATTATTCTGAAATTTAGATCCAGTCTCTCCTTATACAAGTTGCCCATCAAATCTAAATGTATATCTGGAATGGGAGTGCGAAGGGAAGGCAACAGAAAGCCACCTATCTGTTTATCCAAACATATCCTACTCTATGGCCAAGAAGAGCCAGTGTAGTGTAGTGGTTTGAGTGTTGAAGTAGGTTGGAGTGGTTTGAATGTTGGAGTAGGACCGCAAGAGACCATTGTTTGAATCCTCACTCCACCATAGAAACACATGGGCGACCTTGGGCAAGTCACACTCTCTCAATAGAAAGCAATGGCACAAATCCTCTGAACAAATCTTGCCAAGAAAATCTTGTGATAGGTTCACCTTAAGGTCACCATTAGTGGGAAATGACTTGAAGGCACACAATAAAAAATATAATCAAGATCTTAAAACTAAAGGATATAAGCAATAAAACAACCTTAGGATGTTTGTAATATTACAATAATTTATAAAACAACAATTCAGAATACTTCAAAACAATTGAAAACAATTTCAAACTGTGTATCCAGTACACAATAACACAAAAATCCACAATTAGTAAAGCTATGCTCACTAGGCCCATTAGCTTTGGTGAACCGCCAGATTTTAACTGAGTGCTCAATTGATGCCAATGTTGGTACCAATTAGGTCTATAAGGGGAAGGGATTCTACAACCAGAGTTGCCCAGCAGTCAAAGCCCTGCCTCATGTCTTTACAAAGCATATTGCTCCCATTGGTGGGATACGGAGAAAGTTTTTCTCTAATAGAGCTCAGAGTTCAGCTAGGTATGTATATGTGTGCATGAGTCTGTTTGCAGCAGAAGTCTCTTGGTTTATTGGAGCCAGATACTCTTCTCCACTAAGGATAATAGTAAGATACTGAAGGTGCAATTTATTATCTTGTGTGCCAGAACTAGATGTTGTCTTAAATACTGCAACTATATATAAACTACTAATCGCTCTAGCCCTAAAATCTGACTATCATTAACAATTTTTGTACATTTATTATCAGAAAAGTACATATGGAATGAATCCCGTACCTGAAGTCATCTATTTTTTTAAACCAAAATCAAATTCTGCTATCAAAATACAATAAGTAAATGAAAAAAATGGTTCAGATTTCACACTTTTGTCTAAACTGGCTTCAGGATTGATTTCTGATTAATATAGTTTAATTAAGATAGTAGCAATTTCTATTTTGACATCTTCCCTGTAGTCTAACAGTGATGTTTTGTTTAGTTTAATTTAAGTAATAGTATAACGATAAGGCTATCTAAATTCTGTGGAATATTCATCTTTCTGTCAAGTTGTTTGGAAAACGATAAAATTATTATTTCTATGTCAGTGATGATTTCCTCAGTTTTGTGAAAATGTGTTTTCCCATATCTTAATGACTTTACTTATTAAGAAATTGATGTGAATGATTTCAGCAGATTGAATAAGAACAAATAAAATGAAATATCTTTGTAGCTATGATGCCTGAAAAGTGTGTGTGTTTGAAGTCTGTAAGCAGCACAAAACATCTAGTGTTTTAACTGAAGACATCTGAAATATTTCACTGCTAGCTGAAGTTCTTTAATTTCATCATCTCCCTCCCTTTCTTTTGCACATACAAACATATACATGGGGCACACTTATGTGGTTCCATTTAAGGATTCAGCTACATGTGATGCTAATAATAAGATTAACAATCTCACTCTTAGGTATGGAACCTTTCCTGTCTAGTCACAACGTCAGGGAAAATCACCCTCTTCCCCAGTGCGCAGCTGTAAACATACCATTTTTCCTAAGCAGAAAAAAAATCCATTATTTTTCAAGGTTTGGGTCACCCAGGATACACTCCCAAGGGCCAGATGCAACCCATGAGCTGCACAATGTACCCCATTGTAGTAAAGGTTCTTGTGACTTTTTTTATCTTCTTGTTAACTTTCCCAGTTCTGTTCTCACCTTACTCACCCTGCCCATGTTCATCATACAGGTCTCAATGGTTGAAACTACAGTAGAGATCCAGTTTTAGAGGAAAGACAGGGTATAAATAAAGGTGGTGGTGGTGGTGGTGGTGGTGGTGATGATATTGATTATTTCTCTTGATATGAGATGCACATGGATTGCACAGTTAGGAACAAAAAGCATGTTACAAGTGTCTGTCTTCTTCAGTTGATTCCTTTCCTTTAAATTCATAATTTTGCTTCTTTTTTTCCCTTCTCTTCCCTCCTCATAGCTGCTACTTATTACTCCTCTCCTTCCTTCCGCCCTTCCTTCCTTCCTTTCCCACTATCTCTGGCTAAATGTCCTTTGCTTTCCTTCTCATTCTCTCTCTCTCTTTCTCCTGACCTTCCCCCCATCTCCTAGTTGCACTTGCCTTCTCCTTCACCAGTACTTCTCCCTCTCTCTGGTCCTCCTTCTCTTTTCCTCTCTCCCAGTTCTCCTAGCAATGATTTTTCTGCTTTCTACTTCCTTGACCTCGGCCTTTCTCTCATGTTCTTTCTCCTTGATCCCACACTTTGCCTAGCTACGTTGATCATCTTCTTTTCTTCCTTCTGCCATGTTTCTGCAGCCTATTTTCTTTTCCCTTCATCAAAGAAAACCTTGAAACCATGATGTGGATATATTAGGTTATGATCTCAACATTTTGAAGCTGTAAGTCCCATTAAATTCCATAGAGTTTGGTTTTGGATAAATATGCATAAATGGGATTGCCCTTTTGATCTGTTGTTGTTGTTATTGTTGTTCAATTATCATTATTGCCTTTCCCCTCTGAATATTTGATAATTATCAGCAGCATTATTATGATTAAGATGACTATCATTTGGGGGATGAGGAAGGATTCCACAAGCTGACTGTAAAATGTAAAAGAAGAAGATGAGGGGGGAGGAGGAGGAAGAGAAAGAGAAAGAAGAGGAGGAGGAGGAAGAAGAAGAGGAGGAGGAGGAGGAGGAGGAAGAAGAAAGAAAGAAAGAAAGAAAGAAAGAAAGAAAGAAAGAAAGAAAGAAAGAAAGAAAGAAAGAAAATCTGGCCAGTGTACAGCAACCCATCAAAAGTTTATTCACTCGAATGACAACTACCACGCATCAAAATCATTGCTTGCAAAGATGTTAAAAACAGACCTGGGAAAGGTTTGTGTTGTTGTTTCCTGTTCAAAGTATAGTCTGGAAAAAAATTCTTTGGCTTGACTAC
This sequence comes from Cyclura pinguis, assembly GCA_030412105.1. Taxonomy (NCBI): domain Eukaryota; kingdom Metazoa; phylum Chordata; class Lepidosauria; order Squamata; family Iguanidae; genus Cyclura; species Cyclura pinguis. The sequence goes on from CM059602.1 coordinate 220,603,923, forward strand.
AACCCCTGTGTATTCTTAAAAATAATACTTTCAAATGCTACATGTTAAAAACAGAACTAGAAAGAATGTCTGCCCCCACCAGCCCACCCCAATCTTATCCTTCTTTCTATTCAGTGCAGAGCTTGTAAAGTTTAATCTCTAACAAAAGAAACTTTTTCTTTCCTTCTCTCGCTCTCTGTCTCTTTCTTTCTCTTTGGGCTTGTGTTCATTTGAATGACACAATCTGAGCACCTTTGGTCAATGCTTGGAGCAGTGGTGTCTTTAAATATTTTACTCCAAGTCTCAAGTCAAGTTTCAGGGCTCTACCTTCAGGTCTCAAGTCCTTGAAGATACTTTCAAATCAAGTCTCAAGTCTGGGAGACAACTTTATACCCCAACCTCTATTCTAGAATTTATGGACAGAGTCGTGTAAAGTCAGTTTTAACAATTTAAGTAGAGTAGGCTCTCCACATTTGTGATTTTGCCATCTGCAGTTTTGGAAGTGGGAGATAGGATCCTTCTTACTTCCCATTTCTGAAGCTGGGGGATTTTTCAGAAGTGGGGAATAGGATCCTTCTTACTCCCCATTACTGAAGCTTCTAAAGCTTCAGAAGGATCCTCCTCCTCAAGCCTGTTGCCTAACACATTTGCTGTTCCCCCTGAAACACACCCTGCACACTGGGAGTGAGGCTTGTCTTCTGCTCTTAGGAAAAGTTTTAGAAGGCTCCTCCAATATGCAGTGGGGACAGGCAGCTGAGCAAATCTCAAGCCTGTTGCCTAACCCATTTGCTTATCCCCTCTGAGAAATGCACACACATTTTGGGCTTGAGACAGATTGTCATGTGACCAGTAGACAAAAAGAGATGGAAATGTTGTTCAAAGCTGTAAAGTTTCTAGATAAATGTGCTTTGTTATTAAACCAAAGGCAGCAAGTCAGTCACTAAAAATATACAAGTCTCGAGCTGAGTCGAGTCAGTGCATCATTTATTGCCGAGTCAAGTCCAAGTTGAGTCACTGAAGTGACTTAAGTTCGACCTGAGTCCGAGTCAATTGATTTGAGTCTACATCACTAGCTTAAAGTATCATGCTGAATGACATCACTGTGGCTTGCCCTCTCTGAGATCACCAGAAGCTATCCCTAGGTCTCAGCTTTTTGCCCTTGGTTCCTGAGACACCCCCCTGACAATACTACTGATAGAAGTGGTTCTCTTCTGAGCCAAATTTAGTAGCAATAGTCCTTCTAAATGGACTTTTATGCATATTATAATTCCATATGATGTTCTAGCAATTTTTCAACAAAGAGTCTTGTTAACACCCAAGACTAACAAATATTGTTTGACATATGTTGACAATATCATATGAATTATGTTGTAGTGGACTTATACAATCAAAATGGTAGGACATTTTCAATTAGCAGGGATGTTACCATCATCTCCCATCCCCTCTGAGTTTTCTGTTCCCTCTCGGCTTAGCTAGAGAATCTTCGTATCACTTGGTAGAGAGATGGATTTTTGTACCAACAATACAATATTGTCCGCTACAATGTTGTAGAGAAACAGCATGATGTTGTGGTTTCAGTGTTGGACTAAGATTCTGAGGGACCAGGGTTTGATTCCTGCTCAGCCACAGAAACACACTGGGTGACCGTGAGCAAGTCACACTCTCTCAGCCTTAAAGGAAGGCAATGATTTTTTTTTTCTAAATAACCAGAGTCTGATTGAAGGAATATAGCAAAAAACAAACAAACCTGGTTATAATGGAGAACATTCTAGGCTGGGGTGATTTTGATGGGATAATTAGCTTTACAAACGATTTGCTCTTGGGAGAGCTGAAAACTGCTGTAACAGGTTTGTTGATAAGGATCAACACAGCTGCCTGTGTTTTTGGGCTGTCTTGTGAGTGTGATGAATTTCAAAGTCAAGTGTTGTAAATAAGCCATTTCCTATCTTTCCAAATCAAGGTCCACATGGACCATCCTCAGTCCAACTGCGTATATCCTGCCATCAGTTGATTAAGCCATTACTGAGGTCAAGCCAGTGAAACTATTTTCCTCTCATATCCCACTCAGATTTGTCATTATAATAGTGGAATGTGATTTGTTAGACCTCGGCCATTTCCATGCAATGTCGCTATCCCCCAACAGCAATGGGTTGTTTCCAGTCCAGGAGTCATGCTACCACACAACATTGTCACTATCCAGCTGCTATGCCATCCCCAAGCATTGCAAAACTGCCTTAAAACATTTCCAGAAAAAAAAAATCTGTGAAGAGCCTCCTTTAGCGCTTCGGTTCTGTCAGTAGTGTCAGTGCAGTACCATAATAGCACTTGAAGGTGCTTCTTGTTATTGCAGTTCCAGGAGTGGACGGGGTGTGGGTGTGCCCAGCTTGCCCCTCCCTGAGCAACTCCCATGGCATGGCAAATTTGGAATCTTCCATCCCTCCAGGTTTATTTTAAATTTCTCCTTTGGGTTAATTTTTTTAAAAAAAAATTTAGTACATTCTTTAGCGCTATAGCACACAAATGCAATAGTGTAGTGGCATGTCATGAAGTTACAATGTGGCCGCTCTAGTACAGCTTACAAAATACCCCCAATCAATCAGGAGCTGTGGGGCAGGGTGAAGGCGAGGAAAGGGAGTGGCCAACGATGGCTATAGTACAGAAGGAAGACTGGTGGCAGTAATGCTACTCATCCACTTAAGGCAGAAGGGTGCAGAAGAGAGCGTTCCTAAGCTGCTACCGTTGTGCAAATGGCAATGCCGGGATTGTAACAGGAGAACACACTAATGAGGTCCGGTGCAGAAAGGGCCCCAGGCTATCCTAGGGACTCACCAGTTGGTACTAGGATACTTGGAAATAAGCCCCACTGAAGTCTTTGGGATGTATAGGCGTATAAAAGACTGTGCAGTTATTTAAGTTTTACTACTATTTTTCAATATACATTTTAGGTTGACTTGAAAAGATTTTATTGAAAGGTAGGATAAGACTCATGCTGAGGTACGGTGTCTCAAATAATTAATTAACACTATCTTCACTGGTATTACTTCACGTGTCTACTGGTTCAGTGGTTAACACTGAGAAAGTGTTCATGGGGCCTAATGGTCTGTGGCTTGAGTAAGTCTAGAGTGGAACACAGTTGCTCAGCAAAGAAATATTCACCGTAGAAACGTGGCTTGGCCTTATGCTTATGTAAAGAGAACTTCATGTTTTTATAGCTTCCCTCTAAATGAACTTGGCGCAGAAATCTCTCTATAAATGTCCATGATTTGCCTTTCCATTGTTGTTGTGACTGAGCATCGATAGCTGTGTTAAGGGTTGTTCTCCATCACCACAGGCAAAATTTCCCTCCCCTCCTTGTCCTGCTCAAATCCTCAATTTAAATCATAGTGCTAAACATGTGACGTCACTCTCAATCATTTCCACATGGTTTCACTTCTGGGATCAAAAAGAAGCTGAAGACAGAAGACTCATGAAAAGCCATTCTCAGGGAGCTGGATGAAGCTACCAGGAAAACACTTGGTGAGGTAACATGCTTTGGAGAGCGGGGAAAGATTGTTGTTCCTATATTATTTTTCATCAAAGATGTCATTCTAGAAAGACCCAGCTTTTAAAAGGTTGTGACACTAACTTAGCCTCCTGTGTTGGTTGCACTTGGCAAACAGGGTTCAGTTGTAAACATTTTCCACACTCCTTCAAAAACAACTCCACCTAATACATTCTTAGTCAGTAGCAAAATGAATTGAGTAATGGCGTGTTGGGATACATAGCCAGATACTTCCATTCTCTCTGGTACATTAGTTTTCTAAAGGTAGCATTTTGGCTCTAATCGAATGAAAGGGCAAAGGTTACAGAATGCAAGGATGTGGGAGTCAGAAAAGAGAACGGCTATTACAATGGCATGGAAATGTGGGCCACCAGTTCTGAATGTCTTGGAAGATGTGTTAAACTGATGAGGAGAAAGAAGGTGTCACTTTAAAGGGGCAGGGAATCAATTCTCTTGTGAAAAAAACCTTGCTTGTCTGTTTTGCATATATTATGGACAGTGTCTTTGATTCTGCTTCCAAATGTGGTGAAATCAAGCTATTATGTCTGTGGGACAGGTAGATAGGGTTGTGTGTGTATATGTATGTGTGTATGTGTGTGTGTGTGTGTGAGAGAGAGAGAGACAGAGAGAGAGAGAGATGCTTTAACTGAACTTTAACCTGGGGATTTATATATGTATTTGAACCCATGGGCAGTTCCTTTGAAAAATCATGAACATTTTTTTTTACCTCATTCACATAAGTTAACCTGGATATTGACATCCGCACTGAGTAAAATTACCTTTCAGCACTGCAGGCTTGGGTCACATAACTTTTAGCTTTAGCTGTACTAAACAGTAAATTTTGACACAATTTTGGCAGTGTTAAGATATTTTAAATGAATAAAATAATAGGAAATAGCACTTGAAAAATGCATAAGTAAAAATCACAGATGAGTATGTGCGTTCATAGTACAGGTACTAGTACTAATGAGGGCTTCTCAGCAAAACCATCTGAGTAGTGGTTCTACCTGATAATGTAGTAATTTAACTTCTGAATTGTTATTTTCTGCAAGGAGGTTCTTTGCATATAGGAATTTAGCAGCATGTGATACAGCTCTTACAAGGTGAAACTGAATGGGGATTATTAGTATTGATATTCCTATGTAAATCTTGGATATAAGCCTTTCAAAATACTTTGTGGGTGCATATAGATGTTCAGCTTCAAAAAATGAGGGGGTGCTCACTGCTTGCTGGGATACACAATTGGGGAACACTGGAATAGAAGAAGGACAAGCATTTAGATCTCAGTTGCTTTCACACTATGCAATTATAGCACTATGAATTAACTTAGCTACCATAGTAACACCCTACGGAATCCTGGAGCTTATAGGTTAGGAGGCGGTAGAGCTCTCTGGCTCTAGGGGAAAGGGTTCAACATTCTCAGCTAGATCGTTCTAGGACCTTCCCGAATTACAAAACCCAGGACTCCATAGGATATTGCCATGGCTGTTAAAGTGGAATTATAGTGCTATAAATATGTAGTGTTAAAGGGCAGCTAGACAAAACAACATACCTGTACAGCTGCCATCATACAAAGTTTAATTTTAAACATGCATTGTATCCATTCAAGTATTATCTCATGAGAGCATTGAGGAACACATAATCCAGATCCACCTCCTCTATTCCCAGCTCTTTTAACTTTACAGGGAAGATCTGCAAAGAAGCTTGTTGTTGCCAGCTTTGATTTATGGTGACCCTATGAAACTGGTCATCAGCAGCCCTCGTCAGGTCCTGCAAACACAGGGCCATTAGTCTATACGTAATGTGGTATTCCTCTTTGCCAACTGCCTTCCATTTTACCAAGGATTATCATCTTTTACACTAAGTTGTGTCATCCCATAACATGTCCAAAGTATCATGGCCTCATATAAAGTCAAAGGCTTTCATGGCCAGAATCCATAGGTTGTTGTGGGTTTTCTGGGCTTTGAGGCCGTGTTCTATTTGTATTTTCTCCTGGTGTTTCATCTGCATCTGTGGGTGGCATCTTCAGAGGATCCTCTGAAGATGCCAGCCACAGATGCAGGCAAAACGTCAGGAGAAAATACTAACAGAACACGGCCTCAAAGCCCAAAAACCCCACAACAACCTGTCATGGCCTCAGTTTGTCATTTCAGCTTCTAGAGAATGTTCAAGTTTAAGGTGCTCTAGGATAGGATTCATTCTAGGATTCATTTGTATTTTTTGCAGTTGAGGACATCTGTAAAACTATAACTGCATTCAAATGGATATGGTATTAAGGTTCCATATGATTGGCAGCCCTATGTGAATCTTTCTGGGATTTCCACTCTGATTATATATTATATCCCATACTGGTATATAATGCTAGATGAGATGTGAAGTGCCTTGCTTTTAAAAATTATGTAGGAGTGAGAACCTTGGATGGAGAAACTATAGCACTACTGAAAGGAAAAGGTCATCACCCGATGCACTCGCATCCCAATTAAAATGGGGGGGGGGGCACATCTGCAATTATTTAAAAAAAGTATGCAGGAAGTGATGTATATAGCATCACATCTACTTGGGTCTTTTGTTTCTATTGAAGCTACTGAGTAATGTTTAACTTTACTTTGAACTTAAAGTATCATGTAAATGCATCGCTTACAAACGTGGATTATACCAGGGGTGGAAATCATGCAACTCACCAGAAGTTGTTGAACTTCAGTTTCCAGTATTGCTCACCATTCCTATGCTGGGTAAGGCTGCTGGGACTTGCAGTCCAGGAACAGTTGGAGGGCCATATGTTTCTCACTCAACTGAGAATGAGTTTTAGGCCTGTCAGCTTCCCTCTCCTTCTTCTCTGTGAAGATGAGAAGATTTAATTTCTGTTCCCAACTAACCAGAATTACTCATTTTACCCCTAAAATGAGCTGTGAGGTGTGTGTGTGTGCGCGCGCTCATGCACGCACATATATGAAGGGTCCCACCTCCGCACGTCCATGTATCCTTACATCAGGGATAAGAATTAGGTGACTCTCCATATGTTGTTGAATTGCAACTCTCAGTATATCTTGCTATTGCCTAGGTTGGCTATGGCTGCTGGGAATTACCATTGAACAACACAGTTCCCAGCCATTGATTATACAAACAGGAAATTTTATCTACAGCCATGGGTTCTAAAACCTAACAGAGGAATTGTGTAGGTGGTATAAATGGGAAAGTTTTTTAATGTTAAATAAGGATCTTCAGTTAATTATGTGCACACATATTTAAGTGCCCAATTACTATAATTTTCCACTGTTTTGAGTATGTTGTTTAGTAATCAGAAAAAAGACAGCTGTGCACGCTTTTACTGCCAAGTTTAGACAGAAAACTGAGTTCACTTAAGAAGAGGTTACAAATATAGGTGGCAAGTCTGGAAGAAGGAAATCAATATGTTGATTAGACAATTTAACACTTTATCCTCCTAGCCTTGCTCTTTGGGACATGGATGGAGAACATGTAGTCCTCCAGACATTGCTAGACCGCAGTCCCCATTATTCCTTTCCTCTGGGTAGGCTGATAGAATATACAGTCAAACAATGGGGAAGCCAGATATTCTTCATCCCAGGTTTAGGAACCACTTCCAGAAGGATTTCTCCTGCTTATATCTTAAGAAGTCCAGTCTATCTTTGCACTCTTCCTTATCTCACTGCTTGATAAGCTTTTTGAATTACATAAGAGATTCAACAGTACCAAGGCTTCTATTAGATTGTATTTTAAAGAGAGGGATAATTATGCTTGTTTTGCCTTACAGGTCAGATCTGGTATTACCTTCATTTAATGGGCTGAAGGTGGCAGACATGAATTGTATGCATAAATTCTGAACTTTGGGGAATTCTGTCAAAAACTTTGTGTGCTTGACTGTATCATGATATCATTATGTAGAGTGGACATTGACTTGATTAGACTAGGAGGCAAGACTTTTGTTTGGGCCAGAATATATTGGGATTTTTATTCTTGGAAAGTACTTCTAATTTTATTCTTGAAAGGTACTTCTAATTGGTCATACATAGTCTGCAATGACTCTTATGAGAATAACTGGAAGGATTTTAATTTTGTATTTATAGTACTTTATTTTTTTTCTTTGAACTGTAATAAGTAAAGTTAATTTTACTTCAAAGAATTGAAAAAAATATTTATTTTATAACATCTGTCTTGAACATTTTGTCTCCACTACAGCTGAAGGTTGATATCATTCCAAAAGATGGCTATGGTAATAAAGTCATGTCATTATTTTCTTCAAAATGTTTTCTACTCAATCATTCTGAAAGGAAGATGTAATACTATTCCATATATGAATCATTACATTCATTTGGTAGTGAACTATTTACAATTGTTCAAAAGGTGAAAGAATTGACATTATTTGTCCTGCCTTTTTCCTAGGAGTTTTCTCTGCAGCCTTTTTGTAAATAATTGCAGGGTTGGTACTCCAGACTTAAAAATTTGCATGCAACCTCTGGAAAATTGTTGAAGGGTACAGGCTCTTGGAATTTTGTATTGCTCTTTAACTGTTCAGTAATGAAAAATGTATTTTTGTGAGCTTTCTTATATTTTTGAATCTCTCCCCAAATTTATGGAATCAAATATTTGTTTTGGAACATGAATGTCAGCAGACTGTAAATAAATCTGATACTTTTGCTGTATTCAAGACAGATCTAAAGGAATACTTACTGGTGTACTTGGGTGGGTTTATGCCAATACAATTTTAATGAAAATAAAAATATAAAATATTCATTGTATCATGGGCGAAAAAGTGTCCTATAGTGGTTTTTTTAGTTATTGTTGTTGTTAACAAACTATATTTAAAGTAGTTTCTACACTCCTTTCTTCATAAATACCCATCAAAATCAAAGCAGTAACAGCAAATCATGTTTTAGCATCATGGAGATTTAATGCTTTTATATTCCCTGTGGCTCCTTTTTAATCTTATTTTTCTAATCGCTAATTTCTGAGGGGTGATATGTGTGTGTTTAAATTGGTTCTTGTTTTTTGATTATTCTAATTAATTATTGATGACATAATTAATGTACACCACCAAATATTTATCACCTCGAGAGAGATTAAAATATATCATTCCCTTCCAAAAAACAATTTTCAGTAGTCCCAGAATTACGTTAAAAGAGTTAGAGAGATCAGCAGCAGAAAAGGAAACATGACAGGTATATATTTCAAGTTGAAAAATGAAACTGAAAAATTGACAGGAAAATGTGTTCTGTTTTATCTGCTTTAACACTTTTGGACATAGACTCCACCCCTTTCTAGGAAAATATTTTGCAAATGAGATTAAGGAAACCACCGCCTTTAAATATGTGACACTGTTAGGACATATGATGAAATAATTAGCATGCAACCCATATTTTAAAAGTAGTCCAAATTCTGTGTGGAGAAATAAATAAATACTGTAGAAATTATGCCCATTGATACATATTTTCTTATTTATATTATCTATCACTGTTGGTTATGGGGCAGGAGGCCAAGAACTTTGCAAAGCCAATCCATCCTATCTGTCCAAGGGTTCAGCTGTGGCCAGGACCAATGGGTCCAGGCAGATGTAACTGCCCCTGCCCTGCATTTCTGAAGAAATGCAACATTGTTGTGACCACTGGAAATCCAGAGCACTCTGGAGCCCTGTATTGGTTTGTACAAATTGCACACTTTCATGGCATTTGGAAGTCCTGCTTTCTCTTCGTTTGTGTCTTTTGACATTTCACCAGCTAGTACCCATCTTTTGATTTTATTGTCACAGACACAAGGACTAAAAACTTTTTTTAATGAAATCTAAGCTTCATGTTGAAATCTGCACAAATTTTTTCACATGGTGCAGTTTCAGAATGGACATTTCTTTTAATTAACCAGAAATAATATTTCCTGTTGTCACTTACTATGATTGTTGAGTGCAAACATGATATTTTCAAAAAATTTCTACCTGTTAGCTTGATACATTGATAAAAAGACTTACTTCCTCCTTTTGCTGAAGAGTCCAATCCCTTTTTATTTCTGACTAAAGTATAACTCGTTCAACTTGGAGTTGCTTTTACTCACTTAATCTTGGTGAAATGTTAGGTTTTTAAAATACTGAACATGGAATTATTATACAACTCAGTAATAGTATCTGTTATATATTAGTTATTGTACACCAATAGCAGGAGATTATGTATAATCAGGGTATTAACATCACCTGGGAGATATCTTTGTCAATAAGCTTACTGCTGTTTCCCAGCAGAACTATTTTAAAAAGAATATCAATGAATTCAGACAGATATAGAAAAGGCATATGAAGGCCTATGTCCACTTAACTGTCAGTAAGCCTGATCAAATTCAGTGGTGAGTACTCTGAGTAGTCATATGTACAATTTTTTTGAAGCAACGCTTTGAAGATCTGCACTTTTTGATGATATCCCAACATGAGTGAGCCTCAATGTCACAAGAAAAGCAAAATCAATTAAAGATGGTTCCATTTCAAGCATCACATATTGGTCTTCCCATCATATTAGGCAAACTTATTGCAAAGATTTCATGGACATCAACTTAATACGTAAGCAGGGCTAAGTATAAATGCTCATGATGCAAAGGTCTGCCCCATTCCTTCTTTTAGCTTTTATTTTTAAAAAACAATACCTGTCTACTTTTTTTAAAAAAATCATTTTCACCCTATTTTACTACCTTAAATATGGCAGAAAATGATGGCATTTTATTTATTCATTTACTATTGAGTCAGAGAATCCAGTAACCAAGGTGCTGTACAGATAAATTACATTTAAAATATAAGATATAAAATCATAATAAAGCAATAATAAAATAGCACACTGTGAAACTAGATAAAGTAGTATCATGAGCAAGGATTTAGAAGAGTATTGTCATTGTTAATAACTGCCGTCGAGTTGATAACTGCCATAACTTCAACTTATGGCAACTGTATGCATGAAGATCTCCAAGTCACCCTAACATCGTCTGCACTGCTCAGGTCTTGCAGATTCAGGGATGTGTCTTCCTTGATTGAGTCCATCCATCTCTAAAGCAGTCTTCCTTTTTTCCTGCTGCCTTTCCTACCTTTCTAAGCAGTATAGTCTTTTCTAGTGAGTCATGTCTTTTCATGATATGGTCAAAAATATAACAGCTTCAGTTTAGTCATTTTGGCTTCTAGGGAGAGGTCAGGCTTGATTTGTTATATGACCCATTCATTTGTCTTCTTAGAAGTCCAAAGTATCTGTGGAATTCTTATCTAGCACCACATTTCAAAGGAGTTGATTTTCTTCCTAACAGTTTTCTTCACTGTCCAGTTTTCACAACCATGCATAGAAACTGGAAATAGCATGGCAGGCACAATCCTATCTTTAGTATTTAGTGATAAATCTTTACAGTTCAAGATCTTGTCTAGGTCCTTCATAGCTGCCCTTCCAAGCCCTAGTCTTCTCCTGATATCTTGACTGCAATTTCCATTCCAATTAATGACTGAGCCAAGATATAGAAAATCTTGAACTATTTCAATGTCTTCACCATCTACTTTAAGGTTATGAAATCATCTGTGATCATTATTTCTGTTTTCTTAACAAACCTGCCTTTGCACTTTCTTCCTTAACTTTCTTCAGTACTTTTCTCAAATCTTTGCTATTTTCTGCTAGTAGTATGGTATCATCTGCATATCTTAAATTGTTGATGTTCCTTCCTCCAATTTTCACACCTCCTTCCTCCAAGCCTAATCCTGCTTTCTATATGAAATGTTCAGCATACAAGTTAAACAAAAAGGGTGATAAAATGCAGTGTTGCCTCACCCTCTTGCCAATTGGAAACCATTCCATTTCTCCATATTCTGTCCTAATAGTAGCCTCTTGTCCTGCATACAGATTATGCATCAGGACAATCAAATGTTGCGGTACACCCATTTCTTTAAAAGCAATCCATAGTTTCTCATGATCTATACAATCTAAGGCTTTGCTATAATCTATGAAACACAGGCTGGTTTTCTTTTCAAATTCTTTGGTGTGCTCCATTATCCAATGTATTTTTGCAATATGATCCCTAATTCCTCTTCCTTTCCTGAAGCTAACTTGGACATCTGGCTTTTCTTGATTCATATATAGTAGAAGTCTTTGTTGTAGAATTTTGAGCAGGACTTTCCTTGTATGGGAAATTAATGCAATGATCCTGTGAAAAGTATAGGGTATGATAAACCAAGAGTAAAATCAATAGCAAAGATAAAACACTGAAAAGTTCTGAATGAACCAAAACAGTTCTTTAAAAAGTTTTTAAACTTTTAAAAGAACAGTCTTCTTGGTACCAGAAATATCATAACATTAACACCAGAAAAGTTTCTTGACAGAGGGCATTGCACAGACATGTTGCCATTCCTCAAAAGAAAGTCCTCTCTGGTGTAGCTGCACTCCTTGTCTTGTTGAGTTGGGATGACAGAGATGCACAACATGATCTGTCCATGAAGGGCAAATTGTATGCTGATCAATTAGCAAAAATCCCTATAAGTGTTGGAGAATGTGCATACCTTGACGTCATACTGTACATTCCACAGATAATGTGCATAATCTCCAGCCAGCCTTGCGGCTTTCTGTATACCTCAACATGATCTGTACATGCTCTAGGCATTATGAACAAGTTCCAATAGGTTGTGGAGCATGTGCATATCTCCATGGGTTTTCTTCCATTCCGTAGGCATTACTCATAATTTCTAGGAGTCTTTGGGGAATGTACGTATGTCTATTTACCACATTCTCAACACCCTCCAGGCATATTACATAATGTCCAACAATCCTTGGGGTATACACATGTCTTAACATGTTTTTGAACATTCTGAGGACTATGTACACATTCTCTGTTTAATATGAAGGGATATGTTTCTTTTGATTGTTTGTTACCTTTGTATTGCAGCTTTCTTCAGTGGTGCTTAAGACAGCATCCATAGTCCTCTGTGATTTTTATCTTCACAACAACCCTTCAGGGTTTTCAGGCTGATACCAGGCTGATATTTTGAACCCAGGTCACCCAAATTCTAGTCTCTGCCTCTTATTATGCCTTCAGTTTCTGTTTTTAATTCAGAGGTTAGTAACCACTTGTCCACAGGCACCAAAAATTCCCCTGACTAATTCTGTGTTGTTGCAACCTATTCAGAGGCATGTTACTGAGAGTAACATTCAGTCATCATGGCCAGTAGCTACTGATAACATTTTACTCCATGAGTTTCTCTGTTCTCCCTTTAACAACATCTAAGTTAAGACATGTTATGCTAGATCAGATCAGTCCTTCTTTAGGAGAAATTTCATAGAATTGTAATGGAATTTCAGCAGTTTCTCTCTTATCATTACAAGTAGAGACTGTCAACAACATTTTATACCAGGAGTGGGAATAATGCATCCCTCCAGAGGGTTGTTGGACTACAGTTCCCAGCATTCATCACTATTGCTATGCTAGGTACGGCTGCTGGGACTTCTAGCCCAACAACATCCAGAACGCCACCTCTGTCTTAGCCCCTTGTAGCCCCTCTGAGACTGAGAGAACTGCATTGCATCTGATGATGTAGACTTAGGCCATTTCTGCACTAAACTGTTTATCCCCTCCCTAAACTGCAAACCCCAGGATTCCATAGGATATTGAAAGTAGAATAATAGCGCTATAACAGTCTAGTTTAGAAATGGCCTTAGTCCATGAAAGCTTCTACTTCAAACTTTTTTCTCTTGGTCTCGAAAGGGCTACAAGATCCCTTTGCACACTTTGCATATAATATATGTTCAGGTTCTCTGATGACTCTCTTAACTGGAAAGCTCAATGTCAATCATGGGACTTAACATCAGTTCACATTAAAGGAAAATAACAGAACTAAAGCGTGTGAGAATGACAGGTATAGTTTATGTTCTTATGCAAATCTTATCCTTGATGATTAATTTATAATAGTTGACGAGCCATTAAATTTTGGCCATTTGCTTCACCATTCAGTGCGTTAATAAAGATTGAGTTACTTCAACCTTAAAGTTAAATCTTGTTTTTTGTCCTCATTTTTAAAGCTCACGTTATATTTTCCATTTTATTTTTTTCACAGATGTTCACAGGAGCAAAACAGAGATAAAGAAGGCTGTGACTTTGTTTCAAGTTTCATTTTTAAAGCCACAGACTGCTGTGTTACTCTTCTATCAGTTGCTTTGAAGAGTTTGCCCATTATAATTGCATTTAGCCTGTTTTCAAAACCCACTGTGAAACAGTCATTGTGTGTGAACCCTCCAGTTTTGTGTGTGCTTTTTAAAGTCCATGGCTTTGATATTATAATTGCTGCAAGTGGATGCAATTAAATCTTTATTTGGAAACCTGTACTGATGCAAGTTATTCAGAGCAAGCCTCTGACTCTGTATTTTCATGTGTATTTACACTTATAATCAAAGCTTTTGTTCCCTTAAACTAACAAGGACTCTTTAGCATAAGAAAGAGTTAAGTCTGGCTGCTTTAGGCTGCTTTCCAGAAGAAATCTGGGTCTGGAATGATCCGTAGCCTTCTTTTCTTTATAAACAGCACCAACTAGTAAAATTTTGTGATGAAGAGATAGGAAATGCTTTACTAAATTTAGAGATGCTTTGGAAAGAACTCTATGGGTCAAAACAGATATTGTAAGGGACACACTGCTCTGTTGTCTCTACTCTATTTCTTATTTTAAAAAGTGATTAATTCACACAGTGCCATGGTGTGACATCATCATGCTGTCCAGAATATGCACAGTCTGACATCACATTGCACAATGTCTTACACATTACAAGAGAGCCATCAGTGAGTTACAAAGCATTCTGTGTCTCTTGTCACATCTATTTCAATCCATAAGTCTTGAGTTCTTGAAATGGGATTTGAATTCTGTAATTTTCTTCTTAGTCACAACTGTTCACTCATTTTCTTCTCAAATTTGTCCCCTCTGTCCTATGATATTTGACTAATATCCACAGTCTTTAGCATGCACTATGATAGAGAGTACTGCAATTCATGGTTTTTATATATGAACAAGTCGATTACACAATAGTCTTGCACATGGAAGATATGTCACTTTTATCAGCCAACTTGAGTTTTCCAATCTGGAACTGGATAAAAAAATAATTAATATGTGGGAAGCAGTTTCTAGTTATGCTAGCAACTGGTCTAAATGTAATATTGTGACTATGGGTGTTATTAGGTGATTTGATAACTGTCAATTTTGTTGGTACCCAGATATCATTACATATTTTGGTATATTGGTCCCTGGGGTAATTCTCAAATGATCGTGTTGAAGCTGAGTCTATTGTTGCTAGAAATATCTTTTGACTTAGAGGAATGAAATCACTTAAGCATCTGGGATGAGGTTAATATATTCAAGATGAATATTTTGCTATGGATATCTTAAGTTTTTCATGGTATCCCTTTACATATCCCTCAAAAGCACTGACAAAAATTTAATACTGTACTTAGGAAATATATGGGGATGTCATATTTTGTTTGAAAAGATGCAGCTGTCAATTCTTGAGGGTGGGTTTAATTTTCAATATCTTGGTGTATATCCCCCCCCAAAAAAATCACAATTTTGGGAGGTCCTGCTATCACATCACAAACTGCTGCTGCTGCTGCTGCTGTTGCTGCTGCTTCCGCTTCCTCCTCCTCCTCCCAGCAAACATCTATTTATACCTAATTTTATAGCCAAACTATCCGGCTTTACTTTTCAGGGGATGGCACTAGGATCTGCATATGTAGAGATGGGACTCATGCAGCTCTCCAGCTGTTGTTGGGCTGCAATTGCCAACAGCTGTAACCAACATAATGAATGGTGAAGAATGCTGAGAGTTGCAGTCCTACAACAGCTGGAAGACTGCACAATTCCCACTCGTAGAGTAATATAATAAGAGATATATGGTGTATTACACTTCTCCTAATTGTTTTACTCTCTTCGTGGTTAGGCAGGCTGGGTGTACAATCTCTCTTTTCCAGATACGTTTCTTTCACTGTTGACTGTTGTCGTCACAGCAGTTTGGTGGCAGGTTGGCTGATCATTTGGGAAGCCTGATGGGATTCGTTTACTTCTTATGTCCCTCATTCCAAGGTCTCATCTGAACCTATTACCTGGTCCAACATATACTATGTTCAACAATATTATGATCATCCATTGTTAGCTTCCTTTAACATGAGTTTTAACAGAAAAACAGAGCATAAACCATAACAAAATAACCAGTACAGCCCAAGGCACTATTGAAAGCCAAATAAAGACTTTGAGGTAGTGAAAAAAAAGTCATAGGTGGCTTTTTTCCTTCAAGAAGCATTTGTTAGCTTACTAGTTCTGATAAGTGTAGGTCTGAGGAGCATTTCCAAGTGGCAGCGGAAAGCAGCTTCTATCAGAAAAGTCTAGATTGGTTTATTCTGGTAGATGTCTTCCTGTGTTTAAACCAAGGAGGGAAGAATAATTTCTCCACTTGCATCAGGAAAGGAGGTGGTAGTTTCTGCTGGCTATCATATCTTTATTTTGAAAATAAATTTCAGCAAACCTCTGAGGATTTCTGCCAAGCAAATCCAAAAAACAAAAACAAAACCAAACAAACAAAGACAAAACAACATGGTGGTAGAAAAGAGGTGTTATTAGTAGCAAAATATTTCCCCTCCTTTTTGAAGCTTAGGATGGTGGTAAACCTTCCCCCATTCTCCTGCTGAATTGCTTGTTCATTCAGATTGACATAGCTTTCTAAACTGATCATGAAAGAACTGGAGTTAGGGATGAGCAGTTAAAAGGCCATGTATAATGATGGCACCCAATTGTTCAGGGTGGGAAAACGGATTTCAAAGAACACCAAAGGGTTCTCTGCAAAGCAGGAAGAAAGTGGGGTAGAAATACCTATCATCACAAAATGCTGAGGGTGGCTGAGCTTGCACAGATTAATCAGAAAGAGGATCTAAGGGTTCTGGTGGAGTTAAACTGTGGCTCATTAGAAAAGGAATAGAAAATATACAGAAAACTAACTATGGTGCAGTTCTCACTTCACCTGAAAAAGGATACATTAGAGCTAGAAAAAGTCAGATAAGGGCAACTAAGGGGTCTTCCAGACTGATCTAAAGAAGCATAAATTCTGACAATATTGTTCCTTGGGTGGTTATTGCCTCCAGCTCCCTTTGCTTCATTCTTTTGGGGTAGCTGTTTGTAGTGATTTCTTGGATCTGCAGTAGCATTTTTCAAGTTTTTTTTCTCGTTAAGACTGGGGCACAGTTTGTTGAGGTAGCCCTATGCTTCAAAGGGCAAATTTTCTTCTCTCTGAATTTTTAATTTATCCCACAGAATTATGGTCCAAAAGTGCCATTTGCTGCCTCCAAAAAAATTTAAGGAAAAAAAAAAAGGAAGGAGAAGGGAACATATAGTTCAACTGTGTCTTGGAATTAAAAAGAAACCTACTTGAGAGCAGGAATAAAATGTTGCAGCTGGTGCTAGGAATGATCAGGAAATAGTCTGGGACCAGAGGAGAAAATCATCTGGATACTTTGAAAAAAGCCTGATAACTACCAGCAACAAATTCTGCAACCTTGTGATACATTTGCCCCATCTGGAAGAGTCCTCAGAAGATCATAAGGACTGAATCTTTAACAGTTCTGCTATATGGAAAGGTCCAGGTTATTTGAAGGACCGTATACCTCCCTACAAATCAGCCCAGGTGTTGAAATCTGACAGAGAAGCCCTTCTCTCTGTCCCACCACCTTCACAGGTGCATTTGATGGGAACATGAGAGAGGGCCTTCTCAGTGGCTGCTCCCATGCTCTGGACTACCTGCCCAAAGAGGTCAGACTGGCACCCTCCCTGCCTACCTTCAGGAGACCGCTAATGACATTCCTATTCCAGCAGGCATTTCATATTTAATATTTAAAATATAATTTGTATATAGAACAGTGCTGGTTATTTTAATTGTTATTTGTATGCTGTTTTTAATATGTATTTTAACATTGTTTTAATCATTATTTTTGTTTAATGTGTGTTTTAACTTTTGTATACCACAGTTTTAACTATGCTTCTTTTAAGTTTGTAAGCCGCTTTGAGTCTCCTCAGGGAAAAAAGCGAGGTAGAAATAAAGATGATGATGATCATGATGATGATAATGTTGTTGTTGTTGTTTCAGGATCTTTTGCTTTTAAGAGTGCCCATGCTCGGTCTGGGCAGTGGGCCAAAGGGCAGCTGATAAAGATTAGAGGCACATGGCAAGCGGTTCTTGCAACAAAGTGATTCCTTATTTTACTCTAGTAAAGAAACAGTCCTATATAAATATGAAGCAAACAACAATTCTAACAATCTCTATAAATCAAAGACAGTCAATATAATCACAAATCAGAGGCACGGCAGGAGAAACAGTCAGTTAATCACCGACAAGTTCTGGAGGGAAATGGCTCAGTTTTTATAGGTTCAGAGATCAGCGCAGCTGGTACTTGATTAACTGCTGCTTGGTATAAATTTACTGGGATCTGTGTAGGTGTTCCCTTTGGTGCCTACACTGGGCAAAGGCAGGTATCAGAAATTATCTTCCATGTCAGAAGGAGCAGGGCTATCTGCTGGGGCTGGCACTGCCCCCTGTTCTGTCTCTGAGGTGGGCGGTGCTGTCTCCTCCTGTTCAGCAGGTTCTGCTGTTTTAGTCTCTGAGTCACAGTCTATGTCTAGGTCCTGGAAGTAGGGCATAACAGGGAGGCACAATAGGGGATGTAAAATTATGCATGGAGAAAGGAAAGTGGATAGGCAACTTTTACTCTCTTATGCACATGGAAACTGAGCACAGGGATTGGTTTGGAAGCAGAGAAGAGGGAGTGCTTCTTCAAGATGGTACATAGTTAAACTATGATATTTACTATCACAAGATGTAGTGATGGCTACAGTATTAAAGGGAGGTTAGTCATATTCACAGATGATAAAACTATCCATGCCTACTCTTCATGATGGCTTTATAATACTGCCAGAACAAAAGACAATATGCCTCAGAATACCACTTTCTGGAGAACACAAGTAGACAGTTGCTATTGTACACTCATGTCCCATTTGAAAGCTTCCTATAGGTTAGCAATAGGTACCATGGAGCCCTCTAGGCGTCACTGGACTATGGCTTTCATAATCTGTATTGATTGGCCATATTGGCTGTAGCTAATAGGAGTCCAACAATATCAAAATTGTCACATATGGTCATGTCTACCACAAGCATCTCTTCAACCACCAATGTCAGTCTGATCCAGCAGCACTCTTTTTATATTTTTATGTTGATTAAGCTGAAAAAAATTGGGACCATTGTCCAAATGCTGCTGGATAAATACTTTTAAAAACAAAAAGACTTGGCTTCCAGATTTTTTTTTCCTCACTGAAAACCAAAACAGAGGTCTTTATCAGGACTTCTCTGTATATTTACAATACTGTCCCCATGATTTTATTAAGAAAGAACATTTAACATTGTTTTACTGGGGTCCTGGATCAGTGAATGCATTCGTGCAGCTGCTTCCCATCTGCTGCTTGCAGATCTTTCATGTGGACGTGTATTGCGATGGAGCTGCGCGTAGTGCAGGCATTGTGCTCCTCCTGCCCACAAAGAAAGGACAGTTCAAAGGGTCATCTCCGGCATAGGGTGCCCCTAGATTTTAGAAAACACATTGGAAAGGCTGTTTGCAGTGTTTTCTGTATAACAGAAGCAAGGGAGAGGAAAGCTTGCTGCAAAATCCTTCATCCTTTACGTTAATATATACACTATTTCTTCTGTGCCACTTTGCCTACATAGTTCTTACTGGTCTACAATTCCAGCACTTACCAAGACTATTCTACATGGAATTTATTTATTTAATTCATTATATTCATGTCTTGCCTTTCCTCCATAAAGCTAGTGGCAGCATACCTAGTTTTTCCCTATTTAATTTTATTCTTACAACTTCCTTGTAAATTGAGGGATGTTCCCTGGATAATGGTTGCCCAGAGAGATTTGAACATAGGTATCTCTGGTCCTAATCCTGTCTGCTAACCATTATACCATGCAGGCAATAAGGCGACTAGAATATTGTCATTTGGAAAACATGTCAGCAAATTGTTGCATAGACACCTAGTGGCTAAAACTCTTTACCAGTTATGTCTTTGGGTGTTTTTAAAAACACAGGAGCAGGTTAACAAAAAGATAATAACCTTACTACTGTAGAAATCTATTATAAGGCCTCTTTGCTGGTCAGGACTGTGGAATGTTCAGTGCTCACCACTATTTATAAAGCAATCCAGGTTAAAGTCTAACTAATCAGAGCACAGCTGGAAAAACATTTTGTTCAATCCATATTTTAAAGCAAATTTATTTAATTTGCATTCTGTGCATGCAGATCAAAATATGGTCATCCTTTGGATTATGCGCTCCTCAGAATTTTTTGTTGCAATTTTCAGCTCAAAAAATGTGCACAAAAA
This sequence comes from Cyclura pinguis, assembly GCA_030412105.1. Classification (NCBI taxonomy): domain Eukaryota; kingdom Metazoa; phylum Chordata; class Lepidosauria; order Squamata; family Iguanidae; genus Cyclura; species Cyclura pinguis. The sequence goes on from CM059602.1 coordinate 220,623,854, forward strand.
TTCATATAAGGAGAAGTTTTTCATATGCACATTCCAGGGGAAATTGTACATATTAAAGGCATATTTTAAGGGAACATGCATATTTCTTCCAGTGTTGCAACAAATGCCAGAATGGCTGTTTCAGCTCTCAGCTTTTCTGATCACAGAATTTCCCCATTATTTTTCTGGTTACTTTCTTGATTACAGTGCCACTTACCCCTAGTTTTTAATGATTTTATTGGGTTTTTTTTTTAGCAATTATTGCAAACTTTTTCTTTTCTTTCTGACACCCCAGACTGAACTCCTGATGGGTAGATATGAACAAAATAGTCAGAGGGATATGACAATTCATTTACTGGTTTCAAAGGCCATGTACATCCTTGTACAGTTCCATACATACTGGATTAGGAAACCTGGGACGAGACTGTGTTGGACCACAATATCCATCACCCTTGACCAATGGCTGAGGCTGAAGGGAACTGGAGCCTACCAGAATCTGAAGAAACACTGGAGCACTACCCTGCTACACAGGCTCTAAATATCCTGAAGACACCAGATCCCATTTGATCTTAGAAGCTAAACTGGTTAGGACTTGGATGGGAGATCACCAATGAATACTAGGTGCTGCAGACTATATTTCTGAGAAAGGAACTGGCAAAACCACCTCTGAGTGTTCCTTGCCTAAGGAAACCCTGATCCTTGCCTAAGGAAACCTAAGGCAAAACCACCTCTGAGTGTTCGTTGCCTAAGGAAACCCTGATCCTTGCCTAAGGAAACCTTGCCTAAGGAAACCTTGAATAAGGAAACCCCGAAACCCAGCCTGATTTTAGATCTACATAATGTCTAGATTTGCCTTGAGCAGAACTAATGTGTTGTCGGGGAGCCAGGGGTCAAAGGATCACCCACTAGGACATTCTATGAGAGCTTTGCTACAATCCTCACTAGTGTTTGATGTGTATGTGTCCCATCAGAAACATACAGTTGTGAGTATTAGGGGAATGGCTGGCCCTTGAATGGGTAATCAAGAGCTGTTAGCTTTACAAAAGCTCCTGAAGGAGATGAAAATTGCTGGAACAGGTTTGATGCTGTGGTAATTGCCATGATAAATGCTTGTAGTTCACAATTTACCACTATATACCTGAAAACAGGAGTCAATGTTATGAGTATTCAAGAAATCCATACATTTCTACACTGAAAGTCTTGGAGCTATACATCAAATTGGGAAAAGAGTTCTAATAAATCACTTATTTCTCTGGCTCTTACTATAGCTTATTATATAGAATCATAGAGCTGAAAGAGACCACAAGGGCCATTGAGTCCAACCCCATTCTGCCATGCAGGAATACACCATCAAAGCATTCCCAACAGATGGCCTTCCAGCCTCTGTTTAAAAACCTACAAAGAAAGAGACTCCACAACACTCTGAGGCAGTGCATTCCACTGTCAAACTGCTCTTACTCTCAGGAAGTTCCTCCTAATATTTAGATGGAATATCTTTTCCTGAAATTTGAAGCCATTGCTCCAAGTCCTAGTCTCTGCAGCAGCAGAAAACTGACTTGCTCCATCCTCCATATGACATCCCTAACTCTGAGGCTGCAGTCTAAAATCACTTACTTGGAAATAAGCTTCATTGAATAAATAGGACTTATTTCCAGGTACCATCCCAAACTACGGATGCACTAAAAGAGAGAAGTTAATAGCTTAGACTTTCAAAGACTTAAATCTACTTGATAGATTCGACACCACATGCTACAAAAGCTTATGCTACCAACTTCTTTCTCACAGTCTTAAAGGTGCTACAAGATCTCTTTGCATACTGATCCAGACTAACATGGTTATGTCTTTGACAACATTGCACTGTAAGGGTTACTTGCCTTACTCTTCTGCAGTGTTAAGGGATTTAAGTGATCAGTTGTCACCATGAATAGTGTTCATTTCCTTTAACTGCTATGAAAAAAAAATGAAGCACTACATTAAACTGTGTGCATTCCCACGCTCTTTGTTCAGAGAAATGTTGCCCTCCTTGCTGTTTTCTTAGGAAAATGGTACCTCAGCTCTGTGTAATAATAGACACAAGCTCAGGGAGAAATGCTAAAGTTGAATATTGATAAGGAAAATGTATATAGACGTTTGTGGGTTACTCATATCTCCTTATGTCCGTCGCTTTTTAGAGCCAGGTTTGTGTCAGGCTAAGCTATAAAGGAATGGAGATGATAGATCTGGCTGAAGTGAAAGATTTAATTTTGATCATTTGTTCAGAGTTTGTTCACATTTAATGCTTAGATCTTATAAGTCCTTTTAGCTCCTTAACAGATTGAGGCTTACTTTGTTTTCTATGGCATACTCCCATATCTTTAAGTTGAATGAAGCTAAAGTTATACTTGGAAACTGGAAAGGAGGGAGTAAGGAATGGCTGAGAATCTGAAACTCAATGCATTAATGGAAAATCTCATTCTCCAACATCATGATTTCATCTGTATTCCCCAGAGTTTAGAAAGTAACTTTTAAAAAGTAATTCATTTCCATTGCTCATTTTACGGTTTATACTCTTATATACTCATGTATACTCTTATACTGTTTAACCAGTAATTAGTTGTCGGTACCATTGCCTTCTTGATGCATTTGTTACAATATTTGTGCTTGTACATTGTACTCATCAATTTAATTTTGAAAACTGAAAATTTGGGACTGATAAGAAAATGACATAAAACTCGAAATTCATGTCAAAAATTGTTTTTTTTAAAAAGGTTGACAGTAACTAGAAAGTGTTGCGTTTTGTTTTGTTTTGGGGGTTTTTTTTGCTTACCTTCAAGCCTGACTTATGGCCACGTTAAGGTGACCCTATCATAAGGTTTTCTTTGCAGGATTCATTCGGGGGGGTGGGGTCTGTTAGCCTCCCTCTGAAGTTGAGAGTATGACTTGCCCAAGATCACCCTGTGAGGTTCCATGGCCAAGAAGAGATCCAAACTTGTTCTCCAGAGTTGTTGTCCAACACTGAAACCACCACAACTGGTTCTCTGTTACCCATTACACCAAATAAAATAACTTCATTCCTACTCATTATGCTACTTTTGAAATATGACTTCATTACAACCTGGTTAACCCAAATAATTACTAGTTACAGGTAACTGTGTTACTTTTACTTTCAACCTTTGGTATTGACCCAAACATAAGCCCCACTAGGTTCCATGGAGGTCATTCCTGCGTAAATGTCTGTAGGAAATTGATATCATAGACTATATCTAGACTATAGGCCCGAAGTCATCAACTTGTGGGGCAGGGTAGGGTCGACAATGACGTCACAGCTGCCACCATTAATTTGAATCAATTGGTTCAGCTGGTTTGGGTCCCACTCTGGGAGAAAGGTGGCATATAAATATAATATTATATATACATATGTATGTGTGCATGTGTGTGTGTGTATGTGCACATGTTCTACTCTCTGAAGCAGCAAAAAAAATAAGCCTGCTCCATATTCTACACAATGTACCTTCAAGTATTTAAAGTAGACTATCATTGTTATTGTTGTTGTGTTTTCAAGTCATTTGTAACTTATGGTGACCCTGAAGTGAAATTATCAGAGAGTTTTCTGAGGTCTGAGAGTGTGTGTTGAGCCCAAGGTCACTAAGTGGGATTTTCCATGGCCAAGCAGGGAATTGAACTCTGGTCTCCAGGCTCGTAGTCTAATGTTCAAACCACTACACCATCCTGGCTTTCTGTATCAACCCTCAGTCTTCTTTTCTTCAAGAGAAACATGCTTAGGTCTCTAAGCAATTCCTCAGAGGACTTAGCATTCAGACCTTTGATTATGTTGATCATCCTCCTGTGGACACACTTCAACTTATTAATACTCTTTTTGAACTGTGGTACCTAGAACTGGACACAATATTCGAGATAAGATCTGATCAAAACGGAACAGAATGATACTATGATTTCCTTGATCTGGATGCTATATTCGTTTTGACACAGCCTATAATTGAACTGGCTTTTTTGGCTGCTGCATCACACTGTTGACTCGTATTTAATTTGTGGCCTACAGAGAAACAGTGTGACATAGTGGTTTAAGTACTGGACTAAGACTCTGGAAAAATAAGGTTGGAATCCTTGCTCAGATGTGGAAATCCACTGAATGGTCTTGGGCAAATCAAACACTCTTAGCCTCAGAGCAAGGCAATGGCAAAGCCAAGATTCCACCCCTTCCCTTCACTCTCTCCTGCTGAGTTAACTAAACTTTTGGACTTTGAATTCAGTTTGCAGCAATTAAAGTAAGCCAATAACCAAGGGGGAAATTGGGAGGAGGAGAGAGGAATCATGATATTTTAAAAGCAGCAGAGAAACTGGGGATGACAGAGAATCAAGTGGGGTGGTCCCTGCCAAACCAGGATAGTTGAAGAGTATGGTAGCAGAGCTCCTCACATGCAGTTCTGCCTCCTTCCCACCCCCAGCGGCTGTGAAGCCCTGGGAATGGCAGTGGCTGCAGATGTTGCTGACCAGTTGGGAAGAGAAGGAAAGGAGAGGCAGTTTAGACCATAACAAGTCACAGAAGCTGAACTCAGCATGGTGGGGAGGTGAAGAAATAAGGTTTTGCTCACGAATAGGGTGCAATCTCCTTTTCCTTCCCTGGGAACCTAGAGCAGTCTGAACTACAACCCTCCTCTTTCTATTGGTAAGAAGCAGCCCTTTCTAGTGGGAGCTTTGGCAATGGAGTGCAAGGCCAAAAGAACAGCCCCCTGTAGCTCATTATAAAGGGGACATATCTGCATGCCAAAACAGGATGCTGGCTTCTGTCTTACTTGATTGATTGATTGATTGATTGATTGATTGATTGATTGATTGATATCTCACCTTTCTCCCAGCACAGGATCCAAGGCAGTCATCCTGCTCTATAATGTTACCTCTAAATAGTTTAATGGATTCTCATTCTCTAGTAATGAAAGCATTTTATGTCCTCTCTGCCTAGGATATGACTTGCTAGATAGTCAAGATGTGATGCCATCGAAATGGACAATTTCTGCCCTTCCCACCATGCTCTTATCTTCTGAGTTCACCAATCAATTTGTGGTTATCAAGAAATGATTCACTGTGGGATTTCATGTTGAGTTTTCATGGCATCTGCCTACACTAGAGAAACAAACCCATACCAAAAGCATTACAGCACACTTGTACATTTCAACATTATCAGGTTATCTTAAGTATTGGTAAAGTGCCTACAGCCACAACGTGTGCACTAAAAATGCTTTAAATACACATCATTCAAGGGCAAGTTATTCCAGACTTTGGCCAAGTAGATGAGCATGCCCAAGAGCAATAGGAAAGTTGCCTGGTTAAATCTAATTAAAGGATTCCAACAGTCCATACAGTACTGTATGACATATTGGACATCTGCAATTGTTATTTCTCTCTGAACTGCAATACTATGGTAGGAGAAACTGCATGTGTCACAAGTTGCACAGCTATGAAACTGTTAAGAATTCAAGTATCTCTGTCATGCAGTGACTATGGAAAAGAAAAGTAAATAAATGCAGGAGAGGTTTTCTTTCTTTCCTTTTTAACTTTTTCACCAATGTTGTAAGTACTCTATACTTGAAAACTTTAAATCATTTTTAGAGTATTATAAATGTTTTATAGGAACCAAATGTGTCTAGATTGTCTTTTTCCACAAACACTGTGTAACTTTATAATATAAAGCAGCTAGTTGGTTTTTGATTTGTAAATGTACCTTCTCTCCTGAAGAATTTATGGCTGAAGTGGCCAGCTGTGAAGAGTCCAGGAGTCACATCTGTCACCATTTCCAAGCTCTTCCAGAACCTCATTGGCCACACTCATCCTTTCTTCCCCAAACCAAAAATTTCCCTAGTTTTGGGGGGCAAAGTTTGTTTCACACACAACAGGCCTAGTCTTGTTGAAATAGTCTTAAAATGGAAATCATATAGCTAGATGCAAATGTGAGGTTGCATTTCTTCATTCTGAGAGTGTTTTTTGTCGGGGGGGGCAAATCTGTCATTAAATTTATATCCTTCTTTTCTTCCAAATGCTACTGTAATTTTTTTTTTTAAATCCAAATGACATTTCTGTTGTCCCAGACTGTTTTCTGACAATTCCCAGCACCACTTGCAACATTTTGTTCCCATTCACAAGTGCATTTCTTTTGAATTCCAGGACGTGTCAGAACAAAAAACAAACGAACATTTTTTCCCTTTATCTCTTTCTAATTTTTTCTAGAGCTATAGCACTGTAGTTCATCCATATGCATCAGTGAAATAGCACAATGGCGTTATAATGTAAGATTTTCCTTAAAAACCCAAAAGTTTGTAATTTGCCCTTCCAAATGTAGGACTATTCCAGCAAACCATGCTCGGGTTTCCAGAAATTGCTACAGCCTCCCAAAATGGAACAAGTAGATATGGAGGTGATAACAACTGGCAAAACCATGAGCTATCTCATGAGAACTCAGGTTCTTTAGACCAGTTAGGAAGACCTTTTTCAGCCATGGAAGATCTTGAGGAAACATTGGGATCCAGGGACCCACATGCAGCCCACAGTCCACATAATTCGAATCCCTATTTTATAACACTCTGATGTCTTCATGCTGCAATCTCAAGCATATTTAACAGAGAATAAATAAGCTCTAGGAAACTCACTGTAGACTCACTAGAGGCTAACACTGTAAGGCAGCAGTCCTGTACAAACTTACCATTGAAAACAGAGGTGCTTACCTCTGAGTAGACATGCATACAGTTGCACTTGAAGCCTTGCATTGTCTTTGGAAGTAGAAGTGGAATTTTATGCCATTTGTTGACTTCAGTATGTTCTCTTGAGGGAGAAATGTTCCCATTTTATTTTGTTTGCACTGCCACATTAACGAACATGCTTTTTATGACATTTATATCCCATGTTTACTCAGAGACCTCAAAAAGTGTGCAAAGAATTAGCAAATGATCTTTGCTTCTACATCTTCTTATTTTTAGCAGGGTTGCTGTGTTACATCCCTTTAGACCTTGCCCTGGGCACTGAACCAATGCAAGGAATTACTTAGCCAAGGCCAAAAGCTGAAGCAACTAAAAAGAATGGGTTGTTGATAGATGAGGTTGAAAAAGCAAGTCAAATGTGATGGACAACTATTGCTGTTCCCCTGAAACCTTCCCACCGTGCTGTATGTCAGTAGAAATTGTGGTTTCTGAAGACTTCTGATAAATGCTGCATAGTACAAGCCCCTGACCATGTTCATTCTGCTACCATGCTCAACACTTGTAGCTTTGTGTCAATCTGACTCATAAAAAGAAAACCGTTTAAAAAATGATATGAGAAAGTTGCTCAGAATTTGTAATACCATAGTGTCTGGGAAAGTGTCTAGTGCTAGACCTAGTTTCTTGAGATCAGCTTTAACTGCAGCAGACTAAGATGAACTCCTTGAATTAGTTCATCCTATCACTTATACACTGCCTGTATATTGCTCATTTTGGCTGATAAGCTCTAATTGCTCTTAAGGATTGATTACACGAGTGCACGGGGTAGTTTCTGTTACTGCCCTGGCTAGTCCGAGCTTTGGGGATATTAAAAGATATCTTCTTGATATCATAATTTGGCTTCACTTATCTATTCCCCTCCACGTGCTTGCGAGGTCACCGGACAAGCATGTAAACAAGCTCGGCCGTTAATTGCCGTAATATTCCTGGATAATTCAGGCAGGCCAGAAATAGCTGACTCTCTGCTTTAGGAGACCTCCAGGCAAGTACTCTAATTAAGTATGCACGCTACTTACAAAAGAGCCTCTGCCCTGCGATGGCAGCTTGATGGGTTAACTATACAATACCAAAATACTCTGCGTTTGCATACTGGCTACTCTATTGAGAACCGCTACGATAACTCAATCATTCAGATTCTGACCTTTTGGAGGCTTTGTCTCCAACTCCAAATCTATTGTTTTCCCCCAAGTACGGTATAGCCTGCAATCACATTCTCCTGATAAAAATCCTTGATTCTGAGACCTTCCTCAGAACGCTCCTGAGTTTCATCCCGCCTTGCTGCCGCTTTGCTTGGCGAGCCTCCCCTCAGCTCCACGTGCTGAGTTACATCACACCCCAGCCTCACTTCCTATTTTTCTGGGCTTCAGGACAGGTGAAGTATCACCCAAACCAGCAATCCCTATAAAAATCCCTCTATACCACTCCAACCTTTATCTTCTTTAGTTATCTTGTATGAGTGTGTCGCATACACTGTTTTGCTTGTGTTTAATAAACATCATTTATTGTTTCAACTTTTGTGTTTTACTTGACTCAACCCGACCCCGTAGCCATAGGGTTTAAGATCCTGCTACATTACCCTGCCTCTCGTAACGCTAAGCAGTGCTCTGAGCTAATTTTCCCCACCTTTAGTTGAGCACATTTTGGTGTCCCTCCCTGGACCCCCAGTACACAGGGTAACATTTCTCCCTTATTATGTCCCAGGAGCTGCCTGCTGCTTTGAAAGAGAGTGTGGTGCACTTGCTCATGAAGATGATCTCGTTGGATCCAGAGGCATGTGAGAACCACCACCCCACTGAGCATCTTTAAGGCCAAAGCATGATAACTGAGCAGTGCCAAATATTCTTGAAGGAAACAGATTATATGGACCTGTTTCCATCTGGTTTTAGGCTGAGCCTTGGTACCAAACAATCTTGGTTTCCTTGACCAGTGACTTGCTCTGGATGAGATATGGGAGTACTATAGGCCAGTTGATCCTCCTGGGTATCTCATTAATTTTTGGTACCATTTACCATTGTATTGTATTGGATCAGCTCTGCAAGACGAGAATGCAAGGCACTGCAGTGCTTCTGCTCTTATTTATAGGACATTAAGTTGTAGGGTGCTGTAGGATTCCATTCTATTCTCCACCTATATCAGATGTTTGGAAAGTAAGACCCCTGATGGCTATTTCTGAGGCCTTGAAGACCCCATATAGCATCTCCTAAAATCTGCAAAAAATATATATTTCATTTTAAAAAAAAATGCCCACTATTTCCCCCAATAATTCCTGGTTGAAAAACGGCCTTGTCTGGGCTTAAAATAATTAAAATAGGTCCCAAAATATGAAGTCCTAAGGCTCCTTTTTTGTGATTTTTTAAAAAAGAGTTTTGAAAAAGTAAAAAAAGAAAAAAGAAATCAGATGGGGAAGCTTCCCAAGTACCCAAGGGAGGCCAATATGTTTTAGCAATTTCTGTATCACTGTTGTGCTAAAGACACTATATTTCTTCTTTTCATCAAAATCAACTGTACAGGTGCTGGACCAGGGCAATAAATGGAAGCTGAATCCAGATAAGACAAAATCTCAGTTGATTGGTGGTTCCTGGGTCTGGGAACTGTATAAACAAGCATCCCTAGTTGGCGATGCATTCCTCTTGAAGGAGCAGATACATAACTCAGGAGTACTCTATCACAGAACGTTGAAGTGGCTGGGTGTGCCTGAGACCAGCTTTGACTGCTCTGCTTACAATAGCTTTTCCTGGACAGGAATAACCTTTTCATGCACTGCTTACATTTAAATTAGACTACTGTAATCCACTGCAGGTGGGACTACCCTTGAAGACATTACAGAGACTGCAACTACTACAATATACAGTAGCAAGACAGCTGACAGGAACACCTTACAGCAGACATGGGACGAGTGTGGCCTGTGAGTCACATGCAGCCTCCAACCCCATTTTGCATCCCCCTAATCAACCTAGGATACCTCAAAAGCCCCAGATTCCTGGTTTTTTTTAAGCATATTTTTTCCCCCAAAAGAACCCTAGAAAACTTAAAATCACCCTGAAATACGGCATTTTTTATTCCCACAACTCCCAAAACCAGCCAAAAAGTTGACTACAACTGAGATGTCTGGATCTGGAAAAATGCACCTGTGTAGCCTGCCAGAGTTGCACTGGGGTGAAAAAGAAAAAATAGATGTCAGCCATTCCTGCTTTACAGAAATGATATGGCATCAGCTTTAAAAGAACTGCACTAGCTGTCAATATGTAGTGAAGAATGTAAGTTGCTGATAATATTTAAAGACTCGAAGAGCCTGGGATGTCAATACTGAAGGAGCACTTCTTCTATATTTATATCCACATAGAGACAGAGAGGTAGGGCATAAAATGGGAGGCCCTTCATTTGTAGCCCCAAATGGCATGAATGATGACTTCATTTTACTGCATTTCGGCACCAAGTTAAAATGTGGCTCATTCCCAAAGCCCACAGAGGCAAAGAATCTTTTCTCAACTCTGTATATGTGCGTGGTTTTAAACAGTTCAAATTGGTTTAAATTGTTATATTTGCTGTTTTAAACTGCTCATACTGGTTTTGATGGTTTACATTAGGTTTAAATTTTAAAAATCTCTGTGCCACTCTGAGAACTCAATATATAGAGAAGGAACTAATTATTTAAGTAAGTAAATAAATAAATGAATGAATGAAAAACCAGTAATGTTGGTAATTATCATTTTTTTTTTTATATTGGTACAGCCAGCATAAATAATATAGCTTTCTCAGACTCATTTTAAGTATGCTATCTTCACAGATGAAGGCTTGCTTTAAAAAGATTAACATCGAGGTTTATGGATGATGGATAAATTTTGTCTGTATGCATATGTGCCAAATACAACACATTCTGGTACATAGTTTCATTTTGGCTAGAAGAATGCCTATGTGTCTTGCACTGATAGTCCACCATTGTAGCTGTGCCTTCCCCACTAGCAGAGATTACATGAGTAAGTACATAAAAACCAAGTCACCACTGACCTGTGGTCCAAGTAGTATGGGTGGATGCATGTACCTCTGTTAACAGTGGCAGTTTGTAGTCCAGTTAGACTGCGAATATTGCTATTTGTTTCTGAAGAAGGAATTAGTACAGGATTGTAAAGCTTTTAATTTATCACTAGCTTGAAGCTGGGTCTAACAACCTAACAATTGCTATGTAGTTTGGAATTCACTCTGGACCAAGGTAAAGGGTACTTAAATGCAATCATTTGCAAAGAACTGTGATTCCATAGATTTTAGACTTGACAAGATATTCAGGATTTCAGACACTCCATTTTGCCCTCCATCCCAAAACTATTTTCATTCTGTAGACACTGAGCATATTCATCTTTATTTGGCTCCCCATCCCTCACACAGTAGATTTTATTGTACATAGGATGTCTAGACGCAAGAAAATACAATAGTTGGAGGGGGGACTTTCACACTACACATTAGAGCACTATGATTCCAATTTAATTGCCATGGCTGCATCATATAGAATTTGGGTGTTTGTAGTTTGGGGAGGCACTAGAGCTCTCCAGCTGAGAATATCAGTACCCCTTCTAAACTACAGGACTCCATAGAATGTAACCACAGCAGTTATAATGGAATCACAGAGTTGTAATTACATAGTGTGAATGGGCCTTGAATTTCAGCAGGTGTTATTTCTTATGCAAGTGACACCTGCTGCTGAAATTCCCTCATTTGCAGTGTTTCTCTGTTGTCTTTTGCACTTTGGCCACTCTTCTTGTAAACCATCTGCAAGCCTCCTCCTTTCCATTTGTGGGTGGTTGGTGCTGTTTTGACACAGCACTTACAGCCTAATCCTGAGATACAGAACAAGTTAAAGGTACTAATTGTGGGAACAAAAATATAACTAAGTATTTTACAATACCAAATCTTTTCTCAACAATTAATCTTGTTTCTTAGGATTGACTTTGACTTAAATAATGTCTTATTTATTTCCTTCTAAATCTTATCTGAACAAAGGTCATTTTGACCCAGCCAGGATTTCCATTTTCCTTTCAGCATTTATGGTACGTAGTTTGAGCATTGTAGACTGCCAAAACAATCCCTCTTATATGCTTTAAAGAGGGAATACACAGATTTAGGATATGGTGTGCAAAAGTATGTTGCTCCTGCCATATATTTAATTTTTAACCATGCTATGTAAGTTTATAAGGGGTGCTTTATTTGTGATAGCTCTAAGAAGCAAGGACATCTTTATTAGATTCTTTTTTTTAATCAGTTAGTGTGCGTCTGATAGGATGGCCATATGAGAAAAAGTCAGGGCTTTTGTAACTTTGATAGTTGCATGGAAGAAAGAATTTCAGTAGTGAAATGCTCTTTTCAACTCAACTATTAAAGGTATAGGAGCCCTGTCCTCTTTTTCATGTGACCACCCTAACTTCTAGCCTGGTGTGTGGACTTATTTGATCATCCGAAAATAGCTACCCTAGACTCTAAGCCACTGGTGGATGGGATTCATGTGACCCGCCAGATGTTGCTGGATTGACATTCCCATCAGCCCTAGCCAACATGGCGACTAGTGAGGAATGCTGGGAGTTACAATCCAACAACATCTAGAGAACTCCATGATTCCTATCCTGACTCCTCAGTGCAATCAGAGAGGAGGCGCAGATATTGTTCCGAGACCTTTCAATTCCTTTATACAGGGGAGCCCTTCAGTTAGGCAGAGTGAAGTGCCTGTCTCAGATGGCTTGTGATATAATGGAGACAGGCAGCAGTGGCTGTTCTGGACTGTCGGTACAAGGAGTTAACTGTTACACAAAGTCTTCCCTGCAGCCCTCAGTTCAGGTATATGATGTCATGCAATCACCAGTTTTGAATAAAACTCAGCCACCAGTCCCCATGACTTCAGTAACTGGAAAGAGAGTTATACCATCTTCTCATTTGCCTCAGGTAGCAAAATATCTGTGCTCACCTTTTGGTTATTTGCCTTCAAACTGGCTTAAATCTATGGCAATCCTATGAATGAGAGACCTCTAAGAGCCCCAGTCATCAACAGTGCTGCTCAGGTCTTGCAAACTCAGGGCTGTGGCTTCCTTGATTGAATCAGCCCATCTGATATGTTGTCTTCCTCTTTTCCTACTGCCTTCCACTTTATCAAGCATTATCATTGTTTATAGTGAGCCATGTTGTCTCATGGCCAAATACCATAGCCTCAGTTGAGGCATTTTGGCTTCTAGGCAAAACATATTAAACTCAAACATATTAATTTGTCTTTTTTAATTTTTTAATTTGTCTTTTATGGCAACTCATAATATCTGTACAACTCTTCCCCAGCACCACATTTCAGATGAGCTGTTCTTCCTCCTGTCAGTTTTCACAACCATACAAAGAAATCAGAAATACTATGTCATGTATGAGTCTGACTTTGGCATTCAATGATACGTCTTTCCACTTGAGGATCTTATCTTGTTCTTTCATAGTTGACCTTCCAGTTTTTAGCCTTCTTCTGATTTCTTAACCTCATTTTCCATTTCAAGGGATAACTGAGCCAAGGTACAGAAAATCTTTAGCTATTTCAGTGTCTTCGTTGCCCACTTTAAAGCTACAGTAAATCATCTTGGTCATTATTTTTCTTTTCTTAATATCCAACTGTAACCCTACTTTTACAGATTCTTCATTAACTTGATAATACTCACCTTACTAATCAGCAAATGAAATTGATACTATTCAGGTGAGGCACAGTGACCAAAGTGGTCATATATCCCATACGAACATTAGAATTACATCTTACATCTCCAGTGTTTCCTACTTTTAGTCTTCTTCTAATCACAGTTGGAAGCTAAGGAAGAAAATGCTTCCCATGGTCACAAAGCAATTAATTACTTAGCTCCCCCCCCCCATCCTCTCCCATTGCCTTCCTATCAACCTTCCCCATATTTGTTACTTCCTATATCATCAACTGATCACAGTATTAATATTTTGCCTGTATGTTTGAACATAAGAGTCCTCATGCAGTCAAATGCTGCCCTATCTTGTGGAGTAGTATACTACTATTATATTTTTATCCCATCCCTGCAAGGGCTGCTTGCAAAATTGAAGTAGATACAGAGAGGAGCATATATACATAAAAAAAATACAAAAAGCAATAGTTGAAATAGAACAAAACTATAGAATTAAGAACAATTTGACACATATCTATTAAAAAGAAATTACAACAGGACACCAAACTACTAAAAGCTCTGTCCTTATAAACAATTCCTTCCCCAAATCTTGCCAGAACGTCTTCACCTGACAAAAGAAGGACGAAGAGGGAGCCAGTCTGAAGTCCCTAGTAAGGATGTTTCACAGCCAGGGAGTAGCTGTTGCGTGAACTCTATTTCATGTTCCCACCGGACTTGCCTAACCAGGTGGTAGGACTGAGAGAAGGGCTTCCCCTGAAAATCTCAAAGCCTAGGTGGACTCAAAGGGAAGGATATGGTCTTTTAGGTAGCCTAGGGCCAAGCCATATAAGTCTTTATAGGTACAACCAGCAGTTTGAATTGCACCCAGAAACTGACAGAGACTGTAATCAGTGGAACTGTTGTAATGAGGGAGTTGTGTATGCCCTGCAACCAGCCCCAGTCAACAGTCTTGCTGTGCCTTTTTGGGCCAGCTGATGTTCTGAGTAGTTTTCAAAGGCAATTCCATGTACAACATGTAACAGTAACTAAGGGATGTAACTAAGGCATGTTGTCACCATGAGGAGTAAACTGTAGGATGGGGTGGGGCATTAGTCATTTGCAACAAAAACAACTGTGGCACCTTAAAGACAAACAAATTTATTTGGTGTAACCTTTAGTGCACTGCAACATATACTTTTTCAAATCCCTGAGTTTTGTTTCACTTGGCAGATTATATAAAATGTATTCCTGGGTACCAATGTGGCCCTAATGAGTTTTTTCCCCACTTTGTTGGCTGGGGATGCAGCCTGAGAAAAGCCTGTTTAAAAATCATAACTTGTGTTTCACTGCCCAGTGAATCATGGCTGTATACCAGCTTAGCTGTAGATCTTGCATTTTTTTGTGTGTTTTCTGAGTGAAGCTGGAAGCAAATGAGTATGTGCAGCAATCTAAAAAAACCTTGTGCCAAATAAAATGTGTTAGTCCATAAGACTGTTGGTCAGAGAGAAACATGGTGGTCTTATCCTGGTTTTATTTTCTGAGTATTAAAGAAACCCAGCCTTTCCTAACCGGTTGTGTTCCCGATGTATTAGAGTGCAACTCTTATTATCCCCAGCTTGCTGTTCTGTGGCAGTTGAGGGTGCTATGGGTTGACCAGCACATATGTCAGATATCAGCCTAGTGGAAATTGCTCAAAGGACTGCATACAACAGTCTCTTCTTGTGGATGCCAAGCCCACCAAGACATATCAATATAGTTATGCAGACATATTCACAGGGGATACATCCAGCATCATGCTCAAAAAGATCTATAGAGAAGTAGGATCCTCCTGCAGCTCTTCTACCATTACAAGTACATTGACTTTTTTTTTCCTGATAGATGGATGAATCCCCAATCTTGGAAATAATTCTTTGTTGACTTGTATCTTTCAATTTAACACTCAAATGGACCTCACTAGGCAGCTTAATAAAATATCAAGCTCTACCTTGAGGATCTTTGTCTGCAGATTCCATCTCTACCCTCAACTTCCTTTGCCAGCAGAGGATGAAAAGGTGGTATCCCAAAGCTGAGACAGCAGATTAAAGGTGCCAGGCTGTGTCAAAGGCTTGAATAAACATTTACCATGTGCAACAGGACTGGAAAGAGATGACAGGTGTGGCTTCTGCATGAATAGAAGAGTGAGACAGATAAACAGGTATGAATGGCTACAGCCCACAGAGCCCAGTTTTGACCCTTATTATGCAGGGCTATAGATAACTAAAGCACTGATGGAGCACAGGTTGGGAAATTTATTTTGACAGACTATAACTCCCTGAATCCCACAGGTATCATTGCTAACGGTTATGAGATTCTGGAAGTTATAGTTCACAAAAGTAACTTTTCCAAGCTGTCTGATAGAAAATAGCATTGTTTATTACGCAAGGGCTCACTCATTCCTAAACCACATAGTCATTCACATTCCTACCCTATGATGGTCAGCTTGCTAGCATTTCATTAATACTTGCAAAGTCACGCTTACATTTACATTGCCATTAAAACCTAACAAAATGAAGCCTCAGGAGAGAAAGGAAAGGCATAATTTTTAATGTGTATATTATCATAGTCTCTATACATCACAGCAAAAAGAGAAACAATATTACCGTCATACTAATACAGCCTTTTAATCATATTTCTATATTTGTTGTTCAGATTTCATTGTCTTGTATCAGCTGGGGACAAATTACAGGTTTCACTAACTATCCCCCAAATGCCTTAAAATCTGATCAAACTTTATTCAGAGACAACTTAAGAATGTATTTGAATCATTTTAGCAGTCAACCTCTTTTTCACCTGTTCACTCTCTACAGCAATAATTCAGGGTTGGCTATCTGTTCTAACAGCTGTTTGCAATATTTTGGATTTCCCCGGGTCTCCAAGTAGTATTCATTTTCTGATGTGGTGTTACTGACACGAGAGGGGTGAAACTGTTAAGTCTACACTTTCACAGCTTCTTAGGTTTTACTTGGGTACTCAGAGTACAGTTAAAGGGAATGTAAAACAAACTAGTTTTAAGAATGCCTCCAGGGTTTTCCAAATCGACAAGGTTATCCAGAGTCTTTCCAGACCACAGTCTGGTAGGAAAAGAAATAAAGAAAAACAAAGCTTGCCCTGTAACGTTAATTGGGACTGTTTAAAATCTTATAGTACCCAAGGGATAACAGTTTCATTGTGACCTTGCCACTTACCATTATTGAAAATATTGTCCTGTTGCTTGTTTACCTGAATTTAGAAGATTTGGGAATTTTGTTTCAGTCTACATCCAACCCAGCATCTGTGAAAGCAGTTGCAGTTTAATAGGCTGAAACAGACACCATATAATCACTTCTGGGAAGAACTTAAAGCAAATGAAATCAGGAACTATCATTTTTCTCCATTTACAGGTCATTTACTAACTAAGCACAAAAATATACCTGCCTTAATTAATTAATGTTTTATGAAACAGCATTGGTTAGTCTAAAAATGCCTTCCATTAACATGTATTGATTTTACAAATCAAGCAATTTAAATCAGGGTTTCCAGACTTTGAGATAAGTGCATGTGCATATAGCACTTACAACAGGCCACATTTACAAGCCTTTTCCACAGTTTAGACTTTGCACATTTAATGACAGTTCTCTTTTTAGAATTCTCTTTCCCAGTTCAAAGAAATTCAACATCTGTCGTCATGTGAAATGCAGCTTTAACACAAGTGTCAAGTTGAACACTTTAGCAAGCCTATTTTTTCCACAGCCTTTCAAAAATCCTTTTTTTCCACACTT
This sequence comes from Cyclura pinguis, assembly GCA_030412105.1. Taxonomy (NCBI): domain Eukaryota; kingdom Metazoa; phylum Chordata; class Lepidosauria; order Squamata; family Iguanidae; genus Cyclura; species Cyclura pinguis. The sequence goes on from CM059602.1 coordinate 220,641,014, forward strand.
GCCTGTTAGAGAAAGAACATGCAGCATTTGTTTGCTGGTTTTAGAAAGCCACAAAAATGTGGAAGCTTTCAGATTCTCCAGAACTCTTCATTAGGCTAAATGGTCTAAAAATAAGAGATGGAGAAGGAACAGAAAAAAGCAGGGGGCATGAAAAGGGCCTCATGGCCTGTACTTACACATCCTCGCAAAATGAAATAAGCTGAAGCACTGGCTCACACTGTAATCTGTGTCGAGACTGAGTCTAACTGCAAACCTCATGACCACAGTATATGGCCTGCTATTTGTTTCTCTTTCTATATGCAGTCGGCTCTTCACATTTGCAGGTTTGACTTTCATAGATTTGATTATTTGTGAGTTTCCTTAGTCTTCTCACCTCAAGTGCTTCTTTTCCAGGGGAACTTTCCCTCTCGGTGGCTTCAATCAGGCCTTTTAGAAACTCACCTCTGGTCTTCCTCTTCCTCCTCTTCCTCCACCAGCCACTGCCTGGTCAGCTAAGGATGGCCCACAGCCCAATTTCTCAGCACCAAAAACCTTCTCCTGACACCCCGCACACACTCAAGGAAGGAGATGGGGAAGAGAAAGGAAATAATAGGCACACCATGGTGACCCAACCCTTCCCTCTCCTTTCCCTGATCTGGTTTAGATCCTGGGTGCCCACTCTCACCACCATGCCTCGCCCCTCTTCTTACACACACATTTTGATATTTGCATTTTTTCCATTTCTGCAAGGTTCCTGTGCCCCTAACCTTAGCAAACGAGGAGGGTCAACTGTACTACTTTTTATACCATCCAGCCTGATGAAGTGTTCCAGGAAATTCAAAATATTGCACATTTTGTGACATCCTGATCAGTCTTAACAAAGCAGGGTTGGGAATCATGTTGTTAGACTGAAAATCCTAGCCATCCTAGCCAACATATATCCAAAGATGGGTAATGATGGGAGCTGCAGTCCAATTTCTGAAGGACTGACTGATTTCCACTCCATAACAAAGATATTGCCCATTTTGGAGGGATTCCCCCCTGCCTGGACCAACGTGTCTTCGATTTTTGTTTATGTATCCTTTTTATGTAATATATTCTTTCTACTTTAGTATTTTCCTCACAATGACTACGTCTACTTTAGAAACAGGATACATGGGATTGTCCAGTTTGGTATAAGCGCCCCATGAGTAGAACAAGACAGGAAAACTCTGGTTTGTTGAATACCAGCGGATTTACATTTACTTGGATGGTAGCATTTATAGTTCTGCTGTTATTTGCCACCAAGTTGATATCAACTTATGGCAACCCTATCTAGAAGAGACCTCCAAAGGCCCTGCTCAAGTCTTGCAAATTCAGGCCAAGCCTTTGTGATTAAATCAATCTACCCATAATGCGGTCTTCCTCTTTTTCTGCCTTCAACTTTATGAAGCATTATTCCCCCTTTCCAATGTTATGTCTTCTTGTGAGATATCCAAAGTATGACCACATCAGTTTAATCATCTTGGCTTCTAGAGAGAGTTCAGGCTTGATTTCCCTTTTTGGTAGTCCATGCTATCCACAGAGTTCTTTTCCAACACCACATTTTATATGGGTTGATTCTCTTCCTGTCAGCTTCCTTCATTGTCCATGTTTTGCACCTGTCAGCTTCCTTTATTGTCCATGTTTAGACACCAGAAATATGATGGCATGGGTGATTTTGACTATGGTATTTAATTATACTTCTTTAAGCTTGAGGATCTTATCTACTGTAGTTCTTTCACAGCTGACCATCTAAATCTTAGTCTTTTTTCTTAACTGTATTAATAATTTTGAGTGATAACTTGGCTAAGATATAGAAAATCCTCAGCAGTTATATACATTTAATTTCACTTCTCCTAAATAGTAAGGTATCTCTATAGTTCAGAGATGCAGAGACAGAAATGGATGAGGAAGACAGGATGACATAGGATATGATTTGAACAAGAGTTTGCAGAAGAGTTTAGGTGAAACTAAACTCAGTTGAACAATTTTTTTTTTTAAATGGCACACCTTGAAGTGAACCCTGATCCTTAAGTTCAATGAGACCAACCTCTAAATTAGGCAGAGGGTACACAAGCGAGTGGACTGTAGTCCACAAAAGCTAGTTGTTGTTGTGCAGCTTCAAATCCTTTCCAATATATGGTGACTGTAAGGGGAATCTATGGTGGGATTTTTCGGGGCTGAGAGTGTGTGACATGCCCAAGGTCAGCCAGTGGGTTTCCACTGCCAAGAAGGGAATCAAACCCTGATCTCCAGGGTCATAGACTATTTAATGGACTATTTAATCATAATCACTATTTAATCATAGTCCAGTGCTAAAACCACTATGCCATGTTAGTTCTCTGGCCACAAAAGCTTACTCTGTAATAAAGGTGTTAGCCTTTAAGGCTTCACGGAACTAGTGTTTCTAGTCTCTCCAGTGCTAAATATTTAGCTGGCCTTCAGTTTTGGCCCTTGGTATGTTCTGGTACAAATACCCTAAAGGTACCAGATGCCCTCCGAACTTGGAAGCTAAGTAGACTCAGCTCTGGCTAGTCCTTGGACGGGAGAGGTGAACAATTACCAGATGCTATAAGATATATTTCAGAGGGCAGAACTAGCAAAACCACCTCTGAGTGCTCCTTGACTAAGAAAAACTCCATGAAATGCATGGGGTTGCCAGAAGTTGACAGGCAACCTGAAGATATACACGCACACATTGTTGTTCTTGGCATGAGAGAGAACCCTATTTGTTCACAAAACAAACTGGCAGCACAATCTGGCACGAGTCTATTCAAAAGTTAAGACCTCATGATTTCAAGGGGACTTACTCCCGGAAAAATAGGTATGGCATTGCAACCTAAGAAATTCAGTTGTGGCTTTAACCACACATAGGTCAAGAATGTTACCAGATCAGAGGATCTACATTGGTGTAGAAGAGACTGAGGACTTCCATCAGGTAATGAAGATTGCGGTGTCTTCCGCCTGCCCTTACTCTCCCTGGGAGGGAGCCATCCCAGAAAGCTTAGGATTCCAAGATGCTGAGGCCCTGACCGTTTCTGCACCAGACCGTCATAGTGCTATTGTTCCACTTTCAACATCTTATGGAATCCCGGAGTTTGCGCTTTAGAGAGGGAGCCCCTCCAAGGCCCCTCTCTAAACTGCAAACCCCAGGACTCCGTAGGTTGTTGAAAGTGGAATCATCGCACTAGAACGGTCTAGTGCAGAAATGGCAAACCAATCATTTGCTCGGGCTCTCCAGCGGGAGCTGCATCCTCTCCCAGTTTCTACAGGGTCTTTCTCGAGATTCCTCCCTCATCCCGTCCTCAAAAGGCCACGTACATATTGAACGCTAGCCTCTTGAAACGAGCAAGAATTTCACCCTCTCGTTCGCCCTCCCGGGCTTTTCACGCGGCGGGTCCTTCGGGAAATGCAAGGAGTCAGGAGAGGCAAGAAGCGCGAGCGGGCACCCGCCGCCCCCCCCCGCGAAGACGGCTGCCCTCCCCCTTCCCCGCTAGCCCCGCCCACTCCCGCTCCCCCTCGCTCTTTTTAACAGCCGCCCTTTCTTTCGCCAACTCTCAGGTTACTTGGCGAAGTGCGTGCTGCGACCTCGAGCCTGTGCTTGTTGCTCTCCTTCGCTCGCTCGCTCGCTCGCGGGCTCTGCCTCGCCTCCAGAGCCACCCAGCGCCCGCGCTTGGATTGGGCAGCCCTCGTCTTGACACCGCCGCGCGGCGAGAGGGCTGGAGGACGTGTTTCAACAGATGGTTGGGGTTAGTGCGTGTCATCACATTCGAGTGGGGATTAGGACGGCCGAGGAGGGCTGCCGTCGAGCCGGGGCGGCGTGGCGGTCTCTTCGTCCCGAGTCAAGCAGAAAAGGTGCCTTTTTTAAAAAAAAAAAAAATACTTCTTTGCGGCGAGGGGGCGCGGGAGGGTGGGGGCGGAAGGGGAGGTCGCGAAGGAGGGCTCCTTTCCCCTCCCACTGCCCGCTGGAAACTGCCAGAGGAGTTCAGGTGAAGCAATAGCTCGGTGGGTGACCGCCCTCCGTCCCCGCGCGCCCGGCCGCGCGCCCTTCTTCCTGCTTTCGCTCCCTGTGTGTGTGCGTGTGCGCGCGTGTGTGCGCGCGTCGGTCCATCCGTCGGTTCCTCCCCACACCATCCCGGTTTTGAATGGAATGCCAGTGCGGCGCACTTGTCAATGCCAGTTGCTGTGGCTTTATCAATGCGGCTATTGTATAGCTGACAGATAACAGTGGGCAGAGTTTGATGCCTGCCTGTCCTCGCAGACCTCACACCCTCCTGAATGCGGTTTGAGGTCACGCTTTGGAAGGTGTGGATGGGGGAAAGTTCCTGAGCGGGAGGGGAGGGGGGAAATAGGATGGGACAGGACGCGCGAAAGCACACAGGAGCCACGCTTCATTCCTCTTCCCGACCGCCCCCCCCCCCACCAATATTTCTGATGGTAAGGTAGTCTCCGGGGAGAGGAATGACACGAGTTTGGATGCCCCAAGTAGTAGATCTCTTTCAAGTTTCTGGGCATATATTTTTTTTAAAAAAAAGTCCCCTTAAAAAACTTGGAAGATCCCCTTTAGATAGAAATCGACCAAGCTGAAACAATTTGGACAACGGGATGTTGAGGCGCGGCTGCAGCACCAAGGGGTTTTTCCTTGGCTTGGTCGGAGACGAGGCTTTTGGTGGGAGGGAAGAGGGTGGCTGTACGACTTGGGGTCGCGGGCTCCTTCTTGGGAAAGCCGGGCAGAGCTGGGGTATGTCAATGGCTTGGCAAAGCGGCCGCATGGATTTTTCAGGGAGAGAGGGAGGCAGGAAGGAAAGCCAACAGCCGAGTAATGTGGAGAGGCTGCTCTCGCAGCTGCGGCGGAGCAGATGGATGTAATTCATTTGCAGGTCTGTTTGTGAAAGTTTTACGAGTGGCTGAAAACTAAGTAGCATCACCATAACGGATCATTAAAGCCTAGCTGTATTTATAGATTCTAAACAGGCTATCTGAAGTGTTAATTAAATTTGAAAGAGGTTTTTATGTGCAGGGAAGGCAAAAGAAGCAGAAATTTAGACCTGGGCCCCTCCTTTTAGGCTACATGAGGTAGGTGTGGTGGGATTCTGTGCAGGTTTCTCTCAAGCAAACTAGCTAACCCCCTTCACAATAGGACTTGCCCCCTTGAAGCGAGTGTTTTCATGATTGTAACCCTTAGGGCCTTACTGCGCACTGGATTAGAGAGGAAGCCCCATTGAACTTAAAAAAAAAAAAAAAAGCATTTGCAATGGTCACCAGACCCCTACAAGGGATGAAGAAAGCATCCCTACAACTTAAGTAAAATGTCGCTTTGTTTTCTGGTCTGGTATTTATTGGAGGAGCTGTTTGTGTGAGACGACAATGTCTGTTCCCAAAGATTTGTTCTAGAGTCTTAACACTTAAAAGTAATGCTTGCGTTCCTTGTGGAACACATGGAAGATTAGTTTTTCCCATGGGTAGTATGGCTGATCTAACAGTCCTCTTTCAGCCTATGCAGGTGAGAAATTCTATAAATGATACACTGAGCGTAACTCTTTATGAAATAAGATCTGAGCAGGTAGAGGAATGGGGCTTTATGATGAATATTCTGTGATTCTGTCACTTGACTCTGCCAAACGTCAGTACCCAGGAAACTTTTTTCAAGTTGAAAGTATACATTTTAGCATTCCTTTGTCCCTACCCCACTAGCCTGGTTGGCTGCTTTACAGATTATACTCTGCTTTGATTCTCAAGTGCTGCAAGAAAGCATCCTTATAAATAACCCCCTCCAGCAGTGTTAAATAAGTGCATTAGCAAACTGCTAATTAGTCTAGGAGTTAAATGACTGAAATAAAAGTATTTTGATTTTTCCATTCCACTCAAAGCTCCTAAGGAGATATGGAAACTTTCCCAGGTCTTTTACAGCCAAAAAGAAGACCATTTCTTTCAAGAACAGTGTAAAAAAAAATCCACAAGGCTGGGTCTTTGCGTCAGTACAAAGAAATATAGAAAAGTGAGAAGGTTCCCTCAACCAGCTTGCCTCCATAAAGATGTAGGGTTTGATAATTATATAATAAAGACAAGGCACAGCAGTGTCAAGAATATTGACATGCAAACAGTGTGCATGCCACAGTATAATTACTGGGTTGCTTCCTGCTCTCTAGGAGAACTTCAGATCACTGACCTACAGCCTGATCCTATGCACATTTGTTCCAAAAGCAGGTTTCTCTGAGTTTTGATGTGACCTGATGATATGAGTTTTGATGTGATGTGGAGGGAAGTCTGCACAGGATTGCAGAGTCAGTGATTCATAGAGCTTGCAAATATTTTTGGGTGGTGACTACAGTTTTCCAAATCTCTCACCAGTTGTAGTCCCCCAAAAGTAATATTTCCAAACTCAAGTGATGTGCATATTCTTGAAAAGTTCAAACAAACTCTGCTTCTGTTTCACCAGGAAAGTTAAATCTTGAACAAGGATGTCAAATCATGTTCCTCTCACATCAGTCAACCTGAAGGGGGGCTGTCTGTTTTTCAAAAGGGGAGGAGAGGAGGGTGGGAGGGAAAAAAGACAATGCCCTCAAGCTAGTTCAGCTCTTTGTCCAACCATAATCTAGTGTTCCAGATGGGAAATGTTCAAAGGAATATTTATGGCCACTGCTACATACCTGAGGTTGACATTTGGTTTCTTCCTGACAGCACTTGTGCTGGGTACACACACATGAAGTTCCCATTAGCAACTCAACAGCTGTAAAACTGTTCAAAGCTGAAAGGATGTTGCACAGTGTGATTATTTGGAGAACAAGCAAAAGAAACGTTGTCAGAGGCAGGGAGAATCACTATGCCTGAGACATAGACACATAGGAAGATTTCTTCCAATTTGAGCAAAAGATGTATTGCTCCTCTTTCTTTGTGTCTTTCACATGTGGAAGGAGGGATTTGGTTTCTTTCTGGAATGTAGAACATACCAGACAACTTAAAAGTCAGTGCGGTGTAGAGAATGGAGTGTTAGACTTGGACCAGAAACATTTCAGATCACTGCTTAGCTATGAATCCCACTTTGTGGCTTTGATCAAGTTTGTTATTTCTCAACCTCTAACCTAGGATTCTAGGAAGCTGTCTTCATTCTGAGTCAGACCATTGCTCAGGGTTGTGTAAGCCGTACACTGGCCAGTGGCTGCCTCTCTTCAGGGCTTTCAAACAGGGTTCTTTGCCACCCTTACCTACAGGTGTGTCGTAGAGTCACTGCAAAGGTAAAATCCTTGGCAGAAGAACTGGACAAACGTCAGGTTACACAAATTGTGGAATACAAATGAAGAGTGAAGTGATCACAGTTGTATTTGAGAAGAGCTAGGCTGAGAGATCAAATGTTAGGTTTTATTTGTTTTCCTGGGATTCTTTTCTTTTAACAATTTCTCACCTTCACTTAGGTGTTGAAATGTAATTTCACTGAACTGAGTAGCATTATTTGCTTTAGCCCAGTTCATCCATCTCTCCATCCTTCTTCCTCTCTCTCTGGTCAGGCAAATGGCAAGGAATGCAAAAACTTGTTTTAGGCTGAACATTCTTTGATGTAGATTGGCTTAATTGTGTGTTAGTTTATTACTTGGCAGGGGTTTTTCTCCTTTTGGCACTATATAGTCAAAGTAGGTGAGCCTGCTCAGCTCATGATATGCAAAAGCTGTCGCTTGCTGTTCTTGATCTGAACTTTTACTGGTTGAATTGGTAAGTTTAAATGCAAGCCTTATATTGGTTCACATATGTTCTGTAGAGTAATTTATAAGAGTGAGTCTTTTCGGACAGCACATAATACATTTTTAAAAGACAGAATTGATAAACACGGTGAAAGAAGTACAGCAGATTCTGAATGTGTTACACTTAAAATCTGGTCTCTCCTTGTTCCACTTGTTGCTTGCTTGGCTTGGAAAATTTGAGAGTAAGTTATTTGGTCCTTCTGCACTTTGAAATAATTGTGGATATTGGAATAACAGTTATATCAAATCACAATTCTCACTCTGGACAGGGACCAATGAAAACAGATTGTGAAACATCCTGAGATGGCGTGGGACAGTATTTCCAAATATGGAAGGCATTATAAACCAACCTCTCACAGGAAGTTAAGCATCTATGGAAAGAATGATTTTTGAAGTATTTTCAAATACTGTTCTCACTAGATCATCTATTTCAAAAGATCTTGGAGAGCTTATTATCAAGATTTTGAATGTAATTCAGCTCAGAATTTTATAGCTTTCTAAATATATCAAACCTTAAAAAATTAAAAGTGTTTCTGCATATTGACAGGACTTATTATAAAGATTTGAAGCTGGATGCTTGGTTGTGGTTTTGATTGATATCTCTGGATTTGTCCATGTGAAAATGGAGGGAATAACTGCTTAGAACTGTACAAACATAAAGATATACTTGGGAGACTACAGTTCCCAGAATCCCCTAGCAAACATGGCTATCAATCATGTTGATGGAAGGTTCTGGAAATTTAGTTCCCAGTAAATTTTCCAGGCTCTGTCAGTGAGCTTCACATGAGGAAATAATTTTGATTATTGCCGTAATTTTGATCATTGCAACAATTCTGGAGCCAAGGAGCAACTTTAAAATAATGTGATTTCATCTCTCAGTTTAGCAGCTGCAGTGTCATCCATTATAGTGGAGAACCAAGGAGAATGGCTTCCCTACTTTAATCAGAATGCTGCAAGGTTTTTCAAGCATTGATGATAATGACAATGTTCAGAGATAACTGTAGTTTGAGCAGTCATTGCTATCTCTCTACAATTATACTGCTCCCTGGTATCATTATAATAGACTAAAACCTATTACCAGTAATGTTAGCATGGGAGGGATGGCAGTGCTTTCCCTGTCAAAATATGACTGATTCCCATTGGGCGTGTGTCAGTGTGAATTCTGTGTGTGAGCAGTGAGCGTGTGTGAACAGTGTGAATTCTGTGTGTCTGCAGAATGATGTGAATGTGTTTCAGTGCATCTCAAGAAATGGGATGATAATTATAAAAGCTCATGCTAAAATAAGTTCTGTCTCAAAGGTGCTGTTAGATTCTTTCCCATACCCCCCTTTCACTTCTTTCTTTTTCTCCTGAGAGTTTATTTTTTGTAATGTAGGTGGGGCATGGCCAATGAAAAGCTTACTGATAATAAGATAAAAGCAATAATGTAATTCTTCTTTTTTTCTGCCTCTGCTCATTGCTTCACTATTTGTTTCACAATCAGTTAGGCTTCATCCTATCAGGTTTGTGCTCAAGACCTATTTTTGATTTACAAAGGCTCTGGCTCCTTCTGTCCAGCAGGAACTGACTTCTTTGTCTAACTCCATATCTGATTGGCAGATTGCTTCAAATCCCTGTTCTTTATGGGGCAGGATGATGATGATTATTATCTATCATCTTCTTTCTTTCCTTATCTTTAGAATTTTTTTGTGAGACTGAGGCTGATTGAAGCTGCTTAACGGATGGCTAATTCAGAGTTGTAAAACAAACTTATTATCTACTCATGGAATGCTAAGATACCTTAACTTATCTTAGGCCACACCAGGGTCATTTGTGAATAACAGTGAACTGCCCACTACTCATCTTACAGCTTACTATTATGCATTCTGCCTTGGAAGTATGTTCTAAGGAGTTCTCTGGGGTTTATTCTCATGTAAGTGTATAGCATACAAATCGTGCACAGGACTGCAGCCTGCACATGTGATGTGATTCTGCTTTTAAAATCTCTGGATTTATTGAAACTGGAATCCAGAGTTTGGAAAACTAACTCTTTTTTTGTTAGAACTCTCATAATACACTAAGTTGGTGGGAGTTTTAATCCAAAAATAGCTTTTCCAGCCTCTTCTAGAAAACATATGATAGCTGCTGACATAGCAACATTTTGCAAGAGGTGGTTATTGCAGAGCACACTTGCATTTTTCATACTAGCATCCTGGAAGATGTCCAAAAAAGTTCAAAAAAGTAACCTTTCTGAGTTTTGTGAGAATGCACAGTCATTTCCACTTGCCTTACTCAACGTTGACTAGACTGCTTATATCACACAGTAAAACAGAACTAGGAGCCACGCAGCCCTCCAGATGTTGTTGAACTGCAAGTCCCAACAGCCTCGGCCACAATCGTCAATGAGAGAAGTGATAGAAGTTGCAATTCAGCAGCATCTGGAGGAGGACCACACAGTTCTTACCCCTGCAATAAGTGTTTGACTGGACATGTGAAATGAAGGCATTGTTTGATTCATCTGTATCCATCTGGACTTTAAAAAGGAAATGTTGAAATTTGTTCCATCATGAGTTCCCACTGGCAAGTCATCTTGACTATGTGCCTGTAAAACAGAGGTGGGCAAAGTATGTCCTGGGGACACATAGAGCCTCCAGGTCTGTTTTTATGGCCACGAGGGGTTCAAAATAAAGTTTCTTGCATTTTTCTCCTAAAAAGGATTTTCACTCCTGTGTGCCTTTTGGAGGTGTAGGGAGCATTTCCACAACATTTTGCTCTCCCCAGGCCAACTTAAGCCCAGGAGAGTCCTTTTTTAAAACCAGGAAGTAAGCAGGAAGGCCCAAAAAGACCCCCAAAGGTGGTAAAAGTTCTCCCTTTTCTCCTAGAGGGTATTTGGGGGCATTTGGAGCCGGCAGGAGCAGAAGTGATAGAGGGTGCAAGGTTCCAAGCTCTCCTGAGGAGCTAATGTGGCCCTCTACCCTTCTTTAATTACCCACCCAGCTGTAGGATGTTTCCTGCTTGGAACTGACCAAAGATAAAGTGCTGCCAAATGAGTGCCATGGTTTTCCGAAAGAACATTAAATTGATGTGGGAAGCATGTGGAGCTGAACTGCAGCTGTTATCATCCCTTAGCATTGGCTCTGCTAGCAAAAAAGTTGATAGGAGTTGTAGTCAAAGAATGCCTGGAAGGCCACATGTTACTTCACCCACCCCTATTTTAGAGGATCAGCAGTCCAAAGGGACTTCATCATGAGTTCACAATCTCTTACAGATCTCCAGACAGATGTGTAGCATTTAGTATACAGACTGGTCTATTATTGAAGGAGAGAGTATCTAACTGCTTTTGTGATATGTTTTAACCATTCTGTTTTTAATCTGTATTTCATTATGGTTAGTAGCTTTGAGAATCTTTTGGGAGTGAGAGGTATCAGTTAAATAAATACACTGTTAGAAAAGTGTTATCCCTGCATTTTCAAGAGAGATTGACCAAGATGTCATCAGTAGATCTGTCTCCTTGCTGCTGCTGCTGCCAGTAGAAAAAGGCAAAGCAAGCACTCCTCTTTTGCCTGCTTGCACACCTGGAGAGGGGAAGGTCAAAGAGAAGCAGGTTTCTAGGGATCAGTAGTGGGGCCTCTTCTAGAGTTGGTCCTAGGCAGCTGTCCACCAATGCTGATCCCAGTCCAGAGTTGTGACTGACTAGCAAATCTTACAGTTATTATCACAATGAAAGAATTAAATTATCCATTAGCAGCTGCTATTGCTTCATGGAACAGAGGAGTGGAGGGATATCCCCAATTTCTGTTTTACTGGCAACATGGTACAGATAACATGTGTGTTCTACTTGTCCATCTGGACTCCAAATAAGGAATTGTTGGAATGAGTTCAACTATGTAGTATTTTCTGCAGGATTAGCTGTTTGCATGGCTGGCCCTTCCATTAGATGGGGTGAGGTACCCGCCTTAGTTACAGGACCACACCCACCCTCTGCTCTGGAAAGCATCATTGTCTCAAGTGGCTGGTGTGCGGCTCTCCAGAATTGACTGCTACCATCTTCCACCCCACATGCTCAGCAGTCTTCCAGGGTACCTCACCCACAATGTTTGGTTCTGAAGAAAGATTTCTCAGAGCCAGGAACTTGGGCTGGATCTGTGGGAAGCAGCACCAACCACCTTGTGTTAGAACAATGCAGTGGGTAGGTTCTGGCTAAGAGGCAGTGTTTTTCTTCTCGTCTCAGGGAGTGAGAGATTCTGAGACACCACTAGCTACTTCTATGTATTGCCTTTCATATTGCTTAGAAAAGCAATTCTTAACTTTTTCTTTATCATGAACCCCCCTTTAAATACCTTTTGTTGCCATGGGTCAGGAAGACTTCACTAAAGATTTAAAACGCAGTAGCTAGAAGTGTCACTTGCTTTCCCTCAGCCACTCAGAGTCAATCATTTGCATGTTTTCATCGTTTGCAGAAGTAGCAAGTGCTGAGTACCTTTTTTGCCGTGAAAAAGTTGTTTTCATAACCTTTGAACAGCTTGAAGTATTGTAATGAAACTTTGTATAAATGATGTCTATCACTGGCAAAAGATTCCTCTTCTTTGAATTAATGTATGACTGTCTGACTTTCATAAAGTATCATTAAGCCTTTGTAGACCCCCTATGAGGACACTGTGGCCCTCCAGAATCTGCAAACCACAAGTTAAGAACTGCTGGCTCAGAACATACTATAACACTGCCAAGGAACACTGGTTTGGAGTAAATTTGGAGTAGCTGTAGCTCAGCAGTAGCACACATACTTTACATGTGGAGGACATAGGGTTCAATCTCCCACAGTAGCTCATGAACTGGTAACTTCCCAATAGGATCACTGCAGTGCACTTTACATGGAGCTGTCCTTGAAGAGGTCTTGGAAGCTGAAGTTAGTGCAAAATACAACATTTAGGTTGCTAATGGAAACATCTCATAGAAACCATATTACAGTGGTTTCAGCTGAATTGCACTGGTTGTCAGCATGCTTCTGGTCTGAATTCAGGGTGATGATGGCAATATTTAAAGGCATAATAGCCTGGGAGCATGATACTTGAAGAAGTACCTTTTCTGCAAGGTTGCCAGATTGAAAACTGAAAAGGGCTCCTGTACGGTATGGTTATATAGAAGAGAGAATTTCACCCATTGTTGCTTGTTACCTAATTGTATGAAATATTTAGAGTCTCCCTGTATACCTATCCAAGGATTAAAGTTTTTCTGGAAGGCCCCTTCCTTGTGTCCCAGTAGTGGGAGCAATATACTGTGTAAATACATGTGGGTGGCTTTCTCTACATTGGTATCTGGTTGTTGAATGTTCTTTAGGACTGCCACACTGAAAACTGAAGAGGACTCCTATACCTTTAAATATTGTATAGACCCAACATGGTATAGTGGCTTAGCCATAAGACCATGACTCTGGAGACCAGGGTTCAATTCTCCACTTGGCCGTGTAAACCCACTGAGTGACCTTGGGCGCATCACACACTCTTAGCCCCAGAAAACTCTGAGATAGGTTTGCCTTAAGGTTTCTATAACGTGAAAATGACTTGAAGGCACACAACAACAAGAACAGGAAATTTCAGCAGGTGTTGCTTGTCATACAACCAGGTTAGCAAGCAACACCTGCCGAAATTCCCTCTTCCATACAATACTTAAAGATATAGGAGACACCACTAGTTTTTACTCTGGCAACCCTAAAGCCTTCCCCGTCAAGGCCCACTTGGTGCTGATGCTGGCTTCATTCTGCCATCAAATTTAAACATGGCTTTTTATTAAAGCCTTTGTGGATCTAACAATTTTGTCAAAATCTGTTCCTTGTCTCATATTTTTGTAGTCTTTTTATCACTGTTTTAAATCCTTTATATTGTTTTAGATTAAATTGATTTTAATGTAAATCTCCCAAGATCTTATGATACAGAGTGTGATACAAATATTTTAAACAAATAGATTAAAAAAACAAAGCCTCTAGTATTACCTGATAGGGCTGAGAAAGAATCATCTTGCCTAAAAGATTGGAGAGTCACTGCCTGGCCAAGTTGATAATACTGGTCTGAATGTACTAATGGTCTGTATTCCTTTGGAAAAGGGATGGGAGAGAGGCAGTCATAATCTGATTGAATCATTGAGAAATGCAAAAGTAAATAGTTACAGTTTTAAAATTTTAATGAACTACTCTTTGAGGCCTTGAAATTTTAATTTTTAAGCCCCAGACTTATGGCAGTTGTAGTTCAATATATCTGTAGTCCACCAGTATGAAAAAGTTAACCTGCGTTCTGGTAGGGAAGTATCGTTAGAACATTTGTATAGGCTTTTTGGGAAATCATGTGCAAGTTATTGAATCTTTTTGCACATATTGCCTCTATGCCCCCCAAAAACTGTGATTGACTAATTCTTGCCAAGTGTTTGGACTTATGAAGTGTCTAATGCCATGCTTTCCAATACTTGAAAAAGCATAGACATAGAAAAAGAAGACAAAAGAGAAAAACAATCAGGGAACATGGAAAGGTAGGATTGGAATAAAAACGAATAAACTGTAGAAATAATCAGGCTCTGCTACTGATAAGAGAATGAATATCAGCTTTCCCAGGTGGCAATATCCAGATTGTGGAAGCTTTCCTGTCATTGAGTTTTAGAACATCAGTGAAAACATGTTCTTTCATGTCACCTGTTGACTTATGGTGACCCCATGAATTCCTTAGGTAAAGAATACTCAGAGGTGGTTTTGCCAGTTCCTTTCTCTGAATTATAGCCTATGGCACTTGATATTCATTGGCCATTTCCCATCCAAGTAGTAACCGGAGCTGATCTTGCTTAGCTTCCAAGATCAGGTATGATCTGGTGCCTTTAGGATATTTAGCCCCTTTAATTCATATTTGCCTCCTGCTTGGGCAATGTATCTGTAAACAGAATCCTCTTTTCCTGATATATGAAGAACTGAATAGGTTTTTTCTACTTTATATTTTAATTGTCTATTTTATTCTTAATCTGAAGGGACTGAAAAGTAGGGTAGAATTTTTTCTGAATTAATACCAATAATAATTTCAGAGTAAGGGTTAAAACAGCTAATGGTTTGCAAAGTTTTTATTCATTTGTTTCTTCTTTGTTGGAGATAAAAGATAATGGACATCTATTTTATCCTGACCTGTGGAATAAAGGCTTTCATCCAATAGGCTTTCCGTCACACTTTTTATACCAAATTCAAAGTAGTTGAATAATTCATTCCTTTAAAAGCTTTGACCTCTGTTATAAAGATCTTAATCTCAAGGCACTCCCAAGTTCCTTTTTTTGTTATCCTCCAAACCAAGTCATACTTGGCTCACCTCCTAGACACTTCATCCAAATGATTTCTAAGCATACCAAATACTTATAAAACAATATATGATAATATCCTTGCATAATATTGAGAGACACCATTTGTTTCCCATTTGTTGTATAGATTTCTGCAATTTAAATTATTTTTTCTTAGCCTAAATTACAAGTCTGCAGTGATTTTCCGTAATATTGTCCAACAGTAAATATTTTGCTATCTAGCTGCTTAGATCTAGCTATTGTGATGATAAAAAGACTCGAGATGTGTGTGTACGCGTGTGCGCGTGTGTGTACACATATCATGCTAGCTTTTTTTTTTTTACAGAGAGCTAGAGACAAAGACCATCAAGATGAAAACTAGCTGAGATTGGGGATTTTACTAACATTTATGCGTTGTGGATTCATATTTAGTATGTTTGTTTATCTGTTAGGTAGATAATTATACCATTAAAACTGGAAGTCTCTAGGGATTTTTTTTTCAAATCCAAAAGTTTGTCCCTGCAAGAAATGATGTCCTCACAGTTGACTCTTAAGTGAACACTATCAATGTAAGCACTGCTTCCCACTTGTTGGGAATCTCTCATGAAGTAACAGGATGTTCCAGCAGCCCTTGCATCGTGATATTATTATACTACTTTGGAGTATCTTTTCTCACTTTGTATATGCTGCCCAGTGATAGGCAGGTGACATCTTAGGCAGTGGAAGCAACACTCAACTTCCTGGACACCTTACATGACACTACAGGGCTTGAGAGGCTATGTCTCAAATTCTGTGTTTTGTAGCAGAACTAGATTGGGCCTGATGCAACCAGATAGATTGATTTGGTTGTCTTGCTGTCATGTTCTAAATTGCTACCTAATTGTTTACATAGTGGTTAGAGGTGGGCACTGATGTTTAAATAGCGTATAGCCACCTGCTGAATTCATGCATGTAATGGAAATTAATCTTGATTTCTCAGCTGTAGACTTCAGTGTTCTCTTTCTATTGGACTTCATGGTTAACGTATCCTTTTATATTCCCAAACTGAATCCTTGCTGTTGGATGGCATGCTTTAGAAAATAGAGTCAACTCTTTTTCACAGAAACAGAAAATGTGAATGTATTTACTTACGGGTAATTTATTTCTCCCAACAGCTGGTTATGTACCACAGAATGCAAGTTTGACATTTCCTTTGTTTCAAACTGCAGATAAGGTAAGTGAACCAATTTTTCAAGAGAATAACATGAGACAATCTGGACCCTAATGCAAGTTAAAGTGCTGGCATGTGAAAATTAGATGTCTATTAAATTTGGCATCTTTTAGCTTTTTAATGTACTGCTGTTTGGAGCTGGTCCAAGATATTTTGCTGCCTGAAGTAAAGCAGTACCAGGCATATTCCCTTCACCTCTCACACCACGTCAAGATAAATAGTACCTGAAGCTGGTCAAATTATTATGGTTCCGGAGGAACTAGATCTCACAAATACATGTCTCTTTCCTTGACAGAAAAATACAACGATAATGAATTAACTAACATTTGCTGCCTTTTCACATCCTGCCATCTTTAGATGGCTATGTCACTTTACCTATAATGATAGGAATAGCCCAAAGAATATCCACAGCTTCACTGAATCTCTCTCACTCTCTTTTTAACAAAGAGGATATGTATAACAACAACAAAAAGCCTAACATGATAGTTTTAGTGTTTGCATATGCTGATTCATTTGTGGAGGTCACATTGAGAAAGCCATACAAAATGTCTTAGCATAGAGGAAGATTGTGACACAGTGAGCTATGTCCTGCTGAGTATGCTATCTGAGTCTTGTCAATCAGCTAAAAACAAGTGGGGGAGGGAGGACTTTTAATGATGACATTGTGTTGATTACTTATAAAAAGTGACTGAACAAAGCATGATAGTTTCATAGTAGTTGCTCCCTTATGTTCATCAACATTGCACACTATTTTGTTATGAGTGACAAAGTATGTTAAATAATTCTTATAATAATAATAATTAAAATTTCTTAATAATAATTAAAAATTGCTCAAATATGTAGGGTTCATTCAAATCACCATAATCCTTGAGCTTGCTTTCCCATTGGCATAGCCAGATTTAACTATCAGTTTGCAAGTTCTGGTCAGCAATGATAATAAAAAGCAAGATACGCATTTTCAAGGTACTGAGGGGGGCAATATTAGGATGCAGAACAGAAACTGAGAGGCATGCTATATTAAATGCAGAATTGTGTGATGAGTATTAGTATGATTTTGGAGGATGTTGCCTTATTTTAAATACATTCTTACTCCTCATATCAGCTTTAGTTGGCTGATTTTTTAAGTTTGCATAAAGAATAAACATTGTTCTAAAGAGGAACAACATACTCATTGTGTTTAGACAGTCCATGCATGTCACTGTAGGCATTACCTAAGAGTACAGTTAGCCCTCCACAATTGCTAGGGTTAGGGATGCAGGGTCCCTACAAAAGTGGAAAAACCACAAATATCACAATGAGTGTGTGTGTCTGTGGGAACGGGAGCAGGCACCTAGGCTCCAACCCACATCAGGGAAAGGAAAGAGAAAGGGGTGGGTTAGCTTGGTGGCCCTATACTTCCTCTGTTTCACCCATTTCCTTTCCAGATGTGAGGGGGCATTGAGAGAGGTCTGTGGTGCTGAGGAATCAGGCAGTAAGCCATCCTTAACTGGCCAGGCAGTGCTTAGTGGAGGAGGAAGAGTTTGGAGCTGCTGAGGGGGAAGGTTCCCCTGGAAAAGAAGCACTTGAGGGGAGGGGCAGGCATTGGAGGAATCTGTGAAAGGGAAGCCCACAGATGTGCAGGGCTGACTTCACCCTACCTGTTTCCAATTCCTATCGTCCCAACCCAGCATGACAATATCTGTGTTGGCAGATGCTGGTAAGAATTATAGTCCAGTACATCTGAGAATCACCAGACCGAGGGTAGGTATACTCTAGAGGCACATCCTATCACATCACTGCAAGGTTTTTTTTTCTTAATGGTGCTATTAAAGTTTTTCTGCCTAATTAAACAGGAAAAATTCTTCAGTTGATCCAGATCATGGTTAATCTAATAATTAATCAACGGTGCAGCCTTGGGCGCAATGGGCCTTGGTTCTAGAAATGGTTGCCTAGGATTATAGGTTAAACATTGCAGCC
This sequence comes from Cyclura pinguis, assembly GCA_030412105.1. NCBI lineage: Eukaryota > Metazoa > Chordata > Lepidosauria > Squamata > Iguanidae > Cyclura > Cyclura pinguis. The sequence goes on from CM059602.1 coordinate 220,659,197, forward strand.
CTAGTTATTTTACGTAAGGCTTGGTCAGTGTAAAAAGTGTAAAAAGAGAACAATAGAAATCTGCATGTGAGTTTTGTATGAGAAATAGGGTAGCTGTGGCTTAAACAGAACTCAAAGTGTTTTGAAGGAAGGTCACTTTTATTCCAGTTGTTTCTCTTGAAATAATTTTGATGTTTAGTTTGTTATGGTTAAACTCTTTTAAAAAATTCACATTGTATCACTCAAAATTGCAAAACCTTGTAGATAGCTAAACTGTGATCTACACATTAAGGTGTCAGGATGAGGTAATTTTATTTAGGGAGGTTTTAAAAGATCACATTCTTTCCTTAGATACTGCTGTGTATGAAATGGAAAAAAATACATGAGTTATAAAGTTCCAAGCAACATTTTTTAGAGTTTCGTGTAACTGTGAAGGATTACTCTATTTGAGATGAGTGTGGAAGAAAAAGCATCTGTTAGTATTAAAGCTGCTTTAACCATCTTTCTACAATGAAGGAGAAAGCAAATGTCTTAAAACATTCTCTGTTCTGGGTGGCCTAAAATGGCAGCCCAGTTTTATTTTAGTAATGCATTTCTTCTGGTTAAGCAAAACCTTGCATGGTAAAACAGTGGCGTTTAGAAATTGTGGGATACTAATGGAACATTATCATGTTCTAAGTAGAATGCCCAATTTATCCCATCTCGGAATACTTATGTCTTCAGTTCTCTGCATGTGACTTATAGTATCTGTTAGAGTTTAAACAATGCTGGAAATAAGCCCAAGCTTGTGCTTGTGCTTGGGGAAATATTTGTGGTGCAATTCATTAAATTAAGACTCCTAAACATGTATCTAATTACCCTCTTAAGCCACTTATTCCATGTTTAAATAACAACTGGTTATTACAACATTTGCTTAAGGCTACCAACACCAGCATTGTATGAATTTGTTTCTTACTGTTTAGACCTCAAGAAATACATTGCAAATGTTCCACTATTATTGTGTTAACATAAAAGCAGCAGTCTCAATTAATCTAAATGAATGCAACACTGAGGGAGGGTGCTCTTGAACATGTTTTCAATTTCAGAAGAAACTTAAAAATCTCACTGGAAAAATATAGAAGCATTCCCCTACCCCTCTGTGTATGTGTGTTTAATGTGCAGCCACTGGCATCCCCACATATTGTGTAGTCATTAGCATCTTGTATTCTTTCTCTAGTACTTGTCCATGTGCATAAATAAATAGAACCAAACTAAAGTCCAGCAGAAAATCAGATTTTCATTCAGCTGTGTCATTAGTTATATGCTGTTAATATTTTGGAACTATAAACACATTTAGAACACTTTCAGCTATTCAGAACTTACGCGCACTCTCTGATTGTAATCCTTACAACAAACCTAGTTCAGTGCTATTCCTCCATGGGGCACTGAGGCTGAAAGACTAGCTTTCCTAAGTCTATTTAGTGAATTCTTGGCAGAAATTAAAATTGACATTGATTCGAAGATCACAGTGCAAATCTATGCATGTTTGCTTGGAAGTAAGCCTCAAAGTGCAGTGGGATTCCTTAGAAAATGTGTCTAAAATTGCAACTATGTTCTCCTAACCATTGTGCTACACCGTATGCTATCCAAGTTTCTGATGGGCTAAGTTGGTTGTCAGTAGTTTTCTTGTCCAGCAAAGATTTAAATTGCTGATAGTCTGTTCCTTGTTATACTGCTTGAAATAATAATTTTTATCTGGCTGTGAATCACGTTTCTACAATCTTGAGTGCAACCAATGAATATCAAGTAGCCAGTTTGCAGGTCCTGTGTGTATGTTTTACACTTATGCTAAAATATTTGAAACCTGAGTTGTCAAATCTTCCTGAAGTGTCATTGCCTCTAGTAAGTGCAATTTCTAGCACACTGCTTATATCTGACTGCTTAGAGTCAAATCTGCCAGAAATAGAAGCTGATGACTGAGAGAGATGCTGATGCTTTAACACAAAAAGTATAGGTACAGTTTTCCCTCATTAACTTTTCTCAAACCGTACCTGCATAGTGACACATTTTCCCTATTTTCATGTCTCTCCACAAATGATATCCAGGCCATCTATATAAACAGAACGTAAATATGTATGTATTTTTAAATTTATTTTATTTATATCCCATCTTTCTCCTGGCATAGGATCCAACATGGCTCACATCAGTTTAAAAGCAAAGTAAAAACAAAAACGCCACAGCCATTTGATGCAAAAATTTAAAAACATTGAATACCTCGAGCGTGTCAATAGCTGAATGTCCTTTCGGCTTGAGTCCAGATCCATCATTAGTGTCAGCTATGGTGCCACTGCTGTTGTCTCTAAGAGATTCTCTGCCCATGTCAACCCCACTACTACTAGTGCCCAGTAGCTGTTTTGCATGATTAGCATGGCACCTCAGCATCGGAGACCCTACAAGCAGTACTGCTGCCGTCAGCATAACCTCTTCCAACTTGTAATGACCCCAAGGTGAACCTATCACAGGGTTTTCCTGTCAAAAATTTATTCAAAGGAGACTTGCTTTGCCTTCTTCTGAGGCGGAGAGAGAGTATAATTTGCCCAGGTCCACCCAGTAGGTTTCCATGGCTGGGCAGGGATTTGGACCCTGGTCTGTAAAGTCATAGTCAGCACTCAAACTACTACACCACACTCTCTCTCTCTGAATGGCTACTGTTAAATTTAATCATCACTGTCTGAATTTCCACATTCCATTTTAATCTCATGGTTTACAGTCCACCTCAGTGACCATACATATATACACAGAATCCCAGTTAATTAGACAGATACCCTTGAAAGTTTGTAATGTAGTAAATGTGTTGTCTTTAAGGTGTCATAAGACTCTAAGATTTTTTTCTCCCTCATTTGGCAGTGTGTTGTAGCCATTTGTTCTTCTAAGACTTCTGATTTTCACCTATTTCTGGCTTAGTTCTTTATATCTTCTGGGACTGAATATACCTCATATCTTTCAGTGGCTTGGCTTACAGTTATTGATCTCTGTCTTCTGTAAGTACAGTTTCCATTAGCCCTCAAATCGCTTCATTGGTTTTTAAATATATTTTGATAAAATCTGTAAGTTCTTAAACCTGATAGGGTTATACACACAAACACACTCACAATATTAGAGGAAAGAGAGTGTTATTGACAAGGTGAAGATATATGTGTGAAATCAAAATGATGTGAATTTTGTAAAAATTCAGTCCACACATAGTGACATAGCAGAGTAAGTGCTACTTTTTTACTAGGTGTTCCTTTTTTTACATCTACAGAATGGAAAGTTGACCATCAGATGTTAAACATGTAGTCAGTTTATGCAAGGATGGATAATATATAGACCTCCAGATATTGTTGAACTGTAGGTCCCATCATTCCTCACCATGAGTTACGTTGGCTGACTCTGCTGAGAATTATAGTTCATCAATATCTGGCATTCCATGCAATTCCACTCCTGGTTTAGGGCATTGGTGGTGATTGCTTCAGTCCAAGTCTACAGCACTACTTTCTCCCCTCCAAAAATAATTATTGCCTGACTGAAGATGGATGCAAAGATGGCTTCTTCTTTGTCTTCAAACACAGTCTTTGTGCTATTACTCCAGATGTGGATAAAATCCCTACCAAATTCATTATGTTTCCCAACAGCTTCATTGACACTGGGATAAGATAACAGTAGCTTGTAGAAACCATAGCTTCTCCTCTCCCCTGGAACTCTAAAGTAGCTTAGTTAGAACTCAATTTCCGGTGTGTTTTGGCTTACCTTTTTACTGTATGCTTCTTCCCATAACACTGGGCTAATGTGAGATGCCTGGGATCCATGTGAACATGCAGTGCTAAGGCTCCTCCTGGATGGTACTATCGTGAGGAGCTGTCAGGTAGGCTATATGCCCAGGCAGCTTGTGTAGACTCACTTGTACAGGAGGTCAAACACATTAGCATAATGTTAGCTTACTGGACCTGAAGCTTGGACAACAAACAGGAAAGATCCCCCAGAGCTTTCTTATGGATTTCTGCAACCATATATACTCTTAAGTGAAAGTAAGCCTCATTGATCTCAATGAAAAGTATTTTTGAGGAGACCTGTGTATGGTGTGACACTGTAAATGACAGAAGGAAACTGGGCCCTTATAAAGGTGCTGAGGTGTTGAGAATTTTACTAAAAAATGTTACTAAAAAATTCTTCGTTTTTGGAACATCTTCCATTTTGCAAGCTTCTGATGAACATACTGTTTCCTTAAATAACTTCATCAAGCTCAACTTTCTCCATACGTGAATGCATAGTTTTTTAGATGAGGTTTTTAGGTCAATAGTGTCATAACTTTCTTTAGACACTCTACAGCAACAGGCTTCAGATGTATAGTTCCACAGCTGGAACATGTGGAACTACAACATTATGAGGAAGAGTGATGTGTTACATTTACAAGTGAGTGTGTCACTAACATCTTTTCAGTGACTGGAAAACACTGAACATATTGGCAAGGGATTAGTGCCTCGTCTTTATTGGTTGTTATCAAAGGAGACACAATGTGAAGAGTTCTTCCATTAAAAGAAGTGCTACTTGATTTAGAAATAATGGCTAAAGATGGGTCACTAGTTAGTCTGGAACTCATAATAGCTTGTTCTGTGTTTAGTTTTTTTAAAGATATTTTTATTTTTTTGAAAAAGAAACATTTTTGTTGTTTAAGTGACACTCTCTGTCGCATATCTGCACACAGAAACACACATACAAACACACATGTATGCATACCTCTGTGCCATTTTGGAAACTGTGCATGAAAATGATTTGTTATGCGCTTTTGAGTCAACTTCAGTTTATGGCAGCTATATGGTGATGTTTTCTTGGCAAGGTTTATCCAGAGGAATATTCAATGCCTTCCTCTTAGGCTGAGAATGTGATTTGTCCAAGGTCAACCTTTGAGTTTCCATGGTTGAGTGGAGATTGGAACCCTGGTTACGTGCATATCTATCTATCTATCTATCTATCTATCTATCTATCTATCTATCTATCTATATGTATATGTATATGTGCACTTTGGACTTGCTTTGTATCAGTGTATATGGAACTCAACAAAACCAAAATAGCAGGGAGGCGGAGTGTGAAAGAGGAAGAGACAGTGAAAAAGGAGACTGAGAGTGAACGTCAGAAAGGCGAGGAGTGAATAGAAGGACCTGAAACAGCTCCATATGAAATTAACTTAATGTAACTTAAGTTGGGCATTGATCCTTTTTGATTAACCAAAGAGTATCATGTAAAAAATGGTTTGATATTGAACACTGTTTTAAAAATAGTACTAACAGCTATAATTAAACTGTGATCCATTTATAGAATTGTATTAATTCTATTATATTCTACTGTGTTAATATTTATTCCTAAACAAAATTAATCCAAAATGTATTCGTTGCAGCATGCTTGGCACTAGTATTGTGATGGAAAAATTCCTAACACTCTGCAGAGTTTGGATACAAAATATTTGAGGTACAGCTACTATGACTACATCTTGCAGTAGCTTGGGGCCTGGCAAGGTAGGACCTCCTCACTGAAAAATATTTTATGGTCGCCATAAAGCTTTTGCAGAGCTTGAAAAGTTACTTTTTAAACTACAGTTCCTGGAATATTCCAGTCAGCATGACCTAACTGTGGAACTAAGAGATTCTTGGAAAATTGAAATATAATTTCTGGAGCTCAGTGTTTTTGTAAGGAGGACTATTTCTTTTGACTGAGACTAACCAATAGAAAAACGTGTCTTACAGTATAAACTTAATAGTTTTCAATCACCAAGTTGCTTTTTAGAAAAAGTTCTTTTAGGCTGACATCTGATAGTCTTTGGGATGATGTCTCATGGTCCATGTGATGTTTTAGATCTCCCCCTCTTAGAGAAGAAAGAAGGGAGGTTTCAATTATGAAGGGAGAGTTGCAGAGATCTAACTCTGCAATCATCTTGATTGCAGAAATTTCCAAAGCTCTTGCCACTCCAGTGCTAGTGCATTCTGGAGCTAAAGGAAGAAAGTGTTTTGTTGGTGTGTCAGTGGGGTGGGGAAAGGCTTGGCCTGCTGTCATCCCATTCCCCTGGATGTTCATAACTTGACTCCTTTTTCAACCAGTTAAGAAAACTTCTAAAAATAAAACAATGACAAAGAAAATGCTCCTCCTCCTTCCCAGCAGGGTACAATCCTGGGGTTTGGAGTTTAGGGAGGAGCATTTAGAATTCTCAGCCAGAGAGCCCTTTGGCTTCAGTAAACTACAAACCCCAGAATTCTATAAGATGTTGAAAGTGGAATAATAGCACTATAACAGCGTAGGAAGGAAATGGCCTTAGTGAACAATAAATTCTCATGCTGGTTTGTGAACAAGCTCCACATCTCTTTGCACGACCAATCAGAAGTCCATGCGAGAGGGATGAAGTCCAACGCCAAATACAAAATTCTTACCTTGCCACTGTCCTGATTTGGCAGGAATAGTCCTGATTAATCTTCTGCTGTGCTACAATTTCAGCTCCTTTTAAACTGCCCAGTTTTTTTCTCTCTTCCTATCACTTCTCTGCTTTGTACTTACTGCACTTATCCTTGCTTACTTCCCATCGGGACAGACTGAGTTCAAGTGCAAAAGTGGTTTAACTCAGCAGGGTAAGGAGGAGAGGATGGGATGAATCTTGCCCTTCCCTGTAAACTCAGGCAACAAAGTTCTGCAGCCTCTCCTAGCTTGTATGTTCATTGTTGCCATCTGGTCTTTTGGAGTTTTGACCACATTGAGGGGTAGTTTGGTAACATGTATCCCAATTTTCATTTCTGAAATGTTAGAAGATATGAAAATTAAAGAGGAAGCTGTTGAAATGGTGAAAGAATTTCAAACGTTAGAATTGTATTAAATGCATATTTTAACAACAACAACGACAACAACAAAACAACAACAAAAGTTTCTGCTGCAGTTTAAGTATATTGCCTACTTGATATCCTATGTGGTGCACAAAATGCCTGGCAAAAAAATGAACCCAAGTATTTAAATCACAAACAAGAAACTAATGTAAAATGTTTTTGGTTGTTGAATCAATAGCTTATCTAGAGCTATTTGTGACATGCAGCTGAAGTCTTCCCCTTTTAATCTGCTCCCTAGTTATAATTCAAGTAATGCCTCTTGTACCCTGCTAGGAAGCCAAGTGGGTATACATGTGTTTGCTTGGGTTTTATGCAGCTAAAGTATTTAGATCACAGACCACATCTCGACAGCTTTTCATGGTGATGAGAGGAAGCATTAAGCACTTGGGTCCTCTCAAGATTATAGTACTGATACAGGGCATCTGCTTGGTTTCCCCCAAATACCCTGCCACTTTCTTTTGAAAAAGAGAATCTCTCAAATCACCCAGACAGCTTATCTTTCATAAAGAGCTGTTCAACAAAATATTTAAAGTGGAGAGGCAGGGAGACCACTTCACTCTTGACCCTGAAGTCTGTCTACTTCAGCTCCTGCATAAATTGATAGATGCAGATTTAATTGGGCATTCTAATTGGAACAGGAGAACCTGAAAGGGAAAAAGGTGCTTCTGCCACTCAAAGGGTAACTCATATGTTGAACTTTTCTTCCACCCACTCAGTTCTTTTCTCTCCCCCATATTTTTCCTTATAGCAACCCTGTGTGGTTGTTTAGGGTTAATGATTGGCCTAGAATTATCCAGTGACTTTTGTGGCTGAGTGGCAGTTCAAACCTGAGTCTTCCTCAACCTTGGTTTCCCCAGTTGCTTTGGTCTATAATTCCTATTATCTCTGAACATTGTCCATTCTGGAACATGGGGCTGAAGCAATTGCAGGCCAGAAAATCCAAAGGGAACCAAGTTGGAAAGAAGTATCCTGCACTGTTGGGGAAAAACACCAAGAACAACATGTCAGGTGGCAAAACGAAGTCCAAAAGAGACAAGTAGAACAGCCACATTCAGTTGTTGCAATTCTCCCTTTTTCTTCTCTCATTCTCATTCCTGAATTAAAATTAGTTCAGGTAGTATATGGGAAATAGGGTGGTCTAAATACTGTAAACCACCACAACCTGTCTAATTGGAAGCTAAGCAGGATGAGCTTTGGTCAGCTGGATGGGAGACCACCGACGAATATCAGGTACTGTAGGCTATATTTCAGAGGAGGGAACTGGCAAAACCACCTCTGAGTATTCCGTGCCTAAGAAAACCCTACAAAATTAATGGGGCTGCCATAGTCAACAAGCAATTTGAAGGCACGTGCAGGCACAATATGTAGCAAATAACTTAAGGGAAAATTCTCACTATAATGAAGACTAGTTTAAAGCTAGAGTGGCCACTGAAGCATTATAAGAAAAGAGGACAAAAGATATAGAATTATAAGCTGATGTATATCTACAGTTGTAAACTGGAGTTCATTATCATAATTTTACACAGAAACAGAGTTCATTTTACCAAAATGGGGAAGACTATAGCCAGTTGACACACGTGCCTGAACTGTCTGCTTTCTCAGTGCCATTTGCTGACAGGCAACTTCAAAATCCCACTACCACCCCTGTTTGAAATCTCCCTCCTTAAAGTTCTTCATCTTTAAGGTGGACTTGGACAGGGCAGCCCTTCAGACAGAGGACCTCCCCTTCTAAATTAGGACACGTGATTATTCCTTGTACAACTGAGAGTTTTCAGGAGGAAAATGGCAAATCTAATTATCCTTGGGGCATTTAAAAATTGACTGCTGAATTTAGGTTGCTGGTTCTGTGTTATCAGAATCTTTTTCTGACTTTGTCCAAATTATTTTCTGTCCAGCTGATATTATCTGTTTTATTGTCCTTGAACGGGTAATTCTATGATTACCTAATTGGATTAACTCTATGGCAATTTTAAATTATACTTTTTTCTTCTTGTTTTGAAAACATACCATTTTGCAAAGGTGATTGCATTTTGTTTTCCCCCAAATACTGGAACATAGATGAGGAAGAACATACTGTGGTCAACCACATGCTTCCACTACCAGAAATGTGATCCCAGTGTGGACTGTTATATTTCAAGCTGTCTAATATGAAGGGAAACCTATAGCATCATTAGGATTACAGCTATGTATTCAGGCCATGGAAAGAATCCAGAGAATGAAATCCCTTTCCTGGCTTAAACCCAGAATGAAAATAATCAACCACATCAGTATCAAACCAAACAATACAGCCCTACACTGGAAAATTGGTGATGCTTGGGACTTAAACTCCAGAATGCAAATAATGCTCATTATTGTAAATTGGATGGAGAGGATTAAATAGGTATATGCTAACAATTCTGCATTGAGTACATTGTTTGATAGAATGGCTCCGTTACTGGCTACTGCATAGTTGAGTAGGTAAAGGGTTTTTGCTTGCATTTTGTTGATTAAAAGCACTTCTTTGAGTAGCTTATTTTGGCTGAGTTTCTTATTCTCCTCTACAGATTTCAATTGTTAAGAGCTGCAAATTTCTTTTACTAGGGAAGCCATCCTGTTCTAAAAATACTGGATGAGAAAGATCAAACTGTTCTTAATTTTTGTCATTTTATTCCAGCTCCACCATTTTCATGTTTGAATTTTTTAGTGATTGTGGAAAGTAAAGCATACATTATATATTGGGAAAAATTGAGCATTGCATTCATATTTCTGTTGTGGAAGATGGACTGAGATAATTTTGGTTGTTCATAATCTTCCCGTTACTCTATAGAAGTGATTGTAGAAATACAGCAACTGACAATATCTGTGTGCATTAAAGGCATCCCCACCCATAAGATTTTCTGAGGGTAGAGATAGTTGTAATAGTATATTTCTTGTTGCCTTGACCTGGTGACAATGTAGAGCTTCTTCCAACACACGTCCGCATACCAATCTTCCTATCAAAGGTAACAAAATGGACACAATTAACATGCTGGAGGATTGTGGCAAGTAAGTTTCAGAAACTGGCATCAGTAGGCACCTAATAGGGCCTGCAGCCATGCAAGAAATTCACTATTACCTCCTGGCCTCCCACTCTGTCACTGCCTTATGAACTGCCTTCTCTAAGCATGAAAACAATTGCCAGAGTACAGAGATGGAAGATACGCTCTCCTATTCTGAGTAGTTGTGAGGATCTGCATTATGGTGTGTCCTCTCCAGAGAAACTTACTTAGCCCCCATCTTTATCTTCTTTTCTATCATTTTATCAGAATATGACTTCTCACAATTTTAGTTGTGATTGTTAGCATCTATCTAAAGATGATAAAGTTGCAGAGGAGATGTGTTTCCAGAATGTTGATCCTCACGACTACTCAGAACTTAAAATTCTACTGTGCAATTTCATTCCGAGAAGGCTTTTGTTTCCTAGCCCCACCTGTATCTATTTCTGGACAGAAGTGTAATTTTGACATTTTTGGCAAGATTGGTAATTTTTGCTATTCTAATCCAAACAGCCTTGTGTAAGATGTTCCTGTTTTTGTATGAATGCATTAGACACCATTGTCTAACATATTCAGTTAACTGAGTTCCTTAAAGGAATTATCAAAGCTGAAAGCATGGATGCAACCTTTTGTACAAATTTCAGAAGTGATATTTTCATTAGAAAACCACCAGCAAAGCACTATTTGTATGTAAATTGGCATCCAAGTTGTTGTTGTGCACCTTCAAGACATTTCTGACTCAGGTTCATCTCTGAGTCACCGTATCATGAGGTTTTCTTGGCAAGATTTGTTTTGAGAGGGGTTGCCTTTTTCTTCCTCTGAGGCTGAGAAGGTGTAGGTTTCCATAGCTTAGAAGGGATTCAAACTACCCCATGATGGCTACTAACCAGCTGCAAACAAAGCAGTCCAACTGATTAATAGAGGTATTTAGAGATAGCTTGGAGCTGTGTTATTTTGTATACATCAACTGTGGCTTTTGAGAGAGATTTTTTTGGGAGAGGTTGCTTCTTTGGTTTGTGGTTGATTCTGGTTTTTTTTTTACATCGATTTATTATTTCTAATACTCTGCTGTTTTGTTTTGAGTTTAGAGCTGGTAAAATTAATTGTTACTGTTAAAATGTATCACAATTGGGGCTGGAAAAAAATTTCATTGGAATGGTGATTCTCAAAGAACCTATCCGTTTTGTAGTTCCCAAACTCCTGTTGTAAGACAAAACTTACCTCACACATTAGAGAAGCTTATATAGTGTTGGGAGAAATTAAATATGAAAAAAATGTACCATTTTTAAAGGCAAATAGGTCAAAAATACATACAGTTGAAAAAATTGCTATTAGGATACTTCAGTTAGCAGGGAAAGTGTGAGCAAAACTACAGACATACCTCAGTTAACAAAGCCTCTGACAATGAAGCTTCTTTTTACAGCATCCTTTTATACAAGCCCAGCCCCTCTTTTCCCCCTTGTCCTCTGCCTTGCTGGAAGACTTTCAGCAGCAGTGCCACTGGGAAGGTTGAAGAAATACAGACTTTCAGTATCAGATTTTAGCAGTGTATCTGTGGTAAACAATGCAATAAAGCTTAAGCTGGGAAAGAATGGGATTTTACTCTAGTTGATCTTACCATAACATGTTCCCATCTACAAAAGGCGAGGTAAACAGCCATTGCCTCCAGAATCCCTTACTCAGGAAAACAGAGAGAAATGGGGATATTTGATAAGCCTGCTTCACCAGCTGCCCTCAGCATGTTTAAAAGAAGCATAGATCTGGCCACTGAGATGAAAATCATATGAAAAATGTAGGCTCATGGAAGGAAAAAAAAAATCCCTGGGTGTATTTTGGAAGAAGCTTTCAAGTGGTCCGTAGAAAGTTCTTTTTTTTTTTTTTAATTTAAGCAAGGCTTACCTAATCTAGTTATTTAATTTCACATGTGCATATTGTTTGTTTTGGATAAAAAGGTCTGCCGAAACATGTTGGACTACTCTTTTTTTTTGTGGTGTAGGAACTTATCCCCAGTCTTTCCACATTATTTCTATATCTAGTACCAAATTTTCTGTTAAAGAAGGAACACATCTGCTTATTTAAGTGAGATATATCTATGTGTGCATTATGAAAAATGTGCACAAAATAGGAAACTAAAACCAAGCACAGTCTTGCAATGTAATATGAACAAAGGACAAAAATGAGAATATAGGTGAGATTCAAAGAACACAACACCATAGAGACAGGGCGGTTTTCACGTTCCCAGTGAGGCTTTTATCATCAATTACTTTTAATCCTTGCAAGGAAAGTGAGATACAGTTACACTTGTATGTCTTGCTGTGTTGCTACCATTGGACAGGGGAGAACAGTGTCCCCAGTGCTGGGAGTGCTGTTGGGATGTGTGTTCCTGCATGGCAGAGAGCTGGACTGGATGGCCCCTGTGATCTCTTCCAGCTTGGTTATTCTGTGATTTGTTGGGGTCTATTTGCCTTGTTCCCATTCCTTGCAAGATACTCACCTGAACCTATACTACTGGTAGGAAACAGTTTCTAAGACTGAGAAGGCAGGGAAATCCTAAGGTTGTTTTCCTTTCTTCCCTTGACAGTATGACAGGAATCTAGATCAGCCAAGCAGAACTGTACAGTGCATCTTGGAGTATTCATAGATTTGCTGGGAGGGAGCTTGTGCCACCTGTGAACCCCTTTTAGGGAGGTGAGCCTCACCACCAGGATTGTTTCTAAGAACTGCCATTCATTGTTTTAGTCTACTAATCTCTAGATCATATGACTGGTACCACAATCAGCCAACAACAGAACATAGGCTCTCATTTATGAAAGTCATTAAGCAAAATAAGTAAATTTTGCCATAGTTGTTCAGGTACAGTTTTAGAGTGGCTCATTGTTTGTGGAGATTTTTCACTTTGAGATTCCTCAGTTTAAACATTTTTCTGGTTCTGAGACATGGAGTTTGAACTGCCAGTAATGTTACATGTGTTTATGTGCACTCAAGTTGCCTATCAACCTATGGTGGACCCATGAATTTCATAGGGTTTCCTTAGGCAAGGAATACTCAGAGGTGGTTTTGCCAGTTCCTTCCTCTTAAATGTAGTCTACAGCAACTGGTATTGACTGGGGGTCTCCCATCCGATTATTAACCAGAGTTGATCTTGCTTAGCTTCCAAGATCAGACAGGATCTAGTGCCTTTAAAGTATTTGGGCACAATAATGAGGTAAAGTAATGATGTGCCATCTCAAACTAAGGAGCAGTTATGGGAAGATCCTTTGGCCTTCTGGCTGTTTAGGAGCAAATTCCCACAATATATTGGGTATGTTTGATGCTAGTCATACATGGCTCGGGGTTCTGGAAATCAAAGTCAAGAAGATCTAGAGATGTTTACCATCACTTCTTATGATGGTAAGGGAATCTGGGAATGTCTGAGTTACATCAATACTTTTATCTAAACAATTTGCAGTTTCATTTAAAAAAAAAAAAGATTTAAATGCTTTCTCTGAATTGCCTGAAGGGATAAGCTTAGTGGTTATACTAAATTCACCATAGAATTAATGGTAGTGTCAGATGGATCTGAAGGAAGCTAATTTAACATGTCCTGGGGGTGAGAAGGCATTATTCAGCAGCAGCAGCAGCAAAGGTCACATGTTTTCAGGTATAGACAGTGCAAGTAAGGACAGGCTGTTTCCCTGTCTGGCAGGGTGAGGGTCGTCTTTAGAGTGTATTCAGTGAAGCTGGCATGCTGGAGCCTCTGCTTGAGAGGAGACGCTGTGTGTGCCTCTGAGTAGGGAGCTCAGGGAATTTTGAAACCTCTACTAGATGGCAATCTATAGCTTCATTTAGCCTGCTTGGACCCCACCCCAAGGAATTTGTGTACCTTTCACTAGACAGCGAGGAATTTTGAGCTTATTTTAACTGCCTAGGTAGTTGACTTCTTCATAATCATAAAATGTAATGAGAGATGTATTTTAGGGGCTTTGGCCTAAAAGTGAACCAACACTTTAGGATTTTTTATTTAATTTATCTTATATAGTATAATCAAATGAGTGGTCTTGGTGAAATTGTTAAAGGTATGGGGTCTTTCCTGACTGATAGCACCTGTCCACTCAAACTGTTTCATTCCAAAGTAAATCAGCTGTACAGCGGTAAAGGTGTTTGTTCAGAAGTAATTCCCATTGACTTAAATAAGGCTTACTCCCAGGTAAGAGGTAAACAACTGTAGCCTAAGTTTTGCTTCCTGGAGCTACACTTTCCCAAATATGTCTACTCTTATTGCATCTTTCCTGCCTTTTCTTTTGTGAGATTCAGTTGGTTTACTAAATGTGGATGAACATGAGGACCTATTTTACAGTGGAATGGAGTACTTTGGGAGATACTTGGTTGTTCTCACTGGAAAAGTTTAAGGAAGAGGCTAGGTGTCTCTCAGAGATGTTACAGTTGTGTCCAAACAAGTGTCTCCTTCCACATTTGACTTCAGCAAAAGTGCAACCCCAAGGCAAGCTACTTAAATTCTCTTAACAGTAAGAAACATGAAATAGTGGGACTTTTAAAAACCAGCTAGTATTCAAATGTTAGAGGTAATCTGTGAAGGCAGTTAAGCTTTATTACTTTTTTTTTTTGACCAAGGGAAAATTCTTTAAGAAATATTAAAACAATGTTAAAGGAGCAGCTATTCTGTCTCTATTACTGTGTATCTAGGCTTCTCTTCTTGAGCTTTCCTTTAGGACTTAGAGGCAAAAGTTGTGGACTGATAGCTAATGGGGTTAATCTGAAAGAAGGAACACTGTTAGGGCTGCCAGACCAGGACCATTCTAGGTCCTGAGAATTCAGAGCCAAAACCTGAGTCCTAGGGAAAAACCATGCCAATGTCATAGGAGCAGCCCCAGTAATGGTACAAGCAGTGGCCCTACTGATTATCATTAAGCATCAACTACACATGCTCAGAGTGTATCATTGATACTCTTTTTTAAAGAAAGTCTAACAAAGGAGAATATATATGTACATACACACACATTTTTCAAGGCAGTGTTGTCACCCTGAATTCCTTCTCCCTCAACCTCGAAACTGGAGAAGAAGGACCATACCTTGAGATCTGGGAATCCTAGTCACTATAGCTTGTGGTAATGAGGTAAGAGTAAAGTTAGTCTTGAAATGTAAAATCCAACCAAAGCAAAAAATGGAACTGTTTGTGCTTAGAGGTAAAATATTGTGAATCATCAGAACATGAAACTGGAAGAGATAATTGCATAGAATAGATCTTTTTGGAGAAGGAGAGGTAATTTATCTTTTCAGGTTGTAAAAAAGTGCTGAATGAATATGTTAAACATGGCCATGTACTCACTTTGAATCTCTTGAACTGCTGTTATATTTCATGGGCTTAGTGACTGCCAGCTCTTATTCAAAATATGGAGAACATGGAATAGGGAAAGCAGGTGCGTCCTAAGAAACTGAAAACATAAAGCACCCTTGAGAGAAACTAATTAGGAATGTATTTCATTTGAACAGACTCCTGACCTTCTCCCTAAGTATACCTATCTGTTAAAATTTTGTTCTCTTTGAAGATATATAATTAGATAGATCTTTATTTTCTAAATCAGTTTTGCAGTTTGGGGTATCTTGATTGATAAAGTTGTCTGAAGATGATCTTATGATAGAGGAATTGTCCCTTTTGTAAAGGTGGCATATAGGAACTGCTCATTGCTGTATCCCAAGCAACCTCTCTGTCATGCTTCCAAAATCTTATTTTGGAAACCTAAAAACCCAAGATGTATAGTGTTGTGCTTTACTGTAATTCTTGAAGTTTACTGTTGAAAACAATTGGGTGTTTCCTTTCAATAAGGGGAGAATTGGGCTCATGTGTTTATGATTTAACACTTTCTTCTGGGAGGATTGGGGGGAAAGGGGATTATGGCTGTTAAAACCCTCAGACTGGGCTGTTGCACAGCATGATTAAACGGCTATTCTTTTACTTTCCCCTTTATAAACAAAACAGCAGTGGAGAACTCTTTTTGATGTTTAGCATAGTGCATTTCGTCATAGGAAAACTAGGGGAGGTCTTGTAAGCTGATTAAATAAAACCAACACGAGTCACAGGAAGGAAAGAGAATGGTTGGCCTAACTGAGCAAAGTTTGAAGCAGCCAATATAGGCTGCCTTGGGAGGATAATTACTGATTTATTTTTCCCAGAACTCTGAAAGAGAAGTTTCCACACAAAGGGCCAGGCATTAGGGAGGAAGAAGATAAAAATGTCCATATATTATTCTGTATGATGTTATCAGTCTGTTTTACTATGCTGAAATGCGTTTCCTGCTTATCCTTTTGGACCTGAAATACCTAAACTCTCCCCGTTTCTGGGAAATAATTCTGTGTTTCACTATCTTATTTTCTGAATTAGCATCCTATCTTTTTACATTCCAAAAATTAACCTTATTTTTAACTACTGTATAATTTTTTAAAAAAAACCCCAAATATTATGTTTTTCGCCTGTAAAAATTATGAATTTTCTCTGAAAGTTAGAAGGTTTTTTTTAAGCATAGTCTGTATTGAGTTTGACCATAATTCAGCTCCATTCTTTCAGGAGAATGTGTTTGTATTGTCCTAAATTTAGGATTGTATTGTCTGCTGAATCTTGACCATTGACTTCAAATTCTGTGCAGAGTTCATTCTAAACAGGCTTATTAACATGTTTAATTCAGTATCTTAGTGAGCATGCACGTAACACAACTATACTAGTTTGACAGAATTTTAATTTTTATGGCTCCAGTTCTCAGCATGCTGGGATTTGTAGTTTCATGAAGCACTTACGATTCTTTGCTAGAGAATTCTAGTTCTGTAGTTTAGGGCAGTGCTTCTTAAGCTGTCTGATGTTGGGGACCTGCAGGGACCAGTGCCATATTTGTCTCCATTGACTATCACTATTTCTTTTTCTTTTAGAAACTTGCTATGGGCAATAGTTTATAAACTAGCACCAGATCACAGGCCACAGCTTTGAGTGGTATTGGTTTAGGGCAGCAGACTGGAGCTTTTTAGTCCATAATTCTAAGTACCTCATCAAATTACAAATCCCAGGATCTGTAGGATGAAGCCTTGGCTTGATATGAAGCTGCTATAACTGTAGAGTGTAGATACAAAGTACACAACAGGTCTGCAGCCAGATTTCTCTCAAAGAAACAAAAAAGTGTTGATGGGGAAGAGTATGGAGTTATTTAAGGGAGCAGTGCATAATTAGTTCCCTGCCTGGTGTTAAACTTTGCTGCACTTCTGGTATTCCAAGTTTGATGAGCCACAAGAGGATCTGCATTTTTGACCAAACTGTTGAGGAAGGGGGTTCTCCAGTAAATGCGGAGATCATCCTCATTTTTCCACAATTTAATTTACCGTATCTACATTCTGTAGAATATTTTAAAATTAAACAAAATTAAATAATTTTTCAATCTGCAAAAATATTTACAGAAAGATTATTTGTTTAAGCAATTTATAGCTCACTCTATAGCCAAAAAGGCTCCTGGAGCAGCTTAGAAGATAAATAACATGACAGTCCCTGAACCCAGGTTTAAACTGTAAATTTTAAGACATGACATACAAGGAATAAGGGGTTAGAGCGGACTACATTCAGGGGTTATTATGAACCACCTGGATGAAAACAGTTCAGGCAAATTGCTAGAAAAGTGCTGCTCACGATGGTGGTCAGTCTACTGCCTGAAGCAACTGTCACCAGAAAAGCTGCTTTCAATAAAACTTTCTAGGTGGGGAGACGGTGGTGGGCAGAGCAGGTGGAAAAGGTGGATAATGAATAAAAGATGGATATTGAAAGCTGGTATGAGGAAACGTTTTCACATCCTCCAGTCTAATAAAACAGGTTCATTTATTTTGTAGCATGTGGGAGTTCATGGCAGGCCTACAAGCTCAACAGAAGCACACAAGATCGGGGACCTTTTCACCCTACACAATTTTAGCAGTATGATTCCACTTCAGTTGGCATGAAAACATCTTATGGAATCTTGAGATATGGGGTTTAGGAGAAGTATTTAGAATTCTCAGCCAGAAAATTCCTCTGGGCAAAATACAGTTTTCTAGAGGTCAAAATTTGATCTGTTCAGAAATTCTCCAAAATGATCTCAAGGTGATGTGGTTCAGCATTTCCAACATGTTTGGAGTCCCCCTGAACATTCTCCCCGGGGATCAAAACAGCATTCTGCAAAATTTTCAAAAACCTTTTTTTTTTTTTTTTGCCTCATATGGCCTCTAAGGAAGGCCCCCAAACATGTCCTCATGTTCCCTAGAGAGCACTTGAGGGGAGGATAATTTCTTTTTGCAGGCACGGTCGCGGTGGGTGGTGTGTTTCCCAGAAGGCTGGTGTGGCCCCTTAGCCTTCCAAAGTTGCCTATTCCTGTTCTAAGGTGCCACCAGACAACAAACCCCAGGATTCCATAGGAGTTAATAGCAATAGCAGGTGTATTTCTGTACCACTTATCAGCCAAGTGCTCTCTAAGTGGTTTACAATGTGTTAGCTAATCATAGAATCATAGAGTTGGAAGAGACCACAGGGGCCATTTAGTCCAACCCCCTGCAATGCAGGAACACACATCAAAGCATTCCTAACAGATGGCCATCCAGCCTCTGCTTAAAAACCTTCAAAGTAGGAGACTCTGCTACACTCTGAGGCAGCATGTTCCACTGCTGGACAGCTCTGACTGTCAGGAAGTTCTTCCTGAGGTTCAAGTGGAATCTCCTTTCCTGCAGCTTGAATCCATTTCTTCTTGTCCTAGTCTCCAGAGCAGCAGAAAACAAGTTTGCTCCCTCCTCGACATGACATCCCTTCAAATGTTTAAACACGGCTATCATGTCCCCTCTTAACCTTCTCTTCTGCAGACTAAATATCCCCAGCTCCCTCAGCCATTCCTCATAGGGCATGGCTTCCAGACTCTTTACCATTTTGGTCGCCCTCCTCTGGACACGTTCCAGCTTGTTGATATCCTTCTTGAATTGAGGTACCCAAAACTGGACACAGTATTCCAAATAAGGCCTAATCAAAGCAGAATAGAGTGGCACATTACCTCCCTCAATCTACTCCTATTGATACAACTAAGAATTGTGTTGGCTTTCTTGGCTGCCTCATCAGACTGCTGACTCATGTTCAGTTTGTGATCTACCAAGATTCCTAGATCCCTTTCACATGTACTGCTATCCAGCCACGCTTCCCCATCCTATATTTGTGCATTCCATTTTTTCTGCCTAAGTGTAGAACTTTACATTTCTCTCTGTTGAAATTCATTTTGTTAGCTTTGGCTCAGCTCTCCAATCTGTCAAGGTCATTTTGAATTTTGATCCTGTCCTCTGGTGTACTAGCGACCCCTCCCAATTTGGTGTCATCTGCAGATTTGATCAGCATGCCCTGCACCCCTTCATCCAAGTCATTAATGAAGATGTTGATGAAGAACCCTGTGGCGCCCCCCTAGTCACTTCTCTCCAAGATGAAAAGCAGCCATTGGTGAGCACCTTTTGGGTTCAGTCGGACAACCAATTACCAATCCACCTAGCAGCAGCCCTGTCCAGCCCACATTTTAGTAACTTCTTTGCAAGAAGTTTGCCCCCAATGAGCTGGGTACTCGTTTTACAGACCTGCGGAAGGATGGAAAGCTGAGTCAACCCGGAGCCCAGCAGGATGGAACTCACAACCTTGTGGCTGCAGTACCGGCATTTAACCATTGAGCCACCAGAGCTCCATGAGTGAAATCATAGTGCTATAACTGTGTCTAGGCTTCCCTCACTTATCTAACAGGCTAGAGACCAGAGCACTGTCAGAAAACAGAATTGGTTGAAAAGCAAAACCCGTGTACTTTACTGTAGGGAACATGAAGGACTTACGGGGGCTCGCTTGTTACTGACCTGCACATGTGCTGCTTGCAAACTCTCTCAGCTGGCTTAGTGCCTTTTTCCCCCTCTCAGCTCACACGTGCAAGTGGTTCCAGGTGGAGGTTCCAGCCTTCATAGGCAAAAAGAACTGATGAAAGCGCAGAACCCTGGATTAACTGAATTAATGGAACTTTTCCTTAATTTGAAAGTATCAAAAGAGTGAGTCGTCAGGTAATGGGTGTCAAATGGTGGGGGCTTCCTGTAGTGTGAAAGGCCCCCTGGTGAACAAATGTCTTTAAGTGCTATGAGTGGCATTGCACTGCTGTTACATCTCAACCACTACACCATTCTATATCAGTATCTGTACGTGCTGTTGCTGTGCTGGCCACAGTGTACTGCTTTCTTTTTACAGCAGCACTGTAAACACAAAGCTGTCCCATGGTACAGCATTGGCAGAGTGTGAGACTGGCGTAATACATGCAGGGGATGACTCTTCAGTGCAGCATTCTAGATACACGTTAGGTATTGCTAAGCCAGCCTTTTTCACAAAAGTACCTAATGTTTTATAAATCCATATTGGGATATAAAATCAAAATTCAAACCACATGTCAGTCAATACCTATAAATAATTTCTTTTTAATTTTTTTAACATTGAGGCACTTTTATGGTAAAGTTAATGGCAACTGTGTGTGTATTTATTGAAGAAAGCCTTTATGCCAGACCTCAGTTCCCAGTTTCTGCCTTACTGTGATCAAAATCCTCTCTAGATAGGTGATACCAAATAATTGAGATAAGAATTTCCAACACACAGTTGGTATAACTAAATGAACTTTCTGGAGAGATAAAATCCTCCTGCATAAGGGATTTCTGTGAAGACTTTCTTTAGAGCCAAAATATGAGTAATTGCCTTTCTCAGAGACACCTACTTATGGCAGGAGGTTAAACATCAAAGACATTATGTGAAGACTGAGAATCACTGGACAGCTAGATTGCTTCCTTCCTAATCCTGCAATTATTTTTACAACATCAGCAAGAGACAAAGAAAGCAATTTCACATCTAGGAAACTGCCCATCTTATTGCCTTAGCAGTAGAATTCATAAGTAGAGAAGGCTGCTGTGGACATCAGGTCTCTTCTTACTGCAGAATAAGAATCTGTACCAAACAAAATCTTACTGCAATGAGAGGTCTCTTCTTACTGCAAAAGTCTTTCAGTTGTTGGTATATTGGAAAAAGGAGGTAGGTGGTATGAACTGTGTAATTGCCAAGTGTTACACACAAAATGCCTTGAGTCTTGAAAGCTCATGAGAAGGTATAAGTACAATTTAGAGCCTTATCCAAACACCTGTATATGCTAAAAATGTGAGAAAGGCAGCAGATCTCTGTCTCAATCATTTTCTATGATGAGTGGATGAAAGTTAGAAGGGGAGAATATCCTGGGTCTGTAGAAATTCTCTGCACAGTCCAGAACACTGATATTCTGGCTTCACTGTTTGTTCCTTGACTACACCTCAAGAAGGATGACAGCAGCTGTGGGCCTTAGTGTTCAGCCAGGAGTTTGGAATAACAAATTATGACCCTTAAAATGTCAACAGGTACTGATAAGGCATCTTTTTCAGGCTTCAAAGTGCATTCTTGCTAAGCAAAATACATGCTTATTAAGTCCTTATCATTAGTTGGATGGTGTGTGTACTTGGTTGTTTCTCATGATCTGTGTGTCCTAGAAGTCCTTTTAGAATGCAAGTTAGACAAAATGTATTTTAGTGCCATTCATTAAATAGGTGTTGGACTAGGACTCTGGGAGGCAAGGGTTCAAATCCCCACTCAATCGTGAAAACCCACTGGATGACTTTGGGCAAGTCACACTCTCTGAGCCTCAGAGGATACCAGTGGAAACCCCCTCTGAACAAATCTTGCCAAGAAACCTTGTGATAGGTTCCCTATATGGTTGCCATCAGTTGGAAATTACTTGAAGGCAAACAACAACAAGAACAGCAACAATCATTCATAAAATCTACTTTAGAACCTATTCTTTTGGACAGCACCTTCTGGACTTTGCCTGTATCTATTCAATATCAGTAAGTTAACAGGTAGAAAATGGGAATGGAATTTTGACAAGGCAACCAACTGCCACTGTTTCAGAGGAAAGAGTGTTGTTTTTTGTGACCATTCTTTTCTTTATGAGAATATAAAGAACTAGAGTAGCATTTCAAAACACCTCCCCACCCCCACCCCCCACACACAGAGGAAATATTGATTCAGCAACTTGATATGCAACCCTGATTGTAATAATTTTAAAGTCTTGCAGAAGTCAGTGTGTTTATACTTGCAAAAACTGATGTCATGCATAATTAGCAAGCAATGTACCATGGCATAAATCACATAACCTTTGCAATCATTTGCACTAAAATGCTTCATAGAGCATAAAAAAGGAGTATCCTCAACAGCCACATGAATAAGATATTTAGATCCTCTTAAGTTTATCCTCATAACACAAAGAATGTGAGCTAAAATACCTCCAATAATAGTCAGTGCTACTACACAGGCACAACTATTCTTTGAGCACAGTAACCAATCCATATAATGAATTTAGTAGAAACAAAGCAAATGGAGTAAAAAATAAAGCAACAACAGCAAAAACATGAGCACCTTAGGTAAAAGGATTCAAGGTAAATTTCAGAGCATGCCATAAGTGTGATACTATTTCAATCCACTAGAAGGATGGTGTCGTAACAAAAAAATTATGAGGGGCAATCAGAATCTTGAAGATTAGCAGAGCAGGTAAGCATATATAACAAACTGTCTAAGATTTTGCTTGGTGATCTACCTGCAACCCCATGCTGCAGAACTCATGGCTTTTGGTTACCCTTCTCTTCATTCCACATGTAAAAGCTGACTGGATTGGCAGCAAAACCTCACTTTCCACCACAGGCAGTGTGTGATAGGGTCCTTCATGCCACAGATAAGAAGATGTAGGACAGGTTACATGGCATACATAGCTCTTCAAGCAGACAGAAAGGCTGGTGAGGGGTTTCACTGACCCCAATGCCTGCTACCTGTGACAGTTTCCTTGTTCTTCCTAGTGGTAGGGCCATGCAGCTCTGCTACCAGCTTGACTGTTTAAGGCAACAATTCTTGGTATTTCTAGATTCTCAAGATCCTTTTAAAAGAAAGGCCTGGAGTGTAAAAAGAAACATACATTCCAATTTTTGAGTTTTCTATATTCAGTACTAAAGTAGAGTTTACTCAGTCCTGATTTGGATAAAAGTCTCCAAAAACAGAGTGGTGATCTGTTTTCCATTATTGCAATATATGTAATGGTTCCTCATCCATTTACTCCGATTATGTTATTTATAAAGTCCACATGGAAAGTCGTATTTATTGACATCCTGGAAACCTTCATCACTGATGGGTGAATCTTTCTCCTCTGCTGCTATTGATATTAAACTAGTTATTCAGTTCAGCTTGCAGAAAATTGGACACTGATGTTATAGAGGAGGGTTGGAGAACCTTTAACCCTCTAGATATTTTGGGCATACAGCTCCTGTCAGCCCACCCACAATGCTCAATGATAAGGAACTGTGGGATTTGCAATCCAAAACAACTGCAGCTTTAGTTTCCTAGTTCTGTAGCAGACAATCCTCAAAATGCAACATTAGCAACGTTTGTTAAAAAAAAATTGTAAACCAAAATTGATTATATTCTGACTTTAAAACTTATCTTTATGTACTCATTAAAGTATGTCTGTGCCATGAGAATTTGCTTGAAGCATGGATGGAAATTATTATAACAATGATTTTTGAAAAAGCACTGTAAAGGGAGACTTAGTGGTAGAGCACATGCTTTGCATAAAGAAGAGTCAGGTTTCCATGCTTGGCATTTACAGTTTAAATGGATCTCTGGTAACTGGGCTAAGAAGGACCTCAGCTTCAAAATATAGGGAGCCACTGCCATCTAAAGCCACAGCTTGGAAAGTTACTTTTTAAAAGAGACAAGTTATAGCTATGGTTCTAAGGCACCTCAAAAGTAGTAACTCTTATAACTGCAGTTTTCAAAACTCTTTACTTTCCCAGTCCTCAAAAGTAATTTAAAAGGTTTACTTGTACTGTAGTTACTTTTACAGATCTGAATGTTATAAGCTTTTGGCCTATGGTGCAAAACACATTCTGTTCCCCTCTGTCATATTATCGTCTCAACACCCATGTCAGAGCATGAGGCGGCAGAATGAAGCAACACTTGAACCCTGTGACATTCCTCCTCCAACATTAATAAGGCCATATCTCTGAAACTACAGAAGTAATTTTCAAAAATCACATGGAATGAATATATCCCTCATTAAGTGTAATCATAATGTCATGTGGTTGTAACTTAATGGGGAAAGGAACTGATTTTGTCCTGTGTTTTCTCCCCTGGTATTGAGGAACATTCCTAAAACACCTAGAAGATTTTCAACCATATCAAAGAATAGCAAAAGCAATGAGGCATGATGTAGACAGGCAGTGGTGCATAGCAAAGAGACAGGGCACCAGTTTTCAAATACTTCGCACTTCTTGAATCAGGTTGGCAAACACACAGCATTAGTCAGCTAGTGCTGTTAAAAATGATGAATGAGCAGATAAATGGCAGCTTACTTGTGGAGATAACAGAAAAGACGGGGATGTGGAAAGAAGCTAACGGCACCCTTAAAACCAGCTGATTGATTTTAGCATGAGCTTTTGTGATTTTCAATCCACTTCTTCAGATGCACTTTTGGAATTCGACATTAGAACCACAGATTCACACCACCCTTTGAAGATTTATGGACAGTGGCATAATTTGCATCTTTCTGTATGCCATTACACATAGATCCTACCCACATAATTATGTAATTGTATCAAATACCTATGGCTTCAATTTTGTACTCCATTAATGTCTCTTATGCCTGAGCTAGCCCCAGATGCATAGAGAAACACCCTCCCCTTCTCTGTTTTTCTCACAGCTTACCCCTACCCAGCCAATGCTGCACCTTATGCCACTGTTTGGCACAGGCAGCCTGGCAGGGCAGCCCTCCCAGGCACAAACCCCCCTTCTCAGTGCCCTCATTACTAAATCCCTATTTTTCTCTCTGGCACTGGCAGCAGTCTCTTTCACTTGAGTAAAATGGAGGAAAGCAGAAAAAGTAGGCTAACATATTTAAAGTTTTAAAGAAAATTTCAGCTAATTCAGCTAATAGTATGTCTCTTCTTCTTCCTCTTTCTTTCTGTCCTCTCCTTCCCTCTATCCTTCCCTGTTCCTGGCTCTTGCTAGATGCACTGTACCCTAAAAAGAAGGGCCATGTGAATCACCAACCATCTGACCATTCCTCGTCTGCCATTGTGCAGCCTGAATGAGAATGTACCTTATAAAAAATAAAAGGCAGCGGTTATGCCAAAAAGTGGCATGTTAATCCCTATTCCATTTCAGACTGTTCCTATAAAAAGTGACTAGTTAATGGAGTAGCATCTTACTTCCAAGCCCTGCCCTCACAACACCTCTTTTAGTGATCTGCTACTAACAGCTAAAAATTGAGGTGGCAAACAAAGAGACGCAGGAGATAATTGACTATGTAACTTCTGTGATCTCACACAGTCCCTCCCCATAAGCACTATGATAGGAGAGTTTGGGGAGATTCCTGTCCCAAACTAGCTCTAAAAACTGTCAATTAGCAAGGTCTGACTCTCCTCCCTCCCTCTTTACATCTCATCCCCAGGGTATTTTCCTTATATGTCCATGTTGGTGACCCATACCATCTTATTTTTTTTTTCTGTTTATTTTGAAACTCTGGATCACCAGATTGGTCAAAAATCTTTTGGTTGGTGCCATATTTCAAAATCTGACTGGGCCAATGTGCATGTATGCACTTGGGATGTATTGGATGATTACCTTTTGGGCACAGCGAATTTTGTGCTGACAACCTTGTCCCAACCTGTTTATGATGGCATGGTTTCCTCCCACCCTTCTAATGCATTTCCTGCCATAAGATGTTGGGATCAAACCCTTACAATTCTATGTCAACATTATTCAGTTATAATAGCTATGTAATTTATAGTCTTTGTAGTATGACTTTTAGGTGAGTTTTTGTCCAAGTCCTTGCAGGATGCCCTGCTGAACTTGGGAATACATATATTTATCACTGTAACTATTAGAAGGATTTTGAGTGAGCAACTTGCTGGTTTTTTTCCTAGTATGATTATCCTGGTATGCAGATTCGGGAATGCCGCTATTTCTTCTGGCACTAGACCATGAGTATTGTAGAGACAGCATTCTTGAGTTTGATGTAGCAGGTCAATTACAGGTCGCTAAGAGCTTCCTCCAAATGTTTGATGGATACTCTTATGTCCGTCAAACTGTAAGGGTGTCATTTGTGATAATTCTGGAATGATATATAGAGGTACAGAAAATGGAGATATTGTTTTGGAGGCTTATGAAATATTCTGAGGACAAATTATGCTGAAAGTGAAGTTATCTCCAGAGGCTTTATGTGAACCACAACAAAAAATCTACAAGCACATTTAATACAGATAATAATATATTTAGGGAGTGCCTGAAGTCAAACAAAGTAACTTCCTTACTGAGTTAGCATTTACAGACTAGGATATTGAAGCATCTGTTTTCTGTAAGTGGCTTACAATGACTTCCTTTATTGGTTTTGCTATATAGGGATGTCTCTCAGATTTAGAAATGACTGTTTAAAGATACATATTTTGAGAACCAGCACAGTATAGTGGTTTGAACATTGGACTTTGCCCCCGGAGACCAGGGTTCAATTTCCTGCTTGGCCATGGAAACCCTTTGTGTGACCTTGGGCATATCATGCACTTTGAGACCCAGAAAAAACTTGTGATAGGTTTGCCTTAGGGTTGCTGTAAGTAGGAAATGACTTGAAGGCGCAGAACAAACAACAATGCACCTTTGAGCCTGAGAGAAAGAAGTTGATAGCATAAACTTTCATAGACTTAAGTCAGCTTCACCAGAGTGCATCCCTATTCTTGAATATCTGTCTTAAATATCTGTATACCTATCAATTTCTTATTGACGTCACCCCAGATTTACAGGCTATGTACTGTTACACAGTTTATGTAATTTACTGTGTAAATTACAGGCTGTGTACTGTGTAAACCCTGTGTACAATCCAATTGGTGAAATTGTTCCAGGCCCCTGACTTGGCTGAATGGGAAAGATGCATGTTTTCTCAGGCATTTCCTGAATCTCTCGATACCTTGGCTGTCATCATTGTCAGAGTTCACTGATCAAATGAATAAAAATGCACAAGATCAGGCTAGAGTCTCATCAAAGTTACAGGGCTGAAAATAGGATCACATAGTAAGAGTTTTGTCTATCATACTTGGCATTTTATGTATTCATTTAGTATTCATTTATTTAATTTCTCTGTTATCAGTCCTAGATTACATAGCTCACATATTTGAAAAAAGAAACTCCTAATTTTGGAAGGGCCTTCAGGATCCCACCCACTTTAGTCTGGCCTTGACTACATCCAGCTACATCTGAGATACATACATTTCTCATGATATTATCCATATATGGAATTGGATGTTGCCTTCAAGGAGGAGGAGGCGGCGGCGGAGGAATGAAAAGAATGGAAACCAGTTCTTGAGTGCCATTAAGTTGCTTGACATTTAGCATTAACTTTCAGGAATTCTAAAGGTCTGTGCATTATTGCAGACCTTCTGACCTCAGGCCCTCAAGACAAAGGAGCTTACCAGCACCCTTCTGAGTTCTTCAGGAGCCAAGGGGAAGCAGAAGTGTCCTCACTGGCTTTCTTGAGCCAACAGATTGGGGGTCAAGAGGCCAGTGCTGTTGCAGATCTTCCTGGGACCAATATCCATTCCTCCCCTCCCATAATTTCCTTTTATGTCAAAAGAGTGCCATGACATCCATCTTCCACCCTGTACAAATGCAATAAAATTATGCTTGTGAATAGTGGCCTTATGTGAGAAAATGGCAAGTTTGTACAGAAAGGTGCTAAAAAACAAGAATGTCGTAATATTCACATGACAGAACGTGAAAGCACCTCTGTGTGGTGAGGGAGGCATTCACCTTTTTATTTGGTTATTAGTCCTCCTGTCTCTTTTTGTTATTGAAATATATGTACACATTTACCCACATATCTAGGACCCAGCTGATAACACGTAATGATACATGCAGTACTTGTGTACTATAAATTGCTATTAGAAAATCCAGGGCAGTGTGAATAAAGACTGCCCACACATACTAATGGAGCTGTTCAACAAATTTATTTTCACAAGTCTTCATGTGATGAGGCATTTACTTTTTTTTTTAAAGTATAAACTTTAAAAAACTTTTTTAAAAAAGTAAATACACCATCATATGAAGACTTGTGAAAATAAATTTCTTAAACAGCTCAATTAGTATCAAGATTTTAAATGTCCTTTAAAAGGCATTTTCCCCAAAGGGAGCACATGTGTGCACCGTCTGTCTTTGTTCTGTGTGCATGAACACACACATACACAGGTTATGTGTGCATCCTCACTTGAAGCTTTATCCTGACTTCAGGTTTCTTTTCCTGTGTCACTGAAATCTAGGAGGAGTGCTGCAGTTTTACCTTAAAAGTTGCGTTATGTACTGCTGAGTTGTGGAAAAGCCAAAGAGAGGTGTATAAAGAGTATGTGAAAATACCCTACATTCCTTTAAACACAAAGGTCATTGTTTATGAGTGAAAAAGACCTAGAAGGTTTTGTCATATATTTCCTGGTAGCTGCTAAATCCAGGTTGTGATCTCTCTCTCTCTTTCACACACATACACCCCAGTCAGAATTTTTTGTTATTTTTTCCCCTAATGCATTGGAAGGAGCTTATTGGGTATATCATGACACCTCCTTTTTAATAAGCATATCTGTAACTTTTTTAAAAACTTTGATGGATAATAGACACTGAATTCAATCGCGAGCCCACTGCCTTATAATCTTCAATATAACATCAGGTTTTAATAAGCCTCCTGTTTTCTGCTCACATGTGCTTAAGACTGCCTGGAAACCAAATCAGCAGAGAGAAGGGATTACTTTAGATTACCCTGAAATATGCATTGTTTGAAATGGCCTCTGGTGACCAGCTTTCATGAATGGCTGATTTTACTTGTGGGGCACATCATCTGGCTTAATTATATCAACATCCTTTTGTGTGACAAGTGCAATTCTTAGTGAGTTGAAATATGAAGCTTTGAAACAAAGCAAATTAGACAGTGTAAAAACAAAGTTAGGAAAGAGTGTGTTAAAAGCCTCATGGCAGCGTTGTTTGTAAAAGCTCTTTTTTTGCTGAATGATATATATGGTTCTCTTGGATTGTTTCATGTCACATATGGTTAATATAAACCTAAAGCTTGATACATTTTAACTTTTGATTAGGCCCATAGCTAACTGGCAGTGAAGCACATTCTTTACTCACCCCTCCTTGAATATTTCTTTGCTCCCATACAGAAATAAGACTCAGCTCAAGTTTGGCTTTCCACTGTGGTTTTAACTGTGAAGGCTAGAAATGGTATATTTCATAACTTTTAAATTTTCTGAAAGAAATTTTTTCTCTTTTCAAAATGAGGAGTAAATAATCTCCAAAAGTACATTCACCTCTACCCAATGGTTACACTGGGGTAGCATTTCTAGAATTAATGCACTGGAAGAACCAGCACACTTCTCTGTTGTATGAACAGCTGTGCAAGAGATCACATGTGTACGCTGTATCTTGTACTACCTGCTGTACAGTAGAGAAATCTAGAACAACCACAGTGGAGGAAATCCAGAACAACCACACTGGAGGATTTTTTTTTCTCCAGCAGCATCTCGGCCAATAATTCCAACTATCACCATTATCATTAGGCCTCATCTTGATAACTTTATCAGTAGTGAGCACAGATATACAGCGTCCTTCTCCGATTGGTTGATATCTGGATGTGCTAGACTTCAGCCCCCATTATTCTATGAGACTTGAGTGCCTGGGAAGGTTGATAAGCTTTAGAGAAGGACAACGGAAATTGTCAGCATTGTGGAAAACAAGATCTGTGAAGAAAGATCAAATAATTGTGATATGTCTAACCTGGAGGAAAGCTGACTGAGTGGGACATGATAATATTCTTTAAACATCTGAGGGCTACCCAATAGAAGAGGGCAGAGGAGTGTTTTCTGATGCCTTAAGAGGAAAGACAAGTTTCAGCAGATTCAAGATGCAGGTAGAGATATTTTGGATGGACATTAGGAAAACCCTTTTTAATGCTAAGAACAGTTTGATTGTGGCTGTTGATACTTGAACCAAGTTTGACTGCTACAAGTTGAGCTTCTGCTGACATGTTCCCTGTTCCACTCACAAAAATAAAAAAAGTTCAGATTAACTTAGTGATGTTTCGTTAGGAAAATGTTCCAGAATTTAAAAGATATGATCAGTTTGGGCTAGTTCACTCTCAAGGCTACCTTATGGCCCAATAGTTCATGCATGGCCACATGTTTCTTCCTTATCCAACATTTCTTGTACTGTGGTGCACAACTGGATAATGCGTGGCCTTCCGGATGATGTTGGGTTCCAGCTCCCATCAACGTAGCCAATGGCAAGGGATTATGGGAATGGAAGTCCAACAATATTTGGAGGGCCATATATTTCCTTTCCCTACTTTAATGACATCTTGGATATACTGTAGTACTGCAATGAGAGATTTTCTTCTGGTTGTTGTAAAACAGTTAATGGAATGACCTTTATCCATTTTCTCTTCTTACTCCTGGTTTGTGATCAAGGCCACTTCCTCACTAGCCTATAATGCTATTATTCCACTTTCAACATCCTATGGAATCCTATGGAATCCTATGGAATCCTGGGGTTAGGGACGGGCCCCAGGATTCCATAGGATGTTGAACGTAGAAGAATAGCACTAATAGCACTATAAGAGGCTAGTGCAGAAATGGCCCAAGTCTTTATTTGTGAGCGCATAAGTAATTTGCCCTTGAGAATATTTCTCAGGAAACAGTTAGAGATGACTATGTGGATAGAACCAACTCAAAGTAAACAGCAGCAGGTTAGCACATTTGCAAGATTTTAAAACAATAAGTAGTTTTGACTTGTTAAGATGTTAGTTAACATGTATACTGCTGTTAGCATGCTTAAAGCATGTGGGTTGCAAGATTGTGCTTATGCAGAAATGTTTATTTTTCAGAAGAGTGTATGTAGCAATCTTCTGTTTCTAATTATTTGCAGAAATTATAACGTACTTATTACAAGGCTACAAATTCCTGCTCCTGCAGTTAAAGTTAAACTAAATTATAGTTGGTGGGGAAATTATTTTATCCCTAGGCATGGGTTAAAACTTCATAATTGCAGACAGATTATGTTTAGAGGTGAGCAAATAATTCTGATTGACTGGTAAATATGTTGTAGATCAGACAGATAAATGCTAGGCCTAGATATTTAACTACATTCTTTGTACTCAGTATAAATCCAATGCTTTACAACTAAGATTAATGGATTAACCTTTAAGAGGAGGCAGTAGATCCTGCTGTTTCTTGATTTGCAGTACTGTAAATGCATTTTCCATGGTGAGAGGCTTTATATCCCGTAGGGAAATGTACTGCTGTTTTGCTCTGGCTATTTCTGATTTGCTGAAAAGAGGATTGTTACGCTTATTTTCCAAGGATGCAGTGTAAGGGCAGGATTTGAGAAGTATTATTTCTTCCAACGAAACTCTGAAAATTTGTATGTTTTGTTCTTGCTGTAGTTGAATGGCAGTCTTGATTTTCAACAGCCATATACTTTCAAAAGAAAAGTCACCTTAACATTGAATTTAATTTAACCAACATTCGACAGGAGCAAACCTTGTGTGGCTTTTGATTAAGTGACCTTACACTTGTATACTGGTTAATTTTGTGAGCTGGCCAAACTCTTTAACAGTTTGTCTGTTCAGAGAAGGAGTATTTGTTTCCATGATGCTTTCTACTGAAGATCTGTATGCATGTGGGAAAACCTGTGCATGTGGGAAAACCAACTCTGCTTAGACTGCCATCTCAGCCTGAAGATGTAAGTTAACTGGGATTTTTACACTAGAGACTTAGTCACCATACTTTACTTGATATGGGTTCCAGTCAACTAATGCTTTTGTTGATAAATAATTGAAAGCCAAACTTTACACATATGTTGAAGGCTCTCTAGCACTCTCTCGTTTGCTTGCTCATTCACTCATTCTCTCTGTATATGTGTGTTTGTGTTTGCTCACTTGTGTGTTTGTATCTGTTTTGGTACTGATGGAAAAGCGAAATACTCAAAGGTTTTACTTTATCAAATTGCCTTCCCATAGTTTAAGGCAGATCTCTGCAATCCTAGCAAGTCATTATCGGACTAGAACTTAACTATTCAAATTTGAAGATGTTTCAAAGCAAAACAGCTGCAACTTGACAGTACACAAGATCCAAATACTTGTCATCTTTTCTTTTCACTTAACTCTGGCTGTACAGTAGACCCATGGTATTTGTGAGCTCAGCATTCATGAATTTAACAAAGTGAAAATTGAATAATTATTTTAAAAATTGAATTACCTGACATCCAATGCAGAAGTGGTCCCAGTGCAGCCAGAGAAGCAGTGGCAAGGTCTGGGTGCCAGGCAAGACCCATGCGCCCTCCAAAGTGGGCATCTCACTTCCTCCCTGGATATAGGGCATCAGGAAGAAAGCTTGCTGCTCTCTTGTCTACCTCAACAATCTCAGGATGGATAAGACCTTAGGTAGGGATGTAGCAGAGGGGGCATTCTCAATCCTGGTTGCTCATTTGCAAACACGCAACCAGGATTGGAAACGGCATCCTTAACAATCCAAGGGCAGCTGGCAGCTCCTGATGAAGCTTCTCGCTGCCCTGAGCAACCAGGATTGGGACTGCCACCACTGCCAACAATTACAGGAAGGTGTGCAGTTGCTGGCTGCCCTGGGATTGTTGAGAGCATTATTTCTGATCCTGGTCACTTGCTTTTGAACGAGTGGCCAGGATTGGGACTGCTGCTGCTGCCAACAGTTAGAGGGCAGTGAGATGCTTCATCCAGGAGCTGCTAACCTCACTTGGGTCGTGACAGGGCCGTGGCAACTGTGATCCCATTTTTTTCCATAGGAAATTGAAAACACATGATTTTTAGTATTTGCAAGGAATCCTGGAACCAATCCCTCACAAATACAGTGGGCCCACTATATTAGTTTTGTATCATAGCTAAATGACCCCAGTAGTAATCAGAAGGTAGAAGCTAAAGAGGTGGTGAAGGACCTTGATAGCCTTAAAATAATTAGCATGTCAACTTTATTAAAGCTGAAATAGTTGCTTTTATATGAACAAGGTCAAAAACAGATGACTAGATTGTAATAAGCTTTGGAGATTGGTGTCACCAATATGTAAATTAGGTTCTGCTGCAGGCTTATCCAGACTGATGATTTGTGCTAATTGATACTATGCTATTCAGTGCTTCTTGGTGTTTCTTGTCGCTTCCCTATCCAAATGCTCTTCATCCCTTTAAAAAATTTCAATAGAAAGGCAGTTCATTTCTGTTTATTTCTGGGGAGCTTGTTTATGATTTCAGTTGTGATGTTAGATATGGGTGTGTTAGGAACAGAACGGGGATGGGCAAACTGCAGCCCGGGGCCTCCTCCAGGTTAAAAAAAAAGTAAGAATTTGTTTCAAAAACACTTTTTGTCCCCAAATGTCATCTGGGGGTGGGGTGGATTTTCACCATGTTTTGGAGACTCCCTCAATCACTTTTTGGCCTAAGAATAAGCCCTTATTTATAAAACCAAAAAAAGAGAAGTAAACCTTGAAAAAAAGTCTCTCCTGGGCCTAAAATGGTCCAAGAAGACTTAAGTCATGATAAAAATGTCAGCCACAGCTTCTAAAAGGGCATTGAGGGCATTTGGGGGACATTTTTTTCTTCTGTGTGGGGTGTAGCATCTCAAGGTCTCCTAGGTTCTCCTAGCCTTTCACAGTTGCCCACTCCTGGAATAGAAACGTTACATTTTACTTCTACTGCACGGTTCTCTAGAATTTCTTTTTGAAAAAACAACTCTCATCCTCTTAGAGCATAAGCAGTAACCTCTTTGCTCACTTCAATGCACACACAATGCAATCAACCTGAGAGGAAAATTTCCAACAATTTAGCCACTTTCCCTTTTCCAGTCTGGCAGCTTCAGCCCACGTTGGAACTGATTTCATATCTTCCTGCCGGTTTGAAAAGGACAGACCTGGTTAATCCTCTGCTGTTCCATTTTCTCAGCTCCTTTTTAAAGGTCTCAGTTGCTCTCCCGCTTTCTCTCCCACTTTCCATCTTCATTCTGTCTGGCTTCAAGTGCTGCAAACTGAGTTCAAAGTGCAAAAGTAATTTGCACTCAATTAACTAATCGGGAAGGAGAAGGAAGGAGCAGGCTCATTTTTTTACGGCTTTTCTGAATACACCACAAAATTTCCAGGGTTTCTCTGCTTAAAGCAGTAGTTTTGTGTGTTCTCCTTCATTAATAAATTTTGCTGTGTTGTTGCCTGACCACATTCCGACATTGCTTAGCCACCCATACCCCAATTATCAGCTATGAAGTGTTTGAAAGTATATGATATATGCGACAGTGGTCTTTCCAAGCACAGGAGTGTATTGCTTTATTGTTAAGCCTTTAGAAGCATGGAGAAAGACTAGCCCTTGCCTTGCCCCCAGTGTTATTTGAAAAAAACAAACAACAACGAATGCCGTGTAGATGAGGGGGTGCAGAGAGAGATGGTTCCTGTATCCTTAATTGTTGTGTGTGTGTTTGTACGTGTGCACCTTCAAGTTGCCTTTTGATTTATGGTGACCCCATTAATTTCGTGTGGTTGTTTAAGGCAAGGACTACTCAGTTTGCATCACCTGGTATTTATTGGTGGTCTCCCATGATTAGGCAACAATGGAAGCCAGATTCAAATAAGTAGCAATTATTAGCAGGAATAGGCACAGCCTCTTCCTGGCATAGGTGAGTGGGTGGGTTGTTAAAGTGAAACCTAAATGATCAAGTTTTCTGAGATTTGCAGTTTGTGAAGAGTGTTTGGAATTCTAAGCCAGATTGTTCTAGTGCCTCACCAAACTAAAAAATTTCAGGATTCCAAAGGATGTTGCCATGGCAGTTAAAAAGGAATCATAGTGTGATAACTGTTGAGTGTGGGTGTGTTTCTGCAGTGTGAGTGTGTAGCTCTTTGAAATCCATACCTGTCTCTACTATTTAATACTTAAGTGGTATCAGTGGCCAACATACAAATGTCTTGCTTTCAGATCTGCATGGTACTCCAAATGGAGCTTCCCTAGCTGTCAGCTGAGATATACATTCCAAATAACTCCATATTTGATTGCTGGGATTTGCTCAGTCTGGACTGTTGGTACCTGAAAAGTGCATTCACACTGCAGCTGATCCAGGATTCAGCAGCTAAACTATTGGCAGTTACTTTTCAAGCCCATTTCCCTCTCAGAGTCCTCAACTGTCTGAGCATGAGGCATTTGGAGGAAGGCTGATTCATGTCCCATCTCAATGTGCCTTGAAGTTCTCCAAGGACACTGTCCTTAGAATGGTGTTCCCAACTTCCCTTCCCTACCTCCCATAGTCCTGATAAATCTTTGTTGTTGTTGTTGTTGTGTGCCTTCAAGTGATTTCCGACTAATTGCAACCCTAAGGCGTACCTGTCACAGGATGTTTTGGGGTTCAGAGTGTGTGACACACCCAAGGTCACTCAGTGCTGGTTCTTGTGGGTTTTTCGGGCTTTGAGACCGTGTTCTGGTTGTATTTTCTCCTGATGTTTCGCCTGCATCTGTGGCTGGCATCTTCAGAGGAATGATGAATTGGAAGTGGGGTGGAGAATATATATGCCAGTCTCCTCCTCCAGAGGGGAGGGAGCAATTAGCATAATAGTCCTATTGTGTGTATTGAATACTTGTTCCTGGAGGGAGACTTCCTGAACCCAGATGGGGCTCGTTAGGGCTCGTTAGTATCTTTATAGAAAAAATCGGCAACATCGAACTGAAACCCGGAGACGGACTGATCAGCTGTGATGTG
Organism: Cyclura pinguis; assembly: GCA_030412105.1. NCBI lineage: Eukaryota > Metazoa > Chordata > Lepidosauria > Squamata > Iguanidae > Cyclura > Cyclura pinguis. The sequence continues at coordinate 220,694,973 of CM059602.1, forward strand.
GTCTCCCTGTTCACCAAAGTCCCCATAGCAGACACCATTGCACTCATCAACCAGATTTTTCCCAAAGAAAAATAATCTCAATAATACATTTCAAGTTATGAATGCAAGGCTTGATAACTAAAACACCTTGATATCTGTAATGCCATCTGGAATACAAAGTTTATGGAAGGCTGGTCCATCCATAGTTGTGGTAACAACACAATAACAATGAGTATTTTTGTTTTGATCTTGATTCAGATATTGAAGTCAGAAGAGAGATGTGGACCCAGAGATATTTATTTGAAAGCAGCATTCTGGAACTGACATGGCTTTGGTTTGGTTTTGTGTTCCGATGGTCAATAACATCCAGAGAAATGGTCATGCTTCTGTAAACTGAACTGGGCTTCTTCAGGAGAGGTGGGCAAATGTAAAATGGATGTATGAGATACTCTGAACCTGTCCTTCAGCACAGCTTCTGAGTATATGTGCCTCAAGAGATCTTGTAGCTGAGAGACACTCCATGAACTATGTCCTTATGATATGGTTGCCATAGTCTAGACCCCCAAATAGGACCATCTTATTTACATATGGTACAGATTATTTATTTATTTTGCAAATCATGTGATGGATCATGCTTCCTGCTAATTTCCTCTCTAAATTCCAAAGTTGTGTTTATAGATTGGAAAAAGAAGGTGCATTTTACTTATATTATTTCGATATAAAGAAGGATGTGTGGACCGGTGGACCATGAATCATGTTTTCCCTCCACATTCAAGAGTTTTGTGTGCTCCATGACAATGCTTTTGGTTATCTCCTCTTTACTATCCTTTTTCCTCACAATGCTCCTGTGCTTTTCACAGGTACAGGAGATGCAAATATTCAGCAGGTATAGCTTTCCTGGGGAGAAAGATTCCACTTTCTTGAGACACCCAAGCAATATTTGTTAAATTTACAACAGAAGACAAACAGAAACAGTTGCAAACAAACCTTTCCTAGCAGGGAAGTTTGTCAAGATTCATGAAGCATGTCCAGCACACATACATGTGAATAAGCAAGTGTATTTTTAAAATAGCTGTGAGCACTAGCTTTCAAAGCAAGGAAAGAACGTTTTCAGACCTAGAAATATTCAGAATGTCCATTCAGACAGACAGCAAGTGGATTAGAAAATGCCGTGAACATTCATGTCAGAGCAAGCAGTCTCCAGATACACCATGTTGTATAGACAGCCAAAAATGATCCACCTGTGTTTTGAAACTCATCACATTAATTGCTTATACACAACTAACCAGAGCTTGGAAAACATGTCTAGATTGGTCCTTAGAACTGCTGCAATTGTCAGTGGGTTCTACTTTTTCCCTGTGTGCTCCCCCAATGGAGTTACCAATCAGACCAAATGTTTTTAGTAAGGCAGCTTTCAAAGCAAATGCATCTCTATTCAAGCCGTCAGAGTCAGCCTGCACTGTTCTGAGCTAATTTATGCGTAGCTTTGTACTTATGTGAATCTTCAGACCTAATAATAGATCGAAAATGGCTAGGAATTGTTGTACTTTTAAATTTTTTGTTTTGCCTTTTTCCCCCCTCTTGTTTTCTTCTTCATTTCTGTTTGTGTTCATTTGTGATTGTTTATTGACTTTTTTTAAAAAGTTGCTGAGAACTTGTTGGATTGTTATGCTGGGTTATCTCTGACAAGCACAGCACTAATGAATGATACCCGGTTGTTCCTCCTTGTGACAAGTCAGGGTCCAAATTCAGATGTAGCTTTTGCCTCTCCATAGATATAGGATATCCTTTGATATTTCACAGATGAAAGCAGGGACATAAATGACCAAACAGTATGTCGTCAAAATGGCAAAAATTAGTGGTGTATAAAAACACACAAGCTAGGAGAGGCTGCAGCATTTTGCTTTTGCCTGTGCCTACTAGGGAGGGCATGATCTAGACCTAAAGCTGCTAGAGCCCTAAGATCTGCAGGGAGAGGCTTTCTCTCAGTCCCGTCACTGTCCCAGTTTCACCTGGTGAGGACACGGGAGAGAGCCTTCTCAGTGGCTGCTCCCACTCTGTGGAACACTATTTATTTGTCAACCTGTTTTTAAAATTGCACATTGTTATAGGTTTTTATAATTTTATGTGTTTTTAATGTTTTTAACTTATTTTTGGAAGATGCCTTGGGTCCCATTCTGGGAGAAAAGGTGGCATGCATAGATAAATAAGATCCCCACCTCCTCTCTGCTTAGTTTGATTGCAAACTTTGAACTGAGGACAAAGGGATAAAGTGGGAGGAAGAGAAAGAAACTAAGATTTTCTAAAAAACACAGCTGAAAAATTGGGATGACAAAGGATTAATCAAGACTGTTCCTGCCAAACTCAGACAGTTGGAGTGTGTGATGTAGGAAGCCTAAGGAAGGGAGGAACCAAGCAGGGGTGATATGTACAATGATGCTGATTGTTGGCAATAATCTAACATTTTCAGCAATTCTGGCCATTGAGTTAAATATAAGCTCTTACATGTGAGTTTTTAAAAAATCCAGAATCCCAGTGCTCACTGTAACAGATCACAGGATGTCAAGTAGGCTGAGCCAACACTACAGGTTTTTTTTTTTTTTTTTTTTTTGGGCAGGGGTAGGGGAGAATGAATTCATCTCATTTGCAGTTGTATAGGATCCATAAGTCTAAGTCAGTTTGTTAAATCATAGGGCCGATTGTACAGCTGATTTCTTGAGGATCTTTTGTGTATGGAAAAGGGGTGGTGGTCAGTTCAAAATGCATCTGCTCTCATTCCTTCCATCTAGGCGATCTGATGATTATGCACGTGGCTGTACAAAAAAGCATTTATATATTTTTCCATGTAGCATATTTTTCAGTCACAGTCAATATGTTTTCATATACCTTTGGGAAGAAAGGCAACTTGTAGTCTCTTCTTGATTCTTGGACACTGCACAATGTCTTACGTTCACTTACCATGTGTGAAGAACAAGGCCTCTTTAATTTTCCCAGCTTTTGACTATTTCTCAAAGACAAATTGCAGTGTCTCTGAGGACATTTGTAGACTGAGGTGAAGTAGCCAACACAAACACCGCCCTGCGTTCTTGTATCCCCTATGAAACACTGTATTTTGTAGGGGTGGTTCTTCACTTCATTTCTTTCAGGAGTTAGAGGCCAGGCTGTGAGAGGATGATGGGTTTTTGTAAGGTCACTTGTGGAAAAAAAATTGCCCATGCAAAAGGAAATGTGTCAACACATACATATTTCCAATTTCTTGATTTGATAGAGGCAGTCCTGATTAATTCTTTGTCATCCTACTTTTTCAGCTGCTTTTGAAATGTCTCAGTTTCTTTCTTCTCCCACTTTGCACCTTTGCCCTCAGCTTTCCTCGATTGTTGAAAACTGAGTTCAAAGTGAACTTAGTTCAGTTGCCCCTTGACTTTCACATGAGTTCAGGGCACAGAACTCTCACAAAAGTTAAAACAACAACAATAACAACAAAAACCCAAATAATTGTCCAAGTGAGCATTCCCCCTCCCATCCCTTCCAGAGCTTCCTCCTGCAATTCACTTGCATTTAGCCCAGCTGCACTACCTTCCAGCCTCATAGGTGATAGGTAAATGAATGGGAGGGGGCGGCAGCTGCATGTGTGTGCTTCTCCCCACCCCCCCAATTTACTTGTGTTTTGCCTGTCTGCACTGCCTTCCAGGTTTATGGGCAATAGACAAGTGAATGGGGGGGGGGCAGTGCTACGACTGGAAAAAGTACATGCATGGGACTGCCCTCTGCCATTTGCTTGCCTTTTGCCCAGGACCGTGGAAGGAAGACATGTGTGGGAATGGGAGGGGGAGAAGGAGGTAGGCAAGCAGGTACCTCTTGAATAATCAAGCTTGTGAAGGTCAACTCTGTGAATGTGGAGGGAGGACTGTAGTTTGCACTCCATTAACTCAGTAGCGGGGAGGGGAGGGGAGGGGAGGGGAGGGGAGACGAGGGGGCAGAAAAACTACTGTGTCTTCTCTTAGTTTGTGTGTTCTTTCTCATTAATAACTTTTGCTATCTTCACCACATTCTAGTGTTGCTTGGCCACACACATCCTGGTTGTGGGACAGCAAAGTACTAATTGGGGCTGTGTGTGCCAAGTTGAGACAGCTGGAATGTGAACATTTATAACATACACCTCCCCGTGTCTGTTTTTGCATGTCCTGGTCCTGTGAGAAGTGTCTACCCATGTACAATTTATTTAGATGTTGAATGAATACACAGAGGTTGGGGTATAGCCTGCCAACAAGATTCTGTCTCCATCTCTGTGTTTGCTTATTTGTTTTTAAAATGTTTTTTGGGGGGAAAAAACCTCTATTCATCCACCCACCAAGCTATGTCATATATTTAGCATGGACAGATCATAAACAGTATGCGAATGCACAAAAAATGCTGAACCTAGACTGCAGTTCCATATGTAACTTTCATCAGAAAAGCCAAAGAATTACAGAAATGACTGTGGTAATCTTTCTTAGCAGCTTGTATCCCTGTAGGCGTCAGGAGATCGTTACTTTTATTTAAGACACAGAATAGCAGCTTCTTGGTTTTTTGTTTAGGAAGACATTTGATTTTTAATACGTTAAGGCCGAGGGATCTTTTAATGGGAAATGTTGTGTCTCATTTTATTATCTTTTAAATGCACTCTTAAAACTTTTTAAGCTTTAATTTGTGTTTTTAAAACAGAAGTTGGCTTAATTGTGTTTGGTACCAAGAGTCCTTTAGCTGTTCTGTGTTTTTAAGAGATTGTATGCCACCTTGAATCCTGTTCTGGGAGAAAGGCAGGGATATGAAAGAAGGAAGGAAAGGAAGGAAAGGAAAGAAGGAAAGAAATCTGACCTTATTGCTTTCACTCTCTCCCTTGGCATCCATTTCCATTTGTTCATTGTGGCTCTTTCCTACATTTTTGTTCCTGTTGTCCGTCGTTTTCTCTGGTTTCCACCCAATGAGATTAGGTCAAAGGGTGCATGAAGTTAAGCCAAGGGATGCGTGCAAGTTGCCCATCTCTGATCTAGAAAGACCCTTGGCAGCTGCCACTGTTTACAAAAATAGACCCCAGTAGCTTCAGCCAACTTCTATTTTAAAAACACAAATTGCAAAGTTTTAAGAGTACGTTTAAAAGATAATAAAATGAGACACAATGCCTCTCATTAAAAGATCCCTCTGCCTTAACATATTAAAAATCAAATGTCTCCCTAAATAAAAAGGTCTTTATATGCTGTTGTTCTGTAGCTGCAAACTTCCAGTTAATAATTAGTCAATAACACCTGGCTCATAACAAAAGCGTTCTTTTTTATTTCACTTGCGCAAACGGGAAATGGCTATGCCCATGCAACCAGGACAAGCCACTCCAATGAAATGGCTGCAATCAGGCAGCTATATACCCTGCTGAGCATGCCTACAGAAGCAAAAAAATGCTAGTTAATTGGCTAATCCAAATACATACATATAGAAACTATGTCATGAATACACTATTATGTCAGCATTCAAGTATTGTATATTTCCATATAGGTGGTCCTAAATTATAATACCAGACCCCACCTTGGGGGTGTAAAAGTTAATATTAAAATGAGGTCTAATGAGCTAAAGGTGTCTAAAGTTCATGGCTAAATGCATCCCCTCCCCTTAATCTGGTTTCAACTGTTTCTTGATTACAAAGTTGCAAAGCTGACCATATTTCAGAAAACTTGCACCTGCACATCCGTCTGAGACCTACAGTTCTCAGTGTTGTTATCAACACTCACAAGAATGCATTTCAGAAACCTTCATGGTCGACTTCTCAGATCTTAGAATGTACAATAGTACATTTTTCTTTTAACTACAATGATTAAAATAACCTCAAGGATGGACTTTACTTAGCATAACTTTTAACACTGCATGTCCCATCTTGCTTTAACTGCAACTTAACAGATTTCCCCTCACGAAATCCAATTTCTTATTTTATACCATCAATTCCAGCAGCAGGGTAGGGAGCAACTGGACCTCCCAGGGAAAGGAGTTTGACAACTTGGGACAAGCTGCCAAGAAGGCTCTCTCCCAAGTCTTTACCAGCTGTAGCTGTGATGGTGATGGGACCAAGAGAAAGCCCTGGTCTAGCCCTCTAGAAGTAGGTATCACTAGTTCCATGTGAACTGGCAGGCAGTTTCCTGGGCATCACTCACACATTGTAATAGTTTTTTTTCCAGCACAGTGCCCGAAAATAACGTCATATTGGAACACTGTGGGAAATTAAGATGAAAGTTGTACCTAGTTGACTTGAATGTTGTTCAAGCCATTCAAGTCATGTTCAAGTCATTTCTGACTTACGGTGACCCTATAACAGGGTTTTCTTGGCCAGATTTGTTCAGGGGAGGTTTGCCATGGCCTTGCTCTGAGACAGAGAGAGTCTGACTTGCCCAAGGTCATTCAGTAAGTTCTCATGGCTGAGTTGGGATTTGAATCCTGGTCTCCAGAGTCCTAGTCCAGCAGCAAAACCGTGCTGGCTCTCTAGATAAGCCTATGAAGACCCATTGATTAGTCATGGGGCTGATTAAGGGCTTTAATGTCCAGGTTCCCTCAGACCTCAAACCACCACTCAGATTGTTCAGCCATCTTGCACCTGGCATTTACTCAGTGTATTTGGTGTGACTGACTTCTCTGGAACAACGTTATTTGGAAAACAAATACAGGCAGTGTAAGACTGATCCAGAGAAAACTGAACATTTACTCTTGTTTATTCCACATCCTCTTCTTTTGGCTTGCAAGAATGAAGTCTTAAGGTTTGTTCTTTGAAGAGAATCCCAGAGAGAATGCTTATTTAGCTTTTGCAATAAGTGTAGGCAGGAATGCTTGAATCAGACAGGAAAATACTTATTTAGCCAGTCATCCTGTTCTGCAGCATCATCTATCATATATAAACTGTAGCAAACAGAATGAAAACCAAAAGCATTCTTAAGAAGAAAACAATCCAGCTCAGACTAATTACTGACTTCCAGTCTACTTACCGGAATGTCATGTAGTCAGGGCAATGGCATTTAATTGCGAATGCTGAATCTTCCGGCATCGTGCCTTAAGGTTGCTGTAATGTCAATCAGAGATCCGGAATGTTTGTGCCTAGACAATGGGGTCAGCTTTTCTTTGCTTACAGACGCCTGGGTTTTTGTTTTGAAATGTCTTCACAACACATTATCTTAGTGCTATTATCACTCGAAGAGTGAGGTGCATGATTTTGTTCGTAGACAATGTTGAGAAGTTTCAAGCAATAAGATGTGTAAAAAGAAGAAAACCTATATATTTAAATACACACACTCTTTCGCATATTTATGGTGTATGTATCAAATTTCTCCCTAAGGAGTCACATCTCTCTTTTGTGTTTTGAAATGAGTGATGAGACCATTCCAACCCACCCATCTCCTTCTTTTTCTGCTATGCTAGGCTTCCATTTAATTAGTTCTGCTGATTTATCTCCTACTGGTTAATGTTGCATGTCTAAATATGAAGTCTCAGGTGTGGGAGTACTGACAGGCTGATGAGTTGGTGTCCCATTCTCATTAACAATGGTGTCAGCCATTTTCCAGGCAGCCTTTTTCCCAGGGAATAAGCCCCCTTAAACTGTTTGCCATGAAGATTTCTTGCTGTTGTTTTTAAGATATAACCAATTAAGCCCTAAATTAAGTTAGCACTATTGCATTCTCCTTATCCTTGTGGTGGAGCTTCTGTCAACAGGCCAGAGAATGAGAAAGGAAAGGCTAACCTTTTTAGTCACCAGGCCAATCAATCATTTGCAGTTGTGGGCTTTAAGTCTGTTCTGGCGACAGGGAGACCCCTCCTGAGGTTGAATTAGGGCTTATAATAGCAAGACTGCTTGACTGACAGTTGCTGAGAAAGTGGTTCTGGGAGGCTCAGTGAGTCAGATCTGGAAATGGAGAATAGGGTTTGCTGTGCATTATAGATGATGTGCTTAGTCTCATTGCTGATTGATGAGAGATATCACTGTCTGGCCTTTCACAGTGCTGGGTAAGATCATCTGGACTGTCACTTAATGAGCTCTCCGTTAATTTGCAGAATAGAAGCAGAGTAGCATCAAATAATGTTTTGGTGCAGATTATAACCAACACAGCAGCCATGCCTTGCTCTTGGCCTTACAAGTGCTGGTGAGTTTATCTAAGACAGCTCTGCTATTTTGCAGGTGCCCTGGGACTCAAACATGAGTGCCGATTATTTTTAAAGGCTTCTAGCATGTAATAAAAGTGAAGGAGGGCAAGGAAATTAATTTTGCTGCCCCCCCCTCAAGAAAAGCTTAGTCTTGCCAACAATATGCACTCGTTTTAATTGAGTATATTAGCAGAGGATAATTTAACTCATTTCTCCTTTTCATTGCTACCAGGAAGGGATGTTCAATGTATTGCATGTGAGGCTTACTTTTTCAACAGAGAATTAAGCAGTTAAATGTGTGCATCACTGTGAGAGTTCTTTTAAGTTACAATTATACACTCACAAATGGTTGTAAGAATAACTGAACGCAGTGGGACTTATTTCTGAGCAGATAGGTTTAGGACTGTGCTGTTCACATGCTTTTAGTGGGTGGATTAGTAGCTTTCCCAAATGTAGTATGTATATATTACATTTATCTTAAAACTGATTGTAAACAAAATTAAAGTGTCTATTGGAAAAAATTAAACAACCAAGCTAAAATAGTTTGGCTAATATTAAGATGCAGGAGAACTGTAGTAGTGTAGTTTGTCTAGTACTAAGATGTAGGAGAACTGTAGTAGTATCAATTTCCTTTTAAAAAGAAAGAGGTTCAAACTACAAAAGCAGCTTTCTGTGCTGTTCCTAGGTGTATTCAATCAATCATAAGACTCATTTAATCAAGTTGGATTTACTGCTCTGTAAGTGGGGTTAGGCCTGGAGTTTTCACTGTAGTTGACCTCAATTGCACTATTGCTTTTTCTTCACATGGCTTTTGCAGATACATTGTCACTTTGCCTAAGGGCTGAGCTTTTAAAGTTTTTTTTTCTTTTTCCACCATAGGTTATTTTGCAGAGCTTGAAAATTAAGGAAAAGAAGTGTTTGCACAAGGGTTTCATTGCAGCATTGAAAAGATAACAATGAATCATTATTGCATTGCACTTGTGTGGACTGTGCTTGGCACTGAACTGCTAAAGAGCCTCAGTACTACTGTCAGATCTCCAAGGTTCAGAGGACGTGTGCAGCAGGAACGAAAAAATATTAGACCAAACATTATCCTGGTACTCACAGATGACCAAGATGTGGAGCTGGGTAAGACTGTTACAACTTCTATTATAATTTCAATTACAGTCCATCAGTTTTGTTACTTGTTTCCCCTTACCCCTCTCTCTCACTCACTTTCAATCACTTTCTTTCCCATAAATGATCTTCTAGCATATTTGTCGTTCTTTCACGTTACCATACTCACTTGTCAGGTTTGGGAAGCTTGTTCCAAGAAAACAGAAGAAAAATAATTGATTTTCTCACTGCGTCTGATATGTCTTAATTGAATCTGAGATCTGTTGCAGGATCGATATAGGTTTGGGTACTTCTGATTAAATGAAGCATTTTCTACAACCATGTGCAGAAAGTTCTGTTTGGAAAAGCAGGAAACTGCCTGTCAACAGCAGCTAATTTTGCTAATTATGCTCCAGTTTTATATATAGAATTTTCGTGTTTGAAACACAGGAGGTATATTCTCTTCTGTGTGTTCACATTTCTATTTACTTTAGTACTCTTAATTTTCCCTAATTTATGTACAATAATAAACAGTTCATATAACTGCTGCTATCATAAAGGCTACATTGAAGCTGGGATTTTAAAAATGTTTTTGATGCTAGATCTGATTCAGCAAGGCAGAATCCACCATGCAAGCAAGGTTTTATGTGACGGTTCTTCTTTGTGGTCTCTGAGCAGCATGGGTTTTGTGCCTGCAGCAGAGCCTTTTTCAGAGCATTGTAGGACTCAGCAAAGCTTTTGGGGGAATCCCTACTTGACCTTCACTGCTCAGACTGAAGGAAGTGTTCTCCATTAGACTCTTTGTACACTGGGGGGATTGAGGTCTCATCTTTTTAGTTATATAGTTTGTTCTTCTTTTCTTCTGACTTACTTTCTTCTTGTTGTTGCTGGCTATATCTCTCTGTTAAAGGACAGAACTGTGTTGGCCACACGGTCTTTCTTCTACAACCTTAACTAGCCTGATGCCCTTAGAAGAAGTAGAACATACTGTTCCATGACCAGAATTGAAGTAAGAATCAGCTGTTAGTCTGGTTTGCCTCAAGTGGAACAATAGCAGTGCCTTGGGTCTCTGGTTTAGATAGGAATGTGTGTCACCATTTTCAATCTGGGGGCAGTGCATGTGGTTTTTGGCCACATGTAACTATGTACACACAAACATTTGTATCACAGTTTCTGGGGGGTGTTAATTATCAGCAGACATGTGGTGTTATTAATGATGCCTTGTTGTGACTAGCTGCACAAGCAGGTAGGTAATTTCAAAAGAGAGGATATGGATCTTTGCTGGTTTCCTACTTATCAATTTACTGATGCAGAAAGTTGCAAAGATACACTGTTGTGGCTAGCTGATATGTCAGCATAAATGTCTGGAGCAGAATGAAGCCTTTAAGAAAAGAGCGCCTACTATGTAATGCCAAGTATTACTTTGTTAGTTTAATTAATAAATCTTCACCTTGTATTATTATACAATGTAAACGTGGATCTACTGATTTCCAGTAGAGCAGTCAATGAGCTGAGCTTGAAATGTTTGCTGTATGGTCTTAAAAATAACTCTGAAAGATGTCAGACTGGCTTCTGAGAGGTGTCACATTCCCACGTCTATCATACATAAGAAGAGAAGCACAGGCAATTATTACACATAGCTCCAGTGCTATTCAGTTGTGTATCTTAATTTCTTAGGATCTTTATGCATGTTGCACATGAATCTAGACTGAAATGATATGTACCAGATTTTGTGAATCTAAAATGCTGATGCTATGTCAGCAATGTGGTTCTAAAAACACATGGTGAATATCACAAATCACAGATCCTTTTAAAACTCCATGCAACTTAAAATTTTATTTATTTCAGTTTGTGGGACCAATTCATGCTCATGTGTTGGTATTCACATCATATAGGGTTTTTTTAAATTCTTTTATTGATGTGTGTATGTCTGTGAGGAAATTTTGTCTCGATGAAGAAACATTTCCTGGTCCATAGTGGCTGCTATACTTTGAAGTAAAATTACCAACATACACATACAAACACCCCTTGACTACATCTTTGTGGCATGTTCCTACATCCATTTTGTTATGTGGTCATCTACCATCTTGTCAATTGCTATAACTAATCACTGAAAACCAAGAGAGTGGAATATTCCCTTTACCTTATATAAAATTAGCTATATCTTACAGAAAATTGAAAATTGTCTTGTTGGCTGTTAAAGTCAGATAGCAAACCATGTGAGTGAAACTGCAAAATGTTGTTACCTTCACATTCACAGAAGATCAGTGCTTTCTGTGGTCTCAAATCCTGTTGCCTATGCAGGGCAATAGCAGATGGCATGCATAAAAGCCTAGATGAAGAAGGCAAATATGGTGCACATGAGTGAATCATCCAGTGGGAGGACTGGTCTTGCATATTTAAGCCCCTTGAAATGACCTCTGTGTGGTAGATGTATCATGCTGAGTGGTTGAAGATATGGATAACTTGTACTGCATAGAGTATTTTTCATGTTTCTGTCAACAGCAATATGGGACATTGGATATAGTATAAGATACAATACATCTCACTGTAGTTGAGAAGACTATGTGGCTAGGTGACTCATTTATTCCTCTTTAGTTTGGGCACTTCCCTATAAGAAGCCCAAAATGCATGTTACCAGTTTTAAATGGATTTGTTGATATGTGATAATAGTTACTGATACAGCTCTTCCTATTGTTTAGGTTCCTTGCAAGTGATGAATAAAACCAGGAAGATAATGGAGAGTGGAGGTGCCACTTTTGTCAATGCATTTGTGACTACTCCAATGTGCTGCCCATCACGTTCCTCAATGTTGACAGGCAAATATGTTCACAACCACAATATCTATACTAACAATGAGAATTGCTCTTCACCTTCCTGGCAAGCAACACATGAACCACGTACTTTTGCAGTGTATCTCAACAACACTGGGTACAGGACTGGTAAGAGACCTTTTCTTCTTTTAAACTTTTTAACTAAGTGATTGCCTCCGTTCAGTCTGTTGACGCTCTTTAAAATGCCCTACAGAGATGATACCAGGAAGGCATGTGTTACATAGATCAATGGTTGAGTGTGTACATGCATGTGTGTATCTGACCTAAGCACTTCTGAAATTAATTAGAGAAAATAATACAGGTTGTTCAAAGGCCACAAACTTCTGAGGGATAGATTACATGTTGTTTTAAAGATACAGCTAGCAGCTACCTCCTTTTCAGGGCTGGCCCTACCATTGGATAGATACCATTGACAGGCACCTCAAGTGGCAGATGTGGAGTAATGTGGAAAAAGCAAGAACAGCAGCAACATACTTGCTATTTCTCCCTGTTGGAAGACAGAACTGTCTTCTCTAGGTGTTTCCTGCATCTCTAAAGCTAGCCTGCTGCCTTCAGGAGTTGTGGAGGATGCTGACCCATCACCAGTCTTGAAGTAAGGCTGAACTGACAACCTTTGTTTTTTTCCTAGTTAGTAGTGTGTGTGTGTGCGCGTGTGCACATGCACGTTGTGTGTATGTTATCCTGTTTTTCATCTCTTAACAGCAAAATGTGTTGGACCAGTCCTTAGTCAAAAATAAGATTGGAATGGGAGAGTAGAGCTCTCAAACTCCTTGCCCACTGTTGCAGTCTGGATTGGGCAAACCTGTACCTGAGATTTCCATTGGTGAAAAGGACTTTTTTTCCCCATAATATCCTTCATCAGCCATACAGGTTGTCAACATGAAGTCCTCCTGATTTGAATTCAACCACACTGTGAGGGTCAATCAGACCCCGAAAACCCAAAATAGGCTGGTTTCCAATCATGGTCAAGTCCCCCATGTTAACTTCTGAATGAAAACAAAACAAAACAAAACAAATGCTACTATGGTTTTTCTTTAAAGAAAAGGGGAAAGAAAGAAAAAGGCTGCTGCATTCAAGTATTATTGGTATGTTTTTCAAGGCATCAGGCTGGTCACAGTTGGAAAAAAAGTCTGTTGACCTATTGCTTTGTTGTTGGCATTTGCGGTCCTATTGGCTTTAACTTATGATGACCCTATGAATTAGAGACCTTCTAGAGCTCCCAGTCGTTAACATCCCTGCTCAGGTCTTGCATACTTGGGGCCGTGCCTTCCTTATTTAATTAATCCATCTGTAATGTGGTTTTCTTCTTTTCTACTGTCTAACTTTACCAGGCATTATTGTCTTTTTCAATGAGCTATGCTATTTCTTGATATGTCCAAAGCATGACAGCGTCAGGTTAGTTACCTTGGTTCCAATGAGAGTTCAGGCTTAATTTGCTCCAAGAGCCATTCATTTGTCTTTTCAGTGGGCCAGTGGTTTCTGCTGACCTCTCCTCCAGCACCGCATTTTCCAATGGGTTGGTCTTTTTCTCATCTTTCTTCACTGTCCATACATAGAAATTGGCCTATATTCATCTTTAAGTATATATGATCTAGCAAAATGTCTTAAAGACAGTGAAATTATAAAGAAGCATTTATGCAGCAGAAAGCTGTGGGGAAGGTCAGACAAACCAGATTGTTTTTTCTTTGAACTGAAAAGTCTGATTCACTGTTGAAGCAGCTTTGTCTCAACCACATTGCAGCCACTGTTTATATACTTTTTCATGACTAAAATAAATGTCCTTATTGCCATGTTTAACAATGGGCCTGGGTCTACTCATTAGTTTATCAAGGCAGTCGGGTTTCTCTTAGTGTTTGAAGTGTAGTAGGAAAAAAATCTTAAATCACAGGTTTGAAGCTGCCTCACAGCTTATTACACAAAACCAGTGGTGTAATCTTGAGTAAGTACTATTGCATATATGTGGGATTAATTTGATAAAATCAAGTTGATTGGCAATTACACAACCTATAAATCCATTGGTTTCCTTTTTGTTGCATTTAGTTTTTTAGACTATGTAAAACAGCAGGCTTTTTTTGGTACCAGTTAGATGAAGGCTTGGCAGCTGACAGAGTTTTGGGGGCACCATCACCTCCTCCTTCAGAACATGCCTGGCCTAAAAGAGTCAGTGCCTCCCAAATGTGGCAAAATGACCACTGGCAGCCCTACAGTGCTGTTGACCATTTAGGGGCAAACCAGATGTTTGAGATGTGGGGAACATTGGGGATGCAAAAATATTCATAGTATATAGTGATGGCTGCCCACTTGGACAGCTTTAACAGAAGTTTAGAAAAATCAATGAATATGAAGAACATCAGTTGTGGAATTCTGTTTCATTCATGTCCTATTTTTAGGCTTTACATAGGCTACTGGTTGGACACTATGTGAACAAAATACTGGATAATTGTGATGAGTTTTGTAACCACATTTGATTGAACTTTAAAGAGTTCCGTGACTGAAGCTTCTAATAAGGCAAGGTTTTCAATTATGGGAAGTCTGTCACAATGTTCTGTCAAATGCAATTATAATTCCATACTCTCCAATTGCCCCAGTTTGGCAAGGACAATCCAGAAAAGTCCTCTGTCATCCTACTCATTGAGCTGCTTTTAAAACATCTTAGTCTCTCTCCTTTGTCTTTTGGTTGCTGCAAACCGAGATGGAAGTTGCAAAAGTAGTTTGTACTCAGTTAACATAGCAGTGGGGAGAAAAGAGAAGGAGGAAAATCCTTTCCCTTCCCAAGGAGCTTAGGCAAAAGCAGACTACTGCAGCCTCTCCTAGTTTGTGTGTTCTTTGTCATCTTGAGCACATTGCCAATGTTGCTTGGCCACATGCATCCCAATTTTCATCAGTGAGATATTGGAGGGTATGTAATTCTTGGATCTTGGAGCAGGACACTCAAAGATCAGAATGGGAGCCAGATATGCAGAGGCGGCGGTGAAGGACAGGATGTATACATGCATCCGTACCTGCTAAACAGTTTAGTCCTATTCATGTACAAAACAAATGATCTCATTGAGCTATTTGGAAGTGAGTGTGCTGCACTGAAAGCCTCAACTTTTAGTGTGGAAAATAAATAAAAAACTATTTAAACAACGGTGAAATTTCTTTTAAAAAATACTGCTAGGTTTAATTTATCCCTTGCTTTGAGGCTTCTCATGTACCTGCTTAGGAAAATGAAAGTGATGTCAGTTTCAAGTTTTAAGGGAGCACAGTGTATTTCTTCCCCGACCAATTTCTTATCTGTCACCAAATGCTTCTTACATCTGTAGGTATCAAGTATAATCATTGTTAATGTCGCTATGGACTGCTGTTTACACAACCTTAATTGAGCGTAGTCAAAAAGACTGGCATTACTCTGAGCTGGCAAACTGCGTTACGTGTGTTTAAACAATGACACTGCGTCCTGGGAACAGTTAGCAAAACTGTTAGTACGTAGATAAAATTGGCCTCATTAAAAGAAAAGAAAAAAGGCATTTATCTTTGCAGTTATCCCTGTGGGCACTATTAGTTACAATAATGAAAAGACGTTCTCTGAAATGGTATTACTTTTTAATGAGTCTTTCTCCATTCATCTGTACTTGGTATTTTATTAATTATACAAACAGAAATGACTTCCTAGTTTTCCTGGCTTTTGTTTCTAAATATATTTGTTGCCTGAGGCCATCACGAATACTACTCAGACATGAGCAAGTAAGAAACTTTACATTTGCAGCCAGTTGTAGCATGTCGCTTTGTGTGTATGTGTGTGTGTGTTTGTTTTTTCATGATCTTTATTATAGAACTTGACAAGAATTCAAATACCAGAGCAGTGGAGAAGAAAAATTAAGGCCAGTGTAACCTTAATTTAGATCTGTAGCCAATGGTAAATCCAGTATTCTGTTGCACATAAAACACCAGAGTGGTATCCTATATATTATTACCTGCATTGTTGTTGTGTGGCTTCAAGTCTTTTCTGACTAATGGCAACCCTAGAATGAACCTGTCATGGGGTTTTCTGGAGGCTGAGTGTGTGTGATGCACCCAAGGTCACCTAGTGAGTTTCAAAGGCTGAATGAGGAATTGAACCCTGCAATGATCAAACCACTACACCACCTGCACAATATATGATACAGTCCCACATGTAAGGAACAGTTTGGCAACATGAGGGCTGGTCTTGTCATTAGGCAAACTGAGGCAGTAGATTCTAGAGGGCATAGTATAGGTGGTAAACTGTTCAGCTACAGAGCTGTGTGTGCTCTGTGTCCCTAAGCTAGTCTTTTTGATCCAGGCTCGGTAGAGGTAGCTGTTCTGTTTGCCAGAGTGGAGTGAGGATTTGACTGCCAATCAAGTCAACTTTGGTAGATGGCATGTGGGGCAGGTGCCATCTTGTCCTTTTCTTCAGGTAGAAAAATATCTTGGACTAGCCCAACACATGACACCAGCTGACAAATACCTAATATTTGGGCCTTGGAGCAGTTTTCTTCTCCAGTCTGTCTAGTCACACTCTCTCAGTGTAAAGCAATGGCAAATCCCCTCTGGACAAATCTTGCCAAGAAAACTTTGTGATATGTCCGCTTTAGGGTTACCATAACTGAGAAACAACTTAAAATCACACATCAACAACAATAGTGGCAATAAGAGATTCCTACTGATGGGCTATTATGAGATTCCTTCTAGTATTTTTGTTATAAATTTTATTCTTTTCCATCACCATCTTTTGTATACTTATGATGCTTCTGCTAACCACTCCCAAGAAGAAACTACTGAAGAACAACAGTTATACTTCAGAATGGATGCAGTTTAGCAGTATTCGTATCACACTTTTTGTTGGATAGAACGCTACATAAGAGTACAGCGACAAAATATTTATCTTTCTGCAATTTACCCTGGTATACAATCCACACCAGGAACTTAGAACACACAGAGAAGTTTCTTCCTGAAGCATACATAAGTGAATAGCACATTTTTTTAAAAAATGAAGTAGTGCTAGAGAATAATGAGTTGAAATTAAACTGCTGTATCTCCTAACATTTATTATTATCAACCTATTTGGCAGTTTAATGCATTTCTTTCATCACATAGACATTACTGATACTAGGCTCTCTTTACAACACTTTAGCCAAGTGGGTCCCAATCCTGGGTGCTGAGATATGCTGAACTACAAATCCCATTGTGGTCACTAGTGTTGCCCAGGGATGTGGTCTTTGTAGTGCAAAAATATCTGGAGTTCCCAGATTGCAACTACATCCAGTTGGTGGGAACGCTGTCACTTAAGGAAAATAGTTTCATCTCACATTTGTTTTTTCCTAGAAGAGTATGGTTCATTGCATTTATATTAGGTTAATTGCACTTGGAAAGGATGAGGTGGATTAACTTTATTTCCCTCTCTGTGGTAATTAAGGCTACATCCACTTGGGAAAATGTGTGAATTAATCTATGGTTGCTGTGTTTTGAATAAGTGGAAGGTCATTCCTGAAAACAATACTGTGACCAGTTCCTGTCTCATTGATCAACTTAGTAGCATGGCTCAGTTCTGTGTTGCTGCTCTTCTGTATTCAGTTCTCTGGAACCTGAATGAAGCTGGGACTGCTAAAATTAAACTAATTATTATTTAAGTATAATATATTTACAGAAAGAAAAAAAGAACTTTGCCAAATCCAAGCGGCTGAACAAGAAATCATGGTTTAGTTTAGTTTATTATATGGTTATTAACCATAGAGAGAGCCAGCTTGGAGACCAGGGTTCAATTCCCTGCTTGGCCATGGAAACCTACCGGGTGACCTTGGGTGCATCACACACTCTCAGCCCCAGAAAAACCTGTAATACCTTCACTTTAAGGTTACTGTAAGTTGGAAATGACTTGAATGGTTACGTGACCATTCAAAATCTTCTTTTTTTCACCCCAATATTATATTTTCTGTTTTTCATTCAGTTAAAATGGTAATTTTACCAGTTTTACCCCCCACTTTTTGGTGATTAGTTTTGAAGCTCAAAATAACAGATTAGAAATATTTTTTTCATAGATAATACCTAACTAATCCACTATGAAAATTAAGATTTGAAAAAATCCATCCTAGGATTTATGTGACTGTGAACAACTTCAGTATGCCCTTACATTAACAGGATGGGCTGTATATATATTTCCGAATTGTGAACTTTGAAGCAAAAACAAAACTTTGCCATTAACCAACTGATGCACTATTACAGTATTTCAAAATACCAAGATCTGTTCTTCTTTGAGTTATGAGTGTGACCTAGACCAAGGATCCAATGAAGAGTTTAACCAGTCTAAACTGGATCCTTTTTTCACAGCTTTTTTTGGAAAATACCTCAATGAATACAATGGCAGCTACATCCCTCCTGGTTGGAGAGAATGGGTAGGATTAATCAAGAATTCTCGCTTCTATAATTACACTATTTGTCGGAACGGCCTCAAAGAGAAGCATGGATTTGATTATGCAAAGGTACCGTACAGATTGCGTTATGTAATATTTCTCCTTTTTCTTCATGTTAAAATAATTATATTCCAGATCACTTCACTTAATCATAGAAGTGACTCTAAATACTGAGTGCTGACTTGTATTGTCAGAACTGTCTTAAATCTGTACTAAAAACAGAGAAGGGGCCATTCCTCATTTGACTTATATTGCTTCACTTATCATGAAGCAGAAGAAGATGAAGATTGTAAACGCAGAGAACTAAATACCAAATATACACACACACATATCACTTAACCTCTGATGAGAAGCAATTGATTTTTTTGTCTTTCCTTTGGAAATACGACTGGAATTTCAAGGTCACCCTTACTCTTTGGTTTGCAGCATATCTGAGTTGTTTGTAGTGATATGCCACAAAACAAATAGGTACACTGAATATACATGTACCTGAGTGTTTGGGGAAAGGGAAAGGACGAGGAGATGATTATTTTGATTATGATTATTGCAATATGTCTTCTTCCAGAAAACCCTCACCTCACCCCATGAGTCTTTGAATTTGAGTTTGATGGGTTTTAATGGGAAGTCTGAGAGGAAATGTCTCTAGTAACAATTTCCTATAAATGCCATTACACATCTCTCTCCAAAATGCCT
Organism: Cyclura pinguis; assembly: GCA_030412105.1. Classification (NCBI taxonomy): domain Eukaryota; kingdom Metazoa; phylum Chordata; class Lepidosauria; order Squamata; family Iguanidae; genus Cyclura; species Cyclura pinguis. Next base: position 220,714,135 of record CM059602.1, read on the forward strand.
TTGGACTTAGAGGGGCTCTGTGGGTGCAGGAAAAAAAGAAAAAGAAACTTCTTCAAGTTGGCATGAAAATTAATCACAGCTGGTTTGATTGTTCTATCTCTGTTGTACAAAACACACTCTGCCTCTCTTTTGAGTTGCTTTTGCAGCTGTTCAGAAGTGTATGTCTATGTCCTGTGATTGATTCGTTGTGCCTGGAAGTGTTTGAAATAGTGAACATTGTCTTGGAACTCCTCATTGGCATCCACAGCAGTACTTTGGGCCAAACAGAAATGGTTAGAGGTGGTCGGTGGTTTAATTATTGAATTTATATCTCTTGGGTTTTGTTCTCTCCTGTTTTTTTTCTTTCTTTTTTCCTTGCTGATTTCCATTTCCTACCTTGGCTGTACAATAAGTCAGTTTATTGGCAGAACACTACTTTGGCATTTGAAATTACACTATCCTAAATTGTCCAGTTTTAAAAGGAGCACTATCCTTGATTAGTTAGATGTATTAATGTTAATTTTTCAGAGGCAGTGGAGTGGCTCAGAGAGTGAATACTGACCCAAGAAGTGCCTGGTTGCATCTTTCCCCTTGCTACAACTTCTTAGAACACCCACTCTTAGTATTGTCCTCTCTTATCCTGCTGGGATCATAGACAGACAATGCTTGCAAAATTCTTTTCTCATTTGGTAAAATATATTTGAATATTTTAACAAATATTAAGAATCATTATTAATTTACTGCCCCATGCACAAATAGAATTAGGAAATGGAGGTTAGCGATGATTATTTTTAGTCAATGGCACTCAAAAATCAGCAAATCATAGTTTAGTGTGTCAAGAACAAGCCACAATGAGACTTGGGCACATGTGCTTTCTGTTTTCCCTCCCTCCCTTCCAGTTTCCTCAGGCACAGCTTCAAAGATGAGCTCAGAAATTTTTTCTTGTTTTTAGCCCTTTATTATGCTTTGCCCTATCATCTGGATCAACAAATTGTAGTTAATGTTATCTATAGTTTGTTGGAACAAGCTTGCTGTTTTAACAAGCTATAGTTTGTCTAAACTGTCAACAATGGAAAACAAGAGCAAAATTCTGTTGGCATTTGAATTCTGTTAGCATTTTTCAAAAGTTCAAAAAAGAACGTGTGTACTGTGTTATGTGTGATGTCTATTTCACATATCAAGTACATTTGGTCACAGCCTGGGAAAAATAATCTTTTGAAGTTCTGTTTCTGGTAGATAGTATACTTCCCTTCAACTGAAAGACATGTATTCAGTTCTCTCCGCATCTTTGAATTCACTTTAATAAGCCATTCTTTCCCCTAACCGACTGACTTCCCAATGGATATAATAGTGATATGAGGATACTTTCACATTTCTATCTACCTATGCCTTCTTCTTACTCCACTTTAATGTTTCTTTTCCTGCCTTGCTATCCTTTTTGTTAATGTGTCCTGGAACGCAGCTGTTCATTTAAGTACAGGCTTGATTTGTAAAAGAATTTGAGTTTGGCTGGATATTGTGCCTTTCTCTTTAAGTCAGCCTTGGAAGCCAGATCCTGATTTTTTTAAAAAACAAAAGATATTCATTTGTAACTCATCATACCAGAACAAAGCAATATAAGGTAGTCCAGTGATGTTTGATGCACTTGATAAATTTTGTTTTTCAGGATTATTTCACAGATTTAATAACTAATGACAGCATAAATTATTTCAAATTGTCTAAGAGGATATATCCCCATAGACCTATAATGATGGTGATCAGTCATGCCGCCCCACATGGTCCTGAAGACTCTGCACCACAGTTCTCAAAACTCTATCCAAATGCTTCCCAGCACATGTAAGTTAAAATTTACTTTATGCCTGTGTTGATGATTTTCACTGCAGCTTATACCACCCAAGTGTAGAGGTTGGCATTGTTACTTGTACTGAGGAAAAGTGATTCTCTGAATTGTATGTTGTGCTTTGGAGTATTAACTTCCGAGTGACAACTCATGATGTCATCTCATTATTTCAGAAATGGTGCCTATTAGCAGACTGTGTTTCTGTTTTCACATAACATCCTCTATTGCAGTTGTCCATACTTATTCTGGGTTACAGTTCACTCTTTTTTTGTCCTTGATGAGCCACAAGTCCTAATCGTGAGAACACAAGAACACCAAAAGCTCCTCTAGGCCAGCATTCTGTTCACACAATAATCACCCAATTGCCTGTGCAAGAGGTGGGCATGCTCTGGTGCTCCGAGGGTCATTTTTACTCCAACAGAGTCCCAGCTTCAACAGCTTCAATGTCCCAGTGCAATTGCCATTTGATACAGCCAGAAGAGATATCATGTCTCTCCCTTAACCTTTGAAAGGGTTCTATAGAAATTTCTGCTGTCTTGGGGAGAACCTGCCCAAAAGATGTGTTTTGACTGAAAGATTGGGATTATTTTCAAGGTTCATACAGGGCTCCCTCAAGGGCCACTTGTAGCTCACATGCTTCGTAATTGCATTCCTAACCTGTGGAAATCCCATAAGTAAGGCATAAATCAGTACATCATCTCCTTTCCCTTGTTGTAAATAAAAAAGGAAATTCAGAAGACAAAATAGGGAAAGAGAAATAGTCTTTTATATATTCTAGTTAAAAGATAAAAATAGCATATAGGTTCTTAATGTACAAAAGGCTAAAGGAGAACATGAGCAAGTTTGGCAAGTTAAAATACAAAATATATCAAAATATAATACAATACCACAATGAAGCAGGATACGATAGAAACTGCAGCAACAGCAAATCAGGAAGTGAGTGTTCACTAAGAGAATGCTTATAAAGAGAATCTTATAAAGCCTTTACAACTGCTTCCAATAACAGTAGCAGGTGAAGGTCCTCCATAACACCAATAGACCAATTAACCCCATAATGACTAAAGTTGTAAGTCTTGTCAATTCCAACATCCCTGTGTTTTTCTGAGCAACTAATATGCAGAGGCACAAAGCCTCGAGTACTGGAAGGACTATAAATTAGTCATGATTAGTGGCCAGTGATAGTTCTGTTTTCCATGAATTTATTGAATCCTCTTTGAAAGTTGTCCAAATTGGTAGCCGTTACTACCTCTTGTAGTAGTATATTCCACAGTTTCTGCACTTGTCAGGAGTATGACTGGATGAGCCCAAGTTTCTGTATTATGAGAAGAAGAAAACTTTGTCAGCTTACTCTGTACCATGCATATTTTATATACCTCTGTTATGCTCCCACCCACATACGCCCCTTTTTCTAAGCTAAACAGCCTCAGATACTTTCCCAGTAGGGACGTTCCCCTAGCCCTTGTTGTGTGTGTGTCCCTCTCAACCACTACACACATACACACGTATAAACATATATATATATATATATATATATATATATATATATATATATAATGACTCACCTATCCCAAAGATACCAAGAGCACCCTCAGGCTCAAGGATTATCCATCTCTCTTCCTTGGTTTCCATCAAGATTATGTTCCTTCCTTCCTTCCTTCTATTTGTTTGAATTTTTCACCACTTTTCTAATATGATTACTATCAATCTGTACTAAGGCATGTGCTAAGTATTTGTGCTGAGTCCTCACATGGTGGGATAGAACAGAATATAGCAATCAATTTGTGAACCACTTTACCATCTCAGGGTTTCATTTTGTTTTGTTTTTAGCTGCCATGTCATTTTGCTGCATGTGTAGGCCAGTCAAACGAGAATTTGAAGCCGTGGTTAAAAGGCAATTTCACATAGTAGGGTAAAACAAGTCGTTGTTCACATTAAACTTAGAATGCACATAACATTAGCTATATTTAGTGCTGAAAAGGCAATAGAATGCAGAATGTGAATAGGACAAAGCATTTGAGTCTGAAGGGAAAAAGCAAAAATTCAAAGGGATATATCCCATCCCCTGAGAAATTTTATGCTCTGTTATGTGAAGATATAAGTTTAGTAACCTTGAAAATTTGTTTTGTCCTTAGTATTTCTTGAGGCAAATAAGACATTTTAAAGTCAAAGAAACTTGTCCTTAACTGATTGTTGTGGAAGTCTGGAAGGTCAGGAACTTCTCTTCCTATCTAGTTTTCATTATATTTCTGACGTGCTAAGATGTATTTTGTCATCAGCGACTGTAAGAGATGGTATATTACTTTGGGTTAGTGCTGAAAGTCTGCATGTTTCAGCTGGAAGAAGTGAGACAAATTGAAAACATGCTGCCAATTTGAGCTGTTCGTGTGTGTGAAGCTGTTCAAGGGCTGGATTCTCTAGTAAGATGCATTGCTAGCTTGTCATGGCCATGGGATGAAAAGCAATCGCATGTCACCTGGGAAAACATGTGGCACATCCCATGAAAATCATGCAGGGTTGTAACATAATCCTCCTGTGATGGGTGGAGTGTAATGTGCACCTTTAACCTTTGAGAATTCTCCTTTGGTGGCCAAGCATCATTTTGCATCACTTCCCTCTCCCCCTCCACCCCATGTTGGGCTATGACCATCTGACCTTTTCAGAAAAATAATCAGATCTTGTGATATCACGTAACGATAGCATTTAGCTCTAACAAAGAAGGGAACACCAGGGCCAAAAGCTGCTGATTGGTTTCACAACCTTGAGGAAGGTTATGAACATTATTGAAGAACTATAATATAATGTATTAAGAAAGGAGCCAGTTGATTAGCAATTAAGTCACATGCACTACCCAATTAAGTCACATGCACTACAACACTCTAATGCAAGTAGAAAGTATTTCTTTTGCAGTTGTATCAAAATAACATTTTTATTAAAAATAATGATAATGTAGGTATAAACCATCAGTTTGATAGTCTTCTGAATTAAAGTGTGTATGTTTGAAAGCAATATAGTAGAAATAATGAACATTACTTCCTTCTATGGAGAGATCCACAAGTTGAAAATAAAGCCTGTCAGAGGCTTTACTTTGAAGAAGGGTGAATAGTACTTTTCTTGGTAGCTATATGGCTTGGGTTGTTATTTAGACTTGGAAAGGCAGCCATAAAGGAACTAGATAAAGACCCTCAAGCTTTGAACATATATCATTGAATGCCAAAGTCAGAATCATCCATGCCATAGCATTTCGTATTTCTGTATATGGTTGTGAAAGCAGAACCATGAAAAAAACAGAGGAATAAGATCCAATTCATTTGAAATGTGATGCTGGAGAAATGTTCTACAGATGAAGTGAACTGCCAAAAAGACAGACGAATGGGTCCTAGAGCAAATCATGCCTAAATTATCCCTAGAAACAAACAAACAAACAAAATGACTAAACTGAGGCTATCATACTTTGAGCGTATCGTGAGACAAAATGAGCCACTGGAAAAGACGATAATGCTTGGTAAAGTGGAAGGCAGTAGTGAAAGGCAAAGATAACATTATAGATGGATTGACTCAGAACCTGAGTTTGCAAGATCTGAGCAGGGCTGTTGACGACCAGATCTCTTGGTGGTCTCTCTCTCATTCATTCATTCAGCACAACTTGACGCTGACTCAACAGCATATAACAACAACAAGAGGGGAACCTGTTCAGAAGCAGCTCTTTCCCAGATGGCAGTCCTTCAGATATTTAAAGATGGCTATAATATCACCTTTCCATCTTCTCCTGAGTTAAACGTATGTCACTTTGACCATCAGTAAGCCTGCCACCAAGGCATTTTTATGCTAGTGGCAAAAGATAGGCTGCACACCCCTAAATCAATGAAAAGAAATTTAACAGACTAGCAGTTGAATCTTTCCTCAACACTAGTGAAGGGGAAGAATTCTCAACTATTCCCAAGGTTTGCAGGATAGCTTGAGGGGCATGAAACACAACACGTGAAGCAGGCAGCTCTCTCCACTAGCATCTTACCAATGGGTCTTTCTTCCTCAAGATCTAAAGCAGCTTCCTCTAGCTTCCTAGTGGTAGGGGTAGGCCTGCTGCTGATACACTGGAGCTCAACAGTTTGATGCACTGATTTAATCTGTTCTTAAAACAGGTGAGAACCTGTGCAGAAAACTAATATTTTTCTTTATCTTTTTCCTTTTCTTTTTTTCTGAGAAAGATTGAGTAGGACTCTTATTCCTTACAACCACTCTGCAACTTTTAATTTTAGAAGTCTTTTTGTGACATACTGTCAGATCGAATGGGGAGTACTTTTTAAAACATTGACTCTCATGCAAACACACATGGGGAGAGATTGAGATGGAGGTAACCGGAGAAGAATGGTGAGAAATTTGTAGACATCCCTTGTGTTTTTATTATGATGAGAAGTTTTTAACCTATCCATTCCCCACTGGCTTGTCAGAGTAAATTATTTCTCTTCAAACAAAGGCATACATTATCATATCTATCAAGTATCAGTGTGACTAATGGCATTGCAAAGTCAAAAATACTTTCGTACTCTTTTCCCAAAAGTGACTGTTATTTTGTCCTTTAAAGATCTCACTGAAGGTAATAGATATGAGATTCATTCATCCTCATATTTAGCTGAACAAGTAAAATGCTACTATGAAATTAGTCCCTTGAGTGTTGGTGTTCTCCATTGTGAAGGACAAAAACATATATATTACCAAATATTTTGTATGGCTTTACTATGTATGGAATTCATAATGCATTAAACATAAGATATATTTAGCACTATGAATTATTTTAAGCAGCACAATGTAATTTAGATGTAATGCAATTCTTCACAATGTGTTATTAGTGTGTGTAACATGTGCAAAACACATCTAGTTGTATGCTCAGCAGGTGCTTTTTGGTAACTAAGCAAAACCATTCAGCAATACATATTTAACTGTAATAACAAATTTGAGAGAAAGCTATAGAAAAACCACAGAAGTATCATCATTAAAAATAATGTACATTCTGGCAGGAATCCTAAGTGAAGTTTTTGTTGGCACAGTTCTGCTAAAGTCAGTGGGGCTCCACCAGAACAAATGCTTTTGCATCTCAGCATAGCTTCCCAGATGTACAAAATGCCTTCAGAAAGCCAGATGAAGGTCTATAGTCTATTTTAACAATTGTCATTGGCTGGGGAAATGCAATCTGGATTTGTTCTACCTTCAACAGTTGGAGAGAGAGAGAGAGAGCAGAAGAGTCCACACTATATTTGTGAAACAAATGAGGACTGTTACTGCTCTTTCTACTTTGGGAATCAACTTTATTTTAGGATAAGCATGCCATTACTAACAATCCCAGGGCTTGGGAAGCAATTTTTAAAAAGTAAATCCCCTACTTGTTACTGTGTTTGAAAAGTTACATGTTTTACTATTGGAATAACACTTACTGCATTGCTTATGATATTGTGTGTTGCTTTTGCATTACTTGTTAAAGTGAAAAAATACAGCATAGGATTGATGAGAAAATGGCCTAAAATATGAGATTCCTTTCATAATGCTTCCATAAATGCTGTTTAAAAATTACTTTTGAAAATAACTAGAATTGTTATGCCAATTTGAGGTGTCACTTCATCACACCCCTGTTACCTTGAAACAGCATCTAGTTTTTGGTAACTATATTACTTGTCTCTCATTCCTTCTGAACTCTGCACAGTCCTATACCTTTTAAACTGAAAGATGTCATGTGTTAGAGCTAGAGCCTGGCCTGTTTGCAGGGCATACTTTTTGATCTACAACTCCCAGAGTCCTCTCTAGCTTCTGTAGTGTTTTTTTTTTTAAAAAAAGCCAGCTGTCCAAATGACTTCTCCAAGCTTTAGTTAGACCTGGAAGAGGCTGCTATATGAGAGTCTCCAGAGAGACAGTATTGCATATTGTAAATGGTGTACTAAGAGCCAGCGCGATGTTGTGGTTTGAGTATCTCTGCTTGGCCATGGAAACCCACTGAATGACCTTGGGTGTGTCACACACTCCACCCCAGAGTACCCCGTGATAGAGTTACCTTAGGGTTGTGATAGTCAGAAATACAACACACAACAAAAACAAGAAGAAGAAGATAGTGTGCTGGGCAGAATATACTAGCTAAGGCAATTTTTTATATTTGACCCAGCATTATTCTACCAGGATCACTAGTAATGGGAAACTTTGTACATTATATAAATTTGCCTCTTAAATGTTTCAAATTGGAGTGAGGGTTTTGCAGCCCTCCAGATGTTGGCCTTTGCTTCTGTTTTCCCTAGCCTGGTAGTTGGGATTGGAGGGAGTTAGATTCTACTAATTTCAGGTGGGCCAGCAGTTCCCCAGCCCTGATTTCAGTGTTTGTTTTCTGTAATAGAAATCTTTTGAATTAATCTCTTTCTGTTTTGAACACTTGCTGTTCGAGAAATCCTGTAATATGATACAGATGGCTAACACAGAACATTCTTCAAAACTTTCAGTTAATTTTCCAATATTCAGGTAAAATATTAAAAGGAAAAGTATCAGTTGGACTGGTATAAGGAGCAGATACATTGGCTGGCATCCTGTTTAATATTTATGAGATTGTAAACTGGATTTACAGTCTCAGAATTTACTGTCATTAAGTATTGAATATAATCCCAAAAACCTGTCTTTCAAGTCAGGCACTGTTCCAACGAAGGGTCTCTGGGGTGCTGCAGATTAGACAGCTGAGAAATGATGACTGCAGTACTCTTCTGTTCATGGAGTGCATTGAGATAAGCAACTTGGGCAGGACCTCAGGAGTTCTTCTCAGCTGCCTGTCTCAAGGCACCTTGTGACCTCGAGAGTCATCATTTCCCAGCACTCTAATCTGCAAGCACTTCAGAAACCCTTTTGTTGAGGCATTGCCTGGCTTGGGGGATAGAAGTAGCTACAACAGTGGAGCTCCATTGTCATAGCTACATCTGACAATGCAGGATCTTGGCCATAGTATTTATAGCCATGGCACCTGAGCAGAATTAAGGGGGAAATATTGTTATCTGAGACTGCTAAACTATTATTATATGGCATGCTTCTAACCTGTACTAATTATTGCTAGAAGAAAACATTTTGAAATGAGAATGTGGCTCTCTATCAGGATGTTAGTTCTGTACATACTAACGCCCTCACCTCATTCATATATATATCTATATCTACCTCCCACCACCACCACCTTTTTTCAAAAGAACTCATGGTGTTGTAGATAGCAATCTCACAAAGTCTTACATCAGGATTTACTCTGATTCTTGCTTTGCTTACTTTCTGTTATTGATTTATGAACTTGTATTTTATAATTTAGCCACATGTTCTTGGAAAGACTCTTTTATACTAAGACTGCAATCCAGTTCCAACTGTGTGTCATATGGGCAAAAAGCGCAAGTGTAAACTAGAATAATAGTAAAGGATGGTAGAAACTTCACCTCAATATTTTCCTCTTATTTCCCCCCAGAACTCCCAGTTACAATTATGCACCAAATATGGATAAGCATTGGATCATGCAATATACAGGCCCTATGCTTCCTATCCACATGGAATTTACAAATGTCTTGCAGCGCAAAAGACTTCAAACTCTGCTATCTGTTGATGATTCCATGGAACGGGTGAGCAAAGGAAAACTTTGTAAAACAGTGCACTAGTCCTGCCTTCTCTTTTCTTCAGTATTATTATAGACAACATAGAAATCAGTGTTGTTAGGATAATGACAGAATTATACTGTGTGCCCCACTGGCACTCAGTTTACCCTAGAAAAGTCCATTCCACTTTTTTGTTGAAAGTGGGAGAAATCACTTGTGCGAGAATTCACCTGTGTGATGGTGAGTCAACACATATGTAGATCCCATTAATTCAATTCAGCGGGTCTACTCTAGTTAGCATTAACAAGATTTAATATATGCAGCTTTGTTGATTTTTATCTTCCATCATTTAATGGATTTTAAATTGTTTTAAATTTATTGGCTGTTTAATTGCATTTTAATAATAATTTATGTCTGCTTTTATTGATGGTTTTGTATGTATTTTATTTTGTATTTGTTTTAATGTTTGTCAGCTGTCTTGGGTCCCAGTACTGAAGAAAGGGTGGGATTTAGATGATGATCATGATGATGATGGTGTAGTAAACAAAGAGGGAGGAACCCCTAACCTTCTACATGTTGCTGAACTACCATTCACACATGTACCACCGTTGTTGGGGCTCATGGAAATTGAAATCCAGCTTTATCTATAGACTCAAAAGTTCACCAGCCCTGATATAGGAGATAAGTGCCAATGAAAAGCGAAGAATAGTTAAACTGACAGCCCTTTCACACTACACTGTTATAGCAGTATTATTCCACGTCAACCGCCATGGCACCTTTTTGTGGAATTCTGGGGTCTATAGTTTAGTGAGGCCCAAGAGATCTCTGGCTAAGAATTATAAAGGACCCTTCCTAAACTGCAAATCCCAGTTGCCATGGCAGTTAAAGTGGAAGACTAATGCTATAAGAGTATAATGTGATAAGGCCCTGAGGGTCATCTATATTCTGTACTTGTTGAGAAGACCCCAAAATATGGACTTCCTTGGCCTGTTTCTGTGCATTCCACACTTGCCTAGAACACTTTTCTCCTTCATTTCCAATAGACTATAAGAAAGGAATGGTGGAAGGAGTTCTACAAACTGTTATTTCAGGGCCCAGCTAAAGTGTTTTATTTCTTACCCCCACTCAAATTAAGGTGCATAGTATCCACAGCCAGCAAAGTTACTTTTGAACATATGATTGAAAATTCCAGGAACATCTCTCCCTATCCCTGTCCCTGAAAGTACAACAATAATATATTAAATCACTGGCAATCTACTGACCTTCCATGAGATTCAAAGTCAGCACCCTTATTCTCTCTAATGATAGGGCTGGTTCTGCTATGTAGAAATCATGTTACTGATTAAGGGAAGTTTCTTTTGGAATGCGGGTCTACCATAAAGGTAGGATAGATTTTGTGACTCTACACCTCTGGCATGCATTAGATCACCTGAAAATCAGCCAAGTTTTACAGTTCATTCATTTGTTCATTCAGTCATTCATTCAATCAATCAATTTATAGCCAACCTTTCTCCTTATACAGGATCTGAGGTGGTATGCAGTCGCTTCTGGTTTTATCATGCTTTTATTCTTCTGATAAGGTTACTGTTGTGGGGCCTGAAATAAACTCCTGAAGTCTTCCAGGAAAGAAATGTTGGGTCCAATGGCTTTTGAGAGGCCAGTGAGGCTTTGCAAGTATGCAAAAAGGGAATTGGGAACTGCATGCAGTTCATAGACTGTACTTAGTACACCTCTAGTGTATCATAAATCAGGTAAATAAAGTTGTACATCCTGAGCCTTCAGAAATCTATATAATCTTGGCCTACAGCTGAGTGAACTCATAGCATCTCGAATATTCAGGCAGCATGTAGAAAATATAGAATGCATTATGCTATGGTAAGTGTTGCTTTACAGTGCTAGACCTGGATCCTAGGTTGAGTATACCCGTACCTTTAGCTGAAATGAGACTACTGACTGGGCAGAGTCCCTCCTCAGAACTTCAGTTTGAACAATTTTGTCTTAGTCTGATAAGTTCAATACAATTCAATTTGTACCCTAAGAGAAAAACATTGTGGGTGCGGCACTCATATGATGAACATGGTATTCATCATGTGAAAAATTATATGGTCAGTTATTATAGGTCCACAAGTATATTAATCCATGAATTGGATTCTGAGGTTTCAAATGACCATACCAGATGGGAGCTGGCTAGACCATTAATTCATTTACAGACATGAACAATCTTCTAGTACTCTATCTATCCTTTTAGTGCTGGATTGAAAAATTTCACAGAGATTATGAGGTGTTCTTTGTTGTGCTCCTGTGTAAGCAAATAAAAAATTTGTAGAGAACTGCAAGGAGAGGGGTCCTAAAAATGACTTATTGTTTTCCCAGGGCAAACACATGCCTGTAGAGAAGTCATATCTCTTAAGAGTGACAATGAAGTCCAATAGTATGGAAGACACTATGAAGCAACCATACTCTCCCAGAATCTTTCACTTTTTAAATATGAAACCAAAGACAATAGCGTGATATGATATTACGCACAACACTGCCATGCAGTTCCAAGGAAGCAAATGGATCCAACAATTCTTTCTTAGCAGTCTGATTGAGTTGGACTCACAGCTTAGAAATAATTCTTTAAAATTAACTTGTCATTATTGAAATAATTCACCAACAATATTAATGGTTGGAGTTGTGATTTACATTTCATGTTGTTCTGTTAAATTATTTTGAGAGGTAATTTTGGGAGTCACTGGTCTTTTTTTAGTAATTTTACTTTTTTTTTCTAAATTAACATTAACATTTACTGATGTATGTTGAGTGGTAGCCTTGAATATAACACATTACTTTCAGAATACTCACTTTAATTAATGTTAACAGATTAATTTCTGAGTGAATGCTGATGTTAATGAATTGGTTTTAACACTAACATTTTGAAGCTCTGGCTAGACTGCAGTTTAATTTGTGTTCTGTATGTCTTTTTCTTCCTTTGTCCATGACCCTTTCTTAAGATGAGATACTGCAGATTTACAGCTCCTGATTAGTGGAGAGAAAAGGCTTTGAATACAGATACAACTTGCTACTAATTAGGGCCCCTTAAATATATATTGCATTTGTGCATATGGAATCCAACACTAATTTGGTACAAAATGCTGATTTCATCATTAAACATGACCAAAGTAATTTCATGCTCTTTATTAGATATGGGCAACAGAGAATACACTGAGGATTGTATCCGGTGCTGGATATGCTGCAGAACAGACACTGCTGACAGAACCCTTGTAACCTTTCTGTAGTGCTCAGATATGCTCTGCAAGGTTGGAGAGACCTTCAGAGCAGATTTTAGTATATAATGGGATATATGGAGATGGAGAGAAAGAGTTGCACTGTATGAATGATAGTTCATTTTCATACTATTGTACATGGGCCAAATACTGTTGTATGGGCTGAGTTGATTGGGCTGGATCTGGAAGTGTGCTGTCTATCAAAGAAGCCCCTGTGGATCCCCCCAGTGGACTTGAATAACTTGGAGCTATTTTTCTGTAGGCATACCTTCTATGGTTGTTGTGTGCCTTCAAGTTGTTTCCAACTTGTGGAGACCCTAAGGTGAACCTATCACAGGGTTTTCTGGCACTGAGAGTGTGTGATACACCCAGTGTCTCCCAGAGTATTTCCATGGCCAAGTGGAGGGTTCAAACGCTGGTCTCCATGATCATAGCCCAACAGTCAAACCACTACACCACACTGGTTCTTATGGTACCTATGTCTTAGTGTTGCTCATGGGGGAGACTGCATACTAGATGGTCCCAGTTGCAATCTCTCATATCTCCAGTTAGAGAATCTTTAATGGATGATCTCTGAAAGATCTGTTCCTACATTCTTGATGAGCTACTGCTGTTCATAGTAGAATAATACTCGGTACATGCATTAATGGTCCAATTCTGTGTAAGCTATTTCTTTATATCCACATGACTCCATAATTACACAAAATGAAGAGCTTTTACTGGATTATAGCTGCTTTGCCCATCTTCTCCTAAGAAGAATGGTTGAGTTACAACCAACTAAACAAACAAAACAAAAAGGGTAAGAGTTCACAGACTTCCATGCTGTGAAATGTGGTTATTCACTGTACTGTATGTTTTCACTAGTCAACTATTATATCAAAGCCACAAGGTTTCTTTAAAACCCTCATAAACTACAGTATGTAAAGTTGCACGGTCAAGCATGCTGAGTTTTTTGGCCCCAAATGAACTCTTGTTATGACTTCTGAGTTTTAGTCATTTTACCAGTAATGCAGGCCTATGAGATTATTTAAATTTAAATGCTTATATGTGCTGCTTTCTGTGTATTTGTGAGAATTGATTTAGCATTCCCCTCTGTTGATTAGCTGTTTTTGTTTATTGTATTACAGTTATATCACATGCTAGTGGAAATTGGAGAACTGGAGAATACTTACATTATTTACACTGCTGACCATGGTTACCATATTGGGCAGTTTGGACTGGTCAAGGGGAAGTCAATGCCATATGACTTTGATATTCGCGTTCCTTTCTTTATTCGTGGTCCAAGTATAGAGCCGGGATCAGTGTACGTTCTATGTCTGCAGCACAGCTGTTGTACCTAATGTAAAATATTTGTAAGCACATTTGATTGTCATCCTTAGTGCCTGGTGTTTTGTTTTGTCTGTCTATACAGAGCATTGCAAAAGATTGGCTAAGAAGAACACACACACCCAAATATAATTTTTAAAAGCTTGTTAAAGGCATAACAGAATATTCACATTTTACTGTAGCCTGTACAGAGTTGTATATTTTTTGATGGCTTGCAACAATGGTGTTAATGAGAGTCATGTAAGGATATCCCATGGTGGTTTACCACAGAAGATAAATATAGATTTTGTCCTGAGTCTGGTCTGACTGGAATAGCTGCTTCATTTCTTTGCCTAACATAGATTTATATTAATGGTATTAGCATAACACAGTCCAGTCAGAGGCATTTGTAGACATATCCTGTAAAATATATATAACTTTACATCAAAGTTCCACATCAGGATTAACTGCCATTCAGACTTGCACAAGGATGTAAAAGGTTACTTCTAACGTGCCTAATACAGCTCTGACCTTTTCTGTTAATTTGTAGAGTATCTCAAATAGTGCTGAATATTGACCTTGCTCCAACAGTTCTGGATATTGCAGGACTTGACACACCACCAGATATGGATGGCAAATCTATTCTAAAACTCCTAGACCTTGAAAAACCAGGAAACAGGTTAGTGAAAGTCTTTCTTCGTAGGTTTTGGTGGCAAATTCCAGAGGAAATCAATCAGTCAGCTGAAAATGAATGTGGCAAAACAAGTGGAGCTGGCCACAGCTTTGCCAGCTCAAAAACTATTTTAAAGAGCAACTTTATAAAACTGTGGGAACATGTGAACAGCTAGCTGGTTTGAAGGGAAATGAAACTGTTCATCTTTCATTGCCTAGACAAACATGGTCACAGATGCCAACTGTAAATATTATTATTTTGATTTCAGGTTTCGAACAAACAAGAAAACCAAAGTTTGGCGAGATACCTTCCTTGTGGAAAGAGGGTAATTATTGGAGCTGAGAGAGTTCTGGGAAAATTGCCTGGTGGGCAACTACATTTTTTTAATGGACAGCAAAGCAATAAATGTTGTGTACAATGTCATAGAGCTTCTTTCTTTCTGGTAGCTTTGCTAGTTTATTTGCTGCCATTAACAATACACTGCAGGAAGTTCTCAGAGCCTAGCTTATTATGTTTGCAGATTAATTTGAAAATGCTGAACATTATAAATTAAATTGAAAAATTAATTCACTACCATAAACGATTGAAATTACATAATTAATTAGTTACTGATGGTTAATTTGTTGATTAAAACATTAGTGTTGGCCAGAGCATGGGATTTAGAGAGTCGAGCATGCACAATTGACTGTACGGGACCACATTTTGTTAGTGGCCTGTTCAAAGGGGCCCTTTTTTGTCCTTTTTATTTGCTTTCCTCCAATATAAAGGTTTTTTTTCCCCCACATGGACTACAAGGCCCGTAACATTAAGGTTGTCTGGGAATAATGGGAGTCCACATCTGGGAACTGTCAGAATGGGAGTGGCTGTTCCAAATAACAGGATCTCATCTTACAACCTCTTCAATTCAGTTTGTCTCTCATCTGCATCTCTCTTTTCTTTTCACTCCCCACTCACTGGTGAAATGCCTTTTGTTAAAAATTAATAAGGAGTTATTTATTTCACTTAGAGGGCCTGATCCACCACTAGTGCAGCAATAATTAGGTAGCTACAAAGATAAGTCAGTGGATCAGAAGTATAGAATATTTGACTGTCTGTGTGCATATGCAGAACCTTTTATAGCATAACTGAATCACTGCATCCTTGCTGCTTCCCCACTTCCAGTGAAGAAATGTGATCTGCAACGATCAGTGGTAAAGCACATGTTTTGCGTGCAGGAGCCAGAGATTTCAATCTGTGCCATCTTCTGTTTATCTGTCTAACATATTCACCTGTCTTATCTTAATTGTATAATTAAAAGGCTTGAGTAAAATGGACAAGAAGGAGCATGGGTGGGTGGGTAGAAGGCAGCCTGAAAAGGGTGGGGTGAGGGTAAGGTTAAAAAATGGGGAATGGGTTTAAGAAAAACTTTTTGACTAAATTACCATAGTACTGTATGAGCAAGATTACAAAGGGATTCATTGCAACTGACCGTAAGTAATATTATACAACATTGTATGTTATGCAATAATTTATAACAGAAACTATTCTGATCAATAGAGAAGGAGAAATTACTGAAGAGAAGGTGAGGGAGCTGCCGCGGTCGGTTGCAGCACTTGTGGGATGTTCCTTTTCTTGCCACAAGATGTTGTCGGGTACACCTGCGCCAAGTGCAAGCTGGTGACCTTCTTGGAGGAGAAGGTTTGCCAGCTGGAGGCACGAGTTTCTAATCTTCATCTTATTAGGGAAGGGGAGGAGCTTTTGGATAGGGCAGAGAAGACGTACCGAAAGACCGAATGCGCGGAGGAGCTGCCAGATCAGGAAGTCAACACACTGTGCCAGGAAACAGAGGCTTGGAGGAATGTCGCACGTAGGAGCAGAAGGTCCAGAAAAG
Organism: Cyclura pinguis; assembly: GCA_030412105.1. NCBI lineage: Eukaryota > Metazoa > Chordata > Lepidosauria > Squamata > Iguanidae > Cyclura > Cyclura pinguis. Next base: position 220,730,657 of record CM059602.1, read on the forward strand.
TAACAGAGACTCTCAACCTACACAATCGCTTCAAAGTTCTTGGCCTTACGAACGATGAGGAGCACCAGGAGAAGGGAACAGAATGTCCACGAGAAGGAATCCAACTTTGGCAATGGGAACTAGATCAACGCTCCCAGTCTCAAAAGAATGCCCAGGCAGTCCTAGAAGAACGTGCTCGTCGAGGAACCCTGGAGAAGCCTCAGAGGAGGCGAGTTCTGGTTGTTGGGGACTCCTTGCTCAGAGGAACCAAAATGGCAGTTTGCAAACCGGACAAACTCAATCGAGAGGTCTACTGTCTTCCTGGGGCCAAGATCAACCACATAACGGAGAGGCTAACCAGGCTGGTCAAGCCCGCTGACCATAAGCCCCTCATTTTGGTTCATGTCGGAACCAATGACACTGCGAGGAGCAGCTTTTACCACATCGCAAAGGACTACGAGCTTATGGGGATGAAGCTTAAGGACCTTGGTGCACAGGTGGTTATTTCGTCTCTCCTCCCTGTTCAAGGATATGGCGCACGTAGGGAAAGGGCAATAGCAGAGGTCAACAACTGGCTCCGCACATGGTGCTGCCGGCAACGGTTTGGGTTTTTGGAACACAGCCTGAATTTCCATAAACGTGGGCTTCTGGCAAGGGATGAGCTGCACCTCACGAAACTTGGCAGGAATGTTTTTGCAAACAATCTCGCAAGGAGGATTCAGAGGTCTTTAAACTAAGTTCTCCTGGGGAGGGAGACAATATTATTCAAGGCCAGGACTCGGCGAGCGCAGGGGGAAAAGGCCCAAATGATATTGGACAAGTAGTACAAGCAGCCAGTGATGGGAGGAGTAGAAACTATAGTACAGGACTTGCAGGAAGGGCCCGGGGACTTAAGTGTCTCTAATGCATTGAGTATGGGAAACAAGCAAGATGAACTTGAACTCCTAGTACAACAAAATAAATACAATTTGATAGGCATCGCTGAGACCTGGCGGGATGAGTCTCATGATTGGAATGTAGGAATAGAGGGGTATAGCCTATTTTGTAAAAATAGACCAAACAAGAAAGGAGGAGGAGTAGCCTTGTATGTCAAGGATGTTTTCACCTGTGAAGAGATCCGTGACTTAAACCCAGAAAGCCAGGTCGAGAGCATCTGGGTAAGAATTAAGGGAGCGAGAAACAATAGGGATATTCTGGTGGGGGTTTACTACAGACCTCCAACCCAGACTGAGGACTTTGATGATGCCTTCCTCAACCAAATGACTGCACATTCAAAAAGGAGAGATACAGTAATAATAGGAGATTTCAATTACCCGGATATATGTTGGCAGTCAAACTCTGCCAAGACAGCAAGGTCCAGCAAGTTTCTTGCTTGTCTTGCAGACAATTTCATGGTCCAGAAGGTGGAAGAGGTCACAAGGGGATCAAATATTCTAGATCTGATCTTGACCAACAGGGATGACCTTGTTAATGAGGTAGAAGTGGTTGGATCTTTAGGGGGGAGTACCCATACCCTATTGGAATTTGGCATTCAGTGGGAAGGAGAAGATAAGTGTAGCCAGACACTCATCTTAGATTTTAAAAAAGCGGACTTCTGTAAACTTAGGGAGCTGCTGGCTGGAATTCCGTGGTCAAGAATAGTGAAAGGGAAAGGAGTTCAGGAGGCATGGGAGTTCCTTAAAAGGGAGATACTGAAGGCACAGTCTAAAACTGTGCCAATAAGGAGGAAAAATGGAAGGCATCTGAAGAAACCAGAATAGTTGACTAAAGAACTGTCAGTTGAGCTAAGTGTTAAGAGAAACATGTACAGGAAATGGAAGAAGGGGGAAACCACCAAAGAAGAATTTAAGCAAGTAGCTAGGAGATGTAGGGAGGAGGTCAGAAAGGCTAAAGCACAGAACGAACTTAGGCTGGCCAGAGACATCAAAAACAATAAAAGGCTTTTTTAAATATGTCCGTAGCAAAAGGAAAAAGAAGGAGACAATAGGGTCGCTGCGCAGAGAAGATGGCGAATTACTAACAGGGGGAAGAGAAAAGGCAGAACTACTTAACACCTTCTTTGCCTCCGTTTTTTCCCAGAAGAACACAAGCACTCAACCTGGCGGTTGGGGAGCAGGTGAGGAAGCAGGGGAAATGAGGCACATAATAGGTAGAGAGGTGGTATAGGAATACCTGGCCACACTGGATGAATTCAAGTCTCTAGGGCCAGGTGAATTGCATCCTAGGATATTCAAAGAACTGGCAGAGGTCATTTTGGAACCGCTTGCTATAATCTTTGTGAAATCTTGGAGGACAGGAGAAGTTCCAGCAGACTAGAAGAGGGCAAATGTCCCCATCTTCAAGAAGGGAAAAAAAGAGGACCCAAATAATTCTCGCCCAGTCAGCCTGACGTCAGTACCCGGAAAGATTCTGGAGCAGATCATTAAGCAGTCAGTTTCTAATCACTTAGAAAGCAATGCGGTAATCACGAGAAGTCAACATGGATTTCTCAAAAATAAGTCATGCCAGACTAATCTTATCTCTTTTTATGATAGAGTTACTAGCTTGATAGATGAAGGGAATGCTGTGGATGTAGCATTTCTTGATTTCAGTAAAGCCTTTGACAAAGTTCCACATGACATTCTTGCAAAGAAGCTAGTAAAATGCGGTCTGGACAGGGCTACTGTTAGTTGGATTTGTAATTGGTTGACCGACCGAACCCAAAGGGCGATCACGAATGGCTGCTTTTCATCCTGGAGAGAAGTGACTAGCAGGGTACCACAGGGTTCTGTCCTGGGCCCAGTGCTGTTCAATATCTTCATCAGTGACTTGGATGAAGGAATAGAGGGCATGCTGATCAAATTTGCAGATGACACCAAATTGGGAGGGGTTGCTAATACGCCAGAGGACAGGATCAAAATTCGAAATGACCTGGATAGATTGGAGAGCTGGGCCAAAGCTAACAAAATGAAATTCAACAGAGAGAAGTGTAAGATCCTATACTTAGGTAGAAAAAATGGAATACAGAAATATAGGATGGGGGACACGTGGGCTGGATAGCAGTATGTGTGAAAGGGATCTAGGAGTCTTAATAGACCACAAGCTGAACATGAGTCAGCAGTGTGATGCGGCAGCCAAGAAAGCCAACACAATTCTCGGCTGCATCAATAGGAGTATGGTGTCTAGATCGAGGGAGGTACTGGTACCACTCTACTCTGCTTTGGTTAGACCTCATCTTGAATCCTGTGTCCAGTTCTGGGCACCCCAATTCAAGAAGGACATGGTCAGGCTGGAGCAGGTCCAGAGGAGGGCAACCAAAATGGTGAGAGGCCTGGAAGCCAAGCTCTATGAGGATAGACTTAGAGAGCTGGGTATGTTTAGTCTGCAGAAGAGAAGGTTAAGAGGGGACATGATAGCCTAGTTAAATATTTGAAGGGATGCCATGTAGAGGAAAGAGAGGACTTGTTTTCTGCTGCTCCGGAGACCAGGACAAGGAGCAATGGATTCAAGCTGCAGGAAAGGAGATTCCACCTGAACCTCAGGAAGAACTTCCTGACAGTCAGGGCTGTCCGGCAGTGGAATATGCTGCCTTGGAGTGTGGTGGAGTCTCCTTTGGAGGTTTTTAAGCAGAGGGTGGATGGCCATCTGTCGGGAATGCTTTGAGGGTGTTCCTATATGGCAGGAGGTTGGACTGGATGGCCCATGTAGTCTCTTCCAACTCTACATTTCTATGATTCTATGATTCTGATCAATAGAGAAGGAGAAATTACTGAAGAGAATCACAATTTAACATCCCCACCCAAGTCCCAACTTTCCTTCCGTATAGGCCCATGTAAAACATCTGATATTCTGAAAATGCCCTGGCTGCTTGAGGACCTTATTCTCCTGCTAAGCAAACAAATCATTCCCCCTTCCATTTCATTCCAAGACTGATTTTTTCTTCTTCTTTTCCGTCCTTCTTGCTTTAATTCTTTCTGAAACTCAGTTCTGCTTTCCCCTAAAGAAATCATGCAAATTAGCCTGCCTAACAACACAGCGGTGGGATATATTTCCTCCATTTCTAATATTTTACTGAATGTGAGAAAGGGAGAGGTACCTACATTAATAGATTCTGATGACCTAATTCACTAAATCATATTTTTAATGTCAGTGTTAATTAGGGAATCTTTTGAGCTAGGTAAAACTGGAAGACATTTATAACCTAACAGCTTAATTTCAAGCTCTGGGTGTACCTCCATTGCTTTCAGCAGCTTTTTGTAGCCATTTTCTGGATCCCATTTTCTTCTGTTTTTGAGCTTCAGCAGTTACAGTACAATCCCATGCATGTCTACTCAGTAGTAATCTCCACTGACTTAAATGGTGCTTGTTTGTAAGATAGTGTACTTGGAATTTCATCCTTAATCTCTTTTCTTAGATATTTGATGTCAGATGTCAGGAGGCTTCTGGTTCCTTGGGCCTGTAGTAGCCTCTGACCAGTTCAGAGGCTGCATCTGTTTTTCATGGCACAACTCAACCCTGAAACATCTGAAGTGATAATACAAGACAGCTGTGCCTTTGAGTATATTCAGCAAAGCACCTCACCAAAAATATGTCATAAATAGCCTTCTCATCTGAGAATAGGGCTCATGTGTTGTGTGTGTATGTGTGGTTGGTCCTTTCTAAATATTATTATGTACATGGGTAGAGTTAGAAAAGCTACCTTGTAGATTATAATTCCCAGAATGTCCAGCCAGCATGACCACCAGCCATGTTGGCCAGGGGATTTTGGAACGTGTAGCTTAAAAAACTGGGATGAACATTCATGTATATTTTTTACTACAATTTGCATTTTCTCCTAATGTTTGCATTTTTCTATGCAACTTCCTTGAACACACACATTTATGGGTAGAATCTTGACCCCATTCCTGATTTCAAAATTGGAAGGAACCCACAATATGAAGGATAAGTGGTATCTCATCTGCCTGTTAGTATGGAAAGTATGAATATGAGTAGTTCTCTTAAGTGGGCAGTACAAATGCTGCCTCAGCCCTCGTATGTATGAAGGCCGTAGATGCCATCCCTAACCTACATAAATTCATTCATTTTTTTAAAACCTCTCCTGCCATCTTCATGCATTTTCCCCTTAGGCAAATGCCACCAGGGAGTTCAAGACCAGGGACCTGCTGGCTGGCTCCATATCCTTTCACTGTCCACGTAACAGGCGGTGGGGAGATCTTAATCACTTCAGTTGTATAGGCTCCCCCTCTCTCATAATGGGAATCCTGTGCACAGCTGTACAGATGGGAGTATTGTTCAAGTGCGTTGTTCAGAGGTGGGCTCACAACACTGCACTCCCCCTTCACTGTCATTCTGTGTACATATTACACATCTCTAAATGACAGAGCTTGATCCAACTGTGTTCAAGTAGAAGCTCAAGAATTCCCCAGTTACCATGGCCAGTGGTCATCCTGGCTGGGTAATCATGGAAATTGTTGTCCAAAAACTTTCCAAGTTTTGGAAAAGGGCATGTGGGTGGCTTCCATTCAAGCCTCCTTAACAGCTAGAAGATGGTGCTTGTCACTGGAAAAGGTAAACCTACAAACCCTTTTACAGATGAAAGCTTTCTCTATATTTTATCCTGGAATACAAAACTCAAGATGTGTATCATGCTTAGTTTTTTAATAAATAAGTGATAGCCCCTGTAGTTTGGGAGTGAGTAGGGTGGAGAGCCTTCTGAAATTTGCTTCTGTTTGGTGAAGAGCTGTTCTTTTTTTTGCATACTATTTTTATATATTCAAAATGCTGCCTACTTTTTTCCTTTTTAAAGCAAATTTTTACGGAAGAAGGAAGAACCAAGCAAAAACTCCCAGCAATCAAATCACTTACCAAAATATGAAAGAGTAAAGGAGCTGTGTCAGCAAGCAAGGTATCAGACAGCTTGTGAGCAACCTGGCCAGGTAAGCAGCAGTATTTCGTAATATATTGAAGAACTAATTCCAATACGGTTGAATAGAATAGTCATTATTAGTTTCAGTTTAATTCAGCTTCAGGTTTCACAGAGCTAATGGATTATTTATTGGAAAAGTATCAGTGCAACAATTGTTCACCGAAGGAGCATGTTTTCTAACCATGCCACTCTTTTAAGATTTACATCTCAAAAGAGAGAGAGAGAGAGAGAACGTGCATTAGGACAAACTCTCAGAATCTCCTTGGAAAAACATAGGAAAACATTTTTAATTTTATTTATTTATTTATACTGAGAGAAGAATGCTTGTTTGAACTCTGGTTGCTGGATTAACTTTCAGAAATACTGCTAATAATGGGGAAAGTATTGAATGTTGCTTTTGTGAATACATTTGTTGTTTCCCAAAGCAACTCTTATATTAATGACATTTTTAGTCTTTATTTTATAAGTTACTCAAAGATTCATGAGTTCTACAATAGGGCAGTGGAAATATAGAATGTTGCTTAATGGATAGTCTCATTTGTCTCTCTCTGCTTACCCACAGAATAAATAAGTCATGTATATATTGATGAAGGTCTCTTTTCTGGATGAACTCAAAGCATGAGGAGACTAAAGATAGAAGAATTAAATGAAAATATAAGAATAGACAGCTCCAAGAACCCACTAAAAGTATTTTGTATACTTTATATGAACAATACTTGCTCACTTTAGTGGCTTTTGGAACAACAGTATAATATTTACAGAAACAGTTATGATCAGCAAATGACTTAGTGTAAAGCAGGGTTAGAGGCAGAAAGCCATGGGCTGCTAGTGTGTGTGCAGGAGTGCACACACATGTTACGTGTACAGTGGTGTTTGGTGGCTTTCATGTCGGTAGTGAATCCACTCCAGATTTTATCCCAAACTTTAAATGAGCTGTTCAAGGTGCTGAATCCAAAACAGATTCAGTTCTTTTGTACCTTTAAAGTTCAAACTAGAACCCAAAGTGGATTTAACACTCAACTGACATGGAAACCTATAGCTGCCACTGTGTCTGTGTTTTAAACAGCAGTATCTGAGGCCCTCTCAACCTTACCAAGGCAGAAGACCAATTGAAAAAGCTGTACATGTTCAAACTTTGTCCTAGTAAATGGTCATTAAGCTTCAGCTTTTTAAAATTCAGTTTAGTAGGGGATCTCTTTATCTACCATTTAGTCAGCCTATTAAATGGAATTATAGTAACATATGATAGGCTGTGGTGGGTGATAATTGTCACTAACTCAGTGTACCAAGGTATTTTGTGTGGGCAGTAGATGTTCTGTGTATGTCTTCTGAAACTGTTTACCTGTGGAACCAACTTCATAAAGTGGCCACTTGAAATGTAACCACATTGCCACAGCTTCACGTTGTAAGCTCTTTGAGTATACATCTCATCTCCAAAAGGTCAATTAAGGATAAACTGTACTGAACCTCATCAGGATAGTTGTCCCAAAGGAGGACTGTTCACAAGGACCCTTCTTCTTGCAGGAAGTGTTCTCACCAGTCATTGTACATATGATGTTCATATGTGTTGCTATTATACCCAAGGCTGACTCTATCCTTAGACAGGATAAGGCAGCCTCCTTAGCTGGCAGAAGTTTGCGACACCAATGCAAAACATCCAAACATTCTTCCTGAGTCCCCAGCCATGTTCCACTATTGGGGGTCAGAATCTGCCCTGTCTTGTCTAAATTAGCCTGTTTTTCTCATGCACGATAGAGAATATTGTTCCACTATCGATCATAAAGTAAGATTCAACTGCTAGTCCAAATTGTTTCTGCATGTGGAATAGATGCAGGGTCCATTTTGCCCATTCCCTCTGTTAACAAAATGTATTTTAGCCTGATCGTCTTATTATAGTATTTTGCAGCCCACAACAGGACAGGCCACCACCCCTTGAGCTAAAAAATGGCACATGAAAAACCAGAGAGGAGTTGGCATAATGTGGCAAGGGTAAACAGAGAACAATATGCTGTTGTTTCAAGGATGCTACATAAATTTAGTTACAGGATGATCAAAAGGTGGTGGTGGTGGGGATAAAGAAAAGGGATGGTGTCATCAAAGCTTGGAGACATTGCATTTTTAAACTGAAATCTAGGAGTCAATCCTGGCTGGAAGATTCTGCCAGTTATTGCCCATCACGTAACTTTCCCAAGCTCTGGGCATTATGCATGTACTCTAGGAGCCGCTTAGAAGCTTACAAGGCAGGAAAGGGGAAGGGGAGGCTTCAGTGTCTGTATTTACTGTTTTACATTTAGCACTGTGATAGTGTTTGTTATTTCTCTCATCCACATGTTATAAGAGTTTGTAGACTCTCTTCCAACATACAGTTGGAACACACATAGAACCGTGGAATCACCTATTCGAACACACAGGTTGTAACATAGGTTTCAAAATTGTGCCTAATGCCAGACTTTGAGGTCTAATGAGGCCAACTCTGCATCTGGGAGGATTATTGCTTGGAAGAACAACTTTTTGTAGTATGCTGTTTAAGGGATTCTGGGAATTATAGGCCAAAAAGTAACCACGGTTTTCCTGAACATCTTAGGTAACTGGGCAGTTCCTCAGGGGCTATTGATACATTTCTTTGTTTTTTCGAGTACACAACAGAAAAAGCTGAGCAAACATAAACCTTGCTGAAATCCAGTAAATGAGTTCTTCATTCTAGATTGCGCTTTTAATACCTTGGCTATTCACCTTTCCAACATTTTTAAAGCTTAAATTGTCAGCTGCCAGCCTTTCACTAACCTCTAACGCATACCTACCATTGAGGCATCTTTTGTAGGCAGTGTAATTAATTTCCTCGTTACATGAAAAGCTTTCATGGCTGTCTCAAGCTGTCACAGCATATTAAGTTAACAGTGTTCACTTTAAATACTTAAGTGGGGCATTTATTGCACTTTAATGATGTTGAATGTAAAACTATATTAACACTCTTACAAAAACCAATAAGTGGAGGGTGTCATAATATGCCTCTTGGGGGTTTCTTGCAAGTCTTTCCAGCATGGCGTGTTTCTCCCCTGGTTCTCTTGGCAGCTTCTTGAGAAGAGTGAGCAGACTTCTTTCAGGTGGTGAGATGTGGGGAAATATTTTCAGACTCGAGTGCAACGGCAGGGTGAGAACAGTGACTTTGAGCAGGATCTCCTTATCTGTTGCTCTGAGATGTCAGACACAGTGTCAGATTTAAGCAAAAAAATCAATAAACTACAATTAAGGGCTTTGGAGGGCAAACACACTCTTTTCTGAATTTCAACATTTACATAATACACTTTTGGGGTTAATACTATGGATACTCTTAGATTTGTCATAGTTCAAGTCCCTGATACGTTTTAACCTGAGTGGCTGTGTATTCTGCTTTACAGTAGGTCCTTTGAAAAATTGGTCCAGTTTTGATCCAGTCCAAATTAAAGATTAAAGCACATTAAAAATTAGTATCTGGGGTGTAAGTTGAGCAGACACACATATCACCCAGGCAGGCATTTTCACTTGGGTGTGAGATGTATTGTATTTCTACCGAGGTTATAGTAGTGGTTTCTTTATTTGCAGCTATATATACAGCATGTGCACATTCAGTCTAAAACTGTGTCCTTTCCCTCCCTCCTTTTTTCTGGAGAGGATGAGACATTTTATTTCTTTTTTCATAGTAGCCACATTAGTAAGCAATCACCCTATTCTGAGAAGTCCAATCGTAGGCTCTTATTTGTTGAGAAAGGAATGGGATGTTGATATAGTGGACCTTCCGCCATGGTAGCAGTGAAGGTTAGGACTTCATCACACAAGGCAGGTAAATCACACTTACAGGAGGATAATGGCATCTTTGACTGGGAGTTATCACATGATGTTGTTCATCTTCTGTTACTGTCTCAGTGGGAGATTGTTTGGAAAGTGTTTCTCTTAATCCATTAATAACCTCCTTTGTCAAAGAAATATTTTCCAAATGGTCTCCCATGGGAAGAACAACAGAAGAGGAATGATACCATGTGATAAGTCCCAGCCAAAGATGCTATTATCCTGCTTTGAGTGTGATTTCCCTGCCTCACATGATAAAGCCTTTAGTAACAGTTGCTGCTCTTGACTGTGTATGCTCCTGAGTACTTAGGAGCAGAAGAAGCTCCCATGTTGGCTGGGTGGCAAATCTGCTCTGGGTTTTAGCCTCAACTTCAAAGGAGCTCTCCAGAGTACTGAACCCACTGACTTAAACCCAGGGCAGATTTGCTACCCAACTGATATGGGAACTGCCACTGCTAAGGGGTGAACTGAACTATGGGAAGCCTAATGAATCTGTGGCTGTGGCAGGAGGGTAAGCAAAAGCTATGAAGTTGAATCTAATGTCTTTTCAATAGGAATACCTGAAGACTGAAACCATACTAGCATAAAGGCTATTTCCAGGCATTGCCTTTCCAACCAATCTGTCCTATCCAATTGGTGAAGTATTTCAGAGAAAATACTTAGATTTGTTTTGATACATGATAGATCTGTCTCTATAGCAGAGTGTTGCATCACTATAGCTGCAGTGGTACAGCCTGGGATCAGAACTTTGAAAAGTTTGTTTTGAGGGCTACAACACCAGAATCCTCAGCCAGCATGTTTACTGTTTGGGTTGCATCATATTTGCAAATTCTGGCCTGTATGATCCTTAAAAGTTTTAAATCTGTCTAGTAAACCCTAGGTCAGTAAGAACAGTTCAAGAAACCTTTGAAAAAAGAACTTTGAAATATTTCAAATATTCAAGCCTCAATATTTCAGAATGTGGTTCTGTGATTAGCTTGGATTCTGTGACTCAGCTTAGAGTGCTGGGTGTTATATAACATTTGTAGGAAAGGTGTGAGGCTCTCATCAAGAGAAGAAAATCTAAACTTCGTTTTGAATGCTTTGTTTCAAATAACAGTCTATCAATAATTTTCCTGTTACAAATAGAGCTAGCATTATGTTTTTGAAGGACACTCATCGTTGGTGCCAAGGGGGGGATTTCTTTCCAATACAAATTCTACAGCAGGAAAGTGAACCATTAAAATGATGTCACTGTCCTAATCATTAAGATATATAAATACTGGTGCTATTTGCTGTGCTTGTTGCTGCTGGCAGGATGTATTATAATGCCATATCTGGTTTACCTTCCAGTCTCTTGCCTGGTTAAATTATTCTTCTGTTTCCCGTAGGTAAATTCCTATTGTTGGATTTTATTTTTTGAAGTGTTTTTCCGACTTAGGGAAAATCAAGGTGTTTTGAAATTCTGCTTGTTAGCTGACAAGAGAAGTGGGAAGAGTTTGCCTAAGGGTATAGTGGACCATTTTAATTCAGCCTGCCCAGGCATTTCAATAAGTACCAGTAATCAGCTGAGGGGAACATCTACTTAGGTCAGAGCTAGGAATCAGGAAGCCCTCCAGATTCCAATTGGACTACAACCTTCAATAGCCCTAGCCAGTGTGGCCAGAGGAAAGGAACTCTGGGAGTTGCTGTCCAACAATAGCTATAGGGCCACATTATTCCCACCTTGGATTAAATCTAATGGGATCAGGGATATATGCTTATTCTCTAAGGGAGAAGTACAGAACATGAAGCTTTCCAGATATTATTGTAGTAGGATTCCTTTCTTTACTCACCTTTGTCTATGTAGGGTTAGGCTGATGGGAACTGGATTCTCCCTCCACCCCCCGCCCAAAAAAAGTCTGAAGGCTCACACATTTCCCAGTTGTGTTGTAGGGGGTGGGAGAGTTCTGGCTAGAACAAGAGAACTCTCTGAGGCTTCAAAGATGAAAAAGGGCAATAGTGCATGTCACTGTAGAGAGGAATCTTATGGCGGTTCCTTTCGTTCACCATGTATCAGCCTGTTTCTAAAGGAGGGGAATTCTGTGTGGTTTTTATCCCCTATAATCAAGGCAGAACCACTTCTGAGTATTCCTTGTCTAAGAAAACCCTATGACTTGAAAGTATATACACACAGATACACATAAGGTGCCACAGGCTTCCATATATGTGCTTCAATTTGTAATCTTGTGAACAGAAGAGGAACCCAGCAATGAACCTGTGGACTAAACCTGAATGAACTATGGAGTTGGACCATTAGAATCACTTTTTAATCTTAAAAAGTAAAGAATAGGATCTAAAAGTTAATCTTAAAAGGTAAAGAATAGGATCTGGAAGTTAAAAGTACAACTGAATCTGGTGAAGAAAGCAAGTGTTTTGCCATTTCTTCTGTCTCTAAGAAAAAAACAACAACCTCAGCGATCAAACCAGTATGCATTTATTAAACACACACTGTTACTCTGTAACTAACAAAATGGAAATATTTCAATATTATGGCAAAGTGTAGAAGCTTTTGCCTTCTTCTATGGTTCTAGTGTTGTCATTTTTTTTTTCTATTATAGCAGCAGAAGAAGGTGGAAACCAGAACAGCTGTAATATTCCTTTTAGGATCTAGAACAGACTTCATTGAAATCCTGTTTGATGTTAAAAGTTGTTCCCCTTATTCTCATTCTCATTCTTATTCTCTCTCTCTCAATCTCTCTCTCTCTCTCTCTCTCTCTCTCTCTCTCTCTGTGTGTGTGTGTGTGTGTGTGTGTGTCATGGTGGTATACATAAGGTCCCCATGAAGTCTAAAGTCAAGCATTCATGAAACCCGGAGTTGCTCAGTTTATACTGTAGCTTAACATTGCTGCCATGTACAAGTATACCTCAGCTAATGAAGTCAATGTGTTTCAGGGCATTACTTTCTTAACAGAAGATTTGGTACCAGAGGAAGAAACAGCAGGGAAAGAATAGGGATAGGCTCCTGCACCACAAAAAGGAAGAGCAATTCAACATGTCTCAGCAAACTTTTTACCCAAAACTAATAATACGCACATGTGAAATGAAGTAATCAGGTCAGATGAGCTTTATATAGGTCAAGAAAAACATGTTGAGTCCTCTAGAGACTTCCTGAAAGTTTCTACCAAAATGTATCCAGAAACATATTTTTTTCTTTCACCAACCTCTCTTTTTCTTATGATTTTCATTTTGGTGGCCAAATTTCTAGGTTCTGTGCTTGTTTAGCATGCTGGGTGTAGCTAGTGCAGCAGACTTACCTGCTTTCTCTTTTCTCTGTTTTGCTGTTCGTGCATTCTTAGCAAGAGATTTTGAAGATAGCGGTTGTTTACCTTATCTCTTATTGGCAGGCAGATAAAGCTATAGAAAGATTGGCTAGAGTAGTATCCCATTCTTTCTCAGCTCCAGCTTCATTGCACTGTTTACTGCTGCTGCAAAGGAGCACCAAAAGTATTTCTCCAACTTTCTTTCATGATCCTGCTAGTGCTGATACTGCTACAGGCTTCCAGCTAGACAGAGGATGAGGTTGAAAGGGAGCTGGATGGGGGGAAAAAAGACTTGGTAAAAAGGAGCTTCTTTGTCAGAGGCTTTGTTAAGAGAGATGTGCCTGTGTACCTTTAAGTCATAGTACTGAGGCCATCTGATTGGAATCAAGCCCTGTTGATTTTGATGGAGCTTTTAAAAACGTGTAAGGCTGATATCCTAAACATGCATATTTTACACACTTACGTGACAGATTCTGAGTTCTCCTTTCTTGTCTTGCTTTTCTTCTGGAATTGCTTTAGGAATATCACATCAGACAAATAAGAGGCTGTTTTTGAAAGTGAGAGGGAATCATAAGAAGAGATTTGGGAATTTTTACTGGTGATTTCTCCTCTCCGCAAAATGTATACAGGCAAGATCTGCTTGGCTTATATCACCCTTTTTTAGCTGATAGTGAACTACATTTACATGTAATACAAGTACAGTTCACCAAAGTGAAAGGTGAAGTTTAAGTACAATGTAGAAAGAAATTAGTGATCATGGAGATAGCATGGCTTATTGTGTTCTCATCAAATAGCTTGGAGCAGATGTGTCCCTCACAACTTGTTCTGGAAGTGTGTCCTCACTACATTTCCCAGAATTTTCCAGCCATTATGGCCACTAGTCAATCAGCCATTGACCATGTTGCCAAGGGCTGATGGCAGTTGTAGTACAAAACCTCTGGAAGGCACCAAGTTTGAGGATGCTGGGCTAGATTAATTAGGAAGTATATTTTGACAGCCTGTTCATTTTCTCTTCCTTTCAGAAATGGCAATGTATTGAAGACACATCTGGCAAACTTCGCATTCACAAATGTAAAGGATCCAGTGACATTCTTGCTATCAGGAAGAGAACACGAAGCATACATTCCCAGGGATATAACAGCCAAGAAAATGAATGTGACTGCAGAGAGGCTGATTACCGAAGCAGTCGGACCCAAAGAAAAAATCAAAGAACCTTAATGCGAAATCCCACTGTACCAAGTAGGTTGATGGTAGTTATCAAGGCTGCCAGGAAACTTGCTCTGCTAGAAGATTAGATACCAATTTTTTTACAGTCTGGGGGGAAAAAAATCTATACGTTTCTTGAGGTCCAGAAAAATTATGGTACTTTATAGACATTAATGTATGATTTAGGAAATGATTTAAACTGTACTTAAAAGCCATAGAGCTTCTCCAGCACTAGTAAGAATATAACAACTTGAGCTATGATATTAAAATGCTGCGGAAAGAATAGAAACCATGGAAAATAAGGCAGTAGGAGGCTCATAAAGTATTGGTGAAGGCAGTGTGGAGCTGCAGTCAATGGAAATGGCACCTGTAGTCATGGCTACTTGCTGTGTGGTTATGGCCACTGACTATGTTGGCTGGGAGATTCTGAGTCTTGTAGTTGAAAAGGTGGCTCTTCCTTTAATCTGTACTGTTGGATGCATCTCACAAATGTTTTCTAGTGTAAAGTCTGTATTAGACTGCTGCCTGCTTTTGCCTTGAGGCACATGTGTCAAACACAAGGCCCGTGGTCCAGCCTGCCAGGCCATTTCATGTGGCCCTCGCACCTCTCCTGCAGCTGTGGCACTCCCCGCGCATAGCGAGCCCAATCCCCACATTTCAGGTCCCTGGCTGCCGATATTCTGAAGAGGAGCCCAGCAGCTAACACTTGTGATCTACTTCTACATCTAACTGCTCCTCTGTCCAAGTCTCAGGCCCTTTCCACACCGGGGTATTAAAACGGTTCAGAGCGACCTCCCACGGAGGTCGTCTACACCGTGGAGTGGATTGAGGCGGACTACTTTTCTTAGTTCCTCACCTCAATCCGCTCCAAAGCGACCGGAACTGGCGGCGCTGCGTGTTTTTTAAAAAACTCTTTTCAGAGGTTTTTAAGAAGCACGAAGCACACAGCCCCGTGCAATTCCGTCGCCGCGCTCCGGTGCAGATTTGCAGGCGCACACTAGTGTGTGCCTGCAGATCTGCCGGGGGCGGGCTTCTGGCTGGTGAGCTTCTCCGGCTGGTAGAGAGCCTCCGCCAGCTGGAAGCCGCCATTTTGGACGCTGGAGGAGTGCGGAGCAGCGAGTTCGCGCTGCTCCGCATGGCGACGGACTTACCCGGCTGCCGGTAAGCTCCGTTTCGGCGCGTTTTCCCCCGTTTCCCCCTCCACATGTGGAAAGGGCCTCACTGACAGAGTGTTGCTGTGGGTTACCATGGCAACGCTGCGCGTGGCTTGCAAGAGTTGGACAGAGGAGCAGTCAGAAGTAGAAGTAGGTTGTGAGTTCTGGCTGCTGGGCCCCTCTTCAGAATACTGGTAGCCAGGGGCCCGCAATATGGGGATTGGGCTCACCAGGTACAGAGAGGAGCGGGGGGGTAGAAAGAGCCACAGGGGAGGCCGGAGCAGAAAGAGGCACGGAGAGGGTCTGGGGAGATGAAAGAGGCACAGGGAGGGTATGGGGGCAGAAAGAAGCACAGAGAGGCTCTGGAAGGCAGAAAATGGCACACTTTGAATATACTGACCAATCCTAAGTCACTTTACGGAAGTGTAGGTCAATAGTTGTACACTTAAATATCTGCTTGCCAATATTTTTCCTAGACTTCTAGTTTCAGAGCTAATTACTACTGAAACCAGTAATAAGCAAATGCAGAGGCAATTATTTAATATGATAAAATAGTAGATACGTTTATCTTATAGATACAACCGGCCCTTTGAGGGCAACCGTAATGCCCAAGATGAAACTGAGTTTGACACCCCGCCTTGAGGGCTGGCCCCCAGAAGTCTTTAAGCAATACGCTTCTCCCCTCCCTAAGCTCCACCTCCCAAAAACTAGCACGAAGGAAATCCATGCTATTTCCAGATCCAGATCCTGGGTAGCTTCCTCCTTGCCCTTGCCTGTGGATGGGTGTGAAAATTTCCAAGAGAATTAAGACAAGTTGGGGTGAGACATGGAACACTAGGTTTTGAATAAAAAGATTGGAATTATTATTGTAGAATATTATTTTGAATTTATATGATTATTCTACATTTAATGTAAGTAATTATTTTATAAGCGAAAATGTAGTTTAAATTTTATGTAATTATAATATTAAACAGTTCAGATGATCACTTAAGTGTGGATATTGACAGAATTTTGACGAGGCGTAATAACCTCTTATTAGTTTTCATTATCTAAGGAGCTGGCAGTAAAGTGTATGACCTTATTATGCCTTTTTGAGTTATAGCTGTTGTATTTAGCGTGTTAGTTTAGTCAGTTGTTTAGTTGTTTAGATTAGTTAGTAGATATTATTTTATACTAATTAAATGTGTTTTCAATAAGAAAAAGAACAAGAAAATTCCAAGAGAAGATATACAATCCTCCCTCCACATTTGCAAGTTTGACATTCACAAATGTGATTATTCACAAGGTGCGCATGTCCATCCCCTCCCCTGTTCTCCTCCTCCCATTCCCTTGCATTTTGCCAGGTGCAGAGAAAGAAGGCAAGTGTGCCCAAATGGATGGCAAGGGAACAGAAGCAGAAGGCATTGCATGCCTTCCTTCTGCCCTCCAGGGGTCACCCTCCCATTCCCTTGCCTTTTGCCTGGCACTGACTGGGCACACCAAGGCAAAAACCAAAGAGTAGGGGGAGCCCCAGAAAGGAATGGGAGGAAGAGCATGGGAGGCCGATTTTTTCACTTTTGTGAGGGTTCTGCATCCCAAACCAATGTGAAAATGGAGGAACCACTGTAAATCCTATCACGGGGGAGGTTTGATGATGATTAGAATTAGTGATTCTAATAAGGAAATGTACAGTTGTATGAGAAGTGCAGACAGTGAGTGTGATGTGGAAGGTTACTTATCCACACAACCTTATGTCTGAGCTTTTCCTCCCTGATTTGGTTGAGGGAGAGACACTTTTTCTTGTGTGCTGCATTTCCAAACACTGATAGGGCTAACTGTCTTGTGAAGAAACTTGGCCCCTCAGAGCGAGTTTTGAAGCATGATAGAGGAAAAAGAACTTAGAAGGTATCAAATTTATGACTAGAGATCTGTAGGAGCAAAAGAACAACAACATGACATTGCCTAAAACAGATAGCCCACTTTAACAATGGAGACAGGTGGCAACTAATCAACTTTCAGTCTAGAGCCACATATATGTGTCAGTGTAAATGTGGGGAAAGGAGAGTTCAACCCACAGCAACCCCCTGCAACATACCCTGCAATTACAAATGTCTGCGGAAACCTTACAGAAGTGATGGAAATCATTTATGCAGTGGAATGAATTCATGCTAGTAGTAACTTGCTCTTGGTGCTTCATGATATCAGTGTCCTTTTGTTTTAATCAACAAGATTGAGCTCAGCCTGGTTAACATAACGGCCATTTCCGCACTAGCCTGTTATGGCGCGATGATTCCACTTTCAACATCCTCTGGAATCCTGGGGCCGGCCCCTCTCGAAACTGCAAACCCCAGGATTCCAGAGGATGTTGAAAGTGGAATCATCGAGCTATAACAGGCTAGTGCAGAAATGACCCACATTTCAGAAGCTTGTTTCTGGTACTGTCTAAATTTCTGTTTAAAGGACTAGTAGAAAGTTTGCTGTTAGTTGCTGTGTGTTCTCTTCCTGCTAAATAATGATTTCTCAGATGCTTGTTTAGATTCTGTGACTGTACCTGTAACACAAATTATTTGTTTCCTTTAAAAAAGAACTTGTAATGGGGTAGAGAGGCACATACTGAATAGTTCCTGCACTGGTAATTTTCTGATGATTTATAAATCCAGCAAAATAAGTGATTTACATAAAAAAGGGTTTAACCATATTTTTGTCCAACTTACTGAATTTCCCTTGCCACAAATCTAAATACAGTTTCAGTTGTTCTCAGTCATATATACAGAGAAATTCTTTGGTCGTATTGCTCTTTTAACTCGTTCATATCTCTGTAAAAGTAAGTAGCTCTCTCTGTGTGAATATGCCTTCAAATCACCTCTTGAATTATGGCAACCCCATTAATTCCATAGGGTTTTCTTAAAGGAATACGCAGGTTTATCATGGCTTTCACTTCAAATAATGTCTCTGCAGTGCCCTCAAGTGGACTCTATGTGAACTAGTTATCAAATTCAGTGAAAGGGAAGATACTGGGGAGACAGCGTGTGAATACAGGATACTATTTATGAGAGTTTGGAAAAATTACTTTTTTGAACTACATTTCCCAGAAATCCTTGGTCACGATGGCCAGTAGTCATGCGGGTTGGGAGACTGTGGGTGTTATCATCCAAAAAAATATTTTTTAGAATCTCTGTAGTTTATCAACTGGCAATTTAGCATAATATGTATGTATATTTTTTTTTATTTCCTGTCAAATAGAGAGAATTTGAAAAAATCTCAAGAAAAAGCAACATAACATATTATGGTAGCATAACATCCTTATAACCTGGTTGAACATCATAGGGCAAGTGACACCATAATGAGATTGCATCTTAAAAATAATGCCATTGTCATGCAAGAATATGCTCATACCAACACACAAAGTGATAACTTATTTTAGTCCCCACAGATAAAATTATTTGCTTTCCCCTTGGAAACTAAATGTTATCTAGGTCTGAGAGCCAAGCTACATGTAATACCTAATGAACAGCATGTACTCTGTCTCACTTTGGGTTTTTATTAATTTAGCCAATGAAGATTTTTTTTTCCCCTAAGAAGCTGAAGCACAGAGATTTTAATTCTGATCACAGCGTGGAGGTTAAGTGAGCATGCTGTGTTCTCAGTAAGAATCCTTTCTTGTATGCCTGTAATTAAGAAAAATAAAAAGGGAAGCGTAATCACTCACTATATATATTAAACATAACATTGTTGGGCGCTGGTATATGGAACAGAATGAATTCATAAAATGGATTGTGCAACCTGCAAGACTGTAACTGGGGGAACACATTTTTGAATGGACTTCTATTTAAAAAAAAAAAAAAAAAGCTCTTCAACTGCAAAACTAGTATGGTGGGAACTCAGCTTGTATAGGACCTTTGTCCCTGGTGTCCTGGATCTTTACTAGCAGAGTTTCTTCCTTTTTACGTAGCAGGAATATTAAAAACAGCATCCCAACTACCACCATCTGCAAAATGAAATGATACAAGCTATTCTACCATCCTGGACTTTACCACTTCTTTGGCTGTGTGGATAGAACAGGCATGAGTCTGGGCTAGCATTTAAGTATCTAAAACAATTTTGCAAACCATGTGTAAGAGGCCTTTTGCTTTAGAAAACAAATTAGATGTATATCAGTTACATATGGCTTGGGTCCAGGCTATTTGAAGGACTGTATCTCCCTATATGAGCCCATTAGAGCTCTAAGATCATCTAGAGAGGCACTTCTCTGTCCTACCAGTTTTGTAGGCTCATTTGGTGGGAACAAGGGAGAGGGCCTTCTCCTTGGCTGCTACCAGACTTTAAAACTCCCTCCCTAGGGAGGCCAGAACAGCCCTGTTCTTGCTGTCCTTCCATCAGCAAGTTAAAATATTCTATGCCATCAGGCTTTTAGAAATTGACTGCAGTGGACTTTTAGTGCTGCATGGTACTGTTTTTTAAAGTTTAATGTTTTTAACTTTATCAATTGTTTAATTGTTTTTTTTAAATAATTTTTACATTTATACTTTTATTGAATCTTTTATATAGTTTTAGTATGTCTTGTTTTTAATAGATTGTTACCTGTCTTGAGTCTCATTATTGACAGGCTGGAAATAGATGATGATGATGATGATGATGATGGTAGAAAAATAGGTGTGTTTGTATGTACTTCCAAGTCATCTGTTGGCTTATGGTGACCCCATGAATTTCATAGGGTTTCCTTATGTGGGGAATACGCAGGGTGGGAGGGTTACCTGTTCTTTCCTCTGAAATATAGCCTACAGCACCTGTATTAATTGGTGGTTTCCCATCCAAGTACTAAGTAAGGCTGATTCTGTTTAGCTTCCAAGATCAGATGGGATTGGGATCAGGTGCCTTTTAGGGTGTTTAGGTACAACAACAATAAGTGGTAAAAGGGAGTGACCAGGGTGACATGTCTCTTCATGTTGATGAAGAGTCAATGTCTCTTCATATTCAATGTTCAGATGAAGAAATGAATTTATTGCTCCCTGTTTCCTGTATCAGCCCTACATATAACTTTGTTGTCTTTTGAAATAGTGGTTTGTTAGTAGCTATCTAATGA
Organism: Cyclura pinguis; assembly: GCA_030412105.1. NCBI lineage: Eukaryota > Metazoa > Chordata > Lepidosauria > Squamata > Iguanidae > Cyclura > Cyclura pinguis. The sequence goes on from CM059602.1 coordinate 220,751,069, forward strand.
TGTGTTTGTGTTTCTGTTAATGCAGAATACAAGCCACGGTTTGTTCATACACGGCAGACTCGTTCCTTGTCTGTGGAATTTGAAGGAGAAATATATGATATAAACCTGGAGGAGGAATTGCACATCCCTCAGTCAAGGAGTATTGTGAAGCGGCATGGAAGTTACAGTGAGGAGGAAGAGGAGGAGGAGGAGGAAGAACAAGATGAGCAACAGCTACAACATTCAGAGGATGATGGTGGTGGTGGTGGTGATGAAGCCATGCTAGCTGATGGAACCAACACAGTTGGCCAGCCAGACTCTGTCAGAGTGACTCATAAGTAGGGATGCTTTTTGCTCCTTGTGTTTTTCATTGTTTCTATTGTATGATTGATGTACACGGTATTTACAGGGTAGCTTAAGCAGAGATAGACTGCTGCCATTCCTAAGTAGCCTGCAGTGTAAACTCACATACAGCTGTGGAAGAAAACAAGAAGGGGTTACAAGAGGAACAGAATACAAATTTTGAGCAAAACAAGTCACATGGGCTATTTTTATGTTCCTTCTGGGCTGCATCAAAGGATTAAGTCAAAAGTACTATGACAGGGAGAATAATGCATTACATACATTCTGCATACAACTCTCCCTCTGTCTTATTCAGATACTGGGCCACCCCTAGCCCAGCCACCCGCCAGCAGGGGAAAACTTTTCTTCCAAACTACAATTGCTACTTCTTTAAGCCTTCTTGTGCCTTGCTTGTATAAGCATGGGGGTTTGTGTCATGGAGGGACTTCCAACACTGGAAGTAAAGTTTGGTTACTTGCAGTTTTGAGAAAAAGCTGGTTTTTGTCAGGGTTGGGTTGCACGTTGGGTCCACAGAGATCAAAAGGGCCTGGATTAACTGAAGTTGCCCACTCCCGTACTGAGATGTGTTCTGAAATGTGGTTTAAAAGAAGACAAGAATGCTATTCAGACATTACATGTATGTACAAGTACCCCTGTGCACAAGGACCTACCTCTCTGTTCTTGACCATTTGACATGGAACCGGAAAAGATTTCTGTGCATATTTGCATTGAATTTTATCGTGCACAGAGATGAAGCAGACAGAATTCCTGATCACTCAAAAGTTTTTGCTGACATTCAAGCACATCAAATGCCTGTTAATATATTCCTTCTTAGTGCTTCATGCCATAATCCACTGGCCTACATGCATTTTTGTTTTCTATTACGGTATAGGCAGGTAGTGAAAGCTGATACATTGTAGGAGTTCTAGGATAATGTTTTGGTCTAAGGAGAATGAGTGTGGTTGTTTAAGAAACAAGGACACATTCTGGCAACTGACTGGTGCTGATATATTGGGATATACAAATGGATAGGCAAGAGGAGAAAGACTATGGAGAATTTTACCAGCAAGGATAAAGAATGTGTACAGAACTGGCTGCAAAGCCAGTTCAGGAATTTTAGCAAGAGCTTGGCATCATTGGAGAAGACTTGAGACATTTGAATATTTTAAAATGGATGGGCAACTGCAGACAGAATGGGGGCCAATTAAACCATATCAAAGTGTGGGAGTGTATGGCTACTAACAGCCCTGCTTTTTCCCTGCCAAGGGTTTTTAGGGTACTTGCCATGTATAAAGGGATGCTAGAACTGTAGTAGCATATGTTATTTTTAGTTTGTTGTCCAGATTCATTGGGATTTCAGATGCAGTTGCCCAAGATATCAAATATACCATCCCTATTTATTTTCTATCATTCCCTCCATTATAGGTGTTTTATTCTTCCAAATGATTCTATTCACTGTGAGAGGGAATTGTACCAGTCAGCCAGGGCCTGGAAAGACCACAAAGCCTACATTGACAAAGAGGTAAAAACCATCTCATTAATTACCTGTACTGGTACCGCCAAACAATTTAGAAAAAAAAATGTATCAAGTAAGTGAAATCTTACAACAGGACATAGGAGATGTAGCTTCAAACTACTGCTTACACATAAAGAGGCTGGCTACATTCAGATGTAATGCTGAATTATAACTGAAGGCTACATGAATTAGCTTGTGAGCTCTCTCTCCATTCCTCTCCTCCTCGATTGCTCCTGTAACCATTCTCAAATAACTACTTTCACTTCAATTTCAACAGACTATAGTGTGTCATAATGTCCTAACCTAGACAAACTATAGTTAGTCTTAACAAGAAAAAAACAGCCCATTTCAGACCATGGTTACTCATTTTGGCTTGTTTTCCAAAACCATTTCAAGATGAACAACAGTACACATAACAACAAATACACTAATTAGCAAGCACCAAGGAAGCAGTACTGCTAGGGATTGTCAATGGGATTGTAAATCTGCTTTGGTTTTTAGTCTGATCTTTAAAGGCACTATCCAAGGAGCTGAACCTATTTTAAAGTAGGTCTCTTTACACTGGACAGCTACTTTAAAAGTCAGAACCACAGAAGATTTAGCCCCCTAGTGACTTATAACACCAAACCATAGTGTTTGACCTTCAAGAAATATTTTTCTTGGTATCAGTTCACCATTTTTAAATGAACATAAAAGGATATTTTATTGTAGCGGCAGCATACAGTATGGATTAAAAAGTAGAATATCTTAAAAGGGTGATAGTAAAGTAATAAATGATATTCATTATCAGCATTAATATTCCAGTAGCAAAATATTAAATATTTTCATAGTAATATTTTATCACTGACAAAATGATCAAGGATGAAATATATTCTTGCTGTGCAGATTGAGGCACTCCAAGATAAAATTAAAAAATTAAGGGAAGTGAGAGGACATCTGAAAAGACGGAAACCTGATGAATGTGACTGTAGCAAAATGAGGTATGTAAAATTATTTTTTTTCTTCTGAATAATTCCAGTCAGAAAACAGTATACGCACAGACACTGACTGAAGCAGTGTATATAGGGCCAACATACACAGGTCAAGTTTGTGGTGAAGACGTGTAGTGTAAGGACAGAAACAATACGTTTTTGTCAAACTGTGGGTATGTTCATCTGGTTCTGGCTTCTTTTTATAATACTGATTCCAAAAAAGATCTAACTTTTAGAGTCTAATGCAAGGGGGGGGTGAGTATTAGGGCTTATGGTTTTGCATTGCCCCCCCCAAGAGACCCTCTCTTCCTCTCAAAAAAAAATTTCAGGGTTTTGTTGCCCCCAAATATTTCCATATGCCCTCAAGGGTGTGTTTTTGTTATGTTTTGAGGAGCTTTGTGCTGTTTTATGACAAGGATTACCTTTTTTATAACAGAAAATAACCCAGAATTCAACTTCTTTCACTTCCTGTTAGGAAAAAAAAACCCTTCTGTGAGTCTAAACATACCTCCTAGAGAACATTTTAAGGGCAAAAGAATTTTCAATAAAATTGAATTCAGCAGGCCTTGGGGCAACCACAAAAACAGCCCAGTGGGACTGCAGAAGGTCTATGGACCTCATGGTCCCCACCACTACACTAATGTTTTCTGGAGCAGGTTTTCAGGTGACCCAGAGGGCTAAAGGGAAGAGAGATAAAGTGTGATGTTCAGTTTATGCCACATATAGAAAAATAAATTGTGTTTCTGGAAAAAAAATGAAATGAGTGAGATCAAAGAGATTAAAATTGTTTTTTTAGAAAACAAGGTATTGGACTATTGCCCATTTCTATATCATGCATATTTTGATATTTATTATATGATTATTTTAAAAATTGGTTGCTGCACAGCTTTTGGGCTAGACAATCAATTGAATTACAGAACAAAATCTGACACAAAGTGTTTGAGTATTTGTCATGCCAAATGTCTTATAGGTTTCATTGAAAGACAATTTTCCAGTGTATGTTCAGATATTTGATGACAGCCAATTACTTGTCTTAAGTTTGATTTTTCAGAACTTTTTTTATCATAACATTTCTCTTACAGCTATTATAGCAAAGAAAAAGGAGTGAAAAGTCAAGAAAAGCTGAAAACAAGTCATCTTCATCCATTCAAGTAAGCGTCCTGCTCTTTCTTTCCCCTCTAAATCAGCACATCACCATGGGATGCTACCATAAACAAGAAAGGTATCTGCTGGCAACTAGCTGATGGAAGACTATGAGCTGAAGCTCCATTTAGTGCTGTGGAATGTGGGGACACATTTGTTCATTTAAGAAATACAGAAATTTGTCTTTCAGTGCATGTAGGTAATCTCTCAAACTGATGAACTAGTAACTATGAGACGTCTTCTGGTTCCCACTGTTTTTCCTTCCATCGCTCTTTGGTTTGGTTTGTTTCTTTGTTTTATTCATCCTGTTTATTAGCTGCCCTATCACAGTATTGGCTGACATCCTGTCAATGACTTATGCTGGCAGAAATCCAAGTTACACCTGCATAAGTCTTTTTTTAATTGTGCAGTGATGAAATCAACCCCCACAAATCACTTTTTAGTTGTTGCTGTACCCCTCAAAAACTTGCTGGTGAAGAACAAGGATGTAGCAGCGAAGCATCTAGCGGTGTTCCTATAACCTGACACAGAACACTGATGTCACCCTCCAGGGAACCCCCAGGAGGACCAAGTAGATTCCTCATCACTATGCATCCAGCTTTAGGAACATTTATTTATTTAATTTATATCTTGCCTTTCTCCCAAATGGGACCCAGGGTGGCTCACAGATGAGTTAAAAGTACATGGTTTAAAATCAGTAATAAAAAAATTCAAACACATTTTAAAGCCTACGTTATAACAGCCTCAAATACTCTGAAACAGTATAAAATCACTTATTACTTAAAAAACATTATATTTTATGTTCTGAAAACATAACCAGACACTTCTCTACCAATCCCATTGTCTCCACCAGTCATCAAACTGGTGTTCGTGGGGAGTGGAGCAACAACAAGATGGATTGGGGTGAATTTCCACTTCTGCAGAACCTTATGATACATCTCCCCATCCAGGATCTTAGCCATAGATTCCTACAGTTCTCTGTGCAACATACCATGGGATGTAAGACAGCAATAACGTGTTTTTTTTTTAAATCACAATTACATAGATTACAATTTATCAGATTTGCATTTAAGAGAAACTTTTAAAAGTTTTCTCAACCTAAAATACTTGAGGGATGATCCTGTTCAACCCTTAGAATATAGTTAGACAGGCAGGTGTCTCCTACTTTTTGTTGACTTGTTTTTCCATGTTTCACTGTTCAGATGCTTGCAAATTACAGACAAGCTCCATTAATTCAACAAGGAGTCTTCTCTTTTGTCAACTCTTCTTCCCTATGGAGGCTCACTTGGGACCACTTGCACGTGTACATGTACATGTGGTATCAAGTCTGGCCTACAGAAAGAGCAGATCCCTCATTGAATTAATGGAACTTGTCTGTAATTTCCAAACACCAAAACAATTGACTTTTGTCAGTTCTTTTTGCCTTCTTGCCTACAGAGGCTTGCTTGGAACTGTTCACATGCACATGCTGCTGGCAAAGTGAGTTGAGGGGGAGGGAGAAAGGTTCATCTGAGAGACATTGCAAATCACGTGCACGTGCATGTATGGTCATTCCCAAGTGCATCTTCATAATTACCTCATGTTCCCTACATGGGTTCTGGGGTTTTTTAAAACCAATTTTGCTTTCTGGCAGTTCTCTAGTCTTTAAGCAGGGAAAACCTGTAAATACAAACCTACAGTGGATTAACAAAAATAAATCATAGTGGGGAAAGTGACATGACATGTTGACCTTTCTTTTCAGTCAGGGATGTTCAAACTCTGGAGTTCTTGGGACCTATTTTCTGTTCCCAGGACTGACTGCAGGCTGTACCAGTTCTTCCAAACAAAAGTAGAAATGCTTGTTAGCCCACGTTTTGTTTTGCAAGTCCTTTTTGGGAAGGGGTTAGAGAGCAAAACAAGAGATGGAGGCTACACCTTCCTTTGATGATGCTTCAGTACTCTAGAAGGCTTCCAGGAGTTGAAACTAATTTTTTAGGTAATTTGCACAGGAGCGATATTTTGATTAGTAAGCACAGGAAAGAAAGCTAAAAGTACTATTCGTGTTCTAAAACTACGCAGATATGGGTACTAATAAAACAGAAAGCTGGCATCACATTGATGAATTACAATGGTGTAAGCTGGACTTGCACCATTACATGGTGGTTTTTTTTTTGGCCCTTGTGGAGGCCAGAAGTCTGTTCTGACTACACAGTGACCAAAATTCACGCCAGCCCACCTAGTAATCAGTGAAGCCACTCCCCTCTATGACCACTTACATGTTGTTGGAGAACAGGAGATCAGCAGGATACATCCAGCTGTTTTTCCATAACTGGGGGCCCTGCAAGGATGTCATCTTCCAAGATCTCCCAAGAACCCCAGAGTTTTCTGCAAATGCATTGTCACTGCACAGCCAGGGTGGGTTTGGGGAAATATGGCTATGGAGGTTTAACTATATGATACACATATATCTTCTGATGAGGAGATGGCCAGAAATGTGTTTATTACCATTTAGGCTAGTGTGTCTTTTGAGGAAGTTTGAACTTTACTCTCTGCCATATTAATCATTAAAGCTGACCCTACCATTTGACAGAGTAAGGTGACCACCTGAGGAAACAGATTCAGAATGTCAAGAAAAGGCAGAAAATTGTTAGTGATTTGATTTGTTAGTGTTATGTTTATATTTCCAGAGTGGTATAAAGGTATTGGTAGACTTTTGTGCCTCAGGTGCCAAAACAACATGTTTACTTCTGGGTACTATACACCTTTGAACTGGGTAGATGGGACACTATTTGCAGCAAAATATCTTGACCTATGCAGGTAAGAAATGCAGTAAACATAACTGAGAGGCAACATCTGAGTCCCTCCCTGAAAGGCACTCCCCCCATCCCCTTTTTAGCAACAACATTTGTAGATCTGCTTATCCACAAAAGATAACCTATGTTTGCATTTCCCATTGGCCCAGCCAGTATGGCTGAAGGGAGCCATAGTTTAAAAAAAAATGTATAGGTACTAGGTTGAGGATGATTGTATTGAAATGAAAACCATTTTAATAATGTCCTTACTTATTAGATATTCTTGGATTTGACTAGGGAAGCTGCCCAGGAAGTGGATGGCAAACTTCAGCTATTCAAAGAGAACCGGCGGAGAAAGAAAGAAAGGAAAGGAAAGAAGCGCCAAAAGAAAGGAGATGAATGCAGCCTTCCTGGGCTCACTTGTTTTACCCATGATAACAATCACTGGCAAACAGCACCATTCTGGAACTGTGAGAAATGTTTCTAGTAGATGCATGTTCATAGGAATCAGGATTTGTGTGAACTGGTAGGGAGCCAGAGGACATTAGATCCATTGCTTTTGAACCAGAGCTGGAGAGAGAAAATGGGCTTGAACTCTGTACTTTTCAGCCCAATATATCAGGCAGAATTAAAAGATAACCACAGATTAGTGTTCTTCTCCAAACTCAACAACATAATTTGTGAACATTTTAGGAAAAACTTCCTTGTGTGTCCAAATAAAGGAGGAGGCTAAATGTCTCTTTCCACAAACCTGATTCTCTTAGATTAAGGATGAAATTCTTCATTAAGTTTCTTCCCAAAAGAAACAACAAATAATTTTAATAATTTTCGTCCTGCTGTGAGAAAGTTTTTGAAAACCATACAATTTTTGAAGGCAATTTGGAATTTGGAATGTGTTCCTAAACAAAATTTGCAGAAGGTTGTTTCTCACAGAAAACAGTATTTTTCTGTGCAGGAAACAGAATTTCTGCACAAAGAATAATAAAGAATAGTATTTCTACACAGAAATATTATTTCTTCTGCAGAGAATCCCATTCAATCACATGCAAATTTTGTACAGAGTAAGTCCCAAACTGTGAAGATTCTCATTCATCCATGACTCTTCTCATCAAGATTTCTCGCATGTATTTTGACCAATTGTTTTTAATATTTTCTTTTCTTTTCTTTTTTAATCTCTACCTTAGATTGGAGTAGCTAAAGTATGGCCCATATGCCACACGAGGCTCCCAGGGCCATTTCTGTGGCCCCAAGCATCAAACTAGTGAAAAATTGTCCCCAAATGTCCTCTAGGGACATGTGGACAATTTCTTCATGATTTTGTGCCCCCTGGGCTATTTTAGACCCAGGATAGGTTTTTGTTAAAACAGGAAGAATTCTGCATCACTTCCTATTTAAAAAAAAGGAAAAAAGTCTCTCCTAGACCGATGCGTTGATATTGCTCCCAAAAGGTGTTGGGGGCATTTGAAGACAAAAATGGGAATTTTCTTTTTCAGGGGAGATGCAGGAGCGGTCAACCAAGGTGTCCTCAGTGGTTAATGCAGTCTTCTAACACTCAACAGTTGTCCACACCTGCTTTAGAGGACTGGAAGACTTTGCCCCATTCATGCCATAATCAGAAAAACATCATATTCCAGTAGTTTAATGCTCACTTTTTGTATGTATATGGCTGCAGCATTCTTTACTAAAACTGTAAGGTACCTTCAGTTCCAATTTTGGGAAAAAGGCATAATAATCATCATAATCATAATCATAATGACTCCTTCCTTGATGTAACCTGTTGTATTCTTTCATCTTCCACTGTAACACATACACAAGCTGAGGAGATCATGAATGAAGTTATCCAAAGTGAGGAGTGTTTCATTATATTCCAAAAACCAGTGGGCATTTAAAAACTTAGCGTGTACTGGATAGTGTCAGAAAAAGACAAGGAAATATTTAGATATTTTATTTTATTTTATTTTATTTTATTTTATTTTTATTTATTTATTTTATTTATTTATATTTATTAAATTAATATCTTGTCTTTCTCCCAAGATGGGAAAATAATGTTTTGCCCCTGCTTAGTCATGGAAATTGACATGCATAAGCCACACTCTCTCAGCCTTAGAGGAAGGCAATGTCAAACCCCCTTGGAATAAATCTTCCCAAGGAAACCCTGTGATAGGTTTGCTTTAGGGTTGACATAAGTCAGAAACAATTTGAAGGCACACAACAACAACAAATTATTTAGCCGTTAAGAAAACAAAGTGGAGTTATGTGATGCAGTTTTTCTGCACACACATCTTGTGCTTGGAATGGGACAGGACAGAAGGAAAGTAGTACAAGGATTTGTTCTGTTAAAACAGATGGCACCTAGAATCTCAGCCTCTCACGCAGTGAACAACACTCAAACTTAACAGTGCCCTCGACCAGTTCACTACTGCACATAGAATAGCTGCATGGTGCCTTGTAAGCCATCTACTCCAATTCTTTCATGGTACAGGAAGTCTAAAGTTAAACCATAGTTTAGAAAAGCTCCTTTTTGCATTACAAAGCCCAGCCAAGAGCGTTCAGGGGACTGTTGTCTAAAAGAGGAATATTTCTAAGTCCTGATTAACCCATCCCCAAAAGATATTTTTCACTTCTGCTCAAAGACTAGCAGTGAGAGAAAGACTTTTGCTTCCTTTCTTTCTGTCTCACTAACCATCAGGCTTCTCTTAGCATGAGGGCTCATGGGATGCAGCACAATGTGAGCATTTTTAGGTGCTGGGTGCAGGTGTAATTTTCCTAAGACACCACACAAGCAGCTTACACATAGAAGGTTGATTGACCTGGCAGTTCTATATACAGATTGCCCTTTTCAGTAAATGCATACTTCTAGAAGTTACTTATTTTTTTTCCTGTTTTTCCAACAGTGGGATCATTTTGTGCTTGTACAAGCTCAAACAACAACACTTACTGGTGCCTAAGAACAGTAAACGAAACACATAACTTCCTCTTCTGTGAGTTTGCTACCGGATTCCTGGAGTATTTTGACATGAACACTGACCCTTACCAGGTAGACATGTGTGTCTGCATTTTAAACTAGAAATGGACTGTCTGCAAGATCATTGAATACCTATACATTTCTCTTATTGCATTATGTCCTCCTTTCATTCCATGCAGCACTTTAGGCAATGTACATGGGGCTCCCAGGTACATTCACATGAAGGAATTGAGTCAGAATCAGATCCAGGTCCAAAGCTTATCTTTGGCAAGCAGATGACTGGTTTGTCATTTGGCAGAGTAGTGATGACTTATGGAGGAAGATGCTGGCAGAATCTTAGCATTCTTTCTGGAACATTGTTTTGCTCTGCCATGCAACTTGTCCTTGGGTCCCTAAACTAGCCTAGTACCATCAGTGAATTGGAGGGTATTCTCCCATCACCAATGTTGAAAGTTAAGCATCCAATCCAGCCAGCTTCTGTACATGGAATAAAGAGGGGGCACCATCTTACCTGCCACCTCTGGCAGCAAAATGTATTAGATAGCCCTGGTTAGTAAGATGGCTGCTTCTTGTGCCTTCTGATAAAAGCCCAGGTCTAAGGGCTGCATCTTTGGTGATATTTTTGTACTGACCAATATGTCCAATGCAAAATGTACCTGGCTTCAATTAGTTATGCTGTGTACATGTGTGTGTAAATTGTACTCTTTCTTTCTAACTGGCAAATTGTGGCAGGTGGGAACTATTAGTTCCTGTGAAGATGTTTATAAGGGAAGCTTTGAGTACTGAAGAAGTTTTTTTTCTTTTTTAAAGTGAACTGTTACAATTTGCATTCCCTGGCTCAATGTACTGGTTGGAACATGACTGTCCTTTAGACCAGGTGGGCAACTTCAGCAAGGGCAGCACCAACTTTCAATCCCACAGTGGCCTGCACTTCCTGATGTTTGAACAATAATAGGCCCAGATGTTTCTGGGTAATTTGGTGGATTTTGAGGGGGGTTGGACATATCTTGAATGATCCCACTATTCCAGGGGCTCTTTGGAGAGCATATAAGCCTTCCTGATCTTTATGATCGTTGGAGCGGGCTTTCTTCTGGTCCCATCTGCTTCACAGACTCATTTGATGAGGACATGGGAGAGGGCCTTCTCAGTGGCTGCTCCTAGGCTGTGGAACTCCCTCTCAGAGATGATTTAGTTGGCCCCCTCTGTGGTGAGTTTTCACCACCAGGCAAAGAATTTTTTATTTAAATAAGCCCTCAGCCTTTTAACTGGTTGGGCAGAAGGATGTTCGGAGGGTGTGCTCAGTTTTTAATATGTGCTAACTTAAGTTGAGTGTGTTTTAGTTGTTTTAAGCGAATGTTTTAGTTGGTTTCATTATTCAGACTTTTTAAAACTTTTTTGCTATATATTGCTTTAGCTACTCTGTTTTAATTTACATTGCAAGATGCTGTGTATCTCATTTTGGGAGAAAGATGGGACATAAATTAAAACGAACAGATCTATCAGTTTGGAGGCAATTTTTCACCTCCAGAGGGTATTTTGGGCCATCTTTGAGCTTTGAATAAGGGGAATGGGGGGCAGGGGCTAGAAAGGGATTGAAATCACTTGCAGTGCATGGGTTGCAGTTTGGACCCTTGCTTTGGCTTCTGAACTACTCTGAATTGAACTGAAAGACTATATAGAAAAAGTGGATATCGGAGAACATTTGCATGCAAACAGTGCACAGAATAAAGAGAGATTCATAGAGAATGCGTATGCCAAGAAAAGTTGCATATGAAAATAAATGAAAATGTATAGTTTAAACAAATTGGCAGATGATTTATGAAATTAATGGAACTGACTTATGATTGAATATATTTGAAAATTACACAGAAAGGATGGCAACTGATTTGTACATTCCTAACTCTGTGACTGCGGTGGGGTCAGTAAGAAGCAATTATCACTTCACTTAATTTACTGTGGAAAAACTGATGGCTAGAGAATGAAAATCTTTGCAATTGTAGGCGTTTGTTAAGGCTACAACCCTGTACACCAAAGGTGAGGAACCACTGTTTTTCCAGATGTTTTGGACATCACCTCCCAGAAACCCCAGTAAGCATTACCAGTGATAAGAGATTATAAGAATTGTAGCTGAAAATACCTGAAAGGAAGAAGGTACCCCAACCCCTTCTACATGTGCCTTCTTGGGATTAAGCCTTATTGGACTCAGTGGGTAAGATCCTACATCATGCTAGCAGAGTATAAGTTTGCCAGCTTGCTTACAGAGGCTGAGTCTGAGGTAGTAGAGACTGCTTACTCTTTCCCCAATGAGCAACAGTGGAGGCAAGAAAGAGCAACCTCAGCCCGCAGTGTAAAACTGCTCCTTCCTCCCGTAGTGCTGCAAAGCAGCCAAAATGAGCTCTCGTGCACTCCTACAGCCAATCAGCAGCCAGGGAGATGGAGCTGTGCCCAGCAAGCCCTTCCTCATGTATTATTATGAGCCAAGGTGAATGTCTTGCATAAGAATGTGTTGGATACCTCCTTTTGCAATACATAAAAATGTATTGGATACTTCCTTTTTGCTTAAGAATGTATTGGATACCTCCTTTTGCAAGGTCTGGAAAAGTATATATATGTATATATACGTAGTCATAACCTCCAATTAATATTACGTATGTCAGCAACAAGATGCCAGCCAGCGAGTTCTGCTTCTAACTAGACATCCATAGAATTGTTGCTAAAAGGTTGTCATCTTCTCTTTCTGTGCCCAGTTGACAAATACAGTACACACGGTAGAAAGAGGCACTTTGAATCAACTGCACATACAGCTAATGGAGCTACGAAATTGTCAAGGCTATAAGCAGTGCAATCCAAGACCTAAAGGGCTTGAAACAGGTAATAAATATTATAAACCTCTGAATGTTGTTTTTCTTTTCATCCTTAATTGCACATAAAGTATGGCTTGAGTCATTTATAATATTTATTAAGAATTAATGCCTTGAAGCATAATCAGAATGTGGCATTTGGCAGTGTTTTTAGCTGGAAACTTATAAATAACACTTCAATTTGAATTTGTATCAATGCATAATATCAAAATAATTGCATAACAATTGCAAACAAAAACAGTTATTATTTCATTATTCATTATTTTGTGTAATTGTCAAGGTCACTCAGTAGGGTGTAGCTTGGCTTTTTTTTTTCCTGGTATAACCAATCAACCTAGGACATGTGGAGAAGACATTGCCATTGAACAGTTCTGTCTCTAATCGGAAAGTAATACCAGTTGTTTCTCCAAAATATATCTGAAAATTGAGATAAGAACATGAGACTTTGAGAGAGGCTTGGGCTCAAATTCTTCCTTTAGCTCTAAAGATTAATCATTTTTCTTGGAGGTTAGCCTGTGGGCTCCTAATGTTGCATATATTTATGTGTCTCTTCTATTGCCGTTCAAAATGTTAGTATAAACTGATTTTGTGAGTGTAATGTAGTGATTTCAGTATTGGACTAGGATTCCAAGGGACCACTCAGCCATGGAAACCCACAGGATGACTTTGGTTAAGTCGCACTCTTTTAGTCTAAGAGGAAGGCAACTGCAAACCTCAAATTTTGCAAAAAAAAAAAAAAAAAGTGAGAGGGTGACCATAATAGAGTCAACTTGAAGGCACAAAACAACAAACTCAGTTGATATTCCATTGACCAAGACTGCTACAAGAGTTTATACTTTGTTGACCCCAGGTCTGGATAAGGTCCAAGGCTGCCCTTTTCTTTTCTTTTCACTTATTTGTGCATTTCAGTGAATTAGTTATTTTAGTAAATAAGAATTTGTTCTGGCTCTATATATGCAAAGGGTCACCAAGTCCCATGAGAAAAATGTATGGCTTATTCTCTGTTTGGTTTTCCCATTCATGTCACCAAGGGATAATGTGTTGATCTCTATAATCTGAAGCATGTTAAGTGCTTCAAAATAATGGGTTTTGCTCCTGGGAAGCTCAGCTCTCTTAATTTTTCGGTGTTTTGCTTTCTTTTACCAATAAATGTTTTCCTTTTCTTATGACTTATCACTTTCTTTTCCTACTTTACAGTTATTTTAGAATGCTCTTTACCAGGGATCTTTGTGGGGCTCCTGCTTTATCTAATTATAACACGATAAATTTCCTTTTAGGGATTAGATGCTCTGCATGGAAACTGCATTGTGATTTTACCAAATCTAAACACTAACAAAAGTTACTCTTGTATTTTCCTATATCAGGAAGTAAAGATGGAGGAAGCTATGATCCACACAGGTATCCACACTTTATTATTCTCCTCAGCAGCTTCTTTCCAAATAATTGCATGACCTGGTCCATTTCGACTAATGTCTGTATCCTGCCTGTTGCACAGTGCATAGCTTTTGCTGCATGCAAGCGCTAACGATGTCCTTCACCCAGCCATTGGTGGTTACATTTGCCCCTCCGCATTTAACTTTGCTCTCGTTGAGACTCCCATGATCATTTTACATTAGGTTTGCTTTAGGAAATTCACTCATCATCCTTGTCCTGGGTTAGAGGGAAAGAAAGGTTCAGCAAAGTTCTCTGGAACAATATATGGCTGTACGTTCCACTGTACACACACCCATGGGTTCCTAGCCTTGTTCCCTAGCATCTACATTAGTGGTGGGGAACCTTTGGCCCTCCAACTGTTGCTGAACATCAACTCCCATCATCCCTGACTGTTAGCCATACTGGCAGGCACTGATGGGAGTTTGAGTTCAACAATGTCTGGAAGCCACAGATTCCTGACCTATATACCTTATCTACACATTTAGTGTGTATAGGAAAGGAGTCTGCCTATATTAAGCAGTATCTATGTAAAACTCCTCAGCATGATTGGGAACCCTGAATGAGGAGCCTTATCTGGGTATAATTACTGGTATGTAAGTGCAGAGTTTGGAAGTAACATATTACGTGTAATGATGTTGCCTGCAACACATTACTGTTTAGATAATGAGGGAATAACATTTTTTTTAAGTAATGTAATGATCTACAACACTGCCACCCTTTTTGGTGTGGCCAGCAGCATTTCCTTGTTAATTTTGAAATTATCGTTTTGAGAGGTCATTAGGGAGGATTTTTGCGAGTTTAGTTTTTCTATTTAATAATTAATCTATTTAATATTCTTGCTAATTTATTCAATAATTATACTTTTGTTGAAAAGTAAACATTAACCAAAAACTTGTTAACTGACACATTATTCCTGAAATAGTGAATCATGTGTTGTTATTTTTTTAAAAAAAGCTTCCAAGCTCTGTTTACATCTTTTTCACACTAACAATGAAGTATATTTGGGGTGGAACTGATGGGTGCAATCCTGTTTTGTCTCCATACAGTCAGTATATGCAGGGAAAATGTGGTTGACCTCTGGTTGTATTTGTCTGTGACATTAAAATATTTATTGCTTGTAAAGATGTGAATGATCTTTTGGTTGGTTAATGTTGGGTTCCAGTATTCTGAGTTATAATTAAGTTTGTGGAAAAATTCTTGTTCTCGTAGTCACAGCTATCAATCTAACTGAAATGATGATTTTAATAGACTTTAGATCTTCATGTCATTGTTGGCTTTAACTCCCACAGAAATAGATGTTTTTCAAAAATGTGATCGTATACAGTGGATACCAGAACGTGCTGTATCTGGTTTTACAAGGCCCATGATGTTCCGGAACTTAAGGATATTTTCATATAAAGTGTTTTCTATATTTCCTGAATTTGTAAACAATGCAAAAAGTTACGCTGAGTAACATGTGGTCTGAGAGCACCTGATGCCATAGCATTGTTGAAGCTAAGTTGTCATGGACCTGATCCGTACTTGCATAGGAGACTTAAGAAAACCATGTAATTGAGTGAATCTTCAGAAAAGAGTAATGAATATCAACCATTCATTTTTCAAAATTGAGTAGAAAGTTGGACCTTGTTAATGTTTATGTTCTGCACTGTGTGGTACTTGTCCAAGAAGAAATGGCAGATTTCTAATGTTTAATGTTTAAAATACCATTGACAGCGGAAAAAAGTGTGAGACAATCATTAGTCCATAAGATACAAATGGATAAGGGGATCTTTTACTAATATCAAGACTAGTCCTGGAAAGGAAGAGGTAATAACAGTGCCCCGTATCGTCTTCAGGTCATCTCTCCCTCAACAAAAGACATTGCGTACAGACCTTGAACTACTGCTAATTTCCATTAGTGTAGTAGGCTGAAAAATATGCCTTCTGCTTACCAAACTGCCTTTATTTTGTTGTCTCAAAATAAGCTTCTAGTAGCTTTATAGTGGTAGACTTTCAGAATAAAGTGTTTTTGTGCCCTTGTTGTCTTCTTTAGTTCATAAGATTCTGTTCTGAAGGGCAGGTGTACAGAAAACTCCTACAAGGTTGCTGTGGTGTTGTATGGTGAGCAACTGACATTACACTCCTGTTTTGTGTCTAGAAACTCCCAAAGAGACTTGCATCATTTTCTTTTTGTTCATTTATTTGCTCATTTTGTTTTTAAAACTTGTCTTTTCTATTCTTCAAAAATGTGTCATGTTTTCCCTAGTATTTGGTCTTCTTCTGTATTAATTTCTGATGAGACCCTTCCCAGTTCAACCTAGTTTTCTTCCCCATTGGAAAAAAAAAAGTATTATGAAATCTTTAGCTATTATGTTAAATTTACTCCTCTGCAGATTGTTTATGCTGATCACAGAATTCTTCACACTTGGCAAATACTATACATTTCCTTCTATATTCTATAGAGAAATGTGCCTTTCTGCCCAACTGCAGCCATTTTTTCTCCACCTTACTACAGGAAGAGACTTAGTGGACTAGGCCTAAGGTCTATCTCTAGTTTAATATTTTGTTCCTCACAGAGGCCAGCCGGGGTCTCTGAGGAACATGTAAGCCAGTCAGGTAGGGACGGGAAGGCAGTTTGCCCCGAGTGGCAGTGTTTTTGGGGCATCCCGTAGCCATACCTCTGCGTGCCCCCGCCCACCACAGCCGTGCCCCCATGCACCGCAGCCACACCCCCAAGCACAGTGGCTATGCCCCTCACACCATAGCCCCCTTCCTCCCACCCCTTCATCCCGTCCCCCTTCCCCACACTCCAAGCCCTGCCACTGATGTGAGGAGGTCTCAAAGAGAACATGCCTCTCTTCAACAGTCGGCATTCAATGGCCCAGTGCTGGGTAGTCAACATTAGAGGATCAGTGCTCAATTATTCCTCACTGGGGCCTACTATAAGTTGCACTCCTCACTCCCAAGTAAACCAAAAATAGTCAGAAATCTCCTTCTGGTGTTTAAAACCATTTTACAGTTAAATAAGGCATGGCTAGTGTGATGTAAAGGTAATCAGGGTTCCTGGAGGCACTGCTACATTTTAATGTTCATTTGAGGGAGGGGTTCAGAGGGCTACAAAAGCAAATAGCAGATGCTACCTGTAGCCTGCATGCCACATTTCCTACTTCTGACATAGTGACTCCAAAAATGGAAATTCATTTATCAATCATTACATGTACCAGTCCTTTCATGACCTCACCGTCAATGAAAGATCAGTATTCTTGTCCTTTCAGTGGCTACTCCCGGGCCCTGGAATTGCTAACAAGATTAGACTGACTTCATCTTTGTTCCCCCCCCGTCAGCAGGTGAACAGGTTTTTTTTCCCTTTCTGACAGACTTTTGAGGACTGATTCTTTATAAGGAAAGGTTTTTAATGGAGAGCTGTACAGTTTTACTTATTGCCTGTTTGATGGATACCTTTTAAATTACTCTTAATTTAATTTAATAATTGCAATGATAATTTAATTATATTTTCACAACAAAGTTTTATTCTCTGTGTTTTTATCTGTACCTTTTTTATTTTTGCAAGCTGCATTGAGCCCACGTTGTGTGGGTGAGGAGTAGGATATCATCAACTAAAGCTTCTTGGCTACACGTGAGACCAAAAACAAACTGGTGGACCATGTAAAGTCGAAGGCTTTCATGGCCAGAATCTATAGGTTGTGGGTTTTCCGGGTTTTGAGGCCATGTTCTCCTGACGTTTCACCTGCATCTGTGGCTGGCATCTTCAGAGGATATAGTGGCATGGAAGTGAAACAGAGTATATATACTTGTGTAGTCCCCTGGTGGGAGGGAGCAATTTGCATGTGTTACAGTTGGCCCATTGTTGAATGGGATATCCTCCAAGGTTGTATTGTTAGTCAGGGGATATGTATAACAGTATATTAAGTACATTAGCAGCCCATTGTGTTGTTCCCTGTAGAGGGACCTCCAGGTTCTGGGTGGTGTTCATTGGCATGTTTTTGAGTCTCGATTTTAGTGTTCTTCAGTACTGGTAGCCAAATTTTGTTTACTTTCTGATTTTCTTCTTTCCTGTTGAAATTGTCCATGTGGGTAAAATCCATAATATTATGGATTTCGACGGCTTTTCTGTGCAGTCTGTGGGCAGGTCTACATAGGGACTACAAAACGCAGCATCCAAACACGAATCAAAGAACCCGAAAGACACTGCAGACTGATCCAGCTAGAAAAATCAGTGGTAGCAGAACATGTCATAAACCAACCTGGACATAGAATGATTTTTGAAAGCACAGAAATTCTGGATCATTCTGACAACTACTATGACAGACTACACAGAGAGGTCACCAAAATCCATAAACACATGAACAATTTCAACAGGAAAGAAGAAACTCGGAAAGTAAACAAAATTTGGCTACCAGTACTGAAGAACACTAAAATCAAGACTTAAAAACATGCCAATGAACACCACCCACAACCTGGAGGTCCCTCTACAGGGAACAACATAATGGGCTGCTAATGTACTTAATACACTGTTATGCATATCCCCTGACTAACAATACAACCCTGGGGGATATCCCATTTAACAATAGGCCAACTGTAACACTTGCGAATTGCTCCCTCCCACCCAGGGGACTACACAAGTATATATACTCTGTTTCACTTCCATGCTACCATATCCTCTGAAGATGCCAGCCACAGATGCAGGTGAAATGTCAGGAGAAAATACTAATAGAACATGGCCTCAAAACCCGGAAAACCCACAAGAAATTGGTGGACAACTCCTGTTCGGTGTTCATAACAGACAGTCATACTTTCTTTCAGGATACTTGTATTCCATACCTGCTTCACTTTTTACCTATGCCTCTCCCAAACAACCATTTGTCATTTTGTGGCCACTGAGCATGGTCTGTCCTTGCCAGGTTGTCTTTGGAAAAGGAGAAGAGTTTGCCCCTTTAGTTATTTTTATTCTTATAGCTGCCTCCTCCTTTTTAACTACTTTGAAAATGTTGGATTTTCCTGGCCAAACTGATCCTTCCCTCCTTCCTTCCATGTTGGCTGCACAAGCATTATAACCATACATATCAATAATTGTTTGCCCCCAGGCTTGTGATTATTAACACCATCGGTATACTAATTGACCCATTTTTAGACAATATTTCCATTGTCAGCATCCACAGAGGTGCTTGCTATATGCCTTGGCCATCACAGTTGTTTTTCTATTGATTTATTGATGTAATTTACAAATTGTTCATCCTTTCAGGTTTATAGCAATGTAGTGCCCTTTGGCTTTTTTGGAAATTATGTTACTGCAATCATTTTAGAGATGAAAAGCTTACAGTTAAAATTTTTGCACCAGCCATGGTTGGATACCTCAGGTACTCAAAAAAGGTTGTTTTTTATTTTTGGTTTTGATCATCATCAAATACTCATAATGAGTATTTAACTTCGTTGTCCTGTTGAGTCTTGATGATATTACCCTGGACGTTGCTGCTGCTGCTGCTGTTGTTAATTCAGAAATAAGGAAACATGGGAAACTGTATTTGGCATCCTTTACATGATTTATGGGCATGTAAGCTCCATGTAAGCCCCTTTTGGACAGGCACAGAGGACAATTCACCTGCTCTTGCACTCCATCCAGAAAACTCCCACCATCCAGTTGCTGTGAATAGGCTCTTGGCCACTTAACTCAGTATATTGATCTAAGTCCTATTGTAATTCTCAGCTAGAGTAGCTCCATTTAATCAGTTGGGTTTATCTACATATAGACTCATCATTCAACAACTTATTCAGTGTATTTGTTTTAGCTGAGATTAACCAATCAAGCAGCTGGTTCAGTTACAGGTCACAATAATGATGATCATGATTGAATTTAAGTCTTGATTGATATTGTCACATATGTGCCTTTCTTTCAATCTGTGGGGTTTGTTTCACTGTGGGCCTCTCTACACCTTTGTGTAAAAGAAAACTGATCATGTCCTTTTCCTGTAACAAATCCAAATACTAACATTATTTTAAAAGGAGAACTCAGTATTTCAACTGTTCTGTTCACAGCTATTGAACTAAAACAGGATAATATAGCAATACACTGAACTTCAGGCTATTATCTACCATTTCTTTTCTTCTTGTTTGACAGAGGGCAGTTATGGCATGGATGGGAAGGCTAAGTTGCCAAATTTCACAGAAAATGTCAACTGGCAAGGACTGGAAGATTTGTACAGTGTGAATGAAAGTTTGTATGAAGCCAGAAATGACTACAGACTCAGTCCTGATGACTGGACAAATTACTTGAAGGATGTAGATAGAATCTTTGCACTGCTGAACAGTTACTCTGAGCAAAGTGGAAGAGCAAAGACTCCAGCTGCTCATCCTAGTTGGTACTTGGATGAATCATCCACACCATTTGCCCTGCTGGAAATGAGCTCTGCTGAATCCGATGAAGGTTCCAGTTGGTTGACAACCCAAGAGGCACAGGTGATCATGCCAACAGATTTTGGGGCCCTGACTTTGAGCACAGTTACTTTAAGCCAGGAGAGGCAACTTGAATCAAGTAATGATATTCCTGCAAAAAAGAGTCCTAATCTGCCACACTGGAGTAGTCGTCAAGCTGAAATGTGGCTGGAGACTGAAGAACCAGTTAATTTTGAAATGGATTTCAGTGGGAATGATTTGACAGAACTGGAGTCGAGACATAGCTTCTTTTTACAACCTGTTAGCATTCTTCAGAAAGGTTCTGCCCCAGACAAGGAATCTGTGGATGATATTTTTGAAGAACAGACTTACCTTCCCTTGAACTCAGCTGCCAAAGTAATCCATCGGGCTTTAAACATTGCCATTGTAGAGCCTAAAATGGAGAGGGGGTTGAGAAAAAGGGAACTCTCTCTAGAATCTTCACAGCTCCAAAATGCAGAAGACACTGTTTTGTCACCACTCTCCTCAAGTTAGGTTGTGTAAGCAAGTTCACATACCTGTGTCCTTACTTACTAATTAGTTGACAAACAGAAGTAGCCCTGACAACCAATATTCCAATTTTTAAAAAATGATGATTACACCTCTTTTTTTTTAGTAAAATGAATCCTACAATGTATGTTCTACATGCATAAACTCTAGCATTCACATAACTGCAAGAGCAAGAAGTCCAGTGGCTAGGTCACATTGTACGATACTGTGCAATGTGAAATTGTTAAGTCACATTACAAGTATTATAAAGGCTTCTTCCAATGTGACTTGTGTCCTTTCAATTCCCACATGACTCATCACAAGTGAATGTTTCTGTTCCCCCAAGCTCTTTGTTTAATGAATTTTTGATTAACAAATTTAACCACTGAAATTTCATACTGTCAGAGTAAAATTATATTGCACTTTTATAATCTGTGTGCCATACCCTTTATTAATCTGATATTCTTACATGTTCTTAGTTTTGCTAATGGTGTGTAATTTGCAAAACAATAAAATAGGTTGGTAGCGAAAGCAGTAAGAGGCATGGATTGTGAAAACTAATTATCAGGACATTGAGCAGAAAGTCATGTTTGATTTTAAACCTTTATGCTCAACTAGATTTATAGTAATTTTTCCTCAGAAAGATAGTCCTAATGAAAGATTTAATAGGAGTAAAGTGACTTCAGATTTCAATGGATAGGAGGTTAAAGAAATAATTAAGACTTTCCATTTTCAGATTTTTCTGTTAGAAAGGCAGTTTCATTTTTACTAGTTAGGAAAAACCTTGATGTGATCAGAAAGTCCTTTGATTATTTTTTAATTTGAGAAATATGAACTCAGATCCAAAGAACAGGTGTCTACACAAATATTCTATGTGCAGTGAAGTGTGGAGTTTATTAATTTATGAAGATGAGTGTGTGGTTGAGCTACTCACATTTTTTTTTTACACAGTGTAGTCATGCATCTTGCCTTTATGAGGTCCTATGGAATGCTGGATTGTCACTGTGCATTTAATGCAGGCTCTCCTTAGAGACAGGGAATCTCCTAGGTGCCCGTGGGAGGAATACACAGAAGGACTTCTCCAGTTACATCAGAAAAGGAATGAATCTGTATATCCCTCAGCCCTTAAGTGAACACTGAAGTGATATGGAATAGAACTGCTGAGTGGGAAAATGAGGTATAACTATATAAAATAAAACAGTTTGCAAAGGTACGCCAGTGCAAACTCTTGTTTTAGTACAAGGTCAACACCAGTTAATTGCTAGACTTTACCAAACATTCAATTTTAAAAAAAGCAACATTGGAATAATGAAATAACAAAAAGATCTCAACAATGCTATTTTTCAGCTATCTGGTTTGTCTGAAAGTAGATCAGTTAACATTCACAGTTGAATGTCCTATGGTGTTAGCTGGCATTGAAATAATTTCCAAGGAAAACTTGTGATGGTCTCTGTAAATTTGTTGGAATTAACTAGGTATTTATCATGTATGTGTCATGAGCTGAATGACAAAACAAACTTATTTATGGGCATGAATGAAGCTGTTTATATATAGATTTTACATTACTAGGCTATAAACTGTTCGTGTAAGAATATTCTGCAATACTTTTATAGAACAATTCTGGCTTCAGGAAAGTCTAGAAGCAATATTTCATGAAATAAAGAGCTCCTGTACCTGTTTTGTAGAAATCTGCCAAATCAAATTTTCATGGAGGAGGGAAAGTGTTTAACTGAACCAGTTCACCAGTACTGGAAGAAAAATTCACAAACTGATGAAATGAGTGAAACCAGAGCTTAATGCTGTACTATAGGAATACGGTACTGTTCCATACAGTACTATTCCATGCTGTAGTAAGGAATACATAACACCACCTAATATTTTACTTGCTTAGGACAATTTCCACAGCACATCACTAAATCTCACATTCCAAGCCCTGCTGCTTCATGATGGTTAGAACAAAGGTGGTGGTAGTTTTTGTCAGGTTTTGAGTGGATTCATGAATTTTTGACTAGTGTTTTTGAAGTATTACATTTTAATGATTGCTGGCTGTAATCCTGTATGATCTTTAAGTATGCACACAGAATGCTGGCATGACCCCCCCTTACTTAATAGGCAGCAGCTCCTGCAATCAATAGGGGTCTGTTCCCCTGTTGCTTGGGAAGCAGCTAGCTGCTATTTCCAGTCCCTCCTGAGAGCAATCCCTGTGACAGGATCCCTATCACAATTCTCGCTTGCACCAGATATCGCTCATGTGAGGAGGGTGGGAATGGTAGCTGCTGCCCAACAGGTGGAGACTGGTGGGCTTTCACAAGGGTATTTAGGAACCATGAATGCACAGCAGTCGTTAAGTGCGTAACTCCAGATTATGCATTTTGTAACTGTGATATGGGATTCTGACCAAAATCACCAAACAACAAAAAGCAGCAGCATGCTGCACTCAGGGTGGGGATTGTAAGGCTTGCCAAATATTGTTGACTGTACCTTCTAGGATTCCTTATCACTGGCTGGCCTTGCAGTCCAACATAATCTAGAGGGCAGTCTGATTTCTATCGTGGTCCTCCATTTCATAGAATCTCAAGGTTTTATGTCTCTTGATTACATTTAATTTGTCAGAAATAGATGCTATTTGAAAATGTGCCACAAATGCTCCAGAATGATGAATGGTTCTGTATCAGACTGCCCGGAATCCCATTTGAATTCTACCCTACGATATACTCTAGTGTGGGTTGAGCAACATCTGCAAAAAATGTGCACACACCATAGTTGCAACAACCTCAAACCTGCATAAATCAGCTTAATTAGATATTTCAGATAATGTAGCAAGGGAACTTACATGTGTCAAGGGACATTGAGTTCTGTGTAGAATCGTAAAGTTGGAAGAGACCACAAGGGCCATCCAATCCAGCCCCGTCATGCAGGAATATATAATCATAATGTCATCTTAATCCTACAGAGGAAGAGAAACAGCTTCTCTTAAAAGTGGTAGCAAAGCTTGAAGTAAACTAACCTTGCTGCAGCTCAGCAAGAAAGTAGGCATGTAAAGCCTAAACTGACTTTGAGGTATGTGGTTTTAACCAGGTGAAGCCATGTTTTCAATTTGCACTCTCAAGCTGCTGCTTAATATTGCACTCTTTCAAAAGGTGTAAAACTGCTTCCCAAAAGGTGTAAAACTGCTTCATCAAAAGTCTTACTGACAGATCTTTTTAATCAGCCACTGGATGTCAGTGTAACACTGTGCAAGAGTCTTTCCTGTTGCAATGTAACAACTGAAACCACCAAGTGATAAACAATAGCACTAGGCACACATTTTCTAAAACAATTTGGTTAACACTCTCATATGAGGAGCAGTTCTGTTTGTGTGAGGATAAGGTGTTTTAAAATGAGAGTAAACTGATTTAAATCAAGGAAATATAATTAATTATGAAAAAGAGACAATTAA
This sequence comes from Cyclura pinguis, assembly GCA_030412105.1. NCBI lineage: Eukaryota > Metazoa > Chordata > Lepidosauria > Squamata > Iguanidae > Cyclura > Cyclura pinguis. The sequence goes on from CM059602.1 coordinate 220,775,408, forward strand.
AATGGAATCTTTCATGTTTTGTACTGCATCAGCAGCTGAATAAGTGCAACTGCTAGATTTAGCTCACTGAGATAAACCTGTTGTTGCTCAGATTCATTTTATTGTATGGCTAACAAAACAAGTAGGTTCAACTCAGTGCAGCAAATGATACCCATTTGATTGCAGAGGATGTCCAGTCTCAAGGCATGACTTTCAACAGCTTTCTTTTACCACACCACCATATGATAAGCACTCAACCAGGGACTCTGTCCCCTCCAACTCTACATGGCCAAATAGAGCTTTGATCACTAGTAGAACCCCTTTTAAAAAGCACTGAGCCTATGTGTCTTCTCACTACAGAATTTATCTGCTGAAAAATGAGAGATTAATCATTAGAGACGCGGATATAAAAACACTCTCCAAGGTAGTTGTTTGAAGACCAAAGACTCATGGAATGTGAAGTAAAGATGGTTTTAGTTTTGCTTGTTTAGCATTACTGCATTTTCCCAGCAGTGAAAGGCCGAAGACCCTGAGATGGGTTGCTCTTCCTTCTCACCTAATTAGGCAGCAATAGTGCAGACTTTCAAGGAGTGCCCTCTAGTGAGAGCAGCCCCTGGTAAGGCCAGTCTTCATTCCTGCCTCATGCCTGGCAAGTCATGTTTTTCTCTTGCTCCTCTTTGCTTCACAAGATCTTCCTTACAACAAAAACAAGAAGAAGGCTCTCCATCTTCTGCCTATTCTTCAGTGAGGCCCCACAAGTGGGAATTTCATCTCACATGGAAAGGCCTCTTCAATCACTATGGCCCATTCCTCATGGGCTGTAGAGGCTAGCCCAGGTGTGTCCAGGGCCTTGCCTTCCTCAAACAGGAGACAATGGGAGAATCCATGCAGGGCTAGTAGGTGAAGGAAGATCCCTTCATTCTGCAACCTCTTTGCACTGCCAATGCCCAGCTTGTTAGGAGGCCAGGAATAAGGCTGAGGACAGGAGAGGAGTAGCAGCCCTGCTGCCAACATCATGGAGACTCAAAGGAAGGAAAATGTTCAAGCATTCAGTGGAGGAATAAGATCCCTTCCTTCAGCCCTAGGCAGAAAGGCAGACAACTCAAGCTGTGTTTCAGCCATGGAAGTAGGACAAGCACCCACAGCCGCTGTGCAGGATCAGATACAACTAAGCCCCTCTCTCTGTCCAGATGGCACCCACTGGAGACCTCTGGAAGGCAACATCTGGATGGGTAAGTGAGTCTGGAGCCCTGGGTTTTCTCCTTCTCCACCACAGAGAATAACCCTAACTTGTAGCTTGAGCTGCTGTATATCTCTTCTCAGGAGCAACCATGGCTACTGCACCTCCCTGCTTCTGCAGAGCTGCAATTCACAAGCCTGCTCAAGAGTAGTCCTTACTTACAAGTAGGTGTGACTCCCTAGCCTTTCTGCTTCCAAACCTCAGAGCCAGCAGTTGGAGCTGATATGCCTCCCTATTTGCATACCTATGCAGCTAGCTGCCTGACAGGAACTATTGCACAAAGCAGCCTCTCTTGGTTGGGCAACTAGAGGTGAGAAGCATCCCGCAGCAGTGGCAGGGGGCTCAGACTCAAAAGGGGTACCTGCTCAAAAGGGGTACCCCTCTCCATGTAGCATGAATACATTGGAACAACACTGCCTCCAACAGGCTTTGAAAGCAGGAAGCCTTGTTGACCAGAAAAGAACTGGGCATCTTTTGTACAAATATAGTGATTCTATTCCTGTTCCTTCTGTCCCAAAGTAAACTCTCTTTCTCACAGGATCTGGACATTTTTTTTTTGTCATCTTTAGTCTTCGTCCCAAGAAATAACTGGAGAAGGTCCAGCATGCCTTGGAAGTATGGAAGGGTATTTTGGTTTTATCTAAAGAGAATGAAGAGTCCTTCCTGTCTGATTCTCTTTCCCCTTTCTTTCAGCCACAGTCCACAGAAAAGAAGATTTTCAGCATTCCCACTCAACAGATGCCTCAAAACCTGCATCACTTCATGCTATAAGTCCTCAGGGTCCTTGTCACTTGGGGAGGTTGTCATTCACCCCATCAGAAGTGCTATTACATCAGTGGCCTTTGCCAGTATGGCCCCTCTGGTGGCTATCTGCCAGACAGGTAGTTGGAACTCAGCCTCACCTTTGTGAGAGGCTGTGAGTCAAGCACCTATGTCTCTGTCAAGAGGGTGCTCAACAGGCTGTTAGTAATAGTTTGCACCTAAGGCACCAGCAGTTTGTTTTCCCACCCTTGATTTGGGGAGCTCTGGTATGTCCCATCTCAGGATGTTCAGCCTTTCCTTGATGGGAAAAGAAACACCGTTCTTACCTGTGATATGTTTCTTTCCAGCAGTGAAAGATGAACAGCAGCGAAAGAAGGAGATGTGGTCACTGCTGGTGTTGGCTCATTACACCACTACTTGTCTACATAGGAAAGCCCTTTTCTTCTTGTGCTGTGCCTTATCTGTTTTTATTTCCTTTACCTTCTTTAGTTCTAATTGTTGTTTGTTTGTTTTGGAGCATTAGCTGATAATTTGACTGACCTTACCAGGGCTGCTCTCCCTAGAGGGCACTCCTGTCTACTGGGGCGAGAGGAAGAACCATCTCAGGATGTTCATCTTTTCCTGCTGGAAGTGAACATAACACAGGTAAAACCAACTGTCTCCAGTTGTGACAATTTTAAGAGCCTAGCAGGATTAAAAATAGCCAACAGGATATTTTCAGTGGAAATCTGATGGGAAGTGAGGGATGAAGCAGTACTCCCCAAGAGACATACCTCACACATAGTGTTCACCATTGTCCACACATCTGACACAGCACAACAAACAGTTGATGAAACACCATTTTTATTTCAAAATGTCAAGTATTAAAGGGTTTTCTTGCAAACAGATGTTTACCCCAAGTTCTGTCCATATAACGCATTCACATGAGCTTGCACATAGGCTTTGAAAACTGTTCTTTGTTCCACTAAGATGTAAGTATTAGTAAAAGTCTTTGCTAAAAAGTAATCTACTGCCTTTCACACAAACCCATGACATCTGTATTTTTGTTTCCATGTGTACAATTGATAAGCACTTTTCCAACATAAACATCAACACTTTTAACTAGTTTGTCCCTTAATACTTTTTTTTCCCTTTCAAGCATCTCATTTAAAAATACACAATATACTGCTGTTTCATTTCAAGTCATTGGCAAAGGTCCTATGTGGGTGTGGGGAAATACAGTAGTATAAAAAAAAGTAACAGTAATTCAAAATTGCATATTTCATAGAATATTTAGGTCATCCCTGCAATGTTTGTTTTCTCACAAAAGTATCACATCTTTCTAGTGAAGATCAAACATCCATTACAGTACAGTACACATTTATTTTTCACTATCCATTCTATTTTGGAAGAGAAATATTACCTTTTAAAGGTAATAAGAAGCCAAAAATCTGTTTTCACTGATGCTCTTGCCACATTGTCAGTATTAGCCCAAATAACATCTGTGCCGTTACACAGAAGGAACATTAATGCATGTATTTTACATCTGCTCAAAAAGTGCCATAAAAACTTTTGACAACTTGGTACCAGCAATTACATCTATATAACAAAACTCTATCACAGTGTCTTTAAAACATTAATTAGCTTCTTCAGCAAATTATGTTTAAAGCCTTACAAATTCCTAGTTTGACAGCTGAGCCTTCTGGTTCAAGGTATACAAAAATACTGGGTTAGATCTGTACTACTTCAAGCAAATGACCAATTTTACAGAGCAGGAGCAGGGAGCCAATCTACCAATAATTATGTGCACTTATTTCATAAGACAATTAAAATTTCAAAAGGTAAAGGTAAGCTCATGCAGTTGTATAAACCTATCTGAAATAGTTCTCATGCCAAAAACATTACTTTGTTACTGTAGCACCAGTTTGTCCAAAGGTGATCCAGCTGACTCAATTTTTTTCTGGAGGAATGATTTTTCACTCTCGGCTGCACTAAAAAAAGGTGTGTAAGGAAACCTGCTGTCACAGGTATCCCAGAGCAAACCCAGGCTTCTACACCCTCCATTTTGTATCAAGGTATTGTAGGATACAAGAGTGGTAAGATGTGCTATAAATATGTAAATGACACAATAACTGGAAATGCATACAGTTAGACTAAAGCATTCTACTAGTGGCAATTCTGGATACACTTTCAAATTGCAAGAGTGAAAACAATGTGGAAATAACTGTACGTAGAAGAATAATGAATATTTTGAGGCAGTATTAGGATTGTGTAAATAAATACCCTTAATGCTACAAGTATAAATGGCTATTTACATTATTATTTATGGCTGTCTACTTCCACATATTATGTACACCGTAACAAAGTATTAAATTAAAACTTAAAAACTAATGGAAGGGAAAGGAAGGAAGGGGGGGGGACCCTTCATCTGCATGTTGACGATTAAACAGTTGCCCCCAAGGAACCTCTCCTGTAGTTCTTTCGCATCCAGAAGGGATGACATCAAACAGCCCAATAAATGAATTGTCAATACTGTGGAAGCAATTAAGCAGCATGGCCAGACCTCCTACTGCTTTAAGCAATCACACTGACAGTGAATTTTGCTTGAGCAAAAATCTGCATGAACATGAGCAGCATGTAGAAGATGCTGACTAGCATTTTCCCCCTTGTTTGACTGGAAAGCTAACCATTTGCATTTTCAGTACTTGGCATCAGTTTTCCTCAAAACAGAACTATGATGATTCACAAGCCAAGTTTATTCTGTATATCTATATACATATGAAACGTATAATAAAATGTATATTTTGCTTCTGCAAAATGTAATCTCAAACATCAGGTACCAGTCTTATGAACACTGATACACTTCTCCCCTCTTTTGTCTCTTCAGAGCTGCTCCCCCAGTTACCACTCCCTTCCCAGCATGCACCAGTGCAAACCCTGCATATGCACTGAGCCATAGCAACTTTAAGCTGACTACAAACTCAGTGCCTAATGTGCTCCCCTCTATGTGCTCCCTCTCTATTATGAATTTGCCATCATAGTTTTTTCTCTTCTATAAAGGTGACTGGAAGCAATTTTCTTCCCTGTATTTCCTCTCTCTCTGTTATAGCTCCAAAGACCAATTCTGGGCTACACAAAAGCTTTCTGACCACAACTTCTCGATTGTATCAGAAGTCATAGCCGAACTTGCCCTGGGTTTCAAGAATTCCTGCCTAGGGACACAGAGGACTGTATCTACAAAATACTGCTTCAAAATGCCTTTGGGCAAAGCTAATTGTACAGACCTCTAACTGCAAGAGGTAAAGAATATGACAAGTTCCTTGCAAGGACAAAAAACCCTGATTCAAGATGTAGTACTCCCAAAAGATAAGGGACTTTATCTCTATACTCAAGTCTTCTCTCTTGTTGCTCTCTGATTCAGGGGTCTCTGAATCACACCCCTTAAGATGTATTAGAACTTCTCTGTTTCCACAACAGGACTTAAAAATGAATGATCAGCAAAAGAAATATGGTACTTTTCAAGCGAACAAAATCAGAAAGCTAGCCTAGAACTTCCACACAAAACAGAAAACCCTTCCCACTTGGTACAACTTTATATTAAATATTAAGCTCCATCAGAAAGTGGGGTCAAAACTGCTTAAACCTTTCTGCTATTTGCTCATTCAGGCCTTCACCTACCTCTCCAAATCTGCTTTTGCACCCATAAGAGAGGGGGAATAACAGAGATAAAAAGCTTGAAAGAAGCTGAAGGTGTCATTTTCTTAATGCAGTGGGCTCTCTGTATCTGTGGGAGTTCCATTCCAGGATGCTCCACAAATGGGAACAATCGTGAATGTTCATGTCCCATATTAAATGGTGGTGATGTGAGCACAGACACTTCAGCAAGTCTGCACATACATCACCACCATTTTAGGTACAGGACACAACGCTTTGCAATCACTTAAATTTGCAGATCTGGAGGCTGCTCATATGAAGGGTCCACTATATACACATGGTAGGATGAGTAAGCATAAACCATTCCTCCCTATGAAAATAGTCCACTCTTGCCTGTAGCTTTATGTGTCTGTCCTGCATCCCAAAACACTTGCCAGTCAGAAAAAAAGTATCAGACAAGTACCATATATGTAGTTTCAGGCTCACATTTTCCATGCCTAGGCTTCCAATAGTGCAGGAAACATATCCCCTCTGGTTGTCCTGGAAATGTTTCTTGACTACTAATTTAAGTTTTAAAAAATGTACTCTGCTCTACATGCTTGGTGGACATCTTGATCTAAGGAATATCTAAAGATAATGTCACCTGTCTTAACAATTCATTCTCAAGAAATTGACAAAAATCTATTGTGCATGACAGCAGACTAGATGCCAAAGAGGTCTTTTAACTGGACCATCAAACAGTCAGACTCACACATATGATATGACTGAGGTATATGTATGGTATTCTCGCCATGTGACAATACAACGGCTGTACCATATAACATGAGCTTCCTCTAGATTGCTACAAGGTAGATTTTTGAGTTGAGTCTATGAAAGCTTGAATATGAACTTGGTGACTGCAGTAAGAGTATCCTTGGCAGATTAGCTCCTAGCTGCAGAATATGCAAGTACTAAACTGGTCTTTATGTACAGGTTTGTTATGCTTTAAGAAGCACTAATTTAACTGGTGCTTATCATTTTGCAATCTCCTAAACTGAGAACACATCACGTCATGCTAAAATTAAATTGCTTTAACAGGTTAACAAGTAACAATCAAAAGTATTTTATTATGACTTAGCAATTCAGACTTTACCTGGTAAAGTCTGCTCTGTGACTTCAAGTAATTCTTTAAAACAAACCATACTGTGTAAATACACTGCATTATTTCAGATAGCTTCTATGCAATTCAATGACAAATTTTTGAAGAAAAATACCCAGAACAAAAAAAAGTTATCCAACCCAAGTTGCATAGCTGTGAAAAGTTATAGTTGTGCTTTGAAACAGATGCAAAATAACTATTTGTTTCTTCCCCAGTCCAAGGATTGTGGATGCATTGCTTTATCACCAGTGGTAATGCAGTTCTGTCTGCCTTAGGATCACTAACCATTTTAACCTTTGCCTGAATGTGATATTCTAACAAATGCATCTGAAGTACTTACAAACATCCTTTAAAACTCCATTCCTCAAAGGTAAGAAAGAATGACCTGGGTAGTTTTGAGGTATCCAGCCCTCAGATATGACATGGCTCTGTGCATTAAGCTCTGTTGGTTTCTTATCTATTCCAGATCACTTTATCAAAGAGAAGGCACAGGTGTTTCAAAAGGCCCCATACTTAAAACTGACCAACAAACCAAACTGGAGGTTGCCAAAAAGGTGCACACCTATGTCTTAGATGTGGCATCTTCAGAAACTTTCTCGAACGCAGCATTTATTGCTTCAGTAAGGGGTCCGGGATAGGTCTGTGCTGTGGAATGCATGCCTGCAGCAAGACTTGTATCTTCAGCACGCTCACTTTGAGAGCTAAAGGTAGGGCAAGATCTAGTCCGTGCATAGTTTTGTTGCATCCCGGTGTTACCCACCACTTCACTTACTGTGTTGATAGGTGAATCCCTCCACACTTGCCTTTGCAGCTTCTCTTCTTTATACTTAATTGAATACCAAGCAAGAAAAATGAAAAGGAATCCAACACATTTGAGACCAGCCGCTAGGCCAAAGTAGACAAAACGGAAAGACGTTACATCATATTCCCAACATGAACCTTGCACGCCACACTCCTGTTGCCACAGCATGCAGGTGGTGTCAATAACGGCTCCAAAATAAATTGGAGTAGGAATGTATGCTGAAATAAATTGGAAGAGTAGAAAGCTATCAATTTGCCATGTAATCACTTAATAGTAAAGGTTTTGACATACTGCACAGCAAAATGATTAAATGTTGTTGAAGCAATCACCACTTTTAAAAGGCCAACATATATTTTAAAAAAGGAGAACATAACACAAGAGCAGAGATAAAGGGCAAAAGATCTTGTGGATAAAGTTTTTATGATACAGAAAATGCTGAAAATTTCAAAGAGCAACTTACTTGAGTGAGATCCAAATTCTAACTTTTTTAAAATTCTAACTTCTTGCAATTATGCATTTTTATAACAAAAGCCAGTATGGCATAGTAGTCTGACCATTGGACTATAACTCTGGAGAGCAGAGTTCAACTTCCCACTCAACCACGGACACCCACTGGTTGAGCTTGGGCAGGTCATACTCTTTCAGCCTCAGAGGAAGGCAGAGTCAAATCCCCTCTGAACAAATCTTTTCAAGAAAACCCTGTGACAGACTCACCTCAGGGTCACCATAAGTCCAACATGACTTGAACAAGAATGACTCAAATAAACTATTGTTCTCATGATGAGAACAAGACTACTGTTCACTAGATCTGTATGCTCTCCTTTTCCTTCTTCTCCTCTGGCACAGTCAAAGCCTGAAACCTTTCACTTTCAATTTTAATTAACCAAAGTTTTGTCCTTCCATGGTTTGTTTTTCTTCAAACAAACCACAGTTACAATGAACTTCACCTTATCAGATGTGGATGGCACAAAAAGGTGCAATTCATCATCCCATTCTCCCCATGGTCACAGTATGAGGAGGAGTACAGAGAAGGCTAGGTTCAAGCCCATCACAAGAAAACAAAGTTTAATATGGTATCTGGATGCAGCAAGTGTGATTCTGGTAAATATAAGGTACCTTTGGTTGCTTCCACACTTACCAAGCGTTCTTAATAAAACAAATTGCATTCCAAGTGCAAAAGGCCTTTCACCATCTTCCACAGACCTAGAAAAAACACAGTACATTTTAAAGTCTTTAAACTGTTAGGTATATTTACTTTAAAAAAAATAACTTTCAAAGAACATCTTCCATATCGTGCACATGCAAATAGTTTGAGTCTACTTATCCAAATGCCAACGAGCTTCCCCAGAGTAGAGACAGACAGTTTAATAGAATCACATCCAAAAGCTCACAAAAACCAACTTAATCAAGATGCCAAACTGAGACATCTTTCCATCAAAAGATACAAGATAAGACTTTCAACTGAAGTACACCAGACTTTTTTTTCCTGATCTTATTAAATCACCTCTCCATTCTACTCAGAAAGCTTAGGGCAATGCAGCAGCTACCTGCCACTCACCCAATTAAAAAAAATCTCCATTCATCAGAGAGGCAGAGCTCCTCTGATCTGTAGGATTATAGAAAGAGTTGATATAAATCTATGCCTCAGTGTGTAAAACCTATATCTTATGGGTAGTTGTAGCATGTCAAGTTGGCTTAGAAGATCCCATGGTCATCATTTTCAGCACTCTCTCACCCCATTAATATGAAAGTTAGTGCTGGCACTTCCTAATCTGCTCTGGCCTTTTACAGAAAGCTCTCACTTAGTGCTTTGCTTATTTCAGCAAAACTGTACTTTCATTTAAAGACTAAAAAAAGACCCTAAATTCACAAGAACAAAGCTATTGAGCAGGGACAAGAATACTACATAATGGTCCTGTAAACCTCTCTGTACTACCTAAGATTTTCTACATTGAATAAGATTTGGAAAGGGAATGCTTTTTTTTTTTAAAAGAACATTTCACAACACACAGGTAACTTTTTTTTACAATAAGCTCTATATATGTCTTGCTGAGACTGAATCAGCTCTTCAACAGATTATTTGGTTCCATCTGAAGTTACATGCTCCCAATGTATAATTTATTCTGTTTATATCCCCCTGTTCTCCCAAATGAGAACTAAGGCAACTCACACATTAATTGAAGCAAGATGCATGAATTAAAAATTAGTAATAAAATGTTAAAAAAAACAATTAAATAAGCTAGCACATTAAAACATCAAAAGTTTAAAACAATGTAAAATCATTACATTATCTCCTTCTCTCTCCCCTTCATGAACTCGGTGCACAGAACAGAAACACCTGAAAGGACTGCGCCCAAAATGGCGTTACTGATTATCAGATAGATCCGACTGAGACATATCCTGCTGAAGTTAATATGACAGGAGTCTTTCTAAAAAAGGTACACTGAAGGGTGATAACAGATACCAACGCTCTAGCAAACGAGCAATGACCTCTTACCTGAGTGTTACTATAATTGCTGATGGCTGAGCACAAGCTGTGATAAGTGTAACTATGAAAAGAAATACGAGGAATGGGATGAGTGTATTGCAGGTTCGGTTACACTTCCCAGACACAGCATATCCATTCTCGTTGAGATATGTTTTGACTATGACCACTCTTAGCTGGCTGCGCTGCCCAACTGTCGGTGGGGTGATAACTTGTCGACTTTGGACACAGGCACACTCCGTATAATTTCTTACCTGTGAAATGAAGAGGAGATGAATTATCAAGACATTGATTTGCATTTTTACCAGAATATTTCATTTCCACCAGTGTTAATAAAATGGATAAAATGACAAGAAATTAAACAAAATGGCTTTCTCATATGTTTGTCTTGCTACATAAATGAAAGGTCTGGGTATCTGCAGACAAAAATCAGTAAGAAGGGTTAAGTATCCACTCCTTACACTTCTACAACACAATAGGAATAAGCAACCCTGGCCTGTCACATGTAATTTTCAATTCCCATCAGGCTTAGCAGGAATAGCATTGGGTATCCCTGCTAAGCCAGATGGGAATTGCAGTCTGGAGGTCTAAAGGTTGCCCACTCCCAGTCTATAATGACTGCAAATGGCTCTTTCAGAGTTTCAAAACAATTTTTTTCCAGCTGTACCTGGAAGTGCCAAAGGCTGACCTGGAATTTTATGCATGTAAACTGGGTGCTCAATCCATTAAGCTAGGCCCCTGGCCCCAATGGGAAGAATTTTGATAACAACAGTCTTAAAAAATGGAAAGGATGGCCTATCATCATTTTTGTGCAAGTCTGTTTTACTGCAGCAGAAAACATCCCTAGTTTGTGTTTTTGCTGACAAGCTTACCCCTGTGCTATGATTTCCACTACTGATGCAACCAGCAAGGCAAGGGTTGAAATATGTGATTCCATCTGACCCACATACAGGTTCATATTCATGGATTTTACAGCCACAATTGACATTACAGCTGCCAGTCAGATTCCTGTGTGTCATGGTGAGAGTAGGGCTAGAAAAGAGGGAGATTATGGTACTGGTAAGTTGCAGCTGATGTTAAATACCCACAGCCATATTCTCAACCCGCAGAGACTCCAGAAATTTTGTCCCAGAATCATTCAACGACAAACATAAGGCACCCACTCATTTTTCTCCAGGTAGTAGACAGCTACAACAGACAGAAGCTCCATGGCATCCTCCACACATCATGTTTACACAACATCACAGGTATACAAATTTTTGAGGCAGTACTATGTGGATTATCCTTTACTCCCTACATGATCATCCTTGGACAAAAGTATTCTAGTGGCCACCTTCCAGTCCTGGATGTTGTAGCATTTCTATAGACTGTGTCAATATGATAAAGTTTATCTAAGACTAATTTTTGTTCCAGAATTTCTGGGATACACATTGTCTTCAATCTGATGAGCTAATCAACACTTGTGACCAAATATGGTCTTCATATGGTTGGGCAGGTTAGTTACAGGATAATCATTCCCTCTCCTGAAGAACAGGCATACCAGACAATTTTCACCGTAACTTTTTATGGTCCTATATGTTAAGTTGATGTGAAAGTCTTACAAATATTGGAGAAAAAATATAGAAGTTTTTATAGAATTTTTGGTGAGTTTAAATATATGTGTTCTAAAATTATCTATAATCACTGAATCCACAGGGGCTCTGGAAAAAATGTATACTGTATTGTACCAATGTACTGTACCAATATTATTAAGTAGTATTGCCTTTTCTTTTTTCTTTTTGGTATAAAACTTTCTTCTCTGGATTTCCATAACTAATATATTTTTGAAGTTGTCTGTAAATTTTTCACAGTTTTTTAAATGTTACACTCTCATTTTTTAATGCCATAATATTCACTGGATCCACATGTTGTATTCAAGTCCATCTTAAATTTCTATTGCTCTCACTAGATCTACACCAAGCCTAGATCCAAAGCCACTGCACTGGATTCAGATACTGCCTTTGCTAATGGAAGAGCTTCATCCACAAAATATTGCTTTTAAAAGATCCTCTTCCTACCCCACATAAAACTCTGTATGGCATTTTCAGAGGAATAGAAAAGTTGCAATGGAGAGAAGGAGGCAGAGAATTCCTTTTCTGCAAGTCCAAGTTAACGTGCCTAAATCTGGAGTCAACCTAATGGATTTACTCAATAATTAAATTTATACCCTGCCTGCCTGCATGCCCCTAAGAAATCTCTTAAGCCCATTTATACTCCTCATATGCAGACTTTTTTTTTAAAAAAAAGTTAATTAAAAAAAAGTTTATTAACATCAAAGCTAACCAACTAAACACACGAATACAACAGTGAAGGACACAGCCAGCAGCCAAATTATTGAACTCCCTTCAAGAACAGACAAGCTCCCCTGTCAAAAGCCTTCCTGAATGAAAAGATCCTTGCCTGCTGGCAGAAGGACAACTGAGAGAGGATACTTAAACCTTTCTAATAAGGGACTTTTTATGAGAAGAAAAAAAATGAAGTTCTTTAGATGCCTAGCAGAAATACTTAGAAAAAATCTATTGCATATTCACGATCACCACTGAAAAGACATAACTTCCTGGGAATATCAGGTCTTAGTAAACAAATAATATGCTGTAAAACATAAAAGCTTTTTGAAAGCTGATTATATTTACACATGTCTTTTATGAACAGTTTGATACTGCCTGAATAAGCAAGCAAAAAAGAGACTACAGTAATGAAGAACAGTTTGAACTGTAATTTTATTTTACCTTGCCTACTGGGTTTGGAAGCATTATTTGATCAACAAACTGTGAGATTTCCAAATAAGACCTTCTGCATACTAAACATTATCTGAAATGTCCACCAGTCTGCATCAAGTTTTCAGGAAACAAAGAGCTGTAAACCATGTGTACAAATATGGTGCTAGTACCTGGCATATTGGGTGGGTGGGTGGGAACCCTGATCCCTCACATCAGAGAGTTTAAGAAACACTGACCTAGGCAACATGGTCCTTTTGAAATTGTCGTTCTCTACACGTGGAGAGCTAAAAGAATTGGGGGGAGGGCTAGACTGATCTGCACAACACATAGTGCTTAACCCAATCCAGAATGCCTTCCTTATAGCTTAGGCAGATCTAAAAAGCACTACACTTCCAGTCACAACTAGACTTCCTACAAGTACATCAATATAACAGCAGCAGGTAGGCTGCAGATATCACACAGAGTAAAGGGTGGTTCCCTTCTTGCTGTTATCTCAAACACCCAAGCAGTGTGAGCAAAAAGATGCTCCTGTAAGGAGAATTCCACACCCCCTCTTCTATTCATTTCAGCAGTCAAGGCCCCCCTCTAAACCCAAAGCTACTCTTGAGGCTCAGGTGATCCGCAGGTAAAGCCTGGGATGTGAAGTGGTGGCATGCTGGGAGAGTGCAATCAGGTTTTTTTAAAAGATGGAGGCAGCTTACCTGAGCTGCCTTCATGCAAAATGCCTCATCCTGATTTTCTATTACTCCTCTTGTACACTTGCAGTCCACTCCTCCATATCCCAGCTTTGCTTAAGGATCACTTAGCCCTCAAGGAGAGGCTTCAGTGGGGATGAGGAGTTCATCCTGTGTTGGATGCAAGTCCACCATTTGCAAGGAATGTACGCAGTTAGCCCTCCATATCTGTGGATTGTGCATCCATGGATTCAACCAACCACGGCTTGAAAATATTAAAACAAAAATCCAAAAAGCAAACTTTGATTTTTATAATTTCATATAAGGAACACCATTTTACTATACTATTGTACATATGGAACTTGAGCATCCACAAATTCTAGTATCCACAGGGGTTCCTGGAACCAAACCGTAGCGGATATTGAGGGTCCACAGTACCTAATACTGTAAAGATGTGAATATGACAACTACTTTTCTAAACACATATATTAATAAGAGGCTCACTGAGAGCAGAGATTAGCTGCAGCTCCCTGCAGAGACAGACCTCAGTGGCAAACCTAGACTTGAACTGGCACAAGAAACACCCTGTATGAAACAGAATTGTTTGAAACAGCTCCAAGTCCTTTGAACAAGACAATGATAAGAGAATTCCCTAAGGTAGATCTCCAGCTATGAAATGTACCTATGAGTCCACAACCTGAAAACATGTCTGCCTCAGTTACTTCTGCAAACATGTAAATATTCATTTGCTGAATGCTCATTCAGGTCCAACATGACAGCACTGCTTGGACTCTGGTGACTTTATGTCGGTTTCCTTTTTAGTTTTTGCATAAGAAGTTTCTTTATTTCTGACATCAATTGTCCCAACAGCAAAATTCATTTAAAATATAAAGAGCAGAAGCAAAGCTCCAAATATCAACAAACAGATTCTATTTGTTAACTCTGAAGGTGGCTGAGCTTAGACAAAACTAATTTGGAAAAAAATTATAACGAAAAATGTTGTGCTTTAATTTAATCTTGCCTTGAAAGAAGAGTTCCAGGTACAGTAAGGAAAAGCTGAAGCTGTCATGCCTGGTGTTTTAACAAATGACATGACAGCTGATTTCTGCCTGCCCTCTAGAACATTTTGTGAGCTGCTGAGGTTTGTCGCTTAGCAGTCTGATACAGCTGCACCTACAGGAAACAACACGAACATATGCAGCTTGTAAACAACAGACTCCCGCTACTGAATTGGCTTGTAAACAGCTCAGTGTTCAAGCTGTTCTATTTTCATTTTTCCACTTAGAAAAGTACCAAGTTTCATCAAGTTAACAAAACATTTAGTTCACCCATACAACCCAGTTTTTTACTGTTCAACCCACCAAAATGCTCTTTTGCTCCCAGCTACCCAAGACATTTTCTTTCTACCCCACCCTAGTGCTCACTTTGTCCCACCTGGCTAGGAAGTCTCTCACCTTACCTACTCAAGTGTTTAGTCTTTCCCCTTATCCAAGCAGTTCTCCTTTGTTTTCCTTCAACACTCATAAGGGTTCTGTTGGCTCAGTCCATCAGTGGGGAAAGTGCAGCCCATAGGCTGCACAAGGCCACCAAGTTGTTTTTGTGGGCCCCAGTACCCCCTGTGTATGTCAATCCTGAAACAAATATTGTGGCCCCAAAGGCCCTCTGTCAGGCAATTTTGCTTGCCCTCCAGGTCACTTTAGGTCCAGGTGAGGTCCTTCTTCAAGCAGGAAGTAATTTGCATCAGGGCATTACATATTACAAAAAAAAGTGGGTCTCCCTTGTGCCTAAAATAGCTCAAGGGGGCTAAAACATTGCAAATATTTCCCCAAACCACTGGTGGGTGTTTTGGGACAAAAAGATTTGTGGGGGCGCAACCCTACAAGGTCTTCTGGATGGACAATGAAACCCCTAGTCTCCAGCAGTTGCTTCCCATCAGACCAAAGATCTCCAGTATCTGTTCCAGTTGTGGCCCAAGGCATTTGGAATTCCCACAAGCAGGACAGAAAGTAGGTTCTACTTCACCACCATCATGCTGCACCCAAATCTGGCAACTAATAACCAGAGGTATACTGTTTTTGATTTATCACTGTCTGTAGAGGTTTCACACTTGCAAATATTTTTGTGCCCTTTTGGCTTGCCTAACCATTTTCAAATGGATTCAGATTTTTTTTACTGCTCTCCTAAGTCGAGAGTATTTATAAGTAAGGTAACTTGTTTTTCTTTTCATTTTTCTCTCTAAAGAGGAAACATAGGTCAAGCATCAGAACAAAATGCAAAATTGCAAGACCTCGCAATTTTTCTGTTTATACATGGGAAATATGACTATAAAGCAGTTTTGGATGCTGCTGATCTTTTGTTGTTTATTTATAGGCCAGACTGTTCCTTACCAGAATTGAAAAAATTAATGGCTTCAGGATTCATTCTGGCTATTCTGTTCATTGGTCTAAATATGCGGCTACGCCATGTGGCAGTTTCACTGATGTCCAGAAACTATCAGGTATTTGGGCATATTTGTTCCTTGAGCTATTACTTAGAGAATGAAACTGAATTTGTCTACATTGCTTGCTAAAATATCTCTGAATATGGATGGGTGGGCATTACTCAATTAAGTATTTGGGTTAAGACTAATATATAGAGCACGAATGTTTTGTCATGGATATTATACATTCTTCAAGATTTCTCACTGCGTATTCTTCAAGTTTACTTTCAGAAAATCAAAAGTGTTTTTAAGAAAGTTATATGGGGACATTCATTTCACTTACAAAAGATGTGTCACTTTCAGAAGATGATTTTCCAGATTTAAGTTTGTATCGTAAAATATACCTCCTAATTTGTCCAAATAACTGGCAAAAATGGCCTAATTAAGATACTTCTTCTTGGACAATTTTTGAATCAACTTATTTGGAACATCTTTTTTGGAAGGACTGCCTTAGGTTCACTGGGCCACAATCTGGGACTACAATTTGGCAAGTTTTATCTATACAGCACCTCAAAGTTTTTCCAGATGTAACAGGACAGAGACTAAGAAATTCAACATTTTCTGCTTAAGAAATGAGCAGTTAGTTTCACACAAGACAGACATCTAGATCTCAAGAGAAGTTACTTTTTGCTTTGTTACTACTTGCTAAAGGACTTGTAATTTTATTACCTGTGTTTTACTGCTCTTTGTCTCTAGTCCTTGCATGGCTAATATGGGGAGTGGTCTCTGCCTGCATTGAAATCCCTCAAAACCATCTGCCTGTGACTCTAACATCATTGCCATTTGTCTCCTGGATGATTTTTAACACCTTTGTCTGATGAAGAAACCACTGAACCTTTAAAAGTCTGCATAATGTATTTTATACTTTTGAGGTGGGCCAAAAACTATATTGCTGCTTGAGGATTTTGGCTTTTCTTGTATTTTGCCATAGGTTCCATTCATTCAAAGAAGACATCTCCTGCCATATTGATCTTGCATTCAGTTATCTTGTCAATTATCACTTTATCTATATGGTCACACAAAACTAACTCTATGGGGAAAGCCTAATTTGAAAATTGTTAGACATTCCTTTTACAGAAGAAATGGATGTTTATCGTGGGATTTATATTATGGAGAAACTGACTGGTCCAGACCAAGATTGACTGATTGATTGTTTTGGTCATATTCAATAGTCCATCAGTTACCTGCAGATGTAGTGCAGTTCTGAATGCCTCAGCCACCTCTACTGTGTTGGAAACAAATCATATCTTCAACAGCAGCTGAAATCAACAACTCTAATTTACAAAACATTTGTTAAAAAGTCCTACAATTGATGTCAATAAAGTTAGAGTTAAGTGGGAAAAAAAGTTACAGTGGCTGTCCCTTACTGAAACCTCTGCATGCACGAATGTGAGGTCGCCTGAACCATGACACCCCATTATAGTCAATGGATGCAGCAAGCACATGTGCACGTTACATCCACTGTCTATAATGGGGTGCAATAATTCATGTGATGTGTATACAGAGGGCACACTGTATATTGTCCCATGCAAATTAACCAATGGAAAACTGCCCTAGCTTCAGTATATAAAATTTCCTCAGACCTTAAACTATATTTGGTTCTGCCAAAACAATGTTTCAGGAATACTGGATAATTTTATACCTCTTTTGAAAGAAACTGTTTCAACTAAATTTTGGCAGTGTAACACAGCTAATGCTTCTTTGTGGCATATATGGGTGAGTACACAGTTTATTCTTTTTTGCTCAGGTGTCTTACAACATATTCATTTTGTATTAGAGAAATCTTTGGCATTTATAGATGCACATGTTTATTTAAATTATATTTCTGTGACATGGAATTCAACAATGAGTCAAAGCTGTTGAATTTTCCATGTTTAATGTCACAAAAAGACTTTCCCAAAAAGTCTTGTACTCCAAAATTGGAAAGATAAAACAGTCACCATGAATGGTGAACGTTTACCTTCAGGAGATCTTTCTTCATTGGCCTTTCTTCATTAGCTAATGTTTTACAGATGTCAACATCCAAAAAAAATGTGATCAGCTTATTTTGCTATTTATGCCTAGCTCTTCTTCTTATCCTACGCACTTTCCCTTCGCTTTTCTCCTACTTGGTTTTCCCTTTCATTCTTTCCTCTTTTTTTTCTTTACAATCCTATTTTTAAATTCCAATAAAAATATTTTAAAAAACTACAGTGTTATCCTACCATGGATTTTGGAACCAGTACACACATGGAGTTTCAAGTTTTTGCCACAAGATGGATCACAATACATTTATTTACACAAAATTTGCTATGTTGTTGTTCATTCACCCTGCTTGAAGAAATCAAACCATAACACCAATATAACCAGTGTTACTAAAAAGAGAGCCTGTCTTCGATTGATATGGAGATATATATATCAACTTTTATGGTACAGCAGCAGCTCTTGCCCTAGTGGTCTAACAAAAGTATTATTCTACAATTAATTAAACATGCAGAAGACTTTTGCACAGGTAAGCTCCTCCTCACAAACATTTTGGAGTTTTTTTGAAAAAAGAGTCAATGAATAAGAAACTGGCATGATGATGGATTTCTGAAAAACTTTTGACAAATGGGGATTCCAGATAAATAGCTCCAAATGTTACCAATCTGAAATTATTATTTTTTTTTATTTTTTTGAAATTATTATGCAGTTGTTTTGTTTTCTTCCCCTTAATGGATTTTTGTGGTTACCAAAAAAACAGACTGACGAAGCTGCAAGAGCACATAATAGGGTTACAAATAGAAGATGGCATTGACTACCCTGCAACGTGTACTTGTCCTAATAAAATTCCATTAGTGAAATGGTGTGATTTTACCATAAAAGCCTCCTCTTCAAGCACCCCATGACCCTCAGTGAAGGTTCCTGAATAAAGACATAGTAGATTCTGTTTCAGTCTGAAATTTGTGCAGCAGCACTTTTGGGACTGAAAACTCTGGTGGTATGATATAATATACAGAATGTCCTTGAGTGTTCTGATGATAAAGCAAAATTATGGCCTATCAGCAAGCACAGGACTGAACGTGTCAACAAATTTGCAGAAAATTATTTTCAGCTTAGACTTCCAAATAGTTTTTCAACCTTCAGCCAAGTATAATTGCTAAGGGTAAGCAATATATACACAAGGGTGTGAGGGCGGGGGGAACACTACCCATTTTCCCAAACTGAAACTTGCATTTTACACTGAGCAGTCTTATTTTCACTATTCATCCAGCTATACTGGCAGAATGGTTTTAGGATGTATATATACTTGCCAAAACAAAAAAAAAGTCTTTTAAGAGAGCACACCAATAGAAGAATGTAAGACCCCGTTGGGCCATACCAAAAGTTCATCTAACCCAGCCTCCTACTTCACTCTGTTTCTTTCAAGGAGCAGGGCCCAAAGAAATGACAGCGTTGTTTCTCTTGGTCTTATACTCATATACCCCCCCCTTCCCTCCCACTATCCCAAGCTGTGAGTTTACTGGGTAAGGGCAGACAGAGGATTAGTGTCCTTTAGCTTCTTTTAGTTCCCTTTAAGCCTTTCCAACTCTCTGATTGGTATTTATAGCCTGATGTGACACTATGACATGGACTGTATGACACGCGACTGATATTTTGGACATTGTTCAAAAAGTATTCCTTGTCCTTGAATCTGCGATGTAAGTGAAGATAGCACTCCAGCAATTTTTGTCTGATTAAATAAACTATGCCCTCCAGTGTTAAACAGACAGGAAAGAAAAATGCTTGTCACGCTCCCAGTTCTAATGCCAAGGATCACTGCTTAAGCATCCCACCACACACTATTATAAATTCTTCTGGTGTATTTGTTAATTCTGAAATACTTTGCTTTGCACTGATTAAGGGTTTCAGAGAGTTCAACAGTCTTACTCCCAAGTAAATGCAGATGGAGATATAGTTTTTATTTATCTACTATATCAAAGTCAAAGTTTGTCTGTGAGTTTGTCTGTTTGTCTGTGTCAGGCAGGCAAAGACCTCATATGATTGGCTGTGTGAGGTGAGAAGACCTCATATGATTGGCTGGCTGTGAAGATTCTATGGAATCCTGGGCTTGGCAGTTTAGGGAGGGGCCTTCAGAATTCTCAGCCGAGAGCTCCTGGGCCTCAGGCCGGTTGCTATGGAGATGAGGCCTACCATCCATAAGGATGCCAGAAAACATTAGGGAGGCATACGTAAGAAAAATTAAAGTTACATACACAACATAGTTACAACATCTTCTCGCCTCACATAGTAGATTGTATGAGTTCCATATGTGAGGAATCTTAAAAGTTGAAATTCAAAACAAAAAATGCTTCCAGAAAAATGTAAAGCCATTGGACAAATTCAACAGAAAGCAAAAAAACAAAAAACAAAAAAACAAAAAAATAAACAAATTAAAAGCCAGTACATCAACATCGCCAGGGAACACAGATTGGATTGGGGACTATGAGGAAAAGTTACAGGTACTGGAATAGGCTGGTTGCTATGGAGATGACGCCTAGCAGCAATGAGGAGGACAGTGTATTCCCACAGGAACCCAACCTCTGTATGTTAACAACTCTGAATACAGACTGCATTGGGGAATATGGGGATAAGTTACAGGTACTGGAGAAGACAGTTGGGTGAGTTCTTAAGAAAAACATAAAACCCTGAGCAACGTTGGGTAAATACGCTAGTCAGAAATAAATATACATTCATGTAAAACAGAAAAAATATTGGAGGCTGCTCTGTTAGCCTTTTCCATTTTCCATTTGCCTGCTCCCATCCCAACCACTTTTCGAAGCTTGGAGGGAAAGAAGAGTAGCTTCTAGAAAAGATGGAAATAAGAGACAATTCCAATCTCCCCACCAGAGGTGGACTGACATAGTAAGGGCACCGGGCAGGGCTCTCTCTATATGCAGGTTCCATCCCAGTTGTCCAAATATCCTAACCTCCTTATTTTTGACAGTTAACCACGTGAGAAGGTGAACGGGTAGCTGCAGCTGGAAGAAGCCATACACAATGTCTCAACAAATAGAAACAGGCAGTAGAGGCATTATAGGGTGCAGCCTCAGCTATCTGGTAAAGTGGAATGCTCTCTGATCTGGAAGGTCCCACATATCTGGTTCTCCTTCCAGCCTTCTTACTGGACAAGAGAGGATGGCAAGACATTCTCCACAATGACAATAGCTTCAACACTCCCTCCTCTATGTGCACAAAATGGTGACAGACAGCAGCTGCAACTGCACAGTGCTTGCCTCTTGCTAGTAGTTGAGCAAAGGACCATGTAAATGGGGGCCTAAAGCAACAATCTGAACATTAAGCTGTTGCCCCAACAGCACAGCTGTCCTGACAAACTTCTAGTCCAAGAATTGAGAGGAGAAAATTCTGTGGACACCCAGTACAGTTACAGAAAAATTAATTAGAATATTCCTCCTCCTCACAGTAGTGGACTTGTGCTATAGGGTGTGGTTCCCAGACCTTTAGGCTGGATTAAAATGGCCACTTCTTTGCTCGCCCTGTTTCTAGCTTTTGATGTATAACCATTTTGCTATACAGTTGGCCTTCCACATTTGCTAGGGCTAGGGACACACAAAAGTGCAAAAGCCACAAATATCAAAATGTGTGTGTGTGTGTGTGTGTGTGTGTGTGTGTGTGTAGGGGGAAGGCAGTTGAGGCATGGTGGGGAGAACGGGCACCTAGGGCGCAAACTGGGTCAGGGAAAGGAGAGAGAATGGGGATCGGTCGCCATACTTGACCTATATGTCCTCTCTCTTGTCCATCTCCTTCCTTTGGTTTGGAAGGGCATTGGGAGAAGGTTTGTGGTGCTGACAAATTGGGCTGCAAATCATCCTGAACTGCCCAGGTAGCAGCTGGTGGTGGAGGAGAAGGACCAGAGTCAGGTTTTTGAAGGGCTGTGCTGCCTGATTGGAGTCACCAAGAGGGCAGGTTCCCCTAGAAAACAAGTGCTTGAGGTCGGGGGGGGGGCAGGGATTGGAGAAACTCACAAATAATAAAATCTGTGAAAGTTAAACTTGCAAGTGTGGAGGGCTGAGTGTAAAATCTAAAAACTGTTCACAAATCTATACTCTATAGTGCATACAGAAGTTTCCTTATGCATACTGTTGTATTTTTCTGGCCATTGAGCAATGACTGTGTTCATTTCATGTTTGCACAAGTGGAATTTTGCAAGTGCAACCATTGTACATGTAGCCGTGCGTTCTCAGTCAGTGCCAAACAATTTGTCAGTGCTTTCAGCATATCACTACACAGACAATCACTGCAGATTCTTCTTTGCACAACAGGACAATAAGCAAGATACATAATCAGTTGTACAACTCACATTCAGAAGAAGGATGCTGTAGCTCAAACCCTGAATAGCTCTGCAAGCATAGATTTACATTATGCAAGAGCAATGTAGAATCTCAGCACACAAAATTTGTCTCATTTTGTTCACATTTTAGTTCACAGTGACAATAACCACTTTCCACGGCATCAAATTTTGTAATATAACACATTATGCAAAAAAGTGTGTGTGCGTGTGTGTGTTGGGCGATTATATTTCTCTCTGGCTTTTCTTCTATCATAGAACTCAAGGGTTTGTACATGGTTTTCTCACGCATGTCTGCATCTGTAGCCAGAACAATCTCTCTTTATACACAGAAAGTTATATATCTTCAAAGCATCAGTTACCTTCAAAGTATACCTTAAAATACAAATTAAGCATTCTTTTATCTGTCCTTCTTCTACTCTGCCTTTAATTTCACTAGTTGATCTCATGTTCTATTTTTTTAAAAAAAGCCTATTTACTTTCTCCCACATCATTAAATAATTTTTGTAAAGCCCAATGATAATCAGACAAATTTAGGGATTAGCTCATTTCCTGACTCTCATCTGGAGCATCTCTTGGTGTCTGCCAACAATTGCCTGGAGCCTTAAAAGCTGCCATTTTAACATTTAGGAAATAGATACATAGACAGATAAGATAGAAAGAATATTAAAAAAAACCTTGGTTTCTCAACAGTTGGGAAATACTGGTGAGAAGAATCATAGATAGACAAGAATCTTCACAGTTCAGGATTTAACTCTGTACTATAAGAATAAATGCACATGGATTCTTTTGCACAGAAAATAAGTTTCATACACACAAAATACCATGCCCCAAATGTCGCTCTTCTGCTCAAAAAAATTCACAGAATAGCTCCAAAACTGTGAACAGTCCTTAAAAACTGTGCAGTTTTTCAGTTTTCTTCTAGTATGAATCAAAACGGTAAAATTATTTGTTCTTGAGAGTAAAAAGGAAATTTACCAAGATTTACATCATTAACACCAGAATACCTAAGCTATGTTAAAAGCCTACGTCAGGAGCCAGGAGAGACCTGCCAGATTGGGAAATATAGGAAAAGTATAAATACTGACTGAATTCCAAATTATATGAGCATTATTTGTCCATATGAAGCTGCAGTTTCTGCTTATTTGCAGCACTATAGATGTTGGCTCAGAAGCAAATGCCACCAAGCTCCATGGGGCTCTTCTCTGTGTAAGAAGGTATATGACAGCAGCCTAATTTTATTTAATACATTTATACTATCTTTCTCCATTATGGAACCAAACTGTTTTAATTAATTTTCCCAAGTTTCAGAATTAAATGTAATATACATACAATTCTAAGGCAGACTCCCATCCAATCACTAACCAGATCCAAACCTGCTTAGTTTCACTAAAGTGGCAGCAGCATGTCCCCTCAGACTATGTCCTAGGGCTCTGCCTAGGACTCACAATATTCTTAAACAAGGCAGAGGTGTTGTCTAATCCTCTTGCTCATGGGGCAGCCTTCCATGTGAGCTTTAAGCTATGTTTATCCAATAGTTCCCTGCTTTTCTTGTTTGATTAAAGTATTTTTAAGTTCTTTAATGGGTGCATTTCTAAAACAGCTATCAGCTTTACATAAAGGGCTGGCTTTGATGCAACTCATTACTTATTTAGAAAGCCAAAAAAAAAAAGTTTCTTACCCTGTAGTATATGGTATATTTATCCCCCCTAGATTAATGCTTTCACATCCCACAATGAAGAGCGTTGAAAAGCACAGAAGAGAGACGCCACTGCAGATCATTGCCAGTTTTGCAGATTCTCTTGCACTGAGTTTCAGTTTTTTTATAATGTAGCCCCCCAGGACAATCCCAACACCAGCACTTGGAACAATTATCACACCTGGTTAAAGGAAAAAGAAAGTAAAAGTTTTTTAAAAATTACAATGTTAAAACAGTAGAGAAAATATCATGACATATTTTTAATAACAACATGATTAATATTTCATATTGTTTAATATTATTGATAACAATATTATTTAATATCCCAACCTTAAGTTCAAGAAGAACACTTAAAAATAGAAACAATATTCATTATTCATTCATTTGGTTTGTCAGCCAAGAGTTCTCTGGGCAACATACAAGGAAAATACAAATTTATAATCATCATTACAGTAGGACAATTAAGAAATAGTCAAAAAATGCAAAATAAAAACAAAATCCTTAAAAACAGAGACTAAAACATTGCAGCAATAATCAGAAGAGTGAGGCGGGATTATCAGAGCAAAGTAATTACACTGAAACACAGATACTATAAAAAGTCGAAAGATCTGAGACAGCAAAAAGCTTTTTGCCAGGTCCCAGAAAGACATCAGAGTGGGTAGCTGGTGCCTTATGGAGCAACAACTCAGTGGCTAACGACTAAAAGGGCCCTCCCTCTTACAGCTAATTCAGCTGGCAGAAGTACTGAGAAAAGAATCTCTTTTTATGACCACAAAGCTCACATGTGATCCCCACTGTCTGAGTTCTCATAAATGGGAGATGACATGATAACCAACTGGTATGAACAACTTCTCCTGGAAAGGGTAATGGTTCCCTCAAAAGAAGACTTCTGCAGCTTGGAGTACTCAGGATTCAGTAGTAACTAGAAACAGAAATGGCAGCAAAAGCTAGTACTCCCTTTTGTCAGCTTATTTTGGTCTGCCAGTGGTGTTTCTATTTCATCAAGTTATAACCTGGTTCAGTTGCTCACAGTTGTGACATTCAGCCTGGACTCATGGAACACTCTCTAAAACAGTCCAAAAAACTACAAATGGGGATGCAACTAGGTAGGATAAGTTCACTGGAGCACCCTATCACAGATATACAAATTCTACTGGTTTGTGGTGCATTTGTGGGCCAATTTAAAATGCTGACATTGATGTTTAAGATCCTAGACAGATTGTGATCCAAGTACCCAATTACATTTGCTTGGTACCACCCTGAGTACGTTTCAAGATCATCCTCACAAAACTTCTGTGTATGCCCAGCAGTGTGGACCATTAAACTGGAGGACACAAACAAGAGGGGACATTTTCAGGAGTAGCTGGTTCTTCTCCGCAACCCTTCAAAAGCAGATACCTACAGAATTATCCTGGATTAGTTTCTGAGATAAAGAAATGCTGTTATTCTATGAGTTTTAACTGGTTGAAAGATTTTAAAGGATCGGTTTATTTTTAAAGGCATTTTGCTGGCTGGATAGCATGTTTGTACTGCTGCGTTAGGATTTACTCATATTTGGGTACAATATTTGAGAACAATTTACTCATATTTGGGTACAATTTTTTAAGAAGTCTTTTTTTAAACACATTTATAGTTCTGTTTTAATATTGCAGGGAAGGCACACTGTGAAGGGTCTTGCCCTAAAAGCCAGCCTGGGCTGACCAAATATATTTTGCTACCTGAGACCAAAGACAGGAGAGTGTCCTCTCTGGTTTGGCAGTTGAATCTCATTTTTACAAGGTGATAGGCTAGCATTCTCCATTATATTTGAAGCAGCATACTGGTTTAGGGTTCCCATGATAAGCCATGTAGTATACACAGCTATGTCTTCCAACACAGAACAACCTGGGGCTCAGGAAGGCTGTTGTTGTTGCTCCACAATCTATTGCCTGAGGCATTCAACTCATTCTGTCTAATGCACAGACCTTGGAAAACTTTTTGGGACTACAGCTCTCAGAATCCCTCATGCAGCATTGCCACTAATCATAATCGTTAAAGGATTCAAGAATATAATGCTCTCTGAAATATAACATTTACTATTATTTGCCGGCATAGAAGATTCACTTGAAAAATATCGTTTGAAAATAGGGTGCATCTTATATACTGGTGTGTCTTATATTCTGGCAAATATTATTTGCCTGTGTATAAAAGCAGTGTGTCTTACACCAGTGCGCCTTATACATCAGCAAACATGATAATGACTAAACGATCTTCCATCCCCTCCATCCCAAAAATCTGCACACATAAGCCTAAGTCCAACCTTAGTCTCAACCAGAGTAGGCCCATTAATTTAATTGGAACCTGGCAATCAATACCAATGTAAGCTCCACTGATCCAGTAATTCTTTTCTAACTGCAGCTAACAAATGGATTTCGGCCACTAAAACAAAAGATCAGGGAGAAGGAATCTGGTCAAATCTTCTTCCTGGCTTGCTTGTTTTCCATATGTCGGATTGTTTTAATTTGGTACCATTCCATTATATGAGCCTATAGTTTAAAGTGGTCCAATCCAAAGACAGGTTACTCATCTCAGCACTTCTTAATAATAATTTTGCTAGCAGCAAAAAGAGCCAGAATTTTTAGCTCCCTGAAATGATGTCAAAGTATTAATAAAGGCCTCCTTATGATTTTTCCAGAAACAGCAGAAACACTATAAATAGAACTATTGTCAAACAAGCTGAAATATTCCTTTGTTTTTATGCTACACTGAAAAGGGCCCAGGCTTTCAAATGCTGCTAGTAAATATGTGAAATTCAAACGGCAAAGAAAATTGAATTTACAATCCAACTATGTGATTATTCTTTACTTAGATAAAGGCAACTCAATCATAGTTCATTCCTCTCTTTACACAGGTCTTTGTGAACCAGGATTAGCTTCTGAAACTTTTTTGATTTGTTGGTTCTATAACTAGCAATGGGGAGAATTCAAATTTATAAATTGGTGTGGGGGTAAGAAAATGAGTATCATGGCCCAAAGGATCCCATTATATTCCTAACTAACAAACAAAAGTAAAACACAACAGACAAGATAAGGAAAAATCAACTGAAATTTGAAATGAATTGTTCTGCAGAAGAGAAAGCTCTTAGCACTAGCAAGCTTAAGTCTCTTCTAGAAACAATCAGGACCCATAAAATGAAATGCCAACTTTCATCTGTTATTCCATCATAAATACGAGGTAGCTGAGTTTTTCTTTTTCCTTTCCTTTTTATCTTCCCCCAAAGAAAAGAAGAAAAAACCTTGACGCCATTTTGAGCAATGGTGTTTGCCTCCTGCAACTGCCTTTGCTTTACCTTAACCTCACATTTAAAGTAGTACCACACCCTCCTCTCAAAAATTCTTGTATTCCCTTACCCTTCAAACGTTTCCTCATTTTCACAAAAGACTAAAGCTATTGTATTACACAAAAGGGAGAATATTTGAAGCACTTTTATTAATCACCAAACTTCTCATTCACAGACTTTATTATGCAACCTAAAACCAATTTGGATTCGTAAAAACACATCTAAAGGCTAATGGGAAATGACACATACAGGATGACCACCACCACCTCACAAAAACGTGTACACCCTTAACAGCTTATAATTATGGATTTTTTTTTCCAAAAAATGTATACATTTCTAACATGACAAAAGATTCCAATAGTAGAGAAGTGTTGGTGAATTACAAGATAAACCTTAAGTGAAGTTTGCAGGTTTGTGCTTCAACAATACAAGCAGTGCACTGCTGTATGGGAATGATAATTTGAACATCTTACATAAAACTGTAATTTAAGATAGAATTTGAAACTCTGATTAAATCACATTATAACATTTCTTCCTCAATATAAATTTATTTACTTAGCCTTCAAATAATCAAATAATACTATTAGGTGTTAAAGGATATATACATATTTGGGGAACCTGTATGTTCCTACGGCACTCCATTATGACATATTTTCCTCAAAGAAGAGTCCAAAGGAAAACATGTGCTAAGTTGTCACGTGCTGGTATCAAACCTGATATCCAACTGCTAACATGCTTGTCACATATATATTAATATTTTAGAAGTGGATCAGAAAAGGCTTTTGAACATGACAGTGATGCTACTGCATAGAGTAGCTTAAGCCAAGATCAGTTTTCAGTCAACAGTTTCCAGCCTCTGGCCCTAGGCTGTTGTCTAAAACTTTCAGGAAAAAGTTATTAAGTATCCCCACGTATGATGAGATGGAGAAATTGCAACTGGATGAGTTTTCAAAAGGAATGTTAGAACTGTTATCCTAAACGCATTTTCAAGGGAATAAGCCTTACTGAATACAGTGAGACTCACTTTTGAGTAAACATATAGAGGGTGGTCTATAAGAATACTTTTTAGTAAGGGACACAAGACTTTGTAAGTGCTATTAACACGATATATCTGCTAAAAGTGTGAATCATATATCATCAGGACTTTTATGGTGTGGTTATTCACGATAGGAAGCATATGCCAAGGCAATCAGAAGGCAATTCAAGCTGCTGATACCCATGCCAGATTTTATCACGTTAGAAAAATGGCAGTCGGGCTCTCATTTGGTTATTTTTCTCCATAGTGAATTAAGCCTAATTCAGATAATATTTCAATATAATACTTTTCTCAAAGCTCTATAATGGGTGTGTTGCTGTTTCAGAATGGAAAGAAAAGTACAGGGAAGTTGCCTATTTGTACACTTTCCAGTACTTAAGTAAATCTGACCACTTTCAAACTAACAGTTACTTAATTGGTAAAGCTCTTCTGATTAGCTTTGATTAAAACATAGGGAAGCAGTCAGTAATGTTAGAAGCAGACAGCCACTGTATTGAGTAGCATCAATATTTGGGAAGAACAGGTTGCTTACCTGTAATTGTGGTTCTTCGAGTGGTCACCTGTGCCCTCACACAATGGGAATCTTCGCGCATGCGCAGTAGCTTTTCGGAAAGTTCCAGAGCTGAGCAGCTTGGCGGGAACCCCTCCCCCATCTGGTACTGAGCATGCTCAGTCCCACCAACCTAACAGTCTCTCCTCAGTTTCGAAGTCCGCTGAGGCAAGGACCTGAAAGAGGGGAGGCTGGGCAAGTGTGTGTGAGGGCACAGATGACCACTCGAAGAACCACAGTTACAGGTAAGCAACCTGTTCTTCTTCTTCATGGTCTATATGCCTCACACAATGGGAGACTGAGTAGCTAACCATTGGTCAGGTCCTACAGGATTGAAGACAGCACCGCACGACCAAAGCAAGCGTCATGCCGGGCCCGGCAGTCACGGCATTAGTGGTGGACAAAAGTCGAGGGTCACGACGAGGTACTCACACGACAAAGCTCCTGCAGATCGGAAAAGAGCTGCTGACGAAGCCATGGCCCTTGTGGAGTGGGCGCGGAGTGGAGGGGCTGGCAGGGGCTGTCCCGCAAGTTCGTAGGCTAGGTGAATTGTCTGGACAACCCACTTGGAGAACCGCTGACTGGACACCTTGTGACCCTTCTGGTAGCCACCATAACAGACGAAAAGGTGTGGAGTCTGTCGGAAGGTCGAGGTACATTGTAGGTAGAACGCTAGAGCCCGACGCACATCAAGAGAATGGAGCGAGCACTCGAGAGGCGAAGCTGGATCAGGATAGAAGGTAGGTAAGATGACGTCTTGATTCAGATGGAAGTCAGAGATGACCTTGGGAAAGAAGGACAGATCTGGACGCAAAACCACGTTGTCTCAATGGAACATCAGGAAGGGTTCATCGGACCGTAGTGCGGTCAATTCTCCTGCCCGCCTGGCCGAAGTGACAGTGATCAGAAAGGGTGTCTTTATGATAAGGAGACAGTCATCAGACGTGGCCATCGGTTCGAAAGGATGGCACATAAGCTGAGAGAGAAAAAGCAACAACGACCAAGGTGGGAGTGGCAGGGAGACAGGACGGTAGAGGTGTTGAAGCCCTTTAAGGAATTGCTTGACAGTAGCATTCCGAAAGAGGGCTGCGGAAGGAGTACCACGTGGCTGGTAGGCTATGATAGCCGAGAGGCAGACCTTCAGAGAGGAGAAGGCGAGGCCCTGTTCCCCCGGCTGCAACAGGAAATGCAGGACTGTTGACAATGAAGCCGGAGAGGATGCCTCACTTCAGGTATCCGCGAAAGCCATGAATTTCCGCCACTTGTACTCGTACGATCTACAAGTGGACGCCGTCCTGGCCACCATGAGGACAGCTTGGATGGCAGGAGAGTCTAGAAGGTTATCCTCCAAGCGTAGTGACGCAGGAGAGGAAGGTCCAGATCAAGCACACGACCGTCCAAATAGGAAAGGAGGTCTGGCGTGCAATGTAGTCGTATCTTGCGGCCCCGAGCAACGGTGAGGAGGGGACTGAACCAGTGCTACCTCGGCCAGTACGGGGCTACAAGTATGGTGTTTGCCTTGTCTGACAGGAGCTTGGCTACCACTCGGCCCAGGAGTGGAAAAGGAGGAAAGATGTAAAGAAACTCCCTGTCCCAAGAGAATTGGAATGCGTCGCCGAAAGAGCTGGGGCCCAGGCCAGCTCTCGAGCAATAACGAGGACGCTTCTTGTTCTGATTGCTCGCAAAGAGATCGACGGACAGAGTGCCCCAATGGGACACTATCTGCTGGAAAGTTGCATCCGAGGGGGACCATTCATGGTGACACGCTGTGTCCCTACTCAGCGTGTCCACCGTCACATTGTCCCGTCCCGCTAGGTGAACTGCGATGGGGTGCACACGCAGTGGGACACACCAGTCCCAGAGGCATAGAGCCAGGTGGAGCAGAGTGGAGGAGTGGGTGCCTCCTTGCCTGTTCACGTAACAGACAGCTGTCGTACTGTCTGACAGGATCTGGACCGTCTGTCCAACGATCGGGTTCCGGAAGGCCCGCAGGGCTTTCAGAATAGCTGGGAGCTCCAACACACTGATTTGAAGATGCGTCTCCAGGCCCGCCCAATGTCCCTGCATGGCAAAGCGGACGCAGTGGGCTCCCCAGCCGAGCAGGGAGGCATTGGTCATGATAGTGTCAGGCGGGGTTTGACAAATGGCATCTTCAACAGTAGGTGGCACAGAGACAGCCACCAAAGGAGGGAATCTCTGACCGGGTGGGGAACCCGCAGAAGGTGACGTTGGTCGTCGACAAGAGGGTCAAAGGCCCAGAGAAACCAATGCTATAGAGGGCAAGCATGGAGGCGGGACAAACAGGTGACCGCCGTCATGGCTGCCATGTAGCCCAAGAGCTGTTGAATCCTTCGGGCGGAAATGGATGGGCCGAGCAGGACAGTGACGGTGGCCTGGCACAGTGTCTGAGCACATTTCACCGGCAGGAAAGCCCTGGCGGAAGCAGAGTCCAGGGTGGCTCCGATGAAGTCCAGAGTGCGTGAAGGCTCCAAGTGGGACTTCTTGGGGTTCACCCTGAGGCCGAGATCCGAGAGAAGGGAGAGGGTGAGGTGAATGTCCTCATACAACTTTTGCTTGCAGGGCGCCACCAGTAACCAGTCACCCAGATAGGGAAACACCATAACACGTTTCATGCAGCGGTCGAATACCACAGGGGCTAGGCATCTGGTGAAGACCCTGGAGGCTGTGGACAAGCCAAACGGCAGGACCTTGTATTGATAGCAGACACCGTCGACTGCGAACCGGAGGTACCACCTGTGCTGGGGCCAAATTGCGATATGGAAGTAGGTGTCTTGTAGGTCAATGGAGGCGACCCAGTCCCACCACTGCAGGAAAGGCAAGATGGCAGAGAAAGTGACCATCTTGAATTTCCAGGGAAAGATGTAGGAATTCACCCCCCTGAGGTCCAGGATAGGTCGGAGGGTGCCATCTGACTTGGGCACTGTGAAGTACCAGGAGAAGAAGCCGGTGGAACTGGCCGAGGGCAGCACCTGCTCTATGGCCCCTTTGAAGAGGAGGGACTCGATCTCCTCGAGGAGGGCTGGACTGGCGGGGGTGGAGTAGAAGACACCTAGAGGTGGAATACCTTGAAACTTGATGGCGTAACCAAGATGGACGATGGAAAGAACCCAGGAGTCCAAAGTGACCTTGCGCCAGATGTTGAAGTGGTGAGCCAGACCCAGGGTTCTAGAAAGATGGACAGGCAGATGGAACAACGGTAGAGGTGACGACCTGCAAGGGAAGTCAAAAGCCGGACTTAGTGCTAGAGGAGGACTTCTTGGAGGACAGTTGGCACCATCTGAAGGAGCGTTGGGACAAAGCTGGAAGAGGAGTTTGAACAGACACATGGCGAGAGGAGTGTGACCTATAAGATTAGGCAGAGCGCCTCCATAAGGACCGTGACGAAGAAGGTCTCCTGGACTGAGGAGTGGGATGAAGACCCATCTTCTTAGCCGTGAGGTGAGCCTTCACTAGGTGTCCATGGCCTCATCCATGGTCACACAGAAGACCCCTTGGCTGGCAAAGGGCAGGTCCTCAATCCTCTTCCTGCTGTCCTCTGCAAGCCTAGCAGAGTGAAGCCACACAAAACAGCGAAGGGCGATGGCCCCCACCATCACCCGCGCTGCACCCTTGACAGCATGCTGAGAGGACAGGATCTGCTGGTTAGAGAGAGCCACCGACTCATTGTAGAACTGGATGGCACTAGTCCTATGGTTGTCCGGCAGATGAGAGAGCAGAGGAAAGAACCTGTCCCAGATATTCCTCTGACAGACAGCCAGGCAAGCCTGAGTGTTCAAGATCCTGGCAATCAGCAAGAAAAGCAGAGTAGAAGCAATGACCGAAGGTGTCCAAACGGCGGCCCTCGCGGTCTGGAGGTGTCGTGTGAGCCCTCTTGCCTCCCTTTGTCTGAGAGGACTCGACAACTATCGAGTTCGGCGTGGGGTGGTTAAACAGAAAGCCGACATCCTTCTTCTGGGTCCAGTAAAGATGCTCCAGGCGGTGAGGCATCAGCTGGTGTGAAGCTGACTGGGCCCAGAGATGTTTCAACACTGCCTGCAACACAGGGAGGAACGGAATCAGAGCCGTGGAAGGAGGCCGAGTGTCGACATAATGGAACACCGGGTCCTGTACCGTTGGAGCAGGTCCAGAAATGTCCAGGCCGACAACGTTGGCCATCCTGACCAGGATGTCCGAAAACGGCTTGACATCCTCAGGAGCCAAATCAGGGGTCAGGTCCCCAAAGGCCAACAGTGGAGAGGTGAGGGAGTCAAGTGTGGAATCCACCAAATCACTGTCAGAATTGTAAGAGGCAGAGGACTGAGACGGAGACTGATGTGATCGGGGTCGATCTGGTACCGGCGCGGAGGGAATAGCAGGTGGAGCAGTAGCGGAAACCGGGAATGCGACTGGGGCCAGTATCGTCACCGGTACTGGAGACGATATCAACGCCGTTACCGATATCAGTGTCGAGGACATTGGAAGAACGGCAGGGATCAAAGCAACAATGGATTGCGTCGGTACTGAAGCCATTAGAGTTGTTGGTAGCACAGACGCAGGGTGGGTATCCAGCAGAGGCCGAGACACCGTTGCCGTCACCCGAAGAGGTGGTGAGACTGGCCTTCGACAAGGCGACCAGTCATGGGACGGGTGGTGGGCTGGAGAGCGCCGGTAATATGGAGAACGGGACCGAGAACAGGTCCTTGAGTGTCGATATTGGGAGGGGCATCGGTAGTGAGACGCGGAATAGCGCGACAGAGAGTGGGAATGCTGCGGATGGTAGGGAGACCAACAACGGATGTCGGGATGATGTCAATCACGATAGGCTGGTGAGTAAGAATAATAGGAGCCAGGTTGTTCTCTTCACAGGCGCTCATGGCCCTATCAAGCGATGTAAGAGGCTGAAGAGAAAGGTGAATCGCGTCTCGTCCACGAAGGGTCACAGGTTCCACAGTAGCCGTAATCCGGATGACACGGGGATCTACCTCTATCGCCGTGTCCCAGAGAGCATGCCACGCTAGATCGAGGGTGATTACAGGAAGGAGCCCAAGGAGCATCTGGATAGGATGGACAGTCCAACTTGGGGCTGGCAGGAGTGAGAGTCAGAGGGAGCGGGTTTTGTATACCACTTCTCCGGCCTGGGCCGACATGACTGGTGGAGATGCAGGTGGCGAGGGTTGACACTCCAAGACCGAAGTCAAGTCGACAGCCACCGGGACCAAGAGCACCAGGAGCTGGACATCGTCAAGCTCCGGCGAAGGGTCAGGAGCATCCTCCTCCTCCACAGTAGCCATCGAAGGCTGCGTTGGAGGGGGTGTCGGTAAAGGAGCCGGCTGACGGCCTACAGGAGAAGGAGAGCAGTGCTTCTCTTTCTTTTTCTTCTTCTCCTCCTCCTTAATGGAGGACTCAGCAAGGTGGGACAAAGCTCACTTATGCTGAGCCACAGTGGGAACCTTGCGAGGTTGAGTGGAAGCCGGTTGCGAGCTAAAAGAAGCTTCTCCAGAGGAGGAGGTGATAATCGGCATCCTGGAGAGCTTCGGAATCCTCAGTAACGAGGAGATTGGAGGCAAAGCTGTTGAGGACGATATTGGTATCAAAGCGGTCAGTACCAATGAGGTTGATACCGGTGGCAAAATTGGCATTGTTGAAGAGGGCGTCGACAAAGGCCTTGACGTCAAGAGGCCCCAAGGAGAACGCTGAGCCATGGAGGAGATGAAAAGGGCAGTATTTGAAGCCATCTGCTCCTTTAGCCGAAGGGCTTGCTCCCAACAATAAGACTTCAACTGCGAGACTCTGTTTTACAGGGTTTAAGAGGTGAAGTCTTTACAGATAGAACATGCCTGAACGTTATCGGCCTCTCTGAGGCAGAACAGGCACTCGGAATGGCCATCAGGTAGAGAGACCTTGTGACCACAAGACACACACAACTTAAACAACAACGACATAGAAAGGGGAAAGCGTTCTTACAGAAAAAAACCCACAAGGATAGTCAAAGAATGAAGCAAAGCAAACTGCTCAGCGAGGAAGCCTTCCGAGCTGCTAACAGGCCGGCGGGCAGAAAGAAGCTGAGCAGAGACCATTAGCTTGGTGGGACTAAGCATGCTCAGTACCGGATGGGGGAGGAGTTCCCACCAAGCTGCTCAGCTCTGGAACTTTCTGAAAAGCTACTGCGCATGCATGAAGATTCCCATTGTGTGAGGCACAGAGACCAAGAAGAAGAACAGCAAACTCATATAATGCCAAATGTACCAACCCTGGGGTGCAGGAAATGCCAGAAGTGACCTGAAATCAAATGAGTGGTGAGTGAAGGTTTTTTCCCCAAGGGACCAAAATGTATTCAAATAGTATCACTTCTAGGGTACTACTCCACAATCAAGATATTTAGGAAGTATTCTGTCTAAACTCTCAAACATTTTGAGAAAGGAAGTATCTTTGGTTGTGTCCATGATGACAAACAGCTCTTTCCATCTATCTGAACTAATCCAACAAAAGATATCAGCTTACCAGTTTCTTCTCTCTCATTCCTAGTTTTGACATTAGCCAGAATTCTCCATAGCAAACATAATGGTTCCCTTGGCCTTTTATATTTTAGAGTATACATGTAATTCTAGGCGAAAATTCAACTAAGGCTCTTGGGTATGCCATTGTACACAGAAGCAACATTCATAACGTTAGCAAAGCTTCTTCACTAATCATATGGAATTACAGGCCTGTCAATCAGAACAGCCTTTATTCATGTTATATACTATACAAATTCCATACCCCATGGACGTATCTTCATGCTCTTTGCATTCTTGCCCACAACCATTTTCTCTTCTTTTTCTAAATTTTACCACTCGCATGCCACTTATCTGACCCCGTCTCTACAAACAACACATTTGTAAAGATACTCAAGGTTTCAACTGCAGATTTCCTGTCTTCCATTGTCAGCAACCTCATGCCAACTTTCTTCTTTTACCTTTTCTCCAATCTCTTAAATATCTCTTAAGTATACCATTTTAACCAATTCTAAGAATGTGTGCATGTGCCTTCAAGATACCTGTTGACTTAAGGTGACCCCATGCATTTCATATGGTTTTGCTAGGTAAGCAAGATTTTCTTAGGCAAGCAATATTTTAGTCAGTTCCTGAACTATAGTCAGTTCCTGAAATATAGCCTACATCTTCTGGTATTCATTGGCAGTTCCCATCCAAGTATTGATCAGGGCTGACCCTGATTGGCTTCCAAGATCAGATAGGATCTGCCATGGTTCTTCCCTGGCAATAAACAGAAAATGTTATTAAAGGTCTCTACAGGATGCCATCAACTTATTTCTCCATTCTATTCTCATTCTTTTTCCTAGATTTGATGGCTTACAAACATTTAAAAGATTGTCAAAAATATAATTAATCTGTAACATTAACATTTTTGAATTCCATTTATTAAAAAAAAGTTTAAAAGCATTACAGTACACTATTAAAAGCTTTTTTAAAGAAAACCGTAGACTTCAGAAAAGCTATCAATGTAAAAAAAAAGTCTGCCTGTCAATGGAAGGAAAAAAAAGAACAGACCAATCTGCTACCCCTGCAAATGTCCAGGAGCAGCCACAAAGAAGCACCCCTCTCATGTATTCCTAAATGTTCCTGTGACAGTGGTAAGACTATGAGAGAGAAAAGGGTCTCTCCTGGAGTCCTTACGGCCTGGGAGAATTCAATCTTTTAGACAGCTTGAACCCAAGCTGTGCAGGGCTTCATAGGTCATAACCAGCATTCTGAATTGTGTCTGGAAAAACACTGCCTAAAAAGGATCCAATGCTCCCTATAACCAGCAACAGTCAACAGTCTGAATGCAGCTCTTCAGAAAGTGTTCAGTAACTTTAGCTGGCCCAAAGACAGACCAACTGTAAATATCTTCTGGAAATTTGAGGGAGGCCTCTGTGCGACAGAGGTCTATGACCCAGGCAAGTGGGATGCTTCAGAATGATTTGGCTGGCCCCTCTCACCTCCAAGCTGTGGTACAACATGGAGAAGCTCCTGCTCATTGCACCACAGCTCAAAGGTGTGTGAGGGGGTCAATGCATAATGTCTTGGGACCAGGAGGGGGCCAGCTGTGTCATTCTGAAGCACCTCCACTTGCCCGCATCACAGATGGGCACCTTTGAGTTTAAGGTGGATTCTGGGGTTGATTTCTCAGTACTTACAAATGCAACATAGGATCTCATCCTTCACCTTTTATAAGGTAATTTGAACGTATGACTGAATGACAGAGTACACATAAAGCTTACCAATAACCAACAGCATGATAGCTAAAACAAGAACCTACAAATTCAAGGGAAATTGGAGGCAACATATCATAATCCTGAATGTTGTCTATGACTGGATGCTTCTGTCTGCGATCAGCTCAGAACCTTCTGAATAATCCTGTGAAGAGAAGGACATTTGGCTGGATGGACCTCTGGTCTAATCTGCTTTAACAATCCATCTTAGCATGGTTTCATGACTTTTGAAAGAGCATTCGTACAAGAGTTGTCCCAATATCAGTAATCACAACAGTAATAATAATTGCTGAGATGAAAAAAAATGATTAAGTTACAGGCAGACCACTTAACTGAGGAATGATCTACGAACAGGACAGTGAGACATGCTGAAAAAGCAGTAACATTTATTTAAACGCAATTAATACTAAATAAGTACAGGTAAGGACAGTCTTTTGAAGGTGCTGGCATTCCCAGAGCAAACTTTCCACTCTAGAAAATTTTATCACATTATACACATGTCAGACTTTTCACAATTAAAATCAGAGCCTGGAACCATTACTTTTGTACTACAACTCTCAAAATCCTCCAGTCACTGGACATACTGGCCGGTAAATTCTGGGAACTGTAGTTTAACACAACTTTCCCACACTCTAACATAAACCATCAGTAACATAAGACAGCAAGATATGGCAAACTAAACCCAAAGAATGAGGAGCAGGTGCTTTTTTTTCTCTGATCACAGAAAAACATCTTTACAAATTTCCCTAACACAATGGCAATGCCTTACCAGTGTAGATGCTGGCATTAGAAGCTGGGATGCCAAACTGTGACTCGATGAACTTGGGTATGAAGGTGATAAAAGCAGTAACAATGGCACTCTCAGCTGTGTATGACAAACTCACAAAAAGGAATGTCATGTTGCTTAAGATCCTGACAGCTGCTCTTGGAAGTTCTACAAAATGACAAAAAATAAAATAAAATGACAACACATGAATGCTATACATAACGGATGAAAAACAAAAACAAACTTGGTCTGCTTGGAAATGAACTATAAGAAATGACTACCCACCCAAGCCATGATAAGATTCTTTGTGAAGATTCCACTCTCTGGATAAAATGATGACCACATCCAGTGCAAGGTCCTTCTAACACACATAGTGTGATTCCACCAAGGTGTCTTATGGGGAAGGATCACAACTCAGAGGCAGGAAACCTGTGTTACGTGTAGAAGGTCCCATGACCAATCCAAGCACCTCCAGTTAAAATGATCAGATATGAGATGACGGGAAAGACATCTGTTGAAGATGCTAGCAAGTTGCTGCCTGTCAAGGCAAGCAATACTGGACTAGTCAGGCCGATGCTTTCATTCAGCATAAGCCAGATGCATGCGTCTGAGTCCCAAGAGCAAAAGTGTTAAAATTAAAAGAACACACATTTATTTCCCACTACACAGTAACCCTAGGTATAGTTCAGCACTATGTACTAATTTAGCACTAGTGACATAGGAGTTGCTGCAGAATGACTCCTTCCTACGCTGCTCAGGTACTGTGCGAAGTTATTGGTTATATGAGAGGACCCCATGATGTAGTTGCTCCCTGTACCAGAACTGTATCTGGAAAACTGAGAAAAAGTGCCACAGGAAAAAAGTAATATGTGGCCGTGAGATCCTCATATTAGCTGAATGGTATATGCATGGGTGTACAACAGTGGCTGCTATTTCATCAACATGTAAAAAGAAGCCCTATGTTGTACATAGTCATTTTCATACATTCTTTCCCTTATAATTTTTTTCATGGGCTCACTCCTGACACTGAAATCTGAAATTACAAAAATGGCCTCAGGTGTAGTATATGCATGATTTTGTCACTGCATCAGTAGAAATGCCATGCTATAATAGCTATTCTTTGCAAAACATTGCCTTTACTGCAATAACTGTGCTGGGTAAACATAATAATCAATGCTTTGCTAACATTGTACATTGGCAAAATAACTTTGTAAAATAACTCACTGAAATGTTACCCATCACCTCTGAAAATAGGGGGCAAGAAATTAAAGCAACATTCAGATACAGAATGTTATGTTCTGTCTATTTAGGAGGGATTATGCTTCATGCATTCAGCAAATCCACAACCTTAGAATGCAATTTTATACCTACGGAATAATTGGAGGAAATGTCAGTCAAACTAAATTATGTTAAAAAAAGAAAAAAACAGCTTTCCTAGCAGAGTAGTTGGATGCTAGGCAACTCTTAACAAGCATTTTTTTTTCCAAACTCACTCCTCCAGGTCTGTTAAAAAAAAAATCTAAAGAGTGCAAAGACTGGAAGAGAATATTGGATGCCAGAGCTCATATTTGATCAGACAGGGTGCCTAACCAGAAATACTCTGCAAGTCTTTGGTTGCAGTCCCCCAACTCGCAGGGACAATATTTCAAGGACTGATTTCAATGACTGATGGTTCAGCAATTAGCTTAAATTTAAACTTTTTATCTGTTCAAGAAGAAACAGACTAGCCAAACAGCCTTTTAACAAGAGTAGTACAGAGTCCAAGAAACAAACAGCTGAAGCAAATCTTTCCTTCCTTAAACCTCTCTACCCCCTTTTTGATTACACATAAAAAGACATATCTATAACATTTTAAATCAGCGCAATGGTCTTAATAGTTGTAAGATACTTGGGAATTCAATTCTGACTGTAAAGCAAAACTAAAATAAAACAGCCCACAAAGTATTTAGATTAATAGCCCGATCATTATCAGATCAGCTAAGCAGATATGGCACATTCTCTTTCCACTCTCTTCCCTTACACAATCTTTGGAATGAATACTACTCAGTACAGTATGACAAAAAGTTTTGCTGGGAGTAGGGAAAGCAACTTTTCATTTAAAATAACTGAAGTACAAAACAGTTATTGCAAGATTTCAACAAAATGCAACTCTGCTCAGTGGCGGAGCTTGGAGTGTGTGGAGGGGAGCCCGGAGCGGGCAGGGTTACGGTGCAAGGGGCATAGCCACTATGCATGGGGGTGTGGCTGCAGTGCATGGGGGCGTGGCTGCAGCATGTGGGGGCATGGCCATGGCACGTGGGGGCATGGCTACAGGCCAGGATGCCCAAAAAACATTGCCGCCCAGAGCAAACAACCCCCCACCCCCCATCCCCACACAACTGATTCTGCTCTGAAAATAAGTCTCTGCCAGGAAAATCTGCAATGCTTAAAGTTTCTGTTCCAGACAGCTTGCTCACATTTGAATAAATGATGGCAAATGGTTTGAGAAAATTTAGATGTTAGGCAAAGAAGGACAAGAACTAAAAGAATACAACAAGGACATTTTCTTATAGGTACTTATAACTCCCAAATTGCTTTTGCAATTAAGATATTGCAATGTCAAAACAAAGAAAAAGGTGACATTTCGGAGTGAAGATGAAATTGCACCACCATGTCTGCAAAATGACTATGCAGATCTATGAGAATGCCAAAACTAGGTCACCATTCAGTACTGGAATTATATTAGAGAAAAAAGATTGAAAACAATAGTTAACATTATAGAACAGTCACCCTGGAAACCAGGTATAAAATACATGCAATCATATGAACACGCGTATCTTAGCTAACGCCAAATCTCTTGCCTGCACACATCCCTTCTTCATTCCTCTAAGTGAGCCATATTTAAACCAGAAAGTTTCTAATTAGCCACAGCGTCCTACGTACTAATCCGTTTTGCTGTTTTAAAGTGGTTTTACTGTTGAATTTTTAATGTTTGATGTTATTTTATTTTCATTTATGGCACACAACCTTTCTGGAAAAACAGCACAAAATTAATAAATAACAAGCCAGAATCTAAAATTGTTGTTTGAAGTTTAAGATCCCGGCTTTTTCTAATGGGGTTTCCTAGCTCAGATGCAATAAGAAACTATGATCAAAGACTTCCTGGGTTAACTGTGGTTCACAGCAAGCAAAAAGTAAGGGCAAAGGCAGAAAGGAGCACTTCATACCTTGGCTTGCTGAGCCAAGATATAATATATCCATAGATCGCCTCCATCTAAAAAGCAGCACCTTCTGCAGGCATCCCTTTTGACTTTTCTGCTATGTGCTTCTATTGTTACAGTACGGCTAAGAATACAGGCCATCTGTTTTGGCTACCCATCTTTGAAGTTTCCTCCACATGAAGTGTGGCATTAAGATTCCTTTTTGTCATTCAGAAGACTTCTGAAAATGTTTCTGTTTAGGGCTATAATCCTGTGCACGGTTACAAAAATTAATGAATGCAATGCGACACACAGAATTTTGGAATTCTGAAGGGATAATGAAGTATTGGTTTTAAGCTTTTGTGTACTAACAGCTACTAAATTTGTTTCTACCATAGTTTAAAGTTGATATGGATTTCAGATAAATAGTACATATAGATTCGCACAGATAGAGAGCTGCATATAACAGCATTCAGTTTCTATAATAACAGACACACATACACGCAGAGAATATAATGGCATGCTATTTCAACTTCCACCTCCTTCAGATGCTTTGAATATAAGTGTGCTGCTCATTCATAGTAATGGATGAGCCAAGCAATCTGGTTTATCATGTGCCATGAGAACAGTTGTTAACATGAGACAGGAGGCGAATTTACAGTTCAGTCTATGCATGCTTACTCAGATGCCATCCTATGTTCAATGGGATTTGCTCTTCATTTAGTATGCCTACTACTGAACACTTTCCTCATGCCTAGTGTGCTGCAGAAGGACTAGAAATGGTGTCCCGTAAAAGTGTAGTTGAGAGCCAGCAGTAGTGGTTTGAACACGGGACTACAAGGCTGGAGACCAGAGTTTAAATCTCTGCTCAGCCAGGGAAATTCACCGGGTGACCTTGAGCAAGTCATATTCTCTAATCTCAAAGAAAGACAAAGGAAATCCCCTCTGAACAAATCTGGACAAGAAAACCCCGTGACAGTTTGCCTTAACGTCACTGTAAATCGGAAATGTCTTGAAGGCACACAACTACAAAAAGTGGAGTTGGGTCCAGGAATCAGCACCAAGGCTAGATTCAAAGCCTGGTGGAGCACAAGTCCCCGATCTCTGCAGCAGATATTGGCCATATTCATATGCTTATTCAAAGATTCAGAAATTTTCAACAGAAACCTGTAACAACCAATGATCTTAAACTTTATCCCAGCCTTTTCTTAGAGGAGGAGGAGGAGGAGGAGGAGGAGATGATGATGGTATTTTACCTCGAACATTCCTTCCAAATCCCATTGAAGCAGGAACTTCATGGTCTACTTGCTGTTTGCTATTTGCTTTCTCTTTCACTATATCATCATCATTTGAAATATCATCAGCAATATTCTTTTTCTTCTTTTTCTTGTGTCGAGGTGGAAGCTTTTTGGGGAAAGTAAACATGGGGAGTATAACAAGGAGCATTGCAGTGGCACAAAGAAGGAATCCACTCCACCTAAAATGAGGAATAAGAAACAGCATCAGTAATTAGCAGAGCGTGTGTGTGAGAGAGAGAGAGGGAGGGAGGGGTTGGGGAATGATACAAAGTATGGTGGAAGAAATAATAATGACTGTCATAACCTCTAAATGTAGAGAAAGTTTCTGCATCATAAGTGAAAGATAATAAGCACAATTAGTATCTGAAGGTGACAACTAATGCAAAGTAAATTTCTATTAAGCCAACCAAGAAAAGAAAATTGGATATACAGCCACTTTATTACCATCTTTGATTCAACGTAATGCACTTCGGTCCTCAAACTAATGTGTTTCAAGTCTGTACAGCATAGAACCTGCTCATGTGGCCTGCCACAGACTTCTGTGACTGCTAATACTACTTTCTCCACATGTGTAGTTTAGATTTGTTGCTGAGACACCTAACACAAATCTGCAGGATACATCCAGGTCATTAAGACTTCTCCTTTCACCAGTTTATTTGATGTACTCTCCCGAGCCAGATATTCTGAGGAAAAAGACCATTTCAAGGAAGAAGAAAAAAACATATTCTGGTAGTGACGTTTAACCTTGGACTCTGTATTCTATTGTCTTTCATTTTAAAAGTGCAATTACCATGAGTAGCGTCAGTGTTGTACTGAAGCTAGGACTCAGAGGGTGAATGTTTGGAACTTTTCTATTAGCAGCAACGATTACATCAACTGTCATCCTCTTTAGGTGTTCCTGTGTCCTCTGAACACATATGCAATCTATATAGTTAACTGGATAAAAAATTGATTTTCTCAGCAATAATATAATATTTTCAGCTATCCCTGTTATAATGCAAACATTTTGACAAGGACTGGTCCTGAATGGGCAATGAAGACATACTAAGCTTACAAAAGAGAGAAAACTATCTTAAACCTTTTTTCCAATCTGTCCTTTGTAAAGATGATCATCACAGAGATGAAAACTTCTAAAATTATGACATTTGTAATGGATATGGTTCGAGCTAACTGTCTCCATTTTCAGACTTTCTTGAGGGGTACTGCGGTGGAGGGACTGTCATGATGTGTATCTGTATTAAAAAATTTACCATGGATTAGTGTGGTCTATTTGCATTAGATTTCAGTCTAAATATACACAAACAGATGGAGATGGTGACTTCCCAAATTCGTAGGTCACCAGCTACTGTCAAGTCTAGTTGTGCAGACACAGGTGTTAAAAAGCTAAGTGTACCATCTGAAGAAGACCAATCAAAAAGCACGTGATAGAAATGGGAAGCTATCAGCTTTATGGCTACTCACTGTCCTGTAAGTGTGCCTAACTACAGCACAGGATCCTTAGTTCTACCTGCCAGATGTTTGGGCAGCAAATGTCTTAAAGATCTGAAGCCATGCCATCACAAATTAAAAATCTATTATTTCTGTGGCTAAACTGATATCTTAGTTCCTTGTGATGCTTGTATAACTACGAAGATGATTTTATTATGGTTGCAGATGTTGCTAACCAACTTTCTGCTGAAATAAGGAACATTTCTCAACTCTTGTGAAGTGGCCTGAAGACAGATGGGGCTGTTAAACTGACAACACTAAGCAGATATCACCAAGGACAGTACCTGGGTGAGCAACTGAACGGGAGCCCCACTGCAAAGCTGTTCTCCCTGTAAGAGATGGGTAATTCCTTAAATGAGATGTATTTTTTAAAAAACCGCTAAAATGTCAGCATTGGATGCCTGGATGAAAATGAAGACTGTAGCGGTTCCAATTTGGATGAGGTTACAGTGTGGACAGGGTAGGCAAGCTTAAAATTCCTCCCACTACCTGGTCACAATATGGATTGAGGTATCATGATTATTTTGGGGTAAGGGAGAAAGCTATAACTAGCAGTGATATTTCTAAAGCAATATATAGTTTTTCTCACTCTTCTTTGCATCCAGCAAGGAATCTCTAAAGGACCACTGCTCTGAATTTCAATTCCATTTAACTACCAGTTGTCAATAAACTTGTCCTCCGTAAGTCTGCACAGTTCATTTACAAGACCTATTACAGAGCCTAGAAAAGTTACTGTTCCAGTTCCCAGAATTTTCACACACACACAGAGAGAGCATGGGAGAATCATTAAGTGTTAAACACTTAACAGTTAAAATAATACATGTTATATGTTGTTGTAAACGCTCACAAATTATGGGTAACAAATTGTTTTGAAGCTCGTGATACA
Source organism: Cyclura pinguis (assembly GCA_030412105.1). Lineage (NCBI taxonomy): Eukaryota > Metazoa > Chordata > Lepidosauria > Squamata > Iguanidae > Cyclura > Cyclura pinguis. The sequence continues at coordinate 220,820,138 of CM059602.1, forward strand.
ATATAGCTTTCAGTTACTCTTAAACTCTACTGCTGGGGACAGAGTCAAATATTAAGCAGGGTTAACTACTTTCATAAATGTTCCTTTAGAATAAGCTTTTTCATAGATGGTACATGACACCAGAAAAATTAAAGAAGATATATAATACGGGAACAGGTCAGTGTTGGAAGTGTCAGGAGAATGTTGGAACACTATTTCATACGTGGTGGTCATGTCCTAAGGCTAAAAAATATTGGAATGGTATACATAATATGATATGTAAAATATTGAGGGTTCAAACTGATAAGAAACCTGAACTGTACTTATTAAATATGACACATGTGTTAGATGGAACTGTTGCAAAGAAATATTGGCTAATAATGCTGTATATGATGACAGCCCGTATTGAATATGCAAGGCTATGGAAAACTGAGCAGATACCTACAATAGAGCAATGGTGGGCAACTTTTATTGAAAATCGGATTGCAGATATAGTCTCTCAGAGATTGAAAGGAAAATCAGATGATGACATTAACAAAGAATGGCAAATTGTTCTGGAAATGAGTAGGGTGTTGACAGGTAATAATTCTTAATTCATGGTAGCATGAGTAGTTAGAAGTAAAAATCAGTGGAATATCATGGAACATGTAAAGTAGGGTCGAAGAGCAGGATCTATCTTGTATGTTAACAAATGCAATGCTATGCATAATGTTGATATGTCAATGAAATAACACTATTGAAATCCAGAGAGGAGTGGAAGATAGCGGTAATAGTTCGGTAAAATGTACAATGAGAAATGTTGTTTTATACGACGTAATCACAATAAAATTAATTAAACATAAATGTTCCCTTAGCTGAGGGGTGGGCTAGAGCAGAAGGGGTAGGGATCTCCACAGGTTGCACAGCCACTCCTTGTGAGACAAGAACACCACATTTGATGTGATGCTATTTCTGGTTCCCTCAATTTGCTAAAATACATCCAGTGCGTATAGTCTGGAGAAAAGACTGGACATATTAAGGGCCAAGTAGTGTCAAACCAGCATATTTTGTGGCAATTGGAGTGATTTTTTTAAAAAGTTGTTTTGGCTTTGGGGAGCTGAAAAAAATTAAAAATGGGAGAGGCTGAGCAATTTTGGAAGTCCATAAAGGGCTTTGTACATAGGCTACACTTTCCCTCCCACATACACATTAGAAGGCCAAGAATTCAACATTCCACTGGTATTCTATGAAAACCATACATCATTACAGCTTACCAGTTACCAATGAAGCGAGGATCACTCTGGTCAATATGAACAGTACTTCTAGGATCCACATAAAATCCAATAAGGACTCCTCCTAATAAATATCCTGCTGCAGGACCAAGAGCTCCCATTACATACATTATAGCTGTGAAGACAAAATAGGGAAGAAGTCCAAGCACACATTCAATTACACCATATCACAAACAACAATATTAAAGTAGTGTGCAACATTTCACATATCAAAAGAAGAGGAAACAGAATGCTCTCCTAATCAGTGCTCTCCCCTCAGTTCCCAAATCTTCTTTAATCTTTTGACATTTCAAAGAAAACTTTCTAAGAAGCAAGGTCCACTTCTGATAGTGAAAAACAGCAACATCTATTGTTTCTTTTTCCGCTTTTAACAGCAGCAATATATTCCTCATAAAGAGATAGTAAGGAAGAATTTTGACATGTGTTCTCTAAAAGATATTTATTGATTAGTAAACAAGTAGAATGGGAGGAAACAAGAGGAGAGACTCAAAAACTGTAGGCCAGTACGAGCCAATGTAGTGTAGTAGCTTGAGCACTGGACCATGACCCTGGAGACCAGGGTCTGATTCCCTTGCTTGACCACGGAAACCCACTGGGTGACCTTAGGTGCATCACACACTCTCAGCCCCAGAAAACGTCATGATAGGTTCCCTTTAGGGTTGCCATAAGTTGGAAACAACTTGAAGGCACACAACAACAGTAACAACAGCAGCAGCAGCAACCTGTTTAAAAACTCCCAAGGCTGTTCTCTACTATTCAAAAACTCAAAGCAGTTTATCTCTGCTCAGACCTGCTCCTTTGGTCAGCCTTATTCAACTAAGCGCCTTCTAGATTTATTGGAATACCATACCTATGCACCGAGACGCAATGATGGCATCTTTCAATCAGAGCATCAGATTAAGGGAGGCTGATATAGACACTGGACTGGTTAACCAAACTGGTATTTGAATCTTTCTACAGCACTGCCAATTGGGCGACATCCTCTCTGACATCTAACAGCAGTTTGCTGACTTATTGGCTGTAAGAGGGCTTTCCTCCAGCATCTTGCTGTGTTGCTACTACTCAGCATCTGCCACCTGATCTCAACCTCCCTTGTGACAGAGCTAGCCCTGCTTTTTTGCATAAAGAACAACTGGACGGTCATCCTCAGCAGTACACACCAAGATGTGGTTTAAAAAGAGTGTGGCAGTGACAAAACAAGTTCATAACACCATTAGCACTCTTTTTAAGATAAGAGACTATAGCTCACACAGCAATAGCCTTTCTGAATTATCAATCATAATACTGTATCATTTCGAGGTAAAAGTTCCTTTTAGTACTGTGCTTAACAACATGCACTAGAGACTCCTTATTCAATCCTTCCAGTTCCCAATTCTCTGGGAAGAAGTTCCTTTTTTTTTTTTTGTACAATTTTTATTAAAAGTTTGTCTCGAAAATAAACACACACACCCCCTCCACACTTCAATGCTTAAATCTTTCAGATGAAATTGCTTATTTCCATTCCATTACAAACATAATTTCCATCTTACAGAGAGAAGAACAGTTACGTTATTTCTTCTTTGATTTCTTATACATTTATATCCTTACCCAATCCAATACTCTTTTCCATTCTTTCTCAGAGTTCTGGATAGATTTATTCTTCTAAGAAAATGCTAACTTTTACACCTCTATCATATCCAGAACTTTTACTCCGGGAAGAAGTTCTAACCGTGCCTAAGTCCCAATCGGCAGTAAGAGAAGTCTATCTTTGGCCTATCTCACAAGGTTGCTGTAAAGTCTGAACTTTTAAATACAAAACAGTTTTTTTTTCCATTTGGGTAGCAAATATTATTATTATATAGTTATTTAGATATTGACCATTCAATTTAAATTATCAATACTATGCAGCTTCATACATACACACACATATATGCATGCATACATAATGTTTAAGCATGGTAGGACAATATTAAGATTGAGAGAATTGCTTTACAGATTTAAAATGAGAATTCAAACCCAAGATGGAGAGTTCAGTTAGGTAACCCAACTTCTCCACCACATGCAGAACTCCCATTCATTTCCAAACATGCCAGTACTTTGGGCTAGGGAAAAAAAATCAAATGAAGGCTCAAATTCCTAACTCAATCTGATAGTTAAAATGATTCATGTCTTCTGTATTTTCATGAAGCAGAATACTTTTATGGGCTCTATTTGTAATAGCTATGATACTTCTTTCTAAACTTTAACTCAACAATCGCCAAAACACAATACAGAAAAACAACACAGAAAAAATAATATGGTTGCAAAAGCACATTCTGTACTGACTCTAAATTTTAAGTATATATTATGTCTTTAATCTATTAAATACAGAATGTTTTATTTCTTAAGCAATTTCTTGCTGATAAACTGTCTTATTATTTATGAGTTACTGATCCAATACATTTTAAATTGTTAAGCTCATAGGTAAATTTAGCACAGCTCTTGTGGAATAGGCTGGAAGTTATATACACAGTATTAAAATAGGGTAGTAGAACAATCTTGGGAACACTATGTTTTAATGCCCCCACACTACATTCCCGATCCTTTCTTTTCTATGTACTAAATGTCAACAGAACAATATCTTACTGATAAGGACTTGTCTAACAAGTGGATATTACTTAAAGGAAAATAAGAAATTTCAGAAGTAGAGAACGTCTGGTCCAAACTCTTAAATTTAGTTTAATAATATATTCTACAAAATACTGACAGTGGTTAATATATTTTAAATTTGCACAAACACATAAAAAACACTCAGGTCACACTACATATAGACTGCCTTACTTGATCAGGGACCCCAGAGAGATCAAACAGACATATTTATCATTTATCCGCCACAAACATTCACAAGAATATATGAAAGGTAACTTTAAAAACCACAATATTATATAAACAAAGTGCCTTACATCTCGTTTGTATACATGATTCCCAGAAAGAAGTCCCACTGCACTGGGGCTTACTTCCAGGTACGTGAATGTAAAACTGTATCTCTCCCAGTTTTGAAGTGAGTTAGAATCACTACAAATATAAAGGGTTTTTAAAAGTGAAAATAAAATAGATCTAGCATTAACAGGTGTACATTTACTCATCCCATCAGATAGCAACTACCTTCCTATAATTCAGAGCCCTGTTCACTGTAAACCACAGAATATCAGAAGCTTTTAAGGTATATTTCTATAACGAAGACAGCATAGGCAAGAAGCTAAAGATCCTCTCTTGTTGTTTCAAGCAATCCATTTTTAAGGAGGAAAGTTAAAAATTGGGAGATTCCATCCCAAATATTCTGTGTAATGATAACTCAGGCCCAAACTGTCTATATTTGACACTGGATTGTGCAGCAGACGTTTAGTCTAAAGAGACATTATGTAACATTTATTTAGTAAAGCTTTAGACAACTTTCACAGTAAGCAGAAATACAGTATGGTAGAGATAAAAATAATGAATGCAGCCTCCCTTCCATTAGAGATGGGAATGGTGCCTAAAAATTAAGATTTTAAAGACACTATATACTGGCAAGGTTCTTTAAATATTCCTTACTGGCAATATCAATATCACACGCATTGATTCTTTAAAAGGAGACTGCGAGAGACATAGCAGCATACTTAACTCTTCAGTGCTTAAACAGGGATTAGGAAGTAGATTGCCCTTGTAAGCAGGTTATATTTTTTCACTATAACATTTAACAAGTATTCTTTGCAGTATCAACTTTCTGCTAATATCAAAGACAAGCTCCTATACGACAGTCTCATCTCGTTTGTAAAGGTGACATATTCTAGCTATTATTTTAGAATTAGTAAAGTGCCATTCATGTGAGTAGAGGCTGGGAGAATGGAATGGAGACATAAAATCAGTTAACCCACAAGCTGCTGCTATAGGATAAGGAAGGAGCACAGCTGGTCCCACTTCCTGCAACGCAAGAAAAGAAACCACGACAAGCAAATGGGACCTCAAGTGCACTGACTAAGAAGGGGTACTCTGTGGCTTAGAGTGAGTGGAAATGTCCACCAGGAAGGAGTACGAGAGGTCTTTAGCTTTCAGAAATATAACTAAACTTTTTTGAACAAGAAGATGCAGCACTCTCAGTCTGTAGGTCTATGGGTAGGAAAGAAAGGAGGCCCACTTGGCTGCATAAGTGTGCTTTGCTGACTGTTTGCAAGACATAGAGATCACACGTTGAATATCATCCAGGAGGCCTGATGCAAGTGAAGTCTCCATGTGGTTAGCATAAAGGTAGTCACATCCAAGTGAAGCATTCTGCCCTGCCATATGGAGAGCAGATCAGAGTACTCCGGAAAGTGGCAGGTGTTGCCACTTGACAGTTTGAGAAGGCTGAAGAACCATGGCCAGTGAGGCCACCACAGGGTGATAAGAATAAAGTCTGCATTGTCCTGCTTGATACTTGTGATGACCCCTGTGAGAACGGCATATGGGGGAAATGAGGTCCATCCCATGAGAAAAGAAACATGTCTCCTAGAGTGCCTGAGCTTTGACAGCCCTTACTGCAGAATCAAGCACACCAAGCATTTGCCAGTGACATGAAGAGATCTATTTCAGGTGTTTCCCAGCCATGGAAGATGAGACAGCTGAGTCTGTCTTCCACATGTGGGAAGATGAGGTTGTTCTGCTGAGATAGTTAGCAAGGATGTTGTCAACAGCTGGAAGATGCATTGCCAGGAAGAAAATGCCCCTCTATATGCACAAATCCCTGATCCGGACAGAAAGTTGAAGGACAGTGCAGGAAAGCATATCTCCTTCCTTGTTGAGGTAGCAGGCTACCATTGTGTTATACATAGCCATTTGGATGTGACAAAGCAATCTCTGGAATGTACACAGGGCTTTCCACACTGCAAGCTGTTTGTTGATATGACAACTTCTCGGTATCAGATCACTGGCAGGTTACTATAAAGTCCAAAGTGTGGGCCCCCAATCCACCATGGACACAGCTGTGGTGAGGATCATCGGAGGCAAACAATAAGTGAAAGGCATTCCTCTCATACAGCTGGAGAAGTCAGCCCACCAAGCAAGGCAGCAAGAGAAGCATACCAGATTGTGTTTGTTTGAGATCAAAGTGATCCAGAAACCACTTCTGAAGGGGCTTAATCCAGAGATGAGGAGGGGAATTACCATATTGGTCGCTGACATGAGGCCCAGTAGAACCTGGTCTGGCCTTGGTGAATCTTCCTAAGAGCTTCTGCACCAAGAACTTCAAGGGTGGAGGCTCTTTCCTGAGATAGAAACACTCTGAACTCTACAGAGTTGAGCACTGCCCCTATAAAATGGATACATGGATGGATGTAATGAAGATTTTCCTCAATTTACTATGAAGCCCAAGTCCTGAAGGAAGGACATCTTAAAGGGCCTGCTGGAAAGCAAAAAAGCCAGTCATCTAAGACAGCCATTCTCAATTGTTTTTTTGTTCTGTTTTTGTTTTTTGGCCACGGCCCCCTTAGGAGCTCTTCTTAGGTTCCAGGGACACCTGTTAAACACAACACAAACAAACAGAAAATCATTTGTTACAGAATACCAAGAAAACTTGAATATTCCAAGATAATGGATGAAACTTTTAAAAAGACTATATGAAATTAAACATCTTCCAGGCCTAATGCGATCTTTGAGTGTGGTGCTTTTCTGCAAGTTTCATGATATCAAACTCCAAACTAGACAATGACAGTTGGAGGCTACTTCTTGTTACAATATCAGTTCTGTTCTTGGATTTTGTGAAGGAAACTGTCAAACAGCGTGTTGGAAAGATATTATAAATAGGAACGAAACTATTGACTCCAATCAAGGTTGCTGCTTAGGTATTTCATCGGTTCAGTTATCAGGGCCCCCATAAACCCTTGGGGCTCCACTTTTCACAATTTTTCAGTCTACAACACCCTTCAAATGGGCCAGGGTCCCCTTGTGGATCATATAGCCTCCACTGAGAATGACTGGTCTGAGACTCCTTTGACCCTTAGTCAAGCTACTACCACAGCCAGACATTTTGTGAACAAATTCAGAGCCACTGAAAGATCAAAACAAGAGGATGCAAAATTGGTAACGTTCCAGTTTGATATGGAATCAGAGTAAGTATCTACTGGAAGGGTGGATACTAATTTGAAAGTATGTGTCCTGTAAGTCTATCGAGGTGAAACACTCTCATTTGTGGAGGAAGGGAAGGATATTTGACACGGTAGCTATCCTGAACCACTTTCCAGGAATAAAGAAATTAAATTCCTTGAGATCCAAGATTGGGCTCAAGTCTCCACCCCATCTGGACATTGTGAAGTACCTTGAGTAGAACCCAAGAAATAACTGGGATAGGTGGACTCACTGTATTACATCCCATTTATGGGGTGACACAAATATATTAGGTATTTGTCCCAATAACAGAGTGGAAAACACAAACAGTGCCTTTGATAATGGCAATGTCTAGAGTGCCCGTGGTACAGGGAAGAGGGAGAACATTGGTATCAAGACTGGGAATCTTCCTGGGATTGAGACTTACTCCAGTACTGAGATAGGGCAAGAGGTCGAGATTCTCTGTCAGGTTCAACATATTCCAGTACTTCAGGAACTGATATTCCTGGTGTTGAACCTAGGGCCTTGTGGTGACTAAGAGCCAGGCTTCAGGAAAGAGAAGATTTGTCAAGGATTTCCCCTTCTGAGTAAGAACCAACTACCTGAACTTCATCAGATTGTGCATCCAAATCTCTAGCAATTGTCTTCAACATTGGGCTCAGGAGATGATGACGAGGCACCAAGGAAGTGACAATACAAGACATAGATCGGAGAGGCTCTTGAGTGGATGGATACAGTGTATCAGAAGCTCAGCGGGAGGGGATTCAGAGGCTGTTCCCTATCTTTCTTCTTCCTCTTCCGCTTCACCAAATCAAAGAGAAAGATGTTTCTCTTTCAGAAATCATTTCTCTTTAGACTTGCCAGGCGTAAGCAGTATGTCTCTAGATTTTTGAGCATGGAAGAGGGCTTAGGAACCTGTCATGGTATCAGAACCAAAGGTGCCCAAATTGTCTTCAAAGGAGGCTTAAAGAGGGGCTGAAGGGGTCTGGTTCATTGAGCACTCCAGTGGTTACTCCATGGCCAAACACAGGCATGAGCAGATAGCCACCGAAGCCATACAATGCTGCTTTTTATGGGCTTCAAGGACCACAGTTTGGAAGACCTCTTCCCACTGAAGAGCCTTAAGACAGGAAGCTATGTTACACTTGGCAAAATGTGCATAAGACAACTATGTGGTCCTCACCCAGGCAGAGGAGGCCATTCACATGACTATCCAAAAATGAGATCTTTGTCCCACAGCCTAGACACTTCTTGAATAAAGTTGTTGGGGCAATAACTCTCCTGAGATCAAAAAGACAAACCAATGTGCTGAAAAATGCCAAAAGATCAAAATTTCCTAAGAATCCTACTGCATTGGTGGACAAAAAGAAACTGGGTTTCAGAGGGAATACACAGCTTTTATATGAGTGGGCAAGGGGCCAAGGCTACCACTAAAATGCAGCTCTAGAAGCTTCCAAAGACTTCTATGCAGGAATAGAATGATCTACATGTTTGAGTCACAGAAACTACAAAGAAGAAAAATAGATAATAGGCTAGATGCACTTAACTTTACAGAAAATATTTCCAAATATTTGCTTCAATGAAGACTCATCACTCACCAAACTTGTACAATAAATCTAAATTGTTCCTATGTAGTTATTTCTTTTAGCATGGTTAAAATCTTCCTAAGCTGCATAATGACTTGCTCCTAGTATAACAACTGTGTATAAGCATTGTACAAAGAAGCAGCTACCAACACAGATCTGGCTCAATATCTACACCTCTGCCCCTCTTTATGGGAGCTATTATTCCAAATATTAATTATACTGTAAGAAATCTTTGTCAGCTGTTCCCAAAAGAAGTGGGTAATACACAGTGGTGATTCTAATCAAATAAGGAAAATGTCATTCAGACTACTAAAGGAAAATAAATGCTACAACAGCAATTAAAATACCACCAGAAAGCCTCTAGCATTTTCAGTTTCTCCATACTCAGTCTATAAACTTTTCCAAAATGTCAACATAAATGCTCTCATGTGGACTTGTAGATGTGTATACAGAAATACTCATAATTTGAAGTCACCAAGTACACTCTAGGGAGCTTTTACAGAAACAGTAATGACTTCATTTTTCAGCTCAGACAGCTAATGCACTATGTCTCTATTAATGATTATTATACCTCTTTAATAAAGTTGGGATTACCTCTAAAAAGGAAGTGGTCCATTTTTTCACATGAATTATATTTTCAGTTCAGTTACAGGCAGTGCAACAAACTATATTACTCTGAGCCATAGAAATCCAGTCAGCTGAAACTTGTATCTATTCAGCTTACCTTTTATCCTGAGAAAAACTCATATGGGCCTAATTAGACAAGACCATGGAGATCAGTGATCCAGACCCAATTGTCTGAGGTACAGAGACCACAAAGTAGAACAGGATTATGGTGTGTGTAGGGGGGTATTATTTCCCCCATTGTTATTTCCTAATGAAAACTAGCCAGCCAGCCTCCTACCATCTGGCCAATTAGGGGAAATTTGCATACAGGTTGAGTATGCATGCCTTCAGACATCGAGATTACCATTACACACATTTTTAAATTTCAAATGTATAACGTAGAGGTGTAGCTCAAAGTACAGGGGTACCTTATAAGGAAATTAACTGCTTTAAATATAGGATGATTTATACAAACAAATCAGAATCAAGGATAGATAAATATAAAATCACAATATCATCAATATGCACCATGATATGATAGTGTGTAATGAAACGAAAAAGTACGATCTACAAAGGATATTATTTCCTAGGTTCTTTAATTTAAGTCTAAGGCACATACTCATTTATAATTTATTCTGTTCTATATAACAAAATATATCTCTGTAAGACTATGGTCCAACAAGTTTCTTTTATTATACTCGTACGTAGCAAAGACCTGTTCTTTTCACCGCGTACCTTATTTCAAAGAGTAACAAAAATGTTTGGACAACGTGATATTTAAAATTTTAATTAACTAAAATTCACATATTTCATCCATAAAACATAATCAGTTTCTTAATGCACCTTCTAAAATTAGGCTTGGGGAAATAAGCATTTTATTAATACACAAATCAGGAACTAGAAATATTTTTACAGCCAATTAGATGCACAAGAAGATCATCTTCATACATCAAGTCACAGGATATACAGCATACATATATGTAACATATTATCAAAGAATGATGTACTACATTGAATTACAAAAGACTTAAAGCAATAGCCTTACAACATCTATTGAGGCCTACTTTCTTTTCTGAATTTCTTCCCAAAAGCCATCTCAGCACTATTTCTTCTTTGTCCCTCCCTCTATCACCCGTCTCACCGCCCTCTCTTGATACATGTGCAAACTCTCCCCTTTAGTGAAGCATGTGTTTACCTCCTCCTGTAATGAGCTTTTTAAAGACTAGGTGGATCAATCAATAACCACCACTAAGAAAATACTCATTATGCATCATCATAACTAATCTATACACATATGCTCCATCAATTTGTAAGTCATGCATGTACACAGATTCAGTAGATACTTCCTTATTTGACACTAGAGAATAGCATGGCCCATAACAATAGCTTAAAAACACCATGAATAACCTGTCCCTTCACTCAGGTGTCACAGCCTTCTCAGTAAATCCACAGAATCTTAGTATTGTGCAAACATTTCTACCTTTCCAGTGGCAATTAGGGCTCATCTGAACAAGTCTGACTTGTTATAGCATTTGTACCAGCACTAGCCCAAGTGTTTCCAGATCAGACACTTATAAGAGGAGATGTGCAAAAATGTGCTTTGGACTACAATCTACCTACTCAGCATGGCAACAGGCCATGTTCAGTAAGTGATCCTGAGAACTGTAGCTTAAGAACAGCGTTCTATAGAAGTACACTGCAGAGTACACAGGGAGATGGCAGCAATGAATGGAAAAGACTGCCAGTTCTGAGTTTCACCTAGAAGCCAGATATTCAAGAAACATACTACTCGGTGCTGACAACCTTCTCCTCCTATCCTGTTGCTATTTTCCCTTTGTTGCTTGCCACTACTTTCACATACGCTGTTGGCATAACAACAGCAGCAGAGGATTTCAACCCCCCCCCCCAAATTAACTTTGCCAAGCCCCACATCTAACTGTGTATTCTTAAACCAGTAAGAAGAAACTAGCCAGAACCACTTGCAGATATGCTCATAGAAATGGCATTTGCTAGGTAGAAGATTTGCCACTCAACGTTTTAGCAGCATGGAATAGATTCAGTCGGACAAAGGCTGGACAGAAATGGAGCACCTAGTCAGAGAATAAAAGGTCAAACCAGCTGTGAAAAGTAAAAAGCAGCAGGTTTTAAAAACTGGAAAAAGAGAACTGTCTGAAATCTGGAAAAACTAAACTTGCAGAATGCACAGAATGAAGATCTGTCTGAGGAGAGGGGGGTTTCAGCCTTCGGAAGCGATAGGTCAGATAATTGAAAAAAAAAAAAAGAGCTGGGGCTCGACAGCTTGACCAGGATTGGGCACCATACAACCTATAGGGTCAGATGCCACTTCCAAGACACCTACCCCCCACAACACTAAAATTTGACAACAAACCAGAAAACTCCTTTGACACAGGAATTCTCCCTAGATTGAAAGGATTTACAGTGGATGTGGCAATAGTGGTGCAGCCTGCAGTGGGCTATGGACAGGGTTGGCCCCTCAAACCTCTGAAGTTATCCACCTCTCAACAAGATCCCAACTGATAACAGGCAAACAGCTTGTACCAGAATCCAGTACTATGAGGGTAAGTTGGTTGGGTATGTGAAGAAGCAAGATAGGAAAACTGGAGGGAATACACTCTTTTCCACTTAAACATTCAGTCCCTTGGAGGAAAGGTTTTCAGTTGACGCATACCACCAATGTCTCCTACTCTCTCTCAAGATCAAGATGAAAATCGTAATTCTCTCTCTCTGTCTCTCGTTCTCTTTCTTTTTCTCTCTTACCTACCTACCTTCCAGAGACTGAAGTGCAATTGCAGTACCTGGGGACAAGAGAACGACGGGACATGGACAACGTCGTGCATAAGCATCGTCTGGGTCCCATCCTTCTCCTGTCCCCAATACAGAAAAGGCCTATATTTCTAAACACTTAGCTAAAGTTTTAAGTTACTGCAATGCTCCAAATTTAGGTACTGAAGGAAAATTTCATTTGGAAGAGGCAACATCCATCTTGCCCATCCCCTGGCAGCTACACTTCTGCTGGAAAATACAGCAGGCAGGATGAAGGGAAAGGGGATTAGCCAAGGAAGACATGCTGTGGCCTGAATGAGAACTTGCCATTCCTCTTGAAAATGGATCAAAGATAACTGAGGAATAAAGTTTTACATAAGGCAGGATCTTCTTAGCAAATCTGTTACAGGAAGAAGGGGTGTTCAACTCCAGCAACCATTCCCAGTTTCTTAAACCACAGCATTCATGGTTTATCAAACCTGGAATGATTATCCAAACTGGACTGGTGAATTACATTAATTGGTTACCTAAAATAATATTTGACATCACAGACAACCATAACATCAGGACGTATGCTTATCATTATGTTTATTTTGGTCCTACCAAAAAGTTACCAGAGTGCTGCATGGAGTAACACGAATTTCATGAATCGTGATTTCCATTGTATGAAATTATTTAAAACTTTGGCTTACAAATTTTCCTTATACACCTGCAATTTTGTTCACTACAGAATATTTGTCTTCAAGTGTAGTTTGTCCAAGCCTTAAAAAGTGACCTTCATTACTCCAGTGCTTGATCCATTTATCTCAAGTGAAATTTACTGGAATGTAACACTTGGAATTGCAGCTCTGTTTATGAATCACACTGATAGGAAAGTGAAAGGTTTTTAAAAATAGCATTGTGCTTTTAACACTGTGGATTTAATAATACTACAAATGGAGCAATTGGAGTTTGCTGCTGGGGAGACACTGATTGGGGTTATTCAAGGCCATTAAAAAAAAACTACTCAATCTTTTTTTTTTTAAATGAATGGTAAATTTTACAATAAGTGACAGCACTCTCTCAGTCCTTGCTGCAATCCTTAACTAAATCTTTATATCTGAGTTGATAAACTGACCACAAAACAAACACCATCAAACCAATGTTGAGAAGAAAGTTATGATAGGAACCAGGAGGGAAAAAATGACAGTCTCTTGGGACTGAGGCCAAATGTAAAGAAGAACAGCAAAAGAAGTCCTATGGCACACCAAAGATAAACTAATTTATTATGACATTACCTTTAGCAGGCAACAATCTTCTTCATCTAATGAATGAAGCAACTGAAAAGGCAGACTGTATATATTATGTAAACAACTAACTCTATATTCCTAAAGCTAACAGCAGAGAACAAGTAACACAGAAGACTATTAGGTTCTAACGGCAGATTATAGGCCCAACCTTAATCCTGCCTAAGAAACCAGAACAATGTATGATTCCATCAGAGTGCAGTGTATCCCTCTGCTTCTGTATCCTGATGAGACCAGAGTGCATACAGTGTGCTCTCTTCTGGCATGACCTCCACATGCATGAAGGTGAGATCACTCGAAGCATCGTGTCCCATTATACCCAATGGGTGTGAAGGGCAAGCGCCTGTGCTGCCACTGGTGCATGCATTTTGTATCCATTGATTACAATGGGACATGGTAATCACTTTTTTGTTTTATGCAGGTACTCCTGGAATGGAACCACCACATACAGGGCAGGTGCATTGTACTAAACATATCAATTTGTACTCAACTTACATAGCTGGAAACAGAATATCAACACAACTGTTTTAGTGATGAGACCCCCCCATTAATGTGCTATCTTAATTAGTCCAAGAAAAACAGTGTCAAACTATATCAACAATTCTCATTGTTAAGATCCACTTTACTGAGAACATCTTCATGGATTTTACTCAGTGTTTGCATCCAAACATTAATCTCTCTAGATGGAACTGGAAATATATTACCTTCACATAATAGGAAAAATACTGGGATAAGATGTAGTAACAGAGTAAATATACTTTATTTTGAATCAGTCTACAAACAAAAAACTGATGAGTTGAACCATTAAACTACATGCAGCCCAATATCATTACACTTCAAATGCATTAGCTTTCAAGGGAACTAAGTTATGACTGATTTTTCAGATAGATTCCACCAGGGCCAAATGAGGTCATGCGAAAGAGTATACTTTACTTTACTACATGTGCAAAGGGGGATGGAGACCTCCACCCAGGTTACAATCCCTTTTAATATGTGAAAAAAATGTGGATGTACAATGTGTCAAAGGACAGCTAAAGAAACTTATTTCTCCATATCTATTGTCAAGATCTTGTGTAACCTGCCAGAGACAATGAGGAAGAGGGTTAAAACATCTTGAACAATATTCCAAACTGTTAACCCTTCTCGTCCAACATTAGCCTAAGGCCCGTTTCTAGAATGGAACGTGCCTTTCAATTCAACTAGGGTATTTCTGCACTATACTGTTGTAGCACTATTATTCCATTTTCAACATCCTATGGAATCAGGGGGGTTGCAGTTTAGGGAGGGGCATTTAGAATCCTCAGCCAGAGAGCTCTTTGGCCTCAGTGAGCTACAAACCCCAGAATTCTATATGATGTTGAAAGTAAAATAACAACACTATAACAGTGTAGTGCAGAAACGGCCTAGGACTTTGTGATGCTAAGACAGGGGCCATTTCTGCACTACACTGTTATAGTGCTATTATTCCACTTTGAACATCCTGCGGAATTCCAGGGTTTGTAGTTTACTGAGGGCAAATAGCTCTCCGGCTGAGGATTCCAAATGCCCCTCCCTCAACTGCAAACCCCAGGATACCATAAGATTTTGAAAGAGAGATAATAGCACTATAACAGCATAGTGCAGAAATGGTCATAGAGAAATTTGCTTTCCTCTATATCATTTGTTCTTTCATATTGAAAACTACAAGTTCCAGAATTCCTTGCATAGGCAAGAGGTCAAAGCAAACCATGAAAAACCAATGGGAGCAAGTACTGCTTCATTTCCCAGTACAGTTTGTAGTTCCCTGAACAAATGTCTAATTCACACATAGTCATAATTTTGATAAAACTCTAGACAATCTCATCTGTGATTACAAGGGAAAGAGCAGTATTTATTTTACATTCTGTTCAGTTGTAAAACACATGATGCTAAAGCCTGTCGGTCTGGAAAAAGCTTCAAGTGTCTTCTAAATGTTCTAAATTAAATTTTATCACAGTAGAATACTCTAAACAACATTCTACCACAGTATTTGCTATTCTTCAATGCAATTATTATGTATATTTTTATTCTTGTTTATTTAACAAAATTTCATTTCTATATAGTCTTGTGTAGAAGTGAGTTATTGGTTCTAATTTGCCCAAAACATGCTACTGCCACAGTCACAAGATTTCTTGCAGCCATGTGAACTCAGAACACATATTAGTTCAGGCACGTGCTCTTGAGAGTACACCTGGTAACAACAGACTGATATACCACTTTCTGAAAAATACAAATCTGTAAAATACTGCTGAACTCATTATATTTGCTACAGTTGCAAACTATGCACTGCCAATATTGTGTTCATTACTTCTGCAAATGCCTGTGAGATATTTTGAGCTAGAAAGATATGTAACATGCTACGTTCTGTTTTTATTGAATCAGGTTAATTAAAGTCACCATCTGCTAAACTAATGAAATTGTTAAAGGCAAAATTCTGCTTTAACTTTGATGTTCATTTTTAACTGAATTGATGACAGAGATCAAAGTACTACTATTAAATATTACTGTGCATTTTAGAGAGAAGAAACTAGGTTTTTTTCTTCCTACAAATAAACATTAAAAATGCAATTTTTAAAATACCTACCGTGGCTACTTTTCCATACCATCAGTAACTGCTAAAGCTATCTTATTAAAAAGGATAAAGCATTCCTACAGACACTAAATTTTTAACTGATTTCCAAAAAGAGGATGGTGAAGATATAGATCAAACTCCATAAACAGTGGGCTACATACATGTGCTACTAAGTCTTGTGGGTTTTCCAGAAAATTTTGAATCAGAAAATTTTCTTACATAATCTCCAATAACTTCAATTAATTGAGAACACACACACACACACACACACACACACCTCAACTAATATCCTACAAAAAATTGAAATACAGCCCCTAGCATCTTTAGTATGGGAAACAGCAATCTTCATACTGTAAGGTGTCAAAGTAGTCATTCAAATGTGCTTATCTTCATATGATAAAACCTGCCCACTACCCGCTCAGAATGAAATGTTGGTGATTCTATAGACGAAACTGAAGAGCAATAATTCCATCATGTCACAACAACAACATACTTTCCAGAAATCCTTGAATCTTCAGAATCTTCATAGCAGTGATAGGAGGAAACAGGGGAAGAGGCAGGTTTGCTGAGGCAGTTCATGGAAGAAGAAAGATTCTAATCACAAATACACAGCTCAGTCTGTTAGTCACCCTACACCAGCTCCCTAATGATCCCTCTGGAATCTTGACAGTGGAGGCCTCAGTCGCACTAAAGCTGCAACTCATACGATCAATTCCACATATTCAGACTAACCAACCCACCGCTCTCCAAAACAGTTTGCCATACAATAAACCATTCCTGATTCTCAGAATATGTTTTAATAATGTTTACATTATTTATGGGATACAAGAGTACCACCAAAAAAAGAAGTCAAAACCACATGCAACTGGATGGTAGCCCATGCACAAAGCATTCATTCTGCTGCTTATCAACTCAGATACAATGCTCGAGAATATCAGTGCACACATTCAGCTGCCAGTCCTTGATAAATGAGTCAGATGATGATCATGTATATACAATGTCATTTTCTCTTTATATTAGCACCTTACTCTTCATAGCCAAACAATGAGTATTAGCAGAAATTTGGATAATTACCAGTCTGATAAATGCATTTGTTCTTTAAACACCAACAGCAACATTCGATAAGACTTGCATGTGTATGCATTTTTGTGTCTAATTTAGCTGTAATAAATAAACCAATACATTCTCTGACTAAAAACAGTATGTACCAAAGTATAATGATTTTATTGAGCAGAATGAAAGATTTCTTATTAGACTTTTTCTCTGGTACTGGTAACAAGCATGACTGGGGAGACCAGGACCAAAACTTCAATGAGCCATGAAGCTCAAGAACATGGTTGTTGCGAGGAAAAAGTGGAGAGGAAAACAGGTTTACATGCTGCTGTGAGCTCTATAATGTTCTGCCGCTTCTAAAAATATTATGATAGGTATTATGTCTAGGCTGTTGTACAAGTGGGCGTATAAACATAGCAGATAATTTATAATAAGTACTGTATTGGAATGAGGAGAGTGTGTGTGTTTGGAACATTGTTGTGAATTGGCAGGGAGTATGAAAGAGAGAGAGCATTTGAAAACTGCTATGTGACAAAAGAGTTAGTTGAGAGTTGGATATGAGATCAAAGAGAGATGGTACTGAGGTGTGGTTGTGGTAGCATATGAAGATTAGAGAGAGTACAATCAGCATTGTTTATTGTTTTCATCAGATAGTGAGAGTATAGTTTAGAATATTTAGGCACTAACACTAAGAAAAGGTGTAGGCTTGTATATACTAATTACTTTTCATTCACTTCTGTAAAGTTAATGTTCTCTGTGTATGTGTGTCACTCAGTCTCTCTGTCTCTCTGTCTCTCTGTCTCTCTCTCTCTCTCTCTCTCACACACACACACACACACACACATGCCTCTTGACTAGCTATGCCAGTGGCACTACAGGTTTTCATATACAATCGCATTTGTGCTGGCAGCAATTATATAACAGGCATCCAATCTATAGCCATAAGCTTCTAGGTGGAAGAAAGTGTTATAGGATGCTAAGGGTAATCCTGAAAATGTAGCAATAGGGACACAGAGCTTGGCAGGAGGAAATCCAGTATGCTAGGTAGAATATACTGGCTGGAGGTAAAGTACAATAAATAAAATGTAATAGCACCAACAAATAAAAAACCTGCAGCCAGACTGAGAGGTGATGATCAGAACATGGCATTTCCCTGTGTGGTAGCTATATGTCTACCTGACATGCTCTTTGAAAAAAAAGTAGGATACTGTAATTAAAAAAAAAACCCTGCAATTTTTTTCTGAGAATCCAGACAGTATTCATCCCTACACTTTCCAATATACTCCATCCTTTTCATTGCTAGTTCATCACTTGCACAGGATTACAAAACAGCTCCAAACTAAAAAAGCTTCAAATTGCTGGCACTGAAATGTGTTCTATTGCAGCTTCCCTTACAATACTATAGGGAGATTACCATCTACCTTTGTAGAATTTATGATACAAATCAGAGCAAACCATACAACAGGGAACCGACATCCTAACAGCAGACTGAACCATGACACTATTGCCACCATCTGTTCCTTCAGTCATATTTCAGTGACAGTCATGCTGAAGTCCAATGCACATCCAGCCTCCCGGATGTACAAACCCTTAAATTATACGTAATTTGGATAACATGGATGAGGGTAAACAAGTAGAATAGATTCCATCATCTCACACACATCAGTTCTGATACATTTATTTGATTTCCTTATGCATCTTTTTCTACATAGACCTACCAGGCCTAGTCCTAGCATAAGGCAGAATGAGGCAGCTGCCTCCGATGACAGATGCTAGAAGGCACAGAATAGCCAAGAAACATAGATGGAAAGAATTGGGTGTGCTATGTGACCTGGTCTAAGCCCCCAAGGATAATCTGCTGCCCTCAGGCAAACTGGAAGATACTCATCCACTACCCATCTGGTCAGCTTCTTAACATGGAACAGGGGGGATGTCTTCTCATCCTTCACCTCAAAAAAATGAAAGGTTGTCTGTCACACATATTCACCCCTACCCCAGAAAAAACATGAACTGCTGTGAGCCTTTTCACATTTGGGGGCTCTTTCAAAAAAAAAATTGCACACACAAAAACCGCAGTTTTTTTTCACAGAAAAGTACATTTTTTGTGAAAGATGCTGTTTTCTGCAAAAACCCATTGATTTTTGCACACATTTTCCACAAAAAGGTTCTAAAATGTGAAAGATCATTGAAAAGTTTGCAAAAACTCTCATTATCTACTCGGCAGGGTGAAAAATATTTGAAATCCTTCATCTGTACATGCAAGAACAAGATAAACAAAAGTTTACATCTCTGGTATCCTGTGCATAGCTTGTCTCTGCATCACTATTCTCCTATGTTAAGGCCCCCTAAATTTCATGGCTGTCCACAGAACTTTCCCTTTCCCCAAGGGAATGGTAGTAGATTATCATAACTAACAGCCTTCAGCAACCTTAAAGGACCACCTCGCACAGCAGATGTTTTTATCTGAATGGGGAATTCAAACAAAACAGTAGGAAAAAAAGATCTGTCTGAATGATATTGAAAGGCTCCAATACAATTATGAGGTTCAAGGCACCATAGCAACTTTCAGATGTTGTTGGAATGCAAGTCCCAGCACCTCTAGTAAACATAACAGGCTATCTGAGGAATAGTGAGATTTGCAGTCCAATGAACAGCTGCATAATTCTCATCTCTGACCTACTCCTACACTTATGTAAATGACACATTGGCCACTTCTCAACTCCTTCCTACCACATCTCCTTAAATTCTTAAGTGCATTAGCTCTAAATTATTGGGCATTAGAACATTACAGTTCACAACAGTAATACTCAAATCAGTTCCTTCAGAGAGGTGATTTAAATCATGACTCCTTAACCATCACTTTAATTTAAATCACACCAACCCTGTTTTCTACCTTGTTTTAATTAGTTCACTAAAATGCTGTAACTTTAGCCTGACTCAGATATTCCAGGATGAAAGCAATCTTTTCAATGATTCTATCATCCACATTTGTAGAAAACCTTAATAATTTTAAAGTTTTCATTCATTACAATTTTGAATTAAATGCATTATTTCAGAGTAGAAGTTAACTTCTTTGGTCTTATACTTAACATGAACCATATCTGTTTGTGACTGAGGCATTTGTCTTCTGCTAAAAAGCACTGAAAAACAGAATCAATTATTAAAAATACTTGAACAGTAGTTGACTAATTGATTGCCCAAATGTTCTCTTGATTTAACAAATTTGGTCTGATTTATTAATTCATTTATAAACCACCTTTCTGAGCAAATTATTCTCTTAAAGACATATACAAAATTCCATAAAAACATAACATTAAAAATTCATCAGGCTAGAAATACATTACGCTACCTTGGCAGCAGAGATTAAGTTATCACAGCAATTATTACAAGCAGAATGAAATAAAACAATAATCCTATATGAAACCAAGAAACATATAAGCCTAAATTCAATTGTTAGTTCCAACCAGAGTAGGCCTATTGAATCAATGGAACTTACAATCATTGATTTACCCATTGATTCAATGGGCCTACTCTAGTTAAAACTAACAACTGGATTTAGGCCATAAAGATTTTTCTCCAGAGTGTCAGGCAGTTGTCTTTCCAATTTTAAGAAGCATGGCAACATTCCACATCCTGGGTCTTTAGAATAAAGCATCTGTAGAGACAGCCAGTTATCCTGTCATAGTCATTTGGTAAGGCATAATTTTTTAGTGGTTTCACCAAGTTCAAAAACAGATCCTATATAAGGAAAGCTAGCAGGTCAGAGAGAAAAGATTCAGGCCACTTCCACACTATGTGCCATTAGAACATTGTACCGTTACAGTCCTGGCATTGCCATTTGTGCCATGCTGTTGGGTTAGGAATGCTCTTTTCTGCACCCTTCTGCCATAAGTGGATGAGTAGCTGTATTACCACTGGTGTTCCTTCAGCAGTACAGTGTCCTTGGCCACTCCCTGCCCCACCACCTGGATTGATCTTTTTTTGGGCGGGTGGGAGCGGGCTGTACTAGCGTAGCAATGGTGTAATAGCATGACACGTGAGTAAACTATTGCTGTTTTGTGCTATAATGCTCAAAAATGCATTAAAAAAATAAAAAGTTTTAACTCAAAAGAGAAATTTAAAATAAACATGGAGAAGTGATAGATTTCAAAGTTACAATGCCATTGGAGTAGCTGAGGAAGGGACAAACTGAGCACGCCCATACCTCACCCACTCCTGGATCCGGGGGACAGGAAGTGCTATCAAGGTACTGCACCGAGCCTGCTGATGGGATTGAAGTGCCAAAGGAGGCTCTTAATGGATTTCTTTCTGGAAATAGTATAAGGCTGTTGAGGATGGGATAGCTGCTGGATAGCAACGTGAGCAGTAGCAAGGCTCCTGGACCAGAAACAACCCACTGCTGTTGTGCTATAGTGACATTGTGTGGAAATGGCCTCAGACTAACATTTTATATGTGAAAACATGTCTGAAAATGTAACATGGAAACAATAAAAATGTCAACTTTTGAAATAATTTGCAACTTTTGGAACTACTGCCAGAAATATTTAAAGGAGAGACAAATCAAATCAATTTTCTTGGGAGTATTTTTCATTACTCATACCCACCTTGCTATGATTCTGAGACAGCTGGAACTGTTGACCACTCTCAATACACTCATTCCGTGCAGAAGTCTGAGTTATGTTTCAGCACTCTCAAACTAAGAAATCATTGCTTTAGGAAAACCGCCGGGGGGAGGGGCTGGTGACATTACTGATGACCTTGAACTGCAGTGGGCATCAAACCGGGCACATAGTCCCCAAAGCAAGACAGCCTTTGGTTGTACATCAGCCAACACTTCATAGATGCAGTGGTAAACCTGTGGTCTCCAGCTGCTTTGGACTGTAACTTCCATCAATGTTGGCCAGCATGGCCAGCAATCAGGAATAATGAGGGCTGTAGTCTCAGAGGGTTATAAGGTGCCTGAGTCTGTTTCAAAGCTATCTCAGATTCCATCTCTCAAATCGCCACTGCCATATCAGACTAGCTCTCAAGGCTTGATCCAGGGAGAGCACCCAGTCCTCCACAACAACGTGGAGTTTTGCACTAAATACATATTCTTTCAGAAGCATGCATGAAATCCATTTGGAGCACTAGAAAGGGTACTGGACTTCAACATAGGTACAATGGGCAGAGTACAGAACTCCAACTTTTGACATACAAATCATGATTCTTACAGATTGGATGCTGTATTTTGGATAATTATTTTGCAATTTTACGGCTCTGAAATGAATTATAAGCAGTAAATAATTAAGCTGTATATGTACACCGATCAATAAATTAAACATTTATAGAGTTAAGACAGCTGTCTGATACTTCTGTCTGGGAATTTAGTCAGCTAATCATCAACAACAAACAATATAATATAAACAAGAAATAAGACAGAACCCAGAGACACAGAGAAGGGAAAGAGAAAAAAAAAATAGAAATTGGTCAAGTGCAATTCAGCCTTGCACTCAGTCACACAAAACATGTGTGATAGCACATAGCTAGAAAAGGGGAAATCAGTAAAAGTCATATCTGTGTGGAAGTGACATAACATCACCAGATAAGTTTCAGTCAGTGGATAGGTAGATTAACAAATAGGAGAGGCTACATACAATAAAACATCAGGTCTCAAGGAAAAAGGAGGCAGTCTTATAGGCTAACAGCTAACAGATGCCGCTCGTGTTGTTCCCAGCTGAACATTATATCTAATAATGCTGGCAACACAACTTCTCTTGAGACAGGTGAGCTGGGTGTCAGATATATTTCTCATACACTCCCTCTATGTTTGCAAGTTTGACCTCCACAAATTTGATTTCTTCATGGATTATTTGTGGCCACATCTGCTTCCCTTGTCCACTCACATGTGTGCATGGGGAAGTGGAAGGAGGGAAGGCACACACATCTTCACTGAGCTGGGTGGGGAGAAAGAGATGAGACAAGAGGAGCAGGAGCATGGAAGACTTGCATGTGTGTTACCTTATGCTCAGGCAGGAGGACGGGGAACAAGAGGATGGACAAGGGAGTGGGAGGAAGGCAGGCAGGCACAGGCATTCCCTTGCTCACTTGGGCAGTGGACAAAGGAATGCGACCGGGAGCAAGAGCAAGGAAGGTGCTTGTATTTCCTCACACTTAGGCAGGTGGACAAGGGGATAGGATGGAGGAACACAAGAAGGGAAGGTGCGCATATGCATTCCCTCACTTAGGCAGGCAGAAGATATTCATATATATTTTTTTCTATTTTTGCAAGGGTCTTGCACCCCTAACCCTCACAAAAGTGGAGAGCCAGCTGTATTTTTTATGTAATAGATAAATGCCTGTTTGTGACGAAATGTCAATTTTTCAACAAAAGAATATGTTCCATCATTGGGTAAGACACTGATTCCTTACAAGGTGAATACTGAAATGGCTGTTAGACAAATAACAGATGCCAGTTTGGAGATGTCTTAGTTTCTACACCAATGCACATATAGAGGTGCCTGTTATAATACAAATGCCTGTAATACAGATATATATCTGATACCTGTAGAGAGGAATGGTTACTTTATAGACTAGGTGAAATAGAAATTGCATGCCTAAACTGAGAAGTCTATCTTCCTTTTTAAGGGAAGGGTTTTTATATTAATAAATAGCCTAAAAGAATACAAAGCCACATATTTATTTCCCCAAGCTAAATATTCAGAAATTCCATTAATCGTGAGACCCTTAAAAGATTCTTAAGGCGAGTGTTGACGCAAGCCTGCCTATTAGGACAATGTTATTTTTAGGAGTTAGAAACCCAATTGACAAGACTGTGGAATACTGAGAACGCCTAACAGAAACAGACTAACTTACAAATGGAAATGGACTCACAAGTCTCTCATATAAAGAGACAGGGACAGAGGAACCACACTTAATTCATTACTCAAAAAGGACAATGACAATTCATCCCTAGTCTCACCTCAGTAAAATGAAAAAGTATTTTTAAAAACTGCATTTACACACACCTCTCCTATAAAGGCCTATAAAGCAATTCACTAACAATAAAAATGAGCTACCTAGTCACTCTTTTTACATTCAGATTAACAGCCAAATACTCTACAACTTGGTTAATTAGAAATCCTAGAAGTTATTTGTAAAGATGGAAGTATTGTGGGGGGGTAATTAGGATGGGGCCCCACTCTCCATTTCAGTTGCTGCTGCCTAGGCCGTGGGGGGGCACATCATGCCTGGGCCTGGGGCAGGTGAAGGGCCCTCCCACTATTCTAGCTGCTGGTGTCCTGACTACGGTGGGGGGCAGGCACAGCTCTGTCATGCCTGGGTCAGGCGAGGGTGGACAGCCTTCCTTCCATGCCAGCTGCCACTACTTCAGCCTCAAAGGGAGAGAAGAGGCAGTATCTGATAGACTTAATCCCTTCCCACACTGCCCTCTTATTTTCCTTTTGTCTCATGTCTTGATTAAATTGTAAGCCTGAGAGCAGGGAACAGTTTTGTGGTTCTTGTAAAGTGCTATGTACACTGATGGTGCTATAGAAATAAATGATGATGATGATGATGATGATGATGATTTAAACTTCCATGATGCACTTTTGTGCATCATAGGGGACCAGAGAACAGCCTTGCAGCTTTTTCTGGAATTAGTAATACTTGTGGTCTTCATATAACATTTTCTAAAATAATTCCATTTTCTTAAGCTATGGACCTTCTTGGCATAGAAGTAACACTTAAAAGACAGAAAAGCCAGACCAGAACATAACAAATCATCTTCGTCCTCCCACATGTCATCCATCCCATCTGTTTCATGGTTTTAATTCTCCTATTTTTGTGTTTTAATAAGGAATAATACACAAGCACTAATCTGTAAAGATTTTGTGTGTTTAGCTATGGAAAGAGTTCTGGTTCAGCATTTATCTAATTACTACTCTATTGACATCATTATTAAGGTGAAGGAAAGGGTAAGAAGGTATTTCAGATACTGAAATATCAAACATTACTATTGCATAATGGCTGGGGAAAAAATTAGAATACACTTTTATAGTAACTGTCTTCAAAACCATGTTATCTAAATTCCACTTGGTTGATTATATTTACTAAAGAGACACTTGTTATAAATAATGTTGATATAAAGCAACCATCATATTCTAAGTGTGCACAGCTTTTAATAATTTACTGCAGATTATAAATGTCCTTTTGGAGATTACCGAACAATTTTACAGCTAAAATCATTAATTAAATCCATTAATTCAAAAATGCACTTCAGCCACAGAAATTAAACAACTGAGAAATAAGTTGATACAAAACAAGATGAATGCCATTTTGGAATATTTAACAGTGATGTTTGGGTATTCCTTATCTTGTAAAAACACAGTTTTTGTGACACAAAACCATTCTTTATCTCAGAAGCATGAAGCTCCATGAGCCTTCAAATACACTGGATTTCAAATTATCTTAATGCTTCATCCAGATTGTTTTTCAGCACAGTCATAACTGGACATCATTGTTTTCAGAAAAGAATCCATGTATTTTGTTCCCAACTCTTTGAATCAACAACCAGAAATAAGATTCTCAGCTACTGCATAAAAAGATACTTTTCTGTAGCACCCAAACTGGGAACCCATCCCTTGTTTCCAGTCAACTACCTCAGATAAGCACTCAAACTTCAGACATTACTTTACTACCAGGGATGCAGAGTTACATGTTCATCATGTCCACTATCTTACCTGCAAACCAAGTCAAAGACACCCCTTCATTTATTCAGTAATTCTATTTTAAATGTGGGTACATTTCAGTATCAATAATGCAACAAGGAAGAAGAACCTTGCTTCATTCAAGGTGCACTACCATAAGCAAGGAAAGTTACTGTAGGGGAGAGGTGGGGAAGGTAGAGAGAATGAGGGACCACATTACAAAGCATTATCCTGCAAATATATAATTGTTTGACACGATTGAACAGAAATGACACTACCTTGTAACCTGGCACACTGCCATCTTGACAGATGGACTAGGGTGCAGGCAGCCAAGAGATTATGTATAAGCATCAAATGTATTTTCTAAGAGCAGGACATGCAGCCAGGAATGTCAAACCAGCTGTCCAGCCTGAGCCTGCATGCCTGCACATAAGAGGATATGACGTTGCCACTCAACCCCTGAGCTGGATTAATAAATAAAAGAGCTCCCACATCTACATAAGGTGAGTTTGTAAAATCAGGATTAGCCATCTCTGAGACTTCGCAGAGTAACTGTAAAAACTGATAGATCTTAAAGCATTTGGAGGAGCTGAGTTCTATACAGATTTAAATTTACCAATGCAGAACAATAAGGAGAATGGACCAAATAAACATGCTAGCATTTTGTAAATTCACACACAAAAAAATGAAGAAATCTTCGATGAGATTACATTCCAAAAAGTATTTCTCCTTTCTAGAATCACCTCATCTAAAACTTGGGTTTTATTTGCTTTTATTTTTGTTTGTTTGTTTGATTGATTGCATGGTTTGGGAGATCTCTTCGTTTCTGACTACAGGCACACAAAGTCAAGCTGATACCTTTCAGTTTCACACATCCATGTAATGTTGCTTACACATATTTCTCAACAGCATCTTAAATTTGGCTGTCTTAGTCCCATAGCCTTGCCATCATCCATTATACTGGACAGGTTGGAATCCCCAGTAGGACCAAAGATTCAATGATTTCAAACAAGTAGTAGTAGTAGTAGTAGTAGTAGTAATAATAATAATAATAATAATATAGCACATTTATGTCACTAAACAATAGAGCCACGTGAGAAACACCATTTATGTTGTGCCCTTGACTGCCTCACCTGCCCTCTGCTCACTTGACTAATCCATTTAGAGCAACGCTTTTTCTCACGTTCCAACTGCCTGAGTAGCTTTCGACCTTCAAGCTGGCTGAAATCAATCTGTCAGATAGAGGTATCTTTCAAATGGGGGGACGGGCGGGGTGGGCAGAGATTACAAATCCTAGCACTTAACTGTGAACTTGCAAGTCATTAAAGAGTAATCATATGCATATTCTATACAATGAAATGCCAAAGATCCAGACTTTATAACTCTCACTCTCAAAAATGAGGATGTATTTTGTCTTGATTTCTTGCTGATAGAAAGATATTGAATTTGGACCCCATTTCTTTGAAGCCATTCTGAGAGCCATTGGAACACTTTTTTCTTTTTCTTTTTTTTAAATTAAGCTGGATTTTGGTATCCATCATAAAGTCAGTACAGAGGGCTTCCATACTCATTCTGAATGGTCTATTTAAATCCAATCATTACTGGATACTCAGGTTGATCAGGGGAAGAGAGAAGTGGTCATTCAGAGAAAGGGTCTGAAATTGGTCCTCCTAGCACAGCTCCTGACTATGGTCTCTGGACAAGAGTTTGGACGGGGAATGAGCTGACTAAGTAGCTCTTTTGCAAAATTTGCAGATCGAATTCCCAGAAGCCTCATTTGAAGTATTCTTGCACATACAGATTGACATTGCCTTTTCTAAACTCAGCAGACTCCAGCCAACCTAGGCATGAATTCAAAAACTGTCCATTTCACTGGAAGCTACAAAACACGGTTTGGATCTGCTTGTCACACATGGAATGGTCAAATCACATACAAGGACACCTGTACCAGATTCTCTGAACCCCAAAAGTACTGCAACTGTACAAAGCCCCTAACCATGTGGACATGATTCTCTGGGGCAAACAAGTTTCCTTTCGTGCATATCTCTGTAAGTATAGCAGCTCAGCTATATGCCCCCAATTCTCTCTATGGTGTATGAGAGGCTTTATCCCCACATCTTAGGAGACAACTAAGCCAATTTAAGCCTGGGGAGGCCTTTTTGAAACAGGAAATGAACAGGAAGTTGCTTCTAATATCTTCCTGTTGTTTATAAAGGGCCTTTCTTGGATCTAAACTGGCCCAACGAGGGGAAAAACATGGTGAAAATACTCCAATGTCCCTTAAAGGGTGTCTGGTACTCAGGGAGCAAACAACTGATTTGGGGGAGCAGGTTTGACAGCTGCTCCTTCCTGCTACAAGGGGAGGCTACATGAAAGTCCTTCACTGCATATTCTGTGTCATACTGATATCAACATCTTTTTTGCTTTCTTTAGAAACTATTGTTCATCTTTCTAGGCCAAACATGATAAAGCTTTTTCACACGTTGTGATGACGGGGAAGTTATATACTTTCCACGTATTCATTTTAAAGTTGCTGTACATTGAGACAACTTCTGCATACAACAACCATATTCCAAGGAATTATTCTGACCTTAAACGGGCCTGAGAAACTGCAGAGGGTGCAGGGGTCAATTTTCACCCCATGACCCCCGACAAGCCACACCATGTTTTGGTATGTCAGAAGGGACATCATGTCAATCCCAGCTGCCATTTTGGCTGATTTTCAGGATGAGTTGGAAGGCTATGTGTGTGTGTGAGGGGGGGGGAGAGAATAAACCTCTCCATTTGCTTCTGATTTTTGTTGATTTGGTTGCTCTTCAGGCAAAAATTTCCCTAAAGTCAGCAGAAGATTAAAAAAAAAATTGTATTTTTAAAGGTTGGGAGGCTTTGGAGACACCACAGGGCTTCTGGGAATAAAAATGTGGGTCTCCCATGCAGTCTACAGGTAGAGCTTTACCAGCCTTATTTCATACACAAAGGAGTGTGTAAAATTTGCATCACCACAATCTTGTTCCCTTGCCCTTTGTATTTTCATCTTACCTACATTAGAGACCTGAAAAGCATTTATTGGTAGGACTGGGGTGTTGGAGTGTCTCTGTTTGTCTAAGCCTTTGGTGGTGTCTTGAGAAAACCGGCCTTGCTTTTGCTAACTGGCTAGGGGAGGGACATAATTCTAGACCAAAACAGCTAAGACATGAATTAAGCATGAGGTTGGAACTGTGGAACAAGGAATGAAGCTGTGATTTGTTCATCTCTCACTCCAGAAAACTGAGGTGACTGTGTTAGAAGAGGTAGGAAGATGGGCTGCTACTTGATTGAAGAGATTATAGCAAGATCAGGCTGCAGGACTGGCCTCAAGACATTTCGTTGCCTGAAGTGAAAGACAAGATGGCAACTTGCTCATTTCACCATCATAAGCTGGCTAGACTAGCAGTTGTTTACCTCAATGTTGGTGGTAAGTCAGCATCCTTCATCCCATCAGAGGACAAACATGAAGCTTATACAGGGCAAGCCACATGGAACACACACCTGTGTCTTCTAGGAGAAAGAGGCTTGGAAGCCATAATGGCTGCCCTCTAGAGCCCCCACCATCTGTTCCCCGAACTCACTGCCTCAGTCTCCCTCACAGTAGAGGTAGCTCTGCAGATCAGCAAGTTTAAGGAGGAATCAGAGCTGCTTATTCAAGGAAGAGGGCATAGTCATTTCTTTCTATCACTGAGTTAGGCAGAATCCCATGGAATCTAAGGATCTGCCTGCACCAGAAATGCTATTGTATGTATACTGAGTATGGTCAATCTCCATGTAACTGGTGTCTGATGAAGTCTACAGCTGCAGAGTTTTCCTGTAAAAATGTCAGTAAAGAGTCACACTGGCTTATCTTATAATGCTCTACACAAAGGCTCATGTATTCTGATATCTGATCTCCGCACGCTCTTATGTTGTCAGTCTTACTTGCAACTCAGAGCACAGCTTGCTGCTCCAGACAGTAAGAACAAGCACACTACCATGAAAATATTTGCTGACAACTTGAAGTTTGGCTTCAAGAAGCTCAAATGGTTTCAGTAGCATAGCTAATTCTAGTTTTTACGTGGGGTGCGGCAAGTCCAGACAACAGTAAACATTGGGGAGAAGGGAAATTGGCCTCTGGATCCATCAAACTTGCCCACCCCTGCTCTATACAACTTGCAAGCACCTAGGGAAGTATAAGCTCCCTCATCAGACTGCCCACACATAACAATCTCCTTCAGAAAACCTCTTCAGGTACCCTAGTCACACAAGCTGAAGCATTGTAACTGGGACTGTCAAAAAATGCATTTTTTGCAGCAATGCCCTTTTTACTGAATTCTCTCTCTGGAGACCCTGCTGGTACCCATTTTAGGAAAAGATATTATCATATGTCCAAGTGATTAATAGATTTTTCACTTCTAATTTAACTGTTTTAGCACTGACTTATTATCTGTCCTTCTATATTTTCCACATGTTTATTATGTTTTTATTTTACTGTCTTCAACCACTGAAATGCATTTACTGAAGGGAAGTACAGTTATTTCTAAAACAAACAATTTGCCACAGTTCCTTGAAACACCTGGTGGAATAACAGACCTTGACTTTCCAAAACTCATCAAAATGTATATTATTTTTAAAATCTTATAATGAACCACTTTCCATACCACTGGGACAACAGATTTGTCAAGCTATTTTCCCCTTCTTTAAAGAGAAAGCTCTCAGGAAGGAAAAGCTCTTCTAAAGATTAGAACTCTGCCCAGGAATTCTGACTAAATAGGCTCCAGCGTTGTCACAAAGACTGATCTCACACTCGCTGATTCCATCCTTGCCACATAGAGCAAGTGGACTTCTGGTAGCACTTGCTTGAATGCAAGTAGAAATTTCTTCATAATGGTGTTGCTACGTCATGCATATCATATCATGTATTGCCACATGAAAGTGTAGTGCTTTTACCAATTACACCAAAAATCAGAGGCTTTTGACAGCATATGGAACTAGATTCCCGAGTCAAGGAAGGCTCAGGCATCCTAACACTGAAAAGATGAAGCAGGTGACACTACGTTTGAATGAGTTTATGGGCACATGCTAAACGAAACCCACCTGAGAGCATCTGCCAGTACTAACGTCAGTAACTAGCAGTAAAATAGAGTGCACTAATGAATAATTGCATACCAGGACTGGAATACATACAATGTGCATATTTACATGCATGAAATATATGAAACAAATTAGAGGGAAAATATTCAATCCCAAATTTTAAAAGGAAAAAAAAAAAGGAAAAAATTAAAATCTCAGTATCTGATCTATAGTCTAAATCCAATCAAGAGTCTCAGTTAATGTGATCTGTGGTATTTAAATATTTATAATTTACAATTTAAACTGTACATATATTATACAAGACAGTTAGTCCCACTGACCTTCTGTGAGGAAGAGTGGGGTATGAATCAAGTAAACAACTAGGGCAGACTAGGTCCACTGATTCAATGAGCCTAGCCTAGTTGGGACTAGTAATTGGACTTAGGCCTATGATTTAGTATTCAGGGGGTAATATAAACATCATATTGCAGTTTTTAAAATTTAAATACCTAGTTAGTTTACAGCTTCTTGCACAGATTGACTGCTTGTTCTAGGGCTTTACTTGGACTTACAGAATATCACTGCACAGTCAAAAGATTATTAGAGAACAAGTGCTGGTTCAAATAAGTTTCAACTTGGGTTTAATTTCAGGGTACAGGTTATGTCAACAGAATAACTAGGTCTAAGTAGTCTTGAGCCACTTCAGGCCGTTAGGACTTGTAGCATTGAGGTACTCTAGTTTCAGTTGGCAACTAGCATACATAAAGGGAAGAGCCTTCAGCAGCACTACTTCCAACCATATTTGCTTTTATCCCTGGCCCCAAGAATCATTCTTGTCACTGTACATGTGTGAACTGGGACATTTCATAAATGTATAATAAACAGGAGAGACAAAACACCTTAACAATCCAACACCAAACTGTTAAAAGCAGCATCTATTACCACAAGTATAAAACCATTCATCCTGAAATGATTTCATATCCCATTGACTTCCATACAACAGTTAAATACCTGCTTAAATGTTTCCCAGAAGAACGTGTCAGTGTTTCATATGTATGGAAATACAGAGTGCAATCTTACAATATAAAGTTTTTGGAACATTTCGTGGCAACTGCCAAATGTTCACAGCTTCTTGCACAGGTTGACTGCTATATATACACACAATAAAAATGCAAGTACATTTATTGCACATGCAGTCTTTCAGTACGCTCAGATGAACTACTAGTATTTTTGGGGGTGGGATGGGGGAATTAAAATGCTTACACAACAGTTTTTACACACTTTTGGCAGTATATGAGTCTTACCTAGGTAGAGTGATGAGTTTTCTTTCTTGACGTTGTCATCCAAGTAGGTTGGTCCCAGAGTATAGATGGGTGTGGAGCCCATGCCAATGAGAATTTGGGCACAAATAAACAAAGCTACATAAAGTGAGTGGTCATTTCCAACTGAATCCTTGACACAGGCAGGTGACTCCACATGATCTTTGGCTGTGTTATTGCTAGTCAAGCACAAGCCATCATTAGACACAGAAGAGTTCAGTTCCTGGATCTGATATGGTGGAGAGATGAAATGAGGTAAAGAGAACATGGCAGCCCCAAGGGCAATAAAAAACCCACCAACAGCAAGCCACAGTGGCCTTCGCCCTCGTCCCCCAAAGTAACTGATGAACACCACTACCATCAGGCTACCAATATCAAAACAGCTGACCAGCAGCCCAGATTCTGAGCTTTTCAGACTGTATCTCCGCTCTATAGTGGTGATAACACTGCTGAGATAACCAGACACCATGAGGGACTGGATGAAAGTCAGAAAGCACATGCACACCAAAAAGAAACGAGAGTCTGTCAATACTACACTAAGGAATTTTCTACCTGGGATTGCTAACAGCGTGGAAGCTGGTGAAACCCCTTTACTCATGCCAGCAGAGTTATTGCAGTCTGTTCTTTCAGTGAAACTCCCAATTCTTGAGAAACTAGAAGCCGTAAAAGACAATATTGTCCTGGAAGAAGTTGTGGCGGCAGCAGCAGCAACATTGCTCCGACGTGCTGATGTGTCAGGGTCAAAGACATACCTCTGGTCAAAGCCCCCCTGGAAACTCTGTAAGAAGCTTCTTTTGGTGGCAAGGAGAGCACTTTGTGTGGTATTAATCCGTGGAACACACCCATTAAGAACCGGCAAACTCTTAGACTTAAAGCTCTCGTCATGCTTTTCTGGCTGCTGTCCACCAAGAGACTGTTGGCGCTGGTGCTTTGGTTGCTTTGTTATCCCTGACAAAAGCATGCTGATGGCAAGCCTGATTAGGAACAAATTACCAATTCCCAATCAGAGGCATGGTCTTGTGGAAAACCAGCATTGCTTTTTCATCTCAAGAACCATGCAAGCATTCCCTCTGAATTCAAAGCCAGCTCCGGTCACTCTGGAATAAGGGTGCCTACAGTCCAAGGCTGTCACATCAGTGCATCTGAGCACGTGTCCAGCAGATTCTTTTGTGGCTCCATCCTTCTTAGTGCTGCTCTTCCTTGCCAGCAGCTGAGCTATAAACAGATTGGACTGGGTTGCTCCCCCTTTGCGGACACATTCCCACGTGGATTAATCGGCCACGTTTAGTCATGAAGAAGTGTCAGAGTTCCTACTGAAGCCAAGTCCCTCTGGGAGAGTGTCCTTGACTGCCTGCATCATTGGACTCCAGGATGTAGATCTGGAGGACGTCCTCTCTCCCCTTCTCAGGTTTAAAGCCTCTAGATAGCACAGCTACCAATCTGTAAGGCAGAGAGAGAGAGAGAGAGGGAGGGGAGAGGGAGAGAAGGAGGGAGGGAAGGAGGGAGATCAAGCAAAGAAGGTCAGCACTCCGCTTTTGTCCGGCTTTTCTCAGCTGTAGTTCCCAGCTGCTGTTCCCTGGGGCTAGAAAAGGACACAGCAGTCTGTATTATCTGGGCTGTTTTCGTTGAACATAAAAAGCAGAAGGCTTGGAGTCCCACTGCCCTTCACTAAAATCCCCCTCCACTTGCCTGCACTGGATCTAAGTCAGAAACAATTTTAATCGCCTGTCAAAGGAGATGCTCCTGGAAGCAATTGCATCTATGCCACTTTAATTTATTCCACAAAAAGCAGTGGGATATCTGAAGGTAAAATTCAGTTAATTTCAGACACTTACTTTCCCCACACTATCCCTGTAATTTGTGTGTATCTCAAACAGATCAGTGCCAATATAAAGACACCACAGCCCCAATGCAACAACATGAATCTACAGACTCTTTTCTTTTCATAGCTATAAATAAATAGATTGAAATATATATTCAACTACAAATACCAAGGCATTGAAAACTATCTGCATCCAATGCATAGTTTGCTATCTTTTGATTCTGACAGCAAACACTAAAGTTACATGAGACTTTCCCACAAAAAGCCCCAGGAAACAAAGAAAAGAACACACATCTCCCTGACATGTGCCAATACAAGAAGGACCACCTAAGACCCTAGAGCATTACTTGGCTGCAGCTGGTACAAACTGTTAACAAGCAAATGCAACTTTGTGCACGCATCTTCATGTTCTGGGCACTTCATGTTCAGGGTAATCAACCCAAATATTTTCAAAGACATCTCACACTAACACAACCCCAGGTATTTGTGCATTTGGACTGAAGGAAATGGCAGCCGGTGTGGTGCCTCTTATGTACCAGAGTAACTAGCCGGACCCTTGACTCACTGCATGTCTGTCTGAGCCTTGTAGAAAGTATAGAAGGCATTACAGCGCACGCACGCACGCACGCACACACACACACACACACACAGAGGAGGATAGGGACCAGGCAGGCACAGGGAATCGGTTTAACTCGACAGCTGCCACTGCCATGCATAACAAGTACCACACAGCCGACACACACACAAAGCTTCCCAGAAAACCCGAGCCATTTCTCTCGTAAATCATTCGCTTGCGTGTTGGTGGGTGTAAACATCTTTCCTCCTCTGGAACCTCAGCCTAATCCAGAGCCATCCTAAACTCGTTTACTCGGAAGTAAGTCCCGCCGCGTTTATTGGCAGTTAACTGTCATAACCTCAAAGTATCCCAGGATTAATTCTATTCCCATAAGCTTCCCCCCTCCCGACCCCCGGCAGGCGCTTCATTTTCTTCCCATCTGTGTGAACCGCGTCCGCCGAGGGACGGACGAAAAAGCGCGACGCTTTTCAAAAGCGGGGAGAAGCTGCCTCCGTTTTCCCCTCTTTGTCCTCTTCTTGCGGGCGCTGCTGATCCTTTCGTGCGATGCCAAGTCCAAAACTTTAAACGGGGGGCGGGGGGGGTGGCGGAAGATAGCGGGAAGGAGACCCCAAAAAGAGACGGCGGAGGAGGAGGAGGAGGAGAAAGGAAAGGAAGGAAGCGGGGAGAGAGAATCAAACAAGGCATCCCATGCAGGAGCAGTGGCACCCTCCGGGGATGAAAAATTAGCCTATTACTCACTCAGATCGCCCGCTGGCATCTGCGGGAGAGGGAGAGAAAAGGGAAAGCGGAGGCAGAAGGGAGGCAGAAAGCCAGCCTCGCCAGCGCGCCCCGGGTGGTTCCCGTCGGTAGGTGGTGAACCCGAGCGTCTCCCCTTGAGCTCTTTCACCCGGCCTGACACCCGGTGCGGAGTCCCCCCGCCTCCCCCAGGAGCCAGGCCGAGCCGAGCGCGCAGGCGCACTCCCTCCCCTCCGCTCCGCTCCTTTGTGAGGCGAAGCGTCTGCGGGCGGCCGCCCCGTTCCACCTGCTCCTGCCCTTCCGAGGGGACGCCCAATGGCTCCCCTGGAGACGGCCCGGGAGGCGCGAGCTGGCGGAGGGGGAGCGCCGTTGCCAGAAGGAGGCGTCCGGCCGGAAGGCGGGGTCGTCTCACGCTCGCAAACACACACGTACACGCACGCACGCGGTAGCCCTTGCTTCTCGTTTGAGCCCGGCTCCCGTTGAAGCGGAGTTACTCCAGAAGTCGTGGGGGGGGGGGGCGGGACACGCTTTCGCGCTACAATTTTATAAACTCTTACGTGGGGAATTAAACCCACCGAACTTTCCGGGAACCGGTTCTGAACGAGCATTCGGCACACTTCGCGGTCAGTATGATGATTAGATGTGGTAGCAGAAAAATAATCCGTGGAATTGCAGCCGAGGCAAAACACAACACACACACACACCCCCAACCAACCTTTGCACTTCAGCCCCTTCAACAAATGTAACAATGCAGTCGGTGCTCGTGGGACAATAAAACGGTTTAAAACACGTCAGCAACGGTGCACCACCAGTAAATTTCTTCTCAAAGTACCTAAAAGTCTTGCCTTTTTTGAAATGAAGAAAGAGTTTTTGAGGAACCACATTCTCCCACAAAAAAGAGGCAACTGCCTGGCCGCTTAAACTCTTAAGGGCGCGACTCCCAATCAGTTTCTCTGCATAAAGCTTGATGCAAGTGATAATTAGGTCTGAGCCAAAGCTTGTGAGATTTATTGCATTTAAATCTTGTTTTTTCCACACACACACACACACACACAAAAACCACTCCGTGGCAGGGGTGCCTTAAGGTCGCCATAAGTTGGAAATGACTTGAAGTCACACAACAGTTTCATCCAGGGAGCCTGAGGTGGCCTGCATGGAGTTGACCGTCTCCCCTTCTTGAGGAGAAGGAAACCTGAGCCGCCTGTTTCACTAAACTAGCTTTATTGTGTGGTTATTGTTATTGTTACTGTTGTTATTTGACTGGTTTTGGTGAAATGGTAAGCTTGTATGGCACTTCTACATTTACATCCTCAAAACTGCTCAGTTTTTTGAAATGAGTATAATATAGGGTGTGAAACCTCATTACAATTTGCAGTTTTGAAGAGGCTGCTGGGTTACAATTTTCCCTCTGCGTTCTTACATTTTCATTTTTTACAACATTTCAGAAAGACTGAGGTGGCTTCCTTTGGGGTTGTGCACAACATGCCTTCTCCTTTCAGCCCTTGTAACCCCCTGGTAATCTCTCTGTTTTGAAAAGTTGGCAACAAAAAGCTTTGTTTTATTTTGAAACATTTTGAGGTTTGATGAGTGTTTTTAACTTCCTGGTTTGGATCTGATAACCTAGTGAGGCAGGATGGTGTGTAAGCATATTAATTATACAAGAGTAATAAATGCAATTAGACATTGTTCTTTGTGTCGGCTCTTCTGTGCACTCTGGAAACCAAAAGGTCTGACCTATTTATTCAGGTAACTCTGGGCTGAATACTGTTGTTAGTCCCAATTAAAGTAAGCCTTTGAGTCAATGGAACTTAGATAAGCACCGACTTTCCGAGTTCCATTGATTTGTTGGACTTATTCTCAGTCTCCCTGTTCATCATATTGCTTACCTTGTTCCAGCAGCGCTTCAGACTGACACAGCCAAACATTATAGGATGTGGAATCTGCATATATAGATTCATATATAGAAATGAATACGTTTGGGTAAACATCCACAAACATAATCTACAGCCGTTTTTCTTAAGATATTTGATGTGGTAGTATAACAATGTTTGTCTCCCCAGTTTGCAAAGAACCTGATACTTTTTTTGTGTCCATTGGCTATAACTCTTCCCTTATTTCCTGGAGACTTGCCATGAGCTAATGGCATGCAGACCCACAGCTGCCATTGGCCCATGACCTAGAGCAAGATGCAACATCTTTTTTTAGCCAGAGGGCCAAATTGGCTCTAAGCAACCATGCCAGAGTCCACAAGTCAGGAATGTAGAAGACTACCTCACTGTTAGCATGTGGCCCAGACATGGTACCCTGGACCCCCTTTATTCGCACAGTCAGCTAGATCGATAAATACACATACAGGTAACACACACAAGCACACTAGAATATATGTATGTGTATAACACGTATGGGTAATTGTGCCTTCAAATCACCTGTTGACTTACGGCAACCTCATGGATTTCATAGGGTTTTCTTAGGTAAGAAATACTGAGAGGGGTTTTTGCCAGTTCCTTCCTCAGAAATATAGCCTACAAAACCTAGTTTTCTTTGGTGGCCTCCCATCCAGGTACTAACCCCAGGGCTGACCCCTCTTAGCTTCCAAGATCAGACAGGATCTGGTGCCTTTTGGATATATAGCCTCCTTTTTTACCACTTGTGATAACAAGATTAATTTTCAGCCCAGGCTAGGGTCCTCTGGTAAAACAGATCCATTTCCAGGACCCTTGGAAAAGTGCTTTCCAATTCCCCACCCACACACACACATATTACAGACTAGCCACAAATCTTACTGCAAGACAGATGGGCAAAGGCAGTGACAGGTCACAGAAGGGATAGCAACAGCACTGAAAGCTGCATAGTTTCTAGCCACCCAGGACTCCCTCATCCCACCAGTATCAGTTGAACTGCTGAACAAGGTGGCTGCCACCAAGGCCATTGTCTTCCTCTGGGTGTCATCATCACCATATTCTTTGTGGGCCAGAAGTATGTGACTTCCTTGTTAACAGCACTTTCAGTGGCTACCAGTCTGTTTCTAGGCACAATCTGAAGTGCAGACAACAGCCTATAAAGCTTTATACAAGGGCTCTGTTCTTTGATACAAACCTGCTAAAATTTTGAGATCTTTAGAGGAGGCTCTTTCTTTAGGGCCCTTTTATAGCACACAGTGATAGCGCTACGATTCCACTTTAACTGCCATGGCAACATCCTCTAGAATCCTGGGATTGGCAGTTTAGGGAGTGGAATTCAGAATTTCCAGCTGGTGAGCTCAGGTGCCTCATCAGATTACAAAGCCCAGGATTCCATTATTATGTTGCCATGGCATTTACAGTAGAATCATGGTGCCTTAACTGATTAGTGTGAGAAGGCCCCATTAAATTTTTTTTCCTAAATCCAACCCCCAAATACTTTGAATTACAAAGGGGATAGTTTCTAATATCATCCTCAAAGGCACTTAGTGGAACAAAAGAGAGTTTTCTTGGCAGCTGCTCTCAAGCTCTGGGAATCCTTCTGGAAGGAAAAGCTTGACTGATCCCCTCCCCAACCTTCCCCAACAGCAGGCAAAGATCTTTTTATATTCAGATTGGCCTTTGAAAATTAAGGCTAGTTGTTGCAGACAGGACTCTCAAATGATGGCTGCTGCTCTTTTTTTTACATGTTTTAGTACTTTAGTACCTTTTGTTCTAATTGATCTGTATTATGTCTTACCTGTGTTTGTTTTGTTGTTGTTTTTATTACTGTTAGTCCCTTGATTTTAATTTATTACTGTTGCAAATTAGGAATATGGAATATAAGTAGAGGAGGAGTCTGCCTGAACCAGCATTTCTCTGATAAAACACATAAAACTGAGAAGAAAGATAAAGAAACCAATGCCAGCAACACTGAGCCCAGTGGGACATTTTCCCCCAAAGGCTGGGTTCCAATGCAGAGCCCACTGTTACTTCCATCTCCAAGCACTGAATTTAGCTAGTAGGGCAGAGAAAATGTAGTGCTGGTTCCAGGGCATTTTCTAAGACTTTGTTAGTGGGCATCACATTTTCTCATTCAAACACTTCATGAGTGGAAGCTTTACCATGGATTGCAGTGTATTGATCAAATTGTGTATGTTTCGTCTCCCCTGGATGTTCATTGGACTCAGAACTATTACTTTAAAAATGCCTTGGCTGCTCCCTACTGAAATACCTTGTACAGTCTCTAACAGAGAATGGTCTGAAGGTGCTTAAAGGGATGTGGTTCTGCAGTTTATTTTATTTATCATTTATTTATTAAAATATTTATATCACACCCTGTGTTCCAGAATCTCAGGGCAGTATACAGTAAAATCAATTTGGCACATTAAATGATAATAACAATAATTTAAAAAGACTAAAAACATATTAAATCAGTTAGCACTTAAACCCTGACAATTTAAAACCAGTTAAAATGATTTAAAATAATGCCGTACAGAGCACATGTACAAATAGGATAGAATCAGTTAGGCCCCAAAGGCTTTAATAAAAGGTGATGATTTGACTTGGCACTAGCATGACTCCACTCTTTGTGCCCCTCCGAGTGGGGAGAGTATGCCATACCTGGGGTCACTACCATTGCAAAAAAACAGAAATGAATTTCTGGTTTTTAAAGTTAGGGTTTTTTTCCCCCTCAATATTAAACAATGAGGGGAGGTTTCAATACATGGAGTGGCAATTATCCTTTTTTTACGACCATAAAATTTCTGGAGCGGTCAAGGACCACAGAAACAGCCTGGTGGGGGGGCTCATGTAACCTCAAGAATACACTTCACCCATCCCTGATCTAAACCATGCAGCACTCACATCTGTACTGAATCTGTTAGTATTTCCTTGTCAATAAAACAATATACTAAAGCACAGCCCTTGGTTGCCTCTAGTCATCCTACCATTCCCAGTGTACATTTTCAGATGCAGAAGTTATTTAAAGAATGTAGAACAATCACTATGCCTACTTCTGTCCAGCCTATTGTCATATGAAGCCAGTACTACACAGCTCAATTAAGGATAGAGGGAACGGAGGAAAATGTGGAAGGGTGTGACTGGGAAATGGACAGAGGAAAAGATGCAAGCTCTACAGGATAAAATAAATGCTACATCTTGCACACTTTGAAATTGTACCTGCCACAAATAGATTCTTTTATTTTGCAAGTTGTTGTTGTTGCTGTTATTGCTGTGTGACTTCAAGACTTATGGTGATGCTAAGATGAGCCTACCACAGGTTCTTGTGGGGCTGAGAATGTGTAACATGCCCAGCATGCCCAAGATCACCCAGTGGATTTCCATGGCTGAACAGGAAATCAAACCTTGGTCTCCAGAGTTATAGTCCAATGCTACACCACACTGGCTCTCTTATTTTAACAAGGGCACAGTATAATTCATTAAAACTTATCCTGCAGCACAGGAAATTTCCAGAATGATATGCGGAATGTTAAAGCTTTAGGCTAATATATGGCAGAAGCTATTACATAAAAAAAGATTTCCATACTATTATTAAACTCGCATTTCATACTCGTGTATCACAATGAATGATAGTTCCAGTATATGAGATTACTTCCAGTTTTTTGATCTCCTGTAGTGCCCAAGCTGTCCCAGATATAAACTGCCCCAATTAAACTGGAATATGGGATGTATATGATTTTCTGTGCATTAAATTATTGGTTGGAAAATTCCACAAAGGAAGATTTGCTGAAAACTATGGCCATTCCTCCAGAATTTTAGTTCAGTACTTACTTTAACCAAGTAGTTTGCTTTTGAGGCTCTGCTGAGTAAAGATGGGAGGCTGATACCCCAATTGGTCAGGAATCTAAAATAAGTTCACAGAAAGGACAGTTTCCCATCATCTCCTCTGTCACTCCTCCCATCTGCCATCTGTCCCCTGTCCAACATTATTCACTGCCCCACCTTCCAAAGCGGCTTTTCAGGGATCGAGGATCCCTGCAGGAAAAAGAAAACAATAAGAAACCTGCCTTCA
Organism: Cyclura pinguis; assembly: GCA_030412105.1. Classification (NCBI taxonomy): domain Eukaryota; kingdom Metazoa; phylum Chordata; class Lepidosauria; order Squamata; family Iguanidae; genus Cyclura; species Cyclura pinguis. The sequence continues at coordinate 220,861,566 of CM059602.1, forward strand.
ATTAATGTCCTTAACTGCTTCTAGAGTCCAAGCCATTATTTGATTTTTACCTGAGGATATTTTGGAAGGAAAATTCACTGGAGAGTCTGGAGAGGGAGAGTTGAAGATCTGAGTCAGGAATGAGACTGAGAAAATTACAGAGAAATTAATAAAGCATGCAGAGATACTGGGGGAAGAGAACAGCAACCTTCTACCCTCATCCATTGTTCAGCAACCACCAGGAGTCCTACAGACCAACCTCCACAGACTAGAAGTGGCAGAGGCGAAGGCTTGCAGTGGCATTCTAATTTACTAATGTGTAACAGAGAGGTCTGATACATTCTAATTTCTGACATGGAAAAAACTGATTAATTGGATTCTATGGAGCTTTCTCTGTCCCCCCAAGATTTAGATGAAGAAATATATTTATATTTTTTTGTGTTAGAATACAACACTAGCACACATAGCAGGTAACCTGAGCTAGTAGGGACAGGGAGGGATAGGCAGGTAGATAACCTTGAGTTTGTTTTTCACCTTCTTGACCTTTCTAAATCAACATGTAAACTGGTACTCTCACCCCGCCTTCTTCTTTTCCTTCTTGGAGATGACCTCCAAGTTCTGAACCCTATCCAGCTGAGATAGCTCTTTTAAACCACAAAGTGAATCTAGAGCAGATTCATGGCCCCACTGACATGGGAGTCATGAAACACCATTGACTCCCATTTCATGTAGGTTGAAGCAGAGATTGGAAAAGTTACTCCGGGCAGTAATTGAACAGATACCCTAAGCAGCATGTCCAGTGACCAATTTGACTGGGAGATTGTGACACTGAAAAAGTAGTCTTTCCAAAGCTCTGCACAGGAGGCATTTGTCTAAAAGTGCCTCAGTGTGAAAAATGCCTCAGTAATAGACAAAGATGCTTTTCACAGAAGGTGAAGCTATTGGTGGCTGCTGCTTACTCATGATGGCTGCACATTATCTTCAGTAAGTAGGATGTTTCTCAACAGCTGCTGGGGAGCAGGAGTGGGAATGGCATTCATGTGGTGCTTGTGGGTAGTTGGACATGTGTTTCTCCTCCTATTTTCCTTTCCATGCTTTACAACTCCTTCTACAAAAACAAAAACAAAATAAGCTGATTGACCAGTCTGATAAATTGGACTGGAAATGCTAGTACTCATATGTCTGTGGCAGCCCAGGTTTTTACCCCAGGCCTGTTTGCTGCTGCTCACCTTAATTCCTATCTCTTGTTTTAATAGATGTTATGAGCCACCTTGGGTTTCATTTGGCAGAAATGTGGGATATAAATTATATGCATAATAATTAAAAAAATCTATCTATCTGGAAGTCATCTGGAAGCAGCCTAACCCTTCCTATACCCTACTTAGCTACAACTCTGTTATTTGGTCACTAGGTAAAATGAATGCTGAACCAGATAGACCTTTGTGCCTGATCTAGCTGACTCCTCTTCAGGCTGTTCTTATGCCCTTGCGAATGAACTGTCAGAAACTGCCTCATGTTCACCACCAAAAAGAAGTTTTGAAAAAGAAGATTAGGCCAAGAAAGTACTGTGTATGTAAATATTAAATACCAATAAATATTTTGCCAGTGAATTCATTAACAAACTTGCTAGTAAGGCCTTCAAGGCAGTTTTTTATAATAATATTTTAATCACATTTATGATATTGACAAATGTCAGAAGAAATGAAACTAAACTGAAAAGCAAACAGTACACATAAATAATCAGAAGTGACAGTTGATGTAGAACACTGAGACTGCATATATGATGGTTATGGTTATGGCTTTCCAGTAGTCTTCTTTTGCCTCCGTGATTAGATGTCATCTTTGACATGTTGCTCTGTGATGTTTTTTTTAATTACCAGGCAAAATAAGCAAAACTAGCTGGATAGGGTGTGGGCAGTTGCACTGTCAGAGAAACTGCCATATAGGCTAAATGTAGCCAAAGAAGAAGTCAAGAAAGACAAGTTTGTAAAGATAGGGCAGCGTACAGTAGTTTAGTTCCTTTGAGAACTTATTACTAGCTTCTTGTAGTAGTAAAACCAGACTGAGGAGATGTGAGGACAGGAGAGAGAAGCATTGTTGAATTTGGCTGCAAATATAGAACGTGGGTACAAAACGCATGTCCACACCTGATTTATTCCATCACCTGACTATAGAATATGAGTAACTAACAGCTGTTTTACTTATTCATCAGTTAACCAACAATGGAAGATGAAAGAAATGGACAGTTCCTCTTCTCTGTGGATTTCTTCCACCATTTTTCTTTAAATTGGTTGTTGCAGTTGGTGCCTTGAATCTTCACCTGCTGCTCTCAATTTTTGTTTAACCATGAAAAGGACCTAAAAAGAAGAGAACACAGAAGCATATGTTTCTGTTTTTTAAAAAATAGATTCCAGATATGGATTCTCAGCTGCTTGTGTTTTTGGCTCCTTTCTGTTAGATATAAATGGTAGGTAATATGCATAAAATAGGGTAAAATGCTCATCCTTTTCCTTGAAAGTAACGTTATCGCAGCCTCCACTCTAGAAAGGAGCCAGTGTTATGCATGTATGTGTGTGTGTGTGTGTGCATTTCAAACAAGAGCTTTTATGGAAGTTAAGCATCCTGCACAGGACTTAAGTCAACTAGACACTTTGAATATTTTATCCCTAATTCACATTAAAAATGCTAATGTACCACTGTGTCAGCCTTAAATGTCAAGGTCAATCATGACTAAAATCTCCCACATGTGACATTGCTGTTTTATGTAAAATGGTTCCTGCTGTTTCCATGGTTTCACCTGAAATGTACCCTGGGCTTTTATGGTTAACCAGTTTTTAAACAGCCTGCTTGTCTTCACCTCTTTCGAACGGTTGAATAAGGTTCTGCGTCATAATCGCAAAGATAGCTGTTTGGATTATCCCTCTCTTTTAAGCCTATCCTTGGATATCTTTTGAAATTCCACTCTAAGCATTTTTTAAAATTTAATTCTACAAAGATGTGCTGCTCATTTCTTAGAAATGTTCCTTTTGGGAGAGTGCTGAAAATCAGTCCACATAGCATCCTTTCTGATTAGAAGGACAGAGAAATATAAAATCTAGTACTTTCCAAGAACGGTATTTTTAAAACAAAAATTATTGATTTGTTAACATATGACATAGTAACACAATGTAACCATTTTTTAAAATCAGAACAAACAAGAAACTCACCAGGCATTGATATTATTTCCCTCCAAAATAAGATTTTCAATGGTTATGTGAAATCTTTGGTTATAGGTACACAACATGCAAAATTAGCTTGTCAACAGAATAAGATATGCAGGTGATACCATACTACTAGTAGAAAATAGCAACGACTTGGAATGATTATTGAAGGAACTCAAGGAAGGAAGTGCAAAGGCAGGTTTACAGTTAAACATTAAGAAAATATAGGGACCACAGATAATTTATATTACTTTAAAGTAGACAGTGAAGACAATGAACTAGTTAAAGATTTTCCACATCTTGGCTCAACCATTAAGAATGGAGACAGAAGTCAAGAAATCAGAAGAAGACTAGGACCTGGAAAGGCAACTAAAAAGGAATTAGACAAGATCCTCAAGTGTAAAGATATCTCATTGAATATCAAAAGAGGTATTGGAGGCTCTCATTCACAGGACTGCCATGAACTGAAGTCTACTTGGCGGCAGTTAACAACAAACCTCTTTACCATTCAGCTAAAGCTTCTTTCTATGGGTCCATATGTGAATATGAAGGGTAAACTTACCACTGTCTTGGAGGAAAGTAATAAAAGGAAATCATGTTGAAAAGAAGCTTAATTCTGATCATTTCTATCATCATGCACAGTAGGTGTCAGTTTTTCTATAAATGCTCTTTCCCAGCTTTTTTTTTCCAGTTTTCAGTCAAGAGGTGCTCTAATTTTTTTTCCAGTTCTGAGCTATTACCAGTCTTTCAGCAGTGCAAAAAGTGTAGTCCATTCGTTACTATTGTCACAACATACGGAGAAAATCCTGTTTTTGGATCAACAGGAACTGCTTGGTTTAAGATTTGACTTCTAAGAAATACCTCTTCCTGAAGTTCAGAGATACAGTCAGCCCTCCAAATTTGTGGGTTTCACTTTTGTGGATTTCAGTATTCACGGATTATTTGCTGTCACTCTGCTGCCTCCCTATGCCATTTTTATTAGAGACTGCAAGCCTCGTGAGACTGAGAAACTGTAAACGAGGCTTGTAAGTCCCTATTAAAAATGGTGTGGGGCAGCAGTGGAGATGTCAGTAAGCTCCACCAGCCACCGACTTCTGCCTTGTGAAGGAACCCTAATGCCTCAGAGGAATCCACGATGGTTTGAATATGGTGATCATACTTTTTTGTATGTTAAATATGGTTTGGGAGGGCCTAGAGTTATTCACGGTTTTTCCACTTTCATGGGGGTCCTGTGCTCCTAACCCTAGAGAATGTGGAGGGATCACTGTACGGTAGTACTCCCACCATGTGCAAATATGTACCCAGTGCGCCGCAGTTCCTCCAGTATTTGTTAGATGAATGTATTATCTTCAGATTATTTTTTTTTAAATCAATTGATGCTACAATTTTGCAAGTAAAACCTGTGGCCAAAATTCTGTTGAACACCAAGCAAAAAAGTCTACTGAGTTATTAACATGAGATAATCCTTTGCTTCCCATGATTGTTACTGGTAAAGAAAACTACTCAAATTACATGGGGTTAACTTAGATGTTTCAGTGCATGAATGGTGGAAATGTCAAACTGCTCACAGTACAGCATGTTGCACAAGAAATTTAATACAAGAGGATCCTGGTCTATTACTTTCCTTTAGACCAGCCTCCCATATGGTCCTTCTCATCTCAGTGCATAATGGAACATATTTTATATGACTACTATTATCAGCAGCAATTAATACCTATTGCTAAACATTTTTAGAGGCCCAAATAATCTAGTGGCCTAACTATCTCCTCAGCCAGAATGCTTCTGTTTCAATGGAGCTTTTGCTGGTAACAAAATGTTTTAGAGATACAGCCATCCATGCCTGAGAACATCATTTGGCCAGTTTAAGGATAAAGCCATCTGATATGGACAGCAACAGTATCCATTAGTTCCTCGGGATAATCTGCCACACACTAAATATCATAATTGTCAAGGAAAAGAAGAAATACAGAAAAGGACAAATGTAAACCATTCAGATGCATGTTATTGATTTCACTGTCTGCAAGCGGGTAAGCAAGAACCATACACTGATTTAAAAATAATTCCTAAGATGGAGTTTCCAGTTAGTGGGGTGAAAGCCACATTGCATGAATTCACTGTTATCCTTTAGACATATCAAAAGAAATCCACTAATTTAACAAGAAGTGCCAATCTGGAAGTCATGCAATTATGTAATGTGGCATCTTGAGGAAACAATAAAAATAGAACTTTCATTAATCAAGATAAATCTCTCTCTTTTTTTCCCCCCATAAATGAACACATTGCAGTTCATTACTCACCATTTAGTAATTAGGAGAAGGAGCTGTCCAGCTTGCTTGCTTTCAGCATCTCAGATGCTTAGTTGCAGCTTAGAAGCTTGGTAGTTCTGGATAAAACTCAACTCTTTTTCTGAAGCATTTAACGAACGTTCTTGATTATGCTATAGGGGAAATAAGTAGGATTACCATTTATTTATTGAAAATTTTCATGCTGCCTATCCCTGGCCAAAACATTTTGCCACCTGAGATGGAAGGGCAAATTACATTTTTATGCACCTAAATCAAGGTATCATTCATAAAGACAGCCAAGTTACTTTGGCACACGAGGAAGAAAATCCCCATAGTGCACCTTCTCTTCTGTGGCAAAACAAATAAGATAATAACCTGAAGCTTGGAAGTAACTTCTTGAAAATAACAAGTTACTTGTGATTCCATTTTCCACTAGCAAAAATGTACTACATTACATAACATTTGTAATTTAGCAAGGGATATTGCAGCACTATAACCATAACTTAAAATTATTGTTAAAACAATGTGGGTGACCTCATGAAATGGTGGAGGAAGAATATGATTTGGTTCAAATGGTGGCTCCCGCTGTTTCTCTGAAGGGAGATAGTATATCTTTTCCACCCCACTGCTCCCAAAGCAGGTAAAGTTGCCTCCATTAGGAGTGTGAAATGGAAGCTTAAAATGTGTGTGTGTGTGAGTTGTGGGGGGAGAAGAAAGACGGACATTGAGACTGAAATTGTGAGAGTGGGGTAAGGGTGAAGATCCCCTTGCAAAGTCGCTTGGTCTTTCATACTGCCATTAACCCAGCCACAATCCCATTGAACTCAATGATAGCTATTTCTGAGTCAACATATATAAGACTGCATGGTTAACTTTATGCTAGAGTTATGGAAACTTCTACTCATGTTTAGAGATTCTGCAGTTAGACTAAGGAGTAAAGATCTCTTTTCAGAGTAACTTGAGGAAAGTGTTCTTGAAGGTGGAAATAAAGGGTGCAGTTGTTGAGGGTCAGTGATGGATCTTCATTGAACAACCAGCATCTCAATACTAGGTGCCTCCTCTCCTCCCTCTGTTGTTGCCTCCTCTCTCTTACTACCTGCACTTTTTTGGCAGTTGAAGACAACAACTGGAGTCCAGTGCTGCAAAAGACTTATGAAAGTATTGGTCCCAGCAGAGGCAGGTATGCCCTTTGGGTTCTAACTGAGGCAGTGCAAAGGCTCTTCAGCTGATACTGGTCTCATGGGGTTACTTTAGCTGCACCAGTATAAACAGAGCTTGTGTCATTGCAGCTGGCACCACTCTATTCCGGGAAAATGGGACAGAGCTGCCTATTTGATTGTACTGCCAAAATTACCTGAGACAAGCATGGTTTATGTTAGGCACTGAGATCACAGGTCCAAACGGGGGATTTGAATCCAGCAGCCTGAAGTTTATAAATTATGTTCTAACGTTTGCAGCAAGCTACCCATCACATGATACTAGTATAGTATCCTTTATAGGTTAAGGAGAAGGGAAGGAACTCCAGGTTTTTTACTCTCTAATGTTGTGCATTTGTATTGCTAAGAGTACTGACAATCTGTTCTCTGGAAAAAAAATCCTGAATGCATCATGCACCTACTGCTGCCTTGAAGATCTCTGGATTGACCTTTCCCCCATTCTTGAAGATCTTTGTCAGGATTACATCTGGAGTGAAACTAAGACATCAATTAACTCTAGTCCCCATATTCTGTCAGAAACTGGGTGGGGGATGTTTGTTATAGTGCTATTATTCCACTTTCAACATCCTGTGTAATTCTTGCGTTTGTAGTTTACTGAGGCCAAAGAGCTCTCTGGCTGAGAATTCTAACTGTCCCTCTTTAAACTGCAAAGCCCGGGATTCCATAGGATGTTGAAAGTGGAATCATAGCACTATAACAGTGTAGTGCAGAAAGATCCTAAGAACACTGTCCTTTCTTACTACACAGTTCTAGTGCTATGATTCCACTTTAACTGCCACGGCCATTTATTTGGAATTCTTTGCCAGAGATCTCTAGTGTCTCAACATCTACAAATCCTAGGATTGCATAGGATGCTGTTGTGGCAAATAAAGTGATGTTATAACTGTGTAATGTGAAAGGAGTCAGACAGTAAGAGAAAGGGTGTGAGGGAGGGGCCTTTAAAAATATAATTCCTCTTTACCTCAGTAGATTTAAATCTGAAATCCTGTTATGTGGGTTCAACATATTTTTTAAAAGCACACATTACACATAATTAGTGTTACTAGTTGTGATTTTGTTGTTAGCATGGGTCCGTTAGAACCATATTGGCATATAGAAACAGATTAGATTTTCCTTTCTGAGCTTCCATTTCTCTAATCTGAGTTCTGACCTTATACCATTAGATTGGCCTGGGGATTGTGGGATTGACTCACGTGAATGGAAACAAGAGTGTGGTAGTTGAAGGCACACAGAAAATAAAAGTCAGTTGGCAAAGAGATTAACTCATTTACAATGCATTTTGCTTAATGTTGAAGGCGCAGACTTCCATGTGTCTGCCTCAGTACAGATATTCAAGCATATGAAAACACATAAAAGATAACATTTTAAAATGGGTCACCAGATCTTGCACTCGGAAAAATTCTTGCATTGATTTAATCAAGATATTGCCAAATAATCCCCACTGCATCCTTCCATCACCACGCCAGCAAACTGGTATGCATTTTAACCAGTGATTTGTTTTCAGTTCATTTTCTACCCAGAAAGCAATCAAACTTCAAAGGGATCAGTTTTATGTAATGCTCATCTTCGGAGAAAAAAAATAAGCAAAGGGATTTGATATGCATATTTTTTAAAATCCCAAGAATGCTAGATTTTGCATACCAAGAGTTATACTCTTAACATAGGTCTCCTTCTACCCCAAGGCAGGGAGAACCTTAAAAATAACATAATCTTCGGTCATATGAAGACATGTCTTTACTTAACGGAACAAATTACTGGATAGTAAAGTGATTTGGTAGGAAAATGAGAAAGTATAATTTAATCCCATCAAGGACATTTTCTGCAGCCCCTTTAAAAGACTTGTGCTGTGAAATATCAAAAGCCTTTTTATATATAAATGGCTACATTTTAAGTTGGTGCCTTGTGAGTCACACGCGTAGATTCCAAGGACAATAACCAGATTTCTGAATAGTACTCTTTGCACATACTTGGAGAACATTTGCATTCAGGAGATCTCTTTGTGTCTTGTAATCTAGCATGTGACATATGTGCTAACAGGCCGATGTAATGGCCAGATGGGGTATGAACAAGCTAGTCAGACCTGAAGTCAAGCCTGACTCTCCCTGTACCCTTCTCATCTCTAAAAAGAAGAAGTAAACCAAGGACAACAGAAAGAATATTTAAGCTTTGTTGTTCCAAATCCAGAACAAAGAATCTGCTAAAGGAGGAGCAACTCCTGTTTGTTACTTACTTCACTTACATTTCTAGCACACCCTGTCCTTTAGGGTCAGGACAGTGCAGTGTACATCATATTAAAATAATTTTAAACAGCACATCAGATATACTTAAAAAGACAAACTCACCATAAATAGTGTGGTAAAAATAATACCATTGTAAACCTGTCCCCTGCCAAACAAAAGTTTCTTACCACTGTTTCCAGAGATTCTAGTCGAAGTGAAAAATGGAACAGAGTAGAGCTTAAAAAAAATAGACACACTTTCACACTGCATAATTATAGCACTATGATTCCACTTTAATTGTCATGGCTATTACCTGTGGAATCCTGGGGTGTGTAGCTTACTGAGGCACTGAGCTATCTGACTGAGAACTCTAATTGCCCTAAATTGGGAATTCCAGGGTTCCATAGTATTGAATCACAGCAGTGAAAATGAAATTACAGTGGTATAACTATATATAGTGTGAAAGGGTCCTAGCAAATGCCAATTTTTAATTAAAGTGAATCAAGGAAACAAAAGATAAGAATGCACCATTTCAAGATTTATGTTCTACCTCAGTAGTCTTGGAGGAGGAGGCAAATCCCTTAATTTAGACAGCTATTGTAGTTTAAATAGCTTTAGGAGGCAGGTTTTTCCATTTTTGAAATGACGCATATGCTGATGTAAACTAATTAAAAATGGGTTCTTTCCTGCATTCCTTTCAAATGAATATGTGTATTACCAGAATCTGAACACAGGTGCCCTTTTAAATTCTTGAAGGAAATCAGGTAGCTTATTTACACTTTAATAAATAAACATTATCCTTATTGAGAGAAAGGCTATTTTAATATTTGGATTTTTAATCTGTGTTGCGGTAGCACTCCAGAACTATCCTTGAACACTCCTTTAAAAAGAAAATATATGCTTTGAATGTAGTCTCACTTATCAAAATTTTCCTCTACCAATTAAAATTAGTCCACACATTTATAGCAATGTTCATACCACATATGGTGGAGTATGAAATCATTTTTAAAAAAACCCTCCAGTTTCATATTTAATGTTTTATGTGCTTCCGGATGTTTAAAAAGTTAAACATTCAGAACTTGGGGAAAACTCTGCTGGGGGATTCTGGAAGCTGTAGTCTGAAACAATAACTTTTCTAAGCTTTACATATATTAGGCATGTAACCTGGGAATCTCAGGTAGCTGGTAGTCCTCTTGTCTTTCACATGTACTTGAAGAAACATGAATGTCATTCGTAAGTTATAGAACAGATGACAAGACTAAACAACCCATCCTTGATGTAACATGTGGGATACTATTATTTGATTGAATCTGTATCAGGATCAGCATAGGCCAGAACACTGGTGACATACACAGGCATTCTGCCTGTCTATGGCCATTTCCACACTATACTGTTATAATTTTATTATTCCACTTTCAACATCCTATGGAATTCTGGGGTTTGTAGTTTACTGAGGTCACAGAGCTTTCTGGCTGAGAATTCTAAATGCCTCTCCCTAAACTACAAACCTCAGGATTCTATAGGAAGTGGAATAATAGCAATATAACAGCGTAGTGTGAAAATGGCCAGAGTCTCCCTACACATGGGGCTTCCCTTCTATGCAAGGCACTATGCAAAAACTATGCAAAAACTTGGTGGTGGTGTGCCTATGCTGACCCTAAGGTGGAACTGTCACAGGGTTTTCTTGACTGGATTTGTTCAGAGGGAATTTGCCACTGTCTTCCTTTGAGGCCAAGTGTGTGGCTCACCCAAGGTTACGCAATGGGTTTCCATGGCTATGCAGGGATTCAGAGACCTGGGTCTCCCAGAGTCCTACTCCAATTGCTTGGGCAGAAATGGCCTTTGTCCTTCTGTGGCTGTTGCATACAGAACCTCCATCCACAACTGTCCCTCACCAAGGCAACCAAGCTTCCTGCTGTTGGTGCTCTTCGCAGACATTTAATGGCCATCTTAAGGTTGGGGTGGTCAGGCAGATGTATTTCTGCACATGAAGATGGTGCAATCCTCATGCACCTCCTGGGCTTCTGGAAGTCCAGGAAGATGACATCATCTTTATGTACCCAGTTGACTGTGGGGTGTGGGCACCAGCAGCAGAGAGGTAGACTGTGCACAGGGAGAGAGGAAGAGATGGAGCTATGCCTGGTGGTGCTATGGAAGATCTCAGCCATAAGAAATAAGTATTTAATTAATAAGTATTTACTCTACTTCTGCAAAATATTCAGAATATGTCATACAGTGGGCCCTCAGTATCCACTAGGGTTTGGTTCCAGGCCCTCCCACCATGGTTACCAAAACTTGTGGATACTTAAATCCCATTATGTACAATGTACAATGTTGTAGTAAAATGGCATCCCTTATATAAAATGGCAAAATCAAAGTTTTATTTTTGGATTTTTAAAAAATATTTTCAAGCTGTGGTTGGTTGAATCCGTTGATATAGAATGCACAGATATGGAGGACCAACCATACTGTTATGCCCAGGCCACCTCACAAAATGAAGTTCCAGGGGATTCATCACTTCTAGACCAGGACGCTGTTGGAAGGAAGTTGTTGGAGGCACTGTTTGAACTGAAGACCAATGTGGTTCTGTACCTGCAGGAGATCTCAGCATGTTCTAGATCCAGCCATTGATGACATCTTAGCTGGGCTTAACAGGGTTTCACAGAAAGGGCCCAACTGAGAGATTTTTCCTGAAAATACAGATTGTATACACATACCTATCTGTACACATATCTGTACCTATCTAGGGCACTCAAAGCAATTGATTCAGAAGGGGATGCTTAAGGCATGCACACAAATGTAGAAAGAGAATTACTTTCTTCTCCAGATTGCACAGTCTTAGGCACACATAATGCATTTCAGTTTTCTTCCTCTCTTCACTTACACTTCAGTGTTTCAGCGTTTAGTCTGCAAATTGATAATAATACAGAGATGCCACTACATATTCTAGTGGCAATTACACTGAAGGTTTATCACACACAAAAAAATCTATATTTGACTCTTGCCTTGCTGCATGTGATCTAAAAGGCAAATCTCAAGGAGCAGGAAGAAGGATAAAGGATTAATTGGCCAGCAGCTTGTGCATGTATTAGATTGAAGAGGAGAGTGGTTCTATTTTATCCTTTCGATACATGACCTCTTTTTCTGAATTTTTTCTCGCTGAGCCTTTATAAAAAATCAGCCATCAGCAGAATGACTAACAGAGTGAATAGGATAGGGATTCATAAGTCTTCTCTAATGACAGAATTGCTTGAGGCATCATGTGTCTTTTAAATACTTTTATGCGAGGATGGGCAAATGTATAGTGGGCTGGCTAATACTAATGCTTAGAGTATATATTTTATTTCCTTAGTTTGTCACCCATCATTTTCAGCAATTTCCCTCAAGAGACCACCTAAAAATTTACCCATGAGATCCCTCCCCAACTTGGTGCCTTCAGAATGTGTGGACCTACCATTTCCAAAATCCCCAGACATCCACTATAATCCAGATACAAAAGTTTGATCTGGTACATCTGGCTGGGGAATTCTGGCCATCGTAGTCCAGCAAAACTGGAAGGCACTAGTTTAGGGAATGCTGGTTTATGGGGTCACATTTATACAGATTAGGATTCCTTTTTTCATCTGTGCAGATACTCATTCACAAGGATGGTAAGGCAAAACAAATGAGCAGCAGGTACATTTAATCAAGAAATACTGTTCTAATTTCCTGTTTTATTTCCAAAAAGTTGTTAAAAGTGCATTATATGGGGAAAATAGTGACAGCCAACAGTCTATTAACTACATCCTATTCAGAAAATTCTAGAATGGTGCTAGATCAAGAAACAACCACTGAATAGCTAGCTCCCATGGAAATACATCACCTGCTTACAGCATTTCTATGCGGTAGTAAGATGACACAAGATTCTTTGTTGCTGTTTGGAGCAACAAACTGACCCTGCAGCCCAAATGACATTTGCATGCACTTGGCCCTCTCTCTTTAATTCATCCTCTGCCTGGTCTGTTTGATATTTCCTTGGATTGTTTCCAGAGGGATTTCTTTTTTCTCTTTTTGATAGATTTTCTGTGATAGGAATGCTCTGTGAGATGGAAGAAAACATAGGAAATCACAGATGAGTAGGAATGAATGATGGTGCTTGGATCCCTAGTAAAATTCTGTGAACATGGCAGAACATTTGTACAATAAAAGCCTCACCAAGGATTTTGGAAGTCTTCAAAGATACCTGGCAGTATACTTACATGGAATACCATTTTTTCTCTTGTATGATTGTTTGTTTCTCATTGAGCCTTAGGTTTTTTTTTCCCCCTCAACATGAATATGTGTCTATTGGCCCCAGTTTCTCTTCCCTAGGTGTGGGTATGCCTTGGCCTCAGTTTCTTTTCATGGGGAGGTATGTCCTCCTCCAGATGTTTCCTTTCTCCAGACCTGTGTGGTTCTCATGCTAAGTTTCCTTTTGTGTGTATCAATCTTAGCTTCCCTTTCTTACATATGTTACTATGAACTTCACGTCATCACTTACCACCAAAAAATGTCTCTTTTTCTGTCTCTTCGTGGGTTTTTATGACCAAAAAGAGGGAAGAAGTGGAAGAGGGTTTTTTTGGGTACCACTTTTATTCTGCTTTTATGTTGCTTAATATTCATTCCAACCTGCGAATTCACCCGTTATTTGTCCTGTTCAATTTTTTGCCATCATTCTTACCAGAAAAAATATTTATTGAGGTGGGAAAGGCAGAATACCTGCACAATATCTTTTGATTGGTAGCAGTGAGAGCCATGAAAAAAACTTTGTACTAATTTTATCTTGATTTCATTTAAACTTCTAATATATCAGCTTTCTGCCAAATAGATGTCTGAGGATAAAAACAGAGAAATAGCAGATAAGCATGACAACCAAGATCAGAAATAATGATAATTTAAAAGTGGTACTAATTCAGGCATCCAAAGGACAACAGTATGTGCTTGAAGAACAAGGATGTGAAAATAGTACTGAAGTTGCTTACAAGCAGTAATGTAATGGTACGTGTTGAGGTGCAGTGAGCCATCACAGTGGTCACATATAAGCATCCAAAAATGCAGATTGTTGCTCTTTTGTATCCTCTCTTTTCCTCAGAATAGGCACTCAAGACCGCATTCAAAAGCCTTAAAACAGATACATGTAGAATGCTTATAGATAAATTCAGACAGAAAGTTGTTGTTCAGAGGAAATCTATGGAATCAAAACTATTTAAAACATCCACTGAAAAGACATTTTTAAAATAATAGTACAGCACACTATTAAAAGCCTATTCATTATAAAGCAGTAAGTTCCCCAAAGCCTGCTGGAATAAAAAAAAAATCACCTGCTGATGGAAGGACAGCAAGTAGAGAGCCAACCTAGCTTCCTCAGGAAGGGATCTCAGAGCCTGGACCTTCTATTGTATTCCCATCAGACAGGTCTGTAAGAGATGGAAGAGCAAGAGAAAGACATTCCCTGAAAATCTCCAAATTTAAGCAGGCTCTTATGGGTAGATTCATATCAATAAACCTATCAATTTTCACTTCCACCAAGAGATAGACTTTTGTAAAGCTAGCAGATCTCAGTCACCCATGGAAGACCAAGCTCCCTTAAAATACTTCGCATTTCAAGTGGGCTACTCTGGAACAAGGTATTGTTTCTTGAAAAACCCACTTATATTCCCCTGGCTGCTGTGAGGGGAAGAAGAGGGAAATAATATCATATTTTCTGTTTGTTTGTTTGTTAAGTGCCTTGATACTTTGAACTTGGGAGCCTTGTTTCCACTCCACTATACCTTTGATTACTATTCCCCAGTTCTTGTTTGCATACAATTCTGAGTGAATTTTAATAAACTGAATAAACTGAATTTCAATAAACTGAATTTTGCACAAGCCAGCAACCAAACTTGGCATTGTGGTGGGAAAGATATTCCAGTATCTAGGCACGCTAAGCCTTACATATGTATACAGTAGATTGGAAGTCAAGAAAGGGAGTTCATTAAATATTTTGAAAGCTACTGATACTCATAGTCTATAGATAATGACATCATGGCTCTGGCTGAGTTCCAACTTGTCAGAAATGCCTCTGCCTAGTGTTTGGATATCATTTTCTTACTCTTCAGATCCACATTCAGCAAGTCCCTCCGTACAAATTTTTTTTAAAGGAAGGATGGTACTGATTCCATCACATTCCATCAACCTCCTTCCATACAATTCTTTGCATTTTCCATCACCTATTGTATTGTTTCTTTCTTTGTTATAAAAATAAGGATCTGATTTAGTTATTCAAAAAGCATCCATTAGTTTGGGCAAAATGTCCATCAGTACACATTAAAATGATTATGATCAAATGAACACACTCTCAAACCATACAAACTTTTGTGCATTTTCATGGGGGAGGCCAGAGAAAACAGATTTTCTGCTCTATTTCAGAAAGCCACGATGTGCATTTTATCCTGTTATTGCTGAGTGGCAAAAATAATGGCAATCCTTTTAAAAAAGAAGAAGAAGAAGAAGAAGTGTAAAGTGCTGGAATCCCATTAAAGCACTTCTGTATTTCCATCTAGCCAGAAGGCCTGCAGTCAATGCACCTGACCTGGGGTACTTAGAAAGTGAAGGAGGGACATCTGATGGGCAAATTATATGCCTGACTTCACTCTACTCTTCTCTCTGTGATCAAGTTGCATGACTAATCAAAGATCTTTGTAAAGACATTTGCAAATGTCAGCCATCTAACTACTTAAAGCACAAATGACAACTCCATCATTTTGTGATTCCAGAGTGCTTGACTGCCTAGACAAGAAAGTTAGAAGACACCCTCATAGCTGTGTATTAAATAAAGCCATCTTTTGCTGTAGAATACTGTTTTCCAAACTGCACTTAGAGCTTTGAAAAGTTACTTTTCCAGGTTCTACTCTTAGGCATAGTAGAGTGATATGAACTGAGCTCACAAGCCTGGTGGGTGTGTGGGGAAGGGGGCCAAGGCATGGTGGAGAGAATTGACATTAAGGGTCTAAATCAGGTCAGGAAAGGAGAGTGGGTCAGCTTAATAGCTCTATACTTCCTCTCTCTCTCTCCCTCTCATCCATCTCCTTCCTTTGGTGTGGGAGGGCATTGGCAGAGGGTTTGTGGTGCTGAGAAATCAGGCTGTGAGCTGTCCTTAGCTAGCCAGGCAGTAGCTGATAAAGGAGGAGAAGACAAGGGGCAGGTTTTTAAAGGACTGTGCACCCTGATCAGAGGCTGAGAGGAGAGGTTCCCCTGGAAAGAAGCACCTGAGGTGGGCAGGGGGACAAGGGTTGAAGAAACTCACAAATAATCAGATCTGTGAAAGTCCAACTCACAAAGGGAAGGGCTGACTTGCTCTTACTGGAGACATAGGGAAGACACTATACACTGAGAAGTGGGAACTGTGTGGCCTATGAATTGCATGTGGCCCTTGGAGGGCTTATTTGTGGTCCATAATGCTCCCAGATCTCCCCCTGGAACTCCCCAAATTAGATGTTTTTTTCCTGTCAAATAACCAAGATTTTTAGAGGAAAGAACACCTCTAGGGCACAGCTTGTGTCTCATAAGCTATTTTGTGGTGGGAGAAATCCTAAAACAGCTAAATCATAGGGGAAAAAATGGTCCAAAAGTTACTCAAAGTGAGTTCCACTTGCCACTGGGAGAACACTGGAGCCTCTGAAGTGTCTGGCATTTCTGAAGTTGGTTTGCTGACCCTTGGCAAATGCCCATCCCTGCTATACACTTTTAGAGCAGTGAAATACACTTAGTCACACTCACACTCTCTCTCTCTCACACACACACACACAATTAAATTGGATTCCATAGTTGTACAGCTAGTTATATAATGGATACCACAGCCTTGAGCTCACCCATTGTACAACAGTAGAATACCAATCCACCCACCAAGTAAGAAGTGAGAAAAAAGGCTGGGTCTATGGTGTGCTTATGGAAGAATTGGCTATACTAGAGATGACACTTCCTCTAAGAAAGTGCAAGCATGTGTGTAACTATTTATATGCTAGGCTAGTGCCCCAAAAGGATCAGGATACTAGCCCAAACTTTTAGAATTTTTTTTTTTTTTTTTTACTATATAGATGAGCAAAGCTGTCTGCATTTCGGGACTCTTCTTTTATGTGTGGCTTTGGAGACTTTTGTGGCAAGGGCCTGCACTCCCAGGTTGGACACTACACTACTGAACTTGCTCTTTTTTAAAAATCACATAGGGAGTCTACATGGTGAGTACATGTAGGAGCAGAGTGTGGATGGCAGAGGACAGTCTTGGCAGGGGATGTAATGTGATATTAGGGCAAGTGAATGCAGCCTTGGTGTACACACACATGCGCACGCGCGCGCGCACACACACACACACACACACACACACACAGAGTTAGAAGTCCCAATGAGTTTCATGGGTCCTACTCCTAAGTAAATATATACAAGACTGTAGCCTAAAGGAGACTTTCTAGAAAGCCATTAAAAAGCATACATTTTCTTTGTGGCAATCATGTGTTTTCCAAATATATCTTTCTTAACTCTATTCATTCCATTTATTCCTACAGCTAACAGTACTGTACATTTGTTTTCCCAACCTCACTCTGTTTATCTTAGCAACAGTCTTTTGAAGTAGGTTAGGCTCAGAAGCTATGTTTGACTCAAGGCGAACACATGTGTGTCATGTTATGGGGAGGCTAAACTTTGCCCTGGCATACAATGTACATTGGGCAAAGCAGGTGGTTGTCAATGCAGAGCTCCTGTAATGACCATAATGACCATGGATCTGAGAGAAAACTGTAATTTTAGCAGGGTCTGATAAAGACATTTGCAGAGAATCCTATATGACTGTTACATTATGTAACTTTATATATACCTAGCTGTGTAACGGAGGCACTAAGAAATTCCTTTACAGAGTTATGACAGGACACCAGCAGGAGTGCCAGTTGTGCATTGGGATCAATGCACATTTGTGTGCCATGCACATTAGTTTGCCATGCACAAGAGTGCATTGTGCATTGTGCACTTTGTTGACTCTGATACAAGTAATGTAATAGTAGCAGCCCTCTGCTGGATACAGACATCACACTACTGCGCGATTCTAATTCCCACAGACGTAAGCCACTTATGAAAACATAATGCCCCAACAGGATTCCAGCAATTTTGATTTACAGTAATGAATGATATAATAATATATTTAATGTTAATCATGCTGCATACACATACGCACACACACACAACAAGTATTTTATTCATAGACTTGGATTTTTACCATCAGGCTTTCCTAAACTGAATACATATATTCCAAGGTTTGTCTACTTAAAATAGTAGTTTTGTGCGTTCTTCTTCACTAAAAACTATTGCCCTCTTGTTACCTGGCCACAGCCTTTTGACCAAACTCTGATGTTGTTCAGTCACATGTGTCCTGTAAAATGTAAAATGTTGGAGGGCATGTGAGATCTGTACTTAAAAGTCTCTTGCTCCCCCATAGGAAAAGCTAACCAATGTCAGGACAACTCAGAGAAGCTATTTCTCAGGTAATGAATAGGTTTTTCCTTTCTAATCTCTCAACTGGCATCAACAGCGAACACAAAGTGACCTAGAAAACGGTCATTTCTGCACTACACTGTTATGGTGCTATTATTTCACTTTCAAAAAGCACTTCTGAACAAACCTTGCAAAAGTAGAAAAACTGCCAATACCAAAATGTATGTCTGTGTCTGTGAGAGGGGGGCTGAGGGATGGTGGGGTGGGCAGGCACCCAGGGTCCAAACCCACATCAGGGGAAGAGGGTAGGTTGGCATGGTGGCCGTATACATCCTCTCTTGTGCCCATGTCCTTCCTTGTGTGTGTGTCTGGGGCATCAAGAGAAGGTTTGTATTACTGAGAAATTGGAGTGTGAGCTGTCCTTAGCTGGCCAGGTAATGGCTGGTGGAGGAGGTGGGTTTTTAAAGAGCTGCACGGCCTGACTGGATCTGGCAAGAGGGGAAAGAAGTGCTTGAGGTAAGGGAGCAGGAGTTGGAGAAGCTCACAAATAAATCCGTGAAAGGTTAACACGTAAATGTGGAGGGCTGACTGTATTCTTAATAGGACTGTACATCCCCAAATGGATTGTCTAATATAAAACCAACAATCATTTATAAATATAAGCATCAAGTAAACAACAAAATAGCAGCCTTGTTACAGTTGTTGCTGTTGTTATCAGCATGCTGTTGCTTAAAAAATTCTTCAGAAGGTTAGTCCTACTTAGAGTAAACCCACTGAAACTGTTATTTGTAGTTAAGAAAGCCCATTCATTTCAATAGACCATAAGCAAGACTTTACTCCAGAGTTAAGTATAATGCTTTCTTCTGCATTCAGAATCCATGAGTTTTGGCAGTAGTCAAATCTTACAGAATCATCTCTTCTACATAGCAGTCTTTGTACATATTGCTAGACGGGATATTTTCACAACTTCTATTTATAGGCAGTTATGTAAGGGATGGAGATGCAGAGAGTTGTTCACTTTGATGATAAAAGCATATTCTCCCATGATAGATACAAGCTCAACTAAATATAGCAATCATCTCATTATAGAATTGTACTCCAAATGAGGCCAAAGTTTGTTAAAAGAATTACAGAGAAGTAGAAGGCACAGAACCTGAAAAAAAGCTAACTGTCATAAGCACGTCATGAATGCAATAAGAGGGGCCTTCTTAATTTGTAACTCATTCTCTTAGAGTCCAGCACTTTGAATGTGTAACCATCCCCACCCTTACATTCATGTATGCTATTACCATTCTATGTGCTTAAACCCAATGAGCAAAAATGTTTGAGTCAAGAGAAAGTAACATAAGTAATATATGCAAGTTCTCAGTAGCTCTGATAAGATGCACAAGCATTTGGTAAGCAAAGGGATGACAAGGGATGACAACAGAGTCCATAAACAGAATGACTAATCCTAGCTCTGTTCATGTATCTGGCCATACACATTGGTATGTTTGGTATTTATTTTGTGTTTTAGAACACTGCAGCTCCTGATAAACACAGAAAGCAACAGCATAAAGTCATTATCTTCAAACTGTCAGCTACAAAATATACAAACTATGCCAAGGGCATTGAGACTGTATCAGGGATGACTTTATAGAGTTGGAGAAATTGAAACTAATAGAGCCAGCATGATGTTGGACTAGCACTCTGGGATTTGTTGTTGTATGCCTTCCAAGTCATTTCTAAGGTGAATCTGTGGGGTTTTCTTGGCAAGGTTTGTTCAGAAGGGGGTTGCCTTTGACTTCCTCTGAGGTTAAGAGAGTACGGCTATTTCCGCATTAGACTGTTATAGCACTATTATTCCACTTTCAACATCCTATGGAATCCTGGGGTTTGCATTTTAGAGAGGGAATGGCCGGCCCCTCCCTAAACTGCAAAGCCTAGGATTCCATAGGATGTTGAAAGTGGAATAATAGTGCTATAACAGTCTAGTGTGGAAATGGCCTATGACTTGCCCAGTGGGTTTCCATAGCTGAGCAGGAATTTGAACCCTAGGCCATTTCAGCACTAGCATATTATAGTGCTATTATTCCATTTTCAACATCCTACGGCCTTAGTCTCCGGAGTCATAGTCTAACATTCAAAACACTACACTACACTGGCTGTCACAGGAGTCTGGAAGACCAGCATTCAAACCCCGACTTGGTCATGGAAACCCACCTTGGGCAAATCACATTTTCTCAGCCTCAGAGAAAGAGAACAGCAACTACCCTTCTAAACAAATCTTGCCAAGAAAACACCACAATAACTTCTTAGGGTCACCATAAATTGGAAAAGACTTGAAGACACACAACAACAAATAAAAAAATTAAATACCCTGATTTGTTGTGTTTTTTTAAAATAAGACAGAGATACAAGACTCACAGAAGTTACTTATTGGTCCATAACTCACAGAACACAACATGGCTACTGAGAGATATTTGAAGTTAAAGTCCTAAAAAGTCACAGTTCTTAGCTCTGCAGAAGTAGGGAACAAGATTGTACTTTTCTGAGCAATAGAAGCTATTTGATAATTTGCCCAGAAGAGGGCAATGTCAGCATGTTGCTTATAGCTATGGCAAGGAATCTGTTTGCAGCTGAGGTCAAAAATCAAAACCAGTTCCTTGAATGTCACATTTCTTATATTTACACAATAACACAGTTTTATAATATAATATACACAGCAACAAATGGTCTGATAATCAGATGCTCTCTGGTGAACGGTTTTCTTAATGTTTCTCCATTTACTAATGTTTGTCTATTTGCCAATTGTCATTTAGATGTACCCAAGAAAGGACAAAACAATACCCAGATCTGCCAGCCAGGCTTGTGCTGGTTAGGACTGAGTAAAGTTGTCTTCCTGTCTGTGTCTCAGTTCTGCTTATAGAAGACTAAAGGCAGTTGGGGTTGCCAGTCCAGGATTGTCCCTGGCCCTGAGGTTTCCAGACCAAAACCTAAGATGTAGTTATGGTCCCTGGTGATGTCATTCAGTGTTATTCATTAAGTACCAACCACAGTTGTTACAGCTTGTCATTAAAATATAGAGAGAGAGACAGAGAACATAGGCCATTTCCGCACGAGGCGAGGGAATCACTCCGTGCCGTTACTCACCGGATCTTCTGGCTCCTCGGTCCAGTCCAGGGTTAATCGGAGCAGTGCGTGGTCTAGATCTGCACTGCTTCGGCTTCCAAAATGGCGGCTTCCGGTTGGTCGTGGCTCCCGACCAACCGTTGAAGCTCGCCACGCCTAAAGCCCGCCCCCCCAGATCACAGGCTCGCATTGGTGCGAGCCTGCGAATCTGCAAAAGGGAGCAGGCACACAGTGGCGTGCTCCGGCATTTTGAAAGACCTGATTTTTCCGGTCTTTCAAAAACATGCTGGAGAACCATGTGGGGTCATTTCGGAGGAGACTGAGGTGTGGATCTCCAGTAAGTAGTCCAAACTCAGTCCACTCCAAGGTGCAGACGTCCTCTGTGGAGGACGCACTGCACCGTTTTAATTACCCCATGTGGAAATGGCCATGGTTTCCTATTTGGAAATTAGGACAGAAATCTTAGGCCATTTCCATACTATGCTGTTCTGCTGCTATTATTCCACTTTCAACATTCTGTGGAATTCTGGGGTTTGTAGTTTACCGAGGCGAAAGATGCCCCTCCCTAAAATGTAAACCCCAGGATTCCATAGGATGTTGAAAGTGGAATGATAGCACTATAACAGTACAGTGCGGAATTGGCTTTAGCTAAGGAGACTGTCCTCAGATCAAAGCAAAAGGAAAAGATTTTATTCCCCCTGAGTTAGGGAGACAAAATGAGAATATTGTTTCTAGCAAGAGAGTAGATGCAGAGCAGAGTGGAGGGTGAGCCCTGGCATCATGATGACTCGGAGAGAAGCAGGAGGCTCACTAAATTCACACAGACCAACTGGAGAGTCTTTGCATGTTGCAGCAACAAAGGAATTAGCCTTTCAGATTCTAGCAAGCTGCTGCTTTCCTAGCTGAGCTCTTGCCCTGAGCTGAGCCCACCAAAACTGGAGAATCTGCATCCTTGTCTCCTGATATGACCCAAAATAGAGGCTTAGGATCAGGTCCTAAGATCTTTGGCCCTAATGCCAGTGGTATTTTTTGTCCAGTGGTAGCAAACATAAGGCCCTGAAACAGGTGGTACCAGAGGCAGAGTACAGCTGACTTTAGATCTACTAGATCCAAAGCCACTCCATTCCTCCAGATAGGCCCAAATTTGGTCCTCAAGGTCCCCAGTTTAGCTAGAATAGCTAAATGTCACCGGGCTAAGAAGCCTGGCAAAACTGTCCCCACTACCTTTTACCCAGTAGAGAGGGTTATCTGCTATTTTGTGCCTCTCTAACTATGTTTAGGATCGTTTTACAAATGAACAGTTTTAATTGGACATGGTCCAAGAACAACGAGCACTCCTTAAATTTTAGGCCCTCTCTGTGTTATCTTTATTGATGTGGTGTCAGTCACTGCCAGGGCCACCAAGAACAGGTTCAATATCCAGTGAAAAAAATCAGGAGAGGGAAGGTTGCCAGAAGGCCTAACTACCCTAAAGGCACCAGATCCTGTCTGATCTCAGAAGCTAAACCGGGTCAGCTGTGGTTATTACTTGAAAGGGAAACTGCCAACAAATACCAGATGCTGTAGACTATATTTCTGAGGAAGGAACTGGCAAAACCACCTCTGAATATTTCTTGCCTAAGAAAACACTGTGAAATTCATGGGGTCACCATAAGTCCACAGGTGACTTGAAAGCACATACGAACATGTGCATGCATTCACACAAACACACATTTTGTTTTCCAGACAGCAATATGTGACAGCCCTCTGTGTTATAGGCCAGTTCAAGAGTGGCAGGTTCCTGTGAGGTGTGCCTATACCAAGCCTGCTTCAAGTCTTGCAGAAGAAGGAGAAATTTTTAGAAGATTTCCAGGCTCCCATGAAATCAGAGATCTCTCAGAAACCTGGAATTCTCCTGAGAGACTCACCTTTTGCATCTTCTGTCCAAGGATTTCAGGATGACAAACAATAAAATCAGTTTAAAAATTTTTAAAATAATTAAAAATGTGAAGCAATGAAGCAATTTACGGTCAAAAGTTGCATTAAAGTTATCATTGAGGTGTCAAATTAATGCAGTACAACTGTGTCATTTTAGTGGTATCATTTCATTTGTAACTATCCATCAGTTCCCTGTAAAATGTTTCCTTTTATAAGTCTTTTCTTACTTCTATCCTGCAGAGGGCAGCCCTGTATCATTGGCATGAAATGATAAGTTGGCTTTGGTTAATAAGCCGCAAAGACTGAAAATTATCTGGGGTCTCATTTTAACAATAGTTACTTGAAAACCTACATTCATCTCAGCTATGCTGGTGTGATGATGTTTTGAGAGAAACCGCTCTTCATTCTGGTTGTTAATTTAGAAAAAGAATAAGAAAAGAAAGGGTCAGTTTGTGAAGAGAAACCTGCTTTCCAGTTTTATTTCTTCATTATTTCTGTTAAAAACTGCAAAATTCAGAGCTTCAAGAAAACCGCGCTCTCTTGTTCTGTGTGTGCGTGTGTGGGTGAGAGAGAGAGAGAGAGAGAGAGAGAGAGTGCACACATCAGTGAGTGAGCATATACATGCATGTTAGTATCCATACGACCAACAAGAATCCTTTTGGGGTTTCCAGTTTCCTAAAGTGTTATTCAGAATCTAGTACAAGGAAACTTCTCAGTTTCCTAGAGCCTTTTAAGTCCATGAAGTTTATGAAATCAGTATTAGTTTTCTTTGAGTGGGTTCCTGATGGTATCTTGCGTTGGTTTTTCTCCAGATCATTTTATGGTCCATTAATTGAATAGATAATGTTTCTCAACAAGGGCTGGAGGGTCATTTAACATCTTCAGCTGGATTCCTCCAAGAGACAGGAAGATGGGAATATTTGTTAGAGAGTCAAAGTACTTGTGATGGGGGAGGGCATGATTTGCCCACACAGAAGCACTTCTGAATTCTGTTGATTCCAGCATAAGAAATAAAAACACACTAAATATTTCTCATTGGAATTAATGGAACGGGGTTTAAAAAAGCTTAACTATGTTGACGGCATACCATGTTTGTGCATATGCCTTCAAGTCACCTATCGGCTTATGGTGACCTCATGAAATTCATAGTGTTTTCTTAGGCAAGGAAAACTCAGAGGTGGTTTTGCCAGTTCCTTCCTCTGAAATATAGCCTACAGCAGTGGTTAATAACCTTTGCCAGTGTCCTCCAAGACTTAACTCCAGATTTGAATAGTCAAAGATTTATTTATTTATTTATTTAAGGCTTCTGCAGACTAGGATTCAAATGCCCACTCAGACACTGGGTGACGTGCAAGTCACATTCTCTCAGCTTCACAAGAAGGCAAAGGCAAATCCCTCTGGACAAATGTTGCTCAAAAAACCTCTGTGATAGGTTCACCTTGGGGTTGCTATGAGTCAGAAGTGACTTGAAAGCACACAGCAACAAAGTGCCGCTGGTAAGGGGAGGTTCTTTCTAGCCATCATGTCCTCCCGCTTTGAAAATTGACCTATGGCAACTCAAATGAAGGAACAGTTTGGGCATGCACACATACCTGCCACCATGTCCCTTGCTGCCAACACTCTCTGCTGCCACATCCCTGACAAAAGGGACACATGGCAGACCTTTATGCATGCCCAAAGTGTTTCCTCATTTGAAAATGAGGGAGCAGTTTCAGCACCTGCACATACACCCCCGTTGCCACATCCCTGTTGCTGTCGCTGATGACGAAGTCCAGCAGCAGCACTTCACGGACCCCCTGTGAGAGCTCCGCAGAAACCAGGTTAAAAACCGCTGGCCTACAGCCTGGTGTTCATTGGTCATCTCCCATCCAGGTACTAACCAAAGCAGACACTGCTTAGCTTCCAAGATCAGAGGGGTCTGATGCCTTATGCCATGGGCGGGGGGGGGGGGTCAAGGTTCTTTCCTATGCGTAGAAGTTTCACAGGTGCAGAATTCCACACAAAATGCTCTTGTAAGTAGAAAAAAAGGAATCAGGTCATTTCACTTTCCTTTGTAGCTTCCAATACCATCTCCCAACTGTTCTAGAACAGGAAGAGGAAATTCTGTTAGGGGGCAATTCCCCCCCCCCAGGCCCCTACGACAGGCCACATGACCATGTTTTGCAACCAGTTTTCAGCAAAAACAAAATGTTAAGTTACTTCGGATTTGTACATCCATTTTGCTTTTTGGAGGACTGAGGAGCTTGTATTAATGTAAACCGATTATCTTGGACATCTGCGAGACCATTATCTACTGTTGAAGGACATTACGTTGCTGTAAATGCATCCCCAAAATTGTGGGTGTGGGGCTTTGGGGAGACCGAGCAAGCCTGTGTGTACTCCAACACTTCACATTTGAAAACCAGGACATGTGCGTCTGAGCATCATCACAGTGTGGTGAAGAGGGCAAAATGATCGCTGAGGAAAAACACACAAACTAAACAGAAGCTGCACAGTTTGCTTTCGCCTGAGCCTACCAGGAGGGGCAAGGTTCTTCTCTCTTCTCTCCCTACTTTGTTCATTGAATACAAAATACTTTTCCACTTTTAACTCAATTTGTAGCAGCTAAGTAAAGTGAGGACAAAGAGGAAAAGTGGGAGAAGGAGAGAGAAACTGGAACATTTCAAAGGCAGCTGAAAAAATGGGATGACAAAAGGTTAATTGTTACTGTCCCTGCCAAATTGGGACAGTTGGAGGATATGAGCCTGGGGATGTGACCAGTGTGCTGCAATTTCCCCTCCCTGTTCTAGAGGATGTCCTGGGCCTCTAGAAGAAAGTTCCCCAAAGGAAGTCAGAAGGTGGCCCCTTCCACACTACACACTTTGATCACACTTTAACTCCATGGCTGCATTCTATGGCATTCTGGGATGTGTAGTTCTGTGAGGTATTTAGAATTCTCTGTCAGTAAGCTCCAGTGTCACACTAAACTGCAAAAGATTTTGCAGGATGCCATCATGGCAGGCAAAGTGGTATCAAATTAAGTGGCCTGAAAGGGGCCTTGTGTGGCAGAGAAAGAATCAATAAAGGTTGCTTCCTTCCTCATTCTGTCAGTGGAAATGTTCCATTGGATAGGAAGCTTTCTGCAGACAGAAGGGGCCATTCCCAGAAGGATGAATCTAGCTTATATTATTGTCAACAAGAAAAAGTCTTCTGGCACTATAAGAACTAACAAGTTTTATTTGGCATAAGCTTTTGCCAACAGAGTCCTTGAAAGCTTTGTGCTAAATAAATATGCTAGTCATTACAGTGGTACAAGCGTTGTTCTTGCTGCAACAGACAAATTTAGCTACCCCTTGGAACCACTATCATCATCATAGTATGATTATAATTGGTGTCATCCCACCATATACCTGCAGTGTACCTAGCTATTGTACGTGTTCGTGGTTTGGGAGAAAGTATCTAGACACGTAGGCCTTTATAAATCTATTGCAGAACCAAGCATTGTGATTCTGTCCTGCATGTATCATTTGAACAGCAAGAAGGAGCTTTTGTAATGCAGAGAGCTGGTGTTGCAGATTTTTTTTAAAAAAAAACTTGAAAATGGCTATTCTAAATAAATATTCATCTTTGTCACATGGGAGCACCATTTAAGCCATAATGCAGGGAAAGGTCATTTTATGATGAGTCTCCTGCCTCATACTTGGACCTATAAAGAAAGCCTGAGTCCTATTAACGCAGCAACTGTGATCATATCGGCTGCCATTATTTTTCCTGGCATGCGTGGCTCCCATGAGCAGTGTGTGTTTCTTGTGCCAAAGACAAACAGGGCCAAAGACTTTTCAGGCCTTGGAAAAGTTAGAATCTTCCCCCTGCATTCCAGCCATTCAGAAATTCTAGAAAGTGTCAGTAAAAAGTAACTTTTCCATACTCTGCTGACACTATTCTGATTAGTTCCCTCATCCCTCTGGAAGACATTGAGAAGCAAGCAAAGAAGGCTGCAAAGAGGAGTTTTAGATCTTTTATATTCTTGGATCTATAGCTCAAATGAAATGCCCCCCCCAATAGTGGCGGGGGGGCAGCAGGGTTGGCTCTCCAAGGTCCAATTTTGGCTAATGTGATCCCTAATGTCCAACAATTGCTCAACCTGATTCATCTATTAGCTCCGTCTCTTCTCTTACACAGCTGTGTCCTGTCCACCTACGCTACACAAATCTTTGTATGTCTGTATATTGTTCTCAGCAGAATTAGGGAACTCTGCTCATTTTGGAGAAAATAAATTGCATATTTATTTACCAATTTTTATTGAAATAAATAAGAACAGCTAACATTCTTGGCAGAAACCCATGGAGGAATTTGATCTTCAGCTTTCAAAGCAAGTCTGTTGGAAGGGAAATACCAGAACCAATCTATCTATACTAATAAAGGAAAGAATCTCTGTTTCTCTCTGTGGCTGAAGGTGAAAGAAAGCTTGCACTTAATCAAAAACTACAGCCATTCTGTAGTGTGGCAGGAATGGCTAAATCACCTAGCTATTAATTTAATGTAATGTAATTCAGTTCAATTGATTATATCCCAGATTTCTCCCAATATGGGACCCAGAACTATTTTGTCTTCTGCTTGTGACTGTTCAAGAGAAACTGGGTGGGGGAGGGTTGCTAATTCATAATTTTGCATGAGGAAGACCAGAAAAATAATGCCTTAAAATTAATTTAAATTAGTTGACCTGATGTTAGCAGCCATATCAATCCAACAGAAATAAAAACATCAAGGCCAGATAGTAAGCCCATTTATAACTAAAAAGTTACAAAATACCTAGGAAATTTGTACATCTCTCAGGCTGGGTGTAATTATTAAAAATAAAAGCAGGCATTTTTCAGAAACAGAGACTACTCTCTGACAGTTCACAGATGAAAACCTAAACATGTGTGGCCAAGCAAAGACTGAGTGGGGTCAAGATGGCAAAAGTTATCAAGGGGGAAGAACATAACAGCCTAGGGTATAGCCACTTGCTTTTGTATGAGTCCACAGGCAAAAGCTAGAATCTTTCCCTTTTTCTCCTCCTCTTGAGTTAATTGAGCACAGACTACTTTTGTAATTTGAACTCAGTTTGCTGCAACTGAAGTCAGCTGAAGACAAAGGAGGAAAAGTGAAAAGAAATAGGGAAGTGTAAGTGCAAAGAGACAAATGCCATTTTTCTTTCCATTGATGGATGGGAAGGAACTTAATCTAACCATAT
The DNA here is from genome assembly GCA_030412105.1 of Cyclura pinguis. Classification (NCBI taxonomy): domain Eukaryota; kingdom Metazoa; phylum Chordata; class Lepidosauria; order Squamata; family Iguanidae; genus Cyclura; species Cyclura pinguis. Next base: position 220,890,186 of record CM059602.1, read on the forward strand.
TGTATATAATATTTTATTTATATTTAGGAAAATCAAATTAAGTGAAATTAGAATGAACAATAACAAGAAGAAATATAGATCAAGGAAAACAGATCATAGAATATAGAAGATACAGATATGTAAGATGGAAGCTACAAGGAAACTTAGATTATGTTTTTATATTTGTTTGTATTTTGTGTTTAGAATACTATTTAGCATTGCAACTGTTACTTTTGAATTATCTCTGGATTTTTGTATATTTATTTTTATAAATATTTTTGTATATTTATTTTTATAAAAATAAAGTAAAAATAAAGTAAAGTAAATAAAAAAAGTAAAAAAAAGTAAAAAAAACAGCTGAAAAAGTAGAACAACAGAAGATTAATCAGGACTGTCCCTGACAAATTGGGATGATTGGAGAGTATGAGACTTGTTGTTGTTGTATGACTTCAGTCATTTCTGACTTATGGTGGCCCTAACGCAAACCTATCATGGGGTTTTCTTGGCAAGATTTGTTCAGAGGGGAGTTGCCTTTGTCTTCCTCTGAGACTGAAAAATGTGACTTCCCCAAGGTCACCCGGTGGGATGTACTCCAACACTCACACCACTACACCACACTGGCTCCTAGATTTAAAGTTGACTTTACCATTATGGTGACCCTAAGATGAACCTATCTCAGGGTTTTCTAGAGCTGAGAGTGGGTGATGCACCCAAGGTCACCTAATGGGTTTCCATGGTCAAACAGTCAATCGAATCCTGGTCTCTAGGGTTGTAGTCAAACCCTCAAACCGCTATACCACATATGAGATTACATAATGGTAAAGTCAACTTTAAATCACAGTCATCTATCTATTTATCTCTCTATCTATGTGTTATATTTGTGGTAAATTAGACTGCATGTATAGGGACATAGTGTCAAGATGCAGGTATGGAGACATATTACAGGTTTGCACTGGGCTTCAAAAATTATTGTGCATTTTGTCATGTTATCTTAATGACATGATTTGCATGTCCATGCACCACTGTGTATGAACAGATTGGCATCAGCCAGTCTTTCATAGGAACCTGCAATAAAGATGAAGTTGATACTATAGTACAAAATAGTGTGGTGTAAGAAGAAACTATGAAACCTCCGTTTCCTCACAAAGCTTATTAGGTGACATGGAACCAGTGCCACCTAACAGGGTAAAGTGGGAATGTACATTGTATCTTGTAGTAAGAGCAGGACAAATAATGAATTAATAATATTATAAGAATTGCATTGTAAAAACAGCCAGTAAGAAATATCTAAAATTGAAAGGAGGAAAATATGTAATAAAGTGGTTGGTAAAATACACACAAGGCAAATTTAGAATGAAGAATAACGTAGTTTTGGCTTTTAATCCTCACTGGACTTTAACCAAGATTTTCACAGTATTTTGTGGTAATCAGGCATGCAAATTATTTTTTTTAAATATTGTAAATGGGGGACTTTGTGTATTATGGATTTCTTTAGATTCTACCATTTACCTAACAAAAGGACTGATGGAGGCTTTTCAGACAATATTTGCATAGATCCATCAAAGATGACATACCTAGAAACAGGATATACTTGGAACCAAACAATAGCTCAGCAGGCTAAAGAGACTGGGCCTCATCTACAGCGTTTTGTTCCAAAGATCTGATAGGTATGTAGACGATTTTGCTGCAATAAAAACCTTTAGGAGTTAAATCTAAATGCAATGACTGCAAGCTGCTCAGAGCAATTAAAGCCCAACTGGGAAGTGTCTTAAAGCTCTGAGGAAAAAAACAAACAAACTCTACTATTAAAATAAAGGACTGACCCTGGTGGAAATTTCGTTGGATTGACATAATAAGGCTATAGTCCTAGGTACGTCTGTTGTTGTTGTTGTTGTTGTTGTTGTTGTTGTTGTTGTTGTTGTGCTATGCCTTCAAATTGACTCCAACCAGTGATAAACCTGTCATATGGTTATCATGAAGAGATTTATTCAGAGGAAGTTTGTCATTGCCTTCCTCTGAGACAGAGAGAGTGTGACCTGCCTAAGGTCATCTGTGGGTTTCTGTAGCTGAGGGGGGATTTGAGTCCCTGGTCTCTTGGAGTCCTAGTCCACATTCAAATTACTGTGCCACATTGATTCCAACACCTATGTGGGAGTAAATATTACTTAAAATAGTGGACCTTACTTCTAAGTAATTCCCTTTGTGAGTAAAGCAGGACATTACAGGCAGGCAAATGTTAGTATGACATAAACTTTCATGGCAGATTTATATTCACAAACTTGAATGGTTGGGGCGGTATGTGTACGGTACTGTAAAGTGCAATTCATATGCATGATAATGCAAAATTACCTCCTTTGCATAAAGAAATGCAAGTTGTTTAACACAAAAGTAACCAATGTTTACTCAGAGATAAATCTCAATGGGATTTAGTTGTAGGACTGCAGTGTGATGAACAGACTTCAAATCTCTGAGACCTACTTGATCTTCGTACTAGAACCCTGAGACCCACCAGTAGGTGCCGGTTCCAAAGTACTGGTTCAGTTGTTATGGTTGTTAACTGCTGTCAGGTTGACTTGGCTTCTGGCAATCCTATGAATGAAAGATCTCCAAGTCACCCTATCCTCAACTGCCCTGCTCAGGTCTTTGCAGATTCAGGGACATCTCTTCCTTGATTAAGTCCATCCATCTGAAAAATGGTCTTCTTCTTTGCTTACTGCCTTCTTCCTTCCCAAGCATTATTATCTTTTCTAGAGAATCATGTCTTCTTACGATATGGCCAAAGTACAGCAATCTTAGTTTAGTCATCTTGCCTTCTAGGGAGAGTTCAGGCTTGATTTGCTGTAGGACCTATTCATCTTTTTTTTTTTTTTGGTAATAATTTTATTGAAGTTCCATAATATAAAATAAACGTATATAATTGTACATATCATTGAATTATTTCTGCTTTTCTTCCGTCCCTCACTAGATTTCAATTTTTTTCTTTTTTTTTATATAATCAACATGTTGAAATTTAATGTACTACACTATCAAATGCTAATATTTCATGCTAGATCCTGCAATACATCAGACACAGTATATTATAACATAATATCCATCTTTTCACCCAGTTGCATATTCTTAATATACAGTCTATTCTTCTACATTAAAAATTATCATCTGATATTCCCCAGCAATTATCCGACACTATTTGCCATTCTTTCATTATCTCTTCGTCTGATTTCCCCTTTAATCTCTGAGAAACTCTATCTGCATTTCTGTTTTCAATAAAAGTTGCCCACCATTGATCAATTGTAGGAATTTGCTGCACTTTTCAAAGTCTTGCAAACTCAATTGTAGCTGTCATAATCATATACAATATTATCCGCCAATATTTCTTTTGAACAGTGACGTCAATCATATATGTCATATTCAACAAATACATTTCTGGTGTTTTATCAAATTGTACCTTCAATATTGTACAAATCTTATTGTGTATTTCTCCCCAATATTTCTTTGCTTTGGGACGTGACCACCACATATGAAACATCGTACCGACCTCCTTTTGACATTTCCAACACTGCCCTGTCCCTGTTTTATAAAATCTCATAAGTTTTTCTGGTGTCATGTACCAGCTATGAAACATCTTATAATAATTTTCTTTCAAATTTTGGGCAGCTCTAAATTTCTGTGTTCTTTTCCAGCTCTGTTCCCAAGACTCTAACTGAATTGAATGTCCTACGTTTTGAGCCCATGTAATCATTGTAGACTTAATTGTTTCCTCTTCCCTCTCTTGCTGTAACAATTCTTGATATATACGAGATAATAAATGTGTGTGTGGGGGGGTCAAATAGCCATTTTATCAGTCAGACCTATTCATCTTTTTAGGAGACCACAGTATGCATTGAACTCTTCTCTAGCACCTCATTTCAAAGGAGTTGATTTTCTTCCTATCCACTTTCTTCATTGTCCAGCTTTCACAACCATACATAGAAACCGGGAAGACAATGGCATGGATAATCTTAACTTGAATATTCAGTAATATAGCCTTACACTTCAGGATCTTCTCTAGTTCCTTCATAGCTCCCCTCCCAAGTCCTAATCTTCTTCTGATTTCTTGACTGCAGTCTGTTCTGATTAATGACTGACCCAAGATGTAGAAAATCTTGAACTGTTTCAATGTCTGCATTATTTATTTTAATATTATGGAAAATATCTGTGGTCATTATTTTTGTTTTCTTAAACTTGCCTGTGCACTTTCTACCTTGACTTTTTTCTGTAATTGTTCCATGTCTTTGCAGTTTTCTGCTAGTAGTATGGCATCATCTGCATATCTTCAATTGTTGATGTTCCTTCCTCCAGATTTCATGCCTTCTTCCTCTGAGTCTAATCCTGCTTTATGTATGATATGTTCAGCAGACAAGTTAAACAGATAGGGTGATAAAATGCAGCCTTGCCTGGCCCCCTTGCTAATTGGGATCCATTCAGTTTCTCTGTATTCTGTCCTAACAGTAGCCTCTTGTCCTGCATACAAGTGATGCCTCAGGCCATCAAATATTTTAGTTCACCCATTACTTTAAGAACAATCCACAGTTTTTCATGATCTACACAACTGAAGGCTTTGCTATAATCTATGAAGCACAGACTGTTTTTTTAAATTCTTTGGTGCACTCCATTATCCAATATATGTTTGCAATATGATCCCTAGTGCCTCTTTCTTGCCTGAAGGCAGCTTGAACATCTAGCAGTTCTCACTCCATATATGGTAGAAGTCCTTGCTGTAGAATTTTGAGTATGGCTTTCTTTGCATGGAAAATCCATTCAGTGGCCCTGTGGTTACTGCAATCCCTGGTGTCCCCTTTCTTGGGGATTGGGATTTATATTGAGTATTTCCAATCTGCGAGCCATTTCTTCTTCTTCAGTCTCTTTAGCTGGAACATAACCTGAATAAAATACTATGTAGTTATCTAATTCAAAATACCCTATGTATGTATGTATGTATGTATGTATGTATGTATTTATTATATTTGTATGCCACCTTTCTACCACATGGGACCTCAGGCAACTTCCATCAACAAATTAAAACAGCAGAACATTTAAAAACAATTTAAAAACATTAAACACGTATAAAATCATAAAAACCTAAAACAATATTCCGTTAAAACATTTATATGCTCCATTTCTTGTTTTACTATATCTAGCTTCCCCTGATTCATGCCTCTCACATACCATGATCCTATAATATGTGTTGTGCAGTTTCAGACTTTCCTTTCACCTCTGAACATGTCCATAGCTGAACATCCATTTGGTTAGAGTTCAGTTGCATCATTAGCTCCTGCTCTTCCCCAGTAGGTCACTGAGCACTATCTGGTCTGGGAGTTTCATCTTTTGGCACCATCTTTTGTTTCATTTTGTATTGTCTCATCATAGGGTTTTCATGGTAAAAGACATTCAAAAGGGCTTTACTGTGCCTCTTTCTGTGCAGTAATGACAAGCTGTGGTGCCACTGCTGTTGTATCTGAGAGCTCTTCTGCTAGTGTCACCCACCACTGTTACTGTTGCCCAGTAGCTGTTTGGAACATTCAGGCCATATCCACATAACAATGCTATTCTGCGTCCTCATGCTGCAATTCAGGTCTGGAAGGGAGCATGTCAGCAACACTCCCCTCCTCACCTGCTTGCTCCCTGTGGAAGGAAACCTGATGGCTCTGCCTCTTCTTTCTGTAGTACAGCTGAGCACTTGCCATTGCTGCACTGGGGCAGGAAGCCTTGCAATCGTGCTTCTGTGGCTTCCACACAGTTGTAAGTACGGGAGTGCTGCAGGATTGGAAGGGCAAAATGGATTGTTTCCATTTTGCAAATACCGTGCCAATGCGATGCTTCGCAACAGGATGGTAGCGGGATAGTGACAACTTCGTGCGGAAGCATGACCTGCTGATTGCTGCCATCCTGTGGCAGAAGCGGGATAGCGCCATCATGTGGAAAGGGCCTGTGTTTGGCTCCTCAGCAAAAGCCTGTCTGACATGGGAGACCCAACCAGCAGGACTGCTGCCATCAGCATAGCCTCTTGCCTCACAGGAGTACACAATTCCACCATGACAGAAAGGTAGTGCCATTAGTAGGAGTGGTTCAATTGGCCAAATATTATTTAGGAACAAAGTGCCTGAGTCCAGGAACTGTGATCAGAACCAGAAGAAAATTCACACAACAATGAACTCTTGTTTTCCTCAAAATCTATTAAGAGGGGGGCTTCAAAGTTCTTGCTATTGTTAGGCCATTGGGTTTCAGAAATCCTTGTTGGCCTACCACAAAGTACACAGAAGTCTACTAGTAAATCCCCATTGGATGTTGGGATTATTGCTTAGGTGTGTTTGGAACAGCAGCTTATACTTTGATCTTATTTGCACTGCTGCGTAATAATAGGCAGTACACTCAGGACTAGATTTATTAATGGAGTTGTAGGTCACACCAGGGGCTAGGACTCAGGGGACGTTTCCCAAGGAACAAATGAAGACCACTCATCCAGTTAACAGAATGACTTATACCCCAATACTGAGCACATTTTCATGGAAGAATGTCTCATTGATTTAAATTAACCTTACATCCAGGTAAATTTGCTCAAAAGAAGAGCATAAGGGACACATTCATATATTTAAGTATAAGGCTTATTAAGTTATACATACTTTTCTGAAATGGTATGAAATAGTCTCAGTGTTGTTGTGCATTAGCAGGACATATTTAAATCTTTGGCTAAGTCAGCTCTGTCATAATTTTGTTGATAGTCATGCTATTATGCTCTCTATAAATCTAGCCCATAGACTGGGGATTGAGTTTTCTAATATGCTTCATATTTTGTCATAGTATCATTGTGTCTTTTTAAAATTTGCAGTGAGCTACCTTTTTAGGGAAAGGGATCTTACTTACAAGCATCATATAACTCAGTTCTGAATATATTTCCTTTAAGGCAACATGCCACTCTCTTGATGACACAATAACTTTAACAAGCTTTATATAATATGTGAAGCCAACAACAGGAAGAAACAAAAATAATAGAGCAAGGCTTGAGTCGAGATCAATTTGACGGCAATTAATAACAACAATAAAGCTCATATACATATTAAAAACCAGAAAAATGATGAAAACCAGTCTGTATGCAAAAGGAAAGGGAGGATGAGGGTACTCTGGGGCTGATGTGCCTGCCCTGCTCCCTATTCTTCACATAGAAAGGTGTAAACCTCCTGCTGGCAGTGTGTCTGCTGGTGGCAGGCCAAAAAGGAGGCAATGCAGGGGCAGAGCTGACTATGGATATAACAAACCCAAAGCTCTTCTATTCCTCCCCCAAAAGGGGTTGGATCAGTGGCCTCCACCACCCCAACCTGGAGCTATTACAATTTCCCAATGAGGAGGATCTAACAGACTAAAAAATCCACACATCTGTCCTTTTCTGCATTGGGCAGTGTAAGCCACGGGGTTTTTTGATCTGCCACTTAACTCCCTGCATCCCATTAAGAATTACATTGTAAAATTCTTAGTTTGTGCGGATAATAGATTCTGCCACGTAACCACACATCTTGAAAGAAAAGAGAGAGGGAGAGGGAGGAGGTTTACTAACTAAAACTATTGGATTTGTTAATGTCTTCTCATCTAGGCTACACTGCACTAAGTGTGGGTATTATTCTTGTCATTGCACCTACTGGTGGGCTGAATAAAAACAGCCACAAGGAAATGTCATAATGAAAGTAATTGAGCAAGCAGGTGCTCATCCAAGTCTCTCTCTTGCCCATTGGTGACATCTAATGTTCAGATTTGCAGAGCTACCTGTTGGGGCAGATATTGCAGTAATGGAGACAATTCTTCTTTTACAGTATAATTCTCTGCAAGCACCTTTTTTTCCTTGCATCACGTACTTAATAGAAGGCCAGTCACAACAGGCACTCATGCCAGAATAGGGTCACAAAGAAGATGTGGGTAAATGCCATCCTTATCAAGGACTTTCAAGGTCATTTTCAAGATCACACACTATTACATGGGTAGTGGGAGCAATGCTTCAAATGAAGTGCCAGACATTCATCAACAAATATCTTGCCTCTTCCTCAAGTTTACAACCACCACACCTGTCACTATTCTACATAGTACAGTCAGCCCTCCACATTTGCAGGTTTCACTTTTGCGGATTTGATTATCTGTGGATTATTTGCTGTCACCTCTGTTGTCTCCCTGTGCCATTTTTAACAAGGACAGCAAGCCTCTTCAGACTGAGAAACTGCAACTGAGGCTTGTAAGTCCCTATTGAAAATAGTGTGGGGCAACAGTGGAGGTGGCACTAAGCCCCACCAGCCACCCACTTCTGCCGTTGAAGGAACCCTGATGTCTCAAATGAATCCATTGTGGGTTGAATAATGTGATCATACTTTTTTTGTGTGTTAAATATGGTTTGGGAGGGCCTAGAGTTATTCATGGGTTTTCCACATTCATGGGGGTCCTGTGCCCCTAACCCTAGCGAATGTGGAGGGATGACTGTACATATTTACCCTTCTGCATGTGTATCTTCTGTTAAGGAGACACTGTGGTTACTTATTGAGGGACAACTTTTTCATCAACCATTCCTTATTTAACCAGGCAGATAAATAGTTATAGCTGAAGTTCCAATTAGAGTTTAGTGTCTATGACAACCTTCTCCCAACTAGATGCTCTCCAGATATGTGAAGTACAATGGTCACAATCACCAACCACCATGATCACTGGCCACCTGGAAGATATTAGATTGTAAAAGTTCCGGCAAGTACTCTGAGCAGACAACTATTATGAATCTGAAGTTGTATAAAATGGTATAGGTCCCTAATAAATAACCTAACTGTTAAAACTGTATGTACCGAAGAAACTGTAGAGCAAGCTAGATATCAGAATCAAGCCATCTTGTATAGTCTCGGATAAGTTTTAAAGTAGTAATGGCTAGCAAATGTAAAATACTTTAGGAATCAGAGATCCCATTTCCTTGGATAAATATCCCCAGATAGGCACCATTATGCAAATGTGCATCCAGATGTACATCCACATCTGGCATGACACCCTGTTGATGGTATACACAGGTGTAATAGGGGGTCCACACCTGCATATGTATTTTTGTGGACTTTGCAGAAGGAAGTAACAGTAGCAAGAAGGAATAACCATACACTGGGAGTGGAGGGTGTTCTTTCTTCCTTTTCCCTCTGTGCTCACGAGCAGCCAAAATAAGTCAGGAGGTACCCCTGCAGCCAATCAATGGCCAGAGAGATGGTGCTTTTTGCAAAACCCGTAAGCTATTGTTGTGTGCCAGAGGATGCTGCCAAGCAGAGGGAACAGTGTGCTGGCAGAGTTTCAGTCCTAACCTGCTTCCATGCACATTCTGCTTTGTTGGATCAGCCATCTTTTCACAGCATGCAGTAAATTTGTAGCCTGTTGTTACTCAGAATTATTTCACGTCTGAGAAACATTCCTTGTATTGGTAAGTGTTTTCTCTGCTGGGCAAGCTGCTGCAACTGTAACATGTTTCATTGTTTTTATCAGTAAACCTGGAAGCTCTGTCTGCACTAGGAAAACATGTTGTTGAAAAATAGTCCCCAAACACTACACTTGCTCCAGCTGTACCCATAGGGATGCAAATACAGACGTTAATTACCTTCTGTTTATTATATGCCTTAATGAAAATGCAGAATTAACTACAAACTGCTTTAGTGAAAAACACTAACAGAAATTATGGGTACAACCAACTGCTCAGGCATCTAAATTTCATTTTGAAGTTATATGGATAGTATGTAGACAACACTATAATGTGTCTTTAACTTGTATATATGTGTATGTGCCTTCAAGTTGCCTGTTAACTTTATGGTAACCGCATGAATTTTGTAGGTCTTTCTTAAGCAAGGAATACTCAGAGGTAGTTTTGCCAATTCCTTACTTGATTTATTCTTAATTTCTTTTTAAAAAAAAAAAACCTTCCACGTGCCCACACACTTGAAAAATATTACTATATTTTGTATCACTACAACTTTGTTTCTTGCCAAAAAATTCTTCATGGAAACATAAATTTCCACACTACAGTGTAATAGTGCTATTATTCCACTTTCAACATCCCGTGGAATGCTGGGCTTTGCAGTTTAGGGGAGGGGCATTTAGAATTCTCTGCAAGAGAGTTCTTTGGCCTCAATAAACTACAGGTGCCAGAATCCCACAGGATGTTGAAAGTAGAATAATAGCACTATAATAGTGTAGGGTGGAAATGGCCCTAGTTTCTGTTGTCTTCCATTCTCTCACTACTGTTTCTGTATTTCTTCTTCTCATAGAAAGCCCCTTAAGGAGGGAAAGACTGAAGAGCTGAACAAAGTCATCTGATTGGCAGCTCTAGGAACTGTCAGTCTGGAAGGGTCCCAAGAGTGGGGCCATTTCTGCACAAGAATGTTATAGCGCTATGATTCCACTTTCAACATCCTATGGAATCCTGGGGTGTGCAGTTTAAACTGCAAACTCCGGGATTCCATAGGATGTTGAAAGTGGAATCATAGCGCTATAATAATCTAGTACAGAAATGGTCTGGATGAGCCATTATGCTAAGTATAGCCATGACAACTTTAGGTACTGCTAGGGTAAAATTCTCTGTAGTGCAAAGAAAATCTCTCCTCTACTGTTTGCTACATTACATGATAAGGATAGAAAGATTCCAGGCTTTAAACCATGCTCCCTGAGGGGAATATCCTTAAGCACTGAATTTCCCGTCTCTATTCTCTTGATTTTACTGGCCTATCCCCCAGTCTCTCAGCTGTTTAGTAATGTGCATCATATGTAGGCTGTCCTTCACAATTGACAACATTAAGAATAATGTGTATTTCTGAAAATTCCTATCCTCTTAATATCAACCAAAGCCCATTCAAGGTATTTCTATCAAATATTGAAAGACCTTTATAGTCTGGCTGAAATGATAGTAGTATATAGTCATTGCCAATAGTCTGAATTTTAGTAGGCAACAGTGGTATATTGGGGCCAGGGGTTGCAGAGTCAGAGGCCCAGGGCATTTTTATGACCAAGAAAGATGTCATCATCTGCTACCACCTTGGACCCCTCTATTCTTTCTGAGTGTAGTTGCAATCCACACAGCAAACTAGAGGGTTAATAGATTGTGCCTTGTAATCCAGAGTATTTGGGGATGTTTTTTCAAAAGAAGAAAGACGTGTTTCACACCATACAATTCTAACACTGTGATTCCACTTTAACTGTCATGGCAACAACCTGTGGAATCCTGGGGTTGTAATTTGGTGAGGTACTAGAGCTTTCTTAGGCTGAGAATTCTAAATGCTTTTCCCTATGGAACAAACCCCAGGATTCCATAGGCTGCTCTCTTGACAGTTAAAATAGAATCATAGAGCTATAACTGTGTAGTGGGAATGGGCCCTAGGTTGTTGAAAGAAAAACACTTTTAGAACAGCACAGACCACCCACACTTTTGGCCTGTACCATTTTAAGGATTATTATTCACATCAAGAACTAGAAACAGCTCAAACAATTAAATAATAAGTGAAACTAAATGAATAAGATAAATGAAAACTTTTATTTTAATAGATGGAGCAATTTGTTAAGTGTTATTTGCAGTGGATGAACATTCCTCAGAACCCTTGAATGACCTATAATAGCCTTCCTTCGCTTTTTAAAAAATTGTTTTTATAAGCAAATGAGAGGTGTTTGTCTTTATTATTTCCTGTTTCTAACTTTTGTTTGCATTTAGACAATAAATGTAGGCTACAATAAAAGTTAGTTAATTAGAAGAAGTCTACAATGGTAAAGTAACACCCGTTTTATAGCCAGAAGGAAATTCGAAAAGCTGGAAGATAATGAGTTTTATTAGCTCTCATAATGTCAGTAAAGCCAAGTTGCCTTGAAGTATTGAATCACTTAGGTACTTATTTCCCAAAGAGCTCCCTATAGGATCAAATGGATCAATGACTGATTGATCCATTTGTTTCCACTCTTTGGCTCAACTGATAACTTTTCATTGTGGTAGTGGGCTTCAAGTTTTTTCTGACTTATAGCTACCCTAAGGTCAACCGATCACAGGGTTTTCTTGGCAAGATTTGTTCAAAGAGGGTCTGCCTTTGACTTCTTCTAAGGGTGAGAGAATATGACTTGCCCAAGGTCACCCAGTGGGTTTCCATGACCAAGCAGGGATTTGAATCCTGTTCTCCAGAGGTGCGGTCCAACACTCAGACCATTATATCACACAGGGTCTCCAAATGATAACTACCAGCTAGTAAAATAATCCTAACACTGAGCAGGTTGACCAGAGAGATCACCTCTTCTTGTGTTGTTGTGTGCTTTCAGGTCGTTTCTGATTTATGATGATCCTAAGGCAAACCTATTATGGGGTTTTCTGGTGCTGGAAATATGTGACACACCCAAAGTAACTAAATGGGTTTCCATGGGTAGGGATTACTGCTAGGGAATTGAATCATGGTGTCCAAGGTCATAGTCCAATGCTCAAACCACTTGTACTGCATCACATTTCACCCTTTTAAATGCCATTAGTATGTTTTCTGTGTGACAAAATGGCAACCCCATACTGTATGACTAATGGTTTGAAATAACTGGACATGTATTCTAGAACATGTGGAGAAATCTAAGTTAGGAGAAGCTGGCTTAAGTTCTACTAGTAAGGATACAAATCTAGCTATTCTTAGCTCATATTGTCCTTGGTTTCAGTTTGCTGCTGGCATTTCCTGAGCTGTTTTCTTCAATGTACATGTTTTTGCCACCTTTGATTCTCAATATTATATACCAACCATGAGAGGTAAGGAGGATTGGCACGTATGAAATTTTTTGTTCAGAGTACCTTAGTTTTATGAATTGTGAGTGAACTTCAGAATTGTTTTTTAAACATCCAAACAAAAAACAGCTTCTTATCATGATATCCACCCAAATGATATGACATTTCAAACCAACAGGAGGAATAGTCAGCCTGAATATTAGCCTAAATAAAGAAGTGATCTGCAAAGTAATTTGCATGACTTGACAGTCAGTAGTTGGGTATTGATGAACCCAGGCAAAAGCTCAGGCCTGGTGCCAGAAGAGGTGAGATCTAGTTAGGAAACTGAAGCCTTTGACCAAGTTTATTGGAGAAGAAAAGGCAAGCCACAGCCATGCTCCAGGTGCTGGCCTTGAAAGTTCCAAGAAAAGGTTTTGGACCATTGAGTTCATTGAAAGAACCAGCAGTCCCTTCCAGCTTTGTGCTTGTGTGACTTCTCTGTGAAGCAGCTCCTTAGCCTATTTGGCTTTAGGTTCAGCAGATTTGTTCCTTGCCTATGGAGTTGTGAGAGAGCTTCCTTGTCTAACTGGGAAAATGGGACTGGATAATGATGGAGATTTCCTGTATTCACTTCTCATGGGCCTACGTGTGGGAGGTTGCATGGCTCTATCTTGTTTTGTTTTACACACATACACATGTGCACAACCAGAGTCACATGCAGTTGAGAAAGTAGGAGGTTTGAAGCTGATGTAGCAGCATCCAAGGATCTGCTAGGCTTGCTTCTCAATAATTCCCCCAACCCCCATACTAGAAGTTGACCTTTTTGTAAAAGAGTTCAAAGGACTGATGCATCCTCTGACCTTTTGTATTTGAAAGCCTCTTTAAACCAGACATTATTTTGAAAGGTGGCCTTGTTTCATTGAAATGGATAGAGAGCTAGGTTAGAGGCTATGACAATAAATAATACATGAATGACAGCTCAAGAGCACAATTAGACCAAGGTTAATAAGCATCCATTCCAGAGGGCAAAGGATTTCTCTTTAAGAGTAACCATCATATAATAAATGTGTCCTACTGATTAGCTGAAATACTTGCTTGATAACAGTTAATTATATATCACTTTGTACAAAAAAAAATGCAATAAACAATACACAAATGGCCTCTGTGATATCATGGCATTAATTGTGTGCCATCAGTCACTGAGCCTCAAAACAGCTTGCACAGGTAGCTTATGCAGATATATCAAAAAACAAACAAACATGAAAACAATATGTATGCCTACTGACGAGGCTTTTCAATGAGAAATGCGTAGTTCTCCAGTGAACACCAAAGGGACTTAAATAGAATTAAGTGTGGCTAGGTTATGGCCTTTTCCATCACGGCCAATTGTCTCACATCCCAGTGTTGTCACTGCCTCAATCATAACTCACTTTAATAAGCTGAGGCCATTTCCACACGGGGTTTTTAAAACGGTGCAGCGCGTCCTCCAGGGAGGACGTCTGCACCTGGGAGCTGACTGGGTCGGACCTACTTAACGTAGATCCACACCCCAGCCCGCTCCGGAACGACCCCAAGTGGTCGTCCAGTGTGCTTTTGAAAGACCGCTAAAACAGGTCTTTCAAAAGCACGGAGCGCACCACTGCGAGCCTGCTCCCTTATGCAGATTTGCAGGCTTGCATTGGTGTGAGCCTGCGATCTGCCGGGGGCGGTCTTTAGGCTGGTGAGCTTCAGCGGCTGGTCGAGACCCTCAACCAACCAGAAGCCACCATTTTCGTCCCCGGAGCAGTGTAGAGCGGTGGCCATGCACTGCTCTGGAGCAGGGTGGACCGGACCGGGGAGCTTTAAAGTCCGGTGAGCAGCGTCATGGGGCGATTCCCTCGCCCCGTGCAGAAATGGTCTAAGATATGAATGAACCTTTTCATACACTCAGCTGCTTCACTTCTCCCTCAGTGCTATGAGCAAACAAGCCAGGATGTCTTTGACCATACTTCCCCTTTTCAACTGGACCAGGAAACAATGGCCAGACATAAGCATGCATAAGTGACATATGCAACATAAGTGTGGCTTACACTTGCATATGTCTAGTTTTGGATGGAATGCCAGTTGCTATTCTGTAGCCCTTCACACAGTGTCCAAAACTCTCTCCCTCCCACAGCTGTCAAGTTTTGGGATGGGCTGCTGCTATTACTGCTTACTGGTGGGGACAGATGACACCATGGAAGTAATTCAACCAATGTAAATCCAAGCAGGATGAATAGCAGGCTGCAACCCATCTGTGGATGTACCTCTACTTTCCTCATTCAAAATGAGATAAGCCTGTTTATCAACATCTGAATTGCCTCCCCACTCTCTCCTATCCCCACCAGTAACGAGCATCACTATAAGTGGGCCTCCCAGGCCTTGACATCTGTAGTAGAGGAGGTTTTAGACAGGGTTCAAAGGACTAGAAAATAGTCCCTTGAACCCCATCCCTGAAAAAGACATACAAGACAACAAAACCAGAACTGCACAGGGTGTGCAGAAGGTGCACACAGAACGACTTGATGTAGGATCTCAGCCAATGATTGCCATATTCAGAATAAGCTAGGATAGGAAACTGCAATTCAAAGTTCATTTGATATTGTAGCTTTTTCCAAAACTAGTAACCATAGTTTCCTGGTTTATAAAATAAGAAGTGATGGTTCATTGACGACATCCTCGTTTGTCTGCTCACGTGTGAAGTGGTCCCATGTACAAAAAGTGCCATTCAGTTTATTAAGCTGAGATATGATCATCCAGAACAGCTCGCTCTTTTATCTGCTGCACTCTTTGGACATACTTCCAATATTCCATCATGGTTATCGTTATGCATACAATTGTAATAATAACCAGACCATGGAAAAGTTACTCTTCTGTACTGTAGCTCTAAGAATCATCCAACCAGTGAAGACACAGTCTATAAAAGTAACTTTTCTGAGTTCTGACCATAATTTTTTTTAAGGCCATGTTCTAAAGAACTGGGAACCTAGTTCCATCTGCCTAAATGGAGTTTTAGGCAGATGGAACTAGTTTCTGTTTACTGAACAGTAGCATCTACATTGCAAGAGAAATGGAGGGATCTTTCAAAAGCGATTTGTTATATGGCACAGGGATCAGTTCTTTAAAGAGAAGAGGCCATCATCCCTCTGGGCACACCCAGCCCTTTGAGGTTGCTTTGGATTCTAATAACTATGATAATTCTTGAGAAATGCATCTCAAAACTCTTTCATATTTTAAAATTCATTAGCCTAACTTGACTCAGAAAACTATGTCAAGATGTTTTATATGACAGCTGTGGTTAAAAATCAGGTTAAACATAACTGATGGCTTGCAAAGAATGGAAAAATAGAGGGCAAGTGGGAAAAGGGCCATAGATCAATGATAGAACATATTATATGCATGTAAAACATTCCATCTCTAGGTAGGGCTAGAGTGGATCTGTGGCTGAAACTCATGAGAACTACTAATTGTAGGCCTGTCTTCCAATACCCTGGCACCTTCTACATGTGTTGACTGCAACTCATATCTTTCCCAAATGGCAGGAAATACTGTCTGAGATTATGGGCATTGCAATGAACACTGTATGTTGCGAGGATAACGAAGCTAGGATAAGGCAATACTGAGTTAGATGGAACAATGAATCCTTTGGCATTCTCCTTCCATGATTATTCTGCTGTCTTCTGTTCTCTCGACTATGATCATGCAAATTCTCTGAACTATGATCAACTATGATCATGCAAGTTCTCCATCCTTACTCAACTTCCCTCTGTAGTGCACACTCACCATCTGCTCTCTCTCTCTCATCTCAATTTTCCTTTGAGGCTTGGCTGGACTGAACACAGGAAGCATAGTTTTTCTAATTATATCATTTCGATATAGTTGGGTTCTCATCATAATGATCTCAATTCTTCTGCACCAAAAGTAATTTGCCCTTCAATAATACCCAAAGAGACTTATTAGCTGTTTTGGTCTCTGATGTATTATTCTTACCTCTGAAGGAATAAATGCCATGGTACTTCCTTGGATGGTAATTAGCACTTTGTTTTCAGATTGAATCAGGATATTCACCTTCATTTGAATGTGTGTATGTATTGATTTTTATTAAAAAGAAGAACAATCATATCCTTTTAACTTCTTGTTGACAAGAAGAAACATATCCTATTGGAAACCTCAAATACACAGGGCTGGGGCCAGATTTACAATACCTAGAGCAGACCCATTGGAACAGATGAGTTTATTCTAACAATAAAGAAATTTGGAAAAAATCAAATGTACATTTATATTGTGAGCTCTTTTGGACACTTCCTCTGGTTTAGTTGGATTCTAACACTTAAAGGCTGAAATCCTATTAGTTAATCCCAACTAGAGTAATCTCAATCAATTCAGGTGGAGTGTGAGTCTGATAATGTATCTTGAGAAGTGTAGTATCTCCTGGGATGAAGATCTGCGAAGTGAAAAAGAGGCAAAATAAGACTCATCAAGCCTACCCACCATTCCTCCTAATCCACATTGGAACTAATGATACAGCAAGATATAGGCTTAAGCATATTGCTTAGGCTCCAGGGAGGAAGCTAAAGGACCTTGGGGCACAGGTTGTTATTTTATCACTCCTTCCTCTCGAAGCACAGAGCCCAGGAAGAGGGAGAAAAATACAAGAAGTGAACAGATAGTGGCATTCAGAAAGATTAGACTTCTTGGACCATATACTTTCATGACGAAGAATTTCTGGTGGGAAATGGGTTGCACCTCACAGCAATTGGAATGAACTTGTGAGGATTGTTGAAAATATGACTTGGAGGGCTTTAAGCTGAATTACATGGGAGAGGGAGATGATATTCTGGAGATCAAGGGGACATCATGTATTGGGGAAAATGACTTTAACGATACAGTGGACAGAAAAAAACAAGAAGGAATCAGCTGAGAAGAATGGTTCATAATCTTAGATGCCTCTACACTAATGGGAAATATGATTAACTTGAACTCTCAGCACAGGAAGGCAAATATGATTTGATAGGCATCACTGAAACCTGATGGGATGACACTCATAATTGGAAAGTGAATATAAGCTAATCCAATGAAACAGACCAAACAGAAGAGTAGCATTGTACATCAAGGATGTGTATGCTTGTGAGATCTATGATGTAGAGCATTGAAAACAGGTTGACACTCTTTGGGTAAACATTAAAAGGCAAAGAAACAACAGTTGCCTCATTGTGGGCATCTACTATAGGCCCATCAGTGAGACTGAAGTTTTGAATGATGTCTTCCTACAACAAATTTCCAAATAGTCCAAAAAGGAGAGATATTGTAGTCATGGGAGTCTTCAGCCACCTTGATATACTCTGCAAGAATATAAGGACAAAAAATTCTATAATTTCATTGTACAAAAGGTGGAAGAAACAAGGGGATCAGCTATTTTGGATTTGGATTTGATCCTAACCAACAGACAAATTGGTCAATGGGGTGGAAATAGTGGGATCCTTACTTGGGAGTTACCATGTCCTCTTGGGATTTGTTATACAAATGGAAGAGGAAGTCCAACTATGTTCGATATGCACTTTGTACTTCAAGAAAGCCAATTTTGGTAAGTTTAGGGAGACCGGGTGAAGGCCCATGGTCAGAAATGCTCAAAGGAAAGGGAGTTCATGGTGCCTGGGAGTTTCTTAAAGGTGAGATATTGAAGGCACAGTTGCAAACAATTCCAGTGAGGAAGAAAACTGGAAAGTGTCTAAAGAAACCAGGATGGACGGACAAAGCACTTTCAGATGAGATGAGATTTAAATGAGAGATGTGTAAGAAATGGAAGAAGTGGGAAATTACCAAAGAGGAATACAAACAAATAGCCAATAGCTGTAGGGTCAAACTTAGGCCATTTCCACACTAGCCTGTTATAGCGCGGTGATTCCACTTTGAACATCCTCTGGAATCCTGGGGTTTGCAGTTTCGAGAGGGGCCAGTTGAAAGTGGAATCATCGCGCTATAACAGGCTAGTGCGGAAATGGCCTTAAAAAAGCTAAAGCTAAGAATGAACTTAGGCTTGCTAAGGAGTTTAAAAATAACAACAAGGGATTTCTTAGTTATGTTCTTAGCAAGAGGAAGAACAAGGAAATGGTCGGCCTGCTGCATAGAGAAGATGGTGAAATGCTATCAGGGGACAGAGGGGACAGGCTGAATTGTTTAATACCTTCTTTACTTCAGGCTTCTCCCAAAAGAAAAGCAGTGGTGTAACTACTGAAAATAGAATAAATGATGAGGCAAGGGGACTACAGCCCAGAACTAGTAAAGTGGTAGTAAAGGAATGCCTAGCTACTCTAAGTGAATTCAAGTCTCCAAGGCCAGATGAGCTCCATCCAAGAATCCTGTAGGACCCTGCAGATGTAATCTCAGAACCAAGTCAATAATGTTTGGAAATTCTGGAGAATTCTCCAGCAGAGTAGAACAGGGAAATGTTATCTCCATCTTCCAAAAGCAGAAAAAAAAGAGGACCTGAGCAACTACTGACCATTCAGCTTGACACTGATATCAGGTAAGGTTCTAGAATGGATCATTAAATGGTTAGTCTCTGTGTACTTGGAAAGGAATGCTATGATTACTAAGACCTAGCATGGGCTTTAGAGGCAACATGATGTAGTGGTTTGAGCATTCGTCTAAGATGCTGGAGACCAGGGTTCAATTCCCTGCTTGGCCATGGAAAAACATTTTCAGCCCCAAAAACTCAAACTCGCCTTAGGGTCTCCATAAATCGGAAATTATTTGAAATCCAGCAGCAGCAGCAGCAGCAGCAGCAGCAGCAGCAGCAGCAGCTCGTGGGTTCTTCAAAATCAAGTCATGCCTAACTAATCTTACCTTTTTTTTGTTTAAATAGAGTTGCAAGCTAGATAGATTAGGGGAGTGAGGTAGATGTAGTATATACGGAATTCAGTAAGGCTATTGACAAGGTCTCCCATAATATTCTTGCAGACAAGCTTGTGACCTATGGGCTGGACAGTGTTTTAGTTAGGTGGCTGACAGACTGAACACAGAAAGTATTTATCAATGGTTGCTCTATACCCTAGAGAGAAGTGACAATTGGGGTGCCTCAGGGTTCTGCCCTGGGCCCAGTGTTGTTTGACATCCTTATAAACGACTTAGGTGATGGAATGGAAAGCATGTTTATCAAATTTGCAGATGACACTAAATTAGGGGGAGTCCCTAATACCTCAGAGGACAGGAGTAGAATTCAAAATGATCTTGATAGATTGGAAAGCTGGGCTAAAACTAAAAAAATGAATTTCAACAGAGATAAATGTGAGGTACTACATCTAGATAGTAAAAATGAAACATACAAATATAGCATGGGTAACACATGGCTTGAAAGCAATGTGTATGAAAAAGGTCTAAGAGTCTTAGCAGACCACAAGCTTAACATAAGTCGATAGTGTGATGTGGCAGCCAAAAATTAAATGCAATTCTGTGTTGCATCAACAGGAGTATAGTGTCCAGATCAAGGAGGGTAGAGGTCTCATTCTATTCTGCTTTGGTTAGACCTCATCAGGAATATCACGTCCAGTTCTGGGCACCACAGTTCAATAAGGATATTAACAAACTGGAACATATCCAGAGAAGAGAAACGAAGCTATTCAAAGGCCTGGAAACCAAGACTTGTGATGAAACAACTTTGGGAGTTGGTATGTTTAGCTTAGAGAAGAGATGGCTGAGATGTGACATGATAGGTATCTTTAAATATCTGAAGGGATGTCATGTAGAGGATGGAGCCAGCTTATTTTCTGCTGCTCCAGAGACTAGAACTGGAACCAATAGATTCAAATTATAAGAAAACACATTCCACCTGAGCATTATAAAGAACATGTTTACTATAACAGCTATTCAACAGTAGAGCAGACTGCCTCAGAAGGCAATGGATTCTCCATCCATGGGAGCCTTTAAGCAGAGATTGGATGGGTGTCTTTTAGGAGTGCTGTAATTTTGTATTCCTACTTGGCAGCGAGTTAGACTAGATGGCCAGTGTGGTCCCTTCCAGCTCTAAGATTCTATGATCAATCAATTCTTGAATAGTTAGTCAACACACAGGCAAATCCAATTGCTTCAGTGGCTCTACTCATGTTTGGATTTAGTCCAAAAGTGTGTCCACATGCATATGCATGTGTTCAGCCAAATTAGAATTAGAGTAGAAATTTTATCAAATCAGAATAGAAAATTAACCAAATGCAGGATACTTATTCTTCTAACTTCCATTAAAACACAAGGGCCAAAGCAGAAACAGAGGGATAGGATTTGTGTAGTCCTCCAGAGATTGCTGAACTGAAATTCCCAGCAGCCCATGCAGCAGTGTTGATGGTAAGAGCTACCGCTCACCAATATCTCAGGGGCCACACAATTCCCATTCTTGCACTAACCCATGGCTTTCACAATTTTGCAAATGTGAGCTAGGTGCAGGCTCCTTAGTAAAAAGTGTGGGGCAAATCTAGTGGGAGAAGGAATGGGATTTTTTCTCTCTTTGAGACACTACATTTTCCTGAATCAAGCCAACAGACCATGCCTGACTGAGGAAGCAGGACTGCAGTAATTATCCATCATCTCTGTGATAAACCCATCATTATCTATAAAACATGTCAGATTCTTTCGAATGCTAATGTATCACTTAGAAAAACATATTGCACATGTCAAATACTGATGGTGATTACATTCATGATTTATAGGCTCTGCACTTACACGTTTATTGACCAATAAACAGAAAACAATCATCTCTTGCTTTTATTAGAAGAATCTATCCTCATCTGACTAATTATAACATTTGTAGAAAACACTAATGACATTCACAGTGACAGTATTAATGACTCCCATATCTGCTGGAGGTGAGTGCTGCAATGGATTGTGCTTTGAAGTCTTTGACTATTGGGACTTCTGACCACAACCACCATCACCACAACCACCCTTCCAATGAACTCTGTTTAGCATGTTTGACTTCTGCACTGAAGATTGTGCAGCAAACATTGTGACAGATTTTACAATTTCTTGTAAAGTTCATGATGATTAGTGGCCAGTGATGATTCCAACATGAGTCATTGCATGTGTTGGCCAGGAGATACAGACCAAATAAGATAACATTTCGAAGTTCTGCTGAGGTTTTTGATATGTCCAAATCAGTTTGTTGATTGCAAAACTATGATAGCTATGCTGGAGGTAGTCTAATGTATATATAAAGTATCATAAGACTTTGAAAGTGACCTTCAAGGCCATTTTTGAAGATGATATGTACTCATATCTGCTGTTTAAACTCTTCTGGTATGAATTCCTGCTTATAACATATTTCGTGGAGATTGACCAACCAACCAAAAGAAGAGCAACAAGCTTGAAATTGTTCAATGTATCTAGACAAAACACATAGATCTCTTGATCATAGCCTTACCTGCTATGACAAGCTATATGGCATTTTTCTTTAAATTTACATCTGCATAAATTTAAAATATGATTGTGTAAATTAGCATGGGCTCCTTTTATGCAGATTTGTGGCCTCTTCTACGACCTATTTTGCTGATATATGAGTAGCCATCTTAAGACAGCCTGTGTGGTAGTGGATTAGGTGCTGGACAAAAGAGTCCAGAATTCAAAATCGCGCTCAGCCATGTGCACCCGATGGGTGACCTTGGGCAAGTCACAGTCTCTTGGAGGAAAGCAACAGCAAACCACCTCTAATAGATCTTGGCAAAGAACACCATAAATTGAGGCCAACTTGAAGTCATACAAGAACAAATCCTAGTATACAAGTATAAGAACAGGCACCTAAACGGAAGTTCCAAAGATCAGTCAGGCAAAATGCCTGCACTTGAACATACATTCTCTGTCTGTCTAACTGTGCATACTTGTTGGAGTCTTTGTGGAATCTTGGTTTCAGGTTGTAAAATCAGTTAGGGGGGCGGGGGGGGAATGTGGCCTGTGGAAGCATGCAACTGACAGGGCTCTTTTTGTAGCCCCTCAAACCTCACAGGGCTCAGAAGGAAATTCCAGCTTGTTCTGTTAACTCTTGGGCTGTTTTTCCATCAGCAAGCAGTCACTTCCTTTTGATCTGGGATCTTTTTTCTGAGGCTAAAATGGTCCAGAGGGGCTCAAATGATGGCAACATGGTCCCCATGCCCCCTAGGAGGCATTGTGATTCATTTGGAGGTAGAGATTTCAGTTTTGGAGGTGAGCAGGCAGTAAACCCTCCAAGTTTCCTGTGGGGCAATATGCCCCCCCACCTCTGACAGGTGCCCATCGCTGAATTAGACTTTTTAAAAACTGTTCTAAAAACCATAGAAGAATGGGATGGTCCCAGACCTTCATTTTGTAGGTCAGTTTAAAAAACAGAGATTGCCTTTTTATGCCAGCTCAACCCTATCATTAGACAAAGTGAAGTGACCAATTGAAGCAGTAGATTGTGGTGGGCACCCAAATGGCAACAAGTTGTTTAAAGTACATGTGCCATGTGGCCCTGCCTTGTGCCCCATAACCTGAGTTCTTGCCCTGAAATGCACTGGAAGACAATATCCTTCTATCACTAGAACTGAAATTAGATTGAAGTTCCAGCTTGGTAAGCTTTTTTGAGGAGAGTGTCATTTTTGTCTTCATCTCAGGGAGCAAGCTATTCTGAATTGGATCTGTTTTCTGTTTGACAAAAGGAGAAGGCCTGAGAATTTGACAATGTGTTTTGTGATGACAGTCCAAAAGACAGGGCTCTCCATGGGCAACTGAGCAATCATACAATGTTGCCTTGAATTAATGCAGAAACAAACATTAGCAAGACAGAAGTCCCAAGCCAAGGTTCAGAAGATAGAATACTTCTATGTTCACTTCAGTTCAAGGTCTCAGTAGGAAACCACCATGGCATTTTGAGTGATCTTGCTTGACCTTGCCAGCTTAGGCCATTTCTGCACTAGACTGTTATAATGCTATTATTCCACTTTCAACATCCTATGGAATCCTGGGCTTTGCAGTTTAGGGATGTTGAAAGTGGAATAATAGCACTATAACAGTCTAGTGCAGAAATGGACTTAGATTTCAGTAGCTGTGAGAGAGAATTTTGAATCAAGATGCTCATGTGGTGATACAAGATGGAAGCAAGCTGAAAGTCTCCAAGAACATCAATAGCAGCCCACCTGCAGGTGGAGAGCAAATCCATGCTTTATGAAGCAGGTTACGGACTGATTCCATACTTTGCATATGACTAGTATTAATTTGTATGTGCACACTGGATGCCAAAATTTGGTCTAAGAAATGATTACACTTCATTGTTGTTTCTCTCCATCCCAACTGCCGTTGCTGTGGTGTTTGAGAGAGAGAGGAGTAAGCAGTATCTGGTGGACTTAATGCCCTCCCCCGCTGCCAATCCATTTTCCTTGTGTGTCATGTCTTATTTAGATTGTAGGGCAATAGCCAGTGTAGGCCCTTTCCACATGGCGGGGGGGGAACGGGCGAAAACGCCCAAAAACGGAGCTTACCGGCAGCCGGGTAAGTCCGTCGCGACACGGAGCAGCACGAGCTCGCTGCTCCGCAGTCCTCCGGCATCCCAAATGGCGGCTTCCAGTTGGTGGAGGCTCTCCACCAACCGGAGAAGCTCGCCAGCTGGAAGCCCGCCCCCGGCAGATGTGCAGGCACGCACTTGCGCACTCCTGCAAATCCACGTCGGAGCCGGGCGACGGAGCGGCATGGGGCTGCGCACTCCGTGCTTTTTAAAAACCTCGAAAAAGAGGTTTTTAAAAAACATGCAGCGTGACTAGTTCCGGCCATTCCTGAGTGGATTCTGGTGTGGAACTACAAAAAGTAGTCCACGCCAGTCCACTCTACGGTGCAGAAGACCTCTGTGAGAGGTCGCTCTGCACCATTACAGAAGCCCGGCGTGGAAATGGCCGTAGTGCACTGGTTTAAGTGTTAGACTATGACCCTAGAGACTGGGGTTCAAATCCCTGCTCATCCATAGAAACCCACTGGGTGGCCTTGGACAAGTCATATTGTCTCCACCACAGAGGAAGGCAAAGACAAATTCCCTCTGAACAAATCTTGACAAGAAAAGTCAGTGAGAGATTTGCCTTAGAGTCACCATAAGTCAGAAATAACTTGAAGGCACAAGCAACAAAGCCTGAGGACAGGGAACAGTCACATTAACAATTGCTAAACTGCCCTGGGAGTCTTTGTGGCTGAAGGGCAGGGTATAAATAAATAAATAAATAAATGTCTCTGGGTTGGTAAACCTGTGCCCGGACCATAACATTTCAAAATGCAAGAGGGGATCCATGTAACTGAATGTATCTGCCTGATACATAATTTTCTCTATGAAGAAAATCTTCTGCATGGAAGGGTATACAAAATATGAGCCCATTTGCACTCTGTAATCCAGGCATGGGTCACCATACCACCTCACTGTAGATCAAAGTAGATCATTACACTCATCTCTCCACATTTGCTAGGGGTTGGGGCACAGGACCACTGTGAAAGTGGAAAAACCGTGAATAACTCTAGACCCTCCCAAACCATATTTAACACACACAAAAGTATGATCATCATATTCAACACATCATGGATTCCTTTGAGGCATCAGGGTTCCTTCACAAGGCAGAAGTGAGTGGCTGGTGGGGCTTACTGCCACCTCCACCACTGCCCCACACCATTTTTAATAGGGACTTACAAGCCTCATTTGTAATTTCTTAGTCTCACAAGGCTTACAGTCCCTATTAAAAATGGC
The DNA here is from genome assembly GCA_030412105.1 of Cyclura pinguis. NCBI lineage: Eukaryota > Metazoa > Chordata > Lepidosauria > Squamata > Iguanidae > Cyclura > Cyclura pinguis. The sequence goes on from CM059602.1 coordinate 220,915,646, forward strand.
ATAAGGAGGCAGGAGAGGTGACAGCAAATAATCCATGAATAATCAAATCCACAAAAGTGAAACCTGCAAATGTGGAGGGTGACTGTACTTTAAAAAATGTAGCTAGCAGCTATCTTTTTGTTTTTCATTTTTACTCTTATGTAAAATCTAGATCATGAAGGTAGGGGACTTTAAATCTCCCCACCCACCCCTGTTGATCTAGATCACATACATGCACCTCTCTGAAGTTGATATTATAATATAGTGATGCATTCAGCCCACTAGGGGCTATAAACTTGTTTTCTAATAAAAGCAGAGAAAATTCCTGATGCCTTCAGTGAGGTGAAATTATACCAAAAGCATTTACACTTAAATTTCCTGTTTTATATTTAATTTCTTAACTTGAGTCTCACAAGAAACCATAACCTTTTGCCAATGCCCTCATTGATCTGTTGTCTTAACAAATAAAGTTTCTTGATTAGGTTTGTAAGCCTCACATCAGTAAATCAAATCACCTTGGGATAAACAGTCAGAAGTAGTTTCTGCTGAAGGCCTCAATAACACCAAAATAAATCTATTTCAAATAAACATAATTTCATTGTCAATTCGACAAGCTGGACTAAATGACTCCTGTAGACTGATTTATACATTTGTCCAAAATCATTTGCCGATAGGAAGCTGGAAACAGTACCTTGGTCACTGGGCTGATTTATATCAGAAAAGGGTACAAAAGAAAATGGGGTTCTCTATCTTGTTCCTTTCCTTTCCTAGGCTCCTGTTTCTATATAACTAGCATCTTTTTTGTTTTTTAATTACCTTCTCCATGGCTTGAGAGTTTTGATGACTTGATTAAGCATTGCAGTGCAGTTCCAATCCCTACCCATCTGATTAATTAGCCTGAAGCTTATTAACTTCCTAATTCCAATCAATAAAGCACCGATGCTTAACAGTACAAGGGCAAACTAAGGATAGTACTTTTATCTCAATATATGGAGCTTCTAATTTTGTTTTCTTTCTTACTTTTAACTGTCTATTCCTTGCAGGACTGTTCAGAAATACAGAATGATATTGAAATGTCTAGCCAAAGTGGGTGTATCTGTGGGTATGCATAGTAGGAGATGTATGGAAGGAAAAAAGAAAGTTGTTATTATTATTATTTATTTATTTTTGGCATATTGACATTTCTGAGAATGCACATTAGCAAGCACTATAGATCCCAACAGCTGTATACAAGCTGAAGACAGAATAGTTTCTTAAGAAAATTGCTTTAGAATTCTTGTGATTTTTCACTAGATATTATCCTTATCCTAGGATCACAATCACAGCCCTGTCTGAAGATGAATGACATTTTGACATTATTGGGAGAAAAAGAGGCATGATTAGCTTCTGTGGCTTATCCACAGAAACAAACACATCAGACTGTTCTGCAACTGATCTGTAGGAGAGAAGGTCTGAGGGTGGTCTGTGCCAAGTTTGAGGTATAAAAGCTAAGAAATGGTTTATTTATAGTGATATAAAATTTGAGAGCCAGCATGGTATAGTGGTTTGAGTGTTGTGCTATGACCTGGAAATCAGAGTTTCATGGAAATCAAACCATGGAATCCCACTGGGTGACTCTGCAATCCTCAGAAAAAGCCTCAGAGTTGCCATAAGTCAGAAACAGCTTGAACGCAAACAACAACAACAACATTTGACAAATCAGTTCCAGAAGTTTCACTGGTTTTATCTGTTGCTGATTGCAGTAGATTTTGCTTGGGTTATATTTGTTTGCCAGTGCCTCCATTTGAACAGTGAAATTGTTTGTCCCAGTTAAAACAGACCCAGTGAGTCTTTGGGGTTAACTGCTGGCTTACATGGTTACATGTAGCGGCAATTTCATATTCAGTTTTTCCTTAAATACAGGTATTGATTCTGAAGATATTGCGACAATAATTCCTGGTGCAGGAATATTATCAAATGCTATTATGCCCTTAACAGATGTATTTTAAGACAAAATGGGATTGCATGTTATGCTTCTAGCTTCACAACTGCCTTGGAGTAGAAATTTGAAAAGTTACTTTTTGAACTACAACTCCTTAAATCCCCAAGCCAGTTTCCAAGCTTTGCCTTGGTACTGGATGGTTATCAGAGGCAGAGAGGTAAGCCTTGAGTCTCAGATTTATCTATTTTCTGGAACAGACACCTGTTGATACATCTGCTTTATACCCATTCTTTCCCCTGATAAAGATAACAAGGACATCTGATGATACCATTTCATATTAGTACAGTCTGCAAAGAATCACAGAGTTGGAAGGCAACTGTGTTCCCCAGCATTTGATATGGTACTGAAAAGCAAATGAGTTGAAGGTAACCACCACTCCCATGATTAGAAGATGTTCATATTCTTTTCTGACATGAATTTATCTCTTTTTAAAGCTGTCCTATGGCAATGAGTATTATAGTTCAGTTAAGGGGCATGTGGAGGAATATTTTCTTTTATCTTTCCTAAATTGTCCTCATTTCTGCTTCTGACAGGTTCTGTTTCCAAAAGTGCTTTGACGTTTACAGTTGTAAATACCTTCTAAGTTTATGGAATTAAACCATAATTACTATTATGGTAGCACTGAGTGGGACAAAAGAAAGAAGAGCATGTAGTATTTCTTGGAAGCATAGAAAAATAGAAAGACAGATATGAGTTATGCAGTTATATGCTAACTAGATAAGCCCTGGTTTCTCTTGTTTCACAAAAAGAAACACAATAAATCTAAGTTTCATGTGGCTCATTATTCCAACTATCTCATGCTCCACAAGCCCTTTTACTGCAAGCTCCTGGGCTATTATACATGACCAGCAAGAGTTGGCAGAAATGTTTTGCCATCTTTGATAAATATCTAGTAGCCTATAGGAATGATAATTTTGTTGAACAGTTATTTTTTTAAAATTAAAGTAGCATTTACTGATCTTTAACATTTGTAAAGGGACTGTAAGAGCAAAAAGAGCTTCAGGCTATAAGGAAGCTATCCTCTGTTCTTATGATAATAACATGGTTTTAGCATCTGCACTGTAGTATGTTCTCTTCTAATCATATCTCCGCATTGCCCTGTTACATACAACACGGAAGAGATTATTTTAAAATGATTTAATAAACAATCTGTCATTGAAAATATATACTGCCATTTTTAATAGGTTTTTCTTCATGATTTTGTTTTGTGAAGTTCTTTTTATTGTGTGCCTTTAAGTTGTTTCCACTTATGGTGGAAACTAAGGCACATCTCTCATGGAGTTTTCTTAACTAGATTGGTTCAGAGAGGTTTCTCATTGCCTTCCTCTGAGGCTGGGAAACTGTGATTTCCCCAGGGTCACTTGCTGGGTTTCCATGACCAAGCGGGGATGCGAACCCTAGTCTCTCAGAGTTCTCATCCAACATTCAAACCACTTGCACAATGCTGACTCTTTTGTCAACTACCTTCATAATTTTTGTTCAGGTACTCGCTTGTTCATATCTCAAGATTATCTTGTACTCTCTAGACTAGATTCTTTTGTCTAACCTACTAAGACATGACAAAAGAGGCTACCAATAATGACGTTTTCCTGTTGGCAGTCTGGTGTCCCACAGGTTCTCCATCAGTGGTATAGAACAGTGGTTCTTAACTCTTTCTTTACCAAGGACCTACTTTAAATACCTTTTATTCCTCTGGACCCACAAGACTCAACTCATACTTAAAAACCTAAAGTGCATCAAATATATATTTAAAACTGCTCATTGCATTTCTTGAGATTGGGAGAGAAGGGAGAAATAAGTAAATGCAAATTTCCCTGATTGGTGTTGGAAGGGAGAGAAGACTGAGTTCTCCTGCTTCTTCCTACCAGTTTAATGCTGGAGTGGATTGAACAGCAACATGCAGGCCCAACCAGCCAACCAGCTAGCCAGCATTTGCAGAAAGGACATGGCATCCCAGAATGGGGACGTGAAAGCAGCAGGACCATAATGATGCTTTCACAAGATGTCATCATGGTCCTGTCCTTGCGTCACCAACCAGATTTTCTGTGTCAATGACCCCCGATTGCTTAACGCCCCCACACTTACCTCTCATGCAGAAGGGCTGGAAGTGCAATGAAGGCGCTTCCAGGTCCATTGCAGCATGGGAAAGAGCCCAGCTGCACTATGGAAGGAAGAGGTGTGTCCCTCATCCTCCCTTCCAGGGAGCCAGTCCGATGAGGGGAGCGTTCCCATTGTGCTCCCTTCCCATCAAAGGCACTGTCAGGATCGTGACCACAGGGCAAGGGGATAAGGTAAGGTGTGGAAAAGGCCTCTCGCTCCCCTCTGTTCCACCTATCCAGTCTATCTGAAATGCTGATGCACCCACCTTCTTTTGCCTTCTTCACCAGGAGGAGAGGGGACTGAGACCTCTTTATAAAAGATCTTGAGTGTGCCTCCACATTTCTATTCATGAGAGCACATGCTTTCATCTGAATCACTGAAGGTTTATTTTGCCAATAGCGATCCATTGCTCCAACTTCCAGGGTCTTGCCAGGGGGTGGCACCTGCTGCTGCAGCAGTGCCCCCTCTTCTTCTTTGGCCCCACTCTGAGTGGGATCCTTGAGGTAGTGTGGCAGCAAACTCTGAAAAAGCATAGCAGGGAGGAGTGGGGCCAAATGAGAAGGGGGATGCTGCCGTAGCAGGTACCATCACCTGGCAAGACACTGGGAGCTGGAATGAGGAATCACCATCGGAAAAATAAGCCACCACTCAATTCAGATGAAAGCGTGTATGCTTATGGATTGAAATAGGGAGGTGTGCTTAGGATCTTTTGTAAAGGGGTTGCTTCAACCTTCCCTTTTTTGTTTTCATTTTTTGTTTTGTTTGCTTTTTTCCTCTCCTCTCCTCCTAGTCAAGAAGGGAAAAAAAGGGTGGTGTTTGAGATTTTCTGATAGTACACTAGACTGCTCTCTACTGGAAATGGAGGAGGGGGAGGGAGAGAGAGAGAGAGAGAGAGAGAGAGAGAAGAAGGGCAGATACTGACTGACTGGCTGGCTGGCTAGCAGTCAGATCCACTGTCACTCAGCTGCTGAGCCACCTCCTCCCAGTAGTGGAACAGCCACATGACAGGCAATGCGCAGGCCCAGCCAGCCAGTGTGCCTGCGTGCCTCCTTTTGTCATGATTCCAGTCACATTGCCACTCTGTTGTGGGGGAGAAGACAGGCTGAACAGCCTTCAAGCCTTTTCTGGACCTCTTGTAAGAGTATCACAAACCCCTGGGGGTCCACGGACCCCAGGATAAGAGCCACTGGTATAGAGCCTACTAATGCAATCTTATGCATGTCTATTCAGATGTAAATCTCATTGACTTCAGTATTGCATATTCCCAAGAAAGTGAGAAAAGGCTTTGGTACACTCTAAGTAAAGCTGCAACAGGATTTGTTATGTTTTCGACAGTCTCATAAATTAACATGCATAGTAAACTGGCAATAATTTATGTCTCTAAACACACACACACACTTTTGCTTAATATATAGATCTAAGAAGAAAGGGCAATAAAAACATCAGAAAAATTGCCATACAAATAGGTCCTTCCTTGACTGATTTTCGGATAGGAATGCTGACTATCCCATTTATAGTATATATCTCATCTTTTCCGTTTAGTCTTTTCTGTAAGTAAAGAGGGTGCCCCTAAACTATAAGCACCAGAGAAACACAGACATAAAAATAAAAACAACCAGGCTTTCTTACAGACACTTCCTTCCCACCAAGGACTTAAATAACTGCAAGCTGTTCCCTCTCACACTTAGCATATGTTTTAACAAATGGATTTTAGTGTCCAGAGGACAGTAAAACTCCTTTATCCCTCACATGCCCCATGAGGACCTGGCTGTAGCTTTCACTTGAGGACATTAATGGAAGCATCCTAACCAGTGTGAGTTTTCTAAAACAATGACAACTCAAGGTCATTCCCCTTAAAGTGACGCATGTTCAATATCATAGCTGGAAAAGGCACAGATACAGCACACAGACATACTTACAAATGTCAATCAGATTTGTTGTTACTTCTTCAAATCAGAAATTTAATGGGGGCATTTATGCTAAAAGGCATTAACAAAATCAAGAAATCAATTTCTAGTAAGAAGCATTCAGGATGGAGAACAGCAAATGTTCTTCCCATCTCTTCTCTTTGGATTTTTTTTTTCTTTCTCACAGACGTTGCAGGAAAATGCAGAAGGAGACTTGCACCAGGTTATTGATGAAAAGTGGTCAAGGACATATATATTCTTGGAAGCTAACATTGAGACATATTTTAGAGAGGTGCCCGTTGACAGAAGATTTCAAGTCAGCAATGAAATACCTTTGCATGTGTCTCCTTATGGTCCTGTAGTAATCAGAAAGGGCATCAAGACTTCCCAACACAAATAAAGGTGACAACAAGATTAAAACATATTCAGGTGGAAATAATGGTGATGGAGGTAGGGATGATAACAAAAGTAGCAACAACAATAATAACAACATGTTTGAATCCAGAGGCACTCTTCTGTTAATAGAAAGATTCCTTCCATTCATGGAAGGGATGGAGATTCTATGGCAGATCCGACGAGGGATGGGAGAGACAGGAAATTTTTGCTCAGAGCCCCTTCTCTCTGCGTCCAGTGCCACCAATCACAGAAAGGCCCCTTGGGCAGCTATGCAAATATACAATGGGAAGCAGAGGGATAAGAACTGTTTTAAAAATGGTCTTCCTTCCACCTCCTCCAATAGGAAGTGTCTCATGGATGGAGTTTCACTCAAAGGAAATATGGATCCAACAGTAATTGTTGTTATTGTTGCTAGTGTTATTATTTGCCATTAAATAGACATTGATTTCTAGCTACCCTATGAATAAGAGACTTCCATGAGTCCGCGTCACTTACAGCCTTGCTGAGATCTTGCAGACTCAGCACCATGGCTTCCTTTGTAGAATCAATCCACCTCTAATGCAGTCTTCCTCTTTTCCTATTGTCTTCTACTTTACTGAGCACTATCATCTTTTCCAGTGAGATATCATTTCACATAACATCTGAAGTACAATAGCCTCAGTTTAGTCATCTTGGTTTCTAGTGAAAATTCAAGCCTGATTTACTCTAGGATGCATTCATTTGTCCACAGAACTCTCCTCCTAGGACCACATTTCAAATATGTTAATTTTATTCTGGTTTCAAGCTAGAGAGTTGTTTCAATCTACAGAGTTGGAATCCATTGAAATTATAACAAAAATCTGCCAACAAATATGGAAAACAGAACAGGCCACGGACTAGAAACACTATGTACATTCCAAACTCGAAGAAATAGGATTCAAGAAAGAAAGAGGCACTAGCGACCATATTGCAAGTGTACATTGGAGAAAGGACACACACCAAAGAACCTGAGCAGAAAACAACCTGTGGTTTATAGGTTATAGCAAAATGTTTTATTGTGAACAACATGAGAAATTATGGTTCTGTCTAAAAGAAATGGGTGTGCCACAGCATAACCTGTAACTACACAACAAGCCATTCTCAAGAAACACTACAGACACCAGAAGCAAGGAAGTGACACAAAGCTCTGTGGTTCTACCTGGGAAACAAGGGTGGACTGATATTTCAGTTATGCTCAACAACATGAATCATCTTCAGTAATTATTTCTGTTTTCTTAATATTCAACTGCAACCCACTTTTGTACTTTCTTCCTTAACTTTAATCAGTAGTCATTCCAAGTCTACTATTTTCAGCAATATGATGTCATCTGCATATCTTGAATTGTTTTAGCTCCTTCCCCTAATTTTCACACCTGCTCCCTCTGACTCTAAACCTGCCTTCATTAGACAGGATGCAAACTCAATCACTTATCAAAATAAAATGAGATGAAGTGAAGACTGAAATGTAATGCTGGGGAAGAGTCCTACAGATCCTATGGACCATTAAAAAGACAATTGAATGGGTCCTACAGCAAATCAGGCCTGAATTCTTGCTAGAAGCTAAGATGACTAAACTGAAGGTATCATACTTTGGATGTAACATAAGAGGACGGGATGCATTGGAAAAGACAAGTAAAGAGGAAGACAGTAGAAAAGAGAGAGACCACAATACAGATGGATTGATTCAATAAAGGAAGCCACAGCCCTGAGTTTGCAAGACCTGAGTGGGACAATTGATGACCAGGGTTCTTGGAAGTCTAGCACTGATGGAGTCACCATACATCAAAGTCAATTTGATGACAAATAACATCACCATAATAAATGAACTTAAATCCCAGGTCATATTTGTTGGACCACATTGCTCAGATTTCTTTCTGTTTTATTTGCTGTTGATGTCTGATCCCTACCCGAAGTGGTGCTCTTGGGTAACTATGTCAGGTGATAAATTTTCACTCAGCTCCTCACAAATTTCCTTTCCAGCGTGGCACAGGAAGGACAATGTGAAGATCACTCCATACACACCCTTTCCCACAACCACAATGACATGAATGCTTAAGAAGAGCCAAGAGTTCCTTCTAATACCTGTTTTCCAATAAGAAAGAGAAAGCCACTTTGCCTTTGACTGCAAATTTCACAAGACTAGGGAGAGGGATCAAAGCGTCATTCCCTAACTTCTCAAAGTAAGAAATCCCACTTCTTCCTTTGCCTTCTCCCTGTTCCTAACTAGTCTGGGTGAGAAGGACCAATCTCAGCCTGTCTTAGCTGCAGCCATCCCACCCATCCATTCAATAATCATCCTTTTAATTTTCTCCTATTTGTTTGAGAAAGCTAGTGCAATGATCCATGGTCTTGGCAGGGGGAGCTGTATAATTTCTGGCAGGATCTGCTAATTAATTTTTGCCTTCCAAAAGGTCTATTAGTTCAATTTTTATCAGGCCAACAAAAGTGGTATAAAAATGTGACACACTTTTGAAACCGCTGGGGTACTTCATCAGGCAAAAATGAAGGTAGACTGAAAACAAAGAGTGAGAGGGTCTACTAAAGGCCTAGAAACTTTTGGCAGCACCAAACGGATATCAGGCTATATCTTTTTTTTTCTTTATTTTACTTTTTTGCTGCACTATGTCTCCTTAGAAAGTAAGAAAGTTTTCATCGTACTTCTTTGCATAAATGAAAAAGAAAGCAGAGGCTGATGCACAAATTGCTAAATTTGCAAAAAGTCAAATTTCATTTCAAGAAAATAACTGTGCAAATTGCAATACTGAAGCTGTTGTAGTTGTTTTTCCCTGCCTTCAAGTCATTTCCAAGCTATGGTGACCCTAAGGCAACCCTACCATAGGGTTTTCTTGTCAAGATTTGTCCTGGGGGGTTGCCTTTGCCTTCCTCTGAGGCTGAGAGATTGTGACTTGACCAAGGTCACCCAAGCGAGCATTCAAACCCTGGTCTCCAGAGTTGTAGTGCAGTGCTCAAAGTACTACACCACACTGGCTCTCAAGCCAGATGACATCACCATTCTCTGAAGCTGACATTACCGATAATGAAATGTGCTGGTAATGGATATTTTGGGGGTAATGCATAATGACGGATATTTTACCCTCCCCTCTCCAAATATATAAATTTTACAACAGTTCCCCCAACAAATTATGGCTGCGATTGGATTATGTGATGACCTATCTACAGTCTCAGGAAAAAACTACCAGAAAACATTTTAAATATGCTCATTGCTTGTTAGACACCCTCAATATGGAGAAGCATAAAGGTAATCCACCACCACCACCACCAAAGAGGGCGGTAAGACTGCTCCTGAATTTATTAAATGCAATAGTCAAGTGTGCTTGCATAATGTTCTATCACCAACCGAATCTCATGATAATTCATTTTTGGGTAGACAGCAGAGGGAAACAAGAAAGAAAATTCTAAAAAAATGTTGTGACATCTTTCTTTCCCCTTCAGCGTCCATCTTAGGGCACAGATGCCTTGTCAGACCAATGGTCCCATTGAATATTTGGCTATTAGCATAAGCCAGGGCAGTGATATATCATACTCAAGAGTAGGACAATGCTTGCCAGATGAACCCCTGGGGAACCCCTACAGGTAAGATTACAGTTAAGACTGAAGAATCTGAGCTGTTAACTGGCTACAGTTTGAGAATCTGCACTGTTGTTCTTATAGTCATCTATTGTACTAAAGACAAGGGAGAAAATAATGGAGGTGGCTTTACATGTCAATTATTTTAGGCTGAATGAATCAGGATCCAAGTGGTCAGACTCTTAAGAGGAGTTAAACTCCTGAGGGATGGAGACAACCTCCCAGCAGGAAGGGAGGGAAGTGGTAACATTTAGCCTGAGCTCCTTTTCAGACAAACTCATCATCCTTGCAAGCTGGGGAGCCAGCCATTATCACTGTCATTGTCATGATTATCTTGTAAATCTATGGCCTCTGATCCCAGGCATCTATCAGCAAAAAGCCCAAGACCTTATTAGTGTGGGCAATAAAGCCTAGCTGAGAAGGAAGCTAGCTCACAGATAAATGAATCATCCTTCTCACTACACTCCTATCAGCTTTGTTAATTCCAAGTGACATTTATTGATAAGCTACATTTTATCACCCCTATCATCAATCAGATAGACACTGTCAGATGGACACTCTCTGGCCAGAGCTTTGCTATCATTCTCTTTGGGCAATATCAGGCTATAAGTGATATGCACAGGCTTCTGTTACCCTACAATGCCTACGGGGGTTTGGGCTACTATTATACTCCTGTTCTCATCCCAGAAAAGGTTATTGTAGTGTTTATCCCATTCTTCAACAACAAATATAGAGGCACTCACAAAACACATCTTCAGTTTCACTGATATTTTATCCATGTTTTGGGGTTCATATTGGGATGCAAACAATTTCCTTACCAGAAACCTGACAGCAGTGTTACAATCCAAGGCAGTGTTACAATCCAAGGAAAACCCATCTAAGGGAAGAAAAAAATCCTTTCTAAAAGTGGCCATGATCCAATACCATTACACATACTTAAATCTCACTGAAATCAATGAGATTTCAGCATGCCAAAATCCATTCTGAACTGTTGCAGGGAAGATAAGGAAAAAAGCCTGGTTTCCCTTAACTACAACAATCATATTGCTAAAAGACAAGAAAGGTGTTCTTTAATTTTTATTTTTATTTGCTTTTATTGATAAGAGATTATTATCAGAAGTTTACATGACAATGCTTCACTTGAACAAGTTACTTCATAACAGTATTTGTGGTCAATATTTCTCTACCATATGCTGTATACATTGATGGTGGGCCTTGGTCTGATGTTAACTTGAAATATGAGATGTTAACAGGTACCATGTTTCCCCAAACGTGTCTTTTGCTAAAAGACAGGAAGGTGCCATTTCGTATCCAACATTTTCATTAAAAAAAAAAAAAGGTCTTCTAGTTTGGGATATAGAAAAAAATTGCACACAAGGCATTTGGGTTATCGCAAATTCACTTTAAAGCAGCTGGATTCAAAGTACAATGCCCCCAGTTTGGCAATATGGAAATCTGCAAGCAAAAGACAAGATGTCGGTAGCTGGCACCATTTTCCATAATTCTAAAAACTGCAGCCCTGTCATTATTAAGCAGGAGTAAGAATCATAGATGTTGTTGGATTATAATCACCAGTATGCCTCACTATGAGCTATCCTGGTTAGAGCTGATGGGAATTTCAATGCAACAAAATCTGGAAGTCCACATGACTCCCACATCTGCCTTAGAGACTGCATAGCTAGTTGGAGCTCCTGGATAATTGAAGATCTACCAAGAACCATAGAAAAAAAGAGGCAAAGCTAAAACTGGGCAAAATATCTCCAGTGCCATTTAGGTCTTTTATGAAACTGTGTGAAGAATGTGCAGAAACTTGGAGGAGAAAGGGTTCTCACCATTTTCAGGAAACCAGTCGTTGTTGTTGTTGTTGTTAGGTGCCTTCAAGTCATTTCTGAGTCATGATGACCCTATCAAATTATGCCATTTTTGGCAGAGTTTGCTCTTGCCTTATTCTGAAGCTGAGAGGGTGTAACTTGCCCAAGGTCACTCAGTAGATTTTCATGGCTGAGGAGGGATTTGAACCCTGGTCTCTCATAGTCCTAGGTCAACACACAAACCACTATACCACATTGGCTCCCTCAAGCAATCTTACCTTAAAATAATAGAGGTTAAAAAAAATCTCAAGGCACACACATGCGCAGCACACAAGCTTAGCCTCTACTTCAAATGGTGGTCTGGCTGCTCGTAGGACAAACATAACATGACTGCCCTCACTGGCCACAATACCTCAGTACCATACTAAATGGAAGCCAGGCTCAGTATCAGCAGTTTATCTAACAGTGGCTGGAGGAAGAGAACACTACTACCATGGTAGCTGAGAAGAATTTTCAGGTTATCAGTTTCACACTCTGTCCAACTGTTTCCATTTGGCCGAGACGGGCCTGATCAATCCTCTGTCATCCCATTTTTTCAGCTGCTTTTAAAACGTGCCAGTTTCTCTCTCCTTCCCCTACTACCCAGCTTTCTCCCCAACCTATTTCAATTGCTGCAAAGTGAGTTCAAAGTGGGAAATATTTTGTACTCAATTAACTGAGCAGGGAGAGAAGAGAGGAGGGGGCAAATTTACCCTTCCTGGTAGGCTCTGGCAAAAGCAAACTGCTGCAGCCTCTCCTAGCTTGTCTATTCTTCTAAAATTACAACCTTGTTTTCCTGGTGGAAATGTCGTGCATGTCACATCTCCATTCCAGGCAAAAGTTCAACAGAGACAGCGTATCGAACATGAACATATAATAGTAGGAAAAGCTGTTCCTTCTTGAATTTAGACTGGCTATTCAGCCAAAAAATGCAGAGAACCACTTTCAGGACAATGATGCAATGGCAACTATAGTTTAAACTAATGATGTGGTCTGAGCTAGAGAAAGTGTTACCAATGTTGGTAATTTATTTTTAATTTACTGTTTTTGGACTACAGTTTCCACTATCCACTATTTTCTAAAAGTTAAATTTTCCAGTCTTCTTGTTTTGTCCTGTTGTATTTCTTACTCCTTTTTTCGTTTGAGTTTTGTGTTGTTTCATTGATTGCTTTCCAAATGAAAAGCAAGGCTTGGAGATTTTCTCTCTTTTACTTCCTATGCTACTTATTCTTATAAGTGATTCTTATAAGTGTTATTTTATTATTAGATCTTTATACTCCAGGAAAGTGTTCCATTATAGTAAGTATCTGACTAGTTTCACAATGCAATTTAAGAGGTAGGAATGGTGAAACCACACCCACTGTATTGTTTTACAGTACTTAGAGTAGTAGATTGAGGCCATTTCTGCACTAGACTGTTATAGCATTATTATTCCACTTGCAACATCCTATGGAATCCTGGGGTTTGCAGTTTCGGGAGTGGCCAGCTGGCCTCTCTCAAAACTGCAAACCCCAGGATTCCATAGGATGTTGCAAGTGGAATAATAATGCTATAACAGTCTAGTGCGGAAATGGCCTACGACATTACTTAAAGGTCCTTAGGAAAACCTAGGACTCGTGGCTACTATTAAACTACCTCTAAAGAAGAAACATTCTCGTGGTCCTCTTGAGAGGACTGATCTCATCCCTTTCAAAGCTTAATATCAAATTCAAAGAACAGTAAGGAATGTCTCACTGGCCTTGTTATTGGGCAGGTTGATGAGTCACTCACATCTTAGGTGTTTGAGTAGAATAGCTGTACACCCCTGATTAAATCAAGCATTTAATCTACTGTGATTTGTTTTTAATGACTGTACACATTCACCTTTGGCCTCCAGTTTAGAACCATTCACCAGCTGACCTTTGTCTTGCTCCTCCTAGAAATCTCTGAAACTATGGCTGAAAAATCTCTGTGTAATCAATACTAATATGTTAAACTAATGCATTAATGAGCCTTCCTTACAGACTGACAATTACTGCACTTTGCTCCTGCAAGAGACCCTATACAGCTATTCAGAGAAACCCAGCCTTTCACGTTTCTGCTACGGCATGGACATTTATCTCACAAAGACTGAGATGGAGGCTTAGGCTTTTGAGAGGGAGCCTTTGTAAGCCACAGCTCCTCAGGGATCAAGAAAACACACTGCTGCCTTAATCAGCAGTCCCAGAAGAAGCATGCCCACCATCTGCCATTGTTGTAAAGTCATCTGCTCCACATCCTTTCAAGCCACATATGGAAATAAAGTTGGGGGCACTAAAGCACCTGTTTCTCAGTCAACAACAAATACCAAGTGTGCGATTGGGGACACTAGATTGCATTCGCTTTTAATTCACATTTAGAAAATGATTGCATTCGCTTTTAATTCACATTTAGAAAATGTGTGCAGACACATTCTCACACATTAAAAGTGATAGCAAGAATCCCATGCTACCATTTTAGCTACTGCTATGCATATGAAAATGTTTTCAGTGACAATAAAAACCGCAGTCCATTCTAAACTGAAGAAACATTGCTTTGCTTTGTTTTTCACACTATTATCATCCTTTCTCTTCTACTCTAGAATCCAGTGAAAGAAGCCAGACTGTCGTGGTAGAGTATCAGGAAAGCAAAATTGTGACCAAACACCCAAAAAGCTCAGCATGTTTAGCTCAGAGAAGATGGAGAGATGGTATAACAGCCATCTTTTGATATCTGAAAGGATGTGACATAGAAGGTAGAGAAAAATTGTTTTCTGCTGCACCAGAGACTTGGAGACAAATCAATGGAATTAAATTACAAGCAAAAATATTCCACTTAAACATTAGCAAGAACTTCATAATGATAACAGCTGTTCCACAGTGGAATAGATTGCCTTGGAATGTGGTGGACTCTCTGCTTTGGAGACCTTTAAAGAAAGGCTGGATGCCCACTTCTCAGGGGTGTTTTAGTTGTGGCTTCCTGCACTTGCAGGGTTGTGCTAGATGGCCTTTGCTGTTCCTTCCATCTCTGTGATTCCTTGAAACACTACACAGCAGTGGCCTCCAGCTGCGGCTTGATCTAATCAAGGGCTGTCTCTTTGCCCATCCGTCTTGTCCACAGCTGCCCTGAAAAGGGATTTGCAGATTAGTCTTGCATAACATAGTGCCCTTCAGATGTTTGGGGCTATAAACTCCATCATTCCCAACCAGCCTAGCCAAATTGGGATGCTGGGAAAGACTGTACCAAAGGAAAAGGTTCTCCTACCCATGTGTGGTAATCCTTATAAAACTCTCTTTTCCCTGTATTGTGTGTGCCTTTCACTTGTTCACGCACATGGGCAAACTGATGTGGTTGGCTATTCATTTACAGATTGACCCTGCATCTTATTGTTGAGTGCTGCAGCATGGAAGCTTCCAATGACTTCAGTGTCCTGCCATCATGAGCTAAGCAGAGTAGAAGACAAGTAAGTGGTTGGCACTTCTGCTTTCTTTCTCCCTGACTCCACTCTATTGCTTCTTTTATGCCTCTCTTCCCAGTGAAACCAGTGGGAAAGAATTTTTTCTGTAGGAGCTCCAAGACTGGCACAGATCAGCAGCATGTCCAAAGGCATGTCTCGGGGACCAAGAGAGGGTTCAGTAAGTTGAAAGTCTTTCCTGGCTTGTCCCCAGTCCACAGCTGGCACATTTGTTTCCCCCTTTTTGTCATCAGAAAAGAACCACTGCAGGGACTGGCTCAGCAGGAGGGAGAGATGCTCTGAGACTTGAACTTCTTCAAGTCATCTCTCTCTCTCCCCCTCTCCCTCTCCCTCTGTGTGTGTGTGTGTGTGTGTGTGTGTGTGTGTGTGTGTGTGTAACAGCCAATCTATCTGAGGGCCATTGGGATGCCTCTGTTGTGGTTGTTTTGTGTGCCTTCAGATTGTTTTTGACTTGTGGTGACCCTAAGGTGAACCTATCACAGAATTTTCTGGGGCTGAGAGTGTCTGATGTGTCCAAGGACACCCAGTGGGTCTCCATGGCCAAGCAAGGAATTGAACCCTGCTCTCCAGGGCTGTAGTCCAATGCTCAGACAACTACACCATGCTGGCTCTCTTTGGGATACCGTATGAAGCATTAAACCTAGTAGTGTTCTAAAAAGTGGGTCTTTTATTTGAAAAAACAGTATCATGTGTCTAGCACTGCTTCCAAACACTGCACTAGATATTATTTTGTTAGAGAGTGAATCAGTGTGACATTGTGTTTTCAGTGTTGGAGCAGGACTCTGGGAGACCCAGGTCTCTGAATCCCTGCTTAGCCATGGAAACCCATTGAGTGGCTTTGGGTGAGCCACACACTCAGCCTCAAAGGAAAGCAGTGGCAAATTCCCTCTGAACAAATCCAGCCAAGAAAACTCTGTGACAGATTCACCTTAGGGTCACCGTAGGCACACCACCACCAAGTTTTTGCATAGTGTTTGTGCAGTGCCTTGCATAATAGAGAAGCCCTATGTTTGAGGAGATCTGGCCATTTCCACACTACACTGTTATTAGTGCTATTATTCTACTTTCGATATCCTATGGAATCCTGGTATTTGCAGTTTAGGGAGGGGGATTTAGAATTCTCAGCCAGAAAGCCCTTTGGCCTCAGTAAACTACAAACCACAGAATTCCACAGGATGTTGAAAGTGGAATAATAGCACTGTAATAGAGTAGTGCGGAAATGGTCTGTAGCATGAATATAGCATGGACTCCATTTGGGAGAAAGGCAGGATATAAATGTTATAAACAAACACACAAACAAACAAACAAACATTTACAGAAAGTAAACAAATGTTTGTCTTGTTTTATTATAAATGTTTCCTAAGGCAGCATTATTATTATTATTTCTTGGCTGATATGGCCCCTTAAGTTTAACGGAAGAATTCTAAGCAGTTCTAAAAACATGGCCTTGGGTTTATAAAAAAAGTGCTTTTCATTAAAGGAATCCCTAGAAAACATTGCTGAAATTGATACTGCTGCCATAACCTTCCTCTCACAGCGCCTCCCTGTTTTATAATGGCCTTTGCATTAGGCAGCTTGCTGGGGAGCTTACTGATGTCCATTTACTTTAGCAAAGATTGTTATTGAATGAAACCTTTAATGGGGGGTGTTTATGATCCTACTCGGCTAAGAGCTCTGAGCCTTGTCTTTGAATAGTCTTTCTCTCCACCTTGACAGCTATTAGAGAATCGATGTAGGTAATATGTCAGGCAGTGGTCAGCACTCATGTAAACAGTAAGGTAGGGCTGAAATGGAAACTGACAGGTAGCCACTTAGAGAGAGTCTGTGGGTCAAACACGTTGAAAAGTGAAGCTCCTCCAGGGACAGTCAGTATTCTCTAGCTGGCCCTGGGATGGGAGAGACAGCACAGAGGCCAGACACCCTTCAAACCACATGGAGAACTTCTGTATTTCTCCCCACACCCCAGTTGAGGAGAATAGCCTTCTGTCAAGACAGCCTGCAACTGGAGGGCTGGAGGACTTTAAGATGCATCCAGGCCAGTTCCTCTGCTTGGGAGAAAATAAACTGAAGGAACAAGCTAGGCAAATGTTTCAGAAAAGTAACTTGTTATACCCTGTAACTGTAATCCTAGTGATAGTCTGAGACTGCTGCTTCTGCCCGACTGTTGCTTATCTGTGCATTTTATTTGCTATCTCCTTTACACAGCAGTTTTCATGTTTATTTACCACCTGCTTCCCCAGTACACAACTCTGTGAGACAGGCCATCTGCTATTATCCACAGCTCGAAAAACTTACTACTTGGACTATAACTTTCCAGATGCCATGATTGGGAAATTCTAGGACTTGTAGTCCAAAAAAGTAATTTCTCCAAACCCTGATCTTTATTTCCTCTACTTTCCAGTTACAAACTGAGAATAAGAGAGAAACTCGTCCAAGTGATCAACCCATGGCAATGATAGGACTCCAGTCCACATCTTTCATATCAAAGTTCTACAGAAATGAAAGCCTATTTGCAATAATCATTGGCTTTCAAATAGCAGTGTGTGTGTCTGATTCTGTTTCTCTCTTACGCACACACACACTATGTGGGAACCCTTTCCATGTAGTCCAATCCTTTGCTGATAGGGAGCAATCCAGAGCTGTTGTATGTGAATATACTGGCCATCTGCCCAGAGTGAATCACATAAAGCCTTGTTCACATAGTTTGAGAATTCATATCCAACCAGTGACAGGGGATTTCACCACAATGAAACAATTCTCACAGAACACAAAATCTGAACTTATATTTGGTATGTTTGTGTGTTGGTGGCCAGATTTCAAACAGACAGATACATATAGATATGTATACATAGAGACTTATAATCCCACCTCCAGTCTTCTTTCCAGCTATTTTACAGCCGGGTATAAGGCTGGAGAAAAGGCTAGTCAGAGCATAGTAGTACTCATGTCAAAGCTGGGCTCTGAAGCTCAAAGAGGAGTTATAAATCCTTGGGCTCTCATTGAGGGGTAGGATGGGGGGGGGGGTCTGACCATTGCTAAATGCTGCAGTATATGCTGTATGTACAGACAGTTCAGTCCTTGGCATCTCTAAGTATGGCCGTGAAAGTCCCCTTGCCAATAAGTTATATTGAGCTCCTAGACTGACTTAGCCTGTGGTTGTGTAATGATGTGAACATTGGCCTACAGCTCTAGAGATGAGGGTTCAAATTAACCATGGAAACCCACTGAGTGACCTTAGGTAAGTCACACTTTGAGCCTCAGCATCATCGTCCCATTGCTACAAATAAATCTTCCTTTGTGCAGACCTGTGGGGAAGAGGAGAGCTACTCCTGTGTACAGATCAGCTCTTAGGAATCTGCAGTCCGAGAATATTGATCTCTCCAGCACCAGAGAAGGCAGGCACACAAGGAAGAATGATTCTCCTTGTTTAATGAACAGTTTGGTTTAATCAATATTTGCTTGCTGCATTATCTGTAGCTCACTAATCTCTTGGCAGCTTTCTTCCATTCCACTGGGAGGAGCAACTCTTCTCCTTTTGCTTCCTCTCATCTAACTCACCCTATTAAGTACAGTAGAGCAAGAGCTATGGGGAGGATGTGCAGGGGGGAAGGGGAGAAGAAAACATCTGAACATTTGGTGACATGCTACTGGATTCAGCCAAAAGGCAGCAGATGTCACTGGGGTGCCCTTTGTTGTGTTTCAGTTGCCAGTCTGGGTTTTAGGACCATATTACCTTTTTAGCTCTTCTATTGTCATTCACATCTCAAGGGGAATCCATGCCTCTCTGTTTAAAGCAGAACAAAGAATCTGAGATACCAAAAGCCTCTGCCTTGTGTTTAGACCACTCCCCATTTAACAGTGAAAATACTCTTGGAGATAAAATGCAAAGAAATGAAATCAATTCACTGTTCCTACAACTTAGATTCATTGTGGTGACCTTCAGATAGACAGATAAATAGACAGATGCTCAGCTCTAACTGGGGTGGATGTGAAAATATCTTTATATTTACAAAGCAATAATACAACATATTTATGTCCTGATTTCATGGAAATGCACCAGTTGTCTTGTAGTCTGTTTTACTTTTTACCTTTGTGGCATTTGTTTGTTCATTTTCTTAACTGTATTTCTACCACTATCCCATAGCACAAGTTGTCTGAGCAACTCACAAAAAAAAAAGTATTTTAAAAACTGTTCAGACTAAAACACAATTAAAAAGTTAATTTTGAACCAAGGAGGCCCACATTAAAGATAATTACTTTACATGCATGGATAATCAAAATGGGTACTTGTTGTTATTACTTGCTTTAAGGTTACTTTTGACTTATGGAAATCTTAAGGTAGATCTATCACAGGGTTTTATTGGCAAGATTTGTTCAGAAGGGGTTTGCCTTTGCCTTCCTCTGAAGCTGAGAGAGCGTGACTTGCCCAAGGTAACCCAGAAGGTTTCCATGGCAAAACAAGGATTCAAACCCTGGTCTCCCAGTGTCCTAGGCCAATACACAAACTACTTCACCATGTTGGTTGTCAAAATGGGAATTCACTTGACACCCAAAAAGCATAAAGATGGTATACCTCTCTAGAAAAGCTGCTCCTCAAGCAGAAGATCACTGTTGAACAGGCATTTTCCATACTGATCACCTACTTCATTCTATTTGGTATGGGCAGTTGGAGCAGAGGTCTGAAGAAGATCTTAACGGTTAGGTAGATACATGTGGAAGAAAACAGGTTTTCTGGGAAACTAGTCCCCAGATTACTGAAGAAAGTCAAGGCAGAAATTGCAAAGGCAGGTTTACAGTTGAACATTAAGAAAACAACAATGAGGACCACAGATGATTTATATAACCTTAAAGCAGGTGATGAAGACATTGAAATAGTCCCAAGATTTTCCATGCCTTGGCTCAGTCATTACTCAGAATGGAGATGCAGTCAAGAAATCAGAAGACTAGACTCAGAGGGACAGCTGTGAAGGAACTAGAAAAGATTTTGAAGTGTAAAGGTGTATAATTGAATACTAAAGTTAGGATTGTCTTTCCAGTTTCTACGTATGGTTGTGAAATCTGAACAATGAAGAAAGCTGATAGGAAGAAAATCAATGTACTGTACTTGAAATGTGATGCTGGAGAAGAGTTCTACAGACACTGTAGATTTCTAAAAAGAAAAATGAATGGGTCCTATAGTAAATCAAATCTGAACTCTCCTTAGAAGGCAAGATAACTAAACTGAGGATGTTGTACTTCGGCCATATCCTGGGAAGACATGATTCACTAGAAAAGACAATAATGCTTGGTAAGGTAGAAGGCAGTAGGAAAAGAAGAAGACTTTAGATAAGACATATCCCTGAATCTGCAAGATTCAGTGTGGTTGATGACAGGGTGAATTGGAGGTATCTCATTCATAGGATCACAGTTGCATAGGGACAGGGTGGGCGATGAGGGCGGTTTGCCTTGGGGGGCATCCCAGCTCGAAGTCATGCCCCTGCACGCCATGGCCACACCCCACACACTGTGCCCACACCCACACACACCATGGCCATGCCCCCACTCTGTAGTCCCACCCCTATGCCATAGCCCCGCCCCTGTCCACCTGCCCCTCCATGTACCCCAAGCTTTGCCACTGCAGGGTCACCATACATTTAAGTGGACTTGACAGCAGTGGATAACAACAAAGTCCCCAGTAAACTTTAGGAGACAGTGCAGCTAGCAAAACTTCAAATAAGCCCCCAATCTTATGTGATTGATACAGTAACATCTCATCTTTCCTTCGGTGAGTTCAAGGTGGCATACACAGATTTCTTTCTCCTCAATTTATTGTCACAACAACCCTGTGAAATAGGGTTGGCTGCAAGAAAGTAATGTTCCCAAGTTCACCCAGGGAATTTCATGTTTCAGTGGGGATTAAAATTGAGTTGCTAGTCCAACACACTTCATGTGGGACCATATATTGGATGAACGATAACAAAACATTTTTAAAGTCAGATTCACATGAAACAACAGTAGTCCAAATGGGAGGTTATCAGAGTGCAGATAACAATGGCAAAGCTTTCTATCCAGTAAGCTTGCACCTGGAATATCAGCTGAACCTGATGCTTTGACACAGAGATCATTCAAGCTTCTAATGTCAGTTCCAGATCAATAAGCATCTGTAGATTGTACAGCTGATCATTTAAGAGGAGTGCAACCGCAGCAAGATACCATTCACCCAAGAGAACAAGCCACCCACCAAAGTACTTTTCTCCAGGCTATAGGCCCATGCAGACTACACAGTTACAGTACTATGATTTCACCTTAATTGACATAGCAACATCCTATGGAATCTTGGGATTTACAGTTTAGAATTCTCAGCCAGAGAGTTTCTGAGTGTGAGGGAGGTGCATATTCTGTTATTTATTATGTGAGGAAATGCACATTGTGCATGGATGGGTGTGCCAGAGAAATATGTACGCACATGCAATGAGTGTGAGAGAGGTGTGTATATAAGAATGGTGCAGGTATGTGCATTTGAGTGTCAGGTGGTCCCACTCATGCAGCTCCCAACAGGTTCTCACTAAATCAGTGTGCCCCTTAGCTTCGGCCAAAAAATTATCTCCCATGCACCCACATTCTGTAAACCCTTTTTAGGTCATGGAACAAAAGTGATTTGATAAATGTAATTTGGAAAAAAAAAATAGAACTCTTGCTGGTATACTGCTATTCTGTTTTCCGATTGCATGCCCTCCAACATTTCACTGTTGAAATCTAGGACAAGTGTGGCCAAACAACATCAGGTGCACTCAAGAAGATGAATATTATTAATGAAGAAGAACACACAAGTTAAGAAAGGCTGCAGACGTTTCCTTTTGGTGAAGGCTGTCAGGAAGGGCAAAATTCTATCCTTTTCTCTTCCTCCTTCTGAGTTGAAAGCAGACTATTTTTGCATATTGAATATCATTTGCAGCAACTGAAGTAAGCCAAGGACAAAAGCCGGAAATGGGAGGAAGAGAGCGAAATTGGAACATTTTAAAAGCAACCAAAAAAAGTGAGAGGATTAGTTGGGACTATTCCTGCAAAATCAAGACAGTTGATAGGTGTCCTGTTGTGGTGGATGCACCCTTGGAAAGCAAATATCTTTGCCACTGCCATTGGCATGGCTCACCAGAACTGCACAAGAGTGAAGGGCTCAGAGAACAAGCAGCTTAAGTGAGTGAACAGGGAGGTGGGAGAGAAAACACATAGGCAGGCAGTGGGTGGCCACACCCCATAGCTGTAACATGGCTTTGCCAATGGCTGAAAAGCCTCTGGTTTGTACATGATAGCTAGCTGGGAGCTAAATACTGCTGCTGCCTCTTCTCCAAACCTGAGGTTGGATGGCTAGTGGGGACACCAACAGGCAGGCCACTGGTCACTGCAACATCTGCTTTGCCACTCTTCCTATCTGCCAGTTGATTCATGGGCCTCCCTTAGCCTCACAGCCAGTCTAGCTAAACTTTCAAAGACGATCTCAAGGATGTTTCTCTGTGGACTGAAAATAAAACATTATATTTAAACGTTAAAAATTGGCATATTAAATGTATGCACCTTCTTATTTATTAGTATCAGCAGGACAGAGCATCTGAAGATATTCCTGCTTTCAAACACCCATTTGTTGTCAGATACACAGGAAATGTCTTTCGTGCCATTCCCAAATTCTGGAACCTAATCTCCAACACTCCTTCCATTCAGAAGGGGCTGGGAGTAATTTTTTGATCTTGTAAATTGACTCTGTTGCTAGTAACTCCTTGGCTTTATCTCTGGTGACCTTACGCCTTGCCACATCACACTCACTAGGCAACAGTTGCCACTGCTGGCATGCAGTTGGTTCCCACTCTGTGTTCAGAAGAGAGCCAAAATGCATATTTTCAACTTGGTTTTTTGAAATGGCTTTCAAAGTTTTTATTGTTGGTGTGATTGTTTTATAAATGTTCTTGGTGAGTTCCAGAAAGGCAATATAGAACAAGTTGGGTTTTTTTTAAAATCTCTTTTGATCCAATTTCCAGATTCCAGGGATCTGTCTGTGAATCAACGTGCAATGCTATTTGCACTATATAAAAATTTAAAGAGAAGGAGAGGGACCAAGTCATGACAAGAATTCCACAAGAAAATCCAAAATAAGTTTATTGTTCATATGGATCTAGTCAGTAAAAGACATGCTGATAACAAGCAAGAGGCAACATGCATAAACACATCCGTTATTTTGTGAGTTGTCTTTTCAAAAGCTGCACCCATGGAAACCTGAAACTGCTTTTTAAATTCAGCATAGTTTAAAAGGCAGTCTCAGAAAGCTGGAAGAGAAATTTGTCCCTCCGCTTTCCCCAAGTTGTTCTCACATTAATTCTCTGGAAAGTGGGAGGTAGTGGTGTATTGTGCATTCACTCAAAGCAGCAGAACAACAATGAAGACAGAGGGGGGAAAAAACAGACCAGGTCAAAACATATGTGGCAATAGCCTATGCATGCATGTCAAAGCAGCATAACAATGATGATAAAATTTAAAATAACTGACATCAGTTCAGTTAATCTTTTGTGAAAAGGTTATTGGTACATCTCCTTGCAGAAAGAACCAAGATCCAGCAGGGACTGCCACTGCTGGTAGTGTTCGGGGTGATTTTCTCAGATTTCCCCTTCCTTTGAATGTGATCCACACCCCACTACAAGTTTCTCAGGAAGGCTCATTTGCAGGAGATCAGTGGGAGGAATCAGCAAAGTCTACTACCTACCCACCCATAAACAGGAGCATCCTAATTTAATTCACATGAAGTCTGGCTCCAATTGACTAAACCTAGAAAGGGCATGTGAAACTCCTCTCGTTTTTCTTTCTTGCTCTTCTGACAGGTTCAGTTAATAATACATTTCCAAAGCAACTTTCTTCTATTTTGGTATCAGCATGGTGTGCAACAAGGAGCCAAGTGAAATGATGCAATGATCACTAAGGAGCTGGGAAGTGGTAGAACTTGCTGTTACATCTACAAAGTTATTTATGGATGGAGGGGGTGACCATAAGAAAGTAAATGCACTTGTAATCATTGGTTGCATTTTCATCATAAACAGGCATGACACAGAAAAAAAAATGTAGGATTAGACAGCTGGCCAAAAATTGCATTTAAAATTGATATGGCACCTCAGGCATGTTCTACAGTCCTTTGCTTGCTTGTTTCTCTAAGAAGGGAACACCATGTCCTGAGAGTCTCAAGGCCACTGAGTAGGTAGCATTACTTTAAAATATACATCCAATTACAATATCAGAGAAAGGAAAGACAGAAATAGTAAAGCTCCAACTCTTAGGCCATTTCCGCACTAGCCTATTACAGTGCTATTATTCCGCTTTCGACATCCTATGGAATCCTGGGATTTGCAATTTCAAGAGGGTCTTTGAGGCCCCTCCTGAAACTGCAAACTCCAGGATTCCATAGGATGTTGAAAGCAGAATAATTGCACTATAACAGGCTAGTGCGGAAATAGCCTTAGTTTGCTGTCTGAATTGCTGCATGAAACTTCATATGGAAGCGGAATTCATCTGGCTCTAAGAATATTTTACCACACACTGTGCAGGTGCGTGCTTTGTCTTTAGCACTGTGCGTGCGCCGTACATGACTATCATGGGCAGCATGCGAAGCAAATGCTTTCCCACAATGTTTACATTTAAAGGGTTTCTCTCCTGAATGTTGGCGGATGTGAGTGCGCAGGATGCTGGAAGCAGTAAACGCCTGTTGGGAATAAGTTGGGGAGTGGGGGAGAAAGAAAAAGAAGAAAGCAGTTAGATCCAAATGATTAGAAATTTAAGAAAGGCAGCCCAGGAAGCCTTATAGGGAAAGAGGGGATTAGTTATAAGTTAGTAGTGAGTCAGCTTGCTTCACAGGAAAAAATTTGCAAGTTTGATTTGAAAAGCATGACATACTGTCTTTACACTGCTGATTTCATCAGATTCAGAACCACCCATAGAACTTAAATCAACAGATAGCTAAGTCCTGTGTGCTGTATCACATTTAACAAGATGAGTACTCAAAGATAAGAACACAATGTATTCTAAAAACTTAACATGGGGAAATAAACATAACACAGAGCATAGCGTTCTACAAGGGGCTAAAACTTCCGAGAAAGTAGCAATGGGATGTGGTTGTCCTCACCTTGTTGCAGTAGACACATTTATAAGGCCGTTCCCCAGAGTGTACCCTCATGTGCTTGTTTAGACTGGAGGACTGCGAGAAACTTTTACCACATATACTGCACTGAAGTGAGAGAGAAAACATGTAATGGTTCTATAGTTATAGCATCATGTATAGCAATTCCTGGTAGTGTTTGAAATGAACATTTGATGAACATATGAACATTTAGGCAAGACTGCACATGAGATATGAAAGATGAAGCAATTTTTGTAGGATATGCAACAATTTATGTAGGCAAGTTTACAGATGAAGCACATCAAGAAGAGGAAGGCCATTTCCCTACTAAAATGTTATAGTACTATTATTCCACTTTCAACATCCTCAAAGGCCCCTCTCTTAACTGCAAACCCCAGGATTCCATAGGATGTTGAAAGTAGGATAGTAGCACTATAACAGTCTAGTGCGGAAACGGCCGAAGTGTTGTGCAAACAAGAAAATTTATAATTGCAGCAGCAGCAGCCTCCCTCTGGGCTGTGCAACTTGCATCTGGACAGTGATCTCCATATCCCCTCTGAAGATGTACAGAGGCTGGGCCTGTAGTGGAAAGAAGAAACAAGACACCTCCAAATCCACACAAACACTAACACCTGGCACAGGGCTATTATCTTATTCATGCCTACCAATGAAGGTCTGTGTAATTTCAAAATATTCATACTCTTTAACACAGGCATTGATTAAGATGTTGAGTTTACTGCTAGCTATTTTACCACTGCTTATTGTCTGAGAGTAACAGACTTTCCTGCTTACCTGTGAGAGCCTCACAAGGAATGAGACAACTATGTGGAAATATACTTTCATACACCCAGCATTAGGAAGGTGCCTTATATTGATTAGAGTATTGGTCCACCTGGTGCAGCAAAACCACAGTTTGTCATGTTATTGCATTAATTCTTATCAAGCAGTCATCGCTGTTTTTAGAACACTGTTTTAAATAGATACTCAAAGGAGGCTCCCCCTGATTTCACGGTTGGGGTGCAGTGAGAACATTGCTACCTACTTGGTAGCAAATCCCACTAATTTTGATATAATCTACTCCCAGAAAAGTGTGCTTTAAAGTTGAGACTGTCCTCCAATTAAATATCAGTGAATAAATACAAAAAAACAAGAACAAAACTGGAACAGGAGAATTATTAACCTACACACAGAAAGAAGCAAAGAATCCTAAACTAAAAAGCTCTTAGAAAGCCTAGGAATCACTAAGAACATAGGTAATGCTTGGTGGATGACCTGGATTCCAGGTGCTCCCTCTTCCTGAAGGTGTAAGAAACCCCCTTCACCTGGAACCAGGCATTTCACATGAATTCTGCACTCTCCTTGGCTGAGACCACCCACAGTAAAAGACAGGGGCAGCACAGTGGTAAACTGGCTCCACAGGACTTTGTCAGTCAGTGAAAAGCGAAAAAACATGGGCAACTCTACCTCCATAAGCCACAAAAATAACCATGCTGATCCATGAAAAAGATCCATATCCACAGCTGGTCCACCTGAACATTTGTTCTAACTATGGATTCTTGATGCTGTCTTTAAATAACCCAAGTCTCTCCTATTTGCCATCCTGAGAAGAGGCTTAAACGCTAAAGGAATACTTACACTGATTAGAACAGTCACATACCCTGATATAAGCTTAAGCCCCCCTCCCTTTTTCTTTTGCAACATTTTCCTATTGAGTCACATAGTAAGCCCCAGTAGGAACTTCAGCGAGGCTTACTACCCATTAAGCTTGAAGCCACACAGAGCAATGTTCACTCAGAATTATATCCCATCATGTTCACTGAGGCTACTCCTAAGTAATGCTATGCACTCAGTGCTTCAGTGGGATGGTTTTCCAAATTTCTTCTTTCATCTCAAGTGTATAAAATGGAATTCCACAATAGCCAGAGATAAATGAGATTGATTCAGCATCTCCCCCTCTCCAGTCAAAATTAATTGCATCATCTATACTAGATGATTAGGCAATGCTGCATTTACTAAGACCACTTCCACACTAGGGAGGGGCATTTAGAATTCTCAGCCAAAGAACTCTTTGGCCTCAATCAACTACGAACCCCAGAATTCCACAGGATGTTGAAAGCGGAATAATAGCACTATAACAGTGTAGTGTGGAAATGCCCTAAGTACTTGCTTGGAACCACACGTACACCAAAGTCCCAGGGGTTGCAAATGCTTCCATTACTCCAAAGTAAGGTAAGGTGGCACTCTGTATATGCTTAAAAACACCCTCCCTCTCTCGCTTCAAATCCTACAAGGTAGGGCAGATTTCTCATCTCATCAAGAAAAAAGCTATTGTACTGGCTGGCAACCAAAAAATATGAGCTATGTGCTGGAAAAGAAGACCTACTGCGGCTGCCCTTACTTTATGTGGCCTGTGCTTCTCGTGGACATGAAGAACATGGATCCTTAGACGGTCTCTTTTTTCAAAGGATCGACTGCAAAGATGGCACGGGAATTTCCTGTCCCCTTGGTCCACACATCGCGTGTACTTCAGGTGTTTGTCCCGGTAGTATTTGTAGGCAAACACTTTTCCACACCGTTCACACTTATAGCCCTCCATAGACTCTGCAGTAGTGGGAACAATGAGAGCCATTGTCAGAACTGTTCAAAGCAAGCGACTCATTTAAGAAAGCTGCAAGCCTACGTGGGAGTAAGCCCCACTGAATTCCGTTGGGCTTACTTCTGAGTCAAAATGGCATTTTAAAGCATATTTCATCAAGAAAGACAACAAATTTCATTGCAGCAACAAAATAGTAAGGGTGGAATGAAAATAGGTAGAAAAAAAATGAGATTCTTAACTACAGCAATTCTGAGCTGCTGCTCTCAAAATATTAACTGCGAGCAAGCTAGGTTTTTTCCCCTCTTCCTAAGATTTCCAGTATTATTTATACCATTTTTTAACACCCATTTGAGTGGATGTGCCTTGAAGCTACCTGTCAACTTATGAATTTTATAGGGTTTTCTTCGGCAAGGAATACTCAGAGCTGGTCTGCCAGTTCCTCCCAGTCATAATATATTATTATTTCACCCCTCAAGGATATTAATCTAGTTGAAGTATTACACAAAATAGAGGTGCTTTCTCCATTCATTAAGTTCCACATCAAATGAGGTGGGGTGAATAGCTAATTAAACAAATGAGGTTCCAGGCCTGAACATTTACTATGGAGTACAGTCCATTGGGTATAGTGTAGTGATTAAGACACTGGCAACCTAGGTTCAAATCCCCATTCAACCGTGTAAACCACTGGGTGACCTTTTGTCAAGTCTCATTCTCTCAGCCTCAGAGGAAGGCAAAGGCAAATCCTCACTGAACAGATCTTGCCAAGAAAACCCTGTGATAGGTTCATCTTAAAGTTGTCCCAAGTCAGAAGTGACTTGAAAGCACACAAGAAGTCCACTGGCTATCGTAGAGTCTTAATTCTTATCCCCAGGCTAGATAGAGCTCCCTGGAGACTCTTACAAATTGACATTATATACCTTTTCTTATGAATTACAAAATATTCTAAAATGTACATTAGATTTTAACCATCCACAAATGGTTACTTTTAGAAAGAAAAGAAGATACCAAAGAATATGAAAATAGGAAGACTAAAACTCAATTTTAAAATAAAGATTTGTTTTCTTAATGGGAGCCACCTGCTCAGAACATATATCCTTAATACTACATTTATGACTTTTACAGGAAGTGCAAAGAAATCATTACAGTACAAAACAAGCTTTTAATAACAGCCTGGAACAAAAAAAAAACAGGCATATATAAGCAAAAGCAGAGTGATCAGATTTGCCCAGCCAGTTATTGAAAAAGATTAGGATGCAAAAAATGACAAACTAAGGAGGGAGAATGTGGGGAATGAAAATGTATTTTTCCTAACCAGTATCAGTGACAAGGACTGGACCCAGACTTTAAAAGGGTAGGGTTCAGGATCAATGAAACTGAAACTTCCAGAATGCCTCTAACTTTAGGTCTAATTGAGCTACTGGTTGCCTAAGGGCATGCACACCTAAACCATTCTCACTCCTTTTTGTCTTGGGTGAAATTCCCCAGAGGTGAGAAACACTCCCCCCTCCCATCGTTACAAAGCAGATTTTGTTTAATGGCCTCCCTTTATTACCTATTGTATTTTTAAGTAGGAGAACATCAGGGCAGGAGGATTATCTGCAAGATCTTGCCCGGCAAAATTAGTAAATAATGGTAGATGGAGGTGAGATGTGATCACCTTTTAAATTTGGAGCACTCGATTAAGAAACAGAAAGGTGAGAGTTTTGGTTGCTGTTATTCCAAGTACAAAGAGACCAGGCTACAAGTTTTAAGGTACGGTGGAGGGGAAGGCTTTCCAATTATCTTTCAAACACGCAAAAGAACGTCTCTCCGGGGGATCTGAGCTCCAAATGTATGCGCCTATAAGAACAAATATCATCGATCGAAGGGATCTTATTCCAGAGCTCGGACACATTCTTTCTGGGATTACAACGCCTGGTGGATTATGGGATTTGAAAGTAATTTGTCCACCCCACCAGCCTCAAAAGGACGTCACTGCCCCTCCTCCTCCTCTTTCCCCGGCGCCGGGGTGGTCGCCAACTGACCTTCGCTGTGCTGCTGCTGGACGCGCTTCGCCTCCACGGTCCCTTTCAGGCTGATAGGGATGCCCAGGAACTGCAGGTAGCCGTCGCCGTACCAGACCAGCAGCTCTTGGCCGGGCGTGATCTCCTTGCAGCTCTCGTAGTAGATCTTGCTCTGGCACTGGACGGCAATCAAGTTCTGCTCCTCGGGAAAACGGGCGCAGTTCACCAAAGCCATCCAGTTGCCCGAGGAGCCCCTGCCGTCGATGAAATGACTCAAGCGACCGTCCTCAAAAATCTGCGAAGGTGACAGAGTGAAAAAAAAAAATACAGGTTCAGCCGCTTAGGAGAGAAGTCAATCAGGACCGCGCCACCCGCTCCTCTCCCTCACAGCGTTTTTGCTGCCCCACCAGCCCACGTTATAGGTGAGGAATGGTATATAGCTGCCACCCTAGGCGTACAGGGGGTTGGGACCAAGCTTACTCAAACTGAATGAGGCTGTGCAAATCTGCATAAGATTGCACTTTGGACCCGTTTGGTCTCCACCTGTTAGCCACCAACAGTCTGGGTTTGGGTTAACTTGATGAAGAATTCTATGATACCCGGAAGCTTGCACACCACTTGGGAGAGAGTGAAGTGGAGGGAACGTTTCTCCTCTCACTGTTTATTTTGGTATTAGCTCATGGGGGACGATGAAAAGATGAATTGTAAAATGATACAGGATAACAAGCCTGCCAGAGGAAGATTCTGCAGGAAAAGATTGTCCCCTTGCCTCTTTTCTTTTAAGAGAAATCAATATCTGAGCCCCACCCTTTTTTCCCGCAGAAAAAATACCCTCCTCTAAAAACTGGGGAAATCAATGCAACCCAGGCCTGAGTTCTTAACCTCCTACCCTAAATATTCTATGGCTTAGCAGCTATAGGGTTGTTGCCAGCCTGTAAACCACACCCTTCACCCCACATCTTCTCTGTCCCAACGACTTCCAGACTTTGGGGGTGAGGGGCTTTGGATAAAGGAAATGAACTCCGTCCAGCGTTGGGGCAAGGAGGAAGCGGTACACAAACAGATTAGCTAAGGTGCAATCCTATGTACCTTTGTACACGACTAAGTCAAAACTTGGAAAAGAAACCTTTCTGGGATTGGATTTCCCCGAATCCCCAGCCAGCATAGGCACTGGTATCCTTCTAACTCAGCCCCCCCTCGCCCACGGCCTTGTCCCAGGCAGGAGGTGCGAACTGCGGGTACCTCCCACATCAAGGAATTGTCGTCGTAGGTCTTGATCTCGCTGGTGTTGACTATTTTGCCCTGGAAAGGTCCGAAGCGGACTCCCTTCGGGATGGTCTCGGTGCAGAAGACGCCCAACTGCGGCCCGTCCAGGTACACCCTCTGCAACACGGACAGCCCTCCAGACAGGGAAGGAGCGGGCGAGAGGAATTCGAATCAGGATCAATAACAGTCCCCTTACCCTTGTATCCCTCCCCACTCGCATGCAAACGCGTAGGTACGCGCGCGCACACCGAAAAATCACTTTAACTACCTTCAGGAAGTTGCAAAGCCGATCTGTCCAGGAGTGAGGGTTGGGCGTCGACAGCTCCTAAAGGGAAGGCGAAGGGGGTGCCTCCATTTAGCCAAAAGAGAGAAAAGGGGTGTGTGTGTGCGTGTCTGCCTGCTCAGAACCACATCCCACTGAGTTCAATGAGAGCCATTCCCAAGTGAACAGCACAGGACTGAAGGCTGCGCAAAGGACAAAATAAGGGAGGATATCCATGCTCAGATATTTGTAGACCGGAGAAATTCGTATGAAATCATCTCTCACACTGTGATTTTATTATTCCCAGCTAGGAAGAGGGATACACCAATGTTATACAAGTTGTAAAACTTACATATTTCTCGGAATTGTAGTTTGGAGATGGACTTGGAATTCTGTAACAGAGAACTCCAGTGTTGTTATTAGGGGAGTAGTAGAGAATCCCAAGTGCTCACCGAACTACAAATCCCTGATGCCATAGCACAGAGCCAGGGCAATTAAAGTGGTGCCAATCTGTTATAATAATACTCTCGATCCAAGTATAGAAACAACTTTACATGCACTATATGAAGAGAAGAAGAGAACTATGGCTCTTTAGTTACACATAGAAGTGAGAAAGGAGAAAAGTACTGTTTTGTGGCACTCTTTAAGACGAACTAATTTCAAGATTTCTGGACACCTCTCACTCGTTTTGACTTGAATATCTCAGCTGCAATCCTATACCCACTAACCTGGGAGTAAGCCCCACTGAATTCCGTCCAATGACTTCTGGGTAGACATGTATTATACTTTAACTGAAACGACTGTTAACAGTAATTCTAAAGACAAAGTGTTTTTGGAACAGAATAAAGTCAGTGGATGCCTTTAAACTAAGTAACACAGACAGATAGTCTAAAAATGTCAAGTTGAAGAGATTTAGATAAATTGGCAACAATAATGCCATCAGTAGTCATTATATTTGTACAAAGGACTTTAGGGGAAAACGCATATTAAATTTAGCTGTAATTACTGTATTGATTCTTCTGACCAATTAATCGCTTGAACTATCCAGACCTTCCTCCTTTTAGACCGCTTAATAATTAGTACCTTCCCACCCTTTTCAGATTATTTCTGCTGGAAAGAGTTCTAACTCGGGTCTTTACAGGTATTCATCAGGAAATTGTTCTGGCCATCCTGAATCGTTACGGTTTACTTGTATGAACTTGAGCAGATGGATAATCTAGGTAGTTATCAATTCAGTAAACAGAAAGAAAATGTTATCATCCACTTGATCCACTTCTTTATAAAAAGAGCAGAATGGGCAATTTTTAATTACACTCACACCATAGAACTACTAACCGTTTCCGGTGGGGATTACACAGCATAGTATCAGCAAACTGCTCTCCCAGTCGTTTCCCTATGAAAATTTCAACTAGACAAATCTATCCCCGCCGCCACTACTTCGTACAACAGAGCCACGCAGTCTTGGGGTCCCGTCGAATTCAATGAGAGCGGGCGCAACGCGGACTTTGGAGGTGAACCCCTTTGCCTTCGGTGGGGCCTGATCCCATAGCAACGCACCGCAAATGGCCTCCAGGTTCCCCGAGGAACCTGCAGCCCTGCAGGTGCGTAGGTAGGAATTACGTTCAACTCCACGGGACTTTCTTCTGAACAAACTTAGGCGGCTTTTCAGTTCCCCACTCTTCCGAGAAAGCTTCCAGGGACCTCGAGCACGACTCGAACTATCTGAGCCTCCCCAAACCCAGCGGGGCGGCTGAACACGGCGCATGCTCTGAGGTACCCTCGCCCCCTGGGGCCTCCCGTCCCACCGGCGCCTTCTTACCAGGGCCGGCCCCGTAGAGGACGGCGTGAAGCTCCTGGGCGGTGAAGCGGTAGCCGGGCTGCCGTTGTTCCGACGACCCCGGCGCTCCGCCGGGACTTTTCTTCTTGGGCGACGACCGGTCGGAGACGCGCCGTCGGGGCGAGTCCCGCTTAGCCGGGAAAGGCGCGGCGAAGACTGGCACGGGCCGGGCTAGAGGCACGGGCCGCGGGAGAGGAAGGGCCGGCGTCGGGGGGACCCCGAAAGAGGCGGCGGCTGCAGGAGCGAGGCGCGGGAAGGGCAAAGGCGCCACCAGGGGAGAGGTGCAGGGTCTCGAGCCTGCCGCCGCTACCGTCGGGGGCTGGAAGGGGTCTGTCGGAGAAAGCACTTCCAGGAACCGCGGCGGTGGTGGCACCGGGCCGAAGGGAGGCGCCCCCGGCGGAGCGCTGCGCAGGAGCATCAGGAAGGCCTCGCTGAAGCCGCCGCCGCCGCCGCCGCCGCCGGGCTCTCTGGAGGGGGAGCTTCCCGCTAAGAACGAGGCCATCTCTGCGCGCCCTGCGCGGAAAGGCGCGGGAACCTGTGAGGGGGAAAGAAGGCACCGGTGAGCTCGCTCGCCTCAGGGAAACGGGAGGGGGGCCCCCTGCTTTCGTTGTGGAAGCCAAACTGTGGGGTTTGCCTTCGAGCCAGCGAGCGGGCGCCTCATGGAGCCAGCCTTCCTGACAAATTTACCTCCCGCCTTCGGGAAACCGTTTCGGGCAGAAGCGGGAGGGCAGCCTCCCGGAGGAGGCGGCCGTGCCCACCTTCCGCGGTTGCGCGGCTTTTATAGCCATCGGGTGGGGGAGTCCCCCTCGAGAACGGCCGGCAAACTTCCCGTAGTCTTAAACGATCCCCTCACAAAACTAAAAAAAAAAAAAGGGGGTTGCGAGTAAAGATGGGTTAGGTATTACTGCTACTAGCAGTTCGCAATCCTGTTTCTCCTTCCTGGTTGTGTCAGCCTGCTCTCCTGAACGCACCCGGACTGATTCTTAAGGAAAGACCGTGCTGTCAGTTCTTGTACCAGGAGGCTGCTTCAGAAGTAATTCCTCCCGCCCCTTGGTGCAGCGAAACACTCAACTCCCAGATAAGCGTGTAGATTAGGATTGGGGCGTCCGCGCTCGTGTGCGAAACCTGCTTGAAAGCGCGTTCCTAAGGGGGCCTCCTCAAAAGTCAGTCACGCTGCGTCCGGTGGGCCTTACGTCCCCGGTGAAGGGACGTCCTGGATCGCAGCAGCCTCTGGCTTTTCAGCTCCGCTCCCTCTCAGGCCATTTCCGCACGAGACTGTTACAGCGCTATCATTCCAGTTTCAACGTCCTATGGAATCCTGGGGTTTGCAGTTCAGGGAGGGGCCGGCCGGCCCCTCCCTGAACTGCAAACCCCAGGATTCCATAGGACGTTGAAACTGGAATGATAGCGCTGTAACAGTCTCGTGCGGAAATGGCCTTACGGGCTCGTCACCCAGGATTACACCCTGGACTCTTTGCCTGCATTCTTCCCGTTTCAGGCGGGATGGTAGGAGTCCTGCGTCGGGAAAAGAGCTTTGTGGCACCTTAAAGGCTAAAGAGCTTTTCTTGGCCTAAGCCTTGGCGGGCTACAACCCCGCAGGCGCCCAGATGGGAGAAGTGGTTCTGCCCGTCTCCCCGCCGTACGAATAGTCGCGGGGATACTGCTCAGAATGAAAAGTTATCTCTGGATATGAAAAAGGGTTCGTTGTGGTTCCCTGGGCGCTAGAATCAGTGGGCTGAAAGATCTGTTTAGTCTGCTTGGTCTCCCGGAGTCTGATCCTCCCATTTCCCGGGGCGGCGGGAGTAAGTGAACGCTGGAAAGGACACCTCGCCTGGCGCACCCCCTTCGGGAGCAGTTCCTCACAGGCAGAAGGGCGAAAAGTTCCTTTCCGAGCGATAGCTCCAGAACCCCCCAGCCAGCAGTTCCCAGAGTTGAACTAAAAAGGGGAGGGGGCTTTCCCCCGGGGCGTTTTCCTGCCCCCGCGAAGAGGGGCTCGCGCGGGCGAGCCAGCTGCGTCCGCGGGGAAGAAAGGGCCCTGAGCTTCCCCCAGGTATTTCGTTTTGACCCGAGGGCGCCTCGCACGGAGCGGAGGGAGCGCCGCATGGGTGGAAGTCTCCGCTGCCCTGGTCTCGGAGAGTGCCGGCCGGGGCAGCTGCCTCCTTCTGCCTGGAAAGACCTCTCGCGCCCCGCCCCCGCCCCCCAGCACAACCGACTCCTGTAAATATCGGGGTGGATTTCTTCGTCCCCTTAGATCGGATGCCAATAGGCGTTTGGATCTCCTCTGCGAAGGGCGGAATTCTCCCCACCCCCTCCCTACGCCTTCGCTACTCCGGGCGGTTCTCGGATCTCCCAACCCTGCCGCTCAGCGTGCGCCCGGCTCCCTCCCCAGTTCCCGGCTGAAGTCTTGCTGGGGGCGCAGTCCAGCTGGACCGAGGATGTTGGCCAGCATCGACTGCTCTTCCTTCTCCTCCTCCAGATGCTCTTCTAGCGGCTACTCACTCCAGAGTTGCTCAACTTGCTGCCGCCTCCGCTCCCAATCTCTCTCTCTCTCTCTCTGGAAGGGTCGCGGCGGTCCTTCTGGCCGTCACTCACCCTCCATTGGACGTAATTGGAAGCAACCACTTCAAGGCAGCGCCACGTGCCTGGCGCGCAGATGGTGCCAAAAGGAGCCCTCCTGCGGAGGGGGGGGGCGGAGAATGCAAAGTCTCTCCTGCCCACCATTTACCTCCCACACCGAGGTCAGTGCCGGCGATTGGCCAGAGACCGGCTCCCTTCATGGCTTTGGGAAAGGGGAGGCCCTCTCACCGGCCTCACATCCACCGCCACCGAAACCATACCTGCCTAAACGAAGTGCCGGAGAGACGGTGCGTGCTCCGTTTACCCCAGGTTTTCTTCCAGTCACTGCCCCGCGTGGACAACAATCGCGCGTGAAAAAAACACGTTCAATAACCCACGATCTCGCTGGCCTAGTGGACAGGCTCCTATCTAAGAGGGCAAAGCAGTGCAGGACGTCTATGAGCTCAAGACCGCTAAGCCCGCGTCTAGCCAGACGCGCTGGATGGACCAAGGCAGGGAGATCTGAATTTCTTCAGCAGTCCTTGCCGAGGGTGAACCACTGTCGCATTCATTAATCCACCAACGGAGCAGCCCCTTCCGGGTCTCCACTAGACGTTAAGCCCCCTCCCCGCCCACCTCCGGAGTAAAGACGCCTTAGCGCCTTCCCTCCTTGCCGCACCTTTCTCGCTGTAAACCGCCTGCCAAACTGTGGGGCATCGCGGGATTGGATCAGGGTGACAGATTTTTATCACTGGATATGTGTTGAGTGGTTTACCCGGGGCCAGGATGTCTCTGTTATCAGTTGCAGTTTTATGACTTTGTCACTCTTATCAATACTTTCTGCTTACAATGTACCATCTCACCACCTGCTCTGTGGTGTGTGTGTGTGATTACTCGCCTTCCACCATCCCTGGATTACTGTAAATCGTCTTTATTCCACAAAAGCTCATGCAGTAGATCTGTCATACTTTGAGATACAAGAAGATTCTTGGGGCTTGATATTGCGCTACATGAGACATTTTTCAGCCAACGCAGGACCTTTGGAGAGGAGACTTCCCAAGGGAGAGGCCGAAAAAGAGGAGAGAATGACGAGAGTATACACACGCGCACAGAGAAGAAACCATTTCCGAACTAGACTTTCATACCGCTATTATTCCACTTTCAACATCCTATGGAATCCTGGGGTCTGCAAACCCCAGGGTTCCATAGGATGTTGAAAGTGGACTAATAGCGCTATAAAAGTCTAGTGCGGAAATGGCCAGAGGGAGGGAGGGAGGGGGGAGATAGTGCCTACGAATAAAAGCATCGGGCAAAACGAACGAGTCACGCGCACGAAAACCGTAATTTGTAACTTTAAAATGAATTGGACAGAGTGGTACACTAACAGGAAGAATGGAAAGGAGGGGGGTGACCTGGCCCCAGTCGGGTACCTTCTTCATCATTTCCCTACATCTCCGACCTTCCCTGAGATATTGGCCCAAAAACGTTCCTTTGCAGCAGGCGAAAAAGGGCTCTTGGTAGATGTTCTCCATAGGAGAAGGGGTCAGTGGCGGGCTTGGCGGATTTCTTCCTCCTTCCCCTCCGTTGGTTCGGACGAGGCCCCGTAGTCCCCTCCGGCCCAAGGCCAGCTTGAGGGAACTGTTTTCACAGAAATTCGTTGACTCGAAAGTTTCCGCGTTGCCTGGATTTCAGAGAAAGTCTTTCCTGAGGGAAAGCCGGGCGCGCGAGTCTTAAAAACAGGGAAAATGGCCCCTATGAGAAAGCCGTCCAAAGCCTTCTCTCTGTCTCTTTTTTCCCTTCCTTGATTGCTCCAAGCCTTTCTTCTCGAAGTACTTCTGTGAGATGATTCCACATCCCCCATTAATGCAATCTGAACATTTTTCTTAGACGATTGTGCATTGCTTTTTTTTTAAAAAAAAAAATCGTAATCATATATTTCAGCAGTTTTCTCTCTTTCTCCGTGGAGATTTCTTGTCGAACGGGGTGGCACAACTTCCAGTGGAGAACTAACGACAAATCCTCCCCTCCGCCACCGAAGAAACCTGGACGGTCCTCCAACTTCGGCGGAGGCTCCCTCTGGCCGCTCACAGACTGCGCTTTCCCCGTCCTGCCTTGAGTGTTTGGGACAGGCTGGCATCGCTTCACCTCCGCTCACCTCGAGTCTCTGATGAACGTGAGAATGCTTTGTTTAGTCTTGTCCGAAAGACCTTTCTTTGCTGAGACAGACAAGGTGAGGAAAACCTGCCAGGGAGCTGGATTATCCTTATCCCTCCGAAGAAAGTGAAAGAGAGGCCAAGAGGAGAGACTTTCTCTTCTCGGCTGCAGGAGGGAGTCTTTGTGGAGAAAAGAGCTGTGCGATCCGGGGAAAAGGAGGAAAGATTAGGTAAGGGAGACAGCCCTGCTCATAAGAGACTACAAAAAATACACGTGGGAGCGAAAATCGTATGTGTATGAGTGAGTGAGTGAGTAAGAGAAATATATTCAGATAGAATATATTCAGACAGAACTCAGTTCTTACAGAAGATACAAAAATCGAGCCGATAAGATTCCCCCCAAACCTCAGGAAGAACTTCTTTACTGTGAGACCTGTTTGACAGAGGAATAGGCTGCCTCCGCGGGTGATGGGTTTTTCTTCTTTGGAGGTCTCCAAACAGAGGGTGGGTGGGCGTCTTTCTGGAGTGCTTTAGTTGTGCATCCCTGTTGGGCAGGAGGTTGGACTAGATGGCGCTCCTGGCCTCTTCTAGATCTACGGTTCTGTGACTTCTGTGGGTCTTTCCGCACTACACTGTTATAGTGCTATTATCCCACTTTCAACATGCTGTGGAATCCTGGGGTTTACAGTTTAGGGAGGGGCATTTAGAAGTCTCAGTCAGAGAGCTCTTTGGCCTCAGTCAACTACAAACCCCAGAATTCCGCAGGAGGTTGAAAGTGGAATAACAACACTATAACAATGTAGTGCGGAAGAACCCTGTGTTAGCCCCACTTTCCACATGGCCGTCGATGGATGCGAAAGCGGGACAGGAGCGCGCTGCTGTTCATGGCTGTAGGCACCCACAGCGCGGAAGAGGTTGAGAAGATCCGGGCCATTTCCGCACTAAACTGTTATAGCGCTGTGATTCCACTTTCAACATCCGATGGAATCCTGGGGTTTGCAGTTTCGGGAGGGGCCGGCACCATAAACCTTGTCATTTAAAACATGATAATTCTTCAGGTTTCTTGAGCGGCAACTGATGGAAGAAGGCGGTCGTTCACGAAAGCTTACAAAGTTACAAAATGTATTAATCTTTAAAGCGTCACAAGACTAGCGTTTTCGTTGCAGCAGACTAACAGGTTAACATCCCGCATTAATTTTTCAAGAACGTGTTTCGTTTTCCATCGCTCCACTGGGGGAATATACAAAATATACACTCGAGTGTTTTTTTTTTCCTGACGTCAAAACCAGTCTTTTCAAAATTAAGAACTGTACAGCTTTCTACAAAAACGATTTACAAAAGTGTCTATCCGCTCTCATGCAGGGAAAAAAGAAAAAGATTGATCAAACCGCTTTGTTTGATAATTGATTATTGATAATTGATAATTGATATCGGTATCTGCAAAAGCGGGCGGCCGAGAACGAGGGCTTCCTCCCCTAAGAGGCGAACTTGAGATACCGCAAGAATCTTTGTTATTATAGTTGCTCGAACTAATTTTTAAAAAAAGTCAACAAGATCTCCACCTATATAAAAAGAGGGAGAGGGAGAGACTCCGGATCCCGTCTGATCTTGGAAGCTAAGCAGGGCCAGTCCTGATTAATACTTGGATGGGAGACCGCCAACGAATGCCAGGTGCTGTGCGCTATATTTCAGAAGAAGAAACTGACAAAACCACCTCTGATCGTTCCTTAAAAAACTCTGTGAATTTCATGGGGTCGGCATGAAGTCGACAGGCGACTTGAAGGTAGGTACACGCGCTCACGGGCACCCCCCCTCCGGGACCCTAGGATTGTTTCAGGTGGGGCGGGTCAACGCTGACGGGTTGATTGATGTTAATTTTGCCGGCCTGCGGGAGGAAATCGATTTTTCCCAT
The DNA here is from genome assembly GCA_030412105.1 of Cyclura pinguis. Classification (NCBI taxonomy): domain Eukaryota; kingdom Metazoa; phylum Chordata; class Lepidosauria; order Squamata; family Iguanidae; genus Cyclura; species Cyclura pinguis. Next base: position 220,955,654 of record CM059602.1, read on the forward strand.
CCCCTACCGTGGAATCGTCCTTAACAGGAAGGCTTACAGGCACAATGGCCATTTCCGCACTACACTGTTGTAGTGCTATTATCCCACTTTCAACATCCTATGGAATCCTGGGGTTTGCAGTTTAGGGAGGAGCATTTAGACTTCTCAGCCAGAGAGCTCTTTGGCCTCAGTAAACTACAAGCCCCAGAATCCCACAAGGGAGATAATAGCGCTATAACGGTCTAGTGCGGAAATGGCCAATATGTGCCACGTAGTTTTTCTTCCACGTGAGTGTGCCCAGGACAGATTGCAGCGGTCTCAAGGTATTTCTCAGCACCTGATCAATCGGTACAATTCCGGCTGATAATTCCAGAGGAGGAGCAACTGCGTAAGACTGTGGGTAGTCCAACTTGTCCAGATCGTTCCAGGGGGCTCAGCCCCCGCCCCACCTAGTTTTGTGGGGGGTTCGAGCCTTCCCACCTTCGGCCTGTTTAGGGTTCATGTGCTGTCGTTGCATGCCTTAAAGCCGTCTCCAACTTAAGGCGACTCTAGGCTACCCTGTGACGGGTTTCCTTGGCAAGATTTATTCAGAGCGGGGTTGCCATTGCCTTGCTCTGGCATATAGCCTACAGCACCTGGTATCCATCGGCGGTCTCCCATCCAAGTAGTAACCGGGGCTGATCCTGCTTGGTCTCAAAGATCAGAAGGTACCTTTAGGGTATTTAGGCTTTGCGCCACTGAAATCTTTACTGCTGTATGGTACCTTGGATACGTCCAAGCACATCTACTTGGGGGAAAGTCCAACTGGTATTTGTTTTAATATTCCGAAGCCGGCCTCCCTGCACGCACTGCGTAACAAGGTTACCTTCTTGTCAGCTGCGTGCGTGCCATAGTCACCAGAATGATAAAGGGAGAAGGGATGTTAAGAGAAAGCCAGTCCCCGCTCTCACCCCGATTTCAGCGGCGTTTTGGAAGCGGCTTTCGTGTTGTTGCTTTTAGTTAACACGAAATGGCTTTAGGGGCCGAGGGAGGTCAGACCGCAACTCCATTCAAGGCGATTTTCTGAGAATTTTGAAGAGACTTTCCACTCCAGAATCTCCCACATCGTCTTTGGAGCAGCCCCCCGCCCTTCTTGGTAAACCTCGGGTGGGAGGAAAGCAGCGCCCAGCCAAGGCCCAAGAACGCGTTTACGGTTCTGCCCGGCAAGCACTGAAACGGGTAGGTAGCTGGAACGAAGCAACGGGCGGGCCATCGTTGGCCTGAGTCTGCCTTCAAAGGCAGTAACGCTTACTTAAAGCAAGACACTCCGCCGAAATCCAGGGAACCGGTCTCTACATGAACAGGTGTTTCGTCTCGGGGTTGGGCGCGATGCGCAGCTCTAAGGCGCTCAATCGCTGTTAGGTTTTCCGGTGAAAACCACGCCTAGAGATCCTGGACCTTCAATAGTCGCGTCGAAGAGGGGCTTTCAGCATGCAAAGCTCCGCTTCCTGCAATCCCCTCCTCCACACAACTATTGACGAGTCCTGGAAGCTCCGAGGAAGTTTTGCGAAGAGGGGAAACGGGCGCCTTTGGCTCTCCTGCTCTGAAAGGGATTCTTGAGACAGTCGAATGGACGCATCAGAGAGCGAAAGGCAGCCAATTCTTGAGAAAAACAACTCTAACTCAAAGTTTTGTATTTTAATTATCGTGATTCACTCATGGGTGTTACTTTGCTACTGATTCTTGTTCATGTATTTTTAATAAAAAATATTTTAAAACAAAAGAGAGAGAGAAAGCCAGCGCTGGGAAGGAGGGAAGGAGCTGCGAAGTCTTTTCATCCGTGCGCCCTGTTGACTCCTTTTGTTGGAACCTCTTGCCAGACAGTTCACACGACCTCTCCGCAACTGTGATTTTTTTGAAAAAAACACACCACGCAGGCTGCAGTGATGCTCAGAGACGGAGACGAGTCTGCAGTCCTGTCAGAGCTTCTGCTCCCGGTCGTGTCACCAGCTGGAGGATAATCACAAGACTGGGCCGTGAGTAGCAGCCGGCCCCAATCTTTCCTAAAACTTTCCTCCGCGGTTGAAAGGAAGTCTTTTCCACGCCCTGGCCATTTCCGCACTATACTGTTATACCGCTATTATTCTACTTTCAACATCCTATGGAATCCTGGGGTTTACCTTTGAGGCCCCTCCCTAAACTGCAAACCCCAGGATTCCATAAGATGTTGAAAGTGGAATAATAGCACAATAACCGTCTAGTGTGGAAATGGCCCCTGTGTAATTATAACGCTTGGATACCGTTTTAATCGCTATGCCTGTATCCCAGGGAATCTTGGGACTTGTAATTAGTGAGACATTAGTGCTCTACAGTAGACTAAATATCTCACAAAACTATAAATCCTAGGATTTCATAAGATGGAACCAAGTGCTGTAATTGTGTAGTGTGAAAGAAACAGTGCTTGAGGGCTGATTAATAATTATACAGAGCCTGAGAAAATTTCATTTTGGACTTTAACTCCCAGAATCCCCAAAGCAATGAGGGTATACCTCTCCTCTCCATCCCACTTAGCCATTCCAAATGCCAAATGGCCAGACTGGGACATGGCCACTTCTCTCAGGAAAATATTTCCCTATATGGGTTGAGTGTTGGACTATGACTCTGGAGAACAGGGTCTGAATACCCGCTCAGCCATGGAAGCCCACTGAGTGAGCCTGGGCAAGTAACATTCTCTTGGCCTCAGAGGAAGGCAAAAACAAACCACCTCCAACAGTGCTTGCCAAGGAAACCTCATAATAGGTTTGCCTTAAGGTTACCATAAGCTGGAAAAAAATTGAAGGCACACAATAACAATGAAGTACGCTTCTGTCAGTACATTCCACCAGTGTCTGAAGGGTCTGTAGAATGTGTTCAGGATATGCTGGAGCCTTTTGTAAGATTTTGTAAGATAAGAAAAGGCCCCTACAGCATTTGGCTGAGACTCTTGAAGTCCAGATTACAGTCATGAAGCTCACCAGGCCACTTTGGGCCAGTGACATAATCTTCCTCACAGTCTTTGTAAGGATTAAGTGAGGAGTAGGAGGTGCAACGTGTACGCTGTGTTGGGTTTCTTGTGTGTGTGTGTGGAGGAGTGGGCTGATATGAATGTAAATATAACAAGAAAAAATGAAATAGAGATAAAGATGGGTAACACCTGGCTTGACCACAGTATATGTGAAAGGGATTCAGGAGTCTTAGTAGACCGCAAGCTTAACATGAGTCTGCAGGGCAATATGGCAGCTAAAAAAGCCAGTGTGATTCTAGACTCCATCATTAGGAGTATAGCATCTAGATCAAGGGAAGTGATGGTATCACTCTATCTGCTTTGGTCAGACCCTATCTGGAATATTGCATCCAGTTCTGGGCCCCACTCTTTGAGAAGCTGGAACGTGTCTACAGAGAGCAACCAAAATGGAAGAACGCCTCGAAACCATGCCCTGTCAGGAGAGACTTCAGAAGCTGGGTATGTTTAGCTTGGAGAAGAGAAGGTTAAGAGATGACGTGATAACTAAGTTTAAATATTTGAAGGGATGTCGTATAGAGAATGATGTTTTCTGCTGCTCGAGAGACAAGGACATGGCTTCAAACTTCAGGAAAAGAGATTGCATCTAAACGAGGTAAGAGCAGTTTGACAGTGGAATACCCTGCCTTGGAGTGTGGTGGAATCTCCTTCTTTGGACAAGGCTTTTAAACAGGGCTTGGATGGCCATCTGTTTGGAACGCTTTGATGGTGTATTTCTGCATGGCAGGGGGTTGGACATGATAACCTTTGTGATCTCTTCCAACTCTGTGGTTCTATGCTTTTAAGAACAACGAAAGTTTCAGTATGGATTTGATTGCTACTATGTTAGTGTTGCCTATGGCTATAGCAATTTTTCTTGTGCTATTATACAAAAAAGGACAGATGGAAGGGTGTCTTTCAAAGCTTAGATACCTTCAGCAAAGAGGCAAACAGAAGCAATTATTAGGATCACCTACAAGTCCCCCAAAGTGTGCTAGCTTTTCTGTTCTTTAGAACTCTTCCTCAAAGAAGAATGCAGGTGTTCAGATATTGGTGGGTTGCAAGTTCCAGAAGCCCGAGCCAGCCTTGCCAAAAGTAAGCAATGCTGACAGCTGCAGTCCAACATCTTGTAGACTACACTGGGGCTAAATGGCCAAGCAAATAATGAAAGTGGGGGATGCAGAGCGGCGTGAAGATTCAAAATTCTTGCTGGATGTTCTTAACCACTGAGATCTGTGGTTGGTAAACTCTGTCCCAAGATGGTGACGCCTACAGGCTTGGGGAGTTGTTGATAGTTACACTCTTGACATCTATCAGAGACCACTGGGAGAAATACAATATGGTGCATTCTCTTCTTACTTTGCTTAGTGCAGGCCTGGAAAAATTGCTAGCCTCCCTCTGTGTGTGTGTGTGTGTGTGTGTGTGTGTGTGTGTGTGTAAAGTTCCCCAGTTCTGACTTAGTGAGGTGTAGCTCAAATGAAATGTCTGAGTGGACATTTTAATGTTTTATTGTCTACACTTAATCAAGGAAGTTTGTGTATAGCTCAGCCAGGCAGCTGGCCTAATCATAAAAGAGAATGCTTTAATCTCTCATACAGAGATAACTTAAGAGAGCCAGCTTGGTATAGTGGTTTAACCATTGGACTATGACTCTGGAGACCAGGGTTTGGTTTGCCACTCAGCCATGGAAGCTCACTGGGTGACCTTGGGTGCATCACACACTCTCAGCCCCAGAAAACTCTGTATCGGTACCAGGTGCTGTAAATTATATTTCAAAGGAAGGAACTGGCAAAACCAGTTCAGAGTATTCCCAGCCTAAGAAAGCCCTACAAAATTGATGGGGTCACCATAAGTCAACAGGCAACTTGAAAACACATGTGCACATGCACATGCGCGCACATGCACACACACACACACACTTTTTATTAAATACAATGGGGATTGCATTCTAGAAAGCATGTACAGGCTAGTACAGTTGATTAAGCTTGGAAGAAGATTCCACAGTTATCTCGTTTGTCGTTGTGTGCCTTCAAGTCATATCTGATTTATGGTGACCCTAAGCTGAACCTATCACTGGGTTTTCTGGAGGCTGAGAGTGTGTGATACGCCCAAGGTCATCCAGTGGGTTTCCATGGCTGAGTGGCAAATCAAAAGCATATCTTTTCACATCTATTACTAAAGGTGAAAAATGTGCTCAATGGTAATCCAAGAAAAAGAGAAATTTCCTTTCCAAGCAGAGCCCTAGACTGTGTTGTTCCTGGAAGGTTTATTTCGTGGTCCAAATCAGCCTTTGCAGTCTTCTAATCACACATGAGCTTCCAGCATGCTTTCTGTTGTGGAAGGCAAGAAGAGATGGGAGTGATACCAATGAACCCATACAGCCAGCCAGCTGGACATTTGTGGATGATACCATGGAGTGTTTTTATTTTGATGTTTGATGCTAAATGTTGACGACAGGATTCTCAAAGTCCATGTTACTGAGAAGCTCAGCCTTTATGTCCCTGGGGGCATCATCTAGTCCAGGGAGTGGACAAAATGAGGCTTCCCAGAGTTAGTCCTGTCTGATCAAGACAAGCAGGGTCAGCCTTGGTTATTGCTTGGATGGAAGACCAACAGTCAATACATAGCGCTATAGGGTATGTTTCAGAGGAAGGAACTGGCAAAACCACCTCAGAATATTCCTTGTGTAAGAAAATTCTAAGAAATTTATGGGGTCAACAGTTGACTTGAAAGTGTGTGTGTATGCACACACATACCTATGTCTTAAGACAGGTGGGGAAAAATGTAGCCTGTGGCCTGTATGCACCCAGGTGCCCATTTCATAGACCTCAAGCCTAGGATCCCTTTTTAAAAAATTGACCAATCCCCTGTCCCAGCTGAAATCACTCAAACTGCCTCAAAAGTAGCATCTTGATCCCCCTTTGCCCCTACTGTTCTGCAAAAATCTCATTACTCCCCAGTGCTATGGGGAGTAATTGGGCATATTTCAGTTGGTTCCTCTAAGTGACAGTTGTGTCACTGTTGGTCATGACAGGAATGCCTAAATGTTCCATGGGGTGAGATAGCTCCCATCCCTTCTGCAGTTTCCCACTCTGATTGTAAGAAAGTGATTTGTATATTGCTTATGAATTGCAGAACAGGGTGGGAAACTGTCAACACTCTAGATACTAACAAATCTGTTGGTTGGGTGCCCTTTCACATTACCCAGGAATCTACAGGATGGTTCCACAGCAGTATATTGCTATGATTCCACTTAAACTGCTATGGAACCATCATGTAGACTCCTGGGTTCTGCAGTTTAGGGAGTGGCTCTGCCTAAATACCTTAAAGGCACTAGATCCTCTCTGATCTTGAAAGCTAAGCAGGGTCAGCCCTGGTTAGTACTTGGATGTGAGACCGCTCACAAATACCAGATGCTGTAGGCTGTATTTCAGAGGAAGAACTGGCAAAACAATCTCTGAGTATTGCTTGTTTAAAAAAACTCTAAGAAATTCATGGAGTTTCCATAAGTTGACAGGTGACTTGAAAGTATGTGCACACATTTAGAATTCTCAGCCAGGGGACTTGTATGCCTCAACAAACTGCAAACCCTGGATTCTATAGGCTGTTGCCATGGCAGCTATAGTGGAATCATAGTGCTTAAAACTGTGTCATAAGAAGGGGCCCTAGGTCTGCTAGGAACAGGAATGTCACCGGCTTCACAGCATAGGATCTGGAGGTCCACAGACTTCCCAGCTTTGTTGTAGAAGGTGGTGCATGGTTCCTTTCACCAATACCTTTGTTCAGTTCGTCAGGGCAGAAGATACTTTATTCTTGGATTCATTTTAAAACTTGATGGAGTAGTGAGAGACTATCTAAGGTGAAACCAGCAGACTGTTAAGAGATATTTCCATACAAAACTAAAGCAAGTAAACTTCCAAAGGTCTGGCAAATGGGAAACAAATTGCAGGGCAGTTCAACATTCTTTATCAGGTGGTGCTCAGAATGGCTGAACTGGTAATCTTTGGGGCTTGTCATTTTGATTCTTCCACTATTTGGCTATGACACTCAAATCTAGCCAGTGCAAAATGAACTCTGTCTATTACTGAAACAGAGGACATGATATACTAACAATCTAATTTGAGGCTCCTCTTTCACATGGCAATCCTTTAAGAAAAATCCAACTGAAGCACAGTTTGAAGTGAATCTCATCAGCATAAAGAGACTGTGATGGGACTAAACTTTGCTGGAAGCAAGAAGTTAAAAAGGGGAGAATTCTAAGTTCAGCTCATTTTTTAAAAAATAAGAATATGCTAAGATTCAGATTCCTCCACAAATGGGACAGAAATAACTTGAGATGAAGAAGAACTGAATGTGGGCAAAAGCAAAACAGCTAGATTTGTCTATGCCAGTGTTCAACCCTCTATATGTTGCTGCACTGCAGCTATCAGCGCTCCTCACCAGGGCCAACAAAGGGGACGGGATGCCAGTACAAATTATCAGGAGCAAGCTGTATGGAAGGGAACCCAGAACTCAAGTATATTGTATATGTGTTTGTCTTAGTAATATCATTTGTCAATTGTTTTTGACATCTGCTGTAAAATTGGTGATCAGCAAAACATTTGTAGGTTTCACTTTCATGGATTTGTGTTTTTCCAATCCCTTCCCCACAACTCAGGCGTTCCTTTTCTGGGGGAACCTTCCCTCTTGTAGCTCTGATCAGGCTTTAAACCTAGGTCTGCTTCCTTCTCCACCACCTGCTGCCTGGCCAACTAAGAAGGCTCACAGCCTGATTTCTCAGCACCACAAACCCTCTCCCAATGCCCCCACAACCAAAGAAGGGGATAGGTGCCAACCCCTCCTTTCCTTTCCCTGACCTGTTTTGGACCCCATGTGCCTGTTCTCCCCACTGTTCCTCCGTCTCCCTCCCACAGACACAGACATTTTGATATTTTCAGTTTTCCACTTTTGCAAGATCCTGCACCCCTAATCCCAGTGAATGTGAAGGGCCAACTGTACAGAATTTGGTACTAAAAATATGAAGGATTTTTAGCTGCTTTGCTTCAAGGGAGGAGGACTGCAACCCAAGTGAGGGAAAGGAAGCCATTGTTGAGCAAAGGGCCGAGGCAATGACAGTGAGAGGGAGGAACGGAACAAGAGGGGCAGGCAGATGTCATCTTAAGAAGCTGCAAATAAAGCACAAGACCTGTGATGATGATGGTGGTGGCTGGAAGCAGAGACCTGGAGGTGATCAGATCACTGTGGTCTCAACTGCCTGAAGGGGGAGAAGGAGCAGTGGCACCTCCCATCTCCATGATCTGGACAAGCAGCTCTCCCAGTTTAAATTGTTCTACTTGATTTTACTGTAAGCAATGCAGAACTCTTGTGATACAGGATACAAATATGATAAAAATAAAACAAAAAATAAACAAACTCCTGTGCCTCCAAAAGCAGCTCCCAAACATCTTTTGGCTGGTATGGATTGGCCACTGAGGGACATATGAACTGGAGGGTGTCAAGGAATGGAGACATGCAGGTGGCTGAGGGGTGCTGGTTGTGGGTGGCAGTGACTGAATCCCCACCCCCACGATCTTGAGGAAGAAAATTTCTAGAGCTTAAACTCACTCTTGGTAGCCCTATTCCTCACCATTGGTACACTGTCTCAGGGTCCTGGGAGTTGTAGTTCAACAACATCTAGCCACACCCTATCTACCACTGACTTATCCAGAGGTCTTTTCATGCATTGCTCTTAAAGATCTTCATTTCAATCCCATAAGCACAGCTATGGGGTTTACAAACTCTTAACTATCATGTGCAGCACAAAAATGCTTTTACCGATCTTGTGTCTCTATAAATATTAAAAAAAGGGCTACTGGCTTTGGTGCCTTAATTTTCTTGGTATATTTCTTGTAACTGCTTTACACAGAACTGTAATCTTAGTCTAATAAGAACTGAAATACAGACACTAATATAGTAACAGGAAATTGCTGGAGCAGCAGTCCAAGTTTTTTTTATTTCCTTTTCTGTCCTGATTTTCTTTCAAGTGATTTCACCCAGACTGTCCTTATGTCCTGTACAGTAGGAGATGCCCCCTCCTTACTGACTTTGCTATATGAGTCCTTGAAAAAAATAACTGCCCACAAAAATTAAAAAAAAAATGCTGACCAAGAAAATAAATGAAAGGAGAGGGGTATCCGGAAACCAGCTTGCTTGTGTGTGTGTGTGTCTGTGCCTTCAAATGCATTGAATTATGCCAACCCCATGAATTTAATAGGTTTTCTTAGCTTAGGAATGTCCAGAGATGTATTTGCTAGTTCCTTCTTCTGAAATATAGTCTCCAAAATCTGGTATTTGCTGGTAGTCACCTATCCAGGTACAAACCTGGGCTGATCCTGCTTTAGCTTCCAAGATCGAATAGGATCTGCTGCCTTTAGGGTACTTTGGCCATGTGGAAACTAGCTTACCATCATTGTTTTTGAATATTTCAGAAGCAACAGAATAATTCACTGACACACAGTCTCTAATTTTCCCTTCTGAACACGTCCAGACTTAGGTCATGGATTAGAAAGGTAGCGGGACAAAAATCAAAAGTGGTGGACAACAATCATCAATGGTTAATAGGATCTGTTGCTACCAGCAATATTTACTCTTAGGTACTTGACAAAAACATTTCTTTTCACCGAGGCTAATCAACTGAGTTGAGCTGCTGGTTATACTCTATACACAAAGTGAGAAAGGGAGGGGGCATTTTATTACTTTTTTTATATTTTATTGTGATTATAACACTGGCGGCCAATTAGTTTCTGGGCAAAGTACAAAGTGTTGGTTATTACATTTAAAGCCCTACATAGTTTGGGTCCAAGTTACCTACAGGATTGCCTCCTCCCATACAATCTGCCCTGTCCACTCTGGGGGCCATTTACTTAAACCGGCCAAGACTAGACTGGCAATGGTCACCCAGAGGACCTTTTCATCAGCCACCCCTAGACTGTGGAATGGCCTGCTGGAAGAGATTCAACAGTAAAATATACTCTCTGAATTTTAAAAAGTACTAAAGACTGATCTCTTCCAGCAGGCCTACCCAGTCAATTTTTAACTATGAATTTTAAATTAGTGCATTTTAAATTGTTTCACATTTTTTAACTGCATTTTAATCTATGATGTATCCTGTCTTGAGCTCTGGAGAAGGGGGGATAAGAAATAAAAAATTATATTGTTGTTGTTACTACTATGACATATTGCTTTAGTAAATGTTTTTACTAAGTGGTACATACATTGGTTAAATAAATATTCAGTAAACATCTATACAAGGAAGAGATCTGGTCCACAGGTTTCCAAAGCAGACACAGTTACCTATGTGTGCGAGACTGTGATATTTCTACTTGACTGAGGCCGTGAACACATTATTGGAACAACCAGTGTCCCAGCTCTAGAGCAAGTAAAGTAAAAATGGGGGCCAATAAAGCAAGTTGTGCATGGAGTTCAACCCAGCTTTGTCACAGTGATCTACCAACTAGAGTACTCTTTCTCTTTTGGCACAGCTGTCATCACAGATGCAAAAAGGCACAATAGAAGAAAAGCTGCTATATCTAAAGCCATGTAAAACGCGAAGGCATTAAAATTTATTAAATGATGCAATAACAGAATTCTTTATTTACAATAGCATTATTTAACATCAAATAAGCAAACAGCATCAGCAAAGCAATATTAACTTGCATAAATGTATTTAAAATTTCTCTGAATATATCTACCTTTGCATAAACTGCTCACACTAGAAATACAAACATCAATGCAGGTGAACAAAGTGATGTTCAGAGTCAACTCAGTCTTGAAAATAAATCACAACCTGAAAACACTGTAAGCTTTCTCCTGAAGAACCATAGTTTATATATTGCTTAGTTTTACCCTCGTATAATCTTTTCATATACACACACTCATACACATCTCAGATGTAACTTCATGAGGAACTGTACAAATAAAACCCACAAATGGCAAAAAGAAAAACAAAATAAATGAGTCAATGTTTGAAGAAATGTGTCCATCATCTCTATTCAACGACTGAAAGCTAAGTGATGATGCGCTTATTCCAAAATTGTACACAATTCACTATACAAATATAATACATCAGACAGCTATGTAGGAATATACAAGACTTAAAAACAGATCTAAGGCATTATGCTAGATTTTAGCATTTTGAGGTTCTTGCACATAGCTTTACCTGTAGTAAGAAACTGAAAAGATTTTGTTTTAGTCTACAAAGAAACACCAGGGAGAAAATTCTAATTAAAAATCAAAGCCACTACAGTAATTTTCTTGTGCAGAGAATGCTTTTGCTCTTAGGCAGCAATACTACCATACAAATACTAGAAAATTTTAAATTCACACCAACAATTAATGGCTTAAGTTGCATTTCAAAACTGATTGTGTATCTTTGGGTTTTGCAAGTAGAACTGAACCACCCTTGTATTAAGCCTGTATGAGCTCCATTTTCGTGAATACAGATTAAAAATGCATTATATAAATGGCAGAAACATTGCTTCCAGTTAGTATAGCCAATAGAAAGACAGGTGGAGGCAATATCTTAAAAGTTGGGGTAACTATTTAAAATGCTGGAAAAGATCCATTATTTCGTGTTACAACTTTACTTGAACTTTTTTGAATGGAGCTTTCTTTTGTGGAATTGTTTATCTATGTGTGTTTTTCTGATTTAGCATGAAATACAATTTCTTTCACATGTAAGTGTCAACATGAGAAAACACTGATTATGTTCCGACAGAAAACCCAACCAATATCTATAGCAAGTTTATTGTGTACTAAATAAGAAATGTTAATTATAGAAAAAGACATTGGCATCATTTTGTCTCTAGCATGATTAAATGCCTAAATCCATTTACTGAGGTGAAAGTAAAAAAATTCAAGATGGGTACAATGACTCCATTCTAAGCTTAACTGAAGAATCAGTGAATGATGTAGATATAATCTGAACTAAGACTCATTTAGAATTATTTATTTGCCCATTAGTCTATTAAAAACAGGTCTGAGATCTAACAACTGAAATATTTGCAAGGCAAATTTACCTAAACATCATCCAACACATAAGGAGCTTTAATTCCTCTACATTTAGGTTAATTTATACATTATTTGATTTTACTAATATCATGGAGCTCAAGGCTGACACTGATTTTTGATTCCTACAAGATGGCTCAGTTGTTTGAATAGCGACCTTTCATGTGTAATCTACAAAAGTAGTGACTGCTGAGAAATGCAGTTTCTCCCAGTGTAATAGGAGAGCTACTCAACAGGAAACAAATGGTTTGAAATGCATTCTATATACTCCTTAACATATTCTTTTTAGCATTCTACGAAAGTCAGATTCTTTGTATATTTCAACCCTCATCACAAGCAAACAAGATTTCAAGGTAAGAAACCTTCCACTCCCAAATACATGAATGATGACTGAGATAATATAAAATGCATTGCATTTTAAGTAACATCCAAAATTTGAGTCCAGGTACGAAAGTGTGTGGCTTGTGGGGAAAAGAGAAACAGGAGGTTGAAAAACAATCAGTTTCCTGCTATTTCAAGTCCTCAGAAACTGATGTTAGCATTTATACTAAAAGATTACTCAAACCACTGCAGGAAAGAGTAAAACCACTGTAAGCAGTGGGCTGCTGAACAACAGTTTCTCTAAGATTATTAAGAAAGAATATAAACATACAAAAAAGTCAAGAATTGGCTCCTACAGTGGCTGCATATAATATAAGTTTAGATAAATGACTTATGAGCAGAATTGCAAGGTTTAGAAAATGAAGAGTCCCAAGCCTATAAATTAGGTCTAATCAAGGCATTGTGATACTTTACAAAACACTTTTTCTTCCCAGGAGACACGCACGGCTATGAAGATATCTAATTTAATACTGAAGTACCTCATTTGGAAATCAACTCCACAACATGTATACCTCACAAAATTATACAATTAAAACACTAAAGTCTTCAACTTAAATTATTGCTTGTTTACATAGAAACTGTTTTTATGTACCTTACAAACCTTTCTCATAGTCCACACTGCTTTAAAATAATTAGAACACATGATGGTTAACTCTGTAGTGATATCTGCCATCGCTTAAGTCATTGTTTTCCCCAGTTGCGGAGATGGGAAAAAAATGGAAAATGTATCATTTAAATGAGATGCCTTTAACTTTGACATTTTGCCTCAATCCTGCCACTTCCATCACCAATAGATGCACCTTTATTTGAAATCGTTATTCAGTAATGAACTGTTTCCTGTGACTTAGAGCTTACAGACTTGATGGGGGTTACACATTTCTCTATCCTGTAGGAAAAGAAAAGAGAAATGGCAACTGAAGGCAGGAGAAAAGGAATGCTAACTCTGAGGATGCTGAAATGAATTAAAATGGAAACTTAAATTGTGGGTGACTCATGATTTTAATTCAAAGTAACCCAAAATTTATAAACAGCCCTCTCACAGGGTATTTTAGCCTGTTTACAAATGTAAACCTATTTAAAACTGACTGTTTTTGTTTTCTATCATGGTATACCTAGCCACCAGACACATTTTCCTCAAACCAATTAGCTAGACGCCCATTGTCTGTATTTTGTTATCTACCACTCTCAGAGTCATCATCCAGTCTACTCTGTACCTTCCAAAGTGAAGGCCACAATATAAAACCACTGATTTCCAGGTGGAACTGAATCCTTTGCACTAGACTGTGTAGCTAAGGAAAACAAAGAAAGATATCAAGACCTAAAACTAAAAACAGAACAGAATGAGAGCATGGTTGGTTTTCCTTAAATACATACATTTAAATACATTCAATCTGACATGGTTTATGAAAACTGGCTATCAACATTTACTTTGCAGGAGAGATCTAAGTTGCACTAAGGTGAATGCAGTGAACAGACTGAGCAACTGTCTGTACGCTAGCTTCAGGCTGTCAAAGAAGAGGCTGCTCTTCCACCAACAACGGTTTCGATTCCACTCAGAGTGGCATTGTTGTTTGCAGCGCTAATTTCTACTTTTTCCAGAAGAACTGACTGGCAGAACAATTGGGGCAAAACCAAACATATGCAGCTCTTCAAACTGGTAAGTAGTTTGGGCTGGAAAGCCCAGTCAGTTGAAGATACAAGCAATCTTCAGCGTCAGCAATATTTCTGTAAGACCGAAGAGAAAGATGCATTAAATAGTAATAATTACACATGCACTTTAAAAGTATCCTTTCTGGACTTCAAATTGGCAAAACCTCTTCCTCTGGCAAAACATCTGCCCCTGACTTTTGAGTACAGTAAAATAATAATGATTAAAATGGAGTCAATCACAACGGTGCCTAACTTGTTAACAAAGCTAATTTTTACAGAGTAATCTACTCTATACAGGTTGTGTGAATAGCTCTTATATGCTTTGGAACACTTCTTCTGGCTGGTGTTAAATTAATGATTCTCATGATAAACATGGACTAAAACAGAGATGATCCTAAGCATGAATTCCTACTAAAAGCTTTTAGAAGTCCATCTGGGAAGAGCCACATTGCTTGGAAATTTATCTATTCCTGTCCCTTGCATTCCAATGGAAATATATTTGTGTCTTTAATGACTTCAAGACTGGCATATTAATGATTTCTTACCCGTGATGCATCTCCCTCCTGCTTTATCATATCCATTCCAGGTAGCTGGTTTGGAAAAAGATTGCCTCCTCTCATAGCAGGATCATTAACCTAAGGCAAGATGAATTTGTAAGCCAACCAAGGAAACAGACGCTAACTTTTAGCTGACCACAGCACAGCATGCAAATACTTACAAGCCTTTCTTATAAAAAAAGAAAATAGTCTGAATAAGAAGGTGCATTTTATATGAAGTGCCATGCATGTGCTCCAACCAACTTGCTTTCTTTCTGTACAATGTTATGCTTGTGCCTACTTGACAAACGTGATGATATATGTATATGTGCCTCCACACACATACATACATGTACATACTGTCTCAGATCTCTTACAGGATTCTTTTCCGGCTAAAGAAAGTGTGTGTTTTTTCAGTCTTAACTTGAATTTTACTCAAAAAGTATGGCAATGGTGCCAGTACAGCTAAGCTATGCAAACATTTCCTGTCAGAATAGGAAATGCTTATTTCCTTTTGGTAGCCTATAAGGCTACCAAGCAATTGTGTTGACACTTGACAGTTCAGCAGTGTCAGTATAATAAGTATTTGGGGATATGAATCTGCACACATATTGAAGGAAGATACAATTCTAACTCTAAAGGGTCCTTACTTACCTTTTCAAAACATCTCAGTAACATTCATATGGCCTTAGTTATATTTTATCCACAACGCTAAAGATCTTTTATCCACAACATGAAAAGAACATGTTTTCGGAAGTACTCCAGGCTGAGAGTTCTCACCTGCTCAGGACCCATGGAGGACAACCCTGATGTAGGCACAGAGGTTGCTGAGGTCATGCTGATCTGCCCTGTCATCTGGTTCATGTTGTTCATACCGCTTGTGTTGGTCACCATGGATACATTGATGTTCATGTTGTTATTGTACATGCTGGTGTTGGCTTGCTGCCCAAAGTGTGGTGGAGATTGTTGTGAAAACATGCTACAGGATGAAGTACACATCAGCATGTCAGAATCAAAAGGTCCAAATTAAAAGTCACTCAGGCCTCCAATATTCTTGAACACGTTAAAAAAATTAATTGATTGATCTATCAGTGCAAGTATCAGTTGCTTTCAATAAGGAGTCTGACAGGCACATCTTTGATAATTCATGGGATTAGGTTTGCAAGTATCTTACCATAATTTGCCCAACTGGGTATTTGCTGTATACTAATAAAAGATTAGTACTTTGGAGAAGAATATTCACTGTTTCACCCACTTATGTTTCATCATCAAGATGAAAGGACAGATGAAGACAGATGCACATAGTTGTCAGACCAGTACATCCATTTCAGAGAATCAATGAAGTGTCACAGAAGCATGTGTATATACTATTGTCTACAACAGATAGATATTCTAAAAGGACAGTCTTGTTAAGATCAAATAGTTTCAAGCAGTTCTCTTAAAATGGAAAAAAAACCCTCATAAAATAAATGTAAGCACAGCCTTAGATGAGAATAAGCTTTAAAACGAATGGAACATCTTTTAAAACCTAGGGCCCTTCCACACTACACTATTATAGCGCTATTATTCCTTTTTGAACATCCCACAGAATTCTGGATTTTGTAGTTTACTGAGGCCAAAGAGCTCTCTGGCTGAGAATTCTAAATGCCCCTCCCTAAACTGCAAACCGTGGGATTCCCTAGATTATTGAAAGTGGAGTAATAGCACTATAACAGTGTAATGCAAAAAGGCCCTTAGACTGCAATCCTATCCACACTTGCCTGGATGTGAGCCCCAAAACTTACTTCTGAGTACAACTATATATGTTTGCATTGTGACAATGCAGTTTTTATTTATTAGAACATGGCTTGTAAATAAATACTGCATCTTTTCTGAATGTTCTTACAGTAAAAAGGAACCTATAGTGGAGACGTGTTCTCACAAACCAAGAAAGTCTGATAAAGCTTCTGTGATTTCATGTTCTTTTAAAAGCACTTCCATATTATTAAATACCAATGATCATAACATTCCTTCAATGGAAAAATAAACAACTTATTATCTGCTGTTCTGTCTGGCTCAATATAATCAAAGAAATTTGACAGGTATTTTTCATCTAGTAAGGTGATTTGTCTATTTTTTAAAAAAATGTGCATAAATTCACTCTACAAAGGTATATTTGGTAAATCGTGAAAGGAAAAAAAAGATCCATGAGAGAAAGTAAAATTACTTTATATATTCATGCATAAATCTAAAAATTTTGGTCAAAAAACTGACCCCAAAAACCTGGGTCAACATCCACAAGTTGTACCTTAACTCTTACCACAATAATGAGAATCTAAAAGAAGCACTGATCCCCTGTACTCTCTTGGTACTCTTTTGAGGAGAAGCACCATTTTCCCACCCAGGCATTCAAAAAGTCCAGAAGCAGTGCCGCAGCAGAAAGAGTAAGGGAGATTGGTGCTCATTTTAGGTTCCCCCAGCACTGACTAAGCTCTCACCCTTCGCCACTCTACTGACAGAAGGGGATGGTTTCTTTTTTAAATGAGAGCTAATACTGTACTTTGACTTTTATCAAAAAGGGAATCATCCTCTTCTCTGAGTAGCATGGAGAAAGGCCTTTTTGAATGCCTTGTAGGAAAATGGCAGCCATGGTGGCCAATGGTTGCTGCCCCCCCCCCCCCAAGGCAGTGCTGATGCTTTCCTTTTTCCATGGAATGACCCTTGACTTATGCACAGGTCATATGAAAATCCATAATTCTGCCATAAAACCTGCCCTTGGCTTATACATCAGGTTGGCTTACATACGAGTATATATGGTAATATGGAATGCCTCCCCATGCAGATTTATTTCACATTAAAGTTTCCTTCTCTCCTTTCTCTTTTGATTTCAACAATGATTCTGGTGCCAAGCTGCAGAGCTGCTGTGCTATGTGGATGATCATGTTCAAAAGCAGCATCCTGTTCTTAATGGGCACATAAGTCATAAATGATGGTTGCTGAATTAGTGCATGAATGAGTTATGTGACAACAGTCAAAACTGACATGCCGCAAGTCACAGACAAGCCACGATGCTTTTGCATCCTAGGAACTTACCTGTTTCCACCCATATTCCCTTGTGCCCATCCATTCATCTCTGTGGAGGACTGGTAGGCAGGATTGGCCTGAGACTGCTGTATCATGGGACTCTGGGTATGTGCCATTCTGGGAGACATCAAGGGACTCTGAGGAGTGGTAGCCCCAGTGAAGCCTGGATCAGGCTGCTGATTTATTCCTAGGATACAGAACAGGTGCTTTCATCATTCTCTGCATGGCACTTTGGGCAGCACAGAAAAAGAGCCTGAAATGACCATTTGCTATGAACACAGCATTGAAATCTATTTGAAGAGAACCTACTGAACAAAGACAAAAACAAAGCGAACTTCGTTTCTTCCTTATCGCTACCTGCCAGCCACATATAATGCACACCTCTCACTGTTCCTCTTCTATCCCAGCCTTCCATGTTTGTCAACAGCACTTGATAATATCTGCTGGAGACACTTACGGGACTGTAATTGGGAAAGTGTTTGCAGAAAGCCATTCCATCTTTTGAGGCACCTGAGCCTACACCCTATGCCAAACACAGGTAGAATAATAGCTGAGTGATATCTGAGTAATTTTCTTGTTCAAAGATGAACAGGACAGTATGATGAAAATGCGACTTTATCATTACTGGTTTAACAATACAGTACGAGCAACAAAACTAGGCAATTATTAATTTTAGCAGAGTGGCAGAGAAATAAACTAAACAATCCATAAATACATAGGAAGTAAAGAACTGCTTATTTTTAGGACTGCTTGCTGACTGAAATGTGTTTAGAACTTAATTAAAACGCTCAAAAAAGTGCATAATGAAAACTTCAGCAGTGTTCTTTGAAGCTGATGAAGAAAAGAGGTAATGTTCCTAACCATATTTTATTTTGACCTTGACTTATTGAAACTATAAATTTTGAATTATTTACATAAGCTTGAAAGAGACTGATTTCTGACAAGAAAATAATGCCCCCAAAGAACAGACAGCGGAACCCACCTCAAGTGACTATTCATAGTAAGAAAATAATGCCCCCTTGCAATAGTTTTGACCATTCCCACTTCAACTGGACTCATGTAAGAGCTATACAAGGAGTTGCAAGAGAAAAACTGTGACTCAGAAGTGAAGAACGTTAGGGTGGAGACAGATGAAAGATGCTGAAATAAGTCTAATACCATAATTTGGAGGAAATGGAAACTGTTGAGTGTTTGCCTGGGGAATCCGTGGGTTGCTCATTGTTGCTGGTATGCCACCAGAGGCCACCATACTTGGTGTCATATTCATACTCTGTCCTCGCATCATCAGAGTTCGCTGTTGTACTTGCTGTTGCATTTGTCTATGCCTCAGGTGCTGGCTTAGTATCTCCCTCTGCCTCTGGGCTAACATCTGTGAATTGATAGGTCCCTACAGAAAAAACAACAGCAAAAAACAAAACAAAACAAAACAAAAAACAAAAACAAAAAACAAAGACAGTGTCAACACTTCCAACTAGCAAGGCATTTTCAGGAGCCTTACTTACTAGGGGTGCTGGTGTGTATCTTTGCCATCACTTGATGCTTGTTTTTTTTTTTAAATTAATGAAGCTGATGACTGCACCTAGAAACTTCAATGTGCAAAGCAGGCACTCTACTACCGAGCTAGACTCCCTTACTTTGAGAAATGAAAAAAAAAGGCCTATAGACAAAACCCCAAAGATGAGAATCACCACAGGCAACTGTTAGGAATTACTAGAATAAGGCCATTCTCCAAAGTAGGGTCTGAACTTGCAGTTCTAACATTCATAAATTGAATTAACAAGCTACATGGATTTGAGAAAAACACTCAGATTAAAAGTAGTTTTCATGCTTTTTTTCTAGTAACCTTTTAAAGACAAAAAGCATAGCTGCCTCATAGGGATATTGAAATAGTAAGCAAGATCTATTGCCATTGTTGTCTCACACCTTCCAAACTCTACTGGTTAAAAATTATAAAATGTGTCCCTCTGTGGAAGTATTTCTTGGTATAATGGTATTCTCATCTGTTGATAGGGATCACTAATTCACTGATTCACAAGCAAGAGCTCTTGGAATTGAGATTTAAAGTTCTCTCAGGTAGAGTTTTGACTTCTGTTTCAGATTCCATGAAAAAAGAATTTGAAACCACAGAGAAAGCTATGCTATCTCTGATTAAAATTCTTTGATCTGTTTAAAGTGTTTTCCTTTCAAAGAGGTAACTTCAAGAAGTACATATAAAATATTTCATATTAATTCACAGCTAATGCATAACTTTGGACATAAAATGCATTTTGGAGGAAGTCAAAAATTCTATATTAATATTGGTAACTTGTGAGTTTTTAATTTATATATAAATGGAATCCACCTTGGATCCCATTTGGGAGAAAGGTGGAATATAAATTTAATAAATAAATAAAATTACATGCTGCCTTGCCGTCAAAGGCAGCTCACAAATTAAAAAAAGTTCAGCTTAAAATCTAACAATCAAAATTAAAACACAATTAAAACCCATCACATTAAAGCCATTATTTTTTTTAAAAAAAATAGAAACATCCATATTTTAATGCTGAAACCACTTGGACCACTTTATTATTTTACAGAATCTAGATTAAAGTGCTTTCACAGTATGATGTGTGGCCTGTTTCACGTGGGGAGCTTAGAGAACAGAGAAAAACAAAAAGCTTGCTCTTTTTCAACAGCATAGAAACACAGGAAACATGGGCCATCCCCAAACATTCTCCAAGGCGAGGAAATTTCCCAGGAACATCTCTACAGGGAAGGCAACAGAAGACATACACTACATCCAATTGCTGCTACTGCCTGTGGCTCTATTGCCTGTCCAGCTCTACCTGTGTGATATCTTAGCAGCAGACAACCCACCTCCTTGCAGACCAAGGCCCATTAACAGTAAGTGAAATGTCAGTCACCAAAGCTGTATCAACTCTGGGAGCAGGGTAGTAAAAGCCAGTGGGAGTTGCCCATTTAGGGGGGCATGACGACAAGAGTGGAAGACTTCCTGCATTTTAACAAATGTCTGTGGTGAAAACCTGTGTGGTGTAGTGATCTTGCTAAATGCTGGAACATATGTTTTCTGTGCAAGCAGTTCAGTCCAGTTCAATCCTTGCCATTTCCAAGTAGGGCCACGAGAGTCCTTTTCCCATACTGACCTACTAGACTGACTTAGTACAAGGCAGTGTGTATAGTGGTCTGAGCACTGGACTGCAATGTTGGAGACAAGGGTTCCAATCCCTGCTCAGCCATGGAAACCCACCGAGTGACCTGCAGCAAGTCACCTCCTTGCAGCCTCAGAGAAAGGCAAAACCCCCTCTTGCCAAGAAAACTCCATGATAGGTTCACCTTGGGATCACCATAAGTAACAAATGACTTAAAGACACACAACAACAATGGAAACAGTATTGTATCTTTCTAACAGTTAAAGGTATTTCTTGCTGATTACAAGAAAGATGCAATTTCAAACATCGGGGGAGGAGGATAATGGAACTCAAAGATAATGGAACTCAACTGTACAAGGTGGAAAGTGATACAAATACAAGTGACAAATGGGGGGAACATGTTATCATGGGAGAAGGTACACCATAAGAATTTGCTTGACCCCTGGTTCAAATAGCCAAGAAAGCCTTGGTGACAGTTCCCATGGGTTGAAAATCCTGCTGGTGAAAGATAAAACATCAGTTTGATCCTGCATAAGCGTGCTGATCTAGCCTCTATCACACACTGCTCATATGTCTCGATGCTCATGTGTCTTAATCTCATTGCTTTACCTAGCAGGTTTTTCTATAAAATAGTAAGTGAATCAGGCAGGCTGAGGAAATGCAGCTGCAATGGTCTCTCATGATTCCATCTGCCTGATTTATCAGGCAATCTGTTGGGTCTGACTGTGTTTGAAAGTCTGTGGCTGGGACAGAACTGGGATGCTCAATAGCCTTGCTTCCAGAAAACAGCTGTGGTAGTCTTCAGGGTGGTGTTGGAATCACCTCAGCTTGTTGTGCTGAGGGACTTTAACATCTATGCTGAGCCTATCTTATCAGGAGTGATTCAGTATTTTATGCTCTCCGTGACAGCCATGGGTCTGTCCCAAATACTATCGGTAATTCTGGACATTTTTTGTGTGCTGAATGGGATGATGGTGATCTTGATGTGGAAGTAATCTTCCACAATACCATTTTCATGAACAGATGACCAGGTGGTAAGGGTTTAGACTCACACAGACTTAGAACTTTTACAGTGGGTTACTTATTAAGATGGCCTGCTCCAGGAAGCTTAATGGATTTAGAGGGTTTCCTGACAGCTCTAGATCACTTCAGTCACCTAATAGTCATTCCAGGATGCTATTTTGTGAAAGCTTTGGTTGATCTCTGGAATAAAGAAATGATCAGCGTGTTCAGCATTATTGCCCCTGAGTGTACCTATTTATGGAGTTGAGCTAAACCACTCCTGTTTCTTGGGGGCAATGAAATGAATGAGATGGCAACTAAAGCAAAATGCAGTCACAGCTGTCTTAATCACATTCCATCTGTTTTACTCTCATGGGGCTGCCTTTGAAGATTCTTCAGAAGCTTCAACTGGTCTAAAAGACTCCAGCTAGACTGTACACTGAGGTAGGTTACAGGGTACACACAACTCCCTTGGTACAACAACTTCACTGGCTACCAGGCAGTTTCTGGGCACAATTCAAAGTGCTGCTTATGATCTACGGAACCTATGACCTATGGCTTGGGTCTAGGCTATCTTAAGTATGGTATCCTCCCATATGAGCCTACACTATCTGAGATATTCAAGGGACACCATGCAGGGGTGTCATCTTCACAGGTACATCTGGTGGGAATGTGAAGGACAGCACTCTCCCTGGTGCTCCCAGATTCTGGAACTAACTCCTTTCTAAAGAGGCTAGACTGGATCCTTCTCTAATGTTCTTCTGTCAGGACATGAAGGGCTTTTTGTTCCAGTAGGCTTTTGCAAGCTGACTGTTTGATAAGGAAAGGGCTCTTATTACAATGCTGTATTTTAGGAAAAAAAACTTTGCCTTAATCAATGTTTCAAATGGTTTTCAATTCAACCAAAATAAATTTGTGCATCTTTTTCCTCTATGTGTGCTTTCCTTGATCTCTTTTTATTTTGTGAACTGTTTTTGAGTTGCAACTTTAGGGAAAAAGGAAGGTTTAAAGAAATAAATATACTCTTAATTTAATTATAGCAACCTACACTTTTGGTAGAGCATGAAGTAGTCTTTCAGCCTCCTGTCCCACAAACAACAACATTCTTGAAGGAGAAAGAAGTAGAATCAGTAGCTTTAGGTACAACTGGAACAGCATGCTGTAGCTGCAGAAGTTTTAGTGGCAGAATGTTAGCTATGCAGAATAGAATAATATTCAGTACCTGCTCCCTCACCTGTGTAGGTACTCCAGGCCTCAGAGACAGATTCATATTAGAAACATTGCTGATCTGATTTATCAGTGGCTGGCGGTTCTAGGAGAAGTAGGAAAACAAGAGAAAAAGGAAATTCAGAAGAACAAACCACACCAAAGCTCCAGAAGGAAGAATTTTGTTTCAGTCAGAAGTATTTGTTAAACATTGATTACAAGGCCACCTGAAAATGGCTCAATTCAGATGTAAGACCCAACCAAGGACTGATGTTATTTGGATGCATTGTAGGCTTATATGGTTTCTCCTCCCCATGTCTTCCTCTTTAACAATGTACTTTAATAATGACTTACTGTTACTCGATCTAACAGCAGACCATGGTTTGCCATGACAAAAGAGATATGGACAGAATCTGAATGTGAAAGGGCAAAACGGAGTATTTGTTTGTTCATGTAATGTCAACCACGGTTTGCCATTAAGAGCAAGTAATGTCTCTTATGTGTACAACATATAGATCTTCACAGTAGTCCATGGGATGGATCAAGCCATAGCTTGATATTGCGTGCTCTCTCTCTCTGTAGAGAGAGTCAGTCCACTGAAATCATGATAATGTTAAGTCTCACTGATTCTAACTGGTTTGCTAAAAGTATGGCTCAGTTTGAATACAAACCCATATCTTTCAGGAATTGATCATTCCATGCAAGAGGATGATACCAACCACTTATAACAACTCAGTTGTGAATGCTCCTATCTGACTTCGAAGTCACATTTTCAACAAGCAAGCAAGATGAACTTGAACTCCTAGTACAACAAAATAAATACGATTTGATAGGCATCACTGAGACCTGGTGGGATGAGTCTCAGGATTGGAATGTAGGAATAGAGGGGTATAGTCTATTTTGTAAAAACAGACCAAACAAGAAAGGAGGAGGAGTAGCCTTGTTTGTCAAGGATGTTTTCACCTGTGAAGAGATCCGTGACTTAAACCCAGAAAGCCAGGTCGAGAGCATCTGGGTAAGAATTAAGGGAGCGAGAAACAATAGGGATATTCTGGTGGGGGTTTACTACAGACCTCCAACCCAGACTGAGGACTTTGATGATGCCTTCCTCAACCAAATGACTGCACATTCAAAAAGGAGAGATACAGTAATAATAGGAGATTTCAATTACCCGGATATATGTTGGCAGTCAAACTCTGCCAAGACAGCAAGGTCCAGCAAGTTTCTTGCTTGTCTTGCAGACAATTTCATAGTCCAGAAGGTAGAAGAGGCCACAAGGGGATCAAATATTCTAGATCTGATCCTGACCAACAGGGATGACCTTGTTAATGAGGCAGAAGTGGTTGGATCTTTAGGGGGGAGTGACCATGCCCTATTGGAATTTGGCATTCAGTGGGAAGGAGAAGATAAGTGTAGCCAGACACTCGTCTTAGATTTTAAAAAAAGCAGACTTCTGTAAACTTAGGGAGCTGCTGGCTGGAATTCAGTGGTCAAGAATAGTGAAAGGGAAAGGAGTTCAGGAGGCATGGGAGTTCCTTAAAAGGGCGATACTGAAGGCACAGTCTAAAACTGTGCCAATAAGGAGGAAAAATGGAAGGCATCTGAAGAAACCAGAATGGTTGACTAAAGAACTGTCAGTTGAGCTAAGTGTTAAGAGAAACATGTACAGGAAATGGAAGAAGGGGGAAACCACCAAAGAAGAATTTAAGCAAGTAGCCAGGAGATGTAGGGAGGAGGTCAGAAAGGTTAAAGCACAGAACGAACTTAGGCTGGCCAGAGACATCAAAAACAATAAGAAGGGCTTTTTTAAATACGTCCGTAGCAAAAGGAAAAAGAAGGAGACGATAGGGTCGCTGTGCAGAGAAGATCGTGAATTACCAACAGGGGGAAGAGAAAAGTCAGAACTACTCAACACCTTCTTTGCCTCAGTTTTTTCCCAGAAGGATACAAGCACTCAACCTGGCGGCTGGGGAGCAGGTGAGGAAGCAGGGGAAATGAGGCACATAATAGGTAGAGAGGTGGTACAGGAATACCTGGCCACACTGGATGAATTCAAGTCTCCAGGGCCAGATGAATTGCATCCTAGGATATTCAAAGAACTGGCAGAGGTCATTTCAGAATCGCTTGCTATAATCTTTGAGAAATCTTGGAGGACAGGAGAAGTTCCAGCAGACTAGAAGAGGGCAAATGTTGTCCCCATCTTCAAGAAGGGAAAAAAAGAGGACCCAAATAATTCTCGGCCAGTCAGCCTGACATCAGTACCCAGAAAGATTCTGGAGCAGATCATTAAGCAGTCAGTTTCCAATCTCTTAGAAAGCAACGCAGTAATCACGAGAAGTCAACATGGATTTCTCAAAAATAAGTCATGCCAGACTAATCTTATCTCTTTTTATGATAGAGTTACTAGCTCGATAGATGAAGGGAATGCTGTGGATGTAGCATTTCTCGATTTCAGTAAGGCCTTTGACAAAGTTCCCCATGACATTCTTGCAAAGAAGCTAGTAAAATGCGGGCTGGACAGGGCTACTGTTAGTTGGATTTGTAATTGGTTGACCGACCGAACCCAAAGGGTGATCACGAATGGCTGCTTTTCATTATGGAGAGAAGTGACTAGTGGGGTGCCACAGGGTTCTGTCCTGGGCCCAGTGCTGTTCGATATCTTCATCAACGACTTGGATGAAAGAATAGAGGGCATGCTCTTCAAATCTGCAGATGACACCAAATTGGGAGGGGTTGCTAATACGCCAGAGGACAGGATCAAAATTCAAAATGACCTGGATAGATTGGAGAGCTGGGCCAAAGCTAACAAAATGAAATTCAACAGAGAGAAGTGTAAGGTCCTACACTTAGGTAGAAAAAATGAAATACAGAAATACAGGATGGGGGACACGTGGCTGGATAGCAGTACGTGTGAAAGGGATCTAGGAGTCTTCATAGACCACAAGCTGAACATGAGTCAGCAGTGTGATGCGGCAGCCAAGAAAGTCAATGCGATTCTCGTCTGCATCAATAGGAGTATGGTGTCTAGATCGAGGGAGGTACTGGTACCACTCTACTCTGCTTTGGTTAGACCTCATCTTGAATACTGTGTCTAGTTCTGGGCACCCCAATTCAAGAAGGACATGGTCAGGCTGGAGCAGGTCCAGAGGAGGGCAACCAAAATGGTGAGAGGCCTGGAAGCCATGCCCTATGAGGATAGACTTAGAGAGCTGGGTATGTTTAGTCTGCAGAAGAGAAGGTTAAGAGGGGACATGATAGTTATGTTTAAATATTTGAAGGGATGCCATGTAGAGGAAGGAGAGGGCTTGTTTTCTGCTGCTCCAGAGACCAGAACAAGGAGCAATGGATTCAAGCTGCAAGAAAGGAGATTCCACCTGAACCTCAGGAAGAACTTCCTGACAGTCAGGGCTGTCCGGCAGTGGAATATGCTGCCTCGGAGTGTGGTGGAGTCTCCTTCTTTGGAGGTTTTTAAGCAGAGGCTGGATGGTCATCTGTCGGGGGTGCTTTGAGGGTGTTCCTGCATGGCAGGGGGTTGGACTGGATGGCCCGTGTGGTCTCTTCCAACTCTACATTTCTATGATTCTATGATTCTAACAATACTAACAGCAACAAAACACACGAACAATTCAGTTTGTCATTGTTTCCTTCACTCCGGCTCCTGTTTCTCCTTGCACAGGATTTCTTCACTGCTGATACACCACTCTGCACCACCTCTTGTGTATGGAAAGCTGTTCACAGCTATGTGCAGGATGTGGACTAGTTTGTGTGGTTTTATGGGAATGTACCATTCATGTTTTCTGCATGTATGAACTACCAGTATTTTATTTGGTGGAAACAGAAGATGCTGAGAAAAAAAGAATAAGAAAGCAGGAGTTGATTCCCACAATTTCATCAATGACAAACTTGTAGCAAACCTAAAGAATAACTGCTGGGAAGAATGAAGCTATAAATAGCTTTTGCCAACCTGAAGACATGAGATTTTCTTCTTTTCCAGCCTTGTTCTTAGATACATACATTTCCCTCAATTTAATATTTGGCCAGAACTCACAGGGACGTGCATACAAATACTGTGGACGTTTGGAAAAAAGAAAGGCATGTGTGACCTATGTTGCAACTTGTATGACCAAACTAGATGTCAGAAGCTGTCAACCAAACAAGATGTCAGAAGCTATCAAACTTTGAACGAGTGTAAAAGACCTAGATATTCTGGATATAGCTGTATGCATTCTATCAGGCACGAAAGTCAGTATCTTGTATCGTACTCCTATTTCATATGTGAAATCAAATATATTCAGAGGCCATGCACTTCTCTACCACTGTGTGATTGTAAAAGCAGCAACAGACAGCATATACAATACCTGCTGTGCTTGAAGTCTGTGCTGCAGCTGTAGTCGCAGCTGATTTGGCTGATTCTGCACTATACCCGCAGGCCTCAAACCAGGCCTGGGCTGCATACGCAGTGCTGCATAACCTGGTCGCTGAGCCATGGGATGAAAGTTTGGATCCTGAATTGGTGGGTAGTTGCCTTGGGCCATTTGAGCCTGAGATGCATACTGCTGGGTGAAAACGGGTGCCTTTTGTTCCAGGATGATGTTTGATTCCTGACTTGCGAATGGCTCTGGATCTACAGCTTGGCTCTGCTGAAGAACAAAAAACAAACAAACAAACAAAAAAACCATGTATACGAATACAAAACACTGAACATTTAGAACATCAATGGGCAGGGACTAAAAAAAATGGTTTGATACACACACAGTTGTACTGGACACAAGGGGAAACCATTAAGGAAATGAGCCGTGATGATCCTGGGGCTTATGCACATTCCCTCCCATCTTTTCTACAGAGATCAGGAGAAACTACAGATTGATTCTGGTCTTTTCTGATCACCCACAGTTTATACAAACAACAGTTCTTGAGTTCAAACATCACAACAGACTGTGGATTGTTTAAACATTGAATTTAAATAGCTTCTCAGCAGTGGAAGGGGAGACATTACATGAGTCAGAGACTTGCTGCAGTTTGTTCCCCTCTCAGGAAACCACTCTTATGTCTGAATTAGCTACACCACATTTTATTTTGATCACATCTTTGGTATTTGGCTCAGATTTTTGTGATGAACCAGACCCAAATGACTATAGAAGAGAAACGATTACATCTCCAGTTCTGGGTACCTTGTTTCAAGAAGGATATTGACAAGCTGGAATGTGTCCAGAGGAGGGCAAGCAAAATGGTAAAGGGTCTGGAAGCCATGCCCCATGAGGAGCAGCTTAGGGAGCTGGGTATGTTTAGTACGCAGAAAAGAAGGTTAAAAGGGACATGATAGCCATGTTTAAATATTTGAAAGGATATCTTATCAAAGAGCAATCAGGCTGGTTTTCCACTGCTCCAGAGACTAGGACAAGGAGCAAAGGATTCAAACTACAGGAAAACAGATTCTACCTAGGAAGAAAGAGTAGAGTTAAATTTATAATGAAATGGGGAAAAGGAGGGGGGGGGGGTTGGTTGGTTCATTGGTTGAACCTAGATTATGTTACAAACATAAGATAAAGAAAACTGGATTTGGTAATAAATTGTGCCAAGGATGTTACAATATGAAATGGTATAGAAATATTTGGATTTAGTGGTGTTATATAATATGTAAAAGAGTTACAAGTTTTAAGTAGCAAAGATAAATACCATGTAATCAAACCAGCAAGTAGCTTTTACTATTATGATTAGAAAATGTAATGCTATTTATCACACAAATTTAACGTGTAACAGAATGTAACATTGATATATCAAGCTAGATACATTAACCTTCCGTAGAAGATTTTTTTTCTTTTGGTTGTTGTAAAATATGAAGTGGGGGAGGGGAGGAAGAGTACCATTGGAAATAATCTTTGAGAGGCTTGAAACAATTTAAGTGTTACATAGGAAGAATAAAAGTAATTTTTCCCCTTTTTTTCCCTTTCTTTAATTTTTAATTCTTATTGTTTTCTGCATGTTTTTTGTTCTTTCTTTTCTTCTATGCAGACAATAGAATTTTAATTTTTTTTTGAAAATGAATAAAGGATTAAAATTAAGAAAGGAAGGCATTTAAAATTATAGAAGGAATCCAGAAGTATTGCTTCCAAACATTTTGTTGGTAGAGTAGATAAGAACCCTTACAAAGAATGTTGCCGAAGCTGGCAGTGCTTGGTTAATGGGGATACACAGCATGCTGCGCTGTGTTCTTTCCGCAGTCTAATGTAATTCTGCTTGAATCGCCCAGGGCTGAATCTGTTTGCCCGTTAAGACACACACTACTGAAATACCTTAAATATAGACGTTTTCAGAAACATTTAAGAGCAGTAGAACATATAGCATCAAGTGCACCTGGCTGACTAATTCTGGTATCCCAAGAGCTCTGTCAATTTCTTCAAGACCATCAAAATTTCTTAGTGCCATATAAAGCTGGTCGAGAAGGGCTCCCTCATCACTCGGAGACTTTGATGCAGGATGCTGGCACAGCAAATCATCTGAAGAGCTTCCAAATGGTTGCCTACAAAGAAAAATAGATGGCTTGGTGAGGAACAAATACTCACATGATCAGAAATTTCAAATTAATTCAGGAAGTGTTCCCATTTGTTAGGCAAGCAATTTAACTGGAATTCAGCTTTCCTATGCCTAGGGATAGGAGCACACTTTTCACCTCATCATAAGGATCAACAAACAAACTAGAGACACAAACCAAGCTTTTCACTACTTAAGTTTCCTATGGGCACGAACCTGAATAAAATTTTACAGACTTATTAAGAAGCTGTGAAGAAGAAGCCAACTCCCATTTCCAGCCTTTAACATGTGTGTTCTTTGCTAAATTCTATCAGTCTGGGAAACTGCAGCACTAAGTCACTGTACACATATACAACAATATATTTTGTTCTTATACATGGTTTCAACAGCTTAATTTCATACAATACTACATACAATACTACAGTACTGATGACCATGAATCATATCTTTTTAAACCACTTAACATGGAAGCTGATAGTCTTAGTCTTTATTTTGTACCATAAGCAGATCGATCAGTGGCTGTTCCTGACGACAGACAAACACAAGATACTGTGTGATATGGAATATACTTGTCTTATCAAGAGAAGATGAAACCAAACCACTGCTGTGGAAGTAGACTGGCAAATAACAAAAGTCAAAATGCTAGGATAATCGCATATTCAAAATATATTAATTTTGAAGAGGTAAGAGTAAAAACATGTAACAAATAGACAATAATGAAAACATCTACTATTAAATATATTATGAGCATGAGCCAAATTTCACAAAGCACAGAATATAAAGTTTTCTAAAATGGCAGTAATTGTCTTGAAAAATATACAAGCATACAATCCTGAGCACATCTGATTTCACCTGCGGCGTTGCCAGTACTTGGATGAGAAACCACCAGGGAATATTAAGGTTCTGCATGAAGGGCTAGGAAAAAAATACTCTCTGAAATGGAGAGCTGTGGTCAGTAATAGTTGATCATACTGTACCAGATGTTCAGACTCGGTAAGGAAGAAGGAGACTAGGCTCTACGTGCTTACAGATGGTCCAAGCCAAAAACAGGCTTTTTAAACAGGCTGAAAATGGGGCTTTTTTAAGAGAATAAAACTTGGACCATCTGTAAGCACATGGAGCCTAGTCTCCTTCCTTCTTGCTGATCCATTATACATGCTTTGCAGTACTTATTCCTACTCCAGACTCAGCATGGCCCTGATCCAGTAAGTGGATTGGCAGAGCATAAGACTCTTTCAAAATACTTATGCAGAGGTGGGGTGGCGTGGGGGAATCAGGCTGTTCCTTCATTCTCATTTCCTCTCCAGCTGTGCAGTGGCAACCAGAAGATTGCTGGTCATAATTCTATGCCCTGGCTACTGCTTCCCAGGTACCTTAGGGCTACCCTTGTGCTCTAAAAGAAGATGAAACAGCATGTGCATTCAGTGCAGGGCTGTTTCTTCTTCTCCCAGTGCAAGAATACAATGAAAACACTTCCAAGAACACCCACAAAGCCAAGCAGAGGCTGCAGGATGAAGCTGTTAATCTTGCTGTCAGCTGTTGTGTGCAGCCAGAGTAAATGCGCTGTGCAAGAAGACACACCATGTCTTTTTCTGCAACATCCCTCAAAGTGTACAGTCACTTACAGGATTTTCGTCACATCAGCTTCCTCTGATGATTGCCTACCAGCTGGATGGACTCTTCTTGTACTCTTAAATACTGCGTAAAAAATTCTTCTAATTTTCTCTTTCTACTTGAAGCCTTCCAGACAACTCATTATGTTCTGGAGGACTGGGAACCATCTAGGGGAGACTTCAGACACATGGGGAGGTGTAACATGAAGAAGGGGAAGAAGGCATCTCACTGCATGAATGAACACCTACTTCCATGGCAGTGGATGTATGTCATTCTCATTTTGTGTGATTGATATTGTATTTTTAATGCTTGTGAACTGCTCTTTAGTCTCATAGAGTAGAGTGGACTCTGTGTCACACAACAGGGTCAAAGTAGACATTCAGTATCATGAAATGTGGGGAAATCTAGGTTTCTGATCAGCCAAAAAGCAATAGTGAGAAACACAACTTATGGCAAAGATGAAATGGAGGAAAACATTTGGCTTTCCTCACTTGCTATTTTCCACCTGCAACCTTCTGTAGCTCTCCCTTAACTCCTGCACACACCCACACACGTATGTATATATTCATTCCGGAGCAAATATGTTTGGAATTTGTGAAAGCAGAATGGTAAAAGCAGTAGGTAGAGGAGAAATTAAGATACCTTACTGCCACTTTTCTGCTGTAAATTGTACTTTCACACTATGTTCAGTAGTAATTTATACCTCAGACCTCCTTATTTCTATGCTTTTCACTGTTCAAGCATATATATGGTTCACTGAGGCTATTTCTGCACTATCCTGTTATAGTGCTATTATTCCACTTTCAACATACTGTGAAATTCTGGGGTTTGCAGTTTAGGGAGAGACATTTAGAATTCTCAGCCGGAGAGCTCTTTGGCCTCAGTAAACTACAAACCCCAGAATTCCACAGGATGTTGAAAGTGGAATAATAGCACTATCACAGTGTAGTGCAAAAATGGCCTGAATTTGCTCTGCAATGTCCCTGCTATTTTTATCTACGGTTTCACTTTATATTTTGATATTACTTTACACTTTAAATTCAATGGATTTGTAGCATTATCTTGAACAAGTTTTTTTTTGAGGAATAAAGTAGGTATTATATAATGGAAAATAAAAAAAAATACTCATTTTAACATGATCATTTCTAGGACTGATCTATTGGACAACCTTGCATTTAAGTCAGAAGCAGATGTAGCATTCAGCTAATCTAAGCAAAATTAGACTGAGTTTATTCAAATCTATTTCTTTCTCAATCCTTGCATAAAACAATATTTATCTCAATCATCCCACGTACGGTACAATTTCTCTACATGGAAAAGACGATCCCTCGCTTACAGACAATCCCTTGCTTCCAAAATGGAAGCAGGCCAAAGTTAAATATCATGGACATGATTGGTATATAAAGGTACATTGCGCCATCTTTGAGACTAATTGAGAAAAAGATGTTTGTAGCATAAACTTTCATAGATTGAGTCAGCTTCATCAGAAGCATGGAGTGAAGTGGCTATGGACAGGTATTTATACTCATGCATGGGCAGGTGTGTGTGCAAATAATGACAGAAATACAAACTTGTGGGTACGGTGAGAAGATCGTTCTAGTGATGATCACTGGGAGAGGAAGGTGGGAAGAAAGATATCGCCTAAGGGCAAGGTGAGTAGATAACCATATGAATGATATGCGAAGTTCTTGGAACATAATATGATGCTGGCTGGGAACCAGAAAGAAGTTGGGATAAAATGGGCAAGAGAGCCCTCATGAGGCTGGAGTAACTAGTGTTATGCGTAGTGTACCAGGAAACCACTGTCTCTGTTCAATCCCCTGTTGATGGACTGGAGTTTGTGGGTATATCCCAATTCTGCAGTTTCTTTTTTTTAAATCTCCCATCTGATTTTCTTTTCTGAGGTCTGAGATGGAACGTCTAGGCACACTGAAGTGTTCTGCAATTGGTTATTATGTATTCCCTTTGTGCATTCAATGGTCATGGCTGATAACAGGAACTTCCTCTACTTATTTATGTCAAATAAACCACTCTTTTTTTTAAATACTTTTTGTGATAAAGCTAAGTACCTGTTAGAACACAAAATCAGTAGATGTACCATCATTATATAGATATAAAACATCATAGCACAGATTCTAAGCTTACAAACTACACAAGGCTGACAACCAGTCAGAGGGAGACTGCTTCTTTCCTTGTGATAGGATTGAAATGACTGAGATCAGCAGAAGCTTTAAAGCTGAAGCTTTATTGATATAAATCAGTAAAGGCATTTAGTCATTTATTCATCCTGCTTGATCTTAAATAGGTCAAGTTAGACAGCCATTAGGCCACAGTGAAACAGTCTTCCTTAGACCTTTCCAGCACAGAGTAATGCAAGTGCAGTCAGTAAAATGCCTCTGGTTCCTTTTTACTAGTTGGTTTATTTATGTAGAAAAGCATTTTTATTTTGCCTTCAGGCCCAGCATAAGGCCCCAAATCAGTTCAAAAAATAAACAATAAAAAGAGAATACAACATTAGCAACAATAAAAAGGAAGGCACTTGTTCTCAGTGATTCAGAAGGGGACTTTGTGTATGTTTTTTAAAATGTGGCCACAAGTTAATTATGCCAAGGAGTGTTTTAAGCCTATGCACATTATAACTAAGGAAATACTAGAAAATATAGTAAAGACTGATACAAAGTAGCAAAGACACAAGACCAGTATTATGAACAAGACTTAAACCAACTTACTTTAAGTAAACCCATAACTCCTATCAATTCAGACTTACGATCACAAGAGATTTATATGATTTGGCAGTTTTACAAATGATGGCTAGCATCCTGTATCAACTTAACTAAGTACTTGACCCAGTAACTTGTCTTGGCCTGACCCCTCAAAACCTGATAGAAACATCATTCAACCATTTTCTGATCTTTGGCAGAATGGACATCCTTTCCTCCACACAACGAACGCTTAATAACATGGCCATAGTGTCAAAATCATGATTCAGTAGTGCCTGTGAATACAAACAGTTACCTAATCATAACTGTTTCATGTTCACGATCAATACTAAGTTATGATTCCATAACTATTTCATATTCATGATCACTTCTGAGTCACAATTTTGACACTACTGCCCCGATTGTAACTTGCCTCCTAACATACTTTATCAGCTACATCAGCTGCACTGGGAGAAGGAGGTCCATTCTGCCGAAGATCAGAGCATTGTTCAATGACATTTCCTCAATTTTTAAAGGTAAACTCTGAAATTTTGTACTTCAGAGACATATATATCTATCCTTTCAGTATTAAAATATAAGTTTTATTCATTTCTTAGCTCCATTTTATTTTGGTTTTTAAACTTAAAATTTATAAAAACTGTAGCTGTGTACACCAATCCTAAAATTATTGAGATACATCAAACCACTATTAAGATATATTAAACTATTAAGCATTATGTCTAGAATTCAAAGAGGAAGCTTCACTGTTGGATCTCTTTTTCTCAGTGAACCAGGAGGAAGGTAATCCTCCACTTCCTGCATCCTCAAAACAGGCCCCAGGAGGTTGGGAAACTGGCTAGAGCTGGGTTTTGGTTGACATAAGGGGCTACTTGGGGAGCAAAGGAAGATACTATCACGTTGGTGGTTGAGTACCACTGCAATATAAGTTCTAGCCCTCTTATTTATATTAAAATAATTTTTTTCTACATCTGCTTGAGCCAAACACAAAATTACAGCTTCAGGTGGAATACTTTTACTACCACTAGAATTAAAAGTGAACGTGCACTTACATAAGAAAAAAAAAACCTCATATAATAAAGCCTATTAAGCGTAAGTTCAATAACAGTGCGACTGCACTAATAACAGGATTCTAAAACAGTGTTACTCAAAGTGTTGGTTCGTGGACCAGTGCTAGTCCACACAGTAATAGTCACTGGCCTGAGGAACATTTTCGGGAAAGAAAGAAACAACTGTAGCTAAAGGGGCACAAATATGGCATTGCTCCCTGGCATACTGTGAAGAAAAAAATGCCATAGTTTGAGAAGCACTGATCAAAAGTATTCTAAATATATCATCTTCCGCACAAAACACATCTGTTTAGTTGATAAGGCTTCCACTTATATACTTCCACTAACTTGGTTCTAGTAAGTGTGACTAACGCTTAAGCAAATATATTCACCAGAGGCCATAGCTGTGAAACTGTACAGGAGAAAAAGTTGACTTGAACATAATGCATAAACAGAATGAACAAATTATTTCTAAAAACACACCTACCATTAAATATAAACAACCTACCGGTTTTGATTGCTAAAGGATGCCTGATCAATGGGCAAGATACTGTCTGGCCATGGAGCAGTCTGATTGGGAGGAGCCTGTGGCTGGGTATACTGGGGACCTCCCATATTCATCTCTAGCTCAGAAGCTCCTGAAAGAGGAAAAGCAATGCAAATAATATCTCACTGAAATCAATGACACCATTTTCAGATGTGGACAACCTGCTTCCTCCATATGGCACCCTTTTCTTAAACACTGGCTAAGATCCTGTGTTGGGAGAGGTAGCTATGGAGTATCTCCTGATGCTACTGCCCTCAAAACCTACTTTTAAAGCAGTATAGCCCCCTGCCCCAAACACAGCCATTTCTATGTTGTGTAGAAAATGGTGGGATGAGTGGGGACACATCTGTTCTTTTCCAATAGATGGATGTGCTTGACAGTCTTCTGTATGTCATAGTGTGCTCGGCAACTGGAAAAGAGCTGGACATGTCCCCACTCAACCTCTTGCTTTCCTGCAATACAGAAACGTCCATATTGGCGGGGGCGTGGCACAGCTTAAAAGGTAGGTGTGTGTGTGTGGGGTTCTTTTGGTTGTCACATGGTCAGAAAAGACTTACGACCCACACAATAACTCTTAAAATGAACTGCAATGGTATATCAGACTTACGCCATTGTAATTCATGAACAGGATGCCAGCCACTATTTACACATCCTTCTATGGTAAAGAATACCTCAGCATATGGGTATGACTGGTTAGAGACCATTGTTACTGTTTGAGCAAAGTAACTGTGCAGCTACTAAAGGAAACACAGCTCTGCCTCCACACAAAGAACATTCCTAGCACTAATCTTATTTGTTGAATTGCCCAGGTCTTACTTTCTGAATGGCTGTATCTGCATCCAATTACACCTAGGTGTCATTACCTCCCAGCTGTCATTGTGTAAAACTCAATAAAAGCAGAACATACTATGACTAGACTTCAGCTTACCCATATTCATGACTTGAGACTGAAGCATCTGCCTTGGACCAGGTTGACTGTTAGGTCTCAAAGGAAGGCTTGATGTCGGATTACGTATCATACCACCTTGGATTGGCCTGTTCATGGCGCTTGTTGTCGCAGCACAGGTCACCCTCACAGCAGCACCTTGGGATCCCCAGTCTCCTGATGGCATACTAGGCCGAGGAGGATTACCACCAATCATTCCTATGAAAACAAAAGCCAAAAACCATGCCTTCAGCAGAGCATTAAACTTGAGGTTTTGATGGACAAATCATAAGAATGTAGTCTTGACAAGAAAATAATCAAGGAGAACTATTCTCTTCAGCACGATTTTAGCGAAAAATAAATAAAAATAAAGTAGAGCATTAAATCAAATCACATTTCAGCTGCAATATCTCTTTCTCCCTCACCCCTAATATTCTCTTCAAATTATAGATTCGTCAATTCTTATATATAAACAATCATGCACCTGAATAAGTCTGCTGAGAGTAGATGGAGGCCTTTACTTACTTCTGCAGGTGATTGGTATGACATGTGCAATGTGTAAGAAATATTCATGTTGGTAAAGAAATATACTTTCTCAGAAATAATCCATTAAATTTGTTCTTATATAAATCTAGTGGCAGATAGATTTTCCAGAGACCTCCATAATCAGACAGAATTTACCAGATTTTTGCAGGATTTTTTATTCTTTGGAGGGAAATTTCAGTGTAATGTAAGCATGTCTATTCAGAAATAAATCCCACAGATTTGAAAGTGAACTCACTTCAAGGATATGATTTTAGAGTGCAATCCTACATACAGTAAATGAAATTAAGTCCCTTCAATGCCGGCTTTCACTTACTGCTGTAAGATTATAGGCCAATGCATCTGCTCTTTCTATACAAAGCTATTTATCCAAAGAATAAACATGTATCTTTGGGAGATCTTACTGTCTACTAGGAAAAAAAAACCCCTTTGTTGCTATAACCAAAGCAGAATCAATTCACAGTCCTTGACATCATGTGAAATACTGCACAAGAAAGCAATATTCAAGTTCTCTTTACCTGGGCTGTTGTTCCCTAGGTTTCCTTGATTTCCCATCATTCCTTGACTGCCCATCATTCCGGGCTGAGGTATCACTGAATATGGACTGTTGTTTCTTATGGGTGTAAAAGTTCCAGCACCTGATGTGTTCTGCAATGTGATATCAAGTTGCAAATTCTGGTTTGGTAACATCCTTCCCAACTGCGTTTGCCTTGTATTAGTAAAAGCTAAACAGATGGAAATACGTGGGGAAGAAGGTAGGAAAGAAAAAAGTTTGAGAGACTGGACACTTACATTATATAAACAAAGGAATAAGGCAGAGCTGTCCAAACTTTTCATGTTGGTGACACACTTTTTAGACATGCGTCATTTCGTGACATAGTAATTCAGTTTTACTAGCAAACCAAAGGTTAAACTAACCCCTTATAAGAGATACAGACATGTACATAAATTGTAATAACAATGTATCTCATGAAAATCTTTCATATATTTCTAAAAATATATGATTTATAAATAACAACATATATTTCCAAGATTCCAGGCAACATACCTACATACTTCAGGCAACACATTAATGTGTTGCAGCACACTGTTTGGAAAGTCCTGGTATAAGGGTTTTTTAAAAAACAGCAATGACAATAACTATAATTCTAACCATATTTCAAAACAGTATCTGTAATATTGCTTATGTTCTTGAATGTGTGTAAGACAGATACACAAAATATGTGAATAGAGAGAATGGATGGGTGGTGAGTAACCAAATGAAGGGCAGAGAAGATGTGTGTGTGTGTGCATGTCCATACATCTGTGCAAATATGTATGTCTCTTAACCTCCCAGCTGGCACTGCATGCAGACCTAATTAACCAAGTTTCAGCAGCTCTGACTTCAGTGACCAAAGATGTGTGAAGGGCTTCACTTTGGATCTGAGATGGGAGTACCTTCTTTTCTGATTCTATCATGTTTCCCTCATGGGTGCAACTCCAGAAAGCTCTTACTCTTCAGTCTGAACAGCTATGTAAGGCTTGAGGTCACAGCCAGAGGCATGCACCTTTCTTGTGAGCACTGCCTTGTAAACTGAAATTTCTGTATTTTCTTGTAAAGTGTTCATTTTTCCTTTAACAGTGTAATATCTAACATCAATAATATGTTGAAAACATATACTTTAGCAATGGAAACAAAGTAAAATTTTATCAGTACAAAGCATGAATTTTCAAAACACTATTCTTAAGAAGTAGAACAGCAGATGGTGCTATGTGAGCACTACAGATTTCTAAACCGTACAAAAGTACGGAACACTCATAGGCAAAGGCTACATTTTTGCTTTCATGCTAATTTTATTGTGTTCATGATGAGGTAACAACTGAGACTTACTGCTCTGCGACATCCTCATTGCAGGTTTAGGGGCTCCAACAGGTGTGCCAGGGCTGTTTTCACCTGTGATCTGCATGAGGTCATTGATGATGGCTTGTTTATCAACCGATCCTGTTGAAGCAACTGGTCGGTTATCTGGAAAAATCTGAGACAACTGGCTGTTCTGTAGATCATCCAGAATTTCTTCCAAGTTATCTAGTTCACTGCCAGGCTTTAATAAAAAAGGGAGAAAAGGAAACATGTCTTTTTCATACTGAGAACAAACACTCTAAACATGATAGTCCAAGTAACAGGAAAAAGAATGAGGACCTGTAGCATCCAGTATATCTTCCATCACCTGGAAGTGTTTGGTACTGGTTCATACGAAGAAACACTACTGCAATTTGACTGCCAAAAAACACTGGAGTTATATGTGTACCCAAAGCTTTCCTGTCACTGTGCTTCTGGAAGCACAAAGAAGATCAATTAAAGCTCTCTCTTAAAAGCAAACTGGTAATATTCTCTCACCACAGCTCAGCCATGAATTGGCACAGAGACATCTCCAAAGGCTGCAGAGGATGCAGATTTTCATGAACAAAGAATCTTTGTTCAGCAGAAATCAAGACTCTGTCTTCCTTGTAATTCTGCTTGTTCATGGCAGGACTAAAAACACTCTATAGAATAGGTACTTCCAAATGGCTAAAAATGCTTTACATCCCCTCTTGGTGTTTCCTAACTGGAAAAAACGTACAGAACACATAAAAGCAATTATTTAAAAAAAAAAACCAGAAGGAAGGAGGAAAGAGAGAAAGACAGACAGACAGACAGACAGACAGATAGACAGAAAGGAAGGACGGAAAACGATCTCCCTCTAATTAGAAAGTACCTATGCAGCCAGAATCTTAGTCTGAAGAAATGTAAAATTCCCCAACTTACATGAAACTACTGGTTTGATAAGCACAAAATTTTTGCCAATGTTCATATTACAGGAAACAGTATATTCTGGTTAGGTTTAAGATAATGGTCTTTGTATAATGAAATGCTGGAGGTGTTCTGTCTGAACAGTTGACTTTTTCAGATTTCTTAAAAATGCAACAGCTTTTCTTTTTTTTTAAATGGGAACTTGTTGCATTATTCTTGGAATTGACTCATACTACCAGGTCTGCATGACAAGTCAAATAAAAATTTCAGTTTAATAATTACTACTATTATATAGACTTGATTGTTAATAGGAAAAAGGAGGAAAATAAAGATAGCTTTTTGAAAAAAGAATGGTCTCAGAACATGTGGACAGACTGACTAAAGTAATAACTGAGATATAGAGAATTCAAACTGGAACATTAATTTCTTTTTGGAATAGTTAAGTACACAAAATAATGTTAAAAGGCCAAATGTTAAGATTGCTGTAAATTTTATTTTTTCTTTGCATTAAGCAATAAACTGATTTTTAAAAAATAATGTCAGAAATCATAACCTCTTCCTTTTCTTAACAAAGATAATTATACATTAGCTGCTGAGACTACTGGAGTCCATCATATTATTAATCATTTTATCTATGCAGCATAATGTTATTTTATTTCAATGTTCTTTTTTCAATTCCACATTATTTTATGTTTGCATGCTGTTACATAAAAGAAAGAAAAAAAGAAAGCAAAAGAAAAAAAAGAGTATGTTGAAATAGTAACCTAACAAACCTTTAAAAACTAATTTAGAATATAGTATAAATATAATTACTACACACTATAGAGAAACATACAAAAGTAAGATTGGCTACCAAGAGATGTTAATTGCTGCTGGCTTCCTGTCTCCCTCCATACTAGAGAAAGGAATGACAGGCCGTTCAGATGATCTGAGGCTCAGTTCTGGATACATTCTGTTCACAGCTTCTCAGGTGGCAATGCCAGGACGGAGTACTGCCTGAGATGGTCAAGAGCTGTTATTAATTGGAACAGACTTCACTAGGGCAGCTAGGCTAATGGTCTGATTCAGAATATCAGAATAGTGTTGCTTTTGATGTTCTTCTGGTGGCCTTTACTAGTACACTTTCAGAACAGATTGCTGCACATAGGTACTAAAAACAAAACGCCAGACAATTCAAGACCAGAAACTCTCACGCTAAACGATGCAAATATTCAGTGGTCCGGAGAGTCAGTTAAAACAAACCAAGGAAAAAGATTTCACACTGCTACAACACACTGGTCTTTTTTCAGTGCGTTCTCTACAATGACTCCATAATCGTTTGTAAGCAGTTCCAGAAAATGGAAACATCTACTAAATGTATATGTAAAGGTAAAATCTCCCCTACAAATGTGCAACACTTTGCACTTTCACACATTGAATCACATCTACATTCTTTGACCCAGTTATCCAGGCTGGGGAATCTGTTGGGAGTGTTTTGGTGATTACTAGAGATTTTACCAGCATGAGTACATTGAAAAAACAGTCTTGTGATGTTCTCTGCCACCATTACCCACTAGAAATTCACCTGTTTCTGCTTTCTGTACTCCAACTTGGGGGCGGGGAGTGTAGAACAGGAAAATGCACAACACAACTGTGTGGCTACATTAATCAGTGTGTGGTTAAATATCACGTGGAGAATTTGACACACAGCTGTCCTTTTCACAGTTCCATCTACAAACCTGGCTAATGAGGCAAGACTCTCATCTGCAGCAGGGGCCTCAATAATTCTTTCTCAGCAAGGTTTATTCTTAGACATCTCCAGCCTTAGTAACGTTTTACACCAATTTATGTGGAGCAGTGAATGAATTTTCACCATCACTCTCCTTTTTATTACATTCATACCGTGTTCTAGTTATAGGTGATCAGAAGGGGCTGGCCTCACTTACCTTTGAATAAGACTATTTTCCACCCGGCTCAAATGTAAGGCTTGTGTAAGGATGAGACTAAGAGACTGATTTACATTGTTGATTTTTCCATGAGACTTCCTTACAATAGCTGACTGCTAGCATTTTTATTTAAGTTCTGTTTCTTTCTTTCTTTTTTTTTAAAGATTGTTTAAGTGTGACAATCTATCATGGCACAGATATGAAAATGTCTACCAATATCTATGGAAGGAAAGGGGCATACACCACCAAAGCTCAGGGACCGCAATTTTTACAAGGCCAATCCCCCTCCTGAGGAAACACAAAATTCATTTATCATTTGATAGGAATTTTAAAAGTCAAAATAAAGTCAGTGCTGAAACTTTCTGACCAACGCATCAGACCTTTTTTGACGTAAAGGGGAAAGAAGTCCTCAGACAATAAGAGCAATATTACTACATAAGCCAGGCTAAACATGCAGATTTCTGATCTGTTACTGGACTACAACTTCCATCACGGGATTACAATTCCCTTAAAAGCACAGGTTTGCAATTTGACTATACTCCTGGATTCAACCCTAAGCTTGGAAGCTCAGGTTTCTGCAGAGGGTAATAATCCATTTTCACAGTTCAGGTTTGCACGCCACTTGTGCCTGGCCCTTGAGCTGTCTGATGTGGCTATGATGACACATATCTAAGTAGCCTCTTGTTTAGGTTACCGTAATGTACTCTATGTGGCTCTGCCCTTGAAGAACGTTTGGAAATTTCAGCTGGTTCCAAGAGTTAGTTAAAGAGAGCATACACCTCTCTTGTTACAACAGTGCCACTAGATGCCAGTCTGTTTCCAGATACAATGCTGTGTATGACCTATAAAAACCTGTACAAGTTAATAAATGACTGTATTCTCCCATATGAAATTGTCCATATCCAGAAATCTTCAAGAGAGGTCTTTCTTCCCATCCCATCAACCTGATACACATATCTGGTGGAAACATGGGAGAGGGTCTTCCCACTGGCTGATCCCAGGCTCTGGAGCTTCCTTTCTAGAAAGCCTAGACTGACGCCTATCAAAATGTCCTTCTGGTGGCAGGCAGACTTTTTTTGTTTGGCAGGCCTTTGGGAACTCCTCAGAAGGAAAGTACTTTTACTAATTAACTGTATAAGCCTCCTGTCCATTGATCACACCAACTTGTGCCAATGGGAACTCAAGTTCAGTGATTTCTTGAGTCATGTTTCCCACCCTCTAGCACAAAAGCTGACTGCATACATATGTTTCTGAAGGCACCTAGAAACAAAATTTTAAGAAGTAGTTGTCCAAAAAAAAAAAAGATCCAAGTTGTTTAGAAATTATGTAAGTTTTAGCAATAGCAGAGATTTCTAAAAGAATGGAGAATCAAGCCTGTCAACCAGGAAGGTGGTTTTTTAAATATGTTATTTGGAATAGTGCCATTTTGATACTGTGGTGTGCTTCAAAGCATTTCCTGTTCAGAAAAAAGTTATACTTGAAAGAGAAATGTTATGTTTTCCTCCATCAAACTCATCTTTATAAAATATTTACTGTACCAAGGCACTGCTATATTTGCAACGAAAACTACACAATGAAATTAGCAATTAGTTTAAACAAACATCAACTGCGAAGGAAAGCCTAAACAACCTTACTCAGTAGGTACTGTAAGAAAATTACAGCTTTTGTTTTAGGAGAAAGGAGAGGATGAGGGGAAAACTCAAGAGGAAAGAAGAATACTTTAGAATTTAGATCTGTTCTAGAAATATATTAAATGGTGTTAACCTTTGATCTATATTTAGCTTACAGGAAATAAGATTATTCTGTTATCAGCCAAGATTTTTTCACTTTCTTACTCTAGAGTGAGCTTTTGTGGTTTATTTTTATTGCACAGTTTCAGGACACTTTTGTACACTTGACAGGCTCACTGAGGTACTTTCTGG
Organism: Cyclura pinguis; assembly: GCA_030412105.1. Lineage (NCBI taxonomy): Eukaryota > Metazoa > Chordata > Lepidosauria > Squamata > Iguanidae > Cyclura > Cyclura pinguis. Next base: position 220,999,227 of record CM059602.1, read on the forward strand.
AAACAGAACCTCCTTCTGCTGATGACTTAACACCAACTCAGTTTCCAACCTGTCTTTTAAAATCCTCCTCAGAGCAAATCAAATCAATGTCTAATACTGAATTTGATTAGTCTAGGCTGCCTGTATAAAAGTGGCCAGGACACAACTGATGAGCAAATTAATAGGTCAGATCTTTCAGTTAGGCAGGTCTTGGTAGCACAAGGAAGCTGAGCAACCTCAATCATATATGAAATCAAATATATGAAACTCCACAAAAACATGCATGCAGAGATGTCAGAAATCCTGGAAAAAAATTGCTTATGCATACATCAGACATAATGAATTTGCTAAATAAGAACAAAAAGATATTTCTTTTACCTGTTCATTCGGCTCAAACCGCATTTCTTCTTTTTCTGTCTTCATAGCTACTGGCTTTGTGCTACTGGAAGGGTCTGTCTTACTGTCCGACCGTTCCAGTTTGGGGGTAATGTCTGGTAAACCAATATCTTTAGTATCATCTTTATCTAGCAAGTAGCGAAGTAGTGCATTTTCTTTCTTCTTAGGACTCACGGGTTCCTGTTTAACAGTCACCTCTGAACCAGGAGCTGTGCTACTGGTCTCCTGGTTCAGCTCCTTGCCTGTGGCCTCTGCTGTAAGCTTAGCCAAGTCTACAGGAGAACTGCTGTCCTGCAAGAGCCTGTGCAAAATTTTATGCTTCTCCTTGAGTGAGGTTCCATGTGCTGAACCAGAACCAGACAAACCTCCCATGGAGTCCTTGTTAGCATCTCCCATAGTATTAGACAAAGGTGAAGGCTCCATCTGATCAGATTTGGTGGTCAGCAACTGTAAGAGCTTTGTCTGGCTTTTGCCATCACGCAGTCTGTTCTGTCCATCAGGCCTCTCACCACCAACAACCTGGGGCATGTTGTCATTACTTTCTTTCTGCTCTCCTGAATGGCAGACATTCTCTGCTTGTCCAGTTGTACCTTCCGACTGCTCCCCATGAAGTCCAAAGCCATCTTTACAGTCCAGGCTTCCCATTTTGCTTAGCTGGGGAGGATTCATGTTTACAGGGGAATTTTGTAAATTACCCATTTTTACATCAGGTGAAGCCAATGATGAACCTAGAGAAACTCCATGCCCTTCACTGAGAGCCTGAAGTGCATTGAGGGAACTGTTGGTGTAACTATGGCTATTTCCTGTGCTGCTGCAAACTCCAACAGGGGAATGCAAGCTTCCTGCAGGGGAAAACTGACTGGGTGGGATCCGAGGACTGCCTGCCACTCCAGGACTTACGCGATGCCTTGGGGAAAGCATAGAATTTGGCTGACCTGGTGTCATTCCAGGGCTGTTTTGAGAGGGACTATTCATTTTTAGTGCATAGTTACTACCCTGAGGAGTGGATGCTTGTATACTTGACACATGGTTCATCCCGCCCGAACCACCAAATCTGCTCGCTGGCATGCCCATTTGTTCCTTTGGGCCATTTATGGCAAAATTCATATTGCTACTGATGGTCATATCCTGACCTGGATTCCCACTACACATGGTCTGATGGGCAGGGCTGCTGGAGCTAATAGGGTTCAATGGCTTTCCCATTGTTTGTCCAGTTAAATCCTGGCTCATTCCACAGACATTTTGTTCCCTGAAAAATTGAAAAACCAAAATTAAAATGTTAAATAACTTATATGTTATAACGTGTATCTAAAAGATGAATAATAAAGATTTTCCACAACCCTAAAACACAAGGGTACCTTGGTATTTGTTTTGCCCTGAGGTATTTCTAAACTGTAATGGCATTTACTTTGTTCAGAGAAAAGGAAAGATGGTCCATTACTTTTCCTTTTTTTTTTCTTTTTAGTTTTTCATTTACAGAGATCAAAAGATGGGTAAGGAAACTATTTTCTGGAGACTACCGCCAACCATTGCTGAGTTCCACTGAATGGAGGGGCTGAACTGTAAGACCCTGCATGCAGGTAGCTACTCCTTAGTTACGTGCCTGCACAGTGCTGTGTTTGCAAGCACTACCTGTGTGTATGTACCTTCAATTTGTCTGTTGACTTATGGATTATGAATTTCATTGGGTTTTCTTAGGCAAAGAATATTACAGAGGTGGTCCTGCTGGTTCCTCCGTCTGAAATATAGCCTACAACACTTGGTATTCATTGGTGTACTCCCACTCAAGTGCTAATCAGGGCAGATCCTGTTTAGCTTCCAAGATCACATGGAATCTTTAGAATATTTAAGGCCCTAGCAAGGACTATACTGTCTGACAAATACACAGTTTGCCTTCACGAAGTAATAAACACTGAAAGCCTTAGCAAATGACCTCACAATCCACAATTGACTGTGACAAACATTTGACTTTTTTCAAGGACTCCACATTATCACGCAACTGAAAATGGACATCACATTCTTAGATTCACGTCTGCTACATTTCTGCCCTAACATTACTATTACAAATGGACTACCCTAATGCTCCATACATAATACCAGTGGTTCCCAAGGTTGGGTCCTCAGAGATTGCTGAACTACAACTCCCAAGATTATGGACTGTTAGCCATGCAGGCAGGCACTTCTAGGAGCTGATGTCCAACATCATCTAGGGAAACAATTTGGGAACCATTGCATAAGACAGGAGCTTCTAGTTAGCTATCTGAAGGTATATATTTTCCATATAGCATCCCATAATGCATTACTTTATTCCTTCTGCACTATTTTAAAAAGCCAGAGAGAAAGACAAAAAGAGTTAAACCAATCTTCACTTTTGTATAAAAGTGAGTGGCTGCTTACTGATGTTCTGTAGTATAGGAACACACCTTTTATAACTCTGGAACTACTCGACTACTTGATAAAACTTATAGCAAAAAACAAAGTGTCTAAAAGTCAAGTTTGGAAGACTAGCCTCCACCCAAATAAATTATAACACTACTCTAACTATAGGAGCCAAAATGACTGCTGCAAAGAAGGTCAAAACATGATCAGAGAAGGATTTTGTGTGCACACAAGCTGAAGCATGTATGCTAGTGCCAGGGATTGGGGGGGGGGGGTGGAATTGAAGTGTGTTCCTCAGATGACTAGATACTTCAAACACATTTTATTGTTTGTGGGATAATCTCACAAGTACCAGCATGATATTCCATACTGCATGCAACACATGATTGGGAAGGGGAGAAGAAAAGTGAATTAATCTGCATGAAGATATTTATAATGCTATTTATCGTCTTCCCTAAAACTTTAAGATGCTGGTGAAATGGGCGCTATGCAGAATGAACAGGGACAGCTTAAAGCTTTCCAAAGATTTTGTGAACTTAGGGTGGTCAGCAACTGTAAGAGCTTTGTCTGGCTTTTGCCAGACAGTGAGATTTTGGAGATTCATATTTTGTGCAGCAGTATGCACCTAACCAGGTATCTATATAAGATAATGTCCTCTGATTTTCTACCACTTTTTACCATATAGTCTATTGTTTGATGATGACTGGAATCTACTGTGGAAATCTGGACAGATAAGCTTTGCCCTGAGACATATAGGATCTATGGCTAAAAATCTCATGGTAGGACTTCTTTCCATCTTTTCATGGACTGAATTCCTTTGAAAAGTGCTTTCCTATACAGCACAGACTTTAAAATCACCAGATATATAACTGACAATAGTTAATAGGTGCTTGTGATACTTGGGAACCACATTCCATACAGTAGCACTATCTGGGGAAGAATCACATTTTCAGGAACAAGTTATTGCTGCCTGAGAAGGGAAGTAATCTCTCCACAAGAAAAACACATTTTTGAGGGAAGATTTCTGCAAGAAACCTCTTTGAAGACTGTCCAAATTCAGTTCTTGATGCAGACTTTCTTAAGCACACAAGGTTTTTGTTCCATCGTAAAGCTATACTCATAAACAGCTGTAATGAAACCTTAAATATGGGGACTATCAATTGTTCCACCACTCCTGCAAAGTTTCCAAAGAAATTAAAGTTTGCAAAATTGCATACTGGAGGAAAAGTGCTCTATGGACTACATTAATACCATTTTTGGCACTGGTTTAGACATTCCTCTGCAGTGTTTGCACTGTAAATTCTGCAGCTGAAACATTTAAACTTTGCCCTGCTGGTGGCATGAGAACTAGAAGAAAAGCTGAAGGAGAAAAAGAAACTGTCCAGTCAATTCTTGTTAGAAAGACATGAGTGAAGTGAAAAGGGAAACTATATAAAACATGCAGAACCCCCTGCCTCCAACATCCTGCTTGTTGCAAATTATAACTTGTAACCTGGTATTTCTTGTTTAACTTGCTGCTTCAGCAGTCTCCCATAAAATATCAAAAAAGGCTTAATTCCAACAAAGCTGTGAATGGTGAAAAGAGGAACTTCATTGCACAACTATTTAAGTTCTTTTTTTTTCTTTTGCAGTAATCTATAGATAATGGATAAGCTGTGAAACAATATTAAAACCTATTCCTGATAATAATTCGTACTGGCACAAATATACGATTGCATCTAATGACATAACACAAAAGTTTTAGTTTTAACTGGGGTATGGCAAATTCTAGAGAAACAAATTATTTCAACCTATGTCCATTCTCTATTTTTTTTCCCTATAATAATTTTTCTCTTTTGAAAGTATTTTCACCGTTTTAGGACACAGTGTTCTGGAATTACAAAGCATATTCCTATTTTGGGAAGCAGCAGGTATCAAGTCAGGTCCCTTATTTACTTATAATGTTGATCTTGCAAAATAGTATCATTAGTTGATCTAAGCAAGTTGTGCAAGTTTTTTCTCCATTGCAGACAGCCCCCACTCCACGTTACAAGAATGAATTTTGGTTTGAAGGAGCATCTGTTGTTTCTGAGTATTCACAGAAGAGATGGTCAGAATATACTTACGGTGCTACATGAAATATATATACAAAACAAATGAATTAAAATTACACATATATGGTCACAAAGACTGCAGATCTCAAAGTGAAAACAGAAGTATTTAAACAGCAAACTTTATCTTCAACTGCAGCGCAAAATTCATTTGTTTTGAAATTCAATTGAAATCAATTCCAAAAATGTGTTTAGGACTGAGAGAAGAATCTTCCTTGAGAAAATAGAAACACTTAAAATCAAACCTATGGTTCATTTTATTTCATAACAGAGGCAGAGGTTATCAGTTTATAAGAATTCAACATAAGTGCAGATTATGTACTCTTGCTGCTGCTGTTCCTAGAAAATGGAGCTGAAGATTTTCATGATAAAAGATGCTCATAAATTACCTGTGAAGCATATGCAAGGATATTACAAGCTGAGGTTCACTAGTAGTCTGAGAACGGATGAGCTTGCTCTTCGTTTGGGCAGCAACTATAGTGCCATCAGACAAAGAAAATCGATAGACAGGACTGAATGCCAGTCCCTGCCTCAGCACTGCAAGCAAGCAAAAACAACAAAACAAGAAATAAGACTCCTAGACTGCTGTAGAACATTCACATGAAAATGTGGACTCTGTCCATTAACACTGATTTCTTTAGAAAGCAATGAGGATCTAAGACTCTTCTGCAAAATCAGCAAGGGTGTGTTAAAAGAAGAGCTAATGTTTTGTTGTTTCCGACCAAAGTGCAAGGGCAGTAAAGTATTAACCGAAAGTAAGTTGGAAATGATGCCAACATTAGGAAAAAAAATATGCACTTACCTATGAATTGTCTTTTGACAGTCTTTCTGGATAATTTAGAATCAGAATGATTTCCATCTACCCCGATCACATTTGACAGAGACTGAAAATTAAAACCACCTAGCAAGGGACTGAAGTCAGTATGAGTTTTCACACAGGCTCCACAAAACCTTCCACTTACTCTTTTAGACAAACTAGTGAAGGACGCTTACAGGAATGAAGTTTCTGACTAAAAGCAGACCTCTGAATGATGCAATAGTCTAGGATCCCCCAGGATGGAAAAAAAATATGAACATATGCCAGCTTGAGCCATGGTATGACTAGGCAAAAGGTAAATGCCTTTATTTCAATCAGGCACTTCTACAGTTAGAATAAAGTTGAGACACCCAAGAACTAAAGGTGCTTACAAATGAGTAATATATAACTATAATCTCTGTTTGCCTGTACAATGGAAAGAGACCCAAGGACTGTACCTATCTACAACAACAGGGCTTTTCAAAATTATGTAATATTAGAGTTTTGGATTTGGGGGAATTCTATCTTACTCTGCTAAAAGAAGGCAATTATCTTTGGAATGTGAAAGAAAGTATAAGTGGTCCCCAATTCAGGTTGCGCAATATCTATGAACTCACTGAGTAGCCTTCAGCAAGGCATCCTCAGTGCCAGCCTGCTATACCCCATTCCTGTGATACTGTGATAATAACAACCTTACAAAATTGTGCCAAGAATTTCTGAGACAACAATCTGCAGGAATTTCTGAGATAACAAATGTAACTGTAATGGTTTATATTCACAATCACTACTTAGTCATGATTTTCATACTATTGTTATGATTGCAAGTCATTCTCCAACCTACTTTACCAGGCATCTACTGTAGGGGGAGAAGGAGGCCATTCTGCCCATAATCAGAGGATGGTCAATTTTTTTTGCGGGGGTGTGTGTCAAGCTAGAATACTTAGTTAAGTATAAACTGATATTGAATTCTAGACAACCATGGTTAGACAATACATACATAAAAATACTGGAACCTTGGGCTTGCATGTGCCTTCTTTCTCTTCTTACACTATCATTTAACACTTTTAGGTACTCACAAGAACATATATTTTATGATTTTGTCCAGACTAAGATTTGCACAAATCAGTTTGCCCATAAACCATAATGAAATCTGGAGTAAGGGAAGCAAAGAACTATATGCAGTACCAAAGCAGAATGTGTACTACATCTCAACTGGCATGATGTGTATTGTAAACATACAATATTTGAGACACTGCATGAATTTGTCTCTATACATATTTTATACCATATGTTGTTTTTGCTGCTGTTGTAAACTTTTATCATTCAATCTCCAGATGAAAGAAAGAAAATAATGCAGGCTTATGAAAATAAAAAGGCTCCACTAATCAAGGTTCTTTGAGCCTTTTTATTTTCATAAATCTGCATTTTTTTTTCCAGTTCTTAAAATTATTTTATATATCTCTACAGTAACTATATTCTTCTTCTTCAGTCAAAAACTTGAATCTGTACTGTCAAGATCTGAACAGTAAGAGCCTGGTATCAAGGATATAATCCAGGCAAGCTATATATTTTGCTTTTCTAGATTTAGTACTTCAGTGTTGCCACATCTTTAAATTAACATCATAAGCTATTCAAACACATTGATCGTGTTTATTTAAATTCTCTATCAAACTTGTTGCACATTCTCTTGAACCAGCTTAAAATACCTTTATAATTGGTTATTGCTATCCTATAAAAGTCATAAATATAATATAAAATATAAAAAATTATCCTATAAAATTATATAAACATCAAATATTTGTGCTTCAGATAATTCAAAGAACAAACTAAAACATAACCCCAAACTTGAATTTTAAAAATTTATCTCTGTCAACATCCTTCCTTCCTCTGTTGTACAAAAGCCCAATTTTTATTGCTGATATGTTTGCAATTTTCCTGTATCAATCACATAGTATATCAAGTGACATTCAGATACTGACAATGCCAGGCAAGATTCAACTTCCCTCACTTTTCACAATTTGCAACACTAGTATGGTAGGACTTTTCTTCCTGTTCCTGCCTTCAAGTTATCCATCGTGCTACTGCATTTAAAATTACACCAGCAGAAGGAAAGCAGGAAACACACATTAAACAACCAGAAAGGTTTATACAGAATAAGAATGCAAAGAAAAACAAAGACTATGTTAACTGTGAATAACGTAAAGTAAAAATTTTACACTGAAAGTATGCCATTGTTTCAGTCTAACCTTTGGGCAGAACTCTCAGGAACAACAGTTCTTTTGGTATAAGAACAGGAAATTCCAACACTCCCTTGTCAACAGCGGCAATGTTAAGATCACTAAAGTTAAGCCAATTTCAAAAATAACGTGGTTCACTCCACGACCACAAGCTAAGGGATTTTTAGTGTTTTTTTTTATGTCACAGTGACAAATTACTTCTGTTCAAAACCATAGCCTGCTTAATTTTAAATGAACCATGTGCTCATAGTAGCTTACACCAATAAAACAAGTATTTATACTTTGTTTTAATTTGTGTAACATAGACATAGCACAACAGTTTGTGAAAAATTTAGAAATGTGTGATAAAGCATGTAGAACATATTCTATTTAGGACTGAGATCACTTGACCATGAGATTTTTGGTCTGTGACCCATTTAAAATCAAGAAAAAGAAATATTTATATTAGATTTACAGGGCTGTACTTGACGTTCTTACATTTGAGACAAGTCAAACTTTCAGAAATGCTGCAAACCTTTTTTTTCTGGCACTGACAAATGTCAAGTTACTTTTCATCTGTCACTTTCCCTATTTTCAACAGTACTCAAAGCTTGAGGCCTAAGGACTATGCATGCTTCAGTACTAAGTTCAACATAGGGGTGGGAAAACTACTGCATAGGGCAATATGTGTCTCCCTCAAGAGAAAGCAGGAGGTAGTCCTGGACTCTGGGAAAACCAGAGTCATAGAAACCAACTGAGTGACCTTGGGTAAGTTGCATTCTCTGTGTCTTGGGAGAAGTCAAAGGCAAACATCCTCTGAAGAAATTGGGAACGGTGGAGAGCCAAGAAAATCTTAGGACAGATTTCCCTTAGAGTCACCCTAAGTTAGAAATGACATGAAGGCACACAACAACAACGGATGTCACTCCTCCCACAGCTACTCTTGAGCCACTTGACCCCACAGATTTCCTGGACCAAGTTTTTTTCTGGGTAAAAACTATGTGTGTGAATTGACATACCCAAAAGTTTCAATGAGTAGCAAGCAACCCTTTAAATACATCTTAGGCCCACTCTTTATTGTTTTAAAATCCCATTTTTCAAAATCAGATATAGGATTCCAGATACTTCCACTGTTCTCTTTTTGTTCCCTGGCATTTTTGGCAGTCTGTGAAACCTCCAGAGAGAAGCAGAATAAGAAACTAGGGACCCTGGGCCTCCTACGGTTGCCCACCCTTGGTTTAACTGAACACGGAGAGGTCAAAAGTACTGGAGGTCACACCAATTTCATGTCGATATTACGGTCAATAAGTAGAAATATGCATCTCCCATGTTTTCTGATAAAACCTCAACATATACGCAGAATACATCACTGGATTTCTGCCGGTAAAACAGTGGAATCCGACGGAAGCAAGAGGGGGTGATCCCCCCCCCCACATTGAAGCCTCTCATGTACTACAGTAACATGCCTAGGAAGACATACTCTGGTTTTTGGGAAGCTTTTCAGGCTGCATAGGAAAGTTAACTGAAGTTCTGATATGATGGTGCTACAACACCAGTGCTGTGCTGGATTTCAGCCATAACTCCTTGAAGTACGTAGTCTACTGTAGCAAAGATGGCTAAAGAAGTAAAACAACCTTTAGCTCACATGTCCAAAAAGGCTCTCCAAATTTGCCCCTTGTGGTTTTCATCTTCTTTCCATCACAAGAGGACCCTTCAGTCTCTCTCATTTTCTTTTTTTTAAGTGCTGATTGTATACCAGAAGGTCTAACAAATAAGGAAGGAAAAACTTGGAAACTCCAATCCACTTGTAGAGTTCTTCATCCTAATTCACACATTCAGGCCTTAATGTTCAAGCTAAATTTATTACCCAAAAAACAGTCTTGCATTAACACATGACTTAACACTCAACACATTCTTCCAGCACAACATTAGAAATGAGTGGGACTTTCAAAGATGGATTTTTCTTGAAGACTAAAGTGCCATCCTTTGTTATACTTTGTTATCAGCATGGCAAAATTCGTTACCTTTCCCCCATCTGTATAACTCATGTCTTGTTTGGAGATGATCACATTTCACTCCAGAAAGCGTATTACACTAGAGTATGACCATCAGTCGAACAACTCAAACACTCCACACGACAGAAAACCATAAAACAGATATACTATACTGGAGCAGAGAGTTTTATCTTAAAGGACCCTGTAAACTCACCTGCACTCTCATACATCTTAGACAAAATGTTTTACATCATTTCATTATTTGACATGTGGCAAGAAAAGGAAAAAAACCCCAAGTACAAGACTTGTCCATTCCTGTTATTTACATGAATTATGACCTGCCTAAATTCTGAGCAGCACACACAAACCAACTTCCAATATCCTTCAGTATGGTACTTAACAGTTACTTGTTATTAGTCTGCCTGCATACATATTTCAAAATGTAATTGATGATTAGAATATTTTTAGGCCAATTCTTTCTTACACAGATGACTCACAACTGCCAACAGGAAGTGGTGTTGTCTTTCAATCCAAATAATTCTCCAGGAACATTGGATACTGACAGAGAAATGCATCATTCAAAGTTTCAGCTATTACCCAAGCTCTCCAAACCCACATATATGTTTGTCAGCATCCACCTGATCACGCTGCAATTCTTTCCCCCTTCAGTTTTGTGTTGTTTGATCAAATAATATTTTTATCAATAATACTACTTACATTATTCCTGAAAATAATTGTGAGGCTGTCTACAGCTGATCTAGCATCCCTGGGGCTCGCCTAGCTCCCACAAGTTCAACATTCATTGCATTAATGCATTTTTATTTGCTGAATTATGTCTAAATTAGGCAGACTATCCTTCTGAATTTTTTACTACCTTTTAATGCTACTATGCCAGTTTTTGTTATACTTACTCTTTAGCACTCTGATAGCTTTAGAAGGATGATGTCTAAAATATAAACAAATTTCTAAGCCACCTTCAGAATTTCCTACGGAGAAGTGGCATATAAATGTTCAGATAAATAAACAAATACAAAAAAGTATACTACAGTGGTATCCAAATGTAGAATTGTCTTTGATAGTGCAGTGAATGGGGAAGGCTTTGCAATATTTAGCTTTCCATGTTTGCATTGGAACTCCTGAAAGATTATCTGAATTATGGCCTGTCAGGGGTTTCTTCTTTACTCTCTACGATAAACATTACATTTGAACATGTGAAGCTGAAGAAATATAGAGGAACCTTACCCTCCTGATGATGCCTCCTGGCAAAAGACAAATCTCCTTCATGCTGTGCATAGAATCTCTGAATGCACCTCCTTACTACATCTTCCCAACCAGGCTTCATGGCTGCTCTCATGGTACTAGTGTCCAGTGACGTTATCTTACCTGGGTTTATCAAAGCCATTATTATAATACATAACTACAATTGCTTTTCAAAAAAAGAAAGAAAGAAAAACGAAAGAAGAACAATAACCAAGATTTGACATGTGTACCTTGCAGATCCTGACGAGTGCTAAATGTCTCTGATGATGGCAAAAGTGGTCTTTCCTTCATTGGAACTCTTCTTGCCACACAAATCAAGCAAGACTGCAAATCTTAAAGGGAACAAAATTATTTTTAACTGGAGTTAGGTTTTAATAACACAAATAGAATAAGTGTGTGTGCATGTTAAAGAACTAAGCTTCCTGCTTTAATAATACTGTTCCCACTATTGGGACTAGGGAAAATCTGGCGGAATCTGACAAAGCGAGAAAAAAAAGGGTGTGCAGAACTGACTATTCCTTCATAGCAGCATGAATGCTATGCTTGTCTCAGAGGAACGTTCTAAAAAGTTTTGACTTTTTAGCCTGCTCTAAAGATATTATACTATATTCAAAAGCAATCTGAATTAACATTAGACAGATTCATGCGGAAAACCTTTTGGTCACACTTCTGTTATCTTGCTCAAACCATTTCTGCTCCCATAGAAATCACAATTCAAACATCTTCTTAAGCTCTCAAGCAGAGTGATCACAAAACTGGCTTCTCCATTCCAAGTGTTGCATCACTTCCAAATATAACAGTTTCAAAATATCTTTCAATTCCTCTTGCCTGCAACTTTCACTTAAAATCTTGAGCAGCGGAACACAAAAATCCAGTGTATTCTCACATCAATCCTTTTTCTGATTCCTCCAAAACACTAATTATTAACATCTCTCATATATATTTTCTTTTTCCTATTTGTGTCTTTTGTATCTGTGCTAAGCCTCACACACAGACCTTGTGGACAGAGACTTACTCAGAGCAAAACTGAGGCCAAAACCCGGGACATCAACCAGGATGACACACTAACATGTAAAGAAGAATACCTGCATAAATCCATTAAATCCAGAAAATGGACTCCATAAAAGACCATTAAGTTCAGAGTTTAAAATTTTCTAAGTGCACCACTGAGTATAGGCATTCTCAAAATAACCGTTCTTCAATTCCTGGAACATCAATCATTCCAACAAATGAATAATACTAATCATTCTACAATAACTGTTCTTGTATTTCTCATATCACAGACTTTTAACTCCCTTTTTTATGCTGCATCCTCCTTCCGATGGGGGACAGCAAAACTTCAGGCTTTCTCATCTCCTAACACCTCCCTAGATTCCCAAAATTATTGGAATATCTGCAACGCCAAATGAGGTTCTCAACAAACATCAAGTTATCTCCTGAATGGCCTTAAATGTTAACACTAAAGAGGCTACTGTTCGGCAGCTGCTCTCAACCCAAACAGATTTCTAACACATCAGAGGTAGATGCAGAGCGATATATACATAGGCAGAATTCATTCAAGCTCTTGATCTCCTCAGTTAGCACCTCAGGTAGACAGATTTCTGACATGAGTCACTTAAAAAAAAGAATGCTACATATACATGTAGTTTAGGACCAACATTTTTAAATGCCACTAAAAACTGAGCAGCTGCATTTTTCTCTTTTGCTTTACCTATTTACAGCACACATATTGTAGATCATATATTTCACTCAAAATACATTACATATTTGAACACATTTTCTGAATATTTATGAACTTGGGGAATCTCATACTTTTAAGACAAGTGAAAAGAAAACAACAAGGAACTTAATAGGCAGTAGGCCATAATTTCTGAAAACTAAAATTGCCAGAGAAAAGTCAGTGGGCAAAATCTGTGTGCTTTCACAGCAGCAAATATCATCAAAGCTTGACCAATTTCAAGCATACATATTCTGGAGCACCTGTCAGTGAATAAATAGGACTTCCATGCAAATTAGAGTAATGTCAAAGTGTTTTTTATGCAGTAACTAAGTTCCAAGATGCATTTTAGACCCACAAATAGTAGGCTGTGATTTAGATGAAAAAGAGGAAACCCACCTACTCTATTTACTAATGAGATACTTCCTGGGAACTAGAAAACTGCAAAGTATGGATGGGGAAATTACGGCCCTTAAATTATTATCAACAACAATGGCCATCACTCTATATAGATTGCTAAGGGGTTGAGGGGAACTGGAGTCCAACAATATCTGGAGGATCATAATTTCCTTAGGCCTGATATGTACACAAGTGGGTCAGGTATTTTTATAACTAGTGAATGCTGGTAACTCTGGTAGACTCCATAGACTGAGTAGCATTAATTTACATGGAGAGAGTTCTGACCTATTTCCTTTAGTCTATTTTATTCTGGGAAAGACTGGATGTGAAAAAAGCACACATATAAAATATGGTCTGTTTACCTTCACCATCTTCCTTGATGGACTTTGGTTGAGAAACAGCAAAGCACTGCATAGTTTCATATTTCTGATGTGCTTCCTGGTTATCATGGCCTTCTTCTTCAGAATCAGTTAAAGGTTTTACCAACATCCGACAATTAAAGGTATGGCTGTTACGCCTAGGAGCTTCACCAGACCAAGGTCCCCCATTCACTAAATAAAGCAAAGATCATACACAGCTATTAGGTGCCAACAAAGATGTTCTAGTTTGCCATATTTAAAAACTTAAAGATGACTTAGATACTGAGAACAGAAGTGGTAAAAATCAGTCTGTCTCATAATACTAAATTATGATCAGTGTCAGAAAATAAGTAAGGCTGCTAACTTAGAGCTATTCAAATAAGGTTTCTACTGTAAAGCACTTTGACATATGTACTTGCCAAAGTATTATGCATTTTCATCTATCAATATTATCTCCTTGGAAAATATATAACATGGTGTAATAGCTTGTAGGCTGATAAAAAATTATTCTCAGTCACACTGTTTCTTCAAATTACATTAATTAAGTGACCAAGATATTAGGGCAGTCTAAAATAAATGCAGAGTCAGTCATGGTTACTACTTGGATGGGAGACTGCCAATGAATACCAAGTGCTGTAGGCTATTTTCAGAGGAAGGAACTGGCAAAACCACTTCTGAGTATTCCTTGTCTAAGAAAATCCTATGAAATTCATGCCGTAAGTTGACCAGCAACTTGAAGGCATATACAAACACAAAATACATGTATCTGTGAAGAAGAAAGAAATGAACCACTGTTTCTAGGATACTTTTATCGATACATAAACAAATTATATGAACATTATATAATAGCTGCCTGTAAGAGTTGGTAACAGAAGAAAAAATCAATTATACACTGTACCTTTAAGTAGTACTAGGAAGAAAAGCATATTGAGTTAAATACACAAAGTTATAAATACAAACTTATGAAACAGATTATAGCATATGACAAGCAGGCAGAGAGAAGATGCTACTTCTGCAAAACTCAAAACTCTGCCATTTGCTTAGGAAACAGTTATACCTCCAGCCACTGCTACTAACAAAATGTTTATCAAACATTTTGAAAAAAGGAATCCTCCTGAACTTAACACTATGTTCTGATTCTCTCATCCTGATGCATGAACTCCAGCAACAGCTACCTGTTCAGCAGGTGAGCATGTGGAGATGCTCAAATTCATAAAGAGAACTCCTAATTCTAACCTTTCTGAATCACTAACATAAAGCAACATTAGAAGTTGCAAGTTTCCCCAAGTTGCCTTCATCTCAGAATTTACTAAATACTATTCTCTCTCTCTATTTTCTATTCCAAAGAAATCTTGAAAGCCACCAGTAGGACTAAAAATGATTTATTTAATTTTTTCTGAAACTATCAGTATCATTCAGGAGGGACAAATCAAGCCTGGGCTTCACAACACAAAAGCCCTGACCCACAGTTCTGATTGGTAGCTAATGGGAAATACAGTATCTTGCTGGGGAGAGGGAAATCAGTGGACCAGTGGAAATACTCTGTCAGGGGGTATTTAAGATACTCAGGTTTGAGATTAAAGGCAGGGTTCAATTGTTTAAGGACTGTCACTTTCGTTAGAACACTGGACACATACAGAAGTCCACCATCAGCATCGCTGTGTGCTCCTCTCCCAAGAATGCAGGTGCTGTACTGTTCTTTTATCAATTCCAAAACAAATACAAAAATGAAAAAAAACGAAAAAAGATGTGGAGCAAGAAAAGACCACATCCACATTTTGGAATGAAGAATACCTACTTCAGTTATGTTTTCAACAGCACGGCAATATTCTATCATAAAACAACTTAACATAATCCCCACTTAGCATCACTTAATTAGTTTTAACAGAGAAAATAGCTCAAGAGGATTCAATCTGATGAGTTTAAAGCAATGTGAACTATACAGCAGCCAACTGTATAGTTGATTTGGACACAAGTAAAGACAAACAGCTCTTAAATTCTAGATTGTGCAATTAAGTGACATTAAATATAAACAATTACAACACCAATGTATAAAACAAAACTGATCAAATGCATTCTGTGCTTTGGAAGCATGATACCTAAAGATTTGGGCAGCAGGTTTCTGACAAATTCATTGTGGTCCCCTACGTGCAGGATGCTATATACACTTGTGTTCATCAGCTCTTCTTGGTTGTACCTTAAGTACTGTGTCACATTCTCCGACACAAACACCACATTACCTTCCAGATTCACTACGAAGAAGAAGCCATCAAGGGCCTGGAAGTTCAGAAAACAGCACATTTTAGTTCATTGTTGAAACTATGCATCCAGATAAAAGCAGCTATGCTATCATCATTTTCTAAAACTGATTAAAACTGAATCACAGTAGAGAGAGAGAAAAAAATAATGTTACTCGCTCATCATCACGTAAAGCATTCAAGAAGCATGGAGTGGGGAGAAAATAGTTCATGTTCATTAGAATATTTTTTAAAAAAATCAGTACAAAGTTTTCAGATAAAAAAACAGTTGTGTTGCTTAGCAACACCTGCTGTACTGATGCAAGCATGACTGAGCATAAATGCCCAGGAATAACTAAGACCTTTCCTGTTGAGTATTATTAATATAAAAGAATTAACAAGCCCACAGATAAATTCAAAATACATTGATTAGATATGACAGTATTTGGAATATTTAAAAATATCAATGACAATATCAGAGGGCACAGAACATACTAGCCAGAGATCTTAATACCTGGAGTTAGCTGGTGGGGTAGGTGGTACTGGTATAAACATGTTGGTCTTAAGCACTTGAAAGAATGAGCTAACTTGAGAAGGCACAGGAAGATATATTTTATTTCTACAGAAAACTCATCAGTCACTGCCACAAATTGCCAATTGTTTTGGTTTTTCTTTTTTCACAAGAGCTCTCATTAACAGATTCTCTCTCTCTCTCTCTTTCTCTGTCTGCGTGTGTTTGTGTGTGCATGTCTGTGTTGGAAGCAATTTATTGGTCTCTTCTACTGACAGCTCCTCATAGAAAACAATGAAGAAATCCATGATTTATCACAGCAATGACTGGACAGTACTGCATCGTACTTCCCCTCAAACAAAAGGTAGCTGAAAAAGGTAGGGATTAATGTGGGGGGGGGGATTATGTTGCCATAATGGCAGGATAATATGAAACTATTTGCCTCTGCAACTCAAAACATTTGCCCACATGAAATAAATGCCCATTAGAAGGAACATAAATTCTTAGTTTTTTTCTTTTATTTCTGAATAACCACGCTGCAGTCCCTGCAATAGTTATGTTAAAGCCTTGGACTTCTTAAAAAGTTTTCTATGGGCAGCTACCTCTTTTGACAAGGAAAAGAAAAATTAATAGCATGAAAATGAACTCTATCTTCAGACAAGAAGGGGCTCTAACGAAAAACTTTTATGTAAGCAGCCCATTTACACATTTGCAAAAATGCCATGGATGATTATCAAAATAATACAAACACCAAATAGGAACTAGAGAATTTTTCTTCTGTTTTTACATGTAGTCTTTTCCTGCTCTGTCATCCACAGCCTAGATTCAACTTTTTCTCTGTGCAATCCTTTGAATAAGTTATCATTTACCTGAGTGACTGTGTGCCTTTAGCACTGCCCTTCCTTAGGAGATACAGAAAACTGATTTCTGCTGCCCAGTAAGGGACTTCTTGTATGAGACAGCTCTAGTCTCTAATACAAAATGGTGGGAAAACAATGCAGGTCAACTATTTTTTAAGATCTTCCAGGGAGGGCTTTCTCTTGTTTCTACCATCATCACAGGCATGTTTTGTGTGGAGAAAGATAAGAGCTTCTCAGTGGCTGGTCGTGATCTGTGAATTGCCTCCCACAGGAGGTTTGGTTGGCCCCTTCTTTGCTCTATTTCACTTTGCAGGCATATACCCTTTTATTTAGACAGGGCTTTGACTCTTAACTCACCCAGCAGAAACGTCTTTTTTATTATGTTTTAAATGTGTTTTAAATTGTTTTAATTTTGTGCTTTTAAGAGAATTGTTAAATTGTTTATTTAATGATTTTTAAATTTTGTATAATGAGATTTTAGCTGTACTTTGTTTTAATTTATTGTAAGCTGAGAGGAAGGAAGGCTCTGAAGCTGCTGTTTGGCAGACAAAAGAAAACTGAAGAGGAGATAGCTTGGTGGGCCTGAGCATGCTCAGTACTCAAAGGGGGGGGGGGGGTCCTGCCAAGCGACTCAACTCTAGAAGCTTCTGAAACTGACGATGGCGCAGCCACGAATAATCCATTGTGTGAGGCATAGGTACCAGAAGAAGAAGGATATAGATAAAATAAAATAAAATAAAATACACTCTTCTCTTTTCAAAAATAGTGTGCGTTGACACTATATTATGTAACACATACGAATGGACAACAATTAGCGGAATATGCCTACTGAATTTTATTCTTTTGTGTTTCAGAGTCTCTGCATTGCAAAGACTCCCCCGAATTCAACAGAACAAGATGCAGGTGTGTGTATACCCCATTTAGCTATGGTACATCTGATGAAGTGGACTCCAATTCCCATTCTGCCATAAAACATTTGTTAGTTTTTAAGGTAAAGACTCTTTGTTGTTTTTATTCAAACAGAGCAATATGGCTATCCTCCAGACGTCATGGGAAGTTCGAAGTTCTGTTGTTACTATTTATCAGAACAGTGTAAACAATTCTGAACACAGAAAGCTTTATAGACCTCACCTCAAGCATCATTGGTCCAAGTGCATCCTTATCAATGACACTCTGACCTGTAGATGACACATCAGCTTTCTGCACTTCATCTTCATTGGCTGCTGCTGCTTTTTCTGCACACAAAAAGGAGGAGGAGAAAACACACACAGTATGAAATAAAAAATAGAGGAATTTATGAAGATTATACTTACCACTACTTACAGAAACAAGTCATGGCAAGCTGAGTCATCAGCATTAAATTCACTCAGATGTAACAGTCCTAATTTTTGCCTGCAACAAAGTCACTTTTAATATATGCACCTTTGAGAGCCAGAAGCCTAGCAGACACAAAGGAGAAGAACTTTTCTGCAGCAGCCCCATGCCTCTGGAACATATTACTAATTGAGGCCTATAAGGTGCCATCATTATAGGCTTTTAGAAAAAAGACCCAGTTGGTTTTGATGCCTTTTTATGGGATGTGTTTTATGGCATTGCTCATAATTTTTTAGCTGTAATTATTTATTGGACCTTTGCATTTTTTTTGGGTCTGGGTTATATACTTTTATTGTTTGGTTCTAATCCATCACTTGAATGTAACACTTAAGTAGAGTTCTCTAGAAAAGAACTTGATCAGGAGTTCATTTTGGAACAAGTTCATTTCTGAACAAGTTTAGAACAAGTTCATTTCTGAGATGGTTTGGAGAATATAGCTTATTAGTTCTTATCAGGACTTTACTATATACTTATTACCAGTGCTCTCGCTGTTTGCACAATATCTTTACACTTTTGTCATTTTCTGTATATTATTTATATATAACACAACTGTATTCACTAATTAATTTTGTTTATTTACATCAGCAGATTTGTCTCACCATATATGTATATTTGTCTAAATTTATTTTCATTTATCTTTTTAGCTACAGGTTTTTCTAGTTTGTGTCAGTACAGCATACTGGATTATGCAGATGGTGATCCCTGTCCCTTGGTCCCTCTCTTATGTAGTTGGGTAGAGAGACATAAGCAGAAAGCTGGTGGCCACAGAATAAGCAGGTTGTTTTCCTGTAGAAGTCCCATGTACATTTACACTTCAAATCTTGTATTTGCTGTTATAGTTTAATAGAGCTGAATAAAATATATTTGTAAATGCTAAAATGTGGTGTAATACTGAGATTCCAAGGAGCTATTTTGATAAGATCTAAATAAAGAAGTTGAAACACAAGTTATTTCTACAAAAAGCAAACTACTGCTCAAAATAAATGTGAGATCCACACCACATTTTAAGAATAACTGAGAAACCAAAACTTATTAAGGCTGTTTTACTTGCATAAATTTACACATCCTACATCTGTGGACAACCAAAAGCCCCATGCTGTTGATGACTATGTAGCTCAACTTGTACTTGCACAATAGCTGCAGCTTAGGAAATGTAAAACATTCATTATGAAACCAAAACTCTTATCAAATAAGGACCATGACCTTTACTATATGACCTTTAGTATTCCTTTACATTCTAACAATTAATGGGTAGAATAAGCATACAACACAAATCTACAGATAATATACTAAAAACAAGGAACCATTTCCAAGTTTCATAGTTTCCAAACTTTATCTAGTGTGTATAACACAGAAATCTAGACTGACAGAAGACATTGGGAAAAGTACAGTGTCCTCTATTTTACATAAATCTATTATAATTTTACAAACTTCGCTGATGTAAAAGGGGGCAAAAAGGCTTATGTGCAAGTGGCAACATAATTTCAAACTGATATTAACTATTTTTTTAAACAATTTTAACTAGTTTTTGACATCTTAGAATGCCATTTGTTATTTCAATATTCTGTTTTTTAAAATCCAACCCAAAGTTATTGTTAAATTAAGATCATCATAAAACTGAAAAACAAAACAAAACAAAAGAAATTAAAATTAGTTTCAGGAAAATAAGATATGAACAGAAATAAAGTAAAGTAAATATATGTACAAATTTATGATATGTTCTGTAACAAATTCCCTTCTATGTTCCCAAGCATGCACAGAAAACCTGGAAAGTCTATGACATGAATAGGCATACTCCAGGGACTAAGGCCATTTTTGGCTTCTCCAGTTCCTGATGGGCTGCAAGGGCATGCCCTGAAGTGTCTGGAATGGACATTTTGTTAGCACTCTCCCACTTTTTGCTGTTTTGGGGTAGGAGCCAACAGGGAGCCTGAAGCATCTAAGAGGAAAAACAGACCCCATGGAATCAATTTTCTGCTGACAAAGTGGAGACTTGGACAATATTTTAATCATTGTACGTTCAGGAGTTAATGCCAGCCCCCTCCCAAGACACATGCAGACCATGTCCAACACAAGTCCAACTCCTGCTCCATGCCTTTTTAAAATCTGGCTAGACAAGGGTTTAACAACTATTTTAGCTTGCACATTAGCAGTCAGAATACAAATCAGCAACTTCTCATTAATCTCAATGGGAAACATATTTGTATACATAATTCCAATTGTGCTAGGTCCACATATAGCAAATACTTTACAGCATACTTTTTATTACACTAAAAAAGTTACTCAAAATATCACTCATTTTGGCTGGCAAATATCACTAAAAAAAGAAATAAAAATCAAGTTAAAAAGCAGAAATAAAACCATATATTCTTCACTATAAGCAAAATAATAAAAAGGTATATTAGAAAGAGGGATGCAAATTATTGGATGCTTAATTTGTATATGACAGTGTGATGAAGTCAAATCTAGGTGTTGTCTTTACAGTGACCAAAGTGAGCTGTATCGGTTACAAAAGCCTAAGGCTCTACTGTGTTACACTTCATAAGTTCTCTGATTTGCTCCTGGTTTATTAGGAGCTTCTGACACTCTGAGAAGTATTTTATACTTCATATGTTATTATTGAGGATAAAGAGTGAAGGAACAGATAAACAATATGGCTTGGAAGACATCCAAATTAAATAAGAAAAGTAAACATAAACCTACTTCACTTGTTCCTGTTGCTATGTGTATATTCAGTAACTTCTTCCAGCTTGGTTAGAAAAAGAAAGTGGTGGCAACTACACTGAGGGACAAAGTACATAGTGCTTACAAGATATAGGAGTGTGTTTACGTGCACGTTATGTGTTCAGGTATTTATATGTATGTGTGTGTGTGGACTTTAATACTTTGCACCCCACCCCATCCCCTATAAGTTCCAATTTTGATTGCTCAAATCTCCAATCTCTACTGCTATAAAAGAGCCATTTTAACAGACCACTAGTGGCAAAACAAACTGGAAAAGGTCAGCAGGGATAAGAGTTACAGTGTAAAAAAAAAAAAAAGGACACAGCTAGTAGCTACATCTTTCAAGCAAGATGAATCTGAGATTAATGCTCATGAGTCTGTGATTAATGCTCATGAACACAAACATTAGTTCGTGTGAGTAATTTAAAACAATACCTGAATTGTGGCAGTCCTGTAGCTATAATCTCTGGGATTATCTGTATTTTCTTAAGACAACATTCCATATTTCAAAGACAAAAACCAAAATGGCAGCACTGTAACATCATAGCTTCATATTTACAAACATTAAAGCAAACTGGTGTTTTATAAATAAATAGAACTTCACAAGGCAGCAAGTTCTAGACACACAAGACGCCGGGTTGAGATAATCAAGTATTCAGTTATTTAGTTGTTAACCTTTGGGAACTTCTTTTTAAAGCTTTTTTATTTATAACAGTGGATCTTAATCTGGGGCCTGGGGACCCCGGGGAGTCCACGGAACCCTCAGAGAAGGTCCGCAAGGCCCTGCTGCTGCATACCAACAGCAGTGGTATACCAACAGTGGCATACCAACAGGGATGTGGCAGTGCGTGCGTGCGTGCGTGCGTGTGTGTGTGTGTTGGTGCCAAAACGTCTCCTTTGTGGCAGGTATGAACATGTCCCCAAGCGCCCTGCTGCTGCACACACAGCCTGCTGCTGTGTCCCTGATGAAAGGGACATGGTGGCAGGCATGTGTGCACGCCCAGCTATAACTCTGGAGATTAGGGTATGAATCCCCACTCACCCATGGAAACCTACTAGATGACCTTAGGCAAGTCGCATTCTCTTAGCCTTAGCGAAAGGCAAGGGAAAGAAATCTTGCCAAGAAAACCCTTATAACAGGTTTGCCTTAGGGCCATCATAGGTCAGTTTTCAAAGAAGAGGAACATGAGGGCTAAAAGGAACCTCCCCCTGTTAGCGGCACTTCCTTGTTGTGTACCTTCAAGTCACTTCTGACTTATGGCAACCCTCAGATGAACCTGTCACAGGGTTTTTTGGTAAGATTGGATCAGAGGGGGTTTGGCTTTGCCTTCCTCTGAGGCTAAGAGAATGTGACTTGCCCAAGGTGTCCCAGTGTCTAACCCAGGATTTGAATCCTAGCTGTAGAAGCCATATATATATACATACATACATACCTACATACATACATACATACATATTTAAAGATTTAAATCTAAATTTAAATGTATACATCTTGAGTTACATCTTGGGGGCCGGGGGGCCCCTGGCAACAAACTATATTTCCGGAGGTCCCTGGTAATGAAAAGGTTAGAAACCACTGATTTAAAACACTGAAAACTTTAAACCCAAATCTTTGAAGTTCTGATAGCCTCCAGTAGTTGTATCTCACTATTTTAAGCAGCAGGAAAGTGTCAGTCATTCTCATAAGTTTTTGAATGTTTTTCAGAAGAGGATATAAAATTATTGTCATTCCAGTTTTAAGGTTCAGCCAGAATACCATGCCATCCCAAGCCACACCTACTTTTAATTTGGAAAACAAAGAGATAAAGAGAGGTTTCAGCTTTATTTTACAGAATATCTTTATAGACTAAAAGAACCATTACAGCAACTGGCTCGTTTATGCTAAAAACTAAAATATTACAGAAAAGATAGATATCACCACAGAAAGGTTTTAAGGAGGTAAAACAAGGGAGAATTATGCATCTGCACTGAACTAAAATTAGAAAAGCTGCCATATGGCTCTGTGAAGCCAGCAACACATTCTTATTCATTAGGAAGCATTCTGCCAACATAAAAACACAAGGCCCTTCCTGCACTCTCCAAATGTGTTTATCTTTTCAACATTAATGCACGATATATCATCAGCTAGCCGAAATCTCCTGCAGTGCATATTTAAAAAGCACAGCTGCACTATTTGCCAGCTTGTTTACTCACTGAGATCAGCCTTAAGAGTGAAGATTTGCTTTACTCCCTTCCTAGCACACACTTCCCTTGTCAGCAAATGAAAGCTTCCCACAATCTGTGGAGAATGACAGCCGTATTACCCAATCCCACAATACCAACCATACCACAGAGCTAGGCCTCCCTTCTTTTATCTACTCGTTTGACAGCTGAACACAGAAAGCAGACTTAGTTTCAGTTTTATCACTGGTAATGAAAATTAGTTCAGAAAAAGATTAATCTAAGCTGGAAATTGACTCATTCACCCCAAAGCTGTGTGTCTGTCTTTCTTGCAAATACTTCTTCATTTGCTGAATGTCTTATTAGCTGTGTTGGCATCGGGATTGCCTCTCTCTCTCTTGAGACAACAGAGATACCCTAAATAAGCCCATATACTCAGGAAAACTAAGAAATAAATATATTCTAAGTAAGAAATAAATACATTCTAAGGGTCTAGTTATTATTTACTTGTGATAGGAACATCACTCCTTTAAACACAGTATACATTTCAGAATAGAAAGTTGAAAAGCATTTGATCATAGCAAGTTTAAATAAAATCAATCATTTAAAAATATTACTGGGTTCAGATAGAATTAGTATTGACTTTTTTCAAAATAAGCATTTGCAAATTCATTCATGGATTTATTTACATGCTCCCAGTGGGATGCCTGGTTAGCACAAACAAAGGCTAGCATGAGTGCAGTTACAATGCTCTGCAATGGTTACAGTGACAAGGGAAGGGAGAGGAAATGCATAAGGGGTGAATATTATTGTGTGCTATGTAAGCCATAAGAGCCCAAATTTGCAAACGGGCAAACAGAAAGCCACTTTTACAGAATCAAACTCAAGAATTTTCAGACTTGAAAGCATTAATATATATGTTCTTTAGCAGTTAAACTCTCTCCTTCTTTCCCTCCTTCTTGCTATATACTGCCTTTTTCCCAGGACAAGACTTGTGGCAGCTTCATAAATGAGATTCCAAAGCTAGCTAAACATAATATTTTTCTCAACTTGAGCCAAGACAACGTTACATTATGGTATCATTTTCTTCAATCGCTCTTGCAATTCAAACAGAAAGTTCTATGGCATGAGATGCTTTTCTTTTTTCTCCCAAGAATGAAAATATAAACTGAATTAAATAATATGTGCCTGGTTTGCAAAGTGTCATTTTTTTTCCATAATGACATATGACAGATTTCTAAAAATCAGGAACCGCCCCCCCATCTCCTTCCCAAATCACACTGTAAATCTTGCTTTGTTCAGCTACCAAGAAATGGTTCCAGAAATGTATCGTATGTTTTCTTTTTCTAACCTGTCCAATCAGTTCACCAAGAATATGCAAGAGATCATTTTAAGGAGATTCAAAATTAGCAGCACAATTTTGGTATAATCTAAATTCATTTCTCAAGGTGTTGTAAAACTAGGTATTCAAGTTTCTGAAAAGTTCATATGAATGAATTTAGATTGTACAGAAAAAAACACCAAAAAACTGTAGACGATTTTAAAGCAAAGGAGAAAAAGGCACTAGATAGTTTGGCCAATCACGACAGTGTAATTAACAAATCTGTTAATTATACTATTAACAGACTTGTTTTGATTGACAAAACAAGTATCAAAAGGAAATGCACAGATAAATTAATGTTATAAAATATTATAAGCAATGGGTAAAGGACTGTTATTTATGAGATACAAAAAAGCAATTGTCAGAGCAATTATCAGAAACCGTGGATATATCACTAAAAAGACATTCTGCAAAAGATGGTGCCTCACACTCCAGAGTTCTAGACATTACCTCAAATTCATAAGATTACTGTCCTGGAGTGACTTCTTTTTTGTTCCCTTTGTTTTCAATGTAAATAATATATATGGCAAATAACACATTCTATGTCATAAACAAGAAAGCCAGCATGGTGCACTGGTCTGAGCACTGGGGCTATGACCCTAGAGACCAGAATTCGATTTCTTGCTCAGCCGTGGAAACCCACTGGGTAACCCTAAGTGTGTCGCACACTCTCAGTCCTGAAAACCCCATGATAGGTTTACCTTAGGATCTCAATACTTAGGAAACAAATTGAAGGCACACGACAGTATGTCATAAATAAAATGACAAACTAGTAATTTTCGATTTTACTCAAAGTATAAAAATATACAACAAGAAAAACTATTAGTGAGAGTTCTGGATTCATGAAAAAGAATAGTACCACCTACACACTATACTATTGTACCTCTCACAGAACTGGATCTTTTATCAATTCTTTTGTGTTTCATAGATAACATTAGCAAATAAAAGCCGCAGCAATGGAAACACTAATGACAACAGAATTGGCACTAAACACACACAAACAAGTTGGTGGGACAATTTCAATATTTTTATATAAATTGATTTAAGAATCTTGGCATCAACTTCATTATGTTCAAGTTCAGATTGATGCTCAGATGATGTATTTCTTATCTGGCAAGCAAACATTGGGCAACTGACTAAATTTCATAAATGGTTTAATGTTAGAATTGAGAATATAGAATTTGAGATGACTAAAGATTATCAGAATATTAATATTTTGGGCTTCTAGGGAGGGGAGGATGGTACTACATTTAACAGGAAAAGTACAGAATACGTTTATTGGTTATGACAGTTCACACTTCAAACATATTGAAAAAAAAACTTTACATATGATTTATAAGAATATGTGATTGAAAGAAAGTGTTCAAACGATTCAGATTATAGAAGGAAATCTGATAATTAATATTAAGCCTGTCTGCAGAGAATTGAAAACTTCATACATATTACGGGAATATCTCAGTTAACAAATCCTCTGATAAAGAAGCTCCTTTTTAGAAAGCCTTTCTAACTCCTACCTTCCTTTGCTTCCTTGTTCTCTGTCTACGTGGAAGTTTTTAAGCTGCACTGACACTGAAAGGACACTGAAGAAGGGCTGAAAAGACACTGACTTCTGGTGTCAGGTTGCAGAAGCATCTCTGCAGAAAACACTGCAATGAAGTTTGGGTTGTAAATAAATGGGATTTTATTCTAGCTAATCCTGCTGTAGCAGTGGGTGCTTGCTTACAATACCAAACAACTGCTTCCTCCAGAATCCTTTACTGTAATGTGTGAATAGCAAAATAGATGGAAAAGAGGAAAGCAGACAAGCCTGCCTCACCAGCTCCCCTCAGTATGTTAAAAAACATATAGATCCCTACCATACTACACTGTTATAGTGCTATTATTCCACTTTCTTTTGGAAATCTTTTGGAATCAACATTTTGGATGATATTAAATGAGCTGATAACTAGAACACTGATGCAGGAGGCCTTCTAAAATTGCCTGTTTCGATCAATAAAACTGACAAATTATTCACATTCTTCTAACAGAGTGGCTTCAGTCTTGGCACGCAACTTCTTCACACTTGAGGAGTCATGGACTGGTAGGGTTTACAGCAGTGGTTTCCAACCTTTGATCCTCCAGATGTTTTTGACTTCAGCTCCCAGAGTCCTAGCCAGCAGGACCAATTGTCACGAATTTTGGAAGCCGAAGTATCAAACATCTGGAACAATAAAGGCCGAGAACCACTGGTCTACAGGCTTCAGCCTCATGGTTTTTACTTAAACCAAGAAGGCCCTAGGAATAGCTATCCATTTGCAGAATGTCACGCTTGAGCTTGTTAAAGAACCCTTTTGGGACCAAAAGTCCATGAACAGACAAGTAATTACAAAATCTCTCAGTAAGCCACAAAATAATAGCTTAGTAAAGAAATGACACAAGAAGGAATAAAACATTAAAAGAAAATACAAATGCTCTAAAGATGAAAGTTCCTCTGATGCAACTGCTATGGCAGAATAAAAGAAACTGAGGTGATAGACAGCAACCATGATATACACTGTAGTAAGGTGTGCTTGGGGCTATCACCAAAAGCTATTCCTCAGAAAGTTCTAAGATTGAGCTGTGCAATGGGTGACTCACATGTATGAGTCACAGAGACCATAAAAAGACTATAAGGTGGACAGTGTACAGCCCTTCCCCATATTGTTTCCATAACCATCAACTCCTCCGGACCTCTTGGACCATATCTTTTCTTGCCAACCTTTAAAATAGGTTATTTTCATCCCGTACCCTTTAGCATTCCCCTTCAACAACGACAACAGATTGTTTTTCTGATAGGTTTTTTCCCCCTAATTCTTGCAGCCCCTAGAGTGTCCCAAAGATGGAAAACTGGGCCCTAGACCAAATGCAGTTGCTCACCCCTGGCATAAAGTCTGTGTTACCATCAAAGAAACAGTGAGATTTTTGGAAAAAGAAATTAGCTAGATTGTAAGGTTAAAAACAATGTTCCCTGTTGGCTTTCATGAGTCATTCCACTTTGCAACACTGCTTTGAGATACACTGCTTTGAGATTATTGGGGGCCAGAAGACACACAAATTTGATTCTTCCCACTAATTCAAGGCAGCATAGGAGATAGAATAATAAGTACAATTAACTAGGATAAATTATTGCTATTGAGTTTATTAACCTTAAGGGATAACGGTTAATATACATTCTCTCTCTTTTTCTCCCTCTCTCTCTCACACACACACACGCAACTTTTTTTCCAAAGTTTTTAGAGATTATAGTACATTTCAACATTGGGGGCTCCTTTCCTTAAAATTAAAAGTCTAGTGTAGACTGGAATCTTCTTTTGGAAATACATATCTTAATCACTGGATACCAATTTTTATTTTTTGGAATACTGAATATTCCAAACTTTAAGCATGCATGGGTTACAATACTTTTTATAGAAGCCTACTTTAGTAACAATAGCTATTCGTCTTGTAGACTTCCATGATGACAGACGATTATAATTAAAGGACCTGAAACACTTGAAATAATAAACATTTTTATACACTCCATTGTTTGTGTCTTTGTTTTTAATCCTGGCTGCCTATTTGAGGCTCTCATGAATTTCATCAATTATATACTATACAACTTTAAATGTTGGACCTGACTAAATCTCCTAGGAAAGGCTGAAAAATAAGCAAATACAATAAAATCTATACTTATCCTTTTTTTATCAAACTGATAAAGCAATATTACCTGCTGTCACTACCACCTGAATGGCAGAATCTTTTAGGCACAAAAGGAAAACAAGCTGAATGGAAAAAGCTCTCTTTTATCTAACCCCACAGCATTCTTTACTAGTTTTTACTTTTGATGAAAATGCCTAGTTTCATTGTACATAAACACCACATCATAAAAAAGAAAGCTACAAAAACAGTCTTCTAATTACTGTGACTTGGTCCCTGTGCTCAAACAATTGGTAGAAATTTTAAGGTGTTAAGATGCTGTCCCTTTGCTTTAGCTTTAGAGAAAAAGCAGCTATTCCTATTACAAACAGCACAGAAATGTAAGCCAAGAGGAATAAACATGAAGGAGTCAGACTGAAGAGAGTACACGGCATCCTTTGTTGGATAATGAAAGGAAGACCTCATGGACATTGCTTTCCAAGCGTAGCACTGCCTGTATGACAAGAAAGCACTGACAGCTATTGCGAACACTTCTACTGCTTAAACCTAAGCATGGAACAAACACAACAATCCAAATCAATCTTGCAAACAGAGACTAAGGAGGAAATTGCCAACCTTGCCCAGGGCTTTCTCTTTTATTACTCCTCCCTCTGCTACATTTTTATCTCCCTCTGCTGCTGCCATTGCTCATATGAGACCAGGGGGCTTCTGCATTTAAGGCAAACACAAGCACATATCAAGACTCTAGGTAGGGGGCATCTGTTGCTTGTCTTTGATCTAATCAATTTTGAAGCCTAAGGTAAAGTGGTAGCTATTTTCCAAATGTCCCACCCACCTCAGCTGATGTCAGAAAAGTGATATTAAGGACAGAAGGGACATATATACCTGTTTATACAGCTCATATACAGTAACATGGCATTTCTGAGTCTGGCAGTCCCAATCATCATGTATAAACGCTATATGCTAGTGACTACCAATAAAACGCATAAATGCTTTTTGATTTGGAGGTGTGATGGGGATCCATCTGATAAAAATCTGTTTCTGATGAGGCTTCAACTCTAATGTTGGGCATGGATGTCTCAAAAGGTAATGTCTATAGACCCAGTTTTCTATAAGAATATGCACAAGAGTTACAACTTTATACAGTTGGGGATTCAAATTATACAACTAAGGTTCTCTAGCTCAATTATCTAAGTTCAGCCCATGGACATGGAAGATGGAGAACCATGCAATGTCAGGGTATATTATGTGGTACCTACCCCTAATGTATATTCCTCTCAAGTTGTGAAAGGAACTATATAAAGAGAGGTGCTACAGTCAATCAGCTGAAACGGCTTACTATACAAAATAAAGTGGTCTCTTAAAAGTGGCAGAGTTTGCATACTCTTATGGATGGGCTGCAACTATATTGTAGATGGAAATAATAAAACAATAGGACTTCTTGTAACAACGAACCTGTACCATCCCCACAGGTTTACTACAAATAAGCTTAAATAATTACTGTTCTGAACAATGCTGTAATACTGGTATGTGCCTCATTCTGTAATGAAGTTAATTTGCAAGGCCATTGCTTGTGGCATACAGGCCAAACTGTATTATACACAATGAAGTGACTGCTTAAGTTCTCTGCCATGGACTGCGATTACTGTCAGATGTGCTATGAACTCAAGATCCTTTTGGAGGATTGGCAAATGTTTACCAAGCTGTGATCTGAATTCATAGGGAAGACTTATACAACTACTTTATCTTGTATAAAACAGCCTGGGCTCAAAATTTAGCTGTCTACTATGAAAAAAATGGTAAAAATCAGTCTGAAATCTCAGAGTACTAACAAGAACAAAGACAGCTATTTATTTAAATTTATTTAAAGTACTTCTGTATCACCTCCCAGCCCACAAAGGCTCCTGAAGTGATAGATAAATACAAACCAATTAAACGATACAAAGATAAAAAATTTTAATTTTTTTTAAATTTTAATTTAAATTAAATTAAATTATTTAAATTAAAATTTAAAATACTCTTTAAAACTCCTAAATGCAGCCTAAAAATGGCTGTAGAACTCAGCTTTAAAACAGTTAAAATGGCAAATTTTCAAATACTGAATGCCATGTAGAATAGCACTGTTTCAGCTGCACACCAGAAACTTAAAAGAAATAGCCTTTTGCAAAGTGAGAGGGAGAACGTTTGGTGAGCTATGTCCATGTAGAATCAGAGGGCAATAGAACAGACATAGTATTTAATTTTCCAACTGTTGTCCACAAATGTTAAATATGATGCCTTAGTGATACTCCAGAATTATAATGAATGCATTACTTATGCACATGATGTGTAAAGAACTACCCAAGTAAAAAAATAGACTCGGCAGGAAATTGAAACCATTAAAGAGCAGTGACATGGTTGTGCCTAAAAGTAACAGGATTTCTAAGCAAGTTTAGGACAGATGCTGATATCAACTATTCTGTACATTGGCATGGTTTAGATGCAGAAGTCAAACTATGGTCTGGCTTTCAGGTCTCAGTTTTTGGTTCAAATACTCTATTTCCTCCTCTTGCTTTAATTCCCTGGCTTCTTGGTGCACAGAAAGCCACAAGTTTGCCAAGCTGAGCGTACTAGCAAATTGTGGTTTGCTATGAACTGAACAGTCAGAAAGGGAATTGCTTTAACCTTAGTATAGTGTTTCATCAGTATTAATGCCACCCTTGCTTAATGTTAACCAGTTTTCCTTTTCATATTGAGATGCAGTTTTGCAAATCATAGTCATGAGAATATGGTGAGAGCATCAACACAGACGCAATATATCCCAATTAAAGAGAACACTGAAAAAGGATATAATCTATGTGAGATGTGATAGGGGGAATAAGGGAATGTATGCCATATTCATGATCTTTTGACAACAGCTAAGGGATCAGAAATACTATACATGTTCTGTCAAAGCAGCAACTGAAAGCACAAAAGGCAAAACAATGCCAAGATTTCTGTTGCTGGTCACACGAAGGAAAGATCCCTTTATTGTTGGGACTTTTGACCTAATAAGTTTTAAAAATGGCCCTTGTTAAAAATTAGTCGGTGACCTGTGATGTACAGTAAAAGAGTACATTGCTATTTAAGAGATATGCACTGCTTATGACTAAATGGACTATGGTCCCTTCCAACACGTTTCTCTTAGTGATTTCATTTACAAAAATCAACACTGATAAGTCATAACTTTTTAATCATTTGGACAGGTTGCAAACTGTTTACTGTGCTGTACTTTCACATGTCAGATCAAATAAAAATACTGCAACTTTGCAAGTATATCCATCCACTGTGACATCACAGAATAATATTTCATCTACACTGCTCACTTTCTTGCTCCACAGCAACTTTGATACATTTTAAGTTAACGGGCCCTTCAAAACGGAAGCCAAGATCACACTTTTTGCTAAACTCTTTTCCAAAAACCTTAAAAAAAACCCAACCATAAACAGTGTTCAAGTAACCAAGACAAGAAACAATCTCAGTTTTATGCAACTATACTAACATTAGCAAAGCCACAATTTCACACTTACTGTGCTAGCTGTATAAACAAATGACACTTCATTTTACCACTGCCAGAAAAGAACTAAATTTTGCAAATGAGTAAGTATTAAAACAAGGGAGCCTGTCAATCTAACTAGATATTTAACTCAAAACCTTGGACAACACTATGGATCCTCAATGCTTTTAAAGCCCTTCCATCTACAGCTGACAGAATCTAAAAAGTGATAGCTACACTGTTTTTGAATGCTAGTTTAACTGCTGCATTATCTCCTCTAACCATTTTTGCTGAAATACATAATTCAGAATTTTAAAAAGGCAATTGGCCGAAAGCAGAAAACAAAGCCAGAAACATAGACATGTGAAACAGCAATTTTGACATTTTTAAAAAGACTGCTTGTGCATTTGTCCTATCACTGAAATGCTTAAGCAATTTGTATAAAGCAATACTATGCATGAAAACATTTGCATAATTTTTATATGGACACACTGAGCACTTAATTAGAAAAGTTTAATAAAGTAGACCTAAATTCTCGACTAGAAATACTGGGCTTGGCAACATGAGAAGAACTTAATGCATTACAATGCATTTAACAATACCAGTCCTAAGCACCCTTGCATGTAAGTTCTACTGAATTCAATAGAACTTACTTCAGATTAAACATGTTCATAATCCCCCTTAAACATGCCTATGCTCCTGAAAGCGTCTTTAAATAGGAAGGGCTCACATGTCTAGTTCCAGGAAAGTCCGGTACTGCTAAGTCATTTTGGGTTCCTTGAATTCC
Source organism: Cyclura pinguis (assembly GCA_030412105.1). NCBI lineage: Eukaryota > Metazoa > Chordata > Lepidosauria > Squamata > Iguanidae > Cyclura > Cyclura pinguis. The sequence continues at coordinate 221,032,014 of CM059602.1, forward strand.
AGTCCCTTCCTTTGAAAAGAAGACACATAAACCTTTCCTATGTTACATTTTAAGATGAAGTAATACTCGAATTACTCAAGCAGCAGCATAAATCTTCACTGAAAAGAAGACACTAACACAATGATATATTTCTGAATTATGGGAGTGGAGCTTGGAGTGGATAACCTTCTAGTTTCATGACACAAAGATACTGCACAGACCCAGAAAGGGAATGTTGTTCTGGGAGAGGAAAAATAAACGTATTTGCAATGTTTACATTGGCACCAAAGACACATGACTACTTTCTTAGAATATCATCATAATCTCCATGTAACAAACAGAAATTTCTTGCTATTCTGAAGCCCAGCGAGGATACAAATATTAAGGCACATGATATAACACAAATAACACACAAAACCACCAGGAGTGACCATTAGATATTTCACTCTTCAGTGTTATGGAAATTCTCTTGAAAGAGCTGATTAACACAAGCTGATATGTAATGGGGCTGAGTGGGTTAAGCTAACTAAAAATGGTGCTTGAGTCTTTATACTCTCTAGTGATCTCCTTCTAGTATGTCTACTGCAACATAAAGCCAACATTCTCTCAAATGGGTTCTAAGCACCAGGAAATGATAATTTCACCACCCACCCTGTTCCTTTAATATCTGCAGCAGTGGAAGAAGAATTAAATGAGATACCTCAAACAGAAAAGCGTATATTTGGACAAATAAGAACTGTGTCATTACTGTTCATCTTCTTTTCTTTGTCAATTGCACACATATCATTAACACAGTGGTTAAGATAATTCAGTTCTTGATGCACAAGCCCATTTTGAAAATGAAAGCTGACACCTGTAATGTGAGCATTAACAGCTAGACTGTTCATCACCATCTTGATAACCAGGCAGTACACTGCTGCATGTTTAACATGCTGATCATTGATCCCCATAAGCGGACTTTGAACTAGCAGGAAAGTAGTACAGACTGTAGTATTTGAAAGTCAGGATGGCCACAGTTGCATGCAAAGGAAGCAAAAAGCACAATATATACATACTTCAAGGTGTAAATCAAAACAAAGGAAGTTAGTATAGATACTTCAATGCTAGTTTTCCAGGTAAGAATCAGATGCTTTAACTAGAGGTGCAACATAAGAGGTACCATTATGTTACACCAACGTGTTTATTCAGCATTACGATGCATTCTTCGAAGTATGCTAAATGCCCAGCATAACAATGAAAGGAAAATGGGTAAAACACACTAGATTAGAACTCCAACCGTAACAAAATCTCCATCTAGACACATATTACCCAACTAAGTGGTGTGTTATCCCTAGAATAGTAAAGTCTATATTAACTAGAGCTGATGAGAAATACCCCACTCCAGCTTCACTTTTATAGACAGTGAATGGGGAAGGATTTCAATAATTCTGCAGTGAGTCTATTTTTCCTGAGATTTGGGTGAGTTCATTTTTGACAGGTAGCAGTAGTTGCAGATGCATTTCTCTCTCTAAATACTGTTTTTAAAATAATTTTACTTCTGCTTAGGGAATATCAGCATACCTCTTTGCTGGGAACTATTGGCTGACATCCCTGCTCTCCTCAAACAAACCAATTATAATGCAGTTCGGTAGAATTAAGGGGAGGGATTCATCTTGTCATAAAGAGAAACAGATTTACTGTGTATTTGTGAGCTAGAAACATGAAGCAGTCAAAAGGAATAGCAATAAATCTCTGACACTTTTATGAAGAACCAAAATGTATACAAACTGAGAACAGAGTTACCCATTTGCAACAGCAGCCACTATGATAACACTGTCTGTCCAGCTGTACTCTGGTAATTAGTACTAACAGATGGTTCACTGTGGTGAAATATAGAGAGCTGAATCATAAGGGCTCTGACCAGAGGCCTCCAAATCTACAGCAACTGAGTATACTTTTGAAGTAAGTGACATTTTAATAAAATATATAAACATTTATATGGCGAACTGTAAACAGGCATCTACTGTCAATATTTCTAACTTTTCTGTATGTTCTTTGGTGTGGCCCCTAGGTGTCCAAAGAGCCTGTCAAGATAGATTTTAAATAGAATACGAAAGGTTTTCTTGGGCATCTGGTGGCAGTTTTTGCACCTGGGACACAGGATAAATCCACAAGCCCAACCCCTCCTGACACTCCTAGGTTTTCTGTTTATTTTCTTCTTTTTGGTGTGTGTGTGTGTGTGTGTGTGTGTGTGTGTGGGCGGGCAGCATGTGTTGAGCCTGAAGATTTGGTTTCCAGCCCTTTCAACATTACCCACTTATGCTCTTGTACGATTCAGAGCTTTCACTGCATTTAATTGAACATATTCATATTGCTTCCTTTCTTTTGTAAACTTATTATTATTTTTGATAAGCAATTATGGTGCAGTATGCTGAAAAGTCTTATGTTTTAAGCAAATGAGACTGTCAATAATTTCAAGTATGAGACATCAAAATGACTGAAGTTGCCATTTCAAGTTTATTTGAAATGGGGGGTGGGGGATAGGGACAATGAGGGATAGAAAAAAAAATCTCAAAACTCTTTTTTTACCTTGTTCTTTGATTTGACGAATCTGCTTCACAGTTTCTTTCAAGATTGCACATTTGTCAGGTTTGAAGTTAAAGTTGTCAATATCATTAAAATTAGCAAAAATCAGCTCTGCTAGTTCTTCTATGTACTTATTCTCTTGCTCACGATTACGTTTTTCAGTGCTTCTTTTAGGACTGCAAGAAATTAAAGAAATTAACCTTTTACAGACTAACAGAGCAAAGTGGAAATTATAATTTGTTTGTTTATTTATTGGATTTATATTCTGCCTTTCTCTCCTAAGGTGATGATGTAAGGCAGCTTCCAGGAGAATTTTTAAAAATCCTAAAAAAACACAATAAATTGTACATATTCAAATACATATCAAACTAATTATAGTATCAAAGCACTAATTAAAACCATTTTAATAACAATTATAATAAACAAATAGTCAAATATTTATAAGCACATCTATTCTAAAACCTCTGAGCAGGAAGTCAGTTGCAGAAGGTCTTTCTTGCCAGCATAAAAACAGCAAGGAGTTTAACTAACCTCCCACAGAAGGGAGTCTTGTAATATGGGAAAAGGCACCAAGAAGGCCCTCTCTTATACCCATGCCAAACAGTACTCTGAAGGTGCTGAAATCTAGAGATGGGGCTCTCCTATAGATTGCGAAGTCTAGGGATGGCTTATAAGAAACAATATGGCAGCCTGGACCCAAAGTATATAGGTACATACCTATGGAGTAACTCCATAATTCCTTGTTTCTTTTGAAAGACTGAAAGATATATTTTACTTTCCTATTGTGTGCCTTCAAGTTGTTTCTGACTTATGGTGACCCTAATGTCAACCTTCCACAGGGTTTTCTGGGGCTGAAAGTGTGCGATGTGCCCAAAGTAATGCAATTGGTTTCCATGCCTGAGTGGGGAACTGATCCCTGGTCTCCAAGGTTGTAGCAACACTCAAACCACCACACCACACTGACTCTCGAATATATATATGGATGACAAGTAGCAAATGCTTTTTGGTTCTATTCCTTTTTCCTTGATCTCAGCTCTCCACTTTTGTTATTAATTATTTTATATATTTATACTGATGTTCAGAAGCAAAATTTTCCCAAGGTGGCTCTGAACTCTAGACACCAAAGTCTAATACACACATATTCTGGGGCCCCATAAAACCTATCAGAAGTGGAAACTACTGGTTCCTACCAAACCTAAGATTCAAATGATTTTTTCCTCTTGCTTCTAATCCATATCACGCTTGCTCCGTGAACACAAAACACCAGCAAAAACTACAGGAACTCTGGGACTTGAAGTTCTCTAAAGAGAGTATCACACACGAAATCACACGTCTGTCTGACAATTCATAAAGGAGAAGGGAAACTTCAGCCTTCCTGTTTTGTTATTTGTTTTCTTGGCCTACCACTTCTACTCTCTTATCATGCTAACTGGGGCTGATAGGAAATGAACAGCAAAACATCTGGAAGGCCAAAGATTCTTTGCCATGCCATAGACTCTTCAGATCAAGTGTTATCTGACTCTTGTGCAAACGCACACCCTCTCTTTGTTTTAGAGACAAGTATAAGCCATCAGATCACTATACAGGATGTTATTTTCTTTACTAATATGATGGGTTATGAACAATCACTCTGTGAAGAGGGTTATGCCAGCTAGTTCCACCTTTCACTGCTAATATAGTAAATAGCCAGACATATAACTGGTTGCTTGTGTACACACTGCCAAATGTCTACACCAAATCTTAATATAAGAAGCCCACTGGATTAGGCCAAAGTCTGTCTACTTTAGCATCTTCTTTTGCACAATAACCAATTAAATGTCTACAGAAAGTCAATAAGCATAATATCAGTAAAATAGCTGTCTCAGAACTATGCTTCAATTTGGAAGTAGCATACAACCGTCATGAAATCTTTCTGCTCCACAAATTTGTCTTACTTTGAAATCATCAAATTATATACCTATTATTGCATGCTGGTGGAAGGAAATTCAGAGCGTAAATATGTGCTATATGAAACAGAGTTTAATTTGCCCTGTATCTATCTCCATCCAGCTTCCATGGCTGACTCTCAATTCTAAAATTATTAGCGACAAAGAAAATTTATCTCTGTATACCACACAAAATTCTGTCATGTCAGCCATGTCAGTTCTTGCTCACAAGAACACCGAATATAGCAACAGGGAAATGAATCTGCATTATCTTAACCACAGTATACAATTCAGCTACAATGTCTTCCTCACGGTAATGTGCCTACAACCCAGGCCACACTATCCTGGACCTACACCCCCAAGGATAATCTGTTTTATTCATCACACTTGGGTCAAGGTCTCATATGAAAAAAGATAGGCCCTTGCCCCAAAGAGTTTACAAAGTTTACAAAGAGTTTACGATTACGGAGGAAACAACAAAAAGGCAGAAACGAAGCAACTGGCAATGGTAACAAAGTACAACAAACAGACAGAGTAAACGCAGTTCAAAGTCTTTAGTTTTAATTTCAGTTAGGGATAAGGGTTTGAAGTAAGAGATTAAGCAAACCCACTAAACACTGCTACCTAAAGGAAAGGTACATTGACAGCTTCTGGTCCATGAGCTATAGGCTGCCCATCTGCAGTGAGATTCCAGGAAAGAAAGAATCATTTGTAGTCAATGGACATGAACATGGTGCAGGAGATAGTGACAGAAGATGAGTCTCCCATGTTGAAAGGCACCCACTCAGCTGTTGGGGCAAAGCAGAGGACGAGTACAAACAGTGCTGTGGCTAATGATGCAGCTGGATTCAAGACTAAAGGACATTCAAATGCTAACATGCTCAAATGTGAAAGGCAAGTCCAAAGCTGCACAACCCAAATAATAGAAACATGGAATGTGAGAAGCATAAATTAGGTGACGCTAGACACTGTAAAGGAAGGAATGGAATGTATAAATGTTGCAATACCTGGAGTGAGTGAAGTAAAGTGGACTTGAAATAGGACATTTTTAGTCAGATAATTACACAGTGTTCTATTCAGAAAACGAAAATCTATCAGTAAACAGGGTGGCACTGATAGTGAGAAGAGATGGAAGATTATCAGTCAGGGAACACAAATGCAAAGCCTGACTGAATAATATCAATAAGATATGAAACATCCATCAGTGTAAGAATAATCCAAGTTTATCATCAGGCAGGCAAGTTTATCAACAGAGGCAGAGGAGGATGAAACTGAAAGATTTTATGCTTGAGTCCTGGAGAAAACCGACCATACAGGACATGTTGATAATCATAGGTGATTGGTATGCAAAAGTAGGAAACAGAGCAGAACCATTCACTGCTGGAGAATTTGGCCTAGAATGAAAACACAGAGCAGGAGAATGAATTCTGCTGTTGTGAGGCCAACAGGTTTTTTTTTTAATTGCAAGAATATTTTTCAGAGAGACAACTGTATATATGGACGCCACCTGATTGCTAATATAGAAATCAAATAGACTACATAACTGGTAGCAGATGAAGAAGCTCCATTACAAGAACAAGACCAGGAGCCAATTGTGGCATCGACAATGGATTGCCTACACACACACACACACACACACACACGGAACACAAAGCACCAGGATAAAGCTAAAGAAGAACACTAAACCAATTGTTGTGCCAAAATACAACCCAAAGAACATCCCTGTACAATGTAAAGATAATGTAAAAATAGATTTGCATTATTAAGCTTAATTGATCAGGAGCCAGAAAAACTCTGGACTGAATCCAGGGAAACTGTGAGAAAAGAATGAAAAAAGATATTATCTCTAGCCAAAAATAAAGAGAAAGTCATTGGATGAGAGATTAATCTCTCTGAACATGTAAGGACAGATAAGCAGCAGAAATAAAATGGGACAGAAATAGGATCAAATCCTGGATGCAACTGTTCTGCGACTTTTGCATAGAAACAAAGCGAACTACTATAATAATCAGTGCAGAGAAATAGAAGAAGATAACAAGAAAGGGAGAACAAGAGACCTCTTCCACCAGATCTGGGAAATCAAAGTGAAATTTAAACCAAGAGTAGGGATGGTATATGACCACCAGGGAACATGTTACATGATTAAGAACAAATAAAAGACAATGAAAGAAATACACCAAAGAACTATACAAAAGAGATGAAAGGGTGTCAGACACATTTAAGAAAAACTATCTGAAGATGAACCCACAGTCTTTGAAAATGAAAGGCTGTGCACTCTGCCCTTTGACTTAAAATTAAACTGACTGTTAACATCTCCAGAAGCAATATGTTTTGTTAAACTCTTTTTCCTTTTATGGAAAGGCATGTGCCTCTGCAGTGGGAGCTTACATAACAGTGAGTCAAAGTGAATGTATGCACTCAACTACACACATTTTACTTCCCCCTCCCCATAAGTCTTTATAAAATTCTTCAGCTTCTCCAGTTCTGTGAACTTTCTAACAAACCTGGGTCCAAGTTGATCAGGACATTCCTTGCGTTTTCTTGACTCTGCCCGGGCTGGGTCAGAGGAATTTTCACCAATCCCACTCATCTTAAACACATATCAGCAACTGAAAGAGAGGAGAGAGAATGCAATGTTAAGGTATATTTCTTCAACACTTTTTGTTAACTTTGTTTATCTTAGAAGAAGCATACTACTTTTCCCTTTACTTCTCTATGACAATTCCATATGTACACTAAAGAACTCACATTGATTGTTAATATTCTTTATGAATATGAAAGTTGGAATTTCCAGTATGTACAGCAGAGTAAGCTGACACAGTTTGGCAATTTCCTTCTCTAGCTGTAACTTCCCTCCAAACATTGTGGGATAATTTAATCCTCTATCATAATACAGTTACATGTTTCTTTTATAAATGTTCAGATGTTGCATACCTGCTTTGTTTCCCTTTCAGAATAAATGTGACATTCAGGAAAAAAAATTCAGTTCCAAATAACACAAAGACTTACCACCTATCAGAGTTTCTCGTTTATTTTCTATTAAGTCAAAGATTTATAGACTGTCATATACCAATAAGCTTGATGTTAATGAAAATTTTTAAAGGAAAAAAAATATTGTTTTCTTTTTAAAGTACAGCTCACATGTCCTGTTATTACAAACTAGTGAAAGCTTTTGGTAACAACGTAAAGTACAATCCTGTGGAAAGTGCTACTCTGCAATTAAGCCAGCTGAATTAATTGAAACCAGGTAGTGCAGGTACATATGAAACATCAACCTTAAACACATATGATAAACACACATAATTTTGTGGCTACCCAATCCCCTCCAATATATTTAAATTTAAATATAGATTTGGAGCTGACTGAGCATTAAGTACTTTTTAAAGAAATAGTTGCTTATATTCATTAGAAGAACCAAATCCAGGATATGTTCCAGAACACCAGTTTTTAATTTTTCCTTTTTTAAAAACATAATCTCTCACTGACAAACACATGAAAGATGCTGATGGCTAGTACATAACTCATCACACAAGCTCATTTTTTGCCCTTACTAAACATACAACACAGTCATGATTAGAATTTTCCACTTAAGCAGACTGGGAGAAGGATCTGGTAAGAGCCATGGGGTTGTGAAACAGAGTATTTCCCTATCTATGTTTTCCTCTTTCCTCTCTACTTACGTTTCCTCTGAAGCTGTTTTGTTGAGGAGGAGGATCATAAAGATTCTGATATTGTTACATGCATGTTTGTGTGTCCAAGATGCAAAATGCAGGGTGGGGTAGATATAAAACCTGAAAAAACGGTGAAGAAAGAAGGCTTACCTCCTCTCCCAAGCTGTCACTTCTTCTCATTTAATTATAGTAAATGGACATGGGGAGGGAAAAACAGACATAGTGATGTTAACAGCTCCTACTTCTGGCTTTCAGTTATCTCCCCTTTCACTGCTGTCTTGTACAATAGGATCCTACTTCACACCAACAATTAGAAATGATTTTGCTAAATCAGCTGAATCAGGTAACACTGTTAAAACTGATTTTGTGCAAATGTGATCCTATACTTGATAGCTTGCTATCTTATGCTAATTTCTTGATACATTAATGCATGCATGTGTCTTCAAGTCACTGTATGTTTATAGAGACCCTACAAATTTCATAGTGAAATTCTTAGGCAAAAAATTCTCAAAAGGTTGTTTACCATTTCCTTCTTCTGAAATACAGCCTATAGTCCCTGGCATTCCTTGGCGGAGCCTCCCTTCCATGTTCTAACCAGGCCAAACCCTGCTTAATTATCAAGATCAGATGTGACCTGGTGCCTTCTAGGTAGGTGAGCATCAAAATGTCACTCTCTTTCAGCCAAATCTACCTCACATGGTAGCTGTAATGTATTGTTAAAAATGGGAACATTTGAGAATATTGGCTAGATATTATTAGCGACTTAAGTCTATGTGAATGGACTTATGTCTGTGAGAGTTAGAATTGGGTAGTTCCATAATGTTCATATCCAGTAAGGGACTGCTGCTATGTTACTATGTAGGGAAGTTGGCATAGTGACCACTATGCATTGGAAGTGATGCACAATTGAACTGATGGAAATGGGACCACTGTGCATGAGCACACCAGCTAGGGAGTATTGATTCACATCAGTAGAGCCCAATGCACAATGCTTGCTGGTGTCCTGTTGCACATCTTCACAATTCACCATGGGAATTTCTTAGTGCCTCTGCTATATAGCTAGGTATACAGACAGTCAGGAAGCATAGACCGTGATAAAGGATTCAAGCCATTCTTTAAACTCCTACTTATCCTGTAACACCTTAAGCCATTAGTTACATCTATAAGGCAGCCATTTTTCTTGCATGCCCTTTAGGATTTGAAATAGGTAGTAACACTAAATCCACTGAACAGAATAAATATATGAAATGAAAAATGAAAATAAAGCACATTTTTAGAACAATTAGTAACTAATATCTACTTACTCCTAGCTATTATCATTTACAGACAAACTTGGGCATCATTAAGCTTTAACTATGAGAAGTTTATAGTGGAATCATATTCTGCACTTGCGGTTCAACTACCGAGAATACTTCTGTGTAACATTATGGTATGGAAGTAGAAAACTGATATACTGAATATGAAAGATTAGAAAAAAACAAGTAAAGAAAGAAAAAAAGGTGGTCTGTGAAACATGTTTGTTAGAGCTTGATGAAAGATCTGCATTTTCAATAAAAATCTTGTTACTGTATAATGTTTTTGAAATCTATTAAAAATGCTAAGCTTCAAATGAAAGATAAAATGCAAGCTCCAAATGCTTCTTCGAAAATTGCTACTTTGACTATTAATTCTGAGAACAGGTTTACCACAAGCCCAAGGTCACAATGTCATTGTTTATCCAGCTATATATCATGCTCAAAGATTATTTAAATGAGAGGAGAAACAGCACCAAAACAAACAAATCCATAACAATATACCAAAAGCCACAAATCAAATATATAAAAAAAACAAGATCTTGGTACAAAGCTGTAACACAGATTATCAAAGCCTTTAAGAACTGTGTGATAGGAGCTATCTTCACACAGCCACTGTAATCTCTTCTGTTCCAGATCTGGAGTGGGAGGTCCTGGGAGTATTCTGCTTTGCCTCACAACCAAGGCCAAGAGGTCAAAATTTGAGCAGATATAAGACTCAGGAAGAGACAGTTTATTCCTATCTTCTAGGATAGAAGGTCTACATTTATGAAAACACAAATTTACTGCAAAAATAAACAGCTTTATGCAAAACCCCTTTTAAACTGTCTGTAACTATACAGAGAAATGTATATAGAGAGGACTATGTCGGTAACGAAAAGTGATATATAAATATTCTAACATTACATCATTACTCAAGAACAAAACGATAAAATGTTTCATCAACATTTAGCTAATACAGTAATTATGTGAAGTCTTTTTATTCAAAACTGATTTGGGGCATTAATTATTACTACTAGAAGTAATCTTCTTTGTTGATCTACTTTCAGCCAGCTCTTCAAAGGATTATTCCAAAACAATCCTACACTTGTTCACTGAGAAATATGGAAGTACAAGTTTATCATGAACCCATTACATAGCTTGAGCCAGCCATTTTCCCTTGATCTCTTCACCACCACCTCTTTCACTTTCGTTATAATGATAATACAAACCTACCTGAGTAAATTGTTATCAGAATGAGAGACCCGATATAAATCATGGTGAAGACTTACAAATATGCTGAATATTCAAAAGATTCTACAGTCCCCCTCCACATTTGCAGGCTTGACCTTCATGAATTTGATTATTCATGAAGCACATGCTTGCCTCCTCTCCATTTTCTTCCTCCCATCCCTTGCATTCCTCACCCCAGGCTTGCGAGGCTTGTGATTAAAATTGACATTTTTTCCTATCGGGTATGCAAAGCTTCCTCTTACTGCTGAAGGTTTGGTCTCTCTGCTATGTGGTTGCACGTTCTGCTCTGTACTGGCTGCTGATTGGTCAGGTGCTCTTTTTGCTCCTACGCCCTTCCTTTCTCAAGATGGCTTACAAAAGTAAATAGAACTCCAAAACTACCCTCTTCTCTACCTGAGGGGAAAATACCTATAAGCCTTTTAGGTTGTCTTTCTCCCACTCCCACCTCCCAATGCCAGGGCCAGAGGCAAAGGGAGAAGTTCTGGAAGAGAACAGGAGAAGAATCATGAGTAGGAGGCTATTTGCGGTTTTTCCACTTTTGCGAGGGTTTTGTGCCACTAACCCTCGTGAATGTGGAGGGGTTACTATACACAGGTATTGTTATCTCCTGTACTGGAACAGTCATCCATGTCACCATACCGTGTACCCTCCTTTACTGCAACCTCAGTGTATGTTATTTCCATTTCATGTGATGTGTCGTGCTCTTATACTTACAATGGAAGTGATGTGCACGTACACACACTGCTGCATCACTAGCGCTTGCAATTCTCAGACTTAGTTTACTGAACTTACACTCAGAGCTGATACAATCAGTCAAAACCGTACCAGTAAATTTTATTCTCTCATGGTTTTTGTTTTATGTGGGGGTTCCTAGAACAGAACCTCCGCATATATGGGGGCTGCATTGTATTTCAAATTTCCATGCAAGCTCAACAGTGAAGAAAGCTAACAGGAAAAAAAAATCAACTCATCTGAACTATGGTGCTGCAAAAGAGTTCTTTGGATATCTCAGATTTCCAAAAAGACAAATAAACGGTCTCAAAAGTAAATCAAGCCTGAACCTTCACAGCCAAAATTACGAGAGTAAGGTTTTTGTACTCTGGACATACCATGACACGACCTGACTAGTTGGAAAAGATGATCATGCTTGATAAAGTAGAAGGCAGGGCGAAAAAAAGGAAAATCACATTACCAATGGTTAAGAAGCCACAGCCCTGAGTTTGCAGGACCCAAGTGAGGCTGTTAGTATCTGGGGCTCTTGGAGGTCTCTCATTTTCAGGAGTGCCAGAGGTCAAGGCCAAATTGACAGCAAAGAACAACAAGAATCAACTACAGCCATTTCTTGGAGGATTTTAGTTCTTTGTTGATCTGTCTCATCAAGTACAAAAGGCCAATTTTACCCAATACATACATCTTCCAAACTTGGCATTTGGTGTTTATCCAATAAAAGCAGCCAGTGGTGATTATTAGCTTTGAAGTAGATCTTTGGAATATAGAATAGTACGAAAATTAATAAACACATCACAGAATAATGTTTTAAGAAATTAAATCAGCAATACTTCTGCGAGACGACATATATTCTCCTTCACCCCAACCCAGAAGTAAGGATTTAATCTAGATTAGTAAATCTGTTTTTCTGAAATGAAATAGGAACTATAGCACATGTGCACACAAATCCTATGACTAAATTCCCATGATGCAATCACTGTCACTGAGAACAAAACAGCTGCTACCAAATGTTGGGTAAAAGGGCAGAATTAAAAAACTCTTTCCATTTTCTCTTTCCTGCCATCAGTAACAAATACTTCCTGCTTTTGCTGTGACAGTATACCGATATTCACATGATCTAAAAGAACAGTAGGAGAAGAAGTGTTTAAACCTAAGTATGCAATACGAGCAACAATAATCTGTCAGGAAATTTTAAACTGCAGAAAATTTAAAAATAAAAATGCAAGGAAAGAAACAACTGAAAAGAAAGCAACCAGAAAAAGTAAAAGGGATCAGTAGCACAAATGATACATTCTATTAGAAGCTCGTATTAAACATGAACAGCTCACTAGTGCTCACAATTCTCAGACTCAGTTGCCTGAACTTACATTCGGAGCTGATCCAATCAGCCAAAATGGTACTAGTACATTTTATTCTTTGCTATAATGTTTTCCCTAAGTCACGATTCAAAGATCACAACACCATATCCAATCCACACGTAGTCGACTGTGGCTCTTGGGCACTGTAGGGCATTACCTAACTATTAGGTGTGCAACCGCTCTCAAACTTTGGTAGCAACAGGTACAGAGCAGCAGCTTCTATAATGCTGATACACCACCACTTTCCAAATAGCATTCACACTCGTAACATGCCCAGTGTTTGGAAAATGCAGTCAGATTTCCCATAATGGATTTGTCATCCAAGGACTAACATTTTTTAAAAAAATTAAAAAGCAGCTAACAAGAAATTAATCTAAATTTTCAGTGGCTAGGTTAAATTCATTGCCTCTTCATCCAAGAAACTTCCCTACCTAATCAAGACAACAAAGACAAATATGTTGTTGTTGTTATTTGCTTTCAAGTTGTTTTGGACTTTTGGTAACCCTACCGAAAACTTATAATTGGGTTTTCTAGGGCTAAGCGTGTGTGATGGGCCCTAGGTCACCCAGTGGGTTTCCATGCCTGGGCAGTGAATTGCACCCTGGTCTCTAGGTTCACAGTCCAATGCTCAACCCACTACACCAGACTCTCTCTCTGCATGTCCACAGGCAAGGCTAACAATCCATTTGGTTTCATTCTGTTGAGAGCTCAAGCGTATACTCAGGCTTACTGCATTATACTGAAGCGACCAATCTATGACACAGGAATGTGAATGAGGCAACCAACAAGTTGTTGTTTTGGGAAAGAATATGAAACTTCAGCTTAAGTAAAAATCAAAGATATGAGGTCAGATCTTGGCCTTCTCATTTGTCTTGCATCAGGTTAGGTTCAGACAAGGATAGACTTCACCTTTCCAGAAGTCAGTATATCTTAAAAGGTGGAATGACTATTCCTCAAGTAATATTCTAAAATGTTCTTATTTTTACTTTGGAATCTTGGTTGTAACAGTCCCTACCTTATCCTCAATGAATCACTCTTGATGATTTTACTGTAACAGACAAAAGATTGCACAGTTCAGCATTTAGGAAGAACAACACTCTACTGGTCAATACCAAGGGGAGAGGTCCATTGAAAGGATAGTGTTCTACCGCACTACTGAAAAGGAAGACTGAGATCACAAGAGTTTATAAATGGAATGAATAGGGCATACTGAAAGAAAACTAAGAAGCCATATATCACTTATTTTTCAGTTCACAGAATACATACAGTTTCCAACTTGTGGATTCATTAATACCATTCTGACCTTAGCCTATCTGCAATTAGCTTTAAAGTTTTTGCTTCTGATTTACCCCTAAGATTTTTAGAGAACAGGAAAGTCACAGCTTCCACTTAAGTCTTAATATTCTCTATGCTCCTTGCAATATCTTGCCTAATGAAGAGTTCAGTTCTTGCAACAGCCTGCATGCCATTTTATGCCTTATTTTAGCCAATCTAATAACTACTCTAACATGGAGTTTGGATTTGTTATTTTGTTTTATAGAAATCAACATCAGTGACTTACCATTTCATGGCAAGAACACATAGTGTTCTTTCTGTAATGAAATATCAGATTTGTTAAACATATATGTTGATGTGTGCATCAGAAGTATCTTTCGCTTTTAAAGAACACCTCTCTACTCACACTAACCATGGAACAGATAATATGAAGTCATGGAGTAGATAATATGAAGTCAAGACTTTGGGGAAATGGTTAAAAGGAGAATGAATTAATACAGTGTAAATTAAGGCACAACACATGCAATGTGTGTTGTTTGGCCACCAGAAAATGTTTTATACTAAATAATTTAATGGGCCACAGTAGAGCAGATGACTGAGCTGTACAATTCCCATACAAGTCTGGCCCTGATCATGCTTAATTTTATGTTATTTTATTTCTGTCCTACTTTTTCTGACAAAATTGGGATCCAAGGTAGCACACATGACTGAAAAACAAGTAAAACACATAATGTCAAATACAATTTTATTTGTATTTTAATGTTAAATACAATTTTAAAAGTTAATCGAGTGCCTTCTCAGTGGCTGCTCCCAGACTGTAGAATTCCCTACCAAAGGAGGCTAGGCTGGTCCCTTCTCTGCTCTCCTTTCATCAGCAGACAAAGACTTTTTCATTCAAATAGGCTTTTAATACTTAATTGCACATAGGCAGCTTTTGGGAGGGGACAGGTGCTGTATTTATAACCTTAATGGTTTTTTTTAATATATTTTTAAAAAATTAATGGTGCTTTAATGTGATGATTGTTTTATTTATTATTGTCCCTTTTTTAAATGCTTACCTTGTTTTTAGACTTTGTAAACTATCTTGGGTCCCGTGCTGGGAGAAAAGTAGAATATTAAACAAAACAAACAAACAAACAAACAAACAAAGTTATAACATTAAAACATAGTTGAATGAAGTTTTAAAATGAGATCACAGTAATAATTACAGTAATTAATTAATTGCTAATAATTACTAGTAATTACACAGTAATTAATTACATGTCATTAAAAAGTGCAGCAGCCACTTGTCAACAGCCTTAGCTTCCCAATCATGAGCCAACAGCCAACATGAATAAGAATGTCTCTCTGTAGGCAGCAGAAAACAGGGATTAGTGTAGCTTAAGCATCTCTTAGAAGCATGATCCATGGCATGGAAACAGCCACTGAGAAGACCCTGTTTCATATCCTTACAAGTGGGACTTATGGCAAGATTGGCAAGACAAAGAGAAGGATCTCAAAGCCTGGGCGAGGCTTGTATTGGAGAACATGGTCTTTTAAACACTTTGGACCCAAGTCATATATGACTTTACAGATCATAATCAGCAATTTGAATTGGCCTCTGAAACAGAATGTAGGTGGTGAAGATACACTAATAAGAGAATCATATGTTCATTGTACTTGGCCTGGGTGATTCATCTGGATCCAGCATTTTGGATCAGCTGAAGTATTCAAACTCTCTTCTAAAGCACCTCCCCCTATTTCACATAATATGGTAATCCAAAAGGGATGCAACCAAAATGTATGTCACAGAAATGAGTGCAGCGAGTGCACCAGTTTTAATTGTGCAACTACACTCCTGACCAGCCTCAGGCTTGAATCTAGAAGTGCATGCACCAACTGTGAAACTGTACTGTACAGAACAAACCAAAGTACAGGGAAAAACTACATGGACAGATTTGCCAAGCAAGAAATTTCAAGAGAGCAGTTATATTAGTTAGCCTACAACAGCAAAATCAACAGAGTCTTGTGGCACCATGAAGACTAACAAGTTTTACTTGGCATAAGCGTTCACGGACTCCACACCTATCCATCAGATGTATTTGATGAAGTGGACTGAGTCCATGAAAGAACATGCCAAATAAAACTTGTTAGTCTAGCAAGAAATTATTATTTCATTTTCCTACAACTGTACTGTACAATTGAATCTGTGATTTTTAAAATCAGCCACAAGTGTCTTTATATTGATATTCTAAAAACAGAACTGGAATATGGAAGATGCATGAAAATAACAGCCTTAATCTCCTCCTTTAGTTCCAGGAAAAGAAAGTAAAAGAAAAATGTAACACATAATTTCTTTCCACTGAGAATTCCTTCACCTCTGCAAACGACAGCCAACAAACTATGGAGGGGGGAGGATTCTTGGATAATGATACCATGTCATTTTGTTCTTGTTGTTGTTTACTAGACATTATCAGCAAAGAAAGAAGGAGGTGAAAGAACCTGCTGCAGCCACACAACCACTGTATGTTTATTTCTGCCTTCAACTGCCCTATTTCATCTACCACAGTTGGATAAAGTTAGTGCCTGCTGAGTAGACAAAACAAAAGAAATACATAAATAAAACTCAAATAAATAACTGTGTTAAAGTGAACTGAAGAACATAATCTAATCAAAGAAAATCTTGAAATGCCACATTGTTAAGAAAACAACACAGAAAACAAGAATCGGCCATCCATCAAATAATCTGTCAGGAAATTTTAAACTGCAGAAAATTTAAAAATAAAAATGCAAGGAAAGAAACAACTGAAAAGAAAGCAACCAGAAAAAAACCCTCTTTTGGATCAGACTTGTGCAAATCACACACAGCAAAACCATTCCTTTCTATCATCTATTTTAACAGAAAACATATGCAAGTTCGGATGCATTGTCCAATTCAAGATATAATCCTGCCAGCACAAGCACAACATCCAATGCCAATGTTACTAGCATTTCCCCTTCATATCCCAAGATGATTATTTAACATTTTATAAAGAACAGTCTATGAATTTCCTAAAATTTTACTATTATTGCAACATCTGTAACTACTCAAAACCTCCACTCTACACAATCATCACTATTCATAGAATGAAAATAAAGGTTCATTGCTAACAGCTTGTGTCTACAGATGCATTTATAAATACATACAGCTTACTGTTCTCTACACTGAAAGTAAAGAAAAAAGTTTTAATATTTAAGTCAGAGTACAGATTCAGTAAACAGGTAGCTCTGGACAAATACAGCTCTCAGCTGGATCTTATAATCAACTGGCACAAATTTTATATGCACATCTTGGTACACAATGCTAAGTACACAATTGTCATAACTGTAAAGTATTAAATCTAGATGGTGTTAACTTTATTACTCAGTCCAATCACTCACAGAATCTGTGTGCGGTGGGGGGGGCAGTGGTGTCAGCTTGCTTGCAACATGTACCTCTGACCACTGGAAACCACTAAGAAACAGGTTTGACCTGAAGAATGCAGAATCTGCTAAGTCTTATCTAAGCATGAATCAGACTTTGCTTTGGTTATCCATGACCTACTTGTAAACTCTTGTGTAGAGTAACGCAACACAGGCTGATAGTCTGGAAACTTCCGGTAGTTCAGAACATACTGCAATAATATTGCCATCTAGGCTGAGAAGCACAAACATACTACATTCATGCTTTTGCCAGATTCACTGGTTCCCAGTTGACTGCCAGGCCCAAATCAATGTGTTGCTTTGGCTTTTAAAGTACTCCACAGCTTGGGACAAGGGTATGTAAAAGACTGCCTGCTTCCATATGCATCAACTCGGATTTTAAAATCTCCTGACATCCGTTTCTCAAATGTTCCTCCACCAGGTGATGTGTAGGACAGCTAGAGGAGACAGACCCTTTTCAGGGGTGGTACCTTATCTATGGTCTAGAGGGACTGTAGTGAGTTTGGCCTCTGCTACCTGGCAGATGGGTTTTAGAGTCCTTGCCAGCAAAATTGCCAAATCTTAAAAACAGACCAGTGGCACACAAAAGAGTTATTTTGTCCTTGGAAGGTTTGTTAGATAACTTGTGCTTTAGCTTGATAGCTGAAGGCTGAGAACAAACGGGAATGGACTGAAGTAATAAGCTTTCCCTTGTTACCAGCTTACTTGTAGTTTTCACAGCTATTGAGAAGAGGGACTGTTCCCACCTGGATACTTCACTTTCTTTGTTTGCTTCGGCACTCTTAGAAAGCCATCTCTCATCAGCCTCACTGGTGGGAGGAAAGTTGCACCCTAGCTCATAGACCTTGTTTAAACAACCAAATGGGCCTGGACTGCCCTCCATGGGATAGTCTGGGTGTAATTAGTTGTCTTGAGTCCATTTCTACCATTGCCTGTGAGGACTGGGCTTCATCAGTGAAATGCTTCTCAGCTACAGACCACCAGCTGCAACAATTACCACCAATAAAGCTTATTTTATAACAGTAATGTGCCTTAGTGGCAGGCGTATGCCTGGAACTACAATCAGTTCTGCCTTACAACAGAGGCTAACATGGTACCTATCTTGTTGTTATTTTGCTGCAAGATAAAGTCCTTTCTATTTTTCTCAGACTTTTCAATTTCTTCTTGATTTAAATTCCTTTTATGTACTAGGTTTTTAAGGAGTTTTAGATACATTTTAGATACATTCTACTGTTGTTTTTTAAAATCTTTGTTACAGGTCAGAGAATATGGTTATAGAGCAGAATAATCAATCATAATCATAATAATTTTTTACTTGCTACCTCTCCCCAATGGTCGAGGCAGGGTACAACACAGATACAATTAAAAACAAATTACAACTAAAATACTCTAAAAACACAAAACCATTTAAAACACAAACATATCCTGATCAAAATATATATCATAATTAAAAGTACAATTAAAAGTACAAATATAAGTAATTACAAATATTTTAGGGAAGAAAAAATTGATTTGTCAAAATCTACAACTGTACCCCCACACTGGGTTCTGTGAGTGAAGGAAAGACAACCTCCATTACAAGCTAGGAGGTAGTCACGTACACAGGAGTTCTAGCCCCTCCCGTCTGCTGACTCATGACTCTACCTCACCTGAAGCATCTCTCCCTGGACATTGCCTTATTTGGAAGGTAGTTTGTGATTGGAGGAAACCTCATATTACCTGCCCCTCTGGACATTTCCTTATATGGATGGAAGTTTCTGGACATTACCTAATATGGTGCAGGTGGTCTGTGATTGGTGGAAAAATGCCGCAGTGGGCGCGTATGCTGTTTACCTGGATAAAAAGACCTTGCCAAGCCTCTGGCCTTTGTTCCGAACCTCCAGCACCCTGCTGCAGCAGAATTTTATATTTTTATACTTTTGTACTCAACAAATCTGGCCTTAGCCTTTGAACCAAGAAACATCTGGTCATTTACCTGTTTCTCAGAAAAAGCTGTCCTTCTCAAGGGCGCAGAAGGTGACAGTTCCATGTAACTTCGAGACCAATTTAATTCTGTTTCAGTGTCACCAGAACTAATGAAGTATGCCAGCAGCCTACTTCATTAGTTCTGATATGAGGAAGACTGGTTTCAGCTTCAAGAATATATAAAATTAAGTATTTTCCCACAAGGAAACAACACTTGACAAAACTGATCATGGGTAATTTTTACTGCAGATTATTTTAAATATCTTATGTGAAACTAACTCTATTCTTCTTTTCACTTAGTTTCTATCCCTTTCTTTCCAACATAACTTTGTGGTGAGACCCACTACTCGTAAAGCCATGCCGTCATCAGCTGAAGTCCCTGCTGCAGTAGACACAAAACATTAACAGTTTGTTGCAAATCAGTATACTTCCACAACACTTTTCATATAAAATCAGTTTAAAATAATGTATTAGCAAAGTGAACATGCCTTCCATTGTCTAACTAAAAACCAATAATGCTCATGAATTTTTGAGCAAACACACAAATGCCATTGGGAAGAAAAAGTAATAAGCACATTAGGCTGCAATTGGGCAGCAGGAGCTCTTTACCACATCTTGTAACCATCAGATGTATGGCTAAGATTCATGATCAGGATTACTGATACTTAAAAGCACATCTCTGCCTTTTTGTTGAAAGGCTTCATTTCTCATGCCAAGAACTTCAGCTCTGGTTAAGTATCACTTTGCTGTTCTAAGCTATAACTACAACTCGGGAGGAAATTAGTTAGTCTGACATCAACAGCACAAAATGGCTTCTAGTTTCTGTATTCCTATACACTAAGGTTCCTAATATAGCTATTCACTGAGCTGCTTACACATTAGATTACGTCAGCCACCTCCAATAAGCCTGTCTAATAAGCCCTAAAATAGCAAGGTAAGGTTTCAGCACTAGAACATGGGGAAAAATGCATTCTTTGAGGAATGTGTAAGAATTGTGCCTTTGTCTTTACTCTTTCTGTCTTGTTAGTCACATATCTATACATACAACTTTTTTCTATTGCTATTACTAACAAGACATTTCAGATCTTCATTATTTACAGTGACAATAAAACTACAGCAGAACTATAGAATGGTTTCAGCTAAGAATCAAGGAGCACTACAAAGATTAGTATGAACAGAGATTTCTTTTAAATCTTATTACAAATATTTTCAATATAATTATACGTATCAAGAACACTGAATTAAGTATTTTTCCTCTAATTTCTAACTGAGGTGGGAAGAATAAGGGATTTAAACACTTATAACTTGATGTGTTACAAGTTACTTAATACAGCTTTTACTGCACAGCAGAGCATGAAAGTGAAACTAAATGCAATATGCTGCAAAATTGTAATTATAATTGCTTTATTAATGACAATCAACTTCTTATATCACTCAATGCTAAAATATTTTTCAGAGCAGTTACTGGAATATCCTATTCTGTCCATTTTCAACATAACCCAGCTTTTCCTCACTAGTTTTTACCTCACATGATGCATGAAAATACAGAACAGCCAAAGGAAAGACAAATCAATTATGCAATAGAAACAGTAAACCTGGCTATATAAAATGTGACCTGCAAAAAAACCCAGAACATCAACCTGATGAAAAGTACACTTTGGAAATCCAATACAAAAACTAAATTGTTTTAATTTATAATTTACGACATTTCATTCAAGAGTCTTCTGAACCTTCTAAATGTGACATCTTGAATGTATATTTCAGGTAAGCACAATGCATTCATTCTATCCTACTAACTGCCTGGCAAATTTGTCAAAATAACTGATAAGAAGAGGCCATCAGCCCATGTTGCTCAAATCAATATAACAAAAAGGAATTTCTTCCTAGGTGAGGCACTTATAAAGCAATGCAAGAGATGGTCACCAGGTCTTCTGCACTTTGATAGCCATCAGTGCCAACATGATATGGTGGTTTCAGTGTCAGACTAAGAATATGAAGACCAGAATTTGAGTCCCCACTTAGCTATGGAAACCCACTGGGTGACCCTGGGCAAGTCACACACTCTCAGCCTCAGAGGAAGTTACAGAATCATAGAATCATAGAAATGTAGAGTTGGAAGAGACCACACGGGCCATCCAGTCCAACCCCCTGCCATGCAGGAACACCCTCAAAACACTCCCGACAGATGGCCATCCAGCCTCTGCTTAAAAACCTCCAAAGAAGGAGACTCCACCACACTCCGACGCAGCATATTCCACTGCTGGACAGCCCTGACTGTCAGGAAGTTCTTCCTGAGGTTCAGGTGGAATCTCCTTTCCTGCAGCTTGAATCCATTGCTCCTTGTCCTGGTCTCTGGAGCAGCAGAAAACAAGCCCTCTCCTTCCTCTACATGGCATCCCTTCAAATATTTAAACATAGCTATCATGTCCCCTCTTAACCTTCTCTTCTGCAGACTAAACATACCCAGCTCTCTCAGTCTATCCTCATAGGGCATGGCTTCCAGGCCTCTCACCATTTTGGTTGCCCTCCTCTGGACCTGCTCCAGCCTGACCATGTCCTTCTTGAATTGGGGTGCCCAGAACTGGACACAGTATTCAAGACGACGTCTAACCAAAGCAGAGTAGAGTGGTACCAGTACCTCCCTCGATCTAGACACCATACTCCTATTGATGCAGCCGAGAATTGCACTGGCTTTCTTGGCTGCCGCATCACACTGCTGACTCATGTTCAGCTTGTGGTCTATTAAAACTCCTAGATCCCTTTCACACGTACTGCTATCCAGCCAAGTGTCCCCCATCCTATATTTCTGGATTCCATTTTTTCTACCTTACACTTCTCTCTGTTGAATTTCATTTTGCTGGCCTTGACCCAGCTCTCCAATCTATCCAGGTCATTTTGAATTTTGATCCTGTCCTCTGGCATATTAGCAACCCCTCCCAATTTGGTGTCATCTGCAAATTTGATCAGCATGCCCTCTATTCCTTCATCCAAGTCGTTGATGAAGATATTGAACAGCACTGGGTCCAGGACAGAACCCTGTGGCACCCCGCTAGTCACTTCTCTCTGGCAAAATCTAAACAAAGCTTTGCAACAAAACCCTATGATAGGGTCACTGTAAGCTGAAAATGACTTGAAGGCACACACCAACAACAAGGACATGCACAATACGCAGGTTACAGAAATAACCTGGCGCAGCTGTGAGTTAACGTTAAATGAAAGCATACTGCATGATCTACAATGTGAAACTCAGGTTTCAAGTATATTACAATGAACTATTTTTAATTCTACAGAAATGTAATGGTTAACTATAAATTTGCATCAGATTTTTAAAAATGAAATCCATTTGTGCCACAACAATTTCAAAGATGAGTTACAGTGTGATATATAAAGGACTGAATAAAAGGCACCATCTTTTACATCTAGTGCCACAGTACAGTGAATGAGCTTTTGCTTTCTGTCTCATTATAAACCTCACTGTGAATTCAGGTAACATAGAGAAGACTGACAGCTTACAAACCTTGCAGAGTGATGCACATATTTTGGTTTTTACACATAGTTATAACCTAGACTTCAGCAACCTCACTCTTAATTGTAACATTGTTTAAAGGATAGCTGCTATAGCAGTTAATGTCTGATTTTCAAGTAAAAAGGAATATGCACCATCACTTTAATGCTATGAAAGGCCATAGAGACAGAGATTTAAAAGTTTCTTGATAGTCTGGCCTTATGATAGTCTATGATCTTTAATAGTCTTGATAGTCTATGGCCTTAAATCTCACTAGGACAAACCTGTATTTTTAATGTATTATCATTCTGTTTTTACAATTATTAAAAATACACTAGCATGTTCTAGGAAATCTCAGTGGGGGGGAAAAACCCTGAGCAATGACATGTTGCCTCACACAGACATCTACCAAAGCTATTGTCCACCCATCATCAGCTGTCTCCATATTGATACTCTGTATTATCTGAACTATGATTTACCAAAATATGTGAATCTAATACATTTTCCACCCATCGGCAGTCAAGATCAGCCGTAATATGCACACATTGGCAAGCTCCTGTCCACACCGAAAATATAGGGGGAGCAGAGTACAGAAAACCTAGATAGGAGGAGAAGAATATGCCACTGTGGCTAACAGCTGAAATAATTCTGCTTCCCCTGGTTCATGCACACTGATTCCGTTGAACTCCAATCTGCCAACACTGCTTGTTCTTTCAAGAGTCTCAGGAAAATGCCAACATGATGTTGCAAAGCTCTCCACAGCATATTACCAGATACTCTGCCAAACATCTAAATAGCCAGGACTTCCTACTTGTGTCTCATAGAAATAGAGGCTGAAAGCCCAAAGCCACGCAGAAACCCATGAGAAGACAAGGTAAATTAAAAGGCATGGCACACTTGTTGGATTCCCCCCTTTCCTCTCACAGCACAGTAGGAGACTGTTCCACAAGCACCAGCTGCCGCCACATCCACTGGCCCCATTCTCAACATCTCAACCATATACGTCTGCAAAGAAGAGGCAGGGCAACAGCAATGTATTTTTTACATAGTACTTTGTAGGTAAGGTAAGACCAAGGACTGCACTGTGGTGGCAGGACAGTAGGTCTGTGGGTCACAGGATGCGAGCACATAGTACAGGGACTGGTCTGCTCAGCCTACAGCTTTGCATTGAGTGCTGGTAGTCCCATTCAAATCGCTGTACTCCTGAAAGATACCATGGACCAAAGAATTCTGAAGCTACATAATCCCAGGTACAAACTTTCTTAGAACTTTGTTCCTGATGGTCCTTCCTCTCCTCAACAGGATCACAATTTGATTCTGTCAAGAGACATCCCCTTGGAGTGGAATCATCCATATCAGCCAATGCATGTAGCCACTACATTCACCAGCATAATCTTGGAAACGTTCTTAGGCTTCTGCTTGGCCTCAAAAGCACTCCACATTCCTTGGCAATGGGGCATATATAGCTTTGGTGCCAAATACATGTATGCATTTGGCATGAGTATGCCTCTAAGTGGAACTAATTGGTGTTTTACTCTCTCTCAGTATGTGTGTCTTGCATGATTGCCTCCTCTCTTCACTTGTTCTTCTCACCAACTCTTCCCAGCAGACTCACTTTGGCTCCTCTCAGAGCTGTCACAGTACCCCTCCTCTGCAATGAGTGTTTGCCTGGACTGCCCCTCTTCACTAATGGCTATGGGAGTATGACCACTGACTTTCTAGAGTTGAGAGACAGGACTTATCTGCACTAGGTTGTTTGAAAGTACAAGGGCAGGTTTCTCAGGTTTCTGAGACTAGTAATTTTTTGAGATTTTGGTGACAGTAATCCCGAAATAGCAGATAGGAATTTGTTATGTTAAGGTTGTGTACGGCTGCATGTACCAGGGTGTGTCACAGGGGCACCTCAGGTGTTGGTTTCTATCTCAACTTCACTGTCTGCACATTAGATAGAATGTGAGAATGCTGAGATTCAATAAATCCGGATGCATGGTTCTCACTGGATATCTGTACTGGTGGGAATACTGCAGGTGTATCGTGCCACTGAACTGGCTGTTGGCAGTGTTATTTCCAAGCATGCCTGCCACTGGCATAGCTTTTTTTCTCCCAGTGCCTGCATATCAACATGTCATAGGAGACTTGAATAGAACAGATTTTTCACATGGTTAACTCTGGTGGATCTTCTTCCTGTGTTAGCCCCCAACGTGGATGCAAACCTGTATTTGGAGTGGAGCTCACATGATACAGGCTACAGCTCATATAATGGAAAAAAAAGTAGCCAGCTGAAAGCTTAGGCTAGATTCTTTTTGCATTATACTTAGCATTGTTGTTGGGTTTTTTTTAAACAGAAGAAAAGTTTACTACGAAGGAACATTCTGTCTTGTGAGTTTCCGCATGCAATCTGAAATGGTGCAGCCTGGACAGAGGCTTAATATGTCCCTGAGAACTGGAGTTTTATCCAACTAGCAATAGTGGGACAAAAACATCTGAAGCTATCAACACCAGAAGCCATCAATGCAGATTTAAGACTTTTGAGGGGAAAGTAGTTATTAAGGAAAGAAAACCATTTCCCCCTATATTTTCTTTCCACAATATTTTCCTATTAACTCATCAGTATTATTGCAATATTGTTTCAACAACCCAAGGAGCAGACATTCTGGAGGTATAGACAATGTTTATAAATATTCTTCACTGGAGAAGCTGCTCCAAGTCTTCAAAATGTCATGATCTGGAAATGTGGGCTATGGCTGCTTCTATCATAAAAAAACATTCCCAGAAGAAACCAAACCCGTTCTGTTGAATGCCCTCAGAATTCAGCAGATGCCTTCTGTAGCAGCATCTAGGAATCTTCCTACAGACCAATCAAGATCCTAATCACAGTGTGATTGTTTTTCTATCCATTAGAGCTGTTTCCCAACCCCCATGCACATATCTTGGCCCTATTATCATTACCCCATATCCTTCAAATAAATACCCAGAGGTTGACCTTGACACGTACTTTGTGTAGACACGAACCTTTGTAGGCCTCTATTTCTAGCAGTACCATCACTATGCTACCTAATTGTTGCTTCCTGCTTTTTGATGTCTAAACTCCAGTCAGAACACACATGGAATTCAGAACAAGCCACTGTGTGAAATGCAGTACTCAATGGCTACTTCACATTTTGCCTGCTTTACTATACATGCTGTGCAGAAACAAGGTGCATTACCCATGCAGAAACTACTGCTATCAAAAATAAGTTGAAAAGTAGCATAATAATTGTGGCCTGATTTGCAAATACAACATATGGTGCAGTAATTATAAAACAGCATGATTTCGTTCAATTGAACTCACTTATTTGGTAGTATGAATTTGCTTCTGCCCTTACACACACCAACTTTCTATGAAATCCTTAACTGTATTTCATAAATGCAAAATGTCCTAACATTCTAATAGGCAGAGTGAAGAAGAAAACCTCAATACTCTTTCATAGTAAAAATGCAAGTTACATTTATAAAGCTAGGAATGCATTTTATATTTCAGAATCCCATGACTAAGTACTATAAGAGAATTACAAGTGGACAAAGTAAGAGAATAACAGCCATTCAGCAGATGCTGAAGACAACTTGGCAAACTATGTCCCTTACAGTTTATCAGCTCATGCCACCATCATTACCCTGCCCCCAGTCTACCCTCCTACCCTTATTTAGAGGAGGAGAGGAGACAGCACCAAAAGCCATCTGTTTCAGAAGAGAAGGTTAGCTTGATGGATCCTGAGCTGCTCAGAAACCAGCAGGACATCTTTCTCTGGACACAGAGAAAGCTCTCATTGTTGTCACCTGCCACCACTACATACCACTCCAAAAAAGTGTCTTAACAAATCATAAGGTATCAACAGGATTCTGTCCAGAAACCCCTTATGTATATGAAGGTCTTTTGTAACCAGAGCTATGAGTGGTTGATGGCTGACAACAAGGTGCCTTTTCCGATTAATGGTCAGGAGTAAGAACCAACTCTATCATGTTACATATCCAGGGCGTGTGTGTGTGTGTGAGAGAGAGAGGGAGGGAGGGAGGGAGGGAGGGAGAGGATAGTTTCATACTATATGTACAATACATATATACGCCTATAGATAGGGCCATTTACAACTGTCATCCCATATAAAGAGCTGGATTTACTTGCAAAATACAGCAGTCCCTCCCTTACCATGACCTCTGCATGCATTAATGTGAGGTCGTGCAAACCATCGTGTCTCAATATAGTCAATGGATGCAGTGCGCACACGCATACCCCTGCATATACAGAGGGTACACTGAACTCATAACTGGGGACAGATTCTTTTCTCAGTTTCTGTTGACGTGTATTTCTCATGCAAAAGTTGCATTTCATATATAGACATAATATTCATAAATCCACATGGTGTTCAGGACAGGATCCTGAAGTGTAAAACTGCATTATTGATTATTAAAGTTAGGATTGTCCATGCCATTGTATTTTCAGTTTCTATGTATGGCTGCAAAAGCTGGACAGTGAAGAAAAACTGTTAGGAAGAAAATAACTCATCTGAGATGTAGTGCTGGAAAAGAGTTCTATGGATACCCTTGATTGCTAAAAAGACAAATGAATGGGTCCTAGAGCAAAGCAAGTCTCAACTCTCCCTAGAAGTCAACATAGATAAACTGAGATTGTCATACTTTGGACATATGAGGAAACAAGGCTCCCTAGAAAAGACAATAATGCTTGATAAGGTAGAAGGCAGTAGGAAAAGAGGAAGACTCAGTCAACGAAGCTAGGGCCCTGAGTCTGCAAGACCTGAGCAGGGCTGTTGATGATAGGGTGACTTATAGACCTCTCATTCATAAGGTCTGCGTAAGTTGAAGTCGACTTGACAGCAGTTAAGAACAACAAAACAAATACTTAGCACATATATTTTACCCTTAGAAATCAGTCCCCAAGTATGACTCAGATGAAACCTCATGAGTAGCGCACGTATATATACAGAATTGTCTTAATTAAATCCATTTGGAGAAGAGTAAAGGCAAAATAAAAAACAGGAAGTGAATCAAGACAATAGGCAACCTTATATTTCTGACATAGGGTATTTAATCCAGTTTTTGTCTCCCACAGACAGAGTTCCTTTCATACACTGGAGGCTTCTAATCCAGCAGAGAATTTCTGCTGGTGGAACGAAGGATGCAATTTTTATCTACTCACCCCACCACCACCACAGTCCCCTACGTCTACAGAAGGCTGCTCCAGAAGGCTAGGGATCCTTTGGAAGTGTGGGGGAATTTGTGCTGTGCACTGCAGGAGAAAGTTAAAATTGGCAAATTTATTTGAGCAGTCTGAGGGACTGGCATTAGGGAATGGCATCACCAACAGAAGAATCACTGAGAAGGAGCTTAATCTGTCACCACTTGAAAAAGAATAATCCACATAAAGCTAACCTACAGAAGGGGAGGGTCAAGATTTCAGAACACTCTTTGAATTAGCCACCTGAATTATAAGTTTTGTATGATTATAACAGAGCTGTACCTCACCTGGATAGCACTCCATTTACAAAGAGGACAGGCAGAGGACTAAATGGAGCCCTCTCTTTCTCTGACCCTAGGCTGCCCTCAGCTCACACTTGCTATTACAGATAACAGGAATCCTGCCTACTCATAACTATATATTCACTCGAGACTTTTTCATCTTGCAATTATTCTTCCCAGCCCATATAATACTATTGTATCAAGTATAGTCCTTGGAGAGAGAGTCATATGTTTCCCATTCTGTGCATGGTGGAAAGACCATTTAAAGCGAACAAAGAAGGAAAGAGGGCTCAGCCTTTGGTCTATCATTTCTGATGCAAAAAGCTACACAATTTGATAATAAACTGTTTCTGCCACCATTTTACGTGTGTGCATGCAAACACACATACATTGTAACAATATTATACACTAGACCAGTGGTTCTTAACCTGGGGTCTGCGAATCCCTGGTGGTCTTCAGAGCCTTCACAGGGGGTCCATGAAGCCCTGCTATTGGACACTAACAGCAGCAGCAGCAGCAATAGGGTTGTGGCAGTGGGATGGTGGTGGTTGAAGGTGCTGAAACTGTTCCCTTGTTTGCAAAAGGAAGAGACATGCTGGCTAGAAAGAACCTCCCCCTCCAGCAGCATTTGTTGTTGTGTGCCTTCAAGTCACTTCTGATTTAAGCAACACTTAAGTCAACCTATCAAAGGTTCATTTGCTTTTTTTTTGCCAGATTTGTTTAGAGGGCTTTGCCTTTGTCTTCCTCTGAGGCTGAGAGAATGTAACTTGCCCAAGGTCACCAGCGTCTAAGTGGGAATTTGAATCCTAGTCTCCAGAAGCCTTTAATAAATAAATAAATATTTGAATATTTAAATCTAAACTTAAGTATTTCAATCTTGAGATAAGTCTTAAGGGTCTCTGGCAAAAAAATTATATTTGTAGGGGGCTCCTTGATTTTTTTTTTTAAAAAAGATTAAGAACCACTGCATTAGAGAATGAAAATCATCATGCTACAATATCAGTAAAATAAATATGATTACATTAACAGCAATTGTTTATATGCACATCTGTTACAGACATAGGAAAACTGATTTGCTAAAGGGTGATATTTTACAGGAAATACACAGCAAGCACTAAGCTGTTCTCTGAAGAGCCACCATATTCTCACCACAGCAATATCTGGATAAATTTATCCTTTTGTTCAGATACACTGAACAAATTCTATAAATTTATTTGTAGTTAAAGATGTAACATAAATGTGTCATGAACTCTGGGAACACAGTATATTGAACGCTAATAAAATATCCCTCTTTTTATTTTCCAAGGCAGTGGTTCTTAAACTTTTTTTGGGAATTTACAGATCACTTTGATAATCTAATGACAGATATGGACCACTTTTCTAGGAAAAGTACTTAAACATAAGGACAAAAAATGGAAGAAAAAATAATTTGTGCCTGGACCTTTGGAAACACATCTGTATACCACCCTGGGAGACTATGGACTACTCGTAGAAAAACACCATCCCCATGGGAATCTTTGATGGGCTAATTAGACAGGCTAATCTCCAAATCCAAGTTTAGTACCAATATCTACCAAAAGCATTAAAAAGGAACACTACAGTAGATGTTCTTTAATATGACTGAATTTTATTTTGCATTATTTTGGTTATTTGTTTCATTATTGTTGTTATGTGCCTTCAAGTTGTTTCTGACTTGTGGTGACCTTAAAGCCCTAAGGCAAACCTATGACAGGATTTTCCGGGGCTGACAGGCCAAAGGTTACTCAGTGGGTTTCCGTGGTCAAGCGGGGAATCAGACCCTGGTCCCCAAGATCATAGTCCAATGTTCAAACAACTACACCATGATACTTCTCATTCATTTCACAGCTTCACAGCCCAGGTCTAGTGACCATGCAATTAAAACCAGTTGCCTACCAGTTATCTTCCAATATACTATATTAATGCTTTTATCATGATTTCACTCCCTCAGAAAGATCCCACCTTCACTGAAGTCTTAACATAAGTAAGACCATTTTCTGCCTGTGTGCTAATCAATAATTTAAAAGACGCTAAGCATTAGAGAAGCTATCACCTCCTTCTCAACATTATATACCCAGGATAACTGGCAAAGTGCTTATTTGCACTACAGTAATGGCTTGGTCCCTCCCTTAACTTAAAGAGAGTGGAGGAGGAGACTGCAAAAGTTAGGTTTAGCTACATTTGATAATATAAAACATTCATGAGTATAATGCTGAGGGAAGAATATTACTTCTGTTAATAGGAAAAAAATATATAAAACAGCGTCAGCACGGCACAGCACTAACTTGACAACACCCAGCCTCAAACATTTGCTGTGATGAAAAAAGGTTTACAGCATAGGCTACTTTAAAGTAAGTCCTGCTGAGTTCAATGGCACTTAACAGATAAGTGTATACCCAGAACTACAGCCTAAGAGATACAGTAGGTTAAGTAACACAGAGAGCCTATCGATATATATCAAGCTGAGATTTCTACGTATTTCTCCTTCAAGGTTAAGAGAAAGGTAGGAGTTGCTAACATGGATAAATGCATCAGAATGTACAACATCAAACAAATACACAGGAAGAAGTTTAACTCAATGCCCTTGTCCATACACAACCACACAGACGGATGTTCTAAGGATTAGAAAATGAAGTTATTACATGTAACTGTGTTTACTACTACAGTATGTGACCTATTTTAAGCCCTGGGTTTAAAAACATGAAACATAAACATAAAAAAAAAAAAAGTGGGCACATTCATTTTTCTTTGGATCTATGCATAAGAATTAGCCATTTAAAAAAAAAACCTATGATATTGCACAGCAATTAGAGTAAAGCAAGAATGCATATCCTTGAGCTCCTTTTTTCCCTGAAAAATAAAACTTATATAAACAATGCTCAGATTGTGTTGCAGGGCTTCATAAAAATGCTTAGCTTTGACATTTTCTACTATCTACTATGAATGAATTCATTTAGCTTCCAGTTCAACTGTTAACAAGGCAACTGCAAGGTTATCAGTAGTCAGTTTCAAAACAGAAGAAAATAACCAAAGTACACACATAGACGCCCTTCTTCTATTTGCTAAGGAATGCTGTTACTCAATTGTCATGCACTGCATCTTCTACATTACAGTGGAAAAAAATGAACGTACCAAATATGAAGTCATTGCACCTCAGAAAACACACCTTGTAATCTTCCATAGACTGCAGTTCAAAGTGGAATCTCATCAGTTTTTCCTTTTATCTTCACCCTGTAGTATAAATAAAATCTACACCCTGCATGCTGACTGTTTTATTAAAGCGAGCAGCAATGAGTAGAAAACATATTAGAATATCTGCCCTGCATTAACTTAAAGCAACATTGTCTTGATGTAAACTAAAACACATGCTGAGTGAGGATGTGCGCACATAGCAGCTTATCTCCTCTCTCATCTGCTTCTAATGACAGCTGATAAACTAGCCACAACTAATCCTTTTCTAGCTGCTGATCAAATAGACAATCCAGCATGGTGGAGCACTCGAAAATTCCTCTTGCTTCTGTTCTACTGCTGCTCTAAAAAGCAGTTTCCTTTTCATTGAGATAATAGCCTTTTCTGCAGTCACATGACTCAGAACCTACATTAGCACAGCATTATGATAATAGACTTCCCTCCCCCCTTCTCTACTGCTATTAAGGAGGGCATCTATCCTAAAAACCCACTTAAACATTTTGCAGAGTGAAGTGCCAAAACTATCTGTCTCTTTGAAGGAAAACAACATCAATGAAAGCATTCCACTGCTCTGTCTTTCCAATATTGCATATACCCTACATATAAACAATTAATATAGAATTAAAACCATATTATTCATGACATAGAAGAATTAAGTGATTATTTGGTTGCAGTCCAGGTTTTCAGCCTTAATTTAAGGTTGATTGTATTAATTTTTTTCTCTATAATGTTCCTCAATAAATTTACTCCTTTCCACATCCAGTAACTATAATACACTATTTATCCACTAGCTTTCCATTGTAATTTATGGTTCACATACCTAGTTAAGTTTTCTTTAATTTCAGAAGTATGAAGGGTCTCTATAAACTTGAGGTTTTTAAGGGTGTTCCAACCACTTACTTTTTGTCCTGTTGTAAGCCTGAAGCATAAGAGCTGAAACCAACTCAATAAAGAACTTTCCTGGAATAAAACATTCTGCTGATATTTGTGGCTTGTTAAAGAACTGCGTGAATAGAACTCTCCAAGCAAATGGTAACTTTTCTTTATATACTGTTGTTAATATTGTTGTTGTCATCACAGCACTATGAAGAAATTGTTTGGAAAGCAATTGTATACCTTCTGATGGAGCGTTCCCCTACGATAGTCTCCAGTCTTTCATACAGTCTATTGCTCTTGACAAAAGGTTGGAAGTAAGGTAGAAGCGGTTTCATTTCTCCTCTCTTACAGTGAATTCTTTCTCCTCAATCAATCAATCAATCAATCAATCAATTTGCTGCAAGCAATTAAATGCTATTCATTTACACCAGCTCCATAGCTGGATTTCTGACTTCAAAAGAGGATACTTATGGACCCCATGTTATACCCTATCTTAACGAAACAGGATTGCTGTGTCAGTGGGAAATTCTTCATTTGAGATTCAGTTGGGCCAAAAACAGTTGGAATTTGAAATCCATACTGCCTCTACCCTATTGAAAAATTAGGTTTCATCTATGCATGGCAGAAAGTAGGATAAAACTTATTGTAGGGCAATATCTCCATAAAATTGTACAATAGCTCTTCAGTATTCTGAAGAGGAAAACAATTTCTATCATTTACTAAATGGAACTATGTAGTACTGATGAAGATGATGATATATTTTAACATTTAACAGTTATACAGATTTAAAATATTTAAATGGTCAAACTGTTGGGTACACATAATATGTCAAACTCCTCACAAACCCATTGGGTAGATCAGTATTATTAACCCCTATCCTGCAGATAGGGTGGGATGTGAAGGCTGATAGACTGTGTCTTGCTTAAATCTATGAGGCAGGTCTATGGAAAAAATGAGATTAAAAAAAGGGACATCTCAATCTGTAGTTCAGTGTCTTATCTATTGTGTTTCACAGATCTACAGCAAGTTGTATATAAAAAAATAATAATTCTCAGGTACTGCATCAAAGGCACCAACCTTGTCAGGAGACGAAAAATATTCCAAGCTGCTAGGTACCAGAAACA
The DNA here is from genome assembly GCA_030412105.1 of Cyclura pinguis. Classification (NCBI taxonomy): domain Eukaryota; kingdom Metazoa; phylum Chordata; class Lepidosauria; order Squamata; family Iguanidae; genus Cyclura; species Cyclura pinguis. The sequence continues at coordinate 221,065,670 of CM059602.1, forward strand.
AGTGAGAAAATATTATAGTTTTTTGAAGCTCTGATTTAGAATGTCTCCTTGAAGTCAATTTTAATGCAGGAACACTTCATGAAAAGAAAAGGAAAATACCTCATGCCTTTAAGAAATTAAAAAGTAATATTATTTACTCTCCATGATATTTGAATATTACAGTACATATTATATTAAATCGGAGTGGGTTATTAACTGTGATACCCCTGCAATCCTGAAGCACAGAAGACTGACGGATGGGCTGAGCAGCAATATTAACTGTCACATTTCTTTTATTTATGCAAGCCACTTGCTTTTCAGCCCCCCTCCCATATTTATTTCTTATCCAGAGGAAAGGGTGGCAACCACACTGATTAAATTTGCAGATGATATGAACATGGAAGGAATAGTGAACACCGCTGAAGCAGATCTAATATTCAAGAACAGAAAGGCAGTGAGAAATAAAATGAGCTTCCACAAGGACAAATGCAAAGCAACCCACTTGGGAAGTAAAAATTAAAGGAGCATGTACAAAATGAAAGCATGCTGGCTAGACAGTGGTACTGAACTGCAGACAGATGTCAAGTTCACAGCGGACGTAGATCTAAGACACCGCAACACAGCAATATAGCAGTAAAAGCAATGGAAAATAAAGGGAGCAGAAATAATGTAAATAAAGAGCCCAGATAAGAGGTACTAGCATGGCTAAATGCCAATAGAACTGAAAATAAATAGCATTCACAATACACAGCAGCAAACAGGAGATGAGGAAATGAGTGAGGAGATGTAAGAGGAATAACTACCCAGTTATCAATCTTTGGTGAAGCTGCGGCATGGCTAGAGGCCCCAAATAGACTTCTAGTCATGCCTCATTTAGCCTTTCAATGAACAATCAATAACAGGGACCATGGGACCACAAGCAGAAATTGTGGTTAAGAAAAACACTGAGCCCATTCAGTTAGAATGTTTTTGTCATTCTTTCGCCAAGCTCAGAAATCTCAGTCTTGCACATTGCCTCTTCCATCTCCTGCCCAACTTTGCTTGTTTGCTTCCTTACCTGAGGAGGCAAACAACTGTTTTTAGGACATATAGGAAGTCTAGAATGCTGTGTGTGAAGGGAGGAAATGGAAAATACAATCTGAGTCTGAGGCTCTTCCTGGGTTCATCATATAACACTAAACACTACACTAATGTTGTGGCATTACATTCAAAGGCCCACTGCAAGCAATACAGGAAGATAATAGGAATCTACTAGTGCCGATAACTTTAACCTATAACACTTCACTAAAGATGATCACATTTTAAGTATGATACCAACTACTCTAAAGAGCTTCTAATACTTAAGAAAGATAAAAGCACAACAGAATTTGCAGAGGACCTTGAAACTATTAACACTCACCACATACGTAATTCTGTTTGACAGAGTAACATCTACATTGGGCTGGCAAGACATGGGGCCTTTCTGCACTACACTCTTATAGTGTTATTATTCCACTTTCAATCTTCTACGGAATCCTGGGGTTTGCAGTTTAGGGAGGGGCCTTTAGAATTCTCAGCCAGAGAGCTCTTTAGCCTCAGTACACTACCAACCCCAGAATTCCACAAGATGTTAAAAGTGGAACAATAGTGCTATAACAGTGTAGGGCAGAAAGGCCCATAGTCTCAATGTGTCTTCACTGTGTAATGAGTACAAAGTGTACGCTAAGCCAATCACTAAGCATGTCTGAGACCCATGGCATAGACTGATCAATGCTGTGATAACTGCACTAAAAGGACCCAGAATCATCACACAGTTTATCTGAGAGCAGGAGTGGGGTCCATGTGGCCCTCCAGAGTTATGTGGAAAGCCACACACACTCTCCATCCCTGTTATAAAGAACCAGGAAAATCCTCTTCCTTTTCATAGCATTAAGCTCGTTTTCTCCCATAGAGGCCTCACGACGAGGCTTAACACAATAAGGAGGCCTTAACAAAAGGCCTGAACGCAGTAATTACGGTACTGTTGATGTCTCATTACAAACATTTTTGATACCACAGAGGAACATCTGGTTTTAGACTTTTCTTCCATGACACATATCTGTAAAATACTTTATTTAGAGTGTTGAGCAACACATAAACCATAAATTGCTATACTGTACATCTCTCTGCTATTTGTGTTTAGAGAGATTTAACAGTCATAGTCCCATTTTAGTTCACTTTGCAGGCCAACACCAAGCAAACATATTGTATATATTAAAAATGTATACGCAATAGAGTAATACGCCATTATACAGCACCTGCACTACACGGATCCTATCGTAGCTCTGAAAAGAAGAGACACAAGCTTGAGTTTATAGCTCATAATGGTTTACGATAACAGAAACTCCTAATACTCCTTTGTTCTCAAGCAAACACAGTGCTATCCCTTCTGCAATCTAATATCAGTATGTCACCTGGCAGTGCTGGCTTTGAGTATCTGCTGTCTTGCCCGCGCTCCCCAGGTTAAGACATGATGGAGACACAGGGTTTTTAAATCAGGTTTGTTTTCCATATCCTTACCCTGACCCTACCTCATAAAGAAATCTGGAGATCTCAAAAGCTTGCACACAATTCTTTACTTTTGTTGGTGGGGGGACTAACATAAGTGTTATCCTAATAAAGAGTTATCCTAGCAAGGATTTTGTTTTATTGTCAACATATCCTTCTCTGCATTACATAAAAGTTGCAGTGGATTTGCCCACATTACATATAACTTCAACAAGTACCATAAAGAAAATGGTGGCAATGTAATTCTTTTATACAAGACCAACAATGAAAGGACCGCAAGGAGCTACCATGGGGAGGGAAAAGTGCTTAACAAGAGGCCACCTTATGTCCTTTTGCACTCCAACAAAAACAGCTACTTTCTGTTGGTGTATACAAGCTACTTTTGCAACAATAATTAAAAAAAAACAATCCTGGTACATGGTCAAGATGATGTGGAAAGGTAAGAAAGAAAAATCTAAGCCTGCTAATGAAGATTGTTGATGTCCAGGATATTCATGCAGACTGGGATTCAATTACTGTGGTACAGCCCCACTGCTAGCATGTGACGGGCTGTCAGAGGTTGTGGATTTCTCAGAGTCTGGCCAGATGACGCTATAACCAAGACAATTGTTTAGTATCTGCCAGTGGTTCAGCTATTAGCAACTTCCCTTCAGATGGCTGTTCTTCAAGTGAATCTTACATAGAAGACATTTAACTCCCTGGTGAACCAAGCTGCTGAGTGCACCTTGCTTCTCAAAAAGCTGGATATAGGATTTTTTTTTCACTTCCAAATGACCTGGAGCACATTAGAAAATGTAATCTATGGGCTTTTATTTTTTAAAAAATCAGAATGTATGGAGGGTGAAAACCTATATCCAGAAATCTAAGAATGTGTCCTTAATTTCAGAACTTTTCTAATAAATATGCGTAACATTGGATTTCAAGCAACATACGATAATATAAGACTTGTATAAGGACAAAAAATGTTTCTTTTACAGTAAATTTCTCGACTTCAATACATTGTATTCATTAAAATACATTGTATTTAATTGACTGATATCCTCTTAAAACAAAACTAGGTTTAAGCACCGGTTAATGTTACAAAATTCTTTCACTGTTCTTCACTGTACATTTCAAAGCAAGTAAGTAGTTAACAAAAATCTGCGCAGACATGTCCAGTGGACTTTGTTATTTGTTTTCCTCTAAGTTCAGAAGTTCTATTTACTATGTTTTCAGTGAGTGGGACTGCTTTTGGTGTTGTAACTCTCCAGTAATGACAAGACTATTTCTGTAAGACAGACGAAGTATCAACTGTTAAGAACGATCAGATTCCAGCTCAGCTCTATCTTCAGTTGATTTTCTTTTCTGCTTTTCTTTCTTTCTTTCTTTCTTTCTTTCTTTCTTTCTTTCTTTCTTTCTTTTTTGCAAGAATACTCTTAAACCAATGTTTGGTTTAAGATACACAGACAGTTAAATTATTTTCAGAATATTTTCTAAATTCACTTGCTATTTCCAACTAAAACTGACTACTGAATTAGTGAAAACATGGAAAATCAATACTTAGGTAAATTCCACTGATTTAATTTATTTATTCTAGCTAGGATTAGGAATTGGATTGAGTCATAGAACTAATTACGTATAGAAGTGATTGGTACTTTTGGATCTCCACAGATTTTTTTTCCCTCATTGAGAGAAACATATGCCCTAAATACAGAAGTACACTAACCCTGCAAGTATTGTTTCATGGAGAGCCTGAGAGGTGTAGTGGTTTGAGCATTCGACTCTGATCCTGAAGACCAGAGTCTGGTTCCCTGTTCAGTCATGGAAACCCACCTGGTGACTTTGGGTGCATCTCACATACTAAGCCCCAGAAAACCCTGTGAGAGGTTTGTTTTTGAGTCGCCATAAGTTGGAAACAACTTGAAGACACACAAAAACAGCAACGACAACTGTTCCATGACAGAATTTTTTAGAAAGGAAGTCTACAGACACTTGTCTTTGTGAGATTTTTCTGAGAACCTGCCTAGGGAACCACAAGCTATACTATTTTCACACACACGCACAAATCAAAAAGGTGAAAAGATAACTCAAGATTGTAAATAACTATGCACCAGACAATAAGGCATGAGACTTGTGTAGATATGAGTCTACCCCAGGTTTTTTCAAATTTTAAGATAATAATTATGCCACAAGCGACATAACACAGTTTATCTGTAAGGACTCCAACCAATAACTATTTTACATCCAACTGTATTGTTCTTTAGTTGTGGTATGGATATCCCTAGCAACTTCACTAGCAAATGTCCTTCTGACACAAAGCCTGCACAAAGTTAGGAATGAGTACTTGTTACTTAGCAACATTTCTTTTATATCTTATGCATCAAAGCGCACAAGGACATAAAGGTAAAAAGTTGATTCACAATCTGCTATTCTTCTGGAAGACATGCTACTCCCCACTCTTCATACAATGCTCCCCAGGCCACAATTTTTAAAACCACCAGTTTATAATTTTGCCAAACTTCAAGTTCGCATATTCTTCATCAGGCAAGAGTATTCAAGGCATAATATGACTAAGTTTGCATTATCAATAGTATCTGAATCAGACAGCTGCCTAGATGAGCTTTCCTTCAACACCTTAAATGAGGTTAAACAGGCTCACGTAAGGTAGAATACCTAGGATCTGTATGACTGCATTTGTCTAACAAAGTTGTGTTTTATTGAGTCAAAGCCACATTTCATTTTCCAATAACAGTGAATGCACAGAAGGTTTGTCTATTTAAAGAGGATAAAATTTTAGCACCATGAGACAGCTGGAGCAAGCAGAACACAAGCAAGTGTTTAACTGTTTGCCTGGATATATATGACCTTGTGGAATAATTCCAAAATCAAAATTGGAAACAAACATATACACTGGTTAAACTGCGTAACAGTTGGAATACTGTTGCAGAGTTGAAAATATAAACTTACATTGCTACATTTACACCTGAAAAAAGTCTCCTGGTCAAAAATTTGGTCCAGATATGCCTAAAAGACCAGCTAGTTATCAGAAGTATTTTGGGCAGGGGATCTGATCTTTTTACACAAATCACATCAAATGTTGATGGAATGAGAGAACACTACGAAATGGAAAATGGCATAGCATCTACAGCAAAATCTGTACAGGACGTCAAACCCCGGAAGGGGGAAATAGAAGCATTAGTTTAAAAAATAAATAAATAGTGAACAAAACAGTATATGAATTTATTATTCATCTAACAAATGTGAAAATGTAGACTGAAGTAGTAAGATGGTGGAAGATGTAATTGAGTTTCTGTAAATGTGTACTGTATGATTTGGATCTGCCCCACAATTAGATCATTCTCTGCAATTAAATAACAATTTGAATCTAGATATTTCCTTGAGCAAATTTCAAATTACTGTAATAGGTACTGTGCTATACTATAGTGACAGCACTATGCTGTACTATGAAGACACTTTCAAAGCTGCATGGAACAATGCATGGAGCACCCTTTGCAGAAACAAGAAAAAGCCCAAACACAAATAAAAACAAAACTTGATTCTCCATAATTGGAAAAGCAAACTATTCCAAATATAGAACCCTGGGCTGTAGAGTCAGCAGTACTGGCAACAGATGAAAGAAATGTATACAAGAGGAGACAAATTGATAGAATTCCAACAAATCTCGTCATGCTTCTTATTGTGTTATGCAGAGTAGTGCAAAAGAAAGACTTACAAAGATTGTATTAAGAAAGTTAAAAACCTCAGGGATCATAACACAGAACAACTGGATACAACAAGGAGTGGTTTATTTTACAGTAATTGCAACACTGATGTTGCAAGAATGAGGAAAAAGAATAAAATACGGGGCATAGGAATTATCACAATATAAAAACCAGTAGGATGCTGGAATGACATATGACCACTTTATCCCAGAATATGACTTTTGGATCAATTATGAAAATAGTAATGGAATTCTGAAGAATAGCTGTATTTAGCTGCTCTGAGTCTGCATAAAGTGGAAAGGAAGGATATATATCCATATATATCCATATATCCATCCATCCAGTACTCACAAGCAACACAGCAAAGTATCCCAGCACTTAAAACACTAGGTGCCATTTAAAACTTAATGGTGATCACATGGAGGTTTTTTTTTAAAAAAACACACATGTAGGACTCTCTGTGGTCAACATACCATTTAAATATTCTTAGCTGCCCCTCATAAGCTAAAACAGTAATAATAATTTAGCCTCTGCATAACAGACCTACAAACAATACAAGTATCTTAACATTTAAGTGACACACATGGAACACATGATTAAATGGTTTTCCCCCCCTCTTCAAATGGCTACTGTCAAATTTTAATCAGACATACGGTTTGGATTCTGCAGCTGAACTGTGCATTTATTCACATCTGACAACCAATCCACTTTACAATGCATAACCTATAGGTAGCTAATGTGAGAGCTATCCTGACAATTTGCCCTTCGTTACTGTTTTTCTATGGCATATTTTATCTTTTTAAAAACAAAAAAGGAAAACATTCAAATACCTTTTTTAATCTATTCTTTTTCAGTGGTTGATGAAAGCAACTATCATGATTCTAAGATCCACATTTAAGGGAATCACAGTACATACATAAACGTACACACATGTATTCCAGATAAAAAAATTTAGATTGTCCTAAGAATCTGATGTATTGACAATGGCCAGATCCACATAAACTTTCCAAATAAAACCACTGTCAAAAGCATACAGAAAGGACCGCTTTTAGAGGCCCTATTATCTGATGACTAGCTCTTTTGATGCTTCCAAATTAAGGACAAGTACCATTAATCTGACAGGGCTTATACCCTTTCATTAGTTCTTCTTGTCTGCAGAGGCTTGCTTGGGATCACTCACACGTGTGTGCTACTTGCAAGACAAGCTCAGAGGTGAAAAAAAGGGCACCAAGCCAGCCGAGAGACTCTGCAAGCACAGTGTGGTTGGTCAGTTCCCAGTGAGCCTCCATAAATCCTTCATGTTCCCTACAGCACAGTACATAGGCCCTGCTTTTCAACCAATTCCATTTTCTGACAGTGCTCCAGTCTCTAGGACAGGGGTGTCAAACTGAATTTCACATTGGGCCACATCAGCATGATGGTTGCCCTCAAAGGGCCGGTTGTATCTGTAAGGCTATATAAATGTATCTACTCTTTTATCATATTAAATAATTGCCTCTGCATTCGAATATTACTGGTTTTTAAATTGCCTTCCCTCTGCATCAACTTTTTTTTCTTGGACATTTTGGGGCTATTTGATTGTAGTTTATTGTCCCTGTACCAACAGAATTGGTCAGTATATCCAAAGCGTGGCACTTTCTGCTCCCTAGTCCCTCTCTATGCCTTTCTGCCCCCAGGTTTGCCAGGTGGTGGTGGGGAGAGCCGCAGATGCAGGAGAGGTGGGAGGGCCACATGAAATGGCCTGGCGGGCCGGATTTGGCCCACGGGCCTTGTGTTTGACACGTGTGCTCTAGGAGAAGCCTGTATCAGAATTAAGTATTATATGCAGTTATAAACCGATGTCTTGTCTCCATATGTGCCTATCCATGAGGTGAGGTAATCCTTGGAAGACCTCTGTGACAAGCAGGTAGACCTCAGAAGAGGAGAAGCCTTCTTGGCGGTGGTGAGTCAGTAGGGAATACGTTTCCCAAGGAAGCCAGCCTGATTTCTACTTTGCTATCTTTTTGTTTCAAGGCAAAGATCTCACTAAATGCTATTTTACCATGTACTGTTTTAGATTTCACTGCTGTTTCATATCCCTTTTTTGGTTGTTGTTCTATCAGTGCATTTACCTTCTTACTGTAAATAAGTTTCTTTGAAGAGTGTTGTGTAAATGACTGAAACAGCCAAAAATAAGTAGCAACTGATGTCACCAAGATAATTAATTAATTACTTAATTATTATTACTGGAACTCTTCCTGGGGGATTGCAGGTTGACTGTAGCAGATATCTAGTGAGATGCTACTAAAACTTCCTAACGAAACAGTTTGCCAGAAAAACAAACGTATAACTACAAGACAACAAAGATGTACATAACATTTTTCTGAATTAAAATGTGATGCATTTTTACTTCTAACTATATTCTAATTTTATGCAAAATGCATAAAAGCATTTGTTAGTTAGAAAGGGAAATATATTTAACTCTTTCCCTATAAATAATGCTTTACTAACAGCCTAAAATATGGTAGTAGTGATATATTAAATTTGATTACTAGAACTTATTAAATTATTATATCAGAAGATCATGTATCTCCATATAAACATATCTGCAACAGCACTCTTCTAGGATTTTTGGTGGTAAACATGAGAGGTAAAAATTCCACCCCATTTCAGACTCTGGATGGAAAAAACAGATTTTCAGACATAAGAAAAGACATATTTTAAATCTTCAGCGTGACAACCAGGACTGCTATGAGGAGTGCTACCACAGTATTTTGTGCAAGGACAGAGAAATCTTGTTCTAGAAAAACTAGTACAAAATTGTATATGCAACTATTTTTATACTTCTACTACCGTATTTACCTGGTCTTGCCTGGGATTTTATTTTCCTCTTAAGAACTCACTGAACTGTCTTCTCCAGTACCTGTAACTTATCCCCATATTCCCCAATCCAATCTGTATTCAGAGTCGTCAACATACAGAGGTTGGGTTCCTGTGGGAATACACTGTCCTCCTTGTTGCTAGGCGTCATCTCCATAGCAACCAGCCTATTCCATTACCTGTAACTTCTCCCCATAGTCCCCAATCCAATCTGTGTTATCTAGCAATGCTGATGTACTGGCTTTCGATTTTTTTTTTTTTTTTTTTTTTTTTTTTGCTTTCTGTTGAATTTGTGCAATGGCTTCACATTTTTCTGGAAGCGTTTTTTGTTTTGAATTTCAACTTTAAGATTCCTCACATATGGAAACCATACAATCTACTCTGTGAGGTGAGAAGATGTTGTAACTATGTTGTGTATGTCACTTTAATTTTTCTCACATATGCCTCCCAAATGTTTTCTGGCATCCTCATTTATGGTAGGCCTCATCTCCATAGCAACCGGCCTGGGGCCCTAGAGCAATTGGCTGAGAATTCTAAAGGCCCCTCCCTGAACTGCCAACCCCAGGATTCCACAGAATCTTCACAGCCAGCCAATCATATGAGGTCTTCTCGCCTCACACAGCCAATCACATGAGGTCTTTGCTTGCCTGACGCAGACAAACAGACAAATTCACAAACACTGACTTTTATATAGTAGATTATCCTATTATCCTCCTCTATCTTGTATTATTCCATAGTGTTTCAACAGAACAAGTCTTGCTGAAATCAGTAAGGACTGCATCAAGAGATTACTGAAATTAATGTAGTTTGTAAAAATCTCAGTATGAGACACACCTGGTAAAGAATAATGTTGTTCTTTTTGAATGATATCATGCAACACATGCTTGAGCTTTCCAACCGTAAGTTAATTCAAAACATCAATTAGTACTCCTTTGTGTAAGTCAGATCTTTCAGTCAGAAAAAAAAAGTATTTGCCTCATAAAAATTTCTCTCAAAGAATACATAAAGACGTTGTCAGACTTCTGGATGTATACATAACTACTTAAATATTCAAGTGCAATGAGCAGAGAACTTCTTAAAAGAGCTATGACTTTGATCACCACATGGCTGGAGTGTGCAAACATGTGATACCAGCATCAAGGGCAAAGTTAAACAAAAACGTAAGTACCAAGGGATCTCTCTAGTAAATTTTTCAACTTCCATTATCACTAGACATAAGTACTGAGAAATATCTAGTACATTTCTCTTTCTATCACTAGACTTGGGGACATTTGACAATTACTGTACCAAAAATACCTCCAAACTAATTCTGCCATTACTTACATGATAACTGGCTATGGTTATAACCCTATTATCTATCAACGGTCACAATCTCCAAACATGACCAACTGGGTTTTGCTAGTCTGTACACTAACTCTCACTGGGATTGACTGACACGAAGCCAAAACATTAAAGGAATAAAAGAATACTGCACTTTTATTTCCTTGGATCAGGACATTAGATCTTTCTGTTAACATTACTTAACTCCACATATTTTGTAAGCAATACTGAAATTCATCCTAAACTTGATTTTTTAGAACATTTTAATTTGTTGAGGTGGATCAGTGTTCCTCTGGAAAATTCAGTAAGAGAGGAAGGAGATGAAGGATCAGGCTCTGAGGAAATGTATCACACGGATCTATTGCTATGCAGGCTTGTTGTCTCTGGGATCAAAGAAAGTTTTGCAATCCCAGTAGAAGAATAACTGGAAAGCCAATGAAGAACTGGGACAAAGGAAGGTGACGGACCTAACCTCACCCCAGGGGGTGTGCTGTGCCTGCACCTGCATCCATACATCTGCAACTGGTAAACATTTCCTGAGTTTACTGAAGCTGAAAGGCCCTAAGAATCCTGCGGTTGTGAGAAGAGAGCATTTTAGAAAGTGCCTGTATCAAAATGTGTCCCTAGGTTCAATACTGATCATTTCCATTTCCATGACAATCTCTATACTTCCCAAATCCTGTTCTGGAAACCAACATTTTAAATAACCAGTTAATAGTAACGCAGCTAACTAATTAATTAATTCAATTATTAGTGCTGGAGGTAATGAATATGCTTACTAGTGTCAAACATTTATCAAACAAACAATTTTTCAAACCTAATGTCCCAAGTTCTGACTTCTATACACTTGGGCCCTTTCCGCACGACGTCACTGTTGCGTTTTTGCCACAGGATGGCAGCGGTCAGCAGGTTGCGCTTCCGCATGACATCATCACCGTCCCACTACCATCCCGTCAAGGAGCGTCACGCTTGCGCAGTTTTTGCAAAACAGAAAAAATCCGTTTCGCGCCTGCGATCACACGGCGCTCCCATAACTTCTGGCCATGCAGAAGATGTGGAAGCGCATTGACGACGCTTCCTTCTGTAGCGCAGCAATGGAAAAAGCCCAGCTGTGCTGCGGAAGGAAGACGTGGTACCATTGCATTCTCTTCCGCATGGACTGAGCGGGTGCAGAGGGGAGCAATGCTGATGTTCTCCCTTCTGGACCCGAGACTGCAGAGAGATGATACGGAAGAGCTTCATCGTGCAGAAATGGCCTTGGTTAGATAAGTAATCCAGTGTTCCGGTTCTTTCTTTCTCAGAACTCAGGATATTCCACTGCTCTCTCACAACACAGTAGTTCTCTCTATCTGTGGTCATCCAGATATTATGGACTTTGCTACCCAAAGGCCAATGGTCTGAATGTCTGGAAGTTCAAGTCTAAAACATTTACAGACCCAAGGCTAACCTGGTTAGAATTCTAGGTTATACAACCTATGATAATGCAAATCTGTAGTAGTATGAGCACTGGAAAGCAAATCCCCACGTGTCCACAGAACTCACTGGGTGACCTTGGGAAAGTCACACTTTCTCAGCCTCAGAGAAAAGCAAAGGTAAATCCCCTCTGAACAGATCTTGCCAAGAAAATCCCATGATAGGTTTGCCTTAGGGTTGCCGTAAAGTCAGTAACTACTTGAAGGCACACAACAACAATTCATGTTTACCAAAATGAAATTTACTGTGTTTGACTAGACTAGTTATCCAGTAAGTGTGATTAAGACTGCACTGGAAGATTATAATCCAATGCCATTTTATCAGGGGGTACATACAACTGAAATTAGTGGGGCTTACTTCTCAGCCAATATGCATAGGGTCCACCCATAAATCAACCTAAAATGGACGAGGGGGGTTTCCAGCTGCCACCATGAATATATCTTTGCTAACAAGATATGTTACAATATTATGGTGCATATTATTGTGCTAGACGTTGGTATGATTTAAGTGCTTTTCCAGGAAAATCCTCCAGCATTCTGGAGAGTTTGTAACACAGGGAAAATAGGTTGGTGCATTTTAAACCAACGTTTTTTGTTTTTTTTAAAGCCTCACATAGGAGTACTGTTTATATATTTACTCTCTTAGCTGCTCAACACCAGCAGTTTCTCTGGGTGACATACAGTACTGCAGTAGTCAGCTACAGAATTTCAAAACCACAGATCACTGACAGTGAATCCCTTATCTTCAGATAAGGCCACAATTGTTTTATCTGAGGGAGAAGATACACTGCAGGCCTCGTTACTGCTATTATCTGTGCATTCAGAAATAGGCCAAGGCCCAAACACATACAAAGGCTATACATTTGCTAGACCAACATTGGGTTTACCTCAGCAATCACCAGCTGATTGCCTACTTCTGGAAACGAAATTCCAGCCAATATCACTTCTCTTTTGCCTGGAGTCAGCTTCAGTTTGTTTGCTGAAGCCCAGACAAGAACAGCCAGACACTGGATAAGAATCAAAACAGCTTTTCTGAAATTGTAGCATATTAAGAATACCACATTTCAAAAATCTATAGTCCTTCAGTGACTCTATAAAAATGTTAAGAGCATGAGGGGAAAAACAGAACCCCACAAAATATAACACAAAATCAGTCAACCAGAGGAGTAATCCCACAAAATTACTCTTACCTAGTTAGGACAAAATAAAGCCAACATAAGCCTACGTGCCTGACTCTCCAAATGTTTATGGTCTCGCTAGCAGCAGACACTGAAAGGTTCCATGGAAAGAAGTACAAAACCATAACAGCATAATTTTTACTTTTAAAATCTTAAAAGAAATATCACACGGGGATTTTACTTCCACCAGTCGACCAAATCTACATTCAGAGCAAGTATGGGGCCAAATGGCACACGGTGACACAATAAAAACACTTGGAAAGTTTCAATAAATTCCACTGCAAAGTATTTGTAAATGTGTAGTTCTTTATTACTTGCTTGTTGGCTCCAGATAATTTCTGATTTCTTCATCTTAAAAAAAGTTGGGTTTTCCTCAAAACAAAGTGAAGAATTTTAGGTTCACTGAAATAATTTTGCAGAAGTTGTCAGTAACATACATTTTTAATAACAGTTTCAAACTGATCTTCCTAATGGTGCATTTTCTGTAGATCTGAAACGTGCAAAAGAATGCAACATATTTTGGGACTGTATTCTTAATATTCCTATGACAAATGCTGAAACAAGTGCTGAGCTTTGAGGAGTGTATCTCTGGAACAGGTACAGACATGGCCAAAATTCACTGATTTGTCTCAGGAGAGATGTTTACAGGAATTAAACTAAGTTCAGTACAGGCTTCAGCATGAACTGCTTTCTTTAAAAAATTCCTTTAGTATCTGAAATGAGACCTATTCATAACCTCAAATAGATCTTTCAGTAGAAACAACGCAAGCAAAAACTGTTAAACCACAGAACTTACTACCTATTTAATACACTGTACACCCAACTCATCTTGTACCAACATTTGAAAATTTTAATTACAAGGGGGGGAAAAAGGGAGGGGAGGGCTGAAGCCAGCTGAGTCATTGACAGAAGAGACTATATCTTAACATGTCAAGGTAATTAAAAATGTGTAGGCTTCCCTTCATTTTCTTAAAGATGGCCATTTAAAATGTGTAGGTGGAAGAGAAACGGTCACAATGTTCTCTCTGTTACATACAAACAGCCTAACAAACACATGAAGACAAGCATGTAACTGGTCAAATATCTGCCAAATATAATTAATTTATTCAAATACTTTAACACTATTTAGCATTGTATACACCCTCAATAACACACTATAAAGTACCCAGAATATTATTATCTCAAACACATTTATAACGGCTAAAATCAGATTGATTCTAAGAAGGTTTGCTTCCAGAACAATGTGCTTACAATTTTTGTCTGCAGAGTTGGCAATATGTTATTTATAGTGCCTCTCCTGCACATTTAACTGTTCACACACCATTTACTCATGTGTTTATTATATCAGCTAAAGTAAGGTTGCTGTATCACCGAGATAGCTGAGTTTTACTTGTATTCTTAGCATGTCTTGATTCTAAGATTTGACTTTTTTTTTTTAAAGTGTCTAGCCCTTGTAGAAGACATGATATAGGGCAAAGTATAGCAGAACTCTCTGTCAAATTTTTCTGCAAGAAAGAATTCACCCATGAGTTTCAGATGTGAAGGAATTGATATCAAGGCTTAAGAAAAGCAGAGTTCAAACAAGGAAGGAGTGTGCCATGATGGTGTAAGATGAAGCAGGGAAGAGAACCAGGAGAAATGGGAGAGTGAGTGGTATGAGCAAGTGAGCTAAAGGAGGGAGTAGTAGAGATGGGAGAGTGAGGCGTGCAAGCAGCACAATGCAAGGAAGGGCACATTGAGAGCGTGAGAGATGAAGTTAAGAGAGAAAATAAAAGTGACGGGAGAGTCAGTAGCGTGAGCAGCAACACAAAAAAAGCAAAAGAGGTACACACAACAAGGGCATAAAACGAGGTGCGTGAGGGCAGAGGACAGATGGGAGAGCCACCGATGCAAGCAGCCCTGGGCAAGAAGCAAGCAAGGGGTGCACTTTGAGGATGCAGGGTGAAGGGAAAAAGAGAGTAGACGTGGAGAGAGAGTAGCATTTATTTACTTACTTATATTTATTTATTTAAATACCTTTGAAAGGGAGGATGGCTGTGTTACTCTTTCACAGCAAAAACAATAAGATCTAATATTTATCCTGATCTACCCAACAGTATCTGCCCTTAAAGACTGACAAATTTTATTTGGCATAACTTCTTGCAGACAACTGCAGCTCACTTCATCAGATGAATGCCATTCTGCCTCAAGTTGGCAGATATTTACACACATGGTTGGAGGGGGGGATACAACTAGCAATGTAAGAGAGAATAGAAATGGACAAACAATATCAAACAATAGTTGGGTGGCAGCATAGACATCCTAACATAGATGAACTGCTTATCATGTATATTTTGCAGAAAAGACATACATGTGTAAACCAGTTAAAGTAGACTATGCTCTACTAATATTAAAATATTGACTCTGTATCTCTGAAGGAAATGAGACCATTCTTCCTCTCCCACTTTAATTACTACTATTTGTCCCTACTTTCCCCTGTATCTCACCCTGTGAATCAGATGGCAATCACTCCCAAGGGTGCTGCTATCAGTGAAAAACTGAAAGAAAGAAATCTGATGTGACCACCACTAGAAGCATCTATGTATAACTAGATGTTAATATTGTTGTTGTTCATTCATTTGTACATGTATGAATGTATACGTCTACTTTACATGGCTTCCCACTTCCTATTAATTATGGCAGTAAGCCTGTAAGGCAGGTTTGTTGAGAGACAGTGGTGCCCTATAGTCACACGATTAATTCCTTGACTAAGAAGAGATTTGAAACTGGGCATCTCTGTTTCAAATCCAGCACTTTAAACTTTATTCCATACTGGTTTTCTCAGATCAGTTGCACAGTGTGCCCTCCTTGTATGCAGGGATTCCATTCCCTGTACAAAGCAAGTAATGTGAAGTGTTGCATCCCATTATAGTCCACAGACATGATATGTGCACGCCTGTGGCAGCACGGGCATGTACCCATTGCATCCACTGACTATAATGGGATGAGATGCAATGCTTTGTGTGACCTTGCATTTGTGCACACAGAGGCTGGAGTAGGGAAGGGGGCCCACTGTAATTGTCAAAAATGGTATGAAGTCTGAAACAGTGGGAAAAATGAAACAACTAATGTGCACAATCAGAATACAAATAATAGTAATTTGGATAATTAAAGTATTTGCACAATATGCAAATTTTACATCTGGATTTGAAGAAGTGAAATATGGCAACCCTAAAATAAGGGAATTCAATGTACAGTGCACCCTCCTCACCCACAACCTCCACATATGCGAATCTGTGTTTGCCTAAAGCATCATGTCCCTATACTTAAAATGGTGGCAACGTGCACATAGACACACTGATATGTGCACATATATGTTGCCACCATTGAATATAATGGGACACGAACATTCACAAATTGCATTATTGACAGGGATTCCTGGAATGGAACCCATGCATAAATGGAGAGCCCGCTGCACAACTTTTCAAACCACAGATTCCTGGTTTCCAAGCATCTATTGCTTAAATAAAATAGACAAAGTCACAAACATTCTTTCTCTGTACTTAAACCAGGAATCTCATTAAAGCATCACTAAGAACTAGTTTTAAGTAATTTCTCAGATCTCTGCCAACATTTAGACTTGCAAATCAGTTGGGTGAAGAGCATGGAATTGAAGTTTTTTAAGTAAAAACTAGTAGTCCACTTCACTGAATTAGCCTATAATCTAGAATGGTCTTCTATTCAGTTAAGAGCTTGGCAAATTAACATAATTCATTCTACAACGGTGAAGGATTTTGGTTTCTCTCACTTGTCCCTATCAAATTTATGGGGTTGCCATAAGTTGACAGGTAACTTGAAGGGACATACACACACACACACACAAGCCTCTTAATACACACAAAAATTAAAACAATCTACTTGAATATTCAAAACTTTGAAAAGGTATACTGAATTACTGACTTTTTCTGAGCATATGGTGTAATACAATCATAGCAGCTCTGAAAGGATGTTAGTTTGACAGCATGTTAAATCCTGTCATCTGTAGGTGTTCTATATAGCTGCAATAGTAGGAAATATGCAAAATACATTGTACTATATACAATATACAACGCTCATAATCTGACACAAAAATTCCTGCAGCTACACATCCACATCCAGTCAGTATACTGAATTTGTATCTCAACAGAGTGAGTCTAGTGGTATTAACTATTCATCATTCTCTCTTTTTAACTTACTGGGATCTCAACAGCTTAACCATATGTACCTACTCAGAAGCAAGATAAGCTGCATTTAGTGGGACTTACTTCCAGGGAACTGTGTACAGGATTGAAGCTCCACGCTACAGTCCTATATCATATACCTAATGGTAAGTCCCACTCTGTTAGATTTACTTCTGAGCAAACACACATAAGATTAAGCTATAAATGGCTTTTTGAGCTTCTAGATTAATGACAAAATATAGCTGAAACATACACTCTTATACTACAGTTTTACAAGTGATGGGTTGCTACTCACCTAAAAGGAGCAGAGCCTAATTAGATGATGCTTATAAAGAAAATAGTTTTTAAAAAAGAACTAGATAAAATAGCTAAAAAACCACTTTTATTCTTCATTTACCTTCCTGTTTTATTTTTCTAATGTTTTGTTTTATTCAGCTTTTTCTCTTATTTTTATTTTCGCAGGACTTTCATGGTTGTTTCACATTGTCAATTCCCCTTATGTAATCAACTTTAAAAATTAATTTGTCAAAAATGAATTCATCACCATCATCATCTTTCTTAAAAAAAAAGTTCTAATTGCTTTTTGTTAATTTTTAGCAACTTACTTGGATTTTAAAATGAAAGTTAGTCTGAATGAATCTATGTTCTCAGCAGGTTGAACAGCCTTAAGAACAAGAAGCCTAAAGGTCTCTATCAAGAGTATCTTCAAAAAAGTGAAACACAAAGATGGTGGCATTTGAAACATAGGCTATAAAGAACAGCAAGGGCAAGGAAGAGAAACAAATAGAAAACCTACAAAAGCGAAGACTAGTCAAATACAAGTTTTATCCTATCTCTCCTTTCTCCTTTGATCATCTCTTTGCTGCCAGCATTGCATTCAGTGGTTTGAACTGAATTTCAGTGGCTCTTTTCCTATCTTATTTGTGGCGAAGAGCCAGAGGCCACCAAAAAGAGAGCATGGCTTAACGTCATCCAAGGGCTACACTTTGCCCACTCATGGAACTGACAGACCTCTGGTTTCAGACACTTCCTTTGAGCAATAAGGAGACAAATGAAACTATACTACTGTGTCTTTGCATTGCCCAAGATAACAAAGTTTGCAGGGCAATAAACCTTGTTGCTGATTTCTGTGATGTGAATTCGTTAGAATCAAATTACAAAGATTTTTCTAATTAACTGACCAGTTAATAGACTAAATTTCCATATGAATATAAAGACCTATTCTGGGGAAAACCCTTTCAGATACATGTCACAACAGGCACCATCTTAGAACAGACATCTTCTCTTGCACATGAAAGAAGAAGGAATGTCTTGCCTAAAATGGTGCAAGCTGCCTGCATTTTCCTGGAAGTACTCGTTTTAAAAACAGGTTTTTAAGGGTTTTTTTAAAATATGTGCAACCTAATTAATAAGAACCTTTTTATGTGATCAAAAAAGTTTTCTTAATGTAAGTAATTAATAGACTAAATGTTGCATCCATGCGTAAACCCTTATAAATCTTTCCTCTCCAAAACCTGACTAGGACAGTTGTACTAGAGAATTAAAAGATAAAATATAATTTAAGAAAATGTGAGTCAATGAGCTTGGGTATATGCTGTGTCAAGAGCTTGCTTTACAATTCTCTTTCCCAGTTTGTCCCAGCAGCCCTTCTCTAAACATCAGCAGATCTACAACCAAAAAGGAAAAAAATGTGTCAGGAAATAAATGGAATAAGTTTTATTAATATAATAAAGTCGTAGAAATCAAAGTAAACAAATAGGTTGCATATTATTTCTTTAAAAAATACATAAGAGTCTGGATTAAATATCATATGTGGTAATAAATATATAGGATAATATTCAGCAGTGTAGATACATTATTCATGATTATTAAATGGAAGCAACTATACACATTATCTTTTCAAGTAACACTTGAAACAATAAACCACTAAGACGGTTAATGCTTATGATCCTGTAAATTTTTTTCCATGGTAAATCTGTATGCCATTTTTATAGGACAGTTTATTTATTATTTTACTTAAGATATTTATGAATTGCACTTTTTCACTCACAAGTGCCTAGAGAGAAGTTCAATAAATGAAACATTACAAAACATGAGATCACAACCATGAATAAAAATAAAATAAAAACTACAGACTATACATCAAGGTAATACATGCTTATACAGTTATGATTCACTTATGTTAAATGCATCTATGTCACAGAGACTAACTAGTTTGAGGTACCGGATCATATGCACATCCCTTTGACCTGCAGTAGGTGAGATGCTGGGGAATGTCCACACATCCTCATATCACAGACTTTCCAGCTGAAGTGACAACTGGAGATTCTTCGAGCCACTACCGTGCCCAGGGATCTTTGCTTTCCCTTGCCTGCTAGGACAAACAGAAGGAAAAGCTGCACTCATTCAATCGGTGTGAGGAAAGCTGAATAAGCCCCAAGGCTGAGGCTGTCAGCCCTTCAAATACTAAACGACTAGCTTCCCGAACTGATTGGATTTACCATCCAGGAAAGATGGTCAGAAAGGAAACTCAGACTCCTTCAGTCAGTGTTTGGGCAGCAGGTTGAGTCTCAATCTATTTGGGATTCCATCTCTCAATATCAGCATAGAACAGCAAGAAACCTCTGGCAAGCTAGATTTGGACCCTGTGTGAGTTGGATGTCTACATAAAAAAAGTTATTAACAGAGCCGAGGCATATTCTGAAACAAAGCTATAAACGACATAAGCACTAAAGTAGACATTGGGAATCTGTGGCCCTACAAATGCTGTTGAACCCTATTCATTATCCTCAGTATGGGATGGCAGAAACTGTAGTCCAACAACGTCTGGAAAAGCACAAGTTTCCACCTACAACTGAAGGTGATGCCCTGCTAAAGCCTACTTTCAATTGACATCTATTTGTTTGTTTATATATGTTACCTTTCCTGTCTCAGAAGTGCTCAGAAGCTAGGCTACATCCAAATACATGGATACACATAAACACACATATACACACAAACTTTCTTTAAGCTTACAGCATTAAAACATTCCTGCAAAAGAGGCTATTAAAACATCCCAATAACAGGAATAGATAAAAGCAAATTACGTTTAGCAAAACAACATCTTCACCTTTCATTTAAGTGCCTCACGAAAGGGACTAAAACTACTCCTTCAAATACTCTGTTCTTAAGCTGTTTAGGGCCTTCTAAACACCATGAACTGTCTCTGGAAGCACATGGAAGCTAATGCAAACTAAACACACCTAGAATCTCTTAACAGTATGTCTCAGACATTACCCTGGTAGTCACATTTGTACCAGGTGCAATTTAAAGATATTTTCCATCTGACTCTGGCCTTCTTTTAGATTATTCTCCCTACTCCATCAGCCTCAACCTTCTAGAGAAGCTTTAGGACAGTCACAAGTAGTCAAAGGGAATTGGAGAGAACAGGAAACCTTCCTTCTGTGAACCCTCTTAATGTAATTGGCTAGAAGCCAATGTTTCCACAGTTGCTTTGCTTTGCAAATCATTTGAAGCAAGTTAAATCTGTATGTTTGGGAGTAGGGAAGCTTGTTTAAACTGGGTGCAGCCATACTTAATATCCCCACACTTTCCAGTCAACGTTTTGATCCCTGTATTATGCACAGTATACCACGTTTGACAGCACACAGCTAGCCTGAATTTGATTACCTGAAGAGTTATGAAAAATTGAAATTGATATTTCAATTGATATTAAACTTCTATTAGTATGGTCTAACTTAGCAAAAATTCACTTTGATATTTACCTACTTAAGAGGTAGCTCAGAAGTTAAGTCTGTATTATCATCTCCTATGACATATTTGAACCAACAAACCATGATCTGTGAGTGATCACAAAATCAGCATCTGAAATGACATACTTTGAAGTTGGTCTGCAAGCCAGTCTGAGCAACTCTGGTTTCATATTTAAAAAGACAAACCATAGTTTCACATACAGGGAAGGGGCAATGTTTGGAATATTTTCTGGAGATTTTTAGGGAAGTTAGGAGAAACAGAAAAGCCAACAACAACGTAGTTTACCTGTTCATTTGGTACACAAGTGTGGTTTGCAGTAAGTCTTCCTTAATATTTCAAGATAACTGCATTATATACCAAAGCCAACCCTAAGCCCCATTCATGCAGCAATGGATCTGTAGAACAAGATTAGAATTGTTTTCTTTTTAATACAGAGGTGTCATCGGATCAGAAGTCTTATCACACACAATCCATATTGCAGTGGTCAGAAATAATAGGTATTACAGCCTAAGAAAATCTTGGGACAAAACTTTGGGACTCTTCATTTACTATTAAAACAGAACATGCTGCACGAGAAACAAAATACAGATAATCTGGCACAGACCCATGGATTCAAACTTTTAAGAATCTTCCTAGTTTCATTATACCGTCTAATAATATTGAAGCATTGTGCCGTATCAGGCAGATTCATTCATAATGTAAGGTTTTTTTCTCCTTATCTTGTACATCTTCCTTTGTAGAAATCACAGTACCTCTTATAACTTGATTATCATGCTCTGTGAACTCAGACCAGCAAAACCCCTCCAAGTAAAAACACTGTCAACACTTTCCAGGCATCTGACGGACCCACTTACAATCTCTGTGTGATATAGTGAAGCTAGGAAAATAGCTATAGAGTTCCTAATTCAGGCCAAATAGTACTTTAGCATGATTTGTTCACATGTTAACAATGAGATATATAATATCCAATAGTTTTGAAAGCACAAATTATTGTATGCTATCATACTAAAGTAGGGCAAGTACTCTGTGCTACTACCATTCACCAGTTTATGGTGAGAAAGAAAAGTACAATAGCAGCTAGCGTCCCATGAATCTGATAGCATGCCTTAGCCTTCTAGAATGACCAATGCCTCAATAAAGATCCAATGTTTCATCCTTCTTTTCCCTTCTCTTCTATCTCTAAAGACTATAGAAATGAATATACAGTTCCGACCAAAACAGACCCTTCAAAATTTAACTGCTGAATGGTAAGCCAACACCTGTGTAAATTTAACTGATTCAGCTGATCTACTCTAGTTCAGCAAATACAAGTCGCAGTTATTTTTAGACCAGTAGTTTCTAAAATGTTGGGAGTCACGATCAACTCTGAGAATCTGATAAAAACGAGGAACTCCTTCCTCAGAAGAATGCATATAAACATATAAAAATACTTTATTTCATTGGAAATGGATGTCTGACACATTGACAAAATATAGAAACAACCTTTTAAAAGAATTATTATCCTTACATGAGTTACATCTTGATTTTTCACATAAAAATTAATGGCCACTTCTTTTAAAAAGCAAAATAAATCCCAAAAGAAAGAAAGAGAGAGAAAGAAAGAAATAAAGCAAAGAAAGATCAAAAGTAAATTTCAGTATTGAGGTTGTTGCGGTAGCATGAAGACGTTGAAATTGTGGACTGGTCCTCAGCATGGAGCATGAACGTCATCTCTGAAATTATATCCAGCTGACTTTCTGATTATATCCAACTAACTTTCTGACTTACAGTTTTTTCTGTTTTGATACCAAAAAGTACTCAAAATCCTAAGTCACAAAGGCATGTAGCAGCAAACAGAACCAGAAGTCCTGCAAGCATGATTATGGTCGTACAAAATTGTTTGTGACACTACCAATACTGCTTTCATTTTGTAAAGGGGGGGAAACCACCACAATTACATTTGATTTAGCAAATTGCATTTAATTTCTGTTAACGATAGTAAAAGCAGAACACTAACTTCCTGTATTAGGCCCAATGGGTGTTAAAACTTCTTTTGCAATAATTCCGAAACCAATAACCTTGTGTGGGAAGAATATGCAGTAATAATCTACAATCTGCTAACAGTAGCACATTTGCATCAAGCTTATCTCTTTCACCAATTTACAGAAAGAACTGTTCACAGGCAGACTAAAAAATTCAGAATATGTATCAATGCAAAGTTGAAAACGAAGCTAGTGGTTTATATGCTCCCTGATTAAATTTTGTACCTTGAGATGCTTTTAGTTTAAGGGCAAAATGTGGATAACTAAGTCAGAAGCTTGGATTAGCATTTTTAGTTTTGTTTCAAACAAATACAACTATGAAAAAGTGTAACTTCATTATTTCACTCATGATCCAGAGTCCATGGTACTCAAAAAAGCAAGAGCTGACCACAGATGCACCTTCTATTACATTGTGAATGGGGCTAGAAAAACCAAACACTTTCCAAAGGAGGAAATATTCAGAAGAAAGCAGTAAATTTGGCTGTGGACCACAGGTAATATGCACAGCTGCAGTATATTGGGTGGTGCCTGGCCCCACAGTATTTCCAAAGCTGAATAGATCATCAGTTGCTTTGTATCTCGACTGCAAAACCCCATGTAACCTGAATTCCTGTTGAAGTTACATTTTCCATTAAAAAGATGAGGCTACAGGGAAAGCCAGCATGATGTAGTGAATTAAGTGTTGAGTATGACTCCGGAGACCAGGGTTCAAATCACTGTTTTGCCATGGAAACCCACTGGGGACCTTGAGGAAGTCATACCCTCTCAGGCTCAGAGGAAGGCAAAGACAAACCTCTCTCAATTTTGCCAAGAAAGCCCTATGATAGAGTCGTCTTAGGGCTGCTATAAGTTGGAAATGAATTGAAAGCATACAACAGAAATCTAGATAAACATTTATTGTGAATGCTTAACTGAAAATAAAATCAAAAACATTCTGATTATTCTGCTTACTCAAAAACACAACAACATAAACAATAACATAATGATGCTTTCAGAAATACCAACAGGATGACACTCTACTTCTAAATCAAGCTCTGTTTTTTACTACCACTGAAAGTGCTTCCTCATCTACTTTACATACATACACATAAATCTGAAGGGAACAGAGAGATGTGTTCTCTTTAGGTAAGGACAGAACACCTTTTCATAAGGTGAGTTTTTTTTAAAGTAAAGAAACAGTCATCGCTTAGTTCAGAGGGACAAGTCTGAATAGGAGGAGCCTCCTCTATGCACAGGCACTGTCCATATGACTGGGGAATCTATTTTGAGGAGTTTATGATGGTATGGAGAGTGTTCACGCACAGAAGAAGCTTTGCTACTCAGATTCTCCATGTGAAGAGAATGGCCAACTAAAGACAGAGGGAGTGGTGACAGCCGTCTTCAAACGTTGAATCAGTGCATTTATATAATGAGTGAATGGGGCTTAAAAGGATATTACAGAAGTCAACCAAATTGTTCATCAAAACTAGGACACAGGAAAAACTCAAAAGCAAAAGTACAAGTCACAGAAAATAACTGACTGAATCCTTCTCTAAGACCAGAGAATGCTGTCCAACAAGATTCTGTATAACAACATTTCTCTCACCCCACCCAAAGTAGCAAACAGTAACAATTACAGACTAGAGACACTACCCTGAAACTAGGACACAAGGTCATTTTGCAACTGAAGAATAGAGATGCAGCACAAATAAATAAGCAGTATAAACTGTATCATCAAGTCATATTACCTGAGAATGACTGTGAATTTAAGAAACGGGAAACAGACAATTAAGCCAACAGAATCTCACTCCACTCAGAGCCCTCTTAGGAACTTTGTCTCCATACTAATGGAGCCAAACATGATTTAAGCCAGAAGATGTGGGCAAGCATATATAACATTAATAACTGAAGCAGTCTATTGTTGTGCAACCTCCATTCATTTCAACTGAATGTATTATCAGTGAAAATGATGGCTACTGTATCTGCTATCTAGATACATGACAACACTGACATATATACACACTGGCCACAAGAGAGAATCCAGCCATCTGACAACCCACTGTGAACAATTTCCCTATCTACTCAGCACTCTGCAGATAAAATTGCTTGGATTCACTCTGACCTAGATACTATAGTTGATGCAGACATTGTGGGTGTTAACTCTGGTCCCTGCTTGTCCAGTGATACTCTTCCATTTATACAGCCTGAAGATGTGAGCAGGTTCCCTGGAAAACTGCAACATATGTGCTAGACTCTTACCTTTAGTGGTTCATTAGAAATACTACAAGAAGACTGGCTGAGTGATGAGGGAGCAGTCTATGCCTTGCTACAACAAGGAGGGGTTCTAACATGACTGAAGAAGGCAGTTATAAGGCTTACGTTGAAAAAGTCCTGTTTGAATCCATTTCTGGGGAAGATACTGGAGCACATGCTAGCAATCCAGCTTCAGAGGTTACTGGATTAACTGAATTATCTAGAGTCATTTCAACTTGGCTTCAGGTCTGAATATTGGACAAAGACACCTTCGTAGACAACACATACAGGGAACTGAACAGGGGGAGTACAGCCCTATTGAACTGCTGGGTTTTTCAGCAACTTTAAATACTATAAAACTTGGTATCCTTCTTGGCCACCTTGCTGGGATAAGACTTGAAGACACCGTTTTATAGTGGTTTCATTCCCCCTAGAAAATTAAGCCCAGATATTCAGTCTCTCCAGTCTACGGGGTCCCCTCAGGGTTTGGCTTTATCTACCATGTTCTTTGACGTATATACAAGAAACCAGCTAAAGTTTTGTCCAGAACACTGTCTGCAATTTTGGGGTAATTCTGGGCTGTTTCAGTTCTAAACCTGTACCTGCCATCAGTTATAGACAAGGTGAGCTGAAGAAAAACAGTCAGCCGTCCATATTTGATATGGTTAGGGGCACAGGACCCCTGCAAAAGTGGAAAAATAGTAAGTATCAAAACATGTGTCTGTGGGAAGGCAGCTGTGGCATGGTGGGGAGAGGGGGGACCCAGGGTCCAAACCAGGAAAGTAGAGGGAAAGGGAATGGGTTTGTGTGGTGGTCCTATATTTTGGCCATCACCTTCCCTAGGGGTGTGGGTGGCACTGGGAGAGGATTTGTGGCAATGAGCAATTGGGGTGCAATCCATCCTTGGTTGGTCAGGCAGTGGCTGGTGAAGAAGGAGGAGAACCAGAGGCAGGTTTTTATAGGGCAAGGTGGCTTGATCAGGTCTGCTGAGAAAAGAAGCATTTGACCGGGGTGGGTAGGGCTTGGAGAAAAACTCACAAGTAATCAAATCCATGAAAATTAAACCCACAAATGTAGAGGGCTGACTATAGAGAATTAATCTAGACAAAAAAGAGGTGTTCATGGTCAGCTGAAAAGTAGATCAGGAAGTAGGGGTCCAGCTCATGCTGTATGGTGCCACACCAAACCTACATATACATAGGTTTGCAACTTGAGTATACTCCTGCATTCATCCCTGAACCCAGAAGCTCAAGTTTCTGCAGTGGTCAGGAGTGTGTTTGCACAATTAAAGCTTGTGCATCAACTGCTCCTGTTCCTACAGATGTGGATGGATGTGGCTACATCTGGCTAATTTACATCCCCTCTGGATTACTGTAATGTGCTCTAGCTGGTCAGCCTCTGAAGTATGTTTAGAAACTCCAGTTGGTCTAAAAAACTGCAATCAGATTGTTCTGACTACAGGGAGCACAGAAATTCCTTCTTGTAACAGCTCCACTGTTTACTAGTGTATTTCCATGCACAATTCAAAGTGTCAGTTACAACCTATAAAGTCCTGTAGAGCTCAGTCTCAGAATGAGCCTCTCCCCAAAGTTTTGTGATTTTTAGAAGAGGCCCTCCTCTCTGTCCTATCATCTTTAACAGCATGTCTCATAAAACTGCAGAAGAGTGTCTTCTTGCTGGTGGGACTTCCTTTCTAGACAGGACTAACTGGTTTCCTCCGTAGTGTAACTTGGTGGTAGATGATGACTTTATTATGACAGCCCTTTGCGAATTGATAGTGTTCAATAAAATTGCTTTCATATTGCATTATATTTCAAAATATGCATTTACTGATATGAATTTTTATCACTGTCTGTTTAATTTTTGAAAGCCACCTTGAGTCTCAGGCTTGAGAAACAAGTGGAATATAAACAAACACACAAACAATATACCTCTCTCCTCCTCACATACATAGTAAGCGTATCCTAAATGTTCTATCATAACTTTTGAGTCAAAGCAATTAAGGATGCACATAACAATACTTTTTCTTTTAAAAATACTATGAAAATACTCAGCCTTTAAACAATTATTTTCTGCCATTGTTTCCATTTAATTTCTAGTTCTACAACATCTTTTTTAAAAGTCTCATCATAGCTTTTTCTTACATAGCTTCTATTACACAAGTAGTCTCGGCCCACTGGGGATACACAGGCTGATACAGAGACAATGGCATCCATGTCAGTATCTTTCACCTTTGGTTGCATGATGATGTGACTTCAGCTAAATGAACTCCATTCATTGTATGGCAATATTCCCAGTAGAAGAGAATACTTTCAAAATAATCACCTAGAAAACTCCCCTAAAATGGGACACCTTCAGTAGTTCCAAACAAATCCATGAACAGCAGAGACTACTTTCAGTTCAGCCCTACTATTGGTCTCAACAGAACAGCAGACAAAGAAAGCAGGATAAATCTAAGCAAATACAAGTTACATATTATTTAGCTTAATTTCAGTTAAGGATAAGGACCCAGGTCAGACTTGCATGTTAACATCAGATCTATGTATACATATACATATAAATATACATACACATATCCTTGTTTTTTGAAAAAAAACACTGGTGATGTATCCATTTGTTGTACTTTAATCGATCCATAGGAAGAGGCAGATAAGAAATTGTTGTTGTTGTTGTTGTTACTACTACTATTATTATTGTAGTGGTGGTGGTGCATATATTCCTTTCACCAGTTTCAACAGCTAGAGTGCCTTGCTGGGGTGTGGAGAGGAAGAGGTTCCTTAAGTCTAAGCTTGACTATGGGAACTTTCATAGTGCTGTGAGGTAGCAAAATGTCAAAATATATTCCATCCAAGCTGTAACAAACATGAAGCTAATTACGCTTCTACATAAACAGAATTGTTTTAACTCAGAGAAATGTATGAAACACACAAAAAAGAGAAGCATCCCTGAGCTAACTAAAAATCAATGTGGTGTTTAACCCAAACCTAGCATTTGCCAAAGCAGACTAACTAGTTGTAAAAACCACACCACAGCATCTTTTTTGTAGCATGATAATCTTGGAAGGCCCCACCCATATTTGGCAGGAAGCCCCAACCATATAGGCAGCATAATCACATCTCATCACACTATAGACAGAAAATACTGGGGAAAATGGGTGTGACAATGAGCTATGCTATGCCCAATTTAAACACATGAATTTAGCCACAGAGGCACTATAAACATTAGATTGTTGGGGGGGGGGGAATTACTGAATGTATTTTCCAAAACACATGAGACATTTCTTATTTTAGAAAATAGGAGAGTTGTCAAATCACCATTCATCCTTGAAGCTAACAAGATGGTCATGGCCTACTCTCTTTGCCTTACCTTCTTCACAGTGTTGTTACAAGACTAAAATGGAAGAGCTCCTATATACACCATGTCCTGAGTGTTATTTCTACAATAGAAAAAAAAATAAATTGTCCACTTGACTACTTCATATCAAAATGTTCATGAAGTTTCCTATGTGAAAAGTTTTCCATATTTAAGGGTACCAATAAAATGAAAATAAGAAGAGCCACAGTACACAGATATAGATTGCCAGAATTCTAGAACACGTAAGGAAAGAGCAAATAAAATATCTCAGAGGATCACTGACAATAATGTCAAGATGATTCCTCGAGTTTTAATGTGCGCTACGAATCTTCTCTTGTAAAATTTTGCCATCCTTCAGAATTAAGACTCACAGACCATAACCAGCCCAGTTTTTCAATTTAGTTAAAATGTAGTTGGCTTAAAAGTTAAAAGGAAGAGAGAAGAAATGGACTGAGACGGCTGTTTTCTTCTTTATGTTGCAAAAGGGCACGTACGACACTGAGTCAGCTCAAGTTAAACAACAAATATTGCCAATCCTAAAATTGTTGTATCTAAAGAATCACTGTTATCCACTCCCCCAAACAAGCCTGAGATTTAAGATATCTCTGCTTTCTCCCAACTGTTCTATTTTTATGTATTTTAAGTCTGAGAGAATTAGCTGTTCAAGAACAGCCCTCTAAATCCTGAGAATGTAATCATTTTGCCATGTATACCAAAAACATACAACAAAAATGCAATGCCGGTCCCTTATCAGCACTTTACAAGAAACTGTTTCTATTCTGTGTCATTCACTTTATCTACAGTGGGAAGGTCAGAAAGGGTAAACATTACAATAGAGACTGTCACAACTTCCCATTCATTTTGTTTCAGGAATATCCTCATAAAAAGAAGTAAAGAATGGAAGTTGTGACAGAAGTAAAGAATGGAAGTATGGTGAAAAAAATGTATGGACATAAGCAGGACCCTAGCTTGTTTTTTTCAACTCTTTCGAAAGCCACCTTCCATCTGATTAAGACCGTTTAGAGATCAGGCTTCAGCACTGCCCACAGCATCAGGTGTTCCTAATTAGACATTGTTGTAACCAGTCCCTTGAAAGGAAGATCACTGGAAGTTTTACGTAAGATAATGTTAAAAAAAATTAATCCAGAATCCTAACTGAAGTTTGTGGTAGAATAACTGCGCAAAGCACATGCTTAACTGTCCTCCCCCCACCACTAGTATCTGTAAAGCTCACAAAATGGTCATGAACAAAACTAAAATGAGAAGATTAGCTGCAGTTCATGCTACATTCCTGTAGTGGCTTGCCTGAATAAGCTCCTTCAAAGCCTCAGTCATGTGAAAAAGAGAACTTGGATCAAGCAGTTTGTGTCCAAACTATGTGCAAAGGCTTCTGGCCATGCTCCCAATCACTGTCAGCTAGAAAGCAATGGGAAAAAAGAACTGGGGAGGAGCCTGCCTGACAGTGTTGTGTTACCTACTGCCACTCTAGAACAGGAGTGAGAACTGTGATGCCATCCAGCTGCTGCAGAACGTCAACTCCCAGCATTCACTCACCATTGGCTATGCTAGCTAGGTTTGCTAGGAATTGTAATTCAGCAACAACAGCGAAGCCACAAAATGGGCATCCACACCCCTGCTCTAGGGACTTCATGAGTTTTACCACCGTTACACTGACTGTGCTCAAAGCACTGGCTAACACATAAAGAATGTTCACTCGTTTATTGTTAAAAAAATAAGTCTAGCTTTTCCCCGGGGTTGCATAATCCCACTCTCCTCTATAGTTGGCCCGAGGAAATGGGAAGCTTCTGTTTCCACTTTAATTAACTGTAGCTTAGCATATCTTAATCCTAACTACATTTAGTGAAAAGAAGCCACCTTCATAAACTGTGATTTGAAATTGGCTTGTTTCCAGCAACCATAGTTAAATTACAGCTCACTCATGTTCAATGAGAACTGGAAGCTTCAGTTAACCAAAAACAGAAATGGAAGCTTTCAGTTTACTTCTCACAATCACACTACGGGGGGGGCCTTACTCTTACAATGTTAGTAAGAGTGTTCATAAACTAGTGCCTATGAATAGTAAGGGTTACATCCAAGCCATATATTCCAGTCTTCCAGTCAGAAGGAAACTGAGTCAGTACAATCGGAACGTACTGGAAAGCAGGCAGAGATAATGTGAATCCTGACTGCATTTATTAATTAAAATCTTAAGCCCTTTCCGCACCTTACCTTTTTTCGGTGCTGGGGTGTAGCGATCGCGCAAGCAGCCTCCAGCGAGAGGCTCTCGTGTCCTCGCTGCTTCAGCTCTGCACAAGCTGCTTGCTCCCGCACAGGTAGCGCAAGATCCCTGCCTCTTCCTTCCGCGGTGCAGCCTGGGAATTTCCCAGGCTGCGCTGGGGCAGGAAAGCACAACCGCTGTGGCTCCGGAGGCTTCGCACACATGGCAAGTGCGCGTGGGGTCCTAGGGCAATGTGCGATCGCACACCATTTTCGGTTGAAAGCCAAAAATGAAAAAGTGCACAAGCGGCACCTGCCAGACCCTGGAGCGTCGCACGACTGTGAGTGCATTGTGCAGATCGCTCCTCACAATTGAGCAACACTCCAGGTGCCCTTTTGCATGGCAAATGCTGTGCGAAAAGGGCCTTAGACAGGCAAGTGTAAAAAGACTGGAGAATAGATGCACCCACTGCACATCTTAGTTACAGCTGACATTTCATGTATGTATTGTACAGTTAACAACTTTACCTACTGAACACACAAGAAATGAAAAATGTTATAGTCGTGAAAGTATATGATTATTTTTTAAATGCTAAAACTAAAAGATGCATTTCAACAGCACACTTAAAGATTTATACCTTCAGACGTATGTTGAAACATGGTTTAATTCCTGTTAATTTTACTTCTCTCAGTATCTTGTCTTTACTTTTAGATTATCATTCTTTGAACATGGCCAATATTATTTTGAATTTTATGGCACTTAGTAAGAAGAAGACTTTATGGAAAAAATGAAAAGTGAGGAGTTCTAGAAAGTTTTCAAAGACTTCTTTCTCCAAGGAAAAATAATTGTTAATAAAGATTTTTAAAACGTTTAAAATAAGGAGTTCCTGTACTGCTACCTGCTCTTTACACTTGCCAAATGATTTCTAAGTCCATTTAACACTTGATATTGGAAAGGAACTTTCAAACTCTGCAGAATCCGGAACATCTTCAAATATTTGGCTCAGGAACATCACTTACAATTCTATCAAGCATAAACCTCCTATAAAATTGTGACAGGGCCTTTGTTCAACACAGCCTCTGATTTGTCTTACTTCTTTCCTGCCACAGAGTCCATTTACCATGGCAAGTGAATGAAATTGGCCTGTTCTCAAAAATACTTACAAAAAATCAGGAAATAAATTGGCATGTGAAAGTATAGAGAAAGGTGTGTTCATTTTGGCAAACCTTTAATTTTTAGACAACTATGAAAATTATGAAATGACAAATCAGAAGCAGATACGGCTATGAGTGAAAGCTTAAAAAAATGAGACTGATTAGACAAAACTGAACATAGCAAGATTAGAATTCAAGCAATCTTGTCCCCACATCTCCATTTTAATCTCTTTCTATTTATGTCTCCTTGACACAGTAGGAGGAATGCAAATATAGAATAGTTCATAACTTTTTTGTTTTACTATTACGCTTATATTTTCAGCTCTACCCTTTCATCACATTTTCACAAAATGGCAAAACACTAAGAGATGATAAATGTCTTATGAGTTCAGCAGACTGTAGTTCTTTTTGTAACGAAAATTAAAAACAAAGAAAATTCCTTTCATAAACCTGTAATTAAAATTATACCTGAAAGTATATTTCATTTGAATAAACAATAATTCAACATCTCATGGCAACCCCATGAATTTCATAGAATTTTTTTAGGCACCGAATACTGAGAGGTACTTTTGCCAGTTCCTTCCTCTGAAATATAGCCATATTGTTTAAAGTAGAGGAAAAATGTTTATCTCTGCCCTTTTGTTTACCTAATGCTTCTCAACTGTGAATATGTATATACTTTTATATCCAATTTTCTAGAAGACATGCTTATGTAATTAAGAAAATCTAGTGTCCCCTGAGTTGTCCAATTGTATCTTCCTGTCATACAAAAAGTGTAATATACAACATGGTGGGTGGATATCCACTTGTCAAAGAAAAATTATGCACACTGCACTGCCAGAAGCCAAATCTTCCCACAGTGATGCTTGCCACTTGAAGGAAATGGAAGGGAATAGAAAAAGACAATCAGGCTTTCTAGCACTGCTAAGTGGAAGTGCCTCCCATTTCAGAAAGACTGTATTATTATTATTAATTTAAAATTAATTATTGAAAAATGCAGGAATTTTTGAGGGAGAGAAGAGTAACCTTATTTGTATTCATCACCCACCTTTTCTTTCTCTTTTTATGTCAGACAGTCTGGCATTTCCACTTTTATACTGGAAACAACAGTGCTTAAAAACCACCTTGTATTGTGTACAGTACCAAAGTAAAACTGAAGCAGTTCCCCTATTGGAACTGCATCTCTGACAGTCACAGTGCCTTGAAGTTCAACAAAACGATAGTCTGCACGTTTAAAGGTTTGCAAGACCAATTACGATTTCTTCTGTTTGATGCAAGGTTATAATTAATATATGGAATTCCTTTGTGACTGTTAATAGTTTGCTTTTATGTATATACTGCTAGGCCACGTGGGAAAAGACCCCAAAATTCACCTTGCATTTCATGAGAAATTATCATAAGACAAGACACGGACTTAAGGGTTGGGACGTATGGGTTGGGAAACCTGTATCATTCCAGGTGTCACTGGGACTCCATTTCTGTAAGTCCCTGCCAGCCTTGTCAGTGGATAGGGATGACAACAGCAGTAGCATATCAACATCTCACAGGCCACACGAGTCTCCATTCCTGACATTAGGTGTCATACTCACTTTCATGGGGGTGTATGCAGATAGTGTGCACCCAATTGTGGAAAACAGGAAGTCTGCACATGTTTCTCATAGTAAACTCTAGCTTGTCCCCTCTGTTCATTTAAGGAATACAGCTGCAGACAAATTTCCACACGGACCTATTTGTCAACATATCCTCTGCAGCCTTCGTAGGGATACAGTTCATGAAATGGGCATTGTGTAGGGCCTAGCAGCACACATATTCAAGTGGAAAGGAAGAAAACAGGACTGTTCTCTTCTAAAATGATTCCAACACACAAACACAGAGAGAGAGAGAGAGAGAGAGAGAGAGAGAGAGAGAGATGATGGTATGATGTCTGACGTACGGGACGGGAACAAAAAAACCTTTTTATCTATAAGACTTAGATCAGAGCAATGTCTTTTATAATTCAGAACACTGTTCAATATAATATATGACTGGATTATATTAGAGATGCAATAATACTAGGGTCATGTTAATTGCTTACTGTAACATGCATTCAATGGACAGTAACAGATGAAAGTCATCCAACAGGAGTTACTGATCTGGGACTTTAATAAGTAAGCAAGTCACAGAACAGCTTAGCTCTGCAAAGTGATTCTACTACTGATAGTGAGCAACTTCAACAACCTGGAGGTTGAGAACCTGTGGACAATAATAATGAAAAAATTTTTGCAAGGCAATTTGTTTTTCATGAGAATGTATTTCTATCTATTTCACCGGAAAGTGAAGTAGAATTCTTCAAGACGGAGCAATATGTGATTTGGTTTTAAAAAGTGGGTATTTGCTCAGGGTAAAAATGAACTGCTTAAGTGTAAATTGAAGCATTAAATACTAAAGTTAAACAAACTATGAAATGGCTTTGAATGAGTGCAAAATGAATCTTCTAATTGGCTTAGGAAGCTAATTACTGAGAGAGGCTTTAGCTCTTAAAAACTAATGTAAACTCCTAGAGCTTTTCAAGAGCTACAAGGGGTTCCATTAATGATTAATATGAGCAAACGAAATAATTCCAGTCTGGAAAACTACAAGCAATGCAGTTCAAAGGTCATTAATTGAAGCTATGTTAGGCAAGTGGGGATGTTTATTAAACAGTTATCATTTAAACTAGTGACACAACATAACCATATGGGAATTGCACATTATATGCAATTAGGAGGAAGTTACACTTTAAAAAAAAACCTGGGGAGAAATTGCTCTTTTGGGGAGGTCTGGAGCTAAGAAGATTATTTGCATACTTAGCAAACTATATTGCTAGTATATACACCTATAATCTCCTGTATGAAATAGTAAACAGGTTTAAAAGAAAAATCCTAAAATTTTTAATTAAAAAAATGAATGTGGTCACTGTGTAACATCTGATATGTTTTTATGTACAGACTCTTCCCAAATACAGTCCTCATACCTGTGCACAATTCACAGTTTAAGAACCAGCTGAGACTAGTAAAGACAAAGAAATCATTGGATATAAAATCACTGGATACTAAATTACTAAGCATAAAATGAGTCCTCTATAGGTTCCACTTTTTTTTCAGTTTTTGTAAAAGGAATTCATTACTACTGTTCTCAGCCCGAAGCACAGTTTCAGTGAACCTTGTTCAGATGTTCTAACTGTGGTCTTTACAAGAAAGAAGTGTGAAACAACAAACTACCATATGCATGTAACAGCACAAGGAACTGCGGAAGACACATTTGTCTGTACCATATTCTACCAATGATTTAAATTTTATATTTATATGATACTTAAGCATGATTAGGCTGTTTCTATAGCAGCTGGATAATTCTAGTAACAGTTCTAATTTGAGACAGTATTTGTTTCTAACAACAAAAAGCTGTGCTAATGAAGAGTTTTGTTCAGATGCGTCAAAAAGTGGGGGAAGTATCTGTGGTATTTCAAGCTTTTTTACAGAATTACTATAGACTCCTAATCCAAAACTTGGAATCAAATACAGTCTGCTCTCCATATCTGTGGATTCTGTATCCATGGATTCAACCAACCACAGCTTGAAATATTTAAAAAAATCCAACCCCCCCCCCCCAAAAAAAACAACCAAAACACCAAACTTTGATTTGGCCATTTTATAAAAGGGATGCCATTTTGCAATGCCATTGTAGATAATGAGACTTGAGCATCCACAAATTTTTATATCCACGGTGATTCCTGGAACCAAACCCTAGTGGGTACTGAGGGCCCACCGAACTGAAGCACATCCAGGTTTATATTGCCCATGTTCTGATGAACAGGCACTAAATCGTGGTACTTTGGAGAATTTACCACGATTTTAAGTCACCTGCACTTAAATTAATCCATTTTCCTAACATCTTTATTTTTTCCCTTTAAAAACCTTTCGAAACAGAATAATTTTAACACAGTTTTAGAGCTAAATTTGAGAGTCTGATTATTGTTGTCACTAGCCAAAACTATAAGTGAAAATTTGTAATATACACTGGGTAAGATCCACTACTGTCATTCCACTGATGGGACTGCTTCGATCAGAAGATCCAGGAGAAGTGACAATCCCCTCCTTCTGCCTGCAGCCTCACAGTGCCCTCAAAAATCTGTTTAAGATGGATAGGACACGGTCTACACCAATTTTGGGGACAACGCAGACAACTAGCACAACACTAGATTCAAACACTGACACAGGATCAAGTGACCAGGAGCAAAGCAAGCTCTTTGAACAATCAGCGACTAGTATTGTCATGTCGGTTGATTTTCATCCACAGCACAGCCACAGGCCACATCCTACTGTAAGAAGTCTACAGAGCAGTTACAGACAGTTCTAATCACTATATACTGAGCCACTTGTCTTAACTACACAGGTGTAAGCTCTAAGCACCAATGCTATAGTTTTACACAACTTCCTTTTATTTCAAAATGCAGTAACATCAGAACAGCCACGCATGTCCCACCAAAATGAACATGGAGTAATAATGCAAAGTGACACTGCACTGGAATTCATAAACTGCATGGAAATAAATAGGCTGATTACAGCACAAAGCTGAAAAACATTTCACTTGAGAATGAAATAATATAAATGCTAAGATATATAAGCTTTAACAAGGTAAAGTATACAATTGGAATATTAGTATAATTATAGGTTTTGTTTTTCTATTGGTAAGAATAATATAGAATTGTTAACTGGATCCTAGATATTTTTAATTACTTACTTTTATAATTAGGCTTAGTCTAAACAGCTATTTTAAAATGGTATATTATTTTAGTTTAGACAGAATAGGAGTGCTATGATGTAATTATTAGCTGCATGCTGTTTTTGGGGTGGGAACTAATTTTAGTTAGGTGTTTATAATAGTTGATAGTTTGATATGTGTTTGTATTAGTGGAGAGGTATAGTTTTGTTGCTGTTGTTGCATTGTAACACGTTTGTTGTTAGTGTGTTGTTGTTTTGTATTGTTATGGTATTGTTTTATTTTGTCTTTGTCTGATGTTTTCTTTTCTTTGTCATTTTAATAAAAAAAAGTTTTTAAAAAAGCTGAAAAACAGTTTCAGTATCAAACCAGGAGTCCATCCCTTCTTTTCAGCATCATTAAGGGATACAAATTTAGGCACACAAAGTAAAAATAAGATATTTATAGTACATATTACTATGGTCAAAGTTCAACATCCTCACATATCCCCTCATCAGGGTATAGGGCACAGGAAAAAAAAAACCCTAATGCCTCTATCATCTCTCACTACTACTGAACAGGGAAAAGGAATGGTAGAAGTACATTGGCATGTCTTTTCCCTCTCAAGAGGTTGGAATTCCAATAGGTACAGGGCAGACAAAACCCACATGCCTGCTCCACCTATACTGGATTTCTATTGTGGGCATGGCAGAGGTGCTTTGGTTTGTCTCTGACCCCATAATGTGATTCAAAGATTCTACACAAAAGCAGGGACAAGAGTCTGCTGCCTGGGGCACGTCCAGGCAACTAACTTAAGACTGTCCACCAATATTTTTTGATCCTTGAGTAAGTTCTTTCTAAATCTGGCTGGAGGTGGATTATGTAGGAACAGTATGCTGTCATTTGATAGAGCATTAGTCCTTATGCTCCAGATACAACACTTATCCCCATGAGCAGAGCACTCATATATAGAGGGCTCTCCATAGGTTTAACAATCTGATTTCTGAACATAAGCATACAAGTACTACAGTAGGATAGTCTAGGGTACTGTTTGCACATCACTGATATCAGAGGACTAAACAGAAATATGAAAGGCATGCACAGACCAGCTATTCCATATGTGCCACTGCCTGCCTGCCTGTGATGGAGGAACAGAACACATCTCCCTTTAGGCTTATAGAAACCTCTCTAGGACTGAACATTGTATTTGCACAGGCAAGCATTATGCCCTACCTGCTCAAGGCCCACCCTGATAAAATAAGAGAAGATGTGTCACATTATTAAAGAATTCTTTATACAAAGAAGACATCAGTGTTGATATATCAGACCAGGTTGGACTATAGTTCTCACCACTCCAATTTGCAGGTCTTGGTGGATGAGGATAACAGAAGTTGGAGCCAAACTCATCTAGGGACTGCCTTAGATATCACTCCCGATTGCTTTTAAAACAGAATATATGGGAATGGTATAGTCACAAAGCAACCACTCAAAGGATCAGCAAAGATGCTTTATTTCCTCATGGAACAAATTCAGAAATTAATTCTCTTCTGCATCATAAAATATGGTCATGCATATTGATGCATGCATCATACATATTATATTAACGTGTTATTTTAAGCTAGGACAGGCCAACTGCATTTTAGAAAAAGATGCAGTATGTTATGGAAGCTGGTTTTGTGAGCAATCAGACCTGCCACTACTGTTGCACCTAGTAATTAAATTACTCTACCTGACAGCTTTGACAGGTCTACAATCAACTCCTGACACCTCTAACACAGTGCAAGAATCCAAGAATAGAGCTTCAAATACCAGTTTTTGCTAATAGGGATACAAGTCTCTGTGACATGACTAGGAGGACTGATGAAGTACAGCTGACTTGTTTCCTTAAGCAGTGGTTTTAAACCAAGGAAGAATGTAATAAATATTTGAAAAGGACTAGCACTGGTTAAATTAAGAAGCTGAGCTAGCAAAGATCTCCTTCTCAGTCTCAGTCCTCCATCTGAAACTATGCTTTGCAGCACCACAACTGTATTGTATTTTATGCAGAAAGGCATAATATAAACATTCCTCTGAATTTAAACTAAATATGGATTATCTGAGCACACTGCATCATTGCTTATACAGGTTTCCACTCTCCTCCCAGTGCAACAGGGCAACTATGATTTAACACGCCAATTTTGACCTGTTTCCACAGGAGTAGCCACATCAGCCTGTTGTAGCAAAAACAAAGATTCCAATAGCACCTTCAAGTGTAACAAAGTATCTCATCAAAGTCCATAAAAATTTATTCCATAAGTCAAGTTGTTAAAAGTGCCACAAGACTTTTTGTTATTTTAACCCACAGAACTCTACACTGTTTCATCCTTCCTCCTTTTATTCCATATTTGCTACATTCCTACGAAAATGCCAAAACAAACCAGCTGCTCTACTGCTCTGAGCTGGCCAAGTTTCAGACTGTATTCATTCATTTTTACTTTCAACTTTCTGTTGTTAGAGTCAAACAGGACACCAGAGTTGTCATATACCATAAATCTAACAGACAGGAAAGTTTCAATATGCAAATAGTTTTTGAAAAGCATTGTTTCCAGAGAAAGCTTTTGAGCTTTCCTTTTAATATCCTACTACATTTTATCACAGATGGTAAAAATTTTAAACTTTTCCACATTATTGTTAGAAAGAGGCAAGAGGACTTCAAGCCAGATACATTCCTATCAAAGCCTTTCCTCAACACTCTGGAGGGCAGGCACAGAGAGGGAGCCTCAGCAAGTTAACATATCACAGAAGAGACGAATGAATCAGGATAAAGTAGCAATTAATCCACATTTGTGAGCTTAGCTGTCTAAACCATGTGCTCTGGGAGAATTATCAGTAGTTCAGAATCATTACAGGGTTCATCCTAAATTAAACAAGTATACCTTAAAATAAGTGGAAAATTATCTTCCACTATACATTACATGCTAAGGCTTAGGTTCACCAGGCTTTCGTCTTTGCTGCAGCTTACTACAAAGAGAGGGATCACATTACATCAGCCTCTCAACTTGGCATATTTAAAAGTAAATGGCTGAGTGTTCAACGTACCCTTTCGGCCTCAAGCCTGGACTTCTTCAGGCTTCTATCCAACGGGGACTAGTTAAACCATATAGAGATTCCAAGATATAAATGAACCAAAGTTATCAACCTTTGGTTTAATTATTCAAACTTTAATAAAACATTTTACAGGCCTAAGTATGGGTGTCTTTGCGTGCCCACATACGCAGAAGTGTGAGAGAGACAGAGCAGAGACAATGGAAGGGAAATGTTGAAAAATAAAAGCCACAAGTAAAAATACATACCCACCCACACGCTCATTCACACAACACCCACTTTTGCCAGAGCAAATCAGCAGGGCCTGGGAAGATGAAGACTAACTGCCACAGGACTTCTCTCGATTGCTCCAACCCTTGCTGATATGGGTTGTTCTGCTTGCCATACTTGGTTTCCACTGAAGTATGAATAATTTTTCCTTTGATATAGCATATGTGCTCTGTCCCCTTCATATGTTATTGTTGTTGTGTGCCTTCAAGAAGTTTTCAATTTATGGTGACCCTAAGGCAAATCTGTCACAGGGTTTTCTTGACAAAAATTTGTCTCGAGGGGTCTTGCCACTGCCTTCTTCTTAAGCCAAAAGAATGTGACTTGCCCGTTCCACAGCCAAGTGGAGATTTCAACCCTAACCTCCAGAGTCATTGTCCAATGCTCAAACAATTACACCATGCTGGCTTGCACCCTTCATATACCTCTGAACAAAATGTTCATTCAAACAGCAAGCTAAAATCCCTGTTTTATAAAGTGCAAGGAATATATTGTTACATAATACAATTTATTGCTGAATTTTTCATTTTATCATTCTTACAGCAGGTGTTTCATCTCATATCCAATAATTTATGAAATTACTGTCGTATGAAATTACTGGAATTCTAAGATCTATTGTAGAAGACTGAAAAAGCACAGACTGCAGAATCTGGCTGGCTATTGATTCTAGGCATTTTGACAGAGCTATACTATAAGAGGAATCTTTTCACTCTTTACAGCTAATGTAATTGAGTCACTGGATTACATCAGAATATATTAAGTCAAAATATAAAGCACATTTACCTGGCTGAGACCTTGACACCAATATGACTTATTTCCAAAAAAAAAGTGCTGTTTTAAGATTACTGTGCTCAATTTGCAGAATACAGTTATAGCAATCTATCCATTATATACTCCACGAAAGGGTGAAAAGGAGTTAGGGGGTCAATATCATTCATTTTATTCTTGGCTAAACAAGTGTATGGCATCAAAACTAGTCTTTTGATTAACGAAGGTTTCTGGCATTTAAATGCACGTCCAACTTCACGTTTTGTTGTAAGAAAGTCACTATACTCTTGTATGACTGTTCCTAAAGAACTAAACTAAGCTGTCTAACAACATGGATTTATTCAATGGTTCACTCAGTGCATTTACTTCAAGCATCTCGCTGGCCAGAGGATCACTGCTGAAAGGAAAAGAATAGTTTGATTTATTTTCTTTTTCATTTTTTTCCTGAATCTCCCAGTATCTGTGTTATCAACATCTTGCATGTTAATGGAGTAACTCAGTAAAACTGCATAGGATCAGTCTGACAGGGCTGATAATGGGTTCACAAGTTAAAGATTTTGTGCTACTAACACTTGTACCATATTATTTATTTTCTATGTCACTACCTCTAAAATAGTTCAGACATGTAAACAAAAGTAGCCCTGTTTTATGAACTTTTCCAGGGCCCCAACAACCTCAGTGTGACTTTGAAAATCACTATTAAAAATAATGAAGACACTAGAAATTAAGGTTCAACACCTAAACAACATAAAACAATTAGAAAAATTAGCTGAAGCAACAATAAAAACGTAACAGTAACTACAATTAGCACCTCAAATTGGCAACAGAATAATTTCAAACAGCTTTACAGGCTAGATTACCTTCTATCACAAAGATTTTTGCCATGCACTGAAATACACTGAAAGGGAGAAGTGAAGGCAAACATCCCTCAGAAGCAACTCCCAGAGTCTAACTGTCGCTACCTAGGAGGCTCTGACCCTGATCATAGTCAGATGGCACTTCAGTAATAGCTGGAAATCATAAGAGAGTCTCTAAAGATGATAAAATCTCTAAAGATAATTTTAATGAAGTGGTGGGTTCATATGGTAGAATGCAGTTCTCTTCAGACATTCTGATCCTAAACTAGTAGATGGCCTACAGTGTTAAAATTTTCACCATGAAGTTTGACTTAAAGAAGGACAAATGCATCCCAGTGCGATTATTGTTTGAAAAAGTAGGCTAGGACTCTTATTTAATAGAAGCCATATTCTGCATAGACATTACCACCTATCATCCCAGGGAAGAGGTGTTTACTTGCAATGGACATTTTAGTGGTCTTCTGTGCATACAAGGAATCAGAATCTAGCCTTTCCTATTCTATGGGCTCCCTGGCCCCACAGAAATGTATCTATTGTGACCCCTAACTGTTGGGGCCCAACAAAGAAGGCAATACTTCTATATCATTCCAGTTTAGTTTTTTCACAAAGAAATAAAACAGGAACAAGGGATGCGAAAATCTTTTGAATTGAACACTAAAAGGAACCATTACTTGAACTTATGCCTATGTTTAGACTAAGACCTTGAACAGCCACTGCCAGCTACAACAAAAAGCACAAGACAATTTGCAACAAGAGTCTAGATAAAAGGTAGTTTTATATATTTATTTTAACATACCATCACATATGTAAAATTCCATTCACTTTTGATGCCACAAAATATTACTGGTCCTTAGAAAACAACAATAAAACATATGCTTTACTCTTAAATTCTCCTACTTTATTTTTTTTTTATGAAAATTTTAAGATACCATTACACAATTAGTCCAGATAAAAATATATGCATACTATTTTCCAGCAGGCCTCTTTTACAACCTAATTATTTGAATGAAACTTTCTACAGGAGCATCAGAAACATGAGGCGTTTCCCCCCAAAAAATCTCAAACACCACAGAATTTGCCCAGTCATACCAATGATACAGAAAGTAAAAAGAAGAACTGCCAGCCATATGCCCTGTATTGGAATCAGAGAAAACTCAAATTAAATTGAGTGGTTTTTCTTTCTTGTTGCTGCTGCTTTAAGCTTAAGTCAGGCACTTACAGGAAATACCAGAAAGGGAAGTTTACATAGTTCAAATGATTGCTTAATTTTATGTACTTCTCCCTACAATATGAATGTTTAAGTATTTTTTCTGCTAAATTAGCAACCTGCTAATGAGCCTAGTTCCAGTCCATGTAACTTCTACATGTGTTCATTCCAAGAACTGCATCTCAAAATTCAGAGAACAGCAAAGTCCAGATTTTGAACAGCACAAGTTTGTACATATTTACTCAGATAAAAATTTCATCCAATTCAATGGCTTTACTTTCAGCAAATGCAACCTAAATATATTTGTGTATCTCAAAATATTCAGTACATACACAGTAAACGTCAGATTTCTGAAGCTGTGAAGAACGTGATATGGCTAATCCAAAGAAAACCAACATAATAATTTATTTTCAAAGTTCTTTTTTAAAACACAGCAACAATATCTCAAGTCCAAACAGTCTAAATATTCATGGAACAAACAGCTTCATTTTTAGTGGCTGCTAAATAAATTTTATTTAAGAGGGCTTGGGACAGAACAGAATTCATTTCTCTTTTTTAACAACTCAACTATATCATAGTCACTTGAACATCAGTGGAATAGCCTTGTTTTCAAAGAACTTAACACAATTAGTACTATTATGCAGGACTAGACCAGTTAAGGAATACAGGCCCCAAATTAGAGCCATGAATCTTTCATGCAGGTAGGGGCCTGAGGTTGCTTTTGCAGTGCCCAAGCGCAAGATATCTGAATTCTTACATGTATGTATGATCAAGCTGCAGTGGAAATAAAGATATAAGAATGTATAGTACCAACTAGTTTTTAGTATTATCATATGTTCAATTTCTATTAATATAAAACCTCCTCAACAGCTATGACTAATGTTCCCCCCCACCAAGTCAAGCATTCTGGAAACATAAGAGTTCTTGAAGTAGTTATGAGCTACACAAACCAATTCACCGAAGTCTGGACTAGTATATACAAGGTCTATCTATATATAATCAATTGGATAGCTCTGCTTCCTCCTGACTTCCCTTCTCACCAGTAGCTGTTTCCTCCTTTTGACTCAGCAACTACTACTACAACAGCCAATTCTTTCCAATTTTCATGATTACGGCACCAGTGACACCAAAAGAAGGCACAAGCTGCTATTGTCTCCTCCCGCTCTCCCTAAGCAGTGGGCAGCTTTCAGCGTAAGCTGCTGCGGTTATCAACAAATATGTCCTCACATGTCTTCCATAAGCACATCTCTAACCCAAGTCAAGGGGGAAAGTAATGAGCAGTAGAAACCAGGTGAGCATATACAGTTATAGTGCAGTACAGACTTTAGTATTACAGCTGATACCAAACCCTTATTTAGCAAGATTCTGATAAGCACAACTTTCAGTTAACTACAAAGACCAGTCAAACTCAAACAAACCAAGGCAGTGTGTTCTAAACACAGAAGAGGCACCATCTTTAGCTAAGCAAGCCCCTACAACTATCCCTGCAT
This sequence comes from Cyclura pinguis, assembly GCA_030412105.1. Taxonomy (NCBI): domain Eukaryota; kingdom Metazoa; phylum Chordata; class Lepidosauria; order Squamata; family Iguanidae; genus Cyclura; species Cyclura pinguis. The sequence continues at coordinate 221,110,025 of CM059602.1, forward strand.
AGGATATGTAATCCAATGCATATTTACATGGAAACAAATCCTAACGTATCAGCAAGAATCGTTTCTGACCTCATAGAATTATATTATAAATTCTTTAACACTTTTCTAAGTTTACAATCACCTTCTTGAATGCCGTGGAACTCTGGAGCATCAATATAGCATGCTCCTGAAAACCTAGCAAGCACTATGAATGTTCTCCAAATTAAGATATCTTAGTCACTCAATATTCAGTTTATTTTTAAAATCAATTACATTAAAAATATTTAAAATTAATAACTTAAATTTTCAGAAATTCAGGAAACCTGAAAATTCTCTCAACATCTTACTACCTTCATACTACATCCCAACTGTTTATTACATCTACAAAATTTTATTAATATCACTACATAAGACTTATTGCCGCCATTCTCTTAGGTATTTTACACCATTACAAACCAACCCAGGAGCTTGTAAAGGCAAACTGCAACAATATACAACATCCATATTCTCAAGAAAGGAGCAGAAACATAGCCACGTCTTTGAGACTACTGTACAAACAAAGCGAGCAGCATGTCCACTGCACAATCAGCTCTGTGACATAATGGACATCACACTGCTATGGGTCCCACTGTTGAACAGGACACTGTTACACTCCAATACTTACCGTCGCAATTTACTGGAAGATTCGTGTATCATATCAGGGATGTAGCTATGTCATCATAAAGGTTTTTTGTTACAGCCTCTGATGCAAGATCTAAACTCCCATAATTTTTTTCATGTACTACAAATGTATGGAGAGCAACTGACTACTCTAGCATTATATAGTGCACCCTCTATACACATGGGGGTTCCACCCCAGGAACCCTCATGTAAAACAAAAAAAACATGAATGCTTCACTCCATTATTATCAGGGGATGCAACGTGCACATGGTCACACCAGTGCAAAGCCACATCCTGCTCCATCATTGACAATAATGGGACATAACAATTTGTGTGACTGTGAATTCATATGTGTGGAGGTTGTGGCAGCTGAGGGTGCACTGTATTGTATTCATAACATTTTTTCTTCAACACACAGAGAATTATTTCTGGACCTAATAGATACTTAGCAGTATCACATAATGTTGTTTAACTGTCAAAAATGAAATGTAGTTAAATATGCAAGCTACATCCTTCCTATAATGACAAACCACAATTACCAATTAAAAATTACAGATCTTCAAAGCCTATCACAATACATTCTCCATTTCCAAAGTGTGATGCTGGCCTGGGAAGAAAACAGAATGCCCTGAAAGGAAGAAACCATCAAGCCAGAAAATAACATCATCAGAAGGAAGGACAGGTGATCCTGAATTCTGATCAGCCCCTCCTCCATCCATGCTCCTATCATCATGGCCAAAAGGAGGGCATGGAGGTTATCTAAGATAATCTCTGTGTTTTGTAAATATGGACCTCACACTCTGGGCTAACCCTAACATAAGAACTAGAAGGAAGCCAAAAATACGATGCTCATGAACAAACCTGGGAATTTACATCTTAGTAAGTTCACTAATAAGAAAGAAAATTATTTGAAGACTTTTAAGTCAGAATTCTAGCTTCCCAAAACTGGAAACAGCTGAACTAAACATTCCCTATGTTTGACTATGATGCCCTAGCGATGTCTGAGACTCCTGGGGCATTTAAGAGTCCTACACATGGTGAAGGCTTTCCAACAGGTGCACAGATTTCTGTATCACTACCATAGAGATAACCTGGGTTCTGGGTCAAATAACCTCTCTAGGGGACACTAAGCTGGAAATCAATGAATGTTCTCTTTTGGACTACATTATTTCAAGCACCAAAAAGGTCTCACTTCTGGTAGGCAATAATGAAATTGAATAATTTTGTATTAGAGACAGAACTGGGCTTTTTTGTGTGCAACTTAAAATTAGGATGTTATCATTAACACGGAACACTGGTAATGGAGAGATTATGAATTCTACAGGCAGCACTAGCAGCCAGACATATTCTCTTGCACAGCTCCCTGATCATACCACACATAGAACACAAGACAGAAGATCTAAATAAACTTTACAAGCAGGAGAGAAAACAGCATTTACAAAAGGGAGGTGGGCAAAAAAATCTGAATATATGATTCAGTTCTATTCAAAGTTTAATCTAGACTGGCACAGACTCAAAATACTGTTAAGCTACTGTCACCTTCCCTGTCCCCTCTCTTCTCTACCTCACCTCTGTTTTCTATCTGTTACATTATTGTCTTTATATAAGTGAATTGCATGGTACAGAATTAATTTTAGTTACTGTCACCAACAAGGATGGGAGAGGTAATACCATGGAGGTGTGGGTGGGTCAGGGTCAACATGTTCTTACTGTATGAAAAACCAACAAAAAATCAAATTTAAAAGAATGCAGGAACAAATTAACTGCATCTTCAACCTGTACTCTATAGGTATTTAGATTTCAGTAAAGGCTACAATTCTATACTCACTCAGCTACGAGTAAACCCCACTGAGTTCCCTGTTACCTACTTCTGGGTAGACATGGAGAACACTGCACTATCAAATATTTTTTCCCTAGATACACTACTGAAATATTTCCCATACCTGCACACAGAAAACTACAACACCACTTAAAAGAGTTTGACACAGACCACTTCATAGTTCAACATATTTCAAAAGGAAAATTATTCTTTTGTTTGTACTGCTTGGGGTGTAGGGGGGCTTTCCACTTTGACCATATCTCAGTGGTATTTTGTTGGTACAAGCAGAAAGGGATCTCCAATACAAATCTTCTAACACTGTCTTGCTTTTAGATTTTTTTGTTTTTTGTAATAAAGGAAACTTGAATTCTCAAAACAAACAAACAAGTGATTACCCATCTTTCCCCTCCCCTTCATTCCTATGTATCCTTGTTATACATTCCATACTTACAAAAGAATTATTTTGTAATTACCATATCAGATGCATGTTTTCATGAGGAAAAGCTACAGCAAACTACTGAGCTCAATGGGCTTTACTCCTGAGTAAGTGGATATAGGCTGGATTGAAGCCTGAAAGCCAAAGTGACCCTGAAATATTTCTCCCTGAATTCTTACTCACAATTTTGTAGACTCTACATTTTTGCATTATTTTTTAGAAATAAAATCAGTGGAATCTTCTATATGTCTACTCAAAAAAACCTATTATTAAGTTCAAGAGAGCTTACTCCTAGGCAAGAGGATTCAGGATAGACTGTAGTCAGAAAGAAAAAAACAATTCTGAAAGGATTTCCTCCATCTAGTGAAATAAAAGACTGAGAGAGCCAGAGTCAAAACCAAGCATATTCTAAAATTTTAAATCTCTAAGATCCTGAAAATGTCTGCCATTGTCAATCATTGGCCAACCATTAAGTTAATATCTCTCATTTAAAAGGAATTATCAGTTAATATGTTATTTTAACTCATTAAGTCTATTTTTTAAAAAACAGTCTACCATGCTACACATCAGTCTACACATGCTGGGACTCGATATCAGTGTTAGGCTGATCGGTCAGTAGCTGTGTGGATCCTCTTTATTCCTCTTTCTTTTCTATTCATTGATTTTTAACTCTAACAAACTAATTCAAAAGCAAAGTAATATACATTCAGAAAAAGAAAAGACAAAAAGAGGAAAAGAAGAAGAAACAAAAAGACATATAACTAGAACACTGTAGGATTCTTACCCCCAAACTTATCTGTAATGAAAATAAAAGTAAAAAGAGGAAAAAATTGTTATTCTACCATTACAGATCTGACTAAATAATGCTATTAATAACCATAACCATAGTAAATCATTAATTTCTTATTGCTCAAAAACCACATAAACAGTTTCCAATCTTTCAGAAAGTCTTCAACTAGTTTATCCTTTAGAACTCATTTTAATTTGGCAATTTGAGCTAACTAAGCAACTTTAGCAATCCATTCTTCCATTGTTGGTTCTTCAGCCTGTTTCCAAGTTTGAGCAAACAATATTCTTGCTGCTATTGTCATGTATCAAAAAAATGATTCATGTTTACCATCCAATTCTTTATCCATAACGCTCAACAAGAAACATTTCTAGTAAAATGACAAAATCTGTCTTTAATTTGTTTTGAATTAACATATAAATCTTAGACCAGTAACTCTTCCCCTTCTTACAAATCCATAATAGACGAAAAAAGGAGTCCTCCTTGTATTGACATCCCTACATTGGTTTGAAAGATTCTGGGACATTTTTGACAACTTATTGGGGGTTAGTTACCACCTGTACATACATATCTTATACAAGTTTTCTTTATTTTTCTTTCTGAGGATGGGAACAACACTGACCTGCTTCCAGTCTATAGGGACTTCACCTGCTCTCGAAAGAGTTGTCAAAAATTATAGACAGAGATTCTGAGATTATTCCTGCAAGCTATGTTAGTAACATTAAATGTAGTTCATTGGGCTCTAAAGAGTACAATTCACTTAAAATAGCTGGGTGTTCCCATAATACTTATTCTGGACTGAAGTCCCCTTCCAGCATAATTTACTTTATTTTCACCAAACTCAACAGTATAGATAACGATGTATATACTGTTACAGTGCTGTGGAGCCTTATTTTATGGGTAAGCCTTTTCATATCACCAAACTGTTTCTCAAGTGTTGTTCTACTTCCCATAACAAATTCATGGGAAAACTCTGTACTGACAAATTATGTTCTTTAAAAAACTGAAAACATTTAATTATATTAGAGTAGAACTAAAACATGACTAACTCTGCCCATTCGTGAATTAAACTTACTCCAGATCCCATGCATTTCTGTCCTAATTTCATAAATATGGTTTTTGGACCCATATTTATATACTTTACTCATGGTAAGAAGAAAAATGTTCCTAAATAACTACCGCATAAAGCAATTTCCCTCAACATAGGAATCTCCAGATATTTTGAACTGCAACTTCCTCCAGCTCCAGACAGTACAAACATTGGGAGCAGTGACGGAAATTGTAGTACAAAACACCTTGAGAATACCAAGTCTGGAAAGGTTAATATAAAGTAGAAGGGAGATATACATGTACCTCCAGCTGCCATTAAATTTGAAATCCCGTCTATACCTAAACAGCATACAAAATGAGGAATAATGTGAATTTCAGTCCAACTGCAGCAGGAGGGCCACATATACCCAGTTTGGAGATAAAAATTCTAATGTTTTTAAAAGGAAATAATTACATTGTTCATTACCTTGGACATCACTTGTCACTGCTAACTGCAGGCCAGAAAATAACTAGCTAAATTACTCAGCGCTAAGACATTACCATTATTGTTACTACTACAGGAATAAAAAAAATACAGGAAAATGTTCTTTGACTTCCCACATTTCTAATCATCACACCTTGTCTAGACTCCCCTTCCCAGTCACCTGCAATGGAATAGTGTAACATATATACACTACACAGGTATATTCTGAGCAGAGATGCAGAGGCAGTCTTCCTCTTTTCTTCTCCATCAAGTCCCTCCTTCTCCTTCTTCTTTTCCAATCTCTCTTCCTTTTCTATCAATTGCTCTAAATTTAACAATAGCTAGAAGTACATGTATAGAGCCCTGGTGGCGCAGTGGTTAAATGTCGGTACTGCAGCCACAAGGTTGTGAGTTCAATCCTGCCAGGCTCCAGGTTGACTCAGCCTTCCATCCTTCCACAGGTCAGTAAAATGAGTACCCAGCTTGTTGGGGGCAATTAGCTAACACACTGTAAACCGCTTAGGGAGCATTTGGCTGATAAGCAGTATAGAAATACACATACTATTGCTATTGCTATTCTGTCTGCATGCAGAGAAAAAGTCATTCCTCTCCTACATACTCTCTCATAGTTCATACAAACCTAGTCAGCCCAAGTGTGTGCCCTTGGCTGCAGTATGGAAAAGCATTGTTTACTCACACTAAGGGCCTTTTCTCACTACACTTTAGTTGCCATGGCAATATCACATGGAATCATGGGATTTGCAGTTTAGGGAGAGGCGTTTGGAATTCTCAGCCATACAGCTCAAGCGCCTCACCAAATGACAAACCTCAGAATTCCAGAGGGTGCAACCAGAGCAGTTAAAGTGGAATAATAGCACTATGACAGTGTAGTGTGATAGGGACATAAGTCTGTCTTTCTCTTGCCTGACAAGATCAGCAGCCTCTTTTATTTGGAGGAAGACCGAATGGAAGAAGACCAAAAAAGCAAGCTAGCCTTTTTAATTTTTGTTTTTCAATTCCAACCAGCCCACATTTCTAGAGCAGGTCCTCCCCTCTCTCCTCCTCACTCTCCCCTTTTTCTGGCTCTTGTGTTTCTTGCTAGCTGTGCAACACCCATGTGGCCTTTCTTTCTCTTCCAATTGCTCAAGTCAAATCGGAACGGATACAGTAAATGATAACAGGCAGAAACTCATATAACAGGCAGAAACTCAGAAACATCATGTTACCATTACAAGTGGTGGATTATAATCTTGGTATTCACTGGCAAAAAAGTAACACCATTCAAGCTTCTTACTGAAAAAAGTACCTAGATATTGAAGTAGCTCATTGCATATAACAACTACTTCCAAGCTCTATCTCTTACACCCCCAAAATGAAGAATCCATTTGAATGTACCCTTAGACTGAAACAGAATTTTAGGACTTCTTGATTCTGGGTTGCTCTTTGTATCTTTTATGGGTGCAGTGTAGCTATTTCAAAGATAGAAGGAACATGTCATGCTCAAAGTATTAACAAGTATTTAAAGTATTTAAAACAAATTTCTTTGTACTTAGTTGTGTGTCTTCAAGTTGTTTCCAGCAAATGGTGACCCTAAAGAGAATCAATCACATGGTCTTCTTAACAAGATTTGTTCAGGGAGGAGGTTGCCTTTGTCTCCCTCTGAGGTTGAGAGAGTGTGACCTGCTCAAGGTCACCAGTGGATTTCCATGGCCAAGTGGAGATTTGAACCCTGATCTCCAGAGCTGTAGTCCAATGCTCAAACCAACTACATCACACGGGCTCACTTCACTTCGCATTAACTATATTCTCCCTCTGGTGGCAGTGGAAAGCAGAAAGGGAAGGTTTACTCTGATTTCTAGTGGAGACATCTTAAATGCCGTGCATAGTTTTTTGGGCTACCAATCATGAGCAAATGTAGAATTATTCATTAGAGGCTAATATATAACTTGCAGAGTTCAGTTTTACTGGTATAGAATCTTGGTAGTTGTGGGTTTTTTTAAAACATAGAATGACACAGTCCTAATAGTGCCATGCATGTTGGAATATGAACACCATTTAAAGATAAGTATCATACTCTGTTAATATCTGGCTTAGATTACTGTAACACACAGAGCTGCCTTTGAAGATTGTCCAGAAATTGTAGCTACTTCAAAGTTCAGCTCCTAAACTACTCAATGGAACCAGGAACTGTGATCATATTTCAATTATGCTTAAACAACTGCATTTGACAGTCAATTTGACTGTCTTTCATTTGACTCCAATCTTTCAAATTCTGTTTCACCCAGACTGTCATAAAGACCACAAGCAAAACTCAGTATCATTCATAGATCAGAAACCAAAGTGGACTCTTGGATAACGCTTAAGTTGTTTGGATGTTGCTGAAAATTCAAGATGACTTCCTCAAACACAGACTTCCTCAAACACAGACTAGCTAGATAGTAGTGACACCAGATTTCACCAACTAGTACAAGGCAACTAGCAATTTTTGTTCTTAAAGGAAAGCATTACAACTTGAGTCAGAAATGGCCATGATTCTACAATCATCCCTTCACATTCGCTAGGGTTAGGGGCACAGGACCGTGTGAAAGTGAAAAACCTTTAATAACTCTAGGCACTTCCAAACCATATTTAACACAAAAAATGTATGATCACCATATTCAACCCATTATGGATTCCTTTGAGGCATCAGGGTTCCTTCACAAGGCAGAAGTGGGTGGCTGGTGGGTATTACCGCCACTTCCACTGCTGCCCCACACCATTTTTAATAAGGACTTACAAGCCTTGTTCGCAGTTTCTCAGTCTCACAAGGCTTGCAGTCTCTATTAAAAATAGCATAGGGAGGCTGCAGAGGTGACAGCAAATAATCCATGAATAATCAAATCTGCAAAAGTGAAACCCACAAATGTGGAGAGCTGACTGTACTTACTAGCCTTTACAAGTTAAGAGTGACATTAATCCAAATCACAGCTTGTTATCACTCCTCTGTACACCATTCCTATGCAAGTGCATAACAGTAATTCAAAACTTATCCAATGTAATAAGCCCTTTGGCCTATACCCATAGCTTCTGCCAAGGTAAAATTAGCAAAACAGAAGACATGTAGTGTATGAACAACTTGATCTGGCAAACTGGAGAAGACTGACATTTGTGTCTATATCTAGATGGACGCAGTATGGATTTAGTACCTCAAATATATTTTATTTGGTATCATCACACTTGAAAGTATACCTTTCTTTAATAAAGGGGGGATTGCAAAATATCCTCTGCAAAGAACATATTCTGAAAAGTTTATCTTGAACATATCATAGCTTTTCTAAGGAAGAGCACAGCACTATTCATTTGTAGTACCACTTATGTCAGCATAACTTCACAGAGAGTCACTTTTTCACTTTATTTTTCCCAAGATGCCAGCCATATGGAGTAGCTTGTTCTTCTCCTTTCCAACAACAAGCAAAAACTATTAAATTTCCTCTATGGCTCCTCTATAAATTCAGCACATGCAAAATGAGCTATTCTGTTAGGAATGCTACAAACATTTTTAAAAAGTTTCCTGACACTGCATTTTAGACTTCCATCTGTTCTGAAGTACAAACAGGAAGTTTAATTTTTACAAAAGGAGAGAAAAAAGGGGGCCCAAAGAAAGGTTTGAAGAACATTCTCTGTCTTCCCCTTTTGTGGGAAGAGGCAGGAAATATTTGCCTCCAACAATAAGCCACTTTCTCCTCATTGTTACAGCAATATACTTATCTGGGAAATAATCCATAATACAAATTTAACAGGCTAATATGCGGTAATAAAAACACCACAAAAATTAATAGCAAACATACAGTAACACCACTGTTAAATTCTGTAAATATAACATAATTTACTTTTCCTATATGAACACTGAAGGTTTTTTTTTTATATAATTAAGGCATGTGCTATACACTGTATTTATTTCACCCTTCTTAAGTATACTGCATGGGTTCATATGCCTTCAAGATCATCTGTTGACATATGGCAACCCCATGAATTTCATGAGGTTTTCTTAGGCAAAGAATAGTCAGAGAGGTGGCTTTGCCAGTTCCTTCCCCTGAAATATACTGTAGATTGGCTGGTGTTCACTGGTAGCCTCCCATCCAAGTACTAACCAGGGCCAACCCTCTTTAGCTTCCAAACTCAGACAGGATCTGGTACCTCTGGAGTACAACTACTAACTACTTACGAGCGCATTCCTAAATCAAAAAGATCACTGAGACAGCCAACTTAACCAGCACTACACTAGCTCTCAACCTACGGATGTATGAAATGGCTTAGGACTATCCAGGCCATGGTTAACTTCCTGCTAGCATAGTGGCTGTGTCCCTGAACAGCAAGGGGTTTGCATCTGACACAGTTCAGTTTCTCCCTCATCGCTCCCCTTCTCCACACCCTGCTTTTGGTCTGTTCTGCTGGCAGATTCCAGCTGACACAAGAGTCTTCTGCCTACTCCTAAACCCTACATGCTGCACATCTTTGACTTAAAAATGCACTCTTTTCTGTTAGGGTACTCACACTGAAGTCTACAAAGGATGGGACATGAAAATGACAAAGAACTGAACAAATGAAACTCATGGGCTACAATTATTATATGAGCCAGGGATATTCCTTGTCCTCAGCTCTTCAAATATTTCCTCCTTTCAACTTAAGAGAGTTCTATGTTGCTTTAAAAAAGGAGGTACCATGGCATAAATACCAGTATTATACATTAGAAAATGGAAAAATGTGAGAGAGGGAAAGAGTATCTGTCTGCCTTGTGTTTCTCCTTTAAAAAACATTCATTTTCCTCTCCACACAACCCAAGCTGGACTGAAAGCCTAAGTGAGCTTTTTGGCTGAATGAGGATTTGAATCTGTGTCTTTCCCAGTCCTGGTTAAACACTCTACTAGTCACATGAGTGGGCAGAAGGTAGAATTAAAAACATAAGGATGTATACCTACTAGGAATCACAGGAATACATTTAGCTTCAGAAGTCTGGCCTTTTTGTGTCTGTCTTAAACGAAGGCACAAAGTACAAGCCCTTATTACAAGTTCAATCACAGGACACTAACTTGCTGGTATGCTACTCTTCTTCTGGAGTTCTCAGCATAACCTCATCTGACATACAGACACAGGAATGAGGCCAAATTCTTTGAAGTTATTTGAACTCCATGGGGAGAAAAATGGGGTTGGGGGTTGGGGAGATACTCATTTGGTAAAAGGCTGCACTTTTAGCATACCAACTGAATGGACAGCTGGACACATTTACAGTAGACATTTTGGCACATTTTACCTAGCACTTACTAGGCCATGCTCCAGTCTTTTCAGAGATTTGTTTCTAGTTCTAAACAATCCGGAACAAAACAAACCCAAGAATGTTATGATATTAAGTAACAGAGAAATACTAAAGTGGAAACACTGTTTTTGTTTAGATTTCTTTTCTTTTCCATCAAAATATGGTACAAGTGTTCTCCATCTACTGTAGAACATTTCAGCATGCAAGGACAGTAATTTTTTTTAAAAAAAAATTATTCAAAAGCATTAACAGGAAAGCCCCACACTGACTGAAAGAGTTGAAATACATTCAACACTAAAACATAAGAGAAAACAATCTGCTCTTTGCTTTGTACAGTCTAGCTTGAAATGGGGGGATGGACTAGGCTTGGCAATAGCTCAATCTCAGACCACCTTGCACTTTCTTCCCCTCAATGCTTAGGAGAAAGGGCAGGATAGTACACAAGTTGCTGACATCTATTCACTGTATTGGGCTTTCTCCTATAGTGTGCCAATACACTTTAGGATTCAAATGGTATACTGCTGTGTCTCTAATATAAACTTGCCTTAGCAGTAAGAAAGATAGCATACAGACCAGATCTCAAAACAATTCATTATTCAAATGGGCACAGAAAGTAAAGCATTTTGGTACCAAAGCAATTTGGGAGGCTGAATTCACTGAACTCCAGGGTCCATACTCTACAGTGAATTGCAACAGCCAAAATAATTAATTAATTAATTAATTAATTATTCTGAAAATCCCATTTTCCTTTGAAAACAAGGCATACGAGAAAGGTACATTTTGTTTTACAGCAAAGTTATCCTTCCAGGAAGCTTCCAGGAATATTATTCTGCTTTAAAATAAGGTGTGCTCTCTTGACATGTCTTTTTTTCGAAGAAAGATGCAGAATTTGCCTCCTTGTTTTGCCCCCTTGTTTTGGGCAAACCTGTAAAATCAGTCCAATAGGCCATGTGTTGTTCACTCCTGGACTGAAGCTACATATTTTTCATCTTTCCTTCTGAATAAGTGTACTTGAGAGAAGCAGTTAATAGCATACTATTTAGATAATTGTCAGAGCAAGGACAACCCTCCATTCATTCATGAAGTTTGACAGGACCAAAAAAATTAGTCCTTCAGATAATGGAATTCTGCCACCAGAAGAAGAAAATGCTGAAAACATCAGAAGAGTTTTAACATAACATTCCCAGCTTTATTACGGAACTGATCTCCAAAGATCTTTGCTAACAAAGTATTAAGGGGACTGGCAGAAGAGGTGAAAGTGCATCATTTATTTCAAGAGTGGTACTAACATTTGGCTTAAGTACCTTAAAGGCACCAGATCCTGTCTGATCTTGGAAGCTAAGTAAGGTCTGCCCTGGGTAGTACTTGGATGTAAGACCACCAGAGGAAGGAACTGGCAAAATCACCAAGGGGTTGTCAAGAAGCAACTTAAAGGCACATACATACATACTCTCTAAACATTTGCTCATTAGAGATACTATTCTTTATCCTAACTTTAGCAGAGATATACCAAGATGCATTTTCTGAACTAAACACTGAAACAATTGCCAATGCAGTTTAAGGATCAGCAGAAAAAGCGAAGTCCTACTCGGAGTATGTGAGAGAAGTAATGACAGTGAAATGTTTCATTTATTTCTATGTTGCAGTTGATGTTTCCATGACATGCTAGCATGAATGGAGCAGTATCAGCACTCCAAGCTACAGCTGTAGAGAATGACACTAAATCCTAAGATTCAAGCCATGAAAAGATGGCACAGGTACATTTCAAGCTTCAAAGCAGCAATGACAGCAAATACATACCCTATACAAAGAAACTACAAAGTACCTTCTTATTTAAAGATACTAGACTCTCAGTGAATTAGTGATTTAAAGTAGTGTCTCAACTGAACCATTCTGAACAAAAACTTGAGATCTCTGACAGATCATTACTTAACAAACCTACAGAATGTAATTTCATTTAACAGAGCACCAAATACGAAATAAACGCATGCATATATTTATGGCAAGAATTTAAAACTAAAGGCTGTTTCCACAAGAAGTCCTTAGCAGAAATGTAAACAGCAAAATCAACCGTATCATCATACAGAATTGTCTTTAGATCTTTTAACAAGCTGGTAGACAAACAGAACTACAAAATTAAATTTTCTGAAAGGCAAGGCAAATCTACTGGCCTTCATCCAAGAATCAGTGTCATTGTCAGGCTCTGTATTTAATTAGAACTATTTACTGTCAAGCACTCACTTGGGCAGATCTTTCACCATGCTCAGTTAGTAAGGTCTAGAGCAAACACTGGGGAAAAATCTACCTTCATAAATGCATCAAGACATTTCTGAAGATATAAGTGCTCAGTTGCCTGTTCTTGGCCCCAACAGCACTTTCAGGCTACACCACACTGATGTATCAATATCAATCTAAATTTAAAACTTATTTATTGATTTTCCACAATGACAGGGACAACCTTCATCAGCAATTGTAATACACACTCTCTGTTATGTTATGTTATATGTTATGGCCATGATTTAAGGCAGCGGTTCTTAACCTGTGGTCCGCGGACCCCCAGGGAGCTGCAATGTCCTCTCACGGGACCTGTGAAGGCTTGAAGAAATGTTACGAGCTTTTACAGTTAAAACAGAAATAGTTACTAGATCATCCATTGCCATTTTTCTTTCCTTGTCTTGTCTCCCAATCCAGCAATCCACCCTCTTTTAGATTAGGATCAGAGAGATCAGGTGAAAGAGAAGGATAGAATTGGGGTGCGTGCGTGCGTGTGTGTGTGCATGCATGTGTGTGTGTGTGTGTTGAGCTTGCTGGATGCAGGAAGAGGCTGAGAGAAGTACATGTGGAGAAAGAGGAAGCGGTCAGAGGATGAAGGGGACTCAGTAGCCACCACAAAAGGTGTGCTCGCTAGCTGGGCACATCCCACCCCACCTCACACTAATGTGACTATATAGCGCCTGGTACATCCCAGAGTCCATTATCTGAATGGCGTGTAGCAGGAGGATGGGGGCAAGGATGGAGTGGGACGAATGGTGGCACACAAAGCGATCATCAGAGGGAGGAGACAGAGAGCCAAGGTGAGAGAAACAGCAAACAAGGGAGGAAGGCACATGGAAGCAGACAGCACATCAAGAACACCAAGTCAGAACAAGTTTCAGCTACTATGCTTAACAAGGTTTGTAAGCAAAATGCCTTCTCATTAATTAATTAATTAAAATTAACAAGTGATATCAGGCTATGGTTCAGTGTTCAGGTATTATTATCATTATTATTGTACGGAATCATTCTAACAAAACTATTATAATAGGAGTGTGCATGTTTACTTATTTCTCTCTCTTCTCCAAATTTGATGAACATCTTTAAATATTTGGTGAACTTTAGGGTTTTAAATGTTAAGTCTTGGTGGTCTATAGCAACAAAAGATATGAAAAGGGGGTCCACAGTAAAGAAAAGGTTAAAAATTGCTGATTTAAGGAATATTTAAGGAATTAAGGAACACACGTCTCATGGAGCTTAATGTAACCTATTTGAAAATGAAAATCCTGAATTACAATACTATCCTGTTACATATAAACTCATTCATAAGATCTTTGAAATGAGGTATCAAAAGAAAAGGCAAAGGCAAAGAGGATGCCTATTATATCATTAGTCCCAACTAAAGTACACCAAAGGAATCAATGGAACTTAGATAGTGTTGATTCAATGGATCTACTTTAGTTGGGGGTAACAATGAGACTTGGGCTTTTCCAATATTCTTGCTGTTGCTGTCATTTCCAACTTATGGCAACCCTAAGGTGAACCTATCACAGGGTTTTTTTTTTGGGGGGGGGGTTCAGAGGGGACTTGCTTTTGCCTTCCTCTTAGGCTAAGAGAGTGTGACTCCCCAAGGTTACCCACTGTGTTTCCATGGCCAAATGGGGACACAAACCCAGGTCTCCAGAGTCATTGTCCAATCCTTAAGCAACTACACCATGCTGGCTGTCTCCAATAACCTTAATTTCTTAAAATTCTTCTCCAGACAAACCTCCATCCTTCTTTAATGAAGAATGTTTAAAATAAATAACATTGCTATTTAATTTAATAAACTGTACTGTTACCTTATTACAAGTTTTGTCTGTACAGCTGAAGCCTCATCTTAATGGAGAGGGATATAAGCCTATATAAGAAAGTGTAAAGGTTATCATACTGATGATAGCTAGATTTATGTAGGTACTTCACTTCCATTTGTATCTGTTTGGATTTTCCCCTTGCTCAATCCCAGGTTTCAAACTGGAAAAAAGAAAAAAGAGAACATTTCTCCTACAGTAACAGAGGAGAGATACACTAATATATTAAACTCTAAACCTTACATAACTGCTTTGGCTCTTGCCTCCTCTGCTTCCAATACTGAAACGCCAGTATCTGTTGAACAGTGAATGAGAAAGGTACTGGTACTTGAGTGTCTATGTCCATGTTAGCTTGGTTGGATGCATTGGCTGGAACATTAAGTTTGAAAATTAATTTGATAATATCAGAAACTGGGAACTGTATTCATTGCTCCTGACACTAATAATTTAAATTTAATTACTGCGATTTAATTTTTTATTTAAAATATTAGTGTCCAGAACAGGCTACGGGACTTACAGAGAACAGCATAGAGGTTGTCACCTTTGATCCTAAGGGCTTATGCTTTTACTGGCACCTTCAGTGGTATTTTTCTTATGATCTTGAAGTTGCCATCTCTGAACCTGGAATTTTTCCTGAAAATAGACAACAAACCCATAGCACAATTGATCCTTGAAGATGCTAGGAGTTTAATATGTTTGGAACCTATTAGGTTGGGAAAGGCTGTCCTAAGTATCTCATCTTATTAGGAAATAATGTGTACTTTCAGTTAGATGCACTGCTCTACTGGAAATGAAACAATAAGTGGCTGGCTAAAAAAACAGGGATGGAGAATTTTAATCAGTAAAGTGTTGAGTTACTCTGAGAACATTTTCCCGCAAAAGTACATGGTATCTGCCTCCCAGTTCTCTATCAACAATTACCATCTGCCCAAATTTTTGGTCTTTATTAACAAAGACAGATATAAGCAGGATGGGAGGGCCTATATCTTTGGCTTCAACCTTACCAACCTCCTCAAAGTGTGTGATCCACTGAAGGAGGGAATAGGTAAAAGCAGAACTGGAGGGGGCGGGAGTGAGGCAGGAGAAGCCAAGTGAGAAAGAAGAGAAGTTGAGGAAAACTTTCCAATTAATCATCGAAGTATCAGGCACTATGTGAACAGCAACAACACTACAGGGTTACAAAGGAGTTCGTTGCAGCCCACTTTTTTCCTGAATAACAGAAGGAAACTAGAGTAAAATCATTATAAAACAAGAACTGAAAAGAGTTGTTACACACCACTAACCCCCACAAAGACACCAGTCTTTCAGACCTGAAGGGTCTGATACTTTGCAAAAGATATGGCTGATGGCTAAACAAACTAATCACTGTCCCATTCCATTCCAGGACTCTTTCCCCCCCTTTTTCATTTTTCTTCAATTCTTCTCAGGTGGCGTAGCCAGACATGTTTGTTTCACTCCTACATTACAGTAGAGTCTCGATTATCCGACATTCGCTAATCCGACATTCCGGATTATCCGACGTCGCGGCTGCTTGGGGGCATGGCTGTAGGTATTTCCGCGCCCCCAGACACGCCCCCAAACATGGCGGCCGCGATGGGCAAGGAGAGAAGGGCGAGTGAAGCCTCGCCCCAAAACACGGCCCCAAGCAAACTTGGTCAGTGATTTCTTTACATTTACGTTTGCAATTCATAGTGGTTTCAGAACGTTTGCAATTCATAGTGGTTTCAGAACATTTGCAATTCATAGTGGTTTCAGAACGTTTGCAATTCATAGCGAGTCACTCCAAGCCCTTTTTAGACCCTCCGGATTATCCGACATTTTCGGCTATCCGACTATCAGCCCGCCCGTTTATGTCGGATAATCGAGACTCTACTGTAGTTTCCTTCTTTTCAATTCTTCCCAGTCCCAGCTCTTCAACCACCTTCTAGTTGATCTTCTGCTGGGTTTCCACAGTCTTCTCTATCTTATCCCCTAGGCCATTTCTGCACTACACTGTTATAGTGCTGTTATTCCACTTTCAACATCCTATCGAATCCTGGGGCTTGCAGTTTAAGGAGGGGCATCTTTGGCGTCAGTAAACTGCAAACCCCAGAATTCCATAGGATGTTGGAAGTGGAATAACAGCACTGTAACAGTGTAGTGCAGAAATGGCCCTAGTCTAAAGAAGCCATAGTACAGCAAAATTAGACTTCCCAACTACAGGGCGATGTGATATTATTTTCTCCAATACTAATTTTTCTTTGTCCTTCCTGTCTTACTGATCCTGCCACAGGAAAAGCCTCCAACCCTTAAAAATTACAACATTCTAAAAATAATTAACTTGTTGAAGCATAGTATTAACTTCAGCATTAATCAGCAAATCTAGTGAGTCAAGCCGCATTAGGAGAACGATCCAGTAAATTAGCAACAGTGAGTTGATTAACCAGTTGTTTTAAGTTTTTACGACATGATTTATTTTAACTTTGAAAAAATAAATAAAAATATTTTAAGGAGTCAGATCATAGAATTGCATACTGGAGGTGTACAGTTTAGTGGGTTCTTGTTGACTCCACTACTGTTACTATATTTGCTGTGTTTACCAGTTTGGCAAAACAAAGCATTAACAATTCCAATGTTCTACTCCCAGAACACCCTTTTGTGTTGCAACCACTGAAAGAAACCAGTATCTCAGAATGCACTACAAGTGATTAGGAAGTGGCAACACACAATGATGTTAAGATCCTCTGCTGGTCTTCTACAACAAGAGGGGACTGCAGTTTAGCCTCTCCATATAGCACAAAGGGAAATGAAAGAGCTGAAAAAGAAAGCATTTCCCTGATACTATTTGTTTGTATTCCATTTCCTTTAGCAGAGTGCTATAATTCTGGTCCATTAGGTTTTGTGCTACTGGTACCTGCTGCGATCTGAAGAAAATTGGTAGGAAGGAACTTGACTCCATCACAACTTGTAAGCGCCATACCACCCTCTCCAGAAGAGGCAACTCAGGTTGAAGTTCTATAGTAACTCTCCAGAATTCTCATTTAAACTCGTGGGGCAAGTTTCAAGACCTTTGGTATTACAATGTACATGGTGTCTCCATAACTGAAGAACACGCAGTCCTTTAATGATGAAAATAAAAGGTAGGTTTTATGAGACTTGACTGCAGTAATGAATGAGGGCATAACGAGTCACCTGAATCTATTTACATGGGAAGATCAAAACAAAATATACATTTGTATATGCAAAACACTTCAAAATACACTCATACATGTAAAACCAATACAGTGAAACAATCAAAGGAACAAATCTCACCAATCTCATTTATAACTTAATTTTAAAAATTGTTCCAAAAAAATTAATTTTTCAGATAGAGCACACAAAAGAAATTAATTCTTAATTGGTGAAAGAATTAAGAGTGGAGGCTAGCCAAACCTCTCAAGGCAAACCATTCCACAATTTAGGTACATGGACATGTTTATTGTGATTTATGGAACAAGCCAACCTCCTAAGTCACTCTATGAAGCTGGTTTATTTATATAAAACATAATTAACCAACCAGAGCAGTTCAGTTGTTTGGACACACTGCTTAGTTAGTTTTCAAAAGGAAACAACAGCTTCCCATCTCCTCCTTTATAGTTATACAGGTGGAGGTTGGGAGGAAAAACCCAATGCTCATTCACACAATGATAAACCAAATATAGGTATTCAGAAAGACAACACAAAGATCACTGTCACCACACAACCCAGATATTCCCAGATGCTGCATAAGGTCTTTAGGGAGTGGCACAGAAAGCAACTGTCCCAGGCATCATATATGGAGGAAGCCACATCAATGTTGGCATAGCTGTTTTTATGCAAATTCATTTCTTTCAGAATCCCACTGACTTGAACTCCTTAAAACTAATGGAAAGCAAACTATACTGATGGTAACATCCTTTTGTCATAGCAGTGTGGGTAAGATTATTATAGCCACAGGCCATGCTAACAGTACAACCCAACACAAGCACAGTCAGATTTTACTATTATATTTATATTCCTCCTTTCTTCTCTCCAAGAAATTCAAGTCAGCTTACACAATGCTTCTCCACATTTCCATTTTAACTTCACAACAACCCAGTGGGGAAGGTTAGATTTAGAGTCAGTGACTGGCTCAAAGTTACCTGCTGGACTTTGTGACTGAATGGGGACATAAACCTTGATTTTCCAAGTCTCAGACTAGCACATTAACTACTAAATTACAATGACTCTAGGAATGGGGTCTCAAGCAAACTTTCTGCTTTCATTATCTTTAAAAGGTCTTGATGCTACACTGCAAAGATTATTCCTCATCAGGTTTATGCAAATTTCTGTCTTAGACAGAAAAGCCTCACAATACTTCCAAGTATTCTTCCTTTTCCAACTGACCTCTTTTTTCATTCTTGTTCAATTTGCACTACTATAGCCAATCATTATTTCCAACCACACAACTACTCTTTAACTCTTCTCAGGAGAAATTGGACAAAATTAGTTCATAAATCCATATGGCAGCTACCTTTACAAAGATTTTTCCCTTTAAGAGTTAACCACATCAAATTTATTAGATGTACTTAGCTTTCAATTCCTTACATCAAGAACAGGTTTAAATCCAAATTTCACACTAATTTTGAGTGACTAATTTTATTTACTATTGCAACAGATATTATCCTAAATTGGATTAAATTGCAAACTTGAGGCAATTTCAAACTAAAGGAAGAGATTAAATGGTTTTCTCCAATTCAAAAGCCAATTCTCCTCAATTTTTAAAAAAATGTACATGGAAAAATCAAGTTTAAATTTGTGAATTTTCACAGAAATGGATGCTACAACAGACCGTGCACTGAACTCAGTAGTACATCAAAAAAAGCAACAATATGTACAAATCAAACGATGATTATTTTTCCTCTCATACTTTTTTCCAAAAAATGATCTACCTTCTCTCTGGAAACCTTTAAGTATTTCACTAACCATCCAGTGCACCTAATTACTGAATCATACAATTTCTCTGTTCCAACAGCTCCATAGGCTGCCGGTCTGTCCCTACACACAATTCAAAGTTCTCGTTATGACCTAGAAAGTTCTATATGACTTAGGTCCAGGCTATCTGACAGACTATATCATTTTAATCTGTAAGCTGCTTTGAGCCCCAATGTTGGGGAAAAGTTATTTTTGTGTGACTTGCAAACTTTTACTTAATAAAGAAAAACGTTTTGTGTTGAGATTTCCAACTATTCCCTCACAAAAACTTGAAAATCATTATTGTTTGGAAGTTTTTAAATAGCAGTTATGCATTTGCACGCCCCAGGAACTGCAGGATTTGCCATTATGAAATGCACTGTCTAAGTGAAGCTAGAGACAGTTTTATAATGGATTTACTTGTATATCTTTAATTTGCTTGTAGGTTTACAGTACAACTCTATCATTAAGCTGGAGCATTTTGATACTTTCAAAACTTTATTGGGCAAAGCCAAAAATGAAGGTGGAGTACTTTCCTTTTTAAACAATTTCTCTCCCATTGTTTAACCTAGCTTCAAGGTTGTTGCCCCATACTGGGGACACAATCAAAGGCTAAGAGGGCTTTGGATCCTGTAGTTTAACATTACACAACTAATACCTTTGTTCATACAGTCAATAATTCTCTTTGCACACTCAGATTCTGCCTGATTTAGTGGCCACTATTCCACGTGAACATTTGAACTGTGTTTCCAATCTTACTTTCTCTGTTTATAATATTAACCAAGATCTACAGATAATCTGGAAAGAAGTATGACCACAAGATTCTTTCAGGTAGCATCAAATCATGATTTTGATTTACATCTGTATCAACCAAATAAGTACGATCTTAAAATATGTTCTCCATTACCCCAGACAGACATGGTTGTGGTTAAAAAACCTTCGATTTCTACCTCAGTGATGGCGTTATATGGTCCATGTGAACATGTTTTAGACAAATTATTTTACTATAGCTTATATACTAGGCCAAAATTTCAACAGGATTAGAAGACCTGTTCTGGAAAGAGAACCACTGTCATAGAACAAGAACTTAATTTTCAGAGCAGCATATAGTCCTGTAAACATCTTGACAAAATGACATATTTCATTCCTAAGATATAGTCTTATTAAACATTCTCCATTTATAGATGACTTACCAACATGCAGTGAGGCGGGCAAATCAGTATTACACGTTGTATTTTTGAAAGCTTCTGTATTCAGATACATTTCAAGCCTGCTTTAAAAAAAAAAAAAACGAAGATAAATATTTTTCCATAATACAACTGATAATGTAATTTCTATTGCACAGTAATATTCACTCCCCAGTATTACTGAATTTTTGGCTCCAATATTTTACCTGAAGTGCTTCTGAATAATATTCATTAAATGATACTTCTGTTTGCAGATAAGAATTTCTTGCCACAGAAGCTTAATTGTCAAGAGGTTGCACTAAGCAGCAATCTGTTGACAACTATGTTGCTGTCCCTCTTTCTATTTTAGAGAGATACTAAGGACATAGAAAAATAAAATCCTGAAAAAATTCAAAAGTCAAAGAATCTTCCTAAAATCTTCCAAATTACCAACACTCAACTAGTTATGCTCTACTAGAGTTAATGAAAAAAAATGCTTAACTTCCTAGACCAGGAGTTGAAAACTCCAAATTGCAGCACATGCACAAACTCAGAAAGTAGCCTTGTCCAAGTCATTTTCTTAGCCACATTTCACTGATAACGTGTAAATAAGACCCAGTGCGTACAGTGGTTTGAGGGATGGACTAGGAGAGTCCCTGGGAGACCAGGGTATGAATCTCTGCTTTGGCCACAGAAGCTCATTGGGTGGCCTCAGGCAAGTTACATTCACTCATCTTCAGAGGCAAATCTCTTCCAAACAAATCTTGCCAAGAAAACTCCTGACAAGGTCTCCTTAGGTTTGCCATATGCTGAAAATGATTTTAAGGCACATAACAACAATGAAATAGAAATAATAACCTATCATACAGGGTAGCTTTAAAGTTTACTAGGATAAAAATCTAAGAAGCCCTGTGACACATTTTAATTTTTCTATTTTATTTTTCCCAGGTGATTTTTATCCCCCTCACCATGACCAAAACCACATGGAGAATAAGACTTTGAGCCAATCTCAGCCCTCCACGAATTCTCTTTCCCACAAAACCTTTGCTGTAGCTGAAAACCAACTGAAAATGGTGACTGGAAGCAATAGGACATCACTTACTGTACACAATGACATGATAGTGTAGTCCACAAAGGACTCCAGAGGTGAACCCTGGTGCTTCCAATACAGATGCCCAACTTTGCTTATTCATTAGCTGCAGAACTGCCTTGCTGAAAGCAGAAATTTTCTTTTGTATGCAGCAGGGCATCTTGGTATCCAAACCCACTAAAATGGCTTTCAGCAAACCTTCTAAAACACTAGAATAATAAATGACAAAATATGAGAATATTGTAAGCAAATGACTAGATGCCACCCAACTGTCATGCATGTTTGCACCGATACAAATTCTACTGAAATGAGTAACTGCACACAGGATTGTAGTCTTCTCTTTGCTCAGAACATCAGTGACTCAACTAAACAAAATGTACTTATTTTGAAAATGACAGATATCTTGATCCAAAACTCTGAAGACTAACGTACACAAAGTTCTCAAACAAGGAGGAACACAACACATAACGTGAGCATTACTGAGTTGTCTTCAGCTCCGCTGTTTTATCTCAACAGGGGCTTTAAAAGTAAGTATTAAAGTTTTTTTATACCATTGGATTGATATTAAATAATCAAGACCAAAATATGTTGACAAATCATTTCAATGATTATAAACTGTATCAAAGCTGCAATCATGTTGCAATGAGTTACAATGAGTTATAGGCACCCTTTCCCATGGTGCAGCCCTAAGTCTGGAATGAAGGGAAGCCTTCCCAGTGGTGGTACCTTAACTCTAGAAACGTCCTCCCAATGATTATTTACCTGATAACATTGCTGTATTCTTTTTGTGTGTGTGTGTGTGGGGGGGATATTATTAAACACTGTGCTGTTGGTCTAATTACTTAAGAAGTAGTTGTTTTTATTCTTCACATTTTATTGCTGTTTTCCTGTATTCTACAGAATGTAGCTAATGAAAATAAAATGTTGCTGGCTTTGGAAACAAAACTGCAGGTGGCCCAGTCTAGATTAGAGGCCAAGGACACAAAAATATTACATGACTATATGTTGTTAGCACCTATATATCCTGATCAACATAAAAAAAACCCTCTAATGTTTTAACATTCTGCTAGCAAACCAAGAAGATGTTTAGTTTAGAAGGGTATGTTTAGTCTGCAGAAGAGAAGGTTAAGAGGGGACATGATAACCATGTTTAAATATCTGAAGGGATGCCATGTAGAGGAAGGAGAGGGCTTGTTTTCTGCTGCTCCAGAGACCAGGACAAGGAGCAATAGATTCAAGCTGCAGGAAAGGAGATTCCACCTGAACCTCAGGAAGAATATGCTGCCTCAGAGTGTGGTGGAGTCTCCTTCTTTGGAGGTTTTTAAGCAGAGGCTGGATGGCCATCTGTCAGGAGTGCTTTGCATGGCAGGGGGCTGGACTGGATGGCCCCTGTGGACTCTTCCAACTCCACATTTCTATGATTCTATGATTCTAAGATGAAGACAACTTTGGAAAAAAACAGACATTACCTATGCAAACTTTGTAAATACTTTTCCATTTAAAAAAAAATTAAAATTATGACAATGAACAAGATCCAACTGTGTATTTACACTGTCAAAAGTAGTTCTGTCAAATGAAATTGAGAGGACACCATCTATGGTTGACAACCTGTCAGTTAGTCCCAACTAAAGTAGACCCGTTCAATTAACTATTGATTGGAGAATTAACATGTAGGTAAATCCCACTGTTTCAATGGGTATACTCAAGTCAGTATAGTTAAGACTAACAACAAGATTTAAGCCTATGTGATCTAGGGTTGTGAATTGCCCCAGAGCTGGCCTTGGAACAGTGCTAGGCCTCCAGAAGGAGGGAAAGGGAGGGAAACTTCTACTACTAACATGAGGTTGAGTTTAAGACTCTGGATTTCACAGTAGAAATTCACTGGATTTCACAGTAGATTATTCTCATTCGTCAACTTTTAAAGGTGTGCTTAACTTACAGTATCCAAGGCATATTCTTTCCTCATGTCTTAATACAGGTACTAATGCAGAAATGTGTTTGCAGATCCTTCAAGAAACATATTTATCTAATTTGTATCCTACCTTTCTCCCAGTGTAGTATGCAGGATAGCTTACCTCAAAACAAAATACAGCTGAAAATCATTTGATGCAGATTTTTTTTAAAAAAAAAATGATTAAATTTTTAAAAATCTACTAGAAACTCTAAACTATAATAGTCTAAAAGATAGCAAAACACAGTAAAAAAAAAAAGGCAACACACAACCCAACTTACTTGAATTAGGTTAAATATAACAAATGAACAAGAAAAAACTTTATTTAAAAAGAATGCATCAGTTAATAAAAACATGGTTTTACTTCTAAAGGCATACTTGATGTCAATGGACTCAGTAATAACAACAAATGCATTTTATAAAATGGCTTATAAAATGGCTTTCATACATAAATCCAGAAATAAATGAAGACTTCTCTTTCTCCAGGATACAGACTGAAGCTATGCAAGTTGTTAGGTATTTACCCACATGCCGTTCTGCAACAAATTACAAAATGCTAGGCACAGCTACATATACTACTACTATTATACTACTAAAACTACATACACTACTAAAATGTAAGTCACACAGCACAGAAACGTTTCAAGTCAGAAATGTTTTTAAGGACTTGAGAGCTTTTGTCTTCTTGTCTGAATTTCAGCCTTACGAGGATGTTTGACCAAAATGATGTGAGACAGTCCCCAAGTATGTGGTCAAGACAGTATCAACTGCCACCAAATAATCAGCAGTGGTTTCAACAGGAAGCAGCTTTACACAATATCACTCTTGTACAGGTGCACATCCTCCTTCATGTTCAGCTTGGTACACAAAAAGTTTTCTCTGCAGTATTTTTAGACCACAGTTCATTCTGTGCCTTCCTCTGAAAAATAAAGTGATAAATGTCTCTTCTACAAGCCGCACTAAAGAGCTAACAGGCCATGGATTGTATCTAATAGTGATCACAACTTAAAAAAACCTCTCAAAGAACAACAAAGCCCTGACATTCAAATTAACTAAAGTTTTGCAGAGGCTTCAACACAATTAGAATCGCGCTCATTTTATTAGGTTGCGCAACCATGTTATATTATTGTGCTACAATGTTCTATTATTTATGTAACAACTAATAACTTTAACTTTTTTTTTTTTTGAGAAATTGGGAAGAGATGACAAATTTTAAAAAATTGAAACCCTGCAAATTAATAACCAGTATGGATTATTATTATTATTTTACAACCTTTACATTTAAAAGTCAAAAAAATTCCTCTGTAAGATAAAAATCCCCAAGGGGAATGACAGGTCAGTTCCCATCTGAATGCACACAAAAGAAACACAGCTGATGATGCACATCTTTCTGGAGATCTCCATATGTTCAAGGGGCTCCTTCCTACCCCCACCATATTCTCAGTCACACTACAATATTTGCCATCATCCAAAACGGTCAGGAGCATTTCCAGAGACCAAATGAAGCATAGAAGTGTTTTTCTTTTCTTAAGTAGATAAAAAAATTGATTTTAAAATACTGATAATCTGTAATAAAATACTCTGCTATGGGTTAAATAAGGGCAGTTTTTAATATATGCGCATAATGTATATGTGTATATACACAAAGAAACATTAAATAAGTGATCTTTGGTTCTTGACTCCACAATATGAATAGAGTTAAAAACCTGTGACCTGTAACAAAACACAATCTAGATTTTAATTCTCAAGAAGAAACACCATGAAGTCAGTTTAGCTGGTATTACTAGTATTTCCCTTTACCATAAGCAAGAACAAAGAAAATGACACAAAGAACTTGCCAAATGTACAATTCAATTTCAGGTTGCTTGTTATGCTAAGTGGCCAATATCTTGAAGACTGTAAGGCCAATTTATTCAGTGCCTAGTCTATTGTTCAGAAGCAATTTTAGAACTCTCTTGTTTTCCTTAAAGACTTGTTACAGCTCATATTTTCAAAATCTCTAGCTTATGTATTCTCCTTGCATAAGTTTCATTTTGGCAGAAAACGATCCCTTATGCCAACATATCAGTGACATCATCAACAAAAGGAGAGAATGGAAGACAGTGAGCATTATAGTAGCAGCTGTCTTTCTAAATGACTTCTTCATTTTTATACAGTGCCCTATTTTTTTTTTAAACAGGATAGGTTTATTCCAATTATTAAGTTAAATGTTGTAATAGCCAACTGAGACAGTTTAAAATGTGAGGCGCTAATAGAAAATTTCAAACACTGAATATACCATGTATATACACATTAAATACACCAGTGGTTCTTAACCTTTTCTATACAGGGGACCTCCCGCAAACATAATTTGTTGCTGGGGACCCCCAAGATTTAACTCAAGATTTAAATATTTAAATTTAGATTTAAATATTCAAATATTTACTTATTAAAGTAAACAGCTCACAAATTAATTAATTATTAAACAGCTCACAAATGAGTAATAACTTCCACAGGGGAAGCCATATTAACCTATTTCGCAGCAAATTATGACTTCTATATGATGACTTCTTCTATAGCACTTTAAAGGTTGGGAAAGGTTAGGAAAGACTCCATAGCCCTTCATGGACTGGAATCAAGCCACACAAAGATGTATGCTCAATTGGCAGGTACACGTTCACATTTATGTAGACTGCACACAAACAGAAAAGTGACAAAGAGCGGGTCAAAGCAGTAGTGAAATGGTAGTTTATGGAAAACAAGCACAATGCCCCATCGCAACTGCACTAATAGCTGATAACACAATCAACTTAGCAATGCTAAATAAATTAACAAGTGTGAAAAGACAGTAAACTGCTAGCTGCATTTACAGGTCTCACTAAGCCATAGTTTATGTTAGCCATAGTCTGCTGCTTTGTCTTTAATTGCCTTGCAAATTACACACTCCCACTTCATTTTCCTTATTTCTGATCTATTTCTTTCCTAGTCTTCAGTTCCTTTCTCAGCATATGCAGCTGGGAAAAGAAGACATGGACAAACCACAGTTCTGCATTTTCACGTAATGACAAGCCATGGTTTAAACAAGTCAGACTTTTTAGCCAGTAACAAATCTTGGTTTCCAATTGTGATTTGTGACTGGCTAACAAACAATAGTTTGTTTGTGGGTATGGACTGAGACAGAGCAACAAGCCAGAACCTAGCTTAGTGGTATATGTGAACTGAGCCACTGTATCTAGTCAGATCAGAATGAAAAGAACTGAACTTCATTATTAGTTCTAATTCCGCCATATAAGGCTAGAGTCACACTTTAAAACAAACCAATAATAGAACAGTATCACAAGAATGCCAACTACACTCACCCAACAAACTTAGGTATCTATCAGCTAGGAACAGAGAAACCTACCCCTGCCATACAGTGCAATCCTACAGATGAGAGGTCATAATAGCGTCAAGTGCAGCCTAAATCTATAAACATCACAAGAATCACCATAATGGTAGTTTATTTTGTCAACAATAAAAAGTCTTACAGCAGCATAAAGTACAACAAATGTTATTCTGGTGTAAGTTCCCACTTTAAAAAGTGGAAGTTTAAGGAATAAACTTTGTATCCATTAGTCTGTTATCCATTATGAAAACAAAACTAGTTAAACAATGAAATCAAAACTTGGCAGCCAGGTATTCTTAGTGAGCAAAATTTTCTCAATTGTACTGCAAATGCTGATACTGTATTAGACATAATACGTCATAATATATGCAACAAGAAACTAAGAACTGGTTATTCTGTCCAACTCATATGTCAACTATCTCCTAAACCACATTGCTACTGGCCAGACCTGAAGTGTTGCCTTGAGTAGCAAACAGAAAGATTATATAAGTCAAACATAAACAGCATTTACCTTTTCATGCTGCAAATGAACCTCTAAAGGCATTTTTGTTTCAAGAAACCACACCTCCTTTTAATAATCCTTTCAATAAAACATTGAAAACAAAACCAAGATTACTAAAAGATATGGTTTTATAAAAACATAAAAGAAAATTACAAAATTCACTATCATTATATCGGAGTTTATACCAGTTTCACTCTCACAGTTCTCACACAAGAAATTGTAGTTAGGATGTTAAAAACCTGGTTACACTCTGCAAGACTTTCTCAGACTAGTATACTTGCAGATATTCCATAAGAAAAATCACTGCTAAACTTCTGTGTCCCTGGTGTAGATGTGCTTCTGAAAAGGCATTTTAGCCAACAACAACTTCCACAAAGCTGATTTAGTTGGATATTCCCAAGAGGAACATCTCCCAAGCTGGTGACAGATTGGATCAACGTGTTTCCCAAGAAATGGAACTGGCCATCGAATTTTTAAATTATTTTTTATTATTTTTTCTTTTTACTGGTGAATGAATGACGTGATTAACAGGTAGAGATGTCAGGTTATGCTTCCCTCCTTTGTTATTACTGATCAACATCCATGCATATTTCCACGCATATTTCCCACACTTTTCCTACATCAGAAATCGACTGCAGGAACCCTCAATTCCGGGTTGATCACAGGGCACACGTAAGTATCGCATGTAGATCAAAATACATTATTACATGCACAAAGTCAAAGTTGCCAAGACAACCAATAACCCTGGATACCTTTGCAACAATATCGTCGGCAGGAGCGACGAACACTAGCGCTTCTGCTTATAAAAAAAAGGGAGGAAACGCCATCACTCTGCAAGATGAAATCACAGTGGCCTCACGCACTCAAAGCGCCGCCACTTAAAATCCCAGGCAGCATTCTCTGGAAGGGGAAGAGACGAGGAAGAAGAGTGTGGGATTTGTGTTTGACACACACGCACTCCCCCATCCTCCCCTACACAAGGGTAGGACAGGGAGCAGGTGGAGAGAGGATTAGGCGCACACCCTCACTGCCACACGGGGGAACGGGGAGGAGTACGCCGCTCCCCCTGTACAATGGAGGCGGGAGAGTACAAACAGGCTCTCCTCTTTCTCTCCCCCCTCCACACTAAACAAAAAGAGTCCCACGCAGAAAAGGGGGAGGAGCAGTTCAAACCCCCTCCCTGCTGCTTTCATCTACCAACCCGCGCACACGCACGCATATACGCGCGCACACACACACACAGAGCGCAATCGATGCTGTCAAGGCAGCTCCCAAAAGAATGGGGAAGAGACGGCGGGGAAACACTGGGTCCTGGGAGACTGGGGCGCGTAGCAACCCCGCGCCCCTCCATCCCACCAGCCTGCTACTAGGCCGCCGACCTAAAAGGGACGGCACCGCCAGTCGAGCGAGCGAGGGAGCCCCTTGCGAGGACCAAGGCGCCGCCGCCGCAGCAGGGCCGTCTCAGACTCAGCCGCCGCCGCCGCCGCCGCCACTACTACCC
Source organism: Cyclura pinguis (assembly GCA_030412105.1). Taxonomy (NCBI): domain Eukaryota; kingdom Metazoa; phylum Chordata; class Lepidosauria; order Squamata; family Iguanidae; genus Cyclura; species Cyclura pinguis. The sequence continues at coordinate 221,139,140 of CM059602.1, forward strand.
CCGTCCCTCCCCTCCCCTCCCCTCCCGTCCCGTCCCCTCCCCTCCCCCGCGCCGAGCCAGCCGGGCGCACGCAGCAGCAATGCGGCTCCCAAGGCTGCGCTCGCACTCGGCAGCGGGCAGGGCCTCGCTGGGTCCCCACGAAGGGGGACTTCGACGGCCGCGCCGCCGCCGCTCCTCGCACACGCGAAGTTGGAGAAGTTAAAACCACGCACACACAAAACCCTGGTCGGTAGCGGCGGGCGCGAGGACAGCGCCAGCCGCCTTTGCCGCCTCCGCCTCCTCCCGCACCCACCTCGGCGTCTTCTCAGGCGATTGTCATCGAGGCGAACGCCCCCGCGCCAGCCTCCGCCGCTCGCCCCTCACACAACTCTGCCCCGGGAAGCAGGGGCGACCGTTCCCTCTTCAGGCCGGCTGGGGTGTCACCGCGCAGCGGCCCCAGAAAAAAAGCCGCCTCCCAGGGCGGGGGGGGAGGGAGGGAGAGCCGGCCCCTCTCTCCGCCACCCCGACCCTCATTGTCAGCCACGCAGCTGGCACCCCCGAAATCCTTTCCACCGAGAAACTATCCTCCTCCCTGCTGGGAGAGCGGGAGGAGGAGGAGGGGGAGCAAGCAGGCTCCTCCATCGACGCCCTCTCCCCAACAAACCGCCCTCCTCCTCCTGCCCCTCTTTCCCCCCTCTTTTTAGACGGCTACGGTCTCACGACAATCCAGGCGACGCCTCCCCTTAGGGGGGAAAAAACTTCAAATGGATTATCTCCCCCCACCCTTAATTTCCCCCCATGAAGTGAGAGTGAAGCCACCACACGCCCCCCCCCACCACTCATAAAAGCGCAGCAGAGACAGCCAGGCGGGCGGACGAGCTGACACCCCCCCTCGGTCCCCCCTTTTTCCCGGGTAAAGGAAAAACAAAACCCCGCACAACTTGCCTCTTCTTGGGGAAAAACGGAGGAAAAAACGGAGGAAATCTAGGCGAAAGGAGGACCTACGTCTCCTCGCTCCGTCGTCACCCCCCTCTTTTTTTTTTTTAATTTCTCCCTCGCCTCCGTGGTTCTGAAAAGGCATCGGCTCCAGGCGCTAACCAGCCACCCCCAGTAGCGCTGCCTACAACCCCGGGTTATTATACAACACACAAGCTGGGAGGGACCCCTCTCTCTCCCACCCCCCGTCTGGTCTGCAGAGTAACACAGAAAGGCCCGGCGGCGGCGGCGGCTCCGGGGGGGGGGGCAGAGGGAGAGATGGGACGGGACGCGGAGGGCGCCTTCGTTTACCGAGGTCAGTAATGTCTCCGGCTGCTGTCGCCCAGGCTGCCGCCAGCGCTGACCTTCGCTTTGTAAGAGGAAGCTGGAGCTGCTGAGTCTTCCGCGGCCGCCATGTTCCCGTTTAATCACTGGCTGCTTGTTTATTTCAATGGAGACCCTCCCACAGCTCACCCCCCCCTCCTCCTCCTCCTCCTCCTCGCCGCAAAGCTACTCAGCGCGAGGAACTGGGAGGGAGGGACGGGGAGGGACGAGGCGCACCGAGGAGCAGAAGCGCCGCCGCCGCCGCCGCCACTCCCTGCCGTCGCCAGGCGCAAAAGTGGCTCCGAGGCGAGTTCTCTCGCTCCAGAAAGAGAGAGAGAGAGAGAGAGACGCACACACAGAGAAGGAAGGAGGCCGCGCTCACAGTCAAGCACACGCACTGGCTTGGGGCTGCTGCGCCTTCGGAGAGAAGAAACTTCCTCCGCGACACTTTCCCCTCAAAAGCCTGCTCTCTTCTCGCTCTGCAGCGGCAGAAAACAAATCAACTCGAGCCCGAGAGGCGAGGTTTGAGGTACGGGCAAAAAAACAAACAAAACAGCTTTCCCCGCCTAACCTATCGTTGAGAGAGGAGGACTCGAAAGTGATGCTATTGTATCAGTAACAAAGGGAGAAGCAACCCGGTCGGTCTCGCATCTGATGGACGGCGAAGAAAAACAATGCGACGAAACATGCGTGTCGGCGGATCGTAGCACTGCGACGACATATGAGTGTATTTTTTTTTTTAATTATATACACACAGACCTCTGGAAATGCTTTGCCAGCCATGGAACAATCTGTGGAAACTTGAAGTAAAACGATTAATCACAGAAAATTGAGAAATCTTATCACAGGATCTGAAAACACCTATCTCTGGATTTTCAAGCACAGAAAGCAATAATAACTGCTGACGTTGAGACTGGTTTATTAATTTGTTCTAGGGTTCTTGAGTACCCAGAAGTTCCCTACAAGGTTCGTATGCACTGCACAACCTGCGACCTCCTGTAGGCATATTTCGCCATTTCATTCTCTTCAGCCCAAGAGTTTCTGTTCACCTTGATACTGTCTCCTGGATCATTTAAGGCTTAAGCTATAGGAACCAGAGTTATCAAGGGAATGCATCCATTGGAAAACAATATACTATGTGTTGCTGAAAGACTCATTGTACATACCATAATCATGACAAATATAAGAGAGCTTAGGGTGGGATAAGAAACTGCATAAAGGCCATTTCTATACTATTGGTAATTTTTTGTATCTCTTAAAAACGATTGCATTGTAGAAGGGAATTTGTTTGCAGACAACACAATAGATTCACTCTGGAGAGGTACTATGCATAGATTCTTTTCCAAATCAATATGATTTTGAAGACTGTATTTTTCAATGACTCTGCAAAAGAGCTTGGGAAAGGGTTTGTGTGTGTGCGTGTTACAAAAGCTAATTCTCAGTTACCAAGATGTATATAGTTTTGATATGCAGCACAAAAGAATAAAGTGCTGTCATATAGAAACAGGATAGATATTATTTTTCATTTGTTTAATACATGTGCATACTACCCTTCACCTGACGGGTTTCCAGGGCAATACAGAGCAATGCAATCAGTAATACAAAATCAAATGACAATGGAAATCAAGACTTATAGAAAATAAAACAGTTTACGGCTTAGAATACTGAAACCTTGAAAAAGAAAGAGTCTTTGGCCATTTCCACACTAGACTATTATAGTGCTATTATTCCACTTTCAGCATCCTATAGAATCCTGGGGTTTCCCACCCTGAAAGATAGGTGCCAGGTGGGCCTCCTTGGCAGAGGATGACATAGGCAAGGAGCTGGTAATGAAAAGACAACAGGACACTCTTCAGGTCCTCTCAGGTTGTCCTGCACCCCAGACAAGACTCACTGTCAGTGGTATCCTCTCATGAGATTGTATGTATCCACATTATGAGGTCTAGTGATTTAGGAAACAGATTACTAAAGTGTATGAGCTTGCTTTTGTAAACTGAAGTTTTAAAACAGGGTAAAAGTCATTATTGACCAGCTAGTGAAGCTCCTAATATGAGTAGGGGCTACCAAAATTCTGAAATGGCCACTGTTAATATAAGAAAGTTAAATTATCTTGCCCCAAAAGGCATTTTATGTTTGCTGGAAGTCATGCATTTTTTTTCATGGAAGTAAATCTCAGTTAGCTGGGCTTGGGGTCAAGAAAGTATCTACAGTTCTTATTTTCTGCCCTTTCTTGTGTATATTCTCTTGTTTTATGTTCACTGTACCCTACAATTGTATCTATCTATTTGTCAATGTGAAGTTCTGTTTTTGTTTTGTTTTTTGGTCTTGTTTATTTTGGAAACTAATAAACTTGGGGGGAAAAAAGAAAGTATCTACAGAGTAGCATCCCTAAAGGGGCAATATTTCTTCTGTCTGGAGATTATTTTTTTGCTAGTGGGATCTGCAACAAAATCTTGCAGAATTAACTTTGTTTCCAAAGAGAATGCATCTCTCAGGCTGCTAGCCAGCCGTTACCTCCAAGCAGGGCATTCCCTCATCACTATACTCTGTTTTTCTTTTCCAGATGAATACTTGTTGTTGCAGTCCAACAGCATCTGGAGGGCTACATAATCCCTACCTTTGCTTTGGTGAGATTTTTAAGAAGTAAAATTATACTGGCCACAGAAGTGTTTAGAACACCATCTGCCAGCAGAGAACGTATCATATCAGATATGCTATTCTTCCAGGATCAGGTTTCAGGATCAGGAAAAGAACACTGTGTGTTTGTATGTGCCTTCAAGTTGCCAGTTACTTATGGCAACCCCATGAATTTCATAGAATTTCCTTAGGCAAGGAATACTTTGCCGCATTTAAATTTGATCACTTCTAGTACCCTTAACTGATCTCTTCTACCCAAAGCTTACTAGTTCCAGGTGGCTTCTTTCCAGTTGTATTTGTTACAATTGTAGCATACTACCTGTAAGACATATTTTAATTTGGAATGAGCTGCATTTGCCAGAATGATTTCCCCGCAGTTGCAAATACTTTCATACCTAATTCTTAAGTTCATATGATTTACCTGTATTCATTCAGGTTAAGTTGAATCTGAAAATTCGGAAGGGCTATTTGAAGGCCTGCAAAATTGTTTTGTTCTTTCAGAAACAGGATGTTCTGCTGTTTCCTGTTATATGCTATCAGCTCAAATATGCGCTGAATCAAGATATTTAGTACATTTCACAAGTCTTATACCCATACCCTAAACAAATGGTTATAAAACAAGATGTTTTAAGGAAGCTTGATCATTCCCTATTTCTGTGCAGCAGTTGCTACTGCAAAGAGACAAGGCACTATGCATTTTAAAAAGCAGCTGTGCATTTTAAAAAGTGCAAACTACTGCAGTAAAATCAGGCAGCAAAGTTCTGGCTGCATAGTCTCTGCTACATATGCATACCCTTTGTTTAAAACATATCCATTTAAATCTCATATCAGAATGGTGCAGTGGACAGACTAGATTGGAGACTTAGGTTCCTGTTTCTCTATGAACTGTATGGGGTTTGACCACACTACTGTAAGTGAAATCTGCTAAACAAGTCTAGGAGCATAAGATGGGAACTTGTAAGTGCATGCTGAACTTCTGAACACTAAAATCAGTGCAGTACAACAGTCCCCCCACTGCCAAACTGGTCACTGATGCTAGCCACATTACCAAAATCATTCTATAAGGCCCTAACTTTTCCCTAGTTTTGCCCTTCCTGTAGCATCTTCAAGTGAACCTTCTTTACCTTTAGGATCTATAGTGCTAAAGAACACTCTAGTCAGCTCTGTGTCTGTCTCATACAGATGCTGAAGTTATGTCCCCTTGGGTGTAGCTATGGGGAGGGGATGAAGGTTTGCACTCCCCCAAAAAACTTCCATCCTCCCAAATTATTTTTTTCCTTTAGTCCTCAAATTTCTAGCATTTTGGAGATGGAGAAATTGAAATTTTTCACACCTGGAATTCTTAATTTGCTGTGTTCACATTCCTTTGGTAACTTTGCCTCCCCCTTTTTCTTTGGATGCCTAAACTCTATCTCAAATGAAGTGTTTTACTTCTGTGGACAGATTTCTTATGTCTGGGGACAGTGCCCTCACCTCCCCATAATTGCAACCTTGGTCCCAAAGGACTTCCTGTTGTCAGTGGGTGTCATGGGCTTCCAGGACCTAGACTCAGAGTCTGAGGCAGCAGAACTTGCTCTGAGCCCTGGCACAAAGACTCCTACAGCAGAACCTGCAGAGCAGACAGTACCACCACCCACCCCAGGAACAGAAGTGTCAGCCCCATTAGGGAGCCCTGCTCTTTCTAACACAGAGAATGATTTATCCATACCTGTCTTCGGCCATTTCTGCACTAGAGTGTTATAGCGTTATTATTCCACTTGCAACATCCTAGGGAATCCTGAGGTTTGCAGTTTCGGGAGGGGCCAGGCGGCCCCTCCCGAAACTGCAAACCCCAGGATTCCATAGGATGTTGCAAGTGGAATAATAGCGCTATAACACTCTAGTGCAGAAATGGCTTTCACCTAGAATAGATACCAAAAGGGTCTTCTGCGTTGCTCCCAGTGAATTTATGCCAAGCACCAATTAATCAGGCACCAGCTGTGCTGACCTTGGAACTTATAAGAACTGAGCCTTTCCCTGTACCTTTTGTCAGCAATCAACTACCCTTTCTCCTCTGCAGGCTTCTGTTTGCTTCCCTTGCCTGGTATTCTATCATTTTGACCTGTGTTTATATTGCCTGCCATTGATTTATGGACATTGCTGGGATTGTTATTTACTTCTCATTTGTAAGCTTGTTTTCTTCCTATCGTAAACTGATTGCTTAACTACCTGAGCTTCTTGACCTGTATTATCAGCTTCTCCTGGCTGCCAGCCCAGACCAGGTGTGGACAATGTGCCCTTCTGATACTACAAAGCCACCCACCTCAGCACAAGGTCTCTCTTCCATTCTTTTCCTGTAATAATACCTAACAGCAAACTCCTTCCAGGTTTCAAAACAGATTTACAATTAATCACAAAGAGCTGCTTTGGGGAAAGTTTAGGAGTAATCTCAAAATGTATGGGAGAATCTTTTTGTGCATGCATGCTCCATTCCTTCGAACTGGGTTGCATATACTTTTTCTTTCATCACTCATTGATTCTTTCTAATTAGTGCTGAGATAAATCATATTGATTTGTTTTATTGAGTTTGCATTTTAATATCACTTAATTGAATTAGACCTGATGTTTCAAATACTACTGTAAGAGTATCAACTATATAGTATGCAATGGCTGACTAGCTATTGAATTTACTACCCAGATCTGAAGTACAGAAATATCTTATATCAGTGACTCTCAACCTTTGGTTCTCCAGATGTTTTGGACTTCTAGCAGAATCTCTCATTACTAACCATGCCTACTGAGGTTTCTGGAAGTTGACATCAAAAACATCTAGAGGGCCAAAGCTCAGAACCACTACTTTCAACCATAGGTTCCTAGCCTTGAGTTGTTGGCCTACAGTTCCCATATCCCCCAGAGAGCATGGTACTTTGGTATTCTCCAAAAATCAAGGATGACGGGAGCTGCAGGCTAACATCATCTAAGGATCAAAGGTTAGGAACTACTAGGTTGAAATTCTGCCTTTGTATATCCTAACTGAATTCTATTGATTAAATGGGTCAAAGCACCCTGTTTATGTACATAGAATCATAGAATAATAGAGTTGGAAGAGACCATGGGGGGCCATCCAGTCTGCAATTCCTGCAATGCAGGAACACACATCAAAGCACCCCCGACAGATGGCCATCCAGCCTCTGCTTAAAAACCTCCAAAGAAGGAGACTCCACCACACTCTGAGGCAGCATATTCCACTGCCGGACAGCCCTGACTGTCAGGAAGTTCTTCCTGAGGTTCAGGTGGACTCTCCTTTCCTGCAGCTTGAATCCGTTGCTCCTTGTCTTAGTCTCTGGAGCAGCGGAAAACAAGCCTGCTCCCTCCTCGACATGACATCCCTTCAAATATTTAAACATGGCTATCATGTCTCCTCTTAACCTTCTCTTCTGCAGACTAAATATACCTAGCTCCCTAAGCTGCTCCTCATAGGGCATGGCTTCCAGACCCTTCACCATTTTGGTTGCCATAATTTGTGGTTTCAGGTAATGAAAAGGTAAGTGACAGGATTTAGGAATGGACAGGTTATAAGGATGGGAGAGTGATGGCCATTATTGTTGAAAGAGCAGCCTTCCTACATTTTATTTCTGTCTTGCGGACTAAGCTTTTGATCCTGTAGAGGAGTGTTTTATATTTAAATTGGTTATTTTCTACTTTGGAGCATACTCTAATTATCTTACTAGTCTCCTAAGGCTTCTTAATTACCAGTAGAATATATGTTAAACCTTGTACTTTATGTAGATAAGGGGTTCTTCCTTATTGTTTCTGTTTGGTATAGATCCCAGCTTGAGACGGCCTGAATTTCCATGAATGTGGGCTTCTTGCAAAGGATGGGCTGCACCTCACGAAACTTGGCAGGAATGTTTTTGCAAACAGTCTCGCAAGGAGGATTCAGAGGTCTTTAAACTAAGTTCCGCTGGGGAGGGAGACAATATTATTCAAGGCCAGGACTTGGCGAGCGCAGGAGGAAAAGGCCCAAATGATATTGGACAAGTAGTACAAGCAGCCAGTGGCGGGAGGAGTAGAAACTACAGTACAGGACTTGCAGGAAGGGCCCGGGGACTTAAGTGTCTCTACACTAATGCACGGAGTATGGGAAACAAGCAAGATGAACTTGAACTCCTAGTACAACAAAATAAATACGATTTGATAGGCATCACTGAGACCTGGTGGGATGAGTCTCATGATTAGAATGTAGGAATAGAGGGGTATAGCCTATTTTGTAAAAACAGACCAAACAAGAAAGGAGGAGGAGTAGCCTTGTATGTCAAGGATGTTTTCACCTGTGAAGAGATCCGTGACTTAAACCCAGAAAGCCAGGTCGAGAGCATCTGGGTAAGAATTAAGGGAGTGAGAAGCAATAGGGATATTCTGGTGGGGGTTTACTACAGACCTCCAACCCAGACTGAGGACTTTGATGATGCCTTCCTCAACCGAATGATTACACATTCAAAAAGGAGAGATACAGTAATAATAGGAGATTTCAATTACCCGGATATATGTTGGCAATCAAGCTCTGCCAAGACAGCAAGGTCCAGCAAGTTTCTTGCTTGTCTTGCAAACAATTTCATGGTCCAGAAGGTGGAAGAGGCCAGAAGGGGATCAAATATTCTAGATCTGATCCTGACCAACAGGGATGACCTTGTTAATGAGGTAGAAGTGGTTGGATCTTTAGGGGGGAGTGACCATGCCCTATTGGAATTTGGCATTCAGTGGGAAGGAGAAGATAAGTGTAGCCAGACGCTCATCTTAAATTTTAAAAAAGCAGACTTCTGTAAACTTAGGGAGCTGCTGGCTGGAATTCAGTGGTCAAGAATAGTGAAAGGGAAAGGAGTTCAGGAGGCATGGGAGTTCCTTAAAAGGGCGATACTGAAGGCACAGTCTAAAACTGTGCCAATAAGGAGGAAAAATGGAAGGCATCTGAAGAAACCAGAATGGTTGACTAAAGAACTGTCAGCTGAGCTAAGTGTTAAGAGAAACATGTACAGGAAATGGAAGAAGGGGGAAACCACCAAAGAAGAATTTAAGCAAGTAGCTAGGAGATGTAGGGAGGAGGTCAGAAAGGCTAAAGCACAGAACGAACTTAGGCTGGCCAGAGACATCAAAAACAATAAAAAGGGCTTTTTTAAATATGTCCGTAGCAAAAGGAAAAAGAAGGAGACAATAGGGTCGCTGCGCAGAGGAGATGGCGAATTACTAACAGGGGAAAGAGAAAAGGCAGAACTACTCAACACCTTCTTTGCCTCAGTTTTTTCCCAGAAGGATACAAGCACTCAACCTGGCAGTTGGGGAGCAGGTGAGGAAGCAGGGGAAATGAGGCACATAATAGGTAGAGAGGTGGTACAGGAATACCTGGCCACACTGGATGAATTCAAGTCTCCAGGGCCAGATGAATTGCATCCTAGGATATTCAAAGAACTGGCAGAGGTCATTTCGGAACCGCTTGCTATAATCTTTGAGAAATCTTGGAGGACAGGAGAAGTTCCAGCAGACTGGAAGAGGGCAAATGTTGTCCCCATCTTCAAGAAGGGAGAAAAGAGGACCCAAATAATTATTGCCCAGTCAGCCTGACGTCAGTACCCAGAAAGATTCTGGAGCAGATCATTAAGCAGTCAGTTTCTAATCACTTAGAAAGCAACGCGGTAATCACGAGAAGTCAACATGGATTTCTGAAAAATAAGTCATGCCAGACTAATCTTATATCTTTTTATGATAGAGTTACTAGCTCGATAGATGAAGGGAATGCTGTGGATGTAGCATTTCTTGATTTCAGTAAGGCCTTTGACAAAGTTCCACATGACATTCTTGCAAAGAAGCTAGTAAAATGCAGGCTGGACAGGGCTACTGTTAGTTGGATTTGTAATTGGTTGACTGACCGAACCCAAAGGGTGATCACGAATGGCTGCTTTTCATCCTGGAGAGAAGTGACTAGCGGGGTGCCACAGGGTTCTGTCCTGGGCCCAGTGCTGTTCAATATCTTCATCAACGACTTGGATGAAGGAATAGAGGGCATGCTGATCAAATCTGCAGATGACACCAAATTGGGAGGGGTTGCTAATACGCCAGAGGACAGGATCAAAATTCAAAATGACCTGGATAGATTGGAGAGCTGGGCCAAAGCTAACAAAATGAAATTCAACAGAGAGAAGTGTAAGGTCCTACACTTAGGTAGAAAAAATGGAATCCAGAAATATAGGATGGGGGACACTTGGCTGGATAGCAGTACGTGTGAAAGGAATCTAGGAGTCTTCATAGACCACAAGCTGAACATGAGTCAGCGGTGTGATGCAGCAGCCAAGAAAGCCAATGCAATTCTCAGCTGCATCAATAGGAGTATGGTGTCTAGCTCGAGGGAGGTACTGGTCCCACTCTACTCTGCTTTGGTTAGACCTCATCTTGAATACTGTGTCTAGTTCTGGGCACCCCAATTCAAGAAGGACATGGTCAAGCTGGAGCAGGTCCAGAGGAGGGCGACCAAAATGGTGAAGGGCCTGGAAGCCATGCCCTATGAGGATAGACTTAGAGAGCTGGGTATGTTTAGTCTGCAGAAGAGAAGGTTAAGAGGGGACATGATAGTTATGTTTAAATGTTTGAAGGGATGCCATGTAGAGGAGGGAGAGGGCTTGTTTTCTGCTGCTCCAGAGACCAGAACAAGGAGCAATGGATTCAAGCTGCAGGAAAGGAGATTCCACCTGAACCTCAGGAAGAACTTCCTGATAGTCAGGGCTGTCCGGCAGTGGAATATGCTGCCTCGGAGTGTGGTGGAGTCTCCTTCTTTGGAGGTTTTTAAGCAGAGGCTGGATGGCCATCTGTCGGGAGTGCTTTGAGGGTGTTCCTGCATGGCAGGGGGTTAGACTGGATGGCCCGTGTGATCTCTTCCAGCTCTACATTTCTATGATTCTATGATTCTATAAATCAAAACACAGATGAGATAAAAGAACTATGGATGAAAGGACTACAGGTTAAATTGGCAGCTTAGAATGATACTGTCCTGTCTTGCCAGACATTATTATTCTCAGAAATTTTGAAGCAATAGGAGGTTCTAAGGCTAATCTAACTCTTATACTTACAAAGCCATGCCCATTGCGGATAAAAAATAAAAGAATTAAGAGGTCCACAGATTCAAAAATTATGGAGAAAATGAATTTAATGTATGAAGAAAGACCAAAGGCCAGAATCCAAAGGGCTCTTCAGGAAAGATGGGAGCTACAAACCAACAACATCTAAGGACCCAAGATCAGGGATTCTTCTGTTTCAAAGGAGGAAAACCCATGACCATCCAGATGTTTCTGGATTACAACTGTCATTGTCCCTGACTATCAACCATGTTGTATGGGGCTAATGGAACTCCAACAATGTCTGGAGGACCACAGCTTCTTCAGTGCTGTTCTTGGAAAGATCGAAATGCAATTTGCATTCATTTCTAGAAAAGCAGTTTACTTTGGCACCCTGCTTCTGAAAGTAGCAATGCAATCCTGTACTTGTCTGCTCAGTAGTAAATCCCATTAAGTTTAATAGGGCTTATACACAGGTGACTGCAATCTAGTTTCAAAGGCTGTATGTGAAGTGGTACAGGGAGTGACAGCTGGTGCCTTCCATGTCAGTGTGATGGTGAATCCATTCTGGGTTTTAGTCTGAACTTTAAAAGAGTTATCCAAAATGCTGGACCAATTTTAGGGGAAGGATTCTGCATTTTGGATAGCTCTTTTAAAATTCAGACAAAATCCAGGCAGATTTCTCCATCCTACTGACATGGAGGCCATCAGTTGCCTCTGGCTGTGGGTGGTCTCTAGCAGGGAGATATGGCAAATACGCATGTGTGTCTGTGTGTATTTTATATTCTGCCTTTCTCCTGGATAGGATTCAAAGTTGCTTATAGCATAAATGAGAACAGAGCACTTAAAATGAGATGAAGTACAAAGGTTTTAAAAAGCTTTAGAAGATACCTTCAATTAAAACACTATTTTTAAAACACTGAAATTTAAAACACAAATTTAAAACACTGAAATTTAAAACAAAATACACAATATAAAACAGAAAATTAAATAGAACAGTAAAGAGTAGTGATTAGTTTCTCTTGCTTTAAGTTACTGAACCAGTGTAGCATTTGTATCTATGATGTTTTTTTAAAAAATATGGTGTCTCATTGTTTGATTGTCAAACACAGAACAGTTTAATAAGAAGACAGCACTGCAGCATCAGACAAGGGTCATCTATGTAACATTTGGTTTTCAGTAGTGGACAGGGAACCATGTTTCTCTGTTCTTTGCCCTAGCCTTTTTTTTTCCAGAAATATACTATGCCTGAACATGAAATTTTCCTTTCGTTTACATAGCTAATAGCCATTGATATCTCTCTCCTTCAGGTATCATGTATATACTCTGTCACAGACACAGCTGGCTGCTGGCCTTTTAAAAAGAGCTTTGGGCAAGGAGCTTGGAAGGAAATAATTTAACCGTGGTCCACTGCAGTTTAAGTATACCTTCACAAAACATCCCTGTGTTCTTTCTTCTTCCCTTGGAAAAGTAACTCTACTAGCGCTGCAATCCTGCTGCCTGGAAGTTAGCTCCATTTAACTCAGTTTGCTTCTGACCATGTGTATACAAGACTGCATTGTTAGCTGGAAAGATGTACAAAACACATAGGGAGCTTAATGAGTCAATTACAGGAGGTAGGGTGGGAATACAGAGTAGCATCATACTTTTCACTGAAAACCAACTAAAATATCCACAGAAAGCGAGAAAGATTTTGAGTTCCCTTGAACTGTTTTATCGAGTGGAATGTTAAATGAATAGGGGAGAAAAAATATTGAGAGTATTGTCATTGTTCTCCCAGCCTGTAAGTTATAACCGTATTGGGTGGGAATATGGAAGGAGTTTTGACAGAGGCAACTGCTTTAACCAGTAAGCTGTAAGACCAATTGTAAGATTCATCCTTCTGGAGTGAGGGGGCCAAGAATGCAAAAGTGAATGTTTCCCCATTTGGAGAGATATAAAAATCTGTTCAGTTTTGTCTCAAGTCCCAGTTGGTTTACATTTGGAAAGCAGGAAAAAAAGTTCAGCAGGAAAAGAACGTTCTTTACTTATTTTAATGCGATACTTTATGTGTTTTCCAGTGCTTTGGAAATGCACCTGCATATAGAACAGAGTATAACTTGCCAGAAAATCCAAAGGTTATACTATGGTGCATACTGAATGCAATTGTAAAGAGCTCTGAGTTACTAAGGATTAGTTCCTTTACTTGTAATGGTTACTGAAAATAGTTAAATACGTGCCCAATTCTGGCATAACAAAACTAGTCCAACAATAATTTACCCTCTTTCATTGTTGAATATTCCAAATATTCACAGACTAGTGTATATACCTGGCGTTGCCTGGGATTTTATTTTCTCATAGGTAATACTTGTTAGAAAGGTTTGAGATCCTGTATCTCCAATTCCCCAAATTGTCTTGTCCCGTACCTGTAACTTTTCCCCACATTCCCCAATCCAATCTGCTTTCAGAGTTATTAACATACAGAGGTTGGGTTCCTGAGGGAATACACTGTCCTCCTCCTTGCTGCTAGGTCTCATCTCCATAGCAACTGGTCTATTCAAGACAGACACAGCTGACTGAGGCCCAAGAGCTCTCTGGCTGAGAATTCTAAAGGCCCCTCCCTATGGTGCAAACCCCAGGATTCCATAGAATCTTCTTAGGTAGCCAATCATATGAGGTCTTCTCCTGACACAGGCAAACAGACAAACTTTGACTAGTATATGTTAGATGAGAAGGCTGTTTTCTGAGCATGAAGAAGGAAAAGAAGAAGAGGAGGAGGAGGAAGAGGAGGCAGCGGTAGCAGCAGCAGCATCAGTACCTACAGTTAGGCAAAATTTGTGACCTGCCTGGAAAGCATGGCTTCCAGAGCTCCTCCATAGAGCCTGTGCCCGACGTTTGCAAATTCTGAAGCTCCTCCAAGCCTCCTGAGACACCTCCCCCATTTTAAAATTTTCTAGGCCGATTTTCAGGCAGTCTTTCACACCTAACAGCCTAAAATGTGCTAAAACTGCCTTCAATTGCAACAGTTTGCTAGCCCCCAACATTTCTCAAATTCCTGACAAATTTCCAAAATCAGCTAAGAAAAATGCAGAAAGTAGTTGTTTGGAAGTGATATCACTTCTTGTTCTGCCTGAGACACAGGGCTGCAGCCCATAATAGAATAGCAAGGGCACAAATTGGTCCCTGCCCCTGGAGAAGTTGCCTATCCTGCTATAGCCAGTACCATGTCCTTATAGCAGCCATAAAAACAGCCCCATGTTTGTAAGGTAGAAAAAGATGTTCCTTACATTTCATGGCATCTCTTGTGGCTCACTGGGATAATGAACTCTTGAAGCTATAGTCCTATACATTGTTGGTGTTGTGTGCTTTCAAGTCATTTATGAGTTACGGTGACCCTAAGGTGAACCTATCATGGGGTTTTCTGGGGCTGAGAGTGTGTGATATACCCAAGGTTAGCCAGTGGGTTTCCATGGCTGAGCAGGGAATCAAAGCCTGGTCTCCAGGGTCACAGTCCAGTGCTCTAACCACTGTATTATGCTGATTGTCCCTACACATTAGAGGTGGGCAACATGTCTTTGCTTTATGGTGGGAGCAGTGCTGCAACCCCCACCCATTCCTCCTTTTAAAACAAACAAGATATTCCTTTAAGCCATGTTACACATCTGGATGCACAATTCAGCTTTCATTTCCTGCATATCTTATTTGAGACTGGCAGAGTATACAGGTTGCCAGTTGTAAATTTGGCAGCATGGGATGGAGGTAGAACAGGGTCCCGATAGGTTCACGGGCAATGCTCGCACTCACTTCCAGAAGGTGCTTAGTCCTACAGGAATGAAGCCTAAGACTTCAGAATGACTCAGAATGAAACTTCAACTTGCTTTGACATTCAGTGTTTAAGAGGAAGCTCAAACCCTGCCTCCAAGGGCCAAACCTAATTCAGCCCTTCTGAAGGTTCTTCCCTCTATTGTCACCACCAGCATTTGCAGGCTGGAATTCATTGCAATGAGTGAAAAGTGATTTCACAAGGCCTGCTTTAATACTATTTGCTATTTTCCTCATTCTTCCTCATACCTTCTTCCTTTTGTGTTTTGTCTTTTTTTTTTTTTTTGGGTGGAGGAGCAGAACAAAATGCTGTAAATTAAAAGAGTAATAAATGTGTAAATTCACAAGGAAAGTAAGCTGCAGAATTTGTGCCTGCTTTTAAAAAAAATCTTCTAAAATAAAATATCATTTTTATTTATGGGATGGGTTTATTTTAGGATATGTGGTTTACGGTATTCCTTCTAGATCTTAATTATATTGACTATGTGGGCTAAATTCAGGACTTTATATCAGTGCTACATTTGCTCTGAGCCTCTCTTCAAGCTTTTATGTAACGTAAGTTGAACTCGTGTTTAAATTGCATGGCTCAGGAACTTAACAGTTATGTATAAAAATAAGCAGGAAGATAGTTATATCCAATGTAACAACAAAAAATAGCACATAAAAGTTTGGGCCCGGGTGCTATTTCAGAATACCCATGGCTTTAGTTTTAAATGCTAACCTGCAATCTACGCAACATTCAGACCTATTTTCATTTCCTCTCTAGGACAAGATGGAAATTGAGTTTATAGTTTAATAGTTCCTGCCATTAAATTACATGGATAAGAAATCCTTATTTATTCAGGCCCTAATTCCATTTCCAACCAAAAAGAAAAGAATACATGGCCTGGAAGCTTAATATTGTCACACCAGCTGATCTGTGCCTCTGGATTGCAAGCTGCCCAGCGTAAAAGAAATCTATTAATGTAAACAAGATTTTTCTCTTGTAAAATGGTTGGTAGCTGAACACAGGAACTTCTCTGTGGAAAAATGAGATACTATCTGTAAAGATGACCAAACTAATTGATCGTGAAGTTGCCATATGGCATGGGTTCTTTTAAAATTCCATTAAGAAATGAAGAACAGTGTTGTAACCACTGTAGCAAAGCAATACACTAATGAGACCTGTGGGTTTTTTTTAAACAACAACAACATTGAGACTAGACACCAGTAGCATGTGTAGTTGGTTGGAAATCAGATCAAATTCATGTGTCACAAGATGAAATCAAAGAAAAGAACCATCTTGATTTTGATTGTTTTAATTCTTTCTAGAAAGCAGGAGTTCCCTTCTCACTCCCTGAGAATATGCTATGGCATAAAAAAGTAACAATATTGTGCTAATTTACCTAGGAAAGATGAGGGGTGGAAAATTTCCAAAACCAATGGTATATTTTTCCACTCTCCCCGCCCCCCCACATATAGACTCTTATGTTCAAGCCATAATTCCATTTCCAGGCAAAAAGAAAAGAATCTATTAAGCTTGTAGCTTAATATTGTCACACCAGCTGATCTATGTATCTGGTTTTTAAGCTGTGCAGACTCAGAAATCTATTACTGTAAACAAGATTTTTTTTTTCACTTGTAGAATTGTAGATGAACACATGAACTTCTCTGTTTGAATATAATATTTAAATCCAACAACATTATTTAGAGCATTTGAAGTTTTTCCCAGAAAAATGTTCAGTTCTACTTTTTCCAGAAAAACCCATGCCATGACCTGGGGGTAAACCCCATGAACTGAATCACATTTACTTCTGAGAAGACACTTACAGATATGACTGTTTCTTAGGCCCTTTCCGTGTGGCGTCGTAGTCCTGCTATGGGGACAGGATGGCAATGGTTCTCAGATTGTGCTTTTGCACGATGTCTTAATGGTCCCACTGCCATCCTGTCCCCATATAGTGCAATTGAGGGATATTCGCTTAAAGTGCTCATGATCCCACAACACTCCTGTCCTTACCTCCCATGAGGAAGGGAAAGAGCCCAGTTGTGCTGCACAAGGCAGGCGCGGGGAATGTTCCCATCATGCTCCTTTCCTGGCAGAGGCACAGCCAAGATTGCAATGGGACGACGTGAGAGAGTGTCGTCGTGTAGAAATGGTGTTACAAAAAGCGTTTTGAATGTATACTTCTCATGTAAGAACTGAACTGATACAAATCAATATGTCGCCAATGCTTTGTTTTTATCTATAGTTGTCTGGGCAATTGTACTGCAATTATATTAGATGGACTAAATATACAGTATGAACTTCTAGTTCTTCTTCTAAAGAGAAAGGCATTAACAAACTCTAGATTTTACAAAAATAAGCCAACAATTGAACAAATTGCTCAGCCTTTTCTTTTTCACAAAGTATCTTGCTTTTCAAGCAGTTATAAGTACTGTACAGGTAGACAAGACAAAATGTAACGTATGCACCTGTGCCCACAGATGCACATACATACTTTAGTGAAATAAAATGTTCAATTGGCTGTACTGAATCATTTTTTTTCTCCATTTGTGATGAAACTGATATACAGTTGTACTGCATCAAAAGAAAGCTGAACTGTTGATATATCAAGTACAGCTGTCCCGAGGCTGTGACATTAAGAAAATTGTGTTCTTTCAGGAGTAGGAATTGTTTTGTTGATATAAGAGAAGTATATGTATTCTCTTTACATTGTAGCATTAGGAATAAAAATAATTTCCTCGGAAAGCTTTGAATGTATCTGAATACAGGAATTTAGCTAAATATGTTAAATCAGATAACATTATTTAGAACAGGTTTTTTTTTTCCTTCCTGGAAGTAAACCCTACTGAACTGAATCAGATTTACTTCTGAGTATACACGATTTCACTGTTTCTTAGAAAAAGCATTTTGAATGTGCTTTTCAAACAGAATTGAATTACAGGAAATAAATGTAACACCAATGCTGCGTGGAATTTAAAGCAAAGAAACAGAAAAGGAATTGGCCTCACACATCTATTTTTCTGACATTTTTGGTGCTTCATTTCTAGTACCCAGAGGTGGAGCTTGAAGTACATGGAGGGGGGCCGGGCTGGGGCATGGGGGTGTGGCCCCGATGTGTGGGGGCTTGGCCATGGCACGCAGGGATGTGGCTACCAGGCAGGACACCCCAAAAACATTGCCGCCAGGGGCAAACTGCCCCCATTGCCCTCTCATCCCTACAGAGTGCTAGAACCATGGAGAGACTACCTGAAAACTAATCTAATAACAAATTGTCTTTAGAATCTCTTAATTTTAATTCAGGTGAGATTGTGAAACATTTGTCTTGGAAAAGCAAATAAATGATTCAGATCTCCAGGCTTCATAAATTTTGCAGATGCCTGAAAAGAAAGAAATAATTAGAAAATTATCCAGATAAAAGATAGCTGAACTTACAGCTCCTCCTTGCTGTCTACATACGAGTAGATCCAACTGCCTTTAGTGGTTCCATCCATGTCTGGAACACTGTTGCCCATGAAGCAGGCATGCAATATACATGTACAGGTTACTGCTAGCAACAATTTCATACTGTCCAATATTTCACAGATGAAAACTGTGACATGTACGGCCAAGCAACGTCAATACAAAATGGCAAAAGTTATTAATCAAGAAGAACAGACAAATTGGGGAAGGCTGCAGCAATTTGCTTTTGGCTGAGCTTACTTAGAAGGGCAAGATTGCATCCCCTCCCTGGGGGTTAACTGAGCAAACTACTTATGCATCTTGAACTCAGTTTGAAATAGAGGCCATTTCTGCACTATACAGTTATAGTGCTATTATTCCATTTTCAATATCCTATGGAATTCTGAGGTTTGCATTTAAAGGAGGGTCATTTAGAATTCTCAGCCAGAGAGCTCTTTGGCCTCGGTAAACTACAAACCCGAGAATTCCACAGGATGTTCAAAATGGAATAATAGCACTGTAACAGTATAGCGTGGAAATAGCCTGAAATAAGCTGAGGATGAAGAGGGGAAGTGGGAGGAGGGGAAAGAAATAGGAACATTTAAAAAGCAGATGAAGAAATGTGATGACAAGAGGATTAACTGAGACTGAGCTTGCCAAACTGGTACAGTTGGAAGTCATACAATTTGTGTAGCTGGTCATACTGTGGCAAGTTTTCATTTGCCAGTTTCTGCACTTCAAGCAGCTTTTGCTTCTGTTAGGTAGGCCAGTTTCTCTTACTTGCCAGCCCATTTGCAGCCCTGTCACCAAATTTCCTCCAAGACACAGCAATATAGATTGAATAGATGAACATTGATTTGGGCTGTAAATGCAAAGGTAACTGGCTAAGAATGTAATGCTTATGCACTACTACTTAGCTCCTGAACATATAAAATGTCTTCTCTTGTCTCATTATTCCTGTGCCTGTCACTAGTGGGACTTGCTTTGGCAACACCGTTGCAAACTTTACAATGTCATCTACAACATCAGAGGTTTTATGTCTGGCTGTCCTCTAATATGCTACTTATCATCATGTGCCATCATGGTGTTGTTGTTGTTGTTACTATTCTTATTATATCCTGCTTTTTTTCCAAAATTAAAAAAAACAATACAATTAAAACATACAAAAAATGAACATTAAAATAGAATTAAGCTATTTGAAGTATTAAAATAATTCATAACTCAGTAAAAGAATAAAATGCAGTACATCACCCCTTAGCCTGTTCTTTTAAAACTTTCTGTTTTAAAGGCCTGTCTGAAGAAAAAGGTTTTAGTCTGCCAGCAGAAGGACAACAAGGAGGCAGCCATTCTGGCCTCCCTAGAAAGGGAGCCCCCATGTCTAGGGGCAGCCTCTAAGAAGGCCCTTTCTTGCATCCCAACCAGCCATACTTGTGCTGATGGTTGGACTGGGAGAAGGGCGTATCCTGATGATCTTAGAGCTTGAGTTGATTTGTATGGGGAGATAGTCTGCCAAACAGCCTGGATCTGAGCGATACAGGCCTTATAGGCCATAACCGGCACTTTGAATTGGGCCTGGAAACAAACTGGGAGCCAGGAGAAATATTTCCACAGGGCTGCAGCATGGTCTCTATAATCTGCCCCAGTTAACAGTTTGGCTACAGCTCTTTGGACCAGTTGAAGTTTCTGAACACTTTTCAAATGCAGCCCCAAATAGGCCACATTACAGTAGTCCAAATGGGATGCAACTAAGGCATGTAGCACCATGGCCAGATCCAGCATCTCAAGGAATGGGTACAGTTGGTGCACAAGCTTTAAATGTGAAAAGCACTCCTGACTATCGCAGAAACCTGGGCCTCCAGATTCAAAGTTGAGTCCAGGAGTACACCCAAACTGTGAACCTGTGTTTTCAGGGTGAGTGTAACCCCATCGAACACAGCTTGAATCTCCATTCCCTTCTGACTGACCAAGAGCACCTTTGTCTTGTTTGGATTAAGTTTCAATTGGTTTGCCCTCATCCAGTACATTAGTGATGACAGACACTGGTAAGACCAGGACAGCCCCCTTGGATTGGGATGGAAAGGAGTTGGGTGCCATCTTCCTACTGAGAAAAAAAGAATCCTGAATGACCCCATGGGCCAACAGCCAGAGGGTTGAGCAGGAGACTCTGAGCACCACCTTCTGGGTTTGCCCCCCCCCCCAGGGAGGAGTGGGGCCATTGTGAAATAATGCCTCCTAGTCCCATTCTAGCAAGGCAGTCCAGAAGGATACCATGGCTGAAGCTGTCAAAAGCTGCTAAGAGGTCCAGCAAAACCAATAAGAACACACTCCCTCTGTACAGTTCACTGTGCAGGTCAGTTACCAAGTTCCCCAGGACTACAAGTTGCAGAGACTTTGGTCGTTTCTACACTAGACTGTTATAGTGCTATTATTCCACTTTCAACATCCTATGGAATCCTGGGGTTTGCAGTTTAGGGAGGGGCCTTTGAGGCCCCTCTCTAAACTGCAAACCCCAGGATTCCATAGGATGTTGAAAGTGGAATAATAGCTCTATAACAATCTAGTGGGGAAATGGCCTTTGACATCAGCTTGGAGACCACCCCAGCTAGCTCAAGAATGGAGACTGTTGAGCAGCAGGGTGGACAGTACACCAACAGAATCCTTATTCTGTTCTGCTACCCACCTTTAGGTATATACACTCAAAACCTGCAGACAGTGGGAGAGGTCAGGGGGATGGAATCATGATAGATCACTGCAGCTCCACTTCCCAGCCTCCCACGTCTCTCTTGCTGCTGGTGGGCAGAGCTGGGAGGGATTAAGCCCCCAGTCTCATTCAGCCAGGTCAGGTTAGTATGCTCATCCAGGGCATATAGGGCAAACAGGCCAGTCACTGAAAAGCAGTTGGGAACGCTGTGGTTCCCAGCTCAGAGTACTCTTTCTCTGACCTCAAGGGAACCATTTGTAAACAAAAGAACTTCAGAAATGAAACCAGGGCTGCATTCTGGTGGCAGGCAGTGCCAAAGGCAAAAGGGTAGGACCAAAATTCTAGCAATTTTAGCTCAGAGCTTACTGGCAGTACCTAAACCTAGGGAGAGAAAGTCCAACATTTTTGAATGGAAAGACTTACATAAAGGGTGAGAAACCATCAAATGGTGGTATCATGGGGAAGAGGTCACACCAAACTACAGAATCCCAGAGGGCCAGATTGGGCTCTCTGGTGGGTCACATTCAGTCCTAGGGCCTGAGGTTTCTCACTCCTCCACTAGATTTTTGTTGTTGTTGTTGTCATTCTATGTGTCACTAACTGAAGATAACAATACGAGCAGCTTGCTGTTCAGAAAAGTAATCCCATGCTGTAATAAGTTCCTATTTAAATTGTTGCAGTATATAATACATGGGACTATTCTTTTAAAGAACAGTTTTGAAACTGCAGTTGGCCCAAACAGGGCTGCAGGGTTATTCACTAAGACGGTCTGGTTTCCTAAAATTATACTTTGTAAATGTGTTTTGTCATCTACCACAACTATGTTTTGTCATCTGCAGAGTTTCCCTATCCATTTCTGGAGATAATGCAAAGGACTGGATTTAATTTTGAAAACCTACTTTGGGATGGAAGCCCCAGCCAGCATAGTAAATGGTGAGGAATGTTGGAAAGTGCAGTCCAACAACATCTGGAGTGCTGCATGTTTCTCACACCTGCCCTAGATGGATTGGGACCATGTTTCCTAAAAGACCACAGCCAAGATCCAGCATTGGGGCTGTGTAGAGTAGATCTCCATATGCAGAGTTACACATTAATTGTGCTACACAACCCTTGTGTTGAATAAAAATGTTGCACAACTGAACCAATTCATTAAATATGTAATGGATTGAACAACCAAGTATGCATCTATGCACAACATGCATCCATGCACAATGGTACCAACCTACACAACTCCATTTTTGCAACCTTGAACTGAATACGGCTGTTTTGTATCAGACAAAAATGTCCAACAGTTGCTTCCATAGAAAAACTTAGCATGCATCTCATACCTATCAGCCTAATCTTAACATTTTTGATGGCCCTCCTGCTAAATCAAGTGAGATGGGGGATCACTAGGGAGAGACCTCTTATAGCGATAGCACTTCAGTTCTGGAACAGACTTCCCAGAAATATTTGATGGGTCCTCACACTAGGTGAAGAAAACCAAGGCTTTTTAATTAACTCCTATAGTCTAAGCCTTTCGTTTTAAAATGTGCATTTTAACTCGAGGGTTTCTGTGAGTTTGGTTTTCTTTTCGTTGCTGCTTTTTGTATTATGGTTCTGTGTGTCCTTTTGCATACAAATTATTTTTGTATTTATTGTAAGCTGCCCAGAAACTTTTATGTTACAGAGATGCATGCAATCTTGACAAGTAAAACTAATAGAGAGCTATCCATTTTATTTATTAATTAAAATATTTATATCATGCACTCTGTCTAAAGATTTCAGGGTGGTGCAGAATAAAGTCAAACTGACTAATTTAAACACTGTAAAACTAAAATAATTTTTAGAGGTTAAATATTTTAGAGAGTAATATTTAGCAATTTAATAAATTATAAAGACAGATTAATACCTGTTAAAATAGTTTTAAATGAATTAAAACCATGTACATGCGAGGATTTATGTAAAGCCAATTAGGCTCAAAAGGCTTTATTGAACAGCTACATTTTCACCTGGCATCAAACAAAAGGCTAAGTTGGCACTAATCAGGCCTTCAAGGGGTATGTATTCCATAAGTGGGGTATCACAGCCAAGAAGGTCCTTTCCTGTATCCTCCCATGCCATATTGCCCTGAATATGAAGGGCCTCTCTAGCAGATGTTATATCTTGGGCAAGTATATATATGGAGAGGTGCACCTTCAAGTACTCAGGTCATTAATGGCACTTTGAATTCAGACTAAAAGTATATTAGCAGCCATTGCAAATCCTTTAAAAATGGTGTCATAAGTTATTTCTATGATGCTGTTTTTAAATCTTTTTTTAAACTTTTATATTTACACTTTTGTACTCATATCTTTATACATTTTTAAATCTGCCCTGTTTTTAATAAACTGTAAACTTCCTTGAGTCTTATTATTGGGGAGAAGGCAGGATGTAAATGAATAAAATAAAATGAAAGTTCCAGTCAGCAATCTAGTTATTGCATTTTGCACTAGCTGCAGTTGCTGAGTTGTCTTCAAGGGCAGCGCCACACAGAAAGCATTGTTGTAATCTAGGCCCTTTTTGCACACAATTTCTCATGCGAAATGGCCTCTGGAGCATTGCGTGATTGCGAGGACCGTTTCACATGACGTCCTCTCAGTCGTGCGATGCCGCCGAGGCCAGTAGACAGCAATTGCAGAATATGTCATTTTTGGTTTCTTGCCGAAAACGATGCATGATCGCACGTTGTTCCCAGGCCCCACGCGCACTTACCTTGCTTGCAAAGCCTCCAGAGACGTAGCCATCACGCTTCCTCTCCCAGCGCAGCCTGGGAAATTAGCCGGCTACTCAGCAGAAGGAAGAGGCAGAGCCTTCGCGTTTCCTTCTGGCCAGCAGGGAACTGCTGCGGAGAAGAAGCAGAGGGGATGCGAGTGCCTCTCGCAAGAGGCTGCTCGCGTGATCCCCATGTGCCCACGTTGGGAACAGGTAAGGTGCGAAAAGGGCCCCAGTTGGGAAGTTACAAGTGTGGACTACTGTGAGTAAATTATGCCTATCCAGGAAACATTGTCACTGACAGACCAGTCAAAGTTGGCCTCAAACACTCTGAACCCTGGAGTCTACCTGGGTCTCCAATGGCAAACACAGATTTAAGAATACTCCCAAGCTACATACTTGCTCCCTCAAGGCAAGTTCAGCCTCATCTAGGACAAGTAGAAGTGTCATCAGCGTACTGATGGCAGGTCACCCTAAATCTCTTTTTGATCTCCCCAAAAGGCTTCATATAGATTCTGAGCAGCTTAGGAAACAAGCTTAATGGTCATGAGGCTGAACAAGAATTTCCCAGTGCTATTCTCTGGGACTGGCTGTATATGGAACGTAACCCTTATAAACAATGTCTCTGCTTCTGTTCTGAGGAACTTGTTGAGTAAGATATCATGATCAATGGCATAAAATGCTGCTGAGAGACCAAGGAATATCAACAGGGTAAGCACCCTGCCTGTTTTCAACAAGAACAGGTCATCAGTCAGAACAACTAAGACCATTTCAGAGCCATGCCCTGGCTTGAAACCAGACCCAAATGGGTTCAGATAGCCTGTTTCCTCCAAGAATGTCTGAAGTTGTCCAGACACCACACGCTCAAGCACCTTACCCAGAAAGAGAATATTAGCTACGGACTGTAATTCTCTCATATTTCTGAGCCCAGAGAGGTCCTTTTCAGAGGCAGGTGCACTACACCCTCCTTCAAGGTAATAGCCCACCCACCCACATTTGCCATCCTGTGGACCCCCTGATCAACCCATCTGTTACATTTTATCAGGCAAGATGGGCATGGTTCTGCTTACATGAGACGGGCTGAAGCAATTCAAGTCCTTTGTCTAAATCATCAGGCATGTGACTTGATATAAGACAAGCTCCTGCCTGCTGTTGACTGGCTGTAATTTAAATGTCATTGTCAGCTTCAGGTTCTCTTCCAAGCTGTCCCAAGCTCCACGAAAGACCACTTTAGTTGTGAAGCCACATTTGATTTTCAGAAAGGCTCTTCTTCCTTGAAGCTCTTCTAGAAAACTACAGACTTAACTGTGCTGTTTACAACCTGGTAAACTGTACCTTGAGCCAGTGTGGTGCAGCCATTTGAGCACTGGACCACAACCCTGGTGACCAGGCTTCAATTCCCCACTCAGTGATGCAAACCTACTGGGTGACCTTGGCTGTATCACATATTGTCAGCCCCAGAAAACCCCATGATAGATTCACCTTAGGGGTGCCATGAGTCCAAAACAACTTGAAAGCGCAAAACAAGAATGAACTGTACTTTGCCTTGAACAGTAGTATAGATGCAAACTGTTGAAGTGAAGCCCTTCATTATGACAGGTTTTATAGTAACACCCCAAGGAGAGTTTTTAAAAAAATGCAGATGGCTTCATTGATCTGTGTGTATGTATGTGTGTGTACACACACACACACACACACACACATTAAAAACATTCTAGTTTTCATCTTCACTGGGAGCAAGTCTTTTGTAAAGCTAATGTGTCTAGCCCCACTCAAAACCAATCTGTTCAAACATTTTGAATTACAAAACAAATAGCTCAGTACAATCTTGCTGCAAAAATCCATCTCCTTTCCAGCTACTTGAGGTTGCTGTTAAACTGAGAGGGAACAGAGAAGGCATGGCAGATGATGTAACAGTCTATGATAATTACAAACTCTGTGAGCTCTGCACTACTGGGCTTAATACAACTTTTCAGATCTTAGTCACTCACCCTAGTTTTAAAATTTTTATTCTCATCTGCTTTGCAGGTGGGACAAGAAAGCCTATCCACCTGCTACATTAGGACTCATTGCCAAAATGCAAAGCCTTTGCAAAATCCAAGTTGCATAAGGGAGTGGGTGCCATTGCCATTGCTGTTTCTTGGCAGTTTGGAAAGTCCCTAATACACCACAGAACAGAATGTTTCCATGGCCCTCATCCTAACATGGATGCACTCTCATCTGGCTGGTGGATTTTGGGAGATGTAGTTCAAGAAGTAACTTCACCAAGCTCTAATTAGAAGAACACAATTCATTTTTCTGAACACTCAGTACACATCTATCAATTCATCTATCTATCTTTATGCTAAATTTGCACAAAAAGAGGAATTTAATTATATGCTTTAGCAGTTACTTATTTGCTTCTCTTTGAGATGTTCACTCCACTGCCAAAATACTTTCCCTCATATACATATAAAAACATCTTGTCTGATTGTGACAGCAGCTCTGATTAATATAAAAATAAACAAAAAATAGAACTATAAAGTCTTCATTCTCTTGTCTGCTTTTTGCAACAAGCAAAATGGCGCAGAATAACAGCAGACCACCAAAAAAATAAAAAAATCAGGTTGTGTCTTCATTCACTTTTGAAATCAAAGACAGCACACATGACAGACAAGTGTATGGCACATTTAATTTTACAACAACAGCAACAAGAACAACAAAAATCCATCTATTTTTATATAAAGTTCTGCCAGGCATATTGTATGTTTCCAAAACTGTACAATTTAAACAGAGGCAGAAATAGAAAAGAAGCGGTGGGGAGAGCTTGCTAAGAAGAGGTTTTTGTCTGGCAAGGCTGTGTGTAAAGATAATCTTTGTTTATCTTACATGTTTAACTAGTCTCCAGTATATCCAAGGTGTTGGAAAAAATGTGGAATTAGAAGTAAAGTAAGTGAACACACCCATAATGGAGGGTATAATTTCTAGTCATGCTGAAGGCAAGGAAAAACAAACTCAGCAGTTATTATGGCATATTATTTCCTCTGTAATCTCTCCAAGACTTCAAGCAGGATAATTTAAAATATACTTTGACTAGCAATTTTGCACCATGGAAGAAAATGGTGCGATGTTACTCATGCATCTTCTCTACAGTTTGATTCTGAAACAATTTAATGATAAAAGTTCAAGTGGAAGGGGAGGAAAAGCTGGTAGACTTATGGCTGAAGAAAACTAAGAACTGGATTTAAGTATTTAGTGTCAGCCAATCATAGCAATGTGATTAATAAGGCCTGAGGAGAGTGCTGCTTTCTACTGCTACTTCTTCTTGAAACAAAATAGACCAGGAATTGGGAAGACATATTGAGTTTTTAAATGGAAAAAGGCAGCAAAATTCTACACAGCAAAGCATACATTATGGCACAATTGCTTATTTTCCTCAATGTGATTATAGCCTCCCATTTCCCTCATTACAGGCTAGATATTATTGAAGCTGAGCCAACAGCAAGTTAGCAAGCCAGCAGGAGAGCAAATTGATTATACAGTTAGTGGTGGAAAAAACTGAGATTTTTTTTTTTTATTAAGGGAAAATGAAATAGAGTCAATTTATGCTTCACCTCAATCCCTTTCCACACTGTAGTCATTTTGCTGGCTCTTTAAGGGCTTTTCCAGATGGTAGTTTTCTCAATGTTGCATTTCAAGCTATAGTACTAAACCAGAGTGAGGGAGTCCTAGATTTTTGGACTATCAAGCTACTCCAGTGAATCCTGCCAGACTAATAGGGTTCAGCATAGGGATTTGGCACAGACTGCCATGTCTTGCAAATGTCAGGTGTGCTTTATCAGAGTGCCAGACACTTTCTTTAATTCTCTGTAAAGAAAGAGAAGAAGAGCTGATGTTTTTGAAAAGAGTCTCTCTAAATCCTTGATCAGCAACTTTTTTTCCCAAATGGACACCCTGAAAATAGAGTGAGGTTAGGTGAACTTAGGCCCTTTCCACACCACACTCCCAACCCACCATGGGGATGGGAGAAGGACGGGACCATGAGGACAGTTCTGCCTGACATCATCGCAGTCTGTTCCTTCTCCTGTCCCCAGGCGGTGCAATCACAGATTAAATCATTGAGGGGTTTTCCTCGTCAATGACCTGTGATCATGCCGCCATTCCAGACTTACCTGGTCTGGGGAAGGCCCAGAAGCACAATGACTGAGCTTCCTGCCCCAACACAGGCTGGGAAAGTACCTGGCTCCACTGTGGAAGGAAGAGGCAGGGCCATCACGCTTCCTTCATCATGGAGCCAGTTCCCCTCCTGAGAGCGCCAGTGCTGGGATCCCCACCAGACACCACCACAAAAAGGTAGGGTTTGGAAAGGGTCTTAGTTCCAGATCTCTTACGCTAGTTCTCCCATTCTCCCATCACAGATCTCACTTTACTTATATTGTCACTATTGTTGTCCTCTTCCTCCTCCTCTTCTTCATTTAGGTTGGCAAGATTAGGAGGTAGAAAGTAGGTCATTTTCCCAGTAGATAAGATTCCTCTTGCTGACACAGCTCCAATCCAGTTTTATGACTGGGTGGCTTTCCACACTACACTGTTATAATGTTATTATTCCACTTCCAACGTCCTGTGGAATTCTGGAGTTTGTAGTTTACTGTAGTTTGTAGTCTGGCTGAGAATTCTAAATACACCTCTCTAAACTGTGAACCCTAGGATTCCACAGGATGTTGAAAGTGGAATAATAGCACTAGTGTAGTGTGGAAAGGCCCTAGGTTTGTGAACTCCTGATTTTAATAATATGGGCCCATAGTTGGAGCTCATGATGGAGCTTCTGCCCTGATTTCCCTCCCAGAAGCTATACCACAGTTCCTGGACCTCCTGTATGATATTTTCAGGGGTCTGGAGAAGATGCCATGGAAAGGATGGAGGAGGAAGTCCATCAACACACTAGATGTGTCTAAACCTGTATCTAAATCATTCATCAAGTAAGATAAATATTTCAGTAGGTGAGTTGGTACCATTGTAATGTTCATATTGGTTGGATAGATGGCAGAAGCTGGTATAGCAGATCAATGGAATTTCTTAGGTAGAGAGCCCACCGATAGTAAATGCTGACTTGATCCTGGCATTTCCAGGAGCATAAGCTGCATGGAACTGTAGCCTGATGACAGAGCACATGGTTTGAATGTGGATGGCTGAATCTCTGGTACCTCCAGGTAGGGCTGGAAAAGCTAGTAGTCCTACTTGAAACTGCTGTGAGTCTATATTATATGTCAGTCAATTATATTGGGGTACATGAACTAAGGGTCTGACTCAGAAGAAGGCTGAGTCTCCATAGGCTCAGCTGTGCAATTTGGTTACTCTACAGCAGGATGTTAGAGAGAACCATATTGGAATGGAGAATCACTGGCAAGAATGGACTGACGGGGAGGATGAGAACTTGAAATGGTGAATTGTGATGGGATGGAGATACAATACCTATACAGGTTGGCTTCTAGTCAGCAACTCAGCTTTGGCTACTCTTGCAGTAGCTTAAAACTTGGAACTCTTGCCTGTAAAGACATTGCCTGTATGGAAACAGGGGCAACAGCTTCCATTTTTAAAATGCTGACATTAATACAGGCATATTACTTTTCCTCATAATGGCAGTTACCTGTTGCTTTTATGCCATTCTACCCCTCCATCATTTTGCAGGCCTTTTAGCTATTTTAATTTTTTTTTTTTTTTTGGAAAACCCCCCACACTTCATTGATGTGTAAGTAACATCTAATACAACGGCCAGAATTGTGTCGATGTATTACACATGGGTACTTACCCTTACGAAAGCAGTTAGAGATTTTTATCCAACGTGGAGTGTCTGCATTCAGTTCAAGACTGGAGAACCAGAGTTGCTCATATGGTGCCATTTTGCATATATATGGAAATGTACAATTGCATGTGCATGGAATATGTGGCTAGCTAGAAGTTGTTGACTTGAATTCCCATCATCTCTAGCTGGCAGAGCAATTGACGAGATATGAATGTAGTTGCAAAATAACAATACCTAAAGGTCAGATATTTCCCACTCCAGAATTTTATCATTGCTTTGTAGAGCAAGAGACTTGTAATGCCATCACCTCTTTTGCTAGCATCCTAAATTATTATTGCCAGCAAGAACCCTCTTGTCTTTTCTGTTGAATTTTCCCGTGGTGGTGGTTGTTGTTTCTTCAAATGATTTCCATCTTATGGCAACACTAAGGCAATCCTCTCATGGGGCTTTCTGGGGACTGAGATGTGTGATGTGGCCAAAATTCATCCAGTGGGTTTCCATGGCTGAACAGGGAATCAAACCCTGGTCTTGAGGTCCTAATACAATCACTTCAAAACCCATTCTTCTCACATCCTTTCTCGCCAAATTTTTCACCATACTGTTCCTGCTGGACATGCTTTTCCTGTGTATGTTATCTAGATCTCCTTTGCAAACACCATGTCTCTTTCACATCGCCACACATCCAAAGGTGTCATGTGCCTTATAAATTATTAGCATGATCTGTACAATTCCTTTATATGTTAGTGAGACTCATACTTTTGGAGTTCTGCATACACGTGAAAGAGGCACAGATGGCTGTGGCCAAACAATGTGTAATTATTGAAAAATTAAATTATAAATAAATTTATTCAAACAGTTATTGGAGAATGCATACTAGGCAATAATATATCGGATCATCTCATGTTTACAATAATAAAGTAACAGTACAGTAACAATTAATCAGGATCATCAGAGGATGATAAAGCAAAAGCTGGCAAACAGTATAGAGAGCATAGCAGCAAAAAGCATTGGCCTCCTCCCATTGTTGCACTTTGTTGTTGTTTTGCTGTTGCTATTGTTATTTTATCTGTTATTCTTATTCCTAGTAATTTCAGGGCAAGTAGCTCTGTTACTCTGTCCTAGGCAAAACAGCATCAAAGAGTCTAGTGACATGTTAAAAACCAATATGTTATATTCAGTACAAGCTTTTGTGGGCAGCAGTGTACCTCATCAGAACAACCCATACAGCTAATGAAGTGAGCACAGTCAGTGAAAGCTTATGCCAAACAAAACTTGTTACCTGGTAGTGGCTGGTGGTTACAACGTCAGTGGGGCAGAAAATCCACTTTGGGTTGTAGTCCAGATTTTAAAGGAGCTATCCAAAGTTCTGAATCTATTCTGGGGCTAAGGCAACACACCAAGATTGGATAATTTATTTGAACTTTGGACTGGATCAGATTCACTGCCTCACTGAAATCAGAGCCACCACTGCCTGTCAGTCTTTAAGATGCCACTAGATTCTTTGTTGCTGATGTTTTTACTACCAGGCATTTTTACAGGCATTTTTATCTGCTCTTCAGCCAAGAAGACTCCCACAATGGCTTATGTAAGATCAACTAGAATGAAAATAGGTCATTAAAATAGAGCACTATTTTTGGAGGTGGTAATGATGATATTCCACTTCTCCATTTCCAACCCACAAGGCAGTTAGTTCCAATGGCCTGTGTAAAGGTAGGATAAGCTGAATCTCAGCCTGATCAAGCAGCAGCAGGAAGAAAAGGTGACAGTTGTATTTTATCTGACTAGTTAGTTCTTGCTTTTCTGCTTGCAGGGCAACTGTTTCTAAAAGCATCTCTAAGGAGATCTTAGAACATCATATGAGCCCCTTGACTGCAGGGCTGGGCAACACTTTTGGGGGAGAGGTTATATATTCCTGGGGTTGTGCTTGTGTGGGAGCTATATGATGTACTGCTTAGTGTGATTTTGTAACAGTGTTACTGCAATGGTGATGATGGAGTTTCCAGTAATAGTGTGAGAATTATGATCAGAGAATAGCTTTGCATCTCTCTCAAATGCAGGGCCATTTCATTGTCTGAAATGCTCCTGAGGGCAGTGCTTCCATTGTCTTCCATTGAAGAAGTTTAGGGATATAAAATGAAGAAGCAACTCCTTGAATTAAGTACAGAAACAAGGGAGTACCCAATGAAAGT
Source organism: Cyclura pinguis (assembly GCA_030412105.1). Lineage (NCBI taxonomy): Eukaryota > Metazoa > Chordata > Lepidosauria > Squamata > Iguanidae > Cyclura > Cyclura pinguis. The sequence goes on from CM059602.1 coordinate 221,170,767, forward strand.
CATAAAAGATTGAAATAATATGCTCCAGGCATCCAGGAGTCAAGTGTGGCAGTAGCATTTTATACTTGATGCTCTTCAAGGGCAGCCCCACACACAGTACATATAATTACCCAATCTGGAATCTAGTAGGGTAGGAAAGACTATGGCCAAGATGTTGCACGGAAGAGTGCAGCCAAAGATTATACCTATTCTCCTACTCACTAATGTCTTCTAACCTAATATTCTAGTGTTCCTTTGCTGGTAATCTCAAACAGAAAGCTGAGGTTCTTCACCTGCAAATCTTGCTTTTGGAAGTCTCCTTTGTGAATCACAGGCACTAAAGTGATTTGAATAATTGTGGATTCAAGGTCTAAAGTGACTGACTTTTGCCTATGAAGTGATTACGGGCTGCACAACATCATAGTGAAATGTCTTATAACCCAAGCCCAAGACCCAGTGTGTGTGTTAACAAACAGGTGCTCATGGTCTGATATAATAGCCCTTATGGTAGCATAATATTGTGTCATACCAGTAGGTTGATTCAGCTGGAGACAGAAATGTAACTTATGGCAGACTTCCTCAATCAGGCACCCTCTGTATAGATTGAAATACAGTTTCCATCATTCCTTATCAGCATAGCCATTAGTCAAACTGGACAAGAATGTCAGGAGTTTTAGTCCAAGTTATCAAGTGGACTCCCAGTTGGGAAAGACTGATCTGTAGCATGTCAATGACAGCATTACATTCTCTCTGTTTTGAACAGTAGTGGAACCTGAGTCATTTTGGCACAAACACCTAGATTCAGCATATTTATACCATCAATAAAGAAAATGGAGATGGCTTCCTTATCTCTACTTTGTTTCTTTTGCATAAGAAAAGTCAGCAAGCTTCCAGGTAGAACTTAATTCTCCCAGCTGCTTATTTGGCACCAGGCTGTAACGGAGCATATTTGAAGATGTAGCCATGTTAGTCTGGACCAGTATGCAAAGGGATCTTGTAATACCTTTGAGACTGAGATAAAGAAGTTGGTAGATAAGCTTTTGTCGACTTAAGTCTACTTCATACTTAATCAGGTGCATATTCCAGCTGCTCTCCTCGCAGCCTAAAGTGGCTCTTTCTTTGCTGGAACTCATTTGGGTACAGCCTTGCACCTGGTCAGTGGCCAGAATAATGGAGCTGCACTTTTAAGCCAGTTTGCTGCTCCTGTATACCACAGGTGACAACTTTGCACAGGGAGGTACAAGAATACCTCTTTGCGAAACATCATTATTACTGCAACACCATCCCATGCAAAGAAGATTCTTTGTTGTTTTCAAGTCCAAGACTAAACATAGACATACACCGTATGGATACAGATCAGCCATTTCAAAATTGCCAGAGTAAATCCTACGTGTTCTTATTATGAAATATCAAATGTGGAAATGGGAAAAAATAGTATCACTCTATTCTGCTCTGGTCAGACCTCACCTGGAATACTGGGTCCAGTTGAGGATGTTATAGTTCAAGGAAGATTTTGACTGGAATGTGTTCAGAGAGAGCAAACAAAATGGTAAGAAACCAAGCCATATGAGGAACAGCTTAGGGAGCTGGGTATGTTTAGCCTGCAAAGACTGAGAGGTGACATGGTAGCCATCTTGTCCAAGCTGGAGGTGTCCTGTGAAATTGTGGTATTGATTATAATGTAGTAGCATTCCACTGAATTAACTGTCTGGTAACAGAGAGCCAGTGTGTCATAGTGGTTTGAGGGTTGGATTATGACCCTGGAGACCAGAGTTCAATTCCCTGCTTGGCCATGGAAACCCACGAGGTAATCTTTGGTGTGTCAGACACTTGTACCCCCAGAAACCCCCATGATAAGGTGGCTTTAGTATACCTATAAGTCAGCAACAACTTGAAGACACACAACCAAAAGAAAATAGAGGAACAAGTATACCTTCCAACAAGGTCCATCCTTAAATTTGGTCCATTCTCATTTTATATTGCTTGTATGTCAAAACCACTGTGTTGTTTTTGCATAAGGAGGAATGCTGAGGTGTAAGCTATTGGGACGGAGGTAAAATGAGGGCACTGCCTCTCAAATAATAATTCTGTCCCCAATGAAATTTTCCTTGAGTCCCCATACATCTAGCACTGCAGTAATTTAATACTTCAGTTGAGCATTCAGAAATAGAGTTTAGGCATCCAGAGTAAAGATAAAGACACGGTTATCAAGGGAAAGTGAACTTGACAAATATCAGAGTTCTAGCTGTGAATGTCTTTCAGTGCCTCGTTCTTCACAATCCTAGAAAATTAAGGACTGAAGGAAAATTACATGGGAGGCAGAGTTCTTATGGGAGAGGCAAGGCCCTCATTTTGTCCCATCTCTTGAATCTACCTAACTTGCTAGGATTAGACATCTCACATTAACCTCAACAAGACATCATGATCACTCCACTTAGTCATCATATTAATATTAAAGTGGCCTTGGTGGATCAGAATAGGGATATATCACATTCTGCCTCTTTTCCACAGCTGCAAATTCAGGAAGCCCACAACAACACAGGAAGACAACATCCTGACCCTCAAATTTTGTGCCCTCCCTCAGCAATAATGTATTTTTAAAAGTGCAGCATCTACTCTTTAAAATCCCCTTTCTCAATAATCAGTTGATTGTCCAAAATTGGCCAGAATAAAAAGGCCTTAACTTGCTAGAAGAATGGGTAGTAAAGAAGCGGGTGCAACCACCTAGAAAGCCTGAGAAATCAAATTCATTGGATATTCCAGTGTTCTGTGAGATAGTGAGAAAACCTTCTCTTTATCCATTGTCTTCCAGCTGTGGCACCTTCGTCCCATGAGGCCAGGCAATTTTTACAATGCTACCACCTGAAGCCACTCCCCCTGCTTATTCCTGCTTCTCGAAATTGCTCCCATTTGCAAAGAAACATGAGTCTAGTTACCATGTTGGAGAGAAAACTTGTTCTCCCTGACAGTACAAAGGAATTAAAACACACTGAACACTGGTTGAACAGAAATCATAACCACTGCTTTGAATATGACTCAGGGTGCCTTTCCTCCAGAACAAATTTGCCACAAAGAAGTTTGGGTATGATCAGAGCTTAGAGGGGAAAATTACATTATTTTTAACTACAACACCTAAAATGTACTCCAGTGACTATGCTGTCTGTACAGTGACTATGTTGAGGAATTCTGGGATTCGTAGTCCAAGAAAACAACACCCCCAAGCTCTGGATACAATCTTATTGAAATCATAACAACAAGACCTAGTTGTCTTCTTCCATAATAAAGAAGTTGCATGTTGGTTAAATTTACATTTAGGAGGCACCATTGCATAACAGGGTTGGAAATGATAGGTATGACAAGCTGAAAAGTTTAAGTAAATACTCCGCACAAATGAAGCTTTTGTTCACTGACTCCGATGAGGACTTAAGAGACATTTATAAGGACACATCAAAATGCAGCAGAGGAGCTGGGGGTGGGTGGGGAGATGTCATCTGAAAAGAGAACAAAGCTTTATTGAACCTGTTGTCTAAGGCAAGCTCAAGGTGCTTGCTTTCTGAAACATTGGGAGTTGTCTGCACAAGGAGTTATGACTAGGTACACAAGCCTGAGTGAAAAGGAAGGGCCTCAGATGTGAGGCTGATCAGGTTTCTGAGAGGGAATACAGGAAATTCTACAAAAACAGGTATACAGCAGTAACATATTTGGATTAGCATAGTTCACACCCAGTGCTTAAACTGCTGGCATGCATGTCAAGCTAGGGGACTCCCCTCTTAACTCTCACTCCCCCTTGACTTCAGAAATTAGAAGAAATAAATTAAAATAAAGTCTTCTTCTGAAACAATTAGTTTGTATTGGCAACAAGGACAAGGCTTTTGTTATGTGGTAAACGTTAACACGGCAAATGGTAACAGCTTTACCTGTTTTGGTGTAACAAGTAATGCATTTAAAAGTTATTTTTAAAGCTCATTTTAAGCCATTTTTAGAGGAATTTTCAAGGAGCTGTTGAGCTCTTTCTCAAGCAACCCACAGAACGGAGGGTGAGTGGACAGCATATATGTTGCCAGGGATGAGAGAGGATGTCAAGAAGAGTAGGGATGCAACAGGTCATTGGCAAAACCTGATTACCCAAGGTATTAAATAGCATGTTTTAAGGACATTCATCCCTACCTTAGCACTATCTAGATCTGCTGTGTTACAAACAGCACTAGTTCTGTGTAGCAGTCAGATAGTGGGCTTTGTACACATCTGAAAGTTCTGGGAGGGGAAAGGCAATTTAAACTCCCCAAAGGTCATGTTTGAAAAAGACAACAATAAAATGTATCACTTACATGCAATGACATCAGTTAAGGTACTATATGCCATATTTTCTGCTAACGCTATGGTTTCTAATGTTATCATCAATGATTATCAAATTATCTGACTGGATTTCTGAGCTTGGTAGTAGTTACAATAATGTATTAAGCCTTTTCTATTAAGTAGGGCAGAGCTTTCCAGACTTTTCATGTTGGTGACACACTTTTTAGACATGCATCATTTTGTGACACAGTAATTCAGTTTTACTAACAAACTGGAGGTTAAACTAACCCCTTCTAAGAGATACAGACACATACAAAAATTGTAATTACAAAATGTATGGGGATACAACATATCTTATGAAAACCTTTCATATATTTTTTAAAAATATATGATTTATGAACAATAACATACATTTCCAAGATTGTAGGCGACACACCTACACACTTCAGGCAACACAATAATGTGTCGCAGCACACTGTTTGGAAAGCCCTGAAGTAGGGGGTTGGACTGCATGGCCGGGGGTTGGACTCGATGACCATTGTGGTCTCTTCCAATTCTATGTTTCTATGATTGTATAATTTGTTCACCTGGCCTTTTGCATTGTATACTAATGCCTATTGGGGGGATACTTTACATCTTCCTTTCCGTAAGGTATTACCCAGCATGGGTGCAGTATGATTCATTGGAGCATGCTAGGGAGGTGCAGTTGGTTGTCTATGTTGAAATCCTGTTATCTAATTCAGGAATGGGCAAAATGAGGCCCGATGGGTTGTATGCCGCTCTCCTAGAGCAGCCTCTAATCCCCCAAATCCTCCTGTTTTCGTTAAAAAAAGAAAGGTCCCCCATTCTAGGTACCATGGGGGTAATTTTAGTACTGGGGCTTCCAAGCTTGTTTTAGGCCCAGATGGACTCTTTTTTTGCAGACAGGAAATTATTTCTGGTCACTTCCTGACTAAGAAAAAGGCCTCTTTTGGGCCTAAAGCAGGCCAGGGAAGCCCCCCAAAATAGTCAACCTCCTTCTGCAGCCCCAAGAAGATGCACAGAGGGCTTTTTTCAATTTAAAAAATTACATAAAAATTAGGGTTGGAAGAATTAGAATCCTCCCAACCCTAGTGGGTGGCACGTGTGGCCCTTGGATCAAAGGTAGTTGGTCATTCCTGGAATTCTTGGAAGTGAGGAAGCAGTGATATCATGTGACAGGTCCTCACCACAGTCTGAACTGACAACAGAATCTGTCATATTTTCAGTCCATTTTAGAAAAATAAATCATCCCCCCAAAAGAGACATTTAGGATATCTTTAGGTGAGGAGTGCTAGCTCAATAGCTAAGACGTTCTTCTACTGATGGGTCTGAAGTCAAGCATGTCTAGTACATTTCATATCAGGATGTTATCAGAACATGTCCTTTGGAATGCTGGTAAAAATTTATCAAAATTGAAGGATGAGTTTCATAGTAATGTCTTCGATACATTTAAGTCCTCACATCTTGACATACTTTACTCTGCTTATCCATAATGGATCAGTCTAGGCTATAGATTCCTTTAGTAATTCAAACACGTGAATTACTAAATTCATATCTTCATGCTTCATGTGTGACATGAAGACATAGCAAAGCTCTCTGCCAAGACAAGGATGGGAATCATGGCCCTCCAGATGTTGTTAGACTGCAAGTCACAGAAGCCCTAGCTGGGAGTCTCAGGCAAAGAATGCTGGGAGCTACATCATACATGCTGTTCAGCTACATCTGAAAGGCCACATGTTTCTCACCTCCTCTAAAGTGCTGACAAACATATGAAAACAATGTTTGGAACTGTTAACAGGCTATTAATTGCAAATGATATGTTACCTTTAAGCAGGACTTTCTGCCATGAATACCTATAAATACCAGATTTAGTTGTCATCTTTTCTAGAGGGTAAGATTAGGGTAGGAATGGGCTCAGGCCATTGAATAAGTCAGTGTAAAACAGCTCATTGCCAATAGGCAATATTTTAAAAACAAAATATGGTAAGTTGAGTTTGAGGAGAAATGGACAAGTGGCCATGCTAGTTCAGAATGATTCACTCACTAGAATCATAAACATTTCCTGTACAATATCCTGTTGTCTGGTAAAGGAATGAATACCAAGTTATAAATGCACATTAGGTTGGCACTACCAGTAGATAAAGTGGTTGCCTCAAGTAGCTGCTTATGGGTTATCATGAAGAACATCAGATGCATAGTTACCTAATTTATTACAATCTTATCTTAACTGCTGAGATGAACAGCAGTGCTTGTGGGATTTCTGTCTCAGCTTCCAACATAACTTGACCAGTCTTGAGTACTGCCTACCTTAATTTGTGGGATAAAATTTTCTGCTCTCTCAGGTTTATGCACAAAATTTCTTTAATGGCAATCCCTTTCTTTTCTTGTGTGTGTGTGAGGGTGTATGGCTAGTGGCCCCACTATATGTGGCCCCAGGGCTTTTCTGAGTTCCCTGGGGGTATATATTTTTTTAAGCTATAAAATGCTTCCCAATGCACTCTAGGGCAGGAGAGGCCTTTTTGAAATAAGAAGTGAACTACTTGTTGTTAAAAAGAATATTTAAAAATATGGCAAAAATGGCCACCACAACATCAAGAGAGTGTTTTTGGATCTTTGGGGACATTTTTAATTTTTGGGGGGACAGTGCAGTAAAGGGTGCAGGCCTCCAAGTCTCCTGGGGCACTAATATTCCCCCTATTCTTTCATGGTTGCCTACCTTCAAGTTTGGCTAGAACTCTTATAGATTGCTATAAATTGTGCTCCATATGTGAGCATCTTGTATTTAGTAGGTAAACTGTAGTATCCACATTTCTCTTTTTTTACACACATTTATGAGCGTCTTTCTTGTTCAAAACTCATCTCTTGTTCTTGACCATGCTTGCTTTGGAAGAGAGGGCAGTTAGATTTTCACAATGATCTCAGTTATTGCCAGTTCTGTTGTTGTGTGCCTTCAAGTCATTTCTGACTTAGCAGCAACACTAAAGTGAACTTATCATGGGATATTCTTGGCAAGATTTGTTCAGGGGGTGGTTTATCTTTGCCTTCCTTTGGGGCCGAGAAAGTGTGACTTGCCTAAGATTACTCAGTGGGTTTTTATGGCCAAGCAGGGATTCAGACCCGGGTATCCAGAGTCGCAGTGCAACATTCAAACCAGTTTCTGATATATGTGGAGGCAGGGGCAACATGATAAAGCGATGTGCACAAAATATTATGAGAACCTGGGGAAACAGACAAGGTTTTTCTGAACACTTGCCAAAGACAGACTGTAAACACGAAGATGATTTCAAATCAAGTGAGGGGGAATTCATCCATCACTAATTGATTTCAGTGGGAGAAGTTCAGTAGCTAATTAAACAGGCCATTAAAGTTGCCTTTCATCTGAAAAGGTAACTTGGGACATCATGCTCATCAGCTAATGTGGGAACTGCAAAAGACCAATCTGGACTTTGGTCTGAGGAAAAAGAAATATGTGCGAAGAAAGCTAGGATACAGCTACGGATTTGAGGGTCTTGCTGACAGGCCTCAAGGCTGTTTGTCAGAACTAGAACCATTTGCTTTCCATCCCTAGTTATTTGCACTACTTCAGTCTATGTGATCTGTGAACAAATATTATAAAAAAACACTAAAAATGTCCTTTGTTGCCTTCTCCAGAGTAGTTATCTGGAACTCCTGAACCATTCTCTAGAACTTTTATTGTTTTTAGAAGTGTAAAATGTGGAACAATGAAAATTAAGCTGGCTGAAACATCACAGAAAACCAAGTGTAGTATTTCCTGAAAAATGGCACTATCCACATCTAGTCAACCTGCAGTGAAATGGCCAGATTTTTTTAAAAAAATAAAAATCCATGTTTTCCTTTCTGAGAATAATGCTCTCCTTTCTCCAGTCCCATCTCATGGTGCTAATTCTTTCAGCAGAGGACGAAACCAAACGAGGAAAAGAGTGGTAAATATCTGGCCCACTAGACTTAATTGGATACCAATTACTATCAGACCCAGCCACAATTATAAGAATTACTAATAATCAGAGCAGTTAAAGGTTGTTGTCCTATAACATCTGGCTTCTGGGCCACAGGTTTCCTACCACAGAAGTAAGAATCTGATCACAGTGTCTTATCAACAGTATTATCACCCAAAGTATCACAGAGCACACATCATTGATGCCAGTTTCAGAATTTATGAACAGCACAAATAATTAAATAAAGAAGCCTCTGAAGAACATGGAGGTCTTGTCCTCACAAAATACAATAAAGTGATGGGATGAAATAGATAACAGTCTATTCACTTATCTACTCTCCATTTTTTTTTCTCTTCAGAAGGTCCTAGTGGGATGTGTCACTGGTCCTTACTCTCATATATTTTGATGCTGCCCTCTCAGATTCATCTAACTCTGTTTCTGAGATTACAGTCTCATTGTCACCAAACCTTCTGAATTATTTTGTTACAGAATTTCTCAGTTTTTGTTCTCGTTTGCATAGCAGGTTACTGGGAGTGAGAAAATATGAATATTCTGGAATGAAGTTGTTTGAAAAGGAGCAATTTATTCTTAAGAGGAAGAGCAAACACAAATCAGAAATTCCAAATGTAAAATCTATTTTAGCAACAGGAACCTGGGATTAAATCAGATAGTTTTCTTATTCCTTGTTACATTTATATCCATTCCTCTAAGAAGTTCAAATGCTTGTCTTCTAGATCCTCTGTCTTGATTTGGCAGGGACAGTCCTGCTTAATCCTGTGTTGTCCCACTCTTCAGCTGTTTTTAAAATGTTCCTGTTTTATTTCCTCTCATTCGCCACCCCCCAGCCTTTGTCCTTGGCTTACTTCCATTGGTGCAAACTGACTTCAGAGTGCAAATATAGTTTTGTAAAAGTGCAAAACTTGGGGAGGAGGAGAGGAAAGGAGCTGGAAGAACCTTACCCGTGCCTGTAGTTTCAGGCAAAATCAAACTGCTGCAGCCCTTCCTAGCTTCTGGGCTCTTCTTGATTAATAACTTCTGCCATCTTGACAACACTCTTATGTTGCTTGGCTATATGTGTCCCAGTCTGCATCTGTAAAAAGCTAGAAAATATGGGTCCCCCTCTCTGTTTTAATAATCACAACCACACTAGCCCAGAGTAGTAAGCTAAATGGCCACAACTGTACAGCATTCTAACCATTGCACTACATTCCCTCTATATCTTTTCAAACACATTCAATTGTAGCAATTTTTCATTTATATTAAGTACTGGTAGTAGTTAATAACTTTTCTTTAATGCAGCATGCCTTTCTGTCTAAAGCCCTTATCATCTAAGTTTTTGCTTCCTGTTTTCTCTTATAACCAACCTCAACAGTCAACTGTCACATCAACTCTCTTCAAAGTGTCAGCAGCTGTCTTCCCTTCCCACCTCCAATATTCTGAAAGGAGTTTCCCTTCCTCAATGCAGGACCACGTACATGTGCATGTCATTCCAGTGTAAGCCTTGACATTATTCTCTAGATGACAAATCACCCTACAATACCAGTCAATTATGCATCCATTTGTAATTTAGAAATACAACTGTAAACAACTAAAGTCCATTTTGCCACCAGTGGTAAGCTGCTCTGGAATATATCACTTTATTCTACAGGTATATAATTGAAATTCTTCTGGATATAACACAAAAATAACATCTCTCTGCAGGGAAAACTAGAGGTTCACCCGGAAGTGTATAAAAGGATTATCTGCTACACTTGGGAAGTAAATTCATCACATTCTTATCACTCATATTTATTCCTCTCTAGAGCTGAACTCAGGAAAAACCGGTCCTTCTAGTTGAAAGCAGCCAGAGTCAGCTGTGTAGAGCATTGATTGGCTGGCACTCGTGACAAGATGAACCCTGCCCCGCACCACTTCCCTGAAGCAGTTTTGAAGTATTTTAAAAGGAGCTTCCTTTAAAAAAAAACACTTGGCAACATACAAATGGCATTTTGGAAAATAAGGAAAGAAAGACTGCTTGAAGCATGGTGGGCAGGTGATGCAAGGCAGAAACACAAAGGTGACAATAGAAACAGTGGTGACCACTGTCTTGTGAAGGCAGGGGAAAGGTGCTCAGGAAAAGAAGAAAAAGCAACCCACAAGATCTATTAGAGCTGTCTATATTATATTCTATATAAATATTGGAGGTCGGGGGTAAATGTTCTAACCTGTATGTCTCTCTATATAGAGTTTTCTAGTGCCCTATTCAAACATTCTAGTTCTATATTCAAAAGGTTGTGGGTAAAATGTAGCCCTCCAGATGTTGTTGCTAATCCCATAAGTTTCAGACATCATCGCCAGTGATGAGGACTGGGAGGCAGGATTATGGAATCCAGCAACATCTGGATGGGCATACATTCCCCATCTGTAGCACACAGGATAATTTCATTGAGTGAATTGCCATTTGTAGTCCGAACGGTTATGGTCTAGGTACCAATTTGCCATTTGTGGAAACTTCTCCTTAGTGCTTAATTCTCATGCATCAAAATAGGCCTGTCCATAGGAATATAGGAAATTGATAGCATGTCAGATTACCTGTCCGTTAGTTCAATGTTTTATATCTAGAAGCTCTATAGAAGGTCTCCCATGGCTGGCATGCCATTGTAAGGCTGGGAAAATCTCCCATCTGAAGCTGTTAGAGTTGCTGATCGTCAGTATATAGGTGATGCTGAACCAGATGGACCAATGTATAAAGCAGCTTCTTTTGTCCCTTGTACTCTAGTATTATCCACTACAACAGGAGCAGTTATCCAGGGTCTCAGGAAGAGGTCTTTTTAATCACTTCCAAAGGATCCCCTTTTTTAAAAAAAAAACTTGGAGATGCTAGAGATCTGTACTTTTGGACTTATGTATTCAGAGTATATGTGTTCTAACACAAAGCTATGCTCTCTTCTCCAGTATTTCACTGAGACATGTTTGGCCAAGCATCATCACAGTGTGGCTACAGTTATTAATGAAGAAGGACAACACAGGCTGGGACAGGCTGTAGAACTTTGCTTTTTGCTGTGCCTATTAAGAAGGGCAAAATTCCACTTTCTCCTTTCCTTTCCCCCCATTGAGTTAATTGAGTCAAACTACTTTGGCACTTTAAACTCAATTTGCAACAGCTGAAGTTAGCTGAGGACAAGGGGTGAAAGGGTGAGGCAAGGAGAGAGAAACTGGTACATTTTACAAGCAGCTGAAAAGTGGGATGACAGAGAATTAGTCAGATCTGTCCCTTCCCAGCTGGGACAGTTGAGAGGTATGCTGTTTGCTGCAACATCATCTCCCTTCTTATTTATAATCAGACAGCAAGCAGGCAGGCATATATATTATTCTAAATGCTAATTTTATATATTTTACTAAAAAAAAGTATTTTCCTTTTCTATGGCAAAATTGCTCTTATTCTCTTGTAAATGGGTTTAGTGTCAGAGTGGCAAGAGCAAACTCCTTCTCATTCTTGCAGCTGTGACAGTGCCATGATTTAAGTGAGTTTACAATGAAGATGCTCAGAGTATTTTTTTAAAACCAAGACTATCAAACTGTTTTTCTTTCCATGTGTGGCTTTTTGTTGTAGCTTATCAAGAAAGTAGAAATATGGAATGGCAAAGATTGGGGGAAAATATTAGTTGTGTGCTCTATAAGTGAAACAATACACGTGGCCACCCAAAGAACAGAAGTTTATTGTACTTTAGCAACTTGCCATTTATACACAGTTAAAACTTGAGAAATAATTCATTAGCACATTAAAGAATTTAAAATTCCAAAATTATTCCCTTCGACCATCAGATTTTAGATAACTTTCTATACAGCCATGTTGCATGTATTACAGAGCTGCAAAGTGCTGACAGGAAATTTAGACGTTCTCAAAAATGCATGTCAACATTAGACAGCAGTGTGACGTACAGGCTATTTCCATGTTCAGAGTATAGGCTTAGAGATTTCAAAAGCTTTATCCAGAACACTGATGAAACAACACTACATCTTGGCAGTTGCCAATGGAACATTGGATTTGCAGTACTATATAGGCCATTAAATTTCAAAATTAGCACACACTGCTATCTCATTTATTCATGAATCAAAACAACAATTTTCACAGTTTCCCTGTCCATTCCTTCCACGTTCTCACTCAGCCTGCCAATAGCATGACCTTGCTACCACATCTGTTCATTCTTATCATAGATTGTTACCCAAACATTCCCAGGCTCCCAGCTTCCTAACCATCACCTCATCCCATCCTTTTCCCCTACACAGCAAAACATCTAGGCCATTTCTGCACTACACTGTTATAGTGCTATTATTCTACTTTCAACATTCTGTGGAATCCTGAGATTTGCAATTTAGGGAGGGGCATTTAGAATTCCCAGCAAGAGAGCTCTTTGGCCTCAGTAAACTGTAAATCCCAGAATTCCACAGGATGTTGAAAGTGGAATAATAGCACTATAACCGTGTAGTGTGGAAATGGCCCTAAAAACTAAAGTATAATCATGGCAAGGAGAGTGCAGCTAACATAACAGCAGAAAACAAACTTTCACAGAATATGACTTTCCCTTCATTGATTTTAATAGTGGGTAGTTAATATTTATTTCTAAGATCATTACATCTGAAACAATTGATGAAGACTTGAGTAATATCTTCAACAGATAGAGAATGACAACTGCATGTCCTATGCTACTTAGGTGTCCCCTTTTGCCGACCCTACCAATGTGCCAAAGGGAAAACATTCCACATTGCATAAGTAACATTACTGTCTCATTGATTTGGCAAATCTGTCAGGTATCTGCTTCTGAACATAGACTTTGGCCATTTCCATACCGGGCTTCTGAAATGGTGCAGAGCGACCTCTCACGGAGGTCTTCTACACTGTAGAGTGGACTGGCATGGACTACTTTTTGTAGTTCCACACCAGAATCCACTCAGGAGCAGCCGGAACTAGCCGCGCGGCGTGTTTTTTAAAAACCTCTTTTTCGAGGTTTTTAAAAAGCACGGAGTGCGCAGCCCTGCACCACTCCGTCGCCTGGCTCCGACGTGGATTTGCAGGCGTGCGCAAGTGCGTGCCTGCAGATCTGCCAGGGGCAGGCTTCCAGCTGGTGAGCTTCTCCGGTTGGTGGAGAGCCTCCACCAACCGGAAGCCGCCATTTGGGACGCCGGAGGACTGAGGAGCAGCGAGCTCGCGCTGCTCCGCGTAGCGACGGACTTACCCGGTTGCCGGTAAGCTCCATTTTTGGGCGTTTTCGCCCGTTTCCCCCCCCACATGTGGAAAAGGCCTTTGTTTAGCCAACATGCTTACAACCACTGATAGAGCCGGTGAATTACAAAAATTAATTGTCCACTGCATGAAGAATTTATTTGTCTTGGACAGTCTACTAATCAGTCTCACTGGATTCTGATATTCTACTAATCAATCTCAATGGATTGTGATGTTCTACCAATCAATCTCACTGAATTCTAATAATCTGAGAAAGGAACAAAATGTTATCTTTGTCCACTTTCTTCACACCATGTGTAATTTTATGAACCTCATGTTGTGTTTATCATAAAGAGGGAAGGGGCCAACCTAAAGGGGAATTCACTTTGACTCCTAAAATGAAAACTTGAACACTTTTTCATGATCTTAACCACATCCCCTACAATTCCCCTGGAACTAAGCTCCTGCCCCCTCTAGTGTTTGAATGTGGAACTGTAAAGTCTGTACATGGGACCTAGTAAGCAATTTAGATAAAAGGATCACACTGTAATTTACAGTGGACACATCCTTATACTGTCCATATCTTATTTTATAGTATATCTTGCTATTTAAGCAAAACGCATCCAGCTGGCTGTATTATAGTACACAGCTTTCAAAGTATTCACATTGTTCACGAACCTCTATTTATTATTCAGGATCAGAATAACATTTCATAAGTGTATGTAAATAAGAATTCATTTTTGCTGGGCTGAAATCTGATAACAATGTCTTTGAGGCCCTGCTTTTTTTGCAGTCCCTTTCACCCTGTCTTCCATGGAATAGTTTGATCTTTCAGTACCTTCTAGTAAATGTAAACAGCTACTAATGTGAACCAGAGAGGTTCATGTACCCAAAGCCAGAAAATGGTATAAAACAGTGGTGATGCTTACCAAAATTATAGAGATATGTAGTAATAATTACAGCTGAATTCAACTAGCCAATAAAATAACATGGCAGTATGCCACAAAATATTTAGCACACACTGACACAGAACAATGTTATACAAGTATAGATCAATGAAATTATTACCACATAGGTAGCACTTTTAATAGGCATAATGATACACAGTTTTAATATTTTCTTCAATCTCAATGCAGCCCTACAAGCTTGTAATAACAACTTTTCCCAGGCCACCCTAAAGATTACTGCTGTATGTAACACTATCAATTGACTATGGTTAAGCAATCAGGAATTATACTGTCTCTTCTCTTCCCTTCTATAAGAACATAAAATGCCTCAATATGCATTTGACGTTTACATTGTCCCCCAGGTTAAACATGGTTTGGATGAGGCAAGATTCTCAAGTAACTCAGAATATGAAGCCAGCTTCAAGTAGGCTGGGATCACATAGCAGTGAGAAAAAGCACTTTGTATGTGTTAAAATGTGTCCTTGCCTTACTCAGAACTTGAAAAAAGTTATTTTTTAGGCCACAACTTCTGTAGTCTCACCACCATCAATGGAACTGTAGTCAGCAGCCATACTAGCTGGTGGATTCTGTAAGTTTATAAGAGTAAGTTATAAAACAAAACAAAACTGAGCATTTTCCATGTGGAGATTTTAATTTAGATGTTACTAAGGCTGCTCAGACTAAATCCAGAATATTGATAATATTCATTTATCAAGTGTCGTAAGTACTGCAGTTGATTAATTTGCTTTTCATAAAAATATCAGCTGAATATTGGATATTCGGAGCTAGAGATTTAGAAGAGAATAGTGGGTTAGAACAGAATGTCCTAATTGGAAATATATATGCCCAATTAGGACAGACCCATTGAAACAATGGGACTGACATAAGAGCTGGCTTAACAACAACACTGGACTTATTAGATTTAGGCCAAAAAAATAGACAGTGAAAAGCTGGAAATACAAGAGTCCTCCGCCACAAAAAAGCAAATGAAAGGTCAGTATTAGACTGCTATCAAGCTGAAAAAAGAAAATAAACAATTTTCTCACATCTTTAATTGTCTGAAGGAAGAATTCTCTTTGGAAACCATATCTATGCTAACAAACTTTCTTGATTACTTGAGGCAGACTTTAGTCATATGGATGAAGGGTGTCTTCCCAAAACAGAGAAAATATACCACTGAAAAGGAGAAAAAATATATAGATTCATGCAACATTTATGTATGGCAGGGGCTATGTACAGATGCAAATTTAGAATTAACTGTTATAATCCAAACAGAGAGGAAGACTCTAGCGCCTTGACCTATGTGTTTGCCAGCTTTGCAGCTGCTTGGTTTGAATGGGCAACTTCAAAGTCCTTTTATTGTGAAACAGAATTTGGGTAAGACAGCCCTTCAGAAAACACTTTCATACAGAGGACTTTCTTTTTTGATCCCATCAAATAAAGTCCTGTTATCTGGAAAGTGGGGCACATGGCCAGCCTACAAAATTGTTAAATAGGCAGTATTTTGAAACATAAGACCTGTAGCATCACTGAAATCTTCACAAGAACTTTCAGGAGAATTTCCAAGGATACACATTCTGGGCATTGGCAAGAGTTGTTGATAATTGGTTGTGGCTCATTGAAGGAATGTATACTTTGTGGGCAGATAGTCCTAGATTCAGTGCCTTGTGTTTCCAAGCAGGACTACATAAAGCTCCTTTCTGAAACCATGCTACTAGTGTGGAGAGGAGGAACACGTGCCAATGGTAGATATAGACAGGGTAGTTTCCTGGGCCGGCAGCTGGTGTGAGCAAAGTTGATGTTTCTCTCATCCTCCTCCATCACTCACTCACCCATCCACCCACCTACCAACTCATATATCCCTGCACTTTACTTTCTTGATCTTCTAAAAGAGTTTGCTACTTCAAAGAACATAGAACCAGCATGGTCTCTGCTCAAAATAATTGTACTTTCATATTCCAGTCTCAAAGATATCTGTAGCAGCAGCACAAAGTGTTGTTAGGTACTGTAGCTACAGTGTGGTACCTCCTACTATGTTTACCAGCAGTGTGGGATATCTTTTCCATCAGATATTTGGTATTCAGGTCTGCACACCAACAGAAAAGATAGTGATGGCAATAGAAATTCCTCAAAGACTGCTGGTAAACAGGCCAGTGTTATCCTTTGCATCATTATTACCTATGTGCATCAAATGTGATATGGCACCTAATGTTCTTGGCTCTTGACAGTGTCACAGCACAGGTTATGCCACTGTTTACATTAGGAGTGGGAAAGGTGCAACCTGTAGGCCACATGGGATCCTTGGGACCCTTAAGTTGAACCCATGGGGCCCCACGAAGCCTCTCAAACATGACCAGATTCCCCGCATTTTAAATGTTTGGGAGGGGTTGATTTTGGGCTGATTTCTGGCTCCCAAGCCACTCCAGTTCTCCCCAGACCACATAAAAATACAACAGTTTGCTCCTCTAACCTCTCAGACCCCCAAACCTCCACAAAACAGACCAAAAAAAAAAAAAAAAAAAAGCAAAATGGCAACTGGAAGTGACATCACATGACTTTGGATGCACTGAAATATTCTGCTACAGTCAGCTGGATGGGTGCAGCAGGAAGGAAAAATGGTCCCTGCCCAGTTGCCCATGCCTGGTTTGCACATTGCAGTTGTTACACTTCAGCACTAAGACCATTTCTCCCAAGACACATTGTTGCATTCCACATTTATTTCAGCTCTGTAATCTTCAGGTAATTCTTTGCAAGCATTTATGTCACTACGTCACCAACCACTGACCATCTGACACAGGACGGAGAACTTTAGGTCATTCAATATTGGAGAGTACTACTCCTATCAGGCTGCTGAGCATGGCCAATGCTAATGCATCATGGGAGTCATCCAAAGTATTTGGCAGGCTAAATTTCCCCAGCTTTGATCTAAAGAATATAGGAAATGAGTCATATGCTAACGGGGTGTGTATGCATTTTGAAAGGCAAGTTGATGCATGTTTAGTGAGAAGCAAGTTTTCAGTGGGGCTTATCCCCTAGTAAATCTGTGTAGGGTTGTAGCCTAAGATTGCTGTATGTCAGCCTCAAAGGAAACAGAAGTACATGGATAAATCTGTTTGCCATGCTAAATTAGCCTACACCAGAGCTTCCCATGACGCAGCTGTGTTACTTGTACATTGTTTTTTTTTTGCTTTCTTTAAGCTTGGCAGATTAATTGGTTAATTTTCCACCATAGCAAATTCATATTGTCCTGTTTGTTCCTGCTTTTTCTCTCAATGTATTTAGACATCACTAAATTAAAGTATTGCTCTCCTATGGGGCTCCAGAAGAAAGAGATAATGGCCCCAAATAAAGAAAAAATGATTGTCCATTAGGAAGTGAAAGCCAACATCAGTTTTCAGTCTTGTACATGATGAATGCAGTAATAGTTTTACAGGCACCTTACTGTGACCAGATCAGATAATGCTGGAGAGACAAACAGCTGCATCAGCAGAGTGGCATATATGGCATCTGGGCCAAACACTTGAACTGAAGAGAGGTTTGTTTTCTGTTGAAGGAACCACTATTAGAGCAATCACTTTGCAGCCTTTGAGATTCTGTAATTTGTTCTTGCTCTCATTCAAATAAAGGTGTACGCTTATCAAATTAACATTGTTATCAGGCATAAGATAGCCATTATCAATTCAGTTAACTTAGTCCTCTTTCGATTGAGACCTGCCAGCCTGCAGAGTTCTTGCAGCAAGATCAGGAATCCTATGGCCCCCTAGATGTTGTCAGACTCCAATTTTCAACAGCCCTAGCCAGCATAGCCAGTGGTAAGGAAGCTGGGAGCTGCAGTCCAGCTATATCTGGAGGATGATGTGATTCTCACCCCACTGTACAGTAATACCTGAAAGGAGGACAAACATTAATTTCTAGCAGCTGTCTGGAAATTCTGGAACAGTTTGGATCTGAAAGAAAGGAAAGGCATAGCTTTAAATAACATTAGTAGTCTTTCTTGTTTTGTATCTTCAAGTCAACTCCAGCTGATGGCAACCTGACCATCAGGCTTTCTTTGCAAGATTTCTGCAGAGATTTCTGTCACTGCCTTCCTCTGTCTGAAAGAGTGAGACTTGACCAAGGTCACGTGGTGGATATCCATGGCAAAGCAGATAGCCTGTCTCTCACACTTCTAGTCCAACACTTAAACTACTACACAACTCTTAGCTCTTAGGAGCCTATCATTCTGATATTAGGAGCCTTCTCATTCTGATAAGCAAAACAAAATGGAGCAAAATTACATATGAAAAAATATGCTTAGAAACTTGCAAAACATAAAATGTCTTATCACTGTCATGTCTTGATTTTCTAAAATATGTGAACACGTCACCAAGTATCCATAAGCCACAGGTTACTCTGTGTTGTCATAGATGGACATTCATTAATGTACTGATAAATATCATAAATTTTATTTAGTCATTGCAACTGAGCTAGAACAGATTCTGCCTTCTGTTTTCAAAAGATGCTTTTATTTTTTTTAACTGGTGTTTGTGCGTGTATGTGGTATATGCCTTAAAACATGAGAAGCAACAGCATAAAAATCTTTATAAAATGAACAAGGAAACAATCACAAGGCAGGAATTACATTGTTTAAGTAATATAATTATTCATGGTCAAAATGTCCTGATAGAAATGCTAAATATGCAAAATTGGTCTAATATCTGAGTAAAATGTAAGTTATACAGAGTACAGCAAACTACAGAAAAGTGCCTTGGAAAATTGAATTCCAGTGGCCAGTGGGGATTTCTTCTAACTCTTTGACTTCAATGTCAGTTCCATAATTTCTTCAATTAAATATGCCACAGAGAATGGATAGTAATTCTGCAGCTCTTCAGATGCTTTTGAAATGCAGCTTGCATCAGCCTCAGCCAGCATAGCTAATGGTGAGGAATGCTGGGAACTCCAGTTCAACATCATCATTTGGAAGGCTGTGCTTTGCCCACAAAAATCATTGATGTGGCTACTTATTATTAATGAGACCTACTTTAAGATAGGAGAAGGGAACCAGTTGATTCTCACGAACTGCAAGCCTTCATGTGTGATTTTGGGGTATTGTCACATTCTGGGATTGGAATCAGGGCCCGAAGTGGATGAGATCACCCTCTTCTCTCCCTCGATCCTTGCCTAGCTGGCTGCCAAGGGTGGGCATGTTGGTCTCCAAACTGACCACCTGCAGAGGTATTTTGGAATTAGATCTGACAGAGCTGATTTAAAGCTTCCTTGGTAAACCTGAGACATATCCCACTGGCTGGCATGTTTATGACATTATTGGTCTGTTCTTTACTATGTTCATTATGAGATCACAGCTGTGGAACTGAGCTTTCAATTTCTCTAGTTTCTTTTTTGAATCCCATTGTCACTTGGAAGGGCCAAAAATCTTGTCATACCTTCAGCTGCTGTTACTGACTAGACTGTCATTGTGTAAAAGGGGCAAGGCATTGTTAGGACTGACATTTTCAGTGTATTTTCATAAACACTAACAGCTACAGTGACAGTTATTCTTTTGATAGCTACTGACAATGTGCTGAGCTCTGAAATGGAATAGAAAAACCCGTTCGTTGTAACCTAAAGCAGATTTTGGACAGGTATGTACAAACGCTGATGACTGAGCAAATAGGACAGACAAAAATTATAGTAGCATAGAAGTTTCTCCAGCCACTGTTCAAAACAACCAGCTTTTCATCTGGCTTCTTCCAGGTATGCTCAATTGTTCCCTGTGAGCCTTCTAGATACATCTTCTTAGTTATCAGCTCCCTTCTATGCATCTTAGGGATGAGAGTGTTAGTTTCGGAACAGATGCATGCAACCTAGCCAAGTTCAAATCTCTTCAAAGAGATGTTTGCAGAATGATACATCACTATAACTCAGCCTAACCTACTCCACTAGATTGGCATAAGGCTGAAATTTCACTCATGGGCCATTCTGAGGTTTTTAACACCAATTACTGTACCAGCATGGTGAGCATTGGACTATGACTCTGAAGACATGAGTTCCATTCCTTGCTTGGCCATGGAAACCCACTGGGTGACCTTGGGTATGTCATGCACTCACAGCTCCAGAAAACCCCATGACAAGTTTGCTTTAGGGTCACCATAAGTCGGAAATGACTTGAAGGCCCACAGCAATATCTATACAGAGCTGAGGTTTAAAATCATTCAGCCCTCCAGATACGGGTGGACTCCCCTTCAACAATGGGAGTAAGGACTTCTGGGAACTGTCATTCAATGCCTCTTGAAGGGTCGCATATTCTTTGCCCTGGTGTAGAGATTTCTGCTTAGAAAGTGTAAGATCTTAGTTATACAGTGAACTCCTCTCATGATGTGCAGTCATGTTCTGCATTCATAGGCAAAAATACAGGGCAGCCCTGTTATCCTGTTTCTGTTATTCATTTCTGTTTTTTTAAAGGTTATTCTTGTTTTTCCAGCTCCCAGGGAAAATTAGCAGTCAAGCTGCAGACACATATAGAAAGGAGCCAGGGGCTCCATTTTTCTTCTGTGTTTTCCTACAAGATCTACTTTCTCAATTAGAGTATGAGGAAGGCATATTCAGCATTCTAAACTGTCCAAATTTGACTACATGTAGCTCCTTTTCATCTGGTGGATGTTGACATATAACCAAGTGCAGAAAATTTATCTCCAACACTCAAATGTGCATTCCCAATGTTGTCCTTTTTGTCCGTCGCACACCAAACATATGTCAGTGCTCATTTGCACGCAAGTATTTCCGGAACTCACAACATAAAGTGACAGAAGAAGTGAGGAACAACACCTCAAGGGAGGTTCAGATCTATGTTTTGGCATTTTCTGAAGCCTACAATCAGACCAGGTTCTTTTTATATTACTTGCCAGAGATGAGTTTCCCTGAAGACACAAGGCATTCTAGGACACAGCTAGATTCTGCAGCTCTTCACCCATCATTCAGAGAAAAGGAAATGACAATTGTTGATGTTAATACTGCTTCTGCTCCCTTGGCAGACAAGCACCTGCCACCAGAACATGCAAGAAGTTACAAAATTGGACTTGTTAACACCAAACTGATGGAAAGTCTACTTCCCCTTTGACAAGTTGTCTTCCCTAAGAGGTAGGAAACAGCCAAGTTCTGCTGATCATATTAAGGTTTTCCAAACCTAGGCAAAACAGGACGGGGGTATGCGTTTAAGAAACTAGGAGCTAATACTTCAAAATGTACAATAGTTTAATACAGATGTATTTCCTATATATCTTAAACATTCTTTCTAGAATGGTGACTATGGGGCTGTGTGAAAGCTTCTTTAATTGGATGTGCGCATTGCATTGTTTTTCATTGATATTATCTTGATTTTAAATGATTTTGTACCATTTTAAAGCTCTCCATGTGTGTAAGTTTAACTTTCATAGATTTGATTATTTGCGAATTTCTCTTAACCTCTGTCTGCTCACCTCAGGCATCTCTTTTCCGGAGGAAGCTTCCTTTTTGGTGGCTCCAATCAAGCACTTTAAAAACACACCCTTCGGCCAGCCAAGGATGGCTTGCAGCCCAATTCTCAGCACCATGAAGCTTCTCCTGATGCTCCCACACACACCAAAGGAAGGAGGAGAGGTAAGAGAAAGTATAGGGCCACCATGCCGGCCCACTCCTTTCCCTCTCCTTTTCCTGGCATGCTTTGGACCCAGGGTGCCTGTTCTCCCCACCGTGGCTTGCCCCTGCTTCCAACAGACACACACACACGTTTGGATATTTGAGATTTACCACTTTTGCAGGGGTCCTGCACCTCTAACCCTAGCAAATGTGGAGGATTCACTGTACTGATGACTGAACATGGTATTATATTTAATATATCTTATTTAACTGTGATCGAACCTGTTATTACTAATTTTTAATCCACGTACCTTGTTTTAACTCATGTGTGAGCCACCTTGTGTCCCATTAAGTAGAAAAATAAGACATAAATTAAATAAATAACATAAAAAAGTAAGCATGGAATGGCCTGTTTTGTTTTTATTTTTTTCTGGAACAGAATGATAGTAAATGCATTCTATTTTACTGGAAACATTTTTCGGGTTGAAAACAACTTTCACAAAGTTCCATACAGATTTTAAGCTTACAGGGAACACCAATGAACAAAGTATTCTGAATTACTATAAGCTTAAGTGTAGGTAAGGAAGCCTTTCACAAACAAATTCCTATCCCAAGGGTGTTGCAATACTCTCTGAACAGCATACTGACCACAATGGAGCCAAGCATGGTACATCTGTCCCGCAGATTCTATGGCTGGCCTAGGCAACTTTGGCAGGTCGGAGAGCCAATTCTCTCCTTCTTGGACCCTTTAGAGATGCATATGCTGTCAAAAAAAACGAGCGAAAAATGTATGTACACTTCTGGCTTTGAAAAGTTTTTTAAAAATGTTGAACAGTATAGGGGACAGGATGTGTGTGACCTATTAAAAAGTGAATTGCCATTTCTGGAAGCTACCAGGAGAAGCAATGCATATATGTATATGCATGCATATTTAAAAAAAACAAACCAGAAGAAGAAAGGTCTGGGGGAGTCTTGGCCACAAAACCAGCCCTGAGTGTGCCCCAGGGCAGCAGTATGGGTGGCTGCTGGATGTGGGTTCATGGGAAGTATCAGATGCTTGGAAAGGAGGATGTGTCAGAAAAGGTCTTGAGCATGATATAGGACTGTTGCTCATCACCAATTTGCATCATCTGTAGCAATTTCCATGAACCACAGGCAAGATGACAACAGACACAGACGGAAGGATCACCAGCAGCGTTTGGCTTCTTTAACACTGTGGATGTTCTTGGAACACAGCAAAAACCAGTAACACCTTTTCCGGATTAATTTGCTTTAACTTCAATTGCATAGAGGTTGTGACATGATCCAAACCATATTGCCAAAGCCTACTCTTTATAATGGAACCCAAGAGCAGCTATGGTGAAGGACAAGGGGACAGATCCCATTTCAAAGAACTGGCAAAAGTTCTAAGGATCCTGACCCAAGGTAGCTACAACAAAGAACAGGTGTATGCAATCACTAGAGGACTCCCGTTAAGATGACATTATTTGTCCTGCCCATGAACCTTGTACATATTAGTAAAGCAGGGCTGGGATACCTTTTGCTCTTCAAATGCTGAATTTCAGCTCCTGCCAGCATAACAAATAGTCAGGCACAATGGTAGTTCTAGCTCTGCAATATCTGGATGGCCACAAGTTCCCCATACTTGGAATAAAGAGATATAGCAAACAGAGGTAGCTATGAACAGCCTCTGTAACTGGCCTCCAGTTGGAGGATTGGTCCAAGAGTTGGCTGAGAACTCCCAGAGCTTCCACGTCCTCTTCCAACTTTTTAGTTGAGATACGACCTTATTAAACTGTGTATTTAATCTACTGGTAAACTGATCATAGAAAAAAACTCAGAATTGATTTCAGTTTTAAACTTATCCACTTCACTGTCATGATAAATATAAATCCTTATTTACACCCTTATAGTCAGAATCAGACAAACGCATCCCCATCTTGACTAGGGCCTTCTGAAAACATTTACTGCAAGTAGAAGCAACCACATGAAAGGGTACCCTGATCTTATTCCTGATCTTTTTCTATTCAGATATCCCTTTCAAAAGTGGGTGGTAGAATCATAGATTTGGAGAGACCATAAGGGCCATCCAGTCCAACCCCCTGCCACACTGGCGTACAGAGTCAAAGCATTCCTGACAGATGGCCATCTGTTTAAAAACCTCCAAAGGAGACTCCACCACACTCCAAGGCAGCATATTCCACTGTCAAACTACTCTTACCATCAGGAAGTTCTTCCTAATGTTCAGGTGGACTCTCTTTTCATGTGATTTGAAGCCACTGCTGTGTCCTAGTATTTGGAGCAGCAAAAAAAAAATAAAAAGGCTTGATCCATCTTCCATATGATATCCCTTCAAATATTTAAACATAGCTATCACGTCACTCTTAACCTTCTCTTCTTTACACTAAACACACCCAGATCCCTAAATTGTTCCTCACAGGGCATCTGTTGCCCTCCTCTGGACACATTCCAGCTTGACAATAACCTTCTCAACTGTGGTGCCCAGAACTGGACACAGTGTTCCACCTGGGGTCTGGCCAAAGCAGAATACAGCAGTACTATTACTTAGGCCTGGGGTTTGCAGCCTTTGGTCCCTTACTTGTATTCCTGTATCTATCCAGAGATTATAGCTAAATAAGGATTAAGAAAGAAAGATATGATTGCTCAGTAAATTGCTGACCAGGTGGCAAACCAATGGATCAAAACAAAGAAAGCTGCATTGTGCTGAGTCAGACTTTTGGCCTATCTAGCATAGTGTTGTCATCTCTGATTAGCAGCAGCTCTTTGGGGATTTAGGCAGCATTGGTTCCTGGTTTAACCTAGGCCCTTTCCACACTAGACTGTTACAGCGCTATTATTCCACTTTCAACATCCTATGGAATCCTGGGGTTTGCAGTTTAGGGAGGGGCTGGCCAGCTGGCCTCTCCGTAAACTGCAAACTCCAAGATTCCATAGGATGTTGAAAGTGGAATAATAGCGCTATAATAGTCTAGTGCGGAAAGGGCCCTAGAAATCCTGGCATTTTCTGCTCATCTCCCATCCAAATCCTAACTGGGTCCAATGCTGCTTAGCTTCCAAAACCAATCAAGACCAGGTATGTTCACTGTTTTATGGCTGGATACTGATTTGCCTAGATGCTTACATGGAAAAAGCAGGGAGCTATGACTTTTGCAACCCATTACAATGTTCTTTGAGGGGACAGGGCAGTCTACTGAAAAACAGCATGGGACATGGTATTGAAGGATAAAAAGCAATTGTTCTCATCACCATCACTACTAAAAAAGCATCCTTCCATACCCCGATAGTAGCACCCGCCCCTCCGTTGGGCCCAAGTTTTAACAAGAAGGAACATCTGTTCACAGAATAGGAAGTCTGGATCCATCCCATAATATACACAAGTCCTACCCATTCTTTGTTGTTGGTTATCCAGACACAAGGTGCTCTACACCATACATGTTGAATCAAACAAAACCCACACTATACATGGAAGATCTCTAGATAACATACAAACACAGCAACATTTTGATCAGTCGAACTGTGTTTTAATAAGGGATTTTTTGAATCACTGTAGATACCATCTACAAAATAATGAATATTATTTTGGTGGTTTACAAATTGTTGTGAATTGTAAAATCAAATTATACACCTAAGTATTAGAGAGTATCTAAAGAAAAAGACGGTGTTACAAGTTTAAATTTTAACTTTGAGTTCTCCTTAAAAACAGGAACATCGTAACACCTTTCTGGAATGACCTATATTCACCACTATAAAGCTGGCAGGAATGGCAGACTGTCACAGATTTTGGCAAGTGGATTCCAATTAAGACTCAAAACATTTTCAAAGATATTTAAAAAAATAATGTGGTCCTCTTTTCAGTTAAAATATTTTAAAAAGTTAAACAAAGCATTATGGTGTCAATAATCAAAAAAGAACATTAATATTTGTTTTGTGTGTTAATAATAGGAACTCTGGTGCTGAAGGACTTTCCAAAGTAAAAAGCAGTTCTCTTTGGGGATATTAGTCAATTAACTTAAGAAAGTTCTGTTTTAGGAGGACTTTTCTTTTCTGCTGCGAGGCGAGTCTGCTCCATTTGAGGTTAATGTTCCATTTATTCCATTTTCTAAAAATAAGAAAACACATATAGTTAATACTCTTTCTTTTAAGTACCAAACTTAGAACACCTGAAGACTTACAACCTCTTGACACCATTTCTGTAGAATTAATTTAGTAGGAAGTCAGACTTTAAGGATACAGGAGCAACCCTGCTAGAAATGGAACTTGGAAATGGAAATTTAGACCATAATACCCAGAGGCCTCCAGGCTGACTGGGAATTATAGCCCAAAAAGTAACTTTCACATGCTTTGCGACTAAGTAAAAAAATAAATAAATCTGGATTACAAAATATATATATTGCCACTATAATCCCAGACATATGGTTTATTTAAATTATAAGGTAACTGCCCTTTGTAAATGTTCATTTAAGGGTAGTTTACAATACAGGTGTCCCCTGCTTTTTGACAACTCATTTTTCAACATTCTACTCTTTCTACTATTGTAAATTATAGACATTTGCCCTTCTTTTGATGCAAGGTCTACTATTTTGTCAGTTCTTCTCCTCTTGTCCTCTTCCGGCAGGGAACAAGAGGGGAATACGGAGCCTCCATAATTCCCTCATGTTTCCTACAGGAAGAAGGCAAAGAGGAGAAGAACTGATGAAAAAATGGGTTCTACTTTTCAACCAATCCCACTCTCTGACAGTGGTCTGGTCCCTAACCTGTCAGATAAGCAGGGGATGCCTGTACAATTCTAAACCCAAACCCCACCAAAAACTGCACGTTAATAAAATATATTCATTCTGTTAATGTAACAGCAAAATGGAACAGCCGTACTCAAAAAGAGCCGTACGCTCACGAGAATGCCAGAGAACAAAATGTTTCAACCTGGTACCAGCAGCATAGTGTAGCATTTAAGTGTTGTACTAGGACTATGGGATACCACAGTTCGAATCCTGCTCATCCATTTGTACCCACTGGTGACCTTGTACAAGTCATTTCTTCTCACCCTCAGAGGAAAGCAGTGGTAAACCTCTTCTGAACAGATCTTGCTAAGAAAACCACATGATAGGCTTGCCTTAGGATCACCATAAATTGGAAGTAAGTCTTGAAGGCACAAACCAAGGAACACGTGTGTGCGTGTGTGCACATGAGAACATGTGTGTATGGAGCATGTGAGAACAACGGCTGCTGCCAGGGCAAAGAAACCAACCCATCCAGGTTAGTAATATTTCAAATCAGCTTGTGGTCACTTCAGTCTAAAATGGCTGAGAACGTGCAAGATCCTGCAACGCATAAGAGATCGTGTTTCCAATTACAGGTTTCCCCCGCTTGTCTGACAGGTTAGGTACCGGAGCATGGTCAGAACGTGGAAATGGTTGAAAAGCAGAACCCTCGGAAACTGCTGAAATGTAGAACAATTATGTGCTCTGGGTCCTAACCTGTTGAATAAGCAGGGAACCCAAAGAAAAAGGGCAAACCTCCACCAAGAAAGAAGGGAACCCCAGATAGACGGACAGACAGAGAAACCCTTCCCTTGAAGCCAAGAGGGGGATTATCTGTAGAAGACACCTCTGCCCCCCCCCCCCCGGCCAAGGGAGAAGAGTCAGCTAAAAAGGGGCCAGAGATGACATGGAGGTGAATGAATGGAGTGGATTGGTTGAGGTAGAGGTGTACACTCACAAACACTCACAGAGATGGTGACTGGATAGAGTAATATTTCTCTGCCTAGCCAGCACAGGGATGGAGGTGGAAGGGCTGACACGACTGGGGCGCCACTTTTTCTATAGGCAAGACTTGGGACCATGCACCTGGGCAAGTGGTCAGGCAAACCTCCATAGGCAAAGGAACAGATTAAAGAGTGATCCCACAGAGAATTAATGGAATTTGTCCTTAATTTGGGAGTGTTAAAAGAGTGAGTTGTCAGATAATGGGGCACTGAAAGATGGGGGCTTCCTCTAATAGGTTGCTAGTGGAAACCTTTATTAGTGCAAGAAAAAAAAATCAAAATCAGTACAACTGAATTTGTGTCAGTTACTGAATGTCTGAAATCTCCTGCTTTATTAGCAAACAGTTCTACCACCTGTACTTGCTTTGCACTGATTAAGATCCAGTAACTTCAGATCACAACATCATTGGGTGGTCTACGCTCTGTAAATATGGCAATTTGTTTTTGCAAGGATCTGCCATTGATTCCCAGTAACTCTGGGAAAGACATGATGGTAGCTGTTTTCATTTGCTGTAGCATCTGCCCTTCACTTCACATGTTCTTTGTTATTGTAGAAAGTCTGTTGATGTGCATAGTTTTTTTCCCCCACTATTCCATGTTTCCACCTGTTTCCTTTTCCAATCCAAACTCTTTCCTTCTGGATACATTTCTTTTGTGGTTTTAATTCCTGAAGTGAATGTATTTTTAATGGATAAGATGCATTTTATCAATGCTAGCAACACCTTGGATACTCCGGTTAAAATGTGAGATACTTGTCAAATAAAATATATAAACACAAGCCAGACACTTAACTGTAGCAAAATACTTTGCTGTCTGGCAGATACACATCAATCTCGATAAGTCAAGCATGGTATATACATACTGATGTAACATTTACAGGGATGCAAGTTTATCTTCCTGTAAATCTATCAGATTAGTATATACTGTCATATTAAGTTACTTCAACCTTCTTTGAAATTCAGGGAACTTGGCATTGGATCAAACTATACTGGTCACATCCTCCTAAATGTGGCAGGAAATGCAACTACACCTCTTTCCCCCTCTTCCAAAAATGAAGAAAAAATGAAGCACGAACCTCTTTCTTTTCTGGAGGGCTTGCCTTTAGCTGTTACAAACTTCCTCTTCACTGGTTGTGGAGGTGAAGAATGTTCTCTCCACCTTCTCAGTTGGAAATTAATGAACTTCCACATCATAAAAGCTTGTGTTAAACAAATGGATGCCAGAACACTGATTCTACAAAGAGGAGATAGACTATTAGATTTGGACACAATAAGCTTTAGCAAAGCTATTTGCATTGCGAAGATGTTTCCTGAAAGGCAGTTTATAAGTCTCTAGCTGCCTTGTGACAGGTTCACTGGAAGTCCACAGAGATTGTGTTTAATGACAGTACAGCAAAGCTAAGGGAATGTAATATATGTACTCATACTGTATCACCCTTAGCACACCCAGTCTCATCTGATATTGGCAGCTAAGCAAGGTTGGGTCTGGTTGGTAGTTGAATGGAGGAGACACCAGGGATATCCAGGCAGAGCTCAGAAGAATCCTGCCGAGAACCCAGATAGCACTGTGAGTTAGAGCTGATAATATCAAGCTACATGAACCAATGGTCAGACTCAGTATAAGGGAGCTTCTTATATTCCTTTGCAAAAATACAAGAAGAACACATGCACTTAAAGGCATGCTCTGAATATGCCACAAAGGCATTCTCCATCTATGCAATAACCCACCTATGGTCTTCCAAGAGAAAGATAATCTATTTAATCAGGAGAATACACCTTACATTAAATTCTGAGGGGCATTTCTCACTGTACACTTTTGTAGTCTGATAGCAATAATGACATATCGCAATAACAAACACCACACAGCTAAATACAAAGCAATTATACAAGCGGCATAATATGTTATTCTTCTGAATTACATCTCCCAGAATCCCCCAGCCAGCATAACTATGTCCAAATTTGCTCTGAATATGGAATTGCTATTTTGTTATCATGAGTAATAAAGTTTCCTACTTGAAAGTATTTCTGTGTTATACCTGATTGGCAGCACATTGAAGTTTCCAGTGCTAAAATCCAATGTCTGATTCTCTGCTCTAGCAAGGCCAAATCCAACAGTAAGTACAGAAAGAATCAAGGTCAGAAGTCTTCCCAAAACAAAAAGCACAGCCCAGACTGAAAACCTAGCAGGAAGAGATGAAATGTTAATATTTACAATCACAATGTCTCCTGTTAATTGTATTACCTAAAGCCATCATTTTACAGGTGAATATAGTGTGCCCACTGCATATGCAGAGGTTCCATTCCACGAACCACTGTGTAAAAGGGAAAACGTGAGTTTCACGTCCCACTGTAATCAATGGATGCAATGTGTGCATGCCACAGCAGCATGGGCTGACTATAATTCATGAGTGCAAAGATCACGCTGGAAGAGGGCACGCTATGTGAGTTTTATTTACTATTATTAACACACTAAGATTGGTTCCCTTTGAATGTGTTGTATTATAACTCCGAGAATCTTCCAGCCAGTGTAGCTGGCTCTGGAATTCTATAAGCTGTATTCCTAACACATCTGGAATACAACAGCTTGGGGAAGGACATGCTAGAAGGCCTAGGGTAGAAGACAGCAAGAATAGGCCAAGGCAGTCAGAGGATCTAGGAGAAGAAATAAGTAAATTTGAGGGAGAGAAGAAATAAGTAAATTTGATCAAAAATTGCATAGATAAGGTAAGGTGAAGTTCATTTACTGATCTGAAGCAAGCAGATAAAATTATGTGTTTGCAAACAAGTGTTTATTTTGTACTGAGAATTTATAATACCACCACTCCTACTGGTACTCCATCAAAGAACTTCCTTTAGTTTATACAAAAGCAAATAGCATTTCCTGAATGGGTCCAACATTAAACTCTTTCTCCCCCTGTGCACATGGTATCTGCAAACAGACTTTTTTAATGTAAATAATTAAAAGAGCCATGATGTTAGTAATGGTGCTGAATCACTCTGGGTTTTATTCTGAACCTTTACGAGGCTAACCAAGGTACTAGACTTATTTAGCACCATGGATAGGTTGACTAAGACCTGGTATGGATTCATCACCAACACTGACAGGGGAGCCACCAGCTGCCACTGCAGTAAAATACTTACCCTTTCTGATATTTCTCATCACTGAAGTAGAAGAGTCTGGAGATGTGGAACAGAAATTCCACAAAGTAATGTAAAACCAGAAGAACAAGCCCAAGGTGGGTCAAACTACAAAAACAAAAGAAACCATATTAAGTTGCTGATTAGTGGAAAATGGTAAGGCCTTTAGTTAAAGTCATTCATCTGGCATTCCCTGTGAAATAAGATCATGTGGCATATGGTGATATTTTGAATAGAATTTGATAGACTCACTGAAGAGTCAATCCTACTTCTCAAGTATAAACATGGCTCACTGCTCATGCCTCCTTTCAAGAGGAACCATAAAAAAAACACACACACACACTCTGCCCCTAGGATTGCATAGGATTCACATACATAGTGAGAACTGGAAGCTCTTGGGGTTTCCCAGCCACCCTCAACGAAGCTCCCCGGCACACATGGCAAATGTTGTGGAACAGCCTCCTAAGGAAGGCACAAGAGTGTCTTTGGACAAACAGTGAGGACGTAGCTCATCTGTAGAGCATTTTGAAGAAGGGAAATTTGACAGTAACTTCTAGTTTTGCTTTTCTCAGCAACAATCTTTTTTGCTTACTTTTGTTTTTAATGCCCTGTTATACATTTTTAAACTGACTCCAAAACACTTTGAGGCCCTGATATGAAACATAGATAGACTAACATTTAGCATAAATCCTGCTGTAGCCTTGACTTGAGTAGACCCACTGGAATCAATGGGGTTTACCCAGTGGTGTCAATCAAATGGTTTCCTGGAGCTGGTTGTTTTAATTGTTAAGTCTCTGAGCCTGCTGCAGTTAAAATGGGAGACAGGAGTAGCAAGGTGGTGGTGGGGTGGGCTGGGAAGAGACTAGAATGGAGAGGCAAAAAGGTCAGAAGAAGGGAAGGACCAGATCCTCCAGAGCCATGAGGGAGAGCTGAGGATGGAAACTGGTTGTTAATCATTGTGAATGACAGCACTGGGTTTACCTAGATGTTGACTCACCATTCAACAACTGACTGAATGGGCCTCCTCTAGTTGGGACTACCCAAAAGGATGCCATCCATCTATATTTTTGTTTTGAAAAACAGAAGATCGTGTGAAGCATGGTGGAGAAATTCTTGTGGTCTTGTTCTGATCAACAATTTGCAAACTAATTTGTGGACGGATTGTTACTTGGCTTTGAAATCCACAGTACAACACACGCAGAGACACAGCCACACAGACAGAAAAACATTTAATATCTTGTTTACATTCCATTAAATGGCACAAACTCTGTTGTTAGCCTTCCTCTTGCCCTTTTTTGGCGCCCTTCTAGTTCTGTTTGCAATGGACAGGAGGCACAGCAGTGAGCATGTTCAACTTGAAAATGGGTGGGCGAAAGCCTCTGAAGGGACAAGGAATTGATATGCCAACCCTCTCTTTACCTCTTTATGAAATAAAAAGTATACATAACACAGAGCAGTAGCCAATTTTGATGTGATACCATGTTCAAAGGCCTTCTCAGGGGCTGCTGCCAACCAGTGAAAAGTCCTTGTCTCAGAATGCTACACTGGCCCCTTGCCTGGTGTCCTTCTGAC
This sequence comes from Cyclura pinguis, assembly GCA_030412105.1. Classification (NCBI taxonomy): domain Eukaryota; kingdom Metazoa; phylum Chordata; class Lepidosauria; order Squamata; family Iguanidae; genus Cyclura; species Cyclura pinguis. Next base: position 221,203,253 of record CM059602.1, read on the forward strand.
AGTAAAGTCTTTTTTTTTTTTTTTTTGGTTTAGGTAGGCACTTCACAATTTATTTGACTTGCACTCTGCCCTGAACTGCAACAAGGTGACTCACCACAAAATTAAAACAGGTACAGATAAAAACTGACAAAACAAGTTCAAACAAAAACTTTAAAAGTTATAATACTGAGACACAATTATGCAAATTATAGTTTTCAGACCATATTGACCTTTTAAAAAGTTGAAAGCACATTTAAAAAATACAGTTTAGCCACTCTAATCTGTTAAACACACTTTTCTCAACAGCCAGTCGATTTTCAAGAGCCTGCCAGACCACAAAGGTCTTTACTTGCAGGCAAGAGGGTGACAGAGGAAGGCCAGCTTATTCTCTCTTCGAAGAGGGTTCCAAGTTGGAAGCAGTCACTTTTACGGATTTCCCTCAGGTGACCACCAAATGTGATGGCGGGACAAAAGCAGGTTATAAAGGAAGCAAGCAAGCAAATAAATAACTAAATAAATATAGGGAGGTCAGGGGGGGCGTGAAAGAATCCCCCCTCCATGAAATTTTCCTTCATTCCTCAAATATCCAGCACTGCAGAGGGCAACACATGCAAATTTATGCCTACAACACTTGTACTTTCTATGTTTACATTTCCTTGGTGCATCCTCCCCTCCTTTTTTTTTTTTTGGATGTCCAAACTAAATTTCTAAATGCTCAAATGAAGTTTTAAGTTAACATAATGCTAGAAATATTGGGAAGGAAGGAAAATTGCATTGCAGGAAAGAATTCTTGCAGGGAGGATGTCCTTCTTCTGCTCCTCCTCTCTACCGGCTACTTGTCATTAAATCCCACCCACGCAGGTTTTAGTGGACTAATTTAAAATCATTGTCTTGGATATTAAGTTGGCATGCATTTGAGACAAATTCTACAGGTGATGTTCAAATATGTACCTGCATTCATTTTCAAGAGGTTTAGGAAACTGTTGTCCTTTGGAAATCTCCAAAATGCTGTCAGAGTGAAACCTAATTTATATGTTTATGACACAATTGTCCTTTTGAAACCAAAGTACCTAGGTGGACTTCTATACCCATTTAACAGGGGAAAATGCAACATAACATTCCAATGCATTATTTGAAACACTGTAATTTACTGTTGCACTTATATGCATTTATCAAATGAAGCTTTTCTACTGACAGAACGGTTTCAATAATTTAGGATTTCTTCCCCCCACCCATAAGAATCTGCTAGGGGATATGGGGAATCTGTGGGGAAGGAAAAATCCCTCATACACAAGTAGACTTCTGCTTGTGCGAACCTTCTTCCATCTGATATTGTCATCCCCAGCCTTCTAAGGAAGCCTAAGGATGGCAGGAATAAATGTGTGTCACTTACTTTAACAGATAAGCTCCAGTGATATGGAAAAGATAAAGCCCAATGTAGACAAGCTGACGAGGAATGTCTTCCTACGGAAGAAGTTACAACACGATTAGTCTTCCAAATGTTGGGAACCATCAAGAGCTGCTTCTCATTCCCCGATCCATACACACCTTGCATGACTTTGTTCCTAATCCTGAAATTTGTTAGCCAATCCTAGAGGTTGTGACAGAGCACTTATTCTACCAACACTTCTCTTAGACAAGCACTGGAAAAGGAAGTGAGGAAACTGCAGTTGTTCAAGTAATGGACTATACCTCCTATTACTCTGAGAAATGGCTATGTTGGCTGGGATTGCTGGGACTTGATCTAGATGGCCCAGTTTCCCTATCCACATTTGTAAATAATTTCTGTTCATTTTCTTTATGTAAACTTGAAAAGACATATGAGCATGAAATTTAATTTGTGCAAAAGAGCATTTCATACAGTGACAGAATTTTTATAATACGCTCTCCCCAGTTTCCTATGTCAAGTTCAAAATTGCAACAATCCATAATTTTGCAATGTAACACACAATTAGGTATTACTGTTGCTCAATCTCTTAACTGGATACTAGAACACCTCTCTTAGTCAAATGGTACAATGACACACTGATATTTGTGCCATATAAGAGCTTCTCTGTTTGCTGACCTGCCATTTTAAAGGACATTGTGTCCAAATTACCCAAGTTATAATTCAAGCCACACATGTTTAGCCAAGCAAAACATTGATTTGTGTTAGTCGGTAAAGAGAAAGCTCTTGCTGTATTTGACATGGTAAGTGCTGAGCTATCCAGAAATTTCTGTGCTAATGTGGCAGACTGTAATGCAGAAAATAATCAATGTTTGCATTTCAGTTCCATTTTGTATTGACATCATCAGAAATCAGAGATGACAGATTTGCAACATCACTTCATTTAGTTTTATCTTAACCTCCAAAGCCCCATAACCTGCACCCCTTTCATGATAGAAAAGCAGTTCATGAGATATATTTTCATAATCAAGTTATTCTTAAAGAAAGCTACCATGAGAAGTGGTTCGTTAGATACAATACTAAACAGCAGTTTAACACTATGTGAAGTATGTATTAAAATATTTCAATACCACCCTATATCATACATAAAAATATATATCATTAAATACCAAAGTAAGATTCATTCATGCCATAGATTTTTAGGTTTTATGTATGGATATGAGAACTGGAGAATGAAGAAAACAGACAGGAATTAAGTCAATTCATTTTCAGACAGAAAGTAAGTCAATTCATTTTAAATGTGGAACTGGAGAAGAGTTATGTGGATACCACAGACCACCAAAATGGCAATGAAATGAACTCTCACTAGAAGCCAAAATGACTAAACTTAGGCTACTGTACTTTGGGCATATCGTGAGATGACATAACTCACTGGAAAAGGCAATAAAGTTCTGCAAACTTGAAGGTGTTAATCAGAGAGAAATACCATGTTACATGTGGATTGATTCAATCAAGAAAGCTACAGGTCTGAGTTTGCACAACCTGAGCAGGGCTGTTAACAAGGTTTCCCGGTGGTCCTCCCATTCACAGGGCTGCCATAAGTCAAAGCCAACTTGATGGAATACCACTACTGCCACTGCTATAGCATAAGATCCTTTCATGGTTTACAATATAAGGCAGTGTCAACAATTAAAAATGCAAGAAGGTAGAATAGTTCAAAATCATGAATGTGTATAGGCCCAGATGAAATCATTAGGCTTTAAATAAAAACAAAAAACAAGTCTTTAACAGGGTGTCAGAAACCAAAGAAACCAAAATCTGAAAGAAACCAAAATCTGTTCCAATTCAACAGTCAAGGATTCCACAATCAGGGTGCCACAATGGAAAAGGCCCTCTCCCACAGCCTCATACGGAGACAGAGAAGGGTTCCTCCATTAGGGCCATTTCCACACTACACTCTTATAGCACGATTATTCTACTTTCAGCATATCCTATGGAATCCTGGGGTTTGCAGTTTCGGGAAGGGCCGGCCGGCCCCTCCCGAAACTGCAAGCCCCAGGATTCCATAGGATGTTGAAAGTGGAATAATCACGCTATAAGAGTGTAGTGCGGAAATGGCCTCGGTCTCATCTCTCAGGCAGGCATATATAGATTCAACTTTTCTTTAGTTTAAAGCAGGAGTTTCTCAATATATCGAAACCTGATAGTTGCAGAGGAGGTAGAATAAAGATTCTGCTTGTTTAAACAGGAAGCAACAGCTCTCAAATTCCTCCTTATAACAATGCTGGAGGAAAAGAGAGTAGGAGAACTTCTGAACCTGATATAGCTGCTGCCCATGCATGAACAGGGCATTTTTTTAGCTTTAGTGCAGGTTATCAGGAACATGTCACCCTGCATATATTGTTGAATTCCCATTAGCTCCAGCCAACACCTCAATAGTCAGAAGTGTCAGGGATGGAAACCCAACAGTATCTAGAGCACTGCACATTCCCCGTCATTGGTTATGTCCAAACCCCCTCTTCCTCTCCCTAACCATTTTAAAAAGATTTGCAAGACACCTGCAAAGCCATCTAAAAATTTTAGCTGAAATGCCATTTACCAGTTACAATTACCTATTTGTAACTAACACTTCAATCTTACATAAATGTAGTCATTCAGCCAAATAGGACTTATTCCTAAATAGGTGAGTACAGGACTATAGTCTAAATCATATGTGTCAAACTCAAGGCCCGCAGGCCACATCCGGCCCGGCGTGTAATTATATCCGGCCCGCAAGATCATTTTATATATTATTGTTATTAATGGTCCGGCAATATGAAGCGCTGGTAACACAATAAACTACAGATCCCATAATGCAGCGCTTCAGCTGCCTTGCTGAACACTTCCCACATTAATCAAGTCTAGCTTATGATGCTGCAAGTTATTGTGAAACTAGCCCTCACGATGCTGAAGAGAAAAGTTGATTCTGAAAACAGAGCCTTTAAAAACCGATGGGAGGCTGAGTATATGTTTACTGACATTGCCGGTAAACCCGTGTGTCTCATTTGTGGAGCTAATGTGGCCGTAATTAAAGAATTTAATCTAAGACGGCACTATGAGACGAAACATCAGGATAACCTGAAAGACCTGAATGCAGAGCAGAAGATACAGAAAGCAGAAGAGTTAAAGAAGAATCTGACACTTCAGCAGATGTTTTTTACCCGTGCAAAATCACAAAGTGAAGCTGCTGTGAAAGCAAGTTTTATCGTGGCAGAGGAGATCGCCAAATCAGCCAGGCCATTTACCGAGGGAGAATTTCTGAAGAGCTGCATGATCAAGGTGTTTGACGTCTTATGTCCAGACAAAAAGCAGATGCTGGCAAATGTAAGCCTGAGTAGAAATACGATTGCTGATCGAGTTTGTGAGATGGCCACTGATTTAAGAACACAGTTGAGTGAAAGAAGCAAAGACTTTATTGCATACTCTCTTGCTGTGGATGAAAGTACTGACATGACTGATACTGCACAGCTGGCCATCTTCATCCGTGGACTCCAATTTGCACATTACAGAGGAAATAATGGACATTAAATCGATGCACGGGACAACGACTGGAAAAGACATTTTTGAAAATGTATGTCAAAGTATAACCGACATGAAACTGCCCTGGGACAAACTTATTGCACTTACAACTGATGGAGCACCATCCATGTATAGTGAAAAAAGTGGACTAGTGGGAAAGATGCGAGTAAAGATGCAGGAGGAGAACTGTACTGGTAAGTTAACGGCATATCACTGCATCATACACCAGGAAGCACTATGTGGCAAAGTCCTGAAGATGGACAATGTAATGAGCACTGTAACACAAACCGTAAACTTTATCCGAGCTAAAGGTTTAAATCACCGGCAATTTCAGTCCTTTATGCAGGAGATAGATTCAGAGTTTGCTGACATTCCTTATCGTACAGAGGTGCGTTGGCTAAGTCGGGGAAAAGTTCTCAACAGAGTTTTTGAGCTCAGCAACGAAATCTGTCAGTTCATGGACAGTAAAGGAAAAGACTCCACCAATTTTAGGGATGAAAAGTGGAAATGCGAGTTGGCATTTCTGGCTGACATAACAGCTCATCTCAACTCCTTAAACCTCCAGCTCCGGGGACATGACCGCATGATCACTGACATGTATGACGCAGTGAAGGCATTTCAAGTGAAGCTGCTTTTATGGGAGACACAAATGCACCAGTGCAACTTGCCCCACTTTCCCTGTTGCCAAGTAATGTTGAACCAAGTCGGCACAACGGTGTTCCCAAATACGCACTTTGCTGATAAACTGAGCGCACTGTGCACTGAGTTCGCACGGCGCTTTGGTGACTTTGAAGAACAAAAAAAGAATTTTGAGTTGCTTTGCAACCCATTTGCCGTCAATGTGGAAACTGCACCTGTGCAGTTTCAGATGGAGCTGATTGAGCTGCAGTGTAATGGCACACTGAAGGCAAAGTACGACACTGCAGGGCCCGCACAGTTTATTCACTCCATTCCCGCAGAAATGCCCCAGCTCCGTCTACATGCAGCTCGAACCTTGTGCATGTTTGGTAGCACTTATCTGTGTGAGAAGCTCTTCTCAGTGATGAAGACTAACAAAACAGCACACAGGAGTCGTCTCACTGATGACCACCTGCAGTCCAGCCTGAGAATCTCCACAACACAGAACCTCACACCAAACATAAACGAACTTGTTGCCAAAAAAAGATGCCAGGCGTCCAGCTCTGATAAAATGACATAAGAGCAAAGACAACTGAATGATTTGATTTGTTATTGCTGAAAAGCACACATTTTATTTATATTTCCAGGTTTTGTTATGCAGCATGTTCATATTTTGCATTTGTATAATTTTGACAGGATATATTTTTATGGAGAGCAAAATCTTTTGGGATATTTAAAATTTAAGTTTATTTTTTATATAAAATGACATAAGAGTAAAGAAATTTGAATGTTTGTTCTTTTAACGTTTACTTTATTTCTAACTTGTATAATTTAGACAGGATATATTTTTATGGAGAGCAAAATATTATAAGTTATTTAAGGTTTGAGTTGATTTATTCCGGAATAATATTCCTGTCTGTTTTTATTCACATTTATGTTCAAAAAAGTTAAGTTTTAAAAGTTTTAAAGTTTTAAAAGTTTAGTTTTAGTGTGTTCAATAAATGTTTATCCTGTTCGGCCTGCGACCTAAAGTGTGTTTTGGATTTTGGCCCCCTGTGCAATTGAGTTTGACACCCCTGGTCTAAATGATTATGAACAAACAGTTGACCAACACATGCACTTTCATGGAAAGCAGGGGAAGATTTCTAGATATATCAACCAGTTCCTTTGTAGAGGAAACTGACAAAACCTCCTTGCTGTTCTAAATATGACATGTGTCAGAGATCATTAGTAACATTACAGGTTAGATGAAAGAATTAACATTCAACATTAGGTAACAGAACCAGGCAATATTTAAAGAACATCAAATAGCTTTCCTATGTACATGGATTGGGTATGCTTAAAGCAGAGCTTTTTGAAAATCTTAAATTTCTGCTCATATTTTCTGGCTAATTAAATAACACTGCCTCCTTTTTAGTAGGTTTCTTACCAAAACTTTAAAGTAGGCTTACTTTTTTTGTCTTCTGGAAATAGAGTTCTGGGAAGGCATGGAACCAGTAAGCTAGCTGAGAGATGTAAAAAAACTTCATTTGAAACCTGCGTAAAGGAAAAGTTACAGTTCAAACATATTGAAATACCTCCTGAAAAAAACAGCATATTCAAATTTGATGTTAATAATGGAGTCACGGTGAATTTTTTTTGTGTGTGATTTGTTATTGTTGTGTGCCTCCAAGTCATTTCTGACTTTTGGTGACCCTAAGGTGAACCTATCACTGGGTTCTCTTGGCAGAATTTATTCAGACGCAGTTTGTCATTGCCTTCCTCTGAGGCTGAGAGAGTATGACTTACCCAAGGTCATCTAGTAAGTTTCCATGGTTGAGCAGGCATCTGAATACTGGTCTCCCAGCGTTTCTGTCCAGCACCCACACCACTACACCATGATGGCTCAAGATTTGTTCATATGGGCTTTGCATCTTCTGAGGCTGAGTATGATTTGCCCAAGATCACCCAGTGGGTTTCTGTAGCCAAGTAGGGATTTGAAGCCTGGACCATTTCCGCACTAGACTGTTATAGCGCTATTATTCCACTTTCAACATCCTACGGAATCCTGGGGTTTGCAGTTTCGGGAGGGGCCAGCTGGCCCCTCCCGAAACTGCAAACCCCCGGATTCCGTAGGATGTTGAAAGCGGAATAATAGCGCTATAACAGTCTAGTGCGGAAATGGCCCTGGTCTCTCAAAGCTCCAGGCCAACATTCTAACTACTCCATCATGTGATTAGCAAAAATTAATTTATGATGAAAGTTATTAGTCACCTACTATTAACAGAAATGACATTCCTAGAATTTGCATTAGAAGACCAGGAGAACAGGCTTGTACAGCATGTAAATATGGAGTAATTCTAATGCTTGCAAGCAAGTTATGAACTGATTTAAAGAAAAAGAACTAAAGGACACACATCCCACCTTATGAATATAATAAAGTAAACTTACGGCATTGCTGTATGTGGATAGTCCCTCCAGAGAGATGTTGGATCAGATATGTAGTTCTCCTGAAAATGAAGAGGGTTCACATTTTTCATTAGGCACAAAACTTCAGGTCAATCGGAGCTTAATAAAGTTCCTTTTTTCAGTGACAGCTTCCAAGAAGCCCCCAGTCAATATACTTCCTGGTGATGCTGGTTGTGGGACTCTGGAAGCTGTAGATCCAAAATGAATTTTTCCCAGCTCTGGTTAATGCTGTCACTATACTTCCCCTCTGAAAATATTTAACAAAGTGTTTCCAGAAGGCAAGGTAGGAAATAGGATATTTGCATTCAGTGTATCTGAATGTAGATCAAACTAGTTCCAGACAAACCTAAGACAACTTGAGCACATGATTCCTCACAATCCTTTGAGGAAGTAATCATTCCAAGCCTTTTATGCTCTCAGCCATATTCTCTACTAAGCCCTTGCTCTCTCATTCAATCAAAGATGTCCTCTTTCATGCCTTGCCTGGAAGGGTTCCACTGAAGGATGCAGTCTCTCTCTGAGTGCACAAGAGTAAGATCTCTTCTGATCATTGAAATGAGAAATGGAATTTTCTTGACATTTGAGGATGGGAATTTTTCAGCCTCATAGCATAGACAGTCATGTGCAGTAAATAGGATTAGAGCCATCATCCATTTAGAGAGCTAAGAAGTGTTAGTTTTTTGGCCTATAGCTTTCAGATCTTTTACCCTGCATTTCCACTGACCATTCTAATTTTAGGGGATTCTTGGAATTATAGTTCACAAAAATCATATTTCCATGTTCTGCCCATTTATGACAACTAACATGGAAGATCAGCTAATGCTGGAACATTAATTTCTCCTTCTTTCCCAGAAACAAAACCAAATGGGTTCTGCCATCTGCCTACTCACAATTCACTTGGAAGATGCTACAGCATAACCCTGAATCTCTGATCACTTTCCTTTCCTACCATGATATGGTGGTGAAATAGATAATCAAGAATATTTACTAACAGCTCTATATACTAGGGCTGTGACCTTGCACATGCAGATAGAAACAGGTATGGCTGTTTAAAAGCAAAAAAAGAACCAGCATCTGCAATCAAAGTTGAATAAAAATGCTCTCTGATCCAGCACGCAAAAAACTCAACCTGAATGTGATAACTATGCCATTTAATCTATTACCGCAACAAGATGAAAGAAATGGATATCACATATTTATTAAGAAGAACAAGCATGCACTGGGTTCCATCTAGTCATCCACTGAAATCTTACACAGATGTTCAATGGGACTTACTCCAAGGTAAATGCATATATGCAACCTTAGTGATTTGCACAGGTCCCACTGAAATCAATGTGTGAAGTCAGATTTCAGTGGTGTAAACTCCTTAGTCTAATTTCAACCCAACAAGATTGCCATCCCCAAAATGCTCAGGTCTAGAAAATATCTGCTGCTGAAAACAGCTGAAGAGTTCACTGTTTGATCCAATATAAAACTATCAAAAAATTGATCCTGATTAAGCCATTCAGATTTTCTAATCATTCCCCCCCCCCCAATAAATACATCAGGTGACATACTTACAGACACAAGAATGCTGGTACCCCAGACACAGGAGAACAGGTAGAAAGCACTGAGTTGCCCAGATTCATTGAACTTACTGTGCTTTGTCTTGGAAAAGTGCATTCGCCTGTTAATTTTCTAAAGGAAAAAGCAATTTGTGTTATTGGTCTTCACAACAGCTTTGATAAGGAGTTATTTGTCATGTCAAGGTAAAATCTAAAACTCAAGTCTACAACGGATGCATGCAATCAATTAAGTGTCCCTGCAGCAATGCCTGATGCTGTCCTTGCAAACAATACTTACGTCTAGCACGTACTCTTGAATAATAGCATGTATGATTATTGCCACCAACACGTAGAAGAAAACAGTAGCCAGGTCTTTGATACCATAGTGATACAATGTGACTGTTTCTGTAGACTGTGTTTCTGAGAGAGAAAAGACAGCAACATTCAAAATCCTTGAATGGAAGAGCAAGAAATTATTATTCTATTTAATTTGGTGAACATCGAAAAAGAAACTTAATATTTACAGTACTTCTATTCTGTGAGCTCAAGTGATGCAGACTATGTGGCTCTGCAGAGGACAGTAGAATGCAACTCCTACCACGTGTTACTATTGGCTAATGGATAGGGATAATAGGGGTTTTTCAACAACACTCAAGTGTTTGTGTGTCACACACTGCTCATCTCAGTCCTAGCTGGTACACAGCATGAAGAAGATGAGGTCTAACTAATAACCCCATGCAGCACTTGAAAATATTAAAAGAGTTTTGGCCTAAATCTAATTGTTAGTCCAAAACAAAGTATCAGAGAAATGTAGATAAGTGCTGACTTACGAAATTCACATCATCCTACTCTAGTTAGGATTCACAATTCAATTTAGGACTGTGTTTTTGTTAATCAGATTCAAAATTTGAGAGCAGCACAGCACAGAAAACATTGTTCCACCCAGAAGTAATTCATATTCATTACAGGCAGTGAACAATGGGGCCAAACCATGGTTTGGTGCTACACAAACAAGCTTTGCAGCATCTGGGAACTACGTGCTCTCTCTCCTGCTCTAGCACACTGTGCTTTCTGCTTTGCTTATCATAATTGATGGCTTTCTGAATGGACCAAAAAACAAGCACACAAACAAAAAAAACATGACTTGCAAACCAAACTTGGCAATCAAAATCAAACCACTGTTTCTAAACGTTATTTGCTAGACAAATGCAAACCATATGTAGCTGGACCGGATAAAACAGCAAAGTAGTTAGCTGAAAGTCAGGAGGGAAAAAATAAAATCCTGATCCATGATGGCAAGGGAGAGCAAAGGCAAAGTTTGCTGTTTCTAGGGTTTTTTTACTACTGAGGACAATCTTTTCTCTGCTGAAGTGCCTAAATATCTTTAGAATTTTACCTGTGGCAGGAATGGTGACATTATACTGAAGTGTAACAAAGACAACAGCTACTTTTGCTGTAATCTGAAACAAAGGAAAATCTTGATTAAATTTGCTCTATAAAGAACACACCAAGGCTGAAGTCTAAGGCATGTTTTATTTTTAACAAAAGCCATTAAAACCAACAGGATTTATATCTGAATGTACACAGATAGACTGTGCTGTGAATCACAGAGTCAAAGGAACATGGCTGTTTTGCTAAAAGTCTGGGGTGGAGGAAATGTGGCCATCCAACTGTTGCTGAACTACAACTCCCATTAACCCTAGTCAGCACAACCAATGCTGAAGGATGATGGGAAACAAAAACATCCAACAACATCTAAAGAGATGTGTTTTGCTTATCCCTGCTCTAAATGAAAGAACAATATGTAAAAATACTCTGAAAGATATACAACTGGAATGAAGAGAAGGTACAACACAAGATCACAGAAGATAGATTACTTCCATAATTCCTTCAAATATGTAATTGTGTCAGACTCTATCAACATACAAAGGGATCCTGTATGTACCACGAGACTAACTGAGAAAGAAGTTTGCAGCATAAACTTTCATAGACTGGGCCTACTTCATCAGATGCAAAGCTTACACTACAAACTTCTTTCTCTCAGTCTCAAAGGTGCAACAAGATCCCTTCGCACCATAATTCATTATTATTCCAACAATGCAAACAGTAGCTCAAGATTGCAAATGAACTTCCAGACATTTGTTTACTATCTTGTTTGCCTTTATATATACCTATTGTTGATCATCTATGACCTAAAACAACAACACGGCAACATCCTCACTTGTGGGCAGGCCAACATGGGACTGCAGCTTCTGCACCCTATTGCTGTACTGAAAAATCAGAGAAACAACGCAAGAAAAGTCACCAACTAAATAGCATTAAAATGAAATCTGCAGCTTGGCAACAAAAAGAAAGCTTCTTTTCTCGCTTTCAAATTCTTTTGAAAACTACATCTAAGCCTAGTGATATTTTCCTGAAAGTGTCAACAAAAGTGTCTTGTCATTTACGGAATGAGGTTCATCTGGGCCTTAAGATAATGTTGTTCAAACCCTTTACTCTCAAGTAGCCCACTGCAACCTGCTCTGGAGCACGCGGATTGAAGGATTGAATCCTGAATCACAGAATCATAGAGTTGGAAGAGACCACAGGGGCCATCCAGTCCAACCCCCTGCCACGCGGGAACACACATCAAAGCACTCCCAACAGATGGCCATCCAGCCTCTGCTTAAAAACCTCCCAAGGAGACTCCATATGAAGTCATTCATACGCTCCTTTCCCCACTGCAAAATTAAGCAGAGGCAAAGGGGCAGACCTTTCTCTGTATCCATCCGGAGTCAACTTGAGCCACAGTGATTTTTGGAGATAACGTGTCACCCTACAGAGAGGGGCGTGACAAGGACCTGCGCGCTCCCGCATGCCAAACTGGCGGAAGCGGCCAACATCCAACCCCTGGAGTGGGAATGGCGGGGCTCTCCTATGTACACGTCACCGTTCACTTCACCTTCCCCGGAGCCAATGGGGGAAGGAGGGGCCGCCGGCCGCAGCGCCCCATGGGGCTTGTAGTTCTGATCCTCGCACACCACAAAGGACAGGGCGCCCTCTCCTCCTCCCTCTCATCTCCCCCTTGCTGGCAACGGGAGGAAAATCCCCGTTCCCTCCCCACCCAGCCCTGGCTCTTCCCACCCCCTCAGACCTCAGAGGCAGCCAAACCTCCCCGCCCTCCCCCGTAGTGCTCGCGCTCGGAGTGCCACGTAACCTTGTCGAGACCAGGAACTCCTCGGCAGGCAGGCAGGCAGGGAGGCGCACAAGACTGGAGCGAGCCGTGCGCGCCGGAGATCCCTTGGCGAGGGAGGAAAGACTGGCACCAGGGCTGGCGCAAAGACTGCGGGGCTTGCGCTGCTTTGGGCATCCGGGAGGCCGGCCTTTGCCGGCCTCCCGGGTGCCCAAAGCAACGCAAGCCCCGCAGTCTTTGCGCCAGCCCTTCTCCCCCCTCTGATCTCTTGCAAGCTTCCTCCTCCCCGGTACCGGGGGCGCGCATCACGGTGCAACTTAAGCCCGATTCCGGGGCAGGACGCGGCCCTTCGTCCGGGAAGCTTTACGCCCGGCTGGGGTTAGGGGGGGTACGGCCGAGTTGCAGCCGGAGGGCGGGCGATCGCGGCGCCTCGAGGCTTGGGGAGCTCAGGCCCAACCCGCCGAGAGGGATCGGAGAACCCGGCAGCCACATCCCCGTCGGAAAGGGACGGGGGCCGCCGCTGGGAGGATGCTGCCGCTGCACCGCCACCCGGGTTGCCAGCCGGTCCTCGCCCGGCCCAAGGCCAACTGCTGACGCCGACGACCTCTCCCCTTCCTCCGACCAACCGGGTGCGGCTGGCTCCGTCCCTCCGGGGGTCTCGGCCAAGGCGCCAGGAGCAGCCCAAGAGAAGCCTGCCGGGTGCCGCCCGGCCGGGCAAGGCTGCCTGTTTCCGCAGGATCACAGGCTCCTTAGTTCTCCTCCTGGGGTGCTTTCTGACCCGTCGTCACCCTTCTTCGCCCTCCACCGTGCGGTCGGATTTGCCACCAGGCACCTTAAACTCCCTAAAATCTGCTCAGCGGAGAAAGACTACTGGGGGTGTGCATTTTCTCCCGTGTGTGTCCAGTTTACGCTCAGAGAGCCAGGACGGATTCTGTCCTCCCGCCCCAAATCGCGCAGGACAGGGACGAGGCGAGAAAGCCTTCCTCCCTCCCTCGGCCCTCGCAGGGACTAGCAGCTTGAACCACGTCTTGGTGCTACGCATTAGTCTCCTCGCCGGCTCCGGGAAGGGGCGAGCAGGCGATTCCACACGGCTTCCTCTCCCCCGTCCACACACACACACACACACACACACACGCGCAGGCAGGCGCCCAGCTACGGACCCAGCGACCCACCCCTCCCGCCGGCCCGGCCGCCCAAGCCTGGGCTCCTCCCCGGCCGCTCACCTCGAACATGAGCCCGAGAAGGAAAACCATGGCCATGCAGGAGACGATGTCCGCGTGGTTCTGCACGACGAACTCGTGGCTGAGGACGGGAGGGTTCTTGCTGCTCTTCTTGCGGATCGCCATGGCGGGCGTGGAGCCGAGCGCGGCCACCGGTCCCCCTCCGCTCAACCCCCGCCCGCTTCCTACTCCTCCGCCGCCGTCGCTGCCGCGACCGCCGACAGCCCCGCTCGCGCTCTCTGCGGCGAGGCCGGCGGAGGGAGGGAGGGAGGAGGGAGCCCGCGGAGCCGCCGCCCCGCCTCTCTCCGGCTCCGCCTCCGTCCCCGCTCCCCCTCACGCAGACAGCGCTCTCTCTTTCCCGAGCTGACGCTCTAGCTCCCGGCCTGCCAAGCCACCGCTCCCGCGAAGCCGGCCCATCGCCCTCGGAGAGAGGCCTAGCCCCCTTCCGCGAGGAGCCGCGAGCTCCCGACAGCGCCACCTCTCGCCCGGGGGGCGGACCGGCATGTCGGAAAGGTGGCTCTCCCTCGGCGACGGGGGCTCCGGGAGGCCCCGGGTTGTCCGTGAAAACGGCAGTTCGGAGCGGGAGGTTCGTTTGCCCCGGGCCTGCTCGCCAGCCGCTCTCACGTTCGGGAGGAAGGTCCGGCCAGGCGCGGGGACAGGAGAGGAGGAACTCTGTCTGCTGAAGCAGCGAGATGGAAATCAGCTACCATTTTGCGGGATAGTGGCGTGGAAGACCGAGCTTGCCCATAGCCTGGGGGAGGCGAGGAGGGCCGGTAGCAATACCTCGGCCATTTCCGCACTAGCCTGTTATAGCGCTATCATTCCACTTTCAACATCCTGTGGAATCCTGGGGTTTGCAGTTTAGGGAGGGGCCTTTGAGGCCCCTCCCTAAACTGCAAATCCCAGGATTCCACAGGATGTTGAAAGTGGAATAATGGCACTATAACAGGCTAGTGCAGAAATGGCCTAATATTTTTGCTGCAGTGAAAGCTGCGCGTATATATGTACGTATATGAGAGAATGAATCAGCTGTGGCTCATTTCTGCTGTCCAGTCTGCTTCCAAGAACAAGCCTGCCAAGATTCCAGATGATTCAGGCAGACAGATCCTGCTTGCGAAAGGAGTTCACTCGCAATAGTCCTCTCTTAGTAGAATTGTTTACCGTCTCTCTGTATCTTCATATCTTGCGTGCTGTTGTTGCATATGCCATAATCTGTTAGTCTTTTAGGGTGCTGTTATTCTGCAGACTAACTTGTCCCCCCCCCCCCCCAGAGAGTAGGTGCGCGAGTCTGTTGCAACAGAAACAACAAAAGCCCAAATCTAATTCATGGATTGATACTAAAACATCATCCCATTTTGATTTAATTGCTATTCTCAACTACAGTACACCCACTGAATCAATGGGATTTATGAGTGTTCCTGTTGATCTAGTGGGCTTATTCTAGTTGGGACTAACAACTGCATTTAGGACAAAGAGGTTTTTTTAGATACACAAGGGAGGGAGACAGCTTTTGTTGCCCTGGCGGATGACCTATGCAGGAACTGAACGGGGGGAATGTGTCCCTGTTGGTTCTGCTGGGCCACTCAGCAGCTTTTGATATCATCAACGATGGTATTTGGGCTGCCTTGACAGGATAGAAACTGAAGGCATTGTTTTACGGTGGCTCTGTGCCTTCCTGGAGGGGCAGTTATATAAGGCAAGAGTAGGAAATTTTTGGCCTTCTCATTTTGGACTTCAGCTCCCGGAAGTCTCAGTGGACATCACCAATGGATGGTAATTGTAGGATTTGCAGTCTGAACCTCTGAAGGCACAAGGGTTTCCCATTCCTAGGAAAAGGTGTCTCTTCCATACAGGTGATAAGTAATCACAAACCTCCATTTGACCTCTCCCAGCAATTACATGTAGAAATGAAGAAATCAGAGGCACTCAACTATGAGAAACAGATACTGTACGGTCAGCCCTCCATATGGGCAGATTCTGTATCCACGTATTCAACCAACCACAGTTTGAAAATATTCCATCTCAAAAATAAATAAAATAAAAATCCAAAAAGGAAACTTTGATTTTGCTGTTTTATATGAGGAATGGCATTTTATGATACAATTGTACATAATTGGACTTGAGCATCCATGATGTTTGGTATCCATGGGGGGTCCTGGAAACAAACCCTGGCAAATACTAAGGGCCCACTGTATCTGTTAAGTGTTAGTACTACTTGGAGGACAGTCCACCAAGAAAAAAATAAAAATAAATCAACCTCATAAGTAAAGTAGACAGGCCTTTAAAATCAGCCCAGCAGGGAAGGATCTTTGTTCTTACTGAATGTCAAAGATACAGTGCAGCCTTAAGGATACCAAGCTCATAATATTATGGAACTGACTTTGCTTGCATCATCCAAGGCACCAACATGACAGTCAATATATAAAGTTGACATTTGAGAGTTAAAACTTCATAGGCCTTGCTTTTCAATAGAAGTAGCTAGGATTGGCATGCCCACCCCAGTAATCAGTTTGGAATAGAATCATAGAATCTTAAAGTTGGAAATAGTGCATCCAATCCAACCCCTGCTGTGCAAGAATACACAAATAAAGCATGCCTGAAAGATACCTATCCAACCTCTGTTTAAAGAACTCTATTAAGTCATCTTAGTGATTACCTATAATTGTTAATGAAACAACTGTACAGATATTTTTTTCTGTTTATTCCATACAGTGACTTGTTAAAAAGAGCACAGACAGTAGATCATATGTGAACAATTCTACTTCATTTAATTGATTTTGATGGAAGACATAATAACTTGGTCAGATTTGATCATGCTACTCTTTTGGAAGATTGTACTGAAGTAATCAAGCATCTTTTCCAATAAAAA
Organism: Cyclura pinguis; assembly: GCA_030412105.1. Lineage (NCBI taxonomy): Eukaryota > Metazoa > Chordata > Lepidosauria > Squamata > Iguanidae > Cyclura > Cyclura pinguis. The sequence continues at coordinate 221,220,048 of CM059602.1, forward strand.
TAGTTTTGACTTTGCATCATTTTAATTTCATTGCTTTTAATTTCACAAAATATGGCGAAGGATATGCATGCAAACATCACATTTTGTATAGGGTCATAATTATAAACTGCTTTTCCATCTGAAGCTGGGAGAATTTTCATATACTGTAACAAAAGAAGAAGATGACTCAACAGGCATGTGAAAACAATACAAGTCTCAAAGCTTTTTCATAAGGCGAAAATCAGAAAGTGATTTTTGTTAATATACTGCATCTCTCAAATATTAGCAACATGGAAATATAGAACATTTGTAAAACATAATGTAACATCTATTTGCTTATCTGAGAGAAATGTTATTTTGACAAGGGATCTTCTACTAAAATTCTATTTTTTAAATGACATGAAGTCTAATACTCATAATTTAGATATACTGTATTATTATTGTTGTTAGAATTATTATTACTACTACTACTACTACTACTATAACTACAATATGTGCTTGAGATTACAGGTTATATTCACTTACCTGGAAATAAGCCCTATAAATGATCCGATTTTGCCTAATTATTTTAGTCCTCTCTTCCATTACCCTTTGTGATAATCTTTCTGGTATGATGATCAGGCCTGCCTATTTAAGCTAAAAGATTATTCCTGAACAGGTGAAAAAATGTGAAAGTTGACTTTGATCTGAAACAAAAGATGGGGAGGTCCCACTTCAAAAAGGTTAAAATCTTGTCCTTGTATCACAGGAACTCACTGAATATTTCACAATAGATGTAGATCCCATAGGGACAAACTCCTCACTATACCATCCTACGATTTAAGAAAAGGCATTGAGACTGTATCTTTTGGGCTGATTGGCTTCAGTCCAAAGATGTTATGCATGAGCAGCATGGCACTTACACTTGCCAAAGAATCCTGCCAGGTTTTTCCCCACTTTTTTGTCCTGCTGAAACTTCCCATCACATGCTGTTTCAAAGGATACTGGGGTGCTGGTGGTGGAGGGGAATCAAAGGGAGCTATAGTAGGTGAGGAGATGTAGCATCCCTGTTCAGTGTGCAAAGTGCCACTTGTCTATCATTAGAACCAACCATAATCTATTAGTGACCCCATGTGAATGTGGTATACTTTACCATTACCAAGATGAGCAAAGTGTTACGTAAGATTAATACTTACTGAAGATTCCAACATGCCCTAGGTTGTAATCCTGTATCCCTTTACCAATGAGAAAGCCACAGTGAAATTAAAAGAGCTTATTTTTGAGTAGACAGGTAAAGGACTGCGTTGTTAATGTCCAGTATAGGTTCCTTACAGGTATAGCCCACATATTGCTCTATCTGCACACAACAAAATTTGCTCCTGCATGATTCTTCTCACCTGTGGAATTTGCTAAATAAATTACCAAAACAGTTTAGATCTAAATCCAATAGACTTCCAGATCAAATTGAAATGCTGGTAATGATATTTAAAGTCCTGAATGGTTCAGTATTTGGAAGAGTGCTTCTCCTCGTATGTGCCTCCCCAGGGACTGATGTCTGCCAGAAAAGACCTCCTCTGTGCCCACCAGAGAGGTCAATGCACTGTGGGAAGATGTAGAAGAGGGCCATCTCAGCTCTGGCTCCCCAGTTGTGGAATGCTCTCCCCAAAGAGGCCTGACTGGTGCCCGCACTGGCTTCATTTGAAGAAAAAATATGGCTGTTTACTAAAGCTTCTGGAGCATGTTTATGCCCATGATTTTAATTGGTTTTAATCTGTTTTTGATTTGTCCACTTGTTTAATATGTTTTAAATTTTTTAAAATAATTTGTATTGTTTTAAGTTGTTTTAATCCACTTGTATCAATTTTACTTGTAGGCTATCCTGAGATCTTGTGATAACAGGGCAAGATATAAATACTTCATCAAATACATATTTTTTAAAAATAAAACCAAATATCTGCTGATAAAACTGTCTGAATCAGGAAGGTGTTAATTTCTCCTCTCCACTGCAAATCCCCCCATATAGTCCATAAAACTGCCCTCAGGGGCTAGGATCCCTCTGGATCTGGTTTTTGAGTAGGATCAAGGCTACAGGGCAGAGGGGAGAATTTTCTTCCACCTATACTGGCACTACAGTCCCAGCTTGACATTTTATGTAGAACTTAGTGCATTATTCAACTCAGGGTTTCTTGCTTCTACCTGCAAACAAGCCAAGTGCTGGAAAACAATTACAAATACTTATTGCTATCCTAGCTTGTCATGAACACAACATGTCAGGGGCTCCACTTTAGATGACTATACTTCTAGTTTAGCTAGGCTAGAGAAGGAAACACGCTCTGCTACAATAAGCCATGATTTTCTCAAATTCAAGCTGTTACCTGTGAACACAAAAACCCATTTCAGTTGCTAATCCCTGTCTGTGAGAAGGTGTGTATCTATACACCTACATTTTTAGAGTATAATTGACATTAAGGACAAAGCTACTTACACACTTTCCCTTCCTTTTCTAGTTTCTTCAAGTGATGTTTGAGGTTTATTTCCGCAGCTTTATGGAGATGTTCAGGTGTGTCCTAGATTTAAAGAAATCAAAATAGACATATTATGTATTATGTATTTTGTATTATGTATTATGTATTATGTATTTTGAATGTGAGCGTTTCATATATTCAAGCTATTATATTAATTTAATTTCAATCAGTACTTTTGAAAAGGTTACACAAGTACAGTAATACCAAGTAAAAGAAGAATCCTGAGCCAAAGCTGAACAAATTAAAGCATTCTTGTGGATTTTTAACAACCTGGCCTTAAAAGTGACATTATTGCAGTACCTATTCCTATGTGTAATGGCAGAAATATAAAGATCTGTTTAGGCTCACAGAAGAGATTTGTGTTAGTCAACTGGAATCTTTTGATACTTTCTTTCTGAATAACTGATCTCCAAGCCAGATCATGAATTGCTGTTTAAAGCCTCCTCCCAAATTCAAAAGCAATTAGAGCTGGAGTAATCAAGAAGGAAAATCTCTAATTTCACGATCTCATTTAATTATGTACTACTGTCTTTGCAATACCCTACAATTAAATTTATTATTTTGCACTCCTTGTATCTGTGGGCGGCCATCACAACATTCATTTATTCAATATCCCATCTTTTTCCCAATATGAGACTCAATATGAAATAAAACATCATTAACAGAATGGAGAATACAATTAAAAGAAATATTAAAAACAATCAAAACAACATTAAAAGGCTTTTAAAATGATAAAAACACAGCACATCCCAATTAAAACACCCTCATGGCATTAACATTACTGGCTTCAAGCTGCCACCAAGTGTGCTTGTCCGAAACTCCATAATGAATGTTTTCTCTGTTGCTGTTGTGTGCCTTCAAGTAGTTTCTGACTTATGGTAACCTTAAGGCTACCCTTTCATGGACTACATTCTCAATATTTTTACCCCCCGTTTTATTTAAAAAAGTAACAATACTTTAAAATTTAGAGATTTACATTCAACAATTATTTCCACATTAATTATATCTCGTATCTTCCTTCCCTCCCCGTTCCATTTTTATGCAGTTTTCCCCACTTGTAATCTCGTGTTGTTAATTATCTCTCATACCACCTATAAGAATTCTTTTTCCACTCAATATTAAATATACTAAACAAATTATTATTCTGTTGAGTTCTACCAAATTCTTCATTGCTGTAGTTCTATAATCTACATTATCATTTCATCACTATACTTTGCTGCATTCTATTATCCAAAACCATTTCACAATTTATCATTTAAATCTTACACTTTATCCAATGGGTCACACATTTCCATTCCTTCTCAAATTGCTGAAAAGTATTATTTTTTTAATAAACAGGGAAGTTTTTCAGCCTCTTTGATCTCCATAATTTTGAGTTTCCATTTTTCTAGGCTTGGACTAGTATTCTTTTTCCAGTATTGAGCATAACAGAGTCTGGCTGCTGTCATTATATACAAAATTATCTTTTTATTTTCAATCAACTCTTTCTGTTGGTCTACAATACTAGGTAGATATAATTCAGGCTTCATCTCAAATTTTGTGTTGATAATCTTTTGAATTGTTTCATGAATCTTTCTCCAGAAATTTCTTGCATGATGGCACATCCACCACATATGGAAGTGGGCACCTGGAGTATCTCCACATTTCCAGCACAGCCCACTTTCATTTTTGGTTATTTTTTTCAGTTTCTGAGGTGTCATATACCATCTATGAAGAATTTTATAGTAGTTTTCTCACAGATTCAAATTTGGTGTAAATTTAATATCAGTTTTCCAGACTTTGGTCCACTTACCCAGTTCGATTATATGGCCGATGTTTGGGGACAACTTGATTGTTGATTCTTTTATTATTTCTTGTTCCATATTTCGTTCCAACAATATTTTATATATTTTTGAGATTACTTTTTCTTGTTTTCTTATCAGTAACTGGTCTAATTCATTTTCATTCCTTTCAAATCCTCTCAATTTTTTATCCATTTTAAATCTTTCTCTAAGTTGTCTTAGAGAAAACCAATTTAACTCATGACATTGTTGATCTAATTCTTCCGAAGTTTTCATTGTTGGAATGTTGTCTTCCTATTTTATTATTTTGCTATAGGGTAGTATTTGACCATTCTTAGTTTCACTGATTTTGAACGCTTCTTGAGGCCAAATCCAAACTGGTAATTTTCTGTAAAACTTTTGTTGTCCTAAAGGACTTTGGTCAGGTTGCAGGTTTCAAGATAAACAAAGAAAAAATTTCATGGCTGACCATGAATATGCAAAAAGGAGAAGAGCTGAAAAGAGTTTCAGGAATCCAAATTGAGAACAAAGTAAAACACCTGGGAATTACTGTTACTAAGAAGAAGCAGGAACTCTTTGTTAACAACTATCAAAAGATATGGACGCAGATCAAAAAAGACCTTTTTCAGTGGAACAAATTCAGCCTATCTCTACTAGGGAGGATTAATGCAATAAAAATGTCAATTCTTCTGAAATTTATATTTCTGTTCCAAAATTATATTTATATTTCTGTTCCAAAATTCACCGATAAAAATTTACCTTTTCAAGAATGGGAATGAGAAATATCTAAATTTATCTGGGCAGGCAAAAGACCAAAAATTAAAATGAAGACATTACAGGATACCAAAGAAAGAGGTGGCTTAGACGTACCCTGCCTAAGGTTATACTATCAAGCATGCTGCTTGGACTGGATAAGAGACTGGATTACACTGCAAAGATCCACCATAATAGATCTAGAAGGCCAAGACAATCAATTCAGATGGCATGGTTATCTATGCTATAATAAAATAACTGTAAACAAAGATTTCAACAGTCACTGTATCTGAAAAGCTCTTCTGAAAGTATGGTAGACTATGTTAACAATATTATGAGACAGTTAAACTTCTGTTTTCCTTTCCTGGCCTTTTACTAGTAGTGGGTAGCATCTGTTAGACAGCCTGATTTTCAGCATATCTGCTTTTACTTCTTTGCTTCAGCACTAGCATACCATCTTACAGTATATCCACAACTCACCAGAGTTTGGAACAACTGTTCTTGAATTAATGGCCATGCTACACCCTATAGAATCCTGGGGCTTGTAGTCTGAGGAGGCATTAGAGTTCTCTGGCTTCGAAGTCTAAGTACCCCTTCCTAAACTGTAAATTTCAGGATTCTATAGGACAGATCCATGGCAGTTAAAGCAGAATCATGGTACTATATAATTATGTAGTGTAAAAAGACTCCTAAGGCCTGCATTTTGAGGATCTATAGCTTATGCTTTCCCGTCTTCACTGGAAAAGTGCAGCTCATTTCACTAGCGATCAACTAAAGTACAATATATTTGTGCCTGTCTAGTATAGACTGGTATTGGCTAAGCATAAATAAGATGAATTTCTACTTAGCATGTCTGTAGCTCTGATGATATGGCATTTTTGTCACTTTGTATTTAAAAAAAAATACTTAAAAGCTTACTTTTACTTTAGAGAATTTTGTCCAGAAATGTTGCTTCTGCAAAGAGTTACTGAGACCCTTAAATCCTACCATAGCAAAGCAATTGAAATGGCAAACAGTTGGTGGTATGCTTTGTTCTAGTGAAAACACACATCATACGCTATGTTTTTTGTCACAGAAGCTGTTTGTTGTGAACTATTATTTGTTTTGCTGCTGTACTACTGAAAATGTATTAAATTCAAAACTGAATGTTAGCTACCTTGTATACAATTTTCACAAGTTCTCCTGCTGTGAGAGATTTTCCAGCATTCTCTTGCAAGACACTTAGAATCTGCTGTTCACGTGCATTTCTGTGAGAAATGTATTCTTGTATTTTACTTCTTGCTTCTTTTATTACTGGACCATGCCCTGTAATGGGAAGAAGAGGCTGTTTATACAACATAGATTACCAGGTGAAAAGAAGACATAGTGGTCCCAAACAGCACATAAATTACAGCTTATACCCAGCCACCCAGTATGTGTGTATATATGAGTGTGTACACACATACACACAAATATACATAAATATTCAAGTACATATAATGGGATGTTCAAAGTTGGTAGAATGGATATCACATATATGTATGATCCCTGAGCATAAATTTATAAGACATATTAGTAGCTGTGCACCCTATTAATTCACCTTCTGTTATATAATATTGGTGAACGCTAAACTATTAATAGAAATATTTTTATTGAGGGGAAAAGGAAAGCCCTCTAGTGGACAAAATACTTTTCACAACTCGGTAGTCGCTATTAGTACACATCTGTGTACTAATGATATTTACTAATCTTTAGTACATATCTGTGGAGGTATGTGCCTCCAGTGTGCCAGTGCGGTGTAGTGGTATGAGCACTGGACTATGACCCTGGGGACCAGGGTTTGATTCTCTGCTCAGCCATGGAAACTCATTGGGTGACCTTGGGCATGTCACACACTTTCAGCACCAGAAAGCCCCATGATAGGTTCCCTTTAGGGTCACCATAAGCTGGAAATGATTTGAACGCACACAACAAAATCATGCCTTCAGGCTGCCTGTTGCCTTATGGCAACCCCATGAATTTCATAGGGTATTCTTAGGCAAAGAACACTCAGAGGTGGTGTGCCATTGCTTTCATTTGAAATACAGTTTATAGCACCTGGTGTGTATTAAAGGAAAAACTACATTATACACAAACAGATGTAATGGAGCTGCAACAGATTTTTGTTTTCAATGAAAAGTGGCTTTGCAAGATAAGGAGAAGAGGGAGTGGATGAGCTGAATCTTTTATTCACTGCATTACCTTTTTCCTGCTTAGATACTGGACACTTGTTTACAAAGGCAGAGTGGAGAATCTGAAAACCTGGAAAGTTTATCTGTTTACAGTTTCAGCCAGCAGGTAAGTCACCAGAATAATGAGAGTTACTCATTTCTCCTCCATGCAAAATTATCCCTGCTTTGCGGGGTTTCTTGCAGGATATTGCATGTTAATATGTATTGTCCCTTCATCCACTGAACCTATCAAAATTACTTGCTAGCATTATCCCAATTTTGTCTTCACAACAGTCTAACAGGTAGGGTTGAGCAGACCGAGATGTGCAACATGGATTGCTGTCATCCCAAATAAATTTACTAATGCATATGTTAAAGAGAATCTATTGGTGGAATACGGTTTAAGGCACTTGTGTACTAAGACTTCAAAAAGTTATTGGAACATTACTCAGTTACTATAACGTAACATAACAGTACTTAGTTACGAAGATTGACAAACATACATTAAAGAACCAACAAGGAGAGAAAAGAAGTTTAAGTTCAATATTTTAATTTATATTGTGGACATTACTATGAATTCTTGTCATAGATGTTTATTCATTTGTTTACGATGCAAATGATATGGCTCAATGTGCTGTATCAAGAATAATGTAACTTTTTCTTTATTTTTCCCTCTTTCTTTATTTAATAATTTTTTTTTAAAAAAGTTATTGGCATAAATCATGCTGTTCTATTTCATTCAGAAAAGATGAACAGAGAGATGGACTCAAATTCCCTGCCCCAGCTTTTACTATTACTTTTCAAGTGTCTGCTCAATAATTTGCAGTAGATAGTAGGACAGTTAATAATCTACAGTAAAACGTGAGGCCAACAAATCAATACAGAATCAACAAATCCTTCCTACATCTTATAGAATTCCTCAGCTGTTTCAGACATTGGCCATACTGGCTGGGGGATTCTGGGAGCTAGAGTCCAAACAAGTAATTTTTCTAAGCTCTGCTTATCAATATGTATCCCAGCACTATTCTAGTTCTTTTTTTTAAAAAAAAAAACAGAATAAAATGCAGTCCCAAGTCCAGACTACAGCCCCAGCTTGCTATGAATAGAAAAGTATCAGAAAAGCGTCTTGTAAACAGGATTCAAGAGACACAGGAGCCCTCTCCTACCCCTGCTGTAACAAGCCATGAAAGAACAATGATTTACAAAGGGATCAAAGGGCTCTGGCTATGCATAGCAAGACATGCAGGTTTTTGAACAGCAGTTCTGGCAGCGAGGGTTGTGGAAAGGGAAGGATGAGAACTAATGTGGCAGTTATTCAAATGAAAGGTACAACAAACCTGGATATATTAAATCAGCTTTCATTTCCAGTAGCTTTTCCAATGATTTCATGTAATCATAAAGATCTTCAAACACAGCTGTTCCTTCCCCTAAAATACAGTCACCAGAAAATATTGCATTTTCTTCTAGGAGATGTAAAACCATATGATCATCTGTATGCCCAGGGGTATATAAAACTCTGTGAAAATGGCAGGAAAGTAGAAGCATTATTTTTTTCATTATACCTTCTATAATAAAGCATGCAAGGCAGCTACCAAAAACTATAAAGATATATTTTTTAAAAGCATAAAACATAAATTGGAATCTGTTTTTTACCATTAAGAGCTGGTAATTATATGAGCTAACATTATTTCTAGTAGAATGGTATTTTTTAAAAAAATCCACAGCACAAATAACATCAGTAAGCCAAAGGCTTATTTAATCAGGAAAGTGCCCATGCGTCTCAGAGAGGAGGGAAAGTCTTCTTGGGAAAGTTCTAAAGACTGGGTACAGCCACCAAGAAGGATCTCTCCAGTCTCTGTGAAATGCACTTCTGATGTTGGCAAGACCACAGAAGGGCTTCTAAAGATAGGGTGGTCTGTATGGAAGAAAATGCTCCATCAGGCAAGAGGATCTTAAGCCATTCAGGGCTTTAAATGGTCCTTACTTTGAAGCGTGCTCAGAAAACATATTAAGAGCCAGTAAGATTTTGTTAATGTTCCCTATAACTAGAACCTGAAAATGTTACTATTTTGGGACTACAATAGCCAATGAGCATAGCCACATGGTAATATTTCCAAACTCTGCCTACAACTCCTTCTGGCCAGCAGTGTGGGTCCCTTCTTGACTAGGTGAATTTTTCAGAAGGCAGAGTACATCATGGTAACAAACACAAGATGTAACAAAGGCACAAAACCAGATATGGCCTGATGTTTCAAGAAGTATCCAATGTGGGCACACTAGTCTGAGCTGTGAGAACATGCTTGTTCATGCAGACATCTACTGTACAGAGCAAGCGTACACCCCAAGAGTCTAGAAAGTCACATGTGTGGTAGAAGGCAACAGGAAGACACAGATTAAAAAACAGAATCAGACACACTGCTGTCCATACTTTCCTAAACACTCAAACTTATGTGAATTGGGCAGCATGAAGACAACATTTCATCAAGAGCTTTGGACTGTGTGAACTCCCATGTATGCGAGTTACGTGCCTTCAAGTTGCCTATTTATTTATGGCAACCCCATGAATTTCATTGGGTTCTCTTAGGCAAGGAATTGTTAGAGGCAGTTTTGCCAGTTCCTTCCACTGAAATATAGCCTCTATCACCTGGTATTCATTGGCAGTCTCCCATCCAAGTACTAACCAGTGCTGGCCCTGTTTAGCTTCCAAGATTAGACAGAATATGTTGCTTTTAGGGTATTTAGGCCATGTGAACTTCCACGATCCCCAGACAAAGCATATGAGTAAATGTATAGTCTCAAATTAATGCATTATCTCATATGACTTTATAATTATGACACAAGCTAATGTTAAAAATTTTGCAGATGAGAAAGAAACCTGCACACAGTACTTTACATACAAAAGTGAACATTACCTGAGGGTTGCTCCCTCTGTCTTTAAGATATCGCCATCTCTCAGGTATGCATACTTTTGCTTTCCTTCTCCTATTACTTCTTCACGATGGGGGTTACGTGGAAGTTTACTGATGCAATACTCAGAAGCTAGTATTGAAATAAAGAATAATTTCACATCACATTTATCAATAGTTAAGTTACATGTCAGTAAAAAGCCTCCTGACAAAAAAACCCCCCATAATATGCTATTTTTTAAATATTTATCTTTTTGTCTTTGTGAAAGTTATGTTGCTTTAATGTCACTTTGAATTTGTGACTCTCAAACATCAACAAAAATATCTGGAGTGAAATATACATCTAGTGTTCATCTGCTTCTAAGTCTGAATAACAAAATGAGTCACTGTTCCAGGGGCTCCATGGTATGTACATAATCACACTTTCTTTTCTTTTTGTAAAAGAAGTTACTAGGGTCATAAAGAAAAAATTTAGATCTTTTCACCTGTCAGATTGGTGCACAAAGACAGAAAAAAAAACATTTTATTTATTTATAGGCTGCTTTTCTCTTGATATGGCACTTAATGGCTTACAACAAGGTTAAAACTAAAAACCTGATGGAAACATAGCTAAAACACAATTTTAGCTATGTCATATTTAAACACAATTAATTCATAATATGCCTATACAGTATATTAAAAATAGAAATAATTCTTTGATTAATCTTTCCCTTTGACTTAAAGCCTATTAGATATTAGGTTAAAATGCACATACTCAAAAAGCTCTAGTAGGAGTTGCTATGAAATGAAAAGTACCATATGTCTTTCATCAAATACTGTGGACAGTACATAGTTCTCTTGCAAATAGCCTACTGATACTGGCCACTGCACAATATACCTGTGCCACAATTCAGGAAGCTAGACTCACCATAATCTTCCTTCACTTTTTCAAAATTTTATGAATACCAGGTCCATTTGCCACACTACCAGTTTTGCCTTGCAACTTCCTAATGTGGTATGAAGGGGTTAGAGAGCACACAGCTGTTGTATAACTGGTAGTACAGTGGAATGGGCCAATAACTCCAGCATAGTTATGCAGGTGGAATTTTATGTCCTGCGATCAGTGAACAGGACATGAGCCGCATCAATTTAGAAGTTAAAGAATTAATGTCAAGGAACACAGCAACTTTGTTAACTGAGGTATATCTGCATAGCAAAGCACAGCACATGAACTGCCCTTATATTACAATATTTGAATATTTATCTTGCTGACAATGTTGTAATGGTAAATTTTATGTGCTCCGGAAGGAGAGGGCAAAAAATGCGGATAGCTATGTTAACCTATATCTACAAACCAGTTCCAGAAGTCTTTCAGATACACCATGAGTAGATCTTGCGTAAAACTAATGTGTTAACTTCTCACTGAAGCCCAAAGCATCAAAGATGCATTGATTATGAGAATATACAGTTGCTGGGAAAATCCCTTTTGCTCCAGCAACTGTAAGGACTGCAGCTAAACAGAGAGGGAACTGGCAAGCCTGAAGAGGAGGGCAGGAGATAACACCATTGTCCCTGCTAACCAAAAACATGTCTCCGTGCTGGTCTTGGCTCCACGACAACCTTGCCTGCAGGTTTTATTTTTGTTTAACTATATGCAAGGTTTGCTTCTGGAGCAGAAGATAAGCTCTGTTTGAACCTGGTTGCCAGAATTAAGAGTTGGTCAGCATATAGTGGGCACAGTGTGGCCAACACTTCAAATGTTATTCCTTCTGTATTTTATTGCTACGTAAGAGCTTGTCAAAGCACTTTCCGATTATGTATCAAGAAAGAGTACAAATGTACAAATATTCTAAATTTTAAAAAGATAATGAATACTTACTAGTGGGAATGTTTTTACAAATATCAGGTATGCCTCCAGTATGATCATGGTGCCAATGAGTTACTAAAATTTCCTGGATTGAGATGCTGAATTCATTAAGTGCTTGCTTCAAACAGCTAATATATTCAGGGACGGAGGGTTCTCCTGTATCAATAAGTATCCTTCTATAAGCAAGACAACCCCCAACCCCAAAACACAAGTATAACTACGAAGTCAAGGTATAGTTGTTATAACAACAACAACAACAATATAAAAACAATAATAAGGACCTCTATCTTCAAAGCTTGGTACTAAAGCCTCACATGACACAGAAAACTTCTCCAGAATGTCATAATCGCTTTGTATAAATGGGAATCCTATTAAAAACTACATTGTTTTCTTTGCCATCCCCTTTTAAAGATTTATTTTATATTAAGCCACATATACAATGCTTCTCAGAGAAAGGACTAATTAAGCAGAGCATGGGAACCTTTGGCTTTCCAGATGGTCTGGCTTACAACTCCCATTGGCTTCACCCAGCAAGACTCTGGGTGGAACTCTAAAGGTTGCCGGATACCTGGAGGGCCAAAGTTCCCCCACATTCACAGTACAGCATATGGGTTAGGAATCCTCCTAATTTGGGGGAAAAGGAATATATAATCACATGAACAAGCGAACAGAACACAATAATTTGAAGAAGTTGCAGAACTCTGTAGGGCCTAAATGGTAGGTGGATGGAAAAGTACTCTGTTATTTACATGACAGGAAATCAGGTATACAGGAAGAAAGACACGGAGCCTTATAAGTGTTATAAGGAGAGAAGTAGGGATAAATTAAACAAGCCTCCTAACAATCCAGGTGTTCTCTGTGAAAAGGAGAGCTAAGCTGCAGATGGTTCTGGAGAAGCAGAACTTTGAACTATATGGCATTAAGGGCCCTCAAACTGTACATTAAGGCTGAAATCCTATATTCATGTGACAAACTCAGCAGGCCATTACTTCTGAGCAGAGTAAATAGGATTGTAGACTGCTGGGCTCCAATTTTCTACAGACTGGCCTAAATCCAAGTGCTAGTCTGAATTAGAATGGATCCACTGAAATCACCTGCTGGATGGCAAGTCTACTCTTATGTGAATCCTATCAATTCATGTCTCTTTCTACTACGAATTGGATTTGGATGACACAACACAATGGAGTTTACACACAGAATAGTGCTGTTAGAAATTTCTCCCTCATCCCACCAAAAAACTTCCAGGGAGTAAAAACAGGACGATTCCTTTCTGTTTTGAAGAGGTCAAATTCCAGCGTGATGTAGTGGTCTGAGCATTGGACTACAATCCTAGAGACCAGGGTTTGATTCCCTGCTCGGCCACGGAATCCCAATGGATGACCTTAGGCGTATCATACACTCTCAGCCCCAGAAAACCCTGTGACAGGTTTGCCTAAGGGTTGCTCCAAGTCAGAAATAACTTGGAGGCACACAACAATAATGCCTTTTAATCTTTTATGCCACATCCTCTTGATGCACATCATGCCTCCTACCACCCTACTCATTGGTCAAATAAAAAGGGGGTGGTCTTTTTCCTCCCTCTAAAAGGGAAGCCCTCATGTGCTTTCCACAGTAACAAGAGACTCAGAGGTCGCTTGGGATGTATCACCTAACTTCCCTCCCGCCTATGATGGGTGAGGATATACACCTGTTGAATTTTGCCCACCCCTGTACAAGCAGAAGCCTTGCCTATTAAAAATCAAGATGCTGTCAAGGTAGGTTGGGATGGTGCCTCTTTGCTATTACTTCAGTAAGGAGACAAAAAACAGTACTGCCAGGTTTTCAAAATATTGTAGAGGTAAGGCACATCTGAAATTCATGACATGCAGGATTGACAATCAGGAAGCACCTATTAACAAGTTTAGGTTCTACCTAAACACCAAACGAAGGTATTGATTAGTCATGTGCTTCTCTGCAAAATTAATATGCTTCCCACATTCATACATTTACCCGATGCATACATTTCTGGCCACTTCCACACTAGCCTGTTATAGGGCTATTATTCCGCTTTCAACATCCTATGGAATCCTGGGGTTAAACCGCAAACCCCGGGATTCCATGGGACGTTGAAAGTGGAACAACAGCACTACACAGCCAGCCCTCCACATTTGTCGGTTTCACTTTTGCCGATCTGATTATTCACCGATTATTTACTTTCACCTCTGCTGCCTCCCTATGCCATTTTTAATAGGGGCTGCAAACCTGGTGAGACTGAGAAACTGAGGCTTGTAAGTCCCTGGGGCAACAGTGGAGGCGGCAGTAAGTCCCACCAGCCACCCAGTTCTGCCTCGTGAAGGAACCCTGATGCATCAGAGGAATCCACGGTGGGTTGAATTCGGTGATCGTACTTTTTTTGTGTGTGTGTGTGTTAAATGTGGTTTGGGAGGACCTAGAGTTATTCACATTTTTTTCACTTTCACGGGGGTCCTGTGCCCCTAACCCTAGCGAATGGGGAGAGATGACAGTCAGAATTTCCGCACTGGACAGTTATAGCGCTATGATTCCACTGTCAACATCCTATGGAATCCTGGGGTTTGCAGTTTCGGGAGGGGCCGGCCGGCCCCTCCCGAAACTGCAAACCCCAGGATTCCATAGGATGTTGACGGTGGAATCATAGCGCTATAACTGTCCAGTGCGGAAATGGCCTCTATCTGCACAAAGAGCCCAACGTTTCAAAACAAGGGATTGTTTTGCTCATCTCGTCCAGCCTGTACCAAAGGGAAAGGTTTGCAGCCGTCGAATAAGGGACACCTCTTATAACGACGCAGGAGTTCTTATAAGGGGCACCCCCTTATCACAAGGCAGTCCAAGCAACTCGGGTGGGGCGGAAGGACCCTGCCGGCGGGGGGCGGGGGGGGCAAGCTCTGGGCTAAGACCCTCTCGGAGAGCCGCCTTTCCCTCCCTTCCTCCTTTTTTTCCAGACCGGGGGCGGCGGCGGTCCTTACGTACCTGGGCCCGGTCCCCACCAAATAGGTGTTGGTGCCCTGCAGGGTCATGGGCCCCGGGTTGCAGCCCAGCACGCGGACCACTCGCGCCGACAGCCGCTCCACTTGCGGCAGCCGGGACAACATAGCTCCGGCTCCTCCGGGCGACACCTCCGACCGAGGCGGCGGCGGCGGCGGCGGCGGCGGCGGCGTAGCTGCCCACACCATAGAGCGACGAAACCGAAGACGTGACAACGGCGCGGATAACGAAACGTCCCTGGTTTCCTTCGCGCTCTTTCCTCACAAGCGGCAGAGGGAGCCGTGTAGGGACGGGCTTAGCATTTGGGGGTCGCGCTGCGGCGCGTTCGTCGCGAAACAAAACGGAGGGGCACCCGGTTCGTGTTTTACGCTATCTCAGCGTTTTGTTTCTTCTGAATGTTTTAAGGAGACGCCACATTTCCTGTTTAGAGTCAACGATCGCACTGTTTCATATTTGCTCGGGGGCGACGTGATTGACGACAGCCTTGCCACGCAGGACGTTGTGCGTTTAGTTATATATTGGAGGTTAAAGAGCCGCGTTTCCCCTCCGAGTTTGGATTTCTGTCCAAAGGATCTCACGCAAAGCCCCCATCAGTCGCAGCAGAGAGAAATTCACACGCGTCAGGACGTGCGTTACAACATATTTTCGTTGTTCTCTTTGTTGGGGAGCAGCGTGTACGCGTTACACGGCTATACACACCATAACTACACTAAAGTGCTACATCCCCCCCCCCCCCCGTTTTTCCTTCGAGACGTCCCGGTTGAAGAGACCGAAGAGCGTTTCTTTAAAGGGGACCCGGAAGTCGGCGACTGGATGTGAGTCCGCGGAGGATCCACGCAGAAGACGCATCTCCGTGACGCGAGGAGTTTCTCGCCTCGGGCTTGTTTACGTGTTCGCTCGGGGGATTCTGTCGGCTGAGCGCTGTCTCCGCGTCGCAAGTGAAACCGTAGTCAAATCCGAGCAGGCAGCTCTCTGGCCGTTTCTGCACTAGACTGTTCTAGCGCTATTATTCCACTTTAAACATCCTATGGAATCCTGGGGTTTGTAGTTCAGGGAGGGGCCGCCCGGGGTTTGCAGTTTAGGGAGGTGCATTTAGAATTCTCAGCCAGAGAGCTCTTCGGCCTCAGTAAACTACAAACCCCTGAATTCCACAGGATGTTGAAAGTGGAATAATAGCGCTGGAACAGTCTAGTGCAGAAATGACCAAAGAGCAGGACAGGCAAGTTGATGTGGGAGCAGGAGGCTGGATGTGAGGAAGCACTGTCTCTCAAAACAATCTGGAATAGCAATAACATTTCCTCCAGGTCTTATCTTGAGCACAGTGTCTTCCAGCTCGTAAGTTCCATAATTCCATCATCCTTCCTTCCTCCTCTTCCTCACACCTCCTGTCTCCCTGCTGACTCTCATTCCCCCTCCTCACTTGTTTCCTTCTTCCCACCTTACCCGTTTTCCATTTCTTGTTCACTTGTCTCCCTTACCGCTACCACCTACATGCTTTGTAGAGCAAGTCCGACCCCACAGAGCAAGCAGCCTTCTTTTCAATAAATAGATCCATCAAGGCTACAAGTATATTTGGAGCTTGGATGATGCTGGAAAGTGCATTCTACCGCATTGCTGTTGGGGCCTCTGGTGGTGATGGTGCAATTTGCTATTCTGGGCATGCCACTGTTTGAGTAGAGGTGCATCACCTCATATAATGGGGTGTTCAGGGCTATGCACTGTGGCTGGAGTGTCCATGGTGCTTGCATCTTAGCCTCCTCTAACGGGAGGGCTGGACCTCCCCACCTAAGAAATGTGCTAAGAATTAGCTTGCAATCTGTGCTGCACTTAGTTCTGCAAATGAGGCAGAGAGTTGAATTTGTTCTCTTTAGGAAATCCTATGGTCCTATGAGTTCACCGAGAAATCTGATAGGGAGTGCGGCGTCCCCTCATCAAAACATATGTGTAAGTAAACTCTATATGATAGAAATATCGGAAACCTTCAGACACTTCCTTCCCTGGAAATGTAACCACAGACAGCACCGGAACCCCATAGATATCATGCCATTAAGATATAGGGTGCACATGTGTGCCTTTACGTAGCTCGAAGTGATGATCTGAGAAGACTGTGGAAACATATTTTGTCTATAGATGGCAGTAACAACCTCTTCTGACATTTTACAAGTTCTGTCATAACCAAATTGGTACATAATTTGTAGCTGAAAACACCAGCTGTAGTTGACATTTACAAAGAGAGGGTGCAGCCTGCTGATCATATTTGCATATACGATCACGAGCACAGTCATGTTTACTTCATTCTTGTTGAGATCAAGGTGCTTGAAGCATCCTCAGCTCTATAGTTGATTACAGCCACTTCTTTTAAGAGGTGTTCACTCTCCTTTTGGTACCCACCCCCATGCACAGCAAGCAGTAATCAACTCCCTGAAGTACTTGTGAAGTACAGAGTTTGGGGACGTTACTATTCAGGAGTAAAACTCACAGAATTTCCCAGCCAATATGGCCAAAATGGCTGGCAGATTCTAAGAGTCATAGTCTAAAACGTAACTTTTCTAAGCTCAGATAATAGCAGTTTGAGCATTTAGTGGAGTTGAGTCACATTGTTTTCTTCTTGAGGCTCTATGTTCAAGACATGAATGTATCTTATACAAAATGTGGTGAAGATTATTTACTTTCACAGAAAATATATATGGAGGTATGTGTGAAAAAGAAACAAGAAGCTGTATATCAGATTTTTTTTTCAGACATCTTAGAAGCAGTGTGGAAAGTGTTTCTACCCATCCCGTGACTGCCACTGAAGTGAGGAACTGCTCTTGTCCCTCTGCTATAGCATCAAATGTGGTGACATTTTACATGCCCTTATGGTTCCTTTGTTAGACTTTATACATCCAGTATTCCCACTGGACCCTTGAATAACTGCTGCCATCACAGACAACAATTGAACTCAATTTTTCAAATATGTGGCATTCTTAGATGCACAGGTGCATAAGACAAAATGGTTTATTAAGAAGAAGTTCAACATGAATTTAAATATTACTTGTTTAACATATCTTAAAGCCTGACTGACACCAACTCTAAGTGGAAACATAAGAGATAAAATTATAAGAAGAAGAAAGAGACAAGTTTTGGTAAGGGGAATGAGAAACGGGATTTTCAGTTATTAATCCAGTTATTTCTCTCTTTCAAAGCTCACAACAGGGATCAGAGAGTCATGGATAGAATTTTCCATATGTGTTTGTGTAAGTGTAGTAATGTAATTTAAATATAAATACCAATTGAAAATTAACTGTGAAAAATGTTCCCCTTTTAAATTAAATATAACTGAGTCAGATCTTTTAATAACAATATTAACTATAAATTCAACAAGTTAAGCCTTACCCACTCATTTTCCCATATTTGTTTGCAGGGTTATTATGAAGATAGAAGTGGAAAGGAGGACCACGTAGACTGTGTCTGGGGGTCCTTGGAGCAAAGGCAGCTTCTATATGTAACAAAAAAAAAAAGGAGGGGGGAATTGCAAGCTTTAAATATATGACTAATTTCATATTTCCTGACATTCAATGTTATGGACGCTAAGATTAGTTCTAATGACAGCTGAAGAATGTTATCACAGGTCTTGAACACATTTTTTGTGTCTTTGTAGCTGGTTAATAGTTGGATGGGAGACCACCAATGAATACCAGATGCTGTAAGCTATATTTCAGAGGAGGGAATGGGCAAAATCATCTCTGTGTAGTCCTTGCCTAAGAAACCCTATGAAATTCATGGAGTTACCATAACTCAAAAGGCAGCTTGAAGGCACATACACATAAATAAGGGCATTGCAATACCAAAGATTTTGAGGTTATAGATAATTGAAATAAAATCAAATTACATACAAAATGAATAAGTGACTCAGGCAAGACAACGTCATAGCTCAAAGAGTATTAAACAGATCACATGGCCTACAGGAACTAGAGTTTCAGTTTACTTTATGTTCCACACCCTCTATCTTTCCTGTTTGTAGATTACAGAAGGTCACAGTACAACTGTGAAAATCCCTAACTTCCAAAACTTCTCTCTGATTATGGATTTTTGGTTTATATTTTTATGGAACTGAGAAGTTTTAAGGTATGCGTTTTTCATGACAGTCTTGGTGCTACATTTATAACATCAGATTGTTTTAGAGTTACACTCTTGAAACCAGCAGGCTTATTGGAAATGCTGATTTTCCCCATGAACTGAGTGGGTTTAACAGAGGGGAGGGAAAAGTATTATTGCAGATTTTGAATCAATACCTTATGATTAATTAAACTATATGGTTCTGTATAATAATGTTTAACAAGTATATTTTCCCAGATCTTTTTCTGCTATGGACTAGTAGAGATATATTTCTTGGTGCTGGCGTTCTGTGAATGGTACTTTGCATACTATTAAAGATAATGTTGTAGATATGAGCTTTTAAATTCACATTAAAGATTTTTCCAAAGTGTTGGCTACATTGCACACATGTCTGTAATATTTATGTAGAATATTGAGTAAAATAACACAAAGTTAATTGCAAAACAGATGTTTCACACTTTCTGTCTGGAACAGCTACATTATTAACATGTACACACACAGTGCCATGAAAGACTGTTATGAGGTGTTTTGTTCTGAAGTTTAAAACAGTACTAGTTGAACTACCTGATGTGATGGACAGGCATTTTTTTTCCCTCAAGGACTGGTTCCATATTTGTTCCCACTGGCTGTGGTTATTTCTTTCTTACCTGGAAACTCTTCAGGGACTAGCTCAGGCATGGGTATCAGTCCATGGACTACCACTTTGAGCAGCATCATTTAGGAACATAAAAGTGCCAGAAAAGGAGGCTGACAGAAGTTGGAAGATCTCTTTGAAGGGTTTTTGTTCCAGACAGATTTAAACAGATGCTTGTACAAGATTCTGTATTTGTCTCAGGGCCATTCTAAGAATGTTTTGCTGCTTGAGACAGAAGGAAAAATGGAACGATGTTTTCCATCCCCATTCCATGCATCATGTCCTCCAGCACACCTGAGGGACCGCAGGCTATATCTAGGACAGATTGTGGGGCCTTAACACAGCTCTCCAATGGAGCAAGAGCCCAGGGGACGTGTGCTTCTCCTCAGCATCCCCTATCTAAGACAGTTACTTCATTCTGCATAATATAAGAGCTAGTGTTGAGCTATCAACACTATACATAGTGTTGATTTTTTATATAGCATTAAACCTGCTATCTAATCACACTAAACTAAGAATAAGCACCACTGAATACACTAGGACTTGCTTTCCAGTAAATGTGCATAGGCTTACACGTTAAACTTTTGAATATGACTGAAAATATTTTTGAAAGAATAAGGCATGATTTCTTTGTTTTTCAATGGTGCTTGTGTATAATGTATAGCAAACTAGACTTTTTAATTTGGAATGCCTTTTTAGTTCATTTAAAAGATTTTCAGCTGAACAATATAACCAATTCATAGATCAAAATTGCAGTGCTGTGCAGAGTAAGAGGGGAAAAAATCAACGTATGACTAAACATGCATAGGACTGAATGGCACAGGTTGTAGCCCTAATATTTATAAGTTGCAGATGTGGTTTTTATCCTTTTCTAAAGTACCTAATTTTTTTTCAGGACTCACTTGGAAGAATTAACCTTTTCAACACCTTTCAATATATATATGGATACTTGGCCAAATGACATGTTAGTAGTGAAGTGACATTCATAACATTCTCAAACAGCTGTGCATTCTAAAACCAGAGTTCCTTCCTCACAGAGAAGAAATAGATGAAGAAATGGGATTTTTAAAACTTTTTGCCTGAGATGAAATGATCAGTCATGAAAGCATGACAATGAGATTTACTAAGAGAGATTTTCTTGTGATGGTTTTTGGCACTCTGGTTTATGTAGTCGATATTGGAGTAGATCTTTGGATAGCAAAAACATACTGGTGTGAGGGACAATATTTATGGTGTGCCTTAATACTGGCCCCAGGATTTCTTTCCTCAGTAGTTGTCCAGTTTTTCAGTTATACTTGGTTTAAAGAAGACAGTGCTGAGAAGTTGAATTGGATTTTTCTTCTACTACATTTCTTACATGGTGGAATATTTACAAGGTAAGCACTGGATTTTGAGCATAGAATGCAGAATCTATATATAAAATGATACACTAAATGATTTTTCATGGTTAGCAGTGGTGATGATGAAGTTTTGATGTGTGATTTGTTGATCATGCCTATTGGCACAGAGACATGGCTGATAGAAGGGGTCTCTGTCTGCTATTGGTGGAACAGCTAGAAAGCTGTGGACCAGGAAGGATCGGAGAAAGAAACAAGGATCTAGAGAAGCAGAGTGGAGTGTCTAGAGATGGCAATAGGCCAAGAAAAAAAAAATCTAGAGCATGGCTTGAAGTGATCCAACAAACAAAAAGATGAAGGACACCAGAGGTTAGAATAAATTGAAAAATGATAACTGATACCAGTGAAATGTGCTTTTGTCCCAGACTTACAGAAACAAGACGATCTTGTTCCCATACTGTTTTCTTGAAATATCTTTCTATTTCTTTCTATTGAAGCTATTAGAAACCTAATGGTTTGTTCCTTATGCCACTAATAGTGTAATATCCACATGCTTATGGAAGGCAACTGTAATACAGATTGATTCAATAATGAATTTGGTCTTCACAAAGGGAAAATAAATCTTAGATACATTAATCTTACCTAAAATTACTATAACCTGAAAGTCATCCAAGTTTGGAAGAAGAAAAGACATTAGAGATCTTCAGGATTATGATTTGCTTCATCAGATTTATAATCTTTGAGATACACACCCACTGTGCAGTCCTGTATCTGTAAACTCAGTGGGACTTAACTCCCAAGTAAGTATACTTCTGGGCCACTTCCAGGGATTGGAAAATTGTACTAGTCCCCTGGAACCTCAGAAAGTCACTTCCAACCTGTACCTGTTATTTTAGGGGGCAAACAAATTTCTTCCTTGAAAACTGGCCAATTTCACCCCCAGAAGGCTTAGGGAAAGATGATTAATACAATTTTCAAGCCATTTTTGTGTTATCTAGGGCTGTGTTAATGCCAGGCCTTTTTTATCCCTCCTCAAAGCCAGAACTAACACAGTCTCTCCACTCAAGGAAAATGGCCAGAAATGCCAAACACACCCCAAAAACATGCAATTTTGCAGCTGTCATCTCTGGGACTCTATCAATAATATTTTGGAATTCATGTAAAAGAGGAGATATCCCAGCAGATTGGAGCAGGGGAAGCTGTTACCATCTTCAAAAAGGGGAAAAAAGAGAACCCCAGCAACTACTGACCAGTGAATATGATGTTAATACCAGGAAAGATTTTGAAACAGACCATTAAGCAGTCAGTGATCACTTAGGAATGCTGTGGTTATTAAGAGCCAGCATATGCTTAATTTTTTTTTTAAAAAAAAATCAGGCCAGATTAATATTATCTTTTTTTTGTTGACAGAGTGGCAAGCTTAGTAGATCTGAGGAATGCTGAAGATGTAATATATCTTGATTTCAAGAGGATGTTTGATAGGATTCTCCATGATATTCTTGTAAGCATGCCAATAAAATTTGGGCTAGACAAAGCTATTGTTAGGTAGACTTCTAACTGGTCAACAGACTAAACTCAAAGAATGCTCACTCATACCTCTTCAACCTGGAAGGAAGTGAATAGTGGGCTGCCACAGAAATCTTCCCCAGGTCTGGTTTTGTTCAACATTTTTATAACAACTGGGATGGTGGAGCACAGGGCATGCCTATCAAATTTTCAAGTCATACCAAATTAGGAGAGGTAACTGTAATGTTCTGTTTTCTGTCTTTCTGTCTTTCTTTCTTTCTTTCTTTCTTTCTTTCTTTCTTTCTTTCTTTCTTTCTTTTAAAAACTCTGTTGTGTTTATTAGAGAAATTTGGGTTGCCAGTTAGTATTAGGGTTGCCAGTTCAGGATTGTCCTAAGCCCTGAGACCCAGGGATGCCCCTTGGTGATATCATTAAGTGTTATGTATTAAGTGCCAATCACGGTTGCTCACAGCTTGTCATTCAAACACACAGTGAAAGAGACAGAGGGCCTTTCCACCCTACACTGTTACAGTGCTATTATTCCACCTTCAATGTCTTCTGAAATTCTGGGATTTGTAGTTGACTGAGGCCAAAGAGCTCTCTGGCTGAGAATTCTAAATGCTCCTCCCTAAACTGCAAACCCCAGGATTCCATAGGATGTTAGAGTGGGATAATAGCACTATAACAGTATAGTGAGGAATGTCCGAGAGAGAAAGAATATTTTCCTATTTGGAAATTAGGACAGAAATCTTATGAAATCGCATGACATTAATTGAATAGGTACATATGTGATTGAAATCACTAAATCAGCAGCCCAGCCACATTGTGGGCCCCTGCATTGATCTAACTTAAAACAAGAAAAAGAAAACCCAAGTTAATGTAATTAAATTGGTGCTAATACAATGTTCAAGAGCAAATGTATATTTATACAACTGTTCATTGAGTGCAGGCCAAAAGCAACCACACAATTTCTCCTTAGGTAAAGTGATCAGCAGTTAGTACCTTGCCTTGTGAGAATCCTTGTCCAAAGGCCATCTGATACCTTATCAGGCTTTTCAGCTGTGAACTTGGGAGCTGAAACATAATGCAGCCCATTTGGCCTTACACACAACATTTTTTTCTCTGTTCTGTATGTCAAACAGGTAGGGTCATAACAAAAGAACCACTGGAGCCACATTAAATAATCAAGCTTGAACTCTCTTTCATTCTTTCCATCCTTTACATACATAGAAATGCATCAATAGCCAAATATTTCCTAAAGCTGGCTTCTTCAGTCAAAGGATGTCCTCCATTTTTTATTTCAATATACAGTATGTGATTTTTCTAAATACTTAATAGACCTGAGTACTTCATAGATGTCACAACCCTTGTTTTGAATGTTAACATTTTAGTGGAGTTCAAATGCTTCTGATCCCCCCAATCTAAAATGCATTTTGGGGAGGCTGAAACCTTTAATTGCTTAATTGGTTATACCAGTTTTAAACCCCTTTTTAACTGACTAAGGCACATGTCTGGCTAATTAGGCAATTAGATATGCAATCACTTCCAAAACATTACTTTTTTTAATGTAGCATCTTATAAACACTCCTGTTGCCCTGCACTATCTTAAATGAAGCATTTTTCTGTTGATGTCTAAAGGAGGAAATGCATCTTCTAAGGTGGTAACTGCTATGCATAATCAAAAAACAAAGGAAGCTTGCTTCTTCATTAAAACTGTTATTTCAGTCTTATGCAAATTTATGCAGATTCAATTAACTGATTGGTTATAATTAATTTATTTGTTTAAGCTTTCTTCAGAGGGACTGTGTAAAATGCAAGCAGTTAACTTTCATTTAACAAACTATGCAGTTGTCAAGTATTTTTAATGATACAGATATCATAGGTTTATCCATCAAATGCCAGATGAATGAGACTTCCTGATACCTCCCAAATTTATTGTTGCATAAGGCAATATGACAGATGGTAGTGTATCTCACAAGCAATGTAATTCATATTCATAAGTAGAAGGTGAGCACCATCACTACCCTCCCGCCAGGGTCTAGCAGAGAAAATTAAGCAAGCCGAAAGCTTTATCACATGCTGGTTTGCTGCATGATTATGCTTAGTTCCATTTTTGGTCTCTACTTATCATGTGACATCATCACTCTCCTATTGTTGAATTGCATCATCAAACCAGCAGCATAGTGTTATTGCAGAAACAGTATGATACTGACTGTTTCAATACCAGTATGTTTCTGATTCCTTAAATAACGCAATTGCTATGAAACAACAGGTTGGTGTGATAAAGCCCTTTGTTTTTTTTTTGGTTTTTTTTGGTAAAAAGATATCAAGTACCTTTATTTATATGGCGAGAAGCTCTGTCACATGTGGTCTTCGAACATGGAGGAGAGATTGAGAGAAAGAGAGAGAGAACCACAGACTGCAAATTAGAAAATGGACAAACTCAGATTAAATTCAGACCAATTACTGCAGGATGTGAGAGTGTTTCACCAAACCCAACACACAGGACATAAATATATACAGTTCCTGCACTGTTAGAGAGACATGTGGACTAGCAGCTACTGGCATGATAAGACTGTTATCTCTAACATGTTGAACATATATATGATGGTACTTTATGGGCAAAACAATATTTTTAGGCTGCAATCATATATACCTTTACCTGGGAGTAAGCCCTAGTAGGCCAATGGGACTTACTTCTGAGTAGATATGTACATGGTTGCACTGTCAAGTGCTCGCTACTTCCTTGTGAGGTGAACCAGAGATATGGAGGCCTACCATCACTCTTCCATGGAAACATATTTATGTGTAAACTTATGCTAATAGTTGGAGTAATAGCAAGAGGCATCTGTGGGGAATATTGGAGTTTACCACAAAACTGCTGTCATGTGAACATCAAAACATTATTTGGAAGTCTCCACAAAAAGTGGGGAGGAAATCTGTATTCCTTGAGATGTGTTCTTGTAAGCAAACCTTTTATAAACAACAAATTGAAGAGGAGTGAGTTGAGTGCCTTGTCATCTTGAGAAACAGCAGAATACTGAGGTTTATAAAGAATGCTTTAAGAGGAACAGTCTCCCTCCAGGTGCCTGTTTGCAATTTCTTTTTTTGGAAAACGTTTCATGTTCATAGAGTGAACAGATTCAGTTTTGCTTATGCTCATAATATTTTGAAGACTAATGTCCAAACAGTGAACGTGGGTATTGGTTTAATATCAGTCTATTGAAACGGTATAGTTCCTTGAAGTAGCAAGTTTAGAAAAGGGTGAACATCTTGTCTTTCAGCTACTGCTAACAATTGAAGTTGTGGCAGAAAGATTCATATTATTGTGTTTTCGCTGCACTATCCAGACCCCTGCCCAAAGAAGGTACAATGTGGTGTTATTGGCTGGATGTGAGTAGACCTTAAGACTGATTCTAAGATCATGTGATCTTTTTTTTTTGCATTGTTGTTATTTCAGTACAACTGTAAATTACCTCATATGTTAAAAATTAAATGAAAAGCTTGGTTCTGTCCAATGCTGCATCCACTTGTGCAATGTGGCTTCTCATTCCTTCCCTCCTGCTTCCTTCCCCAATCTGTTCTCGAGACTCCTCCAATGTCCTGGAGCTAATTGGGTGGGCAGTGGGTGGGAGCACCCCTCCCTGCTTCCCAACTTGATTTTATGAAGGAGAACGACTCGAAGGTCTACAGTGTCAGTATGTCAAAATGGCTCATAGCTCACCCCAGACTCAGGGGGTGTTATAGGCCATTTTGGAACAATTCCACCCCTTCAATTTGGGTGACCCTTGCAGTGACCCTTGCAGAGCCACATGTGGTCTCTAGGATTTGCCCACCTATGGTTTATACGAACTCCTCAGCTCTCAGGCTATCATGTGATGTTAGTGGAGGCTTTATAAAAAATCTGCCAAACAATGGCAAATTAAGCCAAGGGAGGAACCATTGTTTCCTCACATCTTCCTCTACCCTCTTAAGGCCAATAAATGCTTTCCCAGATGGCTTTAAATCCAGGTATGCATGATTTACAGATGGGATTGGGACCATTCTTCAGACAATAGCAGTCTTGTGAAAGTACCAACTCAAACAACATACTAGATATCCAATGGCAGGTGCATGTTTAACAACAACAACTCCTCTGAAGAATTCTATCAAAAATAAAAAGCAGATGCAGGTGGCTTTACGTCTGGATGGAGAAATGGCTGAGAGGGAAGAATGGGTTTATATCCAAGGTCATTCTGCACTACACTGTTATAGTGCTGTTATTCCACTGTCAACATCCTGTGGAATTCTGGGGTTTATAGTTTACTGAGGCCAAAGAGCTCTCTGGATGAGAATTCTCAATGCCTCTCCGTAAACTGTGAATGCCAGAATTCCACAGGATACTGAAAGTGGAATAATAGCACTATAACAGTGTAGTGCAGAAATGGCCCAAAAAAGCTCATGTTAAAATAAGAGCCAGTTAAATGTGCTGCCATATTCCTTTTTTTCTCCTCCTCCCTTCCTTCTTCTTAAGAATTTCCCTGTATTTTTTTTCTGACAGGTAGGAGTAGGACAGATGTTGAGCAAAAAAAGACTTGAAAGGAAAAAGTTAAGCAGCCTTTTCTAGTGTTATAGACTAGCCTATATATATATGTATATATGTGTATGTGTGTGCGCACACACATGTATATTTAAAACTTCTCAAATGAGTTATTGAAAGTGAAATTGTAATTATGGTGTAGAAATTACGACTAGAAATCAGCAGTAAAAAGAAAAAGGTTTGTGCTTCAGAGAAATAAATGAATCAGCTGGATAATATATTTTGGCAGTGTCCACTTCTGGAGCAGGTTAGTAGCAGTAAGATGTAGTGACATGAGAAGTGTTTTTACTGTGGAATAGTGACTTTATAAAGACTTTGTTCTGGTAAAAAAGAAAGTTCTACTTCTGTCTGGGCATGGTACCCATGTAACTGTAGGCAGAGATAATGGAGATAATACAGATATCACAATTGAGAAGCCCAGTAAATTATAAAAAAGGTAGAACAAAGCCAGTTGCAATTCATTAGTAGAATAGATCTTAGTTATTCTTGATGGTAGACAGACATATTCAGGAAGCAAGTGAAAGTTTATCTCTGATTGGTAGTCAAGTAAGATCAGAACAGATGCTCTGGCAGGAAGCCAGAACTGAGTCCAATAACACCATTGGCTGGAATTCCAGTCTGATTGGAAGTTAGATAAAAGCTGATCGCAGACCAGATGGAGGCAAGCTATATCATTATTACTTCCAACAGCTTCATGTGTACTGTCCACACTGTACTTTGGCTGGAAATTATACCAGATATTACTGGATACAGAGATGGGCGGGGGGAGAAACTCCCTTGTAGAATGATGACGGGGCTATGTAACACGTATTTCATATATTATAAGATAGATAACAAGAGCCAGTGTGGTGTAAGTGGTTTCAGTTTCGGACTGTGACTCAAGAAGTTGATAACTGCCGTCAAGTCAAGTTCAACTTATGGCAACCTATGAACAAGAGACATCCATGTCACCTGCTTAGATCTTGCAGACTCAGGGCTTTGGCTACTTTGATTGAGTTTATCCATCTGTAATGCAGTCTTCCTTTTTTCCTACTGCCTTCGAATTTACCATTTACCAAGCATTTCTGTCTTTTCTAGTGAGTCATATCTTCTCATGTCATGGCCAAAACATGACGGTGTCAGTTTAGTCATGTTGGCTTCCAGGGAGAGTTGAGGTTTGATTTGCTCTAGGACCCATTTCTTTCTTTTTTTATTAGTTCACAGTATTCATAAAACTCTTCTCTATGGCCATTTCCACACGGGGTTTTAAAACGGTGCAGAGCGTCCTCCAGTGAGGACGTCTGCACCTGGGAGCGGACTGGGTTGGACCTACTTAACGTAGATCCACATACCAGCCCACTCCAGAACGACCCCAAGTGGTCGTCCAGCGTGCTTTTGAAAAACCTGTTTCTTGAGGTTTTTCAAAAGCATGGAGCGCGCCAGTGCGAGCCTGCTCCCTTATGCAGATTCGCAGGCTCGCATTGGTGCGAGCCTGCGATCTGCCAGGGGCGGGCTTTAGGCTGGTGAACTTCAGCGGTTGGTCGAGAGCCTTGACCAACTGGAAGCTGCCATTTTCATCCCCGGAGCGGCGCCCAAAAGTCTGGTGAGTAGCGTCACGGGGCGATTCCCTTGTCCTGTGCGGAAATGGCCTATATTTCACATGAGTTGATTTTCTTCCTGTCAGTTTTCTTCACTATCCATCTTTCACAACCATACATAAAAATTGGAAATACGATAGTATGGGACCATCCTAACTTTATTATTCAATGATATATCTTTACACTTCATAGCTGTCCTTCCAAGCCCTAGTCTTCTGATTTCTTGACTGCAGCCTCCATTCTGATTAATGACTCAGCCAAGGTATGGAAAATATTGAACTATTTCAATGTCTAGTCTACTTTAAAGTTATGTGGTCTTTATTTCATCATCTGTGGTCATGATTTTTGTTTTCTTAATGTTCAACTATAAACCTGCCTTTTCACTTTCTTCCTTGACTTTACTCAGTAATCATTCCAAGTCTTTGCTATATTCTGCTAGTAGTGTGGTATCATCTGCATATATTTAATTGTTGATATTCCTTCCTCCATGCCTCCTTCTTCTGAGTCTAACCCTGCTTTACATATAAGTTCACTGTACAAGTTAAACAGATAGGGTGATAAAATGCAGACTTGCTTGACCCCCTTACCAATTGGAAAACCATTCTATAGCCCCTTGTCCTGAGTACAGGTTACACATCAGGGCAATCAAAATGTTGTGGCACACACATTTCTTTAAGAGCAATCCAAAGTTTTTCATGATCTACACAATCAAAGGTTTTCCTATGATCTATAAAGCGCAAGCTTATTTTCTTCTGAATTTCTATGATGCACTCCATTATCCAACATATGTTTGCAATATAATCTCTAGTACCTTTTCCTTTTCTGCCCCTCTTGGACATCTGGCATTTCTCACTCCATATATCAGACCTGCACAACTTGGCAGTAGGTAAGGTCCGAAATTAAATAGGCTAAACTTCTTCGGGGATCAGATAGGTTTTTAGCACCTCGCTTTCCAAGTAAAGTTGTAATAATGGTATAATGTTTTTTATTTGCAAAATAATCATTAATTATACTATAATTATTATGGTATAATTAATGATTAAATTATTTTGCAAACCAAATAAACCATATTTTACAAAATATGTTTTTATAATATACTTCCATGCCTTCTGATTGGTGCTGAGGTAGGTAAGGAAATGCTGGTAGGCATCACACTGGGCCAACACTGGATGGCTACACATATGGCCCATCCAGCAGGCTAGGCCTTTGCGGCACTTGGAAATGAAGTCCTCCTCAAAGCTCCTGGTGGCCTGCTTCTCTGGCAAATGGGGCACCAAGATGACAGGAAACTTTCCCACCAGGCGCCCACAGAGCCAGTCAAAGTGCTTGAAGTGCCACTGCACCTGCTGTCCAGTATGGCTGGGCACCAACTTGTAGGCAATGTAGCTCTTCATGCCTTTGAACTTGGTCTGCTTCGTGGGGTCTTCGATGGAGCATTGGAAAGGGTATGGGTTCTCCTGCCACTCAAGCCCATTGGTGCCCAGCATAACACATAGCTTGTCCCCATCCTTCATGAAACCTGATGCCTTGCCCAACACAAAGGCCTCACCGCCTGATTTCACAAAAGTGGAGAAGTGGTTCAAGAAGAGGCCATGGTTGCCTCAGCTGTTGACACCCTTGAACCAGCCCTCCATCTCCTGGTCACTGCAGAGGCTCAGCACCTTGTGTTCCCACAGGGAGATCTCACCCTGCTTCTCGGACTTGGTCGTACAGCACTTGGGCTCACAGCAGCACCATGGCCTGGCTGCTGTCGCCACCCAGGCAGGGGATGGGGATGGGAACAGGCCACCCCGCAGCACCACCAACCAAAGGCAACTCGCCCTCCTCCTCCCTTTCCCACCAGTTCTCTCACTCACTCTGGCAGTGCTCTTGTTACCGCCATTGCTAGCCCGAGCTTGTGGGATATTAAGATATCATTTGATATCAATAATTCGGCCTTCTATACCCATTCCTCTCCACGTGCTTGTGAGGCCCCCAGACAAGCACGCACGCAGGCTCGACCGATAATTGCTGTAATATTCCGAACAAATACAGGCAGGCCAGAAATAGCTGACTCGCAGCTTCAGGAGACCTCAAGGCAAGTACCTCAATTATGTATGCACACAACTTTCAAAAGATCCTCTGCCCCGCGCTGGCAGCTTAATGAGCAGACTATACAACGCTCAAGCACTCCGCGTTTGCATACTGGCTACTGTATTGACAATTTGGCTATAACTCAATCATTCAAATACTGACCTTTCGGAGGCTTTGTCTCCAGCCCCAAACTTATTGTTTTCCCCAAGTACGAGCTAGCCTGCGGCCACAATTTTCCTTATAAGAACCCCTGACTTTGAGCACTTCCTCGGATCGCTCTTGGCTTCCATCCCACCTTGCTGTCACTTTATCCAGCGGGCCTTCCCCTCAGCTCCACGTGCTGAGAGCCACGCTCCCCAGCTTCTCTGCTTCTAACCGGGCTTCAGGCAAGTCACACTCCCTCTGTCTCAGAGGAAGGCTAAGGCAACCCCCTGCTGAACAAATCTTGCCAAGAAAGCCCTTTGATAGGTTAATTTTAATGTGACCATAAGTCAACTTGAAGGTACACAAGATAGAGAACAATACATTGCTAGACACTGTAAAGCCTTTGTAATAATGTGAGATCTATTGCGCATATGTACACATTGTATGCAGTAAGATCATATTCAGGTACTGTGGGTAATATGTTCTGTTTAAGTCTGAACAAAGTTCCTTATAAATGATATAAACCTAGGCTTTGAAATGTCTATGAACAAGAATGTCCCAGGCCGTGTAAAGTCTATGTTGATAACAATCCTCCCCAAGAGAGATGGAAAAGTGTATTAATGATCGGTTCATATAAATAAATAGCCCAAATGATTATACCGCTGCCTGCTTATTCTCCCATTACAAAATATATCCTGAAATTCTAAGCCTTAAGGTATATTTAAGGGGAGTGTTGATGTTGTCCTGTCTACTGGACAATGCTGCTGCTTACAAATTTGGGTAGCTTAGGTGATACAGATTAGCTAGCAAGCAGCAAAGAACATTCAGTCCCTCAGAGAAAGAGAGAGAGTGGGAGAACCATGCCTGTTTCACCAGCTGGTCCTTCTCCACAACATGTTGTCTGCTATGGCTGCTTTTCATTAAAAATGTGGAAGAATTGTTATATGTATCTGTTGTGAGATTAAATCTAAACACAATATATGATGCAATGTGACTTCCATTGTAGGTATTGGTTTGCACTGAATCATGGCTACCAAGCTGCATTTAAACCAGAACATTCAGGGGACATATTGACTCATGGTCCTCCCAGCCTCACTCATAAAAGAGCCATTGATTCCATGGCAGATATCAGTATGCTCCGACTATTTAGGATGTACCTGGAAAGCACACCCCAGCTCATTCTTCAGATCTACATTGTTATGATGTCTGACAATCGTACCTTCAATCAATGTAAGTCTAATTTATAGTCAAAACAAGAATGTGTGTGTGTGTGTGTGTGTGTGTGTGTGTTAAAAACCTGAATGCTGCCCTTTAGCACTTCTTCCAGAATGGTACATAATGCCTGAGAATTTGTTTTCCAAGTCTTTGCCAGACATCAAAAAGATGGTAATGTATGTTCCAAGGTGAGTTTTTCTGGGAATGAATTCCACAAATGGGTAGCCATAAATAAGAAGGCCCATTCTCTAGCTGCCACCCACTTTACCTCAGACAGTGGAGACAAATAGAAGGTCCTTCAGTTTGGCTTTAAAATGCAAGCGGATTGATACAGAAGCAAAATTACTTCAGGTTTCTGGACATAAGCTATATGGGTCATTAAGAGTAAGGTAAACATGCCAGCATTGTATAGTGGTTTGAGTGTTGGACTACGATCCTGGAGACCAGGGATGGATTCCATGAAAACCCATTGGGTGACCTTGGGAGTGTTGTACACTCTCAGCCCCAGAAAACCCTATGAGAGGTTCACCTTTGGGTTGCCATAAGTCAGAAACAACTTGAAGGCACATGACGATAAAAAACATGTATATATACTTTGAGTTAGGTTTGGAAATAGACCAGTAGCCCTTGAAATTCCTGGATTAAAGTGTGTTCAGAATGACCAGGTACAATTAATAACCTAGTAGCTCTATTCTAAACCAAATGTTTCTGATGTATGTGAGTTTATTTATGGTTGGCCCTCCACATTTGTGGGTTTGACATTCAGAGATTTGATTATTTTTGAGTGTCTCTCACCCCTGCCCCCTCACCTCAGATGCTTCTTTTTTGGGCAAACCTTCCCTCTTGGCAGCTCCGATCAGACTGCACAGTTCTTTAAAAACCTGCCTCCAATCTTCCTCCTCCTCCACCAGCCACTGCCTGGCCAGCTAAGGACAGTTCATAGCCCAATTTCTCAGCATCACAAACCCTCTCCAATTCCCAGTATACACCTAAGGAAGGAGATGGGCAAGAGAGGGGAAGTATAAGTCCACCATGCCCACCCTCTCCTTTCCCTGACCTGGTTTGGACCATGGGCGCCCATTTTCTGCACCCATGCCTCAGCCCCTTTCCCACAGACACACAGACACACACATTTTGATATTTGTGATTTTTCAGTTTTGCAAGGGTCCTGTGCCCCTAAGCCTAGTGAATGTGGAGGGCCAACCATATTTACTGTGAGCATTAAGATCTTATAGCTTCAAGAGCATCTCAGAGCGTCTTACAAAGGGTGAATGGGTGAGTAGGGAATCACATTAACATCTTGTATAGGAATAGAGATGACATGCTGCCCATATGGAACCGGGATTATCCAGGGAGCGCTGTCTGCCCTTGTGCTTGTTCTTCCCTGCTATTGTACCAGGCAGCAGCTCCCACCAAAATCCCCCTGAGGCAATGAGCCGGAGCTGAGAGCAGATGGAACGGGGTCAGCCTGTAATGGAGGGATCCTTCCCTTGCTGGCAGTGGCCAGTTGCTAAGCAGCAGTTCCTGCCAAGGTCCCCTGAGGCAAAGGATTTGGTGGAGCCGAACAGCTGGAATTTTTGTCAGTCTGGCACAAGAGCCTAGAAAATGTTAAGAGGGCAGGGAGAGAAAATTCATTTTGGGAGGTGGAGGTTGTATTTCACATATTGATGTGAACTAGAGTACATAGTTCTAAAATGTTTGATTATACTGTAAAAATAAGTTCCAGGTCCATATGGTATTGGTGAAATCATCTAGCTGTAGCATTCAATGAAGTAGCTATGTTAGTCTTTTACAGCACAAAAAATAGGAAGGAACGGGGAGTGCTGCCACTTCCCCCCCCCCTTTCCTTCCTTCTTTTAAGTTTCAGAATATATTTCTGCAAGAAGAAGCAGTGGCTTTCTTATTTTAAAGTCCTGTTTGCAGCTACAGTATTGTTTGAATTTTTGTGACCTGCCATTTTTTTTTTCAAGGTAGAGCTGGGATGATAAATCAATTATCAATAACAATTCATTTATTTTTGATGGTGGACACAATTCTGTTGCAAAGAACACACTGGAAAAGTAGTGTATAGTTCAGTTTCCATATAATGCCACCTATCCTTGAAACAGTGCTGTTAAAAGTAAATATGCCCATCACATCTTTGTGTGTGTGTGTGTGTGTGTGTATATGAATGTGAATGAAGTACAGTTGATATACAAATCTGCAGCTCTTTTTCTGATACTGCTAACATTTTCCCCCTCCCTTTTTCTTTAGATGCTTCCATCACCGTTTCTTTCCTCAGTATTTCTAATGCAACAGTGGATTACCAGACTGCTTTACGAAAATCCCTGCCGGATAAAAATACATTTGACAGAATATCTTCCAAAACAGTGTATTTTTTATATAAGCTGTTGACTTTAACATCTTGGATACTTAGCATTGCACTGCTAGTAGTACTGAATACCAGAAGTTCTATCATTCTCATTGTGGTTCTTTGGTTTGGGGATATAAGTTGGGTGTATAAGCAACACACTACATTTTGTAAATCCAAAAGAACAGAAATTGTCTACAGGATAATTGTTGGAATCATTCTTATTTTTACCTTTTTTAATATCAAGGGAGAAAATACAAAAATTCCCCTGTCCGTTTATTATGTCATTCGGGTGCTCATAACCTTCGCTATATTGAGTGCAAGTCTGTTCTGGAAATCATTATTGAATGAGAAAATATATTTGTCATTTGTAATTGCTGCTGTGGTTGTCACCCTAGTATTAGGTATTATTTTTCTTATGGTTTATTATGCATGTTTTCATCCTAGTATTTATTATGCACAAGATGTAGTTGATGGACCAGGAAGTGAGAGAGATGAAAACTGCAGAATAAGAGGATTCCTGATGCAATAAACCTCATGAAACAAACTGTTGTTGCTTTAATTTTCTTTTTGTGTTAAAAACAACAACAAAGCATAGCAAAATATCACTAGAGTGTAATTTACTATTTATAAAGTGGTATTTATTTTTGAAAATATACAGATGCTAAATATGCACATTTAATAATAAAATTCAGGAAATAGATAATGGCAACATGATTTTCATGCTGTGCTCTCCCATTTCTTTTTGCTTTAAAGAATCATTATTTTGCAATATAAATTGCTAATGAGGGAACCTCTGAGTTGGATTGGGGCTGTAGTGGCAGAGAAAAGATTAAAGCCCCATTTACCTCCATATCAAGGTCACAATCCAGATCATCCCCCTGCCCCACTACTTACTGTTGGGGAAGAGTTGCAAAATGTGGCTTGATTTTTTTTTTTTTGCAAATAAGTGCATTTTGCCATGTTTTTGCTCCTATACCATTTTAGGCCCAGAAGAGTCCTTCTTTCTAAAACAGGAACTTGTCCCTTCTGATTGCTATTCATGATGAAAATACCCCACCAAACCACCTAGAGGGCATTTGAGAGCATAAAATGTTTCATTTTTTGCAATGGGGTACAGTCTTCCAAGGTCACTGCACAGTTGCTTGATTCTGCTCTTGAGTTAAAAAGGATATAGCTAGTAACTACCTCATTAAGCCTTGCAGATTTTGCTCCTTTATATGCAGATTAGGAATAACATTTATAGACGTGTTAACTGCTCGTTATCTTGGGGACGGGGTGGCAACAACTCCATTTCTCTCTGCTTCAGCCTTGACATCTGTCACTCATGTTTGTTCATATCATGATTTTAAGGTGCCAAGTGAAATGAATGACAAGTAACACCTGCTGAAATTCCCTCTTCTACACAACTTCTAACAGTAGAAGAGCCCGTCCCTTATTTCCCCTGGCAACCCTACATAGTTTTATTTGCAGGAACATTTTCTAAAAGAATAGTGCAGCTGACACAGAATCCTTTGGACTGGCTAAATTTGTTAGCTGCTCATTACACTGAGTATTCAGGAGGTACACTGGTTTCTTACAGCCTTATACCATAATTGGTACAACTGGATTGATCTTTGAGTACCTACAGATCCTGACTTTTATATAGCTATTCTGGAAGTGCTGCAGAAGTTGCACATTTGTGGCAAGCTGACATTACTGTCTGGAAGTAAGTAATGTGCTTGGATAACCCATGACTCCTCCCCTCACCCCACTAGTCCATGGGTTGTCCTTGGTTTCCTTCCCATCCCTCTCTCATTCTCTTACTCTGCATTTATATGTATAGCCCCCTCCCTACAATGAAATGTCATTGTGAAGCTACAGTTTTGCACTGGAAATGGAGCTCCTTGTGGTAAAATTGTGGACTTGCTAGTTTGATTGAGCAGAAGAACCTCACATAATTATATATACATATATTAATGTTTGTAAGGAAAGAAAGAAAGCTCACAAGTATTATGATTGTTTTATTTGTATATCTATATATGAGGGATGTTTTACACATTGTGATCAGAAAGCCCTTCACTGAGGCAGACTCCATAGACCTCTTAAATGTACCACTCTGATGCCTGACATAATCACGAATCAAATAGTACCTTGTAAAAGCCACTTCTTAGAGAAACTTAAAACTACCGTAGCAATTATGGTAGAAGACTCTCTCTGTTCCTGTGTAGTTTCTGACAGGTAATCTAGCTAGACAGTGACTAGAATAAAGACTGTTATCTAGAAATTGTGGTTGATGTTGTTTAGCATCTGTTTTAGATACCTAATAACCTGCAAACTGCTTTTTGTGGAAGTGCTTCAGTAGTGTTAATAGTATGCAACACAATGTTGGAGGCAGTTATCAAAGGCAAATTTTAGAGTGAATTCAACTGGTGTTAGTATGTTGTATACTTTCTGTGATAGAGAATGCCTACTTGTCTGTCTACCTCTTCTTGTTACCTGATACATGCAGCACCTCTGATTCTCTCTTGGAGAGTATCAGTGCAAAATGGTAATGCAGATCTACATGCACTTAAATGAACTTGCCTTTGAATCAATTGATGCCAATACTGAAAATGAATTTCTAATCACATTTCAATTTTCCTGCATTTTTCTGTTACCTGTGAAGTTGGGATGGAAAGAATATTTGCTATTTTTTCTCAGTCAACCCACAATTTTTGCACATAAATGTGTGTTTCTGGAAACAGTGGTTTCTTAATTTTTTTTAATTGCAAAACACTCAATATTTTGTGGAAATAGTGTATTTTTGCACAGAATAAATTCCCCGAACACTTGAAATATCCAAATACCAGGTGAAAATTGCAGAAGTATTGGTTTTCTCCCTCAGTGGGGAGAAAAAGATGGAAATTATTCATCCTTGCATGTAAGGATGTAATAGTTAAAAATGTACATCTCTGGTATGAACAAACATGGGCTGGAAGTTGCTACTGCGGTTATGGACATGTAACCTAGAGTTACATGTCTGTAACTGATTTGTATTCGCATTCTCTACCTATTTCCAATTGTAGCAGTATTGCCATGATTGTAAAATTCTCTCAATTTTGCTTTATTGGGTAGCAGTCACTGTGACTAAATGAGGTCTCTTCTCCTACTGATCAGGGTGCTACATACTGACATTTCCAGTCTCATCCTGCAATTGATCTGTGGTATGAGGAGGGTTTGTGACAGGGATCCTGCTTCTGATTGTTGCATTGGAGATCACTAGAGGGAGGGGCTGGCTGATAAAGTAGAACCGAGAGGAAGCTGGTCTAGGAGATGCTACTTAGTTAAATATATTAAGTATATTTAACTAAGTGGCTGATCTAGGATTGCAGCCTTCATCCATTTGAAATACACTTTTTATCCTCCTCCCACCATATTCCCCAAGGTGTTTAACTAGGAGCAGAGATGCTGGCCATGCCCTCTTGGGCCTCCAATGAATCTGATAGGGCCAAGAAAATTTTATCAAATTCATTGATATGCTTAAAAAAAAAGGTTCAACAAGACATGTATAACTAGTACCTGTGAAATGGACAAGCATTTTCCCCTTGGCAGATTCACAGGGGTGAATTGGACAAAGCTGATAAAGCTTTCTTCTGACATTTAAAGTGGGAAAAGCATATCTGATAAACACAGGCAATAGAAGAGTCCTTGAGTGATCATTAAAGCACTGGAAATACACATGTGGTTTCAGTCTTTCTATCTCATCCATTTTGCAGGACAGCCCTTCTGTCATGTTATTTCTTGATTTCACCACAGGAGGGCAGTTACAGGAATGAGTAACTGCAGAATTATGGTAAGAAAAATAAGGATGACATTTCATAGGGGGACCAAATCTAAGGCTACAACTCTGTATCATCCAGGTGTGTTTAAACCTTCTAGTGCTGCTTGAAAGTGCTGTTTAAGTCCTCATATATCAGAGATCATGCAGTAACACAGAGATGTACATATTATTATTTTATTTCAAATAACAACTGGCCACCTCAAAAATGAAATGATAAAAATGTCTAGGATTTCAATCTATTGTATGCGCACTAACCTTTCACCGTCTTTTTCTGGGCAGCACTTAAAATTCATCTGCCACTCAGCCTGTGGATTGTACTTGACCTTGTCATTTTAATCTGGCTGCAAATTGAAAGCAAATGTTATTTTTCTCCCCACTCCAGGATGGCCATGACATCTTGCAACAAGTATTTTAATAAGTTAAATGAAAGATAATAAACAATTTCTTCCTGTTTTGACTACTGTCAGTGCTGTGGATGAGGGACAGGATTCTACCAAATTGTTTTAATTACCCTCCTGCTCTCCACTGTGACATCTGGTGGCATTGGTGAGCTTACTCGACGTGGCACAGAGAGCTCTGATTTATGAAGCTGTAATTGGCTTTCCAATAAACATTTGTCAAAATAATGTACTCATTCAAACCAAAGCCTGCTTTATACGTTCATATAAAAGAGCACTTAACTTTCAGCAAAGAATTGTCCACTGTCAAAAACACTCCATAAATGAGGGGAAATTTATGAAGACTAAGTACTAAAGGGTGAGCACTTCAGGACTAAAGTTCACTTTGAACCTTTGGAGTGTTGAGTTCTGCTATATGCTTGTTACTTATGCCGTATGTATATCTCTTCTGTTCCCTATGATTTCTATGCTAAATCCAGGTGCCCAGCCTTCTCTCCCTTCACCACTCCTTCTGGCATGAAAATGGAAATCTACTATACAGTACGAATTATTTACTCAATAATTTGTGAGTAATTAACCATGACACAGAAAGTGAGGATAGGATGCAATAAAGAGCAAAAGTGATTTAACTGGAAGAAAATTTCACCTTAATTACTGAGCTCATTTGAGCACAATTGCCCTCTACCGTTTACAATGAAAATTCCATTTGGGACAGACTGGTTGTCACTGGGCTCTTCTAGATTGGTCAAAAAAAGCACAAATTCTGCTATATAGCTCCTTGGATATTGCTAGGTTTTCCTGATATGGCCACTTGTTCAATTCTTTTGAGGGGGCTATTTGTAGTGATTTCTTGGGTGTCCAGTACAGCTTTTCCAAAGGTTTTTAAAACTAGTTGTGTAGTTTGCTGAGAAGATCTATGCCATTAAGGTATTTTCCTCTTCCTTCTTCCTTTTTTCTTTATAACTTTAAAGAGTTTTAGATTTCTAGGCCCAAAGTGCAATTTCACTGATGTACTGCCACACTGTAACTCTTAGAAAGAATATATTAAAAAATGGAAGAGAGGAGAAGGAGACTTATGTGTTTTGCTAAGCCTTGCAGTTGAAAATAAACCCATTCAAGGGTGAGAATGAAGCGTTGTAGTTGATACCAGTTTTTGCCAGAAAATAATCTGGGACAACAGAAAGTTGTTTCGATATATTTTTCTTCAAAAAAACCCTGAGAACTACAGCAACAGACACTGCAGCCTCCTGAAACATTTGCTCTGTCTTAAAGAAACCATTGATTTTTTAAAACTAGCTACTGCTAGTTTGGTACAGGTGTATGATTATTGATAATTTATTGTAGTGACTCTCTTGAAATGCTTTCTGTCAGTAAACTGCTTTTATAGCTGGGAACAGTAGGGACCCAAGACATTTTGCTAGCTGACACAAATGATAAGATGTCCTCTCTCAT
The DNA here is from genome assembly GCA_030412105.1 of Cyclura pinguis. NCBI lineage: Eukaryota > Metazoa > Chordata > Lepidosauria > Squamata > Iguanidae > Cyclura > Cyclura pinguis. The sequence continues at coordinate 221,260,174 of CM059602.1, forward strand.
TCCAGATTCAGGAAATGAGTGGACTGAAGCTAAATTTTCCTCTGTGGAATATGCAATAACTATGGAATAACATTTTGTCCTACACTTGAGGCAGTGGGCCAGTTTATCAGGCCCACAGCAGGTCTCATGGCATATCTAGCTCTGTCCTCCAGCAGTGAAGAACAGCAGGGAGACCCTGCAAAATGTCTTAGGTCTGCCCTTTTTGTAGTTATAGAAGCAGTTTATTGATTGACAGGAGAGTCTGCTGAGTTTCATTCATTGGCTTTTAGACTTCTGGAAAGAAGTGTTTAAGGAAACTCTAGTCTCTAAACCAGAGATTTCCAACACTGGATCCTCCAATGTTGCCTCACTGCCTAAAATCACTTCAGTTATTCTAATACCAAGGCTGGCCCAGGGCAACTGAGCACAAATTAGATATCTATACACTGTTTGCTAGTACAGTTGTGTGTGTGTGTGCGCGCGCGCGCGCGCGCGCGCGTGTGTTAGGGACAGAAAGAATATTCATTATTTTTTGTTCCCAGGTGAAGAAACCAGGATTCCCAACAGTCAGGAAACCCTGTGGGGAAGAAGGAGAGACCATCAAGAATATTGTGCAGAGTGTGGTCAAACTGGCTAAAGTTATTATTGAGGAAGAACACAATGAAGAGAGACTGCAGCTGTTTGCTTTTGCCTAAGTGTACTGGGAAGGGCAAGATTCTGTCTTCTCCTCTCCTTTCCTCCCTGCCGAATTAATTAAGTACAAACTACCTTTTTTACTTTGAACTGAGTTTGCATAAATTGAAATAAGCTAAGAACCAAGGGGAAAGAAGAGAGAAACTGGGACTTTTTAAAAGCAGGCAAAAAAGTGGGATGACAAAAACTGTTCCTGCCAAACTGGGACAGTTGGAAGGTATATGCTTGTTACATGGTTGCGTGACAAGCAGCACTTACTCAGATTCCCTCTTCTACACAATTGTTAAAGATTCCAGAACCCAGTCCAGTTTTCACTGTAGTAGCCCTACTCCACAACACTTCTGGATGTTCAAATAAAGGGAGAATACTATGGAGGAATGTTCGTTTTCTCCCAGAGTTTACAGATCACTTTCAAAAATATTCATCCCTGCATGCAAGTATAAAATATTTAAGGATTTACATATTCTCTCTGTGTGTTTGTGTGTATGTAGAGAGGGTATTTCATTTGTAAACAGAGCTCCTAGTTATTATATGTGTTTGACCACACTTTGCACATATCCACTACTGAAACAATCATAAAGTTGCTTTGAATCCTGAGCTGGGAAAATGGTGTGATAGAAATAATAACAACAATCATAATAATGGCTGGATCAACAGACAGAAGAGGAAAATGATGGCATAGTGCAGCTGAAGATTATATTAACATTTTCTCCACCTGTTTATATGACTGTTTAGATACAGTAAAGCATTTATGGCCTTTGTGTGGAGTTGTAATACAGGCCTTCTTAATCCAGATTGAAAGGAATTGTTATTTATACAGAAAAATAAATTATTAAGAATAGTTGCCATTTACAGAGAAAACACTGATATAAAGTTCATTGCTGTTGTCCCTTACTGCAACATGAATGTTTACCTAGGCTGCTGCTTGAACTGACCTTGCTTTGATGCTTAGTTGTACAGTTATATAACACTGGACACAACAGTCAGCTAGAGCATACTGTTTGAAAAACAGTTCCCTGAATGATATGTAGAACATCGTGTTGGCCTTTTCAAATCCGCAGTCACGGTAGGCAGCTAAGGCTAGAGAGTAATGCTGTTCGTATCTATTGCATTTTCTTCTGAACAAAGTTGTTCATTTAACAAAGAGAGCATTTAGTAACATCTACAGAAATTTTTAAGAAAGATAACTTATTTGGTATTCCTGTTCAGACACTTTTAAAACTCAGTTTACTTTGAAATCCTTTCAAACAGGTATCAGTTTGTGTGTTTATGCCATCCCTTGATCCACGTACTTTTCAAGCCAATCCTAGACATATCTAATTAGAGGCAAATCTCATTGAAGCCAGTGGAAAATTACTTTGAATGACTTTGCTCAGGATTGCAGGCCTTTGTTATAATTATTAGTAGTCTGATTTATGTGATAAAAGATTGTTCATGTTTTCTCTAAACAACCCTATACAACCTCAGATAGTATCATCAACATATCACAATCACACCAGACGCTGAACTCACTTTAACATTTTGCTGTTTGCACACTGACACTTAAAATAGAAACCTGTACAAGACACTACTCAAAAGACCAATAAAGGAAGATATGACAGGGAAGCATACAAATAGACGGGGTGTGAGAAAGTGGAGGAGAAGAGGGTTTTCTGCATATATTGTGATATTAGAAGCCAAAGTTATCCAACAACATTGAATGTTGAGAGTTTCAGGCCAGATAAAAAGAGTTTCTGAACAGGTAAATCTGTGTTCTTCAAAGTGCACAGCTAAACTATGGAATTCACTATCATAGTATGTAGTGATGGCTAGTGATGTGGATGACTTTAAAGGGTATTAGACAGATTTGTGGGGCATAACGCTATCAGTGGCTTCTAGTTGTCATGGCTACATATTATATCCAAGATCAGAGGTGGTATGACTCTGAATTCAAAGCACTAGGAAGCATGAGCAAAAGGATACTACTGCACACAAGCCTTTGTTGTGGGCTTCTCAGATGCATTTGGTTGACCACTGTGGAGACAGAATGCTTGAGTAGATAGGCTTTTGTTCTGATTCAGCAAAACTTTTTTTTTAAAATGTTTAAGGAGTTTTTCGTTAGCTAGCCTACGTAGGACGAGACTGCCCGGTTAATTGGGGAGCTCATAGTGTTGGATGCTTAGCTGTTGTGGAGCCTCATTTCCACTTACCCTTTCTTCTTGTGCTTCATGACATCTTAGACTCAAGGCTGCTACCTGGTGTCTCAATGCAGGGAAAGCAGTGCAAGGGTACAAATCTCCTTATTTGGAGTTGGAGAATCACAGTCTGGTTCAATACTCTATTACTATACTATCACAAAACATGCTTTATAAGGAGCAAAACCAACATGTTACATTACAGAGTATGACCCCCATATCCGCGGGGGATTGGTTCTGGGAATCTGTGGATAGTACCAAACGCTGTGGCGATCTGGCCCCGGGCTTGCAGCTCGAGGCAGGAAAACAGCGGGCAGCACGGTCCAGTGCTGCCCACTGTTTTTCTGCTGAGCGCCATGGGGATTGGGCCCTGGGCCTGTGGCTGGAGGAGGGAAAACAGCAGGCAGCATGATCCCACACTGAGGGAGAATGTGAGAAAGAATGTGGAAAAGAAACATTCTGAGGTAGAATTTCTACTTGCAACATTAAGAATGCGCAGTCACAGAACAGAATTGTCTATTGTCCATTGTAGTATGTAGTGCATCTGGTGCAAAGCATACATGCTAAGACTGTATCAAAGAATGTGTATCCAAGAATGTATAAATTGTTGGGAGATCTTAGAAACAGGGCTCTCGGTCTTTGGAAGTGATTCCACCGAGATCCAGCCGGCTGAATAAAAACCTTTTGAATTTCCTCTCCATGGGTCTCGATCTCTATTTTTCTATAACATTTTCTGGGGGCTCATGCCAGGATCTGAGGGGCTTTTTTGCCCACTTAAGCGGCCACCGCTTCCCCGGTATCCGTGCCTCTCCGACAGGGACCTTGGGAGCCCCCGACGTTTTGTCAGACGGTCTTCCTCGTGGGGACGTTGGACCCAGGGATCGGTCTGCCAGCTTGGGAACCCAGGACGGTTTGGAAATTCACTATAGACACGGCCTTAGGTAAGTGCCTCCCCAAGAATTGTGTGAAAGGGGAGAAGAGGGGCTTGATCACCCCCTTAGGACCTGCCCTAGTAGGATAGCCCCAGAGGGGGGCTACTGAAACCGCAGGACTCCTTAGGAGAACGGGAAAAGGAGGGTGGCCGTGTTGTTTGGATGAATGCACGTGTGAATGGCATCACAGTTCCCAGTGCATACCGTTGAGAGTCCGGGTGCCTGGGTTGGTGCGCGTGCCTGACTGTCTAAACCCTAGTGTGTCGGACTGCTGGGACCCCTTACCCACAGTCCAAATTCCTTGACCCACTGTGTGTTGTTACAATTGGGGAGGAAAATGGGTGGGGGTAACAGTCGACAAACGCCGCTCTAATGTATGTTGAAAAACTTCAAGAAAGGGTTTAGTGGAGACTATGGATGCTCAAAAATGATGCCAGGCAGGTTGCGAAACTTGTGTGAAGTGGAGTGGCCGGCATTCAAGGTGGGGTGGCCGCCAGAAGGAAGTTTGGACCCAGAAAAGATCAGGGCTGTGTATGCTGTGGTGGTGGGGGACCCTGGACATCCAGATCAGTACCCTTATATAGATTCATGGGACACTGTAGTAACTGAATCTCCCATGTGGCTTGCAAACTGTAAGGAACAGTGCAGTAAAGTTATGGTGCTGATGAAGGATAAAACCCGGAAGAAGTTCAGTAGGGGCCCTGTAGTTTTAAATAATCCCCCAGAGGAACCCAGTGCACCACCCCCATATGTCACAGTGGTCCCTGGTCTGGCCTTGATGATGCAGGCAGAAGCGGCGGCACTGGAAAACCCAATCAACCCTTCCATCACTTTGGAATCGATAGCCCTCGCATCGCCGCCGCCATCATCCCATGTTTTAGACCCAGACCATCCGGACCAGAAAGAGGGGTCTACCCTCCCCAGTCCAACTGATGCTTACTTATTTAGAAGTGGGCCGAAGATAAAGGCCAAGGAGATCAAAGGAATACAGGAGCGGTTTCCCCGTGAGGTCCAAGGAGAAGAGGAAGGGGATGAAGAGGAGGTAGTGGCTCCCCTTAGGCAGGTTAGCCAGCTGATCCCCGATCCCCAGCAAGAGGGGGGCTATCGCCAGATGCAAAGCTACCAGTACACGCCTTTTACTACGTCCGATCTCCTGAATTGGAAGACTCATTATGGGTCATATACGGAAAAGCCCCAAGAAATGATAGAATTATGTACATCAGTTATGGTCACACATGTGCCTACATGGCAGGATTGCCAGCAATTGCTCATGACTTTATTCACCACGGAAGAACGGAGACGCATTCTCTGAGAGGCAGAAAAACTAGTTCAGACTCGGGTACCCCCCGGTACTCCAAATGAAGAAATATGGATTAGGGAGATAGTGCCCCTGGTAGAGTCGCATTGGGATATCAATAACGACCAGGACTTTACCCATCTTACGGAGTATCAACCCATGCTGTTAGAAGGAATGAGGGAAGGTATGAAGAGGGCTGTGAATATGTCCAAAATAAAGGAGATTGTGCAAGGAGCCGACGATTGTTGAATGCATATCAGCAATATACTTGCGGGCGGTAGTTTTGGACTTTGTGGCTCAAAGTTCCCCAGATATAAGAAAGAAACTGGAGAAACAGGAAGGTTTTGAAGGAATGAATTTGAGTCAGTTGCTTGCAATTGCTCAGAAGGTCTACATAAATCGGGAATTAGAAGAGAAGCAGGAAAAGGACAGACGCATACATAAGAAGGCGGAAGTATTAGTGGCGGCTCTTGCTGCCCAAGGGATAATTGAACCCAAAAGGGGCAGAGGAAGGAGGATGGAAAGGGCCGGGAGACCTCGATCCCAGCTTGGGTAGAACCAGTGTGCCATTTGCAAGCAGGAAGGTCACTGGAAGAATGAATGCCCCAGTCGACCTGGACCAGGGCCGACCAGCCCCCAAAGGGGATGGGAAAGAGGTGGCAGAAGAGGAAGAGGACGAGTGATAGACGGACGATATGAAAGACAGAGAGGAGAAGAACCCTATGAGACCATAGGGATGGCGGAGATGGAACAGTGGGATTAGGACAGACCGGGCCCCCTCATTACTGGCCCCGGGGAGCCCATGGTCACGGCAAAGGTGGGGGGCCAGCCAATTCCTATGATGATCAACACTGGGGCCACCTGATCTGTTGTAACTACCCCCTTAGCCCCGAAGACAACTACGTGTGTGAAGATAGTTGGTGCCACAGAGAAGACTGAAAAAAGGCCACTGTTGGAAAAACACCTTGTTGACCTGGGGCGGCATCAAGTCACACACCAATTCCTCTACTTACCTGATTGCCCAGTGCCCCTGATGGGAAGAGATGGTGGTTCTTAGGGAATGCCAGTCTCCGTGGAACACTCCTCTTCTGCCTGTCCAGAAGCCAGGGACGAGTGATTACCGGCCTGTGCAAGATTTAAGAATGGTGAATCAAGCCACAGTGACCATCCATCCCGTGGTGCACAATCCATATGTACTAATGGGGCTGATTTCTTCAGTGGCAACGCACTTCACCGTTTTAGACCTCAAGGATGCTTTCTTCTGCATATGGCTGGCCCCACAAAGCCAGTCTATTTTTTTCTTTTCAGTGGGAAGATGGAGTAACGGGAAGACCCAGTACGCCTGGACCCGCTTGCTGCAGAGATGGAAGAATTCGCCCATGATATTAGGGACCTCACAGAGCCAGGATCTGCAACGGTTCCCATCGGAACCAGGGCAAAGAGTCCTGCTGCAATATGTGGACGACCTCCTGCTGGCAGCGACTGGTGAAGAAGAGTGTCAGAAAGGAACCGAAGAGTTACTCCACTTTCTGTGGGAAGCTGGATATAAGGTTTCGAGAAAAAAGGCTCAGCTCTGTGTAACAGAAGTACGCTATTTGGGATACCAGGTTTCCCAGGGAAGCGCGCCCTAGGACCTGAAAGAAAAGAGACAGTGTGTGCTCTCCCAGAACCCAGGAACCGAAAGATGGTCTGTGAATTCTTAGGTGCGTCCGGGTTCTGTCGAATCTGGACCCCCAACTTTGCTGTGATAAGCAAGCCCCTGTATGAGGCAACAAAAGGGCAGGAGACAGCAGAGTTCCACTGGGGAAAGGAACAAAAGGCAGCATGGATGCAGATAAAGAAAGCCTTGATGGAAGCCCCAGCGTTAGGCCTACCGGATGTGACTAAGCCATTTACCCTATATGTGGACGAAAGGAAGAATGTGGCTGTAGGGGTTTTAACCCAGCAGTTGGGTTCCTGGCAGCGGCCCGTGGCTTACCTTTCAAAACAGTTGGACCCCATGGCACGGGGGTGGCCGGGATGTCTTCGAGCCATTGCAGCTACGGCACTACTGGTCAAAGAAGCCAACAAGCTTACCTTGAGCCAGACGCTGACTGTCCCATATGCCGTCACCACGCTGATGGAGTACAAAGGGAACTACTGGTTCACTAATAGTCGGATGTTGAAATATCAAGGGATGCTGTGTGAGAACCCCAGGATTTGACTTGAGACTACTACCACTCTTAATCCAGCTACACTGCTCCCCGTGGAAGCCGAGGGTCCCCAGCACGATTGCGTCCAGACTATGGATGAAGTATACTCAAGTCGCCTGGACCTCAGGGGTACTCCATGGCTGAATAAAAACCTTTTGAATTTCCTCTCCGTGGGTCTCGATCTCTATTTTTCTACAGCAACACTGCCCGCTTTTTTCAACTGCAGATAACTGAATCTGTGGATTATAAATCCACGGATATGGGGGTCATACTATGTATCAGTCTGCAGTGTGACCTGCAAGCCATTGTAGCTGCCTAGCCACTTTTGCTCAGACATCTTGCAGCCCAGTGGTGAGATAAAAAGGGAAGGGGTCATCACTCAGCTCCACACACACACACACACACACACACTCACACTCACCCCCCATTATGTTGGGAAATAACCGACAACTACTTTGTTGGTTACAGTTCTACGGGTTTGGACTCACATCTGCTGGCCTGTCTATGGACCAATGATCTTGCCTGCTTGCCTGCTAGGAACAACATAGACAGTGGCGGAACTTGGAGTGTATGGGGTGGGTGGGAGGGGGGTGGCCACGGTGCATGGCATAGCCATATTGCGCAGTGCGTGGCCACAGTGTGTAGGGGCATGGCTATGAGCTGGGATGCCCCAAAAACTTTGCTGCCAGGGGCAAACTACCTCTTTTGCCCCCCCCCCCAATCAGTATGCGACTGAACATAGAGCAACAAAAATAGGATTCCACATGGATGAAAGCCTCTGTGTTGGTCTCATTCTACCTAAGGATGAAGCAGGCCCGTAGTAATAAGCTCGGCATACTTGTCACCCATGCTTCCAAGGTCCATTGAGATGTACCGGCACATAGAATCATAGAGCTGGAAGGGTCCCTACAGGCCATCAAGTCTAACTCTCAGATAAATGAAGGAACTATCTCCAGTAGGTGGCTATCTAGCCTCTTCCAGAGAAAGAGGCTTTACCATCTTGCACCTTGTTGGATCTGTTCCCGTTCAAAATTGTTAGGTCTGTTCTCATTCAGAATTATCACAGCAAGGTCTGTTCCCATTCAAAATTATCACAACAGTAAAAGATAGGCATATAATTCAGAGATCCAAAGCATAATACAATCATGTCACATTTGGGAAGAAGCCTGAATGTAGGCTGAGTGTGGAAGGAATCGTTTTATGATTCACTGGTGGAACTGACTGAGAACATCTGGCCTATCTGGGAGATCCTATCCCTCTGACCAACTTGGCTTAGCCTGATTGGCCAGTCTTCATGTCACACCGCGGAAACTGCAAAAACCATGTGGCTGCTGGGAGAGAAGTACTACACTGCCATTTCCTCCTTAGCACGGTATGCAAATAAGTTCACAGCTAAGTTTGGGGCTGTTCCTTCCTGTACCATAGAAAGCCCTCACAGTTACTGTCATATTTCAGTGGAAACTACAGCAGTGAGTATGTCAATGTCATTGACAATCTCTGATGAGTGGAAAGGGGTTCAATGCTTCCTCTTGAACTCAGGGAGTTGCCCACCCTGAAATACATAACCTAATAAAAGTTGCATTTAAACTCTCTTGGGAAAACTAGCCAACTGACTTGTGTCATAATCCTCCCCCTTACACGTAGGGCTCATTGTAATTTTGAAGTTGGGAGGTGATATCAAGAAAACAGTGCAATAGGAGAGTTAATATAACGCCACTGCAATCTAAATCAGAGCCCCTTTAGAGTTTTTTCTTTCTTTTAGAAGTTGGACAATGAATCTCTCAGATCACATCTCTTTTGGCTCAAGAATTCACTTTTGTGTGTGAATGTGCAGTTTTGCTAAGACAGACTGATATGGTCACCTGTGAATACTTAAATAAAAAAAAGATCACCCTATTGAGGTGGGCTGTGGAAATCTAGCAAATAGAATTTTGCATGCATGGACGTTCTTGCACAATAGTTGAAAAGAAGGAGAAGGAAAGAAAGGTGGCTTTGTTGATGCTAATATTGTTTTTTAGTTTCCACGTAACAGGTGTGCAAGCAATTGGTGTGCTTATCCCTTCTGTGCCAGTTGAGACTGGCCAATTGTCAGCACTTATAGGAAGTGGTCCATTGTGGATTGTAAGATACAGTTGCCTTGGTGACAGATGACAAACAAAAGCCCAGTTACAAACTTGAAGACTTTTCCTCTCCAGATTGCTATAATCCACTGGAGGGGAACCATGCGTCAGAAGTGGATTGGTGGAGAAATCCCTATTAAATCTTCACTTCACAACTTGCAATGATAATTCGTCTCCTTTCCAGTGATTTGGAATAGAACCAATACATCTCAAGGTCTCTTTGTACCAGCCCCACTGAACCTGGCACCCTCCAGATACAACTTGAACCAGAGTTGATCTTGTTTGGACAGATGGGGCAATGCTTGCTTAAATCCACTCCCTCTTAACCAGAAGGCTGACATAAAGGATACCTAATGACTGCAAAGGAGAAGATTGGATAGTAATTGGCTCTATCTCTGGTGACCACTTGGCTTTACACCTGATAACTCTGGCTTCCAGCTCACCATTTCCAGTAGGTCTCACTGTCTTTGGCTCCCACCATTTCCAGTAAGCAAGAGCAATGCCTCTGGAGGGCCTCAGGTTGGAGAAGTCTCCTTTATATCTACTTTTACGTGACACTGCTATTCTCTATGGTTTCTCTCCTGTCAGTCAGTCAGAATATACAGAGACTTCTGCCCATGTATTTTGACTTCCTAGTACAGTACGAAACTACCCAAGCAATGCTTAGTTGCTTTGAGGCATATAAGAACATACGGAACACCCTGCTGGATCAGGTCACGGTTCTATCTTGTCCAGCATCTTATATCTCCAAAAGCCTGAACAGATGACCATGAAGCAAGGACTGAAGCCAATAGCTCTCCTGTACTTTCTCCCCAGCAATCTGATTAGCGGTAGCATACTGCTGTGTACGTTTTGTCACCTATCATCAATACATCCTAAAACCAAACTCAGGTATGGAGTTCTGATGTTACACAGCAAAAGAAGAAGCTACACAGAAACAAGAGGGAGATCCCAGGAACATCTGAGAACCCTAAATTTTATAAAAGCCCAGCAGCTTAAAGTCAACAGGGTTAGTTTCCTGTATTACTTTAGTTGTTATTATCCCTATATGATTGGTAGTCAGAAACATATGTATGTACTTCAAACGGTCCTTCAGTCTACCACAGATTTACGCAGCTTTACCATATAGGTCTACTTTAGATCAGCTGGTAGATTCTACCTTGGTTGAAAAAGCTTGGAAAAGTTACTATTTTTTTCTATGATCCCCAGAAGTGTCTAGCTTGAGATTCTGGGAATTGTGGTCCAAAAAATATAGTATTTCAAAACTCTGAGTTCAACCCCCTGAGTTCAGAGCTTTTAAGTTTGCTGGATGACCTTCTTCACAAATGTAAAGATAAAATTGGGAAGGCTGATGTATTTTTCAACACATATTTTCAGAGTAGGCTGAAAATTAATATTGGAATGAAATTATAATTAATAAGAATATGCTATAATTGTCTTGAAAAGTAGATGTTACCCATTATTGTCATTGCTGTTATTCATTATTTATCTTCCTTGGTTTACTACAAGATATGGATGCCTATCTATCTGTCTATTTATCCATTTATAATGATGAAACAAGCTTCTGGTAATAAAAAAAGCTTGATGTGCACAGGGAAGCACAGTGATTTATTCATTTATTGAGTGGTTTGCAATGACCATAACATCAAAGAAACCATGTTATTGTAAATAAGCACTCATTGCCAAAAAGATGACTCAAAATTTAATTCTAACAAAAACACTTACTGGAAATCTCTTGCTTGCGCATGCATGCCTGTCTGTCCCAAGGACTCTGATCAGAATTTGTGTGACAAACAGCATGCATTAGGTAACTATCAGTTAGAGAATACTATTCTAGACCAATGCCTATGGAATTTGAGATGCACATTGGAGGACAAGAAACTCTTCAGCGGTGTGTGGATGCAAATAACCAGTATGTGGATGGCACCCAGCTTTACTACTCCTTTCCACCTTAATCCAAGGAAGCTGTTTTGATTCTAAACTGGTGCCTATCATTAATAATGGACTGTATGAGGGCAAGCAAATTGAAACTGAGGGTGTATCCAGACTGATTAAAAAGAGCAGAGACTCCTAGATTTTGTTCTCTGATTTTATTTTGGAGATCCATACACATTTTGGTTACCCCAGAATATATTTTTTTTCAGCTCCTGGTACAATCAGAGACTTTTTATATCATTTCTCCAGGTCAATTTATCTTAAACCAGTATAAAATTAAAAAGAAAAGAAATCAAATTTGGGAGTTTTCCATTAGTCTGGATACAATCTAGAGGAGACAGATATGTTTTTGGTCACTCGAAAGGCAGCTCAGGAAATAAAGGTTCAGCCTGTGCTAGATGGGATTACACTTCCCATGAAGATGCTGGTTCGCAGTTTGGACTGCTCCTGGATTCAGACCTGAGCTCGGAAGCTCTGGTCTCAGTGGTGCCTTTGTACAATAAAGGCTTGTGCACCAGCTACACCTGTTCCTAGAGATGTCAGATCAGGCCATGGTGACATACACTTTAGTTACCTCTCATTTAGATTTCTGTAACATGCTCTGTGTGGTGCTGTCTTTGAAAAGTGTTTGGAAAATTCATCGGGTCCAAAGAGCTGCAACCGGATGGTTAACTGGGACTGGCTACAGGGAGCACACAACTTGTTGCAACAGCTCTGCCGCCTGCTTGCTCTTTCTGGGCATCATTCAAAGTGCTGGTTATGACCTTTAAAACCTTAAGTGGCTGAAGTCCAGGTTTCTGAAAGACTGTATTTTCCCACAGGAGCCTGTCTGTATTTTGAGATCCTCAGCAGAGGTCCTTTTCTCTGACCTTGCAGCCTTGCAGGTACATCTGGTGGGAACACAGGAGAAGGCCTTCTTGGTGGCTGCTCCTAGGCTCTGGTACTCGCTTTCGAGAGAGGTTAGACCAGTGCTCCTTTTGCTATCTTTTCATAAGCAGGTTAAGATTAAAAAAAAAAAATTCAGCATACTTTTGAAGGCCGATTCTCCAAGGGGCCTGGGCCTTGCACAGTTGTGCTGTACTGTTTGTGTTTTGGTTTGTGTGTCAATTTTAATAGTTATGGTTTTAAACTGGTTTTAATTTTATGGATTGTTTAATTATATTTTTTAACTCTTGTATTTGGCATATTTTTAGCTATGTCTCATTTAATTGTTGTAAGCCGTCCTGAGAGCCAAACTGGAAAAGAGGTCGGATATTACCATATGTTTAGCTTGCTCTGCTGTTTTATGTGGTTTTCAAATTGTTTTTATCTCATTATTTTATTGTATTAGACTGAGGTATATTTTGGGTTTTCTGCCTGTTGTGTATAACCCTGCTATCTTAGTATGAAGAGCAGTTTTTAAATTTATTTAAAATTATATGAAAATTTATATTGATTTATATGAATACAGTATATTGGAACTATTGATAACAGGTCAAGAGGTATATCAGCAGTTGATTAATGGCTAACCATGGGGTTTTGAATATAGTAAACACACACAGACAGAGATATAATCGGATATAGGTTATTGGGTTTCAATATTGTGATTTATTTAGCTGTATTTTAACTTTATAACATTTTGTGTTTTTATCTGTACCTATTTTAATCTTGTGTTTGAAACCCCAGATTTGGGAGAAAGTAGAGTTATAAAGCAAAAGGAAAAACAAAGGAGACCCAACTTGAAGTGAGAGAAGGTGGTGCAAATGCTCCTGCCAGATCTGTATTGAGGATTAGCAGAAAGGAATACATCATCTCAGACATTTATATGTCAACCTCATTTTTTCTGGCTCCAGTCAAGATGGCCATATTAGCTTTCAGATATGACTCTCTCCTCTATTAGCCTACTCAAAAAATTTCATTTGTTAGAAGGCAGAGTGTGCCTCTAGCCTGTAAGCACTTGTAACAGTGGTTTTCAATTTTTTTGGTATAATGCTAAAAACCCCACATCTTAACTACTGTATATAACACAACCTTCCTTCACATAGGGCCCTTCCACGCTACAAAGTTTTAGCACCATGGCCATTTCCACACTACACTGTTATATCTCTATTATTCCATGTTCAACATCCTGTGGAATTCTGGGGTTTGTAGTTACTGAGGCCAAAGACGTCTCTGGCTAAGAATTCTAAATGCCCCTCCCTAAACTGCAACCCCCAGGATTCCATTGGATGTTGAAAGTGGAATAATAGCACTATAACTGTGTACTGCGGAAACGGCCTCTGATTCCACTTTAACTATCATTAATATCCTAGTGGAATCCTGGGGTTGGAGGGCTATTAGAATTCTCAACCAGAGCACTCCAGTGCCTCACCAAACTGCAAGTCTCAGGTTTCCTTGGGAAGTTGCCATGGCAGTTAAAGTGGAATCATTGCACTATAATCATGTGGCGAGAAAGGTCCCAGAATCTGCCCCCTCTCTCTTTAGACCTTCCTTCTTTTTGGTTGTCTTTTCCCAAACTCTAACCTCTAGGTAGTGTGCACTCTTTCTCACCATAATCCATTTTCACCATAATCTTTTCAATAGCACCTTCTACTTTTGTTCTCCGCCAACCATCATCCATATGCAAATTTACTCAAACCAGTATTCTACTCCTAGCACTCAGAATTCATATATACTCTTAACTGTACTTCTTATCTAATACTACAATGTAGAAAACACAAACCATTTTTAGAATGTATGAAGGATCACAATGTCTCACAGTTTTAGTCCTACTGTTAAATTATTTTTATTATTTCATTTTCATCCCAGCTTTCCACTGAAAATAGTACTCAAGGCAACAGAAGAATAAATTAATCATTGTGATCATCACAATCTTGGAAACTAGTAAAACACACAGTGCAAAAGGCTGGTGTGAAGAATTTTAAGGCTGGAGAGGGCTCCTGTGTCATTACTTCCTGTGAGAAGTAGGTCAACACTTGTGCTGTTTGTTGGGTTTGTCACGTCTTGTGAAGTTGACTTCAACTTATGGCAACCATATTTATGAGACACCTCCAAGAGATCTTGTTCTTAACACAATCGTGTAACAACCGGGGTGGGGTGGGGGCGATGGGGGCGGTTTGCCCCGAGTGGCAATGTTTTTGGGGCATCCCAACTCATAGCCATGCCCCCATGCACCATGGCCACACACTGCAACCATGCCCCGCGCACTGTGGCCATGTCCCCCACCCGCCTCCCGTCCACACACTCCAAGCTCCGCCACTGTCTTAACAGCCCTGCTGTTATGGCATTAATCCACCTATGTTTTATCACTCCTGAAAACTGGTTTTCCTTTAGAAATATGGTATGATGGGGATAGGGTTATTCCAAGATATTTTGCTGCCTGAGGCAAAGCAGTAAATTGTGCCTACTATTTAAGCAAGTCAACTCACACAGTGTTCAAAACCACTCAAGCTATTCTAACATGTGAGGCAGAAAATTCCAAAAGCACATCCTCCCATCCTTGGCAGTAAAATAACCAATTAAATAATTAACAGTTTGCTGTCCTAAGGCAGCTGCCTCATCCTGCTTAATGCCAGGGCTAGGTCTGGATAGGAGAGAGACCATCTATTTCTCTCAGAGACTCTGCCTCTTAAAGTTACTCATCCAAAATAGCAATTTATTGTTTTTTAGTAAGTTAATTTCAGAGATGAAAGAGTTAACAAAACTTGTTATTTAGAAAAAAGCAAAGCTCAGCATCCCAGGTTTTGTAGCAGTTAGATGTAACTTCCTTAACAACACCCAGCTTTCAAAAGTTTGTCAGACATGAAAGCAGTACTAATCTGATTAGTAACTGTGATAAGACTAAATCGACTGTAAAAATGGATCATGCCACAGGTTTTGAACATGATATCAGGCAAGTCATTTGAGACGTGCCACTGTGAAACATAAAAGTCTCTTTGATGGAATATTTATTTCATAGGTGTTTTTTTTTAAAAAGGCCATAAGAAATAGCATTGTTTGTTTTTCAAGAGTTGCTTGTAAAATTTTATTGGCAAAAAGAGGCGATACTCCAAACGTGAATTAATAAACTCTTCAGTGCTTGTAAGATGGTGAGGAAAGTTCAACAAAATGGAATTCAAGCACTTAGGACAACATTTTGAAGACATATTTTAGCAGCAGCTGTATAGGAGCTCAAAAGGAGAAGGAAAATTTGGGGATATGTGTTTTTAAGTGGAAAAATCACCACATGTCCTTATGTGGAACCTGGAAACTATCTAAAGTTGTTCTCTCCTTCTTATACCCCCTCTCCCCCCATATACTTCTACTTGTCACTTTGGCACACAGTTACTTATTTTAAAACAGTGAAGCCTCTTCATTGCTTAAAGTGTGTGTGCACTTCTACAAGATTTATTGCAAAATGACAAAAACTCTCTGGCAGCTGCAGCAAGAGCCAGAGAGATGTCAGCATCAATGATGAATTGGTTCCCTGAGAGGAAATGGAGTAAGGCCCAAGTAGCAAAATGTAGCTGCAGACCTATGTGTTGAAAGTCCAAATCTTGGGTGTTTTTTGGACACCTGAAGATGCAGAGACCAATTGCTAAGTTTGGTCACTTTCATATTTTTCTGAAGTTGGTGGTAATGGTATGTTTTTACTTGGGACCAGTTAGTTACCCACCCATCTCAACCCAGCTGTTGGCTCGGTTTCACATAAAGCTCACCACAGATTCAAAAAGGGGAGCCTTACAGGACAAGGCAGTGGAAAAATACATGCTCCATCTCAAGATGAGGGCAAAGCAGATTGGGAACACAGGATGTCCTTCAGACTACCAGACTGTCTAGCTTGTACCACATTCAGATGTGTACCAATCTGCTCTTGGTCCTGCTGTGTTATAAAATGGAGTATGCATTTATCAAGAGGTTCTGACTCTCACAAAAGGATCAAACCCTCACAAGATGTCTACAAAATACAAAATTGAGGACAGAATTACGATAATGATGGGATGGTGGTGTTTTTCCATATGTTATGATGGACCTAATGACAAAGTAGTGATAAAACCAGCATTATCAATAACGGGAACATAAGACTTGAAGGAATAACTATGCAATTACCAAAAGAATAGTTATTACCTTTTGAGCCCCAAAACAAACCACCAGCATGATAATTCCATAAAAGAAAAGACCATTAAGACATATGATCATGTATCCATTTGATTCAGATGCCAGTGATAACTGGTTCCAGTTTTGGAGGCGAGGGTTTGAGGGATATTAAGAGCACTTTGGGAGATTGTTTTGAGTTAACATCATTGCTCCCAGTGACTTTCAGGAAAAGACAGGGGACTGGCAGTACAACATTTCACTGGGGCTTAGGATGAGCCTAAGATCTGTTAAAGCACCCTTAGGTACTTGGCCCAAATGTTGCCCTCCCTTTTCTAAAGACCTGAAGTTATTTTCATCTCCAGCATTACATCATTTTCTGCAGCTAAGCTGATTAGTATCAAGCCAGCAAGAAGGCAAGTATTTTTCTCCCAGATGTGAAAATCTCAGCATTTTGTGGGGGTTGAGTTGTTTTTCTATCCACAGTTTATATGCCCCAAATAACAAAGATGCAGTTTCCCCAAAGCACACAGGAGGGCATGTAAGCATCATTGTGGGTGGCTGCATGGACAGACTATTACATAGTTAAGATGCTCTCGAATATGTGAAAAATTGCCTTGAGTACTACAGTGATAAAGGGAAATTCTGACTTAAGGCAGCTTTCAATAAGAAAACAAAAAACAAAAATAAACCCAGAAAATTTATTTCCCAGAGAGCTGCAATCCAGCTCTGGCTAGATTCAAATGTTCTGTGGTTAAGATTTTCATTTTGCTGCCAACTGCCTATATGTGATGAGAGCAGCAAAATGTTATATAAATCATGATCAGGAGTGGTTCCCCCTTGCTGTTGTGGTTCCATTCTTAGGATGTCTGTCCCTGAAAACAAAGTGAGTTTTATTGTCAGGGTAGTAAATCCATAGTCATTGTAGTTTTAATGGAAAGACTGAAAGAGGGCAGCTGGGTAAAGGGTCCTCTTATTGTGTACCAACGGTAGTATGTGGTTGATATGATACATGACCACATGGGGTGTTCCCCAGGAGATGTGGAAGGATCTGGTGTCATGGAAGAAGCTGGAAATCACTGACGAACATTTATGAACATGCAGGGAATCTTTAAAGGTCAGCCAAGAAAAAGAAGGGGACTGGCAGTGCCTTCTTGCTCCTCTGCTGGAGAACTCGAAGAACTGGCTGATATCTAGCTTACCTGGACGACTTAAGAGAATCACAGCATTAAGCTAAATGATTAACCTCCTTCCACAGATTTCCATCCCACAATTAAACTTCCTCAGAGATACATCTCTCAGCAATCAGAATCACAAGTCAACCAATCACAAGTGACCAATCACGAAACAAAGCACACCCAACTTATGGTAGTAACTCTACTGAAAAAAGAGAAAGGTGGGTGGGCATTTTATGTTACACTGTTATTCAACCACAATTCCCCTTTAACTGTCATGGCTGCATCCTGTGGAATCTGGGGGTTTATAGTCTGAAGAGGTACTTGAGCAACCTGGATGAGAATCCTAAATGCCCCACAGCTTCTTTGGATAGCATAGCCATTAAAGTCGAATTATAGTTTATAATTGTGAAATGTAAACGACAGAGAGAAATGTTGAGTGGCATCCTGTTCAATAATTATGACAATGTAAGCTGGACTTATGATCTCATAACTTTTGGGATTCATGTTTATGATTGTTAATGACCTACATGACTCCAAAGTCAGACAGCACCCCAACTAAAGGATTTATGGTGTGCTTCGGACGGGGGACTGGAAAAGGATGACTGTAGCACTTGCCTAGTTGTGGGGTGTGTTGAGACAAAGCTGCAACAGGGCTCTTAGGGGCTTGTCTCAACATGCTCACAACTGGGAGAGTACTGGAGTTGCCATTTCCTAGTGCCTCAGTCTGTCGCACCTTGGAAGCCCTTCAGTTGGATGGCTGCTTCGCTTTAAAGGCAGATTTTTGGAGGTGGCACTGTCAAACTTAGCTATGACAGTGGAGGTCTGTTGTCACAGCAACCTGTGACAAGGCAGGATCTTGGCTAATGTCACTTAGCTTGCCTCACAGTCTACTGGTAGGGTGATAATAAACAATTCTACCTTATTCCATGACCCATCAGCCTTGCATCTCCAACAGAACATTAAAGAAGTTTGACAGAGACTTGGGGAAAGGCAGGATGCCTATTGTCTGCCCAGTCAACGACTGCCTCTCACACCCATTCTGTTTCAATCTGGTTGGATATTCTGCCCCTGGGGAGAGTTTTCGACAAAGCTGTGTGTGTGACAGTGATGCCACCTGTGCTGTTATACCACCCTGAACACATTTGCTTTTGACTAGTTTTTGAAGCTAAGCAGGGTCAGGTTTAATTAGTACTTGGATGAGACACACCACGGAATACCAAGCTATTTGAAGGCCCGTGTCTCCCTATATTAGTCCATATCTTCCTGTATGAGCCCATTAAAGCTCTGAGATCTTCAGGAGAAGCCTTTATTTCTCTGTCTGACCACATTCTCAGATTCATTTGTTGAAAACATGAGACAGGGCCTTCTCAGTGGCTGTCCCAGACTTTGGACCCCCCCCCCCCCCATAGAGAAGCTAGTCCAGCTTCCTCCTTGCTCTCCTTCCACCAGCAAATAAAAACATTCTTAACGCTGTCAGGCTTTTAGAAACGTAGGGCTTTCAACAGTGTACTGTGCTGTTTTATGGTTTGTATATAGTCTTTTAATGAATTTTTAATGCTTTTAACTTTACAGACTGCTTAAGTGTTTTAAAAATAACTTGTACTAATGCTTTTTATTCATGCTTTGAATAGTTTTTAATCTGAATTGTTTTTAATGAGTTGTAAGCCACCTTCAGTTCCATTATGGGGGAAAAGCAGGATATAAATGAATAAATAAATATATAAAATAAACACCAGGGATCTCCTGATAAGGCTAGGAAAGACTCCTGTCTGAAACCCTAGAGAGCCACCCCCAGTCAGAGTTGAGAATACTGGGCTTAGTCAATCAAGGGCCTGACTCAGTGTAAGGCAGCTGTTTATGTTCCTAGGAATGTAGACAGTATGCTTTCTGGAGCAGAGTGAATACATGATAATGCACCATTAACGACTTCACAGCAAGAGTAAGCATTTTTCTGCAGCCAGTCCCCTCTCCCTTCCAGGAATATGCAGGGACAACCCAATATATTTTCTTTCCAGAGGTGGAGCAGCAAATGGCACCAGCTTTCTGTAAATCAAGGTAGACAGGAACCAAGGCTGGGCTGTTCCTGGGAGTAAATAGCTAACAAGTCGCTGGCCTTTCATGATATTCCAAAATGGCTGCCTGAGGTGGCCTCCTCACCCTGCCTAATACTAGGACTAGCCCTTAGCGGAAATGCTAAAGCTGACACCTCAGTCCAGATTTCTCCATAGAATCATGATAAAGGACTGCTCCATTGCAAGCCAACAAACAAGCAAGATTGCTGCTGATGTCACCTCTCCCCCAGCAAAACTCCATCATGAAAGTTTATTTCTGTTTATTAAAGTCCAGTTATTCAAGAAACATCAGACATTTGTTTTGCAGTGGAAAATGCAGTTGATCAGATTAAAGTGCCCAATGACTCAGGCAACCCCACTGCTTAACTTTAGCACTACAGAGCCCTTTAATATGAAGACTATTCAGGATCTCTAATTAACGCTTTCCAGAAATTTATATTGTGGTTGGGACCTATTGATTACCAGGAACCCGGGTAATATTGAATGAGAACATGCTAGGTAAGATTTGCACTGCATTTAAGTTTTTGGTCATTTTTCTTTGTAGTAAAGTATGATTATTCTTACTCTATGAAAACTGTAAACATCTATTGTTACAAATAATAATTCTCTTCACAATACTGTTAACGTACCACGTTTGGAAAGCCACAGAGGGAAGAAGCAACTTTGGGGTGAGAGGTAATGAATTAAAAGTGAAGACCTGAGGTTTTAGTACCTCTGCCATGTCTCCAAACCACCATTCACATCACTCTTGTTAGCCATTTCTCAATTTCATCTCAGACTAGTTTTTGCTTTAAGAATGTGTACTATATTGCTGGATCCTTGTGCAACCCACATTTCACATAGGAAACATCCACACTACACAATTATAGTGCTTTGATACCATTTTAATTACTATGGTTCCATCCTATGAAATCTTGGGATTTGTAGTTTCATGAGCGACTTCTCTACCAACAGCTATAGTGCTGTAGTTCAGAGAACTGCACTAGAAAAGTCTGAGGGCTTTTCCACACTACACTATTACAGTGCTATTATCCAACTTTCAACATGCTGCAGAATTCTGGGATTTATAGTTTACTGAGGCCAAAGAGCTCTCTGGCTGAGAATTCTAAAGGCCCCTCCCTAAACTGCAAACCCCAGGATTCCATAGGACGTTGAATGTGGAATATAGGGATTGGGACACATGTGGCCCAGCAACATCAGAATGTCACAGTAGCAAACCTTATTAATGATGAAGAAGACACAAGGTAGGAGAGGCTACAGCAGTTTGCGATTTCCTGAGCCTAAAGGGAAGGGCAAGATTCTGCTCCCTTTGCTCCTCTCCCACTACTGAGTTAATTGAGTGCAAGCTACTTAAGCACTTTGAACTCAGTTTGCTGCAACCGAAGTAAGCTGAGGACAAAGGTAGAAAGTTGGGAGGTAGAGAAATAAACTGGGACATTTTAAAAGCAGTTGAGAAAGTGGGAGAGCAGAGGTTTAATTGGGATTGTCCCTGCCAAATCAGGGCCACTGCAGAATACTGGGCTGTGGTAGGAGGTGTGTGTGTGTGGAGGGGGAAATAACGGAGGAGGAAGGTGGGGCTTGAAGAAAATGATATGGATTCACCTTCAGTAGATGAGGGAAAGAGATGTCAGCCTTGTTTTCCTGCAAACTCTCCCTCCTTTCCTTGAAACCACGTGGATTTGTATGGTCCCCAAACAGTTGGAGAAACACTTGTAAGGGACTGAGTCTGATGAGGAAAGGATGGAGGTGGTGGTAAAGCCAGCTTTCACCAACTTTCTTCTGTGATTGGATAGCTGGACCACAGATACATTTGGCTTAATTGTTGTTTTTCCACCTCTTTGGCTATACCTGTAAACATAAACTGCAACATCACAGCACAAATTCTCCTTACAGATTTGATCTTCTTTTGCTTTCTGTCTTCCAGCATGCCATCCTCAGCCTGTTATACCTTGCATCCCACACTACATCTAAAGAACAAACAAGACATGATAAGTCAGGTTCCATTGTAAAAAAGGAGGTAGACATGGATAGGTAAGAGAATGATAAAACAAATCAGCTAGTCTTTAAAGTGCCATAAACTGTCTCAGAGGGCTATCCCTTTGAAACCTACTTGGGGGAAGCAAAACACCGTCCGCGCTCAAAACGGCCACCTCTCAGGCTCCTGTCCTTCAGGGGGCTGCCAGCAGATGGCACTAAGCCTGCATGCATTGCATGCCCAAAAACAAACACCCTGTGCACAAAAGAAACTGATACCCCAGTGAGGTCACATGCCATTTCAAAGAAACCTGATCGTTTTAGCATACTGGGAACCCATTTAACATTATCTCTTGGACTATTATCTCATCTCTATATTTTATCTGACAGTTTTCTAACTCAGCATTTTATATCCACACACGATGCCATCCTAAAGGTCAAACGTAGCTAGGAACATTCCTAGATTTCTTTTATAAAATACCAAGCTGAACAAACCACGTCAGCTTTTAGCAATGGGTTATATTGTTTAGTGCCTTCTACAATGACCTTGACAAGACAGGTTGCATTTACCCTGATTTTTTTTCTTTTTTTCTTTTTAAAGCTGGTTTTATTGCTCATCTTAGCCCCCATTCACTTAAATTTCAACAAGTAGATAGCCAGCACTGTGTTGTGCTTTTAACAAAGTCTTTATTATTATAAGAAACTAAGTTTATAAAGCATCAGCACTGAAAGGATAAGATGCCTTTTGATCTTTAAATATCCAAATAAAACAAACAAGCAAGCACACACCACACCAAATGAACCATGGTATAGACAATAATTCTGTGAATGAAGCTTGTTTTCCAGTATTTAGGGAACAGTTAACAAACATAAGAAAATTAATAGGGTGGAGCAGACCCGTGTTTCACCTACTTGGCTATAAATAACTCCTGTTTCAAAGGAGGGTCATCAACATTGCAATGGGTGGGGGGGTGGAGATGTAGGGTTCATTTCTAACCAAATACAGATAGTGTTGAAGGAGAGGTTGAAATGGCAAGCTTACAAACCACAGGGCAAATTCCGCAGTGGAATAATATTTTATGCTTCTGCCGTTTGAGCATCGAAAATCACACCACATATAGCAGCATCAGTACCTTAACTTTCAAGTTAAGATCTGGAATATATATATTCTATTTTCTCACCACTTTAGAACTGGTAAGCCTAAGATCTCCCTCCCCTAGTAAAGGGATGATGAATATGAGATCCACACACATGAAATCTGCTTCTTTCTTTCTTTGTTTAAGTGGTTCTATATTGCCTCCCAGCCCACAAGAGCCCCTGAAGTCATGAATAAATGAAAACCAGTTAAAACAGTACTGAAATGAAAACATTTTAAAAACATTAAAATATTGCTTAAAAACTCCCAAAATTACAATTATAACATTTTATATACGCACATGCAATCTGTGTGAAAACCAGCCTGCTGAAGAAGCATGAATCAAAGTCCATTGTTTTAGAACTGCTGTTCACACACTCAGATGTCTGGATGTCCAAATCACCATGTTTAGCCTTTTAATCTTGGCTCAGACGACTAGATTTAACTGTGTGTAAATACTAAGAACAGTCACTTTCTGTCATATTTCACTGCTTTTGCTTTTATTTAATTTATTTGAAATGCTTATATGCTGTGCTTCATTTAATGCGGACATGGTGAAAGTGCACCTCTTAAAGGCCTTTTCATTAGGTCTCCAGCACTCCCTATCCCATTTTTTGATTATTGGACTTTTTTCTTCTTCTCAAAATGCTTCCCTATGGCCTCTAAGGGACATAGGAGGCTATTCTAATGTTTTAAATGCCAGGTCTGCTTTAGGCCCAAAGAAACCTTTCCTAATCAGGAAGTAAATCGCAAGGGATTTACAGTTTACTTCCCAGTTCAAAAAAATCTTCCCTTAAGACAAGTCAGAAGGCAAAGATGTGGTGAAATTGGTGTGCATGTACCCTAGAGTACAAATGGGGCATTATTTACTTTAAAATAAGTAAAGCAAGTGGGGAGCTTGACAGGGAATTCAAAGCCCTGGTTCTAGTGAGAATGTGTGTGGCTCCCAGTCCTTAGCAATCCTGATTTTCTGGTACCATTGTGTTCCACGAAATGTATTTTTCAAAATAAAAATCTTAAAGCAACCACAACACGTAAGCAAAAAAGACAAAAGAAACATAAAACTCATAGCTGTAGCACTTGATTTTATATTGTTTTCCTATCTTGTTTTGAGTCTCCTCATACAAGACGTTGGAAAGATACTTTTAAAAAGTAAGTAGTTAGAAGCATGGTTCCAAGGCCAAAGAAGTTATTACTTAAATTACAGTTTACAA
The DNA here is from genome assembly GCA_030412105.1 of Cyclura pinguis. Taxonomy (NCBI): domain Eukaryota; kingdom Metazoa; phylum Chordata; class Lepidosauria; order Squamata; family Iguanidae; genus Cyclura; species Cyclura pinguis. Next base: position 221,284,121 of record CM059602.1, read on the forward strand.
TTAAAATGTAACATTTTATGTTTCCATTTCTGAAAAAGTTACCGAAAAAGTTAACGAAATAGTTACTTCTAGCTACACATGAGAATACTACAAGCTAGCCTGTTCTACTTCATTGGCATCACAATAGATCACACCCAAAACAGAGCACAAGGAAGCAACCAAAGGCACAGCATGAACCAATACCTGGATAATTTGACAGTCCATCTTTATGAGGCCGCAGGTCATAAATATCAAGGTAACTGTAAAGTTACAGTTATTTAGTTTTCCTTAACTCAGGAGTAGACAACTGTGGTGTAGTGGTCTGAGTGCTGGATTAGGACTTAGGGAGAGTGGCATTCAAATGCTCGCTCAGCCTAGTGTGACCTTGGGTAAGTCACACTGTCTCAGCCTCAGAGGAAAGCAATAGCAACCCTCCACTAAATGAATCTTGCCTTAGGTTTGCCATAAGTCAGAAGGGACTTGAAGGCACACAATGGAAACAACAACAATAAGATACACTCCAACATTTCACAGATGAAAGCTGGGACAAGTAGCCAAGCAGCATCTGATTGCAGTCAAGATGGCAAAAGTTATTAATGAGGAGGAACACACAAACTAGGGGAGGCTAAAGAAATTTGCTTTGGCCTGAGTCCACAGGGAAGAATAAAAATCTGCCTCTTCCCCTGCTGAGTTGTGTGGGTGTGAACTACTTTGAACTCAGTTTGGACTAATGGAAGAAAAGCGAGGTCAAAAGGAGAAAGTGGGAGTTAGAAAGACAAACCAAGACATATTTAAAGCTGCTGAAAAAGTGGGATGACAGATGTCTAACTGAGACTGTCCCTGACAAATTTGGACAATATGCAACAATTGTGAATGAGGTAGTACTAATTCTCCTTTTGGATCCATGGCATGCTGCACCACCTGCTTCGGCCTGAATAGGCTGAAAATTGTACCCAGTCTAGTTTCAGTCATGCTTTCAGAGGATTTGGGGTGAGTTTTTTTCAAGTGGTGGTTGGCAGTTTGGGACTGTTTGGTGGGGAAATTTTTTTCAACTTGTTTTTGGAAGATGTGGGAATGTGGGGTGGTTGTCAGGGGGCTTGTGGGACTGCAAAAAAGATTTCTGGGTCCCCATGCGCCCTTCAGACCATACTTTCTCTGCCCCACCTTTCTTACTAGGAAAATGAATTTGGCAATTAACATTTTACAACTAACCAGTTATTTGTAACCAGTTTCTTCAAAGTTCTTTCTCATACAATGCTTTAAATATTATCATGCATATGCGTTTCAAATAGTATATGCATTTCAATTAGCTCCAAAGCATGTGTTTCATCGTGCATGCAGCAGAAGAAGATGAAACGACTACATTCTTTTCCTCACCTGTTGTGGTCCTGATATTTTGTAGCTTTTCTTCCTCTTTACTCTTGCTTTTTGCATTGGAAAAAAAGTGCACAAAAGACAGTGTGGTTTAGTGGACTAGGATGTTGGATATGGATATGGAAGACCTAGGTGGCTGAAGGGGAAGTCTGTCTGTCTGTTGGTCTCCCTCCTTTGCTCTAATCTACCTCAGAGGGCTGGGAAGTTTAAGAAGGGAGAGGGAGCCATGTATGCATCTTGAGCTCATTGAAGAGAAACTGACAATGCAAACTGTAGAAGCAAAAATGTTCTTAATGCCATATCTTGTTTGGCTACAGGTGGTTTGAGATGAGGGACAGGGAGGCAAAGCCTTTGCTGGAGGGCATCACAAAGCAGTGCAGGAAGCAGCACAGCTGGCACTTTGGCAAAGTACAGAAGAGTAGTTAGCAGCAGTGAGAATAGGTCAATGATAACATGGCCTACACCCATGCTGGGTGTTGAGCAACATCTCTGCACTGCTGAATTAACAATTCCCAGTCATGCTTTCTCATCACATTTACCAGTAAGGTGGACGTCTTCCTGTACGCAGCAACAGATTATGATTGTGTTCACTGAATAACCTTAAAAGTCATTTGGGAACCTGCGGCATCTGGTGGCTCCTGTGTCAATGAATCCATCCTGGATAGAAAATGAGCTTTCCAAAAGGGTAGACTTCAGCACCTTGGATAGCTCCCTTGACATTTGTACTAAAACTAGAGCAGATCCAGTACCCTACTGTCATGGAAGCCACCAGCTGCCACCAAAGAGAAATCAGAAATACCTGGAATTCCAGTGTTTACTTTCTTATTTATTACTGGTATTTCTATGTTCCCTTTCAGGGATAAAGTCCTCCCAAGGCAGTTCATTCAAACAGTTCATTCAAATTTAAACTGATTAAATCAGTTTATTCATACTGTAGAACTGAAGCCACAAGATCAACAGTAAAAGATGGAGCATGGCTCCTTTATATATTTGGGGTTACAAATTCTTTGATTAACATGCATGAAAGAAGTGAACAAATGTTATATCCTGAGGACTGGTGTTTTCACTGATACAGGTGTTCCCCCCAGGAACATAGGCCACAAACATGACAAGAGTTGCTATGGACAATTTCTAACCTGGTGGCCATCCTTCCAGCGTTAAGCCTCTTCATAGTTAGCTAAGCTGATCCTTGGATGGCAGACACACTATCTCCCTTAGGGACCATACTCAGACTCTTACCGGCTTGAAAGAATATCCCAGGCCTTGTCTTCCATTGGTGTAATCTTTCGAAACCTTTCAACTATTTGTCACAATGAGGCAGCAGAGCAGGGCTTTGTAGGGGTAAAAAGCCATAAATTTACTTGAATATCACAATCATCCCAGTTCATTTCATTTTCTAAGATTTTGGGGAGTTTTTTGGCACTGAATAGCATGAGAGATTGAGAGAGAGGTTGACTGACTAGAACACTGGAAAAAAAAATAGCTTTCAGGTACAGAGCAAGGAAGTGTGGCTTTCAGAGAGTGTAGAGTCTAGACTCTCTTATCTCAAACCCTGGAACTTCTGTTCAAGACTCTCTATAATTCCTGCTGTTATCTAGTAGTGGCAAGAATTCCCTAAGTACACATGTAAGTTTCTCTTTGCCATATGCTCACTCATTCACTGTAATGGACTGATGAATGCTGTACATACAAAGGAATGTGTATGTGGGACAGCACTTTCCTTTGAAGTGAATGGGAAAGTCTACTCAGGAGTGCCACATGGCCAATGGAATAGGAACCAGTTTTTTTTACCAGAAGTCATTCCCTCCTTTTTTTTCCTGAATGAATGTATATCTTGCCCCTTAGACAGTCTTCTTACAAGGCACGTTATAGGGGTGGGACCTTAAAGCCTAACTCCAATGCGATGCTCATAATAACATGGAATATTCAAGGCAGTATTGGGATTCTGTTGGAAAATATGAGAAATAGTACTGGAACTTTCAAGCACAGTAATCAAATCAACAAAGCAGAAGCTGAACAATAATCAGTCCCATGCCTATTCATTCACAGAGTATAGCAGAGATAGAAATAAGCTTAGTCTTCTTAGTAAAATATATACAAGTAGCTTTACTTACAATAGCTTGTACATAATCAAATACATAGTCTAATGCAGAAGAGAGACAGAAATAGAGAGAGAACAAAATTGCTATAGGTTAGAGGGATACAACAAGAAAGAGGGTGTAGAAAATAAACAGGAAATCTGCAAATATGCAGACTAAAGTGAGGAGAGGCATGCAACAGTTGCTAACTGTAACAGAGTTGTGAGGGTCCTTGCAGCTCTCTATAGCTCTGAAAACATACTCTGGAGGATTTTCAGCCTTCTGGAACAGGTTTTTGGGGTGCTTGATGGGGATATTGCAACAGGGAAAAGAGATAGGAAAGTGGATGTACAGCATTGGATGCAGTCCTAAGTTATTATTGATTAGGCTAGGAGACTTAACCTAAACACATTCAAGATGTTCATATTCATGTAGGTTAGAAACCGTAATTTTCAGAAAATGAATTCCTATTGCTTTATCTTTTAGAAGCTGCAGTTTCAAGACTTTGCATTTCTTATGGGACTATTCAGGGAGAGAGAGAGATTCCATTTAGAGCAACTTGACCTGTAACTTGCATGCTACTGTTCCACTGTCAGTCGAGCCCCATAACTCACCAAGGGAGACTGACAACTCCACCTATAAAATTATGTCTTCACCTCACCCCAGTTTTCTGGGATTAGTCTCCCTGCAAATGCTAACAAAAGCAAAGCATATCAGATCACTACTCAGGACACCAGCGGTGATGTTTGTGGAACCGTGCACTGTCTCAGAGCTAATCTCCAGGATAATTTAGATTAACCTTTATGGTCTCTGGAAACCACAGTGCTTCTCCCCCGCCCAACATTGGCCTAGCCAGACTATAACCATTTTGGATCATAAAATTTTAAGTAAAGCTGACATCAAACTAGTCTAACAGCCTCAAGACTCTGCTGAATCAGAAAACATTCCAGTTTGGACTCCCTTCCTCTAACAGTGGAAATGTTTTGTTTCGTTTTGTGATAGAAAACCTAGCCTCTACTGTGAATAATTCTAACCAGAAAAGGGTAGGGGCTTCTTGATGTCATTTTTGTATTTACTTTTTTCACAAGACAGATAACTGTGGCAAATAGATGTTACATATCAAAGGCCTGTCCCTTCTCAGGTTAGGAAAGGTTATAAGTTGAGCCACTGGGAGACGGCAGGAGGGTTCATTTTGTTAGGGGGTGGCAGATGTACCCATCAAGAGACCCTCAAGAGAGGATATGCCTGAGGGGAGGGGAGGGCAAAATTGATCTCTTTCAGTTGGTGAGCAATTCTCCCATTTGTTCCTGCTTTTCATGACTGTAATTCCTGCTGCTCATGGCTATAATTAGAACTTTAAATTTATAGCACATGCCTAAAGGCCTCTAGATGCTTGGGCAGAATTTAACTGAATCCATGATTTCTCCGGCAGGGCAGCTGCTACTGCTGTGGAAATGCTTCTGAATGTAGAGATAAACAGATTATCATGAGAATCGCTATGTACTCCAAAAGGGAAGGGAAGGAAACATAATATAACCATTTTTTCAGGCAATAGCAAATTTGTTAGTCTTAAAGATGCCACATGACTCCTTGTTGTTTTGCTACAAAAAACCAATGTGGCATTTATTATTTCATAATGTTATTATTTATCATTGTTATCAAGCATTTGAAAGCCACACAAGACTATTAAAAATAGAATTAAATAGAATAGATAGGCCTCTGCCAGAATAGCTTCTAGGCACAGAATGAAGAAAGAAAAGAGTTAAGAGAGTAGGGTTTTAAGGGTATATTTGGATCACATAATGACTAGAAAGAATGATCACTAATGGAAATCATTCTGGGAAGGAATTGTGTAGCTGTAGGTTTTAAACAGGCTATTACTTGGTGGCTAAGAGCTGAGCTGGGAAATGTTGTAGGTTTTTTTGGGGGGGGGGCGAGCTACAACTTCCAATATACCACTGCCAGCATGTCTACTTTTTGTAGCTCCCTAATATAATTTCTACAGACCCTGGTCTGAAGACAAATCAGCACTCTCTTCATGCACAGAATTACATCTGCGATAAGGTGATTGTGTGCTAATACACATTCATGTTTGTGTGTGTGGTATGGATGTAAATCCAATTTGACTATTTTGACCTTGCATGCAGGGACAAATAATTATAGTTGTTTTCTCTGTGCTGTGGGAGAAAACAAACATTCTCTTGCAGTATTCTTCCCATGTTCAAATGTCCCACAGTGTTGTGGAGCAATTACTCTGCATAAAACCATGTCAGAAAAGAAAGGGAATTTTTGTGCATAACACTGGTTTTTGTGCACAATTCTTTTTCTTTTTCTTTTTCTTTTGCTTCAAACTCCCACATACTTTTCGATGCAGAATAATTCCTCCATGACACTTCAGAACATTTGAATACCAGGAGAAAATTGCACAAGATTCTCCCTGGTCTATTATTCCTCCTGATGGGGTTTCCCTGCAGTTGGAAACCACATTTTTCAGTTTGGGAATGAATAATAATGAATATTATTTCCCTCCCTAGTACATGATGCAAATTGAGGAAGGCAATGACAGATCAAATCTGAATAAATCTTGGAAAGAAAAGCCCCATGATAGGATTGCCATAAGTTAGAACTTCCTTAAAGATATATAACAAGAACAACACAAGGACTTACAGAGGAATACTGTTTGCTTTGCTGAAAGCCAGAATATATGCAGCAAATAACTTTTTCAGGTTTTGGGAAATTACAGATTATGATTTTTTTTTCTCTCTCAGTGCTACATTGCAGTTAACAATTACAGCATATAGTTCAAGAAGCCATTGCCATCTTTCTGAGTTCTTAGGACAGGATTTTGGTTGTCACTTTCCACTATATGCTTTACTTTCATAATGTATCCCTTATTTGAGCAAAGGGTTTCTTAACACCAGAAAATGTAGGTTGTGTGAGCATTCCCTTAGGTTCTGAGTGCTTGGCTGTATGTGGCAGACTTTGGAATTGTTAAGGAAGGTAAATGCATCAAAAATCTTCAGCATATTATTTTAGGTGGAAGTTCCTGAGATAGATCTGGTCCCTGAAATAATTTGATCTGTTTGCAAAATTTTCATCCAAGTGCTTTCAGCATTTCTATGAATAAACAGAGTAGTTACAAAAAACAGTACTCAGTACCTGAACATTGTGTCACTATTTGGTTTTCCATGTAGCACTCTTAACATTGAAAGCTTGGATCTCCTGGGGTGTGGAAGTTGTGTGTCAATTTACATCCATTGGCCTGAATCTATCAGAAAAAAAATGACTGCTAACAACAGCAGATCTTGAACTCAGAGGACTTTGTTAACTTTAGGAAGACAACCTCTTTATGAACTGATTCCACGATTTGGATAAAAAGTGTTTCCACAGGTAAGTTTTTCCCTCCAGTAATTAGAAGATGTGGTGAAAATAGTCTCTTTTTTTAATCCTTACTGATTTTCTGTAAGAAGGAAAAAAAAATAATGGAAGAAGCAGCAGTACAACAGATTATGAACAGAGAAGGATGTCATGTGAAGCCCATTTAGAAGGCAGTGAATGAAGCAGAGTGACCTCTCAAAAAGCAGCAAATGTGTTCACACTGAAATCATGAACTGTAGATGGCAAAATAGGACAATGATTTCTTTATCTACCCAGGGATTCCCAAATCTCCTAGCTATGGTGGATGTTTATTGGAGTGCACAGACCTTTCTACATGGCTTGCACGCCTGGCAGGTGGCAAACAGTAGTGGCTAGTGAGTTATTAGCAGTTATTGACATTTGTCAGCTTTCGGTGTTCTGTAGCAGGAAAACAGAAATGGCAGCAATCATGTCTAATTGAACTTCCCATGATGTCAGGACTTTGTGGACTCCCACACCTATCAAGAAACACCTAGAAAAGGTTGCAGATGTGTAGGAGGCAGTCAACTATGACAGTGATGTTGCCAGTGTTGCACATGGATCAACTAACGATTAAGCTATCAAAAGCAATCACTAGAGCTTACTGACAGCTGGTTCAATTGTTTGCACCTGTTTTCCCCCCTTGCTTTACATGTATGTCTGGAATGGATTACCCTAGCTTGTGGTGGACACATTTTACCTCTCCCTATCATGATGTGCCAGAACAACATCTTTACTTAAGATCACAAAAACCTCTTTAATAGAGGATCTTGGAAGTATGAGAGTACACTGCCTTGCTTCCTTATGGGAGGGCTTGCAGGCAGAATATCAGGAAAAAAGAAAATAAATGGAACTTTTCCCAGGATTTCAGTTCTTGCTTGTAATCCCTCTGAATATATATTATCTAACTAGAACCAGCAAACAAAATTCAAGTGATGGTCCCAGGCTGGTTCCCAACTTGGAGAGGCAGGGTGGATATTTTTTTCCCCTCTGCTGCCCTCAAACCCCATGGGGATGACTATAATCCAAACCAATGAATACTTAAGTGGAATTGGAATATGGGGAAAATAAACCTGACTAATAAAAGTAAAGAGCTCTTTTTTTTGCTGAGTGGCACACTTATAGAAAGGGAAACTTATTTGGCTAGTGATATTTCAATATTGTCATGGACAACTGCTAATGAGGAAGCACTGCAAAACTCTTTGGCTCCAAAATGGACTTTAAATGTGTGCATGTGCCTTCACATCACCTTTCAACTTATGGCAGTCCATGAATTTTACATAGGTTTTTCTTAGGCAAGGAATACTCAGAGGTGGTTTGCCAGTTCCTTCCTCAGAAACATAGTGTGCTGCACCTGATATTCACTGGATAGTGCTCCCATCCAAGCACTAATCAGGGCTGGCTCTGCTTAGCTTCCAAAGATTAGATGGGTTCTGGCACCTGTAGGGTATTTAGGCCAGATCAAAATAGGGTGGCCAATAAAAAAGGGACAGGGGCATCTGGCATGTTTGAAAGCTGTTTAGAAGATTTGCAGCTTGTATCTGTGGAAATTCCTCCTCTTTATCGCTAAGCCATCTAACATCACAATAGACATACAGATCCCATGTTTCAGAACACACAATGGCTGATAGCCTATGTCAAAGTTGTAGCATATATCTGTGTCTCTAACATGATGCACAAGCTTTGTGTTGAATGGCAATTAAATGTGCAACCTACTGCATGACAAAATGTGCAACTTACTGCATGCACATCGATGTACAGTGTGCATCCATGTGCAATGGATTGCATGCACAATTTTGCTTCTGCAGCTTTGAACCTGAACCTGGCCTTTGTGCACTGGACAAAAATGCCCAGCCATCTATCCAGGGAAACTTATGCATTAGTCATGAACATGATTCCAACCCATGCTTTCTTTTCTTCTTATTCATAAAATCAGAGCAGATGTCTCAGGATCAGACTAGATGTTAAGAGAAACACATATGCTTTACTGTTAACCTGTTCTCCTTCCCACAGTGGAGTTTCCTGAGAGAGATGTGTCCCAGCATTCAGACTTGCTAATTATGCCCATGTTTACCTTTCAGTGACAAAACAAAGCATGCTAAATGCAAGATATGTAGGTGAGGAAAATCATGTTCATCACTGGCCATGGTAACGTTCTAGTTTGATCCTCTGCCAATTTGAAGTCTTACAACTTACTTTTGACTTTCTTTCATTTTCCAAGCTGATGTGAGCCATGGGATCCACTTTTTCAGAGGGGAAGTGTGTGGGTAATCCAATAATATGTGAGCAGAAAAGGTACAAGTTTGACCCTGTTCTATTAGCCCTTGTTGAACTGTTATTGGAACAACTAGACTTAATTAACAGCTAGCCTAATGAAGTCATAATCACTTGCACACGAGTGCACTAACATCTGGAACAGTTTGTGAAATGGCCTGTGAAGCTATGGAACAACTTATGCAAGATCTAAAGGATGGATTTACGTTTTTCCCCCCAAGCAGTCTCAAAGTATAAAAGTAACTGAAGCCTTGTATGATTGAAGCTTTGTACAACTGTAAGGATAGGGAACTCTGTCGGGCCCCAGGGCTGGATTGACATAATCTATTAGTGCCCATTTCAGGTTTCACCCTTTAGCCAAGGGTATGGACTTCTGTTCCTCTGTGTGTGTGTAGAAAGCCACTGATTCCTATCCATGCTGCTCATCCTCCCTATTAAGGAGGCAAATCAGATAGGTGGGATCCTCACCTGATCAGTTATTGTTGATCACTGTGTGGATGTAACACTGAGATCCTTGTTCTAATCTGCTCATCATTCCAATGGGGATGATGACTGGAGCATCATTCCCTTACTAGCTGAATCTCAGCCCTGGGTGAACAGCATTGTTCTGGGGGTCATACGTCCCATCCTACATGCAGCCTGAATAATGCTACTAGATACAGCCCACTCACATTTCAGCAGCTAGTGTATTTTGTGCTGTGTTTCTCTGGCATTATATTTTAAAACAAAGACAACACATTTGGACAAGATGTAGATCAAGTTGTATGCAAGTATAAAATAAAACCATTAATTTTGTTTTATGTATTGTTGCTAGTGAACAATATATGTCTTTAACTCTGTGTGTGTGTGTGTGTGTGTGTGTGTGTAGAGTTACGCATACGAACTTCGAAATCATTTTATTACTTTCAGTTGGACTGACTATCTAGTAGGTACATGTAGAATGGTAGCTTTGACTTTTTTTTTTAAATTAGGGTGTGGGTTTATTTTGTCTCTTTCTTCTGCTCCAATCAGACCCAGGCCTGTTTCAGATACAGGACTTGAAGCATGCCAGTTAAATTCAAGAAAGCCAAAAATGTGTTCTGGCTCTTGGCAGGCACTGATGTTTTAAGGAAGCCCTGATGACTGCTAGAAAATACAAAAAGACAGTCTGTTTGGAAATAATCTGCTTGTGTCATACTGAGTGAAATTTTAGCTCCTGTAACAGCAAGGGAAAGTTGTAAGCTATGTGAGGAGGACTTACTGCCTGGGCATCTCAATCAGAGCCTGGAAAAGTTTTGTTTTTGACTACAAACTCTCCAAAACCTCAGCCAATATGGCCTTTTTTCCTAGTATCTTTTCCAGTATCTGATGTTACTGTATATCATTTCAGTGACAGATCAGTGATACTTTTAAAAACTGACTTTATTTGATCTATTAATTCCATTGTTTTGTAGCAGACTAACCATAGGGATAATCATGCTAAGGCTAGAAAATAATTGACAATGCAGTCTTATGTCCTATTCAATCTGATGAATGTTTGAGTGATGTTAGACCTGTTGCTGTGTGCTTTCAAGTTGATTCTGATGTATGGCAATCCTGTTGTGGGATTTTCTTTGATAAGCTTTATTCTGAAGAGATTTTCCATTGCCTTCATCTAAGAGAATGTAACTTTCTTGAGATTACCTGGTGAATTTCTATGGCTGTATGGGGATTTGAACCTAGTCTCTTGGAGTCCTGGCCAGTCCAACAGTCAAACCACTTTACGATGTCAGCAGTGTGATTTTTTTGGGGGGGGAGAGGTAGCTATGTGTCTTCAAGTTGTTTCCGATTAATAGTGACCCTAAGGCAAACCTACTGCAGGCTTTTCTTGACAAGATTTGTTCAGAGGTAGGGTTGCCTTTGCCTTCTTCTGAGGCTGGGAGAATGTGTCTTGTCCAAGGTCACCCAGCAGGTTTCCATGGCTTAGCTGGGAATTGAATCCTGGTCTCTAGAGTCATAGTCCAATGCTCAAACCAATATATGCTTCTGTACCTCTATTACCTTATGATAGCACACTGACTCTCCATGATGGGTTTTACTCCCAGATAAGTGGCTGCTGGTGCGCCACCTTGAACTGCAATGGTATATACACCTCCCTGGGAGTTACCAATCCTATGCATACCTGTTCAGGAGTAAGTCCCACAGAATTCAGTGGAACGTACGCTCATAGGTCTGCAGTCTAAGTCCCTATGAACTCAGCAGGACTGATTTCACTATTTATTGCGCTATTGGTATTGCACTATTTATTTAATTATTAAAATATTTCTATCTGGCCCTTTATCCAAAGATCTCAAGGTCCCTTAAAATAAAATCTTAAAACAATAAATAATCACAAATGTTTAAAAAAGATTTAAAATATATTAAATGGTTTCCCGATTAAAAAGAGACAATTGAAAACCACCAAAACTGCCCCTCCAATAGATCTCAATTCTCAGGCAGGCATATATATATATATATACAGAAAGAGAGAGAGAGAGAGAGAGAGAGAGAGAGAGAAGTGCTCCCTCAAGTACCAAGGTCCCAAGCCATTAAATGTTGTTGTCCACACCCTGGATTCAGAACAAAAACATATTGGCAGCCTCTGGGACAGGTTTTATATCTGAATGGAATTCCAGTGAGCAGTCTAAGCTGCTGCATTTTTCACTCGTTGCAGTTTCCAAGTAATCTTCAAGGGTAACCCTACACTGTAGTAGTCTAATCAGAAAGTTATCAGTGTATGTACTATTGTGGCTAGGTTATTCCTGCTCAGAAAAGATGGTAGACCAGTTGAAGCTTACCTCAGACACTCTGGGCCTTCCTTGGCAAGGATGGATCCATCCTTGGCACAGATGGAGCAGGCTATGTACCTGCTCCTACAACCCTATCCAGGGCAGGTAATGTACTTAGTCCCTGGACTTGATAACCACTAATCCAGAGAGCTTCCATCTTATTGGGATTCAGCTTCAGCTTATTCACCCTCATTCAGTCCATTATAGTATTCAGGTACTGCTCCAGCACCTCCACAGCCCCAGGGTGGCCCTGACACTGGTGACAAGGCGAAGCAGAGCTGAGTGTCATCAGCATATTGATGGCACCTAACCCCCAAACTCCTAATGACCTCTCCCAGTAAGGGATGTAAATCCTCACTTATTTCGTCCTCTCACAAAAAGATAAATAATTTCAAAAGTTTTCTCTCTTCTGAGTGAAATTGCAAGAAATATTGCACATTTTTTATTATTTTTCTGCAGATTTTTTTTGCACAAGCACCCACTTTGCATAATTTTTAAAGTACACTTTTCAACAAAAATGTTACTTTTGTGTAAAATGTTGAGGGTTTGTGGAGAACTAAGGTTTTTTTTTTTTACTCAAACATCCCCCTTAAAAGTCACAGAATGTCTAAAGTCTCACAGCAGAAAATCCCATAGCAAAATCTCATATCATTTTTTAATGGGGTTGCTTGATGTGTCAGGGCATCTTTTCCATAAGGACAAGAAAAACTGGTGAGTATTCCAGCTTGCACTCCTAAGAACTTTCTCCCCACTCCACCAAACTCCAGAAACATTGCTTTTCTTTCCAGGCTCTAACTGTTTCTCTCTCTCTGTTCTGTCTTTGAAATGAATGAATTTTACAGCATCTTCCTTTTGTAGACCTTGGCAGGTCGCTCCTGTTCATGGATGTCACTATTTTTAAAATGTGAGATAATAGCCTCTTAATGAACTATCTGTGTCAGTAAATGGATGTAGCTTTGGAAGAAGATACTAATAACTGTTTACAATAATAAAATATTTATTATTATAAAATGGATTATAGCAAGCATTGTACAATTCCAAAATTAAAACCATAATGATACACTAAAAGACACTAAAACAGTAAAATTCAGCACAGCAAAAAATATTTCACATACTTGCAAAACAAGAGAAAATATAGTACAGAGAGCAAAGGTTAAAAACACCATCAGATGCAAAAGCTAGAAGCGTGAACAAAAATAGGGTCTTTAATACTACAATACTCATTTGCTTAAAATACCTCATAGAAAAGTTTTACTTTAGTACAGAAAAAATACATTGGGATAGCAGGTCTGGAAACTATGCACTATGAGGAGTGGCTTAGGGAGTTGAGTATGTTTAACTTGGAGAAGAGAAGGTTAAGAGGTGATATGATCACCATGTTTAAATATTTGAAGGGATGTCATATGGAGGAGAGAGCTAGCTTGCTTTCTGCTGCTTCAGAGACTAGGGCCCTTTCCACATGTGGGGGGGGGACGGGCGAAAACGCCCAAAAACGGAGCTTACCGGCAGCCGGGTAAGTCCGTCGCGACGTGGAGCAGCGCAAGCTCGCTACTCCACAGTCCTCCGGCGTCCCAAATGGCGGCTTCCGGTTGGTGGAGGCTCTCCACCAACCAGAGAAGCTCGCCAGCTGGAAGCCCGCCCCCCAGCAGATCTGCAGGCATGCATTTGCGTGCGCCTGCAAATCCGCGTTGGAGCCGGGCGACAGAGCGGCGTGGGGCTGCGCGCTCGGTGCTTTTTAAAAACCTCGAAAAAGAGGTTTTTAAAAAACACGCAGCCCAGCTAGTTCCGGCTGCTCCTGAGTGGATTCTGATGTGGAACTACAAAAAGTAGTCCACGCCAGTCCACTCTACGGTGTAGAAGACCTCCATGAGAGGTCGCTCTGCACCATTACAGAAGCCCGGTGTGGAAATGGCCTAGGATGCAGAGTGATGGCTTCAGACTTCAGGAAAAGAGATTCCATCTAAACATTAGGAAGTACTTCCTGATCTAAGAGCAGTTTGACAGTGGAATAGGCTGCCTCAAAGTGTGGTGGAGTCTCCTTCTTTGGAGGATTTTATAAAGAGGTGGATGGCCATCTGTTGGGAATGCTTTGATTATGTATTCCTGCATGTCAGGGAGTTAGACTTGGTGGACTTTGTGGTCTCTTCCAGCTGTATGGTGCTATGATTCTAGGTAAGCTTCCCTGGGAAGGGGGCACTCAGTGGGGTAGGTAAAGGTTTGGCAAAATGAGACATGCCCCTCCCAAATAAAAACTGAGCTCGCCTTGAAATTTTACTTCAGTCCTGAACTTTCTAGCATTACAGTAACTTAAAACATCAGTTGAACATTTAGAAATATAGTTTAGGCACCCAAAGAAAAGGAATAGGCAGAATGTCCAAAGGAACGGAACACAGCAAATGTAAGAGTTCTAGATGTGAATGATTTTTAGTGTCTCATTCTCTGCAGTGCTAGAAATTTGGGACTGGAGGAAAATCTAATTGTGGAGGCAGAATTCTTGTTTGGAGAACAAAGCCTTTATTGTCTGTTCTCTCTACCTGCCCTGGCCACATCCCCAATGTCACTAATGAAAAAGCTTTCTCTCCAAACCTCAGATTAAGGGGGGTCCTCAAGGAAGAGTTTCTGTAGGCTGGATTGGGACACATGAATGGGTCTGAGGAACTATGCTTTTTTTTTTTTATGCAGACTGCCTGAAATGCCCAACAACAGCAGCAACAAAACAGAATTCAGAAATCCACTTCTGGTTTTGAAAAATATTCACCTGTATTGAGGGGCCCTGCAACCTATTTTAATGTGTGTCACTGCTCCTGGAAAAATGGGCGGTTTTGGGCCCAAAACCAGTCTGGAACACACTTTGCCCAGCTTTAATGTAGGTGATTTTAAGAAAAGAGTGTATGTTGTTGTTGTTGTTGTTGTTGTTGTTAACCAGCATTCTACATCAGCTTCGTAGTTAAGTATACTTAACTATGTAACCTCTCCTGGCCTGACTCCTCCTCTGGATCTGGAGGAAATTTCATTCACCCATGCTGCAGTTGCCAGCAGAATGGCTCTCCTTCTCCCTATGCAACTGATGCCCAGTATAGTAGATTGGGAGGCAGAAAGTTACAATCACAGCAATAATGTCACAATTGTGATTAAATAGTGATTTACTCATCTGTAACTGGTCTACATTCACAATAGCTATCTAGTCGCAAAGGTGACACTATTGCCACAACTGTAAGTGCATGTCATCTCCCCCCCCCCCGCTACTGTACTAGGCATCAGTTGTATGAGGTGAAGGATGTCTATCCTTTTGGTGATCAGAGCATGGGTGAATGATGTTTTTTGGGTGGATTGGGTCAGAAGAGGTTACTAAGGGTCTTTCCACACTACCTCTCCCGTAACTGGAAACCCCAGGATTCCATAGGATGTTGAAAGTGGAATAATAGCACTATAACAGTGTAGTGCAGAAATGGCCTGAGTGAAATATACTTAAATAAGTAGCTGATGTAGAATAATGGCCATTATTATTATTGCTGCTGCTGCACTTGTTGCTGTCACCCTGCCTTTTAGTCAGCCCTAGGTCTGGAGGAAGTTTATAAACATTAAAACAGATACTGGTAGAAATTCACATCATGAAAATATACAAAAGATAAAATAGAGGCTGACGCCCTGTTACTGAATTGGTGTAGTAGTTTGAGTGTTGGACTGTGACCCTGTAGACCAGGGTTCAATTCCCTGCTCAGCCATGGAAACCAGATGGGTGACCTTGGGTGTGTCATACACTCTCAGCTCTAGAAAACCCCATGATAAGTTTGCCTTAGGGTTGCCATAAGTTGGAAATGGCATATAACAACAGTCATATTACAACATCACAACTCATTTTTGGATTGTCGAGGAGGCCAGAATTCTGTTCAGTAGCCACACAATGACCAAAATCCTCTCCAACCTCACCTTGTAAGTAGCCCCTCCAACAGAGCCCTTCTATCTTGTAAGAGACCAGGGGCATCTGTGGTGAGGTATCCAGCTATTTTCTTGTAACTGGATGCATTGCAAGTACATTATATGAGGAAAGCTTGCAAGGACTCCTGGGTGTCTCTGCAGATGCCCACCACAGTGCATTCAGCCTTAAGAAAATAACTAGATGTGTTCCTACCGATCCCTGTCCATTCTCCAACAACATAGAAATGGCTGTGTTGGGGAGGACTGCAATACTTACAATATGGGTTTTGGGGGGCAGCATCTGGAGATGTCACTACAGAAGTGTAACTATGTGATACACAATCTCCTTATGCAGGAGCTCAGTCATTATTATACAATAGAATTAAAAGCTATTCTGAAAAACAGCCATAAAAACAGACAATACAACACATTATTAAAAGCCCTTTCCCCATAACCAGTCATTTCCCAAAGTCCTGTTGAAACAAAAAACTCTTCACTTGCTGCTGGAAGGATGACAAAGAAGGAACCAGCCTAGTTTCTCTAGGAAGGGAGTTCCAGAGAGTTACATATAAGAGGAAACGTTCCATCATACTCCATGGTCCCAAGTTATGCAGAGTTTTTATAGGCAGAGAAACAAAAATCCAACACTCTGAATTGACCCTGGCAAAATGGGAGACAATGAAGACAAACAAGGATCAACATAAGCCTGGAGTGAGAGCCAATGTTAATACTTGAGGAACAAAAAGCCTCGCTTATCGCTAAGTCAAGACCATCTCAGGTCCTAAGGTTTCAAGGCCAAAATCTGAGACCTAAAGAGGACCCCTTCTGATGACATAGGAAGCAGGTCCAGATGATATTAGAAGGGTGATGTTACAAGGGACAACCCCTGGTCATTTCATCAAGCACAGCTATATTCCCCAAATATAAGAATGGCTATCACATGGAAGATGGAGCAACTTCGTCTTCCGCTGTTCCCAAAGGTGGGATGCAGTGGATCCAAATTACAAGAAAAGAGGTTTCTGCATAAACATTAGGAAGAATTCCCTGACTGTAAGAGCTGCTTGACAGAGAGCCAGTGTGATCTAGTGGTTTGACCAGGACACTAGGAGACAAGGGTTCAGATCCCCACTGGGCCATGGAAACCTATTTGGTGAGCTTGGGCAAGTCACTTTCTAGGCCTAAAAACAAACAAACAAACAAACAAACAAAAACCCTGTCATGTCTCCAACAGGCCAGGCAGGGCTAATAACAATTTGCAGGCTGTAGAAGCAAAACTTTACTCACAGCAAGGAGTGTGAGAGAGAAGCAGCAGTCCAGAGCAAATCCAAATTCAAACCAGAAGTCCAGAGTTCCAAAATATTCAAGTCCACAGAGGCAAACCAGAAACGTAGTCAGGGCAGGCAAAGGTCCGAGGAGAGTCAGAGTTCAAGAGGCAGGATACCAGTGCAGGGTTTCAACCACCAGGAAGATCAGTTGTCAACCCTGGGGAAATAGGCCAGTTGCTTGTCTTTTATAGGCTAATGATGTTGATACAGATATTCCCGCATTAAAACTCATCTACTATATAAAATTCAACGTTTGTGTGTTTATCTGTCTGTCTGCGTCCAGCAGGCGAAGACCTCATATGATTGGCTATGTGAGGCAAGAAGACCTGGCTGTGAAAATTTTATGGAATCCTGGGGTTGGCAGTTCAAGGAGAGGCCACTAGAATTCTCAGCAGGAGAGCTCTGAATAAGCCAGTTTCTATGGAGACAAGGCCTAGCAGCAAGTCCCCTCATGAAACCAACCTCTGTATGTTAATAACTCTGATTACAGATTGGATTGGGGAATATGGGGAAAAGTTACAGGTACTGAACAACACAGTTTGGGGAATTAGAGACACAGGATCTCAAAATCTGTGTATTTCAACCGCATCTAACTCGTAAGGTAAGGTAATTCCTAAGGTCTTTCTAACAAGTGTTACCTATGAGAAAATAAAATCCCAGGCAACGCTGGGTAAATACGCTAGTTTGTTATATAAATGAGCTGAATGTCTGAGCCCTTCCTTTTCCTGTTGTTGTTCTGCCAAGGTAGGTACCTATGTGCTTCTTCTTCTGACACTTGTTGCTGCTGGCCCAGTTCCCCTTACTCTGGCTGCTGCTGATGGTTGTTGTCTTCCTCTGGACTAATTTCTGGCTCAGTCTCAGAACTCTCCTCCTCACCGTCAAGGTCTCCAAGCCAGAGCATGACACCTCCATAATAGGGTCGCCTTAGGGTCGCCATAAGTCAGAAATGATTTGAAGGCACACCGCCACCACCACCACAACAGCTGTTTGACAGTGGAATGGACCGCCTTAGAAGGTAGAGAACTCTCCTTGGTTAGATATTTTTCAACAGAATTCAGGCATGCTTTAGCTATGTATTGCTCTAGTGGAGGTTAGACTAGATGACTCTTGGTATACCTTCTGACTTACAACAATATATTCTGTCTCTGCTGCTGTTGACCCTGTGAGCACATAGGTCTTTGCACATGTGTGATTGTATGCCATTTCCAGCAGAATCTGCCTCATCCTCTCTGAGGAATCATCCACTAGCAAGACCACCATCTTGTTTGGATTGAGTTCTGACTTTGTTAGACCTCAACCCGCCCATAACTGTAGACCAGCAATGTATCAGCATCCATACAGCCTTACTTGGCTCTGAAAAGACACAGAGTTGCATATTATCCAACCACACAATAATGACAATGTTCCTCAACTCCCCTGAATGATATCACTCATGTTAAAAAGAATGAAGGATAATGATGGAAGCTTGCATTGGTTCCAAAGCCATGGCAACACAGGTTTGAGGAGAAATTTACCGCCACATCCTTCTGAAAACAGCTGGAATCACCACAAAGAGTGGTTTTACCACAAAGCAGTCATGCACAAACTCAACTCCAACATTCACTCTAGAATGATACAGTCATTGATGGTATCAAAAGATGTCCACATCAGGTTTGACTTGTGTCATGGGTGAAGTCACTCTTCATGCATGACACATTGTTGTAGGTTATTATATTTCTTTCGCCCCTCTCCTGGTTCCTTCACTGCCTCCTTTACTGGTCCAAACCTTTGTTCATAATAAACATGTCAAAGTCTTTGACTTTGAGGTCCAGTGTGGGTTTGTTGTTTTTTTTTTCTTTTCATTATTATAATCCTACATGAGGCCCTATAACCACCACAAGTTGGATTGTTTCCCTAGATCTTTGTTCTACCATCAGACTGGGAAAGCTGCATGGACTTGTTCCTTTCCAACTGATGCTGGATTTTGAGCTCCTCAGCTCCAAAGCATTAATGACAGCAAAAGAGTGATCTGGGTTTTGTGATGTGCCTATTGTTCTTCCCTCTTAACCTCCTTGTTTAGTAACAGGTGGCACTTCTCTGAGCAGCCTACCATGAGCAGCTGGCTGATAGGCAACTCCAGCTGGATATCTTCTCTCCCTATAGTGCAGTCACACCTGCTTTCTACAGCAAACAAGAGCCTTCAAAAAAAAAAAAAAAAATCTAGGGAGCAGGGTTCTCTTGCTGTGTGTGTGTGTGTGTGTGTGTGTGTGTGTGTGTTTGAGAGAGAGTGAGAGAGTGAGTGAATGCACGCACACACATGCAAAGCAAAAACATTGGTACAAACACCTTCATGTTTCTTATGTTTTCGGATTTGAAGCTCGGCATTGAAAAAGAAAATGAACAAATCCAAGGTGTCTTTTCTCCATACCCTTGCTTTTCCTCCCTCCTTTGTTACTTCACCCTCTTTAATACAGCCATTTCATTATCTCTTCCCTATCGTTTGATCAGGTTTGTCTTGCCCTAGAACTTCCTTTCCCTTGAAGCGTACCCAGTGACATGAGTATGCGTGCCCCTCAGTGCCTTTTTTATTGTTTGGAATTAAGAAATGACAGAACAGGCTCATGAAAGATTAATGACTTCCTGCAAGCATCTTTGTACCTGAGGACAAGCAATTACAAAAATATGTCCCACAGACAGGGGGTGGGGAGGGGGCAAGGAGAGGGGAGGGAAACCAAACAAGAAAAGATGGTAAGAGCATGTCAGGCCAGGTATTTCCTATCTGCAGAGAGACAGAAAGCCTGACTTTGCTGCTGCCTTATTTAGTGAGTTGGTCTTTTTTTCTGGACCAGAATATCAGCTTGTGCTGCACACATAAAGTTGTCTTTGTAACTGTGTGTATGACTGACACAGCAGAGGTACACCCCTGATTCAGTCCTCTCCCCACACCTCTCTCTCTCTGATTGTATGGTTGTCCCTCGACAGGAGTTTGGCACTGTTCTTTGGGCTTCTCTGCACAGCAAGAGAGGCTGTGAGGTAGTTCATGGCTGCAGTCCAGAGAACTGCACAAGATAATAGACTACTTGCAAACTCAAATATACATTTACATAGCAATTGGTTAACACAACAGAGGCGATTTCACACATTAGGCAGAGGTAAAGTTTTTGCTAAGTTTGCCAAGGAGTAGAGACACAGCAAGGAGCTCCTGTCAATCATTATTCCCATAGGGAGGGGCCTCTGTGATATGCGCATTCAACAGAGCACATATTTGTTGCATTTCCACTTTATGGTTTTAAAGGTACAAATTTTAAAAGGTGGGCCTGCACATAAAATAATATCATTGATAAAAGAGTGAAATCGAGTGCACAGGAAACAATTTGTTATGAAAAATAGTTTACATTCCATGAGTATGTTTGGATTTTGATGCTCAAAAGCTGTGTAAGTGAACGTCTTACCCCATAAGTGCAGTATCCATGCTGGTTTTACAGACAAGGTAAATAAGCTACAATTATGTTGTTGTGTGCTTTCAAATCATTTTCAACTTATGGCAACGCCAAGGTAAACTGCAGGGCTTTCTTGGCAAGATTTGTTCAGAGGGGGGTTTGCCTTTGTCTTCTTCCGGGGCTGAGAGAGTGTGACTTGCCCAAGGTCAAGTGAATTTCCAGGTCTGAGTTGAGATTCAAACCCTGCTCTCTAGAGTTGTACTCCAATGCTCAAACCACAACATAAGTAACCTCTAATTTTAATTCCCCCAAATGCCAAATTTCAAATGCCTTTCTGAGTTTTACTCAATTGTTAAAATAATTCATATCTTTTAGCAACACTATCAGGCCTCTTAAACTTGGCATGTATTATGGCAACAGTAACTCCTAACTGAGCCATGTTCAAAATGCAGATCATTGCCTGGAGATCAAACTTTCAAGACAGAGACCTCTAGCCCTATAGAAAAGACCTGTGTCACAGCAGATAACTTCAGACTGACAGACCCCAGAGGGCCAGTTACCACCACTAGCAACAGTTCATCCACACATCAGCATTTGCAGAAGCATGGCACCTATACCATGTCATAAAGACTTGAAGCCATCCTGTTGTGGCCATTTCTTCTGGGCTGTTGGGAAAAGAAAAATGGCATTGCAAATCACTTTAAGGACACATAATCCATGGTGGCTGGCGGCCATTGGTACCAGCAGGGTGGAGAATCCGCTCCAAGTGTTTGTCTGAATATTAAAGGAATGGTCCAGGGTGCTGAACTTATTTTGGGGAGAGGGCTTACTAGCTTGGATAACTCCATTAAAGTTCAGTATAAAACCCAGAAGGGAGTCCTTTCCCAGTTGATAAGCAGCCATCAGTAGGAGATCTGTGTTTGTATCTCCTAGTGCCTTTCATATTTATGAAACAAAGGGACCTTTTAGAACCTTTGAAAATAAGTGAGAGAGACATTTGTAATGTAAGCTTTCATAAACTGAGTCTGCTTCATCAGATGCATGGAACCAGACATTTGTGAACATACATTTATACCAATGAGTGAAGAGTGTGTGAGTGCATGAATAGTAATAGAAATGCAAAACATGTGAGTGACCACGTGACAAGTCCGTTACAGTAGACTTAAAGAGTAGTTGAGGAACAAAGCTGGGAGCCAAGATGAGTAGATAAATGTACAACCATTGGAGGAAGTTCTCCATTTGGTGCATTGATATAGGCTTGGGACCAGGAAAGAGAAGTAATAAAGTAGGCATAAGAATCTGCTAGTGACTTGGATATTAGCTGGGATATAATACGTATAGTGTACCAGGAAGCTGTTGCCTTTGTTCAAACCATTGTCAAGGGAATGGACTTTGTGGATATATCCTAGCTCAGATGTTTAGTTAGTTTCAAAGATGCTACAGGAGCTCTTGGTATACTGACACAGACTAACATAGTTATTTTTTTGAATATTTGTCATATTTATGACAGAACAGTTTCTGGGGAAGTGCTGAGATTATGGCATATTGAGCAAGATAATTACATTGGAGGCTTGCAATGAACTGAAAAGGAAAAGTTACATTTATTATTTTGGGGCTGGCAAAAGAGAACAAGCTCCAGACTTGATGATGGAAGCTCCTGTGGTTGGTTTCTATGCATGAATGGAGACATACTGGCAGCCATTATGAAGAGCACCTGTGTGTGGCTAACTATCTCTAACAAATGGAAACAGTACTTGCTAACTGGCTTCCTTGAAGAAGGAGGAAGTAGAGCAATCTGAATAACCAGTGGTCATGTAGAAAAAAAACAAAAAGAGAGAGGACAAGATGGCCAAGCCCATCTGGCTTTCTGTCTGCCTATTGTTACTCTTCCCTGGTTATGTTTTACACACACTGATGCTTTTCACTTCTCATACAGTTTACATCTGGAGTACAGCACAAGGAGGAGATAACTAAATGTGTGTTTCCCCTCTTGTGGCTAACTGAATCTCTGGAGTGCTGATTTAATTGGGGAACTGCACAAGGAGAAACATTAACTCGTCCTCCATCATATGTACCATGTTCCTTGCCTAAATCACTCTGGCTCTGCAGGTACTTTAAAGAAATCAGAAAGTTGTCCAATCACAGATCTCACATTCCATGTCACATAGAATCAGAATTCTTAGTTTCAGCCCCAACTTTTTTTTTTTTTTAAAAAAAGATAGTCCAAAATATATTGTCTCTTTCATTTTTATGGAACCCTCCTGTGTTCTTGAAAAGGTTCATTTTCTGCTTGATTTCCTAGCATTTGCTTTGGGTTCACAGAAAGAGTCAAGGTATGAGCCAGAGACGAAACCCTATATACCGAATACTTTAAAGTGGACATCCATCATTTAACTTGCTTTCTGTCACTGCCTTCGAGGGAGATGGGGCAACGAAAAACAATCTCCTGTTTCTCTCCAAAAAGCATCAACACTGCAGATAGACACAACTGACTGGTAACCCATTTAAATTTATAGGCAGCATACATCTCTTATTTAGTTTAGTTTTTTTTAAAAAAAAAACACACAGGTGTTATCAAAGCATCATGTGTAAAAAATTAAATTGTTGGAAGAAAATCTTTCAAAAGTGTATATTTTCAATAGTTAGCACCAGTGCATAAAGAGCAAAGGGCTAAACATGTACAAAGGCATACATAATAACCTTTTTTCTTTTTTCTTTTTTTGCCCATTCCCCAGAGACATTTTTTACAAGGAAGCTCCATAGCCTTTAAGAGAAAAAAAATCTAAAATAGAGGGATTATGATCTGTATCCTATAGAAGCATTTTGGAAGGTAGTTGTGGACATCTAAAAGGCAGAATTGCAATTACGTAACTATACTTCCTATTTAAGATACTGTACTGCAGTATGCTTCTTCATTTAAAAAACATAAAATGATTTCTTCACTATAAAATAATTTCATCTAAATCCAGTGGTTAGACCTAGCTAGCGTATACACATTGAATCAACAGAATTTACATACTTGTTGATTTACCAAATTCCCATCAATTCAATGGATTTAATCTGTTTGGGATTAACAATTAGATTTAGACCTTTGTTTTTTTTAAAATGATCTAAATACAATTTATATTATTTAAACAACGTTCACCTTCTGGGAGTGGTGGTTGAATTTTTATAGATTGAGGGGAGTCCAGCCTGCGGACTTCATGTGGTGGTCAAGACTATTTTTGAGCCCCAGAAGGGCTCCACCCCACATTTTCCCGAATATTTTAAATCTAAAATGCCCCTCTCACTTTCCTCTCCTCTAGAGGTATGGGGACAATTTTTATCAAGTTTTTTCCCTCTACCCTGAGCTGTTTTAGGCACAGTAGAAGCCTTCTTTTAGAGTGAGAAGTAAACTTGCAGTCTGGAACATGTGTCTGTGCTATATCTCATGATTTAAGGCCTTGGGGTTTTGATCTGATCCATGTGTGGAAGGACTATCTAGAAAGAGGACATATAAACTCACTGGTTGAGTCACGTGCGTGTGGAAATTCTTTCTCAAGTTTAATCCCTGGCATCTATAGGTAGCAGAGATGGAAAACAAGGCCATTTCTACACTAGCCTGTTATCGTGCTATTATTCCACTTTCAACATCCTATGGAATCCTAGGGTTTGCAGTTTAAACAGGCTAGGGCAGAAATGACCAAAGTCTGCTTTTGATCCTGAGGAAATCTTGACAACCAGAATAGATAGCAATGGTCTGAATGGACCAATGGTCATAAGCGTGAGTCACATGGGCCTGAAGGCTGTTAGATGACTGGCTCCTCAGTGAGGTAGCAAAGAAAAGCACACAATAATATCCATGGCTTTCTGTCCTAGAGGACAGCATCATTTCAGTCACAGGAAGTGTGTTACTCATGTATACCTGGGAGTCTCACCATCACACTACATTTGTCCAAACGAGTAACTGTTGAATTGCTGATGTGGAGAAAACAAACCTGTATTGTGTGCATGACTCTTCAGTACAGCAAAATGGGGCCATACCCTCCCACATTTCACAGATGAAAACCAAGACACATGTGGCCAAAAATTATCAGAGTAGGGTAACCATGGCAAGAATTATTAATAAGGAAAAACACATAAACTAGGTGAGGCTGCAGCAGCTTGCTTTTGGCTGAGCCTTCTGGGAAGAGCAAGATACCACCATAATCTGGTTGGTGACCAAAACAGATCTGTTCATTCATTCATTCAGACTACTTTTGCACTTTGGACTTAGTTTGCAGCAACTGAAATAAGCTGTGGACAAAGGGGAAAAGTGGGACAAGAAGAGAGAAACTGGGACATTTTAAAGGCAGCTGAAAAAAGTCAGATGGCAAGGGATTAAATGGGATTATTTATGCCAAATCAGGACAGTTGGAGGATGCGTGGAGCATGAGAAAAGATCAGAGAAAAGATCAGAGAGGGCTATCCTTTTTTTTTTTTTTGGACAAGTCCGAGAATTCCCCAGCTAACATGGCCACAGGATTCTGGCAGCTGTAGTCCAAAATGCACCGTTTGAAACTGCAAAATATTGTTTCTTTTCAGTACTGTATCTGTATGTCACAATTATATAAGCCATTTTAAACAACAATAACACTGCGTAAGAGCTGGTCATCCCCACAGAACATACTTCGGGAGGCTCTGTTCATGTTTGAGACACATATGAAGCGGCATCAGAAAGAACATCTTGATCAGAAGAGTGTATTTCGTCAAGGCAAGGTCAGCTCCCTTCCTTTGCTCCATCTATATCATGCCGAATAGGGCTATTACGTAAGTGTGAAAAAAATAATAAATCTGTGTTTTACAAGTAAGTGATACCCCATCTCACATTGTTAAATATGATCACTGGCCCAAAGGGAGAAACACATGGTTTAGTCTAAAGAATATTGCCTGGTGCCAAAAGTTGAAGCCCTGAATAAGGCAAACTGAATAAACAAGATCCTTCTTGGAATGTTAATGACACAAAGTTATGGTGGAGGAGGGAGGGACTCCCCCACCTAAACACACAAAGGGTGGAGGATATGAATCTGTGCTACTACTCTTTCATCCTGCCTAGAACAAGATTCCAATAACGGGTGTTAACCTTGACCGATAACAATGCTTCTTCATAAGGGAATTTAGTTTAGTATTGCATCTTCTGCTGGTGGGACTTATTTTCAACCCCCTCTCTAGGGACTTCATTTCCTGGTATACACAGTGAATATTTGTTGACATCTTCATAGGATGCCCATAAAACAAGTTCTCTTGGAGGTTTAAGATTGGATAATAATACAATAAAATGACAAACCAAATTCTAGAAATACATTACAGAAAGCAATACAATAAAAATACAAAAGCAATGGAAAAGTCAGCAATGCATGATAACATTAAAGTACAAAAAATAAGTAAATAAAAAAAAAAAAGAGGACCTAACAGCAGAGAAGGAATAAAACAGGCATTCAGACTGCCTACCTGGGAAAATAAAAAAGTCTGAAGCTAGAAATTGAAAGAAGACAATATTGGTACCAGATGAATTCCAGTGAGGAGAGCATTCCAAAATAGGGGGCCAGTCCAAAAAAGATCTATCTCTAGCTTCAAAAGAAAGGGCGGCTCAGAGGAGAACTTTTGCTGATGACTTAGCCCCAAACCATGAATGCTGAATATTGCTATTATGCTGGTTCCTATTACAGGGCTTCACCATCAGAACCCAGGATGAATTTCATGTCTCTTGGCCTACCAGGGGTGATACACATGACTAGAACTCTTTAAAGCAGAATTTGATAGATCTTGCAACACTAACAAATCTCGAGATTCTGTAGTATTGAACTCTTAACTAAGGCCCTTTTCACATGTGTGGGGGGAAACGGTGTAGAGCGACCTCTCACGGAGGTCGTCTACACTGTAGAGTGGACTGGCGTGGACTACTTTTCATAGTTCCACACCAGAATCCACTCAGGAGTGGCCGGAACTAGCCGGGCTGCGTGTTTTTTAAAAACCTCTTTTTAGAGGTTTTTAAAAAGCACGGAGCGCGCAGCCCCGTGCCGCTCCGTCGCCCGGCTCTAAAGTGGATCTGCAGGCGTGCGCAAGTGCATGCCTGCAGATCTGCCGGGGGCGGGCTTCCGGCTGGCGAGCTTCTCCGGTTGGTGGAGAGCCTCCACCAACCGGAAGCTGCCATCTGCGACGCCGGAGGAGTGTGCAGCAGCGAGCTCGCGCTGCTCCACATGGCGACGGACTTACCCGGCTGGAGGTAAGCTCCGTTTTTGGGCGTTTTCGCCTGTCCCCCCCCCCACATGTGAAAAGGGCCTAAGTTAAGAGCTAAGTTAACTAAGTTAACTGTTATAACTATGTAGTGTACATAATTTTGAATCTTTCACTGGTTTCACAGTTCATGTTGCATTCAGAGTTGAAGGCTTCATGTTTTAGACTTGGTAGCTTTTGAAGTCATCAGTACAACAATAAAAATAAAAGATACATTCTCCTAAATGCACAAAAATATTAATCTCTTGCAAGATGTCAGTATCTGCCGGGCTTGAACCAAAAATTGTATGGGATTGGGGCCCAACTTTAATAAATTAGCTGCATCTCTTTATGTGTACAAACTAGTAGGAGCTTTCTTATTCCCTCTTAAGAGATCTCTTTTGGCTTTTGCTTTTCTTTTTGTAAATGTCTTTTAATTGCATTTATGTTAATACTTGTTAGCCATCTTGAAATAATAAGTGCAGATGTCTGATGGCATTGCTGAAGATCACCTAAACAGCGTCATGGAAAAGGGTTAAGTATTAAGCATTGTTCCCTAACAAATTCATCATTATTCTACCTCACTGATTTAAGACAAACTTTATATAAACATACTTGAGATGTAGACTGTTGTGAATACTGTGTTTTAATTTTAATCAATGAATGAATGAATGCATTAGTTGTTGAGAAACAAGGCAGTCAATTAGTTAACAGCCCAGTCTATGACCTGTTTAGATCAAAGGATGAGGATTTAAAATGATGGATGTTTCATTGACTTTAATGTGATCCGAGTATTCAGGTGAGCTCAGGCTGTCAAATACACTTAATCAGTGAACATCTCAATTTCTTTTATGTTACTAACAGAAGCCAAAATCTAGTTCACAATAAAATTGTAATTTTATTTTGGCTTAAAATCCAATCGTTAGTCCCAAGCAGAGTAGAGATTTTGAATGAAATGGGAAATAACAAATGAATGCTTATAAATGTTTGACTGAGTCAGTAAAAGTTAGGTAATTTGTCCAAGTATGGGCTTACCATGTTGCCATTCATTTAGCAGATTTACTTTAGATGTAGGCCAAATGTTGGGCAATTGTGTTGGGCAATTGTTGAATGGATGCTCTAATCCTAAACATCAGGGCTGGGAAAACTTTGTTTATACTGAAGCATCAAGTACCTTTGTGGGCAAATTCCCATGTGTTATATGACAGTGACAAAGTTAAGCAGAGCTTAAGAAAAGTTACCTTTGGGACTACAGTTCTCAAAACTCCCCAATCAGCATAGAATTTTGGAGGATTTAGTCTAAGAATAAACTTTCAAGCCATGAGTGGGTAGACCTAAGCTGTACATGCAATCCCATTCACACACGCCTGTCCTCAAACTTCCATCTTTTCACACACACACTTTAACATGTCCTCACCAGGGGACCTCTTATTTGGCATGAAAATAGATTTCAGTTGGCATTATGGGGAGGGAGCAAGGGATTTTTCAAGGAACTCTATAGTGTAGGGACTCTGTTATTCCACAAGGGCACGATAGATGGAGAAGAGTTAAAACATTCTCCTCCCAACTTTATTCTTGTTTTTGTTTAATTGCTTTCAAGTCAGCTTCAAAGCCCTGCTCAGCAATTGCGCTTACATTTTTTTTTTCTGCAGAAGATGCTGGCCCAGAGATATTAGAAGCCACAACTGTGTGTAAACTGCCTCTTGTCCATGGGCCCCATGTTTATCTCTGGACTTGATGATTTTTAAACTTTCATACAATTCTGTGATTCTATACAGTGAATTTCCTGATGACTTTCGAGAATCTTTCAAACTGTGATTCTGATTCTAGGTTAAATGACCAAAATATACTTGTTACATGTCATTCAGACTTAGCTTTCCCTCAAGCCTTGCAGTTGTTTGTATCTCCTACATGAGTTTCAGTTCAATACTTCTGTAGCTTCTGTCTTGTTCAGATGCGTCCACCCATCCTGGCAAATACTAATATGTGGAGTGTGCACGCATATTCAGGTATAATGCCAAAGTGGGCCACTGTGGTTCTATAGAACTTTTACTGCAGATAGGTCTGAAGAGTTCCTCCCGAACAAACTTCTGCTACTGAAGACTTTTAACCAGAGATAGGAATGTAGGCATGAATATTCAAAAAAATTCAAGAAATGGTCTTTTGAGTGTTCTGAAAGCCTGATGAAGAAAATTATAGACTGATAAGAATCTTCACAATTCAGGATTTATTCTAAGTAAACTTTGCATATGGTTGTTTCATGCAGAAAGCAACATTTTATTTGCAGGAAATAGCATTGATAATGGCAATGATAATAGCAATGATATTTCTATACAGAAATATTGGCCTTTTCCCCATGCGGTTATTAAGGCGGGCCAAATGAGTCTTGCCACGGAGGTCTTCTGCACCTTGGAGCAGACTAGGTTTGGTTTATTTACCTTCGTTCCACACACAATTCCGTCTAAATGCGCCCCCACGTGGTGGTAAAGTGCGCTATTTGAAAACTGGAAGAAATCGGTTTGCAGTTTTCCAGATCGCTCCAATTCGTACTTTCACGGTGGTGCAGACACGTCCATTTGCGCCAGTGCGAATTGGTGGTCAGGGGAGGGCTCATGGGAGGAGCCAGGGGGTAATATGGACTTACGCAGGTATGCACGTACACAATGACGTACTAAACCATGTAAAAAAAAAAAGGACCAATTGCAGCCGATGGGGCAGGGTGAGGGGAGTAGTGGAAGTGGCCACGGCAGAGGCAGTGTGGATTCATGAACTCGCACTCCTCCGAATCAGAATGGAACATATGCAGTAGCTGTGCAGAAGGAAATGAGGGAAAGTCTGCCTTGTTTTGAGCCCAGAAAATCCGGTGAGAAATGGCACGAACCGATTCACCAGCCTCGTGCGGAAAGGGCCATTATTTGCTGTGCAGAAAAAGCTGTTTGCCACACAGAAAATGCTGCTATCTGTGCAAAACAACATGAGAATTTTGAACAGAATAATTCCTGAGTTGTGAATAGGCTTTGAAAACTATATGGCTTTCAAAGTCAGGAGAAAATTATTCATTGCTTCCTTCAAGAAGAAACTTCTATAGGAAAGCTAGTAGAAAAGGGTTAAAGAATTCAAGTAATTGTTGATAAGCTTTTAAAAATTTAATTTGTGTTACAAAGAGAAGAAAAATAGATGTTATGTTTATGCTACATTGCCATTTAAATTTAAATTAAATGCTTTCACTAAAAACCCTATCAAAATGAAAATGAAAAATGCCACCCAAGATTTTATTCCCACACCCTTTTCCATATGAACACTTCTTTGTAAACAGAATTTGTAACTTAACATTGGTAAAACCTAAATACCCTTATATTTGTGAAACTGAATTTTAATGACCCATGATTCATGGACAGGAGTGTCTTTCACAATATGACCTAAATCCAGTTGTTAGTCTAAGCTAGAGTAGACCTAATGATCAAAGGAATTTACCTAAACATTAATTTAACATCCACAGTTAATTCAGTATGTGGTTGGGATTAGCAACTGGATTTAGGCCAAAGAACATTTTGTCAAGGAGATGGGAAAGTTATCTTTTTTTTAAAAAAGTATTGAATTCCCCCGTGCCCTGCCTTTTCTTGTTCTTTCTTTCACATGGATTTCAAGTGTTTCTACAGCTTTCCGTAATCTTACAGATTTTATAGATAGATAAATACCTGGTTTCAGTAATATGGATCTTTTATCACCTTTAGAAATGGGATGGGCATGGGGAGGACCAATTACTAAAACTGCAAATCTCAGACCCTTAACATAATTCATGCTACAGGAACGGTTCTTAAGGAAGTGGTCAGCGGTGACCTAAACCTTATAGCTCCTTAGGTACAACAAAAGGTAACAAGCAGTTTTGCAAAAATCCAAGAGAAAAAAACTTTGCATGAAGAACAATTGGGATTTTTTTTTTTAAAAAAAAATTTTTAGCACTGTCTCTCAGTTAATGAATTAAAAACTTAATTATGGATTGTTAATAGTGAAATTCTAACTTAAGTCAATTATGCATATGTAATTAAGTTGCTGTTTGCTATTAAAAAGTTCAAATTTAATTGATAACTTAATTATATTTAACTAGTTTCTTCCTATGTCTGCTTTCAGCTATATCTCAGTATAGTTCTGAGACATCACATAATTCAAAGATCTTTCAGCTGCAGCTCAAGAAACATTAAGTTAATGCAGACTGTTTAAAAAGTGATACAGCTTATATTGATATATGTCCATTCATGATAATAAAATTTCATTAAAAAAAGCTAAAGTTACATGGAAACAACTGAGACTTTTCTTGAATTAATCTGATGCTGATTTTACCTTCATAGTGGAGGAATCTAATCTATTCTAATGGCAGGGGGTTTTTTTGAAACATTATTTCCCCTCTGAATAATTAATAATTTTAACTAACTAATTAATTAATTCAGTGTCTATTCTGCTACTCTGCATGTGGCATCCAAAGAATTTCTGTTTCCTAGAATAGATCAGATTAACTTTCTGTGCCAATTTCTTTCAGAACGAGGCAGAATTTGCTCCTGGGTTTGGTCACTTGAGGATACCATATCAAAGTAATTACTCCTTTTATTTCAGAAAATGGTACCCAGTTGAGATTGGGGAGATAAGTAAGAGCTATCCTACTATAGAGTGAAACCCTACATTTATCCAGTTCAATATTGCCTACATTAAAATCATCCTCAGTTTTGGATACTACTACGTATTGTTGAGTTCCAGTCCCTATCATTGTTGAACATTTTCCATGCTGACCAGGGAACATGGGAGGTGGAATCTACCACCATCATCTGGAGACCCAAGATTGGGAAACACTTGTTGTATTTAGAGGCATGGAGCTCTTTTAAATTCTCCACAAGCTTAGAAGATGTAGACTTTGTTGTTCTATACCTCCTTCTCTGTATCTGGACACAGATCATCTCCCCTTGCCTTCCCAGTTACCCAGCACAAAATCTGGGGTGGCATAGCTATAATTGGTCTAAGACATTCTAGCAATCCTGACTTGGATCAAGGATCAACATTACACCACAATCAGAGGTTTGTCAGGATGTTAAAGCAAGAGTCTTCTTCCTGGCTGACCAGGAAATTTTAAGGATCACACCTGGAATTGTTCAGATGCAAAGCATGTGCTTTACCTGTGGTCAAGGGCTCTTCCAAGTAGGTGAAATTGCTACAATTGTACATGTGTCAAGGAAATTGAGCCTTAAATTCTGGGTGTAGAAACAGAAAACAGGGCAAATTCATCAGTATTGGTACTGGAATGGCATGGCAAAAATGGTGAAATCAAATGCATCAAGTCATGGTTTGAACACAAGTACAGTGATGGTGATTTTTCTCATATACATTGTAGTTAATGAATAGCATAGCTGTTACTTGGAAGAGTTATTTTCAGGACTGCAGTTCCCAGAATCCCTTAACCATGATTACCAGTGACCATGTTGCTAGTGGGATTCAAAGAACTGTAGTGCAGAAAAATAATTCTTCCCAGGTCTGACTAGGATGCATTGGAAGCATTCAGTGTAGTCTATCTGGAAAATATAGCATTCCCCTTCCTGGCAGGAATGTGTCAGGAAAATTGAAAAAGAAGGAAATTGTTAATAGTCTTAGCCAACATGATGAGAGGTCTACAAAGATAACAAGCCAAAACATAACCTGAAAAAAACATCCTGCTTATTACAAACAGCAAATAAGCACAAAAGACCCTTAAACTCCTCTACTCATATTTTATTAGTATTGCTTTATCCAACTATTATATCACTTTACAAGTTACAACATGTAGATTTTGTTTTGTTTTCTTTGGGTATTACAAATGCACCAGTAATTAATT
This sequence comes from Cyclura pinguis, assembly GCA_030412105.1. NCBI lineage: Eukaryota > Metazoa > Chordata > Lepidosauria > Squamata > Iguanidae > Cyclura > Cyclura pinguis. Next base: position 221,316,761 of record CM059602.1, read on the forward strand.
TAAGGTAAATTACCTGCTTGCATTAAGCTTTCACATACTGTGTGTAGGTCTTTCAACAATGAGACTTAACATTCTGACCTAACATTTAATGCATTAATACTAATTTTATCCTTATACTAAGACTCTGTGCTGCATTAAATCAATCCAGGTTAATTCAGAATTATGTCTCTCCCACCCAGTATCAATAGAAGCACTGTTGGTTTTCCCCAGAGCTGACCACCCACTTTTCTGAGAATCTGCAGTGAATTAGAAAATCTGTCATTGCAGGAGAAGCCGGACAGCTAGGATATAGCTTGTCATTCCACCTATACAATACTTGCTCTTTGTCTGCTATCTCTTAAACTAACCTGACATAGCCTGGCCCTCTTGGTCAATGGCAGCTTTATTCTCTTGGAAAGAATGCAGCACTCACCGGCATTATTAAGAAATTTCTGGACAATGTTTCGTGGCTGAGCAATAATCCAAGGTTCTATTAAAAAGCCATCTGGGTAATTAATAGCACATTTGTTCTCAGCCTCCTCCCAATTTGTCCATTAGTGGAATAAAAGCACAGGACAAAGGGTAATGTGGTTAAGTTATATTTTACAAGAATTCTTCAGGAAGTTAAAAACACATGATAGTTTTCCAAAGATGCATAAGTTTATGAGCACTCTGTGAGATCAGCAACATAGCAAGCCCCAGAGGCTTTTAATCAGCCTTTTCCACTGTCAATAGTTGATGAGCTGACATACAGTATAGGCTCCATCCTCTTTTGCATTGACAAGGCTCGACATGAGAGGGCGAGGAGGCAGGGATGGTGGTAATGGCGGCATGTGAATCATGAGTACAATCTCCATTATTAAATTAGACCTGATTCCAAAATACATGTCAAGCTGCCACATCAAAAGCTGTGCAGATGGATGTTATACCCACTAACCTGATAGCTGAAGACTTTGTCGAGGTTTCTTTTTAATGTCTTCTCTTGCAAGAAGGAATCCAGCCTGAGGCTGCATGAGTTTTCTCTCTCTCTTAATTTTTTTAGGAGTTCCCCCCATTTCCCAGCTTTCCCCCCTTTCTTTTTTCTGTTCCTTTTTTTTTTTAAAAAAAACATCTTAAGAGATTTTTGAAATATGTGGTTTAATGTTGAAATGCAAGATTCAAAGAAATTGTGGGTTACCCTGCCACTCTTTCTATTCATCCTGAGCCAGACAATGAGAGTGCTTCTGCAAAACATTGCACTTTGAAGCTACTGTGCAAACTCTAGAGACAAGCCATCCTCAACAAAATACCTAGTTAGAGGGTGTGTGCTGTAAAATCAGCTGCAAAGAAATGGACATGTGATCTCAGGAGGATGAATCCTTGAATTAATGTGCCACACCTCATGAAAATATGATGTACATCTGCTGAGGAACAGCAGATCTTCTAAACCAACATTGCCCAATGTGGTGCCTTCCAGGTGTTGTGAACCACATCAGCCCTAGCCAGCATAGGCTGTGTTCAAGGAGCTGTAGTCTAAAATTTATGGAGTACACCAAGCTGGGAGAGAGACTATTTTAAAAGATAGAGAACATACCCCATTGTCATGGACAAATTTCTACCTAATAGGGTTTAGATTTTATGTGACTCTTAACCTCTGTGGAGTTGTTTGGCCCATTAAAATGGTCCATCCCCAAAGACCAACAGATCCCAAAGGATTCCTGAATGCTCTGGGGGATTTTCTAGTTGCTAGATGTCCTGGTTGATCTGTGGAATAGGGAGATGACTTGGGCAATTGATGCAGTTGCTTCCCAGTGTCCTTTACTTGGGAGCAGAGACAGGCTGCTTGGTTTTCTGTGGAACTCACGGCAATGAAGCACTTTGGTAGCTGATTAAAGTGAGGGTAAAGAAAGATTCAAGATGAATCCAATGACGCATGAGTTAAAGCCCATTTTAGAACCTACTTTGTAGCAGCGAGGGCAGCAAAGAAACAATTCTTTACTGCCTCTATTACATAAGCTCAACCTTGTCTAATGCAGCTGTTCAAGGTAGTTAAAGGACTATTACATTCCTCAGACTGCTAAGGAAGAGCCCTCAGTAATGTACTGTGATGAATTTGATAAATACTTTGCAGGAAAAATTTTTTGGATTCATTCTGACCTGGACTCCACACTGAAGGTAGAATCTGGGGAAGTAACTGAGGCATATATTTGTCCAGTTTCAATGTATAAGTTTTGATGGGATCAAGTTGTTCAATATAATGATGTGGACAAGTTGCTTGTGGAGGTGAGGCTGACCACTTGTCTATTAGACCCATGCCCAACCTGGCTAATTAGAGGTGCTAGAAGAGGACAGACCAATTATATGGTGGAGGTTGTATCTGCTTCTTTGAAAGAAGGCTATGTTTCAACCTCTCTAAAACAAGCAATTTATAAGATATTTGTTGAAAAAACCTTCATTGGACCCCACCTGCCAAGGTAACTCTTTAATCTCCCCTTTTGTGATAACTGAAGCCCCCGTCAGAGCTGCTGATGACAAGCTGGTCCTGCTGGTCCCTGTTGCTTTGGCTGGAGAGGAGCCCTGCAGCTCAAGAGCTCCCCCTGCTGCTATGGACCAAGCAGGCTCGGATGTTCCTCTGCCTGCTCCTTTAGGGCAACAGGGATCCGATTCTGAAGATGCTTGGGAGCCTGCTTCAATCAGCCCCCAATCAAGGCGGAGACTCAAGAGAGCTGTGCAAAGGGAGACTTCCTTGGCTAAGTTTAAGAAGCAGTGACTGGACACACCTGTGCCTTGGGCTATATAACTGCCTGCTTGAAAGCTTCCCTTTGCTTGTGGCAAACTTCTTACAAGCTTTCCCCTTGCTTGTTCCTTGCTTCCAGCACCTGGCGCCTGATACCTTGGATTGATCTCTTGGCTCCTGACCCCTGGCTTTTGGAACTCTGACTACGGCTTTCGCTTGTTGCTCTGGCTTAGGTAAATGGACTTCCTTTGACTAATTGCTTGCTTGACTCCTCCCGGCAGGACTCTGCTAGCTCTCCCACTCCCTTCTCCGGGCTGGCTCGCTGCCCAGGTCTCTGACCTTGACACCTTTATAAGTGAGGCCCTAGAGTGAGTGGTAGCAATACAACTCCAGGCTTTCTTGAATGAAAGGGATTACCTGGATTTAATCCAGTCTAGCTTCAGGTGTGGTTGTGGGACAGAAACAGTCTTGGTCACCTTGGTAGATGACCTACACTGGAGGTTGGCCAGGGGGGTTCCAAGTCTCTATTGGTCCTCTTGGATCATTCAGTGGCATTTGATACTGTTAACTATTAGATACCATTGATCATTCTTTGCCATGATTTTGGTCTTTTTTTGGCTGAACATTCTCAAAGGGTGAGGCTGGGGGACTGTTGTCCAGCCAAAGGGATAAAAAGGCATTAGCCTGTGGGTCCTACAGGGGTCAATGCTGCCTCCTATGCTTTTCAACATCTACATGATGGGAGACCGTCCAGAGTTTTGAGGCTGGGTGTCATCAGTATGCTGATGATACCCATGTCTTTCTCTACTTTACAATTGATGCCAAGGAGGCTGTGGTAGTACTGAATCACTGTCTGGATGCAGTAAAGGATGCAGTAAGGATGTGTGTAAATAGACTGAGGCTTAACCCAGACAACACAGAAGTGCTGCTGGTCAATAGGAAAACCAATTTAGGATTGGGATCATAGCCTGTTTTGGATGGGGTTGTTCTCCCTCTGAAAGATCAGTTTCATAGCTTGGGGATGATCATGGACCCAGCAGTGCTCCTGGAAAGCCAGGTTGCTTTGCCCAGCTTCTGCTGGTGTGCCAGCTGTGCCCTTTCTTGGGGAAGGCAGCTCTGGCCACAGTAACTCATGCCTCTCAATTGGATACTGTAATGCACTCTATGCAGGACTGCCCTTGAAAGGTGTACAGAAACTGCAGCTAGTGCAAAATGCAGTAGTCAGACTGGTGCCAGGTGTGCCTTTGAGAGATTGCATAACACCAGACATGCAAGAACTACATTGGCTTCCAATTTGCTTCTGAGTATAATTCAAGTGCTGGTCTTGACCTTCAGAGCCTTAAACAACTTGGAACCAACATTTCTGAAAGACTGCCTCCTTCCATATGAGCCTGCCAGAAATTTGAGATCTTCAGAAGAGGCTCTGTTGTATCTCTAACACCTTGTGAAGTTACGTTGATGGGTACACATAGCAGGGCTTTCTCTGTAGCAGTGCCTTGACTGTAGAACTCCCTACCCAAAGAAGTTAAGTTGGCCCCATCTCTTTTAAGCTCCTAGCAGGCAGCCAAAATGGTGTTGTTCTGCATGGCATTCCATGTTTGAAAGTGCTGTTTTAGCTGTTTTGAAATGGGACTGTAGGATTGTTTTTAGACCACTTTTATGGGTTTTTAAAGAGTGTTTTAATTATTTTAAAATCTTTGTATTGTTTTAATTGGTTTTTAGTTGTTCATTGCCTCGGGAGCACTTGTGAGCTAGTTGGGGGTAAATAAATAATTAAAAAATCTGTGACATCTTGAAAGGGAATACAAAAATATTCAGAGAAGTCCTTCACCATTATTTCAAACCAGAAGAATTACCCAGCTTTAGTTCCTCCACTCTCACATCCTGGTGTTCTTTCTCTTTCCCTATGCTATTTTTTTTCCTGTTTCCTTCACTCTTTTTTCCTCTTGATAACCACTGAGAATTCTTCCTTTCCCCATGGTCACTTCTCTCCACCATTCCACCTACCATGCAGCTGGACTTCTCTCTATGGCCATTTCCACACCGGGCTTCTGAAATGGTGCAGAGTGACCTCTGACGGAGGTCTTCTGCACGGTAGAGTGGACTGGCGTGGACTACTTTTCGTAGTTCCACACCAGAATCCACTCAGGAGCGGCTGGAACTAGCCGCGCGGCGTGTTTTTTAAAAACCTCTTTTGAGAGGTTTTTAAAAAGCACGGAGCGCGCAGCCCCGTGCCGCTCCGTCGCCCGGCTCCGACGCGGATTTGCAGGCGTGCGCAAGTGCGTGCCTGCAGATCTGCCGGGGGCGGGCTTCCAGCTGGCGAGCTTCTCCGGTTGGTGGAGAGCCTCCACCAACTGGAAGCCACCATTTGGGATGCCGGAGGACTGCGGAGCAGCGAGCTCGCGCTGCTCCACTTGGCAACGGACTTACCTGGCTTCAGGTAAACTCCGTTTTTGGGCGTTTTCGCCCATTCCCCCCCCCACATGTGGAAAGGGCCTTAGTCTGTGTCTTTGTTCTGTTTGAAGAGCTTTTGGACTTTGAAAAGTGAGAGCGCTAGTGGGGCAAGATTGCATAAGATTTCCATCTTAGGATGTGATTTTGTTGGCTGGCCTATATGTAATTGGCAGTGTAGTGGGCAGCACAGTGACAGGAGTAAAATGGCTGCAGGAACTGTGGTGATAAGGAGAGGGGAAGGACAGTGAAACCATCTGTGTCAGGAGAAGAAGGTGTCTTGTTGGTTCTCCAGCTACTCCAAAGCTGACAGTTCAGTTTTCTCTGGTGACAGAGCTGGATTTCACTGCTGTCCCTGCACCACTATTATGCACTACTTCAAAAAGTATTTTAGGCTGCCTTGACAGATCATTGTGCCAGTGAAAGACACAAGCATGGTACTAGCTTTAGTCTAACTTTTGTCAGAAAAATATTAATGTATGTGTATTAAATTATTACAGCCAGTGTGATGTAGTGCAGAGGTTTTCAAACTTTTTATCCCTGGTACCCCACTTAAATCTACATGTGGATATTGTGCCTCCCCACTTGACATCATGCCCCCCATGACCTATTTTACCCCCCTCTCTCTCACAGCCCCCAGTGTGCACCCTTTGAGCAACTATCAAGTCCCCCTTAGGGTCCCACTCTACAGTTTGAGAACCTCTGGTGTAGTGGTTTGAGTGCTGGGACTAGCAATCTGGGAGACAAGTGTACAAATCCCCATTCAGCCATGGAAACCCACTGGGTTACCTTGGGCAAGCCACACTCTTTAAGCTGTAAAGAAAAGGGGTGGCAAACTTCCTCTGAATAAATCTTGCAAAAAAACCCTGTCACCATAATTTGGAGACCCATAACAAGATCAACAACAGCTGTATTACCGGTCTTATCACACCAGTGTGTCATACTATCAATGCAATGCATTTGGGATCAGTTCTATCAAAAGATGTCATTGCTCACCATCACTATTGGACTGCAATCCATTTGAAATGTGCCCTTTTTTCACGTTGTAAATAATCTGTCAATGACCCTCTTTCCCTCAATAATTCAGTTACCTGTGGGACTACAGATTCCTCACAACACTTTCTTCTGTACCTGATCCATTAGTAGGCATGATATTGGCTTTCCCAGGTTTTCCCTCTCTCAGAATGTTACTGCAGAAGTACAGCATAAAAAAAAATAAAATATAACATGGACCAATCCCAAGGCATGGGGCAGAGAAAAGGACTTGCCAGTGATGCTGTAATGAGGAGGAAAACACAGAATGATGTGACTAACCCGCTAATGTTGAAAGGGTGCAATAGAGAGTGTTAATAACCTGATACCATTATGGGAATGACTATAATGGGATTTCAGTGGAGCAATGTGGAATTAAGGTATGGTGTGATGAGGCCCAAAGAGGCAAGGCACATATCAAAGGAGTTGTTCCTATATTTGCATTAAAATGTATCAGATATATTTCAATTTTTCTTCTGGAATACAACAGAATTCCAACTTTTTTTTGCCTCCCATTCCTGCAGGCATATTTGGAAGGATGATAATGAATACTGTCAGAGTCCAACTCCCTGCCTGTGCCTCTCTGCCAGCAAAGAAGGGGAGGCGAAGGTACTTTTCCCTAGAAGGAAGATGAGGCGGCAAGGAGTGTCCAACACAAACAACTGATGGAAATACTGAGCTGAGTAGAGTCAACGTCTAATCCAAAAGGTCCAGGAAGCTGAAAGTCCATCCAGAGGGGTCAAGAGAGCCAAAGCACAAGGGTTGAGAGGCTTGCGTAGTAATTTGCTACAAGCAAGCAGCAAGCCACACTGACAGACTTAAATAGCCACTGAAAACAGGTGTTGCTTATCATTTTTTCCTTAATCTACCCAATGCAGCATCCCTCTGAGCTGCCCATTTCAGCCTCCTCCGTGATTGAAGGCTGAGGGGCACAGATGATAATTCTTCCAGATCCCCGCTGGTTCCCTCTCTCTCTGGAGCTGGCTGGGGCAACTCTGCCTCTGCTTGTCTTTCAACTAATGGGAATGTTTGCAAGCTGGTTTGGTCAATCACTGGCTCTGTTCCTGGCACAATCAGTTGCTCATCGACCTCAGAGCCATCATCTGTCACAAATATATTCTGCAAGAGAATTATGATACAATCCTAGTTACATCTACTCAGAAATAATCCAATAAAAGTTGAATGTGGCTTACTTCCTGGTAAGTGAATATATGTCTGCAGCCTTAAGTCTCTATGCACATGTAATTTCAAATGTGTGCATTCATGTTGCATGGTTTTATGTGCTGTGTATGAATATATACATACCCTTAGGAACATACATTTTAATTTATGTTTTAGTTTAATAGAGCATACAGGGACTTCAGTATGAATCACAGCCAAATCAAATAAGATATAGACCAGAGGGACATTTCAAGATGCCCTTTATATATGATCTAGATTGACTATTCTGCATTTCTACATTTCTACCAAATTTATATGCACCATTGGATGTTATGTTAAACATAAATATTTGTTGGAAAGTTTACAGCCAGTAAGTACATTGCAATAACTGAGATAAAAAGCTCTGTAAAAGCTCAGTGCAAGTATAGCTAGGTGTAATGTAAGTGTGGGGACCCAAATGTACAGTTTGCCTGCATACCACAGTTTACTGTAACTTTCTTGAAATGGGTATCTGCCAGAGTACCTCTGAGTTCAATCTTGACTCTAGCACTTCATATACTGAAGTTATAAACTTTTTAATATATTGCAAACTTCTTCATTATGGAACATACCAACTGTAGACTTTTAATTGCCATACTGGAGTTTCTAACCATCCCTATGGTGTGTTCATCCTTCGAGCAGCGATTACAACGAACCAGAGCCCTATTCATTGTTTCAGAAACTAGTTTGTACCCTGTAATTCTTTGAAATATATTTTTGCTAGTTAGTTAACTAGTTAGGTAACTCGTCTACAAGTAGTCTACAACTATTCATGGCCGTAGGATTTAGGGACAAGGTTGGACATAATAACATGTTTTTAAACAGGGATGTAGATACAGGGAAGGGGCAAGTTATTATTATTGACTGGAATTCTTTATTGCGGTCTATGCTGTGTAACTTTACACATACTTAGGTATGTAGCAGAAGCATTAAGGTAACCTGTTGAATTGTGAAGATGTATACTGGGACACTGACAAGAATGTCCCTTTGTGTCCTGAATCCCCTTGGGCCCTGTCATGCATTGGTTCCAATGTGCATCAGGTCCCATTGTGCACCAGTCCTGATGAGCAACAGTCATTTTGCTGGTCCTCCTATGCAGTAATGTAACAACAACTCCTTGCTGAATACAGATACTGCAAAACTGCTTGGTTCTGAAGATGCAAGTCTACTTATTAAGATGTAAGTTCTCTCAGCCATCATCATCATCACCACCGCCACCACCATTTCCTACCTTTTTCCTGGTTTGGGACTCAAGGTGGCTTATAACGGTTAAAACAAACATAGCTGAACACATAGCTAAAAATTAAATTATTGATAAAATTAAACTGACTTAAAAGCATAACCATTAAAAATAAAACTATAAAAAACCATCCAGCCTCTGTTTAAAAACCTTGAGCAATCAGTTTTCTAAGGCATGCAAAAAATAAAAAAAAAATTTTTTTTAAACAATTATGTGCAGAAAGATAACAAGAACGGCACCAAACTAACCCTCTAGGAGGGGAGTTCTGGAGCCTGGGGGGCAGCCACTGACAAGGCCCCCTCCCTTATTCCTACCAGAGGTACCTGTAAGAGTGGGGAAACAGAGAGAAGGGCCTCTCCAGAGGAGCTTAAACATGGGCAGGCTTATATGAAGATATTACTCCTCCGAATAAGAATTTTCCTCCCAATGAAATTTTCCTGCAGTTCTCAAATTTCTAGCATTGCAGAGAGTGAGACACTGGAAATCATTCCTGCCTAGATCTTTGATATTTGCTGTATTCTTTTTCCCTCAGTTGCTTTGTCTGCTCCTTTTCTTTGGATGCCAAAACTGTATTTTTAAATGCTCAAATGAAGTAACTGCAGTGCTAGGAGTTTGTCAACTGAAGGAAAATTTCACTGGAGGAGAGAATTCTTCTTGATTGTAATGGTGCGTGGCAGACACAGAATCATAGAATCACAGAGTTGGAAGAGACTACAAGGGCTATCGAGTCCAGCTGCCCCCCTCCGCCGTGCAGGAATATGCCATCAAAGCATTCCTGACAGATGGCCATCCAGCCTCTGTTTAAAAACCTGCAAAGAAGGAGACTCCACATGAAGCACATCTGGGAACAAAATGGGGAAGGAATGAGGGGACTAGGTCCACCCATTACCAGCACAACACACATTAAAAACACACCCGCAAATAACATACAATTTTTTAAAAATCATCTTTTGAGTAGAAACAAAATACTTTGGGAGTGGAGGGGAAATAGCTTTGTCTCATTAGCAAGAGGAGGAGGAGGAGGAGGAAGAGGTGGAGGAGAAGGAAGTGGTGATCTCAAAAAATACTGCCACACCCTGGAACATTTGTCCAATCACAGGAGATTCCTTAGCTAAACCTGCTTTCCCAAGCTTTTGTGTAATGTAACTGGGCAGTATCTGTACTGTTTGTAAAGTAGCTTAAGAGAATTTTGCTCAGATTTTGGAAAAGTTCTATTTTTGGCCTACAATTCTCATACTCCCTCAGTTAGAATGGCAGAAGGATTCTGGGAGACATAATCCACAAAAATAACTTCTAACTAAAATAACTAAATAACTTCTGATTTTGCTAGAGGAAGCCATCTACCCTCTTGGAAAAGTTAATTTTTGTACATTTTTGTGATAAGAGAACTAGGGGGAAAAAACATTTATGGCATTCAGAAGGGCTGTGTTGATTACCCTCAAATTGTTTACACACTAAGCCTTTTGCTCAGGCAATTTTCTGGCTCAATACCAAGCTTGCCTTCGAAATTCTTTGAGGTGATGCAGATTGAATTGGAGATGACCCTTCTTTTACCTTGTCAGCTTCATCAGTGCCTGATGGTTTGTTTTCAACAGTGTGCTCATTAAACTCTCCATTTTCATTCTCTAAACGTTGAGAGAGAGCTCTGTTGAGATCTTGTTTGTTCCTTCTAGACTAAAGCTTTGTCTGCACTGGAGATTAACTTGCTTCTGTTTGGTATGGTATTTGGTTTGTTACATTTGTTTTTCTTTTATACCTACTCATATGCTCCTTATTAGGGATTCCCTACACTAGGGCTATGAATGTTTCCTAGTCAGAGCTTGGATTTGGTGTGGGAGGATCTGGGGAGTTATAGGGGGAAAAAAAGAAAACTTTGGTTCTAGTACCTGTCCATCCAGGTTGTGGTACTATTGTGCCATTCCATGGCTTGCATCCTGTCAATGACACACACATGTTGGATGAATTATTCTCCATGGTGTAACAAACATACTCTGCTGGCAGAAGCAGAGTTGTGCAGGCAGCAATATTGTGCATTGTGGTTGTGCATTGCACACAGCAGTTGCACATTGCAGATTGTAGTCACTGATGTGTTTTGCTACTATTCTACCTGGGGGTGGCACAGTGTGTATCGTTGCATGCAGACATTTATATCACACTAAGGGGATGTTGGATTTGGGGATGAGATCAGGTGTCAGCGGTACATTCACATGAACAAATGTGCACCCATTTCATTTGATATTTGCCATACCTCTCGATCCCCAAAGGGGTATTCAAATTACAGATCAAAGCCTTGCTTGTGTCATGTGATGACATTCTTGTGGTAGAACACAGATATACCCAAATCCTACAACATGGCATCAGAAACTAGACTCAAACTCTGAAAGAACCCAAGAATTGGAGTGCAATGCAAAAGTATAATTAACTGTATTTTAAAAAATGCATTTAAGTAATTTGTATTCCGTGAGCCTATTAACAGAAATCTGCATGTATGTTGGATATGCTGTTTTTGAGAGGAGTCTGGAAGTACTGGAATATATTTCTTCCAAATTTCATATTTTTCAAGTTTTGTGTTAAGCGTATATATGTGGGAAATTTTGCAAATTGCACACAACTGTGCTTTAATGAGAGAAATGCATGCACCAGGAAAACTGTGTTCCAAAATATGCATATATTTTATTGCGAGAACAAAAAAGTCTCATAGCATTAATGAGAACTTGGCGGGATTCTCAGAAACACAAGCAAAAACGAGACTGACAAATTTTCTTATCACTATTAATGAATTGACTTCAGTGTCTCACCTGGCTGTGTAACATTTCAACCAGAACACCTATTCAATTTTATATTTTTCTTATGGCCTTTTCTTTATTTCTTACTTTCTCATTGCTGTTCCTAGGAGCTCAACTTAATTCACAATCCAGGAAACTATACCTGAAAAAACTACTGTGTAAAATTAGGGTGGGAACTGTGTTTATGGACAACACATCCGATGAACCATAGTTCAGATGTTTACGGACTGTGCATCCCAATAGCCATAGGCAGCATAGCCAATGGTGAGGACAGTTCAATGACAGCTGAAGGGTAACATGATTCAACTAGAGCAGATCCACTGAATCAATGAATCAATGAACCTCACATAAGCACTGACCTACCAAGTATCTGTGGATTCTAAGGATTTACTCTGATTGGGACTATTAATTTGATCAAGGCCTAAAACATTAAATGTTATTTACTGTTTTGTTTTATTATTTTATTATCTTGTATTACATTTTATTATATTAGAATTATTAGTTGTAATTTTAATTGTAAGTCACCTTGGGAGCCCTTGTTAGGGCTGAAAAATTTGGAGCATAAATAATTTACACAAATAAATATTCAAGAGCACACTTTCAGTACAATGTGCTTTTAATTTTCTCTGGATGATATTTTCGCAGTATTCTACTGAGTTGTCTCCTGAAGTAGTTATAAATTTCAGCTAAAATGGTTAAATTAGAATCAGTTATGTGTACATATATGTATTTATTTAAATATTTATATCCCACCCCATGTCTAAACACCTCAGGGTGGTGTACAATGAAATCAATTTAAGGCAATAAACAGCAATAACAATAATGTTTACAAAGTAAAAATATAGTAAATCATTTATCACTTAAAGCCAGACAAGTTAAAACCAGTTAAAACAATTTAAAATACAGTTCTCCCTCAACATTAGCTGGTTTCACTTTCACTAATTTGATTATTCGTGAGGTACCTGCTTGCCCCCCATTCTCCCCCTCCCAAACCATTCCCACCTTGCTTGCTCCTCCCATTCTCACTGCTCCCGGTGCAGGCATGCCCCGCGCCGGCAGCAAGAAGGTCCAAGGAGGGCGATCACCAGTTCCCTGTACTCCTCCCGCCTCCCCTGCCACTGGTGAGGGCATGCCTGCACCAGTGGCAGGAAAGTCTGGGGAGGGCAATCACTAATTCCCCATGCTCCACCCCACTGGTGCCATGGGTGCAGGCACCAGGAAGGTCTGGGGAGGGTGATTGCCACTTCCTCCCGCTCCTCCCGCTGCCCTCGCTGCCGGTGCGCCCGCACGGATGGCAGGAAGGTCCAGGGAGGGTGATCACCAATTCCCCGCACTCCTTCCACTGCCGGCGCCGCTGCTGTGGGTGTAGGCATGCCGGCATGAGGGGCAAGAAGGTCTGGAGAGGGCAACTGCCAATTCCCCGCGCTCCTCCCACTGCTGCCACCATGGGTGCAGGTGTGCCCCGCACCACAGGCAGGAAGATCCAGGGAAGGTGATCGCTAGTTCCCTGCATTCCTGCTGCTGCCACAGCCAGTGTGGTCGCATCTCTCGTGGATGGCAGGAAGGTGCAGGGAAGGCAATTGCCTATTCCCTGCCTCCCTGTCCCCTGCCTGGGTGGCTGCACCTGCCAGGCAGAAGCCTGTAGGAAGAGTGTCCTATTTGCAATTATTTGACATTCCCAAGGGATTTGTGTCCCTATCCTTCGCAAATGTGGAGGGCCTATTGTAATGTCAAACAGAGCACATGTGCAAATTGGATAAAATCAATTAGGCCAGGAAGGATTGTATAAAAAGGCATGTTTTAATATGAAGCCAGAATGGCATCATTGTTGTCACCAACTGGGTGTCTGAGAAGGTATTCCATAACCAGGGTGCCACAGTAGAGTCTTGTAGAATAATATTATTTGATAGGTGGCATTTGGCTACATTCTAAAAAGCTGTCAACATAAAAGAGGATGCTATTGTGATAAAGAGAAAGTACAGACACCAGAAGTGTTGAAACAGATCTCAGCTGCCAGTCTCCTTGGCTTTCATAGATGGAATAAAGGGGTGCCATTATGTCTTGTACCTAAAGAAGCCAAATGTCTTCAGTTAACCTTATAAACCATAATGGACTACATGGACAAATAGTCCAATCCGGTATAAGATAACTTACTATGCTCCAATGACAACAAACCACTTCTTACTTATTTTACATATATATATGTTCAGACAAATCCATATCTATCTATATATCTATATGAGGATTTGTCTGAACGATTTCTTTTCACATAGCTATTTTTGCTGAGATACACAACTCCTGCTTCTGGGGAGTTGTCCACATGGCTCCTGTGAACCTCAGATTTTGGACTAGCACATACCCATGAGACTTAGAGGTACTGTGTCTGTTTCTTTTTAAAAACATCTCTATCATACTGTTACAAGGAATGTAGAATTCCTTTGCTGAAACAGTTTCACTAGCTATCTATCTATTTCTGGGAAAAATTTAAAGTGTTAGTCATAACCTATAAAGCTTGGTTCCAGACTATTTGCAGGACTTTATCTCTCAAAATAAACCTGCCCAAATCTTAAGTTCTTTTGAGGTTTTTCTATCTTTTCCACCTCCACCATAGTTGGTGAGAACCCAAGAGGAGCCTTCTCAATGGCTGCTGTCACACTGTGACAACTCCCTCCCATAGGAGACAAAGTTGGCCACCTCTAATTTCTTTTAACTAGGAGGTAAAGCCAGTGTGGTCTAGTGGTTCAAGCACTGGACTATGACCCTGGAGACAAGGTTCAGTTCTCTGCTCAGCCGTAGAAACTCACTGGATGACCTTGGGCATACCACACACTCTCAGCCCCAGAGAGGCCTGTGATAGGTTTGCCTATAGGGTCATCATAAGTCAGAAATGACTTGAAGGCACACTGCAATACAAATACCTTGTTATTTAAGCAGGTCTTTGGCCATTGAATGGATGTGACAGAAGGGTCTTTCCATGACATGTGCTGCACCTTGATTTTATCTTTCATATATATTTTAAATATTTAAATTTAAATTATTTTAAGTTTTTAAAAATATAATAGTTTATTTAAATGTTTAAAAATCTTTGTAGTACTGTATTGTTGTGTGCCTTCACATTTTTCCAGCTTACAGCTATCTCTAGGCAACGCAGTCATTGGTTTTTCTTGGCAAGATTTGTTCAGAGAGAGTTAGCCATTGCCTTCCTCTGAGGCTGGGACTGTGATTTGCCCAAGGTCAGCCAGTAGGTTTCCGTGGCTGAGCAGAGATTTGAACCCAGGTCTCCAAGAATCCTAGTCAAACAATGAAACCAGTATACCATTCTGGATCTCTTTGTACTAAATATTATTTCAATTTTTTTTTGTTTTGTTTAAATCTTATATTGTAACCCACCTTGGGTCCCATATTGGGGAAAGGCAGAATGCTGAATAAATAGACAGATAGACAGATTGATAGATACTTTCCCATTTTTAGGCTAAGCAGTACTTTTCATGGCTGCTTATATTACAGGGATATGGGTTACCATTAGAACTCCAGTTTTTCCATTTTTGCTAGTGGTAGCCTAGATCTCTCTGGTTTTGTATCTGTTTAAGATTATTAGCAGTTCTGGTTGTACTTGGGTGAATTAGAGAGTGGGTGTAGTATAGAGGCTAGGAATGTGATGGTAAGCAGAGAGTTGAGAAGTTCTCAGTTCAAATATCACTTCAAACACAAGCTATCAAGATAGCCTAAGCGCAGCACAAGACACAAGGAACAGCCTGCACAGCTCCTTCTTTGCCCTTTGTTCTGTATAGTGTGTACTGCAACTGAACATGTAATATGATGACACTGGTAAAAGCAATTGGCTTTGCATGAATTAGAATAGCATTTAGAATAAGAACTTCTAGTAACATAACCCTTCACCCAGCCTCCATACCATCCTAAAGCACTCAATCTAGCTTGATTTCAGAAGTTAAGCAGGGCCAGGAATACACAAGCTAGGAGAGTTACAGACATTTGCTTTTGCCCAAGTCTACTGGGAAGGGCAAGATTCTGTGCCCTCTTCTCCACTTGGCTGAGTTAACTGTACAAAGTCCTTTTGTACTTTGAACTGAGTTTGAATCAATGAAAGTAAGCTGAGGACAATAAGGGAAGTGTGAGGAGGAGAGAGAAACTGGGCCGTTTTAAAAGCAACTGAGAATGTGGGGGAGTTATTGGGATTGTCTCTGCCAAACTGGGATATTTGGAGGGTACGTGGTTCTGACTTAGCTTCCTATGTCTCTATGCTCATATGGAGGTTGGACATTGGGGTCAAAGTAGGCAATAAATTTATCATGTTTTCATAGGAGGGACTTACTCAGGGGCTGAAAGACATCTGTTTTTCCTCAGCTATATATTTAGTGCATTGTTTTGTGAATACTAAAGACAGGTTGATAGCTGAAGGTTGTACCTCTAAGGAAACCCCACTGTGACAGGGAAAATGTGTTAATTGTGGGGAATATGCATTCTCCTTACCAGTTAGTGTGACCCTGACTGGGTGAGAGCTCATGTAGGTACATAGAAGGTGGATTTAACACATTTGAGATGTCTCTGTACTCACATGTGTACGTGCCTACAAATTGCCTGTTGACTTATAACGACCTCATAAATTTCATATAGCCCTCATGCATTCAAGCAAACACAGTTTATATTAAGTTGTTGTTCCTGAACAATGAAGGTTCTTGAAATTATCCTGATCTCTGTTGCTTCTTGGCCTTAAGGAAACCCAAGTGGAATGTCATCTCACAAAGTGAGTATCCTTCACAAGATCGGAATGAATGAATGAATGAATGAATGAATGAATGAATGAAGTTAAAAAAATACCAAGTAAAAAAAAAGAAAAGCCAATGAATTGTCACAAGGAGACTGTAATAAATATCCATAGCTCAAATTTCCAGTTATAGGATTATGATTAACAAAGGATGTTGCATGTATTTCACTGGTGTTTTATATTGAATGCCTGAAGGGTGTCCCAGTCATTCTCAAAAATGATCCTGCTTCTGAGCCATGTGATCTATGGACAAAAGACAGAGCATGTCAGAACAGTAACTTCAGCCTTCCATTGAACTCTGTTTCTAGCTGCCTTTGTTTAGGGTGAAAATAGACCAAAGCAACTGCAGTTTTCTAGGCTGAAGCTTCTTGAGTAAAGCAGCCAAGAATGCAAATGACATTCCTCTACAAGTCAAGGTACCAAGTGCCCAAAATTCAACAAGCACCACTCCTTGGCAATAAAAATGCAACTATTATAATGAATTTACTGACATTTTTGCTGTTTCCCATGACATTCATTTATCTGAGATAGCCACTTCACCCTGCAAAATAATAGAACAGTTGCCCCTGAAATTGGACTTAACCCGACTTCAGCTTTTTTCAGTTTTGGTCTGCAACTCCTACAATGCCCTGGCCATGCTAGCTGGGGAATTCCAGGAATCTAAGACAGAAACTTTTCAAAGCTTAGATCTTTTGTGGCCACACTTCTTTAAAAATGTGTTTATAATCAGAAAATGGGGACTGTTACCAACTTTACATTGTTCAGTGTCCTTTTCATTCAGCATTCCCAGGTTTTCATTTTTCAAGTTAACTGTAATAACAGCAAACAATAACAGAAATGAAAGAGCATTATTTCACTAGAATTAAGAATTAATCAAGAATGAATAATATTGCCTCTAATTGCCCAGCCAACCTTTGTTACTAGGGAGTATATAATTCTTGTAAAGAAAGAGGGAAGAGCTTCTAAATTAGCAGTAGCTGCCTTCTGACTTCTGGACCAGTTTCTTCTTGGCATCAGTATCAGAACTCTCAAACTATGAGCTCATTCACACTACAGAATTATAGCATTATTATTCTGTTTTAACTGCCATGCCTGTGTTCTATGGAATCCTGGGACTGGAAGTTTAGTGAAGGTATTCAGAATTTTCAGCCAGTGTGATTTACTGCCTCATCAAAATGACATCTTAACTGCCATAGTTAAGATCCTTTGGACTCCAAAGATTTGTAATTTAGGGACAGGTGTTTAGAATTCTTATCCAGACAGCTCTAGTGCCTCCGCAAAGTACAAACCCCAGGATTCTACAGGTTGCAGTCCTAGTAGTTCAAGTGGGATCAAAGTGCTGTAACTGAGTAATGTGAAAATGCCTTGACTGATTGATTTAAAGTGTTTACATATCACTTGCCCAGCCAACTTGGGTTCCCAAGGTAATGCACAAGAGGTTAAAAACATTTGGAACAACACAGAGATAAAAACTTTAAAAACAAATTAAACTTTTAAAAGCAAACTGAAAGATGCATTCATTCATAATTACGCATGAAATTTCTCTTTAAGGTAGAGAGTAGTGTAGAAAACATACTCTTGTCTGGTATAAAGATTACTTTTAAAAAAAAAGCCCTTTCAACAGTTCTTAGTCAAACAAGATGTAAAACTGAGTATATGAACACTGTGTTCATTTTCTAGTTAATCAACCTACTTGTACATAATAGGCTATACAAACCCTCATATAGATCTCCATATAAATCTGACAGCAGGCAAAATGTTACCAGCACAATCCAAATCAACTATTTGTGGGGACAAAATGCTGCACTAGAGCTGCATGTGGCCTTCCAAAGCCGTTTTTATGGCCCCAACCCTTCTATTTCTGGCTATTGGAAAAAGGTCAATGACCTCTCCTGAAAGTGTCCAGAGTGGCGATTCACTTTTTCAATAGGCAGTGACCCCCCACCATAGTGTTTAACATAAGAAGTACCAATTTCTCAAAATCAGAAGTGGACTTCTGGCCACTTCCATTTTTTTTAAAAAAATTGTGTGGCTCCTGGGGGGTTCTGGGCACCTCATGGCAGTAGGGTGGTGAATTCACTCTAGGTTTTAGTCCAAGCTGTAAAAGAGCTCTCCAAGCTTTCCCTGTTCCTAAATTGGTCCAGCACCTTGGATAATTCCTTTAAAGGTAGCCCAAGACTGGAATGGATTCATTACCCCAGGGGCAGAACATTTGTCCCCCAGACCCACTTGAAGCAAGTAAGAGAGCTCAATCTGGATTTTTCTTTGTAGATTTTTCTTGGCCAGTTCTACTGCTAAAGAGGCAAGCCACTTTTGAAATTGAAGAGAGGCTTGACTGTTCAAGCATGAGTGCTACTGTGGGTGCCTTGATTCACACATAAATAGCTCCTTTGGGTTTCAGCCTATTGCTTTGGATTGCAAAGAAATTTAGAACAGTAATTGAAGATCCGCAGTATCTTTCGTAGACTGCCTTGGCTCTCTTTCAGAGTGATAACCGATGCGGCTTGATTTTAGAAGTCTGAAACAACAACAAAAGGAAACCCCTCAGAATCAAATAAATTAGGAAAAAGCAGTCTGTGCAATTACTGTAAAGACTGTGTCCAATTGTGTTTGAACAGTACCATCTGGGATGCTTCAGACTATATTGCTACAGAAATCTTCTTGTGAAACCACCATATACCATAAGAAGAACAGTGGAGCCTGATGATGCATTAATAGAGATAGAAATCACTCCTATTTTTTTTAAAAAAATGATTTGCATGTTTCTTGCTTTTTAGTAAAGCAAACAAATTCAGACATGTTGTCACCATTTTTTTTGAATCAAATGTTTCCATGTGTATGGAGTTGTCAATTAAAATTCATACTCCCCTTCCAAATATCTCCAACTAAAGGAGATGAGGCCATTTTTTGAGTTCCGGTTACCTTGCTGGCTATCTAAGCCCACAAAAGCAAATGTAGAGCTGCTGTCTTTTTTTATCGATCCTTCTCAAATTATCATTTTGGAAATACCTGAAAGAGTCTCTTTTCCCATATGACTTTAGGTACCACTTGGTGAAACCCAACATCTATTTAATTTGATTTGGGCTGTGGGGAAAAAAAAAAAGGAGGTGGCTTTTCAATAATAGTGCCTTGATTATTAAATGGCTGTTCTGAAGAGTGGTGGTGGCACCTGGCAGTCTATATTATACTGTTTTGCAGTACCAAGTTAAGACACTTTAATTTCTCCAGGCATCTTAATTTGAGAAATGTCTTAGGTTGTATATTTATATCTTAATTTTATTGTAAATGGTCCAGTTTTCTTTGTTAAAATTCTTTAGAATATATTTTCTTTCTTTCTTTTTTGTGCATGTGTGTGCCTTAGAACTTATTGGATAGAGGGCAGTATACATATGGGTGACATAGATTTTTAAAAAATGAAAATAAAAAGAACCCAGGAACATGATCCTATTGGAGTCACAAGAACATAATAAAAACCATGATAGATCAGATCAAAGGCTTGCCTAGTTCAGCTACAAAGGCCTGTCAGATGCCTACAGGAAGGCCACTAGCGGAACATACATGAAACAGCATCCTCCTGTTCTCCTTCTCTAGCAATACATTGAGAGAAATAGTCTGAGATCCAACATGATGATGGCAGAGTGAAAAGCCCAACTGGCATACTTACAGGGGATCTGAGACTGGAGAGGAGGAAGGAAAGATCTGTTAAAAGGAAGTGTCTGTTAAAGGATAGCCATAATATAAACATGTTCCACCTTAAGTATCTCTATTTCAACACTAGCTGTTATAGCGCTATTATTCCACTTTCAACATCCTGTGGAATCCTGGGGTTTGCAGTTTAGGCCTGTCCCTAAACTGCAAACCCCAGGATTCCACAGGCTGTTGAAAGTGGAATAATAGCACTATAACTGGCTAGTGTAGAAATGGCCTATATCTTACTCTTAATACATTTTTTCTTCCTAGTTGTTCAGTCTGCTTCTTTCCCTCTTTTCAGTCCTCCCACTTCTTCTCACTCTTGTGTTTTTTTCTCTTGTTTTAGCTCACCTCATAGCATGAGCACATTATTGGCATATAAGCTGGCCACTTGTGCCATGAAAATAGGGAACTGTTTGCACAAAGAGACGTTGAATACTTTCTTGTGCAGTCTTTAAAAGACGCAACTGCTTGTGCAATCAGGAGTTGCCTGAACATATTGCTACACACTGCTCAATCATGGTAGAGATAACATGTATCCATCATGATTAGTTGTCATTGATATCTTGATCTTCCCATGTATTTTTCTAATTCCCTTTTAAAGCTATTCAAATTGGTGGCCATCACCACATCTTATGGTAGTAAGTTCCACCATTTAATGATGTGCTGTGTGAAGAAGATCTAAAATGGGCTTTTAAAACACATGAGCCCAAATCCAATTGCTAATTCCAGCTAGTGCATGAATCAATGAGAATTTGGTAAGTCAACACTTAAGTTTTATTGACTTAATGGCCTTACTCTAATTGGGAAAAACACCTTCATTTAGGCCATAATTTATTGTAAGTATACATACATAATGAGAGAGCAGAATGCCATTCAGTTTTTTCATTTTACGACAACAATACTTCAGGTTCCATGGTTGATGCTTCCAGAAAATGAAAGGAGTAGCCATATGACTTTCAACAAATGAGATAATAATATCCCTCCTCAGCCACAAGAAAAGTCCTCTTTGCTTCTCCCTAACTCACAATTAAAGTGGTGCTACATTGAAGTCTCCCATAAGTGGTGGCTTGCTGGCCTACAATTTCCACTCTATTATTATGCAATAACAACAGTAGCAGGAATGCCTGTTAATATATTTTATTGGTCTAACATAAAAGGGAATTTACACGAGCAATTGGGGCACCCTAGCTTCCCCCCTGCTCCAGGTGTGAAAGGCGAATGCAAAGCATATGAGTCTTTACAGGCAGGGCAAGCCTGGCTACACAATGTCTTTCTTTGTTACAAAGGCAAGCCAAAGAATTATTGGATCCTGAAAATCCGCCATCTATACGATCTTAATCAAACCAACAGATGTTAATCAGCTGCCAGCACTTTGTTCGCTCCATGTGTTATGTTTTGCTTCTGTGGAAAAGGATTTAAAGGAGAAAGCTGAATGCAGATGTCTCCCGCTTAAGATCCCCAGACCAGATGATAAACTAAGTCTGCCTGCTGCTTCTGTGTCACTTTACAAATCTTTCAGGTTCGAATGTGTTTCTGTTCTGCTCTTTATTGCCATCCATGTTGCCAGCATGCTGTTGTCCCCATGGCCCAATCCAGCCCCAAAGCCTTCTTTCTTTAAATGTGGTTTCCATTTTCACCTACAGGACTACTGCTAACATAAATCTACAGAGAGCTCTGGTGGAAGGCTGTAAATACTTTGCTTATCAAATCAACAGGGTATGGGTAACTGGGTGACTAGGCCTTTGCATTCATTTAATGGCTGCAGTAAAAAAAAGGAGAAGCAGAAAGCTGATAAGTACTCACTCATTAGGGTTGCCATATTATGGGTGCAAATTGGGAACTAAAATGTGCCACACTGGTTGTTGACAGGGAAGCAATTCTGGGGGCACATGTCACATACAGGTTCTGAGGAGGCACTGTCTAAGAGGCCTCTCCAAGTACATCTCTTCTTCCTCTGCTTGTCTGCACTACTGCTGCTATTGAATGTCCATTTTCTTGGCACTTCTGCTATGTCAAACAACTGGGAATAGGTTTTGGAAGGCTTTAGGTAGGACTGCCTCACTGCTTCTCCTTCAATGCTACCCTTCCTTCTCTTTTTTCAGCATTACTGCCATCTGTTCAGTTGCCAGTAGGGTTGTCAGCTTAAGTTCTTTGCAGGCCTGAGATTTCCAGGCCAAAACATGAGACTTAGGGATGGCCCCTGTTCATATAATTAACTTGCAAATGCTATCTATGGAGGTCTATGTTTTTATCTCCATAGATAGTCTTTACAAGTGACAGCAACCAATCAATCAAGCTGCTGCTGTTGCTGCTACATTAACTGAGCTGGAGATTGGCACAGAGTCCTTTCCTCTTGCCTGGACCTGAGCCCCTAAAACTGGAGAATTTGTATCCTCATCTCTCATCTGCAGATGATCCACAAAAGCTGGAAACTCAGGGTTTGGCCCTAGGATCTGGCAACCCTACTTGCTAGGCAGTGACCCCATGAGGAAATAGATAGTTGAGCCCACTGTTCTTCCTTCACCCCACCACTGTTGTTGGTCCAGAACATGAGAACAATAACAAGAAGGTTGCAAAGGTGAACCAGAGGAGTAGGTACAGGGGATTCTTGTCAGTGGGCCCTCTGCTGGGACGAGGTCCATTGGCAGTTGCCTGACCAGGACAACTTCCATGCTGGCCTTGGCCATCTCTCAGAGGTAAAGGATAAGCCACAGGATGTTACTGCTCCTCTTTCTCTTCTTCACCTTTCAAACCCTCCAACAGTTCACAGATGAAAACTAGGAAGCAGATGGCCAATTTATTAATGAGGAAGAACATACAATTGAGGAAAAGTTGCAGCAATTTGCTTTGGTCTGAGCTTCCCGAGACGGACACAATTCTGCACCTCCTCTACTCTCTTTCTTGCTTAGTTAATTGTGTGCAAACTAGTTTTTGCACTCTGAATTCAGTTTGCAGCAGTTGAAGTAAAATGAGGAGAAAAGAGGGCATTTTAAAAGCTGCTGAAAAAGTGGGACAACAAAGGATGAACCGGGACTATCTCTGCCAAATTGGAACAGCTGGAGGGAATGCTTTTACCATTACTCATCCATTTGTAGAGGGCAAGTGAACAGGCAGCTACAGTAAAGAGGAGAAGCAGCAAGGTTACAATACTCCAGAGATTGTCAGTGGGCCCCAGGACTCAGTGGGTGGGCCTATGGTTATGCTAGTGATTTTGAGGAATACAAGTAAAGAACAGAAACAAAACCATTTTGTTTATCCATTGTGTTTTGTTTAGAGCTGCACAGTCCAAGTTAAATTCTTTCTCTGTATTATTTGCAAATTTGTAGCCCCAATTTTTCACATCTTTTAATATGGCCAATTATATACAGTTCACACACCAGGCGAACAAAACACAGACATCATGTTCTACTTCACACATCCCTCACTCCATATGGACAAACTCCAATGTGAACAATCATACAGATCATGAATGGGTGGCCACCCTAATTTGCAGACTCGGTTCATGAGGTTTGAGGCATTTCAACAGCTAGGGTCCAGTTTTCTGTAGTACATGCCAACTTTTGCAGCCAAAAAGAAAACATGAATTCTACACATTCGGAATGAATTATGCACACTACACACCAGTACTTAATGTACTTAACCCTCTAATTCAATCCTGATGTAGAACCTGAGCTTTGGAAAAATAAGGGAAAGATTTTTATTGGGATGAGCAAATTAGTATATCATGGAGCCCTGGATGAACAGGATGAGAGCATTTAAGTGGAAGAAGGCAGGTGTGTAAGTTACACCCAATTCACATTTGCACAGACTTTTTAATTTTTAAGACCTGTTTACACTAATGTGTGTACATATAAACACACACTAGTTTAATGGTCATTGCTTTCTCCAAAGAATCCTAAACAAAATGGCATTTGGTAAGAATACTGAAGACTGTTGGAAGTTTTCTTCCATAGAACTTTAACTCCCAGTATTCTTTGTGCATGACTTAAAACCACTTTAGGTATATAGTGCAGCTATATCCTGACAAAATAATACTCAAATTTTCAAATTTTGCAGCATAAGAAGTGCCCCCAAAGAAATCAGTTCTTAACATGGCTACATCCATACAGTGGAGGGAGGAAGAAATAATTCAGCTAATATTATACGCACATACAAACTTGAAGGCCATGGGATGCAGAATTGCTTTGCAAGACCTCTGCCCTTTCTCTGAACTTTGGGTAGCAGAATAAACAGAGAAGTAGGATGGGCTCACTGTCATCGCCCCATTGCATGGCTCCTTCTCTTGACATTGGTAGAAAACATCTGCAGGATATTCTTTGTTGTACTCACAACCCCTTTCTATGTGACGAAGATCTCTATACCACTAGGGTTCTAAACTATGGAGTGAGCCCCTATCAATTTAGCTGGCTGTACTCTGCAGACCTTCACTGCATGCATGTGGCAGAGCAAGGAGACAAAGACATGACAGATGGCTCAGAGCCAAAACAAGCATGTCCCTATTTTCTCCTTTCTGTCCTCCCCCAGCAAGTTTATCCATGGCTACTGGCCATGATGACATCACAGGCAGTATGCTTCCAGATTAGTTCCTTTTTGACTATAGGTGCTAGAATATCATGCTTGCCAGGTATTGTACTCCAAAAAGTAACTTTTCCAGTTTCTATTTTGAATATCAGTTGCTGGAGAACACAAGCAGAGGAATAGATCCCGTGTTCAGATCCTGGTTGGCTTCAGTTGAGCAGCAGAGAGAATGCTAGACTAGCAAATAGGCCTTAGGTCTAACCCTGCAGGTTTCTTAAACTATGTTATATTCTTAAGGTGTGGAATACATGAGGCACTGAATGACTGCATAAGGCTTTATAATCTTACATACTATGTAGAAGCTTTAGGACAGAAATACAAGGTTCCGGGAAAGTCAAAACCATAATGAGTTTCTCTTAAGCTGTACCCAATTTCTCTGGTGCCACTGCCAGTTCTACCATTGTAATGGATGGATACCCAACAATTGGAAATGTTATTCTTTTGGATTACAGCTCCCCAAATTCCTCAACCATCTGGCACAGCCTTGGTGGAAGGACTCTGGGAATTGTAGTCCAAAAGAATAACTTTTCCACATTCTGTGGATGCTTCGGGCCACAGTTTTTGGGTGACATGAAGAAGCAGAATATGGCTATTGGTATTTTTATTGCAGCATTTTTACTGCCAGGACAGGATAAAAAAAGGATTGC
This sequence comes from Cyclura pinguis, assembly GCA_030412105.1. NCBI lineage: Eukaryota > Metazoa > Chordata > Lepidosauria > Squamata > Iguanidae > Cyclura > Cyclura pinguis. Next base: position 221,341,869 of record CM059602.1, read on the forward strand.
GGGAGAGAGATGGAAAGAAAGAGTGTGATTTTCTGCCTCAGGTGCCAAAATAACATGGTTGGCTTGGTACTATAGACCATGACTTTGGGAGCAGGGCTGTCAATTGCTGTTTTGCCTCAGGCATTACAATATCTTGCCCGGTCCCTGATTGGTGTCTAGTATTTAAGATCTGGAACTGATTCCCCACTCTCCCATGAACTGAAGAGATCCTGGGAGAGCACCCCTATCCACCATTTCATTTGCTTGTATTCCAGTTCCAGCACCAGCAGTTCTCGACAGCATTCACATACATTGTGTCATAGTAACAGTCTTATATCTATTCTGCACACAGTAAGCCGGAAATAACAGTTTCCTGGCAAGTTCATTTGGAAACTGCACTCAGGGCACTGGGAGAAATAAATTACCAGAAGTAGATAGCATACCAATAGAGCTGCTTCAAGTTATGGAGACAGAGTACCCTAGCTCTAACTAAAATCTGTCAACAAATATGGAAAATAAAAGAATGTTCCACAGATTGGAAACATTCAATATGTCTTTAAAGTCCCCAAGAAAGTGGGCACAAGGGAATGCAGTAGCCACAAGAAATTGTATTAATCTCCCATGCAAAGTCATGAGCATAATTGTACAACAGGGAATTTTACCATATATGGAGGGAGAAGTGCCAGATGTCCAAGAGGGGTTCAGGAAAGGAAAAGGTACGAGGGATTATATTGCAAACATATGTTGGATAATGGAGTATACCATAGAAATTCACAAGATAATAAGCCTATGCTTTATAGATTATAGGAAAGCCTTTGATTGTGTAGATTATGAAAAATGTTGGATTACTCTTAAAGAATTGTATGTGCAACAACTTTTGGTTGTCCTGATGCGTAACCTGTACTCAGGACAAGAGGCTACTGTAACAATAGAATATGACGAAACATACTGGCTTCAAGCTGGTAAGGGGGTCAGGCAAGACTGCATTTTATCATCCTATCTGTTTAATTTGTACACTGAATTTATCACATGTAAAGCAAGATCAGACTTAAAGGATGCATGAAAACCAGAAGAAGGAACTTCAACAGTTAAAGGTATGTAGATGATACCATACTGGTACCAGAAAATAGAAGAAGAAAGTCAAGGAAGGAAGTGCAAAGGCAGGTGTACAGTTGAACATTAAGAAAACAAAAATAATGTTCACAGATGATTTATATAACCTCAAAGTCGATGATGAAGATATTGAAATAGTTAAACATTTTTCCATACTTTTGTTCTGTCATTAATCAGAATGGAGACTACAGTCAAGAAATCGGAAGAAGGCTAGGACTTGGAGGGGCAAGTAAGAAGGAACTAGATAAGATCCTGAACTGTAAAGATATGTCATTGAATACTGAAGTTAGGATGGTCCATGCCATGGTCTTTTCAGTTTCTATGTATGGTTGTGAAAGCTGGACAGTGAAGAAAGCTGATAGGAAGAAAGTCAACTAATTTGTAATGTGGTGCTGGAGAAGAGTTTTATAAATACTGTGGAGCACTAAAAAAGAAATAAATGGGTCCTAGAGCAAATCAAGGCTGAACTCTCATCAGAAGCCAAGATGACTAAACAGAAACTGTTGTACTTTGGACATATCATGAGAAGATATGACTTACCTGAATAGACAATAATGATTGGTAAGGTAGAAGGCAGTAGGAAAAGAAGAAAACCACATTAGAGATGGATAGACTCAATCAAGGAAGCCATGACCCTGAGTCTGCAAAAGATGAGCAGGGCTGCTAAGATAGGGTGATCTGGAGGTATGTCATCTGTAGGCTTACCATAAGTCAAAATCAACTCAATGGCAGTTAACAACAATCAAATTCAGTGCTGGAATGAGATTTATACCAGGGAATTTTCAGCTTCATCTCTATTCCCCTATACTACACAACCACTAATGTGAAGATGATAGTTGTGACTGGAACTGAAGAAAGGGAGTAAGAACTGAGCTGAGACTAAATATATAAGCACTAGTGATTAAACAAATCCTTTCAGCATTGCCAGGAAGTCTAACATCAACATCCTGCAAGTGACTGCACTATTGTACTAACAGTAATAAGGGATGTGAAGTTGCCTGAAGGCATGTTTTTGATCTGCGTTATGAAAAACCTTTAGCTTCTGGCTGTGTGATGTGTAGTTATTATTATACTGCCATTCTCATCAAGGCAGCTATCAGCCACACAGATCACTTGAATTATGTCCCCTTTTCTTTTTGTATTTATTGTTGTATCAGAATTGTTCTCTCGTCGCAAAATGTTCTTACAAAAATGAACATGGTCTTGATCTCCCAGTGGTTCTGCCTCCATTTAGTATAGAGAGCTGTCTCTCCCTTCACCATCAGCACTATCTTTAAGCAAGACAGAAAGATTCAGAAAATAGGCTGATTCTTGATCTTAACAGACAGGTTGTGTTACTTGTGGGAAAGGCATGGAACATATATGAAATTCCAGAGCTGTAGCTGTCAGAGAGGTTTTTGTTTATGAGTGAGGGTTGATGGAAAGAATAATTGAACTGAAATACCAGAATTATACATAATGCTATGTCTAGCACTTCCTTTCTCAGGTATGAAATGAATTAATTGCACTGATTACACACACACACACACACACACACACACAAATAAATAAATAAATGTTTTGCTGTTACTGTTATGTCTGTGGGGTGGTTTTGGTGTTAATGAGGCATAGCATTCTTTCAAAAGCATATCATTTTTTCCACGTAACAAGTAATTTTACTAATTATTTCACTAATTATCTGGGGAGCATTTTGAAGGAACTTTTTCAAATTTTAGTCTATTGTTTTATTTTTTTAACAACTAAAATGTAACAAAAACCAACGGGCAATGCAAAAGGTACCAATACTTTCTTTAAAAAATTGTGATGAGTTATGGTGACAATATAGTTTTCAAAACTGTAACTAGTAATAGTTAATATGTTACTTTCAAAAACTGTAATTGGTAATGATAATAATTCCTTTTCAAAAAGTATCTTTCCAAACTCTGATAGCCAAAACTTTTCAAAGTCTGCCCTCTATAAGTGATTCAGTAAAGTTTTCAGTGTTCTGTACTGCTTTTCCTTCAATTAATAATTTCTCCTCACTAGCTTCTGTTCCTTGGTCAAAGGCTTCAATTAATAATTTACTCTTTGTAGTCAGAACAATTAATCATTCTTTTTTGTTTTATAAGTGCAATTTGAAAATTGCATTCGTAACAATGAAATTAAAACAAATGAACAACTGCTTGGGCCATGAAGAGAAAGGCCGCCTAATGAAAGTCTTGATCAATGTGGTCAGTGACAAAGATCCAGCAGATGACATATATTGGTGTGATCTCTGGCTGAAATGCAGCTGAGCACACCACTACACCTAAGTAGAAGCTGGGAAACAGAGCTGAGAGAAGGAATCCCCTGGCTGCTATTGCACTGCTAAGGAGGAAGAGGAGATAAAGATGGCAACAGTGTAAGAATGCTGCTGGAGACTTCGGCTCCACCAGAGTGCTAATTGAATCTAGGTCAAAAAACCTGTGGCTTCTCCACCACTTTGATGCTCACAACCAGAGCAAGTGCTCATCAATATATTTTAATTTCATTTTTAAGAATGCAGTTGTTCAAAACAATGTCCTGCCAGCAAAGAGGAAATAAGGAATTAAGGTCTCCCTTTCCTCTGTTCAGGACAGGAATGTCCAATTTAAGGACAATTTAGAAGTTTGGCATCCAGAACAAGTGAACCGGAAGCAATCCAATAGCTGGTCTGAAAGAAAGAGGTAAAGATGAAGCTACTAAGTAAACAGACAATTGTAGGGAAGAAAAGACACTGGTGAACAAAACTGACTTTTGAGTAAACAGGTAATGAGATCTGGGCTTCCATATATTATAGGATAGAGCGTTTTAGTATAGAGACATGTTTACGTGCATTCTGCTGTGCCTCTACTAAAGCATCCAGCTAATCTCAGCTGTGATGGAGAGCGTTCAGCTCCCAGACTGCCTGCATATAGAATGGAGGAGACATATAGTGTCATTGCCTCAGGCCACAACATGTCTTCAGCCAGCTTTGTCCTCTTATAACTTTGTAGCTGTTTCTTCAGTTTGCCTTCGAGAGGGGAGCTGGTTTTCTTCATATGAGAATCAGTAGTAGCTTCTATGATTCCTCCTCCAGGGAGAGAAGCAGCATGTCTAGGTTTACAGTACTGGAAACCTGAAGAAGGGAGGCTCTGCTCATTGTCTGTAAGACCACCTGGCCAAGAAGAAAGAAGATTAGGAAACTACAGAGATACAGAGCCTCCTATTGTAGTATAAGTACAAAGGAATTGTACAATCTAGGGCTCCTTTTATACAACACAAATATAGGATTATTATTCCAACATGACTGCCATGGTTTCATCCTATGGAATGCTGGGATTTGCAATTTAGGGAGGGATATTTAGAATTCTCAGCCAGAAAGCTCTAGTGCCTCACCAAACTGCAAATCTCAGGATTCCATAGGATGCAACCACAGCAATTAAAGGGGAATCATAGTGCTATACTTCTGTAGTGAAAAAAGAGCCTGCAGTGATCTTTTTCAAATTCTACAATCTCCTATCATCATAATTGTCATCATCATCATCATCATCATCATGTCATATTTCATACTGTTCTCAGCCTTTGGCAGAATCATATGCCTATTTAACTTCCTGGTTTTCATGTTTAAGCTCGAGAAACACAGGTCTAAAACAATAAGCAACCGATGTCCTTTCCAACCTGCATGGTGTGTGACTTCGGTTAGCTTGCAAACCATCATCACCTGATTTATAATTTCAGTAAAATCCCAAGGAGTCCCCTCCCCACAAAGGTCCTGTTTGTACATACATCCACAAACATGCACCCTCACATACACACAGCCACATGCATGCAGCCATATCCACACAAGCAAATAAAGAGTGTGATTTGAACGTCTGGATTCAAGCTTATGCTTAATTGCTACAATTCTTGTATTTTTTTTTCCTGAACTCGAATGACTGGTAGCTATTATGACAAAAATATTGAGAATGTACATGAAGGATAGTGGCACTAAAGAAGGCTGATAGGTGGTCTGGGTTTGATCAGCATGATCAAAGCCCTCCATCAAGCACGGTCTCCCTAGAATGCAATCTGGCTCCCATGTACAAAATGCAATTGATGGAGCAACATGCTTTTTGGAAAAAGAAAAAGGAGGAAAGTGAAATAAATAAAGATGCTGAGACTGTTCTGGATGTGTTTTAAAAACTCTTTTCACATATAGGTGCATCATCCTTTCTCTCTCTCTCTCCCCCCCCCTCTCTCTCTCTCACACACACACACACACATCTCAGAAGCTTGGAAAAAGCCCCTCCTTTTTTTCACACTACAGTTCCTAGAATCCTCACTCAGTGGCTTATCTCAAATTGCTAGTTCCAGATATAGTAGCTTAATGAAGAATCAGGATTTAGGTAGGTATGGAGAGTGAGCATGGTGTAGTGGTTTGAGTGTTGGAGTACAACCCTGGAGACCAGAGTTCAGTTACTTGCTTGGACATGGAAAGCCACTGGGTGACCTTGGGCATGTCACACACTCTCAGCCTCAGAAAACAGACTGATAGGTTCACCTTACAGTCACCATAAGTCAGAAACAACTTGAAGGTACACAACAACAATAAATGTAAGCATTGACTTGATGCTTCGGCAGTTGATTCAAGAAATCTATTCTAGCTGGGTCTATCATCTTTGTTTATACCCTGCTTTTTTCCCAGGTTGGGACTCAAAGCAGATTGCAACAATTAAAAAGTCTAGCAATTGGATTTATATCAGAATCAACCAGGACTCAGACTACAGGTATCTCTCAGTTAGGGTAGCCATATTCTGGGCAACATGCAAACTATACTTAGTATGCTGAGTACTCTAATTTGCAATGTAATTATGCCAATTATGCACATAAATTGTTGCATTTTTTTTCCTACTAGATTTCAACCTTTTTTCTCCCACTAGGGTAATCTTCCACTTCTTTCTTCTACTAGATACCAATCTTCACGCTATTTTTTACAATTACAACTGAAAAAATCCTGTTAAACTTGCAATGGGGAATCACAAGTTCAAATCCCTACTTAGTCATGGAATTTAACAAGTGACCTTGTGCCACCACTATCTCTCAGCAGGCCTACCTTACAGGTTGTTGTGGCAAATAATAGGGAGGGGGGCAAACCATCTAAAGGAAACATGTACAGCTGTTGTTGTTGCTGCTCCTGTGTGCCTTCAAGTCTTTTCCAACTTATGGCAACCCTAAGGTGAACCTATCACAGGATTTTCTGGGGCTGTGTGACACATCCAAGGCCACTCAACGGGTTTCCATGGCTAAATGGGGAATCAAATCCTGGTCTCCAAGTTCATAGGCCAATGCTCAAACCACTGCAGCATGCTGGCTCTGTAAAAGAGAAGTACCGTGAACAAGATTGAAACCTATGCAGAGGGTCCCCATTGGATTTCAGGTACATTCCTAGTGCAGTATAAATAAAAGAACAATAACAACAATAATATTAACATATTGTCATGCACTTCTAGTGGTATTCTCCTTTCACTATTTTTTTCCATCCATTTTTCACTGATGGCCACAGCTGCTTTGTAGCTATGGATTCAGAGAGTTGTAGTCCTGTAAAGTAACTCTTCCAAACTCTGAGATGTCCTGGAAACACAATATGGCACTAAACATATAGTTAACAAAGAGGAACTATTGCTAAAAACATGTAAAGGAAGTATGTCCCCTAACATGTTCCAGCAGAAGTGATATTCTAAATGTAGGCTCAGCCTCATAAGGGAAATAAAATGTATCATGAACTTCCTAGCAGTCAAGTGGAAGCCTCAATTAGTGTACTTAAATCATTTCCAAAATTTCCAAAATTTATTACGGCAAACAGCCAGCAAAGTACTTAAATCATTGGAAACTGCTGATCCCCCTCAAAGATATTTGCCCATCTGTCTCTATGTTATACACAGGCTGGTCTCTATGCCAGAGGATAAATGGACGTAAATCAGAGATCAGAAATATGCAAAAACTGATTTCAGAATACTTTGACCTTCCTGGACATTCCATTTCAGACTTCCAAAGGGCAGTCCTTGAACAAAAATCTTCAAAGGGAGATTGGACAGAGAAACAACTGTACTAGGAAATATTCACAAACTCCAGTCCATTGACAGTAGTTTGAGCAGGGACAATGGTTCCCTGACATACTACACATATTAAAACCCCAGTTGATATCCCAGGCATTAGCAGGTTTGCATGCCCACTTTATTACATCTCTTGCTTGGTTCTGAGGCTATATCAACACAGCAGAACAAAAATATTCTCCACTATTTATATGTTTACCTACTCATCTTGGCCCCCACCTTTATTGCCTAACTACAATTGTTGATGAAGCTGAACTTGTCATGCCAACACCACACCCATGTGTTGCATTTTTGTTATTATTTACACACACACCAATCCACTGATTGCTATAATTATTTATCCATAGATGCCTCATTCCATGCATCTGATGAAGTAGACTGAGGCCATTTCTGCACTAGACTGTTATAGCACTATTATTCCACTTTGAACATCCTATGGAATCCTGGGGTTTGCATTTTTGCCCCTCCCAAAACTGCAAACCCCAAGATTCCATAGGATGTTCAAAGTGGAATAATAGTGCTATAACAGTCTAGTGCAGAAATGGCTTGAGTCTATGAAAGCTTATGATACAAACTTCTTCTCTCTGTCTCAAAGATGCTACAAGATCTCTTTGTATACTGATACAGATTAATACAGCTAATTCTTGTGGTCTGCTGGTCATGCTGCTCGCTTAGGCTATAATTGTTTGGGATATATCTATGCTCATAGGACTTGAAATGTGGAAAATTACAGATTTCTTCAAATATAGTTCTGTGCCATCCACCTTGATCGACGATATCTGTCAGGGGTCTCAGGTAGAGGCGGTCAATCCATTATTTTATTCAATAATTATTTCTAATTATGCAGATAAATTTGTCACCGCTACCTGACCCTTCTAAGTGCTGGAGATACCAGGCTTCAAACCTGGAGCCTTCTGTATGCACAAACTGGATGAAAAGTTTGTGAAGGTAATATTTTTGTTCTACAACATCCAGAATACCCAGCCACTATGTAGCCCACAAAAGTAACTCTTCCTTTAAAAATGATAGCCCTTCCTGTCCAAATGCAAGATTAATGTTTCAGAGCTTTTCCTTTCCAGATTTGACTCAATTACTTTCATAGGAGATATTAACCGGAGAAAAGGAAACAAGAAGAACTACAACTAAAGAAACTCAAGATAGTTTTTCTTTCCAAAAAAACATTGTAATATAGAATTTGCAAAACAGCTGTGTCTCTCCAAAACTGCAGGAAACAGGCATCATTGCAGCTGCTAAAATTACACTGATTCATGCTGTTCACCATGCCATCAAAAATGCCGCATATAACTTCTGGACTGAGGAAAGGAATCTTCATAATTAGCAAAATTATTTGATGGAGTAGATTGGTCACTGTCATCTCCAAAATTATATTAACAGAAGAGTCACCACAGTTTTATGCATAACTGATTTAGGCTACAATCTTTAGAGATATACCATGGGTTACAGGACTGGCAATCTCTTGAGGTCAGAGACAGAGTTCCGTAGTTAGAGGAGGAGATTTTATTTTGGATTCTCTTCTCTGCCACTGCAAGTCCTTTCACAGCTGTTCACTGTTTGATGTCAGAACTCCAACATGGGAGAGGGAGAGTAGATTGAGGCCATGGGAAGAATAAGAGAGTATCCAAAAAAATTCTTATTCTCCATCATGCTCCCAACATAGGATCAGATTAGGGGCCAGACTTGAGAAATATTTACTATGGACTTTTTCTTTTTCATTTCAGAGATGCTCCCACAAGTGGTGAAAGATGGATGTTTGTAAATGCATGTGATCTTGGTCACCTATATATTTTGCATGAAGTGTGCTTTTCATTCTGATTGTTCATTGGAGAGTAAACATGACTTTAATTTGCAGCTTTGATGGCTGAGATATATTCTTTCTGCTAAGATCCTGTCACAGAGGGGAAAACAGGTTAATCATGGGGAATATGCATTTCCCTTTAAGGTCTATTTTCATCCTTAGACAAGTCTAATAGGTGGTATAAATGTTTCCCCTGCACAGTTGTTAGTTTATTTATTTATTACATTTTTATATTGTATATTGTATTACATCTTACTCATACATTATATTGCAATGGGAAGGGACAACTAAGAAAAACTAGAAGGAAAGGAACAGTGAGTACTGCTTCTTCCTCTCTCCCTCCCTCCCTTCATCCCTTTCTGCTGGCAAGAGCCCAACTTGGCTTTGGAAGCTTCGATCTCCAAGCACCCCAGAAGATTGCCCTGTTACTTGATAAGGTATGATTTACCATGCCAATAAAAGAGAAAAAAAATAGATCTTGAACTAATGATTTCCATCAGAAATTCTGATCGTTCAGAACCATATTCTTCCATAGTGACAAAAGATATTCTCTTGGCAGACTGACACCAATCATATCGATGTGCCTGTGCCACTCAACAGGTCTCCAGAAAACTGAAACTGCATTTCTGCATTTCTCATGCTCAGTGACTGAAAACACCTGGCGTACAGCTGAAGCACCAAACCAGAACTTCTCAGAAGCAACTGAATTGCTTTAGAGAAACTAAATGCTATCTTTCATTCAGGACCATTCATTTATCAAAGGTGGCTACTGGCAAAACATCAACAAGGGTAACCAGAAGGGCTTCCACCCATAATCTCAAAGTGAATCTTGATTCAATCATTTTCATCAGTCTGCTTGAGAACCTACTGACGGTTAAAAAAAGTCACTTGCACTCTGAATTTCCTCAAAATGCTTAGCTATTTACAAAAGCCCACCAGAGATTTCACGTGCAACCAATCCCTCAGCAAAAATATTATGCCAGAAAATTCTTCAGTTACTGTCAGAGGAAGACACCTCCTGTCTGAAGATGCATTGAAATATATGAAAATCTGGAATGTGAGGTGATCTGGTGATAATTATTATCCCGTTGATCATCAGTGGGGTGATTTGGCTAATCTAGCCGGACAGGCAGGTTTCTTCCTCCGTCCCTCACTGCTCTGTGTCTGTCCCTCTTACACTACGTAGTTGGTGGAAGAGAATGACCATCCTGGCTAGAAGGAGCATATCATGAAAACTTACGAGAGCTGATTCACATATTTAGAATATTCACATGGCTAGGATGGTCATATATTTTACTTTATCAAGGATAAATCCTCTGTTTGAAAGGCTGTCAAAGGACAGCCTTCTGTTGGAAGATGTTTCCCATTTGAAGGGCTGTCCAGTCCAAGTCTATGTTAAAGAAACATAAGTCTTGAAAATGCCCATCAACAGAAACACCTCGAAACAGACTAACTAACAAACACACACACAGGCAAGATGCATTGCATCTCTCTGAACATTATGGTAGCTATTTCTAAACTGCTATCTCTGCGTATAAATTAGCATAAGCATTTTTTCATGCACTCTCTCTTGTGTCTCCTTTTATGATAATATGTTTTTCTCTCTTTTTCATCCCACCACTACTCAGATATGGCTATATTCAGCAGGTCATTATATTCCTTCTTTCTAACAGTAACCTTCCAAGCTTTGAATTTCAGAAATATAGATAACGTAATTTCAGAAGGAAAACAAATCTGTTACAATTCATGAAACTGTATGTAACAGAGTGAGTACTTGGTATTGGTATGAGAAGGCTACAAGTTAGGGAGCTTGTATATTTAATCTGCAGAAGAGAAGGTTAAGAGGTGACATGATAGCTATGTTTAAATATTTGAAGGGATGTCATGTCGGGGAGGGTGCGGGCTTGTTTTCTGCTGTTCCAGAGATTAGGACAAGGAGCAATGGATTCAAACTACAGGAAAAGAGATTCCACCTAAACCTCAGGAAGAAATTCCTGATGGTCAGAGCTGTTTGGCAGTGGAATATGCTGCCTTGGAATGGAGTGTCCTTCTTTGGAGGTTTTTTAAGCAGAGGCTAGATGGCCATCTGTTGGGAGTGCTTTGATTCCTCTTGATGCTACTTAAAATTATTAGTCTTTCACCATGTCCTGCCAGGCATTATAGCACTTTCCTTCTCAGATCACCTTGTATCTTGCCCGGTAAAGATAGCTGGAAATCTTTAAAGGCTTCCATATATTTGTACCCTTTCAGTTCACCTAATAAAAGCATCACACTAATAGGTCTTTGGAAGGCGAAAATCAATAAACTGTTACCAAACTTTGCCGGAAATTTATATGGCTTTTCTTTTTTCAGACCAAGGAGCGTGGCATGAACTTTCCTGTACCCATGGGTGGTGGCGGCTAAGGGGTGGCTATTGAATAGTGGGTTGGATTGGAGCGAGTGAGTGCAGCTGAGACAGGCTAAGGCTGGTCCATCTTGCTAAGATCAGTTGTGAACAGGGAGGGAGAGGAGGAATAAGGCCCTTTCTGCACAAGGCGAGGGAATCGCTCCGTGCCGTTACCTACCGCTTCTTCTGGGGTCCGAAGCAATGCAGACTGTCCCTGAAGCCCTTCTGCAGGGCTCCTCCCCGGTCCAAGGTGAATCAGAGCAGTGCGAGTCTGTAGATCCACACTGCTCCGGCTTTCAAAATGGCGTCTTCCAGCTTCCAAAATGGTGGCTTCCGGCTTCCAAAATGGTGGCTTCCGGCTTCCAAAATGGTGGCTTCCGGCTTCCAAAATGGCAGCTTCCGGCTTCCAAAATGGTGGCTTCCGGCTTCCAAAATGGCACCTTCTGGTTGGTCGTGGGTCCCGACCAACCACTGAAGCTCGCCACGCCTAAAGCGTGCCCTCCGCAGATTGCAGGATCGCATTGGTGCGAGCCTGCGAATCTGCACAAGGGAGCAGGAACGCAATGGCGCGTTCCAGGAAAATAAAGACCTGTTTTTTCCGGTCTTTCAAAAACACACTGGAGGACCACTTGGGGTCGTCTTGGAGCGGACTGAGGTGCAGATCTCCGGAAAGTAGTCCACTCCTAGTCCGCTCCAAGGTGCAGACGACCTCCTTGCGAGGACGCACGGCCCTTTTCTAATTGCCTGGTGTGGAAAGGGCCTAAGTGTGGTTTCTTAGGGCTTTTCTGCCCTACACTGTTATAGTGCTATTATTCCACTTTCAACATCCTGTGGAATTCTTGGGTTTATAGTTTACTGGGGCCAAAGAGCTCTCTGCCTGAGAATTCTAAATGCTCCTCCGTAAACTACAAACTGTAGGATTCCATAGGATGTTGAAAGTGGAATAATAGCACTATAACAGTGTAGTGCAGAAAGACCCTTACTTTGAGAACTTAGGGGGATGAGGCTTGATACTTGCAGCCCCACCCCAAAGAAGCAAAGAGGGGGAATGGCTTCTCCTCTTTAGCGGGAAATGCTATTAGAATAATGGCTTAGATGATCTTAAACTTTACTGACACTGTAGTTGTGAAAAGCAGTGTGCATGAAGTGATCTTTTCCTTACTTTCCCTGTGCCATATGAGAAACAGAGATCTAAGGGTTTGTTAATATAGATTTTCTGGTATCCATTTTGCTTCAAATGTGTTAAAAGCTGCGTCTCTTTCATCCTGAGAGCACCTCAACTGAGGCACTGCAGATCAGGTACACCACATTGAACATAATGAGGCTTACTTATGAGTAAGTCTTACTTCTGAGTTCGGTATGTATAAGTTGATATGTATAAGGTCGATCTGTAAATGTCAGTTTGAATGATAACTTCACGTGTCTACAGGGGGCAGCCTTGTCAGAACCAGTGTTTATCGATACTGTCCCAGAATCCCTGATGTTGACAGAGAGGATGTTTTGTTTGTTCTGCTTCATCATACGGAGTTGTAGCCAGTGTATAGAAGGAACACAGAGTGACATACCGAGGAAGACAGAACATGCCAGTGGGTTAGCAGCAATTAGTATATTTTAACATTCTGTCCTGATTAAAGCTTAATTGGCTGAAATGCTGAATCCACAGACTCCCTGTCTGCAATGAATACAAATATTTAAAATACACTATTCTTGGAAAAAAAAAAGATTCAGTGCATGAGTCTGACTACCAGCCTTAAATATAGAAACAACAAAGGAACAGAGTAAAAATACAAAGCATTCTCTTGCTGCAAAAATAGAATGCTAGCAAATCTGAGGTTACCTTTACCAGAAGGTACGCAAGCCTCTTTGTCTTTAATGACTTTATTTAGTTTTTATGAAAACAGCCTTGGTCTGAAAGCTTGGGATGGGTTACAGTATTTCCAGTTGAACTAAATACAGATATATCAGATTTAAAATTCCGAGAAGGAGCCCCCACCAAGAATTAGAAACCCACTGGGTGACCTAGGGCAAGTCACATTCTCTCGGCCTCAGAGGAAGGCAAAGGCAAACCCTTTCTGAACAAATCTTGCCAAGAAAACCCTGTGATAGGGTCGCCTTCGGGTTGCCATTAGTTGGAAACGACTTGAAGGCACTCAACAACAAACCACAAACCTAGTGCTTCACTTCTTTTTCATCCTTTTATATCTAGGATTTTCAGGTTTCTTGTCTCCAGCCTTCCAGAACTTGGAAAAAGTATCCTTTTGAAGTGAATAGTTGAATACACCAGGTGACATGGGGGCTAGACGACTTGGGGAGATATAATGCAGAACAGGATTTTTTCTGAGCCATGTCCTTAACTTTCATCATAAGAAGTCATATTTCTGCCTGAGCCCATCTGACTCTCAAGCTCATGTTGGCAATCTTTGGATGCCTATATTACTAGCCTACAGTTATTGCTTGTTTGCTTTTACTACATCCACTCTTACCTTACCTTTTTCAAACCTGGAGCCATTTTCTCCTCCTTCTCTCTCCTCCATTAGACATGTATTTGATTGTGGTCATTGTAAGGAAAGCTTATACACACACTCACTCACTCACTCACTCACATTGATAACATATAATATAAAATAATGAATTAATTAGTATTTTTCTAGCAGATGAAGTTAGCAATTGAATATGTGCCTTTAAGCAAGATGATAGGTGTTACAGTATAACCGGGAACATGCTTTGAGCAGTAAAAGGGAACTGTTTTGTTAGCAGGATGTGAAAAAAGATAAGAAGACACTGGAGTGAAAAACAAGGGGCTACTAGCTGGCCTGTACTGGAAGATAAACATTTTAACTCTTTGAGGAGAAAAAACAGCAGCAGTGTAGCTCTAGAGATAAGTAAAGAGCTGTGTCAGCCTGACAGTGTAAAAATTCAACCAATAATGTGCATTTTTGAAGGGACAACGAGAATATAAATTTCAAATGGAGAATGTGTTCATCGCTGACAGAACTGGTATAAAGAAATATCAGTCCAATTGATCAATTGATAGTTTTTAATGGTAATTTTTAATTGACTGAATTAAATAAGCCTTCTTACCCTACTCAATCTCTCTGAGTTGTTTTTTTATTGGCTTCATAAACTCAGAGAAAGGCAGATTTTGTTTTAACAACATACACAGAAGACCAAGCTTGCTTTTTTTTTTGCTAGATCCTCTGTGTAGTGTGTAGGAGTGGATATTGTTCAGCTTCTGCCTTGCCAATTTAATTCATCATTTAGAAAGATCCATCACTGTTTCTCATATTTCTCAACATAACCCCTCCACTTTCATCTTGGTAGGGTAGGGGTAGAGATGGCAATTCTACACTGAAATTCTAATCGTTTTCAAAGAACTAGCCATTTTAGACTCTTGCAGCACAAAAAGGAGAAAGGAAGGGGGAGGAAAAAAGGAGAATATGGCAGCACCTTTAAGACTAAGTTTATAAGCCCTTACAACATCACAATTATTAAGATTCACCAAAATATTTCAATCCACTCCTCACCATTGCTTTGTCTTTCATATAAGCCCTTTCCTTCCCAATGTGAAAGATACACCAGGCTTGTGCTACCCTAACTTAAGGTGGCCACTATTTTTACACAATGCCAAGAAGAGGAAGCTAACAACCACAAAAGAAAACAAAAGAAGCTATAGATCTGCATAAGATTTATGTATGATAATTTATATAGATGCTTATTTAGTCATAATGAAGAACATAAAGCAACAGCAGATAATGCAAAGTAATGATTAAACAATATTAATTACAGTCATAGCTCCAAGGCTAACTAAAGTAATTATCATAATGGCTGCAATTTTTAGAAGTAATTACCTAGCGTCCTGTTTCTAAAATTGATTTTAAAAAGTACCTTTAAAGTTAATTTTAAAACTTCTGAATGCTAAATACCACTGGTATATACCACATTCTCTGCACATACATCTCATTGCCTCAATAGTTATAATATATCATGAAGAAGTGGCAAAATGAGGAACAGTAGGAGCCAGCATTTGAACCCAAAGCTTAGCAACTTAAATTTTGGACTACAGCTCCCAGAACAGCCAGCATGGCAAAGACCTCCCAAAGTAGTTACTATAGAGTTATGGATAAGTATTTTCAAAAGTAATTTTCAATTTCAGCTAATTTTAATTTTATACTAGCCTGGCCTATAAAGCTCACTGTCTGTCAATATAACTTGACATCTCAACACCCATAAAACAGCATGAGCCAGCATAGTTGGAGGATTCTGGGAGCTATAGTCCAAAAGTCATTTTTCTAAACTCTGCTTAAATCATCATCATCATCTTGCTGATCCTTTTCCAAGAGTTCTATGACACATTAAAACATGAGGTATTCTTCGTTCACTGTTTACTGAAGCCATTCCCATAACAATAAAAATAACTTTAAAATACAATGTTATGCTGCCAAAAGGAGTAATTCTTCATTAAGTTACAAGCATTATCTAATTTGTTATAGTTGTGGGCCTTCAAGTCACTTTCAAGTTATGGTGACCCTAAAGTGACCTTATCACAGGGTTTTCCTGGCAAGATTTGTCCCGAGGGAGCCTTGCCTTTGCCTTCCTTTGAGGCTGAGAGAGTGTGACTTGCCCGAGGTCACCCAGTGGATTTCCATGGCTGAGCAGGGATTTGAGCTCCACAGTCATAGTCCGACCCTCAAACCATTAAACTATGCTGGTTCTCATATCCAATTTAGTAATATCTTGGTTATTGCAAAAGAGAATTACAAACAGGTATTTGTTATAGCTAATTTCTCCCAAATTTTCAATCAGCCTCCTACCAATCGAATCAGGCAGAAGAAACGTATGTCATAAAAAGGGACTATATTTAAACAAAGACTTTGGGTCAGAACCCAGCTAAAAACAAACCCATCAAAACCAATGGGATTTAAGTTATCTTTGATTACTTCAAGTCCGATTGATTGCAGTTGGTCTCCTCTGACTAAGTCTGGATCCAATTCAATATCTATATCTATCCATGTCTTCTTATGTTTCCCATTCTGCCCAGCATGCTGTATAAAGCTTTGGAGTAAGACTTTGATACACACTTCTATAAAGCCAACAGTCCATTTTCAAAGCACTTGAGCTTTAAAGGCACTTTAATATGGCCTCATTACTTGTAAAGCTATTTGTGCATCCATCTTTTCATCTTCTTTGCATGTGTGGTTTTTTTAAAAAAAGTTTGCCTAACTTTTTGGAAAGGAATTTTCTGTTAAAGTAATACCTGACAACCTCTGAATAAAAACCGCTTTTGGTCACATGCAGCCATCTGCTTACAAGATCAAGAATACAAAAGTCTGTATTTTTACTGGAAGAATTTTTCTTTTAACAAGCTAGCCAGAAAGGCTTCCACACACCACCCTCCCCCACCACCTTGGGCCAAGAGCAAACTGTTTCTTGGATGCCATTTCTGGCACTACAGGGCTCATTTCTTAGCCGATTGGCTTCAGAATCCTTCACTTTGTGGTCATTTCTGGTGGATGAACACAACACCAAGAGACCAAAACAACGTGTTCTGTTCAGATCAGCATTAAGTGATGTGTCTTCATGAAATTATAAGATCAGACAGAAAGCAGCATTCTTTGTAGCAAATTTAACCGTCCACATGTAATTTTGTCCAGGTGCTGCTTTCTGAGGTAGGGGAAAGCCTCTACTGCAAGACAGACCAAGCCATCCACACCTGGATGTGAGTGAACTAAACATCTGGAGCCACTTTTGCTTCCTCAATCATGGCCTTCAAATTGTCCCTAAACAAATGGCTGTTTAAACAGGCATGGCACCAGAGATTTGTAAATCCTAGACTCCCTGCCAAATCCAGTTTGATATTAAGCACAGCTCTTCTTTTAGGACAAAAATACTGTTCTGATTATCATATCCCAGTAGTATATTTCAATTAAGGAAAACCTCCAATAATTTATTGAGACCCCTTCAACCAGCAGTTATATATCTTGTAATTGTATAAGCAGACCTTCCAAGACTTTGTAGACATGCTGCTGGAAAGCATCTTATGTGTCAGAGAAGGCTTTTCATTGCTGATGACATTGCCTGTGCACTGGTAGTTGTTGCTGTGATTCACCAGTGCATTTGTCTGAGTAAAAGGCCAAAGACTGAAGTTTGAAAGAACTGCTTTTACAAGGAAAAATTATTCTTCATGCACATCAAGTAGCAAAATGCAATGAGAAGCCACTAAGGCACATTTGCCCAACCCAATTCTCTCTGAATGCATCAACTATAACTTCCATCATCTTCAACCCATTGGCATGGGTAGTAGGAAGTGGAGTCCAACACATTCACAGAGCGCTAAAACAATTCCTGGATGGAGCAATCTGTCAAAAATACAGACAAATATTGAGAGGCTAAACTTTCTTCTGAAGTAAACAAACTGGATTCAGATTTGTGAAGCCACATACTCCTGATTATTCTAATGTGTGTGTGTGTGTGTGTGTGTGTGCGCGCCTTTAAGTTGCCTGTCAACTTATGGCTACCCCATGAATTTCATAGGGTTTTCTTAGGCAAGTGTGACAAAGTTGCTTTGAGGGTCAGCTGTTTGGAATGCAATTGCAACTTGATGGCAGGTTACTAGGCAACAGGAGTAGTACCTTAAGAGTGAACCCTGGTACAGTGGTGTGCATGGAGGTGCTTGTGCATGAAAGGAATTATATATAAGGCAGAGATTTTATTTTCAAAAAGCCTTCAGTGATATCTTGGCCAGAGAGGGTAGCTGGGTTGTGTTTAAGCAGCTGAGAACAAGACACAGAGAACTGGTATGTAAGTCTGGGAGTTACTGGTATAGATTGTCAAAAGTTTGAACTGATAAGATTCTTTTCTAATGTTGCTACAATAAAGGATCTAGTTTGTTTTATAAGTACTGAGCTGGCTTGAGTTATCTAAGGTCACTAGTAACAAAGAAGAACATCCTACCTTAAATAAACTATTTGGTTCTGAGGGAATACTTAAGATCCTAGCCCTCTGACACAAAGGATGTGTTTAAAGGATGAAGTTAGGGCTAAGTGTTAGATGTCAGGGCACCGTATTAAGCTGGAACTGTGAAACCAATCTAGTGAGGAATAAGGGTGTGTCAGAACAAGGAACACTTAGGCCCTTTTTGCACCTTACCTTTTCCCGGTGCTGGGCTGCTCGGCTCGCGTGTGAAGGCTTGGGAGGAACGCTGTCGTGTCCCTCCTGCTTTGGCTCTGCAGCTGCTTCCTTGTCACGCGAGCTCCCTGCCTCTTCCATTCGCAGTGCAGCCTGGGACCTGCCAGGCTGCACTGAGGAGAGGACGCGTGACCGGCCCGGCTCCTGAGGCTCCACATGCCAGGTAAGTGCGCGCAGGGCCCTGGAGCGATGTGCGACTGCGCTGCATTTTTGGCTTTGAGCTGAAAATGAAAAAATGAGTGCGCAGTCCGCATCAGGCCCTTGAGCGTTGTGCAAATGTGAGTGCGTCGTATGGACCGCTCCTCACATTTACACGACACTCAAGGGGCCCTTTCACTTCAGAAATGCCGTGCGAAAAGGGCTTTAGAGGTGGTTTTGCCATTTCTTCCTTCTGAAATATAGACTACAGCACCTGGTATTTATTAGTGGTCTCCCACTTAAGTACTAACCAGAACTAACTACAATGTTTAGCATCCAAGATCAGGCAGGATCTGGTGCCTTTGGGGTATTTAGGCTCTTTTCTTTCTTAAACTACATTGATATGAAGACAATCGGTACCTTCCTGTATGTGTGATTCATTGCTTGAGCACCAGACTGGAAATCATGATAGCTGAAAAAGTAGACTACCAAGACAACATATATTTTAGTCACAAGCTAAAAGCACAACTCCTGGTGTAAAGCCTATACTAGTTCTGCAATCACTGCTGCTTGCAATGTGAACTCATGGGAACGGTAATGAGAACATTGCTGGAGGATTGATACAGATCCGGGAGTAAACATGTGAACAGTGGTATATCAAAGGTTGGGCAGCAAAAATGGTTCACTGTGTGTGGCTGCATTGTGCCCAAGGACAAATGGAAGTTGGGAGGAAGTGAGCCAGGCTTGGTGGGTGATGCAGGCACAGGCATCTTCTGGCACCCTCAGAGCTCCTTTCCACAGCAGCAGATGCAGATGCAGCAGTGGCACCACTAGTACCAGTCCAATGATGATGAGGAGGAAGCAGAGACGTGTGACTCCTCCAACAGTGCTGGCATTGTTTGGTTTTCATTGTGCCTAAGATGTGCTGTACTCCTTCCTTGCTGAGTGCCTGGTTCCACCCTGGCCCAATGGCTCTCTGAGGATGTTGCTCCTTGTGATAGTGGCAACTTTCTTCAGATTGTTGCTGGCACCAGGTGAGGGCGCTTCAGGGAAGTCGGCACCACCATAGCCAGATCTGACATCTCCATAAACAGGCACAGCTGGTGCACTAGTTTTCCCTATACAAATGCACTCTTTGCCACTGCCAAAACCTGGACATCTAAACTCAAAACTGAATCCAAGAGTATTCCTTGGATTTTGCAGGAGAGTGTACCTCATTCAGCACAGGCTGAATCCCTATTTTCTGATTTGTCTCTTGGTTGACCAGAAGCACCTCTCTCTTGGCTGGAATAAGTTTCAATATGTTGCCTTCATCCTGTCCATTACTGTCAGGAGACACTGGTTTAGTGCTAAAATAGCTTCCTTGGTTTTAATGTTTCTTCTCCAATATCCCATTCTTGCTTCTTTAAAAAAAGGTTTTTGGCATCCTTTTGCCACCCTAAAGCGGCTGCCCAGCGTGGCTGTGGTATCTCTTCGGCTCTTCTCCCATCTCCGTACCTTCGATGCAGCAAGATATTGCTGTATCTTTCCGTCCAACGAGTTCGATCGAGCCCCCGTTGAGACCCTCCGGACCCCCTTTACCGGGGGGGGGGTACTGGCCGGATCTGTTTCCCAAACTTTTTTGCCAGCTATTCCACACTGGGCTGTTGTGTTTCAGCTAGACAAGCCTCTACACAACCGCGCGGTCCGCCATGAAACCCGGAAGTTTTGTGTGGCTCTGTAGACCATTCATTACAGAGGGTGAATCTTAGGGGTGTAATTCTTTGTAAATTTCATTCTTACAGGCAAGAATGAATAATTTATCATTTTTTTTATTCTTGCTGTGACACAGTCATTGAAAATTGCACACTTTTCAAAGACTGTTTGCAATTTGGGGTTTATTCTGTGCAAAAATGCACATGGAATTTTTGCATAGAAAATAACCTTTCCTGTACAGAAAACAAGTTTCCTGCAGAGAAAACAGCATTTTCCGCACAGAAACTAATATTTCTTCACAGAAAACATCTTCTGCTCAGAAATGTTATTTTCTGCATAGAAAATACTGTTTTGTGAAGCATCTTCCTCAAACAAACAAACAAAAACACCACATGCATTGTAGCCCACAATAAGTCCCAAATTACAAAGATTCTCACTTATCTAGGAATTTCTTGTCAGGGTTTCCCCAACACGCAAGAAGCCAATTTTTAATCATTTTTCAAGTATTTTCTATTTAACCTACTCCAGCCTAGGACTCACTGGTCTTTCCACTTTAAATCTGGAAAGCAAATGATGTGTATATCATAATGAATTAAGGTAAAAGTTCTACATTTTCAATAAACAAGGACTGTCCTTCTAAATGGTGTATTGTTTGATTTTTGAATTCTCAGAGAATGTTTAGTAGAGGAGGGAGAAGAATTTGCCAGGGTTCTCTGGACAGTCTTTAAAGATGTTCAGGAGAAAAGGTAAACAGTAATAGGAAGTGGGAAATTATGGTTAAAAAGAGATTATTTAAAATACTTTTTTTTTCTTATTCAAAAACTACCAGCCACCAAGGGATATTCAGCAATGCTTTAAACATAACTTGTCTTCTTTATATGCTTATGGAGATTAAGGTTCTTCCTACACAAGTCTGCAGTTTTAATTATGTCCGCTGAGCCACAATATGCTATAGAAAGTGTTTCCGGATAGTCTCTACATTTGTTGCTATGATTAGATTATCAGGTGTCATTCTTACGAACATTCAGAGATGGGGAGACTATGGCCTTCCAAATATTGGACTTCACCTTTTATCTATCCTAGTCAGGATAGCCAGTGGTCAGCCATGATGGGAGTTATAATTCAGCACTACTGAAGGGTCACAAGTTCCTGTTCCCTTCAGTAGATGCTAGCCTCCAAAGGATAAGATACGCACTAGGGCTGGAGATGGTACAGAACATCACCCAGCAGCTGATGACTTTCCTCACATGCAGGCACAGTGGTGGGATGAGTGTAATCATAGGATGTTTTAAACTTTCCAGGCACTTTCAGGGGGGAAAGTTGGCAGTTCTACTTCATGAACTCAGTTAACTACTTCTCCTTCACGACAGAGGACTGGACTAGACATAGACAGGAAGGTCCACTTGTTCTTGTTCTTCTTGTGGGCTTCCTTGTAGTCATTTGGTTGGCTGCTGTGGGAACTTATTGCTGGATTAATCAACTCATTGGTTTGCCTCAATATGTCTCTTCCTCTGCTTTCATGAATGCAGAGCCCTTTAGATGTATCAGTGACCATTTCTGCACTAGACTATGATAGTGCTATTATTCCACTTTCAACATCCTGTGGAAACCTGGGACTTGCCCCTCCCTAAACTGCAAACCCCAGGATTCCATAGGATGTTGAAAATGGAATAATAGCACTATAACAGTCTAGTGCAGAAACGGCCAGTGAGTATTTAGATTAGTGTCAATATGCTTGCCTCAGAAAAAAAAAATGTTTTGGATTACTGCTCCACAAATCACTGAGCCAGCATGGCCACTGTCATCTAAAAAAAGTCACTTTCCCAAGCTCTGCTCCTTCCAGTTTCTGAAAGAGTTCTGAGGCAGAAAGACCAACTGTAACAGGAATAGTTCTGAACATTCAGATCCCAGAAGCTATTTATTTATTTCATTTCAAACGAAATATTTGCTGTTGTTTTTTAAGTAACAACAGTTCTGCTCTGCCCCTCTTGGGCTATAGTTTCAGATGTATGGTTTCATTTTCTGAACAAGCTTTTAGGTAGAAAACATTTACGAAGTGGCCCGTTACAAGCTTCCCCTGCACACCCGCCAAACGCACACATTGAAGGGCAGAGTGCAAATTCAAGGTTTGGATTTTTATGATGTGTTAACTCAGCATTTGCCAAATGTGACTTACTATTACACTCTGTCTCTAATACAAGGAGATCCATCCAGGCATTTGACTGCTGATGTTTATCGCAGTTATATAGACCATTTTGATTTCTCCCTATTCTGCTGCTCCAGCCCACTTAAACACTTCAGTCTTCCTCTCTCTTCGTCTGCGCTGGACTTGCACAGGTCTCACATAAAACTGTATATGTCCAGCATGCTGCTTTATGTCCCCTTTGTTTATTTTTTGTTTTTCATGAGAGACAGAGATTCTGAGCTTTCTTCAGGTTTTCCAAACTAAAGTTGTAAAGCTTGGAGGGAAATAGGCCCATTGGAAAACATACCTTGTGGCTCATTCTTTAATCCTGAACCTTGGGCTTGGAACATATGGTGACACATATTCCCAAAGGGAAAAGCATATGCAACCTTTTTCCTATGTGGACAGCTGCTTTTGATCATCCAGGCTGATAAGACTATAGAAGAATGAAAAAGGCCAGAGTTGCTAAGCTGGTATATACCCCTTGCAATACTATAAATCCTATCAATTTCAGTGGGACTTACATCCATCTAAGCATGCATAGGATAGCAACAGTAGGCGTGCAGTTTATTTTTATAAATCAAGTGGCCAAGACCATGCATGGGGGTTCTGTTGCATAATTCTCTGCATGCAAGGTTACACATTGATTATGCCACACAACCCTGCTGTTGAATAGAAAATCTGTGGAACTGAATACACACCCATATGTGGAACCAAATGCACATCTGTCATGCACACAGTACATCTGCACATGCATATACACCTACAACTCATTTGTACTACCTTGAACTAAATGTGGATGTTTCACATCAAAGAAAAATATGACACTGCTTCTATAAAAAAAGTATGCATGGGTAAGACACCACTGTGGTGTAGTGGTCTGAGCATGGGAGCTCGCCCATGGAAACCCACTGGGTGATCTTGAGCACATCACATACTCTCAGACCGAAAAAAACCCATGATAGGTTCACCTTAGGGTTGCCATAAGTCAGAAATTAGTTGAAGGTACACTATTACCACCATCACCACCACCACAAGACACCAAATTCTGACCAAACCAGTATTATATTTGAACACATGGCTAATTCCAGCAAAATCCAGGGCATCATCAGCAACCAATCCTTAGGCCTGGTAACAGATACCATAGCCAATGCTTTTGGCATTCACATATTATGTTGGATGAATGACAATGGGATGTGCAAATTTGGCTCTAGTCAAAGATCTTTGAGGTGATGTGAGATGAAATGAAAGTTCTAAGTTTATATTATGAAGTATATGTATTAAGTCATGACATAGTTGTGTGTGAACCTTGTTCATGTAAACATGAGTGAAACAGCTCTGGGATCAAGCGGGAGGAGGAGCTAATTTGATCTGATATTACAGTTTCTGAAAGTAGCCTGCATTCTGAAAATGAATCAGAAAGGAATTTCAGTTGTGTACGTGGGTTTAGCTAAAAAATAAAATTTGTTTTGTTACCAGGATTGGAAATTTAGGTGGAAGACAACCATATAGTAAAACTTTAGGAAAAAATCTGTGAGTGAGAGACAGAGTTTGATTCTTTTGTCACCTAAAAGGCAGTGTTGTTTCTCAGTTTCTGGAACATTTATGTTATCTTCAACAACTGATGACAGTAAAAAACATTTTCTTGGACTTGGTTACTTTGGGTTTTTCCCCTTGTGCAAGATTTCTCTCCCTCCCCCCAGTATGTGAACACGGAAAAACAAACATCTAAAAGTATTATCAAAATAATTTTTCAAAAAATGGCTGGCTTGGCTCACATTTAAAGAACAAAAGACCTTTGAATGCAAGACATGACATGTATATCTGAATTTCATGTGGTGTTTGGGAAACTTTCTCAGGGCACCCTTATTAATAATAATACATGTAAACTCTCTGGTCTGAAGCTAATGTAGTACTTGGGGAAAGGCCATGTAGTCTGTGAATACCATATTTGAATATTAGTGCGTGGGTGGAAGGTTGGAATTGTAACATATGGAACCCCATCAGAAAAGGAAAGAAAAGAAAACCATTCCAAGAGATGAATGTAAACCCAATGTTAACATCTGAAGATCTAGTTATGCGGTTACTTGATGGATGTTGATCTAATCCTTGCTCTGTTCCATTCCTTCACAGACCTCACTCTTCTCACATATTTATTGTACATGGCAGTGGCAGTTGTGGTGGGGGGAGGTTGTTACTGGCAGAAAGCACTTTGAATCCAACTACAGGATTTGATGCTTTGCAGACAAGGCTAGCCAACCAAAAAACAAGGAACAGTTTTTATAGGCAGACTCTTGGGGTTTGTGGGATCTAATTTGTTCCCCACCCCCTTAGAAGCCTGAGATTGACCAACTAGAGCCAGGTAAAATATAAAGGGGCAGCTAACACTCAAGAGGACAGGATCAGAATTCTAAATTGTCTGAACAGATTAGATTGCTGGGACAGAACTAGCAAAATGAATTTCAATAGGGATGTTACCCTGATTTCTGGGGGTCCCGAGAGGGACACCTAAATGTGCTCACAACAATGGGGAGGGAATTAGCACAGAGCACAAGTTGGCAATGCGAGAGGCAGGGTAATGTAGCGAGATCTTGAACCCTATGTCTACGGGGTCAGGCCGAGTCAAGGATGAGACAGATGTTGAAATTAATAATTGTTTTAGTTAAGCACAATCAAGCAACTGTATGCAACACACTCACGCAAGAAACTATGGAAAGAAAGGTAGTAGCAGATAGAGGGATTTTTGAGGAGGTTTGGTATGGGAAATACTATACCTGTCCTGAAGCCCGGTTAGAAGTGGAGAAGCTGGGGAGTGTGGATCTCAGCACGTGGAGCTGAGGGGAAGGCTCGCTGGACAAAGCGACAGCAAGGCGGGATGGAAGCCAAGAGTGATCCGAGGAAGCGCTCAAAGTCAGGGGTTCTTATAGGGAAAATTGTGGCCGCAGGCTAGCTCATACTTGGGGAAAACAATGAGTTTGGGGCTGGAGACAAAGCCCCCGAAAGATCAGTATTTGAATGATTGAGTTATAGCCAAATTGTCAATAGAGTAGCCAGTATGCAAACGTGGAGTGCTTGAGCGTTGTATAGTTCGATCAACCAGCTGCCAGTGTGGGGCAGAGGATCTTTTGAAAGTTGCGTGCATACATAATTGAGGTACTTGCCTTGAGTTCTCCTGAAGCTGCGAGTCGGCTATTTCTGGCCTGCCTGTATTTGTTTGGAATATTACAGCGATTATCGGCCGAGCCTGCGTGCGTGCTTGTCTGGGGGCCTCTCAAGCACGTGGAGAGGAATGGGTATAGAAGGCCGAATTATTGATATCAAATGATATCTTAATATCCCACAAGCTCAGGCTAGCAATGGCAGTAACAGGGAGAAGTATACGGCATTACCCTTGGGCAGAAAAAAATGAAATGCAAGATATAAGACGGGTGACACCTGGATTGACCGCAGTACATATGAAAAGGATCTAGGAGTCTTAGTAGACCACAAGCTGAATAGGAACCCCCGTTTGATGCAGCAGCTAAGAAAGCCAATGCGATTCTAGACTGCATCAATAGGAATATAGTGTCTAGGTCAAGGGAAGTGATAATTCCACTCTATTCTATTTGGTCAGACCCCACTTGGAATATTGTGTCCAGTTCTGTGCACCACAGTTCAGGAAGGACATCAGCAAGCTTGAACGTGCCCAGAGGAGGGTGACCAAAATGTTAAAAGGCCTGGAATCCATGCCCTCTGAGGATTGGCCCAGGGAGCTGGTATGTTTAGCCTGGAGAAGAGAAGGTTAAGAGGCAACATGACAGCCATGTTTAAATATTAGAAAGGATGTCATATGGAGGATGGAGAAAGCCTGTTTTCTGCTGCTCCAGAGACTAGGACATGGAACAATGGCTTCAAACTTCAAGAAAAGAGATTCCATCTAAACATTAGGAAAAACTTCATAGAATCATAGAATCATAGAAATGTAGAGTTGGAAGAGACCATACGGGCCATCCAGTCCAACCCCCTACCATGCAGGAATACCCTCAAAGCACTCCCGACAGATGGCCATCCAGCCTCTGCTTAAAAACCTCCAAGGAAGGAGACTCCACTACAGTCCGAGGCAGCATATTCCACTGCCTGAGAGTACACTTCCTGACAGTAAGAGCAATTCGACAATGGAATACACTAGGGATCGGATGAATCCAGAATTTTCCGAATCTGAATCTGGATCCGAATCCCTGGAAGGTTCTGGGAATCCACGAATCTCACGAATCTGGAATCTTTCGAATCCTTTTTTTAAAAAGGGTTTAAAAAGCAAGGGAAAGAAGGATAATCTTGGGCAAGTCACACTCTCTCAGCCTTAGCAAAAGCCTAGGCAAAGGCAAACCTCCCTCTGAAGAAATCTGGCCAGGACAATTGCCATAGTTTTGCCTCAGGATCTCCCCAGATTGAAAATGACATGAAGGCCCTTTCTACACAGGCAGGAAAATGTGGATTAATCCCACATTTTCCTGTCTGTGTAAACAGGGCCACATATTACAGTACAGAGATAATCCAAGTCAGAACTAGCTTTTCTTTGCATAGCTCCTTCTCGCATCCTGGGGTTTGTAGTTGATGCGCCAGCACACTTTGGCAGAGAAGGCTGTGACCCCTTGTAAAACTACAAACCCCAGAATTGTGTATGAAAGAGCTTTGCAAGGGAGCAACGCAAAGAAATGTTCAGCTGTTCTTGAAATCTCAAGAAGATTATAACTTCTGGTCAAGTCTCAAGTCCTGCAA
This sequence comes from Cyclura pinguis, assembly GCA_030412105.1. NCBI lineage: Eukaryota > Metazoa > Chordata > Lepidosauria > Squamata > Iguanidae > Cyclura > Cyclura pinguis. Next base: position 221,369,195 of record CM059602.1, read on the forward strand.
CAAGGAAGGCACTTAAAACACACAAACAAACAAACAAACAAACAGCCTCTAGTCCAATCTCAGTTCTGCACCCTGCAGTCTCAAGAGCCAAGTCTCAAGTCCTGCAACAAAAAAAGCACTTAAAAACACACACATACACACAGACAAGCCTCTAGTCCAGTCAATTCTCTACCTTCAAGTCCTGCAAGGGACACTCAAGTCAAATCTCTAGGCCTGTCTCAACAATTCCCAATCCCTACCCTCCAGTCTCAAATCAAAAAATAATACAGATTAATGCATGCTCTATAAATGATTCCGGAGGCAGCTACTGTTTACCTTGTTTGTTGTAGGCAACATACACTCCTCTATAGAACCAGCTAGAGTAGAATCCCATTCTTTCCCAGCTCAGGTTTTTTGCCATTCATTGTTTACCACAGACATGCTGCTGCAACACAAGACCAAAAGTCTGTGTTTCTCCAGCTCTCCTTTGCAACCCTTCCAATGGCAATGCTGCTTATAAATTTGCAGCTAGACAGAGGAAAAAGAGGAAAAGGGGTTGAGAAGCATAAAAAGACTTTCTCAAAGGGAGCTTCAAAGTGGGTTAACTGAAGTATTCATGTATTCAAGGAACAGAAACTAAGAGAGGAAGTGGCATCATGACAATCTTAGTCCCAGAATTAACCAAAGAAAGCTGGTGAAGGAGAAAGTATGGCTGGCATGGCTTGCATGGAACCCCTGAACCCCTTTTTGCAGTCTTTGGAACCCCCTGGGATTTTCCCACAAGCTCCTAGACCCCCACACAAACTCAGTTTTGCTCCTCTGTCTCTTATTTCCCAATCCCTATCCCAAAATGACCTTGCAGAGGGAGGCAGCAGCAGGGAGAGGCAGCACTAGGGGCACAGGCAGCAGGAGGGAGCAATGGCAGCCTCCAGGGCGTGCGAGGCTTTATGTCGGTCTGCTGACCAATCACCCCTGCCCACAATGGGTGGGGAAACACCTGAGAAGCAGGATCCCGTCCTGGTTCCCCAAGTTTTCAGGCGTCCCGGGCTCCCAGGTTTTTAGGCGTCCCGGTCTCCAACAAACTGTTTGAGTGACGGATTCGAAAGATTCCGTTTGCCTGTTTTGGCACAGGGATTTGGATTCCTGAATCTCGAATCCCTGCCAAAGATTCGAGGATTCGATTGGCTCATCCTTAGAATACACTGACTTGGAGTACGATGGAGTCGCCTTCTTTAGAGGTTTTTAAACAGAGGCCGGATGGTCATTTGTTGGGAATTCTTTGATAGTGTATTCCTGCATGGCAGGGGGTTGGACTCAATGGCCCTTGTGATCTCTTCCAGCTCTATGATTCTGTGATAAAGGCTCAGACAGAATGAGTTATGCTAACAATTCAGAAATATGCTTAGCCCTTCTCTGTCCCATCAACATCACAGATACTTCTGGTGAGAACATGGGAGAAAGCTTTCTTGAGGGCTGCTCCCAGGCTTTGAAACTTCCTTCCTAGATACATTAGACTGTGTTTTCCCTGCTATCTTTTCCTAAGCAGGCAAAGCCCTTCTTGGTCTGCTTGCTATGGGGAAAGGGCTTTTCATGTACCGTTATATTTGTTGTTCTTTTCAATAATTTGTTTTCAACTGCTTTGAATTTTATTGATATTTTAATTACATTTTTAACCTTTGTATGATTTTTTTTTTTTTTTGCTATATCAATTTTAACTTTTATTGGTGGCCTTGAGTCAGACTGGGGAGAAAGCAGGATATAATCCTCACTGCCCATTCTGAATACTCAGAATAGCCTACCATGATGGTTTTTTTCCCCCTAGGTTGACAGAGGAGAGGGATATGGCAAAACAATCTCCACTCCTTATTTATTTATGTAAGCTAATTTAATAACATTATTATACCACCTGTCATTAAAGAAGATCATAAGACAATTTAAAATAAAATTAGGTACAATAAAAACAAATGCTAAAAGTAATAGTTTAATGAAATGGTAGGTAAATTGCTGAATAACAATTCATCAAAAACCTTAGTAGAAATGTTAATTGTCTGGAAGATAAACTAGAAAATGCACCAGTAAACACGTTTGTTGGCATTAGAAGCAGCCAGCACTGGGAGCCTGCTTCCTCTCAACAGAGAGATTATTCCCCATAGTGGATGCCCTCCTAGAAGTGGCCAGATGCTTCAGTGTCTGTGGTACAGTGAATCTGCTCTGGGTTTAAAGTTGCTGTTCAAGGTACTGGAGCAATTTTGGGAATAGGGTTCAGTACCTTGGAGAGCTCCCTTAAGGCCTGGCATAAAACCTGGTGCAGATTTGCCACACCACTGACATGAAGGCCACTGGCTGCCCATGGCCATGCCAGAGAATGAACATCACTAAGCCACATACGGTAAGCAAAACTCTCTCCTATCAGAGTGTAACAAATGGGACAATATATGCAGGACATAAATTTAAAACCCTGTCATGGCTATGGATGTCTCCCAAGTGGGCAGGTCACCTACAGGACTGGGGTGGAAGTAGGAGTCACAGATGAATGCTCTTCCAAATTGTCTGCAAGAAACAGCACTTTGTTTCAGAGCATTTTGCTGTTTCTGAGTGGGCAAAACCAGAAGCCCCTTTCCTACTTTCCTTCCATGAACCTACTGAACAAATAGAGGGGGGCACTATGAATTCGTCTCCCAGCCCCATACTGAAGTTGCTGTATATTCAACAGCAGATATCAAAAGACTTAGGTGTGTGTAGTTCTGGAAGGATCTGCTTTTTTTCTCCTTTGGCTTCCTGTGGGTGGAGAATTGTTGGTGCCAATTGGCTAATAGCAGCTTAGAGGAGATGGTTTTCATTGTGTGTGTGTGTGTGTGTGTGTGTGTGTGTGTGTGTGTGAGGTTGCTTTCTCTGCTGTATGCACTGGAGCCCCGCTCAGAGGCCTCCCAAGGGCAGGTATTTAAGCATTTAAAAATAAGCACACTAATTGCTTTCATGCAAGTGACTTTTAGTTGGCAGCAAATAGCACTTGCAACAAATACCAGCTGTTGGATCCGGCTGGGAAATATCCCATGTGCGGCACCCATTTGCACTCATGATTTATCATCTAGTGAGGCATGGAGGGAGTTTGGAAAGGTTTTTGTGAACTACAACTTCCAGAATTCTCACGCTGGCAGTGGGATTCTGGAAGCTGTAGTCTTAAAACCTAACTTTCCCAAACTCTGGACATGAGGAAAAGCAGCTGGGAAATAGCAATCCCAGCAGGCCTTGCAAATGCCTCCCAATTGGGAGAGAAAGAGGCACACATCTCCTATTTATAGTGACTCATGCATGGACTGAAGATGATGGGGGACAGGAGTGAAGTTTCCTCAGGTCTAGATCTCAACCTTCCTTGGGCGAGATTAGATAATGTCCTGAATCCCCTTCATAGTCAATTATTAAATAGGGAGTCCATTCTTATGTAAATCCTACTGATTCTGTAGATCTACTCTACTTGGCGCTACTTATAGGATTCAGACCCTGAGGTTCTGCCCCAAATTTGGGATAATGAACAGAAGACAGCCTCCTCAGAAGAACTGTGATAAACATGTTGAGCTCTTTGAGGGAGGAAAGTCACAATCCAATCATATTTTAACAAGATTACTCAGGAGAAAAATGTGGTCGGTACGTGTCCTAAAACACTCCATCGATTTAGTTCCAGCACCTTCCCAAGGCTCTTGCATCATGCTACTTGAGAGATATACATGTATCTGAATTTGTGACTTTAAGTCTTGTGTGCCATAACCAGTATCATCAAACCTGTGTATCATTATTTCTCAAGATATTACAGGAATATACTGCATAATTCATTTTATTTATCTCTCTCCCCCAACCCACTGACCATAGGGAGCAGTGATATGTCCACCTGATTCCTCCATCAAGACTGAAAGTTCCTTTTCAATTAAGAATTCATCTGCACACATGGTACTGGAATTAAGGGCAGCACGTTTATCCAAAACATCAATTGAGATATTTCAGGAATTACCTTATAAATCAACCATGGACTGCCGGATTTTGAATTACAACAGCAAGCTCAAATCAAAAGGAGGAGAATTTGGCCCATCTGGAATATTTATTGTCCCTTGGCGGTATCAGTTTCAATACCCTTTTGCAGTCCTTCAAGGCAAAAATTTGTGGGGGAAAATGTTGAATAGTTATTGTATGCAAATATGTTGCCCAAAATATTAAGATCACAAAAGTGACAATGGAAAATGGCTGAAAAACACAAAGAAATCCTGTTGTTCAAGAGGATTAAAGGAGCCATTTATTGAATAGGATGAATTTCTTCCAAGTCTTGGTGTGCAGAAAGCATGCAAGGTGTGAATAATTCATCTAGAAATTCTATAGTGAAGTTGTATCAGTTTCCACAGTAAAACCTGGACTGCAAAGGAGGGAAAATACATCAACATCCGTGACAGGCCTTATGAAGAGACAGTTACAAAGCCTTTCAGGCACCAGAAGCAAAGCAAAATATAATAAATTCTCCAAGTGTCAAATTTGTGTCGGCTGAATAATGATGCCATATGGTCTGGTTGCTGTGTCACTGTAGGCTATATAAAAATATATATCTTAGTGTGTCTTCCCACCCAGCACTCACCCCTACAGGTAAAGCAAATAAAGAATTCACCTTTATAACTTCATAGTCTTCTTAACCATAATTCTCACAGATAGGCAAAATCTTACAAGTTTGCTGAAAGGGTGATAGAGGGAGAAAAAGACAAACTATCTCTTGTAGCTTCTGGAAATTTATTTAATCCACTCAGTCCCTCACAGTCCGTTGTATATATACCAGATCTTGGAAAAGTTACTAAAACTCCCAGTCAGTATGGCCATTGGCCATGCTGTCTGGAGGATTATGGGAGTTTAAACCAAAAAGCAAATGTTTCAAGTTCTGGTATTCAAAGTATACAAATAAAAAGAATTTTAAGAATCAGGGATTCCATGAAGGAATGCTAGGAACTCTAATTTTTCTGAAGGTCCTTATTAGAAATTTCTATTTCACTAACAGAATTAAAATTCCAAAGGTTCCTTGACAGGAAACCATGGCACTTTATCAGGTTTGAAACTTGCTTTATACTGAACTGGAGAAAAGCTTACGGAGCAGGAGAGCAGAGTTTCAGCACAGTGTAAAAATTCCTTTGGTCTGTCAGAATCAAAGTAAGAGGCATGGAATAACATTCTGGGTTTGAAGTAAAACCACTACATTTATAAATAGTGATCACTAATAGTTCTTCATTCTAGAGAGAAGTGCCCAGTGGGCGCCACAGAGTTCTGTCCTGGGCCCATTGTTGTTCAACATCTTTTATGAATGATTTAGATAACGGAACAGAGGGCATGCTTATCAACTGTATCAATGACACAAAATTAGGAGGGACAGCCCAAAAGAATTCAGAATTCAAAACGACCTTAACGGATTGGAGAGCTGGACCATAATTAACAATATGAATTTCAAATGGGATAAATGGAAGGTACTACATTTAGGCAAGGAAATGAAATGCAGAAATAAGAATGAGTCATACCTGGCTTGACAGTAGTATATATGAAAAGGAGCTAGAGATGATAGTAAAAAAACAAGCTAAATGGGAGTCAGCAGTGGGATGTGGTAGCCAGAAAAGCCCATGCAATTTTAGACTGCATCAACAGAACTATAGTGTCCAGACTGAGGAAAGCAATAGTATAATTCTATTTTGCTTTAGTCAGACCTCACTTGCAATAGTGTATTTAGTTCTGGGTATCATAGTGTAAGAAGGATATTGACAAGATCGAATGTTTCTAGAGGAGGAGGACCAAGATGGTGAAAGGACTGGAAACCAAGTACTATGAGGAGTGGCTTATGGAGCTGGGTATGTTTAGCTTGGAGAAGATTAAGAGGCAATATCATAACCATCCTTAAACTTTTGAAAAGATTTCACGTAGAAGATGGAGCAAACTTGCTCCAGGAAGCAGAATATGAACCAATGAGTTCAAATTACAAGAAGAATGATCCCACATAAATATTAGAAAGAACCTGTTCAACCTCATGACGGTGATAACCGTTGGGCAGTGGAATAGACTGCCTTGAAGGGTCAGGGGGAGCTCTTCTTCTTTGGAGAGCTTTAAATAGAGGGTGGATGGCCATCTCACAGGAGTGCTCTAATTGTGTATTTCTGTACGGCAGGAGGTTGCACTAACTGGTACTTCTGATTCCTTCCAAGATTCTGTGATTCTGTAGTAAAGAGTGATACAACATTGTGTTGTAATTTTATGTATTTTTCCTCCATCTACCACCCTGAACTGGGAACTTGAACTTAATCTTCTACTTGAAATGCAAAATGATTTCTGAACTGGTGAAGGAATCAAACTAAAGTATGAATACGAAATATGGAACGGTATAGTTGGGGCCAACACATGATATTTTGTTGCCTGATACCTCTTGTGATTCCACATTCTGAAGCCAGATGGGTGGATGCTTGAATCATATTTCTTCAATATCATATCATCATGAACACATCAGATCTCATCTGATTTTAGAAGCTAAACTGGATTGAGCTTGGTTACTTCTGGGATGGAAGACATCAAGGATATACCAGGGATCTCTGGTTGGAAAAGGAATACTGCCATGGCACCATTGACAGAGTTAACTATACTGGTCTAAATGAACCCCCGGTCTTGATTCAATATAAGGCAGCATCTTGAATTCATACATAACAATGGTATTAGAAAAGTGTTCACCATAACATCTGAGGTAGGAGGATAGTTTAGGAGACCCAAGAGAGCTTTTCAATTAAGAATTCATCTGCACAACATGGCACTGGAATTAAGGGCAGCACATTTGTCAGTGGTAATAGAAAAGTGTCTACCACGACATCTGAGATAGGAGGATAGTTTAGGAGACCCAACAGAGCTTGTGCAGCATGCACAACTCTGTTTTTCAACAAAGAGAATGTCCTAGAAGCTCAGAAGGAACAGTCCAGAGACTGACAATGGTACCCTTCATCCCTTGCTGCTTCAAATGACTGCCATTTTGCCTAATGTTGGGGCCCATCCTGAATGTCATGAGCACGCATACCAACTTTCAGATTTCAAATCACTGTACTCAGTTTTACATTTGCCCCTGACACTGGTAAACCAAATATACAGGGAACTGTGATGGAAACCATTGGGTAGCTATGTTGCAAGGTGCCTGTCTATCGTCAAAGAGAAGCATGAGCATGGCATAGGTCCCAACTTCTCTTGATTTCCTGAGTTTCTTGTTGTACATTAGTTATGTTTTTATACTTCCTTTCACTGGGGCATTTACTATTGCTGCAGAGAGTGCTGAAGTCTTGCGTGCCAATAGGATACATGGTCTTGCAATGCAGCAGACATTTCCTTAGTGCTAACAAAAAGCTCTGAAATTGGGGTTGGAAGAATCTCCCATGATCCTAGCTCAGCTTGGCTATTGGCCTTGGGAAGTTTCTGTCCCTACTGCATGTTCTTTCACTGTTTCATGCTTAATTCATTTTGGTTCATCTGCAGGCTAATGCACATGTTCTTTAAGTGTGTAATGCTCCAGTCTAGATTGTCTCAACTGATCTGAGGTACAAAGCCAGTCACTAGTCCAAGCTATAGTATTAGTGGGATTTACATAAGTATTGACTCACCATTCAGCAAAATTGATTCAATGGGAGAAACAATTGACTTTCTACCATAACATATTATGTGTCTTGTGTATACAGAAAGGCTTATTTTGTGGAAGAAGTTAGATTAGTTTGGGACATAGGGTTATGTGACTTTCCAGATGTTGTTCAACATCACCTGCAGCATTCTAACTATTTTTCCCCATTGGCTAGTCTTGTTAGGGCTGCTGGGACTTGCAGTACAACAGCTACATGATTCCTACCACTAGACTAGATATGGTTTTAGGCTGCAATTCCATGTATGTCTACACAGAAATAAATGCCTTTGACTTCGAAATTGAAACTTATTCCCAAATATGCTGTTATGTTATAAACACTTTGTTGGGAATAGGTCACAATGAACTCAAAAGGGGATTCACTGCTGAGTGGCTTGTATCGGACTGTGCTGCAAGTTTCCCACAGTATCATGACTCTGCAGATTTCAAACATATGAATTAATCTTTCAGGGATATAAAATTACCTTATGGACAAATATATTTATGTAGTGGAATGGTAAGAAAAAAATCTTTGATTCTTACTTGAGCTATTTTTGCAATGGACATTTGTAATACGGATAGAAAAATGTTACAAAAATGTTCTATTACAGGGAAGATGTATTTCTATAGACCTAAATAACATGTTTTATTCCACACAGTTCATTCAAACTGATTTCTTATTAGGTACTGTTTATTGTATATGGTTAGGAAAAAAAGAAAGAATAAAAATGTGTTAAAATAATGCATTTTTTTTTTTTAAAAAAAGGTAATCATGGGGTGGTTGAGCTATGAAGTGAAAAGGTGAATAGAAAAGCAGACACTTTGATTTTATTATCTTGGGAGGCTAAGTATGGTAATAGTGATGCTGAAATACACAAAGAAAAGCAATGGGGACATGAAATAGACCAAGTCATCTTCACCTCTTAGGTTATACTACCATAGGCATCCATTTGTCATCACATCTTTTATGTACTAATGACAGGTCCATCCATAAAAAACAGGAGAAACTGAAACCACAGCTTTGAAATGGGTAGGAAATGCAAGAGGTATAAACGTTTCTGCAAGATGTCAAACTCAAACTTAAAAGAAATTGGGGGAGGGAAGAATGTTGTAGTATCACATGTTCAGTGAGCAAGAGAAGGAAAGGAGAAATACCAGTTGTTCAGACAGGGGAGAGGACAGAAGATTGCTAGTAATTTTAAAAGGTTTATAGTGGATGAATCCAATTGCAGCTATCACAGTCCACTGTGTATCGTTCATTCACTGTTTCAGTGGCCCAAATGGGAACAGAAAGTTTAAAGTCAGAGGGACTCTTCTCTTTTTAATACAAACTATACTCAAAGAGTGTTCAGCAGTGAATCATGTGACATGAAGGACAGGTTAAATAAAAGAGAAGATTAATGTGGGAAGGGGGTTAGGATTGGACTTTAGTTCCAGGCCCTTTCCCCCTGGATCAGATTCTTTTAAAGATGTATTTCAGGAGAAAGTTTTGATGTTGCTTGGTCAGTAATTTCAGGGATTCATTTTCTTATAACTGTCTCTTCCCCTTTCTCAATAGCAGTTGCTGTTTTCAAATTATAGTATGAACAAACAGTCCTTGTATTTTCATAATCTTCAACATTTCACTGATGAAAACTGGGACTCGTGTGGCTGAGCTACATCCCAGTATGGTCAAAGGGTGTAGCCAGGCAATAAATGGGCAAAAAAGTAATTCAAGAGGGAAAACAGACAAAACTACTATTTTAAGCAGAGAAACTTTGGAATGTAAAGCCTGGTCTCTGTGTTCACGGGTTCTGCATCAAAGGATTCAAACAACCATGGCTTGAAAATATTCGGGGGGGGGGGAAATCCAAAAAACAAATCTTGATTTTGCTGCATGCCAAACACGATGCTGGTGTGTAGGCATACCTTGCTGTAACCTCCAATAATTTCACAGATCCTCAGGCTTTCTCTTGAGAGAGTTGTTTGAATTGTTTACTCTTTTATATATGGGACATGATTTTACTACAGCACTGACTTGAGCACCCACGGATTTTGGTATTCAGGAAGGTCCTGGAACCAAAACCCAGCAGAAACAGAGGTCCTACTGTATGTACCTGGTTTGAAAAGGGCAAGACTTTGAGGCCTCCTCAGCTCTCCTTCCTGCTGAGTTAACTGATTGAAAGCTATTTCTGCATTTTGAAGTCAGTTTGAAGCAATTGTAGCAAGACCAGTACTAAGTAGGAGAAGTGGGAAGGGGAGAAGATACAGGGACATTTTAAAAGTAGCTGAGAAAGTGGGGTGACAATTAGCCAGGGCAGTCCTGGCCAAACTGGGATCAGTGGAGGGTATGTACTTATGGCTGCTATAGCAAACCCTATGCAAAAATAGATTCAGTTCTGTAAAACTAAATGGTTTTTCCCCCCCTGCATAATTCCAAACCATTGCTTCAGAAAACATATTTAATTAGTAATAATCAAGTTTTGATTGCTTCCACTTACTAAAATAAAAATAGGCAAAACGTTGAGACTGAGGCCATTTCCGTACCGGGCTTCTGAAACGGTGCAGAGCGACCTGTCACTGAGGTCTTCTACACTGTAGAGTGGACTGGCGTGGACTACTTTTTGTAGTTCCACACCAGAATCCACTCAGGAGCGGCCGGAACTAGCCGGACCGTGTGTTTTTTAAAAACCTCTTTTTCGAGGTTTTTAAAAAGCACGGAGCGCACAGCCTCGTGCCGCTCCGTCGCCCGGCTCCAAAGTGGATTTGCAGGCGCGTGCAAGTGCGTGCCTGCAGATCTGCCGGAGGCGGGCTTCCGGCTGGCGAGCTTCTCCGGTTGGTGGAGAGCCTCCACCAACCGGAGGCTGCCATCTGGGATGCCGGAGGACTGCGGAGCAGCGAGCTCACGCTGCTCCGCTTGGCGACGGACTTACCCGGCTGCCGGTAAGCTCTGTTTTAGCGTGTTTTTGCCGCCCCCCCCCCCCCGCATGTGAAAAGGGCCTGATAGTGTTTCTTTCTCTGGGCTTTGGATTCCCCCCAACCACCTATCCAAAGGCTAGATAAAGTAATTTACTTTTGTGCCTTTGTGATTGCCAAAGGGGAACTGGCTTTAAGTAACCATTTGCTTCTAAGCTTTTGTAATGCATTGTGTATTTCGTTTTAGTGTAATTTTCTCTCTATTTGTCAGACAGGGAGAAATCACATAAAAATGAATAGGCGATGCAATGCTGTTCTATTTTGGTAATTCTCCACCTCTGTGTAATTCTGTTTAATTACATCTGATTAGACTGGTAGCCAGCCTTCACCACCATGGTGCCCACCCAGCAAGTGTGCTGAGCCGCCCTTCCCATCATTTCCAAACATGATGCTGATTGTTGGCTGGTAATTATGGTAATAGCACATTTGAAGGGAACCAGGTTGTGAAAGGTTGCTGTTTGTTGGGGTGGAAATAAGGTTGTCAGGTTGGATAGGGGATGGAGCTCCTATAACTTTTGTCTGTAACAAATTAGGAAGAAGGATGGGGTATCATAAAACTCCATCAAGTAAGACAGAGGTACCTGTCCTCCTGCACCTTCCAAATCCCAACTTTCAGCTATTGCTACTCCCTGCTCAAATAGCTATTGCCTCCCTTATGGAGTGGAAGGAGAAGAGCTCAGCTCTGTTCTTGTCCTCATCCCATATCTAACCTGGCAACCCTAGGTGAGAACTAGGGAATGAAATCTTCCAAATGCTGGTGGACCACAACTCTCACCAGGCCTGGACAGCATAGCCAATAGTGAAGAATGGTAGAGTTGCAGTTCAGCAACATTGGGAGGACTCCTGTTCTAAAATAATCAAAGGGTGTAAAATACTATGTAAAATTTCATACATATTGATAAAGCATTCTGTCTCTCTTCTTTTTTTTTTTGTTTTTGTTTCCCCACTTCTGTGCTCCTTTTAATCTAATTCAAGTTACATTTAATAAAATGCTTTAAGTATAGTTTGGCTTCAGTCTCAAACACATTAATTAAAAAGCCAATGTAAACACGGGGTTTACTCAGGAGAAAGTGCAACAAGCATCACAGGCTTTAATATTGTCAGCTGTCACTTTGCCAAGGAAAATTATACATTCTAGCATAATTTACCTGCTATTGGTTTAAAGACTGAAGCTTTCATCTACAATCATAAATCAATCCTACCAGTGCTGTGATTACTTTGGTGGTTCTTCTCTGAACTTCCTCCAGTTTTCATCAATACTGTTCTGGTAATGACTTGCCCAGAATATGGTACCATTTTGCAGGTGTCATCAGATTATGGCTACACTGACTGGAGCCAAAGCTTGGAAAAGTTACTTTTGTGGATTACAACCCTCATGGGAGCCATTGTTCATCCTGGCTGGAAGATTCTGGGAGTGGTAGTTCAGAAGAGTAACTTTTTCAGACTCTGACTAGGGTTGCAACGAGGAAGCAATCTTGACTCTTGCATCTCAGTGACTGTTATTGTGCTGGACATCAGGAGACAGAAAATCCTAGACGAGGGAGACTTCAATTCCAGTCAGTGCTGGCTCTAAGATTTAGGAGGTCCTTGGGAAAGTCATCTTCAATGATCTCTTAACTTGGAAAAGAAAAAATTTGAAAACTGAAAAATACTCTTGTACTGCTCCTAGTCTTCCTGGAATTTCTATGCAATGCATCATTGTTACACTAGCAGATTCTTTACTGGTCTGGGGCAGTAGCAGCAGGTAGCTGCAATATCAGTGGAGCAGTGACTCCACTTTGGTCTTTCTTCTGAACTTTAAAGGAGTTATTTAAAATTCAGAACCTCTTGGGGATAGCATTCAGCAGCTTGGATAGTTCCTTTAAAATTCAAACAAAAAGGCAGAGCACTTTTACCAGCTGCTAACTTTGGACCAGCAGCTACCCTTGATCTTGGGATAGTGAAGATTTCAAGGAATGACAGCGCTTGTTATCTTTTGGAGATGCTCTTGGTAGGATTCTCCACTGTACCATGAAGCAGCCTGAATGACCTGAACCAACTACATTTTCTCAGCCCAATTTACTTCACAGGTTTGGTTACAAGAATAAAATAGTATCATCTAATAATAATGATAATAATGGCCATTTCTGCACTACACTGTTATGGTGCTATTATTCCACTTTCAATATCCTGTGAAATTCTGTGGTTGCAGTTTAGGGAGGGGCATTTAGAAGTCTCAGCCAGAAACTACAAACCCCAGATTTCCACAGGAAGTTGAAAGTGGAATAATAGCCCTATAACAGTATAGAACGGAAATGACCAGTAATAATAATATTTTTGAATTATTAAAAATCTTTTTGAGAGTATTTGACTGAGATTTCTGATCAGCTACTAAGTTAAGTATAATAAGTAGCATTTGTCTCAACTCCACCCCTCCAATCCTGACTTTTACTGGGCATCAGCTGCTGTGAGTAAAGGGGGTCTGTTCTCCTATCAATTGAGGTGAAGCAGACTGATGTTTCCATCCCTCCTACCAGCAAGCTCCAGGGTGGTGATCAGAAGCAGGATTCTTGCTGGAATTCCTCCTCACACCTGAGATCACTGAGTGAGAGGGGGCAGAAACATGAGTCTTCTGTCTTTCAATCAGCAAGAAAACAAACTCTCATCACTTTCAGTGGCTACTGCCTACTCAGTCAGGAGTGGGGAGTTTTTATGATCTCTGTATTCCATACACTATTAAATACATAGAGATCATGCATATGAATTAGTTACAAATGTGTAACTCTAGGTAACTGTGATTATGAATTCCTCCCTATGTTTATAATACAGTCAATAGTGTAATTTGTTTTTAATGTTGACTTTTTCTATATTTTAAGTTGTCATCTTTTTAGTGTGTAACTATTTTCAGTCTCAGTCTTGGGAAAAAGGTGGGAAATCAATAAAAATTATCATTATCTTAATTTTCATAGGCATCACTCCAGTCTTTACAGAAGAGGTAGAATATAGGCCTGCTGTCTTTGAATATATGAGTAGGTGGCACTGAATGTATTCTATTCATAAATCACATATTCACACATTAAACACCATACAGTACAAACCAACCTCTTCTGGGTGTTTATAACAAATCCATGTCACCTCTGTTAGAGTGTGTGCCTCAGTTAAAACTCTGCACAAAAAGAGCACACTGCATAAAAAATTCGTCTGAAATGAGAGATGCAAGTTGTACATTTCAGGGAAAAGCAAAGCATGCAATCATCATGGGACCTTGAATCTCCAGCCATTTCTGTACAAGAAAGAATGCTTCCCTGACCCTGATTAGAACAATTCAGTTGGCTCATGTGTACAAAGAAATTCTGTCTGTGCAGTCGGATGAAAACAAAACAAAACAAAACCATGCCAATCAACACTTTAGGCTCAGTCTAGAGAAGTTCAGGCTTCTTCTAGACTACTAGCTTCAGTTGTGTGTTTAAGACTGCAACACTATGAATTTTTTTCTGGTCATCAAGTCCCATGTACACCAGTTGAACTGACTTGTGAGCATGACACTGCAAATACTATTCATGTGAAAGGAACTAATGTGTACCTCGTTTCCTCAAGAGGCAGCTCCTGACTTTGTTCATGACTGTCACATAGTGTAAAACTCTGGAAAACCACAGATACTTCTTTGGGAAAACAAAACATTTGTTGTTGATCAAAACCAATTAATAAATTGTCCAGGACACACTACACATGTAAACGGCACCCTAGACATTATTATCTTTCAGAGAACAACACACTCTCTTTAACTATTAACTGCAGTCTCCAAGAAATCCAGGTAGCTTTAAAAGGATCTGTTTAATTACTTGCTTCTTTCTGTGCCTTTTATAGTTTAACATAAGTCTTCAGTCTTTGATGGAGGGCTGCCCTCTGATTTACCCATAGCAATAACAGCAAACCTGTGCAGACCGGAAAGTTGCCGGAGGCACCAAACCTGCAGCCTCAGAAACCACTAACAAGTCTCTTTCTCCCTTATACATCTCTTTCACCTTGCAAAACATTTCAACTCCTGCCAAAGACACAGAAAGAAGATGAGCTACCTCAAGCTCTTGGCTAGCACTGCTCCCCCTAAAGTCATGCCTCCATTGTCTCCCTGTTCTTTTGATGCCTGGGAAAGTACATATCAAAGTATTCTAAGTGCCAGAAATTTCACACCATTAGACACTGCTGCTGTCATCGAAAATGCAGACAAGTGGAAAGATGTCTGATGTTTAAAATCACACTATCCCTTGAGCTCTCCTAAAGACTTGAAAGGAAGTTTGTATGAAAATAATGATTACAGTGCTCCCTTTGCCCCCCCCCTGTTTTTTTAAAGGTAGGGTGGAGGGGGATAGAGGGGGACTAACCTTTTTGACTCTTTGTTTCTAGACTCATTCACTTTGGGACCAGCAACCTCAGGTAACATGTGACAGTCTATCGTAAATAGAGGAAACACAAGAGACCTGTTATGTGAAGGGCTGCGTTTCTTTGCTGGTGTAGCATTGTTCCTTACGCCAAAACACTGTGTTGCTGAACAATGACAGCTCTGAGATTTTGGCCTTAAATCACACTTCTGCATAGAGACACATTGCTGGAACAGATGCTGGGAATAATTTGACACAGCTTGTTTGTTTTAAATATGACCTCAAAGGGGCTTCATCCACATCGATGGAAAAGCTAGCTAAAGATGGCAAACCAATCCATGCTTACTTGAGAGTAAATCTTGTTGAAATCACTGAGGTTTAATATCTTAAGCACACAAATGATCAGGTAAAAATATAATTAGTGCAGGTCAAAGGAGATTTATTGAGACCAGGTTTACCTGAAAATTTGCAACCAGGCTTGGGCCCTTTCTGCACCTCACCTTTTAGTGAAGACATCTGGTGGGGATTCCAGCAGTGGCTCTGCTGGGAGGGGAGCACTAGGGAAGTGCTCCCCTTCACACTGCCTGTCTCCTTGCAGAAGGGAGTGAGATGGCCACACCTCTTCCTTCCACAGTGCAGCTGGGTACTTTCCCAGGCTTTGCTGAGGCAGGAAGTGCAGCCATCATGTTTCCAGGGCTTCCGCAGGACAGGTAAGTGCAGGATGGTGACGTGATCACGGGTCATTGACGGGGAAAATCCATCAATGATTTAATCCGTGATTGTGCTCCCTGGGGACGGGAGAAGGATGGGACCGCAATGACATCATGCAGAACCATCATCGCAGTTCTGTCCTTCTCCCATCCTCATTGAAGGATGGGAGTGTGCTGTGGAAAGGGCCTAAAGTAGCATGAGATTCAGGAAGTAAACATTAGAACTTTACATATTCAACAGCAGTAGATTGCAGGAAGTCTTGCTCTCACCACCAAGAAGGCTCGTGTTCTGAAGAAGTTACCAGCCTGATCTTTCCTATATGCAGTGTCACCTTTATAAAGGTCACAGGAGGTATTGCAGCTCATCCATATAACAAAGGCAGATGTATTATGGGACTGAGAGGGTGAGAACTATTCAACACTTGAACAGACTGAGTTGGTAGATGGAGAACCCTCCTTGTTTGGAGGTTTTTAGATGGAGGTTGGATAGCCATCTCTGAGAAATACTATAGTAGTATATTCATCTTGGGTCCTGCATAAGGAGAAAGGCAGTATATTAGATAGATAGATAGATAGATAGATAGATAGATAGATAGATAGATTTATTTCTGTGAGGCAGTTTTGTGTCTCCCTCGGACAGGGTAGAGGATACAGTTAGGCCTTCTGTTTGACCAGCCTGAGTTGTTTTTGTTGGGGGATGATAGGAGTTGCAGCCCCACAGAGATGCAGCGGAATAACCATAGGACAGCAAGCCAACAGCAGCAGCCTTGTTCCCCAGTAAGGATACTCACACACGGAGGAGTTTCTTCCAAACAGGAGGCACTTTATCTTGTAGCAACGTTCCGTTATGTACACAACATGGAACAGACGGACAAAGGCTTGCGCCAGACACCGGTTTGGTCAACAGACAAATACATACTGGGGATTGCTTTCGTATATACAAATTTGCAACCAATCAGGCAGAGGTTTGCACACCTCCCTCTACCATCTGCACACGACCCCAGTTTCTGATGCAACCTTGCAATCACCCACAGCTGGAGCATGATGCAGCATCTTTGCAGTGGGCTGATCATTTTCCCAGGGTTCCCTGCCTGGAATCCCTGACAGTTTTTGCTCCCTCATCATCCTGTATAGAAAAGGTGGGCTACAGTACAGAGATGCTACTGCATGCAGTGTCCATAGCCCTCATGGAAGATATCTCCCCCTGCTCTATTACCTTGGCATTGATTCTTGTGACTTTGGGAAATGGCTTCTCTGGACTATCCTTCTGCACATCCTTCCACATGGTCTGTTTTCCTTGTATTGACCTTGTGTTGTTTGGATTGACCCCTGCACTGTTCTGACTCATGTGAGCTGAATTTCTCACTGACTTATTTACAACAGAGGGACAGACTAAATGGCCCTTGCCATTCTTCCCATCTCCAGAACTCTGTGATTCTATGGATTGTTTGGCTCAACATAGCTGATGTACTCCAGCTAGTGGACCAGCGTTGAACTTTGCTGGTATTCCTTGGAGCTCTCCAAGGTCCTCCTAGTTGTCCATTCTAGTGCTGCCTCTGAAACTCTTGTTGGAACAATTTCTTACTATAACTATATAATCATTAATCTTTATCTACCAAACTGATTATAAAAAATTTAACATTTATAATTATACTATAATTAACTCTTCACTTTGTCAAATTTAGTAATGCTACAATTTAAAAGGAATATAATGAAAGCTTGTTGAAAAACACAACGAAGTCAACAATGAGATAGTATAAAGGCCTTTTTGAAGTTCTGGAACTCTATATTTGATGCCATAATTTGCCTAAATAGTCCTTTTCTCTTCCGTTTTATAACCGCTGTAATAGTTGTGCCATTTTGGCTGTCTACAGGATCAATATTCTATAGAGAAGCACACAAAATTGTGTGTGTTACCCGCTCAAAGGTCTGCCAACCCAGGCCTGACACCTCCTTTCTCCCTCTTCTGAATGGAAATTCCCTTTTCAGTGTCTCTGTGCCAGAGTTTGGTTCCCTCTTTTTTTCAGAACAGCTCATATTTCTGTAGGTTCAGTTTCTAATTGGTTTATCACAAGCCATCTCTGGAAGTAACAGTTCATGCTAGGAAAAAAAAGGGGGGGGTGGTTGGGGGAGAAGGTGCTGTCATCCATGCATCAAAGTTATCTGCAAGGCACAACAGACAGGCATGTAAATGCGAAGGAGAAAAAGCAGCAGCACAGCTTTTGAAAAAGTAGCAGCAGCATGACTAAGTCCACAGTGGTCCCTTTAAACTTCTGTATCACCTCTGAGCTAAAACATCAAATGTTTCCCATTTGGATCCACTTTCCTGTGACAAGAAGAGCAACTGCAAACTGCAAGTGTCCAAAGTCAAACAATTATACCCAGCATATTCAATAACAGGGCTTTTACAAAGGATTTCTTCATGTCCAAATTGTCCTTACTTGAGCAGAGGGGTGATGTAGTGTGACATTAAGCGAAAGCATTACACATTGATGCTATTTCTACACTCGACTGTTACAGTGCTATTATTCCACTTTCAACATCCTATGGAATCTGGGAGTTTGCAGTTTAGGGAGGGGTCTTTGAGGCCCCTCCCTAAACTGCAAACTCCTGGATTCCATAGGATGGTGAAAGTGGAATAAGAGAGCTATAAAAGTCGAATGCGGAAATAGCCTGAGTTGGAAAATACTGGAGCACTTCTGTGAGTTTTATTCACATCCCACACAAACATAGAGTGACTTCAATGGGTCTAAGAGGCATTTTTTGTCCTCCATGAAGCCTCGAAGGGGCTTCATGAGACTTCAAAAAAATGCTTTAACATGGCCCACATCTCCCTATAAATGAATCCTCAGATGGCCAGAAGTCCACTTCTGCAGTACCTTTTTTTAAAAAAAAGTTAAAACAGTGCATGTAGCTTTGAAAGAAGTAGTCATATTAGTCTCTTGCAACTTAAGGAGGAAGGGCGGGAAAGCAAATGAGAAATGTGGCAGCACCTTTAACGCTAACTGGTTTTTATTTTAGCATGAGCTTTCATGGATATAAACCCACTTCTTTAGATGCAGTACCAAATGGCATTGAGGCCTCAGATATAAAGCATATTGAAAGCACATACTTTGTATCTGAGGCCTTAATACCACTTGGTACTGCATCTGAAGAAACAGGTTTATATTCATGAAAGATCATGCTAAAATCAAAAGTGCATACAGCGTTAGACTTAGCAGCCTTTGCATGTTCATATTGACTAATTGCTGGTTTGCACTATAATGACTATAGTTTGTTTGTTTTACCACACCCACCCTTTTCTTGGGTCATTCTAACTTAAAGCCATTTTGTCCCTTCCCTCTCCTCCATTAGGCCATGGGTCACAGTTGTAGTGCTATTATTCCACTTTCAACATCCGATGGAATCCTGGGGCTTGCAGTTTGGGGAGGGACATTTAGAACTCTTCACCAGAGAGCTCTTTGGCCTCAGTAAACTACAAACCCCAGAATTCCACAGGACGTTGAAAGTAGAATAATAGCATTATAACAGTGTAGTGCAGAAAGGCCCTATGTCTTTAATTATGAACAAATAATTTTTAAGTAAGGCATTTTTATATGTTTCCCAAAAAGGATTAAGTTTTTTTTTTAAAAAAAATCTTTTTCTGCTAGACCTTGGCCAGAATTCTGTTAGAGACATCTGCATGTGTGAATTTCCCTTTTGTATATCCTTTCCTATGCACTGCAGGGGTTGGTATTCCCTTCCTCTGTGCACAGCACACAAAACCTTACTCTCCAACCTACCAGTAAGTCCTGATGCCATCCTGTATGGCCATTCTGTGCTTCACAATACACAGGCTGGATCAGGGAACGGTATGGCTACTTCCCGCATAGCAAGAGGAAAAATGATGACATCAACATTGAGATCCGCTGGGCTCTCCATTCAATTTGCTATCCTTTTGAACCTAAAAACAGTAGATCCCATCTGATCTTGGAAGCTAAGCAGGGTCAGCTCTGGTTAGGATGGGAGACGGTTAATGAATACCAATTGCTATAGGCTATATTTTAGGGGAAGGAGCTGGCAAAACCACCTTTGAGTATTCCTTGCCTTAAGAAAACCATATGAAATTCATGGAGTCACCATACGTCGACTGGCAACTTGAAGGGACATGCCCCCCGCACACACACTTTTGAGACAACTGTTCAGCCTTTCTAATACTAAGAGAGAGAGTTGTTCAGGAGTAGAACAGACAGCACCAGCACATTGGAGGGGGAGGGACTTTCCTTTGTTGGAAATGTTTGAGACTGGATGGCCATCTGTCTGAGATGCTATAATTGTATGCTGAATTGCATTACACACACAGGTTGAACTAGAAAGTCTTCATGTTCCCTTTCAAAGCTGTGATTCCATGATTCATGCTATGATGTCCTTCCTATTTTCACTCTGCCTCTATATTTCTGGACTGAAGGCCAAACATCTGTTCTGCCCTTAGTGCAATGTTCCTTTTTCACAGAGGTTTTTTTTTTTTTCACAGAGCTTGTTGGACTACCAGTCCCAGAAACTTCTGGCCGCCATGGCCAGTGACATGCTGGCAGGAGAATCTTGGGACTTGTTTGTGGACTATGAGACTGTACTCTCCATGGATCGGTGTTATGATGCAGACAGAATGACTCATGTTCACAATTTGTATGTGCATGGGGGGGCAATACTTCCCCCTGTTCAATGCTAGCTGTTTAATGTAGCTAATGAAACCTGTGGGCTCACCCTGAATCTTCTTTAATTTATTATATTTTCATCTTGCTTTTGCCTTCAGAAACTCAGAACCTCCTACATAGGCAGTTTCCTATCCAAGCAATAGAACGACTGAGCTGTTTCTAGCTGTAATTATTAAGATGATGTAGTAGGTGCCATCAATCTGCCGTAGGACTAAGATCTGCATATATTACAAGTCAAAGAGAAATTCACACTTGCAGTGAACTATCGTTATGCTTTTGCATCTTCTCCTGCCTAAGAAACTGCTACCCCCTGCAATTGTGGTTTGATTCCCTGGAGACCAGTAATTCACTTCATAACTGTTGCCGACAAAGCATGTATTTCACCAAGGCATGTCCTGAATTCCTAACAGCTAAAGTTGCAGGTCCTCTTTACCAGTGTGTGTTACTTGAACCCTTAACCACACTCAACTGTGTATGAATTATGAATACATCAATTAGTCCCAGACCACTTAGTCACATTCTTGAGGTCCTGCTTTAAATCCCATCTTTTTAGTATCCTTGATCTTGGAATTCCTCATATCTTTTCCCACCAAGAACTCAACAAGCAATGCTTAACTCTTGTTGCAGCTGACATAGACGTATAAATTCATATGTAATCCATGGATCCCTCACTGTACAGTCACCAACCAAATGTTCATCCCTGCTGTAAGAAACCTGTTCTGTGCACAAGTTCCTTGTTTTGTTCCAGAAGCCAGGAAGAACTTTTGATCACCCTCATCCCTTATTCCAATGGTGGAAATAGGTGCAGACATGTGTCAAAAAAGCAGTAGCCATATGTTCTAATAATTTAGCAGAGAGTGCTTCTCACATTCTTACGTGGTGCAGACATGTCCTGTTTTCTGTCTCACACAGGAGATTATGGTACTTACGATACCTACTGTGGTAAACCAGGTTTTCTTTCACAGACACACATAGTAGGACCAGACTGCATTTCTTTTAAATAAGGAGAAACAATAATACTTCCATACACTGCAACCACTGGTGTTATAGGTAAGTAAGACTGAAATCCTATAGTTAATCCCAACTACACTAGATCCATAGAATCAATTGCTGGGTCAGTCCACACTTCTATAACTCTCATTGATTCAGTGGGTCTGTTCTAGTTGGAATTAGCAAGTAGATTTAGGGTTAAACATTTGAGAAGAGTATGTTTCATTTGCCCAGTTTTTTTAATCATGGCAATTTTCCTTCGCCAAAGAAACAAAGAAGATAAAGATAGTGTAGGTGAACCAACATATATTTTACACCAACAGTTTCACTACTTTGGCTCATATTCGTGAAAAGGTGCTCCTGCTATCCATTGATCTCCATAGTTAGCCCACAACACTATTTAAAAAAGCTCAAGGAGTAGACCTGGCTAGAAATTTTGCCTCTATAGTCAGTGATGCCAGAGAATAATCTTATCCTTCACAGAACTGGAAATTCATACATAGAACACATCTTAATATTTGTGGCTTTGGTAGAAGAAATATTTGGAACATTAAAATTGTGAAATGGACTTGAAACAGAAAGTTGGTAGCCTAGGCTTTGTAGCTGTCCTCTTTCTAATTGTTCATTTCCCCAGCCTCCATGGCAGCTCAGCTGAATGTACGGCCATTCTAAACAGTAAGCATATGCAGAGTGTTATGAATGGCTCACGTGACCAGGTCTCCTAGGCTGGGATCTGTGTACCATCACCATTAAAAGAGACTGCCCTTTCATCAGCTGGTCATGCAGAAGGGCTTGTGTCTGGTGAAGAAGATGCAATATAATCATGATTCTGTATATGACTGTGTACATGCCTGATGCAGCCAGTTCTACAAGGTAGACAGGGGTCTGAGTTCATCAGTAAAGTAAGTTCTTGGCATGTTAAAGGTTGAGTCCCTGGTACTGATACTCCTGTTTACACAATCTCAGGAAATAAGGCTGAAAAATCTTCTTATTCAGGAGATGTGCTGCCAGGCAAGAAGACATTGCTGGGCCAGATACTGATCATTACTCTGACTCAGGAAGTCAATTTACTGATTTTTTCCTCTGTTTATACATTTCAAATTTTAAACAACTACTGCCTTTATATTAGTAAGGCATTTGACAGGTTACAGCAGGAGTTGGAATTATACTTTCCTTCATATGTTGTTGGATTACAACTCCCAGCATTCCTCACCATTGGCTATGTTGGCTCAGGTTTCTAGGACTTGCAGTCTAGGACTTGCTGTGCCACATGATTCCCCAAATGCATTACAGGATAATGCATGTTTCTTTTTTAAAAAGGTGTTTTTTGGTTTTGTAACTTTAAAAAACAGAATCAAGAACACACACAATAAATAACAATAACATACATTGGCCATTTCCACACAGGATTAAAGAAATGGTGCAGAGCATCCTCCAGGGAGGACGTCTGCACCTGGGAGCAGACTGGGTCCGACCTACTTACTGTAGTTCCACACCTCAGCCCACTCCGGAACGACCCAAAGTGGTCGTCTAGCGTGCTTTTGAAAGACCGCTTGAAACAGGTCTTTCAAAAGCATGGAGCACGCCACTCCGTGCCTGTGCTCCGGTGCAGATTTGCAGGCTCGCACCAGTGCGAACTTGTGATCTGCTGGGGGCAGGCTTTAGGCTGGCGAGCTTCAGCAGTTGGTGGAGAGCCTCGACCAACCGGAAGCCGCCATTTTCGTCCCCGGAGCAGTGCGGAGCGGCAGCCACACACTGCTCCAGACCAGCCTGGACCCAAGCGTGGAGCCAAGAAGTCCGGTAAGTACCGGCATGGGGCGATTCCCTCGCCCCGTGCAGAAATGGCCATAAACTAAGTAGTTTATTTGAAACAATAAACTATGTTACTATTTTGACAGAAAAGATATTTTAAAAATAAGAGAGAGACAACTTACAACTTAGCCCAATATATATTTTCATATGTTTGAATGAGTTATTGGAGGGTTGATTGTTAGTTTTTGTTAGCACAAGTTATCAATGGCTGCCCACATATATATAGCACTACATGTATTAATATAAGAGTTCTTGCTACTGCAAAGAGAACAAATAGAATATTCTCAGAGAGAGTTTTGAACCCAGGGAAACTGACTTTTGGTAAGCAGGTTTATTGCTTTTAAACATCAACACTCATTGGCCACTGTGAAGATCTGAAAGACCTATATCACCTCACTCAGCCCTTTGAAAATTTGGGCAAGGAACATGATTTGTATTTTCTGGATCCTATTACATTCTGCTACTCTCGCAACTGTATAAATATGCTTTAATATCACTCTGTATTACATCTGAAGGAGTAGGTTTATGTCCATGAAAGCTCATGCTAAAATACAAATCGGTTAGTCTTAAAGGTGCTGCCATATTCTTTTTTCTCCCTCTCCCTTCCTCCTTTTAATGTTCCAATAGCTACTAAATAATTCATTTCTTCTATTAAGTGCTCTCAAGAGATTTAGTAGCTCCTATGTACATTTCCTCAGAAGTAGGTCCCTTTTTGGTTTATTCCCAATTGATTGTACATAGGACTACAGCTGATAAAACCTAGACAACCCAAAGAGTGAACAGTGAACAAATGGAGACAGTAAAAATTTTAGAACAGCCAACTATATCCCTGAAAATTGTGGCTTTGCATCTTGTATGGAATTCTACTCACTAGAAATTGTAACGTAATCCATTGGGTTAGTTTAAGGTGGCTGGATGCAGCAAAGCAACAGGACTTGCTTGTGTAATGGTTCCAAAGGAACAAATGAGGTGTTAAGCTGGGAAAAGTAATGCGCTTTAGTGATAGCATCTGGAAATGGGTTGGGATGGACACCAATTTTGATTCAGAGGAAAGGAAATTGAAACGATGTTGCTCTGTACTATCAGTCACCCCTTACCTACCTCCGCTCAGTAGAGGTCATGAACAATATGCTGTAATAGTCATGTACAAACCAAATCTAAAATTAAGCAGAAATGGACTTCCAAAGTACATAGCATCCATTTCAGAACAAGTCATGAAGGAGGAGGGGGGTTGTGGAGAGGAGAAGCTTTAAAAAAAATCTGTCTAAGCTAGGGAATTGTTTGAGCTGCTTGATTTAATAGCTCACAATGATTGAGCTGTAACAAAACCACTTTATCCCTGAGACAACAGAAATCATGAAATAAACTCTGGAAACAAACCAAAGATTTTTGTGGGGAAACTCATGTGGTCCCACAGAGCTCAAGTAGTTGTAGGAAATGTCTTTGAAATCAAAGTTTATGAATCACTAGTGCCTATAAAAATTGCCTGCAGATGTTCTAAAGTGCCCCTTTGGTTATGATTGCCAAAAAGGTAAACCGAGGGTGGAATACAGTAGATGGAAAATAAAGACCTGTAAGAATGATCAGCTTTGCGAATGCATTTTTATCCTTTTTTTCCCTCTCCTTCCTCCCTTATCCTGTTCTAGAGGATGACTACACAACAGTATTACATAAAGCTCAGAAAGTTACTTTTAAGAAGTAAAAGTGACAATGATATATTAAAGTTATGTGAGCAATAATAGGGTGATACTTATGATCCAGATCCTGCCACTACTCAATTATGGATGGCTTCCGCATAGCAGGGATGGAAATCATATGCCCCATAGGATGTTTTTGGACTGCAAATCCCAACAGCCCTAGCCAGCATAGCCAGTGGTAAGGAATGGCAGCAACTGCAGCCCAATATATCTGGATGGCCAAATTATTCCCATCTTTCCTATTGGTGCTTCTAGCTAAAATAGATGCATTGAGTGCCTTGTTGAATGGTGAGTAAATATGCATATAGATCCCATTGAATGAATGGGTTTAGTTAGGACTGCCAGTAGGATAACCTAAATATTTACTTTTCTTAAAAGTGAGTTTCCAAAGTCTGTTGTTGAGATAATCCATCCCCATACTTGGATGACCCACTGTGGCTGCAGGCAGGGGACACATTTATTGGCCTGGAAGAAATGAGACCAGAGGGAGGAAGTGCTGCAGTGTTGCCATGGTAGGGGGTCATAAGGGTGGAGCAAAAGATATTTAAGCTCCATCCATCCTCATAACTCCCTCTTTTGACATAAATGTTTATCCCATCCCTCCTGCCTTATTGTGCAGTTCAGGCTTCATCTGGTTGTGTATGGGCTTGGTAATAGTAGTAGTATCAATAGTAGCAACAACAACCACAATAACGGTAAGAATAATATTTATTTCTTATCTGCCTCTCCCTATGGATCGAGGCAGTGAAGAACAACAAATTAAACATATAATACAATTATAAGAGAATATAAAACCAGTATATACTGAAAACAATCAATGTTGTTGTGTTGTCGTATGCCTTCAAGTCACTTCCAACTTACAGTGGCCCTAGAGTGAATCTATTATAGGATTTTATTAGCAAGATTTGTTCAGAGGAGGCCTTTGCCTTCCCCTGTGGTTGAGAGAATGTGACTTGCCCATGGTCACCCAGTGGGTTTTTATGACCAAGCAGGGATTCAAACTCTGGTCTCCAGAGTCACAATCCATCACTCAAACCACTATCCCACACTAGCTGTCAACAAAAAACAATCAATACAAACTTTAAAATTCATCATTTTGAAATCATCTAGATAAGCCTGCCAGAAGAGGCAGCTCTTTAGTGCTGTTTTCAATTCAGACAGTGTATCTTAGCTATTGAATCTCTTCTAGTAGGTTATTCCACAGTCTGGGAGTGGCTGAAGAAAATGTCTTCTGATTAACAATTGCCAGCCTAGTCCTGGCTGACTGAAGTAAATGTTCCCCAGATGACCTGAAGGTATGGGATTCATTATATGGCCCCAGATAGGATATTTGCTCCCTTTTCCCAGGAGTTTTTCATTGTACTGCATTGTCTTCTGTGGGCACAATTAACTTGGGTGCTGCTGTTTAAATAGGCAGTTGCTTGGCAGCCATTGGGGAAGAAAGAGTTGGAATACTGGTAAGCACGAAAAGGGAATCATTTGTGAAGTTGAGGTCTCTGGAATGGTTCCTTCTGGTTGTGGGATCCAGGGGTTGGAGAAGGAGACTAGCTCTTGGGGTTTGTCTGAGGTTCATCCTATCTTTAAATCCTTGGAACTGAGGGAGGGAGATCATAAGGTATGACTTCCTTCAAACAAGGCAGGCTGGGCAGCAATCAGTAAATTGGAGAACTCCCAGGACTCAGGTGTTTCACCCGAGGAAAGTTGAGGAGAAGTTTTGACTCATGACCTTCTGCCTGAGTAAATCTCATATCAGGTGCTCCCTTATTTGCAGCTCATGTTGGAAAATTATAGTTTAAATAGTTTAAATAAAGTGAGTCCATTTCAAGCTATGAATTGTCTCCATTTCCACACTAGATTGTTATAGTGCTATTATTCCACTTTCAACATCCTATCGCATCCTGGGGTTTGCAATTTAGGGAGGAGCCTTTGTCTGGTCTTGTTACTTCTGGATGGGTCAGCAAATAAGGTAGAGTCCACATCCACTGTGCAGTAGCTTTTTGCACAGAAAATCTTCTACTAGTTGACTTCTACTGACCTTTTCACAGACTCAGTGGCAGTGGAGGAGGGAAGATCCAGAGAAGAGGCTTCAAAAAAAATTTCAGCACCCAAGTTAGTCCCACAGAAACTGAAATTAAAAAAATCAAGTGAATGCCAAGAGTTCCAAACAGCTTCTAGTTGTTAAGTAGAATAAAAGACAATTTTGCTCATACAGATGTAGCTTTGAGTAACAGATTATTCGATGCTGGCATCACCTTAGGAGTTTGGAAGTCTTTTCCAAATTATTTTCAAAATAATTAATATAACAAAAGAGGGGGGTTAAATCGTTTTTTTAATGTATGACAAAAAAAGATGGATGAGAGACAAATGTTTCCTTTGTAGTGACATCAGATGAATGGCTGCATACATCTGAAAATTAAATCTGGCTGGGAAATAATTCACTGAGTTTAAGTGAGTGATGAAACAGCATGATGTAAAGTCTTAAGCAAATTGATTAGGCATGTGCACACATGATGCTTCAGATACGCAACAGGAATCTAGGTCAATTGGTACATTAAAAAAAATACAGTCTACATTACTAACCATTCCCTCAAACATCCATATCAAAGACAGACATTTCATTCATTTTCCTGTAAGCAACCAAATGTCATACAACCCAAACCAGAAAGGTGCAAGGGAGGTACAGTGAAACATATTCTGGCCTTCTGTATTTTAAACAGACTAAGGTATAGCACACATTTATATCTAACAGAAGTATCTTATCTTAGCCTCTGCAAAAGGGGCAACGTGGGCAATCTTGTTCTTAAGTTTTCACATCAGCTATGATTTATGGCTATCTTAAGATAAAGTTTTCTTGGCAATATTTATTGCAAAGCAGCTTGCCATTGCCTTCCTCTAAGACTGAGGCCCTTTCTGCACCCCGCCCCAATCCGCAATGTCCACGGGATTGTGACAGGATCATGATGACGGTTCTGTGTGACATTGTTGCAATCCTGTCATGATCCCGTGGCCACCCATTGCAATTGCGGATTAAATCATCGACGGGTTTCTCCCATCAATGACATGAGATTGTGCAGTCCTCTTGCCTCCCTCCCGCACTTGCCTGTCGTGCAGAACATCAGGAAGCGTAATGGCTGCACTTCCTTCCTCAGGGCAGCCTGGGAAAGTGCCAGACTGCACTGTGGAAGGGGGGGGCAGACCCATCATGCTTCCTCCCATCCATCAGGCAGCCAGTGTGGAGGGGAGCACATCTGTCATGCCCCTCTCCCGGAAAAGGCTTTCCACGGATCTCCACACGATGGCTTCGAGAACAGGTAAGGTGCAGAAAGGGTCTGAGAGAGTGATTTGCCCAAAACCACTTAAAGGGCTTGCATGTCTGAGCAAAGATTTGAAACCTGGTCTACTGGATTCTTAGTTCAATAGTCAACCCACTATACCATGCTGGCTCAGGTAGCCTTGTGCAGTCTTGCTTTCTTATGTAATGGTCAGAAGTTTTACCAAAAGCCTGATGCTCCCATGGCTGTAGGTGAGGCAGGCATTTATGCAGCACCAAAAAGATGCCAATATATGTATAAATATATATGACCTATATATGTGTATATATAGGTCAGTGGCATAGTATAAAATTTGGAAGAGCATAAATTCATGACAATGCCCACAGCCATATGACAAAATAGAGTCCAAAAGTGCAGGAAGCTGTATTGTTCCATGACAACAAACAGTTCTCTGCCAAGTGCTGGTCTTTTGTAAAGCTAATAGGTCTTCGTTTTTCATTCACCAAATATTAATTCACCAAAAATTCAGATATGTAGGGTTACAAGATAAATCAGTGATGGCAAAATCTGTTTTCTTCCCAGCTACTCTGAAAATTGTAGTTAGGTTCAAAGGGAGCAGGAGAGTGAAATGACATCAGCATCTATGTGAATAACAATAATAGTAGTTTTAAAAATCTTAGCACTTTGACCATAAGATTTCTCAATTAAATGGAAATTTTAATTAAAAAGTTGGATGTGCTATACAAGTGGTATTGATACATATTTGAAAATGATTGACAGACTAACACATGGAAGCTCTTTGCAGAGTAAACATGAAGAAGAAAGTTTATTCATTCGTTTGTTTTGGCTTAACCTCACTCTTCTCAACAGCAGTATATACTGGAGTATTCGAGAGTTTGTGTGAGGTGTCCAACTATCAATTCTTCATTCAGGCTGCTTGCTTTTGTACCTCTGTTGTTACTACAGAAACTAGTTCCTTGGAGGATCCAATTTCAGTCGTAACCCCCACCTCCCCAGTATCTTTATCCCTACCATTTCTATGGAATGGAAGAAAGATAGAAAGAGACAAAAGTAAGAGAAAGGAGTGGTAAAGATATGAGCAATGAGGTGCATAGGTTTGTTTTGGCTCTCTCCCCAACAAGGATGCACAGATTTCTCCAGATTACCTAACATACATGATGAAATCTTTTCCAGATCCATTTTTACACGGATTCTTAGTACTTTGGTCTTTTGTCAGATTTTTAATAAACCTGTGTAGCCCTGCCCAGTGCCCTTCAGGTATGTTGGACTACAATTCTCTTCTTCCCCAACCAACCTTTTGCCCACACTGCCTGAGAAAGATGGGAGTCATAGTGTCACACTCTGGAGGGCACTGAGTTGGGAAAAGGCTACAGTATACTGCCTTTTCACATTATCTTAAGTGTACCCAGTATCGAGCCATATGCTGGATTTCTCAAATTCACCAAGGGAATTCCCTCTTTTTTCCTACTTTTGTGATTGCCTTGCCCCACAAACAGCCACTTGGCACTGAGCATAACATATATTAATGCAAATGTATACTTAGGCTGGTTTCTTCGTTTTACCTTTTTTATTTTTCTCAGGAAGCAATCAAGCTGATCTGTGATCTATCCATAACTAGCCTTGATTACCAAGCACCAGAAGACCTCACACACACAAAGTTGTTCTGCCAACATTGCTGGACTCATTCCGTTATACTTTGTGCGATGGTTCCACGTCTGCACTTTTTTGGTTTCCTACAGTTACTTTTCCCAGCACTTTTTGCTAAGTGGAGATTTCTGACCTGTTTATGTCATGAAAATGTCAAACTCTCCACTTCAGATGTATGAAAACTGGGACATGTGTGGCCAAGCAACATCAGAATGTGGTCAAGATGGCAAAAGTTATTAAGGAGGAAGAACACAGAAGCCAAGGAAGCCTTCAGGAGTTTGCTTTTGCCTGAGCCTACTGGGAAGGACAGGATTTTGCTCCCTCCTCTCTCCTTCCCCTGCTACGTGAACTGAGTACAAATCACTCTTGCATATTGAATCCAGTCTGCAGCTATTAGTGTAAGCAAAGGGAGACGAAGAGGGAAAGTGGGAGGAGGAGGAGGAGACGTATGTTAAAAGTAGCTGAAAAAGTGGGACAGCAGAGGATCAGCCAGGACTGTTTCTACCAAACTGAGACAATGTGAGGGTACGCAAAGTTCTCTTGTGTTTCAGAGGCCTCCTTGATGACTATCCATTATCTTGTATTCCAACACAATGTATTTTTTATCATAGCACTAAGAACTGTAACGTAGCATTTTGACATCAGGATTATTTAAACTGGAGGAAGAGAATAGACTATGGATGGATAGATCACTCTGTTTTTCATCCCTACCAGATGTTCATAAGACAATTTCCCCATCAGGATATGGTTTTTGTTTAAAATAACACAAAAATTCACATTGGAACCATATGCACTTTCTTTGACATGCATGTTTTAAGACGTTTTCCTCTACAACACAAATTTTTCTACATAGTTTCTGCTAAAATATCCTCTGTTTTGCATACGTTTTTGCAAATCTTCAAAAAGTTTCTTGTTGGTCTACAACATCCAGTATTCCCAACAGTACATCCACTGATTATGCTGGCTGGGGAATTTTGGGGCTTGTAATCCAATAGGTACCATTTCTAAATTGCTTTCTTGAATCAAAAACCACATCACAAAAAGCAGAGACATACATAATCCAAGGACAATTGAATTCTGAGTTGTATATTTGTTCTTGGAAATGTAGATTATTTCACATTGTGTGTTTGTCAACGTTCAGCGGTTGACCCATCCCTTTGCAAAAATAGGTCCAAAGTTGAAAGCGGCATGTCCAGATCAGTATGGGATACTCCCTAGACTCCAATCAATATAGACAATATTGGGGAAGATGAGACACAGAGCTGGTTTATACTGTAATAGTTTATACTGTAATAGTATAATGTATCATGTTAGATGATTGTGCAAGCTGTGAAGAAAGACAGTGAAGAAAACCAATAGGAGTCAACTCATCTGAACTGTGGAGCTGGATAAAAGTTCTGCAGATGTCTAAAAAGACAAATAAATGAGTCAAGGAGGAAATCAAGCCTAAACTCTTTCTAGGAGTCAAGTTGACTAAACTGAAGCTCTAATACTTTGGACATATCACAAGAAGAAAGGATTTGTTAGAAAAGACAATAATGCTTGGTAAGGTTGAAGGCTGGAAGAAAAGAGGAAGACCACATTACAGGTGGATAGACTTAAAAAAGCCACATTCTTGAATTTGCAAGACATGAGGAGGACTGTTGAGAGATCTTGGAACTCTCTCGTTCATTATTATTGTTGTGTGTCTTTGGGTCACCTCTGGTGACCCAAAGGTGAACATATCACAGGGTTTTCTTGGCAAGATTTGTTCAGAGGGGTTTTGCCTTTGCCTTCCTCTGACACTGAGAGAGTGTGACTTACACAAGGTCACCCACACTCAGACATGGGTTTCCATGGCCAAGCAGGGAACCCTGGTCTCCAAGGTCACAGTCCTTCAAATCACTACAAATCACTACACCGTGGTGGCTTTCTCATTCATAGGGTTGCCATAAGTTGAGGTCAACTTAATGGCAATTGAAAACAACAACAAGGGTCAGTAGGGTGTACAGTGCTTGAGTGCCAGATGTTGAATAGTGTGAATTTATATATGGGTGGTGATTGGTGCAGAAAGAGTGAGTGCAAGAAGTATGATAAGAATGATGGGATAAGAGTCAGATAGGACTGAAGCTTGGATGAAGACAGAGAGACAGATGAATTGAATGTATTTTTTGTGTAACTAATTGGTTTATAGCTATTAAAATAAAAATTCTATAAACAGTATTTAATAAACATATAATATTTGTTCAACATAACCAAATCTAATGCCCAGTCAGTATTCCAGTAGGGTTAGGGCCCGAATGCTAAAAGAGCGGCCTTTACAACAAGAACAGCCTACTACAGACTTCAGAAGATGCAGATGGCAGCATATCCTTGAGAAGAATATGGTGAATTTGACATGAGATTGCCACACTACAATAGTGGGATTGTCACTCTAAGGGAACAGCCCAGACTTTTCCAGTCTGCCACCCTTTTGTCTTCTCTTTCATGATACCTGCAATGCAGCCCACCTTTTTAATGAATCTGAATTATATCCTGCCATATCTTGAACAAAGGCCCTTTTTGCATGGCGTTTTGGAAGCGAGAGGGCCCCTTGAGCATCGTGTAAATGTGAGGAGCGGTCTGCATGACGCACTCACATTTACGAGACGCTCAAGGGCAGGACGCAGAGGGCGCATGCATCTTTTCATTTTCGGCTTCAAACCGAAAATGGTGCACCATCGCGCAATGCTCCCGGGCCCCGTGCGCACTCACCCACCATGCGAAGCCTCCTGAGCCGCGCTGGTTGCACTTTCTGCCCCAGCGCAGCCTCTAACTCCCAGGCTGCACTGTGGAAGGAAGGGGCAGGGCACAGGCGGGGCACTCACACAGCCAGGAAGGAGCTGCGGAGCTAAAGCAAGAGGCTTGCAAGAGCATTGCTGCTAAGCCTTCTTGTGTGAAAACCCCAACCCAGCAGCGCAAAAAAGGTAACGTGCGAAAAGGGCCAAAGTTTGAACCAAATTCTTATAAGCACCTCTCACTTTAGAGTTACCATTTGTTAACACTTCTCTTATTTCCTTTTGATGCAGTTCAATAACTTCTGGAGGGCCTCTCAATCCCCATCCTTTGTTTTATAAAATATTCTTTTCACAGCAAAGCATCCCATCATTACATGATTCCAAGAAGTACCCAATCTGTATGTAATGATCTGAAATCCTTGCATTATACATTGACTTGGAGCTTCCATTATTAATAGGTCTGTCTTATTCCCTGAAAGGGTGGCTGACATCTGTTTGAGATAATTAGGTACCTCTAAGCAGTCTTAACCTTGTGTTATGATCTGGCATTATGTAATTCTGGCTGCAAGCAACAAGCAAGTAAAGGTGGGGCTTGTGAACTTAGAGCCAGGGAAGTCCCACTGATGCTAATAGGACTATAGCAATTTAAATCAAAACACAGAAGCTTAATGTGTTTGTTGATCCAGCTCTGTTGTTTTACATTGATGCATGTATGGATTATATATAAATAAATAGGTTATATTAACAATATTTGGAGAAATGAAATGCATGAAGAAATGAAATAAAAAAAAGTATTTGTTTAACTCATAGTTTTCAAAATGCTCCTAGTTAATGTTTAAAAAGAACTTTATATCATATCCAGAGCAAAATCATTTTTGTCTATCTGTCTGTCATCTATCTATTTAAAGTATTTATATATTGTCTCTCACCTACCTGGGCCCCTAAGACTATGAACAACAGGTAAAAACATTTAAAGCAATACAAAGATAAAAACTTTAAAGCTAAATTAAACTACTCTTTAAGAAATATTTCTTATGATGTTTCAAAGGCCATGTAGGACAGTACTATTTTACCTGCCCGCCAGAAATTCTGAATAGATGGAGCCAGCCTAACTTCTCTTGTCAGGGAGTCCCACAGTTAGAAACCTGCTATGAAGAAAGCCCTGTGACATGGGTATACTAGCCTAGTTTGGACACGCAACAGGGCCTCAAATTGTGCACAGGCTCATATGGGAGGTGATGGTCTTTCAGGTATTCTGGCCCTGAGTCATTTAGGGCTTTGAAGTCAAATCCGGTACCTTAAATTTTGCTCAGAAGTAACTTGGAAGCCTGTGGAGTTCTTGTAAGGCTGGTACTATTAGATCTCTAAAATGCACAGTCAACACCAATTTGGCAGTCACATTTTGCACTATTGGCAGCTTCCACACTTTTTAAAGGCAGCCTACATAGAGTGGATTACAGTTGTCTAACTGGAAGGTAGCTAAGGCATGAATCATTGTGGTCAGATCTGCCCTCCCTAGGAAAGGGCACAGCCAGTACACCAGCCAAAGCTGAGCAGGTGCTTGTGGCTACCACAGCCACCTGGCCTTCCATGATCAGCCTTGGGTTCAAGAACACCTTCAGGCTACAAACCTGATCTTTCTCAGGGAGTGCAGCCCCATCTAGAACATACTGCACTCCCTATCCCATCTTAGTTTTCCTACTGACCAAAAACACTTCCATCTTGTCTGGATTGAGCGTCAGTATATTCACTCAATTTGTTAACTCATTTTAATCAAATGAATTTCTTTGTAAGATTCTAATTTTTGTCAGTGACAATATACATTTTTGTATTGAGTTTGAGTGCACAGATTGGTATATCTTTGTCACCATTGATGTGACATATTAGTCAGTGCCAGTGAAGTTCAGGAACCAACAGGGAATTCATGTGTTTGACATCTTCATGATAGGCAGGCTTTCTTCCATTTTGCTGTTATTCATTGAAAACACTGCATCCCTTTATTTCTTGGATTCTCTGTAAAGGTGGAGATAAGCAGCTCAATCCAGAGTCTGGTAGAAGTAGAAGGACTTTCTGATCATCTCCCTCTATTTTCTACTACTAAAGAGAAGACTAGGATGGAATGTCCAGGATTCCATTTCTCAATGGCTCATAGTCTCCATCAGTAGATCAACCATGCTGACTGCGAGACTCTGAGACATGGAGTCCAGAAAAGTCACTTTCCTGAGCTTTGGCTCAGTGGGTAAATCCATGCCATGCATGGGAAAGTCCCAGATTTAAATCCTGATATATTCAGCTAGTGGATGACTGGAAATCTCTCTGCTTGGGACCCAGGAGAACTACTGTCATGGTCAGAAAAGACCATATTGTGCTAGACAGTCCACTGGCTCTGCTGGGGAGGTGATTCTGGCAATTGTGGTCCAGAAGTAACTTTTACAAGCCCTGGATATAGTGCTGTATTTGAGACTGTGTGGAACGATTTTAAAGGTTTCCCCAAACCTTCTAGATATCTAAGCTAGAAAAGCAACAATATGTAAACAAGTCTAAGGTAGCCACCTCCAACTAGATATACGTCAGATGTTTGTAGAACTCCCATCATCCCTGCTCATTGGCTATACTGGTTGGGGCTGATGAAAATTATACTTCAAACTAACGCCCTAGTTTCTGTTAGGCTAGCCAAAATACAAGCTGTATTCTGTACTGTGTATAGGAGCAGCTGCCAGTATAATAAGCTGGCAGTGTAAGCAGCTGCCAGAGCTGTGAAACTCTAATCTTTATGCCTGTTGCGCTCTCATGTAAAAGAGAGAGATACCTTGCAGAGCCTGAATCTGAGTAATCCCCCCGCCCCATCCTTCCTTTTGGCAGACGGAGAGAAGCACACATGAAAGCCACTTGCTGGTTGCACATTCATACTTTAGGCTTTTGTGCTCCTGCTGCAACAGATTGGTCCACAGATAACTGTTTCCAAATGCAGAATGCTGTTGCTGAGTTGGGACACTGATGTGGAATTAAGCTCCACTGATAGTGATGCAACTCACTCACTACCTGGTTAATGAGATTAGCCTTATAGTGTCAAAGAAGCAAATCATGCTTATGGATAGTGAATTGTCCTGATTTGTATTGAAAATACTTTTGCTATTTTCAAGGAAATGGCTCATAGAAATATTTTTTCATGCTTTGACACAGCAGCATTGAACCATATATTTTAGCCATTCAAGCAAACGTAGTTTTTCATAGGAGACATGTTGGTTTATGTCCTCATTTGTATACAGACTATAGGGATTTGCATATGAAAATACATTGTGGCTATGGTGTAGGAAACATATTGCGTACATTGGCTGGTTTGAATTTGTACTGGGATGGGACAGTTTTGCTGCCAGATGATAATAAAAGGGCCATAAATAGTGGTCAGATTTATTAGATCTAGATAAAGAGTAAATGTTAGTATTATTAGATTTACAGCACAATTCTGCAGATGTTTACTTGGAAGTAAGTTCCACTGAGTTCATTGGGGCTTACTCACAAGGAAGTACATACAGAATTGCAGACTCAAATGTGTGCTGATAATAAATAATGCTAAATAGCATAGTTAGCTTTTAATATAAAGAACTATTTGGCTGGGGCCAAGATCAACCACATAACAGAGAGGCTAACCGGGCTGGTCAAGCCCACTGACCATAAGCCCTTCATTTTGGTTCATGTTGGAACCAATGACACTGCGAGGAGCAGCTTTTACCACATTGCAAAGGACTACGAGCTTATGGGGACGAAGCTTAAGGACCTTGGTGCGCAGGTGGTTATTTCGTCTCTCCTCCCTGTTCAAGGATATGGCGCACGTAGGGAAAGGGCAATAGCAGAGGTCAGCAACTGGCTCCACACATGGTGCCACCAGCAACGGTTTGGGTTTTTGGAACACGGCCTGAATTTCCATGAAAGTGGGCTTCTGGCAAGGGATGGGCTGCACCTCACGAAACTTGGCAGGAATGTTTTTGCAAACAATCTCACAAGGAGGATTCAGAGGTCTTTAAACTAAGTTCCGCTGGGGAGGGAGACAATATTATTCAAGGTCAGGACTCGGCGAGCGCAGGGGGAAAAGGCCCAAATGATATTGGACAAGTAGTACAAGCAGCCAGTGGCGGGAGGAGTAGAAACTATAGTACAGGACTTGCAGGGAGGGCCCGGGGACTTAAGTGTCTCTACACTAATGCACGGAGTATGGGAAACAAGCAAGATGAACTTGAACTCCTAGTACAACAATATAAATACGATTTGATAGGCATCACTGAGACCTGGTAGGATGAGTCTCATGATTGGAATGTAGGAATAGAGGAGTATAGCCTATTTGGTAGAAATAGACCAAACAAGAAAGGAGGAGGAGTAGCCTTGTTTGTCAAGGATGTTTTCACCTGTGAAGAGATCCGTGACTTAAACCCAGAAAGCCAGGTCGAGAGCATCTGGGTAAGATTTAACGGAGTGAGAAGCAATAGGGATATTCTGGTGGGGGTTTACTACAGACCTCCAACCCAGACTGAGGACTTTGATGATGCCTTCCTCAACCAAATAACTGCACATTCAAAAAGGAGAGATACAGTAATAATAGGAGATTTCAATTACCCGGATATATGTTGGCAGTCAAACTCTGCCAAGACAGCAAGGTCCAGCAAGTTTCTTGCTTGTCTTGCAGACAATTTCATGGTCCAGAAGGTAGAAGAGGCCACAAGGGGATCAAATATTCTAGATCTGATCCTGACCAACAGGGATGACCTTGTTAATGAGGTAGGAGTGGTTGGATCTTTAGGGGGAAGTGACCATGCCCTATTGGAATTTGGCATTCAGTGGGAAGGAGAAAATAAGTGTAGCCAGACAGTCATCTTAGATTTAAAAAAAGCGGACTTCTGTAAACTTAGGGAGCTGCTGGCTGGAATTCAGTGGTCAAAAATAGTGAAAGGGAGAGGAGTTCAGGAGGCATGGGAGTTCCTTAAAAGGGAGATACTGAAGGCACAGTCTAAAACTGTGCCAATAAGGAGGAAAAATGGAAGGCATCTGAAGAAACCAGAATGGTTGACTAAAGAACTGTCAGTTGAGCTAAGTGTTAAGAGAAACATGTACAGGAAATGGAAGAAGGGGGAAACCACCAAAGAAGAATTTAAGCAAGTAGCTAGGAGATGTAGGGAGGAGGTTAGAAAGGCTAAAGCACAGAACGAACTTAGGCTGGCCAGAGACATCAAAAACAATAAAAAGGGCTTTTTTAAATATGTCCGTAGCAAAAGGAAAAAGAAGGAGACGATAGGGTCACTGCGCAGAGAAGATGGTAAATTACTAACAGGGGGAAGAGAAAAGGAAGAACTACTTAACACCTTCTTTGCCTCAGTTTTTTCCCAGAAGGATACAAGCACTCAACCTGGCAGTTGGGGAGCAGGTGAGGAAGCAGGGGAAATGAGGCACATAATAGGTAAAGAGGTGGTACAGGAATACCTGGCCACACTGGATGAATTCAAGTCTCCAGGGCCGGATGAATTGCATCCTAGGATATTAAAGGAACTGGCAGAGGTCATTTCAGAACCGCTTGCTATAATCTTTGAGAAATCTTGGAGGACAGGAGAAGTTCCAGCAGACTGGAAGAGGGCAAATGTTGTCCCCATCTTCAAGAAGGGAAAAAAAGAGGACCCAAATAATTATCGCCCATCATCAGTACCCGGAAAGATTCTGGAGCAGATCATTAAGCAGTCAGTTTCTAATCACTTGGAAAGCAACGCGGTAATCACGAGAAGTCAACATGGATTTCTCAAAAATAAGTCATGCCAGACTAATCTTATCTCTTTTTATGATAGAGTTACTAGCTTGATAGATGAAGGGAATGCTGTGGATGTAGCATTTCTCGATTTCAGTAAGGCCTTTGACAAAGTTCCACATGACATTCTTGCCAAGAAGCTAGTAAAATGCGGGCTGGACAGGGCTACTGTTAGTTGGATTTGTAATTGGTTGACCGACCAAACCCAAAGGGTGATCACGAACGGCTGCTTTTCATCCTGGAGAGAAGTGACTAGCGGGGTGCCACAGGGTTCTGCCCTGGGCCCAGTGCTGTTCAATATCTTCATCAACGACTTGGATGAAGGAATAGAGGACATGCTCATGAAATTTGCAGATGACACCAAATTGGGAGGGGTTGCTAATACGCCAGAGGACAGGATCAAAATTCAAAATGACCTGGATTGGAGAGCTGGGCCAAAGCTAACAAAATGAAATTCAACAGAGAGAAGTGTAAGGTCCTACGCTTAGGTAGAAAAAATGGAATACAGAAATATAGGATGGGGGACACGTGGCTGGATAGCAGTA
Source organism: Cyclura pinguis (assembly GCA_030412105.1). Lineage (NCBI taxonomy): Eukaryota > Metazoa > Chordata > Lepidosauria > Squamata > Iguanidae > Cyclura > Cyclura pinguis. Next base: position 221,408,073 of record CM059602.1, read on the forward strand.
CGTGTGAAAGAGATCTAGGAGTTTTAATAGACCACAAGCTGAACATGAGTCAGCGGTGTGATGCGGCAGCCAAGAAAGCCAACGCAATTCTCGGCTGCATCAATAGGAGCATGGTGTCTAGATCGAGGGAGGTACTGGTACCACTCTACTCTGCTTTGGTTAGACCTCATCTTGAATACTGTGTCCAGTTCTGGGCACCCCAATTCAAGAAGGACATGGTCAGGCTGGAGCAGGTGCAGAGGAGGGCAACCAAGATGGTGAGAGGCCTGGAAGCCATGCCCTATGAGGATAGACTTAGAGAGCTGGGTATGTTTAGTCTGCAGAAGAGAAGGTTAAGAGGGGACATGATAGCCATGTTTAAATATTTGAAGGGATGCCATGTAGTGGAAGGAGAGGGCTTGTTTTCTGCTGCTCCAGAGACCAGGACAAGGAGCAATGGATTCAAGCTGCAGGAAAGGAGATTCCATCTGAACCTCAGGAAGAACTTCCTGACAGTCAGGGCTGTCCAGCAGTGGAATATGCTGCCTCGGAGTGTGGTGGAGTCTCCTTCTTTGGAGGTTTTTAAGCAGAGGCTGGATGGCCATCTGTCGGGAGTGCTTTGAGGGTGTTCCTGCATGGCAGGGGGTTGGACTGGATGGCCCCTGTGGTCTCTTCCAACTCTACATTTCTATGATTCTGTGAGATAATATAAATTTACAATTTTTTTACTTAGATGACTATGTACTTAGGAGTAAAATTCACTGTCCTTTAGATGTAGATAATATTACTAGTACTATTATTATTATTACCATTGTTTTATTTTATTTATAAAGTGCCTACAATCTCTAAGAACTTAATTGACATTAAAAGTTGACAGTCCTTTCCCACAGACTTACTGTCTAACAGACACAAAAGAAGAAGAAATGGGGAGGGAAAAGGTAAGCAATATTTGAAACAAATGCTCCACATCTAGTTGAAAGATGGAACATTAGTCCCTGTTTTCCTATAATTTTCTTCCTGGGAGAGTAGCCTCCAGTAGCCCACAGTCTCTTAGCTAGCAGCCACAGTCAGATGTCTCCCCTCATTATATTAAATCCCAGTTTGCTCTCCTATGGCATGACAGAAGCCATATGGAAGACATTCTCACAAAGGCCATTATTGACTGATTTTCGGATTTTGTTTATTTCTATTTGCCTCTTCAGCAGCACCCTCAGAATGTCTATAAATGGTCAATGAAATATATGTGGTTCTTTGTTGATGTTGTGTGCTTTCCAGTTGTTTCTGACTTTTGGTGGCCCTAAGGTGAACCTATCGTGGGGTTTTCTTAGCAAGATTTGTTCAGACGGGATATGTCATTGCCTTCCTCTGAGGATCAGAGAGTGTGACTTGCCCAAGATTTCCATGGTTAGTTTCCAGAGTCCCAGTCCAACATCTAAAACACTACACCATACTGGCTGTCATGTGTTTCTTTACCCATGTAAAATACATATATCAAGGCTTAAGATCCCATTAGCCAAGGCAACTAAACTGGTGGAAGGGGAGGAGGTGACAGAGAAGCTGGCATGGGGGCAGAGTAAAAGGAGAGTGGGGCACTACAACAACAGGTATCAGAAGATAAAGATTCTCTGCTATCCCCTGAGCTGGACAGGAAACAGCAGGGCAGCTTTGTTTCCTAATCGAAACAGCTTTTGCTACTGTCCTGCATTTCCCTTATAGCTCAGTCAGAAAAAAGACTTGTATATGAGACTTCTACCAGCATTAGTGTCAGGTCAGCTTTGTTCTATCTGCCATGCAATGCTTTGATGTTGGAAAACAGGTTTTATTGTGTTGTAGAGGATGATGGGATCAGGTGAGAAACAGTGTTCTGGGAATGAGAGAATGTTAGTGTAACAGGCTTTGACAAGGATGAACAGACAAAGCTGTAAGATCATACAGTTGGCAGGTGGAATGAGAGTTTGGGAAAAGAGTGCTTTTAATTAGCTGTCAAATAGAATGCTAGCACGTGCTAATCCAAAATGTTACAGCTTATAAGGTACTGCAAACCCAACAGTTCTTTACTCTTGGCAGTCGCTAAGGCGTGCAGCTGTTTTCTTCAATGTTTTTGAATAAAGCTTTTGAAACCCTCTAAGCCTGTTTTCTGAACATGGAGCTATCACGTACACCACAGTAAATAACCAAGAGGATTCCACAGTTTGGGCCCTTTCACACTATACAGTTATAGTACCCTGATTCCCCTACACTGCCATCATGGCATCCAATGAAATCCTGGGATTTGCAGTTCAGGGAGGAGTGTTTTCTCAGGCAGTGAGTGCTAATGTCTCATCAAATTGCAAACCTCAGGATTCAATAAGATGTTGCCATGCAATTAGAGTGGATTTTTTTTATAATCATTTTATTCAAATTCACATATAAAACAAACAATTATAACTGTCAGCTTAATTGAAATATTTCTGATCTTTCACACTGATCTAGATTTCATTATCAATATTTCTTAACATGCTTAAAATATTGTACTACATTTTACTGCTAATATTACTTGTTGATTCTTGCATTTCCATCTCCATATTCCAGCTTCATGATATATATCCTGTAGCCCCCTCATAATTTATCTTAAATAATGAATTACAGATTTCCATTTGATAGTACCCAGCAATTACCTGTTACAATTTGCCATTCTTTTGTATCTCTTTGTCTGATTTCCCTTTTAATCTCTGAGAGACCGTGTCAGTATTTTTGTTTACAATAAGTGTACCCCACCATTGTTCTGTTGTGGGTATTTGCTGAGTTTTCTACAATTTTGCATATTCAATATGAGCTGTTGTTATCATATACAGTAATATTCTCCAATACGTCTTTATACCAGTACCTTCTAATATATCAGTCATATTTAACAAATACAATTCTGGTGTCTTAGCAAACTGAACTTTCATTAACGCACAAATTTTGTTATGTATTTCACTCCAATATTTCTTAGCTTTTGGACATGTCCACCACATGTGATATATCGTACTGACCTCATTCTGACATTTCCAACAATGTCCAGTACCTGTATTATAAATCTTTTTTAATTTGTCTGGTGTCATGTACCATCTATGAAATATCTTATAATAGTTCTCTTTCAAATTCTGAGCTACTGTAAATTTCTGTGTTTTTTTCCAGCTCTGCTCCCAAGACTCTACTTGAATTGAATGTCCGATATTTTGAGCCCATGAAATCATTGTTGCTTTTACTGTTTCTTCTTGCCTCTCCTGGGGTAGTATTTCTTGATGCATTTGGGCTAGTAAATGAGGTGGATTTTCGAACAGCCATTTAATTACTCCAGTTTTCTCTTTTAGTTCAATTCCATATGTTTTTATGTCCATCTGAAACCTTTCTGCTAACTGTCTGTAAGGGGGAATTTAGCACTATAATTGTCTAATGCAAAAGGAACCCCAGTCTCCTGAATCTGAGATGTGTGGAAGATCTGGAAAATACTCTAGAATGCTGCTTCTCCCTCATATCTTCCTCTGAGTCTGAAAAGGGATCAAGTTATGAGGAACCTAACCAGATCCCATCTGAGACTGGATGCTAAGCAGGGACAGTTCTGGTCAGTACTTGGATGGGAGATGGCTAATGACTGCCAGGAGCTAATGGCTACATTTCAGAAGAAGGAACTGGCAAAACCACCTCCGAATATTCCTTGCCTAAGAAAACCCAGTGAAATTCATGGGGATCACCATAAGTCAACAGAAAACTAGAAGGCACATACCCATCCACCTGAGAAACACAACATTTGGGTTCTGAGAGGTTTGTCCCACAGGGATTTGGATGCTGTTACCAACAGTAACGGCTCCCCATTGCAAGATGTGTTTGTGGGGGGAGCAGATTAGAAGACTAGGAGAACTTTCAGTGAAAGAAAAAAAAACCAACCAATAGAGAAAGAGATTAAACATAACCACCTCTTCACCATCCCTTGGTTCTAAATCGCTACCTCTTTGTTTTTCTTCTTCTTTTTTTTCAGTGGGTGGGATTGTGAAGTCTTCCTACTAAAGAATACAACTCTGAAAGAATTCAGGTAATCTAACAGGTAATCCTAGTAGAAAAGGCCAAAAAAGAGAAGAAAAAAAATAACTATTTTCTCCTGGTTTCTTTGTCTGTTTATGTATTGCCTCAGTCAGTGAAGGCAGTGGCTTTCTGGAATAAAAGGCAACTGCTCCATTTTATTGGGGCTGCTGTACATGTAGAATTCAGTGCAAACAGCCTTCTGCCCACTTCTCCATTGTGTAAAAGGGAGAGGGAATTTGTAAGAACATAAGAGGAATGATGTTGGATCAGACCAAGGGCTTATTATCCAGTCCAACATTCTGTTCACACAGCAAGCTACCAAATTTCTATGGGAAGGCTGCCCAGAGGACATAACCAGCCCCTCTCATCTCATGTTCCCCAGCAAGTGCTGTTAACAGCCACACAGCCTCTGGTGCTAGAAATGATACATCACTGTCCTGGTCTTTCATGAAGAGCAAGTCCCACTGAAGAAAGGGGAGAACAGGCCACTGTATTCCACTTTGCATTTTTAAAAAATGTCACAGGGAATGTTATAGTACAGGAGAAAGAAAGAAGAGAGAGAGGGAAGAAAAGTGAAAAGAAAAAGGTTCAGAAGATGATCAGCCAATTCTGCAAGGGGAGGAATTAGGCTCTCCAGATTTCAGGTCCTGGCCTGGAGGTTCAGACTCCTCCTTTCTGATCTTTTTTATTTATTTATTTATTTTTATAAAAAACAAAAATGAAAAAACAAAACAGTCACACCTACCATCACATTCATATCATTACAAAATTATTACACAATAAACAAATACTAATACACAAAATAAACAATACATACATATAACAACCAACACATCTTACTAACATATTCTCGCAAACATAGGGCACTTCCGCCTGTCATGAGATACAGCCTTATATCTATTATTTTAAAAAAAACACTTCTGTATGTTGTAAAGAATAGAATCTATTATTCATTTTCCCATTCATTATTTCCAACGATTTACAATTTTTGTCCATCTTACACTATTATCTGTTTCAACATTTCTTTTCTTTCAAAAATTAGTAACCTATTGCATCTACATCTCTTCTCATACTTCTCATACGTCTACCTCTCACCACATTTGTGTCTAGAACTTGTCTCATTATTACAACAATAATCACTTTTCTCCTTATCTTCATGATTTGAAACCCTTAGTTAGAATACCCTTATCTCCTTTCTGATCTTGAAGGGGAGGAATCTCAGGGCAATAGCACTGCCTTTAAAAGTGTATGTAGAAATTTCTCATTTGTTAGACTTAATGTTTTTTATTTGAAAGACATACTTTGTATAATTGTATAAATATCTGGCTTAATGACATCATACTGGGTCATCCCAAGGTCCCAGGTCTGAGACCCCTGAAATCTCAGGGCCTGGGATAGTTCTGGCAATCCTAGGAGGAAGTAGCTTTGTTGATGTTTTGGGTGGGATGGTGTTGAATGCCTATCTGTGAAGTAGAACAGCTGAAAAATGCTCTCTTTTCAAAATGCAACAAATCCAGCCCAGAAAATATCAAGAGATTTTTTTTCCTCCCATAATGAATGATGACGGGTACTTATGAAGAGGTGAAAGTGACATTTGTGCAAACTCATTCAGCACAGCGTTCAAACAGAGCTTGGAGAAGTTACCTTTTTGGAGTGTTGTTGTTGTTATGTGCTTTCAAGTCATTCAGAGTTGTGATGAACCTAAGGTGGACTCTCACAGAGTTTTCTTGGCAAGATTTGTTCAGAGGGGGTATGCCATTGCCTTCTTCTGAGCCTGAAAGAGTATGACTTGCCCAAGGTCACTCAGTGTGTTTCCATGGCTCAGTAGTCTCCACAGTCATAGTCTAACAGTCAAACCACTGTACCCTGCTGGCTTTTTTTGGACTATGACTATCATAATTTCTCAGTAAGGAGGGCCACTAGCCAAGTTTTCTAGAGAATTCTGGATGCTGTAGTCCAATAAAATAAAGTTTCCCAGAATCACAATGCCTGCTGTCATTGAGGATCATAGAATCATAGAAATGTAGAGTTGGAAGAGACCACAGGGGCCATCCAGTCCAACCCCCGGCCATGCAGGAACACCCTCAAAACACTCCCAACAGATGGCCATCCAGCCTCTGCTTAAAAACCTCCAAAGAATGAGACTCCACCACACTCCGAGGCAGCATATTCTACTGCCGGACAGCCCTGACTGTCAGGAAGTTCTTCCTGAGGTTCAGGTGGAATCTCCTTTCCTGCAGCTTGAATCCCTTGCTCCTTGTTCTGGTCTCTGGAGCAGCAGAAAACAAGCCCTCTCCTTCCTCTACATGGCATCCCTTCAAATATTTAACTAGGCTATCATGTCCCCTCTTAACCTTCTCTTCTGCAGGCTAAACATACCCAGCTCTCTAAGTCTGTCCTCATCGGGCATGTCTTCCAGGCCTCTTACCATTTTGATCGCCCTCCTCTGGACCTGCTCCAGCCTGATCATGTCCTTCTTGAATTGGGGTGCCCAGAACTGGACACAGTATTCAAGATGAGGTCTAACCAAAGCAGAGTAGAGTGGTACCAGTACCTCCCTCGATCTAGACACCATGCTCCTATTGATGTAGCCGAGAATTGCGTTGTCTTTCTTGGCTGCTGCATCACACTGCTGACTCATGTTCAGCTTGTGGTCTATTAAGACTCCTAGATCCCTTTCACACGTACTGCTATCCAGCCACGTGTCCCCCATCCTATATTTCTGTATTCCATTTTTTCTACCTAAGCGTAGGACCTTACACTTCTCTCTGTTGAATTTCATTTTGTTAGCTTTGGCCCAGCTCTCCAATCTATCCAGGTCATTTTGAATTTTGATCCTGTCCTCTGGCGTATTAGCAACCCCTCCCAATTTGGTGTCATCTGCAAATTTCATGAGCATACCCTCTATTTCTTCATCCAAGTCATTGATGAAGATATTGAACAGCACTGGGCCCCGGACAGAACCCTGTGGCACCCCGCTAGTCACTTCTCTCCAGGATGAAAAGCAGCCATTCGTGATCACCCTTTGGGTTTGGTCAGTCAACCAATTACAAATCCAACTAACAGTAGCCCTGTCCAGCCCGCATTTTACTAGCTTCTTGGCAAGAATGTCATGTGGAACTTTGTCAAAGGCCTTACTGAAATCGAGAAATGCTACATCCACAGCATTCCCTTCATCTATCAAGCTAGTAACTCTATCATAAAAAGAGATAAGATTAGTCTGGCATGACTTATTTTTGAGAAATCCATGTTGACTTCTTGTGATTACCGCGTTGCTTTCTAAGTGATTAGAAACTGACTGCTTAATGATCTGCTCCAGAATCTTTCCGGGTACTGATGTCAGGCTGAGGCATTTGTGGGCAGCAGAGTCAATACTGACCAAAGTAGGAGAGAAATGCTGTCCTTAAACTAGCTGCTAGATCCACTGGCCCCCAACCCTGGCATGCATTTGTTCTGTATTTTATGTTTTTTTTAAAAAAAATGTGTCTGGAATCATCCTGTCTTGTAGCAGTTCTGGAGATATTGTGATTATAAAAGCTTCTCCTATTGAATATCTGCCTGTTATGCAACTATTCAAAGCACATAACTTCTCTGTCTCTCAAAATCAGCAGTCATTATAGAAAGCTGGAAAAAGAAAAGAAAACCAATGAACAAAAATAGGCGTGAGGTCAACCACTTGGCTCCACAGCACAGCCTTGTAATGTAGGCTCTGTGCCAGAGATTGCTAGAGGGACTGGGGGTGGAGGTAGTTGGAGGGAAAAGAATCTGCCCCTTCATTCTTAACTAGTTTGCAGCTGCTGCTGCTTCCTCAGAGCTGTCACAGCCCTGCTGCTCCTGCATATGGGCGCTGCGAGCCAGAACAACAGGTGAAACCACATAGCTGAAGGTCCATCAGCTCCACAGCATGCCACTAATAAACTCTGCGGTGCACTGAGCTGCCTGTCAGGCTCTCCAGACAAGTGTGAAGAGAAAGATGTCTACGCCAAGCATCATTGGCTTCTCTTCAGCCTAAATTGCTGCACATAATAAACTCAAAGGAGAAAAACCTGACTGTGAAGGAGTACAGGTTGCTTTAAGTTTGCCCTGAGCTACCAACATTGCCCTGCATATTTTCCCCCCTGCAGCTGTTTTCCCTCTCTGTGAGGTCAGCTCTATAAACAACATTTCTGAATGCTGCCAATAGCCCCATTCTCAGGTCCACTAAAAATGGAGGTTCATTCCTCCCAAATCTTCTTTGAGGTCCCTCCCTAAACTGCAAACCCCAGGATTCCATAGGATGTTGGAAGCAGAATAATCGCACTATAACAGGCTAGTGCAGAAATGGCCTAGGTGTATGGTACTAGTTGCTGGAATATGTGGCCATCTAGAGCCAGTGTGTTATGTTAATTACAATGCTGGATCCAGAGCTTTGAGTATCTCATCAACTTGGAGGGCAGCTTCACCACAGAGGAGTTTTTGTTGTGTTCCCCTAGGGATAGAAAGCTCCCTTCAAAGACACTTACCTGTATTCGGCATTTAAAATTACATCTTCTCAGCTTCAGACGGATATTTAATACTTACCCAGGCTTTTATACTTTAATTTCATTGATGCTGTTGAATTACTGACTTCTTTCCAGCTCCATTTACATTGCTATTTCATCCCTCTTTAATTGCTCTTACGTTCTTGTTTGTGCTGCTTTTTATTTGTTGACCTTCGTGTTTCATTGGATTAATTACGCATTAGAAAAGACTTGGTAAGATACAAGGCAGCAGGAAAAGAGGAAGCCCACATTCTAGGTGGATAGACTCAGCCAACGAAGCTGTGGCCCTGAGCTTCCAAGACTTGAGCAGGGCTGTTGATAACATGGTGTCCTGGAGATGTCTTATTTATAGGGTTGCCATGATTGGACAACAATAATAATAATAAAAATTATCTATGCGTATATCAGAGCTTAAAAGCAGGAAGTTGCAAATACCTAGTTAGTTGAAGCTAATTTTTTTCCAATAATGATGCTTTAACCACATTACATTATGTTTTTAACCTAAAAACCTTAAACTATATGCTTTTTGCAGCACAATGTAATGCTTTACTTACTTTTCTCATTATGGAAGTTGGCCTCACTAAATGGCAGAAAGGAATGTTACACAGTTCATATTTTGGCATGTCCTGTGCCTCCTGCTCCAGCCTTGTGCTCTGTTGTGGGTGTTTGGGTAGTTTTAATGTAGGCAAGAGGCTAGCGTGTGTTGGATTACAGGCAGCATATAGCTTTCTGTTGGTTTTTTTTTTTAAACAGGTAACTAAAGCTAAGCAATTTAGTTACATTTGGGAAACAGAAATGTGAAGAGTTCCTTTAAAACTTTATAAGTACTAACCTTTCAGCCATAGTGCCACTTATTAAACTCTGATTTGTCTATCCATCTATTTATTTCATTGTCACTTTGAAATTTTTTTTTGTTTCCAGTGATTCATAACTAGCTAACTAAACAAATAAATCATAAATAAATAAACACTTTGCTTACCCTTGTGATATTCAATAGAAGCTTCCGTATTAGCGGCACAATTCAAGACATGTTTAATGGGAAATATGTCCTACTGTGTTCAATAAAGCTTCCCTCCTACTAGAGATGTAAATCCTCAATTATAACTGTAGTTTTCTCTCCACTACAGGAGAAAACAAATGTTTCTGCACAGTGTTGTTGTGTGCCTTCAAGTAGTTTCCAACTTATGATGTCCCTAAGGCAGCCCTATGGTGAACCTATCACTTCTCAAAGGGTAAAAGTGACATTTGTGCAATCTTATTCAGCCCAGCATTCAAACAGAGCTTGGAGAAATTACAATTGTGGACTTTGTTGTTGTTGTTGTTGTTGTGTGTCTTCAAGTCATTTCTGACTTCTAGTGACCCTAAGGTGGACCCCCCATAGAGTTTTCTTGGAAAGATTTGTTCAGAGGGGGCTTGCCTTTGCTTTCTTCTGAGACTGAGAGAGTGTGAATTCCCCAAGATCAGTTTCCACAACCAAGTGGAGATTCAAACCCTGCTCCCCTGCGTCCTATGTTCAAATTGCTATACCACACTGGCTATTTGAGCATCCCAAAGTGCTACAGAGGAAACACAATTTTTGCACAGAATACATGTTTTTGTGCAACCCTCTCCATGTATGTTTACACACTGAAAAATCTTCAAGAACACATTTGAATATTAGGGGAGAAAACTGTGTAAAAGTCTTGTTGCTCCATTATTCTTCCTAATGGGGTTTCCTGACTGTCAGTAAACCTGTTTTTTGACCAGGGAATAAGCAATAGGGAATGCTCTTTCGATCTTTAGTCCCTGCCAAGTACCTTTATCACTCCATCCCATAGCACTTTTGGACAGATTATGTTTGTCCCCTGTATACACTGAATGGAAGTGAACCATGAACCCCCAAGCATATCAGAACTAAGATTTGCTGTGTTCAGTGGAGCTTACTCCCAAGTATGTGTCCATCGGTTTCCCAGCTGAACTAACTACTTCAGGAGTTACTGATTCTCCACGTTAATGGTTTATTAGGACTGGATCTTAGCCAAGATTATCATGATGGTGGTGGTGGTGGTAGTGGTGAAGAAGAAGAAGAAGAAGAAGAAGAAGAAGAAGAAGAAGAAGAAGAAGGGGGAGGGGAGGGGAGGGGAGGGGAGGGGAGGGGGAGGATAATAATAATGTTTCCATTACAGGTTTCCATGAGATAAAATCAGATTCAGTGTTCTTGAATACTGATTTGAAATTAAGCAAAATGAATTCCTGCAATTCAGTGAAAGTTGATATGCTGCAGTAGAGTATAAAATTACTAGTGATAATCATTTTCATATTATCTGTCCTGAAGCTTTGCTGTGATATATTTACTGTCTGTCCTGGCACAGAGACAACAATGTTCTGTGGGCAAGCACATGTCTGGCATTCCAGCATTTGTAATTATGGTTACATGCACATTCCATAGCGGGTAAGTGCCCAAATACATGGCACAAGTGCCCGGACATTTCTACTGTCTGTAGGCTCTGAATCTTCAAAACATCTTGGATATTAATGAAACCATTTGCAACACAGAAACAAAGGGACATTCAGAATCAGTACAATCAAATGATGTAGCAGACAAACTTCATTGTATTCCCAGATATCACTTTTGTGGCTTTTTTTTTAAAAAATGTGCTTAAATAAGTGGGACCAGCAACAAACTATTCTGTACCCTCCTGATTTGCCAGGGACAGTCCTGATTAATCCTCTGTCATCCCACTTTTTCAGCTGCTTTTAAAATGTGCCAGTTTCCTCCTTTGCCTTCAAGTTACTTCAAGCAGCAAACTGAATTTAAAGTGCAGAAGTAGTTTGTACTCAGCTAACCCAGCAGAGAGGAGAGGAGGGGATGGGAGAAATTTTGCTCTTCCCAGGAGGCTCAGGCAAAAGCAAACTACTGCAACATCTCCTAGTTTGTGTGTTCTTCATCATTAATAACTTCTTCCATCTTGACCACACTCTGATGTTGATTGCCCCCATGATTTTAACCCTTGAAATTTTTGAGAGTATGCTATTCTTGCATTATCTTTCCTCCTAAATGGAGGAATTCCTCGTAGGGAAATGAAGGCCAAAACCCAACAGAGCCACTGATGAAGACTAAATCTCTGACAGTCCATCTACACAAGTAGTTGGGGCAGAGGCCACTTCTTTTTCCTGCATTGCTCAGAAACAGGCACATGGTGTCCAGGCATATCTTTGCAGCGAATCAGGGGCTGGAGGGGATGGAATTGCACCCAGAGACCTATGAATACCATTGCATCCCTGGGGCACAGGTGTTATGGAAGATACTTCCTTGTGGAAAGATACTTCCTTGTGTAAGTGGGAATTACCCCACAGTGAGCCACAAACAGGATTCTGGCATTAGGTTCTTCACAGCCATTTCCTTCAAGCAGGGTTTTCTATTCCTATCCTCTAAGTTTTCACACATTCTTTCCCCCATGTTGTTGGCTGACCTCAACATTCTATGACTGTTGAACACGCTCAGTGTTCCATATGTCACCCCATTAACCTGAACTAGAGACAGAAAGAATATAGGAATTTTTTTCTTCCAAGGTGAAAAAACAGGTTTCCTGACAGCCTGGAAACCCCATCAAGAAGAATAATAGGTTAATAATAGAATGAAAGAATTCTGCACAATAATAGAATAAAAGAACCCTGCACAATTCTCTCCTGGTTGTCAAACATCACAAAGTATTTCAGAGGAATTATTCTGCCAAGGAAAATACATCATGGGTTTTCTGCACAGAAACCACTGTTGGCCCATGCAAACCATGTGTTTCTTTCTACAGAATATTCACTCCTTAGCATTACGGCACGTTTGAATACATGTCCCACAGTAGGGAGAAAACTACTGTGAGACTTATCACACCATACCTTAATACCATATTGTTCCACTGGAATTCCACTGTAGCCATTCCCGTGATGGTATCAAGTTATTAATGCTCTCTGTTGCACCCTTTTGACATCTGCGGATGAGTAGCATCATTCAGACTCTTCTTCCTTCCACAGTACAGCATCATTGCCAAGTCCATTCTCCACCCCATATCTCATAATGGTCTGGAGGTTATTGGGCAGAGATCTCCTTGGAAGCAACTGAGGAAGGGCCAACCTGGGAATATCCACACCGTGCCCACTACTGGGTCAGCTACAGAAGGAAGCACTATGGGGAAACCGCAGTCCCACAGCTAACTGGATTGTTCCGGGAAAGGGGGTCTTTAATGGATTATTTACAGCATGAAAAAAGGCACATTTCAAATGGATTGCATTGCAATAGCTGCTTGTGAGCAATGACATAGTGTAATAGCACTGATCCCGAACCAGAAATAACATATAGTTCTGGCAGTATGACACCGTGGTGTGATAAGGCAATGTAATTATTCATTCTCACATAATGAGAATGAAATAATCGATGATTTCTATCCTTACACTGAACACACCAAATTTTGTCTCATCTTGGAAGCTAATCTGGGTCAGACCTGGTTAGTACTTGGAGAGGGTACTATTAGGAGATACCAAGCATCTTCAAGTAGGGCTTGGGAATTATTCTATCTGGAAACCTAGTTATTTAGACAATGCTGAACTAGATTCTGACTCTGTTGTTCTTAAATAAATAGATAATAAATAAATCTATCCATCCATCCATCTTGTATCTTTATTACGCCAGTCCAAAAGTGCAAAATACATCACTCTAGCTTTTCAAGTTCATAGGTTTCTTCATCAGGCAAACATGGTAAAAAGGTATTAAAATAGCATGGTAAAAGAGATGCTGTTTTACTGTCTTTGCCTGTTGAAGAAGACTGTGAACTCTGAAAGCTAGTGTGATATAATTTTCAACTTTTAGTTTGTCTGATGAGATACTGCATCAAGAAACCTTTTTTTCTTCGTTTGTTTTATGGTCAAAGCAACTACACTTGCACCATTTTTGATCTAGGATAAGGCACATTCTTATGTTTTTATATTAAGCGAGTTACCCAAGTAGATATTGTTTCCCTCTCCATTTACTTCCGCCCCCCGCCTTTGTCATTCTTGAAAACCATGCTGTTGCTTGCCTCTGGTTTTCTGCCAACTATATATTTTGGTTCAGTTTCTGTTAGCCTTCCCTACTTGAGTTTGCTGTTAGATGAAATGTTGGTATGTGAATATCCATTTATGTGCAACTATTCTGCAGAGTACCAAGGTGCCTCTCAAAATTCAAAAACCAGTCTAATTTTTTAAAAAGAAAACCTCCCATAATAAATGATAAAAATCCAAACTAAAATCAGCACTATGGTTAATCTTATAAAATGTGGCACCTCAAAGACTAGCAGGTTTTATTTGGCATAAGCATTTGTAGACTTCAGGCCACTTCATTAGATGCCAGTAGACTGGAGTGTGTGCCAAATAAAATTCTTCAGTCTTTAAGGTCTCATAACACTCCTTGTTGTTTTTCTTGTAACAAATTATCATAGCTACTCGCTCTCAAAGTTCGTATAAAATGTTTCCAGAATAATTACAATAAACCATTTATAATGTTTATATCATGAACACTGATCAAAAGAGTTGTAAAATTCTACTCTGGCAAGATCTCCCAATTTAACTTGGAAGGGTTACAGAGTCTGAAACACTTTTCAGAGCTTGGAAATGTTAGGTTTTTTAAAAAAGATTACAACTCCCAAAATCCTCAGCCAGCATGGCGACTGGCCATGCTGGCTGAGGGAGCCCTGGGGGGTCGTAGTCCAAAAAAAGTAATATTTAAAGCTCTGAAACACATGGAAATAAAGCACCTATCACCACTGCTAGTCACCCATCTGGTTGAGCTGGGTGGGAATGGGAGCAAGATAAGCTGAAATTGGGAGTGAGATTCAGAACTGGGAACATGACCTGGCTTAGCGCATGCTAGAAGGCCACGTGAGCATAACTGGACTTGATGTGTATGACACCATTTACTTTTATTAGTGGCTACAGAAGTCCTGCATTCATAAACACATACTTAAATTTTGTTCAGCTACCAATTAACATTTGTATGATGGATAGAGAGCAGGCAACAGAGACTGTGCTTAATGACATCACCCACAGCAATCGGTTGAGGCTGTTCTAAATTACAGGTTTCTCCTTTTGTTCCTAAGGGGCCATTCTGGCAGAGCCTGGCAGTAGCATTTTCACTAGCCATAACTCCTACATACAGAAATTGTGCATGAGTGTGTTCATACAAATAGCGGTCTCTGTGGTTTTATGTTATGGGCTGTACTGTGAAGGCTTTGGTTTTGATCTCTTATGGTCATTTGACTGAAACAAAGCAGCTGCTTCATTTGCAAAAATTCACTTTCCATCGTTGTTGGCAATAATTATACAGGCATAAGAACTCTTGTGGTAACCAGCTGACATATATAACCATCTCTACAAAGACCTCATCCCTCTGCTCTAAAATAGGCTGGGGTGTCATTCAGATTTCTGCACGTCTATGGGGTTCAGACTTAGAGGGTTTTTTGGTAGGAGTCAGAGGGTGACATTAAAGGGGGAATAAAGTCTATAAGGTTATCTAGTCAAGATTAAACTGTGAAAAGGGCTGTGTTTAGAGGTTTATTTTGTTTATATTTTCCATCCCAATACGCGTGGAACAGACACCCCTCTTCATATCCTTTTTTTTTTTTTTTTGATGTAAAGAGATGTCATCCTGTCACAAATATATAACTCTTAGGCTTGTCTAAACAATACTGACATTAAACAGAATGCATTTTAACAGCAGCTAAAACAGAAATCCAAGCAACAGAGCAATCCCCGACCCCCACAAGGTTATATTACAGAAGAACCAAAATACAGCCAGCCAATTAGGTCCAAGGGCCTGAACCTCTTAACCTGATGCCTAAAAGCTATTGGTGTCTGGCAGGCTTCCTCCAGGAAGGATGTTTGATAGATCTGGAGTCACAACTAAAAACATCTTTGTGTTGTTGTTTTTGTTGTTGTTGTTTTTGTTGTTGTTGTGTGCCTTCAAGTCATTTCTGACTTATGATAAACTTAAGGCAAACATATCACAGCATTTTCTGGGACTGAGAGTATGTGACACATTCAAGATCACTCAGTGGGTTTCCATGGCCAAGCTGGGAACTGAACCCTAGGCTATTTCTGCACTAGACTGTTATAGTGCTATTATTCCACTTTCAACATCCTATGGAATCCTCAAAGGCCCTTCTCTAAACTGCAAACCCCAGGATTCCATAGGATGTTGAAAGTGGAATAATAAGCACTATAACAGTCTAGTGTGGAAATGGCCCTGGTCTCCAGGGTCATAGTTCACTGCTCAAACCACTACACCACACTGGCTCTCTAATGTTGTAGTATATAGTATTTATTTTATAGCACTTACATAGCTTTCCCTCCTAAGCAGCAACAGCAATGATGTCAACCTCCAGGACTTTTTCAGGAGCCCTGGGACATTCTGCAATGTCCACTGCTATGCATCCAGGTAACATAGCTAGATGCTGTTCCCACCTATCCCCTTCCATCATACAGTAAATGGCCATGTTGGGGGGAGAGTGCAACAGCTTAAAAGATGGGTTGACGTGATGGTTGACATGAGAAGTAGATGTATTGTGTGTGGAAACTACAAGAGAGCAATTAATTCTAAATTTACATCTATGAATACATTTAACATATTCAGACCTTTATCAGATCATTTTGTCCTGTGGTGGGAGAAATGATCTGGGAGGAAGGTGACTAACAATAACAATAACAATAATAATATCTGGAGTAGGCAGTCAGTTCTTCTGTTCATTCCAACATTGCATTTCGCTTGTTTTGCCTTTACCCCCTCAGTCATCTGTAATCATTATACTGTAGGCGCATTAATGTGAAGCAGCTGTTCTCTGTCTATTTCTGACACAGTACAGCCTAAATTGTGTATTGCTGGCCAATAAGGCAGTTTGCTGAGGCGTCAGAGCCTTTTCTGAGTCTGAAATATCTTCAAGGAGGAGAAGAATCAGGTGATCTTAAAGAGGAGTCAGGAGGCCATGACAGAGGTCACGGGGATTGTTAGTTAAGCATTGCACTGGCCAAGGGCTGTTGGGCAATCGGCAACAGTACCACACAGGAATGAGATCAACCTCTTCAAGTGTGGTGGTGAACACTCTTCAACCTGAGGACCAAATTCAATTAAAGAGAAGTTTTGGGGCCCACACTCCAGTGCTGGATAGTGCTAAAGGCAAAATACTGGAACTAAAAATGCCAACATATTTTAGCTTGAAGTTCTTAGTGCCAGTGACAAGTTCGCAGATCTCAGTGCCTCACCTTGAATCTCAGAGCCTGGAGCCTCTTCTGCAGTCATCAGGGCAAGGGGGAAGAATCTCAGAGTGAGGGCATGGCCTTAAAAATCATACACCCATGCAAACACACACATTACACTATGTTGTGTGTGTGTGTGTGTGTGCCTTTAAGTCACCTGTTGGACAAAATTATGCATTCTTCACCCCCTCCCTTCATTGCTTCAAGCTGCTTTGGAACAGCTGCCCTAGATTCTTTTCTGAAAGAGAGCCTAAACAAATTCCTTTGGTTGGACTACATTTGCCATGCTTTATAAGCATGCTTTCAAAAGTGTTAGAAACACACCTGGAAAATGTATGTTTTGTTTTCTGTTCAATTCAGAGTTTGGAAAACACTTCCTGCCAAAAGAATATTTTCACATTTGTTAGACTTAGAGTTTATTATCTGAATGGCATGGTCTCAGCAACTGGGGCTGATGCTAAATGTATCACATTTAATAATATCACCAGGGCCCATCTGCTGTGACAATAGAAACTATCCCTAGGTCTCCAGTTTTGGCCTTATTATCTCAGGGACAGGGATCCTCCTGACCTGGAAGCCCTGCCAGTGACTGAGGCCCCGGGAGAGACATTTCAGCTTTTTGAGAATGGTAAAGAAAATCTTAACAAAAGTTATAAAAACCACAAAATAATGGTACCGAGAGAATGTGCGTGTGACCATCTGAGGAATCCCAAATAGTCTGGGTTCTAGGGACTGGACTGGGCCCCAAGAAATGAGATTCCTTCTGCTTCTTTCTATGCTTGGAAAACCAGCAAGGTTTTGTTCAAAGTGGTTTGAAGCACAAACATTAAGGCATTATGATACATGACCACTAGACAGTGGGGACAATCCAAGGAGGATTTGTTTCTAGAGTCCAAATCAATCCTGGCCACCTCTTAGGCTTGGATGTGGGACTAGACAGGCTTCAATCAAAGCTGTCCAGCTGTGGACATAGTATTAAAGTAGGATTGTGAAGAAATTGGTTCTAAATAATCTGGATATGGTTAAAACCAAACAGGCATTTAACTTATTGTAGTGCATATTTGAGTGCACCAAAATTTGAAGGTTGGGATTCCCATGTTAAACTGAAGGCCTGCAGCCAAAGACCTGGGCTAGTTATTTCAAGTCAATATATGGAATTCAGTCCTTTCCTGCTGCTTCTTTTACCAGTTCTTCTCTCTGCCCTTTGCATCTCATAAATCAGAGAAGCTTGGCTCACTTGGAATCAGTAATAGGCATCCAGTCAACATTTGGCAGCATCACTATTCAGCTGGAATAGACCAAACAGCCAACATAGCTGGCACTTGCTCTCAGCCTGTGCCTGTCTAAGAGGCAGAATAAGGCATCTTGTCCAGAATACCATAGAGTTGGAAGGAGTGTCATCAGCCATTTAATTCAACCCCTTGCTCAGTGCAGGATCTCCAACTAAAGCATCTCCAGCAGATGGCTGCTGAGCTTCTTTCTCAGGCTACTCTCAAGAAATCCCTTCCAAAGTAGATGATGGGAATGCTGTGGATGTCATTTATCCGGATTGCAGCAAAGCATTTAATAAGGTCCTGCATAATCTTTTGATTAGCCAATAGGGTAAATGTAGAATCAGTAGGAATACTGTCAGATGGATCCACAGGTCCCTGGAAAACTGTACACACAGAGTCATCATCAATAGCTGTACTTCAAATTTGAAGGCTGTCTTAAGTGGAGTGACTCAGTGTTATATCCTAGAGCTATTACTCTTAAACATTTTTATCAGTGGCTTAGATGATAAGGTGAAGGGAATCCTTATAAAGTTTTCAAATGACACAAATAAAATGAAATTCAATAGAGATGAATGCAAAATTCTACATTTAGGACAGGAAATCAAATATATGGGTACACATGGGGGATACATGGCTCAGCAGTATTGCAGGTGAAAACAACCTTGGGATTATTGTTGATCATAAGTTTAACATGAGCCAGCAGCATGATGCTGCAGCAAAGAAGGTGAATGTTATTGTGGCTTGCATTAACAGAAATGTAGTTCTGGAGCAGGTTCAGAGAAGGACAACAAGGGAGATAAGAGATACGGAGAGCAAAACAGATGAGGAAATGTTGAAGGAATTGGGAATGTTCAGCTTGGTGAAGAAAAGACTGAAGGGGATGACATGTTTTCACTCTTTAAACACCTCAAGGTCTGTCACAGAGAGAAGGGAGCAGGCCTGTTCACTGCTGCCCTAGAGGGTAGGACCAGATCTAATGGTTAAAGTTACAGAGCAGGAGATTTCAGTTGCACATTAAAAGGAACATCTTGGCAGTAAGAGTAAAGGCCAATTGCCTAGAGAAGTGGTGGGGTCTCCTTCTTTGGGTACCTTCAAAAAGAAGATGGACTTGCTGGAGATGCTTTAAATAATGATCCTGCACTGGGCAGGGAGTTGCACTCAGTGGCCCATAGGGCCCCCTCCAACTGTATGGTTTTATGATTCTACTATCTTTCCCTCAAGTGAACTACTACCTGAGCTGGGTTGGATTGTAATAGGGATGTAAAGAACAATCACAGATTTTCTCATCCTTGATGAGAACATATGTTTCAACACATGAAAACATCTCATTCAGAAAGTGCTCAATCCCCATGAGATCTCCCTCATTTCAGTGCTTCATTGCGAAAAGTTCACTTGGGCAAACCCCAATATTTTTGCACTGAAATCAGTGGGCTGGCATCCTGTTCTGTAATTACAATGTTGTAACCCAATATACAACTTTTTTTTAAAAAAAAATGTTTTATTAAACATATAAAAAATTAAATATAAAAACAATAAATAAGGGTACACAAGAGAACATAGAAAAATAAAAAAAAATACATTCAAAACTACACATAAGTAAGACTAAATTAAACTACCTTTACTAAACAACTAAAACTACATAACATTACAAGGGTTAAGACTGGTTTGATTTCCAACCTCTCAATTGATAGTAATTTAGAGGAAATTTATCAAAATTTTAGCTTATAACTAACAAATATAATACTGTAACAATATGGTAAGTGAAACTATAGTAAAATGAATATAGTTAATTTTACATAATTAGTTTGTATTAAGTAAGCCCAACAAAGAACTTTTTGCCAAGTAATATTTATAGTCATTGGACTATTGAAACAATCGGAAGTGCTCACCCAACTTTTCTTTTGAAACTATGCAGTGTCCTCCAACAGAGGTATTTCAAAGGTGCTGAAGAGTGGGGCAGTGGATAGACACACATCCAACCCCTCCTAGTAATGAGCAGTTGCAACAGCACACTGTAAAAAATAACTCTCAACTTTCTTTCTTATTCAATGTAGCAAAATGAGTTATTATTTTTACTTAAAATTTTTGAATGCTGTTAGCTGCTTGCATGTGCTGCAAAATGGCTACTCTTCTGTCCATCTTGTCATGTCCTCAACACTCACAAGTATAAGTATGAAGATAAGGCATCTGAAGAAAAGCTTTCCTGGGGATTTTAAAACACAAGGAGGCTTGTACAAGGAGCATTTCTTTAAGGTATCTTGAAGAAATGATGTAATCCAGGATACATAGAAAGTATCTTGGATTGCACCTAGAAGCAAACAGAAAATCATTACAGTTCCCTTTTGTTTGGTATTATGATCCCATCTGGCTGTGCCCTGTAACATTCTATCAGTGGCATTTTGTGCTAGTTGAAGTTTCTAGGTCGTCTTCAAGGGCAGCCGCAGGTACAATGTGTTGCAGTAGTCCAGTTGAGAGGTAGCTACATTATAAACCACTGTCCAGGCTCTCCCTATCCAAGAAAAAAAAAACAACAGCTGAAGTTCATAAAAGGTACACAAATCCATCAAAACCACCTCCAGGGTCAAAGCTGATTCCAGGAGTACACCCAAGCTGCCTGCCTGTTCTTTCAGGGAAGTGTACTTCCCTTTACCAGGGTCTGCACCCACACTCCCCAAACACAAGCAATATCTACTTATCCTGTTGTGCTTCAGCTTCAGTTTATGCACATATCTACAATGCAGTTCAAAGACCACATCACATATTTACAGAACTTTTGCGATCTTTAATAAAATCAGAAGAACGTGGTAATATTGAAAGGGTTGCAGCACAACCAAACCCACTGAAATCTGAATAAAAGGATGGATTTTCTGTGGAAATCCTTTAACTGAGGCCAAGAAAACCAGTCCGAAAGCAGAATTCCACCTGTGGGTTTTACATGTTCCCAATATTAAATACTGGCCTTCAGCATTGTATAGTGTGTCTATAATGGCAATATTCCAACAAGAAAATTGGATGCACTGTAAAGCATTTGTCGATCTTCAATATCTGCAGGCATGGTGAGGCTGGATTTTCTTTTTAACAGAGCAGTTTAGAAAACATTCTCTCTTTCAAAACTTCTCCTAGTCTAAACAAATGATATCCACTGAAAAGTACCAACTCTGACAAGGAGCGTATCTGATAGTATAAACAAAATGCAAACATCTGCCAGTCATTTGTAAAAATGGTTTTGATTTGACTATATCAAAATAAGGAGGCTTTTTTATATTTTTATTTTCTAGCTCAACTCCTGTGGTTTTTACATATGTAGCTTTGGAAATCAAGCACCATTAGTAAAATGCAAAAGGCATGCTGACAAGGTTACTCCCTAAGAACATAGTGGAAAAATGGCATCAGAGTGTACAGATTTTAAAAAAAATAAGATCTATTGTGTTGTCCTGATATGTGGTGGGAACAAAATCTGGACTATGCTGAAAGCCAATGAGAATTTTACTAATAA
Source organism: Cyclura pinguis (assembly GCA_030412105.1). Lineage (NCBI taxonomy): Eukaryota > Metazoa > Chordata > Lepidosauria > Squamata > Iguanidae > Cyclura > Cyclura pinguis. The sequence goes on from CM059602.1 coordinate 221,429,642, forward strand.
TATGGACTGGGACATTACATAAGCTCTGTACATAGTTCTTTACTAGGCAACAACACATATTCTCCTGTAAGACAGTGGTGGGCAACTTAGGCCCTCCAGATGTCTTTAGCTTACAACTCTCATCTGTCCTAGTTAAAATAGTTAATGGTGAGAGATTATCGGAGTTGCAGTCCAAAAACATCTGGAGGGCCGTTGTTGTCGGTCCCACATATGAGCAATATATAGTGTAAATCCCCTAGTTTACTAGTGCAGTGAAGTTAAACTGTATACATAATTAACGTAAAACATAGGAACCTACTGTTGTAAGCAATAAAAGAGTATAGACAACATAGATAGGGCTTCCCAGTTTTAACCTTGTCCACTCTGCAAGGCTGTTAAGAGATTCAGCGCCCTGGACAGTTCAGTTCACAGAGGGTATTGTCTGCTTAAATGTCTAAGCTAAAGAAATTCTCTCTCTCTCTCTTTCTCTTTGTATTTGCTTAGCTAAAGTTCCTCCATTTTGAATTCCAATCAACTTTAAAGATTGTTCCTGTTGTTAGCCCCCTGTCCTACTTAAAATTATGCTGATATTCATTAGCAAAGTCAGCGCCTGGGTTCCCAGAGCTCTCTGTAACAATATTTCTTATACTTCACTGCTGAGTGAATACATATGTCAATCAAGGTTCATTGTTGATTGTTAACCAGAAGTTACTGTATTATCAACTATGTATCAGAACTTTAGTCCTAGGAAAGCAAATATTCTTGCACATGCACTGTATGTTTTATGAGATCATTGTCATCCCAAATCTATATCAACCCCTCCTTTTTTCAATAAAGGGTCCTTCTCTTTGCTCATCTAAGAAGTGATTTTGACGGTGTTCTTCCTGGGGGGGGGGAAGTCCCTTTGGCCAAAGTTGAGGATCTTTCTAGGCAGAATAATTGTGTAGACTACTTGGGGTAGTCTATGCAGACCTAATATTTTAGATCTGACCTCTCATGTTTTTCTAGGGTTTAGGGATGACTGCCAACTGTAGGTTCAAGTCCCACCTGTGTTGACAGTAACCCTAACAATTTTGGAAGGGGTTCAAGTCCTTAGGGATATCCGCCAACGGTGGGTCAAGTCCCACTTGGCATCAACAAGGGATATCTGCCAACTGTGGGTTTGAGCCTCACTTGGCACCAACACTGCATTCCCAGTCTAACCCAGTCAACTTCACTCTTGTTTATGTTAGACAGATATGTTGGACCACAACTGGCTCAGGATGCTGAAGACAATCCATTTAGATGGCAGCAGATTCAGGATGGCTGGTCTGATTGTTGGAAGTTCTCCAGGGTTTGTGTCATTTATGAACTTTACTACCTGATCTTTGCTCTAATTGAAGATGCCAGGGGCTGAACCTGAGACTTCCTCATGCAAAACATCTGCAAGACATTTGCCCATTGCTGCAAACAAATAATGTTTGTTTGGTTCCCATCCTCATACACTTAGCATGGAAAGGCTTCCAGATGCCACAATGACACTAAGAAGGATTTCACTGGAACTAGGGACATTTGGTCGCTGGGCACCTTCTGAATATTCTTCCTGAGGATTCTAATATTAGGGTAAGATCTAAATGTTGTGGAAGTCCACAAATGCTCCAGAGCTCCTAGGAGTTCACTTCTTCTGGAGTCCCTTCTGCAACTCCCAAAGCTGCTCCAGAAATGTTTCTGAATGAGTCCCTGGAAAGTGGTCTCTGTGTCCTCCATGGATTAGGGAATCTAAAAGCAGAAACAAGGCAGCTGCATCTCCATAAGGGAAGGCTGAGGGTGGACATTTGCTTTTCCCTCTGTTTTTACTGAGATGGAAAGTTTGGTCTGCTTATGTTTACACACTCTGCCGAACAACTGTCTAGCTATTGATAGTAAAGCTGGCAATCTTCTCTTTGAGAGCCTCTTATGCCCCCCAGGGGACCCACTACACAGTACAAGAAATACTACCTTAGTATCTTAGCCAGGGTAGCTACTTATTACTCAAAGAAACCACTTCAATGAACAGAGGACAAGTGAGGACACTGATTTGCATACAGGTTTTACATGCTAAATATAATTTGAATAGAAATACCACTCATCTCATGACAATGGAGGAGGCCAGTTTTTAGCTAGAAAACTAATATAGAGAGTATTGTGCGTCAGTCTACAGTTGTCCCAATATTTATGGTGCACATTTTTGGTGAAATTTTCAACAGAGGAAACCCTTTCCGACTTCCGTCACCTCGGGGACTAGTTAATCCGCAGTTGTGTTTGCTTGTAGTAAATTTTCACCTGCTTCAGCGCCTCAGAATGATTTGCTGTCTCTAGGTGTTCTAACAACATTCTTTATGTGAGAACTTTATGGCTTAAGAACTGTAAAGGGGCAGCTGCCTCCATGCATTGATTAGTCAGGGCTTGCAGCTCTTGGTCACAATTTAAATATATAGAAAACCAATTGCCGTTTTCTTTTTGTAACTTGATATGTTGTAGGTATTTCTTTCTCTGTTCCCTGGTTACTTAGGAGATTTGCCTTATATCATCAGTTGCTTTGCAAATCCCCTTTTAATAATATTGCATGTTGAATTGGGACCATGTTGAGCACTCTGGAATGTTGAGAATGTTTTATTGATCCAGCTATAAATCAGAAGGATGCAACTCTGGCCTGTGTCCTGCTTGTAAAAGTGCCAACACTATAGAAAATGAGAAGCGCTGAGCAGGTCCGGCCCTTCCATTAGTCAGAGTCAGCCAATTGCTTCAGGTGGCAGATGTCCTCGCCTTGGCTGTTCTTCCTCAGCCCCCTCTCCTACCAGATGGCTTCCTGCACTGGAAGACAGAATTGTATCTGTTTCACAGCCTCTCCTGTTCCTCCTTACTTGGCTAAACTAGCTTACTGACGTAGAGTGTAGTATGCCGTCCCAATGCCACTAATGAGGTGAGTTCAACTGTCAGTCCAAAGTTCAATCACCTTCTATACCTCAAGCAAGGAATGGGGCCAACTTGTCTATTTGCCTAAGGTTTTTGGTCAACCCGGGTGCTGAGGTAACCTTGATCAGTGGTGATTACACTCCTCAGGGCCTTTCTGCACTATAGTCATACTACTATTATTCCACTTTCAATATCCTGTGCAGTTCTGGGGTTTGTAGTTTACTGAGGCCAAAGAGCTCTCTGGCTGAGAATTCTAAATGCTCCTCCCTAAACTCTAAACATCAGGATTCCATAGGATGTTGAAAGTGGAATAAGAGCGCTATAACAGTGTCGTGCGGAAAGGCCCATAGAGTGTGCAAAGAAATTAGCTGGTATCTTTTTGGTAGCATACACCAATGCTGCCTTTCTCCCAGCATGAAGTTCTAGACAGCTTACAAAAATGCTAAAACAAGAAAAAGTTTAAGCTTGCTAATAAAAAGTTAAAATACAATTAAACAAATCATCACATTGAAATACCAAGAAATTTTAAAAGGTGTAAAATCATTTCAAAACACGACAATCAAGTTAAAAACACAGCACACCCCTTCCCCCATAAAAATGACTCCCTCTCAAAAGTTCACCTTGTTTTTAACCAATTACTCATTAAATGCTTGTTTGCCTGTCAATGAAAAGAGATCAGACAGAAAGCAAGCATAACTTCCAATTTAGGGAATCCCACAGCCTGGGGGCAACCACTGAGAATTCTTACTGCTGTGTCCTCCCCGGACAAGTCTGTGATAGTGGTGTGACCAAGAGAATTCTTTCCCCCAAGGACCTTAAGACTCTGGCAGGTTCATATAGGGAGATACGATCTTTCAGATAGTCTGGACTTAAGCTTTATGTGCATGTAATTTTGTTTTGGATGATGCATATTTATGAGCTCCTTGTATACTGCTCAAAATTTCTCTCATGAAGTGTTGCTAAAACTGTTTAATGGCTGGGGGAGAAAGGCTACTATGTAATGGGAACTACGGATCATCTTGGCTCGAGAAGTAGGAAAATGAGGTTGTTCTCCATTTGGCCATAACTGGGCTTCCCTTTCTGCCCCCAGTGGAAACTCCAGTGACTTACTAAGGATCTGGGAGGATTATGATTGTTTTCTTATCCTTTTAACACCATCCCAGGTTCCCCAAAGTTGCCCATTCTTTGAAGATTAAACCAAGGATGGTCATAGAATGTGTTCCTGGCATTGTGTATGGCCTCCCGCATGATGGGACGCCTCTAGACTCTCCAGACAAACCTTTTTCCAGACAAAACTGAGAGTCAACTGCTTCTCCTGGAAGGCTCTGGGTGCAACAATTTGCCTTTTAAATGAGTTACAAGGTCTCCTTGCACTGTGCAAAACAAAAGAATACCAACTTCTGAGAATCAGAAGTGGACTTCCAGACACTATGGGAGTTTGGTTGTATTTTTCAGAATGCTCTTAGGTCATAAAAGTGGGCTCCTGTCCTGTCACACTTGGCCACCCCTGGCTTAAACCTTTTTCAAGAGCCATCTTTGCATTTTGTACTGGTTGCCTTGCAGGCACAAGGACCAAAGAAAGGGCAGCAACCCTCCATTGGCACAACCTAAGGGTTTCTTCAATTGTGTTTAGCCCCAAGGTATGCACTGGGTGACCTTGTGTGTCACACACTCTCAGCCCCAGAAGATCCCATAATAAGTTTGCAGTAGGGTGACCATAAGTCAGAAACAACTTGGTGGCACACGACAATGCATGTTAGACAGTATGGGATGAACTTGGAGAAACTGACTAGCAGGAAAGTTTCAAAACTTTACTATGTGTATATAGTGTTGTCACTCTGTGGCATGCTATATATTTAATGCAGAACTTTTAGACACCCCCCCTCCAATGTCTTGAGAAATCTGTCATCTGCATAATCAAACTACAGGACAGAAGACATCCACTATTTTGGGGCGGAGTAAAAATATTACACTTTTTTGGGCTCAGGAGTACCGAAAACATTTAGAGCTTTTTTTTTTTTTAAACACACACAAATTAACTGCCAGTGCTTCCTCACACAGGATGGATTCTCACAGATGCCCCTTCCTCCTTCTCCCTCGACAGTCATGTGGATGTGATAAGGAACACTGCATACTGCCAAAATTCCACATCCTACATAACCACCTACCTCACTCTGTTCTTTCTGCTGACAGTTCCCTGTCCATAAATGTTTGACTTTGCAGCTGATAAGGTGAAGGAGCCAAAAAAAAAACCAGGTTGTCCAAAAGGGACAATCATGCTGACCTTGGTCCGGCCATGAATATCTAGCTGACCGAAGGCACATCGGTAGCACAAGCTATCCTACTGAATCCTTAGTGATATCTTCAACAAGATCCCACAGTCACTAAATGTGAAAAGTGAAATGAAGTATTCCACTTTCAACCACAAACAGATCCAGTTGTGAAAACTCAGGCCATTTCCACACTGGACTGTTATAACGCTTTGATTCCACATTCAACATCCTATGGAATCCTGGGGTTTGCAGTTCCAGGAGGGGCCAGCTGGCCCCTTCCGGAACTGCAAACTGCAGGATTCCATAGTATGTTGAATGTGGAATCAAAGCACTATAACAGTCCAATGCGGAAATGGCCTCAGTTGCAGAGATACCTGGTCTTGATGTCTCTGTAAATTCTACAATCATGCTAATTTCCCAGTGCGACTGTGTAATCGATGGTTAAAGGGCTAGAAGATGGCAGCTTATTATAGTTCCACGTTTAAAAAGTTCTCTTTGTCTAACTGTCTTGCAAAACGTACATAACAGAAGAATCCTTCATGTGATTTTTTTTTGCAAAGTCTTGGGAAAAACTAGATTTATTTCATCGTATTTAGAACAAATTTATTAAGAATAGAAAACACATTTAACATTATCTGTCTACTGGCTGATTTAAATTATTTACCATGCAAAAACATGGTAAATAATTTCCTGGAAAGAACTGCTACCATACTTGATCTTAACCAAAAAGCTGAGAAGAGAAAACGACTGAAATACTTTGGGGTGTGCAAATATTGGATGAGAACTGTGAAGAATTTTTTTTTTTCTGCAGGAAGGAAAGAACTGGCAATTAGGATGAACGAGGATGAAACAGTCAAATATCTATTTCTCTGATTTATGACAGCATTCTTCTCATCTAATCCTAATCTCCTAATCTAATCCCCCCCTTTCTCTCTCACACACACACACATGTGAGATTGAGAGAAACTGTCCATCAGCTGCTGACTATTGTGTGTTTATGTTCCTGCTTATTTGAGTAAACATCTCAGATAAACAGCAGAAAATCATTTGTATGACCCCTTTAATGTCCACTAAATAACCAGGTGTGTTTAGCATTGAAAATCGTGTGCTGTGATGCTCAGCGTTACTGAGCAGCTGGGACTGGTGGCCCCTGATCAAGAAAACAGGCTGTTTGGTTACCAGAAAGTTGACTCCCAGGAGGCTATGAAGAACAATACAAACAAGCCATAGTCTTTTCTCCTGACCTGAGGTTTGCTTTGAACAGCATCCTTAAAGCTGCACTTCGCAGGGAGGTGTGATCCTTTTCAGTGATTTACTGTTCTTGAGACCAAGAGACTACCCTGTGATTTACACAGTGAATGGGGAATCTGACATCGGAGGGACTAATTGCTTCCATTTATCAAGCTTCTCAGAACACTTTCAGGAACAATGCCTCAAGTCACTACCCTCACAAACTAGCAAAGCCCAGGCTTAAAGGATCATTTTGAAGCACATGGAGCATATGTGTGGGATACTGGAGGGTTGTACTCAATTTTTTGCCACAGCAAGAATTACAGTGAGTTCATTTTTTAAAAACGCTATTTAGTTATATTTATAGATTCTGCTTTCCATCAAATGAGTCTAAGGCCATTTCAGCTCTACACTGGTCATTTCCACACTACACTGTTATAATGCTATTATTCCACTTTCAACGTCCTGTGGAATTCTGGGGATTGTAGTTTACTGAGGCCAAAGAGCTCTCTGGCTGAGAATTCTAAATGCTCCTCCCTAAACTGCAAATCCCAGTATTCTATAGGATGTTGAAACTGCAATAATAGCACTATAATGGTATAAGGTGGAAATGCCCTAAGATATTTCTTCCTTTCCCCCATTTTTATTTTCACAATAACCATGCAAGGTAGGCCAGGCTGAGAAAAAGTCAAAGAGGGTGACTGGCCCCGAGATCATTTGGGGACTTTTGTGGTACAGTGGGGACTGGAACCTGCATCTTCCAAGACCCAGTCCAGCCCTCTAACCACAGCACAACCCTGATTCACACAGTTATAGGAGGTGCAAGTAGAACCTGCAACAAAATTTTGCAGTGTATCCTCAACACCTAATACAGCCCCCTTAGACCTCCCATTGTCTGGATCATGGAGGTTTATGGGACTGTAGTCCTACTCAAAATGAGGACACCATATTGGGGAATGCTGCCTTTTTTTGCAGTATTTCTGGTCTAGATTTCATCCAGCCAGTCAACTATCAATGTAAGATACAGTAGGACAATAAAAGCTGCATATGGCCCAAATGGGGAAAGTCCTTTTCTCTCTCTCCCAAACGTGTTCTAATTTCTTTTTCTAACTGACCTTCCATACTCCATGAGCCACTGAGTGCTCAACTGCTGTTTCCCCGATTTTAACTATTTGTACTTGTAATAATAAGAACACAAAAGGACCTGTGCTAGCTCAGGCCAAAAGCTTATCTAGTCAAACCTTCTGTTCATGCAGTTGCCATCAAGTTGCCTTCAGAGAGGCCACAAGCAAGACAGCAATGATAACCTCTTGTTCATGTTCCCCAACAACTGATAAATTAGGCATTTTGCCTCTAATAGTGGAAGTAATAGATGATGACCATCACATGTCCTCCATGTTTCACAGATGAAAACTAGGACACATGGCCAAGCAACACCAGAGTGTAGCCAAGGTGACAAAAGTTATTAATGAAGTACACACCAGCTAGGAAAGGTTGCAACAGTTTGCTTTTGCCTGAGCCTACAGGGAAGGGCAAGATTCTATCCCTTCTTTTCCTTTCCCGACACTGAGTTAATTCAGTGCAGAAACTAAAATAAGCTGAGGATGGAGGGGAAAAGAAGGAGAAGGAGAGAGAACCTGGGACATTTTAAAGTGGACAACAGCAGATTAATCAGGACTGTTCCTGCCAAATTCAGACAGTTAGGGGGCTATACCATCATAATCAGTAGCCAGGGGTATCTGTCCTCCAAAAATGTATCCAATCCCTAAAGCTATGCAGGCTGACAGACATCTTGACATCTTGTGGTAAATGAATTTTACAGTTCAGTTGTGCTCTGTGCAAAAAAGTGCCTCTTTTTATTTATACAATATTTCCACACCAGAGAAAGCTTCATCTGTGAGAGAGCTTCTGAATGTACTTATTTGATTAATATGGGTAGGTAGGTGAAAGTAGCCATCCTAAGCCCCACACTGCCTGATTTCCAAAGTGAGTACTGCCAGTATTTGAGATTGTCTGGAAGTTACACAATCTGACCTGGCAGGCTTTGCAGTAATTCTAGATGGGGATATAGTTACCTATGTAGGAGGAAAAGCATTTGGACGCGTGCTCAGGGGCACTCAATGCTTTGCAGATCTCATGGATGAGCCTTCCCACAGAATACTGGATCTCCAGAAGTAGTTGAGCTTAGTCCTGGCATGGACTAAGTTCAGCTCTTCCGTGCAGTTGTGGATGGCTAAAAGGAGCCAAGTCAGAGCTGGGAAAAACTGATTTAAATCATTAGGTTGTTTAATCCTTAAACAAATTTTGACAAGGAAGCAGCATATTTAAAAAACAAACACAAAGCCATTTAATCATCTTGAAATTAAAAAGGAGGAGTGAGTCAAACTAATGGTCAAGTGATTGGGTTTCAAAAGTGCATTACATGCCAGTAATAATTAGCGTGCCACCTCCATTCACAAGGAAGAACATTCAGGGCCCTTTTAATTTCACATTGTGTTTCTGTGTATGTGTGTGTGTGTGCACGCATGCATGTGCATTTGTGGTGAGTAAGAAGGTCTCACAAAAGATGAAAGATGAACAGCTCTCTTTTATTGTTCCTGGTTTCCAAGGTGTAGTATTCAAAAGGAGGTTGTGAAAAACATGCATAACGATGACTGAAACTCAACTCAGATTACTGGATCAGGCTGCACCTTCTTTTTCAATGCAGTTGTTAACAAACATATACATTCATATGAGCCAGTATTGTAGTGATGCTGTTAGACTTCATAAAATTCCCTATTTGGGGCTAATAATGTTCTGTAAGCCAATTAATTAAGAGAGCAAAGGACATGTCCTCATCTAGTGTTTCCATTATACACAAAAAAAAAAATAGGTGGTAGGGGTGCTTTACAGCAGAAACAGGGAAAGATGGGTCAGGGTCAGTGAAATTTAATTCTTGTCCCCTTCTGTAAACTTATTCACCTATATATCCAACACCTGGAGGGATATGTAAAAGTTCTTCTCTATATCAAACTGACAGAGCCAGCAGCACTATTAGGCAGTGTTGTTATTGCTTCACCTGGCAGATATTGGGTGACGATACTGATAGGCTTTTGGCTTTTCCTCCTGAACTCTATGTCTGCTCACTCCTTTCATACATCCTGTCCTGTTCCTCACCCCAAAATAGCCCTGGTAAATTGGAAAACAGGGTCTCATCACCAGTATTGAAGTAAGATAAACCGGCAGTGCATCCAATTTCTCTATATGAGAAGAGGACCACCTTGGCCATCCTTTCAGGTAGCAAAATGTTTTGTGCCATACGCTGGCTAAGTGGTATAACTTTTCCATGCTCTAATCTACAGCAAATATTTCCAGTGCTGGTGATTGCATACATCTAACTTTTAATAGCAGAGAGCTAACTTAACTTGGCTTTGCCCTTGCTTGCAGCAAATGCACAGAGATATCTAAGTTGTCTCTCAGATATTTTATCTAGATTTACAATCAGTGTAATAGCTGAACTGGTCTGTGGTGTACCAATATAAGTGCTCAGTGGAGGGATGGCATTACGATGGTGCCAAGTATAAATCTGTAAGATGTATAAAAGCATCAAGGCTTCTTTCAGATCGTCCACAATCATCCTCAAAGTCTGAAAGCCTCCTGGAACACACATTGCACATTCTTATCTATAGGTAGAGTCAAAAAGCTGTTTGAAACCAAATGGTGAGGTCAAATTTGTTAGTTTGTGGAATGTCTTCAAGTTTTATTCTTAGAAAAACTTTTAACATTTCCAGTCTTTCAACAGGCTGGTAACCTGCTATTCAGTATTTGTCATATTTCCCTGAAAGACACATCAAGCTGCTTTGTTGTTCTCTGGTGTTCATTAAGCTATTTTGCATATTCTAGAGTAAAGCAACAATATCTTCTTTTGCTTCTAACTGTATTGCTTTTTAAACATACAAATATATAAAAGTGGTGTTTTGCAACTTTTTTTTTTTACTTTGCTGCCCAGCTTCTTAATGCAGTTGTTTTCTGGTTTCTTAATACAGGCTGAAAATCTAATGGACTTCACTCATACGGAGTTATAGATGTGCACCAAGACTTCCGAGGAGCAACTTTCCTTTGCAGTTCCTTCAAAAAATTGTTCTAGAAAACTGATGTTTCTGATTGAATCCAAAGTTGTGGTAGAAATGATGTTTGAAGACCTGGGGAAAAGCGGCGGGGTGGGGGGTGGAAGAAAAGGAATCTTCTCGAGCATGAGGAAACACTGACAAGATGAATTTTTTCAAAGTCCCAGCTCTAATAAGAAGCTTCTTTTTCCATTACTCATATATGAATAACCCTGGAGAAATACACTTATAAAATTTCTTTAAATGATTTTGGAAGACTGTTCCTGACAACTGGGACACCTGTGGCCAAGCAGTACCAGAGTGTGGCTAAAATGACAAAAGTTATTAACAAAGAACAACACACAAACTAGGAGAGTGTGCAGCAGTTTGCTTTTTGCCTTAGCCTACTGAGATGGACAAGATTCCACCCATCTTCTCTTTTCCCTCCCACTGAGTTAATTGAATGCAAATTACCTTTGCCTTTTGAACTCAGTTTGCAACAATTGGGATGGAACTTGGAAACACTGTTTTACAATGACTCACTTCTTTTTGAGACAGACAAGCTCAGAGGGTGGGGCTGGGTAAAGACCATGATTAGCCTATGGAGTCCTGCAGGTTTCCATTTTGCCATGTTTGCTATTTTAAATAGATGAGAAACATCTGGAAGAAATTGTCCATAGTTCTGGGGCACCACTGAACTCATGACACCCAACTCTGCTTTTCCATTGTATCTAAATCTGAGGAAGCTGTTTTGTTTCTAAACCAATATCTGTATCAGTGATTAGTTAGATGAGGCAATCAATTGAAGCTAAATCCAGACAAGTCAGGAATGCTTCTGGTCAGTCAAAAGATAGATTGAGAAATAATGATTCAACATGTCTTGAAGATGTTATGTTTCCTCTAAAGATACTGGTTCACAGTTCAGGTATATTCCTGGATTTAGCCCTGAGACTGGACACCTGTTCATGTTTATCATCTTCCAACTACTCATTGCAGTCTCTGGTATCTAAGGGACAAATTTTATGATTTTTAGTGTCTTATGGGCTTTCTATGTAGGAGTATCTTAGTTTCAACATTCAATTTCTCTCAGAGATGTTCCTGGTTTATTCCCTTTTAATGTTCTGCTGTGACTTATTCTTTTTTGTTGTTGTATTTTTGTGAATTTAGAATGAATGAATGAATGAATGAATGAATGAATGAGCTAGGACATCCAGGCTTCTACTGTGGTTAGGAACGTATTTGAAGTTAGTGTGTCAACTGTGACCATTCTTGTCTGGCCTCAGTGACATATGACTTGGTTAGATTCCATTTGGATTATTGTAACACTCTGTATGTGGGTCTGCCATTAAAAAGTGTTTCTAAAAGACAGGTAGCCAGACCGTTAACTAGAGCTGTTTACAGGGAGTAAACAAACTCTGTTGGCTACCAGTCTGTTTCCAGGCACAATTCAAATGATCTTTAAACCCCTACAAATTTTGTCTCAGGCTTCCAGAAGGACTTCTTCTCTGGATGCAGCTGAACTGTGTTCTTTGGTACCACTGTTTTATTTTGCTGTAGTGTGCTTACAGAGAGTGACCACAGTGACCAGATGACTGCTGAATCAGAAGCACACCAAAAATAAAATCAATTTAACATTTATTGAAATATTGAGCATGATTGTGGTTGTTGTTGTTGTGTACTTTCAAGTTGTTTCCAACACATGGAGATTCTGAGGTGAACCTATCACAGGATTTTCTGTGGCTGAGAGTGCATGATGCACCCAAAATCACCTAGTGGATTTCTATGGACAAGTGAGGAATTGACCCCTAGACTGCAGGGTCATAGTCCGATGCTCAAGCCACTACACAATCCTGGCCCTCATTGAACATCAGGGATATTAATAAGAACAGTAAAAATATAGCCTGCATTGTGTTAAAATGACAGAAATAATAATGTTGAAAGCATGACAACTGAACCAATGATCATATGACTATGCACATTTGTGCACTAGACTTGTTATAGTGCGATTATTCCACTTTCAACATCCTATGGAATCCTGGAGTTTGCAGTTAGGGAGGGCCTCAAGGCCCCTCCCTAAACTGCAAACCCCAGGCTTCCATAGGATGTTAAAAGTGGAATAATCGCACTATAACAGCCCAGTGTGGAAATGGCCTATTACAAAGCATTACAAATGTAGCAGTTCCAAAGTATAATATGAAAGAAAATGACAAATATATTACATATTAATATATGTATTATGAAATATATTACATATTAAACAAAGGTAAAATATAAAGAAGTATTACGTGAATGCAAAGTAGCGATAAAATTTCCTAGCACACTCTGAAGGATAGCGAAAGTATGTGAAGAGAATATATGTCCTCTCCCATCTGCCTAGCTTTAAACTGAAAGCAACAAGAATAGGACGTCTCCAAAGATGCAGAGAGAAAAAATTACAAAGCGACCTTTCCAGGAATGAGCTCATTTATTTTTAGGTCAATCTTCATAAACTTACGAAGAGGTAAGCATGTGCCAGGCTGCAAACTAAGGATTCTTAAAACAAAATATAAAACATATACCTACTAAGCCTGGGGTGTCCTAATCCAATTCAGGCATCAAAAATTCACTCCCCCCCCCCCAAGATTACAATAAGTTTCTATTTTAAGAAAATAAATTGCAGAATAAAAATAAAAATAAAAAATTGAGTAAATTCAAAGATGTAGAAATATCTATATCTTTCTGTAATTCTGTAATTATGCAGAATCACAGCCACCATCACCATGACCCACCCAAAAAACCAGACAGTAAAGCCAAAACTCACTGCCAGGCATAAAAAATAGATTGAAATGAAATACCTGTCGTAGCACCTTGAACCTCTGGCAGCCTTCCAGAAAGTGCACAAAGAAGCTATAACACAACTATAAAGCATAAAGAAGCATAACTATAAAGCATAAAGAAACTGTAAACTATAAAGCATAAAAAAAGAAATCTGCCCTTGTTTTAAAGTAAAACAATAAAAAAAATAATAACAACAAGCATGATCTAAAAGTTTAAGAAATGATAAATATTTAAGTATAATAATCCATTTATTTAGTTTCTTGCAGGGTGGCTCTAACTTCTACTGTTGTTGTATAGAAACAGCTATAAGACAATAAATACTATATTGTCATATTGCTTGCCACTGTTCCCGTTATTATTTTGTAGCTAAACTATGGCCACTACCTATTTTCCAAATAAGTTTTTAACTGTAACAATTTCCCAGTGCCAGAATATTATCCTCACTTGTATTGTTGACAATTTCATTGTCTCTAAGGTGGTGGAAACAACAGGAGGATTGACAATTTTGGATTTGATACCAAGCAGGGAGGAACTGGTCAATAGAGTGGACATCCTGAGATCCTTCAGTGGCGGTGACCGCATTCTCTTGGAATTTTTTACACAGAGAAAAGAAGGAGCCAAATCTAGTCAAGCACACAGTCTGGACTTGAGGAAAGCTAATTTCAGTAAACTTAGGGAAATACCAGGTGAGATCCCATGATCAGAAATGTTCAAAGGGAAGGGAGTTCAATGATGCATGGAGGGTTTTTTTTAAATGCACAATTGAAAACATATTCAGTGAGAAAGAAAAGTGGGAAGTGTCTAAAGAGAGAACTTTCAGATAAGCTCTGGTTTAACAGAGATGTGTAGAGGAAATGAGGAAAGCATGAAATCACAAAAGAGGAATACAAATGAGTAGCTGTCCTTCTATGGAGAAAGCCAGAAAGCTAAAGCTCAGGGTGACCTCTGGCTTGCCAGAGAGTTTAAAAGTAGTGAAGGGTGCTATGTTTTGAACAAGCAGGAGAACAAGGAAACAAGGTAGGGACGCTGAGTGGAGAAGACAGTGAAATGCTACCAGGATACAGAGTGAAGGTGGAAGTGTTCTTCTGTCTGATGCAAAATGGCCAAGGGCACTCTGCCTGGTGAAGATAAAACAAATGAGGAAGTAGGAGGACTGCAGTCCAGAATAGGTAAAGTGGTGAAGAGGTAACACAAAAAAACCTAGCTACTGTAAGGGCCTTTCTACACTACACTGTTACAGTGCTATTATTCCACTTTCAACATCTCAAGGAAACCTGGGGTTTGCAGCTTAGTGAGCACCATTTCGAATTCTCAGCTTTTTGGCCTCAGTAAACTACAAGCCCCATAATTCCTCAGGATGTTGAAAGTGGAATAATAACACTATAACAGTGTAGTACAGAAAGGCCCCACATGAATTCCAGTCTCCAGGCCTGAGGTACTGCTTCCAAGGAAGTTTAAGGAAGTTGCTTATGTTGTCTCACAGTCACTGTTGATAATCTTCAAAAATTCTTCAAGAACAAGAGAGATCCCAGCAGACTGGAGGAGGATGAATGTTAGCCCTTTCCTCAAAAAGTGTTGGAGGAGAAGGCCTGATCAGTGAGCTTGATCTGAATCCCAGGGAAGGCTCTCGAACAAATAATTAGCAGTCAGTCAGCAGTCAATGTTGTGGTTATGAAGAGCCAGCATGGGCTTATCAAAAGGAAGTCATGCCAGAGTAATTTTATCTCTTTTTTGTTAGAGTTGCAAGCTTTGTAGATCAGAGGAGTGCTGTTAATGTAGTATATATTGATTTCAGTAATGGTTTTAACAAGGTCCACCATTATATTCCCATAGGCAAGTTGGTAAACTATGGATTATACCATACTGCTGTTAGGTGTGTTTATAGTTGGTTGACAGACTGAATCCAGAAAATGCTCACCAATGGCTGTTCTTCTTCCTGGAGAGAAGTAACTAGTGGAGCACCCCAGGGTTCTGTCTTGGGCCCAGTTCAAAATCTTGTTCAACATCTTTATAAATGACTTATGAAATGCAATAGAAGGCAATGTTGTTTATGCCTTCAAGTTGTTTCTAACTTATGATGATACCAAAACAAACATATTCTGGGATTTTCTTGGCAAGATTTGTTCCAAAGGGGTTTGCATTGCATTCCCCCGAGGCTGAGAAATCGTGACTTGCCCAAAGTCACCTTGTGGGGCCAAGTGGGGGTTCAAACCTGGTTTCTCAGAGTCCTACTCCAAGACTCAAATCACTACACAACTCTGGCTCAACTAGAATGCCAGCTTATCAAATTTGCAGATGACACCAAATTAGGGGGAATAGTTAAAGCTTCCAGAGGACAGGATCATGACTCAAAACGACCTTAACGAATTGGAGAGCAGGGCCAAAGCTAACAAAATCAATTTGAATAGGGATAAATACAAGGTACTACATATAGGTGAGGAAAATGAAATGCACAAATCTAAGATTAGCCTTCGAGTTGCCATAAATCAGAAACAACTTGAAGGCACACGAAGAGCAAAATGTTTCAGGGTCCATTTTCCCTGACATTTTTATCACCCAATTCTCCCCAAGAACTTACTTTTTTCCAATAGCCTAGTTTGTAAATATATCAAAAAAACAAAACAAAAAAACACACACAACCCTCACACAAAATAAAAACAGAGAGACTCTCTCCTGCTTTTGGTAACTCCATCCTACTCCATGCTTGGGTCTTCAACATCTGTTCCATAAGGGAATACAATTTCAGTAACACATCTGTTGATCAGTATTTCTCCATGTGAGGTGAATCAGTTTAGAATAGCGCTCACATTTATGTGCTTTTAAACAGAATTTCTGGTGTAAAAATCAGTGGCCAGGGATTGTTCAGTAGATATCTGGAGGTACTGAAAGCACCAAGGCACATACTGATGTTCTCATTTGCAGCAATAATGACAAAAAAGGTGCCCCCTCCAGCAAAAAAAAGGCTCTGGAGTTGGCCAGAGCATTAGGTCTAAATAGATTAAATGGAAATCAGTTTCAAAGGAGGGAGAAATGGAATATATATAAGGTTTCTTCTTCTTACAATAATTTAACTGATAGAACAGGACTTATCCCAACTCCCACCCCATGCTGTACATCCAGACATTGTGCAAGATCTTAGTTATAACTATTGACAAACTGTTGACAAACTATTGATAAAGGACAATCCTTCATGCACAACTTGGATTCAGATTATGAAGAAAGATTCTACACTTGGATCTGTTTAAAATTTTAATTGCATACATTAAAAATTCATCTCCTGGACACTCAGTAAACCTGCTGCTTGGGGAATTCAGATGAAGAGCAGCTATTATAATACAAGCCTGGGGAGCTTCTTGTAAAAGTTTTAATTATCACATTAAATAAAACATCAGTTGTCTCTTTATGGGGTACATCAACTTATGCAGCCTTTCTCTTGGGTTTTAATAGCTTAATAAAAGTAACCATTAATAGAGAGCTAGCTTCTTTGCATGACTGTTTAGACAGTGTTGGAGATTTGCCTTGTACTTTACTAAGAAGGAATAAAATGTACACTTGATCTGAAGTATTGGTGTGTCACAAACTATTTCAAAGCTTCATTCTGGTTAAATGGAGCTCATGTGGACATCAGGGGGTGCAGCATTCCAATGGAAAGCTGCACCCCAGCTTAAGGACTAGAATAGGTTCCTTAGCCTAGATATGTACTTTTTTATGCAAGAAGTCATCTTCCCCATGAAGTCAAGGACATCCTCTGACCTTTTTGTGAGGCTGCACATGTTTAGTTTGTCTTGGTGTAGGGTCTTTGCAGACAGTAAAATGAATATGTTTAGGGACTCATGCAGAATGGTGATTTGTGTCACACAGTGTCACACCATCCAAAGTTGCTTTTTAATGCTTCTTGTCACTGCTTGTTGCTTGCCTGTCCCAATGTTTTCCTGCCTGTTTCAACACTCTCAATAAAAAAGACACATTTTGATTCATTCTGGGCATCTTGCTTGTGAGGTGGGTTGTGACATTAGAGGTGGCTATGTCAAACCTCCTCATACTCTTCCCCATTTTGCTTCCAGATGTGCCTCCAGATGTGTTGCAATCTTTGGGTGGTCTCCTTTCCCTCCTAGGCCTTCTTATACTTTTAAATTTTTTAAAGATCTCCCTGGAACTTGGGTTCCATTTCTTTTAACTTATAAAACTATCTCTAGAGCTTTAGCACTATTGCTCAATCACTACAAACTGCTATGGTGGTTTTGGTGTATTAAAACAGAGCAATACCATCCCAGCAGCGTTTAGCAACAGGACAATTGTATTAAAAAGTTTTAAAGAGGTTAAGGAAACAAATTTGTCTCTGAGAGTCCATGTCCACTTTTCTTGGAGATTTGTTGTGCAAGAGGTAAAATTAAGTGGGAACAGGCAGTGGGCTGCAAAAGCATAAAAAGCTAACCTCCGCAGCCCACGTCATAAGGCACTGTCCAAAAATGAAATGGAACACAGCAATGAGAATATATGTTGATTGGGAATTCAAAATATACCAAAATGCACACAAATTTAGTTCAGCTAAGGAGTAAGAAGGTGCTGAAACTGAAAGCCAGAAAGGCCATTATTAACGGACAACGGAAATCTCATTTGGATCTCAAAATTAAACAATGAGAATCGCTACCTGTCAACTTACATGCCATTGCAATCCATTTTCAAAATTTATTTAAGGCCTTCAAATTAACAATGCCAAAAGTCCATTCTTAATGATGAATTGAGTTGGATCTGGGCAATGGCAGAGTTGTTGTTGTTGTTGCTGCTGCTGTGTGCCTAAGCCAGCCTAAAGTGGATCTGTCATGATGTTCTTGGCAAGATTTGTTCGGGGGCATTTTGCCTATGCATGTGACTTGCCCATGGTCACCCAGTGGGGTTCCATGGCTGAGTGAGGATTCAAGCCATGGTTTCCAGAGTCATAGTTCAATGCTCAAACCCCTGTGCCACACTTTATACACAAACCAGATTAACTACAGCTTCCCATTATGAGATGTGTATGAAATTCCCCCCCACTTCAGCCTTCTTGTTGAAGGTTGTACCAAACTTCCCATTGTTGTACCAAACTTGTTTTGTAATATTTTTAAAAGGCAAGATAGAAGAGGATTCAGATTTTCATAGAATTTGAGTGTGTTTAGCAAGTATTTCTAAATTTGGAAAACGTGTGTGTATGTATAATAGCGATTATTTCTAAATGTGCATGTATATCTATCTTACAGTAGTGTGGGACCTGGTCACCTCTGTGCCTATTTAGTCTGTGGCACAGATGCCGCTAAATGTTGTTGAACAAGTTCAGAGCCCCTGCTTTCCATTCCTGTTATTTTTTTTAAAGAATCTTTCAACAGGTCTAGATAGTCCATCAAACAGAGGGCTGTCCTCTCTAATCATAGTTGTCCCTTATAATTTGTATTGTATAACATTTTATTGTATAATTTGTATAACATTGTATTGTATTATCATGTGATAAATTTGTTGTTGTGTGCTTTATTGTATTGTATAACAAATTATTGTATAATTTGTATAACATTGTATTGTATTATCATGTGATAAATTTGTTGTTGTGTGCTTTCAAGTCATTTCCAACATATGGTGACCTTAAGACCATCCTATCACAGGATTTTCTGGGACAGAGAGTGTGTGACACGTCCAGGGTTACCTACTGGGTTTCCATGGCCAAGCAGAAAATCAAACCCTGGTCTCCAGGGTTATGGTCCAATGCTCCAACGACTACACCACACTTGCTCCCTTGATACACTTACTCGAGAGCAAATTCTAGTGAAGACTGTGTGGTTTACTTCTATATAAAAATTCTTTTGATTTTGTTGTTAAAATATGAGCTACTTCTTTTACAACTAGGGATGGGAAAGAAGTTGGATTTACAGAGTGATAGAGTCATACAACTGCAGAGCTGGCCTCCTGCCTATTTCAGCCCTTTGACAATGCAGGAATCCATAGCTAAAGTACTGCTGACAGCTGTCCTCCCAAATGCTGTTTAAAACCTCCCAATGAAAGAGCCAACCACTTTGAGGGAGTCTGTTGCACTTCTGAATAACTTGTGTCATCATGAAGTTCTTCCAAACATTTAGTCTGTATCTACTTTCTTGTAATTTCATTCCATTGGTTAGAGTCCTACACTCTGGAGGAGCAGAAAACAAGCTGAATTAATATTAACTGAATATTCAATTTGTGGGTTGTGCTCAATGCAATCCAAAACATTTATTGGTAATAGTTATGGGACACTGCAAACATGTACCAGCTAAAGCATGCATGTATCTTTCTCTTTTTCCAGTTATGTGCAAACAAATGCACACAGCTCAAAATGCTTATCTTTGAAAAATGTGCAAAAACACATTTTGGTCAATGGAAAAACTGTGTACAAAATGCTTACATTATGAAAAATGTATTTAAAAGAGTGTCTGTGTATATATTTTCGTTGAAGTCATCTCTTGACTTATGATGACCCCATGAATTTCATAGGATTTTCTTAGGTGAGGAAAGTGTATATATTAGAATAAATTTGTAACAAAATATATTCAGATTTCAACACACACACACACACACACACACAGCACTGCAACATTATGCAACCAACTACAACACAAGGACAGGAAGAAAATGTAGGATAGAGTGAGAGTTATAATGCAATGATGCTGAGCCAGAGAGATTTACATATGTCTAGGTACAAAAGAATATGTTGATGAGGCCATTTTAGCCCCTCAAGGAACTTGTGGGACTCCTCCCTGATCTGACACTCTTTCTAGAACTAAGTTATGTTCATAGGCACCATGATTGGTCATACCATCAGAAGAGGAGCACCTAGTAGTAGCATGCATGTGCCCTCCAGGATGCATAAACTCAGCCCCAGTAATGTATTTAAGTCTTTTACTCCAAGTCTCAAGTCAAGTCTCAAGTCCTTGAAGATACTTTCAAGTCAAGTCTCAAGTCTGGAAGCCAACTTTATACCCCAACCAAAATTCCTGAATTATTGGAAAAAGAGAAATAAATTCAGTATTAACAATTTAAGCAGAGTCGGCTCTCCACATTTTGCCATCTGCAGCTTTGGAAGTGGGGAATAAGATCCTATCTTACTCCCCATTGCTGAAGATTCAAAAGTTTTAGAAAGAAGGATCCTTCTTCCTCAAGCCAGTTGCCTAACACATTTGCTGTTCCCCTCTGAGAAATGCACCCTGCACTTTAGGCGTGAGTCTTGTCTTTTGCTCTTAGGAAATGTTTTAGAAGGCTCCTCTGATATGCAGCAGGGACAAGCTGCTGAGCAGACCTCAAGCCTGCCTCAAGCCCATTGCCTAACCTGTTTGTTGTTCCCTTCTGAGAAATGCACCCACACTTTGGGCTTGAGAGAGATTGTCATGTGACTAGTAGGCAAAAAGAGATGGAGGCGTTGTTCAAAGTCATAAGTTTTCTGGATGAATTTGTTATGTTACTGCACCAGGGGCATCAAGTTGATCATTAAAAATATACAAGTTTCAAGTTGAGTCGAGTCAGTGCATCATTTATGACTGCATGGAGTCCGAGTCAAGTCACTGAAGCAACTTAAGTCCAAGTTGAGTCCGAGTCTCTCGACTTGCGTCTACATCACTACAGCCTACCATGCAAAATTCCACCCTGACACATCACTGTGTACTGAATTGTAAAATTTATTATATTCTAATTGCTGTGAGCTGTGATGGGAGCTGAGGCTAAAATGCGGGATAAAAAATATAATATTGAAGCCAGACGGTCACTCATAAGTTACAGCTGCTCCTTGTCCTTGAGGTGCCAACCAGATTAGCAGGAGAGATGGCACAGGGCGTTGCTGGGGAATATGAAAATTGTCCAACTTCCGTTTGTAGAATAGATTCAAGTCCCTTCTGTTGGATCTCAGTACCTTCCACGCAAGAGGTTAAATAAGTAAAGAATTTAACAACTGATCAAGTTATCAAGTTATTCAAGCAACAGTGCAAAGCATGAACCAGGACCGCAATTCAGGAGAGCAATGATATAAAAGAATTTTCAATTTGAGATTTATCGCATTCCAAAAATAACTTTAACTTCTCTGTCTTGAGTAACAGACATATATTTCCTGTCTTCAGTGGAAAAGCATACTGCTCAAATTCAATTACATGATGATTCCACCATACCCCTAGCATAACCCATTGCATTGGATTGTGGAAGCTAAACAGACTCAGGCCTGGGTTAGTCCTTGGACAGGAATCCACTGAGGAACATCATGAGCCTCTAGGTAAGCCTGAAAACCCAGAGAGCTGCTGCTGCCAGTAAGAGTTGGCAATACAGTGGTAGATAATGCTCTGACTCAGTACAGAGCAGTTTCCTATATTTCCACATTTGATTTTGCTAATTATATATATATATATATATATATATATATATATATATATATATATATATAAAATGTAGCAAATGAATGTCTTACCTTTCTTTGGTAAAAATCTTTAGGTGTGGAAGTTTCCTGGTTAACAGATATGCAAGGATTGTATGTGAAACCTGTTGAACCAGTCCCTTAGCTCTTTTGCCATATGAGTGTATAGAAGTGTTTTTCCTATCATTCTCTCATGAAATTTGAATACCTATAGGTTGGATTGACTTCACACCTCTGCTAAACAATGGCCTCATTCACATGGCTTCATTCACATAGTAAACCTCAGGCTTGTGGGGTCAACAATTCCTTCTCCTCCCTTCCATTCATGTTTCACATTTTATTTTAAAGAATTCACATTTCCTCATAACATAGGGAACTGTAGTTTGCTTAAACTACTGGTACTTAGACTAACTCAGGATAAAATCGTACATTCAGATTCTGGCTTGCTCTGAAACCAAAAGGTTAAACAAACCACAATTCTCCATATTTATTGTGGAACATCATGAGAAACTATGGTCAGTTTAAAGTCAGAAACAGGTGCTCCTAGCTTCCTATTCCAAGCTATAGAAAAGATCATGAAGAAACGTGCACAAACCCTAAGCTTGTTGTGCTCCATTCACATTATAGGAATGGATGATGTGCCATGAACAAAATGGTATGTTGGGGTTAGTGTGTGTGTACACATTTGTGTATGTGTGTTTCTGTTGCTAAAAGATATGGAAACATGTCGAGTTGTTAGGAGCAATTTATAGTGTCTTAAAAGAATCCTGGAAAATAAATAAGAGTTTTTAGAAATCCTTTATTCTGAACAAAGATTGTGATCTGGTTGTTGTATCAGAGAATTGGTTTCCTACATTAAAACATATCTTTACCTCTGCTACTGGTTTAGAAATACCTTAAAATATGCAACCTTTTTTTTAATGCCTTAGGGAGTACTGCTAGTTTAAGCAACACATGAAAAGTATTTATGAGTCTTTTTTATGAGGTGGTCAAAGCAAAGACCATCTAGCATGTAACATAAGATGGCTAGAGAAGAAAGGTTTTTCAAAACTACATTGGAAGGTTAAGCACGAATGGAATTTTATTTCGGTTTCTATTGTTTATTTGAATTAATGATGTTTTCAGATGGGAACTTGAATGATAACACAGATCAAGATAATTGTTCCAGCAACACAATGCCCTGGGGCTAGCAATGAAGCAAAGTCATTGAAATAATTCTAAATACATATTTTTTTAAGAAAAAAACAAGGAAGGTAAGTTTAAAACATAAATGGGACAAGGCTTTTCAAAAGAGGTGAAGCCTAACATAGTGACCCAAATCTTTCAAACAGATCTCAATGCATTAAAGTAATTTCTATAGCACTTGTAATGAGAAAAAGGCCTAAGAAGCTTTATTGTTTGCTCTCTTGGCAACCTATGGGGTAGTATGCCATTATTCCCTGTTTCACAGATGGTGACTTAAGGTGGAAACACAGGACCACACAACAGGGCTAAAGTTGGCTGGGTGATTTGTAGAGTTGTAGTTTTTTTAAAAAAATTTTTCCCAAGCTCTAGCCCAGAGGTTCTTAAACTGAGATCTGTGGACCTCTGGGGGTCCACAGAGCACTCACCGGGGGGGGGGGTCTACAAAACCCTGCTACTGGACACTACCACCACCAGTAGCAACAGGGATATGGCAGTGTGTCGGGGGGGCATTGCTGAAATTGAAATTGCTTCCTTGTTTGCAAATGAGGGAACAGTTTGGCGCACTCACGTGCCTGTTGCCATGTTATTTTCGTCATGGACACAGCAGCAGGGGATGTGAGCACAAAAGGACATGGTGGTGGGTGGGTGCGTTCACCCAAACTGCTCCCTTGTTTTCAAATGAGGGAGCAGTTTCAGCACCTGCACCCCCACTGTTGCCATGTTCTGATGAAAAGGACACAGTAGCAGGTGTATGAACTCTCCCAAATTATGACTCTGGAGACCAAGGTTTAAATCCCCGTTTGGCCATGGAAACCCACTGAGTGACCTCAGGCAAGTCATGTTCTCCCAGCCTCAGAGAAAAGCAAAGACAACAATTCTTGCCAACAAAACCCCCAGGGTAGGTTTGCCTTAGGATCACCATAAATCAGATAAGAGACATGATGCCTAGAAAGAACCTCTCCCTGTCAATGGCACTTTGTTGTTGTGTGCCTTCAAGTCACTTCTGACTTATGGCAACCCTAAAGTAAACTTATCACAGGGCTTTGAAAGAGTTGTTTAGACATTTGTTCAGAGGGGTTGGCCCTTGCCTTCTTATGAGGCTGAGAGAATGTGACTTGCCCAAGGTCACTCAGTATCTCAGCAAATATTTGAATCCCCATCCCCAGAAGCCATCCACAAATGAATCAATCAATCAGGCAGTCAGGCAGTCTTGGGAGTCTGCTGCAACAAATTATATTTACAAGAGATTCCTGGTAAAGTAAAGATTAAGAACCACAGCTTTAGCCAATCCCCTGTCTTGCAGACTAAGTTGTAATATCCAGGATTGTATGGGAGAAAGCACTGACCATTGTTAATGATTGCTATGGAAAATGAACACCCCTTTCATTGGGTGCTTAAATGCCTGTCTTGGGCCATTTTTGCACTGGACTGTTGTAGCGCTATTATTCCGCTTTCAACATCCTCTGGAATCTTGGGGTTTGCAGTTTTGGGAGGGGCCCCTCCCAAAACTGCAAACCCCAGGATTCCAGAGGATGTTGAAAGTGGAATAATAGCACTACAACAGTCCAGTGCGAAAATGGGCCTTGTTGTACGTCAGTTTGAGCTACATTTGAGAGAACATGCCTCTCCTGATTGGCATCAAAATCATTACATCATATGAATGAAAATAACTGGGATCCCCTAGAGGCTCTCAAAGTGAATTTTGTGTACACCATGCACTTTCCAGTAGAAGTCACAGCATATACAATGTGCCTTCACCCAACCTTTTTATTTTCATGATGTAGTTAACAGACAGAATCATGATCTTATTTATGGATGATTGAAATTGGACTAAATAACCATATCATCAGACCTGGCAACCTTTGAGGCTAAAACAACATGAAATAAAAAGAAGAAAGATTATGATTGTTGTATACAGGCTTTTCCTCAGCAAATGATTCATTGTCTCAATTCTAGCTGTATTACCTCAGCCCTATCATATTAGCAGGAACCCCAGAAATATTTTTACACTGGGAGGAGGCTCAACATTGACAGGCAAGTTGTTATTAATTCGTACTTACTTTTCTTTACAGTGCTAAGTTGCATTAAGATAGCAGCAACCAACTGAAGCAGATAACAATCTAACTACTGTGAAACAATGGCAAAATAGTAAATGAAATATTATAAAACTGAGTACAAAAAGTCCTGGTGGCACAGTGGTTAAGTGCTGGTACTGCAGTCACAAGGTTGTGAGTTTGATCCTGCTGGGCTCCAGGTTGACTCAGCCTTCCATACTTCCTCAGGTCAGTAAAATGAGTACCCAGCATGTTGGGGGCAATTAGCTAAACATATTGTAAACTGCTTAGAGAGCACTTAGCTGATAAGCAGTATAGAAATACACACGCTAGTGCTATTGCTACATAAAAATCAACAAGCACAATATGTGAAGCAAAGGGAAACATAAGAACTTACTAAGTGAACCCTGTACCATCTCTGAATATGTCTGCCACCCACTACATTACATTGAAAGCCAAAGCTTCAGGGATATAGTAGAAAATATAGGATCATACCACAACACACTCAGAAGAAAACAGAAAACATGTATGTCTATCAAGCTTGAGATATAGAGACTCTTTTGGTGCAAAAACTAGAGTGAGGGGTGTGTAATGAGGTAGTCACATTTGCTGATGTCTGGTTAGGGTGAAAGCCAATGTGGTATAGTGATTTGAGTGCAGGTGTAGGACTCCAGGACACCAGGGTTTGAATTCTCATTCAACTGTAGAAACCCACTGGGTGACCTTGGACAACTCATAATCTTTATGCCTCAAAGGAAGGCAGTGGCAACAGCAGCAGTATTTAGGGTGGTGGGAACAAAAAGAGTTTGTGAAAAGCTCCAAAAGCATCTCTCTGAAGTGGGAAAAGGGCTTTCTGTGTGTCAGTTGCTGAAAAATACAGATGGAAGAGCTGGTGGCATCCATGTTTTTCTAGTGCCTTCCCATAGTAGTTGGCGACTGTGTGTACAGAATACTGGACAACAGTTCCTCAGCTGAGTGCAGCATGGCTCTTCTTATGTCCCTACATCAGTCCACAGAAAAATACTCTTTAAACTAAATGGAAAAATTGAAAATATAGAAAAATAATAGCTTATGAAAAAGCAAAGTTTTGGGGAATGTGTAGGCCTCTTCCTGGTCTAAGCAGGAAGCAAAATGTAGACTTCCTTTTTCTTTTTGGCAGAATTATCATATATTCTAACTAAAAGTGAGAGAAAATCCACAAGGAGTCCAAAGAGGAAGGGTGGGGGAAAGGCACCTCTATATTTGGGTTACTTGTTAAACTACATCCTTTCTACTATTTGGACTTTTCCTGTAATCCTTTTGGTTCTGTCTTGCTAGCACTGTTAGGAATTTGTCCCAGTTAAAGATTTCTTTTGCCTATATTATGCAAAACGAGATCAATTAGAAGACTACCTTGGAGAATGCAGAAAGTGCAGAGGTCAGATGGCCATCTCTCAGGAATACTTTACTTTGGATTCCTGTCCTGACAGAGATCAGATAGATGATCTTTGAGATCCTTTCTATGATTCTATGACTGAGATCTAAGCCACTCTACGGCTTCTATGACTCAGATCTAAAAATTAGGGAAAAAATCAGGGAAAAAAAATACTTTGCAGATCCTACTCACTCAAAGATGACTCTGAATCACAGTACTATCATAAGCCCTTTTTTCCTCTTCAGATTTTTCTCTAGCACACAAAGTTAACGAAAAAACCCAAGTGCTTTAAGCTACCCTGCCTTGTTTTCTTGCTCCAAGAAGTAAGCCCACCTTTAGTTCAGTGAAACAACTCTTTAAGAGATAATGCGTCATTCAATTATATATTTGATTATGATTCAATCATCCTTAACTATAATTCAATCATCCTTCACTATGAAGAATTCTAAAAGCACAAGGTGTTCTTAGTAGTCTTGTTCATTTATTAAGTGTAGCTGTCTCACAGGTAAGTGTGCAGGACATGTAGCTGAAGGAGGTATTTTAGAAGGTGAGATAGCATGGCTTACCTAAATGTAGGCTGTGTTCTATGAAGGAAACATGAATAATAATGCGTGGAAGGTGATGGAAGTGAAAAATAGCAAATATAACAAAGGAAACATATCTATTAAGCACACAGCTATCATATTTCTGTTTACTAATCTTGTGGCATGGTTGGGTGAGAATGCCAGTGTAGGGACAAAGTTATATCTTTTTGTGTTCTCTGTCTTCTCTGAGTTCTTCTTGTTGTTTTACTATGCTGTCTCTAATCTCCCTTTGATATCCATAGAACTGCTTACTCAGTAAGCCACAAAAATTCTGGGAAGCTGAAACATCTATTGGGGGCGAATGTGTATGCATGTGTGTGTGTGTTTGTACATGCACTACCTTCTCCTTCATCCTACTTTTTTTCTCTCTCATTTTTCCTGATACCATCACTGGCCATTAGGCCAAAGTCAACAGAATGCGATCAGTATTTGTTATTTACTTGGCTGTGAATTGGGCTGTTGGCTGGCTGAATCCCAGACATCTTCCTTTGGCTACTTAAGCAGCTTACATTTTCAGAGGCTCAGTTCCCATGCTTTCTGTCATAAGGTAAAGAATCCAATTTGCCAACATCTAGTTAATAAGTTACAGTGTTGTAAATCTGACTGACCACATCACAACTCACTTTTTGGTCATTGTGTAGGTTGAAATTCTTTTCTGCCCCTATAGTGAATAGAAGTCTATCAAATCTACTTTGTAAACCAGAGAGACACCCCCCCTCTCCAGTCATATCTGTGTTGTTGGAGAGTAAAATGATCACTGTTGATGTGTCCAGCTATTTTCCTTTAGCTGGGTGTACTGCAAGGATGTCATCTGCAGGGATATCCAAGGGACCTCCTGAGGACCTTGCTCCTGCCTGTTGCAGTGTTCCATCTAAAAGAAAATAACTGTCCAACAACCTGGAAATAGTCATGGGGGGCTGTGCAGCTGATAAAGTAGTCTTTTGGTCGAGGGAGAGAGAGATGTAGTTAGCATCAGGAGACGTAGCTATAGAGTGACATAGCTATGTAAGACATATTTGACTTCTGATGAGGATCTCAGTCAATTTTATTTTTTTTAAAAAAAATATTTTACTTGGTCTGATCCTATCCTACCTCATGGGTCACAGGGAAGATCATTTAGATGTTTGAGGGAAAATGTGCAATCCATCATTTTTCACTGCAGAATTCCCTGAAATCAAAAATATTCTGCTGCTGTAGTGGTAGCTTCTATGTCAGTGGAATGATGAATCCTCTCTAGCTCTAAGAGGAGTTATCAAAGCTGCTGGACCT
The DNA here is from genome assembly GCA_030412105.1 of Cyclura pinguis. Classification (NCBI taxonomy): domain Eukaryota; kingdom Metazoa; phylum Chordata; class Lepidosauria; order Squamata; family Iguanidae; genus Cyclura; species Cyclura pinguis. Next base: position 221,457,861 of record CM059602.1, read on the forward strand.
ATTTAAGAGGATAGGGATCAGCACCTTGAATAGCTCCTTTAGAATTCAGAGGAAAACCTGGCATGGGTTCACCACTCCATTAATACAGAATCTACAAGCTATCACTGTCTTAGGCTGCTCAGTGCTCAGTATTTTTGATCTAATACATAAATCCAAAACTGAAATTGATTAATTTCAGTGGAAGTTAAGCACATTTGTTCTTATCCCACAGCCTGAAGATGGTATCATTTTATAGTGTCTGGCTTTGGTACTGAATGTTTACCTCACACATTTTTATTAGATGACACAAAATAATTAGAACAGATCCTTTAACCATTATTCCTTTACTGTATTTCAGACTGTTCACAAAACATTTTGGTGAAAGACAGTGATGGAAGAAACCTTGCAGTGCTGCAAGATGCTGATCAGCAGATTTAGGCATTTTGTCCTGATTGCACGGCCTCCACGTGCCCAGAATAGGACACTACTCCTTTCTTTTGCTCTCAGAGGCTTTTTGACACTTTGCTGTAGAAAATTTCCCAGGCCACTAAATCAGATTTTGAGGGTGTGCAGGGGCTGCATGGGGAGGTGGAATCTGCTTCCCTTGGGATTTGCTGATAGGCTTTTTGTAGCAGTGCAAGGATCCAACTGGATGTTAGCCCAGGATTTCATTTTGCCATTCCCCCTGTGTGATTGCTTACCTAAACAAGAAACAATTTATCCTGTAAATGTGCTTTAAATGCAAAATTCTGGTTCAGTTTTACAAAATTAACTTTCTACTTTAACCTTCTGTGGAGTTCAGCATCCTCATCCAAAGGATGCAATGTTTTCAGCATTGGTATTTGATACAATGGGAATGCAATACTTCAAACACTTTACAATAATAGCTTTTTTGTTCCATTCTAGATGTAGATGAATTAAAGTGCCTGACATGTACTGAATTAAAAAAAAGAAAAAAAACTCTGAGTGTTTTCCAAAGCAGCTTAAACACTCTTTCATCTGTCTCAGTGTGGAGTCTAAGCTTTAAACCTTGTGTGAGTATCTGGCATGTTTTTAAGTTCTAAAATTGCCTCTAGTCAGTTTTCTTTTTTTAAAAAAAATACGAGTAATGCTCAAAACATGCTGGCAAACAGAGATATTCAGCATGACATGCAGCATTAATTCTTAGACTGTGGCTTTGCATTGCATGCTTGTGGTATTCTTTCTAAATACTACAAGGACATGGAATTTGTAAGCTTCTGGCTTCCTGGTGGTAATCCCCCTGGGCACATCGTTTTGTGAATCCAGGTGACAAACTGATTAGTGATACCTTTACAAAAATAAATGTTCCATTTGAAATGGTGCTTTAACATCATGTTAAAAACACTGTAAAAATTACTTTAGATTCATTAAGGCATATATAAAGTACAGAGAAAGCAGAATTGTTAAGAGCATGAATGCTTTGGCGTAAACGTGATACCTTGGACAACACAGAAGCAATAATATCAGCACTGTGATCAGGGAGCCTGTGCTATCAGGGGGTGTGTCTATGTCCCCTGATGTTATCTGACCTATACTGATCTGGTGAGTTAGGATCTGGCTGAGTATCCAATGCCTGTCCCCTCCCCGACCCACTTTAATCAATGGTGTCCAGCTTGAAGTGCTTAGTATGAACATGTTTGATTTATAAATAGCAGTGGATATGCAAACAAAGGCTGAAATTCATGATTGCAATTACCTAGAGTTATGCATTCAGAACTGATTTGTTCAGAACTGATTTCTTATTCATGATCTATACATATTCAACAGTGTCTGGAATGGGATGGTAAAAGCCCCTCAGTGACATACTGGGCAAGCAATGGAGGTCTGTTCTTTTGTCTATGAGGACATGGCAGAGTGACCATTCCATTGCTCACACAAGCAATCTGGGTGCAATAGTCAGAAGCAGGATCCCTAATGCAATTCCATGGGAGATTGCTCATGGGAGGCAGGTGGATATATCAGTCTACTGCATACTGATTGACAGGAGAGCAGACCCACATTACTGCCCAGTAAGTCAGACTTGGGGGAGTCAAGTCACAAAACACTACTTAGCTATGTAACTATGTAGCTAATCTAGACTGTAAAGCTGGCTCTCCATTTATCACTGTTAACTTATTGGGCACAGCAACCACCTTAATAAAGCAAAGGGTATGTGGTAGTTATAGAAGTATATCCATGTCATGTACAGTTTCCATAGATGACCTATTTTTGCATAAGATCTTGACTATTCTGTTGTATGGCAATGTATACATACAACAACTAATAATTTAATTAACAAAACCATCTAATCTCCTGATAATTTTGTGCATTAAAAGCATATTATTGGGCTCAGAAACATATTACATCTCTTTAGTGTCCTGTTCCATACAATCCAGCTCATTTTAATAATAAACATTATTTCATTCTTGGCCATATATTCTCATTGAATTATCACAGTAAAGACCCAGAAGTGTTCTTTATTATTTTTAAGTGAACCAAGGCAGCCTCGCACTTATCAGCTTCCTTATCTGGCAAAGAGGCTACTGACTGTGTAGTAGAAAACAGTGCTGTACAACTGTACATTTGATGGTTGATTCAGAATAAAAAGAAGCAGAAACTGTAGAACGTGCAAGGAAACCGCAGAAGAAACTGGAAATGTGTCTCAAAATTTTCAGGAAACGATTCTTTTATTAGTAAAAACACCTGACACATTTCAGTCAGTGCGTCAGTGTGTCCTCTTAGGGCCTTTTTAAGCAGCTTATATAAAATCATAAAAAGACAACACATATCACATTACATAAAAATCATTATTACATTAATACATTACCTATGGCCTGTACATTGCTGTTGTTAACTGCTGTCAAGTTAAGTTTGATTTATGGTGACCCTATTTGAGGGATCTCCAAGTCATCCCATCATCAACAGCCCTGCTCATGTCTTCAGGTTCAGGGCTGTGGCTTTCTGGATTGAGTCTTATCCATCTGTAATACAGTCTTCTTCTCCTGATGCCTTCTACCTTGTTAAGCATTATTGCCGTTTCTAGTGGGTCATGTCTTTTCAGGATATGTCCAAACTACGGCAGTCTCAGTGTAGTAATCTTTGTTTCAATGTAGAGTTCAGGCTTTATTTGCTCTAAGACCATTTTTTGTCTTTTTAGGGGGGCATGGTGTCTGTAGAACTTTTCTTCAGCACCACATTTCAGATGAGTTTTCTTCCTATCAGCTTTCTTCACTGTATCTTTCACAATCATACATAGAAATTAGAAATACAACGGCATGGACCATTCTAACTTTCAATTATGTATCTTTACCCTTCAGGATCTTGTTTCGTTCTTTCATAGTTCCTCCAAGGCCTACACTTAGTTTGATTTCTTAACTGCAGTCTCCATTCTGATTAATGACTAACTGTAAGTATGGACATTGTGAATTATTTCAATGTCTTCATCATCTATTAAATGTTAGTTAAATCATCTGTGGTCATTATTTTTTGTTTTGTTCAACTGTAAACCTACCTTTGCACTTTCTTCCTTGACTTTCATGAATAATCATTCCAAGCTTTTGCTGTTTTCTTCTAGTTGTATGGTGTCATCTGCATATCCTAAATGGTTGATGTTCCCTCCTACAATTTTCACACCATCTTCCACTGAGTCTAATCTTGCTTTATATATGGTATGTTCAGTGTACATATTAAAAATATAGGGTGATAAAATGCAGCCATGTGTCACCCCCTTGCCAACTTGAAACAATCCTGTTTCTCCATATTCTCTCCTGACAGTAGCCTCTTGTCCTGACTACAGGTTATACATCAGGACTATCAAATATTGTGGCACACCAATTTCTTTAAGAGTTTTCTATGATCTGTATAATCATAGACTTCGCTCTAATCTATAAAGCACAGGCTGTTTTTTTCCCCCCTGAAATTCTTTGGTGGACTCCATTATCCAAAATATGTTCACAATACGATTCCTAGTGCCTCTTCCTTCCTGAACCCACCTTAGACATCTGGTATTTCTTGCTCCATATACTGGCCTTTATCTACTTGTAGCATGGTGCAGTGATTTGAGTGTTGGACTATGACTCCAGAGACCCCACTTGGCCATGGAACTCCCCTGGGTGACCTTAGGCATATCACACACACACAGTCCCAGAAAACTCCAAGATAATTTTGCCTTAGGATTGCCATAAATCAGAAATTACCACTCTATTCTGCATTGGTTAGACCTCATTTGGAATACTGTGTCCGGTTCAAGAATGATATAGACAAGCTGGAGTGTGTCCTTCACCAAAATGGTGAAGGGTCTGGAAGCCATGCCCTATGAAGAACGGCTTAGGGAGCTGGGTATGTTTAAGTCTGCAGAAGAGAAGGTTAAGAGGGGACATGATAGCCATGTTTAAATATTTGAAGGGATGTCATGGCGAGGAGGTAGTGGGCTTCTTTTCTGCTGCTCCAGAGACCAGAACAAGGAGCAATGGATTCAAGCTGCAGGAAAGGAGATTCCACCTGAACCTCAGGAAGAACTTCCTGACAGTCAGGGCTGTCCGGCAGTGGAATATGCTGCCTCGGAGTGTAGTGGCGTCTCTTTCTTTGGAGGTTTTTATGATTCTATGAGAAATGACTTGAAGGCAAACATCAAGAACAAGAAGTAGATCTGATATTACACAGAACTCCCTCTCTCATGTGGCCCTCAACTTTAGCCTCTTCGTGGTGGTGGGACATGATCCATGACCTTCGTGAGATACCATAAGGATCGTAAGGCACCATGATATTGAAAGCACACTTACACTTTTCTTGGATTCCTTCCATTCGACTGTGTACCAAAGTGCATTTTACCAGCTTTAGCTGAAAAAACCAGCTATACCCACTTCTAGAAGACAGAGAGCAACATTACCATCATTTGTCCTTTGGTGACTTCCATAAGCAACAATTGTAAGAAAAATAGTGTAGACTTGTGTACCTCTGAGGTAGGTTCATTGACAGGGAAAAACAGAAGGTTATACACTAGATTTCATGCATGGGTGTTTGAAAGTAGAGTTGTTTTCAAGCTCAGATCTCTGACCATCATACCTAATATAAATAGATATGATATATAACGTATCAAGGGATGTTAGAAATCAAACATAGGAGAAAAGTGTTTAATATGTCACAAATCAATTTTATTAATTTAAGCACAAAATGAATGGAGGAAAATATCTGTACACAATTGTGGACACAACACACTTTTTGTACAATAAGGCCTAGACAAAAACTTTTTTTAGTCAGCATATTGACTACAAAAAATTGAAATAAAGGAAAAAAAATGTCCATCTCTATTTTGCTTAAAGCAAAAAAGAAAAAAAAAACTAATTACAACCCCTGTCATTAAAAGACTTGTGTATGTGCTTAACTTTACATACTGTAAGTAATCCCTGAATTGGATTGCTCTTGGTATATAAAGTTATTGATCATGGGGTGCCATATTATATCAAACATTTTGAAACAATCCACAAAATAATTATAAACTGTAGCAGCAATATGCATCCTCCATGACAGGAGGAGTTACCTCACAGCTACTGTTGTTGCTTTACTAGCAGCTGGCTTAAAAATTGGTTTATTTCATAAAACAAATATCCAGAAGTTGGAGGAAACTAGAAGAACCAAGGCTTAGAATAAAGACTTCACTGGCCTGGTACTAAAGTTCAGGCTAAGGATTTAGACCCATGGATGAAATACAGACCTAACAAGGGGCTTCTCTCAGCCATGGTTTTAACAATGGGGTCAGGTTATGCAATTATAACCTTCCCCAACAATCCTGGTTACGAATAATGAACAAATAGAGTAATGTGGTGATGGGTACTAATGTATGCCTTAACTATTGTTATGAAAGGGGAAGAAAGAAAGTATGGATGGATTAACCATGCACAAGAAAGAAAGCACTGCTTACTTATCCAAACCAGCTCAAAGTAAAACAGGCTAGGTTGTTCACAATAGTCATATTTTACAGAAAATGAGTATGGTTCAAATGCGGTATGAGATAGTTACAAGCTGACTAAACAAAATTGGCAATAATTGTTTTACTGTGCCCATTGCCAGCAATGGACCAATAAAAAAAATCTGTGTTACTAGTGTGGGACAGTGAAAATTAATCATATAACTAAATGTTTACTAGTTTCTAATTTCAGATCAGATCAGGGGGATCAAAAAACTAAAAGAAAATTAATTCAAAATGCTCATACATTCTTCCAGGGTTTGAAAGTTTTACTCACTGCAACCACATTTTTATTTGTAATGTCACCATAAAGGTAGAAAAAGTTTTGGGGAGATGGTCTGCTTCACCAGTTAATGTAAATCATCACTCACCATCATGTTCTTATCTTTCAATATTTTGTCATGGTCATATTGGCTTGCTTTACTAGTGTTCATAACAAAACTACAACTCTCATTTTACTCTATTCTTTGGCAAATTTTAGTGTGAGGTTTTAACATTTTAGACAGAAACTGATTACTTTTTTTGAGGGAAGGGGGACCAAGACAGCAAGATGTTTCAAATGGTCAATAGTTAATAAGTACTGACTGAATTCTAGAAAGAGCTTATCTCTTTCTACTCTAAAATAAAGTGGTTGCTTTTATTTTTACCTTCTGAGTGCATGAACACTTTGGTTTTATTTTTCTATTAAGTCAAGATACATTACCTATTTTTTTTCCTTCTGGGAAAAATATTTACTTTTCCCACACTCAATAATTATTAATTGGATTGAATGATCTTCCACTTCTGACATCATCCTGTGGTTCTAACACTGATCAGAACTTTCCCACTGGTAGAAATAGAGGGGAGATTTCTGTTGTCCACTGTTCTGGGGGACCACTTCTCCAATGCGTTCTCTCATTCCTCCAGTGGATTTCTTTCACTGGGTCAGAAGCCTTCCATGAATAGAAGGAGCCTTTCCATCTAAAAGAATCAAATTTTGGAGCCAACCTGATGAAAAGAAAGAGCAGAGTACTGCTCTTAGTTTTCAGGTGTGTTTTGATGCACGTCCTTTGTATCAGCAGAAAACATATATGCATATTTAAATTTCTGCTTTTCTTAGCAAAATTCATTAAAGCAGTGATAGATCAACCAACCCTTCATCTGCATGTACTTATCCAGGAAAAGTAGCCATTTACAAATGTAAACAACTATCACTTGATGTGAATTACATTTATTTTACACTTGGGCCTTTTGACTCAAGTACAAAATGTAAACAGGATGCCTACTCAGGATGGGCAAGATGCAAAGGGAAGAAATGACTAGCATTTTAGTGTAATAGATGTGCTGAGAAAAAATCTAGAAGGAAAAAAAGAAATAAAAACGTGATTCCGTATTGACACTTGACATCCATGCTTTTGGTCGTGACAAAATTAATCTAAAAATTTCCATTATCTACATATTTATACACAATACTTTCATAAGGCACAGCACAACAGTTTGTGCACACACTGCCTCATACTTCACCAAAAAGCCATTACTACCTTTCAATAGTATTTGCCTAAACAATATGTAAAACATTATTCATTCATTACAAATTTACACAAGAACATTCTTCCTGTACACGATTGTCTCAGTGATGTACCTATTTGCTTAAATTAGACATAGTTTAAACTATTTTGCAATGTGCTAAAATCAAAATAATTTTGTTATCAGAAGGCAAAGACGCATTATAGCCATTCATTTATCATACATTATCCACATTTAGATGATGATGTCAAAACAGAGTCTGTTCATAAATAAGTAAAGATTTACAGAGTACCCTGGGTCTGAGAAATAAAAAAAAAAGTAAACCTTTTCATGAAATGTATCCATGGGATTCCTTTTTCTAAAAAGCTCAGTCTTTGTTGTGCAATCAAGTTTGCTGTACTTAACAAAGTACACTGAAGATTCTAGAAGAAACCGCAAAGCATTTCCTAGTCCCTTCACAGGTATGAACCTTTCAGTGTAGCAAACGTGGTAAGGACACATTGTTAAAACATTCTCACCATGGCTTGTTTTCTTCGGATTCACAGTACTAGAATCAACAGTTGTTTCTGAAGAACGCGACATGCTCTTCCATTTACTAGAAGGGCAAAGGTTAAGACCAGTTGCAGCTGTACATCAACATGATGAAATCACGAAAAGTTCTGTAGCCCAGTGCTGACACAAAACACAGGCACACTGTCCATGGGCAAGAGGGAAGTTATGGGGTTACAAAGTGCTATTATAAGTACTCCAGTTCCAAGGCATGATGAAGGGCCATTAGGTCAGAGTGGCTTGTGATCCTCCAGAATGGCATGGCATGCTGTAAACGATACAAACACAACATAAAGAGAAAAGGCTGTCTATTATTTTATATGACTCTTGCAGTATCTCTAGTTACTCCATACTGGAAAGCAAGCAGATGAGAATATGAGAACACACCAACATAGATGTATCAATTCAATACAAAAATGTAATGTTTATAGATACAGAACATATTAAAACTGAGGCCCGTTCTGCACCCTACCTTTTTGCGAAGTCATCTGGTGAGGATCCCGGCAGTGGCTCTGCTGGGAAGGGAGTGCGATGGCCACGCATCTTCCTTCCGCAGCACAGCGGGTACTTTCTGGAGCTTCTGCAGGACAGATAAGTGCGGAATGGTGGCACAATCATGTCTCACTGACAGGGAAACCCTGTCAATTATTTAACCCGTGATCGTACTGCCTGGGGACAGGAGAAGGATGGGACTGTGATGATGTCATGCAGAAGTGTCACTGGGGTCCTGTCCTTTTCTTGTCCCTATGGCGGGGTGGGAGGGTGCTGCAGAAAGGGCTTGAGTATCTACCCCAAGAGCAACATCACAGTTATCCTTCTAGGGTTTTTGTGAGTGGGGGGGTTAGTAACTATTACTAGAAACAGAATGCCAAATGGAAGCTATGTGATATTGTTCACTGTTAACATTTTATGGGGGGCGGGGATAATAGTAAGCGTAGCTGCCGAGTCAAAAACTGGAATCGGGAACCTTCTTTGGTCAGAAGATAAGAGCTTTAGTACAAGATAAAAGGCCAAAGTGTTCACCTCCACATGGATATTTGTTGCTTGACAGTAAATAGAAAAAGAAAGGGACAGCTTACAGCTCCTGTATTTTTTCCCTGTAGCAGTGTGAAGTACAGTAAAATATCCCTCAAATTCATACTAGCAGTGCAATCCTAAACTATGAGCTCTTGTTGAGTTCAGTGGAGCTTACTCCTAGAATAAGAATAGGTACAATTGTCACCCAAGATGACAATTTGATACGGTACTTCACTGTATATTTCAGCTCTATAATGTTTGCTAAGATTAATGTGGTAGTTGGCAATGACCTTGTGGGCAAGCATCACAGCTTTTTTTTTTTTCTGAACAGCATCAGAAATGCAACATAGATTGTGTAGATTAAATCAGAGAAGCGTATGGTGAATAGGCACAAAAAAATAAGTGAGCTGGAAAAGGCCCATTATATATATATATATTTCTGCTTATTTCCTAATTAATACCTCACCCTGAACTATTAAAAATAATAATTAAGATGAGCTAGTTCATAACTTCTCTATCCTTAATACAAGAATCTATTAAAGTCCCCACAATTTTGCTGCTAAATAGCTTCAGTGAAGAAGCAGTTTTGAACCATTTTTTTTTCTCAGAAAGCAAGCAGGATGGTTCCTTAAAGAAGATAGGGAAAGCTTCTAACCTTCCATAAAATGCAGAAAGATACAATTATATCACATTTGCTCACTGTAAAATGGTATGTTGTTCATTGTCAAAACATTTTTCATAACTTTTGTTTGCAGATTAAATCACTTATTAAAGCAAAGATTCAAAGTATATCACTGTGTAGCCCAAACCATATTCAAGATAATCGTTTCCCAGTGGTTCATATTATGATGGCATTATTCATGTTGACCTTATAACAATGTTCCCATATGGAAAATTTTAAAGATGAATGTTTAGTTTTCATTCTGCTAGCTCAATAAAGAGAAAGTCTGAACCTAGACCATAAGCATGTTTGCAAGGCACCTGTATAAACCGAAGACCGAATAACAGGAAAAAATATAGATTATATCATCATAAAGAGTGCAAATGTCATTTTGAAAACTTACTATCCTTAAGCCATAAAGGAGGCTTTTCGAAGTCAGCAAAATATCTTTCATACAAATCAGGGCTAGGATCTAAGGATCTCCAGATGTTACTGGCCTACAACCTCCATCCTCCCTGACTCCTAAAATTGCTTGCTGGGAGTTGGAGACAACATCTGGATGCCCACATCTTCCCCAACCTGATACAAATAATTTAAAAAATAGAAAACAATGTTCTACATCTATTAACCATTCCAGTCTCTCTTGCATTAACACTCATAATTTAGATCTTCTTATGGTGGCTATTTACACTTACTCCCCCAAAAAGTAAACACTTCGCATCAGAGGATAGAAGAGGACAGAAATTTGTATTACATTTCCCATGGTGATATATATGCATAAATACACCCTAAAATCATGAAAGGGAATGGGGGCTAGAGTAATTTCCCTTTTCTGCTACCAATTGAATTGGTCATTGTCACGGCATATCCAAGAGTATTTGCTTAGGTGTACTTGGGTACAAGCTGGTACAGGGCAGGGAGAGGCAGATCTTGAAAACAAAGGAATTGATTTGGATCATCATCATCATCATTATCATCGTCACTTTTTGCTGCCCTTTGGCTCATTTAGAAGGTGGAGTTATGCTACTACATTAGCCTTACAATAAGAAAGAAAGAGATGATGAATGCTAGTGCAAGTCCTGGGTGCTTAAAGTGACATTACCCAACCATATCTGTCTCCAGTCTAAGCCTGGCTTTTGTTTTTTTAATGAAAAGTATTTATAACCCACATTTTTCTACCTTTTAGGGTACTCAATACAGCTTAAAACAATAATACATTAAAATCACAAATGGATCAAAACTACATTAAAACAATCAAAGTCCTGGGACCACAGTACAGTTTCCATGTCTGCCTAGAACATAAAGAATGGAGGAGCAAACCTTACCCTGCCCCCCCAGAAGAGATTCTACTGATGTCCTGCTGCAGAAATGCCCTGGTTTCATATTCCTGTCAGTACAGCTTCTCTTAGTGACCACAAATTACAGGCAGTTTATATGGGAGGAGATACTCCTGCACCAAACTGTTTAGGATTTTATCAGTTAAAACTAGCATCTTGAATTGGGATGAAAACCAACACAGCACCCTATGTAGGTAGTTCAAGACTGGTGCATATGGTCTCTAAGTTGCACGCCAGTCTAGTCTTCATGCTTTGCACTGCTTGTAGCTTTAAAATATTCAGAAGGGCAGCTCTGCACAGATCATATGACAACAAAATGGAAACTTTTTCACCCTGGGGCCAAATTCAATTCTCATGGAGCTTTTAGGGGTGGTATTCAAGTGATGGGTACAATCCCTGCTATTAACTCAACTTTGACTTATGGAGACCCTATGAATGAGAAACCTCCAGTCAAATATCATTTCAAGAAAAAAGTCCAATTTTCTTCAGTTTTGTATGGTTAACTTTATATAAGAATTTATCTAACCCAGACTTGTACCTGAAGGATATTAGGCAATCTTTTGCCTTTCCAACAAACCATAGTGAATACATTAACTGTGATATGTTATAGGACAGGTGATTTGAAGGCGTGCACACACACACACTATTGTTGTTAACTGCTGTCAAGTTGGTCTTGACTTATGGCAACCCTATGGATGAGACCTCCAAGGGCACTCTATCCTCAACCACCCCGCTCAGGTCTTTCAGATCCAGAAATGTGTCTTCCTTTCTTGAGTCCATCCATCCATAATGCTTTTTTCTCTTTTTCCTACTGGCTCCTACCTTGCCAAGCATTATTGTCTTATTTTCTAATGAATCATGTCTTCTCATGATATGTCCAAAGTACAACAGCCCCTTGACTTCTAGGTAGAGTTCAGGCTTGACTGGGATTCATTTGTTTAGGTCCCCACTAACCCATTATTAATAGGGCTCCTTAGTATACAGAAGACCCCATGGAGCTGAAATAGGAAGAATGACAATGCAGATGGAAGAAAACTCTTATATCTGACAAGACATGACATATAGAACATTTTTGTGCCTTGTCATGCCCTACTTCCAGAACATGGACTCTGATTCAGAGTCTGAAGCAGGGGACATGCTAGAGGCTGAAACAGGAGACATGCCAGCTCCAGCAGGGAGTCCTATCCCTTCAGACACAGAGGATAACTTAACAGTATCTACCTTTGCTGAGCACAGACAACAAAGAGAGAGCTTATGCTGATCCCGGAGAATTCATAACTGGCAACAATTACTCAGGCAACAGCTGCATTAGGTGGCTGACCTATATAGCTGCTGCCCTTCTCCTTCTGGAGTTGTCAGAGTTTATTTAACCTCGCTGTTTACTGGATGCCTTGTTGAACTCTATGCCTAACTCTGGATTATCCTGACTGACTTTGGACTCACTAGCCCTTGAATTCTGTTGGACTTTATTTCTGACCTTGTGCTTACTGAATAAAAGTAAGTAATGAGCTGGGAGCTATTCAGTTTGTTTTGTTTGAATAATCAGCTGTGCTGCTGGGACTGAGATAGGACATTCCTATTAGGTGGCAATATGTGCAGCAAAGAAAGTTGTCTTCTCTGCTCATGTTGCTGCAAATTTGCATCCGGCTGAACTATTCAGGATGTTAAAGAATGTAACTCAGGAACCTTTTCCCTGAATCCAATTCTAGAAACTTCTGCAGTTGCTGTGATGCTTTTAACAATCATTTCACAGATAAGATGTCTTGGATAAAAGTTGCTTTGGATGCTGTCATTATAGCAGAAGCTCACAGTGTCCAGCAACTCTGCGAATAGGATTACACTGGATCACTTTCAGCTGGTGAGTATCAGAGATGTGGACAAACTGCTATGATGAGTAAGGAGGACAACCTGTACACTCAATTCCTGGCCTCAGGTGGTCATTCAGGAAGGAAATGCAGTTGTCTCAGCTGCAATGTTTTTATTATTATTATCATCATCATCATCACTATTATTGTTGTTGTCCATTAGCTAGGCGTTCAGAGGTTTATTTACATTTTAAATAGTATACAATACAGACCTTAAACTCTTTGTACAGTGTCGCTGAAAATAAGAGTGAAACTTGTCATATGCTAACAAAACAGTTGACAATGTCCTCCAGATATCTGCAAGATTTCCTCTAAAATCAATGGATTTCTCCACAGTACTGATATCCATACCACATTATGGGCAGGGAACAAAATTTCACATTTGGATCTTTGAAACTCTGCAGAGTAGAGTCAAATACAAATGCAGAGACCCAGTACCCTGATATTTTCCATATCAGTTGTTACCCGGCATGAACACTTAACAAGTGTGGTCTGAAGAAATAACCGTTAACATTATTGCTCCAATTTCTTTCTGGTAAGAATGTTTATAAAATATCAGAACTATATTGTTAAACACTATCTCAGCTTTGTGGTTTCCATTTTACAACTTTCAGTCACTGTCATATTCCTCTATATTTAGATCTTCCTCCATGAATGCTTGTGCTGCAATAGGCTGAGGCTGACTGCTTGGGAGTACATGTCCACTAGACTGACTGGTAGGAAGCAGTAATTCACCTGGCTCATTCACCTCACTGATTTTGGTTTTCTCCATCTGAATAAGTATGCTTGTAGACTGGGTCTCAGTAAATTCACCTTCATCATCACTGTCCAGCACTTGGATTATAGAAGCCTTATCAGTAACAGTTTCAAGCTGCAACCCTCCAAAGCATTTCTGTAATGAAAGTCTTCCAACATCCTGAATAAAAGTAATCTGAGCTTGGTTTCATATTAGGGAGGGAAGTTTTCTATCTTGTTTAAGACACCATGGTATGACTGCGTCTAAAAAAACCCCACGTTGGATTCTCTGGACTTTAACAACTGTAGAACAGTACCAAATCTTTCTTTTTTGGGCCAAGGTGATTGAAAGGGCAGTTGCTTCCAACTCCAGCCAGTCTTGGTTTTCTGGACCCATTTCAAACCAACTTCAGAGCAGGATATGGAGATGAGGCAGCTATGATTGTCTTAGTGGATGATCTTTCCCTGACCATCAATGAGGGAGTGTGTCCCTGTTGGTGCTTTTGGACCTCTCAGTGGTGATTGATACCATCAACCATGTGGTATACTTCCAAAATGCCTGAGAGAATTAGGAATCAAGGGCACTGTGCTTCAGTGATTCCACTCCTATCTCTTCAGTAGGTGTCCTTTGCTGGCAGCCTGCCAAGGCTTCACAGCTGTGTAATCAGTAGTAACTAGCAAACAGCATTTGTTAAAGCAGTCTAAAATCAGTCCAGAGCTACCGAGTCTGAATTTACCAAGAATCCAGGGAGAGAGTGTCCACGAGCAGACTCTACAGTCCAGGCAAGGGTCCAAAGTCTGAAGAGCACGAGCAGAGAATGCAGGAGTCAGCAAGACTGTCACCACCAAGGAGTCAGAAGATTCCAGCAGCTTTCTGCCACCCTAATCTCTGATTATATACACTTTTCCTGAAAGCCTCGGCTACACAACTGTATTCTTCCTTGGTGATTCATCCTTTCTTCCATTCTTTATGCATGCACTTTTTTTCTGTTTACTTCCTCCTCAAGTTTACTGTGCAGCCACACTTCCTTTTTCAGATGTTTGCCATTTTTCTTCTTCCACGGAATTGTTTATGATTGTGATTTTAGAAGTTTCTTTTTTCTGAAACCCCACCCATGTTGGGTGTCTTTTTCCTTCCTTCCCCTTGATGAAGTCAGCTTTCCTGAAATCCAAGGTTTGTGTTTGACTATACTCTTCTTCGTCCTTTCTCATAATCATGAATTCTAGCATTACATGGTCACTTCCTCCTAAAGTACCAATACGTTTGATTCCAGTACTGGTTGCGATCAGGTCCAGGATTGCTGATCCCCTTGCTCCATCCTCTACCTTTTGAAAGAGGAAATTGTCTGCAAGTCACATCAGGAATTTGTTGGAAAGCTTATGCTGAGAAGAGCTAGTCTCCCAACAGATAACACAGTAATTAAGTCCCCCACAACTACCAGTTCTTGAAGATTTCTGAGATTTGTTTCAGAAACGCATCATCCACCACATCATCTTGGTTTGGTGGCCTGTAGTAAACTCCTATCCAATGTTGTTTTTATTTCTTTCTCCATTTATGTTTACCCACATGCTCTCCGCTGGTCCAGTTTGATTACTCATTTGGATTTCTGTACAAGCAAATTTGTGTTTAACGTATAATGCTGCCCCCCTCCTTCCTTCCTCCCATCTATTCTTTTTTAACAGATTATTAAGATGATAGTGCACATGCTGGTAACCTCAAGGCTGAACTGCAATGTGTTGTACATTGGAATACCTCTGTAACAAGTTTGGAAGCTTCAGTTAGTTCAAAACATGGCAGCAATACTGGTTATTGGTGCATCTAGGATTGATCATATTACATGTATATTAAAATCACTGCACCCACTGCCAATTTGTTTCCAGGTAAGGTAAAAAGTGTTGGTTGTTACCTTTTAAACCCAACATGGTGTGGGTCTAGGTTACCTATGGGATTGCCTTCTCCTGTATAATCTGCCCCATAAACTCAGGTCTTCTGGGGGACATTTACTTTAGTCATCCAGGACGAGGCTGGCAAGTGTTAACTAGATGACTTTTTCTACATCCACCTCCAATTTGTGGAATGACTTGATGGAAGAAATTCAACAGCTGGATATGCTGTCTGAGTTTAAAACAGTATTAAAGATCAATCTCTTCCCATAGGCCTACCCAGATGGTTTTTAAATTATGATTTTAAATTATGAATTGATTGTTTTTAATATGTCTGCTTTTTCACTCTTATACTTTTTAAACCAATTTTTTAATTTTAATTTATATTTGTGTTTTTAAGTATGTTATATGTTTATTGGTTGCTATATTTTAATCTTTTGTTCCCCACCTCAGTCAGTATGGAGAGGTGGCTAAAAAACAACAGTAATTTGGGGTTTTGCGGCAGTCTATGGTATCTATTTTTGGCAGTCTATGGCATCTATTCTCTTCCTGTCAGTATGCAGTAAGCCTTGGAGTGCCACTTCAACCTTTTAAAAAACCATACCAACCCTAGGAAACCATCAAATGATGGTGTCATGGAAGTAAAACCATTAAGTGATGCTGTCACTCAAGAGGGTATGGTCATCTATGGAACTGTAGACAGCTAGTCTGGAATCCCAAGAGGGCCAAATTTGGCTCCAGATACTGACAGTATAAACAATAGCTGGCATTCTGTTCAACAGTTACAATATTGCAAACTGAACCTACGATATCGTAACTGCTGAGGACTCACAGGTATAGACATGAGCAATTAAATGTGACTACCAAAATGTACCGCCTCTGCCTGGCAGCATGCTGACCAAAGCCCTTTGAGATGCTGGAGACTGGGAGACTGAGAAAAGATACCTGCAGGGTACTCTCAATCAAGGGATGCCTTAAGACAAATGGTGGTGACAGGACCCTAAGAAGTCTCTCCAGCTGCCTGTTCTCAAAGCATAACATGACTGGGAGAGCACTGCAGATGTCATTTCCTAGTGTCCTGATCTCAGCACCTTGGAAACCCTTCAACTGGGGCAATGCCAGGCCGCAAAGGCAGATTTTTGGGGAACATAATCAGTTGTAATTATGATTACAGGGCTCCTTCACCATAGCTACAATGAAGGGTCTTGGCCAATAGTTAATTAAGGTATGGATCACTGCAGCAAAATCCACTTTCTTCAGAAACAAAGAATAATGTATATCCCAAGTAAGTTATCAAGGGCCAGGCAAAAGCTTCTGAGCAGCTTGTAAGGAGGGACTGAAGACTGCTGGCTTTCTATGTTTTGTTTTGTTTCATTTCCACAATCCACTTATGAGAATTTTACTGACTTGCAGTGTAGAGGCTCCATTTAGTTATCACAGTTTAAGGTGGACAGGTCACAGATATATCTAGCTATCTATAAAAGATGACTCTGGATCTAGCTACACATTGCAAAGAACAAAGATTGACAAAACTGGTCATATCTGTCAGGGAAAAACAGCTTCCAGCTGAAGTGAATTTTCAGAGACAAAAGCAATGGTTGTGGCTTGTGTGCTTGATCCATTCTCTATCTGCTACTTTATTACTACAACTCCTCTTATGAAAAGTAAACTCTATGTTGCTTTCAAGTCTAAGACTAATTCACTCGTATGCTGTGACGTGTTGTCACAGTGTAAAGCCCATATGTACACTGGAATATTAAATGCAGAAAAGGGAAGTAACAGTATCACTCTATTCTGCTTTAGTCAAACCTCACCTGGAATATTTGTCCAGTTCTAAGCACCACAGCTCAAGAAGGATATTGACAAGCTGGAACATGTTCAGACAAGGGCAACCAAAATGCCCGACAAACTAGAAATCAAACTCTATGATGAACAGCTTAGGAATCTGAGTATGTTTAATTTGGAGTGGAGTGAGATAGTCACCTTTAAACATCTGAAAGGAGGTCATGTAGAAGATGGAGCAAGCTTGTTTTCTGTTGCTCCAGAGACTTAGGCACTTAACAAATGGATTCAAATTACAAGAAAAGTGAATCTAGCTAAACTTTAGGGAGAAATTCTTGATAAGAGCAAATCAGCAGCAGAATAGACTATCTTGGAAGATAGCAGATTTTCCCTCTTTGGAGATTTTTAAACAGAGGTTGAATGGGGATCTCCCAAGAGTCCTTTAGCTGTGGATTCCTGCATGGCTGGAGATTGGACCTGATGGTCCTTGTGGTCCTTTCCACCTTTATGATTCTACGAAAACATGCAAAAAAATCACAGAGCTGTACTTTCCCACATGTTTTCTTCACACCCTAAGCAAAAGTTCTGCCAAATCCAGACCTTCCCAGCAGACAGTCATGTATCATCCTGGCATTAGATCCATGAAGTAAGAACAGTCAGTCAGTATGGTAGAAACTCCAGGGCAAGGGCTCATCCCACATAGACTCACTGATCATTAGTGGTTTATGCTGTGATCCTTCCTTCTTATGTTTCTACCCAGAACAGCAGCTAATCCTTTTGGCCCAATTTAATAAGTATCACTACTTTAAAAGTAAACACCCTCCAAGTTGCCCCATATCTCCTGTGGCAGTTACAGATTTTACATCACCACAGACTCATAAAAAGAAACTCCAACCCAAAATGTCTTTAAATCTGTTCATAAATAAAGAATCGAAAGACTGTAATTTGGGAATAGCTAGGCCAATAACCAAATATCTGGCAAACATCTGTTGCCTCTTTCTATGTGTAATTTCAATAGCCTTTAGATATGCGAATTCCCCAGCATGACAAACTCCTTCTCTCTCTCTCCCATTTCTCTTTTGGGAATTAGACACAAAGACAGTGAATTCTACGCATAATGACATGGACTCCTTAGTACTTCACCTACATCAACTGTTCTGTGAACTAGTCTGGATTGGTTTTCCTCATTTACTACTTGCTTGAATATTTTAATTATCTTATAAAATGAGTTTGCAGGAAATAACAGCTTATGGAAAGGTGACAATGCCATGACTTAGTCAATATGAGTGAAATATAAGAGAGTGTTGTATCCTGTGTGAATCGTATTTCTTTTAATCAATCAAAGGGATGCTTTAAAAATAGTTCATTGTGAAAGAATTCTATTAAAGAATATGCAAGTTCCTTTTCTTATAAGTTCAATTATAAGGAAGATCACATAAAATGCAGCTCTTTCTGATATAGATCCAGCTCACAATACCTACCAGACATGTTTGAAATAAGTTTTTTTTAAAAAAAAAAAATGCAAATACAGAAATTTAACAGTTTTATAATAGATACACTGATATCACTTTCTCAAAGAATTTGAAAATTTCAGAACACAAGGTTTTTAATATGAGTTTCATGGCTGGTTTCAATATGTGGCAGCTGATTTCAGACTACCATGTCCTTCTTATTCTCCAGAAGCAAGCAGTTATGTGTATCAATTTTTACCATATATGGTAAACAGACAGCTACCATGAAAAAGAAAATATGAAAGGCTAGTATTTCACTGCCCAGTCCAAATTTGCCATTATGTGTTCCATCTCTACCAGACATGAAATTTGTAGGTATGTAGGACACAGCCTTTGCAGCATCAGGGCCAGGGTGCTGGAATTCTATTTGTTAGAAGGCTTCTATTACATCTTCCCCCTCAGCTTTCAGAGGTATTGTGAAAGCAATCCTTTTTAATTGTCTTTTGTTATTGGGTCTATCCCCCAGAATCAAATGTTTCTTTCAAACTGCTTTGAGTTGTTGTTGTTGCAATTGATATTTAGATGTAATATGTTTTATTTTTGTTCTTTGCCTGCTGATTTGTTTTATAGCTTTGTTTTTACAATTTGCCTTGGGTATTCCTTCTCAAGCTGAAAGATGGTACAGAAATATTAAAATATATACATATATTAAGGAATCTAAAAAGGAATATTCACAGTAACCATAAACAACTATAGGGATAATATGAGACTACGGTATGTTTTGTTGATACTATCTCATTCAACTATACAGGCAAACCACTGCAATCAGAATGGAATGGAACATTTGACTGGTAACTTAGAGGTTGCTGTCCGAACGGCAACTCAGACTCGGAAAATGTGACTGCTAGTGTGAAACGTTGGCCATTTCCGCACGAGGTGAGGAAATTGCTCCGTGCCGTTATTCACCGGATCTTCTGGCTCCTCGGTCTGGTCCAGGGTGAATCGAAGCAGTGCGAGGTCTTAGATCTGCACTGCTCCAGCTTCCAAAATGGCGGCTTCTGGTTGGTCACGGGTCCCCACCAACCGCTGAAGCTCACCACGCCTATAGCCCGCCCTCCACAGATCACAGGCTCGCATTGGTGCAAGGCTGTGAATCTGCACAAGGGAGCAGGTACGCAATGGCGCACTCTGGAAAAATGAGAAACCTCTTTTTTCCGGACTTTAAAAAGTGTGCTGGAGGACCAGGTGGGGGTGTTTCAGAGTGGACTGAGGTGTGGCTCTCCGGTTAGTAGTCCGAACCTAGTCCGCTCCAAGGTGCAGACGTCCTCCGTGGAGGATGCACTGCGCCGTTTTAATTCCCCCGTGCGGAAATGGCCATTAAATTCTTGAAAACCTGTAAATGAAATCTGCAAGACCACTTTGTTTTGCACACCGTTTTGAGTGTGTGAGAATAACTGAATGTTATACCTTCACACTCTTCCATTCCAGTTCACATACTTCACTACTACTCAACATTCAAGGTTCGACTCAATGTTCTGATCACTGTATCTAAGCTGGGATCACCACTGGAAAGAGTTTAGAGGAGGGAAAGATGAGACTTGACAGATCCAATAGAGGAACAGCTGGCAACTCGAGATAGCTGTTTGGTTTCTTGACTGTCAGCTGGTGGTTGTCATGGGAAGCTAGCATGACCACTTGAGCCAAATAACAACTAGGACTGTGTAAAATTAGTTTGCAAAATATGTAGTTCACCCTCAAAGTCTCTCTTTTTTTTAAAAAAAAACAACTTTGGGATCTGGGTATTCAGACTGTAAGCTTGGGCTGCATTAGAAACAAAAGTATGCACTTCTGCAGTGATATAACCTCACAGGGTGCTGTAGACAGTGTTAGAAAGAGTGCAGCCCTGGCTCCAGCTCACTTCTCCATTCAACCCTGTGCCAGCTTAGGTCAACAGAACAGAGAAACTGCATTTGCTGTGGTGGGCAAAAAGCCAGCACAGTTTGTTCTTTCCCCAAAAGAACAGGGAAAATTGGAGGAAAATCTCCCTGCTGGCAACTATGGGAGCAACAGAACCACAGGGTGTCCTTTATTATTCTGGCCTCGAGGCAAAGCCACAATTGGGACCTTTAAGTTAAAGGCATATAAATATAGTCACGG
Source organism: Cyclura pinguis (assembly GCA_030412105.1). NCBI lineage: Eukaryota > Metazoa > Chordata > Lepidosauria > Squamata > Iguanidae > Cyclura > Cyclura pinguis. The sequence goes on from CM059602.1 coordinate 221,478,749, forward strand.
AGAACTTGAAAAGTAGTATTTTTGAGGTGAGGTAAGAATCTGAATGGTTGTAGGCTCAGGAAGATGTTTTTCTTAGACATGAATACATATAGTTACCACATTCCTTGTTGATATAATCCCTCTGAATGCACTGCTGTTTTGCCTGGAGAAAAATCTGGCTCTTGTGGACTAGAAGTCCTTCCGGCAACATTAAAGAAATTCCTTTAGAGGACCTTTAGTATTTCCTGTTCCTTTCACAAATGTAAAAGCTTTCTTAGTTGTATTTTATGAAAGGCCATCCCAGAAACTGCTTAACTAGAATTAAGTACTAATAAAAATGGCGGGTGTGTGTGTTTGTTTTTGCTTTGTTTTTGTTTTTTGGCAAAGAAACTTTCTAACATCATCACAACAGAATCAGCGACCTACACTGGATTCAGACAAAGCGAGAACCAAATCTGGGAACTTCAGGCCAGTTCTGACATTACTTGATAGAAAGGAGACTTCCCTCCAAAGCAACCAGAAATTGGACAATGCACAAAGTTTAGCCAAACCCAGAGTAAGATTTGGACTCTGAAAAAACAAAGGAACCACTCCTGCCTAAATATAGCATCTTTTAGGGCTTTTTTCTCTATTAACATTTCTAGAGAGGGAAAAGTAAAAGGAAATGTGCACATTTTAGTAGCAGCTTTCTAGCTGCTCTCCAGAGACTGTCATTTTAATAAAACTCACAATTCTAGCTTCCTTGTTTTCAGCAGTGGGAGACTGAAAGAGACTATGGGGAGAGTTTCAAACCTGTTGAATAGTAATACTTTTCCTAAGTAATTCTCCCTTTCTGAGACTGGCATTGCTCTGTGGATCTATAGACATACCATGATGGTTAGGCAGGATGCAAAGTATGGTGTGTACAAGGATGTCTCCATGAGATGGTCATATTCTTCCAGTATTAATATGCTGCCTTCATAAAATGTTAAGGACTGATTTTCAAGCCTCATTAACGTCCTGGAACTTGCACCTATCCTACAACTTTTTTGTCTGGAGATCATTCCCCTGCCATAAACAAAACAAAACTCTCATGGGAGAGTGAGCCCCCCCCATTTTTTTTTGGTTCCACATGAACTCCTACCCCTAGCTTTCTGAAAATGCAGGTTTGTTATTTAGCGTCATCTACATGCTGTCTGTCATTGGTCCACAAGGAATGCAAGGTGAATAAGAAAGTGGAAGCTTTACAAAAATCCCTGCACACATTCATCTGCATATTTGGACACTGTTTCTTAATTTTTTCTTGCTTTTAATAAGGCTATTTCATAATCCATAAATATTAGCTGAAGAAATTTGGAACTAATTTAAGGCTACAATCCACATGCATTTAGCTGGGAGTAAGGTCCACTGAGAGGCTCCACCCTAAAGGCACTAGAACCTGTCTGATCTTGGAAGCTAAGCAGGGTCAGCCCTGGTTAGTACTTGGATGGGAGATAGTCAAAGCTTTCTTGGTTGTATTTTATGAAAGGCCATTCCAGTTTACCATGTATTATAGACTATATTTCAGAGAAAGGAACTGACAAGACTGCCTCTGAGTTTCCCTTGCCTACACACAACTTGAAGGCATGTGCACACACATGCACACACACACACACACACACCACTGAGCATTGCAAGGTTTGGTTCTGTGTAAGAATGTAAGATTACATGGCATAATTTGCAGGTATTGGGAGTGTTGATTTAAAAGTCATAACAGAATGATGTTAAAGAAGAACAGAATCATACAATTGGAAAAGGGTTTGTGGGCCATATAAGTTAGACTTCTGCTTGATGCAAAAATATTTAGAGTTAGAACTACTTCAAGTACCAACAGCCTCAACAATCACAGCTGGTGATGAAGAATACTGGCAGATGCAGTCCAAAAATATCTGCATGTAGGGCTGGCCAACAGAATCAACAATGCAGAAACTTATGTCCAGCGCTAGCAGAATTTCTATTCAACTCATAACAGCTGTGGTAACAGCAGCAGTAAAGCCCAGAGTGGCTGCACTGTTTCTGCCCTCGGAGTAAACCATCCTCCCAACCACCACCCTCAAGGGAAATCATATATTAATTGTTAAGATACTTATAATGCAATCCTGCACTTGTATAATGAAAATACATTCCATGGCATTCTGTGATGTTTAACCTCAAGAAACTGGGTAAAGCATTGCAATTGTGGAAGCTAAAGAATCCTTGAAGAAGAATTAATCTAACTTAAATATTGCTTTGGAAATTCAAAATGTTGCCTCATTACCTTCTTTGCTCCTTGTTCTTCTTCCACACCATCTCCTATAACAACATATACTACTTTTCTTCCAAACCTTTGAATTATTCGCTCGAAACAGCTTTCTTTCCCTAGAAAAAAGCACAAACTGCTAGAGGTGGTACAATTGAAATGTATTATCGAACTTCAATTGTAAGCAATCATGTTGCATTTTATTCAAATTAAGAAACCAATCACTATAGCTACGAATATTTTACAATGTGATATCATATCAAGGGCATTAAGTCTACACAAGGTTATTTTCATATGTTCACTGAAAACAGAATTAGGCTCTTGTATAGTCCACAATTACTCCTTCTTCTCTCTCCTGATGAGATTTTTACTGTTCTGATATTCCAAGCTGAGACTGGGCAAATACTATTATTTACCAATATCCCTACTTTTATTACTGATATCCCTACTTCTATTATCTGGGAAACTGAGGTGGTAGAATTTCTGAACTTACATATTTATAGCTCTGTCATTGTCCTATCGTTAATATTGCTTGGCTTGGAAGCAAAAAGAAACAAATGACTCTCTTTCCCTGAAATGAATCTATACCAAAGGCTAGGGATGGGGAAAGAACTTCATTCATGTTGCATTTTAAAGAGATCTAACTGATTCATAGACTAATGTGTATACCCAAATAAACTTATTCTATAGACTGCACAGTTCTCCAAATTTTTCAATTCAGTTCTGACCACAAAATGCATACAAAAATGAACATGCATATGCATATTTAAGGGAAATGCATATTTAAGGGAAATTAAATACCAATAAATACATACATATGCACATACATACATACATACATACATAATTCATTTTTTGAAAGGAAAGCATGTACATTTTGAACCAAAAATGGACACCTCTGAAGGTTTGGTGCAATCTGTGCCCTCCCTTGGACATGCTCCATCCCACCTAACTTCCAGTGATTCTGGAAGAAAAGTCCCCAAAAGGAAGCCACAATCCCATAAGCCTCTGGGGGTTCAATCTGTCCTTTAAATGCAGTTTCATCCACTTTTTGTCTCCCTCCTTTGCAAAACACATAAAAGTGGTCACCTTCAATTTCCAAAGAAGGTATTTCTTTTTATGTCAACAAAAGTGCTTCATAGCGTGGGGTGGGAGTATTTTGAGAATGATGGGTACAACCAAGAGCAGAGGGATTCAATTTGGAGCAAGAACAGTTTTTTGGAGAAGATAAGTGAGGTCAGCGGAGGTGTGTGGGACCATGGAGTTTATAAGTAGCACACTTTTATTTTAAACACAAACAGTACATTTTAAAAGGAAACAAAACACAGAAAACAGGATAGAATAAACTTATCTAACTTATCCATCCCTACAGAAGGCTGTGGTGAGGACCGATGAAGACCACTGATGTACTTAGTGAACTGGAAATTACCAGACACGTTCATAACATCTTAATGATTTGATGATGTCTTGTTTAATTTGTTTACAAATAAAGGTTCATACCAAAGAACTGCACAATGAATTCTAACTTCTCAAGGAGTCTGGAACAGTGTTCTTTGAACAGTAACTCCTTGAACACATGGAAAACTTTGTTGTTGTTTTTAAATGAGGGATTCAGCAAAGCAGTTTCTGATATAGCATATGTAGTCCATATTCAAAGAAAGAAAGAATCAATAGTCTCAGTGAATGCATACAGGCTCTTGGACACACCTGAAGTAGGTCTTTGGATCCTGACATACATACATACATACATACATACATACATATATGCACACATATCCCCCCACACACATGTATATGTATATATAGATCAGAGGAAGAAGCTCTAGAGCCTCCCTTTAACTTGGAGAACTTTAATGGATACTGTAAAATTAAAAGAACAAAAAAACAAACAGAACACTGTTACACATAATGTTCTTATACACCAAGGCATCAGTGGGGAGAAATGAGAGGTAAAAAGCAGCAAATGAGTGACAGATGGAGTAATGGGCCAGACTAGAGGAAACAATCTTCTAAATTAACTTTAATGTTTCCTATTATTAAAATTTAGCTCAAGATTTACAGACACAGGAAATTCTGCAGGTTGCACTATTTTGCTGTATATGTAAACACAGAATTTAAAATTAAATTTCTGCATCAGAAAAAGAGATAGTAATAGCTAAATGATTATCCATCGTGTTTAGAATTATAGTTTCAAGTAATGGGCTCTGCTCATTGTAAAATTAACTTACCTATTTTAGTTGCACTGTAAATATTTTCTATTGGAAATACTACACCTAAGCCATACAGCAAGACTTTTGCAAGAGCTGGAATAAGCTGAGTAGTCGTCACTAAAATATTCACACAATTTGTCCTAGAAGAAAGTAAAAACATTCTCAATAAAAGTAGAGTATTATACTCCTAGCAACCTTAGCTAGCATAGGTAATGGTTGGGAATTCTGGGAATTGTGGTCCAATAACATCTGGAGAGCCCCATACAGTCACTGCTCCAGGGCAAAAAAGCAACTCTTACTGTGAACCTTTAGGACAACATTGATAGACAGGGATAGAAATCCACCAATTCATTCTTATTTAATTGCTATACTTCAGGGTTATAATTCAAAATTACATAGCAATTTACAGCAACATGGGCTACTTTAACCACAAATGAAAGTAAAAATGTGTATTAGAGAAATGCACAGTAGATGTGAAGAAATGTGGAGTTATTTTTTTAAAAAACATGTCCTAATCTATTAGTTCATTTTGCATGGCTTGAATCCACTTACCTGGAGTGAATTAGTGTTAGTGCTTTCAGTGCAAGTGTTAACCAAGAATCTGTAAGGGCTTCAATTTCTGCTCTAAGCTGCAACCAAGCTTCTCTCTTTGCTGGACCCAGAAGACCTGCAAGGGAAAAAAGGGCAAGCACTGTAGCGTTTGCATTTCAGCTAAGATCCCTTACCACATCTTACAGTTCTATAGAGTCAATAGTTCTAAGTAGCTGAGTAAACACAGCCATGTTGAAAAGGCTGAGAAAGCAGAGAGATAATTATTACATAGTAGGCAATATGATGGGCACTTGCCTCCAACATTATTTTTGTAGGTGTTGTAGATCTCTTTTACTCGTCTATATCGGAAGGCCAGTTTTCTCATCCAATCCACTCCTCCACGCACACCCGTTGCTAAACATAAATTAGCACTGGTAGCTGCTGCAGGGAAGCCATCTGTTCCAAAGTTATAGGTGCTGATTTAGTTGCAAGAAATAAAACAAATATCATCAGATTGTTCCAGAGAAACTATAACTGAATATTTTGCTCATAATTTAGTTGCACTGCAAAAAGGAAGTGAAAGAAGAATTGTGCTAGAATTATTATTCTTTAAAAATCATTTTTCAGTCCCTCTTGTGATTTGAATTCATTTTGATTTACCTTAAATCCTGGCCATTGTCATCTGATGAAACATCATCAATATGAACCTGGTCACACTCCTGTTATAAAAGAAAAGTGCCACTATAATTACTTTTATTTGATAATTTTCATTCAATATATATTGTTACCAGGTGACTAAAAAGTTTAGTAAATCCAATAGATGTATACACTTCTCATGTTGCTGCAACAGAATAAATGTACTGTTAGATACTGAAACTGAAAAAGACATAGATGTATGTTTACAAAGGACAGCAGTTAAAACAATTATCCTGTGAGTTCCCTAAATGTTCCTGCATGCTTTCACGTTGTTTCAAACTTCCAGCTACTTAAAGCTGTTTCAGGCAATGCATATGTATAACTAAAACCAGACATTTTTGTAAATGCAACATATTAGAAAAATTAAACCTGATGCAAACCACCAATGAAATTATGACCTCTGATTGCTGTTGAGCCACACAGCAACACAGCCTGAGGCTAATATTTCAGAAGAGTGCAGACAAAAATAAAATTAAACATTGTAAAAAAAACAACACTGTCTTTCTTTCATTCACTTGAGAGCTAAGCCTTTTTTCTCTCGTCTCCTACCACTTCTTAAAGTTTAAATCATTAAAACAGCAAGCCCAGAATGAAGTTTTAAATATTTACAAAGCAACATCTACAAAGTAACTCTCATCTCTCTTGAAATCATTACACATAACTTTTATCATGCACATTTATTAAGTATGTTTATCTGCCCAAAAACTTTGAAATGAGAGTGTGCCATTTGTTTTAACTTTGCGTTGTAGAACATCAATTACTATTTGCATTTGACATTTGGTGAGCAAATAAAACACCTTTCAGATTGGCAGTTTAATTTGCATGTGAGCTATACATCTCAGTTATTTAGAAACACCCTTCTTTTTCCTACTAATGTGAATAACAATAGCAACGATGATCCATTTTTGAAAGCATTAAATACACTGGAGTCACATATTTCTGTGTTACTGGTTCCCTCTGAACAAATTTCTCAATCTCTCTATGGACTTGTGATGGAAGGAGGGGAGATAGAAGTAGAAAGAAACTCAAAACAGCTGTTCCCTAACAGAATTAAAATCATGACCCTTAACCCCTGTTCTAAAACATCTATTTTCCAGCCAACCCTCTCCCAGCAAGAAGTGAGCTCCAAGGAGGAAAAGACTTTGACCTCATAACCTTTTTCTCCTCTCTTGAGGTCAACAACCTCAGATAAGAAAAAAAGGAAAAAGTCTATGTGGCCTCACATGATGAGTCTTTTGAACACAGATTGCCTTTTGAAAATATAAGCACAGAAGAGCTGAACACAACATTGGCACCAAAGTAGTGTTGGCAGAAGTGGGTAGAAGGAAGTTTGAGGTAGAAAATATTATCCAGTGCATGTTTGCTTGAGGTTTATTACCTATATCATTAATGGCACAGAGTTAAGATCACAGTTAAATAATCACTAATAAAATATTAATTGAAAAGCAATTATTGTTCATAATATTAGCCATTTTCACAACTCCCCATTTCTTTATTAAAAATGGGATTTATATCCAAAGAAATCTGATATCAGAAATAAAAAGTAAAGAAAAAACACAAGTAATCCTGTGTCCATGTCTAGTTTTTCAGGTCGATGCTAGCAAGCAGCTGAACATTTGAAGCCATAATAGCATAAGTGTCAAAATAATCATTCCAATTGGAATGAACGATCAGAGCATTTTGGTGCAAAAGTATACTTTGGTTACTTGTCATTTTTAGTCATTTTGTCTCAAAGCAAAACATGAACAGCGTTAATTAGCTTCGGAAAAGCTGAAGATAATAGATGGAGTGAAAGAGTATGAAGTTCCAGGACTAGACTGGTTCCCATACCATCTGTATCAGCAGCAGCAACAACAGAACATAGTTCTCAGTATTGCCCTGAAAGAGCCAGTAGGCTTTAGAACAAAAGAAAAATACTGAGTTTGAATACAAAGATGTCATTCTTGGAATGAAAGAGACTTGAATTGCGATGTGTTTCCATGAATAGAAGTTGCGCAGCTTCCATTCACCATCTCTCCCTTTCTCCCTACAGTTTACTTTGTCATCTCCAATACTTTTCTGGGCAATTCCACAATACTACAGGGAAGATTTTCAAGTGTAGAGGGGGATGAAATGAGAAGGATGAGTCACAAAAGTAGATGCACTGCTTCCAGATGCATTTGATGAAATGGACTGGAGTCTATGGAAGCTTATGCTACAATTTTTTTTCTCAGTCTCACAGGTGCTACAGATTCCTTTGTATCTTTTTCTGCTTCCAGAAGTTTAAATCCCAAATCCAAACCTATCATCTCTCTGAAGTGAATTTCTTGACTCATCAGGAGCACCCATCTGTGGATTGCAGCTACCGGCAAAGCAAGGACGGGTGCCCATGTTCCAGATGTCCAGTGCTGTTTCTCTTTCCCAGAAGCCCATGTTATTTTGCCAGGTTCTGATATGGAGCAAGAAGGCCAGCCAATTGGAGGCAGCCTGGTTGGCTGACAGGAAACAGAGGCTGGGAGCAAGGGAATGCTTTACTAAAGTCCTCTCCCAACCTGTGTGAGTTGCTTCTCCCCTGTCCTTCCTCATGCCAACATTCAGCCAACTTTGACTGTCATCCCCACATTCTCTCCCTCAGCGTGTCCTTTTGTTAGGTGATAGTTTTGTTAGTGGCATCACATTGCTAATATTGACTGTCACAACACTGGGCAGTTTTAGCATGGGGGACCAGATCCAGTTTGGAAGTAGATAGGGCCCATGTACCTGTCATGCCAGGTATGGGGAGCCCCCATGTAGGATCTTGGGAATGTAGGCAATCAGGTCATATCCAGCTTGGGGTGAAATGCTCTGCCTCGCTCCGTAGTGGCTACCTCCTGAATGGATTCCTGCATTTGCCATTCTAATGAAGTGGTCTCCGTTGGCTGGCAGCTGAGTCAAGTGATCCCTGGAATCAGACCCCTGTTGTGGACCAAGCCTATTCAACTATAAGCAATAAAGTTGTGGTCTTTGCCCATTCCAGCAAAATGTAGGCTGCGTGCATTTTTGTTGATGGGTCCACAAATCCCTTGCCCTCCTGCCCCAAAATGCCAGTTAAGTATTTGGGACAAGAATTCCCTCTTCTCTTTTTCTTTCTTTTCTTTTTTTTTTAAGTCAATTAATAAGTACAGTCTCATTTCAACTCTAATGTGACACTGGGATCCTTCTACTCACATATGACTACCATCTGAGTTAAGATAGCCATGATCAACCTCTTTTCATGAGGACTGTAAGATATATTAGTGGCTTGCAAATAACCACCTATAGAGTTTGTGAATGGGACTGTCTTTTAGGTCCTGTTCTAATATTACGGCTTCTGAATTACTACAAGGCCTCACATAAAGATAAATGGAATCTCTGAAGTGTGGCTAAGAACAGCCGGCCATCTAAGCAATAAAACATTCCAACATTTTCCATCTTTTGACAGTGAGATTTTCCCCAGATAGTATTTCAGGTGTTGAGTGAGAAAAAGACAAGCAGGATGGATTAGAAAAGCATTGTTTGGGGTAAGAGAGGGATCTTGATGTCAGGGGAAGGAACAGTGGGAAAAACAATTCAAAACAAAAACATATGTGAACAAAACAAAATGATGGGATGAAGGAAGACTACACAGTAAGGGAGGGGGAATATTAGAGACACCATGAATTAGGGAGATGAAGGAGCAAAACGAAAACCATTCAGCAGTTTCTATTTTAACAGCAACTACAAAAGGATAGAAAATGTATAGGCAAATACTTCATACCGGCAAGAAAACTAATCTTCTTTAACTCCTGGGACAAATGCAAAAAAATAAATCATTATAACAACAACTTCAGCTGACAGATCCAATTAGCTCCTATTTCTTAATGACTCTATTGTGTCTTTTCTGTAAACATCCTGTGTTTATTTTCTGTCTTTTGAGCAGTTTGGTTCTTAGGAGAAAGCATTAGTAGCATTGTTCAGCATCTAGGTTAAGCGTAATTAAGTGTCAACAGGTTTACAAGCCTTAACTTTTGAAAACTATCATTTGCTGAACTAGGATAATTTGGAATTGATTTAAATGAACGTTGGTTAAGTGACTGACAGATATTTAATCTCTTACCTTACTTGTATCATTCTACTCTTGAAAACATTTGATATTTACAATTTCAAAGGCTCAGAACATTCTGAAGCATTTTAAAACAATGAACAACTCAAAACACATAAGCAAATACAAAAGAACTACCCTGGATAATACAAACATTTTTTAATACAGAACTTGTACATGATACATGAGAAGAATATATATATACATGCTTTGTCTAGTTTATAATTGTAACTGGTCATATTATTTTAATAATTAAATAAATATCAGGCACTCCTCTCTGTTTATTTTTCTAAATGCATTAATATATACATCTTGAAAAAATCTAAAAAATTCTCAAGAAACACAACTGTTGTTTTTGGTTTACATGCATAACACAAATGTCTTAAAATCATGCAGCTGAGCAAAGTTACTGTACCAGTGTGTTCCACAAAAGGGTGTTCCAGAAAAAACTTTTGGTGTTCAATTACTCTGCCTCATTCATGGAATCATATAGGAAATCCAGATGATTTTATCTTACACTAGTAACTTTACTGTGCTTCCCCACTACTTGGTAATTCTTTTTGTTCTTTAAACAAATCCATTAAGGAGGAAAAAGTCTGTGTTTCTGTCTACATTATTGAGATTGGGAAGCTTGGGAGCCCTGTATCACCTCAAATTTCCTGAAAATTAACTAAATTAATTTGTTTTCCACAAATATCAATTTTGCTTATTTATTAAAATATTACGCTGACTGAAAACATTTAAGTTTAAAAGGCCTTGCTTCTCTGATTAACTAATTCTGATGGTTGAACAACTTTCAGTTATCAAATGTTTAAAAGAAATAAACTCAGATTGGTTATGCATAAAAGCTCATACCAAATCCTTGTGATATAATAATAAAAGTTGCTCTTGGTCAGTGCTTCTCAAGCTATATAAAGGAGTAGACTGGTAATTCCATCCCCCACCACACACACACACACACACACACACACACACACACACAATATGCCTGGGACCAGCACCATGTTTGTGCTAAATTATAATAATTGCTATGGGCCTTCAAGTGATTTCTTACTCACAATGACTCTAAGGCAAAACTATCATGGTTCTTTGGGGGGGGGCCGAGTATGTGTGACATGCCCAAGGTCACACAGTGGGTTTCCATGGCCAAGTGGGGAACTGAATCCTGGTCTCCAGGGTTGTGGTCCAATGCTCAAACCACTACACCATGCTTATTTCCAAGAGAAAGAATGATGGAGGCATGTGAGATAGAAAGAAATTGAAAGAAAGGAACAGTGAGAGAGCGGTCAGGGTTTAAGGGGAAGAGAGAGGAAAAAGAAAGAAAAAGAGAGAAAGAGATTGAGAAAGAGCATTTCAGAAGCATAAAGTACAATCAGAGACGCAGAGGGGGAGGGAACTTTATAGAAGCCTGTAAATTCCACCTTATGTTTGTAATTCCATCTGCCTTTGTTTGTCCCTAAAAACTGTGTTAAATTCCCCCTCCCTCCATTCTTAAAGGCAACAGAACCAGAACTGTAAAGGCTGAACTCTACGAAATACATGAAATAATTTACTTAATACTAAATTTCAGACATGAAGCACATGTATCTTCCAACATTTCACAGATAAAAGAAAGGGACACATAGCCAAACGAGTGTGATCAATGCAGCAAAACATATTTAGGGGTAGGTCTGTTGGCCATGCAGCAAACACAGTAAAATCCAAAGTGTACAAAGGAGCGATGCCTTTATTGATCAACCAAAACACACAAAATACATCATGCAAGCTTTAGAAGGTCCACTGGCTTTTTCATCAGGCAAAAGATGTATGATTTTGAGGCACCTTTTGCCAGCGCAGCTTTGAAAGCTAGCATGATGTGCATTTTGGCTGGCTGATAAAAGTATAGTTCTTTTGTGGATTTTGGATTTCTTCTTAATTAGGATAGCAAATGTTATTAATGAAGAAAACATACAAACTAGGAGAGGCTGCAGAGCAGTTTGCTTTTACCTGAGACTACTGGGAAGGGCAAACTTCTACCTCCATCTCTCCTCTCTACCTTGTAAAGTTAACTGAGTGCCAACTACTGTTGCATCCTGAACATGCTTTGAAGCAATTGAAGTAAGCAGAGGACAAAGGGGGGAAATGGCAGGAGGAGAAACAAACTGGGACATTTTAAAAGCAGCTGAAAAAGTGGGACTTAATTGGGACTGACCTTGCCAAATAGGTGTGGTTGGAGGGTAGGAGCCTGCAATTTCTAAAATTTCTAAAATGAAGGAATAATAGAATATATCAAACAGCACTTCCTTCATAGTCAGCTATTGATTTTATGATACAAGACTATCAGCCCACGAAAGAGCAGAGAACCATAGAATACCTGCTACTTTCAAGATCTGACTTCAAGTCTTACTTACTTGCTTCTTTCTCCATTCACCGTCTACCATAACCAAGTAGTCAGGCAAAGGTGATCAGGATATTTCAGTAACTAAGTTGGTATTAAAATTATTTAAGTGCCTATTTGCATTCAGAGAAACATTTTGTTACTTAAGATACTAACAATTTACTTAGGTAATAATATGATAATAAAATAAGTGGAATTGTAATGAATTTCCCAATGAATTATTTAATCTATTACTGTGCTGCTTTTCCAGGCATTTCTATTGGAAAAAAATAATAATTGAAATTGTTTTTACACTGCAGTTCTTGGGTCCTTCTGAAAATTGGTACACAACCCCGAAAAAGGACCTAAATACCTTAAAGGTACCAGATTCCTTCTAATCTTGGAAGCTAAGCAGGGTATCCCTGGTTAATACTTGGAAGGGAAAGCACCAATGAATACCAACTGCTCTACACTATATTTCAGAGGAAGGAACTCGCAAAACCAGTTCTGACTATTCCTTGCCTAAGAAAACCCTATGATATTCATGGGGCACCATAAATCAACAGGCAACTTGAGGGCACATAGACAACACACACACACACACACACCTCTGTCCTCTCTACAGTTGCCTACCCCTGATACAGAACAGCAGAAAATTATATTCTCAGGTACATAAAAGATACTACGAATTACTGTTGTTGTGTGCCCTCAAGTAATTTCTGACTTTTGGTGACCTAAGACGAACCTATTATAGGGTTTTCTTGGAAAGATTTGTTCAGAGGGAGTTTTCCACTGCCTTTCTCTGAGACTGAGAGAATGTGACTTGCCCTAGTCACTTACTGGACTTCTATGGTAAAGGAGAGCTCTGAATCCTAGTCTTCTGGAGTTCTAGCGCAACATTCAAACCACCACACCCCACTGACTCTCACAAAGTGCTGTAGTTACCAGCAAGAGAAAGAGGAGTGACATTACTGGTTGGCTGTGCTAGGAGGAGAAAAGAGCAACGGGGCCCACAAAGTAACTGGACAGCCAAATAGTTGCTGACTTCATGCTCAAAAGCAGTGCTGCTGCTAGAAATACATGCCTAGGCATGTCAGTCCTCAGAGAAAATATTTTGTTTTGTACTCAAGACACACACACACACACACACACACACACACACACAGAGTCAGATAGCATATATTTCAGTTTCCCTTACCTGCTACTGAGAAGAAAAGAAAGATCTGAACAGAAGGGATAAGCTGATATTCACATATGCAAGAACCAAGTGAAAAATATTTAGTATATTAATTGTACGTATCAGTCAATTACAGTTTGAACCTCTTACTTTCTACCAGTTAAAATAAACAAATGAAAAACAGTACTAAAGCATGATATAATATTTATTTTCTTGCATATGTTAAATTCAAAGTAGCAAATGTCTAATTAGTTGTTGGACATGATTCTATAAGCAAACATCTAACTGAGGCCAATGAGTGTGGGAGGGGGAGGGCATTGCGGGGTCTGGGCTTTTGTTGCATGGTTTTGTTTTTGTCATTTTCTGTAGTGTATGGAAGTCAATGAGAATATAAAATATGTTTCAATACATGACATGAAAATCAAGAAATAAAGTGAAACATAACACTTCTAAACTCTGCCAAAATCACTTCAGCTGCTATGATGTAATGACTATGTCTTTGGGTTTTTTTTTAAGTAAAACCAAGTCATTCTGCAGGCTCAGTAAATAGTGCATGTAAAAACTTTGCATATATTTGCACATAATGAAAAGAAATAATATGTATAACATTATAACATATCTTCTGAGAATGTTAAAGTGGTACAAACTACAGTTCCAAATCTGCTGATTATAGCTAAAATGCACTTCCATGTTTGCTTAATCTCCACAATTTACCGTGAGAAAACTAACACCATGCTGTCAACTAATTGTTTCAGTGATTTGCTTTACAAAGTAAAATGAGCTAAGGGAGGAGAAAAAAACACTCCTTCAGAACTAAGTCTTTTCCTTTAGCCTTTACATCAGAATGTCCTTTGAGATTTGCTGGACACTAGCCAACTCACAGGAAATGATCAGTGGATTCTCTGTTCTCCTCCTATCTGTCATTATGCAATTATCTCCACTGCTTCATTTTCCCCTACTGAACGAACAGTAGAGAAATTTGGTCCAAGAATGTGTGAGAACAAGCCACTAAAGCTACAAACATATACGTACCTTCCCAAACAACTCACATATATTCTCATGTCAAAAATTTATACACACTATTCCAGAAAAAGTATACAGCTTCTTACTTGCCCATTGACACAGTGTCAACTTTTATTAGACCTGACAAAAACATCAAGAACTCTGTGTACTGCCTCCCCATTCCTATGCAACTCAGAGCTATCTTCAGGTATTAGATAGTGTGGGTATCCTAACAAATAAAGCCCTATTGGGATCAGTTGGAATTACTTCCACAGAAGTGATTATAGAAATATAGCAATAAGCACACTCTCACCCTTTCTACTCTCATTCTCTCTGCCCCTTTCTTCTGTTTTCTGCCTATTTAGATGGTGAATTCCTCAGGTCAGGTAATGCTTTATGTTACTCTGTAACAAAGGGCCGTTCTGCACTACACTGTTATAGTGCTATTATTCCACTTTCAACATCCTGTGGAATTCTGGCGTTTGTAGTTTACTGAGGCCAAAGAGCTCTCTGGCAGAGAATTCTAAATGCCCCGCCATAAACTGCAAAACCCAGAATTCCACAGGATGTTGAAAGTAGAATAATAGCGCTGTAACAGTATATGTGCAGAAAGGCCTAAAGATAGCAACTATGAATAATCATCATCACGACACAGGGCACTGACAGCTTTACTTTGGTTCTATTGCAACAGGAGGTATGTCTTAGACAAATATTTTTTGTCTATTAAAGCGCTTGGTTCTAAAACCATTTTATTGAAATGAGCATCAAAGGAAAGGACTTGTGGCAATTTCTGCTGCATCTGTAGGATACACCCTGACTACAGAAGAAACCAAGGAAATTTTTACACATCTCTCAGAGCCCCTTCATTCCTATCACTGGCAGCTATCCCATGATCACTTTCAATTAAGAGATATACCATTTTAAATCTCTGTATTGTACTGTATAGATTTCTGGTTCCATTCAGAAATCTCAAGGCAATTTGCTGCAGATGAGAAAAGAATTTCTGACACCCAACTAATCTATAGCAACAAATAACTTCCTTCATGCCATAAATGATAATGCTGAAATGAAATGGCCTAACAGAAGGTTGAAGACAGTGCGTTCCAAACTCCTGAAGTCAATATCCTTTATTTCCAAATCTTTTGCATCAGGTTAATTTTGGTAGACCCTAAGTGGGATTGGGCAGAGTAGACTCCACAAGCCTGAAGCCGGCATACCTCTGTTCGTATACAACTGTAGTATTAAAAAGGATAGAGGTGGTACTTTACAGAAACATTTCACAGATGATCACACGTACAATTTTAGCTGGATTCACCCCACCAGCGGAATCACAAATCAGCTACAATGTATGCGATGGTCTTTTACTACAAAAACTCAAAAGTTATTTCACCATTTTTAGAATATATTTGCATTTCTAAAATGTGTCTGATTTTAATTTTTAAAAAGTTTTGTCAGCCTTCCTGAGGACTTCATTGAGGGATGGGGTATACATATTTCTAGAAAGCAGATAAATAACTGGATTATTGTGACATGAATATTCATAAGTTTGTGCCACAATTAAAAAGTTGATCTGTAAAGTGTCATGCCATGTGCTGGCTATTGTGTTTTGGCAGCATGAAATACTAAAGAAAGAAAATGGCACAAACATCTCTGGATTAGGAATAGGGCTCAAGAATGGGGGGAAAATCAACTGCTTAGAAAAAATTGAGAAGTTTTTTTAAAAAAACCCACACTTAAATATCCCATTTTTGTTAATATGATTAAGAGCAAAATAAGCCTTTTTTATGTGCAAACAACTTCACAAAAATTGCTCTTTTTAAAAAACAAGAATTTCTTTTATCTGCATTCAAGGTCTAAATGAACTGCCTCTCAGTTGCCGACAATAAAAGCTTAAGTGCCTCTGTGAACTGCCTAACCCATCATCACAAAATTCCTGTTAACATACAAGATAAATCCATGTGAAAAAGAAGAGACTATAGTTCGCAGGTCTTCAATACTGGCATTCAATTGGCAGAACCTGTCATCCCTGTCTGGTCTGTATTTTGTGACCTGACATTTTCTCTGCTTTCCCACAATAATTATTCCATGCAAAAGATAGAACAAAGGTGCAGATTACCTGTGGGATAGCCACAAGATATAAAGAACAAAGAGAGCTCTTGAAATCCATTTCATTCCATTTGACAATTTGTGGATTAACAGTAAAGGAATTAAAACTGACCTTGAAGAGATTCCATTTGAAACCAGTGGAATGAACCTGCACAATTTACATTCAGACAAAATAAATTACTACAACTATACCTGCTACAAAAACGGTTAAGACAAAAATACAGCGATATATTCCAGAAGCCAGAAATTAAATTACACAGAAAATCTTGACTTCTTATCTATGAAAGAACAGTATTTTCTTTGGTAAATAACACACACACTCTCTCTCTCACATGCAGACAATTTCTTCACATAATAAGAGAAGACTTGTTCTTAGTTAATCTCATGTTCTACAAAATAGATATTATTCTATGAGTACCTCACTGATTTTTAATGATTCAAGACTTTAAATCAATGGAATAGGAAAACTACATGTTTCAGGAAATTTGAACAGGTGTCTAGTGACTTCAGGGACATAATAGATTTCATTGCACATATCATCTGAGCATTCTAAACTCAGGCACGAAGGGATCAGAGAAAAGGATTCAGTGAGACCTCAAATGGTGGCATCATCATTATCAGCTGCAGCAGCAGCAGCAGCAGCAGCACTCCAGCAGATGCCAAACTACAGCTAGTGGGAATACTACATCTTTTCTTCAATATTGTTCTTGCAACAATTTAATTAATTAATTTTTAATTAAGTTTCTGTCTTTTCATTTAGTTGCTAAACATGAACTATGTTCCTTATCCTAAGTCTTAGATGATGATAGGTGCCTAAATTACCTTAGAGAAGAAAAGAATGAGCTGCCTAGTGCGGAAGGTGTGTATATAAGTGTATGTATCTTCAAGTCACCATGCATTTTCATAGGGTTTTCTTAAGCAAGGAATACTCAGAGGTGGATTTGCCAGTTGGGAATATTTAATAAAATTATTATATCAAGACTACCTTCAATTTTATTAATGACAAAATTCCTTGGATAGTAAGGTGATATTATAATCTCCCCTTGGATAAAATTATCTCCAGGCATCTTTAAAATCTGGATTAAAGTTACACATTTGCAAAGTCCTCGCACTAAATCAAAATTACATTTTTAAATAGAATTCTGCAGACAATGGCTAAAATCCAACATATCCCACCTTGGGAAAAAGCCCCACTGAATAAATGGGACCAACTTTCGAATAAACCTGTGTAGGATTACTCTAATAATCATCATGATTATTAGCTCAGATATTTCTGACAGGAAGCCCCAGACTGAGTTCAAAAGGATGACAAACAATAGGTAGCATAGTTGTGTATAATTTAACTACAAAGATGTCATTGTCTGAAAGGAGTTCCCATTATGTCTATGCAGTTCTTACAATCAAAGAGCTAAATCCAACGTTTTTTGTATGCAACAGGGTTTTTCTTCCCCGACTCCATAGCCTCCTTCATGCCCTCAAATGTATTCAAGAGGGTGCAAATAGGTGGGAGGAGGAGAGTGTTGTAGAAGGAAAGGAACCTTAACCTACCAATAGTGTTCATTCTGCCAGCAAAAGAACATTATCGGATACAACCCAATGTTGCTACAAAACACCTGCTATAAAACATCCAGTACAAAACACGCAACAGCTATTATTTCTGTATACATCCATGTGCTGGTATTGTTCACCTTTTTTCACACTGGTATTACCTCTAGAGAATAACTAGAGCAAAAGTAAGAACTGGGTAATCTTCTGAAGCCTATGTAATAAAACAGGGGCAATGTCACTCATACCCAAGGGAACAGGCATGTTGCACTTTCAGGATTGCACCTATTTTGTTGCTATAACCTCAATAAGAGCACAAGAGTACTTTTGCATTCCTCCTAATTTCTTTCTGGGTCTGTGAGTTTGTACTCTTCTCCTAAGACTGCTATTGAAAGCCTCACTTTCAGAAATTCTGCCTTCTTCTCTCGGACTTCTCCTAACATATTAGCTACAGTACAACATACACTCTTTAATAAAAAATAATCCTATGTGTGACAATATTATTATTATCCAAGACCTAAGGTGGCTTATGAAAGTGAAAGTAGATACAGCTAAAAATGCATATGTCATACAAAATTATATATATAAAAATCAAAAAATTAAACGCAGTTAAAAGCATAGCCATTAAAAAGAACAACAACTATAAACAGCACAGCACCTCTTCAACAATCAGTCTTCAAAAGTCTGCCAAAATAATAATGTCTTTATCTGCCTATGGAAGGTGGGAGCCAATCTAACCTATCTAGGAAGGGAGTTCCACAGCCTAGGAGCAACCACAGAGAAAGCCATGTCTCATGTTCCCATCAGATATACCTGAGAAGGTGGGAGGACACAGAGAAAGGCCTTTCCAGAAGATCTCAAGACACAGAAGCAGACGTACAGGGGGAGACATGGTCCTTCAGATCACTGAGTCATATGGATGTACACAGCAGAAGTTGGAAAAGTTACTGTGTTGGACTACAATCCCAGAATTCCCCAGGTAGCATGATCACTAACCATGCTAGCAGGGTGATTTTGGAAATTTTATTCCAAAATAGTAATGTTTCCAAGAGCTGCTCCCTAGGTCAAATATAAGAAGAACTTTGCAGAGGTGCCAAGTGTACCACTATTGGAAAAATGTGCGCACTTTATTAAGACATCCACATTAATACGAGGACATAAAAATTAACCCAAAGAAACAATGTTTTAGGACTTAATAACTAAAATGTACAATTTTAAAATTTTAGGACATGAAAGTATCTTCTGAAGAACTGTACAAAGTATCTTCCAAAGAATTCTACAAAACACAGTCTGCATTCCACATGCTGTAGAACTGGATCCTAGATCATTATCAGAATGTAGATATTGTTTTGACATTATTCCTTTTTTCTTTTTCTCTGGTGTTTTTTTTTTTTTTTTTAGAAAATAGTACCAAACCATTTCCTCCTCTTAGCTATTTATATGTTTAAGGGAAAAGGCGAAAAAGTTTATTTTTCTGTTGATAACATTGTGTGTACATGGTCACCAAAACATATTTTACAAAAGAGCTATCAGATACTCAGGAAAGTATCAGTGATCCAGATCTACTGTTTAAATAAATCTACATTTGCAGAAAGAACTAAGTTTAAACTTTTGAATTCTTTTTGCTTCAACAACTTTTTAATGTAGTTATTCACTTATAATCTCAGGAGTATTTTTGTTTCTGTCCAACTGGCCCAAGGCCCAAAGAGAGTTTTGAGTAACGGATGGTTCTTATATTTTCAAAGTGAGAGAATCTATTGTTTCTCTGTCCCAGCCTAGTTTGTTCTGCAGTCTCATATATTTTTGCTCCAAACATAACTAGGGCTGCAATCCTTTTAAACTGAAATACTACTTTTGTGTACTTATAGTTTTAACGTTTATTTCAACACAAATTCTTGGGATCAGGTCTTGAATTTTGCAACTTTTAACTTTGGATTTTTTTTCTCTTAGCCACAATTTTCAAAATATTTGGATTTGTTCTTTTTCAAAGATTTGTCCTTTAATTTATGAACATAGATTAGCAATAGCCTATCACTGGTATAGCTTCTCTTACTGTTAATTCATATCTGCCATTCCTGCTGAGACAATCTAGTATAAAAGAATTTTTCATACTGACTCCAAATGTAATCTTGCTGTGAAGAACTACATTCCAATAATAGCAGCCTTTTTACTGTTGGGACACAGGAAGAAGGGAGTTTAGGAACTTTTGCATCTCTTGCTTACTTTAACTTTTCTGATATAAGAAATCAAACCATCAAATGTTATAAATAATCCACTTGGAGAGATCATGATGAGGAATAAACATGGTATTTTATTGGCAGCAAGAACTGAATCTTACCATGGCACACCATCTTGTTGTGGTGATAGGATTATGTGCTTCTGTGAGGCAAGAGGCTATGCTGGTATTCAAGTGATGCTGGTAAGGTCTCTCATGTCAGGCAGGCTTTTGCTGAGGGCCGAGAATAAATAGTGCCAAAAAACCACTGGACAATAGCAATACTGGGAGTAACACTGGCAGAAGATCTCTCAGAGACAACATCACTGGCACCCTAGCTAGCGCTTGTTAGTACTATGTATAAGGAGGCATAGAAAACCCCTTTCGAATGTCTTTTAACATGAAAACCTTAGGATGAGACAATCCAAAGTGAATCAAGAGATAGTGGTAGATGACATTCCCGGGTCGGAAGGCACCGAATGAGCTACTGGGTTACAGCAGATGACAACTATGAGCAGCACTGTGGCTAATGATGCAATTGGACTAGCTGTTGATGTGCTCAGAAGAGAAAGGAAAGTACAGAGCTTCACAACACATATGTGTTGGGTTGTGCAGCTTCGTGCATATAGAATGTAAGGACACGGAATGTAAGAAGCATGACTCTTGGGAAGCTAGACAAAGTAAAACAAGAAATGGTACACAGAAACATTGCAATACTTGGGGTACGTAAGCTAAAGTGGACAGGAATGAGACATTTTGAGTCAGATAATTATACAGTTTTAATCAGGAAATGAAAATTTAAGAAGATATGGGGTGGCATTAATAGTGAGGAGAGATGTAGTAAAAGCAGTCAAAGGATACAATGCAAAGTCTGACCAAATGATATCAATAAGACTTAAGGGAAAACCTGTCAATATAAATGTAATCCAAGTGTACGCTCCAAATAAAGAGGCAGAAGAGGAAGAAATGGAAAGATTCTATGCTAAAGTCCAGGAGGAAATGGATCAAAAACAGACCTTGTTAATTGTAGGCAATTGGGATGCAAAAGTAGGAAACACAGCAGAATGAATAACAGCAAAATTTGGCATAGGATCAAGAAATGAAGGAGAGTGACTGACTGAATTTTGCAAGACCAACTGTTTGTTTATCACAAAAATATTCTTCAGGCAACCAAAGAGGCAACTGTATACATGGACATCACTTAATAGCCAATGCAGAAATCAGATAGACTGCATAATCAGAAGCAGAAGATAGAGAAGCTCCATTCTCTCTACAACATGGCCAGAAGCAAATTGTGGCACAGACCATAAACCACTATTATCAAAAATTAGGGTAAAGCTGAAGAAGAACATGAAACCAAACATCACGCAGAAATACAAGCTGAAGAAAATCCCTGTAGAATTTGAAGATAATGTGAAAAACAGATCTGCACTATTAAACTTAATCAGCTGGGACCCAGAACAACTTTGGGCTGAAGCCAGGAACACTGTCATGGAGGAACGCAAAAAATATATTATCTGTAGTCACAAAGAAAGACAAGCCTCAATGAATGACAGATGAAAGAGAGTGGTTAAGGACAGAGAAGAAGCAAAAGTAAAACGTGACAGAAATAGAGTCAGAACCATGAATGCAACTAGTGACTTGAGCTCAAAGACAAAAACTACTACAATAATCAGTGAAAAGAAATTGTAGAGGAGGAGGGGGGGAGGGGGGAGGAGGAGGAGGAGGAGGAGGAGGAGGAGGAGGAGGAGGAGGAGAAGAAGAAGAAGAAGAAGAAGAAGAAGAAGAAGAAGAGAACTCTTCCACAAGATCCAAGAAGTCAAAGGGGAATTTAAACCAAGACTGGGGATGCTTTATGACCAACACATTACATGACCAACTAGAAATAAAAAGGTGATGGAAACAATACGCAGAGGAACTATATAAAATTGCTGAAAGACTGACAGATTCATTCGAGGAAGAACCATACGAAGATGAACCACCAATTTTAGAAAGTGAGATGAAAGCTGCACTCAGAGCACTTAGGGGAAATAGATCATCAGGTACAAACAGGATCCCAATACAGCTGCTTCAGTCTACAGAGAAAGAATCTACTCTAGTTCTAACTAAAATCTGTCAACAAATATGGAAAACAAAAGAATGGCCCACAGATCAGAAATGCTCAATATAAACTTCAATCCCCAAGAAAGGGGACACCAGGAGTTGCAGTAACCACAGAACCATTGCATTAACTTCACATGCAAGCAAAGTCATTCTCAAAATTCTACAACAAAAACTTCTATTATATACAGAGTGAGAAATGCCAAATGTTCAAGCTGGCTTCAGGAAAGAAAGAGGCACTAGGGATGATATTGCAAACATATCATATCTTCTTTCAGGGATGATATTGCAAACATATCATATCTTCTTCAAATATATCTTCTTTCAGAAGAAAATCAGCCTATGTTTTACAGGTTATAGAAAAAACTTTAAATGTGTAGATCATGAAAAAAAAATAGATCAGTATCAAAGAAATGGGTGTGCCACAACATTTGATTGCCCTGAGGCATCACCTGTAGTCAAGCCAGGCCAGAACACAGAAAAAAGGAGTGATTTCCTATTGGCAAGGGGGTCAGACAAAGCTGCATTTTATTACCCTATATGCTTAACATGTACACTGAATATATCATACATAAAGCAGAATTAGAGAAAGATGGCATGAAAATTGGAAGAAAGAACACCAACAATTTAAGATATACAGATGAAACCATCCTACTAGCAGAAAATAGGAAAGACTTGGAACAGTTACTGTAGAAAGTCAAGGAAGAAAGTGCAAAGGCTGAACATTACATACAGCTGAACATTAAGAAAACAACAACAATGACCACAAAGGGTATACATAACTTTAAAGCAGATGATGAAGGTACTGAAATAGTTCAAGATTTTCCATATCATGGCTCAGTCATTCATCAGAATGGAGACTGCAGTCAAGAAATCAGAAGAAGATCAGGTCTTGCAAAGGCAATTAGGAAGGAACTAAACAAGATCCTGAAGTATAAAGATATTTCATCAAATATTAAAGTTAGGATGGTCCATGCCATCGTACTTCCTACTTCTATGTAGGGTTGTGAAATCTGGACAGTGAAAAAAACTGATAGGAAGAAAATCAACTCATTTGAAATGTGGCGCTGGACAATACTTCTACTAAAAAGGAAAATAAATG
Source organism: Cyclura pinguis (assembly GCA_030412105.1). Lineage (NCBI taxonomy): Eukaryota > Metazoa > Chordata > Lepidosauria > Squamata > Iguanidae > Cyclura > Cyclura pinguis. The sequence continues at coordinate 221,502,103 of CM059602.1, forward strand.
GGTCCAAAAGCAAATCAAGCCACAATTCTCCCTAGAAGCCAAGACGACTAAACTGAGACTCTTGTACTTTGGACAAATTGTAAGAAGACATGATTCACTAAAAAAAGACAATAGTGCTTGGCAAGTTAGAAGTCAGTAGGAAATGAGGAAGACTGCATTACAGATAGATAGGCTCAATCAAGGAAGCCATAGCCCAGAATCTGCAAGACCTGACCAGAGCTGTTGATGATAGGGTAACCTGGAGATCTCTCATTCATAGGGTCATCATAAGTCAAAGTCTATTTGATGGCAGTTAACAGCAACAACCAGAACTGAATATGACATACTTTATACTTCTTTCATGATGATTTGAGAAGACATACAATAACAATTCTACAACAATTCTACATTATAGCTATTCTGTTTGTAGACCAGCCTTCCCAATTGGTTCCCTCCAGATATGCTAAAACAGATTATTGGCAGAGATTCTGAAAACTGGAGTCCAAATGATCTTGAGGACACTAGATTACAGAAGGCTTTGATAGTATGAATCTAAGTTCTGAGCAAATTTTTTTTTCATTCATTGCAATCTGAAGTCAAGACAAAATCAAGGATCTTTATTGGACACGAAAAATAGACACCCTAATGAGTCTTTTCTTGCCAGGATGGGAATTCTGCTGTACAAAAGGACAGCTTTCCATTTAGATAAATAGAGAGCACCAAACTGTGCTTCTATAAAATCTGTGTGCCTCTGGATCCTGGTGAAAGAGTAAAATTTCAGTTCACTGAAAAGACAGAAAGCGGAAAGACATTACTCCATTATTTACTCTAAGATTCGACATCTGATCTTCATAACTAAAATAGTCGCTACTTTTGATCTTGCACCCTAACACTTTTCCTTTACAACAACAAAATCCAGACCAACTTCTTTGTTCCTAAACACACTGCTGTGATTATGGTGTACTAGTTCTGATGGTCTTATTTCATGTGTGATAAGCATTTCCAGGATGGAGAATGTACAACATTACTCTAGTAAGTGCCAGGTAACACAGATCAAGAACACTGTAAACAAACTGAAATAGATTCTGAAAACTAGCAATAGTAAGAAAACCTGGCTAAATGTTAAGACTAGAAGTGTATATTTTGTTATAAGAATGCCACAGAAATTAAGAATTTGACCGAATCAAAATTGCCAGAACCTCACTATCTGCTGTTATTTCAAAGGCCTCAATTTCCACTAAATAGAGGCACAGTTTTACCCCGTTTAATATTAAGAACAATAATATCTGTATTTATCAAGATGTTTTTCCTCACTTCAAGAAAAAGCTTAAAGAACAAGCTACTCAAAGACATGAACCCATGCAACACCTTACAAAGTTTATCCAGTATTTATGCAAAGCCATTTTTTGTGGAATCAGGTAACTCATATCTGCCTCTCCACCCAAAGGAGAAGACAATCTTTTACTTAAAAGAGTTCCAAACCTATTCTGTGCTACAAAGGTCACAACCAGTATTGTGAACAGAAACAAAACTAGTGAACCAGGAGTCTTTACATGTTCCTGATAATCAATTCAACTTGGCCTATTTTGAACAGCCCACATCAACCACTTTGCTGTTGTCTAACTAAGTCAAGCACTCCAGCAAGGTGAGTTTGGCCCTTTTCACATGTGGGGGGGGGGAATGGGCGAAAACACGCTAAAACGGAGCTTACCCGCAGCTGGGTAAGTCCGTCGCCCCGCGGAGCAGCGCGAGCTTGCTGCTCCACACTCCTCCGGCGTCCCAGATGGCAGCTTCCGGTTGGTGGAGGCTCTCCACTAACCGGAGAAGCTCGCCAGCCGGAAGCCCGCCCCCGGCAGATCTGCAGGCACGCACTTGCGCACGCCTGCAGATCCACTTTAGAGCCGGGCGACAGAGCGGCACGGGGCTGCACGCTCCATGCTTTTTAAAAACCTCAAAAAAGAGGTTTTTAAAAAACACGCAGCCTGGCTAGTTCCGGCCGCTCCTGAGTGGATTCTGGTGTGGAACTATGAAAAATGGTCCACGCCAGTCCACTCTACGGTGTAGAAGACCTCCGTTAGAGGTCGCTCTACACCATTTTAGAAGCCCGGTATGGAAATGGCCTTTGATTCCCAAAAAACATGAACGCTGAACATAGCAGCCAATGGACTCCAGACCACAGCCTGAGAACATCCTTGAGATTTAAATATGGAACCTTCATAAGCTTAAACAAGCTTGTTGAAATCAATATAATGTGAAAACTTACTATTTTCGAACATTAACATATCCTACAAGTCTATCTACTTAACAGTAATGATAGGAACAAGAGCAAAGAGCTGATTTATCTAAGTACACACTCTTTCTTTCTTTTTTTCTTTGAACTTGGATAATTAAAGTGGTTACCCCTTAACAATGATACTGAACAGTTCATCTTGATAGTGTATTGGTAAAGATATAACCACTGAAATTATCCAATTTCAAAAAGAAAGAAAGAAAGAAAGAAAGAAAGAAAGAAAGAAAGAAAGAAAGAAAGAAAGAGGGAAATAGTATTAACCTTGACAGACAGAAAGAAATTTAAATCCTATAGTGATAATATCAAAAAGAAAAGACCCATGGCATTATATTTTTTCTAGAAGTAGCATGTGTTTGGTTTTATCATTTTTGCATGCCACAAAATTAAATTGGGTATACTTAATTACATTATAGTAGCACTTGTTTTTGGAGCAACACAATGTCATTCTGTCAAATGGCAGGTTGAAATGTTAATTTCATGTTTGTCTAAAAGAACTAAACATGTAAAAAAAAAAGAGCTGCCCAACAAAACTATTAATATCTTTTATTCTCCAGCATATTCCTATATCCTTTTAGCAAATTTAAGATAAGATACTTTCCAGACAGAATGAAACTACAACTTAAGTGTCATCTTAAGTGACAAAGACTTAAGATGAGTTCTATTTCCTGCTGTTTTCCTTTTTGTATTTCCTGACCATTTTGTTCCATCACTGAACAAAATGAGATTCAGTCAGAAGTCTTACTGTAGCATCCTTGAAATAGAAAAGGCCTCAAGAGGCCATGGTACTCAGGCTCAGCCTCTTCACTTGCTCAGATAAGCTCCACAAATAATTACATCCCACTTAAATGTCTTAGAGTCAAATTTTTCCCATGCTGCCACAGCATATATGGAAGTGGAAAGTTGCCCAGAGTCCTATACGGTGATGTTTCACTTCAAAAGAAAATATCTTCCATCAAAAATGGGGGAATTACTAAAAAGTAAGTTGGAAGACAGAGCAAGAATGGACAAATTTCTGCAAGACACTTGGAGGTCACCTTGAGCTTGACTCCAATGGGAAAACCTATATTTGGTGCATGTTTGTTCAGCCAATTCCTGAACATTTATTGACTTAGGCCATTTCTGCACTAGACCGTTATAGTGCCATTACTCCACTTTCAACATCCTATGGAATCCTGGGGTTTGCAGTTTAGGAAGGGGGCTTTGAGGCCCCTCCCTAAACTGCAAACCCCAGGATTCCATAGGATGTTGAAAGTGGAATAATAGCACTATAACAGTCTAGCTTTGAGGCCCCTCCTTAAACTGCAAACCCCAGGACTCCATAGGATGTTGAAAGTGGAATAAGAGCACTGTAACAGTCTAGCGTGGAAATAGCCTTATACTGGAACCAAACCAGTTTTCAATTTTATGTGAACCTTTAATACTCATGAATTCTTGCTACTCTTAAATTAGACTCCAGTTCCATATATCATGAAAATAAAATCTGCTCCAGAAGTATTTGTTGTTACGTGTCTTCAAGTAGGCCATGATTTATGGAAACCCTATCACGGTGTTTTCTTGGTAAGGTTTATTCAAAGGAACTCTGTCCTTGCCTTCCTCGAAGGCTGAGAGAGTGTATTATTTTCCTTCTGGTACTATTCTTGTATGTTAATTCCAACTCTTGTGGAGATCTCGACATGTGGCTACAGAATCCTTTCCTTCTTTGTCCTCCACTATTCTTTCACAGTTGAAAGTTATTTGAGCAACAGGTTATATCGTCAGTCCTTATTACGCTTCTCACCCTCTGAGCAGAAGTGCACTTGGACCACCACTGGGATACATTTAGAGTACAATGCAATAAACCAGCTGGAATGTTACCAGAACAACAACTGCTATGGCTAGATTATACTAGCAACAGCAATCACTGGTAGAGCAACATTACTTCACTGGGAGTATTCTTATGGAATTGCCATCAAGGCACCTGGTCTTCCAATGACAGCTTTAAATCAAAGGATATTCCCAAATGTCATACCTACTCTGTGAGATAAATGCTGCACAATCCAAAACAGGCCACAACTGTTTAATTCCCAGCCGTTGCCTAATTTCCATCTATTGACAGAGCTTGTGTCTTGTCAGGTTTCATCTTCAATTTATTGGCCCTCATCCTTCCTATCTTTGCTTCCAGGGCCCAGTCCTGTGCTTGCAGAGCCTTTTCCGATTCAGATGGAATAAATATATTTGCATTTCAGTAACACCATGCTCAGAGTCCCCACATGACAGTCCCAGTGGTTTCCATTGAAGCTAAATATCATGGGAGACAGAAGAGAATCTTGCAGATCCCTGCAGCGTAACTGCCATGTAATTGAGCAGAAGCCTCCCAGTCCTACTCTCCAATATGAATCCTGAAGATAAGAATGTAACCACTGTAAGTGCTTCCCACACTCAACCCACTGAACTATTTCAGGAGGATATCACAATCAATAGTATCAAAAAGGCACCAAGAGGTCAAGGAGAATAAGCAGGGTAGCACTCCCCTCATCTTTCTCCCAAAGAAAATCATGAGTCAGGGCAACCAAAGCTGTTGCCATACTGTATCCGGGAATGAAGCCAACATGTCTCAATAGTCTTCACTCAGAAATGTCTGTAACAGCTGGTTCATAATCACCTTGCCCCAAAGAGGATGCATCATTACATTCTTCAACACAACTGTAACAAGTATTTACTATTCCCTGGATCCTCTCAGTCAACGTATCAATGCTAGAAGAGGGACAGAGTAAAAAGTGAACAGTCAAGAAGGAACTCTAATCCTAACAAGCACCCTGTCACATTCTCAGGCTGCAATAACCAAAACTGTTTCCACAGCTCAGTACCTGAGGATGCTCTAAATATCTCCTTCAGGCTAACAGCATGTGTGGATTGATTGACTGATTGATCAATATGTGGAATCCAGTTCAGTATGAACACATACACTACTTCCCTCTAAGCATTTTGCACAATTATCACAGAACTCCTCTGAGGGCCCAACACATTCTGTTCCTGGAATAGATCTCATCAATCCAATCATAACAAGGAAGAACCCTGTGAGGCAATTCACTGAAGACATAGTGGCAGCAGAGAAACAAACCTTCCTTGTTGCAACCACTGCCTTATGGTAGGCATTATGATGTACTCTTGCATAATTTTGGTCACATTCAGGCTAAGTCTTATTCTACCTGCCATGTAGCCACTGTCTAGTTCATTTTGTTGCTTAAAGTTCCTAAAAAAGCTTGGGAGTTCTCCAAACTCTACAGAACCAGAGAAAGCCCTCTGGAATAATTGGGTTGACAGACCTACTGGATGTGACTTAGAACTTAACTGATGGTCAAAGTGGTTGGAGCCTGCTAGTTCTTACCGCACTGAAAAATGTCGTACTCCAAGACTGGAAAGACAAGGATTCATCATCCATTTTTCAATGATCAGAAGATCTTACTACTATAGTCATGTACAAATACACATTCTACAAATGTTGACGCTAAACAGTTTTTTATATATACATATGGTTGGCTTGTATTAATCCTTAGCCTGTGATCATACCATATGATGACCTTTTCCAGCATTTATTTCTTTTTCTTCCTCTTTTTTATACATATATAGTTAGAAATCCAACAGTTGATTTTGTTAAAAAAAGAAGAAACACCTAAAATTATGAAAACATTAAAAACAGAGAGAAGTACCAACTCTTATACTATCATTTCTGCTGGAAATCCAAGTCTGCTTAGTATATTTGCTTTGTATGCATCTTCTGTATTAAATGATGATCTATCCTAATTTAGTAAAGAGAAAATAGTGAACAAAGTTTACTGCATCACTAGATGTTTTCTTTGAAACCCCTGGCTTTTAACCAATGGTATCCTAACTGCAAGTGGAACAGCCTCCAAGGAAACAATTCCTCTTCTTTTCTGGAATCTTCTCACGATTCTCAGGGGTAGCAGGGAAGGACAGGGAAGGTTCCACTGTGTGAACTAAAGTCCATTTATACCATGCTGCATCTTCTCCACAATCCACCAGTGTAAAGCATTATCCACAATGGACTATTTACAAGTTGCAGCATAAACAAGTAAGACCACTACTATACAATTTAGTCTAAGATTGGTAAAGCTACAGTTCTTACGATATTTAGTTGGAAATAAATCCCAGTGAAAACAATGGCATTACACAAAAATAAACATGGTAATTTTGGGGGGTTGGGAGGGAGACACGTTAGTTAGATAATCAGAAGTTCAGCTGAAATGGAGTACAAGTTTACATTGATATACGTCACTAAACAATCAAGCATTTGGAACAAAGGAATGTCAAAAAATATATGACAAGAAGCACTGGGATAAAGGCAAACAGGCTAGTCATATGTTTAATGGGATACAGTGATACTATGTAAACTTAGGGAGATATTTGAGTTTAGCGGATAAAATCTGTTATACTCAACAGCTGCACTCCAAACATGTCCAGCTGCTGCCAAGTGATTCTACACATCTGTCTGCTCCATCAGAGACCAAAATGCTAAGCTTGGCAGCCTGCACTATTGTGGTTGTAGCTTTTCCCCCTGCAATACTTAAAGCCTACGATATAGGTAATCCACTATTTCTATGACACCAATTAATACTGTGTACTGCTAATGCACTACATTCCCACTATTTATTCCAGAAGTTCATTACTGTGAAAGAGGAAAAATTAAAATTAACAAAACAGCTGTTTGTAGCCACATACTGTTACTGTATGAGAGTATAAGTGTTCATGCCCAGTGGATTTTTAAAATCCTAAATGCTATTTCCACAAACTGTCAGGTGACACAACGCACCATCTGTGAAGTTTTCTCATAATAAAAACAAGGTTTACACTATGGTAGGTAAAGGAGACTGAGAAGAATTAATAAGCAAGATAGCATTTCAGGTCACATCATTCCAAACTAGAACTGCCCAATACAGACAATGAAGCTCCAGCCAAAGCCAACAGTGATGTATATGGATAAACACTGCATTTACACAGCTAAAAAACCAAAAGGTCAGATATATTGTATTGCCAGCCTATACATAATTCAGTGCTTCCAGTCAGCCTAATAAGTTGATGCTGAAAACACCAGAGCAGCCATGGTGTTTTATTCACAGTTGCTCAGTGTCCACTTTGATCTATAACGAAAGAAACTAACATGACCTTAACACTGGTCTGTCTCCAGATTTGAACAGTGGGTGGCAAAGGGCAGGGGGAATGCAGAGTCAAATTCATCACTATGCTGAACTGAGGAAGGTTCATCTAGTGGTGATTAAATCAAAAGTGCCTCAAAGCTTTCTTTAGAACTCAATGAAGAGTGGAAACAAACCTGCTTAAGAGGCTGGAATGGCTCAGATAACTTCTCAGCCATTGTTCTATATATTTTTCTTGTCTCTGCACTTCCTGGTTCTGCCTGAGACCAGATGTGCGAAATACTCTCATAAAGGGTGTTGTCATAACTTAGTAAGAAGCAGGAAACACAGGTAATCCTGCAGACAGGAAAAAAATGTTTTCACACTCAAAACATTTGTATTCACTTTTCATCAGAACTGAACACTTCTCAAAAACTGTCACTTTGGCTGTTCAGCAGTTCATAATGATCCTAGCTGTAACAACTTTTTTTCCGGCAATCTATTATGTAGATGGCAAGGCAATGCAACTTGAAACCTTTCACTTATGTTCTCAAAGAATGCATTCTTTTCTGCCTTTAATATAGTGCAGAACAAACAGCTGAGCTACAGCATTAAGAGTCATGCCGGATCAGACCAAAGGCCTGTCTGGTCAGGATAGCGTTCCCATAGTGGACAGCCAGTTGCCTATGGGAAGCCTGGAATCATGACACGAACACAACAAAACTCTCCTGCTCAAATTTCCTGTTGTGTGATACATAGCGGCATACTGTCTCCTATACGAAAGTTCATAGCCAGCTGTCAATGATAGCCATCCTCCATGAACATGTCTAATACCCCTTTAAACCAGTCCAGGTTGGTGGTCATCACTCTAGTTTGATGTAAACTATGCGCTGTGCAAAAACATATTTTCTTTTATCTGAATGGTATCTCTCACATTTAGTTTTATGGTATTGTGGGGGATGATGAGATTTCCATATCCAACTTTCCCACAGCAAGCATAAACACCTCTTCATGTTCCCTCTTTATTTGCCTTTTTTTCCTGAACAAAAGAGCTCCACACATTACCATATAGCTATTGATAAAATAAGCTTCTATCCAAAACTATTACCTAGAACACTCCCATCCCAGTACTATGGGATGTAAGTAAGTGTCAAGACTAGTGAAATTATTTCTAAAAGGCAACTAGGGGGCTGGGGACCAGAGTTATAGTGACCTACCATGACTGCATCCTGCTATCCAGGTGCCCTGTCACACATTCTTCCAGTTCTATAACTGAACATGGGCACTCACAATAGCACTAGGATTCTGTTCATCTACAATAGACCCCAATACCCAAAAGTCTCCCTTCCTGGCTCGCTCGAATGCTCTCACAGGTCATGATGGAGATAATTATTGTTGTGCTACAGATTATTATTGTTTGCTGCTTGAGTGCCACTTTTTGGCAAAAAGAGAAGAAATCTATGCAATAGATAGATAAATGGATACATTCAGTAACTAACGAACTAATTAAAGGCAAGCTTGTGTTCTGAAAACAACGTCTTCCATATTATATTCTTTCTCATGTCCACTATAATGTGTTCTACAATTTCCTCTAGCACTGGCCATAATTTTTCATTCCCTTCTTCTGTAAATTTGGTAGCTCTAGAACACTGATTCTGAGGTGCAGTGGTAACAATGTTGCATAATACTTCATAAAGCAATTACAATAGCCACAATTTTATTTTCATCATTTTCCTAAATATCCCTGGGATGGAATTCACCTTTTTCACAGCAACTGTGCATTGGGCTAACATTTTCACAAGATTCCTCAGAGGTATTTCCAAAAACCATATACTGTATTAGTTTCTAGCTCAATGATCAAGATGTTCTGCAGTGTCCAGAAAGTCATGCCCCAGTTTTATGGGAGAAACCAGTCCAGATAACTACTGCAGGCATGCTCAGTGGGATCCATGCTGCACCAGAAACTGCTTTTGAAATGTTATCAAGTTTCATTAGCAGTTTTTTGGCTGAGATAAGGTGTTACTACTCAAGAAGTTCAGTTCACATGCCCTGCTTTGAGAGAATTACAAAGCTCTCTGCAGTACTATATTCAGGGCCAGTCCATTTGGAAGAACGAACAGCCACTACAGGCAGCATATTTCAGGTCTAATGAAAGGGCTGCATATAGTTAAAATTTTATTGCAGGTTGAGTATTCCCTAGCTAAAATGCCTGGGACCAGAAGTATTACATGTTTTGGAATTTTTCAGTCTTGAATACCTATACTTGCATATACATAAAATACAGTGCTGTACAGGAGATCTTCAGGGAGCCCATGAGCAGGAGAGCCATTGCAGCTGCTTCAAACACTGCACATGGATTACTGCCATTTCACAGATCCTTGCCTATCTTTCCAGCTTCGTGTCTCATCCTTTCATTACTTTTATTGTGTACGAGCTGCATAGTTGGAGAGCAACTGAAGATCTGAGAGATGAACGAGTAGGAGTACTACAGACGCCACCCCAAAGGCAGAAGCAGACAGCTGGTGGCAAAAAGTTTTGGTTTTTGGATTTTAGATTTCCAAATAAGGGATAGCCAACAGCCTTATTTTCACTGCCAGGTACAGAGATACTTGTGAGACTTTCTGTCTCCTGTGGCAAAATAACTTGCCTGGCTTTGGCTCTTATGCAGTTTGACTTGGGTGAGTGGTGGAGTGCCTTCCGCTCAGGCAGCAAAATATCTGGGTCCAGCCTTGACTGCAGTGCTTTGTTAAATCACCATCATTTTCATTAGCATTAGTTGCAATTGCACGCTATTAGAAAACCTTACACGTGTATGCATGAATATTTATGACTGGATACAACAAATGAAAGTACTACAAATACTGGACACAGGATCAAGATGGAATACTTTTTATACTTTGGATAAAATTAAATGGCAACAGAAAACAAGAAAATGCTTAGAAAATACATCTCCTTCTTGTTTTTTTCTTTGAATAAGAATCCAATGCATTTACTAAAGACATTAATTTGTATCAAAACAATAAATGCCGTTGACATTAAGTTCCCTTATTGAAAACACTTGCAAATGTATGAAACCTTGTATTTTAAATGTGAAAAAAATATTCACCAAGGAATGGAAGAAAAATAACGCACATTTAGATAATTTTATTACATTCTTAAGTTTCCAGTTCATCTGTGAGTAGTTTCTTTGCAGATGAAAAGAAATCAAAATATAGGACAGATGTTTGAGAAACCACATTTAAGGTTTGTCACACACCAGCATTTTTCAAATGATATTGGCTCATCTATTAAATAAGGTGTATTTTGCTTGATTTTTGAGAAAAGGAAACATCAGGAAATATTTAAAGGCCAATTGCTGCCAATTAACCTTGATCAGCAAAAGTTGTATTTGAATCTTTTGGATTCTTTTGCCTGTCTGGAATAACATACATTTATAAATTCTAACAAAACAACAATGTGATGATTAATGTCCGTTGGCAGTCCTGCCGCAAGCTTGTTTAATGGTTCAATTTTAAATAAACAGCTGTCTTTGTTATGATGGGAGCAAAACTTGACTGGTGTGTGCGCGCGCGTGTGTGTGTCTTTTTATGAAAATAACAACAGAAATTGCCTTCTTCATTGTAAGTTGAAACAAGCAGCTAGAAACTGCTCTCCATAATCCAAAACCAGATTAGAAGATGAATTCTCAAAAGCATTAACACCAAAGTCTGCATACACTAAGAAGACATGCTTCTGTGAAAGGGTGAATGAGACTGCTTATTCTTTTCTTTCTCTGCTCTTTCTCTGCTCTATTTGTGTGATTAACATAATGAGTGGGAGACAGATACCTTAAAATATGCAGCAATATGAGCAGTATTTTGACCATCCTGAAGTTGCTACTGCTCTATTCAGTCAGTTTCTCACTCACATTTCATCACTCAGTACAGATCTAGTGTACTTTATGAGCTGAAATCACCACCACCCACCCTTACCACAACTAACTGTAAATACATACATTGGTCAGAAGTTTTCACAGCACTATACACCATACAAAAGACACATGGCTAACAGAAGCAGCATGATAAAAACAAAACCTAATTAACATAAAACATCAAAACAAAACTAGTAGTGCTATGTGCACTACTAGACCTATGGGATCGCCTTTTCCCATATAATCTGCCCCCATTCACTCAGGTCTTCTGGGGGATGTGTACTTCAGTCAGGCAGGACTAAGCTGGCAATTGTTAACCAGAGGAATTTTTCTTCAGCCACCCCCAAACTGTGGAATGACCTGCCAAAAGAGATTTGACAGCTGGATATGCTGTCTGAATTTAAAACAGCATTAAAGACCAATCTCTTCTGGTAGACCTATCCAGATAGTTTTTAAATTATAAGTTTTAAATTATAATTTTTTAAAGTATGCATGCTTTTTTAAACTGATGTTCTGCTGTTTTAACTGATTACATATTTTTAATCAGAGTTTGTGTTTTTTAACTGTGATATATGTTTATTTGTTGCTGTATTTTAATTTGCTGTTCCCTTGTCTTCTTAATCCATAATGAGAGGAAGGTAATAAATAAATAATAATATTACTGTATTGCTGCTACAACAACTACCACAATCACCTGTCCACATTTTCAGGTTTAACTTTCATGGATTTGACTATCTGCAAAATTCTCCAACCCCTGTGCCCCCACCTCACGTGCTTCTTTTCTGGGGCAACACTTCCCTCTCAGTAGCTCTGATCAGGCCACAAACCTGCCTCTGGTCCTTCTTCTCCTCCACCAGCTGCTGCCTGGCCAGCTAAGGACAGCATACAGCCCAATTTCTCAGCACCACAAATCCTTTCTTGATGCCCCCCAACAACCAACGAAGGAAATGGATGAGAGACATGAAGTAAAGGGCTACCATGCCAATGCGCCCATTTTCTCTCTCTTTTCCCTGACCTGTTTTGGACCCTGGGTGCCCATTCTGCCCACCATGCCTTAGCCCCCTTCCCACACACACATGCATATATTTTGATATTTGTGATTCTTCCACTTTGAGGGGGTCCTGCATCCCTAACCCTAGTGAATGTGGAGGTCCAACTGTACTACTAATACTCCTACTGGGGAGGGCAGAGAGTAGTAAGCCACTAAAAGGTTGTGTAATATTAAATATTTCCCTAGGAAGGCAATGCTTTCTCACTGTTGGTCATAATGGAAAACAATATACATAAATGATAATTAAATAATAGTGAAGTTTAATATTCAGTCACCTGCACATACAGTCATGCTCTAATGCTTGAATATCCTTTCTTTCAACAAAATTATAATATCTGAATAATATCAAGTGAAACAACAATAACTATAAAATATCTCAGCAAGTTTTTCTGTTATTATAAGCAAGAACCCATAAGGCAGCAAACGACAACTGAAATTTGTTTGAGCATATCTATTCATATAACAATATGTAAAAAACAGCCTATTTGAGGACAGTCTTAAGAGATGGGAGAGATTCTATGGCAGAGTAATCACCACTTAGTAAGACACAAACCAACCCACTTCATTTTGCTCCATTTGATACTGCAAATAAGTTTGTGAGTTCCAATTTGACATAGTCTGTGGTCCATTCTATTGGTGTAGTGGGAAATGAAGGGGCTGTAGACATTGCAGAGAAGGAGTGTTTGATGACAGAGACCAACACCAAGATGAACTTCATTTATCTTAAATCCCCTACCTGTAGCAGGGCCTTGTAAAGCAATTTCTGAGCACAGCAGTGGCAGGGGTAACAGGTAGAGAGAGTTGGAGGGCTCTTTCACACCAAATAGTTGTAGCATATCGATTTCATTTCAACTGCTATGGCTGCTTCCTATGCAATTTTGGCATTTATAGTCTGGTGAAGCAGTAGAGCTCTCTTGCAGAGTATTCTAAGTATTCCTTTCTAAACCACAAATCCCAGGATTCCACAGGATGGAACCACGGTAGCTAAAGTGGAATCTAAGTGTTATAATTAAATGTCCGGTGTGGGAGGGGTAAGTTGAAGGAAGACTGGCAATCGTTATCATCTCGAGTAAGAAATGAGGAAGGGAAGAAGGAGACTGAGGTTAGAAATTTGAGGAATGTTGCCACAAGCAAGAAGTGTGGCTCCCACCCAATATTTCTTTGTTCATCATGCTAACAAATTTCACTTTTGTGGAACAGAGGTCCAACTGTCCTTGTAAGTAGTGCATTCTGAGGTCTCTATTTTCCTTCGTATTCAGTTGTAAGTCAATTTCTCTTCATTGTTTTATTCACTACTATATGGGTTGGTTTATATTTTTATTATGTATTTGCCTACTGACTCAACTATTTTCTGAACTGTTATATTTACTGCTGTTCCTTTGATGTGCTATGAGTTACCCGTTACACAATCTTATAGGAAAGTGGCATATTATGATAGTAATCCATTCCCAATGTGCCCCTCAAATGCCCTATTTCCAGTATATCTACATCCATGAATCTTTTGACAGGTATATCGGGGGGGAGCAGGATCAGAACAACTGTCCTAATGATGACAACAACATTTCTACAACGTTGAATGGGCCCTCATTGTCCATGCCCACGGAATCCTTCTGGGAAACATCTGCTAGCCTCCAAAATAAAAACCAGGGCTGAACACATTCTACAGTCTGTTAAAACAATAATTACTTACTTCTAAATCGTTGAAGAATAAGTGCGTGTCTGCCAAGTTGAAAATCATTTCCTCCATCCTTAGCCCCAGTGAAACAGAAGTAGGTGGATCCTCAAAGAAACAAACAAAAGGAAATATAAATCACAGTCAGTAAGATAAAGAAAGGCTTGAATTGTATATTTAAACAGTCTGCCCTCATGTAAAGCCATAATATATATCAGGCCAAATTACCTAATTTTTATAGTTTGTTTACTTATTTATACTCAACCCATCAGAAATAACTACAAAGATGGCTGCCTAATAAAAAATGAATAATAATAAAGGACCAGGAGATAAATCTTTTTGTTAAATCTGTCTAATTATTAATCTAATTGTTAGAGCCAATAAGTCAAAGGAGCTTAAGTGTTGAATGGACTTAATGGATTTACTCTAGTTGGGATTAACGACAGGGCTTAGTCCATTTATTAAAAAACAACTGGATTTAAGCCATAACAACAAAATAAAATACATAACATCAGTTTAAAAGAACATGTAAGATCAATGCATATTAAAAATAATGAGTCCATATTTTAAAATTCATAATTTAAAAATCCTCTGGATAGGCCTGCCGGGAGAGACTGGTCTTTAATGTTGTTTAAAATTCAGATAGTGCATAAAGCTGTTGAATCTCTTTTGGCAGGTTATTCCACAGTCTACAGGCAGTTAAAATAAAAGTCCTCAGGGTAAGAGTTGCCAGCTAAGTCCTGGCTGACTGGAACAAATATCCCCCCTGAAGACTTGACTGTACAGAGTGGATTATATAGGATGAGGCGGTCCTATATAAATTTATTTAATATAAAACAACAATAAAATATAAAACTGCTGATGGAGATAACACTTAAATGAAAATGCCTGGAATAAAAAGGTTTTGTTGACTGACGAAATGACATCTGAGAAGACATCAGGCAAGCCTGTTTGAGGATAGAAAGTATTCCATAACTGGAGGAACACTACCAAGACAGCTTTGATCTTGGTACTGTTCTCCAAGGAGTACTGGGAGAGGGACCTCAGAAGACGACTTTAGTCCATTCTGCATAAATGCACATTTTGTCTTTTCTTAAAATACACAGATTTTTTTAAAAAAAGTATAGTACTGTAAAATAGGAGTAGGAATTATGCAGATCTCCATACATTAATGGACAGCAAATTTCAGAAAAATTAGCAGTATAATCAATGGTGAAGAAATGCTGACAGCCACAGTCTAATGATGTCCGGAGTGCTGAATGATTTCTGCCTCTTCTATAAAAAGCACTAACTCCAACTGGACTATATTGCAAACTAATTGAAGGTTGTCAGATGCCAAAATAAATTTTGTTGTACCAGGAAAAAAAAAGCTGTTAGACAACTGTAGGAGTGACTTAATTTGGAGTCAGGAAAAAACCATCCTGGACAGATGGGCTGAACACATCCCAACATATCAGGAGGCACGAGGTTGCTGCAGGCTGGCATATACTGTGTCTTAAAATCTCCTTAGAAACTATTAAATATTTTACCCAGTTCTAATGTGACTAGGAAAGAATTATACTGGGATGCTGAGGCACGGAGACTAGAAACATAAGCAAGAACAATGTCTTTGAAAACGTAAGCGAGATGTCTTGTGATCAGATGATCCTCAAAGGAAACCATCAAGGGCCCTAATTTTACCAGTTTGCTAGATTTGTAGTCCTGCGTATAGCAATGGTACTACTATAACTTTTATTTTCCTCACAGGGATATATGGTGGCAACAGGAGACCACAGGGTAAGAGGTCAGATATAATGTGGGAGCAGACAACAAATAAAAAAAGACAGTTACTGGTGAGGAATCACAATATAGAGGTGCTAAAAAAACAGCAAAGGTGCTAAAACCAAACACAAGCAGGATTATATGAAGAGAATAAAGTATTCAAAACATATACAACATACACAATGCTATAATCAAAATATATATACAATACAAAACACATACATCACATAGAATACAGGCTTCCCCCACTTATCTGACACGTAAGAGATCAGAGTACTGTTAGAAAGTGAAAATGGTTGAAAAGTGGAACCTATCTATGATAGGAAACATGAAAGACTTATGGAGGCTTGCTTGGTATTGACTGCATGTACACTATTTATAAAGTCTCTCAGCTGGCTTGGTGCCTTTTTCCCACTCTGAGTTCACTTTGCAAGCAGCGCATGCATGGTCCTAAGTGAACCTTCACAAACAAGAAGAAATGACAGAAGTCCACTGTTTCAATGCTTGCAATACAGACAAGTTCCAATAATTCAACTAAGAGATCCACTCTTTCCATAGGCAAAATTTGGGACCATGTATGCAGCCTCCACAGGCAAGAAGAACTGATAAAACAGAGGACCCCATGTTGAATTAATAGAACTTGTCCTTAATTTGGAAGTCCTGAAAGAGTGGGTCATCAGACAATAGGGTACTGAAAGGTGGGTGTTTCCTGTAATATAATCAAAACATGTATACAATACAATGGATTTCTGTATAAGGAAAGGATTAGAAGGATGAAAAATATACTGATCTTCAAAATCAGCCATGATTTTGGTGGGAGCTATGTTTCTTCCCACGGCTATTCCCTATTATTTGAGGGGGGAAAAACTCCCTTAAACCTAAAGTAATTCTTATCTAGTTTAATGTTCCAAAGATCTTGTAAGAGAGATGTACATGGTAAAATGTTCTTTCTTACACTAAGATACTCTTCTGCAGTGACACATGCTTCTTCATAGGTATGTTAATATAAAGGGATTTAACTCCCAAAGTACGCAAATATCCCTTTTGCCAATACTCAGTATTCCCCTCCCCTCTATTTTTATTTTGCAGGTGCTTTCTTATTATTGAGCTATGTATTTTTGTTATTCTGTCATTGTGTTACTTTTGCAATAGCCTTGCTTGTGAGAATATTGCTCTTGTTAAATGACTAGGGGAAGTTTATGTATCACTGAAATAAAGGTTTGCTCTCAGAACTGGTTGCTGTAAATATTTTCTATACTCTGAAGAAGAATCTTTTGGTAAAAATGGATAGTACCTGGAAATTTGTTGTATTACATATATGTTTTGATATTTTATTAGGTTGCATACATCTTGTATTGAATATATGTTTTGGTTGTAGTCTTCTACATTGTATATGTTTCGAATACATTATTCTGTCCATACAATGCCACTTGTTTTTGGTTTTGGCATCTCTGGTGCTTTCTCTGTTTTGATTATTTCAGAGGAGACAGAAAGAACAGGAATCACTGCTTTGGGCTTGAAGATATCAATGATTCCGAAGCCTGGATTGGACAGAGAGCTACTAATGATAAAGACAAAGGAAACAAATTAGCAATTTTTCTTCTGTTTTTTTCTTTTCTTTTCAGCAGCAAGTCCAAAAGGAAAGGGCAAAGCTGCCTTCTTGTCATGTTTCTTAGACCTAAATGAACAGGCAAATTTAATGGTGGATTTCACATCAGATACTAGGTCCCAGTTCTATCAAAAATGAGGCTTTGCCTCCAGACCTAACATAAAAATGCCATGCTCTGCTCATGGCTCCAACCCAGAGGGCTCCACCTCCAAATCACACATAAATTTTGGTTTTCAAGAGTTATCAACTTTGACAGCAGCTGACTGCATTAGATTTAGGACTGAATTAATTGGATAGATACTGTTTTTTCAGGGCAGTTGGATACAGTTGTGGGGTTGTTTGGAATATATGTAACAAAAGGATATGAAATGACCTAAAAAGTAACTAGAGTAACTTCTCAGGTTTCTGTGTGCATACTGGGTAGGAGGAACATAAGCTATCACAATAGAACAGCTTTGCAAGTCAGTGCTCCTGCTGAACAGAAGTGAAAAGCTTCCTGATACAAGATAAAACCAGTGTTCCATCTAGGCCAGCATCTTTCATTCTGACTGGTCTTTAGAGAGCTGCACTGGCTGCCAATTCACTTCTGGTATGAAGATAAAATGTTGGTGATGACTAAAGCTCTACACTGCTTGGGACTTTGATATTTAGAGTAATAGAGATATTTAGTAGTATATACATGCCTGAGAACTGAGGTCTGTAAGAGTGGTACTCCTTTGTGTCCATGCAAGGGAGTGGGAGGCAATACAAAATACAAGGACATGAGAGACAGAATTCTTGGCTGTGGTGGCTTGATTGAGAAATGCCCTTTCCTCAGAGGTCCAACTAGCACCAACATTGATTTCTTTTTGACACCAAGCCAAAACACGGCTTTTTATTAAAGCCTTCAGGTACTAATTTACTTCAAAGTATACAAATATCTGGTTTTAAATTGCTGTAGGTTTAAAAGTGATTTTTAACTGTTGCTTTTAACTGATGCTATGTTTAATATGTTTTTATCTTGTTCAAATGATCTATTCCTTTATCTTTAAATTGTTTATATTGTACACTGCCCAGAGGTCCTATGATAAAGGATGGCATAGAATTGTTTTAATAAATAAACAAATAAATCAATCCCATGATCCTCCAAAGAGGTTGCTCCCTCAACTTGCTAGCTAAGATGACATCTGGCAAAAATAACTGGAACTGGACCAACTTTTGCATGTATATTCTACAGCTAAACTATGCTCCCTCCCATGATAGTATACCATACATTCAAAGAGTCTAATAAAATACTAATTGTTCAACTATAGCTCACCAACACAGAGAAGAAAACAATATCTCACTTCAATCCTCTTTAATTGCTCTGCATAAATTACCATAGCATGTTGCTTCTTTCTGGTCTCATAAAGTCAAAATACATTCAGCATTGTGGTTACTAAATACGACACAGATGTATGTGTTCAATGTGTGTTTTAATCCATAACTGCAATAGGATTCTAATGTGTCATGCAATTTTTACCACATAAAGTTATCTTCTAAGATAATAAGCATGAAAACATGGTTTTGAAAGAATGAATTACAAATAAAATCTAATAAACTAGATTTATGCCCCATTCTTCAGGCTACAATCTTTCAATATGTTTAACACTGTAAGACTCACAGAACTAAATAAAACTATGTTTATATATTGTCTTGAAGTATTCTAGCAATTTGATTTTATTTATAAAAAAAAGGCTAATAAAAATTTCTATTAAAAAGTGCACAAAATGAAAACATGGTTAATGTGCTACCAACACTCATAGAAACAAACCAAAACTGAAACAGGAGAAATGGCGACAGACAATCAAAAATTATACATACCAGATTAAGCTTTAAACTTCCTGGACAAGAGGTGTAATATTTATTTACCTACTAAACCATCACCAAAAGCCATTATTGCTTAGAATAAGAATACTTGTTTTCCACATACAAGGCCTTGGTTCAACTTTTGGTATCTTCAGCAGGGACAGAAAGAACTACTGTCTGGACAGTTGCTACTAGTGTAGATGAGGACTATGGGCTAGATTTGTCCAGGAGAATACTAAGCAGCCTACTGACCATAAGAAAGACTGGTCAGGTGGATATTTTTTCTTATTCAGTATGTTGTCGGGTGCTGGTTGTTGATGGGCAACATCAAGTGCCCTCTGTCTTCTATTGGGATTTACGCTGGACAGCCTTTCAAATAGGGGACATCTTCAAACAATTTTCTGCTCCCTGATAGCCCTTAAAACGGAGGACTTCCCAGTGTGAACAAGAACATATGACCACTCCTAAGTCCATTTCAGGGAGACCCAACCTGGTGAAATGGTTTGAGTGTTGCATTATGACTCTGGATACCAGTATCTGAATCCCTTATTGGCCATGGAAACCCACTGGGTGACCTTGGGCATGTGACACACTCTCAATCGCAGAAGAAGCCAAAGACAAATCTCTTCTGAACAAATCTTGCCATCAAAGCCCATTATAGTTTCACCTTGCAGTCACCATATGACTTGAAGGCACACAACAGAAGGAACAATTCCCTTGGTAGAAAGCAGCCATGATTTGGACAAAGGGGAAATGATTTGGAGTGATCTCAGAGCAAAGATTTCTCAGCTGGGAGAAGTTAATTTAAGCTACAGAATTTAGAATGTGGGTAGGATGTGAATGACAGTGAAAGAAATCAAATGGATAAATAAATGGCTTGTGTGTTTGCATGTATGGGTGGCTGGATAAAAACATGTGGTGGCTTTGGTCCCACAAAGTTTTGCCCTTAACCATACTATTTTTGGAATACAGGCCTGTCCTCACCACAGGTGTAGATATAGTGGGGTAGGCTGATCAGTGATAGCACTCCATTATGGGCAATCCTTTTGTATTCTTAAAACAGTTACCAATGCCAGCTATAAGAGATTTATCTGCCAGTTTTGTTCTAAACTAATCACATTAAGAGCATTCAGCAGTACACTTTTCTTTCCTTATTCTTTTTCAAGCATTACAGAATGAATATAAAGGGAAGATTAACTAATACAAACAAAAAAAGTAAATTTAAAAAAAATAAGAAAATTCAGACAAATATTGTCCTAATAAACTAATGTGTCACAGTTCAACATCATTCACAAAGCAATCTGCATGTTCACAGCTGCTGGGATATACAATTGGCATATATTAGATGTAGTTTAAGACTGATGATAAGTAAAAGAATGCTTCGGCACCAATAAAAGAAATACTGTACAAGACATCTCTCAAAACTGCTTGAGCTCCATGAGGAAGGAGCACACATCTGTGATATGAGAGGGAACAGACTGATCAGGATGGCCTGTGGAAGAAATGAAGCCTGAGAGGATCTAGCTGAAACACCAGCCTAGAAATGATATTACTGCTTCAATAATAAATATCACTGACAGACAAAACTGGAGAAGGCAATACTTGTGCAGAAGGCGAGACTTCAGCAGGTGTTGGCTGTCATGCAACCAGGTAGCAAGCAACACCAGCTAAAATTCCCTGTTCTGCACAACCGTTAAAGGTATAAGAACCGTCTCCAAACTTTGCTCTGACAACCCTATCCCCAGGTAGTAGGGCAGTAGTAGCCAGAGCTGCAAACCAAGCTTTGCAAACCAACTAATATTGTGGTAGCCCACCTGACAGCCAACATTAGCACTTGAAGAATCAGCAGACTACATGTTCTGCTATGTTGTGTCCAGACCTTCAAGTTCTGCTTTGAGTCTTTGCCTGACCTACATTCTAACCTGCATAACCCCTCTTCCCTCACATCATACCCTGTTTTTTCCTGATGGCTCTATTTTAGGGACCAGTATATTCTCTGGCAAACCTAAGGACAACCATAAGGCAAGAGAAAGATAGAACAGTAAGGCCAGTGAGGCTATTCTTCAGGTCAGCCAACTGCTCAGGTGCACTTTTGTTTTGTTTCTTTGAATATAATAGTAGAGAAATATTTGTACAAACATACTTCTTAGCAAACAGACATATGCTTGTGCTGATAATCTCAATGCTCCATTTTAGCTGCATTGGAAGTCTAGTGCACCATAGCATGTTGTTCACATACTGTGGTTTTGAAGACACTTTGCTTCTGGGGTATGGGAAGAAGAGCTTGAAGTGTACAAGAGAAGGAGTCATTGGTGGTGGTGGTGGTGGTGGTGGTGTATGGAGGGTACCTGGATGCTTCACTTTCCTAGCAGGTGGATAGTGTGTGTGTGTCAAACGGAGTCACTTGCTTACTTATTACTGGTGCAGTTGCTGCTTCATTTTCCCGGCCTTCTTTTCCCCAGGGTATTCTCTTTCTCTTTTTTTATGGGAAAAGTGAAGTAGCAACAGCACTGACAATCAGCATGTATCTGCTTTACTCTCTTGTGCCCGTGGGGAAGTTAATATTTTAAATGTAACTTGAACCACTCTTTGGGACAACTCTGTGTCTGATATAAGGGTGTCAGAAAAGAATCACTTTCTTGCTGTCATCATCACCAAAGTTTATTTCTGGTTCAATTCATCCCAAGTTTCTTTTTGTAGTGTTTTAGCCTATGTCTACCTATGTTTGGACCTGCTTTCTATTTATCAATTTACCTATATTTTAAAGTTAAATACTTTAATTACCATAAACCAAAACAGCAACAAAAATAAAGCTACAATGTTATGCACATTTTTTGACTGAAATTTGAATTGAACTTAATGAGTCTTAGCTTCTATTTAGCATACCTGCACTGTGATGGGCTGTTCAGTCTGACACCTGATGTACAACAAATGAAAGCTGTCCATAGTACAGATTTTCAGCTGGTGGTGGATACTCTCAAATGTTGCTCAGTCACAGAGATACAGTAAACAATGCAACAACATTTGGGAAAGAAAGGAATTCAACTCTAGCCAATGCTACCTTAGTTATGTGTAGCCACAACAGTCAAGGTAAACAGTAGCTGCATCCAGAATCCCTTAATGAGCATACATGAACAGCGAAAAGGCAAACGCAGACACATCCGTCACATCAGGTACTCCCGGCATATTAAAAAGGCTTAGATCTACAGGTCTGGTCACCAAAATGGAAATCATAGGAAAGACAGTGGCTGGTAAAAGAAAGTATCATCATTGGATGCATTCTGAAAGTTTTCATGTCATCTCTAGAATGTTCAAAATGTTAGCTAACCTGACTGGTTGTTTCATTTGACTTGTGTATAATATTAGTTTTGAATAAAAAGGTTGCTTAGAATCAAAGAATCATAGAGTTGGAAGGGACCACAAGGACATCTAGTCCAATCCTCTGGGATGCAGGAATACACAATTAAAGTACTTCTGAAAGATGCACATCCAACCTCTGTTCAAGGACCTCCCAAGAAGGTGTGTCCACCATCGTTCACTGCAATCTATTCCACTGTCAAACAGCTCTTACACATACACATACACACACACACAAAAGTTGGTCCTAATGTTAACCAGAATCTCTTCCTTGACAGAATCTTCATCATTCCCATTATCCTATTCATATTTTATTTTACCACTTTCCCCTTCCTTTAGGGTAGAAGTGGACAAAGTGTGATTGGTCTGAAACTTCCATGATCCTTCACTATGGCTATGCTTGCTCAGATTAGGAAAGATGAAATTCAACCTCTGGAAGGCGAAAATTTATACACTCCAATTCAGGATTTGTTTCCACAATATTGATTATTTATTTATTTAGCACCATGTTGAAATGTTCTTCTTCTTCCTCCTCCTCTTCCGCCTTCTCCTTTTTTTTTTTTTTTTGGTGATGTAGGAATCTATCACTATTCCTCCAGTGTCATTTCTGCCTATGGAACTAAATTTTCTATGAAAGAAATAATGTCCAGAAACATATCTACTTCATTAACTGAAATATACCCATATGCTGCCTTTAATTAGCATAACCCCTTTTCTCTTAGAAGTCTAACACCATTATTAATCTCAGTCTCCCACCATAAATTCTTCTGTCCAGCAATGTGTACCAAATCAAGCACCATTATATGAAGTATATTTTATTATTATTATTATTTTATCTATTTATATCCCGCCTTTCTCCCACAGTGGGACTCAAGGCAGCTAACAACATGAAAACAGTATAAATCAGAACAACCATGGAAGTATAAATATAAAATTATATTTTACATATAAATATAAAATATAATATAAATATAAAAATTATAAATCAATTAAACCATTTATAATGTTAAAACATTGCATATTAGAAATATTAAATAAATTAAAAACCTATGTCAACCTTAAAAATAGACTCACACAGCATCAAGAGCTCAAACCCAGTAAATGACAGCACAAAAATATCTTAACCTGTGCTGTCAGAAGGAGACCAAGGATGAGGCCATCCTGGCCTTTCTAGGTAGGGAGTGCCAACATCTGAGAGCAGTCACCAAAAAGGCCCTCTCCCTTGTTCCCATCAAAAGCACCTGAGAGAGTGGTGAGAGAAGAGCATCTCTTGATGACCTTACAAGTTCTATTTGGTTTATAAAGGGCTATATAGTCCTTAAAATAACCTGTGCCCAAGCCATATATGGTTTTACAGGTCAAAACTGGTACTTTGAATTGTGCCAAGAAATGGATGGGCAGCCAGCAGAGCTGTTGCAACAAGGGAGTTGCATGCTTCCTATAGCCAGCCCCAGTTAACAACCTGACTACTTACGCTACTGAAACTCTACAAAGATAAAGACACATAGCCATCCTAGACTCTCTTTATCCCCAAGCCAAACCACACTGATTCAAACATTGTACAGTATAGGACGTCAGTGAATTTATTATGTTTTAAATCACTATGCATAAACACAAATACAATACTGGCCAGAAGTCTAGCGCAGACAAGTTAGAAGTAATTGAATAAAACAGTCCAAGGAATCTTTCTGCTACTAAAACCATTAATTTCCAAATAATAGCTGGGAAATGAAAAGTTAAAAAAAGTACCATTTATTGTATATTTATTAAGAGTTTCAGTTCAATATGAATGTCTAACAAGATATAGCAAACGAAATCTCAGATGAATGTTAAATTAAAAGGAGAAATACCAATGCACTTTAATCACATATTCTTGTCTTGAGCATGGATATCAGGACACAAAAAAACAATCAGCTTGTCATTTTGAAATGCTCACTCCCTTTGTTCTGTGGAAAAGTAGTAGTTGAAAAACAGGAAAGTTCACTTACTGTGCATGTCTTGGCTTAATTTCCAGTTAAGCTGGAAAGCCACAATTGAAGAATTCTGTGAAAGAAGCTTTTTGTTCTTCTTTTTCCTCTTTATTAAAACACACACAAAAATCTCACAGAAATAAAGCAGGTGGACTTTTACCTCCAAGAAAAAAAGACTTTTCAGACCAGCACTGCAAAATTTCAAATTCAAAAATAATACTCCTATGAAAGTAGATTGGTTGTTGGAATTGACTGATCCAGATGAAGTGGACAAACTATCAATATTGATTAGAGAAAAATGACTGGGGTCCATTTTGGAGGACTGGGAATTTTTGATAACAGCACTGTTTGGCAGATTAGTGAGAATAACTTGTTAAGTCTAGGTTTGATAATAACTAGGTTTGGCTAACTCAGAGAAATGTTTGAAGAGTATATAATCAGAGAAGTTTTATTCAGTAAAATGTATAAACTTCATTAAGGAAGTTGGAAGTCAATGTTAATTGTCTTTTTTGTTTGTTTGTTTGTGTTTCCTTCCCTCCTTTTTCTGTTTTTTTTTCTTTGCTTCTCTGTATCGAAAAGTCTTTAATAAAAATATATAAAAAAAACTAAAGAAAACTGAAGAATAGTTTGACAGAGTAAGAGAGCTTCGGGTTGCTTACTTGTTCTATCTCCATTTCTGTCCTTCTGCATGGCAATTTCCCAATTCCTTCTCTGATTTAAAGAAATCTATGGTTTGTTATTGCATCTGAATGGGGAAAACATATTTTTCTTTTACCATTCATACCAAGTCTGAAAACACTTTTTGATAACAGAATGGGAACAGGAAAAAGAAAGTGTACAGTCTAGGTCCCTTGAGTGCTCATTCTTGTAACTCAGGGTGAGAATTGTGTGACCCTTTAGCTGCTGCTGGACTGCACCTTCCAGTAGCCCTAACTAGCACAGCCAGTAGTGAAGAATATCAGGATTTATAGTCCAAGCACACCTACAGGACCACATAACTTCTATCTCAATTTAGGTAGAAGGGTGGTATACCCCACTCCTGATATGGCTCCAAACCATGGTTTTATAAATTATTTTACTCTCACCCGTCTCTTCCAGAAATCAGTCATGTTGGCTGACATTGACCATCTTGCGATACACAGCAGCTGCTAACACTGTATGTGGTGAAATAGTAGCCACAAATGTGGAGAAGGAATCTCCTTTCGTATTATTCAAAGAAAACGTACAGCTTCTACACTTTCCTTTTTTAGCATATTATCTACACAGCTGTTAGTAATTTGTTTCATGAGATCCAGACATCTTTATTCAAGGTAGCATTTATATTCCAGGGAAACTGCTTTTTCCCAGCACTCCCAATGACACTGAGAAAATGGTGTTCTCTAACACATCTATGTCCATCCTGCCTGGTGTGAGAAATGTAACTCTGTAAAGTTCATGGGCATCTGTTGGCTAATGCTCATGATATCAATAGTATTCTTGGGCAACATCCAATGTTGTGTAAACAGAATCCAGTTGGCAGCAGAACTTTCCCTTCTTCACCTTCCTTTCTATAGCTCTCTGTACCTAAATCCATATTTTCTCTGGATGACACCCCAACCCACAACAGCAGTTGGGAGGGGGAAGCTTCAGAGGAGACAGAAATATGTTTTCATTGGTAGATGCTGTTCTATAGATGGACAGGCACTCTTGGATACAACTCATTGTTGTATATTATATTTTATTAACTTCAGTAGTTATTTGACCAGTAACAGCAGAACAAAGTTCTTGTTGATTTTTGTCAATATCTTTAGAACCTTTAGAACCATAACAGAGTGGGCAGACTGAAATATAACAGAGTAAACCAATATTTATTCATTACCATGACAGCATTGCTCGAAATATATCTGTGATACAAACAGCCTTAAAAAGACTAAGGTACCTCAGGACAAAGCATTAACTTTGTCTGTGTCATGCTTACTGTCCTCCCCCGCTCCTTAACTAGTTATTCTTTCTTGCTTTGTTGCTCTGTAGCTCTTTTAATGCCCTTGGAGCTAATAACAGAATAAGACCTGATTTAAATGTGATATCACACAAATGAATGAAACTCACTCATGCAAGGCTACACATAACCAGTATTGGGTTTAAGTCAGTATTAATATGTCCATACACCATAGTCTTGGACTGTGGATTTCTAGTGCACTAACACCCTGTTCACAGGAGTTTTGAGACACCAGTTCAGTGTAGCACTGTCACTACTTTTAAATTATGTTGCAGAATATGAGTATACTGTACTGTACACGTTCACAACACATTTCAACAAAAAAACTGCTAACCTGGTCTAGGCTGCATTCTTGTACGTGCACTTGAAGTTCTCCTCTTCTTGCATTCAGGGATTAGGAACCAAATTTCCTAACCACCATTTGTGATTTGCTAAAATGCCCTATGGTCCGAGGAACCCATATCAGTTGTACAACTTAAAACAGCAAATTGCATTTTGAAAATACAAAAATCAAGCCAATTCTTCCAAACACTTAAAAGGCCTTATTGTGATCTCTGACATTTCTCTACCATTTGTAAAAATCACACTTCAGAGACAGTGCAGAGACACTGGCAAATATTATAAGCCTATCATACAGTGCTTTATCATGCCATAATCGTCTGTCATGTTGCCAATATCTACAATTGTCCATTCATTTCATAGCAGGATAATTTTCCCATATGCATATCAGAAGTTATTTATTCAACTGCCTACAGATTAAATGTTTGATGTCTCTTGTAGAGTTGGAGGCAATATCATGCCTTTTTGCAACTATTTCTTTTTCTATGCAAGACACACACTGAAAGCACTTTCTTTTGGAGTTCTGTTACAGTAACCTTTTTATAATGTTGTTTGCCATTCTTTGCTTCTCCCCTGCTCTCTCTTTTTTTTTAACAAAGCAAGGTCCCAAGGCAACTGACAATAAGAATATGTAACAGTAAGAAGCTTTGAACAGCAGTGGTGACTTATGAAGGTTGTTGGGGACAGACAGAAAGTATTCACTCTCAGGCCTTGTAAGAAGAGTCAGCATGTTACCTAGTTTACTAATAAATTATTAATTACATAGAGTGGGAACAGCTTTCTCACTATTCTGAATACAGCACAATTTCAAGACAATAACAGTAAGAGATTGCTAGGAGGTATGATAGTTATCAAAGGGATGAGGTTTAGATTGCTGGGAAGTGAGATGGTTAAGTACAGAGAAGTGGGAGCTTCTTGTATACTGGATAATGTAAGAAGTTCTGGACTATATGGAAGGAATGAATATTGCAATCACTCCACATCAGTGGGAACCACTTGGGATACTTGTTTAACGCATGAAAAGAAGCTGTAGCATGGGTTGCATTTTCTGAGATGTCTTGTACAGATAGTGAAAAGTACAAGGAAAACTTCATTATAAAAATGGAAAATACTAGATCATGAATCACTTGATTAGGAACATGCTGCAATCTTAAACACACACAGAAGGGAATATGCACGAGTGACAACACCAGGACTTACTTCTGAGTAAACATGTAGAAGACTGTACAGACCATCTTAAAGCAATTTATAATCTATATTTTTTAAAAAATAAATTGTGCTACAAGTAACATAAATCATTTTGACCCTTTTATTGTGAGAAAGCTCTTCTATTCAATACTACATCATACTTCAGTGGATAGATTTCTTCAGCATTAACACACATAAACACACAATGAGCTGGTATTTAGTATCATGGTACTTACTCTCCCATATCTGTTAGCATAAGATCCTGTGAGGAGTGAGTGGAAAATGATGATTGTCTCATCCAAATCCCAAATGAAAACTCTCTGTAAAAAGACAACTAAATCAATCAACTCCTTCTCAAAAAATGACAAGTTTAAAAAACCCAACTTTGATCAATATATATACATGTGAGGACATGGTTCTGAACACTGGATTATACTAAAGTAATACTTTCCTACTATTTAGGAGGAAATCATGCATTTTCTGTAAATGCAGAACAATGTCCTAACACAGCACCTCAAATTTAAAAGCACAAGCCTAGTAAGATCTACTCAAAAGTAAACCCTAGTGTCAGAAAGAGGTCGGTACGATATATCACATGTGGTGGTCATGTCCCAAAGCTAAGAAATATTGGACTGATGTACATAATAAAATTTGTGCTACAATGAAAGTTCAGTTTGCCAAGATATGGAATTGTATTTGTTAAACCTGACAAAAGTACTTGATGGTACTGAAGTAAAGAAATATTGGCCAATAATTCTTTATATGATAACAACAGCCCGGATAGAATATGCAAAGTTTTGGAAAACAAATACCTACAATAGAACAATGGTGGGCAACATTTATGGAAAATAGAAATGCTGATATAGTTTCACAGAAACTAAAGGGGAAAACAGATGATGAGATCAAAAAGGAATGGCAGATTGTAACGGGTATTGCTGGGTACTGTTAAATGAAAATGAGTGATTCATGGTTAAGATAACTAATGAGGGGGCTACTGATGTAAACCATGGAACTGTAAGGTAGAGAATGAAATGCAAGAACTATCATGTAACATTATCAGCATAAAGCGGTACATTGATACAACTATGTTAAGAGATGTTGGAAATGAAATCTAGATCAGTGTGGAAAATTAAAAATATTTCATGTAAATTAACAGTAATAATGTTTGTTTTATATGTGAAATTTGAATAAAATGATTTTTTTAAAAAGTAAATCCTACTGGGTTCAATGGAATTCACTCAGAGGTACATACAGGATTGCAGACTGGATGTATCATTTCATTGATACTATGAATTCTAACACAGGGACGCTCGTATAAATTATACACCAACAATTGGGAAGCTATATGGAACTAAAAAAAGGGGGAGGGGGCACAGCAAAGGATGGTATACAAAAAAGGATCTTTTCTTTCTCAGAAGTGAATTTTCACCTATCAGAGAATCAACACTGGTTCACACTGTGTTTCACTCTTAAAGAAGGGTGCAAGAACTCCTTGGGCTCCCTTCTAGGGAGGAACAGTAAACATGGAGAATAATAGGAGCCTAAGTAAGCCATTAGGAGATATTGCTAGCTAATGACTTGACTGTGAGGTAGAAAGTTCTACTCATTACCTTTAACCAAGATCTTATCTTCCCCCATAGGTCCAAGATTAGTGCCTGTACAATGCCACAGGCTCAGGGATATTTCCTGGTGACATGAACATATGTTATTCTCATTCTGGCAGTATGGCAGTGGAGGAGGATGTAAGTTGGATCCACTGGTATTTTTGAGCAAACAGCAATCCTTCTTTGCTATTAGGGGATCAGCCTCCCAGCCCTGCTTCACTACTTCCACATGCTCCCTTTTATGGTTAAATACAGATAGACAGTAACCATCCAGTTGTTAATAAATGCCTTCATCTTGCCAGAGCTTGATATCAACCAAGATTTGATACATTTCTCTCCATTCCAGGGTGTAACAGGGTGATATAAACTACGTATCAGTGAGAAGAGAAGCCAATGATGTTGAATAAGAGTTTTTATTTGAATGCAGCTTTCTCTAAGCAAACAGTTTAGAGAACTTCTCTTCCAAGAGAAAAAGGTACAACTACTACATGGATACCCTAGGAAAGGTGCAAGAGACGCTAACTATGGCCTAATACGGCCAGCTAAAGTTGAATAAATTTATAGGGTAAATTCTTCATGACAAGGGCAAAGTTTAAAAGTAAACTGGACTGATATGAGTTGCACCTGGATTTTATAATTTTAGGGGTTTTTTCCCCCTTTTTTCAGGCTATCATGAGTTAGAATGTACTTTTACGCTGTTGTGAAGCCTTGTAACCTGAAGATTTCTCCAATGTTTCTAGAGAGGATGAGAAAATAAATGAATAAAATAGCTGTTTCATATACAATACCTCTAGGTCAGAGTCAGGTGGTGGTGAAGGATTATTATTCCTTCTGCCTCGGCCACGAGATTTACCATCTGAGCTGCGACGCAACCTGTCTGCCTCTGAATCCTTAATAGGTGTGGTTGGGCTGTGGATTGCACTGTATTCTGCTACAAAAGAGAAATTTGTTCATGTTTTACTTTAGTAACACTTTTAATTTAGTTACAGTTATACCTCAATGAAGTAGATTGCTGCAGGCCATGATTTTTTTTACAGAAAATTTGGTACGAGAGGCAGAGATAACATGAAGACAATAAGCATAGATTCCAACTCCACAAAAAAAAAAAAAAAAGGAGAAAAGAAAAGAGGAAGAGCAGTTCAACACTTTTGGTAAACTTGCTATCCAAAACTAACAATGTGCACATGTGAAATAAAACAATGATATCAGGTAAACAAAAACATTTTAACCTCCTAGATAATACTTGAAAGCTTCTTCCAAAACGCATCCACGGATGACTTTTTCTTTCATCAGATTCCACACTTCTTACAACCCACTTGGGTGGGTAAACTTACAGACCCTACCTCTTTTAACATGCATGGGGGGGGGTAGCTGGTGAGGCACGTTTATCTCCTTTTGCCTCTTCTCTCTGTTTTGCTGTTCACACATGCTCAGTAATGGATTCTAGAGGAAGCTGCTCTTTACTTTCCCTGATGTAGGCAGGCACATACAGCTACAGTAGGATCAGACAGGGCAGAATTCAACTCTTCCCCAGTTGAACGTTTTATTGTATTGTTTACTGCAAACACACTGCTTCAACCTAACACCAAAAGTCAATGTTTCTTCAGCCTTTCTTCACCATCCTCCCAGTGCCAATACTGCTTAAACAAAAACAAAATAAAACAAAACCCTTACAACTAGGTAGATAATAAGTTGGAAATGGGGAGATGAGATGTAAAAATGAGCTTCTTTGTCAGACGTTTTGTTATCTGAATCATGCCTGTACTTCAAGTATGATGTACTGAAATGAGATTATGAAGTCTTAACATATTTAAAATACTTCATCAAAATATTCATCTAGTGTTAACATTGGCACGTGTTAATATCTGAAGGTCAAAATTCTTCTCAAGTAAAAAAAAATCGTACAATTAAGATAACTCAAACTTATATGTCCCTTTTCTCTCCAATAACTGACACGGCATTTCCTGGGAGAGGGGCTCCAATTTCTAAGAACTCAAGGAACATGAACCACTTGAAGTTCAGTTCACTTCTAAATCCTACTGAATTTATCAAGTTATACCCCCTTTCTTCCATTACTTCCTCTTGCAATAAAAGTTAAGGCTGAACCAAAACGTCTCCATAAAGGACCTACAGTTTAGACTCAAGGATGGGTGGAAGAGGCCAAAGCTCCCTAGAAATTGGGGAGGGGGGGTAGAATGGATTGGAAGGTATGAAATTAAATGCAAGAGCGCCTCCCAGTTACTACCAACTGAGTTATTATTCCTTCCCTAAATGCCCCAGAATGCTCTTCCTTGACAAGAGCATCTGGGTCTCCAGCCCAGCATCCCCTTCAAAACTAAACTGCTCAAAATATGTCTGAATATAGGGATGGGGTGGTGTGGCTAACAAAACCAAGTCAAAGTGGTAAATTTGGGAGTCAAGGTTTGAATCCTGACAGGGCACCTTCTCTCTCTCAGCCAGATACCATTTGGTCAGTACAGATAAACTCCATGGGTGCTACCTGAAGGTCTTCCCATGAAGGTGAGATGCAAATATTAAAAATACGAGTTTTAACCTTAGCTGAATCATGCCAGGAATTTCAGTTTGGCCTTCTATATGTTAGCAAAGTTCATTATATTTTTTTCCTATTTTCTTTTTGTGTTTTTAAATGCCATCTAACGGTATCAAACATTTTCGCTTTGCTATAAAGAGCATCACCTTTACCACTATAAAATCTGGGGTGTGTTTCTTTACAATCCCCATCTGTTGGGGGTTGGAGAACCTCAGGCCCTGAGACCAAATCTGGTCCTTCTACAGCCCTAACCAAGTTCTCCAGCATTTCCTATACAGTAACACTCCCTTCCCTATTATTTATGATAGTTTCTTTGGTGGTTTCCTGTTTTCTCCATTCTAATAAACTGAAATTCCTCTCAAAAGGCTTAATTATTGGCACTAAAAACGTTACTCCAAAATGTGCTGGTGCTTTTGGTCCCCCATTTGGCTCTATCAGTGCTCACAACTGGAATGCAAACTTGAAGAAGTTCTTTGAAACTGAATTTGCCTCTTGATATATGTGAAATTATGTGCAACTGGGAAGAAAGCAAAGCCAATAAATAAATAAATAAAGACAGTGTTGGATCACACTGAAGTCCTATCTAGTCAAATATTCTTTTTCTACAGTTGTCAATGAAAGGACTACAGAAAGCCTACAGTCCAGACATGAGCACAATAGCACTCTTTTGCTTGTACTTGCCAGTCACTGGTAATCAAGAGATACATTGCCTTGGATACTAGAGCCACTATATAGCCAGCATAAGTAGTGGACATTGATAGATTCAACTTCTATAAATTATTTGATCCCCCTTTCAAACTGTGCAGGTTGTTGGTCAGCACAACATCTTGGGGAAGTGAATTTCAGAATAAGGCTTTGACAGAGGAGCAGTGTTTGGGTCTGGGGCAGCCAAGGAAAAAAGACAGAGAGCTTGAGGAGGGAACTAGGAGAAAGAAGAATGTTTTGTGTTCAGACACAAATATGTATATGTGTACATCTTCTGAATGCGTTTATAGTAGTGAGTGGTTGATTGAAGGAAAGGTGCAAGAACTGACTTCAACAAATCTTGGAAATTTAATACTTTATTGAATGGGCTAAACACTATTTCTTCTAATATTATGAAAAAGAGCAGGGCAATTCTAAGGGTTTGTGGGATGATCAAGGTTCTGCTTGAATCATGCCAGAAAGGTAGAAAAGAGGAAAAAGTAATGTTTTTCAATTTCTGACTTTTTTTTAAACTATTTCCCTCTGCTTACAAATAAAAGGAAATTGTTTATGATGCTGCAGGGCTGCCGTGTATTTTTTTTTTCTCCTCCATGTGGGGGCATGACTGAGGCATGGAAGGCTTAGATCCACTGCTTTTCAAATACCACTAAATCTTCTCCCCATCTTTATCCCTCTCTGTAACCTTGATATTTTATTTTATTTTGGCAGGGCAGGAGAGACCAACCTTTTCCTATTTTGTCTCAAGGACCACTGGATTACAATGTAATTCTATTACTGTCCTTGATATCACCATCCAGCCTGACATATCTGTGCAGAACCATGAGAAAAACAGGATTCTAATTTATGGGAATCCTTCTATGCATGGGTTGTGGGGAGCTATATATACATCAGCAGTAGAGCACATGCACATCATTCAGTGGGTCTGTGTTCAGCATTTACCACTTCTGGGTAAGGATAAAAAAGAATCCTCCCTGAAGTCCTGCTACCAAGCAGTGTTGACTATGCTGGACTACATGGACCAGCTGCATAACTCAAGATGTTCTGGACTGACTCTCCTACATATCACTTACCTGTAAAAAAATTGGATAGGATTTTCAGGTGGAAAACACTGTAGTTGAGAATACCAGCAGCCTATGGTCTGAGCAGAGATGGACACCTCCAACATTGGTGGAATGAGATATCACACTCTGTGTACCACGGGCCACTTACAATTAAGAAGGTGTTCATGACATATCAACCAGGAAATCAACATTTCTTTTAAAATGACAGAAAACCCTTTAAAATAGGGAAAATGTGTGTTGTAGAGCAGGCCTGTTTGGGGTTCCCACTGGTTGTCTTCTTTCCCAAGATAATTCTAGGGCCCTTTTCGCATGGCATTTTCCATGCGAAAGGGCCCCTTGAGCATCGTGCAAATGTGAGGAGTGGTCCACACGATGCACTCACATTTGCGTGACGCTCCAGGGCCTGGCAGGCACTGCTTGCACACTTTTTCATTTTCGGTTTTAAGCCGAAAATGGTGCGTGGTTGCCCATTGCTCCCAGGCCCTGTGCACACTTACCTTGCATGCGGAGCCTCAGGAGCTGGTCCGGTCGCGCTTCCTGTCTCAGTGCAGCCTGGGAAGGTCCCGGGCTGCACTTAGAAAGGAAGAGGCGGGGCTCTCGGGCAGGCAGGAAATTTGTACGCAGCTGAAGAAACCTGGATGTGAGGGCCTCTCACAAGAGGCTGCTCGCGCGAGCACCACACCCCAGCACCGAGAAAGGGTAGGATGTGGAAAGGGCCTAGGAAGTGTTCTACCTTTCTATTCACTACCCATTTCCTGTTTCATCACTTCCAAAAGAACACTAATGTTCTACAGATTCTGCTTAGTCTTATTTGGGCAATTTGGAGAAGGACAGGAGAAGCCTGCCAAAACCTGCTCATATTTTCCTTGTATGTGGATGCAAGTGCTGACTCTTATTCAGCAATCTAATACTATTATTATATGGTAGAACACAGCTCTTTTTATCAAATGACTCTCCAGATGCTAGACTGCAACTCTTAGCATTCCTCACCATTGGATGTGCTGGGAGTGACAGTCCAAGAACATTTGAAAATTTTCAAGATTCCTACTCCTCTTTTATACCAATATGACAATATTTACAGTGAGATGAGCATACAGATTCAATGTCCAGATGATCCTTACAACATACAGGCTTCCCCAGATCCAAGTCCCAGTGAGGTGTTAGTTGGCTTTACTCCCAGGTAAACAAGCAAAAGATTGCAATCTTAGTCTTGCAATTAATATGTAAAATAAAATTTAAGCAAGGATCTCAGGCTCTGTACAGGCTATTATACATCTTGTAATCTGCATTTTTACTTTTTAATGTTGCTGTTTATAGATTGTTTTATGTGGCTATCATAGGAAAAGCTGTCTTTTAAAAAAAACCCTCATGACTCTTCAGCCCTTCCCCCTCTCCATGAACCCTCCCTCTCTCAATACCGTGTAAACAGTACCATAAATTCTGCATTCTTTTACAAATACCTTTCAAGTACCAAAAATATGGCCTATAGGGATAATAAAGTCAGCAATTACCTGCTGTAGGATCTGTAACAGCTTGACTGGTGATGCCAGATGGTGGTTCTTGAAGCTGGTACGTTGCATTGGAGGAAGGTGTTGTTGGACTTGTGTTGCTGCTTGTCATGTAATGTGAAGGATATGGTGAACTGTTATAATACTGTGCATATTGACCTTGGCCAAAGCTGGGGTAAGATGGATATTCCTGTTGGATTGTGGAAAAAAGCTCTATTAGACCTTCTCATCAACATGCTTTTTTTTTTTAAGTACATACATCTCTAAATATCTGTGCAAAAATCTCTATCATAACACTGAATAATAGAAGAGCTGTTGCAGAATTGGAAATTAATGTGAAAAAAATCTGATTATAAGGAGCGTACATTCTTCTATTGTCTGTGTCTAGCTCTGGCATTTCTTGACACAGCATGGTCTATCAATATTTTAATAAAGAACCACATTAAATTAATAAACAATAAAATGTAGCTTGCAAAAGCAAAGTTCCAAGTAATTCCCAAGATTCTAAGTAATCTTATATTTCATCACGTATTTTTCAAAAACAGATTTGACACTGTCAATTTTTATATATATATATACGCATTTACCTGCTGTGAACTATTAAATCCGGTTGAATTTGTAAGTGAATTATTTCCAGCATATATTCCAGATGATGTTGTAAAACTGCTTCCTGAAACAAACCAACCAAGTGAGTGCATATATGAACAGCCAGTACAATGTCTTTGAAAAGACCATCACAATGCATCAACAGTAACATGATAGTTTTTTTCAAAAATATTTTCCATATGTTGATGCAGTAATTAATCTACTTTTGTCATCAGCACTGGAACAAATTATACTATAAGTGATAAATCATTGTTTTCAGAGCACTAGATTATAATATATGAAGGATAAAAGTTACTCAAATGGAATACATTAAAAGTAGAATGCAAATTCAGAATCACTTGGCTTTCTTTTATTATTTTAGGCACCACAAGAATCAAGCTACTTGATCAGCCGAGTTACATGGCACAGAGCCTGCTAGACTGTTCTATTTCAAATGGCAGGTAAGATATTCACATATTTGAATTATTTCAAAGACTTTCTGCACTGCAGAAAAGTAGCCTGAAGATTTTCTAGGTGCAGAGAACATTTTTGTTTGGGAAAGCACTGAGAGATATGCTCTCTTCCTGAAGTACTGAATAGAAATCTAAAGTAATGAGTAGAAGCACTACTATTTCTAACTGCATAGTTTGGCTACAGAACACTTCTCCGAACAATGTAAAAGAACAATGTGATCCCACAAATATTTCTTTGTACATTTTTAGTGAAACAGGCTTATGCATAAATGTTGTTACAACGGATCAGATAGATTTAGTGCTATACAGAATACAGCAAATAAAATTACTTAAATCTCACTGATTTCAGTGGGTCCACTCTGTCTTTTTTCTCTTCTTTTTTCACTTGATCCAGAGAGGAACTAAGAACCTCAGAATACATTTCAGTCAGTAAGACTTACATTTTACAGTTGTGAGAATGCAGCCTAACTGGTGTTACATTTTTCTCCATGTTATAGAAAGAAAAATGTTCACCCAAAGCTCCATGACACTTGTCCTTCTCCAATAATGACACATATAATTAAAGCTCATTAAAACGTACTTGAGTGTACAGCCTTGGGCAACACTTTCCTCTTCCCTTGAGAAGTTACTGTTGCCCTGACACCAAAAGCATTATTACATGACATTTCAAGGAGAAAGGCCATTGCCTAAATGTGCCTGGACACTACAATCCTCTCTTAACCTTAGCTACCCAAAATAGACAGATGGGCCCTCTGATTTTAATGCCTTTATCAACAAAGCTGTACTTTTTAAAGGGCAATAACCTCCCTTTAGGTCCAAAAGCAAATTTGAACATATGGACACTTAACAGTCAATGTGTGTGGATGAGGGGTGAAAAAAAAGGGACCTTCAACACACTTGCCAACTGCCAGGATGGTAAAGATGCACTGAATTGACAAAATGTTCGTAATCTACTTTCATAATTTTGCATTGTTATATGGAGCATCCAATCCAATAACAGTGATACCAAAATGAGAATGAGATGAGAAGAAAAATAATCCAGAGTGTATAGTTTAGGACAATAAATAACTTCTGCTCCCTTTCTCTGAAAATTGGAAATTATAAAAATTTCCAACCAATCAAAATAAATTTCTTAAAAAATATGTATATGCGTGTATGCTCTATATGTGTATGCATGTATGCTCTATATATATAGTCAGCTCTCCGCATCCTCTAGCGTTAGGGGTACAGGACCCCCTAAAAGTGGAAAATCCACAAATATGAAAATGTGTGTGTGTCTATGGGAACGGGGCTGAGGCACAGTGAGGGGAACAGGCACCCAGAGTGCAAACCAGGTCAGGGAAAGGAGAAGGAAAGCAGGTGAGTCAGTATGGTGCCCCTATATTTCCTCTCTCTTGCCCATCTTCTTCCTTGTGTGTGTGGTGTGGCACGAGCAGAGAGTTTGTGGTGCTAAGAAATCAGGGTGCAATCTATCCTTAGCTAGCTAGGCAGCAGCTGGTGGAGAAGGAAAAGGACCAGAGGTGGGTTTTTAAAGGGTAGCATACCCCAATGGGAACTGCAGAGGGAGGGCTCCCCCAGAAAAGAAGTGCTTGAGGTGGGGGGGTGCAGGGATTGGAGAAACAAGCAAACAATCAAATCTGTGAATATTAAACCCATAAACAAGGAGGGCCAATTGTGTATATATATATATATTTGTATCTCTGTGTGTGTGTGTGTACACGTATATATGCATGAAATGTCTATCTGGAAGGGGCAATTTTACTATGCTTTTGGACCCTCTGAACTGTTCTAGCTGAGGAGGTACTCTCTCCCTATCCATCTCTTCCTCTCTATAACTCTCTCCCCCCCCCCCCGATATAGGGCTTCTCCTGTCCCTTTTTAAAAAACTTATTTTATACTATTCATTTTTAATTATATATGTTTGTGGCATCTAACACATATATATGAGAAAGTGGGAAAAACAGATGGAGATGAAAGGCAGAGATGAAATAGATACCATTTGTTCATGACATTTTAAAAGGCTTTCAGTAAAATGCAAACAAACTTTGAAATTTGTATGTGTAGAATGAATACACCAGAACAGGACCATATAAAAAACTCCTGCATATATTATGAACATCATTTCATGCATGCTTTTATATATAATATACATTTTTTTAAGGAGGGTCAAATAAAGTAAAAAAAAACTCTTGCAAGTGGAAAAGAAAATAGAAGCAATAGGAAGGTGCAAACAGAATTAGTGGGGAGACACATTTGGATTAAAGAGAGCTGAGGCAGACAAAAGAAGGCACAATAGAAGAATGTACTGAGGAAATGCTTGCTTGTGAGTATTCTTGAAGAGAAATCTCTATGGGCAGAACATCTCCCTTGGGATTCTCATTACTTTTTTGGCTCAGATTTTGTGGGAATAATTCAGCACACTAATTGTGCAACCACGTCATTATTTATAAAGATAAACCATGCAGTCAAGCTAATCCCGATTATGCTGCTAAAATACACAAATTAGAAATGTTCCACAATTTTTTTTCTCATAAGAGTAGCTGGAATTTTGTTGTATTTTATTACCGCAAAAACGACGAAGAGCTTTGTGGCATCTAACTAACAAATTTACTAATGCCGCACAAGTGTATGCTATAATAATTCACACCACTGCAAGAATATCTCACACCGGAGAAGTCTTTTTTTAAGTGTGTGCTTTCCCACCTGAATAACTCAAACCATAAATCAGGCTGGGCCAAGTTCAGTTTGTGGGCCAACTGAAGACCCCCAAGCCCCCTTTCCCCAAAATGACCCAAGAACAACCAATGAAATGGTGGTGGCAGCAATTTTTCTATGCCTTTGAACCCTCTGAACTGTTCTAGGCTGGGGGGGGGGGTTGCTATTTTTAAAATCACTTTAGGTTTTGGAAGACAGGTTCTTGTGCCTTAAAAAGCTCAGTCACCAGCCCCCTCCAAAAAAAAAAAAAAAAAAGAGCAAAATTCCAGAGCTCCCTATAGGGCATGAGTTACTTTTTTAAATTAAGAAAAATGGAAATATTGGGGCAATCTGAGGAAGGCACGTGACCCTCCGAAGTCTGAAGGGGAGCTGTAAATGCATTGCTTATGCCAGAGTCCTATTAGTAGTTCCAACTAAAATAGGCCTATTGAATCAACTATTGAATGGTGATTCAATACTTACTTATTCTTGTTGTTACCATTATTCTTACTTTATTCATTTATATCCAGCCTTTCTTTCAATATGAGACTCAAGTCAGCTAAGAGCATATTTAAAACACTACAAATTAAAACTATGCAAAACCTTCAATAAAAGTATAAATATAGAAGTTATTTAAGAAACAATTAAACCATTTATAAAGTTAAAATACTACAATCCATTAAAAGATTACATACAAATATTAAAAACAGCACCATACAGCATTAAAAGTGCAGTCCAGTGTGTTTCTAAAAGCCTGATGGCATAACAATGCTTTAACTTGCTGACAGAAGGATAGCACGCATGGGGCCTTTCTGGCCTCCCCAGAGAGGGAATTCCAAAGTCTGGGTGCAGCCACCCAGAAGGCCCTCTCTCTTGTCCCCACCAACAAGTCTGAAATGGTGAAGAACCTCTCTTGATGATCTTTGAGTTCTACTTGGCTTGTAAAGACATATATGATCCCTCAATTAACTTGCGCCAAAGCTCTATAGAGTTTTATAGATCAAAACCAGAACTCTGAACTGTGCCCAGAAACAGACCTGAAGCCAGTGGAGCTGTTGCAACAAGGGAGTTTTGTATTCCTTGTAGCCAGCCTCATTTAGTGATCTGGCTGCTGTTCTTTGAACCAACTTAAGTTTCTGAGCACTTTTCAAAGGAAGCCCCGTGCAGAGTGAATTACAGTAATCCAAACAGGATGTAAATAAAGCAAATGTTCCTATGGCCAGATTCAGCTTCTCCAGGAACAGGCACAGCTGGCACACTAGCTTTAACTGTGCAAATGTACCCGGGTTGCCACTGAGACCTGGGCCTCCAAGTTCAGGGCTGAATCCAGGAGTGCTCTTAAACCACAAATCTGCACTTTCTGGAGTGTTACACACTCAACAGTGGCTGAATACCAGTCCTTTGATCCGTCTTCTGATGGATCAGGAGAACCTCTGTCTTATCTGGATTAAGCTTCCATTTGTTTGCCCTCATCCAGTCCACCACAGCTGCCAGGCACCGGTCTAGCAAAGCAACAGCTTCTTTGGAATTAGGTGGAAAAGAATAATAGAGTCAGGTACCTTCAGCATACTATTGACACCTGACCCCAAAACTCCAGACAACCTTTCCCAGAAGTTTCATGTATATGTTAAATATCGTGGAAAGCAAAATTGAACACTGAGGGACTCCAACAGCCAATGGCCAAGGAGTTGAACATGAATTCACCCCAGCACACCCTTTGAGAGTGTCCCTCCAAGAAAGAATGGAGCCACTGTAGAACAATACCTCCAACTCCATTCCAGCGAGGCGACTCAGAAGAATACGATGATCAATGGTATTGAAAGCTGCTGAGAGATCCAGCAGAACCAATAGGGATACACTCCCTCTATCCAGTTCCTTGCACAGGTCATCCACCAAAGTTATCAAAGCTGCCTCTGTCCCATAACCAAGCCTCAAACCAGACTGAAACAGATCTAGATAATCCACCTTACCGAGGGATTCCTGGAGTTGAGAGGCCACCTTGCCTAAGAATGGAATGTTGGAAACTGGCCTATAATTATTCAATACAGTAGGATTCAGAATAGGTCCTGCAAGGCTCCTTCAAGTGTGTTAGGACTCTGCCTTTCCCACTCAGCCAGTCCCCCTCGGGCCTGTTTACTAGATCCTTTCCCATTCTGGCTTATTAAACATGTGGTGGCTCTCCAAGGTTCCTGTCCACGTCCTTGGGCTGTACAGATGGAAGAGTGTTCATCAACACTGGACAAGCAGGGGCCAATGATACATCTCTCAAACCTGTATTAAGTTTGGCATGCAAGTCAGTGGGAATCCAAGAGATTTTATCCGCAAAATGGTGGGCAAGTTCTTTACAGAAGGCTGTTTAGTGGCTAGAATTCTCCTTTGAGTCAAGTTGTAACAGATCCCTGACCACTTGAAAAAAACCCACAGAATGGTTCCATGATGATGCAAAACCCACTGACTCAATCAGTCTATTCTAAGGGTGACTAAAAATAGGACTTAGACAAGTGAGGAATTCTGTGAGCCATGCACCTTATATGGCCCTTGAAGGGTCTAGTGCAGTCTTTGAGACACACCAAAATTCTGCCAATTGCCCATTTTTTTTTGAGTGAAAAACTTGAAAAACAAAAATTTCAAAATGTGTTCTTGAGTGTATTGGGCACCTCAAAACACCAGGACTGTCCCCACAAATGGCCAAAAAGGCATCACACCTAGTCACCTAAGTGGCAACCATTATGGAGTGACAGTCCTATGAACGGTGGAAGAGCCAAAACACAGCCGGTTAAGCCCTTTATGCAGAGTCATGATTTAACTTTATTTTATTTTAAGAATCAGTTAAGGTAGTTTCCATTTGTATTATGATGGATCAGATATCCAGATACTACAGTTTCTGTACAAAATCAGGCTTTATACTACTGTCTGAGGCCAGAAGCAAGAATGTGGAAGGGAATTTTCCTTCAGGAGCCCTGAAGACCATTTCCTGATGATTGAGGTGACCCTCAAGTATAGCTTAGAGTGTTGGTAACTACTGCAGAAAAGGGAGTATCCTTGAAAATCTGGTTTGTGCAAGATGCCTCCATCCAACTAGAGCCATATCACCCTTCCATAGCAGTCCTGCTCTCCTAATCCTATTCTGAAGGATTTTGCAAGCCTCAGGGTAGATTTTTTTAGGAGACGTAATAGGGCATAGAGGAAACTGCAGTGGGAACAGGCAGTTGGAAAGTCTCCATCTACGAACCTTCTTCCATTTCCAGTTCCCATGATCCAGACACTCCTTTACAAAGCAATCTGTACTTTCAGCATACCTTGGAAGACTTATGAAAAGGCAAACACACTAATATGTTTGAACACACTAGTTCTTCAGGAAAAAGATGGTTTTTCAGGCCTCAGCTTTCACTGCCCAATGGCTTCCTCATGGAAATGTGACTGATACCAACATGGAAATTGCTTCAGCATCAGATCAAAACATTTTTGTTCACCCAGCCATTTTAAATGGCTGATTTTGTCTGTTTTATTTTATTTGCTTTTTTTGTCTGATGATAATAATTATGACAAAGGATATGGGAATGGAAGTTTAACGGAATTTTTAAATACACAATACTTAGTAACAGCATTTCTGGCATTTCATTTAAAAGGTGGGAATAAAATTTAGTAAATATACAAATCAGTCTATGCCCCTTTTATTGTTATCAAACAAAGAAGAATTAGCAAATAGTTATTCACTAAACTTCTTGATAGCTACTGTTTCTTCTTGGACTATTCAGTGATCTATGAGATACTCTTAACTCTGCAAATTCACAAGAACCTATGAAAAATGTTACTGCACTTCAGCCAGAATATTATAAGAAACATCTCTTTCATCTTATGGCCATTACTGACTCCCATGGAGAACAGGCAAGGTCTCCGAGACCATAACAAATGTGAAACAGGTTTCTAAAAAGTGCTACATAGACCACCCAAGGCCAGCTTAGAAATACTTTAAAAATTCTTTAAAGTTTGCCACATTTAAGGTGGTGTGTCACAGCACCAAAGCATGCTGCCTTTCTGTCAAATGGTTAAGAGCAACAGGAACAGTAAGTGTTCTGTGTACAGGCATGAAATATAAAGCCCTGAAGCAAAATTATTCGTTTTGCAAGTTCAAAAATTAAGAAATACATTTTTACAAATGTACTAAAATAGCTGCCTCATGAAAGATGATGGGATGAAAACAATTCCCCTTTTTAATAGTTTTGTTTCTTCTCTTTATATTTGTTTCAGAAGCTGTAAGCTAGAACAACAATAATATTTATTTCTTAACTACCTCTCCCTATAGATCAATGTGAGGAATGTATACTAGCACAGCATAATATATGTCATAATGGAAAAATCAGCACCTATATGTCTCTGAGGGCAAGCCTCCAACAGACAACTTTATAAACCTACAATTTCTCTGTGTAATTAATAATGATTTTAAGAAACTCTTGAAAACTATCCTTAGCCCTTCCAATAACTGTCTTGTCCATCAAAGCAAAATTTTTATTTCGTGCATGAACAACTTTCTTATTTCCTCTCTCCATTATACAGTGAAAGCGAGTTCTGATGTTCCATGCATGTAAGATCACTGGTTTCCAATGAAGATTGAGGCAACCATTTTTCAAAAAAGGAAAGCATCCCAGTCTGTAGCAGCAGGTAGCTGCCCTATTACAGGTACAGTGGATCCATTCTTGACTTTATTCCAGATTTTAAAGGAACTATTCAAGGTGCTTAATCCTGCTCCACCAAATAGGTTCAGCACCTTGGATAGCTCCTTTCTGGAATAAAACCTAGAGCAAATTCTCCATATCCCTGATATGTAAGTCACTGATTGCCACTGATCCCAACAACATCTACACACTGTCTTCTCCCTACTGTAAAGCAAAGCACACATACAAATCAAGCACTATCTAAACCGATTTGTTAAAAGATCAAAAACTCATGCTAATTTTTTAGAGGTTAAGCATTGCATTTTTGTGTAGCTATCATACTGTTGCATAATCTGTACCAAAAT
This sequence comes from Cyclura pinguis, assembly GCA_030412105.1. NCBI lineage: Eukaryota > Metazoa > Chordata > Lepidosauria > Squamata > Iguanidae > Cyclura > Cyclura pinguis. The sequence continues at coordinate 221,546,367 of CM059602.1, forward strand.
CATTGCCCCAGCTATAAAAAATTTCACCAAAAAGGTCAGGAATTACTTTGATATATTTTAGGAGAAAAATTACATAGCTTTTCATGGATCTATATCCTTATATTGGATTCATAACAATATGTAGCTACTCCTTATATATAGGGAATTCAGTAAGAGAAAAATGAAAATAAAAATATTTTCAACTTAGATTTTTAACACATACATATATAATGAAAAACTTCCATTTTTTACCTCTGAAATTCAAATATCTACTTGCCATTCTACACTGCCTTTGAATTTATCCCTTACTCCTGATTCCACATTCCTAATTATAACCAAATTCAACACTCCTCTCTCTTTCCTATTCTTTTTTCCTCCCTCTGTGTTTTTGCCTGTGTTTATTTTAAATTTTAGGTGCAGCATTCAGTTTGTCCGACTTATGCAATCTGTAAGTTTCTCTGTCAATTGCAAAAGGAAAATGCATGTGATTCCTTATCGAGCCTAATCCGAAACTAGCTATGCAACAGTTCAATGATATTTGCAGTAGCAGAACACCACCACTGGCTACCGGGCAGACAATGAATTGTGGCGTTAGAACTAGTTTTCCAATCAGATTATACCAAGGTATTATGACCTTGTTTTCTATAGAATTTTAGTCAACCCATTAAATAAAAGCTAATTAAACCATGGATTTATCAAAAAGACTAAAAAAGAGAATGGCCAATCCTCCTAAAAACATTTTCAACAGAACACTAAATATCAACTTGTCAGTTCTGCTTGTGCTTATTTATATGTTTAAATCAGGTGTTATGTTTTTCATTTGCCATCAAATGACTGGTTTTGAACTGCTACAACTCACAGAAATCTACCAGGTTCCGAAAATGTTTAAATATAGGTACACTATACCTCTGAACTACTTTAAGCACTACAGAAACCAAAATGTCTTCACTGTACAGTAGCCCCTCCACATTTGCAAGAGTTCGGGAGACAGATGATGAGAAAACTGAAATTTTTGTCCTGTTTAAAGACTATACAACTCAAATTGTACAAATCATGAAAATAAGGAAATATCTGTTTCAAACTGCTCTACGCGGCTCTTCTGTAATATATGTAACTGTTCTATAATTGTTACAGTGCAATCCTTCACATGCTTATGTGGAAGTTAGTTATACTGCACTGAATGGGATCCAATTCTGAACACACATAAATACAGGCTTGTACTGTTAAGTTAAGCAACGTTTTCCTTAAAATTTCTTTAAAATGGTCCTGAAGTACCCACTGAATAGTATAGGTAAATATTTGCCTCAACCCTAAGTTCAACAAGATGAAAATTTAAATCAGCTGGAAGGATTCTGTCCTCCCTGTTGCAAACTTGGTTGCAATGTCTCTTAATCCAGAACTCATGTCAGAACGCCATCTCTGCCATTCTAAGTTTTCTCTCAATTCAAATGTTGCCCTTGCTTACAGGCTAAGGACTAGATCAATACATCCTAAAAGCTATTCAGTAACGGCAACGTTTGATCCAGTTAATACATTAAGTCTTCTCTGTTTCATAACATCTGTTCTAAGGTTTCCAAGGGGCTCAACATGCATAGCTCCCACTGACCCAGACTAAATGTAGAGATCATATTTCTTGTTAGTTTTGAATCTTTTTCTCTTTTTCTGAGAAAAACTGGATTCCATAAATAGTGACACAGAGAAATATACAGTGCTATTAGGCATAATGTATATATCAAGTAAACATTTAAGTTGCTCAGGGAAAAAAAACCCCACAACTGATAACATCTAATACTTATACAGCTTCCAAAGTATACTGCCAACACAAAGTAAATCATTCTGACAAGTTAACTTGTAGGGAATGTCATCTCAAATTTACACATAAAGAAAACACACCTAAGGTATGAAATCATGTCATGTATTCATACTCTTGATACAAATTTTCACAGTGTTCTGTTTTCTATCACAACATAGAACTTTCTTTTTTTAGAAAAAAAAAAGACACTGACTTTTAAAATAAAGATGATCTTAAATAGTGGGATTATATAATAAACCAGTTGTGCTGAAAATGTTGACAAGGCTATAAAAATGTGGCTTGAATAGAAAATGCTAATACATTGTCAACAGCTGTATTTAAATATATAGAGAGTTGATCTAGTTCTGCACATAAACTACACCACTATCTTCTTCAATTGCTTAACTTAATTAATTCAGTTCCCTTTTTTAATTAATTAGATTTTAAAATACAATAAACCAAAATAATATGCAAAAAACCAAATGAATATACAGACCTTGCATCTGGTAACTGTAAGGAGCCTGTCCTGGCTGGGGAGTGCTAAAGCTAGCACCATAGCTCAGAAATCCTGTCTGTCCAGGTGTCTGCGTTTGAGACAATCCACCTTCTGTCTTGATGCCTGCCCACAATGCACCTAAATCAGTTAGTGATAGCAAAGCTATTTGTTCATATTCAAACACTTAGAGGATATTAAATAAATAACATTCATGCACTAAGTATGCAGAGGTACACCAGTCCACAATCCAGTTGAAGCCTGAATAACTTCATTCAAAATGTCTTAATCTTACTAGTTTAAATACTTTTTTCTTATTTAAATCCAGCATCATGATGATGTAGATCAAACTGTGAAGTAATCTTACAGTGTAATCCTACCAGTGCCTAATCAGCAGAAACTACAACTGCGTTCTGTGGGGCTGGTGATGAAGCGTGCACAAGATTACACTTTTAAGCAATCCTCAACAAATATTTACCAGGGCAGAGAGGGCCACTCTGGGCCTCCATGGCAGGCTGCACCATCTAATTCCAGGCTGTAAATCAGCTCAGATCAACTCAACTTCCAGGGTTCACCAAGTTGATTTCAATTCAGGGATTATTATTGTGAGTTGCAGTTAATCTATTTACAACTAGCAAGATTAAGACATTTTGTTGTTTTGGCTGTGATTTTTACTTGAAAAAATGAGGGGTTGGGAGGGCCTTTGGGAAGGCTGTAAAAAGAGGCTGGGGCTACATGCAGTCCATGGGCTACTATTTCTCTTCCCCATACTAGCCTTATTGAACTCAATTAGGTTTCTTTCTGAGTAAACATATGTAGGATTGGGTTTTTACATTCACATATAAATTGAAAAGTCTGGTCACTGTTTATAAATCTATTTGGATATAAATGCATTGATATTTACATATGTACACAGTGCTAAATCCAACTGTTAATCCCGACTAGAGTATATCCACTGAAAAATGGCTATATAAATCCCATTATTAAGACTTGAGTCTGCACGAGTTGAGATTAACAATTAGATTTAATCCATAAAAATAACTGATTATTTCGGAAGTTATTGTTATAAAGTTTTTAGTATTTTCCCTACTGTTGCTCTATTGTTCATGAAATACAAAAAAGGTATCAATGTCAAAACAAAAACCACAAATTTAAAAATAAACAAGAAAGCATGAATCTAAAGCAAACATATATTCAATACAAGAGTAGCCCAAATTAATTTAATTTGAATGTTATTTTTTATTCCCTGTCATTAATTCAGAATTGAACCCTACTAAGGAGGGTATTTCTCAGCTAGAGAACCACAATGGAGGAGGCCTAGTTTCTCATCCTGACTTGTGTTGCAGCCTGGATTACAACATAGAAAACAGAACCTTCTCTGATCTTAGAGCCCAGGCAATTTTATACGGGAATATAGGCCGAAATCTGCTTGTTAGTCTGACCCACTAAGTTTCCTACTAATTTGATGGCTCTAATATAGCCAGGACTAGGAGATGGATTTAGGCAACTGTGGGCAGTATAAAATAGCAGGCACAATTAATTTAAAAAAATTTAAAAACTCTAATAAAAATTTGCATCTTCTATTTATTTTAATTTCATGCTCATTCAGCAAGACATTATGTCACTTCATTAATATTACAATTGATTCTAGAACTTTTCATATGTAAGTGCTTTATGATTACAGAAGAATACAATAAAAAAAGTCAAGGAATTGAAAAATTGTGATGGTTCACTTAATACAAAGAGTTCAGCCTTACTGGTGATACAACATTTCACTTGGCACTACATAATTTAACAACTAAACTCCAAATGGTGGTGGTAGGGAGGTATCCTTCCAAATGAAAATACATACCTCAGGTTTTTCTGTAAATTCTATTTATCATTCCAGATCTTACTTAAATTTCATAAATTAAGCTTTTGATTATTTTGCACATGTAATAAGATTAAATCTCATTCAGCCTTCTTCATTGCAAGCCCTACAGGTTTTAATCTGCTGAACTGGAAGATCAACTAAAGTTTTCCACAGCAATTCTGCACACCTTAGTTCAGATGCAAGCCCCTTTTGAATTCATTACAGGTAATGACTGGAGCATAGCTTAACTGGGAGCCAGTATGCACACACAGAGATTTATTGTGAGCAGGACCACTCACAATTTCAAAAGTCTGAGATGAGTCTGAGGCATTGCAGTAATTCAATGGCATTGGTGAGACAAAACCAGTAAGAACTGCAAAAAGAATGTGCTTTCCCCACATAACTACTGTCGGTGCAAAACAGGTAGAATACATTGAGATGTTTATTCAGATAAGTGAAATATTTAAATGTTATAATCTTTTAAAAATTTATTAGAGATTCAAAAGTTTTCCTATCATTAAAAGCTCTCTTTTGAATTAATCACACAATGTTGAAATAACCATACTCTAGAGAAGTAAAATATTTTTAGTAACATGTACAAAATTTTCTGATTATTAGGGGCTGCAAGCTGGTCAGGGAGGCAATGACTCGACTTGAAGGGTACTTAAAACTGCCTTTAATGTTCCTTTGTGTATTCCAGGGCCATGTGCATTGGCCCTCCCAAGTATGGATTGCCTCCACATCAACACAAATGACTGCTAGGAATGCTTGATGATGACATAAAGAGAAACAACTCCATCGAGACCAACGTATGATCCGGCATACAAAACAAACCCAATACGTGGATCATGCAGATGTAGTTTCTGGTGAGTGAGAGCTGTATATAGACCACGTATTAGCCTGTAGCTACCTCCCCTTTGCAATATCCTCTCGGTTTCTCCACTGCTAATCATTCCCTCCCAAGAGCACACTGAAAAAAGGAAGGAGTCGTCATGGTAACATTACATGCAGCTGCAGTGTAAAGTTTCATTTGGACCTAGAAGAGTCTCCACGTGGTAGATATATTGTGAAAGACTATCCTAATTTTTTTTTACCCTCTTGTTTACGGTAAGAGGAAGAAACCATAAAGATATTATCAGAATCTTGGTGATGCCAGTAATGAGAACTGTGCTAATACTTGAATACATGTATTAAAATACATCAATAAACTAATACAAATAGCTTACAGCCCAATAGTACTTTTTCCAAAATAGGAGTAACTGAAAGCCATGCTGCAAAGAAAAATCTATGTTTGTAGGAGCCTTGTAGAAACTTAAGAACCAAGGAAGTCTTCTTAAGGCTAGCTGTCAATAGTAATTATCTCCACCAAACCTTCTTTGTTATATTACATATATTTACTGTATCATATACTGAAGGAATGGAGAAATAAAGACCCTTTGCCAAAGTAATCCAAAAAAATACTTAATTACTATACAGTAGCTTAATATGTGTTTGATTACACATTTTAAATACACATGTAATCAAAATTTCAATTCTCGTTTGTGGCTACAATTCTCGTTTGTGGCCTTTATCATAGGATAATATAGGAGCTTTCTGTTCAGCAAAGCTTTTAAATAACTCAAGGTTTTTTCAGTTTCTCAGTTTTAAAATCTCCGGTCTAACACAGTGTTTGCTGTAAGTTTGCTTCTCACTGTACTTTATTTCATCTTTTATTTTTATCATTTTGGGTTCCGTCTTGTGTTTAAATTTTTTGTTTATTTATTTCAATTTATTTATTTACCTCATAGGACAGCACACAAATGCTGTAGATAAATAAATACAGATTGGACTGTTTACTTTTTTTAAAATAATTAGCATATACATCGCTCTCGCCCTCTCTCTTTCTTTTTGTTTTGAAAGTATCTTATAAGATTATCTCATAGCAGCAAAACTATTTTTTGATTACAAAAACAAAAAAGAATGCAAAGCCAGTTGATTTAAAATCCTCTGAAAAAATACATTAGATTAACAAGAATGCACCATTGTGTAAAATAAAAAAACTGAATTTAAAAAATGAACCAGTATAGGGTGAGTTTGATGAAAATTTCTGTTCCAAGAATTTAAAAGTAAGTTTCAGTTATCAAAAAAGGAAAAGAACATGCATGTGTTTTTAAACATCATACAGCTCACATATTACAGAATAAAATCTGGATCAACAAAGCTTATTTTTCTGAGGTCACATAAAACTCAGAGGTATGATCGTAATAGATTATTGTTCTTCAGATGAACTTTAGAATAGGTTACATATGTGAGACAGGCAACCAGAATTAAGTTTTTAACCAAGCTGTGGGTGACTGCAAGTGTTGTCGGACTGCATCTCTGAAAATCACTCATGACCACTGGCTATGCTTGTCAGTGGTAAAGCCCTTCACGCCATGAGTCATGCATAGCTCAAGAGACTAATATTCTGCCTCTGCCCTCTAATCACGTCACTGACTGAGGAGACACAGCAATCTCCTTAGTAGAGAGGTGAGATTAACCATGGGGAACAGCAAAGCTTTTAGGGCAGTAGCCCTGAGCTATGCAACATGTTTCCAACTGAGACGTGACAGTGCTTCTTGTTTATTTTTGTTTGGGAGCAGACATTAAATCTTTTTTTATGTGGGACGGCACTTCAGGATACATTATTAAGGAATCCTTTGACCAATGTTTCCATTGGTTGTTCTATTAAAGAAAATTATGGAGTTGTTTTCATTAGGTGTGTTTAAGTATCTGGCACAGAAAGAGGTAGGTATTCAGACTTAATTGGATCACATTATCTTTTATAAAGACTCTTTCAATAAATAAAAATACAGTGAAGGCAGCAAAGAAGAAGACACACATTCCAGACAGGTTTCTTTTTAACATGTTCAATAATCTGTATATTGTGTTTCTTGACTCACAAGGGAGTGCCAATTTCTAGATCACAGTTATGGACAAAGCAAGGATGATCACCATTTTCCATGGGGCTGGGGCTGCTTTTCTTTCCCAGAATCCTAGGATTTTCTTAGGCTCTGGTACAGCATGGGAAAGTCAGCCAATCGGAGGCAGCTTGGCCGGCTGGCTGGCTGGCCAGTAGGAGGTAGGGCTTCAGAGAAAGTGAACAGGTTCCCCTCAGCTGGCAGGAGGATAAACTGATACCTCAGTCTGGACACATCCTGTAGGCCAAGACAATTCAGCTATATCCAATAAAATTATGGTCTTTTCTCTTCCAACGAATAGTGACCTGTGCTTGTTCTTGCTAATTCAAAGCCTCATGCTCATCACTGTGGTCACAAATAAAAGTGTACTGATCTTTCTAAATGGGCTAAAGGTACAGGATTGGATCAAGACTTGGCCATAATTAGAAGAAACCTACTAAATTCAGTAGGATTTAACTTAGTCATTATCCTTCTCACTGATATCAGGTCTGGATCCAATTCACAGTTTGGTCAACCTTGCCATGGGAGATTCAAAATCTAAAACAGTGATCTATATATGTAATAGGATAGGGTACAAACAGGAAGGGTATAAACAGGAATGAAATATTTAAAGAGGAAACACTTCTAAGAACTAAGAAACACAAGTATAAAATCCTGTAACAACCTCAGATCTTGCTCTACTGCTTTTTAGGAGTCAGCTTATCTTCCAAAATATTTATGCTTTCTCACAGAATTCCTAAGATGTGATTTGGTGTCTAAGGAATGCTATAAAAATGCAATTCTCTGTCACTGCTTAATATGGCAAAAAGCAACTGCACAGTACAGTACATAATATTCTCTTACCATGTCTCCAGCAAGTTAACTCACCATATGATGGGATTCCATAAGGCTGTCCAGGCTGTGGATATGTTGAATAAGCAGTGGCTTGTTGCATCCCTGTGGTAAACTGTGTCTGCCCATATGCAGCCATGGTTTGTGAAGAAGGAGTAGGAAGAATATGTGGGTATGGTCTACTATTTGTTGCAAAATGAAAAAAAAAAGGGGAAGTCTTTGCATTAGATAGAAATATGCAAACATTTTAGTTAAACTACAAGACAGAATCTAAATTCCTTGAACATTTTACCAAAGTAATTAATCAGTTTTCTACATCTAAAGAAAAAGTTTTAGTTACCTACTCTCACAAGGGCAAACTGATTAACAGATGTATCCAATTACAATTCAAATGAGGTTTAACTCTACTTCTTTTAAAGAAAAAGAAATGGGCATCTTACTTGGATGGGTATATCTGTGGTGGGGAAAATGGATGAGTTTGTCTTGGGCTAAAGCCACTGCTTCCAATTGCTGTAAAGGAAAAGGGAAAGGACACGGAAATATAAATACATACATGCACACATACCACCTAACATAAACATTATTTTCGTTAAGTGAACTTTGCACATTTAACAAAGTTTAATTAAATGAAAACTTTGCCAAGTTACACTTTACTAGATCCAAGGTAGCACAATAATTTTTAATATCTTTATTACAAATTAGAGTTCTCTAATTACTCCTAAGGGATCATTTGTAAAATAAGTTGAACATTAAGGCATTTAGACAGCCTCGTCATACTCTATTCGTTTTAATTAATATCCAAGTTTTCTTTTGTCACAGCTTTGCCCTCCTCAACATGCTACTGATAATTCTTAAATACAAAATATCTGCATTTTTAATGTAGAGAAACCATTTTAACCAAATCCAATGATCTTCTAACTTACTATCTCTTTTTTCCCCCCTCTCTCACTGGACTACAGCCACAATCAAACAGCTGTTTAGGCCCATGGTAATAACAACTGGCATATATGAATGTGAGCCAACTAACTCAACTCCTGGGCTACAGTGCCTAGGAGTGGCTTCCAAGGTTTCAGCTAGGTCTCTTCCCATCCTGATTAAAGATGCCAGAGATTAAACAGGTATCTTTCTACATGAAAAGCAAGTATTCTACCACTGTAATGTAGGAAAGCATCCAAAACACTAAAGGAACTAAAAAGAGGATTTGTTACTGGATATTTTGAGTCAGACTTGTAAAAATGACACTGGACCTATATTCAGATTCTAAAGGTGAACATAGATAGACTATTGTTAGGGCAGTGGGGCTATTTTGGAAACACATTCACATGTTAAGTTCAAACATACCTTTTCTCTCTAGGGGAAAAAAATGGAATTCTGCAGCATAAGTTTTACTATGGAAAATGTTATATTTCAATTAGCCATGAAATAAATTTTAAAAAAACCTTCCTGGTGTAATACTTGAAGTAAGTTTATAATTTAAAAAAAAAATATTTTAAAAATGTCTGAATGAATAAAATTAAGGAAAATGTAATTAAGTTAATAATTATTCAATTTTTAATGAAAAAATGTCTGCGTGTCATTTTGATTTTTTAACATAGTTCTCTGATATGTATTTGTCACTCAAATAAAGAAGCCTGAAGGTATGAAGGTTCTCATTACAGGAGGAACCAAAAATGAAATTTATACAAAGTTAAAGTTGAATAATTTTATATATACCAAAAAAGGGTGTGGGGACTGGGAATATGACTGCCTCTAAAAAGGGATTAGCAAATACTAGTAGAAATAGGACCATATTTGAGGAAAGAATTGCAGAATGTACGTGTGTATGTTTTTTAAAATGCTATAATTTTAAGCTGTTTTACCTTGTTAAAATTAACATGTTTTTAGTCTGTTTAAATTATTTTTATGACTTTAAATTCTAAAGCTTAAAACTGTTTACACTGATCTTACTTTTACGTCATCACATCCCATCATATAAGGAAGCATAAAAATATCTTAATAAAATAAAATAAATAAAAATAATTTTTTTAAAAAATATATCTGTTGATTTGTGTGGAAATTGAAAGAACTTTTAATGATTGGGGAGCATGTTAGTCTCTCATATAAGGAAAACAGCAAAAAGTCTTACAGCACCTTAAATGTCAAGAATTTCTTTTATATTCATTGAAAGTTTTGTGGGATGTAACCCATTTCATCAACTGCAGAGTGTTCCTTCAGTGGATATTTTATTATATACATGTGTGGGTGACTGGGATATTGTAGTTAACAGGTGGCACAGCAGCCACCAATAAAGGGAATACAAAAACCAGGAAAATCAAAAGAAACACATAAGATTTTTCCAACTAAGGTGACTTTGGGCACATCACAACTCTCAGCTCCAGAAAATTCTGTGATAGATTTGCCTTAAGGTCACTATAACTTGGAAACAAGTTGAAGACACACAACAACAAGTCAATTTAGACATAGTGAAAATACCTGAATTTCTTCCTTACCTGATCCTGAGAAAGTGTCTAAAGACCCGTCTGCTGTTGTAGTAGCAATCTCACTGCTGCTCATTGGCTCTGTTTTAACTAAAAATATAAATAAAATGCTCTGTGTATACTAGCACTTGTGAACAAATACATGCTTAACACATATATAGATACTATCTGTTCAGATCATATAGGAATGCAGCTTCTCATAAAACCCAAGACAAACTTCTTGGACATTTTATCAGCATCTTTGAAAAGATACACAACAGTATATGCATCTGTCCAAAATGAACGAAAGACACAGCAAAGCTATGTATTAATATTTCGTTAAATATCAGTTTACTATATACAAGATAATGGTTCTTAACTTTTGGGGGGACCCCCTTCAAATCTGAAAAGCTATACACCACCTCCCCAGAAAAAAAAATTGCTTTAAACATAACTGTTAAATATATGAGAAGGAAAGTTAAAGGAGAAAAATCTTTTTGTATCTAATTCACAAATCCCTTGAAGGCCTTAAATCCCTGAAATGGTACATGGACACTGGCTTAGAAACTTTGACCTAAGATACTGTATCAAATATTGTAACTCAGGCTATTATTAATGAACCAAACCAATTCTACAATTTTGTGTACATTCATAATCTCATCTAACCTTTTTGGCCTGATCTGTAAAATATTCAGGATGTCATGTAATACCATAACTTCGAAGTGGGAATCATGGGTCCCTCCAGATGCTGTTGAACTGGAGTTCCCATCAGTCCTAAGCAGTATAGCTAATGATGAATGTTAGAAGATGCAATCCAACAAGACCAGGGAGACTGATTCCCACTCTTGTACCCAGAGATCAGTTGTTTGTCCATGTGTTTGTCACATACACAAATGTTACTCTCACTTATATTCCTTCTCCTAAGCAATGCATTTTGGAGGCATCTTGAACTTTGTAGACTTTGCACTTCTTGCTGATATTGCTGAATTTATTCAGCTGATAGGTCTGAATCTGACCACTGATTCATCTACTTCAGTATGCACTGATTAGAAACAATTTTCTATAGGTTCATATAAAAATCTTTCATAATTTGATCTGGAGATTCCAAAAATTAGATCCTGACCCTTTTGCATGCAAAACAAGTACTTTGTGAAAAAGCATTGGCCCTTCTCCTAAGTGTAGTGTGGTTTGTGTGTGAAAAAGACTGCAGATATTGTTAATATTGCACATTAAAAATATTTTATTAAAGTGCTGTGATAATGTGTTCCAGAATTTCAAAAAATGTAACTTTGTGCTATATATTACCATTTTTTCCCCCAGATGTCAGTGTGGAATACACTGGATTGCTTACTTACTATGAATGCTTCTTTTATGGTAGAAATCTGTCAAAACTCTTATCTAAACAAAGATTGCCTTCCTATAGTTATCCATGTTTTGTAAAGTCTCATGTGGATTACAGCAATATGCTACAAATGCAGTTTGAAAATGTTCCACAAATTTCCGCTTGTTCAAACTGGGGCAGAAAGATTATAAACAAGAAACAGCTGATGCAATCATACTATAACTCGTATTGCCTCTGAAATGACTGAAGTCCACTTCTGGCAAAATTGACAGCGCAAATGTTTAACTTTAATGCACCAATGGCCATGACCAGAGCAAAAGACCACCTCCACCAATTCAGTGAGAAAATTCCCCCCATTCCAGACTACAGACCCCAATATTTTAATGTTTCATTCTTTTAGCATGGCTAAAAGACCCCATCCTCACACATATGCCACCAAGAATCTAAGATTGTTTTCCAAGGATCTTGTCCACATACTTGTTCCAAATGAGATGCAATTACTATAGAAAGTGATTTAGGAAACTGGTTATAAAATATCCTTCCCAGAAAAGTCTGCCTGGTGCATATGCTCTGTTCTTTTTAACCACCACATTATCACTATTTATCCTTCCTCATTTTAAATCTTAAATATCAGAAGAACTTTTTATATATTCTCCTTGATGATGGCTTTATTCTGGTCTTATTCACTGGCTGGGTTTATTCTGATTTTTTAAAACTGATTTTTATGGATTACTCTTTCATACTTTATGATTTTAACTTTTACATTTAATAGGGCATCTTTGTTATTTTGCAGCATATAATAGTGTAAGTAAATTTAAAAATAAAGAGTTAAAACATATGTGGTAGGAGAACCTCTACACTGAATCTAAATTATACACATTCATACACAAGTAAAAGGGAATTCCCCCCAAAATAGATTCCTAAAATTTGAAGAGTAAGCTGGGTGCGACTGGGTGGGGTTCAGACTTGAAACTTTTAAAACATAAAAATAAATAATAAATATTCAGCACAATCTTCCCTAACTTGATGTTCTTCAGATGTTTTGGACTACAACCCTGAACATGGAAGGCTGATATGAGATGAGAACTCTACAGGCATTAAATTTAAAAAGAAATTTTAAAAAATCAAAGAAACAAAAATATCAAAGTTCATATTAGATATCTTAACTGCCCAAAACAATCCTTGGTCACTAAATAAATAAACAGCATCATAATTCCAAAGCCATCTTGAAGCCCCTTTGTATAATTTAAATACTGTAATACCTATCATGCCTATCTTCAATCAGTACATGTTTCTTAATTTAAAGTTTCCTTTGCAGTGAAAATGCACATTTCCATTAGCTGGGAGAAAGACTGTTTCATTCAGTCTTAGTAATAGAAAAACTCTGCACTTTATAGTGTGACTCAGGCACTTTGATGTAAAACATCCATTACCCCACACATGGGAGTTTGCGGAGCCCACACACAGCATACAGATTTTTGGGAGTACCCATATGGTCTATGATACCCCCAGGGATCATCTTCTTAACTGAAAACATATATTTTTCAGCCAAAAGAACCTCAGGGAGGAGAATTTTTTCCCCCAAAGACATCTCAGGATACCCCCTCCAAAATATCCAAAATGTTTACAAAAATACTTCAAATGCAACCAGATGTCCACACTCAGAATATTGATTCCAGTCACTACTGTCAGCTATGCCGCAGCTCACAAGGGATCCAGAATAACCAAAACTGACTGCCAGCTCCCAGTCTATGCCCAACTTTGCACAAACCCAGTCAGATATATCTCTTACAATGCTTTCAATAGGACAAGTTGTAGAATATGCAGGGTCCCAATACATGCAAGTTTTGGCTCAACAGTTCCTGGAAATAAGATCACAACACAATATTTTCTTGACCAAAGTTTGTAAACATTAAACTAAGTCTAAACTATTATGTTCTTCCTTGTTTTTAGGAAGGCTTCATACAACAATATCCTACAACAGGGCAAAAGCCACCACAGACAACTGGATATGTATAGCAGCAGCCATGCTATAAAAGTACTATCTTCTAGCTATCATAACATAATGTGCTTTTACTTGCTTCATGTAGCAGGATGCATATACAACATTTTTCTGTACAGGCATATCTCAGTTAACAAAGCATTTGACAAAGAAGCTTCTTTTTACAAAGTCTTTCTATGCCTGCCCAGTCTCCCCTCTTTCATCCTCGTCCTCTGTCTAGCTGGAAATCTGTCTAGTTTTGTTTGTTTTTATCAGAATTGGCATTGGGAGAATGATAAAAGACCACTGGACAAACATAGACATTCATTTCTGGGTTGCAGCTGCATGTATGGGGTAGATAATGCAACAAACCTAGACCAGGGAAAGAATAGAATTCTGCCCTAGCCACTGCAGCTGAGTGCACCTGCCTAGAACAGGAAAATAAAAAAGAACAGTCCTCTAAAATATATTACTGAGCATGTGTGAACAGCAAAATGGAGAGAAACCAGGAAAGTGGAGGAGGCTGCCCCACCAGCTGTGCCAAAACTGGATATTACAAGAAAAAATGGAGGCTGGTGAAAGAAAAAAAAATCCCTGGATACATTTCAGAAGAAGATTTCAAGTGGTCTCCAAAAGATTCAAAATGCATTTGCTTACTTCTGTGAAGCTTACCTGACCTGGTTCTTTCATTTCACATGTTCGTATTGTTAGTTTTGAATGGAATGTTTGCTGAAACAGCTCAAACTGCTCTTCTCTTTTACGGTGTAGGACCTATCCCTGTTCTTTCTGTGTCCTTTCAGCCTCTCGCACTAAATTTTCTGTTAAAGAAGTAATGCCTGAGAACACATCTACTTTGTTAACTGAGGTATACCTGTATACAAGTAAGACTTTGGAAGCCTCAAGATTGGAAAAGTACAAGTTCTCCAAGCAGGATCAAGCTCAGGATAGGAAGACATTATAATCATGAAAAATACTGCTTCAACAAACATTCTCTGCCCTGAAAGCAAATGCCTCAGAATGCCATAATTGTATATAGAAGCACTTTTACCACACTATGAAAATCCAACTATTTAAGTAGTTTGAAGCTCTGCTCAAGTACATCAGGAATTCGGTCCCACCTTAACAGCATTTCTCCTACACTGTCTTTCTATATAAGGCTTATTTCTCCTACAAACTTCCTTTTCCAATAAATTCCATGCAAAATGTACAACTATTACAGTTTATACCTCTTCAGTAAAGTGGCAAAGGTGGCTGGTGAGCAGTATAGTTACACAGGTATCAGGAAGAGTGAGGAAAGTTGTTCTTTAAATTTATAAAGTGAAAAAGCATAGCCATGACAAGGAACAAACACCACATTATACTAATTATTTTGCCCTATCATAAGGTAGGCAGACCTAACTGTCAGTGGTGGTAGATGTTGTGAAGCAGCTGTGATGGCCTTCTGAGCATTTCTCCTGACCCATTCCCTTTTGTTAGAAGACAGAACTACTGGCACACCACAGCGTCTTCTGCTCACCATAACCTGACTTGCCCACCTGAGCTGCAATGGAGGAATCTGCTCCATTACCAATGCTGAATACAGTTTTCTGCTGAACAGACTGTTAACTTGTCTTTTGCCTCAAGAAGCAAAACATCTTGGTTCATGTCCTCCCAAATAGCTCTAACACCTCGAACCTTGGGAAACCTCATTACTGGAAGACTTTAGGGAGCACAATTTGCCCTCTAATATATTCTTTGTGCCTTCATGTTTCTGGGATATCCAACAGGTTTACATGTGGGGGGAGCAATTTGCCACTTGGGGACTAAATGGTTTGGGTTATGCAAGAGGATTGGAGGTATGTGTGGCTTGCAATGCTCAAGGAGAAAAATGGCCCCTGGACATTTAGATGTTGTCCACTCCTGCTTTAAGGTAAGTCCTCACAGCTCTGATCCACACCAAGTTCAGCACACATGCAAAACAGGGAAGTTTTAGGACACTTTCTTCCAACCCCCCCCCCCCACCAACACACAGGTGCAGCAGCTAAAGGAAGAAGAGACTGCACTGGAGCATAACGGCAAGGGCCCTAACTGCCACTTAGGGCAGGGTAAATTTCAGGACAGTGACTGGGGACAGAAGGATAAAATGTTCCCCTTCAATTTGTGTTGGCCACAATCCAGTTCAGGACCATGCATACTTACTGTAGGATAAGTCCAAGATATGACCTCCTGAACGCAGCTAGAAATATTCATTATATGAAACTCCAGAATCTACTAATTACCTAAGGGAATAATGCTCCATAATAAAGTACAGTAACTTCCTAAAAAAAAAAAATATTTACATAGATATCTGTCATACTGATCTCAAACCACAATCAATTGGAAGATGCACAATTAAAGCCATATTAGTCTGCTTTAGCACACAGATTTGTCCTGCTCATAACTGCTGTTCTTGTAACAGATCTGAGTGCAATGTTCCTGAAAAGTAACTGACTCAGATAATTAAACAAGACTGTGGACATGTTCACTGAACATTCCAGAAACCAGGCATTTGAAACCAGCTACTTTGTATGAGAATATGTAGAGGTTTATTCAGTGATAACTCTACTCTCACTGAACTCTCACTGCTGTTAAAATACATCAACTCTAGAGCCAGCTGCCTTGTAGGCACATGTACAGAAAGTATTTGGTTGTCACTTATGTACTCCAATGAAACTCTCACAATTACCATGTATTATATTATTAGGCCTCTGACCAAGCAACCTCTTGTTTCATTTGTATCTTCTCTGCTGTGATAAATCAATTCTCTTGGCTGTTTTATGGAAATGATATTTTCATTGTCACAGTTGTGTGTCATTTTATGCTTGTCATTGTGCTCTATCCAGATTTAAAACAACTCCAGCTGTGTACATGCTTTTTCTCTACTAATAATATGTCTTGCTACACATCTGGCATGCATCCATAGTTTTTCAAAACTAATGTCTAAACTTGGACCTTCACAAACCATAGGAGACAAATCAGAAGTTTTCCTCATGCACAAGATTCATTCGTTTATTTATTTATTACATTTATATTAGGGATGGACAAACCGAATCTGTGAATCCTCAAATCCTCACCAAGGATTCGAGATTGGTGAATCCAAATTCCTGTGCTAAAATAGGCAAACCAAATCTTTCAAATCCACAAACCAAATAGTTTATTGGAGACTGGAACACCTGAAAACCTGGGAGACCAGACATACAAAGGGAAATGGCAAGTAGCTGAGTTTTTCCCTTGGAGTAATAACGGCTTTTGCTAACAATTTCAGAAATTACATCTGGGGTTTTTTTCTAATATATTTAAATTGAACATTTAATATTTAAATTAAACTATTTTCTGTGCTGAAAATCAATGGCATGAATAAATGCTAGGGTCAGTGGGTCTGAAGCCTATCAGAACTAGTGGGGCAGAGGGCAAGGTCACACAATCTCATCCAGCGATTGCCACATGCAGGCCAGTGTACCTCCTTCCACAAGACCAGTGCCTGGTTGTAAACCCATAGCTAGAATAGGATGAGAAGTGAAATGTCTGTCAGGGTTTCTCATGAGCCACATGACAAACCACATGTAGCAGAAAGGAAAAATTGTTTTTAAAAATTAGAAACAGTACTCAGGAGTAACTGAAATTCTGAAGGAAAACCCGAAAAAGATTTTTAAAATCTAAGTTTCTGGGCAACAAAACAGATATATTAATTTATGACAAAATAAAAGTCCACCCACATTGTAAGCGTTTTTTTTCTGGTGGCCAAGAAAAGGGAGAAAGCAAAGATTGTTGAAGCTCACTAAATAAGAACAGAAAATAGCAACCACACATAAGTCAGTTGGGTACTAACTATGAACATTTAACAGCTCTCTTGAGTCCACAATATTTAATAGCACAGAAAAAAATGAGGCTAGTAAGCTACATAAATATCACTGATTTTGACTAAAATTTAAAGTTTTTTAATAAATAATACAAAATTATATATCCTCACTTTTTTAAAAAAACAACGTGATTTAAAATGAAAATTGAGTCTGATATGTATAAAAGGGGGAAAAAACCTAAATTATTGACTGGAATCTTGTAACTCTAACAAAATGAGCCACTTACTTTGCCTTATTTTTGTGGTAAAGTATCGATATTTATGACCCTATCAAGCAATCAGTACGGACATTTACTTTCCATATCACTGTGCCCACTATTTACAATCTTTTGCTCAAAACATTCTAGATGCTTATAGTACAATCCCTAAGTTTGTCATTCCTAGGGTTGCCAGGTAAAAAGTAGGAGAGAGCTCCTGTACCTTTAACGGCTTTACATGACAAACAACATCTACTGAAATTCCCCCTTCTCCAAAACTGTTAAAGCTGCAACAGCCTTGTTCTGTTTTTCATCTGGTAATTGTACCTACTTCACACAAGAAATCTTACTCCCCAGTTCCAAGCATGGATATGATTGCAGTTTAGCAAAATATGCCTTCAGCAGTGATATCAGTAAGCTCATTCATTAACAATCTAGAAGTATGAATTGTAAATAAGATGTAATATTCACTACAAGGTTCACCAGCGAACATATAGTATGGACCCCCAATTCTCCTCCGGACCAGATTTTAATACAAGCAAGAAAATAATTTTCCCTCTCTTTCAAATATTTTAAATTACAACTTATAGCCACTAGCATGCCAAGGGAACAGGCAAGGTCTATCTCTCTTCTGCCTGGGACATTGCGAGGCCATACAGTTCTGAAGTGCCCCTTTGGAAATGTCTTTTCCTCATCAACTACTGTAGCATGAGCACATTTCCCAGGGGGTTGTGGTCTGAGTCACTTTGGGTCAGCAAGCTAGACCTAGGAAGAGAAGCAATGTCCTTCCCTTTTCTTTCTCCATGCTTTTTGGAACTGCAGAGTGTATTGAGATAATCAAGGGATGTAAGAAATACAGAGGTGGGTGAATGTGAGAGAGGAGATTTTCTTTTGTAGAGGAGAGTTTTATTTCTGTAGTCAGATTTTCTATTGTGCCCCAGTTAACGTAAATGTTCTACTTAATCGTACATAAAAATGTTTCAGCCATGAGTTACCATGATCTTTTGTTCAGAAAATATCTCAGTGACTAACATGGGTGGTTTGATCTGACTTGATTATTTTAATTGCTTATTTTTACTTTGTGATCTGAGGGCCTCTCTTTATATGCCATTAAATGCATAAATAGCCACGACAACAAAGACTCTCATGGTAGTCCACAACAGACTCAGGCTAACACAGCTAAATGTTTCCCCGCCCCCCCCCCCATCAATAATGACAGCAGTGATGTCAAGATTTAAAATCAATCAATAAATAAAAACATAGCACATGGAACCTTAAGCCAGGTAAATATGCAAATATGGAAATACCAGTTTGACCTTCTTTTAATTCCTTTCCTGCTGAAATTCTGAAAAATTATCCCCTCTCCCATGTTACAAACAACATTAGAAAGAAAAGCTCTCATTGGTATTGTGTCTGATGGGGGGAGCCAGATGCATCATCCATTAGTATGAGATGACAAGACCACTGAATACACATGAGTTAAGGTTTCTAAATGCAGTATCAGCCTAAACACTTATTGTGGAGTACTGTCTCTAACCACAACAGGACCACTCAGCATAAAAGCCTTGTGAATCACAAACACAGCCTTCTGATGATCCTACTGCTTCTCTGGAACAGACCACATTCATTTCAGGATGTTTTATACTAGCACAAGTATTTTTTATAGCTTGATAATGAATTGTTGAATTGTTCTCTTATTGGTAATTTTATAGTAATGTTGAGTAGTTGAGGCAATAGTTCAGCTGAGACAATGGTTGAGACAGCAAAATGCTGTATTTTTAGCAATTCTAACTAAAACAGGCCCATAAACTATTGAAGTACTAACAATAGGTGTTAGCTCAAACACATTGTACTTCTACACAGATTTTTACACTCATGTAAACCACTGTTTAATTTAATCCTATTGTAGAACCAGGTATGAGATTTATTATCCAGCATTCACTTCTTCTAAAAGGATTTCCCTATTACATTTGATTTGAAAAAAAAGAAAGAGTAGCATAGTCATGTTAATTCCCTGCATATAATCAGAAAAGAGTCTTGTATGTCAAATTTTGGACATAAGCAGGAAAGAAAGAAAGACAGACAGACAGACAGGTAGGCAGGCAAGTAACAATTTGTTTTCAGTACTTTCCTATAAGATACAATATTTCTTCCAAATTTTGCTATTTTTTTGTCAACAGTGCCTGAATTTGTTACAAGGAAACAATTTCAAAATTGTTTGCTATCTCTATATCTTCTTTATGTTGCTGTAACACTATCAGTCTTGTGATTCATTTTCAGGTATTATGCAGCAACAACTTTAGACCTATGATCTCCGCTACAGCAGTGTAAAATTGTCAAAATAGGCAATCCTTTATAATGCCAAGTTATGTTTTCAAAGTGCTACAGTTTTATTATAGGCATAAACAGTATTAGCAAACACTGCACTAATAATTTCAGGAAGTCATGCTCCATTGGACAATTAAACATCAGAAAAAAAAATGTTTTTAAGGTTTGCATGTTTTGAATACAAAACCACTCATTTGGGAAAGGCAAACCAGGTTCCATTCAGACTGAAAGAAATCTTTGCTTAGCATACTTTGTACATGTACTGCCTGTGCTTCATAGCAAAATGGCTTCCAGGTTGTGTTTTTCCAATTTAGACAAGGTGAGAAGTACAAAAACAAACAAGAACTTTGATAGTTTCAGTTCCCATTATACTCTGCACTAGAAGCAACCGCAGAGAATCCCTTTCTCAAAAAAGATGTCTTGAACAATAGTTAATGGTTCAGTGGGAGACAAAAGTTTCAGTTTCATGCACAGAAGCTTCCTGCGTAGTTCTTGGATCACATCCAAAGTGTTTAATATCAAAATGTCAATGCTCTGAAAATGCTACCATTCCACTACCCAAACTACTTTCTGTCCAAAAAGAGTCCTTCCATAGCTGTCAGCAAGACATGCTTTCTCCCACATAACATTCTGCAGATCCATTGATACTGAAATAGTATTTTCCTTGTGTTAAGTTCTCAAGTCCAGTAAGTCTTCTAGCGCCAACTCCCTGCCCTTCACAAAATGGGCTTATCTGGTTAAGCTATAGTTAGCTGTTGCTGATGAGAATACATATGCTCTGTGACTGAGTACGTTCTACCTTGCCTGTAAAAAGTATCTGTTATTAATATAAGATACACAATATTTCTCAGGTGCCCAATAAAAGGAAGAAATACAATGAGAAAGTATACATACAAAATATAGATCATCAAATAATTATTAAAATCCACAGTTGTGGAGGATTTTGAGGCGCTAGATTAGGACTCTAGGAGACCAGGGTTCATGTCCCTGCTCAACCATGGAAAACCATTGGATGAACATGGGCAAGTCACACTCTCTCAGCTTGAACTAATCTTGTCAAGAAAAGCCAATAATAAGTTCACCTTAAGGTTACCGTATGCCACAATCAACCTGAAAGCATACAACAACTTAATGAATGCCCTTCATAGCTACATACACAACCACACATACCATTAACCACTTCTGTTAAGTCAAAAGAACTGAATAGTATACCCTAAAAACCTGGATCATTACATAATGAATATCTCCCATAATAGCACATATAACTCCTGATGGCCATCTGTAGGGAGTGCTTTGATGGTGTATTCCTGCATGGCTGGGGGTTGGACTTGATGGCCCATGTGATCTCTTCCAGCTCTACTATTCTATAGTTGTGGAATATCCCTGAACATATCCATTATCCATTTTCTATTACATAGAATTTACATGAACTAGTCCACTTCAGTATTTTAGCTATCTGAAATGTTTACTGTACACAGTGCAGAAATACACATCACACACACTAGGCAATGATTAAGGAAATCTAAATGTGGCTCTTCTTTGTTCACACTGGTAGTCACTCTCCTCCTAAAATGCCACTTCATAGTATCAGCTGTGTGATTCAAGGGTCAGCTTGCTTACTCCACTCAGTATCCACATCTTACACAAGGCATACTACCAATCTTATTCTTATCCATACTACCAGTCTTAGCCTTTCCTCATGAACAACCTCTCTTCTGTAATGAAATGCTTTGCTAAAAAGTCTGCTATCTGCCTGAATAGTCAAAGCTTCTTCTGCCAGTCATGACACTCAATCTTATATTATTATTTTTGTATCTGCAACCATCATCTATAACAGTAGTTCTGTCAACAGTGACTTAAATTTTAGCTCTCCTTATCCCATGCATTTCAGATGTAAGCAATGTTTTTCAACCTTGCTCAGGGCAGAGATTATGGGGAAAAAATGAACAAATCATACACTACAAGAATACCATGTCCTTTTCCTAATACAAATTTGGGAAACACAGAGGTGAGAACTGCTATAACGTGATGTTATAAACCACAAACAGGCCATTAATGGTTATATCTCAATTAAATTCACCATGAAATCTACAAAAACAATTTAGGAATGAAGTCCATTCTCAGATACGTTAAACATGAAAGTAAATCCTATCAAAGTCCTGTCAAACTGACTGGAACTTCTTCCTGAGTGAACACGTTTAGGATTGTGGTAACAAAATTTGTCTACACATTACCACAAGATATTCAGATAATGTAATTCACCGTGCAATCCTATACAGGTCTGCACAGAAGTAAGCCCCACTGAGTTCAATGAGGCTTAATAGCAAATGCGTTCATAGCATTGCACCTTCAACATTGTATTAATGCTGCAGGAATAAATACTATCACACTCTCTAACATTTCAGCAATGAAAACCAATACATGAGTGACCAAGCAATATCAGAGTGTGGTCAAAAGAGTGTGTGTGGCCTATAACAGGAGGGTGAAATTTATTAATGAGGAGAACAAAACTACTATTTTAAGCACAGAAACTCTAGAATTTATGTGCTGAGTTCAGGAAAGACTGAAAAACTTGGAAACCCAAATCAACGAATACAATACTCTGTATGTATATGTGAACATGCAGTAAGGATAAAAGAACGTAACAGTACATAAATACACTACGGTAACTCCATGATAGAGTCACCGTAAGTCCAAAACAATTTGAAGACCCACAAGAACAACAAAATCAAAAACTCCAAATTACAGCTTTCTATCAAGTCACTAATTGACCTATAGTCACTATAGTCACTATAGAACTATAGTCACTAACTGAACTCTGTGTTGACAGCCGAACTGATCTGCCCAATCCACATTACAGATCAGGTCAAAACCCAGCTTCCCTAATAATATAACACTCAAGTAGTAGCTTATCAGCCTAACATACTTGAAAAGATTGTTGGGGGGGGGGCAGGGAAAATAATGTACAAAATTGGTTAAGAATAATATAGCTGGAAAAAAGCTTGCCTTTCACAGAGAAGTTCATACATTCCAATAGCCTTCTCTATGTTTCCGTAAGTTTTTTAGGCTACAGTCCTATACATACTTACCAAAGAGTAAGCCCCACTGAACCCACTGGGAACTCTGTGTATGATTGCATTAACATAAATGGAACACGTTCTCCAGAAAAAAAGTCCTATCTAAAAAAAGTGTCTAAAAAATTAGACAAAGTAACATTGTCTCCCAATATTTGATAAAGGAGAATCTCTTCAAGGAAAGCCCATCTTCAGTAGTCTGCTCACCATAAAAAAAGGAAGGAAGAAAGAAAGAAAGAGGGGGAGGGTCACATAAGCTCATTCCAAAGCTCCAACAGATGAGCACATCTTGCACTCCTCTCACCTGCAGGAGGAAGGCAACTGAGTGCAAACTATTTGTCAGCTTCTAAGTTGACTGTTCAAGGGGAGAAATGAAGTGGAGGGAAATCTGGGACTCCTTTAAAACAACTGAAAAAGTGGGAATGCAAAGAAGAAGGCACCGTTTCCTGGTTGGGTTGAGACTACTGGAAGCTAAAGTATAGTATACACAGATTATTCTGTCAGCCATCTAAATCCCCATTCCTTTCCGTAAAAAATTAACCACTAAGTGTGAAGTGAAATATATTAGCCTCTGACATATAGGTATCTATCAGCTACATCCTTCTGCAGTACATTTGAAAGGAATTAAAGAATTTGCGTTTGGAACAGGCCTGTTTAGTTTTTGTACCTTTTTTTTTTTTAACTTGATGATATAAGTTTGGCCTGCAAAGTATAGAGTTCTCTGGAGGAACATTCAATAATGAGACAAAACTTAACTTTGCTTTAGAAGTACCTTCTTGGCACGCAAAAAGAATCCCCGTGCAAATTAAAAGGCCTATTTTCATTTATGCTTTAACATAATTAACACTCTGCTATGGCAGAGTGATGAAGCTATATAAGAATCTGGACCATTCTATGGATATCAAACGCTGACCAGTGGACAACTTTATTACATATTTTTATTTCACGTGCAAAGAGCAAACAAGTTACACATTCTTGATGCTATAATTTTAAGTGAAGCAGATAGGAACACTGACAGCACCTCCCAAAACACAAACTATCCTATTATTAAAGTAAGTTATCTTCTTACTAGTTTATCCTTTAAAAAATATTACTCCTATATAGCTGTGTTTCCTAGATCTAAAATACCTTCTAAATCCTACACTTAGAAAAAAATTAAACAAAAAGGTATGTAACTGTCTCAATAAAGAACAATTTTAATTTAAAGAGATAAAACAGCTTGCACTGTATTCAGTGATTTCTACAAATACATCCCTACACAACTGATTTACATCTGGATTGTTTGCTAGTATTTTTCTTTTAAAAAATAATTATTTTTCGTTGAAGATAACTCACAGCATGTACCACTTTTCATTAGAGACAACTAGAGTCAAAAATTTTTACTATTTTGCAAAATCTTAAAATGCATGCTAACAAATGCGCATTCACCATAGTTACACAAACCTGCAGTGGTCTATGTACTAGTTTTTAACAATCAATCTGCAATGCTGAGCAAAGTCACATCACGTAAAGGAAAACTGCAGAGAAAATAAAATGCTAGAAACTTCTCACAGGATACTCAAGATCACAACAGACAATTTTTACTTCAAAAATTAATATTTAAAGACAAAACCTTTGTGGTCTTACATCCACTTATTTTGAATTGTTATATT
The DNA here is from genome assembly GCA_030412105.1 of Cyclura pinguis. Lineage (NCBI taxonomy): Eukaryota > Metazoa > Chordata > Lepidosauria > Squamata > Iguanidae > Cyclura > Cyclura pinguis. The sequence continues at coordinate 221,571,160 of CM059602.1, forward strand.
AAAGTCAACAGAACTTAACTTCCACATAAGCTTGCTTAGCAGCAAGGGTAAATGTTCTGGATTTCAATTGGATGAGTCAGTATATTTAGATTTTAATTTTAAAACCAGAAGTTAATTCACAGAACCAAATGCTTAAGTGTGTTTACGGCTAACAAAAAATAGAAATCTCACAAGAAAGCTGCACTGTGTTCAGAGGGGCTTATTGTTAAGTATGCATAGGACTCCGACGTCAATCAAATAACCTTATCTGAACAATGGTAGTGCCCAATCATTAATATTGATTAGATGTTGACTTAATATATTTAACTTAGTTTAGAGAAACTAAGGAAAAACTTAGGCCAGTTAGAACAGCATATTGGACTAAGCAAAGAAACATGGCTCTGTGAAATTTAGAGAGAATGATAGATAAAAGTTCCAACAAAGATTAATCTGATATCCCAGATACTATCCTGAGTAGTTTTTATTCATGGTAATAGTAGAGATGTTCTGTATAAGAGGCATGGGTGCAGTAGGTGAATAGAAATTTGTATAATAGATGTTCTCTTAGAAGAATGCAATCTATACCCAAGTTTAACAAGGACTGAGATGTTTTTAATATACAATATTTTCTAAGAAAGCAAAGGTAAAGGGCATTATACAAACTAGTTTTAAAAGCAAACTGTGTTAAATGTTCTATATTTTAACATTCATCAATACACTGCCACCTGGACTCTACACACTGTTCAGCTCAATCAAGTTACACCTGTAGAATTTCCCTGTCTCCCACAGCATTGTGTGTGCATAACACCTGCATTGTCACATTGTAGCTCTCAAGACTTTTCACTACTAAACTAACTTTCAGAGAGATATAAACACAACATTTGTCTGCATTTCTTTATATGCACATGCCACAATCCTACTATCAAATTAATAAAGTAAAGCAGAAGCACAGGATAAAACAAATAAGAGGAGAGTCCTGTAGACATAGTCATTCTGAAGAAATCCAGCTTCTGCAATTCTACAAATCTTTCTGATTGATCTTTAACCCCATATTGCATTAAGGTTGCAAACTTATACATAGTTACTTTGAAGTAAGTGGACCTTATTGTTAGGTAGACAAAGAAGGACTGCACATAGAAATCTACAGAGCAGCAAAATTTTAGCTAGAATATTTCACATTTAACAGAAAACGAAGGCTTGGTTCATTGCAATGATCCACTCAAGTGTCAGAAGATAGCATTTCAAGATTCCAGAGAAAGCACTTCCATAGAAACAAATCCCCTGAAAAGAAATCTAGCAGACAGGAAGGATGGGACTAGCCTGACTTCTCTATGCAATGCCTCTTTGTCTATATCCAGGAGATGCTTCTGTTGATGGAGAAACATTTTGTCTGTATCTTCCTTCAGTCTTAAGTAGTACAGCCCTGACATGTCTTCACTACATCAATGAAAATGGTTTATGTTAAATCGTCAGTTAACTGTATGAAAAGATGAAAGAGAACTCACCTTCTGTGCCATTGGGTGTCATGGAATTATTATTTATATGAGAATTATCAAGTTTCGGACCATTAGGAGATTCACTACTACCACTTAGACGGCTATGAGGGCTGGCTAGATCCTGCATTTCCATAGACCTTTAAAAAAAAGCAAATTTGATCTGTGTATTCAAGTCTGACTCTGAAAGAACAAGCCATGCTCTTCCACAGTTCATCAAAAGCATTTATTTTAGTATTTCATATACATGACTACAACCCTCATCTGCCTAGTTTTTCCTCTAACTGAATAAAAATACTTTGATAAGTCATCTGTGCGTATGTGCCTTCAAGTCGCCTGTCAACTTATGGTGACCCCACTGATTTCATAGGGTTTTCTTAGGCAAGGAATACTCAGAGGTGATTTTGCTAGTTCCTTCCTCTGAAATATAGCCTATAGTACCTGGTAATCTTAGTATATTAATGTATTTTATAAGGCATGTACCTGGGGCAAAAATAAAATTTCATTTGAAAAAAATCCCAAAAGCAATATAGTAACACTGTTTGATTGCATATAATTTACCACCCAATTACAGTTTAATGGGCCTCCAAACCAAATAAAACACTTGAAGCAACAGTTGAACCTACAGTCTACTGACAAGGAATGAGATATTCCTGATGTATGTGTTTACTCTGGCAAACTACTTAATTGTTCCTCTGTAGTATTAAAACATTATTATGTCTGCTCTCATGTTTGCTTTGTGGATTACATAAAGTATGCCCAATTGAAAAGGGATAAGGCCAATATACAATGAATCCATACAGGCATTAGTCCGCCTTAGCAACTTTGCAGTACTCGAACTGTCACTTGAACAAAATGAAACAAGAACAACTGAGAATAAGTGCAAAGTTGTCAATATCTGATGGCACATAACTCCCTCTGCTGTATCTTTTAATACTGCTTAAACCAAACATTAAGATCCCTCCTCACAATATTCATTTCATAATACTCAACTTCGATTTGCTTTTCATAAACAGAATATATGCATAAAGTAAAAGACAATACTCAAATCACTTACTCTAGAATGAGAGGGATGTTCACATAAACAAATAGTTTTAGAACACTTGATTCATTCTCATGGAAAGGAGACTCAGCTTGTACTAAGCTTAAAGTTTTCAAAAATATTAATAAATCTTGCTTTCTTCATATTTGTGGTGAAACTATGTGGTTTTTATAGTTATTTGGAGTCCATCAGAGGAGCGGAACCACGTCGACAAAGTTGTACACACATACTTCAGAGTAAATCCCACTAATCGCAGTGTAAATTATTACAAAGCGAACATAGAGAGAATTCAACTGCATGTTTTCAAACATGAATACGTATTTCCACAGTGATATTGCTTGCATGCAACAACGTTCTTGGTATCAATGCTTGATCTTAAAATTTCTACTTGGAAATTTCCATATTAAATGCAAGTGTCACCTTACTCTCATTACCAAACCAAAACAAGGCAATAATTTTAAGCGTTAAATACTTTAATACTACAAACAATCACCTATCCACAAATACGGTGTATATTGAAATTACTTCTTGAGGTACCAAAAGAATATTCTCCAGACTAAAATTAACACACAAAACCCCAAATTTCATTCATATGCCACGTGAGCCCCCCCCCCCCTTTAAGTTCTACTAAGAAACTCTTTGTACATACTGGCCAGCTTGATTTTATCCTTACCTGCAAATGGATGAAACAGCAACATCTGAACTGGTTTGGGATTTTTGCACCTGCAAACCAGGGACATAAATAGGAGCCTCTGTTATTCTACATTCATGTCAGGTCTTAATCTAACTAAACAAAGAAATCTTCCTGGGGATGGTAATGCCGTCTTTTAACCAAAAGAAAAGGAGGGGGGTACTGCTGCAGTGAAAGACATATTGTCTTTAAATTGAAGCCTCAACTGTTGTTTCCTCCAGCAGGTCTATCCCCCTCCTGCCCATGTCATGTGGAAGGCAGCCAAATGACGGGACAGTGATTCATCACTCGCCCATGACAGCTGCACACTGGATTACCCCTCCCCCCGTCAACATGCAAAGCAGTCTTGCTAAGGTAGTTTAGGAAGAGGTGCTGGGGTAAGGTAGCTCTTAGCACAGCAACCATATCTAAGGAAAGAAGCTCTAACATTATTCCTCAGCATCCTTCTGAAGATCTTTCATCTTTTGTTATCACTGGCTGAAATACAGCTCCCTCCCACTCCTTAACTCTTGACGGTCTCTTATCCTTATCATGCTAGTTTTCATCCTACCCCGACCCTTCTGTCATTTAAGTTCAACTTCCAGCCAATGTTAAAAGACTGCAAACCAGTGCTGAAGGATTTAAAGTTAAGTGCTACGTTATAATTCTATAAATTGACTGAGATGTTACTGTGGGTCTAACTAGGCCAAAGATTTGCCCTTCCCCAAACTATCCCTTCCCCCTTCAATGGAAGTTAAAGTAAAAAGAGCAGTATAAGTTTCATATCAACTGAGTATGCAGAAACAAATTTACGTAAAATTTCAACAAACTTTATACAAAGAATGCATGTACCGCTCAAATGAACACTGAAATCATGGACATTCTCAATGAATGTGGACATTTCAAGGGGAATTGACTGTGTATTTTTTTTCATCCGAGCCCTTCCACAGTTGTATGATGTTGCTGCTTCCTCTAAGAAAATACCTTTAGTTGGGTTGTTATTTAATGAATACCCTTTTGATACAAGAGTTCCCTCCAAAGCCACCAACAACTTCCAGCAGGTGATAAAGCCAGGTGAGGACTGGCTGCTGGCTTGAAAGCAGAAACAAAACTTCCCCAGCTATAACATACAGTGTCTAAATGTCTGAATTCAGAATTCCACCCCACCAGAAATGACTTCTCTTAGATGATCACAGAACAAAGACAAGGGAGATGAGACATTTTAAGTGCCATAAAAGTCATCCAGGCAAATCTCACTTACGTGTCTGTAGTTCTTGTTATTTTTAATCACAAACAGAATTCCTACTTTAGCAGGAGTATCCCACTCCTATAAGCAGCCAGACAACATATAATATTACACAATAGCAAAAAGCATGCACTAATACAGATAAACAGAAACTTTCCCTCCTCTAACTGTATTTGCAGTCAAATGCTCTACCACTGAGCTATACCCCTCTCCTCTAACTGTATTTAAAATACTGCATAGCATGCTTTTTAATAGACCATAGCAAGCCAAATCAAACTGGAATATCAAATGTATGTTTGTAACGGCTAGGCTGTATTTTCTAAAAGACAGCGGGAAAAAAAGACTCAAGTGTAAAATGGAAACTTTTTACTCTTAACCTCAGACACTGTAGTAGAATGCCCTTAGGATATGTTCTCTCCTGCTACTCCACTACACCTTGAGTAAATTATAGGTGGGAATGAAGCACACTTAATAGCTGTATTTTAGAGGGCCATTTAAAAACAATAACATTTAATTAAACTACTGATAATATGTGTTTATGTTTTCTATCACCTTTATTATGAGTTATAGAGAGTTGCAGAGTATAATTTGTTAATTCCATTAATCAACCAGATTTGTAAACGGATAACAATTTTCCACTATCATCTTTTAAAAACCTAAAAGTAGTAGATATTTACACAAATATGATCACATGCAGATTTTTGTATATCTTTTTATATTGTATAAACTCTGAGTGCTCATATCTAAGACCTTCATTTTCATTAGTCATACTTCAGGTACAGCCCTTTGCCTATTAAAGATTATTTAAACCATGTGTTGTGTATTATGCCATTTAAAAATTATTCTTTAATCAAAATAACTTTAAAACTACTAATCCTTACTTAGACTGGTCAAGTGAATCCACATAGTGGTACAGGAAAAATAAATCTATGCTCAAGAATGCAAATACAGACAACAATTAAACACAGATGTTGGTGAAATTAGTTACAACTTACAAAATGCTACACTTCTCATGCTTTCAGATTTTTTGAGTCAGGATGCAAAATATTAGAGTTCAGTGATTAGTTGCATTTATGATGGCCAGTTTATAAAGAACAACATATGAAAGGGCAGAACTTCAGCATTATTACTACTACTTATTACTACCTTATTTGTTTCCATGGACAACCTTACTCAAAAGTACATGTTCCTAAAAAGAACAGTTTTATGGCTCATTAGTCATTCCACAAGGTGGAAGACTGCTGAAATAATCAGAATTGATCAAAAAATGAAAATATGAAAAAGGTAAACTGGATGACCGGGCATCAGACCAAAAACATTTTAAAGGGCAAATTTATAGCTCTTATCCCTTACAGGTAAATACCACATAATCACTTGTTAGGAAGTGACTGTAAGATAACCAAATGATGAACCTGAACACACATCACATATGCTGCTTCTCAGCACTTAATATCATGCGGGGGGGGGGGGACAGAAAAACTATTACCATTTTAGGTGATCAACACCAAAATGAGGATTAGCAGTGTATTCAAATTTTTATTTGTTAATGAAATATTTAAAGTTTGCCTTTTCCCCTAATTAAATATATAATTTTTCACAGATGTAGGTTTTGTTGATATTCAATTTGTCTCTCTCATTTTGTTAAACCTTACATAGTACTCCACCGATCCACTGAATAGCCACATTAAATCTGTTAATACCATGCTCTTCAACCCCAGAAATTATTTCCAGAAGGCAAACGCGCTTCGAGAGATCATCAAACAAGACTTAAGGTACACATTTTATCACATTTTCCCTACCACAGTGCTTAGATGCAGGAGAAAACGCATGACTTTTGCACTGTTTATTATACTTTGGTAAATTACAAATCAAAAGCACCTGACAGAAAATCATGTATAAAGTCAAAAAGTTAATAATGTTCTGTGAAAAGTAAACTGTAAACGGGAAGGGATTTTAAATCTCAACAGCACAGAACAAATATGTAGGTACTTCCCTAAATTATTGGCTTTCCAGACTTTTTTCCCCACTTGTTAGAAACATTTCTTATTAACATGCCTACAATTTAAAAAAAAATTCTTCTAACTGAAATAAAAATTTCAAAGTAAATATAGCTTGTATGTGTGTTAATTTTTCAGCCACAGAAATCTGGATGGCCTAAGCTGGAAGACTTAAAGGAAATGTCAACTTTCTAATTGTCATTTTTTCAGTCAGCCTGTTTTAGTTTAATAAAGTTCAATTCTTTGATGTAGATCATTCACAAATTTTGAACTAGAAAACTAAAGAAAACCAAAATTCATCATTTCAGTAGACTACCAAATTCCCTTGTCTTCCATGTATGCTACATCCTTATACATATTGAAAAATAACTTTATAATATGTATTTAAAATTGTATCAAATATGATGAAAAATGGATTTAATGAATGCTGAACCTTCCTCCTCCACCTTCAAACCGAACATACCATCACTTGCCTATGAAACATTTCTGAAATATTTTAACATGCAGCAGAAATGTAAAATAGAAGTCAAGTGACATTCTGTAATGAGGTTTCTGAAACCAGAAAATTTTGACTGCTAGTCTGTGTAGGCAACAAATCCTATAGCCCTCTCTGTGGGTAAACAACAGACTTACTTCCAATGTCCCCTTTTCTGGAACCATTTTTTTAGTTACTGTTAACATTTATTCCTTCTATTTGGATGGCTGTGCTCTCCTGCTGCAATCACTAAAATGAAACAATACCTTGTTTTTTGAATCTGTCACCATTTGGGGATTTAAGCTTCCTAAAGCTAAAGTTAGTCCATTAAGAAAAAATTAACCACACCTATATCCAAAATGCCTTTAATATGTGCTTTGTTTTATACAAACTCAGTGTTGTCTATTTACATAACTCACAATTCCCTTGATATTACCAAGGAGGAAAAATCATTGAGGAATATTAATATTCAAATTCTAGTAAGTATGCTTGAAGCAAAAAGCAAAACATCCATGCACATGGACATTCACCCACATCATTCTTATAACCCAGAAAATTATCCCTAAATTTAGCTACTTGCATTCTCTTTCATTATAAGATGAATGGGGCTGCTTAAAAAGTGATCAAATTGTGGCCCTGTGTTGCCACTTTCTCCCTCCAGAAGGTACATAAATTTGTGCTTGATGATAATTTAACATTATTTTTAAAAATCTGAGTTTAATTTTTACACCTTTCAAACAACTTCAAAAAAGAAAAAAATCAAATGCTTTTCATAAGTATTAGGATTCATAAATATGATGAAAAATGCAGTGATGTTTTAAAGAAACCTTGTTCCCCAATTCCAAGTGCTAAGTTCTCAGCAAAACCTAATGTTACATAATATTGTCAGGTAGTTGTTTATCTTGCCATTTTGATAAGACCCTTCTTTAAGGTTCAATGGAGGTTTCCCAGTATTTAAACATATTTAGCAGGATTTCCTGTTTCAAAATGACCTGTCAAAAACTTTACCATACGTCCTTCCTCTAAATTTATTAGATGTTCTTTTGGATCCTGGTGTCTTTTCAAATACCTCTATACAAATGTGTTCTAAAAACACACTGATTGTGTTTTGTTTTTTTTCAGTGAGCCACTAACACTTAAGAAAACCAAAACAAATCAAAGACAAATAAATAAGTTCAAATTCTAGAGAGCCACCGGCCATCTGATGTGTAAGAAGGCAAGGTAGCAAGCCCTGAAACACTGCCCAAAATAACTGTAGTAGTAGTAGTAGTGGCAATAATAATAACAATATAATAGGTATGAGGTGAGAAATGTGTCCCACAGATTACCACGATGGAAGATTACTCAGATCCCTGGAAAAGTACAAACTTGTTTTGCAAACAGGCCACTGATGTGGGTTCTCTCGTCTTTAAAAGCATCAGTTAGGCCAAAAAAGAAAAAAAGAAAAAGAAACCGGCCTGGAGGGATTGTTTAATCTTTCCCTGTTTTGCAAGATGGGGCAGCTGTTGTCAAATCCATGCAGTGTTTTTTGAAACAGCCGGGGTTGTACTTACAGTGAACGGCTTTGCTGCATCCACCAGTTATGCACTTCACGTTTTCTCTGACTTCAACCAACCAACGCGGCTCACATAGTTTTTATTCCTGAGTGGGGGGAAAAAGCGCTATAATCTAGTTTGAAAAGAAATAAAAAAATAAAATAAAACCGCAACCACCAGCAACTCTCCGTCTCGTTCCGCCACTCGCAGTAGACCAGATGCGCAGCTCACTCTGGAGGGCAAATCCGAGTTTGGAGCGAAGGGTGGGTCGGTGAGCGGGTGGGTGGGTCGGAGCGAGAAAGGAGCGAAGGAGTCAGTGGGTGACTTCTGTGGCGGCGGCGGCGGCGGCGGCGGCTGGTCCGCCGCAGGCTGTGCCTGCCAAACGTGCCTTCGCGCGTGTGTGTGTGTGTGTGTGAAAGAGAGAGAGCGAGAGCGAAAATGTCTGTGTGTGAGGAAGGGAGGGAGAGAGAGAAGAGGAAAGGGACGGGGGCGCTGGGTCTTCCGAAAGAAATTGTAAACAGCTCCCGAGGACTTTTCCCCAGGAAGGCTTAAAGTCGGAAGTGGCACCAAGAGGGGCTCCTTCTCCAGCACAGGCGGCGGCGGCGGCGGCGGCGGCGGGGGCACCGAACTCCAAAGTCGCCCGCTCCTCAATTCCCGCTCAAATCTCACTTTGGGGAGAAGCCGAGGCGCGGCCGCTCCGCCGCTCCCCCTCTCTCCTTGCCCCCTCAGCGAAGGCAGCCGGAGATAGTATCGCTGAAGAGCAGACAAAGAAAGAGCCGGATCTTCATCTCTCTCCCTCTCTCTCTGTTTATAGGTTTGCCCAGTCTTGTAGGTCTGCCTTAATCTCGCCTCGAGGCTTTCTCTCTCTCTTTTTTCCCCCCTTCTTTCGCTCTCTATCCGCCTTCCCACCCCCTTTCTCCCCCCTTTTGTTTATTTCTAACGCAAACCACAGCTATTCTCTTTTGTCCTGGTACTTATATGTGTGCGTGTGTGTGTCGCGCCGTAGCAGTGGTACTCAGCCTTGGGCTGTGGCTTATCTGAGGCAACCTTTGCTGGCGAGCAATTTTGGTATGCAAATGAAGGATCCCGCGGTATGCGAATAAACAGCTGTGGGGGAAGAATGCCGCCTGAGCGCGCCCTGTCAAGACGCGGGCGGGCTTTCGCTCTCTCTCTCTCCCTTTTTCTCTTTCTGGTGCTGCTGTTCCTTTGAGGCACCATCACCCCGTTTATACTTTCGGAGAGCCGAGCACGGGAAAGTCGTCTCTGCGCCTTCGGTACGACCCTAGCAAGACTTCAGCGGGCACGCACGGGATCGGGACGTGGGATCATTTAAAGGGGGGTCGGTATTTAAGATAGTTTTCTGAGGGGGAAGCTGCAACAGACGGCCGCGGCGGGCTTCAGCCGACGGAATCCCCCAAAGTGCTGCTGGAGAAGAGGGTCGTCAAGCCTTCTCTTAAAAACAGTGCGAGATTCACGTCTGGACCGGATTGGAAGTATAACGGATTTCCCCTACACACACCGGCAGTCGAATAAAGGCACAAAAATACGAATGCGGGGGGGGGGGAGGGAAGCAGTTCTGAAATGTTTAACCTGCACTAAACCCTGCCCTGTGCCAACATCAAGCAATCTGACACAATAACCACAAACCTTTCAACAGTTCATAATGTACAGATACAAATGGTGGTGGGCAAAATGAATCATTTGAACACACTTCGACTTGGATTTCCTTCTCTTTTGCGGAAGTAATTCTATCTCACCCTTATGCATACTAGAGGTTCATACAGTATCTGTTTGGACTATTTTTATTTATTCTTTGTGTACAGAAAACCGAGGCTAGGAAACCGCCCCGCAAATGGATTAGATAAAATTTAATGATTGTTCAGATAGTTTGCAAATAAGTCTTTCCCAGAGATGTTTTCATGTGATTATTGTTTGTCTGAAATTGTAAACAGCAAAATAGAGAAGAACTGACTGCAGGGTACCAAAGCTGAGTTACTCTATTTGAACATAGTTTTGCCATACACAGGCGCTGCTCTAATTTAACACAGACCCCCTTCCCCGCAGACCAAATAATTTACTCCCAAGGAGAGAAAAATGGCATGAAGTGTGCACAACCATTGCCTGGACAAATTCAAAAGCCCTGAAATAAAACGGGAGTTGAACTCAAATTTGTAAATTTTTCTAATATTGTTACTATGTAGTGAGGGTAGTCTTACCTTCAGTTAATATATATGGTAAACAGAAGCCATTCTCGCAAATGCAAAATACCATGCAGCTTCGATGTCCAACTGGCACATTTCCTGAAGAAAATATAGCGATAAAACCCTAGTAGGAAATCCTTGTGCGGTGACAGTCTTGAGCTGATACACTTAGGACCTCTGCTTCCTCAGCCTTACAGGGCAAAAAGTAATGGGATAGGCATGGACCATATAGGGAAGGTTAAGGTCAAAATCCACATATTTTTATTGGGTCTGTCCAGGAAGCCAGGATAAACAGAAGTACTTACCTTCTTTATATTTCTCAAACATCATGCTCACTGTGTATTTATAATACTTCATTATGTGGCACTAGAAATAACATTATTTGCAATATCTTAACTATATTAGGCAAAACTGTGCTGAAATAAACCAATTTTACCAAAAAAAAAAAATCATTCCTTTGGCATTTTTTTTACAAGCAATCTGTTAGAAGAATCTGCCATAGATATTTATCAACAGAGATGGGTTTTTTTTTTAAATTGTTTTTCACACAAATTGTTTAGCAATAGAACTTATAGTATGAGAAATGGCTACATAGTATATGCAGATGTAGGAAAAAAGCAAGGCAAACTTCTAAGCATTCTGCATTCCTATAATGAAAATACAATTTTGCCAGGGAAAATACCATTTTATTAACCAAACATAGAAGTTCTTACTGTGAATACTAAAGTAATTTATTTTCTGCTCTGAAATTCTGTGTCCAAATCAGTTTTTACCAGATAAATTTCTACATGAAAATGTAATATGGCCAAATATATACTTTTAGTATGTTAACAGGTATGTAGCTAAGTCTGCATATAACACAGGTGTACACTGGTCAGAAAAAAGCGATTTACTTTAGATTTGGAAGATACTTATCTGTGAATATTTTCATAAGACTTTATTATAAAAGGATGCAGGTACTGGGACTGTAAAGGATAAAAGTTTTGTTACTAATGCAGTCTGTACAATGTTAAACTGAATTCACAACTATTTATGTGTAATTATTTGGCAAAATGTCAGTAGCTCCTGAAGTATGTGTTTCAATACAAACATTAGTGTTCTTTCCAATTGATGAATTAGCTATACTATTAACTCGGGTGTGTGTGTGTGAAGAGTTTCAGATATTTGATCTTCATGAATCTAAGGTTTGTTTTTTTTTGTTCAGTTGTGGCTCCCCGCTGTTCATGACTTTATATAACTTGAATGCTCAGTTGATTCTTCAGGGGGAGGAGTGTTAAATAATACTTTTAAATGCACGTTCCTCCTTTATCACTGAGTGGCCAATCAATATACCCTGGTTCATGAGTACCAACACATAACCATTCGGCAGTAAATTCTATTTAAATTAGTGGGACGTAATCTATGCACACATATGCACTTAGGATCAAGCTGCCAGACAGTGATTCTCAAGATTATTGGGTTGTGATCCAAAGCACACCTTGTTCAATGGTTTTCCTTTTCCATTAAAACTAATGTAATTATCATCCATGCATATATATTATTTGGGAAGTAAATCTGTAAAAGACCTTTTAAAATGCCAGTAACTTCTTACTCTATTTTACTTTATTTTTAAACCAACAATCTTTCTCTAAAACCCCATGTAGCACATTTTTTCCTTTAAAGTTGTTTTTAGAATTTTTAAAAATAGTTAACATATTTAAAGACCACCCTTCAATTCAAATATGTCTTGAGCAGTTTGAAATAATTCAGTGTTTTAAAACAACAGTGAGGAAGGACTATAGCAGAGGAAAGATTTGTACAATTCAGCTCATGTGACAAGTGTTTAACTGCAGGGAACTAAAGCAGTGCTACTCAAAGTGGTGGCCCTGGACTGGTGTTAGTGCCAGTGTCATTCATGCCAGTTCCCAATCCATGGCAAGTTTCCAGGAAAGAAAGAAAGACTACTCAGTGAGCATAAATTGCTGGTCCATGGCACATTGGAAAAAGATAATTGCTAGTCTTCCCCAACAGATACCCTAAAATGCACCGAGGAAAGGAAACTAAAGTTTTCACTTGACTCCTACAGATCTTCAGGAAAGACTTCTAGCAGACCTTTTTAGAAGAGACAGAAAGAAAGGGCAGGCACTACAACAAAGAAGGCCCTGTCTAACATCCTTGCCAGACAGATGGAATACATATTTGGGGACCACTGACAGATCTCATTAAATATATGCACTAAGGGAACATAGTTGTGTTTGTTTGTTTTTCCATTTTGCATTTTGAATTGTTTAATGAGCTGTTAATATTCTCCATACCTGATACTGTGGGGCTTAATCCAAAGTTAATTCCTGCCTAAAGTAGACCCATTTAAAGGTACAAATTAAATCAAAGACTTCTTACTTCCGTGAACCTACTCTAAGAAGGACTATGTTGAAAGCAGTGTTTTAAATTGCAGATTACTCCATAAGTAGCCCTTTATTGACACAGCCTGGCAACAATCATGATGCTGTGATTGTTGTGATCATATTGTCATGGGATGACAAGATGGGGCTTCAAAGAGAGTTTGCCTTTGTCTTCCTCTGAAGCTGAAAGAGTGTGACTTGCCAAAGGTCACCCAGCAGCTTTCCATGGCAGAGCAGGGATTTGAACCCTGGTTTCCAGAGTCGTAATCCAGATCTCAAACCACTACTCCATGCTGGCTGTCTAATTGGTGTGAGACATGATGTGCTATTATCATAATGTTGCGCTGGACATATTGCAATATGCCTACCTATATGGAAGCAAGAGGTGAAGTCATAACTTAGTGGCATCTGGTACTATGCATGATTTAACACATAGGAAATATTTAAATTTTTTGCTTTATTTGTTGTTGTTGTTGTTGTTGTTGTTGTTGTTGTCTGCTTTCAAGTCATTTCTGATTTATGGTGATCCTAAGGTGACCCTATAATGGTGTTTTCTGGGGGCTAAGAGTGTGGGATGCACCCAAGATCAGCCAGTGGGTTTCCATCACTGAGCAGGGAATTGAATCCTGGTCTCCAGGGTCTAATGATCAAACCACTGCAGTACCATGTTGCTTCCTGCTTTATTAATTAGTTTACACTTATATCTTGCTTTTGCTTCAGTGAGCTCAAGGCAATGTACATGGTTCTCTTCAATTCCACTTTATCCTCACAAGAAAAAGGTGTCATCATGTATTTTTTATTGCTAAAAAATGTAGACTGGGATTGAAAGAAGTATGTTAGTCACATATGCAATTAAATATTTTTTGAACAGCAGCCCCCAACTCATTTTGAAAGTCAGCGGAGTTTGAAAATCAGATGTTCTTCCAACAGAGGATGCCCTGCAGAATGAGGGCCTGATAACAACAGGTTGAGTTCATTGGAATTTCCATTTAAGATTACCCAATGGACATTGATAGGTCATTAATTTCTTTTTCATTTTTTAAAGCTGTTTGGATCTAAACTCTCTGAAACTGAAGAAACATATTCTGGCCCAGCATAGCAGATCGATGTATGGAAGCAGGATGGAGGTCATGTCAAGGCAATTTCTCAGAGAGGGAAATGAGATGCCTTGACTAAGGCCATCTCCACACTATGGCCCCATCCTGGCATGGGGACGCATTAAAGTGTGATGTGTTGCTATCACACAACGTTGTTGGGGTCCCATTCCTATCATTTTCCCAGCCATCACAATCACATGTTACACTCTTACTGGAAAAAGTCCAGTAACAGGCCCCTTTTGCACTACAATCGCATTGGCTAGGGCCATGCAAGAAGCACAAAAGTTCATTGCAGAAGCAAGGAGTGTGTCTCAAATGCTAACATCCTCTGGCAGTCGGCCAGGTGCAGAGGGGAGCATTTAGGACACAATCCCATCCTGGCAATGGCAATGGCACTGCCAGGATGACACCAGGACATTGCAGAATCCTGGTGTGTAGAAAGAGCGTAAGAAGGCAGAATGTATTCTCACCTTCCTTTCCAACTCCACCTTTCCATGTCCCATCCTGTGAAATCCTGTGAAGTGTTTGTCCCACCACAGCTGTTTCTAATACCTGGAGGCCAAGGGATATTATTTTTGCATGTAATAGTTCACTTGATTGATCAATCATACTCCCTTGTTAGTCTGTTCTTCAGTCAACAGTCCTTCAGAGTGGCTTGCATCCATGAAAAAAAACTACAGTAGAATCAAGTAAACTCTTAAGGTCCAGCAAAGAACACACTGTTTCAGTATAACCATGCCTGACTTATCATGCTTGAAATCATTTGTGGTTATGTTAGTGATTGCTATGTTGTTCCACTAATTTAAATGGACCTGTAACCTTATAAGGTTCAAAAAGCTGGGGCCTATTCTCATTGTGCAATTAAAGCATATGATTTAACTTTAATGACCATGATTTACTCCTCTGGAATCCTGGGATTTATAGTTTTGGGAGAGGTATTTAGAATTCTCAATCAGAGAGCTCTAGTGGCACACAAAACTACAAACCTCAGGATTCTGCAAGCTATTGCTATGACCCTTAAGTGGAATATAGTAGTGCAGTAGGTCCCTCATAAATAAATAAAAGTCTTCACTGGCACTGTAAAGATATAAGGCTTGGTACCTAAGGAGACTTGTGAAAAACATTCTATAACTAGAGCACTAGAACAGATAAGATTTACAATCAATCTTACCTCCAATACCATGGGATGTGAAGAAGAATTTCCAAAGACAGTTTCAGATTGGTAGATTTACATGGGAGATGGTGATCCTTCATGTATTTCATGTACATGGCCACTGCTTGTGGTTTCCCTTGAATCTTCAAGCACACCAGAGTTCCAGTTGATTTCCTGTTTCTTTTTGATTTACATCTTTCTTGTTGGTTCTCTAGTAGCAACAAAAGTAAGTCTTAACAGCTGACACTCTCTGCTTACACTTGAGGAAGGTTCACTGGGACTAAATGTGTAAGCTGTTTCTTCTACACTATCTGCATGAGAGCTCTGAGGTTGAAAAGTCCTCTGTTGTGCCATTATATGTCCACTATAACAGCAACTGATATCAAAGCCATACTTTTGGAGCCTGTAGACATTGCCAGTGTCGTGCCATTATATTTCCATCAAGTAAAACAACTTTTATTGGCTGTAATAGTAGAGTTTTCTCAAACACAATGTTTGAGTTACCATACAAGTCATTTAATATTGAATAATAAAATCCAGTTCAGGACACACAGATTCATTTATGTAACTTTACTCTTATGCATAGTTCCACTGAGGTCTAACACTCACAAACCAAGCTGTGCATACCACTTAGCTGTCCAAAAGACCAAGATGAAAACAGACCAGTAACATTATAGGTCCTCTACAAAACATTTCTTATAATGATTTATATTAACATTTTAATGTATTCTCAATATGAAGAGAGGGGGGAAATTTAATATAATAATCATTTGCCATATGAGTTGACAGTAATTTGGTTATTAGTTTTAATAAAGCACTCAGCACAAGCAATAACTGTGCTTTGTGGCTAGATCATAATTATTATGGGTGTACTTTTCCAAATACATTTAATTGTGCAAAAAACAACATATTGAATTATAATTACTCAAATAATCAGATCTTGTCTTATATTTTATTGCTTCATTAGACCCCACAAAAAAAATAGGAGATTTGCATGAATGTGATTGTAAAATATTGGCTAGTCTTTTAAAATACTTTGAAATGAAAAATAAAAACAGGCTTCATTTCTATTTGTTAGAGAGAATAAAACAGAACTAGCAATGGGTGTACCCCAGACAAAGCCAACTACTTTTAAGATCTAAGTACTTTTAAGATCAATTGATCTCAGCCCTTGATTTAAGTGAAAAAAGAGAGAAGCAGATGCTAAATTCCAATTAAAAGCCCAAAGGCTTTTAAAGCGCTTCACTTTGGCTGGATTGCTTTTAGTATCCTAATATATTTGTTCCCAAAGAAAAATCCCTGACAGCCTCCCTTGAGCAGCAGCAGCAGCAGCAGTTAAAGATTATCTCTTCTCTGTTTATATACCTGTAATTTGTCATGAAATGATAACTAATCTACAAGTTCTTTGTTTAATACATTAAAAGAAACTCCATTTTTTGAATTTTCTACAGCACATTTCTGCACACAAATGAATAACAATTCTCTTTACCTGTTGAGAATTCCACTTTATTGATATTTCCCAAGAACACAGCTCATTGAGCTGGATCCAGACTAAGGCCATTTCCGTACTAGACTGTTATAGTGCTATTATTCCACTTTTAACATCCTATGGAATTCTGGGGTTTGTAGTTTACTGAGGCCAAAGAGCTCTCTGGCTGAGAATTCAAAATGCCCCTCCCTAAACTGCAAACCCTAGGATTCCATAGGATGTTGAAAGTGGAGTAATAACACTATAACAGTGTAGTGTGGACATGGCCTTAGTCATATTCAGTGCAAGCGCATCAAAATCACTATGACAAAATTAGTCATTACTAACATAAGGCCCATTGATTTAAATGGGTTTAACTCTAGGCATGAAAAATTATGGAGCAAATTTTGGAGAGGCTATTCAGACCCATTCATCCTGACCACTATTCCTCCCTCAACCCCATTGTCATCTGTGCAACTTATGTACAGGCAATTCACTGTGAATGTTGTTACATTTTGTTTTTTTGTTTCAAAGTATGGATTGCACCTATCATTTAGGACTTTAACATCCAATTAATTCTAAGGGGAGTATAAATTGCACAGTTAATTTACACCTATTGCAATCAATAAATAATATTTTGAATACCTCATGCCTTTGGAGTATCTGAGGAAGCTGATCTTGTAAAAGTGTATCTAAATAACCACCCTTCAATGATAAGTCCCAAAGGATAAAGTCTGAGTTGAAGTTATTATTAGATGGCCCACTAGCATACGCCACCATCTACCTTTTGTTAAATTTCAGATTAGCTATAGTGACTTGCTTTGCTCCTTCAGGACATATACATAATTTTATTTTTATTTACCAATAATGAATTATTCTGAATGCAGCGCCAAAACTCCAGACAGTACCAAGAGAAGTAAGATCTCAGAATCAAAGCAGGAACGATATGCAGACCTTCTACTATCTCCTATTTAAAAAATGCATAAAATCTAAGTATTTATAGTTGCAAAGCAATGGAAAGAGAGGGAAAAAAAACCTTGCAGCTTCAAAGTTTCTCCCCTCCCCCCTCCTTCCAGCAGCATTAGCTCCATTTCTGCAGTCTCACAAATCGGAAAAAGAGTAACCTCTAAAGCTGTTTTAGACTGAAGGTCAGAATTCAAAGGACTGGTAACATAATCCACAGAACACAGCAATCACATTGCTATTGGAAACACACCGAGGAGCACCAGTATTCTAGATGTTTTTATTAAGCTATGCCAATAAGTATACAATATGGAGGGCCCCTGCCCCCCCCCCCATGATAAAGTTTACCTAGATTTGTGATTACGGGAGATTAAGTTGTGTTATGCACTGAATATTACTTTAGTGTTTTGTGAGGTAAGGAAACTACACTCCATGTTATGTGCTAATGAAAACAAGAGCTCTGCTTTGTTTACCTAATACTTAAAAGAGGCACCTCTTCCAGCCAAGAAGTAAACAAAGCCTAAAGGTTTATTGATCCTTGGACACTTTCATGGTGCTAATAATTAAACAAAATAATAATTAAGCCTGTTCTGTGCTGTCCTCTTCCTGATATATTTCTACTGATTTATCCTTACCTTGTTAATCCCAAGCAGTTCATTTTTATAGAAAATTAAATAAAATGTTAACCCTATTTTGACATTTCAATGCCCTTTTTCCCAGCCAGGATGAATAGAGCCAAAACTAGGCTATAATCAACATTCATCTAGAAAAAAATTATTATCTATAGACTTTTCAGAGGGTGATCTAAAGATACAATTGTAATTTTCCAGAAAGTCCACTCCATTAATTTTCCTAACCCGATAATTTTACAGACATAGCAAAGTTAGGCAAACATATATCTCTTATTTCATTGGTGACTGGGATGATTTAGGAATTCTAACTTTTATATCCACTATGAATGCTTTTGTTTTTATAAAACAAAAGGCAGGAAACATTATATAAAATCTTGGGAATGTTGTCTTGAATATACTTTTATTCTGTTGTATGCTTGAATGAATGAAGGTCAAATGAACAAAATTAAAAGACTGAAAAGACAAACAAAGGACATTTCCTTCTGCATGTATCAAAAATTGTTACTGCACTGATAGAGATTACTTAGGATTCAAGTTACTTCAGGGAAAACAACCAAGAAATGGTAGGAGGATATTGTGGTACTGGTATCTTGTCACTCCCTGCTGGCTAGTCTTATAGAGCTCCAAACAAGCTAAGGCCTAATCAGAGAGGTGTTCACTTTTCATTCTTTTCTCAGCTAGTCAGAAATAAATTAGTTTCTGAATAGAGACTGCAAGGTGGAATTTAAACACATGTTGTGGAATCTAGACAGAAATTAAAACTTACAATATTTAGGATAATTTTGATAATAGTGTTTTACACATAAAATATTTTTAATCTGACAAGATTAAGTTGGAAATCAGACTCTGTGTGTGTTAAGTACCTTCAAGCTGCCTGTCAACATATGGCAACCCCATGAATTTCATAGGGTTTTCTTAGGCAAGGAATACTCAGAGATGGTTTTTACCAGTTCCTTCCTATGTAAGTATAAATACTTCACTGCCATCACCACCACAGGTGTTAAAATCACGTCTAACCTGTGTTTGTTAGATTCATCCTATATATTCCTCCACTATGGCCATTTCTACACTTCACTCTTATAGCACGATTATTCCACTTTCAACATCCTATGGAATCCAGGGGGTTGCAGTTTAGGGAGGGGCCGGCCGCCCCCTCCCTAAACTGCAAACCCCAGGATTCCATAGGATGTTGAAAGTGGAATAATCGTGCTATAAGAGTGAAGTGTGGAAATGGCCTATGACTCTAGCATAAGTATAGGCTGATGGTCTTGGATCAACACCTGTTCCCTTTCTCCTGCCACCCAGCAGATCCAGATTATTGGTGGCTGAACTGGTGCAATTTCTCCAGGCTCTCACATGTTATAGGCCCAGTGCTGAGGGGAAAAGATTCCTTTTCTTCTCCAATCACTATATCAATAACTTTTCTGAGTGTTACGTAAGGGAATAAAAATTGATGGGGTTAGGCTCTTAGTCTTGGAAACATGTTCACACATGAGCATTTATGTGCTGTGGTCTATTGTACTCTGTATTGCATTTAGCATTGTTAATTTATTTATGTTCTATGACACTATTCCTAGAATTGCTCAAAGAGCATCCTGTTTTGGAATTGTTCTGTGGCCCCAACCACCTTAATCCAGCCTGGATCCCAAGAGTATGGCATACTGTATTGGCCCATTTTTTTTTAAGGGCAAGTGACCCGATAGTTACTTCTGGCTTCAATTAAAGGCACTTTGATGCCTAAGAGAGACCCAGGATGGTCCTTTAGCATCGCCAATCACATGCCCTGGACACCTTCGGCCATTTTTAGGCCATTTTAGTGTGTGTGGCACAGTGATCAAGGAGAGCTGGGAGCTCTGGTGAGCTGCATGTGGCCTGAGGGCTGCATAATTCCTGTCCTTCCTCTAGCTGTACATTAAAGTGTTTCCTTACTCTAAAGGCATTTCCGCCAAAGAGCCTGGTCTCATGTCAACCACCTGTGTCATCTCCCCTATTCAACAGGTAGGATTTTAACAAAATCAAGCAGGATTTTGACAAGACCTTTTGTTCTTGCAGCTGGACAATAGCGTAGAGTAGTGCTACTCAAAGTGATGGACCACGGACCAGTGACAGTCCATGAGCTAGGACCTCCCAGTCCCTGGAGTGATTCAATAAAGAAGAAACAATTGTAGCCAATGGGCACAAATATGGTGCTAGCCTCTAATACACTGGAAGAAATGATTGCCTGTCTCCCACATCAGATAGCTTAAGAAGCACTGTCCTAGAGCATTCTGGGGCTGTCTCTGACAACGGGCCATTTTGATAAGTCAAAACAAGTCTAAATTCTATCAGGTAGTGATGGAATAACAAGAGTTCTTTCAGACCTCCCTATCTACACATCACTTTGATTCTACAGCAAACACCAGGTCCAGAGTGTGCCCAGTTTCACATGTGTTGTTGCTAATTGCTATCAAGTGAAATTTCAACCTGTGGTGACTCTAAGAATGAAAGAGTTCCAAGTCACTCTATTATCATGAGCTCTGCTCAGGTCTTGCAAACTCAGTATCATGCCTTCCTTGATTGAGTCTATCCACCTGTAATATGGTTTTATTCTTTTCCTACTGTCTTCTATCTTGGCAAGCATAATTGTCTTTGCTAATGTGTCACGTCTTTTCATGATAACTTCTCAGTACAACTACCTTTCTCACTATGGCACCATCTTTCCATGGGTTGCGCGTTCCTGTCAGGTAAGGGGTTATGCTGACTGCTTCTCATAAGATATCCCACGTCAGTCAGTTTTTGCTGAGGAGCCAGACTAAATATGCCAAACAACTACTGAGCAGCAGCAGTAGTAAGGTGTGCGATTGGCAGAGGATCTCTCAGAGATAATAACAGTGGCACCATAGCTAACACTGTTAGAACTCTGCAGAAGGAGACACCAGTAAATCACTTCTGAATTTTTTTTTTAATTATGAAAATTCTATGATGAGACATTTCCACATGTAGGGCTACATATTAGATAAGCTTGTGATTGTCATATTGACGGAAGTCATTATACCCTACATGTCAACATGAATATTAAAAATAACAACACCACACAGCAAGGTAGACAGCAGGGTAGTTGGAGAGTAGGGTGTTCAGTAAACTAAAGAATTCCTATCCTGTCTCAGTGCCCATTATGATGTGTACATATGCAGATCTTAGAGATAGGTAGAATTCAATAGATCACCAATACTTCCAGTCATTGGATCTTGCCTACTATTGCAACTAAAAAGCTAATGGGCATGGCTCCTCACTCACCCAAGACTGTATCTACCTTATATACTTTTAGCAATTTTAGCTCCTTTTAACTTTCATGGCTTCATCCTATGGAATCGTGGAACCTGTAAGTTGATGAAATTCTCTGCTGCAGTTCAAGAAAGTGTATTTTAGCTCTCCAGTAGAGAATTTAAAGTACCATACTAAACTACAAACCCCATGATTCTGTAGAATGAAATCACCATAAATAAAGTGATCTCAAATTGCTGTAGTTACCTAGTGTGTATATATACACTGGTTTCAGTCAAAGGTCAGTTTACCCATTAAGTTCAAGGTCAGTTTGCCCATCAAGAATTAAATCC
Organism: Cyclura pinguis; assembly: GCA_030412105.1. Classification (NCBI taxonomy): domain Eukaryota; kingdom Metazoa; phylum Chordata; class Lepidosauria; order Squamata; family Iguanidae; genus Cyclura; species Cyclura pinguis. The sequence goes on from CM059602.1 coordinate 221,593,088, forward strand.
TGGGTTTCCAAAAGTCTTACCATTTACTGATTTTGGCATTTAGCAGCAGTATTTTTAGACCTGCTACCTTACCATCACAACAGCTAGGAATCTGCTGGTTCCCATGATGACAGGTAGAAAAGATGATGAAAGCTCATTTTCTTCCTGGGGAAAAATGAACTGTCCTGTTTTTTTCTCCCACTGCTGGTACTGAAGTTTCAAGTCCTAATCCCTACTCCAGAAGCACACAAGGCATTTCTGCTGGAAGGGTCCTTCTGCCTAGATTATTCTTTCCAGGTTTCAGTACAGGCTTTAGAACAGGAACTGCTACCCTGACACAGAAAGATAACCTAAATATAGAGACAGAGGCCATTTCCGCACGCAGTGAGGGAATCGCTCCCTGCCGCTACTCACCGGATCTTCTGGTGGTCTGGTCCAGTCCGGGGTGAGGTGGAGCAGTGCGTGGTTGTAGATGTGCACTGCTCTGGTGTCCAAAATGGCAGCTTCTGGTTGGTCATGGGTCTCGACTAACCACTGAAGCTCGCCAGCCTAAAGCCCGCCCTCCGCAGATCGCAGGCTCGCATTGGTGCGAGCCTGCGAATCTGCATTGGAGACCAGGCACGCAATGGCGCGTGCCAGCATTTTGAAAGACCAGAAAAATCAGGTCTTTCAAAAACACGCTACAGGACCACTTGGGGTCATTCCGGAGCAGACTGAGGTGCGGATCTACGGTAAGTAGTCCGGACCCAGTCCGCTCCAAGGTGCAGACGTCCTCCATGGAGGCCACACTTCACCGTTTTACTTACCCCGTGTGGAAATGGCCAGACAGTGTGAAACTGCTGATTCCTCTGGTCTTCAGAGGGTGATACTTAACAAGTCCTGTCCTTTCTCTTGGAAAGCCCCAAAGGCCTGCTAGGCAAGCTCACATTATAGTTTTTGGCATCAAATGAACATTTTATTCCACGAACCTTTTAAATATTTTGATTGTGACAGGTATGGGTTTACTGGTTTAAGAGTTTGGGCCATTTTATGTTGATATTTTTATGTTGTGGTTACATGCTTTGTTTTTATTGTTATTGATTTCACATTGGTGTAAGCTGTATGGCATAACTTTCTTCCCAATGGTGATACAGACAGTTTAAAGATAAAGATTTTCAGATTTTGATCCTGTGTCCATGTACCTGAGGCTAAGACCAGTTTGGCTCAGTTGAACTTGCCTCCAAGTATAAATGTGTATGTTTGCACTGAAACACTGCAGTCCTCTGCACAGTTACCTACGATTATGTCACTGGGACTTATTTCTAAGTACATATGCATGGGACTGCACTGTAAACATGCAGTCTTTCATCTGGGATTATTATTACAGTTGGCCTTCCAGATTTGTGGGTTGGACTTTCACAGATTTGATTATTTGCAAATTTCTTCAACCCCTTCCTCCCAACCTCAAGCACTTCTTTTCCAGTGGAACCTTCCCTCTCAGCAGCTCCAAACCAGTCATGCAGCCCTTTTAAAACCCACCTCTGGTTCTCCTCCTCTTTCTCCTCCTCCAGTCACTCCCTTGCCAGCTCAGGATGGCTTGCAGTCTCATTTCTCAGCACCACCAAACTTCTCCCAATGTCCCCCACACCCAGGAAGCAAGAGAGAAAGTATAGGGCCACTATGCCACTCAGTTTTCTTCTCCTTTCCCTGACCTGGTTTGGACTCTGGGTGCCTGCTCTCCCCACCATGCCTTGGTCCCTTCCCACAGACACACACACACAGATTTTGATATTTGTGATTTTCCTGTTTTTGCAAGGGTCCTGCAACCCTAACCCTAGCGAATACAGAGGCCCAACCGTACAACATTTGTTACATGCCCCTGTTTTCTGGCATTATGATTCATGTTACAGGAAAAATACTTTTCCTGCACCAGTTCAGAATCTGTGGCAGGCAAACTGGTATTAGTTAATGAGTTTCCATAGGCTCTAGGTCAGCAAAAATGGATTAACTATTTGATTCCTGGGTGTTCAGTGTAATCATACTGAAGACAACAAAAACTGGTTGGTTTGATCTTAGCATTTTGATTTTTTTCTCAGGAGAATATGCAGTTAATTTTATCATTTTTTTAAAAAAAATAACAGTTAAAATGTATCTTTACTAATTGGTTAAGTATCCAGCAAAGTCTTGGCTTTAATTAATGCTTAAAGAATAATTTTTGTTTAAAGGATTTGCCTTTTAAATTAGCCTACACTATAAACTGAGTGAGTATTCAAAGGAGTATACCATACATATTAATGGTATACTTATAGTTAAAAATACTACCCTGTTCAAACATGTGTACCACTGATAAATGCCTAGAAGACCTAAATTAGGGTGATTTAAACTTCAGATTATGTTGAATTACATCTTCAAGCAGATTATGTTAAATTATGTCTTCAAACTGTAAAACAACCAAAATAAAGATTATATTTTCTTCCCACTTGGAACAAAAGCTAAACAACTAAGGTCACTTATTTAGCTGTTCTTGAATGTTTGTTTCTAGAATCAGCCAAGTCTAAACTACAGATCAAAAGGTAAAGGGATTTATAATTGCAGGCAATAAAAAGGTGCTTATGTGATTATAACTAACGAGCTATGATTATAAAGCCTCGGGCATCTCACCACTTCTTTTGCATAAATAATGGCAAGAATATACATACAAACTGTTAACATGTTTTTGCTAATCTGTTCAAAAGAGGGAGAAAGGGTGCGTGTGAAAATAAACACATTATATAGAGAATGCTGCCATAAAGGGCTTCATCCCCATCTCCCATAAAATACTGTTACACATGTATACTGGCAAATACAGCTATTTAGTAAACTAGTTATTTTTTTGACATTGGACAAATGCCATCTGAAATGCAAAATCCTGCTTGAAGTATGTAGTTGCCAGCAAGCCAACCAGGAGAGGTTTTTAGTTGTTCTTCCAGAAACTGAAGGGCTTGTTTCATTCAACGGTTCTCTTAGGATGAAACATTGGGGGCAGACGTCCAGGCCTTCAGTTAGTAGAATAAGCAAAAGGACCCTTAAAATGCAGTAGAACTGGCTTATCATTAACATGTTTTTTCAGTGGACAGAGTTTGGCTCTTTGTCTCCAGAAGAACATCAGAAGAACTCCAGAGTGAGCTTCATTAGGATGCTCAGACAATTCAGACTAAGCAGTTACCTCATTTACAGTGATTGCTCATTAATTAATATGAAGAATGGAGTGTGTGTGTCGATCTGAGCAAAATGGGCTGATAACTAATTTCTAAGAAGTGCAATTACAGACTTTACCCAAGGGTTTCTGTGCTAATGGCAGAGTTGACCCACAACAATTTGCTATCGGAAGTTGGGGACAAGATGACACTTTTCCACACAGGCACAGGAACCAAGTTGACTGGTAGTTGTCTCTTGCTTTGCACTTTGCTGCCTGAAAGACAAGATGGTGTTCTGTCCTCCATCCCACAGACACAAGTTAACTAGACTTCCAGTTCAATCTCACTTCAGGCTATCCCATGGAGCAGCATCTTCTATTACTATTGAAGACTGCAGACCAGTTTAAGGAATAAGACATGTGTGGAAAACACAGTTCTGCCCTCCAACAATGTATGGCAGGGAGACTGCCCAATATCTATTTTGTGAGGCAGCTGCTTCCCTCTGCCTTTATGGTAAAGCCAGCTCAGTCCAATGGAAATAGTGCTGTACTGTTTATGGACTATGTCTATGTGAGCCTTGGTTCCTTTATGCTAGCGTGGAATGAAGAAAGTAAGCTTTTTTGGCCACTTTTAGAACCACATTCTTTTATTTTATGTTTTGAATTCCAGGCCTAGAAATACATCTATTTTTAAGAACTTCATTAATATCCCAGTGGATTAAACTCCCAGTGCTTACCTATGCTTAAACACTTTGGTATGTTACATGCTACCAATAAATAATCTGCATATGAAAATGTAAGCCAGCTTCTTACATGAAAATGTAAGGCAGTTCTAGGAAAGGTTTTTAAAAGCATATTTGGGAGTGGAGTTCATTAAGCGTATCCCTTCTTGGAACTTTTAAACATATGATAGTAGGAACACATACAAAGTAAAAAAAAAGCTTTCTGTTTGCTTACCAAAAAAAAAAAGAAAAGTTATGAACAATTTGCTATTTTCTTTGCTAAAAGTTCACACACTTTCCTGTTGTCAGCTGGGAGGCTGTGGGCTCTCCATGGGTAAAGATACATAACCCTGACACACTCTTCTCCATCACCTACGCATACCCATCTCAGTGGATGGTGACGTAAAAGCTACACCTCCTCGAGAGATAATAGGAATACCTTTCTTAAGACCCACTAATTGCCCCTAAAATTGTTGCTCTTCCATTGTGACCAGAAAACGACAATATTGGATGTGGATCATGGAGGATTGGAAGAGGATTTTTTGCCTCTAAAATCCTCCAACAATCTCTGCTAGGACCAAGGTTTTCCATCACTATTAGCTATTAGCATGTAGCAGTTGTAGTAATTTAAATATATATACTATCTAATAAGATAAAGGTTAGCTGGCAGCCATAAGCAACCCATTTAACATCCCGATATGTGTGCGTATGCACCTTCAAGCCACCTGTTGACTTATAACAACCTCATGAATTTTGTAAGGGTTTCTTAGGTAAGGAATACTCAGAGGTGGTTTTTCCAGTTCCTTCCTCTGAAAAATAGCCTATAGCACCTGGTATTCATTGATGGTCTCCCATCTAAGTACTAACCAGGGCTGACTTTGCTTAGTTTCCAAGATCTGGTGCCTTTAAGGTGTTTAGGCCCTATATTGTTGTTCTTGTTCTTGTGTGCCTTCAAGCCATTTATGGCCTAATGGCAACTCTAAGGTGAAACGGTAATGGGGATTTCTGGGGCTAAGAGTGTGCGATGCACCGAAGACCACTCAGTGGGTTCCATGGCTGAGCGGGGAAACAAGCTCTCATCTTCAGGGGTGTAACCCACTACACCACACTGGCTCCTTAGGCCCTAGATTGTTGTTGCTGTTGTGTGCCTTCAAGTCATTTCCAACTTATGGTAACCCTAGGGTGACCATATCATGGGGTTTTCTGGAGCTGAGAGGTGTGTGTGGTGTTCCCAAAGTCACCCAGCAGGTTTCCATAGCCAAGCAGGGAGTATAACCCTGGTCTCCAGAGTCATAATCCAACACTCAAACCACTACACCACACTGTCTCCTTAAGCCTTAGATACTGAATGAAAAAAGTACAACAAGAACTTATGTCTTGCAGACATCTATCCTTGACTGATTAATAGCCCACTAAGTACACAGAAAGATAGGAAACTACTTATACTGAGTGAGAACATTGTCCATATAGCCCAATACTGTTCATTCTCACTCGCAGGATTTCAGGCAGGATTTATTTTTAAGACTCTCATGTTTGATGGTGATTTCCCATCCTAGTAGTATCCAGGCCTTACCTGCTTAGCCTCTGAAATCAATCCACATCAGGAACGTTCAGGGCAGTATGGTGGTAGGATTCTATAGGAAATTAATGATGCTGCTCTAGTCATCTTGTTTTGTTTTGCTTCTGCTTTGGACAGTGAAAATTCAGCCCATGGACCCAACAGCAACCTGAACTTGGGCTGAACATATGATCTTTTCCAGTCAAATAAGTCTGTGTCCACCATAAATATATAAACACATCTAGACTTCTTAAAAATAAAGAAATTTGTACTCCATTCCAATAACATGGGACTAAGTCTTAGTGTATAACCAAAAAGCTGCAAGAAGATCTGTATGAAGGTTTAACAACATTTAATGTTAAACATAGTATGAATGTCACACTTTTTAAGGGATGCTTATCATGGCCACTGATGGGGATGAAGAACTGCTATTGCTGGCACAAAGTGGCTCCTTCCATGACCAAGCTTCTATGCTTCAGTATCCAGACAGGGATGATGGGGACAGAGACAGCTGCTCATATTTTCTTATTGGGCCAGTTTCCCAAACATAATACTCAGAGAAGCTGGGCAAGAAAAAAGAAGGTAGAATCTGCCAGTGCCGGTAGTGAGGTGGGAGCTCCAATGTCAGTGGGGTAGTGAATTCAAAGGAGATCTTCAGAAGAGGTACCTATCTACTTCAAAGGAGCTATCCAAGGTGCTAAACCTGCTGAAGGGATAGGGGATAGCTCCTTTAAAAGTTCTTGCTTGCATATTTTGCCCCTTCTCATATCCTCAGAAACACCAGAATGAAGGGAAAGCAGTAGTACTATGAGGGGCAGTTCTGATGGGCCTCCTGGCTGAGAGTACTCCTTACTCTTTTCTAGCTTGTGCTGAAGCACAAAGAAAGTGTTCTGAGATTCCTATTTACTGTTTACTGTTTGGTTACCTCTCTTAACCTGCAATAGCTGCTGATCATCTGCTTTTCCATAAAAATGGAGGGAGAGTATTGCACACATTTTTTTAAAAATGTGAGCTTAAGATAACATGTACCTAACATATTAACCTTTACAAGAAAAAATTGTGAGCTCCAGTAATCATGTAGAAAAACTGTGCTCAAAATACATTTTACTTTGTGCATCAAAGAAACTTATAAAACCTATTCAGCTAATATTTGCAAGACTCTTCAAAATATTTCAAAAGATATCCTGCTAAAAATATTTCTAATGGACCACTATTAAGGAACATTATTTTTGCTCCTAACTCCCACAAGTGCATCATTCACATCTTGCCGCAAGCTCTGCTCATATCTTGTCAAATTAAGCATGTGTTTAATTTAATTCAGCATGTGCATAATTCTGTCAATGAAATTTAAAATGCTAGGAGCATAAGAAGCTGGTTTTTACTGAGTTAGACCCTTGCTCCCTCAAGACTGGCAGTCACATCTCAGGGTTTCAGATAGTATTTTTCAGCCTTGGCTGGATATGTTGGGAATTGCATGCCAGCCATATTCTCTGCCACTAAACTATGGACCTCCTTAAACCTCAGGTTTGGCTATACTATGTCACATTTCACCACAATCCTATTAGATTGAACTTTTTTGTAGTCATGTTTTATTACAAAATTCACATAGACTACGAAATAGTTGTTTTACCACATAGTCTCCTCAAAATGAGTTAAAAGAATGTCCCTTAGTTCTCTGAGCTGTTATTTTTTGGAAAAAAAAAACCGGAAAAAAACAAGCAAATGACTAAAAATTGTTGCTCCAAAAATTATTGCAAAAAAACTATTATAGTTTGCCAATGAGGTGCTTGTCATCCCACACTGTGTAATGTACTCGGACAAAAATGTCCCATGTCTTTTTATGAATGCACCATGATACAGAGAAGCTGGGGTAAGTGGTCAGATGAAAAACATCCCCTGCTGCTGCTCAAAGGTAGGAGGTCAGTAAGTTCACACTCATTTGTGATGCAGACATCCATAAACAATTAACTGTACAGCAGCCAGAGTTATTATTCAGAAACACTCAGGACTAAAGAAAGATATCATCAAAGAAACAAGGCTAGAAACATTTGCACTGCTCCTCTGTTCATTCTATGTCATATAATCCATGAACCAAATAGAGAGACCATATATTCTGGTCATGGAATGAAAGGGACCCTAACAAAGTTAATGTGTAGAAGCCAGTTGACATCCCTAAGCTAAATTGGCCTACTGTTTTTGGTGGATGGTGTCTTGCCAAAGGCAAATGTTCATTTTCAAGGAGTTCATTTTCAGGGGTCCAAAGGCAACAAAAGACACCAGTATGGCTGGAGAAAGCCTTAAAACTTATTGAACAGCAAGAAATCTAAACAACATAAGCATATAAGCAATACTGGCACACAGATGAAACCCACTTAAGCCTATACTGCCTAAACAACATAAATATGGATTTCTCACCAAGCAAGACTCCTTCAGCCAGCCGCCCGGGAGCCTGGGATGGAGCAGTGAAGGGAGCCCCTCTGTGTAGCCACCAGGTACACAGCACTCCAGCTGTAAGCCTGTGCTGAGATCTCACTGAGAGCACATTCTAGGGGATTTTTATACCCCTTGGTCTAGCAGGACTTGGCCAGCTTTCATAGAAACTTTGTGATTGTTTACACACCTGGGACTAGCTGAACTCCTTTCAACTGCCAAGGTCACCAATTAAGCAGTCACTTTTTGGGTTCCTCCCAGCACCCATTATCTAGTCTAATTGGTTAGTTGTCTTGAACCAAAGGCAGGTGCCAATTGGCCGGTATCGCCTGCAACCTTGCTTTGTCTACATTTTAAGCTGACAAGCATACAGAATATATCAAGGCAGAATCATCAAAGCAGAATACAGAAATCAAAGCAAATTATAGTGTGCTTAACAAGCCAGAAGGCCTTTCTAGACCTTTCTTAGTAGCAGCATGGAGGAACAAATCAAGCATAGGCCATAACTTGCATCTCCTCAAAATTATAATGGTCTTCTGGTCATTTCGCATACAGATGGTATAGCATGGGCAATGTGAAATCCTGGAAGAATTGTGGCACATAACGCAAATCAACAATGAAGTTAAAGAGATTTTGTGCACTTGAGGCTCAGCAACAGAGAAACAAGAACAATCCATATGTAGAAATTTCTGTTTTTCAGAACATATAGACTATGTTTGTTGAACAGCTTTAATGCATACCAGGGATAAATCTAACACTTGATTAACCATCGGTTGAATTCAGAGGTAAATGTTCATTCTGGACATTATTGCATTGAAGTGTGAATGTGCTGTGATACCAAAGACATGATATTATTTAAAGCCAAACAGTTACCTATGAAGGAAGTCTGATAAATGACCAATAGTCCAGAGTGGTTACAAAGTTGTGACAACACTCATTGACCCTTTTCAACACTGGATGAAATGCAGTGGAAACCTATTTTTTCACCATCCTAGAATGGCCAAAGACCTAATGTACGTTGGCACCATTTGATAGATTAAACCATATCCCCCTCTCCTGTTACTTCTTTAGAGCCATGGATAAAAAAAATAAATCAGCTGGTGCATCAAGTGGAGGAAGTTTGCTTGCAGGGATCCAAATGACAAGATCCAAATGACATGCTCTGATTGTCTGTAGAGTGGGTGGCATAAACTGTAATCTTCCATAGGGAAACATTTCCCTCAGCAGAAATTATTTTGTTTTTTAAATAAAAGACTTGCATGAGCCCATTAGTGCTATCGCATCCTGCAAACAAATAATAGTAGTTGTTTTCCTTTATGATTTTATGTCTGTTTTCTAATTTGGCTTATGGTAGAGTTTGAAACAAAAGTTTTTTCCCCCTCTAGGAAATAGCAGTATTCTTGTTGTAGAACATAAAAAAAAAGTATGTTGATTACATTTATTTAAAGAGGTCTGTCAGCTACTCAAAACAAAGTTCCACTTCACATTTTCTGGCTTTAGGTGTTTGTATACCGTGACATACCCTTCCTTCTACACCCACAAGCATTCCTCTGGACATGGAGAATTTTTATTTCTAAGGGGGAAGGAATATATTCTAGAAGTCACACAATGCAAGAGTATTTTTAAAAACCTATGCTAATGAGGGTGTTAAGGGAAAAAGAATCCAAAACCTGAAGTTGCTTCAACAGCTGTAGTAGAACATAAGAACTCATGGCTGTGGATGTTGGCATATATGCACATTCACCTTCTTTTTCTGTTCCTTCTCAGAAGAGGTATCCACCCACCCATTTTTGCTGGGCCTAAGTATTGTGGTGCAGATGCAAATGTTCTTCAAGAAATAATACATGATCACTTTATCTGTATGTGCTGACTGCCAGTGAAAAGGACAGAAAAATCTGTGCCTTTCTCCTTGATCTAAAAATATCCTAAAGGCACCAGATCCCATCTGATGTTGCATGCTAAGCAGGGTCAGTACTTGGTAAGTACTTGAGTGAGAGACCACCAATGAATACCAGGTGAGGCAGGCTGTATTTCAGAGGAAGGAACTGGCAGAACCACCCTGCATGTTCCTTGCCTAAGAAACTCTTGAAAAGCTTGTGGGGGCACCATAAGTTGACAGGCAACTTGAAGGCATATAAATAAGTGCACACGCACTCATATGCTCACTCGTTCACTCGCTCACGCTCACACTCTCTCTCACACACACATGCGTGTGCTCACACACAAACGCACAAGTTATTACCACAATATAAAGATTGGAATGTGTAATATGGTCAACACAGATACCCCTCTGTTTCTACATCCATAACCTTGTTTCCTTATGTCTCTTCCCCTTGATAGACTGGGTCAGAGTGAAGCAAGTATTTTTGCTGGCTAATCAAATGGTTGTTCTCAGTCTTGTGGAAACCGGTATACTAACAAGCATATTCAGAGTGTTTTCTCTATCCCTTTTTTTTGTCAGTATACCTAACTCCAGTTTTATCCCATCAAAAGACATCAGCAGTCCCAGGAATACAACTATGACAGTGATTTTGACTGATCTGAGGCTTTTTCATGTGTATTTTTTCATTCATTTTTGGTTTGAAGATGTACTACAGTCTTCATGATGCAAACAAACTTCTCAAAGTTTTTCTATCTCTCTTAGTTTTTCCTCTAAGTTCTGATAAAATTTTTCAATATAGTGAAAACATTCAACATTTTTAAAATGACTCGTTTTCTTTCATATGACTTTCACCTGTGATGTGCTACAAATCTTTTATGCAGATTCCATAGGTAGAAGTAAAAAGCATAAGACACCTTATGATGACTGTGTGTTTTGAGAAGTACAAGCTCTTTGAAATCCTGCCCCTGGCAACACAGAATTCCAGCTAAATAATTAATTATGTATTGACAATGTCTGATAAAAGAGAATGTCTGAGTTGCATTGGTGTGAATATCTGCTTTTGAATAGCCACCAGGAGAAGTGTTTCTACTTGACACACGTTTGGAAGATTTACGCACTTTTCAGCTCATTTTTGGAACTTCAGTGCTATCGTCCTAGAGGCAGCATGCAAGAATTGGTCACTGTGACCATCCCACATATTCACCAGTTGTGTGAATATGTATGGCATAGGATTGTATGACATTTCTATATCCCCGTGAGACACATTCTCAAATCTTAATGCTTCTCAAAAGCCTGAAAAAGCTATTCCTCATCATTTTTGTCCCACTGGTGTCAGCATTGCCCTTCAAAGGGGCACGTAAACCTTTGCTAAGGTGATCCCATTTATAATATGACAGAAATGTATAAAAGAATGGTCTTAAATTGTTTGTGGGCCAGCTGACATTTTAGTATGAGTATGAGCCTTCAGGTTGCCTGTCAACTTATGGTGACTCTACAAATTGTACACTAAAGACAAATCTAAACAGAATAATTTACAGTACAACGTTTAACAAATACAACTCTCCTTTATGTCATCATCTATAACAGGATCAGATAATATTGAATGTAGGAATAAAAATAAATTTCCCCCTTTTCTTGGTGTAATTTGCTCTAAATTATACTCCAACAGCCTGTATCCTTTTAGCTATATATCCACTGTCATGTTACTTCAAATGCACTTAATAAATTGCACCTCCCATGAAAAGAAAAGGTGATGGATTGAAAAATGTTTAGCACAACCATGCATAATTGATAGGCTCCCTAGTGCAAATAAGTGTCTAATAAATAATTAAATTTAATCTCATTATAAGAGTTTTCATAATGGGATAATTTAATTAAATGAAAGCCAAAGGGTTTCTAGGGGTTGAAAGATGCTGGTGTTGCTATATTTGGCTAATGGTCTGGGGATGCTAGAGTGAAGAAGGGTAATTCACTGGGGTGCATGCATTATTTAATGAAGCCCTCTGAGATAGAAGAAAGGACAGATCAATGATAAAATGACAAGTTATCATTGCTTACTGAGCACATTTAAACAAACTGGAAACTTTTTTTTTTAAAAAAAAAGCAACGACAACTATGCAGCTGTCTGGTAAGACAGCAGCTTTCTTACAGTCACATGTTCATTCTTTTTTTCTTTCCAGATGCATACTTGTGCTGCATTATCACATTATTAAATTTTGTCTCCATGTCAGAGTGAAAATAAAAGCAAAACCCTACAAGCTACTGGACAGTTAGGTCTAAGTGAAAGTTATAATGGATACAGCATGTATATACGATACTAAAAAATTGATAGCTCTGTCATGTGGGACCCATTAACAAGCTTTTTCAGTGGGCAGAGTTTGGAGCTTCGTCTCCAAAAGCACTTAGCTTCACTAGGATGCTCAATCCATACAGTCTAAGTAGTTATCCTATTTACAGGTGATCAGCTATGAATTAATATGAATACTGGAGTGTGTGCCTGAATGAGGTAAAATAACCATTAACCATTGTGATCAAGAGGAGACTCATAAAAATAAAAGGAAGTGATCTGGGATAAAAATTAGTTTTTTAAAAGTGGGATTGCAGAGGCTACTACAAATTTTCTGTGCTTACAGAATTAGTGATGTGTGTTATGTGTAGGTGATAAACACAGGAATCCAGGATTTAAGCATCTTAATGTTATTATGTGTGTCAAATAAATGTTCTAGAAAAGAAACCACAAGAAAGACCAAAGAAGAAGGAATAAGTTTTATATAGAAGCACCAACAGTTATGAATAGAGTTTTTGGAAATACATCTTTAGTACTCAGCATTGACCTATAACTGTTTCTTCTTAGCTTGCCTGGAAGGGGGTTAGAATTAATGAATATCTTTCATTCTTATTTATAACTAAAAAGTGGCTGTACATAGTATGTGTTCTGTTTATACTCTTTGGGCAAATGATGTCATTTCACTATAAAATGTTGTTTTATTCATGTGATCAGAATCCATAGGACTGGTTTGTTCATTTGTTTATAACTTCTGACTATTTCTGAACCATTTACATCGAAAGGTTTCAGGGCAGTGTTACAACAACAATAAAACATAGAATATAAAATAATATGTAGGATTACCATCCAGTACATTATCTGTACTCTTACATTGTCTGTATTCTTACATTATCTGTAACACCGGGAAAGCTTGCATGCAAAAATTCGTATGTCTATAATATATGTAAAAGCAAGAATGATCAGTATATGTCTAATACCAGGGACAGCATTTATTATAACTCTGTACAGCATCCGAGGAAGTGAATTTGTGTCCATGAAAACTCACGCCAAAACAGAAACTAGTTAGTCTTAAAGGTTGCTGCAACATTCCTTACCCACTTCTCCTTTTATCAGGGAGAAGAGTATTTCACATAGAAAATGGAATTATATTAAATGCCCTGCCCTGAATGTGACTGCTAGTGTGACTAGACAAATAATTAAAAACTTCAGTATGCAGCATATGTTTTTTTCACTGCCATAGTTTGCATGTTTGAAGGTAGCATCAAACATGCAGACACAGAGCTCTCCCCCAAGTTAACGTTGGAGCTTCACTAATGCATTGGAGAGTCTATGAAGTCCTTCAGTGGCCAAACCACTCTGCCGTCTATATGCAAATAGTTGATCAGACTAATTCATCAGCTGGTTGATTATCGTAAATACACTTCCACAATATTAAAATTTGCATTTGACATGGTCCCCATTTTTGGCCTCCTCTGGTTACTTTGTCTCCAATTCTGCCAAAAGTTTTGTTTGCTGAAAACTATGCAACCCTCAAGCTGTGGTCATAGACACAATTTAGGTAGCACAGTAGCACTAAAATTGTTACACAGAATTGCATGGAAGCCTAAGCAGTTGCAGAGGGCCAATGAGAACTGCAGTCCAACAACATCTTCAGGACTGCACTTCATCTATCACTGATCTAAGGGTAAGCACAAATGCTAAAAGTGCTGGTTGCCATCTGGATCAAGTAGGATTGATTGTTTGACTGATTGATTGAGTGCAAAAGGGCAAGATTAATACCTGAAGGCAGAAAGCAGATCTCCTGGGACCTATCTTGAGATGCAAGGCAGAGCAGGACCTGTGGCTTGTTTGCTCCAATCCCATAGCAACTTAGGTTTGCTCCATTTAGCATTCAGTACCAGAGCTTTTTAAAAGGAACTAGTTACTTTACTGATTACTCTGATCACCTAAAATTACTTACTGGTGTTATTATAATCCAGGTAGGTGAGTCTCTGGATAACTTTTGCTAGCATTTTGCTGTTATTGCTGTGCTACTGAAAAATCTAGGAAAATGCACTATGGTTCCCCTAAGTGGCCAATTCAGATATTACATCTTGGAAATTCTGATAAAATTGCAAACAACATTACAAAGCAATCTCTATTAGCAGCAACATAAGACAGCTAGCCATGTGATCCTTCTTTCTCCCCCTCCTGTTGCTTACACTGAGTCAGTACACACACCTAGTCATGAAAAACAAGTAGAAAGACCATTCCCATTCCACTGAAAAGTAGTTAGTCATAGCCATGGTTGTTATAGCCAAAAACGTAATTCTATCCCATTTCACTACTGCAAAAAGTAATGTTACCAATGGTAACTTATTAGAAAACATTATTTCCTAGCTCTGTTTACTTCTGCTATAACCACTGCAGACACATTTTTGACATTAATGTGCAGCCCTAGTCTGTGCATCATCTCTCTATTCCTGGATATGGTCTTGGAATTTTACAGTTTTCATTCAGCATTAATTTCTCTGGCTACTCAGAACTGTAGCCAAAGGTCTGGTAATCTCAGAAAGAATGAATCCCTGGAAGCACTTTCTACTGTAGTTCCAGAAGTAAATCAGTGTGAAGATCAGTATGAATGCAACCTTACTTTGGCTTCTTACTCACATTTGGAGCTTACTTGAAATTAAATTAGTTTTTATTTCATTCTGCTCCATTCCTCTGCTAAAGTTTCTCCATTGCAAGGAACCAGCCTCCTAAACCAGATTTTACTCCTATACACACTTTCCTGAGAGCAAATTCCTTTAAACACAATAGGACTTATTTCTGAGTCGTCACAAACAGAATTATACTGCTAGTATGGAACAGAAAAAACTATGTAGAGAAGCAGATTTAGAAGAACTGAGTAGAGACCATATTTGCAAGTGATAACTATGTCGTTGTTTTATAATTTGTGAGTCTACACACCTGAGGAGGAGGGGAAGGGTAGAGGGGTAGGCAAAAAATAGTAGTAGTGTAAAATAACTGTGGTGTGGGATGTAAGTGTTGAACAAAGAAGCTCAGTTGGTCTCATTGTCTCTCTGCCTGTTTTTACTCCCCTTACTTTGCACTAATTCTTGCCAACTGCTTTGAAACATCAGGTTGGGCAGCCAGGTGGGCATTGATCACCTTGATATTAATGCTGCCAGATTGTTCAACAGTGGTTTGGACATACTTACTTTACAAAAAGAAAGATCTATCATAGAGATGCTTGTAGCAAGTCTTACACATTATTTTGATTGCTTTACATTTTATTTCTTCTCTTTCGTTTACATCTCTTTTGTTTTTGGCAGTCCCATCTCTGTTACCAATGCATTAGTGAATGTTAGTGAATTAGTTAATGAAGGTGGAGTAAACATGGAGGCTTTTTACTACAACACTGTTTAGGAATCCTAAAGAAGGACAATAAATTGACAGGATGGAACTGTATTGTCCTTCAGAGGCAGGCAAAGACTTAAATTCAGTCTGGCTTTGACACTTACCTGGTGCTGAGAAGCAGAATTTTATGCCAAGTGGATGTTATTTTGTTTATTTTATGCTAATCATTTTGTACTGACATCATTTAAATATTAAAAATTAAATATTAAAAATATAATAGTGCTTTTAACTTGTGAGCTTTCTTGTACTGCAACTGTATTCTCAATTTAGTCTCACTGTGAATTGCCTTGAGTCCCATCTTTGGAAGAACAGTGGAATATAAAGTCCAATCAATCAATCAATCAATCAATCAGATCCTGATATTTTACTTGAAATATATTTAAAGACATATTTTAGATGAAATATTTTCATTAGTGGCATACTGTTTTCAGCTTTCAAGATGTGATCAAATGGATGAGTACGGATCAGTTTTTCAAAATCTCCCTACAGTTTCCAGTTTACCCAATTGCATCACATTTTACATACAGATATAACTTTATTACATATCATATGAAGTAAAAAAAAAAAGTGAGGTATCAAACTTATTGGTTTACATGAGTGTGAAGTGGAAAGACCAGTTTTAAACAACCCCCAAAATAGGATACAAGGATTTTAGTGATTTGCTATCTATATAGCACATACGCTTTTCTTGAACAACAATCTATATTGTTCTTATTCTGAATCCTAATAAAAATTACTTTAAACTGAATGAGAGACTAGCCAGTAAAGTTAACAAAGATCATATGCTTTCCATTTTAGTTAAATTCATCTGTTCATTAAAGTCATCTATGAATGGAAGGAATGACTCTTTTTCACAAGCATCTAACCTTCTAGTATTTTAGCAACGTGAGTATATCAAACCTAAAGCCTATGCCCACTTATGTGGGAGTAAACCCCAAATAATTAAGTGAGACTGTCTAGATGTTTGTAGGGTTGCACTGTCAGACTGTGGTGTATTTTTTCAAGAGTAACTGTAAAGTAAATCCAAGATGCATTCTCATCATATTTTCTAATGTATTTCAGAGTAATTTCTATTGTTGTTCTCTTTTTGTCCTTCACTGATGTGTTAATATTCCTCAGTTATTCACATTTGGTTCATTAAGGGCTGAAAACTATAGTTTTAGGGATGAAACAAGAGGTCTTCACAGCTGTCTTTAGGACAGCCAAGTAAGCTTGCTCGGGAATTATTACTGGTAGCACTTTTGACAACACAATTTGATTATTATTCAAGCAAGACAAAGAGAATATGAATAACTGAATTATAAAATAAAACTTGTTACAGTCTATGGTCATCTTTGATAGAAGGTTGAATTTCACATTGTTGATTCACTCATCAGTCATAAAAAGGATACTAAGAAATTTGCTGGATCATGGCCAAGATAGGCTATTAACATGGCAAAATAGCACATTGAGGATTCCCAATCCTACTGCACTTTGCCAAGAATTCTCATCTCCATTGCATGAGTCAGGTATCAACTCCTTTATGCAATTTGTGGATAAACCAAGACAAATACAGCAAAGGCATGGCTCAGTGCTCAGACAGACAAAAGCAACACTTCCAGTGCACCTACGTGTTTAATAGTCTATTGCCAGAATCCTGCTGGTGATTTATGCATGAGGAAAGTTCTCCTATGAAACTTTTCTGCATAGAATGGCTGCATTTAGATCAATGTTGTGGAAGTGTAGTTGCTCTTGCGGTGCTGTTGCATCTATGTATACATTGCATATTTTGCATGTTCCCATTGAGCACAGATGTGCATTGACCACGGCACATAGATGCACATGCACATTGGCTTGTACTTTCAGTTACATATTTGGCATCTTCATTCTGTTGTACAATGTCACCATTCAGCACAAGGGTTGCATAGCACAAATATATGTGTACCTCCCTATGTTAAATTTACCTTATACAACCCCTGGAACTTGGTCTGTAAAACAAGGCAGTCATTACTGTAACTTTAAATTTTGCACATTTACAATAATATATAAAAATGTGTCTTGGAGATGTGCAAACTCTCTCAGAGGCTGCACCAAAGATATTTACCTCATCTTGTAGTAAGAAGAAAATTTCTGGTCAAGGACCAAACAAGTTAAGATTTTCATCCATAGGCATAAGAAGCTCCAGTAGAAGGTGTCTTTGTATGTTTCCTTTTCTAAGAAATTGGTAATGTTTTTCAAGCCATATTAAGGCAAAGCAAATGACTAGGCAAAGCTGTTATTGGTTTATAGCTTCAGACTTAAATCTAACATCATTCTGGTACTGGGGGCCAGCATCACAGTACCTTCTTCACCTTTCCTTCCCCCACAACCTTCCCCACTGTCTGAAAACTGAAGAGGGATCCAAAGCCAATTTGGGGATGCCTGAGGAGAGTGCAGTGGGAAGGAAAGATCACCTCCTTCCCAGGGTCTTTGAATCCAACTGCTCTAAAACAAAAATCCAATACCATATACTACTTCAATGTTTTTTTCTGGTAGAACATTTTTGACATTTTCAAAAACTCTCTGTGCAAGTAGGACACACGGCTATAATGACACATTAAAAGTTTGTTTTTCTAAATTACTCACCCTACCCTGACATTTGAATGGCATATGATAAACACATGTAGACTTTGTCTTGATTGACACACGTTCATTTGAATGTCAGATGAAAGCCTATGTGTTTACAAGCTCATGTATAGGGACTCCTCCACACAGTCTGCAGTATTCCATACTTGTATGGGAATATCCCTACACAAATACTGTTGTTTATATGCAGGCTTCCTTCGGTCATTCAAACAGATATATTTACATTATGGGTGTGGCCTGCTACAATGCCATCCACTTCACACATTTTGTCATACCTATGTTAAATATTTGTGTGCTTTTTAGACAATTCTTTAAGGTTGTATTATACCTGATCTGGGGCATTATCTGCCTTGTTGAATGAAATACAAAGTATGGCACAAATAAGGAAGAAAAAGCATAGTTAGGCAATGGTATTTATTAGTTAATATATTTGGATGCTTTTCCCATATCTATTTTGAAGGCTGAGAGACTACACCATTTTTAAATCCAAGATATATTTCAACCATAGTCCAGTTCAAAGCTTCAAAAGACATTTTAGAAAATTATTTGGTTACTATATGGTTTCAAGAAGCCAGTGAATAACCTGCTGAATGGCAAACCAATACTTATACAAACTCTTTCATTTCAATAGCTATGTACTAGTTGAGCCGAGTGATTATTTTTAGGTCATAGTTACATTTTAAGAGTAACTCTTTCCTTTTTCGTTACAAATAATTTTACTTACATTCAACTAACTAGTTACTTCCATAGATCTGATCACTATTTACATTAGAGATTACAAGATTTCAGAGCCTAGTTTTTAATTCAGATTATCTAAGCACACTGCTGGCAACTTGTTATGTTACCACAGAGTACTGTGCCAACTCAGCCAGAAGGACTAAAGATCTCATCGGAAAGGAAAGTTTTTCAAAGAAAGTCCCGCATCACCATTAGAAAGCCTGCCGTATATATTGATCATTCCATATACCTGCTTCTTCTAGTAATCTGACACACCTTCATTCACAGAAAGGGTCCTCTGGCATTCTATTCCTGTTCTAGTCTAACAAATTGCAACAAATCATTGTAATCAATGGTCCTAGTCAAAATATATGTGCATGCAGCATTAAGCACAGTAAGCATGTAGACCTCTCATACAGTTTCCATAATGAGCTCTTTTTAGGGGAGTGGTGGTGGGGAAGCTAAATCCAGCCCTATCACTTGACCTTCTAAACAGCTGAGCAACTCAACTGCTGATTCTCCAACAAGACTACATACATGCAAAGCTCTGGCAGCTGAACCTACGGAGCTGCCTTGTACCAAATAAAATGATTAGTCTATCTAGGCCACTATTGGCAGCAGCTGTCCAAGGTCTCAAGCAAGGGCTTTTCACAGCACTGCTGTCTAAGACCTTTTAATTGGAGTTGCAGGAACAGAACATATGCTGTGTCACTGAGCTATGACCCTTCCCTAAAAATTAGCTTGGAAGAATTTGCACATGCAGCTGGATGGACCTAAAAGCACATGCCTTCCCTAATATGCTACATTCACCTAATTTGGCAGGGAAGCAACTACACCCATGTGGCACTTGCTTGCATGTTCAGTTCTTTATCCATCCAGAGATACCAATGTGCAATAACCTTAAGTAAAAGTACCTTAAAGATGGGAGGGACCATAGCCCTATGGCAGAACACGTTTTTTGCACTCCAAAGGTCCAAGGTTCACTTTAAAGAAAATTGACTTTATATCCCATTTTTTCTCAAGTATGACACCCAAGCATCTCACAACATAGATTAAAATAAAATTTGTTATTATGTGCCTTCAAGCCATTTCTAATTTATGGTGACCTATCACAGGGTTTTCTGGGGCTGAGGGTGGGTTTCCATGGCTGAGCAGAGAATTAAAGCTTGGTCTCCAGGGTTGATGTCAACACTCAAATCACTACAGCATGCTGTTTTTTTAAAATACTGCTTTAAAAACTAATTATACCGGAAAGAGTTAAAAACAACAACTAAATAAACTGTCCCACCCCAAACACCTCTAATGTAAACACATTTGAAAGCATTTAGAACATAGCAATGAGAATAAATATAGCACTCCTAGATTAAAAGCCAGTTAAAAGCCAAAAAGCTGTCTAAATGAAAAGTTTGTTACCTGCTGGTAGAAGAAGACCAGAGAAGGGGCCAGCTTAGCCTCCCATTGGAAGAAGTTCCATAGCTTAGGGGAAACCACTAAGGCCATTTCCGTATTACATTGTTATAGTGCTTTTATTCTACTTTCAACATCCTATGGAATCCTGGGGTTCGCAGTTTAGGGAGGGTCATTTAAAATTCTCACCCAGAGGGCTTGTTGGCCTCAGTGAGCTACAAACCTCAGAATTTCACAGAATGTCCAAACTGGAATAATAGTACCATAACAGTGTAGTGTGGAAATGTCCTAAGAAGGCCTGTCATATGCCCTTACCAAATGTGAGGCTCAGTCCCTGGCATCTGTGGGAAGGACTGGAAAATGCTACTATACCAGAGTACTAGGCAGGATGAACCAACAGGATATGACAGCTTCTTATGTTACCCATATATATATATATATAGTGTGTGTGTGTGTACATGTATGCATGTGTGTGCACACACACACCACACACACACAGGTCCAGAGACTAGGGGATTTTCCACACTACACTTTTATAGTGCTATTATTATTTCAACATCCTGTGGGATTCTGGGATTTGTAGTTTACTGAGTCCAAAGAGCTCTCTGGTTGAGAATTCTAAATACTCCTCCCTTAACTGGAATGAAGTGGAATAATAACACTATAATAGTGTAGTGCAGAAATGGCCCTGTGACAGCCTGCTCTACCCATAAAACATAGTCCATAGAAATGTCTGCTTTTGAATCCACTGTGGTATTCAGCTATATACTAAGAATAACCATGGAAAACTATGTTATCTCCCTACTTTGTCAATGTTACAGTTCCAGTCCACACAAACATTACATAGATTAATCTAATCATCTAAGGAGGCTTCATTCACTCATGGTTTGTGATTTTTTTTAAAAAAAATACCCTTCTGTAACCAAAATTTCATATGCACATCATCATAAAACTTATATTCAGCATTTGATTTATGTGATCCATTTATAATATGGCACCCTACTGACGAAACACTGCCATTTACAACAAACGGAGAAATAATTTGTTTAGCTATATAATCAGAGCAGAGGCCACACACAATAAAAGAAAGCATTCTGGTACTAAAATGAATAAAAATTGATTGTGTCCCTATAAAAAGTAAATTGGCAGAGTGTTAATTGCATTTCACATAAACATCTGTAGCAGTCTGACTCGTTACTGTGCTGTAATGCAATACAGGACACTCAGGAATAAATGCATCCTTCCAGATGAGTTCATAGATATATTCTAAAAGCGCCTGATGAGATTGTAAAAATCTGATTAGTCAGAACTGCTAATGACACTTAAAGAGAAATCTTTAAATAAAGTTATTTTGCTTTCCTTCCCTCCTGACAAATTACATGCAAATCAGCATTGATTGAAAAATGTTTGCCTTGAAGGTAATTCTTACTAATGAAGAAAAAGGCCACTTGGCTTCAAGAAAAAAAATATATAATTGGCAAGTTATTTTACAATTAGCAAAGTCTGCTCAGTTTTTCCCTGAAAACTTAATTGGGATGACTTTATGTTTTCTATTCATTTCTAGTCTAGAAGCATATATTTTCCTTTTTTTTAAACTAGAGAAACATTTTTAATTCTCTTTTTTTCCCCCAGAAGCATGCAAAGTGATGCACAATTAATTTAAAATTGCGAAGGAAAAAAAGCCAGAAACAAATAGCAATAGGACACAATGGCAGCAAAATAATAGTAAAATAGAAGATTTAAAATGTCAGAATTTCACTTTGCACAGAGCTTGGAGAAGGCAATTTCTTAGCCTACCACTCCCAGATTCATCTGAGCAACAAGAGTGGGGCAGCCTCCTGCCAAGAGTGAAGAGCCAGGATGCCTGGATGCTTTGAGCAGTTATAGTTTAACATGAGTAAATTCCTATTCAGGCATTACTCACTGAACTCACCACAGGCATTACACACACACACACCGCCCTCACATGGAAAACTAGGGATCTTGCTTATGTGGAAGCCATCCATGTAAACAGGATCTTCTCTTTCCACGTGAGGAGAATAACAGAGGCTGTGAGACTAGGCCCTTCTCTGCTTCCCTGTTCAAGAAAGCATCATGTATAATGCCTGTAGGAAGCCAGTATGACCTTGGGCATATCACACATTCTCAGATAGTTGAATTTTATTTCACCACTGCGTGTGACAGCACCATGAGATCACAATAGAAGAGCAGAATAGGCCTTGTGGTACACACACCTACCTCCTCCAACAATAGGAAATGACTTTTTAAAATTTGCTTTGTGGAGTGGTGGCCTCACTCTATCTAAAGATACAGCTGGCCCTGATTTTACTATAGGCCTTGGGGAAGAGTTGGCCTGCCTTTTAACTGTTGTGTAATACAGCAAGCTGCCAAGGTCTTCATGGCTGAAAGAATCTTGCAGTCAATGGGAAAACCAAAGCATTTTAAAAATATGCCAAAAGGTGTTCTAATTCAGCCTGACCACGGGTCAAGGAGGTGCCAGAATTAGCTTCTCTAAGGTGAAAAGGAATGCATGCTGAAATGAATGAATCCCCCATATATTCATTGTCTGCAAGAACAAGAGGAATGGTGTCATGGATAGTTCAGCAGGACTAAATCCAACAGTTAATCCTATCTAGAATAAATCAATTGAATAAACAGAACTTACTAAGGCCATTTCCATACCAGGCTTCTGAAATGGTGCAGAGCAGCTCTCACGGAGGTCTTCTACACCGTAGAGTGGACTGGCGTGGACTACTTTTTGTAGTTCCACACCAGAATCCACTCAGGAGCGGCTGGAACTAGCTGCGCTGTGTGTTTTTTAAAAATCTCTTTTTCGAGGTTTTTAAAAAGCACGGAGCGTGCAGCCCAGCGCCGCTCCGTCGCCCGGCTCCGAAGTGGATTTGCAGGTGCGCGCAAGTGCGTGCCTGCAGATCTGCCGGGGGCGGGCTTCCAGCTGGCGAGCTTCTCTGGTTGGTGGAAGCTGCCATTTGGGATGCCGGAGGACTGCGGAGCAGTGAGCTCATGCTGCTCCACGTGGCGACGGACTTA
Source organism: Cyclura pinguis (assembly GCA_030412105.1). Taxonomy (NCBI): domain Eukaryota; kingdom Metazoa; phylum Chordata; class Lepidosauria; order Squamata; family Iguanidae; genus Cyclura; species Cyclura pinguis. Next base: position 221,616,275 of record CM059602.1, read on the forward strand.
CCCGGCTTCAGGTAAGCTCTGTTTTTGGGCGTTTTCTCCCGTTTCCCCACACACACACGTGGAAAGGGCCTAAGTCAACATTTATGTAATTCTACTGTAATCGGTCTACTGTAGTTGGGACAAAACAGAGCTTAATGCATTGCGTCTTGGACTGATACCAATGACAACAATATATATCATGTAGGGGTATGAATCAGTTTCTTGATGAAAAATGAAAGGCTTTGGTGCACAAATAATTAATAAATTCATATATACATATAATAAAATATGGAAATTTGAACTAACTAAAAGAGAATGAACACTCATTATTGTATTCATTCATTAATTTTAAACTTTTTGGCAGTCTTCGAAGAAAAAGTTGAGAAACGTGTGTTCAGTTCACAAAAAGATTACTGGAAGTGAGAAGCCCTGTTTAGTTCAGATACCATTTAGCACTGTGTCACTTCACGTCTGATATTTGGCAAAATGAATGTCTTGAGGCAAGGGGTTTAGATCACAGAGATGCATTTGTGAGTCCTAAGTGAGAACCTGGACATTTCTAAATTAAAAGAGATGCTATAGAACTAAACCATAGCTTCTTTCTGTTTATTTACTGGAATGCTAACAGTATATTCTCTAAGCATCTCTGATATTAAGGAATATCGCATATATATTTGCCACCTCTTTCAGTCATGCATTCCTTCATTAGCTTTGACAAATTCTGCTGGCTCATTGAGACAACGAGTCTACCAATGCAAGAAAATATATGGTAGAGATTTTATAATCAGGTTGTACAGCCTGGAACCCTACTGTTATAAGAACCAGGGAATAATTTCACTTCTTTGGGGGGAGTCTTGTCTGAGGAATTTAATATAGACTTACTATATTTAAAAAGGAACTCCATAATCATGCAATGTCTACTATCTTCAAAGGTTTATTATGGCGCAGGCAAACCATCTGTGTTTTGCTGGTTTAAAAAAAATTGAGAGAAATTTGCGACATTTGATTTAACTTGGTATTGGGAAGATAAAGGTAACAATCAAAGCATTAGTTAGAAACCAAACAAAGGTAAGTAGGAAGTAGAAAAATGTACATCTAGCATATAGACAGAGGATCATAAAAAGGGAAATATTTTTAATCTTATAGGTTAATAATATTGTTTTAGATCCTCATTTATATTATACCAATGTAAGTAATAATTATTCTAATTTAAAAATTGTATTTTAAATTATTGTGATTGATTTCTAGATATTGCTTGTTAATAACTGCAGAGTTTTTTGTTGCTTTTAATTAAAAAAAAAAAGAGCTCTAGGGTGGATTGAAAATCCCCCTCCCCTTTCAGTGTCTTAGGCAAAGCTGCAATCTCAGACAGGAAGATCCGATCTCAGCTACTATCGAGGTTTCTGTGGCCACTGCTCCTGGTCTGAACTTTGACCATCAACTCGTCGCTACTCCATATACACATATTGTGTGTGTGTGTAGATAGATAGATAGATAGATGGATGGATGGATGGATGGACAGACAGACAGACAGACAGACAGACAGACAGGATAAGCTTTACTTACATTTATTGATATCTTCATAAGCCCCTTCACATGCTAGGGGGTGGCAGCTAGCAGCATGAATGTGCCATTTCTAGCATTCCATAGACTGAGACACTGAAGATTGTTCACCCTTAGGACTCTTACATTCACTGTGTTTGCCTTTCCTTGGTAACTTTCCGTGTCTTTTTTCTCTGGATACCTAAACTGTATTTCTAAATGTTCAACTGAAAATTTAAGTTATTGCAAAGCTAGAAACTTGGAAATCTGAAGGAAAATTTCATTGTTGAGGAGAATTCTTATATGTGTGAAGGAAATGCCCTCATCTTCTAGGAAAAGCCACAAAAGGGTCTTGGAATTATGGAGTGGGGGAATGGAATACATGTTAGTCTAAAGGGACAGAGAATCACACTTGTACACATTTTTCATTGTCAGTATTTACAACCCCCTACAAAACCACCTCTGAGCATTCCTTGACTAAGAAAACCCTATGAAATTTATGGGGTTCCCATAAGTTGACAGGCAACTTGAAGGCAAATACACATATACCGAATGGATGCAGTTTGAAGCACACATCCCTTCCTTTCCTTTAATAATAGACTAAATCTGTGTGTGTGTGGGTATGTATGGGCCTTCAAGTTATCTGTCAACTTAAGGTGGCACCATGAATTTCATAGAATAGACACATTAAAATCAATAGGACATGAGCTGTAACTAACAAATTCCATTCCTTCAAATGGATCTACTCTAGGCAAAACTGATGTTGGATTTAGGAAGTGGAAATTTCGCAGTCATCCAGCTATTACTGGATTGCAGCTCCCATGATCATTCACTGTTGGCTCTGCTGGTTAGGGCTGCTGGGAGCTGGAGGCCAAACATAACTGAAGGGGCACATGATGCGCTGCCCAAATTAAGCCCACTATCAGAATGATATGAATAACATTTTTATGGAACATGAATATATGAACTAGAAAAAAAGGAATTATTTAAAAACACTGGGTCTATTGACTTATTTTTGTTTTCTACTTGTAATGGAAACACAATTCATTATGCTAAAGACTGTTTCTGTGGCTACTATATAATCATACTCTTTAAGCTTTATAGCTTTACAAGTATTGTGAATGAGATCGAGTAAACAAACTATTTTAAAATTAATAGCTGAATGTTTGAAGAAAAAAGCTGGCACATGGTTTTTATTGGTATAACCCATATGAAAAACAGCACTGAATAACTTATCATACAAAAATCGACAATATATAATCAAAGTGTCTAAAGCACATCCTCTAAAATAACAAATGATAATAGATATAACAGTCATCTAGTTAACAGCATGTCCCTGAAAGGAAAAGGGAATTTGAATTTCAGTCTCTTCTGTGGTTTGCGGCAAGTGATAGCCTCGTAAGGTTGAAGGATTGACAGCAAACAGAGGACTGCACTGAGATTTATGTGATCATAGAAGAGAGGGGGGAAAAAGTCAATTTGCTTGACTTTTGAGGTTTGCATTATTGTAGCCATATGATGCCTTTTAAAAAACAAGACTGGACAAATTCATGGAAAGTATAATTTATCAGCAGCTATGAACGTGTGAATGCTTTCTTTCTGGTCTGTGTCATTTCTGCATGTCCTCATCAGTGTTGTTCTGAATATTTTGCTCACATTTTTCTACTGCTGCTATTCAATTTGATAACAAAGATCACTTTTTTAAAAAAAAATTCCAAAGAAGGAAGAAACTTTGGAAAAATTATCTTGGATGAAACTCAATAATCTCTGTGACAGTTGAAAACCTCCTTATCTCTCCACACTTTAGTTAGAACTTTTCAGAACTCCTTCCACGGGGCTTGTTCATATTAGGAAGTGTGGACAGCCAGGGAAGTGGAAGAGAAGAAATGTACAACAGAAAGAAAAACAAAAAACAAAAACAGAACTCTCAGCCACCTTTAAATGTTGTGGTAAGGCAAAACATGAGGCCTTTCCACACAACACAGTTATAGTGCTATCATTCCACTTTCAACATCCTGTGGAATTCTGGGGTTTGTAGTTTAGTGAGACCAAAGAGCTCTCTGGCTGAGAATTCTAGATATCCCTCTCTAAACTGCAAGCCCCAGGATTCCATAGAATGTTGAATATGGAATAATAGCACTATAACAGTGTAGTGTGAAAAGGCCCATGGATAAATGATAACAAGAGAAACAAGAGGAATTAAGTAGGAAAGGAGAAGAAACTGATCCAGGAAGAAGATGCGACAGATGAAGAAAGGATAGAAGTTTTAGGATCAGCACTTTAGATCCGCTCCAGGAGAAACGTAGGGTATAAATCCATTAAAAAAAATGGACAGACAGACATGGATGTCAAGAGATATGGTGAGTTCTGGCCACCAGCCATTTTTCTACACCATCCTTTCCAATAGATGCCATTGATAGTCTGTGCTGATCTTGAAGAGAAAGAGTATTCTTGAATCTGGGAGGAAAGGAGTACACTCTGGTGGCTAGAGCTCCAGAGCTACAACCTGCTGAAAATGAATTGCTACAACAAGGTGGTTGAGAAACATTGTATAAGATTCTTGCCTCTGACAAAGGTAACATATTGCATAGATTACAAATCACAATCAATTCCCATTTTCTGAGCATCATTGAGACTTCTGTCTCTTGTTCTTCTTATTGTTCTTACTGTTTTCCTACTTTTTTGTGTGTGTGTGCTGCTATAATAGGAAGCAGCACAAAAATTTCATGAATGAATCCATTTTCAACCCTGCAATTTTGGCAAAGTAATCTGATCTGATGGATTTTTATTCAGTGACTCAGTTAACACACAAAACATTGAAAATAACAGAAACATTAGGAGATTCATTTATTTATTTTATACCTGTCTTTCTCCCAGCATGGGACCCAAAGCTGCTAATAATAATTTAAAACAAAACTCAGTAAAAATCGTATTTTATCAAAGTTAAAAAGCAATTGACAAACAATTGTGTAAAAAAAAACCTGTGTGGTTAAAAACAGTTTGAACACATTTAAAACATAGTTAAAAAGATAAACAATAAAAGCATAACACACCACTTTCAAAACATTGTTTGGTGCCGTGATGCCTAAATAAAAAACTCTTTGCCTGCCAGCAGAAAGAAAGCAGGGAGAGGCCAACCAGACCTTCCAGGGAAGAGAGTTCTACTTCCTGGAAGTAACCACTGAGAAGACTCTTTCCTGTGATCTCACCAACAGTTGCTGTGATGATGGTAGGACTGAGAAAATGCCCTTGCTCAAAGATGTTAAAATTCAGGCCAGCTCATATAAGGAAATAGTATCTTTTAGATAGTTGTGACCCAAGCCATAGAGAGCTTTAAAGTTTAAAATCAGCATTTTAAATTCCACATGGAAACAGACTGGGCAGGCGGTGACTGCGGAAGAAGAGAAAGCAAACAGTACCTTCTTCCATCATTACTAGTCCCCTAACCAGTGAATAACATGGAGCAGTTGCACCAGTTGAACCACTGATAGTTTGGCCCTGAGAGTCGGAGTACAGAGCAGTGGAAAAGTGGTAAAATAAAGCTGTGTGTGCTCTAGTCTTTGCCCTCCACCCATATGCTACCCTGCTCCCACCTATAAAACCATGGATAATGTCATTCTGACACCAGCAACATTCAACTGCCTGTCCAGTAGGCTTCTGTACCTGGAAGGAGAGTGTGCCATCTTGTCCTTTCTTCAGGTACTGTAAAGGATTGGCCTGACTTTTATCCGTATGTCCATATATTTGGTCAGGATCTATTCTTGTATTGGTCAGCTGTTGTAGCAAGCTGGCCTATGCAATCTGTTTCTTCATACTCCTTTTAAGGCTTCAAATGTAGTGATCAGCCTACCAGTTTGAAATAAGAGGAAAACAAGGAGTCTGTTCACTTTATAGAAGTAGGATTCCACTTGAACTTCCATGGCTACATCCTATAGTATCCTGGGATTTGCAGTTTGATTAGGAGTATTTAGAATTCTAAGCTAGTGAATGATAGTGCATCAGCAGACTACAAATCCCAGGATCCCATAGGATGCAGGTACAGCACTGAAAGTGGACTCATAGTACTAAAATTGTGTCGTGTGAAAGAACAGATAGGAAGCAGTTTCTCTGGCAGACGGGGAGTCCTTCAAACCCTTTGTCTAAAATTTGGAATTGTCTGCCTATCTGACAAATCAGGAGCCACTCTTTTCCATCTAGCCAGTCAGAAATTAAATGGGACAACATAATTTGGAAGCATGAAATGCTCATTTTGCAGCAATTTCATATATAATAGATTATAATCAGACAAAACTGCTCTCAAGAGACAATATTTACACTGAAGTCTTAAAACTACTAGCAACAAGACCTAAACGTAATACTAGCCACAAGCCTAGTTCCTAACTCCCAAGGAAATTATTAAAGATGCAGAATAAAAAGACTTTGTTTAGATTTCTCTTCTCCCCTTTTTTTTTTCAGCCAAGGAAATTCTTAAAGTACTACTGGGAAAAAAAGAAAAGCCTTGACCAAAATACAAGCATCTAACTTTGACGTATAGCTTCATGAATGTGTATGCACTTAGTGAATGTTAGATACAAATTGCATGTACCATGTGATTCTAAATAAGGCTTAAAATCCAGTATAAGGAAACTAGCCACTTTTCCTACACCCTGGTAGAAATTTTCTATTAACTGACACAGCACTTTGCCAGGGCAATAAAAGAAAGCCTGACAGCTGCAATTTCCGACAGATATGTTGAAGTCTTGTCAGACCCTCTGGGAAATGTTTCGTTTCTATAGTCTTGTTCAGGAAGGCTCATTCACTTCTAGAAATGCTGACTTCCATTCCAGCTGCATTTCACTGTTCACTACGAGGGGGGAAAGGCACCAGATATTAACAAGCACCAACATAAAAATGGAATTAATCTGCTGAGTGCTCTTTTCTTCCCAGTTGTTCTTTCAGATATATGTTCATTTCTAGGTTACTTTATTTTCCCCATTCAAATTGTTTTACATTACAGCCTGGCATAACGTAACAAATTGCATGACCACTCTTCTACAAACCTGCCCTAAATAACATATTATATTAAGCAGAGCTAAGCGCTGTCGTTAAAGTAGCCGACCACTCCTCTGGGAGTGAGACCCGCTGGTGCCTTATGCCGTCTGCTGACAAGAACTAAATATATTATTTGTATTCTCCTCAACATTCCAGTTTGAAACTTGCATGCCAGTCATTGCACTGCAAGTGAAGAAACAGCTGCTGTGGATGAGGCAGGCAGTTAAAATCTTAAACTCACATCGGTTCATGAAACTGACTCAACACACAATCATGTAATAAATGATTATCAGCATTTGGGTGGAGGCTAAAATGGAATTCCTATCTATCCATTCACAAAAAGAGCAGTTACAAATCATAGCAACCAATCCCATTCCTAAAATTATGATATAATTTTGTTTGTTGATTTAAAAAGAACAACACTGGCTGCTTGAATTAATCAAAGGTCTACTATATATTCCTTTTGAAATGTTACTGTGAATCAATATACCATTTTTCAACCTTACCAGGGGCCTCCAGAGTGAGTTATATGAAACTACAAAACAAAGCAAAACCTCCTAAATAAAAGAATTGAAACAAAGGCCTTAGCATAAAAAGGAAAAGAATTAAAGCATTGCATCACATATTGAGAATCATTAAAAGCAAGTGGAATAAGAATGCTATCACTCCCCACCTAAAACACCATCAGCTGGAGGCTAATCTCATCTCTTTGGATGGGAATATGTAACTTGAGGCCTTCCACTAAAAAACCACTTTTAGTGGTTGAATACGGAACAAGGCCTTCAAAGATTAATTCAACTGAATGAGTATATCAATATAAACTAGAATAGCAGAATATCAACAAATGGGGAAGAAAGCATTCCTAGCTATGGGTATTTATTAGAACCTGAACCTGCATAATTATCTTCAGCCTGATAAAGGTATAGGTCACAAAGACAGAAACAGGCAGTGTATAAGCCCATCCCAACTCTTCCCCCTGCCAAACCAAGTCTGGGGAATATGCTCCAGATATTCTTGAATTACAACTCCCAGCAGCCCTTGCCAGTATAGCCAATGGGGAGGGATGATGGAATTTGCAGCCCAGCAACTTCTGGAAGGCCAGACAATCCCCAACCCTAAATGCAATAGGATGACCATGAGATGCACAATCAATTTAGCTCCAGTTGCACAACTTAAGGGATCTACTCAGAGTGGGGATAGTGACAGGAACCATTGCTTTGTGACCACTGCAATGGAAACATGTCTTCTAAACCACTGTACAGTGGATGTCTTGTAGGAGGAGCTGGCTAATACTTAACATCAGGGAAGTGTGGCAAGGAGGATTCCTTAATTGTTCTGGAAGAGGTCTAGGAGTGAGAGTGCAGGGAAAAAAGGGAAACAGAAAGATGTGTTTGAATCCCTTCTCTCAGGATTAGAAGCCCAGGTAATGCCAGTAAAGTACAAGGTCAAACACTGAAAGACAGATTTTCCTATAGTATGCCCTGCACTTATGCAAGAGAATACTAGAAAAGTGGTTTTCAGTGAGAAGAAATCAGACTTATACTGAGTCTACTGAGGATAATATTGCTGACACTGGATCCACCAAAACTGATGGGTGGTGGAAGTGCACATCAGAGATCTATTGTAAATCCATCACTCTCTTGATGTCTGGTAGTCTCCAAGGATTGAATGTATATATGTGGTAATAAGGCAACAAGGCAAGATTGGGATTCTATTGGTGTATCATCCACCCGACTACCCACCTGTCTCCTTGTCTAAGCTGGTGGAGTTAATCTTGGAGATGGTGTTGATCTCCCCAAAATCTATGATGGGAGATTTTAATGTTAGGTCTAAGGCCCTTTCATCAGGAAATAGCCCATTCATCAGGACCAGCTCAAGACTTCATGACATCCATGGCTTCATAACTCTTTCTCACTTGACACATCAGACAAGGCATACTCTTGATCTTGTTTTTGCTAGCTAAAATGAGATAGATCTTTGGAGGTGAAAGAATTCTGGATGGGTCAGTACTTCATAGGGCTTAGATTTTCTTGGATCCCTAATCTCTGTAGGAGTTTGACTACTGGATCAAGAAGGATTCCTGAATGCTCTGGGAGATTTTTCTAGCTTCTAGAGCTGGCAGCCCTCCCGGGACAGCTATTTTGTGTGGTTAAGAGGATATTACATCCTGGATCTCAGAATGAGCCCTCAGAAACCAATGCTCTGGTCACTTGCTGGAATTCTAGAACTGGCAATCCTGTTCACACACAGGCTGATCTGTGAAGTAGGATCTGATTACCTTCATTGCTTAAATTCTAGAGCTGGCAATCCTGATGACACACTAGTTTAATCTCTGAAATAGGGAAATGACCCAGGCAATTGACACAATTGCTCCTAAGTATACTTCACTTTTGTGCAATGTAGAGGTTCTTCGGTTTTTTGAGGAGCTCCAGGCAAGGAGTGATGAATCTTTAAGCAGTGAAGGTGACTAGAACACTGGCAGAGAAAGACTTAGGATGAATTCAACTGAACAGGGTTTAGGGTCTTACTCCATGGTAGTGGAGCAGAAAGATGTGACAATCCAGCCTGGCACAGCTGCTTTGTGTGGTTAAGGAGGTTAAGTTAGATCTCAGGGGATTGAAGATAAGCTCCTAGAAACCAATTGCAATGAATATTTGCAAAGAAAATCACTGAGATCCATTCTGACTGGAACTCCTCATCCTGGTGAGATACCTGAAGCTTGTCTTGTCTTGTCTCATTTTGCTGTATAATTTTCAGTCTGTTTGACATGGTAACATGGAAAAATTACTTGGAGAAGCAAAGTCAACAACCAGTTGTTTGTTACATTTATTTGCATACTATCTGATTAGAACTTCTAGAGAGGGCTGTTAGACTGGATGGTGGAGGTTCTAACTTCTCTGAAATATACAATTATAAGAAAACTGTCAAAGAGGCCTTCACTAGCTCTTATTAGCCTTGATAATTATCAGCTACTTTCCAATATTCCTTTTCAAAGCAAGTTCTTAAAGCAGGTGGTGGCAGCATATCTCCATCCTTCTTGGATGAAACTGAATTCCCAGATGCAATTCAATCTGTGTTCAGATCTGATAGTAGAAATAGTTTTAATCCCCTTGGTGGAAGATTTACACTGGGAACCAGACAGGAGAATACATCCCTGCTAGTTCTGGTGAACCTCTGAGTGGTATTCTGTACTATCAAATCTGGTATCCTGATGTTGGACTCAATGGTACTATTTTCCATTGGTTCAGGTATGTATGTATTATGTATGCATGTATTTTGCTGAATGCCCCAACATTCATTCACTGAGCAACTATTGTTCAGCCTCAAGTCCATTAGTTATGGGGCTCCACGGGGCTCAGCAACATCTATATGCTTTTTTAATACCTACATGAATTCACTGGGGGAAGAACATGTGGAGTTTGGAAGTCATTAATATGATGACTCTTGGCTTTATATCTCTTTTACCAAACAGGCTGTGGAAGTCCCAGACTGTTGTCTGGATACAAAGAAATATTGATTATGGGTAAATAAACTGAGCCTCAGTCCCCACAAAATGGAAGTTTTATTGTTCAGAAAGCGAAGATATCTGGGATTGGGTTTACAGCCTAATCATAATTTATTGTATAGTGTCACATTCCACTATTGATAAAGTCATTGTCTGGGCAGCTAAAGGTGTGTGGGAAAAGAAACTGGAACAGTAAGTATTCTTAAGGGGGTTCCCTCGAAAGATTCCAAGTAAGCCAAGTGGCTACTGGTGCCAGGAGGTCTACTGCCCAGGTTTAGTTGGTGTACCAGTTGCCCTTCTTCCAAGGGAGAGCAGACTTAGACACACATCCCTAATAATATAAAAAAGTGCTACACTATGAGTATTTGTAGGTGCAATAGTGGAAGAGAAAAAAGATTTCACTTCTCTCACTGACACAGAATATGCCTTCAAACAGCCGATGTTTAACTGAAGTTGCTCAAAGTTTTTTTGGCAAAATCTCTGTAGTTGATATCCCACTCATTTCTTCAACAACAACTCCCTAGAAACTCAAGATTTTAGATACTTCAGGTACATTCTTGTCAAAATTGAGGAGTTTTAATTCTTATTTGGTGCAATGGGTGAGTGCATGTTCAGATATCTCCCACTGAAATCAGTAGGGCCTAAAAATTGTTACCCAATTTTTTCCCAAATGAAATATAGTTGCTGTTGCTGTTGCTGTTTAAAAAAAGAAGAACTAAAGGTATGTCTTGAGCTTTAATCCCCTTGGTGGAAGACTTACACTGGCAACTGCACTGGAGAGTTCATACCTGTTAGAATCATATTGACATAAATTATTATCATCTCCATATTACTGAAATGGAGACGGAGCATTCCTTGATTAGGGCAGCTAAAATCATGACTTAACAGAAAACTTTTTTTTTCTTTTTTGGCTCCTAAAAGCAAATTACACAAGATGTTTAGCATGTAAATTGAAGTATAAGACTGGCAGGGTGGGGAGTTGCCTCCATCATTTTCTGCCAAAAACCACACTGCTGCAAGAATAATAATGTACACATAACCTCTGTGCCTGAATTTTGAAAAACAAAACAATATTCTTGGTTGGCTGGGTTATTTAATTTTTATCTGATATTTTCACTTTAAATTGCACCCAAAGAGAAAAATTGTTTGCATCTGAGTGTTGCACATAGTTTGGCCTTTAGCCTAAGCTTTTGTCTATTATCTATTATAATCAAGTCCCAGACCAATGTACTTGCTTTAGAAACTTTCTAACAAAAATGGTTCTGTGTTACTGCATATTTCAGCTTAGATCCCTTCCATTCACCCAACAAAGAAAAATTCTTGATATTTATTTCAAAGAATTTTATATCTCTTGCTTATACTGTTTTTTCCCCCAATCTCTTTAAAATATATTTAACTTAGTTTATAGCATTATATCTCACTATTGATCAAGTCCTTACTTTGGGCAATTAAAGTTGTATGACAGAAGAAAGTGTGGAAAGGTAAATATTATGAAGATATATTTTATATTTTCATTCTGTCTTTACTTTGTCACTTCCTGGTAGGACTAGTCCAGAATTAAAGGATTTTAGAGCAAGTAGAAGACTTTGCTGCTAAGACTTTGTTGCTTTAACATATATGAGGTTCTAGGAGACTGATCAGCTACTGACAGTATCCTGAGACATTTTTCCCCAAAGGAGAGCCTGCTTTAGAAGGCTGTAGATTTTCATCTCTACTTCAGACTTTCCAAAATTACGCATAAGATTCTGAGAGCAGAAGCAGCAGTGTGTCCACATGGAAGCTCAGGAGCAATGCCTCAGTGCCCATCTACCAATACGGTGTTGATCATGCAAGAGTCTGGCTCATGATGAGGAAGCAAGATTCCTTATGTACTCCAGATCAGATCCTTGATAACATGCCAGGAAGAGGTAAGTCAGCTATGTAGCTGCTGAACTGGAACTTAGCTTATGCTGAAGCACCACCATATCCATCTCTGTGCCCTTGTTGGACAGCTCCCTGGCTATCCAGAACTTCTTGTTTCCTGTTTCCTGGACAGCTCCTTGACCACTGTGGTACTGTAGAATCTTGAAGCACATGGAAGTGGTTGTAGGAGTGGAAAAACACCTCATATTTAACATCTTACCCTCTTGAATATATACATTTTCTGCAGCACTAATCTTGAAAACAATATATAGGCTTTTATTTTATTTTCCTCTTGGAAACAATAAATGTTAGCACAATCCAGTTCCAGTGATGTGAAAAAGTAACCCTGGATGTCAGGGGATCTGATTCCAGCCACATCAAAACACAGACTTTGTCTGAGCTTTGAACTTTTTTGGATTAACACCTGCCTTCCTTTGGAGCGCTTCCAAGGCATTCATCATCAGTCCCTTGAAATCTGTTGCCTCCTTGCTGCTTTTTGTACTAGCATCTGGGACATGAGAAAGTTAAATGAGATTTATGCCCAAGACATGGAAGGTTCGGTTTAGGTTCTCAGAATCTGAAGAGTCCCTAATTTTTTAAAAATGCAAAAAAATATTAATTGTCAAATTTTACCTACTTGGCTAAAAAAAAATTAAAAAATTAAAACATAGGAAAACAGATTTGCTATGATATGATAAAACTGATACACTTTTTTGTGGTGATGCAATGGAACCTCTTAAACCTGATATGTTATAGAATCTTAGCATATTTTCATCTGTTCCTAGATGAGCCCTTATAAGTGCCATAGTTTTAGAGTCTATCCATCACTGAAATCTGTGGGATTTAAAAGTGCTCAGCTTTGTCTGACTCATATCCCTACATTTTGATCCCTTTAGGTCTAGTTTTTCAAATCTAGATTTCCACAGCATAGGATACACTCATACTACACACACAACTCACACAGGCATTCATAGTTGATTTTCAGATTCACCTAAAAGTATTCTATCTTTTTATCAGCACAATACAATGCCTATCTATACAGAGATAAGCCCCATTTAATTCTATTGGACTTACTCACAGACAACTTTGCATGCCACAATGATGCTGAAGTTAATTTTAATATAAGTGCAAAGATAATCAGAGAGAATACTGCTGCTAGTATTCGAGCAATGATCTGAAGTCTTGTAAGAAAGTGCACTGTATCATGGTCTGACAAGTCCTGTAAGGCAGAAACCACCTTCTTCATCCTGTAGTTCCTTTTTTGTCACTAGGACAAAGCTGGATCTAGACAGCTGAGTGTTATCTTCCCTCTCAGCATCTCATGGATTCCTTCAATAACCTTCCCCGCTTCCTCTCATGAGGAAACGCACGTATTATTTTTCCTACCTTTTTGTTCCTTTGTGGCGCGGCCTTCCCCAGCTTGAAAACCTCCTCTTTTTGGGCTTCAACATCTATGACACTTCCATTACTACTCACAACTTCAAGTTTGCTATCCTGGTACTGGATGTTACTTTCTCTATCATCTGGACATGCCTGTGGTTTGTTGGGTTCTGTTTTCTTGCCAATCAATGGAACAGGTCGACCCATTCCTACTTGCTGCACGAGCATGCATTATATTTGCTCTCCTTTCTGTTCCGTGCTGGCTGTACCTAGCCTATCTGGCTCTGAAAGACCTGTGGGCTGAGCCACCTGTTCCTTACAAGTGGACCCTGGATGAAGGATCTGTTGCCTGGACCACCCTTTCTTTATCCATTACCACCTCCCTTCCTAATAATATAGCCTATCCTGAGAATGTGGGTGCAGCATCCTATCCATCCACTCCTGTACCCCACCAGTTAAGATTAATAAATACTGATGACTAGATAATTATTTAGTCCTGAAATAAAGGAAGGAAAGAGAATTTGACAGACATATATATATATATATATATATATATATATATATATATAGGCGCATCTTTTTATGTGATCTAGACCACCTGGATCTAGCCAATATTTTTTGTCAGTATTCTGAATGCCTTATTGGGAAGATATTTGGCTTAGATCCAGATATCTGGGAATTTTATCCTTCTGTAAATATGAGTAGCAGCCACCACATTTCCATATGCAGAGTGAAGGACAACCAATTATATGAGTGATCAGGCACACTTGTAGCAAGCAAAGCATGAGACTTTCTTTAGTATCTTCTATGTTGTAAAATAAGAAAGATATATAGTGAGGTATTTACTATATATTATCTTCATTTATTTAAACCATACTTAATTAATAGCATTTGTTAACATGGAACTAGGGATGTAAATCTTCATAAATGTCATTTATACAGGCAAGAATGAATAATTTTACCGTTTTTCTTCTTACTGTGAGAAGATCATCCCAAACTGTGCAGTTTTCATAGACTAATTGAATTTTATTCTTTGCAAAAGAAAAGAAAAGAAAAGAAAAAGAAATACAGATGGATTTCTGTTTTCTGATCAGAAATTGTTGTTTTCTCTTCAGGATTCTTGGCTTTTTATACACAAATGTTGTTTTCAGCACATAAAATACTGTTTTCTGTTCAAGAAGCTTGTTTTCTACGCAGAAAACGCTGTGCAAGAAAGACTCCTTTAAAAAAAAAAATAGGAACAAGTCTCGAACTGTGGAGATTCTGACCCATTTAGAATTCTCCTCAGAGTTTCCCGGCACATGAGAAACCTGCTTTTCAACCATTTTTCAAATATTTTTGAATACTATTTCCATCCCTATGAAACACAACCTATAAACTCTTGCATGAATTTTCAACATAGATCCCTGCAGGTATAAATAGTTTACATTAGTTTGAGATTACTTTTGTTTTATCTGCACAGCTGTTTCCCATGGCCTCAGACTCTTATTTTTCTGCCACATATATATGTTGCCCACTACATTTCTATCTTCTGAAGACTTGTCCCTCTCTATTCTCATTATTTTCTTCAGGCCCCATCTAACATCCCCACCTCATCCTTTAACCTTCTTCTATTACCAAATGACATTTTAGTCCACAACTGAATGGATGGAGGCAATAAACTGTAGCTCAAGTCTTTACAGCAAGATATGGCAGGGTTTGGTTTTTGGTTTTGGCTTTTTGTCTGTTTAAATTAGTGAGGTATTTTGGATAAGTTTGTCTCTTTGATGCATTTCCCCTCAATGTGCCTCTACCATCCAGGGCTGACAAAATGCCAGGGCCCAAGAGTCTGGAAAGGACCTCTGAACTTGATTGTGTTGCATATGTTTTTGTCTTTCTCAGTAATACCATTACTATTTCTGACATCTATTTTAAAACTAGTTAATTTGAAAGAAAATGGTAATAATGGACAAAATTCCATATTACAAAATGCTCTAATATTTACTGCCAGAAAGCACCCAAGTGGGAGAAAAAAACTGGGTGAGCAAAGGGACACAGTCGTGCCAGTGAGTGGGAAAAAGGGAACAAAAGAATGAATGTGCAGATGACATCAGAAGCCACCACAGGTAAAACACAAGACCTCCAATGATGGTGGTATTTGCTGTAAAAAGAGACCTGGAGACAATCAGCTCACTGTGGCTTCAGCCTGGACAAGGAGGAGAAAAAGAACAATGAGTAACAACAGCTTTACCTCCACAGCTGGAGGAAGAAGTCCTCCCAGTTTCTTACTAGCTTCACTTTCTCTGACAGCAGTTCCCAGATATCTCCTGGCTGGCCTACAGTGGCCATCAAGGGGCATGTAATGCACCTCTGTGTACAAGTCAGCCACCTGGCTAGTGAAGGAGAGTGCTGGTTGTGGGTGGCCATTTGTTCGTCCTTGCTCAAGGGACCTTGAGGGAATGAGTGGATTTCTGTAGCCCAAAAAGAATTTCACCAAGGCCTAAACCCAGTCTCAGCAGCCCTGCCTGACTCTGCTCTTGGTGGCCCTCCCTGCATCTGGATGGATGACAGCCAGGGCTTTTCAGAATGGTGTTCATGTAGTTGGAATTCCTTCCACTGAAAGGTCTACCTTGGTGGTGGAGTGGTTAAATGCTGGTACTGCAGCCACAGCATTGTAGGTTTGATCCTGCAGGGCTCTGGGTTGACTCAGCTTTCCGTCCTTCTGGAGGTCGGTAAAATGACTACCCCAGCTTGTTGGAGGCAGTTAGCTAAATACATTGTGAACCACATAAGGAGTGCTTCGTACTGATAAGTAGCATAGAAATGTAACAGCTATTGCTATTGCTACCTAGTGCCAGCACTAGGCACAAATATGTTTAAAGTTAGTTTTAAAGTTAGTTTTAAAGATTTTAAAGATGATCTTATTTATTTCATTATCTATACATTGTATTTTGTTTTTACAAATGCCTGGAAATTTTTTAAAATATGATATGGAATAAATAAATAAGCAAGCAAGCAGTGCAGAGGGGATGATCATCATCATCATTGTCATCAGAATTCATTTATACCCTGTCGTTTTCCCAATAATGGGACTCTAGGCAGCTTACAAAAGCTTGATGATGTGTGAACAAGTATGAACAAGTGAACAAATGCAGTAAAACTGACTTTGGGACTGATTGGATGAACTATCAGTTTTCTTGAATTGAGCAACTGACAGCTACAGTAGCCACTTCTGCTTGGCTGCTCCGTGGTTCACTGAAAAACAGCATGGGATATTTTTGCCGGGTCAATAAGTTAAAAGGCTAGGGCAAAAAAATATGCCAAAAGAAAAAAAAATGGCATTTTCCCCCGAAATACAGCATTTTTTATTATCCTGCTTGAAATTAGGGGACATTGTTTACTACTGTGTAGTTGGCAATGTCTACACAGTGTTTACATTGTAGTTTAATTTTGCAACAAAATGTAGGTATGTGTGTCTATCTATAAACCAGCTTTCTCCAGTGGTTGTAACTCATTCAGCAGAAAAATGCAGCCTGTTACTGCTTCCAAACACCCATTGAGATGTGCTCTGTTTCATCTGAACCAGATGAGAGGGTCTGGAAGTACCTTGGGATGGTTCCAGTCCTAGAGACAGCCTAAAATTACTTTCAAAAGAAAAAGAGAGCTAGCTGGGTGTCATCTGTTCCAAACAGGGCTTTTTGGTAACCCCCTGTGGCAGCCTTTAGCCCTAAGAGGCAGCGTATGTACATAACCCCCAAGCCTTGAATGCCACTGTAACCACGTACCACACAATTACATATTACTGCAGCTACCCCTGTCTACAGGAATGAAGTGGGAGAATGAGCGCTTATCAATTGGACAGGATTCCCAAGTATGCCTGAAGGTATCATTCCACTCTGCTAGTAAAATTGGCTTATTTTTATAATGGATCACTTTTGGTATTTGCAATTTGAAATCAACCCATGAAGAAATTTGTTCCCAAATTAAAATGTTTGGATATGAATATGCTGGGGACAAACATACGAAAGCCTGCAAACCTATCCACATTTACCACAACTGACTGGAACTTTCTACTAAAGAGAAACACATTTATACATTGCCCTTCTGCCCTGAGAGCACTTTGTGGCTTCACAGTGTAAGACATATTAATTTTAAAAATATATAAATAACACTAGTATAAATAAGTTAAGAAGAAGAAAACTCAAAGGGAGTATGAAAAAAGCAGCATTCAAACTGCAAAATGGCTATTAGCAAGACATAATAGCCTGGAAACGAAAATAGAAAAACTTTGATCTTTAGAGGATCTCTATATTTTCTTGAAAATAGGTTGGAAAATAATGTGCATTTGAAATGTGACAGTTTATATTCTATTTCACTTTATTGCCTGCAAATTCATAGAAGTCAGTGTAAACCTCAGATGAAAGCTAGAGGATGAAAATATAGCTGTTAATAATTTAGCATCAATTTTAAAATAAAAGTACCTCACAATATAAATATAAATATCTGATGATACACAGTGTAATGCTTAATTCCCAGCTTGGTTATCTTTTGGATTGTTAATCATTTCTAAATGAGACCAAGCATTTCTCTTTGTTTTACCTAATATTTGAAAATGGCCAAAAAGAGAGAGAGAGAGAAAAATCCCCATGGGTCATTGAAAATTATCCTTTCATTCCAGCCGCCTGTTTCAAGTCAGTCAAAACATTCCATACTTCAAAAGACAGCTTTGCCTGCTTAGGCCATTTTGGTGTCTTTCTATGGTTGGCCTATGAGGGATTGGTTATTTGGATAAATTAATTTGTGGAGCCTGCCAGCCTTCTAGAAGACCTCAGTGTCTGACTGCAAATTAGTTCTACTGAACATGCAGAAATCCCCGGGCAGACTAAAAGAAATAAATGGTGATAAAATCTAATACTACCATGTTTGTAATGTGATT
This sequence comes from Cyclura pinguis, assembly GCA_030412105.1. Lineage (NCBI taxonomy): Eukaryota > Metazoa > Chordata > Lepidosauria > Squamata > Iguanidae > Cyclura > Cyclura pinguis. The sequence goes on from CM059602.1 coordinate 221,634,529, forward strand.
TTATTCTCCCATATACCCTGTAAGCAAAGCTAATGTTGAATCTTAAAAAATCATATATATATATATATATATATATATATATATATATATATATGCGCGCATGCATATAGAGTCCGTGAAAGCATAAAATCAGATCAGTACCCTAGTCACAGCAAAAGAGGCAAAGTGCCAACTTTAAAGTAAAGCATCCAGCAGGAATCTTTTTCAAGAGCAAACAAAAATGTCCTAGCTTTCCACAAATTCAATGAGGTATTTACATTACGGATGCACCCCTGCTTAAGCCAGGAAGTCACACAGTTGAATTCTGCTTGAGTTCAGGGGCTGTGAATAAACTGCTATGCAGTCATTTAATGCATAGTTGTACAAGTGCCTAAGGATAGTTTATCCTTAAGGAAGAGGAGAGATTTCTGAGCCAAAACTAACAAACATGGCTCCTCAAGCGGAACAATGGGCCAGAAACTCAGTAAAAAGGAAAATAAACTTTGCTGGCAGTTTGTTTTTTACTGTTAAGAGCTAAGCGACAACTTTATCCAGACTTTCCAGAAGAGGTAAAAGATTTCACATACAGTCTGTGTTCTCATGGCTGCTTAAAAGTTTATGGCAGACTATGTAACCCTGTTTCACTGTGCTTAATCCATTTTAGAGTACGCAATTGTATATTTGCTATCTTGAGTACAGACGCACCTGGAAACAAATATTTCCATCTAAAAGCATGTGGCACAAATCTCATCCCCCCCTAAACTCTCAAATTTTAATCATAGCCTTATATTTTCCCCATTTAGCCAAAAGCACCATGTAATTTGGACTACACCAGAGTTTCATGGCTCTCAAAACAAGAATTTCTATCTTCTGTAATCACGCCATCTGTTTAATATGAAGGAGAAAGACAAAATTATATTTATAAGTATTGATAGAGCTTTCTACAAAAGTGCCAACAATACACAGAATGACAACAACCCTTCTGTACAGTGGCTCTTTGTGTGTGTGTGTGTGTGTGTGTGTGTGTGTGCACGTGCACACGCGCATGCACGCAGGCATGTGCCTTCAAATTGCCTGTCAACTTACAGTGACCCCATGAATTACACATCATTTATTTGGAATGTTTGTACACTATTTTTAAGCCTTCTCTTATTTGAGAAAAAAGATGTTATCAATGAAAATGTTATCAATTTTCATTTTGGTTCATTTTTCCTAAGAGTTACAAAAATTCACAAAACTTCTTCATATTTGGGATAGAAAGAGATTGAAATTTAAAAATGTGGATGTGGGAAAAAGTGATAGATTTATCCATCCAGTTCCAGGGTTTGAATGCTGAACTCTTAATGTATGCGCACTACACAGATCCATTGCATACGATCTTAACTGTCACTGTTCCATACTGGGATTTGTAGTTTGATGAGGTGTTCAAAATCTTTGCTAGAGAGCTCTCTTTTCTGTGTACAGAGAATTCCAAGAACTTTACCAAATCACAAATGCCAAGATTCCATAGGATAGAGTCCTGATGTTAAAATGGTATAAAACTACTATACCTTATCAGTTGGTATGTTCTTCACCTACATACTCTTCAACCAAGTTTTGTGGTTCTTAATTAATGTTGCAAGCTCTTTTTTCCTGATATTCATCATTATATGAATTATTTCATAGAATCATACAGCTGGAAGAGACCACAAGGGCCATTGAGTCCAACCCACTGCCATGCAGGAATACATGGTCAAAAGATTCCCAACAGAAGACCTCAAAAAAAGGAGACTCCACCACACTCCAAGACAGCATATTCCACTGTCAAACTGCTCTTACCTTCAAGAAATTTTTCCTAATGTTTAGATGGAATCTCCTTTCCTGAAGTTTGAAGCCATTGCTCCATGTTCTCTGGAACAGCAGAAAACAGCTTGCTTCATTCTACATTTGACGTCCCTTCAGATATTTAAATATAGGCATCATGTTGCCTCTTAATTGTCTCTTTTCCAGGCTAAAGATATCCAGCTCCCTATGCCTCTCCTCACAGGGCATGATTTCCAGGCTCTCTGCCATTTTGGTTGCCCTTTTCTGGACATGTTCCAGCTCATCAATATCCTTCTGGAACTGTGGTGATCAGAACTGGACACCGTATTCCAGGTGGGGTCTGACCAAAGCAGAATAGAGTGGAACTATCACTTCCCTTGACCTAGACACTATACTGTTTTTGATGCAGCCCAGAATTGCACTGGCTTTTTTAGCTGCCACATCACACTGCTGACTCATGTTCAGCTTGTGGTCTACTAAGACTCCTAGATCTTTTTCACATGTACTGTGATCAAGCCAGCTGTCACCCATCTTATATCTGTGCATTTCATTTTTATTAACCAAGTGTAGTACTTACACTTTTCCCTGTCAAAATTCATTTTGTTAGTTTTGGCCCAGTTCTCTAATCTGTTAAGATCATTTTGAATTCTGATCCTGACTTCTAGGGTGTTAGCTACCCCTCTTAATTTGGTGTCATCTGCAAATTTGATAAGAATGCCTTCTATTACCTCACCCAAATCATTGATAAAAATGGTGAATCACACTGGACCCAGGACAGAACGCTGTGGCACCCTACTTGTCACTTCTCTCCAGGATGAAGAGGAGCCATTGGTGAGCAACCTTTGGGTTTAGTCAGTCAACCAGTTACAAATACACTTAACAGTAGCATTGTGTAGCCCATATTTTACTAGCTCGTTTGCAAAAATGTCATGGGGGAACCTTGTCAAAGGACTTAACTGAAGTCAAGATACACTATGTTCACAGCATTCCCTTCTTCTACCAAGCTAGTAACTCTATCGGGGGGAAAAAAGATTAGTCTGGTATGACTTATTTGTAAGAAACCCATGTTGACTTCTAGTGATCACAGCATTACTTTCTAAGTAATTACAAACTGTCTATTTAATGATCTACTTTAGAATCTTTCGGGGTATTGATGTCAGGGTGACTGTGTGTTAATTGTTTGGGTCCTCTTTTTTCCTCTTTTTGAAGATAGGGACAATATTTGTCCTCCTATAATCTGCTGGGACCTCTCTTGTTCTGCAGGAATTCTTAAAGATTATTGCCAGGGCTTCTGCGATTACTTCTTCCTGTTCTTTTAATACCCTTGGATGCAGTTCATCTAGACCTGGAGACTTCACTTCATTTAGAGTAGCCAGGGATTCCTGTACTACTTCTTTACCTACATTGTGCTGCATTTCCCCTACCAAATCATCTGCTCTGTTTCCCCTAGGGAGAACACTGCTTTCCTTTTAGAAGAAGATTGAGGCAAAAAGGTGTTCAGTAGTTCTGCCTTTTCTCTGTCCCCTGTTAGCATTTCACCATCCTGTCCATGCAGAGGTGTTACCCTAAAAGGTGGGGAACTTTGAGGTCCACCAGCAGTGCCAGTGTTTCCTTGGGATTTGGGGAATTATTAGTGCAAAGGGGACTTGTGACAGGAGGGTAACAGCAGGATCTTTTCACCTGTATATCCCAGTATTAACTGCAGAGAGGACTCCAATTAAAAGTTAAAAGAGTATTTTATTGGAATTATAGACACACACAAGAATTTAAGCAATCTCTTGAACCATAAAAGGCTTTTGAAAGAAAAGGTGAGAAAGATTGGATAGAGGGAGATTTTAGGTGGAATGGGTAATATTTACTGGTCCTGAAGCAGAAAATAGAAGCAGAGTGGTTCAAACAAGAATTTGAGGCAACACAGAGGAATGGGAGTCTGGGGTGCAGAGTGACACCCAATGTGCTACCGTGTTTGCATGTTAACCTTGTTGCATATTATCTAGGCTGGGGCTCTATTTCCTACCCTGAAGGGGTATGTGTTAATGATTTTTTTGCATAATACACAAAGGGGTCCAGAACGGGGTGACTGTCTTAACTGTAGGTAACAAAACATTGATGGGAGTCATGACAGTCTCTTAATGTTTTGGTTAGGTGAAATGAATGGGGAAGATCTCTGTAGGAAATGTGCACAGCCAGGAGTGTTTGCCTGCTGTACCTGGGCAATTTTGTCTACTACTGTATTTGGAGGTTGCATCATTAAGAGGATTATCCCAAATCCATTACTGTCAGGGATTTCTATCTAATCCTCTTGAATTTATGACCTGGCCATGCTGAAGTCATCCTACCCTAGCACACACTTATAGCCAGTGTCCTGCTGAGGCATGCTTTCCAGCCATAAGTGTCCAGTTTTCTAAGAAAATTATATTTATCACCAATTTTGTTATCCAGCAGGGTGGAAGGTATAAAGTGTGGTAACAAAGGCCATTTCCTTGTTCTTCTTTCGCTATGGCCTTCTTATTGTTTTAACAGCTCTAGCAAGCCTGAGCTCATTCTTTAGATTACCTTTTCTGACTTTCTCCCTACACTTGATAGCTATTTGTTTGAATTACTCTTTGGTGATTTTCCCCTTCTTCCATTCCTTGTACATGCCACTTTTAAATCTTACTTCCACTGAATGTTCTTTAGACATCTGTCCTGGATTCTTTAGATACCCCCATTTTTCCTTCTCAGTGGAATTGTTAGAAATCACAAATTCAATGGCCATTTCCACACCGGGCTTCTGTAATGGTGCAGAGCGACCTTTCAGGGAGCTCTTCTGCACCGTAGAGTGGACTGGCGTGGACTACTTTTTGTAGTTCCACACCAGAATCCACTCAGGAGCAGCTGGAACTAGCCGCGCTGCGTGTTTTTTAAAAACCTCTTTTTTGAGGTTTTTAAAAAGCATGCAGCGCGCAGCCCCGTGCCGCTCCATCGCCCGGCTCCGATGCGGATTTGCAGGTGCGCGCAAGTGCATGCCTGCAGATCTGCCGGGAGTGGGCTTCCGGCTGGTGAGCTTCTCCGGTTGGTGGAGAGCCTCCACCAACCGGAAGCCACCATCTGGGATGCCAGAGGACTGTGGAGCAGCGAGCTCGCGCTGCTCTGCGTCGCGACGACTTACCCGGCTGCCGGTAAGCTCCGTTTTTGGGCGTTTTCGCCCATTTCCCCCACACTCATGTGGAAAGGGCCAATATCTCACTTTTAAGAAACTCCAATTCATCATGAACTCCTGTCTCTTTTAGTATTCCCGACCATGGGATCACTCCCAGCATGTCCCTAAGTTTACTTAAATCATCTTGACTTAAACTCTAGAATGTGTGTCTGACTACATTTGGCTTCTCCTTTCTACTGTAGAATAAACTTCCAGAGAACACGGTCACTTCCCCCTAAGAATCCCTTCACTTCCACCTCATTAATCAGATCATCACTCATTAATCAGATCATCACTTTTATTTCCTCCTCTACCTTCTGGACTATGAAATTGTCTGCAAGGCGAGTGAGAAATTTGTTGGACCTGATACTCTTGTTGGACCTCATATTCTTGGACCTGATACTTATTTCATAATAGGAACTAACACAGCTTCAGAGCAATTTAAAGGAAGGAAAATCAAATGCTCATCAGAGTTAATTAATGGATTAATTGGTCTGAAGGCTAAAATATTAGCTGACTCATTGGGAGCAGCATCATGATTGTTCAGTGACAGTTTATACTAAGTAAAAAGCAATAACTTTAAAATTAAATACATTTGCAGTTCAGCTTTGATGTAGCCTTTAACCTCTCATGTTATAATAAATCCATAGCTCCAGTTCCTTTATGTGTGGGACAGGGCTTTAAGGAGTTTCCAAGCACTCAGTTATGACAAAAATAATTACCGCTTTAATGGCAATAATTCCTTCCTCGGGGATGACATGCTGTTTACTTACAGTCTATCCATTTATCCCCTGAGGGTCCTCTATTGAAGCTATCTTCTTCCAGATTATATATTGGCTGTAGAACTACAGCACACTTCAAATAGTCCCAACACCCTAACACCTGTAGAATACAGGACTGAACAGCTGTATTAATTTGCTGGCATGAAATTAAGAGCAGGCTGCTGTATGTGCAGCTTTCTTTGGAGCAAACATGTACATACTTGTCAGGAGAAGCATTCATCTTCAGCAAATTAGAGTGATTTTTCAAATAAATATTCTAGCTTCATTGGTCATGACAACTAGTATGTGCCAATAGAGGAAACAATAGCTCATTAATGAATGTTGTCATCTGTGGAAGAGACCAGAGAGAGACAGCCAAAATGTTTTTCTAAGCCATTTTTCAGGCCAAAGACACACAGAAAATGGGACATTGGAGGGGAGGAATTCCCCTCTTGTCTTTGGTTTGCAATTCTTTCCCTTGTGATGCTTAAAAAGAAATAGAAAAGAAATAGGACAGTAGATTGAAGTAGACTTGCTTGAAGAACCTTGCTTGAAGCCAAGGAAATTATTATATATCTGAGAAAGTTTGTATTAAGTCACACTCATGGTGCTTATATATTGCAAGCATGGAATAATTTTCACTTTCATACCTTTAGAAACAGCTAACTTTGGTAGCAGTCAGAAGACATACATAGTACCAAATGACTCTCTTCTGCTTTCAACATATGGCGCAATTATTTATGATCAAAATTAAAAGGTTTAAATTGTTCCTACAATATTATCACATTTCACACACTATTAATCAGTTAGTCTTGGCTTGAATTCTCAGAGCCAGACTGGTGGCTAAAACGTGCTCTAGCGCTAGGGACTGGAGATACGCTGTACCACATCCAAAAGCAGCAGATAGTTGACAGGGCACAGGTCTCTGCTGTGTGTCTTTAATGTAAAAGGGGAAGTTAATTATTTTTTCCAACTTAATTGTTTTAAATTTGAAATTAAACATCAAATTAATTCCAAGAAAAAGTTATAACTTATATTATGAATTAATTAACTGAGAATGAGTACTGAAGTACCAAGAAATGTAATATTTCACAACAGTTTCTTCACTCAGATTCTAGTTCTCTTGGATTTTTGCAAACTTGTTTCTTGTTTTCTCCCCCCCCTCCCCATTTCTTCAGGTCTTGGGAAATTGCCATATTTTACTTGACCTAAATTAAATTGAAGAACATGCATTACTTAATTCCAAGGTTAAAAGATTCTAAACCAATAGGATGTAAGGGCAGTTTAGAAGGGGAGGTCTTCCTTACATCCAAATAGTTCTCCTGTATTCTACACCAGAAACCACACAGGGGTTCTTCATCTATCTCAGGATTGTGGAGCTTTTATCCCTGAAGTTTCTGCTGGGGTATGGTATGGAAATCAGTAAGTGAAAAAGGGGTGGAATAAGGAAATGAGATTATAAGAAAGGGAACACAAGGACAAGTGGAGAGTGTGGTAGGTGTAAATTCATGTGTGGTGTTTTTTAGTTTCATTCTGGTAAGGCTTTCATTACAGGCATTCAATCTACATTTAAATAGTAATTTTACACAGGGTTTTTTTCTCTTCCAGTGCAAATACTACTGAATAATTATTTTTTTAGCTTATTAGCAATTAGCTAAACATATCAGCCCATTTCCTACTAATTTTCCTATCTCTGCCAGCTAAGGATGAAGGCAAGTACCTCATTCTGTCCAATGACAGGACTTGTCCTAAGTATGTCTTATTGTTATTAATAGTTCAAAACTTCCATTAGATAAAGTCCATGCTGATTTTTTTTCAAGAGGAGGCTACTGGAACTTTTCAGTAAATAATAAGAGGCAACGTACCTCACTTGCCTGACACAGAAAGTGTGGCTTAATTTATAGTACAGTTCACAGTGTTCATTTATCACAATATGAAAAAATAGCAAAGACAACTCTGATAATCCAAGGTCTGTTTCCTTTGCTTTTTAACACATTTCTACCTCAAAGTAACAGCAGAGGTGTTATAAATCAAGATATAAAGACCTAAATCTAACTGTTAGTCCTAATTAAGAGTAGACCAATTGAATCAACAGAACTTACCAAAGTGCCGATTTACTAAGTTCACATTGATTTATTGGGCCTGTTCTAGTTGAGACTAATAGTTGGGTTTAGGCTGAAGTCTTTTACCTCAAGATGTATGCCCGATAAGCTCAAACACTTCAAATTTCAGTTCATATACAATAGAAAAGCTCTGGAAAAACATGTTTGAGTGTAGCTTTCCTTTGTTTGGTGCTGATAGAAATAAAAATGCTCCAAATTACACCTAATACATTATGCACTCAAGAGATTATCCACCGAAATACCTAATCAAAATATCAATGCCTCACAATATCAAATTATTCAAGGAAAATAAAGTCTCACTGTCCTGTTGAAATTTAGATTTTAAGCACCACAGGACAGGGACTTATTTTGTTTTGTTTATATACATTGACAATGCTCTATAAGCAATTAACACACATGTCTAAAGCATTTTTATCCTACTGTTCAGTTGAAAAGTCTTAGATATGAATAAAAGGAAGATAGCAACATACATATCAAGAAAACAAATGTTTCTTTCCACAGTGATTACTGTTATTGAAAATACATAGTGTTTTATGTCCAAGTCCCAGAATTTTAAGTTGCCTTTATTCCTAAGTACATGTGTAAAAGAGCTCTTGGTACAGTCTTGGACCTCATGTGTGTGCACATATACTCCGAAATGAGGCCCAGTCAGTTCAGTGGGCTTTACTCCCAGGTAAGGGACTACCAAAGTGTGTCTCTGTCAATTATATTTTCTGCTTTACTGCTTGCTTTAGACAGAATGTAGACTCTTTTAATTTATTTTATACAGTGGGCCCCCAGTATCCACAAGGATTTGGTTCTAGGACCTTCCTATACCCCAGGAATACCAAAATGTGTGGATGCTCAAGTCCCATTATGTACAATGGTGTGGTAAAATGGCATCCCTTATATAAAATGCCAAAATCAAAGTTTGCTTTTTGGATTTACTTTATTTTTTTAAATATTTTCAAGCCATAGTTTGTTGAATCCATAGATATAGAATCCATGGAAATGGAGGGCCTACTGTATCGCCATTCAACCATGTTCCTTATTTTTTTTAAAAAAAATTAAAAATAAAACAAAAGAGCAGCATTCACTAAACTAGAAATATTGGCAAGCATGGCCAGGCTGCAGACAGAGTAGGAGGGAGAATCCTTCCAGCATTTTAGGATGAATTGCCCTATTTTTCTTGGTTCACAGGCTGCCATCATCAAACAAGGAGGAATACCAGCAGTAATAACACTGGTAACATATACAAATATTTCCATGGCATAACTAGGGAAACTTATTTCCATGTTGCAATGTTCCAATGGACCCAAACAGGCGAAGAAGTTGCCACCTTCTGCTAGTGCAAAAGGATGCTTAAATCCCTAACAGCCAACATTTGCCAACAGCCTGATAACAAATATCAGTGGACAGTTTAGTTTGAGGGGGAAAAGGGAGAGGATGGGGGAAAGGAGGTAAAAACATATAAGGCAACACAAATCTCTGAATGGCTGAATTAAGATAATGTCTTTTTTACATTGTCTCTGCAACGGGATACGGTCACTATTTCTGAGCACTGGCTGGCTCCACTAGACGCAAGTAAAAACGTAAGATGAAAAGCTATTTATGCCTTATTGGTGGCCAAGCAAATGATGCAACCATTTTTTGTGAGAAATGAACACTGAGCTGGAACATGATTTAATTAGATTTAGAGCAGATCTCTTGAAGTCAATGAGACTTAAATAAGCTGTTACTAAATTTGGAACCAACCCCTTCTTTTCTTCCACATTAAACTCTCCTGGGTCTTAATTACCCATTCAAAACCAAGACACCCTAAACTATTATGAGGGGATAGCTCATAATATATCATTCTCAGCCATCACCAGTTGATACATGGATTCCAGCTGGCTCAGAAGGAACAGGGAAGCTTATGTGGTAGTCATAGTGGTGGCAATGTCAATATCAATGACATCATTTAATAACTGCTGATTTACTTCAGCCCTATGAGCCTTGGCATGGAGAGCTCAAGGACATCGGCAGATAGTGACATTTCAAAAAAATAAAACTGGCCTAGTTCTAGTTCCAGATTTCATTTCTTTTCTATAGGCTATGTGTTACATTGCATCATTCTTAATTGAACCATGCTGTGTAAACTCAAGCACCTTTCCTCCACTATTGTAGGAGAACATTCACAGCCTACAGAGTGCTGCCTTACAGGCTCCTGGTACTCTTTAGCCTATATTTAATAAAGCTGATAAAGCAGGATGGCAGAAAGAGAGCTGGGAATACTGGGCCATTCCATTCCATTTGCTGAAAAACAAGCTCTGTTTGGTCTCAGATCTCAACTAGTGGTGTCCATTCCATCAAACTGCAGTGGTGAACAATAGTTTGCAGGACTCCCATGCAGATTAGGAACACATTCCAGATAAGGGCACTATGCAAGCTGCTTTCCTTCAAGCTAGGAGTTACCAATGTAATTGCATTATTCAAAAGTGTCACATAAGATAGTTTGGTCATTTCCTCCTCTTCTTGATTTTTTATTAATTTCATTTATAGCCCACCTTTCCTTCAATGTCTTATACCGTTTTAAAAATTAAAAATAGAGGGCTCAAGGTACAGGGATTTCTTCCTTCCCACTTTATCCTCCTAAAAACTCTGAGGTAAGTGAGGCTGAAAAAGACAGTGATTAGACTAACGTTCCCCGGCAAATTTCATGGTTGGGAACAAAAACTTGGCTCTCCCACATCCTAGTTAAATACTCTAAGTGCTATATCACACTGGATCTTGAGAAGACACCATGAGGACGCTTAAAACATATTAGCTATTTCTTTATATCTTTTCACTATCCTATCATATTCATAGCTGGAATATAATGAAGCATGTTTGTGAACTTGGAATTCTGAGCTGTACCAAGTATTGTAGCTGTGGAGATTTTTCAAATTGCCTGACCAGAAGACAGGTATGGATCTACTGGGAGATCGCTCACTGATTTGAGACAGAAAATGGAAAATGGCTGTCCATCTCAATTAGGCTGCTAAAATGAAGAGACCTTATAATCAGTTTTGACTGAAAAAAAGTGGGCAATCAGTTCAGTTCTGTACTGAAAACAAATTCCTAGACTCACTTCTTTCATTTTAATTGTGTCTTTTGCAAACAGTGGGTTCTGGAGAATGGGCCTTTAGGTTTCTTGTAAAAAAACACATCAGCTGCTAGCTGTTTTTAAATCTGCCTGCCTATCCTGGAGCAAGTAAATAGAACAGGAGCTGGAACTATGTGGTCCTCCAAATACTCTTGAACTGCAACTTCCAGTGTTTTTCACCATTGGCTATGCTAGATTAGGTGGCTAGGAACTGCAGTGCAATAGCCTCAGAAGAGTGCACAATTCCTTCCAGTGAACTAGATCAAAGGTAGGGAACCAGTTTCAAGCAGGAGGCCAAATTCAATTTCAAAGATGCTTTTAAGGGCACATTCCAGTTATGGGTAGAGTCAAATACGAAAGTGATGGGACAAAGATACAGTCAACCCTCCACATTTAAGGCTTTGACTCTCATGGATTTGATTAGTTGCAAGTTTCCTCAACCCCTGCCCCCCCCACCTCAGATGCTTCTTTTCTGGGGGAACATTCCCTCTTGATGGCTCTGATCAGGACACACAGCCCTTTAAAAATCCATCTCTGATCCTCTTCCACTAGCTGCTGCCTGGCCAGTTAAGGATAGCTCAGATACCAATTTCTCAGGACCACAAAACCTCTCCCACACACACCCAAGGGAGGAGATTGGTGTGAGAGAGGAAGTTTAAGACCACAGTGCTAACACCCCTTCCTCCTCCTTTCCTTGAACTGGTTTAGACCTTGGGTGTCTGCTTTCCCCACCATGCCTGGCCTCCCTCCCACAGACACACCCTTGCAAGGTTCCTTCACCTGTAAATCTAGCAAATATGAAAGACCAACCATACAAATATATTTTAGCTCTGTTTATTAAAGCAACCAGTCCGAACTAACAGTGATGTATTTAAGTCTTTTACTCCAAGTCTCTAAATTCAAGTCTCAAGTCAAGTCTCAAATCCTTCAAGACACTTTCAAGTCAAGTCTTGAGTCAAGTCTCAAGACTGGGAGCCAACTTTATACTCCAACCTATATTCCAAAATTTCTGGACAGAGCTGAATAAAGTCAGTTTTAACAATTTAAGTAGAGTTGGACCTCTACTTTTTGATTTTGCCATCTGCAGCTTCAGAAGTGGGGAATAGGATCCATCTTACTTCCCACTTGCAAAGCTGGAGGCTTTTTCAGAAGTGGAGAATAGGATCCTTCTTATTCCCCATTACTGAAGCTTCAAGAGCTTTAGAAGGAAGGATCCTTCCTCCTCAAGCCCATTACCTAATATATTTTCTGTTCCCCTGTGAAATACGTGCCCTGAACTCTGGGCACGAGTCTTGCCTTCTGCTCTTAGGAAAAGTTTTAGAAAGCTCCTCCTATATGTAGTGGGGGCAGCTGCTTTGCAGACCTCAACCCCACCTAAAGCCCATTGCCTAACCCATTTGCTGTTCCTTCTGAGAAATGTGTTCACACTTTGGGCTTGAGACAGATTGTCATGTGACCAGTAAATTGTAAGGTTTCTGCATGGATGTGTTATGTTACTGACCCAAGTGCAGCAAGTCAGTTACTAAAAATATGCAAGTCGAGTCAAGTCAGTGTGTAATTTCTGCCAAGTCAAGTCTGAGTCGAGTCACTGAAGTGACTTAAATCTGACTTGAATCCAAGTCAATCAACTTGAGTCTACATCACTGCCAACTAATAACTTAATTATTAACTGTTCATATATATTTTTCATCCCCCTTGTCCACCCATCCCCTCTTGTTTGTTATATTTGCCTTCATCTTTATTTTGTTATGGTCACCACTGTCAAATTTAGAACATAATCTGCTTGGGACAGGGATACATGCTCAATATTTGATAGCCTAGCCCATCATGTGATAGGCCTCCAAAGTGTTTTCCAAGCCAAACTGAGCACCCAGAGAGTGTTATCCTCTCCAGTCATCTTCTCCAAAGTCATTCCTGGGACTCCAAAGCCATTCCAGGTAACATTCCATGTATTATTTGTCTCTCCTCCACCCATCTGTCACTTACTTTACTTAACAGGAGCTATGACTGTATCATTCTCTTCATAACCTGCTATCATTGCCAAATAGTTGTGGCAGATTTTTGTGGGGCAGTCACTTTGGTTTCAGAAGTTCATGGTTCTAGGAAGTTCAGTCTCATATCCCATTTGGACTCAGGTCTTCCAGGGTTCCAGTGTATTGCCCTATTATTGACCAGTTTTAGATGGTTCCAGTTGTTATAGTAATTCTTCTTATATTCATTATATATATTATGTTAATTCTTGGATAGATTTTTAATGTAATTTTTCAGGCTCTATCTAAGCCCCTTAAATTTCAACCTGAATAAATATTGGTGCCTTCCTTAAACAAAATATAGCTGAGATGAGAAAAGCAGCCAGGCAAGCAATTCAGATCAAAAATTACATAACCCTTACATAATCCTTGTGATTTATTGAAAGCTGAATAGCAATATGGACAGGTGGCTTTCTCCTAGCAGCTGCTATACAACATTAGACGTCTTATCTAGCCCTATCACTGACCCATCATTTCAGGACTTAAAAAAGTTCCTTTTTTATACTATACCTCTCAGAATCCCCTAGCCAGTGTGGCCAGTAACTTTTCCAAGTTTTACTTCATTTGGATTTCAACCTGTTGAATGGAGCAGATGGGCAAGTTTGTACAGAAAGACTGTGAAACTTGTAAAACTGTGCTGTGGTCATTGATGATATTGGTAGCCAAGAAAATCCCCTAGAATCTTGAAGTAAACATCAACATCTGGAAGTTAGGTGGAGGAATGGGTGTCTTGCCCTCACACCCAAAATGTACCCAGTCCTTTTGAAATATAGGGAAACTTTCTGAGTGTACAGAGTTCATTTTGCCTCCAGATACCTCACTCTTCTTGGCTATCATCCCCATTAGAAAATCTGAAAAAATTAAATGTAATTGTTGCTCTAATTCTCCGCCATTCTCCAAAAGCAGCAGCTAGTGAGACCTGATTTTTTCTGGCATCAGTTACAAGTGGCAGATCCTTCCTAATAAAAAGTATGGTTTGGCTTAAAGTATTCAGATTTAGCACACTGAACAAGTTCTCCTCTGACTGAGAGTATAAGAAGCCAGATCCTTGACCCTAATTTATTCCAGATGTCAACTGGAATGCACAGTGATCTCCAGCATCCTCAGATATGTAGCCAGTAGGGAGCTGTCTTTACACATCTGCCTACTCAATGACTGATTCAAATTCCAAATGCAGCAGTCTACTTTTATTAAGACATCTTTGCGCCAGTGTGCTGTAGAAGTTAGCCTGTTGGGCTGTGACAAAGGAGATCCAGGTTGAGATCTCCACTAGTTCATGAGTTTCACTGGGTAACACTGGGCCAGTCACTGTGTCTTAGCCTAATGTACCTCACAGGGTTGCTCTGAGGATTAAAATGAGGAAGAGACAAATAATTCTATCTTAAGGTTCTTGGAGGAAAAGCAAGGTAGAAATGTAACAAATAAAGATTTTAACATGTATTAAATTTTCAACCATTGTGTGTGAATTATCATGAAACAGTTCAAAATTAGGCAGTAAATACTAAAAGTATAAACAAAAGTAGAGTAACAAAACAAGAACATAAAATATGATAACCTGTTTGGCAGTCGTAGCTTGTGAACCAGGCAAAATGCTAGCGGGGGTGTTCTCCCCTTTACAGAGGCCTGCAAGCTGGCCATCCTCTTGGATGTTGTCTGTACTTCTACAGAGTTGGGTTTTGTTTTTCTCATATTTTATGATTTTATTGAAAACTGTTCTTTTGTTTTGTATTTAATTTTTAAAAATAAAGAATAAGAAATTCAAGGAACATTGTTGAAGGTCAATATAACATAAATAAATACATTCTAAATTGTGACTGAAGCAATCAGTAAAGCAGAAAATGTAATAGAGACAGAGACAAACTTGTACTCACTTATTTAGAAATAAAGCAATTGAGCTAAATGGGCTTTACTTCTGAGCAGATATGTGTAAGTATGACCTCCAAGCCTACACTTCTTTACATATGCACTTAGCAATAAAATCCCTATGTTTATCTTAATTATTGTGTAGAGTGCCCTTTGTTCATTTTCTCCCATTTGTTATGTGAGCTGCAGGAAGTATACTAGCATTCCTGCAGAATCTCTCTGTGTATGTATGTCTAATGTAAATGCCACTATCTTAAATTCTTCTTCTGTGTCATCCCAGATACATATAAAGCATGGGTGAGTCAATACATATGTGTCTCCAAGGGCGTTCACTGGGCCAGTAATCCTCCATCAACCTGCCCCCTGCACCTACACCCCATTTTTGGCTTCCCATTGGCCAGCCATGTTCTCTAAGAGGCACAGTTGAAATCTTATCCCATTTACATTTCATCCAATCTTTTCTCAAAACTAGTTGTATATTTGGAAGGCATTTTTTGATAGCATATGTGTGGGGAGAGAATGGGGATGAAAGGGTAGATGCTGTCCTCTGATGTCCCCAAGGGTAAGGAGATGCAGTTTCTAAACCAGGGGTATCAAACTCAATTTCATCTAGGGCTGCATCAGCATTATGGTTGCCCTCAAAGGGCCGGTTGTATCTGTAAGGCTATATAAATATATCTACTCTTTTATCATATTAAATAATTGCCTCTGCATTTGATTATTACTGGTTTTAGTAATAGCTAGCTCTGAAACTAGAAGTCTAGGAAAAATAATGGCAAGCAGATATTCAAGTGTACAACTATTGTACAATTTATTGAAAATGAGTTTTGATAACAGAAAGTTATTTTTATTAATGATCAGACAAGTATTACCAAGCACTGTTTATTACATTAACTTTGTTTAACCTTTTGATCCCAGTTGAGACTCTCTCTGTGCCTCTTTCTGCCCCTCCAGCCCCTCTCTGTACTTGGTGAGCCCGATCCCCACATTGCAGGCCCCTGGCTGCTGGCATTCTGAATGGGGGCCCAGCAGCCAGCACTCACAATCTGCTTCTACTTCTGACTGCTCCTCTGTCCAACTCCTGTGAGCCATGCAGAGCATTGCCATGGTAACCCGCAGCAACGCTTTGACAGCAAGGTTTGGACAGAGGAACAGTCAGAAGAAGGTAGATTGCGAGTGCTGGCTGCTGGGCTCCTCTTCAGAATACTGGGAGCAGGGGGCCCACAATGTGGGGATCAGGCTCGCCATGCGGGGAGGGGGACTGCTGCAGCTGCAGGAGAGGAGCGAGAGCCATATGAAATGGCCTGGTGGGCCAGATTCGGCCCGCAGGCCTTGTGTTTGTTACCCACCCTGATGAGTAATTCAGATTTCCACCCACATTATAGTCTTCTTGGCATTTCACATTCAAGTGTGCTGTGTGACTTATTGCACCAATGCGATTGCAGGTCAGGGCACAAGGTTGCATCAGGTCATCTCTTCTGATTTGGGGC
Source organism: Cyclura pinguis (assembly GCA_030412105.1). NCBI lineage: Eukaryota > Metazoa > Chordata > Lepidosauria > Squamata > Iguanidae > Cyclura > Cyclura pinguis. Next base: position 221,650,862 of record CM059602.1, read on the forward strand.
TCTGGGTCAGCTGTTTCTGGGCATGTGCAGCTCTGCACGGCCTGGATTTCCTCTTATTTAGGAGCAGCCACTGAATTCAAAGGTGCTTTGAATTCATTGGCTGTTGAAGCTGGGTCTGACCAAAAGCCTTTCAGTCTTCACTCAGGTCAGGCTGCTAGGTATATTAGCAGCTATCTCAGAATGCCTTGCCAGTCTCATCTCGGAAACTTCTCACCCTCCCACCCTCTTTCTGGCGTTTGCACTCTGTTTGTTGTATTTGTCTTTTGTTATGTTTATCACAATTTGTCAGGTAGTTGCATGGGTGTTAGATCTGGGATAACAGGTGCCAAGTGCTGCATGACATTGGTAGGACAGGGGTCCCATTGGGTTCAAGGGATGCATGGGAGTGGCAGGAGTGCCTGACTCAGAAGGGTGTGCATCATGCACCCCTCCAGGCCAGGGAACTGGGCTGATCAGTCAACAGGCAGGTTGATTGATGCCCAGATTCATACCCATGCATATGCCAACCCTCTCTGTATCCGTAGCCAACAAAGTTCTGGCCTTGTATTTCCACTCATATGTTACTGCCGTTTTCGAGAACAGATGTAGCCCCTGAACATGCAATGTTTCTACACCTTTCTATTTACCTATTCAGAAAAAACAAAACAAAAAACACCAGACATTATACCATAGCTCTCCAGATGTCTGGAACTCCCTTCCCAGAGAAGTTAGACTGGAACTTTCCTGTTTTCTTTTTGTAGACAAGTAGACCCTTTTTTTAAACAAGTAAAAACTTTTTTTGTTTGTTTATTTGTTTAGACAGGCATTTAGTGATTTGCTATACAAAGTCTGTACCACAAAAATGATGTTCTGGATCTTGCTAATTATTGAACTGGTGTGTGTGTGTGTGTGTGTGTGCGCGCGCACACACACACGTGTGTGTTTAATGGTGTATGTTTTCACCAGGTGTCAATGTTTTGATTGTTTAGTCTCATTTTAACTTTTGTATCTTGTGGATTTTTAATGTTATGTTTTTTAATTTGTTGTAAGCACCTTTGAGTCCTGAACTGGAAAAAGGGTGGGATAGAAATGATGATGATGATGATGATGATGATGATGATGATGATGATCTATTTTAACTACTGTTGCTCAGGCAGGCTAGGGCCGATGGCATCTGGGGATGAACAATATCTGAAGGGGCATGTATCCACCAGATCTATTCTAAACATTACCTGCATACAGAAGAAATAGTAACCCTTGTGGTAGCCACACTTACTTGGAAAGTTAGTTTCTTAAAGTAATGTTACAGTTATTGTCCCAAGTACAGTAGTTATTTATTGTTTGGTTGCAATTCTTTTAAAAAGTAACTACTTTACCAATTTTTAAAAAAGCAATAAATAATTATTTTAGCTGAGCAGTGTAGTCAGCACTCAAACAACGTTACAATCCTTCTGCGGCATTAATGAGACCACCTTGTAACTATAAAAGAAACTAAAATGGCAGTTACATTGCAGAAGGGGTGAGATTATCCTCATGTGAATTTGTAATTGTATTTATAATTCAGTTCTCAGTTAATTGCTGAGAACAGAATTAGTTACTGTACATGTAGTTTCTTATTTGTGACAAGTTAGTTTCAAGGTCTTGGCAGCTGCACCAAACAAGTCACATGATAAAGGGAATCTTTATTTCTTATATTTGAGTTTAGGAACTGAGCCTTAAAAGATGTAACATTTGGCTTATTTCAGAGACTGTTCCATGCTAATTCTGCTTCCAAGATCATCTGTTGAGGAATGGAAGTCGTTGTTGCTGCTCCTATGAAAGCTAACAGCTCAGTCAGGAGCAGGATGTGGTGCTTTCTTTCCATTTTTATCCCTTTCATCACTTTCATCATCATCATTAGGGCAATGAGTTGCTCATAATAGGTTTTACTGAATTCACAGGTGTCCACATCTGTAGTATTCTTGGCAAATCACATCTCAAATATTTGCAGCTGTCTCAGATTAAACTTGGCTCCCAGGTGTTCACCCCCTCCTTTTTCCACCTCCAGCACAGTAAATGATGCAGCACAGCCCTCTTCCTCCAAAACCCACAAAAGAATTTGTGTAGACGAGCCTCCCAATCTGGTACCTTCTAAATGTGTTTCACTATAACAACCATAATCCTCGGCCACATGACCATGCTGCCTACAGGTGATGGGTGCTGTAGTCCAACCCACTGGAGTTGAAGGAGGAGTTGAAGGAGGCTAGCATAGATCCACATGTACATGCTGCTCACACATATTGAAAGATAGCTTCGACACATCTTTGTTTTCAGGCACTGCAATGAGAGCAGGAGAAGAAGGCTGGCTTGCAGCTACTGCCATATCACTTCTGCCAGTGCCCACCATAACTTCCACAGTCATTCTGAAGAAAGATTCTCAAGACAAGGCTGGGCGTTCCAAAATCTAAGATAACCTCAACTGTACATTCTACCTATTATTAATTTCATGGCACACAAGAACATCTCCTGCACTGTGTTCTCTCTGGCTCCTTGACACAGAACAAAAGTGGGCTGAATGAGTCTTTAGTGTCTATTCTTGAGATACCACTGAGGCCATAACTAGCATGGCTGAGGGACATGTTGAGCGGAGGATGCTGATATTTATGGCTCCTACTTCACTAGGTACAGAGCTTAGCTGCAGAAGTTTGGAAACATTTCTTTTTGTCCCTGGGAATGGCCATTGAGGAGGGCCATTGGGGATTCTGGGACCTAAAGAGCAAAAAGTAACTTCTCCAATATCTTGCTACATGGAACTGATAAAAGTGAAGAGAAACGTAGAAAATATCAGTTGTACACTTCTTCCAAATGAGGGTATTTTGGCATCCATTGCTTCTGGCTACTCTTAGAGCTTACATATCTCCATTAGTAGCTAGGAGACTGCAGGTTACTATGTTCAGATTCATGGAAACATTCCAAGTGTTTCTCAAGATATGTGAAATCCAGAAAGCCTTCTGTGATACGTTCTCATACTTCCAATTCGACCCACGTTAGCCACCTCCCTCTAACATTCCAGCCTATTACTGCTTCTTGCACTGGAAATGTCTACCAGAACAGAATATCACAGACTACAATTATATCACTGTGATACTAGTCATGACTCTGTCTTAGCAGAATCCTGGCATTTGTAGTTTGGTGAAGTACTTAGAATTCTCTGCTAGAGAGTTCTATTCCATTCCCTTGATTTAGAGACTTAAGGAGTGAGGGGAAATGACAGTTCTTCAGTACTATCTTTTCCTACTTTGGGACAGGAGTGAAGGAAGACTGGAATTATTAGTTATTCAGAAGAATTTCATGAGAAAAAAATGAAAATACTTGTGTGAATGACACTTTCCTGAACATGGATGCTATGCATACCTGCGTCTTCTTTTCTCAACTCCCCACCTTCTTAGTTATGGCTTTGGTAACAGCAAACACTCAACTCCATCAAATGAGGATTAATAATATCCTTTCATCTCCATCTTCAAAGCTTCTAGCAGATTACTAAGTATAGAGGTTTTTAGCTACTTTCATTTCTGTCAGTGCAATCTAGCAAAACATAAGGGACAAAATTAAAAAATAATTTCTTGCTTGTATTTTCAGAATACAGTTCCAAGCTTTGATACAGTAATTTGAACAAAAAGGAGTGGCAGGGAGTCAGTAAGAACTCTGTAAATATTCCTTTAGTTTTTCAGAGACCCTTTATTTCATAGGGTTCAGACCTTCTTATGACACAAATATTCAAACAAATGCATTTCTTGGCAAATATTACCATGGTAATGGTTAGTGTTAATCATGATGTTAAGAATGTTAATGGAAAGTGATTCATCCATTTTCTTAAAAAATGGTAAACATAACAAAGTTAATACCTTTGTACCTTTGTGGTCAGTCAATTAACTGTTCTCCAGTTGTTAATACAAACAGTCTTGGATACAGACTGTATGTTGCATAATTCTAAGAAATGCCAATGCCCTTTGGAACACATTGCAACAGTTGTTCCTTTTAAATAGTATTGTCTAATGTTCTACCTTCAGCAAATGGCTTGCACATCATCTTGTCTCCTACAGAAACTATGCACGTTGCAGAGGATTCTGGAAAGTATTCTATGGTACACATTACTTTACATGGTATGCTGGCCAGATCTGTTGTGCCTCCCCGCCACAACTGTGCTGTGATAATCAGAAGGAATACTCCAAGAACTATAGTCAGTGATTAGGTCTGGCAGTAGATGTCATAGGATGCTGTTACCCTCTCAATGTACCACCTTCTGGTGGATTCCCCAAAATCTTACTGGGGAAATGGCGTCAATCAATATGGCAGAAAGCAGCAGGAATGGACCAGCAGCCAGTTTGAGACCAATGCCCTATCATCTCTCTCTTTTCTTAATGAGGAAAGAGAAAAGAACAATAAACAGATGTTGGACACCTAATCAAGTATAGGCCAAGTGGCCACCACTCCACCTAGTACCCCATGTGTGAGTTGCCAGAGGCAATGAGTATAAAGAAGACAAGCGCTGCCCAGCAAAATAAGACAAATCAACAGTTTGTGTTTATGTGTCTGTGGGTAAATGGGTAGCTGTGTATGTGTGTGCATGCGTGCACATGAGAAAGAGAGACTGTGATTCTGTCTCTAGGGACCCACCTTTTGACACAGCAGCTGCACTGGACACCAAGCACAACTGGTCATGTCTTGCTAGACCATGGAGAACTCACTGAGGCAGCTGATCACAGAACTACAAAATGTTATTTATATAACTAATAAATTAATTTATTGAATTATCTACTGACTGTTTCAAATAACTGCAAATGATAAAACAATACAATAATAACTACTACAGTACAGTTACCATAAAGACATTGCCATGTCGCATTATGTTAAGGTTAGAAACAACTAATTATCATAAACTTAATTCAGTGCCCTGATAACTGAGGTACAGCACTATTATACTACAACAGAACAAAGGATGGGTCCATGCTGTTTAATGGTAACTTTTAGATTACTTTTATAGTTATGAGAGTGTGGCCTAGCTAAATGTTGGAGAAGGATTATCAGATGGTTCAAGCATTTAATCCTACTCCCAGCTCATGAACGGTTGTGGAGACACTGCAGGGAGTATGGTCTGTATGACAGGCTAGTAGACTTTGACTATAATAAGTTGCTTTAACTGTAAACTGTGGTTCTTTGAGTGTCATCTGTACCCCCATAAAGTTAGATCTTGTGTTCATAAACATTTAAAATATAAAAAATTATGCCTCTCCAGACATAAACCAATACTTAAACATTTCAGTTACAGTTTCAGTAAAACAATTTAGGAACAGCATAGTCATTAAAACGTTGCTTTTCAAGCCTTTTTGATTAGTACATTGGGAAGGTGCTAACTGTATCTAACTAGCAATTGAGTTCCATAAGGCAGGAATTTGTGAGCATTGACCCTGAGACTTCTCATTTAGGGAAGTAGGGAGCATGAAAGAATATAATTATGCCTTCAATCTGCCATGGATTATTTGTCCCCTGCCCCCTTTCATTATTTAAGTTAGAAAATGCTTGCTTTTTGTCTTTCAGGGTAAGCCTCCAGTCTCTGTGGTCTAAGTGATAAAAAAAATCTTGGTCACATGATTGGATCATCATGTGATCACATTAACATTAGATCATAAGAAGATGTGCAGCAAAACTCTCTCTCTCTCTGTGCACACATACATACACATGTGCACACGCTCACATACCAGGATAAGTAGGTAGAACAGTAATTTTCAGGCTAGTATCTGAAAGCAGCATTCTTAAAAAATATATAGATTGCAAGGTCTATCTAATAAACCCTTCTTTGCTGCACGAGTATTATAACCCCAGCAATTTTTTGCTTGGCAATTAGCCTTACATCCTACATCTTCAAAAAGATCTGTAGTGCAACATATCAAACAATGGCGGCATTTTAGCAACATCAGGAAATTATACTATAAAGGATTTGGCCTGTGGATGCATCCTTTTCAATTACAGAGTATTACTGAAAGTCATTCCAGGCTCAGCAATAAATATTATTTATTCACATGTATGATATGTCAAAAGAGCTTATGATGTTCCATATATCATCTTTAATTTCTTCAAGCTCCTGAACTGATTAGCAGTCTTGCAATTCCCTCTGACTCTGAACCGACCTATGAACATAGCCATAAATCATGTGAGGTTTATTTGGGGGGGGTGGGGGAGAGAAAAAAAAACCTGTGAAGATCAAATTGTGCAAACCGCCTGCTCAGCTGAAGAATGAGTCACTCTTTCTTAATACATATCAAACATGAGCAGAAAACATTTATCGGATCCCTCTGGCTATTGCCATGGTTTGTATACAGCCCTTGCCAACAGTAACAGCACCCTCAAGCTTTGAAGTTATGTAAATTGTCTTTGCAGGCACTAGTCAGTGTTTTAATAGAATCACACTTTGGCAATGTTATAAATGACAACATGCTGTAAGAGTCCATGGAGCCAGCAAGCCCAACAACCTCCACTGTTTCCTACAACTTTAGGTCTTTCTGCTAGAGGTATTCTTTCAAACTGGAGGCCAAGCGGGTGGGAGGGGGAAGGACTAATGAATGCATATGTTCAACATTACAGACCAGGCAGGCCATGGGTGTTTAACTTTCTTTTTTCTTTTTCTTTTTCTGGTGTTCAGGAAGCATCACTGGGAAACCTGGAATGCCACAGTAAAGATCAAACGTGGATGGCAGATTTTAAGTGAAAAGTGAGCTGGGCTTATAAGAGAAAAAGTGAGAGGCACATGAGGCCCTAGCTAATTCCTTCTTCACAAAAACTTACACCATGGTCAGAGAGTTATGGAAAGACTGAGCACACTAGGAGCACAACTTTGCTGACTTAGCCTTTCAGTTGGTGCTGATTCAATGCCTATGATAAGCTTCTTGAGCATGACTAACTTACTAGAGGTCGTCACAAGCTAGGGACAGTGGACACTTTTGGACTGCCACTCCCATCATCCCATACTGCTGATTAGCAGTATTGGGATACTGATTAGCAGTATTGGGAACTGCATTCCAATAACAGCTGAATGCTAAATGCCCCTTCCTCTGGTGTAAATTAGTAATTATGCCTGTAGATTTCTACCAAGCTAAAGCACCCTACCTACCTGCAATACCTGCATTTCATCTTTGTCCTAGGCAGCCTGCAGTATATAGAATTTTATTTTTAGGGAAAACTTTCTACTGTGGAAAGTAGCGTGGTTTCTTCATAAGACTCTAAGAAATGTTAAGAAACAACTTGCTTACCAGAAACTAGTTGTCCTTAATATGAGGCATCAACTGACTTTGGCGATCTCACTCCTGCCCGCCTTGAATTAACTTTTTAAAAAATTGATTCCTGGCCAAAAAAAAAACAATCAGGACTGGCCTGCATAATTTCCTAAACAAGTATGATCCAATCTAAGCAATTTCCCACAGAAATCTTCTGAACTGCCACCCTCCCAGCAGGTAAAGATTTTTCCCACATTTCATTGCTACAGAGATGTTTTGAAAAGATGGCTTCTTCATGAGGAACCTTTAGTTGAGGGTGGGAATCTGCGGGAGGCTAGGAGGCCTCACTACCCAGGAAACTATACTTTTCCCCACCACATCTGTTGCTAAGAAAAAAAATTATCCCCAAATGCTCCCATTCCCCTCTAGAGGGGGATTTTCCCCATGTTTCTTTGCGTCCAGGTCATTTTAGTCCCCAAAGAGGTCTTTCTCAAAAGTCACCAGAAGTCACTTGCTATTTACTTTCTGTTTTAAAGTATCTTCTATGCCTAAGGGGTCCTCAAAAATGTGGCAAAATATCCCCACACTTCCTAGAGGGCATTTGGAAGCAAATATATACAGTTCTCCCTCCATATTTGTGGGTTTGACTTTTGCAAATTTAATTATTCATGAGGCATGTGCCTGCCCCCCCCTCCAATTTTCCTCCTCCCATCCCTTGTATTCCTCACCCCAGGCTTGCCAGGCTTGTGTTTAAAATGGACGTTTTTCCCTTTGGGTGTGCAAAGCCTCCTCTCACTGCAGAAAGCGTGGCTTCTCTGCCATGTGGTTGCACATTCTGCTCTGTATTGGCTGCTAATTGATCAGATGCTCCTTTCTCAAGATGGCCACCAGAAGTAATTAGAACTCCAGAATTCCTCTCTTCTCTATCTGAGGAGAAAGCACTGGTAAGCTTTTTAGCTTGTCTTTTTTCTCCCCCTTCCCAACACCATGGCAGAGGCAAAGGAATGGGAGGAGGGAAAGGTCTGGAGGGGAATGGGATGGGGATCATGGGGGAGTTTTTCCACTTTTGTGAGAGTTCTGTGCCCCAAACTCTCGCAAATGTGGAGGGGCTACTGTATGTGTATGTATGTTGAAAATTTTATGAATATTTTGCCCCTATGGGTCCGCTGAAGACCACAAAATGATCTTGGGGAGCCATATGTAGTCCACAAGCCATGTTTGAACCACTCTTCTCTCAGACTATGAAGGTTCACCACTTCTTTTCCTCTCCCTTTTTTCCCTCCCCTCTCTCCAGACTGGGGTTTCCTGGACAGCTCCGTGAAGTGAGGGTATCTTTTGATCTAAGCTGGAGAAAAATGGAATGTTTCTAATGCTTACCTCTCCTTGAGGAGGAGCTTTATGGAGCTCCAGACATTCATTTAGGTCCTATTCGGGCCTGATACTCTAGTGTTATTACTGAAGCCTAAGACAGAGGATTTGTGTAAGTGCTTGATCACTACCTCAGTGGCTAATGAAACATTAGGTGAAACATTATTAGCACCATAACAACCTGAACTCACTTCAGCTTGTCTAATTTCAGACACTAAGGAGGGTCAAGTTTGGTTAGTATTTGGAAGGTAGGCCCAGGATATACTAGGGAACTCCTGGTGGGGCTAGGAAAAAAAACTGCCTGAAACCTTGCAGGCATGCTGCCAGCCACACTTCACAATACAAGGCTTGATGGACAGTATCCTGTAATCCTATACATTACAGAAAGCATCCAGTTCATGATAACCACACCTATTTGGTATTAATAGTTAATACCAAAATGAGAAAAAAAATGATCTGTTTATGAAAAATTCCAAAGAGATAGCTGTCTCAATCTGTTACAGGAAACACATCCCAAAAGTTCCATGATACTTTAAAGACTAGCAGATTTGTTTTGGCAATGGACTTTGATCAATGAAAGTTTATGCCACAATAAATCTGTTAACCCTTGTGTTATTGCTGTTTTTCTTGCAAGCTAGTGGGCTTCTGAAAGAGACTTTAGAAACAGGGACACTCCATTTGCTTGATAAAATCGGTACCATATTACTAAAGCTGTTTTCAAGAAGGTTTTTTAAAAAAATATTCTTGAAAATAAAGATAAAATATAGGAGTACAATATAAAGTCAACAGCATCTTTAAATACCCTACAATCTTATCTGCATTTTAAGCTGTCCTGGCAGTTAGGGATGATATGCCAATAAATATTGTTCTAGCAGACAAACTAAAGCATACATTGTTATTAGCAAACTGGTTGTGTATCATAAAGACTTAACGAGACTTACACTCTTCTCTCCCCACTTCTAATTCACCATTGATCAAAGAGGATTTGTAGGTTTTTAACACTGCTTCAAAAAAATGGGGAAGACCGTTTGATTGGGAAACAATAAGAACAAAGAAACAAAAGAAACTGATGTCTTCTCTGCAGGAGACCAAAGTTCCATCAGACTACCTTTTACTCTTTGAAAAATGGTTGATTCTTCAAGGTTGGATCTACTATATCCTTTCTATTCTGTTCCATTCCATACCATTCTATTAGATGAGGCTGCAATTGGAGAAAGAATTGGGGAACCCAAATGTCCCTATGCTTATCCTTGTCATCTCTTGTGTTTGGGTGAAGTGGGATCAGTTCCTCTGACAAAACCTATTTACCTGATTGCAACTCCTTTGCTTCTCCATATAAGTGAATACACGGAAATCACTCAATGAGAAATTGGTTAGCCCTGACAAAACTCCCTTGTGGGCTATATTTTGTACATCTAAAGAAGTAACGTGTTGCCTAAATAAACCAACATCTAAGTTGACGATGGCTGCAATCCTCCAGGGGCCTTTCATGCTACACAGTTAAAGTGCTTTGACTCCACTTTAGCTGTCATGGCAACATCGTATGGAACAATGGGATCTGCAGTATAGGGAGAGAGATTTAGAATTGTCAGCCAGAGAACTAGGTCTTCACCAATCTACAATCTCTAGAATTCCTAAGCATACAGCCATGGCAGTGAAAGTGGAATTGGAGTGCTATCTTTCTGTAATGTAAAAGGGCCCCAGATATTGTTGGAACAAAATTTCCACAGTCCCTAACCAATGACCTTGGGGATCAGGGCTGAGGGAAGCTATAGTCCAACATCCATGTGCTAATGAGTTAAAAAAAAAGATGTAGGGGGGTCATCTGCCTTCCAGCATATGAATAGGAGACACCTCATGGCTGTGTGTATGATTTTGCTTTAAGATGATGGTAATAGCTAGAGGCTTCATGCCTCTCCTTACTTGTCCTGTTTATAAGCAGCGCTACCTTCTCATTCTGTTCTCAAGAAAGTTTGGAAAGTTTCTGTATAACTGTGGAAGGCTCCATGTCCTCTCCCACTATTTTAAGAGCCCAAAGCTCAAAAGAACTTTTTTCCCTACAACAAATAGGGTTTGTATCCATGTCCATGGATCAGACTAAAAGGTGCAGTGTGTGTGTGTATGTGCGTCCATACCCAAGCACACACCCTAAGACTAAAGTGCAGTGTTTATCTACATTTTCAAATCTGGCATGCCATAAAGTTTGTTTCAAACGTAAGTCCTCAAAACAAGCTTTTTAAAAGTTCTGGAGTCAGTCAGTCTATTGCCAATCCATGGATATATTGGAATAAGAAAAAGAGGAGATGCCAAAATGCCTGTGGCTTTTATAAACTACATAAAGCCAGACATGGTGGGGGGGGGAGCACTCTAGTTAGGTGGATAATGAGTATAATACAGTAGATAAAAATCAGTTGTTATGGCTTGTCAAGGATTCCTTTTTTATTACTATTAATTGTCATGGGAGATCCCAAACATTCATTCATTCATTCAGGGAAGCATTTATTGCTTTAACATAAATGACTAGATTTAAAAAAAGAAAAAAAAACCTTACAGCTGGCATTTCTTTCCCAGTATTCCATGTTGCAAAATGACAATGCCATTGATTCTGAGAAGCAGCCATTTGAAAGGCGGTGCTTCTGATTTAACAGCACTGCATTGAATAATGCTTACTGGCATGAAATCAAGTGGAGTGTGGCTGACAGCTGCAGAAGGACATGGTCACTGTGCCAACTTGCCTGGAAAGATTTTGATCTTAAATGAATCCCAGTGAAGCTTTAGCTGTAGGATGGACAGAGCTTGCTTAAGTCTTTGCTAAGGCCGCTTGTCATCCCTTTTGGATCCAGGCCACCTCTGCTACAGAGGCAAACACTGGAAGATGGGGAGGTCTGGCTTCCTTATGTCTATTTCCTTAGGAATTTCCCAGATGCTGCTCCAGCAACAGACATTGTCCCTGCTCCATCTGGCTATGCTGAAAAGCAAATACTAGCTTACTACCTAATTCACAAAAGCCAGCTGCTTCCCATTAGCCTGACATAATTCCCATTAGCTTGGCATTTTTTGACTCTCCCTTACAAACCAGCAGTAGCATCCTCTGTGTATTCTCTGTGAGTGACACTGCAGCTGTGGCATTCTCAAATGGTCCTCTGGGGTCCCTCAAGTTGTAAAGCTCAGCAACAGCATCATCCATGATGTTATAGCTCTCAAAACAGCCTCTCCCTCTCCAGGAGTCTGCAGATATTAGGGATCTGTCTGTGCCCCCCACAATTCAATTTAGGGCCCAATTCAGTGATGCAGGCTGTGCCCAAATTCAGGAGAGAATTTTGGACCTTGACTTGGACTGAAATTGGAATCAAAATTCAAGCAGCTTCTCAATCTCCCTCTGCCCTACCACTGTGATTGGAGAGTGCTGATGAGATTTTTGCTTCAGGCTGGATGTTAAGAGCTGTCAATGAGCAAAGTCCAGATCCACAGCCCCTTCCCCTCCTCACTACCATTGGTATTTTCCTTAAATTGTGCTGTTTTTCAACATTTTGGCAACATATTATTTGGCTTTCTTTTACTCCAGTTTGATGTCCAGATTGATGATTCAGTCCAATTCACTTCAGACCTATCCAATCCGAATCAAATTGATCAGATCAATTTGTTTCAGATTGGATAGGTCTGAAGTGAATTGGACTGTATCATCGATCTGGACATCAAACTGGAGTAAAAGAAAACCAAATAATATTGAGATTCAATCCAGATCTGGTTGAACCAGCTCAGGATTTGGCTAAATTAGTTACACAACCCTAACAGGAATACCACAAGGAGGTCTGCTATCATCTCTGTATTCCTTTCAGTAGCATCCAAAACAAGACCAATCCTGACATTAGACACAGTAAAGCTACCTAAGGTTGCTGGGCTCTCATACGTCTTCTTGAAGTGCCTGACCATTCCTGTCACTTGTAACATAGAACTGGGCGGACCACACAGGTTATCCTGCTCCTGCTAAACTAACCGGCTGCCCTCAAGCATGGTGGAGGACCCAGTCCTATCACCAGTCTACAACAGAGCTTTGAAGGAATAAGTTCCAAGTCATATCCTTACCAGCAACAAGTTATCAGTGCCAGATTCTCATTTTGGTAACAAGGGCATAATAATGTTACATTTCAGCAGGTGAAAATATCTCCAGTCCAGCAAGCTTTTAGGAACTTCCTGTAAGGGCTTTTAACTATCTATTTTTTCTTACCATATTTAATACATATGTTTAAATGGTTTTAATGGAATGTATAGTTTAGTTATATTTTAACAATAACTTTCTGGTTTTTCTTCATTTTTAATCATATGTTTTACTGGTATTTATAGCCTGATTATAGTCCAATTATATTTTAACAATACCTTTTTGGATGTTTTTATTTATGTGCTTTAATCTATGTTTTAAATTTGCTAAGCTGCCTTGAGTGTCTGTTCTGGAAAAAGGAGGAATATAACAACAGAAATAATAGGAGTGGAGCTGCTGTGTGCAACTAGTAACATCTTTTAGTTACTTTTTATTAGTGCAACAATTAATGTCTTCTAGTTAGACAGGAATTTTCTCAGTTTCATACCATCCTCTTATTACTCAAAATAACAAAAAAGAATGAGGAATATCCTGTGCTTGGATTGACTAAGCAATATTGACATTTCTTTTTGTTGTAGTGACAATCCAGCTAGTTAAAAACAAAATCTGAGGACAAAAGAACGTAGAGAAATCTATCAGGGGTTCAGAAGGAGACCACCATTGCCTTCATATATTACCACCGCTAAACTGTTTTGGATCCTAAAGTGACAATCAATTTTTATTCAGTCAGGGAAAGTAGCTGGCATGTTCAGAAGCACTTCTAAATATGGAGGTAGTCAGTGGCTCAAATGTCAGTGTGGTGGTGAAACTGTTCTGGGTTTTGGTCAAAGCTTTAATGCAGCTGTCCAAGGTGCTGAACCCTATTCACAGACTTGTTCAACATGCCAACAGTACTGGAACCATCAGCCACCACTGCACATATCTGGTAGAAAGATGGAGAGATTTTTAAAGAACAGCCTATATTCCTGGAGTTGTCTTTGAACTTGGTTCAGTGGCAACTCCCACATGATTTTCAGGGCACCTGTATGGATATTCATTAAGGAAAGTATCCTTTTGTTTTTAAACAGGGCTCATTCCTTAGCAAATATATCAAAGACTGCCATTCTAGAGAAGTTTATTGTTCTTGGGTATATGTATAAAATGTTATTTTGTTTTATGTGACTCAGGCAATGAATCCATCAGGACAGTCTTCCTCAACTTGACAGCCTTAAGGCATGTTGGACTTGTTGTTGCGTGCCTTCAAGTCATTTCCAACTTATGCAAACAACCCTAAATGACTGTAAGGTGACCCTAACATAGGGGTTTTCTGGGTCTGTGTGTATGTGACACTTCATTGGTCACCCAGTGAATTTCCATGGCTGAGCAGGGAATTGAACCCTGGTCTCCAGGCTCATAGTCCAACACTCAAACTGCTACAGCACTATTTTTGACAATAAAAAGACATTCTGTTATCTCTTCATTACTAACAACTGAAGTGAAAAGTTAATTGCATCTCGTTTTATGTAAAAATCAATAGAATCATTTTGCATCCTACTAAAATCTGGAATGCAAGTGTAACCCACACTTCTTGCTGAGCTCTGTGTGCTGCTCCTTTCAAAGAGGAAGAACAGGGAATTCCCAGAGAGTTTCTAGGAGCCACCTTATCTTTGTAGCAATCTAGCTTACACAGACCATAGTATGTACAATTGAAAGCAAAATGGCTGGGGGGGAGGGAGGATGGTGCCCAGCCTGAGCCATGGAGCTGAGTGGACCACCTTGGGCCACTCAATCTCAGCCTTGTCTGCTTCAAAAGATTAGCACAAGGATACAATAAGAAAGAAGCCAGCCATGTAGGCTATCCTGCACTTACTGGAGAAAAAGCAGATGTAAATGTTGCTTGTCAAAAAGGCCAATGAGAGAGTGATCAAAGAGTGTTATTCTCTTGTCTTCTGAAAGAAGAATATCTACTTTTGCATTGATTCCTGGGGAAGTAAGGAATTTCTGCCTTCATTTAGCCAGTTCCCAGAGTGTTTATGTGATAATGTTAACTCTTGTCATATCTGAAGGATCATTTATTGCACAAGAAAAAAGAATGCAGATTTAACCATGGAAATATAACGTCCCATGGTTTGTAATGATGTTTCAGTGTTTTATAATATTCATACAGTTCTATCATTGTACATGGAGTTCACAGTGTAAATTAAAATGTTTCTTTAGATACAAGGAAACCAGTAAAAGTCTGAAATAAGTTATTCTGAGACTTGGTAATTTTTTGAATACATGAAATGGTAGGTATGTATGCATAAATATGTGGTAGAGGAGATGTTTCTCCTTGTACAGTCTTGTACAGAGGTTCTTTTGCAAAGAAATTGAAAATATAAAGTTTTAAAAAGTTTTCAAGACATTTAAAGCTCCATTGTAGTCATCAGAGTTGGACTTGGAAAATTCAGGTGCAAATCCCTATTGAGTCCTAAAACTCACTGTGTGACTTTAATTTATTCTGATGTGCTTCATGAACTTAATGTGAAAATAAAATAGAAATGAGGAGAGCCATGTACAGTATCTTGAACTCATGGAAGAAAGGCTAGATATAAAAGTTAGTAATAAAAATGGCATCATCTTTACCCACCCTTGTGACATCACCCATGAGCCATACCTAGATATGAGAACCTTAGATGCTTCTGACCTAGCAATTTTAGCAATGGTGTATGGGGAAATGCACAATCACTGGAGTACAAGAACTGCTATAATAAATATCAGACCTCAGAGCAGGTTTGTTTTTAGCTCCTCCCAGCATCTATTTCCATGTGCCTGTGTGAGTGTTGCTTGCTATGTGTATATGGTTTGTGAAATAATATTTTTCATTAAACGGAGACACTTTCATTATTTACTTATTAGAAATATTTATATCTCATGGAATGCTTGTTCCACAGTAATGTACAACAACAGAAATTAAAAATCAATACAGTGATTCAAAGACAATAGCATAATTATCACATTCAAACATAAAATACAAGAAACTAACTTGCATTGTTGGATTTGTAGATGTTTGTCAGTTCACCACTGAAAAGTTTTGCAACTGTCAGGAGGTATAAGAACCAACTATTTAGTCAATGCTAGCCACTTGAAAAGCTGATCTCTGATGCTTTTTGCAAAAGAAATAATACTGCTGTGGGAAAGATGCTCCAGGGATCTGAAGTTTAATGTGTGGTAGAAAAGACTGGGCTCAAGGAAGCAAAGAAGTTCATCAGTTTAACCCTTTATCTGAATAACAGTACCCATCTCCTCTTTTGAGCAGTATACAAGTATGCTGTTCTTGGGAGTTTCAGCAACCACTGCAAATGCTTAACTTGGCAAAGCAATAAGTCTTTAAAAGGCAAATGGTCATTGGCTGAACACAATGAGAGATGTCAGCGGAGGAGAGAGGGAGGAAAACCATTGTTAATTCCTTCAACCTCCATCTGTGGAAATGATAAAAGTGCTGCCATTATAGATGGCTGCATGGTTAAATTAATTAGGCTCCTCCATTATGGAGTAGCTTTCTGAAGATTATTGCAATTTTCTTTTTTAAATGCCATTATTCCTGGCTCTGTTTGGCAGCTAATGCAATTAAGGTGAGCATAATGTAAAATTAACAACACAAATAACACTTGCTTTCATGTATGCTTGAGCAGTGCATGCCAGGGCCAAAGCACTAAGTTGTACCTTTCCCTGAGAAATAGTTCATGTACCCTTAAAAAAAATCAAACACACCAGTGGGTATCTGAATTCTTTTCTTTGGTGAATTCTTGGATCAATACTTCTGTTTCATGTTTTCATATTCTCAACAATGTTAAGTGATTCAGTTACAATCTTTTCTCTTGTAAGAAATAAAATGTACCCAGCTGTGTACCTCCTAAAACAACTTGAAAGAAATGTTTTTTCCTCCATTTCCAGCTGAACTAAGCACTGATCTGCTGTGTCTTTGCAAACTATGATGTAGACTATTTGCAGATGCTCTTAATTCTGTCTATTGTAGTCTCTAAACTGAACCCAAATATAGCATGCACTGGCACAGAGCTTGGAAAAGTTACTTTTTGGACTACAACCCCTAGAATTCCTCTGGACATACTAGTTGATGGATTCTGGGATATAATCTAGAGAGAAACTTTCCCAAACTCTAGATTGGTAGATGCCATGGCACTAGACATCTTTCCATTTTGTTTGTTGGCCACAATTCAGCAAACAGTTAGGCCTGGTTTAACCTATGAATTTCAGTGAATTTAAAGAGGTTTAACTCTGTCTTCAGTCATGGCTACGGCCATTATATATCTTCACCATGGATATTTATCACTTGAATGGATCAGAGCAACAAGCAGTCAGGCATTTTATTATTTAGAAATTCATTAAAGCTAAATGCTCATAGATATAAATAAACAGATTAGTGGTAGCTTGTATTTAAAGCCATCACCACTCTTTGAATGAAAATCATGCATTTCCCCACTTCATTCCAGGACTTCATGGATCATTATGGCATAATGAAATTAATGTAACCTTTTGTAACTCAATAGGCAGCACTTCCAAGACAAATCTTTACACACATCACTAGTCGTAAAGTAAGTTATGCTGTCTGGAAGAGAAAACAAAGCCATTTACATTGATACTTCTAAAGAGTCCACCCTCCCCGCATCCAATTTCTCCCCATACTACTTTCATGGATCCAAGAGAAGAACAGACATTGTTTTAAAAAATGCAGCCTCCTTCTTGTTTATGGTATCTTCTATTTAAATACTGTTTGAAATGCTAACATCACACTTTGTCAGTCACAAAAAAAGGTTCAGTAGAACAAGGGTCACTTAGGGGATGGATTTTTGTTGTTGTAGTCTGAAATTCTCCAGCCCTGAGTACATGGCTCCATGAGCCACTTGTCACAGGTTTGTATTTTTGCTAATTGCAAAAAGAATTTGTAAGCAAGAGCTAATCGTCTTTGGAATAGATACTACGGATATATTTATTCCTCCTGGTGCCAGTGCTAGGAAACCAGAATAGAGAAATGGAGTCACACAACCATGTCTGGAGTTTATTTCCAACCACGGAGGATTTGATTGTCAAGGCAGAATGAAGTAATGAACAGTTAAATATAAACATGCATACATATGCTTGCACATACCCAAAGGCCTTTGAATATCTGGCTTGTTTTAAGAAACACAAATACTACAACTACTACTACAACTTCTACTGTGGCCATACTCAAATATAATTAGCAGAAGCAGGAATTAGGAAACAAACAAAAAAAGTACATGTGAATCACAAACATGAACAGCAGACGTGCCATTACCGGATCATGTTTGTTGCTATAAATACCCAACAGATTAACACTGGATTCTGGGAACACCAAGGCACTTTACTGCTAAGAGATTTAGCTCTAATATAAATGAAAGTGTGTTTTCCACCTTGAGCTTTCCACTACTTCCTTCTGGGTATTTCCATGAGCAAAGATCTCTTGCAGCTGGTAGCTTTTATGTCAGCGTAATGGTGAAACTCTCCTGGGTTTTAATCCAAAATTTAAAGGAACTGCTCAAAGTATTGAACTTACTTTGTGGATATGAATTGGCATATAGGATAGCTCATTTAAATTTCAGACTAAAACCTAGAGCATATTTACTGCTCTACTGACATGGAAACTGCCATCCACTACTGGCAGAGATTCAAAGGTAAATGCACATGGCTCAGCATCTTGGATAGCTATTTTACAGTTCAGACTAAAACCTAGAACAAATCCATCATTCTACATTTACTTGTCACCAAGACCACTAATCTGATGGTCCTTCATCCAGTCCTTGAACCCCATTTTGATCAGCTGATTAGCTATGCCACAAGTTGTTTCACAAGGATTGCACATGCATCACTTGGAGAAATGGTGTTAGGCACTATAAATTCAACACAATTATGTGTGTCTGCTTACAGATTTGTGTGCAAAAACTAGCACATGTGCAGCATACTAATAATCCATAAGCAGCTCTGTTTTCCCTATTGTGGGAACAGGTACTGATTTCTATTTAAAGGAAGGAAGGGAAGATGCCAAGCTTCCTGGAGCAACACCTGCCCCATTGTTTCCAAACTTAATTGGGCTGCCCCATCCACCATTTTAACCCTAGAAGTGGCTGGATGGTCACCTCCACTTTAGATTAAAGGTTATTTCAGCCCTGAAATAAATAAACTTCCAAAATGAATAGAGCCTTCATATGGTCACCTTCTCAGGGCATGTCAGGCCATTTTTAGGCTGTTGTGTGACCCATAAGCAACACAATTACCACCCATAATATAACGTGAAAGAAATTATTTCTCAGTTCTCTTTGGTACCTATTGAACAGCCCTGGTGGCGCAGTGGTTAAATGCCAGTACTGCAGCCACAACATTGTGAGTTTGATTGTGCAGGGCTCCAGATTGACTGTCTTCCATCCTTCCATAGGTCGGTAAAATGAGTACCCAGCTTGTTAAGAGCAATTAGCTAAACGAATTGTAAACTGCTTAGGGAGTGCTTTGCACTGATAAGTAGTATAGAAATGTAACTATTATTGCTATTGCTACCTACAAATCAATGGATCCAGCTCTAACATACATATGCATTCCTCTTTTGGGGTGTGATGTATCGTCTCTTCTTATGCAATGCACAGCTTTTCACCACCATATCAAAGTGAGACTCTTTTACAATATTTTGTATCATTGTTACAATGTGATTTAAATAAAAGAAGACTAAAGGAAGGAGGGAGGAAGGAAGGAAGGAAGGAAGTTTTTAAGTCTCACATGTGAAAGCACATGAGGTAAGGTAGATATATTCAATAGAGGGTGTTGCCATAGAGGGTGAACAGGCACAAGGCCAATAGGCATTTCACATGGGCATTTAGTGGGAGAGCTTTTCAGGGGAGGGCTAGAGTTCTGCTTCAAGCCTAGGTAAGACTATTGAATATGGATAGTGAAGGAGCTGCTGTAGTCATCTGTGTCAGGGTCCAAGGCATGGGCAGCAAGGGCTGACTGGAAAAGGCACTGGGGCTGTGCCAAAGAATGGGCACTAGATCAGGAAACCAAGGGTCAGGGCACAACAAGAGTCCAAGGCAGCAGTCTGTCAGGTATCAAGAGTCCATGGGGCCAGAGGCAAGAAGCAGGTCCAGGAGGCAGGCAGGAAGTAAATGCATAATGAAAGTCCAAGGCAACGGGAGCCTTCCAGGCAACAGACATACACAGGGCCAGAAGCAAAAGGCAGGTCCAAGGAACAGGTCAAGGCACAACAAAGGTTCAAGGCAGCAGAAGCCTACCAGGCAACAAGAGTCCACAGGGCTAGAGGCAGGTCCAGAAAACAGGCAGGGGTCCAACTCCAGGGGTCAGAAAAGGCTACAGGCAGCACTGGAAACCATGTTACTGTAGCAACAGCTGCAGAGTAACCCCAGCCCTTATCTAGCTGGCTGCTGACTGTTCCAGCTGCCTTGCATCAGAGCAGCCAGCTGGGTCTGAGATACTGGGCAGGATCCTGCAAGGACTTAGCCACAGACCGGAACCCTTACAACCTAGAGCAGTTGTGGTATGTTTCTATTCTTACCAGAGGATGTGGGTAGCTACACCTGCAGCAAGTGCAAGCTGGTTGCCCTGTTGGAGGAGAAGGAACAACAATTTGAGGCCCATGTATCTACTCTTTAGTATAGTAGAGAACATAAGGTTTTCACAGACAGAATGGAGCAGACTGTCATGGATGAGGAACGCACAGGGGATATCTCTGAGGAGGTCAGGTCCCAAACACAGGAGGTAGACATTTAGGGGAACATGATGCATAGAAATAGATAGGCCAAGGATCTTTTTATAAGTTTGGAGATACAGAATCTATTTGAAACTCTCTCTCTTATTGGTGAAGATGAGGAACAGGAACAAGAGCAATAGTGTCAGTCCTCAGAGAATGTGTAGGGACCTTGGAAGATTCAGCATATGGATTGTCCCCTGCCAATCCCCAGAGGAGAGTTGTGGTGATATTAGGGAACTCCTTGCCAAAGGGAACAGAAGCAGTGGTTTGCGGGCCTGACAGGATGTCTGAAGAGGTGCACTGTCTCCCTGGGGCAAAGATCCATGATGTAACAGAACGGCTGACAAAACTCATCAAGCTTACTGATCTCTATCCCTTCCTTTGGTCCACATGGGAACCAATGACACTGCAAAGCATAACCTTCAGGAGATCACAAAGGACTACGAGGCTCTGGGTAATCCGGGCTGAAGGACCTTGGTTGTCATCGCATCTCTCATCCCAGTTGAAGGACATGGCCTAGGAAGAGAGAGAAAAGTAGTGGACATGAACACTGGCTCTACAGATTGCACTGTCAGGAACAATTTGGCTTCTTGGATCATGTGGTTTGATGAAGATGGACTTCTGGCAAGTGATGGGTTGCATCTCACCAGTCCCTTAGGGACAGGGGGGCGATGGTTCGCCCCAGGCAGCAATGTTTTTGGGGCATCTGGGTTTGTAGCCACATCCCCACATGCCATGGCCACACACCCCAAGCACCGTGGCCACGCCCTCTCCCACCCCCCTCCAGGCACTCCAAGCTCCGCGGCTGCATCTCATAACAGTTGGTAGGAAACTTTTTGGAAAGTGTCCCATAAACTTGATCAGGAGGGCTTTAAACTGAGTTATGTGGGGGAGGAAGACAATATTCTTGAGGGCAGGAGTTCATCGAACATTGGAGACAATAGCCCTAATGTTATAGAGAGAACTAGGCGAAGAGTAAAAGAACCCAACAGTGGGAGGAAAAAAAATAAGCAGCTAATGGAAATGTCCTATGGTCTTAAATATTTCTATACTAATGCACAGAGCATGGGGAATAAACATGATGAACTTGAACTCTTAACACAGCAAAACAAACATGATATAATAGGCATCACTGAAACTTGGTGGGATAAGTGTCGTATTAGAATGTAGCAATAAATGGGTATAACCTATTTTGGAGAAACAGACAAAACTGGAAAGGTGGAGGAATAGCACTATATGCCAAGGATGTGTACAGCTGTGAAGAGATCCATGACTCAAATCCTAGCAGCCAGGTTGAAAGCATCTGGGTAAAAATTAAGGAGCAGAGAAACAACAGGGATGGTATTGTGGGGGGGGGGTCTCCTACAGACCACCAAGACAGACTGAGGACTTAGGTAATGCCTTCCTGTTTGATGACAAAACATTCAGAAAAGGAGAGATATAGGAGTAATGGGAGATTTCAAGTATCCTGATATTTGTTGGAAAACAAACTCTGCCAAGAATTTAAGGTCCAACAAATTCCTCACAGCAGTTTGACAGTAAAATACACTGCCTTGGAGTGTGGTGGAGTCTTCTTCTTTGGAGGTTTTTAAACCGAGGCTGGATGGCCATCTATTGCGAGTGCTTTGATTGTGTATTCCTGCATAGCAGGAGGTCAGACTCAATGGCCCATGTGGTCATCCAACGCTATTATTGTAGGTACAAAGGCAAAACCATATTATATTTACAAATAATTTTCCATCATGCAAAGGTTTTTTTAAAAAATATCTCCTGCCAGATGGGATTGGCCTAAAGCCTTTATGTTTTACTTAATATCAGAAACCGTTTTCTGGAGTGCTTATAGTAGCTCATGCTGTGTGTCTGGGTGGTAATTCCAGGTGGGATATTTAAATGCAGTCCAACCATAATACGGTCTGTTCATTTCAATGGAAGCTAGGCAGCTTATAACAGAAATAGTTATTTTCTCCAAACAAAAATACATTTGTGTTCAAATTCAAGGTTGACGTGGCCTAAATTGAAGACATTTGGCTGAATTCACAAGACTGCTGCAGTGAAAAATGGATTAAGGGGAAAATATAAACAGAGAGATATTTAGCTTTATGAAATACTACTAAAGCTGGTCACGCTGGTTCAGTTTCAATAGGAGCCAATCAAATGTCAATGGCATTGATTAAGGGAAAGTATATTAACTTCAAAGGATGGCAAGTTTAAAATGACCATTACAAGGCCACAGTTTTCCATAAGGGACAAAGAAACAAGAGACAGAGAAAGAACGCACTGCAGACTTTATGGAAATTTGCTTAGTGAGTTGGCGAGGCAACTCCAAACTAGAGATCTGTATCAGATTCAGATAAAGCCAAAACCTGGGTCAAACTGGGTCCCCTCTGGCCAGTCTGGTCTTTCCCACAGTGAAGGGGGCTTCTCTCCAAATCTAATGCCACTGAACTGAGACCTTAGCCAGAGGTTTGTGCAAGATTCAGGAAAAAATGACCCATTGAATCAATGTGACTTACATAAATGTTGACTCATTATTTAACAATTTAATTCAATAGACCCACCTTAGTTGGGACTACCAAAAGGATTTAGGCCACTGTCTTGTAAATACTAACCCAGTAAAAATGTCCAAGTTTGGGGGAAAATGGGAAAGAATGAAGTGGATTGACTGTGAGACAAGTCCACCTTCTAATTCTATGATTAGAACTAACAAATAAAAACATTATTAGTAGCTGCATTATTTTAATATTAAAAAAATATTAAAATGTAGAGGTGTGTAACACAACCCCAGTATGTATTTGTCTCCAATTTGGCAGGAATAACCTGTCAACTGTGATTGAAAATTTCATCAATTTCTTACAAAGGAAAAAAAAGTTATAGTTACTTTTGAATTTAAAAAATTTAAAAATGTTCACCAAGAGGTACAAAACTCTAGATTTCCAGATCTGAACTCAGTATTGAGATCTGAATCAATGTGGACTAACTCTGAATCACTTTGAACAGAAGTAGGTTGTTTGGGGGCTGAACTAAATATTGAGATTGATGCACATCCTTGTTCATAGTGTTTACACCTCGCCCTCCATGCACACTTATTTGATTCTCACAGATCACATGGATGTGAGAAAAGGTACATTCTAAAACATCTGACTGTGATGTTCTGCCATCTCTTGTTATTGTTATGTATTAAAGGAATTATGGTATAGTACTGTGTTATGTACTGCACTCATCTGAAACCATTGTTCTTCTGTATACTAAGCAGTCTTGATCTTTGTATTCCATGTGGCTTCATAATAAAGTTATTGTTCACAAATACATGTTTTCCTGGGTTCACTAGTGGCCTACAGTCAGATACAATTGTCACTGTGCTGGCACTGATACAATAGATGTGTGAAATTATATAGCAGATTCCCACTTCATGAAAGCAAGTGTGGTGTAATGGCTTGAGTATGACAATGCAAGAATAGAGGTATTATTAAGTTATATGTAATATATCTATTCTTGCATTGTCATACTACACAGTTAACCTTTACACTTTCTGATCTACCTGTTTTGTGTAGCTATACTCTGAATTACCACCAAAATACATACAATGCTGCAAGTCATTTTGAGGTCCTGGTTAGGTATGCAAAAATGAGCAAATAGGTGGGCTGAAAAAAAACAAGTATGTAGGTAAATGGGCAAAATTTAATTAATCATTAGAGATGGCTGGATCCATCTATTTCCTCTCTGGAGAAGATAGCGGAAAATGCTGGGATATTGTTTTAATTAAAAGGCCAATCAAACTTTCACTTTTGATTCTAGGGCCCTTTCCACATGTGGGGGGGGGGACGGGCGAAAACGCCCAAAAACGGAGCTTACCTGAAGCCGGGTAAGTCCGTCGCCACGCGGAGCAGCGCGAGCTCGCTGCTCTGCAGTCCTCCGGCGTCCCAAATGGCGGCTTCCGGTTGGTGGAGGCTCTCCACCAACCGGAGAAGCTCGCCAGCTGGAAGCCCGCCCCCAGCAGATCTGCAGGCACGCACTTGCGCGCGCCTGCAAATCCGCATCGGAGCCAGGCAACGGAGCAGCACGGAGCTGCGCGCTTCGTGCTTTTTAAAAACCTCTCGAAAGAGGTTTTTAAAAAACACGCCGCGTGGCTAGTTCCGGCCGCTCCTGAGTGGATTCTGGTGTGGAACTACAAAAAGTAGTCCACGCCAGTCCACTCTATGGTGCAGAAGACCTCCGTCAGAGGTCACTCTGCACCATTTCAGAAGCCCAGTGTGGAAATGGCCTAGGATCCATTTCAGATTCTAGACATCAAAGTTTCAGTGGTGATCTACTAAGAACATAGCAGGTTGTGGGAGTACCAAAGCTTCAGCAGCTCAATTTTATCATTCAGGATGCATAGAGATCTGTCATATATGCACACACAGCACTATATTGATGCAATGTGTCTCAGTGTAGGTATGCCATGTTTGGTGTAAATGTCACTTAATAAGAACCAGCATCGTGGAGAGGTTTAAGCATTGGACTACAACACACTAGGGTTCAATTCCATCCTTGGCCATGAAAACCTACTGGATGACCTTGAGTGCACTCAGCCCTCAGAAAACCCTGTGATAGAGGCACCTTAGAATTGCCATAAGTTGGAAATGACTTGAAGGCACACAAAAACTAAGAATTACATTTAATTGGTGCTCAAGTCCTGAACACTTGCACTAGAACTATCTGTCCATGACATCAGAAATATATTATGGAGATCATGTTGTCTGGTGTTCCTCCAGACAATATATATACATCATATCAAAGCAATTATGCATGGGTACTAGGGATGGAAAACAAATCTTTTGGGAATCACATTTCCCTATGAAAATATCAAGTTCAGAATATCCATGAGGCTGGGAAGAGGACAAAGAGTATCTTGGTTTGTAAATTGTATACATTTCCAAGACTTGTGGTACATTCTGGCAAGAAAAAATTGCATACAAAACCATGAGTATATTTCAAAAATATATACAACTAAAATAAATGTACATATTCCAAAAATGTACACAAACACCTCATATCCTGGGAAAAACATTTAAAAGAACACCATACATTAGGGGAAAGTGTATAATAATGTATAATTTAAGGGAAAATGTGCTAAAGTTCACATTTCCTTTCGAAAACGGAAGGGGTATCACACAACCTGTTATAGACCTGGCACTGGAGAAGCATCCCCTTTAGAAACAGGGAAACACAACCAAAAAGGAAAGTGACAAGTTTTTCCATAAGTAGCTGGCAACATATGCTTTACAACACAGTCCTTTGTTTCCCAAAGAATTCTCAACAGCACAGCACTCTCTGTTTAGGTGGCCGCTATCCTCTTTATGGGAAGTACTGGTTTAATAAACATAAACGTGGAAGCAGTAGCTGGCATTATTGCACCAGCAACCGGAATTGTCACTCAGTGAGCCTAACAACACATTTCAAAAGGGCAGAAGGAAACTATTTGCTTATTTATTGCAAACATTTCTGCACTATCTCCAAACAAAGAATAACATAGCTGGTAAGAAAAATTAACCTATAAGAATAAACATTTTAAAGAAAAAATAGAATGATTAAAAAAACCACATACACAAGAGAAGCATTAAGAATAGCAGAATGAAAACAGACCAGTTCAGTTAAAACAAGCTGCAGCAGAATTTTAAAAAATCTGTGAAAAACACACAGGCCCCACATCTTCTTTAAAAAGTAAAGCTTTCACTGTGTGGTAAAATCCACTGGACAGCAAGACAGGCTTCCATCAGGAAGGCATTCCAGAGCCTAGATGTGCTAACTGAGAACCTGAGGCATTGTTTCCTAATCCCAGCCAAACATATTTCTGGGAGCACTGGACATACAAAAGGGCCTTAACTAAAGAATGCCCAGAATTGTACAGGAGAATGCAGGCCTTCCATCATCCCTATTTCCAAATTGTAAAGAGTTTTAAAAGTTTCAGTCTGGAAACAAATCAGAAGCCAGTGCAGTTCTTATGTTCTTCTGTGAAGCCCTCTCCTGTCAACCTGGCTGCTGTATTCTAAACTTTTCAAAGACTATACTCGATCAAGAGTGTGTCAAGAGTAGTCCATGTATGATCTAGACTGCATAGTCTCATGGCCAGATCTTCTGTTTCTAATATCAGAGTATGCTGGAGGAAGCTATGTAAAAAGAATCTAAATAATATTCAACGGGAACCTCAACTTTCTAGAAAAATGTAACTGCACTGATCTAAAGATGTTGCTCTGGATAAAATTGCAACAACTGGAGTTTGGGGAGCTGGAGCAGGTATATCATTTAACATACAGAAGCTGTGTATTGTTTGGTATGAAAATGCATTCAATTCAGAACTGTTTTAAAGTGCTAGGTACTTTTAATAATTAGGTTGGTGACATTTGAAGAAATATTCTGTAAAGCAATCATCAAATGACCTCTCTCTACATTAACATTAACATTTTTGTTGCAGAAAATCTGTTTCAAAGCACCATCTGTTTGTTTTATGAAATGGATGGTTTATTTAAAGAAGTCTCAGTGAAGGCACAATGCATCCACCTTGTCGAGTTTAATCGAGGCAGAGGATGATTAGAGTGTGTTTTAACTTCTCATGGTAGCTGTACATGCGGTGTCAGAAGCCAAGCCTCAGAACATTTCCAATGTTGATAGACCCAGTTTGCAAAACCTTGTCAAATAAATCAAACCATTCTGGGGGCAAACCCATGTTATTTTAAAACCACGAAATGGGTCAGTGGGTGTGGTTATTCACATGGTTCACTGGTGAATGTATAGATTAAAATACATTTTGCCACACTGGTTTTCAGGGGATTGTTTTGGCCAAGCATCCTCGTAGCACAAGCCAAAACTCTGGTCAGTATTTTCACAACAGAGCCAGGAAAAACAAGAGAGGCTTAGCTTGTGAAAAAAAGAAGAAGAAAAAAGAAATGAAGATGTAGTGAAGGAAAAACAGTAGTCTCTCTGCCACTGCTTTACTCAATCCATATGTGGGCTTAAACACAGGAAATACCCACCAGTCACCGCAATCAAGCCAGAGGCCTGAGCATCAGAAAGTGCCTTGTGGAACTAATTGGACTCTATTAAGATTGTCACTGACATGGGAAAGCCTTCTAAAATTTTAAATTGGAACGTTCAGACTTTTGAGATGGAAGGGGAAGGATCACACTTCTGGAGTTGATGCACTAATGGAAAAAGAAAAGTGATGCTCAAAGCAGTAAGCCTTACAGTCTGGTTGTAAGCATGCCTATCAAGAAGTAAGCACCAGAGACCCCAATAGACCTTTACACAGGAAGATAAACTCACCTCAAGTAATTTCTACCAAAGGTGTACTTTAAAAACAACAACAACAATGATTTTATATCCATTCCACTGACATACAATCTTTTCTGCTTAGGATTTTTTTAAAAAATCTGATTCTTCTATGGCACAACTTTTTTGGAGGAAGAAAGAGCAAATTTAGAAGGGCAATTAACAAAGTTGAAAGCAGTGTTATGTTCATATGTTTGTGGCTGCCTAAATACAAATGGTAGTCCCAAATACAGTAGACCAATGGTATTAATGCAATTTATGTAAGATTTGACTTACCGTTCAGCAAATGATTCAATAGATCTAATATAGTTAGAACTACTGATTGTAAGTAGGCCACAATTTACCAAACTACACACCCGCACATGCACAGACACTGAAGAATAGAACCTAATTTTGACTATTTTCCCTTCACATTATATAAACATGTCTAAATAAACCTATCCAAAGCCTATTATGTAAACTTGCCAACAATCTTTTTGGAAAATATTCATTTTAGCTTTTCCATTCTACATAACCCCTTGTTAAATTACACAAATAGCACCTTTGTTTGCAGTTCAGTGGTTTGTTTTGCTTTAGTCATCATGTTTTTGCTATTTGGATCAGTACTGCAGGAATGCTTGATTGAATTTCACAACTGCTATAGCTTTACGATTGCCAATAAATTCCAGCCACTGGGTGAATTCTCTGCTTTCTAGGATCCTACAACCTAAAATGTTGTATCCAGTGTGTTTTATTCAGTGCTAAATTTTATTGATAAAAAACTATAAAACTGTTTCCAGTTGGAAGGGCTTTTTGGGGGGTGTAATTATTGGGATGCTCAGGCAGCATACTTGGCATCAACTTGTACTCTCTTTCCTATTTTAACGTATCTTTGCTTTTAATATAACTTAGATACTAAGACTGGGCAGATTTTAGGCACATGGGATCTAATTTATATTGTCCGAAAGTCTGAAGATTCACCAACTGAAGCCTGATGAGGGGGAAAAAAAACATATGCCAAGAGTTAAAGAATTTTAAACCCACTAAATTGCTTTGACTACCAAGAAGGAACAGAGTTTTCCATACAAAAATCTACTCCTGGTTACTCCAAGTTTTCTTCATTTCAACAGTAAAATTGGGGGGGGGGGGTCATTTTGTTGCCACTATTCACAACTACTAGGAGACAGAAAGAAACAAAAAGGGAAGGACCAGCCAGATGGGTGTAGATGTGAGGTCTGGGAGGAGCTAATTGTTCCTTTCTCCCTAATTAATATACAACTATAGCCAGGCATTGCTTAAGTGCCTCCCACCCTTGGCACAGTATCATCAAGCTGCCACTGTGCTGAGGCCTCATTGCTTAAGGAGGTAATGAATACCCTTGCAGAGCATTCTAAAAAGTAGATATGCCAGCAAACCTCGTGGTTACATCAGTCTAGGTCACCTATATGATTCCAGCCACTCAGGTTTACAAGTTTATTTATGATATCTCCATAGCTTTTAGTTCAATATCACCTGGTTTTTTTTTTTTTTTTAGCAACTCAGCAATGACCATGTGGGCTTTTTTAAAAAGAAAACATTAAAATACACCCAAATGCATGCTTTAATCACCCCCAAAGCAACAAGAAAAGTAAGGAGTAAACAAGTCTTTTCTTCATTTGGTAGGCAGTACTTACTTTGAAAGGTGGAGAAACATCATTATGCTCTCAAGTTATTTCTAACTTGTTACTTCCAAACTCTGAAAAAGATTCAATCTAATGTGAAAAGAATGACTGAAACTAACAGCATTTTTCAGTGATATTCTTGCATAAATCTATTTGTTTGTCAAAATGGCTTGTGGCTTTCAGTATTCTAGGTTCCCTGGTAACATCTTTGCAAAACACTTTACGGATAAAGTGACTTAGCACCTTTCTGCACTAGACTGTTGTAGTGCTATTATTCCACATTCAACATCCTATGAAATCCTGGGGTTTGCAGTTTAGGGAGGGGCATTTAGAATCCTCAGCCAGAGAGCTCTTGAACCTCAATAAACTACAAGCCCCAGAATTCCACAGGATGTTGGAATCAGAATAATAGCAATATAACAATGTAGTGCAGAAAGGCCCTTAGTTGCAGCAATTGGATCAGGACAGCCTATGGAAGCATTGAATGGATTTCAGTTTCAAAGGCCTGACGATGTAGTGAAGATGTTTGGAGAAATGTGCCCCACTTAGTACCTACTCAGTCTTTGATTCATTACACCAAGTGAGAGAGAACAAGCTGACAGGGTCCAGAAACTAATTAACATCTCCTTAAAGGAGAAGGCAGACTCATCTGGTTTAAAAAAGTCAGTGGCCTGATCATTGCTGAAGAAGACAAAGCTCAGATTAAAAATTCTTATTGATTACTATCTGCTTGCTTATGTCCTCTCACATTGGGCAAGATAGTCTGTATAATTCTGAGCATTCTTGGAGAATATTTAGTTTCTAGATCCACTGCGATTGAGGCTTCATTTTTTGTAGCAAAGCTGTTTTTGTTGGCCTGCACTGAGACAAACATGTATTGTCACCCATATGTATAATGTTCATGTGTACAGGGGGAACACAAGTTTTTTACCTTTTTTAAATTCATTAAATTAAAGTCATGACATACCATGAACAGGTTGCATCTGTGTTAAAACCAATGATGGGAAACAGTGTTCCTCTAGATGCTTTTGGAATGTAGATCCCATTATCTCTCACTACTGGCTATCTTGAGAGCCAGTGTGGTGTGGGGGTTTGAGCATTGGACTATGACCCTGCAGACCACAGTTCGATTCCCTGCTCAGCCATAGAAACACATTCGTTGACTTTGGGCACATCACACACCCTCAGCCCCCAGAAAACTCCATGATAGAGTTGCCTTAGGGTCTCCATAAGTCAGAAACAACTTGAAGGCACACAACAACAAAACTGACATTCTTCCTGGATAGTGCTGGTAGAGTTGAAAATGACAAACATCTATAGGGCCACAATGATACAAACCAAGAATAATTACCAATTGGACTGTGGATTACAGCTTAAAATCAAGAAAGGATAATTTTATTGCAAAACAAAAAATAATAAGTGAAACATGACTTGCAACGATTCGCTTTAACTAAGAGAAGATAGCAAAGAGACATAATGCTAAATTATGTGGGGGGGTGGGGATAGCAGGGATCAAAAATATGCATATCCTACTTGGCTAA
Source organism: Cyclura pinguis (assembly GCA_030412105.1). Classification (NCBI taxonomy): domain Eukaryota; kingdom Metazoa; phylum Chordata; class Lepidosauria; order Squamata; family Iguanidae; genus Cyclura; species Cyclura pinguis. The sequence continues at coordinate 221,681,797 of CM059602.1, forward strand.
AACCAAAAGGCATCACAATATAAAAAGTGATATTGTCCCCACAGCTGTCTTATTGAGAGAGAAGAGGAGAGAAAGGAGGGAGAGGAGAGAGAGTCAGGCAGGAATGGATATTGCTTCTCTCAGAGCAGAACCTGAAAGTGAGGAATTACCAGCAATGTTGTTAACCTGCAATGAGTCATTCTTTTAGGTGATGAGTATTTGATCAACTTATATTTCAAAAGTAAAAAGTGGGAATGAAGCTACTGTATTTGTGTAATGAACAACATTGTCTATTTACCTTTTAAACTTAGATTTTAAAGCTTTTAAAGATATTCTAGAAACATTTTCATAGTCTTTTTCCCCAAAGTTTTCTGCCATTGTCTTATCAATCTTAAGAAAGAGTGGCGTAATGAGTTACTGGCACCCTTGTGGCCCTTCCCATAACCAACACTCATACGATGGGGCTAAGGTTACAGTCCAGTTTATTATTCCCACTCCTTGTTATTTTACAGGGGTCACCGCAGAGGCCAGGCTCCTCCTTACAGCAGACAGAGATAAGCTACACAATCTTTCTTCTTCAAGATAACAGGTAAGATACACAGGGAAGTAACAAAATTAATATTTTAATATACCTTCTCCTGAGATTGAAGGATATGCACTCTTTTGGTACCTGCTGTCCTGTAAGGAATAATGAGAACAAATTACTTGCCCTAGAGTTACAGTAGAAGAAATGGGCTTTTCTTTCAGGGGATGCTATGGATAATTTGGCACTATGGGAGAAGAGGTGAGACATGCAAAACCCTCTCAAGCCCCTTTACTAAATATTTATGCAATAAGAGTTTGCATGAGGAACACAAACACTGTCAATATGGATTCCTGACTACATCGTATGTGATTTCTTTTTTTAAAAAAAAAGAAAGGATGAAAACACTAGGGAAGAGTGTAAATAGTAGAACAAAGTTCACTGGAAGGGCTACATGACGAGATAATGTGCATAGGTTCTTCATATGACCAAGGGGTGGTATAGTCTGATAACTACCAGGTTATACTACTGCAGTATACTATACATAGGACTATCTTTGTGGACTGCAGACTCCAGTCTGTATAGAACAGGGCTTTCCAAATGGTGTGCTGCGACACGTTAGTGTGTTGCCTGAAGTGTGTAGGTGTGTCGCCTACAATCTTGGGAATGTATGTTATTATTTATAAATCATATATTTTAAAAAATATATGAAGGTTTTCATGAGATATGTTGTGTCCCCATATATTTTGTTATTATAATTTATGTATCTCTTATAAGGGGTTAGTTTAACCAGTTTGCTAGTAAAACTGAATTACTGTGTTGCGATATGATGCATGTCTAAAAAAGTCACCAACATGAAAAATTTGGAAAGTTCTGGTATAGAACTAACTGGAACTGGGTGTTATGTTATAGACATATTATATTGCACTGGCCTCAATCCATTAATAGATCCAATTCAAAGTGCTGGTTTTGACCCTCAGTGCCCTTCATGGCTTAGGCTCAGTGCTCTTGAATGACTACCCATGTCCATATTTATCTGTCTATAAATGGTGACCTTCAGCAGGGAGAGTGGTCCTGAAAAGGCTCCTGCCTTATGAGACTAGGGAGCTGGAGGTATTTGGCAGGACCTTGACTGTAGAATGCTGTCCCCGGAGAGGCTTTCCAAACATCACCTTTATTGATTCTTTACTGCACCACACAAAGGCATGCATAAATAAATAAATATCTTCCCAGGTTTTTTAGATGCAATTTTAATCATACTTGATGCTGCTTTTAGATTCTGTAGCCTTCAGGCTGTGTTCATACATTGGACCCACAGTATCTCCTGGGGTTTGGTTCTAGGAACTCCTGTGGATACCAAAATCCATACATGTTCAAGCCCCATTATATACAATGGCGTAGTAAAATAGCATCCCATGTATAAAATGCCAAACAACTCAACTGCCAAAGAGAGCCCAAGAACCTGTGAAATGGTAGGAGGCTACACCAAGGTATGCCTACACATTACAATAGTGCACATCACTTGGCAAAATCAAAGGCCCTTTTCACATGTGTGGGGGGGGAACGGTCTACACCATAGAGTGGACTGGCGTGGACTACTTTTCGCAGTTTCACACCAGAATCCACTCAGGAGCGACCGGAACTAACCGGGCTGCGTGTTTTTTAAAAACCTCTTTTTAGGAGGTTTTTAAAAAGCACGGAGCGCGCAGCCCTGTGCCGCTCCGTCGCCCGGCTCTAAAGTGGATCTGCAGGCGCGCGCAAGTGCGTGCCTGCAGATCTGCCGGGGGTGGGCTTCCGGCTGGCGAGCTTCTCCGGTTGGTGGAGAGCCTCCACCAACCGGAAGCTGCCATCTGCGATGCCGGAGGAGTGTGGAGCAGCGAGCTCGCGCTGCTCCACGCGGCGACGGACTTACCCGGCTGGAGGTAAGCTCCGTTTTTGGGCGTTTTCGCCCGGTTCCCCCCTGACATGTGAAAAGGGCCAAAGTTTGCTTTTTGGATTCTTTTTTTTCTCTTTTCAAGGTATAGCTCATTGAATCCATGGATGCAGAACCTGTGGATACAGAGGACTGGCAGTATGTGTATTTGCAGTTTACTTATTACATGATTTTTGAAATGCTAAATATAAACAATAAATGAAAAATATCTAAAACAAACTGTTTAGTTGAAGACCTCAACTTACTTTCATTGCCTGCAACAGGATATTTTGTCCATGAAAGCCATGAGTAGGAGAGTTTCTCTTGTGGTGTGTGAGAGACCCCCTCCACAAATAAGAAGGGAGAGAAGCAGTTTTGATTGTTAGCCCTTCCCCTCTGAAATAGTGTGATAAGTGAATAGGTGAAAATTAGCCTTCTACTTGCAATAAGCTACACTGGACCAAAGCCCCTTCTGTGAACAGGGCCCTGTCCATTTGTGGAAAGGCTGTGCTCGAACCAACTCGAAAGTTTCCATCACCTTTCACACATGACAGAATTCATGTGCAGGATTTTTGTCACATGCAGAGCAGCCTACAAATCTGCCAAACAAGAGCGCTTTTGTGACAGGGAGCCAAACTAACCCCAGTAACATGGCAGGCAAGGTCTGTGTGTATGCAGTAAGGATTCGTACTGGAATTGCTATTTGGCAAGCTGAGAAATTTTCTGTGGCCTGTGGCTGGCCCATCTTGAGATAATAAACTCTTTAATATAAAACTTTGAAAGCCATGTATTGTGAGCTAAATGAGATTTACTTTCTGACAAATGAATCCTTGCAGCACGTCAGCACACACTTCAGAGAAGAACATTCTAATAATTCAATGTAGAGCTGTTACCTGGATGCTTTACAAGAAGTCTGATTAGATATTGTTTGGCTCAAGATTTTAATGGCTACCAAACAGAGCTGTAAAAACAGATTTTTCAGATGGACATACTAATCCTAAATAACAATAGTTTTATTGTATCTTAATTCCCCATGTTTGTGAATGATAGTAATGATAGATTGTGCATAATCAGATTTGTACATGCCATCCAGAACTTGCTATTAGTGTTACAGTCCTATTTTTGAAGTGTAAAATAATCAACACAGTATTAAAAAGCAATGGACTTTCATCTTTGAAATAAACTGGATTTTGGGAATTCAAGGCACCAGAATTAGTGACAAAAAACTTACACTGCATTTTATATATGACAATAGATATTGCAAAGTTTTGATGTAATTACTGTTACATGTAATAATTAGATCTCTCTGTGTGCACAAATTGTACATATTAATAAAACCCAAAAAAACCTAATTCCAGTTGCCATCCCACTAGAATAGGACATTCAATTGATGAGATCTGTCATTTAGAAATTGAAAAGTATATTCTGCCATAAACTAATAATTTGATTTTATAAATCAAATAAATTTATAAATGAATAACATAAATAAAATAAATTCATATTTTTGTAGAGAACTCTAGATATGATTATCCAGAGCTTGGAAAGGAACATCTATCTAAACAGTAATTAGTTACAGTTGAAGCTCCATGGCCTCAAAGTAGTTACCCTTATAGTCATAATTTTTAGAAAGTAATTCTTCATTTCCTATTCTTTTATAGTAACAACTATCATGATATGGCTCGGATATGAAATTATTAAGTAGGATTCTTCTTAATTATCTCAGGATAGGATTATCAGAAATCTAAAGGAATTAATGCACTTTTCTGTTTAGATTTCAATTCATGGCAATTGAAATTGAACTACAAATTATGAAGCAACAATCTCTTTTTTTTTATTCTATCTCCTCCCTCCTTGTTCTCCTCCTCGTCTAAAATAAACATGCTAGACTTTTGTTTCTTGTGCCTTAAATTTTTTCTTACTAGTGTTTTTGTTCATGAATTTTTGTGAAACACCACGTTAAAGATAGGTTTTAACAAAGCCTTTGTGTTCTCAGGACTTGCCAAGGTAGGAATTGCAAAATCAAGAGTCTTACAACTAGAATCTGGCAGAAAATATCAACAAGAAGAAAGCAAGAGCCAAATTGTGGCTTTGTTTTCATTTAGGGGGAAGGGAGCATTTTAAATCAGAATTTACATTGTTTCAGAAGAGAATGCAAGGGAAAAGAAACTTTTTATACAAAACTCAGGTTGTCATTGAGGGATTTGAATAGTATGGGGATACCTAACATATTGTAGCATGTGCCCTCTTGTGGTATAAGCAAAAGATAGAAGAATAATAAGAGGGCATGCGTTAAGGGCGATAGAGAAAAAAACAGAACTTTTGCTGATGTTGTGGCATGCAGAACTGTGAAGTATTTTGCTTGCTTGCTTCCTCTTTCTTCCTTCCTTTCTTTCTTTTTACAAACTATTTAAGCCTTTGGGCCATAACCAGGAACAATAATTCTATCTGAATTGAAGCATATCTATTTTCAGCAGCCAAAACCCAAGATTTTCCTCTCTTTGGAAGTTTTAAAAAAATTCACCTAAGAACAATACTTGTTTTGTCTTTCAAAGTTTGTATCAAAGCCCAGGGAAAACTGGAAAATTTATACACAAAAGTGGCCTTTTTCTGTGGTAAGTAAGTAAAAACTTTGATCAATAAATGTGAAATGTATAAATTAATAAGAATCTTCTGTTTGGGTGTATTGGTAAAAGGGAAGATATACATTTGTGTTTTTACTGTTCTGAAAAGACGTCAATGAATATTCAGCTGGATTCATCACAAAATCAAATAGTTTATAGAGGAAAAGAGCAATCCCAAGTGTGGCATGGATAGAGATTAAAAAGCAAATGCATGTTTTTTTTCCCGAAAGTTTTATCCAAAGCAGAAAGGAGAAATACCTTATTCCAAGCCCTATCCAAAGGACAGAAAAGAAAGCACTGATGGGATAGAAGAATGGGAGAAGCAGGATTTCTCTTTCTTTCCAGTCTCAGGGTTTTATTTCATATTTACTGTTTTCCCCGATTGAATCAATGAAAGGGAAATTATATACACCACCTCTGGGACTGCTCTACCATGTCAGGGTTGTGATGGAGACTAAGGAGGCTTTGGATACAGAGGATCCAAAAAGCTACAGGATCCCTGCTGATCTTTGGAGAAATCTCCAGAGATCAGCAAGGATTCTGTAGATGTGACCCTCCAACAATCTCTGGATCTACAGTATTCCTCCCAGTCTGCTCATCATATGTTTCCAATCTGTCCTGCTTTTGACTCGTTCACTGTTGGAGGTCTGTCATTATAGATGCAATTTCTTTCTCTCACACTCTCTCTGCCTTGAAAAATCCGAACTAGGCACCACTGAACTGCAGAACTGATTTTGTTCAAAAATAAACTTTTAAATTTTTCATGCTGCTCCTTGTGTTATGTTCCTATTTTGAAAAACAACTCCCAGAAACAACTTATATTGCCTTATAAGCAATATGGGCATGGCCAAGCTGCTTATTGGATTTTGGATATGCTTTAGTCCATAACTAATTTTTTTCAGGCTCTGTGTTGTTGACATCATTGTACTATATTAATGTATACAGCACCATCATCTTTGCTTTGTATGGTTTCCTAGGTTTAACATGAATGATGAGAAAGTTTTCAGGAATGATGCAACACAGAAACATTGCACACCCTATTTTTTCTTTCATATTTGGATGCTATAGTGATTATGAATTATTAAGGACTTCAGAAGTCCTGGGAACAATAAACATAATTCCGTACTGTTCCTGATGTCTGAAGCCTCAGTCCTTGTCTCAGTATTCCTTGGAAATCTCCTCATGCTACTAAGTGAAAGGGAAATGATAGGTCTTTTAAGTACTAAAATGTTTTTACAGTCAGCCCTCCACATTTGCTGGGGTTAGGAAGGCAGGACCCTTGCAAAAGTGAGGAAAAAAACACAAATATCAAAATCTGTGTGTGTGTCTGTGGGAAGGGGGCTGAGCCATGGTGGGGAGAAGAAACACCAGGTCAGGGAAAGGAGAAGAAAAGGGGGTTGGTCAGTGTGGTGGCCCTATACTTTCTTTCTCACACACATCTCCTTCCGTGTATGGGGGGGGGGTATAGGGAAAAGGTTTGTGGTGCTGAGAAACTGGGCTGTGAGCCATTCTTAGCTGGCCAGACTGTGGCTGGTGGAAGAAAGAGCACCAGAGATAGATTTCCCCGGGAAGATTTCTCCAAAAAGAAGTGCTTGAGGTGGGGGCAGGGATTGCAGAAAGTTGTAAATAATCAAATCCATAAAAGTGAAACCTGCAAATGTGGAGGGACAACTGTATATTCTCAACAGAATCATCATCACCACCTGAAAGATAACCAAGGCTCTACTGATAGAAATTGTAACAGCAGCCCCTTCGTACTACTGTACTACGTTTTTACTAAATTGTAGCCTTCTGTCATAATAAGAGTTCCCACCGCTTGGAAAAAAAATGCTTCTTTTGGACAGATTCCAGAATTCCCCAGCCACTTGCTATGTAGTCCAAGAAAATGACTCTTCCAAACTCTGACAGTTCCTTGAATTCACATACACCAAGGTGGGCAACTGCTGCAAAGCTAGGACCACTTATGAGGTTGGCCAACTACTTGAAGTAATTGGTCCTTTTTTTCTTTTTGTTTTTTACAAGATTTTTTCCAAGTTAAAATTTTGTTAAATAAAATACACAACATTAAAAATGATCTGAAATTAACTAAGGATTAATTCATCATTAAATATTATTAAATTTATTAAAATTCCTGCTCACTCATTATTCGCAAATGAAATCTCTCTCACACTTGACTATTACTAGATTTATATGTATATAAAAAGGACTTTAAATAGACTTGAAATGAATTTAATTAATATGATTATTGATGATAATGGTTTTTTATGTTAAACTAAATTGACTATGATATTGACTACTAACTGAAGAGTACCAGGCATAGCTCAAGTCAATATCTAATACTCTTAAAAGCTTTGTGGGAGCACTTGTTTTCCCAGTCCCCGTCCCTTCATTATTATCTGAGGAACTTTACCAGCAGCAGCTCAGAGAACCCTCTTTCATTTTCATGCTCTTTTTAAAGCCTCAGAAACCTGAAGAACAATGGTTTAGCCATCTCTTGTTTTCTGACCTTTTCTCCTTCTTCAAGTATCTTAGAAGCAATGCCTCAGAGAACTCTGCTCTGTTTTCTACCCCCAACTTTTTGAAGAAAAACACTACATCAAATTTTTTTTTGCTTCTCAGTAGCCCCGCATAGAAACTCTGACTTTTCTCCTTGAAATTGGACCCTGCAACTGTTTGTAGAAGATGCCATATAGTTAACAACTTGCATGTTTTAATGTTTTTGTGTGTTAAATAAAGAAAATCTTAGAATTTTTAGCAAACTTCAGAAAAAAGAAAGAAAAAAAGAAATTGGACCCTGCAATTTGGAGAACAATCAAGGACACTCTCCTGATGAGTTACAGCTGTCCCCTTTTCTGCTTGTAGTCAGCCCCTCCTTTAACAATGTCACTTAAATCTCAGCAGTGCAGTGCAGTGCAGTGCAGTGCAGTGCAGTGCAGTGCAGTTAAAAACATTCTATTAAGAAGTGAGGCACCTATCACAGTTTCTTGAGGAGTTATGACTGGCCCCTTATTTTTGCTTCTAGTGCCCTTGTGTTTGGAATTTCAACTTGAAACTGGTTACTGTAGCTTGGATAACAACCAAAAACATTTTGCGGGATCAGGGGCGACTGATGCAGAACAGAACACACAGACACAGCAATGTATGGATGAACAAGGCCGCAACTTTATTGGTTACAGAGCATACAGGGTTGGCATACGCATGGGTAGGGACCCAGGCATCGGCCAACCCACCTGTTGGTCGATGAGCCCACTCATCCAGCCCAGGGGTGGAGAAGGCCCCTCTGGACGTTGCCCTCCTGCCACCAGGGGGTGCATGCTAGTTGCCCACCCGAGCTGGGCAATTTGACACGTACTGCACCCCCTGAGCCCAGCTGGGAACCCACTTGTTCCCTTCCATGTGGCAGAGGCACTAACCATCCCAGATCCCCTGGCCATGAGACCACCTGGTAAAATTGTGACAATAACAAAGAGCAACAATGAACTGGAACAAAAAAAACCAGCCATAAACAGGGTGGGAGGGCCAGGCTGCTGCAGGAGAGAGACTGGCTGACCACCACGCCAGCTCCCAGTAAATACTTCCAGAGCAGACCTGAGTGAAGTCCGCATGCCTTCACTCACACCCACTCCGGAAGCCAATGAGTTCAAGGCGAGGTGCCCTGACCCCATTGGCTGGCCGTGCGTCCAGGGATCCGGACATGCGCACGTGCGCATGCCCGGCCAAAAAGACATGGCCGCCACCATGCAAGGGAGCCCTGCCACGAGGAGCTGCAGCCAAGCGCCCTGCTTCGCAAAGGCACTGAGAGGTAAGTCTCTCCACGCAGTTCTCAAATTTTGAAGCATATCGTGCAAAAGAGAATTTGGGTGCCATATACAGCCTTGAGGCCTCATTTTGGCCTTATGAAAGAGAAATAAAAGCTTCAGCCTCATGATGAAACATGGTAGGAGTTATCCCTCATACTATTTTGATAATCTTTGGGAGGAAACCCCCACATTTCTTACAAGTAAAGGACCCAAGCAGCACAATTGTAAGCTTACCCCAACAAATTCAACAAAGCTTGCTGCCATATATACAGGGAAGGGGATTACCCCACAAGCCCTCCCTTTTTTTTGACAATTATAATCCTTCTGAAAAGATATATAAAAATCAGAAGAGCCAGTTGATGAGGAAGGATTTGTTAGAAGTGAAACAAACATTATCTATCTTTAATTTATAAGAGAAATGCTGGAGAAGACCACTGTGAAGTGGGGAAAGCTGCCACACTATATCTTCCTACAAAAATATCACTCATGCTTTGAATGCGTATTTGACTGGGGAAGTACCAACTAATCCCACTATTAACACCACATATTCAGCTTGTCCCACTCCCAAAATCCACATGTACCTCTCCAGTAGGGAAGGAAAGAATATTTAAAAAAGTAATAAAAATGTGTGTTTCTTGCACATTGGGAAACCCTGATCATGTGAAACTCAGATTGAGAAGAATCTTTACAGTTCAGTACTTATTCTCTGGAAGAAATGCACACAGTATTTTTGCGCAGAAAGCAGTGTTTTCTGCAGGGAAATAGCCAAAAACCTGAAAAAGCTGTTTTCTGTACAAAATATGTTGTTTTGGGTGCAAAAAAATTTGCCATGTGTGAAATTTGTACAGAATTAATGTATAACTGAATAGTCTTCAAAAACTGCTCAGTGTTCAAAAATTTTATTAGAGTGAGAAGAAATTGCAAAAATCACAGCCACTGATACAATCCTCTTCTGTGTTTCCCACCAGATGTACCTGTTTGACAGACAGAAGGGCCTCCCCAGCAGATCTCAAAGCAAGGGCTGGTTCATAAGGGAGAATACCTTCAAATAACCTGGACCTGAGCCCTGGAGGACTTAAAGGTCATAACCAGCACATGGAATTGTTACCAGAAACAGACTGGCAGCCAGTGGAACTGTTGCAACAAAGGAGTTGTGTGATCCCTGTAGCTAGCCACAGTTAGCAATCTGACTGTGGCTCTTTGGACCAGTTGAAATTTCCAAACATTCTTCAAAGGCAACTCTGAGCAGAGCATGTTACAGTAATCCAACCAGGATGTAATTAAGGCATGTGTCACCATGGCCAGATCTGATGTCTCAAAGAATGGGCATAACTAGCACACAAGCTTTAACTGTGCAAATGCACTTCTAGCCACCACTGAAACCTGGGTTTCCAGGCTCAGAGCTGAATCCAAGAGCTCACTCAAGCTGTGAACCTGCATCTTCAGGGGGAGTGTAACCACATCAAGCACAGGCTGAATTGCTATCACTTGCTCTATCGTTTGCACTTCCATCTTCTCCAGATTAAGTTCAGTTTGTTCACCTTCATCCAGTTTATTACTGAAGAGCCCTGGTGGCACAGTAGTTAAATGCTAGTACTGCAGCCACAAGGTTGTAAGTTTGATCCCACAGGGCTCCAGACTGACTCAGCCCTCCATCCTTCCGCAGGTCAGTAAAATGACTACCCAGCTTGTTGGGGGCAATTAGCTAACAGATTGTAAATCACTTAGAGAGCACTTAGCTGCTAAGTGGTATAGAAATACACATGCTATTGCTATTGCTTGATTACGAGCATTGGTTTAGGCCCAAAACAGCTTCTTTGGCTTGTGGTGGAAAGAAGTAATAGTTGGATGTCATCTTCGTACTGCTGGTATTGACCCCCAAAACTCTGGACAACCTTTGCCAGCAGCTTCATTTTTATGTTAAATGGCATGGGGGGACAGAACCAAACCATGAGGGAGCCCATAAACCAACAGCCAAGGGGTCAAACAGGAGATGCCCAACACTTCCTTCTGGCTTTGCACCTCCAGAAAGGAACACAGCTATTGTAAAACAGTGCCCCCAAACAAGATAGCTCAGAAGGATACCATGGAAAGACACCAAGACACTGAAAGACACCAAGAGGTCCAGCAGAAACAAGAGAGACACATTCCCCCTGTCTACCTCCACAGTGTAGGTCACCCACTAAGGTGTCCAAAGCCATTTCTGTACCATAACCAGGCCTGAAAAAAGATTGAAAAGGATCTAGACAATCTGTTTCATCCAGAAATCCCTGGATCTGAGATTCCAGAACCTTGCCTAGAAACGGAATGTTAGAGACTGACCAATAATTATCCAGGGATGGCTTTTTTAGTAATGGTTTTATAACAGTCTCCTTCAGGCAAGCTGGAGTTCTGCCTTGTTTAAGCAAGACATTAATCACTCTCCCTACTGACTCAGCCAGTCCCCCTCTAGCTTTTTTAATAAGCCACGAAGGGCAAGAATCTCGAACACATGTGGTGGCTCTCATATCCAATCAACCTGTCCACATCCTTAGGTTGCACAAATCCATTGGTTGCACAAAAAGTATCCATTGTCACAGAGGCCAGAGTTACATCCCCTGGATCGGTACCAATTATAGCATCCAAGTCTGAGCAGATGAGAGTGATTCTATCAACAAAGTACTAGGCAAATGTTCACAGTGGGCTGTTAAAGGATTTGTATGTTCCTCTCCTGGTCCCATGTGTAAAAGACCCCTAAGCACCTGCAATAGCTCTGCTGGCTGGCTCCATTCAGATACAATAAAGGCAGAGAAGAAATTTGCCTTTACTGGCTCTATTGCTGCAGAATAGGCCCTCAAATAAGTTTAGTCTTTGTTCAATCAAATGTGCTCTAAATTTTCTGCCAACATTGCTCTAGTCAGCTCTTCATTTGTTTCATCAGTACCAGCTCCCTGGAAAACAAACATGAGAGGAGACATTCAGGCGTGATCAGGTCCACTGCCTTGTCCATTTCTCCATTTCAGCAAGGACTTTCACAGGATTGCTTGTCAAGGCACAGGAAATTCCTCAGGAATGGAGTGGATTTTCCTCACTGGGGATCCATTCAAATCCATAAGCTTCCTTATGGATTGGAGGAAGATGGAAAACTAAATGAGAAGAATGTGCTACATAAAACCAAGATTTTGGTGGCCTTTTATGGTGAACCTAACAGAATTTTCAGTAGCCTGATGGTGATGGACACTCACCATCCAGACTTTTCAGAAAGCTTATTTTTTGAGTCTGCCACAATTTATTAGTGAGTCTTTAAATGTGATATTATGTATTAACTGTTTGAGAAAAATGATATCGCACAGATCTGGCTGTACTGTCAGGCAGAATGAGGTGGCCTCTTCAGGCAGTTGTTTAGAGTATCATTTTAAACAGGGTGAGGGCAAAATATTTGTTATTTATTTTCTTATTTTACTGCCAAAAAAGGGAAGAGGTGCGTGTGGGATTTTGGGTCCCAGGTGCCAGGAAAAACTTGGAACACCAATGGGTACCATGCACATTGACTGTGGGGTGACATTCACTGCTCTGTCTCAGGCACCAAAATATCTCTGACTGACCCTAAGAAAATAGGAAAGTATTTGGTTTTTAAGAAACAAAATAACTGTGGTAAAGGAAATAATATGGCTTGCATCCAGAGTCTACATGAGCAACCCCTCCAACCCACAAAAAAACAAAAAAACAAAACCAGAACCTAATGCAATCTTGCTTTTCCTCCCCTCTTCAGATAGGGTTTTTTGGGTTGCAATGAGGAAGAAGCAGCAGGGAATTCTATTTATTATGTGAGCTTCTGCTCACATAGAATCTGTACCAAGTGTATGTATTTAAAAATTTGAAGATCTTATCTTTGCATCTTTTATTACACCCACATACACCATACATGAGACATATATTTCTCTGAAAATGCATGCAATGACTTAATACAGGTGCTTTATGATGAGGCTATTAGCTCATAACAGTAAAGGAAGGAGCATTTTCGTACAAATAAACTACACTTATAACTGATTAGAAACAGGGGCTCATATATTCAAGAAACAGAAGTGAGGGACACTAGTTGAAAATTGTGTTCTGATTTCCTCCTCACTGAAATGGGGCCTGTCAGAAAAGGAGTATAGTCAAAAGGATACAATATATCAACACTTATGAATTACTGTTATTCATTGTCAAAAATCCAATGAAAATGTTGTGGGGGGGCACACTACTTCTAATGTAACATTTTAAAGAAATGTTTCACATAAGCCCAGTAACAAAATGTTGCAGTAGAGAGGTTGATGTTCAGATTTCCAATTCTTGCATTTTATCTCCCTTCTCCATTACTATACACACCGGCTGTTTGGGGGGCTCTTCTCCCCTTAAGATTTTCCCCTAGAGATTTATTTTTATTTTGTCATTTATTAGTTACATTTCTGTCCTGCTTTTCCTCCAGAGAGCTCAAAGGGACCTCCATGGCTGTCTTCTCGCCTCCACTTTATCTTCATGGAAGGCCAAGCTGAGATAGAGAGGGGTTGCCTCAAGGTCATCTCCCAAGACATCCCAAATTCCTGTCCAACATTCAAAGTACTACATCACACTGGATATTTTGTAATTCTGGAAATCTTGGAATTGTCCATAACCCACTGATAATTCCCCCTTGTGTGGGAGTGATGTTCTCTTGGCTCCCTTAGCATTGGGACTCACAGCGTGAGCATCAAAATTAGAGAAAAGCTTGTTGCTTTTCTGCACAGGGTTATTTATATCTCAGCTGGCCAACAAAAATGCTGGGGGAGCCTGAGTGTTTATATGCAACAATTCAGAACCGGAGGTGGGGATTTTCTTTTTGGGGAAAATGTGGATATTTATGATATGGATCTAATTTGGTCTAATAGCCATTTTCTCAGGAAATCTTGGCAAATGTGGTTCTGGGATAGTGTACAGGAGACTGTAGCATGTTACCAAACTACAATTCCCATGATTTCCTGCAAATATTGACTGTTAAAATAGAAACACAATTGTTAGAAATGCATAAAAGGCCATATTTCTGTCAATCTAAAAGTTAAGTAATCCCATAAGACTACTGCATACACTCTGCCATATTCTCTGTTTGATAGACCAGACCTCACAAATCAGATCATGAAGTCATCTTCTAAGCTGGAAAATATGACCTAAGAGCTGTCATGTCCATACCTAACCACAAAAATAGAGCTGGAATAGCAGTTGGGAACTAGGGCACATCTGTAATACAAATATGAGCTCATTTACAGTAGCCTAAGTCGTATGTATACTTCCAAATTCAGTAAAACGTTTACCATATTTGGGGAAAATGGACAGACTATAGGCAACCAAAAGGCCATTTGTGCCACCAAGGAAACAAAAACTGTGGGGCACCCAATGAAATCCACAGAAGATGCTCAAAAGATAGTTGTTTTATGGATAAAAATACCCAAAACTTTTCTTAAGGCCTTATTCAGAAGCTATTTAGAATTTAAAAATTCTCTGGACCAGGAACTCTTAAACCAATGACCGAACAAACCAGTAATTTCCCCTATAACTGTTTCTTCTATGCATTTGTGCAGCCAGTCTTTCCTTTTCTTCCCTTCTTTCTATACCCACTTACCTCTGACTCCCAACCCATATCCCAATTTCTGCCTGAGAAAATTTCTTCTCCTAATCAAGGGATATCCTGAACAGTGTGAGCTGGGTGGTGGAAAGTTGGGGTATGAGAGAAAAAGGCCTCATATTGGGCAGGGGAATCTTGACCATTTCCACACTAGACTGATATAGTGCTAGTATTCCACTTTCAACATCCCGTCGAATTCTGTGGTTTGTAGTTTACTGAAGCCAAAGAGCTCTCTGGCTGAGAATACTAAACACCACTCCCTAAACTGCTAATCTCAGGATTCCATGGGATGTTGAAAGTGGAATAATAGCACTTAACAGTGTAGTGCAGAAATGGCCCTTGTGTGCTTCCTCACTCCCTCACTGTTAACTGCCATGACACAATGCATCCCCTGAAGCACATCAATTGTCTGAAAATAAATTGGGGTGGTATAGGGAGTGACAGGAGATTTAGGTTGGAGAAAGTTTGGCTGCACTAATAGGTTTCCATTGATGGGGTCAATCAGGTAGGATCCCACCCTATGGAAATTTTAAAAAATTCTTCTTCTTTTCTTTAATAGCATGCTCGCCTATCTTTGTTTTTTATGGAAAATAAATATGTGGAACACGTTTAAAATGCAAAAGTGGAACACAAATTAAATAAAACGCATATAGAATATAGCATAACCTTGAATTAAATAAGTGTATTTCTTCTAATAAGCCTCCATTCTAATTCAACTATACTCACTTTAACTTTATTTCATTTTACCATAAAATCATGAACTAAGACTTTTTTTATTAATTAATCTTTGACCTAATTAATTTAAAAGATTTATAGCCTAAGGTTGTTGAAATAAATTTGTTTTACTAATTTATATCCCACCTTTCCTTCAATATGGGACTCAGGGGATGAGAACAAAATATGCCTAAAATCCAATGATAACAGTTTAAAAACCATTAAGTAAACTATATTAAAACTGGGTGTGTTTCAACACAAAGTCCTTTGAAACTGCATAAACTATTGCAGTGCATGTCTAACAGACCCACTTTGGGTGGCAAAACGTCTTGGCATGAACAAACGTATTTCAGGTCAGGTCTTTGTTATTTCCATCTATTACAATGGGTATAAAAAGCCACATGCTGAAGTCTTTACTGAAACAAAGAGGTCTGCGTGAGAACTCCTCTGCAAAGTCAAAGTTGCTTTATGGAGGTCGGATGGAGGAGAAAAAAGACCCAAGAGGAGGGGGAGTGAACGTTTGAACACACCGTAAAGCATATAAGGTAAACCATAAATGTGCAAGTTGAAAAGAAGAAAGTGGATTTCCAATGAATCTGTAAACCTTTCAACTACGCTCTGTAAGGAGACTCAAATCTTTCTGATGGTGCCAAGTCCTACCTGGTGGTCATTTTTCATTACATTGTATCCATTTTCAACAGCCAAAACCACAGACTTCTTTTCTCTGCAGCCATCCTCTGGTCTAGACAGACAATTCTTTTGAGATCCATTCTTTCTGATGTGTTTATCAGATTTCCATCCCTGCGTTCTCCCTTTATAATCCTATTCCTTCCTCTGCCCTGACAATGTGATGACTTCAGCCACGGAGGCAGGCAGACCAACCTCGCTAATTCAGTCAACAGCCACAGTGACAGGAGTTCTCTCTTATTTGTCCTTTATGCAAGTGACCCTTTATTTTGTTAGCACAGGAAGAAGTTAATTGTTTTTGCTGCAGCAGCAGCTCTGAGAAATGCCCCCCTGAAAAGCAAAGTTCAGAAAAAGTTCCTGCTTGGACCACAACTCCCAGAATCCCCAAGCCAGCCAAGGCAACCAGTTCATGCGAGTGAGAACATATTGAACTTGAGATTGCTAAGGGCATGGGTGTTCTCATTGCCCTTCACTGGAGGGACATATCTAAACATTGCATGATGAAAAATACCCCTCCCCATAGGAGACTGCTTTTAAAGGGGCTCTGATAAAACTGTTTTCCAACATGGTAATTTTGTTTATTTTCTGACTGCGGGAACACAGCACTGTCGTAGTTCTGCAGTCCCGGATGTGAAAGTTATTTAAAAATCAATTCCAGAAACCAGAAGTTGTTTTGTACCAAGGCATGTCAGGGCACTACTCCAACCCCTCGTGCAATATAAATAATGCAAAGCCGCCAGTCATATTTTATAGTTAGCAAAGGAAAGCTGAAGAGGTAAAAACAAGCTAATAAAATAATGAATATTAGTGAAGCAGGAAAAACTGGTATATAGTAACAAATAAAGTTCTGTAGACATACCACTTAGCCTTTTTTAAAAAATATACATCTATATACACAGGCTATATGATGGCTGCAAATGAGTTTGTGATTCCTATCCAAAAAGTATTTGAGCAGGAAGTAAAACATTTTCCCAGTGGATGAAATAACATTCATTTTTGCCAATCTAAGCAAGGCCAATTTAAATTTGTGTGTGTCCAATGGCTTGTCTCCCCTCTGCTTAATAACCTGCAAAGCTGGACACATTTCAAATGAAAGGGAATTCACAGTTCTTAAGCCCAGCACTGGATATAGCTGCCATGCATGTAAACAAGTAAACCATTATGTTTCTTGTTGAGATAAAGAATACAATGATAAGTGGGGACTTTTCCCAGACAAAGGGCTTCCTATTGCGAGTGTGGATAATCTTCCAGAAAACCCTGTGTTTTGGCAAATCGCATCAGATTAATCTATTAGGCATCTCCTTCCATTATCAAATTTCCGCCGCCTATCACAGTGGCTGCCTTATCGGGCACCCTGTTTTCAATAGCAGGCCCATTCCTAAGATTTCAGGTGCTAGCCTTCCATGCACCCCAAACAGGTGTCTCTACTGTTTTCAGTCAGGAAAGGTCCCTGCAGAGAAGCCTGGGAAAGGGCAGGGGTATCAGCCGCTGTTCTACCTGAAGGAACAGGTAACAGGAAACTGTTGATTCAGTGAATTGAACTTAATTGGCACACATTACTCAGCAGTAAGTGTTTTTGTGAATTAAAATCCCTTCAAAATTTCCTGACAAATGGCTTTTTAGAGAGAAGATGGAGTCAGGGAGGGAAATAAATTGCCTAAACAATGGTAAGCATTCTTGTGGCTGAATTTTCTTGGGATAAAATGATGATGTACAAAAAAGTACAGTGAAAATATAAGTGAATAGAATATCTCGTGTGTTGCATGATTTCATGCAGTGTCAAGACCACAAGGCAAAATGGCTTATAGGCATGAGGAAATGGATTTCAAATCTCAGCTAAGGGCTGATAGTCCAGAGCAATTAATGTGATGAACCAGGGGTTCCTAATTTTCTAACTAGCCTTAGTCACTCAGTTGCTTTTCCTTCCTGCCTCCCCCCATACTAAATTAATGAAATTAGGTGTGTAGTTTAGTCCTGTTCAATCTGCCAGGTAGGATCATCTCAGATACAGTGTTTCCAAAACCATAAGAAAAAAATAATCCGTGCAATATGGTGCATAAAGCTTGCAGGATTTATAAGAGGAAGGTTACATTAAAATCCTCTCCTCCAACAAGCTTACTGTGTGACCTTTATCTAGTTAGCTATATCTCAGCCTAACCTACCTCACAGAATTGATGTGGGGGAAAGGGGAAGAAAAATGGATGCTTCCTTTAGTAAAAAAAAAGTTTTTTTAAAAAAATGCAGTCTTTGCATAAAATAAACATGCATTTCTCTTTAACACAGTGCAATGCTTGTATTTTCTTAGCTTCATAGAAAGAGCGCTTGGCGTCCTGGCTGTGTGTGTGTGTGTGTGTGCATGAGAGAGAGAGAGATGGGGGGACTTCCCCCACCCTGCTATTCTTTCTGCCTCTCTCTTTTTGAAACCGTTTTCTTCTCGGCTGTGAAAATGGCTTGTGAAAAATTGGCTGCATTATATTTAAGTATAATAAAATAAAGGCATTGAGGAAGGCCACCGTAGAGACAACCGGAAGAGGTAGTCTGCTTTCAGCTTCCCAGCTGGACAGCAGGACGACTCAAAACACCGAGATGGGTCCCCAGTTATGCTTCGTGGGTAGGAAACATTTGATAAGCGCATGCCTTTGCTTCCGGTGCTCCACAGCACGGGCTTTGTTTCATCTATGGATGATTAAATGGTCTACAGGGCAATTATGAACTGGAGGAAGGAACAGGCAACTCGCTCCAGGTTTCCTCAA
Source organism: Cyclura pinguis (assembly GCA_030412105.1). Taxonomy (NCBI): domain Eukaryota; kingdom Metazoa; phylum Chordata; class Lepidosauria; order Squamata; family Iguanidae; genus Cyclura; species Cyclura pinguis. The sequence continues at coordinate 221,700,406 of CM059602.1, forward strand.
TCAGCCTGATTGAATTTCTCAAAGGACGGCATCAGTAGCAAAGGCAGCAGCCTTGGTGAGTTTCCCTGGAAAATGTTCTGTACCTTAGGACTGTGCTTTCATTTAACGGCTTGCTGATTCATTTTATTATGTGCAAATTTGTGGCTTAATAGATTTACAGTTGCCATAAACTTCCCAAATCTGGAGGTGACCAGACAGATTAAGAATGCCCAGCATGCATGTGGCCCATTCTGATGATGTAGTGAAAACTTTTTGGTAAACATGTTAAATAAAAAGTTGCATCTTTAATCAGTCCCAGAAATTAAAAGATATGCTTGTATTATGATACATCTTGAAAAGGTCAATAAGGGATATATGCAGATGATACATTTAAGATTTCTAAATAATTTCTTTACTGCTGAGCATAAGAGTGAAAGCTATAGTGTTTCATTTTTAAAGGCATACGCTCTGTTTACTCATAATGTTACAACAATCTCACAACACAAGTTTATGTATGTGAAGTAAGTCCCACTGGGGCAAAGAAGCCTAATGTCAAGTAACTGTGCATAGGTCTGCAGCTTTAAAAGGACCAGATAGCAGACTGTGATAAAGAACTCTGTCTGAGACCCCAGAAAGATGCTGACTCTGTCAGTCAAACTTGAGTGTATTGGCTTAGTTGAATGAACTACCTGATATGGAATAAGGCAACTTCCTATGTTTATGTTTTATTTAGCGTATTCCTGCAGCTCTTCCTTAAGGCCATTCCAAATCCGACTGGCTTTGAACCCAAGCCTCCCTGGTCATAGTCCAATATGTTAAAGAACTAAGTTGCAGCAACCATGGACTTCTTGGTACCATTCTCAGAACGATGAACGTCAGGCAGGAAAAAGCTTTGGAGGTTTCAAAAGATGTGAAGTTTCTCCATATCTGATTTTCAAAAAGGCAACATGTAGTGATGTATGTTATTGTTGGGCGCCTTTAAATCAACTCCAGTTTAAGGCTATCCTCTCCTAGAGTTTTCTTGCCAAGATTTATTCAGCAGAGGTTTTCCATTGTCAGCCTGAAAGCGTGTGACTTGCCCAAAGTTTCCTAGTGGTAGGGATTTGAACCCTTGCCGCTTGGAGTTCTAGACCAACATTCAAAGCGCTACAGCACACTGATTCCTTGCAGTGATGTTCGTTTGGTATGCAATCCTGTTCTTTCCTCTTCTATTGCATGTTTCATGCTTAATCATCAATGATTCCTTGCCTCATGCTGTTTTTATTTAATTAATTTATCCCTTGCCTTTCTCCCAGCACAGCATCCAAAGCAGCATACAATGTTTTAAAAACACAATACAGTTTAAAAACTCTTAATATAAAAGTTAGAAACAATTAAACTAAATTTCTATTCAAAAAACACAAGATAAAAACAGCATTAAAAACAAGCTTAAAACAGCATTAAAAGATGCTTAAAACATAACAAAATAAAAACATGGCACCCCCATTGAAAGCCTTATCTGCTGCAACATGTTAAAACCAAAGGCTTCCTTAAATAAAAAAGTCTCTACCTGCCAGTGGAAAGACAACAAGGAGGGGGGCCAACTAGACCTTCCAGAAAAGGTAGTTCCATAATTTGGAACGAGCTACCAAGAAGGCTGTCTCTCATGACCTCACCAGATGTGCGTGGAATGGCAATGGGACTGAGAAAAAGGCTTCCCCTGAGGATGTTAGTGTTCAGGCGGTATCATAAAGGGAGACATAGGCCATTTCTGCAATAGACTGTTACAGCACTATTATTCCACTTTCAACATCCTATGGAATCCTGGGGTTTGCAGTTTAGGAAGGGTCCAGCTGGCCCCTCCCTAAACTGCAAACCCCAGCATTCCATAGGATGTTGAAAGTGGAATAAAAGCACTATAACAGTCTAGTGCAGGAATGGCCATAGGCCTTTCCGCACCCAACCTTCTTGCATGGTCCTCCAGTGGTGATCCCGGCAGCAGCTCTGCCAGGAAGGGAGTGCGATGGCAGCATCGCACTTCCACAGTACCTTCCATTTATTTTATTACCTTATTTATTTTATTTATATCCAGTCTTTCTGCCAGTATGGGACCCAAGGCAGCTAACAATGTGAGTTAAATATAAGTACAGTTAAATCTATGGCTAGAACAAAAGTTAAAAACAAAGAGTTGTAAAAAAACAGGTTGTAAAAACAACCTGTAAACAAATAGGTTGAAAAAAGCAGTAAAAATATAAAAATAACGATAAAAATCCAAATTGAAAACAATACAGATTAAAAGATCTTCTGCACCAGACAGTTATCATAGAATTGTAGAGCTGGAAAAGACCATGAGGGCCATTGAATCCAACCCCCTGCCATTTAGGAATATACCATTAAAGCATTTCTGACAGATGGCCATCCAGCTTTTTTTAAAAAAATCTCCAAAGAAGGAGACTCCACCACGCTCTGAGGCAGCATATTCCACTGCTCAAACTTCTCTTATCATCAGGAAGTTCTTCCTAATGGTTAGATGGAATCTCTTCTCCAGAAGTTTGAAGCCATTCCTTCATGTCCTAGTCTCTGGACCAGCAGAAAACAGGCTTGTTGCAGCCTCCATATGCCATCCTTTCAAATATTTAAATAGAGCTATCATGTCAGCTCTTAACCCTCTCTTCTCTAGGCTAAAAATACCCAGGTCCCTAAGTTGTTCCTCACAGGGAATGGTTTCCAAGCCTTCTACAATTTTGGTCACCTAGCTCTGGACACGTTCCAGCTTATCAATGTCCTTCCTGAACTGTGGTGCGCAGAATTAGACACAGTATTTCAGGTGGAGTGTAATCAAATCACTCTAGGAAAACAGAAAGGTCTTTTCTTGTCAGCAGAAGCAGAACAGTGAGTGAAACCAGCCTAGCTTCCAGTGGCAGGGAATTCCACAGTCTTTCAGGCTCAGAGCTTCATTTTAAAAAAAAATAAAAAATAAGAATAATAGCAGGCGATAACTTCACAAGCTTGCTGTGAAAGCAAACCAGACCAAAGAAATTAAAATGAAAAATAATACTTTATCGTGCCAATATAAACTGAAAGTTATATCAATCCATTTAAAAAGGAAAAAAAATGCAGTAGCTTAAATATAGCACGGGCATTTCTCTTTATCCTCCTAAGTTTTCAAGGTTTATTAAGAACATACAGAAGAAAGTTGTTAGATGATCATATCCACAGTCTGGCAAATTTATTAACACCCTACCTAGTGGCCAGTAGCCCTATGCATCAGGATGTGGTGCTAAAATCTCTGCAGGAGGCCCTTATGGAGTTAGTTCCCCCATATTTTCTTCTGCTGCTCCATTATTTTAAAAATGTTTAATGCCCCAGAGGAATTATCTTTCTTCTAAGCATTTGCTGGGCCATAACAGGGAAACTGGCCCTCAAGGTGTTAACAGGCTGCGCTTTCCCTCATTCCAGAGTGTTTATACCTCCCAGCTGAGGTTGATTGAGGCCAGATGGCTTGAAAGAGGTCACCTGACCCTGGGGCAGTATAAGAACCCAGAAGGTTGCAAGCTGAAAGAGAGGGTTTCTTCAGATTTAGGGCTACTAGAAAGAGAAGAAGAAGAAGATGAGAGGGGAGGAAAAGAAAAGTAAGGGGGCAGGAAAAGTGAGAGGGAAAAGTATAGATTAGATTGTTGAGAGAGAAATCCTCTCTGGTTTAAGGCCTGCAGTGAGTTCTTCCTTATGTGAAGTAATTCAACACATCAGAGTGCAACAAAGCACTTCAATGAAGGACAGGAGTCTTATGAGATTTAGGGCTTTTAAAATGTTACCTATACAATGATTTGCTGCTCAGGTTGTTAATATAGGTGTCCTTACCTATATTGGAAAAGAATGGTTTTGATATTTTAGAGACTTCTAACTTTCCCTTTTTGACCTCTAGCTATCTACAGTTTTTGATAATTAAAATTCTAAGTCCCTTATTTATAAATTGCAGGCCCAGATCAAGAACATACATTCTTAATATGTATTGAGAGTGGCTGGCTATTATAGTACCTGTAAATATTTGCACTGAAGTGTTTAATCCTTCCTCATTTTGATCAAGTAAGCAAGCTGCAGAAATTTCTTAGTACTCAAGGAAGAGAAAACCCTTCAACCTGTTTCATTTAAGTTCTTCTTCAGTTACATTCAGACTGATGTTCCTACTAGGTGGCATCTTATTGGAGAGATTTTCTTTCTTTGCTTAGGTATTTCTGAACTGAAAATGAGTTAAGGCCTACCAGTCACAAAATGGTAGCCTGGGGGCAGAACCTGGACACAAAATGGCAGTGGATAAAAAAAAAATACTTTGGCATGATCAGCTGGTAATTTTATTAAACAGAGGTTAGATGGTCATCTCTTAGGCAGTGCTGTAGCTGTGGACTCTTGCATGGCAGGAGTTGGGACTAGAGGGTCCATCTGATTTTTAGCACCTCTGTGATTCTATGAATTACTGATATAATTTTAGACTGATTCCTATTCTCTTTACACATGGCTAACTTCTATGCTACAATCATTTCCTTGCTGCAGGAAGTTCCATAAATTCAGCTTTCCTCATTGATATTGGCTTGTATGTATTATGACTCTGCTTCCCAGTTTTACATAGAACTTGCTGATCAAAGCCATTAAGTGAAAGACTTCTTGTCCGATATTTTCACCCCACCACATCATCACTGCTATATGTGTATCAAAGTATTTTTCCTTACCTCCCACCATTCTTTTCCTCTTTCTCAACAGTGCCTTTTTTTCCATCCTTCCTTCAGAGAAGACCACCTGAAAGTGTGATGAAACCTACTGATAATCTTCAATACACAGTTTAAGAATGTTGCCTTTTGATATTCCCTTGTTGCAAGGGTTATTTGCAGCACAAGTCATGGTAGCAAGCATTTTAGATATTCAATCACCCACTCTTACCCCACTCCCGATAATATACTAGAGAGTAAGAGGAAGGTGGCAAAAAAGCAACCTCATGACTCTTCATAAGAACCAACTGAGAATACTGAGCCGAACAGCACTGAAACTCATGAGACAAAATGTTTGTTTTTGTCATATGAGTGATCAATTCAAACTGATCACAGTTTGTAGTTACCTGTTGACAATTAAATCAAAAGTAGGGAACTTGACGTTATATCTCTCTGTGTGTATCTGCAAAAATTCCAGTAGGTTTGGAGGAAGTGATCTCCTGAATGTTTGCTATGTGTGCATGAGCAAAATCTCACACAAGCGCATTTTACATCCTTGGACAAAGAAATATTGGAGGAGAGGAGAGAGAGTGCTTTTTCTGTGCTACATCTGACCAATCTAAGCTGAGAAAATTGGTTCTCAGAATCAGTTCTCTACAAAGACTGGTGACACATTCATACGGCCCAATGCCTTCTGGAAGTACAAAATTTCCATGCTTATATATAAATATATATGTGTGTGTGTTTGTGTTGACATGACATGGCTTACTACTGACTAGCATCTCACTTTGCACTGTTGCAGCTAAAATAAGTGACCAGCTGAAATAAGTTTTTCAGAGGGCAAATCAACCTATCATTATCATCATTATTTATATCTTGCTTTTTTCCTGGTTGAGACTCAAACCAGCTTCTGCAAAGAGATCTGGTACCACAATTAGCATCACCTGACATATAGATAGGGATACTGGACTATCCAAATGTACCTGACAGAAGTTTCCAGCAGGCATGATATAGGATGTAGGTTCACTTCGAGATATGTTACATCCAGATGGACTCACAATATAATGCACCATAACAGCTAAGTGCAATGGATAGTTCAAACTAGATTAGAATCATTGAATCAAAGGGCACTCACTGAGCCAACTGTTATGTAAATCTTACTGATTTACTGAGTCTGTTCTAGTTTCAATTATAGCCTAATTTTAGTCTTTTGCTGCTTAGACACAAGTGAAATGCTAAAGAAGTTTTAGGTCAGCTTTTTTAAAAAGTGGTAGGACTCAGGGCTCTTTAAGACAGTGATCCAGACATGGTAATCTGTAGATCAGCCAACTCTGTTAGTCAAGCATATGTCAACAATGAAAATGAAATTCTTACAAAGTATGCAGGTTACTTCTGGTTCTTGCCCCATTATCTTGTGTGTTCTAGTGCTGTGACATCAATGGAAGCCTTAAAAATATGTAGAAATGTGTTTTAGTGAATAACTTTTTCTTACTCATTTGAGAATGTGTATACCTGAACAAATTCTGCCAAGTAAACCCCATGATAGGTTTGCCTTAGGGACACCATTAAATGATGTGAAGGCATACCACCCCCACCCCACCCCACCCCCACTCATACCTGTATGTAGATGCAAGAACCTCTTAAAGCACAGTATTTGTGACTCATTTCCTGAATGGTTATTGTATAGGATTGCCAGATTTCAGCACTGAGCCTGAGCCTCCAGTTTTCATGGGTCATCTCCCTGTGGAAGACAAGGGTGCAGATTCTCCAGTGTCAGTGGGCTCATTTCCGGGCAAGAGGAAAGAGCTGTGTGCAAATCTCCAGCTCATTTAATAAAGCGTTGGCTTCCCACTGTTTGCAAGGCTTAATTGATTTCCCTGATACAACTTGCAAAGACACACAATGGATCTATGTATTAATTAGCTTCCTCTTTCTTGCCTAGTAGTTGTAGCACCGGGCTCAGTCTCTACTCTGCTCTTCTGGCTAGAAGTAATTAGGCTAGGGTAAATGTTCCTTTTCTGGTTTCCCTAAGTAAGTGATTGGAACAATCACTTTGTTTCACCTTGATATCAGAACAGACCCTTTAGCTAAGAATTCTGACTTAATTTCCATACAGGAAAATATGTTCCAAGTGCATGTGTGTATCTGAATGACAAAGTATACTCAACTGTGTTAATGTAATGCATAGCACATTAGTGTATTAATGACATCTCCAGGGTCCATCCATAAGACTCAGATTTTGACTTGGAAACCTCAGCATCTGGGGCAATCCTGAACTGGCAACTCTAATTGAATAGGAGTTATTTTCTAAAAGAAGAGATGTACATTCAAATCATTCTGTTTAGGCCAGAGAATATCATTCAAATATCATAAGGGCCTTTACAGAGAAGATGAAGCAAACTTGTTTTCTGTTGCTCCAGAGGTTAAAACCTGAGGCAGAGGATTAAAATTACAAGGAAGGAGATTGTGTCTCAACATTAGAAAGACATTTGTGACAGCAAAAGCTGTGTGACATGGAATCAAGGTGGTGGACTTTTTCATTGGTTAGTAAACAAAGGGTAGATGCCTGTATTTCAGGGACAGCACAGATGTGGACTCCTGCATTGGCATGTGTTAGTTGTCCCTTAGGATACTCTTTGACTCTACAATTCTATTAGTTTTTGGCAAAAAAATTTTCTGATGTCACCTGTGCGGTTTGAAAGTAAGAAGAACCAACACAACAATTCACTAAGAACATGAAGAATGTGTATGAAAAAGGGCATAGTTGTGAAGAGGAGTGACCATATATCTCTTTTTCTTCATACTCTTAACATGCTAAACATTGTATAGAGCACTGTCCCCCATGGGATGGCATTATTTACTATTTCAGAGTAAGAGGCAGAACATATGAACAGGTTACCCCTACCATTGGGTAGAATCATGTTGTTTCCTCAGATGACAGGGGGTTGGGTGCCATGAAATAGAATCATACAGCTGGATGAGACCACAAGGGCCATCAAGTCCAACCTCCTGCCATTCAGGAATACAGCATCAAAGCATTCCCAACAGATGGCCACCCAGCTTCTGTTTAAAAACCTCCAAAGGGACACTCTACCACACTCCAAGGCAGTATATTCCACTGTCAGACCACTCTTACCTTCAGGAAGTTCTTCCCCATATTTAGACAAAATCTTTTTTCCTGAAGTTTGAAGCTACTGCTCTATGTCCTAGTTTCTGGAGCAGCAGAAAATAGACTTGTTCCATCCTCTATTTGACATCCCTTCAAATATTTTAACATAACCTTCTCTTCTCTAGGCTAAACATACCCAGCTCCCTAAGCCACTCATCATAGGGCATGGTTTCCATTATTTTTTACCATTTTGGTCACCCTCCTTTGGACATGTTCCAGCTTGTCAATATCCTTCCTGAACTGTGGTGCCCAGAACTGGACACAATATTCCAGGTGGGGTCTGACCAAAGCAGAATAGAGCAATACTATCACTTCACTTTACCTAGACACTATATTCCCATTCATGCAGTCCAGAATCACATTGGCTTTTTTTAGCTGTCACTCAGGTTTTGTACTTGGAGTGGCAGGTGTGGGTGGATGGGTACCATCTGATATTGTATCTTCCACAAAATATCTTGGGCTGGTCCTCCATACACACCAACATGGCATGGAACTTCAATTTGTGATGAAGGAAATGAAAATGTACAATCTTGTTTTGAAATCTGCTGTAGTCTAGACCGGCTGGGGGGGAAATCGGTTTTGAAGTTCCTAAACACTTTGTCTTGTGAAATAAGTCTGTAGAATCATCCATGCAGAGTCAAAATTAATCTTTAAGGGTTTTGCAGGTTTCCAATATATAGACTTACTGGCCTTCTTTAGAAGTGTACACCTTTTTACACAGCTGGCAAGCATATTCTAGCCAGTAAGGCCATTTGTAATTCTCATTAACAAGTCTACTAGTCTACTTTGGAAAAAAAAAGTTGGATGAAAAGTGATAATGCCACAGATCTAACAGTCATTAAGAACGTTTTCATACTCCTTTAGGATTAATTTGCACTGACCCAGAATTCTGTATTTGCTTAACACAAGCAGTGGACCACTTTGATGTTATCTCCTTCTATCAACAATAGCTACAGTTCCCTCCTGGGCTAAAACGGCTCTTATTCTTCTGAGAATTAGTTGTATTAATCATCTTGAAGCCCAAGAGTGCATGATCATAAATTGTGTGTACGAACCTTACTTAGCAAATCCCTGGACTCCCATTTATCAACGTTTTTTTTCCTCTCCTTCCTGGATATTTAGTATACAGAGGGTAATTTATTTCTGAGGCAGTGCCTTGTAATATTCCTAATGCCCAAGCAAAGCTGGAAATTTTCTATAAGAAATTTTTTTCCTTATTCCTGTAGTAAAGGTTCACCAGTTTTTTACCTTAGCTATAGTTTGATTCCCTCAAGTGGCCAGAATGAAAAACACAGGCCAAACCTTTTCAGAATTGAAGTCTTATTTTTAACCTTTTTATTACAGCAATATGTTTCCTAAAACCTACGCTGGTTTCAAACTGAAATAAACTGATCTCTCTGCTATTGGCATTTGGAAATTAATTCACAAAGTAACTGTTACCTTTTTAAAAGCTAAGGACAACAAGTTTTTAGTGTCGTCTCACAAACCGTTACAAGTACTGACGAATGCCTTCTTGCTATGCCTTGAACTTCAGCTACCTTAGAGTATGAGGACAACAAATATGTTAACCACTGAAGTCATCAACTGTGAAGGTATTGGACTCCAGTCTAGGATTCCTTTTTCATGAAATATCAGATGTATTTTCTCCACACTGTGACTGTTTGCTTCTGATTCTCAGAACATTTGCTTGATGCAAACACCATAGAAATATTTCCTGATGCAGTTGGCTCTCCACATTTGTTAAGGTTAGAAATTTAGGACCCCTGCAAAAGTGGAAAAAACACAAATATCAAAGTGTGTGTGTGTGTCTGTCTGCCTGTCTGTATCTGCATGTCTGCGGGAAGGGGGCCAAGGCATGGTGGAGAGAGCAGGCACTCAGGCTCCATACCAGGGAAAAGGGGTACGTCAGCATAGTATCCATATACTTCCTCTCTCACCCATCTCCTTCCTTGGATGTGTATGGGGAATTGGGAGAACGTTTGCAGTGCTGAGAAATTAGGTGGCCAGGCAGGAGGTGGAGGTGGAGGTGGAGGTGGAGGTGGAGGTGGAGGTGGAGGAGGGGGGGGTATGACGATGACCAGAGGTGGGGTTTTTTAAAGGGATGTGTAGCCTGATCGGACCTGCCAAGAAGAAAGATTCCCTGGGAAACTAAGTGCTTGAGGTGCGGGGGCAGAGGTTGGAGAAACTAAGAAATAAGCAAATCCATGAAAATTAAAGCTGCAAATGTGGAGGGCCAACTGCAATTACTCTTTAGAACTTAAGTCACCAATGAAGTAAATAGTGTTGCCATCATGCTTCTTATGTAAATTAAAATCTGTACTCAAGTGTTTTTCAAAGCACAGTGAAACACAGAAACTCTTTACCACAAATAAACTCTGATTATATTTTGTGAAAAGATTTGTAATGAGTTCCCATAGACATTAATAACCAATTAAACCAAGTTACTTGAGATAAACTGGTTGGTATCCAATAATCCAGTTTAGGTCATTTAGCATTTATTTCTACAGGAATCAAGAGTTCTGAGTTCATACTTCACAAAGACATTTCCTGGCCCTTAATTTCTAGATATGATTGCAAACTTACACTATCTGCCAAGTTTATAATTTGGGTCAAGCATTGTGAATTTATTGTTCTGTCACAGATTTTGCTTTACTGAAATTGCTGGGATGGCTACTGAGGAACTGCTAACGTATCTCCCTTGAAATTGTATGTTTTGATATGAAAAATGAAGCAGAGAGCAACTAAAAATGCTTGAGAGTATACAAAATTAGCAATTTGGGGGGGAAAAAGGAATAAGCATTTAATTTGTTACCTGCCTTTCTCCTGGCATGGGAACATTTGTATTGTGGAAAAAAGGCACACAAAGGCACAAGCAGGTTCATAGTTCTAGGAAATTGCCAACAAAAACTAATTGGCAAGAAGACCCAGACAGAATCTGGAATGAACCATTAAACTTCATCCATTGCGTCTTTGAATAATGCAAATTTGTATTTTTGTTATTGATGAACAGAAAATATTGTGCAAAATATACTCACCAAAAAGCTTGACAGGGGTATCTAGAAAAATTACAGTGAAGTCTAATTATACTTTCAATTAGAAGGGGATGCCTTTTCAAAACCTTGATTTGGATTTGCTCATATCTGTCCTGAAATGTGTGTCTAGCCCCTTTTTGTGGAATTTGTTTGTTTGTGGGATGTTAGTAGTAACCATGAGCGGATTAAGACTCTGAGCTCAATGTATGGGACAGGAAATTAGGAGCCACTGACATGTAGTCATTTGAAAGAAAATACTTTTGTTCATTTGCTGACTAATTAAAATGTGAGCCAATCTGTATGACCACGAGCTAGCAATATGAAAAAAAAGAACCCTTACTGATAAATTCTCTTGTGAAAGGGTGAGCTATATCCATCCGGTTTAAAGGAGATAAGTAAGACAATGCTGGAGAAGGATTAAAAGAATTAAAACACACTGTGTGCAACTGTAAACTTGAAGGGAATATACTTGAGAAAGAACACAAAAGTAGAAGTAAGAAAAAACATTTGGAGTGAACAGATGGGAAGTGTCAGTTGTATATAGCAGAGCAGTTTATCTGTGTGACATGCTTCTGAGATTTTCCATTTTGTAGAAGAGAAGTGCAAAATATAGAAGAGACCTCATCTGGCTTTCAAGAAGAGTAATATAAACCAGAGAAGTAATAGTAGTACTAATTTGCCAGATTTTTGGTCCCAGCATTTACACCATTAGAGTTCAGCAGAATATTTTCCTGAACTGGCAGGAAAAGATTTGTATGCACAGAGACATTACACAAACACTTCTACTTTCATTTTGAGATTAACTAAGGTCTAGGTTTCTCAAAACTCTTACTGACTTCTTGTAAACATGTGGTTTTGGAAGAGTGCAGCTGCTCTAAACTTTATCTGAGTACAATTTTTTTGTTCAGTATGTGCTTCAGATACTTAAACGAAGAAAAGAACAATAAAAATAATAAGAAACTGCTGTAGTCAGCAAGAACACCAGCACTTCCATCAGCATGGAAAAGACAGACAGGTTTAGAAGGCTTCAGTGAGGATATAAAGTTGATAGCCTTATACCACCATCCTATGTATATCTACTCACAGGTAGGACCAGTTATATTTAGTGGAATTTACTTCTAGTTCCACACCAGATGGTGGTCCAAATGGACATTGCATGGCTACTATCCAGGTGAAATTTGGCCCACTAATGGTATGACAGCCCGATACAACCTTCGCTTGATTTTACCCCAAAGTCCAAGAAGCAATATATCAGGATCTGTTTCATGATATAATTTCACATGTAAAAATCGAGTCTCATTGTTTGGGTTCTCTTCTAGGCAATCTGCAGAAGTTGCATCATCATAGTTAGTCCTAACATAGCCTATATGTGTACAGCCTGTATGTGCCTAAGGTATGTCTTTATGATCAAAGATACTGCCCTTTGCAGGGATCCTGATTGTGAACCAGGCCTTCAGACATGTAGCTTGTAGGCTTGTATGATCCTGAAGGCTCTGGGTTTTTTTCTTCTTTTTTTAAAAAAGCCTTTTGCCCATGCCACTATATTGTACAGATATACACTCTCTAGTTTTTGTCCATCCTTTGCAACATTGTCCCATTTTGTGGCCATTTTAATTTATTGAATGTAACCATCTGAAGGCAGGGGAACAGGAGACCATATGGCAATGAGACTTACCTTTACATTGATATTGTCAAGCAGCAGGGTTGTGTATTCCATGCAACACAACTGCTTTTTCTTTTCCTTGTTATAGATGGAAGTCACACTTGTCACTAAATGGGGATATATATAATGGGGATGTATGTGAAAAGCTATCACATTCTAGCATAGTAATGTTTTGAATATATATAGATATAAAACCAGTGTAACTGCTCTGGATGTTCAGTATAAGGTAAAGAAGGGCAGAGGTATGTGTTTTTGTTTCAGGAAGTCATTCAAAGATAGTGAAAAGTTCCTAAACTTGGTGACAGACCCCTGCATCTGGTTTTCATGTATCAGTGTCTGCTTAGGCAACCATTATGGGGAGGTCAAGTGCTGCCTGCCTCTCTGTACATGGACAAAGGAGGAAATGACTTCCAAGGAAGGAGAAAGACAGGCAAGCCAAAGCAAAACAAAATGAAACACTAATTAAAAGATGCTACTTTCAGCTGTCAATGAATTGCTACTGTCTAGTTGTCTTGTTCAGCCAGTGAAAGTCCATGGATACTGAAAGCATGGTGAGGGAGTCAGGGTTGAATTTTCTGGTCTAGTCACAAACTTACACACAGAATGCAGAAATCAGTCTAATTGATTATGTTGTAAATTTACTTAATCTAAAAATTATACTTTTCACATCCCATAATTACTACATGCATACATAGATAGGATGTATGCAGAGCTGACCCGAGATAATTCGCTGCAGCAACAAATGGTGTCCCAAGTCAAAGATAGGTTATTTTGGCACATGAAACAGAAAACCTAACAAGCACTACTTCCTCTCTATACCAGGAAAAATACAACAGCAACAAAGTGAAGAATTAACCGTTTTCTTCTTTTTTCATGTCACCTCACAAGTGCTGCTTCAGTCTGCCTAAAGGTAGGGCTAGTCCTAGCTGCACATAAAGAGTGAGATGAAGGTGTGATGGTCTGTTGCAGAGACAACAGATGTCATATTCACACTTTTCCCCTACACTATACTAGAACTATATGTTTTTATATGGTTAGCTCTTGCATTTGAGGACGAGGAACTGCAAAATTATACTCTTTGTCTGGGGTGGTGGTGGGAGGGGGGACAGGGACAGTGAGGTCTTTTGTGGTGTTTTAGCAAGAAAACAATGCTTACTTTCATGGAATGTAAACAATAATTCTTATTATCACTATCATTATTATTATTATTATTTCCTGCCTTTCTCCTGATAATGGGACTCAAGGCAGATAACAACATTAAAACTGTACAGATTAAAACATTTGTGACAGTATCAATATAAAATTTAGAAAACAAACCATTTATAAAGTTAAAACATTACCGCTTAAATAGTAATGTTAAATACACTTAAACACATTTTAAAAAACTGTACCAACCTTAAACAGAATAGCACAGCATTAAAAGCCCAAATTGTCCAATTTACAAAAACCTGAGAGCACAAAAATGTTTTAACCTGCCATCAGAAGGAAAGCAAGGATGGGACCATCCTGGTCTCTCTAGAGAGGGAGTTGAAAAGTTCAGGAGCAGCCACCAAGAAGGACGTCTCCTTTGTTCCTGACAAATACACCTGAGAGGGAGGTGGGACAGAGAGAAGGGCCTCCTTGGATGATCTTAGAGTTCTACTGGGCTCATCAAGGGAGAGATGGTCCTTCAAAGATTGCATGATTGGGCAAAACAACCAGTCTACTTCTTGGTTGCCCGGACTGCTAAGTAGGAGAAGGATCTTGTTCGTGTATTTTTAACAACCAGCCAGCTATGTACTTGCTGTGTGTGTATGCTTTGCTTCTCAAAGGAGAAGGACATTAGTGCTGTGTAAAGACAATTTGGACAAATTACAAAGAAAAAACGTAGTGCTGTTTATATTCCTTTCACTTAGAAGTGAGGAATCTTATGGAGATTGACTGTTCCAATTTAGGATAGTCTAAACTGATAAAATAAGGAATTTTAGTCAGTATTCTTTATAACCTTTCACCATAAATACTGTTAACAAAGGCATTAAGGAGCAGTAGTACAGCATGTAGACTGAGTATCCTTTGCAAGAACAAAGACTTGTTTTGTTGATTGGGTGCCACTCTTGGAAGAACTTGTAAGTTCTACAGCTGATGCTAGTGTATGCAACAATATTATTCCTGATTTTGCTCTGTAAATGTTATGTTTTCAAAATGCTTGCTTAGGGTTAGCCACTTGTCAGTAACTAATGAAAAAAAAAAGGGAATTCAAAGAAGTCTACGCTTGGATAGATGCAGGAAATATATATTCTCAAAATTACAAATGCCAGTGAGCCAAGACAGTTAAAGAGAGTTCCTACAAGTAGACATAACATGGAGAGTGAATGGAAAATAAATCTATGTTTTGCTGACAATGGAGGTTTAGAGGTCTAACTAGAACAGTGGCTGCTGGATCTAAATGGCTTGCTTTTCCACTTCAGTGCTGGAGAGATGTCTCTAAGAAAGAATCAAGTTTTCCTGTTCTCCCTTTCAGCTGAAAGTTTACATTTCCTTTTGGCTACATGTGAAACAATGAGAAAATCTCTGTGTAGGTTTTAAACAACAAATCACAAAAAATCACCTATCAACCAGACCTTAAGTATTTTTTTTAAAAAACAAAACACTTTCTTAGTATTCTAAGTTATTTAAGCCTGTTCCTGAGTTCCTGTAGCTATTAGAAATTACTGGATGAGGCATTGGGCTGTTTTCTTTTAAATGGTAGAAATATTTCACTGTAGGACGTGAGCATATATCTTCCACGTAATTGCCTGTCCTGAAAACTTTGAAACCATATCGCATCTGTGGCCTTTGATATTCATTCTCAGGATGGGAAATAGTGTAGGTTTGTATGTATGTGTGTGAGAGAGAGAACTATTAACAGCTTTTTTCTTTAAAAACTCTCTTTGAATTATATTTCAATGGAAGGGCCTCGCTGAAAGACTGAGCAAGGAAAGGAACAAAGTTTAGCTATCTCGAATGAAGTCCAAAATACTAAGAAATATCCACTATATTTCAATCGTATCGTTCAGCAGAATCGAAGGAATGCACTGAAAAGGTAGCCAAGAGCAACTCGCTAGACAGAAGTTGTGGGAGATGTGAGATGTTTATTCACCTTTTAAAGAATGGAAGTTTCTTTTTGATTATCTCCAGACCTTGGGATACTGTGCTTAGTTGACTCTTTTAAGGCAATGCATTGTTAAGAGAGAGAGAGAGAGAGCTTGAAAAGAAGAGCCTGCAGTATCTATAAATCCACTTGGCAAAGATTCTGAAAGGTCACCTGTGGATATTGTTTATCATAGTGTTAAATTGACTGTAATGGTCTCATTATTTCTTTGGCAGGGCAAGCAAAAGTCCCATTGGTCATCTCCCTGTCTCATAAATAATTAACCAGAGGTTTTAACAGGCCGTAACCTTTGAACAGAGTGGTTAATTTCTTTAACAGCGAAGTAGGAGAATTTAAAAAAAAAAATCCAAGAGGAAAAATGTGATCAGTCATTGAGGACACTAAAACGTTAAGGGTACCTTAAGTAGGCGAATTCAGCTTTGACCTTATCCAAAACAGGTTTTGAACATTCTGTAAGTGTATCTTAATAATTTTATTTGAGATAGCACCATGTCTTCTTTTGTACTTAATTTGAGGGCCAGATTACAAGCAAGCAAAGAGCCGGCCCTACCATTTCTCAGAGTGAGACAGCTGCCTCCAACACATCATTTTGAGTGTTGCATTATGAGTCCAGCAAATTTTTGTTTCTTAATTTCTTAGTATGGTATTATTATTGCCAGGAAGTGGAGAAGAATCAGCATGGTGTAGTGATTTGCTGGACTAACATTTGGGGAGATCAGGGCTCAAACCTCTGGTCAGTGATGGAAACCTCCTGGATGACTTTGGATAAGTCACACTCTCTCAAGCCTCAGAGGAAGGCAATGGCAAATCCTGTCTGAACAAATCTTGCCAAGAACACCTGTGACAAGTTTATCTTAGGGCTCCTGTAAATTAGAAGCAACTTGAAGGCACACAATAACAAAACAAAATGCAGAAGTATTCGTGAGCTGTTTCCCTCAAGTGCCAAAACAACTTGGCTGGTCTTGAAATGACTATTCATATTAACATCGATTGCTTCACCTCAGGTGGATGATCTCAAAAAACTGACTTCAGGTTTCTTCTCCAAATATGTAAGTTGTCTGTGACATCTTTTTTTTTACTCCTGTATTGGCTGTCATTTTCAGAAAAAGGAGTGAAAGAAATTACCTTCTGTAATAATAACATGTGAACTTGATCTGGTATGTTTTAATCAGAGATGATGGATAGATTGGTCTCTTTTTTTAAAAAAAAAGTTACTACTTTTCAGCTACCTCTTGTTGTTCCTGTTGTTGTTGTTCTTGTGTGCCTTCAAGTCGTTTCCAACTTATGGCAACCCTAAGGCAAATATATCATGGTGTTTTCTGGGGGCTGCGATGCACCTAAGGTCAGTCAGTGGGTTTCCATGCCTGAGCAGGAAATCAAATCCTGGACTCTAGAGTTGTAGTCCAGTGCTCAAATCACTATACCATGCTGGCTCAGCTACCTCTATTTGCTTATAAGTGTCATGCCTTACCCTAATGAGTCCTCTTAGGATGAAGAGCCCTCCAGAATGGCAAGCCCCCACAATAATCAGAGAAGGGGCTAAGGCTTCAGCTAGTAGTTCTCTCCTGAGGCCATAGGAGGCATACTCTGGACATTCCAGCATGAGTCTTATCCAGAAGTGTAGAGACAAGTGGGCAAATAAGAATGCTGCCCTCTCCCATGAAATTTTCCTTTGGTCTCCATATTTCTAGCACTGCAGTTGAACATTAGAAATACAGGTTAAGCATCCAAAGTAAAGGATGTGGTTATGGTTGTTACTGTTGTTGTTGTTGTTGTGTGTCATCCAGTAGTTTCCGGCTTGGCAAACCCATGGCAAATCTATCATGGGGGTTTCTGGGGCTGAGAGTATGTGCCCAAGGTCATCCACTGGGTTTCCATGGCTGAGCAGAGAAACAAACACAGATCTCCAGGGTTCTAGTCCAATGCTCAAACCACTACACTGGCTTTCAAAAAGATATCGTAGAACCTTGCAAAAACCACAACACTTCATGAACTTACTACAACATTGTGTACAAAGAAGCCTTTCCCCAGACATGTAAACTTTACATGCTGGAGGACTCACTTTGGGTACATCTACTGCTGTGTGTGAAAATTTATTCTCATCTTTGACACATGTGCTGCCACCACACAGACATTCAATGTTTCACCAGAGAGAAGCAAATTCATTAATCTGCATTTGAAGGAATTTTAAATTGACAGTTTCTTCATAATTTTGCAGACAAATCACAGCACATTAGATTCTATTAACAGTTCACACAGAGACCTCTTCTATAGTGACTGATGCCCAAATTGTTTTGCCCACCTCACCCAATTTTTGCCCTTGCCCCACCCCCAGTGAACATTGTTCCATACACCCCTGGCTTTATCACCGCCTCAGAAGCAGAAAGGGGACACACACTCTGTCCTTCTATGGCCTAACGAACAGCACAGAAACAGCAGCTGGAGCAAGCTCAGCTAGGAAGGAACGATCAGTCACAGGAAAACAGTACAAGACATATAAGTTACCGGTAGCTGAGGTGGTCATTTCTTGGTTTTCAGAACTTTACTTAGATCATGTTATGAAATGAGAAGGCTAGGACTTGAAAGAACAGCTATGAAGGAATTAGACAAGATTCTTAAGGGTAAAGATATATCATTGAAAACTAAAGACATGATTGTCCATGCCATTGTATTTGCCATTTCTATGTATAGTTGCGAAAGCTGGACAGTAAAGAAAGCTGATAGGAAAAGAATCAACCCATTTGAAAGGTAGTGCTGGTGGAGAGTTCTACAGATACCACGAACTGTTAAAAAGACCAGTAAATGGGTCTAAGAGTTTCTTCTAGAAGCCAAGATGAACTCTTCCTAGAAGCCAATATGACTAAGGTGAGGGTGTTGTACTTTGGACATATCATGAGAAGACATGACTCATCAGAAAAGACAATAATGCTTGGTAAGATATGTTGGGAAGCATGCTGGAGGCTGCGGGAGTGTGATTTGCTCAAAGTCACCTAGTGGGTTTCTGTGGCTGAGCAGGGATTCAAAGCCTGGTGTCCTTGGCTGAAGACTATATGTTAACCAATTATAATTCATTGTTCCTGGTTACAAGAATGGGCGAAAAGCTTTGGCTTGGTAGTATGTCAGTAGGGAAAAATTATAACATTATTCTCAGCACTGTATGCAGTTCTGAGAATGTATCTTTACATGGATCTCTCTCATTCTGCACTTTTGTTCTGTAGAAAAGTTAAAGTAAATTTTGAAAACACAACTCCCTAGCATTTAAAATTTTCATAGGCTCTTTGTTTATGGATTCTTCTCTCTTCCCATCATTAGTACTGTTTTTTCACTTCCTTTCATAATTGGGTGCCTAAATTGAACGAGCCTCTTAACCCAGAAACCTAATTTATTCCAGTTGCTTTAAATTAGATGACTCAACAGCTCAGTATTTTCCCTCCTAAATGTGATTGGATCAGCAAATACCTTCTTCAGAATCACTTGTTCTGTCTAACCTCTCTGACCTAGTAGTAAAGGATATGTCTTGCAGAACAATGGGGAAATACCTAGAACTTATATTTTGGAAGATGTGAACTTGTGTATTTTAGATAATGCTATATTACATATCTGCCCAAATTATCACCACTAAACACTAACAGTGTAATCATACACACAAAAGCACACACAGAGAAACAACACAACATTTGTATAATACAAATATATTAAAACTGGTAGAAGTCAAGATGAAAAAAAATCAGAGACTAAACAATCTCAGATTGTGGCAAAATGAAAAGATTGAAGAGATTGTAACTCTGGCATATTTCTCTTGAAATGCAACTCCTCTTGGTAGGAGAAAGAGTGGTAGATCATTTGCCCAGGTGAAGGGGCGCATGTGGTGGCATTTCATACCTAGAACTTCATCTGGCAGACTCCTGGGTCCAGTAAGCACTGACTGCTTGCAAGACTGTGTCTCTGAGTCAGCCTATTCCACTCAAAAACTTTCACAAACCCCTCCTGGATTCCATCAAGCTTCCTGGGATTTGAATATAAAAGTTGGTCTGCTATAGAAGGTGCAGCAACAGTGGGTTCACCACCAAAGGAGGCACCACCCAAGGGGAGGGTGCAGCCCTCTTTTTGGACCAGCCCCTTGCTGAAGAGAGAAGGAAAATAGACTGGAGAAAGGGTATTACAACAGAGTACTGGTTGTCTTTAAAATCTTCCTGAAATCAGAGAGTTTAGAGAGCTTTATTGATAGTCCTTCTGGGTTGAAATTATGACCTCTAAATTGCCATGGTGTTGAATGGAAGAACAACAGACACCCAAAACCTGATCTTAGATGAGCACACCAAGATAGTGGGCCTCCCTCTGAGGGGCCTCCCTCTGCGCAGCAGGAGAGAAGACATGGGGAGGTGGAATTGCAGTGACCTACTGTGGTTCTCTCCACTGAAATGGAGTTCTATAACTTGACAGCAGCCACCAAGAAGGTCCTCTGTTCTGCCCCTAGCAAATGTACCTCTGAGGGTGGTGAAATGAACAGAAGAGCCTTCCATCCAGATCTTCAAGCCTTGCTGAAAAGAGAATACAGTCCTTTAGATAACGCCCCCCCTTGCTAGGTCTGTATAGGTCATAACTAGGAGTTTAAATTATGTCCAGAAGTGGAGTACTTCCAGTTAAGCTATCACAACATCTTGACCTGACATTTCTGTTAGATATACTCATGTCATCAGTGGCAGAGGTGTCCCCCCCCCCCCCATAGCTTTGGCTGATACTCTGGCTAAGACCTTTCCTGAGAGATTCAGACTTTTCCATGAACTAGTGACCTTGCCGAGACTTATATAACATGCTGTATGTAAGCCTGTCCATGATCACCGTTGTTTCAGTCCTTCCAAAGCAGAGATGGATGCCAAATTCAATGCTTCTAGTGATAATACTTGGAATAAAATGGAGTAAAAACACTGAAATGATAGCCAGTCCATTTCTTTGTGTAAGCTTTAGAGACAGAGTGTTACATACATTATGGTAAAAGAACAATCCACAAATGTGCTCCATGGTGCTGACATGACCTTCTCCAACATATGTGGGAGAAGGTGCCAGTAATATGTGGGAAGTGCCAATAAACAAAATGTGGAACGCTTTTAGAGCAGATACCCTGAAGCCCACAAATTTTGCAGTTACCAATAACTATAGGCCTGTTTGTTCTTCCTGTCCAGGTTTTGTGACTGTACAATAAATCAAGAAATACCTCAATAAACCTGAAAGTGTGTGTATGGGGGGGGTGTTAAATGTGAAGCACTCTTCAATACTTAAGCAATTGTTCAGAAATGAGGTGTGATGTCTAATATATGTACTGAATACACAGTGCATTTTGTTAAGAGTTTTTAGGAATTATAAACTTAATGAAGCTTGCAGATATATTTTTTCAAACTTTTGTAAATATTTTGCCAGTAACAACAACAAGAACAACAGGAAAAATAAGTTTTGCTGAACACTCTACTGGCAATAACGAAAACATGTTTTGTGGTGTACTGGCATTTGTAGCAGCAATTATCCACCAACATTTGGATCATGCTGTTCATGCATTTTATTAACCAAGCAACAGAGTTATTTCCATGGTTTTCTTAGTAATGATTGTACAGAAGTGGAGCAACACTTTATCAAATTTTACTGCATACTGATATTTCATTTTAGGACCATGCTGGGAATTTCTCTACATTTTCTTTATAGGTTTAAGTACATTTTTGTCTAGTATGAGAAAACGTGACTATTTTTATTCAAGATGTTATGTTTATAATACATGTGTAGCATTGAGTTGGTCTTAGTGGATGCACTGGCTGCATAAAAACACAGCAGGACTGGATGTGATCTGATATTAGTGACTGTCACACAAACATCCCTTACCTCATTTATTTGATCTGATTGATACCCCATCTTTCTCCCAAAACTGGAACCCAATGCAGCAGATACCAAGCTTAAAAAACATGTAAATTTTAAAAAGTTAAAAAAAAATAGTAAAGACAATTGAATTAAAAGCTATTTAAAATAGAAAAAAGTACAGCAACCACCAGTTCAAAGTCCCTTTTTAGCAACCAGTCAATTTCCAAAAGCCTGTTTGGAACATTTTTTTAAAATTCAAATTAAAAAAAAAACCTGTTCCATTAGCTTCCTTGGTCTGGAAAATAAAAACTGGTCTACTATGGAAGGGGCAGCACCAGTGGGTTTACCACCAAAGATGGCAAATCAAAGGGGACTACCCCTCCCCTTTCAGAGGACATATGGGTGAGGGCCAGCCTCTTGCTGAAGTGAGAGAGAAAATTCCGTACAATCTTTGGTCCCTATCACACTACACTGTTAAAAAACTATTATTCCACTTCAGTTGCCCTGGCTGCACCCTGCAGAACTTGCGGGATTGTAGTTTGGTGAGGCACTGGAACTCTCTGGCTAAGAATGCCTCTCTCTAAACTACAAATTCCATGATTCCATGAGATATTGCCATAGCAGTTAAAGTGGGAATAATAGTGCTATAACAGTGTAGTGTAATAAGTCCCTTTGTGTATATATGCTAGTCTGATTGTGGAAGAACTAAAAGGAGGAAGTCAACTTCACCTCCACTATAAAGGAGTTCCACAGTCTGGGAGCAGCCACTGACCAGGCTCTCTCTTGCATCCTCACCAAAATTTCATCTTCTTTTGAATTACTTTGCAGTAATGAACTGGAACAGTGTAAGAGCCATGGCTTGCTAGTTATTTATGTATGTATGTATGTATGTTATGGGTATTTGGTAACTATTACACTAGTCAAGCACCTATATCATATCAGTTATAACTCTATTTTTAGGAGAAAAAAGAAAAAAAATATGCACTTACCAGGCATAGGGAGGAACTTCTCTGCTTTTTCAAATGTGCAATTCGAAGCATTATTCAACAAGTGTCCATGTGGTTCATGCAGCCTCTATATTCTCAAATAGCCAGTGGTATCCCCAATTTTCTATGGGGCACTACTTGTCTTTTTTTTTTTTTAAATAGAGTACTTGTCTATTTTGTCACGTTTCCTGATATTGTTGTAGTCCTTTTTAGATCTGGACAGTACTTTTTTCAAACCAGAAAGTGATTGTATTTCCTAATTTTGTCATTCCTTGTTTTGAAAAAAGGCTAGAATAGGCTGAAGGAGGAGTATTATGGGCCTAAAGAAACTAAGGGAAGCCAAATATTTCCCCATATTTGGGTAACAACACCTCCATCCCAGGCTTGGTGTTGTTGCTGACCATTTGGAAGCTTAAGTTTTTGGGATGCCAGTCCTGGACGCTGTGGGAATACTGGTTTCACTACCACTTTTGGTAGCAGTTCTCAATTTAATCTACCAATCTGTCTTGTAAGATATACAATTACTTTGTTTGCTATTGAAATTCTTTTACTCTTACTTTTTCATAGATAATGGCTGGAATCCTATTGGAGCATTGTACACTTCTAAGTGTACTTCTGTCTGAGGGAAATGGAATTATGCAGTTGTTTAATGTCTGTGTCCAGTAGATGGCTGCTGCTATGTAACTACATAGCAGCGCTGGCAAAAGGACCAATGCTCACTGATACCTGATGTACATCAGTCCTAATGCGCATCACATTGGTCACCATGAACATCAGGCACTAGTTCACACCAGGCGTTCTTGCCAGGGTCCTGTTACACATCTTTGCAGTTCAGTAACTGGGTTTCTTAGATCTCTACTACTTAGTTAAGTACGCACAAAGTTTTGTTGCATAAAAGTTCATTTAGAATTCTGGCGATTAAATCTAGCTTGTAAAATAATAACTCAAAAGATAGACTCCTTTAGCACATTTCTGAATTATGAACAGACTTTATATGATGAAGTCTGTGATTGAAAAATGATGTAGTCTGTGTTTGAAAAATGTCATTATAGTTTTAACAACTGTGAGTTGAAGCCAGGCCCAAACAAGAGAGGCTGGCTTTGACACCCCATTTACTTAACCCTTTGACATGTAGCAACAATGATTTTTAGTTATGCTTTGGTTATATATACTGCCTGAAGTTTGCTATTGGCAGGGACTTGGAAAGACTGAGATGAGAGAGGACAGCGACTTTTGAGATCACTGGAAAACCACAAATTATTAGCCACACAAGTGGGCAGCTTTGGGAAAAGCATCTTGTATAAACTGGGAAATGAATAAGTAAAATAAAAAATGTATATAAATTAGCTTTGGCTGTTTTCCCATCCCCACACTCAAAAATAAGTCCCTTTGAAAGCAGTGAAGTTTACTATGAAGTAAACGTGTCTAGGGTTTGGTTGTATATCTGTTTAAATAGATCTCACTAAAAATAAGAATGACAGAAGAGAGCCCAGGAAAGTTACTTTTTTGGACTGCAAATCCTCAGATCCCCCAGTTAATATGGCTACTAGCTGTGCTATCTGGGAGATTCTAAGAGTTGTACCCCTCCACCAAAAAATTACTGCTGTGAAGCTCTTCTGGTAAAAAATGATTTATCCATATGGGGCACAATGTGAGGTAGTGAATACTAAGGATGTAGGATACAGTGTGAACAATCCAGTTCTAAGCTGCTCTAGTCATGTTGCTGCAGAAAAGTAGCATCCTACATATTAAGCCTGGTTTTTCTTTATTTTCCTTAATTGGGACAATCATTACAATACAATGGCTGTTGACGTCTAATAGTTTTGGCTGTTATTGCACTTCTTCCCTTGGAAATACACCTGCAAATTACCAGGCGGGAATGTTCTGCAGTACAATGCAGCACAGGCTAAGGGATCAGCCATCAAACTGCTTGGCCATGAATAAGTCAAGGAGAAATGTAATCTTGTGTCAAGAGCTCATCCTTACTGGCCAAATATATCAGGATGTTGAAAGTGGAATAATAAGCACTATAACAGTCTGGTGTGGAAACAGCCTCAATCTGTACTAGCTGCCAGTCTGAACAAGCCCTGATTAGCTAAACAATGGGCTACCATGCAACACTGGCCTAAACTTGCTCTAGAGAAACTTCTAGCTTCTACCATGGTCAAACATCAAGGGAATCCCTTCAAACACCCATTGTACACCTTGACAGAGGCATCTTTACAATTTCTGAAGGAAGCAGGTTATACCCAGATCCTAAGCTTGGTCCTAGATGGGAACTCTGGGGCTTCTATGGTTTGCAGTTCAGGGAGGAGCACTTAGAATTCTCAGCCTGAGAGTACTTTGGCCTCAGTAAACTACAAACCCCAGAATTCCCCAGGATGTTGCAAGTAGAATAATGGCATTATAACAGTGTAGGGCAGAAATGGCTTTAACTTCAGAGGAAGGTGATTGTCAACCTTCTCTATGAAACTCTCCCCCCCCCCAAAAAAAACATGATAAAACCTTTGGGTCTCCATAAGTCAGAAATTACTTGAAGGCACACAACAACAAACATCAGTAATATAAATGCATACTTTTCAAGACAATGATCTCACTCTGGGATTTTTCCCCGTTATCTCAAGAACCAGAAATGAAGGCCTAAGCCCTCAGAGTCAGGGCAGGGCCCTTAGATGCAGGAACCCTATTCTGAAGACATTTTATAGATACACTCAACTATGACCAAAACCTGATAGACTGTTCTTACACATGATAACTGGGATTCCAGTGGCAGGAAAACTCAAATAGAGTATAAACTTTAAACTAAAGACTTGAAAAATGACACTAGAGTTTTTCTACAGGGTGAGGAGTATGCAGCCCTCCAGATATTTTTGGACTGCATCTCCCAGCATTTTTCACCATAGGATTGTTAGGACTTGCTGTCCAACAATGTGTAGAGAGATGAAGGATACTCAACCTCACTTTACTGAATTCTGCCTATACATCTGCTTTAATGTGGAAATCTATTAAATAGGCAGGATGAAAGTCATTATGCAAACTCTATTAATGGTATAAACATCCATATCCCAATGGGCCAAATTAAACACTAGGGCATTTGGCACAATCACTTTCCAGACTACAGCTATAATGAGGGTAACATCAGAGACAGTTGGTAAGAATTACTGGAAAAATGTGTTTAAATACAGAATAGTATGCTCACATTAAAACTGGCGAACTCTCTCTCAAACAGAATTTTTCTCAGATGAGCAATCTTATTTCAGAAAAACTATAATGTGACTCCTACAACTAGGAGGGAAATAATGTTTCTTTTAACAATAAAATGCCACCCTCAAGATGTTTTACAGAGTTTGGAAAGATGTTTCCAAGAATAATGAAAATAAAAACCTGCTGAAGAAGTCATCTATAACTGAGCAGTCATAGGATGAAGTTCTGGAACTCAAAAGGAGACTACTCTTTCAAAATACTGTCAGGCAAAGTTCCTTTGGGAATACATGAAAAGTTTCCTGCATCCCCAAACAGATCTCTTGAAAATCTTTTCTACTTTTCTGATTAACAGAAATCAATACAATATACACAACAAAGCAAGTAAGTATAGTAGCAGCTATAACTCTTTACTGAGAGCATTAACCCATATACGCAAGACACATAGAAGACTTACTGATTTTGATATTACATTATCAAATTGGTATTGCATTATACGTTATTTAACAGATTTTGTATTACATTTAACAAAATATATTTAACAAACAATTTAACAAAAATTATATTTACCAAAAATTGTTATCCAAAAATTGTGTAGAAACTGCTGGAATTCCCTCTTCTGCAAAACCATTAAAGGTACAGGAGTTCTGTCCTGTTTTTCCATTTGGGAACCTTACTCCCCAGTTGGAACTGCCAGCCATTGCATGGAAACCAGAATGGTGAAACTTCCAGGGCCAGTAAAGACCACAGCTCTGGTAGAGAGAGAGATCAGTGGAGACCTCCTTGTGATAATAGGTTGTTGTGGGTTTTCCAGGGCTTTGAGGATCCTTCAGAGGATCATCTGAAGATGCCAGCCACAGATGCAGGCAACACGTCAGGAGAAAATACTAATAGAACATCACCTGGAAGTCCAGAAATTTACAACAACCTATGGATTCTGGCCGTGAAAGCCTTTGACTTTAGTTCTTGTGATTGTTTGCAACATGCTAATTTTTGGCTTGGACATGTTGAAAGCACCTGAAGGGTGGTATCCTTAAAAACAAGGTTAAGCAAGTCAGAGGTTGGCATCATGTTAGCGACATAGACAAACGTAACTCCACCTTACACCTGTGTGTCCCTTTCTCGGGTCATTATTCTCTTCCACGTGAACAAAGCTCCCACAGAACTATCTGTGATAGGGAGTTTTGCTATGGTAGTTCCCCTGAAAGGCCATTTTGCGTCAGTAGGAAACAGAAAAGATTGAAAAAAGTGTCTGGTTGTGCCCAATAGCCAGGCACAGACCATGTCATTTGCTGAGACCCCAAAAGATCTCAGCAGAAGATTCCATTTGTTTATTTGTCTATGGAGCATAGTTAGGTGCTTTTATAATCTTCACCTGCTCTCCACTAGCCACAAAATGGTCATTCAGGGGCTCACTGCAGTAAAACCTTGAGTCCTAGGAGTAGTGTGTGGGACCCTCAGCTCAGATCTGCAGGCAGAACTCTTGTGCTGCTCTGGGCAATGTAGAAATGAAGGCAATCTTGAAAGCATGGAGGGGATCAATTATTGAGAATAAGCTAGTTCGTAAAGGGAAAAAAAGGTTTCTGGTTTATAGACTTAAAAGAAAGCATATTCTGACAGAAATTCAGCACTCTGGTTCAGAAAGAGGCAACACAGTCTCTCAGGTAGACCCCATAACTTGAAAATGAAATAAAGCAGCTACTTTACAGTAAATCTCAACTACAAAATGACTTGACTTTAAACTGATGTAATGTTGTAGTCAGTTCTCATTTGAACTGACAGCAAATATCTTTGCCAGAGCAATGCAAAAGAAGAGGAACTACAGACTGTTTTGCTTTTTCCCTGACACAGATCTCTCTTTTTCTATATGTTTATGTGTATGCCTGTCTATGCGTGTAAAACAAGCTTTTCAACAGCAGAGAAAGAACTGAGCAAAGAGACAATGACATGCACTTTTTTTTCTTTTTCAGTACTCTACATCTGGAATCTCTGCAGTGGGTCCATGTTGGGATGGTTAGCAGAAAAGGATTCAGATGTGGCTGCATTACAGGCTTTGCTGAGCCATCCTCTAAATTATCAAAGACAACAGGCTGTTGGATGGAAAGAGAGGCTCTTACCTACAAACGGATCCACTGTGTGGTTTCTAAATTAATGAACTCTGGGACTCGGACCTTTGGGCCTGTCATACCCTTTACCCAAAGTCTCTTACTTCCAGGACTGAGTGAACTGTTGTAAGGAAAATACAGGGTGAATAGAGGTAACCAAGAAACTATATACAGTCAGCCGTCCACATTTGCAGGTTTGACTTTCATGGTTTTGATTATTTATGAGTTTCTCCAACCCTACCCCCGCCCCCCGGTGCTGCTTTTCTGGGAGAACCTTCCCTCTCAAAGGCTCTGATCAGACATGCAGCCCTTTAAAAATCTGCACCTGCCACTGCCTGGGCAGTTAAGATTGCCCACAGCCCAATTTCTCAGCCCTGCAAACCTACCACTGCCCCACCACCAAAGGAAGGAGATGGGTGAGAGACAAGAAGTATTGGGCCAGCCTGATGACCCACCTACCTTCCCTTTCCCTTACCTGGTTTGGACCCTGGGTGCCCATTTTCCTCATCATGCCTCAACCCCTTTTCCACAGACACATAAACGCACATCTTGATACTTGCAACTGATACTTGCAATTTTTGCACTTGTGAGAGGATCCTGTGCCCCTAATCCTAGCGAATGTGGAGAGCCAACTGTAGTAGAAAACCTATCACATGAGAAATCTGGCCATCTGTATTAGCCCTTAGTTGGGCATTTTCTTCTTTATGATGCCTTCCTCAAAGGTTGAACTCTGAGCTGAGCCCTACGGATAGGCCATACCACCTATCTCAAGGGAAAGAGAAATAGAATGATCCGTCTCAGCTACTTGCGTGGGACCAGTTGCCATTTGGTGCCTCCTTTCCTGGAATTCTTTCCTCAGCATCCATTCCACTTGATCATAGTTTAAGTAACTGGCTTAGTGCTAAGTGTTGGCTATGCGCACTTGTTTTATTTCTTCTTCCAACTCCATACATTTTCCAGTGTATATTTTTTCTTAAGAGTGTAAGCTTGAGGATAGGGCCTGCTGTCTTTGTTTAGGATATAGAAAATTTTCAGTGGCTTACGAACAATCACTAACTTGCATGCCATCTTTTTTCCATTATAGGACCCAAGATGGGGCCGTATTTCTGAGATTTGTTGATATCAACATCATTGTCATTGGTGTTATCATAATCATCATCATAATCATTATTTAATTTTATTCATTTCTATCCTACCTTTTCCCCAAAAATGGGACTCAAGCAAGCTTACAAACATTTAAAACAAATACAGATAACCACACACAGGAAAAAAAAAAGTTTTTAATTGAATGATAATTAAGCTATCTATGGCATTAAAACAATTTAAAACAAATCCATTAAAAAAGATAAAATCAAGAAAATAGTCATTTCCTGAAAGCCTTCTGGAAAAGAAAAGTGGAAGGAATACAAGGAGGGAGACAAACTAATCTCCCCAATAAGGGAGTTCCAAACCCTTGAGCAGCCACCAAAGGGGTCTTTCTCTATGTTCCCACCACATGTGACCAGAATTTAATTTAGGGATGGTATCAAGCCATCAACCATTGTTGTTACATGCCTTCAAGTCATTTCTGACTTGACCCTAAAATAAACATATTACAGGGTTTTTTCTTGGCAAAATTTGTTCAGAGGGGGTTTGTCTTTGCCTTCCTTTAACTTCCCCAAGGTCACCCACTGTGTTTCCATGGCTCAAATTCAGTGGGAATTTGAAGACTGGTCCAGCGCTCAAGTTAGTACACCACTGTGGTATCCAAAGACAAATAGTTTTTAAAAACATTTGGTTTTGTGCCCCAATAAGAGTTTTATTTTTCTATACTAATTTATACAGTATCTTTTCCTGGGGATAAATTCATGGAAGGTGAAGACATCAGTGGCTATTATTCAGGAAGATTACATAACAATTCCAGTTTCAGAGGCAATATCAGTTGCTAGGGAGCTCAAGATGAATGATGTGGTTACATTCATGGGCTTCCATAGGCAAGTGACTAGCCATTGTATGAACAGAATATTGGACTAGATAGGCCTTCTCTCTGATCTAGCAGGACTTAAGGTTCCACATTCAGGTTGCTCAATAACAAAGAGGCAGAACAAAACAAGGAAAACAGAATGACACCACTTCAGCCTATGATTAACCTAGTAATAGGCAGTGAGAATGAAAGTCTTGGTTTTTTTAATGCATGAATGTGGACTAAATGTGCAGTGGATATTCAGAGGCATACTTTTTTTGAGGAGCAAGTAGCCATAATAACTGGTAGCCATTCTTAACGTTATTCTCTATCAGTTTCTACAATCCCTTTTTTCAATCTGTTTACGAACATATGCACACCATGTTGGGAAATTCAGGGGTTGGAAAAGTTACTTCCTTAGATTACAGTTCCAAGAACGCTTCAACTAGGATGGCCAGTAGGTTGGGGAGAGTCTGGGTGTTGTAAACAAAAAACAGAACTTTTCCCATTCTGGGGAAAACTATGTAGAGTGGATGGATAACATTCAAGGTCAGATATCATTTCAGCTGCACTTTCTGTCTGTTCCAGATGCAACAAGTGATCGAGTAGAACCTTATTTCTTTGCAGGTATTTCCTTATCATGATCAAAGCAAGTCAGACAGAACAGCAGCTGTGGTGAACAAGTCAGTCTCCGACATCTTTCTGTGGGATTCTCCAGACAGACCCAAAGCCCCACAACCTGGTGGAAGTTATTAGCTCTTCTTACTGAAGGAGGATTAATAACCATACAACATTCTTCCTCTTCTATTTCTTTTCCTCCTGAAATTCATGAAATCTCATCCCTGGGAGATGCTAATGCAGACTAGGATAAATGTCAATGTGTCTATATCCATTGTCTCAGTTCCTCCCATTGTATTTTTGGGCAGCCACGCTGATGACATTTGGAATGGAGGTTGTTATTTGCAATTAAGCTTTCTGCTTACCTTTGTCTCCTCAGTACATTTTTAGTAATCAGAAGTTTATTATTTTCTCCCCACCCCTTCTTTTTACACTTACAGTGGTAAAGTGGTATAGCATTTTATCACTTTAGAACCATGACTGTAACGATTTTAAAAAAAAATGTGAGAGACAAGGAGTATGGATACTGAGACATAAACATGGGGGAAGGTATTCAGTTTAGGGAGAAGGAATGGAAGAAAATGCCCATTCCATTTAAACAACTTCAAGTGTGATAAAGAACAGTTGAAAAGAAATGTGCAAACTGAGAGCTGCAAATCCACTGCAGCAAACCAGCGTGAAAAACCTGGTGTGTTTACGACATCACTGTATGCAGGAGCAAAAACAACTCTGACAAGGCATTGTAAGATATGAAATCCCAAAACCGAAGACCCCAACATTTACCGGAACTAATGGGCATGGTGAAGGAGCCCTGAGTCTCATATTGCCTCTTGAAAGCTGCCAGAGAAAAGAATGTCGTGTGCTTCTCCAGGAAGGATATTCCAAAGCAAAATATGTAGAAGAACCTATCTCATCCATGTCTCTCTGAATGGGACTTCCAACATAGTTTTTTCTACAGGCATAGCTTGCACATGGGAGGGAGATGTAACAGAAAAGAAAGTTTTCAAATCCTTTATAACCTTCGCAAAAAAAGAAAAAAGGCTCATACTAAATAAAGCCTATAAGATGTGGTCTATAAAACTATAGAATAACATGTCTCAGCTACAGGGTCCAAACTACCAATATACAAGCTTTCCATTGAAGTGATTTACCCCAATCCTCTTTCATCATTTGCCACCAATCATAGTACCCTATTATATGTTTCTGCAAGTCTTCCTCACGGAAAAGTCACAGATCACTCCTGTTCCAACAAGGAGCATTCATTTCTTTGTTGACAGGATATATAAATTTAAACAGTTATTCTGCTGGGCTGTGGTATAAGCCAGCCATGTTTTAAAGTGTAGGATACTACAGAATTTTGTGGGACCTCATAGATGCCTGTAAATATGGTCTGACTTGTAATACTTCTGATTTGTAGGTGGAAACTTTTTTGAGACAAATTCAGCAGCAAAAAGGACATTGCTAAATGACAAGTAAAACTTGTCACTTGTTAATCATGATTCTTGGAAGCCTTTCACAGCTCTCTTTCACTGAGTAATAGGCTAGGAAATACACTGATAATTGTAATGTACGCTGCCAAAGTGTGGATTAGTCTACTGAATGTGCATAAACATATACTTAAAGTAAAAACAGACTTTTAAAAAAAATAAGAAAAAGAGTCTTTTCATCAAGTTTGTTTACTGTTTTAACGCTTATTACAATGATGACTACAAACTGCTGAAATGAAAATCGTCCCTAATGCAAAGCCAATAATAGGAGATTTTTTTAAAAAATTACTTCCCAATTCAGTTTTTGTTACTAAACTTTCTTGATGCTGTCTTATAACTGTGATAATTTTTTAAAAAATGAAAAGTAACAATCCAGGGTGGGTTATTAGACTGTGAAAGACAGTCTCAGTAAGACTACACTGTTTGTGGGATTTTCCATTGATGGATTGATGGGACATCACTAATGTGAACAATTGTCACATACTTTAGAGAAAATGCATAACAACTCCCTCCAGATTCTAGAACACAGGTCCAGAAGCATACCTATAGTTTCCCAGAAGTTTCTTTAAGCCTTTGTGCAATTTCTAGCTTGCTTGGATCATTAATCCAGAACAGAAGTGGGCAAAGTGTGGGCTTTCAGACATTAATGGACTGAATTTTACAGAATTCCTTACCATGGGATATGGTGACTAAAGCAGATGGAAGTGAGGGTGGCACATCTGGAGTGCAATACTCTGCCTATACCTGATCTGTAATGGGCAAAAGCCCTCTCTCCAGATACTTTGGATTTTGACACCAGAAGCTTCAGCAGGGCCAAGGGTAAGGGATAATGGTAGCTGTAATCCATAAAATCTGAAAGGCCGAAGGATCTCCAGTCCCTATTGTAGGAGGAGCCTACAAATATATATGGTGGCACAGAAGCACACAAGGCTTTAAATTATGCCAACCTGTGCTGGGTTGGTTAAAAATATTTCCGTACATATTGACTGACTGTCATATTGCCCTATTTTATTTTAGTTGTCTTTATTGATTCCAGTGACAGCCAGCATGATGTAGTGGCTTGAACACCGGACTAGGACTCTGGAGATGAGTGTTTGAATCCCCATTTGTCCCTGGAGACCCACTGGTTGTCCTTGGGCAAGTCACACTCTCTCAGCTTCAGAGGAAAGCAAAGCCAACCCCTCTCTGAACAAATCCTGTCAAGAAAAACCCATGATAGGTTTGCCTTAAGGTTGCCATAAGTCAAAAACAATTTGAAGGCATACAGTAACAATTGACTCCAGTGCAGATCTACAGGGGAAGGCTTTCTTTTGGGCCATTTCCACACTAGACTGTTATAGTGCTATTATTCTACTTTCAACATCCTATGGAATCCTGGAGTTTGCAACTTAGAGAGGCCCCTCTCTAAACTGCAAAAGAGGGTCTTCTCAGTGGCTACTCCCATTTTACGGAACCCCCTTCCATGGAGCTCTGATTGGCTCCCTCCCTGCCATCTTTCTGCTGACAGATAAAGACCTTTATATTTAAGGAAGCTTTTGGTTTTGACAGATATAGCTTTTAATGGGGAGAAGTGTAGTGTTGTCATAATGTTTAAGTGTCTTTTAATTCTGTTTTAACTCCTGTTTTTTTAAAATAAAAATGTACTTGTGTTTTAACTTTTGTATTAAGAGTTTTTAAAACTGTATATGCTTTTAAAACACAGATCAATTGATCGATCGATCGATCGATCGATAGATAGATAGATCCTGCCCCAAATCCCACAAATAGCTCTACTCTTTGACAGTAAATAATAACAACAGAGGAAATTACTTAACTATTTACTATTCTATCATGACATCCCATATCTGCTTCACTCTGCATAATAACAGCCCTGATAAATGTGATGGTTTATTTTCAGTTGCTATATC
Source organism: Cyclura pinguis (assembly GCA_030412105.1). Taxonomy (NCBI): domain Eukaryota; kingdom Metazoa; phylum Chordata; class Lepidosauria; order Squamata; family Iguanidae; genus Cyclura; species Cyclura pinguis. Next base: position 221,734,154 of record CM059602.1, read on the forward strand.
GAAAAACAATATATTCAGTTTGGCAGTCTACCAGGTGTCATCAAGCTTTGGACTATCAATAATTGATTCTCTACAAAACTAAGAATGAAGAATTACTGAGATATAATTGGAAAACAATGACACATCCCAAATAGTATCACTTTTTGCAATTATTCTATTGTGATCCTATCTATTGTGATTTCATTCAGATATTTGGATTTTGGAATTATAACCATTATGGTTATTTAAAGATGCAGGAAATTAAATAGAAAGCAAAAAGAAAGAGAGAGAGAGGGAGAAGTGGCAAATGCCACTTGCTCATGGTCACACACAGCAATGCTGAATAAATGCACAAAAGTTCTATGAACAAAATGTGGGCTATGATTGACCACTATTTAATTTCAAACACATTAATGCCATCAAGATGTTTGTTTGACCACCCACAATTCACATCAACAATGAAATGGTTATTAATTTCCTACTCAGAAACTGACACAGATACAAAGCTAAATACAGCAACATGAGTGTACAGTGTACATTTCAGCGCTACTTGACTTTTTTAAAAATAAACTAATAATATCAAATAAAGTATATAAAATAGTCAGAATTTAACATGTTCCCCAAGTCTGGAGTAAATATATAGTTTTAAAAGGATTAGCTGAAAAGCAAGTATTTGTTTAATATGACTGTCAAGCATGTTTTATCTCATTTAGAAGATTATTCCAATACTGAGCTAGTATCTCCTGTTAAGTCTGGGGGACTTTTAAATGGAAACCGCTCATTGCTGACTACATCCTGAAGAGCTGTTTGGACTAATATAAATGTACTGCAGAACTGTTTACATTTCTTAGCTGTTCTTTCTCTCCACTGTTTACTGAATATGACAGGTTTAAGTAGACCTAAAGTGGATAATATTTTTAATGGTATTGCCGCAACAATTCCAGCTTTCCACACTGTCTCCTTTGCTGCAACACTCAGGCAAATTTCTGTGGCACTGACAGCAGCTATCTCTGCTTGCAGTGCAAGAGAACCTTGGATATAAATTCTTTAATAAAATGAATAAACAACAGATAAATGTGGGTTGTATTCCTCAAGCAATTAATTCTAGACTGGATTAATTCCATTAAATGGCACTATAATGAAATGCTAAAACTTGGCAGAAGTTCTTTATCATTGTGGACGATTATGGGATCTTTTTTTCTCATACGCCAGTAGCATTTACATGTTCATGGAGCTGTTGGACACCCTCCCATCAGTTATTCAGTGAAGATATTTTTAGGCTGCTTCCTCTTGCCACTTCCTGATGGTCCTGGGCAGCTATCACCAGTGTAGGATTCCTGTTTTCCACCTTCCCCCCAACCATGGTTCCCACAAGATGAATTGTGTTGGTGAACTTCTCCCAGTCCAAGACAAATCTGCTCCATGTGGCACCAGCTGTGCTTCTTGTTTTTGAAGCTGATCTCGCTGCTGAGCCAGTATTGAGATGGCAGGTCTTGGCATAGTTGGAAACTACTTCCCCCAGGACCATCCCTTCCTTGCCTCCTCCAGATGACTTTGTTTGAGGCCTAGTAGATGACAATTTCCAGACTGTTGCTAACAGCTTCCACTTCTGCCTCAGCAGTTTCTTTCCTGCAGTCCATATATTTCTTCAACTACATAGAATCTCCAGATAAAATTTGTCCGGCCTTGCATTGTCTGACCCAGAGAAACTGTTGATTGTCAACTTCTCCTGATTGATTGAGCTAAAGTGCAGACTGCTCCCTAGGTAAAGGTCCCTTTATTCAAGCTGAGAATGTCTTTTCCATCCAGGCTGAGGAGTAGAGAGAAACCAGTACATATTACCAAGGCTGAGTGATCCAGAAAGGAACTGGGTGCAGCCATATTGCAGATGTTTTAGTCTTTCTCAGTAGTATCATAGAATCATAGAGTTGGAAGAGACCACAGGGGCCATCGAGTCCAACCCCCTGCTATGCAGGAACACCCATCAAAGCATTCCCAACAGATGGCCATCCAGCCACTGCTTAAAAACCTCCAAAGAAGGAGACTCTACCACACTCTGAGGCAGCATATTCCACTTTATTTACCAGTTGTTTTTGACATCCATTGTAAAATCTATGAATTTTAAAGAAAATAATGATATAGTGCACTCACCATATATGCTGAAATTCTGTTCCAGGAATCTCGGGGACAACAGAATTTGAAAATGCTCATGTCCCATTAGATTCAATGGTGGTGATGTGCTTGTGGACATTTCAGTGCATGCATGTGCATGTTGCCCCCATTTTAGATAAAGAATGCAGCACTCAAACTCACATGTCCAGAGACTGCTGTTAAGAGCTATTGTATGCAACATTTGCAATCCCATGTAAAGATTTTTAGCCAGTCTGTTAAGATTTAAAAATGCTGTCATGCTGCCCAAGAAAGGAAACCAGACTTCTTGGGAGTTACTCTCACAGAGGGTTGGCATTTCAGAACTGTCCCGGCACCTGAGGTTTCCTGGCCAAAACATGAGACTTAGGGACAGCCCTGGTGATGTCATTAAGCATTATGCATTAATTATGAACCACAGTTGCTCACAGCTTGTCATTCAAAGGCACATACACAGCATGGGATAGAGAGAACATAGTTTCATGTTTGGAAATCAGGATAGAAATTTCAGTGAAAGTTGCTGTTCCAAAATCCAGGTGAAATGACAGAATTATTCCTTCTCACTTACTTACAGATATGAGACAAGGAACTCTTATTCTAGCCTATTTGTTTCAAGGCAGAGGGATCCAGAGCAGAATGGAGGGTGAGTTGCAGTGCTACATCAACTGGGAGGAAAGGAGGAAGCTAGCTAAGCAAACACAGACACCCCCCACTCCGCTCTTTAGAGTCTTTGGAAGTTGCAGCAACAAATCAATGAAGCCTTGGAAATTGTAGCAGGGTGCAGCTGTACAGGCTGAGAGCACATACCTTGCCCAGAGCTGAGCACCCAGAGAATTGCAGTTTCATATCCCAGCTGGAGTTGACCAGTGAAAACTGGAGACTCAGGGCCAGGCTCTGATATTTGGAAGCCCTATTCTCTCACGTACATTCCTGCAGTTATTTATTAAAAATAAATAGAAAAAGGTGGAGCCAGCACACTGGCATGGTTGGTGTAGAAGCAAGAAAGAGTAAAGATTTTTTGCAGGGGGAAGGGAAAGCTTGTGAATAGCACCAGCATTTTCCAATAGCTGGAGGAAGGAAAATGGAGTGGTGGAGCCTCAAGTGAGAGAAACAAAGGGATTTATGATACCAGCCTGTTGTCTCACAGCAACAGTATAATTTAAGGAAATGAAAGCATACTGGTATGGAAACAATCACTATCACACCATCTCTGCTATGCTGCCAGTTTTGTGATGCACAGTCTTGCAATTGGTCTTCTGTGCCACCCCACTGCCCCTGTCTTCCTTCCCCTGTCTGTGCTATACACGCATACACTATATATTTTTTTTTCTTTATACAATTTCAGCATGTCAGGAAACTTCCTCATCATCATTTTGGTATTGTGTTTTCCCATCGTGCTGCCATTTCAGCATTTCGCTCTTCCAGAGTCATAGTTGGGTGTTTTGCCATAATGGTCTAATTGTGAAATGCTGGTAACCACCAGGGAATTGTGCAAGAGCACAATTATACCAAAAGTTTAAAAAATTAAAAGTACTGGGGAATGGAGTAAAAGCAAGACCGTTCACCTTCACCAAAATGTCCTCTTTGTCCAGACACCAGAAGTGCAGTGACCCTGCTTGAGGATAGGGACGGGGAAGACTAGAACATTGTCCACTCACATGGCATGACTGTCATAACAGGAGAAAGGCACCATCTCAGCAAGACACAATAGTAGAAATGCAGCATTATTCATTCATTCACGGGGATTTCGCATGAATGAAATGAGACAAACCAATAACAATGGGAACACAATTCAACAATGGGAGAGTAATAACATTGTGTGATGAGGAGAGATCCAAAATGGAACTGCAAACCCCAGGATTCCATAGGATGTTGAAAGTAGAATAATAGCACTATAACAGTCTAGTGTGGAAATGACCATAATCGCAGAACACAACACTAATACAATTGCCAGAGAGAGAGAGAGAGAGAGAGAGAGAGAGAGAGAATATTTGTCATCAAATCTTACAGGCAACTGCATGAAGAGGCAGAAGACTCTTCTGGCTTGTGGTGACAGGTCATACGAGTGCTTACTGCTACATGCTACTGACCTAAGAAATTCTTTATCCTCATTGGCTGAAAAGAAGCCATTTTGCTGTCATCCTGTCTCCCCCTTGAGAAAAAGTTTTTTAAAAAACAGGTTCATAACAAAACATCCCTCAAGGAACTCTTCCTGTCAAAGACAGAAATGATAATCATAAATAACTTTCTTGAAGTCACCAACAATAGCAGCTAATGGCATCGGCTCCATTTAGACTCTGAAAAAATTACTTTTTTGAAATAAAACTCCCAGGACCCAACAGCCGGGGTAGCTAGTGGCCATGCTGTTAGGGAATTCTGAGAAGTGTTGTTCAAAAATTCCCCCTCCCAAGGTTTGTTCTATTCTGTGCTGAGTAAATGCACCTTTTAGGCAGCAGTAGGTCTCACTGAACTACATGAGGTTTATATCTGAGCTAAGAGCACAAACAAAGCCATCCTATGTAGCTGGGAAGAGCATAAGAGAGCTGCTCATCTTGGGTACCTAGGAGTTGGGGAAGATCAGGGACAGAATAACTGCACAATAGTCCTACCAGTGCACTGTGGCAAGGAAAGGAAGTAGCTGTATGCAGATCTTGCTTTAATTCACTATCTCTGTATTTCTCCCTCCAGTTTTGGTTGGTGCTGGTTGTGTCCTACTAATATATCCTCCAATTCTCCCATCTTGATGGAACAGTTCCAATTAATCCTCTGTCATTCCTCTGCAACATCTAAAATACCCCAGTTTCTCTCTCCTCTTCCCACTTTCCCCTTTTATCCCCAGCTTGTTTCAATTGCTACAAACGAAATCAGCAGTCACCAACCATTCAGACCTCACAGACCACTAAACTCACAATTTTGAATCCCGTGGACCGCTAACGTGGTTTTTTTGACAAAGGTACAAACATCTATAAAATAATGATCATAAAAGTTCCACTTTATTAATATGAAATCCACTTGTTTAATTATAACAAAATTATTAGTGTGATATTTGTTGCTGCTTGTTTGAAATAAGTTTATAGATTCTTGGCCCCAATGACATCACTGCAGCATGGAGAGCCATTTGTATTTCAAGCTGACAGTGGTACTTGTTTTTGATTGTCATAACAGATGAGAATGTCTTTTCACACAAATAGGTTGTCGCAAATGGAATCAAAATTTTGATGGCTTTTTCACTCAACGCTGGGTACTCACTTTTACGGAGAGCCAAAAATGCTGTCTTGAGTGGAATTTAACTTTGAGACTGTCACTGGATGATAGATCGATTAGGCTTTCTTTTTCTTTCATGCTCAAATTGCTATCTTTTTTTTTAAGTATTCTTTTTATTCAATCAAATGACATAAAAAACAACAAGACAAAGAATATAAGACATTAAAATAATACAATACTCTACAAGAAAATATCTGTACATCCCGGCTTATCTGTACATCCAGGCGTGGTATTCCTTACCCAAGTCTGTCTACAACTACATAAACGTACACAGCACACACTCCCAATGCAACTTCACGAATACAAAAACAAAATTTCCAGAAATATTCAACATTTAATGTCTTCCTTTATTCACCTTTTCTGTCTTCCTTGGTGATTCTCTAATTAGCGCTTACCAACAATTTAACAAATTTAGACACTATTAAAAAAAGAAAGAAAACTCCACCTTTGTCTATCCTTATAATTTTTTAATTTATTGATATATCATTTTCAACTCAAGGTTTCATTCTCTGCCATTCTTCTTTTCTTTTTTCATTTCTGAGTGGTTCGTATTTATATTTAATTTTACTATTCCTCTGGTTTCCGTCCATTCTCAGTTTTTTCATGACTTTATCTTTATCAATCTTAAATCTATATAAGCTCTAACCTCATTTCTTAAAACCTCTTTATGAAGACTATCCGTAATATCTTTAATTATCTGTATCCCTTACTATGTTTCTTCAAGATTTTTAGTTTTCCTCTATAGTTTTATATACCTATTTTATCTTTCTAATATCTCTGCCTTTCCTTTTCCGTAGAAAATTCATCCTGTATCCCCATTATTGTTATCTCACTCTAGTTTTCCTCTAATGCAGATAACATGGTGTTCCAAGCATCTTTGAATTTTTTATTGAATTATCCAATAATATAGTCGTCAATCTGTCCTTTTCCTTTAGATCATACAATTTCATCCACCATTGCTCTATATTCGGTGCCACTTTCTGTTTCCATTTTTTAACATAAATCATTCTTGCTACTGTAATCATGAAAAGTAACAGTTTTTTCTGTGCTTTCTTGGGCAATTTGATCTCATCGGTCATATTTAACAAATGTATCTCTGGTGTCATCGAATATTTTAATTGCAATATTTTAATAATTCTTTTGTGGACTTTTTTCCAGAACTTTTTTGCTTCTATACACGTCCACCATAGATGGTATAACGTTCCTTTCTGATCACATTTCCAACATATATTTTTAGTATTTTTTGTAATTTTTGCAATTTGTGTCAGTGTATAATACCATCTGTGGAGGATTTTATAATAATTTTCTCCTAAACCCATTCTTTTAATTAATTTTTGAGTATCTTTCCATAAATCTTCCCATTTTTAAGTGGAATTGGATGTCCTACGTTCTGTGCCCACTTTATCATATTTTCCTTTACCACTGTCAAATTGCTATCTTTAATTTTCACCGAGAATGCATCCATTACCCACATATTGCCATGTCTGGGGTCCTTTTCCCTTGGGTAATAACAGCCAAAAGATTCTGTGATCAATCATAAGTACTGTTAAACAATGATTATTACCTGTTGGTTGACATCCTCCTCTTTCATATACTCATCAAGAGTTGGGAATAGTTGCAGATCTTCTTCAGCCAACCACATTTGCCACAGCAATATTTTATTTTGAAAGGCATCCATTTTACCTCATAGTGTGAACATGTCCATAAGCTCTCCTTACAAGGATGTGTTTAGCATAACAGTGAAAAAGTATCTGCCAGGTATGCGAGCTTGGCTAGCCAATCATCGTCAGACAAGAGATCCTGGAATTTCGAATTATTTTGCTGCTGGAATAATAACTTGACTTCTTGGTGCAGGTCGAACAATCGGATTAGTATTTTGCCCCTCGACAGCGATCCCACCTCAGCGTGAAGAAGAAAATGAGTGTATTGAGAGCCCATTTCTTCACAAAGTGTCTCAAATATTCGAGAATTGTGTGCTTTAAGCCAATTTTCATTTACGAGTTTAATTACATCAAACAGTACTTCATGCATTTCTGGAGACATTATTTTCACCGCAAGTTGCTCATAATGTATAATACAATGAGTAAACAAGATTCTGGGTGTTCAACATCTTCAACTTTTGAAACAACTCCTGAACGATGCCCAGTCATGCTTGTGGCACCATCTGTGCACATCCCAACACATTTCTTCCATTTAGTACCGTGTCTCAGGAAATAACCATTAAGTGCATCAAAAATCTCAGAGCTGGTTGTTCTAGCCAGCAAGTTGAGCAAACAGAGGAGTTCTTCCTGTAGCTCTCCTTGACACTCAAAACTCACAAAACAAAGGAGAACTGCCTTATTAGTTATGTCTGTTGATCCGTCAAGTTGAAGTGAATAAAACGTTGAATTTTTCACATGTCAATCACTTGATTTTCAATTTCTTTGGCCATGTCTTCAATTCTGCGCTTCACAGTATTAGCGGACATAGGAATTACTTTCAGTTTCTATACAGCCTGTTTCCCCAAAACCTCTTCACAGGCTTGTAACAAGCAAGGCTTAATTAATTCTTCTCTAATCATATATGGCTTTTTACTTTTCACGATTTGAAGTGCTATCAAATAAGAAACCTTTGCTAGGGACTTATCTTCAACAGTCATTTTTGCTAATGAACTTATTTGCTTTTGCATATTTTCATGCATCCTTTGAAAATATTCAGCTGGCTTCTTAGCTAAATCTGGGTGTTTTGATTGCAAGTGCCTGCCAAGTTTCAAACGTTTCATGGCATCATTGGATAAGTTCTCAGAACACACAACACAAAGCAGCTGTTGATCCAGCTCACTTCCAGGTTCTTGAATAAATCCAAACTTCAAGTAGTCCCCATCATATTTTTTTTGAAACTTTGAACTTTTTCTTCTCTCTGCCTCCAGCTCTAATGTTCTTGCTGATGGTGCTTGGCAGAGTCTGTGGAGGCTCTGATTCATTGATCAACTCATGGTTACACAAAGTATTACGAAAGAAATGCAAAATGCTTGGTTGTTTTTTTCTCACTCTTTGTGGGTTTATTTTATTTGAATTTAAAACCAAACAAGAAATGACAGTTATCAAACTCAAGCTCTTCAGTGCCATTAAATATCACACTGTGTACAGTTAAAAATATCACTGGTCACTTACCTAAGAAGAGTATCATGAGGAATAAACAGCAGTCTAGGATGGACAGATGACAATTCGCTTCAACAAAACCAAATAATGGGACAAGAACTGGTATTTGCGGAGTGGTTTGACTGTTGTAACGGTAGAAGCACCGCTGAAACCTGAGGCCGCGTCACTGGTGGATTGGTGGTGGCTCAACAACAAAAGCATCCCTAGATGAAAACAACAATAAATAATGTTGTCAGTGCAATTGTCATCGTTCGTGGAATGTGAATTTGATGCTACGTAATAAGGCAAAAATCATCAGCAATCTTGTGCTGGTGACACGAAGACAAATCAGAATATAATAAAACAATATAATAAACATAAACATTGCAAATAATGTCCAAATTTCTCCACAGACCACCAAAATTTTCTCGCAGACCATCAGTGGTCCATGGGCCACTGGTTGGTGACTGCTGAACTAAATTCAAAGTGCAAGAGGGAAAGAGGAGAGGAGGGGGCAAAATCTTGCTCTTCCCTGTATGCTCAGGGAAAATCAAACTACTACAGCTTCTCCTAGCTTGTGTGTTCTTTCTCATTAATGACATTTTCTGTCTTGACCACCTCCTGATGTTGCATAGCCACAAGTGTCACAGTTTTCCTCTGTAAAATGTTAGAAGATATCCATGAATGTGTTGATGGACCAAAAGACCTCTGGATTCCACAGATTCAGTCCTGTTCTCAATCAAGATATTCATGGAAGGCCCCACTTTGGACCTACTGTGAATGGAAACATTTATGAACACCTCTCTGCATTCACAGAGCTTTTCCCAGGGGTTCTCAGAAGTGAGGGAGTTAAGTCCCAGCCAACTGACAGACTCCTCTCCACCAGTGGACCTCTAACCACAATGCTCTTGACTCCTATCTCAGATGAAGTTTAAGGTTTGTCTTTAAGAGAGTTGAGCACAGTGAGACTGTGAATCACACACAACCCCCAAGGGTCTTGGTTTAACCTCTACCACTTCTATGGCCCCCACACCTCCTCTGTTCACTTGTGGCTTGGAAAGGCCAAAGGGGACATTTTTTGCCAGATTTTGTGGGCTCTTTTGTTCCCAGAGGCCTAAATCATGGAGGAGGCAAAACAAAACCTGGTGAAATTACCATAAGCCCCCAGAAGATGTGAGAGTACTTTCTCAGATCTTTTAAAAAAAATAGGTGGGGAGACTTGCAGGGGAAGGCACAACCCTCCCCAGTCTGATGGGAGAAGGCGCATGTGTGGCCCTTCGACTTGGAAAACTTTCCCTCCTTTGCCCTAAGAGTAAAATTAACTGAGAAACAGTGCTCAAATCTATGTTTAAACATGGGTTGTATTGTATTGTAAGTGTACTAATAACTGCAGTCAGTCGTACACTCTGCCTGATTTTGCCTTGAGTGTATACTTCACATGTGCCAGTTAATATACCGCTCCAAATATATTTCAGCAACTGTATTCCATTTTCATTTTTGAATGTCTTTGTAAAGGTCCGTGCCACAAAAATCCATGAAGTCTCACATTTCATTTGAAAAGACACCCCTCAGATCTAGCAGGGAATGAAGGGAGGGAGTTTATTTTCCATAATGGGGAGTGAAGAGTTTGATGTGACTTTATGGGCAGAAGAAATAAACCTTTGACGTGTGGATTTTTCTCTTAGCTGTCCAAGGACTTGAGATTTTAATGCTGAATATTATTTTCTCTCTGAAGTGCCTCCAGTGTAATTTTTCAGCACCCAAACTCATTCCTTCCCTCCTCTCCTAGTAACAGAAAGCTTAATTGTGTTTCTAGGCAGTACTTATAGAAATATTCAGGAAGCTGATTAACATTCATTGATGTGTCTTTGCTCTGTGTGTGCTCTTAAAATTCAGTCCTCTACTTTAGGCACTGACTTAATGGTTTATACACGTTCTGTGATATATAGCACTGTAGCTTCACTATATATGTACAATATTTATTTTTATTGCAATAATCCCCTCTTGCATGTGCCCATACAGCTCTATGTCAACTGTTAAAATACACACATTTTAAATAAAATCCCAAAACTCGTGAGTTATTTTGAAATGTCTCCTTGCTTTACTCATCTTTGTGAAAAATAATTTTCCACAATATCCCAAATTCTACAGTAGTAGCAATAATGAGTAGTACTAAAGTACTACTACTATGTAGCTTCAAGTTGTCTATTGACTTATGGTGACTCCATGAACTTCAGAGGGTTTTCTTAGGCAAGGAATCCTCAGAGGTGGTTTGGAATTGTTTTCCTCTGAATATAGCCTGCTGCATTTAGTGCTCTACAGTACATGAACTAATATCCCAATAAATAATTAAATAGTAGAGGACAGGTTGGAAATATGTAGAACATGTTGTTGTATTCCAGTTCCCATCAGCCCCAACCAGCTTGGCCAGTGGTGAGGAATCATGCCAGTTTGAATTCATGAGTATACGGATGTTTCCAAGCCTTGTTGTAGCAAGTGGTACATGAATAATAATATGGCACCAAAAAGTACAGTCATCTTTCCACATTCGCTAGGGTTGGGGCACAGGACCCCCATGAAAGTGAAAAAAACGTGAATAACTCTATGCCTTCCCAAACCATATTTAACACACAAAAAAGTATGATGATCATATTCAACGAGGCATCAGGGTTCCTTCACAAGGCAGAAGTGGGTGGCTGATGGGCCTTACTGCCACCTCCACTGCTGCCCCACCCCTTTTTTAATAGAGACTTGCAAATCTTGTTTGCAGTTTCTCAGTCTCATGAGGCTTGCAGTTCCTATTAAAAATGGCATAGGGAGGCAGCAGAGCTGACAGCAAATAATCCATGAATAATCAAATCCACAAAAGTGACACCCACAAATGGGGAGGGCTGACTGTAACTATCCAGGGTTGTACCTAATGGTAAACCTTCTGCTGACAGAAGAAATCCACTAAAGTGATAAGGAAGACACACTTTTCAACTAATTTTCCCCTCCAGTTTTATTTCCTTGTCTCTCTCTCTCTCTCTCTCTCTCTCTTTCTCACACACACAAACACACAATCTGCTCTGGAAATTTATCTCTGAAATAAAATTGGTAGAATGCAGGAGCTGCCTGCAGGGAAAAGAGGGGTTCAATGAAAATTGCCCTGACCTCCCCTGTGCTATCAGCACATGTCTTCCATCAGTTGAGTAGCCAGCAGTGGATATAGACTTTTGTAAAAATTCAACGGTATTCAGCATTTTAAAGATGCCTTAGAGAAAGCAGCAGTGATAGGACTGGTTTCCAATGACCCAAAGTCTCCTTGTCTTTTATCCACCTATCCAACCTCTCTGAGATGTAAACTGATACTCTTAGGAATCTTTCCACCTCCTCTCTTTTTACCACCTTACTGTCTCACTTCTGCCAAAAGTACATCCAGCCTAGTTCATTGTTAATTTAGCACCCTAAGAGAGCTTTCCTATCTTTAACAACTTCTTATAATATAACTTGAATTTGTTTCTTTAACATAACTTTGCTCCTTAATCAGAAGTGCTAACCTCTGTGCACACACTTTCTTCGTTGTTCCTAAATTTTAAGAGGCAGCTCTGATTGAGAGTTGTTCTTGTGCTACATGTCTCTGTTCTGATTCCTTAAAATGTGTGTGAATAAATAGAAAGAAAATGGCCAAAGAAATAAAGGTGTAGTCCTATGCACACTTTGTTGTTGTTATTTGCTCTCAAGTCAACTACAGATTATGGCAACCCTACAGATGACAAAATCCAACAGCCCCGATCACCCACTTCCCTGCCCAGATCTTGCAAAATGTTATATCTATTGATTGGTTGATTTCAACACTAACAATCTGATTCACAAAGTAATATATATTATCACACCATACTGTTATGCTGGATTATGCCATTTGAAAACCACTCCAGATGTACTTGCAGTTATAGCTGCTTGTTGATGCTGTGTTGATGCCTTGCCACATGTGCACTTTAGTATTGTGATCTGCAGTTTTTTCATCTGCACTGATATCACCCCATTTGCCCTGTTTTGGGTTTTGTGATTTGTCTGCTTCAGATGATAGATAGATAGATAGATAGATAGATAGATAGATAGATAGATAGATAGATAGATAGGACAGGATAATATTTATTACTCCACAATACCATCCCTGCCCAAATCTCTCATTGAAAGAGGTAGTACAGAAAATGAAACAGACCATACCATGCTCCCCATTTTGACATCTTACTTCTGTAGGAGAGAAAAGTGTTTATCACACTAGTCAGTTGTTTCAGGCTGTCCTGTTCACAACTGGGGCTGTAATTTTAGTGAACAAGGTCTTCAAGCAAATCAAGCCTGAATTCTTGCTAGAATCAAAGATGGCTCAAGTGAGGCTGTCATACTTTTGACATATCCTGAGACAACAGTCGTGTGGGGGGGGGCAGCAATGTTTTGTGGTGGGATCCTGGCTCATAGCCATGCCCCCACGCATCGTGGCCACACTGCCACGCACTGTGGTCACGACCCCATTGTGCTGCAGCCATGCCCCCGCGCACCACAGACACACACTCCATCCACCATGGCCCCACCCCCTCCTGCCCCCCCTCCACGCACTCCAAGCTCCGCCGCTGTGAGACAATGAAAAAGGTGATAAAGCTTGGCAAAATGGAAGGCAGTATGAGAAGAGGAAGACTGCACTGCAGGTGGATCAAGAAACCCTCAGCCTTGAGTTTTGTAAGACTTGAGTAGGGCAGTTGATGACCAGTGATCTCGGAGGTCTCTTATTCCTAGAGTCGCCATAAATTAAAGTTGACTTGATGGGAAATAACAACAACATCTCAAAGCCAGCAAAATTCTTTTCTATCCATATAGAAAATTAACCCTGAAAAGCAGAATTCATTGGATGAGTTGTAAATATAAACTTTTAAACTTTGTGCAGTGCTTCTTCCTGTATGCTCTGGGATGAGTAAAGACCTCTTGAAGGAAAGCTTCTGCACATTAAAAGGTCCTGTAGCATCTTCAGAAAACCCCAGTAAAATGGATGAACCTTGACTAGGACTCAGAGGGACTATTTTCAAGCCTGTTTTCGAGTAGTAAAGTTGAAGGATGGAGAAATAACAGATTTTGGCATGCTTGAAATATGCTTCGATTCCACCTTCACTAACTCCTTGTTGTATAAAACATACTGGATATTACTAAGAGAGAACTTGTGAGTGTAAATATACTCGTTCTCAATGAAATCAACACCATCAAACTGATTTGTAACTATTCCCTTAATACTGCCATAAAGTTTACTGCAGTAAAAACACTGGCCTTACATATTGTTTTCCTCTTCCCCAGGATGTGTTTCACCTTTTGTGGCAAGGCGACCATAAATCTCTAGATCCAACAGCCCCTTGTCTGCAAGTGATTTCAAGTGCTATCATAAAAACTCAACAGACAGACTTAATTTGAGTTCCAGACTTAAGGAAACCTAACTAAAATATTAGCATAATTTCACTGAAGACGGAGGAAATTGTTTAAATGTGTGTATTAGAGAGTGTCTGCAATTCAATACATCTCTCAGCCGGCTCTTGAGTGCCACCCAGTGAATGATTTAACAGCATTGTTAAGGGTTTCCGTGGTGCACCGCAGGCCATATTAATAAATGCAGCACTGATCACAGACCATCACAAAGGAGAATGGTAGGAAGCTTGAGGAGATTCATGACATGTTCATGCTGAACTTGCGAATAATAAGCTTTCCTGGAGGCTTTCTAAGCTGAGCAACTCCCTCAGTTTGTGTCATGGATCAACAGGCTGGAGAAATGATTGCTTCAGGTGCTTCCTGCAATGACTTGAAACAAGCTTTTCACTCCTTAGATTAGGTTGTCTTTCTAAAGTAAATACTCAGCTAATTTGTTTGTTTATCTTACCTTTTAATGGGAGAGCTAACAGATGGGATATAAACAGTGGGATCTCTGTAAGGCAATCTTCACAACTAAGACAGTTCTTGCAGAGTTGGCTGTGTTTGGTGGAGTTGTGCTATAATTCTAAGCATTATGGTATTATTTTTAAAAGAAAGTTTCTAGTCCTCATAGAAAAACCTTGGCCACTTTCCCAAGCTTTAACACAGACAGACAGGTAGATGGAACTGGCTTGACTGAATCTGCACAAAAAGTAAATGACAAAGAAATTAACAGAGATTTCCTGCAGGTGGGTCAGGTGGTTTCAGTATTTGTTGCTGTAGTTCTTAGGCTTTTTAAAAATGTCCCAATGGCCTTTCTATCAACCTGGACTATTTTGTGGCGATTCCCAGGAGCAGCAGCAACATTTTATTGCCATCCTTGTTGGAATATATTCCCTTCAATTCTCCTCTTCCCTTTTTTTTTGGGGGGGGGGGTACTATGATACAGCTTATCATTGAAATGACACTTTTCCACATTAACTATACATCTCTTTTAAAAGCATTAGAAAGAGGTGAGAAAAGTTGCCCTTTAAACCATAAAGCCACCTCAGCAAACCAGCCCCAGCCTTGTTTTTTAAATTATCTTTGGCAAGGCCCTAAGGCAGATCCAAGAAATTGTTACAAACAGCCTCTCAAAAGAATGGAATAGGTGAACATGGAGGTGACAACCAGCAAAACTCAGCACAACTCAGGGAGCTATACTGCAAGAAGATACACTCCTTTAGACTAGTTTGGAAGACCCCAAAAACTGATCGTGCTTCCAGATGTACAACTTCTAATGCTACCATGGCACTGAAGTCTTTATTTTTTTTTCTCTGCCTATGCTAAGGAAAAAGACAGTGGGAAAACAATAGCAATGAGAAAACATGGGAGACTTACATAGAAGACAATGTCATCTGGAAATGGTATAAAATTCCATGGATGAAGCCAGGCAATAGTGCCACAAAAGCCTCAACTATAAACTTCCTTATTTTTAGTCCAGTAGATGAGCATACTGTGGTCAAACTGGATATACTACACTAGTATGACAGAATTTTGTTATGCAAAATTGTAACAAAAGAAGAAACAAAAACAAAGCAAAGCAAAACAGGAAGGAAAGGAAAGGAAAGGAAAGGAAAGGAAAGGAAAGGAAAAATGTACCAAAAGAAAAGAAAATACTGGACATGCTGGAAACTGGCATCTGGAGAAGTTTGGTGAACTGTTTTTCAACAGTTATTGCAAAGGGGAAGCAAAGTAAACAAACTATCTGACATCAAAGGGTGTTTCAATGTCTATATGGAGTGATGAACAGTGATTAATGATGAACTCTCATAAATTAGAATAGATTGGTTCCATGGGTAAAAGAAGGATGAGGAAGGGTGAAAGAAGAAGAGCATTTCAAATTGATTTGCCGCATTCTTCTAAGCTACTAAATTGTTGATTCATGCAACTCTGTTCCTCGTATAAATGAATTCTTTTTGGAATTAAATCTTGCTGATGTTAACCTACCACCAAGGCATTTTTAAGTAGCAGTTCCATGTCCAGCTGAACATCCAGTCATGGCTTCAACCCAGGGGAGACAAGTGAACATACACAATTTAATCAGTGAACTATGTGATTCCCACTCCTCATTCAATGCATTCTCCAGGTTACATAAGACCAGGAAAAATAAATAAATGAAGTCTTTTGCAGTTCCAGATTGGCTGTGTTTTACAACTGGTTCCTCAATGTTCAGATGAGAGTTCTAGGGATTTTTATCTTTAATTCAGATGTTACCCTGAAAATTGGGGGTATCTCGAGGACACCCAAATGGACTTCAAATCAAGGGATTTAACAGAGACACTCAAAGCTTGCGAGAGGTCAGGGCAAGGGATCTTTAACCCTATGTCTACGGGGTCAGAACCACGGAAGAGTCACAGGAACAGTCTAAAGTAAGTTTATTAAAACTGACAAAGAAGATCACAACACACGTTAACAAATAATCCTACAATCACACAAGGGCTACAGAAATGAAGTTGGAAATAAGAGACAGTTGGGGAGAGAGGGCATATGGACCTTAGTCTAGGCGTCCTGGAAAGGAGAAGATTAGTGAAGGCTCGGTGTAAAGCACCAAGGGGAGGCTGGATCCCGGGGCTGGAAGGCTGGAAGCAGCGGGGTTTCACGGCGAGTCAGAAACGTAAGTCGCGTTTAGCTCTCAGCAGCGTCTGAGAGGCTTAAGTGGGACGCCTTGGTAGCAGCGAAACAGGCCCTTGTCCGGTCTGGGAGGCTCTCCAAAGAGGCTCCAAAAGTGAGGATTTTTATAGCCAATTCCTGTCCTCAGGCTGTGTGTAGGCTAGCAAAGTGGCGTTAATGGGTGATGATTGTGGAATATAATGTTAGGCAAATATCACGACCTCCCCTCAGTATTGTTTCTCCTGGGAAAGTCCAGGTACATGATAGGATTATCATTCCATATTGATAGACGTTGATTGTCTATCCTCGCAACGTTCATCAGTGTGGCTTGGGGCTGAGGTAACCTTTTTATTAATCAAGGAGAGAGTCTATTGTGGCTGCCTAGAGATACTTGACTGGGAA
The DNA here is from genome assembly GCA_030412105.1 of Cyclura pinguis. Classification (NCBI taxonomy): domain Eukaryota; kingdom Metazoa; phylum Chordata; class Lepidosauria; order Squamata; family Iguanidae; genus Cyclura; species Cyclura pinguis. The sequence goes on from CM059602.1 coordinate 221,751,148, forward strand.
CAACAGGTCTTTTAGCCTAAAGGACGTTGTCTACGTTCCCATACAGCAGCAAAGGCGTTGTTGGTCTTGAGAATTTAATTCAAAACCAATTTTTACTTGCAACCGATCTTTGCTAGCCAATATCCAATATGGAAGAAGTCATGCCAATTTTAGGGGCCCTCTCTTAGGGTTACTCTGGGGTGTAACACAGATATTTTTTCCAGCATAGGTAGGATAATAAGAATTGTAGGATAATGATGGGTGTAAATCTATTTACACCTGTATATTTACTTCCTCCTTTTTGTTAAAAAAAAAAACTTTTAACAGGATTGTTTGTAGCGGAGAATCTTTTGAAAAGGAAAATGCCCTGCCTGAGACCAACTAAGGCCGTTTCTGCACTAGACAGTTATAGCGCTATTATTCCGCTTTTTTTATTGTGGTTGTTGTTTTTTTCTGTTTATTCTTTGAAACTTGACAAGCTGAAGTTTGCAGTTTAGGGAGAGGCCTCCTGACTATTTATGTTAAAAGTATGTAAACAAATGTAAAGTACCCAGGACCACTCCATCCAACAGGAGGTAGAACAGAATGGAACATGGTCAGAACCCGCAGGGAAATTTCAAAATCATTACATTCCAACCCACCAATCATTTCCCTGTATTGCTCTTTTCTTTTTTTTTAAACTAACATTGCCTTAGGTAACAGCCTCTGAGCACTGGAAGCTAAGAAAATGTGCCTTTTTGGTTGGCCTAACAAACATGTTACCACAATAAGCACTTTGGAATTTGTCTTATGGTCAAGGTAGCTACCCCAGCATTCAGAATTATGTCAGGTGTTCCTCTCTCTGCTGACTGAGATAGTGGAGATCATGATATCTGTCTGTTCCCCCTCTTACACCCCAAAATTAAAAATAATTTTTAAAAAATGGCTACAAGTAAAGTAACATGCAGAGAGAGAGAGAGAGAGAGAGAGAGGGAGCAGAATTTCATGGCATCGAGAGCATACAAATACTGCCTCCCCTTTCTACAACTTTTGCCCATAAAATGACGTTTGAACAGGACAATGGGTTAAGAAGTCAAACTCAAGGAACTATGGCAGGAACAAGTGCTGAATGATCAGCTTTCTGGCTTCCTTAAAGAGACGTCCTGATCAAGTAATGAATCTAAATTCTCCTAATTAGCTTTTTACCATCTAAGGAACTGCATGCATTCAGTTTTCATTTCTTATCTAAATTCAATTGTTTGCCAGTTCTTAGGATACACACATAAAATCACAATTGCTAAATTACCCTTTAGATAAATTCCATTGATTCCACTTGTCTATGTTGCTTGAGATTAACAATTGGATTTAGGCCTTTGTGAACTTTTTCCCTCATAATTAGAAGGGGTAAACTACACAGGACACTACAAGTACAACCGCGTATGTGCTTAATAAAAACCCAGTTGCGGAGCTTGGAGTGTGGGGAGGGGGGGCAGGAGGGGGCGATGCTACAATGCAAGGGGCATGGCCACTGGCTGTAGGGACATGGCTGCGTTGCGTGGAGGCATGGCCAGGGCGCACGAAGGCGTGGCTACAGGCTGAGACACCCCAAAAACATTGCTGCTTGGGGCAAACCACCCCTCCGCCCCCCCATCCCTCTGTGACTGTAAAAACCTTGAAATTAGTGGGCAGCAGCAGCAGCTGACCCCCACTGGCAGCATCCAATGCAATGCCCTCCCCTGTCAAGTGGTAGCTGCACCATCACCTGAATCCAGACATGCTGAGTTGGCTCACCACATCCTGGCGATTATGGTTCTGAGAACTACTTATGGTGATGTCACTACAAAATCCCCATGCTCTTCTCAAAGGTATGCTGCCAGCATGATCCATACACAATTCTTCTGAGACTTGTATAAGGCTGTTCCTGCTATAATGGCTTTTCTTTTAGCTTTCATGCTCTAACTCTGCCAGAATACGGTTATAAAATACTATGAAAGACTCTGGGAACCAGCCTCGAAAAGGCTGGAGGAGTGATTTTTTTGGACTGCAATGCCAACATGCTGGCCTGGGTTGTAGTCCCAAAAAGTAAATTTCTCAAGGTCTGACTAGGCCTAATTAAGAAATCAACCAAATAGGTTCAAGTTCAGGAAAACAGAACTAACAAAGAAAACTTATATACTACTTGGTGTAAATTTATAGACCACACTAAGCAAAAGAGGAGAAAAAAAAACCATCCAGTGTCTTGGCTAATGAAACAACAGTTCAAACTGCACCCATACGCCTGCAAATTTTTTTAATTAGAATTGTTATTATTTAATTTTTCGTGTGATTTGAATAAAGTTTTAGAAGTTAAAGAAAGAAATGGTCTGTTATTCACAAAAGTATTTTGTAGATGTTTGAACAACCCATTGGTACAGCGGTTGCTTTTGCGAACACGTGTTTGCAGACTATTTCATGCTGCCCAGTGTGAATGGTACAATGGCAAGGATAAAAAGCCATAATTACTTTTGGATCCCTTGTGTTCATACCAGCTGAAAAACCTGCCACCTGCCAACCTCCCCTGGCTTCCCATAATGTGTGAAATATACACAAAATGGATGAATTAACTAAGCATATGTCAAGGTCAGGAAATGAAGAGGATGACGGTCTCTGTTAAATGGGCTACACAAGAGCACTTTAGGATGTGTGGTTTGCTAAAGTGCTTATTTAGTCTTACGAAGCTAGGAAATAACTTTGCTTGAATATTTATAATCAGAATTTATATTCCCAAACTGTGCATGGCTTTCGTTCTTAAAAACCAGCCTTCATGTGGGAAAAAATAAAACAATATATACCTATGAAGCACAAGATGACATCACTCTTTTCCCCTCCAAGTTGAAGATGGCTTTTTAAACTGGATATATATTAGGCTATAAAAAAAAATGAGAGAGGTTTTGTCTGCCTAATCTCATTATGCCTGCAGCCATTACAGTCAAAATGAGTTTCCTTTGCCTTAGTTTGGGTTGGATTCAAAAACAGCTCTCAGAGGAAAAGCGTCATTACATTAAAGTAGTAAGTTACTAAACTGAGCTTCCTATTATCCCGGGGTTTTATGCAGGGCCGTGTTTTCTTAAATCATAGTAGATGAGATGAATAATCCAGGTATTGTTCAGTGGCTAGAGTTATACATTTCCTTCAAATCAGTGAAATAGAGATAGCTAACAGAATGAAATGTACAACATTTGAATGGAACTAAAAGTCTAGAATTAAAATTCTAAACCATAATATCCCCAAATTCTGGAACAATCCCCTGTGGCTCAAGGATACCTCTAAATAAAGAAATAGTTATAAATTATTCTTTGGTTGTACAAACACAGGTCAGAAGCTTTACACACGTGGTCCTGTTTAGGCACATATGGCAACCCACATGAATAAGCATTTTATAATCCAGAGCCTTTTTGTCTGTCAATTTTGGCTCCCTGCCTCTAAATTCCTTACAGAGAGAATCGGAAATCTCAAAAATGGTACATTAGCTCAAACACTATCTTAAGAGTTCTTCTAATTTGAAATTAATTGTCTCAAAAGTCCTATAATTGTGATGTCTGAAAATAAACCACTTCCTTCTTTTCCAAGTAGATAGAGGCAGCAATTCAATTAATTTTTCCAATGTCGTCTTTCTGGGACTGTAAGAGTAATAGAGTCAGTTAAACTGCTTTTAATATCCTGCATCTGTGCAGTGATGTCATACTCTCCTGACATTAGGTATGTTTGGGTGTTAATGTTTTGTACTGCTAGATACAGCATGCCCACCTTGACCCCCAATTGCTAACATGAGGAGACCATGCCCTTAAAATGGCTTTCCTCAATCTAGTGCCATCCAGATGCTTTGAATTGCAGCCACCATCTTACCTGAATATTAGGTATGCATGCTGGGGCTTCTGAGAGTTAAAATTGAAAACATCTGGTGGGCCAAAGGTTCCCCACCTCTGGTATAATATGTATAACTGCATTTCCACTGATCAGGGTACAAATGAAGAGACCTTTGGAAAGAGTAACAGCTCTTAATTGACTCAATCTGACAGGATCTTGAAGCTTAGATGTTTCCTCCTATTTGCTCCATCTTGAGGGCTCCAGGACCAAAACGGATTTCCCAGTCTCTTGCTCTGTGCTGTACTCCAGAAACATTCTATCTTCCTTGTTAGATCCATTTCTGAGGCCATACATAGGCCCTTTCCGCACGTGGGGTGTGAATCGGGCAGAAATGGGACTCACTGGATTTTTCCTGTGACCGGGCAAGTCCGTCGCGAAGAGCAGCAGCGTGAGTTCGCCGCTCCGCAGTTCTCCGGCATCCAAAATGGCGGCTTCCAGTTGGTGGAGGCTCTCCACCAACCGGAGAAGCTCACCAACCGAAAGCCCGCCCCCAGAAGATCTGCAGGCACGCACTTGCGCGCGCCTGGAAATCTGCTCCAGAGCGCAGCGATGGAGCTAGACGGGGTTGCCCACTCCGTGCTTTTTAAAAACCTCAAAAAAGAGGTTTTTGAAAAGCACGCTGCGCGACCAGTTCCAGTCGCGCAAAACTGGACTGAGGTGTGGAAGTACAAAAAGTAGTCCACATCAGTCCACTCTATGGTGCAGAAGACCTCCATCGGAGGTCGCTCTGCACCATTTTAAGCAGCTGGTGCGGAAATGGCCATAGATTGATCAGCCAGCCTGCAACTGTAACCTGACCACTAATTTGCCATTTCCACAGATTTTGAGAGCTACAGCTCTCAAGAAAATGATTTCACATAATCAAGAAGTACTTGCAGCCTCTCCTTGGAACTGCACTACCTCGAATATCCAAAGTTTGTGGTGCTGGGATTTGATATTTATTTATTTATTGGTTAAAACAGGAGCAATACATACATACTCACTCAACAAAGCCCCTGACAAAGAAGCTTCTTTTTACATAGTCTTTTTATAGCTGCCCAGTCCTGTTGTAGCCAGAAGTAGCCAATGCTGTCCAAAGAGTGAAGATTCCAAGAGTCTCTGAAGCTGGGAGTGCACAGAGAGAGAAAGAAGAGTTGTGGGGGAAGCAAACTGACAGGCAAGGAAGATTTTACTGCCTCCCTTTTTTCCTACTTCTCTTCCACTGTGAATGGGATTTTGAGGCTGGGGGCAGGGGAAACATGTGAAAGGGCTTTTTCTGTAGCAACACCCTAACTGTGGAATCCCCTCCCAGGGGAGATCAGGCTGGCTCCATCCCTTCTCAGTTTCCAGTGGCCATCAAGACTTTCTTGTTTCATGTAGCTGTTGGGCTTTTTAAAATTCAGGGTGTCTTTGACTGTTTTTTTAAACTGTCTGGTTTTAGAACTGTTTTTAAAGAGGAGATAGGGCTGTTTTTAATTGGGTTTTAGTTATTTACTTAAGGTTTTTAAAGTATTTTTATCAATTGTTCATTGTCTCAAGGAGTTGAGAGGTGATAAATAAATGAGATAGATAGATAGAATAGCTAGATCCCCACCCTCAAACTGCAGCTGCCATCCTTTGAATGCACAAAATTATGGTGGAATGTGTCATTGCACTACAAGTAAATTCACATTGATGTTGCTGTAGTCCATACCACTAATAAGCCACAGGAATGATTTTAAAATAGGAAGCTGCTCATAAACTCTATTATCCTAAAGAAAACATAGTGGTAGCCAAAAGAGAAGGGAAACAGTCAACTCTCACTTCTCCCAGGACATAAGCATTAAGTATTAAACAGGAAAGCCAAGGCATGCTGCATAAGCAGAAAAGCACTAAAAATGTAGGCTGGTATTTCCTTTCTTTACTATATAGGAAAAATATAAAGTACCTTACTGAAGAAGGGGGCAGCTAATGCAAGCTGATGAACAATAATCAATGTCAGAGTTCATGGGAATTCAGCCTGAAGTTTGAGCCAAACCTCCATGAATGGACTTGCCAGGTGTCTGTAGTATTCCACTCAGCTGCTCAAATTCTGGGAGGAATGGCAGTGAGACTATTAATGAAATCCACAAGCCTTGGTCCCCCAAATTTTAGGTAAATCTTGCTCTCCTTGACCTTCTAAAAACAAAAATTCACAGCACTGGAAGGAAGATGTACAGCTCTGATTCATCCCATAATTCAAGCACAATTCAGTCTCTTCCTCTCTAATGAGAAAAGAAATCGGAGCTCACATTCAAGCACCATCCAGAATCTGTCTGTTATCTTGTCTGGATACCAGCAAGGTATCTCAAGTTAGAGACTAAACCAACAATGAAAGGAAGCTCAACCCACTCATCTTTTTCCTATCTGACAGTTTTGTTCTGCCTTCTGTTCTGACCCACTTATTATACACATGTTCACACACCCCGCCCATGAGAATTCCATCTTCTATAACAAAGAAGATCATCTACACCTCCAAATCACACTTTCCATGGTGTCTCCTTCCACACAAATATAGCAGTCTCTACTTCCCTGGATGGTGTTCCATGTTTTCTGCTCTCTCACCAGAACAATTTCCTAGAACTGGGTTTGAAAAGGGATACTGAGAAAATATGTCTCACCTTCTAATAAAGCTTATCATATTTAAGTTTCATGCATAAAGAAAAAAAACTTGCATTGTGTGAACAATGGAGTGTTGTATGATCTCAGTTAGGATTCTGCTGTATTATAAAAATTCCGTTCTCATCTCCATGTGTGCCAAATGAAATGTGTTCTGCCCAAATAGATGAAGGCTGAAAACACAAGAACAAATAAAACTGAGATATGATAAAATGAAATAAAACATATATTTCTTGTATTGTATTTCCTGATCCCAGTGGATCTGAATGACCCTCTTAGAAAAACATCCAGTTTTTCACAAATAGGCTTGAAGCTACTGACTACCAGAGCATGTCACTTCTGCCTTTACTGCCAAAACACAGAATGATAGAATCATAGAGTTGGAAGAGACCAGAGGAGCCATCCAGTCCAACCCCCTGCCATGCAGGAAGACACGTCAAAGCATTCCCAACAGATGGCCATCCAGCCTCTGCTTAAAAACCTCCAAAGAAGGAGACTCCACCACACTCCCAGGCAGCATATGCCACTGCTGGATGGTTCTGACCATCAGGAAGTTCTTACTGAGGTCCAGGTGGAATCTCCTTTCCTACAACTTGAATCCATTGCTCCTTGTCCTAGTCTCTGGAGCAGTGGAAAACAAGCCTGCTCCCTCCTTGACATGACATCCTTTCAAATATTTAAACATGGCTATCATGTCCCCTCTTAACCTTCTCTTCTGCAAACTAAACATACCCAGCTCCCTAGGATGCTCCTCATTGGGCATGGCCTTCACCATTTTGGTCGCCTTCCTCTGGACACGCTCCAGCTTGTCAACATCCTTCTTGAATTGAGGTGCCCAGAACTGGACACAGTATTCCAAATGAGGTCTCGCCAATGCAGAATAGAGTGGTACCATTACCTCCCTTGATCTAGACACCATACTCCTATTGCTGCAACCAAGAATCATGTTGGCTTTTTTGACTGCTGCATCACACTGCTGACTCATGTTCAGCTTGTAATCTACCAAGACTCCTAGATCATTTTCACATGTAGTTATCCAGCCACGTGTCCCCCATCCTATATTTGTACATTCCATTTTTTCTGCCTAAGTGTAGGACCTTACATTTCTCTCTGTTGAAATTCATTTTGTTAGCTTTGGCTAAGCTCTCCAAGCTGTCAAGGTCATTTTGAATTTTGATCCTGTCCTCTGACATATTAGCAACCCCTCTCAATTTGGTGTCATCTCCCAATTTGGTGTCAACATGACATGGACATGCAGCATGTGGGCCATTGTGGCCATTGAAGCCCCAAAGCCACCAGAGTCCCAAAATAAATGCATAACATTAGGCAGAAAAGTGTCCTATAGCAAACCATAATAGATTTGGTGGGAGTTTGTTTTGTTCCAGCCATTTTTGGTGGTGGGGAGGAGCAAGCGTTCATGGGCAAGTGGCTGAAATTTGAAGACATGATGTGTATCTGTTGCTGGTGCAAAGTTGTAGAATACTTATATTATAGGCCTATGTCTGTGTGGATTCTGCAATAAAATGTGACCCTTGGGGACTGAATTGTCTCCTCATAATTCTTCAGTGTCAAAATGCTTGCTTTGCCCGTATCTGCAGCAGCAAATAGATTAAAAGAGACAGAGAGTTCAACTTAGTAAAAACAGCTGAAGAACCAGACAGTCTCCCTTCAACACTTTGAACATTATGTCTGACAAGAGTTTGGGGCCTACCAGGTAACTACAAAGCTGCCAATAAAGATAGGAGTGCAAGAAGATTAATAGTCAGTTGGTGTTGATGTGTGAAAGCAATAAATCTGCCTACCAAAAGTCAGTTTCCCAAGGTTCAAAACTCTCTCTGAGAAGATTCCTTTTCTTATATGTGCAGTAATGAGGACTCCTGTATTAATATATGTGTTTAATATATATAGTGTGCCATGAAGCCATTGTCTTTGTTCACATCACTACTAACGGATTGGAATTTGTGAATATAATTCAATTCACCAGTTTCTTTTTCCAGTCTTCCTTTGAGATTTCCTTATCCAAAGACTGCAACCTGTAAATCACTTACTGTGTGTCCAGGAAGGTTGATATGTTCTGCAACTGGTTTTGGAGTAATGCCATTTTTTAATGTCAAATTTGTGTCCGTTAATCTTCCAGCATGAGAGCCAACATAGCATAGTGGTTTGAGCATTGGACTATGACCCTGGAGACCAGCATTTGATTCTCCGCTTGACCATGAAAACTCACTGGGTGACCTTGGCCAGGTCACGTACTCTCAGCCCCAGAAAACCCCATGATAGTGTCACCATAATTCAGAAATGTCCTGAAGGCACACAACAGCAACAACACTCTTTTTGCATAGAGACTGTCCTTTTTGTCCAATGTAGAATGTAGAGGGGCATTGCTGAAGTATGATGATGTATACGACATTGGAGGAAGAGCAAGTAAATGTACCTCTGATGCTGAGATTGATGTTATTGGCCACCGTAATATTGCTCTCAGAGTAGATGTGGGGACAGAGTTGGCATCTGGGTTTATGGCAAGGTCTTGTCTCTGTATTACCACTCATTTTATGTATCCTGTTGTAAGCGAGCAGTTGTTTAAGATTTGGAGACTGTCTGTAGGCCAATGAGGACCCACCTCCCGGAGCCTGTGAGATGGCTATGTTGTACCCCAGAACTGGTTATAATTCATTGATGATGCATTTGAATTTTCTCAGCTGGGGATGTAGGTGACCTTCAGGGGTGTTCTGTCCTTTTATGTTTTTAATCTGTCTTGTAATTAATAGTCCCTGGGTATTAATCTTGCCTTTTTCACCTGCTTAGATGGGAATTGTAGTTTGAGAAGTCCCTTTTGTAAATCTAAAAGTTTTGACTCTTTGCTTTGTGGGTCTGAGCAGATGTGGTTGTGCTATAGAGGCTATAAACAATAGATTTGGTAGGGTGTTCTGTGTGGAAGCTGGAGGCATGCAAATATGTGTAGTGATCCCTGAGTTTTTGATACAGTGTGGTGCTTGGAAGTACATTGTGCAGTTGTACAGTAATGTCCCAAAAGTGAATTTGTTGTGTGGATTGTTCCAAGCTCAGTTTGATGGTAGTGTAGAAGTTGTGGAAATCCTGGTAGAATTTCTCAAGAGATTGCTTTCCATGTGGCCAAATTACAAATATGTCATCAAGAAACTGCAGGTAGAGGAGAGATTTTTGGGTGCATGTGTTGAGAAAGGGTTGTTCCAGGTCAGGCATAAAGATGTTTGCATACTGTGGGGCACCCCATTGCAGTGCCACTGAGTATTGCCGAAAGTGAAGTAGTTATACATACAAAGAAGCAGAATTTCATGGCTAGGTCTGTTGTAACCTCATTCAAGATGGTATTCTTGATGGCTTGTAGTTCATCCTGCTGTGAGATGTTTGTGTATGTGAATTCCACATTCATAGTGACTAGGATGGTGTTCTTTGGGAGATTGCGTGTAGTCTGAATTTCCTTCAGGAAATCAGTCGTATCCTTCATATAGCTTGGAGTGTTGATGGCATAAATTGAATCCATATGTCCAGATATCCCAACGGTCAGGATTCTAATGCACTTGAGAAAATAGGTCTTACTGGATTGCCTCATTTGTATATTTGGTGTCGTAAATAGAAGATGCCTGGTTTGGGATCCTGGAGTACGTCCATTTAAATTTGGTTCTATACATCAGTGGAGAATTTTCTGAGTAATTTGTCTAGTTCCTTCAGATATTTATCAGCGGGCTCTCTGGACAGGATTCAGTAAAATATGGTATTGGACAGTTGTCCCTCAGCTTCCTGAGTGTAATCTGACTTGTTCATGATGACCACAGCTTCTCTTTCTCATCTTGTTGTATAATAATGTCAGAATTATTTCTGAGACTGTGGATGCTATCTTGTCACCTTGTCCCATATGATTGAGTGTGTGATAAACTGTGTCTTGTGTTTATTATCTCAATTTGGGCCCAACAACAAAAGCATTCTATGTAGAGATGATTCAATTCCGTGTTCTGGCCTTCTGGAGAAGTCCATATAGAGTTCTTTTTTTTTGCAGCACTGACAAACATATTCTTGTGTGTTGGTGCAGTGACCATAGTATGAGGTGATGTTTATGAGGTGATGTTTGTGAGTTGTTGTCCTGGCTATAACATAAATTAGCTAAAAACAGAGCGTTGAAACAATAGTTTAAATGCATATCAACATGCAAAGATTAAAAACCAAACAATACATAATTATTCATTGTTAAAATTCACAATTTAAAATCATTAGGATAGGCCTGCCAGAAGAGATTGGTCTTTAATGCTCCTTTTAATTTGGACAGCATATTCACCTGTTGAATCTCTTCCAGGAGGTCATTCCACAATCTAGGGTGTATGGCTGGAAAGGTTTACAACCAAAACACCACCAATTTGGTGGTGTTTTGGTTATGGGCCATTAGGGCCTTTAGTGAGAGTTTCTTTTCCTTCTTTTTCTATAGACAAGCAAACTATACCTCATAGGTGTTTGGTTGTGCAAAGGGCCAGTGTAGTTCCAAATCCGATATTTGCTTTTTGATCTTCTCTTATTTGATGTATAGGTTGCTTGTAAGATGGTTAAGTATTTTCCTGGACGGGATGTGGTACAACTTGTCCCTGTAATTTGTCTGATGTGTTGTCTGTAGTGGATTTTTCACATTTAATCCCTTAGGAACGATGCCTTGTTGTTTCCATTTAATCAGAAAGATGATCCCTGTCTACACCAGGGCAAATTTCTTGAAGAGACTTTCACTCTACCCAGCTAAATCTGGTGCTTTCCATTGTCGTAGTTTTCGGAAAAGTAGCTGTGTTAGTCTCTTGCAGAAAAAAACAGAAAAGACATGCGGCAGCATGTTTAAGACTGGCTAGTTTTTATTATCAGGAGCAAAAAGTGTCCAGAACAATTGTCAAGTAACTACAACAGCATCCCTGAGAACAGTTAAGGAGAGGAAGGACAAATTAGCTCTGCTTGCTTCATGGCAACACATCACACCTCTCTGAGCACATGTCTGATGGCAGGCCAGTCTATATGGCTGCAGGGTACCCACGTAGCCATGCTGGCCAGACCTGTTCCAGAAGGAATAAGCAGCTCTCCAGAGAGAGAGAGAGAGAGAGAGAGAGAGAGAGAGAGAGAGAGAGGGCGAGCATCCTGGGAATGGCTATTCTTTGTATATCGGGTGGAGTGGGAGGTTTATTGGGTCCATATCAGGAACCCTTCCCTCGCACTGAGAGTTAGAATGCATGAAGGCCCATTTAAGTGAGAAGAACACAATGGAATTGCCCACAGTACACAGTGGGAAGCATAGGAAAGGGGAAAATGAATGTAGCCATTATCTCTCTTGGGGCACAGGAATTGGAACAAGAGTCCCTACATACTCACAGAACCAAATTAGTTACATTGGCACATAGATGAAGCCATTGTGGTGCACCTGCACACTCACTGTCCACTGTTGTGATGTGCAGTTCAGTTTGGGACTGAGCCCTTGATTGGTTTAAGGGCCCTAACTACAGGAAGGAAAAGACGAGGAAAACAATCATTCTTCTGATGTAGATAATAAAGGTAAGTAGGGAAAGGTAATGCAAAAGTGAAGACACAACAGTGAGACAGATTGTCACATGAATACCTGTCTGAAGCACAGGCAGGTATGGACATTTAATCATAAGACTAAATGTTTTCTAATATCTTGAAGATGGCTGGGAGAAGGTGATTAGTTTTAAGAACAGTTATTCACATAAAGGTAAGCGCTCTGGTAACATCTGATTCAATATCTGCAAGAGTTCTCTAACTGTTTATTAGGAAGTCTTCAGTAAATGGATACATGAAAGCTGCTTTAATTAAACAGTGATGATGTAGCTGAGTATTATGAGGCAAATCTTATTTTAGATTGCTGTAAATTTCTTAAATTAGCATACCTAAAATAGCTAATTAAAATCAGATTAAAGCAAGGAAAGCATTATTGCTAAAGCCTTGTTTCATTGTCAGCTTAATTCCAGGTGCAGAAACTCTAGCTGAAATAGTTATCCTTGGTTCCAAAGGACTGAGGTTCTGGCAAGTTTCCCGTGGAAGAGAGTTCCACAGTTGCAGGACAGTCACAGAGAAGATTCCTTTCATTGTGCCTTCCTTGTGATGTTTGATACGTAGATGGAAAATTCAAGGGCTCACTTCCAGGCAATCTCATGAACTGTGGCAAGGTATAAAGAAGGCATATAGATGAGAGGCAGAAACATTTTCTGTTTGATTTGCAATTTATGTCTTATGAAGGTGGAGGCAGAATTATGGAGACTGAACCTTTTTTAAAAAAAGTGTTTGTGGGCTTTCTTTCTCATTTCCTTATTTTTCTCATTTGCTTCTCACCATCCCTGAAAACCAAACAGTGAGGGAGCCACATTAGCAGATGGAACCCAGTTGTTCAGGGTGGTAAAAACAGAAATGGATTGCAAAACCAGAAGCATTTTTCCAAATATGGCAAATGGGGATTAAAACTGAAGACGTGATTCAATAAGTAGCATAGTGAAGGGTCTTAAGCTTACCTGCAGTCCTCATAGTAGCTGGTGGCAGAGGGATATAGTGTGAGCTATTTGTATTATTATGCGAAGTATTAGAGGCTGGTGTATTGCTCTTGAATGGAAAGTAAAGATCCATTAGCTGTACAAAAAACCAGTTCCTGATGGAGATGAAAACTGCTGTTGCAGTTTGCTAATATGAATTTAAGCAACACAACTGACTGTGTTTTTTTCTCTCCTTGGAGGGATTGATATGGGAGCTGACATGATAAGGACCTGCAGTTCAGAATCTGCCACTGTAAATGGAAAGTTAAATGCAAGGTGAGGCACAAAAGGCCTTCAGGTTTCAAACATACACTAATGAGATCTGAACAGATTGAGCAGAGAGCCTATTCTTAGGTTTGTGGTTTACAATACCAGCCATGAAAATAGTGAATAGTATAATGAGGGTGATGAGGAAGGGGTCAAATATGTTGGTATCACAATGCTGTAACATTTATCTATGGTGGAATCAGATTTAGGCCATTTCCGCACCGGGTATTTAAAATGGTGCAGAGCGACCTCCCACGGAGGTCTTCTGCACCATAGAGTAGACTGGTGTGGACTACTTTTTGTAGTTTCACACCTCAGTCCAGTTCTGCGCGACTGGAACTCGTCGCGCAGTGTGCTTTTTAAAAACCTCTTTTTTGAGGTTTTTAAAAAGCAAGGAGCGGGCAACCCCATCTAGCTCCGTCGCCGCGCTCCGGAGCAGATTTGCAGGCGCATGCAAGTGCATGCCTGCAGATCTTCTGGGGGCCGGCTTTCAGCTGGTGAGCTTCTCCGGTTGGTGGAGAGCCTCCACCAACCGTAAGCCACCATTTTGGATGCCGGAGAACTGCGGAGTGGCGAACTCGCGCTGCTGCTCTTCGCGACGGACTCGCCCAGTCGCAGGAAAAATCCGGTGAGTCCCATTTCTGCCCATTTCTGCCTGATTCACACCCCACGTGCGGAAAGGGCCTTAGAGTCCTACATACAGTTCATTGGCCATTTCACACTATACAGTTAGGGCACTTCTATGAATTCCTTCTCCAACAGTCATCTCTTCAAATGCAAGGGATATCATTGATTTCTTAATTTTCATCTCTGACTTTCTTAATAAAAGCATCTGCAAAAAGCGAAGTGCTACAGGAGAAAATTCTTCTAGAGTTCTTCCTTTTCTGAAGAGCCTTGCTCAAATCCTTTTCCTGGCATTCATCCTTATGGCTGCCCTTGCAACCATCCACATAAAAATGAGGACAAAGTTCCTACTTGGAAACCTTTTGATCCCACCAAGCAAAAGTGTCAGAGGTAACCCTGGAGTCTGATCTAAGTCCGGTTCTCTATTTATTGAGCCATACTAGTTCTCTGATTCCACAATGGCTGACAAAAATGGTTAGCTAACGCCAACCAGCATGATATAGTAGTTTGAATGTTGGGTTAGCGCTCCAGGATGCCAGGATTTGGAAAGGTACTAGGTGCCCTTGGGCAAATCGCACTCTCTCAGCCTAAGAGGAACACAAGCCTCATCTGAATAAACCCTGCCAAGAAAAGCCTACAACAGAGTCTATCGAAGTCAGAGCTGTTCTGAAGGTATGTAACAACAACAACAACAAAATGGTCACAAATAACAAAACTAGATCTTTCTCCTTCCTTCAAGCTATTTTTAAAATTATTTATTAATAAATAAAATTCCTTATTATCACTGCAGTTAATCATCTTGTAATTTAGTGAGACAGATACTGAAGTTTAATTGTTAGTCATGTAACCATTGGGTACAGAACAATTCTATGGACACATGTCTGCTTTAATAAAATCATTACAGTGTTACATGAAGCAAAAAAAGCGGAAAGAACCATAAAAGTAGTTTTAGGAACACAACGCATCATTTTTCCCTACCTTTGTCTGCCTTACGTTTAGCTTCATAGCAAGTAAAAAGGGCTTTTTCAATTGATGGGAACCAGGTAAGGCAAGATGGGTCTCTGACCCCCAGACAGACCACCAAGATCAAAGACACCCCAATATGTGCTAGATATTATCTTTTTGGGATGACTGGCCAAAGTGTTTTGTGATGCATTAGTGTGGAAATGCACAAATAACCAAGTTAGCAAGTGTTGAGAGAGAAATGATCGGCATTATGGTGTGGAAGCAGTTAGAAATTGGACAGAAGAAAAGGTTTGGTTTTACTTTACACAACAGTCATCTATCCTCTAGAAAGGCTGGCTAAATTAGCAAGATTAAGTAAATCACAAAAACCTAAATTAGCTGGATTAAGTAAACAGTGTGGCCACATTTTAGAGAAAGTTAGACACACTCTTCCCTGTCCCACAAGTAATTTGTCATGGCAAACCCACCACAGTTTCACGGTCAACACTACAAAAGGGAATATGCAACCCATTCTGTAAACCACGGTGTGCAAAATACAGGCTACAGAAAGAATTCAGTTCTTTCGGTAGCTCTCAAACATTTCACAGACTCATCCTCTTTACTTACATGGGCTGTGGTGACTTAGTGGGGAAATGGTACTCTGCATATGGTCAGAGGTGCTTTTCCTATTACAATTTCTCCACACTATATATAATTTTGTAAATATTATGGAGGTGGTTGTGTTTTCCCCTGTTTGCTTGTCAGTAGCAATAGTGGGAGTGCAACTGGGTGGAGGATCTCTCAGGAACAATGTCAGTGGCGCCATAGCTAACCATTTCTGAATGTTGTTTTACCATAAAACACTACGGAAAAATCCAAAATGAAACAAGAGAAAGGCACAATGACAGCCAGCATGATGTAGTGGTTAGAGTGTTGGACTAACAGACTAGGAGGCCAGGATCTGAATGCTCAGCCACGCAAACCACTGGGTGATCTTGGGCAAGTCACAGATTTTAGCTGCACTTTATTTAAATTGTTTGTAAGCTGCCTTGGATCCTGTGCCAGGATAGCAATTAAATAAATAAATAACTATGTTTAGGACTACAAATCCCAGAATCCCCCAGCCAGCTCAGAAACAGCATGTTACGGCCAGCTAAAGGAATCCAAGAGCTGTAGTTCAAAAACTAACTTTCCCAAACTGAAAAATGTCCATGCATTGTTTAAACTCAAGAAGACATAATAATATGTCAGGTACTTGCCATCCTATGTTACGAACAGGAAAAGATACAAGACCCCCCCCCCCCGCTCCCCAATATTAAAATAGTGTAGATCTATGCACTGGTTAATGATGATTATTTTTCTGAATAAATAACTAAAAGGACATGAAGATTATTTTTTCCCATAGTAGCAAGCCAGAATTGTAGAAGTTAAATTGTTCAAGGCTAATCAAGCTAATCTGAAAGAGAGGAAGTTTACCCTTCATTTCCCAACAGATTCTCTTTAATTTTGCAGCCCCATTGACAGGTGGCCTCATCACTCCGAACATTACAGACCACCTTGAAGATATCAGCATCAGGGGCCTTTGAAGTCAGAATAATCAGCAGGCCATCTGATACTCCATCAGATGAAATAACCTTGTCAGAAAAGGCCAGCTCTCAGGTATACTGATTGTCTATCAAATGGGGGATAACTTGATACACTTTACTGGTGCAGACCCATGGACCTTACAGGACAATGTAGCAGATGCTTTTTTACAGCCAATTTCTTTTCAACAAGACAACTGTAGATTGCAAGGGAGGTTCTTTCAAAAAAAAAAAAGCACACACGTTTTAAAACAACAACAATGACTCTACTATTGAACGCATCTGTTTAACTCTTACAGAGCATGAGACAGCCAAGTTGTAAGACAAAGCATATGTTCAAAAAGAGAAATTGTAAAATATAGGGCTTCCAAACTCTCTTCATCTGAAAATTTCAAGCTTAAAGCCAACACACACTGGGTTGTTGTTGTTGCTGTGTGCCTTCAACTTAAGATGACCTTAAAGTGAACCTATCGCAGGGTTTTCTGGGGCTGAGAGTGTGTGATGCACCCACAGTCACCCAGTAGGTTTCCATGGTTGAGTGGAAATTAAACCCTGATCTCCCGGGTCGTAGTCCAATGTTCAGACCACTACAGTATACTAGCTCTCTTATGTTATACTGATGAGAATCGTGTGAGGTAGTTTATGGTAAAATGTATCTTGTTCATATTTGATCAGTACATATTTTAGGTGAGTTATATGGACCCACAACTCTGTGGTCCAAATCCATACTCTATCCGTTAGTCCACAATCCCATTTTTCCCAATATTCACTGTTGCATTGAGTGGAAAATGACGTGTCTGTTTTGCCTGCTGTAATTGGAAGCATTTGATTGTAAGCTACCTTGCATATGCATGATTTTTGGCCTATAACTCCCATCAGCCCTAGCCAACACAACCAACCATGAGGCTTTATGGGAATCTAAAAACATCTGAAGGACCACAGCTTGGCAACCTGGCATTAGAAAGGCAAAGTAAATGCTGATTTAAAAACAAAAAGTTGGAAGCATACGCACAGGCACCACTATGTCATACCGGATCTCAAACTCTTAAGAACTGATCGAAGCAAACCATTCTCTATCTTGTTTTTAGATGTCACATGATATAAGACAGGAGGCTATATTTTATTTTATCATCACTACCTTGTCCTTCAACAATTGAAACTGAATTTTTATATTTAGTATATCTCAGATTTTGTTTGCTTAGCATACCATGGGGGGGGGGGGGATGTTCTTCTTTATGAATGCCCATAGCTGAACCTGAAACAGAGATGAGGAACATGTGGCTCTTCAAATGTTTTTGGATCCTGTTTCCAGTGAGCCCTCACCAACCTGGCCAAGTTGGTGAAGAGAGCTGTAGTTCAGCAAAACAACTGGAATTCCACAAGCTCCTTAGTCCTATGCTATAGCATACATTAAAGTTCATACCCACACTGATAAATGATGTATTGCAGTCACATATCACTGAAGACTAAGCAGTTGCATTCCTCCAGTGCCTGGCATTTGCAGGTGTTTTAGATCATCAGTGTTTCACACCAAAACAGAGGACAGCTCCCTGATTTATTAGAGCAAACTGAAACAATATTGCTAATATTACATACACAAAATCACTTGAAATGCTTTGACATCTGGCACCCTGAACGAAAGTCAGGGGCACATCTTCATCACAGCTTTTGATGGACAATGTACAGAAGTGAAACTGTTACTAACCTCAAATAAAGATAGTCTTGCTTCAGAGAAGATTCATATGCCTTTTTGTAAAGATCAAGTTAATCATCTTGACTCTTATCTCTTGTCTAGCCAAATTATAATGCATGATGAAGGGGAAGTATTCATCTGTAGTTAAAAATATGTGCTGAGAGCTTGGATTTTACAGTAGGCAAATTATCTAATCATGTCAGAGGTAGGATTAATCCCTGAGAGATTTCCTGTTCTTGATTGATCAGGATAAAATTCAAACATACATTGCAGTCCTGACCTCAGCACCCCTTAATAGTGAAAATTCATGGAGTGAGCAAGGCAGGCACCTCACCCACCAACTTGAATGCTGAAAAACACATTTGGGAAGGCGCGCATTTCTGCTAGCACACATTTTTTTAGTTGTTGAGGTTTGTCCCTTCAAATGGTGGTAGTCTTATTTACGCTATATAGAAAATAATTAGTTTCCAAGGATGTAGGGATTCTTCACACTACACTGTTATAGTGCTATCATTCCACTTTCAAGAGCCTATGGAATTCTGGGGTTTGCAGTTTAGGGAGGGCCTTCAGAATTCTCAACCAGAGAGCTCTTTGGCCTCAGTAAACTACAAACCCCAAAATTCCAGAGGATGTTGATAGTGGAATAATAGCACTATAACAGTGTACTACGGAAAGGCACTACATGTCTTGTGTACACTGTGGACTCAGGGAGAAAATATCTTATAGTGGAAAAGGGAGTGGCCACATCAATGGAGAAGATAGTGGCAATTCTATAATAATTGTTCAGCCTACAGTGGAATGCAGTGCACAAGATAGGTACCTCTTTAGTAAATCAATAACTTCCAGGGGCATAGATTCAAAATTTACTCATAAAAAATGTTATTGTTGTGTACCATCAAGTTGTGTCTGACTTATGGCAACCATATCATAGTGTTTTCTAGGCAGGAGGAAGTGCTTTGCTATTGCTCTCCCGTAAGGCTGAGAGAGTGTGGCATGCCTTAGTTCATCCTGTAGGTTTCCATGGCTGAGTAAGGATTTGAATCCTAGCCTCCTGGAGTCTCAGTCCAGCACTCAAACCATGACACCACACTGGCTCAATTAAAAAAATTAATTATAGTTACAATACCAAGCTTCAAAAGATACATATACCTTTACTTTCCTGTTTCTCAAAAGTAACTAAATTGCTCATTTAGTTATTGTGATGGAGTTCTAGGGATATGACTATCTAGAGTACCAGAGCAGCCTGGAAACACGTTGCTAAACAACCAGAAATAGCTCCTCAGGAGAGAAACGCAGCCCTATAGTATGTGGAAGGGGCTGGTGGCTGAGAGGAAAAGACAGATAAAGGCAAAGACTGATTGTCATATGCAGTCCTTCAGTGAGAGTTCTCATCAGAAAAAGCTGGGGGGGGGGAGTCCCTCAGCCAGCCAGGGAGAGTGACTGTGTGGGAAGGGTTTAATTTTCAGTGGAGGCCAAGTGACAGGCAAAAGAGTAATTAAATGATGATAGAATCTGGTCAGAAAGTGTAACCTAAAGTCTTTGATGAGAGTGTAGTCAAAGCGCTGTTTATGATACTTGTGCTTATATGAGAGTTTAAAGATATAAAGAAACTGTCTAAAAGTACTCTAAAGACCTTTATTAACTTTGCCCTACATATGAACTCCAAAACTTTATTCTGTATTTTATCTTAATAAATGTTACTGTTTATTTTTATAAATACTGACTTGGCTGAGTGGTTTACAACATTTAAAGTAACCCAGAAAACACACTGTCATAGTAAGGTGTTCCAAATAACCATTGAAAAGCCTCACCCTTTACACAAAGCTGGTGTTATAAGGGGGAAGGCAGATATGTGTGGAAAAGATAGGGTGCTTTAATGATTGGGAGCTGCCACACCAATCTCAGAGGAAGAAGTAAAGCCCTTTCACGGTTACTTTTTAAAAACATCTGAATTCTGGAAGCTACTGGACTATGGTAGCAATAGCAGATAGCGATAGCAGTTACATTTCTATACCACTTATCAGTGTTAAGCATTCCCTAAGTGGTTTACAATGTGTGTTAGCTAATTGCCCCCAACAAGGTACCAACCTACGGAAGTATGGAAGGTTGAGTCAACCTGGAGCCCTGCAGGATTGAACTCACAACATTGTGGCTTCAGTACCAACATTTAACCACTGCGCCACCAGGGCTCCTTAGAGAAAGAAAGAAAGCAAATTCTCCAATTCACTTCACTGTCACCACAACAACCACAACAGAGCTCAAGGCAGCAGCATGAGCCAGCACTTGAACTACATAGTACTCCTTCTCTACCATTTAATCAGTTCATATCCCTGCAACTATAAAAGTAAGTCAACAGTTACAGTTCCACCAAAAAGGAATGAAATTATCAATTGTTACAATGGCAGTCACTATATAGTTTTTTAAAAATAATAGAATTTTTAAAATACAAATAAATAAATGAAAAGAAGTCATGAAAAAAAGAAAAGACTTGGGAAAAGAAGGGGGAGGGATACATTGAATATGAATGTGGCCCCTTGTATATATGTTAACATGAGTTAGTCATATGTCTGAAAAATTTTACTTGGATCTGATTTCTGTAGAATGCATGTTTATGCTTGGCCAAAGTAAAAAGGTCTTCTGACTGCTGAACAATGACTGGTGAATATTTGTCTTTCAAGTCTAAAAATATGAGTCTTTTAGCTGCAATAAGAACATAGGCCATTTCTGCACATGGCGAGGGAATCTCTCCCTGCCACTACTCACCGGATCTTCTGTCGGTCCGGTCTGGTCCAGGGTGAGGAGGAGTAGTGTGTGGTCGTAGATCCGCACTGCTCCGGCGTCCAAACTGGCAGCTTCTGGTTGGTCTTGGGTCTCAACCAACCACTGAAACTCACCAGCCTAAAGCCCGCCCTCTGCAGATCACAGGCTCGCATTGGTGCGAGCCTGCGAATCTGCATCAGAGTGTAGGCACGCAATGGCATGTGTCGGCATTTTGAAAGACCTGAAAAATCAGATCTTTCAAAAACACAATGGAGGACCACTTGGGGTCATTCCAGAGTGGACTAAGGTGCGGATCTACGGTCAGTAGTCCGGACCCAGTCCGCTCCATGGTGCAGACGTCCTCCGTGGAGGACACACTGCACCGTTTTACTTACCCCGTGTGGAAATGGCCATAGAAGACTCAACCACGTTGATCGCCAGTTAAGTTGCAACTCCCAGGAAAATAAGACGTACAAGCCTACAAATATCAAAGCTTTTCTAATATAAAAAGTAATATAGTCAGAAAAGAGTGAGCACTGACTGCACACCATAGGCTACGCAATTTACTGAATTGTGGTTATACTGTCATTGTTAGAAAAGGAATTGTGATAATAAACAAAACCAATGTTCTTTAGAGTTATTAACAGTTACACTGCAATTAGTGTTTACTTTAAAAATAACTTCTGTTGGGGGCAGCACTTGAAATACAGATAGAGACATAGCCTTCATTTTCACATGGAAGAATGATGATTTTCAAAATTTTTATCCCCTCTGGGTGAGATTTCATGATGGAGTGGATTGAGGTTGACAGTTTTTAGGAGGGGACTTACTTGCACAAAAAAATGTGCAAAAATGCAGGTTTCTATGTGTAATGCATTGTTTCATATACAAAATTATTGGCAAAAAAAACAAAACAAAACACTTTCACTCAAAAGTCCCAAAATAGGAAAAGAATTCTCATAGCAGTTGCCCAGAAAGTTTTTCATTTATTTATTTATTTATTTATTTATGTATTTATTTATTTATTAAAAATGTAATTTTTAAAATCTTTCTTCTGTGTTTCACTTAATTGGAAGTTTTAAGGATTTTTGTTTGTTTGTTTAGTTTTTAATTATTTGTTTACATATTCTTTTTATTTTGTTGTTACCAGGTTTTGGTATTTTGTTTACAAACTGATAAATTTATAAACTATAGATAAATTTATAATCAATCATTCCACCACAGCGCCTGAATGAATAAAGAATTTTTTAAAAACATTTTGAACACATCTTGATATTGAAAAAACCTATGTCATCCCTTGAGTTACACTTGTACTGTTCCAATGTCCACTAGGTGGAGTAAAGCTATGGAACAAAACAAACAGAATATTATATCTTTTTCATTTTTTTTTTAATCTTTTGCAGCAGGAAAGTATGGAACACAAGAAGACCACAGCCTGCTTACAAATCTCTGTTCTGTAACACTTTTCGTGAATTACATCTGAACTGGAAATATGCAACATAGATTCTAGATTCTATCTCTGCTCCGAGGTATTTGCTCAAATGCAGACTCTCCCTCTTTATTCACTATTGAGAGGAACATGCGATCTGCAAAACATTAGATATCTCTAGAAACTAAAGATATTACTTTTAGTTATACTTTCATTATCATTCTTTGCTTTTGAATTAACATTTTCAATGATTTTATGTCTATAGACAGTTTAACACTATTTTGATCATGATGTTTTGTAATTTAATTCTCTTTGTTCCGACCAGTTTGTCTAACATTACACAAAGATTTGCACTGCTTGCAAGGGGCATCTGATCACATTTTTGTTTAATAGCTCTGATTTCATCCATGTATTTGCTACCAGAATTTACCCTGAAATCCTGAGAAGTTCAACCAAGAACAACCTGGACCTTCCCTGAAGTTTTCTTCAAAACTGTATGGAGTTCAGTAAATCAGCCCTTTGATTGGAGGCAGATGGCTTCCCCCTTACTTTTGAAGCATCCTAATTAAAAGGTACTAAACTATCATAAATGAAACCTTCTTGCAAAAGTGATATCAGGTGACCTGTCCTGCATGAATCAAGAAGATATCTCATTAAACCTACATAACAATCCCACTCAGGCCATTTCCACACTAGACTGTTATAGCGCTGTTATTCCACTTTCAACATCCTATGAAATCCTGGGGTTTGCAGTTTAGGGAGAGGCTGGTCAGCCCCTCCCTAAACTGCAAACCCCAGAATTCCATAGGATGTTGAAAGTGCAATAATAACGCTATAACAGTCTAGTGTGGAAATGGTCTCAGAGTGTCAAAATGATAGACATAAAGGTTCCAAAATCAAAAATAGCAACCAAGGTCCAAACTCAGATTCAGACACCAGTTACCATGAACTTTCCAGTTATAAAGGTACAGTTACATTATTCCAAGACAGGGGGAAAAAAGCTGAAATCCAATTTACTACTTTCGTCAAAGTCGACCAGCAACAGAGCCTCAATTGCTTAATTTTTAAAAATTCAAAAGCTGTACTCTATAAGATTCTTCTTCCTACATACAAGAGACCGCAAAGGCATGTGATAACATACACAAACTATTTTGGCTGCAGAGTTTGAATACTGTCTTAACTGAAATCTACTATGGCTTTGAGAATGCTGAAAAGAGTTTTCTTGGATAATGGACATACCAAGCACCCATAATATCTAATGTGACCAACCAGATTTTCACTTTCTATTAATCAAATCGAATCAAAAGCTATCAAATTAGAATGAATTGAAATATCTTTTTGAAGTACACCACTCAGAGTTCCCCAGCCAGCATGGCCAATAGCAATCCTGACTGGGAATTTTAGGTTGCAGTCAAACAAAGCTCCCCTCCAAGCTCTGCATAAATATTTGTAAAAGATTTTTCTAAACTTTTAAGAAACTAGTGAGTACCAAAGAGATACGGTCAAATTCTATCAGCCAGTCATTGCTGTCTAACTACCAAATCATCTCAACCCACTGTTTGCTTGATACTTCAGAATGGACATTCTTGGGCTCCATTAACGACCTCTGGCAGTGTGCCTTTCAGTACCAGCTTCTGAGTAACACACATAGGAGAGTGATCTTGCTCCTGGATTGCAGCACGCTGTAACATGCCTCACTAAAAAATAGAAATGCAGGTGACACAAAGCAAGTTACAGAGCGCAACTATGTAAATAGGGTTGGCTTCCTTCCCAGTGGCCCCCACTGATTTTGTGGACCAAAATTAATAGGCTATAATCTGAGATTATTGATTCTATTAGGGGGAGGGTTGCACTTGGCTCTGCTGCAGCCATGACTTCCAACGGTTAGGGACACACCCTCCGTACTCAATGATATGCATTTCTCTAGTATATTATGAATAGTAGCCATTGTTGTTGCCATCACAGACTATTTTTATGCTCTGTATTCCAAGCAAGGGTTTTTTCGTACCAACCAAAGCACTGCTGTAATTTAGGAACATTTACTCATGTCAGGATTATGGGAAAACAGGATCCATGCTTGTTCTGTTTCCTCTATCGGAAAAAGCAATCAACTACCAGCATACAAAGGCGACTCAGTCTGTCAAGAACAGCAAATCTTTACTTTCAAAACCTGCCTTGGCATGTCTTGGAGGAGGAAATAATCTGCACTTTCTAAGTGACACTATTTGATCTGCTCCTCAAGGTCAATGTGAAAATGCTTCTCTGTTTTGATCAAGTGAGTTTTAAAGACTTCCTGACATGCCATGAATGTGACACAGATGTCATTCATGAAGATGATACAGTTACCTGCTCAGAGGTGCAGCACCAAAGCTGACAGCCTAGCCTTTGTTAGGGCTGACGTTAAAAGAAGGTCAAGCTGAGGAGCTGCAGACAGACGTGTCAACTTGTAGCCCAGGATGGTGCCAAAGATACTCCTTTTATTCAATTTGGAATCCAGCAGCTTGTAAATGTTCTGATATTTTGTCTCCTGCTACTGGCTCTTTGCTATGATTGGTATTTAATAGTTTGTTCTTGGCAAAAGAGTGACCTCAATTTAAATGGAAAAGAAAGAATGAATACACCCAAATGGGTTGTTTATAGCCACTGAAGGAGACATACAGGTTGACTGTCATTTTGCATGGTGATTCAATGAGAGCTTCAGTTTTCAGCAGGAACCCATACACAAAGACAGGTTGAGAAATATGCAAAGTAAGCTTTCTGCATACAAAACAGTAACTGCAAAGGAGTTTCATCAGGGATCTTATATCATGAATCATGGATATCATACATATGGGCCTGACATTGGGGTTTTTTGGGGAGCGATGGGGTACCAAATTAGATTAGGTCTTGTTTGATTTAGAAATTAGAAAGAAATGCCACTTCAAGTATATATATTTTTGTGGTAGGGCAGAGGTTGGCAAAGTGTGAGTTGCAACCCACATGCAGTATCCCTGGACATTTTTGTAGCCCAATGGACCACCTGGGGTCAAAAAACATTAAAACAGATAGATAGATAGATAGATAGATAGATAGATAGATAGATAGATAGATAGATTTTAAAAATCCTTTTTACCACATTTTAAGCCAAGGAGAGGCCTTTAAAAAAAAAAAACAGAAAGTGAACAGGTCACTTCTGTTGAATTCCAGGTCACTTCCTGAGAGAACGCCCCCTGAACTACTAGAGTTCACTTGAGGGTAAAAACAATTTAAATAGGAGTTCTGAAATTTTTTGCAGGGAAGAGCATAATGCAGGGTGCATCCCTCCAAACTCTCTTGGAGGGACCTGGCTACCTACAGTTGCTCACCCTCCCTGTTAGTGGTTCAGTGTCCTCAATGAAATCCCTGCTGGCAACAATGAAAGAAAAATATCTTGTCATTGTAGCTAATTGTGCTGACACATCAGTGATCAATCTGCTGTGATTTGGGGTCTGCTATTCAACACAGGCAAATATATTGTGTTAAATATCAACCACAGAAATATGGGCCATGTGCAGATTCTCAAAGGATGAAACTTCTCACTTATGCTAGCCAGGTTTATATTTCATGCTTTTCTGTATACCCAATTCTGGTCCAAATTTTTATTTGTATTTTGTTTTACTGTATTTTATTTTGTTGTTGGCAATATTTTTCTTACCTTTTGGAAAGTATTTCTTTTATGAAAGGGATCATTAACAAATTGTTTGTGTTTGTAAAAGAAACACTTTCCAAATGATTTCCCATCAGGAGAACAACAGAAGAGGAACAATGTCATGTGATATATTCTAGCCAAAAATACTATTATCTTGCTGCAATTGTGATTTATCTGCCTCTTGTGATAAAGCCCTAAGTTCTGTGATAGGCTTAGACTAGTGCATGAACATTAATCCCTCCTGGACAGAACAGAGGAGCTACTGTTCTCTACACTCACGTAAAGTGTATACTAGATTACAACACTATGTGGTACATGATGGTGCCTTCAAATATTCCTTGAAAAGACTATTAATTTTTATAGAAGTTCTATTGCAAATACATTGTTGTTGTTGTGAGTCTTCAAGTTGTTTCCAGTTTATGACAACACCAAAGTGAACATATTACAGGGATTTCTTGCCAAGGTTTGTTTAGAGGGGATTTGTCTCCTGTTATGGCAGAGAGAATGGATTTGTCCGAAGTCACCCAGTGAGTTTCCATAGCCAAATGGGGATTTGAATCCTGGTCTCTAGAGTCAACTGCAAATTGAACTGCAGGCTTCTATAGAAATTCTTTTCAGCTGCATTCAGCTAGAAAAAGCCCGAAAGAACACCAGCGTCCCTACTTTGGAGAGATGAGGGCAATCCCCTCCATGAATTCTGCCCCTATGCCCTCCCCCCCCTTTTTTTTGGCACTCCAGAGAGTGAGACTTTGAACACTGTTCACATCTAGAACTGTCATTGGTGTGTCCGCTTTCCCTGGTTAACTCTGTCTGCCTCTTTTCTTTGGATGCCTAAATTATATTTCTAAATGTTTGATTAAAATTTTCCATTACTGAAATGCTAGAAAATGGAGGTCTGAAAGAACATTTTATTGAGAGAACAGAATTTTTATCTAGAGGGCTAATGGCCTTATTATGCCTTTCCCCCCAACAGCTATACCCCTGACTTTATATTTATATCCTGACTTTTCCTCCAGTATGAACAGGCCACACACGAGGCTCTCTTTTCCTCCCCATTTTATCCTCGCAACCCTATGAGGTATACCTGTCTGACTAGTCCAAAGTCACCCACAGAGTGTCATGGTTGGGTATTGATTTGAACATGGATCTTCCAAGTGTCAGTGAAACACTCTGGCCTCTACCCCACATGACATCATCCTTCATATTACCTATACCTTATAGTGCTCTCTCAGGTCAATCAGGGATGTCATTTTGACCATTCAGGATATGCATCAGACTATAAGGGCGCCAAGAGTAGTGTTTTGAATAGATACTGTAAGAACCAGCGTGATGTAATGGTTTGCATGTTAGACTACGACCCTTGAGATCAAAGTTTGATTCCCTAGTCAGCCATGGAAACCCACTGGGCGACTTTGTGTGCATCACACACTTTCAGTCCCACAAAACCCTGTGATAGGGTTACCATAAGTCAGAAATTACTTGAAGGCACACAACAACAACATGGAACATCTCCTGTGTCTCAGCATTTTTTAATCATGTAAAATCTGTGGTGGAATAGTATGTATAAAACATTAACCACATTAAAGAATCTCTGTAAAATTTCAGCATTTAAAACAGACTATTGCTTGTGTTTATAGGGTAATTTTATTTAAATATTTTTTTTAATGGACTGGGGAATGTTACAGATTAAATAAATACATACAATCTTACCCTTTAAAAGTCATTCTGAAGGTGTACTGTAGTGACATTCCCTGTGATGGCCTCTTTCACATTCAGTTACAGTTTACCATGCATGGCTAAATTGCCATGAAGTTTTATTTGATGCTTTGGTGTGCGTCTCCCAAGAAGCCATGAATATTTAGTATTCAATTCATAAACATATTCCAAATTTCCACAGGTTCCAGGACTTCTAACAAAATGAAGTTGCCATCAATGAATCCCTTTATGAATGTGAAATGTTTTGCTTATTCTGCTTGGAAGTGGTTATGCATATCCTGTGCTATTTACTCTCCATGGCTCCCCCCACATCCAGCTTCAAACCAACTATAATGTGATATTATTCTGCAGAGGACTAGATACGTGAGTCAGAGGGCTGAACACGGCATACAAGAGTGAGTTTCCCTAGAAACGGTAACCACCGCATAAAAGCAAAATGTATCATATCAAAGGCCTTTACAACAGACCTAAGTAGCCTGGCTCACTAAAGGCAGTCTCCTTCAGTTCCTCACTTTGAGTAATCTCATTCAGTTCAGTGAACATGATCTAGACTAAGTAATTTCTAGACAGAATCAGACACAGAATTCTGTCTTAAATAGATGCTGGCACAAAATGTGCTCTCTACCCTTTCTGCCGGTATGAGAAAGGTTAGCACTGCAGGGGCTAAAGGCTTCTTCTTGGACCCATATACATTTAGCAACAACACTTTCTAGAGTTTCCTACCTTGTCATTTGCCATGGCATTATATACTGGGCAAACATACAAGTGCCATTTGTAACCTTTCAAAGCAAAGCCAGATGTTGGATGGTGTAGATAAAACAGGATTGCAGGTAAATCATGAACCACTAGTCCAAGTTCCAATTCTTTAATTAGTTTCCTAAAGCCAGAGTGTTCTTCTAAATACTAGCACAATTCAAATGTTCTAATTTATTTAAATAATCTTTCCTGCCAGATAATGAAATGTAAATTGAGAGTTCCAGAAAAGTAAACTACTGACCATAAATTCATCAGTTTATAAGCTAACAAGAACAAGGAGCAGAAACAAACATCCAACCATCTAACACACACACAAAAAAGTGTGCATTTCTGGCACCTTTAACCAGTCTGGATATTTTCATAAATCATTTTTAAAACCCATCCAAAGATCTTATGAATCTGAACTTTAGCAACAGACAAAAGAGCAATACATAAAGAACCTTTAAAAAAAGATTTTGGAGACTAACCAATGCCTGGGAAAAAAATTAATTGTGTACAGAGACATGAAAAAGTAATACTTCACACATGAAGGTTTACTTCTTCCTGCCAGAGAAAACACAAATGAAGCCAACTGAGCAAGGGTTTCTAATCAGTTCACCTTTTCCCCCCTGCAGTAGAAACTCTAGTCATGGGGAAACAAAATCACACCATTACACATTTCCATGCCAAACATTCTAACCTAGGTGTGGAAATGGGTTGGATGTATGTTAGAGTCCCAAGTTCAATAAGAGCTTCTTCCCACATTACATTTACTGCATTAAAAAAAAAAAGTCTGCAAGCATAATGCCTAGAGTTTTAAACAAAACATTTCACCTATTCCAAATGTAAGGCTGATCCCCTATCATTCCAATTCAGGGTATGCCCAACAGGTGATAAACACTTTGGAATAATGTTTGAGGAGCAGGGGAGAAGGAGACAGTGTAAAGTCGTTGGTGGTATGGAAGGAGAGGGGGTGTACCATAGCGGTAGCAGAGGGCCAGTGGCATACCAAGGCTCAACAGTGCCCAGGGAAAGGGGGCAGGGTGAGCGGCGACAGGTGGGAGTGGGGCAAACTGTGGGCAGTTGCAAGGCGAGTAATGGCAGATGGTGGAGGGGCGAGCAGCG
The DNA here is from genome assembly GCA_030412105.1 of Cyclura pinguis. Lineage (NCBI taxonomy): Eukaryota > Metazoa > Chordata > Lepidosauria > Squamata > Iguanidae > Cyclura > Cyclura pinguis. The sequence continues at coordinate 221,780,717 of CM059602.1, forward strand.
GCAGGTGGTGGCAAGGTGTGAGGCGGCGGATGGGGGAGGGGTGAGCGGTGGGGGGCAGGTGGAGGTCCTCTTTTTTGTGCCTCCCTGACCTTGGTACTTGAGACATTTGCCCAAGTTGCCCCACCCTTGATCTGCCTCTGCAGAGGGCTCATTAGCCTCTTTCCATAGCCCATGTGCCACGATTTTGGTCCCTGAGGTGAAGCCTATTTCCCCAAAGTGACAGTACATAGTATCCAAGGCCAATCATGTTTTCTTGATTGTGGGGGGAAAAAAATCCCACAAGTTTCTCATTCCATCTTCCAGGCAGTAAAAATACTGGCTGAAATTCTGCATTGCAAATGCAGATTCATAACCTGGAATGGATCCCTATCTGCTCTGTAAGCCTATGTAAAGCCCCCTCAGCCAATCTTAACAGTTAGGAGCTGTGTCAGGCAGCAGAGGGCTTTTCAGCTGCCAGTAAGAGCACAAGGACGATCGTGCTTCCAGCTTTCTGCCACCAATGAGTGAGTTGCAAAGATCAGAAGCAAGATCCTCTCACAATGCCTTATCAGAGCCTTACTTGCTGGTGGGAGGTGTCTGAAAACATCCTCCTTCTTGTGGCCTGATCAGAACTTGAAAAGACCTCCTTCACCCAATGAAGTTTCTGGTTGTTAAGATGGGAGGGGAGAATCAGGTCAAGAGACATTGGTTAGTTACACAATCAATGGCGATTTCCGCACTAGACTGTTATAGTGCTATTATACCACTTTCAACATCCTATGGAATCTTGAGGTTTGCAGTTTAGGGAGGAGCCTTTGAGGCCCCTCCCTAAACTGCAAACCCCAGGATTCCATAGGATGTTGAAAGTGGTATAATAGCACTATAACAGTCTAATGCGGAATGGCCAATGTAGAATATTGGTGGCTATTGTCGCAAACAAAGTAATAACAATTTCCAGCTTTTGCACTTCCCATGCTGGCTGGAGTTTTCTGGGAGTTGTAACCCACAAAGTAACATTTCCAAGTTCTGTCATTGGGATTGATCCATTGTATGTGAACATTATAAAGGTACTTATTTTTTTTCAGGTTTGTTCATTGCAAATTCATTGTCAATTGCAATGTTTACAAGCAGGGGAAAAATAACTTCTTTTATTGATCTTATTCAATATAAACATATGCTCTTGTAAAGATTCCAAGCCATTATAATAAAGTTATAAATATTCAAGATCCTACAGCATTAAACCTTTAGCAACAAATATTATAGTCTGAAACCTATCAAACACTATTTAAAAAAGGTAAATGTAACATCTATGAACTACTTGGTTTAGCCCAGTGGATGGAGAATTCCAAAAAAGTAGTGGATTGGAAAAAATCCTGGAGAGATACTTTGAAACAGAGAATGCTGTAGTGGAACTATTGAGTGGGCAAAAAGTTTTGTGCCCTTGTGACGATGATTTAGGTAAGGGAATTTTGATTTGTGCAGGGTGGAATGGAAGGGTTAGTTCCTTGTAACAGTGGTAGATTCTTATATGTATCTTTGCATTTTACTTTAGGACTTCAAAGCTTTCAGAAACATTGGAATTTGTGTACCTATAAGAAAATAAGGTTCTGGTACTGATTTCTCCAGTTTGGGAGTGGAGATGTTTTTTCAACCAGCTTCAGTACTAGTGCATTCAAACTCAAGGGAGTTGCTGTTGCTGTTTCTGTGTTACCTGTTTTACATACACAAATTCTGACAAGGTTTCCAACTGTGTTTTTAATTGTTGTTATGTGTCTTCAGGTCATTTCTGACTTACGGCAACGCTAGGATGAACCTATTATAAGGTCTTCTGGGGCTTAGAGTGTGTGATGCACCGAAGGTCACTCAGTGGGTTTCTTTCTTTTTTTTTCTTTTTTTTTAATGATTTTTATTAAAAGTTTGATCTCAAAAATACCCCCCCCCCCCACTTCCAGACTTGAAACTTCCAGTTGATATTGCTTATTTCCATTACATACAAACATAATTTCCATTTTACAGAGAAAAGAACAATTACAGTATTTCTTCTTTGATTTCTTATACATTTATATCCTACACTCAGTGGGTTTCTAGGGCCAGGCAGGGAACTGAACCCTAGTTGCCAGTGTTTTAGTGCACTTTTCAAGCCACTACACCATGCTGGCTATCTGTGTTTTTAATATCTCTTTCAAAATTTAGTCCCAGAGTACCCAAGAGAGTGGCATATAGGCACATGTGGGAACTACAACATAGTGCCATAGTATACTTTTCTGAGTGCCAGCTTCCTTACCTATTTTCTGTTTCTCCATTTTCTTCCTCTGTCAAGGACTTATTACCCTAGAAACACCAGATCCCACCTGATGTTGGAAGCTAAGCAGGATCAACCTTGGTTAGTGCTTAGATGGGAGACCACCAGTGAATACCAAGTACTTTTGGCTGTATTTCAGAGGAAGGTACTGACAGAACCACCTCTGAGTATTCCTTCCCTAAGAAACCCCTATGAAATTCATGGATCTGCCATAAATCAACAGGTGACTTTTTTACCCACTGAACATGCTAATATGAACTGTTTTGTTCTGTGCCCTTGGCTTTTTTCATACAGTGGGGTAGGGGAAAAAGAGTGCATTTCTGTAAAGTTTAGTTTTGCTCCAAGCTTCCTGACACATCTCGCAGGGGTGGTGCCTTTTCGACAAAAGAAGCATTGGCACGGACAGCCTGAAATCAGAAGGAGAAAATATCATTTATTTGCTAGATCTCTATTCTTCCTTTCTTCTCAACATGCTAAAAGCAGCTTGCAATAGAGTAGAAAAAGCAATAAAACAGTTAAAATTACAATATGTACACAGTTAAAACCTATATATAGTAAAACAAATAAACTATGCCAGGAAACTTAAAAAGACCAAATGGAAGAAAAGCCAAATGGGTGTAGAACAAGGGTGGGATTCATGTATCCCTGCAGATATTGTTGGACTGGAAGTCCTAGCATTTCTAACCAGCACAGCTACTAGTGAGTAGCACAGGTATTGTAGTCTAATAACACCTAAAGGAATACAAAGAGAGCATGCTTGCACTACATTATGGTGCAAGATGTTCTACAGAGTTGGTTCTGCTTGCTGTACAGCCTATAAACACATGAATATTATATAGTAAGGTGGAAACCTTTACATAGACAAAGAAGAAAAGATGCATCAACAAAAAAAGGACAAAGAAGATAGAGGTTCATATAACTTTTACCTATCTAAATATATACATATAGATTTTTCTTCTAACTGAAACAGTAAAAGATATCTTCCTACAGTGAAGAAGCCCTTTATCAGCTGACCTGCACATCTACTCAGCTTGCTGTCCAGGTGCTAAATGCTGGTGAACAAGTTGAAGGCATCTTTATCTTCCATTAGGACTTGAATGGAACAGACTTTCCAATAGAGGATTTACATATGCATAGATGGTAATAGAAATATACAATATCTCCCCATAGTGGAGAAGACCCTGATGAGGTTTGTGCTCTGACAGCCCTTCAGTTAGAGAACTGTCCACCCTATTCTGTGTGGCTGTGGAAAGTACCCCATTACTCTAACTAGCTGAAAGAGTTGTGAACACTTTCTGTGTTTTGTGTATGACAGACATACTGAAGTAGTTCTAGGATGTAATATTATACTCCCTTCTCTTCACCACTCTTGACGGGCTTTGTGCCTGGAATAGTTCAGAAAAACATACTCAGAGAAGTCATGGTGACACATGTATTTATTCACTTAAACTGCCATGAATGTTGTTTATGCTTATTCTAATCCAAACGCTGGCAAATTTTGCAAAGAGAGTCCTTGTTGCTTATCACTTTCACCCTGGAATATTCCATTGAACTGAATGACATGTTGATTAGTTTTCCTTGTACAGTTTTGATATTTCCAAGTTTTACAAGGTGAAAAAGACTTTCTTAAAGCTTTTCACAGCTGCAGCTCTTACAACGTAAGTATCGTGGCAAAAGCATAAACATGAAAACTTTATGAGTCCTGCCATGCCTGACCATACAATTAAATGAAAATGCTTTGGAGTTTAGAAACACCTGTTGCAGCCACCATTGGTTTCCCATCATAAAAACAGAAATTAAAGCCATAATGTCGTAAACTATTAACAATTTCTGCTATGTATTAAAGTGCACAGTGCTGCCATAGTCTCTGCCTTCTTTATGCTTGCTAACGTATGTTTCACCCAGGAGGAAAGGGATTGCAATGCTATACTCCTTTACCTGGGAATAGGTGCCGCTGATAGGACTTGACAGCGGCCATATATTGAGCCGCAAAATATATGCACAAGTTTTCTCCCTCTTAGATTGCACTTAAGCTCACAGTTCTAGTACAGAGCCTTATAGTCAAACACCTGAGCTGTATTTGTATTTCAATTCAATCCAGATATCAGCGGCTTCTATAAAGAAATCTTAGCTGCCCCCAACCCCATTGCTAATATGGAAACCACAGTACCTTCTTCTAATATCTAATTTGGCATAAGTCCTAATGGAGCTTGTTCCCAGGAAAATACATACAGGATCATAACCTGCTATATTAGTTCGCCTTGCAGGTATGTGCTAAACTAAGCAGTTAGCACAGGGATATTGTCTATGAAGTGCACTGGGCACCTATATACTGAATATGATAATGACAGTCACAGCAAAGGTGATGGTTAATTTATGAATAATAACCTAGCTGTGGTTGAGGGGTGTGTGTGTACTTTGGCTTGTGTACTGCATATAATCCTCAGCTCTGTTCTTGTGGTTTCCCCATACCTGCCAAAGCCCTTCCACTGCGGAAAAAAATGTTCAAAATAGCTATTTCTGCTCTTGGAATCCTCCAGGAGGGCTTTCCTGCATTAAAACAAGGTATAGGGCCCTGCATGTCTTGTACTCCCCCCTCCCCAGTTTTACAAACCTGGAATTGGACTTTTCACCACTTCTGGTTCTGTCTTTTAAAAGTCTTGGGTCATGGGAGCTAAAAATTGGCACCCTGCTTGGCACTCTTCCTCTTCCCTCCTCTCTTATTAGATTAACCTAAGAGCATTTAGTGTGAATTACCTATCTTTTAACTGAGCATTCCAACTGCATTCAGAACTAAAGCAGGCACAGCTCCTAGGCCCATGCCTAGGCCCAGAAGCAGATGAAAGCCCCTCCCTCCAACCCAGCTGCCACTGCCCTGGCCTCAGAGGGAGAGAAGAACTGGCAATTTCTGCCAGACTTAATTTCTTCTCCCACTACCATTCCCTCTTCCTTGTTTTTTATTTAGATTGTAAGCCTGAGGGCAGTGGAGCTGTCAAATTAACAATGTGTAAGCTGCTCTAAGAGCCTTTGTGGCTGAAGAGTAGCATATAAATACTCTGAATGAATGAATGAATGAATGAATGAATGAATGAATGAACGAACAGATGGATGCATGTTTGAACTTACCTCCAAAGCAGGTCTAGCACTGGGTGGAATAGGGGTGCTTCCAGGTAAAGTTTTTCTTGTGTAATCACCCTGTGTCATTCACCAAATTTTACATGGTCCACTTGTAGGGGGGTTTTTTTGCCCCACTTTGCCTTCCATATTCTTTATGTCAACAAAAGGAAAGGAAAAAAGGACAACTAGTAGTGCTAGGAGTTCTCTGTCTGTGTTGGCTTGTTGTGTTGCTTCAAGTTATTTCCAACTTATGGGGACTCTAAGATGAACTTATCCTAAGGTTTTCTTGGAAATATTTGTTTGGAGGAGATTTGCCTTTGCCTTCCGCCAAGGCTGAGAGAATGTGATTTGCCCAAGGTCACCCAGTGCGTTTCCATGCTGGTGACACACTAAAAATCCTTAAGAAACTTAGTTCACATTTTCATAATAGCTGCTTCACGGAAAATAGAATATCTGCCTATCTGTTTTTCCCCACCACTTTCTGATGCTCTTTTTAAAAAATGGGTTTGCTTTATAATAGCTGTAAGGACAATAGTTTCTGAGCTAGCTGGGGAGATTTACATTTCACAAAGCTACATTTTAGTCCATCGAACATCTTTGAAGTTGGTCATTACTGTTTCATTTTACACTGGAGAACTTATACTGAGAAATGATGTTACTCAAAGTCTCTGAATAACTCCATAATTGTACAGGGGTTTGATGATCTCCAAGGACTAATTAGGCAGTGGACTAATTCTATAAAACAATGTACTCTATAAAACAATTTGTTAAAACAATGTATGCCTCAATTCTTCTGAACAAAAATAAAATCAGAACCAACAAATGGACAATATTTTTTGTTTCTAGTCTTCTTCCCCTAACCAAAGATCTTAAATCGGGCTCCTCTGCCATATGAGCAACTAAGCCAAAGTTTGCCATGGCAATTGAGCCAAATATTCAATTGAGCCAAAAATTCAAAAAATCAATTGAGCCAAAAATTGAGCCAAATTTAAGAAAGATCAAGAGGTCAAGATGGACTTAGTGGTTGAAGCCAGATATCAACATGAAGGAGGAGTTGAAACAAGTGGTGTGGTTTTGTTAATGGACTGTAAGGACAGGTGCTCTAAATTAAGCTCCCCCCCCCCCACAAGTGCTGTGATTCACCCCATCTTTGTGGTTCAAGCTGGTCTATAAACTGAAATGTTTCACTAATTGATTTGTTATCTCTTACTTGCCATGATCCTTTCATAAAAACAAAATTACAAACAGGAAATTTTCATTTGGAAGATCCTCTAGAAACCACAACACAACTTTGCCTAAATAGCACAAGTATTATTTGCACAATTATAGATTGATCTTTAGCTGAAAATGGTTAGCAAATTATCATTATTGCAATATTCTAATGTACTGAGAAATCATGGTGCTTATGAATGAACCTTCTCCAATAGACATTATAGTTGACCCCCTTCAGGTAAGATGAATTAAAAGCTCTGTTCCAAGGGACTCCTGGGCTGGGGGGAACTAATGTGTTTCACCTGCAATAACTCAAAGCAAAATTCCTTTTGGGATGCACATTGGCAGAAATGCACCACTGTGTACGCACCACAGCTAATCCATCCTCAGCATACACCAATTTCATTTTCTGTGCTTACAATCTCTTGAAATGGGAACCTGTGAAGGAAAGCCAAAAGCACACAAAGAAACCTTATATTCAGTGAGATTGCCAAAGCTGTGCCACATTTTCACTGAAGTAAGCAGATTTAAAATGCAGGATTGATTTAAATAGGGTTTTCAAAAATAATGTGACAGCTCCAACCTTTCCTCCTCTTCTGGTTTCCAGAGCTCTGTCATTAAAACATTACCATCATGATTATAATACTTATTATTAAAATTTAATTTCTTAAGGGTGTTTTCAACATCTAGGGATTGGCATACACTGCCTTTCTATGGTATTTATTAAGGCACAAATAAGCTTTTTGCGTGACTAGTTCCCATAATCCCTTTATCTACTTTTTTCCACGTTGTACCAGAGAGAGCCTCCAATTTCTGTTATTAATATTATTTGAGAAATGTCTTCCATTTCTTTCTGTATGAGGCACCAATAGTGTCATGTTCAACAACACTGGGGCTCAAACAACATTTTTAGCCTCATGTTGAACCCAACTTCTTTATTCCTACTCACTTTACAGCAACTGGGTTTTAGATCCATCCTTCACGAATGCCTGCAAGGTTATCCAAATAATAATTCTGCTGTTTTTTTGCATCAGCTTGTAGAAGATTAATCTCTGATGTTTTTCATGTAGTTGTTTTTAATTTCTTTTAGGCAGACTTTGGATCTCACATGCAGTTTGAGTGTATGTGAATGTGTGTGTGTTTTCTTGCAAATCTGCTGTTCTGAGAATGCCTGAGAATATTAACTGTGCTGTTTTTACTCTACACACACTTAAAAATGTGCCACAGGGGGGTGCAAGAATGAAACAGCTGTCTAGATACAGCTGTCCTACCAGAGTACAACGATTTTAAAAATGTCATTCCTCACTAAATGAAGGCATATACTTAAGTCAGCTGCTTCTACAGGGACCTGAGAATTCAGGCACAATAGAATTTATGTACCTCCCTATACCGAGTGCTTCCCAGCAATGAAAGTTGCCTCCTTTCTCTAGCAGGCTAATTATACAATGAAAAGACGTGAAGGAAACAAGCAGCAAAGAGGTTCTTAGGATTGGTGATGCTGTAGAAGACCCCACATATAGCTTTAGGCTAACATTTGATTTTCACAGAAAGTTCTTGTTTTTCAAGAAAATAGATATAAAGCAACTAGTAATAAACAATTACAATTAATGAGGCCTAGAATGTAGTTAGCTACATTTAGTTACATTTCATGTAACTTTACTTTCCTGTTTCTCAAAAGTAACAAAATATTGCTACAAGCCACTGGTATCTTGTACAGAAACTAAGTGGCATAAGGCAATGTTAACTATACACATACCAACACATACACAGAGGGTGGACAAAAGAAATTCATAAGATTAAAAAGAGAATGTTCTAACAGCATACCCAGACTCATCTCCAGTCCCAGAAACAACACCCCAAAACAAAACACCAAAATATTTTTAGAACTTGAACAATTAAATTTCTGCTCTTAAAACACACCCACTATACGTCAGAAAACTCAGGGCCTTTCACGCCATTGCTGCATGGTGTTACAGTCCATGGGTTGTGCTTTTGCATGATGTCATTGTGGTCCCATCACCATCCCATCCCCACCCATCATCCGTTAAGCACCCATGATCGTGCGATGCTCCAGTCACTCCCAGCCATGCTGAAGGGGCACAAGTGCAATGGAGGTGCTTCCTTCCCCAGTGCAGCACGGGAGAGAAGCCAGCTATGCTGCAGAAGGAAGGCGCATGTCACTCATGCTCCCTTCTGCAGGGAGCTAGCTGGATGTAGAGGCAAGTGTTCCCATTGTGCTCTTTTCTCAGCAAGGCGCTGCCAGGACCATGACAGGAGGACAACGGAAGGAGGTACAGTGTGGAAATGGCCCTACACTGTTATAGTACTATCATTCCACTTTCAACATCCTGTGGAATTCTGAGGTTTGTAGTTTCTTGAGGCCAAAGAGCTCTTTGGCTGAGAATTCTAAGTGCCTCTCCCTAAACTGCAAACCCCAGAATTCCACAGGATGTTGAAAGTGGAACAATAGCACTATAACAGTGTAGGGTGGAAAGGCTCTCAATTTCTCAACAAGCTTGTCACTGAAGCTTGTCAATTCAGGACAAAACCAGAATAGAATATCAAATCAAAAATAAGTATAAATTGTGTTATCTGCAAAAGATTCCCAGAATAACCTCTTTGTATGTCTGCCATTCACAAAAGAAAAGGTAAACAGCACCAAGCTACAAAAATCCAGTTTATGGATCTCTACTCAGGGGTTATTTTTTATTTTCTTTAAGAAGGACTGGATTACTCAGAAGAAGGCACAGGCAGTAAACCTGGAGAGCGTCTCAAATCCATCTCTTTTCATGTAGCAGCGCGGATGGGGCTGATGATCCATTCAGCAGTACAAAAACACTCCTTTGCAGAAACATTATCCTGTTCATCTCTACATTCACAGGAGGAAAACGAATCAGATGATTAATCATGAGTATATAAAAGGAAATTATAAAAATAGCTTTAAGTGTTAGAGTTATACCACAAAAGAAGCAAGGTTATCCCTTTTTAAATTTCAATTGTAATGCGACTTATTTATTTATTTCTGTATATCCTGTCTTTCCCCCAATAAAGGAGAAATTTCTCCCAGTGCAGGAACTAAGGCAGCTTGCAACATAAATCAAAACGGTACAGCTAAAAACCAGTATGTTGTGACATGAAAAAGGAATTAAAATAATTAAATCAATTTAAAACATGTACATGTTTAACGAGAAAGCACAACACCTTCCGTTCAAAGTGCCTTCTGCAGCAGCCACCCAGTGGCTAAAAAACTTTTTACAAAGGTGTTTGCCAGCAGATAGATGAAGAATTAGAGAGGGGACCAGCCTAGCCTTCTGTAGAATGAAATCCTCAATCAGGGACCAGCCATCAAAAAGATTCTCTCTTCTGTCTGCACCAAACATGCTTGTGGTGGTGGTGAGACTAAGAGAAAGCCCTCACCCAAAGATCTCAAAATTCAGGAAGGCTCATATGGAGGACAGTCTGGACCCAGGTCATAGTAGGTTTTATGAGTGCTTTAAATTTTTTCCCAAAATAACTGGTAGCCAGTGAAGTTGTCATAGTAATGAGTTTCTATTGTCACTATAACCAACCAAGCCCCAGTCTGGCCATAAAATCGTATACCTTACCTACTGGAAACATGGATGTGTTATAAGTAATTATTGGTAGACAGGTACTTCCAGACTCTAGGCTTTCACTTCCTCTTCCCTTCCATCTCAATATGATGTGGATTTTTTTAAAAAAATGTCAACCAGGTATTTCTCAAGAAACCAGAACAGTTGACTAAAGAACTCTCAGTTGAGCTAAGTGTTAAGAGAAACACGTACAGGAAATGGAAGAAGGGGGAAACCACTAAAGAAGAATTTAAGCAAGTAGCTAGGAGATGTAGGGAGGAGGTCAGAAAGGCTAAAGCACAGAATGAACTTAGGCTGGCCAGAGACATCAAAAACAATAAAAAGGGCTTTTTAAAATATGTCCGTAGCAAAAGGAAAAAGAAGGAGACGATAGGGTCGCTGCGCAGAGAAGATGGCGAATTACTAACAGGGGGAAGAGAAAAGGCAGAACTACTTAACACCTTCTTTGCCTCAGTTTTTTCCCAGAAGGATACAAGCACTCAACCTGGTGGTTGGGGAGCAGGTGAGGAAGCAGGGGAAATGAGGCACATAATAGGTAGAGAGGTGGTACAGGAACACCTGGCCACACTGGATGAATTCAAGTCTCCAGGGCCGGATGAATTGCATCCTAGGATATTAAAAGAACTGGCAGAGGTCATTTCGGAACCGCTTGCTATAATCTTTGAGAAATCTTGGAGGACAGGAGAAGTTCCAGCAGACTGGAAGAGGGCAACTGCTGTCCCCATCTTCAAGAAGGGAAAAAAAGAGGACCCAAATAATTATCGCCCAGTCAGCCTGACGTCAGTACCCGGAAAGATTCTGGAGCAGATCATTAAGCAGTCAGTTTCTAATCACTTAGAAAGCAACGCGGTAATCACGAGAAGTCAACATGGATTTCTCATAAATAAGTCATGCCAGACTAATCTTATCTCTTTTTATGATAGAATTACTAGCTTGATAGATGAAGGGAATGCTGTGGATGTAGCATTTCTCGATTTCAGTAAGGCCTTTGACAAAGTTCCACATGACATTCTTGCAAAGAAGCTAGTAAAATGCGGGCTGGACAGGGCTACTGTTAGTTGGATTTGTAATTGGTTGACCGACCGAACCCAAAGGGTGCTCACCAATGGCTGCTTTTCATCCTGGAGAGAAGTGACTAGCGGGGTGCCACAGGGTTCTGTCCTAGGCCCAGTGCTGTTCAATATCTTCATCAACAACTTGGATGAAGGAATAGAGGGCATGCTCATCAAATTTGCAGATGACACCAAATTGGGAGGGGTTGCTAATACGCCAGAGGACAGGATCAAATTCAAAATGACCTGGATAGATTGGAGAGCTGGGCCAAAGCTAACAAAATGAAATTCAACAGAGAGAAGTGTAAGGTCCTACACTTAGGTAGAAAAAATGGAATGCAGAAATATAGGATGGGGGACATGTGGCTGGATAGCAGTATGTGTGAAAGGGATCTAGGAGATTGAATAGACCACAAGCTGAACATGAGTCAGCAGTGTGATGCAGCAGCCAAGAAAGCCAATGCAATTCTCGGCTGCATCAATCAACAGGAGTATGGTGTCTAGATCGAGGGAGGTACTGGTACCACTCTACTCTGCTTTGGTTAGACCTCATCTTGAATACTGTGTCCAGTTCTGGGCACCCCAATTCAAGAAGGGCATGGTCAGGCTGGAGCAGGTCCAGAGGAGGGCAACCAAGATGGTGAAGGGCCTGGAAGCCATGCCCTATGAGGATAGACTTAGAGAGCTGGGTATGTTTAGTCTGCAGAAGAGAAGGTTAAGAGGGGACATGATAGCCATGTTTAAATATTTGAAGGGATGCCATGTAGAGGAAGGAGAGGGCTTGTTTTCTGCTGCTCCAGAGACCAGAACAAGGAGCAATGGATCCAAGCTGCAGGAAAGGAGATTCCACCTGAACCTCAGGAAGAACTTCCTGACAGTCAGGGCTGTCCGGCAGTGGAATATGCTGCCTCGGAGTGTGGTGGAGTCTCCTTCTTTGGAGGTTTTTAAGCAGAGGCTGGATGGCCATCTGTCGGGAGTGCTTTGAGGGTGTTCCTGCATGGCAGGGGGTTGGACTGGATGGCCTGTGTGGTCTCTTCCAACTCTACATTTCTATGATTCTATGATTCTGTGATTTTCCCTAGATAGGGTTACTTACTCTATACTTACTGCTTGAATATGAGAAGTAAGCATAACAACTTTGAAGGAGAGAGGCGTGAAGCCAGGAAGCTCAGGACATAAGGTCTGTTCCTGCAAAAGGAAAATAGAAAATATGAACTGTTGTTTTAAAGTTTCTGCCAGGTTTTCAGACCTACTTTTACTATTATCTTTCTGACCGTCAGAGTTGTAGTCAGAACAAGAAGTTCCGCACATCACCTGTTGTTGTTTTGTGACTTCAAGTTGTTTCCAATTTATGGCAACCCTAAGGTGAACCTCTTATGGGGTTTTCTTGGCAAGATTTGTTCAGAGGGGGTTTACTGTTGTCTTCCTCTGAAGCTGAGAGAGAGTGACTTGCCCAAGATCACCCAGTGGGTTTCCATGGCCAAATGGACATTTGAACCACCAACTGTAGTCCAGCCTCAAACTAGTACACCACACTGACACACCAATCATCATCAGTAGCTACTTAAAAAAATAAAAACAACAATCTGCCCATTCAGATATGACAGGTCTAAGGTGTAGTGGTTCAAATGTTGAACTATGGCTCTGAAGACTAGAGTTTGGCTATGGAAACCCACTGGATGACCTTGGGCAAGTCACACCCTCTCAGTCTCAGACGGAAGCAAAAGCAATCCCCTCTGAATAAATTTTGCCAAGAAAAACTCATGATAGCTTTGCCTTAGGGTTGCCCTAAGTTGGAAACAACTTGAAGGCACACAATAGCAACAATATTCTCAAAGACAAACACCAGGAGATTCCAAGCAAGGGATGGAGTGCTTTGAGGGTATTCCTGCATGGTAGGGGGTTGGACTGGATGGCCCGTGTGGTCTCTTCCAATTCTACATTTCTATGATTCTATGACCATGTGGTAGTGAGGAATAGACTCAAGATGCTATGATTGAAAGCTCATTGTATGGAATTCTTGTCTGGCCAGGAATGCTGCTAATGTTAGTATATGGTTGTTTAGAAGCTTTATCAGAACACCTTCTTAATTGTGGAGAATTTACCCTTTTAAACACTGTGGGTAGGGCAGGAAGGGCTGTATCATTTAACATCAAAAAGCCATTTTAGAAAAAAGTTTCTGGATACTTCTGGCTTGAGGGAAGTGTTCAATCTGTGCTGGCCCCAGCAGCTCCCAAGGGCAGGAAACAGGCTTTTTGCCCACCCCTGGTTTATGGCTTGGGCCTAAGGATGAGCTGTTCAAAGGAGAGGATGGGGAGAAGCTTGACCTGTGGAAAACCAATAGCTCCTTTCACATATACCTCTGAACAAATTGCTTCATTTCCCTGCCCTTGGTTACTGCATATTTGAAGAGCCATAAAATATTAAGGAAAGCCTATTGATGATGATGTTAGGCTTGTGATGATCTCATTCGCACATGCCAACCACTATGAAATAATGAATATGTATGCATGAAGCCATCCTACATAACTCTTACCCCAATCATCCCAACCACATAGGATCAAAACACAAAATAGGATTTTCACTACATTATCCTGGTGAAATTAGGTGAAGAGAGGTGGTCACCTCAGATAACAGATGAAGGTGGCAGCAGCAAATTGCTGCAAGAGAGAGCTGTGTGTCAAGCAGGTTGCTCAATAACCCCTATGCTAGTCTCCTGCCTTGAGGAATGATGGAAGATCTTCTTCTCTCCACTGCTAAAGAAAGCCTAACCTACTGTTGCAGTTGGCTTTTGCCCATGGTGCCATCATGTTCTCAGTCTCAGGAAGCAAAATGCCTTAGGTGGTTCCTGTTTGATAGGTTAGTAGCTCACTTGTAATGTCTTTGGTGCCCATAACTGCCTTTGCAATTGGCTTTACATTTTCTCAGTCTGAGAACCGTATCATGCACTCAGTTAAGATTTGCCATTTCCACTTCATAAAGAAGAAGTTTCATGTCAGTGCTTTTTCTCTGTTTATATCCCAGAGATTTACTTACCTAGAAAGTCACAGAAGAAAAAAACTACTGATTAAAATGAAGTGAAGAGAATGTTTGGCTTGCAGCAAAACCCAGGAAATATTGACTATTGATCCAGCTGTGCAGAGTCATATTACCTGGGAAAACAACTCCCTAGTTTTTCACTTCACTGAAGCTGCAGGGCAGTCACTTTTAGGATCATTGCCTCTTGTCTGCAAAATAGCAGGAATGTGAGAATGTGCGCAAGTAGGTTTTGAACCAAATGAACTTTGTGGGTTTTAAATGAATGCACAAAAAAAAAACAATCTTTCTTTCCATGAGTGCATACCCTTCTCATTTTAGCAGGGCATTCAAAGCCACAAATGCAGTAATTTAGATGCTGTTGTGACACCATAAATCATCAAAATACTGTCAGGAATTTATTAGAGGCTAATCAGGTTGCCAAAATGCTATGCAGAAAAATGTAAATGGCACATATTTCCTTATTACACAAGCAAGTAAACATGTCTTCTTATTGTAGGTGCCAGTACTGGAAGCCAAAATTCACTTCCTTTAAGGTACAAAATTCCATGGTGACAAAAAATGTAAATGCATTTAATCAGTACTCTGTTAATAGTCTTCTTAAAAGGAAACTGATGAAAAGGCAAGTGGTGTAAAACCAAGTCTGGTTTTCCTAACACATCCTCCAGATGTGTTAGATGCCAATAGTTAAGCCTACTCTGATTTACAGTTGTAGGGGGAAAATTGAGGAAAGATTGTATAAGGGGAAAAAAGAGTGAATAATCCTACAATGATTCCATACACTTGGATTTTCCTAGAGCATGTTTTGTCCATTTGTTTATCTACATCTCAGGCAGTACTACAGAAAAGAAGGAGGAGACATAAATCACAGGTTAAAAAACACTTTTCCTTAAATTCTATTGCTATTCCTAACTCCATAGTTAACTGAAATCTTCACTCCTTACCAGAACTGGTGGATTAGTTTCCATTTGTTCCAAAGACCTTTTAAAAAAAAAAAAGTATGCCTTGAAAATAAGCTAAAGGTTAGTTTTTGAGGACATTTCCATGTAGGCAGGCATTAATTTTCACCCTAAATGATTTCCCAACATTTGTTTTATCTCTTGTTCTAAACAGCATCCTTTAAGAGGTGAAGAGACTCAAAAGGGAAAAGACAATCTTCACATCTGTCTTTGGTCTGTTCTATGTTCATTTTATAGCTACTCATTTTATAGCTATTTTCCAGATACCTCAAACATCAGTAATTTGAATCAGGACGCATCTTGAAGGTACATAGCCTGTCCATGGAGACTTCGGAGACTTTTCCTAATGAAGCTTCAGATCTATCCTTTCATCAGTGAAGTGTGTTTGGAATATTAGAGTCCAATTTTAATTCCCACTCTTTGACTTATTGGTCTTACCTGTTCACTTGGACTGTTTGACAGTGCTTAGCATCCTCAGCCATCTTATTCTATACAATTTATCTGGAATGGGATGTAGTATAGGTTGGCATGTGAAACAGAAGTGGTAGAGATGGGAGACTAACCATTCATCATGAGAACAGAAGGAGGAACAAAGGCATGGCATCAACCAGATAAGAAAAACAAGTTTTATTTTTGCTTTCAAAAATAAGTGTAGGTCAGAGTCTCCTGCTTGGAGATCAAATCACATAAGATATACAGGGACAGCAGGGCTCCATACAAGATTTCCTACTTACCACAAGCAGCAAAGCATCTTTTCTGTGATTCTTTCAAAACATTTTATTACATATAAAAAATATCCTATTATGAGGTAGTGCTTTCCATTCTTTTTTAAAAACTTGTTTTAAAGACAAAATATTTAGAGAGTATTGCCTCTTCCCACCTAAAATGAGCAACAAAAATCAAATTTCAATGTATGCAATTGTTAACAGTCAGATGTTACAAGGTAATAGCAGTTTTGTTCCATGTATGTACTGTCCATCTATGCATTAGTAGGCTAAGACTACCCTCTCTTGCACAAATGAAGAACTGCACCCAATGTGATTTTTTTCAGGTCTCCTTTAAAAACCCATAGCAGACCGATTCATCTAAGATGTGTGATTATGGCAAGTAGAATAAAGATGGGTTAGTGGAAAAAACTAGTATTGAAGATCGTCCTGTTAAATTTGAATGATTTATTATTTACTAACTTATTTATATCCTGCCCTGTATCTGAGAAGACGTAAATATACTAGTAAATAATAAATATCCTGCTCTATATCTGAGGCCCACCAGTGGCACTACTTTTCTGCAGTGGTGGGTGAGGCAAGAGGCTATGTTGACGGCAGTAGTGTTTCCGGTAGGGTCTCCTACGGCAGGCAGCCGTCTTCTTCTGAGCAGCCAGACTAAGGCCATTTCCGCACTACACTGTCATAGTGCTATTATTCCACTTTCAACATCCTATGGAATCCTGGGGTTTGCAAACTCAAACTTCTTCTGAGCAGCCAGACACTAGTGGATGTGGCATACCCATGCAATTCAGACATGCTACATATTCATGATCATGCCATTATTGTTACGTCAAACATAACACACACACCAACTACCTTGGACTCAAGGCAGCTGTTCCGAGTGGGCTGTGGCACCAGGGCCTCCTTATCCATTAGGCACTTTAGGTATAGTGCCTAGGGCCTACAAAAATCTTACAACCACTCTGTGTGACACAAGCTATCTGCAGCATCCTGTGGCACCCCACTTACCTCCACCACCATCACTCAGAGCAGCTCCTCAAATTTAAGGCGAGTTTCAGAGATGGATTACTTAGGTCATTCATATCTGTGTTTATGTACTTATGAATGAATGTAGGATCTTGGCCTATGTTAATTAGCACTGTAACACTTTTGTTTAATCTTAAATTATATCATGCTCATTTGTGCTATAATAGTTTTGTTTAAGTACATATCACAAAGAAAATATGTGCCCAAATGTGGCTTCCTTCACTAATTTAAAAGTTGAGTAAAAAATTAAAATCAAAGTGGTGATAATTTTAAAAAATAAAAATAAAAGTGCCCCAGTGGGAAAGGAAATTGTAAAAGTGCACTGAAAGTTAATAGGTTCACCTGTCTGTTAAACCACTGAACTCAAAACCACATCTCTGAGAAAAGGCAAAAGAACAGTACAAAGGCCATCTGCATCTACTGACACTGCACTTCTGTTCCAGTGTTTATATTTTAAGAAGGGAGTCAAATTTCCAATAGTTGGAGAAAAGAGAGAAGTAGTAGTGCAGTGCAGTGGTTAGAGTGTTGGACTGGGACTTGTGAGATCCCAGTTCATATCTCCACTGAGCTACAAAACTCATTGGGTGTGTGTACCTGTCATACTCCTTCAGCTAGATCTACTCCACAGTACTGTTATGAATGAAAGTGGGGAGGAGGAGAGCTGTGTACAAGGTGAGGTATAAATCCAACTAATAAAGAAACAAATACAGGGAGGTGAGACCCAAGGGGTGGAATGTCCTGTAAAAAGTGAACCAAATACTATACAACAATTCCATGCTTAACACATGACCCTAAATCCTACCGTGTTCTCAGTAAAGCAGAACCACGGAATCAATGGAATTTATACTGGGGTTGACTCACTGTTCAACAATTGATTCAATGACTATATTATGGTTAGGACCGGCCAACAGGGTAGAGGCCTTAGAGTCACTGGTTTACTATGTTTTCTTTACTAGGGACCCCCTGTGAATATAATTTGTTGTTAGCCCCCCCAAGACTTAACTCAAGATTTAAATATTTAAATTTAGATTTAAATATTCAAATATTTATTCAAATATTCAAAGTTGCTTATCAGGGGTCTTCAAACAAGGGTGTGTACACACACCTGTCACCATGTGCCTTGGTGCCTACACCCTCTGCTGCTGTGTAGAAGAGGCAATAAAACAAGGCATTCTGTGCAGCAGTAGCAGCAGCGGCACCCTTCTGACATGAAAAATTAGCCTATTATTCACTCAGGTCACTCGCTTGCCTCTGTGGGGATCCCAGGGAAGGGAAGGAATGGGGTAAAGAGAAAGAGAGAAAGCAGAGGCAGAGGGAAGACAGAAAACTGGTGCTTGCTAGGTGGTTCCCATCTGTAGGTGATGAATCCAACCATCTCTCCTTGAACTCTTTCACCTGGCCAGACACACAGTACAGAGTTCCTTCCCTTTTCTCCTTCCCTTTTGAGAAGCAAGGCCAAGCTACACTTGCATTCTCACCCTCTCTTCCTCTCCTTTTTGAGAAGAACCAGCCATTGGTGGGGAAGTATTGCTGCTGCCACTGTTGATATCCAGCAGCAGGGCTTTGTGGGCCTCCTGTGAAATCTCCACAGACCCCAGGTTAAGAACCACTGAGTTAGAGAATCCCATAACTGCAGTACTAAGCTGACATTACTGATAAACATCTGCTAAAATAACAGCAGATTTTCACTTGGGCTGCTGAAGCAACAGCTGGAAGAGGCCACAGTCCAACTACTGTTGATTCTGGTAGGTACAACTACTCAGAGTAACCCAGAAGAATACAGGAGGACTGTGTGCCTTTCTCACTGCTACAAAAACTCTTGGGAGTGCAACCTAACCTTGGATTAGCTGAATCTACTGACGGCCCAGCAGTAGGACCAGTCCTACCACAGACGTAATGAGGCAAAGATCAACAGCAGTAGATATTGGTGACAGGTCCACTCATATCTTCCAACATTTCACAGATGAAAACTGAGACACATGTGGCCAAGCAATGTCAATGTGTGGTCAAGAAAAAAAGTGATTAATGAGGAAGAACACACAAAACTAGGAGAAACTGCAGCAGTTTGCTTTTACCTAGGTGTACTTTGTAAGGGCAAGATTCTTCCCCCTACTGAATTAATTCAATGCATACTACTTTGAATTTGCTACTACTTTGAATTTGCTACTACTTTGAATTTGCTGAGGGCAAAAGATGAGGAGAGAGAAACTGGATTATTTTAAAAGGATCTGAAAAAGTGGGACAGCAGAAGATTAAACAGGAGCATCCTTGCCATTCCAGGACAGTTGGAGGTTATGTTGATCCCATTCTGGCTGTTCCTCCTGAATCTTCTCTTCTGTTGGAAGGCAAAGTTGTGTCAGCCAAAATATACTGGGCCTGATAGATGCTCCAGTAATTGAACTGTGATCATAAGCAGTTGTCTTTCAAGAGACCAAATATCTTAACACATGGCTGACTAATGTTTGGACCTCCTTTTTTTTTGCCTACAAATCCCATGAGCGCTACCCAACATGGCCAATGGTAATGGATTATGGGAGCTGTAGTACAAAATATCTGGAGAATCAAAAGCTCCCCAGCCCTGTCTTAAAATGACTGTAAGAAACTGAGCAGAAAAACCCTGCCTTTCACTGTAATACAATAATTGACACAGATTCATTTGGCTCAGGTCCAGCCTATCTGACAGACCATATCTCCCTGTATGAACCAGCCCAGGCTCTGAGATCTTCTCTCAGTCCCACCACCATCATAAGCACAGTTGGTCGTGACATCAGAGAGGGCCTTCTCGGTGTCTGCCCCCATACTACAGAATTCCTTTTGCAGGAAGACCAGAATAGCCCCCTCTTTGTTGTCCTTCCAAGGGCAGGCTAAAACCTTTTTATTCAGGCAGGCCTTCAATACAGAAAGTTTTAAAGAATGGGCTAGTGGGTGCTGTACTGTTTTAATTTTAGTTGTTATCTTTTCATCTCTTTTGAACTGCTTTAATTTTTTAGCCATTTAATTCTATTTCAATATGCATTATTTATATGGTTTTAAATTGTATTGTTTTAAAGGGTTAGCTGCTTTGAGTCCTAACATTGGGTAAAAAGCAAGATACAAATAAGTAATAACAACAACAATTGGCAAAGCCTTCTGGAGTTCAGCAACACTACACAGATTACTTGCCTTTTAAACACTCCAAAGACATTCAGGTGTGTCCAGTCCTGAGCGTCTGCTGTACTGAACAGTATGTAGAAAAAGTCCCTTGACTTCTTTAAACATGATCAATCTAAACTAAAAGATATCTTAGATGCAAAAAAAGGTCTAATTGCAAAAAAGTAATACAGTTCTTCCTAAAGCCATAGAGAGTTTACCATATGTATGCATATGCATTTTCCCCACTGACAAACACGACACTAATTGCCTCTTATCTGCAGTTGAGTATTCACTTGAACAGCAAGTTTGTTGCGATCAGTAGTTTCTGCCAATGCCAGACACTGAAGAAGCAGACTAAAAAGCTCTAGGCTGATGTGTTTATGATCTGTTCAAGTGCAACAGGAAAATTACTCATGTTTTACTTGAATCACTGCCCCAAATCTACTTGCCAAAATAGTACCCTATGTGGCTGTTGCTAGCTTTTACTAGAGATCAAATATGAGTTAAAGGCTCTGCTACTTAGTTTTACATAAATGCTGTGATTGGAGAAAAGATTGGTTTCTTTGGAAGTAGCGAATGGGATTTGGAAAGAGTTGGCCCAATATCTACATTTTTTTGTATAGAGGAGAAATGGTGTAGATAACAGATTGTATGCAAATTTCTATCCCTAATCCAATAACCAGAGCAGCTTATTAAAAACCCTGCCAGTTACTCCTAAGCTGCTCAGAAGCCCCTTCACCAACACTTGGGCAATTGCATGAAAAAAAACTCTGTGAATATTATATTGAACTGACACCATACAGTTTCAGAAAACTGGAAATGAGCTTCCATAAAATCCACAGTGAACCCTTGATTTGGTAGACACTTTCTCAACCCCCTTTCCTCTACCACTCCACAGTCTGAGAAGCTCTGCCTCTGTGATGTGATCTCTTACTATGGCAGCTTATGTGAATTATGAAGCCTTGAAGAGCCAAAACCATGTGTTTAAATTAAGTCAATTCCATTTAAAACAGTAGTGTTTACTCCCCTGTAAATACACAGAGGATCAGCAAGGTCATCTGCAATTCTAAGGCTGTTTGACTTGAAGTACGTCCAACAGAAATGAATGAGCCTTATTTAAGATCATGTCTACACAGGAAATGTGGAGATGCCACAACTACGCACATTTTGGAACTAGGCCTTGTTTCTAATCGTATGTACACCTTCTAGTGTACAGATCTCAGTGCTTAATGATTACATCAAGGGAGAATTGTTTGACCTTTCAGATGTTGTTGGACTGCAGATTTCAGAATTCCTCACTAAAGCTCCTGGGAGCTTCAGTTCAATCAGGTCTAGAGAGTTGTACGGTTCTCACTGTTGGGGGATGATAGGAGTTTCAGCCCCACAGAAATGCAGCGGAAAAGCCAGAGGACAGCGAGCCAACAGCAGCAGCCTTGTTCCCCAGTAAGGATACTCACACACAGAGGAGTTTCTTCCAAACAGGAGGCACTTTATCTTGTAGCAACGTTCCGTTATGTACACAACATGGAACAGACGGACAAAGGCTTGCGCCAGACACCGGTTTGGTCAACAGACAAATACATACTGGGGATTGCTTTCTTATATACATATTTACAACCAATCAGGTAGAGGTTTGCACACCTCCCTCTACCATCTGCACACGACCCCAGTTTCTTATGCAACCTTGCAATTATCCACAGCTGGGGCATGATGCAACATCTTTGCAGTGGGCTGATCATTTTCCCAGGGTTCCCTGCCTGGAATCCCTGACAATCCCCTCCAAAATGGTCAGGCCACTGTGTAGGACATTTTCATTATCCATACATGTCATGCAATACATATTATATGATACATACAGTACATACATTCAAGGGTACAATTCATCTTCCACCTTACACTCTGGTGGCAAGGCCCAGGTCACCTGCCAACTTCTCATGGTCTACTACTGGAAGTGCCTTTGTGAGTAAATCCGCAATATTGTGTTCAGATGGACAATACCGCAAGCACAAAATCCCATCCTGGATCATTTGCCTCACATTTTGGTATCGTACCCCAATGTATTTAGTTCTACACTTTAAGTTTTCCACTTCAGCCATTGCTATGCAAGCTTGTGAGTCTTCATGTATTTCCAGAGGTATGCTGCAAGGCTCTTGTATGTCTGTCAGCATTTGTCTTAGCCACTGTACTTCACTAGCCATTTCTGATAATGCTGCAAATTCCGCCTCTATTGTACTGAGCGCCACACAACTCTGCTTTCTTGATCTCCATACTATGGGACTCTCAGCATACCTGGCTACCAACCCAGTCACTGACTTCCTGTCTGCTGGGTCAGCAGCAAAAGAGCTATCAACATAGCATTCCAGTGTTTTTTTGGCTTCCCACCATTCTCAGACACAGATCTCTTGTGCCTTTGAGGTATCTGATGACTCGTTTTACAGCCACCCAATCTATCTATCTGGATTTGGAAGCTCTCCTGCTTAACAGTCCAACTGTGAAACTGATATCTGGTCTCGTGTTGTTAGCAATGAATAATAGGCTTCCAATGACAGAATGGTACAGCTGAGGGTTCACAAACAGCTCACTTGCTTCTAAGTTTGCGAAGTCTGTTGTCATGGGAGTCCTGACTGTCTTTGCATCACACAGACCACATTTAGCAACAAGACTGTTGATTTTTTTCTTTTGGCTTAGAAAAATCTCACCATCACTGGTTCTCTCCACTTCGATACCTAAATAACACTTCAGACTTCCTAGATCTTTTAGCCTGAATCGTTTCTTTAACTCCATCTGCACACGCCTTACATCACTGGCACTTCTGGCTGCAATACAAAGATTGTCAACATATATCACCATTATGACACAGTTGTCATCTGTCCCCTTAGTATATACACATGCATCCGCGATGCTCCTCGTATGCCCAAGTGCCACCAACTGCTGATCAATGCATTTGTTCCAGCAGTGAGCACTTTGGCGAAGACCATAGAGAGCTTTGCGCAACAGGTATACTTTGTTGTCTTCTGCACCAACATACCCTGGCGGTTGCTCCATGTAGACTGTTTCTTCTAGATCAGCGTTCAGGTACGCTGTTTCAAAATCAAAATGTTGAACAACCGTTCTCCTCTTGGCAGCAACAGCTAATACCATCCTCAGACTTTCTGGTTTGGCTGTGGGAGAAAAAGTCTTGTCAAAGTTGGTGAACCTTTCCTGGGAGAAACCCTTTGCAACCAGGCGTGCCTTGTACTTCTGTGTGCCATCAGGCATGTCCTTTAATTTGAACACCCACCTGCACCCGACTACCTTCTGGTCTTTGGGCCTGTCTACCACCTGGAAGACCTTTCTTTCGACGAGTGACTGGAACTCAGAGTCCATGGCAGTGTTCCACTTCTCCTGTTCCTCCTTGGGATACTCTAACAGTTCCTGATAACTTTCAGGCTCACTAGCCACAACACTGAACAGCTTGGCCCCCTGAACAACAAACCTGACAGGGGCTTTTCTTACCCTCTTGGACCTCCTAGGAATGAGTACCTTAGTTCTTCCAGACTCAGTTTCGCTAGGGCTACTGCTGCTCTCAGTGTGAGGCTTTTCTTTGAGTGCAGTCCCAGGTTTGAAGCTAGGTGGTGGTGAGGAGTCGTATGAGGTTCCAATGGCTTTTCCTCCTTTTCATCATCAGACATCACTGCCCCTCCATTTTCAGAAATTTCGGGAACACTTTTCACACTTTTACCCAGGGGAATCAAAACCTCTTGGTTACAGTGCAGTCTATCCCATCCTGAATGGAATTCAAAATTTGCACTCCTGGAATACACTATTTTGCCAGCATGGTGTAGAAATCTATATTTGTTTCCTTCATATCCCACAAAGCGTAACCGTCTAGATTTCTCCTCTCCGGACTTTCTGAAACTTGGGGGAATATACACACTAGCAAACTGACCCCAAACACGTAGATGCTTCAGGTTTGGCACTCTACCATACAATAGGTAATATGGAGTTTGCTTCACACTTGAGCTCCACATCCTGTTTATGTGGTAGTTTGCTGTCACTATTGCTTCTCCCCAAAGTCCTGCTGGGGCTTGGGCATCCTCCATCAAACAGTCCTTCATTTGTTTTAACAGCCCAATTCTTCTTTCTGCAAGACCATCCTCCCCGGGAGATGCGGGGTTGGTGGTTTTATGCCTTATGCCTTTCTTACGCATCCAGGCTTGCAGGCTATTGGACAGGAATTCTCCCCCTCTGTCTGACACAAGACTGGCCACTTTATAAGGAAATTCCCTCTCAACAGCATTCACCCACTCTTGGAACTTTTCAGCCGCTTGACTTTTCTTTTTCAGTAGATAGACATAGGAGTACCTGGTGTGTCTGTCTACAATTACCAGGACATACCTATTTTGCCCTTCAGTTGGCTTGAATGGCCCTGCCAAATCTGCATGTACAACCTCAAAAGGACGTTGGGTGACACACTTGCTTTTCTTGGCAATGGGATAAGCCTTTATCTTAACCTTTTTGCATACAGAGCAATCTAGAAACTTAGGGCAATTTCTGACTTGTAACTCAGGGCATACCTTTGCCAACTCCTGCAAACTTTTGTAGCTGACATGTCCCATCACTCTGTGGAGATAATGTACACACTTATCATGTAAAGGTTTGTTACACAATGGGTTAACGTTTGCCACTTTTCCTTTGGGCAACATGTGGTACAACCCCTGCTTTTTCACCCCTTTTGAACAAAACATATCATTTTCAGTTATTGTACATTTCTCCCCTTCAAACACCACTTTGTAACCCTCACTGGTCAGTTGGGAGACTCTCAAAATACAATTCTGCAGGTTGGTAACACACAACACATTATTGAATGATTTACCAAAGCATGGCACATATGCAGTACCCATCTTCTGCACCTTGCTTGGTGCCCCATCTGCAAGGGAAATTGCTGTTATATTTGCATTTGTTACATCATTCAACAGCTTTAAATTGTTCACCATGTGGTGAGTTGCACCACTGTCTAGCAACCACACACCACTCTCAGACTGTTGTGCCACAAACGCACGGCCTTCAGCCTGTGACGACACGCCCCTCCGCTTCTGGGCTGTCTTCTTCCCTCTGCTCGGCGCTGGCATTCTGCAGTCCTTCTGGAGATGGCAGACTCTCTTGCATCTGTAGCAGCATCTGGCATAGCTGCACACTCCTTCTTCCTCCGGAGCTGCCTTTCCCTCCGACTGCAGTCTGGAATCGAACTGCTTACGTTGGACTTCCTCCAGGATCCTCCCGGCTACCAGGTCTACAGTCAGTCTACAGGCTGTACATCAAAAAGTCCCACTCCTTAGTGAGGCTTCCCAGCAGAATAAAACTTTTCTGCGTTTCTGGGATTTTTACCCCACTATCGGCTGTCTCTTGGAAAAGCTGTTTCATCAGCATGAGGTGCTCTCTTACACAGGTTCCGGGACATAACTTTGTGTTATACAGTCTTTTCGTCCATAGCATTTTGGACAAACACGAGGAAGGTTGATGCACACGCTTCAAAGCCTGCCAGAGCTGATATGCTGTGTCTGCAGCAGCAGCATGAATCAACTGGGAAGGACTTAAAGTAAGCAAAATAAGTGCTTTGGCTTTTTCGTCAGCAACCCTGAATGCTGCTATTTGAGCAGCAGTTGCTCCTTCTGGGGGCTGTCCCTCATTTTCCAAAACGTTCCACAAGCTTTCCGTCGTCAGAGCGGCTCTCACATAAATTTGCCAGCTTTGATAATTAGCGTTGGTCAATTATTCAAAACGCAGATAACCTCCTTCAGCCATGCTGCTGCCTTTGTAAGTTAAATTCAACAAACAAAGCAGCTGGCCGCAGTGACCTTGATGAGCTCCGGACTGAAGATTAACTGTCTCTCTGCCAAAACACAGACTCCCAAGGCACCGGAGAGCCAGGCAAATAGTCAAAAACAGTCCCAGTATCCAGGGGAAAACAACTACAGGTGCGCTGTGGATGCTGTGCACTCTGGGTCTGGGCCCATAACCACTGTTGGGGGATGATAGGAGTTTCAGCCCCACAGAAATGCAGCGGAAAAGCCAGAGGACAGCGAGCCAACAGCAGCAGCCTTGTTCCCCAGTAAGGATACTCACACACAGAGGAGTTTCTTCCAAACAGGAGGCACTTTATCTTGTAGCAACGTTCCGTTATGTACACAACATGGAACAGACGGACAAAGGCTTGTGCCAGACACCGGTTTGGTCAACAGACAAATACATACTGGGGATTGCTTTCTTATATACATATTTACAACCAATCAGGCAGAGGTTTGCACACCTCCCTCTACCATCTGCACACGACCCCAGTTTCTTATGCAACCTTGCAATTACCCACAGCTGGGGCATGATGCAACATCTTTGCAGTGGGCTGATCATTTTCTGATCACCCTGATATACATCCATTCTGCTCCCGGGAACTGTAAGTTTAGCTTAGTCATTCCCATATCCAGGACCTGGTTGAAAACAGCTGGAGCATGTCCAGAGGAGGGCAATCAAAATGGTGAAGGGTCTGGAAGCCATGTCCTATGAGGAGTGGCTTAGGGAGCTGGGTATGTTTAGTCTGCAGAAGAGAAGGTTAAGAGGGGACATGATAGCCATGTTTAAATATTTGAAGGGATGTCATGTTGAGGAGGGAGCAGACTTATTTTCCGCTGCTCTAGAGACTAGGACAAGGAGCAATGGATTCAAGCTGCAGGAAAAGAGATTCCATTTAAAGCTCAGGAAGCCCCTTCTGATGGTCAGAGCTGTCAGGCAGTGGAATATGTTACCTCGGAGTGTGATGGAGTCTCCTTCTTTGGAGGTTTTTAAGCAGAGGCTGGATGGCCATTTGTTGGGAGTGATTTGATGTGGGTTCCTGCATGGCAGGGGGTTGGACTGGATGGCCCCTGTGGTCCCTTCCAATTCTATGATTCTACAATAAAATTGGTTATTGATAGTATCCATATACCCATTACAACTTTGGCTCATCTTTTTTTTAAAAAAAATATTTTATTCCCTCTTCACACAAAAGAAAGAAAAATCAGTCACTTTTGAGATAAGCCTTAGAAAAATACTGGTCTCAGTTGCTAGTACTTTTTCTATACATTTTCTTTTAGACAAATATGTAAGCTGGTTGCTTGAAATCAGTGGGGCTTTCAGTGCCACTATGTGTTGTTCCACACTTTTAACTGAGGAATTAAATATAATTTAAAAATTGAGGGGAAAGGTTTTTAAATGAGACAGATGATCAGACAGATCACTTGCCATCTATTCTTAAATTACCAGTGCTTAGTCTACTTACTGGATTTGTGTTAATTGATGCAAAGAAACTATAGATTTGGTTGTTTTTTTAAAGGGGGATTACTGAAGTGCTACTTATTGAAATTAAGTAGCAAATTTCAGTTATTTAATATCAGGTTGACATACTGACTTTTACACACCAGAGGGCAGGCTTTATTTACACAGCCCGTATTTCTACCTGGTTGCCCTAATACTTTTGATTCTTGATGGAATGTGTTCACATTTGATTAGTGACTCCGAAGACAGTGGTCACTGAGATGTCTAAAGATGCCTAAATGGCACTTATTCACTGAAGGGATCTTGTTTGTTGCATGTTTATAACACTGTTCCTCCAAACAATTCAGGGCAGCACAGAAGGTTATCTCAACTCCCATTTTATTCACAAGCCTAGGAGGCAGGCTAGGGAGAGTGCTGGTCATTTGCTTATAGTCACCCAGTTAACCTTAAGGCTATTCAAGATTTGAACCTCACTTTCTCCAATCATAAATCCAACCACTATGCCATGCTGGTGTAGGGTACCAGCTTTGAGGCGATTGTCCTACAGGCCCTGAGAAAGTGTAGCCTGATTTCTTCCAGCAGCTAGCATGATAAAAAGGTTCAGGATTTTCCCAGTTATCTGACAGGTCAGGGACTGGTATACTGTCAGAAAACAGAACTGGCTGAAAAGCAGAACACATGCATCATACTGTAGGGAGCACGAACGACTTACATAGGTTCACTTGGGACTGACTGTGCGCATGCTGCTTGCAAGTCTCTCAACTGACTTAGCACCTTTTTTCCCCTCTCAGCTTGTTTTGCAAGCAGTGAGCATGTGCAAGCAGTATCAAGCAAGCCTCTGTAGGCAAGAAGAAATGATCAAAGAGCGGGACCCTCATTGAATTAATAGAACTTGTCCTTAATCTGGAAGCATAAAAAAGTGTGAGTTGTCAGATAACGGGGTGTCAAAAGGCAAGGGCTTCCTGTATCACCCAATATATTTGGAGGACACCAGATTGGGGAAGACTGCTCTAGATTATTGCTTCTCAAGTTTTGGTTCTCCAGCTGTTTTGGATTGCCACTCCCAGAACGCTTGGCCATTGATATGCTCATAGACACTTCTAGAACACAAGTCTAAAACACCTGGAGGAACAAAAGTTAGGAAGCCCTGCTCCAGATGGCTGGTATTCCAAAGCTAAGCAGTAGCCACTAAGGACACTTTCTTGCACTATTGCCCTTTTTAAAAATTACAGAAAAAGTATTTGACAAAGCCAAGAAACTAGTTCCACTAATGCTCATCCATTTTACATTTTTGATTATACTTCATTCATTTTGAACTTCATTGCTTTACATACAAAACACGGTATTGTGGAAAATGTGTTTATTCAGCCTTTATTAGTTAAGCTTGCATGCAAGGCATTCCCTTTTCTCAGTGAAGCTATTTTTCATAACTAACTTGACCCCATTCATCGTAATCAAAACATTGTTCTCAGTGTCCATCTAGTAATGTCTGAGATTAAAGGTAAGCCAGACATATTCCTAAATAAAGAATTAAATGTACGTCAGAAGGCAATCACAAATTAGGTATCACAGACTTAAAATCCACTATTGTGAAACAAAGAACATCCTTTCAACTAATGCATTGCTTGTAATTCTCTCAATATAGTCAGCAAATATTTCTACCCACAGCCACAAAAATTTTCTTAAGCCACAAGGTGGCACCAAATAATGTCTTACCATCCATTTGATGTTAACAAAACAGTATCAAATAAACCTGTATCCCACTACAAAAATATACTTTGCTCTAGATCTCCACTGAATAATATTCGATAAATAACACTCAAGAGGTCAACATCAACCATTCCAAGGAACCACAAAACTTATGTTTAGAACATGAAACACAACATGGATGAGCTATGCTAGTAGGTCCTTTGTAATTGAAGGATGAAATCATACATATCCAACTCTTTATATCATGCCAATCCAGAAAGAGAGTGAAAAAAGAGTTATTTTTGACTGAAGTATGATGTAAAGAATGAACACATTCGAAGTTTCCCCAGAAGAGCCTTTCTAATGGGAGGGATCGATTGCCCTTTGTCTCAGTTATGGGGGCAGGGGAACACCCGAATGGAGGAAGCCATACAAACACTGGCACTGCTGCATCTCTACCAGTTCATTTCTTTCAGAATCCCACAAGCTTGAGTTCCATAAATCTAATGAGGAAAAAAAATCACGAAACAAATTCTGCTGGTAGAAGCGTCCTTTTGTTATAAAAGTATAAACAACATGATTGTAGCCATAGGCAGTTCTAATCATAGTAAACCATCCCAATCATAGACTTTATGATTATATTTATATCCTTCCTTCTTTCTTCTATTCCCTTCTTACAGCTCACATCATATTCTTCCTCCTCTGCATTTTATCCTCACAACCAGCTGTGAGGAAGATTAGGCTAAGAGTCAGTGATAGACCAAGGTCACCTGGTATGTAGGAACCAGAAATCTGATTTCCCAATCCTCAGTCCAACACTCTAACCACAACACCAGGGATACACCATGTGTATTCTACCTGGGATGTTCACTGTCTTTAAAAGGCCCTGCTCCAGAGTCTTCTTAGAAGTAAAGGCCAAGCAGCAGTTGTTTGTACATGGTTTATAGGATATGATCACATGGAGACGTTTCTGTATGCACAAGGTAATCTGATCAGCATCTTTATTTGGGGTATTTCTCAAAGCCACATGCATTTTTTTCTCAGCATTTTGGATCTTGTGGCTTATGTTCCAAACTATAATGCACCAGCATTAAACTCTCTGTCTAACAAGGATATTTTGCATGAAGACAAAGGTGGCATCTTTAGAGCAGTTCTTGAAGCCACCCTCTTTGTGCTCAATCCCAGTGTAACCTCCCCACCTTAAACAGATAACTAGAAAGAGCAGCTTCAGTTTTTCCATCTGGAAAGAGCACCTTAGAGCCAAAGATAAAGCAACTTTTGACAGTACCTGGAAATGAAGTATATAGATTTTCCTGTCTCCAATAACTATTTGAAATTCCTGAAAGTCCCTTGAAAAGGCTGGAGACTTCCCGAACAATATAGACCAGGTGAGGGGGTGGGTTGAAGAAAGAAAACTACCCTTTTTTAAGGAAAAAAAACTTCTTTAAGTTAGGAGCCAATTCCTAGGATTCAAGCTTGATTTGTGGCAATTTCCTTTATTTTAATACTCTTCCCCACTGTTTAGGATAGAGACAGCACTTAGCCTGTCAGAGGGTTCAGGGCCACAGGGGGTTGGTGGGAAAAATAACAGATAATTTTCCTGCTGTGAATTTTCTTAAATTAACTCATCTTAGGTTTTAACCCAATGAGTCATTTCTTTACTGGCCCTGTGATCTTTTCACTATTTTAATGGCAAATGTATTGTCAAAAGCATTCCTTGCCTGAAGGAAGATTTGCACATTCCTACACCATACTAAAGCTGCAATTTTGCCTTCAGGTACCTGGGGAAAATAAAGCCCCAGTTAATACAGTGGAACCTACTTTTCATTAAATATGCATAGGATGTCATTGTACATCTGTGTCAGGAGTAAACAAAACATTGTTCCTCGTGTATGGAGGAGATGAACAATGATACACGCTGAACCCCAATGGCATTTTGAAAGCCACACATCTCCCATCACTGTACTACGGCATGCATGGGACACCACTGCAGCTACTTTATGGTGATAAGTAGGATGAGACAGGACTTGTATGTATGCTGTCTAAGCCATGCAGGTGGCTAGTTATTCTGCAGTTGCAGGCAAGGCGAAACAGCCAGTTTTGCTGAGGCAATAAATGGGAACATCCATCCTGTTATGAAATGCATCCAGCCAACATGACCAGTGACAAGAGAATGTAGAAATTTTAGTCCAAAAACCGTTTCTTCACTATTGCCTCAGAGAATAATTCTCATACGGGAGATTCAATTAAATGCAATTATTTCACTTTATTATTGCAAGATAAGAAATGATACTAACATGACGTTTTCATATAGTCATTCTGTTTTGAGCAAAAACTGGTGCAATTGATTACCATTATGTTTTTCCTCCCCTCTGTCTAATTGTATTAAGTGCTTCAAAATACATACTACAAAATGTTTTTCGGATTGTTCCATTTGCAGTCTATTTAAACTGTTCATCCTTTCCCTTGTTTTTCCAATCTCCAAAAGTCATTAACCAATTACAGCTGGGCACAGCTCCAAGGAATAGCCAGAACCCACAAATAGGCTTATCACACAGCACCTCAGTAAAATTGTTGTAACTTCTCTCTGCCTCACATTAAAAGAATGAAACAGAAGAGCCAAATTATTGGGGGCAGGGGGAGGTATGAGGAAGAGACAATTCTGTTTGGCTATTGCTGATTCTTTTTTCTGAAAGAGACAAGGACAGGAAAAACATTACGTGAATACAATCTTGTGCTGCTCTAAGTTCTTTCAACAGAATTTCTGCAAGTATGGCAAAAACATATTTTTGCATTCAATTCCCTTCATATTTTCTGACAGGGATGAATATGAATCTCTCCAGATGTTGTTGGACTGAAACTCCCAGCAAACCTAAAGAGCAAAACCAGTGGTGAGGGTTGATAGAGCTTACAGTCCAACGACATCCAGAAGGCCTTATTTCTCATTCCTTCTCATAAACCTATGCAATATTATAATAACTATTGCACTGGTCTTTGCATTCACTTACGTAGTAACTAGAGCAACTGAGTAACTTCAATGCCTTCTGCAAGTTAAAGGAAAAGTACTAAGCAAAGATTATTGCAAAGGCTATTTAAACTTGCTTAATCTAATATGTTTAATGCTATAACTGTACTCTTCATATAGTAACAAGTTACATATATACCCAGAGATTTGGGCTATAAGCTAGCATAAAAATACCATTAAATAAACAAGTAGTTCACAAAAGAACTGTTTTATTACCACAGAGCTTCCTGTCATCTCTGGCCATCCTGGCAATGGTTGATGGGATTTGTAGTAAGAAGGCACCATGTTGAGAAAGGTTCTTATAGGAAAGAAAATGGATTCCAAGGATATAACCCAGAAATACCTGTGCACATAGCTTCCTCAGTCAAACAGAAGGAAGAAAGCCAGTGCTGTTGTCTCTTAGTAGGTTCTTGAACTCCAAATGAAAGCACTACTCCAGAGGACTCCCGCCTTCAAGGGAGGCTTTTCCAGGAGAACAGCCACTGGAAGAAGAAATATCTGGAAAATTCTCACTCAAAATGCATGGCTAGAATCACACCTACTGCACAAAAATAACCATAAACACTGAAGAAAATATTCTTCTTCAGAAATATCTTCCTTTTTTTCCAATTATTAACATAATTTTCTATTTCCCACTGATAATGATCTGAGAATACAGAATTTCAGAACATTTCATGTGAAAAGTACAAAAAAAGGAAGACCCTTCTTTCCGCTGGGGAAGCTCAGAAAGCCATTCTCACTGAAATGAAAACCAGTATTTATGAAGCAGAACATCACCAAATTGTATCAAAAGTGTGAATTGATTTTACTTTCCTGTTTCTTCACATTCTACAAAAATGACTTACCAGAACTTCTATCAATATTGACAACTGTTATGTTAATATTAATCGTTACTATAACCCTTGTTTCCATATGTAGCATTGGGTCATTTCCAGACTTAGTCATTCTTAGTAAAAAGTCATTAAAATCAATGACACTTCAATCTCTTTAAACATGGTTAAATCCAAATCCTACCACTCCACTGCATGTAAAGTTACATAAACATTTTATGTAACATTTTCGGAAACAGTTTAAGAAGTTACTCTCCTCAATCCATTAATCCATGTTATGGGGATTTTTCTCTAATTACATTTTTGCGCAATTTCAACAATCACTAAGAATCCGTAGTATCCATAAGCAAAGCTTTTAATACCATGTATAAAAATAAAATTATTTACATTTGAAATACTGATTATAACACCATTCACAACAGGAATACTATATTGGTTAATACTTCATAGAGTCAAAAGACTAGGGGAAAAATAGATTTGGGAGGCATTTAGACTCCTAGATCATTATAAAGACCAACTTTTATAAGCACATTGGCCCTAGTCTCAAGTAAACAAGCTTCCTGCTTCAAGTCAAGATATCTTTACACATTGTTGCTGGATGCAATTCTTTAAATGGCAATTTTCTGTACTATCATCTTCAATACAAAAATCTGATTAACTGTTTTAGTCCAAGAAGAATTTTTCTATGACTGATCCATAAACCCACTCAAGGCCTCCTGGTATTTTCCTTTAAGCAAATTTAGCACCACCAGCATCAGTGAAAATGCCCAGCTTAAATCCAAGCAATTTAATTTAACCCATTTAAGGCTTAAAGGAGCACCCAGATGACACCTTTTCGTCTTCAGTTTTTAAAAGTTGGCTAAAATGACAGAAGTAACCTTACTATTGCATAGCTGCCAAGAACATAAGATCAAATATATTATAAAATTTGAGTTTGAACACTAATCTAGAATTACCACTTTCCTTTGGTATACAAATAACACTGTTTGGGATTATCTTGTACATTCTATAATTTGGTCCATGCTGTTAATTCTATCAAAGTTATCCTCCTGTATATCTTCCGTTAGTAAAAATGCCCTACAATTGTTCTTTAGATAACAATGCAGAAAAAAGATGATTCCAAACCCACCACTTTAGCTGAAGAAGGAAGTTCAGTGAACTCTTTATTTCCTCTCCTGTTACAAGTTTTAAGTGTATTTTTCCTTGCAAATGAACAAGAAGAGAGTTTAACCAGAGATGATTCCTTTGTATCAGTTTCTTTCAGTCCACGGAAGTCAGCGGGTTTGCAGGCAAATCCAGCAAAAATACTGCTCACTTTAACTAAGCTGTAGTTCCACATAATCTGTTGGCTGCTGAAACCTCTTTGCTGTCTGATTCTGGTCTTCCAGAAACCACAAATGGCCAGGTCTGTAAATTAAAGTAGCATTCCATGTTAGAAAAAGGGATTGTGATATGTGAATTCCAGAACTTCTACTGCTCTTTGTTTCCTAGTCCCCACCTACCAAAAATTGGTTCCTTGAAAGTGTACTTTAAAAATCAGATACAATACATTCCAACTGTAGTAACTTCTCTTTAGCAGTGAGGGCTTAAGGCACATTCTTGCCACTGTACACAAGAACAGCAGTTTCCTGTCTCTTACCATACACTGATGGATCACAGTTTGAGGTTGCACAGATTGTAACTTTGCTGCTTCTCTTTTGTATTCCAAAACAGACCGTGATAGACTATCAAATTTTGGTCCAGCAAAAACTGAGGTAGCATGCTAGATTCTTCCCATGAATTTTCCAGTGGTCAAAAATGCTTTGGAAAATTTTTGGTGCAAATTAGTTGGCATTTTGATTAGCAATGGCTCTTTTCATATGAAAAGAGCCACAGACTACAAGGTTGCTCAGAGTCCTGTATTTTCTTATAGCTATTTTGATGTTCTTACTGCTAATACTTTAACATTTTTCATTTTTATTTCTATTGTAAATATGCTTGTATTGATCTCCCTTACCCCTTTGTTGCTTAGTGTTATAGTAAGTGCAACATAAGCAATTTTTTTCCCTGCACTGGTGGCATTTAGTCTGAAAAAAGATTACATCAAGTAATGTAATACTTGTTTAAGGGCTGTCATCCCAAAGTCTCATTAACTTTTGTCAATCAAGGTATGTGTATCAGTACAATAACTTAGGAAATATACTTTTTTTTTTTTACATTATTCATGCATGGCAAAATCTGAAAGAGGCAAGCACATAAAATGGAATAACTCTTCTAGAAGGATGCCTGCTGTTTTCCAAGGTGGTTATTTTAAAATATGATTTTAGGAAAGCACTCCACTTAAATTAAGATGATTTTTCAGTAAGTCAAGAGGTTTTAAACTACTTTTTTTATTATTCAAATCAGCTCTACCACCTTTACTGTAATGCTTGTCTAAGGCCTTCTGCATGTACTACTCACATATATGAGGCTATGCTTTTAAAGCTCAGTTTAGATATGTTACAATTCCCATAATCTCCCAAAAAGCATGGCTCATGCTAGCTAGGGCAACCTGGGAGCTGTTCTCTAAAACTTAACTTTTCTGAGTTCCGCTCTGCAGGCATATCTGTGTCAAGCAGCTGATCTGAGCTACTTTGAGCTTGCTAAGTAGAACTTGTTTTAATGGAAATGGGAGTACACAGCAACCACAGCTGCTGTCTGGATTTCTAGGTCCCTATGACTGTAATTGCAGAGAAGAACTATACAGATTTGGACTGCCCTAGTGTTAGATAAAAGCAGAAGGCTGCCATGAAAATAAGTGCTCAGTTTTAGTGTTCCTAGATCTGAGCAGTCCATGTCTTAAGACTCTGATTCCCACATCTTTAAAGCATTAAACCAGAGGATAAAGACTGAAGTGGCTTCATTGTTTCACAGCTGTTTTTGGAAGCTGTATGTGATCTCTTGTGAGTCACCAGGACTTGCAGTGGATCATAGATCATGGATTGCAAGTGGAAAGCTCACTGAATTCAGTAACTCAATAGGTAACAACCTCTGCTAGGAATGATTAGGAAAGTTTTTTTAAAAAAAGAAAGAAAGAATAGCAACTATCATCATTCTTGGAGCTAAATCTTTTTTTTTTCAGTCCCAACCAGAACAGTCTCACTGAATGAATAGGTCAAAAGTTAGGCAGGTTCCTGAACTGAACTGGTTTACTCTAAGATGGACAAATGCATTTAGCCCTTACTTTATAGTACAGCAACAAGCTAGATGCTTATCTCCAAATAATGATGATGATGATACAGAGCTAAAAAGGCTGTTAGTATAAACAAGGAGTTGGAGAACATTGTTGCTAAGGAATATCAACAGTGCCTAGGCTTTCTAGTTAAGAAGCTAATGACAGTCAAAGCAAAATAAGATAGAGGATTTATAAATTAGATGGTGTAATGGAAAATAGTGAAAACTATCTTTCTTTCTTATATATTAGGCCCATCCAATAAAATAGATAGAGCAGGTGCTAAGGCCAGGAAACACTAAGAGTATGTACTTCATCCAGTACAGAACTTAACAGGATTCCTTACTTCAAACTGTGGAGATCATAATTTAAGCCAGAGCCTGAAAGTAACTCTTTGCAAACACTGGGTCACTCATCAGTGTAACTAAATTACAGTAACTAAAGTAACTGTTTAGAGTAACTAAATTACAGTACAATTGCAATGCAAACAAGGATAGCTTTACTCCCTTTTATCAAGAGGTGCGGCCTCATGATTTAGGACTGTTTTAGGCCAGTGGCTCACAGCACTCTGGCTGCTCTTATTTTTGTTTTTAAAGCTTAGTTACTTTTAAATAACAAGAAAGCATAGAGTTACAATAATAAATAGTTGACTGTGATTAACTAACCAATTACCCTTTAACTTTTTAAAGCTTGATTGAAACTAGTGTCACTTGTAAATAAAATTTTGAAAATGTTGAGAACGCGCAAAAGGAATGGCTTACACTTTTATTGGCCATTTCTGAGCAGGAGTATCTTCTTGGTCAGTGCCAGAAACAGAATATTCAACAAATGTTTTGTCATTTCATCCATCCAAAAGGTAACTATTTTTGTCAGACACACATTAAATAGGCTAGAACTGCAGGGACATAAATACTGCGCTGGTAGAAATATAAGAAATACAGCTTTTCTCATTCAACTGCTGCACTAGAAGAAACCACAACTAATTTAAAAAACGGGGATCTTCTAAATTGTTCACAATTTCAAGCAGAGATCCTTCTAGCACCACAGAAAAAAAGATTCAGGAATGCAAGCCAAATCTGCGATCCTGTACCTGCTTTGTTTGGAGGAAGTGGAATGAAGCAGATGTCTACAAGAACTGTGTTTTAAGATGATTTAAATTTACCAGGGAGGAGTTTTCAAAACTTTCAGTAGCTTAGGCTTACAGAGAGAGAGAGAGAGAAGTTTGTACTGCAACTTCCAGAATCTCCCAGTAACCATGCTATCTAGAAAATCTGGAAGTTGTTGTCTCATTAATGTACCTAGGCTCTGCTTGCACCACCTTGGTTAGCTCATGATAAAAGGTTTTCCATTACACCGTGCCTACAATTCCCACAACTGTAAACACAGACACACATTCTTTTTATTAAGGCTGCATTAACATGGCTCCCTCCCTCTCTCTCTCACTCACTCAAATACAGAGAGAGAGAGAGAAGGAGCAGTTCAAAAAGAAAAAGCAAGTTGTGCTTGCTGCCCTCCCCACCAAGGAATGCTTTAAGACTAGGAAATCTGTGAGACTAAGGTATCAGAAATTAAACTACCTCATCTTAAAAAGAAAACAGGTGTTGTTTTCAAATACCAAATCAGATCTCACTTAGTTTATCAACTAATTCCGATTACCAACTTAATTTCCTATGTTTAGATTAAAAAAGAAAAACAAATTTTCTAAAATGAAGGGAACTAGGGTGCAAGCCCATTTGTAGGTTGCCCTCTGCCCTGAAAGCTCTTCTCGCAAGCATCAGAGAGGCAGGAGTATAATTGTAGCATTCAGAAGGAAAAAGCATTCCATGCACAGGTTAGAAGACAAACTCTGCTGGCTCT
Organism: Cyclura pinguis; assembly: GCA_030412105.1. Classification (NCBI taxonomy): domain Eukaryota; kingdom Metazoa; phylum Chordata; class Lepidosauria; order Squamata; family Iguanidae; genus Cyclura; species Cyclura pinguis. The sequence goes on from CM059602.1 coordinate 221,818,749, forward strand.
TGCTGGCAATTCTCCATTGTTCCAGGGGTTCCTAACCAAGAGTTAGTTCATATATGCGCTTAAAGGAGTAAAGTGATCTTTCCCCCTTCCTCTTCTGTTTTCCTCCTGTTAACTTAAAAATTATGTTTCAATAGAGTTTTCTGCTGTAGGAAAGAACTGGCAAATCCTCCTCTGAAGATTCCTTGCCTAAAAAAACCCTATGAAGTTCATGGAGTTGCCATAAGTCCATGGGCAACTTGAAAGCACATATATACACAAACACAGATTTTTCTGAGTGGGAGGTCCACAGCTTTCGTCAAATTCTCAAAGGAGAAAGAAAGGTATGTACGCCATCTTGAACCCAGCGAAAGACAGGTGGAATATAAACGTTACCTACTTTTGTTGAAGGAAACACTACACGCATTTTCAAAAAGGCTTTCCTAAACCGCGAATTACCTCTGCTCCACTTCCGGCAGAAACCCTCTCAAGACAGCTGCAGATACTGTTGCTATCCTGTGGCCAAGAAGGCGCCCTCTGCACATGTTCAGAGGCCCGCTCGGTGTTTAGATTGAACTCTGGCGACTAAACAGAAAAATCCCCGGTGGCCCGCTAAGCTCTTTCCAGACTCGCCACCGGGAGGGAGCCGCGCTCAGCTTACCAAGTTGACGGGGTGGACGTAGCCCTTCTCGTAGCGGTCCTCTTGGAGGAGCTGCCGGAGGTGGGCGATGTAGCTGGAGGCGAGCCGCAGCGTGTCCAGCTTGGAGAGCTTGGTGTCCGGGGGCACCCACGGCAGGCTGGTCTTGAGGCGCGAGAACGCCTTGCTCAGCACGCGCATGCGGGCTCGCTCGCGCGCGTTGGCCGCGTTGCGCTGCGTCTGCTTGCACTCCGCCGCCGCCGCCGCCGCGCGCCGGCTCGCCGCCGGCTGCCTTTTGCCGCCGCCGCCGCCTTCCAGCCCCGCCGCCGCCGCCGCCTTCGCTCGCTTCTTCTTGCTGCCTCGGCTCGCCGCGGCCTCCTCGTCCTCCTCTTCCTCCTCCTCGTCCTCCTCTTCTTCCTCCGCCGCAGAGGAATTACCCACCGAGGGGCAGGGGGCGCCGCGGGGGCGCCGCTTGGCGCGGGAGAGCACCGGATAGTCCAGCTGCAGCCCCCTCAGGTCCATCTCCTCGCCGTCACTCAGGGAGCCCGTAGACATGACCCACCCACTCTCCCCGACGCCGGGCGAGAGTGGGAGGGAGGAAGGGAGAGCAGGAGGGGGGGTGCCGCGGCCAGCAGCCCGAGGAGACTCCTCCGTTTCCGCCCTCGCCCTCCCGAAGCTGCCCAGCTTCGCTAGAGGGGGACCGCGGGGCTGACAGAGCTCTATTTATAGATATGTGCCAAGAGGGGAGCGGGGCAAACCATCCGTGCTGGGCAAGGGGGGGGGGCAAGGCTGAAGACGCCCCGCAGTCACCACCCTGCCTGAGCGGCGCGCGCGGGGAGGTGGCGGATTTGGGTTCGTCCGCCCTCCCTTCGCCGGCCTTGGGACCTGCCGCGGGACGCCTGCGCGCGCGAAGTGCATGCGGGAGGCGCAAGAGGGAAAGCGCCTGCGGTGTGGACGCGGTCTCCGCTTTTTGCAACCGGGGCGGCCCTCGGCGGTCTTTGCGTGCCAGGCAGGTGCGGAGGCAGGAACGGCAACGGGAAAACGCCGCTGTTGGTCTTACCTGGAGAAGGTCCGTTGAAATGATGGGATTTGTTAATCACGTAACTGACTTGTTCCCAAACCCCCATTCCTTTCGATCAATCTGCTAGCAAACCCCCTCTGAACAATTTTTGCCCGTACAAACCACGATAATTTCTTTAAGGTCGCCCTAAGTCGGAAACAACTGAAGGCACCCAGCAGCAGACAGACTAGGTGGGACTTGCCCTAAAGTAACTGAGTGGCAGGGTGCTGAAAGGAGAGTGACATTTTCAGTAAATAAAACCCTTATCCTAGGTAAAGACTTCCTGTAGAAGAAACAGACACGAAAAGCACCTGAATTTTGCCTCGTCAAGGGTCTTAAGAAGCGGTGTGTTCATTCAAGTATTCCGTTGGCTGTCAATCCAACGCACAGTTAAGAATGTTTTTTAGGTTGTGATCCTGGGAGTGTTGTCCAACAGACCTTATTTTTGAGTAAGAGTACAATATATTTCTTTGTAATTGCGCCGGATGGCGGCGATAATGGGCGATCTGAAGCTGATGACTTGAATCCCTAGTTCACAATCCACAAGGAGTCGTCCTTTGGGTAAGACTCAAGGCCGGGAAAAGAGAGAGAGAAGGCTCCACTGTTTTTTAAATGGATTTACTGATCCAGCCTAATTCGTTCTCTTTCCCATGCTCTAGATCTAGTTTTAAAATGAAAAAGCTCCTCTGACTAACTCTATGCTGAAAGTTACTTCGGCTTCTCTGGTTTGTGAATTTTAGCCATCTATGATCCAACTGGATTTGGGGTTGTGTTGCGCGAATCGGAGCTATCTCCTGCCAGAGAATCTTATGTACTTTTTATTTGCGACGGAAGTAGGTCCCATTAAAATCGGTGTGATTCACATCCTCCTAAACAAAGCATAAGATCTGTTTAAGAGAAAAGAATCTGTTCCTCTCAAATTTCATTGATGCAATGAACTAGCATGGAACTAAGAAATGTAAAAAGGCCGAATTCAATAATGGGTGCATACAAATTACACACGCCCTCTAAACCTCAGTGTCGTAACTGTTAGGTATATGGACTATGAGGGACTGAAGTCCTGTTAAAAGGATCTGCACCTCTTGTGGGGTTTGATTTGTACCCACAAAACAATTGTTTTAATTATGGAGACGACAGAAGCTACGGAAGGCACAAAAGAAATAAAAATCTGTACTTGGAAAAACTGAGTAACATTATCTGAACCGTAATCCGCATGGCATGGAATAACCCCCTTGTCTATTAAGCTGCCGGATTCCTGAGAGTCGGGTCCCCAGTCCTAAAGAAGTTCAGTGGAAGTTAGTACAAATAAAGAGGAGTTTTTAATCAACATGCTAATACAGAGTGTTGACAACACACAGCATATTGCCTAGAAGTAAATCCTGATGAAAGTAAAGATATTTACTTTCAAAATGTTGATACAGAATCATGATGAGAGAGGCTGCAGAATTTACTGCCGTCTGTTAGCTGTAGTTCACTTTGCTTCCGCATATACCCTGAAATGGAGTTATTTTCCATTCATTTCAAGCCTACTTTGCATGGGGTCTAATTTGAATTAAGATCCCCAAAAATGGAGTCTTGTCCCTCTTTGCTAATGCCCAGTCTTAGCCTTAGAATACTTGAAATTATTTTAAAAAATGTAGTGCAGCTGAACATGTACAGAGTTCTTTTCTTTAATCGGGGAATAACATATCTGGGATTAGATTGAGGACGAGTGTGTGACTTTCCAGGTATATTCCGCCTGCCCCAACATCTCATATTTCTTGAATGCATGCACTGTGCTTAAGATCGCATAAATGGAGCGCGACTATATTGCGCTGGAGAGAATCAATATACCTGAGGTTTGAGTCAGTGAAAAACATTCCCATTTATTTCGATTTATTTTTATCTGAGCCAAAGTGGCTGCCAAATTATGAAGAATGTAAGATCAATATATTTTTTTAAAAAATACATATTAAGTATGTAAAAACAATCACGTAGTTGCAACGCTAAAAATAGCTTAAGTCCAGTTTAAAAGAGCAGAAAAAGAACACAACAGAACTCGAAATGTCTGTGGAGAATTTCAGACCCTGTCTAAAAGAAGGAGCCTGCTGGATGCCTTGAGAAAGGGAGGTTCTGTAAGGGCTGGCGCCACCGCCAAAAAGACACCCACCAGTTGACTTGACCTGAAATAATCCTGTCCTATTCGACAGCTTTTAATGTGAACTAACACTAGTTTTTAAAACCGTAACTTCGAGGGTTTTACGTCCTGCAGCCTACTTAGGCAAAACTTAATTTTATTCGCCGGGGACTGTGCCTTTGTCATGTATGACGGCTGGCGTATTTGTTGTTGTTGTTGCTGTGTGCCTTCCAGTCGTCTCCGACTTACGGCGACCTTAAGGCGAACCTATAATGGGTTTTTCTAGGGGCTGTAAGTGTGTGACTTTTGGCGTATTTACCGCATGGCGACAGTATAGTATAGTGATCTGAGTCGTTTAAGTGTTGGTCTAGGATACTTGGAGACCAGGGTTCGATCCCCACTTGGCCATGGAAACCCACTGGGTGACCTTGGGCAAGTTATACTCTCTCAGCCGCAAAGAAGGGCAAGGACAACCCCGCTCTGAACAAACCCTACCAAAAAAACCCCATGACAGGTTCACCTTAGGATCACCCTAAGTCAGGAAGGACTTGAAGGCCCACGACAACTACAATTTACCGCATTGACGTTCCTTTTCGTATCCGTTTGCAGTTGGTAACTGTTAAGCAGCAGACTCAACAGTAAGAGGTCTGACAAATTTAAGGGCCCATGGACAATCGGCTCCCGCTTCGAGTTCAGTTCACTTAAACGCGATCCCACTTGTCTTTCTCTCGTGAAAAAGCGATTGCGGATCTGGCTCAAAAGCTACTCCTTCGGGGCGCCCCGTCCTGTTTTTGATTCAGTCAGAAGAACTTCGACTGACGCCATCCTGACTGGGGAGTTTTGGGACCTACAGTCCAAAAAGGTAACTTTTTCAAACCAGAGGTCAAGACTTCGGTTAGACCCGATTAAATAAGTGAGATTTAATCGTGGTTGACTAAAGGTCTCTCTAATTCAATTAATCTAAGTATGAGTAAACCTGAGATCCACCCCATGGCGTTAGAATCGGGACGACGACCGTAGCGCACGTGTCAGGGCCCAGAGAAGGAGGGAGCGCCCGGTCAGTCGGAGCCTTCCTTGGGAGCGCGCAGCTCCTACTGAAATCATAGAAAGGGTCCTCCGGGTGAAGTCAAGGCGGGCGCTTGCCTTTGAAGAGGCGCCTCAAAAATCGATGAGACCGCGGAGCCCGCAGGCGTTGCTTCTGAATCAGGACGGAAGGGGCCTGAACACGGGGGCATCCACTCAGCCTGGCCACGGGGGGTTTCCTCACGAGGTTGTTTAGTGCGTAAAGATCCTTTGCTTAGGGGGACGTCTCTGGGAGGGAACGGAGGGCACTCTGTGTGTGTGTGTGTGTAGTGGGGGGGTGTGCATTCTCATAGTGGCTGATGGCTGCAGCAGGTGGAGCCATCTCAGCCCTTCATTCCAGCATCTGCAACCTTTTCGTTCCGTACATCTTCCCACCACACTGGCACCCTCTCTTCCTCGGCTGCCTTTCTTGGCTCGGCGTCCTGGAAGCTGGCAACCTGCAGCCTCTCTCCCCCTTCTTTCTCCCAGGCTTTGTTTGCAACCTGTTGTCTCGCGGAGGGGAGGGGTGCGAGGAGGCTCTGTTTGATCTTCCTTCCTTCCTTCTCCTTCTGGGAGCTCTGCTCGGGGCTGGCCTTAAAGGGAAGGACCTCCCTAACGCCCTGCTCACCTCCCTTCTTCTCTGACCATGGAAAAGCTCCTTTTTGGACGAAAGTTCCCAGAATCTCCTAGCTACCATCGGGAGATTCTTGGTGCCGTAGCTGCACAAAGTAATTTTACCTCCTCCACCTTCTCCCACCCCCCAACTCCCCTTTCGTGGGCAACCTGTTCCAAGTTGCGATACACGCTATGGGCCCATTCACTTTAAACAACTATAGTACTGTTATTGCATTTAAAGTGTCATCGTTCCATCCTATGGAACCCTGGGCTTTGCAGTTTGGTGAGGCACCAAAGCTCTGTGGGTGAGAATTCTAATACCCCTCCCTACACGGCAAATCCCGAGGTCCCATGGGATGTTACCGTGGCAGTTAAAATGGAATTTAGCCGTATATGTCTTTAGAGTGAATGGGCCCACTTGTGTCGACCTCGGCACAAATCACGAACGAGACCTTGAGTTCTGGCTGACACCGGCATGTTCTTCGTCTCGGCTTCTCCCGAGCAGGTGGCTGGGTGAGACGCTGGCCCGTTACTGCGCCGTGCCCGTGGAATATCGGTGTCCACACACACACACACACACACACACACACACACACACCGGCGGAGGTAGAGGGAGGGCCGCCGCGGGTTCTCGCCCCTCGCCGCCTGCCTCCCGCCTCGCTTGCTCCGGATTGTTTATACAGGTGCAGTCTGAACTCCTTCCTTACTCAAGATTAATGGGAAGGAAAGTGCTGGCTTTTTCTAAACACTGGCGAAAACCTCGGTGCCCGCCCGGCCTTAAAAGGCTCCGATGGCAAAGCTTACCTTTCCCTTCTGTGGGTTCAACGTTTGAGGCGAAGAGGCCGGGGAGGGGGGGCTTAAAGACTTTTCGAGGAGCAGAGAGACGCTGGGATTCGAACTTATTAGGAAGTGATCTGTTCTCTGATCGCAGACCTACCCCCCATCCCTGAAAGATGCGATCTGGTCCTGTTTATTGGGCCCTATTGGGAAAAAGGCACTCTGCACATGCTCAAAGGTTCCGCCTTTTCTGGCAGTCATAGTTTCGGTTACGACTTAAGGACCAGTTTTGAAGATCGCTCTATTCCAAGGCTGCTGCCGGTTCGAAATGGTGGTGCAAGGAATTTCAATATCCAGTCACCTGAGATACTACAGAGAATGTGAAGAAAGGGAGGTGATACTGCAAGTCGGATCATCTTCTCTAGCGCTGTTGTTGCAAAGAAAACACGGGGAAGCCCTCGCCTATCAAATAGCCACGTCCGTTTTCCAAGATACTGCATTCCGTTTTCTCTTCCTTCCTATAAATACTCAGCGGGCGTTCCCAGGCCACCAAACGTGCTCAGTCGCCTTGAACTTTTTTCTCCCACAGGGGGAAATATTCTGTGAGAACTTAAGTGTGTGTATGTGTGCTTATGGGAGACAGAGGAAGAAGGAGAATACTTGAGCAGATCTTGGGGTTCCCCAGAGCAGGCTGACATCTTCCAAAACTGTAAGGTCCTCTTTTGGCTGCATAACAAGACTTAGAACAAAAACAACCAGATGTGTGTATAAATGGACTCCCAATCCTGGCTTTTGGAAACCCAGAGGAGACAAAGGGACATAGACAATTTAATTAATATATGAATCACGAACACAAATGTGCACTGGAAACTACACTGACAAATATTAAGCTACAATGTGTGTAAATGTAAGTGTGTAAATTTCTATCTGTTTTTGTTTTTTAACCACAGTTACCTCAGTCCTAAAGTCAGGATTATGGCCATTTCCGCAGTAGCCTGTTACAGTACTATTATTCCACTTTCAACATCCTATGGAATCCTGGGGTTTGCAGTTTCGGGAGGGGCTGACCGGCCCTTCCCGAAACTGCAAACCCCAGGATTCCATAGGATGTTGAAAGTGGAATAATAGCACTATAACAGGCTACTGCGGAAATGGCCTATATGTAATGGAGAACCAGCTCAATTTATTTGATTATCTATCTATTTTTTGATACATTTATATCCCACTTTTCTCCAAGTACAGGACTCAAGAAGAGCCAGTGAGAATATGGACACCCAATAGCAATATTTAAAGAAATACTTTGATACATAACAAGCGATGCTTGGCACCCTGGTTTGTTATTCCTGTTGTTAATGGAGATGGAGGAGAAGAGGAGCCTTTGACAGGCAGAAAAACACAAAGACATAGGATGTTTTGGTTGTTGGTTTTTTGTTTGTTTTTTGAGCTTTCTCAAATTGGGAAGGTGCATTCTCTTGTTCAGGTAAATTCTCCTCTGAGGCAAAGACCAAGTGACGTCATACTTTGTCTGGCTTCATAGGAAATCTGTCCCAGAAGTCGGGGCTCCCTTTTTAAGCAAAAGCCCTTGTGGTTGAGTCGTCGACTTACTAGGCAGATCAGGCAAAGTGATTTCATTGCTCCATTGTGGAAGGCCAGCTATTATCTTTCTACCTGTATTACCCTTTATACCTGTATAAACACACAACCGACAGTCATCTAGATCATGTGTCCGGGTTTATAGTAATAAAGAGACTTTGTAAAGGAAAGCTCTGGTATACAGTACAGTATTGCCAGTGTCACTGAGTTACAGATAGAGTTCTCTTTTTGCGGGAACATATTATGGAACTTATGAAGGCTTAGAAAACATTCATCGCAGTGTGGTCCTATTTAAATCCCAGAGTGTTCTGCCTGCCTTATTCCTAGACAGAAGTGCTGAAGATCGCCACCTTTATACTTTCATTCAGATGTAAGTTCTAGTTTTCAGTGGTGCTTATTCCCAGGTGAGTGGGTGTGGATTACAATTTTAGTCCTGGGGGCAGAAAAGGCCGTAAGGAGGAGGGCCTTCTTTGTAGTGGCACCCACTGTGTGGAATGCTCTCCTCCTGATTGAGATGTAGAGGGCTCCTGTTGTTGGGTATACACTCACACACTTTAAAATATCGTTACTGGGAAAAGTCACCCACTTCTATGATGAGGATTATCACTACACTCAGAAGGAAGAGGAAATCTGAAAGGCCTGAAAATTACAACATTGGACTTCAGTTATTAGATGTATTTCGGCATGAGATTTTATGACTTTCACTCTGCTTTTTCAGATGCACTGATAGAGTATAGTGCAGCTGTTGTGTGCTTTCAATTTGTTTCTGACTTATGCCAACCCTATTTTCTGCAGCTGAGAGTATGTGACTTGCCCAAGGTCACCCATCCATGGAAACATGGCTAAGAGAGGAATCCAACCCGGATCTCCAGAGTCATAGTCCAACACCAAACCACTATGGACAGCGCTTAAATACACAACTGTGCCTATATACAGTGGACCTCCATATCTACTAGGATTTAATTCCACAAACCCTAGTGGATACCAAAATTCATAGATACTCAAGTCCCATTATGTACAATGCTGTAGTAAAATGGCATCCCTTATATAATATGGCAAAATCAAAGTTTGCATTTTGGATTTAATTTTTTTTTAAATATTTTCAAGCTATGGTTGGCTGAATCTGTGGATACAGAATCTGCAGATATCGAGGGCTGACTGTATCTGTGGATTTAATACTGTACTCCATAATCACATCTGAAAAAGTGGCTGGAAATAAATGAAATTTCATGCTGAATCCCCTGTTTTTATGCTGCAATAGACTCGATGTGGTTATCTCTTTGAAGTCTTTGCCCCTCCCCGGCAATCAAAATTGCCAGCATGGTATATTGGTTTAAGTGTTGGAACAGAACACTGGAAGACCAGATCTGGAGTCTTCACTTAGCCAGGGAAACCTTCTGGAATGACCTTGGGCAAGTCACATGCACCCAGCCTCAGAGAAAGGCAAGGTCAAACCCCTTCTGAACAAATTCTGCCAAGAAAACACCATGATAGGTTTGCTTTAGGGTTATCATAGGTCAGAAGGTACACAACAACAACAAAGTCAAAATGCCCTGGTACTGCCAGCCTGACACATTATAAAACTGATTTTCTCCAAAAGTTATGGGGAAATCAATTGAGTCTGAGCTGGATGGCCAGTTGCCTCATAGATGAGGGCTATCATGATTAATGGTCCTACTAATTTTAATGATTCAGCTACATTTCTATTTATTACAAGCAATTGTGCATGTGTATGTATGTTTGCAAAATGTTCTGGCTTGGTAGTCAAACTCTAGGGTCTCCTATTCAAGGCTTTTATTATATGTAGTGCAACTGGAGTGCAACATCATCTCCTGTGATGAAACTTTCATATCTGTAATAAAGGCTGGGAGAGGTTATTAGGAATTCAGAGGTTTGGTGTCATTACTACGCTGATGCCATTCATCTACTTCTCTTTGTTATCAGAGCCGGCTGATGGCTAGACCCTGCAACAGTCTAGCTGAGGACCAATATACTGACTATGAAATCCAGTCAGGTGGAGCTCTGTGGATTGATACTCCCCAGGTCTGGAAACTGGGTGAACGACCTGACCCAGATGTGACTGCACTCTGCCTACAGGAGCAAGTGCATAGCTCCAGGAACACTCGCCAGCTATATCCTTTCCTGGACATGAATAAGCTGGCTATAGCAGTTCACACACTGGTAACTTCCCAATTAGACTACTGCAATGCACTCTACGTGCGGCTGTCCTTGAAGATAATATGGAGATTTCCATAGGAATATGACATGTGATAGTGGTCTTGAAGGAGCTGCACTAACTACCTGTCTGAATTCAAGCAGCTGTTACTGAAATTTAAAGACCTGGATGGACTGAGGCCTCAATACCTGAAAGAGTACTTTTCGTGTATACACCTGCCCAAGCACTTAGATTTACTGGAGTGAGCCTCCTCTGCGTTCCCTGCTGGAAACTATACATTATGCAAAATACCACAAAATCCACAAGCAGTGATACTTTTATTGGGCCAACTGCAAAGAATACATTATGGAAACTCTCAAAGCTTGTCTGGCTTCTTCATCAGGCAAAGATGTTAAAAATCATACAGGAGAAAAATGGTGATGATGTTAGTCACAGGCCTACATTCTGTCTGAGATGCTCTCAGTTAAGATGGTATCAAGGAATTTCAAGGCAGGCAGAGGCTATTCCCTTTATTCACCTTGTGAGGGCTAGAGACAAAAAGCAATAAAAGATAGGTAACAAAATTTCAACAGAAAAGTAACTTCTCTTGCGATCTTGATGTCCCTGTCCTGTGCAAAACTAACTGCTCCAAAGAACACCATGCAGGGACACATGAAATGACTTCTTTTTCCATGGTGGCCCAGTTTTGGAATACCCTCCCCTTGGAGACCCAACTGGTGCCAACACTGGCTTGTTTCCAGTACAAATTAAAAGATGGTCCTGCAGTTGTATGGTTTTAAACTGTTTTAAATAGTTTCACATTTCTTACACTGATGCACATGTTTTTAAACTGTTTACATTGTTAAACTATCCGTTACAGCTTTACATTGTTAAATTGATTTTATTTATATGCTAACATACCCTTACACACTACACAGTTAAAATATTATGATTAGGGCTAGAACGAAGGGTTCTAATGACCACGCATTCAAAAAGAAGAGATACAGTAATAATAGGAGATTTCAATTACCCAGATATATGTTGGCAGTCAAACTCTGCCAAGACAGCAAGGTCCAGCAAGTTTCTTGCTTGTCTTGCAGACAATTTCATGGTCCAGAAGGTGGAAGAGGCCACAAGGGGGTCAAATATTCTAGATCTGATCCTGACCAATAGGGATGACCTTGTTAATGATGTAGAAGTGGTTGGATCATTAGGGGGAAGTGACCATGCCCTATTGGAATTTGGCATTCAGTGGGAAGGAGAAGATAAGTGTAGCCAGACACTTTAAAAAAGTGGACTTCTGTAAACTTAAGGAGCTGCTGGCTGAAATTCCGTGGTCAAGAATAGTGAAAGAGAAAGGAGTTCAGGAGGCATGGGAGTTCCTTTAAAGGGAGATACTGAAGGCACAGTCTAAAACTGTGCCAATAAGGAGGAAAAATGGAAGGCATCTGAACAAACCAGAATGGTTGAGTAAAGAACTCTCAGCTGAGCTAAGTGTTAAGAGAAATGTGTACAGGAAATGGAAGAGGGGGGAAACCACCAAAGAAGAATTTAAGCAAGTAGCCAGGAGATGCAGGGAGGAGGTCAGAAAGACTAAAGCACAGAATGAACTTAGGCTGGCCAGAGACATTAAAAACAATAAAAAGAGCTTTTTTAAATATGTCCGCAGCAAAAGGAAAAAGAAAGAGGTGATAGGGTCGCTGCACAGAGAAGATGGCAAATTACTAACAGGGGGAAGAGAAAAGGCAGAACTACTTAACACCTTCTTTGCCTCAGTTTTTTCCCAGAAGGATACAAGCACTCAACCTGGCGGTTGGGGAGCAGGTGAGGAAGCAGGGGAAATGCGGCACATAATAGGTAGAGAGGTGGTACAAGAATACCTGGCCACACTGGATGAATTCAAGTCTCCAGGGCCAGATGAATTGCATCCTAGCATATTAAAAGAACTGGCAGAGGTCATTTCGGAACTGCTTGCTATAATCTTTGAGAAATCTTGGAGGACAGGAGAAGTTCCAGCAGACTGGAAGAGGGCAAATGTTGTCCCCATCTTCAAGAAGGGAAAAAAAGAGGACCCAAATAATTCTCGCTCAGTCAGCCTGACGTCAGTACCTGGAAAGATCCTGAAGCAGATCATTAAGCAGTCAGTTTCTAATCACTTAGAAAGCAACGCGGTAATCACGAGAAGTCAACATGGATTTCTCAAAAATAAGTCATGCCAGACTAATCTTATCTCTTTTTATGACAGAATTACTAGCTTGATAGATGAAGGGAATGCTGTGGATGTAGCATTTCTCGATTTCAGTAAGGCCTTTGACAAAGTTCCACATGACATTCTTGCAAAGAAGCTAGTAAAATGCGGTCTGGACAGGGCTACTGTTAGTTGGATTTGTAATTGGTTGACCGACCGAACCCAAAGGGTGGTCACGAATGGCTGCTTTTCATCCTGGAGAGAAGTGACTAGCGGGGTGCCACAGGGTTCTGCCCTGGGCCCAGTGCTGTTCGATATCTTCATCAACGACTTGGATGAAGGAATAGAGGGCATGCTCATCAAATTTGCAGATGACACCAAATTGGGAGGGGTTGCTAATACGCCAGAGGACAAGATCAAAATTCAAAATGACCTGGATAGATTGGAGAGCTGGGCCAAAGCTAACAAAATGAAATTCAACAGAGAGAAGTGTAAGGTCCTACACTTAGGTAGAAAAAATGGAATGCAGAAATATAGGATGGCTGAATGGCAGTGGTTGGATGGCAGTACGTGTGAAAGGGATCTAGGAGTCTTAATAGACCACAAGCTGAACATGAGTCAGCAGTGTGATGCAGCAGCCAAGAAAGCCAACGCAATTCTTGGCTGCATCAATAGGAGTATGGTGTCTAGATCGAGGGAGGTACTGGTACCACTCTACTCTGCTTTGGTTAGACTTCATCTTGAATCCTGTGTCCAGTTCTGGGCACCCCAATTCAAGAAGGACATGGTCAAGCTGGAGCAGGTCCAGAGGAGGGCGACCAAAATGGTGAAGGGCCTGGAAGCCAAGCCCTATGAGGATAGACTTAGAGAGCCGGGTATGTTCAGTCTGCAGAAGAGAAGGTTAAGAGGGGACATGATAGCTATGTTTAAATATTTGAAGGGATGCCATGTAGAGGAGGGAGAGGGCTTGTTTTCTGCCGCTCCAGAGACCAGGACAAGGAGCAATGGATTCAAGCTGCAGGAAAGGAAATTCCACCTGAACCTCAGGAAGAACTTCCTGACAGCCAGGGCTGTCCGGCAGTGGAATATGCTGCCTCGGAGTGTGGTGGAGTCTCCTTCTTTGGAGGTTTTTAAGCAGAGGCTGGATGGCCATCTGTTGGGAGTGTTTTGAGGGTGTTCCTGCATGGTAGGGGGTTGGACTGGATGGCCCGTGTGGTCTCTTCCAACTCTACATTTCTATGATTCTATGATTCTATGATTCTAAGGGTTGGTCCAGAAGACTGAAGCTGTGCTAATCTAAGGGCACCTCAGCCATAAAATTCACAGTTTGTGTGAGGAGCAGAGGTTAGAGGTGAGTGTGATTTAAATTCCTCTGGTATTGCAATGCTCCTAAATTCTGCCCTGTTGCATGCCCTCAGAGTAGGGGGCATGGTTCCCACAGGGTATGTTTGTTACTTGGCAAGGGCTGGATCCGTCCTCACGTGAGGACTTCCAAGTGTAAATCTCAGGGGCATAAATATTTCAGAAAAACTCTAGGTCATGGACACTAGTAGCGAAATCACAACCACGTTTAAATCCCCTTTGATTTCTAAAGGTAATCAAATACAGTTTGAAATTTATTGTTTAAAATGGCTTCTCTGACAATGGGGAAGCAGCTCCATCAGGCAACGTTTCCGGTTTAAGGTGAATTTATCAAGGTGTTTTCTTGGCAAGATTTCTTCAGAGAGGGTTTGCCCTTGCCTTCCTCTGAGGCTAAGACAGTATGACTTGCCCAAGGTCGCCCAGTGGGTTTCTCTGACTGAGCTGAGATTCAAACCATTGTCTCCGGAGACCTTATCCTACTCTGGCTCTCTCTGGTATTACTTAATCCCTCTTAAATAAGAAATGTAACACCTCAGGGAGAAAAAAAATTGTCCTTATTAGTTAGCACTGTCCAGCGTTCTGATAAGTGGAAGTTAGGTGCACGTGCGAACTGGCCTCGCAGAAACGTGTTTTGCTTTGGCTTTTCCCGGAAAAGATCGGGATGGTGGGGAAGCCAAAGGCTGTCCCTCTGTCTTTCTTGTATCAAGGTGAAGAAGGGAAGGAGAGGAGAAGGTGGCTGGAAAGTCTACTAGACAAATGAGGAGGGTAACGTGGAAGAAAACGCTCGATGCCAAAGCGCATGGAGGGCTCGTGGATTAACGGGTCTTTTCTCTTCGGGGTATTTGGGTTTCTCGCAGCCAAACCTATGCTATAAAGAGGAAATATAATTTTTCAGTTCTTGGACGGAGCTTTAGGAAAATCATTTTAAATGCGGCCTTTTTAGTATTATTATTGTAATCTAGAACTAAGTAGGAAATGATGAAATGGTTAGAACGGTCAGTAGTAGACTGAGAGGGGAAAGCTGATGGGCAAAAGTGGGGAGGGGGGAAGGAAAGGCAGGAAACTGTAATATTTTCATTTTCAGACAGTGAATTCTGTGTGACCTGGAGCAAGACTGCAGATCGGGGGGGGGGGGCGCGGAAGGCAACGATACTCTTGCGCAGTTTCCCTTCCAGGCAGGCAAGAGAACTGCCTGCATTTCTTCCCAAGTCACCAGACTGAAGATGGTTCTTTAATTCCGGACATTTCCGCACTAGACTATTATAGCGCTATTATTCCACTTTCAACAGCCTATGGAAGGCCCCTCCCTAAACTGCAAACCCCAGGATTCCATAGGCTGTCGAAAGTGGAATAATAGCTCTATAACAGTCTAATGCGGAAATGGCCTCCCTGTTTTCCGCGAAACCTCGAAATTCGTCTATATGATTCGGTTGTTTTTCGAAGTTTTGGGGAAGCAAGGGACGAGGAATAAGAAACCAACTTCAGCTTCGTGCCCGTACAAATCTCCAGCCCATAAAGGAAAGGAAAAAAAAAAAAACGGCCAGAAGGTGGGATGCGACAAATTCCTCGTTACTGCATACCAGCCAATCATTAGAAGAATCAATGCACTCCTACCGGCACTTACCTAAACAGATGGCCTTAACTTCTGAGTAGCTGTGAATAGGATTAAGTTGTTACTTTCATACTAAAATTTCATCACCCCCATAGGATCACGATTTTATGTTTCGCAGTCAAAATAGGTTAGTTGGTAAGAAATCCCACTGAACTCTAACGAGCTTACTTCGAAATATTTCGAATCTATGTGTATGTAATATTATCGCCTGAATCCTGTTGATCGCAACAAGATAAGACCCATTGAATCAGTAGCTGAACAGTGAGTCAACACCAGTGTAAAACCTATAGATTCGGTAGGTCTACTCTGAGAGACTAAGGGCCCTTCTGCACTACCCTGTTATAGTGCTATTATTCCACTTTCAACATCCTATGGAATCCTGGGGCTTGGAGTTTAAGGAGGGGCATTTAGACCTCTCAGCCAGAGAGCTCTTTGGCCTCAGTAAACTGCAAACCCCAGAATTCCACAGGATGTTGAAAGTGGAATAATAGCACTATAACAGGGTAGTGCAGAAGGGCCCTAAGTAAAGGCTCTAAGTAATAGCATCCAGGTTAATGTATCTGTTTTCGAATTTAATTATTCGTTGAGGAATCCCCGCTGTGCGTGTCTAGGAAAACAGACGAATGATTAAGGAGATACTTGAACACAGTTGTCTAGAGAGACTAAGGCCATTTCCGCACTAGCTTGTTATAGCACTGTTATTCCACTTTCAACATCCTATGGAATCCTGGGGTTTGCAGTTTCGGAGGGCCATTTCGAATTCTCAGCCAGAGAGCTCTTTGGCCTCAGTAAACTACAAACCCCAGAGTTCCACACGACCGTGAAAGTGGAATAATACCGCTATAACAGTGTAGTGTGCAAATGGCCTGAGACCGCACAGCAGGTGGATCGATTCACTCAAGGAAGCCCCGGCTGCCCTGAGTTTCATAGACCTGAGTACTGCGCAGCCTCTTATTCTTAAAGTCCCCAAAAATGGCGCAAACCCTCCCCCCCCAAAAAGGATGGGCGCATCCTTCCTACGCCTGAGGCCTGTTGAAGGAACGAGGATAGGTTGTGTCAGACCCGGAGTCCGCGCCCGCAACAGCTCAGGGGCGGTTGTTCCTCTCTCTCAGCTTCTGCCACCTGAAGCTGGTGCTTTAGATTGTCTAACGGTAGGATCGGCCCGCTAGAGAAGCTCCTGAGCTGGTCTGAAGAGCCTGAAGTCCGGCTACAGAGGAGCCTAAAAGAAGTCCAGAAATAAGCTTTTGATCCGGAGTGGTTAGTTATTTAAAACAGTCTCAATAAAAGAAACCCAGTACGTGTGTCAGGAAGCTTTCTGGTGACGCGAGGCGCTTCTTCTTGGTGGGTGGGCGAGGTTTTCAGATAGAAAACTGCGGATGGAGAGCTCAATTACTTTACTGGTACTTCCAGCTGTGCTTGGATCGTTGCGGTCCTGTTCAGGCCATTTTGCTCACTAGACTGTTATAGCGCTATTATTCCACTTTCAACTTCCTATGGAATCCTGGGGTTTGCAGTTTAGGGAGGAGCCTCAAAGGATTCCATAGGATGTTAAAAGTGGAATAATAGCACTATAACAATCTAGTGAGGAAATGGCCTCAGTTTTTCCTTCGGTATCTTTTGTGTGGGTCGAAATAGAATTCCCTTTTTTTGGACTGAAACAGTGGTTCCCAGCCTTTGTTCTCAATCTCTGGAAGCCAGGGGCAGTACGGTCCCTGGGACTGTGGGAATTACAGTCCGGAACAAATGAAGAGGCAAAGCCTGAGAACCACTGGATTAAACCGATGACTGCAACTTCTGCTGTGGTCAGTGAGCCTTACTTTCGACTCATCCACTACAGTGGAGTGGGAATCGCTTGGTCCTCCAGATGTTGGACTGCAACTCCCAGCATTCCTCACTTTTGGCTATGCTGGCTTGGGCGGTTGGATCTTGCAGCCCAAAAACATCTCGAGGCTGCATGATGCCCATCTCTGCGCTATGGAGTTGTGCTGTTAAGGGAGGAGAGTAAGAGTGTTTGGGCAACTAAGGGTGTAATCCAAGGGTGGGCAACTTGTGGTCCTATAGGGGGAGAAAGGTGGGATAATAAATAAATAAATCTCTGGGTTACAGTTCCTATCAGCCCTATCTGGTATAGCAAGGGAGGAGAGATGAGA
This sequence comes from Cyclura pinguis, assembly GCA_030412105.1. Classification (NCBI taxonomy): domain Eukaryota; kingdom Metazoa; phylum Chordata; class Lepidosauria; order Squamata; family Iguanidae; genus Cyclura; species Cyclura pinguis. Next base: position 221,836,052 of record CM059602.1, read on the forward strand.
CCAGTGCACTCCAATAACACCTGGATGGTCACAATTTGCTCACCTGGGATATAATCTTAGCCACATATTTTGCTTTGCTATTGCTCTGTGCCACCAGGTTGGCTTTAATTTTTTGGCGAGCCCTATGAAAGAGTGACTTCCAAGCCAGTGGGGTAGAGACGTGAGGGCAGAGAGGGCCATTCGCCCACGGGCGGCAATGTTTTCGGGGCGTCCCGGCTCGTAGCCACATCTCCGCACTTCCTGGCCACGCCCCTCGCGTCGTAGCCCCCCGCCCCGCCCCCCGCCCCTCCCGCTCCCCACCCCCCACCCCCCACCTTACCCAGCTCCGAGCTCCGCCACTGCGCACTTTTATAAACTGATGTTCTCGGAAGTTCCGGTCTCAGACTGAGTCTGTCCACCTGTAATGTGCTTTTCTTCCGTTGCTGCTATCTTTCACTTCAATGAACATTATAGGCTTTCCTAAGTAGTAACGTCTTCTCTCTCTATACCCGAAAGGCACCAGATCTTGTCTGATCTGAGAGGCTAAGCGATGCCAGCCCTGGTCAGTAGTTGGATGGGACACCAAGAACGGATATCCCGCGCTTTGGCGGGAGAGGGGGACACCTCTGAATATTCCTTGTCTAAGAAAGTCCTCGAAAATTAATGGGGTCGCCATAAGTCGATGGGCGACTTGAAAGCATGTGTGCAGTCGCGCGCGCACTCACGCGTGTCTTCTAATGTTTTGACCAAAGTACAATAGTTTCCGTCGAATTATTTTGGCTTTTAGCGGCGATTCAGGCTCAATTGCTCAAGTATCAACTCTCACTAAAAGCCAAAATATCCTATGTATGAATAAACAGGTTAGGATTAGGCTTTATCTAGGGCATAGCCCTTCAAAAGGCATTACCAACGTGCATACTGCGGGCAAATATTGCTAAGAAGCCCCCATCCTTTATTCTTAGAGGACAAAAATAATCTCTTCTGCAAGCAGTCCCCTAAACAGCCCCCCTTTGAGAGACAGACCCTGCGCGGTGTCAGTTTAGCTGCACGGGAATGGATCGTACTGCGAAGCAGGAGGCCAAAGTAACCTGGCGACCAGGCTTTTTTTGCCACATTTCCAACCTCTCTTCTCGGGGCTGGTTGTTACACTAGAAATGGACACGTGCCACCTTTTGCAGAGCCCGGGAATATTACTTTTGGACTACAACTCCCAGAATCCCCAACCAGCTGCAAGCAGGCCGTGCGGTTCTGGGAGTAGTGGTCCCAAATGTAACATTTCCGAGCTCTGACTTTTCCTTCTGTGTGAGGAGGTACAAGCTGAGTTTGCAAACAATTCGGACACAGAATTCCTAACAAGAAATTCGAAGGCGAAGGCTTATTTGGGAAATCTTGTGCGGTCAAACAAAAGAGGGACTCCGTGGCTCCATTCAAAATGGGCTACCAACATTTGGATGGGAGGAGTAAGTAGCCAATGTTCACGTCAACTGAACGAGGCGCAGGAAAGGAGAGCAGGGCGAAAAAACACTGATTGATATAGGCACCATTCATCTTTAACAGAGCTACAGAGCTATTATTCCCTTTTACCTGCCGTGGCTCCGTCCTATGGAGTCCTGGGCTTTATAGTTTGCTGAGCTACAAGAGCTTTCTCACTGAGAACGCTAAATGTCAACTCCCTAAACTGGAAATCTATGGGACGAAACCATGGCAGTTAAGGTGGAATAATTGCAGTCTAATGGCACAGTATGAATGGTCGGTGGGGTTGTCGTCCAGCCAGGAAATCAAAGCTGTCTTTCAGCTGAAGGGTGAAAAATAACTCAGGGGCAGAGAAAACCCGTACTTATTTTCTACGACATGTATATACCAAGCTCATTGACACTTCCTTCCGGCTAACTGTGAAGTCAAGAGGATTTACATCCAAGTAGACAGGAATAGGACTGCTTTGTCATCCCCCTCACGAAGCTAATCTCGTTTTCAGCTACTTTTTATTTGTTTTATTTAATAAAACAGTTGTTAATGGGAAAAATAATATCCTTGTAACCGTGCCTTCTTGAGAACTAGAAATCTGTATTCACTGGATAAGTCCCATTGAATTTAACGGGCTTTACTCCATGAATCGAGTCCTGGCTGTAAAGGACCTAATTTTTAGCACCACTGGTCCACAAAACCTCGACCACATATCTAGTTCCTGGGAAAATCCATTTCCCCCTAGATTACCTAAGGATTGCTGCTAAACGCCCACGCTGGTATTGCTATTGGCAAGTGTGTCTTTACGATAAAGGATACGTCCCTTATTTGACGGCCGGAAAGCTTGTTCCTTATTAAAAATAGGTGTCCCGTTCGAGAGTTGGAAAGCTTTTCCTTTTATACAGACTGAATGAGATGCCAAAAAAAATCCTGTATTTGGGGTAGCGGACCCTTTGTAAAGATAGAAACATATGCATCACGTAAGGTGCGAACGTGGACGGTTGTGTTCATTTTACCGAGGAATAGATTATCGGAAATCAATACTTTCATTTGGTATTTCGCTGGAACACAAAGTTATTAATAGCTACTTCCTAACTGTTGACCCTGCATGTCATGAATTTCCACTTTTCCTTATCTTTATTTTGAAACCTGGCAACACTGGTCCCTGCTCTTGAACAAGCCCTGCGGCCCTTGGCTACATGACCACCCTGTAAGCCTTGCAGATCCGAAGCCTGCTTTTTTACTCCGAGGCCTTTCCGCACTACCCTGTTATAATGCTATTATTCCACTTTCAACATCCTATGGAATCCTGGGGTTTGCAATTATGAGAGGGGCCGGAGGCCAGAGGCTCCTCCTGAAACCGCAAACCCTAGGATTCCATAAAATGTTGAAAATGGAATAATAGCACTACGACAGCGTAGTGCGGAAATGGCCTCAATCTCCGCCTATTCCGTGAAGCCAGCTCCCTACTGAGGGTCTCCAGGCCTGTCGCTTAAGGTCCCTTAACCTGCCTTTAGCTTTCCAGTGTAACTAACCAGTCCAAGCCCCCTCCCGCCCTTACTGGGCAGGGTCTCCTTGTTTTTGTTATTCCTGTGTTAAAGTCTTCCCGTTAAATCAGCTTGGAAAGCGAGGGGGAGCTGAGAGCCTTATTAATTGCGCCTTTCCACCCTGAGCTTTCGAAATGGACCGTTTTGTTCAGGTATCCCAACTTTCAGCACACTTTCCCCTCTGGAATAAGAAAGCAAACTCTTAAAATACCTCCTGGCGCCAGAAGAAAGTTCTCGTGTAATGGATATCTTGTGGTGTGAGAAAATGGATTCTGCTCTCTTTTGTCAATCAGAACTAAGAAAAAGGGGGCCGCGGGGGGCAGGGAGCTTTTTGGGTATAAAGTAATCGCGGGATCGCCTGAATTCTCCTAAAGCGACACCTCTGCTACCATTCGAGGTGACCGAAATGGTTGGTGTTTTGGGCTTAAAAGAGTCTTTTGCGCTTTCGCCCTTGAAACGAATCGCCCAAAGGTGGCCAGCGGAGAGGAAGCTGGAAAAAAAAAAACTCGTGTTCCTCGCTTCCTGCTATGGAAGTGGGGGACAAAATGAAGCCCCCCTCCCCGGAATAAGAATCCACCTCATGAAATTTTTGTTCAGTCCCCAAATTTCTAGCACTGCACAGAGTGAGTCGTTGAAAATCGCTCCAGCTTACAAGTCTTGCGTTCCCGTTCCCTTGATAACGTTGCCTGGAGGTGGACCTTTTCCTTGGATGCCTGACCTCTTTTTTCTAAAAGCTCGATGGAAGTGTTAAGTTACTGCGGGGCTGGAATGTCGGCGACTGAAGGAAAAATTCATGCTAGGGGGAGAATTCTTATTTAGGGCAGCAATGTCCTCATGTTGCCCCCCCCCCGGCTAAATCCTTGCCTTTCTCCTTATCTTTTTGCGCTAGAGAGAAAACGGGGGGAAACGTCCCCAACACTGTTCATCTGTAACGTGTTGATTCTAGGAAATCCCACAGAGCCCCGGGGCGGGGGTTCATGTTCCATCCCAAAGGCTGGGTTTCACTTTTGCAGATTAAACTGGGTTACATAGAGATGGGGAAGAAAAACCCCATATATATTAAGAAGGGATAGGATTCAGAATATTTTGTACCATCTAAACAAAGTCTGATATAAATGTATTATATTACTAAAGCTAAGTAAGGGTTCCCAGTTCAGGATCATCCCAGGTCCTGAGGTTTCTGGGCCAAAACCTGAGACCCTGGTGGTGTCATTCACTATTATGCGTTAAGTACTAACCACAGTTGCTCACAGCTTATGGTTCAAGCACACACACACACACACACAACATTTTCCCTGTTTGAAAATTAAGACAGAAATTTTAGCTAAAGGGGCTACAGCATTCCTAGATCAAGGTGAAATGAGGAGAATATTCCTTCTCAGTTGTTTAGGGACACTGTCCTGTTTTTCAGTGTTTGGATGCATCTGTTGTTAGTAACTGGAATTTAGGATATGTCATCGGGACATCTTTAATTTTGATTGCAGTTATGGAGGGCCTGTCAGCAAAGGGCATTCGCCAATTAATGCTTGATGTGATGATCCTGTTATTAATCTGAGCCTCCTCAACAAGTGCATTAGGAAGAACGTCAGAGAAAATAAGCACTGGGGCTGGATTCCAGAAGGCCTTTTCTGATCTAAAATAATAATTAAAAGATAAGGTGATTGGTACTGAAGTGGTATTGAAGTGAACACCATTAGAAACAGAATAATGTAACATTTTGTAAACTGTCCTTATACGCATGACATTTAAGGCATCATCACATAAGTGTGATATTTTAAACAACAGTTTCTATATCAGTTGTACTGGCTTTAGTACTAGCCCAGTCAATAATTTCCAGTAAACATGCTTTCCATGTTTACAATTTGAGAAATGAAATTATTTGCATTTAACATACGCAATATCCCCAAATATACACTTACTAGAAGCCACTCTGTTTGGTTTCCATAGGATGTACCTCTATTTAAGTGAATTTTATATCACAGAGTAGGAGAGGCTGATGGGTCATTTCATGACAACAGTTGATCTAAAGCAGCATTTGGCCAGCTTTTAAATTAATGCAAGAATATTAATGTTATACCAAAGGAAAGAGTCTGCATAGAAGTAAATTAACTTCAGTATAAGCCATTTAACTAATGGTAAACCATGCAGCACTTACTCTGTTGGCAGTTAAAATCATACATATGCATACTGTTGAATGGTATAGCTGTGTTAGATTTTTAATAACCTGCTTACTGTCAGCTTCTGAAAATCCAGATGTTAATTTAAGCTTCATCTTGTTTCAAGCTTCCTAACCATACAGTGCACAGAGAAAGTAAAACTGCATTCCTTTGGAAAGAGAGACATAGATGCAGTGCAAAAGAAAGGAAACCTTAAAACACTTTAATGTTTATTTAGGTTGATCAGAGATTTTAACTCTTGCTTCATCCAACAATTTGTGAATTTTAATGTGACTCAAATTGTAGCTGGCCTGAAGTGGTCCCAGTATCTTCCATGAAGCTCTGATTTAACCAAATATTTCTGTAGGCTTATTTCAGGAAAAAAAATGCTGAGTTGCTGAGGTCTTGCTAAGTGTTTTTCCTTATTGAAAGTGTCACTACATATTATGGTTTCTCATTCAAAGAATTACTAGTAGTCTGGCACTGGAAACAGAAGGCTGCAGTTTAAAATGCTCTCTAAAAGTCTGTATCTGCAACAAAAACAAATAGGTGTCATAGATCATTTAAAAGTTGGCAGTTAAATCAGTTTTGATTTTAAAGCAGCCTTACAGAAGGTGTGCAGGAGATCCAGGGCCTTGTATATCAAGCTTGGTTTTATTATCCCTTCCACTCCTCATAAGATTCATCCCAAAAGCAAAAGAGGCACATGGTCAGTTAAAGACTGTTGCTGATGTATTATGACATGTACTTCTGTAAACAGCAGACTAATTCACAGTTTGGAATATTAGGTTTGACAAATAATACAAAGTTTTAAACATTAGAAATTGGGAAATTAATTCATTACCATAAATACTAGCAGTTTTGTAGGGTTATCATTAATTAACTTGCTGATTAACTTTTGTTACTGGTGCTGACAAGGGATTTACAGAGAATAACATGGACTGTTGACTGCAGTAAATACATTTGTAATTGGCTGCTTCAAAAGGGTTCTTTCTGTGTTTTTAAAAACCTAGTTTAACACAAAAGTTTTTAAAGTTGCCTTCTTCCAAACTAGAGTTTTTCTCCATTTGGACTACAAAGCTCATAATCTGATTCTTTCCTGGAAATTTTGGGAGTCTAGCACATCTGTGAAATGCCATATTGGGATGCTCTATCCCAAAGCATGGAGTATCACCTAACAACCTCTTCAATTCAGTTTGCAACTCATCTTCATCTCTCTTTTTTTTCTATCCCCTATCAACAAGCACACTTCTCTCACTGTTCATATTTCTTAAGTCAAAGAGAGAATTATTTATTTCAGTTAGAAGACACTGATCCACCACAAATTACAATTATAAATGGATACCTACAAAATTCAGTCACTGTATCAAGGGTAGAAAATTCAGCTGAAATTTTTGAGAGTCTCTGAGTATATGCAGAACATTTTTCTCCACAAACTGGGACATTTGGGGTCAATTTTTTTTGCCATTTTACTTCAAGAGGCCACGTAACAGCCCCAGAGGCTCCATGAAGCCTATGGACTGTACTTTGACCACACTTGTTATAGAATAAAATATACTAAAAACTGGTCCAGAATATAAGTAATAGAGAAGGAGGTATTACTGAAAAGAGTCACAATGTACCTGCACACACACTCAGCTCCAAATACTTTTCTTCTGCACAAGTTCATGGGAAGGGGCACCTGTCTTTCAGACTAAAAGGCCTGAAATTATGAAAGGTTGTCTGATAGCCCTGGTCTCCAAATAAATCACCCTCTACATCATCCCTGCGCACTTCTATTCCATTTGAATCCAAGATTCACTTTTTTTCTTTTCCATTCTTTTTCTCCCCAACTCATATATATAGATTTAAAGGTGGTGATAATTTTAACTGACTTTTAATTAAGTGAGGAAGGAAAAAAGGATGAACACTCTGGTATTCATGCACATAGATTTTACCTTCTGTAGTTTTTTGTTCACATATGGGGTTTTCTTTGGCCCTTTCCGCACCTTACCGTTTTCCAGCGCTGGGGTGTGGGGATGGTGCAAGCAGCCTCCAGCAAGAGGCTCTTACATCTGGGTTCCTTCAGATCCACACGAGCTGCCTGCTCGCGAGAGAGCCCCACCTCTTCCTTCCGCAGCGCAGCCTGGGACTTTCCCAGGCTGCACTGGGGCAGGAAGCGCGACCGGCGTGGCTGCGGAGGCTCCTCACACCAGGTAAGTGTGCGCAGGGCCCAGGAGCAATGTGCGATCATGCACCATTTTCCGCTTCTAGCCAAAAATGAAAGGGTGCGTGATCAGCACCTGCCGGCCCCTGGAGTGTCACACGATTGTGAATGCATCGTGCAGATCGCTGCTCACAATCACGCAATGTTCCAGGCCCTCTTTCGCATTGAAAATACCATGCAAAAAGGACCTCTGACTGCCACCCATGTGAACAGGAGTGACTGACTGGATCCAAGTGCATGGCAACCTCACAGTGCAATCCTATGCTTATCTTCTCAAGAACAATAACCATTATGTTCAGTGGATCTTACCCCTATGTAAGTGAGTCTTGGATTACAACTTCAGAGTAATAATTCTACCCAAGACACTGAGATCAAAAGTGTATCCTTGAATGTGAAGTGCCATAGCAGTGATCTTAGTAAATGTGGGATGGTACCTCTAACATTTCTTTTGCACATAACATTGAGTCTGACAAGGCTGACAGTGATTAAATATGGTGAACAATTGATTTGAGATACAATGGGGATGACCCTGATATTGAGAACATGCATCTGCCAACCAGATGTGTCCCATGGTAACGAGGAACAAGAAGATCCATCCTGCCTCTCAGATTTCCTACTTAACTTTTCAAAGTTGCTTGTTTAAAGTCAAGCAGAGAAAGTGATTTCACCACAGTATTTGTTAAGATTCTTTTGCCTGAGATCAGGAAGTTGAAGGGTTTTCCCAGATAATCAGGTTGGGAGATCCAACATTCCTCCTTCCCTTAATAGAGCACATCTGTTGCAGAGATACTGCATTTCTTTCCAGCAGACTGGAATGTTTTATCAATAAGGGAAATATGCCATCTTGGGGTCTAGAGATGTGTATCCACTTTGAATGAACCCTGAATCTGAAGGCTGAGTGGCCCATTCCAGAGAGATTCTGACCACTTCCAGGTTCTTACCAGAGGCTAAAATGATGCAGTCAGAACTGCAGCAGACTTGTTCCAAAGCTTTGAAGGTGGCGTTAATTTTGGTTTGTGAGGCCAGTTTTCCATATTGGTGCATCTCTTACAGCCAAAGTCCCTGTAAAAGGAAATGTACAGGCATGGGGAAGGTGCCTGTGGTTTTATGACTGACACCTCTAGGTTCCAAACAGTAAATGAATTTTCCAGAACGGTCCAGTCAAAGTGTTTTGTGAGAAGGGATGTATATGAAGCAACATGTCAGAACCTGTTCAGTGTTTTCACTACTCTTTTTGGATTAACTCTTTTAGGAACAACAGTACTTTAGTTTATTTGGAATTATCTCAGTTAACATCTTTAAAAAAAAATCTAAGGAAAGGCTCTGTTATGAGCTGGACAGCAGAACTGTAAATGTTTAGCAGATGGAACTCCATAGATCAGAGGCAGAACATTCTTAGCATTCAGGAGTTCCCAAGTTCCATGTCCATAATTCAAGACAAGAGAGATAATATAATAGATAACTGGGGAGAAAACGGCCTGAGACTTTATGGAGCTGCTGCCACCAGTCAGAGTAAACACTACCAGAAAACTCAATTATTTGTTATTTAAAAGTGAATTGTTCACTGCTATCCCTCAATATTTGCTAATAAATTCATATAAGCTATTTAGGCCAGGGAAGAGAATATGTGGCCCTTCAAAAGTTCTTGGATTGGAACTCCCATCAAATTTCATCATTGCCTCTACTGACTAAGGTTGATGGGAGGTGTGGTCTAGAAACATCTGTATTCCCTAATACAGATTAGGTGGTACATAAGGATCAAAACATTTTTAAACACATTTTTCAGCAATGACTGTTTTATGAGATTCTGCATTCAGTATGAGATAGTTACCATTAACCTTGACATTTTGCTAGCAGTATCAGGCAGTCAGGCAGTCAGTCTCTCTCTCCCTCTCTCTCTCGCACAGAGAGAGAGAGACAGACAGACAGACAGAGACAGAGAGAGAAGGATCCATGCTTTGAATTTAGATACCTTTGGGCTTTATGCATGTTTATCAGTGGCATCCCCTAAACCTCTGAATTATTTGCAAGGAAAACTTTTATGCTAAAATACTTAAAACAACCAAGAGTGAGAATTGTTTAAGAACAGAAGTTTGGCCTGCTATCTTAATGAGTGACAACAGCAGATCTGGAAACCATCTGCCTTGCAAGACAACATTTCTTCCTTGAAAAATGTCAGTGGTACTGCATTACTTTATGGCAATCATGCATATCACGTTGTGGCATGAAATGTTATCAGTAGCTGAAAGTCAAGGAGAACATCTTTCATCTTCATGCTGCAGATCAGATTCTGAATGCAGCTATTATGAAGGGTCCCTTCAAAACTGATGGGCATGCTGACAGAAGGTTTGATCCCAAGGGCTGCAGAAAGAGATGTCTCACTTGTGTATAATAGTAAAGAGTTCATTTTTTTTCTGTCATAATGTACATGTTTATATAGTTAAGCATATACATAATTGCATTGGTGGATTACACCGGAGTGTTCCAACTGATTGTCTGATGGGAATACTACAAATTATCTGTTTACATCTGGTCAGAGAAGTAAAAAGTGGGTGATGGGAGGTCATGGAAGCATTGGCTTCTTTAAAAAGTTGGCATGGAGTGTGACAAGGAAGACACTCCCAGCCCTACAAAAGCTTGCTAATATTGGCAAATGAGGAAGAGAGGCTGCAACCAATATCATAGTAGTAGAGTTCTCTTTCTAATACAACTTTCAAAATGAGAGCAGTGCTTCCTGAGTTTGCTTTATTACAAGTGAATCTGGCTATTCCCTGTCTGAAATAATTGTGCTCCTATGTGGTTGACTGAGGTCACACTGTGGTAGAGAAAAAAATGGTACCAAATCAGCAGAAAGGAGGGAAAACTGAATGGATGTAGTGCAAACTTCCATGAAAAGGTCTGAAGAATAATCCTTTTAAAATGTTGGAAGAGCACTTTAGACCCCACTCCCCATTATTTTCACACTCAGATTTTGGCTCAGACGTAGAAATGACATCCAGCTTCAGAGCTTGTGACAAAGGCTCTTCTTCCTCTTCCTCTGTCATTTTTCTCCCATGATATTACGTGCACCTCAGTTCTCTGTCCAGAGGTTATGGAGTTTATCTGGAGCTTGATGAAGAGACTGGAACATAAGATTTCCAGTGGTATTTCCAGATGTAATTGTGTGTTTTTGTGCCTTCAAGTTACCTGTCAACTTATGACAACCCCATGAATTTCACAGGGCTTCCTTAGCCAAGGGATACTCTGAGATGGTTTTGCTAGTTCCTTCCTCTGAAATATGACTAACAGCACTTGGTACCCATTGACAGTCTCCTGGCCAAGTTCTAGGGCTGACCCTGCTTAGCTTTGAAGATCAGAAAGGATCTGGTGCCTTTAGGGTATTTAGGCCTATGTATGTACATGTTGAACATAGGTGAAGGCATTAATACTCCAACAGGCACTTCTAATCTTACAGGTTCTCCAGTTGGTTTCCAGCACAAGATCCAGAAATTCCCTGGTTCTGTTAATCTCTCTTTGTCACACATTGGCCATTTCCACATGAGAGGGGAGGAGTGGTTCACTGTGTGTCAAGAGCGGTGTTTTTATACTCTGATTCAGAAAGTGAATTCAGAAATTCAGAAACTGTGCTGTCCACACCCACATTGTACTACTGCAGAGAACAGCCATTGCTGCATCCACAACAGCAAGTCCCTGGCCACTCCCATTCCCCTCCATCACCCTGCCCTGCCATCACTGATTGGTCTATTTTTCAAAAAACACACACACATTTTAACACATTTCTGTGTTGCTACGTTTGTGCGTTGGAATGTATATTTGTTGATATGTGGAAAAAAACACGTTTTAACAGTCCATTACCAGATCCACTCTCTTCCCGCTGACCGTTTAACACAGGAAGACAATAATGACGGCAGCCTGTCCTTTGATGGGTGGAGAGAGATAGGAACAGAAATGACGGAAGGGACAGCCTGGGAATGCCCATAGACAGTCACTTCTGTAATGTGAATCAATGCTACGCTTCTGCCTGTAGGCAAGAACCAAAGCAGAACCAGTTTGCTAGATTTAAATCAGAGTTTTTCCGGTTTTCATATACAGTGGTTTACATCGCAGTGAACCGTTCTAGGAGCTGAAATCATGCAGAACCACAAGGAAAACTATGATGCTAAAATGGTACAACATGCAGACCAGAGGGTAAGAATTCGATACTGCTACGATGTATCAACCTTGTGCGGAAAGGTTACAGCTACAGCACCAACTCCTTGCATATACATTCACTGGTGTAGGGACGGGGGGGGCGATGAGGATGGTGCACCCCTAGTGGCAATTTTTTTGGAGTGCCTCACTCCTTGCCTACCCTCCTCCGTGTGACATAGTCATGCCCCTGTGTGATGTAGCCATGCCTCTGCCTCTCCCTTCACCCCTCTCCACCCCTCCTCTGCTCATTCCAAGGTATGTCACTGTATACCCAGCCTGAGTCCACACATTTCTTAGATGAGAGTGAGAGAGGAATCCTGATCATTCTTTGTCCACTTCAAGTCCACGAATTTTTTTTTTGAATAATAGGAAAGTACTCTACCCTAACCCCACAATCTGGCCAACATGTTGACAACATTCTTTAAAGAGGGAGATGGGTATCTCATCCAGACGTTCATTTAATAATAAATTAATTGGGGAAGACCTGAACACTCAGTGTGAATTATTGCGATCAGTAAGTTCATTCCTTGTAGAAATCACTGGAAGAGACATCCAGGAAATCATCTAGCCTAACTTCAAATTTCATAATGAAAACATGGTGTCATAATGATAACATGCAAAGTAATACTCTTGCCACTTCCCTTCTCCTTTGGAAGTTAATGCCTTCTGACTACAGTGGCTGTGATAGCAACTAGGAGATGGTTTAGAGTCTTCTTCAGGACACTTGGAGCAGCCACACTGATGGCAAAAGCATACAGGAATAGAGGTTGGACAAAATTACTTTTATGGACTACAGTACTTCTGGTGCTTGGGGGATCTGGAAGCTGTAACCCTCAAAATGTGTCTTTCTTGAGCTCTGCTTATTAAATGTAGCCCTGTTGCCTCTTATATCTGGAAACCCAAGGCTGAGATTTATGAAAAATAAAAGTCAAAGTAGATGAACTGCCAAATGGGCAATCTGCAGTTGTGTGACTGACTTTTAAAAGTAAATAATTACTAGGTGTGGGAGAGCCAGAGTGATGTAGTGGTTTGAGCATTGGGCTATGACTCCAGACACCAGACACCAGAGTTTGAATTCCTGCTCAGGCATGGAAACCTACTGGGTGACCTTGAGCAAGTCACACTCTCACAGCCACAGAAGAAGGGAAAGGCAAACCCCCACTGAACAAGTTTTGCCAAGAAAATCCATTAAGTTCACCTTATGGTCACCATAAGTTGGAAACACCTTGAAGGCACACAATAATGAAATTAGATGTGATCAAGACCCAAGTGTTGATGTAAAGGATCTTTAACTTTTTCCACCTGCATGGTCTCAGTCCAGATTGGGATGCCCATGTCTGCAATTGACTTGTGGTAAAGAAATCCCAGTAAATATTATGAACTGAATTTGCCAAGCAAATGTTAATTCATAACAAACAAAAGAAGAAACATTCTCTGTTAAGGCAGAGAATGAAATATTGATTGAATTTATATTGACTGTGCCAAGTAAATATTAATTCCAAATAAACAAATGAGGAACATGCTCTTTTAATGCAGAACATCAGTTGAAGAAATGCCAGGTTTCTGTGAATCACTATGTATTATGAGTAACATCTCAGCCAGAAAGAAGCAACGCCCATTTCTTCATCCAGAGCTGATTCACAAAATACTTTAACTGTAGAAGAAAGATTTAAACTTGATTTATGACCCAAGCAAAAGACTTTCAGTGCCAGGAAATATGTGCAGAAGATGAGGCTTGTTGTCAGCTGCACCAGCATATCACTCAAAGGATGTCATGGTATTGTAAGGTTACAGTCCAGCAAAACTACTGAGATGAAATCCCCAAAGCTCCACAAGTACACCCAATTCTTATATCGAGCACTGAATTCAAGATTTTGCTCTTCCTGCTTTCCAGCTGAACAGCAACAGCAACAACAACAAAAAATCTTCAAAGCCCCTGTGGAAATTTGTTATGTGGTTTTTCAATTTGGCAGAGGCTATCTAAGCCAGAAAGACACCCAAGACCTTGATTCATATGCTGTGTTTGCTTTCAGAAAAGGCAGCACCTCCCCTGAACTGTTAAATTTATACTTCAGGTGAGTGCATAATATGGAAATTGCTATAGCCTCAATCTGTATCAGCTTGTTCAGAGCTCCATAGGGCTTGAAGGTAAGTCTTACTGAGTTTTCAAAGAGATGGGAAATGTCCCCCCACCCCAATACTGTTGGACTAAAACCCCCATATCCTTCACCATCGGCTTTGCTGGTTATGGTGATATGGGAACTGCAGCCCAACCATGGCTAGAGACCTATATCTACCCACTCTGTGATTTTGAACTTTATCAGCTTTCTGAGAATTTGGTGTACTCAAAGTCGGAAAAACTGTTTTATATTACAGTGGTCATAACCCTAAGCAAACATGGTCACTCCTTACTGTTTAAGGCAAGAAGACAAGGGTGCGAATCATTTCACCTGACCACAGGGTGTTGCCGTCTAGGTTATCCAATATTGCCCCTTAGGACCCACACCAAACCACTGGGGGCAACCCTAAAGAATGATCTCATTTTTGTTTAAAAAAATTTGAAAAGTTTGCAACCTCTTTGTGCAAAAATATTCTCACCCCCAAAGAGCCAGAAGGGTAGTTGGAATTGATAGTAGTCACAACTACACACTGCAGCCCTGCAAAAGAGAGAAAAATGAAGCATTGAGGTCCTCTGGGTTCTGCTGTTTTCCATTTTTGGTTCAAAATATGAAGAAATATGTTTATATTGTAACTTCTTTCCAGGTGAAGGTTCAAAGAAACAGGCTGCAGATGTCGTTTTACTCTAGAGTATTCTCACTAAGGAGAAACTCCCTAGAATGAAACACTAAATAACTGTAGCCTGCAATACCATTAGGAAATAGGATTCTTCAATAAATTTCAATATCAGTCTTTTGATTTCCTCTAAGATTTTTCTGGAATGAAGTGCACATTGATGGTTCAAAGTTATTTTTGTGGATGTTTGGAAAGTGTACACGTTTCATTTTGTAGCTATAGTTTGCCTTTACATAATAATAAATTTCTATTCTTATTACATGAGTGACTTTTAGCCAAGGAATTGTCTAATAGAACAGCTGGTAAACTTGTCAAGTAAGTCAAAATTTCACGATTTGATAATTTTTAAATAAACAGATCAAAGATTATTGTTACACTCACCGCAAATCCACCACTAACTGCCCTCATCTCTTGGTTGAAAATAAGGATCTCAGAACCAGCTGTGACATTGTGTCTTTGTTTCAAATTACATAGAGCTGAGTTACTTGGTTTAACTAACAGCCTTTTTTCGTAAATAAGCTACAGAACATCAGTTTATACTGTTCATATTGATACAGAGACCTACTCATAAATAGAGAGTTCCACTGTCTACGTTAGAAATGTGAGTCAGTTTAAATTTATTATCTTGTTAGTTCCAGGAGAGAGGATCTCTTAGCATTTATAGGGAACTAAACGGAGTTTAATGGTAGTTTATGTTCTTTTCTGTCTCTTAGCAGACTCATGTACTGTTTACAACGGTTTCCAGTGAATGCACCTGGCGTTTGTGAGAAAATGAACCAGTACTGAAGTCATGTTATGGACACTTAGTTACAAGCATTTCAGCCACATAGCAAGAAATTAACAATGCCGCATTTGTTTTCTTTTTAATATTTCTCATATTTCTTATTCTCATTCTGAAGGAATGCATCGTAATCCAAGGACAGATTCTCATGCATTCATTAATCCTGCTGCTCTAAAAAGTTTCACATGAAAACTGAAAATCAGATGGCTTTATGCGTTCCAACTGGGCTTTAGTAAAATAGGGTCATCCTTGAACTTGTCATCTGCTGAATTCCAAGATTTCACTCAATTATAGGATCTTAAGAATGTGGCCATATGCCATTTTCCCTCAACTTTGAACAAATGTTATTATATCTAACCATCCAATTCTAGAAATCCAAATCACTTACAAATGACCTTCAGTGGGAAGCTGTAAGTAATTTTAAAAAGCTACTTAAATAAGTCATTGAAATGGTGTTGTATCTACAGTCCATCTTTATTTTTTTTTAAGAGAAAGATAATATCATTTATTAAATGTTTTTAATTGTACAGATGCGGATGGATTCCCTACCATGCTTTTCTTTGACATAATTTCTGTCAGTATTAAATGAAAAAGCTAGTAGAAATAGGCAGATAACTAAAATGGCTCATGAAGCTGCTGTTCACAGTATGTTTGCTTGATACAATGCATTAGAATATCAAGGCAAAAATGCTTTTTCATGACTATGATTCATAAATCAGACTACCTGTTTACGTGGAATTTTTTTTCCCTGCACTGAATCTAGATGATGTTGCTGCTGAAATATTGCAGTCTAGTCCTCAAGACCCAATATTAATTTATTGGGTTACTTATTTGACTATCAATGTAACTGCAGTGTATTGTTCACTGCAAGCGGACAAAATGTGATGGAACTACCCAATGGGAAGAGTGACCTTTGATGTGGATGGTGTTGTCCTATTAAGGTTCTTCATTTCTCATACATTTCATGGTTGTGCTGCTTACATGGCCAGAATTTTACCTCAAAAAAGCTAAATAAATCCAATGAAAGCACAAATTATAAAACACACACACACACACACACACACACACACACTAAACTCAAAGCACATGCTTGAACTATGTATTTGCTTAAAGTGCAATTCAATGAATAAAAAGAAAACAACATGATCATAGTTTGACGTTATGTCCCCAGCAGCAATCCACATCTGTGGCTCTCCTGATGTTGTTGGACTAAGACCCATCACTATTGGCTATACTGGTTAAAATATATGAGAGTTGGAGTTCAGCAACATTGAAAAGGCCATAATCACTCACTCCTTACCTAGGTTGGTATCTTCACAGAATTATGTTAGGCTGCAAGTGAGCTTGCAAGTGACCAAAGTGGTCATTAGAACTTAGGCCCTTTTCACATGTGGGGGGGGGAACGGGCAAAAACAGCCAAAAATGGAGCTTACCTGAAGCCGGGTAAGTCCGTCGCTACGCGGAGCAGCGCAAGCTCGCTGCTCCGCAGTCCTCCGGCGTCCCAAATGGCAGCTTCCGGTTGGTGGAGGCTCTCCACCAACCGGAGAAGCTAGCCAGCTGGAAGCCCGCCCCCGGCAGATCTGCAGGCACGCACTTGCACACGCCTGCAAATCCACTTCGGAGCCAGGCGATGGAGCAGCACGGGGCTGCGCACTCCTTGCTTTTTAAAAACCTCGAAAAAGAGGTTTTTAAAAAACACGCAGTGCGGCTAGTTCCGGTCGCTCCTGAGTGGATTCTGGTGTGGAACTACAAAAAGTAGTCCACGCCAGTCCACTCTACAGTGTAGAAGACCTCCGTGGGAGGTCGCTCTGCACCATTTCAGAAGCCTGGTATGGAAATGGCCTTAGTGTCCCAATCTTAAATCTTTTAATTCTAAAGGAACTTTCTTCCAAGCAACTATTTTTGGGGTCACAGCCTTACAGACCAGTCTCAGATATCTTTACCAAAGGTTAGCTGCCTGATTTCTGTGAGAACTGTACCTGTCAACTCGTGAAGAAATTACCCATGGGCTTAGAGAAGGGGTGGACATTTTTAAGAATAATAATAATGTTAAACAGTTGGATGGTTCATTAACTTATTTCAGATATGAATTTTCCTGGAGGCTTCCAACTTTTATTTTTGGCAGACAAGGTAGAGTGCAAGAAGTCTGGAGGGCCTGAGGCTGGCAAAACAGCCTTGGTAGAGCCATCTGTGGACTGAAGTCCAAGCTTTGCCAACCCTGATACAGGGCATGATTTAGTCTAATTCTGTACTGACATGCCATCTTTGTTTTCTTCTTTAATAATTGGGGGTTTTTTTGTTTTTGTTGTTTTGTGGGACTGAAAAAATATTGGAAGGATGAGAAAGCAAGACAGCTAGATTACCTTACTTTTCAGGTGATATGATTGATGAGCGGTTGGGTGTAAAGATGTATTTATATTTTTAATTTTTTTAAAAAAGCCACAATAGCTGCAGGTCTCTATCTCTCAGCAGCCTTTCTTGCCACAATGTTGATTACATTGTAATTTGGTTCAGAGAGAGAACTGCAGTCAGCAGCAACTCAGAAGGCTAAAAGGAGCTGGCAAGACTGATGGGTATAAGGTGGTCTTCCAGTTGCTGTTGAACTGCAACTACCTCCAGCGCTAGCCAGCACGGCTAATTGGGCATTCGCTGGGAGTTGTAGTTCTGCAACACTAGCAGGCCACATAATTCCCACCCTAGTTTTAAAGCAAACATGGGGAAACAGAGTAGTCCTGAGGAGTAGCATTCCTGTGATGGGTAAGGCCAAAAGTGGGAATCAGGCATGGCAGGATATTTGGTGTAAAATCCTTATTGCTTGTCATTAAGTCTTAGGAAAAGTATTTCAATTTTTTGAATGGGTAACAATGGGCCCATGACTCTCTGAGGAACCCAAGATGGCTAGAAGACCCAACTGAACCTCTATAGTGTTTCCTCATTGTCAGTCATCTTGTTTATAAAGAAAGGTAATCTAACCTACACCTCACAAATTTTCAAAAATTTCTCTCTTCCCATCACAATATTGGAAGATGTTTTCTTTTCACCTCTGCCACTGATGAATTTCAAAAGAAGAAAAAAACACTGAAAGTAAATTCAGTGTAGTAATCATTTAGGTAATCCTTCACCTAACTTCTCTTCTTAAAAAGTTCTGTGTCCAGAAGAAAACTCAGAGAGGCAAAATGTCAGGCCACAGAATTTATCTTGGTGAAGAACAACTACAAACCTTGAACTCTGCTATTTTTATGTGTTTGCTTTATATATATTCTTAAGTGCACTTTCTTAGAAATAAATAATAACTGAGTTGGATTCAGACTTAGTCATACTTAGAAGAGACCAATGGGTCTATTCTTCCCTAAACTGCAAACCCCAGGATTCCATAAGATGTTGAAAGTGGAATAATGGCACTATAACAGTCTAGTTATAGGTCTAAGTATAACTAAGTCTGCATCTAATCTGTTCAAATCGGGACATTTGCTTTTAAGAAACCATATGAATCGGACTGAGAAGCACAGCTGAATTTAGGTAATAATGTCTAAAACACTTTAGTGTAATAGATAATGTTTCCAAAATGACACCTTTCTTTAGGTTGAGTAATATACTCAACAGTGTGGGGAACAGGGTTTCTGAATAGACTATCTACTGATGAAAATGTGACCTGAATGGAATTGAGGGTCCCTGTTATGTAGTGATCCCTGGAAACAGTATGCAAATATGTAAGTTTTACACATGAAAGCACTGATGACATCAGTTCAGAAAGTCATTGGGTGAACTTCACACAATACACTGGAGTGAGCAAATTATGCCGAACACTGCATCAATTCCCAAATGTTGTTTCACAATGAGAGATGATTCTATATATAGGCTAGTGATTTGTAGAAACTAATATAATGAGAAAGTGATTATTTCAGTCTGCATCACATTAGATCTGTATCTCATGAAGGACTGCTTGGCAGAATTTTTTATTTTGCATTCACTGAAGATTACTACTGGATCACCTTCCAGTTCTTAAAGCTAAACTGTCTTATTGAGCAATATAGTCATGAATTACTTCTTCATTGCAGTTATAATTATTCCCATTTCCTTTCTCACGGTGTTGGCCATCAGAGAGTACCAAGCCCTGTGTCTAATTTTACCTTTTTATCTTAACAACCATATTACATTTTTCACATTATGGTCTTTTTGTCTTTTGCAGTAAAAAACCAACAGAATCTTATGTCACTTTAACAAATTTATTAAGACAGAAGCTTAATATTTGGTGAGACAGAAGATGTTTCTGTAAGTCAAAGAAAGCCAAAGCAATTCAGCAGATTAGAAGCTGAATGATCTGGCTCAATTGTTACAGACATAGACATAAAGAATTTTATTTCATTGCAACCAGTCAGACTAGATCAGTAGAAGATCAGCTGCTATAGAGATGGCAGAACTCCTAAAGCATCACCAAGCTGTAAAAGTTGCTTATGCAACCCTGGAACATAGTCCATGTTTATTATCAGAAACCGCACATTAAGTGAATAGCAGAGAAATCTAAAAAGGTGCAGAGTACATGAATAAGCAGTGATGTATTTAAGTCTTTTCGCCAAGTCTTTATCACCAAATCTCAAGCTGAGTCTCAAGTCCTTGCAAGATCCTTTCAAGTCAAGTCTCAAGTCAAGTCTCAGATCTAGAAGTTAACTTTATACCCCAATCTATATTCCAGAATTTCTAGAAAGAATTGAATAAAGTCAGTTTTAAGAATTTAAGTAGAGTCCTCCCTCCATATTTGTGATTTTGCCATCTGCACTTCAGAAGTGGGGAATAGGATCCTTTGTACTTCCCATTTGCAAAGCTGGAGGCTTTTTCAGAAGTGGGGAAGAGGATCCTTCTCATTCTCCATTACTGAATCTTCAAGAGCTTTAGAAGGAAGGATCCTTCCTCCTCAAGCCCATTGCCTAACACATGTTCTGTTTCCCTTTGAGATATGCACCCTGCACTCTGGGCACAAGTCTTGCCTTCTACTTGTGGGAAAATTTTTAGAAAGCTCCTCCTATATGTAGCGAGGACAGGCGGCTGAGCAGACCTCAACCCCACCCAAGACTGCTGCCTAACCCATTTTCTGTTGCCCTCTGAGAAATGTGTCCACACTTTGGGCTTGAGACAGATTGTCCTGTGACCAGTAAGTTGCAAAGTTTCTGAATGAATGTACTGAACCAAGGGCAGCAAGTCAGCCACTAAAAATATACAAGTCTCAAGTTGAGTCAGTGTGTTGTTTATTGCTGAGTCAAGTCTGAGTCGAGTCACTGAAGTGACTTAAGTCTGACTTGAATATGAGTCAACTGACTCAAGCCTACATCACTGTGAATAGGGGCCTTTCCACACAACAGAGTTATGATGCTATAGTTCCACATTAACTGCCGTAGCTGCTCCCTGTATAATAATGGGGTTTGTAGTGGTGAGCTACTAGTGCTCACTGCCATAGTATTCTACATACTTTTCCTTAAACTGCAAATGGCCTAACTACCCTAAAAGTATCAGATCCTATCTGATTGTGGAAGTTAAGTAGCATCAGTCCTGGATGGGAGACTGCCAATGAATGCCAGGTGCTGTGAGCTATATTTCAGAAGAAGACACTGACAAAACTGCTTCTGAGTATTCCTTGCCTAAGAAAACCCTATAAAATGAATGGGGTTGCTATTAAGCCAACAGGCAACTTGAAGGCACATGTGCACACACACAGTAAATCCCAGGATTCTATAGGAGGTTGCCATGGCAGGTAAAGTGGAATCATAGCACTATAATTGTATAGTGTGAAAGCATCCTTGATTATGAGAATTAAGCCAGATACTGCAAATCAAGTGAAGTCAGAACAGCTGCCCCAGCCTCCCCTCTACTCTCACACAAACAGAAGGCTGCAAAGAAATGTGTTTGCCATTTGCAATGACTTACAGCAACAATATGCAGGCAGAACTCTGCAACAACATGCAAAGACACAATCAATACAGCACAGATAGGGAAGGTTTGTTTGTTTGGCAACTGTTTCATTTATAATCCATGAATCTCTTTTTACTTGCAAACAGATGTTTTCTTTTATCTCTGACTGTATCAGTAAAACAATATCTTTTCATGCTAAAGATAATGCAGTAAATATTTTTCCCCAAACCCTAGTTTGTTATACAAATTAAGCAGAAAATTTAATTAAAAATTAACCAATACATTTTAATACAAGTACAATATTTAGTAAATATCTGATGTGATGACAGATCTTTTTATCAATATGTATTAGGTAAATCCATAAATGAAGAGAGTTTAAGTGTCTAGCTAAGTATGTAGTCGCTCTTAAACTTTATACTTTTGTTGCATTTTTTAAAATGCTATAAGTTTCATTAACCTGGTGTCCTCCAGATATATTGGATAAGAAATCCCATCATCCTCAGCCACAGCATGTAGGCTTGGGAGATGGATACTGTACTCCAACATATCTGGAGGCACCAGGTTGGGGGGGATCTCTGGTATATTAACAGAGAATGTCTGTGGACACTAGGTAGTCTCTCTTTTAAATATTTATTTTCAAAAATACAATAGTTTATCAACAACAAAATTCCCTTGGGAAGAAAATAGAACCTAGAAGTCTGTTTATATACACACACACAAATTAGCTTTCTGATGGAGTCTCTATTTATGTATAAATCTATATATGTATAAATCTATGTATGGACACACAAAGAGGTCAAACCTAAACATATAGGACTCTCCTCTTGGCACATTTGTTCTCAGTGAGAGGTTGGTGCTGGGGATAGGGCAAGTGGCCATAGATGGGGCTTTTCAGGGATGGGGCTAGTAGCTCAGCTATGAATCTCCTCAACACTGAAGCCAGCCCTGATTCAAGCACTGAGCTTAACCTTCTGTTGTCATCTTATAAGGTATTTACTGGTTTGCTTTAAGCTGACTCATGCAGAGTCATCCCTATTCACCATGCATGTGTCTGAGAGTCTAAAAAATGTGTTTCCTGTGATGATCAATAGTTTACGCGGGGGAAAACCACTGCCTGTCAGTGCTGAGTGCGAAAGGTGCACCCAAGCCTCGCACTCAAGGCCTGCCCAGCCTGACACCTCTTTGTGATCAGAACTGAACAGCCAGGCAGATCTCTGAATCAAGCCAGGGCCAGGACAAACGGATCTGCCTCAGTTCTCCCTCTCTGAGAATGCAGTCCCTTCCTCACTCTTGTCCCCCCATTTATTCTTCCTTTCAGGACTCTCCCCCTTTACTGCGTTCCCTAAATCTACCCTTCTTCCAGATGTAAGGATCAGCAGTGATTTATATTTTCCAAGACTGTGGTACTGTTGGCACTAAGGTCAAGATTGGTAGCGTGTATATTCCAGGATTCAAAATGAGGCCCTTTCCGCACCTTGCCTTTTTCTGGCACTAGTGTGCGGGGATTGTACGAGCAGCCTCCAGCGAGAGGCTCTCGCATCCCTGCCGCTTCAGCTCTGCACAAGAGCCCCGCCTCTTCCTTCTGCAATGCAGCCTGGGAGTTTCCCAGGCTGCGCTGGGGCAGGAAGCACAACTGGTGTGGCTCTAGAGGCTCCGCACGCCAGGTAAGTGCACGCGGGGCCCGGGAGCAATGTGTGATCACACACCATTTTCGGCTTCCGGCGGAAAATGAAAAGGTGCTCGATTGGCACCTGCCGGCCCCTGGAGCATCACGTGATTGTGAGTGCGTCGTGCAGATCGCTCCTCACAATCGCGCGACGCTCCAGGTGCCCTTTCGCATGGCAAATACCGTGCAGAAAGGGCCTAAGACTCTGTGACACTGTTTTAAGGAACACAGAACTTCAAACATTTATTGTAACACTGTTGCTTTAAATGTGTTTTGTATCTAAATGTTTATGAACAGCACACCACTCTTCTCTCTCTCTCTTTCTCTTTTTCAATTCATTCACTATCTCTCGTCCACCCAATTTCTCCGTTCTCTCTCCCACAGAGTTCTTCAAATCTCCAACTTCTCCCAAACACACCGCAAATCACACTCCTCTTCAAACACACTCCAGACAGTTAAAATCCGTTATTTTCTTCTTTCCACCAGCCCCTCCCCGGGCTATCCAAGGTTCCATTTCACCAGCCAATCCGCTTAAACACGCTCAGTTGCCAAGGAGGCTCTGTGGTCAAGACCCCCTCCCACCAGGTTCGTCACAATCAGAGATACTGAATGAACGAATTTCTTGAACTTAAAATACTTACCTTTGGAGATTACAGCTCCTCAAATCCTCCAGCCAACGTGACCGTGGCCAAAAATGAGTTTTCCAATCTGCATTAACCACCTCGTGTTATTGTTATACGCCTTCACATCAACTCCAACTTGGGGCAATGCTATCATAGGGTTTTCTTGGCAACATTTATACAGAGACGTTTTGCCATTGCTTTCCACTTAGACTGAAAGAGTTTGATATGCCAAATGTCATCCAGTAGATTTCACTCAGATGGCTGAGTGGGGATCTGGGTCCCGCTGATTCCTCATATTGGTTCCAAAAAGAAGTTCATTATTCAGGTCAAGCCTGTCCTGTTTTAAATCAGAGAAATGCCCAAGAATGTACACCTCTATTCCACAGAACAGAGGTGAAAGCTATGCCTGCTCCAAGGTGATACCTGTGCAGCACTTGAATGGCCCTTGGTGAGCTAATTTATAGCAGGCAGTAAATTAGTCTGGGCTGTCTCATTAACTCAGTAGAATTCAGGTGAGGAGAGTGGTTCTGGCTTTGTGGCATTAAAGCTTTCCATGTACAACAAGTTGCAGAGACTCTGTTTCCTCCTCCCAACCTGCAGGTGCTGCCTAGGATGGACCAGGCTCTTCTCTGTCACAACAGAGCAGCCAGAGCATCCTTTGGCTCTGGCTGGGACTCGTCCTCCTGTCACTTCTCCTTTTTCATCTGAGGAGGCCTCCTCCAGTTAAGGTACAACACTACTCTACCATAAAATGACTGGTGATTAACTTGGGCAGAAGATACTAGAGAAATATTAATGGCAGCCTCCTGGGTCTTCCTCCTGAATTCCCCAGCTGTTCCACTCTGTTTAGGGATACAGCTCTATGCTGCAGGCCTTTTCCTCCCCACGCCCCTAACTTGGCTGCTGACTGAGGTGTGGTGAAAGTCATTCCCCCATTGAAAGCACTGAACTAAAGACATTTCCACATGACACTCTTATAGCGTGATGATTCCACTTTCAACCTCCCATGGAATCCTGGGGTTTGCAGTTCCGGGAGGGGCCAGCCGGCCCCTCCCGGAACTGCAAACCCCAGGATTCCATGGGAGGTTGAAAGTGGAATCATCGCGCTATAAGAGTGTCGTGCGGAAACGTTCTAAGTTACAACCATGAGTTCTATTAGCTGCTGTAGGGATAGGAGGCACCATCTTGTCCTTCATCACAGGAAGCAAAATATATGGAGCCAATCTTTTCAGTAGTGTAGTAGTGTTAATTCAGTGGTATGAATTTTATTATGTATTTGTGATTTTAGAATAGCTTTAATTGTGTTTTTTATGTTTAATTTTGTACTTGTGTTTATGAAGGTTGTTAGCTCTCCCCTCATCATTATTTGTGAAGAAAAACAGGATAGAAAAAGTATAAACAAACAAGGCAAGGGAAGTTAGCAGTCTTATTTCTCAACCCCTTCTTTTTAATCTGATATCTAAATGTCATTTGTGTTAACACTGACATTAAAAAAATAGACTTTAGGCAGGAAAGAAGAGGAAATACTCAGCAACTATTTTCCTGGTTGGCTAAATTCCCAGACTATTCCCAGAAATTTTTTTTTATTTGTGATATTAGTAGGTGCTAATAATTTTTGAAAGGTTCCTGTATATTCTTTCACAGACCCAGAATAAAAAAAGTACAGAGAAATACTGGAGAAAGAAACGATTAAGTTTAAATCCCACCCTAAGTATTTGGTTTATCCTGTCACATATCATTTTGATTCCAACAGACTACTTCTGTTTCAGGATTAAGAGGCACCATGCTGTAGATTTTTCAAGCCTGAACTATTGGTCAGCGTGAGTTGGCACTTTGAGCTGCTGGAAATATTTCCCACAGTTAACTTGTGTATTTTGATTTCAGGGAAAACCAGTGTTGTCTCTGAGGGTCAAACTAGATATTAAGGGGAAAGTATATTCCATATGATTTGGCTGTTTCTCTTCCTCAACAGGATTTCCTCAGAGGTATGTACCTTAGGGTTGCCATAAGTTCGAAATTACTTGAAGGCACACAACAACAACAACAACAACAACAGTCCTCAGTGGTGAGACTTGCAAATTAAACCCATCTATACATTCCAATGAGAATTACAAATTGCAAAGCAAAGCATTTTAAATGTGAGATACTTAGGTGTGAAAAATCATGCTATGATAAACAGAAACCCTTTGAGGAAGCACTATTGTGAAAACTGTGTTAAGTATATTGTCTACTCTGGACCTCAAAGATCTGTAATGATAACTGCCAAAATAAAAATACAAAAACCAAAATCAAGAATAATCTACTTTGTATTGCATTTATGCAGTTGTCATCACCATCAGATCTTCTTTCTCTTCTCTGATAAAGTGGGATCTATTCCAAAAAACTTTATGTCGTATAAATTTATTTATTTTTAAATTGCTAAGCTAGGCACTAATTTAAAACTAGATAAACTAGCAATAAGATGGGGGGGGCAGAGTTGCTTCCATATGACATGTCATTGTTTGCAATGACTTTGTACTACATTTCTGGAGCTGTTTCATACAGCAGCAAATTTCTTTTTCTTAGCTGGCTCAAAGCTCAAGAGATTAGTCTTGTTGGGGAAATGAGAGATTTTTAGTAATAAATCTCCCAATCAGCAGAGTATTTTGTAATGCACAGGCAGAAGTTGAACAAATTACCAGTCCCACTTTATCATCTCCACCCCAGACAGACTTAATCTAGCTAAAATAAACACAAACAGTTTGGTTAAAAATATGTAAAAAGGATTTATTCACATAATCTTGTGCATAGTTTACACAGGTTCAAATTCTTGAAGAAAGTTAAGATGAAAATAAGAACTCACATGCTTACAGGAAAGCATGTGTGCCAGAGGATCGGAGACCACATGCTTGCAAGGAAGCTGAAGAACAAAAAGGGAAGAGGAAGAGAACATGCAAGGTGAAGCGGGTGTTGACCAAACAACAGGAAGTTTACTCTAGGCAATCCCCTCTATGTCTACAATAGACATGCAAACTACCTAGACAGTTAATTGAGATTTGTTTGAGTGCATAGATGTGTTTGAACAGGTAGGTGTATTTGCAGGCCAAGGGAGAGACGGAGGGGGTCTCATCTGGAGCAAAGTAGAGAAGATCTATGATTCCTAATCAATAAGCAGAATTGTTTGAGTGTGGGGAGAGTGAGGTCATTTCACATGACCATACAACAAAAACTTTTCAAAAGTTCAGTGTTTACTTGCATCAACCAACAAAGGACCATGGTGATGGAATTAATCTGCTAGAAGTTGGATGCTGGCCTAATATATTTAACCTAAGCTAGAATGTGGTACAGCTGCCAAGCAGCTGAAAATTTAGTCTCACAGGATGCTTTTTAGATAAGGCACTAGAGTTCAGAATCGCTCATCATTGCCGACATTCCTTCCTGTAAAAGGAAGAAATGTAAAAGTAAATTCCAAGGTGTTTACGTGTATGCTGTGAGCCAGAGAGATATATGCACTCAGATGTACACACTCATGGTGGTCCCCATTCATTCCAATGGAAGAACACAGGCTACATGTCAATTTTCATCTAGGCAACTAAGTGCATAGTTGGATTGTTTTGTTTTATTTGCGGAAATTTATTTTTTAACAAAATATAAATCCATTGCCCATGGTTTGGATCTTAACATCATATGTCAGAACACTTTATCCTCTTAGGCCATTTCCGCACTAGGCTGTTATAGTCGTATTATTCTACTTTCAACATCCTATGGCCCCTCCCCAAACTGCAAACCCCAGGATTCCATACGATATTTGAAGTGGAATAATAGCACTATAACAGTCTAGTGTGGAAATGATCTTATCCTTTCATTTCTGAATCAGAAAACTGTAAAGATCAGTAATTAGAAAACAGTGGTACTCTCCCTATTCCTCAGATATAACAGTCTTAAATGCCTTGTTTATTTGTGGCCCCTTTTATGTTCTGTTCCTCCCACCATGACTGTGAGTTGTGATTTAATACTTATAGACAGTTTCTTAGCCACTTCATGGCCATTTCCGCACTACACTCTTATAGCACGATTATTCCACTTTCAACATCCTATGGAATCCTGGGGTTTGCAGTTTCGGGAGGGCCATTTAGAATTTTCAGCCAGAGAGCTCTTTGGCCTCAGTAAACTACAAACCCCAGAATTCCACAGGACCATGAAAGTAGAATAATACTGCTATAACAGTGGCGGCCAGCCGGCCCCTCCCGAAACTGCAAACCCCAGGATTCCATAGGATGTTGAAAGTGGAATAATCGTGCTATAAGAGTGTAGTGCAGAAATGGCCCATGTCTTTGTGGAGATGGCTTTAGGGTTTTCACTCATTAAGTCTGTATTACCACACTTGTTGGGGACACAAGCCTTTATACATATCTGTTGTTGCTGTTATTGTTGTTGTGGTTGTCGTGGTGCTGTTGTTTATATATATATATATATCTTAACTCTTCTCTCATCCCTGGGACTCCAGCCAGCTTACAAAAATTAAAACAGATACAGATAAAAGTTCACATCACAGAAACATAGTAAAGTTAAAATACAGTTAAACCATCCATACAGTTAAAAGCCATTTAAAAACATGTATGTTAAAAAGCAAAAAAGTCAGACACTATAAGACATTGTTAGAAGCCCTTTCCTCCTATGCAGTCACACTGATCTGCTGAAGCTAGCAAGCAAATATCTATCTATCTATCTATCTATCTATCTATCTATCTATCTATCTATCTTCACTTGCTGATGGAAGGATGCTATGGAGGAGACCAGTCTAGTTTTTCAAGGAAGGAAATTCCTCTACGAAGCAGACACCGAGAAGGCCCTCTACCATGTTCTCACCAGATGTACCTGAGAAGGTAGTGGAGCAAAAGAGAAGCTCCTCCTCTCAAGAACTGGGCAAGCTCATGTAAAACAATATGGTCCTTCAGATAACCTGTGACAGCGCTTAAAATTAAAAATAAGGAATTGCTCTAGTTAAAAAAATTTAGTATATTTAGTAATGAAGTGAATACTGCCTTTAAGCAAGATGTGAAGTTAAATTGTGACCAAGAAGATGTGCTTTTTAGCAGACAGAAAACAGAGATAAAGGACTATATGCAAGAAACCAGCTAGGGATTAGAGAGAGATAGGAAAGCCAGAAAGACCTTTGGCACTTTCAGGAAAAACTCAGGTAGAAATATTAACCTTTAGGACAAGAGTTAAAACAAGTAGGATTTGTGAAGTAGCTGTGTATATAGGGCTGAGTATGAAGAATTCCAGCCAATTAGAGTGTATTTCGGAAAAGACAGAAGGCTATAAGTTTTAGGAAGGGATGTGTGTTCAGTAGCAACTCATAGTGATGATGATACTATAGCATGATTGCTCAGTGAATTGCTTCAGCTTCAATGAGAATTTGCAGTGCAAACTGAAGATTGGGTGTGTGAGAGACAAATGAAACAAGAGAGTTACATTGTCCCTTATACTGTGTCTAAACATAAGAGAAGGAGTGCAGTTATCACTGGGGTCAGGATACAGCCCAAAAGATAGACTTTTCTCATCCACAGTGAGACTGAATGGACAGACATAACTTGAAACAGAGAACAGAGAAAGAATACTGAAAATCAGCATTCCAAACTAAGCCTGGCTATATTTATTACAGCAGAACCTTTCTTTGGAATCCCTTGAAATTAGGGATTTGTACTTAACGGAGTAGACACCCAGCAGGGAGCTCCAAAACTTCAGGCAGAGTATCTGCCAGGAAACCTAATGAAAGGCAAATTTGAAAGATGATGAGGAGATACATGAGGTACTCAGGAAACCCACGAGCCTTATGTAAGCATTAGGAATTTGTGTAGATTAAATGTAAGAGGGAAGGCCTACCTCACTACAATACTTTTTCCATTACCCTCCACATATGGAAGAAACAGGGAAAATGTGCATTCAAAATTGTATGTATGTCTGTGAACAGAGCAGTGGAAATACCTATGAAGGAAGTGGGGCTAGTCCTTTCCCCTTCCTTACATGTTTAATTGAAAGAGATTCCTAATGAGACTGTAAGACTACTGAGTTCAGGGGTTCTAAACCCTAGAGCTACTGAATACAAAACATCCCAAAACAACAAAGTTTGAAACAGTTGTTGTTGTTGTTGTTGTTGTTACTGGTTGTTGTTTTAAGTAATTGCAGCTGTACTTGTTACTCTTTGTTTAAAAGATAACGTATTAGTAATGTGCTATCACTGTAATAAACTTCAATGACTTATCTGTTTCTTTAGAATACACTTTAAAAATATAAAAATAGTAAAAAAAATCCCAACCTCTTCCCAAAAGTAAGCCCTCCAGCAACATTTTAGGAATAATAAATATATTTTCTTTTACCAATCATCACAATGTTTTTCAAAAATAGCACCCCTGAGCTCCAGCTTCCAACTAAATAATGTTGTTACCTGTAGCTCTGGAAAAGAGCAGGGTGGTCTTAGAAGTATGATTTGTGGGCTGATAAAAAGAACGGGTGTCATGTTCCTGGTTAACAAAGAAGGAGGTGGCATCAGGGCGTTAGATGAAAGTTTAAATTACTTCTTCTAAAGAACACTCAAAATCTCAGAAATTTCCAGCAAGTTTGTTGTTAACCATTTTGGGATGTCCGAAATGGTAGTCTAGCGAGATGTGGACAATCCCTTGCCTATTCAAGTAGAGGATTTCAGTAGGAAATTTCAAGTTGCACCGTCAAGCTTTATTTATTTATTTATTGCTTTCGCAGTGATGTATTTAAGTCTTTTACTCAAAGTCTCAAGTCAGGTCTCAAGTCTCTACCTTCAAGTCTCAAGTCAAGTCTCAGGTCCTTGAAAGATACTTTCAAGTCAAGTCTCAAGTCTGGGAGCCAGTTTCTGAAGTGGGGAATAGGATCCTTCTTATTTCTTATTACTGAAGCTTCAAAAGCTTTAGAAAGAAGGATCTTTCTCTGCACTCTGGGGTTAAGTCTTGCCTTCTGCTGTTAGGAAAAGTTTCAGAGGACTCATAGAATCATAGAGTTGGAAGAGACCCCAGGGACCATTGAGTCCAACCCCCTACTGTGCACGGACACCCATCAAAGCATTCCCAACAGATGGCTATCCAGCCTCCAAAGAAGGAGATTCTATCACACTCCGAGGCAGCATATTCCACTGTTGGACAGCTCTGACCATCAGGAAGTTATTCCTGAGGTTCAAGTGGAATCTCCTTTCCTGCAGCTTGAATCCATTGCTCCTTGTCCTAGTCTCTGGAGCAGCAGAAAACAAGCCCGCTCCCTCCTTGACATGACATTCCTTCAAATATTTAAACATGGCTATCATGTCCCCTCTTACCCTTCTCTTCTGCAGACTAAACATACCCAGCTCCCTAAGGCATTCCTCATAGGGCATGGCTTCCAGACCCTTCACCATTTTGGTCATCCTCCTCTGGACACGTTCCAGCTTGTTGATATCCTACTTGAGGTGCCCACAACTGGACACAGTATTCCAAATGAGGACTAACCAATTCAGAATAGAGTGGTACTATTACCTTCCTTGATCTAGACACCATACTCCTATTGGTGCAACCAAGAATCGAGTTGGCTTTCTTGGCTGCCTCATCACACTGCTGACTCATGTTCAGCTTGTGATCTACCAAGACTCCTAAATCCCTTTCACACGTACTACTATTCAGCCACGCATCCCCCATCCTATATTTGTGCATTCCATTTTTTCTGCCTAAGTGTAGGACCTTATACTTCTCTCTGTTGAAATTCATTTTGTTAGCTTTGGCCCAGCTCTCCAATCTGTCAAGGTCATTTTGAAATTAGATCTTGTCCTCTCGGGTATTAGACTCCTTTGATATGCAGCAGGGACAGGCTGCTGAGCAGACATTAACCCCACCTCAGGCCTGTTGCCTAGCATGTTTGTTGTTTCCCTCTGAAAAATGGCCCAAACTTTATGCTTGAGACAGATCATCACCTGACCAGTAGGCAAAAAGAGATGGAAGGGTTGTTCATATTTGTAAGGTTTCTGGATTAATGTGTTTCGTTGCTGAATTAAGGGCAGCAAGTTGGTCATTAAAAATATACAGGTCACGAGTGGAGTCAAGTCAGTATGTCATTTATTGCCAAGTCAAGTCCAGTCACTGTCAAGTCAAGTCGAGTCACTGAAGTGACTTGAGTCCGAGTCGACTGACTTGAGTCTATATCATTGTGTGTTTGTATACTACCCTTTTCTCAGAGTTGGACCCAAGGTGACTTCCAGAAACAGTCAATTAAAATATTCATAATAAAGTTTAAAACAAAATGACCATGTAAAAACAATATAAAATCACTTTTAAAACATGGAAAAGTTAAAGAAATAAATAAAACATCTCAATAAGAAGCTCTCCCGCTTACACATTACAAAACCTGCTTTAAAAAAATTATTTACAAAGTACATTTGTCTTCGCTGGATTCTTTGTAGACAGCTCACATGTTACTGCAGTTTTCTAGTCCGAACTTGTGGGATATTAGATATCATTTGATATCAAGAATTTGGCCTTCACTACCCATTCCTCTCGAGGTGCTTGCGAGGCCCCCGGACAAACAAGCACACAGGTGCGGCCGAAAATAGCTGAAACATTCAAATCACAATCCAGGCAGGCCGGTAATTGCCGACTGCAGCTTTAGGAGACCTCAAGGCAAGTACCTTTTAAGATCACATTATGTATGCACGCTGTTTACAAAAGATCCCCTGCCCTGAGCAGGCAGCTTGATGAGCGGACTATCCAACTCTCAAGCACTCCATGTTTGCATACTGGCTACTGTATTGACAACGCTGTCATAATTCAATCATCTAAAGTACTGACCTTTCAGAGGCTTTGTCTCCAGTCCAAAATCCATTGTTTTCCCTGAGAACGGACTAGCCTGCGGGCACACATGAGTTTGAGCGTTTCGTTGGATCGCTCATGACTTGCCTCCCAACTTGCTGCCACTCCATTTGACAAGTCTCCCCTCAGTCTCCATGTGCTGAGAATCTACACTCCCAAGCTTCTTTCCTTATACTGGGCTACAGGATCAGGTGTAGTATTTCCCCGAAAATCCTTCTGAAAATCCCCTATCTATTTTCCTCTCTTTACTTTCTTAGGACTGTGCGCGTGACTGCGCAATTGTGCAGTATTTCTTGATTTCTATTGAGTGAGTGCGTACGTTTGCTGTGACTTTATAAATAAAGGAAAACAATTATTAGTTACTTCTGGTTGATTATTGACTCAGCCTGACCCCGTAGCCACTGGGTAAAAGATCTCGCTACGTTGCCCTGCCTCTTGCATTACTAACTGGTGCTCTAGCTAATTCCCATTCCCCATTATTTTGAGCACATTGAGGTGTCCCTCACGGGACCCCCAGAAATCAAGGTAACACACATTTCCCAATGGAATATCTTCTGAAACAAGATAGTCATGAGGGAGGACATATAAAATGGCAGCCAATAGTTGTCAACTGGTAACATACAGAGCTCACCTATGTCATTGGAGCTCTGAAATGTAAGAGATGGAGCAGCCAGTGTGGTTTCTGAACTGTTCCTTCACTAAGCTGTTCCACACCTGCAATGGGAATATGAGTTATTTTTTCCCCAGTACACAGAAGAAGAAAAGATGACAGAGTTGTAGAAAAAAAATTGTTTGGATCTCAGGAAGGACACTAGCTTCATCCTTTCTTGCTTTGTGAGATATTAGGAACCACGAGTCTGGCGTCTTGTCAGGTCAATGGATATGTACTTTCTATGCACTGTACTTCTGTAGTTTTTAGCTCCA
Organism: Cyclura pinguis; assembly: GCA_030412105.1. Lineage (NCBI taxonomy): Eukaryota > Metazoa > Chordata > Lepidosauria > Squamata > Iguanidae > Cyclura > Cyclura pinguis. The sequence continues at coordinate 221,869,132 of CM059602.1, forward strand.
GGCTCCAGTCAGGTCTTCTAAAATGGGAAATGCTACCTCCAAGTTTAGATTGGGGCACACCAACCTATGAGCCTTGCTTGGTCCTAAAAGTTTTATTATTACCATTATGCACTGGCACCCACATGGAATCCATGTGAACTTATATGCACACATTTTAATAGCAAAGATAATTTGGCCAAAAGGAATGAGTTGAGTTCAACATCTCCCCAAAGGTAATACTATGAAAACTTACTCCATCCCTCTTAATAAGCTCCTTCAACAGAAAAGTGATTCCCATTACACTGTTGTAACTCATAAACACTCAGCCAACACAAAATGTGATGCACAATTTTATCTCCCTTACTTACATGTTTAGAATTTCCTTTCCTTCCTTTCCTTCATAACTCATTATATGTGTTTTTAATGTTTGGCAACTCAGATTGTTTTAACTGGGAAAAATAAAACACGGCCTGTGTTTTAATGTAAGGAACAATTAGGGATGCCAAACAATTTTCTCATCAATCAAAATATTCAGATTTTTTTTTAAGGGGGCCCCATCTCATTAAAGAGTCTTTTCACCTGGGGCTCATTAGTGGTGGGTTTGTTGTACTCTCTCATTTCTAACTAATGCACGGCTGAGAGTCCAAGCCAGGTGTTTCTTTCAGGGCCGCCTTCTTCCAGCAACTCTATCTGAGAACTCAATCGCTAGTCACACCACACAAATGTAACCTTTTGCACTCATTCTATTTAATTAGTGCACCCTGAAATTCCATATTGGCAAATGCAAGTCTTAATGAAGAGTCTGAGACTACAATACCGCAGTGGAGTTTCCCTCTTTAAGGTAGTTTGTCCTTTCTTTCATGGGAATATACCCATTTTTATGTCTTAACTGTTTCTAAAGGGAATATTTAAAAAAAGAATCATGGTTTCCTTTTCCCTCTGAGAGGGAAATATGCTGTATATGGTGTCCTCAGTCGCATCAGTGAAAATGGAGTGTTTGAATGGAAGGGTTTTGTTTCTTATTAAAGGAATGTCAGGACGCTCAGACTTCCCTGGTCTTTCTAAGCACAATACTGGTTTATTGTGTTTGTAGCTCTATCTACTTGTGAGCAGTGAGTTCCAATGCTCAGTGGAAACTGATGGTTTCCATGTTGTAGTTGTAGTTGATGTTGTAGTTGTTTAATGCATTTATACCCTGCCTTTCTCTCAATAATGGGCCTCAAGGTGGCTTACAAGATACTTAAAACAAGAAAGATTAAAAACTATATAAAGATTTCAATAAAAAAAAACTTTTAAATATAAAGGTTATGCAAAAGACAAACAATTTACGACATAAAAATATAACATAAAAACATAAAAATTAATTAAAAGACTTTGGAAGTCAGTGGAAGGAGGGAAGGATGGAACCATCCTGGACACCCAAGGAGGGAGTTCCAAAGCCTGGGAACAACTCCAGGAAGCTCCTCTCCCTTGTTCTCACCAATCAAGCCTGAGAAGACGGCGGGACAAAGAGAAGGGCCTTTCTAGAGAACCTTACAGCTCTAATGGACTCATAAGGGGAGACAGACTAGATTCAAGTCATATGGGGCTTTATAGGTCCATCATCAACACTTTGAATGGTGCCCAGAAACAGACCAGCAGTCCGTGGAGCTCCATATCATTGGAGCAGTAATCTGTTCATGGTTTTAGTACAGACTTTAAAGGAACTATTTAAGACAGCATCTACAATGCTGACCTCTTCTCCCCAAAGGTTCAACACCTTGAATAGTGCATTTAAAACCCAGAGTAGATTCACTGTTCCACTGACATGGCCACCACCCATCTCCACCGGCATCATTCTTGTTCACAGCCAGAATCTATGTAAACAGGATAAAACCATTAGGTATCCACGAGAAAACCTGTGGCTCCACATTCTTACGTGTGGCCTGCTAGTTACAACAATTCATGGATAGGGACAATAAAGCCACAGGAGTTCATCCACTGGGAACTTCCTATTTAGTTTACTGCAGTGCAGTCCGTGTGGGTCTGCCCTTGAAATCCATAAAGAGGTTTCAGCTAGTGCAATGTGCAGTTGGCATGCCAGCAAGTACACCATGTATATGTTTTAAAAGAATAGCACTGGCTACCAAAACATTTCCAGTCCCAGTTTAAGGTATTGATAATGACGTTCAAAGGTTGAAAGAGGGTGGGACCTAAATATGTGAGAAGGAATTTCTAATAGATACCTGCTTGAGCCTCAACATCTACCAAGGAGTTCCTGCTTCTGTCTCATCCCTGGGAGAGAGCTTTGTTTTCAAGAGTTCTGGTTATCTTACATGGCTTTAAGGTGATTTTATAGTTGTATCCTGCCCTGAAAGTTACTGATATAGGATGGATTATGGACAAACAAATAAATAGCATTGCCAGATAGTCTAAATTGGTATTTGGGTTTGCTTTGTCTCTGTGTTTGTGTTCTTGTTGCATGGCCTATCATTGGAATAAGTATTCTCTGGTAAGAGATGGAAGAGGAGGAAGTTTGGAACATTTTTCGTGCCTTGACAATTGTTCAGAAGGGGACCATGAGAAACTTCTTGGCTGACTGAGGAAGCTTACCCCCATCCCCCTGATTTGTGCCAGAGAAAATGCAGGACTAATTGACAAATCATGTAACAAACTCTTGGTAAGGGAGGCAGAGGTGGTGATTTATGCAGTTTCTGAGGGAGAAATTGAGAACATTTATTCTTTTAACTGGGCATCTGTGTGTTAGAATTAAATCATAAGCAGTAATTATTGATAACAGCCAAGGGAGGTTCTGTGAGGAATCTCTTTGTGGAAACCCACTTAGGTTTAAGCAACAAACAAGCAGGAATTCTAGCAAATCAAAAGACTGATAACTCCACTTTTTGTTGCATTGAATGGTATTCCTTAGAGCTGATAACCTTCAGATGGCCTGCAGCCTTTCTACATTAAATGTCTGGTGGTTACAACACATCTAGCTTTCTGTTACTCTTGCTGTTACAGATTTTGTCAGTGAAGAAAAATGTTAAAATCTCAGTTCAAGCCTATAGCTTAAGAGATACCTAAAGTGGATATGTGATATCACATCTGGAGCTGCAATGAGAGCTCTTCAAGTTCTTACTGCTAGCCATACGCTTTTCCTTGATAAATGAGAACTTCGCTGAAACAAACAGTAATGTTGTAGCTATAATTCTGACATTGACAGTTGCTAGTTTCCATGTGGTGGAGCAGTGAATCCACTCTGTGTTTTAGTCTGAACTTAAAAGGTGCTATCCAAGATGCTGAGCCTATCCTCAAAATAAAACCTGGAATACATTCGTTACCCTACTGACACGGTGGTCACAAGCTGCACTGAACTCTGCAAAGGCTTCACGGAATTGATGAGTGCATGTAATGTTAACAATCTTTAAAATGGTAGATGCATTCAGTCTCAAAGTGATATCAGCAGAAGAGAAATTGTCAAGTAGCACAGCATTTATTTAGCCTTCTAAATATTAAGGAAAGCAGGACAGGTTACAGATTCTGTTAATTACCATCAGCCTCTTTGGAACACAGCTGAAGGTCAGAGAAGTTTACAATAAAAGAATTTTTATGAAGATTACGTTAGTTCACTAATTGTCATCTGGCAGATTCCTTGAAAATATGACTGCAACTGTTCTTTCTCCTTCACTACATAGTTATAATGTTTCTGAACTTCATGACCCAAAATCTATCCAAGCAGAAATAAAATCTAGTGCTAAAAGCTAGTGGAATTATGTCACTATCTATTTTCGAAAGGCTAATGTTAGATTAATAAAATCTATTTTTCCTACTGGACAGATATTAATACTGGACAGATATAAATGCATAAATGAGTTGGTAGGGCAGAATGACTCATGTATTTATAACATGCCAATATAATTATTTTCTGTTCACATACATTTATCTGGATCACAACAGTAAAAGGCATGCCAGTAGTCCTCTTGTTTCCCCTTTTTAGTGGCGATGGGCTCCTGATGTGATTTACATGAATTTAACAGATATGGCAAGTACGTATTTGCATGTGTATAAACTGGTAACATCTAGGAACAAGAACACAGGTTGAGTATCGCTTATCCAGAAATCCACAATCCAAAACCCTCCAAAACCCAAAATTTGTTGTCACCAGCTGCCCACTTCCACTTTCAAGGAGATGGGCATGCTGTTCCTGCTCATTCATCTTTCAGATTCTCAGTCTTTCCCCAGCCTCAGGTCTTAGACACAATACAAGCAGTGAATGAATGAGGTGCAAAGCTGGAGAGAGAGATGAGGCTGGAAAGAGACAAGAGGATCTGTGAAATAGCTAGAATCCAAGCATGATGCTCAGCACAAAGCAGCAGCTGTGATGCTCCTGCTCATTTGTCTGTGGGCTCCCCACAGATCTGTTACCCTAATTTTCTGGGGGTTCCTCAGAGGACACCTAGTCTGACCCCGATTTTAAGGGGATTTCCAAGTTGCACCAAGCAAGGTAGGGTAACCTTGCGAGACCTTGTACCCAACTTTTACGGGGTCAGGCCGAGTCAAGACTCAAACAAAATTAATTTATAATTGTTTTCTTTATTTAAAACCTACGTGACTGCACACTTACACACCCACTCACACAGACCTAAGAAAAATAAAGAGAGGAAAATTGATAGGGGATTTGAAGAGGGGTATCGGGGGAATACTACACCTGATCCAGATGTCCAGGAAGCCGAAATGGAGCCAGAGAGTCAGAAGTGGTAAAGCTCAGCACATGAAGGCTGAGGGGAAGGCTCGGCAAATGGAGCGGCAGCAAGGCGGGAAGGAAGCCGAGAGTGATCCGAGGAAGCACTCAAAAATCAGGGGTAGTTATAGGGGGAAATGTGCCTGGAGGGTAGACAGTTCCCCGGGAGAACAATAGGTTCTCAAATGGAGACAAAGCCTCCGAAAGGTCAGTGCTTTACTTGATGGGTTTTGGTCAGGGTTGTCAATAGCCCTGACAGTATGCTAATGGGCTGCGCTTGACAGTTTGTGTAGTCAGGAGCGTTAATCCTGTCAAGCTGATGGTTCGGGGCTAAGAATCTTTTGTGTGCTTGGTGCATACTTAATTGTGTTTTGATGGGTACTTGCCTGGAGCAATCCTGAAGCGGCGCAACGGAAAGTTACTGGCCTGACCAGGATTTTTCTTTGAATTTTTCAGCCTTTCGGCCATGCCTGTGTGCGTGCTTATCCGGGGGCCTCTCAAGCACGTGGAGGGGTATATTTTTAATAGCTAATTTATATTAAATTGTAGACCCCCGGTTCAGGCTTATCCATCACAGTAACAGATCTCTTGTCCAAAAAAATGCAAAATACAAAACACTTCTGGTCCCAGGCATTTCAGAAAAGGGATACTCAACCTGAATATATAACTGAGAGCATGGGGATCATATCTGGGGAAATATGCACTACATCAGCAGTATAATGTGGTATTTCGGATATATTTTTAGAACCCATCCATGTCCAATTGCTAGTCCCAACTAGAATAGACCCATTATTTATTAATACAGCCTAGATGGTAAAGCTTTCTTTATTTTCAGTATTATCAGATCAGGTATAATGTTAATTCACTAATAAGTGAATATTGGCTGTTAAGAAATTATTCCAAATTTATGATGACTGAACAAATTATCAACTGAACAAACTGAAGGGTTATTGAGAAAAATATATAAAATAGTATTCACACAACAAACTCAAGAGAGGGATATGTCCTATCTATCTGTCTGTCCGTGTAGTATTCAAAGACCAAAGCCCTTTCTGCACCATACCTAGATCCCGTGACTTCCTGGTGTCATCCCAGCAGTGCCATTGCTGGGATGGGAGATTTCCCTGAATGCTCCCCTCTGCACCAGGCCAGTTGCCAGTGGGTGGGTAGTGTTTGGGACATGTTCCTTCCTTCCGCAGCGCAACTGCTCTTTTCCAGTGCTGAACTGAGGAAGGAAGTGCTTGATAGCACTTCAACCCTTCCTGCATGGTCCCAGCCGACACAGTCGTCAAGCAAAAGAGGCCTATTACCAGATTTTTTTCTGGTAATAGTGTACTGCACAATTGTGACAGCTGGGGACACTACAGCAGCAGGACCATGGCAATGTCATGTGGTGGCACACATCGCAGACTGGCTTCAGTGCATCCCTATGCCAGGATGGGGCCATAGTGTGGAAATGACCTTAGACATGTCACTATGTTTCAGCATAATAAGACATAATGTAGCAGCTTTTAAACTAAGAAAAAGACATTTCTAGCATAAGTTTTCATGGACTTCAGCCCACTTGATCAGTTGTACCTGATGAAGTAAACTGCAGCTCATGAAAACTTATGCTAGAAATGCCTTTTGCAGTTTCAAAGGATTTTTTTATCCAGCTATCATCTATCTATCTACCTATCTCTCTATCATCAGATAAACAGGTGGACAGATATTGTGGTATTTGTCAAATACCAGGACTTTAGTGGAAAGACTTTCAGAGATCTTAATGAAATTATAGAATAAAGGCCATTTCTGCACTACACGGTTATAGTGCTATTATTCTACTTTCAACATCCTATGGGATTCTGGGGTTTGCAGTTTAGGGAGGGGCATTTAGAATTCTCAGCCTGAGAGCCCTTTGGCCTCAGTAAACTACAAACCCCACAATTCCACATCATGCTGAAAATTGGAATAATAGCATTATAAGAGTGTGGGGCAGAAAGGCCCATAATTTAATACAGGACTCTTCACTAATGCCTGAAAGAATCAGGATATATATGGAAACTAAAATATGCCTCCTTAACCTACATGCAGTAGGCCAGGACACTTTAGCTACCCAAATTCATATTTTCTTTCAGAATCCACACAGAACTTGATCTACAAACTAGGGGTTCTATAACAATATAATTAGTGTGCTTGTAATCAGTGTCCCCAAATTTCAGCCACCTGCCATGTACAGGCTTTTCTACAAGCAACCACTAATAGCACGACTGAATCAAAAATCTCCCTTAAAAATCACTTCATTTTTGCCATTGGACTAAATTTTTGCCCTAACCAATGGAAAGTATTGGGACAAAGAAAAAAAAAGCCCGTGATTTTTTCCCGTGAATTAAGATGAAACAAAGCAGAAGTAGATGTCTGTAGGCTGGCACACTATTGGGGAAGTGAGGTGTCTACCTTTGGAGAACACTGACATTTGCTGAAGCGAGAAAATACCCCCACATGCAAGAAATTAATGTTTTCATTTGCCTTATTTTGTCTAGTTTCATTTTACTTTTATATTAACTTATTGTTGCTTTTGTTTTTGTTTTTAACTTTGTTTTCGTTTTGTTTCTGGGTTTTTTGTTTGTTTGGCTGTTGATGTTCAGGTGGATCACATTTGATTTCTATACATATAAACACTCCTTTGGACGTGGGGCATTTTAATATCTCATGTTGCATTACAAAATACCACATAAATCAGACAATCAGTTTGTGCATAAAGTTTAATACAAGAATATGTAGTTTTAATAAGAGTTTTCAAAATACAAGAAAAAGGAAAAGCAAGCAAAAGAAAGAAAGGAGAAAGAAAGGTAAGATATAGAAAGAATTACAAAATGAAAGTAAGTGCAGCTTCCGGCTTTCTTAATATGAACATTTGGATGATGAGATCATGGGAGATGATGTTCATTTTGAAACTTGCCGTCTCAACATTAGAAAAAGTTGTCAGATCAATAATCACTTTACTGAAAAATGTACTTCTTTCAGATTTTGGATTACTGAAGTTCAAAAGAAAATCCAGCTCTTGAAAGGGCTACACTGGCCCTGCTGTAACTTTGAAGCCTTTCTCCATATATAGAAATGTCTAAGGCCTAAAATAATTTGTACAGTCCTCCCTCTCTCTTTATTTGCAGGTTTGGCCTTCGTGAATTTGATTATTCGCAAGGCACATGCCCGCCGCCCCCCCCCCGCCATTTTCTTCCTCCATCCCTTGCATTCCCCACTCCAGGCTTGTGAGGCTTGTGTTCAAAATGGAGGGTTTTTTTTCCATTTGGGTGAGTAAAGCCTCCTCCTAATACTGAAGGTGTGGCCTCTCTGCCTGTGGTTGCACATTCAGCTGTGTATTGGCTGCTGATGGTCAGGTGCTCCTTTCTCAAGATGGCCACCAGAAGTAATTAGAACTCCAGAACTCCTCTCTTCTCTGCCTGAGAGGAAAGTACCAGATTGCCTTTTTTCTCCCCTCTGCCATGCTGAGGCCAGAGGGGAATGGGAGTAGAATTGTTTGTGTGTGTGTGTGTGGGGGGGTATTCACCATTTTTCTGCTTTCATAAGGGTTCTGTGTTCCAACTCTGCAAATGTGGAGGGGCTACTGTATTCCAACTGGAGTAAATTGATTCAAGTAACTGTTAAATCAACACTTAGGTAAATCTCATTGATTCAGTGGGCTGACTCTGCTGCGGACTAGCGATTACTTTTAGGCCTTCCAAAGATGGGTGGCAGTGGAAATTTCTCAGCAGTATCCAATTGTTTCTCTCAGGTTGTAGTAGCTGTTCCTTGGAGTTTGAAATAAAAGCCAAGAACTCAGATAAGAAGTTTCAAATGCCTCCCCCTTATCACACCAAAACCTTGCACCAAAAATGATTATTAACATTATTGTTTTGAAATCCAAGAAAAATAACACTTTTTCAAAAAAGGGGGGTCATATAGCTTAGAGCCAAGCTATACGTTACTTCCCCCTTCATATTTAATATACTTATCAAAGACAATTGTTTCTTTGTTTTAAAAAAATACATATAGCTCCCACTTTATGTCATACAGAAAAAGTTCTACTAATTCATTTATATCTAAAGCTCAGGCAATCTGCCCTAGCCCTCAGACTCAACTCTGTGAATAATGAGCTAACTGCCAAGAAATTTTTTTCATTGTTTAGTGTTATTGCATGTGAGAAGGTGCCAGTGGAAAAATATGCTACTGGGATCAGATTTTTAGATAAAACTCAGAAGCAATGTTTTAAAAAATGCTCAAAAACACGTGCTGAGAAACTCCTACAACAAGAATCCCGGAATAGCAGGAATCTTCACAGTTTGTGTGTGTGTGTGTGTTTGTGTTAAAATCATAGTTGTTTTCTGCACAAAAAAGCATTGTCCACACAGAAAATGCTACTTCCTGTGCAGAAAAGACTGTTTTCCATACAAAATGACTAAATGCAAATTTTGCACAGAATAAGTTCCAAATTGCAAATAGGCTTCAAAACTGTATGATTTTCAAAGATTTTCTAATAGTGGGAAGAAAATTGCTAATATTATTCATTGCTTTGAGAAGAAAACTAGTAAAGAATTGCATTGATTGGTTAGTTGGTTGGTTGGTTGATTTTATATCTCACATTTCTCCCAAGATGGGATTCAAGGCAGCTTAAAATTTTTTAAAAAAGATTAAGCTACAAGATTAGTTTTAAAAAGTTAAGAAAGGATTAAATAACAATATTATTTTAAAATATGATTAAAACTGCTAAAATATTTAAAACACATTTAATACATAATTTCCAATAAAAGATGAAAAAGTACAGCACACCACTTCACATACAAACACTACTGTTCCAAAATTAAAATTCAAAGGCTTACCTGTATAAAATGTGTTTACCTACTGGCAGAAGGAAAGGAAGGAAGGAAGGAAGGACGGAAGGAAGGAGTTCCACAGCTTGGGAGTAGTCCCAGACAAGGCTCCCTTGCCTCTGGAAGGAATCTCCTTTCCCAAGATGGTGGCCGGAATTTGCCTGAATGCCAGAACTGAGCACTTTGCTCTTCTCCATCTGAGGGGAAAGTACCAATAAGCCCTTTACCTTGTCTTATATCTTTCCCCCGGAAGTTCCGAGGCTAAAGGCAAGGGAATGAGAGGAGTTCCAGACGGGAATGGGAGGGGGATCACAGGGAGAGTCATTTACAATTTTCCACTTTCATGAGGGTTCTGTACCCTGAACGTGGAGGACCCACCGTACTTCTTTTGCAGCAATCTTCTTGAGGTATACAATACGCTCCTGGCACACAATAAACAAAATTATGTAAGTTATGATGTAGCAACACTGCAAAATTATAGTAGTTTAACATCATTTTAAGTGTTATGGTTCCATCCTATGGAATCCTGACATATGTAATTTAGTGAGGTGCTTTAAACTCTCTAGTTCTACAGCACTATAGCTTTCTGGCAGAGAAATCTGCAAACTACAAATCCCAGGATTCTATAGGATGGAGTCATGGCCAAAACCCAGTCTGAAGGAAGGATAACTGCCTGTTGGTGGAAGAATAACAGAGAGGCAGAAGCTATTTGCTTCCCTTCCATGACACCCAAAATCTGGTTACTTCTTCATTCTCCCTATTGGCAGAGCTAGCCCTGAGAAGAGAAATGGCTGACATATTCTTCACACAGGAAATCACCTCAGGCAGTTGCTCTCCTTGGACCATCTGTGCTAAGATAAACATTGTACTTATATAAATAGGTGGCAGAACTATTTTCAGTGAATTTAGTCCTCAACAATGGGAATATCTTTAGGAAAGTGTATGGAAGAGATGCAATCAGTCGTGTCCTTTCTCAGCTCAGTCAGGGCTGTGTAAAATGTGATGGTATTGATGATGGCTGCCATAGGCATCTCACTGACTCAAGTGCTTCACTGGCACAGTAGCATAGCAGTCCCATGGCATAAAAGATATACAACATGTTGATATGGCTCATAATGCTCCTTGCCGTGACACCAAAAGTGTATCATTGCATCTTTGCAAAACATCCTAAACCTAACCTTTTCAGTATAGTGGCTAATAGGATTGGCCTCTAAAAAATCTTTATAGCCAACAGCTATAAAGTGAGTGTTAGAAACCTTCCCCAAGATGCTAACACCATCTTGGAGAAGAGTCTGTCATTACAGACTTGCTAACAATTAGCAATCATCTGTCATAATTTAAGCTTTCTAGTCTCTCACTTCAGAAGTAGATTAAAGTCTGCCATTTAAACTCTTGCTGATAGTTTAATGATATGTGATCCTGCGGCATTCATCCATTATTGGTTTTGTTTACCCAAGGGAAAATTAAGTGCTGTGCCTTAGAAAAATAAGATTTGTGATATACCCATGCCATTACTGATTTTGGACAGATGTTCGCCTTTTGGGGGGTGGGGGATAGAGAAATGAATAGCTAAATCAGAAATGGGTTTTGTACACTCATTGGTTCTGCAGGTGCACACATAACTGTCAGCGGCTTTGCTGGGGAATCACACAACTGTGAGAACATTTCTGCACTATATTATTTTAGACTGCATTAAGATGTACATAATAATGATAATCAGAGAAGTATCGTATAAAAGCCTGTTTGTATGCGACACTACTTTTGCTGACAATCTTTGACTCATTGGCTTGCAGGCATTACAAGACATTAAACAATACATTAACAAAGCTAATGAAACATGTGCTACTGTTGCTTTTGGGTTCAGTCCTACCTACTGGGAATAAACCCCACTTATTAATTCTATATCAGAGTTTGGAAAATCCCTTCCTTTGGACAACAGCTTTTAGCATCTTCCAGTTCCCATGACTGTTGGCTCATTGACAATAACTCCCACATAAATGTGTCTAAGCTTGGCCTGAACACCTCAAATCAGTGCTCTCCTCTCCCTGGAGCTCTGAAGCAAGACAACACTTTGTAGATCAGCTGTTGTTCTGGCGGAATTGGATATTGTCGGCCTACAAACAAGGTTTTGCTTACAGATGAAATATGTTTTATACAAATCCTCTGATAATTTTTGTGCCCCTATGGATGGCTTTGTTTTCTTTCAAAACAGAGGTACAGCCCTGAGAGTACATGGGGCTATCCAAAGTTGTTTTTCCACCCCATATCCCCTCCATACTCTTTCACCCATTTCTGTAGGACGAAAGGGTGAAACATCCTGAATCAGCAGTTCAGTTTGATTGCCACCCCCCCATATTCCATAACATCCAAAAATACTTGTTTTTCAAAAGTGAGCTTGTTTTTGTTTCGTTGTTGTTCTCTCTCTCTCTCTCTCTCTCTCTCTCATTTTGGGAATTTGGGCAGTGTGTGTGCCCCCCAAAGGGCTGTGGAGCAGCACATTGACCCCCAGTTCTTTAAAAGAAAATAAATGAAATAATTGTCAGCCATTACCCCATAGAACAACTAGAGCTGGTTGACACCACACATTCTCAGCCAACCTTACATCTCAAATAACCCCCTTCTCAAATCTGCTGCTTCAAGATCACTCTCATCGCATTGTTTCCACATGGCTTTCCTAACCTTTTCCAAAGTGAGTCACATACCCCCACCCAGACCTTAATATACGTGGTGTGCTTTCATCAGTCTTCTCCACAGTATGTGGTAAGATAGGCTGAATGATTTGCCAAAAGCCACCTGGCTTGCTTGCTTCATGACCGAGTAGAAATTTGAACCCCTTCATTTCCAGTGTTCCACCAGCCCAGCCCAGGCCCACACCGGCTCATTAAAAGTGTACTAGTATCAGTCCTCAAACTAGCATATGAATGTAGCCTAATGGCCTAATCAATTAACCATTGTTTCTTTGTAGGAATAATGTGGAACCATATATAATACTTAAAATACCATATCTCTGGACTGGAAAAGTTTGAACTCAGTGGCTTGTAAATATTAGAGAAAGTTGGGGATGTTATAATCTTGACTAGATGGGAGCCTTCTCAACCTAAAATTTGTCCTCAACTTGGGCAAGTCATTTTTAGAGGCAGCACTTTCCAGAATAGCCATGCTATCTGGAGGATTCTGGCAACAGTAATTTGCCAAAGTAACTTTTATAAACTCTTGTTATTTTGTTCTTGGAGTCTTCCTGTTGTTATAAAAGGTGGTTACACTAAACTGAGTTTGCAAATTACATACCACATTTTATCTTTCTTTCCCTTCTCTAGCCATTTCTAAGAAATCTTGAAATTTATGGAGAGAAACACAACTCCTTTGGCATGCAGCCATAATGATATCTTTCATGTTCCTACTTTATTAATCAAAATAAAATATTATAGGGCATGCTATTAGGAAGCACATAAGAACAGCTCCTTTAAAAAATAGAATGCAAACCTATTGACTTGAGGGTAACTCAGGGAAGAAAGAAAGAAAGAAAGAAAGAAAGAAAGAAAGAAAGAAAGAAAGAAAGAAAGAAAGAAAGAAAGAAAGAAAGAGGAAAGGCAGGGAAGAAATTACAGTTCCCATTCATGAGAAAGAAAACAGTTGTGGTTCCTTAGGTTCAAGGCTCTTTATCTTGTTCTTTTCAAATATGCAAGAATGATTGATTCAAGACACGATGTAAAACTTCCCTTTCTCACTGTGGGTACTGTTACTGATGAAACATGTGTGCCTTGTTTTAAGCAATCTCCATGAAAGAAGGAAACAAAAGACTCATTTGGGCTAAAATGGATTATGGAATTTAGTGTGTCTTACTTATAAAAAGAGCAACCATCACAGATGTGAACCGCTCAAATGGACAGAACTGATTGATTCCTCCATAGATAAATACATTTCACACACAATTGGGGTGGAGTGAATTAACATTTGAAATGTAGGAATGAGTATGGAACTGATCCATTTTATTACAGCCAGATCTTTACATTGCTTCATTTCATAAAGAAAACATAACCAAAGTCCTAAGGCAAACTACAGTGTACATCTGAGGCTATTTATCAAATACTATCCATTTTTTAAAAGAAAAGATATATTAAACGAAATTATATTCAAGTACATTTTAAACTCTCTTTAAGGAAATGCTCATTGTTTTGGGGGAGAGGATAATCTATGATTCTTTAAAAGCCAGCAGTTGTGCTCCAAGTTACTTGAATGAACATATCCTATCCTATGAACCTGACCACATCTTGAGATCTTCTAGAGAGGCTCTTCTTTCTGTCCCACTACTGCATAGGAATACCTTGTAGGAACACAGGAGGAAGCCTTCTTGTTGACAATTTGGCTATAACTCAATCGTTCAAATTCTGACCTTTCGGGGGCTGTGTCTCCAGCCCCAAACTAATTGTTTTCCCCAAGTACGAACTAGCCTGCGGTCACAATTTTCCCTATAAGAACCCCTGACTTTGAGCGCTTCCTCGGATCGCTCTTGGCTTCCATCCCGCCTTGCTGTCGCTTTGTCCAGCGAGCCTTCCCCTCAGCCCCACGTGCTGAGATCCACGCTCCTCAGCTCCTCCACTTCTAACCGGGCTTCAGGACAGGTATAGTATTACCCAAACCAACAACTCCTCTAAAAATCCCTCTATCCCACTCTCACCTTTATTTCTTTAGTATCTGTGTGAGTGTGCTGCATACACTGCTTGATTGTATTTTTAATAAAACAACATTTATTATTTCAACTTCTGCGTGCTCCTCGACTCGGCCTGACTCCGTAAACATAGGGTTTAAGATCTCGCTACGTTAGCCTGCCTTTTGCATTGCTAGCCTGTGTTCTTGGCCAATTTCCCCAACTTATATAATTGAGAGCGGATTTAGGTGTCCCTCTCGGGACCCCCAGAAATCAGGGTAACATTCTCACTGGTTGCTCCTATGCTCTAGAACTCCCTTTCTAGAGAGGCTAGAGAGATGCTCCCCTTTCTATGTTCCTGCAGGCAGGCAAAGACCTCTTTATTTTAACGGGGCTTTGAAAATTGATTTTGGGGGAGGAGGGAAACAGGCATAGTATAATGTGCTAATTTTTTTAAAAAAAAACTGGCTTTAATTTTTTGATAATTTTATTATTTTTTAACTTTTGTATGCTGTGAATTTTAAAATTATGTTTAACTATTGTAATTTGACTTGAATCCCAAACAGAGGAAATGGTGGGATGATAACAACAGCAACTGACAGGATTCCCTGAAAAATACTACAACTAACTTATCTCTGCAATGAGAAGTCAAGGACTTGGCAGTCTTTTTTTTTTTTTTGGATTGCCAGAACCTTCCAGCCAGATTGGCCAGCTATAGGATTTGCAGACTGAAAAGCAACTTTTCACCAAGATCTATGTTACTGTCAAGTGTTAAATGGAATTCCATGGAAGACCTTCAGTTCACAGGCCAAATGACAAGGTACATTCACTGCCCATCTTAATCATTCTGTGTGCTTGTGCAAAGTGCAGGGATCCTTTGGCAGTATTCCAATACACTAATGGAAATGTTCTAGTGTGCTAGGTTTGAAAGAATTCAGCACCTATGAAGGAAAGCTCAGGTTTAGCTGAAGCCTCATTGGAATTTGCCATAGACTAAAATACCAGCTATTAGTGCTTGTCATGTAACAGTGAATGATATTTCATGTCAATTGTCATATACTGGCTCGTGCTAACTATACAACAAGTAGTGCTGAATTCAAACATTATTGAGTGTCAAATTCAGATATAAAATATTTGGGCATCAAAATAATAGCTGAAGCAGAGGTGTTCAACCTCAGATCCTGGGGATGAATCTGGTCTTCTGGAGGCCAAGACCTTTCTTCTGGGTTTCCATAATGGGCATACTACATTCACCATACCATCACTTGGTGGTTTCCTGGGTTTGTACATGCTTTTTCCCCCTTCTAAAATATTGAAATGCCTTTCTTAAGCTTAGTTATCAGCAGTGGTAACTTTAATGTATACTGCATTTTAGTCCCACTCAATTCTTTACACTAGTCACAGAAGCTTCTGTAAATGAATTTATCGCCGGAGTTGAAAGAGGTCCCCCACTTTTATTGAGAGGATATTCAACACCAAAGTTTACCATGTTGAATTCTGAGAACACTGAGAAACAAAAGGATATTAACTCTACCTATAACAGCACAAATATGAGTTACTGAGTGTGTGAATAGAATTTCGTACAGGAAGGGCATCCTGGTTTTCTTAAATGTTTGAAAATGCCCTTCAGCAGGTAGCAAAAATGAACATATGGATTGTTTCTCACCACTAAAAACAGTGGCACCACTGCTGTTCATGTTAGAAAAGATGAGAGATAGTACTGGGTCTCTCAAGCAGAGTTGTCAATGGGTAAGGCAGAAAGTGAACAATAACCAGCTCCACACCTATAAATTTACCCATCCGCTCAGGGTTTAGCAGAGAAATAAACAAGCTTGGTCTTATTTGTAAAACTTAAACAGTATCTTTTACTTATTAATTACTCATTCATAGTCAAACACATATTCTGATGGAGGAGAGAGAAAGAAGGGAAAATGGCTGCAGATTAGAGGGATGCAGGAACAGACACTGTGGTAAAGCAAACAAACAGCAAGTACTCTCAGTACACACAAGCAATTAATGAGTACAAGCATGCACAGCTCACTCAGAATTTCTTGAGCATATTGAAGATATGTCTTTGGGTTGAAATCAAACCATTTAAGAGAATGTCAGTTGGTCCAAAACTAGAGATCTTTGGTCCTATGTGCAGCTGATACATTTTATGAGCTATTAGAATTGCAGCTTGGGACATTTTCCTGGCACTGAAGATTTCTCAGGCTCTATCTTGATTCTGTATACCTAGTCTGACCATTGAGTTATCCTGGTTGGGAAAAGCCATCAGTTTTCCAATCTAGACTGGAACTTTGCCTGAGAACAAGGACTTCGGGCTTTCATAGCTTTTTTTGCATCTGTTGGCTCCAATTTCTGATGTGATCAGCCAACTCTGACTACTGGTTGAACTCATGAACTTCTGGACTCCGGCACTTGGCACTTCCTCGACATTCAGTGACTAAACCATATTTTTGCTTTTTTTTTAAAAAAAAAAAATACATTCTTCTAAACAGATTTCAGGATAAATAGAGAGCTAGCATACTGTCATGACCTTGAGTTGAGTGTTCTATGATCCTTGCTACTACGTATATCTAAACCAAGGCTCTGGTTCATTGCTTTAAAAGAATATTGGTTGGTTGATTGATTGATTGATTGATTGATTGATTGTAAGTATATCCCAGTTTATATCTAGAGAACTTAGGGTGGGGTACAGACAATAAGAAAGCATGCCAATTTAAGATAATAAGATGAAGCAAAATATGTTTTAGTATTAGATCTTATTTGAGTTTTGTTTTCATAATTTGTTGTGTTTTTCTTTGCTTATTCTATTAAAAAAAATCACCTTGTAAACTGCCTTGGGTCCCAGTTCTGGAGGAAACACAGGATGGAAATCAAATAAATACAGATGTCCAAAACCTACTCAATACCAAGTTCATCACACCTTGAAAAGGCAGGTAAAGATTTAGCTGGGAAAAGAAGTCATTTTTAGTACCAATCTGACCTCATGGAAGGATGCAATTGTATCATATTGTATGACTTTGGTGAGAATCTAGGGGATTACACCAGTGTAGGTTATATAGAAATTCCGTCAATAATGATAATGATTGCACACTGCATGTTAAATTTAAGAGTTATAATTCATAAGTCTAAAAGATGCTCTCTGTGTAACAAATAGGAAGCATTAAGATTAAATGTGGAGGTTTCCAGATTCTGTGCTACAAGCCAACTAAATCCAAATAATGAGATAACAGAGTTTCGCAGGTGAGAACAATAGTAAGTACGATCCAGTGAACTAGCGAGGAAAGGCCTTGAAAAAAAGGAAAAATACAAGCAAGAGAAGCTCAAGAGGAGCTACCAAAGGAGGAAATTTTGGACAGAACGCCAAATCCAACAAGATGTGCCTCTAAAACTGAGTTAAATATGCTTATTGGCCAAAGGGACAAAATGAACAAAGGTTGTAGAAACAATAAAATCAGAGAAAATGCAGCAGAACACGGTTGGTCTGCCTAGATGACCAAGCTGAAAACAGAAGCTGCATGGTTATATGCAGACCCAGGATGTGTAAGAACATTGTATTCCAGTAACATGCCAATAGAACAGTCACAGTTATCTGTACTCTCTAACAGATAGTATTTAGTTTCTGTAAAAATAAGTATGCTGAATTGGTGCAACACATGCAAATGCGCCCCCTTGGTGACATACTGTAATGTATTGGCAATGTTGAAATGCTACCAAATACTAAAATATATTGAAATGCCTGTCTGAGATATTCAGTTTCCTCAACAGATGCAATGTGAGATCTGGGAATCTAATGTAAGACAAATATGGTGTACAAGTGCCAATGTGCCTCTTGCCCCACCCACTTCTGCCCACCACTTGCCCTACCGACCTCCACTCACCCCACCCCCACCTGCTCCCACCGCCTCACCCATTTCTGTTGCTTGCCGCACCCAGTTCCACTGTTTGCCCCACCCACTTCTGCCTGCCACTCACCCCACCCACTTCCATTTGCCCCTCTCCTGTCTGCCCCCACTCACCCCATCCACTTCTGTCCACTGGTCACCCCACCCCCTTGGCCTGGGCACCATTAACCCTCTGTCCACTACTTCATGCCTACAGTGGCTAGCTACTACGATTAAAGAGCATTGACTCCAATGGCTATAGGAAATAAACTAAGCTTTTATTATTAGGAACTCATTGGAGATAGGAAAGCTCTCTATGGGTGCTAGGTTAAGCTAAGCTACAACAGGAAGGAGGCTAAGTTTTACATTTGGAGCAGTAAAAGAGTAAAAAAGGAGACAGAGGGAACAGGTGGACCCCTAGGAATATCAGTCTAAGAGAGGTTAGGATAGATGGACAAGACATGAGGAGATTTTAGGCCACTGAAAACTAGTTGACCTTATCACTGCTGCTCTCCCTAAGACACATTTAACTTTTTAAATACTGAGCATTGTTGCATTTCCAACACAGAGGAGGAATAAAAGCTGTTCCTTCTTTCCCAGATACTCAGAGGCAGCTGGATGACACCCTTGTGGTCAGTCAGTTGGAGAAAATGGTACCTCTGTTGTCTGGCCACATCCAGCTTTGGAAAATTGGATGAGTGTGGCCTGCATAGGTCCAGAGAGGGGGATGTTGCAGTGCCATGAAAGGTATATGTACATGTGAAACTCTTAGGATCAGGGTGCCAAATAATACATGGCTTATTGTTTGTAATCTTTAATAGTACCTGTCTGCTTCCTAAATGAAAAGTCTATCTTAATTGGTGCATTGAAAGCTTTGTGATACTTGCTACTATCTACTTTAAAATTAAAATTATTGAGCTAGGACTCCAGTTCATTGTTATAAAAATGTATGTCTTATGGTATCACAGATGTTTCTCTCTAGGTTGCCAAACAGATAATTGCTATAAAATGAAGCAACATTAAGCAGCATCTGTCTTTCTGAAGGTTTGCTTAGTTTTAACAAATAACCAGGCTAGGAAGATCCCTACCACTTGGCTGATGCCTTTGCCTTTTCCAGCCTGTAGCTTTTATGGCTGCTCTGCCTGGAAGTTGTAAAGAAGACAGTAGCTAATAAATTATTTATTGACTGGTGTCTCCAATTTCTTTCTGTAAATCAAGCAAAAAGTTACTTGTGGTCCCATTCTGAGGCTGTAATTTAATCTTTGCACCAAATGAATTTTCTTTTAATCTTTTAAAGAGTTGAGTTGTGGTATATTCTCCAACTCAGTGAGAATTTTGGCATAGGGATTATCGTTGTGGGTAGGATTAGAGTTCAGGTAAGTGAAACAGTTACTGTGCTCTGAACAGAGCCAACCTATTGACTTGCAAGGGTACATCACTTCTGATTTTTGGCAGCATGGCTTGCTGAAAAACAGCATGAGAATTTTTGTGGTGGTTGTTGCTGGAGTATAGGACCATGTCAGTGACGACAACAACAACAAAAATAATTTTTCAGGAGGCACAATTTTTGTTCCAGCTGGGTTTTTACTATTAAAAAAATGGGTATTAGCTGAAATTTGGATGCCCAAGTCAAGATCCTGTGTCAAGATATATGGCATGTAATACACCATAGCACAGCTCCACATTTCTGCCCCTACCCAGACACCAGTCAAGCCCTAGTAGCTGCTGATGCAGGAATTTACTGGCTGGGGGGAGAGAGCAAGGATGCAACCAGGAACATCTGGCTACAGCTGGGGCAGGAGAAATGAGGGTGTTCCTTTGGTTCTTTGGCATGCAGATCAACTCACTAGAGATCTGGGGGAACAATCTGATTCTTCTTTCTATTGGTTGCAATCAGATACTGCTGTTTCCTAGAGTCGTTAGGTTTAGGGTTGCCAGGTTGGATACAGAATGTGGCTCTTGTAACATTAATCCCAAAGAGATTGAAAAACAGGATGAGGTACCATAAACCTCCATGAAGCCTGGCAGAGGCATCTGCTTTCCCTTGAGTTTTCAGCCAAAGCCATTTCCTCCTAACATGGATCCTGTCTCCCGAGTGGAGAGCAGTGGGGAAGAGAACAGAAAAGCACGAAGTTATGTTCCTGGCATCAACACCTTTGCTCCCTTTCTCCCCACTCTCCCCTGGAGAGGCAAGATGTGTGTTAGAAGAGAATGTTTGTGGCTGAAAATTAGAGGCATAAAGATAAGAGAAGACAGGTACCTTCACTCAGCTTTATGGGGTTTTATGGTACTTTGTTTTGATCCTCAACCCATTTGGGCTTAAAGTTACAGGAGACCCATCCTATATCCAACTGACATCCCAGGTCAGGTTGAACATGGAACAGGGCTCCTGTATCTTTAATAGTTAACAGACCTTGAATCAGTTAGAAGTGAAATTTCCCGAAGGTAAACTATGAGACATTTCTTCCTCCCTCAACAGCGGGATCCAAAAATAACTCCCAACAGGGTCATTTACTGTCCAGTGGAGAGTAAGTGGACTGTAGCAGAGAAGCAGCCAGGTGTATTCCTATAGCTGGATGTGCAGCACTGAAGGATGATGTCATTGCTTTGCATCCAGCTACAGAACATCATTGGATGCTTGTCTACTGACACTCCTCCCTCTCTGTTACCAGCATAACTCCCAGAATTCTCTATGCAGCATGGCCACTAGCCACTGGCCATTGTTGCAAGGGCCATTCTGGGAATTTAGTCCAAAAAGTAATGTTTACCTCATCTTTGGAGAGACTGTTGCCCAGCTAATATAGTATCCTCTACTCCAATTGACTGGAGCCATCTAAGATCTTTCCCACTGCTTACTACATGTTTCCTTCCTTCCTTCCTTCCTTCCTTCCTTCCTTCCTTCCTTCCTTCCTTCCTTCCTTCCTTCCTTCCTTCCTTCCTTCCTTCCTTTCCAAGTAGAGATCCTTCAAAGATGGATAGCTCTGTATGCAAAGTATGTGCTGTTCCACAGAACTATGATGCTTCCTTGGGAGAAATGAGTGGGACTCTCATGAGATCTTGGTCAGTGTTCAATAAAGTTCTGGAAACAGTGATGACATTTTGGTGGCAACCCTGGGTTGTTATTATCAGTTTTTATTCTTATTTTCAGGGAATAGCCCCATGAGAAGCTTTTAAAGCAAATGACTGAAATCCTACAGGCAGTCCGTTCAACTCCAGTTGGTTTCAATTGTAGTCCATAATGTACACCATACAGGCCACCTACTTCTCTGACAAAACTGCAGGCCAAAACCATTTAATTAGCTTGCCAGACTCAGCTTCTTGAGTTCTAATAGTTCTGTGCTAATACAGTGTGAGAAGAGAGACCTATATATAGAATGCATTTGTGAAAATCAGATTATATTAATTCAGTATGAAGTGTGTTAATGAAAAACGTTAATGGCTTAAATCTTATAAAGATTGCTGTTGGAGTGCAGGTGCAAAAAGGATATTCTACCCTCCCTAGAGAGCAAACTAGTACACACTGTGAAATATCAATTAGAGTTTATAGTTGCCTGTGCTGGCTAAATGTCTTTTTCATGGGAAATTTTCATCCTGTCTTATGAAGCAATAATTTTGAGTTAAAAATGTGCACTGAATTATGTGGGCATTTGGAGTTATTAAGGAATAGATTTGTTTTACAAGCAAGCTAGAGGGCAGGCAGGCATTCTGAGCCCATTTTTATGAGGTCATCCACATGACTTTTAAATGGAGCTCATAGCCAAACCTGATTCTCACATCAGTTCATTAATTCACACAGCTGTCTTTTAAAATCTCCCCCCCCCCGCCTCCCGGAAAAAAAAAAATTATACAGCAGTCAGGAAGAAAGAGGTGGATTTCAAAACTGTATTTCAATCAAGGGAACCTGTTGACATAATAAAGTATGAGAGGACAGCTTGTCTTATTTTGCAAACAGCAGCAAAATGTTGATTGAAATACAATCTGTTGAACTGAATCTTTGTAGACAATAATGGGAAAAGTCTATCCATTTCTTCATTTGTAGCAGAGACAGCCCTATCTCAAGACATAGCAAGACAGCTGCCTAAGGCAGCAAATCTTCAGTGTTGTGACAACGTGACAAGGCAGCAAGTTGTTACTTATTAATTTGTTATTGTTGTATTTTTCTGGGAAGTAGGAATAGAGATGCAATAAGGATTTTTGTTTGTTCATTTTGCCTCACATGCCAAAGTGATTTGGCTGGCTTTTAGCACCATACAGTGGTGGCTGGTGACTCCCCTATCAGTTTCTGGTTTTACTCTGAGTTTCAAAGGAGTTATCCAAAGTGCTATACCTAGTCTGTAGATGTGGTTCAGAACCTTGGATAGCTCCCCCCTTTAAAGTCTGGACAAAATTGGGAGGATTCACCTTCCTCCAACACAGTGCCTTTCACATTTCTCACTTGTAGTATTATATTCCTCTTGAATTACCATAGCAACACCCTATGGAATCCCAGGGTTTGTAATCTGGTGAGACAATAGAGCTGTCTGGCTGAGAATCGAAGCATTCCTTCCCTAAGCTTCGAATACCATAGGATGTTGCTATAGCAGTCAAAGTGGAGTCATAGCACTATCATTGTGAGGTGTGAAAGGGTCCATGGGAACCTTCAGCTAGCATTGGCACTAAGCACTTTGACTTGGCAGTGATCTGAAGGAATAAAATGTCTTAGAGATATATTTGAAATGGCACAAGCACAAGCTTCTTCATACCAGGGATGGCCAACGCTGCCAGTCCAGTCAGCTTTTGGGCATGGAAAGCTGCCATCTTTGCCTCATGCAGCAAAATGTCTTGTGCCTGTCCTGACTAGGTGACTTCTGAAGAAGGAGGGAATGGGTGACTGGGAAGAAAACCCTTTCTGGTAGCTGCTTCCAGACTCAGCAAGACCCTGCCCAGAGAAGTCTCCCTTGCCTCTTTTCTAGTGCACTTTCACCACAGTGTACAGCCTTCCTTCCTTCCTTCCTTCCTTCCTTCCTTCCTTCCTTCCTTTCTTTCTTTCTTTCTTTCTTTTTCAGTGAATTTTGATTAATAGGTTCTTCCTGTTTGTCTCTCCCTGAGGGTTTTTTTTTTCCAATTTCCCTTAAGGTATCATGGTTCTGTGTGGTACTGTTTCAAAACTGCCTTCTTAAAACTGTATTTCTCTCTGTCCTGAAGATGTCTGGTCTCACCATGATGACACATACCTAGTTAAGGATTACTGTAATGTGGTCTGTATGGTGCCTTTGAAAGGTGCCCAGAAACTTCACCTGGTTCAAAGAGCTATAGCATTAGTGGAAGGCATCTGGCTTCATTGTTGCAACAGTGACTTTGACTACCAGTTTAATTTGAGGCAGAGTTCAAAGGGACCATTATGATGTTAAAGCCCTATGTAGTTTGTGCCAAGGCTGTTCTCCACATTGGCCTGCCTGAGCCCTGAAATCTTCACAAGAGACTGTCCTTTCTGTCCTATCACCTTCACAGACACATATACTGGAAATGTCAGTACAAAGGACTTCTTAGTGGTGGCTCCCAAGCTTTGGAACTCCCTTCTTAAACTAACAAGGCCAGTCCTCTTCTTCCTCTATTGGCAGGCAACAACAACAAAATACTCTAAGAGTAGACAACTGACTTTCTTTTTTCCCCCTAAGATAAGGACTTTTCATTGTGAGCTACACAACTTTTTATTTTTAGTTCTTATGAGTGTGCTTTATGGATGTCATTTTTAATATTATAGATAGTTTAATTACATTTTAACAGTACTTTTCATATGTTTTATCTGTTTTCTTTTTCTCTGAACATGTTTCAGTTTTGCATGTTCTAGGGGAAAAGGGGATGGTAAAGAAATATGAACTGTGGTATTTTTTTTTCTTTGCTAGCTTCCTCAGACAATTGGGAAAATCAGGTTAGAAATGTGTTAGACACAAAAATAAACAAATCTACCACAGAAAGAGGGTTTCTTGACCAATAAAATAGAAACAAGTCAAGAGCCCTAGTTAGAAAGGCATCAAGACATCATGAAAGGCAAGATGGGGGGAAATCTAACAAAGGAAATGTCAACTCTTATGTGTGTTTAAGAGACTGGCCTATGCACAATGGAGATTGGCCATTGGTCAAACATCTGGTATCTGAGAAAGAACAGAACAAATACACTCATTCATGTAATTCATGGTTCAATTTAATGCAAGGTAAGCTGGTGCCAAGGTGGATGCGGCACAAAGGGAAATGAGGCTGCTATTCCCAGTTTATAGAGCATGACATCACCTGAGGTGTGCAGAAAATAACACTGGTCTGCGCTGACACTTGCATCTGTTATGTACTTAATGGTATAGGAAATATAATTTAAATGTAGTTTTTATGGAACAGAATTTAAGCTGGAGATTCTGAAGCTAGGAATTTGATATGCGCACCCTGCTTAGTAGTCTGTTGGCTTCAACAACTTGGGAATTTTCTCCATTGTGTGTGTTCATGTGTGTGCTCTTTTGTGCTCTTTACATTTATGTTTATTTGTAGATTGCCCATTGAAGGAGTTTCCCCTCCCAAATTGTATTTAGCAAGCCATAATAAACGGAGGCACTTTGAGATCACAGATCCCATGATTCCTTTTTGGCATGTTTGACTGGCCAAACAAGCGCTTAAATTCGGTGAATCAGAGATGATAAAGAGTCCCATAGCTCTATAGGCCAATACCCTAAATGTCTATTAACTGTCAAAAATGATACTCTTTTTATTGAGCCCAGCAGCACCTTCAAGACTTGTTACTGGACTTTTGCAAACAAGGAGACACACAGAACCCACAGTCTGCACCCACAGATTGCAATAGATGCAAGCCCAGCTTTTTTAGAACTCTAAGGCAAGTTTTGAATTTAGCCTAGAAATGAATTGGCTGCTGATAGAGCACTTGCAGGATTGAAATTATACACTCCCAGATAATCAAACCAGAAACTATTCTGGACTAACTCAAGTATCTAAGTTATTTTTAAGGTTAACTTTATGCCAGACCCATTACAACACTGTGGCCAGCCGTCATCTTCATTTGCAAATCTGGTAGAATGCCTGAATCAAGGAATATTTCAAAGCTCAAATCTTCACTTTAAGGGGAAATGGACCTATTTATGAGTTGCAGTTCTACCATCCAAACCACAAACTCTGTCTTGTCTTGGTGAAAGTTCAATTCATACCAGTTTCTCTCTTCTCTTATCAAGTAGAGGCTATTCAACATACCCATTTCAGGTAGAAATCACTCAGTATATTAAGAGCAATCCATTCCAAGAATCTTGATGAGCTCTGAGCCATTTCATACAGATGAGGGAGAAAAACTCCACAGGTGAGGACAAGCTATGAAAAAGCCAGCAAAAGAGTGTCCACCAAGTACATAAATTGTGTTCTGGTGCTATCAGTTAACATCTACTAGCAAAGTAGGAGTGGGTCAAAGGCTGTTCCCAGCCCTAACCTATATAATCAAATCAGAAAGCTATCATAGTTCTTTCTCCTCCTCAGCTATAAGCACCTAGGGAAGATGTTAATTAGAAGTGGCAAACAAGCAAAAATATAAGGCTTGGGACTTATCTCTTGTTTTATCCTATTTGGGGTTGCTACTTGAATAGCTGTTCTCAAAAAAGGAAGAGATAACATTTGCATGATTATCCTCATGCACTTTGAGGTTCACTGTTGAGATATCTTTCTCAGATATTTTCTCAGGCTGAGATCCAGTTTGATAATGATCAAATACAAAGTTCCAATGGCATGTTTGCATGGACACAGTGATGCCAGCAAGAGTACTGATGGCAGGGATGGGTAGAAAGACCAATAACTTCCCATGCATCCCAGAATCCATTCTTGGGATGTTCCAGTGACCAGTTCAGTCTTGAGGGACATAGCTGTGCCCACTCACCTTTTTATTTGAAATAAATGAGAAAATGCTTATATAAGAAAATGCTTATATAAGAAAAATGCTTATTCCTTATGTAAATGCTCTCAGTAGTTCCACTACCAGTGTAACCAGGAGCTATGCCAGCATTAACATCCCAGGAGAATACTGGAGTTAGAATATATTCTTTCAGAAAAGGTATGGAGATGTCACATGCTGAACCCCATCCAGTGCAGGAGGGTTTTGTTTTGATTTTTCAAAATCAACTGACTGCAAGTTCACTTCCAGTGTTTTTGAGGAAGGACTGCAAAACCCTCACTCCCACATTAAAGCAAAGCCCCGTATCTTAGTTTGACCAGGACAGCAATTCTTTTTGGCCAATAACAAAACATTTTAGAAGTAGAGAGGTTCCAGGTGGTCTCAAGGCCCATATAAACAGGGACAAAGCCACATACAGCTGATGGCCTATATATCTCCTCCTCCTCCTCCATCCTCTTTTTTAATACAATCAGGATAGCAAAGACGGCGCCACCCCTAATTACTCTAGGAATGGAGTTTCACAGTCTAGGAGCCACAGAATGGTCAATGGATATTCTGTGCAAATTAGTATGACTCTTTAGCCATGGTGATCTTTTTTAGCAGCTTAATTTCCCATAAGCAAGAGCACATGTTATCATCAGTTTTTGCAGCAGAATCAGAAGAACATAGTTAGTTTAGAATTCCACAGGATGTTGAAAATGGAATAATAGCACTATAACAGTATTAGTGTGGAAATGACCGTATTGTGAAATGGTTTCTTCAGATGGTGAGGTACTAAGAGAGGCAAATCTTTCTACTTTAGAAAATAGTAGCCACCATGATTCAAAGCTGTCTAGAGCTAGCCTTTCGGTGCGGCAGGGACTAGGGCTGCTGCCTGCCTCAACCTTTGCTTCCTTTTTCCTGGGGCCTGTGTGTGTGCTGCTGCTGCCGCCACAGTTTCCTCCTTTTGGTAGGCATGTCTTCTTCATGCACGGGTGGCTGCTCTATCCTTTTCTCTTTCAGGCAAGTAGGCAGGTAGCGGCATGGCTGGTGGGGTCATGTTATCCTCCTATTCAGGGGAGAGGTGGGCACCACCACTTCAGCATCCTTCTCAGGTCATTGATACACAAAAAACATGGGCAATGCCACTGATGCCTTGTCTTTGCCTCGTTCGGGAGAATAAGCTGCTCCAGCCTGTCCAGCTGTGATGGACATGGTTGCTAGCCAAGTGTGATGTGGAAATGAGAATGACATTTTGGTTCCTGCCTCAATTAGTAGGAGAACCCAGGCTGCCTCTGGCTGGAGAGAAGGCTATTTCAGTTGAGACACCCTGGTTATGATGATCCTTTTAAGAAAAATGTCCCCATGCCATCTTTATAGTCTTTTGTGTCAGATACAGTAATTTTGTGTACCTTCAGGCTTATCAAGTGTCTGAGCTTGGGCTGGGCTGGCAACCAGGAGAAGCTGATAACAAACACAGGTCAGAAACTCAGCAGTAACTTAAGTAGTCACTTTATTGAAGAAAGGAAACAGCTTTGCAAATGCGAAGGAATAAGGGTCCCAACAATATCCATAAATCAGAGACAGGCAAAAACAAACACAAGTCAAAGGCAGAAACACAGGCAAGGGAAGCAAACAGAAGCATATACAGGAGAAATGGTCAGTTGATTGCTGATAAAAGCTAGAGGAGAAAGGCTCAGTTCTTATAGGCTCCAGGGTCAGCACAGCTGGTGTCTGATTAATTGGTGCTTGGCATAAATTTGCTGGGAGCGACACAGAAGACCCTTTTGGTGTCTATGCTGGGCAAAGGTAGGTATGGCTAGATCATTCTCTGTGTCAGAGTGAGCAGGGCTCCCTGTTGGGGCTGACACTTCTGTCCGGGGGGTGGTGGTAGTGGTACTGTCTGCTCTGCAGGTTCTGCTGCAGCAGTCTCTGTGTCAGGGCTCAGAGCAGGTTCTGCTGCCTCAGACTCTGAGTCTAGGTCTTGGAAGCTCATGACACCCAGTAGTGGCCAAGATCCTGCTCCATCTGGTGGAAAATAAAGTTCTACCAGATGGAATTCTGCCCCATCCTCCCCTCCCCTCATGCAGGACTCACCTTCCTCTTTTAGGCCTTACTCAACATGGCCATTTAGCGGCCTGGGGAGGATGAGGGGCAGTCAAAAAGTGACTATGTCCCTGCAGCCAGAGGCACACGACAGAGACATTTTCCTTAGGATTCTCTAGAGAACCTGGAAGATGATGCTTTTGTTGTGTGTTCTGCTGTTGAAACAGCCAGACTCTCCTTGACTGCTCCCCTTTGGGCCACTAAATGGCCATGTCACTCCCATTCCCACAGGTGGGTTCCCTGTGCAGATGGATGGGGTATGGACGAGGTAGTGAATCTCTCCTTCCACTGCAACAACAAAAGCACTTTCTCTGTTTTCCCCCAAGTCAATTATATAAGTACACAAAAACACAGATGTAAACTGCTACTTTAGCAGATGTGTTCCTGGACATTACATCTTTGATAGAAAGTTTTGTACCAGAGGTTAAAAAAAGAAAGGCATGGAAAGACTAGAGATATGTTCCTACACTACATACAAAACAGGAAAAAAAATTCAATATGTTTCAAGAAGCTCTTTATTCAAATCTAACAACATGAAATGAAACAATCAGGTTATGTAAGTCTTGCATAAGTAGACAAAAACATTTTGAACTTTCTGTAGATAACTAGAAGTCTCTTTCCCTTCCCAAATACAAGGATGTCTACCTCACGTTTTTTTTCTTTTATCATGACACATCTCACTGTAGCATTCCAAATGAGCACAGTTCTCTGAGGCTTTTGTTGCAGGATTCAGGCTGAATCACTGAGTCACTGAAATTCTGTATCTTATAGCATAGATAAAAACAAACTGCAACTAAACAAATGATGGCTAGGATAAAAAGCTTTCTTTAAAAAAAAATAAACAAACCATTATATTAAAACAACATAAATCTTAAAATGTATAAAAGTATCTAAAAACATAACAGAGTAAAAGCATCATATGCACGCCCCATTATAGCACACACACTCTAATCCTCAGCTCAGAGAGTTACCTTTAAAAAGTATCTCACTGCACAACTCATCACAAACCTCAAAATAATAATTCATTTCCATTACCACTACAAATATCCAAAGACTTACACAGCTGACATGATGAGCACTGTAATTTAAGACAAACATCTGGATGAGCATTTCTACGTGCATTGGCTAAGCACGTCTGCTTTCCAGCAATGGAGGGTGGCTTTCACGTCCATGAATCAAATCCATTCTACACTTTAATGGAATTATGCAAAGCACTGAATTTACTTTTTTTTTTGGAGGAGAGTAGAATTCAGGACATTGGATAGCTCGTTCAAAGTCTGGGCTAAAACCCCACTAACATGGAAGCAACCAGCTATAGGCATTGCTTCCACAGGTGCAGTGACAGGATTTAGCATGAGATGCAAAATGAAATAAAATAAAATAATGAGGAAGGTGTTGCCTGTTTAATATCTACGTCAAGCTTCCAACAAAGATGTGCTTTAAAAAAAAAAGGCTATACAGTTCTACAACGTGCCATGGAGAATCTAGTAATCTGTTCATTGTGATAGTAGAGCTGATTCTAAAACTATTTTCTCTGTTGGGTTCTAAATGGCTGATACCAATTCAGTAAAAACAGTTTTATTTAGTCAGGATTTGGGCTTTTAAAAAGGTTTCTATAGTCTGATTTTAGTTTTTTTTTCCCCCCTCTGCTCTTTTAAAAAAAAATGTAAACTTATTGGGGCCTGGGTGGTAAAAAAGTGGTGTATCATTTCATCTCAGTGGTGCATGAAGCTGTTAAATCTAATTGTGGGTTTCAATAATAAATAATAAGTAGAGTACATTTATTGAATCAATGGGCATTTGAGATGCCAGCACCTACGTACATTCCATTGATTCAACATATCTATTCTAGTTGACAACAAACAATTGGATTTAGACCATGTTTTTGATTTCAGATGCTTCTGAGATGAACAATCAGAAAAATTAACTTGTAAGTTAAAGGACAGTTGAGGCCAATGACAGCAGCTTATACAGAGTGACAACAATCTGTTCCGAGAAATGCGTGTCTCAAAGGCTTGTGAAAGGCAGTGGTTAGATGTTTCAGACACCTGTTTTTAATTAATTCTTTAGTGACTGAGATATACTTCCAAGTGATGAAAGAGCTGCCTGAAAGCTGATTATACAGAATTGTTATGGACCCCTAACACTCACTGGAATGTTCATGCTGTAAACAAACACATCTACCACCTTTGGATGATTCATGGGTACTTAGTGATTCTTGAATGTGAAAAAAGCAATGTCTGTAATGAAGTCAAAACCCATCAAGGATGACAAGTGAATATCATATTTACTCTCAGGCAAATTATTTGTGGACTGAATTGCAGGAGAGCAAACAGTAAGAACAACTAAACTAGTTTCTATTGCTCATAGAAAATATATGCTAATGCTTATATTAAGGATCTGGGAAAGTCCTTTAAAGCTTAACAACATAATCAAAGTGGGAATATAAACCAGTATTTACTTTGTTCTAAAAGAAAACAGTATATACAGAGGTGCTCATAGCATTGCTGTCTTATAACACTGCTGTAGAAACCAAAATGATAAAAGCAAGGCTACTTTAGCTGGAATTATTTTGCCACTACCAAGTTTAGCTGAACTGTATAACAAGTAAGTAAGTAAAAAAGTTTACTGAATAAGTTAGCAGACCATATCAAGAACAAACAATAAAAAGAAATATCAAATACATACATAGGGTAATAAATCTGAAAGAAAAGGAAGGGAACCTATTGTATTGTTACTTTCCTTAGACATTTTCGTAACAAAGAACACTTGAAGATCCAGCTGACATAAGAAATAATGGCCAAATGTCTGACAAAAGCAGGGAAATCAATATGTGAGGTCATTACCCAATTCTCTCTGAGCTTTATTCATGATACTTGTTGAATGTTAAAAATCTTGAATTAACAATCACAAAAGAGGTAAATATGGTTTTTGAAAAGCTGATAGGTGACCAGAATTAGTTAAGTAACTTCAAAATACATAGGGTCTTTTTCTGCAATGTCTGATAAAGATTTTTGCTTTTCACAAAAATGTTATGCTGTGAGAAAGATTTTTCCAGAAAGCCCTAAGAAAATGAAGATAGTGCTGGTCTTTTCAGGCACAAAAAAAATCTCATGGCAGTTGATAATATTTTTCATACAAGTGCCTCAATGTGTTCACACTTTTTCATCAAAGACAAGAAAACTGTGAGTATTCTTTGTCTCTTCACTGTTACCCAATTAGAAATTTCACATTACAGATAGGC
This sequence comes from Cyclura pinguis, assembly GCA_030412105.1. NCBI lineage: Eukaryota > Metazoa > Chordata > Lepidosauria > Squamata > Iguanidae > Cyclura > Cyclura pinguis. The sequence goes on from CM059602.1 coordinate 221,900,463, forward strand.
AGGCATTTGGCACTTTCTGAAAATAATTCCTTATGGTTTTAAATTGTGGTGAAAATGGGTTATATTATTAATAAACATCTCATGGGGCATGATCAAGGATAACTAAAATGCTATATTAAAATAATCATGTACAGCAGGGGAATGAGTAGCCAATTTCATACTGGTGGTTTCCAGGCAAGCTATTGTCCCTGCTTGCTTTCTGCCCTAGCCAAGAAAATTATCAGTGCCTTTCACTGGAGACTGATGACTCCAAAGTCAGTGGGACAGTAAATCTACTCCAGATTTTAGCTTGAAACTTACTGGACATATCCAAAGGACTGAACTCTAGTTCCAAAATAGGTTTAGCAACTTTGACACCTTTTGTAAAAATTTTCACTGCTTCACTGACATTAAAGCCATGAGGTTCCATGGGGAATAAAGTAAGATTCTTTGGGTTCTTTGTTATAATATGAGAACTGAGAAACTGAGGAAGCACTTTATTTCTTTAATCTTTAGGCATTGGTATGGGACATTTTAGTCCCACAGAGTCACATTTTGTTTCAGAATCCACATAAATTTGATCTGCAATGTAGGCATTCTAAAGCATGGTCACATGAGCAGTTGTAAACAATTTCCCCACATTTCAGCCACTTGCCATGTAAAGGAAGGAAGGATAAAATGGGTGGGATTTTTTTAAAAAAAAAGTTCCAACAAATCTCAATTTTGTCACTTGTCTCAGCAATAGAAGTTTTTAAAAAAAAATAAATAAAACATTTCCCAGTATGTAATTTTTGATGAATCAGGATGTGGCAAAGCAGCACAATAAAAGAGGGCTGGCATCTGGTTACGCATTTACATCATTGTAAAGTGACTTACAGCCCCATAAAAGTGAATTGTGTAACACTTCTATTCTCAAGATATGAGTAGAGATGTAGCTACCTATATATAAAAACCATTGCACAAATGGAGACAACAGCATGGCCATTTCACAATGGGAATCTGAGTGCTACAGACCCATTGCAAAATAGTAATCAGAATGCTAGGGGAACTATGGTACAATGGGCACCAGAATATTATGGGGCTCATTCTATAATTTGAATTCCCATTGTCCAGCAGGACATCATGTAGGACGCCCAAATACACATCATCATAATTCACTGGAAGGGTTGGATGTCTGTCAGGGATGTAGCTATAAGGTTGTAAAGTTATATGAATGATAGCCTTTGGTGCAGGATGTTGGCAGAGATGTACATAACCCTTCTCTAACCCCAACCTTAACACTAACCCAAAATATTTTGAATTATCTCCAAAAATAGACAACAACCCACACAGTACAGGTTTTTTTAAAAAAGATCCTAGTACATGAGAATTAAAACGTTTTCCCCACTCCAAATTCAAAATGGTTCTCAGAGCAGCTTGTAGATTGCAGAAAATAAAATAGTCCCTGCCCTCAATCCTTTAATCTAGGGAGGAAAAAAGAAAGGAGATGGAGAAGGGGAAAAAAAAACACAACCCACTGGTACCCATCTTTGGTTACAGTTGTGTTATGCCAAAATATACAATGTTCATCTAGCCTGGATGGGAAATGTTCCCAATTTAGTCTGGCAGACTTGAGAGTAGTGCTACTAACATATTTCAGGTAAAAAGAGAGGTGTTTTCTGCTAAAATAAGGGTAAAATCAGAAATCCTGTGATTCAAAAAAAAATGCTGACTAATAATGAGACAATATTTATTTTTCAATCTTCCATTTCCTGTCTGCCCCATACACCAAGGTCAGATACACCAAGGACCAATTTATACACTTACAGCTAATACTGTGGCTGCAGTTGCAGAACTAACATGAATTAAGTTGGTTTTGAATAAGGTAACATTAAAAGTTACCTTCCTACCTTTCTGAGTCTGTCAACACTCTAAATAAATCTTGTAAAAGGTAGCATTCCAATGCTGCATGTACTCCCAAACTTACAACAGAACTGTAAAAAGGAAATAATGAGGTTTCTTTGAAGGCATTATTTCATACAAGAGAAAAATAATTCTTGTCAAATGCTCCTATTTATTAGTCAAAGTATCTCAAAAATGTTATTAATACAATATCTTTTTCCTTCATTCACATAATTTATAACTCCTGTTACCACATTACATCTAAGAAAGTTTATGAGAATATGGTCAACAGAAGTTATCTGAAAAAAAAGTACCATCCTCAAATAACCCAGTGATTCCAGCAGATATATACCCATATCTTACAGACATTTATTCAGAAATAATGGATTAACTAAAATGAAGTCTTCTTCCCAATAAGTGTGTGCCTATACCTTATTTTAATATTAAGTCCACTATAGATATTGTAATTTAAGCATGGGTTATCACCTCCCCAGCTGAGCTCAGGAGGAACTTATCCTGAAGTATGCAACAGAAACTAAACTTTGTCAGCTCTTGTGTCAGTTCCAAAGCTGCCTCATCCTCCTCTGAACAAGAATATGCAGAGTGCACATTAGCTGGCCTTTCTGTCAATCATCAAGTACCTCCCCTTCCACTGAACAGATAAACTGGATTCTTCGAGACTGGTCTAAAGAAGAACGAATGTTTATAATTCCCTGGATTTTGTCAGGTTGTACCAATGGGTGGGTCCTCCTTGTCCATTCATTCCGTTCTTTTGGGGAATGTGCAGCAATTTTTTTGAATTTGCACTACAGTACTTCCAAAGATTTTTTAAAAGTGGAGAATGGCTTGCTGATACAATCCTGTGATATGCAGGGTAAATTTTCTCTTTCCTTTTATTTTTTTCTTAAACTTCTAGTGCAAGATTGCCACTACACTGATGCACTATAGCACTAGAACTGTAAGGAAAAATAAATAAATAAAAAGAGGGAGAAGAGAATAAGGCTTTTTTGTTCCTATATGTTTCTGAATTTAAAAGAAAGCTAGTGGGAATAAAATGCTGCATCTGGTGCTGGGAATTGCCAGAAAATAGTCTGGGACACCAGAAATGTCATTTGGATACTTTTTTTTTAAAAAAAAGCAAGAACTATAGGGACAAATACCACAACCTCCCAACACATTTCCCCCCATCTTTCTCCCCCCCTCACACACACACACACACACACACACACACATTTGTGTGTAAGAGAGAATGTCTGTGTGTGTGTTCTGGTTGTTGTTGTTGTTTTAAGCACTGGGAAAATAGATGGTGCATAACCAAAGAAAGCGCTTGAAAAAACTTCAATAATCAGCGTTCGTTTTGGAACCCGGTTGACAGTCTTTTAATGAACAACTGTGTGGGACACCAGAGATCGCACTATGCACCAGAAAGATCTTCAGTCACTCCTATTCACAAGTAGAGCTGAAAACTTAGAGAACAACCTTATGAGTACAGTGAATACACAGCTAATTTGGATGGTGTACTTGCTCACTGATTAGTATTTGAACAGTACTTGAACAGAGACTGTGGCCTGCAAAACATTCAAGCCACTACTCTCCTGTAATTTCACCAAGGAAGACAAGTTGAGATGGGCATAGTGTATTTCAAGGAACTTTGTCCTCCATTGCAGACTTTCTCATCCAAGGAACCCCAAGGATTGCCAGAATAAACATGGCAGCCGACTGATAGCTGCCATGGGAAATGTACATAAGCTCTGTTATACTAGGCAGGAACTTGTCTTTCTGGCTTGCATTCATGTAGACATGTCTTTTTACAAACTTTTTCAGACAGGAACATCCATATGGGAGTTGTGTTGAAGACTTGCTTGTTTTCCTTTGTTTCGTTATATGCATCCTAAAGCAGTACAGGGAAATGTTGTAGAAAAGGTCAAGTGAGTGAAAATGATTTGCTTAGGATGAATGTAACCACCAGTGCATTATTTCACATAATTTAAACAGAGTTTCAGGCCACAGTTCATCTATCACCCCTTGAACGCAAAAGAGGCCGAGTCTAATGCTCTCAGACAAATATTATGTTTCTTGAGCAGCCTTGTGCTGTCTTCCCCATTTCCTGCCCCTACTTTGATTAGATACATAACAGCCTTGTTAAAACATAGCTTGAGTTTTGCTCTTGAAACTACAAGATAAGGCTTCCACAAAGATTCATCAATACTCTGATGCTGTCTAGACCCAGAAAACACTGCAGATCAGAGTCTTCTTCAGCCCTCCAAGATGAGTCAGTAGGCTAATAACAATGATTTATACAAGCCTTTTAATAGATATGTCTGAGGAAGACATAAAGGTAGAGGGAGGATGTCATGCATAGCTCAGGCTGCCTGCCTCCTCTACGTGAGAGTAGAGCTGGAGGAGGAGGAATGGGTGAAAAAAATGGGACAAAGCAGTCTAGCGCCCATGAAATATGTCTGATATTGTAAATGTTGCTGGCAGACTTGCAGCTGCTAACAAGCATCACTCAGAGCTGAGAGAGTGCTTCTGATGGGAGATGCAAAAGGAATGGAAGAGCAGATGAAAGGAAGGGAGAGAGATCATGGAGGCACTAATGAAGGATTCACAGATAATGATGTATTTCCTTACACTTAAGGCTAATGTTTAAGTCTGGACTGCATGACACAGATTAAAAGTGAGAGCCTGGAAGCTACAGATTGGCTTCCTTCTTTGGAAATAAAGAGGAATGTAATGCCCAGCATTACATTAAGTACTTAACAAGAAATCATTTGGGCATCAGTTTCGTAACACACAAGTAAAGAAAGAGTAGCAAAAGTAGTAAAGCTTGCCTTTCTGTTAGTTTATTTTCAAAGCACCAAGTTAAAAAAAACCAGAATGTTAACAAATCCAAAAGTATATTCTGCCAGAAATTTCTCACATGTGTCAAACTGACATCTGCCTGTAGGTAAGCTCCAGGCAAGGCTACATTTTATCCCCCTATCTGTTTAACTTGTACACTGAACACATAATACATGAAGCAGGATTAGACTGGGAGGAAGGAGGTGTGAAAATTGCTGGAAGGAACATCAACAATCTAAGATGTGCAGCAGAATACTACTAACAGAAAATAGCAAAGACTTGGAACAATTATTGAAGGAAGTCAATGAAGAAAGTGCAAAAGCAGGTTTGCATTAAGAAAACAAAAATATTGAACACAGATTATTTACATACTTTAAAGTAGATGATGAAGACATTGAAATAGTCTGAGGCTGCAAGATCTGAGTCAGGCTGTGAATGATAGGGTGGCCTGGAGGTCTCTCCAAGTCTCTAACACCAGCAAAGCTCCACTGTTTTCCCTATGCTGGTTAAGCAAAATAATATTCTGTGTTGATCGTGAAGACTGGCAATATTACAGGCTATATTTGTTTGTTTGTTTGTTTGTTTTGGAGCTAGAACTCCCTGAATGCTCCAGCTATACCTGCGGTTTCTCAGAGTCAATTGAAATAAAATTAAAATCAAAGTTCTATTGCTGCTTTACACTGATTCAGACCATTAGTTCACCCAGCATATTGCTGTCTGCATATGGTAACAGCTTCTTCTATCTGCAACATGATAACCTTTTAATCATTGAATTGGAGATTGCAACACCTGAATACCTGATAATCTATGGAAGTATGTAATCTACCATGAGTTTTTGCTTGTTCATTTATATCAGAGAGCCAGTGCTTTTTTTGTGTTGTCAAACTAGGAATCCAGGAGACCAACTTTCAAATCCTTACTCAGTCCCAGAAACCCACTGGGTAACTTTGACCAGGCCATGCTCATTCGGACTAAGAGGAATGCAATGTCAAACCTCCTCTGAATAAAACCTGCCAATAAAATCCTAGGTTATGATCATCATAAGTCAATGTCAGTTTGAATACACATAACTAGGAACTTGTAGGTATTGTGCCGAATATATATTGAAACCAATGAGGTTTAAATATGCTTGAGATGGCCTGGAGTGTGTCCTAAATAAATTGCATTATTCAAAGATAAGATATGGTTGTGATCCAGAGACTGGTGTAGCTAATCTTTTAACACATGTGTTTTTCAAATAGCAGTTCCCAAGGCCACATCACAAACAGCTTTTGAAACTCAGGACAAATTCACAAACAGGGAGATTCCATAATGGTTTGCTGCGCCAAGTAAGGGAAACACCCATCGGACTAAAATGTGTTCTTGGACACACCTACGGCAGCTCTCTGGATTATGGCCTGTACATCCATTAGCTTTACATCCATTTCCAATTACTAGCACAATTAATAGTTCTCAGGTTCAAATTTTGAAGACAAGAGAAAGAAGGGGCATTTCAGAATTCCAATGCTTCATAGGGTTTCTTCACCCTTACACCAGGATGAATTTCTGTAGATGCTATTTAAAAAGAAAATAGCTATTCTAACTGGGAAAAAAGAATTTTCATGCTGTCAGCAATACATGCAGTAACTCCAATAGTCAACAAATATAGTCACAGTAAGCTGTTGAATCTGGTGCTAACTTAGAGTAAAATCACTATCAGAGCTTGGAAAATTACTTTTAAGAAGAAAGAGTATAGAAGCCATCTGTGTTCTTTCTCCAGAAAGATATCATGTCCATGCTATCAAAAATCAGTCTGAGGTCCAAGAGAATAAGAAGGGTTACACTGCTCTTGTGTGTTGCCCTTGCAATGGAGACAGTGACAAGAATTTTTACTCTACCAAAACCAGACCTGAAAACTGACTTCTATAGATTGTAGAAATCAGTTTCTCCCAGCAGTGTGTGGAATTGGCCAGCCACAAAGATCTATGACTCTGAAGGCTTTTAGAAAGGATTTATGAAGGACCACACACACTAGATTAGTTGCACCACCTGTCACACATTTCTCTCCAGTTATTGCTCAGCTACATCGAAGGATTGCTAAGATGTTATTTGCTTATGGGCTGCTTGATGACTTGATTTTAACATGTTTCATATAATCTCTATAGCAGTTATAAATGTGTAACCTAGAGTAACACGCTCATGAATGTTACACGTTTATGATTCCCTACATAGCCCCAAGTTTGAGGGCCATGTAGCGATTGTGAAACTCTACCCATCTCCACATACTTGGAAGCAGCCTCTGTGACTGATGAGGGTGTGTTCCCCTGTTGATTGGCAACCAGCTGGCTGACAGTTTCAGCCACCCACTCATGTAAGTAATCTCCAGTGCAAAGGAGAATTGTGACAGAGGTCCTGCTTCTGCCTGTCGCACTGGAGATAGCTCACCAGCAGGGGTGGGGAGGCAGACAGGTGCTTCCCAAGTGACAGTGGAACAACCCCTTCAGCAATCACAAAAGCTGATTCCCAGTAAGTGGTGATGAGGGAGGTTGGGCTAGGATTCATTGAGTAGTGCTGTAACTACAGTGCCTATGTATACATAAATCCTCTACAGGATTCTGCCCACATGTTGTACCTATTGACATATCTGAAGAAACATTACAAACATGGACACATTTGGGGTTAACCCAACTTGGGCTGCCGTTTTGGCTCTCATTGTGGTGACTTTAGGTTCATTCACATAACCATGTTTTGGAGCAGAATGTGGCTTTTTCAATTTTGTAATCTGCCACGAGTCTCTGTTTTCCTAGGTAGGATAGGACAAATGGAATTTATCCCTTTATTTTTGCCTAGTGAAACCACTTTGTAAAAGTAAAAATGTTGCCTCATGAACTGGTCTTTTCAACCCCATAGTCAAATTCCTACATCATGCTGGTAGTGCATTAAGTCCCTACTGGCATACTTCTGGAACATAGTGGAGGCAGCAGAGACTGTTCCCTCTCTTGGTCCTGTTTCCTCAGTATGCAAACAGCTGGGAGATCACTGGGTGTAGTTATGTCTGAACAGCTGCAGGGGTATATCCTGGCTTTTGAGCATGGGAACGAAGAACTACCTCTGCTCCCAGCTTTAAGGCTTCTCCTTCCTCTTCAGTGCTCAAGAGTACCTGCAACAAGCATGGATGCACCCTCACATCCAATCAATGTCTGGAGAGCCCTCTAGTTTTTGTAACATGCCAAGGTGAGGGCCCTGCAAAAGATACTTCCTTCAATGTCCAAAAAAGTACATATGCAGGAATAACCTCATATAGGATTACAGCCCATATGTTCAGAAATGCTATAGGGAGTTAATAGCATGTGCAGAACATTAGTGAGAGCCAGTATGATGTGATGGTTAGAGCAGCAGCATTAGAACTGGGGAAGAGCCAGCCCTAATGCATTAAGAATTGGGTTACTGATAGATTTGGGGGTCACTCTGCTCATTGCCTAACATACTACATAGGTTTGTTGTAGTTTGTTTGGGAAGATAACATGGAGGCTGAGAATCATGTACTCTGTCTGAATTTGAGCTCTGTGGAGGAATATACTATAAACAAAAATGTTTTGTACATAGAGTTACAAGAAGTTTGTTGGTGGTGGTATTCTGCGCACAGAATAATGTTGGGAAGCCTGTTAAACAATAATACAATCTGTGCCAACAGGCTTATAATTTATTACAATTTAACAGCATCTTGTTATTGGCATAGTCAAGTTTAAGTCCAACTTGTACCTTTGTTGCAATACTCTTTTTCTTTCTCCCTCCACAATGACCAAAGCCCTCCCAGGACTTTGTCAAGATAGCCCCCTCTTCAGGGCCAAGAAATGGCAGAGAGTGGAGGGTGGTGGCAATTGGAGAAGCATCTGTCTCTGTTCCCCTGTTCCTATTGCCAGGTGCAGAATTATTACATCATCCACCAAGACTTCTGGAAGACCTCAGTGGATCTCAGCAGATGTTGTTAGTCTACATCCTGTTGGAGATGCTAACAGATGCTTCTCCAATCCCCTCATATACTACCAAGCCCTGAATGGCCACAGGGTGATGGATGGATCTCCTATCCAGGTTGACTCTTCAGTGTCATCCCTAGGATTCCTGACACTCACCTTGCCCTTTTACCTTCAAGATCCCTTCCTCAGTCTGGCACTTGGGCCTCATGTTTTTAATGTTTCTTAAAATATGCCAATATGTATAACATAGTGCTATAACTACAGTGCTTGTGTATACATAAATCCCACAAATCCAATACTGGATTCTGACCCACATGTTGTACGTATTGAGAAACAATTATCATAGAATCATAGAATCATAGAAATGTAGAGTTGGAAGAGACCACACGGGCCATCCAGTCCAACCCCCTGCCATGCAGGAACACCCTCAAAGCACTCCCGACAGATGGCCATCCAGCCTCTGCTTAAAAACCTCCAAAGAAGGAGACTCCACCACACTCCAAGGCAGCATATTCCACTGCCGGACAGCCCTGACCGTCAGGAAGTTCTTCCTGAGATTCAGGTGGAATCTCCTTTCCCGCAGCTTGAATCCATTGCTCCTTGTCCTGGTCTCTGGAGCAGCAGAAAACAAGCCCACTCCTTCCTCTACATGGCATCCCTTCAAATATTTAAACATGGCTATCATGTCCCGTCTTAACTTTCTCTTCTGCAGACTAAACATACCCTGCTCTCTAAGTCTATCCTCATAGGGAATGGCTTCCAAGCCTCTCACCATTTTGGTTGCCCTCCTCTGGACCTGCTCCAGCCTGAGCATGTCCTTCTTGAATTGGGGTGCCCAGAACTGGACACAGGATTCAAGATGAGGTCTAACCAAAGCAGAGTAGAGTGGTACCAGTACCTCCCTCGATCTAGACACCATACTCCTATTGATGCAGCCTAGAATTGCGTTGGCTTTCTTGGCTGCCGCATCACACTGCTGACTCATATTCAGCTTGTGGTCCACCAAGACTCCTAGATCCCTTTCACACGTACTGCTATCCAGCCACATGTCCCCCATCCTATATTTCTGGATTCCATTTTTTCCACCTAAGTGTAGGACCTTACACTTCTCTCTGTTGAATTTCATTTTGTTAGCTTTGGCCCAGCTCTCCAATCTATCCAGGTCATTTTGAATTTTGATCCTGTCCTCTGGCGTATTAGCAACCCCTCCCAATTTGGTGTCATCTGCAAATTTGATGAGCATGCCCTCTATTCCTTCATCCAAGTCGTTGATGAAGATATTGAACAGCACTGGGCCCAGGACAGAACCCTGTGGTACCCCGCTAGTCACTTCTCTCCAGGATGAAAAGCAGCCGTTCGTGATCACTCTTTGGGTTCGGTCAGTCAACCAATTACAAATCCAACTAACAGTAGCCCTGTCTAGCCCGCATTTTACTAGCTTCTTTGCAAGAATGTCATGGGGAACTTTGTCAAAGGCCTTACTGAAATCGAGAAATGCTACATCCACAGCATTCCCTTCATCTATCAAGCTAGTAATTCTATCATAAAAAGAGATAAGATTAGTCTGGCATGACTTATTTTTGAGAAATCCATGTTGACTTCTCATGATTACCGCGTTGCTTTCTAAGGGATTAGAAACTGACCGCTTAATGATCTGCTCCAGGATCTTTCCGGGTACTGACGTCAGGCTGACTGGGCGATAATTATTTGGGTCCTCTTTTTTTCCCTTCTTGAAGATGGGGACAACATTTGCCCTCTTCCAGTCTGCTGAAACTTCTCCTGTCCTCCAAGATTTCTCAAAGATTATAGCAAGCGGTTCCAAAATGACCTCTGCCAGTTCTTTTAATATCCTAGGATGCAATTCATCCGGCCCTGGAGACTTGAATTCATCCAGTGTGGCCAGGTATTCCTGTACCACCTCTCTACCTATTATGTGCCTCATTTCCCCTGCTTCCTCACCTGCTCCCCAACCACCAGGTTGAGTGCTTGTATCCTTCTGGGAAAAAACTGAGGCAAAGAAGGTGTTAAGTAGTTCTGCCTTTTCTCTTCCCCCTGTTAGTAATTCGCCATCTTCTCTGCGCAGCGACCCTATCGTCTCCTTCTTTTTCCTTTTGCTACGGACATATTTTAAAAAGCCCTTTTCATTGTTTTTGATGTCTCTGGCCAGCCTAAGTTCATTCTGTGCTTTAGCCTTTCTGACCTCCTCCCTAAATCTCCTAGCTACTTGCTTAAATTCTTCTTTGGTGGTTTCCCCCTTCTTCCATTTCCTGTACATGTTTCTCTTAACACTTAGCTCAACTGAGAGTTCTTTAGTCAACCGTTCTGGTTTCTTCAGATGCCTTCTATTTTTCCTCCTTATTGGCACAGTTTTAGACTGTGCCTTCAGTATCTCCCTTTTAAGGAACTCCCATGCCTCCTGAACTCCTTTCCCTTTCACTATTCTTGACCACGGAATTCCAGCCAGCAGCTCCCTAAGTTTACAGAAGTCCGCTTTTTTAAAATCTAAGACGAGTGTCTGGCTACACTTATCTTCTCCTTCCCACTGAATGCCAAATTCCAATAGGGCATGGTCACTCCCCGCTAATGATCCAACCACTTCTACCTCATTAACAAGGTCATCCCTGTTGGTCAGGATCAGATCTAGAATATTTGATCCCCTTGTGGCCTCTTCCACCTTCCGGACCATGAAATTGTCTGCAAGACAAGCAAGAAATTTGCTGGACCTTGCTGTCTTGGCAGAGTTTGACTGCCAACATATATCCGGGTAATTGAAATCTCCTATTATTACTGTATCTCTCCTTTTTGAATGTGCAGTCATTTGGTTGAGGAAGGCATCATCAAAGTCCTCAGTCTGGGTTGGAGGTCTGTAGTAAACCCCCACCAGAATATCCCTATTGTTTCTCGCTCCCTTAATTTTTACCCAGATGCTCTCAACCTGGCTTTCTGGGTTTAAGTCACGGATCTCTTCACAGGTGAAAATATCCTTGACAAACAAGGCTACTCCTCCTCCTTTCTTGTTTGGTTTATTTTTACAAAATAGGCTATACCCCTCTATTCCTACATTCCAATCATGAGACTCATCCCACCAGGTCTCAGTGATGCCTATCAAATCGTATTTATTTTGTTGTACTAGGAGTTCAAGTTCATCTTACTTGTTTCCCATACTCCGTGCATTAGTGTAGAGACACTTAAGTCCCCGGGCCCTTCCTGCAAGTCCTGTACTATAGTTTCTACTCCTCCCGCCACTGGCCGCTTGTACTACTTGTCCAATATCATTTGGGCCTTTTCCCCCTGCGCTCGCCGAGTCCTGACCTTGAATAATATTGTCTCCCTCCCCAGCGGAACTTAGTTTAAAGACCTCTGAATCCTCCTTGCGAGACTGTTTGCAAAAACATTCCTGCCAAGTTTTGTGAGGTGCAGCCCATCCCTTGCCAGAAGCCCATGTTCGTGGAAATTCAGGCCATGTTCCAAAAACCCAAACCGTTGCCGGTGGCACCATATGTGGAGCCAGTTGTTGACCTCTCCTATTGTCCTTTCCCTATGTGCGCCATATCCTTGAACAGGGAGGAGAGACGAAATAAGCACCAGTGCACCAAGGTCCTTAAGCTTCGTCCCCATAAGCTCGTAGTCCTTTGCAGTGTGGTAAAAGCTGCTCCTCGCAGTGTCATTGGTTCCGACATGAACCAAAATGAGGGGCTTATGGTCAGTGGGCTTGACCAGCCTGGTTAGCCTCTCCGTTATGTGGTTGATCTTGGCCCCAGGAAGACAGCAGACCTCTCAACTGAGCTTGTCCAGTTTGCAAATTGCTGTTTCGGTTCCTCTGAGCAAGGAGTCCCCAACAACCAGAACTCGCCTCCTCTGAGGCTTCTCCAGGGCTCCTCGACGAGCATGTTCTTCTAGGACTGCCTGGGCATTCTGTTGAGACTGGGAGCGTTGATCTAGTTTCCGTTGCTGAAGTTGGATTCCTTCTCATTGACATTCTGTTCCCTCCTCCTGGTGCTCCTCATCGTTCGTAAGGCCAAGAACTTTGAAGCGATTGTGTAGGTTGAGAGTCTCTGTTACCTTCCTGGACCTTCTGCTCCTACGTGTGACATTCCTCCAAGCCTCCGTTTCCTGGCACAGTGTGTTGACTTCCTGATCTGGCAGCTCCTCCGCGCATTCGGTCTTCCGGTACATCTTCTCTGCCCTATCCAAAAACTCCTCCCCTTCCCTAATAAGATGAAGATTAGAAACTCGCACCTCCAGCTGGCAAACCTTCTCCTCCAAGAAGGTCGCCAGCTTGCACTTGGAGCAGGTGTACCCGACAACATCTTGTGGCAAGAAAAGGAACATCCCACAAGTGCTACAGGTGACCACGGCAGCTCCCTCACCTTCCATCCTAGATACTACAGAGAGTAGTACAGGAAGTAGTTCTAGAAAGAATAACTGGGCTTTCTTTCTGAAATTCAGCTGTATAAGCTACGTCTTTTCTACTGATTGCCAAGGGTTAAACTTGAAGGATTGAAGTAGAGGACTTCAACAGCGCGTGCCAAAGACGCGTGCCATTGGGAGCTCCTAATAAGACTCCTCCCCCCAGCTGGCTTCTCCCCCTCAGGGAGAGCACACGGCCAGCACAAGGAGACTAAACAAAAACAAGGAAACAGACAAACAAGGACTGCCCCACAAGCCTGTAAACACACCTGGTCTAGAATGTCTTCACAGACCCAGCTCCCCCTCTGCTCTCTCCTCTGGGGAATGTGCTAGAGGGCCGTTGGATTATCTTACCTGTAATGAGCCACTATCTTAGACAAGTTTTCAAAGAAGTGGCCGTGCTAGTCTCTTGCGGCATAGGGAGGAGGAAGGAAGGGATGGGGAGAAGGAGAGGGAAAGAAGGAATGTAACAGCACCTCTAACTGTTTTTTTCTTTTAGCATGAGCTTTCATGGACATGAACTCACTTCTTCAGATGCTGTACTGAGTGATGTCCAGGCCTTAGGATATAAAGGATGTTCATACAGGAATGAGAGGGGTGGAATATAATAGAATCCAGAAAGACATAAATCATGACCTTGCCCTAAATTTTTGAAAGGCTCCGATAAGATGATACAGGTCTTCCAGATCTTTTTCAGTGGTCAGTTAGTGTTGATGGATGAAAGCAATAAATCTTCTTACCAAAAAATCAATTTGCCTGGGTTGAAAACTCTCTCTGAGAAGATTCCTTTTGTTATATATCCAGTAGTGAGGACTCTTATATTAATACATGTAGTATAACATGAAGCCATTGCCTTTGTTCATAACTTTGCTAATGGATTGGAATTTGTGAGTATCAATCCAGAGCAGGGATGGGCAATTGCAGAGAGTCCAGGTGGCCTTTTTCAACACCTCTGGACCTCCATGGACTATGTCTTCCCCTTATGACAAAACCAGGACTGACCAGAAGTGAGCATCTGACAAAATACTGTGCCCCAAAATAGTGACATTAGAAGCTGTTAACTTAGCATTTTAAACAACTAACACTGTTACCCCACTACACTATTAACAACAACAACAACAACAACAACAAAGGCAACATGCTACAAGTAACGTTATGCTACTTTTTACTTCTGAGCTTTGGATGGAAGAAAGGATTTGGGACTCATGGTAAGAGGTATTTCTTTCCAGTGCTGCTGAAAAATCTTTCCTAGCTATGCTAGTTAACGTAATACATAATGTATGGGACTGGCTGTCACCTGGGAACCCAAGCACTTTATCACTATACAAAAAGGGAGAGAAATTAATAGAAAATGCTGGAAGGGAATCTCCCTCCCTCCCTCCCTCCCTCCTTTCCCTGATGTTAGTAAGGGAAGTTTTTAAACCTTTGTGCGCATCTCACCAACCTTAATCCTCCCTCTAGGGACACCAATAACTTTTAGGGATTCAAGTATGCTAATTATATCATTACCTTCTTTTTTCTTCAACTGACACCTCTGAAGTGCTGGCAACTGCTATGTTCTTGTAGAATCAATTTTTGTTATTTTTTTAAAAAATAATTTACTCTAGAAATCAATATGCCATTGAATATTTGTGGAGTCTCGTGATAATGGAAAAACCAGTCCCTCAGGGTGGGGTGGACCAGTTCTGCTGCTGAAGAGGCATCAGATCACCCAGGTTCAGTATCTGAAAGAAGACTGTGCTACAGTGCACTGCACTTGTTGGTGTTGGTGTTGTATGCTTCAACTATGCTTCCAACCTACTGCTAATTGGTATAATATTTAAATAGCACTAAGCTATAGACTTGGAAGTAGCAGGCATTTGTCACTGTACAGTTAGAATCTCATAAGCCCACTTCCCTTCTCAGTTGTCTCTGGAAGGACATCTGAGGAACCATTTTCCCTGGAGGAAATAAGAAAAGAAGCAGATACAACTTTGTAGCCTCTTCCTCCTCCAGTTGCCCCTCCCTCCTCTAACTGCCACCAAAACAACTTTTAAGAATGAATTCAACCCTATGATAATGCAAGCCCTTTTCACACCTTACCTGATGCTGCTGGCATCGCACGGGGATTGCGTGAAAAACCTTGTCTGGGAGGGAATCGTGTCCCCTCCGCTTCCCGTCTGCACCAGTTCCGTGCTAGCCGGAAGGAAGTGTGAGTGCTCCGCCCCTTCCTTCTGCAGCACAGCCGGGTACTTCTCCAGGCTGCGCTGGGGGAGGAAGCGCGATGGCCGCACGTCCAGGGCCTCCACACACAAGGTAAGTGCATGTGGGGCAAGGGAGGGACACGCAATCGTGTATCATTTTCAGCAGTGAGCTGAAAATGATATAATGCACAATCGCCACCTACTGGCCTCGGGAACGTCGCATGATTGCGAGGATGTCATGTCGAACGGTCTTTGGAATCGCGCGATGCTCCCGATTTCACAAAAGGACTGGCATGAAAAGGGCCACAGTAATGGAAATGAGCAAGATTCAGTGTGTTTATGCAAGCAGTTCATAAGACAGAGATGCCTTTAAAAACTTCCTACATCCCGTTTTACAATATACTGCCAAGCTGTGCTCCTTCCCATGCAGGCCTCAAGAAGCTGTGCTCTGTGGATTGCACCATGAAGAGTGTATGGGTCTGAAATCTACACAGACTGAAATGAAGGAACATCATCTTGCTACTACTGGTATAACTTCAAATTTAAGTAAACTAAGATTTCAGTTACAACCAGTAGTAGTCATTTTGTAATTTGATTTTGAGCAGAGGTCCATAATGGTCTCTAATGGGTGAGGTAAGACTATAAAACATAATTGTTCCAGAAAAAGAACTATAGTATTTTTGAGTTAAAATTTTATTCTATCATTAACTGCACTTTTTGTGAGCTACTCTGGACTTACTCAGGTGACAAGAACAGCTATCCAGTGATTTGCAGACAGAGGCTTACAATGGAAGTTGTTTCCAAGCAAAATGTACTTAAGATCAGGGTTTAAATCCATATGGATTCATCCTAAAGTGATTGATATTTGCTTGTTTTTAAATACTGGTGCTTCTGGCAGCAACTGATGGTTGGAAAAATGGAACAACAAAAGTCAGTGGCTACATGTAGTGACATTTAAATATTGATTTCACTTGGGATAGTACATGTTTTATGAGTATCTCAGGACTCATCTGGGCACCGTTGAGCTTATTCATATAGCTGGATGAAGATTTTACAACTCTGCTAGAGTGAAATGATGACTCATGATGCGTGTTCTTGTTTTATTGACCCCACTCTGAACTCTCTCAGCATGTGCCTCTCTCTTTCTTACTTTCCTGAGAACTATTAACAACATTTTTTTGTTCATCTTCTTCTTTAAAGATCAATATATAAGCAGCCTCATTACTTGTCTCCAGCTCAGGCACCAACTGATTATTCACCTGCACCTCATCATCATCTCCGCCCAACTTCCCCTTCCAAAGGCTGACTTCATTATCTATGGCCCAGATTCAGGAAAGCACTTAAGAGGATGAACCACACAGAATATGTGATTCTAATGAATCATTGTTTCTATATGGGATGGGAACAATTTTCGTACGGTTGCCCTCCCCTTTTGCACTTCTCATTTTTTGGGCCATGTGCTTGCTTGCTTAAGCCAACAGACACCTAGATTGTGACCTTCAACCAGTCGTAAATGTGCAAAAGGGAATCAACCAAACAGGACATGGAAGATTTGTGATCAGGGCCCAAGCATCATTTTTTTCAGGCCTAGTACAAACTTGCAACATGATCCTCTTCCTCAAACCATCACTTCTATCTCACACCGCCACCCCTGCTCCGTTCTAAAGAAGAGCTTTCAGCTGAGGCCAGGCCAGAGAGCCCAGCAGTTCAAAATATTGTACTGTTTTGGATCTGCTCCAGCAAATCTCCCAAGATATGGACAATAGATACATAAGCACAAGAAAATAAGTTTCTACAAATATCTTCTGACATGGACTTCAGTTCATCCTCAGCTTTTCTTCCTCACAGGAATGGGAATGAGACCCTGAGTAGAGACTCCATTTTCCTACATTGGGACCCTTTCCTTTATTAAAATAAATTATGGTGGTGATTTGAACATGGGAGGGAGAATTCACCAGTTCTCTTATTGATAATAAGCTGAGATGCTAATAGCCACAAAGTTGCAGGGGAGTTATTGTGGATTCCTATGTTTTGCCTAGGAACAAGTGTGGTGTAGTAGTTTGACCATGACTCTGGAGACCAGGGTTTGAATCCCCCACCACATTTAGCCATGGAAACCCATCCGGTGCCCTAGGGTAAATCACACTCTCTTAGCTTGAGAAAAAGGCAATGGCAATCCCCACACTGAAAAATCTTGCCAAGAAAACCCTGTGATCAGTTTGTCTTAGGGTTGCTGTAAGTCAGAAACAGCTTGAAGGCACACAAAAACAACAACTGCAACAACAACAACAACAATGTTCTGCCCTTTTTATTCCCAGTAACAGCTTGGAGAAGCAAAATAACTCAAATAGACAGTATGAAAGTGGGAAAGTGTTGTTTTGCATGATCTCCCCAACCCTGTGGACCATTATGGTTTTTGTTGCCTATAGCAAAGAACAAGGCTACACCCATTTCAGAGCTGTCCTCACAGAAGTCCACCAAACTTTCAGTTGAATCTGCAGCACTGGCAATATGATATCCTCCTCCATGGCACCAGAAAGTAGTGAGTGGGTTGTGCAGCCTTGCAGGACAGATTGCATGGCACACAGAGCAATGTCCTCCACCACACTCCCAATTGATCACCAGTATCCCTGCTGACACCTTCTTGCTGTCTGAACAATAAATGCTGCAGTGAAGCAACACAGCTGTGTAGCTTGGAGTGTGGGTAGGAAGGGCAGGAGCATGGCTACATCATGTAGGGGTGTGGCCACACCGCGTGGGGCACCCCCAAAAAATAGACGCCTGGGACGCACCTCCGTCGTCACTCCCTTCGTCCCTATGTCAGTGAAGCAGCAGTAGCTCACACCCTGGCCTGGAGCTATGCATGAATATATGCCAAGTCTGCTGGAATATGCTGCCTGACTAGCTTCGTCTTCACCATGCTCTTGGTCAAATACTTCTCCTATTAGCACTATTTGTGACACATTAGGAGAAGGCAATTAGGTGAAAAGCCAATCAGGACCAGCAGAAAGAACACAAGAAAATACATGCTAAATCAAACCAAAGGCCAACATATTTTGCCAACAAATCTGACATGTATGAGAAACCCACAAGCAGACACTCTCCCAGGTGAGGGGAAATGACTTGGGAACTCAGAAATAACCAGATCCTGTAACAACTATGATCACTCCCATACTCACTGATTGTGAGAGCCACCTCACTTTGCCTACTATCATTTGGAGGACCATTAATGTCTCCTCCATAAAGTATTTTTTTAAAAAAATAACTTTTTTTTTTTTTTGGCTTTATTCCTCCCTGTGCCCAAAACATTTTGTCTCTATGGACTGCAAATTGCTTAATCAGTTTATATTCTGCTGAAGAGGTTTGCTTTCAGATCTTTGGACAAATCAGAGGACTCTCTCTCTCTCTTCCCTCCCCAACTTGTCCACAGTGTGTCTGCGTATGGGTGTGTGTATAAACACAGAATCAGGAAATATCGATACACCTTTTCATCTGTAGCCTTTTTGCTTCTTTTCTTGGCTTATCTTTATTCACCAGGCTTCTGTTTTATAAGCGTTTGTATGACTATGGGTCAAGTAAATGTTTTTCTAAGCTGTGTGCTGTGGGAGTATTGGTTGGGTTTATTTATCATTTCAGCCTTCCCTATCCAAACTTTCATTTTTGAAAAATATTCTGGGATTATTTCTTTCTTCCATGGTCTCTAGTAATCTGCATGATGTTTTAAGGTTATGTATTTGTTGACTCATGGCATACATTTTACAAATGTCAATCTTCTAAATTCTGAAAGATAACATTTTTTTCAATTTGGCAGACCCTGGAAACATATTTAACTGCTCTTTTGACTGTTGTATAACATTATTGTTAGTTTGATCTGTAGCTCATTGCTAAAAATGGTTGATCCGCAGTGTTTACTTGATTGTTACTAGCCATTTAATTGCTGTTATATGCCTTCAAGTCATTTCCAACTTAGGGCCCAAGATCACCGAGTGGGTTTCCATGACTGAGCAGGGACTTGAACCCTGGTCTCTAGGTCTGTAGTCCAATGATCAAACCATCTTGGCTCATTTAATTACACTTTTGTTATCTTCACTGCTTTTAGTCATTGTTTCTGATTTGTTTTAATTAGAATCATAGAGTTAGAAAAGACCCCAGAGCCCATCCAACCCAACCTCCTGCTATGCAGGAACCCACATCAAAGCACTCCCAACAGATGGCTATCCAGCCTTTGCTTAAAAACCTCCAAAGATGGAGACTCCGAGGCAGTATATTCCACTGCCAGACAGTGGAATTCCACTGACCATCAGGAAGTTCTTGCTGAGGTTCAGGTGGAATCTTCTTTCCTGCAGCTTGAATCCATTGCTCCTTGTCCTAGTCTCTGGAGCAGTGGAAAACCAGTCTGCTCCCTCCTCAACATAACATCTCTTCAAATATTTATACATGGCTATTGTGTCCCCTCTTAACCTTCTTTTCTGCAGACTAAACACACCTAGCTCCCTAAGCCGTTCCTCATAGGGCATGGCTTCCAGGCCCTTCACCATTTTGGCCACCCTCTTCTGGATACGCTCCAGCTTTCCAATATCCTTCTTAAAATGAGGTGCTCAGAACTGGACACAGTATTCCAGATGAGGTCTAACCAAAGCAGAATAGAATGGTACCATTACGTCCCTTGACCTAGACATCATACTCCTATTGATGCAACCAAGAATCGTGTTGGCTTTCTTGGCTGCCACATCACATTGCTGACTTATGTTCAGCTTGTGGTCCACCAAGACTCCTAGATCCCTTTCACACGTACTGTTATACAGCTATATGTCCCCCATCCTATATTTGTGGATTCCACTCTTTCTTCCTAAGTGTAGGACCTTACATTTCTCTCTGTTGAAATTCATTTTGTTAGCTTTGGCCCAGCTCTCCAATCTGTTATGGTCATTTTGAATTTTGATCCTGTCCTCTGGGGTATTAGCAACCTCTCCCAATTTGATGTCATCTGCAAATTTGATCAGCATGCCCTCTACTCCTTCATCCAAGTCATTGATGAAGATGTTGAATAGCACTGGACCCAGGACAGAACCCAGTGGCACCCCACTGGTCACTTCTCTCCAAGATGAAAAGCAGCCATTGGTAAGCACCTTTTGGGTTCGGTCGGTCAACCAGTTACAAATCCACCTGACAGTAGCCCTGTCCAGGTTGCATTTTACTAGCTTCTTTGCAAGAACATCACAGGGAACTTTATCAAAGGCCTTACTGAAATCAAGATATGCTACATCCACAGCATTAGACTTCTTCAAGAAGAATTTTAAATCACGTCAGCAACTTTCTGCATTCTGATCTCAGCTGTTTATATTTCCTTTTTGCATTTTCTAGTGTTATACATGCTTAAGTGTTTGTAAGTGCGTGAATAATCTTTGTCTCCATATATCTTGAGTGTCGTAATTGTTTGAAAAGAACACATTAATTCACTATATATTTTTTATTGAAGGTTTGTGCTGCAGTGGTTGTTTATTCTATCACTGGGAGACTTACTGGAGATATTTTTTTTCACTCCATAGGTTTAAACTGTTAAAACTCCTTTGCACTTTTAAGCTGTTTTTAATTTAGTGTTTCTTTTAACATCATAGTTCCACAATTTTAACATTATTAAGATTGATTTGAACTGTATTCTTCTAAAAATCTATGATGTAAACTGCTTTGGGTCCTATGCTGGCCGAAAGGTGTGATATTAAATAAGTTTGAACAGGATAGGTTAAATGGTGAGCCTGTCATAACAAAATAAGTGTGCTGAGGAGGAAATCCTGCTTTCAATGGAACATTTTGAAGTATGCTTTGGATTCTAGCCATACACTGCATGTCTGTTCATAAGTAAACCCAGCTGAGCCCACTGAGTCTTTATTACTTAACAGGTAAATAGTTTCTGAAATATTTGTTCTGTAAATACATGTGAAGTCAGCCACCTTTGTAAACACAAAGGTACCAAGATCTTCAACAAGATGGGTGGCAACAATTAAAGAAGGTGGCCAGCAATTGGTCTTTGATGATTGCTATTGTTTAACCCCAGTATGTATGAAAAATAGGGGGAATAGTAACCACCGAGTCCTTTAAGGCAACCATTTATTGCTGTCATTGCTAATATAAGCACTTGGAAAAGATGTGGAATTTGACAGCTCAAACAATAAGCTGGTGGGAAGACGAGCTTGAAATTACCCGCAAAAACATGTCAAAATCTTACAGCTGCATCTTAAGTCAAAGTGAACAATCTCACAGAGGGATAGGTATGTGCCTATAGAAGCAGGAAGTTCCTATACACTTTCTGATTTCCCACATCCATCTCAGGTTTTGCTGTGGAGTGTGTATTTTAAGGAGATCCAATCCATCCCCACGTTACTTTTTCTTACTAAGTAAGTGCATGTTTGAAAGTGGATGCATTGTTTAAACTTATCTTCTCCTCTTCACAATTGACTTTTGCATGTTGAAGCAAAAATTATGTATTCTTCAAAATGTGTACTTTTTTTTAGACTGTTCTGCAACCACCTATCAGTGTGGAGTCTGGAACAAAAGTTGCATACAGGGTGGACATTGTCCGGGAACTGCAGAAGAGATCAAGTCCACTCCCTCCCCAAAGTTCACTGGAGCACATTCATTGAGCAGCCCTAATTGGACTTTCCCCATCCTACAGCCACCACTGTACCTTTGCAACATAGCAGTGCAGAACATTCACAAAGCATGCACAGGAGTCAGAAGAGCACAGCAGTCTCATGCATCCCCACCATAGAGTTAAGATGTTGATTCCTACACTTGATCATTTAATAATTTGTTTTAAGGCTATGGATAATTGGTCTGGGCACATTCTATCTACAATGTAAAGTTATTGATGGAACAAAGCTTAATTGTTATTGGTGGTAATTAACTGGTATTCCATATACCATTCTATTCTATTTTATGTTATTTGTAAATAGAAATTGTTTTTAACAACTCTTTGTGATGCTGATAAAGCTATGGGAGGAACTATGCCTTTTTTTTATTAAGAGTTTCCACCATGGAGAACGATAATGATAAAAAAGAATGAATAATTTAGCTCCTCTTTTTCTTTTTTTCTTTTCCCTTTGTTTTTTTTTATCAGAGAGTTGATATTGAAGTTTTAGTATCTAAGCCTGTAACCTCATGATATGGGGAGGTCTATTCTCCCCCCCACACACACACACACACACTGGGCTTCTTTCTGTTTTATATTTGTTCATTTAGGTATTAGTGTTAATTTCTTTAGTGTTATTTTCAATATGCTCTCTTTCTCTATTATTTATTTCTTAACATAAAAAAGACTCACAATATACATTGGTTATCTCTTTGTATATATACATATTCTGCTTCTATACATTTTTTTCTATATCTACATAAAAATACTTCTTAAAAAAGATGTTGGTTTCTGAATGATTCACCCCATTTTTTAAAAAAAAGTGCACAGCTGAGGTGGCCAAATGTTACAATTAATTATAGTGGGCATTTCCAAGTTGTGTGGTCACCCTGAACTGTAAATTAAAAAAAAAAAGTTGCTGTAAATTTTCCAGACCTGTGAACCTTCTACGTCTAGGTCACAGTAAATAAAATAAAATAAAACCACTTGGAGCTTGGGGAAGTAGCTAACACCACCAAATTAAAGTGGCTGTCTGTGCCAAGTAGTGGCTCTGAGATTCACTGTAGCTATGTGCCTGGGGTGGGCTATGAATGGTTATGCCTGTTCCCAATCTCTGTGACAGCTGCTCCATGAGTGAAAGGGACAAAGGCAGAACAAAAATATGGCATCCCAAATTACTTGCTTAAAAGAGGAAAAATATGCCATCAAGTTATGTCACCCACTCTTACATACTTTCCCTAGAAGGGTCAAATGTCATTGCATTTTTTACTTCAGAATATCATCCTGTAAAACTGTAAACTGTAGCTTACTTTGATCAGTTCTTTTCTCAGCCAAACAAATTTCATAATGGGCCCATAAGTCCCATAAGAAACACTTGCACTCACTGCCCTCTAGTGTTAATACGATGGGCTGTCAACACTTTCCAAATAACTCCAATTTTCACAAATTAATTTCATCAGAGACAGATGGGCTGGTGCAACAAGGCTGAAATCCCATGAAACATGAATAGATCTCATTTGTGTCTCCTTGGATTCCGAGATTTTCAAAGATTTCCTCTTGTACAGGATTTGTAAAAGATTCTCATATTTGTAGAAGGTGAATACTGGAAATTTAGCTCCTTGTGTTTGATGACCAAGAACAGAGATTTGCTTTAGGTTTAGGCTGCATTACTGAACAAAACCAAATCTTTAGAGGTGGTTGTGGCACATGGAGTAGCACTTGCAAAATTCCTTCTGTGCTAGGGTTGTTCTCCCTGATATATTAAGCATTGCACATGCAGGGAATATGACATGCAAGCACTTTCAAACGAGCAATCCTCAATGTGATTTTTTTTTATTTTGAGAACGAAGAGTATGATGGTATCACACATAGAAATAGGCAGATTTAATATGACCTTTATTGAAACAAGAATAACACCACACAATTTCAATAGTTATTGATGGGTACACAGACAACATATTATTATATCCAGTGTATATTTTTGTTATGTCTTGCAGTTTTTACATAGCAGAGCATATCTTTATGATAAAAGCAAAAATGGAAATATTAAGGAGTCTTCCACCAAGCTGAATAAGGATGTTGGTCAATTAAATGTATACCCAAATTTAATTAAATATTCTTTTATACTTTAGTATTTTGTTACTGTACTACCACTTTTGGTAGTCAGATGAGTAATCTTACTGGTGAGTAATCTCTCTTGAGCTCAGTTATACTTATTTTTAATAGACAGGATTGCACTATTAGTCATTTTGACTAGGATGAACTAATATACCAGTATGAGTTGTCCAAGTTGTTTCTATGAATGAAAAAAAAAATGAGAAAAGGTGAGTGAAAATCCTTTCACTTAATTTATCTCCTTCATTGTTCTTGTGTGCTTTCAAGTCATTTATGGCTTATGGATTTGTTCAGAGGGGATTTGTCACTGCCTTAATCTGAGACTAAGAGAGTATGACTTGTCCAAAGTCACTCAATGGGCTTTCATGGCCAAACAAGGATATGAACCCTCTTAGAGTCCTAGTCCAAAACTTGAACCACTATACCACAGTGGCTCTTATCTCCTTTATTAGTAAGACCCATTTCTGGGACTGACAAGTGGCATTGCATAGTAAATTGATGCATACTGAAAATTTAAGGAACTTTATACAGGAAGAGGAGACCTTAGAAAACATTAACAAGAACTGAGGCGTTCTATTGCATTTTGGAGCAAACTGATATATTCAGAGAACATTTTCTTTTTTCTTTTCTTTTTTTTTTTTCGACAAGTGATAGAAACTATCCAAATGGCAAAGCTATATGATGTCACCCATTCTTAATTGCTTTAAAAAAATGAGTATCCTTTGTTTGATCTGTCTGAAACATGGCTGATTTGATGTCTAAAACAGACCTGACTTTTTTTGGTACCATTTGGATAGAAAACACTGAAAGCAGAGCTGTTAACTCATCAATTGCAATTCAAGAAAACCCATTAACTCATTGAATTTTACATAAGTGTGATTTACCAAATTCCTATTGATTCAGTGGGTCTACGTTAGATGAGATTAACAATGGAATTTAGGCTACTGGTTTCAGAAGATAGTCTGTAGCTGCATTGTAATCAAATCCAGAAATAAAAAGAAACAAACCAGAAGAAATATAACAGAGATTCAAAGCCAAATGAATTAGACTGTTAAAAAGAAAATTAAATATCTTCCAAGTACATGTGCCATTTGTTCACATCCTAACTCCAAAGAAGTCCAACACAGACAGGAAGTGTGAAAAGAAAGAAGGGATATTATAGCATCTGCAGGAAAAACAAGGATCTTGTATCTGAAGTAGTAGACTGGAGTCCACGAAAGCTCGTACTGAAATAAACTGATTAGCCTGAAAGGTTCCATAAGCCTCTTTTTCTCTTGTTACACCAGCATGGCTCTCTCTTCGATAATTGCATACTGAGAGTTATTTATTTATTTACTTATTTATTTATTTATTTATATTCATAGTCCACCTTTCCCTTGTAGTTCCAGGACAGGATATATCCCTATTAACAATATAAAACAGGAGTGGGCAACTGTGAAAAGGTAGGGGGACATATCCCAGGAGAACTTGGAGGGCAGCATCCCCTACCATACCTGCTTCTTAAAAGAAAGAAAGAAAGAAAGAAAGAAAGAAAGAAAGAAAGAAAGAAAGAAGGAAGGAAGGAAGGAAGGAAGGAAGGAAGGAAGGAAGGAAGGAAGGAAGGAAAAGGAAGGAAGGAAGGAAGGAAGGAAGGAAGGAAGGAAGGAAGGAAGGAAGGAAGGAAAGATCCAATTTTTTGCTCCCCAATGCCCTCTAGGGGATAGAGGTCCATTTCAGGCCTACAAGAAACCTTTTCTAAACAACAGAAAGTGAACAGAAGTCACTTCCTGTTTCCTTCCTGTTTCAAAAATGGCCTCTTCTGGGCCTACATTGGCAGTGTGGTCAAAATTTGATAAAAATGCCCCTGCCACTCTATCAAGGGCATTTTGCAACAAAAAATCATATTTTTTCTCAAATATTTTGTAAAAAAATACATTGAGCCCTGGGGGGTACCTGGGGACCTCCATGTCCTCTAATGTAAAAGGCTTTTGGGGGTATTTTTGGAACAATTTTTTTTAATCCAGTGAGGGGTCCTGTGGGGGCCACAAAAATTACCAAGATGCACATGCAGCCCTCAGGTCTCACTCTGCCCACCCCCAATATAAAACCAGCTTAAAAGCTCAATTTATATAAATTTGACATCCAACTTTAATTAAGAGGGGAAAGTGCATAATCTTAAGTCATTCATCCACTTTCAAAGAGCTGGATTAAGGGATCATTTCAAATAACACGACTGATGTGGTGAAGATGCCACATGCATCTTAGAAGGTAGCATCACCCACATAGAAGACCCTTTCAGACATCACGTCGCAGCTAACCTCTACAGGTAGCATTACTAATAAGAGTGTCTCTGCTACTGACCTGAGGACCTGAGCTGGTCAACTGGAAGACGGCATTCTTTCAGATACTTAGGATCCAATTTTATTTTGGATTTCATATGTTAAAATCAGCAGCTTGAACTGGGCTCTGGAAACGAACTGCTATACGATGCAGATCCTTTAGAACTAGAGGGACACAATTCCTAACAACGCTACTTGTCTGTACCTGGGTTGCTACGTTCTGTAGCAACTTCGGCTTCCAAATTGTCTTCAAACACCAAACAGAGCAAGCACATTGCCACAGTCTAATCTAGAGGTTAACAGAACACGTATTACTCTGATGCACAGAACTGTGATGATGCATGGAATATTAATATTTCTTGCCACTAGACTTTTAGCTAAGAGTAAAACAAGTGAGGTATATGCGGACTGAATATGTGTCACATTAAATCATTGCTCATCTTCTGCATTTCAAGGCCATCAGTTCTCTATGAGTTAGTTTGATCTGAATTTATCATTAAAGCTGCTACAGGTTAATATTGTAAAAGGGTAGGGAAGCTATATTACTGTACTTTATACAAACTCTGCTTGAGAACATCTTTCTATGCATGATGGAAACTGTATTAATATTATATCCATGCAACTAGAGAAAGAGAGCCTAGGAACAGATGACAAATAAATATACTGATCTGTGATACTAATGCTTGGTACAACCAGGCATAAACACGCAGCCACTGTTACAAGATGATTGAGAATGAAAGGCAGAGAAGTGGAATGTGCCATTTGAGCAGACAGACTATTTGGTACTTCCTGTCAACAAAAAATCATATATCTGCTTAGTGCTAAGAAGCCTCACTGCCTACTACAGGTGAATTTGGATAAAGTCAAGCTTTCCTCTTGCCTCACGCTGACTTGTCCCACTGTGGCAGCTGAGGAATCTTGCCAGCAAGCCACCTCATTAACCACTGCTGTGTCTGGGTAGAGCTCTAGCAGAGTCAGGAACATTTCGATTTAACTACCTTTAGGACTGTATCCCACTTACTGTTCTTGTGCTCCAACTGCTGCTTCCTAAATTTGTGTTGGAACAAATCATTTGTGTCTTCATCTTCAGCCTCAGATATGATCTCCATTTTTTGTACCACCAGTTTAAGAAGGTCATGCTGCTTCTCCAAGAGTGTTGCAATATCCTTAAGTCTAAAATACACAAAAAATAAAATAATTATTGCTACAAAAGCATTCACAACAATTCAATTCACAACTCAAGATATACACCTGAGAGCAAAGACAGGACCTGCAGACTGCAAGAAAACAGCAACAATGTTATAACTGTGCCATAAACCAGAATTTTGATTTGCTATTTTGTTTTGTACAAATATAAAAAAAAACCCAATACCTGTACTTCTGCTTCAGGACTTCTAGTTCTAATGATGTGTCAACACTCTGCATATCTGCTGCTCTGTCATCACATCCAAAGCAGTACTGAAACACACTCTGAAAAATTAAAAAAAAATAATTGCAGTGTGAATTAGGAATAATTGCAGACAAGGAATTGGACTCAGGAAAAAAAAAGCATTTTCCCAAACCGGGCTGCAATTCTGCATGGCTCAATGTAGCATCATTTCATGCCTGGTGAATAGTCAGGGAGATGGGGAGAGAAAAGTGTCTGGCTGTGTCCCCACAGCCAGATGCAGAGTGATTATAATCATTCACTGAGGTGTTACAGGGTCCACTCAAGTCTCAGTGGCTGATATATCATTTCTGTGATTGCACCCCCGCTCCACTTTCCAGCAGGTACAGAATGGCCTCCAGTGACTCTGTGGTATGTCTGCTCACCACCTGCCACAGGGGTTCAGCAGCTCGGAGCGGGGACAGGGAGGACTTTGGTCACTGCAAAGGGAAGGAAGGAACACCAGCCTCCACAGTGACCAAAAAGAGATGCCTATGTATGCCACTAATAGGATGCCAGCCTTGGAAAGCAACTCAATTTATTTTGAAACCATGTGAGACTTTGACTTATTCTAGTTATTATATCATAGGTAGTACAAGAGGATTAAATCCTTCTTCAAGCCAGTTGACTGAATTAAGTTGTTGCCTTTACTTCTTCAAAACTGACTGAAATCATAGGAACTAGATACAGTTGGAGAGCCAGCACAGTGTAGTGATTTGAGCATTGGGCTACGACCCTGGAGAGCAGTGTTTGATTCTCCACTCAGCGATGGAAACCTACTGGGTTTCTCTAAGCCCCAGGAATTTCTGTGATAGGTTCACCTTAGGGTCACAATAAGTCAGAAATGACTTGAAGGCACACAACAACAAGATACCATTTAGGAGGAAATCTTCTTCCGGCTTACCATGAATCCACAATATCTTGGCCTATTAGGATAGACAGTGATTGTTTCTTGGTCAACTATGCTGAGAAACCAATATGGAAGTTTTTTCTCCAGGTTTGTGTGAAGATTGACCTAAACAAAATAAACATTTCCAGTTTATACATGATGGTAAATGCACAAAACCAAAGAACTGAAATGACACAAATAATCTCCGTTCTAATAGGGCTCAGCACTTGCACACTGATTTCTGTGCAGCACAGAATAATAATTACAAAGCTTAGATAATGCTGGTCATTAGACAGAATATGAATTATGACTTCCCTTTCCCTGAGTAAGGAAAGGGTAGGTCTAAGCACAAATGTTGTTTTACACCACACCACCTTTATAGCACATGTTGTGAGTATTTATCAGTTGTAATTTAGGTTATCATTGCAAACCTAGCTTGAGGGCAATGGTTCACAAAATTACTATAGCTTATTATAATTTAAAAAGCTGAGGAAATCTGTAAACCTCACCTTCACTTTACAGAATCTGGTTTGCTTCAAATATAAATAAACATTTCCTTCAAACGTTTCCTTCAAATACAAACCAATCATTATAACACACACATAAGCCTGTCTGAAATTCTAATACAAGCTATGAAAGAACTCCCACTCATCACGATGCTTCAAGCCTCTCCATCCTCATGACCTTCCATACCTGACTCCCATTTCTAATCAGCTGCTTGCATGCAGTGCTGCTACCACATATCTAACTCCAGGTTCAGAGCTTCTTTGCTCTCCCCTATGCCTAGGGTCCAGCTGTAGCACTCTGATACCTGATTCACTGTCCTAAAAGAACTACCAGATCCTGAGACAAAAAGAGGGAGCTTCCTCTCGTTATTTCCTGCTATTGGAGATGGAACTGGAGCAG
The DNA here is from genome assembly GCA_030412105.1 of Cyclura pinguis. Taxonomy (NCBI): domain Eukaryota; kingdom Metazoa; phylum Chordata; class Lepidosauria; order Squamata; family Iguanidae; genus Cyclura; species Cyclura pinguis. The sequence continues at coordinate 221,929,995 of CM059602.1, forward strand.
CTGCAAGGTGAAACGAGGTTTATTTTGGAGGTTCACAGTGGCTTGGTAAAAGAACTGGCTCCTTCAGAGTCCTGACTGGAAGACTGGTAGAGTCTCAAAGAGTTTGAACTGGCTAAGAGTCAATTAAATTTGGAAGGAAATAACTTAGCTTTTTCAAACAAAATCAATGATCCTTAGAGTGCTGGTGAACGAAGGCTTTGCCCAGTACTACTTTCAATGAATATCAAATCTATCATGTGTGTCACTAACCTGCATTGCTATTCTCTTCAAAGCAGCAAACTTCTGTACCTCTGCAATGTCCCCAACAGCCAAACCAATCTATAAAATGCAAAGAAGAGTAAACAAATCCATTTTGATCCCATTTATATTCCCCATCAATATTCTTTAAAGAGAAATTAAATATTCCTAAGCATATGATGAACCAGGTCATTCAAATTAAAATCAATTATTCAGCACCTGCCCACTGCCAAACATCATGCCTCTGACTCAATAAGCCATTTGCCAGCAACTCCAGTTTTATTTGGGATTCAGTCTAGTTACACTAGTAATTCCTTACTGATCCTGTTCCTACATCCTTTCAAGGAAGAGTACTGTTTTAGTAAGCAGAATTAAAAAGGTGAAGTAGTTAGGATGTCCTCCCTTCCCGGGGTTCACTTTAGACTACTCGTATTTTTGAATCTGATCCATTTCATAGGGCTGTTATAAGGATAAACTAGAGGAGCATGACATATACCAGTGATCCTTCAAGAAACGATGAGGGAACTAAAGTATATGAACAGTTACTTAAGTGTGTGGTTCTGAATGGGTGAGATTACACTCACAAAGTTAAAAGCAGAATTTGCATAAAAATCATGAAACCTAAAAATAATTTAATTTAAGCCAAAAGCAAACGTACTATAAATGCTCCAGTATAACTTATGAAGTACAATCTCTTGTACTTCATCACAGAGATTTTTGACATTGAACTGGGTTTCATTATAACAACTGTCATGGTGTACACTATGACCATTTGCCTTCTATAGATTTAAGGAAATTTTGATCCATTCTAAATAGGTTATCATAGATAAGAATGCAAGGAACCCAAGGGCCAAATCTGGTTAAACACCAATTTTTTAAAGGAAAAATTAAAATTCCAAGAAGGTAACTTCCAGTCATATTTATTTGGTGGAAAGGAAAGGCAAAGGCCATTGTTTGGAGAGGCTGTTTTTAAACTGATCCCAGCCAGAATTTTACTGATAAGGACATCCCAGTTTTCTTGGCTGAACGAATTGCCTTCCTCCTACCTACATACACTGGTTATTGCTTGATGTAGAGAGAAATGCAGTCTCGTTTTAAAAAAAAAAACTTTAAAAATAGTCTAAATTTGGAAATAAATATTTGTAGCATAGCAAATTAACTTATTATTATTATATATAAGTGTCTATGCTACTTTTCTGATGAAATGTTTGGGTAACAAATGAATTAACAGTGCAAAAATCTATCAATCAGAATAGACTTTGCTGTTGTCTTCCAGTCCAATTTGACTTATGATAACCCTATCCTAGGTTTTCTTGGCAAGATTTATTCTGAGTTTGACAGTGCCTTTCTTTTACAGTGTGACTTGCCCAAGGTCATCTAGTGAGCTTCCATGGCTAAGCAGAGATTTGAACCCTGCTATGATGAAGTTGGAATGCATTGTTTAAACCACTACACTATGCTGGTTCTCCTAAAATAGGCTACAGGTGTAAATGGATAGCCTGAATTGGTTTACATCCACTTGCTATGTTTTTGTGTTTTAGCAGGCACAACTCTATGGATTTGTCTGTGCACATAAATCCAAGAAACTTACCTTTCCCATGCTATTATGTATCCACACTAAATTGCGCTTGTTATTATTGTTTTTGTTGTGTACCTTCAAGTCGTTTCCAACTCAGGTGAACCTATTGCTGGGTCTTCTTGGCAGAATTTATTCAGAGGGAATTTGCCTTTCATTCCTTATTTTACCATTAATTGCCCCAACAATATTGTCTCCTTTTCTCAAATTAGCAAAGAAGTCTTTTAAAATAAAAGAACTATGCAAAGCCTGTGACTATGTCATAAGCCTCCATATTTAACATTTGATTCTTACCAGCAAATTCATAAGAAGAATTGGAATAAGCAGAGTGAAAACAATGAGAATTACAAAGCTCAGTAATGGATAAGGCAGTTTTTTGGTCAGCATCGGTTCAAGGAAAGCATCATGATAATTGATATCCCCAAGCATCATGGCAAAAGTCTGCATTACAGAAAGATACGGAGTGCCATATGTTTCCTAAAAAGAAATTGAAAAGAGAAATGAAATGTTGCAATGTTCAGCAAGTTTTCTTCTTTTTGTAGATAAGCATACATATATAGTTTTGTTCCTTCCTACGATCTGTAAAAATGAGGCAGAATTTTTTTAACTTTTGTCAATGCAACCATTACCATTCCTTTCAAATGAAAATATATTCAAAACACTTCATAACACTTCCCACTAAGCGTTAAAGGCCTTACATGCACATATTGCAGAATTCATTAAGGATTCATCAACGTACCATAATAGAAAATTGTTTGTTTATTTTGAAGTATTTATATACTGCCATTCATATTTTTTTAAGGGTTGCTTACAATATAAATTTTTGAAAGGCCAGATGCTGGAGGACTGTTGCATTTATAAAACTGTTTCAATTAGTGGAACTGTGAGCAAGGCACTGTGGCCCCCTACTCACCCTCACTATCTGATCCAGTCCTTTGAATTAAGACAAAAACTATAGTACACAATAAAACATGGGTTGCCTGAGAGGTTTTTTTTTTTTTTAAGAAAAAAAATAATAAAGCAACACAAATAACAATCAGTTTGAACAGCATGGTAAAAAAAATCATTTTTCACTCTGCTGTTTAATAACACAAGTGCTTTCCATAGCAATGCATTAAAAATGCCTGAGGAATAAAAGTCTTAACTTGGTAGTGACAGCCATTACTCCCAGTTTTAGGAACAGGTCAAAAATATACTGCATTAGTCACTGCTGATAAAATATTTGTGTAGAATAAAAAAAATATTTTTACTATTTCAGTAGCAAACACAAAACATGACAATGTAGTAACATTTCAAACCTGTGAACCGAGAAGAACATGGAAGCTGAGCCCAAAGGCTAACATCAAGAAGAAGAACACAATAGCAATCCGGATCAGAGTCCTCAGGATCTCCCAAAACATCACAACATATATTCCAAAATTTTCAAATCTAAGAAGATAGACATGAAGAATTATATTTTTAAAAAACATTTATTTTTCTTTAGTGGTAATGATATTACAGTGGGACCTCATTATCCATTAGGATTTGGTCCCAGGATTCCCTCCCCCCCCCCCACGCCATGGATACCAAAATTCATGGATGCTGGAGTCCCATTAGGTACAATAGTGTAGTAAAATTGTGCCCCTTATATAACATGGAAAATCAAAGTTTCCTTTCTGGGTTTTTTTTTAATATTTTCAAGCCATGGTTGGTTGAATCCATGGATACAGAATCTGCAGATATGGGGAGCCAACTGCAGTATTGCAGTATTCCTAAATATTCCTAAATTTATAAAAGTAATTGGCCATTCTTCTCTCATTTACAATTACCTTGATCTAAGTAATGAAAGTCTAAGTTCCAGATAAGGGCACACATGCAAATAGCTTTTGGCACAAAAGGAATGGCTTCCATCAATGGAAAAGAGAATGGGTGATTTCTCTTTATGTGGTGGAGTTTTGCTGTGACCTCATAATCTGCACCAGATTGCTGAAACATCCTCAAGGGAATATCGTGCTGGGGAGTCTTCAAGAGAGGAGCAAAATGTCCCACTCCACAATGGAAATCCATTTGTTTGACTCTGGATATCAGCCATGATTCTCATACAAAGAGTTGACATATAACATTTGGCAACGGATGAGCAAGAGAATCCAGAGGATTCTGTCTCTATTCCTTTGATTTCTGAACTTTTGAAGGCTTCCATAGGTACAGCTGCCAGTGAAGTAGCTTGAAGACCTTGGAATGAGATTACCTTAGAATGAGATAAGCAATATCAACCCACAAACAAAGATATTTACAAAGCCAGGAAGTACAAAATAAGAACTAGGAATCTATAGCAGATTCCCTAGCAAAACACTGCTTGATGGGGGATGGGGGTTGATAAGGTAAATCAAAGAAAATTGGATTGCAGGACAAAAGCCCTCTGCACAAAGGCAGCACTTTATCCTAAGGGTAACCCATATGGTGAAAGTCTCCCAACTCCCAATTTCCCTAAGGGTAACTCCTCAGTTTCAAGACCCAGACCCACCTGGATCCCCAACTGCACCCAAGTGGATAGGGCAAGGGTGCTGCAGGCTCTGATGGTGCCAGCTTCTTCTTTGCAGGAGCCTCCACATCTTTATGGGGTTCTGGAAAGGTGCAAACTACCAGCCAAATGGGAGCGGAATGGCTGACAGCCAGGGGCAGAACTAAGGAGGCCAACCTACCTGACAAACTTTTCAGTCATTTCTGCCTCTTCTCCTTAAAATGGTTGCTGAGAGCCAGGCTCTGGCATTTGACTTGGCAGCTATTCCACACTCTCTCTCTTTGTCTGCTTATGAATTGAGGACGCTGATATCTGTACTTTGTCACAACTTTGGGGGATTGGACATGGGGCTAAATTGTATTTGAGTATGGGCTTGGACACCCATCCCTCTTGGAGACCTCAAGTTGGGGATGTTAGGGACATACCTAGCTCAGAGGTGTACCCTGGCCTTATCCTCAAGTGACAAGGGAATCACACAATGGCTTATGCCATGTGGCTTCTCATCAGGTCACCTTGGATTCCTGCCAGAGGTCATGCTGACTGGGTCACCCCATCTACCAATCTGCCCCCATACCAAACCAACCTGTTTTAGCTACAACCAATAAAAGTTGTAGGTGATTTATTGTCACATACAGCCTCAATCTGCTGCTGAGGACAGCAATGCAACCCCCTCACAAACTGCTTTGAAGAAATGCACCTAAGGAGTGGTTCAGCTGTATACTGAATTATTTACTAGTCTAGGAAATAAATAGTTGAGCTCAGGATCTCACTTATCTCTAATTTCAGAAAAACAGGATGCATTTTTCACTACTTGATGTTTTGGAGCTCTAATAGACTCCACAGTCTTCCAATATATAACATAAATTATTCTGTAAAGCTAGAAAATAACTCACAACTGAAAATGTAAAATCTTTTTTATGCCAATGCTATGGACATAATAATCCGTATTAAATAATATAGACCTAAACTTTTATTTCCAAACAACCCATATAAACATTATGTATTATATATGCATACCTTTAAATGTTAAGCTTTATAGTTTACCTTTGTAGATACAGCAAGAAGTTCATCCAAGACAAGAATATAGCAATTGCACCACATTCCCACTGTAAATTAACTGGGGGACTAATAAATAACGATGATACAAAAATGATGCTTGTAGTATAAATTATCCAATCAAGGAGGTTAGAATAATCCAACAAATACTTCAGTTTCTAGGATATAAAAACAGTATTAACATTGTTAAAATGGAATGAAAGTAGAAGCATACTTATTCTTTTTGAAAAAAAGGGTTTTTTTTTCAAAAGACAGCACATTGTTTCCAAGTATACATTAATTCATTTCAAGAAATGCAAAAGAAAGTCACGTATACCTGTTGGAAAAGCTGTATTATTTCTTTGCAGATTCCAAAAACACTCATGATAAAAACCAAACACATACACACTTTTATGAAGTATGAATTCTGAAACAGAAAAGGGAACAAGTAATGAGAAATGTTACAAATAGATCAGTGTAAGAGAAGTCTTTTCTATTCTTTTAAAAAGAATAGAAGAAGAGAACTCTGTTACTATACATGGCAGAATACTAGATACTCAAGTTTCAGTTTGTCAATACAGAAAATTCTCTCAAACACTCTGAGCACCACATGGTTCAATGTTAAACTTTGCAGCTCCAGATTAGATTCTACCTATATACTTGCAAATAAATGCAAACAATGCTAAAAAAAACCAAAATAAATAAATAAATAAAAACCAAGCCTCTTTCAAATGAAACTGAATTGTACTCCCTTGAAACATCTTACCACCTGGAAGATAGTTCTACGCATATAGAAACACTTATTATTACTATTATGATTGCTAATACTATTATATTTATTTGTATTCCACCTTCCTCCCAGAATTGTGACCCAAGGAAACTTACATTTTTTAAAACATATATAGTTAAAAACGTACATAAAAAGAACATTAAATCGAATTAAACTAGTCACAATATTAAAAGACTTCAAATTTATAATTAAAATAATAAAATGTAATTAAAAAGATTAAAAAGCTATTAAAACAGTACAGTTTAAAACAATATAGCACCCCAAGCCCATTTTTAAAAATCTTTCTGTATTAAAAGCCTGTTGGAATAGAAAAAGGTTTTGTCTGCTGATAGGACAGCAGAGAGGGGGCCATTTTGGCCTCCCTAAGGAAGGGTGTTCCAGAGTTTGGGGGCAGCCACCAATAAGGACCTCTCTTGCATCTCTATGACCTGTGCTTGTGAATGTGGTGGAACTGAGAGAAGGGCCTCTCCTGATGATCTCAGGGCTTAAGCAGTCACATATAGGGAGATAGCGTCTGTCAGATAGTCCAGACCTGAGCCATATAGGGCTTTACATGTCAGAACTAACACCTTGAATTGTGCCTGGAAACATACTCGATGCCAGTGGAGCTGTTTTAACAGGGGAATAGTATGGTTCCTGCAACCTGGCCCAGTTAGCACTCTGGGTGCAGCTCTTCGAACTAACTGCAGTTTCTGAGCACTCTTCACAGGCAGCCCTACACAGAGCATGTTACAGTAGGCCAAACAGGATGTAACTAAGGGATATACCACCACAGCGGCCAGATCTGACATCTCAAGGAACAGGTGGAGTTAGTGCACAAGGTTTAGATGTGCAAAAGCACTCCTAGCCACTGCAAAAACCTGGGCCTCTAGATTCAAAGTTGAGTCCAAGGGTACACACAAATTGCAAACCTGTGTCTTTAGAGGGAGCATAACCCCATCTAACACAGGCTAAATTCCTATTCCCAGATCTGATTTTTCACTGACCAGGAGCACCTCTGTCTTGTCTGCATAAAGTATTAATTTGTTCACCCGGATCCAGCCTATTACTGATGACAAAGATAAGTATAATAAATGATGACAAGAATAAGTTAAATAAAATACAATTTTAGAAATTATATACTTAAAAATTATATACCAATTTTCCAAACTTCTTTCCTAATCCTGTAAGAATTTAAGTGCTTTGCTAGATCAAATTAAAATCTATACATTCCAGGATTCAAACAGTGGTTAACCAGATGAGATATATTGGAAGATCATAAACAGGACAGAAGGGCAATGCTCACATCTACCCAGCATGATCCTCAAGTTTACTTCCTTAGTGTATTCAGCTATGCCAATGTAGTAAATTAAAACAGTACCTTTTCACCAAAAGGTCCCAATTTAACAGTTGTATTAGAATATAGTTCTGGTCTTTCGATGTTGGTGATCAGGAGGGTCAGAGGTATTAAACCAAGGGAATAAACAGCAAGGTTCATAAGATGTGCTCTAAATCCATAGGCCATCCTATAAAGCAAAATTTAATTAAGTGTGGCTTTCATAATATTGTAAAGGAATCACATTTTATATTTCACTAAGGGAAGCATAAACATAAAGAGTTGTAAATCCTCCTTTAAAGATAACTATCTGTGTACTTGGAGGCACTTAAATTCACTTAATGAAATATGCACAAGTAACACTAATGCTGGCAATACCTGTTTTCGACTTGCTTTCAGCTTTCAGCAATAGCATTCCTGTAATTCAGGTGTCCCTTCCATCAGCTGGAAATCCCAGTTGTAGAGGAAACCTTATCTCTGATTTCTCTCTTCCACTAAACTTTAACTAGAATCTAATTATTTTTAAGTGAAAACATTGAAGACAAAACAAAAATACCTACCATTTCATGAGCAAATATTCTCTACAGACAGGATGGCTAAGCAGTTCAACACGATTATGACGTACCATGGCCTAGGGGGAAAAAAGGTGCCGTCATGTCAGATTTACAGATATACAAACTAATACTACAACTTATGACTATTTCTTAATTCTATCTTACTTTTGGGTATAGGTATGTATGTGCATGTGTGTGTCTACGCATATATGATTGAAACAGACATTATTCCAAAATCACAATTAGCGGTTGCATTTTTTAAATTCTTACTGTAATCTCTTACTGTAACCCTAATGTGAGGAAAGGGTTTAAGCCACCTGTTCCCACACCAAGGTCTGGATCTTGGTCAAGTCCCTCTGCACTTATTCAAGAATAAAAACTGTGAAATCTTTGAAGAAGATAACTGTGTCCATTTACTGTATGAAGTGTGGTGCAGTCCACAAAAACTTATCCCAAATAAACTGTCAGTCTTTAAGGAGACAAGAGACACTTTGGGGTTCTGTTGTAACAGATTAATACCCCTCAAATCTCTAATACTTTTAATTCTCATTCAGAATAACAACACCCTAATGATCACACAGAAGCCTAATATTAACTCTGGCTCAGTTGACACAATTTTCCAGCAAAGTGGGATTGCCCATCTATATGAAATTGTACCCATATGGTTCTCATTGATTTTAATTAAACATGGAGAACACCTTCCCCACATTAGAGGTTTTTATAGTATGTGTAAATCTCTCAAAAGCCACCAGGGTGCCAGTTTACGCGAGCAAACAAGTAAAGAAGTAAGAATACATGTCTGAGCGACTGCCTGACAGCTACTTTACCACCTGCATGAGACGTCATTACACAAGCAAGCATAAAAGAAGACTTAGGCCATTTCCGCATGCGGCGAGGGAATCGTTCCCTGCCGCTATTCACCGGATCTTATTTGGGTCCGGTCTGGTCCGGGGTGAGGAGGAGCAGTGCGTGATCGCAGATCTGCATTGCTCCGGTGTCCAAAATGGTGACTTCCGGTTTGGTCGTGGGTCACAACCAACCACTGAAGCTCGCCAGCCTAAAGCCCGCTCTCTGCAGATCGCAGGCTTGCATTGGTGCGAGCCTGCGAATCTGCATTGGAGAGCAGGCACGCAATGGCGAGCGCCGGCATTTTGAAAAACCTGAAAAATCAGGTTTTTCAAAAACACGCTGGAGGACCACTTTCGGTTGCTCCGGAGTGGACTGAGGTGCGGATCTATGCTAAATAGTCCAGACCCAGCCCGCTCCAAGGTGCAGACGTCCTCCGTGGAGGACGCACTGCACCTTTTTTTTTTAACCCGTGCAGAAATGGCCTTAAAGAACAGGTTTGAAATCAGATCAATATAGCTTACATTTAGAGTGTGAAGTGGCTCATACGTTAATTCATCATCTTCTTTTAATTTTTCGGTAAACTTCAGTGGACACTGCAGATATCGAAAGTTATATTCAACCTGTGCAAGTATGAAGCAAAAATGTATAAGCTTATTTTTTTTAAAAAAAATGAAGTAACTCATTAAATTAGCAGCAAACCTTAAAAAGGGTCAAGTCCTAACTGCTAAAATCTCAGAAATAAGAAGGATTTGTGCATGGCCACCCACAAACCAGACTGCAGTAAATTCTGCCCATTTGCTAACTCCTTCACATCAGCATTTTATGGTCCTTTCCGCACCTTACCCTTTCACAGAGGTGGGCGGCGGCGGTCACGCGAGCAGCCTTTTGCGCGAGGTTTCTCCTTCCTTACCGCAGCTGGTTGCCGGTCGCACGAACGCCCTGCCCCTTCCTACCGCAGCGCAACCTGGGAGCTGTAGGCTGAGCTGGGGGAGGAAGCGCAACCGGCCCAGCTCGTCCGACGCACCGCAGGGCAGGTAAGTGCACACGGGCCCCGGGAGCATTGCGCGACCGTGCAGCATTTTCAGCTTAGAGCCGAAAATAAAAAAATGCGTACGCGGCCCGCTTTAGGCTCTTGAGCGTCGCGTAAATGGGAGTGCGTCATACGGACCACTCCTCACATTTACACAATGCTCAAGGGGCCCTTTCGCCTTCAAAACTGCATGTGAAAAGGGCCTTTGTTGCTTGTAATTTCTTTCCAGTTTTTTTTAACTTGACCTGTTCTTCTATTAATATTCTACATTTTACCATGAATATTCAGACCTAAATGTAATTGTTAGTTTCAATTAGAATAAACTAGTGAATCAATGGAATCTGCACAAGTGTTCACTAACAATTTCCATTAATTTAATAGTCTATTTTAATTGCAAGTAATTGGATTTTAGTTGTGGTGTAGTGCTTTAAGTGTTGGACTACAACTCTGGAGACCAGGGTTAGAAACCATGCTCAGCCATGGAAACCCACTCAGTGATGTTGGGTAAATCACACTCTCTCAGCCTCAAATGAAGGCAAAAGCAAACCTTGCAAAAAAAAAAACCTGTGATAGAGTCACCTTAGGCTCACCACAGTTGAGAAACAAGTTGACAGCACACAACAACAACAAATTGGATTAGGGCCTCATTTTTTCCCCAAATACCTTCACTGTTGTAACTATATCAGTGTTGGGAAATCGATTAACTGTAAAACACTGTCTAATTTACACAAATTTATTCTTGTGCTGTAAACTAGATTTTCCATTTAAAGCATTCAGAAAAGAAATCGAGTAACACTTTGAGCAGTTTCACTTGTCATATGTTAGCAGAACGTGAATGAGCAAGAGTAAGACACAGTGAGCTTGTGCTCATATGCTATTCCTTCCGCATGGTTCAGAAATGGCTAGAACCTCTGACTTATCCACACCATGCTGCCTGGTCAGAAAAACTATGTTACACTTACTATAAATGGTTTGTCTAAAGTAATCACAGTTGCATTTAACCACAGACCTTAGTCTAGGTGACAGAGTAAGCTACAGTTAATCAAATGCCAAAGCGAAATCTTTTAAACTCTTTCCAGCCTCACAAATGAAGAAGGGGTAGGACTTTTCAGACTCAAGCCTTTGTGTAGCTTCTTCCTTTTCATTCAAATGATGTTAAACAATGCTTTGGCATGATGTGTGAACACTGGCATGACTTCTGGTAAATTTCCATAAAAAAGCAGATACGCTTTTATCTAAACGATGTGCAGAAGCACCAGATTTGACTTGATTATCTAACCTAATAGAAAACCTAGAATGCTTCAATAACTCTAAAACAACTCTCTTTACTAAACATTAGTTTCAACTTACACAGAAGTCTCTGGAAGTCTTTTCCTCTGATGATTCAACAATGCAATTGTCTAAAACTAACTTATAGAGAAAAAGAGAATTACGTCAGTAGTCTCAGACAGCATGTGAGCAAGTCTGGTTTTAAAAAGAGAATCTTGAACAGCACAGGACAATATCTCTGAATGAAGCAATTAGTGACTTAGATGCTGTGATATGCAACCGGGACCTAAACTAGCTTACAAATGAAAATAAATGCAATACATTTAAATCACATGAAAGGCTGATATTAACATAGAATTAAACTATTAACAACATTAAAATTATTTAAACATTTATCTTTAAAAATAATAAAAAGCTACTTAAAGAACAGTACAATTAAAACAATGCAGCACCCTCTTTGCCTGCTGACGGAAAGACAGTAAGGAGAGGGCCATTCTGATCTCCTTAGGGGGTAGGTCCAGTCTAGTGGGAGCCAATGAGAGGGTCCTACCTTTTTTGATGACTAGCTGTGCCTATGAAGGTTTTAGGCCTTAGAGAAGGTCCCAGATAGGCTCATATGCAGAGATAGGGTTTGTCAGACTGTACCTAAACGGTATTTTTTTTACAGGTTTTACAGGTTATAACCTGGATTTTGAATTCTGCCAAAAAGGAGACTGGCAGCCAGAAGAGCTGTTGAAAAAGTGCAGTTGCATTATCTCTGTAACAAGCTTCAGTTAACACTCTGGTTACAGCTCTATGTACCAACTGAACTTTCTGAACATTCTTTAGTGTTCCAGGTGGACTGTATTACAGTGATCCAAATGGGGTGTGTCACCATAGCCAGATTAGGTATCTCCAGGAATGGGTATGCTTAAAGCTGCATCCAGGAGTACACCCAAAGTGTGAAACTGCATCCAGCATAGTTTTGTACCAATGTGCCAAATTCACAATAAATAATATTAAATTTAGGCTAGTTGCAGAAAGTTCAGAAAAATGCAACTAAAACTATTAAGGGACTGAAGTAACTCCCCACAGGATTACATTTCAGGCTGTCTTAGAAAGGGGAGATGTGAGCAGGGTGAATGAATGTATGAAGTAAAGGGAAAATGAGAAAAGTGTATACAATTATGCACTTCAGAAAGTGTATACAATTATGCACTTCAGCTAGGAAGGCTTGCTTGATTTTTCATTATATAGGAATCTATTGGTCATCCAATCAAGTTGAATGGTGGGACATTTCAGAACCAGTCACAGGAAGTAATTCCTTATATAGCACACAATTACAAATTATGGAATTTTCTAGGATGGGGTACTGACAGCCACAACACAGATGGTTGTAGACAAGTGTCTGCTCGTCCTGATAACTTTATATGAGCTCCAGTATTTAGAGGCATTATGCCTCTAATTAGACAGAACAAAAGTGGGAGAGGCTATTCTTGCAGTTTCCCCTAAATGTCTGATCAGACACCGCGCAAACAGAATAGTGTATTAGATATGCCTGTGGTCTAATCCATCACAGCACTTCTTAGTTTTACAATAGTAAAGCAACTAGTTTCTATTATGATAGGTACTAGTGGTTGTTTTATGCAGCTAGATTTTCAAAATGGAAACAGTTACCCTGAATATTAAAGAGCAAAACACATGTATTAAGAATGCCAACAGAATATATATATAAGATTCTTTTTTTAAAAAAAATTAAAATTAAAAAACTAAATTACTGAAGTATTTGACATGTTAAATTTTGTCTATTAGCTGAAATAAGTATCTATGGGTCCGTGCTTCCACTGCAGCAAAGAGTTTTATGAGTAAAAGAATATCTGTGTGTCCAACTTTTATTGGACACTACTTTAGTCTCAGACGCTCAGCACTTCTTCTGTGAGTGAAAGGTTCTTTCACATATAAAAGGACACCATCAGATCCAATCCTATACGATTATCACAAGTCAAATTGTTCATTATATATAGTCTTACTTTTAAACATTCAGGAAGATATTCAACCATCTCCGGAATAGCACATTTATTTGAAGAGTGGTGAGAAAATGTTCTTACAGACTCTTCCCATCTGAAAAAGTAAGTTGAAGGGGCTCATAATATTTATTGTAGTTGTAATGAATAAGTAAGAGACATATTAGCACATCTTAAGACTTTTTTTCTAAAAAGGTATGTGCAAAAATGTTCAAGTGTGCTTGAATTATAACTTAGCTATAAACTTGCTGCAGCCTTGGATAAATGATTAGATAACGTAATATGTTTCACAATTTTATAAAACAACAATATCAAGCCAGTGACTTCAAGATGAGCTTAGACTTTGCTATGATCTTCCATGACAACACTGCAGTCAATAAATGTCAACATGGGGTTGGGATGGGATGAACTTGGAAAAGCAGGCTTCATGTCTAGAGCTGCTTGTCTTACCCAGCTGTACAAATAGTTGTACTATGATGAACTCAATGTCCCTATGCTGTTAGTATTTGTTTTCCTGAACCAGAAAAATACCATACATTTAAATCTATCTCACAGCTTATTATGTCAATGAAATTCTTGATTAAATTCTCAGTTTTCATTATCTTCAGCTACAATAAAGTGTCATTCTATCTGTTTTCATTTGTGTCTTCTTGTTCTTGACTCTTCCATTCTCACCCCTTCAGTTGTCCTGCTAATACCACCCCTCCAGCCCCTTTATCTGTTGCCTCTCCCCACTAATTTTAGATTAAGATGTACATTCCTGTCACATGCTATATAGGTATGAAAGAAAGATTTCTTTCTTTCATATACAAACCTGGTTTCCATCTGAATATCACAAACCACTGGGTAGGGCTATGAAGTATTAGATGTAAAGTGGGACTTTGGGTTGTTAACTCCTCCTCCCCAACAGTAGTATGCAAAGGGGGGGATATTACCTCCCATACTTAAATTGGTACAACAGTTTTCATTTCACTTCTCTCAAATTTAGAATGGTTCTAAACTGTCACCCATCCCAAGGTTCCTTGATATTATGTTCTCCACAAACTCATCTTCATTTTGTAATTTGCAAATCTCCTCATTGCAACGGAATATCATTTCCTATCATAAGTTTACCTTTTATGTAAGATGACAGCATTCACAACCTCTTTGCGCCCACTGTGTATGGCTTCATGGAGAAAAGATGCTTCGCTTTTGTTCAGGAGTATTTTTGCATTGTCATCAAGAAGCAGTCTAACCGCTTTTGGATGGCCTTCTCTGGCAGCAAGATGAAGAGCTGTGTTCTTTATCCCACCGTCACACATAAAACATAAAATATCATTTCATTAGAATATGAACAAAAGAGTATAGGTAAATGGAAGTACCAAAATTATCACATCTTTCTTTCCTATCACCCTCCCCCTCTGTTTCCTGTGTGTTGAGGTTTTAGATTATGAGCTTACTGGGGCAAGGATGTGCCTCTGTTTAACAAAGCACAATGCACACTGATGACTTTAAATAAACACGTTCTTTTCAATGAGATTTCATCTACACTGTCAGAGTTCCCTATTGGTTCCCTACTGGTGTATCATAAAAACATCTTTTCTTCCACTTAACTCTTTTCCCATATTTTGCAACTTAGAAAGAAGTTCTTTACTGTTATCATTGAATACATTTTTCTTTTCTTTCCATCATCTGACAGCTAAAGGTATTCAAACTTAAGAAAAGTATCCTATTTTACCAATATTAATGGGAGGATTAAATCATTTTTTAAACCAGTCTTTTAATCTTAGTAAACAAGAATGGTAAAGAAGAAAGCAAGATATTGGACTGGATCAAGACTGAATCTTAGTTAGAACAAGTCCACTAAATTTGATGGCTTAAGTTAGATAGGACTATTCAAACAAACAGCTGTATTACTCTGTATCAGTACATAAAGCAATATTGTGGCACCTTTGAGATTAACTGGGAGAAATTTGTAGCATAAGCTTTTGTAGACTCAGTCTTCTTCATCAGATGCCCAACATTTTAGAAATGGTAAATTCAAGCAGGTAAGAGCAATAGCTTTTATGCTAAGATATTCTGTCTCTTATGATCACAGCAGTTAAAGAGGTGACAAAATTGTACACCTGAGCTGGGGAGATACGTTTGCCTATATAGGGGATTGATTTTGTTTTAAAATGCATTGCTTTAAAATTTTAAAATTTCAGAAATTTGAACATGACCCTGTATGACTTCTGTCATATTCATACTTAACTTACTTTCAAATAAAGAAAAGAACAAAAGACCAAACTGAAGATCTCATGGATCTCAGTAAATTTCTTTTACTTCTAATAAAGAAAAGATGTACATGATCAGTGTATACTATAAAAAAGTAATTATTTAGCAAACACGGATATTCTAAAATATCTGTCTACTCAACAGCCTATTCAGTAGTTCATGCTACATAAATGTACCTCTCTGTATATTTTAAAACACCCGAAAACTATGAAACTCCAATGTGGATTAAGCTTAAATGTTGTGGGAGATTAACATTAGGAAATACATTAACATAATCTGTAGCTGTCCCTAAGGTTTAAATGAATGTCATTCTAATGACTTCTAACAGTGAGTAGAATCACACACCACATATATAGAATTTCTTTTTCTGTGAAATACTTTTTAATCTAATTTACATATAAGTCATATATGGGACAGGGTTATAAACCAATTGAGTGTTAAAATTTGACCATGCTGGGTCTTGTCATCCAGTGAGATCTGTCCATACTCTCTACAAACTCAACTTTGGTAATCTGTAGTCTTGCATAATGAACAGTACACAAAGCTTATAGCTGAAGATTGTACCTACCCCTTCTTCATCCACTTTATCTGTGCACTTCACATTTGTATTCAAAATTATCTGCATTGTGCGAGTATAACCTCCAAAGGCAGCATGATGCAAAGCTGTCCAGCCTTTATAATCACTTTTAGAGAAAAGCAACAACACGAGGTCATAATTAATCAGAACAAGATTTGCTGTTTTATGAATATACCTGACTATCAACACACGCCACAAAATTTGTCATACAATAAGGAGACTGTATTAATTTGAACAGAGCAGGGAATTGTTACTGTCAGTGTTAATACAATAACATTAAATCACTTAAGAAAATCAATTTATTACTGTTAAGCCATTAAGAAAACTTGATATTCACTCATTCATTCATTCATTGGTTAAATAATTAAATCGTACTTAGGATTATCTTGAGTCACTACCATCATACACCCAATATCTTTGCATATGTGCCAGTGAATTAAACAATGTACTTTTAATCACTTTAATCAAAAATGTACTTGTTGATCAGAATATATTTTCCTTAATAATATTACAATGCTAGGGACTGTATTCCTAAGGGAATGGAATCAAGGTGGGAAGCAAGAGGTGGAAGGGACCTTTAAGGTGAGGTAAGCTTTAAGGTGAGGAAAAAGGAAAAAGAGATGGTATGTGAGGTGACGGAAAAATAATGAGGCAGGAGCATTTTCTGAGGGAAAACAGAGCTGGGATCAAGGCATTCTGATGGCGCAGTAGTGGATGAGGAAGCAGGTTGTGACAAGGAATATTGTGGCAGTGGGAATATTGTGAGGAGAAATGAGGGAAAATACTTAGGTTGGGGAAGTACTTTGTGAAGAAATACGAGACAGATTTGGCAGGGGAATACTGTGGTGAGAGAGAGGAATATTGGGGGAAGATAGTGAGAACAGTATTTTGAGGAGAAATGTGTGGAAATATTTTGGGAGGAAATATGATGGGGAATATGGTGGAGTAATGATCTGAGGAGAAATGAGAATATTGTCAGGAGAAAGTGTGCCAATATAGGGAGAAAAGTGGAGGAATATCATGGGGAGAAATGTGAGAGGTAAAACGGTGGAGGGTAGAAAAGGGAATATTGTGGAGAGAAAGTTGGACCAATATTATAAGGAAGAAATGTGGGGAAATATGGTGTGTAATATTGTGGATACAAATGGGAATACTGGGAGGCAAGAATGAGCCCAACATTACAGAGAGGAATATTTTGGTGAAAAATAGTGAGAACGTGGCTGGGGGAATATGGTGAGGTAATATGTGAGGTAAAATGGGAATATAATGGAGAGACAGTGAGGCCAATAGCATAGGCAGAAATGTGGCACCAGATCACATGAGATCTTGGAATCTAAACAAGTTAGCCCTAGTTAATACTTTGATGGAAAAGCCTCAAGGAATACCAGGTGCTCTGGGCTGTATTTCACAGGAGGGAACTGGCAATGCCACCTCTGAGAATTCCTTACCTAAGAAAACCCTGTGAAATTGATGAGGTCATCAGAAGGTGACAGACAACTTGAAGGAACTTACACACACAAGGCTACTAAATGTACATTTCTATTTTTTATCTTGGGAAACAACAAAAGGAGAGAATGCATATACCTACCAGAGGAATAGGGCACCTTTCTTCAGGAGGAACTGTACCACCTTCTCATGACCATTTTGAGCAGCCAGGTGTAGAGGAGTCATCCCTTTCTTGTCTCCTTCATTCAAGAGCCTGGTATCTTCCATATCTCGCAGAAGTCGTTGGCAGGTGTTGATTCGTCCATAGCTATTAGAAAGATTATGTGCAAATTACAAAAAAAGCATCATCTGAAATACTAATTCAGTGATGAGGAAAAGCACAGGCTTACCTAGCAGCAAAATGCAAAGGTGATTTCTTGTCCCTGCTTTTAGAATAGATGGAAACATCCAGTTCGAGGAGGCTATTGACTGAAAGGGGCACCCCTTGTCTGCATGCATAATGTAGAGGAGTGCACCCTTCATTGTCTTCATCAGTTACAAGCTCTTTAATATGCTTCATCTGTCACAGAAAAAAAGTGGTACTTATTAACAATGTTCTGTGGATGCTATTTATGTAAGTAAGCCATTTTGCATTTAGGCCGATGTCCATTTTGATTTTAAGCCCATATATTTTGATTTTTTTGCTGGGGCACCATTATATGATGAAAGAGATACAATTATAAATATGTCCACTAAAACCTGGATAAACCTAAGTGAACAAAGAACTAGAGAACAATTATGTTCTACCTTTATAATCCTTTATGATTCACTTTGCAACATTCTTGTACCATGTAATATTTAATAGAACGTAATAATTAAACAATACACCATAAGCAAGTTTCAAACGTGAACAGAGTTCTATAATTATGTTTTGAAGAAAAATATATTGTAGTTTCTCACAAAAAAAAAAGATCCATGAACCCATTACTACCATAGATAAACAGATGCCAGTTTACCTTCAAAAACTGTTCATTGAGATGTTTTAATCCTCCAGGATGCAGTACTGTTAGATGCAAAAAATTACGACCAAGGTGATCTTTTAATTCTACATTTGCCCCTAAATAAATACAGAAAGAAAAATATGTTTCAAAACTGTGAATATTAATAGTCTTAATATTACTAGTGTTTGTAATGTGTTTTTTTCTCCCTTCATACCTTTTGAGAGCAACAAATTCACAATTTTCCATGATGCACATGAAGTAGCAAGTAGTAGAGGAGTTCGACCTTCAATATCAACACTATCAATCTTTGCTCCCTGCAAATAAAAATCAATGAAAATGTATGATTTCTTAAAATGACAATGCAAGCAATAAAACCAGAAGCCTATCATGTGTATTTGCTGAAAGGCTGCTTTAATGTCATATGCAATAGCTTATTCTTGTCTCAACGCAAGCAGTTTCTAAGGCCCTTTCCACAATTTACCTTTTCGCAGTGCTGGTGCACGGGAATCGCGCGAGCAGCCTCTTGCAAGAGGCTCTCGTGTCCCTGCTGCTTCACCTCCGCAGCTGCTGCCTGCTAGCGAGCAGGCAGCATGAGGGCTCCTTCTCTTCCTTTCACAGCGCAGCCTGGGATTTTCTCAGGCTGTGCTGGGGCAGGAAATGCGAGCGCCGCAGTTCCGGAGGCTCCGCATCCATGGTAAGTGCAGGTGGGGCCTTGGAGCAATGCGTGATCACGCACCATTTTCAGTTACTAGCCGAAAATGAAATAGTGCGCGATCAGCGCCTGCCAGCCCCGGTAGCATCACACAATTGCGAGGATGTCATGTGGACCGCTCCTCGCAATTGCACGACGCTCCAGAGGCCCTTTCACATGGCGAACGCTGTGCGAAAAGGGCCTAAGTCCATACCTGGGGCTGCCCTACAAGCAAATGCACAGAGGTTCCAATTCTGGGCACTTGGGTTCATATCCAGGGATGTCTGTACAAACATGTTGTAGCATTTTGCTGTTCTTGTGCATCCAACCTACTTAGAATGTTGTGCCAATATAGTTCAGTGTTTTGACACAGGTACACTGGCAACATTCCAGTGATCCACACTGCAAGATGCAATTTGTTACAGTATAAGGTCTTCAAGCTTTGAATGAAATGGTGTGACAAATATTTATATTTCACAGGCAGTCCAACATAATTATCTTTTAAAATATAAACTCTTTTGTAAGATTCACATCATTGTAGAATTCATTGCTTCGTGTGATTACCGCACAAAGGGGTCTACATTAAGCATATATGGACTATTGCCAGGAATCTGAATATTTATTCAGTTGAGCTTTTCCAGCATCCAAGCGTAAGTCTCTCTAAAAGATGTTTTTAAAAGATTAAATGAAACTGTTCCACTTTTACCATTGTAAGATTTGTTTGTTTTTAAATTCAAAGATACTCTTTTGGTCTGTGTTTGTTTCATACATGAAACATTTTAAATGCTTAGTACAATGTGAACAAGATGGAAACAATCCATTTACATGAATGTAACTTCTGCTTTAATGACAACAGTATTTTACATCCACTAAATAGACAAGCTACACAGCTTTAAAGATTGACCCTTCTGTTTGATATAAAAGAACAGCAGCAATGAAATCAAATTGTCGCTCCATCCCCAACCCATGTACTCTTTCTTCAGATGCCAGCCTGTACTGGCACAATAATTTTCAAGTGTGCATTGTTCAATATAATCAGATGTACTCATAAAGTACACACATCACTGTGTCAATTTCCTGTATTTACCAACAGGAAATTAATTATTTTAAGTACGTCTTTTGGGCATGTTACTAGGCAATCTGACATCCAGACTAGTGTCAATCTTTATTACCACAAGAATTTCAATTAAAATTAAATATTTACCATTGATATTAGATATTCTGCCAGTTCATAGTGATCAAACAATGCAGCCCTATGGGAAAAATGGAAAGCAAATCCATGTCAATCACAAATGCACAAAAGTTTTAAGAAGAAAAAATATTTAGTTCTTCTCATAGCACGAGAACAGTTCATACTTTGGCCATCATTCAGTGTTTTCTATGTGTAAATTACTCTAAAGACCTTTCTGTACTACATTGTTATAGTGCTATTATTCCACTTTCCACACCCTGTGGAAGTCTGGGGTTTGTAGTTGACTGAGGCCAAAGTGCTCTCTGGCTGATAATTCTAAATGCCCCTCCCTAAACTGCAAACCCAGAATTCCACAGGAAGTTGAAAGTGGAATAATACCACTCTAACAGCTTAGTCTGGAAAGACCCTCAAACTCTGATAGTGCTACCACATTCTTATCAATGTTGGCAATAAGGAAATCCTTTTGAATAAAAACAAAAATTTTGGGATCATGTTGATTGACATCCAAAGCTGCTTACTATACTTTATCAAGTAACAGTGATCTAACTGAGGGTGGGCAACTTCCCAAAGATTATGGACTGCATTCCTCCCCACCCCACCTCCAACCCTGCAGTTCACAGAGAACTATAAGCTGCCACAACTGTTTCCTTCTCCCGCTTCTTCTTCATGTTTCTCAGCAGAGTCATGCTCCAGGCAACTCATCAAGAACTCTGAAACAAGGTGAGCACTCTCTGTGCAGAGAATCATTGGGATCTGTACTAGCCCCCCCCACCCCCCCAGAAAATGGATGAGGGGACATATGTGGTTTGTAGGCCACATCTTGTCCATCCCACCCTAAAGAGTTCAAGTGTGTTTAGCAGTCATGCTAATGCAGATGATAAGAGTGAAAGTGTGATCTTTTCTTCTTCAGATAGACTTCTTCAAACAAATAAACAAAGCAGTAATAAAACAGACAGATGGTTAATGCAGTGAAATTAGGCCAAAGGTCTTACCTGTGAAGCAATGTTTCCTTATTTCCATCTAAAGCATCAATGATAGGTTCATCGCCTGCATAAGATGACATCATTAATTTAAGTATTTCAGTAGCTCCCTGGGTAGCAGCAAAGTGAAGAGCTGTGCATTTGTCACTCTATAAACGGGAATATAAAGCAGAAGAAAACCTCACAGTCACTCTCAAGCCTGTGACAGAAGCTTTAAAGTCTCTGTAATGGCAGGGGAGTCTCATTTTATAACTTTACACTCAGGAAACAGATCACAGTCTCCCAACATTGCTTTATTATAGTTCTTCCTTAAGCCTTATCTGCAACACACACACAGGCAGACAGAAGAGAAAGACAGGGAGAGGAGAGACAGAATACTATTTTTGTTCTATATAGTTCTGTTTCTGAACTTCATATTAAATTCAGGTAATAAGTATATTTCATGCAGTAGTTGTCTAAACTTTCTGGATGCAATCAGTGGCGATCTAAACATGCTCAACTCTTGACTTTGGGTCATGTCCAATATATTTAAATAGAGGTGTATTTTCTTAACCATTACCTGTTTGAGATCAATCTGTGCTCCATATTCAATGCACATTTTAATCATTTCCAAGTCTCCACTTTGTACTGCTAAATGAAGGGGAGTACATTTTCCATTATTTGTAAAATTGATGTGACTTTCAGCAGAATAGCCCAGCTCTTCACCTTGAGAATTAAAAGAGGGAGGAAGAGGAAGGGAGAAGGAATGAGTATGGTGGTTATGAGCGCAGGGTACAATGTTTGAAGAGGAAAGACAATTACAACTTTGGTCCCCAGACTTTGTGGTACATTTAAAATGGCCATAGCACTTCCTGTCGCTATTGCATGATTTATGAAAATATATTTAATAATGAATATAAAGCAGTACTTCTAATAAAATGAGTTATTCAAATACTTGATAAACTTCCAGGAATATTGTTCAGCTGATAAAGAATAATAATACAGAATAATAAATGAAGAAATAAATACATACACACACATATTAACATATAATCCAATGACTTATAGAAGCCATACTGGATCATTGTTCAGTGTTATGTGAATAATCCTAAATTACAGATGGGCTCCCCCCCCCACCCCCGATTTGACTCATCTTTCAGCAAAGCAACAAGGAGATCATAACCTTCTGCTGCCATTGTACAATAAACAGTTTAGTATATCATCAAAACCCTAATATGGTTAATCATAACTATGCTTAGTGAAAACAAGCCAGCTTCATAAATGATGTTTCTTGTTGACTAATAACTTGGTCATGTGTCTGCCTGCCTTGCAAATGGAATATCTATCATAAGACTCTTTTCACATAGTTAAGATTAAACACAATTTGTTCAGATTTTGATGATAAAGGAAAGTATATGATTTATTATAGAAGGAACACTTTGCAAACTTCTCTGTACATTCAGGCTGGATGAAAGATGAAGAGGACATGCCTAGTCCCAAAAATTCCTCTAGCTCAGGGGTGGTCAAGTCTAAGGGGGCCAGTGGCCACTTTTTCCCCTGAGAATCACCCCTCCCCAACAGCAAGCCCAAACACATCCATTTTCTTCAGGATCTTTCTCAAAATGTTGACAGAAAATGACATGGCTTTATTTCTGGTACCATTTTGAGAGAGACTACAGGAAACAGAAGGTATGAGGGGACAGTGCGAGTGTTGTGGTTGGGTGTGGGTGTGGTTGCATGTTTTCAAATATTTGAGGAACTTCCTGTCCAGTTTTCAAATATTGTCTAAAAATCATAGTGATTTTTTTTAAAAGAAAAGGGGGGTGGGAGAGCTTTAGAAGACAATGCAGGGCTTCAAGGGCTGCAAAAAAGGGGTCCAGAGGCCACATGCAACCCCCAGTCTGCAATTTCCCCACTCCTGTTCTAGCTCATTCAAGGAACACTTTATAATCAGGGGTGCAATATTATGTAGTATGAATGGGTTCTTCAGCACAATTGCCACGGCCATGACTTGTCTATCAGGAGAAGGATTGGAGCTGAGCAGATGCCAGCAAAAGACTCCCATTAGCTGGAGGCCTAGGTGTTACCCTGATTTCTGGGGTCCCTTGGGGGACACCTCAATGTGCTCCACGTGATGGGGAATGGAAACTAGCCAGAGCACAAGCAATAGCAATGCGAGAGGCAGGGTAACCTAGCGGGGTCTTTTTACCCAGTTTTTACGGGGTCAGGCCAAGCCAAAAACCAAACAAGAATGTCCAATAAATGATTTTATTGAATGAAAGTCTCACGCACCAACACAATCACTCACACACTCACTCAAGACCTATTAAGAAGCAAAAGAGAGGAAACCGGATAGGGGAATATTGAAGGAGTTGTAGCTGGGGTAATACTGCACCTTTTCCTGAAGTTCTTGGTCTGGGAAAAACAGCAGAGAAGTGGGGCTCAGCACGGAGTGGGCTGAGGGGATTACTCAACGGATGGAGCAATGGTCTGCTGGGACGACCAGGAGTGATCCAAAGAACTGCTCCAAAACTGGGACTATTCGTAGGGGAAAAGGTACCTGGAGGGCTAATCCTTTCCCAGAGAGAACAATGAGTGTTGCAATGAGAAAGAAGCTCCACGATGGTAACTTCCTTTGCATGATGAGATTACAAGGTGTTGCCAAAGTCTCAGGATCTTCGGCTGCATTTAGTTGTGGTGTGACTTCATGTAAATGGTCCTCGCCTGATGGGATGTTTGCTCAACTTGGGGCAAACATGCTAATCCCCTCAAGTTGGCTTCTCAGGGGCTGAGGGCCCTTTGTTTATTGTGGGTTTGCACAGCGCAAGGTCTCCTGGGGCTACGTGACTGCGGATTTTACAGGCCTGACCTGGTTTTCGATCGTTTGACCATTGCTACCTACATGCCCATCCAGGTGACCTCTCAGGCACATTGAATCATATTTTAATATCAAAATTGTAGACCCCGGGACACGGTTTTCCAGTGGGGTAACACAGGAACGACGCTCCTTTCACTTTAATGTCCATTTCACCCCTATTTATAATATTATGTCCAAACAGGTTCATTGATTCAGAATATGGCAGGACTGACCCCCAAATATTTCCACAACTGGATTATGCTAGCGCCATATGTCAGTTTATATTAAAATTACCACTTCAAATAATAGTAATACAAGATAACTTTGCCATATATCTGTTTTCCTTGCAAAGGGAATATCTGTCACGAGAACATTTTAACACAGTCAACTGTTATATTCAGTATATGAAAAATGCAGACTCCAAATACAGCCTTATATGTGACCTGACCTGAGTGAGAGCTGTTTTGATTTTAATAGATATTAAGGGAAGATGTACATACCCCTTTTCATAAGAATCTCCATGCATGCTTTTGCACCAGAGAATGCAGCTGCATGGACAGGCATAGAGCCCATACTGTTTGCTTTACATATTTTACCACCATTTTCTATCTGCAAGAAAGATAGTTAGACAACTTGTCAAACATTTCACAAGAAATATGGAAATCGTTGTGTCAATGAGTGTATTCCAGAAAATGTTAAGCACTTGCTTACTGATTTCAAAAGAACCTTTTTACAGCTATAATTCTATTTGAATCAGGACTAGCATCCATAATAGAGTGCCCATCCACAGTTAAAGAACTGAAACATTACTGACTAGAGATACTAGAATATATCTAATTAACTCCTGATGACAGAGTGGTTGAATGTTGAACTGGTCATTCCTTCTACCTTCATACCTTCTATTTTGCCTGAATACCCACAAAATCTTATCCAGAGGGTTGGATGGGCCTCTAGACCAGTGCTGTTCAAACTGGTGGTGCCTAGATTGGTACTGGTCCCTGAGCCATCGGCTACTAGTTCCTGAAAAGTTTCCTAGAAAGAAAGAAACAACTGTAGCCAATGAGCAGTAATATGGTACTGGTCCCTGGCACACTATGGAAAAAAAACTGATGGTCCCTGATATTAAGGTCCTCTGGGAGGAATTTACTGCAGCCAGTTAGAACTAGGTTGGCTGTGGTTACCCAGAGGACCTTTTCTTCTATCGTTCCCAAGTTATGGAATGGCCTGCCAGAGGAGACCCGGCATATTACCAGTCTGGACTGCTTTAAAAAAGCAGTCAAGACTGATCTCTTCCGACAGGCCTTCCAAGACTAGCATTTCATTGCCTCCCATCAACTGTCTTCTTGTTTTGTTGATAGTCAACTGCTTGTTAATTGTTGTGTGTTTTAAGGGGTTGGTTTAGGTGGGTTGGTGGATGGTGAGGATTGGGTATGTTTTTAATCTCTTTTAATGTATTTAATGTATTTTATGTTGTTCGCCGCCTCGATCCTTGTGGAGAGGTGGGATAGAATAATAATAATAATTATTATTATTATTATTATTACTGAGTAGCCTGAGAAGCACTGCTCTGGAGCACATGTGAGAACACAATATGGCCCATGCATCATTGGGTTTCATCCATCAACATAAATCCAGGCTTTCCACATATATGCTGCTTGTCACTCACCCACTGGCTGCCTGCTCCATTAAGAAATGTGAGATTACTATAACCGCCGCACATACAGAATACAGGTATTGCTAGGCTGGCCTTCCATTTCCCAATATCTGTGGCATCAAGTCCAGTTGAGATTTTTCTAGACTAGTCTGTCAAGGTCAGAAGTCACAGGCTCAAACAAATAACTTCCTATCTCTAGGGACCTTTCCCTTTGAGAAATGAGATATTTGCTCCTGCCTTCTGAACATTATTACAGGGCCAATCTCCCATTTTCTTTTGAAGAAGGGAACATGTTTGCCAGATCCATTTGGTAACATCAGCCCATGATCAGCCAGGTTTCGTCCCAGAAAACAGCAAACAGCCACCACTGTTACAGCATTTCAAGTGGAAGAGTGGAAAGCAGTGAGATGACAGTGCTATGGACTGTGCTCTATGTATTCATAATGTTAACCTCAGTAGCTGTAGGTATAATGCACATGCAAAGTCTTTAGTTAAATATTTCATCAGTCTTGGCTCACATCTTAAATCCTCTATATAGGGAAATAACCCTGCCCCTGTATTCTACAGAAGGCACAACACATTTGAAGTTATTTTAATTTCTCATTTCCCTGCCAAATTGAGTATTACACAGGCGCACAACCTGCAGCTTTTCAGATGTTGGTAGACTATAACACTGACTCTGAGCAATTATCATATTGCCTGGACCTGATGAAAATGATATCTGGAAAGACACAAGTTCCTCATGTAGAGTTATAATTCAGCCACTACAATCCTTGATAAAGATTTTGAACAATCTTGATCCCTTCTTTTTCAAAAGTAATAAAAAAATTGGGGGTTACACATTCTCTAGGATATGTGAAAAGTCCTGAAGGACCTCAATTTCATAAAACCTCAGATATTATATAAAAAATTTAGACAAATTCTTACTGACAATTCACAGGAATCAGCCAGGAAAGAAGAGCTAATTTAGTGTTTCATCACAGGTTCATCAAGACAGACTTGTTAATTGCCCCTTTGAAAACTGCAACAACAATATTTCTGATTTTGCAATAATTACCACAGTATTCACGATAAGCTCCTTATAGTCATAGTAAATATGTGTGCACACTTCTTTTGCTATACAAAAATATGAAAAGCCAGGTAAAAATAATAATTGACAGATAAATAGAAACACACTGACAAAGGTCAAATTGTGATACGTACCAGAAGCCTGAGTGCTTCAGAATTATCTTTATAACATGCTACCAATACAGGTGTGTTTCCACCCTCTCCTTCCAGGTTTACATCTGTAGTGCTGTGTTCAATGAAAATCTAAATATTAAAATAAAATATAGAAGTTTGGTCCTTCAGTTACATTATTGCTGTACCAATTTTAGGAGGAATAGGTTGTGAGATTGTTCTATTGCGGAAGAATAACAGTCATCAGACAACCTACATAAGAACCACTTTCTCTCTCCACAGGCAACTACAGAACAACAGACTGAAGACATGGTTTCTGACCTAGGTTGAGGATCCTGGCCTGAGCCTTTAATGCACTGTACAATTAGTATGTAAATGATCACTGAGTTCTTCTGTTGGAAGCTCCTATACACACACACACACGCACGCACACACACGTGTACATATAACACATTGCATTACTTCTCCCTAAAGACTGGGAACAGAGGCATGGATGATAGTTGCCCAGAACAGAAAGGCCTCTTCTCATGAACTGAATGCAACTTTCTCAGACTTCAAGGATCCCTCAGCCAATATCAGTTTTGTCTTGCTTACATTCATCATCACACTGTGTACACTCCTCTGCTTAAATATCCATTTCAATTAAATAGTGTGGCTGCTCTTCTGTTATGGTTAAGAAAAAAAAGATTGGGTGTCACCAGTATACCAAACTCAGAGTTGGCCCAGAAAGAAAGGGTTTTGGTTATTTTTTTACCCACAAAAGGTCTGTAAACATGTGGCAGGGGACCTCTGACTACCCTTTAATAGTCCCATTCCAACCAGAACACAACTATAAATGACACTTTAAAGAAGTGACATTTATAGAGAAATAGAGGGAAAACAGACTGTTATCACTAATGCACTTCTTCAAATGGATGCCACACCATATTTGATTACCACCAGAAGAGGGTTTCATGAACATGCACTTCATCTTGACCTCCCATCAACCATTAGCTCACCTTCTCCTTGCTCTCACTAGACAATTGACCACTCATGTTTCTGTGTCACATATTTCCTATGACATCAGCACAAAGCTAAATAACTCAGGAGGGCCAAGGGCCATTTTTACATCGCACCCATTTTTCAAAAGAGGAAGCAATCAAAAGGTCACTTATAGTTTCTAACAAGCCTGGAAGCACACAAAATATGGCCAACCATATTGTCTCAAGACTTCTAGACATGTGACTGATTATGGCAACACACACTCGAGTCCCTGACTTGCAATATGCAGCCCATTCTTGCTTTACCGGTACAAATTTCCATTCTGAGACCACACTGATCACTATGTATAATCCACAATATAATTTATAGGTTATCTAACCTGTCACCCTTTTTTGTGCTGTGGTTTTAAATAACAGTCTGACCTATAGATAGAACATAGATGAAGTTTATTTTCTTGCCTCAGGCTTCATCTGCTACATTCTGCTGATCAACATGCTTCTCTTAAAAGACAAACGGCTTGTTAAATAGCTTGTATAACTACTTACATTCTACTTTGAGTGGTGCCCAGAGATACAGCATTCCTTATTTATGATATAGCACATCTTATAGTACACTTTACGTTTTATTAAATCCAGGCTTCATTATTTCAGTCACCAATATATCAGTAAAATGTTTTCACAACTGAACATTTAGAGTTGTTATTGGACTGTTTTAATAATCACTTCATTCATTTACATACACATAAGCTTACAGTTTAGTTTTACCTTAACTAGCTCATTGTAAAGGGATTGCACAGCTAAGTGAAGTGGAGCCATCATATTAGAATTCAGAATGTTTGGATTGGCCCCTCTACTGAGAAGTAATTTAACACTTTCGGTCTGGTTCTTTTTTGTGGCCCAGTGTAGTGGTGTATTTCCAGATGAGTCAGTCACATTTAATCCTAGGTGAAAAGGTAGAAAAACAAAGCAGAAACTAGGTTTCAGCCATTATTTCACATAATATTATAGAAGTTAATAATACTTTCATTTTTTAATAAAATAAAAAATTATAATTTAATTTTTATTAAGATAGTTTATAATAATTTAATAAAATAATGAAATACTTCTCACCATAGACTTTTTCTGCATTATTTGGAGTCTGTATTTAAATCATCAAATGTAAATACAAAAAAACAAGGACTGTTTTCACTTCTTATCTGTAGTTGTGAATATGCTGCACCTGTTTACTAGGAGGCCTTGATTTTACTGACATGCTGCTTCCACAGTATGATATACAGGTGTGTTTTGTAAACAAGATATATTCATATGCAACTCTATTTGTTAAATATGATAATAGGCTTTTAAATGCAACACTTATACACAGAGGCTTTCTGTCATGAGCCAGGCTGAGCATGCTGCCGATTCAGACTTGGACTCCGATTTAGACTTGGACTCCCAGCCGGGTGAGGATCCCTTGGAGGGGCCTTCGGGAGAGGGGCCTCCTTCAGAGTCTAGGGAGGAGTCTGCCAGCGACCCCACAGCTGTCCTGGGCACAGATCCCGAGCCAGTACCTGCAGCAGATGTTTGTGCTCCAGAGGCAGAGGCTAGTGCTTCTGACTCGACAGAGGCTGGTGTTTCTGACTCCAGCCCGGAGTTTGCAGCAGACTCTCCCCCCACGTTCCTCCAGAGGCGGCTGGAGAAGGGGGCGGTTCGGAGGTCTCAGTGGCTGCGGAAGGAGAAGCGTCTGATGAATCGGCCCTGAAGTCTTGAGGGGCTCCAGCTGTGAGCTGGGCCAACAAACATTTGATCAGCCCCAGCTGGGCTAAAGACTGTGTACTTAAGACAGACGCTGTTGGAGTTGGGCATGGGACAACAACTGTCTACCAACCGGGAATCTGCATCCTATGTCACGGGCTTTCTGTTCCAGGCTAAACCTTGCTGTTTGAGTTTGCCACTCCTGGGACTTGGATGTTTCTTTTGGTGACGTAACCTCTTGATTTATTTATCACTAAAGCCGTAAACTCAGCTCCTGCCTCTGTGTCTGCTTAGCCGCCGCCTGACATTGACACTTTCCTATGGAGTATGTCATTCTTTGAATCCCATATTCTTTATCCTTGACCCCAAATAGATACCATTCCCAAGAGTCCAAAAGTCTAGTCAAACATGAAACCAAGTTAATGGCTAGAGTGTATTGTGCTTGCCTGCATGGTAAAGAGATCATCCATCTAAAACTCTTTCAGTATCCACATGTCATTGAAATTTCTAGAAGTAGATCAATAATAACAGGGTAAAGTATCTGCTGAAAATGGAGAGCCTGTCTAATATTACCTGTAAGCAATTGATAGCCAGTAAACATGGTATTACATATTCCTCTAAGTTGTGGATACTTCCACAGTTAGAAGTACCCAGTGTTGACTGTCTTTTGAGAAGAGATAATACAAAAGCACTTCAGATCTCTATTAACATATGTTAATGTTATGTTAATGTTACAGAGGGGAAAGAAACACCTTGAACATGCAATTAAATGGTAGCAGTTTTCTCACCCAAATCAGATTTCCAGAAAGTGATACCCTCCAAGATGCTTCAGCCAGATTTTAGCTCTCGTCATCTACTTTTCACTCTGTTTTTATTTCGAAACTGCTGTTTGCTCAAGGGCATGAGAAAAAACACACACATATAGACATGCATACTTTCTCTGCTTAACTGAAGAAAGTGGGTGTGTCACCTACCTCAAGCTTTAATGGCTTTTTTTTTTCAAAAACATTCAACAGGTTTCCGGCTATCTTACAAGTGTCTCCTACTGATGAAATGTCTGGGCTATTTACAAACCATTTACCTAACAGTTAAAATATGTAAAACTCAGTGTATCAAATGCAATCAGAGCAGTTACTTAGAACCTGGACAATAGTGAGAATGCCATCTTTTAAGTGAACCCTAATTACAAATAGTGCATCATATGTAAGAGCAAACTATATAAAACAGAACCCCTGTGCAATCTTTATCCACATTGATGAGTCCTGCAAGCCAAATCAGAGTTTGGAAACATTATCTTTGGAGATTACAATGACCAGAAGCCCCACCCAGCACAATTTAACTAAATTAGGAATTCTGGAAGTTGCAGTCCAGAAAATAACATTTCCAACAGCTATGCAATATGAATTGAAGAGCTCATTGCTACTCAAAATGGTAATGTGTGAGTCATTGGCTGCTGGTCCGCAGTGGGTTTCCAGGAAAGAAAGAAATCGTTTAACCAGTGGACACAAATGAGGTACTCGTCCCTGACACATTGGGAAAAGGAACCCCGCTGGTCTGTGACATCAAACACCAATTGCTGGAATACGTGTTTCGACCACTTCTAGTGGCTTGGTTCTGTCAGGGATCTACACAGCCTCAGAACCTGTCAAATGGGATCTCCTTAGTAGGTGACCCTGGTGATAGTATGTTGTAAGTATAGGGAACAAGGATTTGGCAAGTCCTAGTAGCTATTCTGGGTTAGCAGCTATGGACCATGTTCTGCTAAATTTAGATTCTGCTATATTCAGGGAGCTATTCACCTCTTGCACAATACCTGGGTTGATCCTATGTAACTGGTCAATCTCCAGACCTAATAGACATAGCAAAAGAGAACAGAATCCATCACTAGACTTGCTTCACAATATGGGGACTTCTTCTGAAAACTCTGCCTCTGAAGAACAGAGATGACCTTAATACTTCCAGGTAGAGCAGTAGGTAAAATTGCAACCATCCTCAGCCTGATCGACACAGGTGTAACACCTAACCCTCCCAGACCCTTTTACAGCTATCTTGTGAACAGCCTGCCTACCTGTTCTGCCATTATATCCTAGCATTAGTCTTCCTTGTTCGTTGGACAGTTCCCCTTGTTTCCAAGACCAATGATTCCTCTTGTAGTCAGAATAGCATAGTCTCACATATAATATTAAACCATGATTTACTTTATCTTTAGGTTCCTTCTTTCCTCCCTATCTCTTTTCAGACTTCTTTTTTCCTTCCTAATGTACTGGCTTGTCTGTTACATCCAAACTATGCAAACTTCAATTAGTATAAATCATTGTTTTCACAGCTCAGAGTTAACAGCAAGCTTTGATTTGTTGTTTGTTTGATTTGTTGATTTGTTGTAATCTCTGAGGTCAGGGCAGAAACTACAGTGTTCAAAGCGAGTGTTCAAAGGTGGGAAGAATGAACACACAAGTCTTAGGATGGCCAAACTAAGGCTTGGTGTTACATGTGAACCAAGCCTGTCTTTACTTCATGTAAAATAACTGGTTTCTTGAAGCACAAAATCTTTTAATGAAATTTTATGTCTTTCTGTATGCAAGTGTACATAAATAAATTAACATGTCACCTTCAGTTGAGGAATCTATAATCATTTGCATTAACTCAAGTTGACCGCGTCCTGCAGCATGATGTAATGGAGTTGCATTTAGATCATCCAGTTTCTTAAGTCCCTCACGATTCTTCTTAATGAAGCTTCGCAGCCTGCAGGTACTTCCATCTGAGATTACCTAATTTTGGATTTTAAAAAAATGGCAAAGTTTTTGTTCTTTAGTTAAAAAGAGAGTATAAGAACCTCAAATGCTACTGACCAATTAGTTTATATATTGTTGCCTGCTTATTTTAACTACACTCAGCTCATAATTTCCACATGTTTTTAAACTAACCCACAATCCAGACAGAGAAATTAAGAATATAAAAAAGAACTTTGCTGGATTGGACCAAAGCCTTATTTAGTCCATCATTTTGTTCCTATACTGGATTCATTCCAATTTGGGCTCAGGTTGTGTTCAGATTGAGACAGAAACATCCTCAGTCTCCTTGGCTGATCTTGAAACTGGACAAGTGAAGTCCATCTTTGATGGATCTGCTTGCACTTGGTACCATCAACTCATAGAATTCAAGTCTTTTGAGAAGTTTATCTGATAGGGGACTTGGAGGCACCTTCTTTCTGTAGTTATGGTTGCATTTGGCTTAGCATTTCCAGAATGAGATGCTGTAGCCCAGAAGGCTATATCTTGGACTTTTGACCATTGGCTAATGGGTTCCCAAGAGCTTAGCATTATCCCCTATGCTTTTCGACTTCTATCAGAAGACATGAGGAGAAGTCATACAGAATTTTGAGGTCAGGTGTCATTGCTATGCTAAAGATAAACT
Organism: Cyclura pinguis; assembly: GCA_030412105.1. Classification (NCBI taxonomy): domain Eukaryota; kingdom Metazoa; phylum Chordata; class Lepidosauria; order Squamata; family Iguanidae; genus Cyclura; species Cyclura pinguis. The sequence goes on from CM059602.1 coordinate 221,963,072, forward strand.
CAGGTCTCTCTTTTTCAGTCTCTCCCCTCAAAAGAGATTGAGGAGGGGAGAAGAGAATCACGCCTTCAGAAGTCTCCAGAAGGTATGATTTTCCTCTGAAACAAGCCATCCTCTCCACATCTTGTTTAAGTACAATCAATAAACAAAAACAAAACACCACCCTTTATTAAACACTAGATTTCTCTCTTGCACACGATTTTTGAAAGAGAGGATAGTGTGACCTATGGCAGATACAAAGTGGTAGAAAGTAACACTGAACCCTCAGAGTGTTGTAGAAGAATCCTAACTGTGAAACACCTTCCTAAAGGAGATGAGGTTTGTTCCATCCTTATTTTAGACATGCAGCACTGTTTTGCTAAGAATCAGGTTTTTCAAATTCTTTTGGCCTACTTCAATTTTTTTTTTACTTTTTGTTTTTACTTTGTTGTGATTTTTAATTGCATTTTATATAATTGAGCCCTGTGTTTAAAATGAACTATATGCCCATGGAAAGCCCACAAGCAGGACCTGAATTCATCTAGTAGCTACTGAAAGACTTATCCTGCATGATAAGGCTCCAGTCGCCTTTTAAAACCATTCAAGCTGGTATCCATCATTGTATCTTGTAGTAACGGTTTGACAGTGTCCCCTACGCTGTGTGCTTCCCTATTTTCCCCCAAATAAAATGAATTGCATTTACTTGAATTATCTTTTAATCCAATTGGCCCAGCTTGCTGCTTTTGTTGTTTGAGTACATGAAGAAAAATCTCCTTCAAACTCCTGGATATTGACTCCAGGGCTTTTCTATTCCCTGCATAATTTGTATCAGTTCAATTGCTTGGATCATATTGCCTCTCCAAGCATCATACAGCAGTGCTTCTTCATTTTGTATTAGAAGAAGGTTTTGAAAATCAAGAGCACCAAGAAAGATGCCCATTATCTACCCTTTTTCTCTATATGGCAATATGATACTGTTAAAGCAAATGTTTTTTCATACATCCACAGAGGTCCTAATACAGGGGTGGGAATTGTTTGGACCTCCAGTTGTTGCTGAACTGAAGGTCCTAGAATTCTTCACCATTGCCTACAATAGCGAGGGTTGATGGGAGTTGCAATTAACATCTGTAGGGTAAGCTAATTCCTGTCGAGCTATTTTAAAAATTTGATCAAGGCTAATAAGACTTTTAAACTCTTTAGGATAACAGCATATCTGTTGACTGCAAACTATGGGAAATCACAAGATAGTTGTGATGTGTGGGATAACATGTGAAAGGCAATTTAAACCACAGGAAATAAGCAAAACTTTTAAATATGCCTTAGTAAATGGCTGCATGGGCTGACAATAATCATCGTTCTCATACTCTTTTCCTCAGTTTTGGATAAAATTTTTAGAAAAATTGTGAAGCAGGAAGAAGTGCAAGATGGACACTTGCTTTTAAACAGCAGACAGAAGTAACAAACTGATTTGATTAGTGCAAAATTCTGAAGACATGATTATTAAAAACATCCTAACTTTTTTGAGTGAGATATTTAGTCCTCATTACAATCACCACTGTTTCCGATGTTACTTTCTTACCAGCTCATTATTTCTATAACTGGTATTAAGAATGCTTTCTGATCTTTGTAGCATCATGTAAATATTTTAAATGATGGATTAAAAACAAAAGAACTATTTCAAATAAATATACTTTAGTTCCACATAACAACTGCAGATACTGATTGAAAATGCAGGATACACAAAACTTCTAAATCTGTATCAATGGTGATTTATTCAGTAACTATATCAGATCAGCATCATGTGTTATATCTGTTTAGCCAAGAAAGGTATAAGAAACTGGTAGTAAAAAAAATTCAAAACTGTATGAAAATTGTATCACCTTTTTTGTGAAAAGGAAGCTTTTCTCCCCTGCAACACATTAACTAAAAAAGTCATATTAAGACAACGTTTATGTGGCATAACAATGATGAAAGTCTATAATCCACATCTGTACTTCAAGAACACTCACAGTTTTATATCACATAAACACACAAACAGATACATAAACCCAGAGTGGGTCAGTGTAGAAGTCAAGGGGACTACATTAGTCCTCCAGGAGGCTAAACATACACACACATACATACACACCACACACAGCACACCACACCTGCATCCTTAAAGAATTTTTTTTTCTCCTTCAGTGCTTTGAAAGTCTTTAGAGGACGTAGGAACATGGTTTGGGGCCTTCCCAGGTCCCCAGAGGGTGTTTTATGGCATTTTAAGGGGGGAAAAAATTGGAAAAATTTTACAAAAAATTATTTTGAATCCTGGGGGCCCGAAGAGGACTCCAAAGGTGGTGGAAATGCCATCCAGACCCTCTAGAAATCATTTTGAGTATTTTGGAGGGAACAGTGCAAAACTTTTACTGCTGGTAAATCTATCCACAGATGGCTGAAAGAACTGTTTCCCATTTAATACCATTATACTCCTGCAGAACAAAAACACTAATCTCTTACTTTAGGAAAGGGTTGTCAAACCTTTGACACTCCTTCTATTGTCATCCAGAACTTCTCAAAAGACAAAAGATCCCCGTATTAGAAAATCTATTTATTTAATTCATTTATATCTTGCCTTTGTTCAGGAAAATAGCACACAAGGCAGGTAAGGTCAAAATGGACATCATCAAAATACTTTTTTAAAAAAACCAGTTAAAACTATCTTAAAAGTCCAGGTTCAGAGTCCTGACATCTGTCCTTCAGTATACAGATGAATCCTGGTCTGTGACAGAATCATAACTGAAGAAACCATTCTGAGTCCTCCAGGGAAAGGTTATGATATAGATAAAGGGCCTTTTCTCCCTAGACTGTTATAGTGCTATTATTCCACTTTCAACATTCTGTAGAATTCTTTGGAATGTTTTGCTTTGGTGACCATAGATGTACAGAGAAAGAAGAGGACTTTCCCTGTTGAATTTCTGGAAAATAGCTCCCTGTGGATCCCTAAGAGAAGAAATCATCCAGCCACCCCGAAAAGGAAATACTGTGCTCAACGGCATTTCCGCACTAGCCTGTTACAACGTTATTATTCCATTTTCAACATCCTACGGAATCCTGGAGTGTGCACTTTTTTGGGGGGGGGCATTTAGAATTCTTAGCCTCAAAGGCCCCTCCTTAAACTGCAGACCCCGGATTCCACAGGATGTTGAAAGTGGAATCATAGCGCTATCACAGTGTAGTGTGGAAAGGCCCACAGATATAGATATACACAGTCTAGTGCGGAAATGGCCACAGACTCGTGTATTGCCTTCGGGACAAGCCCGAAACCACTTCGTGTCTGTTCCCGGTAATCCTCGGACGCGTGGCCGCTTCCCTCTCTCTTATTTGCTTTGGAGGGCGGGCCACTGAACTCGGTAGCCGGGACTTGCACGGCGGGGCTCCTTACCTTGAAGACGTCCTGCGAGGCGATAGAGGCAGCGTCGGCTTCGCAGACCACCCCCTCGTAGCAAGTGCGCTGCTTCTTCTCGCCGGACTGCAGCCACTTCAGAACCGCGCGCTTCATGGTCGTCGCGCGCCCGGGGCTGGGGCTGGGCGGCTCGTTCCTCAAGAGGGCGTCGGGAAACTCCCTGGAAACCTGCGAAGGCCACAACGAGGAGCCCCAAAGTCAAGGAAAAGTCGAACGCCTCCTCCCCACCCCGTCTCGACCCCTGAGGAAGAGGCTTGCTGCCTTCATTGCACGTCTCCTGCCTCCGTCCCCTCCCTCCGGCTCCAAGGTACGCCCACCGCGAAGGAAAAAAGGCGCGCACAGTTCAGACCCGAAGGGAGAGGGATCTGTGCTGGCCAGTCCCTTGGCGTCGAGTCGTCTGACTGACAGGGATGAAGGAAGTCGGTGAGGGGGAGTGGAGGCGAGCCGCGCGCTCCGCGGAGAGAGTGCCGCCTCCCTGCCTTGGCAGTCCGGGCGCGGGGAGTTAAGGGGAGGCTTAAAATGACTGTAAATATATTGCCGCCGCAGGACTCGCGGCAGAAGGAGAACCGCGTCAGAGGCTGGCTGGGGCTGTTTCAGAGCCGCCCGGGCGCTCTTCGCGAGAACGAGCCGCTGAGCGATGCTGCCGCGTGGAAATCAGGAAGCGGCCCGCCTGGACCGAGAGAAAGAGAGAGAGAGAGACTGGTCTGGGATGTGCGCTCAGGTGGGTTTCCACGCTATGAATGAGAGACCCCCTATTATTCCACTTCGCTTGGGAAGAAACACCACTGAACTCAGTGGACTGGTTCCAGGTTGAGCAATACTTACAGGAGCCTATTGAAATCAATTGGACTTGAATTAGTCACAATTAAATGAAATCCCATTTATTTCATTGAGTCTACTAAGTATGATTAAGTCTGGAAGGTATATGAATAGGTACTTATAGGACTGTGTTCAAACGATGTTTAGAATATGCTGCTAAACAGTAGAGACATGGAAAATATTCACCATTATTCATTCTCAGATTGAAAAGCAAGTTTCCCAACTGTTAGGAAACTGTTGAGAAGAATAATAGACTAGTAAGAATTTTGCCCAATTTTTCCTGGTATTTGAACATCTCAAAGAGTTGTAGAGGCCTTACCTGTCAGGTAACATGAAGTTTTTGGTGGAAAAAAAAATCTGTGCAGAAAATGAATTTAGTGCATAAAACTCACTGTTTCTTGCACAGGAAACCTGTTTTCTGAGCATCAAGCAGGGTTCTTGTGCAAAAAAAAGAAAGTTTCTCTGCACAATAATTCTTCCTCAGCATTTCAGGACATTCAAATACAGGAAGAATAATAGAGAAGGACATTCACAGTATTTGAAAAACTACTCTAATTATTTGCTCTCCTATGCAAAGATGAAATAGTCAAGGGTTTACAACCCTAGGAAATAGGTCAGGCTCCCTTCCATATGACTGTGCTGTGATGTTTTAGTGAATTAAAGAATGTTGGCTTCTGTTTATTTTTCCCCCCTCTCCATCTTCTTGTCCATGAATGTGCCACAAAAGAGTAATTATGAACATGTGGCAGATAGGCTAAAACTTAAATAAATAAATGCTTAAATTTTGCAGGCATTTTGTTTTCGCAAAGCTGATTTGGAAGCTTTTCAATTCAGAACATTTGCTTTGACATCTTCATGTATCTGTATCTATACCTTTGAGGCCCCTCCCTAAACTGCAAACACCAGGATTCCATAGGATGTTGAAAGTGGAATAATGGTACTAAAGCAGGCTTGTGCAAAAATGGCTATGGCTCCTTTCCACTTTACAGAGCATTATCACCTTTTCCAGTGACTCATGTTGTCTCATGATATGTCCAAAATGCAATAGGCTCAGTTTAGTCATGTTGAGGTCTGCTGAAAGTTCGGACTTAATTTGCTCTGAGGTCCATTTGTTTGTCTTTTTTGGTGAACCATTATATCCCTAGAACTCTTCTTTGGCACCAGGCTTCAGATGAATTGATTCCCCCGCCCCTCAGCTTTCTTCACTGCCCAGTTTTCATAGATAGAAAGTGGAACTAATGTGGCATAGATGGTCCTGCTGGTGAGGTAGTACTTTAAGTACTTCACTAGGGAGACCAGAACTTTTGAGAAATTTGAGTACTTTACTGTGGGAGACCAGAATTTTGAATTTCGGCTCAGCCATGGAACTTAGTAGGTAACCCTGGGCAAGTCACATACTCTCAGCCTCAGGGAAAGGCAGCAGCAAATCACCTTGGAATAAACATTGCCAAGAAAATTCTAAGATAGGATTACGCTAAGGTGGAGTTGACTTGAAGGCATATGACAACAGCAAATGGTATTGGTATTTAATCATACATCTTTACACTTGTGGATCTTATCTAGTTCCTTCACAGCCACCCTTCCAAAGTATAGTTGCCTTCAGATTTCTTGACTACTATCTCCATTTCAGTGAATGGCTGAGTTAAGGTAGAAAATCTTTTAACAGTTTGAATGTCTTCATCAACCACTTTAAAGACAGATTAATCTTTTATGGTCCTTATTTTTTGCTTTCTTAATATTCAGCTGTAACTCTGTTTTTGCACTTTCTGCCTCAACTTTAATCAGCAGTTCTTCCAAGTCTGTGCTGTTTTTTTGCTAGTAATGTATCATATACGCATCTTAATTTACTGATGTTTCTTCCTCCAGTATGAAGAGCTTAGTACCGTGAATCTCAAAAGGGGAACATCAGTGCCTTCCAAATACAAAGAGCAAGAAAAGAGATCACTTCCCAAAAACTGGTGCCTTCTCAATGTATTGAATACAACTCCCTGGGTTATTATGGAAGTTGTAGCCCATCACATCTGAGAGATGCCAGGCTGGGAAACATAACCTAGGGCTGCTTCTGCTGCTGTTTTTTCTCTTCAGTTGTGAATAAAACCCTCTAGTCTTTAGTCAAAAAATATTATAATACAGCACCCAGAAAGGCTACAATGAGAGGGCAAAGAAATGTACAAGAACCAATACCTAGTACCCTATCTCTTTAAAAGTATACTTATGTATTAATAACATAAGTTATACTTTTCAAAAAGTATGGAATGCATGTGATATATCCATGGCTTTTTACTGATTGGCTGGAAATCTAGGAAGCCATAAGAAACTACCTTACATTCAGCTTGGAAGTAATTAATTTCAAAACGATAACTACTTGTCATTAGTTCCTTTTTTTAAAAAAAAAAGATAGAGTATTAAAATCACTTTACAACTGCAACTTAGCAAAAAACAATTTCATTCCCTTTGCTTTATAAGCAACTTTGTTACATATGAGAATCAAAACAGAGGCCCCAAGTAATGCCAGAATGGGGCTTGGTACTATAACTGTTACTAATTACTTTTTAAAAATAGCTTTCCAGTCTCTGTTTATGCTTGGTCAATATGTATGAAAAAGACAAGCTTCATATGAGTGAACAGAGTGACACAATAGCAAAAAAAGAGCAGTGGTTCCTAGGCTTCATCAAGAGAACTACAATGTCCAGATAAAGGGAATTAATAATATCACTTTATTTTGCTTTGCTCAGGTATCACCTGGCATAATGTGTCTGGGCACCACAGTGTAGGAAAGATATTGGCAAACTGGAATATGCCCAGAGAAAGACCAAGATCGTGAAAGATCTGGAAGCCAAACCCTACGAAGAAGGCTGAGAAGTGATATGACAGCCATCTTCAAATATCTAAATGACCATCACATGGCAGATGAAGTAACCAGTTCTCTGCTTTTCCATTGAACCAGTAATATTCAAATGACAAGAAAGGAGATTCTGACTACACAGTTGGAAGAATGGTGAAGAATGGTGAAAGTCATTTGATGACAGAATAGACTCCCTCAGAAAGTGGTGAATTATCCTTACGTGGAGGGTTTTAAACAGAGATTAGATAACCACCTCTCTGGTACTTTAGCCTTTCATGCTTGTTTCTTAGATCCACAAAGTTACCTGTATTCACTGTGATGGACTGATAGCACATTCTGCATGTAGATGTGTGTTTGAAGTCTTGTTTAGACATCAGTTGGCTAGTTCAAACCATGAGATGAAGGTAATGTCTAATTCTGCTCCCCTTTATTGTCATTGCCCTAATGGGGAAAGGGAATAGTCAGAATAGATGTTGCTGTACACTCAGAGAGTCTCTATGCAGCCAATAGCTACTGTTTTTTTCCTGTTTGGAGAGTCTACACACAGACAGAAATTTTTCTTCTTCAGTATGATCCCTGTCCACATGAAAAAAGTGATCGGGATGAGGGGAGACATAATTAATTGCTCTCCTGTTCATGTGTTTATTCAAATACGGTGCAAATGGGGCTTCTGGGAGATTTATATGTGGAAAACAGTTCTGAAGAGGAAGAGTTTGACCCCTTCCTCATCATCACCATTTCAAATCAAAATCAGACAAGTTCTCCCCTTTCCAACTGTTAAAAAAAGGGTCACAGATCTCCCACAAGTTTGCTTTGGCCCTGGAAAGGAATACAAGCCTCAGAATGCTCAGTTTCTGCTTTAGTCTTCTTCAGTCTCCCATGAGAAGGTGTTGGCAAATATAAATTTACAAGTGTAAACAAGTACACAATAGTCAGTGATAACAAAACTCTGGCCAACTCTGCCTCACACGTACAGCATGAGATGAATAATGCAAACTGAACAATTATTTGCTCACTCTCAGTGAGTGGTACTATAAGTTTAAAGGTCCACATAAGCCTTCAGGATGGATAAATGTTAAGCTCCTAAGGCTAAGAGCCAAACTAGATTTGACTAGCCTTGAGTGGTTGATCTCTTTAAAAAAAACAAAAACAAATTGATAGCTAGCCACCTTGGATCCTATGTTGGGAGAAATGTGGAATATAAATTAATTTTTTAAAAAAATAAATGAATAGGAGGTTGGGGGGATGAGTTGGATCAGGACCATGGGGAAGCTCTGTTTTAATCCTTTGGTCCATTTTCACAGTAATTCTAGTGTCTAGTTTGGTTCTGAGTCTAGCATATAAACACCCTAAAGGCACCACCCCGTCTGAAGTTGGAAGCTAAGCAAGGTCAGCCATAGTTAGCACTTGAATGGGATACTTCCAATGAGTACCAGGTGCTGTGCGTTTCAGAGGAAGGAACTGGCAAAACCACTCTGGGTATTCCTTGCCTAAGAAAACCTTATGAAATTCATTGTAAGTCAACAGGCAACCTTAAGGTACATTCACACACACACAAACACACTAGATTCCAGCTAAACATCAGGAAGAATTTCCTGACAATAAGAATAATGGAATAGATCACCTCAGAAGGTGATTGAATCTCCTTCATCAGACTTTTAAAACAGAGGTTGGATAACCATCTGCTACCTTTGCTGTGAATTTCCTGCATTTGCAGCAGACTGGACTAGATGACTTTGAGGAATACATTCCATTTCTGTTGTTCAGTGACACTAATCTAGCATTCTTTTGCTGCTGAGATAAAGCAAGCACTTCACAAGCAAGATGTGAGCACCCTTCTTGCTAAGGAATACTCCTCAGCTGATTATCTCCAACTGTCTTTTAGTTTTTATCAGCTTCATATCAGATGATGGTATTCATGGATGGGACTGATGATGAAGAAGAACTCAGTCTAGATGAGACAGAGGGAATGATGATGGGGATTGAGTGGAAGAGATGGGTGGGAAAATACCTATTCAGGAAGTGTGTGTGCATCACACTTTTACTAAAAAGTTTCAGGAAGTCCTTGAGGGAAGTCCTAACCAATACTATTCCTGAAATTGTAGGAAGCAACTGTGACCTAAGTATCTCTTTTTAACTTCATAAGCCACCTACACTAGTATTGGGGGATGGGAAGGTGAATTATATTGTAATGCAAGGTATTTGAACCTGTATTTGAAGACCGCACAGGACTTACAGCTGAGCAGAATGCTTCCACTCAGTTGTTAGTAGGTACAATTTAGCATTCTGACAGGCTACTTATTGGAGATATCAGCACCGCAGTGATGTATTTAAGTCTTTTACTCCAAGTCTCAAGTCAAGTCTCTACCTTCAAGTCTCAAGGCAAGTCTCAAGTCTGGAAGCCAACCTTATACCCCAACCAAAATTCCAGAATTATTAGATAGAGTGAAATAAAGTCAGTTTAAACAATTTAAGCAGAGTTGGCTCTCCACATTTGCAATTTTGCCATCTGCAGCTTCAGAAATGGGAAATAGAATACTATCTTACTCCCCATTACTGAAGATTCAAAAGCTTTAGAAGGAAGGATCCTTCCTCCTCAAGCCTGTTGCCTAACACATTTGCTGTTTCCCTCTGAGAAATGCACCCTGCACTCTGGGGGCAAGTCTTGTCTTTTGCTCTTAGGAAACGTTTTAGAAGGCTCTTCCGATATGCAGTGGGGACAGGCTGCTGAGCAGACCTCAAGCTCACCTCAAGCCATTGCCTAATCTGTTTGCCGTTCTCCTCTGAGAAACACACCCACACTTTGGGCTTAAGACAGGTTGTCATGTGACCACTAGGCAAAAAGAGATGGAAGCATTGTTCAAAGTCACAAGGTTTCTGGATGAATATGTTATGTTGCTGAACCAAGGGCAGCAAATCAGTCATTAAAAATATACAGGTCTCGAGTCAAGTCAGTGCATCATTTATGGCTGAGTCAAGTCCTAGTCAAGTCACTGAAGCAACTTAAGTCTGACTTGAGTCCAAGTCTATCGACTCGAGTCTACATCACTGCAGCAGTGGTTATCTGTCTATTCCCTGGCATGAGTTAAGGTACTCTGTTTGACCTATAAATCCTAACAGTGTGGATCCTAATTATCTAAGGCAGCATCTTCCACTGTGTGACATGCATATATGTACCCTATTTAAGAACTCCTGATGAAGTACTGTATAGACCCCAAGGAAAGCCCATATATGAACATGATCGTTTCCGCACTAGACTGTTTGAGGCTCATCCCTAAACTGCAAACTCCAGGATTCCATAGGATGTTGAAAGTGGAATAATAAGACTAAAACAGTCTAGTGCAGAAATGGCCCATAAGTTAAGGTCATTTTTATCATTTTGTCTTCTGCTTCCTTGTCAGTTAAGACCAAAATCATTTGGATGACTTATGCCAGTTACACCAGCACAAATACTTTTCTAGGCATTGCAGGAGGTGGCTAGTACCTCTTTGCACAACACCTTTGTACTGTTTCTGCAAGGGAAGCCAGGAGTGCCCATGCACAGCACTGATCCCCCACCCCACCATTAAATTTGCTGCATGGAGTGTTCCTAGGTGCTGTCCGACTGTCCTTTGTCCTTGTCCAGTGGCTGCTGCTGCTTCCCTCGGTGTACAAGTGCAACCAGACAATGCCAAAGAGTACCTTTGCAGCCAAACAAGGGCCAGGATGGGTTGTGAACCCATCCTCAAGTGTTTCCAACTCCCCTTAAATACCTTGGGAAGAAGGAAGAGCCTTTACATCCCAGACCACTTGCATGGCTACACTGATGGAACTTTATGATCTGCCAGCGGTCCTGTTAGATGTTAGGTAGTGTTTGCTGTCCCCTGTTGTTTGTATATATGCTTATTTTACTCTTGTAATTTTGATCATTTTTTATGACATTTTATTATTTGTGTATCGATGCTTTATATTGTATACTACATGGGAAATTTATCTTGAAAGGTTCTGCTAGTCTTTTTTTTCTTTCATTTCAATCAACTTTATTGCAGAATGGGAGTAATTCCAGCAGGTTTTGAGAATGTTTATCTCTGCTAGTAGAATATGAGGATCATTTTGTAATAACAGTAGTGTGATTGGTGATAACCTCTTCCATACAAAATTGTAAAATAGATATGATTAAGTCTTTATTCTTTACATGCCTGCTGAAATCTACATCAGGTTAAGTGAACTTTACTTTAGCTGATTATCTATAGGGTTGCAGTCTCAAAGGTATTTTATGAAAATTATGGTCTCAAGGGATTGCATTTACTGTTGCATATCCCAGAATTTTAAATCTGACAGTTTGCAATACACAAATCTATGAATAAGTTTGATTTGCATGTACAGACTATTTGATATTTAAATAGTTGTACTCATAAGAATAAGACTACTGATGTTATTTTTATATGTATTATCATCTTATGCATTGTTAATATTTCAACACAACTTGATACCTTGTCTGGAATGATGCCAAGGACCTCAAAGCAAAGAAAATTAGTGAAGAATTTTGGAAGAAATATTTATTTTATTTGAGACTGACTGCATTTTCATCTTTTAAAATTAGTGGAAGTTCAGACATGTAAAATAATCTTAAAAGGAAATGCTGAGAATGTGGGGAAAAATAATTTAAAAATTAGCTCCTACGGGAAATCAGCGTTGTAAGCTTACTGACCATAGTTTCATATTTCTCTATAATGTATTCACATAAGAAACTAATTCAAATCATCAGGCAAAAGTTGGCAGTATACTTTTCCCCTGAGTGAACAGAAAACACTTTTATGCACTTTCTAGCAGTTATGAGCTTGCTAATGGTAGAACAGTGGGCCCATTAGGATAAACAGCATTCACCAGAGATAACCACAGAGCAAATCTTCAATGAAAGTATGACTGTTTAATAAATGGAACTGCATCTACAATAAAAGAACAATTCTGCCAAAGTTAAGCGTCCGACAGTACAATCTAGTAATGTCTTTTCAAAGTATACTCCATTCAATTCAGTGGATCTTAGTCTCATGAAAAGTACATATGGGATTGCAGCGATAATCAAAATATGCTTAATTGGGCTAAATCAGATTGACTATTTACTGAGGCAGCATCTGAACAGTTTGCAAGTGCAGTAATAGTGATTTTGAGCACTGTTAGGTCATTTTCTCCCTGCTGTCCTCCAGACTCCTAATCCATGGAACGTATTGGGATTCTTTTAGATTCTAGACATTAGTTTAAGAATTTCACTTTAATTGAAGCCAGTCATCTGAAAGCTTTGCCAGGAGGAGCAAATTTTCCTGTTAAATTTTTCTAGATCTAGATTTTCTTTGCAGAATGAAGAACTTAAAGATATCATTTCATCTGTTCTCATTATGAGCCCAAGGACCTAATAAAAAAAAAAGTGACCACTTTTCTGGCTAATGCTTATATGAAGAAATTATTCAGAAAATATGGTCAAAGAAAATGCTGATATAAAAAACAGTAAAATCAAACATACAAGTCATTGAATAGTCTTATTTTTGAGTGATATCAAAGTTGATTATTATATTTTTGCAATTAAAGTACAGTCCCTTCTTTATTTAAATTATTGTTAATTAATATTCACCAAGTTAAAACACTTCTTTAACAAGCAATATGGCCTGTGCCCCAAAGAACTCCAGGATAACTAGCTTGACCAGATGAAAGGTGATGGAAGAAGATGAAAAATTAAAGGAGAAAATTAAAAAAAAATCATGTTGATATTACAGGACAGCAATGGTAAAGCTTTTTCACAGATGGATAACATCATAGAATAAGACACAAAAGGGAGGAGGAAGAGGAGAAGAAGGAAGCAGAGGCCAATAATGTAATGTAGTGTAATGTAATGTAATGTAATGATAATAACAGGGGAAAAAAGGAGTTAAAGACTGAGGACAGAAATGCAAACCAGCTAAAAATGGTAGCAAGAAAATTTCTTTTTTGAATATGAAGAAATATTAAATAAGAAGATATCTTTGAAGCTTGATAATAATGTCTATGGCTATAGGAAGTAGATTTCCTCTCTGAAGAGGAAAAAATGTTATTAAATTAGATATGAGATTTTTGAGACCTTGATTATAATTGTATATTTCTTTTCTAAAGAGAGAAAGAGTATCAGATGCAGATTTAAAATATGCAATGACAATTCTACACTTGTTGGTATATTACAGAATAATAAGACTTTTTTAAAAAAAATCAGGAGTATTGTCATTTTGTTAGATCAAAAGACATCAACATTCTAGTTACCTTTCAAAGAGGTTTCAGTGGTAGAGGTCTCAATTCTAAAGGAAGAACTTCCAAACCACAACTATCCAACTGGTCATCTGCTTTTGCTTTCACACAATGCCGTAATCAGTTGTGCTACACTGAATATCACTCTTGATGTAAGAGATGTCTGGCCAATGAATAAGGTGGAGGGAGGAGCATACATTTTCATATTGTACTCCCAGAGCTTACTTCCTTTGCATATCGGACAAACCCAATTATACAAACATAAGGAGATTTTCTAATATAATATTGCTCAACTTTGTTAGGTGGTCAGAGTATGACATAGGTTGACCTTTTTTAGTGAACTAAGTGCTTCTAATGGATAATCTAAACAGCAGTGTACAGGAATACAGTCTGCATAGAACGAATCATTGCCAAGATAAATGTTTTCTTCTTTTAAAAAAAACCTGCATGAAACGAAATGGTACGTGATACATTGTAGAATGGCGGAAAGTTTGTATATACTTTTATTCTCTCTCCCCCTTCGCTCTTTCTCTCTCTCTCTGTCTGCCTTAAAAATAGAATCATAGAATCATAGAAATGTAGAGTTGGAAGAGACCACACGGGCCATCCAGTCCAACCCCCTGCCATGCAGGAACACCCTCAAAGCACTCCTGACAGATGGCCATCCAGCCTCTGCTTAAAAACCTCCAAAGAAGGAGACTCCACCACACTCCGAGGCAGCATATTCCACTGCCGGACAGCCCTGACTGTCAGGAAGTTCTTCCTGAGGTTCAGGTGGAATCTTCTTTCCTGCAGCTTGAATCCATTGCTCCTTGTCCTGGTCTCTGGAGCAGCAGAAAACAAGCCCTCTCCTTCCTCTGCATGGCATCCCTTCAGATATTTAAACATGGCTATCATGTCCACTCTTAACCTTCTCTTCTGCAGACTAAACATACCCAGCTCTCTAAGTCTGTCCTCATAGGGCATGGCTTCCAGGCCTCTCACCATTTTGGTTGCCCTCCTCTGGACCTGCTCCAGCCTGACCATGTCCTTCTTGAATTGGGGTGCCCAGAACTGGACACAGGATTCAAGATGAGGTCTAACCAAAGCAGAGTAGAGTGGTACCAGTACCTCCCTCGATCTAGACACCATACTCCTATTGATGCAGCCGAGAATTGCGTTGGCTTTCTTGGCTGCCGCATCACACTGCTGACTCATATTCAGCTTGTGGTCTATTAAGACTCCTAGATCCCTTTCACACGTACTGCTATCCAGCCACATGTCCCCCATCCTATATTTCTGCATTCCATTTTTTCTACCTAAGTGTAGGACCTTACACTTCTCTCTGTTGAATTTCATTTTGTTAGCTTTGGCCCAGCTCTCCAATCTATCCAGGTCATTTTGAATAAATAATAAATTGTTACTTTTTTGTGTTTTGCCTTAAAATGGAGCAAAGGTGTTTCATTAACTTAATTCATTGTCTTATGTGCTTTAAGTTTATATCTAGCATTGGATGAACTCTCAACTTGCAGTGATTTTGATTAATCATTTCCCAAACAAGAAACAATTAGTAGATACTTACAGTGAGGTTCAATATGTCAGTGGTAAGCTTGGATCATGCAGTACAACAGGATAAAATGGGCACAATTCATTGAGAGATTGGTCTGGGCTTTTGGCAAAGCCTCCATTTATTATAATGATAAACCTCAGAAGTTTCCCAGTAGGTTGTGACTACATTTATTCTGGCAAACATGGAACAACAAAGTTCATAAGTAAAATATTTTATGAGTCTGAGTACCTCTATTAGCCTCATTGGTCCTCTTGGTATGCTTTACCCTAATTAAAACCTGATGAGTCATTTCATGTTTAACAGAAAGTATTTAATGTTCCTGAATAGCTTTAAAAAGCCAGACCCATTGCTTTCAAGGCAGTTGGAATGAGACACAGAGAGAAAAAGACAGAACAGCATGACTTAGTTGGAAAGGAAACATCTTTTCAGTATAGTTGCTCTATGTGGCCTGATGTACAATTGGCAAGTGCCTGACTTCTTTTTTTGTATATTTATAAATAAACAAATAGCACAGAAAGACAACTCATACTAATATGCTTCCAGAAACTTAGAAATCTGTCTCAGATGGGCTCAGATCATTGGTCCACCTGGCTGTCACCTTCACAGACCTCACAGTCTTAAAAGCTGTGACACATGCACTAAGGGAGTAAGTTATGATAGAAAGAAGAGAGGTAGTGTTATTCCTGAATTCTATATCACCAGTGATAGGAAAGTCAGTAGATAAGGGCTATTATGTAGCAGTTATGTTACAAAGGGGGAAATGAACTATGCAGTTTATGTTGAATTGTCATTTAAATTAAGAACTGCACTAAAGCCATTACAGCATGAAGCTGATAAGTGACTGTTCCTTCCAGGGCACAAAGTGCCAATGTACAGTGATTGCAAAGAAAGCTTCTGCCTTTATAAATGACTGTAGAAAAATTCCAGTTTACAGAAAACTTCTGTTTATAGAAAGTCAGTTTTGCAGAAAGACCATCAGGCCTCAGTATCTGTTGCCAAAACAAAAGAGGCAGCAGATGTTCCTAACAGAATCCAGAGATTCCTTTTCCTGTTTCAATGATATGACTAAACTATTGACCATAAGCCAGGAAAAGGTCTTGTTATAGCAGACACTGAGATATATTATCCAGGGCATATGACAGTATTGCCAAATAAGATCAAGAATAGAGAAATAAAGAAAAGCTGTCCCATATCAGGGGGAAGTGAAATGGCATGCCTCTGGAAGTAATTGGGCATGACATCACAGTCATCCCACATGCCTCGTTCATATTTTCTGTGTAAGGCAGGACACTCTGAAATGCATGGGATAGCACCCAAAGTGTTGCAGAAGGGAATATTTCACAGTAGCCCCTACATATTTGCGAGAGTTCAGGGCGTAGAGCCCTTACAAAAGTGGAAAAAATGCAAATAATTCCCTCTCTGTGATCCCATTCCCATTCCCCTCCAGAGCTCCCCCCTCTTATTCCCTTGTCTCTGGGCCTGGCACTCCTGGTGGAAGAAAAAAGGACAAGGTAAAGGGCTTACTGGTACCTTCCCATCAGAAAGAGAAGAGTGGAGTACTGAGTTCTGGCATTCTAGCTACTTCTGATTACTGTCTTGAGAAAGGAGATTCCTCCCAGAGGGAAGGAATAGGAGCAAAGAGAGCACTTGACGAATAAGTGGGCATTACATAGCAGAATGTGTAGCCATGTGGCAGAAAGGACATACCTCCAGCAGTGTGGGGGGAGGGCTTTGCTCACCCAAAAGGACACACAGGCCTTGCAAGCCTGGGGTGCAGAATGCAAGGAAATGTGAGGAGGAGAATGAGGGGAGACAAGCATGTGCCTTGTGAATAATCAAATTTGTGAAGATCAAATGTGCAAATGTGGAGGGAGAACTATACATAAAAAGAGAAGCTACCAACACACTGTATTAGGCCTAGGTGAATCTTCCTCTTTTGCAGATGGCTAAAAATGTGATAGATGCTTTTAAAAAATCAGCATAGGCAACAGAAAAGCTTGTGTGGAAATAGATACATGGAGAGGCCTTTTTTCAGCTGGTGTTGGTGGAATTCTCATCCTGGTTGATTTATGTGATTCTGTCTCAATCAATCACTTATGACAGTGTAAAGAGCCATACTGGATCAAACCAAAGGTGACTAAAATATACATATGTGCTTAAATTCCTGCACACGCATACTTTTTCTTTCTTTATAAGGAAAATTATATTCTATTAATTGAATAGAATGGCAGTAAGAGGAAAGGAGTGGATGGCGTTCTTTTTTAAAATAAGGTAACTTGAGAATTTGAGCCTCCTCTTTAACATAGACCCCTTTTGTCAGCACAGGGAACCAGCTGGAGTCAATCCCATCAGAGGTAGGAAAAGGCTAGTTCTGTTCTTGTAGGAAAGGCGTATATTGGTTTAAAACTACTTTATTATGAAACTAGGTCCAGTTTAAATGATATGGGTTCTATAGGAGCAGTCAGCAGTCCACTTTTACAAGGATTAGAGGCACAGGCAAAAGTGGAAAAACTATGACTATGCTAAGCCTTCAAACTGTATTTAACACACACAAAATAGTACTGGTGAGGTGGCTGGGCCCAGCCACACATGTATTCCCTTACTTTAGTGGCAGGAAGGGCAGGGGATTGGGAGAGTGTGAGGAGGGAGAAAGGGGACACCCCCACCCCTTCAAATAAGCAAATGCACACACACTTCTTCTGCCTGTTCCATCCCCCCAAATAATCCGCAAATAACCAAATCCCTGAATGCTTTACCTGCAAATGTGGAGGGCCAACTGTAATTATATTTAGAAGAGGCAAAATAAAACTTGAGAGGTGGAAATTTATCACCATTGCAACTATGGCTATATTCAAGAAGCAGGTCCACACACATAGGAAAAAATATATGATGGTGTTGTAATAGAACAGTGGTGGGAATTGTGTGGCCTTCCAGATGTCATTGGACTGTACCTCCCAGCAAGTCTACGTGACATAACCAATGTTGACAAATGCTGGGAGTTGCTGTTCGACAATATCTGGGAGGCTGCACCTCCAGATATTTTTGCCTCTGTAGTGGGTTAAAATGGCTGGATTTGATGAATGGAAGCTCACTTTTAAGAAGAATTAATATAATGGCATACTGGTAACATATTACTGAGCAGTAGTAATGCTTCCTGGGTCCTAATGCTGATCTACCACTCAGCTAAGGATGGGCTAGAGTATGTCATCATATGAATTCTTCTTAATAGTAACTTTCTCAGTTCTGGCAAGGATAGTTATGTCATTCCTCGCTCCCTTCTCTGTTCCCTTGTATCATAACAGCAAGCCTTACAAATTTATAGCATTGCAGGAACTTAAAACTTCAGTTGAGCATGTAAGAAATATAGTTTAGGCATCCAAAGCTTGCAAAGTTACCAAGGGAATATAAACACAGCAAATAGCAGAGTTTCAATTGTGAAGGATTTTTAATGTCTCATCCTTTGCGATACCAAAAATTTGGAGACTGAAGGAAAATTCACAGGAGCAGGGTGGAGAATTAATATTTGAGAGGGCAATGCCTTCATTTCCCAACTCTGTAGCTACACCCCTGGGCAATAAAGTTTACTTTCAACAGTACCTTAATTGAGTTATCCATGTTTTTTCTTTATTTCATTTTTAAATTACTTTTCAGTATGAACAATCTAATTTATAATAAGTAATATGCATCAGAGAAACAAAGAAAAGAAAAAGAGAAGAGAAAAAAGATGTACAATTAATACACAACAGAGCTGTGAACCCCCAACCCTTATTGTAATGAAAAGAAAGAGAAGAAAGAAAAAAAAATATTATTCTGCCATTACAGATGGCAATCACAAATCTGTCCTTAAACTGCTTATAAGCAAACCAATTAAGACCTTTGCCTTCTTTAAGAACTCTCTTGATTTACATTTCCTGCTATTTTGTTCAAAGTACAGAAGAGCATCATAGAGCAACCATTTTCAATTTTACCTATTATTTCCTTAAAAAAAGGCTTCCTGCAGTGAGATAGCCAATATTGTCTTAGGAAAAAATCTATTTATATGTATATCAAACTTACAGGACAGTCTTTCTAATACAATGATTAGCATGTGTCTGACCTTTATCATACCAAAAAAGACATGCCAACCCATTATGGTTCTGAAGTTCGAAAAGTCTCACATCTCTAAGCAATATCCATTCCTTCAACTATACAAACCAACAGGGCTCACAATTTGACCTTAGAGACTTCTAAGGTGTCCCTTAGCACTGTGCAGTGGGTTAAATTTTATTCTGAGTTTCATTACCTGCCAGACAAATCTAGAAGTTTCTTTCTGCCATTTCTCTAGAAGTATCCCATTTCTTATAATAGGGATTGTTTGATAGAGAAATAAACACCTTGGCAAAACATTTGCTTTTATTACTGCAATGCTACCCCAAAGGGATAGATTTAACTTTCCCCATTTTTCTAAGTCTCTTTTTATTCCCTTCCAGAGCTTTTCATAATTTTTTGAAATAATGAACTGTTATTTGTGGTTGTAACTCCCAGATATTTAATCCCCTTTTTTAGAATTTGAAAGAGCACTTAGTTCATTGTCCTCTTCTGAAGTCATATTGGTAGTCAGCAATTTTGTTTTGTCACCATTCACTTTAAATCCAGAGCATGTCCCAGACGTCTTAATTTTTTCCAGAAGAGCTTCATTGAGTCCAATGGGCTTTGTGTCATTATCGCAAAATTATTTGCATAAGCTCTCAGTTTATACGGTTCTTTTTTCATCCTCACCCTACAAATTCTGTCATCTTGTCTAATAATTCTCAATAGCGTTCTCAATACCAAAATAAACAGTGAAGATAAGAAGCGATGAGTTATACTTGTTCCAATGCAAAGTGTGTGTGTGCCTATATGTTTGTGTGCATGCACATATATTCTCTCTCTTTCCTTGGAGGCATAGCTGTGGTGTCTATCATAAGAGTGCTTGAACTTCAGAATTTACTACTGGACCAGACATTCTCAGTTTTTACCCACAATATGCTACTGTGTTGTTTAAATGGCTAGTACACTACACATACACACCAGTAATACAAACATATCCAAAGAGATTGTATAGCTGAACTAGTGTGCACCTGCCTTACTTCCATAGCGTACAAGTCTTCATGTTTTTGTTCTAGAATCTATACCCTACTTTTGAGAGTTTCAGTTAAGTGATGGGTTAGGAAAACTGATTCTAGTCAGCTCACCCTTGCCTAGGTCATCAAGCTCTTAAACTAGCAGTATTTGTCTGCTTCTGAGTATAGATATTTTAAAACTATTTTCATTCTGTTGAGAAGGAAAAGAAAGGAACGCAAGTTAAGTAACTGAAAATTTTTGGTAGCAAAGGAACTATTGCTTTCACTTGTAGGTTATCTTTGGCCCTTTCCAGACCTGGAGGGGGGAACGACGGAACACACTACTCACCAGATTCGTCCGGGCAAGTCCATCGCGACGAGGAGGAGTGTGAGCTCGTCGCTCCGCACTCTTCCAGCGTCCTAAATGGCAGCTTCCGGTTGGTGGAGGCTCTCCACCAACTGGAGAATCTCGCCAGCCGGAAGCCCGCCCCTGGCAGATCTGCAGGCACGCACTTGCGCGTGCCTGCAAATCTGCTCCAGAGCCAGGCAATGGAGCGGCACGGGGTTGCGCGCTCCGTGCTTTTTAAAAACCTCTAAAAAGAAGTTTTTAAAAAACACGCCGCGCGACCAGTTCCAGTCGCTCCGGAGTGGATTGAGGTATGAAACTACAAAAAGTAGTCCACCCCAGTCCACTCTACGGTGCAGAAGACCTCCGTTGGAGGTCGCTCTGCACTGTTTAAATAGCCCGGTGCGGAAAAGGCCTTTCTTTCGTGCAATGCCCTATTGCCAGCAGAGTCTTTATTATTATGCTATAGACTGGGACACTGTTGCTATTGGAGTCTCCAAGAACTACCATTTAAATAAAATCAGACCGCAGAGCTGCACATCTTAAAATCAGAGGCATCTTGTCTATTGTACAGCTAGAAATGCTGACTTTCTACACTTGATCTTAGCCAAAAGCCCGAGAAGCGATAGAAAAGCTCACTTTAGAAATTAATCTGAGCGGCATAGCTACAAAAGGAACATAATAAATATTCCAGCAGTGCAATTTATCCTGGAATGGTCAGAGTCTGCACTTCCATTATAAATTCATTATTAATTGCAGTTGTTCTTCATGCTGAAATTTGTCCATAAATATTTCTGTGGCTGCATTTCAGTATCTAACTGATAGTGAAAACAAGACATTTGTTTGATAGAGCTTTCATACTAGGGAGCTTTGCTGACAGATAGTGCATCTTGCAAATTTTAAAGTTGTAAGTTTAAAATGGCAGATGTTGTGTAATATCTGAAATTTTGGATATGTCGGCTCTTGTTGTCTGCTACTACTAAATATGCTTTCTCCAAAGTCAAACACATCAAGTTTGTTAGCAAATAAAGTTAGAGAGGGCTTAGGACTGCAGCCTAGAAGTGCTTAACTTTCTTAGATAAACAATTTTTACGCAACCTGGCAAAAAAATCATTTTCTCTGGAATGAGTTTACAGGTAATGTGCTGAATGCATTGTGGTACAGCAAATACTTATGTATCCCTGCATCTTTCAAAAATCCTGATAAAAGATCCTACCAAGTAATATAACCATAAAACAGTGAAGATCTACATCCATCCTATGATAAAATTTGTGGTACAAGATTTATGAACACAGCAGTCAGGGAAATGGAAGAGACTTCCTTTTTATAAACAATTTTATAAAAGGCAGTAGAGTGAAGATGATCCTTCACAACAGAAGTTTGTACAAATAATATGGGGCAAAGAAAAATCGTGCACCTTTTTAAACAGTTCAGGAAGAAACTGGCAGAAGTGGATGATAATATCTTTCTGATTGTAATTCCTTTAAGAAATAATATTAAAATATTGTAGTATATATTTAAAAACAAAATCTATCACCCTAGTCCCAATTCATCTGCTGTAAATGCTGATTAAATATGAAGAGATGCCTGCAAAGAAATACATGGTAAGGCAATCAAAACTAATAAACCTGACTCTGTTTCTTGCTTCATGCCATAGATATCCCATTGGCGTTATGAACAACATATAACTAACACAATCTGGAAACATTGGGGAGGTGTCTTTTTTTCCTAACTAGGCAGATATGTTATTGGCATATATTATATCTGGGTTATAGTTATAGAAGTCATTGTATTTTGGTCTGGTACTTCTGTTATCAGAAAGGGCATTCTGTATTCTAGGATCTATTCAGAAGCATGTGTAAAAGATGCAATCATTATTTTGGAAAATAATAATGTAATGAATTATAATCTTACTAAGTACCAAAACAAATTTCAAATTGCCTGCAAGATTACACAGCATATTAAGAGGGGAATGTAATCTGGTAATTAAATTATTGGTATTATTATGAGAGTGAAACAAAGAACTATGTACATGTTTCAATCATTGCATAGGCATTGGCATAAGAGAGCTTCATAGAAAGAACACTGTGTACTGTGTGGACAAATATCGTGTGGCTGAGAAAGTGGAATGGTCAAGACTCTGACTGGGACAAGCATTTAAGAAACAAATTAGATGCAGGATGCCTGGATCCAGTGGAATTCTACCATTTCAGGACACTGAAATTCTGAACAGAGGAGTGGTAGGATTCTTTTACCCTGCTGACTATGTTTCTTCTCAAAATCATTTCTACTCTCCCAACTGCTTCTCAACCACACAAATGCATATGGGTTATCCAGAAGTTAATTTGTAAGGCTAATCTTGCAATCACTCTTGAATACAACAGAATATATCAGAGCTCTTAAGTCTGGAACAAACAGTTGTACCAAGAAGACTGGGTTAACTTTAAATACAAGAACCATAATATTCAAGGCAGTATTTGCTAGTACTCTCTGTGTGCAATTTTCTTGTATAAGATCCTGGTAAAAACACAGGTGACTATACAGAGCTGGGAATGGAATACAGTTGGGTAGCTGAATATATGAACTAATGTTGGATGAGAGCCAAAGTGATCACTCCCCAAAACCATATGTATTTCATGTGTTCAAGCTGCATATTCATAAGAATATTCCAAAAAAATGAAAATTCAGGAAAACATTCTCTAGGCATTCAGCTTTAATGCAGAAAAGGGAAAGGTCAACCCTGCTTGCACTGGTATGCATTGTTTCTCTGCCAAGGGAAAACAAGTCTCGCCTTAGGGAAAAGGGAAAATGTACAGAAAGGAGCGAAGTCAAAAAACAATGAAAAAAGCTTAGTGGATCTTTTCTCTGGGGAAGAAATGATGAGAAGTCAAAAGTGTTGTTGCCTGCTATCACTTGTGGGCTGACATGTGGATTATCCCCTACCTTTCTTTGCTGACCAACCATGGAATAATGAGACCAGACACAGATAACTGGATTGAATAAGGGTTTCTTTATTTAACCTTGAACCTATTTAATTGTGTTGAACCCAGAAAGAAGCAAGAAGGAGAAACAATCTAAGAAACAGCACAGGATCACCTGAGGCCAGGCAGCATGCCATGACTTCCCCCATAGCCTTCCCTTGGGCAAACAACTTGAGACCCAAGAGCAAACCAACAACTGGGTTGCTCCCAATCTGACCACCTACTGGAAGGCAGACCCAAAGAACCTCAACCCCAGTAGCAGGACTCAAGTGAGGGCAAAGCCCTCAGTCAGCCTCAACAGTAGTCAGCCCTCTCCTTCACCAAAAGGGTGCCAAGGTGTTTTCAATGTAACTCTTTTTTTTTCTCCCCCCACCAGATACTATGGACAAGTCTGCTTAGCGCCTTTGCCCCACCAGGCTGGCCAAAAGGGCCCTCACTCCTTATTGCAAGTCCTCCAGGAACAGCCTATTACTCCTTGAATAAATTCATGCCGTTCACTCTGTAGAGCTCAAGTTACTGAAAGACAATTTGTGAATGTCCGAGAAAGTAGCCCAACCCTCTGCTTAAGACATTATGGCATGCCTTATTCAGTTGTCTAAAGAGGACATGAAGGGGGTGAGAAGACCTTAAATTTCATCCAACTCTGCACCCCTCACACACTCACTGTCCAGGCACAATTGTGCATAACATAAAAACACCTGACCAATTTCCATTGGAGGCCAGCAAAGATAGTCCTTCCCCAATAGCATCTTACACCATGCAGGCATGGGGCCATATTTTATTCTCAAGGTCTATAAAACATTCTGGATATACCTCTAGCTTTTCTCAGAGTTCACCCTTCCCCAGAGCTTCTCATATGAGTTTTAGAGCCAAAAGGTAAAAGGGGAGATTGTTCTGTCTCCCATTTAGCTCAAAGATCATGATGGTACTGATCTTAGGTTCAGACACAAGCCACCCATAAGGTTGCCATAAGTCAGAAATGACTTCAAGCCACACAACAACAGACAGGAATCATGTCTGGCATGTACCCTAGTTTCTAAATAAATTGGGTACATTGCAAGTCATACCACACACAGTGTTAAAAGCACTCCACCCATTGTACTGTGTGAATTTTTTTCCCAGAGCAGGAAACCTCAGTTGAATATACACTGCTAAGCATTGTTGATTTGAACGTCAGCCACAAGTGCCATCAGATCTTCCTGTTTTTAATGACTGGAAAGCTTTATAGTTCTTAGGTATGATTTTGTTATATTGCAAATAAAAATAGTATTCCATTCAAACTTAAGCATAGCAATTCATGCTAATCAAATAATTCCCCAGGCAGGTAGTGAGATTGCCATGATACTCAATATGCCCCCTACAATAAAAGTTCTATTAAAATTAAGTTGCTATCTTGTGGACACAGAGTAGTATCTACTGGGGAAACGCCCATCTTCTTACTCAGTTTTCCCAGCCAGCCAGCTGTCCATGAGGCATGGAAGTATGACGTCCAGATGAGTCTCCAAACAAGAGGTTTTTAATAGTTATGTTGAAGTGTCATTACATGGGAGTGTATCTACAAGAGTGAATCAGAGTGAAATGTTAACTTCCTGAGCATCCTACAATGTTATTCTTCTGAGGAAAAAAAAAAGAAGACAGCATTTTTGGATAAGAGACAAAATGCTGAAAAAGATAGGTATCTGCATATTATCTTCAAACATCTCTTCTCAGTACAACGTCTATAATTTTAGGCATTTCTCAAACAGCATATTTTGTTATCAAGGCTTTGAAGCACAATTACTTTGAAAATGATTAGTAGCTGTGTAAGTGCTACAGAGAGAGCATCCTCTGTTGTAGGATCCCAGCTGTGAAACAGTGTTCCTCCAATCCAGGCACCCCTCATCCTGGCACAGCATTATTTTATCCAGTCAGGGGCCATTCTGCACTAGCCTGTTATAGTGCTATTATTCCACTTTCAACATCCTACGGAATCCTGCGGTTTGCAGTTTAGGTAGGGGTTTGAGGCCCCTCCCTAAACTGCAAACCCCAGGATTCCATAGGATGTTGAAAGTGGAATAATAGCACTATAACAGGCTAGTGCAGGCTGAGTTTCTAATGCATGTCATTCTTGCCCTCCCAGAAAATAATTTTGAGACTTTATTTTACTGTTTTTGTATTTTTGTCTCAGGGTTATACTTTAATATTGTCTTAGATTTTAAGCTACCTAAACAACATACATGGACAAGTGCGCATGCGCGCACACGCACACACACACACACACAAAACAGCCATATAAATATGGTGAGTAAAAAAAATGGATATATCAATAATTATTCCCTCTGCAATCTCAGCACATCCAATATCATTCATTAAAATGGTCATACACAGTCAGCATATACATTGAAATTAGAATTAACAGACCTCCAGAAGGAAGACTAACTTTGCTTTAACTTTTGCCAACAACCAATTCGTACTATTTTTTTAAAAGGAACAGTACATCACAAACTCCTGAGACTGAGATATGTACTGTAAAGGCCAGGCTTCTAGCCATCCTTTAATGGGGACAGGGAGAGAAGGTTTCTTCCGTACAGTGCAATATCTCTGATACCTATTCTGTCAGTATGAATGATGATTCCATTGATGATTCACTGACATGGTGTTGCTGTCGGCTTTGCCACAGAGTCATGTACTCAGTGGCACTACTCAGGGAAGCACTTAGTCTGCACAACTGAACTAGTTATTCAATACCCTCCAACATATAACAGATAAGAACCAAGACATATGTGACCACACAACAACAGAGTCCAGGCAAGATGGCAAATGTTATTAACAAGGAAGAACTCACAAGCTAGGAGAGGCTGTGGCAGTTTGCTTTTGCTTGAGCCTGCTGCGAAGGGTAAGATTCCACCCCGCGTCTCCTCCCTGTTGAGTTAACTGTGTGGAAACTAGTTTTGCAGTTTGAATTCGGTTTGTAGGAAGTGAAGTAAACTGAAGACAATGGAGGAGTGAGACAAGGAGAGAGAAACCGGATCATTTTAAAAGCAGTTTAAAAAGTGGTATGACAGAGGATTAATCAAGACTGTCTCTGCCAAACTGGGGATCAGAGGATATATTAATGTATCTGCTATTATGGGTCAAGATCCAATTGCACAGAGTAAATTCAGTGACACAGATGTGTTAGGCTGTATAACTGACTGTACAACAGGAACCTCAGGCCAACAATCCCAGTAGTGCAAATTGTTCACCTTTGGGGACCTTTGCTACACCTTTGCTGTAGTTTAAATATATAACCATTGTTTACACATATAAACATACAGTAAAATCCTGGGAACACTCAATGAAGTGACGGAAATAGCTGCACATATATTCTTGGGATACGACCACTCTTCTGTGACCAGGAAAGTGTACACACTGGTGCAAAGGGGGTTACACCAGCTTAAGTACCCATCAGGAGTCTGGCCAGAATTTCCTCACAATGCAGTTGCAGATCCAAGTAAACTATGCAATAAATTTTCATGTGGATTATGAAATTCAAAAGAGATCTAAACTGAGTTTACGCAATACACTTAACAAATTACACTTTTGTTTTGTTTATAATTTGTAGACATTTACTGATTCAGTTGTGTTTCTTATTTTTGTTCATCCCAGATTGAATAGACTTATTGATTCAATGAGATTCACCCATGTGTTGACTCACCCTTTGACAATGAATTTAACAGGCCTACTCTAATTGGGATTAACCAATAGTATTTGGGTCTTTATCTTTTCTGTCATAATATGAACACAGCTCACAGCAAGATGTTGGTATTAAAAATATTAAAATGTTTTTTAGTGTTGGTATTAAAAAAATGTTGGTATTAAAAACATTCTGCTTCCAACAAAGTTTCTGCTTTCAACAAAGGCAAAATATTTTCATTGGAACTGCATTTGCTGGGTTTTACCTATAGAGCACCTAAAAGATTTTTTCAGATGCCATGTGGTAGAGAAGCTTCTTGAGAAATTCAGTGTTCTCTGCCTAAGAAAGAGGCAGGTATTCTCATCCAGTACAGAATCAGCCTGGATCTCAAGGGAAGTTATTTTTTATGTTGCTAATGGAATTGAAATTTTATTTCCTGAATTTTATGACTCTTTGCCACCCAGTGCCCACATGGCCAAAGAAGGGAGTCTACATTGCCTACGTTGATATCTTTCAGACCATCTTGTTGTTGTTTTGTGCCTTCAAGTCATTTTTCAAACTTATGGTGATCCTAAGGCAAATCTATCACACACCTTGGCTGTGTGACACAGCCAAGGTCACCCAGTGGGTTTCCATTGCTGAGCAGGGAATCGAACCCTGATCTCCAGGGTTGTAATGCAATGCTCAGACCACTACACCACACTGGCTCTATCCAGACCATCTTAACTGACAACAATAAAAACAACACCTTTATGTAATGTAGGCCTATGACTTGAACATTGTCATTGTTTTCTTCTTCTGTCTGATTTTAAACACTTTTGCCTGCTGAAGAAGGCAATGAAAGCTTGCATGATGTATTTTGTGCATTTTTGGTTGCCCTAATAAATGTATCACTGTTTTTTAGATTTTGGATGCTGTTGTATTGTACTGTACGGCCAACACAGCTATCCCTGGATATGTATTCTAAAAGTTTCCCCACAGTGGTTTCTGTTTGCTTTCTGTATGTGGGAGTTATCCCTAGACTGTGTACATAACTTCATTTTTGTACATATTACCTCTCATTATGTAGTATGTTAAAATCATTGTTTAATTTACACAAAGGTGGGTGTGTTTATACAAACACCAGATGTGTTGTGCTAATGGACTGTGTCAGACAGACACCAAGAATCACAGCAATTTTTATCGTATTTGCCAAAGTGGACAGCATGCTTACTTCAGGCATCTGGGTTAAAAGCATTAGCCAGGAAAAGGAAAGAAAAATATTCCAGGGAATGGAAATTTTTTGCATTGTCAGTGCCTGGTTTTTGTGAAAGAATTTAGAATTTGTTCCTACTGCAGAATGAAGACAGATTCCTTTCCAAGCTGGATTACTGAGCACTGACAAAAACAGAAAAATGGAAAGAAAATAAATATACAACATTAATTTTGGCATAGATAAGCTACCACAGCAAACATAGCTGTTTCAGCCAGAAACATTTAAATGGATCCAGATAATTCATATGCTTGAAAAAAAAGTTTAGTTGAAAACAACCATCTACTCAAGCACTTTGCTCAAGGAGGATATGTTTGATGCCAACTGACTACTGGCATAACAATTGGAGCACAGAGAAGTTTTCTTTGGAGTGGCGTCTTGGTTACCTTCTCTCATATGGAGGCATTAATTGTTTCCTAAACCCAACTCATGTTTCCTTCTCTTCAGGAAACTAGCCAGGAGACAAAAAGGAGAACTAAGTATGACTTGTATTCCAGGTTCTGAGCACTCTTGAGAGTTGGTGTCACTTAAAGTCACTTAGCAAAATCAGAGCTTGGAAAAATTACTTTTTTGGACTACAGCTCCCAGAATTTCTCAGCCAGCATAGTCATTGGAAATGGTAATCCAAAAAAGTAACACTTCCAAGGTCCGAATTACCAAGTACATTACTGGAATACTCAAGTACATTCTCTGGAACAGACAAATGTTCACATGTATCAATGTTCTCCCTTCTCCCAGCATTAAAAACAAAAACCACCTGCCTTTAGAAATGAACATCTCACAAAAAAAGATTTAAAACCTCTGCACACCCTCTTGCTATGGCTTTTTACTCAGAGAAAGAACTATGAGCATTATAAGGTAGTCCTGAGAATTCCTTATTAGACATCCTGTCTTCACCAACATTGCCACCTAAGGGGGGAAAAAACTAGCTTCTCTAAGCAGGTTCAAAAGAGGACTAAAGAACATCTTTAGTAATTCTACAGAAGTCGGATTGTCAGTAGGTGTTACTTTCATGACACGCCATGCCAGCTGAAATTGTTTCTTTCATCTGTACAACAAGTAAAAGTCCCAGATTTTGTTCAAGTTCTTTCCAATTTTATTCTGGATGAAAATAAACCAATCTGTAAAGATGATATTAAAAAAAAATCTCTAATTGTACCGGGAGCTGACAGAAAATATTCTGGGATAAACAAAAGAACTTGCCTAAATACCCTTAAGGCACCAGATCCCATCTGATCTTGGAAGCTAAACAAAATCAGCCCTTGTTAGTACTTGGATGGGAGAGTGTGGATTAATACTAGAAGTGGTCAGCTATATTTTAGAGGAGGAATTGGCAATCCACCACTGAACATTCCTTGCCTTAGGAAACTCTATGAAATTCATTGGGTTACCATAAATTGACTGCAACTTCATGGCACATACAGACACACATAACCAAAATGTATTAGGTCTCCAAAATAAAACTGAAAAGAATAGGAACAAAATCTGTGACTTTCTGGTCAATCTAGATATGCTAGATTTAGGTATGTTCTTGAGCACTATATAGACAAACATTTTGCAGAGGAAAAAAAAGAGTCCTCCAGGGTAGTTTGTTTTTATCCCTACAATATCCCATGCATACTACTTCTTGAGGTTCTTCAGTAGCATTTCAACTGATCTCATGAAATCAACATATCTGAAATAAAATAATCAAGCTTGCCAGATTAGGCAACAGACCTCTAGTTTATGTAGAGAGTTCCTCAATACATTCAAAACATTTTATTTCCAAACTCTCTTTCTATAACTTTAGAACATTGCTCTCCATGTTTCCCATCTTTACTGAACAGAATAATAAAGTAGCTCTTTAAATGTCTAAATGACTTTAGAACACTGCATTCCAAACTAAAATATTGATAGACTACTCTGCGATTACAGAATAATATAGAGTGTACAGTTTTCAGACTGAGTAGCTGAAGACCAGTAGTGAAGCTAACACGGTATGGTAAGCAAATAGTTGGAGACAGTCACCTACATCCACTTTTGAGAAATGGGAAAAATTCCTCCTTTGTTCAAATTTTGCTCTAAAGCATAGTTATTTATATTTTTGGATGGCGTTCAAGTCACTATGGGATCTTGTGTAAGATCTTAAACCTCCAGTTTTAAATGTATACTCCCAAGGAAATTAATTCTTTGTTCTGTTATATATGCCATGATTCTCCAGGTATAAAGATCTCCAGGGGTACAAGTCATTAATCAAGGTTTAGTTTCCTTGGAATAATATCACGGCAGACTTAAGGCACTGAGTTTAATGGAGGCTCACAACATTGACCCTCAACAGATGTCCTGAAGTCCACTGCTCTCCTATCAGAAAGAGCCAACCCCAAATGTTCCAGTCCAAATACTTCAGTCTAAATTTTAGCCCAAACAGAATCTCAGACTGACCACTCCCACTCTGCATCCTCCACTATTGACTCAGAGCTACTTTTCATGTTCATATCTTATAGAAGCCAATTTAGTATAGTCTAGGTTTAGAGACAGGGAAATTACCCTCCCTTTCTTGAGAGGCTCTTTTTCTTTTCTTTTCTTTTTTTATAATCTTTATTGAATACATACACACTTATACTACATTGTCAGAGCCTAGAGAATATGTATCTCCCTATGTACAGCAACGTCATATACACAATAAGAAATAAACAAGGTTACGTGAGTAGTGTTACATAAGTAAGCAAGGTAACTTAAAGACTGCGTAAAAAGATATCATTGTCATCATCAAAAGATATCATTATCATTCTATCAGAATCCTTGTGGTAGAATCTGATTGAAGCCAGATGTGATAACTGAAACCCCTGTCAGAGCTGCTGATGACGAGCAGCAGCTGTCGGTCCCTGTGGCTCTGGCTGGAGATGAGTCCTGCAGCTCAAGAGCTCCCCCTGCTGCCATGGGCCAAGCAGGCTCGGACATGCCTCTGCCTGCTCCTTTAGGGCAACAGGGATCCGATTCTGAAGATGTTGTGGAGCCTGTGCCAGTCAGCCCACAAACAAGGCGGAGACTCAAGAGAGCTGAGCAAAGGGAGACTTCCTTGATTAAGTTCAAGAAGCAGTGACTAGCCACACCTGTGTCTTGGGCTTGGGCCTACCTGGAAGCTTTCCTTTGCTTGTGGCAAACTTTCTACAAGCCCTCTCCTTGCCTGTTTCTTGTTTCCAGCACCTGGCTCCTGATACTTTGGATTGATCTCTTGGCTTCAGACCCCTGGCTTTTGGAACTCTGACTATGGCTTTTGCTTGTTGCTCTGGCTTAGGTAAATGGACTTCCCTTGAGTAAGTGCTTCCTTGACTCCTCCTGGCAGGACTCTGCTAGCTCTCCCACTCCCTTCCCTGGGCTGTCTTGCTGCCTGGGTCTCTGACCCTGACACCAGATACATCCATGATTCCCATCTCCACTATTGTGTATTGAAGCTTTAACCTAGAACTTACTATGCAATACCATGTTGTATTCTTAAGTTGGGAATTTTTGTTATTATCAAATAGACTAAACTAAAAATAAAATTGATTGTCTTTCTGTGTTATATGATAATTCTATTAACAGCTGAAAGAACAGTGAACAATAACAACAACAGCAGAATAAACGGTATCTTGTCTATCTTCTGCCTCATCTTTTATGGGTCAACTAGACTGTCATATTGACCATATTTATATTAAGAAGCTTCTATACCAACTCTGTAGCTCTAAGCCTAGTAACTCCAGAGTCTCTTAACTGAACTATAGTTAGATTAACATTCAACTGTAATTGTAGAAACCAGAGATGAGAAATGAGCAAGAAATGAGAAAAGGAAAGAAGAGAAGAGAAGAAAAGAAAAGAAAAAAAATCAAAATTCAATCAACTACTTAATTTCCTTTCCTAGTTTCTTAATCATCTACTAAAAGAAACAACTACAGAGTGATGTCGGTTTATTGCTAATTGCCCTGTGGCTCTATAAACTCTAAGCAAAAAAAGTCTATAGGAGACACTAATATGGTATTATAGAACTTTATAGAACTTTACTAAAATACCATAATAATCAGTTGATCAGAAATTAATTGCCCCTTAGTCAAGTACAAATAAATTTTTAATTACCAATGACGACTCTTTTTTAATTTTTTCTTCATCTTTTCCCTTAATTATGTGTGTAAACATATCCATTGTTTTCATTTCAAGGACCTCATAGGACCATTCCTCAAGCGTAGGGGTAACAGTTTTTTTCCAGTTTCTTGCAAAAATTATCCTAGCTGCTGTAGTCAGGTATAACAAAATCCTCCAGAATTTAGAAAGATTTAGAGGAAGATCTTGAATCATGTTCAGCAAGTAAAATTTAGGAGACATAGGAAATTTGCAGTTGAAGATATCTGAAATTTTATTATGTACAGTGATCCAGAATTTTTTTGTTTTCTTACATTTTCTTACATACATGGTAAAAAGTGCCCAGGTCATTCTTACATTTCCAACAGTTTCCAGAGGTGGATTTGTATATTTTATTTAATTTGGCTGGTGTTAAATACCATGTGTGTAACAATTTCATGTAGTTTTCTTTCAAATTTTGAGCAGTGGTAAATTTATGTGCCTGTTTACAGCTCTGCTCCCAATGCTGTAATTGGATTGGTTCTCCTATGTTCCTTGCCCATTTAAGCATGGAGTCTCTTATCATTTCTTCTTCTTTGTCCCGCAAGATTAAAATTTTATGTAGCATAGACATAAGCTTAGTCCCGTTATTGAAAATTATTTTTTCAAACTCATTATGTCCTCTTCTTTTGCAAAAATGTCTAATTTTGTATCCATTTTGAACCATTCCGATAGTTGTCGATAAGCAAACCAATTGCAAATTATATTTTCTTTTGCCAGTTCTTCTCGAGTTTTTAATCTAATGGGACTCTGAGTGGTGAAATAAATTATGTCTTTGTATCGGAGCCAGGTATCAGCAGGAGTTTTGCAATGCCCAAAAAAGGCTTCCTGGGGTGAGATCCAGAGCGGCAATTTGGTGTAATTCTTTTCAGAGCATATAGATCTTTTGCCTTTTACTGAGAGGCTCTTTTTCATCAGAAGAATTCCACTAGACAAAGTAAACTCCATAAAAAGGAAGGGTTTGGTGTTATGTGCCTTCAGGTAAACTCCAGCTCATTTTCTCACAGGAGGTTTACCATTGTTGTCCTCCAAGGCTGAGAAAATGTGACTTAAGTTACCCAGTGGAGCATAACTGTGTAGGATTTAAACCTGGTCTCTCAGAGTCCTAGTCCAATACTCCGATGCACCACTACACTACACGTGCTGTCTCAGGTAAGATGAGACTGTACGTGGCTATTTTACCAGAATCATCAAGGCCATAATGGTTTAGTTTATCCTTTCAAGGTCATATCCTAGTCTTGCGTCCAAAAATGATGGTGCCTCATGAGACCCTTAAGAAATCCATCTGTCTTTTAAAACTTATAACAATTCCTTACCTGTTTCAGGTGTGTAACACAGTCCTCCCACCACATTCACAAGTTTGACCTTTGTAAAATCTGATTATACATGAGGCGCACATGTGCCCCTTCCATTTGCCTCCTCCCATTCCCTTTCCTTTTGCCCAGGCATACATGCCTTACTTCTTTGTGCCTGTGTCCAAACTTGGTCTGGGCTGGCAGCTAGGAGAAGCTGATAACAAACACAGGTCAGAAACTCAGCAGTAACTTAAATGGTCAGTTTATTGAAGAAAGGAAACAGCTTTGCAAATTCGCTTTGCAAATGCGAAGGAATAAGGGTCCCAACAATGTCCATAAATCAGAAACCGGCAAAAACAAACACCAGTCAAAGGCAGAAACACAGGCAAGGGCAGCAAACAGAAGCATGCACAGGAGAAATGGTCAGTTGACTGCTGACAAAGGCTAGAGGAGAAAGGCTCAGTTTCTATAAGTTCCAGGGTCAGCACAGCTGGTGCTTGATTAATTGGTTCTTGGTATAAATTCACTGGGAGTGATGCAGGAGACCCTTTTGGTGTCTACGCTGGGCAAACGTAGGTATGGCTAGATCATTCTCTGTGTCAGAGTGAGCAGGGCTCCCTGCTGGTGCTGACACTTCTGTCGGGGGGGTGGGGGTGGTACTGTCTGCTCTGCAGGTTCTGCTGCAGCAGTCTGTGTCAGGGCTCAGAGCAGGTTCTGCTGCCTCAGACTCTGAGTCTGAGCCTAGGTCCTGGAAGCCCATGACACTCTGGCCAAAAGGCAAGGGAATGGGAGGGGGTAGCACCTCATGTGGAGAAGGAAGGTGTGTATGTGCCTCCCCCTCACCATTACCTTGCCAGAGAACAAGTGTAGAGAACAAGCACTGGGGCAAAAAGAAATGAGGACAAGGCACATGCACATCCCCCACCATTTCTTTGCCTTTTCGATAGATGCAGAGAAGGAAGGCACACAGGCCCAGGCAAAAGGCAAGGGAATGACTGGGAGAGGCATGTGTGCCTTCGCCCATCCCCTTGCCTTTTGCTCAGGTGCAGAGAATGCACACTGAGGCAAAAGGCAAGGGACTTGCACCTTCCCCCATTCCCTTGCCTTTTGCCTAGTTATATGTACCTTTCTCTACACTTGGGCAAAAAGCAAGGGAGAAGGAGTACCGTACCACAAGGAGGAAGGCACAGACATGCCTTCCCCCCATTCTCTTGCCTTTTGTCTGGGCACAGAGAAGGAAGTCACACACACCAGGGCAAAAGGCAAGGGAATATGACAGAGGAGTCCCTGAAGGAAATGGGATGGGGAGTGCAGGGGGAAAATATTTTCAGTTTTTCCACTTTCGCAGTGTTTCTGTGCCCTGAATCCTCACAAAAGTGGAGGGGCCACTATGTTGTTTCTCTTGCTGACTATTGTCCCTCCTCTTGTTTCATTTTATGGTGAAAGTGTAATTTCTTAAGAGTGAACTAGCATCGTTGCACCTTTCTCTATAAAAACCGATGTTTATAGATTCTGCTAATTCCTTTTACTAGAAGCTTATTTTCAGGAGCCTGGATCTTCCCCATCCCATTTTCATGCTCTTCTTTCTTTCTTTCTTTCTTTCTTTCTTTCTTTCTTTCTTTCTTTCTTTCTTTCTTTCCTCCTTTCTTTCTTTCTTTCTTTCTTTCTTTCTTTCTTTCTTTCTTTCCTCCTTTCTTTCTTTCCCCCTTTCTTTCTTCCCTGCACATTACCTTTTGGGGACAAGCTGCATCAGATTTATCAGTGTTCAGCTTCAGTGAGAGAAAAACATCTACAGTAGAGTCTCGATTATCCGACATAAACGGGCAGGCTAATAGTCGGATAGTCGAAAATGTCGGATAATCCGGAGGGTCAAAGAAATCACCTTGAAATCACCTGTTGCCATGCTTTGGCCCTTGTTTTGGGGCCTGGAGGTACTCGCCCTGCTCGCCGCCGCCGCTGCCACGCTCGGGGCCGTGTTTTGGGGTGAGGCTTCACTCGCCCTTCTCTCTTTGCCCGTCGTGGCTGCCATGTTTGGGGGCGTGTCTGGGGGCGCAGAAATGCCTAAAGCCATGCCCCCAAGCAGCCGCGACGTCAGATAATCCATAATGTCGGATGACCGAATGTCGGATAATCGAGACTCTACTGTACCTTTGAAACATGTATGGGTTAGTGCCAAGACAGCAAAGGATTCTTGGAATTCTTATGCCAGGATTCAGCAACCTGCAGGAATCCATTACTGCCAGGACAATGAGGGAGTTCTGGCACTGTAAGTAGTGATCCCAGTGATCCTCGTGATCAGTCAGTTTTATCGTAAAAAAACAGAAATGTAAAAACTGGTTTAGGAATATAACGTTGTTCTTCCCCTTAAGATTTTCTTGGCCAAAGGTTTTTCTATTTGCCACTTTGTTTTTTAATTGCATTTTAATGGACTAATTGCATTATAATTATATATGAAATGCCTGATTGATTGATCAGTCCAGTGGTTGGATTTTTAAACTGTCCAGTTACTAGCGTTAGCAGACAGTTTCACTGTAGATGATGCTCAATCTATTAATAATATAAAATCTAACAAATAATAATGCAATGAAACTATGGCTATAGGCAGCAGAATATAAAACAAAAACAAACAGCAAGGTATAGCAGCTGGACAAGCATGCAGTTTAGGGAGAAGTGTTAAAACTGTTATTAAAATGCCTGGCAGAAGATACAGGTCTTCACCTGATGCCCAAAAGTCCATAGTGAAGGACCAAGCTAGTCTTGTTGGGCAGAATATACCTTCCAACTGTCCCAATTTTGCAGGGATAGTCCCAGTTAATCCTCTGTTGTGTCCCAATTTTTCAGCTGGTATTTCAGCTGTTCTAGTTTCTCTGTCTTTTACCCACCTTCACCCTTTGTCTTAAACTTACTTCAGCTGCTGGAAATTGGGCAAAAAGTAGTTTGGACCCAATTAACTCAGAAGGGGAAAGGGGAGAGGAGGGATGAAATCTTCCCCTTCCCAGAAGGATCAAGCAAAAGCAAACTGCTGCAGCATCTTTTCCCTTGTGTGTTCTTCATTAAAACTTTTGCCATCTTGAGCACACTTTGAAGTGGCCTGGCCACCCATACGTCAGGTCTACTTGTGAAATGTTGGAGCGTATAAAAGAATATTCTCTGTGGGTGGTTCTGCTGATAGGGCCTTCTCTCTTAGAGACATGTGCCTTACTTTATTTGGTGGAGGTGCCTCTGGGTCCACCTTGGTAAGTATGGGAGAAGGCACTCTGGTGGATAACTAATTTCATGCCAATTAGTGCCTGAAAGGTTTAAACCACAACTTTGAATTGGTCTTGAAACTTGACTGGCTTTCAGATCTTTGGACTAAAAAGCCCTGTACAGAAAACCGACTCATACAAAAACCTTAGTAACTTCTTTTGATCAGCACAACATTGTATATTGATAGCTTATTTAGGCTATACTCATTGGTTGAGAAGAAACACCATTGAACTCAGTGGATTGGTTCCAGATTGAGTAATACTTACATGAGCCTGTTGAAATCAATTGGACTTGAATTAGTCACAATTAAATGAAATCCCATTTATTTCATTGAGTCTACTAAGTATGATTAAGTCTGGAAGGTATATGAATAGGTACTTATAGGACTGTGTTCAAAAGATGTTTTGAATATGCTGCTAAACAGTAGAGACATGGAAAATATTCATAATTATTCATTCTCAGATTGAAAAGCAGGTTTCCCAACCATTAGGAAACTGTTGAGAAGAATAATAGACTAGTAAGAATTTTGCCCAATTTTTCCTGGTATTTGAACATCTCAAAGAGTTGTAGAGGCCTTACCTGTTAGGTAACATGAAGTTTTTGGTGGAAAAAAAAATCTGTGCAGAAAATGAATTTAGTGCATAAAACTCACTGTTTCTTGCACAGGAAACCTGTTTTCTGAGCATCAAGCAGGGTTCTTGTGCAAAAAAAAGAAAGTTTCTCTGCACAATAATTCTTCCTCAGCATTTCAGGACATTCAAATACAGGGAGAATAATAGAGAAGGACATTCACAGTATT
Source organism: Cyclura pinguis (assembly GCA_030412105.1). NCBI lineage: Eukaryota > Metazoa > Chordata > Lepidosauria > Squamata > Iguanidae > Cyclura > Cyclura pinguis. The sequence continues at coordinate 222,000,747 of CM059602.1, forward strand.
TGAAAAACTACTCTAATTATTTGCTCTCCTATGCAAAGATGAAATAGTCAAGGGTTTACAACCCTAGGAAATAGGTCAGGCTCCCTTCCATATGACTGTGCTGTGATGTTTTAGTGAGTTAAAGAATGTTGGCTCCTGTTTATTTTTCCCCCCTCTCCATCTTCTTGTCCATGAATGTGCCACAAAAGAGTAATTATGAACATGTGGCAGATAGGCTAAAACTTAAATAAATAAATGCTTAAATTTTGCAGGCATTTTGTTTTCGCAAAGCTGATTTGGAAGCTTTTCAATTCAGAACATTTGCTTTGATATCTTCATGTATCTGTATCTATACCTTTGAGGCCCCTCCCTAAACTGCAAACACCAGGATTCCATAGGATGTTGAAAGCGGAATAATGGCACTAGAACAGAAATGGGCAAGTTGTCAAGATGGTATAGACAGAAATATGGCAGTGATTTTCCATCCCCCCCACCCTTGATTTTTTTGGATTGCAGACTGAAATAAAGAGAAAGAAATTCACCGAAGTTTGAAACAAGATTTTTGCTAAAATACCACATTATAACCTTTGCCCTTTAGTCTGCTCCTTTGGTTTGGCCAACAGACAACAACCTCTTGGGATGGTATATTCTGTATTTCTCCGTTCCACATCCAGTGAGACCGACCATTTCCTAATGTAGCTTTCAATTGCCTTGGGGGTCGGCAAGAAAGCCACTTCTAATTGTGGCTAAACAATCGGAACAATGCCATTTTGAAAAAGTCATTCCTCTGAGGGCAAGAAGATGGGAGATAAGTTCCTTTTAGCTTTTACCATCAACTTGTTGGCATTTTTAAGGCTTTTAGTTTGAGTGGACTGCGTCTAAAGCATAGGCTTTCTCACTGTTCAGGCCTTTGCTTCACTTTCTGAAAATGTTTTTTAGATGGGAAATGGCAGAGAATAGGAAAATAGTAGATTTAGCCAGTACCATTACTGAGCACTTAAAATTAGTTTGTTACCACAAGCACTGATGAACAACTATAATTTTGTAGTGGGCAGGGGAATGACTAAGAATGAAGAGAGAGAAATTAGTTTTCAAAATGCTGAGACCTGACATTATCCAAGAAAGATAGCTAGTATGAGAGTTAGGATGGATAGGGAAAAAGAAGTTCTTGTTTATAAAAAGCATAATTGACTTGTGGAACTCCTTGAAACAAGGTGTTGTGGTTTTAAAAAAATAAAAACTGTGGGATAAAACACTCATCTATAGATGTTATGAGGACTTTTTGATTATACTTAAGCCATTTCCTCACTACACTATTATAGTGCTATTATTCCAGTTTTAACATCCTGTGGAATCCTGGGCTTTGCAGTTTAGGGAGGGGCATTTAGAATTCTCAGCCAGAGAGCTCTTTGACCTCAGTAAACTACAAACACCAGAATTCCATAGGATGTTGAAAGTGGAATAATATCACTATAACAGTGTAGTCCAGAAAGCCTTTGAGACTGACTCTGCAGAATAAAATTTCAGGCTTGGTAACAGCTGCTAGGGATGTATCAGAAGAGATTTCTTCTAACAGTATGAATTATCAGTATACAGAGTACATTAACAATGCAATCCTATACTTGTTTACTCAGAATAAAGCTCCATCGAGTTCATGAGGGCTTACATCAGGTTAACACATACAGGCTCACAGAATAAAACACTGGTTCTTCTATGCTAGTGTTGCAAACTCTGACCAGAGTAAATCTCCAGTGTTTTAGGAAATTATTTTCATAGTACCAGCTGGATATCTCTGATTTTAATTGGTGGCTTCCCATCCAAGAATTAAGGTTGATCCTCTTTTGTGTCCAAAATCAGACAAGAGGGGTGTTTCCAGGATGTCTAGTTGATGTAAAAGTAATACTCTGAGAAAACCTAGAAATACTTTAATACTTTAAATACTTTAGAAATACTTCATCTCAGAATAGTGCAACTTTTTATGCAAAGGTTTTGTCTTAATTGTAGTATATAGTTAGTCAATTATGAACAGATTCTACCAGTTATCCTCTGAAAAAGTTGTTCTCCTGATCAATAGGGTAGTTCTATACATGTCAGCAAGACATATTAAATTCCATCGGGCTTGCTCCCAGGAAAATGTGTGTAGGATTTCAATTGTGGATAAATAAAAATTCACTATTGTAATTTCCCCCTGTGACTACATATTACTGAACTTCAAAATATTTTATTAAGAAATGTGTGCATAAAATGCTTCTGTAATTATGCATTTACCCAGTTTTTTGCCATATTTGTGACACTAGCATAGGGAGAGAGCTGAATAAGTGCTGAAAAATTCTGAAAAGCTTATGTGCTGAATGAACTAGTTGCAGCGATGTCAGAGGATTCAGGAAATTAGAGGACAATTACCGTAACTTTTATCTCTGGGTTGTAATTGGAGCACATCATAAGTGTAATGGCTTGTCTCTGAACTGTGCAAGTGAAATTGTACTGACACAATAAAGGTTGTCACCCCATCCACTACACTGCAATCCCTGAAAGACAAATCAGTAGAGGAAGGCTATGGAGATGGGACTTGTGCAGCTTGCACGAGCTACCTCTCCACCCAGTTTCCCCCTTTTTTTGTTTATTCTCCTGGCTCACAGCTTTTCAAGGCAGTCCTCATGGCCAATATGTTTTGTTAGGAACAAATCACTCTAGTTAAATATTTCTTTCTCTGAATGGTGGATTAGTATAGTGTTTCCTTTGAGTTTCATCAGTGGATGAGGAGAAAAATCTTAAGATGTCCCAAATGAGTAAATAGCTGATGTATAACATGTAAATATCAGGAAAAGGCCAACACAGGGAGAAAAGAAAGATAACACTAGATTTATTGCTGTTTCAAATTTATAAATGAAAAATGCATGAAAGATTACACTTTAGGCTTCTCAAAGTTGCAGATGATACAGTAGTTGAAAGATCTGTACGCAAGTTTGCAGACAATAGTTAAAATAAGTTCATTTTTTAATTGTCTTGATTAAACAACTACTTTAAATAGAGAAACAGATAGATCTATATAAAGGCATATAGATATGTTTCTAAAGCAAATGGTCATCATTTCTGACAAGTTTGTTCTGTATCGTAGAAGGATGCAGTTAATCATTTAAAATATGTATTTGTTGGAGTGACTGAGAAACAGAATTTTATAAATATATTTTCTAAATATAGAAGCTGAATTATTTTATTGATATAATTATAAAATTCTTTTTGTTAATATTTTATATATATATATATATATATATATATATATGCATTTTGAGTAAAAAGTTTGATTTTTCTGTGCATTGCTACTTCCTAACAAGTTGAAATGGAAATACCTAATGAAATTAACTATGCTGAAATCTGCATTTTGAAATGAATCTGATCTAATCTATTGTTTACAGCCAAGCTCTCCAATACAACCACATCTACTCACAGCCACAAGACAGAGACTCAAAACTCTTGGATTTACAACAGGCATTTCTCAGACTACAATACCCACCTGAAGAGGTGAAGAAATAAATTGACAAGGCAAGATTAATAGCCGTTAACCATTTACTACAAGACAGTAGCAAGACACAAAATGACAGAACACTCCTAGTGGTCGCCTACAGCCTTCAGCTGAGACGACTCAAATACATCATTAATGAGCTGCAACCAGTTCTGAAGAATAACACAGCCCTCTTGCAAGTTCTGAGAGGCAGGCCTTTATTGGTTTATAGACAGCCTCCAAATCTTAAACAACTACTCATTTACAACAGGATACATGGGATGGATGGTAATACAGGGACAAGACCCTGCCACAAACCCAGATGCCAACTCTGTCCCTACATCTATTCTAGGACAGAGATTACAGGGGCCAATGGCATCACTCACAACTCAGAGAAACATTTACTGACTCTTCCTCCAGTGTGAAATATGCCATCCTATGCCAGCAATGCCCCTCTACATTCTACATTGGACAAACAGAACACTCTCAATGCAAGAGGATTAATGGACAAAGATCTGACACTAAAAATGGCAATACTCCGAAACCGGCTGCGTAATATTTTGAGCTTCCTGGACACATAGTAAGTGATTCACAGGTTGCAGTCCTTGCATGAGGAATTACAAAGGAAGATTAGAAAAGAAAGTGCTGGATTAAATTATATTCACAAATCTCAATCCATTGTTGTTATTGTGTGTCTTCAAGTTGTGTGTCTTCAAGTCATCCAAATTATGGCAACCCTAAGGTAAACCTATCATAGGGTTTTCTGGGGCTGAGAGTGTGTGATTCATCCAAGGTCATCCAGTGCATTGCAGAGATAAAAATCTGAAAGAAAAGGTATCACCTTACAGAGCCCTGTGAAAACTGAGGGCGAGGGTCATGATTTGCATCTTTCGGGATCCTATTACATTCTATCCCACTCCCACAACTGTGTAAATATACTTTATACCTGAGCAATGATTATCACTCTGTACTGCACCCGAAGAAGTTTTTATATCCATGAAAGCTCATGCAAAAATAAAAACCAATTAGTCTTAAAGGTGCTGTCACATTTCTTTTTCTTTTTCTCTCCCCCTTCCTTCTTTTTATGCAAAAGTAAATGCACTTATCTATTCAAAATTTGCTGACACTCTACATGTGGGAAACAATTTGTTTTTCAGAATAAGGAAAATGTTCAGTTTGACTTTTTCCACCCATGAAAAATGCTCAGAGAACAACATAAAGTAGCAACCATTGGATGGCAGTATTTCCACAATATAGTTGAGAAACATTATTTAAGTAAGCAATGATAACACAAAAGTCAGGGATTTCTGAGACTTTGAGACCACTAGAAAACATAATCACAGCTATCTCTGCTACAACATAAAATCAATGCATTTTGCTAGTTAGCTTGTAAATATTTTAATCGTGATCCCAGACATAGCTGGCATTAGTGTATATTTGCTAAGTGAATATTGTAGAAATTATGTATGCAGTCAGCCTTCCGCATTATTGAATTTAACTTTCACAGATCTGATTATCTGTGAGTTTCTTCAACTCCTGCCCCCCACCTCGAGTGCTTCTTTTCCAGGGAAACCTTCCCTCTAGGTGGATCCAATTAGGCCACACAACCTTTGAAAAACCTGCCTCTGATCCTCCTCCTCCCACAGCCACCGCCTGGCTACCTGAGGGCAGATCACAGGGAAACAGATCAGCAATTTCTCAACACCAAAACCCTTTTCCAATGCCCCATGCACACCCAAAGAAAGAGATGGGTGAGAGAGGAAGTATAGGCCAACCCCCACTTCCCTCTCTTTCCCCTGACCTAGTTTGGACCCTAGCTGTCCATTTTCCTACCACCCTCCTACAGACACACACAGATATTTTGATATTTGCAGTTTTCCCACTTTTGTGGAGATCTTGTGCCCCTGACACTAGAAAATGTGGGGGACCAACTGTACTGTGTATTTTCACCACCTAATTCCAGTATGGCCTTTTAGATGCAAATTCTAAGAGCAGAATTTCCAAGGACATCAGGCCACGGTGACTGGAGTATTCTAGAAGCTACAGTTGTTCAGATAGGACCTTCACAGCAGAACTTCCTCCATAGGATCTAGAAGGGCTCTTTCCTTGCTGTTCTTTCATTGGCAGGTAAAGACTTTTTCTTTTTCCTATTCCAACAGGTTTTTAGGTTTTTAAAGAAAGGGTGCTGTATAGTTTTAAATTGTACTACTCTAAAACTTCTTTTTATTCTTTTTATGTTTTAAATTGTTTTAATATGGTTAATAGATTAATTATATTCCAGTGTTGATTTTTTTTATGTTTTTTACTATATTGTAATTGTTATAATTTGTAAGCTGCACTGAGTCCCAATCTTGTGGAGGGGGGAGGAGAAGTATATCAAGATGATGATAATGATAAATAATATCACTCAAAAAGAAAGTTTTCCAGTTTGTGGAATTTCCTTCTCCAATTGAGTTTTTATTCTTTAACTAGAATATATTTAACAACAGTTATTCTTTTTTTTATTATTTTTTTTTACTTATTTTTTATTGTTGTACTGGATTTTATTTTTAAAAATCTCGAAGCAGATTACAAAAAATACAATAAAGACAATAAAAGCAGTAGTTAAAATTATTTAAAAAATAAATAATCTTGAAGCCATTTATTAAAAACCAGTGGAAAGTGGTAACATTAACTATCAGGAAGATAATAAGGAAAATTAGTTTCATGCTTTTTATGGTTTAAAGTTCAGGGTAACAGGCTGACAATATCCACTGGAACTTGATATATGAAAATGTTACAAGGCTTCATTCTGTCACATATCTTAAAAGATACCACCTTCACCTTCTACTGCAAGTAAGTACAGTCGCCTAGGGATGTGGGGGCAGGGGAGTGATTTGCCCCAGGCGGCGATGTTTTTGGGGCATCCCAGCCCATCGCCACACCCCCACATGCCCTAGCCATGCCCCCACGCACCACAGCCATGCCTCCACACAGTGGCCATGCCCCCCATGCCATGGCCACACCCCCTCTGCCCCCCTCCACGCACTCCAAGCTCCGCCACTGAGTAGGTAGTGGCAGTTGAAGTTTAATTCATCTATCAGCAAAGGATCATAAGAAAAATACTTTAAGATTTTTAGATTAGAAAATAAATCACTGAATACTAATAATGAACTTATGAGGCAAAAGGCAAGAAGGCAAGACTGATTGCAATAGAAGAAACCTACTAAAATAAATGTACAGCTGACCGCAGACAAGGATCTACATGGAACTGTGATCACATATGTATCCCTGCAGCCATTTCCAGATTTCTCCATATGTAAGTCTGAGAATGTTCATAACTGTGTCACTATGTACAATTTAAAATGCCAGCAAAACCAAGAGCTGTCTTTTAAATAAAATGCAGCCTATATTGTTGTTGTTGTTATTGTTAACCACCTTTTTCCTAGTTCTGGACTCAAGATAGCTAACAATAGTTGAAATTCACAGCATACAAAAATTAAAAAGTAAAAATAAAACAAGTTAAAACATAAACCATTAATACAAAAAATAAAAAAATCCAGCCTGTTTCCCCTTGCCCCCCCTCCCCCCAAAAGGGAATTCTCAGAGGCCTGCCAGAATAAAAAGGTCTTCACCTTAGTGCAGAAAAATAATATGGAGGGTGCCAGACTCAACTCTCTGAGAAGGGAGTTCCAGAATTGAGAGCAGTGACAGAGAAGGCCCTCTCCCATGTTCTCACTAGATCTCCCTGGGAAGGCAGCAGGACAGAGAGAAGGGCTAGATGTTTACTAGCTGGGAAAAGAATGCTTACTTATCAGGTTCAAAGACTCAGGCCCTTTTCTCAGGACACTGTTGTCCCTGAGACAGGGAGAAGGACAGGACCATGACGACAGTTATGCATGACATCCTTCTCCCATCCCCAGGCAGTGTAATCATGTAGTAAATCATTGATGGGTTTTCCCCATCAATGACCCATGATCATGCTGCCACCACTTACCTGGTGTGCAGAGGGTCTGGAAGTGCAATGGCTGAGCTTCCTGCCCCAGCACAGCCTGGGAAAGCATCTGGCTGCGCTGTGGCAGGAAGAGGCGAGGCCATCATGCTTCCTGGATTGTGGAAACAGACAGTGCAGAGGGGAATGCTCCCATCGTGCTCCGTTCCCAGTAGAGTCACTGCTGGGATCCCCACCGGATGCCACCAGGAACAGGTAAGATGCAAAAAGGGCCTTAGGCCTTTGAATAAAACTATTGTGTATTCTGATTCTTAAGAACAATGGCTTGTTCTTAAGAATCAGAGTACTACTGCTACTGTGAAACCATTACTGCCAGTTCTCCCTCTATCTGCAGTCCCTTGTGTTTGTCTCACACTAAAGACACCACAACCTTAAGAATAGATATTTAGTCAGGGAGGGTGGGCAGGAAACTGTGGTAAGACAGGACAAATGAGAAAGCCTTGTTCCATGAAGTCTGTTCCTTTCCTAGAAGAATAATTCATTTCGTTTCAAAGTTTAATATGTTGTCTTCCAGAGCAAAACCTTCCTAAGTCAAGTGACATCAAAACCGTAACACACACCCAACCTCCTGCCAACCTGTGTGCCTCCAGATGTGTTGGACTGTATCTACCATCAATCTCTAAGCATGCTGGCCAGGGATGATTAATGTAGTCCAACACATCTGGGGAAGGCTAAAATGCAAGATCAAGAAAACCACATGCAGAACTAAAGCATGGTAATACTGGACACTTTTCCTGGTTAAAGGGTCCAAACCAAAGAAAGCAACAGATACCTTCAATGGGCAATATACGTATCACATTATTTCTTCATGGTTCCATCGTATCTCTACATAGGATGTTGCTTAAAATCATAGGAAATAACTCATAATTTGAAACAGGTTTTAAATCCAACCAGATGGTTAAATAGACTAAGTAAAGCTGACTCATGAGATGATCAACTGTATTTAAATGAGGAAAGCCAGAGCAGGGATCAACAGATTATCTCTCAAGGAAGTCACCATCTGCCTGTAAGAATATTTGCAGGATGATAAGAACTATCTTAATATGGAAATAAGATGCTTGTTTTGTTGAAATGGAATTCAGAACCATCTTTTGCAGTATGCAAGTTTTCTTTTCAGATTTCTTCACCACCAAACACATTTCCTCACACTCAGAAATAGATGTACTTAAAGCCAGAAAGTAAAGTTTCTTTACTCATAAGAGAAGCAGATTTTAACATGCTCACATTTTTTCACTGCCCATATGGATTATATTTATTTTAATGCTTTATTAATTCAAAGAGCTTCTGTTGCAGCAGCTTATTACTGAAATAGTTGAGTGTACCCTTGTCATTAGCTTAGATTTTGGCCTAAATCCTGTTAGTATTGGCTAATTCATTGAATCAATTGGATTTTTGTATGTGTTGAGTCACCTTTCAGCAGTTGATTGAATGGGTTTTATTTAGTTGAGGTTAACCACCAGGATGTCAGTCATTGTTATGAGTTTGTCTGAGCTGTCCAAAGACCATAACAGCATCATATTGTAAGTCTACACCACACTGGCTCTACAATCCCAGATACCCCGTGCCAAATACTCTAAAAGTAATATTGTTTTACCAGTCTCAGAAAGTTTTCTTTCTGTGAACAGCTCCTTCTCTACAAAGTTCACTTTTCAGTGTTACTGTTTGGTTTAAAATCCCCATACTGTGGCAGTAGTCATAAAATTAAATTAATATGAAATATTGGGGAATGAATTGAAGACACTGCTGGTGACATTCACTGTTCCACTGGTTTACTAACAGTCAGAGCCACTACAAAAACAATATAACACCCAGAGCTTTCTGGATGTCCTTTAATTCAGAGCTGTTTGTTTAAATACAATACAAGTAGGTAGAAACTTAAAGAGAAGGAGTAGTCAAGGAGTAGAAGGCCTTTCTGCAGGATGACTGCAACCTGACATGGGGACACAAGAGGAGTGGGACTGCGATGACGCTTTTGCATGATGTCATCACAGTCCCACCCTTCTGTTGCCAGATGGTGCAATTGTAGGGTGAATCATTGATGGAGTTTCTCTGTCAGTGACCCCCAATTACAGAACACAGCTGTACTTACTGCCATGTGGAAAGGTTGGAAGTGCAATGGAGGTGCTTCTTGCCCCGGCACAGCATGGGAAAGAACCCAGCCGCACTGTGAAAGGAAGAGGCATGTCCTTCACATTCCTTTCTGCATGGAGACATCCAGATACAGAGGAGTGTGTTCCTGTCTCATTCTCTTCCCAGCAAAGGTACTGCCAGGATTGCGACCGGAAGATGAGAGAGCAAGGTAATATGTGGAAAGGGCCAATATTTAGCCTGACTATTTATATATTTAATGAATGACACTTAAGTTTGGGTTACTGAAAAATATTAACTGCAGGTAGTTAATCCAACTATAGCTGTTCAAAAAAGTCCCCATGCCTTTTTTTTTTCATAATACACTTTGTCTCTATGCTGTCTTTAACTAAAAAAGCCCCCAAGAGACCTATCCCTAGAGTAATTTGGCAACTTCAGGCAGCTGATGTTGAGTATCATTAATGTACAGCAAATGGTTATTTATCATTGTTAATGACTAAGGTGGGGGTAGAGATGTAAACCCTCAACTGTTTCATACTCACAGGCCAAAGATGAGTAATTGTCACAATTGTCTCTCTGTTACAGAAGAAAATGAATATTCCGCCACAGTTTCCTTCCATTATGGTGGCATCTTGAAGTGTTCAAAGGGATATTGTAGCACCTTTGCGACTAATTGAGAGAAAGAAGCTTGTAGCATAAGCTTCCATAGTCTGAGTCTGCTTCAACAGATGCAGACTTATGCTACAAACATCTTTCTCTCACTTGGTCTCAAAGCATCTCTTTGCATACTCATACAGCATCTCTTTGCATACTCACACAGACTTACATGGTTATGCCTTTGAATCCTGAAGTGTCAGACCAAAGCACATTTTGAGTGTAGGTGGGTAAAATACCTGTTTTCTGCACAACAGAAGGTTTTCTGACAGGAAATCTATTTTGCCCTAATAACTTGTTTTCTGTGCAGAAAATGGGGGGGGGGGGTCACACACAAAAAAGAGCTCCACATATTTTCTCCATAGAATAATCCCTCTGCCACACTTCAGGAAACCAGGAGAAAGTAGCACAAAATTCTCCCTGGTGTATTATTTTTCCCAGTGGGAGTTCCCAGCTGTGGGAAACATGTTTTTTGATCTGGGAATGAATATTTGGGAATATTTCTTTTTCCATCTCTCAGAGGGGGAACAGGTACTCCTGGGTTTTTGCCTCAAGTGCTATAATAATTTGACCAGCCTTGGGTTCTGTGTACTTTGGTGTGTGGTTTGGGATTGAGCATCTATTAGTTAGAAATTTACCAGGTTGATCAAGAACATGTTATGTTTTATGTTATGTGATGTGATGTGATGTGAGGAAAGATGCTGTAGTGTAACCTTGCTGGTTGCCAAGTTTCTGTCAATGGTAACTAAAAGAGAAGGCAACTCCTTCATACGGTCAAAGTATTTAGAATGTTTACATTCTAATAATATAAATAAAAATAATATAAATAAAAATAATATGACTATTTTTGTGCATATGCTATGCTAAATTTCTTGTTATTTTTATCTAATACAGTCCTCCCTCTACATTTGCATGTTGGACCTTCACAAATTTGCTTATTCATGAGGCATGCGCGTGTCTCCCTCCCATTCGCCTCCTCCCATTCCACTGCATTTTGCCTGATGCAGAGAAAGAAGGCAAACGCCTGGACAAAAGGCAAGGAAACCGGGGGGGGGAGGGGGGAGGGGGAATATGCACACACCTTCCTTCTCTCCTCCAGAGCTACCTCTCCCATTCCCTTGCCTCTGGCCCCCTGAGAACTCATGCTGAAGCAAAAGGCAAGGAAGTAGGGAGAAAGGCTCATGCACACCTTCCTTCTGACCACTGGCACTTCCCCTCCCAATCCCTTGCTTCTGGCCCCAGCATACAAAAGGCAAAGGAACAGGAAGGGGATCACAGGGGGAGTTATTCATGGTCCACTTTCGCAAAGGGCACTGTGCCCCAAGCCATTGCAAAAGTGGAAACTGAACTGTTTAATTTCTGTTCTGATTGTACTGATAAGTCTATGGACCACAATAAACTAAACAACAACATTTGCTTTTGTACCTCAGATAGTAAAATGCCTTGGATTCTTCCTAAGAAGCCTCACAAAAGTTAATACAAATACAAAGTTTAAACAACACAATAAAGTACAACTTAGAACAATTTTAAAGCAGCAGTTTATTACTTGTCTAATCTCATCTATTATAACTTTAGGCCAGTAGTTTTCACTCTTTGGCCCTGAAGATGTTTTGAACTTCACTTCCAGAATCTCTGGCTTCTGACAGCTGAAGTCCAAAACATCTGGAGGACAAAAGGTATAGAACCACTGCTTTTGGCAAACCTCAGTTATTTGTGATTTCCGTGTTATGAAAAAGACACAGTACAGACCACTGTTGCCTCTCTTTTCTTCTGGCCTTCTAATTATCCAACATTCTGGATGACTGGTAGGTTAGCTGGGGAAATGACATTTCACAATCAACATAGCAGCAGTACTTCAAGATAAGATGGAAAGGGCAAGATCAGCAGCATTAGTCATTTTTAACAGCTTGCAAACATCTGGTTTCTAATGAATGTGTCTAGCATGTACTAATTACACTTATCTCACTTCATGAAACACAGCTCCCAAATAAAGAAGAGCTTCCATATATGCTTTCATTTCCTTTTATTAGAAAGGCTTAGTTGATAGTAATGGCTTTGATTTTCAAAGTAATTTCCAGCCTGTGAAGAAATGCTCTTGAAAACCACTTGATGGCAACAAAGCAGTTCAAATAAAAACTGTGCTATCAAAAGCCTCACACATGAGATTTCTTCACAATCAAAATGACTTCTGACATCTAAAACTCATCAGGCAGTTCTGAACCACAGGGAGCCATAAATCATCTTGCAATAATCCTGATAGGTTTCCATGGGGCTGAAATCTTAATAAAAAGGGATACTAATTATCAAAAGCTAAAGCCTTCAAAAATGTCAGCTGCATGACTCTACCCTTGGAAAGAAAAACAATTTGGAATATTTAAATATTGTTTCTCCTGCTGATTTGGACATTCCATCTTAAAATGTCCAGTTTGTCCACAACATAACTTTTAATTTTTGTTGTACCATCCTACTCTCTCTCTCACTATGTAACTGAAACATTCTTTTCAATTACAAACTGAAAGAATAAAAAAAAAGGAAAAGTAATGAACCTATAGGAACCACAGAAGTGGAAAAACTCCCTATCTGCACCTTTTCTGCGAAGTGGTTGGGTGGGGAACAGAGGAACATTGGGGGTTTTTATAAGTGGTGGGACTAAATGATAAATATTTATTTTCTTTTCAAGTCATACAACTTCTTATTAGGCACAAAAAAAGTCAAAAAATCAAAGCAAAACCCCAAAATAAAATTTGTCTTTGATATGAGTGAAGGAGTAATGGTAGTAGAAAGGACATTTATAGAGACAGAAGGACTTGATCGCTCCTTAAACAGGACAAATGCCACTCTATGCACTATTCAGCTGGGGAACATGGCATGTACACCTTCCATATTGAATAGGGAGGACAAGCAAACAGAACTCTATTCTTCTGGCAGAAGTACTGATTTTCAATTTAAAGAGATTTAAACAATACTTCTGTCTCTAGCAACCCTTCTCTGCTGCTTGTTTGCTGTTATGTGCTATCAAATTACCTTAGACTTTTGGTGACCCTATGAATTAGAAACCTCCAGAAGATCCTCACATTAACAGCCCTGTTCAAGTCTTGCAAACTCGAGGCCATGGTTTCCTTGACTGAGTCAATCCACCTGGAATGCAGTCTTTCCCTTTTTCTGCTGCCTTCAACATTATGGAACATGAAAAGCTTTTCCAGTGAATCACATCTTCTCATGATATATCCAAAGTACAACAGTGGGAGTTTAGTCATTTTTGCTTCCAGTGAGAGATCAGCCTTAAATTTGCTCTTGGGCCCATTTATTTGTCTTTTTGGCAGTAGTGATACCCATAAAACTCTCCTCCCACACCATATTTTGAATGATCTGATTTTTTTTTTCATATCAGTGTTAGCCAGCAATCACATCCACAGATATAGTTCAACATTCATTGTCCAGCATTCACCTCTGCATATAGAAATCAGAAATACTGTGGGCTAGGTGATCTTGACTTTTATATTAATTGGTATATCTTTATACATGAAATTCCTAGCCAGTTACCCTGTTCCTTTGCAAAGGATGTTTGCTCAGGAAAAGGACAGAAAAACCCAGCAAATCTGATTTGCACCCACACTCAAATTCAAACAGGGTTTGCCAGCATCCCTGCCTACTCAGAAGAAAGGCCCATTGACTTCAAAGGGGCTTGATCCCAGGAAAGTGGGTTTGCTATGATGCTATCAGCTGATGTTGCGAGCTGTTTGATACACAATTCAAGGTGCTAGCTTTTCTCTTTAAAGCCATTTGTGGCTGTTGATCCATGTAGGGTGCTTTTACACCACACTGTTATTCTACTTTAACTACCATGATTCTGTCCTATGGAATCCTGGGATTTGTAAAGGACTACTTAGAATTTTCTGCCAGAGAATGCTAGTGTCTTACCAAACCACAAAAGCTGAAATACCATAGGATGCATCTATGGCAGTTAAATTAGAATCATTGCGTGATATGAAAGGCCCCATAACAAGTCACTAATTTGTAGTGGTCATGGAAGTGTTAAATGTAGCCTGGGAAATAAGATGGTGTACTTATCTGGAACTGAGTTTAAATCTAGAAAATAGACTAATATTGCATTCTACAAAAGCAATTCTAATAATAATCCCTCTGTAAAGAATCTGAATAAATCAGCTTGCCTGGTGGGGACATGGCACAGAGTCTTTTCAGTAGCTGTTTCTACCCTCTGGAACTCCCTTCCTCAGGGAGCTAGGCTGCCTCTCTCCTCACTCTTCTTCAGCAGGCAGGCAAAAACATTCTTAGGCTTTCAATGTGTAAGCAGGTGGGCTTTTAATTTTTCAAAATGTTTTAAAAATCTTTTGTAGGTTTTTATAACCTCATATGTTTTTCTAACATTTTTCTAATTGTTCTAAATGTTTCATTAATGTTTTTAATTTTTTTGGAAGCTGCCTTGGGTCCCACTCTGGGAGAAAGGTAGCATATAAATATAATAGGTAGGTAGGTAGGTAGGTAGGTAGATAGATAGATAGATAGATAGATAGATAGATAGATAGATAGATAGATATTGCTGCCCACTTTCTATTTGAACCCAGGGCTACTCAGTGGAGTCAGAGCATATTTCCAAGTCCAGTAGACTCAGAGTTTTCTTAAATTCATTTATATACTTATAAACACACACATTTGATGTCTGAAAGCCAGAAGGTAATCTACAAAAACTTTGGACATCTAAAAACAATGAGGTACTGCTGCTCCTGCTTCTGCACATAATAAAGCAAATTATGTTAATGGAAATTGTCCAGATGTAGAAACTAATTAAATTATTTCTCCAAGAGAATCAGTAACTGAGAGGCTGGTACATCACAAAAGTGATCTCAAAATATGTAGTGCTTTGATAACTGTAAATCATGCTATTCACCCTTAATTTATTATTAACCGTAGGTGTTCAACATTATGGGGAGCCAGTATGGTGTAGTGGTTTGAGCTTAGGATTATAACTCTGGAGATCAAGATTTGATTCCCTACTGGGCCATAGAAACCCACTGGATGACCTTGGGTGTGTCACATACCCTCAGCCCCCAGAAAACCCCATGATAAATTTGCCTTAGGGTTGCCATAAGTCAGAAAGAACTTGAAGGCACCCACCAATGCAACATTACAAAGGTCTGAAGGGGATAAACTGGATGTTAACACAGGACACTCATTATCGGTTTCTTATTTCATCATCTTTTGAGATTTGCCACTGAAAAATAAAATGCCGGTCACAGAGGAAGAGCCTTTGCTAGGATGGACATATTACTGGGGGAATGACATTCTTTTAAACTCTTGAACATGATTCAGACTCTGCAAATGACAATTTGTAAAGCTGAAAAATAACGGTAGAGCAGCCCAAAGAAGATTTATGCTCCATTTATTTGTTTCAGATCAAAGGAAGATAAGTGCTGTTAAAAATGAAATCATCCACAATGTTGCCAGTTTTTACTGCGTCTGATAAAAAGGTTGCTGGCTAAAATCACTGAGTTATACCATTGTATATTATAAACTGAGTGCTGTAACTCTGTAGTATGTCATGGCTTTCCTTCTTCAAGATTTTGTTTTGCAATATAGGACAAAAATGGCAAAAGCCAAATAGTTACAAAAAGAAGTGAAATAAAGTGAACTAAGAGCTCTGGTAAGATCTTATGATTACAGTTTAAAAGGGTCAGCATTCTGAATTGTAAAAGGTAGCAAAAGACTCATTAGTCCTTAAAATATGGTGAAATCACACACTGGGCCATTCATATTAAGAGTACAAGTAGGTTCTTGTTTCCATTAAAATGGCTCTGTAAAAAATTCCTTCCCATGAATGCTAGTGTCTTTGTTGTTTTCTAAAAAAATTAATTAAACAAATAAATTATATTTCTAGTAGATCAAAAGAGATAAAATGGTTTAAAACAGGGTAGACAATTGAAGTTCTCCCAGAGCCTTTTTGCACCTCACAAACACAACACTATGATTGCACCTGAACTGCCGTGGCTGCACTCTATGGAATGCTGGGTTTTGTAATTGGTGAGGCACTAGAGCTCTCAGGCTGAGAATTCAAAATGCTTCTCCCTAAACCACAAATCCCAGAATTCCGTGAGATAGAATCAGAGCAGCTAAAGTAAAATCATTGCATTATAATTGTGTAGTGTGAAAGGGCTCCAGATGTTTTTGGACTACAGCTGCCATAATAATTTACCATTGGCTATGCCGAGTAGAGCTTAATGGAGCCATAAACCAGTAACATCTGGAGAGCCACACCCACCCAGCTATGGTTTCCTTCTTGCTCCCCAGCATTGAAAAATCAGTCTCAATAGACTACAGGCTTTTATACTGAGCTTTAACAGATTATGGTCCAAATAAACTACAGTCAGCCCTCCACATCTGAGAGTTTCACTTTCACAGATTTGATTATTTGCTAATTTCTCCAGCTCCTGCTCCCCACCTCAGAGCTTCCTTTCTTGTGGGGGAGCCCTCCCTCTCAGCAGCTTTGATCAGGCCACACAGCCCTTTAAAAACCCACCTCTGGTCTTCTTCTTCCTCCACCAGCCACTGCTTGGCCAGCTAAGGACAGCTCATGGCCTAATTTCTCAGCACCACAAACTCTCTCCCAATGGTGCTCCCCACACCCAAGGAAAGAGATGGATGGGAGAAGACGCATAGGGCCACCGTGCCAAACCACCCCTTTTCTCTCTCCTTTCCCTGACCTGGTTTGAGCCCTGGGTGCCCATTCCCTCCACCATGTCTTGGCCCTCTTTCACACAAACACACACAAACATTTTGATATTTGTGATTTCTTCACTTTTGCAGGGGTCCTGTGTTCCTAATCCTAGCAAATGTGGAAGGCTGACAGTATTTCCATTTTATATACATATTCTTCTTTTTGATTTCTTCTAGTAAGTATTAGTTTGCCTAAAAAATAACAAGCAGGCTTAAGCCACCCTTAAATCCCTTAAAAGAACTATTGTTCAAATTATCATTGAGACAATAACGTCCCTGAAGTTTGTACAAATTGTAAATCTTGGCAGTTTGTCATGCTTGCTTTCGACCTAACACTTCAGCCACATTAAATTTGGATTTAGTTTGAAATTAGTTTGGATTTACCTTGAAATGAAGAAGCATCTCTGATCTGTCTCTGTTCTTTTTCTCCACTCACCCATAGGGCAATGACATCAGTAAGGAGGTCTCATTACAAGTGCACCTCCCTGGCACCGTGAACCTTGCTACAGCTGAAGCAATAGGGTCCCTGGGAAATGTACCTCTTCCAAGACCTCTGAGATATACCGTTCTATGATCTCTAATATGCATAGAATCATAGAGTTGGAAGAGACCACAATGGTCATCGAGTTCAACTGCCTGCCATGCAGGAACACACACTCAAAGCACCCCCAGCAAATGGCTGTCCAGTCTCTGTTTATAAACTTCCAAAGAAGGAGACTCCACCGCACTCAGAGACAGCATATTCACCTGTCAAACAGCTCTTACCATCAGGAATTTTTTATAAAGGCTCTTACTGTCAGGTTGTTCATATAAAATACTTGGTTGCCCTGAGGAAATGACATTTCCTTAGTTCCTGGAAACATAAATGCCACATTAGCATTCCAGAACAGCAAAAGAAAAAGGTCTTCTGGGTTGTATGAAACCAAGATGAGACCGGAGCTTGGAAAACTCTATGCAAGTTAGTTTCTTCTGCTATGCAGGAATAATGTTATCAAGCCTGCCAGAAGATGCAAAATGAGTTCAGAATGAACCGGGATGAGATTCTTTCAAACTTCTTGTTGAAAATTTTCACAGTGTTTCTCTAGAGGTTTGCATAACCTGATTCTGCCAACAAGGGTGGATCTTTTTATATACATACACCACTTAGCTATAGCAATACTTCTTATATTTACAGGATGTGTGTGTGTGTGTGTATGTGTGTGGGGGGGGTATTAGCTAAGTGGTGTTTTCCTACTATTCATTTGAGTTCCTTATACCAAGATCACACATGTATTAACACTGGATCAGGAAGCAGATTCACAAAGACAAGCTAAGCTAAACTGACTTCTCTTTTCCCTCTAAGATTGTCCACACATTTCTCTAAATAAGCTGATCTATGGTTCATGTTTTCTACCGATTTCTTACCTCCCCACCCCTCATCATGCATATCATTATATGCTTAACCCTATGACTTTAAGGTTCATTATGGTTCATTATGATATAGTATTTGGGACTATGGGTTAGCCAGGTGGTTATCCATTGTCTATAACCACTAGTGTGAATGAACTATATGAACTATAACCACTAGTGCTTCAGGCCTCACACCAAGTTAGTAGTATAGTAGTTATTGCTGTTTTCCTGTATCCCTTTGCTATTTTTTTCCTCTATCTCCAGCCTAAATATAATACTTTTTTAAAAACCATGTGGCCAATAAGAGAAATGGGTAATACCTTTTATTAGGACTACAAAAGGTATTATATTGCAACAGTGGTACATCAGCAGCACAAGCTTTCTCCAGAACTTTATCACAATGACAGTACAAAATGTAGGAGATAAGGAAAGAAAGAAAAATTTAAAGATGCATCCACAGTACACAATTATAGCAGTTCCATAGCAGCCCCTCAACTGCTGTGGCTCCATCCTACAGAGTCCTGGGATATGGTGAGGCACTTCGAATTCTCTGCTAGAGAGCTCTAGTTCTCTTTCCTGAACAACAACACTAAACTCTCCAGTAGCAATTTCTAAGTACCTCACCAAACTACAAATCTTGGTGTTCTATAGGATGGAACTATGGCAGGTAGAGTTCTATCAAGCTGTAATGCTGTTTATGTGGATGCACCCTACAAAGTCTGGCTTGATGGAATGGGCACTGTATATCTCTCTGCAGCTATAAGCTACTTATTGCGAGCTCTGTGAACAGAAGCATTGGCTTTCAGCTTGCTGGGATGGATAACTAATGATTTCTCTCCATCTCAGTTGGTTGATGCCCTAAGAACTGCACATTCCATTTTTCAAAGCTCACAGGCTCCTAGAAGAGGCACAGAGCAACATGAATGTCTCTACATTAGTAAAGATGAGGATCAAATTTAGGCAGTTGTGGTGGCAGCTCTGTGGGGAAGTAACTCTGCTCTGGGATTCAGTTTAAACTTTAAAAGTGCTATCCAAAGTGCCACTTGGAAAAGACAGTGTTTAAGCAAGAATGTTAAAGAAGAAAAATTTTCATAGCTCCACTGGTATCTGCTCCAAAATAAGTAATTGGAGGGTGCTGGCTTCAGGCAGCCAGTGGCCAAAACAAGCTAAAAATAGCAGGGGAATGTGGCAGTAATTATCCTTGACATAATAAGAAATGTATGAATGGCAGATGCTGAATTACAGATGATCTATGTAGATCCCCATTTACTCTGTAAATGCAATAGCAGGAGGACAGGATACTCTTTATATACAAGAATCCTGGCACTAGATAATCTATTCTTAATTGTAACAGTTGGGCCTGCCATTCACAAAAAAGAAAAAAGTAAAAACAACAACCCAAGTCTGTTCCTGGAATCACTTCACAGCAGATCTGTGCTGTTACTGATGTTTGACATAGCTCATAGGGCTCAACTGATCTTTCTGATGTTTATGATGGCCTCTGGAATCCTACTGTCCAAATGTCAGCCCACTTCCTGGTTGCTGAACATCTAACAGCCCCCCAGATTTTAAACCTGGAGGCAACAATGAATTAGCACTGCCTGAACTAGAAATATTTTTGACAACCAGCTACTCAAAGAGGGGAGGAGCAGTGGGGTTCATTCAGGGACTTTTCAAGCTTCAGTAAAGCTTTGGCTTGACCTTTCCTCTCCTAAAGTGTCCCCTGCAGCCTTGTGTAACCCAACATTACACCATTTAATTTAAACTCACATACTGAGAGCTCCATTACTGTACATCCTTCTACACTTTTCAAAACAGGGAAGGAGGATAGATAAATACATATGGCAGATCATCTGAAGGGTTTTAGAAGAAGGCCCTTTCCACACCTTACCATTTTCTGTCTCTGCCCTGTTGCAATCCCAACAGTTTCACTGTCAGGATCAGAGCGCAACCTGAACGCTCCCCTCCGCACCCAACTGCTGCCTGCGGAAGAGTAGCACAAGGGACATGCTCCTTCCTTCTACAGTGCAGCTGGCCACTTCCCATGCTACACCAGGGAAGGAAGCATGTAGATCACACTTCCACCATTTCTGCATGGCCACTGGCAACGGAAGCATTGCACGATTGAGGACCATTACCAGATTTTTTTCAGTAATGGAATATCCTATGATTCTGATGGGTAGGGATGCATTGGCAGCAGGACTACAACAACATCATGCAAAAGCACAACTTGCAGACCGGCAGCAACATATCCCCATTGCGGGACAGCGACTCCTGTGGAAATGGCAGAAGATTCAGGAAAAAAAATAAACCAAGCAATTGCATAGGACATTTAGTAGGCCTGAGAGAAGTCAAGAAGTAGGGTAGTAGTAGGTGGCTTGTGGGCTGAACAGTGGGAAGTGCTTCCCTCATATGGCCAATGAGCCTTGTGTGGGAGTTAGTATGCTTAAATATTTCATCTTTGTGCCAATATCAGTAAAAACACAGATTTATAAGCAGGAGCATATGCTCAGATGTTCCACTGAAAATAATTGGAAATTTATGGAATGTACATGTTTTGAAAATTGCCTGTAAAAAATGGGACAGCACTTTCTCTTATCTACTAAAAAAATTGGTGGATCTAATACAGTGGGAAGTGAGCACACCAAAGTTCTAGCCAGAAGACTCGCTGGACCTTTCACTGAAATCCATGGAAAATAAATGAACTAATGACCTAATTCATTTCAAATGAATTAAAACCTATCAAGTAATGGATTCAGACTATTGATTTTAATGTAAATAGATGCATTTCTTTTGTTGTTGTTGTTGTTGTTGTTGTTGTGCCTTCAAGTTGACTCAAACTTGTTGTTTGTTGTGTGCCTTCAAGTTGACTCAAACTTATGGCAACCCTAGCATAGAGTTTTCGTAGTGAGATTTGCTCTGAAGGACATTGTCATTGCCTTTCTATAAGGCTGAAAGGGTGTGACTTACCAAAGGTCATCTGGTGGCTTTCCATGGATGAGCAGGGCCCAGCGCTCTAACTACTACACTACAAAGGTTCAGATATGTTCTTGTCTGGTGCTAAAGAAAAAGAATGAGCTAGTAGGAGGTTGCTAAGAGTGGGCATGGGAGCTAGCTGTACAATGGGGAGCAGATATTTTGAAACCATCGTTTCAGTATTCTTCAAGAAAGGAGAGGCACCAAAATTGTGTGTTTCCTCTGTCAACAAAATACCTTAAAACATGTCTGAGCATGAGAAGCAAATGCAAACCTCCCAGGAGACCTCATTCTCTACTGGCAGAGCAATACTTCCACACCATCCTATGACCATTCAGCCAGACCTCTTTAGGATTGCTCCTAAAACTAATATTGCATGCCAAGTTTGACAACTGGTACCATGAAATTTAGTGTTGTTGATGATGCCAAGCTCTGGAATGTTACTGCTACGAGATACTCTACATCAGGGGCAGTGGATCTAGGGGCCAATTTTCTGCCTCCAGAGGCCACACAGACTGCCCCTGTCCAAAAAAACTCATGAACCTGAAACAAGTGCCAGAAGTCCACCATCTGTTTAAAAAATAAACAATATTTGAGGTTCGAACAGTATTTCGACCTATTTAAAAGAAGCATTAGAAGCTAGAAAAAGGACAATTCAGGGAATCCAGAAGAGTTGAAGGCTACAGAAAGAGCATTTGGGGGCTGCAGGTGGCCCCAGTGCTGTACTTTGCCTACTCCTGCTCTATTCCAAGACATTTTAAGGAATCTAGCTGAAATATTATATTTACTAACACTATATAAGAACCTGTGTCCTCTTACAATAGCTGAGCTAAAAGAGTAGGCAACCTGTCCATTTTAGTTTCTCATCTCAGTTACTCGTGTATCAAGTTACTCACCTCAGCTGAGATCATTGGTAATGTTCTTTGCTAAAAGCATCTTGGAAGGCAAATCCTGGCCTCTATATTGAATACAGTTACTGGAACAGAATGTGATCCATACACTTGCTTAAGGTTGCAACAGCTAGAATACAAGGAGGCAGTCCTTCAGTTAGCACTCAATGGCACTTCTTTATGCTCAGGTTACACCATATAACCAAAATCCCATTCGATTATTGCTTTGGCAGGAAGGAAAGGAGATCTTTTTATAACATTTGCACCAAAATGCTGTTGATTTATACAAAACACATATGTCATGTATTTGTGGAAAACTCAGATATAACTATTCATACCACAGACTCAGCACTGACAGGGCTGTCATCTCTAAATTCAAAGTCACCTTCTTCATCAAGATCTGACTGTATTCCTGCCTACAGCTACTCATGTGGATGTGATGCACACCTAGAAAATTTCAGAAGGAGTCATACCTCAAGGGCTTTGGCACGGAGTCTGAAAGATGATGTTCCTTGAACACCTAACAACATAGCTTTTGTGAGGGTTATGGAAGGCTATAATTTTGATTAAATCTACTTCCCATTCATAACAAACAACAACATCTTCACAATGTGTTAAGTCCTCAGTTAGTCAAATATCCTTCTGAAAGTCACCTTACAACGAGAGCAATAATGTGAAAATTCTAAGACTTCATTTTGAGATGCCAGATTTAAAGCGTACTGATGACTGTTGTACTCTGGTTAATAGTTTGTTGCTTAACAGATATTGTCTTCTTTTGGCTGAAAATAATTGTTTAAAAATACATTTTCAAAAACCCATTGAAAAAGAAAGGAATGAATGAGTGAATTTTCCTTTCATTGTTATCGTCCTAGTTTCTATTCATTTTTATCATTAAAAAGAATAAAAGAGGACTTGCTTGTTTCATCTTTCATTCATTTTTAAAGTGAAGGTACATGATTAAAATTGTCTGGTCCTTATCTATTTCTGTGTTCTCCTACTGAGACAGAAACAGCATAAGGTAACCTTTCCCAACCTGGTGCCAACCAAGGGCATTGGACTACCATTCCTCTAATCCACAGCCAGCATGGCCTACAGCATGCTGACAAGGGCAGATAGGAGGTGAGTTTACTTCCAAACAGAGATAGTTTAACATATGTTGGTACCTAACTTGCCTCTTTGATGGTAATAAAATATTTTATTAATAAAAGGGCCCTTTAATGGCCATTCAAAACCCATATTTGAACTGAGTTGCTTTTGCTTGTCTAATACAAGAAGCCTGAAAAACAGTTATCAAGGGTGGGGCATCTTCTGAATAACAGCTCTATATTCTGTGATGAAAAGAAAATTCTGGCATTGATAGATTGACAGACAGAGAATAGGATGGAGATTTCCAAATTCAAACTAAAATGTTTGATTCTTACTCTCCCCCTCTTACTTCCCAAGATATAAATCCATCTCTGTCAGAAAAATCTTGGGTAAACTCTCAGCTAAACTGTATATCTTGGAACATAGCTGGATGGAATACTAAATTCAATGAAGCTGAGCTTATTGGCTTTTTTACAAGACTTTTATATAATATCCTTTCAAGAGACATGGCATTCAGCAAATCTGGACTTTAATGGCTATGTCAAAGGGAAATCTAAAGCAGGACTGGCCATTCTGATATCTACTTTCCTCAATCTCCATAGCAACTGTTTACCGTACAAGAGGCTAGTCCTCATTCTATGGCAGAAAATTTTTCTTTGGATCTTTTCTTGTGCAACCTGATTCTATCTATAAGGTGAATGAAAATAGAAGTAGTTCAGTGAGAATCTCAGATCACCTTTTCGTACCCACTACTGTTTCACGCTGAATAAGTGTATCATGGTGTTTTTTGTTAACATGTTGATTAAGCATTTTTCTGCTATGCTTTTGTTTTTACTGCTGGAAGCACATAGTTCTCCTAATTAGCAGTGGTGAAGCTTGGACCGTGGGGAGGGAAGGTGGGGGGGCCAAGACAATGGTGCAAGGGGCTTGGCCACTGCACACAGGGGGCGTGGCTTTGGTGCGTGGGGGAGGGGCCAGGGTGCATGAGGACATGGCCAGGGCATGTGGGGGCATGGCTTTGGGCCGGGACACCTCAAAAATATTGCTGCCCCCCCAACCCTACATCCCTACGCAACTGCTAACTAGCTTCTTGTGGCAATAGACTTGGTATAGTGACCGTGCAGCTTCCCACACTACCAGCAATCAGCCAGCATATCTGTTCTCTATATTAAGTATGCCAGCATTGTGGGAAGTCAAGTGTTTTTGTACAGCAAATACATCCTTATTTTCATTGTTTTTGTGCTTTGGTTTCCAACAAGTTCATGCTAGCTGAAGCATATAGCATTGGACTGAAAAGCATGGGATTTATAATATTAGTGTTATTTCAAGGAGTGCTCAAAGCAAAGCTATTGTTTGGTCACAAAATCTAATGCCAGAGGCAGCCTTTCTACATGCACCCTGTCCAATCCACTTTCAAGTATTACATGAATGCATGTAAGGAAAAGAATTGCCAATATCCAAAGCAACCTTTTACATACACATTTGTACATACACACAGGGTCTTGTCAAACATTATGAATATGGAAGGTTCAGCTCACAGAATTCCATTTTTACACACACATACCATGAATTCTTATAAAGTTCGAAATTGGCTACTGCCTTTTGTAAACGTGGAGGCATTTTCTTTGCTCATTATTCATTGTCTAGCATTGCCTTACCTTATAACTGGAAATGTTAAATTTTTAAATCCTTAATTTCCCTATTTCTCTCTCTCTCTCCTCCTATCCCCGTTTTTAGTCTTAGAAATTTGTACAGCTCAGAGAGCTGCATATTTTCACACTGCAGCCAGTAACATCACATTGCAAGATGTTTGGGTCAGAAAGTAAACTGGAAGAAGCATTCACTTCATTTCTAGTACGAAGAAATGGCATATTGTGTAGGAAAACACTGACATAAATATGGCACAGGTAAAGAGCATTCCTTTAAATAATATTTCAATCTAAAATCAGAGGGAGGGATAAAAGATTCCTTACCTTTGTGACACACTCACTCTGTTTCCATTTTTTTTTCCCCCAAGAGTGAATGGTTCCCATTTGCTCCCTGTTATCTGGGCAACAGGGCATATGGCATTCCTGTACTCTGAATATGACAGATGAGGCTCATTTATTTATATAATACTTTAACTGGATAGAATGATTTATGGATTTTTCATCATTTATTCTCATATCAGCCTTGTGAGGTTGAATATTAGCATTTTATGAAGGGTGAACTGAGGATAAGAAATGGGAGTTCCAAAGTCTGGGAGCAGCCACTGAGAAGGTCTTCTCCCATGTTCCTACCAAACATGTCTGTGAAGGTGGTGGAATAGAGAAAAATGCCTCCCCTGAAGATTGTGCAGCTTGGGCAGGCTCATATGGGGACATACAGTCAGCCTTCCACATCTGCTAGGGTTAGGGGTGTAGGGCCCCCATCAAAGTGGAAAAAGTGTAAATATCAAAATATGTGTGTGTGTCTGTGGGAAAGGAAAGGCAAAGCAGGTGGTTTGGCATGGTGGCTCTATCCTTTCTCTCTCTCGCCCATCTTCTTCTTTGGTGTGGGAGTCATTGGGAAAGGGTTTGTGGGGCTGAGAAATCAGGCCGTGAGCTGTCCTTAGCTGGTGGAGGAAGAGAAAGACCAGAGGTGGATTTTTAAATGACTGCACGGCTTGATTGGAGCCTCTGAGAGGGAAGGTTCCCCCAGAAAAGAAGAGCCTGAGGTGGGGGTGGCAGAGGTTGGAGAAAATTGCAAGCAGTTAAGTCCATGAAAATCAGACCCATAAACATGGAGGACTGACTGCACACTCCTTCAACTCACTTCCCTGTCTTTAAATCTCTGCAAGGTATGCCCTACATTTCTGTGATGCAGATGGATAGTCTTAACTTAGTAGTGACAAGTACTAGAAAATCTGTTAATCACTGAACCATCTTTGATATTTCATACTGTTCTATACTTCTTTCACATCCTGATCTCAAATTCCAAGCCTGATCACATTCCAGTCTTCTTCTTAAGAGGAATTCAAACCCTTTAAGGCTGTTGTTGTTGTGTGCCTTCAAGTCATTTCCAACATACAGCACCCCCAAGGTGAAACTGTCACAAGTTTTCTTGGCAAGACTTGTTCCAAGGGAGTTTGCTTTTGCTTGTCCTTGGAGGCTGAGAGAGTATGACTTGCCCAAGTGGGTTTCTATGGCCAAGCAGCAATTCAAACTCTGGTCTCCAGAGTTGTAGTCCAACATTTGAACCATTACACCATGCTGGCTCATTTTAAGGCTAGCTGGCCCCTTATACTCTTCCTGCTGTCCTCAGGTCCTGGTCTGGCCAAGGCCATTCAAGATCAATTCATGGGTCAAGTCCAGATTTAAAACATTTTTTGGTATAGTTTTTAGTCCTACTTTAAATCTGATCTTGATCATGAAGCAATATGGCAAACAATCTTACAGTTTAAGATTTTTTTAAAGATATTTCCATGTTCTTTCAGTCTCCAAAATGCTTGGAAATTGCCTCTGTTAAGAGTCATAGCTTTTTCCATGCCATGGTTCTTTCAGCAATATGAACAGGGCATCATGTGGTATCCTATTATTCTCATTAGTTCTAGTTTCACTACTACCTTCAGGCTGATTTTGCCAATTATCAGGTTAGGTTTAACAGCTCTATTTTTGCTAAGCATTTGTGGAGGAAAAGGTAGAATAACTTAAACAGTCCATATATAATGATTTCACACATTTTAGTTGAAAATGGGAAAATGTTGATGACCATGGAACTATGTAACTGTTTTTAAGTATGCAGCACAAGCAGTGATTACTGGAAGCAATTTAGACTGTATTTATTTAGTCAGTGATTTTTTTCTGGAGAATATAGCATGCATACAGAGATCTAGGATGCTAACACTGATGTTCTAATTCTAGCTGCTGCTGCTGCTGCTGCTGCTTCTCAATCTCTGTTCTTCTGTTTTTAATAGAAGCTTCATTTGTAGTCATTAGCAGTGATGTAGACTCAAGTCGATTGACTCGAATTCTAGTCAGACTTAAGTCGCTTTAGCAACTCGACTCGGACTTGACTCGACAAAAATCACACACAGAGTTGACTCGACTTGAGACTTGCATATTTTTAGTGACTTACTTGCTGCCCTCGGTTCTGTAACATAATACATTCACCCAGAAACCTTACAACTTACTGGTCACTGATGATCTGCCTCAAGCCCAAAGTGTAGACACATTTCTCAGAGGGGAACAGAGCATGTGTTAGGCAATGGGCTTGAGGAGGAAGGATCCTTCCTTCTAAAGCTCTTGAAGCTTCAGTTATGGGGAATAAGACTGATCCTATTCCCCACTTCTGAAAAAGCCTCCAGCTTTGCAAATGGGAACTAAGAAGGATCCTGTTCCCCACTTCTGAAGCTGCAGATGGCAAAATCACAAAAGTGGAGGGCCAATTCTACTTAAATTGTTAAAACTGACTTTATTCAACTCTGTCCAGAAATTCTGGAATACAGGTTGGGGTATAAAGTTGGCTCCGAGACTTGAGATTTGACTTGAAAGTAGCTTGCAAGGAAATGAGACTCAGCTTGAGACTTGAAGGTAGAGACTTGAGACTTGACTTGAGGCTTGTAGTAAAAGACTTAAATATATCACTGGTCATTAGTATGTGATAATTTTATTTTTGTACTCAGAATATCTTCACCTTCTAATTCTTTCAGATCAACCTGCCGTTAAAAGCCCTGGGTATGGGACAAGTCATTTCCTAGCTAGCTGGCAACACTGGTATAATACCAGCACAGGAAAACTTGCAGTAACTCCTTAGTTAGCCTGTGTAGTGGGTAATGCTATTGAAAAACCCAGAAAGAATAAAGAGTTTTAAGGGGAAGTGGAGCTTGGAAAGTTTTTAAAAACCAATCTGAGTACAATTACTGTTCCAAAGTTACAGATAGTAGTTAGTTACTCTTATATTATTTTAAAAGGCAACTCATTAATTCCTCATTTCTCATAAGTAACTGAAATAGTTACAAAATGTTTAACTAAAATACATAGTTAAAATAGCTGGATAAAATAGTTTTAAAAAATCAGTGTTACAGCTGAAGGCTCATGATGCAAAACATATTCTCGTGCTGTCCACTTTGTTGTAATCGGAACTTCTACAACAGAGCACAATGCACAACATGAACCAATCCTTAAACCATAGATATTTCTCCATTACTATTTATTGAGGCCACACTGTTGTAATTATAGATATATCTTCAAAGTAGTTATTCCACAAAAGGAATTAAATTATCTCTGGTCAGTTACAATCATTATGCAATGTAGTTAGAATCATAGAGTTGGAAGAGACCACAGGGGCCATCAAGTCCAACCCCCTGCAATGCAGGAACACCCATCAAAGCATTCCCAACAGATGGCTATCCAGCCTCTCCTTAAAAACCTCCAAAGAAGGAGACTCTACTACACTCTGAGGCAGCATATTCCACTGCTGGACAGCTCTGACTGTCAGGAAGTTCTTCCTGAGGTTCAAGTGGAATCTCCTTTCCTGCAGCTTAAATCCATTGCTCCTTGTCCTAGTCTCTGGAGCAGCAGAAAACAAGCCCGCTCCCTCCTCAACATGACATCCCTTCAAATATTTAAACATGGCTATCATGTCCTCTCTTAACCTTCTCTTCTGCAAACTAAACATACCCAGCTCCCTAAGCATTCCTCATAGGGCATGACTTTCAGACCCTTCACCATTTTGGTCGCCCTCCTCTGGACATGATCCAGCTTGTCGATATCCTTCTTGAATTGAGGTGCCCAGAACTGGACACACTATTCCAAATGAGGCCTAACCAATGCAGAATAGAGTGGTATCATTACCTCCCTTGATCTAGACACCATACTCCTATTGATACAACCAAGAATCACATTGGCTTTCTTGCCTGCCTCATCACACTGCTGACTCATGTTCAAGACTCCTAGATCCCTTTCACATGTACTGCTATCCAGCCACACATCCCCCATCCTATATTTGTGCATTCCATTTCTTCTGCCTAATTGTAGGACTGTACATTTCTGTCTGTTGAAATTCATTTTGTTAGCTTTAGCCCAGCTCTCCAATCTGCCTAAGTCATTTTGAAATTTGATCCTGTCCTCTGGCGTATTAGCAACCCCTCCCAATTTGGTGTCATCTGCAAATTTGATCAGCATGCCCTCCACTCCTTCATCCAAGTCATTGATGAAGATGTTGAATAGCACTGGGCACAGGACAGAACCCTGTGGCACCTCACTAGTCACTTGTCTCCAGGATGAAAAGCAGCCATTGGTGAGCACCCTTGGGGTTCGGTCGGTCAACCAATTACCAATCCACCTAACAGCAGCCCTGTCCAGCCTGTATTTCAGTAGCTTCTTTGCAAGAATGTCATGGGGAACTTTGTCAAAGGCCTTACTGAAGTCAAGATAGGCTACGCCTACAGCATTCCCTTCATCTATCAAGCTTGTAACCCTATCATAAAAAGAGATAAGATTAGTCTGGCATGACTTATTTCCGAGAAATCCATGTTGACTTTTAGCGATTACGGCATTGCTTTCTAAGTAATTACAAACTGACTGTTTAATGATCTGCTCTAGGATCTTTCCTGGGTACTGACCGGGCAATAATTATTTGGGTCCTCTTTTTTCCCCTTCTTGAAGATGGGGACAACATTTGCCCTCCTCCAGTCTGCTGAGACTTCTCCTGTTCTCCAAGAGTTCTCAAGGATTATTGCAAATGGTTCCGAAATTACTTCTGCCAGTTCTTTTAATATCCTTGGATGTAATTCATCTGGCCCTGGAGACTTGAATTCATCTAGTTTAGCCAAATATTCCTGTACTACTTCTCTACTTATTCTGTGCTGCATCCCCCCCCCCTTCCTCATCTGCTCCTCATCCCCCAGGTTGAGTACTTCTATCCTTTTGGGAGAAAACTGAGGCAAAGAAGGTGTTGAGTAGTTCTGCCTTCTCTCTTCCCTCTGTTATTAACTAGCCATCTTCACCACGCAGCAACCCTATCATTTCCTTGTTTTTCCTTTTGCTGCAGACATACCTTAAAAAGCCCTTTTGATTGTTTTTTAATGTCTCTGGCAAGCCTGAGTTCATTCTGCGCTTTAGCTTTTCTGACCTTCTCTCTACATCTCCTGGCTATTTGCTTGAATTCCTTTTTTTGTGGCTTCACCAGTCTTCCATTTCCTGTACATATTTCTTTTAACACTTAGCTCAGCTGAGAGTTCTTTAGTCAACCATTCCAGTTTTTTAAGACACCTGCCATTTTCCATCCTTATTGGCACAGTTTTCAATTGTGCCTTCAGTATCTCACTTTTAAGAAACTCCCATCCATCATGAACTCCTTTCCCTTTTAGTATTCTTGACCACAGGATTTCAGCAAGTAACTCCCTAAGTTTACAGAAATCAGCTTTCTTAAAGTTTAGGATGTGTGTCTGGCTACACTTGGGTTCTCCTTCCCACTGAATGACAAACTCCAAAAAAGCATGCTCACTTCCCCCTAAGCATCCCACCACCTCCACCTCATCAACTAGGTCACCCCTGTTGGTTAGGATCAGATCTAAAATAGCTGATCCCCTTGTTGCCTCTTCTACCTTCTGGACCATGAAATTGTCTGCAATGAAAGTGAGGAACCGGTTGGACCTTGCAATCTTGGCAGAGTTTGACTGCCAACAAATATCAGGATAATTGAAGTCTCCCATTAACACTGCATCTCTCCTTTCTGAATGTGTGGTCATCTGCTCCAGGAAGGCCTCATCCCAGTCCTCAGGCTGACCCAGAGGCCTGTAGCAAACCCCCATTACTCACCCCCATAATCACATCCCTATTGTTTCTCACTCCCTTAATTCTTATCCACGTGCTCTCACTTGGCTTCCCAGATTTAAGTCATGGATCTCTTCACAGGTGAAAACATCCTTGACATATAAGGCTACTCTTCCTCCTTTCTTATTTGGTCTATTTCTGCAAAATAGGTTATACCCTCGTATTCCCACATCCCAGTCATGAGATTCATCCCACCAGGTTTCAGTGATGCCTATTAAATCATATTTATTTTGCTGTACTAAGAGTTGGAGTTCATCTTGCTTATTTCCCATGCTCTGTGCATTAGTGTAGAGACACTCGAGACCATGTACCCTTCCTGGAAGTCCTGTACAAAAGTTACTTTCCCTCCTCCTGTTGGTCTCTAGTTCTACTTGGCCTGCCCTATCTATATCATTTGGGCTATTTTTTGGGCTACTTAGTTATTTCCTTTGTTATGCGGACAAGGAACTATTTTCATGTAATTGGTAGTTTTTTCCAAGCTCTGAAAAGGAGGTACTTCTTGAAAAAGTCAGGGCTGAAATGACCATGTTCTGGTCTGATTGCTGGTTAAATTGAAGCAGTCCCCTGAATATTTTCAAGAGTTTTCAAAATTATGCTAATTATTGTAAAGATACTCACTCATCTATTTTGGAGATGTTTATATACTTAGTGTATTAAAGACATCATAATATAATTTTCTCTAGGCTAGCATAGTATAATTTAAAATTAATAAAAGCATACTACAATAAATACAATAAAATCATAATAGCAATAATATTATATAAAATTAGTAGACATCCCAGAAAAACATAAAATAATACAGATGCTCAAACTAAAATAGGAATCAGTTTGAAATAGCAGGTTTGTCCTTATAGTCATTGTAAGGACCAAAAATGTAAAACATTAAAAATGCAGGCATAATACAAAATGGGAATAAGAAATGTCTTAGACTAGCATCAGAAAGGTCACACTGGGGAACATCAGGCACTTTTCCCTTGGAAGAAATTTTCCCATGGAAGGAGGGGGCTTAAAGCTGCATTGAAAATTTTGTCTCATAAAGTTTATTGTCAGATAATCCTGTCCTCCCTCCCTCCCTCCCTCCCTCTCTGTATATCTGTTGGGCAGAATTTTTGAATTTGTCTGTTTGAGGTTTCATTAAATTAAAAAAGAGCGGTTTTAGAACAGGACAACCCCTTATATGCAAAATAGGGCAACCATCAAAAATCATATCCCCAATGGCTCTCCTTCCTCACTTTATGAGTAGATAACTTATTTGGATTGTAGGTTTCCCTGACCATTCTCTATGCCCTTGCCTGTCGCTGATGGAGTAGAAAGGTATAATATCATGATGTTATGATACTGGATTAGTAATATTCTGTGTTACAGCAAAGAGTGGAAGGGGAGAAATTCACACAGCAGTTTTGGTGCTAGATGCCTTGTCAAAGATTATATCCAAAGAAGGAGACTGGGCTTTATATGCTTACTGATGGTCTAAATTTACTCTTTTAAAAAATCCCAGTGCGTTTTGGCCTGTGGATAAATTGATTGGCTTTCTTCAGGTGCATTAACTAAATCAACAACAGAAACTTCTCGAGTTGCAAATACACTCTCCCCATTAGCTGGACTGTTGTATCAACAAAAAAAAAGCCACTGGGTAGGTTCAGAGCAAATTTAAATGCTCTTTTTCTAAAACATGATTGCCTGGGACTTCATTCTGTTACCATGGATTTTTTTTTCTAACACAGGGACCTAGCAGACACTGACAAATGCAACTAAAATTTATTTTGATTGATTACAGGCTTGGGGACAAATTCTTTGGAAAGGACTAACATTTCAGGATTCTAAATGGTTTCTTTAAACAAGATGTTAACAAGTCAAAAGAAAAGCCTTTTCCCTCATACAGAACATTGCCTGTTTTTATATAAATTAATGCAGTGTAATTGCATGGTGTATTGGTTTAAGTGTTAGACTGTGACCCTCAAGACCTGGGTTCGATTCCCTACTCAGTTGTAAAAATTTACTCGGTGACCTTGGATGCGTCACACACTCTCAGCCATAGGAAACCCCATGATAGGTTTGCCTTAGAGGTGACGTAAGTTTGAAACAACAAGAAGTCACACAACAACAGCAACAACAAAAACAACAACAACAACAACTTCTCATTATAAGAGAAATTCTCTAAGAAATAGTAAATGAAAAGGGAAAGAGAAGTAAGGCAACAGGAATATGCTGTTAGCTGCTGGACCGAATAAACTGAATGTCAAAAGATTTTTATCCATATAAGAGGATAGTTGTAGATATGTGCTATGGTGAGAGGAAGATACATTTTTTTGGAGCTGTTACGATCGGCCTGCTGACTTCACCCAACTTCAGCAGGAGTATCCTCCTTGCATCAGGCTGAGGAAGTCAGCATGAAAGTCCAGATCTCCCTTTGGTCCTCCTATAATTTGAACACAGTGGAACAGATGGATAAGCCAAATGTTGAAGTAAAAACTTCACTTGAGATCTATTGTTTATTTTTTATATTTGAAAGTAAAAACAAAAACTTGTTAAATAAAGATCTTATAACACTTCAGTGCTGCAAGATTAGAAATAGCTAAAGCATGGAAAATATTAGAAAATCTCCCAATATAAAAGTGGTTAAATAGGATATGGTTCATAGCCCTTTCAAAAAAATTAACATGTGAAGTAAGAGTACTGAGAGGGGACATAAAAGAAGATATATGATAGTATTTGGAAGCCTTTTATTGTTTACATTACTCAAATCAATACTGTACTTAAACCTCCTTTGGATCAAGAGCAGTTCTGGAAAAATAATAATTTAAGGTTATGATTAATATAAAAACAACATGTAACTATTTGGAACACAATTTATATCCATGGTGATTGACGGATGTAAGGCTTATAAGGAAGAGAAGATGGAAGGGAGGGATGTATCTTAAATTAAAATACCTGTTCAGGAAGAAGGAATCACTGTGTGTATTATGACCGTAATTGTTATTGTTAAATAACATTTAAAAATAACAAAGTGCAACAGTTTCTTTCTGGCTTTGACAGCCTAAAGAGATTCAGTACACGAGACAGAAAGACTAATGCAAAACATGGGTGCTTATAAGCATAAAATTAACACACAGGAAAATATGATTCCAATAAAACATGAAATGATGAATATATTCATTACTCACTTTGAAGCCAATGTCAAAATGGGAATCAGCTGCAATATTGGATCAGAAATTTATTATCTGTCAAGTTTTTCTTACCAAACATTTGCCTTTCTCAACTATATTTGTCCTTGAACTGGTGATTCTCCATTCTCCCTTCCCTTTATTTAAAAAGGCTAAAAAAATCTAAATTAAGGATGGCCATAATATTTCTTAAGTTCTACTATATCAATACTTAAGTTGTACTGTATCAATACTGTATCAATACTTAAGTTCTACTGTATCAATACTACTGTTCTACTGTATCAATACTACTACTAGAGTTCCACTGTATCAATACTATATCAATACTGTATCAATACTACTGCCGATGGCTCAGGTGGTAGAATAAACGGTTTCTTGTTTGCTATATATTTTGATTTTTCTCTTCATTTACCAATTGCTTCTTGAAATCAAAAACAGCAGCCATGGACCTAGTTGCCTAACTAAGGCCATTTCTGCACTAGACTGTTGTAGTGCTTTGATTCCACATTCAACATCCTATGGAATCCTGGGGTTTGCAGTTCCGGGAGGGGCCGGCCCCTCCCGGAACTGCAAACCCCAGGATTCCATAGGATGTTGAATGTGGAATCAAAGCACTATAACCGTCTAGTGCGGAAATGGCCTAACTGGCAGAGATGGTGATGGAGAAGGAGGTATGGCACCCATGGTTCAGTGGCCATGGGTACCGTGACTAAGAAGTACAAGGGAGAACAGCAGTGAAAGGCATATATGCTAGAAGAGGAGCCTCCGTGGCCCGTTCCTGAACAGCTCCACAGTCAGCAGGGCAACTTTCAGTCTTGAGAGGGCTTTTGATTGCTGTCATTCCGCCACTGCTAAATTCCTTGTAAGGCCCTTTCACACAACACAATTACAGCATTATGATTCCAGTAACTGTCATGGCAACATCCTGTAGAGACCTGGGATATACAGGTTAGGAGGTGGTGTTTGGAATTCTCAACCAAAGAGTTCTATTGTCTCATCAAACTACCAACCACAGGATGCAGCCACATCAAATAAACTTGAATTGTAGCAATGTAATCCGTTCCCCCCTTGCGCTCCGATTGGCTCAGGGAGGAGGTGACTTTGCTGTCCCCCCTTCATGGTTGTACCACATCACGAGCATGACCATTGGCTGCCAGGGAGCTGGCTGCCAGGGAGGGGAGGGGGCGGGCCAGGCAGGACCACTTTAAACCACTGCTCCGCCTCCCTTGCCGTCCTATTCTTTGTTGCTGGCAAACCGTGAGCTCACCGTTGAACAGCCTCTCTTTCCCTCCACGTGGTTGGGCCTCCTGCCGGCTGCTTTGTTTCGAAAAGGAAAAAAAAAAACATGAAGTTTTTCCCCTTTCGGAAGGGGAGATTGTGTGAGCGATTGCAGCAATCAGCCCTGCCGCACCATTTTTTTTAATTATTAAAAAAAAGAAAACAAAGGAAGAAAGAGAGACGTGATGCTTTTTTTTTGGTGGGGGTGATCACCTAAGAAGCTCACAAGGATCACCTTGTGGTGAGGCCTGTGCTCTGATGTCTCCCTTGCAGTCTCTGTAGGCCTGTAGCTAGATCATTGTTCAGCTCCACTCGTCATGTGCTCCTGTCTAAATAGGCAATAAATAATAAAATTGCCCATAGTTCATCCCAAATCCTTTCATATGATCTCTTCATTTTGAGTGGGGGGCAGCAATTATGTAGTATAAAAGGGCCAATAACAGATAACAAGCAAACTATAAGTTACCAAGAGGATTCTGGTGACTGCTTCCACAAAATGTTCCTTTGTACGTCCCCCAAAGTACTTTTTCCCAAAGTGTTAGGCCCAAAACTTGTGAATAAAGTCAGTTTTCCCTAGGAGACATATCTAGAGCAAGAATTAATTCAAAAGATCTTGGTAGCATTGAAAATAGTATGTTAATGATGGAAGTTGATATGCTTTTTAATTTTATTGCTGATGGTTTAGAAAATTGGTATTCTGGCTTTTAGAATCTAACATAATCAAAATATTTCTTTTTCTTTTCAGTTTGATAACCTCTACAGACACCACTTTGCCTTAAGCCCCACTCTATCCATCCCATCCTAAACCTACAACTGCCTTTGGTCAGGGTTAGGATTGTTCTGTTCACCTGTATGTGACAACAGTACATTTTGTGATGCATGTCAATTTGTTGGAGACTTAACTTTTACCTTATATTATACACAAGTGCTACCCAAAGTGGTGGCCCTTAGTCCCAGTCCCTGAGTCCTGCTGATGGCCCCTGGCAATTTCCTGGAAGGAAGGAAATGGTGCCCAATGGGTACAAATATATTGCTGGTCCTTGACACATTGGGGAGGGGGAATAATCACCTGGCCTCCACATTAGACAGCCTGAGAAGCACTGCTGTAGGCATTTTAGGGAGTTGCTGTGCTGTGACCAGCATAATATAATGGTTTGAGTGCTGGAGTAGGACTCTTGGAGACTAGGGTTCAAAGTCCTGTTCACCCATGGAAACCCACTGCATGCCTCTCTCAGCTTTAGGAGAAGGCAGTGGTGAACTTTTCTGAATAAATCTTACCAAGAAAACCCTGAGATGGGTTCCTCATAAGTTGGAATGGACCTGAAGGCACATAACAGTAATGTAGACATTTTCATCCTGAAATACAGAAGAGGGAAACCTCCAGTCTAAGGATTGCAAAACAGACTGCAGAGGGCTGTAATTTGATCTGCTGCTTCCCTTAAGCCCCTCATAGTGCCTGAAGTTCCACCCAAACCTTGCCACAGAGATCAGAGATAACAACAGGGATTCCCTGGTGTGCACTAAAATATTTTGTTCTGGTACTGTTGATGGCCCAGACTCCCACTTGTGACATATTATAACAAAGGTTTATAAATGTCTCATCTGACATTTGCCTTCTTATAAAGTTTGTATAAGGAGGTGGATGTCAAATGAGACATTTATGAAAACTTTGTTATCACGTCTCACAAATGGAATTCTAGGCCATCAATATCACAGAGCCAAAGTATTTTTGTAGGATAGCCTTTGCTGTGTGATGAGTAAGAGCGTTGCCAGGAATATCAAATCATCTCGTAAATTAGCAATGTCACAAAACAAGGTTCACTTTGACCATAAGAGCATTTTCTGTCAGAAATTTATTGTGTACTGTGAAAATTATACTATCTCTTATTGACTAGATTTTAAAGATGTTCTTAGCAGAGGCTGAGAATGTTCTTGTTACCCCTATATAGACATTTAATGCTTGTAATCACATTCTATAGAATGGAAGGAATAATAGCATTGCTCAGAAGAGAAAGTGTTTTCCATTGCTCTGAATTACTTTATTATTTAACAATGGCAGCAACAAAATTGCTTCATTCCCCTGCCTCAAATTACACTGTTGAAATATGGAAAGTTTGATGTTATAAAGAATGGATTTTTGAACAGAAGGGTTATGAGCTTTATTCTGTTCTGGTATTTCAAACAAATGTCTGGACACAGGTATACATCTTGCATGTCTGAAGTATGCCCTCTCTTGGCCCAGAAGCCT
This sequence comes from Cyclura pinguis, assembly GCA_030412105.1. NCBI lineage: Eukaryota > Metazoa > Chordata > Lepidosauria > Squamata > Iguanidae > Cyclura > Cyclura pinguis. The sequence continues at coordinate 222,038,520 of CM059602.1, forward strand.
CTCACACTGATGAGCTGCCTAGACTAAGAGAAATCTGAAAATTGGGTCACTTTATAAATAGGAATGGCATCATTGATGGCCTGGTATCCTTGTATTCCCAAAACCCAGATACTATGCAGTGACAGTGTACTTCAGCTACTTGTTCCAGAAAGAAATCTTGAGAGTAAAGGGACCAAATGAGTGCAGTTATCAGAACTGTAAGTCCACTATAATTGCCATGGCTGCCTTCTATAGGATCCTGTTGTTTATAGCTTGGTGAGGCACTAAAGCACTAAATTCTTTGACTGAGGCCATTTCCACACTAGACTGTTATGGTGCCATTATTCCACTTTCAACATCCTATGGAATCCTGGGGTTTGCAGTTTAGCGAGGGGCCTTGCCCCTCCCCAATCTCTCCTTGCCTTGCACCTCCCCTAACTACAACCCCAAGATTCCATAGGATGTTGAAAGTGGAATAATAGCACTATAATAGTCTAGTGCAGAAATTGCCTGAGAATTCTGAAGACCCTTCCCTAAACTGCGAATCTATGTCCACCAACTGTACCGATTTGGCAAGATGCTCCCAATTAATCTCCTGACATCCTACCTTTACATCTGCTTTTAAAATTTCCCAGTTTCTCGTTTGTACTCAACTCAATCAAGAGAGAAGAAAGGAAGGGGCAAAATCTTGCCCTTCCCTCTAACCTCATGTAAAAATAAGCTGCAGACTTTCCTAACTTGGGTGTTTTGCCTCAATAGCATTTGCCATCTTGACCACACCCCAACGTTGCTTGGCTGCATGTGTCCCAGTTTTCATCTCTAAAATGTTAATGAATACGCAAACACCAGAATTCCATAGAATGGAGTCAAGGCATTTAAACTGGAACCATAGAGTCATAACTGTGTAGAGTAAAATGGTCCTGGGCCTGCTGGACTCACAATGTAAGCCCCCTGGATGTCAGTTTGTTCTAGGGAACCAGCACAGAGTTTTGGAGAGCAATTATTGTACACTTAGTGCTTTCTCAAAGCCTAAAATGGAAAGGTCTGTAATAAATTGTTTGATAGTTCAGACAGTTTCCATTTTAAAAGTATTTTCTAGCCTTCACTTTTCTGATTATAGTGTACTTAATAACTTAGGAATTGTTATGTACCTTTGCAAATGGATTCCATTTTATTATGAGTCTTGGGGAACAAATTTATAAGAAGGTCATTAAAATATCTCACAGTGCTCTCTGCAAGACTAAGTCTTAGACATAATAAGTTTATAAACTGGGAATGTAATGCTATACCCAATTACTTAGCTGTAAGTCCCACTGGACTTAATGGAACTTATTTGTGAGTAGATATTATAGAAGTGCATTCTACAGCATGAACACCTAAATTGCTGGAGGTAGCAACCTTTGCATGCCTGTACTTAGTAGTTGCTGGTTCGTATCTCTCTCTAAGAGTTATTTCCTGTTTGTTGGTCTTAGGCACACCCTCTGTCTTTGCAACAGTTAATCCTCAATTTTGTAGTCTGCAGTTTTCTCTCTCTTTCTCTCTCCCATCTAAAGATAATGGATTACAGAGCATCTCACCATGTGATGTTACAAAACTTTCAGTATTTGTAAATAAACCTATTTCATACAAACACACATGCATACATATATACAAAATAGACCCAGCTTGCTTTATTTTTCTGCTAGAGCCTGCTGAGGAATAGGACCGATTGTTGTCCAACTGCTGCTTGAGAATACTAATTGCTATTCTTGTAAGACACAAGTGTTTCTCACATTCCCCAAGTAGCATAAGGCCAACCTATTTTGCATTTTGCTATCTAACACAAAGTGGCAGATGTTGCCTTTCTCCACATCACCTACAGAAGCCAATTGGACTTGCAGTAGACTCTTACTTCAATGTTGCTGATAGGACAGTGTCGGAAGCCATGTCCAAGACATCCTGATTGGCACGCACAGTTCCATCCTCTGAAAATAGAGGAGCTGCTGGTGCTAATGAAGCTGTACCCCAGAAGTTTACCTCACCTGTACCTAATGGCAGGACGGGCCCTTACCCTCCTGAAAGCTACATTTCTTTCACACAGTTATGCCTGTAACATGCAAGCAAGATAAATGTGAGCAATATAAGACACCTTACAGAAATCTCTAATTCTCCTGAAAATGTGGGCACGGACTAGAGTCCTTACAAATTCCTTGTTGAATGTTTACTATAGAAATAATGGCAGGGAATGCATATTCTCCAAGGAGACAACTGCCTTATACTAATGAATTCATGCCAAACGTTTCAGTTTCCTTTTTCTAATCAAACCATACCCCAATTTACAAAATGCTGGTGTAATGGACATCAGTTTCCAAAAAGACAAGTCTTTTAGAACCCTCTCAAAGAGCACATTCACAGTATATTCCAAACTTCACAGCGTTTGGCCAGTCTATTACATCTAGGAATCAAACTGTATTAGGAGACTTCATCGGACAAATTATTGGATATTTATTTAAATAGCAATTGAAAATAATTGAGTAAAAATATCCCTGGAAAGCTGTTTATATGAGCTGCTATGTGTATTGGCTAATGCATGTACCTGAAGGAGGTGGCACACACATGCCCTATCCTTTGCATATTACGAGGTACACACCTTTTTTAAATTAGTGCTCCAAATGCAATGTGAGAGAATGATGTGTGAAATTGCACTTATTTCCTGCTAGTAACAATTCCTGTCTTTTTTAAGGAGGATGAGATAAAGCGTCTGAGCTCACACAACATCCATGTGCCTTTGCCAAATATTCTTGCCACCACATAAATCACATTCTGTAATGAGAAACTGAGTGATTTCTGTTTGGAACTCAACTTGAGGACTGTTGTTTGGGAAGCATTACATCAACAGCCTGGTGTCTCATCCTATTTAGGAATCTCTAGAAGGCAACTCTTGCACTGAATGTTCAAATACTGGAGAGGCTTGAACTTTAGTTGTGCTTATTCTATGTTAAGTGGAAGGGATAGCATAATGTTTATTCATGTATTTATTAGTTACTGTTATAGCCCGCCTTTCCCGCAGTGAGCTCAAGGTGAAAAACAAGACTCTTCTCCTCAATCTTTTATTCTCCGAACATCCCTGTGTGACCTGTTGCAGGTGTGGAAGTATGGAAGGTTGGACATTATTAAGCAGTAAAAACCACTTAGAGAAAGAAAGAAATGAAACATTATTGTGCAAATCCATACAAACAAGCAAAAGAAAGAAAAATGTGGGATGCTACTGGCTAGCTACAGGTTTGGGAGAGAAAGGGGATGGGAGTGAGAAAGTATTAAATGAAGTCATTGCTGAGACTATATATGTTTAGGCAAAGATGAGACAGATAAGATGATAACAACAGAGTGGTCCTAATTGACTCTTCCAAAATTGGCTCCTAGAGGAACATAGCCCTTGATACACTATTGCCTCTTTCTCTGCTTCTAGTATGCCAAGCTGAGAGAGGGAGACTGGCCCAAGGTCAGTTGGCTCAATGAGGACTTCAACCTGGATTTCCCAAAATTAAGTCCAACACTATAACCATTACACCACAATGACCATATTTCCATTTCCCCTTCAAACTAGCATATGTCATAATATATGTCATATTCAGATGTCATAATAGTGCTATTCATTTGTAAGCCTTCCATGTATGTGACAGATGTCTGGAAGAGATAAAGAACCGACCTACAACTTTCTACCAGATGTTGGCCCTGCCCTAATCTACAGATTATGTATGTAGATTCTTCTTTTTGGTTTTCTGCTGAATGTGTGGGTGTTGATACAAGGCCACCAGATGCATGAGTGTTGGAGAGTGGACATTGGAACATGTAGTCTCTCACTCCCTTTCTCCACATAAATAGTCACAAAGTGCTTATCAGTTAACAGTTCTAATATGTCCCAATTCCCTCAATTTTATAGTCACGCTAATATTTTTCTTTCCACAGCTGACTCCCTCAGTCCTTTGATGATAGGTAGTAGAGTTAACAATATAGATGTGTTAGAACACAGCAAATAATTCAAAACAGGAAAAAGGACAATGAACACTGAAATATTCCACTTTTTTAAAAAAGGTGAAATTGTCCCATATAAACATACAGACACACGTGTGCACACACACACACAATGCAACTTTGATACTGTCCTTGACAAGAAATGATTCCAGACTAAGAACTACCCCAATAGATTTGTGGCTCTTTTTTTTTTTTTTTTTTTTTTTTGGTGAGTCACACTGGTCTCCCTGCACTTTTGAAAACCTTTAAAGGTAGATAGCAAATTATTTCAACTGGGGTGCTCATGAGGCCACTTCCAAAGTCAGAAGTAAACCGCTGTATTGATCATCACATGTGAGTGTCACACATGCAAAATTCTTTGCAGATTCATGGAAAATAAAGCATAAATTTAAAAAGTCTGATTATGAGGATATAAATTAAACCGAGATAATTATTTTTACCTAAATCTGTAACCATTCCAGTTGCAACTGTCAGTATCTAGAAGTTAATTATATTTATGCCTTTATTATTTGAAATACCATATTTGCCAGTGTATAAGACGCGCCAGTGTATAAGACACACCAGTGTATAAGACACACCCCATTTGTGGGCTTATAAGATGCACTGATGTGTAAGGTGCACCCCATTTTCAAACAGTATTTTTCAGGGGGGGGGAGTGAGTCTTATATGCCAGCAAATAGGGTATATCTTCTTTTAATCTGACATGATCCACAATGAAAATTACCACACAATTAAAAAAAAACACACAAGAGAAGCTATAACAGTGCATCTCAAGCCCTCTGATGTAGGAACATCCAAATCTGCCCCCCCCCCGATCCATGTTCCATGGATCAGAAGCATATTTGTTTCCATTGGTTACAATTCTTTCATTCTTTCCTAGAAACTCACAATGAACCAGCATCCAATGGCTTGTGGCCTGTACCATCACTTTCAGTAGCATGGTCAAAAGTAAATCGACAACAAACTAAACAACAATAACTGAGGAACCAGTAGCCTAAAAAAAAAAATCTAACAGTTAACAAACAACAACATTCACTGGATAGTACAGCAGTACTGAAACTCTGATATTGTAGAAATTAGTCCCTTTGGAAATGATGATGAATTTTTGAAATACTAGAGATTTGTAGATTACTTCCTCTTATTATTTTTACACTGTATTTTAAGCCCTTTATATTACAGTTTATCTCTGCACTTATACACTGTAGTCAGGACAATTCACTTTGAAGTCTGTGTACTCCAAAAGGAAACATATTTGCACAACTAAAAAGCTTTAGTAGCCAGTGGAGGAGCTTGGAGCATGTGGAGGGGAGGCGGGAGGGGGGCTGCAGTGCGTGGGGGCATGGCCAGGGCACGCAGGTGCATGGCTACAGGCCAGGACACCCCCAAAACATTGCTGCCTGGGGTGAACAGTTCCCCCGCTCCCCCATCCCTACACGACTGTTAGTAGCTTTGTCTATTAGAGATCATTTACTATCAGTGAATGAAAGTGCTTAATTTGACTAGTGCAGCGGTCTTTTCTTTAGGGTTCAAAATCAATATAGATATATCATTTGAATATACCCCTAATTTTCCAAATGAATATTTTGAATATTGAATTGCTCACCTAGATTGTTCATGCACACTTTTAAGAGACATTCTATCAGACAATGAATGCTGACAATGCAGTGGCGGCCAGCTTGAGCAAAATAATCCACAAAACCCCTGTCTCATGAGAGGACAACTCACAGAAGTACCAAATTAACTAGCTCACGTGACTTCACTACTCTGCTTCCATAGAAGGGTTTCCACCCTGAATCCACCCTATTATTCTTTTATCAGAAGCAATGTCATGAACTTTGTGTCTTTGATGTTATATAGACTGCTTGCATGAGCAGTTTTTTGCACAACTAGCCTCTGACCTATCACTGGAACTGACTCTTCATTTTGAGGGATAAATGAAGCAATTCCTTCCCCTGTGCCCATACAGGGGAAATAATAGCTAGAAAAATATATCTTTCCTACCAGTGGAGCAATGCAATTTTTCACAATGGACCTCTATGCATACTTTCACAACCTCAGCAAAAACAGATTTCATGGTACCCAACACAGCTGGGGCAACATGCACCTGTATAGTTAGGCCAATATTGTTGAGATTTGTTTGTCTCATTTCGATGTCACATTCTCGGTTGGGCTTGCATACATCTTGCATGGCACCCTTAAAACTGATAGATTGGTTCATTATTCAATTGATTTTATATCAATCTTTCTTCCAGTGTAGGACCCAAGGTGGTTTGTAAAATGAATAAAAGCAAGATAACATCTAAAATTCAGTCAATTGGAACATGGAAGAATAATTTACCAAAAATAAATCAGTGTTGTTATATTAAAACCAAGCACTGTTTGAAAGTGTTCCAAACATAATGAGAAAGTGGAGGAAGATGTTAACACTTCCAGTTAAAAAGCCCCTTCTACAGCAGCCAACTAATGGTCCAGAGCTTGCCTAAATGAAAAGATCTGCCAGGAGATGGACAACATAGAAGGAGCCAATCTAGTTTCCCATGAAAGAGAGTGCCACAGCCAGGAAGCAAGCACCAAGAAGGCCCCCTCTTGTGTCATCAACTTCTCTGTGAAAGTTTTCCACATTGTGAAACTGGAGCAGGCTCACATGGGGAGATGTGATCTTTCAGGTAGTCTTAATCCAAACCATATAGGCCTTTCGGTCCTAACCATCACTTTGGCCCTTTTCGCACCTTACCTTTTCCCAGTGCTGGGCTGCGGGGCGCGTGCAGGAAGCCTTGGGAGGAACACTCTCGCATCCCTCCTGCTTCGGCTCCACAGCTGCTTCCTGGTCGCGCGAGCACCCCACCTCTTCCGTTCGCAGTGGGACCTCCCAGGCTGCACTGAGAGGACCGGCCCGGCTCCCGAGGTGTGCGCTGGGCCCCGGAGCGATGTGTGACCGCGCAGCATTTTCGGCTTTGAGCCAAAAATGAAAAAATGCATGCGCGGTTTGCGTCAGGCCCTTGAGCGTCACGCAAATGTGAGTGCGTCATATGGACCGCTCCTCACATTTACGCTACGCTTAGGAGGCCCTTTCACTTCAGAAATGCCATGTGAAACGGGCCTTTGTCTTGCACCAAGAAGCAAACTAGCAGCCAATAAAGTTGTTCTAACAAGGAGTTTCTGTTTTCTTTGTAACAGATACCATCTCTGGTCTTGTTGTGTATTTTCTGAAACTTGGAAAAAGACACTGTTTCCTATTCCATCTCAGTAAGAAAAATGTCTTAGACCTCCCTGAGTCAGAAAGCTATGAAAGTGAAAGCCCTCTCTTATATCCTCATTGAAACCTTGTTTGGTTTAGGTCACAGAAATTCCTTCGGAAAATACACAATAGATCAACTGTAGATAGTTTCTGAACTCAGTGCTGAATTTTCCTTCAAGATAGCTGTTGAAAACATACATTTTCTAAGCAGTTTATGGAATTATAGAATAAGACATTTTACCTCCAAGCCATCATCTGAAGATGATGAGTTAAGACATAGATGAGTTAAGTAGGGAAATAAAAGAAACCTGAGGAATTGCAGCCTTGACATATATTTAGCAGTAGAAAATTGATGAGTAATGATGTTATCATTGCTGTGAGGTGGGCAGAATAAGGTAGAAAGAGGGAAAGATGTGTCATATTCCAGTCATACTGGATATAAGCAGCAGGGATAAAGGATGATGGAAGCAACTTGATCTCTGCATCATTAAGTCTGAAATAAGGCCTTTTCACAGGCTCATTGTGTCATGAGTCAATATGATATTAATATTGTATGACACAGGCTGAATGGACCAGCAGAGGCTCTGCACTAGCCAACCAACCAGTCACCTTGAGATATGCATATTGGGCTAAAAGCCTACAAGGAGTAAGAGGAAGTGGCATGCTGACAGTGGCTTCTTTGTATTTGTCATGCTCTTCTCCAAGCCAGCCTAGATCTGCAAGAAGAGAAAAACTATCATTTATGCTACTCCTTTTCTTGTCCCCTGTACTGATAGCAAGAATGTAACCATTTGCCCCAGCCAGTTTCTTGGCCCTGTTTAACAAGAGAAACAGTACTACTTTCAAGTCAGTCAGCCTCCTATGTCCCCTGTTCAACAGGAAGTGGAAGAGGAAAGACCATCTGTTACCCTTAGTGACAACAAGTACACATGAACTAACAGCTGGAAATACCAAGGTGGATAGAAGAAGGCCTAAAGTTACCCTGGGTCAAGGACAAAGCTTGGAAAATATAAGTTTTTAGATTAAGGATTCTGGGAATTATAGTTAAAAGGAGAAAATTTCCCAAGCTCTGGCCCCAAGGGCCCAGTCCTGAATTACAAGTTTTTGAAATTGACCCTGAATTTCTCCCAAGTCATGGGTTAAGCTAGTTGTTGTATTCTCTTTGTAAGGGAGGTGTGTGCTTATTTCTGGTATCCATTATCCAATCTAACCCTAAAGTGACTCTGTAAAAGCACATGCAGCACAAGGCTTACATGCAAGCCTCTTGCTCCTGTGCTTCTCAGAGTCACTTTGGGGTTAGGCTTAATATTTTATATCACTAATCTTTTTGAAGTTTATTCTCTTTATTCCAGAGCACGAGTCTGGCTGTGGTACTGTTGTATTCATTTCTTACAGACTCATGACACTAGTGAAGATGGATTTCACGTATGCACTTCTTGGCCGTTACAGCTGCAAATCACTTGAACATCTGTGATGAGCATACAGTCAACTTCAAAGGGATAAAGGATGTCTTAACATTCCAATGGAAACCAGAAAAGCAAATGCCTGGAAAGTTCGCCTAGCTGTTGAATACGCCAGTACTGCAGTCCCGAATGGATATAATCAGTTCATAATTAACTCAAAAGTCCTTTTAAGGATTAAATAATTAATATTTGTACCACATTGTGAAGCTAAAGGAGGAGGTGTGAGACTTCCATATTAGTACTATTAGTAATTTATTCATGAGCAAAAATTCTAGCTTTCCACATTGTTGGAAATGATAAATTATGACATTAATGATCTGTTATCTGTAAGTATGGCTTGTGAATTAGCAACAAAAGCAGAAGTGACTGAGCTGAAGAGAAATGCAAATGCAAATTTGACGCTGAATAGAAATGTAAAGACTAAAGGTAATAGCTGTTTCATTTAATTTATTACTGATCTTGTACCTAGCGATAGTGTCATTTCAACATAGGGACAATGAGTGCCAAAAAAAGCTTCATCGTGTGATATTCATACCTAAAAATAGAGCTGAATCCCTGTCAAAATTCTCCTTTCGATTCTATTTCTCTCGCCCTAGTGCCTGGGATCACCATAAATCAGATTACAAAATTGTGTGAACTACAAAGCTCTCTTAAGACTGAAGTGCATTAAAGCACAAACTGGGACTTATCACAAGTGAGATTTCACACTTTTGCTGCTCTCTGAGCCAGAAGAATGAAGAGACATTAAACAAAGTTTGCATTTCAAGACTTACCTGTTTCAAACTGAAGCTATTACTAAAGTTACTAAAGATGTACTAAAAATACTAAGGACTTCTTCCCGCTAGCCACCACCAAGTTTCCTGTTATTAGAGCCAAGCCAAAGATTTATCTGGAAATCCAGATTCAGTTTGGTCTTAGTTATGAAAGTGTAATGTTGACTAGTAGTATAAGAGCTTGCTGAAGGAAGGTGGTAATCCACTTGGATAAATGTAGTTCATACATTACTATATCAGTTAAGCTAAGCTATAATCATCACTGAAGCTTGTAAATGTAGCAGAGATCTCTGCTGGCAACATAAAATGGATGTTGGAGAAGGGGAACTCAGAGTCATTCTTGCCCAGTGGTGCCAGGTTGTTGTTTTTCCCCATCTCCATAGGGCAGTGAATTCACTCCTGGTTTCCAACTGATTTTTAAGGAACTAACAAAAGGACCAAACCTGTTTTGGGGATAGAGTTCAGCCTTGCGGGTAGTTCATTTAATGTTCTGAGTAAAATCTGGAGTGTGTGCCCCACCTCACTGACATGGAAGAATACCCCCCCCCCGCAACATTTCAGGGATAAAAACTAAAGCCATTTTTGCAGTACACTATTATAGCACTATTATTCCACTTTCAAAATCCTGTGGAATTCTGGAGTTTGTAGTTTACCAAGGCCAAAGAGCTCTCTGGATGAGAATTCTAAATACCCCTCCCTAAAATGCAAACCCCAGAATTTCATAGGAGATTGAAAATGGAATAATAGCACTATAACAATGTAGTGCAGAAAGGCCCTGAAACTCATATGCTTAAGCAATTAGAATGTGGTCAAGATGGCAAAAGTTATTAATGAGGAAGCTGCAAAAGTTTGCTTTTGTCTGAGTCAACTGGAAAGGGCAAGATTCTGCCCCTTCCTGTCCTCTCTCCTTGCTTAATTAGCTGAGCGCAAACGCACTTTGAAACTAGTTGGCAGCAACTGAAGTAAGCTGAAGACAAAGGGGAAGGGAGGAAGCAGGAGAAACAAACTGGGACATTTTAAAAGCAGCTGAAAAAGTGGGATAACAGGATTAATTGGGACCATTCCTGCCAAACTGGTACAGGTGGAGGGGGTGTGGAAGCTAGCAGCCACCACTGTGTTTGATATGTGATTTCTTCAAAAGATAGTGTGAATATGATGTTTTCCTGGGCTAACAGGAAATTTATGTTTCTGTTATTTATTTATTTATTATTTTATATTTATTTTTTTAAAATAAATTTAAATGTTATTTATTTATTTATATATTTATGCCGTTTTTACTGGATGGGAACAGAAGGAACCTTGAGCAAGCTATAGAAACTAACTAAGGCCATTTCCACATCTTACCTGATCCCGTCATGCTCCAGTTGCAATCCTGGCAGTGCCTTTGGTGGGAAGGGAGTGCAACGAGAACACTCTTCTCCAACCAAACTGGCTCCCTGTGGAAGGGAGCACAAGGGACATGCCCCTGCCTTCTGCAGCTCTTTCCGATGCAGCGCCGGGGCAGGAAATGCCTCTGTTGTGCTTCCAGCCCTTCCACATGGCCGGGATACGATGGGAGCATCATGTGATCAGGGGTCATTGATGGAGAAACTCATCAATGATTTACCCCACAATAGCACCAGCTAGTGATGGGAGAAGGATGGGATGATGATGACATCATGCAGAAGCTTTGTCATAATCCCGCTTCTCTCACATCCCCATGCTGGTACTCAGTCGTCGTGTGGAAAAGGCCTAAATCATATTTTCAAGAAACTGATTATCATTTCCAGGGGGACAGAATTGCAAATAAGGAATTCCTAGAAGATTCCAGAGCTTTTTAGAAACTGCTGGTACAATGACCTCAGTTTTACTCTGCTAACGGAACCATTTTGCTGTAAATGAGGAAGTGGGGGTCATGAAGCACTGTCCAAAAGGGGATTTGTGTACATGGAAGTCAGTAACTCTGCTTCATGGAGATACACAGCACACTGAGAGAAAAAACATGTGAGTAAGGTTGTCTCAGTAATTGCCAGCCTCACTCACATGTTTTGTTGGTGGGAAAGAAGAGGAGGAGGAAGACAAGCTGCCATTGCCACCACTGGCTCAGCCTTGCAAGGGTCTATGACCAGCTGTAGTGCCAAAGCAGCAAAGGTAGTAATGGGCAGAACTGATGGTGGAAAAGGAGATGGAGGGAAGCAGCCCCATGCTGTAGTTGCTGCAAAAATCTCCTTCAGTGGCCTCGTCCTTTTCTTCTCTCTCCTTGAGAAGGATGATGACACTGGAGGAGATTTTTACAGCAGCAGAATCTGTAGCATGCATGTCTGGGGAGCTGAGAGATACTTGCAGTTTTTCCACTTTCTTGGGGATCCTGAGCTCCTAACCCCCATAAAAGTTGAGGGTCAACTATATTTTCTTTTGTGAAATGGTTCTTTTAGCTTTCTTCTGAAAGTGGGTGAAAACAAGGGCTGGACTTTTTGCAAGCAGACTGACATCACAGTCTTTATGGATGGAATAAGGATCTTTCAATTTAGGTTACTGTGTGCAAAAGCATGTTACTGCCTCATGGATGCAGAAAAACACTTGATAATTAGTACCTTCCAATGCTTTGCGTGCTGAGGCCCCATTTCTTCCCATGAAATTATGAATTTTAGAGGAACAGCTCTCACTACTTTTCACTATAGGTACAAATGTATAGAGAGAGTAAACATAGTTAATTTAAGCTCTCATAATGGTGAAGAGAAATATTTGACTGAATAACCAGAAGTGATTCAGAAAAGAAAAACAGCAGTAGAGTAATAGCAGGAGAGTAACAACAGTAATAACAAACCACTGGTTTTATTTTCTGTCTAGATTATATTCAAGGTTGTCTTTAATTCTACTGTATTCGGGAGAATATAGTGGTTTGAGAATGGGCTAGGATACTGGGAGACCAGGGCCACTTCCACACTAGGCTGTTATAGAGCTATTATTCCACTTTCAACATCCTATGGATTTTTGGGGTTTGCAGTTTAGCGAGAGGCCTTGAAAGTGGAATAATAACGCTATAATAGTCTAGTGCAGAAATGGCCCAGGATTCAAACCTCTGCTTACCTATAGAAACCCACTAGGTGACCTTGGGCAAGTAACACACTCTTAGCCTTCAATGAAAGCAGTAGCAAACCTCTGAGTAAATCTTGCAGAGAATACCTTGCAATAGGGTTCCATGAGCTGGAGTCTCGCTGGAGGTGCCTAACTGCAATCTGGGATAATAATTTTTATCCCTGTTACATTGCTGTTGTTCACTGCTTTCAAGTCAACTTTGATTTATGGCGACCCTATAAATGAAAGACTGCAAGTTGCCCTACCAAGAACAGTGCTCTCATCAAGGGCCCTGCCCTTTTTTACATATCACCCTGGAATTAATTTGAAAGAGGTGCAGTTTGGAAATATTTTAAATAAATAATCAATTTAATGGTTCCATTATTTGCACATATTTAAGTCAACTGAAGTTTAATTCTCTGCTATAAAACATATCGTTTTTGCTTTACCCTACTACAGATAATCAGTAAGAACCTGGAGTGACACTATAGATTTCAGGAAATACATGTTTACACATATTTAAACCTTCTTCCTGTGTTAAGGAGATAACCCCTTCTGGAACACAAATGCAGTGGCAAAAGTATTTGGGTGGTAGGAAAACTGTTTGTTTGGTTTTTTCCTGGCTGTATTCTGAAAGAGTAGGCCAAGAAATTACTAACCTTACCTTTGTGGATGACAACTCCCAGAATTCCTTGGTATTTGAGGGATTCTGGGAGTTTTAGTCCAATAAAGTAACTTTTCCTACCTCTGTTCAAGGCACTAGATGACACTCTTAAGATATCATGGAGACAAAAACAAAGATTGGCCCACAGCTCTTCCAGAAAATATATATTTTTACTTTTATTGATTAAATAAACTAAAAGACAAACTGTGAGGTGAATTACCGAATGCTAACCCCCAGAGGGAAGGGGGAAGAAAGGGTTTGAGAGAACGGATGTGACAGACATCCAAAAGCAGCATACAGTGGTGCTTCAGCTTTTGTGGAGAAAGAAAGGGAGGCATGAGAAACTAGGGAAATGATAAGAAAAAGTGGTGGAGAGAAAGAGAGAGACAGAGAGATAGTAGATGTTATCTCCTGTTGTGATCTGTTAGGAGAGTTACAATTTGCAGTTTTTAGCTAAATTAATTGATCCTGGATGGATGAGTATTTTGTTGCTACCCAGAATCTTACACAAGAATTCAGGTCTCTCAGAAACCAAGTGATAAGTATTGCTGGGATGGAATTAGGAAACAAGGGATTTGGACATGTGCATATGTGAAATCTCTTGAGCTTGAAGTAACAAACAAAGGTTGTGGAGACAAGATGGAGTATTGAGATCTAAGATGAGAAGTATGGGGACAAAATGGAAGCAAACTGGTGCTCTCTAGAAGCATGTTGCACACAGATATACTGATTCTTTACCTTTTTCATACCCTATGATAACTCCCACTTACAAGGGAAAAACACATACCGGGATTCAGCTATGCTAGGGCCAGGCATTCGCTTTGCCAAGGGTGGCCAAATATTTGCAAGTATTTTCTCCATGCAGGTTCTCAACTCAAATGCATGGAGCAGAAGCAGCAATTACTGAACAAACATAGAGTTCTACCAAACCCCCAAAGGAAGAGAATGTATGTATAATCACAGTCACTTCAGTTGTCTTTTCTCTCCATTGAAGAGAACAGCACCAGGGGAGCACTCGGGTGATACCACTCTCTCTTCTCTTCGCTTCACCAGTCCCTTCTTTCCATCCAGAAGCAGAAGCTAGTGGTTTCCATATTGGTAGGACAGCAAATCTGTTCTGTGTTTTAGTCTGGATTTTAAAGAAGCTGCCCAAAGTGCTACATCATAACCCTATGGCCATTTCCACATTATACTGTTATAGTGCTATTATTCCACTTTCATCATCCTATGGAATCCTGGGGTTTGCAGTTTCGGGAGGGACTGGACCTTCCCAAACTGCAAACCCCAGGATTCCATAGGATGTTGAAAGTGGAATAATAGCACTATAAGAGTCTAGTGTGGAAATGGCCTATGTTAAGTTCAGTATCCTGAATAGCTCCTTTGAAGTTCAAACTTAGAGAGGATTCTATGTCCCACTGATACGAAAACTACCAGCCACCTCTGCCACCCATTTTGGTGGCATAGTGGTGATGTGTGTCTGCATATCCCCCTTTTATTATCTTCACTTTTCTTTTTGGCTGGTTTTCAAAAGTTATTTTCCACTCTAGCTGGGTCTCTAGCACTATCTGCAGGCTTCCTGCCCAGGGAGAGAGGTGGATGGTTCTTTTCCTTCCTGCTGTGTGTTGTGCACCAAATAGTGGGCAACATAAGTTAATTTGAACCTCTGTTGTGCAAGATACTTGGATTGTTGGTGCCTGAGCTGGGGGACTGCAAGTGTTGTGACTCCATTTTGTGTGTTGTGATGCTGGTCAAAGCAATTTCATTGTTCCCCTCTGTATTTTTTGCTTCCTAGTTAGTGGATTTAAGTGGTATGTCCATAGATGGGAAGGGCATGATACAAGTTAGGAAAAGTCACTGTATTCTGGGAATTGAAACCTAAGTAAGTAACTTTCTCAAGCTCTAGGAATGTCTTCCTTTTTTCCACCATTTTGGTTTTCTACATGTGGCATGTTTTTCCTTTCCATCCCAGGCTTAGCATGTATAGGAAACAGTATCCATTCTATTGAATTAGTAGCAGTGTTTCTCCCCAGTGTAATCAGACTATAGGATTGTTCTGTTAACCTTGAAGCAGTGCCTCTACACTACTTATTAAACTGATTTTGCTTGCTTAGCTTCACACTCAGTATGCAAACTTTGTTTAGTAAATTGCTGCCAAGAAAATAAACTGTAATACTGTTCTACTTGCATGTTTTGAAACTGATGTGTCTACTTGAAAGATTTACTGATTTACAGACTGAAGCAAATGTTTGTAGCTTGTATTGAACTAGCCATACAAATGAGGCCTTGGTTTTAAGTAGTGGTTTGTTTGATGTTCTTTTTATAAAATTGTTGGAGCAGATTGTTTGCTTGCTTGTCTGATAAAAACATTAAGATATCAGAATGAAATTTGGGACACACTTTCAATGCACTTTTCTGTAGTTCAGGTTTGAATTCCATTACAATACCACACCACTTAATGAATAGGAAAGGAAAATACAAACTGCATGAAAATATAGAATCTCTCTTGGAGCAAGAGAAATGAAAGTAGGTATGTACTTCTTCATTATTCTGTGCATGCAGCTTGACTTCCACACTTGTTATCAAAAGAATCAGGAAGATTATCAAACACAATGTGGCATTATAACCTCCTTTAAATGAAAATTGATCAACAGTGCAGTATGCCATTTTTCACACAGCTTAGAAGACTAATTTTTGGATCATAAATCCCAGAATCCCCAGACAGTGGCCATGCTGGCTGGGGGATTTTGGGAACTGTAGTCCCAAAAGCAATTTTTCCAGGTCTCATTTCAGGAATGAAATCCCACTTGACCCCTATATCTGATTTCAAGACTGCCAGGAAATACAATAAAAACCAATCCAATGGGTCAATGACATAAGAATGAAATTCGCATTCCACATTCTGTTCTACATACGTACATAGAATGACAGCACTCTGTATTTCCAATAAAAACCCCAGTTCAGCCCTAATACATCTAGCAATCGAGAAGAAATGTAAAACGCAGAATAACATGATATCTTTCCTGAAGCCTATGACACTGAAATGAAAGACACGGAAGGACATTTAGAAAAATATTAGGCATTTAAAGTCTCCACATAACCACTTACACTTGTTTTGAAAAAGGGATAGAAACGCAAAACACATTTTATGGTGGCACCTGAACTGAGGCCTCTCACTGCTGCTTTAGTGGTGTCCACATTTAGTGTAATTCACATTTGTGGCTATGCTGAGTTTCCCAAAGAAACAGCCCTTGCTCAGTTATACCTTTACTGTGATTAACCACAATAGTGACCATGCATGCAGACTATTTATTAGCCTTGTTTAAGACTCCTTAGCGATATATGTTCATTTAATGACTGACTGGGGAGGTAGAATCAAACATCATTTCATTTCTTTATTAAGTTATAGGAAAGGCTTTCTGAAATATTTCATGTATAATATTTTATACTTAAGACATCCCTGCTTACTTTCAATATGAGAGCTCTATACAAACCTTGTATAAATTGTCTCTGTAACTGGTTTTTTTCCTCAGAAATGTCACCTGAAAGCATGTGCACTCTGCAGAGAAGCTGACCTTTTAAAATTACATATTTATTAATTTAAAACATTCACTTATTTGTCTGCATCTAAATTGCAGGATCAATGAAAATGAACACCAAAAGTTGACATTTTAAATACCATCTTTTCCCTTGCCACTCTATCCGGTGTTTGCTTTAGCATTACAAGACGGCTACCAATTTCCCTCATAACACACAGACAGCAGCATAGTGTCTGCTTTACTCAGAGATCTGTATGCGTTGTTTAAATCAGAGTGTGGAAAGTACAACCCATGGGCCCTTATGCAGCCTGCCAAGGTTGCTTTTGTGGCCCTTAGATCATTCAAACACTTCACACACACACGCACGCACCATTTTGAAAACCTTGTAGGGAATTGGGGGATTATTAGTTATGTTTTGGTTCCTCCTGAGTTGGTATGGCAAGTAGAGACCATTTTTCTAACAGGGAGTAGCACAGAAATTAACCCTCCTATTTTTTTTTTTTTTAAAAAATGGCTTCTCCTGGATCAAAAATAGCACAGAGGACCCATAGAATCTGTCAAAATTGCCCCAGCCCCCTAGAAGTATTGGCGGCAGTTTGTGGCAAGAAAAAAAAAACAAGTTATTTGGGAGTGGGAGAGGGGAGAGCTCCAAAGAGCCCATGTGCTGTCCAGTATGATCTCCTAACCCCTTGAGAGTTGTCCATGCCTGGTTTAAAAGGTATCTGAATGCACATGGAAGCTTAGCAGGCTCTTAACCGTAAGCAAATGTATTCCTTTTAAACTTTCCAGATAAGCGTGGTCATTCCTTAATCCTCAGAAACTTGTTTCACAAAGGATTCTTGGATCCTCACTGTGGCAGACACACACTGAAGCTAGCTGGGTGAAGCTCCCTTGGCAAAAACTCAAAGTGAATTTGGCCACCTGCTCCCAAATCAGTCACCATCTGTTTGTGTCTTTTTGATTGTTTTTGTCATGCCTAGCAATTTTTGTCAGGCTCCCCACTGTTCCCATAGTCCACCTTGCATGTCTCTTAGAGCTGTGATATATTCCCATCTGGATGGCCTCCTGTGCCATATTGGCAGTATCGTATATCCCTTCAAGTTGCCAGTTGGTGTATGGCAACCCCATGAATTTCACAGGGTTTTCTTAGGGATGGAATACTCAGGAGTGGTTTGCCAAATGAAAACTCCACTAGACATGCTACAGATTGCTGTACTTTCTGTCTATCATAGTTTGAACAACAAATTGTGTTGTCATGGCAGCAAGTGGGTAACAGGCTCAAATTCAGGCCCCAGGAAGCTTTCTGATTCCTGTGATCATCAATGCTGGCTAGGAGATTCTGTGAGTTATAATCTGAAAACACTTTTTTTAATGAACTCTGTTTATATGTACCTATATGAATATGTTGGGGTTTTTTTGCCAGCCCCCTGGCAATTTTATGCATTCATTTAAGGCATTTGTTTACCAATGCTCAACCCACAAGGGCAATGCACACAAAAGCACATCAATGTCATCTGTACTTATACGGGCACACTGCAGATGGGCAAACATAAATATGTTTAGTTTGTGGATGACTTCACAGAACATGACAAAGTAGCTCTTGATGGGTTCCCAAGTCAGTAAGAGAGAGGTCCCTACATGGATATGCATGTAAATTATTTGCAGAAGAGCAAAAAGGTCCTATAGGCCAAGATAGGATCTGCTGTTGCAATCTATTGT
Source organism: Cyclura pinguis (assembly GCA_030412105.1). NCBI lineage: Eukaryota > Metazoa > Chordata > Lepidosauria > Squamata > Iguanidae > Cyclura > Cyclura pinguis. The sequence goes on from CM059602.1 coordinate 222,056,963, forward strand.
TCCTTCCAGCCTCTGTCGAGCTTCCCTTTCCCCAGAAAATATTTCTAGTATGAAATCTTTGAGGGAAGTTTGCTTTCATGGTGAGCAAATACCCATATTATATGAGTTAAGCATAGTAGATGAGAACCAACATGATGTAGTGGTTTGAGTGTTTGACTAGGACTCTGGGAGACCAGGGCCATTTCTGCACTAGATCGTTACAGTGCTTTTATTCCACTTTCAACATCCTATGGAATCCTGGGTTTGCAGTTTAGGAGGGGCCTTTGAGGTTCCTCCCTAAACTGCAAACCCCAGGATTCCATAGGATGTTGAAAGTGGAATAATAGCACTGTAACAGTCTAGTGTGGAAATGGCCCAGGGTTCAAATCCCCAATCAGCTATGAAAACTGGTTGGGTGACCTTTAGAAAGTCATACTCTCTAACCTTAAGATGAAGGCAAGGGAAATCTCTTCTGAATATTTTTTTATAAGAGAATCCTAGGAGAATGTCTACATAAGTCAGGCTTGAAGTCAAATAGCTAATTATACCTAGTGATTGGATGCTGCTTTTTCATTTTGACACTGTACTTAACTTCCCAGCTGACCTTGTGCTTGAGGACAGATCTCATTTTCCACAATTGTTAAGAATATTCTATTTCAGGGGTGGGAAATCCCAAGGCCTAAGGCCAGATCTCACCCTCCTGAAGTCCCAATCCATTTTTCTGGGGTTTCTGGACAAATTCCTGGCACACTGCAGGGAAAATTATTTGTTTCCCACATTTGGTAGCTTGCAATGCAGTGCTGTAGGCTACAAGTGTTCCTATTTCACCTATTCAATACCATTAAGTTAATCAGGGCTGAACATGCTCCAGCCTTCGGACAGCTGTACCTCCCCATTTTGGAGTCCTTTAGGGCTCCAGTGGGCCACAGAATACCATTACAGCCTGCTACTTTGGGTTACCATAAGGGATGATTTGTCAATTCCAAACACTTTTCAGACTGTTTGTGGGGTGTATGCAGTTGGCTATTTCAGAGTCAGGAACTCCCCAAAATAGCATGTTAACTATTTGAATGTAGTTTTTATCTTTAAAAAAAATTTTTTTCCAGCTGGAAAAAATAATTGGAAAGATACCATGAGTTTTGGGGTATCAGTGGAGAACCCAAGGGCCACAAGTGGCTCTGAAGCCCCATGATCTCTGCCTCTGGAGCAGATGAAAAAGGAACTTTGAAAAGTAATTGTGATTCCCTTTTTTATAATCCCTAATGTGGATGGAGGCCAGTAACTTCCTCATCAGTGGTTGGTGAATCTGCTCTGGGTTTTTGCCCATATTTTAAAGGAGCTATCCAAGGTGCTGAACCTATTCTGCTGATAGGGCTCAGCATTTGGGATAGCCCCCTTTAAGTTAGGATTCAAGACCTTAGTGAATTCACTGCTGCACTGACTTGCAAGCCAACAGCTGCCACTGTTGATACCAAGACTGGGACAGTGTTTACATTGCTAAGATAAGGTCATTGGCCATATCACTTTGTCTCCTAGCCAATGATGCTACATGGTAAACTCACTTGTTCTCAGTTTGTTTTTCACCATTCCATTTGCTTGGTTGCCAGGCAACATGCATTGCTAGATATTTACATTAGCCATTGGTGTATAACATGCTTTTCTGAGTTTATGCTTAAAAACAAGCATGGACTTAAAAATGGCTCTTATTCATGGGATCTGAAGATGTGGTTGAACATATGTCAGGTTCTCAAAGTCATTTGCACTCTATCTCTTTCTCTCTGTGTGTCTATCTCTCGCTGACACACACATAGACACATATTCAGTAACATAGAGACATGCTCTCTAATTATGTGCAATGGGTGTTGTAATTTATTTTGTGACATAAAATAATTATCATAGCCTCTGATCATTCTCAGTATCACTCTCCACAGCCAGACATGTCTTTAAAGCAACATGAAGTGAAAGTCTGCAGACTACAAGTAACTGAGTGGTTCTTTTTCCCAGACTTTATGCACAGCAGCTATTTATGGTCTGCCACCATCAATTTGCAGGATAGTTTAATACATATTTATCCACAGTTACCTTCACTCTTCATGGTGAAATTGATGGGCATATATGTTATATTTGAACTTCATTGCTTTGAAAGGAAGAAGGATTTGCTGCTCCAGCTACCTACCGCAGGATAAAAAAAAAGTTTTTGCATAGAATTTCCCCAAATGAGATATTTCAGCTAACATAATAGTGTAGATAAAGCCAATTGCATTCTCACTATTCTTCCTCTGGCATCTCTCCTTATAACTTCTTTCTCATTCTCTTTCACTTACACAGCTGGTCCCAATGACCAGGCACCCCAAATCTCTCAAACTTGGGAGGTGTGGGGTAGGTTGTAAACTGTCTTGAAGACTGGGGGAAAAGAGTTTGAAGGGGTTAAAAAAGAAAAAGAAAGAAAGAAAAAAGAGAGATGAAGAATGTGTGGCAATACAAGTGTTCTTGGACTCTAATTCCCATCAGCCTGAGCCAGCAGAGCCAATCATAGGGGATTCTGTAAGCTGCAGTCTAACGACATCTTGAGAGTCATGTGAGTCCCACATCTGCTATAGTATTTGCTGTTGTTTTGAAAGAAAAAAGGCCTTGCATTTGATATAAGTATAGCAAAAGCCATATATAGTCATAACATTCTAAAATATTTTATCCTGCAAATGCAATACATAAACTATGGATAAGAATATCACATGGCTTTTTTCTGAATGGCTATGGTTCTCTCTAGCAGAGAGCAAAGCTCAATGGGTTGGATACACAGTTATGCCTCGAGTAGACCCACTGAAATCAATGAAATGGAACAGCAATTAGTCCTACTGAATTTACTCCAAGTACAGTTGTTGGGACCCACTCACTGTTTCCAAATATGTAATCCGAATTTAAATGATTTGATAGGCTTTTAAATGTTAAAGTGGGTAAATGTTAATAACACTTATTCTTTCTGTACAAATCCTTTCTAAATATTTCACCCCAACTTAAATTCGTATTTCCAAACAGGACCTGGAGATTTGCTGCACAGAAATGCCTTGTCACATGAGGTAATGGCATATGTGCTGGTCTTCAGGGTGTTTAGGATTGCAACAGAATAGTCTGATTCTATGGCAAGGTTTAATTTAGCATCTCAAGGAAAGATCACACTAAGGCTGGGTCAAGTTCCAATGACGGCACATGAGAACATATTGCCTTAGCACAGCAGTTCAGTGAAATTAGGTTGCATATTAGTCGTTCAGCTTTTCTATCACCAGAATCGTTTCTGGATTTCCCACCTGGTTTAAAAAGAAGCAGACGCGGTTTCTTTGTGAAGGTAAGCGTCTTTCTTTCTTCAATCTGCAAAATACCCTGATTACTTGTTTAAGAAGACAGCATTATACATAGTAAATTGCTGGCTGAAACACAGCCCCTATGCATGGAAGCCTTGTTAACAGTTTGTTACAGACTTATTGATTTAAGTTAATGCTTCCCACACAAGCTTTGCGGGAGTGGAAACTATTTTCACAATTTCCTTTTCAATTTCACAGCCTCTCATTGCACTTTCCAGATGTTTCAGTCTCTTTTAAAGCACGTGTGTGTTATAATAGGAAAGCTATTTGCTCTGGTGACAAGCATGAAAAGAAAGAGCAGGTGTATATAAGAGTCTTATAGGAAAACACAGTTCACCCGAGCAACAATTGGAAGAGGCCTTTTATTATGAAGTGCCATAGCCAAAACAGAGAAAACATACAGAATGCAAATGGTCCCTGAATAAAAGTGGCCCAAAAATTATATCCTTTCAACTTGTGATAGAGTCTGCATGGCTCAAATGTCCTAATCAAAAAATGAAAGGAAGAAATTTATGTCTGGTGATGACTCTAAAGTTTTGCATCATCAACTTTTATGTAGATGCTGTTGAAAAACCTAAGAGATCAAATCAGCTCAAAGTAGAAGATAATGGCCATACGAATGGTCCAAGAATCTTTTGTTCTTGATTGACCCACTTCTCTCCATGGAGGGTAAATGTTAGCTCTGCTTAGAACATGCTCTTTCATATGGCACTGTTTGTACTTTAGCACAGCACTAAGAACATATATGCTATGTTGGGTGAAGTTCTTCCAAAACAGGTGTGTCCATTTAATCATTTGTATTCTTGCTGTGAGTGGCTAACGATGATTTGAACAAATATTTGTAAAATTAACTCACCAATTCAAAGCTAAATATTTTCTTTATTGTCCTCCTCCCAAAATCTTTGTTTCACGTATTCATTTTGCTGATGCTTTAGTACATTTACTTGTGAGTAAGCTCTACTGAATTCTGTGGGGACACATGGAATTGCATTGTTAATCCCAGCTTCTACCCACTCCTCGTTCTTCAATATATCATGCTATGCTTTTCACATCTTTGTGGCTGTTTCAATAGAAAGCATCTCTTTTTTCCCCCCATTTACATCAACATTTCATGCATACAAAAACCAACAAATCAAAATAGTCTATTTCCACGTGAATCAAATTTGTTCATAGCCATAGTGACAGTGCAGCCAGGGGCTAGAATCCTGTACACAACTTACAGTGGCATGCGTCCTCAGTTATACCGCATAAGAACTTTTTTTGTATATTGTACAAAGCAGTATCTAGTATGTTCCTGTGCTGTGTCATTGCCTGGGTGTGCAAAGGCAGCTGGATAGATTGGTCATGGGTGCACCTGGGCACCATCTGCTTGCCCTTGCAAGAAGAGAAGAAGCAGCCATATGGTTCCATGGGCACACCAATCAGTGCAGGGTGGTGGGGTGGAGCTACACCCAGGAATTGTCTATCTGTCCTTGCACATCCAGGGAAGAAGGGTGAATTGAGAAGGATGGTAGAGTGCAAATCTAGTGGATTTGCACTCTACCAATAGTCCAATAGCAGCTTGGCCATAATGCACAGTCTCTGGTGATACAAAATAATTCTGTATTTTGAAAGTTGCCATTGCTTATGTGACTAAGGTTGAATAAATAAATAAATAACATAACATAACATAAGGATGTCGGAGAATCTCTCTGTTTGGTGAGCATAAAATGGTAGATACTTATAATATTGTGGTTTAATTTTTCAAGGCAAATCCAACAAGCAAATTGGGACAGTACCACAGACAAGAGAAAAGGAGGAGAAAATTCCAGGTTCTGAGAGGGAAAAAACGCTTTTTCTTCTGATTGTTTCAGAAAATAGACTTTCTTCAAGGACAGAAAAGAACAATACAAGAAAGAACAATTCAGTATGACTTGCACAGCTGTGGAAGTGTTTATTGTATTGTTGTTATATTCTTGCCTTGAGGGACTATTGTCTGAAATATGTCAGGCTCTGAATAAAAGTTTTCTTTCTCAGCACCTGGAGCTTTCTCCTCAGCTTTCCCTTAATTCTTCAAGGCATTTTTCAGATGTTATTGCAGCCCATTACTGTGCTTCAGGCGATAGTTTAGCAAACACCACAAGGGTATGGAGGCTTCCTGTTTGTCTTCTGTGTAGTGGCAGATGATGGGTTCCACTTTAAAGGACCTATCCAACATACTGAACCCTCTCCTCCCCACACACACCAGCACACACAAAAAGGTTCAGCACCCTATATAAAGTCTTTAAAGTTTAGACCAAAACCTGGAGCATAGTCACTGCCTGTCTGAAATGGGAGTTGCTAGACTCTACTGCCTTTCTCTCCAAATCCTCCTCCCATGCTTTACTGTCTGCCTTATGGGAAGATGATCCCTGCCCCATGGGAAGACCAGTCCTGTCAGAAAGTCTTTAAAAATGAGCCCTGACCAAATTCACTTGGCATGGGCATCACTGCCCGAAGTTTGTACCACAGGCAATTTAGTGGTGTGTATGTGTGTAAATTGCTTTGCTTCCTACTTACATTTCTGATTATGCAGATGTTTGAATCTAATATATTGGCTGTGTGAAAATGACCAATTAAGAAAGCTCAGCAAGGCTGATGAAACTATCTGACTTCCATGCTGTTGTAATAAATGATTTCCCCCAGTTTACATAAGCCAGCCTATTTCAATAAAATGTCCACATGCACTGCTTGCTAAATTAGCCTAAAGCAACACTTCATCAAAACATGGCTGTGGAAGCCAGGAAAGGTCCCAGCGGGGAAAACAATGGTCACCAACTGTTAGCTTTAAGGAAAATATACTATCCTTTTTTTTCCTCTGATTTAAAGAGCAAGATAGGTGAAAAGCAAATCCTCGTAAGACAAGAACAGCTAAAATATCTTACATGGAGTTTCTCTGGCTGGAAGGAGAAGAAACTCACAAAAAGTTCAACACTTCCACTATAAGGCAGAGATTTCCTAGGAGAACTGACAGCAACAGCACTGCTTTCCAATCATCTGCTACATGCCCCTGGAGCATGGAAGGCCAGCTGGCACTTCTCTGTACCAGGCAGGATGAGCACAACCCCATATGGGCATGCTTTAAAATGATGTTGTGTGCTCTCCACTTCCCCAAGCAGTGAGAAGTGCCAATGACAGCACCGTGGGATTTTGTGTCTTTTGAGAAATGAGAGAGAGAGAGAGAGAGAGTGAATGTGGGGCTAGCAACTGCCAGAGACTTATGGAGTCTTCATACTATTTCCTTTATTTACAACAGGGATGGGCAAATAAGAGCGGCAAGTTTCTGTCACTGGAACACTCTGGGACACAAGGATTGCCAAAAATGACAAAACAAAACAAAACTAGCAGTCTATGGATGTCTATTTCTGATTTTGAAAAGCAGATCTTTTTAAATGTTAAACAGTAAAACCAGTATTTCTCCCATTCATTGATGATTCAATCAGTATTGACCGTGACCAGTCTTACATTCACAGTGCTGTCCCTAGAAATCCCCTCCATGTATTCAGTGTAACTTACTCCCAAGTAAATGTGAATAGAAACAGGATGTCATATTATCTCCACTGATTCTGCTAAGGTTGGTCCCTGTCTCTGAGTTTGGTTTTAATATATTGTGGCAGATGGTGCTTTTAATAGGGAATATGGTACCTCTATTTCATTATGTTTTAAAGGTGTTTTTAAAATGGCTCTTAACTTGCCTTTTTACTTGTGTTTTTTAAGTGGAAGTTTGGTTTAATTGTGTTTTGTTTTGTACTGAGTTTTGTTGTTGTTGTTGTTTAGTCGTATTGTGTTTTTTAAAAGACTGTGCCAGAATCCTGTTGCTGCCTTATGCACATATGAGTTTCCCTATGGAAGTGGACAAGGGTTTTTTTTGGAAGGGGGCAATATAAAACTTCTGCATTCAGTTCATGGTTGTGAAAGTGGAGTTATCCATAGTATGCCCTTGTGCCTGCAGTGTGTGATGCACATGCATGTGGGTGCACATGCACATTCAGTTTCCCACTCAGAAACATTTTCAGTTGCACAACATTACCATTCCACACAAAGACTGAATCACACAATCAATGCAGAGATTTGTGTCATACACTTTCAATGTAGCACCTCAGCCATCATCTTTCCAATTCTGTGGCATGTTGGGAATCTGTGTCACCACTATGCAATAAGCACTATAAAAAGGTTCTACTAAGATTGTTGCCTGTGCCTTACGTTTACTAGCTAGTAACACTATGGATGATCAGTCTAAGCTTTTCCATTGCATTCTATTTTATTCCAAGAATGTTATTACCTATTTCTGTCGACACTCCGATATAATGAATAGCCACAGTCCGTGTTGTGCCGGGCTCCATGAAACAATAAACCATTCTGTGCTGGATATAATTTGTAACAGGCACAATAATTCAATATATTTTTTCCTAAAATTGGAATATGCTATTCCTAATCATTATTTCTTATTCTGATGGGAATAAAGCAAAATTTGAATTATAACTCAGAGCAGCTAATATGTATGCAGAGGAGACAAGGCTGTAGACCTTTTTTAAAAAAAGTTGAGAAGAAATAACAAGACGACAGTGAAAACCATTCATTTTATACATGTCTATTTCACCCTATTAACACTAGGTTTTGTGAGAGCTAGAACTTTTTTATTTTTCTTCTGGAGGCATGGCTCATACTAGGAATATATGCAGATGTTAATACTTGCAGATATTAAACCTTGTAAAATTGCCAGTTTTCCCCCTTTTCTAACCCCTGCTTTTATAAGGGGGGGAAATAGCTGGAGGCCTTGATTCATGCATGGAGTGAACTGCATATTACATATTTTAATGTACTATGTTGCTTAGCTCCCATATGAGCATTTTGACATTATCTGGAACCTTCAGTCCTTTGACATACCTCCATGTCAGGGTTGAATGGATCATTTATTTTAATTAATTATGCTTAATATGCTTAAGTGCTTGACAAATACCTGCAAAGGGCTTCATCTTTCCTTTCTAATGCAAAATAATCTGTATTATTCTTATTCCTATTCTTATATTCATTTGTGTCTCACCTTTCTCCTGATAATGAGACTCAAGGCAGCTAACAATGCGTTTAAATCAATACAAAAAACCATTCATGAAAGTATAAATATAAGATTAAAAAAACAAACAATGTATCAAGTCAATAACATCACATATTAAAATATTAAAGTATATTAAATGACTATACAAACATTAAAAACAGAACCACCTATCATTAAAAAACTGACTCCAGTTAGTTTGTAAAAGCCTGATGAAACAAAAATATTTTGATCTGTTGACAGAAGGAGAGCAAGGATAGAGCCACCTTGGCCTCTCCAGGGAGGGAGTAATAAAGTCTGAGAGTAGCCATCAAGAAAGCTCTCTCCTTCTTTCCCACAAAATGAGCCTGAGTAGTGGGGCAGAGAGAGGGGACTTGCTGGACAATCTAGGAAAGCATCTTCAATATGACTTGGAAGTCTATAGCAAACTTTTACAACAATGTCACTGCTGTTTCCCTCTCCTATGTTTTTTACTCCAAAACTTTGATTTTCTAGGATTATGTTAAAAATTCAGAATTTAAGTCATAAACTATTCAAAACCATTTAACAGAAGCTGTGTTTAATAAAATTTAACCTGACTGGATGTTTTAGGATTATAATCACCTTTCACCAAATAGAAAACTCTAAAATTAAATTATTGTCATCATCATCATCATCATCAGTTTTCTCTCTGTTATAACCAGTGTTTTCATCTCACTTTTGGAGGGTGGGGTGGGTAGTGGCCACTGATGGGAGCAGTTGTGGTCCAGTACTTCTGAAGTGCCCCAGATGGGGGGAAGCTGAAAACAGATAGGTAGTGTTATTTATGTCTGGCCAATAGCATTGTATGATGTGTTTGCATTACATACTGTGAATGGTCTGAAATGAGTGCTTTATGTTTTTACATAGAGGATTAAGTAAGAGTAACATGGGGAGGCTTGTGTGAACAATGTTTGAGACAAGATAAGCAAAAAACAGGTTGCTGTCTTTGCCAGTTTCTATAGGAATCAGTAAACCAAAGCACAGGCAAGGAAAAGTAACTTTTTCAATCAATATAGAAACTTATTCCTCCTAAGTCACATTTATTATTAGTTATTATTATCATCCTTGTTACTACATCATCATTATAGATACATCGTCTGCTCATTAGTAGCTTCTCTTCAAAGTGCTTGAGAAATTATTTTTGATGATTATTTTTTGTAAAGAAAATCCTACTGAACACCCACATGCTAATGAGAGGGATGATGATCAAAATGATTCATAACTAGACTTGAATGTGCTGGCTTTGTCTAACAGCGTTAACATTCATACTGGTACATGCCATATGATGATATGATGGCTTGCCCAGGCAATTTACGGACAACATTAGAAGACAGCATAATCAATCAGATTGTTCCACTTTTGTCTTATTAAGATTCATGCAACACATTATGGTGTCCTTTTAAATATGATATTCCTTGTTTGGCAGTCCTTCAAGCTGTTACATCTCCAGTGTAGGCATTAATGGTGTATCTATGCTACACAGGGGTTCCTATCACTTTATCTGTTGTGGATCATCCTATGGAAACTGGGAGTGGTGAGGTGCTTGGAGTTCTCAGATTTATTCCATACTTTCCTGAACTATAGTATTCGATCTGTTAGCAAAGAATTCTAAGGATCTCACCAGACTACAGATCCCAGAATTGCATACAATTGAGCCAGGACAGTTAAAGAGATAATCAAATGTTTACAACTGTGTAGTGTAGACATATCCTAAAAGGCCTAGATTGCATTACTCCAGCATTCCATGCAGTGGGACAGTTGATGTGATTAGTTGCAAAAGATGGATGAAAGTGACCTTTCTCACAGCCCAGAGTGTCTTTGACTAAGATCTATCCTTTGTAAACCAGCCTCTCCAAATACTTATTCTCCCTTCACTTCAATCTGAAAACAGAGTGAGCAGCATCCAGATAGATTATGTTTACTGACCTCTGGACAATCTTAAAACAGCATACTGGAAACCTGACTTAACTCTTCTCTCTATTCCAGCCCAAACTTTTTCCAGAAACTTTCTCCTTTTCTCAGGGAAATTCAGGGATATATATTTTGAGCCGCTGTTACTAAATTAACGTTTCCAAAGAAAAGAACATATAAACAGGTATATTTTTGTAATTACAAAGAGAAATTTGCCTGTTTGTTAAACAAAGTAGAAATTAAATTATTAATTTTTCTAATTGCATTCTGCGTCACCTTAATAGAAATCCAAGCTAAACACTTAAGTTTATTAATCTAAATATTTGTTCTGTAACAAAATGATTTTTAAAAAAATCTAGCCATGTTGGAATAAAGAATGTTTGTTCACGCAAACATTTGTCTACAGTTTTATAGCAAATTTTACAACTTGTGGAAAATGAGGAGCTGACAATGAGGAATGTATTTCTAGTGGTGTGCTGTCCAGAAATCTATTTCCCTACTGCTGCATAAACCTTTCTAAGAACTAGTGGAGAATTCCAGGAGCTCTGATTTCAGAGCAATTTCTTCATGTTCAGTTTCAAGTTCTGTTAATAGTGTGCAATTTTTTTTCTTTTTTGGAGGAATTTGGGTGGCAGGTTTTGTTAGTAGCTCCGTGCAAAGTGTGGTCCTACACATGTTTACTCAGAAACGAGTTGCGTTGAGCTCAGTGGGGCTCAGTCCCAGGAAAGCATGTATAAACGATGTACAAATAGAGCAATAAATAGAGGATACACAGATAAAGCAATAAAAAACAGATGTTAAACAAGTTTTTCTCATGTACTTTGATCATTTCTTCTAGTTTTGCAGTGTAAAGGTTACCATGAACTGGGTCAGCAAGGAATTTTACGCGGTCACCTGAGGCCTGATAACAAAAGGTTGTAGCAGTCCCCTGATGTGTCTGTCTTAGCTGAATTTGGAGCAGACTGAAAAACAAATATCAGCATCTAAAAGAGCCACTTCTGCAGTAACCTGGGTGGTTATATGCAAAGTAGTGGCACAATCTTGAAATGTCCCAGTTTGGAAGGGACAGTCCCAATTAATCTTTTGTCCTCCCGTTTTTTCAGCTGCTTTTAGAAAGTCCCACTTTGTCTTTCCTCCTCCCACATTCCTCCTTTGTCTTCAGGTAACCTCAACTGCTGCAAACTGAGTTTAAGGGCAAAAGTAGTTTGCACTGAGTTAACTCAGCATGGAGGAGAAGAGAGGAGAGGAGAGGAAAAAAGAGGAAAAAAGGGGACAGTCTTGCCCTGCACAGAGGGCTAAGGCAGAAGGAAACTGCTGAAGTCCCTCCTAGCTTGTATATTCTTCATTAATAACTTTGCCATCTTGACCACATTCTGATGTTGATTGGGTACATGTGTCCCGGTTTTCATATGTGATGTTGAAGGATACATAGTAGCTGTTGTAGTTCAAACAGATCTTCCAAAGGTTAATGGTATGATTGAATGCAACCGGGAAGTAGTTCTGGACTGGTAGGAGGTCTAAGGAGGCAGTTTAAGTAGATGAACCTTTGTTACAATCTGAGAGTTATGGCTAATTTATTGACTGGAATCTCTCCTTAAATGAATTGACATAGATGTGAATGCATGTTTTTACTGTGCTTTAAAGAAAGGAAAAAAGATTTTAAAAGTATTCTGCAAATTAGGGGGCAAAACAAGATAGATGACTAAAATCTGTGTTCAGATTGCAAACAAATATATCAGTTAGCACCTGAGGGAAGGTAAACTCAATCCTCCAGAGATAAAATGTGGCAACTCCAGTTGAATATCTGTATACAGACATGCCCCCAGTCAGTCTTCCTCAGAACAAGTAAAATTTCCCTCCATTGTCCCTGTGTCTCTTTCCCAAATGACCTTTGCAGGCCTAGCCATTTTCTCAAAGGGTCCCTTCTTTTGAATTTAAAACTTCATTTAAGCTCTCTGTCTATCAAGGCAACTGTAGCATTTTTTCAGTTGCCATTCCCATCTAGATCCAACAGAGAGAGCAGCAGAGGGACAAGCTGCAAGCAAAAGCAATGGTTGCAGAAGCCTGGCACCCAGAGCAGAGCAGACAAAAGGGTTTCATGATTCGGGCTGTCTTTCCTTCTTTTTCTCCATGCTTCTCAGTACTTCGGCTGGGGACTTCTGAACCAATTGTTGTTTCTGCATTTTGAAAAAATATAGGTATTTCAGATGTATTTTTTCTTAATATCCATGTTTATCTTAATGTATTTGAGGAAGTTTTTTGTCAGGGTTAAACCTAGGATTAGCTGGTTTACGGAGGACTGTCCTCTGTTGGAACGTACGTCAAAGGCCAGTACCGTGTTTGAAATTGTCTTCTACTTCAAGGGGTAAAGGATATAAAATGAGGGTGAGGAAAACCCACAGGCCACATCTGGCTCTTTGGGCCCCAAAGTACAGCCCTTGAAGATCACCTGAATCCCCCAAATGCCAGCCCCCCCTATTTTTTCAAAAATTAGGCTATTGCTGTGATGTGCTCTACCCTGAACTAGAACGGTAAAGCTTTCTAGCATGAATTCTAAGTATCTCATCACTCTACAATTCCCAGGACTTTATAATATGTAGCCATGACATTAATATGGTATCAAATGGCTAATACTTGTGTATTATAGTTACCCTTTTTAAATTTAAATACATTTGCATTATACACAGGCCACTCCAAATGCCTGGCTACAGGCCAGAAGCAACAGTTTCTTAAACTATTTAAAGAACTTCAGATATACTTTGTTTCCATTTGTTTTCAACCTCCAGAAATTTAAAGTACGTTTTCTTGGTTATTTTCATACAGTTTCCAGTGTTATTGCCAAATCTGACAATAAAGGCAGGGTGACATGTTAAAACAACATGAAAAGATAGCTGTCTATCCACCTAGAGATAATGCATATACGCGCGCGCGTGTGTGTGTGTGTGTGTGTGTGTGTGTGTAAGACAGAGAGAGAGCAAGAGAGCAGGATGGGCAGGAGGCAGGGGAGAAAGAGATGTGTGCATCTATGTCTGTATGGATGATATAATCCTGGTAAATCGATTTATTTATTGGTTCATTTGTTTGATCGTGTTGTTTCATGAGCAGATGGCAGGGGTGGAGGAGATCTCAAAGTCCTCCATTCTTTCCTCCATTCGCATCAATGCAAAATGCTATAGTTTCAGCTAAGAACTGTTTTCAAGCTGTAAATGCAAATGATCATACAATTGTACGGGCAATGAGGAAGTGAGTCCTATTAACATGTTTATTTGCTCAGTCAAAAGTACAAGTGTATTGGGACAATATTTTTCAGCCCACACAAACCTAGTAACAATATCTGTAAATTACATAACATTTAAATTGTTAAAACTGAAATAAGATTCCTAAATATTAAAAATTCAGTCCCTACCTTACCAGCTAATGTGGATTATGCCAATTGATTCTATTTCCTAAACTGGTGGAAGTGACCAGGGAGCAATTAAGCTTAGACTGAAGCCTCTGGAGCAAATGGTTGACTTGAGTAAGACTATATTGTTCTAACTGATGTTCTGTTTCAAATTGGTGTGTTATATGTTAATCTATTGTTGTCCCCCACCTCAATCCATGGGGAGAGGTGGGTAACAAATTCATGGTGGTTGTTTACACCTTTATTGCAACAGAGACTGAGATGGACATGGATAATTCACAACAAAAAGGGACTTCTACATGCCCTGAAGTTATGTGGGTGACTTTGCAAACATCTGCTTCTTTCTTGTGTGTGTATCTGAAGGTGTGTGTGTGTGTGTGTGTGTGTGTGTAAAAGAGAGAAATGTATGATACAGAATGATCAAATATAACACCAGCCAATGTGTCCAGCTTAACAAGGCTTAGAAACCTCTCATTTCTCTGCACATGACCCTACAGTTCTTTCCTTCCCTGCTTTTTCTTTCCTTTTGTCCTGTGCCTAAAGATAGCAAGTGCCAGGAAAGGAAGGCTATGGTAGAAGGAAATAATTATAGGTCAATCAAGCCAGTCCCGGTCATACACAGGTAATCTAGGAAGTTCATTAATGAAGGATAGAGCAGTGGCAAGGTATCAGTCATTCCAAAATCAGTTATGAGAACTCATGATAACCACAGCCAAAAGAGAAAGACAATGAAATGTATTGCTTATGCCAGTCCGCAGGCTGTGGCGGGTGGGGAATCTAAATAAATGCAAGAGCATGAGGGCACAGTGAGACAGGTAGAATGACCCATTGGGTGCAAGAAGAACTCAAAGTCACCATTTGATCTTGAGATGTCAGGTGGATAATTGCTCAGTGTTTTTCATTTAAGCTTCTGCAAGAGGCATTGACTCCTTTGATGATGCTGTTCCTGTCAATGAGCTACAAATTATGGGCATGCCTCCCTGTCAATTCTGGCTGAATGGGGACCCATCTTGCTGAAGTTCTTTGACAGCTGTACCTTCTACTTGTTGCCAAATGTTTGGGAGAGAGCTGTCATCTGGAGCCAGATGCCTAAGTCTGATTCCTCTGCATTGGATTCCTCAGATTCAGATAAGGAATTTTTGTCTCTCTCCATCCAGTACTTTCTTTTTCCCTCTCTTGCAATCTAAACTGGATCTCTGAAGATGCACATGTGGAAAAAGGAATATCCCAGGTCTCTCCCCACCACTGTTTTGTTGTTAGGATAGATTAAAAATGTCTGCCACCTAGTGACTAAAAACAGAAGTGCAGGTTGCTGATAGATTCTAATGAAACTAAAATTAATTAATCCATTTAAGAAACAAAATAACCCCAATGTGCAGATTCTTAGGGTCCTTTTAATATTCATGCCAAGTTTAAAGTATCTACATTTCACAGAACTATGGCAAAGACAGGCACACAGACACACATCTCTCTCTTTTTAATTGTTATAAATATATTGGAACCAGGTTTCACTATTTACAAATGGAGGTGTTTCTTTTACTCATGAATTCCAATGGAGGATTCCCCTTGAAACAAGGACTACTCCTTCCCTCTCCAGCTCCCAGCATCAGCTTTCTGGGATAATGGTAGTTTATGTTGGGGCTACAGAGTAGGAGAGGAATCTGACAAAATCTCTACTCCAGTTGCTATCTCTAGCTAGCAGCAGCCAATAGCTCCAGGGTCAATGGCGTAATGAATCTGCTCCAGTATCTAAACTTTACTGGAACTATCTAAGGTGCTAAACCTATTCGAGGGATAAGAATCAGCCAGCTTCTTTGATAGCTCCTTTAAAATTCAGGCTCAGACCCAGAGTGAAGTGAATTCACCATTCCACTACCATAGGAGCTATCAGCTGCTGCTGCATCTAGCTCCATCAAAACCCACTGGATGCAGGCCAGAGTAATATACATTGTTATGCTTAAACCTTATTTCTCAGCTGTACTAGTGTTCCTGAGACTGCAGTTCTATGCACATTTACCTGAGAACAGGTCTCATTGAATTTAGTGGAAGTTGTTTATGAAGAGATATGCATCAGGTTGCATCCTTAGTTTCAAACTAAGCTCCCTATAAAATAACCAGATGCACTTCAGAGGAAAAAACATGCATAAAATTAGACTGCATAACATTTAGATAGAAGGGAGACTCATAAACATGGAAAGCAGTCCTGAACTCCCATGTATGAAATGCCCTTCTAGGCTTCATGATTGAAAGAACCTGTCTGAAAATGTGAGGCAGAGCTATCTATTCTTCTGTCTCAGGATCACAGTGTAGAAAATTTACTTTTTGGACTGCAGGTCTCATAATCCCCCAGCTAGCATGGCCAGTAACAGGAATAGATCTAGGCATGATTTGCAGTGAATCAACAAGAGTTTCTGATTTGCAGTTCTTTAACAATGCCACACAATTACTCCATCCTAAGTTATACTGCTGCAGTAAAGAATGCTTGAGTACATTGGGGGATAAATAGGAGTAGAACTATATGCAGAAGGACTGTGACGTCCATTCTTTCATGGAAAACATATCAGATTTCTTCCATTCTTAGTGGCTTCATTTCATGAATCTCCATTGTCATTTTTTTAAAGAATGAAACCAAAGCATTGCAGATTGAAGACTTTCCATCCTTGGTCTCAACTTAAATGATTTTCAGTTTTCAGATTCATGATATTCTGTATATTTTGATACTAGGAAACCCTACTGTGTGACTGACAAAGGATTTACTCTGGAGGATAGTTCATATGATATCTTGTGTTAATACTTTTACCTGCGTCCTAGCATAGTCATCCAAAATACAACAGTATTCTGTCTGAGGAGTTACACCATCTGGTAAGAGAAACTTCTGTAGTCTGGGATGGTGGTTGGAAAAGTTACTTTTAGGACAACAACACCAGGAAAACCTCAGCTACCATGCCCAAGATGTTTCTGATCCAGTGGTCAAGTTGGCTGTGGGAATTCTAAAAGTTTTAATCTTTGAAAAGTAACTTTTCCAATCTTTGTCTAAGGCCACATTTTTCCTTTTGAACTGACCCAAGACTTTCCTCATTAGAAATGGATAATTCCATAATAAGAATATGCTTGCATAAATACATCAGTGGGCTGATATTTATCTCATTCATGGAAATGTTTCAGGTAGCTATGAAAAAACAATGAAAGCCCAAATCCAATCTGTAGTGGTACTGTTATTGCGCCAAACAAAAGTACAATGTTCATCATGCAAACCTTTGAAGTTTCACAGGCTTCTTAATCAGATGAAAGATAGATGGTAACATATTGATATAGAACAGATTTTATTTTATTTTATGTAAATATTAAACATGGCTTAGTTGTTCAGATGTGGATGGAGATATGAACCCATAAAACAGATATCTATGTGCAGATATTTAGGTGCATATAATATTTAGTATAACAGCATCTTCTCTACAGTATGTATTTGTCCTATAGGGCTCACACTGTCCTGGCAGAGATCACTTACAACTGGAGAAGGGTTTGTGGTTATGATTGTAGAATATTAACAAAGAAAGCTCCTCTTGACTTTCAACAACATCCAGTGGAACCTACTGAACTCAAGAGAGTCACAAGAAGCAAAGCAGAGCAGGAATGCTTTTACATAATGAGACTATTGGATGCAGTTATATCAGAAAGGGATAGCCTAATAATAATGTATTAATATTTAACAATGTATATTAGGGTCAAACTAAATGTTACTCCAAGAGTACAGCTAACAGATATGGCATTTTTCTTTTCCTATTCTGTATAGTTGGAGGTGATCTCTTTTGGAGGGTGAAAACATCCTGTGCATAATGAGGGATGGTTCAGTTCTTCCTTCATCTGCTGTGATTTGACTGATAGTCCAGGATGCATAGTTACAGAGTTTAGAGAAATTATTTCACTGGGATTTTTTTCCCTAAGCCCTGCAGCCACACCCAAGAGAGAAGTAAAATCTTAGCACAGGAAGGAAAGATTCAACCTTTCTAATCCTACCCCTATGTGTTTGTTGTGTGTCAATAAAAATTGACCCTCAAATATAAAAAAAGCATTAAAAAAATCAATAAATAAAAAACTTCTGCTAGCTACATTTTAAGTAATGTGCTGTTTGACTTCTGAGTTTTCATGTATAATATTGTTCTGCTAGTGTCTGAGAATATGCTGAAGAACACTGAAGGTTCAAAAATTATTGTCTGTACAATTTTTACAGAGCTGAATTAACACGTGGGAAAAAACCCTCCTCTCTGTTATCCCACAGTGGTTCTAACAAGCTTTTGCAAAGTTCAGTACACTTGTTTTATTATTTGTATTTCTGTTTGCTTATTTCATTTATATGCCACCTTTCAGGTCCAACCATCTCAAGGTGGCTTATTGCATATTAAATTTTAAAATTAACAGTACAGTCTATAAATCCCATTCAGTGAAAATGTATGTATCTAAATATAATTCCAATCTATACAAAGGAAGAACAAATAGCCTTTGTACCTGAAGCAAAGACTATATAAACATTGTAAATATTACTAATATTAAATCAAGATTGCCAAAAGCAAGAGATTAAAAGTAGCAGCAGTTAGATCCAGAACACAAACACAGTCCAAACAAGACAGAGGTGCTCCTGACTAGTCAAAAGTCAGATCAAGGTATAACAATTCAGCCTGTACTGGTTGAAGTTACATTCTCTCTGAAGACACAAGTCTGCCCTTTAAGTATGCTCCTGGATTCAACCCTGAGCCTGGAAGCTATGGTTTTAACAGTATCTAGGAGTGCATTTGCAAAGTTAAAGCTTATGTGCCAGCTGCATCTGTTTCTTGAGATGGTCTCAGTGACACATGCCTTAGTTACATTGCAGCTGGATTACTGCAACACACTCTGTTCAGGAGCACCTTTGAAAAGTGTTTGGAGATTTTAGCTGCTCCAAAGAGCTGCAGCCAGACTGCTAACTGGGGTTGGTTACAGGAAACACAAAAGTCCCTTATTCCAACAGCTCCCCTAGCTAGGTAGTCTGTTTCCAAGCACAATTTAAAGGGCTGGTTTTGACTTACAAAGCCCTATATGCTTCCAGGCCAGGTTATTTGAAGGATAATATTCTGTACAAACCTCCCATGTTCTGCGGTAGGCTGAGAAGGCCCTGTCTTTGTCCCACCACCATGGTAAGGACAACTGGCAAGAACACAGGAAAGGAGCCAGGATCTAGAATTCCCTTCCTAGAGAAGTTAGACTGGTTACCTCCCCACTTTCTTTTTGCAGACAAATAAAGATTTTTCTGTTTCAACAGATGTTTGATGATTTATTATAGAAGGCCTAATTTCTAATTGTTGTTCTGGTGTGTGGGTGTGGTATGTTTAATGATTTATGTTTTAACTGGTTTTAATTTTTTGATAATTTAATCTCTTTTTTAAAAACTTTTTTACTTTGTGACTTTTTAATTATGTGGGTTTTTTTAATCTGTTGTAAGCCACTTTAAGTTCCAAACAGGGAAAAAGTCAGGATATAAATAAATATCACCACCATCCTAGATGTGTTTACTCAGAAGCAAGCCTGACAGAGGCTCATTCTCAGATAAATGGGCATAGGATTTCAGCCTAAGAAGACATAGCATTTAACCCACAACACCAACCATACATTGATATGCCATTAGCTTCTCTCGGAGAAAATGGTAGCCTTCCCACTTGTTATGAGCTTGTTTGGTGGCTCTAGAAAGAGAGTACAGCTATATCTGTTGCAGAACAGTACACTCCTACCTGGGATAGTAGTCCTCTTCCACCAAAGCATGCATGTTTGGGAAGGTTGTATATGGGGCAGTGAAAGAGAAAGGTGGTGGTGGAGACACACCTCACTCATCAGATCGGGCAAATCAACTCTAGCAATCAATGGTGCAACAGATTATCCTCACTTTTATGACAGTTTTATACTTTTTTCACTCTATTCTCAAAGCGTTTTATATTATCTATAATTGTTTGTTGTTTGTTTGTTTTAAGATAATCTTAAGCTCATGTTTTAAATAAACAATATGTTGCTCAAGACAACTTCATTAAAAATGACAAATACCCCCTGCTTTTGTGTGTGTGTGTGTGTGAGAGAGAGAGAGAGAGAGAGAGAGAGAGAGCGCACACCTATGTAACTTAAGAAATAGTGCGATAGGTCAAAAGTGTAATTAACAGACCTCCCCAGAAATGTTACTCTTCGTATAGTCTTGCAAAGGCATTTCCATTTCGCACAGTCTTGGATTCAAGGATCTAAATTCAATGCTGTCCAAGGCCATCTATTAGCAAAATGGGAAGTTCTCCTCCCCTCTTCCTTTCCACCTCCTTCTCAAAAAACATTCTTGGATCCCCCAACCCCCAATGAGGATTGACCTTCTCTCTTGCCAAGTCAGCTCAAGACCAGCCAGTGCACATGACACAGAACTATACAAAGCCCACCTCAAGACTTGCAAAAGAAGAGACTTTTGTGAAAGTTCCTAGGCTCCCAGAAGATTAGAAATCTCTCAGGAACCCAGAAGTCTCACAAGAGGCCCTCCTCTCATGAAACTTGGGGCAGCCTTCTGTCACATGTTACTTGCCCCAGTTGCCTGGCCTGTAATGCTGAGAGCAAGAAGAGTCAGTGCCAGCTGTGCTCATGACAGATAGATCCCCACAACATTTGGTACGTAACTTGAGGCCATTTTTTCTGCATACTAAATGTTCACAGGTTGGTCAATTGTGAGTATGGCTGGCATGCCATACTGTTCAAATGTCCTGATTTGGCAGGAAGAGTCCTAATTACTCTTCCATCATCCCACTTTTTCGAATGTGAGATATATATACACACAAACACACACTTTTTCAGATGCCTTTAAAATATCCCAGTTTCTGTCTCCTCCTCTCATTCTCCTCCTTTGTACTCAGTTTACTTCAGTTGCTGCAAACTGAGTTTAAAGTACAAAAGTAATTTGTTGTTAATTCATTCAGCAAGGAAGAGAGGAGATGAAGGACTGAGTCTTGCCCTTCCCAATAGGCTCATCCAAAAGCAAACTACTGCAGCCTCTCTTAGCTTGTGTGTCGTTCTTCATTAATAGCAGTTGCCATCTTGACCACACACTGATGTTGCTTAGCCATATACAAACCAATATTCATCTGTGAAGGAAATGGCATTCACTCTTTTTGCTATTACCAAATCGAAAGATAAAGGATTTGGGCTACTCTTCTCGAAAGACAGAAGTATATGCAACATAGCTGGGTCTTTAGCCCCCTTCTGGATCACTTTCTGTACTGGCTTCCCACACATTAACTCTGCAAAATAGTTTACCAGTACTCTGAGGAAATTTTTGAATATGCATAGAGGCTTGGGAGGGATGCCCTTGTTCCAGTACAGTTCTGTCAGTGGTACAGTCCAGTTGGATCCTAGCTACTGCATCCAGACACCCTGAAGAATCAGTGAGGATTGGGTGCTTACACAAACATGACCATGACTCAACTTTTTAGAAATAAATTACTGTAAAGACACTCCTCTCTTTCCTTCCCAAATAGTTAAACACCAAAACAGGTGTAATATATCACTTTAAGTTATAGTATGGAAGAAATCTTGCTTCCTGTGTGTATTTTATGTATTCAGGTATATGAATTTGAATCACCCAACTAAAAGAAGGGAACATGTGGTTTTACGTTACAAGCTTTAGACAGCCCTCTGAACTGTTAATCTTCCTTCAAGGGAATGGGTGGGTGCAACATGAACATGCCATGAATGTTTTTGCCTAAATCAGTTATTAGACCCATTGCATCAATGAGATTTGCCTTATCGTTAACTGACTGCTGAGCAGCTGATACAATGGTTATATTCTATTGGAGTTGTAATGGTTTAAATGAATTTCAGTCTGAACTTGACAAGGCTTGATGAAGTCTGGTTAGCTTCTTTTTTATTTAACAAAGTATTTATTTATCACCTCTTAAAGATTAAAATAATTGATCACACAGAACACGTTAAAAGAACAGATTAAGGAAGGACTGAAGTCCTTGTGGAACAATACGGTATTGGCTGCCTCTTGAAGCTCATTAGGAATGGAGCCAGCCTGACTTCCCTTGGGAGAGAATTACATAGTTCAGTGCTGCTCCTGAGGAAGTCCTGTCTTTTATGCCCATCAACCTAACTTCTTGAGGTGATGGGAGTTCCAACAGGATCCCTTTTTTCTTGTTTGCTTGAATTCCATACTCACTAATGTCCAGATTTCAAAAAAGGCAGCTTTGTAAAGGTTTGTGTGTGTGTGATTTTATTGATGTTTGCTTATACAGATCAAATGAGGTTTCTTTTTTTTCTTTCTTTCCTATTTGTGATCTCTGATTTATGGAGGAGATTTCTGCCCTCACAGCATTTTCTAAATGTTTGTCCAGTTTTGTCCTGGCTAAAAATCTAAAAAACTTCAGAGGCTCCTGCTGGAGCAGAACAAAGGAAAGGAGAATCAATTTCATTTTCTAAAAACAACCCAGATCCTGAAGGTTGTGGTTCATCTGAAAACAGCATCTTGTCCATGACTTGTCCTTCCTGGATGTGTACTTGGCTTTCACTGATCTGCCGGTCTCCTTCTTGTCTTCTAACCTTCCGTTAATAGAACTGGGAACGGAAAAGCTGCAGAATACCACAGGACCTGTTTGAAATAATTTACCAAACCACTGGCACAATGAATTTACAGATGGGAGGAGGAAGGGAAGCAGCAATGAGAGGAATGAGTAGATAACAGCCTGCAATTAGATTGATCAGTCACAGAGTCAGGCCTGTGAGACTACAATTCAATTAATCCGAATCTACATGTACAATTGCTGGGTATGATGGAAACAGTAGCCCAGCATATCTGGAAGATCCTAGTTTTGGCAAAGCTGGTTTATGACGTGACATAAAAACTATCTGTGGAAAAGCTGTTTATGGCATGGCATAGACAACTATCTATGGAAAAGTCACTATCAGAATATAGGTGAGCAGTGGAGCAGTTTCCACAGACGGATCTCTTCTACAAGTTACTAGTTCCTGACAGGGATATAGATGGTGTCTGCCGATATTTGTGTCACAAATAGCCCTCATTCTGAAAAGGCATCAGATACCATTTCCCAAGAGCTGGAAGCATTAGAGGATTGAAGGTACTCATTATTAAATAAACAAATAATAACATTTAAGAGTAGAAACACATCAACAACTTTATTCATTTGCTTCTGGCCAGCACTCTTTTGCCATAATCATTTGCTTCTGTTGTCACTCTGATTGTGGAATCCTCAAATCTGTATAATGGCTTGACCACTAGAATGTTATTGATGAAGTACGCTAGCAGTTCCACTTCTTCCAGGGTCATACAGGAATTGCAAGGGAGGCAGATCAAATCCACTGAACAGCTTATTCCTTCCATGTATCATTTCCTTTCCGTCTATTGTGCCTGCTACCTTTTTTCTCCTGCTATCCCTACCTACACTAGCTACGTTAGTGTAGTGTACCAACAGGATTCCAGGCCCTGTCTGCTCTTTCATTTGCATACACTCATGTGCTTTGCTTTCCAAATATACTAGCTTCTTTCTTTCATCTTTCTGCTCTTATTTCCTGGTGTTCTCCTGGCCAGAATCTTCATTCATCCAGTTCTACCATGCTTCACTGACTCCTTCAAAATACTCCACCTTTTGTCCTATGCTGTCCCATATCCAAGGACACAGGTGTGATGACTCTTCTCTTACTTCATTCGTATCATTTATCATTGGTCTTTGGCACTGCCCCTAGTTCCCATGCCATAAGCATATGCAACTATAATAAACAACCACGTAGTTCCAGTTCCTTCTTCACACTTTCCTCCACTTTCCCTGGTTTCTCTCCTCTGTCGTTTCCTTGTGTCACCTTTTTTACTGCAAGCTCATTAGGGTGATAACTGGTCAATAACTAGTAGAATCCAAAGATATAGCTGTGTTAATCTGGATTGTGTAACCCCTTTGAGACTGAGACAAAGAAGTTGGTAGCATAAGGTTTCATAGGCTTAAGTCTACTTCATATTCCAATTCTGCTGTTTCTGTTTCCAATGTTCTTTTGTACAGTCCTCCCTCCACATTTCTGAGTTCGTTGTTTGTTAATTTGATTATTCACGACGGGCCTGCTTGCCTCCCCCAAACTCCCCCTCCCATTCCCTTGCCTTTTGCCTGTGAACAAACTTCCTTCTTCACACCTGGGCAAAATACAAGTGAATGGGAGGGGGAAAGCCCACACACTGAGAAGGAAGGTGCATGCAGGCCTCCCCATTCACTAGCCTTTTGCCCAGGAGCATGGAGAGATGGCAAGTTTTCCAGGCAAAAGGAAAAAAAGAATGGGAGAGGGAAAATATGGGGAGGCACATGTGTGCCTTCTGTGACTGCAAGGTTGCCCCCTCTCATTCCATTGTCTTTTGCCCAGGCACATGGAAGAAAGGCAGGGCACTGGGAAAAAGGCAAAGGAATGGAGAGGAAGGTACGTGTGCAACTTCTCCATGCTCAGGGCTGCCCCCTCCCATTTGTTTGCTTTTTCCCTGAGCACAGAGAAGGAAGGCAACATGCCTGAAAAAAGGCTAGAGAATGGGAGGAGCAGGGCTGCCCCCTCCTATTCCCCTGCCTGTTGCCTGGCACCTGCAAGGAAGGCACATGTGCCCAGCCACAAGGCAAGGGTACTAGAGGTGGAGCCCCAGAAGGGAATGGGAGTGGGAGTGGGAATGCTCACAGGGTGGGGAAGTTATTCATGTTTTTCTTTTTTAAACTTTCATGGGGGTTCTGTGCCCCACAAAAATCGAGGGCCCACTGTAGGGATTTTTTTCCCCAAGGACTACTATTCTGACAGAATGCCCAGGAAGCCTGAAGTGTTCTGCAACCGTGTGTGTATGTGTGTGTATTCCCATCCTTAATGTCTGATTTATGTCCATTTATCCTCTACCACAGAAGCTATTTCCGCACTAGACTGTTATAGTGCTATTATTCCACTTGCAACATCCTATGGAATCCTGGGGTTTGCAGTTTCAGGAGGGGCCAGCCAGCCAGCCCGCCCGTCCCAAAACTGCAAATCTCAGGATTCCATAGGATGTTGCAAGTGAAATAATAGCGCTATAACAGTCTAGTGTGGAAATGGCCAGAGACTGGCCTGTTTGTCCAATGTACAGTGCTGATGGGCATTGTTGATAGAGCATAGTATATATCACATTAGAGGATAAGCAAGTGAAAGTACCTTTAATATTGTGGGTGATGTGATTAGATCCTGTGATGATATTTGCTGAGTAGACGTGTGAACAGAGTTAGCACCTGGGTTTGTGGCAAGGTCTTGTACCCATCTCCCCATCCATGTTGTGTGTCTTCCTCTAAGGAACTGTTTGAGATTGGGAAGCTATCTGCATGAAAAGCCTGCTACCAAGACTTTTTGAGAGGGCAGTATTATTGTCCAGAATAGGTTGTAGTTCATTGATGATTCATCTGAGTGATCTCAGTTGGGAGCTGTATGTGACTACTAGTGGGATTCTGCCATTTCCTCTCTTCAGTTTGTTCTGTAATAGATTAGTCCTGGGTGCAAGTCTTGCCTTGTTGATTTTTTTTTAACTTCATGTGATGGGTACTGTAGCTTGAGGAATGCTTGTTGTAATTCCATAAGTTTGGTGACTCTGTCTTGTGGGTTGTTCAATCAGTTGTTGAATGGTGAATCAATAAGTAGATAAATCTAATGGGCCTAATGGTTCTACTCTTGTCAGGACAAAAAGAGAATTCAGGCCATTATTGCTCAAGCGATGTGGCAGGGTAAAGTAGGGAATCATTGAAGATTTATTCTACAACTCAAAAGTGAAGATACAAAACACTATTCACTCAGCATGAGGAAATCAGGGATTACTTTTTTTTTTTAAAGCCATTCCATTTTAGCAGCTAGTAGAGAAAAATAGCTCTAAGGGAAATGAAAGATTAAATATATAATAGTACTATACAGAATAAACTGCTTTGATATCACTTATAAACTGATGGAAAGTGAAGGGAAATAAAACCTGAAACTATTTACTGTGTTGCCCACAGCACGCCTGACAGGCACACATTGTTTTCTCCCTATCTCTGATGTGCACACCTTTCACACCCTAGCAACACATGGTTAGGTTGTCATGCCGATGAAAAATATCGCTGTAACCTGCTCTGTGCTTCTCAGTGTACCTTTGATCATGTTAAATTGTAACTGATTTCTTTGGGATAAGCAGTCTGGGTGCCCATATTAGAAGATGGGGAAATCTATGACACGATGAAGAATATCAGCGCTCACAGATTGTTAGGAACCCCCTTGTGAAAAGGGAGGAGACAGGTCAAAGATTCCTTGCCTGCACTGGTGAGCATATGTGCTCCATGGCTAATGGTAGCAACTCTACAGCCATAGCTTTTCACAGAAACTGTGTTCTACATCATTGTATGGGAAGATATGTTTAAAATGCATGGTTCAGAGGAATTCTCCCAGAAACACACTTAGGATTTAATACATTAGTGGGAGAGAAGTCATGGAAAATCAATTGAGCTTAATGCCTGATACAGCGAGAGCTGAGCTGTAAGTGATGATCACTTGTAATGGTGCACATGTGTACACTGGAAAGGAAAATCAGAAAGCTTTTGCAGATTTGGCAGGTTGTCTGTGCACTCCAGCTCTGAGAGAAAATATATATGTTAGAGTAAGATAAAAGATAACTGAAAAGAAGGCATCCTATACTTTTCTTTTTTACACAGGTCTCTCTCTCTCTCTCCCTCTTTTTAATATACCCACAATTATAATCTCGTCCTATGAATATTTATAAAGACATTATCCCCATTAAATTAAATAGGAATTACACTCCTGTAAATGTGTGTAGCACTGCAGACAAAGAGAAAAGACTTTATATATCCAAACTGTGGTCATGAGCAGGCTGTGACTTCCAAACCATAGACTCATTTCTAAAATGAAGGGTGCTGGACTCATTGAATACCAAAGTCAAAATTGTCCATGCGATCATATTTCCAATTTCTATGTATGGTTGTGAAAGCTGGACAGTGAAGAAACCTGATAGGAAGAGAATCAACGCATTTGAAATGTCATGCTGGAGGAGAGTTCTGTGGATACCTTGGACTGCCCAAAAGACAAATAAATGGGTCCTAGAGCAAATCAGACTTGAACTCTCCATAGAAGCCAAGGTGACTAAACTGAGACTGTTGTACTTTGGACAGATCATGGGAAGATACATTTCATTAGAAAAAACAATAATGCTTGGCAAGGTAGAAGGTGAGAGCCAGAGTAGATAGTGGGTTGAGCATTGGACTGTGACCCTGGGAATCAGGGTTCAATTCCCTGCTCAGCCACAAAAACCCACTGGTTGACCTTGTGCATGTGACACATTCTCAGCCCCAGAAAGCCCGATGACAGCTTCACCTTGGGGTCACTGCAAGTCAGACATGACTTGAAGGCAAACAACAACAAGAAGAAGGCGGCAGAAAGCAGTTGGAAAAGAAGAATCATAGAATCTTAGAGTTGGAAGAGACCACAGGGGCCATCCAGTCCAACCCCCTGCCATGCAGGAACCCACATCAAAGCACTCCCAACAGATGGCCGGCCAGCCAGCCTCTGCTTAAAAACCTCCAAAGAAGGTTTTCACATGTGGGTAGACTCAGGCAAGGAAGCCATGATCCTGAATCTGCGAGACTTGAGCAGGGTGACCTAAAGGTCTTTCATTCATAAGGTTGCCATAGGTCAAGTCAACTTGACATCAGTGAACAACAACAAGCTGGGATGCCTATCCGAAGATTCCAGCTTCAGAGGGAAACCTTCCTCTAAATCAGGGCTTTCCAAATGCTGTGTCGCCTGAAGTGCATAGGTGTGTTGCCTCCCTGGGTTGAGAAAGACCCCCACACACACCTGAGCCTCTCCTGCTGCAGCAGCCAGGATCAGGTAGGGAGGCTGCCTTTCCCACTGCTGCCGCCCTTGCCGGGTTCTTCCTTTGGCGAGGGCAATGGCAGTAAGCCAGGATTGGGTGGGGGGGCTGCTTTTCCTGCTGCTGCTGCCCTCATTGGGGTCTTTCTTTGGTGACAGTGACAGTAGCAGGCCAGGATTACATGTGGGGCTGCCTTTCCCACTGCTGCCACCCTCACCCGGGTTTTTCCTCAGCGATGGCAATGGCAGCAATCCGGGATCCGGGGGGGGCTACCTTTCCCATTGTTTAATCTCTGGCTTGCTAGTAAAG
Organism: Cyclura pinguis; assembly: GCA_030412105.1. NCBI lineage: Eukaryota > Metazoa > Chordata > Lepidosauria > Squamata > Iguanidae > Cyclura > Cyclura pinguis. The sequence continues at coordinate 222,084,919 of CM059602.1, forward strand.
TTGAATTACTGTGTCGCGAAATGATAACCGTGTCCAAAAAGTTTGTCACCCACATGAAAAGTTTGGAAAGTTCTGCTCTAAATGTTACCTGTCAAATGTTTTCTATTGAAGTCTGGCTTATAGCAGATGTTTAGGATAGTGCTGATTTGTTTACAAGGTTTATACAAAGGTCCTTGGGAGGGCTGTTACCAGGGACCTGCAGCAGGAGAGGGAGACTGCACCGTAAACCTTAAGTACAAATGTGTCTCCTCTCTCTGGTGTTTTAAGAGAACCTGCATAGTTAATTCACTGTGCCTGAAAATAACATTTTGCCAGTCTAGAACCTGCCTTAATTAACTCTATGTGTCTGAAAATAACATTTTGCCAAACTGAGGAAAGATGCCCATATGCCTGTACAATGGAAAGAGAAAGGCACTCTATACATGCTCAAAAGCATTCTGGTTCTTCCACATGTCCCCTGCCAAAGAAAATAAAAACAGAGACTAAATCCAGTGGTTGCTGCAGGATTTCTACAGTAGTCATAATAAATGCAAGTAACTGTATGTTCTTCCAGTGGATCACACATATCTTAAAACACCGCTGTTCTTTATTGAAAATCTTTCAAAGAAACCAAAAAGCCTCCAAACAAAACATTTCTAGCAGCCGTTTGTGAGAAGTACTGGCGGCATAAACTGCAGTGAAGCAAACATGAACATCGCCAAAACCGAGAAACTAGGGCCATTTCCACACTAGACTGTTATAGCGCTATTATTCCACTTTCAACATCCTATGGAATTCTGGGGTTTGTAGTTTAGCCTTTGAGGATTCCACAGGATGTTGAAAGTGGAATAATAGCGCTATAACAGTTTAGTGTGGAAATGGCTTAGGTAAAGAGGAAATGCAGCCTTCTTGGGTTATGTGCTTGCTAAATGCTAATGGAAAAATATTCTACACATGGTCCATGGCACAGTTTCTTCCTGTTACTACTGTAAGTTACACATCTTAGTGCTAGCCTTTTAAAAAAATGTTGTTTTATTGTCCTGTTAAGAGTTGTAAGTGGGGGCTGCCTACCTCTCCACACCTAAAGGGAAAAGGGACCTAAATCTGGTTAAATTAGGGGCACTGATACAGAGAGGCCTCCACAGAGCTCCCCTCCTTTGGGGAGTGATTGGGTGTGCGCCTCATGTTCGTGTTCCGTCCAGGCAGAGGGAGCATTCTGCCCCTTTTGCCTTGAGATACGGATTTTGGCCTTTGCTCTCTGGAGAGAAAGCAGAAAAAGCGGGCTGAGGGGCGACCGTGTGTGCGTGGACGCGCGTGCACGTAAATGGGGTTTCGGGGGGGGGCGCGCGAGCCTCTTGGCCGCGCGCTCCGTGCCGTGCGGAAACGGCTGCTGCTCGATTTACACAGCGCATCCACCCACAGAGATTCGTATACACGCGCGCGCGCGCGCGCGCACACACACACACACACGAGTAGCTGCCGCCGCCACCAGCCCCCAAATCACATGCGAGCGAAGGGAGATTACGGCGCGGCTGGAGAAGCGGTGCCTCGGCTTCCTCCTCCCGCAATCCTCAGGCGCTCGCGGCACTGATTGCCTCGCCTCGCCTCAGCCGCCGCCGCCGCCTCCTCTCCCTCCTCCTCCTCCTCCTCCTCCCCCCCTCCATCCTCGAGGAGATGGTAATTCGGGACCGGGGCTCCAGAGCAGGGGTGGGGGGGGGAGTCCTCCTCAGCGAGGGGCGCGAGGGGGGAAAAGCGCGCGCCCAACCCGCCAACCACAACAACCACCACCACCACCACCACCACCACCCAAACAAACCTCGCTCGCCTCGACCTCGGCGCTTTGTCAGCCGCTCATTGGCGAAGGAGGAAACCTGAGAGGAGGAACAACCCCTGAAAGGCGGCGGCGGGAGCGGGGGATTCCGGGATGCCTTTGTGCTTCCCCCTTCGCCCGGGTTTATGCTGAAAGGGGTATTTCCGAGGAAGGTAAGCGGAGGAGCGGAGCGGCGGGGGGTGCGCGGGGCGAGGCGGAGCGCGAGCGCGGGGCTCCGAGGGGAGCGAGGCTGTGACTTGTGCTGTGCGGGGGGGAGCCTGACGAGAAAGAAAAGAAGAAGGAATCATCCTCGTTCGCTCGTTTACAGCGCGGATAGTGGCTCTCTCCCTCTCGCTCGCTCTCTATAATGAAATGAGGTTGGAACTGACATACGGCTCCAGGTGGAGACTTGGAGCGCCGGGAGATGCCTTGAGGTATTGATGAGCAAGGGGGCGTGAGGGGGTCTTCCTCTCTCCTCGACCCTCCCCCTGGCTTAAGGCTAGAAAAAAAAATGCTCTCTTTTTGGAGGGAGGGAGGCGGAGACGGAGGTTTCCACAGCCCAGACCCGGTTCTGTGAATAATCGCATGCCACTTGGATGACTGCTAGGTGGATGGATTCGGGGTGATCTCGAAGGAAACAGGCTCTCTTGAGCCAACGGAGAGATGCGGGATTATTCTGCTTTTCTAGGCAGTCGTAAACGTGAAGCCAGCAGCTGCTTTTCTTACCCCGCCGAATATAATTTTTGTCAAAAGGCACTTGCACTTTCTTTCGCGTAGGGATTTGATAGCCTGATGATAACGAGAAGCATGAATTAAACCTGCGCCGCCGTTCTTCCCCCCACCTGCCTTTTGAGCCAGGATGACCCTTTGAACTTAAAGGAACTCTACCAGAACAGTGATGTTCAGAGTTGTAAATATACAGGCACGCACGAGATGCATTCACACCCCCAGCTGGGTCAGTTGTGCAGGTGTGCAGGGTTTTATTTTTAAAATGTTGTAGAGCATGCTTTGCTTTTAATATCTGTGCAGTCTGCTATATAAATATATCCACAGATATATCCAAGCGGATTAGTTCATTTAAAGGCACAGCTCAGGAAAGTTATTTTTTAGACTGCAAGGTCCAGAATCCCCAGTAAGCATGCTAAGGGATTTTGGGCACTGCAGTCCAAAGAATCACTTTTCCAAGCTCTACATTTGAATGCTGGGGACAACTAAGTCCACGTATGCAGCTTATGTATGTACTGTACATATTTATAGTACCTCTTGGACTTCATTCAAATCAAGTTACATAATGATTAAGATAAAAATAAGCCATGTATTTACAGTTTCTTTGACATTTTAACTTGCCACCCAAACTCCAGCTGTTGCATCAGTGCTGAAATGAATGAATAATTGGTATTTGCTTTTAATTCCCCACCTCTAAAGGCAGCATTAAACATTTGTCAAGAGGTAGTAGCATCACTTTGCACACAAACAGCCATCATGCCCTGATCACTAAGCGAAACAGATTTCAGTCAATAATCCTATCCTGTAATGCCGAAAAGCTGCCAGGGTCGGTTTAGAAGGAGGAGAATAGCAGCAAAGCTGAGGAGGCTTCGGAAGGGTGAGACCTGCTAGGTACTCAAGAGAGCTTTGCTTCTAAAACAGGCAGACTTTTTTCAGGTTTGTCAGGCTTCTCAGAGCTCCAAGCAAGGTTCATGATAAGTTGTTTGTTGAGGGTCTAATATTTATTTATTTGTTTATTTTGCTAAAGACAAGACCCAGCCTAGTGTCTTCTAGAAACAATTTGATGATTGCTGCTGACTTGAGTGATAGAAAAATCAAATCATACAGTCAACTTTTTACTGAAGTATCTGGAAAAGAATCACAATTGGAAGAAGTTATTTTTTGGATTGTAGCTCACAGAGTCCCATAGCTATCATGTTCCATGCTGGTGGGAAATCCAGGGAGCTCTGGAAAAAAACTTTTTCAAACTCTGGAAAATGTTTTGATCAGAACAAATCAGCTCTAGCTTGAAATTATTTTGCCAAACAAATTCAGTCTCTCTTAAAATTGTTCACCAACTTTCAAATTCCATCATAAATATTACTGAATATTTTAAATGCACTAATCTGCTCCTGTCTGCTTGTTATTATTATCCAAATCATGATCACACTGCCAGCAGTTCCATCTGTGTGATAACCACAAAAACATCTTGTCATCCACTTCAGGAGGGGAAAGGTGCTCTATAGGATGCTTATATTTCTAAGCAGCTCTCCATTAGCTTCAGCATTTTAAACATCCTTTGATGCCTGTGCATGCATTTATTTATGTCTGCACTGTTGCTAGAAGTTTAATTGACATCTTGCCACTTGGCATTCAACAGTGTGGAGGATTTAAAGAAAGCTCTTCTGTGGTGTGCTTGTAGCTATGCTACAGTTTATTTTGCCTGGTCTGTAACTTAATTCTCGATTTTTTGCTAGCATGCATTCATCTCTAGTACGTATAACATGTATAATTATTTTGTGCAAAATTTTTTCACTAAGAGTTCTTCAGTTTCTTTCATTAGCATGCTTTAAAGCTGACAGTTGGCAGTGATACATCTGACAGTTTAAAATTCATACGTTAGCATAGGAAAGAAGTTATCACATCTCAGAAAGAAGGAAGTCTTTTGGGTACTGTAATTGACCACTACAGATACTATAGAAGCCAATTTTTTATGTTTAAATATCCTTTACAGCCAAAGCATTGAAGGAGCTTCACATCTGGGAGTCTACTATTTAAATTTCTCAGAATTGATGCTCATATATGTAGACATGGCAATTGCATGCTTTTGTCCTCTCTCTCTTATGCACAGACAGACACATTTGTGTGCATATTTCCAGTACATAGACACACTTTTATAAGTTAAAACATTCTTGTTTTAGGTAGTAACAGTTCCAAATATATTGCTTGCATCTCTGGTGTTTTAATGTGTGATCAGTTCCAGAAAATCAGATCTATACCTTTCAGGTCAAAACAGACTTTGACCTTGACTGTAATGGTCACAGACTTGAAAGTGATTGATTTCTTTGAAAATATTGCTATGATTTCAATTTAATGCCCTTTTAAAAAAAAATAGTGATGGTAATGATTTTTTCCTGGTATTTTGGAACTGCAGTAGAAATGGAAAAGCTTCGCTCTTTTCTCTTGTTTTCCTTTTTTTTTCTTTTTGTGTTTTATGACCTCATTAGATCATTGTGGTTATGAATATGAGATAGTTTTGTGATAATAGGGACATTTTAACCTTTCTGGAACATAATCTCATTACATGTTTAAGAGTCAAAAAGACTTTAAAAGATCACTTTTACAGACTAGATGTACTTTCACTACCTGACATGTATTCTCAAAGTGTGATAGTAAAGCAAGGCAATACACATTTGTGGAGATATGGTTAACTGCATGGCAGCAACATGCACAGGGCTCTTTCGAGGTCATGTGAATAAACAGCATGCTGGGGACATAAACTGTAAGAGGACATAAGCTATAAGCAATAAGAGACCTATACCATTACCAAAACTGTGTGCTGTTCTAACAGAAACAGAAATCTGAGACTCTAAACTTCAATTTGTTTAGCGTGTGCATAAATTCAGCCCTGTCAGTACAGTAGTCTGGGGCTCCAATTAAATGGCATTTCTCTTGAGCATCTCCTTTCCAGGAAGCATGCTTGGGCTTCTTATGATGTATAATTTCCAAACTAACTTGAAAAATGATACACTGAAAGGTAGCTTTGACTTGTAAACTTGGCATTGAGGGGAAAGGAGAAAAAAGTATTCTCTTTTATTATGCAGGTTAAAAGTTGGAACCTTTGTAGAAACTTTGTTGAAAGTTTGGACAAACAGATTTTGCTGGAAAAACTGAACCAAGCTTGAGTGGGGAAAGCAATATTACATATATAGTTACAATGTGTTTTAGACCTTGTGAACTGTAACACTTTTAACTACTGTGAAAGATTAACAGTCTCAGACATATTTACTCAGCCTTATGTGCCGGGATGTTCACTGAATTTTTGGTAGAAAGGTTACACACTATGAATGTTGTCATTCATATTAAATTTTACATTTTAGAAACCCCACTCAAATAAAACTCAAAAAACATGGAAAATTAGGATTTCAGAGAGAATGCTAGCACACAAGCCTTTTTTCCTAAAGTACTGGTTTCAGATGACCAAGTGTCATGATGGCTGTGGGATACAGAGAATTATAATTATTCCAAGCTCTGGTTTGATGCTATCTCTTGTGGTTTGACATAGCACAACCCAGCAGCACACAAACCACTATGCGTTGGGTTGTATCACTAAATCAGCTTTCTGATTGTTGTTGGACTTCAGCTCCCATCATCCTTCACCATTCTGGCCTGAGTGGCTGGAGCTGCCTTCTGGCAACATCTGAAGGTCCCAAGCTTCAGATGTTCCCAAGCTCAAAATTTCTACTGTACATTCAATAGATCATTTCAATTGCCTTGCTAGATCATTCTTACTAATGATTCATTTTGCGCAGTTCTTTCCAATTACAGCACTGTGATACCACTTCAACTTCTCATGCTATAGCCTATGAAATCCTAGGATTTGTAGTTTGGTGAGGCACTAGAGCTCTCTGACTGAAGATTCTAAATACCTCTCCCTAAACTGCAAATCCCAGGATTCCATAAGATGTAACCATGGCAGTTAAAATGGAGTCATAGTGCTATAATTATGTAGTGTGAATGAGCCCCAGTATGGAAAGGGCACAATTGCACTGAAGCTGAGCACTTTCAAGCCCCATCAGCTTCAGTGAGAGAGATAAACTCTCACTGAAACTGATAAGGGCTTAATCTGAGGGATGTCCCAAATATATTAGTATTTATTTTCCCTAAAAGAAATGCAACACTACAAAAATTCACAAAGGCATTCCCTTTGTGTGTTGGGAATCTATCATAGGTTTTCTTCTTGACTACAGCTCCCTGTTTTGCCCTGCATGCTGTTCCAGAGGGTCCCTCATTGCACTGGAAGGATGTATGAGTAATGTAGTCAAGGGGATCAACTTGGAAGGGTTACTCTTTTGAATCACAGTTTCTACCCAACAAGGTTATTTTGGAAATTTCAGGAGTTGCAGTCCACAGAAGGAAGTTTTCCATGCTTAGAGTCAGTGACACCTTTCCCCAATAGCCTTTGTCTCATGCAAGGAAGATCTCTGAATCCAATATAAAACAGATTATCCTAAGAAAAAAGGCTCTTTGACACTATACAATTATAGCACTATGATTCCACTTTAATTGCCATAGTAATTTCCCATGGAATCCCAGGGGTTGTGGTTTGTTGAGCAAATAGAGCTCTCAGGATGAAAATTCTAAATATCTCTCCCTAAATTGTAAATCCCAAGATTCTGTAGGATGGAACCATAGCAGTTAAAGAGGAATCATAGTGCTATAATTGTGCAATGTGAAAGATCCCGAAGGTTCTTATCCAGGAGTTACTCAGTGAAATTTACGCCTGCTCAATCATTTGTTCATGTTGGGTCTTCAAATTTGAGGCTAGTTTCCATTACATACTAGCACAGCACTTTTGTGAGAACTAATAGCCTTGTTTGGCTCAAAGACTCAAATTTCTGTGGTGGGTGTAGGGAATACAAGTTCAAATCCTTGCCTGGCTATACAGCTTCAAGGCTGAACTTAAAGAAGCTGTTTATTCTGTAACCTAGATTGTATTGCAGGGTTATATACAGAAAAATGTTTCCTGAGCTTCATGAGTTAATGAATAATAGGTAATAGATTATATCTTTAAAATTATATTCCAGGCTCCACTCTTGAACTGTTTGCAAATGGAGGAACACAAATAAATAGCCAGCTAACTCCTACTGTCTTGGACATGGATATAAACATTTCAGTAGGTTTCCATGTACTTTTAGAGTGTTGGCCCTAAAAGAGATGCTTGTCTTGATCATTAATACTGGTTTGTGAGCAAAGTACTGGGTCTAACCCTAATCTTGGGTTTCTTTCATATTAAATAATTACAATACTTTGATGAGAGCCAGGGTAGTATAGTGGTTTGTGTGTTGGACTATGGCCCTGGAGACCAGGATTTGAATCCCTGCTCAACCATGGAAAATCACTGGGTGACCTTGGGCCAGACATACTCTCTCAGGCTCAGAGGAAGGCAATGGCAAAATCCCGTCTGAACAAATCTTGCCAAGAAAACCCTGTAATAGGTTTGCCTTAGAAACAACTTGAAGGCGTGCATCAATATCAAGTATGTCGATGCCATTTTAACTGTCATGGCTTCATCCTGTAGAATCTTGGAATTTGTAGTTCGTTGAAATATTTAGAATCCTCTGCCAAAAAACGCAATAGTGTTGCATCAAACTACAAAGCCTAGGATTCTGTAGAATGCAGACATGGTAGTTAATATAGTATTAAGGTGCTACTATGAAAGAGACCAGAGTTACCATATTGTGTTCATAGTTGGATCCCCCTACTTATAAAGACTGATGTGATAGACAAGCAAATATTTAATAGATGCCTATTTACCATTATTAAATATCTGTGATTGGAAAAATGCTAACTACACAGTTGCTACAGCATTTGCTGTTTTCCATGCAGCTGCTACAGGCAGCTGAGCCCTCCCATGGAAGAAAAAGAGCGATGACTCTAACCACAGTATTCACTGCAGTTTCTTAGAGTGGTAAGTGGTACACTCCTCACTCAACCTGCCAAACTGCTCCCATTACGTTTCCCCTCAGTTCCTTTCACTTCAGCTCATCCCTCATGCCAGATACTTTAAAGACCTGCAGTGGCTAGAGAGGATCCTCATTTCATGAGAACTGTGTATCTGAATACTGGACATTGGGAGATGCTGTTGCCCTGCTTAAGAAGCAGCATTTAACTGATCAATCTTTGAATCAGATGGAGACAAATCACTCATCCTAGATGAGAAATAGTATGAGTTTCTGAAGGCCTGAAGTTCTTTGACTCCATATTTGCCACTCCCACTGCAACTGCTGCTGTTTTACAGAACGAAAATGAGTGAGGCTAATGAACAAGTGACTTGCTCCCTGGTCCATTGTCAAGGTCCTTCAGATATTGGGGTGTGTGAGGCGCAGCCTTTAAAATGGTGGTTCCACTTTTCTGGGATGTTCTCCCCAAAGAAGTATTTATGACCTTGTCTCTGTTTGTCTTTAGGCAGACTATAAAGGCCTTTTTGTTGCATTCAGGGCTTTGGTGAAGTGCTACATATGTTGATTGCAAGATATTTTAATGTGGTTTTCTAGATTGTTTTAACTGTGCTTAAAATTACTGTTTGCTGTCAGTTTAGTGCATTTATTTATTTCTTTATTTAGTAAGCTGCCTTGTTACGGATTTTTGTCCTGAAAGGTAGAATAAATATTTCTATAAATACCATAAATAAATAAAGAGACATACTAGACCATATGCCAAAGCAAAGTATGGTTACATTTTGTGTATTTTCTCTTTGTTAAACAACACTTGGGGACTGGAACTATGCTTTCTGTGGAGGAGGGTTATCCCTTCTTTTCCACACCAGCATCTCCATCACACAACCACTGGCACCTGTACCGTCATTATGCCAATAACCAATACCAACTTCAGGAAGTGGTTGGTTCTCATCAGGGCTGAAAATTTCCAGCTATGGGAAGATACTGCACGATGGTTGGAACTTGGAGAAATCCCTTTTTACAGGGAGGGGGTGAGTCAGGCTTAGAAACTGGCAGTTGTAAACCAAGAAAGAAATTATCCTGAGATCTGTCCAGGGTGCCAATCTGGTTTCTCAAACCTCCATGTGTTAAAAATGCAGTCATGTATTGCATGCATCATCTAAGTCCCAGGGGCAGAGGAGTGTTTGTTTGTCTGAAGTATTTCTTTATCACCTGCCGGCCCACAAGGGTTCCCAAGGTGACAAACAAATAAAAACCAATTAAAACAATACAACATTTTAAAAACTCCATAAAGCAGTCTAAAAACATTCATAGAAACCAGTTTTGAAAGAGTTAAAACATCAGTTTCAAACACTAAATGTCATGCAGAACAACACTGTTTTGGCTGCCTGCTGGAAGCTTTAAAGAGATGGGCCAGCCTAGTTTTCTTGGGTAGGGAGTTACACAGCTGAGGTGTTGCTACAGAGAAGGCCGTGTTATGCATTTCTACCAACCTAACTTCATTAGGTATTGAGACATGCGACACAGTCTCCCCTGAAAATCTCAAATTTCTGACAGGATCATGTGGGAGGAGGTGACCTTTCATATACTACTACTACTATTTATTTATTTACTTACTTACTTATTGTACTTATATTCCACCTTTCTCCAAGAGTAGGACCCAAGGCAGCTTCCAGAAAAATTAAAAACATTTACAATATAATTTAAAACAATTAAAATAACCATATAAAAACAGTATAAAAACATACAAAAGTTTTTAAAAAATAAATGAAACATCCCAACAAAATAAAAGCTCATCTGCTCACACATTAAAAACCTGCTTGAATAGCCAGCAAAAGGTAAGCAGGGAGGAGGCCAGCCTAGCCTCCCATGGAATGAAGTTCCAGATGATGAGAGCAGCCACTGAGAAAGCTCTTGCCTATGTCCTCACCAAGCAAGCCTGGGACAGTAGCAGGGCTGAGAGAAAGCCTTCCCCTGCAGATCTTACAACTCTATCAAGTTTATATAGGGAGATACAGTCTTTCCTATAATCTGGACCTAAGCCGTATATGGCTTTATAGATCACAACAGCACTTTGAAATGTATTCAGAGACAAATAGGTAGCCAGTGAAGCTGTTTTAAGAGAGTTATGCGCTCTCTATAACTGGCCCCCGTCAACATTCTGGCATTCCGCATTTCCAAACAGTTTCCAAAGGCAGCCGCACACAGAGTGTGATACAATAAGTCAACCAAGATGCAATCAAAGCATGCGATGTCTCAAAGGAAGGGAGCAGCTGGGGCTTTGTAGGTCAACAGCAGCACCTTGAAATGAACTCAGAAGCAGTTGGAAGCCACTGTAGTTCTGATCTGCAAACTCAAGTTATGTCCCTCCAAAGATCACATGCCTGAACTACTACTTGCTCCATTTCTGTGATACATGCCTTGTACTGACTTTCTCTGCACTTGTCCCCTCTCCAACCACAGATTCCCTACAGCTGCAGAGCATTCTTACGAAGCAGTTTTGCACAAATGATTCCTTGATGTATTATATGCCAGAAGTGGGAATCATGATGTCCTCCATATATTGCTGGGCTGCAGTTTCCACCATTCCTTGGCACTAGCTATGTTGGGTAGGGGTGTTAGTTGTTGCAGTCCAACATCTGAAGGGCTACCTCATTCCCATCGTGCTATATTCCCATGCTGCGACATGAATAAAAAGACAGGGCTCCTGTGTGTTTTTTAAAAGTTGTGTAGAAGAAGGAATTTCAACTGTCAATACTTTGCATAACCAGCTACAGATATTGAAATGTCCTCTTCCACACAAATGTTAAATGGACAAATATTAAAAGCCCTATGCTCTTTTTCATGGGGCTGCCCTAAGTTTTCATAAATGAACTGTGGAATATATTGTCATAAAGGTGTAGTCATGGCTAGCTTAGATAACTTTAAATTGGGGTCGACAACTATGATGCATGTGGTGGTGGAGAGGTCAGTTTGCTGCCCATTGGAGCCTCCAGGGATCATAATGCCAAAAACTGGGGCGTAGGGATCAGAAGGTTTTGAAATGCTGCTTTTTAAAAGTTTTAAGCAGAGAAAGGAGGGTTACAACCTATTCATATGTTGATTTGCTACTTCTGGGGGCTTTCCCAAGAAGTAAATTATCCCATTTCGACAGAAAAATAGTTGTCTTAGGGTCTGGAGAGGGCAAGGTCTGCAAAGGCCACTTCTTTAGATGCTTAGGACAGACCAATCCTTAAAGGAGAGGATGCTGAGCAGGATTGTTAGTGGAACCTCCATATTCAGATGTGTGTCTGCTTGCTTGTCATCTGTATGTCTCTCTGAAACAAAAGGTGGTAAATACAAACCACAGGAAAAGGCCTTGCTTTCATGCTCATCTGGCTGGAATCAGAATGCTGCATTAGATTAACCTTGGTCTGACCCAGCAGGGATCTTCTTATCTTCTAATAAAAAACCAAACCCTGAATCTGGTGCCCCAGATATGTTAAAAATATTTTCTCTCTGTCTCCCAGCATGGTCTGAGGATAAAAGATACACCCAGCTTGCAAAAGCTAAGCAGAGCTGGGTGAGAGAATTTTGTTCTAGTTTTGATAAAAATTTGGCAACATTTTCAGAGCCACATAGGTTATAAGGTTCTTATTTCTTTATTGAATTTTTATCTTATCTTTCTCCCTAGACAGGATTCAAGACAGCTTGGGGTTTTAATCCAGAAAGGTAATAACCTTCCCACCCTTTGCAGTTTCTTACATGGGTCTACTTGCCTAGTCTTTTGCAAATTCAATTAATTTTTGCATTTTGGACAAACTCAAAACAAACCACACCTCAAAACTGTGTAAGGAGGGCATGTGACTGACATTGTCTTAGAACTGTCATAGCAACGCATGCAAGCCTTAGCCACCAGGAATCCCGAAGCTAATAATGCAACTGAAGATGCACGGACAAGGATGTTGTCAAGGTGGGTAAGATAGACGGAGCCTAGACCTCAGAGTAAGACTTCTGAAACACTTTCCTCATTCCTACCCCCAGTCATTTAAACTTACCCAAGTTGTGCAGACCATACACAGTCATAGCTACTGTTTATTCCTTTCTCACCTTGCAATATCTATCAATGAAACACTTTTCCTTTATGCCATTGTTTACAGCAGTACCTACAAGAGACACAAAGTCGAATAGTGGAATTTTGGTAGAAAGGGAACTCCTGTTGCCTTGAGCTCCAAATGCAGATAGGTTTCTCCATCATCCCAGGTACAAGTACTCATCTCCACCTATTGCAAATTGCTGGCAAAACATTCAGTATTCATTTTTTCTTACAGGATCAGAGCCAGTGCCAGGAATCTTAGTAAATTACAAATACTGTTTGCAGAGTAAATCTAGTGATCTCTAGTATCTCCCTATCTGTCAAAGGGACACCACAGGAGAACTCTTCCAGAGAAATTGGGGAGCCCAGTTAGGGAATGTGAAAACTTGGAAAATTTGACCACTCAGCGCCGGTTACTACCTTTTGAAACCTTTGTTCTTTACTCAGTGCATTGTCATTCATTTCTTTACAGGTAAGCAGGTATCTCCTTAATAGTTACAGTATGTAGGGCTTTTCCCATCCCTTTTCCATGTGAACTACCAGCAGAGCCTAGAACAACGGGAACAGCAGGGGTGTTTGATAAACTGGATGTCAGACCCTTTGTGCAGTTGCTATCTTCTTTTCTTCCTAACTAGGAAGGGACAGGCATTTTTTCAACAGGTGCAGCAGTGTGCACCATAGACATGCAGTGAGAGTGAGGAAGCAGCATCTGTTATCCTGCTTTCTGTCATATTGCTGTTACATTTATGTACAGCAACAGCACCCTTTCTTTGAGTTTTGAACAGGACTCTTTTTCAATAAAATTTCTGATCATTTCAATGCTGCTTCTGTTCTGATGATTAGCAAAGATGTGCTTCATGTGTGCACCTGTACACATAATGGCAGGTCTTTTCTGCACCAGTGGATAGGTATATGCATATTGACCAGGAACTTATCAATCAGAGCAGAGAAAGGGGTTGTTCTTCTCTCTCCGCTCCCACCATTTACTCCTGGTGTGCTATTCAACTGCTCTGATACAGATGGATCAATGGATTGATGTATTTAGCATGGAAGAGAGAGACTGAATGTCAGTAAAACATGAGTTTTCCTGGGAAACAAGCCAGCAAGCACTGATGATCAACCAAAAGAACATGGAAGGGGACAGAAGTGACTGGATGGAGTGGATTGAAGGAGGCTGGCCAAAACAAAAATAAGTGGGGCATGACCTAACCAATTGAGCCTGTGGGTCTCTGTACCCTTCCTCATGCTTTTTCACTGTTTTAGGCCCACACAGGCTAAAGCCTGCTCTTCCTTTTGCATAACTATGGCCAAGACTAGATGAAGGACCTCATAGGTGCTGAACCCATGCTATTCAATTATGTCTTTAATTCAGGATAGGAATCATGCAGTCCTCCAATAGCTGTTGAACTGGAACTTCCTGTAGTCCTAGTCAGCATAGCTAGTGGTGTCTCAGTGCTGGGAGGTGCAGTTCAACAATACCCTTTAAGTATTTATGGTGTAAAGGGTGCTGTGCAGTCGTACTCAGGAGTTTTCCTGCTTCCCTGGTTGTGGTGTTGTTGTGTACCTTCAAATAGTATCTGATTTATAAGAACTCTTAAGGCAAATATATTGTGAAGTTTTCTTGGCAAGAATTGGTCAGAGGAGATTTGTCCTTGCCTTCCTCTGAGGCTGAGAGACTGTGACTTGTTAAAGGTCACCCAATGGGGTTCCATGGCCATGATTTTTACCCTGGTCTCCAGAGTCATAGTCCAACACTCAAACCATAATACTACTCTGGGTCTTTTGATGGTAAAGTTAGGAAATTGCTTTACAGGGATTGAGGTCCTGGGATTTTTCTCCTCCTAGTTGTTGCAATTGTGTCCTCCTTTCTTTATATCTCAAAGACTGTTGTTCGTAAAGCACCTAATGGATGGAGTCTTTCTCACAGTAATTGCTTCAATTTCTCTTAATGACAAGGCTGTAATACATATTTTTCATCTTTTTTTGAGGTGCTCTTTCACTAGGATTGCCAGAGTAAAAACTGGCTAGGCCTCTTGTACTAGTAATGGTTGTGTAGAAGAGGGAATTTCCACTGGTGTTGCTTGCTACCAAATTGCGTGACAAGCAGCACTTGCTGAAATTCCCTCTTCTGCACAACCATTAAAGATAGAAGAGTCATCTCTGGATTTTAAACTGGCAACCTTATCTTTAACAGAACTTGGAAAAGTTATTTTTAAATATGGCAACTTCCACAATAACCAATGGCTGTTTTTACTGGGGGATTCTGGGAGTACTTCACCCTCTGTTCTTTCCTCTGGAACTAGCAAGTGGTTCTTGGTTCCAGCCCTTCCAGTTTCTTCTTTTCCTTCACCAAACAAATGTGATTATGCAATCTGTCTCTGTCTGGTTTTAGGCCCAGCTTCATAACAAGAAACTACACTGGCCACGAAGGTTGACAGATGTGTCTGAGAGGGAGAAAGAGATTGAGAGAGAGAGATGAAGCTGGATTCTGTTGAATTTTCTGGACTCTCAACATATTTTAAGACCATCTGTTATCTGAATGCCCTTTGGATTTGGGAGCACCACGTTACTTGGTTCCACTCCAAGGCTGCAGAAGTTGGAGCTTTGCAACTGTTGGCCCTTCCCATGGAATTATCTTGTGAGGTTCCAAAGGGTTCAGTTTGATCCGCTGTACAATTGCCCAAGAGAAAAACTGAGCCCAAGTTCACTGGCTACACACTGGTATTGTGTCCCTTGCTGGTCCTGCCCCTTGCTGTCTACATTTTATGTATGAAGTAGGGAGTCTGCTCTGTGTGCATAAGGTTTGTTACGAGATGTGGAACAGTTCATGATCAGTGCTTTAAATCAAGTCAGAAGCCTACATACAGAGAGCAGTCTTCCAGCTTCAAACCATCAGCCCCAAAATATCCATGGCGGGGAATGGGGCTAGCAATTGTGGGTGAGTGAACAGAGAATGTCTGAGGGGGGCTTCTGCCTGTCTCACAACACCGTTATCATAGAACTACTTAGGTATCATGCTTGGATCAATATTCTTCCCATCCCTAGCAGTTTGCCTGGCAAAATAATAGTTATTTGCAACAAAATTGGGTAGTACACCAACCAGCATTGTTCATGTTGGCTAGGGGATTTTGGGAGATGTAATCCATGAAAGTCCCATCGTAGAGAAAGGTAGGATATAAATCCAATATAAATAAGTCAATAGCAATATTTCCAAGATCTGGTTTGCAGGCTGCTTGTGTTTGTTCTGTCAAAGATTCAGCCCCATACCTAAAGGGATCTGCAGCTATTGATGCCCTGGATTGGGTAGCAGCTGTGGTTTCTTTCTGCTTGCCTAGTAGTATGTTGTATGCAGACTACTGTGTAAATCAGACTGGCTGATGTTGTGGGGCAGCATTTAGAGCTTGCTTGTCTTGATTGGTTCCCTTCTTTTACAGCACAGGTGAGTAAAGTACAGCTCATGGGCTGCATTTGGGCCTGTATTGTGTTCTTAGCCCCATCTGTTCCTGAAATCCACTCTTCTCCCACCTGCCCACCCCATGGAGACCCTTCCCAAATTTGCATTTGGCTTTGCGGCCAAAAAGAGGTGTTCTGCCTATGCTGAGTGTCCTTATGATAAGGGCAGATGACAAGGTACTAGGAATGGTGTTGTCTTGCTTGTCAGTTTTATTATGATAGCACAGCATATTGTGATACGATTTTTATGGAGTTATTCATTGTCTTTGGTTGTGATTGAGTTTTGAATTGCAGCTATGGGCCTTTCCACACTACACTGTTATAGCGCTGTTATTCCACTTCCAACATCCTGTGGAATCCTGGGGTTTGTAGTTTTCTGAGGTCAAAGAGCTCTCTGGCTGGGAATTCTAAATGCTGTTCCCTAAACTGCAAACTCCAGGATTCCATAGGATGTCAAAAGTAGAATAATAACACTATAACAGTGTGCTGCAGAAAGGCCCCATGTTATGCCTGCATTAGCCCTGACGTCTCAGCCACCTGGTAAGCAGAGGTTAATGTTTTTTATTGTTCATTTTTTATCAGCTACATTTATCTGTTTATTTATTTTAATGAAGCAGAAGAACAATATATTTTAACAAACAATGGTATAACAAAAATACTATGTATTCAGAAATGTTTATACTAGGTCCTTGGGTGTTTATTGTAGTGTAGCAATATATTTCTGTATACATCTGTGTGAGCCTTCAGCCTAAGAGGATTGTGATGCAATAGGAATAACAACACTAGAAGTAGCCGCAGCAGACGTAGGAATGACAGTAATTTGTCACCAATCAAAGTTCAAGAGCCGGATGCAGATATACTAAGCTCAGATCTTACTGTAATCTAACATGTAAAAACTAGAAGTTAATGAGTTGCCTTCTATTCATATTTATTCTATAGGGCTAGGGCTGCTGCCTTTAATTTCAACGGGAGCTGTGTATCCCTGACAGCTGTATATCAGACTGAAATTCCACCAACGCACTGTTTTGGACCATCTCTGAATTACTGGTTCGAAATACAAGTATCAGAATTTCTTGGCCAGCACGGCTGTGACTGTGATGGCCAGTGGATTCTGGCATTTTTAGTCTGAAAGGAATTTTTCCAAGTGTTGGAGAAACATGCTGAGGATGTTTATTTTATGTCTCTTCTTGAGTGATGTCTCAAGGGCCTTAGGAATCTTTAGATCTCCCCTTCCAAGGGCAGAGAGGGAAAAAAAAATCCTTGGAAGAAATTATAGTGACCTCTCCATTTTTGCTAGGGTTTGGGACATGGAATGCTCACAAAGGTGGGAAAACTGCAGATAATTTCCCCCATTCCCTTCTGGGGCTCCACCCTCCCCTTCTTTTGTATGCCAAGGCCAGATACAAGGGAATGGGGGGAGCTTCAGAGGGGAGAAGGAAGGTTGTGCATGCCTCCCCCCACTTGCCTTTTGCCTCAGTGCGCATTCTCTGCACCAGGACCAGAGGCAAGGGAATGGAAGGGGGAGGAAGAAAGAAGACACATGTGTGCCTGCCCTCATTTCCTTGCCTTTTGTACGGGCACTTGCCTCCCTTCTCTATATCCAGCGAAATGCAAGGGAAGGGGAGGTGCATGGGGGGAAGGCACACGCATGCCTCCCAAAAATCAAACTTGCAAACATCAAACCTGGGAATGTGGAGGGAGGACTGTAAAGTTAGGAACCCTAGCTCACCTCCAAGCCCCTCAATTCATTGCCGGTGTGTGTGGAATTTAAGACTTGAACTAAAAAAGGCAGTTCCCTGCCACTAGAAGGTTACAATCCAGTCTGGTAACTCAGTCCTTAGTAATATTTTAGATCATAATATTTTAGATCATTAGGCCCCAAATGCAGATCCCTTCTAATATTTTATATCAGATCAGATAATGCAGAAATCTGTTTCATATGCCTAAGAGAGGTGCACTAGAACAGATTTTTGGGAAGGTAGCCCACAGTTGTCAGATGAAGAGACAAGTATTGCTAATGAGTTCTGACAGGGAACCAGTTAGCCAAGCAACAAAAGATCATTCTGCAGCTTTACAAAGCATGACTCAGTGTTGTGACAGCATCTGAAACTAGATTACAGTACATCAAATAAACTAAAAATACAGAGATGCCATAGAAGCCTCTACCAAGAGAATTAGAAATACTGCAAAAAGAGAGATTAATCAAATAATCCCAAAATCTATACATTAAAAGAAATGGATTTTTGGATTGTGTGCGTATGTGTATTATGACATATATGAACTGTAATGTACAGGTGAGTGAGAGAACACTTATGGAAAGGATGAGATATTCTCCTGTTCTGGATTGTTTTCCATTTTTGCAGCCAAATAAATGCTTTAGGATAGTATGCAGATGTTTCTGTAATTCAAAGTGGGCAAACTTTGTGGTGATCTGAGGTCTACCAATAGAAGACAGATAAATGAGATAGCGGTTAGAGAGCTGGAATGAGGCTTGAGGATCTAAGTTGAATTTCCACTGAAACAGAAAACTCATTTTTGGCTCTCATGTGCTCTCAGGCTGACCTAGCTCATAAAGTGTCTGTGAGGATAAAAAATGGGAAGGCGGAAAGCTCTACCTTCTGCTTATAGGAAGAAAGATAGGATATAAATATAATACTGCTGAATAAGATACCTCTGAGTTCAGTCCAGGAACTTATTCTCACTACCAGAGTTATACATCACACACCAATGCTTTCTTACAGAAATTTACCCCGGTTTCCCTCTAAACTTATGATATTTTCGTGATGTGTTATTTAAAAGGCATTTAAAGTGGGAAAGGCATTACAGAAGAAAGTGTTTCAAAGGAAAGCGGAACATAAAAGCAGTGTAAAATTCACAGCCTGCTGGGTGTGGATTAATATGACATTTATCTTCCCAAGTGATGTCGTTAAGTGACATGGATGAATGAGTGAAGATCAGTATTATAGAATTAAGTCTCTGTATACTTAGATGCTTGGGTTTCTATCTTTTTTGGTTTGCCATAAAGGATAAGGAAGCCATTTCACAGTTTTGTGTTAAATACAAAGAATAAAAAAGGCAGAGCCTTTTGTCTTATGACACTGCAATTATTAAGGCTAGCGACAAAGCTGCTAATATTATTTGTATTTGATAGTTCACTGCAAAAAAGATAAGCGAGTTTTGCAATGCCCTTTTATTCTTCCGTCTGTCCTTACAAGTTCAAATGAATTATCTGATCTCCTGAAAAGAAATATTAGATAAATGCGATTAAAGCAATTTCCTTGTAGTCATTATTGATTGACTAAGGACAATCCTTTCTAAACCTCAGAAGAGTGGAATTTATTTCATCACATGATAACAGAAAAGACTTATCAGAGCAACAAGAACATTATTGTTAAATAATGCATGTGTTTAAAAATGCTTTTGATCTGAACAAGGAAAGGATTTTATTTTATACATTTTTTTAAACAGATTTTTACTAAATTAAAAAAAAATACTTCAGACAGGGGCCTAAATACCCTAAAAGTACTGGATCCCATCTGATCTTGGAAGCTAAACAGGATCAACCCTGGTTAGTATTTGGATAGGAGACTGCCAATGAATACCTGATGCTGTAGTCTATAGTTCAGAGCGTGGATAAGGCAAAGCGAACTCTGAGTATTCCTTTTCAAAGAAAATCCTGTAAAATTCAAGGAGTCACCGTAAGTTGACAGGTGACTCGAAGGGATGTAAACATACACATTTCAGGCTATTCTTTTTGTTTCAATAATGTCAAACAATTATTTTAAGGAGCTTGTTTTTAAAATATTATGAAACATTTTGAAGGCTGTGATTTTGTGGGATTTATCTTCCCTTGTTCTAAAAAAGATGTCGTAAACATTAATAAGAAATATGTGGCAAACATGCTGCTATCCTTGCAGCAGATATACTTCTGCCTTGCATACCCCCAACAGCATCGCTCGGTATGGCTGTGAAAAGCCATGGTCTAAAACCCTGGAGAGCTACTACTGGTCAGTATATATAATACTAAGCCAGATAGGCCAGTATCTCCTTTATTCCTATGCGTTGCAATAAAGTTAGTACTTTTCAATAAACCACCCCTTCCAGTAGTGCCACCTACAATCATCTGTTAACAGAGGAATGGAACAGTATACTACCAGTGTAAACATAGCATCAAAGAATTTTTGTGTTTTTGAGTATCCAGAAAGGCCTAGAAGTTCCCAGTATATATTGGCATATACTTAACAAAGAGCCTTTGAGAGCAAACAGTTTACTAAAGCAATACGGGATGCTTTTGACTTTGAAAATATCCTTTTTCTAGTGGGCATTATTCCAGGAACAGTTTTCTAGCATTGCTGAACCATCTCCCAACTACTTATCTGAGCTGCTAAGTTATAGTAGAATTTAAAAATATTAACTCAGTGCTGCAAACTGTCTAGTCAAATGAACACACCCACATAGCTTAATTCATCCACTCAGTCACATATTTACTCATCATCTAGAATGCTGCTTTCAGCTCTGTAGATGAATGAACTGTAAAACGGAGAATTTTCAAACCTGCTACTCATGTGTTCACAACCCAGAGTACCTACACCCTTTGCAGGTACCACAGTATTTGCATACAACTCATAAGCACCTGAGAAGAGTGCTGTTGGAATAGGAGCTTTCCTGTTGAAACAATCCGGTTTTTTATAGCATTGAAAATTGCTACACTGTCTTAGTGTATTCTAAACTTGGGAATTTTTTTTTCAGCTTCCAGAATGGAAGGACTTTGATAAAGAAGACCCAACCTGACTTCTAACCCAAGTTTATTCTTCTAAAGAGTCTGGCTTTGCCATTGCATCTTTGCCAGGATGGCCGAAAAGGCTCCGCCAGGGATAAACAAGAAGTCCTCAAGGTCTACCCAATCCCTTCCACCAGAACCAGTGGAGATAATAAGGAGCAAATCCTGTTCTAGGAGAGTCAAGATCAATGTAGGTGGTCTCAACCATGAAGTTCTATGGAGGACTTTAGACAGACTTCCACGGACACGATTAGGGAAGCTAAGAGACTGCAATACTAACGATTCCTTGCTAGAAGTATGTGATGACTATAATCTCAATGAGAATGAATATTTCTTTGATAGACACCCGGGTGCTTTCACCTCCATTTTAAATTTCTACAGGACGGGAAAGCTACATATGATGGAGGAAATGTGTGCTCTCTCTTTTGGCCAAGAACTCGATTATTGGGGGATTGATGAAATATATCTAGAGTCTTGTTGCCAGGCAAGATACCATCAAAAAAAAGAGCAAATGAATGAAGAACTGAGGAGGGAGGCAGAGACACTGAGAGAAAGAGAAGGGGAAGAATTTGATAATGCGTGTTGCCCGGACAAAAGGAAAAAGCTATGGGACTTGCTGGAGAAACCGAACTCTTCGGTGGCTGCAAAGGTAGGACCCACTAAATAGTTAAGCACAAAAAAGCACTTACATTGTTTGTTTATAGGTTACAAGTATATTAAAATATATTTGTAAGCTTCACTGAAAATGTACTAATAAGCTTCACTGGAAAAACTGGAGACTTGGACCAGATTCCTGTTGGGTAATATGCTAATGCAAAAGCTGTAAAAGAAGTTGTGCTTTCTCAGAGGTTGTATAACAGTAGTCCCTGATGCAGCCAGGTTCTTTCCCAAACATTCACAGTAACTATGCTAGTAGGTAAAACTATGCTGTAGTAAAAGTAGACTGGCTCTTATCATTTGTTTGTCAGGGGGTGCCTTCTTTGAATCTTGGGGAGAAGAGCATAAAGCATCAACCAAAAGCCCGAGCCATCACCTGCTGCTTCCTGGTGATGCAATTGCAGTGCCTCTTTCATAGATATTTAAGAGTAATTCAGATAATCTTCGATTTTCAGTGTTGCTGTAGTTTTCTTATTGTTCTTTCATCTTTTTTGCTTACCATAGAAAATCTATTGAAGACAAAAAGATGAAATATTTGCATCTTGCCTTTTAAATGTTGGCAGTAGGAGCCTTTGCCTGGACATACTGTATGTGGGAATATTGCCTGCATTCTGTGTACGTTCTAAACGTCACTGCCCCTTCCGCCTGTACTCATTCACATTATCCCAGGGAGTTTCTTTCACTGCAGCATAAAAAAACAGTGAAGAAATTTTTAAAAATGAGGAAGTCTTTGTTTCTATGAGTCTAAGGGGATTTGGATTCCAATAGAACTAATTAGTTAGGTTGATGTTCAGTACCTAGGTATTGTTTTTATCATTCTACACATTTATTTAATAGTAAATCCCACTGGACTCAATGGTACTGAATTCTGAGTAGATTTCTGTAGAATATGAATGCATTTTGTTTTGTTTTGTTCCATTTCTTTGATTTAGGGAAAACAAGAAGTAATATTACTGCTCTGTCTTCCTCTGTAATCAGTGGGTAAATTCCAAGTAGTAAGAACAAGTCTAGTATTAAGCCAGCACTGTATTTCTTTGAAATTCTGAAATAAATCATTATGTTGTGAATGCTAGCCATTTAGTGATTGTGGCTGGACATAAAGCTAGGCCACGATGGCTGAGAATTCTGGCTTAGTGTTCCTGAACAATGTGCTTTTGTGTGCTGCCTGATCATTGCCACTTAACTGCTCCCACTAGAAGGAATAACTAAACTAGCCAGAAATTAATGACAAAGCAAAAAAGTCCTGTTACATATGAACCCAGATCCTGGTTTGTCACTCTCCTGACAAAACAGGAATGGGAAATCAATCTGTGGCTTCAGACCACAGCTTGGAACCATTGCCATTTTGGACTACAACAAAATTCACTAGCTAGCGTGGCCAGTTGCCTCATGGCAGAGGGATTCTGGAAATTGTAGCCCAAAAAAGAAAGATTTCTAAGCAGTCCTGCAGACCTTGGTGTATCCCTCTACTGGTAAGATAAATCAAGTGAAGGTGAATGACTGGCATGTAAAAACATACTGCTTATGAATGGTAAATCAGAATTCTGGCCTATTGTTACATCTGAATGTGGCCAATATGCGTTAAACCTCTTCCTCTCTCTGCCTGTCACCATGCTCATGTACGTATTTGTAACTTCTGGATTCTAGTTCCAATGGTTTCTAGTTCCCAATTTTGCAGGAAGAGAAGCAAGGACTTACTGTGATTGGGACCAGAGAGAGGTGTGAGGAGGGGGAGAAAATAAGTCACGGGGAGGCACTGGAAGATGGGAAGCTGCTTGTGGTGTCTCTAAATCTGAGTGGAGTTTTCCTTGTTTGAGAATCATGGAGAGAAATGGTAGTGCTAAACAAAGTGGGGGCATGGACCTTCAGACTCATGAATAATAAAATTCATGAAAGTCAAATTTGCAAATGCAAAAGCCTTACTATACTCTGCAGTATGCATTATAGAGTTTTCCCTCATGTAACTTGGTGGGGAAGGGAGTTCAGTTACATTCTCCATGGTAAGATATACATGTTCCATAACACTATATGTCACTCCATGGAGGCCAATGCACTGGACTGCACTTTGGCTAGTTCAAAAGACACACACATAAAACAGGAAGCTTGAATTATTCTCTTTGTTGCCAGTGGTGTAGATCCTGAAAATTCCATGACCTGCATCCAATTGTTAGTCCTAACCGGAGTAAAACTACTGAGTCAATCGGTAAATCAATTCATATGTGATTTCCATTTATTTGGATTTCAGCTCATGAGTGCAAGGATGAGAAGCATTTTTTTCTCAAACTCCCCTGCAACAGGAAAGTTCAGGGGCCAGATCAATATAGGAGGTAGTGCAAAAGAAAGGGAGAAATCAGCAGATTGTAGGTCTCTCACCAGTGGCTGTGTTGTCAAAGAGTAACAGGAGTTATAGTCCAACAGCATCGGGTGGGTCACATATTTCCCATCCCATCTTCAGTGGAAATGAATAGTTATTGCTTCCCTTGGAAATTAATATTTGGAATGAGTCTGAATACAGCTTTTTTTCCCTATTTTTCAAATATAAGGCCAAATTTTGGATCAGCCTTTTTATTTATTAATTAATAAATAATTATTATATAAATTATATATATATATAAATTTTATATAAATGCTCTCTAGATGAGGATACATAGTGATACCTGTAAAACACAAATTAGATGTTGAAGCTCAGATGCTATATTTCTGGCTGAGTATAACCTTGCATCTGGTAGATACTTCATTCTCTGGAAGGAATAGGTCCCAATTTCATCTCTGAAGTACATGGACTCTGTCTGTGTTTGCTCTGTCTATTCAAACAGAATGGAAACTGCTGCCCATGGTGACTTAGAATCTCTATAGCAGTATGTTGCTAAGTGGCTGTGTGCTCAAGATCCCGGAGACCAGTCTGGAGGTGATGGGGCATGTCATTGAGCTGACATATCAAATCCCAGTAGAGCAAAGGCTAGATCAAAAGCTCTCCACAACATAGGCAGCTCACTGATCCAAGCATGGGTGGTGTCAGGTTTTCAGTATACAGCTGGCCTGTCTTCTGTCTCACCAGGAAAGGAAATGCTTAGAATGAATTAACCATTGTACCGAACACAAATGTGATTTAAAAAAAAAAAAGCATAGCTTAGTACCATTGTTTTGATACTGGCATTGGCAAATACATAGACTGCCATCCCACACAGTTGAAAACAAAGTAGTTTTGGTATTTCATAAGTATCTACACTACAAACTCATCTCAGTGTTATACATCAGTCATAGCTTCTTGCAAAGCAACCCAGGAAGTGTAGTGAAGGGTTTCTAAGACAGGTGTGTCAGATAATCTTTATTGATGCTTACAGAACCACAGATCTTAAGTTCTCTGTGAAGAAGGAATGGCTGTTAAATCATTTCAAACCTTAAAGATAGTGGTAAGATCTTGACTGGGAAATTAAAGATGGCAATAAGATCTTGACTGGGAAATTAAGGCACAGTAAAAAGACTTTAGAGTCTTTCTGTCTAGCTTGTCTATAGCTGTGCTGAAGGAAGATGGCAGAATACAGGGACACACATACATGCTGTTCAGAATACCCAGTAAAAGAATACTAGGACCTGTGGCAGGAATCCAGGACCAGAATTATAGATGCATAATATGGAGTATTCACAATCCCTACATAGTTATGATCATGGTATATTGTCACAGTGGTAACAGCTTCATCAAACCTACTTCACTAGGCATCAGCCATATGAGGGAAGGAGCTCTGTTCTTCTGGCGATTCGGACATGAGAGGATAATATTTCTACTCCTCTCACTAGTCAGCAAGGCTGGGGCAATCAGAAGCAGGACCTCTGTCATACTTTTTGTTGCACCCTCAGGAGGGAGGGGGAAACAGTCTGTACCCCAATCACCAACAAAACAGACTGCCTTCTCTCTGCATGGCCAATGCCCAATAAAGTAGATTGGGCAAGGCGAGGGCAGGAGATGCTAGTTAGCTATACAAGTAAGGTATTTATATAACTAAGTAATGCATATAGAATTCCAGATGATATCTCTGACATTGCTCATTTGTGGTTGTTTTGTTCCTAGAGTTCAACAGATAAAAAAACCTAGCATGGTGGTTTGTGTTCGTGTTGCTGGATTGAAAACTGGAGAGGGCTTCTCTACCTTTAATGACTGTGTGGAAAAGGGAATTAGCGCATTTATTGCTTGTCACACAGCTAAGTAACAAACTGAACTTGCTGACATTCCTCCTCCTACAGAGCCATTGAAATTACAGGAGTCTTGTACTGGCATTTAGAAATGCTAGTTTGTATATCCAAAATAAATAGTTGCCAGTGTAGTTTTTCCCAACTCTGCAAAAGTGTTTAATTACAAGTCCAGTAATCTCCAACAATTGTGGCCATGGGTCTGGTGACCAGAGATGATGATCTTGTGGTACAACACATCTGAAGAACTTCTGGTAGGGGAAAGTTCTGCTATGGGAGCATGAAGGGGTAATTCTGAAAATGACTTTTCCTTTAAAGTCACCATTAGATTAATTGCACGGCTGTGGCCATCCAAACGTCATTGGACTACAGCTCCCACTATGCCTCACCATTGACTATGCTGAGTTGGGGCTGATGGGGTCTGAAGTTTGACAACACCTGCAGGGTTCTGCACTTTTGTGAAAGCACTGACAGAGCATATTTGCAAAAATAATTATCATGCTAATAATAGAGATAGGTTTTAGCTTCAGCAGTGTAAATAGCAACTTGTATCATATCCACTGAAGTGTGACTGTGTGTCTAGCAAACAGAATAGTCCAGCAAGCCTATACATCACTGATAGTACTAGAATCTGAAAAGGAAGACACATAGGAGCTTTGGCTCAAAGTTGCTGCAGTCATAATTATAACTGAGTTTTTGTTCACTGTGAGAGAATGTCATGCCCCTTAGTGTGGTTGGAGGATTCCTGCACAGAGTTGAAACAATATTTTGAGTAACAATCAGTTACTATTACAATAAACGAAAAGGCATTAGTTACTATTTTAGCTACAGTTTTTAAAGTAACCATTGTTTTTCAAAAGTAGCCAAAATTGTTACTTTTATTTAGTTTTTAAAACACTTGGAATTGTATAAGCTACTAGATTGTACTACATAATATGCTTAAGTAGTAAGGGACATTTCCTGGACCTATGAAAGTAACAAAACCAGTTAATTACACCACGTTAGTGCTTTTGTTCCACATTAAGCCCTAGTTAGTTCCAAGCTCTGTTCACAAAATTGCTGGACAGGATAATCCAGAGATTATATTTTATAGCTCAAATTGCAGAATATGGTTCAACTGATATTTTTGCGTGCTTTTCTCCACTGTCCAAGTTATGTGCATGCCTTATGCTAAAATCAGACTTAAAGTGGGGTGTATAGCTTTAGGATCTATCTATATATGCTTAAATTGCTTCTAAAATTCAACCCTTTTATTTTGCTGTACATGTACAAATGGGACGTATAGTATCATTTCCCATAAATACCTTAATGTTTGAAGAATCTATTATTCTAATAATTCTTTTTCATTGGGAACATCAGTTTCATAAACCTCCATTTACTGGCTGCACATTAAAGTTTTGTCCTCTGAGAATGTTATCATAATTTATCAGTTGCTAATCAATTAAAGAAACTGTAATTATCTTTCACCCTTACAATGCAGCAGAAAGACTTCACTGTGTATATTCATTTGCATAGCCATTTGCTGTGTGGTTTGGTGGTTTGTTTGTTTTACAGAAATGGATGGGAGATCATTAAAAAAAATAGGTTAAAGCCTTCAGGTTAACAAACACACAGCATAGATGACTGTCTAAGCTTATGTTGTCCCTATTGGAGGCCATCCTCAGTGCAGAAGACTATTGTGTGTTTAAAGGCTAATATTTGCTATGTAGAGCTGGTTCACACATGATTTGCACAAGATGTTACCTTATTTGTGTATTTCATTCAAGCTGTGCTGTTGAAACCACTGTAACAGAAACCAGTTCTGTGGTAAACAGCATCAGTTAACTATTCTAGAGCCTCTATGAAATTTTCTCTAAGTAGAAAGATTCCATAAGTAGATTGATGTGTTTTAGGGGAAAAAATGGTTTCCTTCCTGTGTAAGTTATTAAGCTAGCAGGTTCAAGGTTCAAGATCGAGAAATTCTTTATTTGGAAATGTAATGTGGAAAGAGTCAAACAAAGAAGAAAGAAGAAAATGGCTAGAGAGCTTTAGCAATATCATTGACATGTTCTCTCATAACTTTATGAGTTAATTGGCTTTGTAAAAGAAGGTTCAGTGACTGATTCTAAAAAACGAGTTACCTGGGCCTTTTTCCAATGAATGCCTTGTTTTTCTGTCCCTTGTATTTTCAGGTAGGAGGTATGCTTATGTTCAACAAGTGAATGAAAACACTCTCTACACTTCCAGATGAACTGTATTCATCATCATGTCTTCTAAATCTAAGCTCTATTATTGCAAATAGCTCTGAGGGTTTAATCTAGATAGCTAAGGATGAAACAGGGCCTTACTAGTAGAGTATCCTGTTGGCAACAGTCCAGAACCTCACAGGTGATGTCAACAGAACTGGAGGTAAAATCCTGTTTTGTGATACTTGTAACAGAGAGAGAACTCAACACTCTAATTGTTCTCTGGTGTGAGATTTTTGCCTTCTTTTCTGATAGAAACAGGCTTAGGGTGACTACTGGAAAAAGACAACAGGTTCTGTACCTTTCAGGTGCAAGAAGAAATGTCAGTAGGCACAACTTGCCTGTCAGTGTGCCGTGAGGACATGCATATGTGTATGGATGTAAAAAGTCTTCAAAGCTTCCTTCCAGTCACTTTCAACCACAGAAAGAAATAGAGATAGATTCATAGAATGGAAGATCTCATGGGGCAGAGGGTTGAGAGAGTGGTTAAATGTTCGAATAGAGAGTCACGTTAAGGGCAGGTGGAATCTAGCTCTACTTTTAGGACAATGAGGCAGTTCCTCAGGTGACAAATATGTGGATATTTTCTCATTAGTAGGGCTGAATAAGGTTCAACTGGCAATCTGGTTGGCCTATATGGAAAGCACAGAGGGTTACATCTTCCTGCTTTGCTTCAAGCAGCAAAATGTCTTGGGTCAGCCCTTAGGTTAAGTCATGTGTAGAATACTTTCTCTTGCTTCATCTATTTACCATGGCCACATTCTTTCTGATGACTTGTAGTTGCTTAACCCAGCCAGCTGGAGCT
This sequence comes from Cyclura pinguis, assembly GCA_030412105.1. Lineage (NCBI taxonomy): Eukaryota > Metazoa > Chordata > Lepidosauria > Squamata > Iguanidae > Cyclura > Cyclura pinguis. The sequence goes on from CM059602.1 coordinate 222,113,556, forward strand.
TTACTGACTTGCATTAGGAGCTCTCCAAGATGGCTTTACACAAGCATTGTTCCAGGTTGTGACTGTTCCCAGACAGATATGTGCACTTAGTTTCACCCTTTCTCACTCATGTGGATGCTTCACATCTCTCAAAATTGTTGTTGTTTGCCTTCAACTCATTTCCAGCTTATGGCAACCCTAACTGGGTTTCTTGACAAGATTTTGTTCAGAGGGGGTTGCCACTGCCACCTTCTGAGCTGAGAGAATGTGACTTCCCAGGATCACCCAGTGGCTTTCCATAGCTGATTGGGGGTTCAAACCGTGGTCCCCAGAGTCACAGGCCGGTGCTGAAACCACTACACCAGTCCGGCTGTCTCCTTCACACTCCTGCACAGTATTACCATAGCATTACCATATAATAGCTCTGAGCAGGACCTTTGCCCATGACATCAAATATTTTCCACTAGAGCCCTGGTAAAGAAGTTCACACAGACAAAGTTTTGCTCATGCTTGTAACCCTCGGAAGTTCTTCCAAAAAAAGAACTGCACTGTACCATGCAAGCTCCTCTTGGCAGTTCCGCTGTATTTAAAAATCAATTACCATAAATTTGTCTTCATCATTATGCTTAAAGAATAAAAGTATTGTTTAATAACTCAAAATACACATGATTTTTGGTGCTTTGCCACAGATAGCACATTAAGAAATGCAACAGAATGTCTGCAGAGAATTGATTTTATTTTAAAAGCTTGTGCATGCGGACTTGTGAGTCAACAATTAAAATATTATTTAACTTCAGTGGTCTCTGCATGAGGTATCATGTAACTAATGATTCAGCATTATTTTTAGCTGGCTCAATTAAGAAGTAAAAAATAAACCTAATATTTGAACTATCCAACCCCAATGATATTTTAATGCCTCGTTGAATTATATATCAGGCTTCTTTCTGAACCGTATCATGAACTATTGGCTACTACTCTGTTTCAGTGGTATCTCTCTTGGGAGCTTCTTCCCAGTCCAAAAAAAAAAAAAAAGGCTAGGGATTCTCTGAGAGTAACCTGTTAGTTGTTGACAGTTCTTTGTAACTTAAATACTCAGTGAAGGTAAAACCAAGGACAATGAGCCAAACTCAGACAATCTATCAGTGGCTTCCAACAGCTGCAGCAGTGACTATCTCCATTCATCAAATGTGCACAGGGAAAGAATCTTCTTTTTCATGAGCTGTAAAAAGAGAGCTCCATTGGTGTGGCAGTGTTTTATGAATTAAAGCAATAAAGAAGTCAGTCTCACAAACTCAGGAACAATGGTGCATAGCTTTAGTACAAGAGAACTGCACAAGTGTGGTTCCTTTATGGCTGGAAAATGTGCTCCTTTGGACTAAAGCTCCCAGTCTCCCACAGCCAGCATGGCCACGACTGTAGTCCAAAGTAATAACTTTTCCCAGATGCATGGCAAACACAGGTGATTATGTCTTATCGTCATGTGTTTGCCAACCCATCTGTTGCTTCCCCTGATTTTGCCACCTTCATAGCCAAGGAGCAAAACTACCATATTAATTAAGCTCCCAAGAGCCCTTTTTGCATAGATAATAAGCTGATTCAGCTTGCTGGATCACAAGGTGTGATGATACCTACTAGCTTCAAGGACAGTCTCTCCCTGGTTTCTGATCAGGATGGTTCTGTGGACCTCCACGCTCAAAACCAGGAGTGGACAAATCTTTCATGCTGTCTGATCCAGGGGAGGAAATGCTGCTGCTACCCATCCATTCCTTCCACCTTGTCTCACAAAGGGTGAGACAGGGTGGAAGAGCTCTGCAGAGAGCAGGACTAGCCACACAAAGACCAGGACTTCTTTCCACAAATCTGGCTAGGCATGCTGTGTGTATCTGTATGTGTTTCCTCAGAACCAGACATCGTTAAGTGAGATGACCTGTGAAGAGTTTGCCCTAGGCTTTGGCAGAGCCAGAGAGTCTGGTGCAATGGTGGGGGTCTACATGTATGTGGTATATGTGTGTCTGAGTGTGAGAGAGAGAGAGAGATTTGCTGTCCCTCACACTCTGCCAACCAAGGCAGATGGTTCAGTGTCTAAAGAGAGGGCCCTGTTCAGAAGTAATGTCACACTGGCTAGCAGTAGCCAGGTATCATGACAGAAGAGAACTGTTGCCTTTAGGGCCTGGTTATGGCATTTCAGAGGCATTTGATTGAAACAGGTTGCCCTCCAGATGTTGTTGGACTGCAGCTCCCAGCATTCTTAGTCAACATAGCCAATGGTGAGGAAATAATGGGATTTGTAGTTCAACAAACATTTGAACAGTGATACAGTCCCACCTCTGATCTAGATGAACTTTTGCTCTGATCCAGAAGGATCATCATTAGTTATATTTTCTTTCGGCAGCTTTGGTTACATGAGCATCTGTTCTCCAGCACTAGGCTAGTTCATCATAAACTAGGATAGGTACAAGGAATTCAGATGCCCATAGCAGAACTTCCTGTACTGTGGTAATTATTTAAATATTCAGATATTCAATTTTAATAATATATTTTCATATCATATTTTCAGTGCAACTATCTAAACTACTATAATTAACTAAATTGTCATAAGCCACCTTGAGTTGCAGTTTTGGGGAAGAGATGGGTGTGAGAGAGAATGTGTGTGAGAGAGAGAGACAGGGAGACTTTGTTTTGCTAGGTGATTGGTACATCAACCTTCAGGTTTTTCCATGTCACTTTTCACCCAAAAAGACTGCTCAGGTTTTGTTTTTTCTCTTTCTTTCTTTCCTTCTTTCCTTCTTTCCTTCTTTCCTTCCTTCTTTCCTTCCTTCTTTCTTTCTTTCTTTCTTTCTTTCTCTTTCTCTCTCTCTCTCTCTCTCTCTTTCTCTTTTTGTTTCTTAGAGCCTGTCTACAAAATGCTGCAGGTGTCTTGGATGTTATTGCAATTATTAGTTACTCTCTGGATTATTTTAAAATAGTTGATTCACAAAATCTGGAGTACCCTGAAATGAAGTGAAGATAGCTTTTTAAGTTTGGATACCCTGTTGCATTTCTTACGCATGATGATCTGTACATTGCTCTTATGATTGTAAGCTACTTCCTAGCAACACACAGGAAATCCATAGAATGTTCCTGAACACTGGGTTTGGCATGCTGATCTCTGGCTTATCTGCATGATGATGTAATGGCACACTTAGGCAGACAAATCCCTAAAGACTCTGTGGCGGGAGAGGCTCTCTCTCTCTCTCTCTCTCTCTCTCTCTCTCTCTCTCTCTCTCTCTGTGTGTGTGTGTGTGTGTGTTGTTTATACCATCAAGTGCATGACATTTGTGAAATGTATCTCCTATTGCACAGGAGTATTTTGATGTTCGATGCAAACCTTACTATTACATGCCTCATCACTGTGATATATTAAAAGACTGGACATTTGAGACTTGCACAGCTGTGGGTGAAAACGACATCAGAAAGATCTGTTTGATTGGATAATGCTGTCTGTTCCTTAGTCAGGGAACTGCTCTCACGCAAGCCCAGTTGAACTGAATGGAGGTTGTGGGGGGGTAGTAATTTGACTGGTGGCATCCAGGATGCTGATCATATTATCTATGTGGGTGACAATGATATTTGAAAGCCATATCCCATGCTCTGTGGAAGATAATCTTCCCTGGGTTCTGTCTCCCAGGAATCTGGCCATACACTTATAAACAAGCCCTCAAGCTAAAAGAGCCAGCATAGTGTAGTGGACTACAGCTCTGGAGACCAGGCTTTGAATCCCCACTTGGCCATGGAAACCCACTGGGTGACCTTGAGGAAGTCATTCTCTCTTGGCCGCAGAGGAAGGCAAAGGCAACCCCCCCTCTGAATTAATCTTACTAAGAAAACCCCATGATAGGGTCTCCTTAGGGTCACCATAAATCAGAAACAACTTGAAACCATATTACTATAGCAACAAATTAAAATTGCTCAGTTGTCCTAAAAATCTATATTCACAAGTACAGCATTTTTTTTTCTGGTTGTAGTAGCAAATCCCTCTGAAAGCCATGGTATAACCTAGTTGCTTTTCAGGACTGTAGGCAATGCTGTGGAATAAACATCTAGCAAAGAAAAGTTACAGGTAGTGGTTAAAATCACAATGAACTAGGCCCAGGATGATCAACCTTTTCTATCTAGGACAGTATCTTTTGAGGCCAGAATGGTCACAAAATCCCTGTACTCTGGGTGCACAACTTTGGGGAATTAGTGGGGAGGAGATATCTTCCCCTTGGAGTCTCAGTGGATTGCGTGGACTGTCCAACATGCTTTCAAAAAATGAATCCAGAAGTGCCCAAAGTCTGCCTCTGGTTTTGAAAAACTCATGTCAAATAGTGCAAGGAGGCTCAGAAAAAGAGTAGTCCAGGGAAATCTTGGGCAAGGAGCAGCAACCCTTAATGTACTTTGCCCCCTCACACCTTTTGTTGTTTTGCTGTGTGCTTTCAAATAATTTCTGACTTATGGCAACTCTAGAAAACAAAAATCTGTCACCAGGGGTTTTTGGCATGTTCATGGGGGGTTTGCCACCGCCATCTTCTGAGGTTGAGAGAGTGTTGCTTGTCCAAGGTCACTCAGTGGTTTTCTATTTCTGAGTGGGAATTTGAATCCTGGTCTCTCATAGTCCTACTCTAACACTCAAACCATTACATCATGCTCTCTCTCCTGCCCTACACAATGACGCTTTACCCATCCTGGCAGCATGGCTGGTTTTTAAAACTGACTTGTAGCTACAAAGTGAAGTTGGTAGATTTCTCTTTTCCAACTGGGATCAAAAATGAAGCACGTTATGTACTGCTTTGGGCTTGGGCAGCATTGCACCCAAGAAGAGTCAATAGCACAATCAGTACCCAAGTATATGGAATGATCTCTCTGTTCCAGTTAAACAGTAATCCTGGTGCAGTCAAATAGCACACACGTCTAGAAGGTAACTGTTTATTTTGATATTAGGTTTTCTAAGGTACCCTCTGGATATTTACTGGTAGTTGGCCAATTTGATTGTCTCTGACAGCATTCAGGAGAATTAGACTATAGGCCCCACCATCCCCATATATTACATGCTGGAGATAATAGGAACTGTAGTTTAACTCAGCTGGAGGACATGAGACTGGATGAGATTGGTCTAGGATATAAGGCAGATCTGAGGACATGGCTTGTACTTGAACTTCTCCAAATGTTGAGAAACTGCTTGATCTGAATATGAATGCAAACTTTCCAATTCTAATGAATCTGTAATAAAGAGCAAGAATGAAATGCTGATTCCACTGCAGTTATTACCAATTTTCCTGCTGACCTCATTCAAACAAAGATTTTTATGCAGAGTACATTTACTCAATAGCATTTGTTAAAAATGGCACTGCACTTTACTAGTCTTATACCTAAACCCTTTGGCTCCACTTGCTTAAAACCTGTGTGGATTATCTAAGCTTTTCTGTTCTTTTCTGATTGATGAAAACTAAACAGTAGTCAAAGTCCTTGACAAAAGCTTTCTTAGAAGTAACTTTTCTTCACTCTCAGGAGTGGTAGCAGATTTCACTGCAGGACACTGGAGGGCATTGCCACCCCAAATTCAATGTTTTCACTTACCTTTCACTGAATCCCAATTGATGTAACTGCAAAGGTTTGATAGTGCTTAAAATAGCAAAGGTATAGGACATGCCAGAACTATCCCAAGGGCAGCCAAGTAACAATAATACAGTTCCGGATGTCAGCAGTCAAATCCAGGATGCTCCTCTGGAAGACAACTGAAATTCCATGCATTATTGTGCTCACTTTAACTTATCCTTGGCTAGTGTAATGTTATACAAGTTAGAATTTTCAGTGAACTAAAAGAAATATGGAATTCAAGGTCTCTAAAATTCTTATAGGAATTTAAAGAGTGTTGCATGCTTAGGGTTTGCGTTATGTTTTAAAGGCTTCAGGCTTGATCGTGCTTTCCTCTAGCTCTCCTCTGCAGTGACAACGGATAAGAAATAACCTCCTTCTTGGGAGCTGTTTTGGATTTTACCTCAAGCAGACACATTGGTGCTTGTGTTACGACTGGAAAAACCTGTGATGCTTTCAGATGGATAGGCGTTTTAGACATTACCAACCAAAGGGAACTGAACTGCTAGTTCTTCTTTCTGTCCTTAATAGTTGTTTTTTTTTTGGTAGCAAGGAAAAAAACCAAAATAGCAGTGGAACAAGCTTTAAAATCTTCACAGGAGACCTTTCTCTCTTTATAAGTACACTGGTGGAAACAGGAGAGAGGGTCTTCTTGGTAGCTGCTTCCAGGCTGTAGCATTCCTTCCAAGAAAGGTTCAGTATTGAGGAATTTTATTTATTTATTTAAATTATATCCTACGTTTCTTCTAGCAGGGGACTCAAGAGGGTGTGGAATGTTTTAGAAATATAAAAGTCAAAACACAATTAAACTAAATTTCTCTTTAAAAACACAAGTTAGAAACAAGTGGGAAAACAGCATTAGAATGTAATAAAATAGAAACACTATTAATCGCTAGATACTAAACTTTCTATTATTTCTAAGCTTTTAAATTGCTTTTAATTTGGTTATACTATAGTTTTATGATTTGTTTCACCAATTTTAATATTATAAACTATTTCTTTTTATCTGTACCTTTCTAGTTGTGAGCCACAGTGAGGCTGTTTTTGGAGAAAGTCAGCATATAAAGGCCCCTCCCTAAACTGCAAACCCCAGGATTCCATAGGATGTTGAAAGTGGAATAATAGCACTATAAGAGTCTAGTGCAGAAATGACCTAAGTCAAATAAATAGAATTTGAAACATAAGCGAATTACAATTGAAAGATGATGTTATCTAGCCCCCTCGTACAATTTCATCTCTGAGACATCACACAAGGTTATATCTGAAAGCCCATGAATCAACCCACTTTTTCCTTTTCTTTTTTTCTTCTCTATTATTGCCAATAGCTTTCTTTCAGAGCATTACAATCTCATCTTTACCTTTGGTCAGTTAAATTTATCAGGCTGATCAGTTAGTTTTGCTTTTGTGACAAGTCTGATTTTCTGAATAAAATGATTCTAACTCACAAGAAATACAATGCCTCAGTACTAAAACAAAACAAAACAAAAATCAATAAGCTGTAATGATGGCTGCAGGCAGAAAACATCTGAATTAGATTATTATCTTGCCTTTATCCTTAGCCTAGGGGAAGTTGGCCATTTCTCTGCCTCCAGTTCAGAGAATTGCATGAAAAATTCTATGGAGCGTTGGGCCTGAACTTATACCAGATTCTTCTAAATCCACGTCAGTCCCAATGTTGTATAGTAAATCTACTTCATAAACAAGGCAGTTTGTGATATAGAAAGAAAGTATGCTTTGCTGATGAAAAAATGTTCAGAGGTTCCACTGGCCTTGTTGCCATTCTTTTGGGCATTGCATGTGAAAAGCAGTTCTCTAGAGGTGAATGTGGACAGTCTAATCTATCAAATTAGACTTTTTAAGTAATTTGCCACTAATGCTGATAACCTTTCTGACAAATTATTTAGTTTGATTGAATTATTTGTTAACCAGAACCCCAAGCAAGTTCTGACTAGCTATGGTGCCTTACGAAAGAGTCGCATAGAACTCCACATCTGGGATAAAAGCTTTTAACAGAAAATAGCAAAAGTATTCTGCAAGGTGTATGACCTAGTCAGAGGGGAAACTGTATGCCTGTAGAATTGGCGGTGGGGAGAAACGAAATACTGATGAAGAAACAGAATTCCTGAAATTATTATGCAAAATGCTGCAAATTTTATAGACTGGTCACTGTTTTTTCCCCTCACTGTTTTTTCACTGTTATTTATAGTATTTCTTTGTAGGGATTTTTAGATTAATCAGTCAGATGTCATATTAGAATGTACTTTGGTGGCTTCAGTGTCACCTAGGAACACCAGTGAAATGTACAGTTTTTATGCAGACAGTCATGCATCAAGAAAACAGGTATATTGACTTATGTGAGAGGGAGGATGTACTCAAGACACTCAAAATTATGATTTGATAATACTGCCCTGCCTGTATGTGTGTGTGCTCTTGTATGTTTAATGTATAGAAACAGGTGATGTTGAGTCTTATTGCCATACTTTGCCAAGTTCTTCCTATATTCCTGTGCCTTAATTTCATTTAAAGACTGGTATGTTCACTATCAAGTTATTATGAGAAAAGATAAAATTACTCTTTCCAGAAATCTTTCCATGCTATTCATAATCTCATAATCCTCTATTAGGGGCAAGGGAGACATGCAACCCTAACATAGCCTGTAATGTTATCTGGCCATTCATCCCTCCCCCAGAAACCTTTACTTTTCAGAAGAGCGAAAATACATTATAGAACCAGAGTAGGAGACAAGAAGGAAACAGGGGAGGAGCTAGGATCCCAAAGGGCGAGCCAACAGGCCTAATGCAGGATATATGAATTTAAGATCTCCTCTTACACACATCACTTTGCACTTTTGTCATTCTATTGTTCATTCATTCAGTTTATGAAAGACTTTCAAAAGCTGCCCGGATTGCGCATGTACTTCTCCTGACTCTATTAGGTCTGCTGATACTGACATGAGTAAAAAACAACAACAACATTACCTAGATGTAGTTCTACTGATTATAATACGTACAGGAAACCTTAATCTATTGCTGCTTCCCTGCCCCACAAACACAGAGTAATGCTGTGCCAGTTCAGAGATTTTATTCCATCTTTCTCTCTCCAACCCAAGATTTACTGCCCCAACCTGTATCCAATTATTATTTTCATGTTTGCCTTAACAATTGTCTATTTTTACCTCTTTCTTAACATTTTGTTAGGCCCACATTCATATTTCACTAAGGAAGTTTGACATTAGCACAGGCCTAAATGAAGACATTATGTAGTATTTCCACTTAAAAATATTCTTTATAATTAGGATTACTAATAGTAATCAAACAACTAGTTCTGTAACAATAAAATGACATTCGTCTGTTTTAATTGGTACTTAGATCTACTGATCAGAGAAGCATGCTACAAAACTGGTTTTTGTTCATATAAGTAGCATAATGACAATATTTTGTTGTGTAAAAGGAATATCAGTGATGGCCTTAAATATAGTAATGAGGCCATGACATGTTAATTCCTATTATAATTTCTGTTGGTGGTATTAATGACAACTGTTGAGAAGATAAGCTGCCTTAAATATCCTTCACCATACACTTCGTACATACAAGCTTAGCTCTTAGGGAAGCAGCATAAGGGGAAAGACTGATATTGGAGGGGTCACTGTTTTATTTCATTCTCATTGCTTTTTCCTGTAATTCGACATAAACATTTCTGTTTGATGGAGTATAAAATTGAAAACAGAAAATGGGTCTTGTAAGAAGCCATTGGTAGAAAGTACTCTTGATCGTATATCTGGGACTTGTAGAAATATTTATTGTATTCGTTGTATGATCCTGAACATTTTTAAGTGGGAAAGAAAATCATAATTGTAATCATATGTATTTCACCTCCAATATAATGGCTCTCAGGAGTCACAGTAAACCTGTGCCAAATACTCAGGGGAAACATTTCAGCCCACTTGTGGTAGCGGTGAGGATCAGGTTTAAAAACAGAAAGAAAAAAGTGAGTGGAGATTTTCTGATGACTTTGGAGCAGTTCACAGCGTGGAGGGTTTATATTTTTAATTAGAAACCGTAGAAATATTTTCTTCCATTTTTGTTTGCTTTAAATTGTATTTGTGGCAGCAGTTCTCTTGCTCCTCAGTATATCAAAGGAAAGATACTAGTGTGGGATCTTTTCTCAGATCCATTTTGGAACCTGATAGAACAGTAAACTGATAGCAAAGCTAGAAAGAAAGAAAGAAAGAAAGAAAGAAAGAAAGAAAGAAAGAAAGAAGAATGTTTTGTACAGTTCTCCCTCCACATTCATGGGTTTCACTTTTGTGAACTTGATTATTTGCGAGGTGCTGGTTTTCCCCCTTCTCCCCCTCCCATTCCCTGGCCTGGGGAGGAGGAGGGTACAGGGAGGGTGATCGACCCTTCCCCACGCTCCTTCAGTTGCCGTTGCTGGTGTGGGCACAACCTTGACAGGTGGCAGAAGGTGAGAGAGAGGGGCGTGGGAGAGAACCAGCAGAGAAAGAGCCCCTTCCCCGTTTGGCTTTCTCCTGTGTCCCCCCCGCTTGCCCAATCATGGAGGTGGGAGCCAGGGGAAAGCCAAGCAGGGAAGTTGTTTCCCCTCTTGGCTCTCTCCTGCGACTCTCTCAATGGCACTGGGTGGGGGCCCACAGTTATTTGCGGTTTTTTTCACTTTCATGGGGGTTCTTTTTTCCTATCCCTCATGAAAGTGAAGGGTCTACTGTGTTAACATCTTCAACTGCTAACATTGTATGTTCCCCATATATGAATTGCAGGAGAATCTTCTCTGTTGTGTAAAAATGACAGAAAAAAAAGTTTAAGAACAAGAGAGGGAGAGAGAGAAAGAAAAATGGTTTTTAAGAAGAAACTTCTGAGTGTACTAGTCTCTGACAGCGAAAAAAAATCGTTTCTCCCTCTGATAATGTTATTACTTTCTCCAGGATACTTTTGTGTAGGAAATGTCTCTCCACTTTTATACGACTAGACTAGGATGCAGAAGACATGGAGGAAATTTCTGTCCGGCCCTTGTTAATAATAATTAATTACCTAGCTGAAATAGGTCTTGTGTCCTATTGTGCAGAATACAGCCTCCTGTTTAAAGATGTGCACTATTTGAAGGATTGTCCAATCCAGTTGCTGTTTGAAGATGAAGGGGCCTTGAAGTTGTCCATCATCTTTTAGCCACTTGGACAGCAGCCTGAGCAGCCTCAGGTCAATTGGTCAGAGTCACTATGTATTTCTGTTACAGTAATGACAATTATTTCTAAATTTGCATATGAACAGATAGATCAGAACCCATAGCCATATCTTCTTTTGCTCTCTTTTTTGTTGATCAATTTCTTCTTCCTTTTTTAAAGCAATCTTATGTGAGCATCCTGTCAGTTAATATGCAACGGAATCTTGCAGTACTATGGAGACTCTTCAGTCCATACATCTGATGAAGTAGACTTAAGTCCACAAAAGCTTATGCTACCAACTTCTTTCTCTCAGTTAGTTTCAAAGGTGTGCAAGATCTTCACATACTGATCCAGAGCAATATGACTATGTCTTTGAATTCTATGTGTTAATAGTACACAAACATGATGATCAGCATGATTTTTTTTTCTGCAAGCCTTTTCATCTTCTCTTAGGATGTGTTGGAAAGAGTTCTGCATTTGTAACATGTTTGATCATTGGAGTGTTCAAAATTAAATCAAATTGGGAGGCAAATACATGTTGAAGGAGATAAAACTGCAAACTGCATCCTCTTTCCATTCATGTCACACCTTTCACTTCTGACAGAAATAGGAACTATAAGAAAATCTACAGCATTTCCCACACACTATTTATGTAAAAATGTTGTCTATGAGATATTTCTGTTATATATGTGTACCTACACAAAGTATCTTCACAGGAATCCTCCTCCTAATCAGTCTGAATGTAGCAGTGTACTCTTATTCAGAGGCATGGATTTATGACAGAAGAGAAAGAAAGAAGAAGAGAGGGGAGGCCTTGCTCTCTGTTGAAATGCAAATAATATATACAAACTCATCACAAGCAGCTTGATGCCATGACTACAGTGGCAAAAATATAGTGGAAGTTCCCTTTTATTATGTAGCTTTTATTTTCTCTGTGTATATGTTAAAACATCATCTGTTTTATCACCTTATGTGTACATTGCTTTATCTATTGAGAATTACTAGTTTGGAAGAGTTGTAACTTCATGCTTTCTAGCAAAGTTGATTGATTATGGCGAAAGTACTCAAGACTGATCGTTTTATTTGAACAGGATCCCAATGCTAGCAGTGGTTGTGCTGTGGTTTTGCAAACATGTGGTACGTTTTTGTTTTGTTTTGTTTAAAGTAAGTGGTTATGAAGAAGAAAAGGCAGCACAAATTTTTCACCAGATAAAGAAACATGATAGTTTGGCATTCATTCTAGAGTATGTTGTAACAGATAAGATAGATTTCTTATTTTTAAGATTGCTATTTCAAAACGTGCTTGCTGTACTAAAGGAGATTTACAATACTCTTCAAAACTGAACTGAATGAATGAAATTTTGAAACTACCACAACAACCACAGAAAAAAACAAGGCTGTGGGAACATGGTATGTATGAAGCAGCTATACATTTCTGCATGGACATGATGAGTTTTACTCCAGTTCATTTATGCCGTGTCTCCTTAGTAAAAATATTTAAAGGCACCATTATGGATACAAGGTTGATCTTGTTTGTACTGTCAGTCTCTGCAAAATAGGAAAGAAGAAGTCACTTAAGGATCTTCTTTTACATTTATTGACTTCCCAGAAGGCGAAGGTAATCTATGATTTGTTCTCTTCTGAGGCCCAAATGCTTTTCTTGACTACACATGGTAGATTTTTACCAGTGCATAAGAGAATAACATGTGGTTCATTGGCACATGCAAATGTATGCAAACCTGTAAACTGCTACTGCTTATTTGGTTAACTGGGTTATTTTTAAATAGTAACCTAATGACATAAAGTCATGATTTGATTATTTTTAAACTTACCATGTGCATTAGAAAGACACAAAAGTATAGCTGCAAAACTTGGAAGGAGCTAGAATGGTTAATTTAGGTTTTTGTTTTTTAAGTTCTGAGTCTGGTTGTAGCACATAAAGTCTGCATTCCTTCATGACTCAGTGTAACACAGTAGTGCCACATGTGAAACTACTCTATGATGATTCATTTACTATGTCCTGCAGTTATGGTAGAGTCACTGAAGCTGCCCACTATGGCTGTTCCATCTTTGGAAGAGAGTCCTGGGGCAGGGGTGGAATTGAAGTATCTGGCTATGTCCCTGTAACCAGATGCAAAGCAAGTATGTAGTCCAGTTAGGTCTGCCATGGTCCTCTGGAAGTCTCAGCAGCTGATGTGGTAATTTCAGATATTGCTACAGGAACATAGCCAGATGCTTTTATGATCTACACTGTTCAATACCGGACACAAAATGGGTGTGTGGAGGGGACTTCAGCAGATATACCATGCTGGAAGGGGTGTATTGGTTTCTGCAGAGGGAGTAAGGGAATACTAACCTTTTCAGCAATTACATATATATATGATTCCCTAATGAACAAGGGAAGCAATCATAGAATCATAAAGTTGGAAGATAGATAGATAGATAGATAGATAGATAGATAGATAGATAGATAGATTTTTTTTACACACACACACACACACATATATATATATATAGCATGCAGGAATAAGGTTAACTTGCAGCTGCATATGGTGATAACAGGATACCAGACAAAGGTTATTCAGGTCTCCTGTAGACATATTATCTGTTGCTAATGAACAAGGGAAGGAATCATAGAATCATAAAGTTGGAAGAGACCACAAGACTCTCCAGTCGAACCCCCTGCCATGCAGGGATACACAACCAAAGCAGTCCCAACAGATGGCCATCCAGACTCCACCACACTGAAAGGCAGCATATTGCACTGTCAAACAGCTTTTACCATCAGGAAGTGCTTCCTAATATTTAGGTAGAATCTCCTGTCCTGTAATTTGAATCCATTGCTCTGTACTGTAGTCTCTGGACCAGCAGAAACCAAAGCTCTTTCCACAGGAGGCCTGTGTCCTGGCATGGGGACGCGAGAGCAGCAGGACTACGACAACACTTCCGCAAGACATCGGCACAGTCTTGTTCTTCTCCTGTTGCCAGCTAGCACGATTGCAGAGTAAATCATTGATGGGATTTCCCCATCCATGACCCCCAATTGCACAATGGTCTTGCACTTACCTTGAAAGCTCAGAAGCATGATGGAGGCTCTTCCTGTCCCAGCGCAGCATGAGAAAGAGCCCAGGTGCACTGTGGAAGGAAGAGGCATGTCCATCGTGCTCCCTTCTGCAGATAGCTGGTCCAGTGTGGAGGAGAGTATTCCCGTCGCACTCCCTTCCTGGCAGAGGCTCTGCCAGGATCACAATCGGAAGACTACAGGAAAAGGTAGGGTGCGGAAAGGGCCCAACCTTGCTCCGTCCTCCATATGAAAAATAGCTGATCCCCTTGTTGCCCCTTCCATCTTCAGGGCAGTGAAATTGTCTGCAAGACAAATTCATTGGAAATTATGTTCTTGGCATAATTTGACTTCAAACAAATATTAGGATAATTGAAATCCCCCTTCAGTACTACATCTCTCCTTTCTGAGTGTTTGGTCATCAGTCTGGCTCGGAGGACTGTAATAAAGCCCCCACAATAACATCACTGTTGTTTCTCTCTCCCTTAATTTTTACCCAGATGTTATCAACCTAGCTTCTGTGATTTAAGTCATGGATCTTATGGAATATCCAGCATCTTTCCAGTCTCTCAGAGATATGTGAAGTGTTACACTCTTGTGCCTAGGTTCAGTTCCAGCCTCATTATAGATGTGATTGGTGCCAACAGCATCAACCAGCCCTAGCCCTTAAGCCACAGTTGTATGGTCTCTGGTAGGCATGACTTTATGGGCCTGCTTTCTGATAAGGAGACCTGACCTTCCAAAATTCCTTCCTGAAGCTGTGGAAAGATCTGCAACTGGTTATTTTCTGACATTGTATGTCTGACTGGGAAAAAAGAGAGAAAGAAATTAAGATTCCAAGAATGTTTCCTGCGCATGATTGGACAGGCTGTGCTGTCCTCCCATCAGAATTTGGAAAAAAATCTATTTTTGATTGCAATTCCCAGAATACCCATTTGGCTGGGGAACTCTTGGAGTTATAGTGCAAAAAGGGGGAAATTTCCAGCCTTTCCAGCCCATGCCCTTGAAATTCCCCAAAAGAAACAGCAGTCCTACTCCTGGTGTCCTTCACACTGATACATGGGAAGGGCATTCTAAAGAAAGAGGGGAACAGAAAACAGAATGGGTGTGAGGAAAGCACCACTCCTCCTTTTCCTATGTCCCGTTCCCCACAGAGCTCTGGAGTTTTCAGGGACTCTCTGTCACAGTTCTCTGTCTTCAGTGGTAGAGATCATTCTAGCTGTACTTCTGAGGTTGGAGCACTGACCCACCACTGGGCCTTTTAAAAAGTCGATGTAACAAAGGTTAGAAAGATGTGCACAATCTGGATTGGTGTTTTTCTTAGTATTTCCCTCTCTGGCAGCATTCCCAGACAATCTCTGGACAGCTTCTTAAGCTCACTTGGGTTTTTAAAAGAACTGCCTTGGGGGTTGGCTGTGAAGGTCTTAAACAGAAAGAAAACTCCCATGCTGAATCTCCAGACTCCTCTTTAAACGCTACAGGATGTTTAAGCACAGGAACTGAGAATTAATACTGGAACTGAGATAGCCCCTGTATGTAGGTGACCCTCTATGTAGAATGAAATATTATTCTGAAGCGATACCTAAATTGCCTAAATCCAAAAGATGAAATGATGCAGAAATATAAAGTAGTATAAACTGTGTATTGGAGGGGGGGAGGAGGTGGTGGTGGACAACGACTGAACTAGAAAACGGTTTTGTTTGTGGCTTCTAAGAAGCCTGTCTAAAAGTAAATAGTTTGTTTTGAAATTTCCCTTATCCATTGGCAGGTTAAACATCTCTTTAGAACTATGACTGTCATTAGTTAGGAAGAAGCAGGAACTTCCACTTCTCGTCCATGTGCAGAAGAGGCAAAGCAGTCAAGCTTCTTCTGTTTGTTAGAGAACAGAGGAACAAGGGACCAAGTTCAGTCTTGTTTTCACATATTGAACTTAGAGTGGTTCTTTTATCAATCCATTCCTAATGTGAATATAAAATCTACATTCACTGAGAAGTTCATTTGCAATAGAAATGCTCATATACTGAATTTTCCATTAGCACTGATCAAACATTAATACAAATGGCAGAAACTCAAAGGTGATGCAGTTAGTAATTTTAGACTCTGTATTGAAAGGTTTTATTCTCCCCCACCCAGTCCATTACATTGCTACTTCAGAATGTTCTGAGTCAGCATATAGGAGCCATCCTGCAGACTAGAACCTTTCGTTTCTGTTTAAAAATCTTCACCTGAAGGCACCACTCTGGTATATCCTTGTATCTAATTTAGTTAGATTCAGTGAGGTCAGGATAAGAGTTTGGAAGTATTAGGTTTTAGACTACAACCACCAGAATGTCCTAGCTATATAACATTTATAAGCTCTGGTGAAGATACGGTATATATTCCTTGTCATCAGAATCTCCCCAACATTCCTGCAGTCACAGCAACAACTGTGTTAGACAACAGAAAGATGGCTGGCTCAGTCTCACCCAGCTGTTAAGATACAGGTGTTGGAACCCATGTCATCTTGGTTAAACTTCAGGCTTATGTTTCCTGTACAAATACTCATACAATGAGGTTGTAGCAAATAATAGACACAAACCATGCCAGGGAACATTAGTTTACCAGTGGAGAGCAGCACCAGGACAAATGTCTGAAATCTGCTCTATTCTTCATGTGTTTTGTAGTTTATTTTGCCTTTTGCAGCTGTAAAAATAGTATTTTTTTTTTGTAGCTATAGATATTTTATAGCTTCTGGAATAATCTTTCCTTTGCTATCACAAAATCTAGATCTTCATCAATTACTTGGACCCATTCTGTTATAGCTTAGTCTTCTTTGATGGTGACTAATTGTTTCATCTAGTTGCAACACCTAGCAAAGGCTGTTCCTTCTTTAAGAGAAAATAAGAGGAAATTATTTTATTTCATAAGATGGCTTTTTCTGCTTTTTTTCTGCTCAAAATGGCTGGAACAAAGCTTTAGCCTCTGCAAGTAGAGTGGCAATGAGTTGCTAATACATGTATTTACATGGTTGTTTTCTACTAAAATACATGAAGTATGAAGGGTAGCCAGGAGTCTCTAAATATTGAAGAGCACAGGGCAAGGAACCCTGATTCCCTGCCACTCATAGGAACATGTTTGCTCTGTGTTAGAAATGTGCAGCCGTTTTTTGCAAATAATGTTGGCTGAGAAAAAATATTGGTATAGAATTAGTTACCATGTAACTGGTAAAGTGCCATTTAATTGCCATTTAAAGTTTGGAAAGCACCTGATGGAGGCTCCTAATCCAACCCCATTAGAAGGAAAGAGATTTATTCTTGCTTTAGCAAATGGCGTCAAGGAATTTGGAGAGAAGCTTAGCCATTGAAGGGAAATTTCACTAGTTTCTTGAATGACTGTGTGGAGATAGAGTTCTTTCCAAAGTGATGCAGATTTTAGAAGGGAAGGTCACATGCAATAAATGTGATGTTGGAGCCACAGTTTAGCTCCATTACTATACAATTTTATCATGTCTTTATCCTCATGCCTTTAATCATGAACTTTCCTGCAGCACTGTATTCTGAATTTTAGAAATAAAAAACTTAGGGCCTTTCTGCACTACACTGTTATAGTTATAGTGCTGCTATTCCACTTTCAACATCCTGTGGAATCCTGGGGTTTGCATTTTAGGGAGAGGCATTTTCAATTCTCAGCCAGAGAGCTCTTTGGCCTCAGTAAACTACAAACCCCAGAATTCCGTAGGATATTGAAAGTGGAATAATAGCACTCTAACAGTGTAATGCAGGAACACCATTAGTTGCATCTACTTGTACTACTTTCAGCAGTTTGAATGAAAGCCAGTTATATATATTTAGCATGATAAAACACACATTCTTTTAATAGGAAATTGGATTTTGCATTCAGAATGCCAACCGCAGCTTGCTTCTCCTGCAGTGTGCTGCTAAAACAAAATGTCTTACCGTCAAAGCTCCTTCGCTTAACTGTTGAGAAGAGTAAACCATCTGGTATGTTTCCCATTGTTTCTTCAATTGCAGCATAATAATCATGTCTGTGTCTGTGCCCTTATTATGTCTAAGCCTGTATAATTCCAGATTGGAATCTCAACACATTCCATTCAGAATCACGTAGGCCTCCCTGCGTGTCTGTTTCTAAAACCAAAGAGCCCTGAGTTGTACATTCGTGGTCATTCGAGACCTTGGAGTCAAAAGCCTCACTTTGACACTCTTCTTATAACTAAATGTCTTTATGTCAGTGAGTGAGTGTGTTTGAATCCCAAAGACATAATTATAAAATCCTGTGTCTTTATTTGTTTTTAAAGAGATTAGTTACTTCTGCAAAGTGAATTTAAGTTTTACGTACAAGTTTGTGACCTCCCTCCCCTACTTTTTTTGTCATTCATATTATCAAAGCGACCGTCTGGGGGAACAAAACATTTAGGACTATGCAGTTCTATAATCACTGATTTACCATAGTGAACCATAGCTGTACCATTGCTTGGTACAGAAGGGTCACATTTGGAAACACTGCACAGATGCAAACCACAATTGGAAGTGTGGGTTCCCTCTGCCCCAACCACAACATTTTCTTCTGAGTGTATCACATAATGCATTAGAGACAGCTAAATGTGTTCTCATAAAACGATTCTCCTCGCAGCCTTAATGTACATTGGCATTAGCTGTGCTATAAATGCGGGCTGGCATCAGACAACTGGTGCTTTTGAAGGAAACGAAAATGCTCATTTTTAATCTGTGCAACAAATGACTCATATGAAGGCTCTTAAAATATGATAATGATCATCTTCTACCAAATCATAAGAAGGTTTTTTTTTTCACTCACTTGCAAAAAAGATCTGGGTGCAAAAGGAAAAAAAAAAGATGGCAGTTGGCTGGGGGTCTGTTGTGACAAGAAGTGTTATCTATGCCAAGTTTAATTTGCATCCAAAGGCTGCAGCAGAATAATAATGCTTTAAAGATGCTAATGAGAAATTTCCTATGCCCATTCCACTTATGAATGAGAACACTCCTTCTGTGAGTTGTAAACATGTTGTTGCTAAATCTTGCTGCCAAGATTAACAAAAGATAACTGCCCTTTTGAAAAAATTTTCCCTTGTGCCACATTTTGATATTCTCTCATTTCTTAAATGAAGACCCTGGGAAGGTGACATTTTTGAACTCCAGCTTGCAGAATTTCCTAGCCTGAATGGCCACAGAGCATGCTTCCTGGAAGATTCTGGGAGCCATAGCCCCAAAAAGGAGATGGCAGGACTTTCCCAAGGTCAGCTTAAATCACAAAATGTCAAGTTGTTTTAAACAATTTTAGATACATGAACAAGGTTATCTAGGACAAAATATACTGACTAGAGATGTAAAGGCTTTGTGATAAGAGGTGTGGTGGGAACTGTCCTTTGGGTGTGGGGAGTAATACAGGATCTTCTTTTTAGCTGCTTTTGCCTTCATGTTTTTAATACTGACACTTAAAAGATGAACATATTTAAATTTTACTCTACATCCCACATAATACATAATTAAACTTTACAGAAACACTATTCCCTTCATAGTTCATTCTTAGAAATGCACTTTAGCTCCCACTGTGCAATCTACAGGAGAAACCATCTATTTGTACTTGGCAGGAGTAATGCAGATATCCCTCATCATCTGATTTATCCAATATTTCCCCTTAGTGTAAGGCAAGAGTGGGAATCAAGCAGCCTCTCCAGGAGTGCAGCTGCCATCATTTCTCACGGGTGATGTGGCTTTTCCAGGAAAATGAGAGCTCAAAGTAATATTACCTTATTTTGCATGCCTGGTTCAAACACATTCAAAACATTTATCTGTTTAATATTTATAATAACATAAAGAGAATAGCATATATTTCCCTCGTAGTTAGTGAAAAATTACTACACCTAAAAGAATACTATTATTCACATAATCTAGAGATCTTTATCTGATGTATCTTGTACTGACAGTTCAACTTTCTTTTGCTGAGATACAACTGTAGCACCTTCAGCTTCACTCATTGGTTCTATGCATCACATCACTTTAAGTTCAGGAAAAAAACTGATTCAGCACAACTAGTAGAATATTTTATTTTCACTAAAGGGTGTATGTAAATCTGCAGCTAAAGGCATCTTATGAAATTTTGTCTTGACTATTTGTACTTGTGACTGCTTGAGAAGCAAGATATTTTTTGTGAAATAGAAACAAGCTTAGCAGTGCATTCATTTGTTAGTCTATTCCTCAGAGCACCAGGGTTCGTCAATGCTTGTCTTCTCAGAAAAATATCTAGAACTTTATATCCTGTATTTAGCCTGTCTGATATAATTGAATGCAGGACAACAGCCCAGACAACTGTGGATAAACATGTGCACATGTGTGTGTGCGCATGTGTGTCTGTATGGATGATGTGCAAAACCGTGCACAGAAAAATATAGTAGCAGAAAAATTTATGGAAATTTTATAGGGCAACCCCACCCTCTCTCTGTACTTCACAATTGACTGTTCTGGTAAGGCTTCTGAAGTTTTCAGTCTGATAACATCTGGAGAACTGCACATTTCTCACCCTTGCTCTAAAGGAACAGTAGCAATGACGGTAATGGTAGAGGTATGTAGAATACAGGTAAACAACTCATGGTTCTTGGCTATTCTCAACTTGGCACTGGAATCCTAGACCCCTTTCTCACACTATCCAGCTGATCACCCATTATGTTGGCACCAAAGATCAAGATCACAGTGGGAAATAGCAGTCTTGGTCAGAAATGCACAGAATTAATTAAAATTTAACTTCTCCCCATCCTGGTATATCAGGATTGCTCATTCCATAGTATTTCTGATTTCTCTGTATGGTTGTAAAAGCTGGACAGCAAAGAAAGCTGACAGGCAGACAATCTACTTATTTAAAATGTGGTGCTGAAGAAGCCATCCATTCAGCCCTTCATCAAAAATGTTTGACCAGCCCTGGTGACCTTGGGCCAATTACTGTATCTCAGCCTAACCTAACAGGATAAAAATGAGGGAAAGGACCACCCTTGTGGCAAGGAGGAATAGGATAATGATGTTACAAATAATAAGGAAAATAATCAGTGATTCCCCATCCGATGATGCTCAGGGATGTTATTAATCGTGAGACACTGAAATGCCTATTGTGTGGTAGTATCAAGCAGAAACCAAATTAGAGCATTGTCCTGAGTTTGCATTATAGTGAATGGTTTTATACACACATCAATTTTCCTATGCCTGGAGGGAATTATTAGTTCTTGCTTAAGGCACAAATAGCTTCATCATTGTCCATTTATCAGAACATTTTCAGAGGGAAAAAGACTACAGAGTTTGGGAGGGTTTTGGATTGTGGACAGTTTTGTCAGACAGCATTATAAAGTGAAAGCATGATCCAGTCAAAGTTAAGATGTACATAGTCTCACATAAAAATATCTTTCTTACATAATTTTTGAAATAATTTTGGGACAGTCAAAACAGCTTGTCTTAAACATTCTGTTTGTCATTCTAAAAGAAAATATTCCATAGTAGTTTTTTGCTAGAAATGGCCTTGATTAACCCAATCAAACAAACAAACAAAAAACATGTTTTTTTCCTGAATTTTTCCTGTTGTTTTCTTCAGACCTCTACTTCCCTATATTGCAAACCACTGTAACACAATGCATATTGATCATTCTTAAACATGCATGGCTGAAACCCTGTTGTGCTGTTCTGAATTAGGTCTCTGCATTGGGGTTTCAGGCACCATTGCAGAATCAGCAGAGACATGTACACTCAGCTTGATAATCATCATTTCATGCGTACATATGGGCCCCCTTTTTTGTCCCCATCAGCTGAGTGCGCTGTTGTGCAATATCTAGTAGAAAACATTCATTGTTGAATGATCAATCAGTGCATTAGTAAATCTCTTTGATTCCTTGGGTCTACTATACTTGGAGTTAGCAACATAATTAGGGTAACACAACTTAGGCCTGTGTACGTCACTAACAGTAGGGCTAGCCTTTGACCTCAGTGGAGGAGATTTAAGTATATGCATGACATATACATTGAGAACAAGTGGCAATAAAAGTACTTAATGTGAAGTCCCCTCTGGTGGATGGTTCTATTGCAGCAATTGTGCCTGCAGCCTTAGTCCCCCAGGAAGGGGACACTGTTTTAAAGGAGGTAGATGAAAGAAGGATGGATTCAGTGTTGAACAAGGCTCATGAGAATTCAGCGATAGCCATAAGAGCATCTGTAGCAACATCTATGTTTGTTCAGGCACCAGTAATTTGGATGCAAGAAATTATGGAGTGTGAAGACATGCAGTCTCTTTCTTTGTCTAGAGCTTTGGTGAGAGTTAAAAAAGTGTTAGAGTACATAACTAAATGTGGGGATTTTTTAGGCTTCTGTATAGTATTCATAGGACCATTATGTATTGGATCCTTATATTTTTGCCACATAGCAAAGCAAACAGGCATTGCAAAGTTTTATTACTTCTTGAATTGCCTAAGAGCATTTCTGTAGCTTCCATTTTAGACAGCTGGTTTCAGGATTTTATCATTATTTGCTTAGAACATATCATTTACTGTATGGTTAGATAGTATCCCTGTAAAAGGATTAGAAATTTTGAAAAACAGAAACAACAACGATGTAAAAGTAGAAAGCAGATATTAAACATCTAGCTTACATACAGCTGGATTTGAACTTTGTTTTAATGAGATTTACCTTACGTTGACTATTTTGCTCCCTGCTTGTTCCATTTGAGAATACCTTTCATGATATCTTTTTAAGCAGCCTTTCCAAATCCTTGCAGTCCATGTGCTCAGTACACTGGGGCAACATAAAGGTCTAATATTCAGAATCACTAGAACTGTTCAGGAGTTTGGTAAACCATGACTGCCACATTCATGAAAGTGCTTGTAAGAAAGCATAAGCTAGCCTCATGCCCTACATGTTGATATGGGGGCTAGCCATGTGTTCCAGCTGTTCCTATCAGACTCAAGTTCCCAAATACAGGACTGACTAGGATTTCTATTCCCTTGGAGAATGGTTTTTCTTCCTATGGAAAAGTTCCTAGTTCAGGAGCAAAGGGAAAAGTTCAGGGAAGAGAGGAGTCAAGACAGAACAGGACTGGAGCTTTGTTGCTTTGTGCACACAGTCAGAAACTGCTATTCATAACAGCACATTGCTGGTTTGTACTGCTGCTAGTTGACTTGTATTGATTTCTCATTTCCTGAGTAAGTTAGCAAATCATATAATACATTATTACCAATGACTAATTATTAATAATAAAAGTTTGATCAATTGTTCCCTGTTGTGCAGAGGTACAGAAGGGAAAAGTAAACATATGAGAGGTACAGAGATGGGGAATAGATATAATTATAAATACATTATTCATATTAAGATTGATCATAAACAGCCACATACAAATAGTTGCATAGAAATAATTGACATGTAGAAGCATACAAACATGCAAAGTGGAACATTACTATCATCAAACATAGCTGGGCAAGCCAGTAAAGATTAAAAACATCAATTGTATGATGTGCTTCACACTTTTTTTCTTTCATGAGCACACTCTGTTCTTCCTTGTAGCATAAAGCTTGCCGATGAAATCCTGTATGTGTTACCAAGTATGTGTTTACTAATCAGAAAAGGATCACCATGTGCTGTGGATGATGAAGTCTTTTCTTTATACATAAGGAGTGATAAGTGCTGTGTAATGTTAGGTCAAGATGATGGGTGGTAGAACAACAAAAATGCTTTTGCTGAGCAATGTGGCTATGGCAACTGTTAGCAAACCTTACAGTTTAGCCTCTTTCCAGATGGCTGCCAAAAGCTGGAGATCAACACAGTGAGGAAAACCCAAAATACAGGCATGTTTTAGTTGGAATATTTAAGCCTTTTAGTAAAGAACATACTAAAAGATCCTTCTATGCACTTGTGAGTTACCACCAACACAAAGGCAATGTGGTATAGGAGATGGAGTATTACACTAGGACTTTGGAGATCTAGTTTCCACTTGTCACTGAGCCATGAAACTCACTAGTGTGAAAGAAGCGAGGTGTGTGTTTCACTTACTGGAGGAAAGGCTAGTCATAAATGTAACCAATAATAGGTGAATGAAGTAGAAGGTCCAAACCAACTCTGTAGTTCTTGTAGTGGTTTGAATGTTGGATTATAACACGAGACCAGCGTATCATTCCCCACTTGGCTGTGGAAACCACTGGGTGACTGTGGGCTCATCACACTCTTAGCTCCGGAAAAGCCTGGGATAAATCAGAAACAATTTGTACAGCAACACCAACATGCGGATTGAGCTTAACACCTCTGGTCTTCTGGGTGTCTTTTTAAAACACCTGCTGACTTGTTAAAATGTATATTATTTGTTGAGATTTTTTTGGGTTATTTAGGGTTTTTTTACTAGGATGTAAATTATTGCTTATTTTGTTCTTGCATGTGAGGGGAAAGAATTAAAAAGTTTTCTTTCCAATGCTTGATACTACAAAAAAAATTGTGTATTTCCCAATTACTTTGTGAAAATTTTGCCAAATGATTTTTGTGCAAGAAACAATTGTTTAAAATACATTTTGTGCAGAAAAAACAATGGTTTTTGAACAAATGTCATTGTTTTCCTATGTAAAAATAACAATGTGCATGACTTTCCATTCTTTCCCGAAAGAAAAAAAAATCTTACTACATTTGATATTTAAGGGGTATCTTAAAGTGTCAAATAACTTTTGTTGAAGATGAGCAAAATCACAAATATTGTTTACATTGTTGCTATTTTCTACTGTAGTCATTTAAATTTGACCTGTGGAACATCAGGCACTTTGTTAAATGCAACTAATGTATTTCCTATGCAGTACAGGTTTTATTGGTCATTTGCTTGAGGACTGAAAGAACACACAAGGGTAGGGAAACAGGAGCTGAGATCACTAGATCCATCTTCTTAGTGATTGTCCTTATCTTCTTTAAGATCAGAGTGTCCCTTCTCCAGTGAGAAGCCTTTTGTAGACATGCAGATTCTCCTTATGAAGTGTAACTCTGGACAAAACAGGACATGTAGATTCTCCACGTGATTCTCCACACAACCTTGGAAAAACAAGTTTCTCCATTCAGGGAGCACCAGTGCAGATATGGAATTGCTGCTGCAGATGTTCACCCTGAATACAAGGAGGATGACGAAGATGACAACATGGGGTGGGGAAAACCCTTGCATGGAATAATGTCTCCTTCTGAAATAAGATAATGCTATGTTAATGCTATGGGAGCACACAATTTGAGACATCTGTTTGTGCTACCACAAACTTTGCCCTCTTCTCATATCTAGAAAACTGGCTTGCTTTGTTTTTGATTGTTCACTTGCAGTTACTTACAGACTTAATTTGCAGATCTTATTGCATTGGGATATGGTTCCCACAAATGCATGTTGTAGTGAAAATATGCTAGCTGATAGCGATACACATTTCCTCATAATATCTAATTTTACCTACATATTAATGCTTTGGTGAGTTGCACGTTTGTTTTCTATCTTAACTGTACAATTTTAGGCACTAATCAGTTCACCTTGTCATTTTCTTAGGTTTTAAGAACTGTAATGAGTAAATCTGAAAACATTAATTTGCTGATATTGCCAGCTGATTAATTCTTTAATACAGTATTAATTGGTGCTGCCAACCATGGAAGAATTCTATGCACAATATATCTCCTGCTTCAGAGTGTACTTTTAAGGAAGTCTCTTTAATCACTGAAAAAGGATTTAAATTCCCAAACCCTTACAGTTCAGTTGGATAGTTGATCAGTGATATTTTTGAAGGAAGACATAGCTGAGTGAAGGCCTTGCACTTGACAGGAAGCCAGCCTACCATAATAACATCTTGCATTAACAGACCCCTATGCCTCAGGTTTAAGGAGCCCTTTTGCACCCAGAAGCCAGATTTGGTAAGGATCTTGGGGATTTCATACTATTGGCAGAGGATGTTGGAGGTGAGGCCACAGCAGAGTGCATAGGGGCAAAGATAATTCTTACCTATTTGGACATTCTGCCACCATACATAACTCAATTATATACTTGTCTAATCATGAGTAAATCCCAGTGGACAGGCTTCAGAGCACAGCTCTCTTCCACACAAGAGCTTTCCAGCCTGCAAATCACAGTTCATTTGTACCCAGGTTGTTTTAAAAAGTGAATAACTTTACATGTACTCTTATTATGGTCGGTGATAACAGCAGGAGGAGCTTGCAGGCCAGGCTATACTGAATCCATGCCCTAGAGGTACCCCATGTCTGCAGTATAGGTTATATGTAAATTTGTGTTCAATTTAAAATTTTGAAGTAGTTTTTTTTAAATATTGCTTCTAAGTATATTGCTTAGTCCTTTGAATTAACTCTCATTATTTTGGTTACTGTGAAAATCTAAAAAAAGGGGCTTGTAAGATGTATTTGTACCATCTGTTGTTCTTTTCTAATTCACGAGTTGTAACTACTGTTCCATCTTGGGGAGCTTTTCAATTAGCACCAAAATAAAATGGTACTTCCTTCTAAGAAATCTTCTGTCAGCCATAAGGACATAGGCCTTATTTATCCAGTTGATTTGAGGATTGCGCCATCAGTCCCAACAACCAAACAGCATCCCCTCACATGTTCTTTCCCATTCACAGAACTAAAGTGGATGCAGCCAGTGTGGACAGCTAGGAGATGAACTTAATTAGGAGAAGTCGAGTTGTAAGAAGAAATTCAAGGAAAATGTCAATAAGTCTGCAGTGCTTCACATTATCAGTGTAGCTCTGCTTGTTACCTGGACCAGTGATGAAGCACAGCTGGACCAATTTTTAGTTGTGCTGCCAAAAGCACTCTGTTTTGCTTTGTGACAGCTGGTGACTGTCAGGGGCTCCAGATGGGCTATGTACAACATTTCCTTGTTTTACTAGAGCAGTCGTAGTGTATAGTGTGCTCTTTAAGTCCTTTGTGTATTCAACCCCATAGAGTCAAGGCATGCCAGATACTCGTAGAATCACAAAACATTTTTTAATTGAGGTAAGAATTAGGAAGTCAAGTGCTAAACATTTATTTTAATCCTATATACTTGAATTACCGTTTTTAGAAAGGTGGTCCTTTTTCACTGCAACATACTTTGCAAACAGTACATGACTGCTTCAATTAAATATTGCAGGCTATCTTTACACATGTATATGTTGGAGGAATCACAGGGAAGACTTCACAGGGAAATGTTCCTCACTACATGGTGAACTGTTTTGTGCTCTGGACAGCTGCCACTTTTTCTTGTCAGCTGCTACTTTGGGGTGAGGGATGGAAAGAAAAATAAATTAATCTGAAATGCAATCACTTTGTATTTCCAATATAGATAGATAGATAAACAGATAAATAGACATAGATATAGATACAGATATAGATATAGTGCCTTGGTAAGATATGTGACTGGATCAAGATTGAAAACCATAGAAAATCAGGAAACACATCAGCATTTTTTTACAAAAAAATTAGGGAATGAAAATTTCTAGAAGCACAGCAAATGGAAATGTAATTGTTTGGAAAATAATAGGCCTAAGATGAGTTTCTTACTGATTTAAACCAATATAATGGTATGAAATACTGTTGTACCAGATGTTCACCAGTGAAACATTTTTGGAGCATTTTGGAGATTCAGCCTCCACCATGCACTTGAATGCTGACATGCCATTTTAAATGGCTGTTGCCAGATACTTTGTGTTTTTCTCCGTGTGTTATATCCCCATTGCCTTCTCTTTTAATCCATGTCCCAGCTAATTTGGAATCACATACTGGATGAGATGACATTACAGTGTTGTCACTGAGGAAAAGTGCAGTTGCATTACTCTCACTGGGATAGGATTGAACGTGTCACACATTGCTCATAAAGTTAGGTAACGTTTCATGTTTGCCTGCATTATGTTGTAAGACTCTTCTGTTGTCCAGTCCTCCAGCAGAGTATGGAAGGAAAGAGACCACTACCCAATCATACAGTAGGTATTGTCTTTCTTTTTATTACTTAACTGTGGAGATGAGCAATAGTTGTAGCTCAGTACAGGAGCACAGCAGGGTGTCTTGCCTTATTTCTTCCCCTTTCCCGACCCCTGCACAACATGTGCCCATTTTTTAAAGTCTCCTTCTTCCTGGAAAGGTGAAACTTTTATGGGGGAGCAAAAAAAAAATCATATATCCCCCTGCTATTTTTCCTCAGTTCTGCTTTGCATTATTTTTCCCCTACAGAGACACATTTCATTGTATGATGGCACATTAAAAACCCATACCTTAGTAGGTTCTCTTTCACAAAATGATCTGTTAAAAATGTATGCCACAGAGTCTATTCTACTGACAAATGCTGTGATGCTAAGACTTTGATCTAGGGATAGTTTTATGTGACAGTTCCAGGATCAGATATGCAGCAGCATCTTGGCTCTATTGTACATGCAGAAAATCTGCCTGGGGTAATTGCTGAATGAGGATATGAGGTTGCAACCCAACCATGGATAGATAAGACTGGGCTGCTAATCACTGATCCCATATACTACATAGAATTAAAATATATTGAAATCCATAGAACAGATTTCAAAATTACCATGTTGAGAATCAAAACATAAAGTAAAATGCCACAAAAGTTATTTTGCTTTGGCTGCTTTCATTGTAATGGAAATTATTAGCATACAACTAGAATCTGTACATTCAGTGGGAGAAATTACTGTAATTCTAATGGTGCACTGTCTCAGCCTCAGAAGAAGGCAAAGGCAAACTCCCTCTGAACAAATATTTCCAAGAAAATCCCATAATAGGGCCATAAGTCAGAAATGAAGCAACACAACAACATCAACAGAATGATTAAGAATTATGAATGATCATGTATCTGGAGGACTAGTACAGCAGTTGTATATGCCTAGTTTATTCAGGTCAGAAAAGGGCTTACATGTTATTTATTGCACAGAATTCTTAGCGTTACCAATTGGTGGGAGAGAAGAGTAGACAAATTTCAGTAGCAATGATATTAAACAGATTATCAATGTGGATATTTCCTGTTTGTCATATGACACTGTATGAAAACTACTGCAGTGTTGTAACAACTTCTGCAAATAAAATAGGGAAATCAAAAGATTTCTCCAAGTGCAAGCAATTAATGTGATGACAAATAATCCCATCCACCAGTCATTTTACATAATCTTCTAATGCACTATTGCTTCAAGATGTTCTACAAATCCTAATAGGGGAGAAACACAAAGAGGTTTGCTCTGTAATTCCCCAGTATAGAGGAGAGTGGGAAGATATTAAAGATTTTGTTCAATTACAGAGATGGGACTGAGCAGTGAAGTTCCAAATCTAAACCTCAATTTTATTACAGCCGGATATTTACTTTACAGGAAGTGTTGATAACTGCAAGCTTAATTTAGAAAATTTTCTGGCCAGCAGAAAAATCTTTATTTGGAACAATGAAATGTTTTATATTGCAGTTACCATGAAATGAATACTATCATAGATTTTTTTAAAAAACAATTGCCATTGCTTAGATTCTAAACCTGAGACTCAGTATATAGTACTGAGTTCAGAGGCATGATGAAAAATATTTTTTTTCTTCTTATAAGGGCCTCCTAAAGAGGAGAAAGTAGAATTCCCACTGTAGCAGTTGATGGCATCAATGATGGGAGCACTCAGTGTTTCACACATTCTCACTTTTTGGATTCTAAATTTTAGTGTGTATCTATACTGTATATTTATACCATTTTGACTACCATGCTCTTTCCTATGGAATTGTGGGATCTGTGGTTTGGCAAAGTGTTGATAATTCTCTCTAGTAGTCCTGAGTACCTCACCAAACTACAAATCTGACAGAAAACAACATATTTTTTTAATTATTCAGGAATTAATATTTCTGTCTTTTACGTTATTTCCGACACACAAAATGCTGTTTCCTATGCAAAAAAAATTTCTGTTTTCTACACAAAACGACCATATGTGAATTTTATGCAGAATGAGTCCCAACTTGGAAATAACTTTTGAAAATTTTGGTTTCTGAAGATTTTCTCACAAAAGGAAGAAAATTGCTGAAATCATTTGTTGCTGCCTTTGAGAAGAAAAAGTGAAGAATTACACCTTTACTTTCAGCTCACAGAGAAAAGAAAGAGACACGAAGGCTTAGCTCTCCAAACTAACCATCCATACTCCTCTCCTTCTCTGTGTGGCAAAGGATCAAAGGGAGCAGATGCTTCCATCCCATCTTGCTTGGAAAGGCAAGCTGTTGCTTTTCCCCATAAAAGCTAGGAGTGGAAGCGAGAGGCTTAGCTCCAATTCTGCTAAACCTAAATACTGCAGAGTTATCCAAGTGATAATATTGTGTTTACTATCACAGTCCTGCAAAGCCCTCCTTAAGCGTTATGTAGGAATTGAAGCAGAGCTGGATAGCTCCCTCTTGGTTTTGCTCTATTTCTCTCTCCCCCTCCCCCTCCCCCTCTCTCCCACCTTCCCTCTCTTTCCCTCCCACCCCCCAGGACTTAGAAATTAAATCTACATCATTTGGCACTTCTAGCTGTGGGGACTTAGCCTCTCAGTGAATCTACAGTTGTACAGATAATTCTAATGTGTTTCCAAAGCTTGGGAAACATCAGGTTTTCTACATTTCTGCTATTATATTTGTGATTTATAGTAAATGGCATGAGAAAATGCTAAAACATCGAGGTTTGCAATAATTAGGTACTTTCATTCCATGGTTAACTGTATAATCATGATGAGCATTATACATAACAGTACACAGTGTATTTATTCTCTGTAGTAAGCATTCTTCTACATCAAACCTACCAACAGTGAAGAAATCCTTGGAAAGATGGTTTCTTTGACAACTGCTTCTTCACTTACTTTCAATCACGTGCTAATGGTGGACTGTGGTCTTATATGTACAGAGAGGCCCATCTAAATGTAATGGGAGGGCATGGTCTCCCACTGCTTATTATTATTTATTTGAAAATATTTACCAATCACGTTTTTGTCTTGAATGAACTGCCAAAAGCCTGCAGTTTATGCTCTTTGCCTTCCTTACTTCTCAGGGAGAGGTTGGAAAGTGTCCTCTTTTAGTTTTAAATTAAACACAGTTCCGTTGAGGTCTGAACTTGGAGAACTGTGAATGTTTAGTTTCCAAACAAGCCAGGATCTGGAAAAAGTGAAACTGGGAGAAATTCAGAGAATTTGCTATCTTGGGATATAAGAATGATCACTGATTTGAGCAACTTTGTAGAGGGGTTGTACATACTTGTGGAGGATAAGACTATTAGCGGCTCTTACCAAAAGCCTCATGCTTCTGTATATTGGTTGTCATGGAGAAGGAGCAGGAAGGTGCTGGTATACTTAGGTCCTTTTCTGGGTTCCTAATAGGCATCTTGTTGACCACTGTGTGGTCAGAATGCTGAATTAGATATGCTTTTGATCTAAATCTACGGGGCTCAGCTCAGGTTCTTAGAATGCTGTCTTGCTTACAGGTCACTTACTGTTTTCTTAATTAAGAGTACCAAGATGTACAGCTGACACTTTTAGCAACTGGTTGAGACCAGCTATCTCTCGTATTCCTGTGTTCTGTTTTCATTTTTATTGTCAAAGAAAATTCACAGTGGTAAGATTATTTCTGATTTTTATTTAAATTTGTTAAGCTATAAACATTCTTTGCCAGAAGAGCAGTTTGCAACATTTGCAGCCCAACACAAGTCAAGCAAAGACTCAAGACCACTACAGTAGTGATGATGATCAGAACAGAATTACAGACACCATGTATTTTAGACATTTTTTCCCCGAATAACAATAACTTGTCCAAGCTCAGTTTTCTAATCGCTTCAGCCCCATTCAGCCATCTGAGCAAGAGATCACAGGAAGGATGTCAATGTTGCCTAGCAATCACTGGATATGTTCCCCAATTTTGTCATCAGGGGGAATTGTGTAAGGACTCAAGCGTAAAAGGATACAATGTGTTGAATATTGCTTTGAAACAGGTATGTGTGGCCTTCTGTTTCTTTGGTTTCACTTGTCCTTTTTGTGGAACTTGGTTGAATAATCTCACAGTATTGAGAGCTATCATGGTATAATGGTTTGAGTGTTGGACTACAACCCTGGAGACCAAGGTTCAATTCCTCACTCAGCCATGGAAACCCACTGGGTGACCTTGGATGCATCATAGACCCTTAGCCCAATGATAGGTTCACTTTAGGATCTCCATAAGTCAGAAATAACTTAAGGCACACAACAACAATAACTGTATAAGACAGTACTTTCTAAAATAGACTGTAGCAAGAGAGGTGCAAACACAGAAGGCAAACACACTTTATTTAGAGCAGATTTTCACACTCTCCTCATCAGAATAATACTAAAAATGGGCAGGAGATTCAACTATTCTTCTTTTTGTGGAGCTGCTGTGGTACTTAATATGGTAGTGGTTGGGATTCGATGGCTTCCTAAATGATATCTACAAAGTGGTCTGTTTCTTGCCACTGTTACCCTATGGTCAAAATGTCCTGTCTATCACTAGCAGCTTCTATAGGCTGCCTTGAAGCTCATTTTGGAAAAGTGTCTAGCTTAGAGCCACATGTCAATACAGAGAAACTTTACTAGGTTATAAGAAAATCAGAAAATCTACAGAAAGTCATTATATGTAGCAACATATCTATCTAGTAAGCATTTGACCATCTTTAATGATAAGCATGGCAAGTGATCCCTCATTTCTAGGATAATTTGTAAACCCACACTTTGGCTGCTGGCCCCTAGCAAGTTTCCAGGAAAAAAAGAAACAATTAACAATAAGTAAATATGTAAAAAAATGGAAACATTACCTAGAGGGATATCAGACCACAGCTCTTTAATATTGACTTTGGAAGACAGGAAGAAAGAGTCTAGTTGGAAATTAAATGAGAACTTACTGAAAGAAGAAACAATATTAGAAAAAGGTAAAGAAACTCTTGAGAGATACTTTGTAGAAAATGTAAATAAGGGGGTCAATATAGGAATGGTATGGGAAGGTAGCAAGGCGGTCATGTGGGGCTTCCTAATACAGCAAGACATAAAAAGGAACAAGGAGAAAAAATTTGAAGAACAAAAGATAATAGAGGAAATAAAACAGAGCATACATTCAAAATTTCCCCACAAGATAATAAAATTGTAGAAAAGATTAAAGTGTTGCAAAAACAAATAGCATTACAAGATACACAAGAAATAGAAAGGAATTTGAAAATGATAAAGCAAAAGAATTTTTTTTATGCGAATAAGATGAATAAGTGGTTAGCATATAAAATTAGGAAGGAGAAAGAGAAACGTATCATAACACAAATAAAAGAAAAGGAAAATCTTTTGGTAAAACAAGAGGATATAAAGAGGGCTTTTGAAAGATATTATGAGAATCTATTTGCAGAACAAGATAGCAATCAATGGAAGAATGAGAAGATAAAAGAATATCTAAAGGATGAAAAAAATTTAACAATCACGGAAACACAGAGAGAAGAATTAAATAAGGAAATAACAAAAGAGGAAATTATACAAGCCATTAAGAAACAAAAATCAGGAAAAACGCCAGGCCCGGACGGTTTTTCATCGTTATATTATAAGGTATATAGTGATCAATTGATAGACCCATTATATAAGGTAATGAATAGTATTAATAAAGGGATACGGCCAGCTTCATGGGGACAAGCTAATATCACAGTGATTCCAAAAGAAGGGAAAGATCTTCAAGAAATTGGAAATTAGAGACCCATTGCATTATTAAATGTGGATTATAAAATATTTACCATGATACTGGCAGAGAGGTTAAAAAAAGTATTACAGGATATAATTCATATAGATCAAAATGAATTTCTACCAAGAAGAGGGTTAAAGAATAATATAAGAACATTATTGAATATAATAGAATATTATCATAAACACAATGAAAGGAAAATGGCTCTTTGTTTTTTAGATGCAGAAAAAGCATTTGACAGGGTGAATTGGAAATTCTTAGAAGAGGTAATAAAAACAATAAATTTAGGGCAAAATTTTTTAGATTGGATAAGAATTATTTATAAAGAACAGAAAGCTCAAATAATTATAAATGGAGAAAAGACGAAGGAAATAGAAATAAAAAGAGGAGTCAGACAAGGATGTCCGCTGTCTCCGCTTTTATTTATCTTAATTTTAGAAATAGTTAATAACAAAATTAGAATGGAGAAGAGAATACAAGGTGTTAAAATTAAAAACCAAGAATATAAATTGAATGCAAATGCGGATGATTTAGTGATTATATTAGAAGACCCACTAAATAGTATAGAAACTTTAATAGATATATTAAAGAAATTTGGAATATTGTCTGGATATAAAATAAATAAGGAAAAAACAAAAATAATTACCAGAAACATAAGAGAAGAAGAGCAGGAGGAGTTGGTTAGATTAACGGCATTTACGATAGTTAAAAGGGTGAAATATTTAGGTATAACAATTACAAAAAATAATGTAGATTTATATGAAAACAATTTTAAAAAAGTGTGGAAAGAAATAAAGGAAGATCTTAAAAAATGGGAAAAATTAGAATTATCACTATTAGGAAGGATATCAGTAATCAAAATGAATATATTGCCCAAATTAAGCTTTTTATTTCAGAGTTCACCAATAATGAGAAATGAAAGTCCGTTTAAAGAATGGAATAAAGATATAAGGAAATTTATATGGAAAGGAAAAAGATCTAGAATAAAAACAAAGGTGTTAGAAGATACAAAAGAAAGAGGTGGAATGGGTCTCCCGAATTTGAAACTTTATTATTATGCGAATAATATAGATTGGATAATAGAGTGGATAACATTAACAAATAACAGACTGTTATATCTTGAGGGGGAAGAACTATATTTTGGGTGGCACGTATATATATGGTATGGGAAACATGCAATTGATAAAAACTTTAAAAATCACATTTTAAGAAGGGCACTAATAACAACATGGCTAAAATACAAAAGACAATTATATTTAAAAATACCGCTATGGATCTCAGTGCATGAGGCATTTTATAAGAAGGAAAAACCAAAGATAGAAACATGGATAATGTATAAAGATATGTTGAAAGTAGAAGGAGATGTAGTATCTTTTAAAACAAAAGATGAATTAAAGAAAGAGGGCCTGGATACGCATTGGTTACTAATTAGACAACTATGGGAAAAATATGAGAAAGATAATGAGGAAGAAGGTTTTGAAATTAGGGAGAATGAATTTGATAAGATACTAAAACCTGAAACAGAACATAGGGTAGGCCAGATATATAAAATTTTACTTGCAAGGTATAACAAGGAAGAAGTAGTTAAAAAAACAATGGTAAAATGGGCACAAGATATAAAAATTATAACATTGGAACAATGGGAAAAATCCTGGAATGCTACATGGAAACTAATAACACCGGTTAGTTTAAGGGAAAATTACTATAAGATGTTATATAAATGGTATATCACGCCAGTGCAAATAACAAAAATGAAAAAAAATGCAAGAGATGTATGTTGGAAATGTGAAGAAAGTGGTATATTCTTTCATATTTGGTGGAAATGTAAACAAGCGAAAAAATTTTGGAAAATAATACATAGTAAAATACAAGAAGTCTTAAAAATAAGGTTTGCAATGGCACCCCAAATATATTTGTTAAATATGATAGAAGAATTAGGGATAAGTAAACCACAAAAGAAAATTATACTGTATATGATAACTGCAGCTAGAATATGTTACGCCCAGGTATGGAAACAGAATATAATACCAAGATTAGAAGATTGGTTATTTGAACTTTATGATATGGCTGAGGCAGATATGGTAATCGGATCATTGGAGGACAACAAGAGAAAGAAAATACTGGAAGCATGGAAAATGGTACTCCCGTTGTGGGAAGATTGCTGGGGGGAGAAGGCGATAACCTTTATGAGATAAAACGGTGATTTAAGTAATTCAGTGATTTAAGTGGTTCAAGTAAAAGAATGAGAGACTGAAATTGATAAGGAGTCTTAGAGGCAGAGAAATATTATTTGTTAAAAATGTAATAATGGTCAAGAAAAGGAAAGAGAAAAGGAAGAAAAGGTGTAATGAATTAATGAGATACATGTTGAAAATAGGTCAAATATGTTGAAACATGATGATGAATATATGTGAAACAGAAACAGTTTAAATGAAGGAAATTATAGATAAGGAATCATGAATTACCTGAGTTTCGGCAAGGAGGGATAGAGGGGTTGGTGGTTTTTTAGAAGATAGGTTTTGTAGGGGAATATATGTTTAGAATTTGGTGGTGGGATTAATAGATACTATAGGGTGTAAAAGAAAGGAGGAAGGGGGAGGGTTAAGAATTTTGGGAAGGGAAGGGAAGGGTAGGGACATAGATGTTCTGGAATTATATGTGGTCTGAGTGTTAAAATGATACATATGTTACGTACATGTATTTTAAAAATGTATATGTGTTTAACCAAATAAATTTATAAAAAAAAGAAAGAAAGAAACAATTGTAGTCAATTGGCACAAATATAGCGCCACTCTCCTGCACATTAGATAAAAGTAATTGCTGGTTTCCCACATCAGATAGCTTGAGATGCAATGTCTACTACATGATAACAGGTTGATAACATTGCAAAAACTTTTCCAGGTATCAATTACTATGTTGTTCATTAACTTCTTCCTTTCAGCTGGCATAGATGCTGTGGCAGAATAGAGTTTCCACAGCACTTAATCTGCAGCAGTTTGCCATGGGAAAATGCAGTGTTCTCTCCGGAGCTTGGAGGTAGCAAGCCCTTTCAAAATGGTTATCTGTAACATTTCATCAGGGTAATGAAAAGTAATTTAGTTATGTGTTCCTCTTACCAGAGTGATGAAGATACAACTGAGTTATATTTCAAATGTAAGGAATAGAAGAGAAAACACTTTATTGAGATTATCAGCTAAATTTTCTATTTACTTTTAATTTTTTTTAAAAAAAAAAAGCAGTTTGGAAGCATTTTGCAGGATTTAGTCAAGTTCTTGACATTCTCTTCTCAACTCTGAGCTTTTTATTGTGTTCAGAAAATCAGAAAGTAATAAAAGGGCAGCAAGCAGCACAATAAGTAGCACAAAGAATTACTTTTTAAACCTTGGATTGAGCAACAATAAGCTCTTTTTTGAATGTTGTGATGGAAACAAACTGTTCTTTTTCTTAACAAAAGGACTTTCCCAAGCACTGTTCCCATCTCCACCTGCTACTCTGTTCCACCTCTGCTTTAATTTGGAGTGATGATTGTATGACTGTTGTAGGAGCATCTTTGGGCATGTGATGAGCACCTGTTGGCTTCTGTCTATGACATCAGTAGTTTTTCATTGAGGCTAATGTGCATGAGAGAATCCTTTTCTCACTCCCTGGTTACTTGTTTTCTCCAAAATATTTTTTGGCGCATACATTTATTTCTTGAAATGCTGAGAGACTTCCACAAAATCCTTTTGCTACAGTTTTAAATGAGAAAAAAGTCAGTACCAGCAGGCTACCATTCCCATATCCAGTAATCCTCCATGATCTTTTTCACCTATATTCCCCACAAACTTGAAAAAGTAAAATTCTAGCCTTCCCTGCTTAGCAGGATTACATTTAATTTCTCCAGTGAACTACTGATATGCTGACAACATGATAATTATCCCTTTATATATCCTGTGTCAGGATATAATAACACTGCTGGCAAGAGTCTGTAAATAATTCATTACAAGTAACCATGTTATATATAACATATTGCCTTTGAGGGTAATAATGGCATATCAACTGTCTGTCTGTGACTGATAAAGATTGATAACATAATTGCTTTTTAGTATAAGAATAACATGTACTGATTACTCTTAGTATACGCTGTGAGGAGAATGGTGGGTGATTTTGAGACCTTTGGGTAGTAGTGTTACATTTTTAAGTATCTCTTGTTTAAAAAGTAACTAAAAGAAAGCATGCTAGTAATGTGTTATTTTTGTGTTACTTTGCAAATAAAGAGCCAGAATTAACATCAGTGAGCTATTTTTAAAAATAGACAGCGAGACAAACAATAATGAATTGCCTTAAAATAACACCACCACTATCTCTGTTGTCCTCTGAAGAAACCTTACATTGTCAAGTACTTAAACTCTGTGATTCTGTCCTGCATGGCAGGGGGTTGGACTCAATGGCCCCTGTGGTCTCTTCCAACTCTATGATTCTAAATATTAAACAAAAGTAATAACATTTTCAATATACATATGGTATAGTTGGATGCCACTCCCCTCCCCCCCACATTTTTCTTCCCCTCTTCCTTGTATAGGCTCCTCTCCACATTTCTTTCTTTTAAAAAAAAACAAAAGCAAACGTTCTTCACAAACATAAGCTGAATGCTTGGAACAGAATGCAGCTGTTGCATTTATTCAGCATAGTCCACTTCCATTCTCTGTCTCTACAGAGATTATGGGTTTATACTCCTACACCGTTCCTGGGATAATGACATAAACTCTATGTGTAAATGTGGACTATCTAATTTTAGTTAAGTGACAATAAATTTTCCTTCAGAAGATGGACGGGGGAGCACAGGGCATGTACATCTCAGGTGATCCTTTTTTGCTTACCCCAGAGACCTGTGACAGCAAACGATGCATAAAGAAACTCACATTTTCTTCTCTTTGGATTAATTGCTGGATAGAGATTATTTCTCTGAGGCACAGCTGTGCCCAAGTTAAATTCTGGGAAACAGCTTGGGTTACTAACAGGCGATACATTTAACACTGATGTATGCCAAAGTCACATAGTGATAAAATGTTAGCAGATCAGCTGAGCCCTTTTTTTAAAAAAAAAAAAAAATTAAGTAACAGGTATGGGCATAGTTTGAAATCAAGAGTCTAGTAGGAAATTTGCATAGTCTGGCCCAGTTCAGGAACAGGACAGAAAACTACCAACCCTCTGACCCCCTCCCCACTCCCCCAAGGTACGGGCACTGAATATATTCTCCAGAGTCACATCTAGAGTCACAACATTCCTATGTTGTTGACTTGGTTAATAACCTAACAGAGCCTAATGTAACAGTTAACTTGACACAATGCATAGCAGCTCCAACTTTAATTTTGACACTCAGACACTCAGACCACAGCTTGTAGTCAAACACAGACCATTCTTAGTAATCAAAATGAACACTGTTATATGGGCATACAATGTTCATGAAAGTTAGATAGCTTGCTTTATATATGAAATAACCTTCCACACATGCGAAGAGCTGGATGCAAAGTTCATTCCTGTTCCTTACAAGAAGGATCAAAACACATTTTTGGAGAGAAAAGGAGGAGTGGCAG
Organism: Cyclura pinguis; assembly: GCA_030412105.1. Taxonomy (NCBI): domain Eukaryota; kingdom Metazoa; phylum Chordata; class Lepidosauria; order Squamata; family Iguanidae; genus Cyclura; species Cyclura pinguis. Next base: position 222,152,647 of record CM059602.1, read on the forward strand.
TGGCAGGGAAAGGTGAATATCTGGCAGATAAGGTGCTTTCCTTTGCTGAATTAAGCTGAGCAGAGGACTCAGAAGACATGAACACTATAAGTGGCTGTAATCTGCTTTGATGGGTTTAGAAAGTCAACAGCCAAAAATAATACAGGAGATCATTAAACATCAGTGTGCAAGAGTTGGAGTCATCAAGACGTCTGATGCCATGTGCAGGATGTCCTGAAGTAGTCACTGTCCCCAGGTCATGAAACCTGAGGCTGGGTATTGACAAAGGAGCAAAGCTTATACTATCTGTCTGGAAAGGCTTAGTTTGGCACACTATGAGATTATATTTGTTAGCTGAAAGAGCAATGTCAAAGAAACTGGCAATATACAGTGTCGGCATTGCCACGTTGAACCATTGCAATCTATTTGCTGGGCCTGCAGATACAAAATAAAATTGTTTACCCCTCAAACCAGTATTTTTGTAATAGAAATGGATGCCCAAAACACATTTCTGTATGTATTTACTCAAAAATCCCATTGTGGTCACTGGGACTTGCTCTAAATTAAGCATGTCTATGGCCACAGTGCTCGGGCTGTAGACATATGTATGCCTTCCTAAGAATAACTTTACCAGTGATAACATTCATAGAACTGAGTAGTTAGAAAGCTACCCAAAGTTTCTTTCTTTTTTTTAATCTTGCAAAACACTTCATGCATGCATAAGAAATTTAATAGTACTCAGACAGGAAGTACATAATTGCAAAACCTAGCCCAGCTTCCACAATCTAGTGCTTTCCAGATATGTTGGATTACAGTTCCCACCATTCCCAGCTAGGATAGCCAAAGGCTGGCTCAGGTTCTTTGTATGCTCTTCTTGCAAGTGACATTGAAGTTACTGTTTCTGTTTCTTACATCTGTAGTATGAAAGGAAAAGCTATTTATTCAGGCTGCAAAATAAATTCAATGTGAAAATAACCCTCTTCTGCTTTCTTTCTACTGTTAATCAGTTTCCAAGAACAGGTCAGACTAAAAATTATTATTTTTTTACTGTGAATACCTAAAATTTGTTCATGAGTTTCAAGTTTTTATGCTTCCTCTTCTTCTTTTTTTTTCACTTCCCTTTCTGTAGAACTCCCTGCTGTTTATATAGATACCATACTCCTTCCTGTTTTTAAAACATACTTAATAAACACTTAATCCAAAGAGGTTACCATGTTAGTCTTGCAGTAAAACCAGTGGCTACTTTCATGGTGTCAAATTGACTAACGAATTCATTATAGCATAAACTTTCATGGCCTAAAGTCCATTACTTCAGATGCATGAAATGTTATACTGAATTACAAGCATATGTGCACATGGATGCAGAGTAAGGAATTCAGGTTTGTACAGAGGAAAGTTTAATACAGAAAGTGCAGACAGTGCTGATTATGAATCCTGATATTATAGATTATATTATTAGGTGCTATAACAGTCTTGACAGAGTAAACATTTGGCCTAATTTTTTGTTTTTGTTTTTAATGAACTAATTTATGTACTAGGGCTTAATCTAACATAATGTTAGGAGAGGAAAACTATTTTTTCCGATCATGCAATGCTTTTTTTTTTTTTTTTTTTTTTGGTGATACTAGACAGGTTGTCACTTCTGCAACATTGGACATTGACCTAAAAGTGAGATCATATACCACTTAGTTTGGATTAAGATCCATGGAATTTAATCTTGTGTGTTGAATGTGTTGGTTGCACTGTGAACTGATCTAGTTCAATTGGTGGGGTTCACATTATCAAAAATAGATTAAATTTTTTAGTATTATTATAACTCTCAGAAACCTTCAAGTTACCATGGTCATGCTTGACTGGGAATTTTGCTGTCCAAAAAGTAACTCTCCCAAGCTCAACACATTATTGTTTATTCATGAGCTGCAAATTACAGATCAGCATTTACTACCCACAGATTAATCTATTTTATGATGACATGTTGAACAAGCCATAATTATTTTCTTGCTCAAAAACAAAAGCAATTTTCAATATTGTCTGTCCTGTCCACATTGATTTCCTGCCATTTCTAAGTTGTGAAGACCTACAGGAGTAAAATGTTTCACAGTGTGATGTAGACTCAGATTTACGTGAAATCTATTTTTCTCGGTAAATTATGTCAAGCAATACTTTAGAAGCAATTTCTTTCCCAGAACAGTTATGGATACATGCTGTACTTAGTGGATCTATAACTCTGTGGCTTTGCCTCTGTTTTTGAAGAGCTTCATCTCTACAGTGTAAAGTTAAGGTGCACTTACTCTGTAAAATGTTCTAATAATTCTCACATTTCTTGTTCTCTTTCTCCCCAGTCCTACACTGCTTTTGACACCATTCTTCTTTCTTTTTCTCTTTCCTACACTAAATCTGTGAGTTGTTGTTGTGTGCCTTCACATTGATTGTTGTGGGTTTTCCGGGCTTTGAGGCCGTGTCCTATTAGTATTTTCTCCTGACGTTTCGCCTGCATCTGTGGCTGGCATCTTCAGAGCATCTGATGGCGTGGAAGTGAGACAGAGTATATATACTTGTGTAGTCCCTAGGTGGGAGGGAGCAATTTGCATGTGTTACAGTTGGCCTGTGTGATGGCCTATTGTTGATGGGATATCCCCCAGGGTTGTTGGTCAAGCGATGTGCATAACAGTGCATTAAGTACATTAGCACCCATTGTATTTTCCCTAGGCCATCACACATGCCAACTGTAACATATGCAAATTGCTCCCTCCCACCTGGGGACTACACAGGTATATATACTCTGTCTCATTTCCATGCCACGAGATCTTCTGAAGATGCCAGCCACAGATGCAGGCAAAACGTCAGGAGAAAATACTAACAGAACACGGCCTCAAAGCCTGGAAAACCCACAACAACCTATGGATTCCAGCTGTGAAAGCTTTGCCTTCACATTGTTCCTGACTTACGGTGACCTTAAAGTGAACCTATCAGAGGGTTTTCTGACAAGATTTGTTCAGAGGGGGCTTGCCTTAGCCTTCCTCTGAAGCTGAGAGAGTGAGCCTTTCCAGACTGCACTGTTATAGTGTTATTATTCCACTTTCAACATCCTATGGAATCTTGGTATTTGCATTTTAGGGAGGGGCATTTAGAATTCTCAGCCAGAGAGCTCTTTGACCTCAGTAAACTACAAACCTCAGAATTCCATAGGATGTTGAAAGTGGAATAATAGCACTGTAATAGTGTGATGCAGAAGGGCCCAGTGACTTGCCCAAAGTCACCCAGGGGGTTTCCATGGCTATGTGGGGATTTGAATCTTGGTCTCCAGAATTATAGTCCAGTGCTTAAACCACTACAACATTGGATCTTTTATCTGTGATACCTGGCCAAAAAAAGTTGCCTAGAACCAAGGGAAAAATATATGCCCTCTGTAAATCTTCAGTAAACACATGAACATGGAGGAAATGGAGGTAGTGTGAGTGATCCCTATTACTATCACCCACATTTACGTTTGAAGGTACTAACAGAACTTATCTGTGTACAGTGGGAGTCCTGCTTTTTGTCAAGGTTTCATTTTGTTAATGGAGAGCCTACACACACATTTATATATACAGCACTCACCCAGACCTTTGGATGAACCTATGAGTATCAAAATAGAGACAGTGGTCACACTCTTGATTTCCTCACTCTTGGGCTCATGTGTTCATAGAATGTGTGCAACACCATATTTCTATCTGTACCTACATATGTCTAGCCATGTATTGTACTCATTTTCAAGGTATCTTAAGTTTGAAAGCCTGTTCTGTGCAAGTCCTTTTTAAGGAACCATGAGAAGAGAGAACAGAATTGTGCCCATCAGTTGTTAGGAGCACATGGCAACAAACTGCTCAGTAGGCACACATAGATCACTTGGTGAGATACATTGTGGTGAAATACGTTGTGTTTATATTTAAATCTTCGCAATTACTTCTGAACTGGTCCTTCTTCATCTCAATTAGCATATGTATTTTTTATGCAGTTTGGGCTGATACCCTTTCTACCTTTTCTTTTTCATTGCCTCTTCTTTGTTGATGCTCAGGCAGGTGTTCTACTCATTTACACTTGCCTGTCTTAATCCACAGAGAACATCAGTCTCCCACATACCTAAATTGCAAATGGGTGTCTTTTCCTTCTTGAATTGCAAATAGATGTCCCTAAGCATTTTTCCTGAAATGGCTAGTGTTGCTGAATGAAATATTAACATGACAAACCTTCCTTCATCCTGAAACTACTGAACTCAAATTTGTCTTGTTTACTTTCCCTATCTATCCACCTTGTGTCTTGTTTCTCTTAGTATTCTTTTTATGCCCATTTTATTGTTCCCTGTACCTAGGGACACTCACTCCGTTGCCCAGCAGAGATCCTTTTGATAAGAGGGTGAACAAGCTGTGACCTCCCAGATGTTATTCTACTTGCAACATCAATTTTCCTTCACTACTGGCTGTGGTGGCTAGTGCTGATGAGATTACCACAAGAACTTCTGGAGGGCCACAGGTTGCTCACACATGCTTTACGGACAAAAAGAATCATGCTGCTGGCTCGGGGAAATTAAATATCATATGGTTACTTTTCAAGAATACATGAGAAATTTGCATGCATAAATCCATTCCAGTTCCCTTTTCCTTCACCCACAGTAGTGGGACTTCTTGGGAATTGTTTTTACTTAGTTTAATTATGGCTGCTGCTTCTTCCAGTGCCACTCCTTCAAGATTGTCAATTGGACACATCCCTTAAATACCTACAGTTGGGCGACTGCATTTATGATCATTCCACATGATGAATTTTGTCATCTTAAAATGTTCTGAGCTGTCATTCTCTTACATGTTAGCAACAGAGAAGAAGCTGGTCTGTATTTTTGAGCTGGCCTGTATTTTTAAGTGACCCAGCCAGACTTACCCTATCAAGACTTAAATATAGACAGGTTTATCATGGTCTTATATACCACAGAATTACCATTAGTCTTCCAACAGTGCATGTCTCCAAATTTTGCAGTCCCATTCTTGAACAAACTTTGCTTACAAAAATGTTTGTGTTTGGGAAAGTTGTATAGATTTTTCTTAAAAAAAATCACAGAATGATGGAGAATTTTTAATGAATATCAGCAAAAGGGGGGGGCAAAAATTGACTGACTCATCCATCCTTAATATATATGAGAAGGAAAATGTTTGGGGGCAAAAGCTGATATTGGGAAATTTACATTTTTAGGTGAGGATTCCCAGATATGGCCACATTAGCTTGAAATTCTGGGAGTTGTAGTCCAAAAGAAGAGACTTTTCCATGTTCTGTGCAAAAGGACTTGAAAATTTGGGACATGTATTGTTTACATTTAACACATCCATTTTTTTTTCAAGAGAAACGAATAATTCACCAAAGAAAGATACTGTGAAATTACAGTATAATCATTATACAATGTTCTTTCACTTTAGCGTGATTTCTGGATGAATTTGTGCAATATACACTTATATGTCCTCTTAAGAAAGATTACAGGGTTCCAAATGATCCTTTTGTCATCTCATTAAAATGTTGTTTCCTGTGATGAAGTCATGATGAAATTAATTTGCTATTAGCAGACATATTTCTCTTTCTGAGTATTTTGCCATTGCTCCAAGTATGTGTGTATGCATGTGTTTCAATAAGCGTGCTCTGTGGTTCCATAATGAATTATTTATTTAGTTAAATAAATTAGTTAAAAATATTTTTAGCCTACCTTTAAAGATGCAATTCTATCAGCACAGCTTGTTTATTTAAAACCCAATACAATAACAGAACAATTTTTTTTAAAAAAATGCCAATGTATATTTTTTTAAAAAAATCTCTTACCTTGAAAATACTAAAATAATGGTAGATAAGACACTGTCTCCAAGTAGCTCATGGATTTGTACCCCCAATCTCTATTCCATTATAAGCTTTAAATTTCTACCATGAAACCTGAAGGGTAAGCGTCATTCCAGAATCCACAGACATTCTACCTCTTAACGTCAGTTGTTACAGAACATGAGGGGATTTGGATACAGAATGCTGGGCTAGGCAGACTTTTATTATATTCTTAAACATGGAGTACCTTCTAAAACCTAATTAATTAATTAAAATAATTGGAGAATGCCCCCCTACACATACATTTTAGAAGTAGAGTCAGAAGTGACAGAATATTTGACTTGTGCTCTGATAGAAGGGTTGGATTTTGGTGACAAATGCTGGCTTGACAAAAGGGCAATGTGTTTTTTTCTTTAAGATTGCAACACTACCCTCAACATAAGAGTCTGTGTTTGTCTCCTTGTGGTAAGGAATCTCTATTGTAACAAGAGAATGGGAATGTGTGATTCATTCAAATTCCCTGCCCAAGTACAGTCGTATACAGTTGGCCTTCCACATTCGCTAGGGTTAGGGGTGCAGAACCCTTGCAAAAGTGAAAAAGCCACAAATAGCAAAATGTGTGTATTTGTGTGTCTGTGGGAAGGGGCCCGAGTCATGGTGAGGAGAGCACACATCCGGTGTCCAAATCAGGTCACAAAAAGGAGAAGGAAGAGAGAGGTTGGCATGGTGGCCCTATACTTCCTCTCTCTTGCCCATCTCCTTCTTTAAGTATGTGTAGGGCGTTGGGTGAGGGTTTGTGGTGCTGAGAAATCTGGCTGCAAGCTGTCCTCAGCTAGCCAAATAGCAGCTGCAGCTGCTGGTGGTGGTGGTGGTAGTAGAAGAGGAGGAGGAGAAGAACCAGAGCTGGGGTTTTAAAGGGCTGTGCAGCCTGATTGGAGCTGTTGAGAGGGAAGGCTCCCCTTTAAAAGACGCACCTGAGGTAGGGGGCAGACATTGGAGAAATTTGCAAATAAATCCGTGAAAGTCAGACCTGCAAATGCGGAGGGTCAACTGTAGTCATAGAGTCAGAAGGGGTCTAATGAGACATCTAGTCAGTCCAGTCCCCTGCATAATTCCTGATCTCCAGTTAAAGCATCCCCCACAAGTAGATGTCTAGCCTCTTTTTGAAGATATTCAGAAAAGGAAACCCCACTACCTTTCTAGGCAATTCTTTTGCCAAACTGTTCTTATAGTCAAGGCATTTTTTCTAATGTTCAATCTAAATCTACTCTCCTGTAACTTAAAACTATTACACCTGATTCTACATTCTGCAGCAGCAGAGAACAAGCTTGCCCCCTTCTCTTTGTGGCAGCCCTTGAGATACTTACATCTTATCCCTCAGTCTTCTCTTCACCAAGCTGAACATGCTGAGCTCCTTCAACCTTTCCTCATGTTTTGTTTTCCATATTTCTTAATCATCCTCATTGCCCTTCTCTGAACTTGCTCTGAACTTGTCTATATCCTTCCTAAAATGAGGTTCCCAGAATTGAACACAGTACTCCAGATGAAGCCTGACCAGTGCAGAATATAGGGGGACAATTACTTCCCCCAACGTAGAAACTATACTTCTATTAATGTAGGCTAAGATAGCATTTGCCTTCTTTGCCACAACATCACGCTGCTGGCTCATGTTCAACTTATGATTAACAATATTCCCAAGGATCTTTTCTTATGTAATACTGCTGAGCTTTGTATCTCCCTTCGTATATCTATGTATTTTTTGTAGCCTAAGTTTTGTATTTGTCTCCACTGCATTTCTTTTTATTAATTTCTGCCCAATTTTCTAGTTTATCTGAATCCTTTTCCTGTCTTCCAATGTGTTAGCCATCCTTCCCAGTATTATGTCATCTATAGACTTGATAAGGATTTCCTTCACCTTGTCATCAGTCATTGATAAAATTGTTAAAGAACGCTTAGGCACTCTGCTCAAGACTTCCTTCCAGTTTGAAGCACAGCCGCTGATGACGGTTCTTTGAGCATAGTTTTCCAACCAGTTATGGATCCATCTGACAGTGTTCCTGCCTATTCCACATTTAATCAGTTTGCTAATCAAAACATTATAGGGGAACTTATCAAATGCTTTGCTGAAATCCAGATAAATGACATCGATAGCATTCCCACCATCTACTGAACTGGTGACGTGATCTAAAAAGCATATAAGATTAGTTTGGATGGATTTGTTCTTGACAAGCCCATGTTGACTCCTACTGATCACTGTGTTGTCATCAAGATGTTTCCAGTGTAAGTTATTCTTGTTCACAGTATCTTTCTCAACAACAAACCGACAAAGCCATGGAGATGTTGTACTGCAACTCCAGTCAATATTCATGATTGTCTGTGCTGGGTGGCAACACTTCAAATGTCATGTGTTCTACACTTTTGATTCCTTTTATTCCTTCACTAAAAAACTGTGCAAAACAGTAGAAGGAGGATAACGTTATATGGTGGCAACAGTAAGCTCTTGGGAGGGGGAGTATAGCTATGCTCATTGTTTTTCATAAGCCCCTCATTTTTTTTTATAAGGCAAGGCAATCTAGTGCTAGATGTTTTGGTCCAAAACTCCTATAATCCCTGAGAAGGGGCTTTGTGGAGAAGGGTGTGAGCGAGAGTGAAATGGTTGCTTTAGCAAATTATTAAATCTGTTATGTTCTGTTCAACTTCTGTTACTGGGCAAGCTAGCTAGGGACAAGCTCCTAGACAATCCCAGTGGAGCAGAAAGTTTCACCAGCACTTTCTAAAAGAAGGAGACAGCTGTTTGGCATGTGCCTCTCTCTGGCTTTTTTTCCCCCCAGATCTAAGTACTATGGAAGGAGTGATTTCGAAAATTCCCTGCACATTTTATATTCTCTTGTGTGCAAAAATCCATGGGAACCAGGAAGGCATTAAGGAAACAGCTGGCAGGAGGCATGCATTGAGTAGTCATATTCTCTTCCAGTGGGGGTGGGGGAGACATGTTCATGCTGCAGATAGCCAGGGTTTCTTGTTGATGTTCATCATTACTACTAAGGCTATTCTACTCTTGCAAGGAGTTCCTAAATACCTTCTTGCATGAATCTCAAAGCCATAACATTGCTTACATTAGGGTCCCTTTCATGAGTTATTTGACTAATAAGATCCAGACCTAGGACTGAGGAGGGTTTCAGTCCAAAATGTCTGGAGGGCACCAGGTTAATTTACCCTGTTTTAAGGCATCATGCTTGAAAACATAGTTCCTTGCAGGATTTGGGGCACAAATCCAGGGTCCCACTCAGTGGAATGGACCAAGAGTGCTCCGAACGCATCAGGACAATCTTATTACATCGGCAGTAAATTAAGTACCATTTAGGTCTAAACTTTAAAATTACCTAACTGCACTACTGTTCATTAAAATCAGATTTCAGAATCCTCACTGCCTGGCAAACTCAAACTAGTTTGGCTCATTTCTGTGAGTGAGATTTTCAGATTTACAGACTAGCTTAATCACAGAAAACCCAGCTGTCTTGGCTGATTTGCAAGCAGGTTTTCTCTCCCTCCCCATCTCTATTTAGAAATGCTTTAATCTGTTTAAGTCCCATGTCATAATGAAGATTACGTAGATATGCACTCCAAGTATGACATCCTGGGATAGTAGTCGTGACCTGTGAATGATTTGAGGGATGGTACTTCCTTTCTTGAGAAATGTAATTGTCTTGTTGGGTCCAAGAACTTCCAGTTCACTTCTGCCCTCATGCAGATATTTTGAGTATCTATTTTTGTGAACAACTCCAGCAAGACAATATGAAATGACATGACACAACTTGCAAGAATTGAGTCTGTAAGCACTGCAAAGCAGAAGCACTGGGAGAAATAGCACACTTAGAGAGGAGAAAATGCAAACTAACAGATTGGGGGGGGGCTGTAGAATGACATATGCACCGTTCCATCTGTTTGTTACCTTTTGACCTAATAAGCTTTGCCCATATTTACTGACAAACAATCCTCACTGGTTCCTGTTGAGCTTTCTTCCAAGTATGTATGCTTGATTGACAATTAAATGGTAGGGGAGGCAAGGAATGTTTAACACACTGGAAAGCCTTTGAAAAACATGTTATGCTTTTCACCATAGTGTAGGTTAGGATTAGTACAGAGATAGTGTTTTCTTTTATGTTCATGTTTAGCCTTCTGGATATTTGAGGGAGACAGCCTTTGCCTTTGCTATAAGCAGAAATACTGCTCTGTCTAGTATTGTGTTGAAGACAATTCACTCCTTTGGGGAAGAAAAGAAAAGAATTTAACTGTAAAAGTTCAGCTGGGCTTAAATTGGATTGTTTTCAGTTAACAGATTTTCCATGGCACTCTGAAAATTTTATCATTTTATTTTATTTATATCTCTGTTTCTCTTGGAATGGAATCCACAGGGCCATTCACACTGCACAAATACACTGTGATTCCACTTTAACTGCTGTCCTGTGGAATCCCAGAATTTGCTGTTTAGAGAGGAATATTTAGAATTCTGAGCCAGAGAACCCTAGTGCCTTTCCACATGACAAACCCCAGGATTCAGTAGGATGGAACTATGGCAGTTACAATGGAATCAAAGGGTTATAACTCTGTAGCATGAAAGGGTCCCTGATGGCAAAACACTGTAGGATGAACCCTCCAGAGAATCAAGTTTGTTTTGACAGCAAGCAGTGTCGCAAAGCCAATTCGATATGAGTATGGTGCTTCACGTCTTCACTTTAAATGCATGAATAGTTTGGTTCCTTCTCAGAGCCCCTGCCCTATATAGCTAAGAAGAAGCTGCTTTTTTTGAAGGTGATGAAATGTTATTACGTGGGGAAAAATCCCCTCTTTCATTGCACAGCTATTAGAAAGTCATGGACTGCATTTCAGTAAGAAATATTGAACTTAGTGGAGTTTGCTTCCATGTAGACATACACAAGATTGCACTGTTAATGTCTGAAGATTCAACCCTAACTAACTGATTCTGCCCGAACTCATTGATACAGGAGCCTAGATATATACTGTTCTAATTCCTCAAATCCCTGCTAATATTCACTTGTCTAACTCTATCATCTTTAGCCACTCAAAGGTCTCCTGCTTTTCTGAAGAGTTCTGCTCTTTCTGTCTGCCTAGTCTTTGTGCTTTAACAGCCTCCCTGAATACCCACCTCTCAACTGAAACCTTTGTCCTAACCTCGTAGCCCAGTGGTTCTTGAGAAGGTTTGGATAGCAACATCATGAAGCTCCATCAGAGACAAGGATTCTGGGAGCTGAAATCCAAAACATTTCCTGGACCAAGCACTGAGGACCCCATGTTGTTGCTTCCAGCCAAACCAGAGCCAAAATATATGTGAATGCATTTGTACATGTTCATCTTTTTTTCTAAAAACTAAACTTCCTGTTTTCCTTTTCTGTCTTCCTGGCTATGGACTGTAAACTGTATAATGTTTTATTGTCTTTTGTGTTTATTATTTCGTGTTACTGTGTTATTATGTTGTCATTAGAATAATAGAATCATAAAATTATAGAGCTGGATAGGGCTCTATGGGCTGTCAGGCATACTCCAGCAGGTAACTGTCCAGCATCTTTTTAAAGACTTCTAAAGAAGAAGACTTCACCACTGCTCCAAGCAATTGATTCCATTGCTGAGCCAGTGTTCAGTCGAAATCTATCCTCCTGTAACTTAAAACCATTAGACCTAGTTTTACCCTCTGAGGCAGCAGAGAAGAAAGAAGAAAATTTGATAGCTATGCCACTTCTTCCAGCATTCCAGATTTATGGTCCTGTGCTTGCAGCTTCAAAGGTGTACAAATATCGCTAGATTTATTTGGATAGGAAATTATCTTCCATTTAACTTGCAGAATCATTGTTCTTGACTGTTAAATTCCAAGGATCCTCATTGACACTATCATCTGTGCTTCCATCTCTTCTGCAAGTGTTGGGAGGGGATCTCCTGTGGATCTCAAGGACACATCTCCCTTTCACAACTGATTACTTATTATGTACCTGAGAATCTTACTACAGCAAGATTTTCTGTAGTACATGTTATTTAATTGGTTTTCAAGCTAGGAAAAAATAACTTCCTACAAACAACAAATCCTTTCAAACAGCTTTATTGTAGTTCTAAAAGGCACTTACAATCTTTCCTGAACACATTTTTGTAATAGTGCAGAATAATTTGCATGACAAAAATGCTTTTGCCCATACAGAAAAACCATAGTTAAAATGCTGATTACAGCCATTAAATTCCAAAGCAGCAACACTCTTTCTCACTCTCCATTTTCATGCATGTCTTCCCTCATTTTGTTTCTATTGTGATTTTTAAATCCTAAGATATTTAACTATAATATTGATTATTGCCTAACTGTTCCTAGTAATAGCAAAAAGAGGCAAAAGCCCTGAAAGTAGGACTATCACATTGTAACAACTCACTGTGATAGCTAAACTTCCTAAAAACATTTGCTGTGTTGTCCAACACTGCAGTTTTTAGAAAAATGTATGTTTAAATCTTTATTCCATGCTATTATACAAGTAGTTAGACATTCTGATATTCAGCAAAAACAACATTGTGAAATTCTTGGAAGCACAGCATCTGCAATTGGAGAATTTCCTAGGTTTCCTATCTAGTGCATGTCTTAAGTGTGTGAAGACAGTCCTTATGCTGTAAGCAGGAGCAGTGCTATGCCACTGGCCTCTCCCTTGGCAATGCAGATCCTTAGCCTAACCCTCAATACGTAATATCTCAGACTAAAATCTGGAGTGGGTTCACCACCCATCGACATAGAAGCCACCAGTTTCTTGGTTCAGTGAAACAGAAGTGGACTGGCTATATCAAGCATGATATCAAGTTCTACAACATGGTGGTATGCCAGTCTGCAACATTCAGACATCTCCATATAGTGAGCTGGAGCAGGATGTGCTTTGGCTCAGCTTGAACATGTTTAAAACCCATCTTGAAATCAGCTCTTTAAAAAACAAAACAAAACTGACTTTTATATAAGGACCCATGACTCACATAATCAGAGTGGTTGCACTGAAAATCATAGGCAAAATTCCATTACCTACAAAAATTATACCCAATATTTCAAAGGTACATTATGCAAAATTATTATATTTTGGTAAAGTCAACTGACATAGTAAATCATAAGGCCAGTTCGTATTTTCACCTGCTTATCACAAAGTGGATATGATTTTCTTTAATTTTTTAATGGAAGAAGAACCACACAAAACAGGACATGTTGTCTTGTATCTGTACTGGAAAGAAATGTGTTTAAGCACTCTTCATAAGTCACATAAAATGGACTAATGGCTTATTTTTTAAGCTTGAATTGACCTATAAGACCACAATGAATAACACTCCAAGAGCAACCAAACATACTAATCCACAATTCACAGAGAAATTCTCACACAGCAAGTTTTCTTTAACCTCAGAAGATTTTGGGAAAATTTTACAAGTCCCTTTTATAAATCCATAAATCCATAGTGTAGGTACTATCCCATTTTCCAGAGACTCAGCTGGCCTTAGAGTCACACAACCTCTAATAAGCCTCATGGGGAGAGTTTGGGAATTTATTTGGCCATACTTGTTGGGATGTGTGTGGCAATGGTAATAGCTATTAATCTAAAAAGTAACTTGTTTGTAGAAGTCCGTCAGAGGCAGCTGTGGGTAGATTCTCTGTCAGTGAATCCACTTTGAGTTTTAAGCTCAACGTTAAAAGAGCTACTTCCCCAGTGCTGTTTTGGAGTTAAGGGTCAACAACTTGAATATTTCCTTTGAAGCTCACACTAAAGTCCAGAACTCAGTCTCACTGTCCCACTGACATGAAAGCCACCATGTGCCATTGAGGCCTTAACCTTGACCTTCAGAGGGCTTTCCACAGAAACGGTGGACTAGCTGGCCAAAGAGCAGGTTAAAAAGCTTTTAACTGAAACTTTAACTTAGCCGGCTGCATAGCTTTCAAAAGATCATTATACAGCCGTAGCTGTTAACAACTGTAATGTTAGGTGTTCTTATTGTGGGAGGAGGGAAAACCTTGCAGACTTTTCAGGTATAATAACATCCTCAGTCACCTCACAGCAATAAAGCTCTCATGGTAATTTTTTAAAAAAGTGTCATTCTTTCTAGCTGGGTTGCTGTGTAATGTTCAGTAGCAATTCCTGTGGACAAAAGTGTAGCAGAGTGTGAGATTCTCTTGCAGCTTCAAACCGCCTGGAAATAAACTTGTTGGTCTAGCAAGCTTTGATCCATAGAGCAGGTTGCCAGCACAATAAGCTGTGCTCCAGCAGCTGTATTCTAGCTTTGTTTCGGGTGGAAACTTCATTCCAAAAGCCTGCTGTGGATAAGATGTGGCCATCATAGTATAGTGGAGATAGTGCTGACCTTTATCCAACATTGTCAACCCATTAGGTTGAGATTATTTATTCATTTAATTTTTTTTATTTATTTATAACATCTATTATAATTGTATTGTCTCTCAATGGAAATGCTGACAGAACAATAGAAATGAAAAAGTTTTTGAAAACAAAATATATTGGATCCATTCCTATATTAGACTCCTTTATTTACAAGTGTGGCAGGATCTGTCACAAAAACATGGTTAGAGTTTCAACATTGGTGCTCACAGAAAAGTTAATGAACAAAAGGGCAGTATGGAAAAGTAAAATGTTAAGAGACAAATCTGAAACAATCTGGCTGCCATTTCTCTTCTTTATCTCAGATATGAACTTGTGTCATAGACCATCAAAAAACAACTAACAGGCTGGAGAAATATCTTGTTAAAAAATCTTTCTAACTGGCATCCAGTTAAATGGTAAAACTATATCTTTGTTACTGCAACAGTCCATCAAAATCTGTAAGCAAATTGATCTCTCAGTGTGTGTGAATTTCATAGGGTTTTCTTGGGCAAGGAAGACTTAGAGATGCTTTTGCCAATTCCTTCCTATGAAATAGAGCCTACAGCATCTGGCATTTAGTGGCCATCTCGCATCCAAGCACTAATCAGAACTGACTATGCTTAGCTTCCAAGATTAAATCGGATTTCTACTCCTTATGAATGGTACCTGTATTGATTTAGATGATGAGCATGGAGGAGGAAGGGAAGTGAGTTAACGTGATAAGATGGGAGAAAATCTTTGCATATTTCAATGAATTTTATCCAGTAAAAATGAACTGGAAAAAATACAACTTAGTCAATAACCAGTAGCTAAAGATCAGAATTCAAAAAAAGCTGAGTAACAGCAGGAACAGCTGCCACTGATAGCTTAATGAAGAAAAAAGAAAACTTTTATGGAAGCAAACTGATCGTTAATCCATTGTAGCTGTCCCAAATTTGGTCCCCTCCAGATATGTTGGATTGCAACTTCCATCCTTCCCAGTCAGTGTGGTGGCCATGCAGGTTGGCAGTGATGGAGGTCACAATCCAAATTATCTGGCAAGGACCAAGCTAGAAAGGCTTGATGTACTGTGAGTCTTTTTTTCTCATTTGTACTAAGGAGCAGGTTCAGGATACAGTGGATGAATTTTGAGTGCACTTTGCAGACTTAAAAATGTTACAGAAATGTTTAACAATAACAAAAAATGCTTAGTATACAGCATTTCCATTTTAAAATATTATTTGGTCTTGGATTCAGTTCCAGTCTGCCAAAATACTGATATCTCTTGATATTTCAATGGAAAGGTTACAATTGCTAGCCAGGTTTTCATTTTTAAATTAAAATCAGTGCAGCGCAAACATATACATGAAAGTGCAGTCCTCTCAGCTTGGAATTGTTACTTCTTCTTCATGGTCTTTATGACTGATACATATTTGTCATTCTGCCATATGTGTGAGTTCACAGATGACCACTTGAAGAATGAACTACAGTCATAGATGGGCAACTTGTTCTTTTCCAAGTTCTAGGCATCTTATGCGTGTTCCCCAAAAATATCTCAACACAATTCTTTTAAGACAAAAGTGAGGAACTCTTGGCCTTCCAGATCTTTTGGCCTATAATTCGTGGAATCATACAGCTGGAAGAGACCATAACAGCTATCAAATCCAATCCCCTGCCATGCAGTCTAATCCCCTTCCATACCATCAATCTTACCCTAGTGTGGACAATGTTCAAGGATTAAGGAAATTGCAGATCAAAACATCTGGAAGACCCCCTCCTCCTGTTTTAGTTTCACAAACTAAATTCTGATTTGTACGTTTTCTTCCAAAAGCTTCCAGCAGAGAAAATTATTTTTCAGAAGCTTTTAAAGAGCACTGTTACTGTTATTTTCTATATTCATTAGTGTGTTTTCCCCCCATTGTTGCTACAATTTTTTTAAAAAAGTGCATTCTTGTTCTAATTTACCTAGAAGCAAGGCTGACTCTGCTGCAGGAGCAGATATGTCTCTGTTCATTTAACCCTCTTCCTGCCTTCTTGTTGTTATCGTATGTAGCTCTAAGGCAACCCTATCACAAGATTTATTGGGGAGGGATTATCTTTGCCTTCCTCTGAGGCTGACAGTGTGTGACTTGCCCAAGGTCACATAGTGGGTTTCCATGGCCAAGCAGGGATTTGAATCCTGGTCTCCAGAGTTGAAGTCCGGTGCTTAAATTTCTATATCACACTGGCTCTCTAGCACTGAGAGAAAAAAAGTGTACTTAAACCTTGAAGAAAAGTCTGGGCAGTGGACTAGGTTTAGTGACCCTCTCTTCCTCTCCATACCTCTCTGTCCAGTGGGCATTAGCCACTGTTGCTTAGAAGCAAGCCCTGTTACACCTAGTGGGATTTACTTCTGGGCAAATATGTATGTGTTTGTGCTGTACTGTTAATGTATCACTCGGGGCAGCTTAGTTACAGCAAAAGTGTTCTCTTTATGCTACGTTGGAATGTGTATGAACATGCACGCATACACACACACAGAGAATTTTTTCCTTGAATCTCCTTAACACCCCAGCCTCCCCTCCTGCTTTTTAACACCCACACATTTTTGTGCAGATGAAGAGCTGTGACAGATCATGGAATTAGCAAACCTGAGGCTTTATTTTTTTTATTTGCTACATTTTTAATCTACTCCAATCCTCCCCCATGTCCGTAGTCCCTTGATCTACAATTTTATTCAGACTGAATGAACTACTTAACATGACATCTGTTCATAGCATGTGTTAGCTTTCAGCCCCATGTTTGACCCTTCAAATGTTTTGTATTTATTCTTTCTAAGCAGATATGCTTGTGCTAATGGTGCATTCATCACAGCTAGTCCACTTAACATTCCTTTGATTTCTATTATGTATTTTGTTACAAGTGAAATAATACCATCAAGGGTGCAGTTAATATTTCTTGCTCTTTGTTTTGTTGTTGTTTTGTGGGTGAATAATGTGAACAATTAGCTAGAAGAACTGAAGTAAAATCTATGGCTTAAATTTATTTGCTACTTTTACTGAATTAGAGAAGACCCATTAAATCAATGGAGTTTCATAAGTTGACTTTCCTTTTCACAATTGATTCAGTGCATCTACTGTGACTGAACTAACAACAGGCTGTTATCAACATGCAATCCTATGCATGTCTGTTCAGAAATAAGACATATTGAGTGCAGCTTTCACACAAATAAGTATGGCATTGCCACTTTATTGAAATAGACAGATTTGCCTAAGGTTTACATAACCTCATTTATAAATAATTGTGATAATCCAGGTTAAAATCTTATGTACATTTTTATAGGAATATGTCCCATTTAACTCAGTGGGGCTTATTTTGGGGTAGATATGTATGTCATTGAGTTTTTTAAAATAAGAATGTTTTTCATCTTAGTATGATGGACTGTGACCAGGTGACCCATATGCCTGTTTTGTCTACTGTCCAGGTAATTGTTAATGTATGTCAAGGTTGTCCTTGGAGAGTTGAGAGATTCCACTTATAATTTATTAAAATCCACAAACCCTTCATATTTGGACGTAAGGAATTTGAGAGAAGAACAATCTTTAGGTGAAACAGTATTAATACATTGTGTGAAACTTACCATTTTTTTGTTTTGAACTATATTATGGGGTAATCACTGAATGCTAAGGTAGAGGAAGAAGTTCACTATATCCATGCCATCCAGTGAAGTATACATTTCAATCAGGTTGTCTTCCTGAGGCTGTTGCAGTTCTCTACATACATACCTTGAATCATAGAGTTGGATAAGTCCACAAGGATCATCCAGTCCAACCCCCTGCCATGCAAGAAGACACGATCAAAGCACTCCTGACAGATGGCCATCCAGCCTCTGTTTAAAAGCTTCAAAAGAAGGCACATCTACCGCACTCTGAGGCAGCGCATTTCACTGTCAAACTTCTCTTACTGTCAGGAAGTTCTTCCTAATGTTTAGGAGAATTTTTTTTCCCTGTAGTTTGAAGCCATTGCTCCATGTCCTAGTCTCTGGAGCAGCAGAAAACAAACTTGCTCTATCTGTATGACACCTCTTCAAATATTTAAACCTGGCAGTAAGACTCATTGAATGTGGCTTGCTTTTGAATAGACATGTGTACTATTGCACAGCCTTTTTTGTCCCTGAGTTTAAAATTTGGAAATGATTTAGCTATTGCTATTAGGGATTCTTTAACCATTAGAGAATTTTCAGTAACTTTCCTAGGCCTGTGATTTAGGAACTGTATACAATATTCGATATCAGCTGTGTTACAGATTGGTATAATCATTTCCAAATCAATCCTACCATGAACATTGCTTTCTTCACAACCTACACACACCAAGTTGTTGTTGTTGTTGTTGTTATGGAAATTTCAACCAGAACCATATTATCTTTTTTCTTGGGTGGTCATACACACCTAAGCCTCCATCAGTCTGAGTCACATTATGGGATATTGGTTTGGTTTGGTTTTTCAAACATGCATTATTTTTTTACTTAGGGCTGGGAAACCCAGGGCCAGATTAAGACATCTTGCTGCTTGAGACAAAGACATGATGCTGCCCGCTCTCAGTCCAGTTCCCAGTGGATAGACAGTTTCAATTTTTGCTTCAATCCAGGTGATAGAACATTTTCTTTGCCTACACTTGAAGGTAATTAACTAGTTTAACAGGCTCAAAAGAGGAGAATATCCAAGAAGTTCAGCAGAAATGGTTAGGGAGCTGCAATAGTTCACTTGACCTCATTGGACATCTGAGGCAGTTGTCTCATTTTGCCTAGTGGTAAAGCTGGTCCTCCAGATACTGAGAAACTACCACTCCCATGATTACTCACCTTTGGTCAGTTTGGTTGGGAATGAAAGGAACTGGGTCCAGCAGTGTCTAGAAAGCCACAGGTTGCCAGGCCCTGCTTTACATTCACTTACAGTGAATCTCATGGATAATCTCTGGTACTGAGAAATCGTTCTGGAATTTATAGTGTGTTCTGAATTTCACCATCTTGAAAAATTTGTTGTTATGTGCAAACTTGGCTAGTTCACTGTTCACATCCAGTTCCTGATTATTTCTAAACATTGTACAGACCTAATTACACTACAAATCCTTGCGGGGCGGGTCTCCCCTTCTTCTCTTTGTAATGAGCAGTAGTCATTTATCCCTATTCTATGCTTCCTGTTCTTTGTTAGTTACTGGCTTAGTGACAGCTAATGGTGAGGAAATCTGTCAAAAGCTTTTTTTTAAAAAGACATTGGGCTAAATCTAGTTGTTAGTCCCAACTAGAACAGACATCAGTGGGAACTTGGTAAGTCAAAATGTAGGTAAGTTTCATTGATTCAGTGTGCCTCCTTGTTGGGACTAACAATTGCATTTTCATCCTCATATATAATGTTTTCTGGATCACTTGCTTGTTGGCAAGTTCATATTACAGTTGGCCCTCCATTCATGAGTTTAACATTCACTGATCTGGTTATGTGCAAGCTTCCCAACTTCTGCCCACCCCCCACCTCAAGCACCTTTTTCCAGGGTAACCTTCCCTCTCAGCACCTCCAGTCAGGCTTCAGTCAGGCTGTGCAACCCTTTAAAAAGCCCAATATCTGATCTCTCACCTCCTCCAGCAGCCACTGTCTGGCCAGTTAAGGACAGCTTGAGCCCTGATTTTTCAGTGCCGTGAACCCTCCCCTGATGCTCCCCACACACCCAAGGAAGGAGATGGGAAGAGAGAGGAAATATAGGGCTGCCATTATGACACATCCCTTTTCCTTCTCCTTTCCCTGGTTTGGACCCTGGGTGCTTGCTCTCCCCACTATGCCTCAGCCTTCTTCCCGCAGTTACACACACAGCTTTTGATATTAGCAGTTTTTCCACTTTTACAGGGATCCTAAGCCCTTAACCCTAGTGAATATAAAGGGCCAACAGTATTCTAATAGTTCACTGAGGAAATGATCCCTCTTTTCTTCCATCCATCCTTCACCTTCTACCCTTCTAATACTTACACACAACTTGAGTAGCTCACAACAGTTAAAAACAATTATCTTTCCTCTGCAGAAACCGCAATAATTTGTCTTCTGAAAGGTATGCCAGTATTTAGTTTTAATAATGCCTTCCATCAATTTACCAGAGGGCAGAAAAGGAACTATTGTTTTCTGTATCCAGAAAACATTTCCTTTCTTATAGTTTTCTGATAAGGAGGTCAGTTTTTGTGACAAGTTGCATATATGTGTTTAAATTCAGCAATTTCACATTTGAGTTTGTTGAGGACTCTTCAGGAGCCTTCTTGACCTGTTATTTTAAAGATTCAGTCTCTGAAAACCAATATTCAAGATTTAACATCTCTCACTATGAAGGCTGATCGAATGAACTAACTAATTTAGCTTTTGCATTCTGTCTTCCTTCAATATTCTTTGGAAATTATTCTTATTGAAAAGTGCTGCTGTTTCTTTTGCTTGAGGGTGCGTGATTCAGTAAATAGCTGTTAACTATTTTCATGCCTTTTATCTAAAAGATTGCTTCTTTTCTTGAGGTAATAATCAATTTTACTTCTCAGAGTTTGTTCTCTTTATAATTTTTTCACATTTTAGTAAGGTTTATAACCGTCTAAAAAGTACATTTTAACCACACTGGCATCCTCTTGTTCATATCCTTTCTATTCTGTGGTAACATTTTATTGGAGCCCTTATATATAGTTGTTTTAAATTACCATCTATCTTCCAGGAGGGGTTTGATTTACTGGACATCCTCTTTGATACCCTTTTTTGCAAATTCCCCAGTTCTAAAGAAATTTTCTCAAAACCAGTCCAGATGTTTTAACACACCCTCCCCATTTTAACCCTCATTCAGACCACAGCTTTGAATGCAATGACATTTTGGTTCAGTGTTGCTGTTACACATTATTGAATCAATTACACATGATTGAACCAAATTGGAATCTAAAAAAAAATCCAGAATCTGAATTTCTCAAGTTGAAACCAAGAAAATGCCAATCATTAAAAGCAGCAATTACCATCCACTGAGTGGCAGGAGAGAGAAGAAAAGATCCACTCTGACCATTTCCTGTGTATTAATTTGCAAAGACACACTCCAGAGTTGACAAGTCTATTTGTTACAAATAATTCATAAGACAATTTCCTGTGAAGATGTTTGCATCAGCAGGTGGCCTAGCTTTTACTGTGCATTCTACTAAATATCACTCCTTAAGCACAGAACTGCTGTTGATACTGCCAGGTCTATACAGGCAGGGCGAACAGTAAGAACTTTGGAACTAGTCCAAAAGACAGAAACATTTTGGAAGGAAGATCACTTAAAAGCACTTATTGTAATTTAGACTGAAGATAAAACGTTTCTTATAATAAATAAAGGCCTGCCTTTTCTCTACTTCAAAATAGGTTAGGATAGTTCCTTATGCTACCAAAGAGCCTAACACAGAGAAAGTCCAAGAAAGGTTCCTTATTAATAGGCATGTCCTGCTTATGTTAGCCACTTTGTAATTCCCGCTCGCCCACCCCTAAACCACCATTCCTCCAAAGTGTTTAAGTCAATAGACATGCCTCCCTGTCTTTTTTTCACTTCAGCCTCACAAAGCGGGATGGGCTGAAAGAGCGTGGCTGGTAGAAGGTCACTCATGAAACTTTGTAGTGGATGAGGGTTTAATATTGATCTAACACTTGGTGTGGGCAAAGTGCAGCTCTTGAATTGCATTGGCTCCCCCATCTGCTGTTGTTCTTACCTCTTGACTTTGACTTTTTTTCCCCTATGAATGAGAAATCTTCAAGAACCCCAGACATTAACAGCTTTCTTCAAGTCTTGCAAGCTCAACAGTAGCCCTCTGTTGGTTGAATCAATCCACCTGTAGTGTGGTCTTACCCTTTTCCTATTGCTGTCCACTTCTCTGAGCCTTACTGTCTTTTCCAATGAATCACATGACCTAACGATATATCCAAATTACAACAGCCTTTATTTAGTCATTTTCCCACATTTTAGAATGCCTTGCCCCTTTCACCCTTTTATTTTTGCCTATGCAGGTGTTTTCATAATAGGGAGTTACTAGAGCTAGAAAATATGACACACCCTGTTCTTTTTTCTTTTAAGTCCTGTATAGCCCTAAAAATGTGAGAGAGTGCAGAAAATGTACTGAAATGGTCAATAGTTGCAGGAGAGTGACAATGGAGTTGAAGATTTCTGGGGCGGGAAGCAAATGTCCATCCCCTACTGGTCTCTCTTGCTGGCTATTTAACACTTATCTACTTACACCCCTCAGCTCCTTCAGACTTTTAATGTGGATGGAATACATTTTCCACACTCAGATCATCCTTTTCAGCAAGAGACTGTTGAGAGATATCCTCACTTTATATATTTTGTAGGACTGGAATCAGAACTGGCCCAAGGGACTTTGCTACCTGAGGCAGAGCAACATGTGCGATACCCTTCCATCTACCATCAAGGTGCATAGTATCCAAAGCCAACCTTGTTGTTTTGGTACATGAGGCAGAAAATTCTATTAATCACCTTTCAGTAAAAATACAACAATAATGATGAAGAGCCAGTATGGTGTAGCGCTTTGAGCATTGAATTATGACCCTCGCAACCAGGATTTGATTCCCTGCTCAGCTATGGAAATTCACTGGTTGATGTTGGGCATATCATGCACTCTCAGGCCCCAGAATACCCTGTGATAGGTTCACCTTAGGGTTGACATAAGTCAGAAACCATTTGAAGGCACACAACACAACAACAATGATGAAGGATACATTTGGTTCTCTTAATAAAATCCAAAATTTGTTACTTAAGCTCATGTGACTGAATGGTAAGGCCAGTTATGATGAGAATATAATTGGGACTGAGCTCGTATACAAGCTTCTCTGAGCCTTGAGGGCTGCTTCCAGATGATGCTTTTATTATGTGGTCATAATATATTTGAATAGTTTTTTTAATATATTTTTATATTTTTAGTATGTAATTTTTTAACTGTAAATTACTAGATTTTAAATCTTATATTTATACTTCTATGGATGCTTTCTATTGTTTTTAATTTGTATTGTTTTAAATATGTTGTTAGCTGCCTTGATCCCCATTATTGGGAGAAGGGTGGGATATAAATGACTAAAACAAACAAGCAAACAAATAATGTTGCAGAGTATATGACAGCATTCTGAGAAAACACATCTAGAAATTAAAGAGCATGGAAGACACAGTTTTTCTGGCAGGAGCTTCCATGGTGAGTGCTAGTATTGACTGTGAGATTCTGGGAACTGCAGTCCAAAAACCCTGATTTTATTAAGCTCTGTGCTGCACTGCGTGCTATTCTGAATGTTACCTTGTCCCTCAGTGCCCTGCCCTCTCCCTGACCTAGGGCAAAGCCTTCTTCATACCTGGAGCCTTGGCTCACCTTTCCTTCCTTCTTGCATTCTTAATAGACACTATACTTGATGTTTTATATAAATAGTTACAGAGGAAAATGCTGTCTTTACTTGTTCCTCATTACATGCAATATCTAACTGAAAAGTACTGTTTCAAAGAGTTCTTTCTTCAATAGCAGAAATTTATCACTACATTAATGTGACTGTGATTATTGTAATAATTCAAAATACAGAACAGAAGAACGAAAAAGAAAAATCAAAGTCAGCCATTGTTTGCCATTTGGTTTTATACCCTAAACTCATTACTAACAGAATTATGGGGAAAATCATCAAATGAGGTGATAATATACTCCAGCTTACATGAGAAGAAGATGAGAAGAGATATAGTTGATAAAAGTGAATGATGTTTCGCTCCAATTCTGAGATGCTATAGCTGGTCTTTCATTAGCTCAAAGTGTCTTTCTGTTTGCTAGAACAACTGTGTATCTCTGTTGGGTGGGTAAACAGAGTGGGGCCAGCCGAAGACATCCTACTGTTCAAGCCAAAGTACAAGACAGTCCCTCATTTACCTCTTGTATATAACTCAGTGGAACAGCAGTTAAACCTGAATTCAACACTGGTAATAGAACAGCATCAGCCAGGGTTGTGTGGTGGTTTGAGCACTGGACCGTAACCTTAGATACCAGGATCTGATTCCCTGCTCTGCCATGGAAACTCCCAGATGACCTTGGGCACATCACATACTCTCAGCCCCAGAAAACCCTGTGATAGGTTCGCCTTAGGGACACCATAAATCAGAAACAACTTCAGTGCACACAACAATAACAGCAACAGCAGTAACAACAATAGAATAGGGTTCTGCATTATACCTGGGGGCTAATTTAGGTAATGCAGAACACTACAAAGCTCAGTGGGACAGCAGGAAAAGAGAATGCCCAAAGGCCCTTGGAGAAATGATTGTAGGATGTTTTTATTGCTGCTTGGCATCTCCTACCAGTGACAGAACCAGACCTGAAATAACATAAGATGGAATTTCTGTATGTGTATATCAGGGACCTTAGAGCCTCACTCAAGACAGAGACAGGCTTTGGTTTTTAGGGTCTGCAAGTATATTGTCAAATGTTATTGCTTTCCATTCTTGTTCTCAGCAGGCCTGATATCATTGATGTTGTTACCTCCTATCTTGATTTGATAGCCTGCAGATTCTTCTTCACACATAATTTCAAAACAGCATGTAGACTATGTGATTTTTACATCATCACCTCCATTCCTTCTCCTCTGCTTTTTCTTCTGCTTTTTAGACATATTGGCTTGATAAAAAAACCCTTTGGATTCAAAAGTTTGCACAGAAATTTTTGTGCCTTTTGTTTGGCCTGCGTTTTAAAAAAATGGTTTTTAGGATTCTGCTTCAAAGCTTTAAGCAAAACACTCTCTAAAGATCTTTTACATTTTATTATTTCAGTTCCAAGATCAAGGCCATGTATTTTTCATGAATCCCACATTGATCAGTTATTTCTTACACCAGCTCTAAAAGCCTCAGTTTTGCAAAAGCAGATACCCATACCTGTTCAGATACAGTGTTAGGATTTGCTTTATATGTGTTTTCTGTTGGATGCTACAATTCAGAACTTTGGCCATTTCCACACTAGACTGTTATAGTGTATTATTCTACTTTCAACATCCTATGGAATCCTGGGGTTTGCAGTTTAGGGAGGGGCCTTTGACACCGCTCCCTAAATTGCAAACCCCAGGATTCCATAGGATGTTGAAAGTGGAATAATAGCACTATAACAGTCCAGTGCAGAAATGGCCTTTGTTGATCATGACTGCCTCTCTGTATGCTGGTAGGAGGAACCTGTTATAGGAGCTTTATATTGATCACAGTTTGTTGTACAAGAATGCTGGTAAATGTTAATGAAAAATAT
Source organism: Cyclura pinguis (assembly GCA_030412105.1). Lineage (NCBI taxonomy): Eukaryota > Metazoa > Chordata > Lepidosauria > Squamata > Iguanidae > Cyclura > Cyclura pinguis. Next base: position 222,178,111 of record CM059602.1, read on the forward strand.
ATAAAAGGTTCAAAACGCTAAAGAAAGTATTTTTACTACTAAATATAATATCTTGTATTCTAACAATTCAGTGAATCAGGTGGCCAAAATATAATTCTCCATAGAGTCATCAGCAGGACTGGGGAAATTTAGGGAAGTTTGTAGAAGTACTTTTTTAAAAAAGCTTTTTAAAAACTCTAACAATTTGAGCAGGAGAGAATTCCAGACATCCCAGTGAGAATTGAATGTGCTCAGTTGCCACAGAATTATGGCTGGAGTGTGAGAGGGATCATAAAACCACAGAAAAGAAGGGAATACAATCAGCGCTCCATATCAACAGGTTCAAACTAATCATGGCTTGAAAATATTTTTTAAAAAAATCCACAAAGAAAACTTTGATTTTGCCATTTTATATAAAGGACACCATTTTACTACACTGATGTGCATAATGAAACTTTAGCATCTATGGATTTTGGTATCCACAGAGGGTCTTGGAACCAAACCCTAGTGGATACCGAGGGCCCACTGTATTGTGGAAAGGGCATGACTGGCTGAAGGGAACCCTGGACAGTAAGACTCCACACTGAAACATTCCATTGTAGACTTCCTTATTATTGCAGATTTCATACTAGAATACAGGCACAGCCGTTTTTTTCCATTTCAAAGGATGTAATAGATACAATTGCAGTAAATCCATGTATTGGAATACAGATTGTGCAAGGGGAGGGCAGTTCCACTCCTGCTCTATACTGTCCCCCATCTGCTGCTGACTGTGCTTACTGTGAGACAACATCCTAGAAAAGAGAGCCAAATTCTTGAGAATTGGTGGCGTCTGACTGTGAGACAGCCAAGATGTGCAAGGCATATACCATCTGCTTATTGTATATTATCTCACTAGCCCAATGTGAAGACTTCGCTAATGGGGTGGGGTGTGGGTGCTAATGTCTTGGGTGTTTTTTACTTGTTATTTTCTTTTGGTATTATTTTCACAATCTAATGTGCATTTTCTAGTGAGTCTGTTCCCATCGATGAGTTTTCTGAAGATTCAGTCTTTGCTATGAGTAACTGAATGAGGAAGGAAAAGTCCCTGATCACACAGGGAGAAAAAGGACCTTTGACATGACATTTCTGAGTATGTTTTCTGTAGGACAAAAAGCATGAATCAGCAACTTTTAAAGTGAAATCACTTCCAGTTTGTGAAGGTTCTGCTTTCATGTCACAGATACTGGGGATGCAAAAAGCACTCTTTTAGTATGAAAATCCAGTTAATGTCTAGTTGGATAAGGAAAGCAGTTTTGTTTAGACAATAAAAATAGTCTGATCTCATTTTTCCTTTGTAATGATAGCACTGATGGACCTCTGAAGCTTTACTCCAAGCAGTTCCCTGCTTTATTCCTAGTTCTCCGAATTCTTATAGAACAGCCGGTGTCTTCTAGCCAGATTCACTGTAGTGAATGTGCCTACACAGCTAAGAGGTATTAGATAAATTGTCAGCAAGTAAAGTAGCTTGGTTACCTTTAATCTGTACAGAAATTACCAACCTATTTTAAGCACAGTTTCCATTATGTATTATGGGAGATAGAGGGCCATATTGGACAAGTATAACTTCATCATCTAGTTAAGCATGATCCCTTAGTTTTACTTCCATCATAAGGAAAGGGATATCCCCTTCATGCCCACTGTGAATCAAAAACAATATGCTCAGCATTGAATTAACTGGACTTTAATGTGAACACTAGAGTCATCTCCCTTCCTCTCACTTCACTTATACATATACTACTATATTCCCTAGCTATGTGTATGTGAGAGCCACCAAGGTGTAGTGCTTTGAGTGCTGGACTATGACCCTGTAGACCAGTGTTCAATTCCCTGCTCAGTGATGAAAACACAGTGGGTGACTTTGGGCATATCAACCATTTTCAGCCCCAGAAACCCCCATGATAGGTTACCTTACGGTTGCCATTAATCAGAAGCAACTTGAAGGCATACAGCAACAATAAGCATATGACCTACCCAGTTCCATTTCCACTACTTTTGCTTCAGGATGTTGTATGTTTTCATGTTAAGGCACTAGACAGATACCTGAGCTGCTGTCACTTTAGTGTTTACAGAAAAGTGCACAAAGCGTTTTGCCTTCATCCCAATAGGCATTACTAGGTGTCAAATGGTACCTCTGTCTTATTAGGGGCTCAAGCTTGCCTTCTTTATCTGGGACTTAATTTAACTATGAACCTTGTAGCTAAAAACATCAGATGAAATATCTGGACTTCCTAGCTTCCCTCACTCATATTTTTAACCCATCTAACCTGAGGAAGAGTTCCAAAGAACAGAAGGTCTGTGGTTTGTTTCACTGCTGAATGGGTGAACAAGGACCATAAATTAGCATGTTGCCTTTATCCCAGGACTTGCCCATAGCCCTTGTTGTTGTGAGGTGAGGGAGGACCCAGCCAGAGTTTTAGAGCACTTCAGTGGGGGATCATGCTTTAGTCATAGCATACTTCCTTTACATGCAGAATGCCCCAGGCTCAGCTTTTCCAGTGTGATCCTAAGAATCCCATTGTAGATGATGGGGAATGCTCTCTGCCTGAGCACCTAGAAAAGTTTTGTTTTTGAATGTGAATAATACTAAACTAGATGGACAACATAGCCTGATATGACCGTTGTCTTTGAGACTACATCTAAATAGTGGTGCCTAGTGACTCCAAAGTCATTGGTGCAGATGATTTGCTTAAGGTTTTAATTGATACTTTAAAGTTGTGCCTACCATTAGGCAGAGTAAGACAGTTGCCTCAGGTTGTCAATGCTGTGTGAGGAGGTGGCTGGAAATAGCTGCAAAAGGATACAGCCATGTATGGCACATGTAATGCCCCGTGTCGCCTAACCTAGTCTGTCACCTTTAGGTATGGAAGGGGATGCTCTAGTTCAGACATCAGCTTCCCTTGGATGTGTTCTGAAGGTTATCAGTTGACTCAGTTATTGAAGCAATCTGAGGTTACAGTGGACTAGTGGGGAATCTACAGTCTGTAAGCCATGTGCAACTGTTGGACAGCTGGCTAAAGTGCTACATCCCCCAAATATGTTCAGGAACTTGGATAGCCATTTTCAGGCTACAGTAGTTGAAACCTAAAGCCACTGCTGTCTCTGCACCTCCACCACCACCACCCCGCCGCATCTAAGTGAGTAAATCTTACACTCTTACTCTTTTTTCAAAATATAATATGTACTTTTCAGTCTACTTTGTAAACTGCACTGAGGATAAATTTCCTAAGAAACAGTGGATAAATATTCTAATAAACAGTGACATATCTATTTAACAAAGTGCCATTATAGCCTTTGCTAAGCAGAATAACACTGAATATAAACAGTACCAAGACTCTATTTCACCTAAAACTGAAAAGGAAATTTGAGGAAAGTGAGGAAATAGGGTGGAATGCAAAGAAGTCTATGTCTCCATGCACGCACCTGTGGACATCTACATAGAGAGAAAATGGTGGGATGTTTCAGATTTCCTTTTCAATGAAAATTCCTATGTGAAAAGCAATGGATCAGAATGACACTCCTCCCCTGCAACAACCATGTTTTTTTTTCTCCAAAATATCTTAGATTTTGTACATCTTAGGTTTTGTATGGCATTTCTGTCTGCCCTTCTCAAATCTTATGAGACTTGGTAGATTTTGCTTATGGTTCCACACACAGGACAACTCTGGCTTCTGCCCTAACAGAGCTTAGAAAATTTGTTTTCACTACATCTCTCAGAATCCTCTAGTCAGCACACTTATGGTAGTTGTGGAGTTCTGGGACTTGTAGTCAAAAAAATAACTTTCAGAAAAGCATACATTTCTCAGTCTGTCTTTCCCTTTCAGTAGTGTTGATAGCCTGAGTTGATAGGCATTTAATGGTATTTAACTTTGGAGAGTTACTGTTGTCCACCTTAACAGCAGGCCATCAAGCTGTATTCCAAGCAAGAAAAACATGGCTACAGCTTATCGTGTTGTCTGGTTAATGAGAACTTTGAGGGAACTTCAGAATTAAGAGGGAAAACAATAACTGCCCTGTGGTCAAGGCACCATTACTCATTAAATTGTTTTCCAATCTGACTGTTCCTTCAGTGCCTTCAGTGAGCTCACTCTGACAAACTGGAAGTGCATTCCGTAAAATAGATGCCAATTAATAATGCAGTGCAATTGGAAAGCAATGGACGTAACATTTTATATCAACATGAATACAAAATAAAGTAAATAATAGATGCCAAAATATAATTATTCACTGTTTTGTAATACTTTTTCATTTTGCCGAGACTGAAGTCAGGGATGCAAATAATTTAACAGATTGTTAACTGAGATTGCATACCTAATTAATTTTCCATGTGCCTGCTGGAAAATTAATCCTGATGTGCTAGCTGCATCTGGGCTAGGTGGATTTTTTTTCCTCACTGCAGTTGCTGTTGTAGACACAATACTAGTGCTGAAAGCCCAAAGGTTACAGAAGTTTCGATGCATTTGTTAGGACAGCCATTTTCAGAATACAGAATCCTTGTTTAAGTGAGAGCACCCATACTTCTGTTGAATCACTGCATTGGGTGAGGTGTTTTTAAAAATCTACTGGTGGGAAGATATAAATTCCCAAAAGTTCATTGGGGTCCTTCTCAGAAGCAAAATGGAGCAGCATATTCTGTGTATACAAATAAGCACATTTCCATGGGTTTGAGATATCCTATAATTGACTGTGAGAAACTAAATTGCATCTACAAATAGCAAACTTTTTCTCTGAATACTTCCATTTTAGACAAAGCAACACCATTTACACAAAAGGGGACATTACAGAGTTGGGTCCACCATTAGGCAGAGTGAGACAGCTGCCTTAGGTTTTTAGTGCTGCGGCAGGGAAGTGGCTAAAAATAGCTGCAAAAGAACAGAATTGTGTATGTCACATGTCGTGGCCTGTGTCCCTGAACCAAGTCAGTCACCCTCAGATGTAGTGGATGCTCTGATTCAGATATGTAGGATCACATTTTTCCTTGGAGGCATGCTGATGGTTATCAGTTGACTTCAGTTATTGGTGCTATCTGAGGTTGCAGTAGGCTAGTGAGGAATCTACATTCTGCAAACCATATTCATTTATTGCTTAATTTTGTCTGCTTCATTTAGTATGATTGTCCAAAACAATTACACACATTCATTTTTGCAGGGTCGTTTGTAACCCATAACATTAGCAGATCATTGGAGGGGAGACAGAAACAGTAGTGCCTAGTGCCTTCCCTGTGAGTAGGATGTTGAATATGCTTTGATTAAAGGAGCTGTCCAAGGTGCTCAAATTCTAAGCAATTTTCATATGTGAATATGAGACATACCATAAGAAATGCCTTTGAAAATGTGTTTGTCCACCAGACTAAGCCATATTGTCAAAACTCTCCTCTAGGCAGCTGACAGCCTTTCAGCTAAGGAGAACTTTGAAGGTATGGATCAGATTTACGAATCCTGAAATGACTAGCTGACTGGTTTAGCTAAATAGGAGAGGCTTGTTACCCCATTTTTAATGCAGGTACTTTTGTTTGCCAGTTAATATCTGAAGAGCCAACCTAAGTACATCTGGAACAAATGCTACTCTCAGAGAAGTCCTTGGCTTAGATAGATTTCTGATAGAGTGTCTGATACACTTAGGTAAACAAGAGATTATTCTTAAAACAACTTTTTGGTTGCCATGGATTATTAAAGCACACTTGGGAAATGTGTTTCTTGCTTTCTTTGGAGGAATATCTAGAGTACTATTGTTATGCAAAAATCTTCATTAAGCAGCTAATCAGTAAAATGAAAGTCTACATTTAATTATGGTCTGTTGAATAAAGGGAAATGGCTAGTTAAATAAAAAGAATTGGGAAGTGGAATGGATTGTAACATCATGACACCAGCATCAGAGCTCTAGGGAGTGATGTAAAACATTTGTGAAGACAAGAGAAGCTGACAAGAATTGTCACAAAGATATCTTCAGCTTTGACTTTGAATTCTTATGGATTGTTAGTTGAACCTACAGGTCACATTTACCAGCCTGAAATTTTGTTTCCATTCAGAACAACAAAAAATGAAGTCTTCCAGCTCACAACTGAAGAAGAAGAACATACAATGATTGCTTATGTTCTTGATGCTTTAAATGAAAAGCACTAATTGTGTGGCTACAACGAAAAGAGGAGAAAGTGGATTGAAGTGTTTTTACTAAAGTAATCATTTTACTCTAATTTCCTGGTGATTGTTTGAACTTCTCCTTTCTCTGAATACTCCTGATCACACAACCAATATGTGTGGAATGGATATGTGGGACCTTGTTTTGAACCTCTATATTTTATGTCCAGAACTCTGACTGTACAACTATATTTCTGTCTCTGTGATCTGTACTCAAGATTTTCCTGTAATACAAAGGTCACCCATACACATGCTACTAGAGCTTGGAAAACTTTTTTTTACCGCAACATCCATAATTCCCCAAGACAGCATGGCCACTGGGATACTGGGAGTTGTTGTTCAAAAATTAATATTCCTAAGCCCCTCACACCATATAGGTAGGGTGCCAAGCGTCACTGTTGATTGTTGGAGTGGTTCTTGGGAGATCCAGATCTCTAATCCTCAAAGAACTGTGAAATTCACTTGGTGTCCTTGGGTTGGTCACTCTTAGCCTGAGTTACTTCACAGGGCTGTTCTGGGGATAAACTGGGGAAGAGGAGAACCGTATACCCCAGCTTGAGTTCATGGAAGAAAGTAGGGATATGGTATGATTAATACGTAATATTTTGTCTACAGCTTTGGGAAAGCATGTAGATCTGCTGTAGCAGTAACAGCTATTACTTCTGTAATGATTCCAGGGTCCAGATCCATTCAGTTGCCAAGCCAACTAGGCTTAAGGACAAAGTCTTTCATTGCACATCCTCCCCTGCTTTACACACATTAGTTGGTTATTTTATGTCAAGCCAACTGACTTATGGCACCCCAAGAATGAAAGATCTCCAAGCCACCCTGTTATCAACAGCCCTGCTCAAGCCTTGCAGACTCAGCACTGTGGCTTCCTTGATTGAATCAATCCACCTGTATTGTGGTCTCCTGCTTTTCCAATGAGTTTTAAGGTACAACAGCCTCAATTCAGTCATCTTACCTTCTAAGGAGAGCTCAGGCTAGATTTGATCTAGGACCCATTTATTTAACTTTTTAGCAGAACTCTTCCTAAGCACACCATTTCAAATGAATTTGTTTTCTTCCCGTCAGTTTTCTTTACTATCCAGCTTTTACAACCATATGTAGAAATCAGTAATACTGTTGCCTGGGCGATTCAGACTTTGGTATTTACTGATATAACATTAATAGTCACAGTTATTTTGGCTGAATAGAGCAAACATTTTTTCTGATCACAGTCTTACTATTTTAACTTGACACTACCAGGTGACACTGCGAGGAGGAAGGATGACTAGCATGTCTTAGAGCTGGGTAGCTTACAGATGGAAATCAGTAGAGGGAAAAATATTCCTACAAAGTGGGCAAGGGCAGGGGAGACTTGTATTTTTATGCCCGATTGCCTTATTTTTTAACTTTCCAGACATTCCCATTCCCAGAATTTTTCCAACAATTCCTTTTAAAATCCAAGTGGGGCTCTTTGCCTGGGATCAACTCCCAGCAGGAGATAAAATGACTTTGAAAACCAGCATCAGAAAGAAAGCTGCAGGTCGGGAAAGGTTCAAGCTTCCTTCTCATGCCAGCCCATCTAGCGTTTAGACTCCCACCCCCACCCACCCCGATTCCACAGGAACTAAGTTGGATTGTGCCGTTTCCTGTCTAATTTCAGCCTCAGTGATCTGGGACTAAGCACATAAAATACATAGTTAACTGTATGTTTTAAGAGTGCACAAAAAAGGAAGCCCGTGTCTGCCTTGCTCATTTAGTATGCCTGCGTCATCAGGAAGATCACATGCTGCGGCTCTTTCACAAATGACTTAGACACAGGAATAGCAGACAGGTCACTGAAGGACTTCAGCAACAGTAGATCTTAATCAGACTATTGGAGTTGACTGCTGAGCCAACTGCATCATTCTGTTGATCCTCCTCCACCCCTGCCCCCACCTGTGACCGTATGGTAGCTGTGCTCTGGTCATTCTTGTGATTGGTTTACTAAGAATTTGACTGTCATATCAGTTTGCGTAGCAATCATGGGGCATTTGCTTTGCAGATATTCATTCCTTCATCTGCAAACCTGCGAACTGTTAGCAGAGATGCAATGTACCCCAAGGAAGGAAGTCCTTCAGCCGCATTAAATGGCTTGCTTGGCAAGTCTTTTGGGCTTTGCTCAAAATGACTGGGGACTGTTGAGCTAGCCCATAAGGAGCCTGTTTCAGTGAACTGCAGATTTGTAGGCTACAAAGCCTAGACCAAATCTTGTCCAGATAAGCTGTTGCATTTGTCAAGTAACATGATCGTTTTCTTACTGTCTTGGTAACCACTTTTGAACTTCAGTAAGTAGGATTCAAGAGGTACAACTGATATGAATGCTGAGAGGTATAGCTCCTACTGTCTGAAACCAGTCAACATGGAAAAAAGTAGAAGACGTTACACATGGCTAACTGGTTCCAGTAGTTCTGTTGTGACCCATAGTCCAGAGGATTTTCATAACTAACATTAGCTAAATCAGTACTATAGTATGTTTGCAATTCTGGCCAGGTTTTTTTTAGCGCTTTAAAAATTATACTATCATCCTGTGTTATTTAGGCAGCTCAGATGTGGTCATTCTCCACATAGTAGCCTATTTCTGAAAAACCTAAGTTTAACATATACTTCTCTTTTATTGATGTTTATATAATATTCATTTTAGAGCAGTAAGAGGCACTACATGTACGTTGGATCATTTCCCTCCTGGCTAATAATAGTGGCCAGAATTGGACTGACCAAGCAGGTGAAAGGTAACAAATGCCTCTTTACAGCGAGGAAGAAGCTAAAGAGCCCTGTCTGAAACCTACCATACTGGACAATTGCTGCCCAGTATTTCAGTTCTGTCCAAGGTACTGGGATGTGTAGTAGCTTTCCAGTCTTAGGAGTTTCTGGATGAGACTGATTGGCTAGATTGATTGGCCTTAGGCCTGGTTATGGGACAAAAATGGCTTTGGTAGCCTTGATGAATGACCTAGTCTGGAAGATGGTTTAACCCTGTGTGTTCTGCTGGACCTTCTTCAGTGCCATTATCTATCATATCATTTGGGGGAGCCTGTATAAGGATGGCCTGTTGTATAAAACACATGTTTCTGCTCAAAAATGTTGGAGGGTTTTGTTTTGTTTATTTTTGCAAAATAGTCTCAAAGTAATGGAAAATAATTGAACAATGCGCCAAAATCCTCATAATCTCATGCATCAAAGAGAAATTTTTCTGAAATAATATGTTCTTATATTTGAGGGTAAAATAAGCAAATATTTACATGTCTACTTCATATATCACAACACCACTGCAAAGCTGGGTTGTTTTCAGTGAACTTCTTCTCAGCTGCAGATTTAACTTCAGATATTTTGCAAAGCAGCAAATTTTTCATAAGCAGTGAAGTTTGATTATTAGCAGCTATCTGTCTATTTAATCAACAGCATCTTGCCATGTATGTTAGAACAGATTTAATTGTCCAATTAAAACTCCTTTTATTTTAACATTGAACAAATGTGAAGAAATCACAATCTGGTCATAGTCAGTTTGTGTGCAGGCACAGTGGTGGATGTTCCCCAAAATTTATGATGTATTATAAATATTGGGTACAGATTTCACACGGATTAAATCCATAATGCTTGCTATAGTACATATCTATTCTTCTTTCTATTGTTATGTGATAATTTCATTATTAAAAAACATATGCTTAGAATGTCATACATTAGAAGCTATTTAACCACATGAGAGAATTTGTGCGTATTCCATTACATGTTACGATTGCTAATACTAACCACTGAAACAGTCATAATTGCATTTCAGCATTAGTAGGCCAAACAAGTTATCAAGGAAACATTCCTTAATAAGGAAACTATTCTGATTATACACATCCTAGTTAAATGAAGTATGCTGTGTTCTCAGTGGTTGCTGATGCCCAGAATCACACAGTAGGGATACAGACTTCTCATTTTAAGCCCCCTTAAGTTGCTAGATATCTGCTGTCTGTATAGTAATGCCAATAAATCAACATTTTGTTGAGAACCACAAATCATTGAGCTTGTACAGCAGGGATGGCCAACTGTAACCATCCAAATGCTTTAGACTGCAGTTCTTTGCAGCCATAGCCAGCATAGTCTATATAGAAGGATCATGGGAGCTGCAGTCTAGCAACATGCCATTTGGATATCTAGAGAAGAGCAGTAAATGGCAACCTTTATTGCCCATATTGAGGACTTTTGTTGTTGTTGTTGCATCAAAAATCTGCTGCACAGCCAGTGGCTTTCTGAAAGGCTATTATTAAATATATTCCTTTTATAGTGATACAGTGCACCCTCTTCTGGTGCAACCTCCACACAGAAAAATGCAAGATCACATGAAACATTGCTCCCATTATAGTCAATGGACACAATAGATGTGTGGGCATGCACATTGCGTCCATTGACCACAATGGGGAGCAACATTCGTGTTTTTTGTTTTACATGGGGGTTCATAGAATCATAGAATCATAGAGTTGGAAGACACCCCAGGGACCATCCAGTCCAACCCCCTGCTGTGCAGGAACACCCATCAAAGCATTCCCAACAGATGGCCACCCAGCCTCTGCTCGAAAACCTCCAAAGAAGGAGACTCTACCACACTCCAAGGCAGCATAGTTCATTGCCGGACAGCTCTGACCATCAGGAATTTCTTCCTGGGGTTCAAAAGGAAACTCCTTTCCTGCAGCTTGAATCCATTGCTCCTTGTCCTAGTCTCTGGAGTGACAGAGAACAAGCCCACTCTCTCCTCAACATGACATCCCTTCAAATATTTAAACGTGGCTATCATGTCCCCTCTTAACCTTCTCTTCTGCGAACTAAACATACCCAGCTCCCTAAGCCGTTCCTCATAGGGCATGGCTTCCAGGCCCTTCACTATTTTGGCCGCCCTCCTCTGGACACGCTCCAGCTTTCCAATATCCTTCTTAAAATGAGGTGCTCAGAACTGGACACAGTATTACAAATGAGGCTTAACCAATGCAGAATAGAGTGGTACAATTACCTCCCACGATCTAGACACCATACTCCTATTGATGCAACCAAGAATCGCGTTGGCTTTCTTGGCTGCCTCATCACACTGCTGACTCATGTTCAGCTTGTGATCTACCAAGACTCCTAGATCCCTTTCACATTTACTGCTATTCAGCCATGCGTCCCTCATGCTATATTTGTGCCTTCCACTTTTTCTGCCTAAGTGCAGGACCTTACATTTCCCTCTGCTGAAATTCATTTTGTTAGCTTTGGCCCAGCTCTCCAATCTGTCAAGGTTGAACTGAAATTTGATCCTGTCCTCTGGTATATTAGCAACCCCTCCCAATTTGGTATCATCTGCAAATTTGATCAGCATGCCCTGCACTCCTTCATCCAAGTCATTGATGAAGATGTTGAATAGCACTGGGCCCAGGACAGAACCCTGTGGCACCTCAGTAGTCACTTCTCTCCAGGATGAAAAGCAGCCATTCGTCGTCACCCTTTGGGTTTGGTCGGTCAACCAATTACCAATCCAACTAACAGTAGCCCTGTCCAGCCCACATTTTACTAGCCTCTTTGGAAGAATGCCATGTGGAACTTTGTCAAAGGTCTTACTGAGGTCAAGATATGCTACGTCTACAGCATTCCCTTCATCTATCAAGCCTGTAACCCTATCATAAAAAGGAGATAAGATTAGTCTGCCATGACTTATTTCTAAGAAATCCGTGCTGGCTTTTAGTGATTACGGTTCCTAGAACCTCTGTATATATGACTGGTGCATGGTATAGATCTTTATGAGGAACTGTTATTTCCAATTCCCATACCTAGCACTGTGCAATGTTCCATCTGATATGAGTACAAGCAATATCGGTGTATTTCTTACTAGGGATATTTATCAGTATAAAAGTATATCTGGAAATGACATATTGGCAGAAATAAGCTTGTTTGATATATAAATAATAAAATCTGTTTGGAAGAGGAGGAGATGATGATAACAAAGAGAAAAGAGTGAAAACAACAATGAAGATAAACTAGATTATTTTCTAACTAATACAGGAATAATTAAATGTTTTTTGGCATCTTCTTATTATTTTGGGGGCTCCATAGTATTGTGATATAAATTTTTTGAACTGTAATGATCTTTCCCTTGCCAAGGGCCTTACAGCACTTATCTCTTGTGACTAGTCAGGGACACTATCTGGATTATCAAAACATTGGTATGGGATAAACCTCTTTGAAGCCTTGTTCTGCTTAAGAGGAGAAGTGGTAAGGACTGGTAGCAATATTTGTCTCCAGGAAATCCAACAAGAGGAACGTGCCTCTTTTTAGAATGCTATTTTGCCCTAATTCATTTTGATTTGTTTTATGATAACATAATACAGCATAATTTGGGCTACATTGCTGTATTCATTTACCTAGGTGAAAGTAACTCTTCTCAGTTCAGGAATATACTGCAAAATAACAGGAATTCAGAAGAGCAAACATCTCAGCACCTGACCTCTCACAGCCAAGAGACCAAAACAGTTAATTTTAATGGAGAGTTGACCCTCCTGCTACTGACAAACTCAGTTTCCTCTCCAATTTCATGCTTGTCTACACGTCAGTGGCAGACCATCACATAGTTCATGGCTAAATTGACCCATGTCCCGTCTGGTTTTCTAAAATGACATGGCTAATTTTGTTTTTATTTTATTTCATTCTAATACTGCAGGCCTTCCCTACTCTGTAAATGCAAACTTTGTTTCCTGTTTGTTTGTTTGTTTGTTTAATATTCCATTGTAAATTGAGATATCTGTATACATGAAGCAAGTTGCTTTTGAAGCTCACCTTAACTTTCAGCATGGCTGTCGCTGATGCCTGTGGATCTCTGTTTGCTGGGATATTGTGTCTGTCTCAGGAGTGGGAAGCATGTTGTCTCCTACGTGCTGCAATTTCTGTTAGCTATAGCCAGCATATCCAAAGGTGAGAGATGATGAGAGTTGCAATCCAACATTACTAGTAAGGCCACATATTCTGCACTTCTGGTATGTTCTCTTCTATTCCATCTTTGCAAGAATTAGAATCTTGCATAGATTGGAAAATATACTACTAAAGCTGCCGTTAATAAATCACAATTTTCTCTCAGTATCTAGCTATTTCTCTAGCTAGCTAGCTTGCTTGCTTGCTATCATATTTATATACTACTGGTTATAGTAAAATCTCTAATGTCTTGGTTTTGAATTTGGCAGATTTATTGGCAGAGCTAAGCTTTGTATTCATTGGGAAATCCCTGTAAGGAAAATTAAATACAGTACTTTTCTTTTCAGACACCAAATTCTTCTGAATTTAGAAATGTGTCACTTTTGTTTGCCTTACTATCCATAGTGAGATTCGTTTTTACCCATGCCCAAGAACTTCTATTTTCATTTCATTCTCTGCCATTTATAGTTTATTTAAGAGGATTGAAAAGATACTTGACATTTGGAAAACATTTTGATATCTGTATTGCAGCTAAGTTGACTTCATAAACTAAGGCCACAGTCCTGTATGCCTTGCTTGGGAGTGAGTCACTGATCTCACTGACACTTAGTTTTCAGTAAACAAAAATAGAATCAGCTGAATAGCAGTAAGATGAAGTTAAGGACTGATGAAATTATGATGCTTGACCATTGAAGATTATTTGTGACTGAAAATTGTTCAGCCATTTGATCCTAAGTGCTTCTGCACTAGCTAAAGCAGGCAACTGAGATCCACATAAACAAGTGACATAAAAATTATTTAATGACCCAGCTACATTCACAGGTGTGGAATCCTCAACCTTTCTTTTGCTATTTTTCTCATATTTAAAACATTTGTAATCAGTGTATCATCTGATTTTTGTAAGCCTTGGACTCGTCTAAGTACTTAGCATTACATTAAACTGTGAGAAAGGCGCTAAAAGGAAAGCTGGAAGTATTCAGTCAGAATTTAAAAGCATGAGAATCACTTTAGTGGATCAGACCTCGGTCCATATAGTGTCTTGTTCTCTTTCTGTGAGCAGCCAGCCAGGTGGCTCTGGAAGCAGGATTGGCCCAAACCATTTTGCTGCCAGAGGCAAAACAGCCTATAGCTTGCATGCACACTCATTCATTCCCTCTCACTCTCTCACTAACGCTTAAGTCAAGGTACATAGTACCCAAAGCTACATACATAATTTTGACACAAGAGGCAGAAAATCCCATATATTTCTGTTCCTTTCCCTGGAAATAAAAAGTAACAATAAAATAGGTAACTACTTACTAGCCTTCCTGAACATTTGCTCTTCAGGTTTATTGTGGGTAATAGCCAACATTCACCAGAGATGAATGGCTTTTCCACACTACACTGTTATAGTGCTATTGTTCCACTTTGAATATTCTGTGGAATTCTGGGATTTGTAGCTTACCGAGGCCAAAGAGCTCTCTGGCTGAGAATTCTAAATGCCCCTCTCTAAACTCCAAGCCCCAGGATTCCATAGGATGTTGAAAGTGGAATAATAGCACTGATAGCGCTGAAAATTAAAAATAAGGAATTGCTCTAATTGAAGAAAATTAGTATATTTAGCAATGCAATGAATATGTGTCTTTAAGTAAGATGTAGGGCTTAATATGTAGCTAAAGGATGTCCTTTGAAAGGAATATGTGCAAGAAATCAGCTAAGGATTAGAGAGATAAAGGAAGGCAAGAGACCTTTGCTACTTTCAGGAAAAAGGGAGAAAATTAACCTTTTAGGACAGAAGAAAAAATAGGAGATGCAGCATTTGTGAAGTAGCTGAGTCAGGCTGACTGTGTAAAAAAATTTGACCAATTAGAGTGTATTTTGAAAAGACAGAAGGATATAAGTTTTAGGAAGGGATATGTGTTCAGTATCAACTCATGGTGATTCTGAGTTGATCAGATTGCGCAATCTAAATCTTTTATTGTAATCTTTGAATGTCTTAATTAAACTGTCGTCTTAGCTCATTCTACTCTCTTGAGTTTTATTGGCTCTATAGCTCAGGGAAAGGCAATTTTGCAGCAACAGCACTGTAACAGTGTAGCAGTGATGTAGACTTGAGTCAATTGACTCAGACTGAAGTCAGACTTAAGTCACTTCAATGACTCGACTTGGACTTGACTTGGCAAAAATTACACACTGACTCAGCTTGACCTGAGACTTGCATATTTTGAGTGACTGACTTGCTGCCCTCGGTTCAGTAGCATAACACATTCATCCAGAAACCTTACAACTGATTGGTCACATGACAATCTGTCTCAAGCCCAAAGTGTGGACACATTTCTCAGACAGAACAGCAAATTGGTTAGACAGTAGGCTTGAGCTGGGGTTGAGGTCTGCTCAGCAGCCTTTCCTTGCTACATGTAGGAAGAGTTTTCTAAAACTTTTCCTAAGAGCAGAAGGCAAGACTCATGCCCAGAGTGCAGGGGGTATATCTCATAGGGGAACACCTAATGTGTTAGACAATGGGCTTGAGGAAGATCCTATTCCTCACCTCTGAAAAAGCCTCCAGCTTTACAAATGAGAAGTTCCCCACTTCCAAAGCTGCAGATGGCAAAATCACAAAAGTGGAGGGCTGATTCTATTTAAATTGTTAAAACTGACTTTATTTGACTCTGTCCAGAAATTCTGGAATACAGGTTGGGATGTAAAGTTGGCTCCCAGACTCGAGACTTGACTTGAGACTTGACTTGCAAGTGTTTTCAAGGACTTGAGACTCGACTTAAGACTTGAAGGTACAGACTTGAGACTTGACTTGAGACTTGGAGTAAAAGACTTAAATACATCACTGCAGTGTAGTGAGGAAAGGGCCTAAAAGATTTTTCATACTATTTTTAGCCAGGCATGATAGGGAGTTTGGAGGAACAGAGTTTCCTCTTGATTCAGTGAATGTGAAACTGTAGACTCAGCACATAGAAAAGTTAATCTACATAAAAGCAGATATTACTGTTTCAAACTATGGAATTATTTGGTAGCAATCAGAATAGTGGACTGAAAGTAGAGCGGTGACATAGGGTCTTGGAAAGGAAAACTTACAGGGTTGGGGAACCTGTGGCCTTCTGTATGTCTTGTTGAATTCAGATTAGACTCAGCCAGTAGTCATATATTATGGATACTATATTTGAACAAAATTAAGAAGGCCACATGTTTCTCACCCTAGTTTGAAGGCTGTGAAACTTGTTCTTTTTTCCCATGTCCATGAAGTCTGGAAATTGTATTTTATAAAAAAATATACTTCCATGATATTGAGTTAATTTGTATTTTAATGTAAGATTTCCAGGTTCTGCACTTGTTACCCAGTTTTGCTATGTGGTAGACAGCAATACAGGAGAGAGGCAAATGGGAGCTTTATGTACTAAGCAAGTTTTCTGCAATTGTAAATTACATTGGACAAGTCACTTGGAGAATATTTGAAATAGTGCTGTTTGGGTGAGTGATTAGCCATATGTATTAGAAGAGGGTTAACCTTTTCTCTTAAACAGAGAACATAAAGGCCAGGTAAAAAGAATATTTAGTTATCCCTGTTTTATGGATGACACATAAAAATTCAGTGACCTTCATGTGTCGGAGAATCGGTGGCACTGATTGAAAACTTGGATTTCCATTCTTATTCCATAACCACATGAATGACTTTTCTTATCGGATGAGAAATGTATGAAATGTGATAAACAGAAGGGGAAAAAATGGAAGAAGAGCAGTAATCTAAATCACCTGATTTTTCTGCCCTATATGTTATAGGAAAAATGCAAAAATAGTTTGAAAAAAATAGTATCTTACCAATACAAAGGGAAAGAGGAAGAGGGAAGAAATGGGTTTAGAAAATGGAAACAAGAATTTAAAGTCCTGAGGTCCTTTTGATTTTCCTTATTTTTTAGTAGGCTTACAAATGTCTGTATATTGAAATAGCATATTATATTTGAGAAACTTTGGATTATGAATTCGCTTTATCTGGTATAAGCTGTGTCATGCCTTTATTGGATTTTTCATTTGCTGTAATTCTTTTATAAGAATTCAGACTGTGTACCTGCTTCACACAAATGAAGTCTACCCCTTCCTTTCCTGTCCTCCCAGGTGGTATGTTAGCAGAACAAGTCAGAACAGAGTTACATTCCTAGCATTGTGGAATTTTTTCGAGAGTTCAGCATATCCCAGACTTTATAATTAAATTAAGAGTCCAAAGAACAGGAAGTCAGAAGCTAGGCTGATTTTTTTTTTCAGTTTAACTCAAAATACTTTCCATCAACAGAAGCAGTAGCTACAACAAAGTTATTGCATTGTTTCCTTCCTTGTAAAAGAATTGAGTAAAAGTAAAGGAGGCACAGCTTGGTCCTACAGAGAATGATTGTTGTTTTTCCAGACTTGAGATTGCCTGTTGTTTTAACAGAAGCTTTGAATTTTAGAAGACAATAGTGCAGTCTTATTGATTAAAGTGACTCAGATTGGGGCTGTGCCATGTTCAGGGCCAGCCCTGCTATTAGGCAGAGTGAGATGGCTGCCTTCAGCAGCAGGTTTTGACTGCATCCTAAAACAGCAGCAAATTGGTATGATTTTTACTGCCAGGAAGTGGGAGAGGAACTTGCGAGATTTTCTGACTCAGCTCCAAAATAATTTGGTTGGGTTAGTATACCTGACTTTGGAAGGGGGCACTTTTTGTTCTGCCTATAGCCACAAAATCTCTGGCTGGCCCTGGTCATCTCCATGTCTTTTGTGTTCTCTCTCAATGTTTGGTGATATCTTAAGAACTACTGTTGTTGTTTAAAGTACCTAGCTGTCTTTTGGACACAAACTCATAATCCAGTGGAAAAAAATTAACAATGTGAATTTCAAAACCAAATGAATTGACCACACTTTTATCTGTGGCACACCGCAGATATTGTGTGTGTATGTGCATTAATATGTAATAATGTAGAGTTCATTAATATACTAGGATTTTTTAAAAACGTGCATTGAGTAAGCTTTGGAGTATTTTTTCATCTCAGTGAGAATTACAATGTACTGAGGGTTAACACTGTGGTTAGGTGTATTTTCTGTATGCACTAAGAATTATAGTGTACTCCACTCACTCACTCCAAATGGGGTCAGCCTACCAGCAGTCGGAATAATTATTTCTGCTTACCGGTATCATGGATTACCAGAAAATGGCACAGAACATTTGTTGTTCCAATACATTACAGTTTGGGGATTCTGCCCCTGTTCCCACAAAAAACTTAACCAAGTGGCAAAAAAGCAAGACTTGTAAGAACAATTCCATTCCCATCCTTTGTGGTCTTTTTTTTTTTTTAACTGTACATGGCAAGTGGCAGATATTTGTGGAAACTGTGTGACAGTATTATAGAATGTCAATGTTGTAGGTCTAGTTTTCTGAAGATTCCACAATAAAAATGTTAGATCTTGATGGATGGGAATTAAAAGAGGGAATCATATATGCATGCAACAGAATAGGAGAAAATATTGTGAGAAAAGAAATTTATATGTACAGCAGAGCTCCTACCCACAGAACGGATGTTGGTGCTAGTGTCAAGAATTCAAAATCCTGCCTGAAATGATTTTAACCTAACTCTCCAAGCTTATCCTTACAGATTTTAAATAAAGTAGCTTTTTGTTCTGCTCTATAGCAACATTTTCTGAAGTCAGAGTTCATTATATTTAGACTGTGTTATCAGTAACCTCAGATACTGATTTTGTGCACTATCCAAAATCATTATTTGTGGTCAGATACGATTTAAACTTAGCATATAATATTCTAGTCTTAGTATTGGGAATGCTACTGCTGATTCATTTCTTGAAATAAAACCACTCTCCTTTAATGAAATGTAATGAGGGAAAATAAAATACTGTTTTCTTCAGAGGGTAAATCTACCTTCTAAAACCAAGATATCAAAAAGAAGGAAAAGAGCCATGCAGCTCTTTAGTACAGATTGCTCTTCTCTTTTTCACAATTACAAATGATGGATGTCATCTTGATACTCAGTATATGAACTTCAGAGGACAAGTAAAACCATTTTAAAGCATTTCAATCATTCAGAATGACAGTTCTGCATATCCGGCTTCACTCTAGCCCTTTTGATATATTCTTAACCAGAAAAGAGAATTTTGACAATATTCCTTCACCTGTCTTTAAAACGGCAGCAGTAAAGGGTTAATGAAAGTTGCACAAATGTGTTTTCTTCTCGGTAACTTTTTCATAATCCATAGATTGTTTTGGAATCTCTGAGACAGCACAGGCGAAAAGGAGACATTATTTGGTTGTAGGCTTTTAAAGCAAAATCACAGTGTATTTCCCATTTATCATGAAGTTGTGCGAAGAGCTCCTCTGTAGCTAGCAGGTATATTTTTAGGGCTTGGAGGAAAAGTGTTAGAGAATAAACATGGTGAAAACTGGGAAGCAATGAGGATCAGAATGGACACTGTGTTGGATCCCTTTTGAGTTGTAGAACCCAGCTGAACCTGAAAGTTCCACCATCTCTGAGCTAGACTTTAGAGGAAATCTAGTAAATGCTATGGTAATGCACTTGAAATAATTAGATTAAGTTAGGCTTTAGTTTATATACTTCCTTTCCACATTGCTCCACAACCTTGAGTTTGTGTTCAAGTGCTCATGATATACAAGGTGAACAATTAATAGAAGCAATATATAATAATAAGCATTTCAGCTACAGTACATTTCATTGGCAGCTCATGGACTGAACTGGGCTGTGAATGTGCCTCAATGGGGAAGTGTGCTTGATTCACAAGCCACAAGTAGGGTATTTGAATATAGTATTAACCTTTCCATAATACTTCAGTAACAATTCATAAAGTACATTCACAAAAACCAAAGATCTCCAAAATATATCCAACTGAACAAAATTACCGTTAACGATCAGCCTACTAATAGTTCTCAAAAACCCAACAAATTCACTTAAAATGGTTGGGATGTAAAGAATACCTGAAATTTTCTCATCCTTAGTTTTTAAAAAGGAGGGGTTGTCTTGACACATTGAGAGAAACCATTGAGAAAATTGTCAACCGCCTCAAGATTTGTTTGCAGGGAGAAAAAAAAACACCTTTACCCAAACTGACATTCTCCAGACAATTTGGACTATAAATCCCATCGTCCTCAGACAACATGGTCAATCACTGAAGTTGTAGTCTTGCATATCTGAAGGCCACCATTCTGGAGAAGAGTCTCATGAGCTGTTCTGCTTGTGATTTTTCTAAATAAGTTGGGTTGCAGAATATATATTCTTTCTGTCTCTAATTTTTGAGTCATGCGACTCAACTCTATTTCTGAGTTGTATACTTGATACATTTCTTCCTCATGCATCTGACAATGAATTACAGTTGGTGGGTATTTTCTTTAAAAATATATATATATATATATAGAGAGAGAGAGAGAGAGAGAGAGAGAGAGGAAACTTTATTACATTTGTAATTGATCAATGCAGTCTTTTAGGTATAGATTCAGAAATATGAAAATGACGCACTGAAAGCCAAAAATATTTTTAAAGGACAAGACACTTTATAAGGATGAGATCAAGTGCATCAGTCTTAGCTTTTAAGATGAAGTGGGGAAGAATAACATTCTATTTTACATACAAGGAGGGAAACCCTTTTGAACATCCTTGAAAACTGCTTTTAATCTGATGGTAAACCATCAGTTCTAAGAGAGAGTTAAGAAGCTTTAAAAGGAGACAGAAAGATTCAGAGAACAAATTGCTCCAGAGGTTCCTGATTTGCCTTTTTCACTGGCACACTCAATCCAGACTGATTTAAAGTATTACTTTTCAGCAAAATCCTGGATATATTT
This sequence comes from Cyclura pinguis, assembly GCA_030412105.1. Taxonomy (NCBI): domain Eukaryota; kingdom Metazoa; phylum Chordata; class Lepidosauria; order Squamata; family Iguanidae; genus Cyclura; species Cyclura pinguis. The sequence goes on from CM059602.1 coordinate 222,199,033, forward strand.
GACTTTGCATTATTTTGTGAGAAACTAGGCCAGATTCTCCCTTGCAGCGAGTCTTAGTTCACACTTTGATATCTGGTAGCTTAGTCTCTGAACACATGCCTTGAATCTGATTCTGTTGACCTTTATTCTATATATCAGAACTTTGCTTTTGTCCATAAAAAGTGCACATGTTTCATGGTTACAGGCTCAGTCCAACTGAACTATAAATGTACTTAAAACAGTCACATTGGTCTAATACCATCAGGTGCAAGTCTTCAGTTCCTTCCTCAGTTCTTTGAAAAATTGAACTATTTGACAATGCGAAATTTTTAGAATTGTAAATTAGTGGTGCCCAAATTTATATCCTGGGAAGCTGGACCGCAACACCCAGAACCCCTGACATTAGTCATGCTACCTGACTTTTCCGGGAACTAAAGTTCAGCAGTACAATCTATAGACATCACCTTCTTTTTGGGTTTTGTAGATAGCAGTAAGTCTTCTTTAGGAACATTCCTAGCTTAATCTTTCCCCAAAAGGAAAATAGTGTTTGACCTAGGGAAAATGGAACAGATGATGTGGTAGGGGAAATGCAGCACAGAATAGGTAAAGAGGTTGTCTGGGAGTACCTGACTATTCTAAATGAATTTAAGTCTCCAGGGCCAGATGAACTACATCCAACGGTATTAAAAGAACTGGCAGGAGTAACGTCAGAGCCACTGGCAATAATTTTTGAGAATTCCTGGAGAACAGGTAAATTCCCAGCAGAGTGGAGAAGGGAATATGTTGTCCCCGTCTTCCAAAAAAAAAAAAGAAGAACCTAAACAATTACCACCCAGTCAGCTTGACATCAATACCAGGAAAAGTTCTTGAGCAGATCATTAAACACTTAGAAAGGAATGCGGTGATTGCTAAAAATCAGTATGGGTTTCTCAAAAACAAGTCATTCCACACTAATCTTATATTAATTCTTACAGAGTTATAGGCTTGGTAAGTGAAAAGAATGCTGTGGATGTAGCATATCTTGCAAACAATCTAGTAAAACATTGACTAGACAATGCTACTGTTAATATAGTATCAATATATTATCTTATTATTCATATTTGCTATCTCATTCCTTGGATCCAATATGTGTTACTTATTGTTTCTGTGTTAAATTGTGTCTATATAAATATTTTCTAATTAGAAGAAATCTATTGCATGTGAAGCTCGTGCTCTACAATTGACCTATAGCCCTCCAGATAAGCCCTATAGCCCTCCAAGGGCAACCTCAAGTTTTGAGAATCTGTGATTACTTCCTAGATTCATATGCACTGAACATAATGCCCCTCCAATAAAACCTATGATTTCATGAATCTCCCATATATTCAAGATCACTAATGTAAGTATCTAATATTACCGAAGGTTTTTGACCACAACATAGCTTTATCTGGAAAAATTATGAATGAGGATCATCAGTTTACATATTATAGCCAAAATCCTACATTGTTTAGCTTAGCGTAAGAGTTTTGCCACCATCACCATCCTGGGACTCACAGTTTTGCTGTGATAGCCCCTTGGTTAACCATTCCGTGGTTGATAGAGGGGGAAAGGAAAATGTTGGGCTATGCCCGGTTGCCAGACACAGCTGAAGGCATCTTCTGCCAAGATCCAGTGGGGTTCTCTGGAGGTCCCAGCAGATAATGTACCAGTAATCATTCTGCATCTGGCAATGTGGAATAGCTGACGCTCCTCCATTCCCTTCCCCACTCTCTGCCAGTCTCAAAATAGCTGTTCTGCTGGGCGATGACAGGAAAACCATGAATACAAAGGTGCCATTAGTCATTATAGAGGATTGAAGAGAATACCAATCTGTGAAATGACCAAAAAAAAAAAAAAGGCCATACACAGGCTTAAGATAGACTTACAGTTGGCACTTGCATATGCCATTAATAGAATGCCAGCCTATGACTACTATGTGGAAGCACTGTGTGAGAGCTCTCATTACATGGTGCTACTTCTAACCTATATTTTATTTAGGACTTGAGCTTCTGATGTTTACAAGCCACACTGAGACATCCATATGAGATTCCAGTACGCCATTTTTTTCCTACTAAAGTTAACTGAATAAAGTTTCTTTTTCCCTTAACATGTAGCATGATGCATGTGTTGTCATGCATTTGCAAAGAATTTTACAGTCTTTATTTTTGAATACTTGCCAAGATATATAATTAAAGAATTGCTATGATTTAGTATGCGCAAAAGACTAGCCATATGACAATAGTTGCTTCTGTATGGAAAAATTCAACAGAGCCTGGCCAGGATGATCACAAACCAGTTGTCATGCCCTGCTACTCAGTGCCTCTCAAAAAAACACACGGATGTCTTTCATGACATTTATTGGAAAACACAGGATGCCGGTTCACAATTGTTGCTGGAGTTAGTAGTTTGCATCATATATAGTATATATAGTATATGTAGTGTATATGTGTGTGTGTGTGTGTGTGTGTGTGTGTGTGTGTATGTTCTCCATGTGCAGCCCCCCCCCCCCCGGTCCTTCCAGGTTATTGTTTTAGCCAAAATACCTCCATCTATTACAGTCACTTTGATCCTCCAAATATCCTGCCATGCCTTTTGAAGTCCTAACTTACCTACCCCACTATCGGCTAATCCCCGTAAATCACTTGCTAACTAACATCCCTTTTCATCCCTGCCATACAATATATCTCACTGTAATACACATTTCTCCACTCCCTACATATAAGCACATGGCATGGAGAGAACATTACATGACACCAGTGTTCGTATTTCTTATTACCTCCAAGAAACAGAAATGAGTCCAACAGGATCCCTAAGTGTTGCTTCTCATTGTTTGCAGATAGCGTGACACTGTGTTTACAAATTTTCTAAAGTGCATTACTTGGTTACTTCTAACCACACAGGTTAGTAATGTTATTGCCAAGCCCTATAGAAAAGTTGCTAGCTAGCTAGCACAATGAAATTGATGCTCTCTTTGGGAAGCTGCCAGGCATTTCAAGAAAGGCTGATAGATATTGGCAGTCTTCCCCACCCCCACCCCACCCCACCCCAAAGAAGCCTGCAAATGATCGCGTATTTATCTCCCAGTTAGATGATGCAGCCAGATGAGGCTGGAATGATAGCTGATGCAGAACTCAACAGCCAATTTTGATTGTTTAAGTAAGATTTCTATTAGTTTTTGTTTTTCATAAGAAAGGAATTTCCCTGATATAGAAAGGCTTCTTCTTACTACAGTTTAAGCTATCATGGGACCAAAATTAAGATATTGATCAGTGTTTTTTCAAGCTCCTCCATCCCAACTCATTCACCACATATCACTCTTCTGTTTTTTTTTTCCAATGAAGCATGCTGAACCACATTACTACTGGGCTTTATGAAGGAACAGTGGTCAGTTAAAATGTTAGACAGTCTTGTGTGAACTAAACTATATACCATTATAATTGTTGATGAACCATTGATGAGGCCAACACCCTTTCAGTATTTCATCACTTAAAATACATATTTGATTGACGTGCATGTGAGTGGGAAAGCATGTCTTCTAGACAGCTTAGGCTGATACTGGGACAAGGGAGGTTACATAGTGAGAGCTATAACATACTGTCCAAGATTTAAAAAAAAACTTGCACTTTGCCTACTTTTCAATATAAGCTGATAATACAGTATATGCCAAATGACAAAATAGTTTTCAGATGTGCTTACTGCCAAGGTTATAGAAGACAAAAGAGCTGAGACTGATTTGACCTCTGCAAACCACACAGGTAAATACAGATCCAGTCACCTTATGCATTTTGGCTTTCTGGGTTCCCTCATTTTCAGAGATGAGATTGATGAAGACTCAGAACAAGGCCTTCTTGGTCACTGCATTCTTTGGAACACTTAACCAAGGAAAGCCTTTATCTTTATTTATTTATTTAATTTATATTCTGCTTTTCTCCTGACATTGAATCCAAGGCAGATTACAACAATATGTATTTGTATGGAGGAGAGGAAAGAACAGGCATGTCAGCATTCTGTTGATTGGGTTTGGCAATATGATTTTGATTTCCTATAACCCAGGGGTGAATTGTCTGTGGCCCTCCAGGTATTTTGAGCTACAACTCCCAAAGATCGTTACAATTGGCCAGGTTGGCTGGACCTTCTGTGACATGAAATCCAGTACATCTGAAGAGTGAAGTTATGTGCTTGGATTGTTGGTTGGTAGAGGTTTTTTCCTTCTTTGTATTGGGTTTATTTTATTTTATTGTACAGTTATTTGTGTTTAATCCTTTAAAATCATCACTTCAGAACACTGTTATAGATGTCATGGCCATTGTTTTCTGTACTGATAACTAGTCCAGGATGACTGACTGGTGATTCATCAGTGGAAGCTAATGATATGTGATGATCTATTGATAGCTGGCCTTCTGTCCTAAACTGTTGGAAAATGATAACTATAAGAGCATGGCATAGTCTGCAGTTTGGTAGGAACTGTCCTTATCCTCTGCCATCCCACTTTTTCAGCTACCTGAAATATGGGGGAAATTTGGAGAAGAGAGAAAGTGGGACATTTTAATGTCCCACTTTCTCTCTTCTCCAAATTTCCCCCATATTTCAGTTGTTGCAAACTGAGTCAAAAGTGTGAAAGTAATTTGCACTCAAGTAACAGGGAGTGGTGGTGGAGAAGGCAGTGGTGGAGTCTTGTCTTCCGAGTAGGCTCAGACAAATGCAAACTGCTGTAGCCTCTACTAGCTCATATGCTCTTTCATATTAATAACTTTTGCCATCTTGACCGCACTATGATGTTGCTTGGCTACATGTTTCCTGGTTTTCAGTTGTGAAATGCTGGAGGGAAGCATACCATAGAGAGGTGATTTCATTTTCTGTTGATGGGAGGCAACAGAGACAGAGCCTGAATCAAGAAAGTCTGCATAAGCTAAGATTTTCTGGCTGAGGTTACCTGGAAATGATAAGGCTACAAAAATGGTTCTTTGGCATTCTGGTCCAGAATTTGTTTGAGAGTGCATGCTCTGTTTCTACATGCAGAGTTTTAAAAATGCTTTGCTTTACAAGAATGATAAATTTCAACAAATTTATCTCCACTGGATGAAACTTTTGTTCATTTCTCAATGATTTCTTTGATTTGGGGACTTTTTTTGGTGAAAACCTAATTTACACAAACATACCTAAAATGCAACATTTTGTGCAAAAGCCCTGCTTTTCATATTTAAGCAGTGTTGTTTGTTCAAAAACTTCCAACAATGGAAAAAAGAAATGCTACTTTTTGCTATTGCTGAAATACAAATGTGGGATATTTGACAATCTCAAGATACCTTTTCTCACTAAAGATAAGAAATCCCTTGCAGATATTGTCATAATACAGTAAGACATCAGTACATCCTCATCCAAAGAAAATGGTGGGGGGGGGTCCCACAGATCATAGTGGCCCTTCAGATTTTGTGGGGCAGCAGTTTCCTTTGGCCTTAGCCCCTTTAGCAGATGGTGGACAATGATAATAGATGCAGTCTACAAATGTCTGAAAGGCCAAATATTTCCATCCTCACCCTAGAAGCTAATCCCTTGGCTAATTGGTGGTACCTGGATGTTGTTTGCCTGTACTTTCTCTATTGTCCCTTTATCCAGTATTACAGATTTTTCACTGTCCAAGATAGAACAGGAAGACTCACATGCAGCAGCTGTGTGTTCATGCTGGCTGGGGTTTCTGGTAGCTTTAATCCAAAAGGTACCTCTTCCAGATTCTTTTTTAGACAGTGCGTGAGGAACAAAATGCCCATAAGAGAAAGAAAATTGGCAACTTGGTTAGAGGGATTGAATTATTTTTCTCTACATAGGCCCCATAATCCAACACTCAGTCTGACCTCCATTTTCCTCTAACATATTCCTCTGAATAAATGTGAGATGGTGTCTTCTCAGCCAGCATTGCATCAAGGTTGCTACCATGGAGGATTTTAATGCTGTTATTCTGCTATCAACACCAGCTACTGCAATTGCTGGAAGACATATGAACACATTTTAAAATATAATTTTTCCCCTAATGCCAAATTCTGCACATTTTCAAGTTTGATCTTCCATTTGCTATAAGATGGGCAAAGAGAAAGCTGTGTAAGTAAGATCATTGCTTGTCCCTGTGAAATAAGGGCATCTCCCAGCATGGCTTCTCCTTAAATATCTGTATGACTTGCTTGTTCAGTGATAAAGTTGTAAAAGGGAAGAACAGCACAATGATGATGGGGAAAAAAACAGTTTGAAACAACTAGGTGTACCTACACTACCCGGTCATATCTGTAACATATCATTTTTAACTATCATGGCTCCGTCATACAGGATCCTAGTATTTGTAGTTTGGTGAGAAATTTAAAATTCTCTGTTGATAGGCACTGGAGCACACTAGCAGAACATCCTAAACAGCTTAGAAAAATATCACAAAAAATATCTGCAGGATGGAGGAATGACAGTTGAAATGGAATGACTGATACAATTATATAGTGCAGATATACCACCCACTCAAAGAAAATATGGAAAGTAATGGAGCAATTCTGAGTGGAGCCCATGGAGAATGATGAAAAGTGGAATGTCAGCTTCACCAGGCTGGGCTGATAGAGCCATATATTTATAATTCATCCCTTCCTCATTGGCAGAAGTGGAAGGGTTTAAGCACAGGAGCTGCGAGGGATGCAGATTGAACCTATATGGAGGAACAGAAAGTCATTGGCTCCAGTGAAAAGACAAGTCTTACCTGCTTAGTCCTCAAATGTCCAATTTGAGAGCCTTCTGCCTACTACAAACAGAAGAAGAGCTGTTGTCAACCAGCCCGTGTGCAGAGGGGGCCTCCTCCCTAGCTAGGCCCATCTCTACTGTCTCCAGAACTCTGGAGAACTCTCCAAATCCTCTGAAGATGCCAGCCACGGATGCAGGTGAAATGTCAGGAGAAAATACTAATAGAACACGGCCTCAAAGCCCGGAAAACCCATAACAACCTATGGATTCCGGCCATGAAAGCTTTCGACTTTGCACTCTGGAAAAGTGTCTCCAGAACTCAAGAGACACTTTTCAAGGCACCAGGCTTTATTGTCTTCCCTCAAGCCACTAGTATCAGGACAAATGAAGGACTGTACCCTAAACCCTAACATCCAGAAAAATGTTCTGTTCGTTCTTTGTCCGTTCTGCTATTAAACTCTGCTGTGGTTCAAAGAATAATCCTGTCCAGGAAAATCCACATGTACAAGTGTATCTTCTTACATTATAGTCATGCAGGGGACATGGAAGATCAAGCAATGCGTCCTTAATCAGTAAGAAATGAAACAGAACCATTATCTGGCCTGCTTTCAGTCCAGTTTGCGGCTGAGGGAATTATTTTGAAATTAGCAAGTACAGGAAAGGAAGTCCGGTCATCCTGGGTTCCAATAAGGAATCTTATTTGGCTTATTTCAAAATTGTGGCAGTCTGTTTGTGAAAAAGCCATTAAATGAAAAACTGATCTATTTCCCTTCAAATTCTCCACTCAAATATAAGACAAACCCCTTTATCATACTACAAATATATTAGGGCCCCGTCATGCCAGGGTAGAGTAACCGATGCACATAGAGGTAAAAAAAGGTTAATAAGAGACAGAGCATGTGTATATGCAGGATTTGGCCCAGCATTATACAGAGTCTGAGCCAGTTGGCGTAGGAAGATTTCACCATGAAAAGGAAACAACTTGTCTATCTGATTTAATTATTACTATATTTTTACTGCTAGAAAAAGGATGCTTGTGCAGCTTCTCTCCCCCCCCCCCGGGGGGAGGGGCATTTTCTCAGGCGGAAAATTATATTGGGTAGGCCGAGAAAAAGTTGGGCTATGCATGCCAGAAACCAGAGAGTGCTGGCCTTGTCAGTACCTCCCCAGATGTGTGTGTATGGTTGTTGCTACAGCTACAGCTGTGGTGAAGTGTATTATATTAGTAAAACTGAGAAAAAATTAAGGTGTCAATGATTTCATTCTAAGAGCTCTGACAACAGGGCCCACACACCCTGTGTTGCCATGACAGCTTCAAAGCAGAGGAAACTACTGACCTGACCCCTGCTCCACAGCAGTAGGCCCACTGCTGATGGTCAAGGTGGTGGCCCTTCCTGCACTCAGGTTCGTTGAGAAACCGGTAGAGCTGCTGACTTCCATTCTGGTCCCACAGTTGAAGCAACCTGCTCACGTGCAGGCTGAACTGCTGGCAGATTTTGCCCCCGGCTTGTTTACTTCCTGCACAGTCTGCCTCTCTCTTTGCTGTACTGTCTGCCTGCCTGCAGGCCGCCAGCTTTAGCACTAAGCCTCTGAGCACATGGAATGAAAAATGGATGTTTGGAAAACCTCTTGGGCTGCACTAGTGATAAAAGGTTAATTTACTGCTGCTATGGCTTTTCCTGAGTTTGTGCAAAAACCTCTAAAAAATATCCATGACAAGAATGACAATTTCAAAACATCAACCAGTACTTCAATGTTACATTTCCAAATTTACTGAAAGCTTCTTAAAAAAAAAAAAAGAGTGACCAAATCAATAATATATAGGTACAACCAAAATAGAAATTGTTCATATGTTAAAACACAGAATATTGTATCAACATTAGCAAACTAACAAAGATGGTACAATTAAAACTTCCCAGAAACCTCTAGTGCATTATTTTGCCTTAGTGTTCCGTGAGATACAAGCTCTGATTGACAATTTAGGAAGCTTGCAGCTCCATCTCTGGGCATGCAAACATTTGCCTGTAGGTGTCAGAGAAGTGTATTCCATATCCTCTGATTCTGTCATTATTATCAAGTCTGTGGCTGTTGCAAATTTGTTCTTCGCTGAAAGATTCACTTCTGAAATGAGTGACATAAATCTAGACTCAATGGATTTTGATGACACTTGCAGTCTGGGTCCATTCTTCACACACGCTGACATAACGACTCAGAAATACTCAATATATGTGTCAGTTCCTCTTTAACCTGTATCACCTCAGCACACCATGTTAGTTTCTCTGCAGACATCTGAGGTGGAAAAATCTCTCTTCCAATCTTGCTCTGTTTAAGAAAGGTGTAAGAAATGCAGAGGGAAGCTAAAACTGGTATGTCAGCATCAATGTTATTTCTTTAGAATGCTTCTGCGTACTCTAGGATAGCAGAAGTTTCTGAAATAACCGTGATGGTAATCACAACTTGACAAATTATACTACTTGGGAAGCGTTTCAACATGTTGAATGCTGTGATATATGTGTATACAGTTTTAAGAGGTAGCACATATTTTACTTTCTGTTTCTTTTCCGGATGCTTGGGCAAGTATTCCTCCTGTCTGTCTTGTAGGCTTCAGAGCTGAGACATTTCTCAGAAGTTAGTCTTCTCTCATGTACTGAAATAATAAAGAGCCTATTGAGAAGGTGTGTTGCTTGAGATGGGCTGCAAGCTAAACAAATAAGCTCACCTCATATTATGTGAACCCCAAATCTTTACAGGTGCAGCTGGGAGATCTAATTTAAATGGTTGAAAATCTTGACCTCTTTTTTGTCTCATGTTCACTCCCTTCGTCTGAACATGTACACACTGATACCAAAATGTTCCACTATCTGATGTAAGGCAAGTGGGTAGGTATGAATATGAACAGTAATGAGTAATTCTTCATTTTAAAACCACCCATTGACTTATTGTGAATGGAAAAAAGTGACTATTTCTGAATAATCAAGTCATGGAAGACGTGCAGTGATGTTCTTGGTGAAACAGGAATCTAAATTGTATAAGAAGTTTTAAAACTAATTGCCATTTTGCACTACACAATTATAGTGCACTTTATAGTGCACTTTAATTATAATTATAATAATTATAATACTTATAGTGCACTACACAATTATAGTCTATAATTATAAATCTAATTCTAATTCTGATTATAAATCTAATAATTATAAATCTAAATTTATAATTATAAATCTAATTATAAATATATATAATTATAAATCTAATTATATAGATTTACAATTATAAATCTAAGTTGTACAAGAAGTTTTAAAACTAATTGCCATTTTGCACTACACAATTATAGCGCACTTTATAGTGCACTTTAATTATAATTATAATAATTTAATTATAATTAATTATAATTATAATAATTATAGTGCACTACACAATTATAGTGCACTTCCACTTTTACTTTCTTGGCTGTATCCTATGGAATCTTGGGTTTTGTAGCCTGAAGAGGTGCAAGAGGAGCTCCCTGACTGAGAATTCTCAACATTTGTCCATAAACTAAAAATTCCAGGATTGCATAGGATGCAACCATGACAGTTAAGGTGGAATCATAATGCTGTAATTGTGTGGTATAAAAGGGCCTTAAGAGTGGGAAGGTGACTTGTCCTGAAATTAAATGTATTCACAGTTGGGACAGATTTGGGAGAAGGAATATAGCATGCTACCTTAAACAGAATCTAACCATTGCTCTATGTCTCCCTCTACTGCTGCTAGAAGATACTAAACAGAATATTTATGCAAAGATCTATCCTAGGTCTGATCAGAGATCTCTTTAATTGGAAATTCCAGGGGTTGATCCTTGGACTTGAATGCTATAAGGGTACTGATTCCATTTTCACCAAGGATAATTAAACTGCTTTTTTGCATTTTTAACATAATATTTTCATATGGATTATAATTTCTTCTTACTGCCTTTTTCCTAGAGATTGGGCAAGTTACCATTTTGACTACAGTTCCCATGACATGGGCCATATTGGCTTGTGGATTTTGGAAATTGTACTTCAAAAAAGTAAGAGTTCCAAATTCTGCTTCTGTACAACATGAGCAACATTTAGAAAAGGCATGCCTAAAGTAAAGGAGATTATTTGGCTCACAGGTTATAAGATTCACAGAGACTGAATAGAAGATGGGAAGGGAGGGCTGAGGTTCTTTAAGTACTGCTTGTCTCCAAAATCATAAGCATTGCCTGAGCATTGGATGTGTGCATGCTACAATTATATCTCCATTTATCTTCTCAAGATCCTACTGGCTGTGTGAGAAATTACTGTGACAAGTGACTGTCTGTGCAAAAGCACAAAGCTGTCTGAGAAGCAAAAAGCTATGGCTAACAAGCCAAAGATTAATGGGAGAGGCTATACCAGGCCAAGGCACTGGAAGCCTCATGCAAGACCCCTGCTCCAGAGTCACTCATAATCTTATTAGCATAAGTCTACTTCATTGTGATATATGCTAAGGATGTGCCACCTTCAAAAATGCCCGAAGGGCAGGAAGGAGGATCTTTTGTAAACAGTTCAACTTTGCACACTGAAGTATGCATTATTAATGTGTCTCCTTTCTTCTTTTCTTCTTTCCTTCCTTTGGACACATATAGAAACAAGTCTGTGAGAGAAATACAGATGTGAGTCTGTGGGAGAAATACTGCAGGATTACAATATATGAGAAAGATTGTTTTAAAAAATACATATATATTTTTAAAAGATGTCTACTATTCTAAGGATGGCTATCATCTCCATTTAGACAATAATTAAAATACTGCACCTATCTCGCTATCTTCACTTCATGTACCACTGCAAATTAACACTTGAATGCCATAACCAAGTCCCAGTGGTAACAGAAATAAACTTTCCCAAATAAAACTGACATTATGATTCTACCAAGTTAGCTCAGCACACTTTGTTTGTGGTGGTGAATATGAAAGTTGTATGACTACCAATTTATCTTGGGTTCAAGTACCTTGAATGGAAACAAGCAGGAGTGCCATTTAGAAAGGCTGAAGGGTTATTGCCCCTCCAAAACACAGATGTGTTCTGTCAGTTGTGACTGTTCTTCAGGACCATCTTGTGCTTGGTTATTATATGTTTTGTATCACAATCCTGTATGTATTTCTTTTAAAAAAAATAATTCCACTGTATTCAGAGTTGCTTTAATGTACATAAGCACATTTACCTAAGAGTATAAAAAGGAAAGTGGGGGTGGTGAGAGAAAGAGTTTAGTAGCACTTTTAAGACTAATTTATTTCAGCCTGAGCTTTCTTGAATATCAATCAATTTCTTCAGATAAATTGATTGTGTACAATGTTAAAACCATGAATATTTAAGCTCAGTTGCATCATTGTGGTAGTGGGTTTCGAATGAAATAGGATACAGAAAGATGCAGAGTTTTGTAAGATGATACAGATCTTTCCAGTAGCTGGTCTGTTAACACAGAGAAGTGAAAGCAACAAATCTGTTTGCCAAAAGTCAGAATGTTCTTCTTTTGCTATAAGTGCAGTTGCAAGTTGTGAGTTGTCTATTAGTAAATGTAGCATGCCAAGAAACCATTATCTTTGTTCATACTTCTGCTAATGGATTTGAATTTGGGAATATCCCAGTTCAACTGTTTCTGTTTCTAATCTTCCTTACCAATTTTTTTTTTATTTGAGAATCACTACTTGAATTGCACGCATGGTTGAAATACATGAAGAGAAATCGATACATTACAAATTTCAATCCGTTTGTATATTCAAGTGTGAATCTTGCTGCAAATCTTGCTTTTTTGCTTCTAATGAATCCTTCAGTGAAATTCTGAAAACACAGCAGAATATTTTTCTTTTTAAAGAATTGGATCCGTATTCTCAGAGTTTTTGATGTCTATTTTGAAGGAGAGAAAGTACAAAGGGAAGGGGTAGGGTTTGAGCATTGGATTTTAATTGGCTTCCATTTAATACATGCAAAATTCAGAAGTTCAGAAATATACCTGTAATATGCGAAATTTGTAGGCAAATGCTACTATCCTCTACTTGTGAAGTAGCATCCAACTCTGCTCTCAGTTATGGTTAGTACAGGTTTTTGTTTCCTTGGTTCCTACATGCTCAGTCCAATTCTTACTTCCAGCTACAGTTGACCCATTTAATGAATGGGAACTTGGTAAGTCAACTGATATATAAATTCAGTTGATACTCCTGTTGTTGCATGCCTTCAACTGATTGCAACTTGAAGGGGAACTATCCCTGGGATTTTCTTGACAAGATTTGTTCAGAGGGGTTTGCCATTGCCTTCCTCTGAGGCTGGGAGACTGACCTGCCCCAGGTCACCCAGCATGCTTCCATAGATCACTGGAAGATTTGAACCTTGGTCTCCCAAAGTCCCAGTCCAACACTTAAACCACTGTAACATGCTAGATCTCAATTGGTATTCTGGTTGGGAATAAAAATTGGATGCATTCCTGTGAATGCAAAAACAATAACAACTTAATTGTCTGCTGCTTCTGGATCACCCTATTAAGCACTTGTGCATCACACTGAAGACAAACATTAGCTTAGCATCGGTTTTGGCTGTTATTACAGCCACACTGGGCCAAGAACATTAGTTGACCCTTTGGATCAGAGCAACGAGCCTTACTAAGTTTTGTCTGCTCTGTGCTTGATCGGACTGGGCCGCTGAGTGCTCTACTGAACAGAGAGAACTACTAGCTCAGTACTTGGGAAAGTTAACTTTTTTGGACTAAAGCTCCCATAGTCTCTCAATAGTTGTAGTCCAAACCAAAACCTTTTCCAAACTCTGTCTGCACACATCCTGATCGTGAAATGAGAATCACACAGAACTGTCTCCCAAAAGACTAGATAGGACTAGAAAGGATCCAGGCACATGTCCTGAGCTGATCAGTGGCCAGATAGACAGAGCTGAGCCCATCATCCCCATGTTGAGCACAGGGGGAATCAGCCAGATAGACAGAAGAGCCTCCAATGCCTCTGCTGTCCCTCTAAGTAAAATGGCATTGTTTTTCAGCCAGTATTTATCATAGTATTCCATTGTGATTGGTGAAATATATGTGGGTAGTTCTAATAGCAACATTAACCCACTTTGTTTCTTTTGAACGTTTTCTTCTGCTGTGGGCATTGGTAGCATTTCAAAGTTCTGAATCGTTGTAAGGTATTTGATAGAAAGTTCATCACACTGAACTCACCAGACTTCCTTCTACAAAAACAGGCATGGGAAGAAGTTGCAAGGCTACAGCCTTCTGTACACTTACTTAGGAGGAAGCTGAATTGAAGTTAGTGCTATTTGTTTAGCAGTCAACAGTTACTGATAGAATACTTGAGCTAACTGTTGCAACAAGAGGTTCCTCAAAGTTATTATGGCTTTTAGTTTGTAAAGCAATTCTACACGTCTCCTCAGATGTAAGCCCTACCAAAGTGCTTCACAATCTTAATTTTGTTGTACCTCTGTAATTTATAGCTTTCTTTCTCAGATCAATTACACTGACTAGTTTATAAGCTAATAAATTATGTTTTAGAAACAAAACATTGGCAGTGGATTTTAGCATGCATTTACAGTGATTATAGTATTCTTTTAATGTGCTCTTTCACTTTTTCAAGAGCATAGAAATAATGAGACAGAGAGGTTAATATGATGGTCATATGGAATATTGGGTGCACATAAGAAAGCCTTCTGAGCCTAGGACTGGAAAATTTCATAGGATGTATAAGCCTGCCAGCAATTTTAATATACAAGATGATTACCATACCTTTTAAATAAAAGTTGTTCTTCATATTCCTTTGAATGAGATAGATATTCTTTCAGGCAATGTAGAAAAAGCCTTCCTGAATGCTACTGAGGCTTATTTAGTTCAGCCTTACTTTTTCACAATGGCCACCCAGCTACCTCTAAGGAGCCCCAGGCGGGATGTGAAGATAATAGTTCTCTCTAATTGATAATAGTTCTCTCTTATTGACCTTCCCCAAGAACTGCTGTTCTAGTATGCTAGAAGAAGTGAACTGCTTCTGTTCATGGAGCCAATGTAGAAACATCATAACTGAAACCCTCTCCCAGGGCTAGACAACCTTGTGCTCTTCAGATGTTTTGGCCTACAGTTCGCATAATCCCTAAGCGCTGGTCATGCTAGGTGAGTATGAGAAAAGTCCCAAACCATCTGCAGAACATGAGATTTCACAACGCTGTCCTATCCCCTATGAATAAACCCTAGACCCTTTTAATGCCATCAGTGCTAATGAAGAAACCTTAAACCCTTTTAATGCCATCTGTGCTAATGACCAAAAAAGTAGCACATTCCATAATTCAACTATGTATTTTGTGAAGAACTTCCTTTGTCTGTCCTAACTTTTCCACTAGTTAACATCACTGGATTATTAGAAGTTCTAGAATTATGAAAAAAGTAGGAACATTTTCTTCATAACATGCATAATTAGATAAAGCTTGGTTATATATCCTCTGAATTTTTTTTCTAAAACAAAACCTTTCTTTGTAGCTGAGTTTTTTCACTTTTTGATAATTTTGGTTTCTCATTTCTGGATCTTTTAAAGCACTACCATGTACTTTTTCAGATGTCTCAACCAAAACTCTACAGAGAATTTCAAATGTAATTCGACCATTCATGATACTGATTTATTTTTAACTTTTCCTTATGGCCCCAAGTGTTTGTCATATATTCATGTGTAGGTAGACTCCAAACACTTCTGTTGTCCACACACACTTTCTCCCAACTAGTCATGAAGAAAAACTGTTCTAACCTTACTGAGTTTTGCAGTTTCCTTGTTAATTATTGATAGTCCCTGGCAAATGAAGGACTTGTGCTTTCATTAAGAGTATTGCAGAGTTTAGTTTCCGTAGTCAGGAAGAGGACAAGATGATATTTCTTTATATGCAAATATGATTCAGTAATATCTTTTGGGATGATTTTTCCTGTAGGACTGGACTAAAGTCTGTACTGCAAGCTTTTTTTCCTCAAATCAGTGATTAGCAAATCTGACAATGTTGTTGTGTAACACAAACTGAGAGTTGATTGCAGTGGAAAATTGACATCTTCACATTTGAATTATTTAAAATGATATACTTCTCATTAGCCTTATTAGTCAATTTTAAAAACCTCTCAGGCAATGTTCTAGGATCCTTTTAAAGCTTGACTAAGAAAACACCAGGTCCAGGTTAATGTAGGACATACTCTTAAATCAATGACAAGTAGTGTGCAGTACTGAAATATTGATTCTCCATAATACTTGCAGTGATTATTTTTAAATAACCTTTGTCAAGTCTGTTAATATTTACAATGGTTCCCACTGCCATATTTCTAAAAGAAATAACTTGCTAGAAACCTTTCCTATAAATTGCATGATTGCCCCATAATCACTCTTCCTCCTATCTCTTGTCTCATCAAAATAGCTGTCAGTTTTCCCTGTTACCTGGATTTTTTTTTCCTGACTCAAGCAGAGCTGCTAGTTCTGGTTAGGAAGTAAACTATCATATATAGCTGGGGTGAAGACAGGAAGAGTTCAGTTGGAGGCAATAGCCATTGGTGGGTAGAGCCAGACCCAGTGGTGGATGAAGCCATAAGCAAAAAAGTACAATCTGCAGTATAGCGTAATAGTCCTTCTGTCACCCATCACTCTGTGCTTCTGTATATGAAGCTAAGCTGAGATTATACGATATTAGGCCAAAGATCTCATATAATCTGCATGCCACTATGTCCCTGTGGCCACACCCATAGCAACTACGTAGGTGGTGTGTAGACTATATCTATATGTAGTATAGGTAGGAGAGTCAGCTTTTCAATTGAGCACTCTAGTTTGCCTTTTGTGTTTGTGTGTGCGTGCCTTCAAGTTGCACATTGACTTGTGGTGACCCCATAAATTTCGCAGGGTTTTCTTAGGCAAGAATACTCAGAGATATTGTCCCATTTTTTCCCCTGAAATATAACCTACAGCACCTGGTATTCATTGGCAGCTTTACATCCAAATAGTAACCAGGACTGACCCTGTTTAGCTTCCAAGAACAGACAGGACTTGGTGCCTTTAGGGTATTTAGGCCCTTTTTTGCCTTTAGCAGCAGCTTTAATGTAGATGTTAACACCAACATGTATATTCCCTCCATCACTCTGGTCAGCTTTTAGTGTGCTTTCTGATACACATAGATTTCCTGCAGTATATCATCTATCTCTCAGACCATTCTATGTGCCTTTTCCATATGCTCATTCCAGTCTGCAAGTGACATTTTAAATGAGATCAAATGAGAAGGTCAGCTTGTGGTGGCCAATCAAAGGCAAGAATATTTATATAGCAGGAAATAGCCTCTAGAATGCTATGTTACTTGTGCATTCATATTCCAGATATGCTGTCAGGTAAAGATAGCAAAGAAGTATTGTGTTTTCTTAGCTAGTTTATGTGTGCGTAAAAATAACATTTGTTGTAGCAGTTCATTGTTACTTAGTTGTAAGCAAACAAGAAAATGTTATTAGAGGGAAGGTTTGTGGTTTCACTGTGAGTTACACATTCAGACACTCCAAAACAATATATCTGATAATTTCTTATTTCTTATTAATATAAAATTGCAGTTCTGCATACAAAGAATTCATTTTTCATTATTTTTGATACTTATTAATAAAGAAGTATTTTTAATTTTTGGCATCATTCACCATATGAACCACAAAAATGGTACTGACATTTTTGGTTGTTTAACTACAAATAAGTATTGCTAATTCTTTTGTTTAGTTAAGTTGCACCCAGATTTAGACATATATATAAGAGCGAATTTTCCTTCCTTCCTCTCTCTCCTGCAGCAGTCTGAAAACTAGATCTAATGGGGTTTCCAGCCATGCAGAATAAGGTTTGGCTTACTTGGGGCCTGCAGTGGAAAGGGGGTAGCACTCCCTCCTGCTTTTGCTTGATTCTATTGTTAGCCCACTCTGTTACTATTTCTCCTCTGCGCTCTTACTCATATTTCTTCTCTCTTTATTTCTTAATGATCTTTGTCTTCTGCTGGGGTAATTGTTCAGCCTGTAGCAGCTTCAGCATGTTAGAAACACCAGCTCTGCTAACTTCTATTCTCTTTTTCTCTTACTCCCTTACCTGACTTCTTTCTCACTGGCCTTTTTTTTTTTAACTTTATCTTGTCTTCCCCACTCTTTCTCAGTTTTATGAGAAGCCAGGGATTAGTTTATTTCTCTTTGGTTGCAATATTCTCCTTCCCAAAACTGGACACCTATGTTTACATATTAATTAAATTATTTGATCATTATAAAAATTATGTGATAGAGCTCCTTCAGAGATGGAATCTGTGTGATGCAGGTTCTGTCATATGAATGAGAGTTGCTAAGACCTCAGCAGGCTGCCAGCTGCACCTGTAACAGAATGTTATTTTGCAGCAAATGCAGAATAGCAATAAAATGCACTTACAATCTTACCAAACATCATTCTCCACCTTGGGAAAACATATGGAATGTATTGTTGTGTTAGGTGTAAACTGTAAAGAAGAAAGAAAGGCTCTTTTCAAACATCTGAGTCTCTGATAAGGCTTGCCTTTATTCACACGAACATAGTTTTGGATAATTTCATTGCAAGTGACTCTCAATTTGGCTCTGGCTCTAGTCTGAAATATGTTAGGCATAATGATTAATTGAGTATTTTCTTTTCTTTCTTTTTCCTTCCTTCCTTCCTTCCTTCCCTCCTTCCTTCCTTCCTTCAGGGAAGACAATGAAAGAGTAAAAAAATTTTCCATTGAGATCACATCTGAAAAGCCCACAGGTGCAGCCAGCAGCTTGCTGAAGCCTGCTGAATAGCTACTGTTGAAATTACTGGAGAAAGTACATGTTATCCCTGAATTAAATGCCATTTCTCCTCTGCCTTGCTTTTAGCTATACTCTGCTGCTGTATTGGGAGACACTTCCCCTGTTGAAAAAATAAATAAAATGCATCTAGAACAAGGGCAACTGCAGGCCCAATTTCACATATATGGGTTACACATATTAGGGTTGCCCTAATGCATTTCAGGTGACTCAAAAGTGACTAGAAGTCACAGTTTTGTTCCTTTTTACTCAATTTTCAGTCCAAGTTTGTCTCTTTTAGAGAGGATCGTGAGGACTGAGTATGCCAAACCATCAGGTTTTGGTGCATTTTGGTTGGTGCAATTTTCAAGATACTTTGCCTCTCCTTTAAAATTTGAGGACATAGAAAAGTGTCTGGGGACTGCATACAGCCTGCAGGCCACATTTTACTCACCCCAGCCTAGAAGCTACATCCTGTAAGGACCAACATTTCCTTGCTTTCAGGTCCTGAGAAGCATGCTTGAGGCATGCTTACATTATCATGAGACACAATGCTAGTACTGGCTACTGAGTTGCACAGTCATCCTTTGAAGTAATTTGCCCCACAGAAGTGATGATCTTGAAAGTTTTCATACACTGCTTCAATGTCATTGTAATTATCTCAGTGTTAGTTAATGGAGATTTAAGAAGATTCTTAGGGAAGGAGCTTTGTAAAGTTTTGAAATTATCTGCAAGGCACGTTAGGAATTTGTTGGACAGCCTAGACCTAGCAGAGTTAGTCTTCTAGCAGATATCGGGGTAATTGAAGTTCCCCATAACTAATAATTCTTGCATCTGTGAGATTTCTGAGATTTGTTTCTGCAAAGCATTATCTGCCTCCTCTTCTTGGTTTGATGGCCTGTAGTAAATTTCTATCAAAATGTTGCATTTCTGTCTTTATCTGTCTGTTTTCATCCAGATGAACTCAGCTGGTCCACTCTCACGGATTTCTGTACAAGTGAATTTGTCATTGATAAATAATGCTACTCCCCCTCCTTTTCTGCCACATCTATTCTTTTTGAATAGGTTGTACCTTTCAAGAAACAAGGTTTCCTAGTTCTGATGAATCCGTTGGTTGTGACTCCCTCTCTTGTCTCTAGTTCCTGTTCAGAGCTCCACTCTAGCAAGTGCCTATATTGTTCTATGAACGCTGCTGATAACCTATGTGATTCCCATAACAGGCACACGAAGATTTGCATCCTTTTGGTTACATTGGATTTCCTGACAGTACAATGGATTTCTGCATTTATGTATGGTTTGTCATATGTTCTGTGATTAGTATGAACTCCCGTTGTGTAGTGCCCATAACAGTGCTGTTCATGCATAATACCATATTGTACTTGTTAGGCTGCAGACTTTCAGAGGACATAGATTGAAACTAGATTCTCCTAATCAGGATGAGAACTAACTTAATTATTCTGATCTATCCAACATAAATTCATAGGTGATGGGTTTGGAAAAGTTTTGCAGATGTATCTGCTAATACTGTCAGTGGTCTGATGGAATTGTGGAACAAAAGTCTATTACTGACAACAGTAAAATTATTCGTGAATGTCTTAGGTGGACCTCCTTTTGATATGTGCATACAAAAGCTAATCCTGAGTTCCTTCTGTAGTCTAATACTATTTACTCTGACCAGCAGCAGTCCTCTAAGCCTGAAGCACACAAGAATGTTTTGTTCTGATACTACCTGAGATCCATTTAGCTAAAAGTATCAAAGACTGAGGTATCGCATACTAAATATGTACTCTGAAACCAGTTCTTCTCTCATTCTCTAGTGCCCATTCTGTTACTTAGGGTTGCCATCAAACTAAGGTTTACATATATATTAATAAGGACTGCAAAACAGAACTGAGTAGTTTGCCTGGGGCTGCATTGACTGAAGTAAATATAAACTCAAATCCTGACATTGCTTAGTTATGAATAACTGAACCTCTATTTTTAGCTATTATTATGATTGGGACCCAAACAAGAAAAGATGTGCATTGTGTGTGCTTAAAAATGACCGTGGAGTCTTTGTCAAATAAAATGAAATTGGCAGCGTGAAGGAAGGAGAATTTCCATCCCATTAGGTGCTTTTAATTGCCATTATTATGAATGGTCTGAATCTTTCATACCTGAGTTGCTGCATAGAGCAAGTTATTTTTAGCAATTGTAGCCCAAAGCGACTGTTGCTACTCTACAGAGCCATATCTGTAGATATTCTTTCCATCCTGCAGATTCAGGCTGAGTAGGTAAATTAAGTGCATTACCTGATGTGCCATTATTAAAAGAAATGAACAAATATTACACAAATAGGCACAGCAATAGAGACGAGGCATGAGGATTGCAGCCTGCACTGTTTGCTCAGAAAGCCCTTAGACACATAAAGCTTAAAATGAACAGAATGTGTTTAAAGGGGAGACTGACCAAAGCTTCTTGATGTGCTTTGGGGATTATCTCTCTCCAGAATACATAAAAGGAAAATGTGGCTTTCATTTCCTTAAAAGTTTTTAGTATTTGCAAATAATGGTTAGGGCAGCAAGTTCGCTTCTTCAGTTTCAGGTAACACTTCCTGCTGTAAAGAATTATATACTTTGCGCTGTGCAAAGTGCATTTTTAATAACCATGAATAAACAAGACTACTGGGTAGAAGCTGATTAGTATCTATCTATTGATGGAAAACCATATTTATCCAAAGGCATTTCATAGGTTTGTAATGAGCAACAACAGCTAAGTCTTTAGTTACTAAATTCTTGTGAGTGGGTCTATGAATCATGGTCCAAATTATAGTTGCTTCACACTCTTGAAGCCATTTTAATAACTAGGTTTGTGTATCACACTTGGCATTCAGTGGAACCAGCATGTGTGTTCATATTTGTTGCCATCAACTGATTCAGAATGAAGAAATACAAGATATGTGGGCATTTTCTTAAATCTCATATTAATTTTTCTGCCAGCAATCAGTTACTATTGTATTAGTTTCCCGCATTATAATTATTCTGACTTTTGTCTTGGCTGTGTTTTGAACTATTCTGTGGTGATATTGAGTAATCTCAAATGTTCCCATAATATTTGCTTCAGAAGTTGCACCTTTCTCTTGACTGTTTACAGGGTAAAAGAACCAATCTGTTTGCAGTCACAATTCAAAGTGCTGTTATGATTTGTGAAATCTTATACAGCTTTGGTCCAGACTGTCTGAGAACATATCCCCCTAAATGAGTTTTAAGCAAGCCCTTGGAGATGGTTTTTCTCTCGGTCCCACCACTGTCACAGGTAGATCTCATGGAACTATCTGAAAGACCTAACTCCTATTCTTATACCTGAGTTTTAAAATGTTCAGGGGAGGACTATATCTCAATCTCACCACCATTGCAGGTACATCTCAGGATGTGGGAGAGAGCCTTCTCATTGCCTTCCCCGGGGCTATGGAACTCTCTTCCAAGGGAGGCTCAATTGGCCCCTTCATCAGCAGGTTATTTAAACAGGCCATCAGTGTGTAACTGGTTGGGGCAGTACAATGGGTGTGCTGGATCTTAAAATGTAATAGGTTTTAATTTAAACTGTAAATCATTGTTTAATGATATTTTAAAATTTTTGTATTGCAGATTGTTTTAACTGTTTTGTTTTAATGGACAGTGTAAGCTGCTTTGGGTCTCATAGGGGAGAAAAGTAGTATATAAATTAAAAATGAAAATAAATAATAAAAAAAAATCTATATGAGATTACCTTTTTGGTGGCCATTCCCAGGCAATGAATGTCTCTCCCATGAGAGGGGTCTTTGCTTTCTTCCTTTTGGCAAGCAAAGAACTTTTTATCAAAATAGGCATTAGGTGATTAACTGGTTGTTGCGGAAGGGTCTTCTAATGCTATGTGCCTGCTGCACTTTTGTTCTTCTTGTTATGCTTTAAAATTGTTTTAAATGAGTGCTGCTTTTAATAGAATAGTTTGTTTAATTTTTAAAATTACTACTATTGTGATGTTCTTTGATTAATAATTGAGTTTTAATTATGTATTGTACCATTGTTTTAATCCCTTCAATTGTTTAACTATGTTTTAACTTTTGTATTTTGTGAGTTTTTTATTATATCTTTTTTAATCTGTAGGCAACTTTGAGTCCCAACTCAGGAAAAAAAGCAGAGTACAAATAAATTATTATTATCTTTGGTCCCATGGGAAGGATCTTAAATATAAACAGTACAATATAAATAACATTAAATAAATAGATACTGTGACTACATGATCATTGTTCTGTAACAACAGCATACATCAAGTGCAGACAGGCAGGTTGCAAGGCCCTCTTTGGGTACTGATCTCCTCTGCCTGCCTATCTGCACTCCAAGATACTGTCAGGCATGATGAATGAATACGGTTCCCTGACATCTTCTCTAGGCCTTAGAGTGAGGAGAAGAATCTCAAGGTAAGACCACTGCTCCAAAAAGAAATTTGTTTTTTTTTAAAAAAAATGGTGTGCTCCTGGCCCAAATTGTCTAGGCTGCTTCAAAGAACCTTCAAAGTACTCCATTGCTTCTGCTTTTTTCCTTTGTCTCATTTGTTAAACATGTCTTTTTATTGACGCAACACACTTTGAACAATTGTGAATGATGCCAAATGGATGCCACCAGATCCCATCCCCCACATGCTATCACCAGGCACTGTCCCCAGGGCTCAGATTTTGGCCATGAAATCTCAGGGGCTGGGAAGCTCCTGACCTGTCAACCCTAGAGGTGAGGAAAGAAGGATGTTCTCCAGGTGTTGCCTGGTGGTATGCCATGCTCAGTAAGGCAATTCATAAACCAAGACAGGCAGTGTTTGAGCAACAGTGAAGATTACCTTTGCTTATGTGGAGAGGTCAACACAGAAAAAAGACCAGTGTGGCTCTTCCAGTGTGTGATGAATAGTGTATGATGAACAGAAGCAGTTTCCAACTGCTATTTAATTTTACTTGGCAAGTCAGTACACAAAGATGAGTTTTATGTAACTTTAAATAAAGTCAGAATTTTAAAATGTGCCGGAGAGTTACAAAAGATTACTCTTTTAAGATTTTCTAACAGTGAGAGATTACCTGGCTGGTACTACTCTAGTGCTTATAACTTCAGCCTGAGATATAGAAATTGTCAGTCTGTTTCTGAGCCCAGTTCAATTAACTCTTAAAGCTCTTAGTGATTTAAGACCAGACCACCTTGAAGAGCATCTCCTCTGACGTCCACCTACCTTGGCCCTAAGATTGTCTTAGGTTTTCTTCCAGGTACTTGTTCCAAATGAGGTGCTATGGGTGGCTATATGAGGCATGGGCCTTCCAGTAATAGCATTTCATCTGTGGAATGCCACTCAGAGAGAGGCTTGCCTTCTACTGTTTTCTGGTCTTTTCAATACCAGGTAAATATTTTTTGTTCTCCTCTCAGGTGTTTAAGAATTGTTTTTAGTACATGTTAGATTATAACATTCATTTTGTTGCTGGTTTTATTTTTACTTATATGCTTCTATTTTTACTTATATGCCTCTACTCTTTGCTTCTGGTTTTATCTTGGTTTATAATTTGCTCTCTCTGGTTATTGATTTATTGCTCATGCTTTATGTATACTTTAATGCTCTATACCCCACTGAGAGAATGTTAGTTATTAAGCACTCTAAAGGTATAATAAATTAAAATAAATCTTCCCATGACATGAAATTCTGTATACTAAGGATGTGCAAAACTTTTTTTTTACATTTAGTTGGGGAAAGACAAATGAAATCTTCATTCATTACATGTTCCTTTCACTAAAATCTCCTTCATTACTTGTTTTATTCATTTAAGTCATAAGTAGAATGTGATAGGAAGATTTTGTCCTTCCAAAAGCTTTTGACCACAACTCCCATCAGTCCCACCCAGTTAGCCAATGAGAAATGATTATGGGAGGTGGCTGAAAATACCAACTAAGCCAGAGGTTATCTACTAGTGCACTAAGTTTTTTTTTTTAAGCATCACATTTGACTAATCAAAACAATCAAAAATGCTTGCCTTGGCAAAGATCTCCTGTATATGATGCGCATTAAGATCCACCTTATCCATCAGTGAGATGACTCAGATGCCAAGCTTCCCTGGAGTATGAGAGAGCACCTCTGACTGGCTTTACCATCTCTGTACACTGCTCATCCAGAACAAACAAAAGGCAGAATCTTTAAACCTCATGCAGCAAGATGTGACATGGTTTATTGCAGAATCCATATAGAACTAGACCTACAAGTTCAACATTTTAGCAATAGCACTAGCATGTGTATATCTATATCTGCTAAGTGCTCTCTAAGAGGTTTACAATGTGTTAAGCTAATTGCTCCCAAAAAGCTGGGTACTCATTTTACTGACCTGTGGAAGGATGGAAGGCTGAGTCAACCTGGGGCTCAGCGGGATCGAACTCACAACCTTGTGGCTGCAGTACCAGCATTTAACCACTGAGACACCAGGGCTCCTTTTTGTGAGATTGCCACCTATATTGTTGTAAAAAAGGTCACCACTTTTCAGTCATTTGCCGTGTACATTTTGTCTTCATTTTACTTGCTTGCTTGCAAAAATTTTTTTAAAAAATTGGGACAAAACCTGTCCCCACAAAACTATTGGCTTTGCCATTTGGTTGTTTTTTTGTGGCAAATAGTGTAGTGTATTGGTAGACCATAAAGGAGAGAAGCAAAACTTATATACTCTGTTTGTAGGTTGACTCTTTTCACACAGAACACTGGAATTCCCATTCAGATCAGGAAATACAAGAAATATATATGAAACTCATAACTCTAACTTTAGCTAGACACAATGTTACCCCCAAAACAAATCCTTAGTACAGTAGAATTCTTATGGAAAATACTCCATAACTCATTCAATGCAACTTTTCTTTTTTAATCTCATGTAGGAAGATGAAAAGTAGCATGTGATGCTGGGCCTACTTGTTTTATGTTAAAATATTTGATTGTAACCAGTTACAAATTTGTGATGTTTAAGAATAGTTAAGATGTTGCGTTTGCTATCATTTTGAATCTGTTTTATGTACAGTGTGTATATGTATGTGTGTGTATGCAATAATTTCAATGTGTATATGTATGTGTATATATAGACACATACTATGCAGTATTGTTGACACATTTATATATGTGAATGTGTGATCATATTCTCTCACCTTACATGCATGCTTTTTTAATAAATGTTAATTAAATGGAGTAGTAGAAAAGGAGACAAGTATCTTTCTACCAACTCTGTCCCAACTTCGTTCATCTTGTTCTTCCTAGCAGTATTAAGATGTATATCTTTGTGCCAGCCATTCAGCAAAACATCTTAGATGTTATGACTTTGCCTAGATATATTCTGTAAAGGTATAGTGAAAGATATGCCATAAACCCCATTCACAGGGGGTCAGGTACAATTTTTAAAAACAAAAGATGGCAGTAATATGAATGACAAGATCATAGCAAAGGTCAGTTGGAAAGAATGTTTCCAGTTTGGGTGAGATGATGTTTTCATGTGATATTTTGATGTTACGTGTTCACAATAATGCCAATGTTGATTGCATCACTGTATTGTAATGCATATATGGTGCCAGAGGGAACTAAATCCAATTTGATGCTTATAGTAGTAGTGGGATTTTTGGTCATTCTTCCATCCAATCCCCTCCGGCACCAAAAACATGCTCCAGAGGTTTTCACAATACTCTGAAACAGGTCTTTCAGGCTTTTAGGGTATGTGGAAGGGGGGTTGTAGAAGGTATGGGAGTTTATCTGCAGCAAGTTCAATGACACAGAACTTCAATATTCAATTCAGTGACCTTGTTTTTTGATAACAATTTTGGATTAGTCTTTGAATCAGCAGAGATTCCATATAATCATGTCTTGCTGAATTATTATAGATACCACACTATCATTTCTTGTTACTAGCTTTCTTTGATGCTAACATTGTTCCCATAGCTTGATGCATTAGTCTTGTATCAGTATAACGTTACTATTCTAACCACATCAAACTACATCCCTCAGGATTCCACGGGCCAGACAGAGCCATGGAAACTGAACTGGTATCAGAGTTTAGGTACACTACATCCATGGATGTCCCCCACAATTATTTAAAATCAAGTGTAGTGGGTTCTGTGCAGCAGACAGTTGCTGCCTATATATGGAAGGTAATACAGACGGCATTGAGTTACTCTCCTTTCCTTGTATCCTTGTACCCTATGTGCTTTTATCATATCAAAAGCAATCTTGCAATAAAGTCTGTGGATTAGGAAGGTCATTTCATCCTCAAACTGTCTCCTTCAAATTGTTGGATAACTTCTTCTTCATTTTGTACTGTGTGTAATTCTGTATATGAGTTACAACCTATACTTAAATAATAATTCCAAAAGATCCAAACAAAAACCCATCCTTTCATTATCTAAATTATCATTGTCCATCAAACATCAACAATATACATATGCTTACATATGCACTTTATGAATAAAGGTTGTGCATTTTGGAACCTTGTGGTTCAAACCTGGGAAATGTTCACATGGGAACAATAATGTTGATCGAGCAGTTTTCCCTTTTGAAAATGACCTGCTGCTGCTTCTTTCAAAAGAGCTTATTTACACATCAATAGCTTTGTTCAGTTCTTTTTTCATTGGCCAAGTCTGGAACAGATGCAGTGAAAATCAGAGGAAAAAATGGCATCATCAAAGACAGTCAGGAGAAAGTTGCAGAAAAGGAATATAGAGACTGCTGTGATCAAGTAATGATAGTGCCAGCCAAAGATACCACTTAGGGCTGTATCACCAAAGGGATATTCTCCAAAGCAAGTTGGGGGGGGGTTACTGGATGAAGGAGAAAAAGGAAATGTTCTATTGTATGAATGGAAGTCCATTTATGCAAAGTTGGAGATCAACCGACAGTATTTTATTATAAATATATTAAGCATATGTTTGCCTTCTTTAGTCCTGTTATCACACCAAACTGCTTACTTCCAGCGGTGTTCATCTATTTGCTGGAATAAAATCAAGCACAGTACCTAAAAGCCACAGTTGAAACATGGTTTCGGATCCTAAATTAAAGAAAACGCTGTTTAGCCTTCACTGCTATTAATATCTGGTTAAGAAAGTGACTTAATTGCAGTCAAGGGTAAGAGAGATGATGTTTGCTCCTGAGAGGACTGCTTTGATCTCATCCAAAGGCTCAAGGACATGTACATCTTCCATGTGAAAATTCTCTTAGGCCTTTTTACATTCATTTTTCCTATCTTTCTTAATCTTTGAATCTATGAGTGTAGAGAATGTATTGGCAATGACCCATTCTCCACTTTTTAGAAATGTTACTTTTACATAAATTCCTGTAGTACACTAGTATCAGTTCTGGTTCTAGGTATTCAGGAAACACCCACATACCCATATTGTGCAGGAAAAGAAATGGGTGAAATAGCCAGTGATCCATGAACACCAACTTAATAAGCTCTCCACATTTGGTTCACATGGGGCTCTTTTAGAAATCTTCTTTACCGTAGCCAAACCAAAATGGTCAGTATCTATTTCTGCATTTCCCTAAAGGTTATCCAGCACTTCTCAATCTTAAGGGGTGATGAATGTTTTTCCCTACATTCATGCTATGATAATCTTAGCTGTGGTTAGAAGATTTGCCACAACCACTTTCAAGTATCTCAGTAATTCTAAAATAAGATCACATCATCTGATATCCCATCATTGTATAAATGCTTATGAAACAACTTCTTAGTATCTTTTTATAGTGGTAGATTGTCCTGAGATTTCCTTAGAAGTTTCAGAGTGCCCTTGGGATGCCATTTCCTGTAGAGCCAGCAGGACAGAGCTGTAGCTGCATTAAAATTACATTCGGTGTGAATGTAGAATGTCGGTATTGATCTTTCTGAACCCACTCAACACAGGTTGACTGCAGCCTGGATCCAAAATAGTGCAAAGGGGGGCTTTTCTGTTTTTCCTTTTGGTTGTTGTTGTGTTGTTGTGTGCCTTCAAGTTGTTTCCAACTTGTAGCAACCCTAAGATGAACCTATCATGGGGTTCTCTGGGGTACAGTGACTTTCCATGGCCAAGCAGGGAATCGAACCCTGGTCTTCACGGTTGTAGTCCAGTGCTCAAACAACTAAGTCATGCTGGCTCACCCTTCCCAAAATCAAGTAATTAGTTCCTCTTCCTTATTACAGCCCATTTCCATTGCCCGTTACAGTATTGGAAAAGGTAACTCATTACAATACTGGTTTTACTGTCCTCTGCTTTTGTATCACTTTCTGTTACTTTTTTGAGCAGGAAAAAACTCTTAGTGTTTATATGAGAATGGCATAGAGCTTGAAATAAATGCCTCTAAAATGACCTTTAAAAGTAATTTTTGAAAGTAACTAGAAACTATGATATTTCTTTGACATCATTTTGTGGAACTATACAATTAAATAAATAATTACCACTTCTGCAAAAAAGAAGTGGATTCGTTCTTTGTTAAGTTACAATTGAAATGCAGTGCAGTTATATCTTAATTACTGGGGAAATTAATTAATTAAATTGTAGCTCTGAGCAAATCAGTTGTCTTCCACACTCCCACATGAATGTTCTTTCTTTACAAGAAGATGTGATTAGATGAAAGGTGGAGTTCTAGGATGCCTGCTAACAAACATGCACGACAAACATACTAGATACACACACACAAGAAATGTGAATGTGCATGGCAAGATAATACTTGGTCTATCTTATTGTTCTTATTTCAAAGAGAAATATGAATTAAACTGTATATGAGCAGACTCTCTACTGTGTATGGAGAACATGAAATAATAATGTTCCATATCTATGGGATGAGGCTACTTAAATATTCCTTAAGGCTAGACAACTGAAGTCATTTAAAACATTAAGGAACAGATCATTTTAAAATATATATAAAACTTGAGATGAATAATGCAAAACAGACTGTAATATATGGTTGTTATTTCTGTTCTTATATCATTGTTATATTGTATTTCTAAAAAAAAATGGTTCAAAATAGCTTTAAATGGAACAGATGTTTTACTTAGCCAGTGAAAAAAATGAGGACTAAATATAAATGAAAATTAAAAAGTGGTAATACAGATCATATTTTAAATCCATGAATAGGCCTATTAGTCTCTAGAATCATTTATTACATTACAGTGCAACCAGCCGTCCATGAATGCATCTCCTATCTCTTTTTAGAGAACTAGATTGTGGACTTTGAGACATGTCTGTGAAATGAGAAAGAATGATATTAGGACAGATTGGCTGGTACTTTTCTTTCAAAAAGGGAAAGAGAGAGAAAGAGAATAGCCAGCCTTGTTATGGTTCAAGTAGAGGTTGTTACTGTTCATTATTTTGAGGAAACTTGTCTGGAACATCAGTCCTTTCTCTTCTCCCTTCACGTGCCCTCCCTACTCATCCAACACTCTCAGTCTCTCTCTGTCTCTCATAAAGTGTTGTAAAACCCAACCGGGTAGAACCTCTTGGGAAAGATATACTAAAAGAAAGGAAAATGTAGTACCACAATTGCACCTGGAAGCTTAATATGCCACCTGTCAAATATAATGGCATGGTCTAGCTCAGAGATAATGATCTGAGTTCAAAAAAACATGGATCCAATAAATGAGTCTTGTGCCCACACATTCCTTTGTCACCTTCTCTTCTCTTGTACACCATAATGGAAAACTTTAGGGCTTTGTGAAAATACGTATTTCCTGCTTTGTTGAAAAGCAGGAAAAATCTGTTAGGGATGGGAAGCATGTTCAAAAATATTTAAGTGAGTTAGGAAAAAAATAGATTTCCTAACTGCTTGAAAACCCTGATGGGAAAAATACTGGAGAAACAAGAATCTTTGTAGTTTGAAGATGTATTCTTCCTGAAAAATGCACATGATTTTTTTTCATAGAAAATGGCACTTTTTGTGTAGAAGGAATTTTCCTTTACAGAAAACAATCCTCCTGTCACTTTCTGTGGAAAAAACAAACCCATGTACATTTTCTCAGAGAAACTGCCCTGAATAATCTTCCAAAACTGCAGTTGTCAAGGTCTCCTTCACATCAATAGGAAGAATGGTTAAAAATATCTACTGCCTACAAATTTAAATATTAAAGCATAGCATACAAATGTAATGTATTTTGACCACTACTGTCAACTGATTCTTTGCAGATGCTATAAACTGAAGCTTTCATTATGAATGCTATAAGTGCTCAGAGACAGAGTACAATCCTGTTGATGTTGTACTGCCTGCAATCTTATGCATTTGGAAACTAATCACCACTTAAATTAGTGATGTTTTGTTGTAAATGGACATGCAAAACATTGCATTGTTTGTTAAATCTTAATGAGAGTGGTGAACGTGTTCCTTAGATATCAGTTCATCTCTGTTGGTGTATATGCACTCCAAATTTAAGCAAGTGTATTGAATCATGAGTGCAAAGGTTCAAACTGGGTCATGTGGTTACTCCTTCACTCTTTCAGAACATGAGTTCATAAATGAAGTGCTTTATTTTATTTTATTTTATTTTATTTTATGTAACATTTAAAAAGAGAAGTATCTTCCACATGGGAATAACATTTCCCATCCTGTTATAATTCAATGAAAAGTACATCTTATAGTCTGAGGCAATTTCCGCACTAGACTGTTATAGTGCTATTATTCCACTGTGGAATTCTGGGATTTGTAATTTAATGAGGCCAAAGAGCTGTCTGGCTGAGAATTCTAAAGGCCCCTCCCTAAACTGCAAACCTCAGAATTCCATAGGATGTTGAAAATGGAATAATAGCACTCTAACAGTCTAGAGCGGAAATGGCCTGAGTTTTGTTAGGGTGAATAAGTTGCATGGAATTATCAGAATTTGTATTCATCTGATAGGTTTACTTCAGTAAACAAAGTAATTGCATTAAATTTAATTCCACAACAATTATGGCTCATCAGCTACTCTGAAAATTGAGTGAATACTATTCATTAACCTACTGCAGAAATCCCACTAGATCCAAACAGAAGTCCACAACAAGCTGGGCCTGAGAATTCACAACTGGGTAATACAAAATAGTTTTTTGTTTCAAACCTAACAAGTATGGAATCTAAAGCCAACACAAACAAGCTGGCTGGTAAGTAGAAGATAACTAATTATGTTAATGTGAACAATGAAATCTTTTTTCTGTTGTCATATTTTGCAAATTTATATTTTATACCAATTTTAGAAGAATTGCCATGAGAAATAACTAAGAAATACATAAAGCCGTAAACAGTTCAAAGAAAATCCAGTTATAGGTTAATCTACTATATGTTACTTCTAGGCAGTTTGGCCATTTTGTCTAGAAGGATATTTTAAAGAATAGGATGATGGGTAAATTCAACCATTGTATGAAGTAGTGTATGAAGAACAGCACAACATTCTTCACCTTTGGTAGACTTGATCAGTTATTTGTGAGTACAGCAGCATCCTTCCTTCCTTCCAAGGAAAGGGATTCTTTGCAGTAACCATAGTGTATCTGGACAACCTAGAGTGTGTTGGAATCAGACTTGATGTTCTGGGATTGGCCTGCTTCTGCTTCTGCTTCTGTGGGAAATCCCAGACACTCTTGAGGATCCAGTATCTGTGGTTCCCCCGAGGACCTTACTTCTCTTCCTCAGGACACATTCATTTGGTGGTTCCTCTCCTTTTATTTGTGCTTTCCCATTTTAAAACACTGAGGCTTAGTTACTGATATCAAGAGCTTTGAGCTTAATTTTCTGGTATTTTCAGTCCTACCCTTTTGTCTCTAGACTCACCCATCAAGTAAGAACTTCTTTTAATTGAATTTGGGCCTTGGATTGAAAAGAGTATTATTAAAATTTCTCACATATACATCTTGGACCCATCCCAATAGTTAGGTTTCAAAGTAAATAGTTTCAGAGGATTGATTTTCTCCAGTAGCACAGCAAAGTGGGAAAAGGTTAAATTGCCCTTCTCTGCCTGCTACAATCGCACTATTTCCCACCCCACCCCTGCCGAATTGATGCTATTTGTATTTTTAAAAATTGTATGTTCAGTGCAGAAGTGCATTGAATA
Organism: Cyclura pinguis; assembly: GCA_030412105.1. Taxonomy (NCBI): domain Eukaryota; kingdom Metazoa; phylum Chordata; class Lepidosauria; order Squamata; family Iguanidae; genus Cyclura; species Cyclura pinguis. Next base: position 222,231,578 of record CM059602.1, read on the forward strand.
CCTAGTGAAAGGAGAGCATAAAATAATAAAACAGAAATCAGCACCTTGAAAGAACTATCTATAATATATATTGACCATCATGAAGGCAGCCAAAATGTACATGCCAATATCGTTACAGTATGGCTTCAGGTTTGTAATAACTTTGTAGTACTGTACAACGCACTTGAAATTCAAGTTGTGTCATACATTTTTTAAGACAAAGTACCTTTTTGATGTCACGTCATGTATTTGAACATTAGGAAAATTTAAGAAATAAATTGTTTTTGGGGAAAAAAAGAAAGAGAGAGGATTCTAATCCTGATTGATAACCAAAATACAGGGCTGAAAAGATAATGATCACACAGGCCGTTTGCAATATAGTCAAAAGCACTAAGCAGGAATAAAACACAACTATAAACATCAGTGGTATCTTGCTTAAGTCAAGAAGAATCAAGGTTGTTGAAATAAATCTTATTGCTATAATAACTGTAAAATGGGTAGCTTTTGTACATGGGATTGAATAGCAGCAGTACTCTGTCCAATAGTGGCTGTAGTGTAACTGCAGTTGTTTGATCAGGTGTCTTTTCAAAGCTCACACAAGGAGATATGTTCGGGTGGAGTTTTGTTCTCTCTTCATGCTGAACCATTCTCAAGTTACTCACATGTGTGGGACTTGTCATCAGAAAATCTCAACTTTGTTTGAGTCTGGAGATAAGAAGACATGAACTGCTTAGTACAAAGTGATTTGATTTCCTTCCTCTGCTCCTGATACTCTTTTGAGCCCCTGTTTTCAAGGAAGTAGGGATAGACTACAAGAAAGGATTTGTGCTCTCCTTACTTAGGTCCAGGATTAGCACCAAGGGTGCACTCTACTAAAGGAGGCCAGAAGGCAGCATCCCTCCTACAAGGGGAGCTGGCAGTTGTCCAGCCTGAAAAAGGGAAAGAAAAGTCCTGTTGGGAGCCTTACTGCAACCTCCATTGTGCTCCCTGAACCTGAGAATCCATGTTAAGTGTACTATTGGGGACTTCTGCTCCAACAGCATGAAATTGGATCTTGACCTTTGAAGGCAAACAGCCAACTTACACTCCATTGGATACAGCCTATTAATGTTCACATGTGCCCTTCTATGTAGTAATAATTTGATTTTGTAAAGTTAAAACATGCGTTCTTAACACGTAAATGTTGAACATGTATCTAAATGACTGAACATCTTGTTTTGCTTAAAAGAAAGGAGTGGCAAATTAGTATATTTTGTTTTAACACAAATCTCACGTTTCGTAACAAAACCACTCAAAACATTTACATTTTGGTTTCTGAGTAAATGTACCACAAATCACCCATCCATATCTTTTCCTTCTCTACACAATGATGCAAATACAACTCTGTGATCCAATAAAATATATGGTAATATATATACTTACTTTATATAGGTAGTAAATGCATAGTTCACTACCAACAAGGTTAAGAAGCTTCAATAGAACTGTTCTTGGGTGTAAGAAAAGAGCATCTCTGTAAGAATCTATTTTATTTTGGCATTAGGCTTTCTTGGGATAAGTTTTATCTCTCCAAAAATAGCGTTCAGCATTTTAATTTCCACATTTGTTTCTAAGCAGTGGCACATACTGAGATAGCTGGCCAACATCCCTGGTAATAACACAGACATCTGTTTTACAAGACAGGGTATATATTGGACTAGTCACCAAGGAAACCAACTGTCCTATAGTTTCCTAAGAAACTGATCATCATTGTGTCAAGGATTTTTTAAAGTCTTTCATTTTCTCATTCAAATTCCTCTGGAATTAGCCCCTACCCAATTCTCAACCAGCTTCCTTACTAGTTGTCTCTGGCAATTACTGTATTTCCTTCAACAGATGAACAAGATGAGCAGCGCAGATACATACATAGCTAGAAAATAAGTTAGCCTCATAGATTTATTAACAATGCTGTACAGATGCTTTTCAACACACTGAGAGATGAAGGAATAAGAACCACAGTCTAAAACTCAAACTATAAGTTCACACAGACTGTATTTTTAGATGTAACAAATAAATAGGGTTTCCATGTTGTACGTGTAAGTTTTGTGTTCATGGACTTTCTTCTCTCCTCTTGTTTCTGGCATGGCTGCAAGCAAGAGATCGGAAGTATTTGCTTTCATTTTCAACTAACCTTGACTTGCTGTTATCCAGACTATCTTGGTTAGCCTTAACTGAAATTCAGGTCAGAGTGGGCAATACACACACCTGATCTCATGGTCCTTGGTCTAATTTCAAAAGTCCAAGTGGTCAGTCTAGGCCTCTAGAAGTAGAAGAGTGATGAATGACTGGGGAGAAAATGGACAACAGAGAGAGACAGGAAGAAAAAATTATAGAAAAAGAGAGAGAAAAGGAGTAAACTCAAATTAGAGTCTAAATTACCATGTTTTTCATTCAGCTGTGAGTCTAATAGAGTGTATCAAATGCTCCTCAGAATTTTAATAAAAGAGACATTATTCATTGGAATAAGGCATGATTCTCCTATATGAATTCCAGGTGTAAGATTAACACTTACGGGATAGGAAAATAATTGCACTACTACCAGTACTCTCTACTTGCATGATTCATCCTAAGTGTATGCTTACATGAACACCATGCTCTCTGACATTTAGGATTTTGTCTTCTGATTTTTCTGCCTCATAGACTTACCTTTAGCACTTACAAGGGCAGCCATTTTTTATGTGCAACATATCCTTCCTCTCCTTAATCAATGCTAGACACTGTAAGAATGGCACATGAGACAAAATGAAAAGGCCTTCTTAACAAGACAATACCATACCTACCACCCTAGAGTCTGTACTTTCATTCTCCATGTAATTACTTCATAATTTTTGCAAAAGCTATTACATGCTTTCTCATCACTCTGTTCCACAAGGATACTTTCACCTCAAACCTGATTCAGCCTTGGTTATTCACATTTTGTCCTAACCTGTCCCAGAACTGTTTATTGTTCTAAATGTATTTTTCTACAGCTGTCTGTAATTTCACATTATAACACTTGCCAGGATTTTAAAGGAGATTTACAGAGACAGTTTGGAAATGCATTCCAAGGTTGAAAAACAATTATTTTTGTAACTGTGTCTAAAAGCAGCTTCTCAAAAGGACTAATGGACAGAGAGAGAAGCAAAAGTTGACAGTACTCCCAGATCTATTTACAGGAATGTATGTTTTTCCAGTTAACCTCTTGGGGAATGCTATCATAGGTTATTTATATAGATTGGCAGATTGGCAGAAAGATAGGCTTTGGTGTATGTTTTATTTTTATTTTTGCCACACAGAATTGAATTGCTTTGCTATCAGTGATGTAGAGAAGACCAATAAAGCTTAACGTGCTTTTTGGATTCAAGGATTCTGTGTGTGTCCGTGTGTGTCTGTGTATGTGTGTATTAATGCAGTTGATACACTGCTTATCTGAAGGTTCAGTTCTATTAAACCTCGCCAATGGTTCTCTGTTTGCCAGAGGGTAGAGTCCTTCCTATTAGCAGTATTACCCTCTATCAAATGAAGAATGCAGGTAATATAGCAAAGAAACAAAATGACTGAGTGATTTAATTCTCTGATGTCATAGATGTATGGTATAGTATATATTCACTGTAGAGCTGTTCAGGTATTCAAAGTTAGTTAACCTGAAAGTCTGAGCGAATGTAGCATGCTAGTCTCCTCCTCCAAAGTTTTTATGTTCATTATATGGAGCATGTGAAAAGGAAAGCTGCCACCATTTTGGAGGGTCTCCATGTAATCTGGAACCGTGAAAATTCTGGAATTCAACCGGCATAGTAAAGACACTCTTCAAAATGTCAGGCTTCACATGAGGAGTCTGGCAGTGAGAAAAACAAGGTTGGCCTGTTCCCGCTGCCCAAACTCTTAGGCCATTTCCACCCGACACTGACTGTTATAGTGCTATTATTCCCCTTTCAACATCCTGTGGAATTCTGAGGTTTGTAGTTTACTGAGGCCAAAGAGCTCTCTGGCTGAGAATTTTAAATGCTCCTCCTTAAACTGCAAACTCCAGGATTCCATAGAATGTTGAAAGGGGAATAATAGCACTATAACAGTATAGTGAGGAAATGGCCTCATTTTCACCTCTTCTCGAATACCAAAACAGAGGTTATGTCTTAAAAGATGCAGCAAGGAGTTGGTAAGCTTATGCTCTTTCTTTGTGCCTGTGATTACATTCTCAGACTGGTCTTTGGTACCAGTGTGTTGGTGATCATCTCACACTTACAATTAGATCACATTAGTTGTTGTTTCAGCTGTGCATCTGCATTTCTCCAGTAGATGATTCATTGCAGATAACAGATATATACCTCAGGGTTATTATGAACTTAAAATTCAGTAATTATTATTAATTAATTAAAATCCACCTGTAGCCTACAGTAACACTTTTGTTTAACTAAGGCCCTTTCCGCACGTGGGAAAGGAACCGCGCAGAAACGCTACTCACCGGACTTGTTCAGCATCCAGGCGAGTCCGTCGGGATGAGGAGCAGTGCGAGCTCGTCGCTCCGCACTGCTCCGGCGTCCAAAATGGTGGCTTCCAGTTGGTGGAGGCTCTCCACCAACCGGAGAAGCTCGTCAGCCTAAAGCCCACCCCCGGCAGATCTGCAGGCACGCACTAGTGCGCGCTTGCAAATCTGCACCGGAGTGCAGCGACGGAGTGACATGGAGTTGCGCACCCTGTGCTTTTTAAAAACCTCTAAAAAGAGATTTTTTAAAAGCACACTGCGCGACCAGTTCCGGTCGCTTAGGAGCAGACTGAAGTGCGGAACTACAAAAAGTAGTCCACCCCAGTCCACTCTACGGTGCAGAAGACCTCCGTCAGAGGTTGCTCTGCACCGTTTTAATAGCCCGGTGCGGAAAGGGCCTAACCTTCCCTAACAGAGAGAAAAATAAATTGCAATCAGGCATGAAGATGCTCATTGCTCCTTTCGATCTCTGGGCATCTTCACATACTACTTCTTTCTAGTAGCCACTGGCCAAAATCTTCAAATAGTTAAAAAGAGGGAGAAAGGATACTACTGCCTGGTAAACAGGGGACAAGAGCAGCAGGAAAGGCTAAATGAGCATTGGATGGGGAGAGAGAGAAAGAGAGGGTAGAATTGTGGTGATTTAAAACAGAATAAGAGAAAAGGAGCACTAGGATGAAGGAGGGAAGCTAAGGTTTTTCTAACCCTGATGAAGTTGGGTACCTCTGCTAGTTAGGCTGTACATTAATAACTCGCAAGGATTAGGCAGCATCATTTTTGGATTGAAGAGAACCCACCCAGAGTTATTCACCAAGTGAAACCTTATCTTTAAGTAGTTTTAATTAATGGCCATTTCCGCACTAGACTGTTATAGTGTTATTATTCTGCTTTCAACATCCTATGGCATCCTGGGGTTTGCTGTTTAGGGAGGGGCCTTTGAACTGCAAAGCCCAGGATTCCATAGGACATTGAAAGTGGAATAATAGCATTATAACAGTCTAGTGCAGAAATGGCCAATGTCTTTGATATAGTCATTGATCTTCTGAAGCAGTGACTGTTATAATTATCTGTACCAAGTTTCATTCTGCTGTTTTTCAGAATATTTGTGTTCTTTGTTGCATTATTGTTGTTGTTGTTTTGTCACATTGTTTTATTGTATAGACAAAAGTCCAATAGAAACTCATGTCTCTCATGTATGTCTTCATGTTGTTCTCAACTTATGGTTGCCCTAAGGCAAACCTATGACGGGGGTTTCATCATATGCTTTGTTCAGAGGGAGTTTGCTCTTGCCTTCCTCCAAAGCTAAGACCATTTCCGCACTACACTGTTATAGTACTGTTATTCCACTTTCAACATCCCATGGAATCCTGGGGTTTGTCGTTTATTGAGGCCAAAGAGCTTTCTGGCTGAGAATTCTAAATGCCTCTCTCTAAACTGCAACCCCCAGGATTGTACAGGATGTTGAAAGGGAAATAATAGCACTATAACAGTGTAGTGCAGAAATGGCCTAAAAGAGTGTGACTTGCTCAAGGTAACCCCGTGAGTTTCCATGGCTGAGTGGGGATTCGAACCCTGGTCTCCAGAGTTGTTGTAAAATTGGAGACATTTCACTCACATATGCAGTTCCTACACCATTTTAGAATATAATGTTTAACCTTCAATATTGGTGCAGTGAATAGAAATAGGAGCAGGTCTAGAACACTAAATGTTATTTAAAAGAAAAAGGAAGGAAGGAAGAAGAAGGGAATGCATTATAAGATAAAATGCCTGCCACTGACTGATTTTTACCTACCTTCAATACTAATCTAAAGAAGTTAGTGAAATAATGGCTAAAATGAAATCATGATGGAAATGCACACATTAACACAATTTTCTCCAATTGAAGGAGGTTTGCCCAGAGGGAAAACAGTTCCATTTAGTCAGACTCTCCCCATCCCTGACATTTAATGTAGCGGGACTGGATTTTAATGAATACCTAGTAGCTAATGTGAGCATTTGTTGTTGTAGTCATTGTTTACCACACCTTTTGGAGAGCTTTCAATTAGTCTAAGATTGCTACCTTACACAGTTGCTGTTACAAAAAAAAAAAAAAAGAGGGCATCAATTATAGTAAATAAAAATATTTTAAATCCCAGCCTTCAAAGGAATCTAATTCATTATTCAAAAAAAAAGTTCATAAGATCTGTCAAATTTCCAATTTTGTTCACAGAAAAAATGTAGAAAAGTTGGGATATGGGAAGGGACAGAAAGTATTCCCTGCCTTAAACATACATTGTTTTTTTCCAGATCTTTTCCAGATCTTTCAGATCTTTAACCTAAATGTTAATAAAAATAAATCCATTTATTTGGGACCTGAAGATCTCATAAAAGAATTAGCTCCCTTGCCTCCATCTTTCTGCCCCCAGAATACAGAAAATATTTGTGCCACCTCACATTCTTATACATTGCACTTTGCTTCTACATTACTTCTACATTCTTATACATTACATTGCTGCTCTACTACTTCTATCTTCTCGTGTTTCCTATGACTTCCCTTTCCCACTACACTTGTAAATTACATTACTGGGAGGCAGTAAGAGTGGAAGTTATGTGTCTAGTTCAATCACGTAAGCCAGATAAGATGTGACAACTTTGGGAAAGGTTACATTTGGATCTATAAAAGAAGAAACAAAAAGATCTGCCCCAGAGCTTTTTATTGTCAAAACTTTAGCTCTCCTTAAAGGCTCCAAAAAATGGCCCCTGGAGTAGGCACTTCATTTAATACTAGTGTTTGGAAAATTTGCTGGTCTTCTTTTAAAGAAGGAAAGAAAAAAAAAACAATGTATTGCATGCTGTGCTATTTAAATAGCAACCTTTAAGCTGTTTAAAGGAGTAGAATGGATTAATCTGCTTACAGTCCATATGGCCAGATGTTCCAAGGACGGTGGAAGAGTCACAGTTAATGTGCATTCAGATGGCTCTCAGTGAAAAGCATTCATATCATGAATCAAACTGGCTGGCATTTTCTTCCTAAAATTTGCCAGAGAGAATTCAGATCTCAGCATTTTTATTCCATCAGAGAAGACTCTAGGAGATATCCACTTTATATATGTATGTTGAGTATAAAAGTCAGTGACTTTATTAAGAACTTGGAAATGTTACTTTGGGAATTACAGTTCCCAGAAACCCCCTCTCTCTTTTGCGAGGCTATGCTGACTATGGATTTCTTGGGAGTTACAGTCAAAAAAGTGACTTTTACAAGCTTCCACCTCACACTGCAGCCTCTTCTGCCTCACTCTGGGCGTTTTGCTTCATGGTAAACAACCATGTTATCTGGGGATTCTGGGAGTTGCTGTCCAAAAAAGTTACTTTTCCAATCTCTGACTTCAGCAAAGTTACAAACTAAATATCATCATGATCAAAGAAATTCCAGCTGTGCTTCAGAAAGATTAGGGGAATTATTTCTCCATTTCAAATTTTGGTTGGCATCCTGTTAGTGAAATGCAGGTATAAATCCATGTTAGCCTATGTATGTCCCTTTGCAGATTGTTGCAGAAATTGGTATTTCCTTCCTAACTCCGCAATAACCAATAACTCCAGCCATGGGGTTCTGCAGCAACTGAACCAAAGGCCTACCCATCGATGTGCTTTTACTCCCATGTCTATTTTGTAGCTGGTGGAGAGTATGGAGTTTGGAGGAATATCTGGCTGTGCCCTATAGCCAGAAATGAAATTATTGCATCCTCTTCTGAGACCTCTGAAGATCATACCAGACCTCAGCAGATGACATAATCATTTTGTGTCTGCATATGGGGCGTAGCCAGATGCTTCTCTGATTCCAGCCCTCCTTGCTCTCCTCCAGCTGCAGAATTGCTATGGGAATGCTGCGGTGTAAGTTGGGGGCGGGGATTAGAGGTGTTAAGCTGTCAGCTCTGACGTTGTTCCACAAAAGTTACTAATATCCTATACCGTGCCATACAGGATTTCAGACTCTGTGTGATATTAGAGAGAAATCTATTTTTGTTCCTCCATCTTCTTAGGAAGGAAGTTTAGATTGCATTTGTAATGAAATCTTAGATATTTAATTGTTTCAGTTTTTGCATTTATCATATTTACAAGGGATTGTTAATAACAGTTCAGAGGTACAAAAATGTGTGCATGTTATTCTAGAAAAAAATACATGTGAATTCATGAGGAATGAAGGAGTGTTAAAGAAAAAGGGAAGGAGCTCAGACTTCTTTTATGTTGATCTCTCTATGACCTATTCTGTGATCCTATTCATGTGGAAGGAAAAAGGATTGTAGTAATTGGTCTCAACCACAGTACATTCATTGACTCTTCTATACAGAGCCAACATGCATACAATTTTCGATGCATAGCTTGTCTCCTTTTCATCAGTTCAACAGAGTGAACATAATAAATTAGGAAATAATCTGACCTGCTAAGTTAAGTAAAGAAGCTAAAGCTAGTAAGATTACAAAAATTAAAAAAATAAAAAATAATGTGTTAAAGGGATGGGCATAAATGTGGTTTAACTAATTGCAGTTTGCTAATTAAATGTGATATGTTAAAATACCAATTGCAACATTGCATCATGATTAGATTTAAAAATATAAGGGGATAATCAGAACCAGCCTGGTGCAGTGGTTTAAGCATAGGACTTCAGCTCTGAAGAACCGGGTTTGAATCCCTGCTCAGCCATGGAAACCCACTGGGTGAACTTGGGCCAAGTCATACTCTACCTCAGAGGGAGGCAAAGGAAAAAAATCTCTCTGAAGAAATCTTTCCAAGAAATCCCCTTAGGGTCACTATAATATTGCCAATCCATTTAGTAAGTTATTACTAAATTATATCAGAAGCCAATTAGTAGTTTGACAGCAATTGCTAGCTGCAAATAAACTGTTCTTTAGAAATGACCTGCTCTGCTCTTCAGGCATCAGGAAACTTGAAATACAACATCCCAGATTAAAAAAAAAACAGTTCCCAAAAGCAAGGAGCTTAAACCTGAACAATTGATGTAATCATGGATATCTCAATTAGCTTCCTTTGGAAGACAAACCTATTATTAAAGCATAACTCCCTCCCCCCCCAAAAAAAACCTTTAGAAATGAACTCTGTGTCTCATCTGTTCTACAGTACAGTTTTGCTATCTTTTGAAGTTTTTCCAGATTTCTTTGGTTTAGTAATAGAACAAATGTTCTTTCTTTGATATATAACTTTTAATACTATGACCACTGAGCAGAATATCTACACTATAAATTTACTTTGGCTTTATAATAATAAAAATGTCATGCCTTGCTCTCCAAGTCATTCTGAAAACTTTTTATTGGGCGTAGATGATGAGCATTCTTTTTTAGACATCCCTAGCACATGGACATGTGGATACAATTCCAAAGGGTACATTTCTAGCCAAACTTAGAGAAATTGTTCTTGGAAAACATCTCCCAGCATTGTCAAGCCAGCATGAGCTGGGGGATTCAAGGAACTACAATCCAAGGAAGTAATCTTTCTGTAGTTTGGTCTCAAGTAATCCACAAGTGGGATCTGTGTCAAAATGTTACAATGTTGCATTCCGTCTTGACTGTCTTCTGATTTTGATTTGACTGTGCTACCCACTGTTAGTCAGCCAGCATTCCTTGCCCACTGTGCATGTTCACTTCTCACAAATCCAGTAGGACTTTTAGTCTTGGCAGTTGCCAGAATGTACTGCTGTTACTCTGAAATTCGAATAGAGCTTTTGCAAAAATCTAAACAGAACCTCTGGGACTGAAATTATCTAGTACATGACAATCCACTCTCAGTTGCACTCTGAGCTTTAAGGGATCTGTCCAAGGTTCTGAACCTGTTTGGGGATTGAAAGTTAGCAATTTGGATAGATCTTTTAAAGCTCACATTAGCATCCAGGATGGATTCATACCCTCATTGGCATAGAAACCAGCAGTCACCACTGTATTGCATCAGCCTCGTCCAACCAATATCCTCCAGCTGTGTTGGAATACAGCTTCTATCACCTCTAGCCAGCGTTATTGATGTCTTGTTGAGTGAGGATGTTATATATTATGTTATGATTTGTAGTCAAAAGTACCTGGAAGACAGCAGATTAGGGAGGACTGCTTTGGATGATACAATTGCAGTGTTGAATTGTGTGCCAAGTGTTGCAATCAAATCTCACTCTTTAATAAAACAGTGAGAACTCCAATGGATTAATGAACTTTTCAAAAAAGCTCCAGATGGTTACATTGTATTTGCCTGCTAGAGCACACTTTAGAAGCAACATGAAGAACATTTTCTACAAGCATTCTTTGTAAAATGTTCTTTGTAAAATAAGAAATGTAAAGCATATGAGGGCTCTCAATTCCTCAGTCATAAAATTCATTTTTTTTACCTCTAGTTTAATTCAGGCAAAATGCCAGAGGCCAAGCTATACTTCTCACAGAGTTATATCAGCAGTATTAGTATAATAGCATTTCATACCTCAAAATTGTGGTTCAGTTAATGTTAATAAAGACCTGAAGTAAACACAATCAATCTGGTGTCAGTCTGTGTATGTGTTTTTGATCTCCTTCCTTCCTGACATTTTATGTCAGATTTCTTCTGATTGCAAAGACTGACTTGTTTTGATTATTAGAGAAATCTTGCTGGCAAATAGATAGATGCAGATACAGATATAGATGATAGGTATGAATATATATAGACATAGAGATATAGATACAAAAGCTGAAGAATTATTTAAATCCATTTGAATCATTTGAGATATTTGAAATATGGATAATATTCATAGGGTTAACGCTAGCTTGATGAACCAACAAAGCTCTATCTTCTGCATGTTTTCACAAAGGTCCTATGTTTAATGGTGCTTACTCTCAGGAAAACATATATAGGATTGCAATACTCCCCTGTGGAATTCTCCTTGGGAGTTAGATCTTGACTCAAGTTTGTTTAGATTTCACTTCCTTCGATTATGTCTTTTCCTGTAATGAATGGGGACAGGGCATGGCAGGTAAGGTTGCTTCAATGTTAAGCCCAATATTAAGTCCTTTAGCACTGTAAAATGCTGTTCTGTTTCATCCTTAATTAGCATTTTCAGGGTTTAAAAACCTGAACATTATTAGGGACCTGGGATTGTTTAACCTGCAGAAGAGAAGGTTAAGAGGGGACTTGATAGCCATGTTTAAATATTTGAAACGATATCATATTGAAGAAGGAACAGGCTTGTGTTCCACTGCTCCAGAAACTAGGACGAGGAGCAGTAGATTCAAACTACAGGAAAAGAGATTCCACCTGAAGCTCAGGAAGAACTTCCTGATGGTCAGAGCTGTCTGGCAGCGGAATGTGCTGCCTCAGAGTGTGATGGAGTCTCCTTCTTTGGAGGTTTTTAAACAGAGGCTGGACGGCCATCTGTTGGGAGTGCTTTGATGTGTGTTCCTGCATGGCAGGGGGTTGGACTGGATGGCCCTGTGGCCTCTTCCAACTCTATGATTCTATGATTTCTTCTTTAATCCTTTAGTCTTAAACCCCATATGTTGAGAAGAAGTGAGGACAGGCTCTTGAAAGCAGCTATTCATAGATAAGAACAGTGACTTTGTATATACGCAGAAGCATGCATTCATTTAGGCAGGTATTATGAGGCAAAGAAGGTGGGAATCAAAAAGCAGGCCCATGAAGAATGAAATTGCTCAGTGGCTTCAAAACTTGTTTGGACAAAGGGAAGGCAGAACAGCCAGTGGGAATGGAATAAACTATTCTGGAAGTTGGCAGAGATGACTGATTGGAATAGTGAGACAGGGACATGCCACACTCTTGGATTTTGTTGCAGGCCCTATTTGTATATGTCAGGAATAAACTCAATTACAGTGAGCCCTCTGCACAAATGAATGCGAGATTGCACAAAGCTTCATGTCCGCCATTATTATCAATGGATATGTGTGGCACACACACATTGCATCCATTGAAGAAAGTGGGATGAAGCATTCACATTTTTTGTTTTATGTGATGGTTCCTGGAATGGAACCACCACACATACAGAAGATGCACTGTACTGGAGTGCTGTAGTCAAGCAAATGGCTACATTTATGTGCATGAGAGAATGTCATTAAACCTTGTGGTACAGAAATATGCAAAATAACAACACAAAACACTAAAACACTATGCTGAAAATATTCAAAATGAGAGCATGGAAACACAAAAGCAACACAGCAAACAGTGTTCACATGTATTGAACACAGAGAACTGAGTGACTATTGGTCCATGGAAGTGAAAACCAGATAGGAAGGAGAAATGGAATGGAGTATCCTGGAACACTCTATGCTGGAACATTTTGTTTCAAATCTCATTAGCATCCATTTGATTCTCAGGAGGGGGAATCAAACCGGTCCACTGAGTGGTTTTGAAACAGATCCACTGAGTAGCTAGAAACTGTGTTAAGGTTCTTTGCATGAAACTGATCATGTAAAAGTCAGTGTCATTGTTTGTCCCTTGTCATTGTTGGAGCCAGGTAAAAGCTGGCAGAGAAGGATCAGGGAGTCTGTCCCAAATATCCCTCTGCCAACTGGCCCCATATCTGCCCAATTCCACCACTCTGACCCCTACTAACTCTCCCCTTAGAAGCAAGCAGCTGAACAAAGTAATTCATAAATATATGAAATCAGAAGTAATATTTGTGCAACTGAATCCTTCCAAAATTGTATTGTATATTATATAATCATTGAAAGCTAAAGGTAATTAGGAAATCTTTAGCAACATGCAATTCCTCTGTATCTTCCCTTCCAGAACCCAGAGCTACCCAGTATTCTCCCTGAGACTGGTTATTCAGTATAAAATGTAAAGCAATTTAATAGATTACGTGAATGCATTTTAAAAATTTTCTTCATGTGTAGTATTCTACTTAGTGCAAGTAATGTCTTTTTGTTTATACACTTTGTTCTGGGAATACAAAGTATTATTCATTTGATCAGACCTTGGAACAGTTACTGTTTTGGAATGCATCCCTCACAATCACCCTATAACTAGGAGCTCCAGTCCCCAAAAGTAATTTTTCCAACAGACTAAATAAATAAGGAAAAACTGAATTCTAAGTGCAGTCAAAGACAATATACCCAGAAGACAATGTATAGATATATTTTCAGATAATCAGATTTCCCAGTCTGTTCTGCACAGCAGCCTTCTCCTAGCAAATAGCTTGACATATGGATCAGTGCTGAGTTTCATTAACAGTGTCTGTTGAATGGATGCTGGCTTGCAACTGAGGACAATTGAAGGGACAGCTTTAATGCAGTTTGGTTATTTTCAGCTAAGGATGCTCCACAGTTTGCAGCCTGGCTTCTTAGTCATATGATTAACATTTTGTTTTCCTTATTTTCCTTATTATGAGGAAATTTGCAACACATTTATGTATCATGACAGATGGTCAGGATAGTTAATTCCATGTTATATTTGTATGAAAATTCATGATTTCAGGAGGAAAGAAAGAAACTGTAATCCGTTTGTAGCATCAGCAGAAAAATCAATTGCATAATGAATATAATATGTATTGCACAATCATTGGCTTCAGCATACAATCCTGCTTCTACCAGGGGTGGAAAGGTTAAGTCATACTCTACACAGAGTGAGTTTCCTTTAGAGTAGAGATGGAGATTTACTGTGTCTTTGTGATTATCTATTTACTGCACAGGCTGAGTAGGCATTACAAGGCACAGGTGCACAGAGCAGGAAATGTTAGTGCCAAAGAAGTTCCATTCTCTCACTTCCAAATCCTAAAACAGGTACCTAGCCAAATTTGGAAAGTACAGCTTTGCACATTTTTGTGGCATACACCATATATATATATTATTATTTGAAATTTACAGCAATTGTCTTCTTCTTCTTCTTCTTCTTCTTCTTCTTCTTCTTCTTCTTCTTCTTCTTCTTCAGTTTCACTGTCTACTGTGTGATACTGAGTGGAGTTCTGGATCAATTCTAGACCAGCAATGATTCAGATTCTGTCCAAGTATCTAGCAATCAGTGAGATATTGTGATGGTGACTTTCTTCAGATGTTTTGTTAGCTATCTAAAATTGTTCCGAGAGCACTTATCATTATTAGAAACCCAGTTGTTTTCTTTTTAAAAAATAATGTAAGGAATAAAAGATTATGGTGGAGATGTTTTATTTCACTTACATCCCACACATCTAAGACACAAGGTTTTTCATAGAAGTTAAAATAAAAACAGATAAAAGCACATAGAAAGGGATGAGTAAAATGATACAAGGTAATGTTAGAATGCAATTAAACTATAGAGGTAAAATTATTTAAAATGAATCCATTTAAAAGACAAAAGATAAAGGCACAGCGTTAAAAGTCCTTGCAGCTAACTTAGAGCTCAAATTCTTTGTCCTTCATCTATTCCTCTTCCTCCTTACAGGCTTCTCCCATTTGTCTGATAAGTTAGAGACCAGAGCACTGTCAGAAAACATAACTGGTTGAAAAACAGAACCCATATGCTGTACTGTAAGGAACATGAAGGACTTACAGAGGCTCACTTGGAACCAGCTGTGTGTGCTGATTGCAAAGTCTCTCAGTTGGCTTAGTGCCTTTTTCCTCCTGTCTCAGCTTACTTTGCAAGCAGCACACGCATGCAAAGTGTTCTCAGGCAAGCCTCCATAAGCAAGAAAAACTGATGAAAGAGGAGAACCCATAGAATTAATGGAACTTGGCCTTAATTTGAAAACATCAAAAGAACAAGTCATCAGATAGCAGGGAGTCAAAAGGTAGGGTGTTCCTGTTTTGTTTTTTAGGCCTTTTTTGTAACTTCGCTACTGCTGTGTGCCTTCAAGTCATTTCTCACTTATGGCAACCCTAAAGTGAATCTATCACAGGGTTTTCTTGCCAGAATTTTTTCAGAGGAGAGTTGCCTTTGCCTTCCTCTGAGGCTGAAAGAGAATGACTTGCCCAAGATCACTCAGTAAGTTTCCATGGTTGAGTAGGGGTTCAAATCCTGGTCTTCCAGTGTCCTAGTGCAACAATCAAACCACTACACCACACTTTCTCTACAGATCTTCAAATTCTTTGAAGACCTGGATTTGGTAAAGAGCAAAAATGGCACAGCTAAAGAAAATTCTCTGCAAAAAGGAATTTGAGCTCTGCAGTTCAGACAGCAGACATACAAGGAACGAAAAGACCATGAGAAACTTGATTCAGGAAGGCATTTAATAAAAAGCATTTAAAAGATGTTTTAAATAGACTCACAACCATTTTCTGCTGAGAACATTTGGAGCTAACCAGCCTCAACATGAATTTGACCTGTGATTCTCATTTCACACTTCACATCAGAAATAAAGAAAGAGTGCAAAATACTCACACCTCTTAATTTGTACTTCTGTGTAACATATAAGCAGGCTGTTACAGATTTTGCTTTTCAGGAAAACTTTAACCATTTCACTTTGACCCTTGAATTATTTACATCTTTTATAAGTTGTTGTAACCCATGGCTATGCATTACAGAGGAGAAGGAGGTGAAGTCAATGTGTGGTTGTAATTTTCCCCCACTACCTCATTTCTGGTATCACATAGTTCTGTCCTGGCACAGAAAGCTTGGGACAAAAATTCAGGTGACATTGGGCACATAGTTCCACTTAGGGATCTATCTTCTGTCCAGGAACAGAATTATTTTAAGATGAAAATCTTCAGTCCAAGCTAAGGGTGATGCTTAGATCATGGGTACATCCTTACATGTGGGAAAGAGCTTAGAAGTTGTCAGTGTCTGTCTTCCCCCAGGTTATGCAGGGTGAATGGAGTCTTTAAACCTTTTCCATCCATTGCACTGATAACCTAGACCAGCCTTTCTCAACCTGTTTACCCTGGAGTAACTCTTGAAATAATTTTCGGGTCTCAGGGAACCTCTGCATTAAAATTATTATAACTACAGCTCAATTTTTTTTCTTTTTCCAATCATGATCTCTCATGGAGCCCATAGCAACTTCTCACTGACTCCTGGGGTTCCAGAGAAGCCTGGCTGATAAACCCTGATCTAGACTGAGAAGGGACTATTCCAGTAATTTGCATTATTAAAAATTTTCCCATTCGTTTCAGTGGCTTTGCATGAGTAAGTGGTTTGTCACTGTGAGAACAGGATGCTGGACTAGATAGGCCTTTGGTCTCATCCAGCACAACATTACTTACATGCTTAATTTATAAAAATAGAAACAAAAGAGAAACAAATAGAACAAAATACTTTGCAATTGAGAACAGAGGTAGATTCATAGCTCAGCAGTATTACATGTTTAAAAAAACCTTGGGATTATTTTTGGTGATAAGTTAAACATGAGCCAGCAGTTTCATGCTGCTGCAAGGAAGACAAATGCTACCTTAGCCTGCATTAATAGAAGCATAGTTTCTCAGTCGAGGGAAGTAATAATCCCTCTATATTCTGCACTAGTCAGGCCTCATCTGGAGTACTGCATTCAGTCCTGGGAACCTCATTTTAAAAAGGATGTAGACAGGTTGGAGGAAATTCAGAGAAGGGCAGTGAGGATGATAAGAGGTTGAGAAGAAAACATATGAGGAGAGGTTAAAGGCTCTGGGCATGTTCAGCTTGGTGAAGAGAAGATTGAGGAGTGACATGATTGCACTCTTTAAATATCTCAAGGGTTGCCACAAAGAGGATGGTGCTGGCTTGTTTTCTGTTTTTTGAGAGGGTAGAACTAGGTACAAAGGTTTTAAGTGGGGGGCAGGGTTTGATTTCTGAAATAACTTCTGGACATTGAGAGTGATTTGGCAGTGGAACCAATTGCCTAGAGAAACGGTGAGGTCTCTTTCTCTAGATGTCTTTAGAAGGAAACTGGACAGCTACCCAGTGGGGATGCTCTAGCCGAAGATCCTGAACTGAGCAGGGGGTTGGACCTGATGGCCCATGATTCTATGAATATTTCAGAATGCTTAAAGATAACTGAATTAGGAAATTACAAGCTGTCCGATTCCAGAAGGGTAGTCATGTGAGAATGTCACAGTAGCAACAGCAGCAACAAGATAAAAAATACAGAGACATTAAGACATAGGCTTTGATCCTGTAAGTCAATTAGAACTTTTACTTGAGGAAAGTTTTGGATCTTCTCCTCCCTGCAGTCCCTCCTTCCAAGTTACTGTAAAAGGTAAAGGTTTTTTCATTTTTTATTTTTTTTTAGCAAGCTGGCATAATGCACAGAAGCTTCTGGGAAAGGGAGAGGGGAATGCTTTAATTACATATTTTTAAATATGTTTCTCATTATGTGTTATTCAGCCCATCGATCCGTGAAACAACATTCTTTATGTGCTGACTAGTTTTACCAAGCCATCCTGCAGTTGTTTCCATCATTGGCACCTACACATTAGCATAATGAATCTGTCAGTATTCAGATAGATTTACTTACAGACCTTGGAAATGTTATTTTTTTTTACTACACCTCCCAGAGTACCCCAACTAGTATGGCCAATGAAGCTGTATCCTCCTCACCCTGCAACACTATCTTCCCACCCTTGAGCTCTTGTATCATCACCTGTGTGGTTTTTAGTGAGTTGTTCAAACCTATCTCCATTTACCAGTTCAAAGTGACTTAGGCTGAGGCTAGAAATCCAGCAGAATGAGGTAGGAGAATCCAGAATCGAAGTAGAAGACAAGACTGCTGATCTGCCAGTTCAGACCACAGTTAGGGAATCTCACGTTCAAATACTATTCTATCTGGAAGAGAAAAGCCAAGTACTGTCTGCTAAAATATGTAACACTACATGATAGTGCTTGCTCCAGAATTACTATTTGCAGTGACTTCTACAAACATTTTTATGAGAACCTCACATCATGTTTTCACACAAAAATGTTTGCACCGTAAAATGGTTTTAATATCCAGTTTCTTATCCATCACCAGTGCCATTGTTCAGGTTGTTTTATCAAGGTTTGAAAGCTGAATAATAAAAAAGAAAAGAAAGTCAGTGAAGGCCTGTCTGAACAGATAATGTGTCAAAAGAATTCAGACATTTGAACAAAAACAGAATAATGTGTTGCCTAATTTATGTAAGCTGAATGTAGTGCCAAGGCCTATGGGAAGTTGGTCCAACAGATGACTGTTAATTGCAAAGTGACCTGCAGAAGAAATGTTATTTCAAAGTAATCCTTATCTACCCCCTAGAACCAAGTGAGAAAACGTATTTTAAAATATTTCCAGCATTAAGATGAAGAGAATGACAGCAGGATAGTTAATAGAACTGTGACACTGGACTGTCAATGCAAAATCATTTATTATAAGGACAGATTCATTAAAAAGAATATCATAGTAGAAGAAGACTTACAATCTTTGGGCAGAAGAGAATCCCAGCTTGATTGGAGCAGTGGGAATTCTGGGAGCTATAGTTCAGAAAGGCATCCTTTCTAAATGCTCTTTAGGAATAGATCAGGCTTCCTTTCTGAATACCCCACTTTCTTTAAAAATAAAAAGTTTACTTCCATTCAAGCTAGAGTATGTAGCAGCCCCCTTTAGACCTCCCTGCTCAGCATGGAAATTTTGGAGACTGAGCAAGCAGGATCAAGGAGACTGGGGACAGGATGCAAAGCCACGTCCCATCCCCACTGGCTTGAACACATGAGGAGCCCTGTGCTCTCCCAAGGCTACTTTGTTAATAGGATTATAAACTGTGCTCGGAAAGGAAGGTGGATGTAGAAGAAAGACAGCTGTTAGCCAGTGCTTTTATTACTAAAACAAGAGATTTTAGATAATATTCAGTAGCTAGATACGCAGCTGTTGTACACTGAAAGGAAGATACTGTCTGCTTGTCCAGTGACCTCCTACCTCCATTTGTTTATTTTATTTTCCTGGCTTGGTAATGTCAGCAGGATATACTTTGTCTCAAATGTATATAAATCCCCTCCTGCAATCCCTTATATTACTTTAATGTGAGATGGTGTGGCCTAAGACTGCTTAGATTTTGTGCTTCCTCAATCCTTTAAGCCTGCATTCGGCAGCACTGCTTTTTCTTTAGAGCCAATTGGTACATTATAACAAGGATGTCATTAAAGTTTTTGCAAAAAGAAACTAGAGGAAGGGAGAGAGAGATTCCAATTGCTACATGATGTGGACAAGGAAAAGCTACTGTAAACTTTTCACTTTCAGATCATTTTCCCAATGAAAATTGCCCCCAAAGCTGCTTTTTGCCCCCAAAGTTAAAAGAGTACCTCATGGCTTGACAAAATGTGGCCCTCCAGATGTTCTTGGGCTCTGGCTCCCACCAACCCTCACTGTTGGCAAAGGCTGGTGACAGTTATCTAGGGGGCAGCACATTGACCACAGCTGGTATACATGAACTGGAACTATAGCTATGTGCTTGCAGAAACCCCTTTTCAAATCAAGCCCTGCTTCCAAGAAAAAAATATGTCAGTGATCAAGGAAAAGGTTATGTACCAAGGGCATAAAAGGCTTCAATTTAAACTGGAGGGGATAGAGTGGATAAAGAAAGTACTGTGTGTGGAAAAGACAGAGGAAAGAGCAGCAGAATGCAGAATGCATCTCAAAGAGAAATGAAAAATGTATAGGAACTGAAACGGTGAAAAGAGAGCATAGAAGAAACGTGTAGTACAAGAAGGATATACACACTGTTGACAGCTCCCAGAATCTCCCAGCCAGCCCTCTATTTGGAGGATCGGGTTCAATACCTTGGATAGTTCCACTAAAGTTCAAATTAAAACCTGGAGCAGATTCAGCATCCCACTTACATATGTCACTGGCCACCAGTAAATACAAGGAGTAGGTTAAGTCAGATTCCACACACAGCAGTATGCATGAGAAGTGGAGAAAACTGGTTGCAGATCCAGCAGCAAGGTGCTGGTTCAGGAAAAAGGAGTCCCCATGCCAAAAGATGAAGTGACTACAAGGTATTTCAGTTAAAACAAGTGTCGCAATTTTAGTTACAAACAACTGAATAGTCAGGCAAGTTAGCTGAATAGGGATCAGATAACCTGCCTGTTACTCAGTCAAACCACCCCCCTGGCCTGACCACTGGGGTCCATAGTCCCCATTATGGACTATAGCATTAGTAGAATCCATGTGAGTGGAAAGCCACTGTGCATTAGCTTCACCACCTGGATGTAAAGCAGGTCAGTATCCCCCAAACTGGGCATGATTTTGCTCACCTGTGCACCAAACATCTGGCAAAGCAGGAAGAAGTTTGCAGCTCATAGAATCATAAAGTTGGAAGAGACCACAGGGGCCATCCAGTCCAACCCCCTGCCATGCAGGAACACACATCAAAGCACCCTCAACAGATGGCCATTCGGCCTCTGCTTAAAAACCACCAAAGAAGGAGACTCCACCACGCTCCGAGGCAACATATTCCACTGCCAAACAGCTCTGACTGTCAGGAAGTTCTTTCTGAAGTTTAAGTGGAATCTCTTTTCCTGTAGTTTGAATC
The DNA here is from genome assembly GCA_030412105.1 of Cyclura pinguis. NCBI lineage: Eukaryota > Metazoa > Chordata > Lepidosauria > Squamata > Iguanidae > Cyclura > Cyclura pinguis. The sequence goes on from CM059602.1 coordinate 222,252,440, forward strand.
CATTGCTCCTTGTCCTAGTCTCTGGAGCAGCAGAAAACAAGCCTGCTCCCTCCTCGACATGATATCCCTTCAAATATTTAAACATGGCAATCACGTCCCCTCTTAACCTTCTCTCTGCAGGCTACCCAGCTCCCTAAGCCGCTCCTCATAGGGCATGGCTTCATTATTTTGGTCACCCTTCTCTGGACATGTTCTCCTATCAAGACACACACGGACTGCAAACAATCCCTTCAAATGAGTCTTCGTTCCCTTTTCAGCAACTGGGGGTGGCAGCCAGCAAGCCAAGCTAGTAAAGTTGCCAATTGCTACTTGATGCCTGGGCTTTGATTGCTTATTTATTCATCCTTCCCCTTCACCCATTTATTTACATAGTTAGAGAAGATTGTTAATATAATTATGTCAATCGTGAATTTTTGTTTGAGGGAAGAGGTTTCCCAGTTTAGTGATACCTTTTGTTATACACAAAAGAAAGTTTCCATTTAAATATTTGATGGAATATTTCAGAATCACACAGACAATCCGGTTCACAGCAGACTGCCTGCTCTCAACTGTTCTACTATCCCTGAAACTTCTCAATGGGATTTTGGTAATCATTTTAGTCACTGAGAAGCAGGTTAAAGTTCACCTTTGCAGGCTTATGGGTGATTCATTCATCTTTCACGTGTCCCAGCAGTGTGCGTGGCCCTGGGTGCTGCTTTTTCAGCACTGGAATTTGCTTCATGCATCTCTCCTAATCTCAGTGGATTTCATGAGAGAAAGGAGAGATTTAAGGCTGCTGGGTTTCAGTATTTATCTAATTTAGGTAATGCTGGACATATTACAAAACAGCACATTGACTTCCATCTGTCTGCCCTTTCTAATGATCTGTTTTCTAAAAGGAACTGAGAGATTTATTACACTGAAAATTGAAGAGTATAGAGTAGATCCGGTGTCAAGCCAGGATAAATCTCTTTAAATAACAAGTGACAAAACACAAGTTTGAGCCCAGAATGAATCACTTATTTTGATTTAGAAAGATTGTAGTGCTGAAGAAGTCAAAAGATTTTTTTTCTCTGTGTAGCGTTTTCTCTTATAAGTGTTTTGTTCAGTGTTAATCTTGAAACAGGGTCATTTTTAACCTATGGTACTTGCTCCTTTTAAAACTAACTAGAATGCTTATTATATCTACTCACTTTATGTAAAACCTCTGCCGCTGAACCTCAAAACAGTTCTGTGTCCTAAAACATAGTAGAGCATAGCATGGCTTCAGTACTGCAGTGGCAAAGCCGTAATACTTTTTTTGCCAATACTGTGGGCAGATATACCAATGTAAATATTTAGGAAGCAAGGCAATTGGCAGAACTATAATGCGCAGAACTGTTTCTGTTTAAACCATTGTGTTCTGCAGTGGTCATGACTGCAGTGAGGTTTTGCCTTGGTTGCTTAGGTGTGTCACCCCTTTAACATTTCTTCCATGTTGAATACAATGCCCATTGAAAGTTTATAAACATAATGAAAATCCTTGAACAATTTCCCTAGGAATCGTATCTACATTTGTAACTTTGTAGGAATCATATCTTCATCTGCTACATTTGTATGTCAGCAGAGGCGTTATCTAGAGTGGGGCAAGTAGGACACATGCCCCGGGCACAAAAAAAAAAAGCCATGCATGTAGGGGTGGGGGTGGGGGTACGGGTAAAAGGGTAGGGGCACAACTTCCATGCTTGCCCTAGGCACTGTTTACACTATAGATATACCACAATATGTCAACCTTCTAAAAACCTTGCTACATATAGTGTAGGCTTTCCTCCCTCTCACAACAACCCTGTAAAATAAGTTAGCCCAAGAAATGATGACAGATCAGTGTTACCTAGGGAGCTACAGATCAAAGCAGAGACTTACTGAATGCTGAATGGTAAGTCAGTAATTGTGTAAATCCCATTGATTCAGTGGATCTCCTAATTTGGAATATAAATAAGATTCAGACCCAGATCCATCACCCGGAAGGAGCTAATGGCTTCTACATCAGTGACATGGTGAGTCCACTCCAGGTTTTGGTCTGAAATTTAAAAGAGCTGTTTAGCTCAGCTCCTTTGGTAGCACCTGTAAACTCTGGACTAACTACTTCACTGACATGGAGCCGCCTCTGCCACCACTCAAACCAGAGACAAATATTGTTAGAGACCTAGTGCTCTTTGTGAACTCTGGGGTGAAAGGCAGGTATAAATACAAAAGTCTGTCTGCACTGTAAGAAATCAGGGAATCTAACACAAAGTTAGAACTACCCAATAACTTAGACAAAGGCAAAATGTTAATATTTATAGATTAGAGGAGGGGAACACTGAAATCTGTACACTGCGAAACACTTTATGCAAAGGTGCCATTCCCTTAACACAAAGGACATTGCTCTCCAGACACATAGTTTTGAATTGTCCACAATGGTAGAATCCAAAACATTTTCCAGTTGCAAAACGAGTTGTGCAAGCAGCAGGGTGCCTAAAGAATTACAAGAATAGATGGGCAGTTGGAAAACCAGTGGTACCCTGCTATCTTCCTCTGCTAATGTTACATTCAGTTTAAGACTAAGGCTGCAAAATAAATGAGCTGCGAAATAAGTAAGCAGCAACAGCACAGAACATTCTTGTATGTGTTATTACTTCTTATTGCTCAAATATCAGGAGTTAGAAATCCCTACCTGTCCAGAGCTTGGAAATTTTATTTATCAGCTACAGTTCTCATAATTCCCCCAGCCAATTTTTGTGCTTCAAAAAGTGACTTTCCAAGCTCTATACGTACATCCTGCATGCAACCCAAAGACAAACCAATAGATTCTAATTTATTTTATGCCTACTCTTGAGGGGAATCACACAAGATCTCAGATATTTCTTTCACATCATAAGAAACCAATTTTTTAAAAAGGCTGAGCAGTTCTGATCTTAACCAGAATAACTTTCTACCTAGATATTGTGATCAATGTTATATAGAATTTCCATCATTAGAATTATGTATCCGTTCTTCATTTGGTTCTTTGTTTGTCTGAGTTAAATCTTTTTAATTCATTAATATTACTATGCTAGAATGATTAAGTAAATCTTTCAGAAGACTTACTGGGTCTTTTTAAAGCTTTATTACTCTGGGCGTAAAGCTGTCTTCTTCTCACTATTTTATAATTTATAAAGTATGCCTGCTCTCATTTTCATGTTCCCTTAATTGTATGAGAAGAGTTTAGATTAGTTTTATCAATTCTCTTTGTAATGTTGAGTACTTAAATTAGATCACTACAGACCTGTCTCTGTCAGTGAGTATAAGCCATCTGCCGCAACCTAATGGTTAAATGGTAGTTACTAGTTTAGTCCCATATTAATAAATCCCTTTGAGACTTGCAGCATGGTATTTTTATGGATAATCAGTTCTTATCTAGAAATTACTGTGGGGAAGTTGTTATTTGACTTACTTTTATGGTGATTTAAAATAGACTCAGAAAGATGTAGTACAACATTATTAAAAAATAACTCCCAGTTATCACACAGAAACATTTTTAAGAGGGTCAAAGTCAAATAAAGAAATTTTTAATAAATGTATCATGAGGATATTTTAACAACTTTGTTAATTTGCAATACACCTTGAGTCCCAATTTTAGGGAAAGGCTCGAATATAAATGAAAAAATAATAGTTGTCATCATCATCATCATCAATTAAATTTATGAGAGATCAGAATGCTGGGTTGGGTGCTAATATAATCATACTGATATCAATAGGCCTTAAGTAGTATGCTGATTCAAAGTATGACTACATTTGGATCCAGCATATCCTATATCTAGATCTAATTCAATATTTCTGAAGCAAGGCTTATGCTTACTTTGTTTTTAGATAACACACACATGTGGCCTAGTAAGCAATATCTAAGAAGAGGCATTCCTTCTGTTCATAATAAAAAAAATGCCTTTGTTAAGATGTTATTTGACGTGTACAATTGATTTATTTTAAACATTAAATTTTAAATAATTTGGGAGAGGCATATTTTAATGGATTTGTCTAACTGATTAATGCCTTGATAACATAATCCTAAAAATGTTTATACGGAAAATCCCACTGAATTCAGTGAAGCTTACTCCCAGGTGACTCGGTCTAGAGTTGTAGCCTTTATTTTTAGAATCTACTTTTCATGTAGCACCTGGAAAACATGTTTCCGCCAGATACTATTTTAACATCAGAAAGTGGTATCTGTTGAAGCACAATGCAGTCCACTGACCATGAGTATAAATTCAGTTTCACAATGTTGCTTTTGTAAAGACGTGATAAATAAGATCTTAAGGAAAAGCTCTCAAACAGGTTAGAAATTATTTGATAATCACAGTTTATGGCATGTCAGCACACATAGCTTGATAGTTTGTCCTATTAAGTCCAGTAAGACTTTGTTTCTTCAGTAAGGTAAGAATTGGTTGCATAACTACCATGGGGACGCACTGAGTAACTTACAACACTGGCCCCAGCGTTTATAACAGGACTGCCCTCCCCAAGAGATTTCACTAAATACTTTGGAATAAGATTCTGTTTCTAATGAGAACATATTCAGAGTTAGCCATTTTGACCATGCAGGAATTTACGACAAAATAGCAGTACCTTTATTGGGCAACCAAAATACATCATGTTGGCTTTCAAAGTTTCACGGTCTTCTTCATCAGATGAAGTTGTTTAAAAAATCATACAGGAGAAGAAAGAGACTTGTGTGTTTGTTAAGGAGCAAAAATTGCATGAAAGAATTATTCCCTCTGACAGTAGAAAATTGAGCTTTTCTAATATGAGCATGCATAACATATATAAGACATATACCCCCACAAAAAGAATAGTGTTCCATTATGTTCACTTCTGACATTTCTCTAGAGTTCACCCTTTGTAATCCAGAAAATGAAGCTCTCATCCTCTAATACAGTGAGCACTCAGTCTCTGCTAGGATTTGGTTCCAGGATCCCCCTGCGAATACCAAAATTTGTGGATGCTCAAGTCCCATTATGTACAATGATGTAGTAAAATACCCTTATATAAAATGGCAAAATCAAAGTTTGCTTTTTGGATTTTTTAAATTTTAATTTTTTTTAATTATTTTTATTTATCGGATGGGATATTTTTGAGCTGTCGTTGGTTGAATCCATGGATGCAGAATCTGTGGAGAGAGGCCTATGAGTAAACAGCCCACAGAAGATAACACTGCGTAATCTTACTTAAATGTGTTCTTCATAGTCAGTTCTGTTCTTCCTTAAGTTCTCTTAAGGAAGAACAGTAAGAGATTGCTGCAGAAATGTATAAGCGGGCTCCAAGAACTTTTACTGAATCTCATTAAGATACTGTAGTATCAATCATTTCCAGTTAAACTTCAAAAACATTGCATATAGAATAGTTGATGATTGCAGCCTTTTCCCTAAAATATTAAGCATAAATATTAAAAATATATTGCTATGTTATGGAAAACGTTACAATAGTTTATCTTGTATTTTAACTGTTAAAATAGCAGTATTAGTAGTCCTGAGTAAGTTGGGTTTCAAGACCACTCTTTTGTGCACTTATCTTCCCTCCCAAAATGGCTCTTGATTCCTTAGTGGAAAGCAGAGGGGGGGGGGGCTGGAAGGGCACCCAGCTCTGTTGTTTTTGCTGGTCCTTCCAAAGGCAAAGTAATGACAAGAAATCTATGGCCCTTTCCACACCTTACCTTTTTTCGGCTCTGGGGTGCGGGGATCGCACGAGCAGCCTCCAGCAAGAGGCTCTTGCATCCCCGCTGCTTCAGCTCCGCATGAGCTGCCGGCTCCCGAGCAGGCAGTGCAAGAGCCCCACCTCTTCCTTCCGCAGTGCAGCCTGGGAGTTTCCCAGGCTGTGCTGGGGCAGGAAGCACGACCACCGCGGCTCCGGAGGCTCCGCACGCATGGCAAGTGCACACGGGGCCCTGGAGCAATGTGCAATCATGCACCATTTTTGGCTGAAAGCCGAAAATGAAAAAGTGCGCAAGCGGCGCCTGCCCTACCCTGGAGCGTCATGTGATTGTGACTGCGTCATGCAGATTGCTCCTCACAATCGCGCGATGGTCGAGGGGCCCTTTTGCATGGCAAATGCCGTGCAAAAAGGGCCTATGTGAGCTTACAGACTGTGCTGGAGACCATGGCTCCTGTAGTGCTTCTCAAGAACAATTGCTGTTGATACTTTAATTGGCTTTTCCAGCCTGGTTTTGTTTGCTTGTTTGTTTCATTTTTAGTGTTTTATGGGTTTTACCACTACCTGTGGGAACTCTTGTTGTACTGGTGTTTTTTTTTAATTTTGCCTGTTGCATGTTTTCATGTAGGAAAGTGAAAGAAAGAAAAATCTTTTCAATGTGAAGAATTGGAGCCAAAATGTGATTTACAGTTGAAGTACATTAACATTTTTTCCTTAGAACTAATTTTCCTTCAGGAAAAATAGTGGAGAGAAGATCTTGATGAAAATAGCAACATAAAAAAAAAAAGAACTATTTGCAAATGTGCAATAGTAGCTACATGAAGAGGGACTGTTAAGTTCAGTCCCCCCACCCATCCATGAACCTGATTTATGGATTTGATAAGGAAAGAGACATGGGCACTTCTAAGCATACTGGTTAAAAACACATAAAAGAGCAGACAGTTTGTCATTTAGTTTCCAAGCAAATCGGTTCACCAGATAAGGATTTTCAGTACCTGCCTTCGGTTCTAGCTGGTAACTGACAGTCTGTTTCTACTAAACAAACATGTCTATACTATAGACTGTATAGGATAGGGAAAATGTAATAACTATGGATGAATGGATGGATATTTGTTCTGTACCTTCAAGTCATTTCTGACTTATGGCAACCTTAAGATGAACTTCTCAATTGATTTTCTTAGCAAAATGTGTTTAGTGGGGTTGCTTTTGTCTTCTTCTGAGGCTGAGAGAATGTGACTTTCCCAAGGTCAGCCAATGGGTTTCCATGGACAAGTGGGGATGCAAACCCTGGTCTCCAGAGGCATAGTCCAATGCTCGAACCACTATACCACCTTGGCTCTCATGAATGTATATAGAAGATGTTATTGTAAAGAGTTTTATCCAAGCTCTTTAAAATAGCCATTTTAAGAGGGAAGGAAAAGAGACCTTAGTAGCAATAATGTCAAGGGGTAAGTAATTTGGGAAACTATCTCTGGCTGTAGAACTACTAAAATATGATTAGAAGCTCAGCTAGTCATAGATCCCCCTCCTCCCATCTGATATATAGATTGCATAATCCCTCCAGCAGGAGTAGCAAAGACTTTTAAATTCCACAAATTTATTTTATAGATTTGCATTTTTGAAGGTCAGTTTTTTCTAAGCATTTTTTAACCTCCTACCTCTACCCCAACTCTTTCTGTGCAGTGTGACTTTATGGAATACGTTCTGGTCCAAGACAACAGTACTCTGACAAAGAAATAAGATTAAAGTACATATATGACATAAATACAGCTTAGGAGTCTGTTCTTAGCAAAAGAGGAGATATTTGCTCTGCTCTTTGCTTAAGTAGGAAAAATTGCCTTATTATTTACCTACAGAGGGAGATAACTGAGGACAGTGTTGTGGGGGAGGGAAAGCTGCTGTATAGAAAGGCAAAGGACAGCTAAGGGTAATTGTAATAGGATTTCTATATATAGTAAGGCTGTGTATCCACTCTTAGCATTTTATTCTTTGCTTGGGCGAGTTGACAAGCCATCTTATGTACCTTCAAGTACATTTTAGAACAGAATCAATTTTATGTCTCTATTAGATTATCATATAATCAAATGTCATTTGTCTAATCATAGACAACTGATGTCAGCATCAATGCAAATATGAATAAAATCTGAGTGTTTCTTGTGTATAAGATACTCTGTGATTTCCACACACTCATTTTCAGTTTTGCAGACAAAATTTACATTTTTGTATATTTCCAGGTGTAAAAAAAACATAGGCGATAGGATCGAGACAATGGTTTTGATCATTTGTATTAACTTAGAAAAAAAGGGCATTTTAAAGTGATGGTTCTTAAGTGCTACTCTCAGCTCTGCAATGATACTCCCTTTCTGTTCTAAACAGCAACTGTCTGAGAGTTTTATAAGTTAGAAAACACTATGTTCTTGCCCTCCATCCACAATTCTGCCCATTAAGGGTATTGCGTTGAACACTAGGGTAGAAGAGTTAGAATAGAGATACCACAGGCCAAAAACTGTAGCAGAGAGAGAACATTATGTTGGGGTTTTTTACATGCCAATCTTACAGAAAGGCTAAATTCAGTTGTTGGTCCCAGCTAGAGCAGATTTATTGGTTCAATGGTAACTTGGTAAGTCAACTGTTATGTAGGTTCCTTTAGTATTTTATGTAGACTTCAGTAAACTAAGCCAACATGTGGTTAGTACACTTCTATACTCACTTACCTGTGAGCTGATCACACTGAACCCAGCTGGAGTTACCTAAAATGAACTGGTTGACGGGAATGATGTAAAGAATTGTGCTGTCTTCATGTACTTCCATGCCACTTTACAACTTTAGCAAAGCAATTTTGAGTATCCACTCATTTAGATAAAATAGGAGTACATATACATAATATATATCTATAACAACTCATCACCTTTATGGCCCTTCAAGTGTGCAAACCAAGGTGGAAAGCTATCACCATCATCTCAAGCTTTAATCATACGTGGTAATTTAAACCACCACCACCCCCAGTTAATTAATGAGGCTGTCAAGCTAAGGCTTGAGGCCTCCACACACAAAAAATACCATGGCCCAAAGGACCACACAGGTGAATTGTTGTTCTTCTTATTTGCACAGGTGCTCAGCTTCCTCAAAAAAAAAAATAGCACTTAGCTTCTCATTTTATTTAGTAGCTTTTGTTCCATTGAGAAGAATAAAATAAAACAATCTCAGCAAGTGCTAGAATAGACCTGATGGCAAAAACACATGTATTTTATCCATGTATGTATCATCTATGTCCCCACATAAAGCAAGAGTGTGGGAGTGTATTCTTTTAAGTATAGTAAGCAATTTTTTTAAAAAAACTGGCAAAGATCCTACATCATCAGGCATAGCTATGATAATGGAGCTACTTTTACTGATGCTAGAACAATATATCTCTTAAGGCAGGCAGTGCCCCAAACAAAAAGTATTGAAGGCTCAGAAGATCAGGGTACTGGGAAATGAGAGTGAAAAATCTCATTCTTTTAGGTGCAAATACAGCTGCTTTGGGAGATGCAAAGGTGTTGATCACATTGTCAAAGGGCAAAAAAACAAAACAAAAACCCTGTCTAACCGTTACTGGAATCAGTGGACATATTCACAGGGAAGAAAATACAGACTTTCATGAAAATTGGATTACAACAATAGAAAAAAAAGTGTAGCTGTACAAGCTACATAAAAAAAATCTTTCTTTCACATTAATTCTGGAAGTTCAGAGGAAATGGACAGCTGAGATGCAGAGGTGTTGCGGGATAAATAAACCACTAGAATGTCTTGCATTGGGCAGGTGTCTCTTGGCATTCAGTGTAGCACTGCTTCCTCAAACAATTTTGCCTTACACATTTTAACACTGTAACTTTTTGACACAAAACAGATTCTTCTAATATGCTTTTAAGTTACAACAGAATGTACTCTGTCAACTGCCGTATAGCAAGTGAACCAAACAAGATGCTGTGTTTGGAGAGAGTGCTAATATGCTACTACAGATTTTCATCTCCCTGTCCTAATATCTTAGGGAACAGCCATATTAAGTTTACACAAGCACAAAGCTGAGGAAAAGTGTGAAATCAACCTATAGACTACTAGTCTCAGAAATAGCTCAGAAAGATGTAGGGGCAAGCTGAAACGGACTTCTTGTTTTGCTGTCCCTTTCACAGGTGGTAAAATTAGACATTTTGGTGATGTTTTGGGAGGAAATGAAATGCAGGAAAAATTGAGGGAAATATCTTAGTTGTGGCAGCAGGGCCAAAGACAAAAAGGGCACTTCTGAGCATCCCTCAAGCTTGTAGTTATTTGCCCTTGCCTCCACAGAATCGACATGGAAATGACACCAACATGATGAGAAGCTAGGAAGTAAGCTCTGTCATGGCATAAGATCATTCCAAGGTGGTTTTTGGATTTTTTTAAAAAATGTAGCCAGCAGCTTGTAGCTGCAAAGAATAGCTCCCCTTGCTATAGCTATGAAATGGTCAGAGATTGTCAGGGCGTTAATTTTGCTTTTCCTTTTACTCTGTTATGCGCACACACACACCAATTTCATGATAAAATTTTTCCATCAAGAACTTGTAACTTATTCACACTTAGCCTCCTGTCTCTGAAGTAGTATATAATTCTAATCAGTACATAAGCATTAAATATAAATAATTGACAACCCCCTAAATATAAGTGTAATATCTAAGCTGATGGGAGAACACTGAAGTTTTCACAAAATGGAGATAAGCATCAGCAGTCACTTACAGATTAAGTGGCTGTTCAAGCCCTAGCCCAGGAGTAGACAGGACAAGCATCCGTGTGTATATTCCTTCAATTCACCGGTTGACTTACAGCGACTCCATGATTTTCATAGGGTTTTCTCTGAGGTGGTTTTGCCAGTTCCTTCCTTTGAAATATAGCTGGGGGCATTTTCACCCTCCTGCCCCTCAGCAGGCAGGAGGGTGAGGCGCTTGAGATGCGCATAGAGGGATGCCAAAACAGTTGGAGTACTGCATTCAGCCTATAAGCTACACTAAGGCCATTTCCACACTAGCCTGTTACAGTGCTATTATTCCACTTTCAACCTCCTATGGAATCCTGAGGTTTGCAGTTTAGGCCCCTCCCTAAACTGCAAACCCCAGGATTCCATAGGAGGTTGAAAGTGGAATAATAGCACTATAACAGGCTAGTGAGGAAGTGGCCTAAATCTCTGTTATAGGCAGAGGGGCTCACAAGACTGTTGACAGCAGTTGACCCCATACTCGGCTCAGCCCAAAGGATGGCTGATGTTGCTAAGCAATTGTGGAAGCATCCCATCAGCTGTCAAAGAACCCAGACTGAAAACAACCCCACATATGGTCTAATGTTAGAATTCATCCTTGGAGTGCTTGAAATGGAGGTTGGATAACAATAGCTCAACTTTTTTGACTTGCTTTGCCTTATTAAGGATGCGCCACAGCCCGTCACAGTCCACACCTTTCACTCCCACACTCCTTAGCCTAGAAAATGATCAGCTGCAGCACTGTTAACAAGGGCAGCTGGTGGATTCCATGTTAGTGAGGCAATGAATCTGCTATGGGTTTTTATCCAAACTTTAAAGAAGCTATCCACAGCAGTGGAACTGTTTAGGAGATAGGATTTAGTACCTTGGATAGCTCCCTTAAAGTTCATACTGAAATCCATGGTGGATTCACCAGACCATTGATACTGAAGCCACCAGGGAGTCCATCTCTGGTTGCTGTATGTAAAGGAAGAAGATATTTCATTCAGTGTTTAGAACTGTATACTGGCAAATAGATAAGGACAACAAAAAGGATATATGACATCATTTATTAAGAACAAATGTATTTTTATTGTGCATCTTAGTTTTTAAAGACATAAAAATTATAGTTGTATTGTTGGGAGTAACCACAAACAAAAATTACAAACTCTGTGTGTAGAGAGAAACTAAAATAATACTGTTCAGATTCATTTTACTCCTAGGTTAAATGTAAATCACAAAGAATACAAATTAAAAATTGCAGTAGCTGAATTGGTAATTAGGTCCCATCTAGACTATTTCTGTGTCCCATTGTTGATAAATATCCCAGTACTTAAGAACAACTGGCTATAGATGATAGATCTTGCAGTATGCATTAAGTGAAAGCTAGAAGTGTGTGGATGTGTGCGTCAGTCACGAGATTTTCAGTAGAAGTACCTCAAAGAGATATGTTAACAGCACTACTTATTTGCAAACATCATTAAAACCTGAGGGGCAGGCAATATACTATATCAGATATACAGTATATCTGGAGAGGAATTTGTCAGGTTAAGCCCAGTCATTTTCTGTTCATCTTATAGTTTGAAGTACAGAGAAAGATCCAGGCATAAATCATCACAGCTCTAGCAACTCCAAGAGAGTTCATTCACTCTAGCAAAGGGTCAACACGGTATAAAGTCTAGCAAATATTTCTTCCTCATGGCAAGCTAAAATGATATATTGAATGCCTATTTTTCAAAAATGCCAAGTATTTGGTACTAAAACAAAACACTTATTGACATGACAGTATTTGAAATTGCAATTATTTCTGAAAATTATGAGTCAGCCATCCTATGATGATTTTCAGTTTAGATCTGAAAAGGTTCCACAGCATAGGTTAGCATCATGAACTGTTGTGCTTGGTAAGTGATCTTGAAGACTTCAGAAGACAAGTGGGGGTTATGTTTGAGAAGCAGAAGCCTTTCACAAAGTCCTTCATCATCAGCTACACTCAGTACAACATTTTTCAACTAGACGTCCATGAAAAAAGGAATGCACAGTGTCATTCTTTGCAAATGTTCCATTCAGCATCAGATTTGTGCAGAAGTGAGTAAGCTACAGTTTAGTGCTATAGATTATGAGGGGTCTCTAAATACACACATATACACATTTCCATATCTGCATACATGTACACAATGACTGGAATCCTGGTGGCATCTCGTGCATGCATAAGTTCCTCTATAGTAGGGGTTGGACATGTAGATCATCCACATTCTGGTCAAGGTTGTAAAAGCAAAGTTGCACATTCACTTGCAGAGCACAGATGTAAATGGATACATGTGTGCATTTTGTTGTGCAGGTGGTTGAAAATTTGGGTGTGTGTTGTGTAGTGTTGCCATTCAACACAATTCAGTGTGAACTCCTCATGCAGACATTTACACTATGCAATTGCAAAGCAGGATCTCAGCCATTTAGATACATGCATGTGTGTGTGTGTGTGTGTGTGTGTGTGTACACACTATATGTATATATTCAAGCACAAGTTTTGGTAATGTCATGAGGATTGTTAACCATGACATAGTGAAGACCCTTTGTATGTCTTAATCTATGCTTGGCATTCATTATTCTGGTCAAAGGAAAGAAAAGGTCCCTCTACTTCCTTTGCCTGTGATATGATATCAGAAAAGCTTTAGTGATCTTGAAAAAATCCCATTCTCCATTCATATTATTGAATTAATGTTGAAGCATTTGGGTAACGGCTATGCAGTTCAGTGTGCATTTTCGATTGAGCAAGGTTTCACCATATTTGAATCTGGTTTTGGACACGTGATGGGAGGGAAAAGATCAATAGTTGGCATAATCACAGAATCAGCCTTCAGTTGTCATGGTGATTTGTGTTCCTTACCATACAACTGAAACACACTAATCATTCTTTTTTTCCAGCCATAGCCTACCTTCCATCCTTATGCCACACAGCAAATGCCACCTGTTGGATTATATGCTTCCCTGGTCTTGTAGAAAAATTAAAATCTTTTAATTTTTTTTTTTTAGTCCTCCTCTATTTCTTTATTCAAGTCTTGATTTCTTACAATTTATAGAATAATCTTTTTAAAATTTCATATTGTTGAACACTGCATTTAAGGAAACATGACCCATTTTAAAATGTAATCAGACTGAAACCTTGCTTTACATGCAGCACTGAAAGGAGATGTCATAGCTTAATGGCAGAACACATGTTTTGCTTGCAGAAAAACCTAGGTTCCACTCCTGCCATCTCTAGTTACAAGCTCTCAAAGGCCAGAAGTCACAAATGTCCAAATGTGTTGAGTGTCACTGCCAGACAGAATAGACAGTTCTGGGCTGAAGGGCCAACAACCTCACACAGGTGTAAGAAAATTTGGAAATGAAGCCCCCGCCTCCTTTTTTTAAGGGAAGAAAATTTGTTGCTTATTTTCTATATTATTTTTTAAAAGCCTGTGCAATTGAAATATCACTCTAGTAAGATGCAAAGTTAAAAATGTACAATAATTCATCTTTTGACAGTGGTCAGTTTTAATGATTTCACTTCCAGGACACTATATGATTCATCCTCTTGATGCTGTCACTTGGTCTTATTGGTGCCTGTTTACAATGTGACCAGAAAGCCAGCTTCCTTATTGACCCAGTACAAACTGTATTATGTGTCTCACAGATACCCTTCAATCTTATTTACACATAAAACAATTTATCCTTAGACCATATCATACACTGCATCTTCAGCTATACCTCAGGAAAATGTAAACATGAATGTAGACAATGTGTGTTTGCAAATTTGTGCCCTATATAGGCTTCCCCCACTTATCTGACAGGTTAGGGACTAGAACACTGTCAGAAAATGTAAGTGGTTGAAAAGTGGAACCCATATACTGTACTGTAGGGAGCATGAAGGACTCAGAGGCTCATTTGGAACTGACTGTGTGCAAACTGCTTGCAAAGTCTCTCAGCTGGCTTGGCACCTTTTCCCCCCTCTTAGCTCAGTTCTAAGCAAGCTTCTGTAGGCAAGAAGGACTGATGAAAGAGCCATCAAACTAATGGAATTTGTCCTTAACTGGAAGTGTCAACAGAGTGAGTCATCAGAGTGAGTCATCAGATAACAGGGTGTCAAAAGGTGGGGGCTTCCTGTATAGGTATACTTGTTAAGGAAACAAAGCAGCATTTATTGCTACATGTAGAGACTATCCATGCTATTTGAAGGACCATACTATCTTATGCAAACCTGCTGAGCTTATAAGATCTTTGATGGAGGCTGTTATCTCTGTTTCATCCTCACTTGAGATTTATCAGATTTATTTATGAGAGAAGACTTTCTCAGTAGCTGTTCCCAGGCTTTGGACCTCTATGTCAGGGGAGGCTATGCTGGTGTCCTTCCTGTCTCCACTTCTGCTGTTCTTGTTGTTATGTGCCTTCAAGTTGTTTCCAACTTACAATGACCCTTACCAAACCTGTCACAAGGTTTTCTTGGCAAGACTTTTAGGAGGAGGTTTTCCACTGACTTCCTCTGAGATTGGTTTTCCTAAGTTCAGCCACTGGATTTGCGTGTGTAAGGCCCTTTGCATACTTTACCTTTTTTCGGCGCTGGGGTGCGGGGATCACACAAGCAGGCTGCAGCGAGAGGTTCTCACGTCCCCGCTGCTTCTGCTCCGCACAAGCTGCCTCCTCCCGAGCAGGCAGCACGAAAACCCTGCCTCTTCCTTCTGCAGTGCAGCCTGGGAGTTTCCCAGGCTGCGCTGGGGCAGGAAGCGCGACCGCCGTGGCTCCAGAGGCTCCACATGCACGGCAAGTGCACACAGGGCCCTGGAGCGATGCGCAATCGTGCACCATTTTCAACTGAAAGCCAAAAATGAAAAAGTGCGCAAGCGGCATCTGCCCTACCCTGGAGCATCGCGCAGTTGTGACTGCGTCATGCAGATCGCTCCTCACAATCGCGCAATGCTCAAGGGGCCCTTTCGCATGGCAAATGCTGTGCGTAAAGGGCCTCAGTGGGAAAATGAACCCTGATCTCCTGGATTCCTAGTCCAACACATGTACTGGCTCACTCCTTCTGCTGGCTAGCAGCTAATATTTTTATAAAAAAATTGGTTGGACCTTTAGCAATTGGCTACTGCTCTGGATGGGTCTTTTGCCATTGGGTGTTGTACTTTTCTAAGGGATGTGCTTGACTAAAGGTTATTTTAAACCATGATTATTGGTTCACATAGAATTACAGTCCATGAAGAGACAAAATTGAAATTCAGTTTCAGTTTATTCCTTCTTCCGCTTGAAGGAATGGATGGGAGGGGTAGTATTGAGCTGAAGGCTTTATTTGGGCTCTTTTTTGTTTGTACATGTAGGACTAAACCATGGTTTAGTTTGGGCTCAAAGATGTAACTTTTTTGCACATATGCCTACATTTCTCCTCACATGTGATTGCACTCGTCATTTTCTCTGTCAGGATTTCTGTTTTCTCAAAGGAATTGTGAAACATGGGTAGTTCCTTACCAGATCAACATCTGTTGTAAGACTGGGCAGAAGCTGATCAGGCAATCTAGCAAAAGGATTAATGACAGGAGCTAATTACAGATACAGGCCAAGAGGTCAGGTGAGATGTCAGGTTTGCAGGATGAACAAGTAAGCACAGGTAGGAGGAAAGCCTATGGAAGGTAGACAACAGCTGAGGACAAGGCAGTTGAATAGACAGAGGGATATGGGACAGGAAAAGACCTTGGAAAAATGAAATACATATTGCAATAATAAGTAGTATGGCCTTGAGACCTGTATTTGTATTCCATTGTATAGCTTGAACTGATAGATAGATAGATGATTGATAGATAGATAGATAGATAGATAGATAGATAGATAGATAGATAAATGTGATTATATAAGTCAGGGAAACAATTCATCTTTGGGTTTTTATATGTCTGATACTTCATACATTCTTGCCCATTATGAATTAAAGATATTGTATAGTATAGTGATTTAATCTTATTATTACTTTGGATTATTTTATGTTTATATTCCAAAATATCAGATCTGAAGAGTTCTGTCTAGACCCTGAAATTCAGGCTCAGGTCTTGGTTAATCTGAATACAATTAAAAGCAATAGAAATAAAATGTGTGAGCATAATCATGAGCACACATAAATAACTGTTGCAGAGCATGCCAAAGAATTCGATGTGTTAATCTTCTGAAGACTTACCTCCCATCGATGTCAAAGAGTACTGAGCATGCAAATGAATCATGTGTTCCTAAGTGTGTGTTCTTGCTTTGTCTTATCGTGTATAGGCAATATGTCTGATCGAAACAGTTGACCATCACGTACAATCAAGAAGATTCAGAGAAGCCTGAAATTTTCTTATATGCCATTCTTCTCTGGGTCGGTGCTAAACCAGTGCCACAAAGCCATTTAAAAAGAAAAAGAATTAGTAATACTTAAGAACAGTGTTTTCATGTGTGCTTTTTTTGGTGTTTTTTTCTGTTACAAGGAAACCACCTAAAACCAAGTGTCTGGGGAGTACACTAAATGCTACATTAAAACTAATGTGCTCCAGAGTCTTACTTTCCTTTTATTTCTAATAAAAGGGGCCCTGTGCAGATCAGGTTCACCTTGCCTAGCCAGGAAAGGCTTAAACTTTCCCCAGGTTGACTTCCTCACCAGTTTACCTCCCTCCTGGGGTGCTAAAACAAGTGGGAGAGATATTCTGTTAGTGTAAATAGAGTTTTTCTTTTCTCTTTCTCACACACAGGCAATTGGTGGGCATGGAGGTGCAGACCTAGTTATATGAGATGGACCCACTTTGAAAGCATGGATTGACCCAAAAGGTATCCCAACTCAGGAAGAATGCAGTGCAGGGAGAACAGAATACTTTGAAAGGCCTCCATGCTTCAGGATGGGAAATGGCAGGATGGAAGATTGTTTTCTTGATGGTGGCACTGACTGTGCTGGCTTTGGAGGAAGGAGAGCAACAGACAGAAAAGGAGAGTGAGGAAAGGTGTTGCCACAAGAGAGAGAAGAAATAAGAAAGAAGGTGAAACAGAAAGACAGAGAGATAGACAAGGGGATGGACTCCCAGCTCTGCCAACTGCCAGGTGTGTGTCCCCCAATTAACTGTTCTTACTGGTTATGGCAACTTCGTTTGGAAAAAAATCCCTGCTTTACATTATGTTGTTGCATTAATAGATCCCACTCCTCCACTTTTTAACTATTCTCACCAATTTCTTTGCTGCTAAAAATTATGTAGCATGAGAAAATCAGATTCTATTTTTGAGGCAGCATCTCAGTTTCACACCTAACTACATAGATTTAAATAGAGCTCCGTTGATGTTCACAAGCAGCTGATCTAGCCAGACAGTTCATTCTCATAGCCATTAAAGCACAGCCAACTGCAGTGTGACAGGGCTGTGAAAGCCAGAGTGAGTCATTTTATCAGACTCTACTTTGCTTTCATAAGTAAAATCTACTAGAACATTGTTGTTCCATGCATATCTTCTTTTTTTTCCCTTTCCTCTTAATTTTCTTGGCCTGTTGTATTACAGTTCTTCAGCTTAAAGTCCTTCAGTTTCTGCTTCAACTTTTTAAAATAATTCATCTCCTTCATCTCACATATATATATGTTCTCTATGTACTGACAAAACTCTGAAATTTACTGTATGTGAAAAGATTTGTGCTGGAATCAAGATAGTGCACTCTGCTTACATAACAGCTAAGGTTGCCAGATCTCAGGATCTGGCCCCTTTAGTCTCCAGTTTTTGTGGGTCATCTCCAGGTAAGGGTTAGGGGTACAAGTTCTCTAATTTTGGTACACTCAGCTCCAGGCAAAAAGAAGGGATGGTGTAGACGTCCAACTCATCAATTAAAGCAGCAGCATGTCACAACTAATTGGCTGGATGCTCCAATTTACAAAGACTCTCCAGTGTGCCTGTGTTTTTACTTAGTTAGCTGTCTTTTCCTCTGAGTTCTTGTAGCACAAGGACTCACTCTCTGCTCTGCTTTGCACCCACCAAGCAAGTTAGCTACATTAAATGTTCCTTATGCAGTTTCCCTATGTAAGTGAGAAGGAATAGTCCCCTTACCTTGCTCTGGGAACAGCCCCCTTAGCTAAGATTTCTGTCTTAATTTCCATGTAGAAAAATACAATCTCTCTCTCTGTCTCTCTGGTTGGTACTTAATGCATAGCACATCATTCTTAATGACATCTCTAGGGTCCAGGCCTGGGATAATCCTGAATGGACAACCCCAATAATGGCTCATCATTCAATAGCTGCACTTTCCCCAGTCCTGTGTGGTGTTAAAGGGAGAAGAAGGCAAACCTCTATCACTATCAGGAGAGGGAAGTTACCAGTTCCAAACACTGGCCCACTTCCACAACTGGAAGAGCTACTGAAAGAGCCTCTGAAATGGCTGAAAAATTACCAGCCACACCATAACCCAACTGCTGTTACTGCCATTAACTCCATCTATATAAGTATGCTGGCTGGTCTTTATACTCAATCAATAATTTTGCTCTATGAGCTGTGAAGTTATCAGTCCTGAAGGCAGGGAGATGGCTCATAAGAAGGGAACCAGTCCATGGTCAGCCCAGTCTTCCCTGAGAAAAACATTAATCAGACTTACTAAAACAGACCCATGTCAGTATCTTGTGGGAGTTAGACAAGGCAGTATCTTCTGCCGAAATCGTTAGTCTACCCTCCAGCTATATGTAGTGGGTGCGTGTACCAAACTGCTTCTAGCTGCATACAGTACAGCTGCAGAGAGCACAATTTTGTTTGTCAAGCAGCTATGATGGCATGGAGAGTGAGGCACCAAGGCCCTGCTCCCAGATTGTACTCACTCCCAGTTGAGATCTTTGCTAGTGGACTTTGGTAGAAACACGTTCCCTGTGTTTGAGAGTAGCTTTATGTGAAAAGAAACCACTTAAGCTGTGGCATGTCTATGTATGAATGTTAGCACTGGGAGTGTCACAATGCCAAATTTTTGTGTGTGTGGTCCCAGATTTGCATATAAAGGGAAGCATACAAGATACAGTGTCCTGGGTGTCAACCAAATGGCAGTGAAATACTACAGTGAAATAGGAAAGATGAAGACTATAACAGAAGTTACATTGCATACTATTGCCAGTTATCTCAGTTGTACTGCAAGATGCCACCACTGCCTAAAATGTACTTACCCAGATCATCTAGTCATTCAGAGCAATGCTGTAAGCTGTGCTTAAAGTAAATATGTGTTAGTGTACAGACAATACTTTTGCTCATTTAGATTTACCTGTGGTCTTTTGAGCTCATTGGGCCTGTGTTATATCAGGTTAGATTTTTAGTTAGGGTGCTTTACATTTTTTCTTTTTTCTCTTATTCCTTTAAAGCAGTGGTTCCCATGTTTGGTCATGTATATTCAGTATGTTCAATCATACTATTTTATGCAAAAGTGGTTGAAATATACTATTTCAAATAAAGCTGTCCTGTTGAGTGCCTCAACTACTCTATGCCTGAGATGCTGTATTGACCAGCATAAGTGAAGGAACTCTGCTACAAATCCCTGCTCTCCATCCCAAGGATTCACAGTTTTGCTGAGATAGGCCCTTGAACAGCCATTCCATGATGGGGGCATGGTGCAGATCAGGGAAGTGTCTGGCTATGCTGTATAGCCAGATGCAGACTAATGACATTCTTCTGCTGTGAAGATAACTGTTCAGGGTGGTTATCAGAGGAAAGCTGTGAGGTGGAGAAGGCAGACTTTGATCATTATAAAGGGAGGAAGAGAATACCAACCTCTCCACCACCCAAAAAGGATTTGTTCAGGCAGCTAGTTTAGTGTACAATAACAAACAACAAGCCATAAGGTACATTTGCACTTCATTACGTCACCAACAGGATGCTGTCTTATGTCTGTCAATAGGGGGAGGCCTGTTGCAGCACTGATCTTCCTTCTGTATGGCAACATTTGGATAGAAACATCCTCCTGATGAAAGGCATAAGAGCATATCAGTAGCCGTTGGCGTCCCTAGCATTGCAGCTGTCATGAACAGAGGAATATTTAAAGCATTGGCCAGAAAACATTATTCTCTCTTAGAACAGGACTGATTGGCCCCAAAGAAAAGCAAAATACCAAGAGGAGTTGTTAACAAGTATAATTTCACCCAGATGTAAGGCAAATGACTACCCTTTGTCCTGGGAACTCCTTGACAGCAAAATGGGTTGTATCTGCTTGTACAGGGATGGCCAACTTGCAGAGGTCCAGAGGCTGTAGTTACCATGCAGTACAAATCTGCTGCTACTTTCAGAATCCCTGCTTGTTTCAAATTGTTTTTATTACTGCACCAGTGTCCAATCCAATATTTTGATATTTTTTCTTCAACAAGATGTTTTCACAAGCAGTTGCACAACTCATTATGTCTTCATTAAGCTGGGTGAGGCATGCAGTACATTTTACTAGTTGTTTTGCTAGTTGTTACACAACCACTGGGGAATAATACCACCTCTTCTATTGTTTTGATCCAGCATTAACTATGACCCCATATATGAATGTGTTTTAGAGTAACTACACATTTTTCTTCTTAAGAAAAAAAAGAACAGCTTACTACTGTCAGAGCAGTAGGAAAGAATGCTTCAGAACTAAAACCAATGTGAATTGACAACTTGTGGCCCAGACACTATAGGCCTATAGCCTGCATGATACAGCATTTGTTTCTAAATGTGGACAATGATTTCATGCATACTGAGCTACAAATGTGCCATGGTTTAATCTAAGGGTCTTCCAGATCAGCGTTTATGATGCTTAAGACCTAATGCGCTAACCCTAAATTCTGCTTCCAGGTCGTTCAGATATTGGTTCAGTTTTGCTTCATTCTGGGGAAGAGGGGAATTATTGTTGTGTTGTTGTGTGTCTTCAAGTCATTTCCAACTTATGACAACCCTGAGGCAAACTTATCATGGAGTTTTCTTGGAAATTTGGTTCAGACAAGGTTTTGCCTTTGCCTCCCTTTGAGGCAGTGAGAGTGTGACTTGCCCATTTATACATTATCCAAAAGTGTTTTATTCGTGTACACTTTACCACGTGTGTAAGAGGGAGAAATGCATGTCATGTTTGAATTAAGGCTGATAAGCAAATAATCTGAGTAATTTATTAGGTTCCAAAATATAGAAATGAAATGCAGGAGAAAAGTAAAACAAAAATGAATGTGGGTGCACTGACACATGTTTGAAAAATAAAGGGAACAGAAGAAAAGCAGCTATCTATTTGCACAAGACAAGAATGCTTTATTTGAGAGTGAATTCATCAAGGTCTTTTGCCTCATTCTGATAAAGAAGGAAAAGTAGCCCCAGTGTTGTCATGTGCCTTCTGAGAATTAATACCCTTTCTGCTGTATGGTCAAAATTCAAGTGTTAAGAATACCAGACAATGTGTACTACAACAGTTTTCCCGTCTTCTGTCACCCATGCAGCCTCTCATGTTCTGGAGGGTTTCTTAGCCCATCAGAGAAGTTTTGAGGGCACAAGGTGATGGAGGACAGGAAGCGTATTCCCCTTCACAGTGCCACTGATGGAGGCAATATCCTCAGTGGAATAGCACTGTGGAGGCCTCCTACATATATTTAACTGAGGAGTTTGGTTTCATTTCCATCTTATGTGAATGACAAGAGTATCTGTTCTGTCCGGTGACTGAGTGTGAATGGAAAGAATCCAAAACTGTGATCACATATTCACCTTCTCAGTATATGTTATTCTGTGGAGCAAGGCCTGCCACTAAGAATGATTTTGAAACTGTATTATTATCCACTTTGGAGTTCTATGCATGCAGAAGAACTTCTTAACAGAATTTATAGCAATCTCTCTTTGTATATCCACAGAAGCTGCTTTATGTCCTGCAAAATCATATGCAATGCATTCTTCTGCTCCAAAGCATTCATAAAGGGTACACCTCAACATTTTATGCTTGCTCTGTGTGTGCCTTGCTTTCCTGGTGCTTGTTTCTTTAATTCATTTCTATTTCACCGTGTAACATAAATATTCTTGGGGTGGCTCACACACCATAAAACCAGTACAAAGCCTTAAAACAAGATACTGAAATATTTAAAATTTTGACTACCATTAGAAAGGTATTCTGTGTGTGTGTGTGTGTGTGTGTGTGTGTGAGTGAGTGTGTTGATGACTTTACTCATCATTTATATACAGTACCTTGTAGTTTAAAATTACTTTGTAATCCTTTTCTATTTTCACCATAAACCAGTATAGGGGAGATTCTTAATGTTTCTATTTTGCAGACTGGCAAGTGAAGGGGCTCACCCAAGGCCCTCCAAGGGCAGCACAGAACTAAGGTTGAACAGAACTCATAATGGCATTCTTACTGAAACATGCTGTAGTCTTTATCCAAGAGCCACCCTGTTGGCCCCCAACGTTAAGAATTATTAGAGTATGAGAGTCCTGGATAAATAAAGAATTTAAATAAATCAATTACCTTGGTTCAGCTATGAACAGCCTTGGATTGGAGTATCTATAGGAATATATAAATTCTATAAGTTAAAGGTCACATCACTTTGGGAGTATGACAGTTTCTGGTTTGTTTTAAAATAATTAATTGGTGGTGAACTTGGGAGTCTCTTATCATAGAAGCAACATAAACATACCCTTGATAACTGCATGTCATTATACGTTCTTAGGATTTAAGCTTAAATGGCGTAGATAGCAAGCTGCCAATTAGCAAAACATTTTCACAAAGCTGACCTTAAGGGGAAAATGTAAAGCAAGCTACATGAAGCATCTTTAGGAACATCTGGCAACATTCCCAAATGAAATGATAAAATCCTTGAATGGAAACAATTAGGTTTATAGTTTTGTTCACTTCTAGAAAAATGGACATCTTTTGAAAATACTGAGAGAGAGAAAGAGAGAGAAGGAGAGAGACCTTGAGCTTTTGAATGGTTTCTAATGCAAACATTTCAGGAGACAGATATCAGTTCACTTCAGACTGAAATGTTAATAGATCTGAGAAGTGGTTCCAACTCTAATTTGTCAGTTATAGTTCCCAGAATCTTCTTTAATGAGGCCAGAACTCTTTACCTGAAATGAGTATATATGAAGTAAGTAAGTTATGGTATCAGGTTCTATCCCAAACTAATGTACTCATTTGAGCATGTATACAGAGCTTTTACAATAAAACTCTGTATGCATAGAGCTGTCTCTGTGCAGTGAGAAATTCTGCTTATCATGGTTATCAGTGGCAAGGAACAGTCTTTTAAACATGACAGGGAAGGGATAGGGAGATGGAGGGGTGTTCTTAATATGTTAGAATAAATACAGTTTAATTGAGATGGGGGGCATTGATCACTTGCTCCTCCATGCATATGTTCACTGCAATATCTAGAAAGTGCTTAGTTCACAAAGAATGAGCCCCACTAGAACAGGGCTGAGAAATGTGTGGCTTGCCAAATGTTTATGGACTGCAACTGCCATCATCCCAAGCCAGCATAGGCAGTGGGAACAGCTGATAGGAACTGCAGGCTGACAACATCTGACAATATCCATAGCACATGCTAATGTTTGCAACAAGCAGCAGTGATCTAACCTTATGTGAGAAGTATTCAAACTGTATGACAATGAGCACTCCCAATTAAAAAGGATATTTGAGTTTCTCAGTGATAATCAAGGGGAAAAAATTGAAAGCTTGGACAGCAGCATTAATATTTGGCCCCATCCCAGGCCTGAAAGATCAAAAAGAAAGATTAAAGCCAAGTGACCTTTTAAAATCCCTGGGATGGGGAATAGATTCCATCGGTTTCCAGCCTTGTCAACACCGATCAGGGAGGAAAACTACCAGCACTACACAGACAGGAAGAGGAGATCTCAGTACGCTGGTTTCTGGATAAGTCCAATTAATTGTTATCAGGTGGACTGGGAAAGGTAAGATGAAAGTTTTGAGTCTCATGTAACATCCTCTCTTTAGAGGAGCTGCCTCATACATTCAATATAAGGCCAGGTTGACATACAGAAATCCAAACCTGGAAAAGCATCACTTGACTTTGTCCACACAGAATTGTATCTAACTTGGTGTTGGTAGCAAGCAGTACCTGGACTGTGTTGCCTTTGCTGTGTCTGTTTGCTGCATTATGTATTAGGGAGCTCCATGCTGAGACTACTTTAAATGAGTCCTTGTGACAGCTTTTTCTGATGCTGAGCAACTTACTTGCAAGAACTAGTCAGACAGATTACTTGATAAAAATTTTACACACCCTAGTCAAGCGCACCAACAGCAGTAGTGTGGATAAAATTGATATCACGAGCCACAGTGAACAACCAGATCAGCAGGCCACAATTAGAACTACAACCACATCTGTGGCAAACATGATCTATAAACTGGACTCCATCTTGAGTCTGCAAAGGCCAAACTAGATATGCAAGGAAGAATCATTCTTCTTAACTCAGGGTGCCCCAATCCTGAAGTGGTAGATGATGCCATTGTAGCTGGCAGGACAGAGAGTGGGCTCTCCACAGGCAAAATCCAGGGTCCCCAGAAGTAGGACTAATTACATCTTATAGGCTTCCCAACTTACTCTCTTACTATGTTGGAAGTGCTCCTTGTGCCCTTCTGCTGGTTAGGAGGAGTGTTGGGAGTGTCCCATCTACTTAAATTGTACACAAGTGGCAGCTGATATTTAGAGCAAAACAGTTGCCCAAGTGAGTGGAGCAAAGCCAAAGCTTGCGGCCACTGCTTAATTCCCTGTGGCCTTCTGAGCTTTCTCCCTAAGGCTCTTCTTCTAGCCACTGGAAGTGAGGGTGAAGTAAAAAGAAAAAATGACAGAGTAGCACCTTAATTCTCATAACACATCATATTTATAGTAATGCACAATGAGAATGTCAGTTCTGTGTGCAACTGGTATGAAATACACAAATGCCATTATAAATAGGAAAGTAAAATGACCAGTATCGTAATGTCCTTGCATAAATCTATGGGGCAGCCACATTTGGAGCACTGTGTACAGCTGAGTTTGCCCCATTTCAAAAAGGATTTTGTAGAGCTAGGAAGGGTGCAAGAAAGGGCACCCAAATGATCCAAGGATGGGATAGAGCACATGTCCTGTGGGGCAAGGCTGAAATGTTTTCGATTTCTTCATGTAGGAAAAGAAGGGAGAAGATGTTATGGGAGATCATAAAATTATACATCATATGGACAAAACTGGAAGGGATTCCCTCTGTCGCAATGCCTGCTCTTATGGTCATCTGTTGAAACTTAGCAATAGATGTGCAGTATATAAAAGATAATGTACTCTTTCATTACTGCTTAATTATTTCATTGCATTACTGCAACAATTTAAAAGCTTAGCTACCTTTACAAGGGATTTGGACAGATTTGTGGACAACAGAGCTATCAGTGTTTGTAAGTTATGGATGTTTTTAGTTATCAAGTTTTATGCCATTCTCGAATCAATTCTAAGGATTTTAAACAAAACTAATAACAACGTAACAAGCATTGCCACATGTAATGGAAATAGTTGTTTTTTGAACCCTATGAAGAATAATAAAAATAAAATATATTTTAAACAATGTAACAATTAACAAAAATGGAATATTTATTTTAAAAAATAGCTTTTCAGGTTCTGCCCTTTTGTTCTGAAAATCATCTGTGTGTGTGCACATACACACACAATTTCATTTCTACTTAGGTGCTTTCAAAGGCAAGAAGGAGATCATTAGAAGTCATGTACTGTATGTTAATCATCTTTCCTACTTCAATAGAACTTCACTTTTATACATCTTTTAATGACTGTGCTTCAGAATGAAAGATCAAGAATGGAAAAAATGTTCTAGATGCTTTCTTGTCCAGTGTTTTACCCTCTTGCCATGATGCTTTCAGAACTCTTACATGATATTTAATTCTTAGTTACAATTTGTTACATTAGTTACATTTTGTTCTTAGCGGAGCATTAATTATAAAGCTTTACAGAACATCTGGGTACAGAAATGCAGCAAAATCTTGGTTTTAATGAATGGTTAGGAACCTCTATCATGAAGTCAACTGATGATGGCAAGTAAAAAAAAGAGAAACTTATTACAAGGTCCTCCTCAACAGAATAGGCTGTCTGAAAAACACAGTGTGGGGACAGGGTTGAGGGATCATCAGTCTAAGTACACCCTTGTAGTCTTCACCACATCACCCTTGCATGGACCCTCCATACATCTGTTGAGCAGAAATTTGTTTTTGTGTGCCTTCATGTGGTTTCCGACTTATGGCAACCCAAAGGCAAACCTATCACAGGCTTTTATGGGGCTGAGAGTGTGCAGTACATCCAAGGTCATCCAGTGGGTTTCCATGGCCAACATGCAAGTCGGACCCTGGTCTCCAGGGTCAATGTCCAACATTCAAACTTCGACACCATGCTGGCTCTCTGGGCAGAAATTAGTAGTATTCTCTCCATCTCTCTCTGTCTCTGTCTCTCTCTCTCTCTCTCTCTCTCTCTTTCTCCATTTATACAGTCTTGAGACTCAGTTTGAAGAGAAGACATGGCCTAGGGGAGGGAAAGTGTAGAGCTTGGCAGTGCACAGATCAGTGCACGGAAGGGAACCATGGTCAATTCTGCCTCCTTGGTCCATTTTTTCTCCCCGATGCATGCATTGTTAAACACTTTCTACCACTATTATTCCTCCTGCTTTTCCCCAGATTGGGACTCAGTGTGGCTTATAATTTAAAACAATATAACTAAAAACATAAAAGTCAACATTAAAATACAATTAAACTATTTACAGCATTAAAGCAATTTAAAATACCCACCTAAAAAGGATTAAAAACAGTTCAAAATAGTTCAACAAAAACAATACCGTACCATCTAAAGCCCTTCACTTGAAAATCTTATGCTCTAAAATCCCATCAGAACAACAGAGTCTTTGCCAGCTGATAGAAAGACAGCAAGGAAGGGTTCATTCTGGCTTCCCTGGAGAAGGAGTTCCAGAGCCTAGGACGGCCACCAGGGCCCTGTCTCTCTTTCCTATCATGCCCAGGCACATTACGTTTGAGTATATATTAGCTGAAATAGTTGAGATGTACTTCTTAGAAACTGATAGAAGGGTGTTTGAATATGGCATTCTGAAATGACCTATGGAGACCTATAACATTGAAAGGAGGCAAGGAAAGAAGTGTTTGGAAGATTAAAGGTCATATGACTACAGATAAGGCTGTTAGACACAGAGGGGGAAAGGCAAGTGTTGCAAAGAAAGAAGAAATATGAAGATAATGTCTTACTGTCAAGGAAGCCTGCAGAATTGCAAAGGTAGTAAGAAATAATATGAGGTTTG